>OX402564.1:5935977-15448368 GCA_948098915.1 Lampropteryx suffumata
TTTACTGGTTTAAGAATTTATTTCTCACAAGAATTACAAATTCACTTACAGAGAAATACTATTTACTAAAAGTTATAAAGAACGTGCCGTCATGTATACGTAGCTTAAATATTACTTATAATACTTAAAAGGTACAATTCTAATATAAAAATAATATTTAGGTAATGTGGGTAGTTGTATAATGCAGCGAGTAGGCCGATGCATAGTCGCTACATGTAGTGCCGAGCGGCGCGATACAATACAAATGTTTACTAAGGCCGTAGCCACAGTGATAAAAAAGCGGTGGATTATGTTGTTAACATTTTTTTGTAACGCAAATTTAATTAGTTATATTAGCATCGAAGAATCCTTTAAAATGTGTTTTCTAAGTAGGTTTTTATAAACTATTGGCGATTTTACTGATTTTATATCCTTTGGTAATTTGTTATAGAGTTTTGCCCCTTCGTACTTAATATTATTTTTCCCATAGTTAGTCCTTGGTTTTATTAAACTTATGTTATTGGCCTGTCTAGTTATGCGACTTTGAACATTTATCTTTTTTGTAAAAACTAATTTTGAGTGTAAATCTTTAGTTAGAATTTTCCTAATCAAAATGCATGTATTGTACATGTAGATTTGTTTCATATTCATGATTTTAGTTTCTTTGTAAATTTTTATGGTCGGTGTTAAATAATCATAATTGAATAGTATTTTAATAATTTTATTTTGAGCTACTTGTAATGTTTGGAGATTGGTTTTGGCAGCTGCTCCCCAAATCTCAATTAAATATTCTAAATGAGATTTGACCATAGAGTTATAGATCGTGTATCGTACTTGTTTTGGAAGGCATCGTACTATGCCACGAAGCGCACCTGTAAGGGAAGTGATTTTTGTTCTGATCTTTTCTATGTGGGGCCTCCACGTTAGCTGACTGTCAAGTATAAGTCCAAGATATTTCTCCTTATTTACTTGATTTATTGTTGTACCATTAATTTTTAAAGGATTATGTGCTTCTATGGTTTTATTTTTGGCTGCGAAGATTATATAATTAGTTTTTTCTGTATTTATAGTAAGTAAGTTAGATTGTAGCCAATCATGTAAAATATTTAAATCATTTTGGGCTTGTTCTACTATTGAAACTATGGAGTCCCCAGTGTAAAATAGACTTGTGTCATCAGCATATAGTGTGATGTCTCCTTTTAGGCCGATCTCGTGTATACTATTAATATACACCAAGAAAAGTAATGGCCCCAAGATAGATCCCTGGGGTACACCGTAGGTTAGTAGTTGTGGGGTACTCTGCTGGCCATCAATTTTAACAATTTGGTATCTGTTTGAAAGATATGATTTGAATATTTCATAGGCAGAGCCTGTAACACCTATATTCTTTAGTTTTGCTAAGAGTATTTGATGACTAACGGTGTCAAATGCTTTTTTTAAGTCTATGAAAATTCCGAGCACTAATTTCTTTTTGTCAATGTTGAGTTTAATAGAAGTGACCAAATCAATCGTGGCAGTTAGCGTATTAGATTTTGGGCGAAATCCGTATTGATTTTCAAAGAGGAAATGTATGGAAGATAAAAAATCACTAAGTCGGCTATACAATACTTTTTCGAAAACTTTAGATAGAGTAGGCAACACTGAAATTGATCGATAGTTCCCAGGATTCGTTTTGTCACCTGATTTATAGATTGGACTGACTTTTGCAATTTTAAGCGAGTCTGGAAAGCTGCCTTCATCCAAACATACATTGATGCATTGAGTTAAATTTTTAGCTAGTATATTTTTTACATGTTTAACCACTTTTGTGCTTATTCCGTCAATGCCAGTGCTAGTATTAGTGTTTAGGTTTGAAATTATTTTAATTATTTCATTCACGGATGCCGGTTCTAGTCGAGACATTTCTGCATTAACATGGCTGTTATTGGGTAGGCTGTTTGTGTAAATATGGTACTCACTTGGAATTTTATTAGCAAGTTCACAACCGATATTAGAGAAATAAGAGTTAAAACATTCGCATATTTCTTTGGTATCTGTAACTAAGCCATGTTGAGTATTTAATTTAGTAGGGATATAATTTTGTTTCATTTTGTTGCAGGATAGGTCATTTATAAGTCGCCACATTTTTAAAGGATCCTTCTCACAGTTTTGAAAAACTTTGTAGTAGTATTGATTCTTAGTACTCTGAATGTCTTTGTGCACTTTACTTTTTTGTAGCGTGAATTCCTCTCTTAGTTTCATGTCTTGAGGTGTTTGTTTCAGCTCATGCCATAGAGCATTTCTTTTGTTAATAGATTCAAGTAGATTCTTGTTGATCCAGTTTGTTTTTGGTTTTTGAAGTAGTTTGGTCTGAGTCTTCTTGTTAGTAGAAATTGCTTGCAGTAAGTTATACTCCAATACTGAAAATTCATTGTGTGTGATAGTAGATACGATCTGACTAATAGTTTTAAATAGGGTATTGTAGTTTGTATCTTCATATTGTACACGTTTTGGTTTTTCCGGTTTGATTTTTTGGAGTTCGAAGTATATTTGTTTGTGGTCGGCCATGGAGCTTTCGACGATAGTCATATGGAAGGTATTATTTTGTAGGTTTGTACAAACATGATCTGGTATAGTTTGTGTTGTTTCTGTTTCACGTGTGCAATGCTTCAAGTCGATTTTATTGAGTACTCTGAATCCATTTTCTTTTAGTAAGATCCTATATTCTTTTGTTTTCGCTTTGCTAAGTAAATCTAGGTTTATATCACCAAATATAAGTGCCCGCTTCTTTTTCGCCAGATGGTTGGCATAAGTCTCCAGAAATTCTTTTGTGTTTGAAGCTGGCGGTTTGTATACGGCTCCAATATCTAGTGAAATTTTTTCTAGGTGAACCCATAAGAAATGGTTACCATCTTTATATTCATCACTGTGAAAGTAATGTTTTAAGTTATTGTGCACATATATTGATGTCCCACCACCTTTTGCTGTGGTCCTGAAATTATAATAGTGCGTATAATTTGGAATGTAAAGTTTTTGGGCATCAAGTTCATCTTTAATCCAGGTTTCTACCAGTACTATAACATGTAGAGCAGTTTTGAATGTTTCTATTACACATTTAAGTTCATCAAATCTACCAGGCGTCAGGATACTTCTCACATTAGCGTATAAAAAGTGTATTGACTTAGTTGTTGTAGTTATCTCTGTATAGTTTTTTGTTAATTCATGTGTTATAGTATGTGCTTCTTTTATTGTGTTGTCTTTTGCTTTTAGTTTTTTGACTGTTTTATGATTTTGGGAGTCCCTTTGATGTATTTTATTATTAGGTCTGCTTCGCCTTTTTCTTGGCGTACCTTCAGTTCATTTTTAAGATTTTTCATGAACTTTTGTTGTTGGGGCGTCTGGTCCGAATAAATTCGAATACCATTAACCGTTGTATTTGCTTTCTTTCGCAAAATAGTTTTAACTGTTTCCGATGAATTAAAATATATTTTCAGAGGGCGTATTTTCTGGGCATCATATTTGCCGAGCCGCAGGATTCTTACAGCTTTTGGACAATCTGGATATATTGTTTTTATGATTTTTTCTACTTCATTTTTATCAATTTCTCGTCTCTCTTCTATGTTCTCAGAGTGTTTCTCCACAATTCCCGCTACAATTATGTTCTTGCTACGTTCAGTACGCTCCTTTAGCTCTATTATAATGTCGTCAGTGGCGGCAGTTTGAAAATTTTCTGATGATGATGTTGATGGTCTGTCAGATTTTAGCTGACCGACTTCACTTTGTAAGCTTGTTATCTTGTTTTCATTTGTACTGACAGTATCTGTTAATATTTGGATCTGCGATTTCAAATTGTTATTTTCTGTGACAAGATATTCCGTCGTAGACTGTATATCATTTAATTGTTCCTTAATAGAAGTGATATTTTCACTTATTTTATCTATTTTCTCGTTGTGACATTTACTTGAGTCTTTAAGTACTCCTAGGATTTCTTTTTTAAACTCTTTAAACTGATAAGCAAAGTCACTTTCTGGTACTTTCCTCTTACGTAAATTCATAGTTTTAGATTCGAAATCCATTGTGGTGAGTTTCGATAGGTCAGGTTGGGAGCTACTGCTTCCTCCTGCAGATATCATTTTATTGATATTCGAACTATTAGAAGAATCCATCATCTAGTCTAGGTTGATGCAAACTCGCTCCGCTTATTGCTTCGCTAGTGTACTGTGCACGCACCTTTATGATTTGAAGTAGTAGACTGGTCGTCGCCGAGTTCCACCGAGTGCCACCGAGTGCCGCCGAATCCCTGCTAGGTGACCGAGTGACGCACACGCCGATCACTGATGGTCTTCTCAGGTGAGTAAAGTCGTATGAATTCACAAAACTGCGTTTTTCAAATATAACTGTTTATCGGTAAGTAATTAAGTTCAAAGTAAGCTGATCGTGATTTAATTTTTGGAATAAATTTTTGCACACGTCCGTTCGCTACGCTACGTGCTACGTATTTGCATCATTCTGATAAGTTTCAAGTATATCTATGTATATGTATAGCTATATATGTATACAATTTTTTAAATATATTTTGTATGTTTTGTATAATAATAATAATTAATTTTTCACGAATTTGATGGCTTTTGTATTAATACCGTTTATGCCAGCAGAACTTGTGTTATTATTTAAATTGTTTATTATTTTTTTCCTCTGTGTTTGTAAGTGGTAGGTTTTCCAAAAGTTTTTGGCGTGGTTGCCAAAAACTTTTGTAAGTCTTTGCAATTTGATTTGAATTGAATATGTTTTTAAAAGTTTAAATTTTCATTTATATAAACACTTAAATATTTAATAAATTTAGTTCTATCTACTATCTAGGGATACACAAGAGCATGAACCATGATTGATGAATTGGTTGATGCATCAACTGATTGGAACTTTGGTAAGGGAGATTTTGTGTCACTTTATAACACAACCGTTCTGGTGTCAGTCAAGGTTTCTCGCTTGGTCCACTACTTTTCACAATTATGATCAATGACCTATCAAAGTGCCTGAGTAAGGTGAACTGTCTGATTTACGCAGACGATGTCAAGATCTTTACTAAGATCAAAACGCCCCATGACTGCAAAGATCTGCAGCATGACATAAACGCGATTCAGGCTTGGAGTGACACAAATCGACTTCACTTTAACGTATCTAAGTGTCAAGTTGTGAGTTTCACCCGCTCGTCACAAAGCATAGTAGCACAATATGAACTCCGAAATGAATTAATTAGCAGGTGTTATTCAGTAATAGATCTAGGGATAGAATTTGACACGAAGCTAAACTTCCACAACCATATCCGCTTACTAACCGTCATTTGTTTTAAAAGATTAGGTTTTGTTTCACGTAACTATAAAAGCTTCACGAATATACATGCCATAAGACTACTCTACACTTCTCTAATCAGAACAAAAGTTGAATACGGTGCCGCTGTATGGAACCCTTATGAAGTTACATACTCATTGATGTTAGAAATGGTTCAAAAAAGATTTTACAGATTCTTATACAATAAATGTTATGGTTACTATCCATTTATGTATCCAACGCTATATCTTCAAGGGGCTTTAGGGTTTAACTCTCTTGAAACTAGAAGACTCTACGAGCACACTATATTGTTATTTATAATGAGCATAGTACTAAAGCAGCACACAGCCCTTCCATATAGAACTGCACTTACTAACAAAAGACGGAAGGATATAGTTTGCCCTGAACAAACAGGCTCTAAACATGCTTTTACATCTAAATTTTATATGTTCGTTGGTCCGCTTCTCTATAATAGACTGAATGCATTGGTCAACATCTATGCTCTCAATAACAGTAATTGTAAGACAATCCTTAGAGATTCTCTTCAAAATATGTCTTACGATGATACAGAGAAATTATTAATTGTGTGTAAATAAATTTTAACTATAATTAATTTAGTTTTTAGAGTTGGTTAAGTTTTCTGAATTTTTACTATAAATTAGATCTACTTTGTTTACATTATATAACTATGCATCTAATTGTTTTCAATATTATAATAAATAAGTAAGTGATTATTTTCTATTAAAGATCCTATTTATGCTCTTAACACCTGAAACACAGGATTACCTAGTTCAGGCTCGTGTTAAGCATTTACCTTTGTCTAATTAAGATTTTGTTTTGTTATATTATTGTACTATTGGAATTTTGAATAAATATTTATTATTATTAATATATATTTGTGCCGCATACTGAGGGGTGTTGCCGATTGTCCTTTTCTTCTAAGTGAAGCCAGCAGGCTATGCGTCCAAGAACAGCGTGCTAGGTTCCACCCTGGCCGCGTACGACTTTTTGAGCCAGTGTGGGCACGGACACTGTATTGTGCGCAGCGCAATCTCAATGCGCTCATCACCAAGCATCTTCACTTCGATGTGTTTGCGGATGAATGGAAGATGATTGAACGTGCTTGCCTTAACTTTTGTGAGAACAATTATTATTAGGTATTATTATACTTAGGTATGTTTAAAGTTCCAGGTTTAAGTAAGAATAGTAAAATGTTAAGTTTTTTTTTATGTAAGTATTGTGATTTCGTTTCTTTTGTTTAAGTTTCTTGTTTCTCTATTTTTATTATATTAAGTATCCGTCCCAGATATAACGCATTAGTGTAAGCTGTAAAGTTATATCTATATAAACATTCATAAATAAATAAATGATCTGAGCAGGTGATATTATGTATTTTTATTTGAACGTTGTCGTTACTATGTAGTGAAGGGGCTGAAGCACTAAGAGCGCAAAACGGCAAAAACTAATAGTTTTCTACAATGTCAAACAAAGAACTAATGATTGATTGATTGATAATGCTTTTAGTACCAAGTCGACGTTTCAATCCAAAAAAATAGAATTACTTGGCATTGACAAAATTGCGATCAATATCATAATGACATTGACATATGCCAATAATGCAGAAGAAGGGGAGAAAGAAAATTCGGTTCGGTAATTCGTCGGTTCTGTTCTGGCACCCGAGAGCACATGAAAACTTATTCGCATGACCTTTGTTTGCTCCCTATATCAGACCTCCAAGAGTCTTGGACCAATGCCTGGAACACCTCCAAAACCATTAAAGGCAAACATTATGCAGACATCCAACCGGATATACCCCGTGTCCCGTGGTTTTTTAAATTTCGTTATGCAAATAAAGTCACCACTTCAACTGTTTGTCGTCTTAGACTAGGACATGCATGCACTCCTGTCTTTTTAGACAAACTAAGGATCAGGGATCACTCAATGTGTGAATGTGGTCTAGATGAAGGAAACGTGAACCACATATTCTTCGACTGCCCAAAGTTGCGACGTTCTTTATATTATCTTCTTCCTCCTGAAATCCCCCGTCCTACTTCTTTGAAAAATTAGTTTTGTGTTTTAGAAAAATCTGTTTGGTTACTAAAGTGTTTTGGTCAACTCTCCCCTGAAGGTTACCAACCATATTTTTGATTTAACAACATCTACATCCTTTTTTATGACACTAACATGACACGGACACTGGCAGAATTGTGGCAAATAAAGTCGCAGACGCCAACAAAATAAGAAGAAGAAGAAGAATTCGTCGGTTTCGTTCGGTTTGTTTTAGTTCGGCTCGGCATAGGTTATGTTTTTAGAATTATCTATTTTCTATTCATGTAGGTAAAACGAAAGAAATAAAAATTGCAAAATGTCGAAGACTATCTTCGCTGTGATCTTACTGGGCACAGTGTTGGATGTATGTGATAGTGCTAAAATTAACACTCCAAGGGTACTACTCCCTTGGTTTGAGAATTTTAACGTAAAATTCACGTTTGAAATCAACGAACAAGGCTGTTACACTTGGTTGGTAAACGTACAATTCAGGTCTCCTAGATGGTAAGCTCAGAAAAGCTCTAAAATTTATAAATTTCAGGAGTTTATCTCGGGATGACATCATTGACTTGGAGCCAGTGTACGAAAATACATGGGGTCACTGTTCACGAGCAGCGCGCGTCTCGGTTTCCAAGCCATGTGTTCCGCCAGGATCCGTCATCATTCTGGCTGAAGAAGTTAACACCGGCGAGGTTAGCACTACTGTATGAAATTGGCGCCAAAATATGTCAATAATAATCACGAAAAAATAATGTGTTTCTTTGAATCAATCACACTATTTAATTATAGCTATACTAGTTGTTACTACCTCATTTGTAGCTCACATGTAAGTACATAGAATGTAGACTATGATCTACCAGGTCAACATATTTATACCAAGATTCGTCCACATCCATTCAGCTATTATGGTGCAATTGAGCCTAACATCCACACAATTTTTTTCCAGTTATAATATTAGTAGGTTCGATCTCTAGTATATACATACCTTTTGAGTTTACCTTTACCTTTCCAATTTATTTATATTATATATGCTTTCTGAAATAGGTGCAGCATTGGATTATAATTAAAGCTTTATTTCAAAAATTTTAGATACTACGAGGAGATGTAGATGTTGACAAAATAAGCGCACTGAAGGTGATGAGTACAACATGGAAACTGTACTTGGAAGAAGCACCTGAAGCCTTTGAAGTGATTGCTTATGATGAACAAGGTAAATAAAAAAGCCATGTGTTTGAAAGTGGAAAAAAGTTGAAAACAATGGTTTTGAAAGTAGGTGTAAGAGAAGTGAGGCTAAGAAAAGTTGGATGGACTGTGTGAAAGGGTAAGAAAGGAATTTAATTTAATTCAATTTATTTATACAATTTATAACATAACAGTGTGGATCCCCAGTTAGTACAGATTCGAGCAGAGAGAGCACTCTGCGGGGCTCTGGGGGCAATGGAGAGTGCATCCCGAGGCGCGAACTAGTTACTTCATATTGTGTTACTAGTTAAATTGAACCTGCAAACCTCCTTTAGTGCACTTAGCATATGTCTTTGAACTTTTAGGTTCTATGCGAATTTCCTCACTATAATTTTCTTTCACCTCTTAACAGTACTGATATAGTCCACAAAATTATTTCAAACAAAAAAGTCATTTCAAGAGAAACCACTATACCACTAGAAGTGAAGAACCAGTTGTGCTGACCCCATTTAGTGGGATAAGGGCAGGGATGATGGTGATGAGATGGTGCATCAAGTCAATATAAATAAATAACTTAGCATTTTCCTTCAGTGATTTGTGTTTATGATTCTGTATTAGCTATTATTTGATTGCTTACCATTATTTTTTCTATATAGGAAACAAATTCTCGTCTCTTGAAGGAGTCAGCTTGACATGGAGTATTGAGAATCTTGGCAGCACTAAAGGGGATGAGTTGATAGTTAAGTAAGTTGTAGCAATTAACAGAAACATGTTATTCCTAAATTCTGTATCGGTAAGGTACAATAAAATATAAATGAATAACTGTTCTTGAACTGTTGATGCATATAGATTAGCATATGCTGGTAGCTTCACATTAATATATTCCCACAGTCTAGTTCACTGGCGAGACACTGACTATGAAGCACCAAGGGGTATTGCAGAACTTGAAGCCCTAGGGCTCCATTCCCACTCAGCTTTGTTGTATGGCCAAGCATTAGGGGAATCCCGAGTTACTGTGTGCCTTGAAGATATCTGCACATACTTCAACTTGCAAGTGGTGGCCAGCGTTGTACTCACTCCTGCAACGGCTTTGATTGCACCGGGCGACACTTTGAAATACAGGTATTTTTTATAATACAATATATTGTGAAATATTTGTGAAATCGTATTTATCGTATATTTGTAATCGCAAATATATTTATGAATATTTGCGACTTATTAGTTAAGACTTTTTATTTTTTAGACTTTTTATACAAAGATGATTTAAAAGCGTATGATGGCAAGGCAATTCGTGACTTGTGATGTCTATTTAAGAATGGCAGGTATAACAGCGTTTCAAACAAGATACAAAAAAATGCAAAATATCAAAATTTAGTTTCATCCAAGTGACAATATTTTTTTTTTATTTAAAATCCTAACTGCTTAACCGATTTTTATGAAATTTATATGGGACCAATCGGAATGTATATCCTTTTACATGAAATGATTTTTTTCAAATCGATTCATAATTGACGGAGATATGAGACAACAAACATAAAAAATAAAATAAAAAAACAAAAGACATGTGTGCAATTCACACGTGGTAGAAGTGAAACCAAAAGTTTTATAACCACGAATATAAGAAACACTATAATGCTTCCGATCTCATTTTCATAAATCTTATGAATTTATGTGTCTGTCTCTTTTTCGTTTCATCGACTTTCAAATCACAATGATGCTAAAGAAGTTTTCACTTCAAAAATGCAGTCGAATTGAGATCCACCTCCTTTTTGAAAATAGTATCGTTCATATAGTGTTGTTTGTTCATGTTCATGTTCTTGATCAAATTTGGCATGGAGATAGTTTGTGTCTTGGAAACGGACATAGGATTATTTTTATGTAGGTACCTTGCATGTGATAGCGTGGACAGAAGCGAATTGTTTATAATTTCTTTAATTAACATGCTGCTGAAAGATTCAGGGATTGTGTTTTCACCTCATAACATATGGAATACTAACTCAAAATGTAGGCATGAGCCTAATATAATGTTTGAACATGCCTCCTACTCCTTAGGACATCCCCAAAGATTGTTTTTGTTTTAGATTGTTTTATTGTTTTTGTTTTATTGTTTATTGTGCACCTTAGCTAACAATAAGTACAAGTTAGAGATATACATAATTTCTTAACCTAAGGAAGTTACAATGTACATAATGTGATACAACTGACACCTAAGCTAAGATAATAAAAATCCTGTATGATAGGTATCAGCGCCCGTCAGTAGATAACTGGAATAACTAGAGATCTAAGAAGATCTCTACCAAGCTTGGGGATTTCAGTTGTGAGCCTTTTTGTTACTGAAAGAAAAAAACTACATAAATTTTACAGAAATCGATCTCTTTTCCAGGGTCGTAAGAGCGCGCGCGGGTCGCCTTACCATCCAAGACATATCCGAAACACTTTACTACTTAAAAGTTCCTGAAAACGACGTAGCAATGCTCGAAGACTCCACCAGCGTAGTTCGTGGCACTGACATAGGCACGACCACCGTTCAACTAATGTCGGGCTCCACAGAAGTAGCTATAGCCACATTATCAGTGTCCGCACCTCATAGTATCAGAGTTACCCTACGACCGACAAATTTACTCGTGAAGCGGGAAACTTTTATTATACACTGCGTTGTATTCGACAAAGATGGTCACGCGTTGTCGTCGGGCGCACAGTTGCTGATTCGTCTGTCGGTTGAAGGCGACGCGAATGTTGATTTGATACGGTCGACTGAGAACGGCACGTTAACGGATGCAGTGGCAGCGAATACGGGCACTTTTACTGTGACGGCAAGGCTGCATTCTATTGATGGGAGGATTTATTCTAGCAAGGTTAGAATGATAATTATTTGAGAACCTATGTAGCACAGTGGGCTAAGACGCAGAAGGTTGCGGGTTCGATTCCCACCGCGGGACAAATGTTTGTATGATCTGCAAGTATTTGTCTCAGCTCTGGGTGCTTCTATGTATAATATGTATGTATAAAAAAAATGTATATAAGTAATATATCAGTCTTGTGGTACCCGTCATAATACAAGCTCTGCTTATTTTGGGGCCAGATGATGTTATCCATTAGTATCTTCTTGGCAATATGAGAATCTTCCATTTCACTCTATCCTTCGTCATCTCTGTACTCGCGTCTTTTTTACTCATCGGATGGATCGTTTGAAAGACACAATCCATCCTTTTCTTGAATTACTCCTACCTCTTGTTCATCCACATTCATATTTGATACTTTTCTCATGCCCATATCACGCTGACCTCAACTATTACAACTCAACTTATACAAGTAAGTTGTGGGTTAATAGGTTAGCCTAAATTTATGTGCTATGTTCACCTAGTATGTAAGACGTTTCAAAGTGATCCTTGTGATTGTATTGAATAAAGTAACTTTTGACTTTGAGCCAATGACAGCACTCGCGCTATTTTAAATTATTCTGTTTCATACCTACACACTCTTTCATCAATTCTCTTCATTCCACAATAACATCCACTATTCATCCGCTATCATTTGAAAGTATGTTTTTCTATGGGAAAGGTAATATCTATACATTCATGTAGTCCCAGGTTATAATGATGAAAGTATGTTTGGTATGATTTTTTCTTGTATCTTCTTTTATGAAGTCGATTAATGAAGACATAATGTTTTGCAGGTGGAAGGCCAAGTAACTGCTGCTGTAGTGGATCCATTGCAAATAGTACCTCCAGAGCTATTTGTGGCGTGGACAGAAAATATTCAGTAAGTAAATTTACATAATATTTTTCTGTGGCGAGACAATCTGGATGCATTCGAGCCAAACTGGCAAACTGGCCTTGAAGCGCAATGAGTGGAAGGTAAAGAGGGAGACCTTGGCTCAGTAATGACACAATAGGTACAGAAAAAAAAAGTTGCCTAAATAATCATTATAGGGGCCTGGCCCCTGATTTGTTGTCTTCATTTAGGGAGGTATAAAACTTTTAAGATAAGGTAGGTATACCTTATTTATAGAAATGTACAGAATAATATAAGAAACATTTAAATCAGTTCGGTTATCTAAGGACTAGATGAAACAATCAACAGATAGCTTTATTTATAGATCCAGATCAAAAGTCAGAGCGAAGTATTTCCAAGATTGAAGGTGTACTACATTAGAAACAATGAAACCTTACACAAAGTTTTATTTCACAGAGAAATTCCCCTTAAACACATTGGTGGAGGCGACGAAGAGATAGTCTGGTCGGAGAGTGAGACAGCACAAGGCGCTCTCTCCCTCACACCTGACGGCGTGGTCACTATAAAAGGAGACGGCAATATTGGTGTGAAAGTTCATCTTAAGAAATATCCACATGTGAAAGCTTTTGGCAGGTATACAATTGAATTCAAAAGTACTTTAAAATGTGAAGAAATCGGCACTTATAGAAAGGCCTGTGTTTTCGGTTAGCATTTTGGTAAGTGGCCTTGTGTTTGATAATTGCATATTCATACTTAGTATTTGTGGGGAAATGTGGCTTGTGTTATATTATATTATTATCATTGTTTGAATGTGCTTCTGTCATCTCCATAAAATATCGTCAAATATCCGTTTATACATGAACGATTCCTGTAAAATAATAATCCGATAATTGTATCCGTCAGTTGAGTTTAATAAACAGATTTGTGATAATGCTAATAAGTAATGATGCAGCGGATAGTGGTTTTAGAGACCGGATTTTGAATATTCGGCGTAGGCTTCGGCTCGTTCGCCGAATATCCGTCGCAGGAACAGAGTGAACCGCGTGACTTGTGATTTTGTGTGAGGAGATAGTGTATTTTTCTCGGCATTATTCTGCATTTGTCACAACGCTTGTATTATATCTGCGTAAAAATTATATATTTATTCTTCTGTGAAAATAAGATATTTATTATTTGGATATTTTAAACTGCCGGTTATGCGAGACTTATAGATGAAGATGACACCAAACTTGCAGTTTTTTATATTTTAATATCATAGTATCCATAGTATAGAAGTATCCAGCCGGATACCGAGTAATTAAAAAACGGCTGGATAAACCGGACCGAATATTAACCGGATATCCGTTGCACATGTAAAGTACATATTTGCATGCACGACATAACTCATGTTTGCATATTATAGGAACACTAGATTGGATAAAATGTTCTAAGCCAGTTCTAAAGCCTGTTACTTTTTGTTTCAACAGAGTATGGTCAACGCCTCACGAGATGATACATGTATCGACATCAGGGATCGCTCGAGTCGGTCGGCCGCATCACTTGCACGTCGTATTGACAGCCACGCATCCTTCTACAGGCGAACTGTTTCATTTCCACAGGTATATTGACCTTTCTACCTACATAGAAAGTAGTCTGATTGCTTTTCCAGGTCATAGACTACCTCTATACCAATTTTCACCCTAATCTGTTCAGCCGATCCGGAGTAATTGAGCCATATAACATTATATACAAACAAACGTTTGCATATCGCTTAACCTACTAGTTAAATTGACGACCAATGTGGCGCAGTGGGCGAAGGCCTGTGTGAGACGCAGAAAATTGCGGGTCGATTACCGCCGCGTGACAAATATTTGTATGATCTGCAAGTATTTGTCTCGGCTCTGGGTATTTTTCTATGTATAATATGTATGTATCTACGAAAAAAATTATATATGTAGTATATCAGTCTAGTGGTACCCATACCCAAAATGCAGTTCAGCTCGCACAAGTGCTTAGTGCCTAACATTATATTTGCCTAAATAGTGCCTCTTTTTCTATCGTGTAATCTCGTTTAGCGCGGCACTTCTCTACGAATTTTCCCAACAGGTTTTGTGCGCCATTTGTATCTTTTTACCTAAAGTGTGGAGTACGCCTGGCCCGATATAAGCTACTATGTATGTGTAAAGTTTTGTTTATGTAGGTGTAAAGTTTTAGGCCGAAGCTAGTTAAATATATGTTTAGAAGTCTGTTTTCTAATGTTAAACTATTTTACAGTTGTAACTGCGCTTCGTTTGCCGTTACACTATTGGAAGGGCCGGAACCGCATAACACTACTGCAGCAACATGGATCGAGCCTGCTGGTACTGTATTTTTAAACGACTTCAAAAAAGGAGGAGGTTCTCAATTCGCTGGAATCTTTTTTTTTATTTATGTGCACCGATTATTCAATGACGCCGGATCCTATTTGGATTTTTTTTTTATTGGGTTTACTTCCCAGGTTGTCCCATTCAAATTTCATCAAAATCAGTCGAGCATTTAAAAAAATCAACAAATGATATTTTTATATTCATTTTTAGTTTTTAAAACTTAACTATATATAATTACTAGCTGACCCGGCCACGCGTTGCTGTCAAGTCAAAGTAAAAAAATGATTTATTCAATACAATCATAAGGATCACTTTGGAACGTCTTACATACTAGGTGAATTTAGGTGCCAATTCATCCTAACCCAAGCTCGAGAAGAATTGGCAAGAAACTCGTCTTGGTCCTAGCGCTTTTTTATATGATCCATCTTATAACTACCTTAACTACGAAATACTAATACAAGAGAGTTTATACATTTCAAGTGTGTCGGTTAACTGTCTGACGGCAGAGCGACATGAGGCCATGCATTCTTATGCAAGCTTTCTTCAAAAGACTACATTTAATGTATGCTTTAAATTTCTTAATATGTGGTTAATGTGGTAATGTAGTTCAGTAGTTCTAATACGTTGAACCAATATACGCTTATCCAACCTAGATAACAAAAGATGTCTCTGGACTTCCACAAATAATTCTAAACCAAAATTAGCCAAATCAGTCCAGCCGTTCTCGAGTTTTAGCGAGACTAACGAACAGCAATTGATTTTTATTATATAGATATTTGTCTTATACTCTTTCTTTTTGTATCCTCTTTGGCGATCTGTTTCTATATGAAACAATTATCTATGATTCTCAGCAGCATTATTTATTTATTTATTCTAGCTAATAAATTGCTAGATTTTGTGAAGATGCTCAGCAAATTTTAACGGCTCGGGCCCTGAAATTGAGTACTCTAGTTACTCCGAGGTTATGCTTCAAAAAATAACCTACCATAAAATAAAATTAATCCAGTGGATATCGCGAGTTATCGCGTTTGGGCACTTTACCTGCGGTGAACTGAATTCTGTTTTTTATCTGTACTTATATTATTTTATGTTGTATATTATGTTGATATAGAAGTACTTAGTTACGTTTTCCAACAGATGGGGCTTGCTGCGTGTTAGAAGTAGTATACTTGAGCCGTGGCGTGTCTACTATGCGGGTCTCCCGCGGGCGCGCAGGAGACACGGCTCGCGTGGCAGTTCGCGCGGCGCCCTCTCTACTCTGGCCCAAACATGCCGCAGCTTTAGTCGGGGCTACTATACCTGTATGTATATCTTCTAGCTTCTACACACTGTTTTAATCCACGCGAGATTAGAAAATAAAAATGCCGGACATTTGACATAGCATCATCTACACCCAAAGTAAGCATAGCTTGTGTTATGGGTATCACATGACTAATACTTACAGATCATACAAAAACTTGTTCCTCAGCCGGAATCGAACCCGCAACCCGCGTTTCAACTGTACCTTGGCCCATTTTGTCAAAAAAACGATGAAACCTTGTGGAAAAATACATTTCTCTACTTAGTAACCGACTCCTTAGGACGCGACGATTTGACCCACTTCAAATGGTCAGATTTCATTCAAACTTTTTAGATTTATCGAGGACCGATGACAATACATTAATTTGTTAAGATTATTCTAACAATCAATTTGAAAAATAAGATTTGTTAATTTATTTAACTTTCATCTATAGTCGATAAGGCAGGAATTTATGTTAAATGATTTGGAATATAATTACAGTTACTAATAGTACTTATTTTTTAGTTTGGTTTTTATAAAAAGCGTGTTTTTTTAGTTTTTTAAAACTATTATTATTTTAGTGATAAGATTCGCTGAGTAGAAGGAGAAGTAGAATTTTGAATAATCTAACTTTGAGTTATTCTGGAAGTAGTTAAATATTTCTGGTAGATAACCCTCCCAGGATAAACATTTGTGTAATGAACATAGGTGTTTGTTACGTGTCTGGGGGCTTGACTTTAGTAGTGCGTCGCACGAATCGAATTGGAGGGTGAAAAGACTCACATCTGGTAGGGTTTTGCTTTCTGATTACATATTTACCACTAATAACATTAGGTTATTCCGAGAAAATAATAAAACATTATTAATCTCAAATCAAATAAATCAGATAAAACTACGTAAAGATTGACAGATAATAACCAAGTTTGTCGTATTTCTTGTCTATGGTTTAACATGTTGTGTGCAAAATTGATGTGAACGAAACGTAAAAATCCTGTCAGTGATTTTGTTATGGCTTCTTTCGACGACTTTGGCTTATCTTCACTTCACTTGGTTACTTATCACCTATCACTAGGTAGGTTATGTTGGAGTATAGAAAAAAACGCGCAAGGCGAGCGAAGCGTGCCGCGGCAGCGGCCGCCGCAGCGCCAGAAAATAATACAAGGTCACGGTATATCTCACTTGGTTACTTATCACCTATCACTAGGTCGGTTATGTTGGAGTATAGAAAAAAACGCGCAAGGCGAGCGAAGCGTGCCGCGGCAGCGGCCGCCGCAGCGCCAGAAAATAATACAAGGTCACGGTATATCTGATCTTTGTCGTATTTGTTGTCTGTGATATATCATGTTGTGCAAAATTGATGCGAACGAAACGTCAACAAATTTACGAAACGTTACGATAGGTTACAAATGTTTTTTTTTCTCATTTGTGCATCTACCTTTATCTTGGGAGCTTTACCAGGGGTGAGGTGGACCTCTCCCTCCCCCTCCTTGGTAATTTAAACTAGATTTGTATCAATATTTTTTTTTGAGGTTAGGTTACATTTATTCAAATATCTCGAAAACGGGGCAATACCTAGTATGGGGGTGGTACCAGGGGATAGGGAGGGGTCCCCCCCTCCCCCCCATTTTTTTCCCCTTTATTTTCTTGCGACGCACTATTAAAGTTTAACCCATTGAAAACGATGATAAGCCTTTTAGCTTTTCCAGAATCGGATAATTATAATACCGTACTACTATACTAACGGTACTTCAATCTGTAAATGTGTAGTACAAATAAAGCTCACGATAAATTAGATTTTTGTAACATGTTTCCAGATGTTTCTTTTTTTAGTTTCTATTACACAGTGGAATTTATTACAGATTCTGGCCGAAGGCGAAGCCTTAACTCCGGAGACGAGTGAGAGCCAGATAGTGGATCTAACACCACGCTCCGGGCCTCCGCCGCACCGTTATCCCGACGTTCAACTGTTCACACTCAAATGTAAAAAGGTATTATTCAACGAGCCTTCTTCTTTGTTAATGGCATGTGACATAATAATGTCAATTTTGCCCGTGTAAATTGTTTATATTGTTTATAGTCAATTTGTTTGTTAAAGTCTTAGTCGATGGTCATTTGTCGATTCTAAACGTCATCGCGGAATGACCGTCTAGAACTTTCTCGGGATTTTTTGTCGTTCAAATCACATTGCACCATAATACACTTATAATTCAATTATTCATACTTGTCCTATGTAGTTAAAATTTATTCATTATAATTCCGCTAAGATTACTGAATGAAATATACAATAAAACGAGTAAAGAATCTAAGTAATTCAGAAGTGCTACAGTGTGTTTGACAAGAACGTGACCACTATAAAAAAATGTATTCGAGGCTTTTTTTCAAAACAAAAAATACTAGCAGGTGGCCCAACGTTTTGCCCATGACGCATCAAAAAAATAAACCAGTTCTTGCGTTCACTTCGCACAGAGCGCACGCTTCCCGAGATGAGATGTGATTGATGATGCCGCGTATGCTTCCCGCTATGAGGCAATGAGTTCCTTTGTTCGCATCCGAAAGGACCCAATATGTCACGTGTTCAGGCAGAAAGTATATGAAAAAGTCAAAGGCGTTCGTGACCAAGTGGGTAAACCGATATTCAGTAACAAAACACGTCGATGACCTACCAGAACGTGGTACCACAAAAAAGACGTCGTCCGCCGAGGATAAGCGGATAACTAATCTTTTTTTGAAAAATCCACGATTATATTTGCGATCCACACAAGAAAAACTGTTGAAAGAAGGGCTAAATATTATCTCTAGCTACAATTAAAAGACGTTTAGTGGAGATTAAGTTAAAATACCGAAGCACATTGAAGAAACCCCTTCTTTCTCAAAAACACGTTGAAAAAAGAATGGCCTGGGCACAAGAAAACAAAGACCGCGACTGGGACAAGATAATCTTTTCAGACGAAGCTTCGTTTTGGCCAACTAGTATCACACCTCGTGCTTGGTCCACTGCCGATAACAGACTTGTCGAACGAACTGTTAAACACCCGGTAAAGCTGCATGTTTGGGGATGCTTCTCAAAACGTGGTTTTGGCAATTTGAACTTGTTTACCGGTTCTCTAAATGCTGTAAAGATGAACCAAATATACCAGAAAGCATTATTACCATCTGCCCGAAGGCTGTTCCCAAGCCCAAGTGAATCATGGATATTACAAGAAGACAATGACCCCAAACACCGAAGTCGCCTATGCACCGCCTGGAAACTAGATACCTAATGGCATCGAGGTTTTGGATTGGCCCTCACAATCTCCTGACGCAAACTTAATTGAAAACGTTTGGGCGTTGATGAAACTCAAACTTCGAGGAAAAAAAAACCCGAACTGCCGCCGAGCTTACTCGCAATTTAAAGGCCATATGGAAGTCATTATCCCGTGAATACGCAGAAAATTTAGTCGAAAGCATGCCACGATGATGCAAGGCCATTATGGACAACGGAGGAGACTGGACACCTTATTAATAATAAAGCATCTAAGTACATATGATTAACTCCGTGTTTTATTTTTTTCAGACGCTTGACTTAGTTTTTTTTATAATTTATGCCGTTGACACTCTTTTATTACATACTGTATGTTACTTCATGAAATGACAAACGAAGAATTCAACGAGCCTTACGAGCATCTGATGCGTAACATCTGACATCTCACCTTGGTAATAAGTAAAATTAACATTAAATCCTGAATTAGTTTCTACACAACACTGTAGGTTAAGGCGCTTCCAGTACCTAAAATAAAGACAGAAACGGCCGAGAAAGTTGACAAAATTACGCCGTAGGTGGCGTTGCCTGGCGAGCCGGAGCCGCTCGTCGCCGTCGCAGAGCGTCCTTATTCTGTGCGTGTACTTATTCTGAGATTTCATTTGTAAAAACATAACCCTAGAAATGTAACAGACACGGCCGGTAAAAATAAAACAAAGTAGCTCGGTAAGTTGTGAGTTGATAACTATTTAGTTACTTACTTACTTACTGTATTTTTGACTGACTTTGATAAGTTATGCTTATAATAAGTATTTTTGCATTTTAAAATTAAATATACCTACTGATTATACGAGTGGATATTGTAGACATCAACCTAAAGTAATTCTGGACCTGAAATAAATAATTGTTTACTAAACTACTTAGATTATTGATTATACCTTGAATCCTCTAAGGTTAGGTAACATGTAAATTCCTGTGTGTGTTAGAAGAAAAAGTACCTACCTACCTCACAAGTCAGGAAAATATATTACTTATGTATTTTTTTTTATTATTTGGTGGTTATGGTTAAGGGTACAAAAAAAATCTGTTTGACACGTAATAAACTTTATTTAAACTTTTTTATAATCAAACAAAATTACAAACAAATGATGGCGAGGCAATTTATACATAATTTCATACAAAATTAAGGATAGTTTACAAGTGGCAAACCTTTCTTGAATTTTGTATGAAAGAGCATTATAATTGTTTTTATAACTACGTTTAGACCAGCAACCGTCCGCAATGACATCGATGATTGGAATGCCATTATTATTGACCCTGTCCTTAGAAATCGCAAATAGTCTTCGTTTTCTGCAGCCTCTTTCATTGCATCAACAGAAACATCTTCCCATTTCTGACTGACAATGTCATGGTTGTTTGCATATAATATCTTTTCAGATATAACAGGCAGGTTAAGAGCCGAAAAAATTCTACGAATTGAGATTGACCCCTGCCAATTGCCATTGCACCGGCAACGGCGCATGTATTAATGAGCAAATAATTGTCACTACAGTTATCACCAGCTATAACAATTTTTTTTATTGCAGAGACGACATTTAAATTGAAATTTCGATTACAGACCATTTTGTGTTTCTGAAATCAAATTGAGTTCAGTGATGCTGCATCCGAGCGGCCCATGAGTAGATATGCGTTTAAGCTCTGATAAAAAATAGCTGACGTCGATTATCCCTCTTCTACTCGTCACTGTCTTGTTTTCTGTTTCATTCTCGTATGAAATTTGTAACTGCAAAAAAAAAAATAAGAATAAGTTATCTGAACGACATTGGAAACTCAAGCCATATATAAGTTATTGTATACAAGCCTAATCTCGACCTCGAGTTTGCCTTATAATATTATAATACCCACCTCTTCATTATCGTCAAAGGTTTCGTTGTTACTTGTTTCGATGACTCGTGAAAGTGATCCTGAGCGCTCTTCAATCATCCTGAAAAAATATACATTTATCATGAATTGAATAGGCAAGATATATTTTGAAGTGAAAACTTCTTTGGCATCGTTGTGATTTGAAAGTCGATGAAACGAAAAAGCGACAGTAAAAAGAGACAGACACATAAATTCATAAGATTTAACGTGGGAGAAAATGAGATAGGAAGCATTATACGTGTTTATTATTACATGTTTGTGCGCGCATGCGTAGTACAAAGCTTGAGAAAAGGCATCACAACAACCGTGGTGTTTTGTATACGTGTACGTATTATACGTTTGTTTTTTGAAGGTTTCATTTCTACTACGTGTGAATTGCACACGTGTATTTTTTTGGAGTGTAATTTCTTTAGCATCGTTGTGATTGCGTAAGTAACAAACAAACAAACAAACAAACGTCTAAATATCATAGTTTATAAGAAGGATCATTTTATAAAAAATCAAATGTGCGTAGGAACATTATTTTTTTATTAAGATGTACCTCCTTAGATTTTGAAATGGATGCCATTTTTTTTTATCTACATGAAAAATTTCATAATTGATACCAACATCGTTTTATTAAAAAAACATCCTGTATAATATTACATATATATATAATCTACTCTAATAATAATCATAATCATAATCTAATCTACTATAATCTTATTTTATTATTTTGTGACGGTAACCTCGAACGCTCTCCTATCCTGCAAAAAAAACTTTTTATTATTAATTATTTAGGCAGGTAAATATTCTAATAGAGTCGACTTACAAAATATAGCATGTACCTAATCATGTAAAATAGTTCTGCAATCAGAAAATATTACACGGCAACCTAAACCCTTGCGTTCGTGTAGTGTCGTATCTGTAATTTTTATGCTCTACACTACATTGCAATTTTAGATACCAAAGCAGGCATTTAGGTGTTTCCATTATGATCCACACCCAAGCGAGATACAGTTCATTTTTCTTCGCACGCCGATGACGAAGTATCTTAAATAGTTCTGCAATCAGAAAATATTACACGGCAACCTAAACCCTTGCGTTCGTGTAGTGTCGTGTCTGTAATTTTTATGCTCTACACTACATTGCAATTTTAGATACCAAAGCAGGCATTTAGGTGTTTCCATTATGACACCCAAGCGAGATACAGTTCATTTTTCTTTGCACGCCGATGACGAAGTATCTACCTACTCGCAGCGATGATTCGATTATTGATCAAACAAAACATTGTAGATTTATTTTGATTAATTGTTTGATTTACCTACCTAGATACCTACTATTTATCTAATACGTGATTTTTTCTTGATAAATTTGCTAATTACCGACAGATTATCAAAATAACAAGTATTTAGGTAGGTACTTAGGTAGACAGGCAGGTAGGTAGGTACCTACCATCGAAATTGAAGTATTACTTACCGTAAGTATTATGGTAGGTATAGTAAATAGATAGGTACCTATTTATTCTGAGGTAGGTACTTATTTGTTTTCATCCACATTCAATTGGAATGTTGTATTGTTATTTTGTCCGTTATTAGAGCATGTTCCAAATAATTCTTCCTTTCGCGTTCGCCTACAACAAATAATAATATAGGTTATTCAGCTACTTACCTGTGTTTATTGTTTACTTAGGTACTTGTAAGTTACTACTGTGGTATTTACCTACATTGTAAGTTAATGAGCAGGTGATTAGATAAACCAAGTAGTAAGTCTGTAGTAGGTAGGTCCTACCTAATTGTAACTTGGTAAACAAGCAGGTAAACAGACAAACAGAGACACATTTGTTTTGAGAAACTTGAAGACAAAATATTCAGCATACAGAACATATTTTTTAATTTTCGTTTATTCCTACAATTAACGAGTTAATAGCCACTTAATAGTGACCGAAAGTATTAAGTTTTGTATCTGTCTCCAGGAAGCGCCTTAAGCGAACAGCTGATGCGTTTTCCTTCTCTATTTCCCTTTCTCTTTTTCGTCACTCACACGCACATACTGTTGGCTGATAGTACCAATCTCTCGGAAAATTGGTTGGTACCAACTCTACCACCGTGCTCATTGGTCAAACGAAATAGCGGCTTCCTGTTACACACTTTTGCAGGAAAGCGAGTGGAAAGATGTTACACATCCTAGTATGTAAGACGTTGCAAAGTGATCCTTGTGATTGTATTGAATAAAGTATCTTATCAAAAAGTATATGGTATATGGTATATGTGGTCTATATGGTAATCCAGGCCCATATCTAATATAAAAAAGTTTCATCCAAACTGGTCCAGATGTTTGAGTGTAAATAAGTAACAAACATACGCACATGTTTTCGCATTTATGTGTGTGAATATTTTTATATTTTTTCTAGAGAGGTGACGCTAAACTAAAATTGACTTCACACTCAGATGAAGAACCCGAATCGGTTACTTTAGAAACGTCGTGCGCGGTACACGTTACTCGCATACGTTTGGAGCCACCGGAGACTCCTGGAAACTGTACTTCAGGATCCAAGTGAGTTGCAACCTTGTAAAATCTATAGATTTTCATTTGATCAAGGAGTCGCCTTAAAGGGAAGACACTTTTTCTTGTTTTTGTAGTTGACACTTTATTTACACAACACTAACTCAATAAACAGCTGATATCCCTGAACCATAAACGTCAAGCTTCGTTATTAGAACCGTTTTTTATTTATTATATATATATATTTATTAAGATTAAAGTACATTTTGGCTTGCTACTTTCGATTTTACAGAATTTGGCTACGTCCCGGCCAAGAAGTATCAATCAAAACGACGCTTTTAGACGCAATCGGAAGGGAACTATTAGACGAACGCGGCCCGAAAGTGTCGTGGGATATTGAACCTTATCACCCGGGAATAACGTACAGAGCTACAGACAGATTGTTTATTGAATCGCACCAAGAATACACGCCTGTGCCTGTACCGTCTAAGTATTATCAGGTATAATCTTAATTTTATATAAATGAAATTTACTGTTGCAAAATATACCTTACTGCTTCGAAACAGAGTACAAGGATATTATGTTTTTCAGTTGGTAGTGGCAGATGAGAAAGCAGTGGGTTGGACTGGTACCTTAAAGGCTAGCATTCTTGAAGGAACAGCTGGTATACAAGCTAAGGTTGTAGCTCCTTTGAAATGTGACCCACTAAAGGTAATATTCAATTTCTTCTATAGCTCTTAACTAACTTCTCACCTATAAGTAGAGGTATTGTGTTTGGGATCATTGGAATTATCTTAATGAATTGGTTATAGGTAGCTAGTCTTTTTTATATCGGGAGTTTTAAAAATTTAATGACCTGGTGAACTTCATACTAATATTTATTTGATTGTAAACCTCCCTATTATTGAGGAGAATAATACAATAATTCAATATTCAAATCTATCAAACCGTTTTCCAGTTTTTGCTAGAATAACGAACGGCATGATTTATATATATGTATATATATAGATAGATAGACGTGTAGGTACCTCGTGAGAATCTGCAGGAAGCAGTTAGTCTGATTATAAGATAGAGATAATTTATTGAAACTCTGACTCTATGTGTTGTTATTTTTTTCTATCGGTTTTTGTTCTGTGCAGAGTGGTCTAAAGTATCATAAGTATGTATATATATACTCTAGCCAAATTCAAGACATAATATTTTGTAAACAAACCACAACAGCAGATTTTTAGGATTTTCACTTCAGAATATTTCACAATATCATAATTTTAATCGTTTTACCCTAAACATCGATCAAACTATTCATAATACGATTTGTAAAGGCATGTAAAAGATATTAATTGATTAATAAACTTTTCAAATCACATGTAAGTAGAAGTATTTTTGTTTTTTATTTAGGATTGGCTGTGATAGTTGATAAAAGTGCCATCCCTAATACTTTCTAACTTCTTTAGAAGAAATCGTGAACATTTTTGCATTTTTGTATTATGTCATTTAGTTGTTGAGCCCCAGATGATTGCGAAGTAAAAAGTAAAATAAAAATATAGTAAATATAAATAAATCAGCTACCGTTTTTTTATTTTACCTTCTCGTACAGTTTTAATGGTTAAAAACTCAATTATTTACTCATAATCATTATCAATAGGGAATATGCATGTATTTTTTTGATTTTAATTCAGTTACAAATATTTAAAACATCCCTTAAATTTGGTGTGCTAAAACGCCGCTATTCGCAAACTTCACTTTCGCGCGCTTATTTTTGCAGTTTAATATCAATAAAAAAACTAAATAAGAAAATAATGGTTTATATACAAAATCAGAGCAAAAAAGGGGGAAAAGCCAAGTAAATTTGAACCACATGCGTATTAGGTACCTATTATCATACACTTTAGCTAGCAATTACAAAAATGAGCATTGATAAAAAATGTTTTTTACCCATGCCGTCACATGGTTGCCTAGTAACGTTTTGTTATTAAACATTATAGCTCGAATATTGCTGGAGTATAGGTATTCTATCAGTCATCTGGTCACCATAATATAACGCTTAGTTTGGGGCTAGAAAGAGTTGTGTGAATTGTCCACCAATATTTATTGATTATTATGTACAGGTTAACATGGCTTGGGAAGGCGAAACACTGAACAACATAGTAAAGGTAACCGGAGGCAGTGGCCGTTACTCCGTAGAAAGTCCTAAAGGAGTCTCAGCTATTATCGATGGCGATAACCTAACACTATCAGCGCCCGGACCGGGGAGCTACGACCTTTTGGTTACGGATCTGTGCGTTCACGGCGAGAAACAGCATGTTGAGGTGAGCTTTATTGTTTCGAGAATAGTGTCTGATTTAGATCGAAAGAATCATCTGTTTTAACAAGTTCTTGTAAGGTTTCGAAATTCTGTTTTTAATAAGTCTGTTTGATAAGTATAGTTATTTCTGGCACACGTCTACGCCAATGCGGTGTGAGGCAAGGCAATATTATGCTGTAGAGATGTTTTTTTTGTTTTTAGATATTACATAGCCTACTGTTTAATTGAATGAATCGATAAAGAAAACGTATTATATTGAATTATATTAGTAATAAGTAGTACTACTTATTATATTAACAAACATTGGCCTCAATTCTGTTGGCACCAACCTAACCAATTTTAGCTAAAATTAGGTTTTGATCTGTCAAATTAACCTTTGGTATTCTGCTGCTACTAACTTATCCTAATTTAATTTTATCTCACTTAATTAAGCGTTCCTAATTTAGTTAGATGGTACCAACCGAGTAGGTTTTACAAATGCTATGACTAACTTAATATATTTTAGACAATTCCTAATTTTAGAAATGAACCAACCGAATTGCCACCAATAACGGAACTGGCGTGTTTATTAATTTGATGACAAATATGCTTTAACTGAAGACAATTTAATATCCAGAAATGCACGGAATAAAAGTATATAGTCCATCAATATCAATGGTGTCACCATGTCACCATTTTTAGTTAGGGTCACAATGGTGACCCTAACTAAAAATAAAAACATGTGATATATAATTTAAAAGTAAGTTTTGTCTAGCGAGCCATATTAGAGCTCACGCGAGAATAATATAAAACAATATAACATGCGAAACAGTTAAACTATCCAAGAACCGCTTGAAACGTTCCATTTACAGTGAAACTTGGTTAAGTGGGACCTGGATAAGTGAGAAACCTCCATAACTGGAACTCATGCTGAGGTCCCAACACTTTGGCACTGAATTACCTCTGTTAGTGGGACGAGGTAAGCCTCTATATCTGGGATTTGTTTTTTCGATTTATCATCATAGTTACCTCTATAACTGAGACAGCGAGTAAATTTTATATGCATAAACCTCTGTAACTGAGATAACATTGTTTGTTTACTCATTCTTATTCTACCCACAAATTCCACACGTAATTCCAAGTACGTAAGTAATTTTGAGCTTCAATTACCTTCAGTTTTAGTTTCGCTTTACTATCATACAGATCTATAAGTGAAACGACATTGCAGGTCCCTTGATGTCTCACTTAACCAGGTTTCACTGTAATAGTAAAACTGATCCAGATCACTGCTAGAGGGCAGCATTCTCAAGACATCGAAATAACTGGGTCACTGCCAGCTCTTTCGTACGTAATGTATTCTAGCAGACGCTCCATAATCGTTTTTTAAACGCGATAGGCTCGCGTTCTCCTCAGGCCCAAGGAATCGCTTCAGTTTAGCTTGGTAGTAGCTCTGCCTTCGATGCTGTAGGTTGCGGGTTTGATTTCCTCCCAAGATAAACATTTGTGTGATCAACATAAATGTTTGTTCTGTGTGTGTGTTATAAAAGTATAACAAGTATGTAATAAAAAAATATGTTATGTAATGAGAAACACGGGTTTTTTAGTATCGATATTTTTAAGATGAAAAAAAAAACTCATATAATGTATAATACTCAAAATGTATAGTACCCAACTTAGAAATGTTTTGATAGTGAAATATGAACATAGATGTTAGTTCTGTGTCTGAGTGTTATAAAATAAAGTATCATAAGTATGTATATACAAGTATTTAAGTACTCTACCAGTAATCTGTTTCCCATAGTACAATCTATGCTTACGTTGGGGCTAGATGTGTGGATTGTCCACCAATATTAAATTTACTATCTTATTGTTTTGCCAACAGGTGTACATAGAAGAAGTGCTAACCGTAGAAGTGTCAACATCTCGCGCTGTCGGCGTCGGCGCGTGCGTTCCAATCGCAGCGCTTGTAAAGGGTGTTTCACATCGCTACATCGCGACAAGCGGCGTGGCAGAATGGCGAGACGGCGGTGACGTCACCGTTAGGGATGGGAAACTGTGCGGGGTGCGGGAGGGGAGTGGAAGGGTTAGAGCCTCTCTTGCGGGCATATGGAGCTCGGAACTAGAGGTAATTGTTATAAGATATGAATAGGTATAAAATAAAAATAAAACAATTCAAACTAAGTACAGTACACTAATTGTTAAAAATATACCATAAGCAAAAATACTTTTTAGCAACACAATGTTTTGAGCTAATTAAATCCCAATTGCATTATATGGGTGTGTTTGTGTGAAGTGTATGTGAGAAGTGTGTGTAGTGTATAGGTGATGAAAGTGTGACATAAAGAGACCATAACTCAACAAGTAGGTAGGTAATACATTTTGATAAACACCGGTTTTACTCATGTATTATTTTGTCGATGGAGGCACGGACACTCAGTACGAACCGTGAACTCAACGAGCAGACCGCGAATTAAATTCACTGATAAATCGAAACAGTGTCGGTGCCTCCATCAACAAAATAATACCTGAGTAAAACCCGGGTTTATCAAAATGTATAGGACAACTCACGAAAGTTTTGAAATTGAAATAGGTAATTATACTTAAGTATATAGATGTTGAGTAGATTGTTCAGTAATATTAATTTATTTGGCAGGTTCTAGTGTTTCCACCGCTGCAGATAATCCCCAGTGTGGCCCGCTTGCCTCCAGGCGCGAAGCTGCAACTAAGACACACCGGTGGACCGCCGCATCATCTGGCATCTTTACACTACGCACCCGTTACCGGTCTCAACTTTGTAGAGGTATAATATCATCATCTGCCTGCCCTTTGTCCTACTAAGTATAGTTGGCACAACTGGTTTTTTTCCTCTCATTCTTCCCTATCCTCTGGTTACTCCTTTCTTACCCATCTTTCACACAGCCCATTCATCTTTTCTAAGACCTACATGTACTCCATCTCCCGTTCAAATCCTTCTTTTTATCTCGAGGGTAATAGCTGAAAATCAGTCTTTGCTTCTTTAGCAATATTATCACTGAGCTATGACCCCTTTTGAAATTACAACACACGCACTTTTAGTTTTTAGTATCTAGTGTCTAACATAATCTCTATAAATAAAAATGAATGTCGCTAAGCGCATAACTCGAGAATGGTTTGACCAATTCGGCAATTTTTTTCCTCAAGGCCTCAAGGCCCACAGAAGGTTTTAATACTAATGAAAAAAAAATTGGTTGCTTTTATCCCGGGTAAATTCTTTAACGCGGGCGAAGCTGCGCGCGGACAGCTAGTGTTTATTAAAACTATCAAGGTTTTGAACATAATTTTCACTCAAACGGGATATTTACCATGATATGTGAGTTTTTCTGCTTCCCAATATTTCGGCAGTGTTGTATGTACACATGTATTCGCCATGATCACGAGATAAACATGATCAGTTTGACTGACATTACAGCTTAGTGGTGTAGCTCTGGTTCAGTTCCTTCCCAGGATATGTATTTACAAAAAAAATAATGTAATAAGTAGTATATCAGTCATGTGGTATCCATAACACAAGCTCTACTTACTTTGGGGCCAGATGATTCTGTGTGAAATGTCCGGCATTATTATTATTATTTAAAAATATATAAGTATTCTATATACCATAATACAAGCTATGCTTAGTTTGGGGCTAGATGGTGTTGTGTGCATTGTCCACCAATATTTATTTATTTATATTTCAGGTGACTGCATCAGGTTCTGTATACGGAGTTGCGATGGGAATGGCGCGTGTTAAGCTAATCGCTGTTGATATCGAAAACGTCGAAATGGCGAGCGCAGAGTCTGATGTTGAGGTAAGAATTTTGAAAACTGTGTTTTTAAGGCTTGCATGTCACCGTATTTTGTAATTACGAGTATCATAATATAGAACTACTCACATATTTATATTATATTCAGATTTTTACCGAGTTTGCTAAGAAACGAAAACAATCATACAATGAAATATATATATTAGTGATTTTGTAAACGAAAATGCTGTTCATGTAAAATGTACTCACGACTTTAAACATTCCCAGGCTTGTTAGACATCTCAGATTAGTAACTCAGGTCTTTGAGGATGCGCACGTCCAAACAATATAAAATATGCTTATTTTAGATATTCCCACACATAGCCTAATACACGTTAGCTTCTACTTTACAATATTACTTTTGAAACTATCATGGTTTTGAACATAATTGTTACTCAAAACGGGACCATTTACCATGATATGTGATTTCTCCAGAAAAACTCGCATGGTAAAAATCCCGTTTTGAGTGAAAATTATTTACTTTACTATGCGACTAGCCCTTGTATCTTAATAATCACCTCTTTTTCAGGTGATCCCAATATCAGGATTGCGTGTACGGTCAGCAACACAAACGCTGCTGGTAGGCAAACCTAGCCCCGTGTGGATAGAGGCGGGCGGACTGAGTCCTTCGTCGTTGGCCTCTTTACATCCTCCACCACGTGTCACATTCACCTTGAGAGATCCCGCGCAAGCCAGACTCTATACTACGCATGCTGACGGTATGTATAATCAAAACTTGTGTTCAAATCTATCTATCTATAAATGAATCCTTATATCCCTTGGTCACGGCATCACGCGTGAATGGCTAGACCGATTTCGCTAATTATTTTTGTTGTGTTTGTTTTTTTCAGGAGAAGGTTCTTACTTGTAAACTTATGGCGTTTGACATAACCGTCAGTTATGTCAAACGCTAAACGTCAGTTATAGATTATACCAATTTGAATTCAATATTAAGACAGGACAACGTCTGTCGGGTCAGCTAGTAAATAATAAATATTGGTTGACAATTCACACAGCACCATCTAGCCCCAAACTAAGCTTCTATGATAACCACATGACTGATAGAATATGATATATTTGTAAATACATATTTATGATAACACCCAGACATAAAAAAAACATCTGTGTTCATCACGTAAATGTTATTCTGAATGGGAATCGAAACAGCGCTGCTTCAAAATACAGCGTAGAAGGCAAAGTTACTAACAACTAAACTCGTTAAACTAAACTCGAGGCCAGGCAGTGTTTTTTTTTAAGGACTATTTTGTAGCCCTTTTCATAACCATAGTCCAAAAAAATCCAGCAAGAAACTCGTCAGGGTCTACCGCTTTTTACTATAATCCTTGCTGATTTTGATATGGATGCCGAGTCGAGTTGGATCAGATTAATCCCAACTTTGCTGGTCGTCTAAACCATCCCTGGGTAAGGGCCTCGACTTCTTTGTTATTACCCTGGCTTCAACTCGCAGGGGGACAACCCCTGGGTCAGTGGGTCTCGTTGCGTTCTGCAACGGTACGCTGCCATCTTGGCGTTAGCGGTGGCCTTCGTGGGGGTTATGCGGTTCCTGAATCCGCGTCTGCGGATTAATCCCAAGTTTTTTTTTTATTTTTGTAAAAGTATTCGTGTGTAACCATTAAGACATCTAAATATTTTATAATAATAACATAAGAGCTCTTTCGGCGTAACCGGATTAAACTGGTTTTTATTGGTGTCGTATAAGGTGATCAAGGAGGCTGCGATGTAGAGGAACAAGTAGAAAGAACTGCCTCTTTTACAGACAATAGCACATCTTTAAAATTAAAAATAGATATGAGACGAATATTAGTAGGCGGATATTAATAATGTTTTATTTATCTTCTGCAGATATGCTAGAAAGATCTATTACTGAAGGATTGTCAGTGCGAGTGGTTCCGTTGAGACCTGGAGTGATCTCTATAGATGTGAGAGTACGGAACATGGGACAGGTAAGCACAAAACCAATGGAACAGCTTATATCTCTTATATCCTATAGTGTATGTAAATGATGAGGAATTTAAATATGCATATTAGATGCATATTTAAACATACCTAACCTGTCCAAGATGATTCTCATCATTAAAAACATAAATTAAACAAACTGTGTGTAAAATAAAATTCGTTCGTCATTACTTGGCTAGCTAAATTAATTTGTATCTCTGATCTACAAAGTCTAAATATCTGCAGCACTCCCCACAACAATACCGTAAGACATAATGCTATGAAAGTAGCTGAAGTAAACGAGTCAAACAATATACTGGTGTAGTTGTATTAACTTTACACATATACAGTACATTTTCTTAGTTTAACTAAAATCAAGTCCGATCTAGAAACACTATTCCTTGAAAATTCCTATAGAACCACCCTTTTTTGCAACACATGTATTGTGTTTAATATGTGCAACATTTCCCCAGAACAGGATGCCATAAAACATTCAACTTATATTAAAATTTACTATACTACTTTGTATAAGACCTTCTCTGGTACTGAGTAAACAGGCCGCATAAAAACTTCCGTCACTGTCCAACAACTTATAAAAAATCGGAAACGCTGAGGCTAAGAACAGTGCCCTTTGAAGCTTGGAAGCGTGGAGATAAAAATGCAACTGCGGTCATCTATCCAAGGAATGACCTTGCAGAAAAATGCTTTACATCGTTGATTTCTTAGGAAAGACTTAAATATGCCACAAGCGCTTCTGCATTGATTCTTGAGATTTCAGAAATAATAATCTAGCTTTTGACTTTTTACCTGTTATCATGGCGCAGTTGGTGGTAGCTCTGTCTTCTTCGCTGTAGGGTGTCGGTTTCATCACCACCTGTACCTATTCTGTGTCTGGGTGTTATAAAGTAACTTTGTGTTTATATGTGTTTAAAAGTATGTAACTTTTCTATCACATGCTGAAAAGTAGGGCATAAGTATAACCTGTTAGATCTTACTGCAGGAAAATATTGATAATAACAGCACAGAAGAGATGAAGTTCAAGTTCTTTGCAAAAAAAAAACAGTCTTCTAGTACCCATAGTACACGACTAGTACCCATACTTTTATAAAAAAATGATTGTAAGCCCTGATTCGGGTCAAGATGTCCGTGAAGTTTGTTAACTTCAGTTCTGGCCTCAACGGAAGACCAGCGCTGTCACATGGCAACATGTACTACCACCACATATACTAGATACTAGGAAATTTATTTAAAGTTTATTATTTAAATTTTTTGTTTTGTAAACGTCCTATTCCTTATTTTTTTCTATTGTATTTTGAGTGGTGGACAGAATAAATGCTTTCTTTCTTTCTTTCTTTCATAGTAAATGCTTTGCTTAGTTTCAGACTAGACTGTTTTGTATATAACGTCCACTAATATTTATTTTATTCAGTTTTATTTCGTCGACCTATGTGGTGCTGTGGGCCAAGGCCCGACGAGCATGCAGAAGGATTTGATTGCTGCCGCGGGAATCCGCAGGGTTTAATTGTATTAAACCTATTGATAATCGTGTTTTGAAGCTAATCTAATCCACCTTTTTATTTCCATCAGGTAGCAGAAACGCGTTCCTGGGACAGCACTATTGAGATCCTCGGCATATCTGATATAAAAATGGCCATTGAAGGTCAAAACTCGCAGCTATCTTCAGGCGATCGCATATCCTTAGTAGTCGGTTCCACGATACGGCTGAAGTCTGTACCGCGAAGTAGTTGGAAGGCGTTTGAAGATGGCGCATTTGAAGTTACACCGAACGGAGAGTTAAAGGGCAAGAGGGCAGGACATGGAGTCGTTATTGGGTATCATAAGGACGAGAGAAATAATTTTTATAGAGAGACGGTGAGTTATTGACGTCGAAACGAATGGCGATGTTTATTTATTTATTAAGTTGTACCAACAAAGTATACAAAGATACAATACATACTCAAAATCCAAAATAGAGTTAAATGCTACTTTAATTACAGATACAAACCACAACGCAAATATTAAACACCAATGCCTAAAAATTCTTAAAATAATAATTTACATGCAGACAAAAACTTTATAATTTGATATTTTTATGTTGAATAAAAATACCTAAAACAAAATTTTAATTAAAAATATATAAATTTCAAAAACACTCCAAAATCAACCTTCAGTAATACCAATTCATTAATAGTAACTGATATCTATTAGTATCAATGTTTTGATAGTATCAGTATCGCTCGGCTGGTTCAAATTAATATTCATATAAGGATCACTTTGATTTGTCTTAGGTTAGGTGAATTTAGCTGGGAAATGTTGTAGATAAACTAAGTTAAACAATAGCTGAGTTTGGCTTTATAACTCAGTCGTTATAAAGTATCTTAAGTATGTTATAACACTCATCATATCATTATCATATCATGAAGCTTGTTCCTATGGTAGAAGCTTTGATTCGTTTGGGGCTAGATGGTACTGCGTGAACTGTTCACCAATATTTATTTATTTTGCTATGGTAGGCATATAGGTCAGAAAATCCTCTGACTAACCCCCATTTAGACATAACTTCGCTGTATCTATGAACTTGGATATATTACATGGAATAGATGGGATATATATTGTTACGGAACCAAATTACTGATAGAATACTTATATTTTTCTAACACCAAGACACATAACAAATATCTACGTTTATCACACAAGTGTTTGTCAACATACAGTGCAGAGAAGGCAGAGCTACTTACAACTACTGACAGTGACAGGCCAGTCAAATTACACCTAGATGGCGCTAGTTTCGCTAGCGACTACGCAAGGTACCAGTTTTTGGTTAAAAAACAGTCATATTATTTACTTTCTTCCAGGCAATCCACGTAGAAGTGGCTGTTCCCCATTACTGCACAGCTGAGCCATCTCGAGATGGCGATTCATCCGCTCTTCGGGTGGTGATGCGTAATTCCCTCGGCAGAGAACTGTTGTCACCGCATGGAAACGTGTCAGTGTCTCCACTACCAGCCGACAGGTAACTTCACAAACAATACCATCATCATCGTCCGGCTGACACACAGAAGGTTGCGGGTTCGATTCCCGCACCGTGACAAATGTTTGTATGATCTGGAAGTATTTTACTCTGTTCTGGGTGTTACATGTATAATACGTATATATTTACAAAAAAAAGAGTATATATGTAGTATATCAGTCATGTGGTTCCCATAACACAAGCTCTGCTTACTTTGGGGCCAGATGATGCTATGTGAAATGTCCGTCATTATAATTATTATCTTCAGCCTGATTTCACCCACTCCTGAGTGGTAGGTCTCTCTTGATTCATAGAGTAGTATATCAATCATGTGGTTTAATGGTTTTAACAAACTCTGCAGTCTCTGGAGCTAGACGATTATGTGTGAAATGTTTATTCATTATAATGATTATTTGCAGCATTATTTATTATTATTATATTATATATAGGAAAACATATTTGCAGATCATACAAACATTTGTCCAGAGGCGGGAATCAAACCCGCAACCTTCTGCGTCTCAAGCGGGCCTTCGCTTATATGACCATCAAGTTATATTGTAGTGATAAAGATTGATTGTATCAAGAAAATCATAATAACAAGCGTTTTATTATTTGTTTTGTATGAACTTTGTTTAACCATTTTTTTTGCAGCATTCAAGGCACTGAGCTTATTATATCAAGCTTAGATGCAACAGGCGCGTTTTTAACGTTTCAAGCAACTGCCAGCGGTGTCACTTTAAAAGACGAAGTTTGGGTTACCGGCACTGATACGAAAATCGATCGTGTTGTTGGTAAGCTACTCGTATTATATAACAATAATGTTTGATAAAAGTAAGGATTTGTAACCCTAACCCTAAAATAAATATAGACGAAGACGGCCATGAAAAACTAAAGTGAAGTCTCAAAACCATGCTCGTTTGTGTAAATACACGCAACCACGCACACACATCTATCCAAACCGTCCTCATTGCTCTTAGTATATGCATACATACTTGTACTATTAAGTAGTCTATCATGTCGTGGTCTATAAAACATATTACAAAAAAAATACATATTCCGTGCCAAAAAAGAGTCAAAACCGTGCTCCTGTGCGTAAATACACGCACCTACGCACACACATACAACGTAATCGTACGCCTTGGTCTTAGCATATGTTACGTCGTCTTCAATCGTTCAAAACCCTCGCGCTTTAGGTCAATTGTCCTTTTACAAAATAACCTAAAAACGTTAATATTAAATAAACGGTGTTATTTTAAGTAAAACGTAATTCTATGACACTTTTTTGCCACCGAATATGTAAATGTGTTTTTTTGTAATATGTTTAATAGACGACGACATGACAGTATGTATACTTATAGTACAAGTGTGTATGCTTATACTAAGACTAAGATCAATGAGCATGGTTTAGGGAAGATGTGTGTGCTCGAGTGCATTTAGTTACACAGAGGAGCATGGTTTTGCGGCTTCACTTTGGCTATTAACGGTCATTTGATTATTCACGTCTTTATATTATTTTTTGGTCTGAGATAGAAACCGAGCGTACGTAATAGTAATCCATCTTGTCAAAATTGGTTCCAATTACAATCAAACTAATGATTGGAATTATGCTGATTGCTAATCGAAACTAATAGACATTGGTTGTGTCAAAAGTTCCATAATCGCCCTACTGGTCTCCATAATATGCTCCAAAATAAGCATATTATGGAGACCAGATGACTAGATGATGTTATGTGCATTGTCCACCAATATTTATTTAATTACTTTAGAAGCAAGTAAATTGATTCGTATGTAATCTTCTCTTACAGCGACAGGCGGCTGGGGCATTTGCCTCGAAGGTGTCGGTTGGCGAGCACCCGCTGACGTGGCAATAGCAACCGGCAGCGGTGTGTCGCTAGCTTTATTGTCACGTGACTTGGCTACCAAGCACACACTACGACAAGATCGCTCAACTAATACACGCACTATCCACCAGTTACAGATCGAAAAGGTACTACCACTTTTGTATATGTCAGTGACTAACTCTGGTGATGGAAACAGGCGTGATAGCCTAACTTTTGAAAAAACAGGACAGAGGACATGAAAATGTTTTGTAATGGATTTCCGCAAAGTCACGCCTGTATCAATTATCGTTTTTTTGTGTCTGAAGAACTGTTAAGAAGTGCTCAAGGCATAGCTCACTTAGTTGTTTATAACATATCAATGAAAGTTAATGCTGCAAGGTCAGTATCTAGACAAGTGATACTACCATGCTTTGGATAGCATGTTAAGGTTCCAGTTATTAAAAAGTTGTTGCGCCATGCCAAGCTTGTCTTATTTTTCAAATATAAATAACTAGCGACCCGCCCCGGCTTCGCACGGGTGCAATGCTGATACTAAATATACCTACTACAAGTGTGTTTATTTACGACATCACATTAGAAACCTCTTAAATTATCAGTGTGTCTCTACTATATTATGCGTTTATTATACATATAAACCTTCCTCTTGAATCACTCTATCTATTAAAAAAACCGCATCAAAATCCGTTGCGTAGTTTTAATGATCTAAGCATTCATAGGGACAGACAGACAGCAGGCGACTTTGTTTTATACTATGTAGTGATTTGATTAAGCGCATGTCACCACTGTGATGGCTTCCGAAGTCATAAAAGGATAAGAATGACTGATGGTCAGGTCCTAATCCATTTTAACACCATCTTATTAGCATTGTAAATACCTATAATATTGTATGGTCCTTTTTGAATATTTTTAAGGTTTCCTAATCCGTGCTATCCGTGATAATTTATCTTGTAGTTTAATTACATATCTAAATCTCTGAATCTCTAGGGCCCATGTTATAAATAGCGCGAACAGGTCTTTGCTGCAACACAAATATGCTGTTAATATCTACAGCACTCCTCCGCAACAAAATGCAGTAAGACATAATGCTATGAAAGTAGCTGAAGTAAACAAGTGTCACGGTACTCGTGTGTGTGTGTGATTACTCGTCTGAACTATGATAATTTCCTCCTATAGATAATGTTTCTGACCGGCGAATGGCCATCATCGCTTGTCCCGCTATCCATTGCCGCGTCTGGCCTGACCGGAGGACCGCTGCTCTGTACAGAGGAGCAGAGATACGCATTGGAGGGCGTGCAAGTCGAACTTCCCTTTACATGCCGGACGAAGATACCTCATACTGCTGAGCCGGTGCTGGACATTATCGATGGTGAGTTACTGTTCCACTTACTACAATCATAACATACTTCTTTTGTTTCATTCACTTTTATTTAATCTATTCATACTCGAAAACAAACAAACGAACGACTATTCCCCGGGCTCTGTAGACACATCCCCAGAATTTTAGTAACTTTTAATTACATAGAACTTTAAGATTGTGTAAAGGTCAGAGGCACGACCAGACATGCATGTCCACGCTATGCGCAGTAGATAGTATTTCGTACATAACAGGTTGCACGCCGCTTATAGGAATAATAATAATAATAATAATAATAATAATAAAAAACTTTATTTACCAAAGATTTACAATTGCGTAAGTGAAGTACAAGTAAGTAGTAAGTATTTAATGTTTTCATATAACTAATATAGCTACGTATAGGTACTCAATAACTTTTTAAATACTAACTAATATTTTACTTATTATTTTTAATTGCAAGATCAAAACATTGACTCCATGCTCTAACTAAGTTCAAAACTTGTATATAGATGCAAGGGATCTCTGCTTCGGCTATTACAAAGAAAAGTGGATCAAGCACAGTATTCAAATTTTTGTTAGTTTGGCCGAAAAAGTCCTAATACATAGAGATTGCGTTAAGCTAATAAGAAAAAGACAAAAATAATACGCTATGTTAACAAATGCTAGACTAGAATTATAAAAAAATATATATATATAAAAAATAAACAACAAAATAAACCAACAACCATCTTTTTTTTGCAGGTATTGGAGGATGTAATGTAGAGCGTGTGTTTGTGTGTTGGAATGTGTGTGCGAGAGTGTGTGCAAGAGTTATATGTTGTGTATGTGTTGTGTATGTTATATGTTGTAGGTGTGTATGTTTTGTGTGGATAATATAGGTCTTGTTTAATTAATTCAATTAAAGTGTGATATATTGAATCAGAACTGAATGTGCAGCAAATCTTCTGTTTGTTTATAATCTAGTCCCTGTAAAAAACATTTTATCTTTTTTTTACATTCAAACTTTGTAGTATTATGTAGAGTCGTCATTTTATTTATTTTGTTGTAGAGATATGCTGCCAGGAAATAGGAATTTTTTTGTGCAAAAGAAGTTCTGCATAAATTTGTTAGGAATATCTCTTTTCGTCTTCTGCTTACTACTTCTAGATCTGGAGTAACTTTGTTTTGTCTGAGTACAACTTGTTGTATAAACAGCTGTCTTACAGATAAAACTTTACAATCTTTATAAAGTTGTTTAGTAGGAAACCTGTAAGGGAGAAAATGAGATACCTTTAGGACAGCTCTCTGTGCTCTCTCGAGCGGCAGAATGTGTGTCGATGCAGCTCCGCCCCAAGACGTCTGGCAATATGTTAATAGTGATTGGCATAACGCATAGTATATAGTGTTTAGCTGGGATTCATTGGCAGCATGTCTTATATTTCTAAAAACCGCAATGAGTTTGCGTATCCTGGCAGTAAGTAACTTTATGTGAGGCTCATATGTCATTCTCGAGTCAAGTGTAATTCCTAGGTATTTGATAGTGTTACAGTTTTCTAGCAAAGGGCAGTAACAGTTTGGCGTGGGAGTCCGAAGACACTGTATCGTGTGAGCTATAATGTGCATGTTATTTGTGTTTGGGAGTCCAGGTTGACGAATAGAAAATGCTATATATTTGGTTTTGTTTGCATTAAGAGTAAGATAATTTTGGCACAGGCATTCCGATACTACGTTGAAACCTATTTGTGCATAAGCATAAGCCTTTACCCAGTTCTCTCCCTGAATGAGCATTACTGTATCATCGGCAAATGCTAGCAGTTTGCAATTGGGCACCTCAATGTTACATACCTGATTCATAAATGCCAAGAAGAGAGTTGGGCCAAGGATGGAGCCTTGTGGAATGCCGTATGTAATTGGCAGTTCAGTGCTAGAGTACTCTCCGATATTCACACTTTGTGTTCTTCCTGTCAAGTAGCTATGCATCAGTTGAAGTTGGTTTCCACGTATTCCTAAGTCTTCTAGCTTGCACAAAAGTAGAGGTATAGACACAGTATCAAAAGCCTTTGCCAAATCCAGGAAAATAACAAATGATTACCTTCGAACGTTTAAGGTTTTAGGATCTGCCGTCCAAATTCCATGCTAATATTATTAATTCGAAGTGTCTATGTATATCGCTTTGTTTGATACTCACGGCTAAATGGCGGAATTTAAATTTGATGAAATTTGGTAAGGAGCTTTTATAGGTATCATGCATGCGAAGCCGCGTGCAGCAGCTAGCTCTTCATATATATATATATATATGAAGCTTTCCATCCATATATATATATAAATATATATATAATAATAGTAGGATAGTTTTCTCATATGTTTTATATGACATGTGACATGCATGTGGTATACAGTTAACATCAACCTTCTGTAATACCAATTCATTAATAGTAATTGAAAGGTGGTAATATCAATGTTTTGATAGTATTATTCCATAATCGCCCGGATATCACATAGGCTACATTAAAAGTAGCTATAAATTATCTCACCATATTCTTTCCCAGATCAAATCGGCTGCAAGATAATCCCAGCCATCCCCACCACCGAGGCCTCAGAAGTGGAGCTATGTGCGGAATGGGGCGTGCTTCGAACCTGCACCAAAGTATTGCTACTGCCGCCGATACACGTGTCGCAGTCCAGAGTGTCGGTTCTGAGTCCCCCGGCCGTGTTCACAGTGAGCGGACACCCGCACGCTCTGAAACTTGCAAGGATTGTACCGTCTCCTGGCTTGAAGCTGGAATCTGATGCCAAGCCCGGTTAGTTACAATTATGTACTGCACATTTTGATAAACACGGGTTTTACTCACTTATTATTTTGTCTATGGCACCGACACTGTTTAGATTCATCTAGAGAATCTTCATTAGGGTGAGTTTGATCGCGGTCGATTTGAGTGCGAACCGTGAACTCGAGCGGTATAGCATATACCGGGGGTATAGTACACAGGGTATTTAAAGTAATTAAAATTTCAATTTATTCCCATCTTTATGTAGTTATTTCATGATTTATATATTATATCGTTAACATAAATAGATTTTAATTTATCTATTCTAGTTTTAATATTGTTTTTATATAGCTATTTAATTGTTCACCCTTTCGAATTCAACCTCCTTAGAGATCTTCCCGTCCCAAATCATTCTATCAATAATATATTAATAAAAGGATAGATTATTCTATCTTATAGAATCAAATTCTATTTAATCTTAATAATTCAAATCCAGTATTACTTATTATTATACTCATTATTATTTATTATTATATAGTATCTCACGAAAGTATTGAAAGTGTAAAACTATTTATGTATAGAAAAGTTGACTTTTCTTGTTCCAATGTTTAGTGGTACTCTTTAATTGATGGAAAAGTAGAACTTCCATGTTTCAAATTTAATTCTGTATTTTAATAATTCTAAAATGTTGTAACATAGCGCTTCTTATTTAATATTTTTTACACGTTTTATTACATGTTTTATTCAGTAATCTTGGCGGAATTTTAATGAATAAAATGTGACTACAAGACGGGTATGGACAATTGAATTATATGTGTATTGTGGTGCAATGTCATTTCAACGACGAGGAATCCCAAGAAAATTCTAGACGCCATTCCGCGTGACGACTAGAATTGACAATGGACCATCGACTGATACTCTAAAACAAACAAACTGACTATAAACTATAAACACTTGACACTGGCAAAATTGACATTAGTATGTCACAGGCCATTAACAAAGAAGAAGAAACAATACATTATCTATTATTGACTGGCCTGTCAGCTCAGTTGGTAGTAGCTCTGCTTTCTGCGCTGTAGGTTGAGGATTCTTTTCCCTCACAAAAAAAAAACAAAATCACAAGATAAACATTTGTGTGATGAATGCAGGTGTTAGTTCTGTTATAAAGTATCATAAGTATGTATTTAAAAATATTTAATTATTATATCAGTCATCTGGTCACCATAATACAACGTATGCTTATTTTGGAGCTAGATGGTGTTTGCATTGTCCACCAATATTTATTTATATTTATTTAATCTATGATTTTAAGATAGACCCCTAGTGTGTAAATATTAGAACATGTGTTTATCAAATTTTTAAAGTATACAAATTTTCTCTCCTACATGTCTTAAAGCCTCGTAACATGAAATAACATTTACTTGTTAAAATTATATTCTTCTTCTCTCGTGTTTTGCCTCAACCAGAATGTTGCTGCGGCTATAGCGGCGTCCGAGGCGGTGTTGAGGTCAGCTCTTGTGCAGGAGGAGGGGCAAGTAGGGCAATCAAGTAGATGAGACATAGTTTGGAAGGGGGCACCACAGTCGCACTGTACACGTGACTTGTCTAGCATTCCCCACTTACACAATACATATCTGCATCTACCGACTTGTGCTCTCAGTCTGTTAAGGGATTTCTAGATTTCAAAATTATATTTATGTTGAAATACAGGTGAAATCATAGTAACGGTGACAAACGAAGCTTCAACGTGCGGACTGGGATGGGTGACCATCTACTCGAAACTAACCGCTCAAGAAGTCAGAGTGGAGGTTGAAAGGGAATGTGACGTGGCTTGCGGAACCTTACTTGGAGCCCTCCTGTCATTGATCCAGCCTTACCTGTCTACGATAGTGACTTTGGGTGCTGTGGTCGTCGCTTATCTTTATAGTAAGTAAAGTACTGACATATGCCGGCCGGTTATGTAATTCTGATACTATTCTGATGACCTTTGTGTCGCAATGGGCCAAGATTCGGCTGAGGCGCTAAAAGCCGCGGGACAAATGTTTGTATGATCTGCATGTTTTGTCTCGGGTCTGGTAGTAGTAATATAATTAGTATAACATTTATTTCACACAGCATCATCTGGCCTAAAAGTAAGCAGAGCTTGTTTTTTGGGTACGACATACATGACTGATATAATACTTATTTACTTTTTTTTAAATACATACAAATTAAACATAGAAACACCAAGACCCAAGACAAATACTTGCAGATCATACAAACATTTGTATCGCAGCGGAAATCGAACCCGTAACCTTATGCGTCTCAGCCGGACCTTGGCCTACTGCGCCACAAAGATCGTCGATGATTATGTGATTGTAAGATTATCTGCCGGGCTAAAATGACAGCCACGATATAAATTTTTCATTTCATTATCTCGTCTTGTCTTTTACAAGAACACAAATTAATGAGACAAAAAATAGTTACATCTTGGATGTTTTAGCCCCGCCGGAATAGTATTTTGTATGCATAAGAATGAAATTCCAACCAAATGTTTATGAATGTAATGAAACTAACTAAAACCTATATTTTGCAGTTCAATCGCGTCTACAAAGAAAAGCGCAACTTAATCTACCCAAAGAGCCCGTACAGAGTGTGCTACCACCTCAAGAAACATCTCCGATGAATAGATCTCGAACGTGGTCGCGTAGTCCGTACGCATCCCAAGGACCCAGCGTGCCTGTTTACGGAGACGCCAGTGTACTACCCGACAGTAGCTTCTCCCCTTCCAGTAGAACCAACTCGAGGTTCCTATAGCTATAGTTATTGCTGTAGCTATAGAATCAAAAGTCTGTAGACAGAAACTAGTGATGCAACGAAAGCGATTACGATTATTCAGATAACAGTTACTGAACAATCGTAATAGTCGAATAACGTGACGCGAACATAATTATTTCAGAGTAGGTACCTATCTACTAAATACCTACTCTGAAAAACACTGACTAAACGTTTTACAAACCGAGCACGATAGTTTATTAGGCCTCTGGTAGATTATTTTAAACTGCTGGGAATATTCAAATTTTGAAACTGATAAAATTAAGTTCCCGAAAATTTGGCAATCAAAAATCTAACTGCAGTCGCTTATTATCTAATTTGTCTTAGTAGAGTTGAATAAAGTCTAGTACTATCCCGACAATCTATTCTAATGTGTTAAACCCAAAATATATTCGACACGTGTTTAGTCTGAACAAGGCTTTTGACAATTGATTCGCTCCGCACTGGGACGAAAAAACACCTACACCTCAAACAGCATAAATAATATATTACAAGTACTACATATTTAAATTACAATACATATTCAATATTTTGTATTTCGTTTCTGCAAAGTCACGCCTAAATCAATTATCCTTTTTATAATAGTTCTTGAAACTTATTCGTATTCGTCGATAATTATTTTTAAAATTGTATATCCTCTATATCCTATAAAAGCATAATACGTTGCATCACTAAAATAACCATTCTACGAACGATGACGCTAATAGAAAGAAACAATGTAGGAAATGACATTTGTAATCGATAATAATTAAATAAAATATATATCAAAAATCTTAAAACACGAAACTGATTCGTATTTAGGTACATTAAATGGCGCCATTGTAGCTCCACATTGTATTCAATGATATATAAGCGTTCCTACATTGACATAGGCTTCATTATCGATCGTGTACGTATAGTACACGATCGATAATGAAGGTTTTTGGGATAAACTTTTTCAATACAAAACCAGATCTATAATGGCGGATTTAGTTCTCTCACTTACACAACATTGCCATTTGTATTGTGCGAGTGAAAGGACATTAAAAAAACCGTTTCGTTTTGATTCAAAATTTGATTCAAAAAACAGGTTATAAAATAGGAACAGTATTTAAAATAGATATTGAAAGGAACCCTTTGTGACGTAATATGATATTGAATTTTAAGCCAAAAATGAGTTTTAATATCGAAGAATGTCAAGTAGTTCATCATATGTATTTTTTATTAAGGTAATTACTAGTTACATTATAAGCTACATGATTAGCTTCAAATATAAGAGGGCGTACGGTTCTCTGTTAGTGATGAGTCTCCCACTCATCACTAAAAAGCCATAAACTAAAAGAGAAGTGAAATAGTTCAAAAAAATCTGGTGATCGTCTTATGTCAAATACACGATCCCACTGACACAGTCGCTAGTATTTTAACGTTAAAGTAGCAAAAGGGATAGGAGTATCTGAAGAGACTTAAAAAAAAACTCTTGTCTATTACTTGAAAGTAGGTACGCTTATTGAAGTGATAACTTCTTATGGGAGGGTGAACCGCTTCGTTACGTAACGCGTTACGGTGCCAGTCTGTCTGGCTTCCCTTTCTCACGCACACAGCAGCGATAGGCTCACTCTAACCCACAGCGCTAGTTAGATTAGTTTAAGTTATCACTTCTGTGGGGCGTCCCGAGACGCACATGTTTTTGATATCGTATGAAACGTATTCTGTGTGGAACACACAAGCATGTTGCTACTTGTCGCGAGTTATGTAGGTAATATAGAAGCCGACGGGTTTGTATCAGCGGCATACTTTTAGAGGATTCTACAAGTGATACTCCTAAAATAATGCCGAAGACACCAAGGGCTGTGTCGGCTGGTTCGGCGTATATAATCCGTAAGGCTGTACACTGACCTAATTTACTAGAAGAGTTTTTACGGCATTTCAATAAAAAAAATAACATGTGTGCAATTCACACGTGGTAGAAATGAAACCTTCAAAAAACAAACGTATAATACGTACACGTATTTTCTCCCACGTTAAATCTTATCAATTTATGTGTCTCCTTTTAATGTCGCGTTTTCGTTTCATCGACTTTTAAATCACGATGCTAAAGAAGTTTTCACTTCAAAAATAAAACCAACTAAACAAACTATAGTTCAATTAATTTATTCTTTTATTATTTGCGCAAGTTACAACGATGTTAAGAATATTTTACCATAATATATATATGTTCTGATATAACTGTAATTATGTATATAAATATAGTCTCATTACGAACGAGTAGATAGCTACTAAATAGCGGGCTCATTTTTCTCATACAAATAGTTATTATGCTGAGTATACTGCTTAATTCTTTAGAGCCCTAGCGAGCAAGAAATACCATAATCAAATGACAAAAAAACAGCAAGAAGTTGAATACTGTTTTAAAAGTTTTCTAAAACTAGTAATATCTTTATTCTGTATATATGATGTGGAAATGTTACATAATATTGTGATAGGTAGAAATAAATCGAGATCATGAAAGATAATCAAAGGCTTGATTTAGTTTCTTACCAAGAGTTGTTTGTGGACAGTTTGTGCTTGTAATAATGACGGATAATTCAATTACAATATGATAGGTAGAATGATTAGGTTAAGTTTAATTTCGTGTTCTTTTTACACTGAACACTTTTGGTTACTGATTTGTGTTTATCCATCCATACAAATATTATAATTTTTAAAGTGTCCGAGCGGATCCTATAATTGTATCTTAGGACATCTTAGGGCTAGTTTTTATATAGGTATAAGTGTGTAAAGCCGCGGTCAGCTAGTTTTAGTTATAATAACGTCATTACACAAGTTTTGTTTATACCTTAAAAAACAATACTTCCTACTCTAAATTAGTCTAGTTAATCTGATCCTTTGATAGTATAGTCAGAATTGATGGTGTAGTCATTGACAGTATAATTCATAATTTCAAGGAGGGGTGGTCAGAATTGGTAAAAGAGATGGTCATAATTGATAGAGAGGTGGTCAAAATTGGTAAGAGGGGTGGTCAGAATTGATAGGGAGGTGGTCGAATTCGTAAGAGGGATGCTCAGAATTTATATGTGATCATCAGTATTGATAGGAGGGGTGCTCAGAATTGATTAGACCCCACTAATCAATTCTGAGCACCAGAACAGATCAGAATTTAGTTTGCAGAGAAATCTACGAAGTCATCAAGAAATAGTTAAAACAAAATGCAAATGCAATTTTTGTACAAAACAAGATCTCATTAGTGACATTTTAATTGCAATTGCATTAAAAACATTATTAATACTAGTTTGTTAACAGACACATGTTTTTATTATTTATCTAAGTCATTGTTTTAAAGTTTTTGTATTTGTAGTAATAATTAAATAAGTGTTGACTGAATTTAATAAAAGTGTGTGTTTGTAAAGCGCCCATGGGGTTAAAATGTGATGTGTGAAATAAAAATATTTTTGTAAATTTACTTATATTTTTATTTTTACATAATTTTAAGTAGGTAGGTAACCTCTACCTTCCTACCTACCTACCTACCTACTTATTACTTCAACGTACCACCTACGTAATAAATAAATAAAATAAAAAAGCCTGTTTCTTCTTTAACGTATTATGTAAGTAATTACGTTATCATTTGACCATTAATTCTTATTAGTAGGTAGGTAGATACAATGGTGGTCATTTAATTAGAAACACCTAGTCAATTGATATTTTTTATAAAGTAATTAACCCAGATAATCCTGAAACTATTTTTAATCTCCGATCATAGTGATTTTTTGATATGTTGCTTAAAATGTTCTTTAAGGCCTAGCAAAATTTGTAAAAAAATCTAACTTTTATGGGAAAGCCGGAAAGTGGTGGCCTTTTATTAAAAGGCCTGTAGCAATCTGGGGGGTCGATGAATATGCAATCTTATGAGTGAAACAAAATATTGATAAATCGGTTTTTATTTAACAAAACAATAAAAGAACTGTTATTTTTTTTATTTTCAACATGGTATGCTAAAAAACAAGTTTTAGGATGTAAATGTATGTCATTTTTTTTGCAAATAAAATAGCTTTTTACTTTACATACTTAGCACCTTAGTTGGGGTGCTCGGTATTCAACCTGATGATCAATTTCGTCATATCAAGATGATTCTCGGAGACGAACAAACAGGGCCTCTCCTATCCTCCTTTTTATAGTTTTCAAGCTAACCCCTTGCTAATGCTCTGCGAAAACCAAGGTGACCATACATACGCTCCTCCATCTCGGTTGTATAACTGCCATGCGATGTGCACAGTCATATCTAAACTGTGACAGAAAAGAGAAAAGTACCACTTTTTCCTACGAATAGATACGAATAGATGTTCGATACTAACCTATATTATGGTCAGACCTATCCACCGCTCACATATTGCTTACTGGTTGATCAATATGAATGTACCTCTTTTGTTCTTGAGAAAATCTTTTTACTTTCTGCAAGGGCTCCACGTTTTCAGCATTTGAAACAACAGTAACGACGCTGTTGTCATTCCATTTGCAAACTAGTACCTGTATGTTCAGGATTACTAGATTTGTACTGAAATGTACCACTTTCAGTCTTTCTGAAATCTTTGTTCGTCGTGAGCGGGCACTTCTGGACATTCTGTAGGTACTATTCTGCGAATAGTGCCAGTTGCTTTCAGGCCTCAGTTACCAATGTCATAAAAAGGGGGACACAGTGGAGATATAGGTAATTGTAGAAGTCTGAACTGTCATCAAAATTTATCTCAACTGGAGCTCTAAGTTGCGATCCTGGTAAATTTTGCAAAGAAACCAATTCTTCGTCACCTGAGTCTTCATATGTCCCATCCGCGTTGGCATTTTCAGGAGGAAAATTTGTAATATTGCTTGGAAATTAACTAGTTTCATCAACACGCTCCAACTCGTCGAGAATCTCATTGAGATAGTGTTTTTTCTGGTCCCAATCTATAAAAAAAAAAAATGTCCTGATTACACCTGCAATACCTCCTACAGGGCTTTTAAAAGGCCATCAATTTAAACTGTAAAAAGTGTTCTAAAAAGTTTATTGGCGAATTGAAATAATGACCCTATTAGATACATAAAACATCTAAAATCAAATGACAATGTGAAATATCTTAAATTCATCGTAAAAATATTACAAAATCTTACCCTTGTGCAGCCATGGTAAAAAATAATCACATCACAGCCTTGTAATCAAACACCAGAAATTTGAAAAAAAATGCTTATAATGCTTCTGATTATAAAAGTTACAGCCACTAATCAAGCACCGATATGTACTGATCAACATGACAGATATTATTAAAATATCCATGTCAACATACAAAAATAAGATAAAAAATGCGGGTAGATTTAATGAATATTTTGGGCCTTTTAAAAGGCCGGTCGCTTTATCTGGGTTAACATTGGTACTGGGCAGGGCACGTCTGCCGTATGCCGGACGAACTGTGTGCCAAAGCTACCACTGAGTGAAGCCCTGAGACAGTGAGACTGCGCGGTAGACTACGCAAGCGTTGGCGTGACGAGCTTGACACCTTTAGCGACTGTCGGTGGCAGACAATGGCGTTGGACCGAAAACTCGAGGGGAGGCCTTTGGGACAGTGGGACAGTACGGACTAAAACAAACCAACCAACATTATTGTAGCATTTAATAGGAATTCAATACAGTTTTCACTAATTCACAATGTACGAGTACATTAACTCTAGTCAAAATATTTAGACAACAAAATCGAAATTAAAAAGAAATATCAGTGAAACAAAAAGTATCAATATCGTTAGGACTGGCATAGCAGACAACTAATTTGAAACATTGTATGAATTGGTTCTCAAATAGAACTTTGAAACTAAAATACAGTTCTTACAAATGTCAATAACATAGTTTATTTTGCCCATGGATTTTGCCGCCGTTTCTAACTCATAAATGATAAGTTACAATTTTTTATTGTATTATTAAAAATGGGTAAAAATAAGAGCTGTGATTCAGCTACAAGAAAAGTTATAGTATAGAATTTACATTTTAAACAAAAATGGAGTTAAGTACATAACACCCCGATTATTTGGAATGTTCCGTAAAGATGATATTTAACGCCCTTGCATATTTCAAACAACACAACATCAGATAACGAGCCAAGAAAGAACACAGCTTAAGAAGACAAGCTTATGATTCGGTTAGCTAAAGCGGACCCCTTTAAAGGATCGAATGATATAAGAAAATAGGTATAAAAAGACAGTTAAGTAGGTAAAGCAGTGGTGGAAATCTTATGGTGTGGGGATGTTTCTCTGGATACGGGATTGGTCCCGTGAGAAAGATTGAAGGGTAGCTGAACCAATATGAAAAAAAAAAACAGGTTGCACTCCGGGAGTGCCGACAGAAGTGAAAACTTATTTTGGCACGTTAGAGTTTAGTAATAAATCACTTCAAAATCAGTAATTATGGCGACTGCCAATCAAATACTGAACGAACACAGATGATGCAATATTTTTTGTTTAGAATGTAGATAATATATCAAAGAACCTAACTCAGTAAACTTCTCCATACAAAAGTAGACTGTAAACATGTGAATTAAGGTTTATAATCAAATGGGGCGAGCGCGGCAGCTGGCTGCGTCTCGCCCCAGACGGTAACGGTGTCACGAATCCAGAGCTTTTACCTCATCTGAAAATATGCGTACCGCGCTAAAAGAAGTTTTCACTTCAAAAATTGGTTGTCTGTAAAGTCGATAGTATAACGTTACAATGAGTCATCCTTTTTCGTGCGTGCAGCCGGCGTTCATCGATTTATCAGACGTTGTCACGTCAAAAATATCTTAGAGGAGACAATGATTCCATGTTATGTATATTTCAGCACGACAATGACCCTAAGCACACAGCACGCAGCGTTAAAGCTGTTTTCTATTATTATAATGGTATATAACAATATAATATAATATAATATCAGATAAGTACATCGATTTTAATATACTCAACGAAATTGTTATAAAGGTAATTTGCAATGAAAATATAAACCCAGGTAGGTGTTTTGGTTTAGATGACCACCACTGTATACCTACCTATGTTGGTAACTATTTATAGTAAGTAGGTATTACATGTTGGTATCATATTTGTTTCCTATTGTTCTTTTTATTGTATTATTAAATCATTATTTTTATCTATTTAATTCTATAATAAAGGCCTCCATACTTCTACTATTACTAATTGACAAAAAAATAATAATATGAGGATTTTTAGTTAGGCCATTGCCCAACACGGACTTTGAGGACTATCAGTATGAGTACATAACAGTAGGTAGAAGTAATAAACCTGCCAGATGGATACTAAGAAAAGATTGCATTGCACAATGTAGCGTTGTATGAAATTAAACATTGCTATTGATATGCGTAAATACAGGGAATAGATGATTACCTACTCATTTCCGGCCGAGCGTTATATACCTACAGAGTGCTACAGAGTAACAAGTTATTAGACAAATAGCAATCCAAATGTCTATCAAAAATATTGGATCCGTATTCTCAGACCTGAATGCTAGAAGTGCCGAGGATCCCACATTCCTGGATCGCGTTCATCGGTCTACAATCAGGCGAGCTCAGCTGTGCCAAGAACGAGGAGGAGCTCAGTTTGAGCCATTTTTGATTTGACCGAGGAGGCTACAGCGGAATTAGGTAAGTACCTAGTACCTACTTACTTATCTGCCAATTATTATCAACATACTACCTACCTTAGTACGCACTTGCGAACATACTACGTGAATGCGTTGCATTGCTGACCGCCGCAATAAATAAAAATCTTGAAACATTAATTTCTCCGGCTATATTTTTTTTTTCGAACAACTTATATTTTTTTTGGTTGGGTTTTGGGGTGTTGTACCACCCCCTTTTGTTTTCTGTAGTCTTCTTTTTACACTCTGTATATATGCGCGAGAAGGGTCTAGCTATATACCACCAGTAATCAGACATAAGACATAATTTTCACTTGTAGGTAGAGTACGAACGAACAATGGCGTTTTGGTTAAGCGCTCATAACCTGTGGATTGTCTAATTGAAAAATATTATTTTCGCGGTATTAAACAGATCATAGACAAAATTATTGGATTGTAGGTTACATTGCCATAGACAAAGAACTTTTGGTTGTAGTGCTGCCAGCCAACATTTTATTTCCAATATTTGAGGAAATGTTAAAGATGGGAAGCAACATAGTGTTGAATTGGTTTTTTAGTCTTGGCATCAGATATCCTTCATCATGTCCAACAGATCCTCGCTTGCAGTTTTTGGAACGCTTGGATTGAAAGCTAGATCAGCACCTCTACTTTTGATGTTAGTATCAATATTTTCAAATCTTGTGTTCCTTGCTAACATAATAATGTTTTTACTGGTACTTTCGCAGTTTCCAAGCTGTATAGGCAGTTGTAACTCGATGTTCAAGCCAATATTAGGTTTTTCTATGGTTGACAATAAACAGTTAATTTCACTTGCATCAGCACTGTGCTGTTCATATTCTTCAACAGGATTTTTTTTGCTATCGTAATTGTAAATATTTTCCCCCAAATTATGTAATATTTTTGGTTCAAGTGTTGCAGGTAGGCTGAAAGTGCCATCCTTCTTCTGCAGGCCCAATCGAAGAAGAACTGAGATTTTAGTGTGATACTCTGAGAACCAAAGAATCATGGTGTTGCTGAGGCATCTATAGTCATCATCTGTGAACTTATGGGATAATGATTCGAATCTCAAAATTGCTTGTTCAATGCAGTACTCCGGGAAATGATGCGGCATCAAGGTGGCAACACCTTTCAAATGCCGGCGGGTAATGTCGAAAATGTTTTGATTTGTCGCCACAGCTAATTGCCACTTGAATATCATGGTCATTAGATCCCAGAGTTTACTCATTGAATAGTCGTCCAGTTTCATAATGGAAGTCGTTGATATATCTTGTAACAGTTGTTTTAGCACGGCATGATGTGCCACCGGCTGGGGTAAAAATAGCTCGTTCATCAGCTTCGGATGCAATAATACGGTAACCAAGTCTGTAAGTACTGCAGGAACACAATATTTTAGTAAAGAAACAATAACCTACTATAAAGTAAGTCTTTATTAAAAGTGCACTCACCTCTTTCAGATCTATCAGTTGGAATATTTTGAGCTTTCAGCCTCTGGTCAATGACAAACACCATCTCGCAACCCAAGTTTACGACGATAAACGAAGTTGCAAAGTGCGACATATTTTCTCTTCACAAACCACTGAAGAAAATCGATATCCCTGCACAGCACAACCTAATCTTCAAGATGAGTATTGATTCCTTGTATGAGGGAGTGATAGCCAAACTCACTAAACAAAGCAAAATTTTGGATATATCTAAGCATTTACTATCACTAAAAACCAATGAAGATAGAGTACTGTATGTTTACGACATAATCAATGAATATAATTCCTTCCCAAAGGTTCTAGACATTCACAAGACTCAGAATGTGTCTATGTACTACCGTAACCGTGGCAACGAGTGCTTCCACAAGTCTGAAGACTACAAAGCATGGCAATACTACAATCTGGCTTTGCTCCATGCACCATTAAAGTCAGATCAATATCCATTAGCCTTGGCCAATAGATCAGCTGTATTTTTCTCAATGGGAAAGTATACAGAATGTAGGAATGATATAAAGACAATATTTTCTATTAAGTATCCTGGTAGGTTGAAGGAAAAGCTCTTGAAGAGAGATAGGTTGTGTCAAAATGAACTTGAAAATGATGTTCCTGATATCTTTGAGTATGAGGAAATGAGGAAACAATATCTAACTATGCAAGATACCAAGGATCCAAGATACCAATGTGCCAGCTCTAAACTGGAGGTGGTTTGCAATGAAGAAATGGGCCGACATGTGGTTGCTAAAACGGATATCAAAGTTGGGGAAGTATTGGCACAAGAGAAACCCTACTTAGTGCTTCTACAAAAGTCTCAGTACTTATTCAGTTGCAGCTACTGCCTCTCTAGAGATCTAAATCTTCTACCATGCGATAAGTGCTGCTTTGCTTTGTATTGTAGCGAGGTATGTAAGGAAAAAGCATTAAAAGAATACCATGGAATTGAGTGCCGACTGATGCCTATGTTGATCCATATGGATTTTACAAAACTAGAGCTTCTGGCTCTGAGAACTGTAATCAGAGCCCGCACAGACCATTCGGACTGGATTGCTCTTTTCCAAACAATAAAAGAGGCTGAAGCAAATGCAATGACAGAGTACAGAGGTCATGTGAAAATCAACGGTGAATGGATTTTCGATTCTGAAAATTACACATCAATCCACACACTGGCTTCTAACATCGAGAAGCGTTCAGTATCAGACATTTTCCAGAAATCTGTCACAGCAGCTGTGTTCCTAAAAGTATTGACAGATAAGACTGATTTTATGAAGAGTGAAGATGATGAAGAGCGAGAAAATATAAAGAGATGTGTGGCTAACATACTTCTGCTTCATATAATGACCAGCCCTACCAACATGCATGGTATAAGTTCAAATATGGAAACCCGGGGTGGTAGTTATGTTGATGAAATCAGCATAGCAAGTGCTTCTTATGCTTTTCACAGCTTGTTAAACCATTCTTGTGCTCCAAATGTAGTACGATTCAGTACACTAGGGTCAGGGCAGATGACTTTGTTTGCATTGAGACCTATCAATAAGGGACAACAGCTGTTTGATAATTATGGGTAAGCATTATTTTATACTAGCTGCTGCCCAGGGTTTCACGTGTGTGGAACCTATATAAAAAGTAGCATGTACATCCATAATATACAATCTATCTCAAGCCCAAATTTCACTTATATCCGTTCAGTCGTATAGCCGTGAAATGTAACAGTAAAACAGACATACTTTCGAAGTTATCGTATTAGTGTAGATGTATTTTTGGTTGTAATTTTTATGTTTCGCCAACTTGATAATAGCGGCATCTATCGCGTGTCACGAAAATGTTACAGTATAAGTTTGGTTGACTGACCAAATTTACCAAGATCCCTTCAGCTGTTAAACCTTTCTAATCTAATATTAGAAAGGTTTAATGGCTGAAGGGATCTATGCATCCATAGATCCCTTATTTTTGATAAAAGAAAATATAGTTTCGCAAATTTGAGAACAGCGCCATCTATCTTGTGATAGAATAATATTACGATGTAAGTCGGGCAGACAGTAGAAGACCAAAAGAACGCTCAAATGTAAATACCAATCCCATCTAAAAGATGATCTTGTTGTGTTGAATGTCTTCGATAATGTTGTTATATACAGACTTTAGTTACTATTATCTACCAGTAAATATCCTTTACTGGACATAGTCCCCCAAAATATGCCACTACATTAAATTCCTGAATCTCCATCTGCTGTCTTCCAAGGACCACCAGCTGTCATTGATGCATCATGTTCCTTTTACAAATTCGAAATTAATTATACTTACAATTCTGATTTCCAGGTCTCACCACGCTATAGAAAGTCGTCAAAGTCGCCAGGCATCACTGAATTTCCAATACAAATTCAACTGTATTTGCGAAGCCTGCACAGACAACTGGCCAACATACCTTGCTCTTAACCCCGGTATGATCCCTAGCTCACTAAAAAGTGTTTGCATTACTCTTTTCGGCCCCAGATCGCTGGAAAAACTGCAAAAAGGAAATATGGAATATGCTTGCGAGGTATTTGAGTCATTATGTGATTTAGCCGAACAGTTAGAACCGTATGCGCCCTGTACGGAATTGGCTGATTGTCAGGAGACTTTGAAACAATGCTTGGTCATATTTAAAGGGTTGGTGTCATATGGTTACAGTCAATTAGTTGAATGGAATGCAATTCCACCTAAAGTTTAAAATATCAAATGAAAGTAATATTTGCGGCTATCTACTAAAACTTTAAATATTTTATTGTAATATCATCCACAGTCTAACCATTGTTAGGGTATCCCTTGGTGCTATCCACTTGAAATTACTGACTAAAATTAAAATAAGTGCGGTGCTGATAGAATTTTTTATACATAAGTTAGTAGGTACCTAATATTTATGTAGCTATTAAGTTTATTATCTTTTGAGCCATATTAGATGTAGTATATAATATATAAGTTTTGTGCCTTATTAGCTAAGTAAAAATAATTGTTTCTAACTTTTAATACGAAACTTCTATAAAAAACTGAGATCCGTTGATTTGATTGATAATAAAGTACTGATTTTTTTTTAATCAAATTAACTGACTTGGTTGCATTATATCCAAAGTATATTTTATATTTCGTTTGCGAAAGATTATTGAATTACACTAGTCTAACTAATCTCATTTTGTATAACAATTTTTATAAGTATGTACTAATAAAATATTTTAATAAAATTTATAATGCTATTTAATTTAAGTACCCATGATCTGTAAATATAGATGTAGCACAAGTTAAGCCCTTAAACAGAATTACGGAACTTTCAAAATTAAACGCCCAAAAAATGGGCATTTTCGGTTTAAGATATTTATTTTCTCATAAGAATAAAATTCACTTACTTGAGAAAAACTAAAATTAACCTAAATTATCCTTAATTTAAGTTAATTTTAGTTTTTCTCAGGGACATTTGCGTATCGTACATTCTATGCAACTCTAACTCTAATTAACAAACAAAACTTTTAAAAATTAAATGAAAAAAAAAACTATTAAAAATAAAATGGGCATTTAGCAAAACTTAACTGTGTTTAGCGCCATTTTGATTAACCAGCTGTTGTTGTATTCAGTCAGTAGCCGTTGCTAATTGTCGAGATTATTTTTATTGTGAGAAAGTGTTTGGTTTAGTTTGTGCGTTTCTGCGTGGTTTTTAAATTATATAATTGATTTGTGGACTTCTCGGACGATGATGAAGAGATTATTGAGTATACCTACATACATATAAGCCAACCCATTCAACAAGACAACGATTTACAAGAACTAAATTATTTGACTCTCTTGATGAAAATTTGTGAGACGATTTCGTCTATCTAAAGCAAAAACTGTTACAAATGTTATTTTTTATTTTTTTATTTTATTCGTTTTAGGAAAACTTACAGCTATGTAGATACATTGTTAATTATGAAATACATAATATATTTTACAGAGAGCCAATTAAAAGTTTCCACTTGTAGTTAAAAAAAAAGAATATAAGTAAGTAGAAATACAGTAGCAGACGACGGATTCTAGAAAATCATTGAATGCAAGAGATTTTGAAAAACAAAAAACTACAGCAAATAGAATCACATCTGGATTTACAGGTCAGTACGTAAGAATAATACTTGGCTAATACGCACTTGACATCACTAATGTGTGTTAAAAAATTATAATAGACTACCACAATTCCTCAAAAATAAATACGACACGTGTTTCGCCTCTCCACGAGGCATCTTCAGGAACACCTGACTCGCTCCGCACTTGAAAAAACACTGCTCTGCAGACTTGTTGCTTCGCCGATCGTTGGACTGAGACTTAAATCGAGAAAGGATTAGACTGAGACTTAAATCGAGAAAGGATTAGATTGGCGGAATAGCATTTTTATTTTTTGTAAAATTTTAATAGTGGTTTCTCAGGGTTGGCAATGTTTTAAACAATTGCTTAAAACAAGTGTTTAAATCATTGTTTAAAACACTGAAAAAAAAACCTATTTAAAACATGTTTTAATACATTTTGTTTTAAAAACGTTTTCAACGTTTTTAAAACAAAACATACGTAAAAAAAACCTATACCTCTTATTCATTTATTTCATACGGTTTCTTTTTGCCAATTTTGCATTACATTTTGAAGTTGTGGCGCCTCTGCATCATGAAAGATGTCCTCACGTATCGAGCGATGACTTTTCCATTTAAGGACTATATGTTCAAGGATGACCTATTAAAAAAAACACATGCGCCCGTGTGGTGGAAATCTTTAGGGCGTAAGTTAGATTCCGGAACCATAGATCTAACGAATCAATTGTTTACGGCCACTGCGTCTTCCGCCGGAATAGAACGACTTTTTTCGACTTTTGGATTAGTGCATTTAAAAACACGCAACCGACTTGGCACAGAGAAGGCAGCAAAATTAGTCATGATCATGAGAGCGCACAATCCGAAAGAACAATCAACTGTGGACGACTTAGATGTAGCTGAAGAAGAATGAGTAGAGTAGGATAAGGAAGGTGAAATGAAACATGTTGATTTTCCTAAAGTCATTAAAGATTAGTAGTTAAAAATTACTTTAATAAATACTTCTGATTTATTAGATAATATATTTATTGGTGTTTCACTATAAAATTCTCTTTTATTGTTTTCTTTTGTAAGTACCGTACTTAATAAAAAAAAATATAACAAGAAGTGTTTTAAACTATGTTTATAACATGATTGATGATAACATGTCAATTAAAACATTCTCAAAAAAAAGATTACCTAAAACATTTTTTTTTCGTGGAAAAAAACATGATGTTTTGTTCTTTTTAAAATAAACACATTTTTTCCTACTCTGTGGCTTCTAGACATATGTATTTATACAATTAGTGAATAATTTAATTATAGAGACGTCTAAACTGTAACATTTTTATTAACTTAACTAACTTACTAACTTAATTTTTTTTGACCCATTAACTTTTATTAATTAACAGAAAAGACATTGTTTATTATCTCCTCATTTATAAATTCTAATACATCTCCCAGGAAAACAAAAGTTAAAAACATGGTTACGACTACTTTACATAAAATTTGCATGCCAAAGAAAATGGTAGGACATACAATGGACAAATTACTATAAGAACAAATTGTATTACATATGTTCAAGCAAATAAATAATATTTAATTTCATAAAAAATATAATAAATAAAAACATTTCAACGAATTAGAAAATAATTATGAATCCTTGTACTCTTAGTGGTAAAGTTATCTACTCAAATACCTACTATGTAATTCAACATAATACATTAATATCAGTAGAATGTGAGAAGGTACCTTCGTTTAATAAATAGGTTCACAATATATCACCTAAGAAAAATTATATGATAAGTATCACAATTGTCGGTAACTGGCTTTGACAATGAAGCACAAAGCATCTGCGTGTCAACCTTCTTTCACTTATTTAGGACTAATTTATCAATAGTCAGAGAACTCGGTGTAAAATTAACAAGTATTTTTTTATTAATAAGGGATAATTGCATTCTTATGAGATTTATAAAATACGGTTACTGGAATTGAAAAATCTCCTCTGCTGTGAATTGTCCAGTATTATTTATTTATTTTAAAGAAATTAGCTACATAGAATAAATCATCTATATTTACTAGATATATTCACAGATGAGTAAACTGGTGGTACCAAACTAAAGTACCTATATAGGTTAGTAGCACCACTGATTTCTACTCACAAGTAGGTACATTTAAAATATAGGTATTTCGTTCAAAATATGTTGAAGAAATCGGCATATCCAAACCTACACACCTACATAATACTATTAGGTATTCTTTTAACAAATTATATTATGTTATTAACATTTTGTATATAGTACCTACTGTAAAGCTATTATATATTTCTTGATACAATTAACGTCTATCAGATTAACCAGTTTTGAAAAAGATTTATTACGTGTTCGTATTACGATTAGTATTACGTGGTTCGGTCTATCTCAAACCTAATAAATATAAGGACGGGGTGCCGCGTACAACCAAAGTGAAGCCTAATAACCGTGCTCCTCTTTGTATCCACCACGCACTCTCATACATTCACCCAAACCATGCTCTTAGTAGGTACATGCATACCAACATAGATATTATAAGTATTTATTGCACTTAGGTATATTGCTACATTATTTTAGTTTGAAACATAATCCCTGTTAGGGCACAGCAATACTTCACTAGGGGCGCTATTATTATATTTTCTTAACTAATTAACTAGTCTCATTATTAGTACAACTAATAAGTATTCTGTGGTACATGTTATGTCGTCATCTAGTAACCATTGAACAAAAAAAACATTTCGCTGCCGCCTGTTTCGTGATGATTACGTGTTTTAAAAAGAGTCACGGATTCACTTTTAACTTTTATTAGGTTATTTTGAACATGAAACGCCATCGAACCCACTAGAGGTTTTGTACGATATTGACTGGACGACGACGCGATATGTACTAACTATTTACACAGATGGGCATGGGTTTTAAGCTTCTCTTTGGTTGCCCGCGGAGCCCTGTATTTTTTATTAATTGATTTGAGGTATATGAATATAAATTTATATAACATTTCTGACAATCCACATCAATCTTCCATAATACCAATTCATCAATAATAACTGAAAGCTAATAGCCTATTAGTATCATTGTTTTGATAGTATCATAATTCCATAATCGCCCAGTAGTTCAGACAAGATAGATGGGTATTACGTACTTTCCGCTTCTATTCTTATGTTACAATCAACATCAACTTTCCGTAATACCTACCAATTCATTTATAGTAACTGAAAGCTATCAAGGAGTTAGGTATCAATGTTTTGATAGTATCATAATTCCATAATCGCCCGGATCACAATTTTTTTTTTATAGTAGGTACTTACCTACTATAAAAAAACGATTGAGGAATGTGATGATAGTGAATGAAGTAATATAAATATGCTATGAAAACATGCGTGATTTAAGTCTATGTGACATGTACGAGTGTATCTATTTGATATCTTCAATGTTGCGAGTGACTTGGTCTAATCCACCGTTATTAGTTCTATAGATATAGAAGATGCTAAAACAACAAAAACACAACTCAACAGATAATTATTACTAACTAATTTTCCATTAGAAGAATTGACCGTGTTACTTACAACAAATTCAGCTTGGGGAGTTTTCACTTTATCACTGTTCAGTAAAATTATTCTTCCATCCTCTTTTTCTGACACAATACCTTTTCTTGATACGTAATATATAACCGTGTCTACTTCACTAAAAGGCAATAGTTCTCTTGGGAGTTTTTCGAAAATGGAAAATCCATCTCCACCATCGGCCAAGAAAACACACATCAACACTTTGTATTTGTAATCATCCTTTATAGTAGTTAGTTCGTGATGTCCACAGTTTGAACATATTGCTTTAGCGGATATAACTCTAGAACCAGGTGGCTTAGCTAAGTCATATGTTACTTTCATGCCCGAAATCTGTAAAAACTGACCTGGAATATCTACTATTCTCCATCCTTCCACAGCATGTTCTAAACTCTTCATCAACACGCTACCATTCATTGTAACTATAGCTAAAGTGTCAGTAAAAGGAAGCACTGTCACCCAGTCGCCTCTGGTCATGGCAAACGGCTTGTGCGGACGATCTATCGAGGTTCTTATTCGTCCGCCTTGTATCACCCCTATATTAACATCGTGGTATCTACCCTCGAAATTTTCCTTAGTATAATTTAACATTGAATCTGTAATGACATTGCCGATATTACATTCTCTGAGTCTGCAGTATTCTCCATGTAAACTTACTGATGATGTTCCAACTATGACGTTGTTTATGTGGTCTACTGCAGATCGATATTTGTCTACCATTTTCAATACCTCCTCATCTCTTGGCATTTTTTGGTCTAATAGGATTGGTGTTCCGTCACACTCTAAAATCTCTCCTCGGAAGTCAAATATTATGTTGAGGCTCCCGAGATATTTAGTGTAAGCATACGCTTGGACAACCCTTACTATTCTACCAGAAGATTGTCGCACCAGTACAGGGTATGGACCTTCAACAACTTCTGGTATTTCGTTTGTGCTTGGATTGCTCCACAGAAACGTGTTGGAATGTCCACCAATTACCAAGTCAATATCTTCAACATCTCTTGCGATTTCTAGGTCTTTTACGAACCCGGAATGTCCTAGGGCAATTAATATGTTGACACCTTGGTTCTTTAGCTTTTTAACTTCTTTCCTTATTGCTATTACTTCATCTTCGTATTCGACATTGTTTTTTGGAGCAAGGAACTTAGTTTCAGCTGTTAAGTAACCAATGATGCCAATTTTGACGCCATCTCTGTCTAAGGTTACCGATTTACGTAGATTCGTTTCTTGTTCTAATGCTGGGACTTTATCCAAAATGAGGTTGGCTGCTAGTACAGGTGATGATAAATTCCTGATGAAAGGGACGACCCCATCCACAGTTTCGTCGAATTCGTGGTTGCCAAGGGACTGAAAGAAAAGTTGTGTTACGTTACGAGAAGCTTCATATAATGATGATGCCTATCTTATTGGATATTGTATTGTGAACGAGTTCTCTCTACTGTACAGTATCATAGGTTATTTTAGGTGTTTATAATACCTACCTACATGTAACACCTATTGAAATTCTGAATTAATAGATAATGGGATTGATTCGTTATTTCGTTAAACTTGGTTCGTTACGTTTACTTCAGAGTGATGATCCACTTAAATTTAATGAATGTTGCTGGAATATGTTATGATAAATACGTACTATATTATGCTCAAAACTTGTTCGCGATCTTATAGTCGTCGTTTTCATATAGGGTTGTAGAATTTTTGCTAGCGCTTCGATTAGTTAGAAAGTCAACTGTTTTGCTTATGCTGATGCAGGCTTTGCACAGGTGACTACCTATATCTGCACGATTTTCGCCACATGACGAAATATTTTATGTATTCATCTAGACCGCATGTGATTAATATAGTGAGTTCCAAAATACAGTAGGTTTCAACTTTTGTCGTACGGTGACAGACCTGTCGCATGCGACTAAAATCGACCGTAAAAATGCTCAGTCGCAGGCAGGCGATCGCCTGAAAGTATATTGTTACAGTACATAAATATCTAGAGTACAAATCGTTTAGTTGAACGAATTTCATTTTCAATGCTAGTAGGTATCTACACAGTGCGATTATTCTGATCGACATTGTGATGCAAAAGTTACCGATTTTTATCGACCTGTGTAAATGAGGTAACGATTCGGCTTGTGAGGCGATTTGGTAAGCGACCAGCCGCAATTCCCCCTTTGAGATAAATTGCTACCAAGGATATTAAATAAAACAGCGATATTTTCCACATTAAAGGATTTATTTAATAATCTTATACTCAATAATTAGGAATAGGAACAGATCGCTGGACATTTATCATTGTTTAAAATAGTTACATCATTGCATGTTTTTAACTTGATCAATGTTTTATTTTAATCGAAGAAGACAACAATATATAGGTAACAACAATAGCCATTTAAGTAACGTTTTTTATTGCCTATTAGTATCAATTTTATTTCTATACACATACATTTTACTGGTAGGTAACACAAACATTTGTCTACACACAAAACTACACAATGCTTTTATCTTAGGTACACTTAGATAATAAATAATGTTATCTCATGTTTAATAATTTAACAGTCATACACAATATTAGATTATTATGTAGTTAAATATTCTCATGTACAATCTTACATTTAATAGTAACTGTAGATCATAGACTTAATATAGGAACATTGTTAAAGTTATCATAGAAAACAAAACTGGCACTGATTTAAAAGTCGTTACAGATGAACTTTTTGTATCACCTTCAAATATAATTGTTATTCTGCCCTCAATTTGTGCGAACACAGGACTATAGTGACTAACGTAGTATTCAGTGCTTTGTAATTCATTGTAGCCTAAAGCTTCAGAATCCAAACCTATGAACATGGAGTAGCCATCTCCACCGTTAGCAAGAAAACTCGGCATTATTACCTTGTAACTACTATGTTTATTCACCTTTGAGTAAAGTGGTATAGAACATTCGGAACATCTGGCCTGAGCCGTCACTACCCGTGACCCTTTTGGCTTTTTCATATCATAAACTACATGCATACCAGAAAATTGTAGAAATCTGGGGCCAAAGTCAGTTGCTGAAGCCTCGAGCGCCTGCAAAAGAACCGTCCCATTCATAGTCACCACTGTCAAATTGCCATCGAAGGGCATCACGCCTAATAAGTCTCCTTTGGTTATATTTGTAGGTATTATTTCATGAGCTATAGTTGTTCTTATAGAACCGGCTTGTAAAATAGCTATCGGAGCGTCTGTCCAGTGATTCTTTCCAGATTTGTACTCTGTGGCATATCGATGAACAATAGCGTCTGTGATTAAATTACCAAGATTACACTCTTCTTGTGAACAATTTAATGAGCTCAGTACAAGCGACGTATTGCCAACGATGGTTTCGGTTGATGACAAAATACCTTCTCGGTATTTATCTAAGAGTATCAACATGTCAGGATCCTGTGGTATAGATTTATCGAGTAAAATGGGAAGACTACCAGCGCTGACAATTTCACCTTCTGAATCGAAGGTTAATATGAGCTTTCCCAGGTATTTGGTTAACGCATATGCCTGAACAACGGGCACTCTTCTGCCGGAGGCTTGTGTGACGTAAGTCGGATATGGGCCCTCTATCTTTTCTATATCTGGCATTGTGCCATTCCATAGGAATGTGTTTGTGTGACCCCCAATTACTAAGTCGATTCCGTCTACTTCTCTACCTATCTCTTGGTCTTTATCATATCCAGAATGTCCTAGCGCAATGATGATTTCGATTCCTTTATCCTGGAGATTTTTTACTTCTTCTCTTAATGCTTTAACTTCTTCAATGTATTCGACATCATTAGGTTTCGCTGCCACCTTAGTTTCTGGTGTAAGGTACCCTACTATTCCTACTTTGTTTCCTTCTATATCTAAGACAATGGACTTTTTGAGGTTTACTTCTCTTGCTAGCTCTGGGACCTTAGTTAAATCTAAGTTCGCACAAAGGACTGGGGTGGTTAAGTTGTTTATAAAAGGTGTGAGGCCGCTGATGCCGTTGTCGAACTCGTGGTTACCGAGAGACTGAAACAAAATTAGATTGATGCCTTATAGATAAATTACAATCAGTTGAAATAACATCTACACCGCCGTCATAATTCCATGAACAAAATTCCAATTATCAGTTCACAGAAAACTATTCAGGTCACTTTTTCTCCTGTAAATTGTATTTAAAATGTAATCGGGGTTAAAATGAAAATGGTAGACTGATAATATCAGTGGTAAGTTCCCTAGTATTGATTGATCGTATTGTCACGTAAGGTTCTATGTTATTTCACAATTTTCTCTACAATATAATTTAATAAAATTAAAGCCTATATAAAGATAAACATCTCACTACCCAAGTTTACAACAATAAACGAAGTTTCACAGTGTGTCACTTTTTTTGTTGATCAATCACAAACCACTGGAGAATAATAATATTCCTGCTCAACGTAATCTTCAAGATTAGTATTGACTCCTTGTTCTTGCCGGAATGATAGCCAAAGTCAAGTTATAAAGAAATGAGGATTCTAGATACTCGTTCTAATGCGCCAGCAGCAGCATTTCTGAAAGGGGCCAACATGTGGTCGCTAGAAATGATATCAAAGTTAAGGAAGAGTTGGCACAAAATCCTCACTTAGTGCTCCTACAAAAGTCTCAGTACTTATTCAGTTGCAGCTATTGCATGTCTAGAGATCTTAATCTTCTACCATGGTGATGTAGCACGTTAATAATTTCACAACACTAAATAATGATAAATAAATAATGCCGGAAATTTTACATATATATATTTTTTTTAAATACTTACATATTATACACAGAAACACCGAGACCTTAGACAAATACTTGCAGATCATGCAAACATTTGTCCCGTGGCGGGAATCGAATCCGCAACCTTCTTCGTATCAGCCGGGTCTTGGCCCACTGCGCCACATAGGTCGTCAAATATGTAAGTCCTTTTCTTTTATAATATTCTCATGGTCAATCATCTTACAAGCTTTAGGATAGATGGACCTTAATATATAAATAATTAATCCCGGACATTTCACACAGCATCATCTGGCCACAAAGTAAGCAGAGCTTGTGTTATGGGTACCACATATGATAGTAGTAAACTACTTAATTAAAAAGAAACATTGTAAAAGTCATCATAGAAAACAAAACCAGCACGGATATAAAAGTCATTGCAGATGAACTTTTCATATAATTTTTATATATAATCGTTATTCTGCCTTCAACTTCTGCAAATACAGGACTATAGTGACTAACGTAGTACTCAGTAATCTGTATAAATTGTTAAATTGTATCTGAATAAATTGTATCCTAAGGGTTCAGTTTCCAAAACTATAAACATAATGTAACCATCTCCACCTCCAGCAAGAAAGTTTGTCGTTATAACCTTGTATTTACTATATTTACACACGTTTGAGTAAAACGGTACAGAGCATTTTGAACATCTGGCCTGAGCCGTAACTACCCGTGACCCTTTAGACTTTTCCATATTATAAACTACACGTAAACCAGAAAGTTGTTGAAATCTCGAACCTGAGCCGTAATCAGTTGCTGAAACTTCGAGCGCCTGCAAAATAACCGTCCCATTCATAGTCAACACTGTCAAATTGCCTTCAAAAGGTATCACGGTTAATAAGTCTCCTTTAGTTATACTAATGATTATTGTTTCATGAGCTATAGATTATCTTATAGAACCGGTTTGTAAAATAGCTATCGGAGCGTCTGTCCAGTAGTTCTTTCCAGATCTGTGTTCTGTAGCATATCGGTGAACCATAGCATCTGTGATTAGATTACCAAGATTACACTCGTCTATTGAACAATTGATTGAGCTCAGTACCAGCGACGTATTGCCAACGATGGGTTGGGTTAATGACAAAATACCTTTACGGTATTTATATAAGAGTATCAACATGTCAGGATCCTGTGGTATAGATTTATCGAGTAAAATGGGAAGACTACCAGCGCTGACAATTTCGCCTTCTGAATCGAAGGTTAATATGAGCTTCCCCAGGTATTTGGTTAACGCATATGCCTGAACAACGGGCACTCTTCTGCCGGAGGCTTGTGTGACGTAAGTCGGATATGGGCCCTCTATCTTTTCTATATCAGGCATTGTGCCATTCCATAGGAATGTGTTTGTGTGAATCACCCCCCAATCACTAAGTCAATTCCGTCTTCTTCTCTACCTATCTCTTGGTCTTTATCATATCCAGAATGTCCTAGCGCAATGATGATTTTGATTCCTTTATCCTGGAGATTTTTTCCTTAACTTCTTCAACGTATTCGACATCATTAGGTTTCGCTAGTTCCTTTGTTTTTGGTGTGAGGTAAACTATTATCCCGACTTTCTTTTTTGTTTGTTGTTTTCTTATCCATCTAAGACAATGGACCTATTGAGGTTTACTTCTATTGCTAGCTCTGGCACTCTCTTATGAAAGGTGTAAGACGCCTTTGTTGAACTCTTGGTTACCGAGAGACTGAAAACAAAATTATATATGACTAGCGACCCGCCCCGGCTTCGCAAGGGTGCAATGCTGATACTAATTAGGTATACTACAGAATAGTTATCCCTAAGAGATAGCCATATACCATCGCGGACTTTTTTGTAGTCCTTTTGAGGGTATACAATACTGTAGTACATTATTTTGATCTATCTCGTAGGGTTCAGCCAGCGTTTGCTATGTAAGCGCAAAAAAATTTGTTTATTTACGACACCACATAAGAAACCTCTAAAATGTTCAGTGTTTCTCTACTATATTAGGCGTGTTTTATACATATTAACCTTCCTCTTGAATTACTCTATCTATTAAAAAAACAGCATCAAAATCCGTTGCATAGTTTTAAAGATCTAAGCATACAACGGGACAGACAGACAGCGGGAGGCGACTTTGTTTTATACTATGTAATGATGATGCCATATTGAAAATTTAAAATTAGCATTCGAATTAACATGTATTTTTATTTTTACAATACCTACGATCACAGTTAAGTAGGTAGGTACATTGACTTATCCCAATTTTCAGTTCACAGAAAATCATCCAAGTCATAATATTCCATGTTAAAATTCGTTTAAAAGGTCATCCGGGTTCAAATGAAAAAGGTAGTCTGAAAATATCAGTGATACCTACTCTAGTATTGATTTATCACTCGCTCTATCCCCCTGTCACGTAGGGCTCTACGTTATTTCACAATTTGCTCTATAACAAAAGGTAATTTACCCAACACAGCTTATTTTACGTTGGTAAGTCCTACTGATTGAAACGACATTAATAACAGAAGAGAGAGTTCACATAGAGACCCCTGAGATGTCTTGGTAACTTAACAAGATCGCTTTTGTGGTAGTTATAAAGTTTCTTATTGTTCTTGTTACCTTACCGTCTACTTGCCATAATTAATGCGTCGCTATGGTACGAGTAGGATAAATGATAGAGCTTCTTAGGCATATTTTAATCTTGTAAGTTTTAAATCTCGTACGGCATAACAAAATTAGGTTGAGGATACATCGGTTGATGGGAACGCTGATGTTTTGGTTCGGATCCTTTATGACCCATACGGAATTTTTAAAGTGATAACTTCTTATGGGAGGGTAAACCGCTTCGTTGCGTAACGCGTTAAGGCGCGAGTCTGTCTGGCTTCCGTTTCTTTCTCGCGTACGACGGCAGCAGTAGGCAGACTCCTCCTCTCTCATTCTAACCCACAGCGCTAGTTAGATTAGTTTAAGTTATCACCTCTGTTGGGCGTCCCGAGATGCACACGTTTTATTTCGTAAGTTTATTCTAAACTAGAAACAGAATAACCTGAGACTATTAATTGGCTAGGAATCCAGACTAGGTAATATAAAAAATCGTGCTTGATTGCGCTTATAAAGTAGGCTTAGCTACCTACTTTATAAGCGCCTAAGTTCATACGAAATAAACGAGTTTCAGTGTTTTACCTCCTTCAAACTGAAGGAACCCGTAACCTCATTCATGATCAAAGTTTTGACTAATATTTAAATTAACAGTCCATAACAATTTAAAGGGTTTGAATCAATATAAAATAAATAAAAAAACAGATCATGCAAACATTTGTCTCGATGCGTGAATCGAACCCTTCTGCGTCTCAGGCGGACCCTCGCCCACTGCGCCCACTGCGCCATCTTCTATCAGATTTCATACTTACTGATTAAAAATTAAACTGACTATTCTAATTTAATGTCATCATAAAAATTATCATAACGAAAACTAATCTGAGATACTCAAAAAGTTATTGACTGACTAAACCAAAATATAACAAAATATAATCATAATTATTGTATACTGTACTAGCTGTTACTCGGGAGTTCGTACGCGTTAGATTACTTTTATTACCTAGGTATAAAACTTAGGTAAAAGTAATCTAACGCGTACGAACTCCCGAGGTAACAGCTAGTACAGTATACAATAATTATGATCTAATGTTGGTAAAATGCATGCTTGCATGGATCGACGATATCAGACAGACATGCAGCTTTTTAAGTTAAAGTCGATACAGCTTCGAAGCAAACAGCATGCATTTTTTAATTTACCTGTGAAAATAACTCGCAAAACTCGTTCACTTCAATTCCATACATTTGGTAGGAATGTACTTACATCATCATCATCATCATTGGCCTTAGTTAATCTGTTGAAGATGATTTAGGTACCTACTTACATACTTGGACTGATTTCATCTATTTTCTTGTGCAAATGTAAGCATCTACGTCTGTGCCATTTACCTATTTGTTTGATTTCTTCTTTTTAATTAGGGTAGGATTGGGGCTAAAAAATATATCACGCAATAACGACTTTATTTTGTTCTTCGAAAAAATATTATAATTATCGTAAAAGTAAATGCTATGTCTATAATTACACGAGGAATGTATGTACTTATTTGGAAATAAATTTTTGCGTTGTGACTTATTTACAAATAGATATCAACTAAATATTAAATTAAGAAATAGTAAAATAAATGAAAAATAATACTGATATAGCTGATATAGATACTGTTGATAGCAACATTTAGCACCGCCTAGATAAATATAGCAAACAGAGCTAATAGCAACGCTGCTAATGGAGATAGTCCTGAAAGTGACGCCGCATTTACAATCAATTTATCCGCGTTTTGAATGACCATGCGGCCTTCCAGTCCTGAGTAAATCGGACTGTGACTGTGAATGTACTCGGCAGTAGCCTCCAGCTCGTCATAGCTAAGAGAAATGGCGGGTAACCCATCGAAAACAGAGAACCCATCTCCACCCATAGACAGGAACGAAGGCATCAGTATATTGTACTTTTCACTCTTATTCAATGTCGAAAAAAAGGGTACTTCACATCGTCCACAACGGACAGAAACACCCACCACTCTCAAACCAGGTAGGTTCCTGAAGTCATACTCCACCGTTAAACCGGACATCTGCAAGAACTGCCCTGGTGCACGCATAGGGTAGTATCCCGCTACGGAATGCTCCAACATCTCCCAAATCTCCCGACCGCTTATTGTCAGTCTCACCATGTTACCGTCGAATGGCATTACTGTCAAAAGATGGCCCTGTGTAACATTTGAGGGAAGCTTCAAAGGGGCAATAGAAGCCCTAATACCACCACCTTGAATAATGGCTATAGGAGCATCTGTCCAGCCCTCCCCTACATACGTGTTGGTGTATTTAAAGACCATAGCGTCAGTTATTAAGTTACCCATGTTGCATTCTCTGAGTCGACAAGAATGGCCGTCAAGTTTAACAGAGGTTGTCCCTACAACGGCTTCCGATATTTTCATTACTTCCCCTCTGTATACATTTACTATCTTCAATATATCGGGGTCTCGGGGCACTGAATTGTCTAGTAGGATTGGATTACCATCGTAACTAACTATTTCACCGTTTGTATCAAACACCAGGTGAAGTTTACCAAGATATTTAGTGTAGGCATATGCTTGGACTGCTGGCACTAGTCTACCGGACTTTTGCTTTACAAGCATGGGATATGGACCTTCAGGGTTTTCTGCATCAGGAGCTGTGCCATTCCATAAGAAAGTATTCGTATGACCACCGATAACTAAGTCAATGTCGTCAACTTCTTTTGCTATTTGTAAATCTTTGGTAAATCCTGAATGTCCCAAAGCAATTATAATTTTTATTCCTTCTAATTTAAGTTTCGCTGCTTCTTCTTTGATGGCTTTAGTTTCCTCTATATAGTCAACGTTGTTTCGGATTGCTAGGACTTTGGTGTCCGGTGTGAGATATCCTATGACGCCCACTCTTGTTCCATTAATATCAAATACAACTGATTTCATTAGGTTTGGTTCAGCTTCTAGATTTGGTTCTTTGTGTAGAATGAGATTTGCAGCTAGAATTGGGCAAGTCAGATCCTGTATGAAAGGCGTCAGCCCTGATACACCATTATCAAACTCGTGGTTGCCGAGTGACTGAAACAAGTGATTAAAAATTTTATCATTGACAAATGTTAAGTAACTGATATGATGCGATAAAGGCATGCATTGATTAACAAGAGTTTTACAGGCAATAGAAACATAGAAAAATAAATAGTTTGCTCTCATCGTATATACAATAAATTTACATAAAATTTAGTTTGGTAATATTTTAATAGAACAAGAGTTGAATACTTAATTGAATTGGAAATAGCGATAAACTGTGACTTATTTATATTTGAAAGAACTATGGACATCACTTTGAATTTTTTATTTTTACAGATGTTTGGGTACAAATTGCAATTATTCACGTCTATCTAACTCGTTTTAAACAGAATATGTTCTTGCGAGTTGAGAATTTTGTGTTTTGTAAAATTTTGTGAATAGGTAAGTTAGTTAGTTATTCAGTAGGATTTTTCCACGTTGACCATTCGAAGCTTTCACTAACACTAATACTATGAAAGTAGTAAAAACTCTATTTAACATTGGAATTTAATGGCATGCAAAATACTCACTTATCTCTCGTTTATTTACTCGTTGGCACAGTAATAATCCTAACGTTACTAAAAATTTTAACGCTCGACCAGTTGAACCCATAATTCAGATTTTTAAGGTTATTCATTAGGGATTTTATAGGAAAGGAATTCCTAAAATAAATAAAAAAGTAGGTGCTTAATAACGCTTTTGACCTTCACACATGACAACTTCAGAATTTGTCATAATATCACAATATTATTATGATGCAAGCGAGCTGATCTGATGGCCATGTTAGACTAAATGAAAAATGGGAACTCTTGATGCATATTTGAATGCATGATATACACGCTTTCTTGTAATTTCTAAACATATATTCTGATCAACTCGCGTTTCCTTTTGTTTACTAACTTTAGCAAAGCTCATTTTGAAAAATATATTTACTAATAATAATACAAGTATACTATAAGATGGTATGAACTTAGTAAAAACTTTGTTTTGCCGCAGCAATTAATGATTTCTTAAGTACAACACTATTTGGAATAGACCAACGACAAGCACTGTTGAAGACAGACCGCTAGCAGAACTTGGCGTTAAGTTATTTAAGATGATTCTTCCAGCCACTTCCGGGTACACTGGACTTCTCAGTTCAATGAACTCAGCTGTACAAGTCAGTTCATCGAATGTAAGTGTTTCCTTTTCCAATCCAACAAGCATGTCGTATCCGTAAGCACCGTCAGCTACAGAGGCAGGCATCAGTACTTTGTAATTTCTCGAGCTTTCGATCACGTAGAATTCAGGAACAAAGCAGTTTGAACAACGAGCGAAAGCATTGACTAATCTTGATCCAGGCTCCTTAGATAGATCGTACACAGCGCGAATTCCAGAAAACTGAAGCATTTGCCCGGTAGCATTTACAGTACTATGTGTGGCAAGGGAATGTTCTAAAACCTCGTTCAAGATACTACCACTTAGTGTCACAGCTACGATGCTATTTTGTAAAGGTACCGCATTCAGAAGATCATTCCAAGTTATATTAGCAGGACGGTTAGAGGGAGCTATAGATCCAGCGATATTACCGCCTGGAATAAAGGCTATGGATGCATCAGTCCAAGGCGAAGTGCCTTCAAATCTCGTAGCATAATAGTACATCATTGCGTCAGTTATCAGATTTCCCAGATTGCATTCTTCACTCTTGCAAGAGTTTCCGTCTAAAACTACAGCAGTACTTCCAACTACGGTGTCAGACCTCATAGTAAGTTCTTTAATGTGTCTCTTAACAATCTGAAGACCTTCTTCATCTTGTAAGACTGTTGAATCCAGCAAAATAGGCTTTGAATTATAATTAACTATCTCTCCTTCGGTATCGAATGTGGCCACGAGTTTTCCAAGGTATTTATTATATGAAGAAGATGGAATGACTGAAACTTTTCTTCCAGATTTTTGGGTTACGACTATAGGATTCACTTCAGTTTCGTAGTTAGTGGTTGTGCCATTCCAGTAGAATTCGTTATTTTGTCCTGCAATCACTAAGTCCAGACCATCTACTTCTGTTGCAATTTCAATGTCTCTTTTAAGAGTTGAATGTCCTAACGCTATTATGATGCTAACATTCTGAGCCTGTAGTATTGCTACTTCGTCTTTCAGTGCAATTACTTCATCGATGTATTCTACTTCACCTGTTGTGTCTAAGATTTCCGAGTTAGGTGCTAGGTAGCCCATTATGCCAACTTTCACACCTTCGACATTAAAAATAACGGCTCTCTGCACGTTTTGATTATTCTGTGCTGTTCTGAGAATTATATTTGTTGCTAATATTTTAGTGTGAATGTTTTTGATAAAAGGAGAGAATTCGCCTGATCCATATTCAATATCGTTGTTGCCGAGAGACTGAAAAATAAAAGTATACTTAATTATATGCAAAAAAATAAGATATAGCTTTGTGTTAGTTAGCGTTTCGCTTAGATCTTGCAAAAAAGATAATTATCTATGGTTATAGGTTCTGCATTCACGGCGTGATTGTAATTAACAAGTATCGCAATTTGAATGGACCATTTTATTTATTCTATTCATTCATGTCTTTTTTTGTTATCAGTGGTGATAATCTGGAAATTATTTTTATAAGACCTTTACCAAATAAACACATTAAACTTCCACACAAAAAATAAGCATAACCATGAAAATGAAACCGTAATGAAAAAGCATTATTTTTTGTATTTCAATTTGCATGCAATGTTCGTTATTTTCGATGTCCTTTATTGTATGTTTTAAGTTAGGTTAATTGTTAGTGTAGTAATAAAAATGTAAACTTACTAGTTTTGATGTATTTTTTTAACGCATCACTTTTACGGAATTGAAATATAAAGGAGTATCTTTCCACAAAAGTTTTTTAATCATTTCTAACCTTCATACCTAACCTCGTGGTTTAAAATACGTGTGTTGTCCTAGTTCAGGATGTATGAGGCCATTGAATACGACCTCTCATTACAATACCTGTTTTACTTAGCTTGCGCTAAGCAAAACCTTATAGAGCGCAAAAGTTATGCAAAAATGAGCTGAAAAATTACGTCGCTGATGGAAACCTACACGAAAGCCGTTCCAATATGTCGCGTATCGATTTTCTGTCGTTATTGTTCATCATTCCACTAGTTCATACACAAAGGCACTCTGCTGAAATTTCGTTCAGTACGCCGAAAAACGCAATGCGTAGTCCCACGTACCGGCATATAGCGTACGGTTAGCAACTAAAGCAGATTAAAAAGGTGTAGTTTTGATGACCCAAACATTGTTAGGTCTATATTTAAAGATTCGATTAGGTCCATGAATAACATGCAATTAACAATAAACATTACCCCTTAAAATTAAATCCCTGTGTACCTGATGGAATCTCGTCAATGAACTTCGTATTAATAATAAATAAATATTGATGAAAAATTCACACAATACCATCTGGCCCTAAATAAAGCAAAGCTTGTACTAAGGAAACCCGGTTACTGATAGAATACTTATATAAGTATGTACCTATTTGTGAATACATACTTATGATACTTTATAATAACCAGACACAAAACAAACATCTATGTTCATCTAGAATCTACAATCATTAAAGTAGAAAGCAAGGCAGTAGAAGGCAGAGTGTTGATGCTAACCGTCCTGTAGGCAAACAAAGCCACCTAGAGCCGTAGTCAAAGGTCCACATTCGTTTTTTTTTTTTTTTTTGGGGCAAATGTTGTTATCGGCTCAATATCAGCGGACTACAGTGCTGTCTCGGATTGTTTTGACCGATCGTTACGTCATTGCGTCATTAATATTTTTAATGCGTTATTTTGTTCCGCACTCGAGAACTTTTTGATTCCCAGGGGCGTTAAGCTAAGGAGTTTAACGCCTGGGATTATTTGTAAGTACTATTACAGTATTACAAGTATTAGGTATTCTATTAGTCCTATTGTTCACATAGTACAAAGCTTTTCTTAGTTTGAGGCTAGATGTTGCCGCGTGAATTGTCCACCTATTTTAAAAGTTTGATGGTTGGTATTTAATCCCAATATCCCTAACTAGGGCCCTGCGTGGGCTTTAGGTAATTGAGTTCGGATTTGTTGACGACGAAATTCCAATGGACGTTTGAATTTTGTGATGGATTTTCTATTATCCACCAAACGTAAGGTATTAAAGGTGCATATTATGTTAATTATTTGACAATATTTTACATTAGGTATTGTAGGTACTTATAGAATGTACATCGAGGTTCGTATACTTGTTCTTATACTTCTTATACAAATGGTAAGTCAAATCTATGTTGTGAGTCCCTTTAATGTAGGTAATAAAGTAAAATAGATACCTATAGTTCAGAATGAAGCCACATCATTTGTTGCATGCACCAGTTTCAATTGATATAAGCAGTACGACACAATAACAAATTGCTATAGAGAACATTTACGTAGACACCACAGGTTGTAAACACGTTGTAAGGGCTCTCACACATCGACGACCCGCACGCATCGCATCACACCGCTATACTTGTTCTAATTAAAATGGTTGGCTACGTTATATCTAGGACCGTGTAAAAGAAACGAAGATGACACAGGCAATTAGAAGGATGAAATACCGTAAATCAGTAGGTCCTTAAACCACGTAAACCACGTAAACCACGTAAACCACGGACCTTATCGAAGCAACACTCGCAACTATTGGTTGTCGGTGTCGTTGTACGGTTGATAAATGAATGTGTCCCATTTTTTTCATATAGACCCAAAATTTTTCATTTTTAAATGGCCTATATTGGCAATAATATGCGCTGCGAATAACGATAGGATGCGGCGCCCACGTTGTGTAAGCATGGAGTCTGTTCAATTAAAAAAGAGAGTTGTGGTAACATTAATGTCAATGACACAAAATACAAAATGCAATGAGCCACGACTCTACTTTTAACAAACAGATTCTGCATTAATCTGTATTTAAGACGACGACGGAAAACAGGTTGACTTTCACTGACAATGATAACATACAAAACATATGATTATGTTGATAAACACGTTTGACATTATGTACACAGGCGATGCAGACAGGTATATTTTGTTATTTGAACAAATTATACTGATAACGTGTTTCCAGCAGGGTATTAGCATCGGAAATGGCATAATTTCCGCTGAGATAAAAATAATTATGTTTCATTAGTTAAGAAAATATCTAAGTACGTTTTTTAAGATTTTCGGCGAAAATTGTAGAAATTACAGCCGAAACATTTTAAAAATTTACTCTAATTTGAACTTTGGTTTGAGAAAAATAAGGTCGTACGATTTTTAAGAGATTTTAGCGAAACTTACAAAACTACAGAATAGAATCAAGGACAAGGATTTTGAACGATTACTTTCACACGTAGAAGCTAAAAGAGAAAATATTTAGGAGCGCTAAAGTGGTGTTTGATTGCTATCTTAGATCAGCATAAGCAAATAAACAAACAATTAAAAGCCTGCCTACAAATAGAACACGTTAAGGTTGCGTTTCCTCTGAAGCAGATCGGGCATAAAAGGACAAAACCAATCTATTGGTCATCACGTCATCTTCTCGCGATGGCATTGGTTGATTTTTAACCATATCTCCGCTCTCTACTTTCTGACCTTTACTTCCTCAGATCCATGAGGTTGTTTCAAAAGGTCAGAGATCAAGAGCTAGATGATCTACGAGTTGGTTTATTTTCCTCAACAAGCACGGCACAAAAACAACATCATGGCCACGGGACAAAAAACTCAACAAAAACTGATGAACTGAACTGGTTGTGTACTTACGATGGCATCGGGCTGTAGCGCGTTGATGAACTCAGCGGCTATCTTCCACTTGTAGATGGTGAACCAGGCTGTGCCAGTGTACGTGTCCCCAGCATTGAGGTATAGGACTGGGGGACCTTGGCCGCTCTGAGCCGCCATGCGAGCCTCCTTCACACTAAAAACCATACAAGACATCTATCTTATATAATACTTTTAAACTAGCAATTCTTGTATATAAATTTAGTATACAGGGGGTTTCGGGGGCGATACATCGATCTGGCTATGTTTAGTTTTTAGAAAACGTCGTTTTATCCGTGTTTTATACCGAGCAAGGCTCGGTCATCCAAGTACTATATATAAAAGGTGATGTGTGTATGTATGTCCCTATAGACTGCGAAACGGTTGGACCGATTTCGACTAAATTTTTAGGAAATCTTCAGATTGGCCTAGCGGGTGATCCTGTGCGGTTTGTTAGCGATCGCATCAACAGAACTTATTTGATTTCTTTGCATCGATCAAATTTGGTATGGATATAGACTGTATCTTAGAAACATGCGAAGCCGCTTTATGTCTAAGCATGATTACTGTTTATAACATTATTTGCTTGCCACGATCAAAAGTATGCTATAGGTAAGTCTGTGATATTTGAGTCGTCTCTATCACAGTTAACCGGTTATATTGTTGCTTACTTTGAGTTAATTCGTAGCTGTTCTTGATTATGTTGAGAACAGAAAAACCTTGAATTTACTTTACCTGATTTACATACCACTAGTTCACGCATTTACCTAAACTATCATCAAATAGGAATTGAACAGTATCTTGGTTTGGTCAATACGCACGATACGTGCCCGGTGGCCGTTATTGGTTTGCGATTTTGCATCAAAACTAGCCTAACTGAAAACAGTTTTTGTCACGATCCCAATAGTTACACAGGCAATGAACGGATAAATGAAAAATCCTGCAATTTATATAGATATAAAGAGAGGAAATCAAAATTGGGTAGAGAGAATGAGAGCATGGCACGTTAATGATGAATTATGCCAACCCTGCATATGAATTCGTTCCAAAAGCGTGACCCGCGACACGTTATTTTTTAAAGCTTCGCATCACGTTAGCTAAATATTTAATTATAAGAGATCTCATATCCGGTTATAGAATATTTATTTTCTCAAAAATAAATAAAGAAACTTCACTTACGTGAGAAATTATCTTACACATAAACATGCTTGGGCAACAATAAAACAGTACTATTGCTATCTCAAGCAAATAATCAAGATATCCAAACAACGCACATAATTATTCACATAATTAGTTAATCTGTTATCATCTTTATTCACTGCTATTAAAAGGACAAGGACATATACTTTAACTCCACACTATCCAATTATGAGGTGAGGATTTGAATTTTACAGCGAAATGTTTCCCTATACAAAATTATAAATTTAGCAAGTAGGTGAATACAGGTGTGCAAAACAAAAAATCTATTAAGTGCAATTCACATTTTTAAAATAAAACTAGCCACTGTGGTTTTAGAATTCACCTGTCTACACTCGAGTTTTTTTCGATTTGTTTCTTAATTGACCTTGGTATCTTGTAAATACATCATAAAAATCATATTTTGGTTGTATCTTTTGTAATGTTAAATTGTAAATCTACTGCCACGCCAGAGCATTCGGTCGGCTTCCGTCATCAGAGTAGGCCTCTAACGTTGGCAAGTGATGTAAGTACCTACGTATCATCATCATCATTGGCCTTTGTTCATCTGCTGACGATGGTTTAGGTGGCGTCAGTAAAGTTACAGAGCAGGTAATTGTTGAAAACATTCGTTCATGGATCTACTTCAGCAAGCTGAGGTGGGTGAAGTTTCATCTCCACTGACGTCACTCTGCCTGGGATTCTGTTTGATAGCGCAGGCCTTCCCAGGTACCCACACTAACCTCTCGACCTTGCCGACAGGGCCCGCAGGAAAGACGAATCAGTACGTGCGGTGTCGGTTCGGTTGCAGGTGCATAACGGCTGGCACCGAGCCGGGCTTGTTTCAAGGTTTCCTTCTCTTCCTACCTACGTATAGGAATATCGTTTCTATGATTTATCTGTAGGGAGGGGTGGAGACAACGATTTTGTTCTCCATAGTGATTTTTGCATTGGAATTGCTTTGCTCAGAAGCTGTAGCTTGAGCTAGACTATTCGAATTTAAACGCTTGGACTCGTAGCTTTATGTTTCGATGCAAAAACATTTTTTTTTATGTGAAAACTTCTTTTAGCGCGGTACGTATATTTTTAGATGAGGTAAAACCTCTGGACTCGCGACACCGTTACGAGACGCAGGGCTGCCGCGCTCGCCCCATTTGATTATAAACCTTAATTCACATGTTTACAGTCTCCTTTTGTATGGAAAAGTTTACTGAGTTAGGTTCTTTGATATATTATCTACATTCTAAACAAAAACATAAAAGAATATTAATTGTATTTTAAAGTTTCTAATATAATAAAACACAATTCATAAATAAAATGCAATTCATAACCCAAAAACCCTAGTACCCATCTAAAAAATGTCTAACGCGCCAAAATAAGTTTTCACTTCTGTCGGCACTCCCGGAGTGCAACCCTGATTTTTTTTCATTTAAATTATTTTATATAATACTAGCGACCCGCCCCGGCTTCGCACGGGTGCAATGCTGATACTAAATATATTACAGAATGTCTTTATATGCAACGATATCTAAGAGAATAACATAACCTAAGAGATAGACATATACCATCGCAGATTTTTTTGTAGACCTTTTTAAGGTATACACTACTGTAGTACATTATTTTGATCTATCTCGTAGGGTTCAGCCAGCGTTTGCAATGTAAGCGCAAAAAAGTGTGTTTATTTACGACATCACATTAGAAACCTCTAAAATTATCAGTGTTTCTTTACCATATTATGCATGTATTATAGATATAAACCTTTTTCTTGAATCACTCTATCTATTAAAAAAAAGCGTCCAAGTGCGAGTCGGACTCGCCCATGAAGGGTTCCGTAGCAGCAAGTAACATAATATAAAAGTTCTTGTAGTTCGTTGTAACTTTGATCGATGTTTTAATAATAGTGTGTTTTTTTTTATTAAGTTATTGATATTCACGATTTATGACGTATTAAAAAAAACTACTTACTAGATCTCGTTCAAACCAATTTTCGGTGGAAGTTTGCATTGGTAATGTACATCATATATATTATTTTTAGTTTTATCATTTAGATATATATATAGATATATATCTAAATGATATATCTAAATGATATATCAGTTTCGAAAAAAATGATATCAGAAACCTCAATGTCATTTTGAAGACCTATCCATAGATACCACACAAGTATGGGTTTGATGAAAAAAAAAATTGTATGTTTCAGTTCTTAGTATGGGGAACCCCCAAAATTTATTGTTTTTTTTTCTATTTTTGTGTGAAAATCTTGATGCGGTTCACAGAATACATCTACTTACCAAATTTCAACAGTACAGTTCTTATAGTTTCGGAAAAAAGTGGCTGTGACATACGGACGGACAGACAGACAGACAGACAAACATGACGAATCTATAAGGGTTCCGTTTTTTGCCATTTGGTTACGGAAAAAAAAACCACATCAAAATCCGTTGCGTAGTTTTAAAGATCTAAGCATACATAGACAGACAGACAGCGGGAAGCGACTTTATACTTTATACTATGTAGTGACAATAAGTGTTATAATTAGGGTTACTTTTATACCTAAATACCTATAAAGAGATTACTGACAAATGCACATCTCTTCAATTAGAAGAACATAACATTCGAGTTGTTGGAAAGCCATCATTCTACTACTAAAGGTTTGGGCAAACAACTGTAGCTAACTACAACTGAAGCTAGTAGTTTTTAGATAATTGATTCAGGCGTGACCTTGCGAAAATCCATTACAAAACATTAAACAGATGGACAAATATTTACTACAATTCCGCCAATCTATTCCTAAAGAGTTACCTGCAAAAGAAATTCGACACGTGTTTCACCCGTCCACGAGGCATCCTCAGGAACACTTGACTCACTCCGCACCCCGACGAAAAAACACTCTGCTCTGCAGACTTGTTGCTTCGACCAACGTCAGACTGAGACCAGTCCAGTAGATTGGCGGAATTGTACTAAATATTTGTCCATCTGTTTAATGTCTAGTAGTTTTTGTCTAAAAAGTTTTTGTATTAAAATACAAGCCCAAGAAAAGATGGATTGTGTAAAAGATGACATTTAATTGTGCAAAAATTGATTATTTACTGAGATGATGGAAGATAGGGGCGAATGGAAGAAAATAACAAGGATAAGTGCAGAGAGCTGATCATAACGATTGAGTGGTTGTATACTTACACATGGGCTACTCTAGGGAAACCACCGTAGCATTTTCCCACCTCGCTATCTGCTGACGTGCAGGGGCCGCTGGATTGCGACGTCTGCTCAAACCTTGCGTGCATGTCATTATTGTGGAGGATTAACAACTCGAAGTTACCGTTGCCACTGGGGGGCTTGACTAGTGCGCCTGCACATAGTGCTGCTGTTGCTAGTACCCCTGCAAGAGTTGCTAGGCATTTCTGGAAAGAAAATGAACATGATTTTGAACATGAGTAAGACATAAGCAGAAAGCATCAAGGTGTACGTGAGAACCCACGTTCACATTGTCGCCTTTCGATGTCCGTACGAGTAGCGCTCAGCACGGTCACTGTATAAATCGCTGACCCTGACTATCTCCGGATTAAATCTCTTAGTTGCTTTATTGTAAAATAGTCTCAAAAGATTTGGCCGTTTTGATTGCTTTGGGTGATTATTTTAGGCGTTTTACGGTTGATTTCATAAATTGCCTATTATTCAAAATGAGCCCAATGAACCATTAAAACCAACTGTTATGTTCATGCTAATGAAGGCTAAAATTTGCAAGTTTTCCGTCAAATCATTCATAATTACCACAACACCAAACCAATGCCAAAACCTACTAATTCCACGCTAAACTTCGAGGCAATTCTTAGAAACTTTTCAAACGATCTACTATTGTTTAATAAATGTGCGGTATGAAAAATAATATCACATTAAACTTTGATTTCTGGTTCCTTCTTTAATAATCCATTAATAATTTATGATTTCTGATAATAAGGTTTTAAAAACTAAAAAAAAAAACACTTCATTTATATAAAAAAATAGAAATTTCGATTACGATGATATATTTTTCCAGCTATTTTGATTTAAAAACCAATGTTAGGTAGGTACTTATTTTAAAACTGTAATTTCAAAATGCTACTCTATTTTGCACTTAAGTTTAAGCAAAATAAGGTCTGTCATATTTTGCAAAATTTGAGCTCAAAGAAATTTTAGTGAAATAACAAGTCAATTCAAGTCAAAAGATACTGTATTCAATACAATCACAAGGATTACTTTGAAACGAATCACAGAATCACCAGCACTTCGCTGTACTTGTAGCAGGTGTTTTTTTCTAGTGACGTCGACTACGGTTAATGAACCAGTCCTTGTTATTAGATAATTGTAAGAAAACGATGCTTCCCGACGATCGTGGAGCTAGTTTAGTTAGTTGTTAAAAGAACTACATTTTATAGATTATTAGCGACCCGCCCCGGCTTCGCACGGGTGCAATGCTGATACTAAATATACTATAGATTGTCTAATGTGATTGGAATCCTCTATAATTATCAGTGTTTCTCTACATATATATATAACATATAAACATATATCCTTCCTCTAGGGTCACTCTATCTATTTAAAAAAGCCGCATTAAAATCGGTTGCGTAGTTTTAAAGATCTAAGCATATATAGGGACAGACAGACAGCGGGAAGCGACTTTGTTTTATACCATGTTCAGATAGTGATTTACTCGATTATGTAGTAAAATATATTTTATCTTTTTCCGTAGCCAGTTTCTGCTCCTAGGCAGTAGTGTTATCTGCCAAGTTTTAAATATTTTGATGTTACCTACCTACATAGTTATTAAAATCTTAAATGTATGTCTGTCTGAAGTGTTATTATGCTAATATGTATAACCAGGATGAAGGTTTCCTCGATACAGGCTTGCCTAGTGAGGAAGCCAATATATATTTCAATAAGTAGAATAAGTTCTCTGCAAATCACGGAGTGTTTTGGGTCTCGGGCGTTTCTATGTATAATATGTAGATAGAAAGATAGATAGAAAATACTTTATTGCACACCACAAAATACATTAGACTATTATAAGAAACAGTGTTTAGCTACACGGTAGTACAATGGGCGGTTCGCTAGATAGCGATAAGACCTCTGCCAGACAACCTTAGGATGGATAGAAATCAATTTAGCTGAATATGGGGTGATGAAAATAATATAAGTGATTTATGATAAAAATAATATGTACATACATATTTACAGGATAACAAAAAGTGAAATACAGCAATAGTTAATATTACAAAAATAAATAAATAATATTAAATACAATATGATAAACTAAATAAACGAATACATACATTATATAATATATATATACCTAAATAATGTTAAGAAATAAGCAATATTTAACAACAGGACAAATAGTGTTCCCTGACCATAGCTTTAAAAATAGCATGTGATTTGGCACGTCTAATAGCACCTGGCAGTGCGTTCCATAATTGGGCAGCCTGTACTGTGAAAGAATTGGCGTAGTATGAGGAAGTGTGGACAGGTGTCGCAAGTAAGAGAGTATCAGAGGAGCGCATGGTTCGAGAGTGTGAGAGGTGGAGAAATTGGAAACGTTCTTTGAGATAGGTATGTGTTGTGGGATTAAAGAGGATTTTATGTAAAAAAATAAGAGAGTGTAAATTCCGACGAAAGCGAACTGGTAACCAATTGAGCTTTTTTGGAAATTCGGAGACATGGTCATACTTGCGAAACCCAAATATAAATCAAATGGAGAGATTTTGAAGGCGCTCAAGTTTGTTAAGTTGCTGTTCAGTCAAATCTAAGTAGCAGGAATCAGCATAGTCTAATATTGGAAGAAGGAGTGACTGTGCAAGCGAAATTTTAGTGGCGATTGGAAGGAAGTTATGCAGTCTTTGAATGGAACTTGCTGAGGCAAAAGTTTTACGGCTGATTTCGGTTAACTGTTGTTCCCATGACAGATTTCTGTCCATGAGAACACCTAAATTTTTTACCGTCTCACTCTTTTTTATGTGTACTCCATCAAAAATAATATGAGGAAGGCTGGCCCAGTCAATTCTGGATACCATCCGCGAACCCCCAATAACAATCGCTTGGGTTTTCGTGGGATTAATGTTAAGACCGTAAGCCCAACTCCAATCCAAAATACGACTAAGATCCTGATTGATACCTGTTATAGCACCAGGCAACAACGCCACAGGAACCTGCGTGTAGATTTAGAGATCGTCTGCATAGAGGTGGTACGATGAAGTTAAATGTTGTGAGATTGAGTTTATGAAAACGGCAAAAAGAAGAGGTGATAAAACGCCGCCCTGAAGAACGCCAGCTGATATATGGCACCATGATGAGTAAGTGTCATCAATCCGTATACGTTGCCGACGCCCATACAGGTAACTACGAAACCATTCAACCACTGTTGGAGATATGTTAAGAGAGCGTAGGGGACCTAGAAGAATGTCATAGTCAACATTGTTAAAAGCATTGCTGAAATCTAGTAAGGACAGGACAGTTACTTTACCATTATCCATACCATCACGTACATCATCAGTTATCTTAACTAATGCTGACACAGAACTGTGACCAGAACGTAAACCGGATTGGAAAGGATTAAGGAGATTGTTTCTGGTTAGGAAGATACTGAGTTGCTGGTGTACAAGGCGTTCTAGGACTTTGGATAGGAAAGGAAGAATGGAAATTGGACGAAACTCTGAGAAAGAAGCTGGATTAGATTTTTTTGGAAGAGGAGTAACCTGTGCTTCTTTCCAGTAAATAGGAAATACCCCAATAATAATAATATGTATGTATTTACAAAAAAATAATTAGGTAGGTGTATAAGTAGTGTATCAGTCATGTGGTACCCATAACACAAGCTCTGCTTACTTTGGGGCCAGATGATGCTGTGTGAAATGTCCGGGATTATTTATTTATTATAATTATTATTATTGTCCTACCATTTTAGGTACTGCAATTGTCTTAAGGATTTACTCAGTTGTTGCTGTAATAAATATTTTTTCATTCATTCAGTTATTGTGTTCTAGTTAAGTTAACAAAATGAAATAACATACCATTCATCATTTCCAGGAGAAACATTTGTGTGATGAATACATATATAATTATGATAGTTCTATGTATGGGTGAAGTATGTATTTAAACATATACGTATTCTTTCATCAGTCATGTGGTTACCATACTACATGCTATGCTTAGTTTGGGGTTAGATAGTGTTGTGTGAAAATTGTCTTGATTATTTTTTTTTTTGAAATTTTGATGATTATTTTTTTGTTGGAAAGGAGTTATCCCAAGGGTGGTACCATGATATGAAAACCTGGATCTGATGATGGCATCCCAGAGAAATCATGGGGAACTTTCGAAAATCGTAGTGGCGACTAATGCGTTTGTTTATTTTTTATTAAAGTATATAAAGCACTATTATTAAATGAAGGTCTGGAGTCGCTCTAAGACAGTCGAGGGAACTCCTCAACGATTTACAATTACCTTATTGCAATTACCTGGTGTTTGGGCTTGATTCATTTGTATTGATGAGATCTGTACACCTAGATGGGTTGTAACTGTCATTAGGGGTCCGATGATGAAGATGAAGGACAGTCAAGGGAACTCCTCATACAGTAGCTACTTTGTGTATATACATGAAGTCGGTTGCCTTTTTAGTTTTTAAAACGTAATTATTTTAATATCGCCACATGGACGATCGTCATTTGTCTACTCTAAAAGTCATCCCGAATTAGCCGTCGTGATTTTTTTTAGATTTCTCATCGTATAGATTACAAAAAACATAGAACACTTACATGTATATTTTTTACACGCGTGCTAAAGAAGTAACATTTTTTTTATTAAAAATCCGTTAAGATTACCCATTGAAATGACATGATAATTGACATGAAATTACTAATAACAGTCACAGATTTATTGAGGGTCTTGTGACGGCTATGGTCTTGGCAGAATAACAGCGTCTATTGCGAAAAAGTAGGCATCATGCTGAGTCAGGACCCATTTGTCAAGTGGATGCCTAATCATAATTGTACCATTTTTTACATAATAGTACATAATTGTAAGCATTATTAAATTAATAATAAATCATTAATAAGCATTATTAATAAAGCATTATTAATAACAAATATTACGAAAATACATCAAATTACGGGTTGCACTCCGGGAGTGCCGACAGAAGTGAAAACTTATTTTGGCGCGCTAGACATTTTTTAGATGGGTACTAGAGTTATTGGGTTATGAATTGCATTTTGTTTATGAATTGTATTTTATTAGTTATTAGAAACTTTAAAATGCATTTAATATTCTTTTATGTTTTTGTTCAGAATGTAGATAATATATCAAAGAACCTAACTCAGTAAACTTCTCCATACAAAAGCAGACTGTAAACATGTGAATTAAGGTTTATAATCAAATGAGGCGAGCGCGGCAGCCCTGCGTCTCGGTAACGGTGTCTCGTCTCGTCTCGGTAGCTTTTACTTCGTCTAAGAATATGTGTGTGTTGTGTGCTAAGAAGCAAATAAATGTCCGTCTATGTCTATGTCTATTGCCTGTCTTGTATCAGTAGTTATTACAGAAAATAAAATTTCCTGTTCTGTGTTCAAGTATCATGGACACGGACAATGGATTACTACAGGAACTACTAATACTAAAGTGAGCTTAACTGCATCCACGCCAATTGGAAAATCACTAATTGACAAAGGTATTGACATCCTCTTGAATCGGAATTGAAAAGCAATAGGTATAGAAAGCATTGTACCCGATGCCACATCACTGCGATCAATATAGACTAATTGCTCGCAGTTTCAAGTTTCCGCAAATTGCGGATAAAGCGTGAAACCGATCGATGGTGCAATTTCCTGAAACCTGGAACCCGGGAGTCGGGAAAATGAAAGGATCATATTTCCTTCGGTGAATCGACGACAGGAAATCGTATTCGTATCTTTGTAAGCGAAATATAAAGGGTATTAAAACATCTCTCTTATATTTTACGTAGTTAAGATTTAATTTACGAGTTTTTGTAAATAAATAAAAATAAATAAATAAATAATGCCGAAATATAGACTACTAATATACTTTTTTTTTTAATACATACATATATGATACATAGAAACAAATACCCGAGACAAATACTTTCAGATCATACAAATATTTGTCCCGCGGCGGGAATCGAACCCGCAACCTTCTGCGTCTCAGCCGGACCTTAGCCCACTGCGCCACAGAGGTCGTCAGATACCTACTAAATACCTACTAATTTTGTATGTCAGTGGCGAACACTTGTCTGAGTTAATAGGCCGCCCAAGTTAGGTACGTTTGGGCAACTACTTATTACTTACTGCTACACAGTAAACTTTCACACAATCAAAAATTATTTATTCGGAACAAAATACACAGGACAAGTTACAAAAAGAACTATGAGAATTGCAAACGTTTTAGAAACTGTGTAGTCTCAAAGCTACGTCAAGGAGGTGGTGGAAGTCCTGTGTATTTTGTACTGAATATATAATTTTTAACATATAATAATTACGTTATAAAAACTAAAAAGAAAACCGACTTCATTGAATGAAATTTGAGCCTATAATACATTTTTGGTGGAAAGTAGATGTATTTTATATATATATATATAATATGATTAGGCCAAATAAACGCACTGCTCCAATGAGACAGCGAGGTACCGAAGTACACGAAAACATCATCGATGTATAAAATTTTTAGATTTTCGTTGATTTTTCAGCTCGACCGATTTTGATAAAATTTAAATGGGACCACCTGTGAAGTATACCCTTTTAAACAATAATAGAATTTTCCAAATCGGTTCAGCCGGTTAGAAAGGTTCATGTACTTTCATACCTCGCTGTCTCATTGGAGCGTTGCGTTTATTTGGCCTACCCATATTATGTATATACAAAATACATCTACTTTCCACTAAAAATGTATCATTCAATGAAGTCGGTTTCTTTTTAGTTTTTAAAACGTAATTATCTTATATTCAAGTCGATTTCAATTTTGAGAGTTTATATAAGATTCTCATCGAAACACGTTTATCACTCTGAATGAATCATGACTTTGTTACTGCAATCATAAATAACAAACAATCAACTGTTTTGTTGGCTGGCTATTATTCAGAACGCGGCATCGACAACAAATTTTATAGATCGAATAGTCATCTGCCCGTGGCTTCACGGATATCTACATAAAGTAGCATAATATGTCCTTCCTCAAGATATGATCTATCTTCTTACCAATGTTATAAAGATCTGTTAGAATAGAATAGAATGGTAAATACTTTATTGCACACCACTAAAACATTAGACTGTTATAAAAAACAATGTTCAGCTACACGGTATTACAATGGCCGGTCTTATCGCTAGATAGCGATCTCTGACAACCTTGAAATCTGTTCAGCCGTTAAGCTGTGAAAACGTAATAAATATGATGGAGATACTTTAGATTTTATATTTGTATGGATTGTTTTACATCCAAGAATGCGTTAGATAAATAATCCTTAATTCCTTACTAATTATAATAATATTATAAATGAGAAAGTACCTCTGTCTGTCTGTCTGTCTCGCTTTCACGCCAAAACTACAGAACCGATTTAAATGAAATTTGGTACACAGATAGTCTAAGGCCTGAGAAAGGACATAGGCTACTTTTTAATTGGAAAACTGTTGTAAAGGGTTGAAAAGGGAGATGAAAGATTGTATGGAAGTATTGTCATTTTCAGAACTAGAAGCATAAAATTTTAGGATGTTGATCCCTACTAATATTATCAAGGTAACTCTCTCTGTCTGTCTGTTACGTTTTTACGTCTAAACTGATTTAGATGAATTTTGGTATAGAGATAGATGGGACCTTGGAGAAAGACATAGGCTACTTTTTATGTAGGTACCATTCGTGCGAAGCCGCGGGCAGCAGCTAGTAATTATATAATGTAATCTTAAAATTGGTTGGCGTGACTCAGTAATGTATGTCCTTTTCATTCTAATATCATTAAATAAATATGGTAACGGTACTTTTGGTCGTCTTGCAAAGTAAACATTGCGCTTATAAATTATTTATTTTTCTCAAGTTATTTCCGGTTTTATTATTAATTTTGGTGTTTTTATTTAAATAGAGCTAGAGTTATTGACTCGGGTGTGAATAATTGGAAGAAAAGCTTTGTTTTTTTTTCATGATTCCGTTCATTAGAGACAGTTTTTTATAATAAAAGCAATACAGCACTAATTAAACCAGCATACAAAATGCAAATACTTATTATGTATGCTGTCATTTCCAATACATTTTACATTTTCCAATGCTGACGTGGTTTTTGCATCGGCTATTTTACCACGCGCTCTGCGTTGAATTTCAATAGTGATGCTACATAGTGATGTGCTTCGGATTTTCCTTTTTTTTCGGTTAATTTATTTGAGCTTCACGGTTTAGTTGGTAGCGACTCTACATTCTGCGCTCATGGGTTCGGTTCCCCCAGGACAAAAAAAATATGATGAACATAAATGTTTGTTTTGTGTCTGGGTGTTATATAATGTATCATAATAAATAAATAAAAAATGTCGGACATTTCACACAGCATCATCTGTCCCCAAAGTAATCAGAGCTTGTGTTATGGATACCAAATGACTGATATACGGCGATATAGGGCGTCGTAAATTGTACGTATGTTAAATAAGTAGTATTAGTATTAGTCATCTAGTCCCTATATTATAAGCTATGGTTAGTTGGGGCTAGATTCTGCTGTGTGAATTGGCTAGCATTATTTATTTAACTTTACGTAAAACATACCGGAAGATTGAATTCTACTTCAACATTTGTCATATATAACGAGTGGCTAAAACTTTGGTTAAGTACGTGTTTTCAGATAGTGTACTGAAAGGCTCAGATCCAAGTTTGGTAGTCAAAAGTTACTGGTATATTTTATCTTCTGTCTTATTACCTTAAAACCAGTTAGCTCGAAATAGCTTTTGATAAAACTTTAGTATTTGCATCCCCTACATCCCTCATGCGTATGATAAAAGCGTTAGTAGGTAGAGCATGAAGGCTGATTATATTTTTAATTAAAATGGAAAGCCTTTATGGATCGAGCTCAAAATATCCGTAAATTGGAACAGCTGAATTAACTAGACTACAGGTTTATTTTGCAGCAGTATTTTGAATAATTTTAACATGGCAACATTTTATCATTCTCTGTTTATAACGCGGATAGGCAAGTTTTTAATACTTGAGACCCTATTGTTTTAACAAGAGGAATATGAGACTGTACGTTCATATTAATCTTATTTGTATAGTTTATTGTGCAATATCAATTTGTCAATAAACTATACAAATGTCAATTTGACGACCTCTGTGGCGCAGTGGGCTTAGGTCCAGCTGAGACGCAGAAGGTTGCGGGTTCGATTCCCGCCGCGGGACAAATTTTTGTATGATCTGCAAGTATTTGTCTCGGGTCTGGGTGTTTCATAATATGTACGTGTTTACAAAAAAAAAGTATATAAGTAGTATATCAGTCATGTGGTCCCCATAACACATGCTCTGCTTATTTTGGGGCCATATGATGCTGTGTCAAATGTGCGGGATTATTTAATTTTATTTTATTTATATTGACCGGAGAACAATAGATGTTTATGACGACTCAAAAAACATCTTACTTACCTTTTTAGTGGGTTTTTCCTTGATTTACTGATCAAATCTACATTTAATAGCGCGGTTTTAATATCCTTCCGATGACGACTATAGAATTTGTAATTAATCACGTTGTAGCACCATTAGACTGGCCTGTCAGCTCTGTTGGTAGTAACGCTGCCTTCTACGCAGTAGGTTGAAGGATCCATTCCCTCCCAGGATAAAGATTTGTGTGATGAACATAGATGTTGGTTCTTACTGGATGTTATATCGTATCATAAGTATGTATTTAAAAATTTATAAGTATTCCATCAATAATCTGGTCACCATACCTAATACAAGCTTGGGGCTAGATGGTGTTGCGTGGATTGTCCACCTATATATATATATATATATATATATAAATTTTTTAGTAGGTATTCTAGCTAGACTTAATAGTCGCTTCCACAATGCCGGCCATAATTGTTGTTTAAAAGTTAAATACTGTTTGTCATATTCTAAATGATAAGAATCATAAGAGTAATCTAAAAGTTTCATAACAGAACCAATCTATACCTACCACCAAATTATAAAATCCACCATTTTATTTTCTCTGTATTTACCTATCCACCATATGTTAATTGTTCTGTTGCCGCTGCTGCACTACTCTCCTAAACTTAGGTAACAGCTGAAAATTTGCGTTGAGTGTATGCATTGCTTCCTTCCAACCAACACATGCTGAGCTGAACGCCTATTTGGCACTCACATTTATAGATAATTGATTCAGGCGTGACCTTGCGGAAATCCATTACAAAACATTAAATAGATGGACAAATATTTAGTACTATTCCGCCAATCTATTCCTAAACACTCACATTTATGTTCAATAGGTAGGTGCTTACTTATCCTTCTATAAACTGGTTGGTATTTTTATAAATAAATAAATAAATAAATAATGCCGGACATTTCACACAGCATCATCTGGCCCCAAAGTAAGCAGAGCTTGTGTTATGGGTAACCACATGACTGATATACTACTTATATACTTTTTTTTTAAATACATACATATTATACATAGAAACACCCAGACCAGAGACAAATAGTTGCAGATCATACAAACATGTTGTTTTAGTTAAGATATTTTTTTCTGTACGTGCCAAATCAACGATTCATTCGTTTATTCATTCATTCATTCAATTCAACCTGTAGGTACAACAGGTTCATACTCAAGTTTCGCATACGTTCTCGGGTTTTAATCGCAGATTATTGCTTGGTCACTGTTAGGTGGACTGTGGGGTACATTCACAAATGCAAGTCCCCACCTCGCCTTGAGCTATCTAACTAGCTTCTGGTTGCATTCGTGGCAAGTTATAGGAAAATCAAACGTATTGCGTAATCATTATCTAATTGATTGAGCGAGCGAAGATCTCAGAGGCAACTCGCCGATTTGGCTTTGTATTTTTTTGTTCAATGATAACTATCGAACTTTTATGATCTGCATGCAATATAGCAGGTTAAAAGATGAATTGAGAAATGAGCTGAAACAAACTGGACAAGGGGTTATTAAGATATGGAGTTTTAGGGAGGAAAAAAGAATTAAAGGTATTCTAATGAGACAAGTGCAAAGTCATATGAAAAGGTTTTGGTTGTACATTTCAAAATGATTTTTATTTTATTCTAGAACTAGCTGTTGCTCGTGACTTCGTCCGCATTTTTTTTGAAAGGAATGGTAGCTTAAATTCTTCCTCAGGATGCTTTTTATCTCCTTGCTAAATTTTATTGATAATTTTCAAACCAATCACAGCCACAACCCATTAAAAAGTTTCCATACAAACATTCACACCCCATTTTACTCCTTTATGAGAGTTATTATGAAAAATCCTGAAATAAGTGTCCATGTATTTTGCATTTTATTTATTCATATCAAGTTTCAAGGAAATCGCACCACGCGTTAAATGTTTCATACATTCGTTTTCACCCCTTTTCACCCTCTTAGGGGTTGAATTTCAAAAAATCCCCCCTTAGTGGGTGGTTTTGCTGTAAAAGGAAGCTACTTACCAAAATTCAGAATTCTAGCGTCAGCGGTTTTGGCTCGGCGATCATGAATCAGTCAGTCAGTCAGGTTAAGTTCTTTTATAGGTATAGATGTATAGGTTTTATGATTTTAGTTTGATCTCCCGTTTGATACAGTTTTATTCCCGTTTACCGTGGTACCATTATAATGTATTTTCACAAAAACCACCACACAAAAATTTTCTTTGTGAATATAAGTAGTTAAAATACCCGTGTTTGGGTTCATTTGTATCAGCTCACGCTTACCTCATGAAGTGTTTCACATATTTGTAAGAAACTTTGTCCTGACTGACTACTAGATCTATGGCAATTTTCAAAATTCAACCTTTAAGAACAGGTGTATAATTATAATAATAATACCGGACATTTCACACAGCATCATCTGACCCCAAAGTAAGCAGAGCTTGTGTTATGGGTACCACATGACGGATATACTACTTGAATACGTTTAATTTTTGTAAATACATACATATTATACATAGAAACACCCAGACCTGAGACAAATACTTGCAGATCATACAAATATTTGTCCCGCGGCGGGAATCGAACCCGCAACCTTCTGCGTCTCAGCCGGACCTTAGCCCAGGGCGCCACAGAGGTCGTCAAATAGGTGCTAGTCGGCTCTGGCAGTCGGCGCAGCTGCCGCGGCACGTTTGGCTTCGTTCGTGCGTAGTTTGCCCTCTATTAAAACCATGCTCGCGGCTATGCTCCTCGCAACATATCCTAGTGGTTGAAATTCTATGTAATTGAAACTTATAATTAAATAAATAAAGTAGGTACCTACATACCAAAAGGAAATGGTTTAGTTAAGAGCTACTTTATGTATAAGAATAACAATAAATGAAAACTTTGTCATATGTCTAATATGACAAACTATGTATATCATGCATAAAACACTAGGAATAAACATAAATTATACATCCCTAGGTTTCGACTAGAAAAAGTTAATAAGTCATTTATGGGGAACACGGTGCGCTTCTATAATAAGCTTCCTGAAAATGCTACTAAACTACCTAGTAAGAAATTTAAAGCATACATTAAAGGTAGTCTTTTGAAGAAAGCTTATTATAATATAGATGACTATATTATTGATAAGAATGCATGGCCTCATGTCGCTCTGCCGTCAGACAGTTAACCGACACACTTGAAATGTATAAACTCTCTTGTATTTGTATTTCGTAGTTAAGGTAGTTATAAGATGGATCATATAAAAAAGCGCTAGGACCAAGACGAGTTTCTTGCCAATTCTTCTCGAGCTTGGGTTAGGATGAATTGGCACCTAAATTCACCTAGTATGTAAGACGTTTCAAAGTGATCCTTGTGATTGTATTGAATAAATCATCTTTTGACTTTGACTTTGACTTTGAAAATAAAGTTAAAAATTTGTAGGCCTGGTAAAATTTTTTCTAAAAATTTTTTCAGATCCAAGTAAATTAATTATGTAGGTATTGATTAATTGATGTATAATTATTCTAAAACACCGATATGCTATAATAATGGTTATGACATTTTAAGTTTGAGGTTAAAATTGAAGTTGTGTATATTACTTAAACTTTCGATGTCTACCTTTACCTCTTACCTTTAAAGCTTAATGTAAAAACAATTGAAACCCATATAATCAAATGTATCTTTTTAAATTCACCGTGTGAAAAAAATGGAACTTTTTCAAATTCAAATTAAATTATCTGAAATTCCACACCATGCAGGCTTAATTTGAAGTCAAAGTGGCAGCAGTAATGTGGATAAGGTAAGAATAGTACGAGACTCGGTAATTGAAAAAAAGATGGCACGTTTTGCACTTCAGGGTAGTTGTAGGTAATTTAGGATACCTCTTTGTGAATGGTAAGAATAGACTCGCTTTGATCATTACATAGTTACTGTACTGTGTTCATCTCTTAGCTTCCTTTATATATCATGTTTTTTTGTGGGAGAATTGAAGTATCGGTGTAGTTGAATTTTGGAAAGACATTGAACAATAATCAGTACCCAATAATGCTTTACCTACTTACCTACGCATACTTTGAGGATTGCAAGATACTCGTATATATAATAGAGACGAGATCTCAATACTAATATTAAAGGCAGAGTAATTGACCTACAAATTAATTTAGGCTTAACGTCACATATTTATAAATGTCAACTTTGCGCTTGGTCGCGCGATGCTCCGTCATTATCACAGAATGGTTTCCCTCTTGTTAGTAATATCATAGACGAATTAATTAGTCTATGGTAATATCTATTGGTATTTTGTTACATGTTCAAACTAAAGGTGATAGATGTACGATATTAAACAAGTTTTTGATGATGCGATTTTGTATGTTGAGTTTGAAAAATGTTATATGAGTTACTAGAGAGTGCATTGTTACTTAATAGTCTACAGAATGTCTAATGTGATTAGAAACCTCTAAAATTATCAGTGTTTCTCTACTATATTATGCATGTATTATACATATAAACCTTCCTCTTGAATCACTCTATCTAATAAAAAACCGCATCAAAATCCGTTGCGTAGTTTTAAAGATCATAGCAAACATAGGAACAGACAGCGGGAAGCGACTTTGTTTTATACTATGTAGTGATGTGACACGTAATTAGGTTGATAATGGCATTTGACTGGCGACGATCTGTCTACGCGGTCACCGACTTCAACACAAGTTAGCTCACCGACATTCGACATTATACACATAATACTTTGCCCTTAATAACGTTAATAAACGTGAGTACTTCTAAATGATAGATACATCTTTGCACAATAAGATCATAGTGATATAGTATAACGTATGAATTCTACCTAGCGCCCTTTCCTACTTCTAAAGCACAGAAACATACAGCCTGTGGGGAATCAAGGAGTATCTATTAGGTCACTTATTAGCTACGTCCGTTTTAAAATATAATGATGGCTTGCTTCCGTCAATACCACAGCTCCATTTACTTATCTGTTTAAAGGAAAACAGAAATCATTTTCATAAACGTGATCAAAATTTTTGTATTTTGATCACGTTTATGAAAATGTTTTCCATTTCTTTCCTTTATATGTATTCCTTTTCTTTCCTTTGTTTTGAGTAACCTTTAGCAAATACAGTTCGCACAAACTGTAAAAAATCATCATCCGTCAATATACTTACGTTTGAAGTTTGGTTGGACAGTCCAAAAATAAAATGACCTTCAGTCTACATCATGAGACGAAACATAATTAAATTAAATAGACAAAGATTTTCAGGAAAATGTAGAGCAACGCTATCTCTTTGTTATTTATATCATTTGAGTAGGTATGCGACATCGACACTGCATTTTGTTCGTTAATAAAATAATTAGAAAAAGACACGTGATATATTTGTAGTTCAGAGATAAAGGTAGACCCAATGCCGACATCTGTGGCGCAGTGGGCTAAGGTCCGGCTGAGATGCAGAAGGTTGCGGGTTCGATTCCCACCGTAGGGCAATGTTTGTTGCATGTGTTGTTTGTATGTGTATCGTAATGTTTGTACGATCTGCAAGAATTTGTCTCAGGTCTGGGTGTTTTTTTTTTATTTCCGGACATTTCATCATCTGGCCCCAAAGTAAGCAGAGCTTGTGTTATGGGTACCACATGACTGATATACTAACATATATACTTCTTTTTTTTTTGTAAATATGTTGTAAGTAATGTATGTTACATATTAGGTACATAGAAACACCCAGACTCGAGACAAATATTTGCAGATTAAATTAAAAATTATTAAAAAAATTTTTTTTATTAAAATTAAAATTTTGTTTATTGACTTTGTTTTATGTTAAGTATATGCTACTTAACATAAAACAAAGGAAAGTAAAACAGCTGAAAACTATTTTATTATGACTATAAGAACATTCTATATATGGAATTTAAATATAAAATAAAAGATCATTCAAACATTTGTCCCGCGGCGTGAATCGAACCCGCAACCTTCTGCGTCTCAGCCGGATCTTAGCCCACTGCGCCACAGAGGTAATATAACTAATTTGTAATCAATATAACTTAAGCATTGAATAAAATAATTCTGATCACTTTTAATGCAGCTAAACTACCTACCTATTAAGAAATTTAAAGCATACATAAGGAGAAGTATTTTTAAGAAAGCCTATTATTATATAAATGACTATTATTGATAACAATGCGTGGCTTCATGTCGCTCTGCCCTCAGACAGTAAACAGGCACATTTGAAATGTATAAACTCTCTTGTATTCGTTTTTATGGTTCCGTAGCCAAATGGCAAAAAACGGAACCCTTATGGATTCGTCATGTCTGTCTGTATGTCTGTCCGTCCGTATGTCACAGCCACTTTTTTCCGAAACTATAAGAACTATACTGTTGAAACTTGTAAGTAGATGTATTCTGTGAACCGCATTAAGATTTTCACATAAAAATAGAACAAAACTATAAATTTTGGGGGTTCCCCTCACTTAGAACTGAAACTCAAAAAAAATATTTTCGTCAAACCCACACGTGTCTATCTATGGATCTATGGATGTATCTATGGATAGGTCTTCAAAAATGATATTGAGGTTTCTAATGTCATTTTTTTCGAAACTGAATAGTTTGCGCGAGAGACACTTTCAAAGTGGTAAAATGTGTGTCCCCCCCCTGTAACTTCTAAAATGAGAGAATGATAAAACTAAAAAAAAATTATGATGTACAATACCATGCAAACTTCCACCGAAAATTGGTTTGAACGAAATCTAGCAAGTAGTTTTTTTTTAATACGTCATAAATCGTAAACCACAATTTACCTTTCATTCAATCAACTCAAATATAAAATGTTATTTGCTGCTACGGAACCCTTCATGGGCGAGTCCGACTCGCACTTGGCCGCTTTTTATTCGTAGTTAAGGTACTTAAGGTGCCCTTGAAGCCGTTTATTTACAATATTGAAGTCGTGTACTAACTAGCTTAAAAAAATTGGAGCAGTCTCGTCAGCATAAGATATAATTTTACCATGAGCTAGATGTAGGTTATATAAGTTATTAATGTAAATTAAGAACAAAGTACTTCCCAATATGCTTCCTTGTGGAAGACCAAAGGAAGTATTTTCCAGATCTGAGCTGATGACATTGTCTATTTTTACACATTGGCTTCGACTGCTCAAATAGCTGGTTAGCAGATTGAGCTGGTTGCCTCGTATTCCCATCCTTTCTAACTTGTTGAGTAAGATAGGGATAGAGACAGTATCGAAAGCTTTTGCGAGGTCAGAAATATACCTATTGTCTTATTGCCTCTGTCAAGTTCCCTCACGATATAATCAGTAACCTGATGAACAGCGTCAGAAGTAGACAGTTTAGATCTAAACCCAAATTGAGTATCAGACAAAAGCGCATTACTTTCTAAATAATTAACCAATCTATTGTTTATTATTTTCTCTAATATTTTTGAAATGGAGGGTAGTAAGGATATTGGTCTGTAATTTGATATTATATGTCTTGCAACCTGATTTATAAACTGGAACGATAACAGCTTTTTTAAGACATATAGGAAATATTCCCTTGTGCAGGCATTTTCGGAAGACAAAAGTGAGCGGTGGGGCTAAGATGTGTTTGTACTGCTTTAGTATTTTAGTAGAAATATTGTCCCAGCCTGTAGCACAATCATCTTTTAACCCCATTATAATTCGTTCAACTTCCTGAGACGAATAAATTATACCTTTTGACTTTGAATCGCCTTAAAGAATCTTCGAGACAAAGTTTAGAAAAAGCAGGTAGAGACAACACGGCTACTTAGCGATTTTGTAAGCGACCCATAAAATATAGAAGCTCCATGCTGGTGCCAAAACCAACTAGGATTCTTAAACTGAAGCATTAGAAATACATTAAAAAGTAAGCGTCAAAGTAATATAGTCCACACGTACGTGGGTGTATATTTTCAGTTATAGTATTTTATGAATCCTATGGCAGTTATTCAAAGCGCAAACGTTGCGTATTCTGTTTCTAACTAAAGCAAAATTAATTGAAAATGACTGCGTATTAATTAAACGTCATCAGCAGTTAGTCAAACTGCATGATCGCATACCTACCTCGACATCTCGATGGTATCTACTAAACGCTAGTCTTATATGGAATGTCATAAGCACATGTAGGTGTATCATCGAGATTGAGGACGGCCGAAGATGGCGCGGCGTGAAAATAGGGTGGCACCCGATAATACTCCGGAACCTTCTCTTGAAATCGATAAACGATAATCGTGCAAAATCCTACTCTTAGCTACACCTTTTCGACTAGTTTTGAGCAATGGAATAACCGATATTACTGAGAACCGTTGTTGATATCTTCCAGAACGGGCGATACGATAATTTGAATTTGACAACAAAACAACAGTCAAAAAGATGATGGTGTGTGAAATGACCGGGATTATATATTGATTTATTATTTTACTAGCAAACCGCCCCGGCTTTGCGCGGGTGCAATGCTGATACTAAATATACTACAGAATGTCTAATGTGATTTGATACCTCAAAAATTATCAGTGTTTCTCTACTATATTATGCATGTATTATACATCTAAACCTTTCTCTTGAATCACTATATCTATTAAAAAAACGCATCAAAATCTGTTGCGGAGTTTTAAAGATCTAAGCATACATAGAGACAGACAGACAGCCGGAAGCGACTTTGTTTTATACTATGTAGTGATTAATTTAACAGAATTCGACGTACATACATTTCAACGAGTATCGTATCGTTTGGATATATCGAAATCGGTTTGCAGCGTAAATGATTTTCAGGAGTATATCTTTTCTGTGACCTTACGACGTTATAATTTACTGAAATAATATTTTTTTTGAACTAACAAACGAAAACCCCAATTGATTTAGCACGCTAGTGATTTTTAAACTAAATTTTTCGCTTCATTTCCAATGAATGAAAAAACTAATCGACTCTGTGGCGTCGAGAAATATCTGTATTTAACAATCAAACAGAAATATACACGAATTATATTTTAAATTTCAAGGTACGAGTAAATAAGACATTTACTTAAGCAAAATCTAAATCAAAACATCACAAAGTCGGCACAGTTTTCAATCAGTTTTTATTACTAAACTATTCCTTTGTTATCAACACACGTTAAATATTACTGACTGTGAGCCAGAATCGATTAGGTCCTGTCCATTGCATTTGACACGGAGCCTCTAGCATTAGTTTGGACGCTCTTGATCCACCAGTTCATTTCCTCTTGTTATTTTTACTTGTAGGTGTATAGGTATCAATAATATTATTTACTACTACTACTCTGGTAAAAGTCAGTGGCCAAATCTAGTATCAATTATGGATATGTCGGTATTATATATTTACATTAAAAATCTGCTATTCTCCGGCTCTGACCTGCATCGCACGTTTCTAAGGCCTAAATTGCCAGGTCAGCATTACACCTTGCTCTACAAACACGTAGTGCTGAGACACTCAAATTTTATTGAATTTAACTTTGACATCTAAACTTGGCTAGATTCAGTTGTGGTTTTTTTTAAAGATTACCATGTGAGATAGAGCATAACATGTCGTGGCAGACAATCAACTCGATGGGTGGGAGAGGCAGTTAAAGGGAAAACATAGATGAGAATAGAGCTAGATCGATTTAAGTTGCCTAGTGCTATGCTAAGACACTCAAATTCTATCCAATATATCTTTGACATCTATAGATACTTATTAAGTCATTTTCTAAGGTTGGATGAGGCAGTTAAAAGAAAAACATGCATAAGCATAATATGACAGGATTGGCTTCTTTTTATCGTGTCACTTATTATTTCTAACCAGTGTGGTGAAAGGATTAAAGTGCTCCTCAGGAGCTCCTTTCGTGTCTTTCGTCTTTTTGTGCCAACACATATCTTCGAACTTTCTTATGATCTACGACATGCCGGTTTCCTCTCGATGTTTTCCCTAACTTTTTGAGAGTCCTATACCAGTGTATAGGATGGGTTAAAAGCCATTGTAAAACGATCGGATTGGAAACCACGACCTTAGAAACGGACGGCGGTGCCACTACCACTAGACACCAGGATCGACTGAAGTGGTGTATAATAAAGGGTTTATTATTACCGAAGCTTCTGCATCATAAGGATTATGATACTGCGATCGAAAACACCCAGACTTGTGCTCACCCCGGATACCATTACCCAATAGGTAAGTACTTGCCGGGATGTAAGTGACACTTGCACGTTTATACCCAATTTAACTTGGCGTTGGATACTCGATCATTTGCATACGGGCGGATGCGCGTTGTCTTGCCCAGTAGAACAGTTTAAGCAATGTTTAGCGCGGGCATCGCCTATCTGACCGTTTCTATTTACGCACTTTTCTATAGGTACAAGTTACTTGTTAAAATCCTACTAATATTATAAATGTGAATGTAAGTTTGTTTTTACGCTTTCACGCGAAAACTACTTAACCGATCATCATGAAACCTTGTACACATATTCTTGGAGGTATTAGAAGTAACATAGGATACTTTTTATGAAAAAATGAAGGTTAAAAAAATATAGGGTTGCACTCCGGGAGTGCCGACAGAAGTGAAAACTTATTTTGGCGCGTTAGAGTTTAGTGATAAATCACTTCAAAATCAGTAATTATGGCGACTGCCAATCAAATACTGAACGAAAACAGATGATGCAATATTTTTTGTTCAGAATGTAGATAATATATCAAAGAACCTAACTCAGTAAACTTCTCCATACAAAAGTAGACTGTGAAAATGTGAATTAAGGTTTATAATCAAATGGGGCGAGCGCGGCAGCCGGCTGCGTCTCGCCCCAGACGGTAACGGTGTCGCGAATCCAGAGGTTTTACCTCATCTAAAAATATGCGTACCGAGCTAAAAGAAGTTTTTACTTCAAAAAAAGTTTTTTTTTTACGAATGATATTTATATGGCAAAACAACGTTTGCCGGGTCAGCTAGTATTAAATATTTGGGGCCGGTTAAAATCACAGCAGGTCCGACTACCCGCATCCATATGCATTCAGGATTTTGGTTCAAACACAAAGAATTCGAACCCGTCGTAAAATTCTTTTGTAACTATCTAACCCTAATAAATATGCTCAAGTTTGGCCTGTTGTTGGCAGGTGTATTCATCGGTATACCTTCTATCAATGGATGGCGGCGTAACAAGAGTTTTTCTGAGAAGGGAAAGAAGGTATTGACGACGTTCGGAGAACAGCAATTAGTCTGACGTAATGGGCACTATTTACTATAGAAAACATTTAAAATTCAAACAAAAAATGTATGTATACATAAGTACACCTTACTTATGATACTTATGATCTTCATCGTCTTCTGATACGGCTATCAGCGCACGATATCAATTTTAATAATCCAGAAGTAATATTAAATTTTATTGATGCGATTAAACTAATTTGGTGTGTATTATATTCGTACCTACAGACAAATCAACCTACAGTTTTTGGATATGTTTTAGATATTAAATGTAGTAAACATTTAATATCTAAAACATATCCATAACCAAAACACACAAATTTAAATAGTTAGATAGGTACTAAAAAAATAGAAGAGTCAACTTGCTGACTCTTTCCTTGTGCTTTTTAAGAAACATAAATAATGGATGGTTTTTGATACGAGAATTCAAGCTAAAACTCAGGCACTGTCTTTTCTCTACACTTCTGGCTGCTTCGTACCTAATTAAATAATACCAGTTTTACAAATCTGTATTTCCCCTTGCAAAATTGTACTAGTGCTTACGTTGATTTGTCTGCAAACGCAAAACAATTAAATAGTAATTATGCCCTCGTAATATCGTCATGGGCTTAAACAGTTCTATGCAGAAGTATTTTATGACAAGAAAATGCAGCATGTTTGATGTTGCAAAACCTAATTGGAAACGGTAGACACGTGCTCCGCGTGTTAATTATTTTCTCATAAAAAAATAAGCAAAATTTTTTAAAATAACTGCATTTGATTCACAACACAAACACTTTAAATAATCACTGATAACTCAAACTCACCATGTTTCCGTGCACGAGGCTGTCCACGAGGTATTATTTTTTGGCACGTGGAGTACACTCGTTCGCCTCAGAAGGCGGCTGTCACGCTACTAAATAAATTTCACTCCCGCTTCAGTGGGTAACGGTGCGCCTGCGCATCTTTTGTAAATTTCTGATAATGATAACACATTAGTGGCGTGGCCTTGGGAATCACGATGCTTGGCAAGAAATGTATTAGAATTTAACTCTTTTGTTGTATGTATCCATAATAATATAATAACTAAGTAAGGTGTTTGTGTCTGTTTGTTACCTTTTCAAGGCTAAACGGCTAAACGGGTTTTGTTTTTTTGCATCTACTTAAACCTATCCAAATCGGTTCATCCAGTATTGCGCGATTGAGTAACAAAAAACATTTATATAAACACATATATTTTTACATTGAGATTCTTAGTAAAGCTCAAATACTAAAAGGTAAATGAAGAGAGCTGCTTATATATTTGTTTATAAATGAATAACAATATGGGTTCTTGCCCAAACTCGTAAGTTTTAAATAAAACAAATATTGGTTTATACCTTGTTACATCGAAATACACAAGAGATTGAGATTGTTCAATCTTCACTTTACCGGAACCTGATCTGAAATTGAAGCTATCATGTTGAAAATATATAAATTGAACTTCCCAGAACCTGGTCTTCGCATCTATATCCTCTCTCTTATCCTTCGGTTTGCGACGATCTATTTCCTGTTTGTGCTTATTTCCGTTCTGGGAATGAACGTGAGCCTGAAACGTTGTGTTAGGTGGGTTTTCGCGCAAGCTTTTTAATGTACCTATAAACTCGTAGGTATGTATATAAGTATAGGGCTCAGGAAAAAACAATTTTATTAATAAGATTTTACAGTTTTTTGCTAAATAGGTAGGTGTACTTAAATGTAAGTGAGTAAAAGTATTTCGACATTACAATAAAATACAAAAATGGTATATAGAAATATTATATTTTCTTTTTAATAATATCGCATATTAAGAATTAGCTCAGGTGTTTTGTATAGAACTAGCTGTCCCGTTCGCGACTTGTCCGCGCATTTTAAATCTATATTACATTATAACACTTGACTTGACTTTGCTTCTATATGACACAATCACACCCACCAACCAAGTAGTTTCTATACAAACATTCACACCCCATTTTATTCCTTTATGAGTATTATTTTGAAAAATCCTGAAACACGTGTCCATTTATTTTGCATTTTTAGTATCCAAACCAAGTTTCTAAAAACTCACACCACCCGTTAAAAAGTTCCCATACAAATTTGACACCCCATTTTACCGGGTTATTCCCAAACTACTCCATTCTTTTGTTCTAAAAAGATAAGAATCTCATACATTCATTCTCAAACTACTCCAACAAATTATTTCTTATAAATTTTGTTTATTTTAACTATTTGCATTTTAGTGATTTAAATCAAGTTTCAAGCAAATCGCATCACGCATTAAAACATTTCATACATTAGTTTTCACCCTTTTTCACCCTCTAAGAGGTTGCATTAAAAAAAAATCTCGCCCTAGTGGGTGGTTTTGCTATAAAAGGAAGCTACCTTCCAAATTTCAGCTTTCTAGCTTCAGCGGTTTCGGCTCGGCGGCGGTGATGAATCAGTCAGTCAGTCAGGTTAAGCTCTTTTATAAGTATAGATAATATTTTGTATAAAACAAATCTTGTAGGTACAAAACTGTATCTAATTACATATTACGTCTTTTGTGATATTATTGTAGATATTTACCTAAAGTAAACTGTTTACATGGTCTACTTGGTACATTGGGTATTAGTTATATAAAAATGTTAAAAACATATAAAAATATCTTTAGCACGTGATTTATCATTTAAAAATATCTTTTTTATACAATTGTTTAGGTTTTATTATACTAGCAGCTGCCCGCGGCTTCGCACGCATGCTACCTACATAAAAAGTAGCCTATTTCCTTCTCCAAGGTCCCATCTATCTCTATACCAAAATTCATCAAAATCGGTTCAGCGGCTTAGACGTGAAAACGTAGCAGGACAGACAGAGTTACTTTCACATTTATAATATTAGTAGGAATTAACAGACTAAAATGTAATGCTTTTAGTTCTGAAAATGACAATACTTTCATACAATCTTTCATCTTCTTTTTAACCCATAACAACACTTTTTTCCAATATAAAAGTATGCCTATATCCTTTCTCAGGCTTTAGGTTATCTGTGTACCAAATGTCATTTAAATCGGTTCAGTAGTTTTGCCGTTAAAGCGAGACAGACAGACAGACAGACAGAGTTACTTTAGCATTTATAATATTAGTTAGGATTTAACATTCGTATGATAACTAATGCAGTAGTCTACAGTATTTATTTTATTTTAAATGACTTACAACAACATTGGACACCAAAACAACAATGGCATAACATAGTACAATAAACTGTGTAGCAGCATCCGTGAACTTTGCCAAACTAAATCTCTAAATCTAAATCTATTCATATCAGCAGATTCACAGAGGCTGTTGATGATACGACCATGGCAAGGACCATGGTGGTGATCGACCATGGCCATGCATCGAGTTCACGGTAGATAAACTTCTCCACATTCTAGAGACTGAAGTGTAAATAGTCGTAGTGTCGTCGGTTTATTTTCGTCTTGTCAATCTCCACTCCAGTCTGGCGGGTGAACGATCGGCGGTTTGGAAAGCAAAAAGCTACACATGAGCGTAGTCAGGTATCAAGAGGGGCTACATTCTCGATCTGACGGAGAGATTATTACGAGAACATAATACGGTTCAGACTTTCAATTATAGTCTGCAATTTCATTCCAGGAAATTCTTGAAACCCCACCGTAAAATCTCTACATTCCTAGTTGGGAGAACAGGTCTACATGCTTTCTGATATGACTGATACAGACGTTAACTCATTCACTGCCACCACGATTTTCTTGAAGTTTATCGAGATGCCACCGTATAAAACCGCGGACACGCTAGGCGTGCTCGCGGCATTGCTTAGAAAAACAGATTTTAGTAAGTAAATTTATTATAACGTAATTCAAGGTTCTCAAACTTTTTTTACTAAAATTCCCATGCATAAATGAATAAAGTTTTATTGTGAACTGTAACATTGGCATTGTTAACAGTGCAAGTACATTTTTTTTAATAATATATTGAGTGACAATCATATTTAAACATATTTTCAGTCTTATATGAGTGAATTCATCTAAATTATTAAACCGATAAAAAGCTTTGAACTGCAGAAAGTTTGTTTACGTTATTTATCTCGTATTATCGTAATGTTGGTTGATTGGCCTTACCTAATTACATAAGTATGAATTAAATTCAAAATATTCAAATGAAATAAATTGATTTCTTATCTTTTTTTCAGGAAAAGTTAAATTTGTACCGGAAACGGAAGATATTAATGATGACAAAAAATTTTTTGCGAGACTAACGAACATCAATTGATTTTTATATAATAGAGATAATTTTACTGTACGTGTGTATGTCACTGTGTGTGTATGTATAATTATATAAAGATATACATCGGATAGGTACGTTTTTTTTTCATTGATGGCGTATGAAGTTGTATAAGCGACTTCATATAAGTAGTATATCAGTCATGTGGTACCCATAACACAAGCTCTGCTTACTTTGGGGCCAGATGGTGCTGTGTGAAATGTCCGGCATTATTTATTTATTTATTATTTATTCATACATGACACAGTACTGTATACGGTAAAAACAACGGTTTGATAAATTATGACATTCCGTTTTGTCATCAAATACTGGTTAAAAATCTCATATCGCAAGCTTATAACTCTGAAATTAGCGAAGCATTTAAAAGAATAAAAAAGTTTGGGAACCTAAGGGTAGCTTCAGTAAGTGAACACACCTAGCGTGTTCTCGGCACTACAAAATACCTATTTTTCGTAAAAAAATCTAACTAGTTTTTTTAGGGAACCGCTTCAATATGCCATAGCCTATCCTTTAAAAATGATGCACAAAAAATTTGAACAGAAAATCTGGCCTAGTTTTGGAAATATAACCGAAACATTCAAAACACGCCTGGCGTGTTCTTGGCGTAGAGACTTAGATTAGCCTGAACACGCGAGGCGTGTCAGTGGCAGTGAATGTGTTAATTAAATAATTAACTTTTAGAGCTTGGCCAGACTGCAAACGCGGGCATATGAACAATTATGAACTTCATTTGAGTGTCCGTAGTGGACCCGCGGGTGAGGGTCGGACGCGGGAAGCGGCGCGGTCTTGTTGGCGCGGAAAGCGCGCGGGCAACTCACGCCATACATACCTCGTTCATACAAGTGGCTGCAGTGAGAGCGAGGGGCGTATCGGCAAACCGTGCGGGAGCGAGGATCTCAAACTTTTTCGAGTTACCCGCGCGTGTTCTTGTGATGGCGTCTTCACAAATCAATGTAGAAGAATTCATATTCAAGCACGTCATGTTGAAACAACGTCAATACAAAAGCATAAAGATTGTGGAATGAAATAAAATCTAAGGTAAGAATTTTCCGATAAAAACTAGTTATCGGTCTCCTTCATTCTCTCTTTCTCTTAATGTAGATGAATTAATAAGTGCTATTCAAGCACGACCTGCACTGTGGATGTCGAAACAACGTCAATTAAAATTAACTTAAGATTGTGGAATGTAATAAAATCAAAAAACTTTGGAGGTTGCTCTCACAATTTTGCATATAATTTAAAAATTGCCATTTAATGTAAGAATTTTCTAGTAAAAATTAAATCAGGTTGCACTCCGGGAGTGCCGACAGAAGTGAAAACTTATTTTGGCGCGTTAGAGTTTAGTAATAAATCACTTCAAAATCAGTAATTATGGCGACTGCCAATCAAATACTGAACGAACACAGATGATGCAATATTTTTTGTTCAGATAATATATCAAAGAACCTAACTCAGTAAACTTCTCCATCCAAAAGTAGACTGTAAACATGTGAATATAGGTGTTGACAATCATCAATAAACATCCGGACACCGCTACCTATAGATTTCATAAATATAATAAATAGCGTACATTTCAATACCATACTTAAAAGTAACATTTACATTTAGAAACCACTTACTTAAATAAATGTATAACTTACATAGAAATTACCTAGCATACCATACACCTATTTACCTAGAAATAACAATTGTATATAGGAATTATCTAGTACTTACTTAGTTAATAATAAGAACTTGTCTATGTAACTTTATACCTACCCATATTGAATGTTCGTACCTACTTATGCTAATAAAACGCTTTTCGCGCCACTACTTCGTTGCACCATGCGATCGCTCTATAAATATTCGCGCATTTCCACGCAACCGTCACCCCTTGTTCGATAAACCCATTCCATGGGCAAAATCTGCCAAATATCTTGGCGTGGTCCTCGATAGACGTCTGTCTTTCAGAAAACACGCCACGATAGTCCGAAACCGCGCTAAATTCATACGAAAACCGTTTCATGCGCAGAGCCACTGGTTCACCATGGCATGTGCGAAACGTCGACCTACATCGAGACTTAGATCTCGAAACTATAGCCGAGTTCATGAAGCGCGCCTCCCGGCGGCATTATGACTCGGCTCCCCACCATCCGAACCCACTCGTCTCTACGATCCCTGATTATCCGATTGATCCACCGATCAAACGTTCCCTCCGTAGACCAAGACACGTTCTTGGTGATCCCGATGACCTGATCACCGCCGCTAACGAGGCGGCGGCCCAGTCATCCAGTTCCGACAGAGTAAACACTCCACAGATACACCGACCTCGCCGGCGAGGTCGAAGACGTCTCTCCGTTCCCGCCCTAGTTGGGCCGTCCCCCCAGGCAACAGCCCAAGCCGAGGTCCGTACCTAAGTGGTGCCCTTGCGTTTGTTGCCAAAAAACCTAAATATTTTTAGGTCGAGCGCCATCTGCGCTCACCAAAAGTCCGTGTAACGCTGTCACAGGTTGTTAGACAACCTAACAGCATTAGTCCAGTCCGAAAAAAAAAAAAAAAAAAAAGCAACCGTCACTCACCGAAGCGACGTCGCACAGTGCACACGAATCTGGACAACTGAAGAAAGAAGTAGTGTTTTACTGAAACCTCCTTGAAGACCACCCTGAGTAGGCTGAGCGAAGTAGGAACAAAGAAGACCCGGAACAGGCAGGCTAGAAGGATTCCTATCTACCTAGGTAGGCTAGGTAGGAGGCACCGGATCGTCGAGGAAGAATTCTACGCAGCTTGTGGCGGTCTCAACCTAATCCGCCACAATAGGTTTATAATCAAATGAGGCGAGCGCGGCAGCCGGCTGCGTCTCGCCTCAGACGGTAACGGTGTCGCGAATCCAGAGATTTTACCTCTGCCCCGCGCTGCCAGTCTGGCCAAGCCCTAAAAGAAGAACCTGGTGGTTAGATGATTTCGTTGGTCAGCGTTTAAGAAATAAGTCGTAAGTTTCTCTCTTCATTGATGTCCCGTAGCGTGATGCAGCGTAGTGCTAATCCTAGTTACACTATCAACCATAATAGTAATAATAATAATAATGCCGGACATTTCACACAGCATCATTTGACCCCAAAGTAAGCAGAGCCTGTGTTATGGGTACCACATGACTGATATACTACTTAAATATTGTTTTTTTGTAAATACATATGTACATATTATACATAGAAACATCCAGACCCGCGGCGGGCATCGAACCCGCTACCATAGACTTGGTGTTGGTTAAGTCTCTTCGGCTATGGAGATCACGGTCCAGAGAGCTTCTTATCTAGTTATTTCGAATATGTGGTGAAAGGATTTAAGTGCACCTCAGAGGCTCCTATCGTGAACTTTGCGGTGTATCCCACTATTTCTATTTATTTTATTTGGGTATTTCTATTGATAGAAATACTGGGATTAATTCTCCCAATGTTTGCATTGCTGGCGGCGGCGGCAAAAAAACAAAAGACACTGCATCACCTCTTATGACGGCGTGCATATTTCCGAATTACAATTGACCGCTCCAAGAAAAAAAAATTCAGATTTCCGGTCTACCGAACCTTGGAAAATAGTAAGTATTCTTTGTCTTATCCTTCTGGCGCTTCGAGGGCCGCTGCCTCCGAAGCTGGCCGCAGCACGCTCGCTTTGCTCGCTCGCCTTGCGCGTTGCTTTCTATACTCTAACATAACCTAAACAACTGGCTCCGATCTGATTTTACTTAGAAGAACTACTATTCTTATTGAATAAGTTAAAAAGGCACGGGAAAGTAAAATTTCAATTCATAAAGGAATGATCTAATGGAAACATTGTGTACAAACAAGTCACAAACAATCATCCAGAGAGTACAGTAACAAACAATCATCCGTATATCTGCGTAGTGACGAAATGGCTTTGTGTATTTTGTACTGTAGATTATGTGGTGTATAATTATTCACCAAAATGGAAGATTAATTTGTTCTCCATTTTTTTTTTAAATAACGAGAAGTCGTGTTTTTATTTTATTCTATTTATGAAATTCTCAATATCTCTTTAGAATTTTATTTATCAGTAATTTATCAGGCTGTCATAAATATTGCATGGAAATAGTGGGATACTTACACCCAACTTTCCTCATATCTCCTCTTTTTTTCTCTAATTTTTTTAGGTTCTACAACATGCTGGCATGTTCCTTTTATATTTTCTTCACCTACCCTCCTTTGCCATTTGAGAATGTTGGTATGGCGTACACAATGTTTGCAAACATATAAATCTATTGGTGCACGACCGGATTTGAACTAACGACCTTAGGATCGGAAGGCGGGGTCACTACCACCAGGTGGCAAATACCAGTGCTCAGTAGGTACCGCTCGTAATTATTTTATTTTATTTTGCCCCTATCGGCCAAATCCTGGCTACACACATACAATTACAAAATTCTGTGAAGGAACAGGTCGTTGGTTTTTGTGGCATCCATTTGGTTGGATACGTTTAATTAGTCACCGTGTTCTTCTAAACATACCCGTGACTTTACTCGGGTTGTGCCTGCATAAAAAAAACCTTAAAAGATACCCAAGTATTCTATGCTACAACATACTATCAATTTCATTTAACTCTGTTTAGCTCTTGCATCGTAATTGGGCTGGATCTAAAATGTATGAGTAAGTATGATGACATTATAACACACAAAATGTTTGGCATGACAAACATTTTGGGTGACTTATATTTTTAAAACTTATGACTTATGGCGGGCATTAGGCATTATTTGTGTAATGCCTAATGCCCGCCAAACATAAACTTTCGTTAAACCTAGCGATAGTTTAATTCTACTGTACGAGTTGACTAATGATAATGATAGACACATAGATTGAGCCTCGTGGTTTTTTTTCTCTTCTTTGAATTCGAATTCGATCTATCATCTATGTTCCCTAGAGTTAGAGAATACGGGCATACTTGTTTCGATGCAAAACAGGGTTATCTTGCGATGATTATGTATTTATAAACCCTAAATTGCGACATGCAAAGAAGTTTGGCCCGCCTGTAGAAAATGTATAGCAATAAGTGTTGAAATCGTAAGCCGGAGATTGAGTAGGCGTTTTGCGCATTGATTCTCTGGGCAACACTCAAGAATTGAAGAGTGTGCAACTCTTCAATTCGAAGATTGCGGCGCTGTTTTTCCGATAAGTACGTAAGTACTTATCGGAACAACATTGCCATTAAAAAAATATACTCCGAATTGCCCAACAGCTTTAATTACCTAACTGGCCTAACGCTCTAACTAACCCTGCAAGCTAGTTAGCTATATAATCTAGCAGGGCTTAGCAGGGAAGAGCAGACGGCGTCGCTCGGGTTTATTTGCAGCTAGATATATAAAACTGTTGTGCGATCCACCGACATCAACAGTGACAGGTTGTCTGCCTTTGTGTGTGGTCGCATCGAGGTTGTAACTTCGACGACGCGTGACTACCTTGGCTTATCGGTCAAGGTTTTAATTATCCCTAAAGCCTAGTTCGGACTAGGCGAGTAATTTAGTAAAGTAGCGTGTAATTTAGTGGCTAAATGTGTGCGAACCACACAAATTTAGTCGAGTAGTTTAGTGAACGATTAAGTCGAGTCGATCCATTTTACTCTATTTTTATCGCGCGAGTAGGGCCTCCCACCACGCGTCCGTGCTCACTGGTTTACCGGCTAAACAAAACAAGTTCGAACCGGTACCGGTTGATTAGTCGAGTTCATTAGTGGCCGTAAAAAGTCGTTTCGCTGGAGCGAAGAAACAACTTTAAAAATTGTTTTCAAATATGTAGAACTAATGCTTGTGGAATATTAAGTCCCCGCAATATAAAACAAACAAATGAAACAATCCGCATACTTGGATTTAGAAAATACAATGAATATACCGGGATTTACTGAAAAGGAAATTATGTATATTGAAAATTAAAAACCAATTTTCTCATCCACCTTTTTTTCCACACGATTATCTTAATCCGCTTATTAACTCTATTGCGTTGCAGCCCGTTGATCTTGCAAAACACCACTCACTGGTGCACTGTACTGGACCGTAATGCGAACGATTTCTCTGCAGTAGCGAGTAGTTTAGCCACTAATTTACACGCTACTTTACTAAATTACCAGCCTAGTCCGAACTAGGCTTTAGATAGTAAGGCAGTGAACACAGAAAACACTACGTTCACTGCTAGCGAGCAGGACCTTTTAAAACATGAAAGTTGGTCTGGTGTTACCATTTGTGATGCTAGGTATAACATACGAGTACATATAACAGCTGTTATGAATAAAACACTGTTTTAATTTCATATCATAGGTAAAGTTTATTAGTGTTACGTAAAAGCTAATTCATTATTTACAATATTTGGCATCACCTTTGCTCTTCAGTAACAAGTAACGGATATCTCATTGATAAGTTCTACCTACACATAATCCTTGGAATCTAGTACATCCTAATCTCGAAAACGAATGTAACTAAGTCTTAACTCTCAACTTTTGCTCCTTCTTCATACCCAGAAAGAACTACAGTTTTGTAAATGTATAAAATCATGTGCAGAAGTAAAGCAAAACAAATGATAAAAATCACTATAAATATACACAGCAATATCTATGACGAAATTCTTTATTTTATCTCTTCGGCTCGGAGCGGATCCTAGCACTTGCTCATATAGAAGATCTCTTGACTTCTGAAACATTTCTTTTCCTTACTCAAACTACCTACAATCTGAGGTAATAATAAGCTATGTAAAACAGATCTTTATGCAGAGCTGAACACTGAATCATTCGACCTTACTTATTTTATCTGTAAACTAACTGAAACTGACCCACTATAAATTTCGTCGGCGTCGCGCTTGTTTTAAAATAAATATATTCTACTACTTTCTACTTCTACATCATTACCATCAACAACCTGTCTTCATCCACTGCTGGCTACAGGCTTCCAAGTTTGTATCCTACACGCTCCTCTGATAATCCTGTCCATCCGCGGCCCACAACATTGACTATTGTATCTTTATATTTATGATTATATATCCGATTTACAAATGCAAAGTATCCACAGTGTATCAAGTATTTCGTTCCTAACAGGTTACTTAGATTAGTATTCGATTTTCTAATTTAAAAGGAAATCTGTTGTTAGATTGAATGTTTCGTCGATCAGCGTTGAAAATCTCAGAGACTCTTTATTGCACATAAAAAATATCTAAAATATAAATTTGCAATGTTTTATCCAACGCATATTGTTTTACCAATAATCCTATTTAATGTGTCGTTAAGCAAAAACTAGCAGTTATCTATACAAAAATTACACCAATGCTCTCATTGAATGTGTAGAAATAAAATATATGCTCAACTTTCTACCAGGGGCTCTTGGATCTTTCCAGAACTGTTAACAGTGCTGTATAAATGAAAAAACAGGTACAAGAGTAAAGCTACACAGATTATAAAGAAAACTATGCAGGAGCATACAACACACTCGGAGAGGTAAATCTTGAACCGTTCGGCACGAGTCAGTCGGGTTCCGGGGATGTCTATGCTCGAATATGTCCACATTTCCGTGTTTCCCATGAATTGACTCCTGGAAAAAAAGAGCAAAAGTTACAAGGTTAGATATTTTTGAACTTTAATGTGTCGAGCGCAGTCTAAATGTCAAACCACTGCGTATGGATAATGTTCGGACATGAAGTGAATGTTCCGTGTCGTCGATGTATCCAGAGATGGAAAACTGAATCAAGTTTTGGTCATGGCTCTTGGCCTATGTATTGCGCGTATGAGAAGCACTGTCAAGTAGATAACTAATAATCAATGACTCTCCCACTCGATTGATGGGACACAAGTAGAGGCATCAAGGTAAATAGGTCATACGCTATGGTGGTTTTAGAATCCAATGGGTTTAGTTTATTTATGAACGTCCACACTGGCAAAGATCTTTTCCTATTCTTTTCTCCTTCGCTGGGTTCGTCGCGAAGATTCCATCGCTGTCGCCCACTATTTTGCTGTTTCGGCCATCGCACGCTACTGGCTGGCCTAGAGGTCGAAAAATATATATTCAAGACTCTATTTGCTAACCTCATTTTATAATTTTATTTTTATTTTTATTTAACTTATCTGTATGGTCAATGCAGAATAGGCATATTCTGCATATTCTGAATAGGAATAGAAAAATGTATATCTTATGACACACTAGCTGAGTTGTTTAAATCTATTGCTATCTTTATTCTGTGACATTAGAATGACAAGGACAAAACATACCTAAAGCTAATTATCTGATTATAGGATAGAAGAATTTATGTAAATAGTTCGTACCACATTCACAACTTATTTTTAATAGTATTTGTCTACGCTTGCTGTGGTGATTTATTTATATGTGTAGCTCACCCGCGCTCCGCTTGGAGGATATCTAACTAATATTATAAATCCGAAAGTAACTCTGTTTGTCTGTTTGTTACGTTTTCACGCCTAAACTGCTGAACAGATTGATTAATTTTGGTATTGAGATAGATGGGACCCTAGAGAAGGACATAGGCTACTTTTTATGTAAGTATAAAGCGTGCGAAGCCGCGGGCAGCAGCTACTAGGTTACACATTTTTGCAAATTTTTGGTCTATCCTAATTATTGAAATTTTTCCTTTTGTTTTCGCGTATAGTTTACCTAATTTATTTACGATGAAAGATAAAAAGGACCCTGCTCCTGAGATAGAAGAATGTTATAACGATGAGATAGGTGAACAGGCTATGCTCGAATCTAAACGCGAAATTCTAATCGCGGGCAAGGAATTTATGACATCGCTAAGAAATTGGGGCTCGATCCTATCAAGATTAAGGCTTTGGTACACATCGAGTTTAGTATCAACCTATTGCATAAAACTTTGAGAGGAAGTTAAATTAATTTAACGCTGTTTCGTTAAAAATAAGTCCTAAGGACGCTGTTAGGTACCAAGAATAGACGAACTTTGGAATCATGTACTGTCTTGTCAAGGAGGTAATTGAGTCTCATATTTCGCCTAAAAACATGAACCGTTTCCGCTGTTAGAACAATCTAAACCTTGACTTCCACGTATATAATGATTATCATTTACTGGTGATGGACGTTCATGACCACTATGTTACCGGCAGTTTAAAAGCATTGTTCAATACACCTTTGTCAAAAAGTGACAAGGTGTATTATTTGGTAGGAAAACTGTCTGGACCCGCTGCGTCACTTTGCACCCTGTTGCCCTCGACTGCTGAAACTTATCCCGTTATTTGGGAGGCACTAGTGCATAAGTATGACGACTTGAGACTACTCGCTAGCTCATACCTTAACCAGTTGTTACTTTTTAAGCTACTAACCGTTAATAATGCTATTGGTCTTGAGTTATTTCTTCGCAAAGTCAAGAGTCTACTCGAATCCGTTTGATAGGTAAATAAATAAATAAATAAAAAACGTGGGACAAATCACATAACATGATCTTTCCCCAAAGTAAGCAGAGCTTGTGTTATGGGTACCACATGACTGATATACTATTAATATACTGTTTTTTATTTAAATATGTATGTATGATACATATTATACATAGAAACACCCAGACCTGAGACAAAAAGTTGTAGACCATATAAAGGGCCTTGGCACACTGCGCCACAGAGATATTCATTCATTACAGACAAATTGTTTTGCAATAACAGTTTAAGTGAAAAACACAGAACAATAGATTGCCGATCCAATCGCACGGTCCCCATTCGGCTAAACACCATTCGCTACTCCATTTTAATCAACCCTCAAAATGTTGAGAATAACTCCGCAAACTTGGGTTTTTCCCGAATTTGCGTTATGTATAAATTCCCCCGCTATCGTTTAAGACTCACGCTACTATCTGTTATATTATGTTATCTGAGTAAATTAAGTAAATTCCGAGTTTCGCGCTCGTGCTCCAGCTAAAGGTCATGCGCTCCATGCGCATAAGGTTGATTTTTCGCTACGCGCACCAGCTATTGATCCGAACAGTGTCACATCGGTATGTACTGTTTCCTATAATTCAATAACGAAGATCCATTAAAGTTTGGTAACTAATACATAACCGCGAAGAAAAGGTTAAAGCCTCGAACGAAAGCTTTGAAGAACCTGCATAAAAAATTACGGAGATATTTACTGATTACCTCGACAAAGGTATTCTGACACACGTTTCTGAGTTTGCTTTGCCAGGTTATATTAGGTCATACCTCATCACCCTGTAGCTAAAGAACATAAATCCACTTCTGAGGTCTACATCGTTGTAGACGCTTCGACTGATTACGGCCTGTCTCAAAACGATATAATTAATATATATTTAAAGATTTACCTTATTTAAAATTTTAATGTTTGGATAAATTTTTTGCTGATATAAGGCAGATGTATTTATTTATATATACTCCGCACGATTCACTGGAAACATTTCAGTTTGAGCGTGTTACATTTGGTCTTCGGTTGGCGCAAGATAAAAGGCAAGGATGGCCTGGCCCGGTGGTCCCCGCTGAAGTAATCGAAAGAGATGTCTATATGAATGATTAGGCTACTTCTGCATCCTCTGTAAGTGAAGCAGTTAGGACTGCGCAGAAGTTGATTCAGAAGTTTAAGTCTGGTAGGTTCAATTTAGTCAAGTGGTCCAGCAGTTCGCCTGAGTTGTTGAGCCACATACCCATATCAAATCGACAGTCTGAATCAATTTCGTTCAATGACGATAACATGACACGTTAAAAATTCTCAGACTTCTAGACTACCTCGCCTTCGCAAAAGATATAACACGTCGCAGGATTCAAAAATCGTCTTGGTTGTCGTCCCCGTTTCAGAGTGGCCATATAATGATGTTTTCCCTTTGCTCAAAAACAACTACCGAAAGAGGAAATTGGTCACAATCACACGAGAGGAGAATGCCCTCATAACAATTGTAAGTATCTATGTATGTTTTCTTCTTAACACAAGTTTGTGAGATCCACACATCGTGCTTCGCTTTTTGAAGTTACTTCCTCGCAATGATGTCATCACTGCTGGGGATAGAGCCACAACTGAAATCTTGTTCTTTCATGGGCGCATTCAAGCGCTTACTATCTAGGAGCTGCTATACTCCTATATGGGTTAAACGTATTAGAACTACTGAGCTACAGCAACGCGTGGCCGGGTCAACTCGTTAAGTATAAAGTGTCTTCTCTTCCGCGTGATCGGAAAGCAAATCCTCACTTACGGTGCTTAATCAGGTCGAAGCTGTACTGAACAGCCGACCGCTGTACGTTCTGTAGAGCGATTATGGAACTCTAATTACAATCAATGTCTATCAGAAATCTATGAAAATTGATAGACATTGATTGTAATTAGAGTTCCATAATCGCCCTACTGAGCTCCAAACCTTTAGAGCCAATCATATTGCCAAACACCATCGCACTTTCTGTCAACCAAACCTCTCACTTTCTAACCCGCGGCTGACGTCAATGGCGACGGGCCACCCTTTTGTCTTGGCATTCATTAATGGATCCGCTAGGCCAAATGATTCAAGAATGAATACCTCCATAATATGCAAGTTCGTGGAAATTGCCAGACCGCTAGTTTTCCACTCACTACTTATAGTTCTTCATAAAAACGAAAATGCACCATTCTTGTCTTGGAATATTGGGAATATATCCGAGGTTTTCCCTAGTAAGGACGGAATAGACCGCTGTGCGCAAGTGAAATCCAGTGGTGTCTCCTATGTCAGACCGGTGACAAAGCTATCGCCTCTCTCTATAGAGTAGGGTGACCATACCGCTGTATTTTTTTGGTTATTCGGATATTCCGGATATACGACCCCGCTATTTATTGTATGTTTTGTTCCGCTATGTTTTCGCTAATTTTAAATAATATATCTGCTATTATTATAAACTTTTCTACTGCGCTTTTTTATATTATTGTTGCCTTCCTTTCCTATCGCAAAGATCTTTTTTTACTCTCTTCTCCTGCACATGCACGCATATCATATCGCCGTCCTACTCTGACGGCAGTTCGACAGCATGCTCGCGACGCGCCGTTCGCACTCGGCGCAATCGCTAGTCTTCCCCGAGCCACCGTGTCATATCAAGCTGTGCTTGCGCAAGCACATAATCCAACAATATTGGTGTAATCCGAGGAGATTACTCCCTAATATACTCGTATATATAATTAGTGTATCTAAACGTGAGCTAATCATTACGTAAAAATAAAGTCTTTTCAAACCACTGAATATAACGTTGTGTGGTACATCCACCTGGTCACGCAGACCTGGGCTCCAATCCGGAGACACTTCGCTGTTCCTGAAATCTACAGGTACGTGCATGCTCCTTCCTTAAGGTTGTTGTATGTCTACCCGAAAGTAGTTCGTTTTGTCCTACCTACAACTTTAAGGATCGTTGGCGATGTTATTAGACATATGTACGCCGTTCTAGTTTCGCAAAAATACAGTCCACGAACCTCCCTTGATCTATAGCAGAAATCCCTTAGTGTCCCCTTAGTGGTATTCAAAAAGAGAATTTGTAGACTAAGTGTAACTTAATTGTTATATGGATGATTTTAGATAAGTAGGTATATTATTATTTTCGTTTGTCACAAGATAAGAAGGTTTTTTTATATCATTGGTTCTTAGTATAGGTTACTCTGCTTTAGGTCAGTGACAACTTGGATTATAGTATGTTGTTATGTAGAGTTATCAAGAAATCTTATCAATTTCAAAATAAAACTAAAAACCGTCTTAAATGTTTCAGAAGTTTCTATTTTACGTTTTATAAATCATCCTAGACGCTAAGGCCGGTATAGGATCTCATCACTTTATTGTCTCCAAGTTATGTTATTTTGACTTTACTTGCATTATAGATTACAAAGAGAATGACTACATACTCGTATAAACGTAACACTAGATTTTATTTATTCATAATATCTAATTCGCCTATCGTTAGGTACGTCCCGCCTGTAACTGTAACCTTGAAATATTATTGGAATTTTAATTATTTGCTTGATCAGATATGTGTTACAATTTGGTCTTTAACTTGTTTGTCCATTGCGTGTCCCATACTATTCCTTATCAGGCAATTGTTTTAAAAAGCTCTCTTTACTTTGGTACCTACTTTAGTTTATTTCTTTTAAAGATGTATCAGAATTCATAAATGAAGCAAAAACATTGTACCCGTTTTTAAAATTGCGCGGACGGAGGAGTATGAAATTTCGCACACTTATAGTTTATATAGAGAAGGAGTGCAAAACGCTATTTTTTTTTAAATCATGCATAAAAATACATTAATTATTCATTAATTATGGCCGAATTTCGACCAGTGGGCGACCACTAGTTAAATAATTACATGTTAAATAGTTGTGCTAAAGGCCGGTTAAAAATATTTATACCTAGATATCTCAACTGATCCAGATCACTGCCAGAGGGTACCGTCCCCAAGTCCCACCACTTGGCTAGGACCCAGCTCTTAGGTCACGCGATGTTTCTACGAGATGAATCATTTAGAAAACAAATAAATTAATAATAGTTAACAGGTCAACAAATAATAACCTTATTGGTTATTCCAGCTTGCCAATAGGTATTTTAACGTGCGTGTAATGATAAGGTATGACTCATTATTTATTATGTTGAATACACTAATTCTGGATTTCACAATTCTGTGTAAGTTTGTTTTTTATTTATTACAAGTAAATACAACTATATTTAGAGGTTGAATTTGGAATAATTTTCGCTCAAAGATACCGAAATAAAGAACACAGGTTTTTATTTATTTACAGAAATAATTACAGAAATGTACAAATTATTTACAATTTAGCTATCTAAGGACCGTTTAAAACGATCTATAGATAGCTCAACTGATCCAGATCACTGCCAGAGGGCAGCGTTCCTAAGATACTGGCGGCATTACCACGTTGAATGGCAATGCTAATATGCTGGGCCAGATAGGAGCCAGCTCTTGGGTCACGCAATGTATCTACCAGACGCCGCGTTGTGAAATAATTTTGAAAACGTGATGGGCTCCTGTTCCCATGGGCCCAGGGTCTCGACTCCAAAAGGCTCAAATATGTAGGCCTTATCCAAACCAGCATATTTGAGGTTTTTGAAGTCCTCGGCACATTCAGCCGCCGCACCAGCCCTAACGGAAGTCCCTGACAGATAGGATGCGGCCAGGGTGTCTACGCAACTAGCATCCTACACTAATAGCCTACCCATCTATGTAAGCTCACATAGAGGCCCGTCCCATTGCCGTTGGGCCGAAAGGTTCTTGGGGGGAGCGGAATTAGGGCAAGCACTGTTCCAAGCGTTTCTTGCTTCGTCTAGATATGAAATTTTATGAGTGATGCCATAACTAGCCGGAAAAGTCGGAAATATATTTTTTTCAACCAAATTACTAGTGCTGTAGAGTGTAGACAGAAGACAAGAACGACGGTAGGGCAACACTTGAAATTTTGCGAATACCTAAGCCTCCCAATTTGACAGGTAGGGAGGCCTGCAGCCATGCCTTGTCATTCAGATGAATATTCAAAACCTTTATCTACCTTTCTAACCTTTATCGTTGTCTAAGCCTTCCACCAGCTCGCTGTGTTTCCACAGTTGACAACATCTTATAGCGTAAGTAAATTTTGGAACAAAAAGACAAAACTTGATAATTGTAAAAGCCATATGACTATTAATTTTAACCAATCTGTCCGATTTTTGTTAAAATTTTGAATTTTCTCATCTATGAAGGTCGGAAAAGACCCTTATTTTGGCTATCTCTTTATTTTATATTCATTTTCGTGAACCTAAGCCCTACCACGCACTGCGTGTTATTTCGCGGCGGGAATATTCGCTCAATGGCGGCTGATCCGTGCTGCGTGCTGGCTACTCCATACGAGTAATTTTTATCTCTTGAAGGTAGTCATTCACAATCCTACCTGTATGAGGTCGGGCATTGTCATGCATAAAAATAGCATCCTCACCCAAATTGACCATAAATAGACCAACGTACGACGATTTCTTCCACATATCTTAACCACCACCAAACACCAGTTCTGTGCAACTCTCAGATGTCGTGCTTGTAGAGCAAAAACATTGATTCGGTCGGAGAACATAACTTTTGACCCACCTTCAGTAGTCCATTTTCAGTGGTTCCGGGCATATCTTAGTCTTGAAAAACGATGCCCACGCTCCAGCTTAGGGCCATTTGCAGGTCTAAGTGGTATCAAGTTAGCTTCAGCAAGTCGTCGTCTTACTGTCCATGCGTCCATATTCCTTCGAGGCGTCGAAACTGATTTGTAAGTTCAGTTCCTGTGAGAAAGCGATTACGAAGCATGGTGTTCACCAAGTATCGATCTTCTCGTGCTGTAGTACACCTGGGTCTGCCTGTTCCTGGTTTGCGTTGGTTAGAATCAGTTTCCTCGTAACGTCGGAGAACTCTTTATACTGTTGATAGCGACACACCGCTCTCGGTGTGAAACGTATTATGACAAGACTATTCTTGGCAGTATCGCGCTGACTCCGGCTGGTTTCCAGCATTGTGAGAATTCTGGTGCATTCTTCAGGTGTAAGCGACATGATTACAGCTTGAATACAGTCTGCTGCGACATGAAAAAAATAAAACGAACTATGCTATATGGCTAAACTTGATGCAATGGAACATATTAGCTTCTCCCTCTTTCCAGCACTGACATAAATTGGTCAGTCAGTCAGTCAGTTCAGCGTCAGTTGTCACTTTTTGCAATGTTTACATGTTGTTTACGAACTCAATAATCGTTTTAAATTGTAATAAATACTGAAAGATAAGGTTTAAAAGGCTGCTAGCATGATAAACATGAGTGTGTTTCTTATAAATTCCTGTTTTCCAGCAAAATTTAGATGTGTATGGCGTGTAATGCGAGGTAAGTATGTGGATTTCATTCACAAAGAAAATATGGTAATAATCGGTTTTTTATGGCCAGATTTCCTCTGGATGAGGGGCGGTCAGTAGAACTTAAACTAATATATCAATTTATAGGCACCTAGTAGTACCTACATCATTTTGGAACAAAATATTATTATAATAACAGTAATCTCAGTAGTAGAGGGGTGCATCGAAACATTTTACAAATATATTTAGATATTTTTTCGATGCTATAATTTTTAGGTGTAAAAATGGGTGAAGATGGCAGGCAATGAGGACTTATTAATTGAAAAACTTAATGAATTAAAATTTGTTTGCAGAAAGCATTTTGATGATAAGCCATGGTAAAAAGAAGCATCAAAGGTTTGAAAAGCCGCAAGCGAATAGGTTTATGATAATCAGGAAAAGGACGTACATATAAAAAGAAATTTTTAAATAAATTTGTTTGATTATTTTAATGACGTTTTATTATTGATCCCAAATCTATACTTGAGCCTAGCACCTTGTTTTGTGGTGTTAAATGAAACTTCTGGAGTTTCATTTACCACCACAAAATTATAGGTAAATCAATACCACTTAGGAATTGCAACCGTGGGTAGGTCAGGTCATTCATCGATATCGATAAAAAAAAAAAAAAAAAAAAAAAATTTCGTTTATGTTTGGTTGCCTATATAAGTGTATCTAAGGATTGACATTGACGTAAGTGTTAGTCTATATTAATCTATGGTGTCCCGACTCTTCTTATAGGATATTGCATACTCCTTGCTTGAATACTAAATCAAAGAGTATGCTATAAGAAGAGACGGGACACCATAGATTAATATAGACTAACCCTTACGTCAATGTCAAAAATTAGATAAACTTATATAGCCAACCAAACATATACGAAATAGGGCTGTTCAGCAATAACATTTAAAATTTATCGATATCGATGAATGACCTGACCTACCCACGGTTGCAATTCCTAAGTGGTATTGATTTAACTATCATTTTGTGGTAGTAAATGAAACTCTAGAAGTTTCATTTAACACCGCAAAACAAGGTTCTAGGCTCAGTATAGATTTGGGTTCAATAATAAAACGTCATTAAAATAATCAAACAAATTTATTAAAAAAAAAAAATATGTACGTGCTCTTCCTGATTATCAAAATAATACCTGTAATAAAAAACGATCAGATAAGAAATTACATTTTTACTTTTTAAAATTGACCCATTCGCTTGCGGCTTATCAAATCTTTGATGCTTCTTTTTACCATGGCTAGGCTGTTTAACTGTGTTATTTTTTTGGAAGGCTTTATCATCAAAATGCTTTCTGCAAACAAATTTCAATTCATTAAGTTTTTCAATTGATAAGTCCTCATTGCCTGCCATCTTCACCCATTTTAACACCTTAAAAATTATAGCATCGAAAAAATATCGATGTTTGTAAAATGTTTTGATGCACCCCTCTATTACTGAGATTACTGTTATTATAATAATATTTTGTTCCAAAATGATGTAGGTACTACTAGGTGCCTATAAATTGATATATTAGTTTAAGTTCTACTCACCGCCTCTCATCCAGGGGAAATCTGGCCTTAAAAAACCGTTTACTACCATATTTTCTTTGTGAACGAAATCCACGTACCTCGCAATACACGCCATACACCTCTAAATTTTCCTGGAAAACAGGAATTTATAAGAAACGCACTCATGTTTATCATGCTATCAGCCTTTTTAACCTTATATATTACTATTTATTACAATTTAAAATGATTATTGAGTTCGTAAACAACATGTAAACAATGCAAAAAGTGACAACTGAGGCTGAACTGACTGACTGACTGACCAATTTTTGGCAGTGCTGGAAAGAGGGAGAAGCTAATATCTTCCATTACATCAAGTTTAGCCCTATAACATAGTTCGTTTTCTTTTTTAGAAGTCGCAGCAGACTGTAATAAATATTGAACACTATCAATATGGTTTATATACCCACTTCATGACAGGTCAGAAACAAAAGCAAAATCAAATGCAGTAATTTCGTATTTCCATATTCGAAAATCACCCTTTTTCAAAGTTGATTTTTTTAAGACTTAACTTTACAATAACTTAGAATTTTTAATACCTTAATTCAAGGAGTATTTAATTGTCTATTAAACACAATTTATATCATTAAGTTCTTATTTTTTGTTTGTTCTAATTTCATCAATTTCATTCTTCGTTTCCGAGATTATAGGTTTCTTTAAGTGACCCGGATTTATTGCTCTCGAGTGTGTATTGTCTTCAAGGTATTTAATAAGCTGAATGCATAATACCTTTTTTTAACAGTTTAGAAAAACATGGTACCTAGTAAGCTGATTGGCCACGAAGGTCAGAAAGAGAGGACGGTTGGCTATTTTTAGCAATGGGCTTTATAAATGTCAATTTGCATATCTCAGGGAAAATGCCACTTGTTAATGACTCATTAATTAAAGGAGTTATTAAATACAAGGATTGTGGCAAGGTCATTAGTAGCATATTGAATGAAATTCCATCAATTCCCTAAATATTCGACTTAAAGCGTGACCCGCGTTTTTTGTCCGCCCGCGGTTGCTATAGTGTTTTGTAATATTCTAGATAAATTGATTCAGGCGTGACTTTCTGGAAAGCCATTACAAAATATTAAACAGATGGACACATATTTAGTACTATTCCGCTAATGAATTCCTAATGAATTAGACACAATGAAGATGCATGTACTTTTGCATTCAGGAACAACGCTATTAATAATCTACCTACACTAAAATTATGTAAGAGCTTAAAATTATATCCAATAATGTAATAAAAACATTAAAAATAAATCAAAATGCAAAACATACTTTGTTTTATTTATACAGGAATGGTACCAGCTATTACCAACAAGGTACCTTATTCAGTCGCATGCACAATAATCTAAGCCAGGAAGGTATTTAACATGATTGCGAATTTATGAAACAGTAACTGTAAATCTTGTCAATTTAAAAAACGTTATAGATTACTATTTGTATTACTTTCGTATGTGTTAGTGGCCAACTCTGGTAGGCCGACCCAAGAACTCTTTCATGCTTGACAACTTTTGAAAAGCCACGATTACCAACAACTTTACGTGCTATCATTAAAATACCACTGCCATCCATTTACTACGTGGACACGTTGTTTAACTTCGTGGATGTTATGTTAGCTATACCACGACACGAACGCTTACAGCAATGCTCAAGTAATGATAATTAATTTTTTTACTGAATACATATCAATTTGGTGCGATAGCCTCATACTTGATGGCGTTGGAGCCGGGAGGTTGGAAATCATGTATTTTTGTTTTAAATTTAAGTACCTACGGTAGTAGGTACTTCATTTTTTTTCCTATAGACGCGGGCAATTTACTTAGGTTGGTAGGAGTAGGTATACTAACCTAGGTAAGTTGCCCGCGTCTATAGGAGCTCTTAGCGACCCTACACGTGATCCGTGGGTAGTGTCAAACGGGTAAAAACTTTTCTGGTAGTAGGCATCGGCCGCGGCTTGTCACCACCCACTGGACAAAACCAGTCCGTGAAGCGGCAATGTCGTGTTTCTGACTGATGTATGTATGCAGTCACCATGGATGTGACGGATCTGAGCAGTTCTTGCTCTGGTTTATGCTAGGGCATTTATGTGAACATAATAGCGCTAGTGTGCAGGGAGGCTAGACTTGGAGGATAGCGGGGTCCGAAGCACTGTTCTCCACTGTCCGACCGCAGGTTATGGGGCTGCCCCACTGTCTTGTGAAAACTCCCGGAATGCTCCATCGTGCCGGTTGCTGACCGGATTAGAAGACCCGATGGCTATTCCTGGAGGGGTTCGGGCGTTTCCACAGTCTCCAGTCTAGTCCCTTAAATGCCCAAGAGCCTGTTGTGTATATCTGGGCCTCGCTCAACAGCCGTCCTCGATACAACAAAGCCACGAATACACAAACTAAGAGGATAGCTTTTAATCAAGTCGCCAAGTTCAGCAAGAACGTGCTACGGAAGGCTCACTTCAATCAAATTGGCCGTATGGGTGCAAAGCTGGCGACACATCGAGCAGGCAGCAAAGCATTCTGATCCTTGGCGAAATCTGGCCAAAATTTACTGAAGTGGAAACGAACTTCAGTCGCCCATCACTTCCTCCATTACTGAAACCGGATGGATCTCTAGAGATCCATCCGGTTTATTCGGTATTATCCGGATTATAGTGTGGGCTAGCCCACACTGCAATCGAGAAAGCAAATCTCTTTACTGCTTAATTTGCAAAAGCTTCACGTCTAGGTACCTCTAACGAAACCTCACCTAGCGTTCTTCAATGCAATGCAAGACAATGCAGGTAATTCGCACCCAAAAAAAGAAGTGCTCAAAATGTTACGTAGTCTTGAAGTGAACAAGCTAGCGTTTCGGACGTCATGTTCGGCTGTAGTATTAAAAACATGTGCCCCTGAGATGTCTCCCATTCTTACAAGACCTAAGACCAAGAAAAGTAGTCGTGCTGACCTAAATACCGTCCTATTTTGGTCACCTTCCAACTTTGCAAATGTATGTAACGTGTCCTGAATACTAAGCTCCTTTGCTGTCTTCAAGGTATGTAACCTTGAAGACAACGACCTCTCCAGTGATCGAAAATGGCGAAAACCGTATTTCGCCGAAACAGATCTTCTAGGGATCTTCTTGCGTATGTCACGCACTTGCGGGGTGAGGCCATAGAGAAACACGATGAATCATTAGCTGTTTCACTCGACATCGCAAATACCTTTGACAGGGTCTGGCATACTAGTTTTATTGGTAAGCTTCCAGCTTACAGATTTCCAGTTCAGTTCTGCTCATGCCTTGCTGACTTTTTGAGGCAAAGATCCATTCGAGTATTTGTTGACGCCAGCTCGTCTAATCAATTGGCAATTAATGTCAGGGTATCTCAAGGGTCAGTGCTCTCTGCCACACTGTTTTAACTGCACATAAATGATCTGCTTATGCTATGTTGGGTATGCAGACGACAGTACAGTTGTGGTGAAATACTTTGGCAATACACGAGCCAGTGAAACTGACATTTAGAAGCACAGAGACGAGTTCCGTATACGTCTGAATTTGACTCTCAAGGCCGTGTCCGATTGGGGCGATGCCAATCTAGTTAAGTTCAACTCATCCAAAACGCCAGCTTTTCGGCGAAAAAAAGTGGATATTCGTTTTCCGAAATGTACCTGTAACTATAAAAAATCATCTCAAACTTGGGAGTTTTGATCACACGAATCAATTTCGGCTTCTACATCGAATTTAAAGCCTAGACTGCTGCCACGACTGCTTGTCATCCTCAACAAAGCGAGGTGATAATTCACACCTGGACAGCTTTCCACTTTATACAAAGCTAAATTCCGGTCAGGTATAAAGTATTGCTTGCGCCTATGGGATGGTTCAACCAAACACCAGCTGGCTGCCTAACACTCGATTGACTCGATTGAGTATTGAGCATTGAGACTAAGTTCTAGAGTCTCGGGAACCGCCGTAAAGTTACTTGCCTTTCGATCTTTTAAAGAATACATTTCGGAGAATGTGCCAAGGAATTGCATGATCTCATTCCACCATTTTCACTACAGAACAATCAGACGTACCGCTCAGTACCATCAATACCTTATAAGTCTAACACCCTTACGAACAAATCACTGCTTCCACATTTATAATTCGTACAGCCAAGGATACTTTGCCGTCGTCTGTCTTTCCGAAATACTACAATCTCCGGTCTCTTTAAGGCAGGAGTGAATAGGTGTCTTCTAGACCTTCGTGCCCCATCGTCGTTCGCACGTCGCTTACCACAAGGCGAGATCGTGGTCAAAAGAAGGTCTAACGATGATTAAAAAATAAAAAAATAGGTAGGTAGGTGTGAGTGTATAATTAAGATCATCAGTATCAGTACATATTATAAACAAAGTCTATAATATTATATACCCCCCGCACCGTCTGTATCTCTGTCTGAACGCGAAAAACTCAAAAACTACGGAACGGCTTTTCATATGGAAAAATAAAAAAAACTTGCAGATTTTTCCGCCAAGTAGGCTCAGTACTTCTCTAAGTATACAACACAGATTCACAACGGTTTAAACCGCGATGAATTTGCAAACCTACCAGCGAAAAGCCGCGAAAATTTCCGTTAGTGCGCGCGCCTACGTGTCTGATTCCATGTTCCATGTTCCACAGAATAGGGCGTAAAAAATCGCGGAAAAATAATTCGCAGTGCGCGCTAGGCCTTTGAATGGTTGAATCTAAGTGGGCACGTAGAGCAGGGGACAAAAACTAGTAGGAATATACTCTATTTTTACAGAAGGTAGGTACAGATACTATCATATTTTTTATAGCTAAGCATTTAAGTGATTGTTTACCTACTTAGCAGTTTATTGACCTGGTTGTTTTTATTGTAAAGTTGATATACGTACGTAGGTACCAGGAAAGTACATACAGTTTTGTAACCTACCTAAACTGCTGGACGAGTACTTACATTATTATTATGTCCTTATTTTACAGTTTAACTTTCCTATAAGCAGTTGATTGACATTATAATAATAATAATATATTTTTATTTCTAAAAAAAGTCTTCACAAGTTGTCTTAAGTAACATTGCTGTGGTAGGTAATACTCAATACCAATTGTGTTATTGCTATTTTAGAACAAGCTTGGCATAGTGGTTTTTGTGATTTAATGATGTTATACGAAAGTCTGAGATGGTACGTCACATTATTATTCTACTTATTTCGTATTGTTACAAACATTTGAAGGTATAGGCATCTCAATTAACACGAGAACGTTCTAAAAAAGGTTGTACCTAACTTTTAATAATAAAATTAATTCTTACATTTATAATCATCGCTGTATATCCAGGCACTGCTACACGACATGGCAGCAATGACACAATCCACTGGTTCCACTGTCAAAACACGATGACGAAACAGGCTCCAATCTTATCACAGATGCTTGTTAGCACACAAACGACTATTGTTTAGATCCATCTAGATAGTTTAAATCATTTAGTATCACGAGTTTTCCGAACAGTTTATTATTGAACAAGACTGCGCGTGCGACAATACCCCGTCTTGGTTTGTAAATGATTGCGGTGCTACCAATACAGCCTGAGCTGTACACGCATGAACTAAAGTTGAGTGAAACGCGCGAAATACACACGGTGATATGAGTTCTATTGTTGTAAGTAAAGGGTCATTATTGTTTGAATATACGGAGCATTATGTTAAGCTTGCTTTTGTCTGACTGATACAATGTACTACATTTGCATCAATATCTGAAGCTGATTTTATTACCAGGTTGATAGGTAAACGAACACCGCTGATAATAGGCAATGGTTTTGTTAGACCTTCTTAAATTTATGGTTTTACTAAGGGCTTTACGATTAGATTAAAATACCACATATATTGATTTCATTGGATGTGAACAGAAATTATCATTTACATTTATTGTAGTGCAAATGTTAATGTTACTGTTAATGAGTGCTGCTTGGATGATGCTTGTATGATGGAGACGACTGCGATAGTCCTCAAATTATTGAGGATTAGTCCCCCTGCTGACTAACAGAAGAGCTAGTAATAGAGAAGGAAAACTTAAAACAATCCCGGCTCGGTGCTAGCAGTTATGCACCTGCAACCGAACCGACACCGCATGTACTGATTCGTCTTTCCTGCGGGACCTATCGGCAAGGTCGAGAGGTTACATTAAGGCTTACCTAAGTTCACGAAAGGAGCCTCTGAGGCGCACTTTAATCCTTTCACCACACTGGTTAGAAATACTGGAACTGGTGACACGATAAGAAGTAAAATGTTACTGACAACCGTATAGTTCACAAGAAAAACGTGTAATTACAGTGTTTTATGAGCATTTTAAAGACAGTGATATTTGCTCTAGCATTGATAATAACCTAGGAAAATAATCCTTACCTACATTAAATACTTACAACTGTTGAATATTGGCTTAGGTGTGCAAGCAAATACCTACCTTCGATGCGATGTTTAGAAAAGGCAGTTTCATAATCAAACTTCATACCGTCTATCGAAGGTTGATATTACCTTGGTCTGTTTTAAACACTGTTATATACAGGCGCACTGAGCTGGGATTTACTAGAAAATGGAGTAACATCAGTAATTAAATTCTCTCTGTAAATGCTGCTTGTCTCTCGGAAATACAGAATTTTCAGCGAAAATGTTGAATTTTCAATTTAACGAGAACGATCGATACGTCCATGCTCGTTGAGCCATCGACCCGGGCTCGGCGGAAAACTGTTGGAAAATCACATTGAAAACTCATTATCCCAAACTATAATGAGAATGCAATTCAAAATGCTTCGTTATGAAAGTACCTACCTACCTAAATAGGTATAGCTGCTTATACTTAGGGGTTTTCGTGGTCAAGCCTTTTAGTCTAACTGGTTTGTCCAACAGTTATTATTTATCTTGTGATTAATCTACTAGCTTTGAACTGAATGATCTACATTTTTCTAGCGCTTCGGCGGCCTCTGCCGCGGCACGCTCGCTTTGTTTTCTCTACTTTCTCAATTAACGTAACCTTAGCAACATAAATACGTTATATTAGGTTAGACTATTTTACCACAAGGAAAATACCAGTTGGACAATCCATTTAGACTAAAAAGTTTTGAGTTTGATTTGATGTTTGACCACGAGGAAGAACCTGCATATACTCGTAGACTTTAGTTAGAGCAATCTTGCTAAGTTAAATAAATAAATAAGCCGAACATTTCACACAGCATCACCTAGCCCCAAAGTAAGCAGAGCTTGTGTTATTATAACTTATAAGTATATAAGTAGTATATCAGTCACAGGTATATATATTTTGTGTAAACAATCTTATTATACAGAGATAAAAACCCAGGATCATACAAATACGTGTCCCAAAGAGGGAATTAAACCTGCAACCCTCTACATCTCAGGCGGGCCTTGGCCCACTGCGTTACAGAGATCGTCAATACTTATAATTGTTACTTGTAATAAAAGTTGTAATTCGTAGACTTTGTTAGGGCACGGGTGAGCATATTTTCATTAGGAGGAAGAGGAAGGGGGGGTGGGGTGGGGGCGATTTCTACACTGCTTAGGGTAGGGGTAAACCACATAGTAAAACTACTGCCAAGGGAGGTGAGGTGAGGCGATAATGTTGAAAATTGTGCATAAAAATAATAACATAATATATAAATCACATTTTATGGACAATGCATAATCACCATCTAGGTCCAATCTAAGCATTGCTTTATTGTGACCAGATGACTGATGAAATGCTTATATATTTTTAAATACATACATATGATACCTTAAAACACCCAGACACAGAACTAACACTTTTCATCACAAAAATGCTTGTTCTGGGAGGGAATCTAATCCTGAACCTACAGAACTGAACTGAGTTATGCAATTTATAAAAAAAAGTGTGCATCTCGGTACGTCCGACAGAAGTGATAACTTAAACGAATCTAACTAGCGCTGTGGGTTAGAGTGGGAGAGGAGGAGCCTGCCTACCGCTGCCGTATGCGTGAGAGAAAGGGAAGCCAGGCAGACTGGCGCCGTAACGCGTTACGTAACGAAGTGGTTTACCCTCCCATAAGAAGTTATCACTTCAAAGAGAAAGAAATAAAAGTTTATACCGTGACACATATTCAGATCCCATACACATCACAAACAAGTACCTACTTAAATCGATCGTATTCTGTGTAAACTGTATATGTAGTTACACACATAGGTACGATGTATACAATCACAGTGTAACCACAGTGTACTGACTCTGATTGGACTGTCACTGGCCTGTCAGCTCAATTGGTAGTAGCTCTGCCTTCTACGCTGTAGGTTGAGGGTTCGATTCCCTCTCAGGAAAAACATTTGTGTGAAAAGAATAGCGTTTTGCGTTTTACATTTGAACGTGAGTGGTTTCTGTGTTGCTCATACGAATACTAATTGCGCCTGCATAATCTGATGAAATTATGAACAACGCGCAAAATTCTGAAACCTAAGTAACCCATATGAAGTTTCTGTAGAGTCAAAAATAATAACAGAAATGTACAGAATAATATACAATAATATAAAATACATGTAACAGTTGTGCTAAGGACCGTTCAAAACGATCGATAGCTCAACTGATCCAGTAAGCCTACTCTTGAAATCGATTAACGATATATCGGGTCAATAATCGTGCAAAACTCTTACCTACGTTCTCTTGACTCGTTTTGAGCAATAGAACGACATACATTACTTTTGACAATCGATGTCGTAATCCTGCACAACAGACGATTTTGTAACTTGAATTTGACAACGAAATAATTGTCCATTCGACTAAATTCGACGTGCATTTCAACGACTTTATCGTTTCGATATATCGAAGTCGGATCGCAGAGTAGACGCCTGATCACTGCAGCGTTCCCAAGACACTGGCGGCATTGCCACGTTGAATGGTAATGCTAATACGCGGAGCCAGATAGGAGTCAGTTCTTTTGTCACGCAATGTATCCAGACGCCAAGAAATAATTTTGAAAACGCGGTGGGCTCCTGTTCCCCACGGGCCCAGGGTATCGACTCCAAAAGGCACTAAAGTCAAATATATTATTATTTGACACAAGGATCACTTGTAAACGTCTTATATACTAGATTAATTTAGGTGCCAATACCTCCTAACCCAAGTACGAAAAGAATTGTCCAGAAACTCGTTCTGGTCATTTGTATGATCATTCTTATTAAATTCAATTCAGTTTATTTACACCTTATATTAACCTGAAAACTAGCTTATTTACGTAAAACTAATACAGTACGTTGTACATTGCAAATCTGATAGTTAGTTATTCTGGCAGAGGGCAGAGCAGCATGAGGTCATTAACCTAATAATTTTATCTTCACATCTACTACAAAAGTGATGTGGTGAGCTCGCCAATGTTATATAATCTAATAATATTGGTGGACAATTCAAAAAACACCATCTAGCCCTAAACTAAGCAAAGCTATGAAAAAAAAATGTGCCGAAAATCTTGCAGCGTTGGTACTACCATGAAAGTAACGAACCCCACAACTGACGAGTAAAAAATCCCTGGTGAAAATAAAATACAAAGCTAAAAATGCATTGAATCAAATCGAACTTCAGGCGTTTCTCGGTACGGCTGGACCGGTACGGTTGTATCTAGGGCAAAGAAGGAGACTTTAGAGAACTAGAAATAGCACTAAGACGTTATATTCCGTCTCCCTCTAATGCCATTTATTGATTAGACCCCTGGAGAATGAGACAGGCACATTATCCGTCGATGCACAAACAGATATATAACTCGAGCGACGCTGAGCTGAGGTTTGGACACTAATATTACCTACATGGAAACCAATTTTAGATATAGGTCGACCCGCCTCATAGCCTTCCGCCATATCGCGGGTATTAGGTAGGTACCTAATACCTGTATCGCGATGAAATCTGTTCAATACCATTATAATCAATATCGTCCTTTTTTACCCGACTTCAAAAAAGGAGGAGGTTCTCAATTCATCGGAATCCTAATACCCTACTACCCTAACTAACTAACCCTAACTAACCCTACTAATATTATAAATGCGAAAGTAACTCTGTCTGTCTGGTTGTTACGTTTTCACGCCAAAACCGCTGAACCGATTTTGATGAAGTTTGGTTAGAGATAGATGGGACCTTGGAGAAAGACATAGGCTACTTTTTATGTAGGTACCACGCGTGCGTAGCCGCGGGCAGCAGCTAGTTTTTAATATTTATTATGATTGTTCACCTATAACTCAAAAACGCCTAAACCGATTTGGAAAATTATTTTGTTATTCAAACGGGCCATTTCAATTTTATCGAAAACGGCGAGCGTTTTTTAAAAAATCAACAAAAATTAAAAAAATTATACCACGATGATATTTTCGTTTGCTCCGAAACCTTTGTAGGTTTACTACTAAGCAAACAGCGGTTGACAAATGACAAAAAATTAACTCCGGATCATGGTCAAACCGCGAAAACCGCATTTATGCCTCGTAATTTTCATTCCTTCAACTATTATTATATAAACAAAATACATCTACTTTCCACAATTTTTTTTATGTTCAATGAAGTCGGCTTTCTTTTTAGTTATTAAAACGTTATTATAATAATAGAAAATCTGCCTTGTATATTTAAATAAGGGCATAATTATTTTAGGCAAAGCCGCGGGAAATTATATATAAACAAAATACATCTCCTTTCCACAATTTTTTTATGTTCAATGAAGTCGGTTTTCTTTTTAGTTAATTAAAAGAAAATCTGCCTTGCATATTTAAATAAAAGCATAATTATTTTAGGCCTCGTCTCTTCGCTTTGGTGGAAACGTCCTTACGGCTTATTAGCTATAGATTTTAGCAGGTCTGTTAGATAGATTGTATTGGTATTCCTTTGCTAGTACAATGGAAGAGACAAAGGAATACCTTCTCCCATAGTCCCGTTCCAGGAACAACATTGAATCGATGCATGCATACAATACAGCAGATTATACCTACCTACAAACCTGCCAACATTTTACAAATAATCCTATTGAAAGCGAGTTATACGAAGCTGGGTAAAAGCTTTCAGGTCGAATGAACTCAGAATGCTTTATGTCAGTCGGAAATTGAAATGCTGGGAATATTCGCTATTTAAATAAAAATATGCATTTTGGCACGAAGTTCCTTATCGCACGGTATCTTAGACTATATGGACTTGGCGTATGGGGGCTAGACGAAGAAAAGTATAAGATTTTCCCGCCACGAATTTCCGTCACGACCCTTTCTTTAGTGTTATCCATAGGGTGACACGAATGAATTAGATGAATTGAATCATGTCAATAAAAAAATTTTTAGTTACGAAATTTCCTACCATTCCTTCAATTAATTAGTTTAACGATAGGTGAGGGACTTTAGCCAGGTACGGCAAATACACAATTTTATTTTATTATTTTATTTTATTTTATAATTTTCGGAGAACTTACAGCTAGGTACATTAATAAGAATTACAAATAATACATGGTTATAAAACATGTATGCAGAAGGCCAATTATAAGTTCACATTGATAGATATAAAATGTATATATATTTAATGAAAAATACAGTACAAGTGAAAACCTAAACAATACAAAGTAAAACAAAAGAGAAAATAACTGGGAATAGTTTAAAAATACATAGATCAAACAACAAGATAAAACGAAATGAGTACTTGTACTATAAAAAGAATTTGTCACAGAGCAAGCGTTTTAGCTTGCTCGTTGCTGTATTAAATATATCAATATCTGCGTTTGCTAAGGTGTTAAATAAGGCGCTTGCTCGAATAATAAAAGCATTTTGCCTATAATTTGATAACCGTTGGAACATATAAGATGTTAGGTCTTCTAAAACTAGCAGTATTAGTACACAGTCCCAATAGCTCCAGCAACTCAGAACAGTCCACCGTGCCATTTGCGATGCTTTGCTGCGAGCATCGCAAATGCTATATCGGCGATATTTCTTCGTTCATAAAGTGGGAGGAAATAAAACATGCGACATCTAGCCATTTAATCTGGAAGGAAAACACTTGTACGAAACTGCAAGTAACGCAGAAATCTTTTTTGAATACGCTCCAAGCGTGAAGAATACACGTCGTAACATGGATTCCAGACCTGGGATGCGTACTCCAGATGACTGCGCACATATGCACAAAACAAAATTTTAAAGGTTTTAATATTTGTAAAGTCCTTAGACATTCTCAAAACGAATCCAAGTGCACGAAATGCTCTATTTACAATGTTATTGATGTGGCAGTCGAATAAGAGTTAGCTATCAAAAGAGCAAACGTTACACTTGGAAACGTTCAAGTCCAATTTATTAATCACACAATAACTTTCAAATCGAATCAAGTCTTCTTGAAGACGATATGCATCATTAATCGTTTTAATTTGATGTAGAATTTTCATATCGTCAGCGTATAATAGAATTTTAGAATAAAGAAAACATGAAGAGATATCGCAGACGAACATAGCAAAGAGCAGCGGTCCTGAGGTACTCCTGACGGGATAAACATGGACGTCGATGAATATCCGCTAAGAACCACTGTCTGACATCTATTAGATGTGATGTAAGACGTTGCAGTTTCTTTAATAAGAGCGAATGATCAATTCGATCAAAGCACTTGCTATAATCGGTGTAAACTATATCAATTTGCGAGAGTTCAGACATAAAACGAGTCAAGAACTCGGTACACAGCAAGAGAGTCGATGTAGTGGACCTACCCCTCACAAAGCCGTGTTGCTGCGGTGCGAGATCCTGCTTAAGAGCGGAGTATAGTTGAATGTAAACATTTTTTTCCAACACTTTAGCAAATAAACACAATTTGGATATGGGCCTATAATTCTCTATATAGTTTTTTGGTCCATTTTTATGAACAGGAGTAATAAGAGCAGACTTCCAAATGTTAGGTACGATTCCTTCGGTTAATGAGCGACGGTACAAAATGGAAAGCGGCAAGACTAGACTTCTCGCACGCTTTACAATAAAGATTGCTGGAATACTATCTGGTCCCGCCGATTTACATAAGTCTTAAATAGTTTAAACACTTCCTCATTGACCACCTCAACCATGCCAATATCAGTAGATGACACACTATGATGTTGATAATTAATTATATCAGATAAGTCCGTGGGTGTATTATTTTGTAAAAAGGTAGAGTGGAAATATTCACCAAATATTCATATTCATGTAGCATATAGTATCACCTTGATCAGAAGAACGTGCACCATACTGCATCATAGAGGGGTACGCGTTGGTGGTTTTTACTTTTAACGTAAGACCAAAAGACCCGTGGGTTCATTTTTATGGAACTTTCAATATTTTTTATATAATCACCAAACATCTCACTTTCCATATGCCGCGCTCTGTCTCTTAAAATAACAAAAGAATCATGATCACTGAGATTACCATAGGTTTTGTTTTTATTATGGAATTTGGCTTTTTCCTTGAGAAGCTTCATCAAAGGTCGTCTGTACCATAACGGATACTTGCGTGATGGAACCACAGTTTTGGAGGGTATATAAGTGTCACGAAGATTATAAAATTGACTATAAGCTAATTTTGTAGCATCATCCACAGAACCGCAACCGAGTAAAGTATCCCAGTCCGTATCATCTAGCTCAGAACAGATTGAATAATAATCTCCGTCCTCGTAAACAAACTTTGTATACGGCTGTGGTTTTATCGTGTGTAGTTGAACAAAGTCTGCAGAAATATATAGTGAAGGATGGTGGGGGTCTTCGGGTATTAAAGGGTAGTGACAGTTTTCGACAGATACATCATTGTTTGAAAAAATTAGATCTAAAAGTCGCCCATGCCATGACTCCTATTCAAAACAGGGTTATGTTGAAGGAGATTGCATGTGTTAAGGCTATCAATAAGATCGATTTGATGAGCTCCTTGCAAATTACTTGGCATTAAAGATAACCCATCTTCACTAGGTGTCCAAGAGACAAATGGCATGTTGAAGTCGCCAAGCACAATTACCTTATCAAGTGAGTTATCTAAAACAATTTTAGTCAGATTATCAGAAAAAAATTATAGTTGTGAGTGCATAGAGTTACCTAAATTTTCTTCACATATATAGACCACACAGATGTGCATTTTATAAGAAACATTGGGATTACGATAACGAATGGTCAACGTAACCCCCAGGTCTTCAGCAGAGGAAGACCATTCAGACCGGCTACAAGTTCACGACGAACAGCAATTAAAACCCCACCCCCTTTAATCTGTTCTGTTATTGAGTAGTTACGGTCCCGTCTTCAAACAACGTACCTATCGTCAAATAATTCACTATTATATAAACTATCATTTAGCCATGTTTCAGTTAAACAAATAACGTCATACGAGTTAAGGCAGATATTTCTGCACAAAGTACTTACCTTAGTTCGCAAGCCACGTACATTTTGATAATGGATACTAATCGAAATCATTGATAAAAAATAAATTGTAGGCATTGAATATGTAAAAAATATAGCATTAGATTAGAATAGATGTTGATTCGATTGTAGCGTTCAGAATGCATATAATACATTGAGAATAAAGCGTAGTTATAGCAGTTAACAAAAGGTGTAAAGCAAGCAGAGTTACTAATAATAAAAAAATTGAGGTAGACCAAAAATAACTAAAATTTTAACTAACAAAAATGCATAGCGAGAGGCGCATAGCAAGCAAATGGTCGAATGACTCACCCGAGCCGCCGGCGCAGTTGGCGACAAACGGACAAGATGATGACGCATAGCAAGTGTAGAAGCTAATGAGGCAGCGTTAGTCAACAGATATTGACAGGTCGCAGATATTGATATAGATAGGACAGAGCATAGGTAGCACACAAAAAATACACAGTAAGCACACGATGCAGCAGTTTATAGTTTCTTCAGGTCCGACTCCGCTCGGATAATTATCACTGGAGAAGTCGGATTTTTCCAGATAAAGATTTTGCAGCCTTTCACCCACGTGAATGCAAACCCCTGGTCCTTTGCCAATGCTTTTGTCTTGTTAAGCAAGATTATGTTCTCTAGCGTCAAATGGTCTTTGACGAAGATCCTGGCATTGCCCTTTAACCCTAGATCCAAAGGGGTCGTTGTGCATTTTTTGGCTGCCGCTTCAAAGTCATCCTTTATGTATCTACTATGCACACCCACTACAATCGTCTTATTATCTTTGTCGTTACGCATTGGTATCCTCGCGATGAAGTTTATTTGCTCTTTCGGTAAAGAACTTTATGTGTGCTCCAATTCTTGAGACGACTTCAAAGAGATTCTCGCCCTTGGTCATTGGAACCCCTCTACATTATTAAGGCGTGACCGCTGCTCATTATCACGAATCTGGCTTTCTAGTGTTTGTACACGTGATTGAAGAAACTCTACATCATTTTTCGTCTTTTGAAGAGTCTTTATGACCTTCTCCATTTCCAAAATTTTATCGGGCAAAGCTCCAATCCTAGAGTCCACAAACTCAATGGACTTTTTTATTTCCGATAGTTTCGGTTGAATACTCTTTAATGAAGCAAGTTCGTCCGTAATGGTCTTGATGTCCTCGTTTAACTTAGGGAGTACACCAATTTGAAGAGAGAGGCGCTTCAACTCCGCAAGCACAGCATCCATGCTTGCTGGCACTGGGGATTTAGCAGAAGACTGCTTACCCGCTAAGGATGCTGGAGGCAAAAGCGGCACCATAGGGCTTGCTGCTCGGGAATTCTTGCAGGAAGAGCACTTCCACGAAGACTTCCGGTTTTCCCCCAGTCGGCGGTATCCCGTTTCCGTGACTCCAGCGCAGGCAAAGTCAAACTGACCCAGGCATACAGTGCACTGAGCGCCGTCCATGAACTCTTCTTCACAACTCCTGCATTTGAACATGCTGAAAATTATATAATAAGACTTGCGACCCACGAGTAAAAAAAAGAAAACTTGATAATCCCTGCACAAGGTGACGAGCGCAAAACCGGTCGGAATTAGCGTGTGTATTGTCCGATGTCCACTGACTGACTGTCCACCTTGTTAAAAGTTTGATAAAAGTTTAATATGTATATGGAAAAGTAGGTACACAAACAACGCAAGAAACTTAGGTAGGTAGGTAGGCCGACTGATTGTCGTCATGCGCGCCGCGGCGCTCGCGTCGCCGCGTTCCTCGTTCGGCGCATGCGCGAGCCTTGCCGAACTACACGCGCTGCGCGCTCATTGGCTGCCGCACTCATCGTTCCGTTGTAAGTGTAACATAACGGACGGTAGGGTACCGCGCGCGCAAGTATAAAGCCTCGAGCCTACCTTGAATGTGAGTGTTTCCTACCTAATAAATTCCCCGCGTCACATTAGTTATTTCTGCGTTTCATTTAATTGCTCTCAGACGTAATTCATAAGTTAATAATTTAAATTCTGTAATTAATTCATTTGTATTTGTTTACAATAACACATTTTTCAATAATAATATACAACGATTGGAACTTCGTTCCAACCAAGTGTTCCACGACACTCAAGAATTTTTCAACCAACTTCAAAAAAATAAACGGTTTTTTTATTTAATTTTATTATGTTTGTTACCTCATTCCTCCGTCATTTATGAACCGATTTGAAAAAATGTGATTTCATGTGAAAAAATTATACTTCCCGATTGGTTCCATATAAATTTAATAAAGTCGGTTCAGTACATAAAAAAAACTGAAAAAAATATGTCATTGTCATCCACTTGGATGAAACGAAATTTTGATATATTGCTTTTTTATAAGTACATGAAGTCGGTTGTCTTTTTAGTTTTTAAACGTAATAATTAATTATAATATTCCATATCTTTATCATTGAATCAGGTAGATGTCCATCCCTGAAAATTACTCCTAGTAATTGACGCTGATGGTGATTATATTGGTTTTAGAAGCCTTTATTCAATTCAATTCAATTCAATTCAATTCAATTGCTTTTATTTCAGCCTTTATAGGTATATGTAAAAATTTGAGCCATATTTATCATAATAATAATTTAAAACATACAGAACATAAATATAAAACAAAGAAATTAAAAAATATAGACTGCATGCACCACATCATTACATCACCGCCGCGCCGGTGCTAATGGTGCACCTCTGTGCAGTGCTTCATGAAGATGCAGTCAGTATCCAGCCTTCCTGCTATAAGTTGCAGGTATCTGTTGGTGCTTTCCCTCACGTGACGCATCAGGGACGACGTTCTCTTGCGGATGATCGCATAAAAGTCATCGACGTGTGCGTTCGCGAACATCCCTGATGCGCTACAGAAGTATGGCAGCCTCAACAGCACCCTGAAGCTATTATTGTACTGGACTCGAAGGTAAAGTTAACCCATAGACTGCACGTGTAAAAAGACTGGCAGTACGCCTTAAACAAACTTGTTTTTACAGCCGTACTGCACAGTGCAAATCTACGGGCCAACATGTTGGCTTTGACTGATAATGCCCTTTGCTCCCTATCAATATCGGTGTTATCTGAGAAAGTCTCAGTGACCCAGTGGCCAGATACTTGAACTCGGACACCCGCTTGAGCTCACTGCCCGCCAGCAAGATTGATGGGACTGTGGAATAAGTTTTCGACCGGGCTTTAAAAACCATCACCTCACTCTTGCCAGCGTTATATCTGAGCCCATGAGCCTCCGCATAACGCTCACAGATTCCAACAAGTCTTCGTAGAGCACTGATCGATGGGCTCAGCAACACCATATCGTCAGCGTAACTTATGTTATTGATAGTTACTCCGTCAACAGAGCATCCAATATTGGCGCCACTGAGCTCACGAATCAAACGATCCATGTACAGGTTGAAGAGTCGCGGCGAAGTGATTCCACCCTGCCGCACTCCACACTCCAGCCTGTACGTGTCCGATAGCGACCCTGACCACCTTACATTGTTACATTGATTGCCATGTCAATATTTAAAGAGCTCCACCAATTCAGATGGCAGCCCAGTATCACCCGACAGCTTCTGCCACAACCTGTCGTATGCCACCAGATCAAAAGCTTTCGAAAGGTAGGTAGGTACATATAGGTACATTGAACAAAAACCGGCATGTTGTAGAACCTATAAGTTTGAAGATATGTGCCTAGTGCACAAAGGAGCCTGTAAAGCGCACTTTAGTCGTTTCACCAGACAGGTTTGAAAAAAACTTATAACACGATAAGAAGAAGAAGAAACCTATTGGCACCTCGACTTACCTAATCTTACAGGATAAAATGTTTGCGTTATCTGCGAGTAAGTACTTCGTTCTGAGTTCGGTGTCTGTACTTGTGTTTAGATGCTCACAGACACAAATACGTGGATAGGTACTGTTGGATGTTTATCCTAGGAACTAATCATTCGAACTCTATTCATTGGATTGCCACGCAGTATTCAATCCCGCGGATATACGCAGTTCTCTTTACAACCCTTTGCGTTGCGAATAGTTTTTCCGTTGAACTTGTATTTCGAAATACTAGTGACGGGAGTTTTTTCGAATCAAAATCTGAAAATTTAATGTTTTTCTGTAGGTACTAGTACCTGAGCCCGCGATACGAATTTCCTGGTTTTTCATTTTTGTGGATCTGAATAGTTCGCAAAATTATTTTGATCAACCTTTAGGTGATCCGTCGTTTTAGAACTATTTGTATTATCTTTGTGATTAAATTTAAGTGCAAATGAATTGTCCAATAATTTTAGGCTAAGGCTTCTCTCCTCAGATTATCCCCTTGGGTTCCGCAGATTCCTATATGACATAAAAATTCAAGCATAAATGCTTGAATCATTCTACTATTGACTATTCAAATTTTGTTGTTTCTCAGGAGAAAAACACATGAAATTACATGAAATATTACTTAGCTAATCGAAGATGATTTTCCTTGTCTCCTCTAACGGAGTCAAGTAAGACAAGGCCACTTAGATCAATTTTGTAATAAATATAATCCCGGACATTTCTCACAACATCACTGGCCCCAAAGTAAGCCGAGCTTGTGTTATGGGTACCATCATGACTGATATACTACTTTTAAACTTTTTTTTGGCAAGACATACTATTATTATACATAGAAACACCCAGACCCGAGACAAACACTTGTAGATCATACAAACATTTGTCCCGCGGCGGGAATCGAACCCGCAGCCATCTGCGTCTCAGCCAGACCTTAGCCCATTGCACCACAGAGGTCATAGAAGTTACGTGCTCATAGATTCTGTAAAACGCCTGTTAAAAATGAAATAGCACACGAATATGCGTCACTTCGTTCGATCTCACGAAGGCAAAGGGGTTAGTTTAGTATATATTTAGATAACCTAGAGTTTCAAGCGATAGAAGTAAAATAACCCTTAAAAGATACGAGTAGGTACTTATTAAATCCCAGCCAAAGAGATAGCTAGCGAAAAAAACATTGGTTCACTAACTCTCCGTAGATAGCCGCCATGTTGGTCGGTAATATTCGTGTACTAATGAGGGAGTGCGTTGAATAAAATACAGAGTGGTTCTTTTGAAAAAGCGTATAATGAATATGTATTTACGATATAAATATTATTAATGTTTTTTCACTATAGTACCTGATATTTATAGATAGTTATCAACTACTAAAAGATTTCGATAATACATTTTTCACGTAGTTATAAAACACATGGTTTCCCGGAATGGGTTTGCCTAAAAGTGAACCAGTGACTCTTTGAAAAACATATATAAAACATAAAACGATGGATAATTTACCCGATAGGACTCAACAGAATATATTTTGGTTTAAATTTATTCATATTATTTTTGTTATTAATGGATTTATCACAATGTTTAACTGGTTGCTTAATTTTATATTATATTTGTATTCGTTAAATGCCTATTTAACAAACATGTAAATATTTTTATTAGTTTTAAGAGTTTTACCTGTTAACTTGCCAATTTTAGTTAGTTAATGTATGTTATGTTATGTTATGTTATGTGGTACACTCATACCGTGTGGCAGTAGCTGCTGCGCTACTCACGATGGCGCCACTGAAAACCAGCAATACAGCAGCCTTCACAGTTCTGTATCATATGCTGAGTGGTAGCCTTTTTTTTTCACTGTACATAGACTAGTTTATATTACATTTGCACTGTATTTGATATGTGACGTTTAATAAATATTTTCTGTTCTATTCTATTTACTTAGAGCGATGTTTAATAATATATTTTGTGTTTTTAAAAAGAATATTTACGAAATGTCTTTTAAGTATTTTAGATTTAAATAGTATACAAGGATGGTTTGTGATCTTAACCTGTAAAATCTAGACATCTAACTAAGTATTATCTACTAGTAAATATACGTGAGAAATTTCTGCTTCGGCTTTTTACAAAAAAAGTGGAAACAAAAACTTATTATCATCGTAATTAGTAGAGTGAATGGGATATATAAATAATTTTAAAATAAATGAAGATCAGGAGGCCAGTGGGCATCTTAAATATTTGAGGGGACGAGTGAGCACAGGGTGCGAATTATAAGGGACAAGGGACCTTCCCTGTATATTTTATGCAGTTTTATCAAGATGAAATTCAAAAATCTTAATCTTGTAAGAGAAAAAAAAAGTCCGAGTCGGACTCGCCCACCGAGCGTCCGTACATCATAAAAATAATTAAAAATCTGTTTAAGCTTGTGCCAATGAAGCGCTTTTATATCATGCCCCACATGACCCGGTTACCTCAATTCCAAATTTGAACCGCCGTTCCTTGCATAAATACCCTGTTTTTTATGATTTAATTACAAATGTATAGTTTTCTTGTTTTTCCCTATACTTGTAGTATAGGACGGTATTACTTGCCAAATTTCATAGTTCTAGGTCAACGGGAAATACCCTATAAATTTTGATTCCTTTGAGAGTGTCGAAATATACGTTTTTTGCGGCATGATTTTTTCACAGCTTCAAGAGACTGAAGACCTGAGTATATCGTTTTAATTTCAACTCAAAACCTCCACGCGTCCCCGAGATAAAGGGTCTTGACAGACAGACATACGGACGGACAACAAAGTGATCCTATATAGGGTTCCCTTTTTTTAAAAAAAAATATTGTTAATATTGTTTAATTTATATTGTTGTTTTTTAAAAAATTATATATAAAAACCATTACTGAGTTAATTAAATTACAGCCAATAATCTTGGATGTGTTTGTTGTATGTATTTGTTAGTACGTATATGCGAAAGTTTGAAAGATTTCAGCGTAATGTGATTTTGTGTGTGTGTGGTGTGAGTGAGTGTATGTGTGAGTTAGTGTGGCTGAGTGGTGTGTCTGGCTGTGTGTGTAACAGGATTGTTTTTTTTTCATTATCTTTCATCCTCAAGTTTGGATGTGTAAGAACATTTGCAGTAGTCTAAGTCTAAGTATTATTTTAATTACTTTTTACATTCGATTTGTGTTATTTGATGGACAGATTAGTCTTACATTAGGTGCTCAAATTTGTAAAGGTTACTATAAAATAAAGTACTTAATACTTACCATTGATCACGCAAGAATTATCTCCCCGCTTTTGATCCATTTCCACTCAGTTGGCTTCAGCTTTACTACGGCAAATACGGACGGACGACCGAAACTTTTTATGTAACAGCAATATTTGTGAAAGACTCATATTATGTACACAGAAACCAACATGTAAAAACAATTTTGCAGTACCAATGCTTTTGATAAACAAACGTACAACATTCTCTTCCTACTTTTGTATAAATATTAACAACTCGATGACAAACGACTACATCATTTTTGATCACGATCTTAATAATAAATCAAAAGACAACATTTCTCTAATAGGTTTTACTATAGGTAACTACTTATATTGACTGGCCGGTGTCAGCTCAGTTGGTAGTAGCACTGCCTTCTGCGCTTAAGGTTGAGGGTTCGATTCTCTCCCAGGATAATCATTTGTGTGATGAACATAGGTGTTTGTTCTGTGTTATAAAGTATCATAATTATGTATTTATAAATATATAAGCATTTCATCAGTCTTCTCACCATAATACAAGCTATGCTTAGGGTTAGATGGTGTTGTGTGCATTGTCCAACACAAAAAGATTTAAAATTGTTAATTTGATGAAAGGTCGGCGTTTGAGATCGATAACGACCGGTTTTTAGCACGAAAGGGTGATAGGAAGCTCGCAAGGGCTTATAACCAATGCAATACGTTTTTGTATTGTTTTCAAAAACTAAATTTACTTTCCTATTGAGAAAATTTCTATTAGGGTATAATAATTGCCGGCAACTTCTTCAAATGAAGTCGTTTGTCGTTTGGAGCATAGTTTACCGACTTACTAAATATAAGTTGCCAACAAAGCCAACGTAACGGCCACATGTCGGGGTTAATCAACGAATAGGGCCAGACGGATGCCAGATGCACCCCTCAATAACCCACATCCATTCAAATCCCGACCCTATACCCTCCTTAATCAGATCCAATATCGGACAAAGCGCTCGCAAACAAAATATTGTGGTCTTGAATGAAGTCGGTCGCTCTTTCGGGTCGCTCGTCAGTTCAGAAACGATTGTAAGCTGGTGCGTTGTGCTTTTTTCTTTAAAATTCAAGGTGTAGTTCAGAGTTCAGTTTTGCGCAAGATACAGGCCGAGGGGCGTCAGACGCAAGGTGCTACCTGTTTTTTGTTTATGTCCTTTGTGTGCCCTTCAAGGAATCGGACAAGTGAGTCATTCATAATTTGTTTGAATGGACGCGTTCTTTGGCCTTCGCCATTTAAATTTGGTTTTGAGGTTTGTAACAAAAATATAGCAAAGGTATTTTGGTTTACTTGTTTTAGTGAAGCAAATTGTGACCTCTCGAATTACTTAAACTCGTTCATAAATATTATCGAAATTAATTTGTATATATAAACAGATAGAAAACGGTCATTCATAATATTTATAAACCTCAAAATTGTCATATCGTTATCAGCCTCACGTATAGCCTTTCTTACTTTACTGCAATCTGCTCTAATTTTAGAACAAAATTGATTCAGCCTTCATCGACCACGCAAGTCTAATTAATTGATGGCGGATTGTGTGTCCAATTTTTGGTTCTTTGTCACGACTTATCGATTGAACACGAAATTTTTCGAAGTAAATATTCATATTTTGATACCGGTTTTGAACCCGCTAGATTTACGCGATCTGAAGGTCCCTTCCTATTACTATACTACTCTTCTAGTCTACTAGCCTTAAAAACTAAAGTTCTGTAATTTCCTTTACAGAATGGTTGAAGAGACTACCGCTGAAGATGTACCCAGCCAAGTCTCAGCTGTGACTGCCCACGACGTTTACATTGCACTGCGCCGGGTGTTCTGCAACAAAAACGACTCTGAGAACCAGACTGTTGATATCGATCGCCTGCTTAAGGAGTACGCCTATAAAGGCTCTGATCTACAGTACGTGCATACCATGGCTCTTCGTAAGGGCGTTCGAAGAAGTTGAGTAAAAATAAACTCAATCTGGGAGCAGATATGCTAATATGACCCTTATTGAAAATCTCACTGTAAACGTAGGTAATAAAAATACTTAGATAATTAAGTAAGTAACCCTTTGAGTGCTTTTTTACTCATTTGCCAATAAAAAGCGCTCGATAGGTTTGGTCTGCTTTTGTTAGCAACATATTTTAACGCCATTTTAGCTAGAAGTCTTCTAACATGAATTTGGAATAAATGTAAAATGTTTGCCTGTTTGTTGAAGACCTAGCTTCTTAGTTTGAGAAAAACCAATACTCATTGTTGGTGCAAATAATGCCTAAGACTTCTCCAAAGAGTTATTTAAGTTATATTATATTTTGATATTTATATTTAAATTAATACTTATATGCAATTTGTAACTAGTCGTATGAATAATATAATAAAAAATCGTAATAAACCAATTTTATCGGACACTTAGAAATTTAAACAAAGAAATAAAAAATAAAAATTGTTTATTTCAAGCTTTAAGCTCATATGGTGAGAAATATTTAATATGAATACAATTAATTACACAAAAAATTGAGAAGCCTAGTTTTTTTCTTTCTTTCTTTCATATTTTTTCTTGTATGGATAAATAAACTTTAAATACTTATGTAATATTTTTATCCAGTTGTATATAATAATAATAAAGGTACCAGTTGGATCTGACATTTAATTAAATTTCGTATTTGAAATCTCATTTCTGGAATACCTAACTTACTAAGTATACCTACACACCACACACTCACACCAGTGTCACTTTTGTAGCGCTGCCTTTAAGTCTATTTTGAGTTTATGTAGGACACTGTCTAGTCTATTTTGAGTTTATGTAGGTTTAGTCAGCCTTATTTGACACGAGATAGATAGAATCAGGTTAGCACCTTATCTTTTGGGATAAGTCTATCTACGTATCTTAGTAAGTAGATATACTTATTCCAAAAGAAAAATTCAAATTCAAAGAACCCATGTAATTCCATAAAATATCTAAAATAGCTATGTAGGTACTTATACCTAGCTCTTTTGGATATTTCATGGAATTACATGTTCTTTGAATTTACGTGATCCTATGGTCGCTATCATCCTATACAGTATAAGTAATGGAACTCTTTTTCCAGTAGGTATTTATTTACATATCAATTATATAAATATAATGTTTAATTCCCTCAAGCGAGAATCGAACCCGCGAATATAATTGTAGTACCTAGTTATATAGGGTAGGTTAGGTGCCTGATCTGTTTTTGGCTAGGCTCTAATTAGATACTGTTGCGTCGCTAGATTTTACTTTTAAGTTTTCGCTTTAGCGAGTGTTCGCAGTATCCGCTATTTTACTGTTGGTATGTAGTATAGAGTGCCAGCATGAAATATTTGATTAATTAAAATTAAACTATCGAAGTACCTACCTGCTAAGGTGAAAGGGAGTTAAATAAAACAGCACTCATTCTTTCTACATCATTTTAATATTACATCAAGATGATTACATCAATAAATTATAACAGACACGTACGTAAGTACCTAAGTAATACATTCATTAAAAAGTTGACTAGATAGTGACTAGAGTACGGCCGAAAGTTAATTTTCGATTTAAAAAGTTCTAACACAGTTTCACGACTAAGAAGAATCCACATTTTTAACAGTACAGTTCACAGAGATTACATCAATTCACAGGAAAACTAAACGGCCGATGGGCAAGTTCTAACATCCAGGCAGGCGCAGGGATGCTTACATGGTGAAGGGACGGAGAGGCTCCGGCCCCAGTAACCTTCAGGCAATTCCAAGATCATACAAAGCCTGCAGGAAACGGTTACGAAGACTAGCGTACACCGAGTGGTTCACGGACATGCCACCCTGACGCATGAAGCCAAGAGTCTCTTGCGCGCACAGCAGGAATCCAAGTTGTTCCGGGTCCAAGTACGCCGGAATCGCGTCGAAGAGCACCTGGTCTTCAATGTACAACGGATCATCGTTTTCATCGTTCTCCGTCAAGTAGTTATCGTCTTCGACGTTGAAGCGAAGACCGTCGCGGAGACAGTACCGGCCGAAGAGACGTCGCAGAGCTACGCGCTTCTGAGCGCTGCTGGAGCCGGTGTTTCTTGGCACGCTTCGGGCGCGTCGACGGCGGTATGGACGCTTCGCTGCATCATCCTCCTCCCACACTTCATTGGACTTGCGTTTGTTACTCATATCGGTATTGGTATCAACTGATTCCGTCGAGGGACAAGTTACGAATGGTTAGTGCACCGGGAATCGAAGGGACCCGCGATTACGTCGAGCGAGAGAGGGCGGGGCCACGGCGCGCGTGCGAGCGTGTGGGCTGCGGGGAGGCTTGCAGCTGGGCGAACAGATGCGGGAAGTTTCGCTTTGTTTGCTGAAGTTTTATTCGGGGAAATAAAACGGAGGGAATCGAGATTGCGCGACTGAGCAGGGACCGGCCTGGCTGGCAGCTGCCTTGCATCTGCCGCTCAGGTGGAACCACATGCTTCATCTCAAGGTGGATGGCTGACATATCATTAGCACACTTGTAGACTCGTAGTAAACAAACGAACCCCAGAAGGTTATTTATTGTTAGGTTTTAGAACAGTTAAAGTCGGCAAGAGTTTATTTGAATCTATACGAGCTTTTGCATTTATTCAACATCATTTCACCTAAAGCATAATCAATCATGGTATTGTAGATGCCAATGGACGGTATTTAAAAGATGCCGTTATATAAGAAAAACTGCGTATGGTGTTATTAAAGCATATTAAAACACACTTTCAAAGCTTAGAACTTTGAAAGTAGGTATGTTTTAATATGCTTTATTGACAAACAAGCTCGGAAATAGCACTCTAATTGCAATGAAAAACGTAGTTACAGCGCAGCATTTTGCGGACAGTTTATACCGCTATGTATTACATAGTCGCTATGTAAAAAGCTAAAATCAATACAGCTAGCTTATGTAGACCCGGGAATTGAGTTGCCTGCTCTCTACCTATCTACTCGTAGCAGATAAATACACAACTAGTGATAGAAGGTGTCTAGTCCACGTACAGTATTTAAAAGTGGATTATTTATAATGCTCAAAAGAAATGTTTTTTATGTCTTGAGTCATTCTTTTTCAAGATTATTTCACAGATAGAATAAACTTGTTTTAATTAGACACGTGCATTGTATGTAGAGTTAGTTAATTTTACGAAGTCCAATGAATAATAATAATAATAGTAATAATAATGCCGGACATTTCACACAGCATCATCTGGCCCCAAAGTAAGCAGAGCTTGTGTTTTGGGTACCACATGACTGATATACTACATATATACTTTTTTTTTGTAAATATATACATTTATATTATACATAGAAACACCCAGACCCGAGACAAATACTTGCAGATCATACAAACATTTGTCCCGTGGCGGGAATTGAGCCCGCAAACTTTTGCCTCTCAGCCGAACCTAAGCCCACTGCGCCACAGACGTCGTAGGGTAGGGGTCGCCACAGAGACGTCTTATAAGAATTACGTACTTATTAGATTTTGACCCTTAAATTAATGCACACGCACAGGGTTTTGTGAGATAGATGAACTTGCTCAGACTTTTGTTTAATCAGTGAATAATTTTATTTATGAAACTAGCGTTGGGCGCGTTGCTGATACGTGCAGGGATATTAGTCCAACCATTCCAACTCGGATGCCAACGATGCTCACGTTCAACGTATCCGACAAGATTGCAGCCGACATCCTTCAGTAACTATGTTAGTTATTTCTTAGACACACCTCGTTCGCATAAAATATACCTTATTTTACAGCGCATAGATGTTATTTTGCCGTCTGTTTTATATACCATTACATTTTCCAACTGGAAATTTTGAAATGTATTTGAAGGTTTTCCTTTTATCGTGGTTTTACGTTTCAGAAGAAGACTGATAAACTTTTAAGAGTTTTGTAACATTATACAATTCCACAGACTGCTTTATATAAATAGGTACTTATATAAAGCAGTCTGTGGAATTGTAGCAGCTCTTTTGTATGGAAAATTTTGTATTTGAAATTGAAAGGTAATTAACTAAAAACTCACTTAGAGACGGACGGATTGGATCACAGAATATACGCTTCAATAAATATTTCACGTCCCTAAAACCTTTGTTTTAGAACTCGAAATACTGACAAGAGCTAACCACTCACCCGATATTCATAAACACGGTAGTGTGCTTTAATCGATAATCAATAACACTAAGTCACAAAGTCGACTAACCTCTCAAAGCATCTGAAAATGAAGATAAGAAGTATCTGTCTGCAACATAAGCCTCTTACATAATATGCCAAGAGGATTTGCCTTCTGCACGGTAGCACCAGTTTCTGATGCTTCGAATTACTAGCAAATTCTGTTCCTCAAATTAATAAACTGCTCGCCGATGTTACATAACGTAAGGACTTTGTGCTAATTGTATTTTGTGGTATTGTTTTTGGCTGGCTTTGTTTATGCTCCATAAATTGGAGAAGTTTTTTAAGGTCTTTGAAGCCTTATTGGATTGTGATTAGGTTTTAAAGGGGGTTATAGAAGGTAGTTTATTATAGATGTGTAGCGCTTGTAGCGATGAAGCCAAGTAGTAGGCCATCTTGGAAATCTCGTATTAATAAATAAATAATAAAAAATAATCTAAGACATTTCACATAGCATCATCCAGCCCCAAAGTAAGCAGAGCTTGTGTTATGAGTACCACATGACTAATATACTACTTAAATACTTTTTTTTGAAAATACATACTTATTATTCATAGATACACCCAGACCCGAGACTTATACTTGCAGATCATACAAACATTTGTGCCGGCGGGAATCGAACCCGCAACCTTCTGCGTCTCAGCCGAACCTAGCCCACTGCGGCACAGAGGTCGTCAGAGGTCGTAATATCTAATAACGGCTCGATTACAAGCGGTAATGAGCAATGAGGAGGCAACAGCTGAGATGAGCGCTTTAATTCCTATTATGCCTTCAGAGCAGCTAACAGCTAACAGCTAACAGCTAACGAACTTGAGATATTATGGACTTCGATTACCGTCTGAGAGATACCTACGAGTATAAGAGATTTAAGACATAAGCTGGTCTACCTAACGAGTAGGTTTTATTCCTACATTCCTAGTAACTCCTTATCAAGTTATCACCTGTAAAATCTGTAAAATCGGGTTTGTACGAGCAATTTTTGCTGAATTATATAACACTTCGAGTGAGGATTTCTACATGGAACTGATCCCAGATGAGTGCTGCTTGGAGACTGATGATGGAGACGACTGCGATAGTCTTCAAATTATTAGGGATTAGTCCCCCTGCTGACTAACAGAAGAGCTAGCAATAGAGAAGGAAACTTGAAACAAGCCCGGCTCATTGCCAGCCGTTATGCACCTGCAACCGAACCGACACCGCATGTACTGATTCGACTTCCTGCGGGTCCTATACGCAAGGTCGAGAGCTTACATTAAGGCTTACCTAAGTGCACGAAAGTAGCCTCTGAGGCGCACTTTAATACTTTCACCACACTGGTTAGAAATAACTAGTGACATGATTAGAAGAAGAAGTTATCATCGCTAAGGCGTACCTTAATTCATCTGCAGCTTTGAGACGGTACACTGAGTGACATCAAAGGCGTCGTCCGGGCTAAATCGAACCGTAATTAACGCTTCCGTACAAGATTGAAACGCAGTCAGGCTTGGCCAACGTGGAGCCAGGAAAATTAAGTTATCGCAAGGTAACATGCTCTAATATGAAGAAGAGAAAGTTGGTCATAGGATGAAAGCAAGATACCTTTACAGACCTGGTTACATTTAGAAGGTGGTAAAGGGCCCCACATAAAGAAATAAGGTTGATGATAGTTATCAGGGAAATACATATTATGAAGACATGATGGTTATATCTGTATAATTATAACAGGAAACTTCGAAGACGTGTCGAGTCTAGGCTAATTAGCTGGTGGTAACTCTACAGCAATAACCCGTCTTGATGGGTACCACTGCAAAATAAAGTCAAATATATTGCCTCCAAGCAATATATTTGCAAAATATACTTTTATAGCAATATATTGTGTGCAAGCATTTGACTGGCCTGTCAGCTTAATTTTATTGGTAGTAGCTCTGCCTTCTGCACTGTAGGTTAAGGGTTCGATTCCCTCCCAGTACAAACATTTGTGTGATGAGCATAGATGTTTTTTCTGTGTCTGGGTGTTATAAAATATAATAAGTATGTATTTAAAAAATCTAAGTATTCCATCAGTTATCTGGTTACCATAATCGAAGCTTTGCTTAATTTGAGGCTAGATTTTATTTTGTCCATTATCCACCAATATTTATATTATTTTATTTATTATTTACTAGCTGCCCCGTTCACGTTTTAAAAAGAAAAATATATCAGAATAATCGTTATTTGTTATACAAGAGTGCAAAGTTGCTTTTTAACCGCGTGCTCAATTTTGATAACCGAGCAAGCGAAGGATTTTAAAATTGAATCCGAGCACAGCGAGTAATTCTAAAATTAGAATCCTGAGCTTCAGCGAGGGAATCAAAAGAGCACGAGGTAAAAAATATTTGCACTTGAGTGCAACACGTAACTTTTCATCCCATTTTAGCGAGGAAATGACTAAATGCAAAAAAATAACATTTGCGCATTTTTAACAGTTTCAGTAAATTCTGTTGGCGTCAAATAAACTTCCTCATTGCTAGAATCATTCATTTTAGGGTTTTCAATTGTTTTCAAGTTGCTTGTTTTTAACCTAAGGTTTTAACAATATAATAATAATAATACGTGAAAAGAATATGGCGCGCGCAAAGCAAATTAAATAAAAAGTACACCAAGAAGGTTCCGAGTCTGAGTTTTTAACAAATTAATAAGGTTGTATGATAAATTTGGCAAAATGGAGGTAAAAGTAAATTTAATGATGTTTATAAGGTTTAATGATTTTTGAATTCACAAACATAGTGCACACGATGTTCTAAATTCAAATTACTTTATCCTCTAGTGGATAAAAAAGGCTTTTGCACTCAGATATCGAAGAGCAATAATACACTTTCCGAGATGAGGGGGATGAAAAAGCTTTTACTTGACTTTGCTTCTATATGACACAATTGTTTATGCACACACAATGGCAACTGTCATAACTGGTCATAACCTAACAAACCGAAAATTGTCAAAGGTTTAATAAAACTGAACTTACCACTTAAATCTTTTTATTTTTTTAATTTACAAATTTGTTTTTCTTAGTTATTCTGCTTTCGGGGCGGAGACAAATTCAACAAATCAAAAATCAGGAAAATCGGTCTAGCCGTTCTCGTGTAATAAATGGTGTAACTGACACGACTGTTTTATATAGGTACTAGGTGCCCGCGGCTTTGCACGCGTGGTACCTACATAAAAAGAAACCTATGTCCGCCTCCAAGGTCCCATGTATCTCTTTATCAAAATTCATCAAAATCGGTTCAGCAGTTTAGGCGTGAAAACGTAACAAACAGACAGACAGATAGACAGAGTTACTTTCATATTAATTATAATATTAGTAGGGATACATAGATTACTATGTTTAGATTTGAAGGGCACTTGGAATATAAACTTATGATAGATAATTGATTCAGGCGTGACTTTGCGGAAATCCATTACAAAACATTAAACAGATGGACAAATATTTAGTACAATTCCGCTAATCTATTCCTAAAGAGTTGAACTAGAGTTGAAGAGTTGAAGAGTTGAACTTAAAGAGTTAACTCTTTAGGATTAGATTAGCGGAATTGTACTAAATATTTGTCCATCTGTTTAATGTTATATAAACTTATGTCAACATGCGTGTGATACCTCCTGGTATTACAAGCGTATTAGGTTACTGTAACGACTTACCATCAGGTGGACCGTATGCTTGTTTCCTGGCTCTTTTATATTAAAATTGAAGTAGAACTTAAAAGGTGCAAATCTCTCTTAGATATAAACCGATAAAGTAAGTCATCTATCAGTTTCTCAACTCCCTGTTTCTCATGGAGACGGGCTTCTTTGTTGTGGAAGTAGATAACCGATAGTCATGTAGGTACATCTAGGTACATAACGACGCAGGCAATCACATAGTGCAACGTCTTGTCGATCGCCGCTGTCAGAAATAGCTGAGCAACTTACCAAGAACATTAACTATACGATCTGGAAACATAAACGTAAACACCTGAACATCAATGAAATTAATGAATTAGAAGAAATTGGTGAACTTACTAATGTTTTTGTTTGTCTTGAATAGCATAAAATTATAAATAAATAATGAAGGATGAAATGAAATAAATGAAAATAAAATATATTTCATAAAACATCATCAAGCCCCAAAGTAAGCAGAGCTTGTATTGTTGAAACCACATGACTGATATACCTTAATTTTTTGTAAATACATACATGTAATGCATAGAAAAACACCCAGCCCCAAGACAAATATTTGCAGATCATACAAACATTTGTCCCGCGACGGAAATCAAACCCGCAACCTTCCGCGTCCTAGGCAGACCATCGCCCTCTGTGCCACAGAGGTTGTCAAATTAATGTGTGATGTTCAAAGAGGTCGAATAAGCTACTCTAAAATCACTATGTGTACTTTCAATATGTTGTTGCAATACTAGCAAACTTAGGGACGCTGTCTTCTGGCAGTGATCTGGATCAGTTGAGCTATCTATAGAACATTTTAAACGACCCTTATAGCTATTTAGCTCAACTGTTTCTACGTGTATTTTATATTATTATATAATTACTTTGTAAAAATTTGTAAATACAGTTCTATTTATCTAACCAAAATAAATAAATTATGCTGGACCTTTCAAAAGCATCAGCCCGAAATTAAGCAGAGCTTTCGTTAAAGAATCCATATGATTGATATAATAATAAATACTGTTTTAAAATATAAATACATACAAATACATTACAGGAAATTGGGTATTATACACAGAAACACCCAGACCCAGATAAATATTTGCAGATTATACGAATATTTGTCTCGTGGCGGGAATCGAAACCGCAACCTTCTGCGTCTCATTCGGATCTTCGCTCACATCGCTGCAGAGGTCATCTAAATCATAATATCTTTAATCAAACTTACATTCTTATAATAATAATAATAATAATGAACTTTATTAATGACATAACATTTCATGATGACGTACAAACTAAATTAATGCTACGGCTACAAAGTAATATGTCCTGCAAACAGCGGTCTTATCGCACATGGCGATATATTCCAGACATTATCTCGTTTGAGGATTAGTACCTGGATGACCGAGCTTTCCTCGGTATAAAATACGGATAAAACGACGTTTTCCTAAAAATGAAATCTAGCTAGATCGATTTATCGCCACCGACACCCCCTGCATACTACATACATTTCATGAAAGTCGTTGGAGCCGTTTCCGAGATTCAGATTATATATTATTTTTTTATTGTCTTATTTTCAAGTAAGTACATCGTTAAAAAACCTTGGTAGGTTTGACAAAGATACAAAAAAGAAAGATATTTCCCAATAAAATTAAGGTAATAATGATACGTTAAATTAAAAAAATAAAGTGGGTTTGGGTACACAAAAAAAGTCTGCCATAACACTGGTCTACCTTTACATACAATACAATGCACACTAATATCTTCGACAGAATATACAAGAATTGCTCGTTTTTAAAGGTCTAATACCTCTAGAGATATGGGTGTTAACATAATGTCTGGGTTGCGAAGCTGTTCTGACGGCGACTGTACAAACAAACACGGAGAATATGGTCATGTACGTTTATCCTACGTTAGATAGATTGTAGACACCTTGAGTTATATGGCTATGGCAATTCCAATTACATCAGGCTTGGAATTGGATATCCTTTGAGAACGGGCTGGAAGATGATTACAGGAAATTGGGTAAACGTCTTGCACGTTGCCACCAGCATAGACGGAACACGGACGTACTAAAAATTGTAGGTTTAGTTTTGATGATTAATCTTTACCATTTGTCTAACAAAAAAATCAACATTTGAACTTTTGCTCCTTTTTTAAGCTATTAATTCCTTTTGATAAACACGGGCTTTACTCACGTATTATTTTGTCGATGGATGCACCGACACTGTTTCGATTCGTCTAGAGAATCTTCATCAGGGTGAGTTTGATCCGCGGTCCGCTCGTTGGCGCTCGAGTTCACGGTTCGCACTGAACTAAAGCTCGTGTTAATCAAAATGTTTAGTACAACTCACGAAAGTTTTGAAAGTGAAATATTAATTCCTTGTTGAGATTTCGAGAAGTTGTGTTTTTTTTTATTAAAACCCATCCCACTGTGGCATGGTTTCACCCTACTACTTATGTACGAGTATATTTTTTTGTTAATACATAGTTAGACATTATAGATAGAAAAACACCCAGATCCAAGACAAATATTTGCAGATCAATACAAACATATATATTCAACGGCGGGAATCCCGCAACATTCTGTGTCTCAGGTGGGCCTTTGCCCACTGCGATACAAAGATTGTCGCCACATTAGGTAAAATTTTGAGTACTATTTACTTAAAATTATCATATTTATTATTATTAAAATAAATATTTAAATTAGTGATATACAAAAATTATCACCAGACGGACTGTATCATTTCTCATAAGTATTCATCAGCCATCATACTCACTCACTCATACTCACTCATAGTACAAGCTATGCTTAGTTTGGGACTAGTTGGTGTTGTGTGCATAGTGCACCATTATTTATTCATTATAAAATTCAAATTCAAATAATATATGTTTTACTTAATACAATTACAAGGATCACTTTGCAACATCTTACATACTAGGTGAATTTAGATGTCAATTCCTCCTAACCCAAGCCCGATAAGAATTAACAAGAAACACTAATTATTGCCGGATACTACTTATACTAACGGATACTCGCATATTAGCGACACCTAGTACGACACATAGTAAATGTATATCCAATAGCTACAGAGTTTAATTTCTATGATTGATTCGGCTAAGTGGACTTCGTATAATCGAGTTGGCATTAGCAAACGTATTACTGCACGTATGGATGATAAGCCGTTCGCATATTGCCCATAATTGATTGCAATTAAGGTGAGAGCCTTTTGGTAGATCTGCAAGGCGTTTACGAGTTATTGGCTGTTTGGAATCGAGACGATTCACGTTGAGTGATTTAGGTTACTCGCTGACACGCTGACGACACGCTGATCAAAAATGACGATTTAAAAGTTTAATATTTAACAAACGGATAGATGTATTAAATAAATTACCCAAGTGGATGTGGCCATGCACAGGCTTAGAAGTCAGTCAGGATAAGAATTGCTAGTGTCACGAAATTCAACACCATCTATTGAGCATAGCAAAAAAATGTATTTGCCATTTTGTTTTTTTAAAGTTTACAAATCAGTCTGTTTCTCACAATCTAGTAAAGCCTTATTATCCGTGAGATTAGCCGGGTGATTATGGAATTCTGATACTATCAAAACTTTGATACTAATCGTTTTCAGGTATTACAGAAGATTGATTGTCATGCATGCTGTTATATGAATAGAAACCAAATATATAATAAAGAGGGAGGGCCGCGGTCAACCAAAATAAAGCTCAAAACCGTGCTCCCCTGTGTAAATACCCGCACACACGCAATCACATACACCGAAATCGTGTTCCTTGCTCACGTTGCTTGTACATGTGACGTCGTTTTAAATAAACTTAGTACAAAACCTGCGCGCTTGTCAAGTGCGTTCGATACCGTTGTCCAAAATAACTTTAAAACTTAAGATTTATGTAAAATAAATGGTGTTATTTCAAGTAAAACGTGATTCTTTGAAACTTTTTTGCCACGGAATATGTTAATGTTTATTTTAGTAAGATGATTTTTAGACGACGACACGATAAAAGAATAAATAGTATGTTTGCATAAACTAAAAGGACCACTGTTTGGGTGGATGTGTGTGCGTGGGTGCATGTATTTACACAGAGACGCGTGGTTTTGAGGCTTCACTTTGGTTATTAACGGCCATCTGTCTATATATTTATTTGGTCTGATATAGAAACCGAACATACGTAATAGTAATCCATCTTGTCAAAATTGGTTGCAATTACAATCAAACTAATGATTTAAATTATGCTGGTTGCTAATCCAAACTAATAGACATTGATTGTGACAAAAGTTCTAAAATCGCCATGCAGGATACTGACCTCTATCAAAAATTACGATTTTAAAGAATATCTGAATCAAAAAACTGTTTAAGAAAACTTCTAGTATCTTTAAAAGACCTATTTAATGCAATGCCAAACGATGAGGTATTAAAAAAAATAGGTCACTAATACGTATTATTGTGCATAATTTCATCACGATTAAACGAATGTTCTAAAGCGCGAGGGTTTCGTACGTGTTTACTGGACGACGAGGTGACATGTACAAAGAGCATGATTTAGGTGCATGTATGGGTGAGGGTGCGTGTATTTATACAGAGGAACACGGTTTTGAGGCTTACTTTGGTTGATTGTGGCGCTTCGTCTTTGTATTTATTTGGTCTGAGGTTTATATTCATATGACAGCATGTCAAGCAGCATCAACCTTTCGTAATTTATTAATGGTAACTGAAAGGTATTACTATCAATGTTTTGATAAAATCAGAATTCCATAATCGCGTAGCTGATTAGGGGTGGACAGGCAAACAGCCAGAGAGACAGACATGGCGAAGTTATAAATAAATAAAGAGTTTTAGAGTAGACTGGTAGAGTTTTAAAAATCCCTTACAATACGCTAGAGAAAAATAATAGGTATTTTGATGGGCCTCACTAAGTTCAGTTGGTAGAAACTCTGCCTTCTGCGCTGTAGGTAATGGGTTCAATCCCCAACCGAGACAAACAATATTGTGATGAATTTAGGTAATTATTCTGTGTCTAGTGGAATTCATCATCATCATCATCATCATATTAGCCTTTATGAAGTCCACTGCTGAACATAGGCCTCCCCAATAGATTTCCAGAAAGAACGATTTTGAGCCCTCTCCATCCACCGACTTCCTGCGATCTTTACAATGTCGTCAGTCCATCGGGTGGCGGTCGTCCTACGCTTCGTTTTCCTGTCCTTGATCGCCATTCGAGAACTTTTATTCCCCAACGGTTATCAGTTCTGCGAGCTATATGGCCTGCCCATTGCCACTTCAACTTGCAAATTTTGAGTGCTATGTCGGTGACTTTGGTGCTTCTATGGATTTCCACGTTGCGGATTTGGTAGAATTAAAAAATCATAATTGCATCTAGATGAAGATGATGGGAATAAGTTGTCCACAATTATTTATTTATATGTATTTATTTTATTTTATATGTATAATTCTCTAATTTTAATGTATACAACTGTACTACGGAAAAGCGAGACCCTCTAACACAGGTATATCCATACCTAAAAGAGGATCCCACATGTATTGAATGTATGTATGAATGTATCATATATTAAGTTTTAGAGAAATAAATATTTTATATTTATTTGTATTTATTCAATCAATTAAAACATGTAAACACAGGCCGTACTAGGAATCAAAATAATAATAATTTTGAATTTCGCATCACGGCTTGACACGTGCTGTCATGGGAATAACTAATGTTTGTCATACAAACTTATCCACGGAAATTGAACCCGCAACTCGCGAGTTAGCTGACCACTGCCTTTAAACACGCCAAATATGCTCTATTCTTATAATTCTAATGTAAATGAATAAAGATAAATAAACACATAAAATAGACCCAAGAGTTCATCGCCAATTCAAAGGAGTAAATACATCATAGCGCTATCTAGCGATAGACTTTCGTAGCAGGTTCTACGCCGCGTAGCAGGTTGTAGACAGATAAGTTACCCTCCATATGAAATGAAGTTGTAATACAAACATTGTAACCGTGAAAACTACCAAGTACAGATTTAGTGTAGCTTGTAGTCGGTAGATGGCGTTTGCTAAAACTTTAACTAATACAGAACATTTAAACAATTTCTTTTCTTTTAATATAAACAATATTATAGTTTCTGTGGACGTTCAAATGATTGTTTGTTACTTAACCACGCAATAACGGCTGAACTGCTCTCGATTAAACTCATCTCTGATAATGTAATATCAGAGATGAGTTTAATCGAAAGGTTTAAACCTAAAATAACACATAGTCTATTTTTTTAGGTACCCCACGTCACAGCCGCTGGCAGATACTGCTTAAAACAGATAAAAATAGAACAAGAAATAAAATAAAAATAGATTTAAAAATATAAAAAATACATTTACTTAAAATAAAATAAAATACATAAACTTTATCATAAAGCACAATGCTGAAATACCGCTCTGTAATTATTCGGGTTTTTTTTGCTTAAAGCGACATCTCTACGTGGATTAAGGAACTCAATACACTTGTATTGAGTTGATGTAGCAATGTACTGGGGTTTTATATTATGAGAAAATTCCGAAGGATTTCCTATGTCCATAGCAAAATGAAGATGAATTCACTAATTATAGGGATCAACTAGTTGATGATTCACACCAAAAGACCTATCTCAGACATCAATCGCAAACTAAGTGTAAAGGCTAATTATATGGTAAATTAAACTATCTAGCTGACGATCCGAGAGACTGAAGCATAAGGCCGTTAATTACACGCCAACTTACCTACCCTTTGTCTCCGAGTGGTTCCGACCTCGAACAAACCCTGAACCCAATACAGCCCAACAGTACAGCTATAGCAAACGATGCCATCGTTATACAGGGTATCCCGAAACTAGTATGTTATCCCAAGGGATGCCGACTCCCGACACTTTCGAGAATAATAAATGATTAACGACGTTCGAGAATTCGATGATTTTCATTAAAGAAAGGTTTCGATGTTTGGTTCAAAATTAAACATTAGATGAAATTACGTCCCTAAAATCAGCTGTTTATTGAATTTTGAGCGAAATCTCAAGCTTAAGTATTGTAGGAATAAAAATAAGTAGTATGTGGCTAGTAAGCCAGCTTCTATTATTTTCACTGTGCCTCGACAGAGATTTCATTCAATCCCTGGTATTATAACTTTGGTTTGCAAATGGGTCGAATTAATTTGTGGCCATTTCCAAACGCTGAACACTTCGCTGAAAGATTGAATTGTAAACAATTTGTTTTGTTTTAAAGTCTTTGTTGAAAGCCTTTAGATTATAATCAATTTGAATTAAACAGCATTTTTAAGGAATTATTATAGCTAGCGTTCATAGTCTTCTCACTTCGTATGAGTCAATGGCTGAGCTGCTCAAAGATCTCGTTTAATGAACATAGAAAATACACTTATCATACTATACAAATATTGACATTTATGAACAATTTCTGTACCCACTCACATTAAAAATATATTTTAACTTACCTTTGGAATTCGTCGAAAGTCTTAGAATTTCAATCGTTTTTATTTTCCGAGTTTTAAGACATCACCCACGTAAACCTAAAAATATCAATGTATAAGTCGCTACGTAATTCAACTTATTAAATGTTAAAGAATGTAATAAATAAAATTATAAGTATTTTTCCATTAGGAGAGCAATAAAACGACGCAGCAGCGGGCTATTGGGACAAAAAGTTAATGAATGTTCCACTTAATTAATTGATGATTAAATCTCTTTTAATAATTAAGGTAGCTTGCACATCTTACCTTATTACAATTAGACAAAAAACAAAGCATAAATAAATCTGTGATTAGGTAATTAAGATTATGTGATTAAGATTAAGATGACAAGAAACTCGTTGCACAACTAAACCTCTTAGATTTAACAAAAAAAAAATGAGTGCGGCTTTAAATCGTGAGCCTCGAATAGACCAAATTAACATAGATCCGCGGCAGATGCTTCAAACGTAGAAGTGCTATCCCAGCAATTGATGAATTCAGGCTGTGGATGATGATGCAACGAGTTTTTTGTCAATTCTTCTCAGACTTGGGTTTGGAGGAATTGGCACCTAAATACCCCTTGTATGTAAGACGTTTCAAAGCCTCACCAACTGACTTGAATGGAACAGACCCGTCTTACCAACTGACGACCGACGTTAACAAAAAAATCATAATCAATCACAATCACATCACACACATCAAAATGATATACAAATCGTCGTAATTGATGAAATCAACAAAAAATGACATATTTTGCACTTTTTCCCTGAATCCTGAGATCTCATATTATCTTAAATGCAGCACGATAATTGTGCAAGTGGCGCTTAGCGTTCTATAATATTAAAACTTCATTAAATTGTTTCATTCAAGTTTGAAAATAACTTATTTTGATTGGTACTATTTACTTGAATGTTGACTCAAAAGTACGGCCGCGCCGGTCGGTTAGATATAATTAAAACGAATAGACAATTACATTTTAATACTTTGAAGTAATTTTCAGACGGTTGTCATAAATTCTAATTATTTTAAACCAATTTTCTTCTTCAAAACATAATAATTTACATCCATAAGAAAATAGCTTTTATTGATTTATTTTTAACCCCTACGAAAAAGTGGAGTGTTATAAGTTTGTAGTGTGTATCTGTTTTTCTGTCTGTGACTTCGTAGCTCCTAAACCGATGATCCGATTTTGATTTTGTTTTTGATATATAACAACTTTTCTCTCGCTTACCTGCAATCTGTGGGAATGATTTTGAGAAATGGGACGGTACCAGGAACCGTTCGCTATTTGATTTGACCATAGAGCGCACACGGTTGTAGTGTTGGCCGTCAGATTGTACCAACCTATTTCACGAAAGGTTAGTATTGTCAGCCAATTGTGTGTGTGTGACGAGAATGAAAAAGGGACATAGAGGAAAAACAACGCATCAGCTGTGCGTTTAACCTATAGTGTTATGTATAAACTAATTCAGTTACAATGTTAATATTGCTTACTAGCTACCCGTGGCTTCGCACGCGTGGTACCTACATAAAAAGTAGCCTATGTCCTTCTCCAAGGTCCCATCTATCTCTATACCAAAATTCATCAAAATCGTTGCAGCAGTTTAGATGTGAAAACGTAATAGACAGACATACAGAGTTATTTTCGGATTTATAATATTTGTTAGATTAGCAATGTTACACATCATTATGCGAATACTGTAAATCTCGTTTTAAAGATGTTTGATGAAGAAGAAATTTTTGTTTTAAAGATGACTTGATCAAAAGTGTTCTAAGTTATGATTTAAGAAAATCTGTTCGGCCATGATCTTCATCATCAGCTCTTTTATAGTTGACTAGCTGTTGCTCGCGACTTCACCCGCATTTTTTTTAAAGAAATTGTAGCTTAAACCCTTCAGGATGCAATTTATCTCCTTAAATTTTATTGATAAGTTTTAAACCAATCACTCCGACCACCCATTAAAAAGTTTCCATAAAAACTTTCACACCCTATTTTACTCCTTGATGAGAGTTATTTTAAGTATCTAAACCAAGTTTCTAAGAAATCACACTCCCCGTTAAAAAGGTCCCATACAAACTTTGACACCTCATTTTACCCCTTTGTTAGGGTTAAAAAAAATATCCTGAAATACGTGTCCATTTATTTTGCATTTTATTTATTCATATCTCGTTTCAAGCAAATCGGACCACGCGTTAAAAAGTTTTTTACGTACGTTTTTACCCGAAAAGGGGTGAAAACGTATGTATGAAAAAAATCGTACCTTAGTTTTGGTGGTTAGGGTGGTTTTTGCTGTAAAAGGAAGCTACCTTCCAAATTTCAGCGGTTTCGGCTCGGCGATGATGAATCAGTCAGTCAGTGAGTCAGGTTAAGCTCTTTTATAGGTATAGATAGATGAAGAGATGTGAGCAACTTCCACAGGTCTGATCTGATTCAAAATTTGTTGTCCTATTACATCCTGTCCAGTGTTCCTGCAGCATCGTCTACAATCTGCAGGATACCAAACTCCTCACCAACATACAGCAGTCGTATCGTGCTTGGGGTCATTGGAATCTAAATGAATAGGTTATTTATTTATTTATTTATTCCCACTTATTTATTTATTTTTACAGGGTTACCCTAATACAATAGTGTGGTCAAACATTTTTTTAATTTAACAATTTATTTTAATAATTCCTATACATTACTAATACTTTAAATGTATTATTTTTGTGTCTGTGGTTTTTTGAAAGATTATATACTTACCACCATGAAATGAACCTAATTTAGGTAGGTATATGAACTACCATGCTACCCTCGCTCAATCGCCTTGTTGGAGCAAGACATCAACCCAGTTTCCCCTTATAAATACCAAGCAGTTATTAAACCATCTGTACCTGTACCTGGGATTTATTATAAGGATACACCTGTATGGATGGTAAAAGTAAAAAACTTATAAAATAAAATTTATTTATGTAAAAATCATCTGAAGGGATGACAAGTGTTAGTGGTCATACATTACCGCTGTACTCCATAACGATCAGCTGAGGATCTGACTGTAAAATCGGGTTGGTAATTTTCGCTGAACTATATAACAATTCGAGTGAGGATTTCTACGTGGAACTGATCCCAGATGAGTGCTGCTTGGAGACTGATGATGGAGATGACAGCAATAGTCTTCAAATTATTGGGAGTTAGTCCTCCTGCTCACTAACAGAAGAGCTGGCAATAGAGAAGAAAAACTTGAAACAAGCCCGGCTCAGTGCCAGCCGTTATGCACCTGCAACCGAACCGACACCGCATGTGAATCAGTACATGCGGTGTCTTTCCTACGGGTCTTGTTGGCAAGATCGAGAGGTAAGTATGGGTAGCTGGGTTGGCCTGCGCTATCAAACAGAATCCCAGGCAGAGTGACGTGACGAAACTTCACCCACCTCAACTTACTGGAGTGGATCCATGAACGAAAGTTTTCAATTACAATTAACTGCTCTGTAACTTTTCTGACGCCACCTAAATTATCTTCAACAGATGAACGAAGGCCAATGATGATGATGACACCTATATCCTCAACAGCCTTGTTCCCAGAAATCCCAAATCGATTATTATTTATTTATTTATTATATCTTAATTAACACGGATAAACCAATTATATGTATAACAATTATAAAGGATTAAAAATCTTCATCACACATTACCACATAGTCGAATGTCCTTACTAATATTATAAATGCGAAAGTTTGTATGTATGGATGTTTGTTACATTGGCTAGACTTGTAGGCATGGGCTTGTAGGCTAGATGGTGTGTGCATTGTCCACCAATATTGATTATTTACATATATATTATTGTTAATGCCGTCTATTCTGTTTTTTTTTCTTTACTTGTATATCTAACTATTTGTGAATACTTTTAATTACTCTTCAGTGTGTGTCTCTACTTTGTAGAAACATCTACAAAGACAACCTCTGTGACGCAGTGGGCTAAGGTCTGGTTGAGAAGCAGAAGGTTGCGGGTTCGATTCCCGCCGCGGGACAAATGTTTGTATGATCTGCAAGTATTTGACTGGGGTCTGTTCCTATGCAATAATATGTATGTATTAAAAAAAAAAATTACATATATAAGTAGTATATCCGTCATGTGGTACCCATAACACAAGCTATGCTTACCTTGGGGCCAGATGATGCTGTGTGAAAATGTCCGGGCTTATTTATTTATTTGTTTATTTATTTATCTATGATTTTGTCTGTAACGTTTCTCCAAAAATTCTAAACAAAAAACTACATTTCTGAAATTAGTTGCTCTAAATAAATAGTTCTACTTGTTAGGTACTTATTAAAGTAGTTATCAATGTATACTTATTAATTATCTTATCTATTTGACCGCTCGGGCGAGAGGACCAGCGACATAATAGATATAGGCGTTAGAAGTAATGTGAAAATATTAGTGATGTACCAATCTTCTACAAACTTGAAATGTTACTCTTGGTCTGTTGATCTTAGTCTAATATCAAATATCTCAAATCAAATATCAAATATCTTTATTTGGAACTTAATAAAAGTACAGTAAACAATTTGGAAACGATGATACTCACAGAAGTATGAATACTGTGTCGCAAGTACCAGCGCCCTCCATACCGAAGAGAACCGGGTTCCAATTTTACAGGACGTTTAACACTAAGATTAAACTAATATAAAGCTACTTATAACCTAAGTAGGATACAAAAAATGAGTTTTCGAGAGTGACGGTGTGTGTGTGTGTGTGTGTGTGTGTGTGTGATAAAATGTGTGTGGATGTTGTGTAGTGCTGTGCGTGTGGTAAATTTTAGTAATATATTAGTACATAATTATTCAGAAAACTGTAAGAGGGATTCAGTTTCTTCATATGATAAAGACAAGAGCCATTCCAAACACTTTAATTTGCATTTAAAGTGCGGTAGCGGATAGATATTTAATTTATGGTTTATTCTGTTATACAACGACGGACTGAGGTAATGGAAATGTCGACTCGCTAGAGCTGTTCGGCGATTTTCAATAATACAAACAATGTCAGATCTTCTTCTAGCATTTATAGAATCAGAGTCATAAAATAACTGAGAGTGTTTATAAAGAATAGTGTGTAGAATAAAAAGTTGTCGAATCGAGGGAACTTTGCATAGCGAATAGAGATCAAAAGTGGGGAAAAGAATAGGTTTTTTTAGCATAACTTTAAGTATAGCACGTTGAGCTCTTTCAAGACGTATTATCGTACTTTTGACTGCACAACCCCATGATATAATACAGTATGAAAAAATGGATTGAGCCAGTGCAAAGTATATGGTTTTTAAACAATTTAAATTCACTACAGATCTTAAAGTTCTAAATACAAATATCAGCTTTCTGGCTCGTGAAGTAGAGGATTTTATCTGAGGTTCCCAAGTCATAGCGCTATCGATAATGACACCGAGATATTTTAATGAAGGTGTACTTTCGATAGCTATGCAATTACATGTATCTGGTGTTGGATCTACTGGACAGACATGGGCCCGAATAGAGAAGGAGTGGGGTGGATTTGAAATTTTGTTGAAGGCAAACGGAATAAATTTAGTTTTTAAGATATTTAGAGTCAAAAGGTTATTACGAAGCCAGCTCATCATGATTCTTAATGAGTTTTCAGAGCGAATACGAACCTCTTGCCAACTTCGACCATTAACAAGGAGCGCTGTGTCGTCGGCATAAGTTATTACTTTGCAATTTGGTAGAGGAAGGCCACATAGTTCGTTAATATAAATTAAGAATAAGGTAGGTCCAAGGACACTACCTTGTGGTACACCAAACAAGACTGTCTCTTCTTTACTTTTAAAGGTATCAATTAAAACGTATTGCCTACGATCGGACAAATAGTCACTAAACATATCCAGAGCAACTCCTCTGATACCAATATGTTCTAGTTTGGAGAGTAAGATGGGGATCGAGACAGTGTCAAAAGCCTTAGATAAGTCAAGGAAAATACCAAGACTCTTCTGCCCTTTGTCCATATTTTTTATAACCGTATCTGTCAGTTCCAAGACGGCGTCTTGGGTAGATTTACCACTCCTGAATCCAAATTGATGTTGCGATAAGATATTATTATCGTTTAAATACTTAGTGAGTCTAGAATTTATCAATTTTTCAAAGATTTTGGAAAAAACAGACAGTACTGAGATAGGTCTGTAATTAGTAACTCTACTCCGATCCCCACCTTTGTACACTGGATGTACTACAGCCTTCTTAAAGGCGATAGGGAATACACCTGAAGATAGGGCAATGTTAAAAATATGTTTAAGCACTGGAATTAGTATGTGCCTAGCTGATTTTATTAATAACGTAGATATACCATCCCAGCCTACAGCGCAGTTATCTTTAAGGCTTAGGATGATGTTTTCTATTTCTTTATCATCAATACTGTAAAGTGCCATGGAGTTTAAGAATGGGCGAGAGCTGGTATGCAAGGATGAGTATGGAGAATTAGTTTGACACGAATTCGCGTTTGAATGTGGTTGAGGTTGGATTTCTAAAGCAAGATTTTTACCGACATTAGCGAAGAATGAATTTACTGAGTCGACTGAAGAGGAAGGGTTGTTTGCAAGACTTAGCAAGTCTGATGAATCGGTTTTTTTCTTATTTAGGTTTACAATTTGTTTTATTAAATTCCAAGTAGCTTTTGGGTTTTTTTTAGCCTTTACAAACTCCTTTTCTTCATATTCATGCTTTATTTTTTTCAAAAGATTATTGCAATAATTACGATATCTGTTATATATGGTTTTGTGGGTATCATTAAGGGGGTTTTGTTTGAACTTTCGGTAAAGTTTGTCTTTGTGGCGGATGCATTTTAGCAAGCCTGGAGTTATCCATGGTTTTATAATACGTTTACGGCTAGGGATCAGTACTTCGCGGGTATGATTATTTATGATTGTAGTAATAATATTAATTAGGATATCAGTAACCATGTTTGGATCACTAATAAGCATTAGACATGAGAAATCAGTTCTTTGTAAATCGTTAAGAATAGCAGGCAAATCATTTCGCTTACAGAAATGTTTTGTGTTTTTTGATTTTATATTATTGATATGACAGCAAAACAGAATGGGGGTATGATCTGTTATTAAAGAATCAATTACTAAAGTGGTTGCACGAGACGAAGTCCGGAGTATGACATGATCTAAGCAGTTACTCAGTCTGGTAGGGAAGCGATGGGCTGGCAGCATGCCATGGGACGCGACCAAAGTTAAATACTCGTCAGCAATGATTTCAGTGCTAAGCGGTGTAATGTTGATATTAACATCTCCTATAATTAAAGTAGTTCTATAGTTCTTTAACGTGTTTAAAGTTCTGTCAAGGTAGTTCAGAAAAGGGTTTATATTAACATATGACGGAGATCGATAGAGCGCTAATACAGCAATACTTGGTGATATCTTTATAATTATACAACTGGAATCAACGAACATAGGAAATTCTATTGTGTATTGTAGACCTCGTCTTATGTAAACAACTACACCATCGTTTTGATTTTTATAGTCAGTTTCAAAGTTTTCAAATCCAGGTAGCAATGGAGTAGAAGGAGATTTACTCAGCCAGCATTCTGTTAAGACAATTAGATCTATGTTAAGCCTAATTCTGTGTAATAAAACTACGAGATCGTCAAAGTTTTTGTTAATACTTCGGATGTTAACATGAAAGATTTTTAAACCATTGCTATCGTCTGTAATATATTTAGAAATGTCTTCAGGAGGACAAATATGTGAATCAGAGACCGATATTTGTTCAATATCTTGATTAACTTGGTTTAGATCATCCATTATTAGGGTTAGAATTCAACATGGTTTCAGAAACACGAATAGCATAATATGGATTAACCAGCGAGAGCTGCACTATAGACGGATAGCCCTTATTCAATCGTAATAATTTATTTTCAAGCATAATTCTGAGCTGGGAAAAGAGGCGTTCACAAAAATTGTGTACTTAATATTACTGTATAATAGTGTGTGTAAGTGTTATGTGTATGTGTGTGTAAAGTCGATGTGTTGTAATGTTATTAAGTTTATTTAAGTTTATATAAAAATGTAAAGTAATAAATGCATTACGAATAGTAGGGTAGAGACATCTGAGTAGTACTAGACAGGCTGGCAAGTTTAGTCATATAGAGGCTTTGATGTTTTCCAAGTCAGCTTCGTTCATAACTCGTATAAGAGTGCCATTTTCTCTTTTACGCAAAAATATCTTGCCATGTGACACCCAACAAAACATGAAATCGTTAGATTTAGCAAACTCTCTAGCGAGGTAATAGAGACGCTTCATTCTGGGCGATAGATTCTCCGAGATGAATATCGGCTTTGAAGGACCACTTATGCGTAGATGTTCTGTTGTCAGTTTAGATGTACCCTTGTTGAACTTTCGGTACATGGTAACCATTTTTTCTTTTAGCAGGGTGGTCGTGAGGTCTACGATGATCGTCCTCTGAGCGGGATCCCTGTTGTTAATTCTGAATATATCTTTCACATCAGAATGTTGTATCGGCACATGTAGTATTTTACTCGTGGTGATGAAAGTTTCCAGCAGAGCCGATTTGCTTTCTGAGGCAGGAGCCGGAATATTTCGTATTTCGAGACACGTAGACCTCGATCCACGTTCGCGATAATCTATCCTGTCCTCGAGTATTTTTATGTGCTGGGCATCGGCCTTCCGCCCAACTTCCAATTGCTCTACTCTAAAATGTAGCTGCTCGTGCTTATCCGCCATAAAATCGATAGCTGATCGAACGTCCGCCACAGCGGTGCAGATTTGGTCGTATCTTTTTTCTTGTTCGTCCTTAAGTTCTTTAAACATAGTACGCATTTCGTCCATAAAATCATTTAAGACCTCGGAGTAGCAACGCTTTCTTTTAAGAGTGCTTTTTGGGTGCTTTTTTACAAAAAACTAAATGATTAGAAAAAGTCAAAGACAACAGAGTTTTTACTTAATTGAGCCCTAACCCTTTCTTTATTTAAAAAATAAAAATAACAAGGATATTTTTGAAAGGTACTGAGATCAGACGGGATTTAATCTACCCTCTACGTAACTCGCAACAATTGGAAACAGGGGTGATTTGCACATTCACTGCTGTCAAACTAACTCCAGACGTTAATATCTCAAGCTGTAAGCGTGTTTTCGTCTGACATGCGTGTCATTGCGTGTAATTGGCAGCGGCTGTATTACGGTATTAAGGGTTTTTACGACTTGCGAATTATTTCTAAAAAATTCTATTTTCTGATAAAACTTTGGTGGACAAAGCATTCAACACCATTTAGCCTCAAACTGAGCATAGCTTGTTGTCACGAGATGACGGATAGAATATATATATATTTTTAAATAGTATGTGTTTAAAAATATATTGTTTAAATATTCTTCTTCATCTATGATACTTTATAACACCCAGACACAAAACAAACACCTATGTTCATCACACAAATGTTTATTCTGGGAGGGAATCGTACCCGCAACCTACTGCGCAGAAGGCAAAGCTACCAATTGAGATAAGTCCATATTATTGGCTAGTGTCTGCCTGTGGTTCTGTGGCGGACAAAAGCAGCCGAACTCTAAATCTAAAATCCAAATTACTAATTAGCAAAATTCAAAAGATAACTTTTGTAGTAAGGGTCTATTGTTTCGACTTTAACATCTTCAAAGTAAATACTCAGGTAGATATTACAATAAGTCCAATAACAATCAAAACTTAAGTCAAGGAAACTCCTAGAAAGTTTGTTCCGAACAAAACATTACGAAAGAAACACAAAATAGGTAGTGGGATTAAATTATTATCTTTATTAAAACAGTATGAATGGTATATAATTATATAAATGTACAGAGTAATAGCCAATGATAAAATACATGTGAAACAGTTGAGCTATCGAAGGACCGTTTATTAAAACGATCTAAAGATAGCTCAAGTGATCCAGATCATTGCTAGAGGACAGCGTCCCCAAGACTCTGCCGGCTTTGTCATGTTGAATGGCAATGCTAATACGCTGGGTCAGCTGTGCGAAATGTCCAGCATTATTATTCATATAAGCCACACTCTTACAAATACTTAATGTTGACACCATTCTTTATTTTTTTTATTTTTTTAATAATGTTCCAACAAATCTAATATCGGCATATTGTCGAACCGAATGACCGGATACGAATACGCGGATTGGTAGACAAATCAATGCCCTAAGATCTTGAAAACGTCAGCATCTCCATCATGTTTTCCTTCACCGAAAAAGAACACTTGCATATTTCGCAAATTATGTCTATCGGTAGATAATCAATGTAAGTTTCTTTCAGATAAGATGAACTTCAAATTGGTTTTACAAGACCGTAGACGAACTTTGAATGAATTCGTCTATGACAAGGCAAAGCATGGTCATTTTAAATGGTCTAAACAAGACCAAGATCAAAAATGCAGGCCATCACTATCCTGCAAATTGTTGGTAAGAGAACTGAGGAACCGATTATCACAGACGGGCAGGCACAGCCTTCAGTCTGTCAGACGGAATCGAACCGGAGCTAATGAGGGACGAAACGCCGACAAACGTGTTGTAATGGCTCCACCTCTGGGATTTTTGAAATAAAATGCTCAGAACCATAAGCTTTGGGCTGTTTTATCACCTCCTGACCCTAGTTTTACTCAAATTAAGATTATATTTTACCATTATTCTTTTTGCTAAGGTAAAAAGCTTGGTTGTGATAAAAATAATCGGTCAAGTGCGAAAGTCGCTCCAGAGGTTGGTCTCGTACATATATTTTTTTATGAAAAATATTATTTTTCAGCATTTATATTACAATCGGTTTAAAGACTTTATTCTCATTATGACAAAAAAATACAGTTCACTTATAATGAGAATTTAATTAGTTACTTTCCAAAAGATAGGAATATATCGACATACTCAAACTATAACAGAATGAATAGGATAGTCGAATAGTTTTTGAAGAAAAGTTTTCTGTTACCACGAACACTTTACTCGTTATACTTACTTCCTTACTAATATATAATATTATAAACGCGAAAGTTTGTATGTATGTTTGTTACTCTTTCACGCAAAAACTACTGAATGGATTTCCGTGAAACTTTACAATAATGTAGCTCATACATCAGAATAACACATAGGCTATAATTTATAAAGATATTGTGTGAATTGTCCAAAATACGATGCGTGTCAAGTAAGTTAGGAAAAAAAAAAAATGCACTCCGGGAGTGCCGACAGAAGTGAAAACTTATTTTGGCGCGTTAGACATTTTTTAGATGGGTACTAGGGTTTTTGGGTTATGAATTGCATTTCATTTATGAATTGGATTTTATTAGTTATTAGAAACTTTAGAATACATTTAATATTCTTTTATGTTTTTGTTCAGAATGTAGATAATTTATCAAAGAACCTCAATAAACTTCTCCATACAAAAGTAGACTGTAAACATGTGAATTAAGGTTTATAATCAAATGGGGTGAGCGCGGCAGCCCTGCGTCTCGAGTGGTGTGGTAACGGTGTCGAGAGTCCAGAGGTTTTACCTCATCTAAAAATATGCGTACCGCGCTAAAAGAAGTTTTCACTTCAAAAATCTGCCATCTGCGAGCTATTCTGGCGTGCGCTGCAAAAACCGTTAGAATTACACGAAGTAATAATCCTGCGCAGACGAAGTCGCGGGCACCAGCTATGTATAAATATGTATGTTGAATGCAGAGTGCGGAGCTGTGTGGTGTGTTTGTGTGTGCTTACACAAAGTGTTCACAAACACTAAAGCATAGGCTCGTAAACAGAATACTTTTTTATACAAGGTACAAGGTGTAAAGTTATGTACAAATTAAATGTAAATTAATTTATTTTAATAATTCTATAGAAACAAACATAAGTAAATTATAAATTAGAAATGAGCCTAATTATTAATATTGAAGTAGTATTTAATTTGTTAGTAGATATTTCGAAATTTTAGATTGAGTCTACGAGTCTACGAGTCTACGCCTGTTTTTTTAAACATATTTAGGCTTACACATTCTTTGATTTTGTGCAGTAGTTTGTTGTACATTTGAGTACCTTGGAACAATACGTTCATTCGTACATATCTCTCTGTTCTTTCGCACGTAAAGTTTATTTTTGCACCTTCGCACGGGTGCAATGCTGATACTAAATATACTACAGAATGTCTTTATATACAACGTTTACAACTTTTTTGTCATTAGACAATACAAACATGTTTTCATTAGAGTTTACTCTTGAAAGAGCGAGATATAAATGGCCATGTGAAAAACACTCAACGCTCGAATCTAAGCCTGCAACGTTGATAGTTTGAACCTGCGATTTGTTAATGTTCATTGCAATGTAAGCGCAAAAAATGAGTTTATTTACGACATCACATTATAAACCTCTAAAATTATCAGTGTTTCTCTACTATATTATGCATGTATTATACATATAAACCTTCCTCTTGAATCACTTAATCTATTTAAACAAACCGCATCAAATCCCTTGCGTAGTTTTAAAGATCTAAGCATACATAGGGATAGAAAGACAGCGGGAAGCGACTTTGTTTTATACTATGTAGTGATTTTTCTAACTGTTAAGATCAATGTTGAAATGCACTAAATTTGATTGATCCTGCTAGAATTTTATTGGGTAACGGTTTTAATATTTTACCTATTTCTTCAGCGTCATGGTTCTTTTTTTGATGACTTCTGTGGCGCAGTGGGTAAAGGCCTGCTTGAGACACAGAAGGTTGCGGGTTCGATTCCCGCCGCGGGACAAATGATCTGCAACTATTTGTCTCGGGTCTGGGTGTTTGTATGTATAATATGTATGTATTCAAAAAAAAAAAGTATGTAAGTAGTATATAATATCAGTCATGTTGGTACCCATAACACAAGCTCTGCTTACTTTGGGGCCAGATGATGCTGTGTGAAATGTCCGGCATTATTTATTATTATTTATTTATTATTTATTTTTAATCGGCAACCTTTACTAATTCAATCATAATGTCATAAACTATGAAGGGATATTGTTTATAAGTTAAAAACAATATTTGGTATATTGTTTTTAAGAAAACCAACTTCATTGAATAAAAGATAGCCGATATAAAATTCAAGTTATAAAAAATAGCTTATTTTATTTAAAAAAAAAAAAACACGCTTTTTGTACTTTATCAATTTTCTAAATAGGAGAGTCACAGAAAAGCAATAAATATTAAACGAAATTTCGTTTACTTTGTTGACTCATTTTTACCAGTTATTTTGTTTTGAAAACCAAACTACTTAACCGATTTTGATGAAATTGATTTAAGACCAAGTGAAATGATATCAGGGAAAGTATATCCTTTCACATATAAGGATTTTTCAGTCAGTCAATTGAGAACCACCTATTTTTGAAGTCGGTTAAAAATAGTAGTTTAAGTAGAATTTGAAGGTTTTCTGATTTTATCTTTTACTTTGGTTCCGAGATCTTGCTTCAGGACAAATTTCATGATTCTAGGTCAGGGAAAATAAGTAAAATAAATTTGATTTTAATTTAATTTGATTGATTTTTTACAGCTTCAAGGAACCGCAGACCTATAAATATTTCATATTACTTAAGGCTTGATACCTCAGCGCTTTCCTGAGAAAAAAGGTCTTGACATACAGGACAGGCAGATAGACAGACATCGAAGTTACAGCCTTTTCAACTCAGTTGGTTTAGCTCTGCATTCTGCGCTGTAGGTCTCGGTACGATTCCCTCCTAGAGCAAACATCTGTGTGAAGAACATCAAACAGGTGTTTTTTCTGTGTTTGGGTGTTATAAGGTATCATGTTTGTTTTATCTCAGACAGACACAGGCTACATTTTATATATATACACGCGAAGACGCGGGCAATATCTAGTAATAAATAAAATAAATAAATAAATATTAATATTGGTGGATAATGCACACAACACCATCTAGCCCCAAATTAAGTATAGCTTTTATTATGGTGACCAGATGACTGATAGAATACTACATACTTTATTAACTCATACTTATGATACTTTATAAATCCCAGACACAGAACAAACACCTATGTTCATCACACAAATGTTTGTCCTGGGAGGAAATCGACCCTCAACCTACAGCGCAGAGCTACTACCAACAGAGCTGAGAGGCCAGTCTAATGAACTAATTAACCTAACTCTTTTGAAAAATTAGATGAGCTCTTAAATTATTAAACAAACCTCAATAAATCTTATCGCAATGTAAATCCTGAAACACGGTTTTAACGCTCTGTTAAATTAATGATCATCCTGAACGTAATTACAGCATTTTCATGCTCAGCACTTAAGTTCAGTTTACACCGAGCGAGTAACTGGGGCGAGTTTTAAGGCGAGTGAGGTCATGTCGGCCGAATTCCTACTTAAATTTCACTGCTTTACTGGTTTATATTAATCTAGTACTCGGCCGAGCACTCGGCATATAAAACATGACATGACGAATAGTGTTTGAACTACAGGTTGGTTTATTTCGTGAAAAGTTGAAAATCAGAGCTGTTATCAGATATTATAATTAAAAACTGAATTATTTCTACCATCAGGCTCAAAATGAAAATGTTCGTTGTCCGTCTGTATGTTTGTATGCCTGTCTGTATGTCAAGACCTTTATTTCCAGTAACGCATACATCAAGTATAAATTAATATCAACATTAATTACCTAAATAATAATAATAAATAATCCCGGACATTTCACACAGCATCATCTGGCCCCATAGTAAGCAGAGCTTGTTATGGTGACTGATATACTATTTATATACTTAAACACCCGAGACAAATACTTGCATATCATAAAATCATTTGTCCCGCGGCGGGATCGAACCCGCAACCTGCTACGTCTACGCCGAGCCTTAGCCCACTGCGCCACAGAGGTCGTCAAAGGCATTTTATTTTCTGTAAAATTGAATAAGTGTCACGTAGACAAATGTTTTTATACTCATCGTGAATATTTTAATTATAGGGACATCTAAGCTATAACATCATATTTTTTTGACCTAATAACTATTGTTTATTAATATGAAATGACATTGTTTAATATTTGCCATTTATGCATTCTAAAACATCTCCAAATAAAATAAACCAAAGTTAAGAACTTTGCTAAGAAAGCAAAGTTCTTAACTTTGGTTTATTTTGACCAAGTTGACCAGACCAAGTTGTGTTATATAAGTAATGTTCAAGCAAATAAATAACACTTCATTGAATTTCTATTGAAATACTAAAGTCTGCGGTCCCTTAAAGCTGTAAAAAAACAATCGTCTAAGTCAACGCAATCAAAAAATTCTGCCTAAACATGGTCATATATGCCGCATGTTTCGACTCTCGCCAATAAGTCTCGACACTCGCCAATATAAATCAAAACCTATCCCTGACATCTGTCATCCCTACAGATGATTTTTTACAAAAACAAATTGGTTTTTATATGTTTTTAACTTTTACCACCCGCAGTACTCCATAAACGATCAGCTGAGGATCATTAAAATTGGCTCAGCACCCGTATCTGACCTTTAAATCGGGTTGGTAGTTTTCGCTGAACTATATAACACTTCGAGTGAGGATTTTTTTCTGTCAGGAAAGTAACATAAAAAAGAGACTATAAATATGTAGGCCCTCAGAGGCCTATTTATAGCCTTTTAACCTAACCTAACCTAACCTAACTTATTATAATCCATTGAGCCATATCAATAATTTAATAAGAATAAGTACAATCACAGTAAAAATAAATCTCGAAAAACTTGAGAGAAATCGTGTCATTTCTTAAAAAGTTTTTTGAAATTTGAATTATCTTGTAAGTTCAAACAGTTCAAGTGCAAATAGGGTAACTTTTGCTCTGATAAGTCGACGTCATAGTGTTATTTATTTTTTGTTAGCCCCAATGCACACTGGCCTCCACGATAAAGAAATAGCTTTGAACATGTTTTAAAATCAAACGATAACGTATGATATTATATATATCTTCACTCATTTGATGGTGTGCACTGGGCCTTACACAAAGTAAATGACACAACCTATCACATCTTATCAGAATAATATTATTGCATCGCATCAGTGGATATTGGCTCTTAATGCTGGTAGAAAGAACCATATTTCGCGTCGCAGTGCTAATGAGAATTTTCAACATTTTTTACCCTTGAAGTCCTAAGTACCACTCTGAGAATCAGCTTTTAATGTTTTTAAAGAGGTACTTCTTTCAACTTGGTAACTTGACCGTCTCGTAAGAAGCACTTTAAAGTTATGCGGAATTTTATATTCCTGTATGCTTTTAATGTTATTGCCTGTAGCGGACTGGCTTTCCAAGTACAATTGTTTGCACAATCACTACTTTGGGCCTGTATTTCGGTACAAAACTCAAACTCGATATTTAATCATAATATTTTGTTGTGATAACTTCTTATGGGAGGGTAAACCGCTTCGTTACGTAACGTGTTACGGCGCCAGTCTGTCTGGCTTTCTTTTCTCTCACGCATACGGCAGCGGTAGGCAGGCTCCTCCTCTCTCACTCTAACCCACATCGCTAGTTAGATTAGTTTAAGTTATCACTTCTGTCGGGCGTCCCGAGACGCACACGTTGTTTTTTTCTGAAATGCTTTCTTTTAAATTGACCAAGCGAATGTGACGGTGACCACGCTCAATGTAGTTCTGTCATCAACAAATATAATCATGACTAATGTCAGGTCAAAACCAATTCAACAACACCTTGTTAGAAAAATAACGATACTATACTACGAATAATATACTACGATAGGAACGATGTTCCTATCGTAGTATATTATTATTGATAAACGTATTATATTATTGATTAGAAATACAAATGAATAAATTTCTAGCGTCTGAGAGCAATTAAATGAAACGCAGAAGTAACTATTGAATGAATTGAAGGAATGGCAGGAAATTTCGTTATTAATATATATGTTTTCGAGTTGTGAAAATAAACATTTTATTGTATCATCCTCATCATCATTATCTCATTATCATCATTAAATTCATTTTCAGTTCATTTTCAGTTCATCCGTTCTCTAATTAATTAATTCATGTCACCCTATGGTTAACCGTCTACACTAAAGAAAGGGTCGTGACGGAAATTCGTGACGAAAAAATCTTACACTTTTTCGCCTAGCCGTCCAATCCACCAAGTCCGTACCGTGCGATAAGGAGCTTCGTTCCAAAAAAATGTTTTGTTATATATAAGAATATAATCAGTCAGATATAAGAATCTGACTTTTCTGAAAACATTTCAGGTTTCCCTAAATAGCATTTTACGGTAGGAGGGACGACCTACTTACCTCTACCAAAAGCGGGTAACTTCAAGGCTAAATATTTATTAAACCTAAAATACGAGTATATATCGAAATCAAGCCTCCTGGTATCTTTAAAAGATCTATGGATAGACCTATATCACACAATGGGGTAGTCAAATTATAAAATTTCATTTCATTGCATTGAAGGAGCTACTAATACGAATTAAACAAATAGTCTACAAGCACAAACTTTGATTAGGAGCGGACAGACAGACGGAAAAACAGTGAACCTTTATAGTTTTCTTGTGGACCGCGAAATCCAAAAAATCTATCCTTAGCCGCCGTCAGTCCGCCACGTCGATTTTATCAACGGAAATGCCTAAAATTGCATCTATCTTGTACATCTACCGAATAGACAACTGAACGGGCGAGAAAATGGAGAGCAACTCTCAGTATTATCCATTCTCAGCGAGACTCGAGACAGAAATCTTTCAACTAGCATATGGAGCGCGCTTTAGTTTACGCTAAGTTTCGTCTATGATTCTTACTTCCAAATACTGAAAACGCCACTTAAAAAAACATACTCGGATAACGGCTCCTTTTCTCAAACAAGTTGGAATGATTTTGGGTTTATTTAAACGCCTATTTGGGAATTCAGTATTCTCACACTGCTGATGTGTTTCTTAGCTTTGTGTTGTAGATCGAGTCACTCGTTCTCACGATAATCTTTTCATCACAGTGGATCGTAATGACCTGTGATAAGAACTACTCCTTTCATATAAGCCAATAGCCAACTCAAGTGACGAAAGAAATATACCGTCCGAAGACCTACGTCATGGGTTTAACAACTTGTTCTAAGTTTGATTCTTGCTCTAGAATACAGCCTTTAGAAGGTAAGATATATGATGTGTAAAATGTATGTACAAATAGAGTCATCCTCGTCGCGCATACTCAGGCTCTGTCGTAATTTTATTACAACGACTTATGATTGCAACTGTAAATGCAAGTGTGCAAAGTTGACAAGTGTCATATTCAGTGGAGACAAGTAGACGCAACGCTGAAGCTAAGCGAGGCGTAGGAGGTGTTATGGTAATGTTCACCCAACTGGGTGTGTTTATTGAAACACTAGCAACTCATCCATTAGCAAGTGACTGAATGTATAAATCGCTTAATCAACATAATTTTAACAAATAACTGAATATCACGATGGTGCAAAACAGACAAGACAAAGAAAAACAACTTTATGCTAAGGGTTATCGGCAACTGTGGTCACGGTGAACAAGAGCCTGTTTGAGACATGTGCAAGTTAAATCCCGCTTTTGGGCAATGTATGGAAATACTTGTGTGTGTAACAAAAAATACTGTTTCTCAATTCCATGTTTCTGATGATACCCCTTCAAATGTTAAGCAGAGTCTACTAGTAAATACTAAATTGCATTCAGTTTCCATTTAGAAATGTACCCTCGAAATGGTTGTTATGTAAAGAAAGCCAGACAAACAAGGCCACGACAATTATAATTTAATTACTTACCAGTCTTCCAACATGTATCTCTCTATTGTTTGCCTCATAAACAAAGAGCTTGATAACATCGGAATTGGGATCCCCGCAGTCGATGCTAATTTCATTAGACAATACATTATCGAAAATTGATTTCACTTCAAACTGTGTTAATTTGAAGCAATTAAACGCTTAAATCAACCCGTCTGGAGTTGGAAAGTTACGAAATTCTCTCTGAATATTGATTTGAATCGCTAATGATAAAGTTAACAGATTTAAACTAATAGTTGGTCAGCGTAAATTACATCTTTCCTCCTACTTCATCCTACAGGATCGGTTTTTGTGACTAATGTTCTGCTTGACCACAGAACACTGAGTTATTTCCGGTTTTATTAGTAACTAGCTGACTCGTGCCCACTTCGTTGGGCGGTTTGAACTTCACAAAAAATATTAAAGTACTAATATAGCTATTAAAAAAAATATAGCTGTTCAAATTATTGTAATATTTACAGAGATTAACAAAGTTCCGGATAAATTTTGATAGATGGCGCTAGCGGCCACCCGCGGCTTGGCCCGCCCCGTTCCCGTTCCCGTATCCGTTGATTTTTCAGAGATAAAAAATAACCTTTATCCTAATCCAAGTTACTAACTATATTCATTTTAAGTTTCATCCAAATCAGTCCAGCGGTTCTTACGTTATAAGTGGTGTAGCTAACACGACTTTATTTTTTATATATAGATTTGTTTTTTAATTTAAATAGATCTAGAGTTATAGACTCTGGTGTGAATAATAGGAATAAAAACATTGTGTTTCTTTGTACTTCGAGCAAAATATAATCCGTATGATTATTTTATATGAAAGACACCATCTTTATATAAAATAACAATTGACGAACGACAAGATACCACTATGTGACATCATACTAAAAACACTTGTATAATTGATATTGGCAAAATTAACATCACTAGTGGTCGCCCACTGGTCGAAATTCATAATTAATTTAAATTAAAAAGAATCTTAAATAAAAAAAAATGCATTCTGCACTCCTTCTCTATATAAACTATAAGTGGGCGGAATTTTCATACTCCGTCCGCGCAATTTTCGTAAAAAGGGGTACAAATTTTTTTCTTCACGTATTAATATATTGATTATGACACATACCATTAACGAAAAAAAAGAAGAAGAGAATGTGTAAAAAAACACACTAGATATATACGAGTAAGTTTTTGAATCGGATAAAAAACTGGGCCTAATAGTCGCACTCAGGACGGTTCCTTGTGTCGTTCTTTAGAATACATTTTCTTTGTCGAATCACTAAGGTGCGACTTGACTAACCTAATGGTTAGTCATGTCGTCCTAAGTTCTTATAGGACTCGAGTATGGCTATATGTAAACTTTCCCTACAATGAGACCATTATCTAAACGTCTGTTAAAACTATTAGAGGCTTTATTAAGGGATCTACCCTTAATACTCCCTTTAGAAAACTGAGACCAAAAGTAAAAATAAAAGATTTTTATTCTATTATGATGCAAACAATACTTACCACGTAAGAACTGCTTTATTATGTACCTACCTAAGTACTTTTTTTATAAAAGCCGAATGCTATTAAACTTTATTACTATACCTACATAATAAAATACCAAAATAACAAAGTTCCGTATGTACCTATGCAAACATACCGCGTGGAAGAAAATGTATCACAGTATTTTATTTTTATCCGTTGCCTACACCTACACCTACACGTGTTTGAATATCGTAGATGTTTGCTTTATGGAAATATTTAGCATAATAATATATCAGATTATATCGGCAATAATTTCTGTTCGAATAGAAACAAAATTTTGAGAAAGTATAACACAAAAAACATTTTACCTAACATTTTACGTCTCCCCATCATTCTTAGCTCAGCGGTTTGTTTGGCGTCTCCTTCCTGAAAACCTCTAGCTCGTAAAAGTGGCTACTGTTTCCCGTTTTCACCCTTGTGCGTAGCAAAGTCTTTACAAGTTTGCCAAAACCACGTTTTATTTACTCCGAAAATACGAGTCTGCTATGAAAAATATTTGCTGAAAACTTTCATTCGCTATTGAGATTTTCCAGCTCGAATATTTTAAAATTTTCGTGCAGTCGATTTAATTTTGTCCAGCAACGACACTCACGGACTCAAATATGGAGTTTTATTACGCAATACACTAGAGTAAGTGTGAAACTGGGTAGGTTAGTATACTTTTACATCAACGTAAGAATCAAGTTTCTGACTGACTGGCATTATAGAGACAAGTCATCGCTTACCGTTATTTGTGAAACAAGAAATTTCTAGGTGGGTTTTTTACAGTCTTGGTACAGGAAATAGTTAACCAAAATTCTATCCCAGAGGATGCAGTGAGCGGTTCTATCTATGTATTAATCGATCAAGCGCGAAATTCGCGTCTGAGAGGGGATGGTTCTTTAACCATCGATGACTATTACTGGTCCGATAAGGGCCACTTACGTTATATAATAAGTATGAAAGCACTGATCCTTGCTGTATCAATAAATAATAGAAAAAATGGTTATCTGTTAAGTCGTTTTACGGACGATAATTTGACGTGATAAGAAAACATTGATGAACCGATCGCGCTCCTCTATCGTTTTTTCCGAGCTCTCGCTTACACGCTCGGCTCAGGTGGAACGTGACAATGAGTCAAGAAGTTATCACGTTTTTTTTTTATTGTGATGCTTTAATTTTTTTCTTTATTTGTGCTATGAGATACTTATTACCTGCAAAATTACATAATTTTAGATTAACGGGAAATATCCTATTATGCCTAGTATAGGTTTTGTTTTAGTTACGAGGGTCGATATATTTAATAAATGACAGTATTTACAGTCATTTATTAAATATAATTTATTAAACATAACTTTGATTGCTTTGACTTAAAAACATGATTTACTTAACTCTGAGGGACCGCTGATCTTAATATTTGACATTATCTCAACGCGTGCTTGAGAAAAAAGGTCCTGACAGACAGACAGACGGACATCGGACGGACATTCTACTATATACACCTACCCTATCCATCTCACACCACTATACAAATCTCTCTCTCTCACACACACACACAAACACACACCGTACATAGGTACTTTGATAATAAGAAATCAAAGCTGTTCTATGTAATGCACAAGTTGCAACAGCAACTAAATGTAATGCGCGTAGCGGGGCTCTGGTGACCTGTACTACAGGTTTTATTACAAAACCTATCTCAGAGACCAGTCTCTCGTAAAACAGGTGATAAGGCATGTTCTTATAATTTTAGCATTGACTGATGTACACCCTTTTCAACCGACTAGAAAAATGAGGAGGTTATCAATTCGACTGTATTTTTATATTTTTTATGTTTGGTACCTCATAACTCCGTAATATTGCTTAACCGATTTAAAAAAGCTATACATCTCGATTGGTCCCAAATAAATTTTATTAAAATCGGTTCAGTAGTTAGGTTTTATATTAAAAAAAATCTAAAAAAAGAATGAAACGAAATTTTGATATTTTACTTTTTATTATTATTGGTTGTCTTTTTATTTTTTAAAACGTAATTCTTTGAGTTCTCTCTCATTAACATTATATATTATATTATATATATTTTTCATTAAGGATAGTTTATCCTATAAGGATTATTTCTTTCCTTTTGAGGGTCGGAACTCTACTAAGCAATAAATAAAACGATATGGAACACATGAGCCTGGATGAGGCTGGAACTGGACCGGTAGGAATGGAAGGCCACTCTTTGAATTTGCCATCCCTTCCACCCAGCAGTGGGTGCAGTCGGGTTACGGATGATGACAAATACCTACAGGTACCTACGTAAACGAGATCACGGGGCGTTCCACTTGTTTAAAACTAGCTGATGCCCGCGGCTTTACCCGCGTGGTACCTACGTAGATTAAAAGTAGCCTATATGCTGTTTCAGACCTCAGTTCAGTTCATAGATATTTATTCTCAAAAAAGACTGGAGTCACTTACATGAGAACTTATTTAACCTAAAATAACAGTACAGGTAAAAGTCACGTCGTCTGAATAATTAGGTTTAGATTAACAGTATAGGATGACAGTAGGCAATAATTATTACAAGAAGGTAGGACACATTTGAATACATTTTAAGTAGGTAAGGTAGTATGTGCATCCTGCATTATTTTCTAGCAGATCAGCAGATACTAGCAAAAAGTTTCGTATAGTATATAGTTAGGTATTTTTAATAGTTGTGGCTATGTAGTTTATTTATTGATCTACATTAATATCCTTACTAATATTATAAGCGCAAAAGTTTGTATGTATGTTTATTACTCTTTCACGCAAAAACTACTGAATGGATTTTAATGTAGCTTATACATCAGAATAACACATAGGCTATAATTTATAAAGATATTGTGTGAATTGTCTAAATTATAACGATAAGTGTCAAGAAAGTGTGAAAAAAATCTGCCATCTGCAAGCTATTCTGGCGTGCGCTGCAAAAACCGTTAGAATGACACGAAGTACTAATCATTTAAATCCGCCTCGCTGTTTAAATAAATTTATATAAAAAGTTATATTAAAATTACTTATTTATTTATTTAAATTATAGCCTGTGTTATTCTGATGTATAAGCTATATTATTGTAAAGTTTCATTAAAATCCATTCAGTAGTTTTTGCGTGAAAGAGTAACAAACCATATATACAAACTTCCGCGTTTATAATGTTAGTAAGGATATGACTATCGACTTACAGGTACAAAAGATTAGGGTCGTCCCCTGACACTACCTTCATGACTGCCGCCGACGGTCAAAGCCTTAAATATATACGACAAAAGGAAGCTAAACCCTCAAAGAAAGCCATAGTCATAGTATCATGCGCGTAAAGCAGTTATTTTCCACTGTATTACACCCATCTTTGAATGAAGCCGCGCATACGAGTAAATTGGAACAGAGAATACGAGTGTAACCAAATTTTTAAGATTCGTAAGCCCGAAACGCGCTGGTTTCATATTTTGTAAAATAACCCGATGTTTAGATAACTATGTACAGATAACTTTTAGTCGATTATAAATAAAAAAAACAACACCACACCATCTAGTCTCAAACTTAGCATAGCTTGTTCTATGAGAGTCAGATGACTTCTAGGGTCATCTGGCTCTCATAGAACATAGTACATTTGACTACGATATCGCCTGATGTTAAGGGACGATGTGGCCGACGATGGGCACGCAGGTCTACAAGACACCTATTTACTCTTGACTTGAAGAGACCCAGATTGTAGTTTTCAGTAAAGACAGACGACGGCAAAGTATTCCAATCCTTGGCTGTACGCATTATAAATGTGGAAGCCAAGCGCTTTGTTCATAAGAGTAGACTCACATGGTATGGATGGTACTGAGCGGTACGTCTGCTTGTCCTGTTGTGAAATGCTTATTCTAAATAATAAATAAAAATAATAAATAAATAATCTCGGACATATCACACGGCATCATCTGGCCCCAAAGTATGCAGAGCTTGTGTTATGGTTACCAAATGACTGATATACTACTAATATACTTTTTTTAATACATACATATTATACATAGAAATTAAAGATAAAGGTAAAGATTATTTATTTGCATAAACATGTGTAGATAGGATGATAAATTAATAGTATGTCACAACATGTTTTACCGATTTCAGTGTGCAAACCTATATGCTGTTTTAAATACAAATTCATAGTGATTATACGTAAATAACACCTAGACAGAACACACAGCGATGTTCATCACACAAACGTTTATTCAGGATACAAAGTTCTCAACCTAGAGCGTAGAAGGCAGAGCTACTACCAACTGAGCCAAGAATCCAGTTGATTAGAATCAAACTTCAGCTAAACCATAGCTTGAGACGAAATTTCGAATTCTAATAAACAATGGCTCTACAACGCTATGCTCACGAAGTCGCTAACCATCGATCGCTTGTCTTCTTTTTGGCCACTGAGATAACTTAATAGGTAATTAGGTTAATTATCAAAACGCAATCAGAATTAAACCGTAGACAAAAGCGAATATAATGATAACTGTTCTAATTAGGAAATATCCTAGTCTTGCTTGTATTTGTATCTCGTGTGGCATTTTGCTTGTGAGCGACACACTATGAGATAAGAACCTTTTGTTAAACCCTGGGTAACCCTTTTTAAGATGCTTGAGGTTTGAGTATGTTTTGGGACAGGCATGATTATGTCATTTACTTAAATATCCTTGTAGTGCGTTGTCCGGCTGTTTGACTTGCTCGCGGAATAACAATTTTTACAGCGTTAAGTATGAGATTTCACGCCTACGTCTGCGGGTATAACAACAGGGGGTTTCAAAACTGAATTTAAATCTTTTAAAATGGTAATTATTTATTCAGGCTACAGATTTAACGTTGTCATAATGACGTTCGTTATTTCTATAGCCCGCGACACATTAGGTCAATGTGCTGGGCCAACATGTTCAGCCAACGTGTAGAGAACGACTTGGCGTATGTTGGCAGTAGACGACCAAGACTTGTCGGCCAAACGAATAGTATCGGTTTTTTGTGCACATATAAAATTTTACTTATCGCATTTCGCAAACAGTGTTTATACGTTGGCGTCTTATTTAGTTATTCGTCAGCGAAGGCAGCAGTTAGGAGTATAAAATTAGATATTTGTAATATATGTATACATACCATCCACCATCTTATTTAACCGACGACCTCTGTAATAGATCCTCCCGCCGCGGTTCAAATGTTTGTATGTTCTGCAAGTATTTGTCTCGGGTCTGGGTGTTTTTCTATGTATAAGTATGTATTTAAAAAAAAAGATTCTGAGTCATGTGGCACCCATAACACAAGCTCTGATTAATTTAGGTATGGCAAGGGCTTTTCATTTTAGTCACGTTAAACATACTGTGTAAATTGCTGCGGCTGCACGAGTCTTCACATCCATCTTTAACATAGCTCCATTTCAGAATTATCAATCATCATTGGCCTTAGTTCATCTGTTAAAGATGATTTAGTGGCGTCAGGCAAGTTACACAGCAGTTAATTAGTACTTGAAAACTTTCGTTAATGAATCCACTTTGCAAGCTGAGGTGGGTGAAGTTTCCTCTCCACCTAACCTCTGGACTTTGCCGATAAGACCCGAAGGAAAGACGAGTACATGCGGTGTCGATGGCAGGTGCATAACAGGTGGCACTGAGCTGGGTTTGTTTCAAGTTTTCCTTCCTCTTCTGTTAGTCAGCAGGGGGACCACGTGCATAATTTTCTATTCCAATATTAAAACTAAAATCTATGTTATAAATTATGACACAGGTAATACCCATTTTTGTTATAGTAGTTTATTAATCAGGTTGCTAATCAGTACTAATAAGTCGTAAACAGGGAGCTTTGGGATCCTTTATGTTGGCCCAACATGCTGGCCAACACCTTGATCTAATGTGTGCAAACCAAAAGATCAAAGTTGTTTTTGATACGGCTTCGAATATGAGTACTTTGCCCTACTCTCTTGGGGTTTATAGCGCGTGTTAATTTATTGCAGCCTATAAAATGTACCTACTAAATAAATTATCCATTTATTGAGTACCTACCTTATTTGTTATTCCTGTGTTTTCGTAGATACCGTGAACTTAATAGCTGTGTAATTTCTTTATTTGATATCACACACATAAAATCGGGAAACCATTTAAAACTTTCTACTTCACGAAAACAAGCCCTGATCACTTCCAAAAGTCATAGAAAGATAAATAAAATTGAAGTACTTTCATCAATAGAAGGGTTTCAGTCAGTCAGAAGGAACTCCGCGAACACCGAACTCCGCTTTCCATGTACTAGAGTACCTCATTATAACTTCTGAGTGTGATGGAGTCGTGGAAAAAGACATAAAAAATACCTTTAACAAAAGGTCTTCGGTTAGCTAGATTTTAACTTTTTTGCCGCACTAGAAATAAGAGATATAGACTGGGCCAGCTCAGTTAGTAGCTCTACCTTCTGCGCTGTAGGTTAAGGGTTCGATTCCTTCATACCGACATTTGTCTGATAAATATAGAGGTTTGTTCTGTGCCTGGATGTTATAAAATATCATCAATATTATTATGGTGATACCATAATACAAGCTATGCTTAGTTTGAGGCTAGGTGGTGTTATGTGCATTGTACACCAATATTTAATATTAACTGACTTAAACAAAAAGGAGATGGTTCTCAATTTGATTGTTTTACTTCGTCATATATATGAACCGATTTGAAAAATATATTTTTACTTCTCGATTGGTTCCGTAGTTTGGTTTAGTTATGTTATCAAAATAGCTTGAAAAATATGTTATCCAAATAAACGAAGTTTCGATATTATGCTTTCCTGTGACTTTCCAGTGGAGTTAACGAATTTCTAAAAAATATGAAGTAATAAGAGCGTAGAATAAAAACTTTTTTAACTGACTTCAAATAAAGGAGTTTCTTAATTCGGTTGTATTTTTATGGGTTCAAATTTCATTCAATGAAGTCAGTTTTCGTTTTCGATTTAGAAAACGTAATTATTTAGCTAAACTAGACTTTTAATTTGTATCGAGACAATGGCCTCAATTCTGTTGGCATCAAACAAATTATAGCTAAAATTAGGTTTAGAACTGTCAAATGAAACTTTGGTATTCTGCTGCTACAAACATATCCTAATTTAATTTTATCTAATTTAATTAAGCATTCCTAATTTTGTTAGATGGTACCAACCAAATAGGTTTTACAAATGCTATGACTAATTAAAATATATTTTAGACAATTTCTAATTTTAGAAATGAACCAACCGAATTGCCACCATTACCTTATCGGTGTTATGTCTCGATACCAATCTATCGGACCTATGTATCTGACTGCTTTTTGATAAGATGATAGTTAAAAGGCAGTGGTTGCTCTTGTTTTTAACCGACTTCAAAAAAAGGAGGAGGTTTCTCAATTCGAATGAATATTTTTTTTTATTTGTGTTCGCGGATAACTTCGTCGTTTATGAAGTGATTATGATGATTTTTTTGTTGGAAAGGAGATATCCCAAGGGTGGTACCATGATAAGGATCTGTTGATGTCATCCTAGAGAAATCGAGGGGAACCTTCGAAAATCGTAGTGGCGACTAGTGCGTTTGTGAATATTTTTATTAAGTATTTTAAAGCACTGCTATGTAATAAAAGTGAATTATTATATGTTCGAAAGTGTCTCTGTCTGTCTGAATGTCTGTTACTTTTCATAGCTAAACGGCTGAACGGATCTTGATGAAATTTGGTGCGAAGATAGATTGTATCTTGGGGATAAATATAGGCTTTTTATGTAGGTACCACGCGTGCGAAGCCGCAGGCAGTAACTAGTAATTAGTAAACAAATATAATGGTGGACCATCCACGCAACATCATCTAGCCCCAAACTTATGTCTTAAATTATCAGAACCCGGATCTCGACTCAGCAGAAACCGAGGGAGCAGCAACAGCATCCTAACCGCGATAGCTGAAAAAATTGATTGTCCTGTTGTATATAAATTGGTCATCATCATCATCATCACATCCTCTATGAAGTCCACTGCTGGACATAGGCCTCCCCAATAGATTTCTAGGAAGAACGATTTTGAGCCCTCTCCATCCACCGACTTCCTGCGATCTTTACAATGTCGTCAGTCCATCGGGTGGGGGGTCGTCCTACGCTTCGTTTTCCTGTCTTTGGTCGCCATTCGAGAACTTATACTCCCCAGCGGTTATCAGTTCTGCGAGCTATATGGCCTGCCCATTGCCACTTTAACTTGCAAATTTTGAGTGTTGAGTTAAATTGGTCCGAAGGACTAAATAATTACTTAATTTTAAATACTAACCCTTAGTTGTAAGCTGACTAACACAATGGACTATGTAATTGTCTGAATAAATAAATTGAATTATTATATTATCTACTAGCTGTTGCCCGCAACTTCGTCTGCGCAGGATTATAACTTCGTGTAATTCTAACGGTTTTTGCAGCGCATGCCAGAATAGCTTGCAGATGGCAGATTTTTTTCCTACTTACTTGACACTTATCGTTTTTTGGACAATTCACTCAATATCTTTATAAATTATAGCCTATATGTTATTCTGATGTATATAAGCTATAATATTGTAAAGTTTCATTAAAATCCATTCAGTAGTTTTTGCGTGAAAGAGTAACAAACATACATACAAACTTTCGCGTTTATAATATTAGTAAGGAAAGGATTAATCTAAGATAAAGTATTAACTTTAAACTCAGTAATTATACAGAGTCGTCTGCTATTGGCCTTAATTCTGTTGGCACCTACCTAACTATAGCTAAAATTAGGTTTAGAACTGTAAAATGAAACTTTGCTATACGACTGGTGCCAACTTAACCTATAATTTAAGATATTTAAAATAACAATAATTCACTGAATTTAGTAAAAATTGCCAAACGGTTTGGTATTCTGCTGGTTATTCTGTTTAGGTAAAAATTACGTGAAATTAGAACTATCAATCTATACTCCTCTATGGCGTAGTGGGTAAAAGCCTGCCTGAGACACAGAAGGTTGCGGGTTCGTTTCCCGCCGCGGGATAAATGTTTGTATGATCTGCAACTATTTATTTCGAGTCTGGGTGTATAATATGTATGTATTTAAAAAATAAGTATATAAGTAGTATATCAGTCCTAAATGTCCTAAATGTCCGGCATTATTTATTGATTTATTTAATTTATACTTAGTCAACATGTCTGGAGTTGTTGATTAAAATTAAATGTGCAGTTTTTGTCTAATTATTGAAAATTTTCATTCTATTTCGGCGCAAAATGGATATCATGTATGTGATAGCGGAAGTTGTGAATTCTTCAGAAAGGTATTAGGTACCTCTTCTGTGCATAAATGTTCGAACTAAAATAGATTTTGGAAATTCAAAATTTTAGAAATATACCATCAGAATTGCTCCCATTGTCTTATCTAAAAGCATTTTCTTTTATAAGTAAGAAAATATTGATGCATTTAAAACTCTTACTATGGTTGAGTATTTATTAACCTTTATCAAAAAGGAGGAGGTTCTCAATTCGTCGGAATCTTTTATGTATGTTCACCGATTACTCGAACACGCCTGAACCGATTCGGAACATTATTTTTGTTTGAAAGGGTATATTTCACTTTATAACCATTTAAATTTTATCAAAATCGGTCGAGCTGAAAAATCAACGAAAATCTAAAAATTTTATACATCGATGATGTTTTCGTGTACTTCGATTCTTCGCTGTCTCATTGGAGCGGTGCGTTTATTTGGCATACCCATAGTATATAATATACAAAATACATCTACTTTCCACTAAAAATTTATTATAGGCTCAAATTTCATTCAATGAAGCCGGTTTTCTTTTTAGTTTTTAAAACGTAATTATTGACTATGATGTTGTATGCACCATAAATAACACTTGAAAGTTTTCTTGAGCAGTTGATTGTTTCTACAGTATAGTTACCTATTTTAACTAGCTTTTACTTTCACTGTAAACGTAACAAAGAAATTTCTAGAATTTTCTTGAACGCTTCAACGTGTTTACTCATCTGTCAGCACTTGCTAAGAACCGCTAGAGTCTGTAAGTAGAGTCGTAGGGTGAAATTTCTGTCAATGATATACAAAATGCAATGATTTACGACTCTACTTATATTGAACAGACTATGTTATTCTAGAAGGAATATGGGCTATATTTCCTTGTTTTAATGAGGGGCTCTGATTACATGTCAGTATGTAGTGACTATCACAATCATAAAAAAAAAATGTTGTCTGTAAAGTCGGTTTACGGACGATAATTTTACGTGATAACGTCATAAGAAAATATTGATGAAATATTGCATATTTCACCTCGCTCTTGCTTGCATGCTCGGCCGGTGCCGGTGAGCCGGCATGATGAGCCGGTGCTCATCGTTTCGTAAGGCGTTATCACGTCAAAAGGCTCTAATGTTGTTTATTAGGCCTCCTTGAGTGTAAAAACTGTCAAAATAACCTACATCGTTTCAGTGTAGATACATAATGTTAATGTGTCCGAAAAATGACAATCACACGGAAAAAAATATTTTTACCTTTTTGCGAAGTAACCATTACGCTCTTATATCATTATTTTTTTTCGAGTTGTTTCCGTTTTTATTACTAATATTGATTTTTTTATTTAAATAGAGCCAGGGTTATTGACACGGATGTGAATAATTGGAATGAAAGCCTTGTACTTTGTGATTCGAGCAAATATTATGCGTGTAATTATTTTATATCAAAGACACTATTTTGTATAAAACTAGCTGCTGACCGCGGCTTCGCACGCGTGGTACATACATAAAAGTTGCATATGTCCTTCTCCAAGGTCCGATCCACCTCTATACCAAAATTCATCAAAATACCAAATTTCATCAAAATCGTTTTAGCGGTTTAGGCGTGAAAAACGTAACAAACAGACAGAGAGACAGACAGGGTTACTTTCAAATTTATAATATTAGTATAGGTAAAAAATAACGAACGACAACATACGACTTTGTGACATCATACTATAAATATAAACACTTGACAGTGTCAAAATTTAAATTATTATGACATGCTTTTAACGAAGAAAAAGAAGAAGAAGAAGACAATTACACGAGGCTAAAATAAACATTGTTCAATAAACAGTGAATAACGTCTTGACAACGAAACCTTATAATTTATTTTTCACATTCTCCAGGGTTCTTGTGTTTTATTATTATATACATAAAGATACCAAAATTTTAAAATAAGCAATAAACAATTAAATTTATCACACTTATTATAAATGCGATGTTTTGTATCTCCTCGATAAAACGGCTCGAATAAATACACAATGATTTCAAAATAGATAAAAAAAACACTCACTAACATTATCATTTATCCACTCAAAATGTATTATATTAATATTTGAATAAAACTTCGTACATAATGTGGACCCGAAATAACATAAAGCCTACTTTTTAATCGATTTAAAAAAAAAAGTTCTCAATTAGACTGTATTTTTTTTGTTACCTGATAATTTTCGACTGGGTGAACCGATTTTGATGATTCTTTTTTTATTTGAAAGCTGGTGCTTTCCGTGTGGTCCTAATTTTTTCCTAGTTCTGACAATGACATCCATGAGAAAACCATATAAGTCTTAAATTTGCAATAAGTATGTGCGCGACAAATGGACGAATAACTCAATATCAAGCCAACCGATTTCGATGATTCTTTGTTAACCGACTTCAAAAAGTATCTTATCCGATAACCGGTCTTAATATTTTTTTTATATTGAATGAAATCTGTTGTCTTTTTAGTTTTTAAAACGTAATTATTATATAACAGCTTAATTACAGTACATAAATATATCATTATAAATAATAATTGCTACTTAACATTCTTAGGTACTATAATCGAACACATTAAATACTCTAAATTATCGAATGATTAATTTAGTCATTTATAATTAGTATAATCGTCATTACAATTCTTTTACTTTGTCAGCGGGCAATTTCTATTGCCATCCCCGTGAACAGCTGTCGCTATAACCACACGTAGTAAGCCAGTACACACCCATGTTATAAAGATGCGGAAAGTTTTCAAGAAAAGTTGTCTTTACATAGCGGTGAAAGGCTCCCAACTCCATTTTAGTATTCCGGAAAATGAAGCTGCATTTTTTATTATACTTTATTGCATTCTGCTTTGAATTCGGTGGAACATTCTTTCTACTTGGTAAGTGAATTATTTGTAAACAAACCCTAAAATGATAGTAAATAAAATAAATAAATAATATATAAATAAATGATGGCTGGCCTGTCAGCTCAGTTGGAAGTAGCTCTGCCTTATGTGCTGTAGGTTGTGTGTTCGATTCCCTCCCAGAATAAACATTTGTCTGATGAACATAGGGGTTTATTCTGTGTCTGGGTGTTATAAAATATTATAAATATGTATTTAAAAATACATAATATGTATTCTACTGGTCACCATAATACAAGCTATGCCTAGTTTAGCGCTAGATAGTGTTGTAAACATTGTCCACTAATATTATTTTATTATTTACTTAATCACGAGGTATTGGCTGAACTGATTTTGATGAAATTTGGTATTGTTATAGATGTTGGTCAGAATTAAGATCTGGATTTTATTTATCTACGTACTCGCAGCATTTAGTAAGATATTAAAATTTGCTTGTTATTTTACAACTACTTACACCTAATGACGGTTAGGCCCCAAGGCCTCCTTAGCGGCCTATAAGTTTTTTCTAAACCAAGCCTGTTCACTTTGTTTTACTTCAATGAAAACGCACCTAAACGTCCTTATCCTCACCTATTCTTTAAATATTATTTCTTTCAGAGGCGAAGTCCATATATTTCTGCCTGAAGGTCTGTCCTTTGTATTGTTCGAAGAGAGAGAAACGAGACGTGGGTGAGTTATTTGCAAAGATATTTCATGGATGTATTCAATGGTGTTATAAATGGCGTTATTCTATAGACGCGACCGTTTCTGTGGATACTTGGAAGCGAGGTGTCGTAATAAAACCTTTTTTTATATAAAGCTATCCAACCTTTTTAACCTGTACTGGCACGCTAGCCACAGTCATATCCCACATTATCGTTATACTAGTTATTTCAAACCAGTGTGGTGAAAGGTATGAAGTGTGCCTTAGAGGCTGTTTTCGTGAACTTGACATAATTATGCATTCGAACTTTTTAGTTTCTACGACATTTCCACACGATGGCGATGTTTTCCTCCGCAACGCTTGGATTACTTGTATACAGCACTTAGTTTCTTGTTTAGAAAAATCTATTGGATTCAAACTCACGATCGTAACCACTAGACCACAGGTATACCCATATCCATTTTGATAAAACACGGGCTTTTCTCACGTATTATTTTGTCGATGGAGGCACCGACACTTTTTCGATTCATCTAGAGAATCTTCATCAGGGTGAGTTAGATACGCGGTCCGCTCGAGTTCACGGTTTGCTCTCTGAGCGCGAACCGTGAACTCGAGTGGAGTACGAGATACGTGATACAAGATACGAGAACGAATACGTGAGTAAAGCCCCTGTTTATTAAAATGTACATATAGTACAACTCACGAATATTTTGAAAGTGAAATACTCATATCCCACCAACCCAAACTCTTTCAAACAATTTGTAGTGATCTTTGAGACCGTAGATGTCTGCCACTAGTCTAAAGAAATACTTACTGTAGTCATACGAGGCCTATTACATCACGACCGTGATTTGTTAATAAAATGCCCATCTTTGGCGTTGTAATTGAGAAAAACTAAAACAAACAATTTAGAATTATGGTATGGTGGAGAATAATTATTAGCATAGCAGCTTCGCTTTTCAAAATTTTTGCTTATCTATTTATATAAAGCAAAGTTTTTAATAAAATATGCGTTGGCACTTTTTCATGAATTGATGTTATAAAATTTTATGTAAACGTTAATACAACTGCACAAAATGATACATAATACTTAATCTACTTAAATCGCTATAGATCATATAAATTTGATAAAGAAATCTTAACTAAAAAGTGACTTAAGTATCCGTCATTCCCAGTGGTGAGTACAGATACCAGTTACCAGGGGGTCGACCGCGGTAATTTTGAACGTTTGAACAAAAGCTAAACCAAAGACAATATGTATTTTTTGACATATTTCGTATCACGCTAATCACGGAAGCGATTTAGCTCTAATTTGGATTATACGTTGATCAAACGTTGCGGGATCGCGTTATTTTTGACAGTGCTTTCAATCGAACGTTTTTGATTTAGTACATCCTAGTAGTCTGTGCATAGAGTAATACTAGGTAGTTCTTAATATAAATTGGTTCATTGGTAAAATCAACTATTAAATCGTTCAGGAAGAATAGCACGGTACCATTTTGACATTCGGATTAGCCATATCCAAACCTTTGCCAAAACCAATCCGTTCAACGGCAATTACGTTGACAAATAGCGCGATCGCCCTACAGGTATAGTTGACTGAATTATGAAGGTGAATAAGTCTAAATAATAGAACCAACAGATACCTATATATGTAGATGCACTGAGGAACCGGTGACCGGGTGATACCCTGCCCAAACGATCTTGACGCCTTTTGATAGCGTTCAAATCAAGATTTTTATTATAATAATTTTATTTTGAAAACTAAAAAGGAAACCGACTTTGTCAAATAACATTTGAGCCCATAAAGCCCATTGAGAATCTGTTTTTTTTAAGTCGCTTAAAAAAGTTTTAATTTTACGCTTTTTAGTACCTTATAATTTCTGGAAATTCGTAAACACCACTGGAAAGTCACAGGGAAACAAAATATAGAAATTTCGTTTACTTGGATGACATATTTTTTTCCAGTTATTTTGATTTTAAATCAACCTACAGAACCGATTAAGAATTTAGTTAACCTTTGAAGTTGATGATTATTGAATATTTTAGGCCTTATAGTATAATTAAATTGCTGAATTAACTACAACTTAAAAAAACAATTTGAAACAACGTTACATTAAGGCTTACCTTAGTGCACGAAAGGAGCTTCTGAGGCGCACTTTAATCCTTTCACCACACTGGTTAGAAACAGAAATAAAGATAAAGATGTATGTATAATGTATTATCCTGAAAAATGGTAGGTACCTTTTTCATTTGACTTCTTACATAAAATAATATAAATAATATTTTACAGGACCATACTGGGAAGATGACGAGTACATTCCCTACCACAAGTCATCACCATACATAGATGACGAAGTGCCATACCATCATCACCACCACCCGCGCTTTGTATATTGCCATCCCTACCACACCACGGAAAAAACAACCACAACTATGGCTACGACGACGACAGAATCACCGAGTGGCATTTGCGAGTTTTGTGAAAAAAAATGTGGGTTCAAACTACCAAAATAAGTGTTATAAATAATTAAGCTGGTTCTACACACTTGTACGAGACAAGCGTTTTTTATTTTTTTATTTATTTTATCATGGATAAATCTACCTTTGACTACTATCACTGGTAAGCAACAATGCAGCCGATGATTGAGCACGCAGGTCTAGAAGACACCTATTTACTCTTGACTTGAATGAACCCAGATTGTAGTTTTCAGGAAAGACAAACGACGGCAAAGTATTCCAATCCTTGACTGTACTCATTATAATGTGGAAGCAAAGCGCTTTGTTCGTAAGAGTAGACTGACAAGGTAAGGATGGTACTGAGCGGTGGAAATGAAAAAATAAATATTTGTTGATTTATTGAGGCGGTACGAAGTTTGCCGGATCAGCTAGTTATTAAATAAAAAAAATTTAATATGTGTAATTGAATACGGTTCTATTAATATGGTGCTTACCTCGAACAAAGGATATGTATGGCTATTCAACAAGGTAACGTTGCAAGCCTTTTGAACACTTTATCTGCAGTCAGTGAACTGAACTCTGTTTTAACCGACTTAAAAAAAAAGGATTTCTCAATTTTTTATTTTTTTTATTTTTATGTTTGTTACCTCTTAACTCAGTCATTTATGAACAGATTTGAAATGTTCTTTTATGTGAAAGGATACTTCGATTATCTGTTATCCGATTGGTCCCATAGAAATGTTATCAAAATCGGTGCAGTACTTTTGTTTATAAATCAAAATAGCTGAAAATATGTCATCTTAGTAAATTAATTCGATTTTATTTTTAGTTTATAAAACTTAATAATTGTCTAATTACGGCTAGTGGAAAATTCAGTTCATATTTTAAATAGTTATAAATTATAAATAGGATATCTAGGACAGTTTGTTGATTGTTTGTACCTATTTTTAAGCTTAAATTAAAATGAATTAAAACCTATTATTAGCTACAAGTTTGTTTTTATTTGTTTTTTTTTCAACTCTTTTTGTCCACGTCTTCTGAAAGATATGGTATATATGATATGGTATGGTAAAGATTTTTCATATGGTATGGAAAAAAGAGTTGTTTCGCGCTCTCGTTTGCACGCTTAGCTCATTTTTCGTGCGTGCAGCCGGCATATATAATTCATCGATTTTGATCGAACACACATATTCACAGAATAACAAAAAGTGAAATCAATACCTAATATTACAAAAATATATATAATATTAAATACAATAAATTGATATTTGAGGCCTACGTATTTGAGCCTTTTGGAGTTGAGACCCTGGGCGCGTGGGTGTTCCCCACGCCCCCCGCCCTCCGCGTTTTCAAAATTATTTCACGGCGTCTGGTAGATACATTGCGGGACCCAGGAGCTGGCTCCTATCTGGCTCAACGTTTGCTCCTATCTGGCCATTCAACGTGGTAATGCTGCCAGTATCTTGGGAATGCCGAAATCTGGCAGTGATCTGGATCAGTTGAGCTATCTATAAATTTTAAACGGTCCATAGATAGATCAACTGTTTCACGTGTATTTTATATTATTAGAGTACATTTCTGTAATTATTTCTGTAAATAAACTTTGTGTCCTATTTTATGTATCTACTAGGTGTATTGTAGAATAGTATAATTATATGAAGATATAGTTAAAGTATTTAAGCAGATAAATAAAGACATTGATTTTATGTGTCTGTCATTTGCCATTAAAACTATTATCTAAATTTCTAAGTACCTACTTTTGACTTACTTGACAACGAATGACCACTGGTAAAACAACTGGTAAACTTTTCTTCTTTTTATCGTGTCACTAGTTATTTCAATATATAAGACACCAGATATAAAAGACAAGACAAATTCGTAAGTCATATATGACCCCGTATCATCCTTTTCTCGAAACAGTTCAGGACATTTTCGATCTCCTTTAACTTCGTTGTGGATAAACCTAGTAGCCTGAATTTTCAGTAACCAAGCAGGCATTGTAGGTATAAACTCTTTATATTTAAAATTTCATTCAATTTGAACAAGTAGTTTAAGAATGATAACTAGTGAAAGTTTCTTAATTTTGTCATACACTCACTCACTGACTGACTGACCGATCATCAAAACTCAAAGGCACTTTTAGCAGACATAGGAGCTTCAAATTTAGAATACAATTATTGTTAAGTGTATGTGGATACGTGTAGTATTAAGAACGCAATAGAGCGCAACCAAGGTTTCAAAGTGTTCGCGAGAGATCTGTCTATTGGGCAAAGTCTGTTGACGAAGCTGAAGACCGATAGTGGCAGTGTCGTTTCCTCGAAGCCAGAAATTTTACAAGAGCTCGAGAAGTTATATGGACAACTATACACGTCATCGCAAAGTCCTACTACAAGCACGAATAGCGATGCAAGAGCCCGCCTAACCCGACACTACACTGAAGACATTCCGGACGTCAGCCTATATGAGATTCGAACGGCTCTCAGCAGCTTTAGAACAACAAGGCACCGGGGGAAGACGGAATAACGACAGAGCTTCTGAGAGCGGGTGGTATACCAGTACTTAAGGTCCTCCAGAAGCTGTTCAACTCCGTCATCCTCGAGGGAACTACGCCAGAGGCGTGGAACAGGAGCGTGGTGGTACTGTTCTTTAAGAAAGGGGATAACACCCTCTTAAAGAATTACAGGCCCATGTCGCTGTTGAGCCATGTCTATAAGCTGTTTTCGAGAGTAGTTACTAATCGTCTCGCTCGTAGGTTTGACGACTTTCAGCCTCCCTAACAAGCCGGGTTCTGAAAAGGCTTTAACACCATAGACCACATCCATACGCTCCGGCAGGTTATACAGAAGACCGAAGAGTATAACTAGCCACTTTGTTTAGCGTTTGTGGACTATGAGAAAGCCTTTGATTCTGTCGAAACCTGGGCAGTGTTGCGGTCACTCCAGCGGTGCCAAATCGACTATCGGTATATCGAAGTTTTGAAATGTCTGTACAGTAACGCCACCATGTCTATCCGACTCCAGGACCAGAGCACGAATCCAATCCCATTGCATAAAGAGGTGAGACAGGGAGATGTTATTTCTCCGAAACTGTTCACCTCTGCATTGGAGGATATTTTCAAGCTGGCATAGACATGGTATCAACATCAATGGCGAACACATCACTTACCTTCGATTTGCCGACGATATAGTCCTCATGGCAGAATCTCTGGAAGACCTTGGCACAGTGCTCAGCGACCTTAATATCGTGTCCCAACAAGTGGGTCTTAAAATGAACATGAGCAAGACAAAAATCATGTCAAATGCTCATGTTGCACCCGTACCGGTACATATTGGGAACGATATAATCGAAGTTTTAGACCATTATGTCTATTTGGGTCAAACGATTCAACTAGGCAAGTCCAACTTCGACAAAGAGGTCAGCCGACGAATCCAACTCGGATGGGCAGCGTTCGGGAAATTACGGCACATCTTCTCGTCACAGATACCGCAGACCCTCAAGACGAAAGTCTATAATCAGTGCGTGTTGCCAGTGATGACATATGGAACTGAGACTTGGTCGCTAACTATTGGCCTCATACACAAGCTAAGAGTCGCGCAACGTGCTAAGGAGACAGTTATGTTGGGTGTTTCGTGATAAAATCCGCAACGAGGAAATCCGTAGAAGAACCAAAGTCACCGACATAGCACTCAATATTTGCAAGTTGAAGTGGCAATGGGCAGGCCATATAGCTCGCAGAACTGATAACCGTTGGGGAATAAAAGTTCTCGAATGGCGACCAAGGACTGGAAAACGAAGCATAGGACGACCCCTCACCCGAAGGACTGACGACATTGTAAAGATCGCAGGAAGTCGGTGGATTGAGAGGCCTCAAAATCGTTCTTCCTGGAAATCTATGGGGGAGGCTTATGTTCAGCAGTGGACTTTATAAAGGCTGTTATGAATGAATGAATGTATGTGGATTAATCAAGGAAAAACTACAATATTTTACATTTTCAGTCCAGTTTTCTAGATACGCCAACTGCATAAATACTTTGCACTTTGTAATCCCATATAAATTTATAGGATTACAAAGTTACATTTGCAGTGAATCAATCAGTGTACCTGTATATCTTTATCATTACATGGTATAAAATGAAGACCCTTCCGCTGTCTGTTCGCTTAGATCTTTTAAACTACTCAACGGATTTTAATGCATTTTCTGCAATAGATAACAAAGATTTGTAATGTGTTGTCGTAACAAACAAATTTTTGTGCGCTTAAATCGCAAACGCTGGCTAAACCTTACGAGATAGATCAAATTAATGTACTACGGAATTGTATATCTTAAAAAGATCGATAAAACAATCCGCGATGGTATATATTTATCTCCTAAAGATAAATACAGTAACCATTTTTATCTTTTACATATTACATAAAAAATATGTGTAAAAAAAAAATATTATATACCAAGCTATTTTGTACAACACAGTAATTATTCCTTATCCAATTAAATACATTACATACGTTGTATATTTTATGTAGATCAAAACTGCTTTTAAAAGCATTTCATTAAAACGGATATATTAGAAGATACTCGTACCTAGATTAAAAAAGCGGAGGCACAGCGGCTGGTGGGCCGTACGTTTCGTCCCGGTTGGCAGCGGTCAGTGGGCGAGTGCACCATCCCTAGTAATGTTATAAATGCGAAAGTACCTACGAGAAACCTACCTACTTATATTCCATCATATAGCGTGGCGATGCGTCGGTCGCCACGGCCTGTATCGCCACGCCAACAATCAGGTTTACCCTCGCCTAAAGATGTTTCACATCAAAAGTCTTTTATGATTTAAATATATAGATTGACTTGGCAATCGCATGAAAACATCAAACATACATACATAACACAATACATAACAAACATAATTATAATATGTATTACTTGTATCTCACAAGACAGTAATACATACTTGTGACATACAAGTAATACATACTATTATAAATTAGATTGTTTAGTGCGATTGCCAAGTCCATCTATTTACTTAAAACATAATTTTTTTTTAATATTCAAATGATCACTAAAAGATGTTTTTAGCTAATTACGTAATAACTTAAGACAGAAGGTCCCTTAAGTAGGGACTGGAAAAATTAACCGACTTGGAATTACATGGATCTTACAACTTTTTACGGTAGAAGAACTGAGTTACGAGTTTTTGACAAGTTACCTTTTTGATGGCATTTATTTAACTATAGTAACTATCATCATCAATAATCATCGAGTCAATGACTTTCCATACATACATTAGTTCAATAACCAAATAAAGTATTTCTGCAAACGAAAGAAAACAACAGTTTTAATATTATTTACGATGCATTGTTCTAGCGTTGTGTAAAAAAGTGAAAACAGAAACAACGAAAGTGTAATAAGCTGGTTAAGGAATGCCGAATACAGCCAACATGACTGGGCGAGAAGTACTGCAATATATAAGGAGAAACGGAGTTTTTTTTTGAGTTTTTTTTGAGCGGTCTACCCTTCCATAATGATAACTTGTTATGGAAGGGTAGACCGCTTCTTTACGTAATGCGTTACGGCGCCAGTCTGTCTGGCTTCCCATTCTCTCACGCATACGGCAGCGGTAGGCAGGATCAGCTCACTCTAACCCACAGTGTTAGATTAGTTTAAGATATCACTTCTGTCGGGCGTCCCGAGACGCACACGTTTTTATTTATTTAGACACACAATACACGTTACAAACAAATTTAATATACATACATATAACTAGAATACAGTTTTGATCTGGTTTGGAAAATAGCTTTTGAGCGCACACAAACTATATAATGTGAGCGAACAAAATGACGTTCAAGACGCTACTATCACTAGTGTCAAATGCCCCGCTAAAATGGAGCATGTCATTGATTGTTACAATATCCAGTATACATTTCAGTTAATAATATCCAGCTCCAAGTTAGTCTAGTTAGTTCGTCATTGAGCTGTCGACACATTCTGGTTAAAGGATTTAAAAGGAAAATATTGTTTTTATACACTAGTAGGCTAAAAATATTGGTTTGATTAGATCCGTAGATCTTTTTTACACAATACACACAGAGCACAAATTTAATATTAAAAGAGACAATACAATTTTGAACAACAATTCAGGCGAGTCAGTTGTGGATTTTGTACAGATAATTATTTTGTACAGATAAACTAAATGAAAGTATATACGCCATGTATATATCTCCAACGATTGTACTTTAAATTTATTTAACCTATCTTCACAACTCATGGTAGAACGACCTGACTCATAACGATAGTTTAATATTTTAAAGCATTTTCTCTGGACTCTTTCGATTGCATTGATATGTACCTACAACAAAGTAGGGGGTCCATATTGGACTATTATACTCCAGAAAACATCTAACCAACGCATGTGAGCAACGCAAAGTCCCCAGCAATGTGAGATCGATTAAGTACGTAATTATCTACGGTGTAGGTGTTTACGATTTTATGACGTTTTTTAGTCAATGATATTATGTGATGATATATGTATCTATATTTAAAGACATTTGATTGTGTTTACACCATTCAGGCACAGTATACATATATTTTCGTTAAAGTCAAAGTCAAAATTAAGCAATCGGCTTCATTAAAAATAACTAAAAGAAGGGGACCTAAGTGAGATCCTTGTAGGACTCCAGAGAAAACCACCGCTGGAGACGAAACAAAAGCCTTTAATGCAACCAACTGACTCCTATTGTCAAGATATGAGCATATCCAGCGATACAGATTACCATGGAAACCATACGACAAGAGCTTCCGACAAAGTAGTTGATGACTAATCTTGTCAAAAGCCTTGGCAAAATCGGTATATATGAAGTCAACCTATACACCATGGGCAAAAGCACGACAGAGATTGTTTTTGTACTCCAAGTTTGGTTGGTTACAAAAAAATCTGTTTTTCAAAAAAAGCGGCTAAGTGCGAGTCGGACTTGCCCATGAAGGGTTCCGTAGCAGCAAGTAACATAATATAAAAGTTCTTGTAGTTCGTTGTAACTTTGATCGATGTTTTAATAATAGCGTATTTTTTAAAATTTAGTTATTGATAAGTACCTAAACACTATAATTAGGTACCTAAAAGATGGGATTTAGATCTAACTATATGCGAGCCCATACAAGCTTGTCATAGCTAAACAACCTAATATATATTCCAGTTTGACAAGAAATATTTCCAAAAATATTATCAATTTGTGTGCCTCCTCGCGTAGTTGGACATGGTGGTAATAACGTCCTGTAACCAGCGTTCTGCATGAATGACAGTATACAATTGTCTTTTAAAAAATCTTCGGTGAAGTCTCCAAAAAGTAATGTTGGCATATTGTTGTTGCAAAAAACCTTTTTGTTTATGAACTCCATGAAAGTTTTCTTTGTACATCTGGGCGATACCGATCAAGCCACGCCCCGCGCGAATTATAATTATTATTTACTTAGGCACCTATTACAGATTTATTATTAGAAAATAATGGTTCATGGTTTATGCATAAGGTTTATGTAATTAAATGTTTTTTTATTTTTATATTTGAGTTGATTGAATACATAAGGGTTCTGTTTTTTGCCATTTGGCTACGGAACCCTAAACCATGTTGTTTATCTGAAAAAATTGACTTGATGTGGTTATAAAGAAGGGTGTACACTAAGGTCTCAAATGATTTTGCAAAACAAGGCAAAATACTAATAGTCCGATAATTTTCGCAATGTGATTTGTCACCGCTTTTATATATTATATTTTATATTATATTTATGTGGATGTGTGCAGTTTAAAAGATGCAACGAGGAACCTAGTGTTTTCTCTACAAAGTTTTATAAAGTGTGAAGGTAGTTGGTCAGGCCCCGGGCCTTAGCTTATATCTAAAAGTTTAGTTTTACGAAGGATATTGTCTGCATTAATAAAGATAATGTGTCAATGAGCTAAAAATAGCATTATTAATGTTTGTGCATTTACAAGTGTCAACATTATTAGAAGAGTTAAGAAAGGAGTCTCTTGTAAAAACTAAGGCAAAGAAACGAAAAAAAATATTTTTTTTTGTATTATTTTTGTTACCTTACTCTGTCATTTATGATACAATATTTTTTTATGTAAAGGACTTTACGTATGGTCCCATAACAATTTCATCAACAGTTCGGTAGTTTCGTTTTTAAATAAAAATATCTGGAAAAATACATCCAAGTAATGTATGTCATCCAAGTGAACGAAATAGAAATAAACGAAATTTCCTGTAACTGTACGAATTTTAAGAAATGATAATGTACTAAAAAGCGTAAAATAAAAACTTTTTAACCGACTTAAAATAAGGAGGAGGTTCTCAATTTAGTTGTATTATTTTTTATATTCCCTGAAGTCTATTTTTGTAATCACGTAGGTAATTTTTGGTTAACATAGGCTTAGCTACCCGAGGCTTTTGCATGCGATAGGCTACTTCTACACGAGAAGTAGCCTATAATTATGTTAATACAAGTCCACCAAGTTTCATCTAAATTGGTTTAACCATATTTGCGCAATGGGGTAAAAAGCAAATGTCTAAATATCCATACCATTGTCTGTCTTTCCTGACTACGCTTCGCTACGCACTTCGCTACGCTACGCACCACGCTACGCACGCTGTGCACTACGCTATTAGATAAACGATGGAATATGCAGAAGTAAGAAAACTGTGTCACAGACACCTATGCCCGCCACCGTTTACAGAGAATTTCGTGTTCCAATAGAAAATAGAAAAAGGTAAGTAAATTACTTATAATATAGGAAATTAAAGTAATATGATGTGTAAGATGGCAATATGTGTTTATGCAAAAGACATGCGTATGTGTGGGTGTGACTATGTGTTGGTGGGTGTGTGCTTGTGGATTCCATGTTTACCCTAGTCTGTAAAGTGTTTTTTTGAGATTTGCATGATACTGATTTTCTGACATTCCACTAGGTACATTAGACAAGCCTATATCGTGAAGACTTGTGAGATTATCTGGTTAAAGTATATTGTGACTAGATCGTTACAACGATCACGGCTCTATTTTGTATTATTGTACAATCCCCCAAGACAACAATAGGCTATGGAGTTTATATTGAAGGTTTAAATGAAACATTTATTATATTTTTCGCTAAAGGTTCACAAAGTACACAAAAAAATAAAAGAAGTTCTATCTAATGCAAAATAAATATGTGTGGACAATCCACACAACATCACCTAGCCCCAATCTACGCACGTGTGTTATGAGAACCAGATGGCTGAAAGAATACCTACTTATATATTTTTGAATATAATTATGATAATTTATAATACCCAGATAAAAAGATTAATCACAAAAATGTTTGTTGTGGCAAGGAATCAAATCCAAAACAGGTGCAAAAAGCAGAACTACCAACTGAGCGGATAACCCAGTCAAATCATCATGGTTAGATAATCTATACCTATAAAAGAGCTTAACCTTACTGACTAACTGACTGACTGATTCATCATCGCCGAGCCGAAACCGCTGAAGCTAGAAAGCTGAAATTTGGAAGGTAGCTTCCTTTTACAGAAAAATCACCCACAAAGGCGGGTTTTTTTTAAATTCATCTCCTAAGAGGGTGAAAAAGGGTGAAAACAAATGTATGAAACATTAAAACGCGTAGTGCGATTAACTTGAAACTTGATACGAGTAAATAAAATGCAAAATAAATTGACACGTGTTTCAGGACTTTTCAAAATAACCCTAACAAAAAGGTAAAATAGGGTGTCAAAATTTGTATGGGAACTTTTTCACGGGTAGTGTGATTTATTAGAAACTTCGTTTGGATACTTAAAATGCAAAATAAATGGACACATGTTTCAGGATTTTTTTAAATCCTGAAACATGAAGAAGTAAAATGGGGTGTGAATATTTGTATGGAATTTTTTTAGTGGGGTGGGTGTGATTGGTTTGAAACATTTCAATAAAATTTGGCAAGGAGATAAATTGCATCCTGGGGAAGGATTTAAGCTACAATTCTTTTAAAAAACTGCGGAAGAAGTAGCTAGTAATAATATGTAATAATAATGCTGGACATTTCACACAGCATCATCTAACCCCAAGTAAGCAGAGCTTTTGTTATGGGAACCATATTGACGTGACTTATATTATATACTTCTTATAATCAATGGGGGCAATTGCAATAGCGGGGTAAGAGTAATAAGGATGTGTCAATGATGTATTTTTGAAAGAAATATGGAATAAAACTAAATATTTGTGCAGTCTGTAAGAAAAATTTCATATATTTGTATGTTTTCACGTTATCTCCTTGAAAGAAAAACCGAGGGTTAATTCCTTTTTTCGCATTGTTTTGTTATTACCCCTGATTTAAAACTATATAGATACAGTCCTAAGTAACTGAGTAACATTATAACGTTTGCCCTACATGCGGGAAATTACTTTAAACTTTGGCCTATTAAATGCTTGATACACATGGGAATTATGTACTTTAAATTATAACAAACTAAAAAATTGTGTATGATTGAACATGTAATTCTAGTTATGGTACTCGCATTTACCCCACTTAACCCTATATATATTTTTATTGTAAATACATACAGATTATACACAGGAACACCCAGACCTAAAACAAATACTTGCAGATCATACAAACATTTTACCGCGAAATCGAACCCGATGAAAAACATTTTGTACAATTTGAACTACTCGCATGAATACTGAATTACTTGAATAAATACTAAATTACTTGCATGAATACTCTTCGGAAACCGCTATTAAGCTGGATAACACAAATCCTCTCTTGAACGTCGTAAATCAAGATTTTACTGGATTCTGGTTCGATTGAAAAAATGTATTGAGATTTAGGCAGTCTAAGCATTGAGTAATTGATTTTCATTGGATGCGAGCCAAGACTTTTGTTATACTGGGAAACGAACTTACATCATCTGTTATTATAAAATTGTTGTCCTGACTGACTGACTCAATAGACAATATTTTTTTCAAGAGATAAATTATTATATCATAGATAATTTTACGTAAATTGTATTGCTGACTTTTTTGAATTTTTTAACTGCTGACCGAGGTTTCTGTCAATTTATTTAAGTAAATCGTCTCTCTGGTCTTCACGATACAGGCTTGCCTAGTGTGAAGACCGCTGAAACATCTAACCTATTTAAAATTCGAACAGCATTAAAGTGCATTTGAACATTGTATATGCTATCATTATCAATGCTGAAATAAATATTTTTTCATTTTTAATGTACAGCAAATATAACGTTATCATTTACTGCACGAAAACCATCGCAGCCCCAATCCTTTATTGGTTTGGTAACGCATTACGCTGAGACGGAGACCTATTTACCCCACACAACCTAGGTACTTAGTTAATTTAGATGCACTATATCATAAACATAATTGATGGTTTTTATGTGTTTACAAAACTGTATTTTTATTTCTTTATTTATTTTGGATGCTGCCTTAGATTTATTCAGATACATAGTTTCAAAAAAATACAAATAAATGCAATTATCAACATTGGGCTAAGTTCATCAGTTAAAGATGATTTAGGTGGCGTCAGTCAAGTTACAGAGCAGTTATTTGTAATTGAAAACTTTCGTTCTAGATCTAATCCAGCAAGCTGAGGTTGGTTAAATTTCCTCTCCACAGACGCCGCTTTACCTAGGATTCTGTTCGATAGCTCAGGCCTTCCTAGGTACCCACACAGGTAACCTCTCGACCTTGCCGACAGAACCCACAGGTAAGACGAGTCAGTAAATGCGGTGTCGGTTCGGTTGGAGGTGCTTGGATAGCACCGAGCCGGGTTTGTTTCAAGTTTTCCTTCTCTGTTGCTAGCTCTTCTGTTAGTCAGCAGGGGGCTAGCCCCCAATAATTTGAAAACTATGGCAGTTACCAAAATTCAATAAGCTAATTACTTCAGTACTAGTATTAATATGTAACCTAACCTAACCAAACATATTTCTATTACAACTATCTGGATCATAACAGTATAAATAGGTTGTCCGTACCTAACTTATGACCTTTGTGCTGTGGTGAAATAAACATATTTTCATTCTCTCTTTATTTTCTTGACAGTGTGTAGAAGCGTACTAGGAAAGTAATTATCGAATTTTAACCCCTAAGGGTCCACGGGGTGTCACAATTTGTGTGAAAATAAAATGAACAAAGTTTAGGGGCTTTCACTAGTTGTAATATTGGGAGTCTGTTTGTCAACCCATCTCCAAAACCAAAGCTGGTTATCTGTGTTTGTATTTTGAAACTGTTTGTATTTGGTCGGCTTCCATAATACGTAACTGGCGACATATTACAAAAAATAGGCTTGAATTGCGCGATCGCTGCTGTCAAATACACCATTCATACGTTGTATCTGCTCTATGGTTATTTTTACCAGTTAGTGAGCGACAGGCGAGTAATAGGCAGCAGTAATAGATGGCTTAATATAATAGGTTGGGGGAAAAGTTTCTTCGCATTTTTTAAGAAAATTCAAAACATTTTTTAATATAGTTTATTTACGTATAACTAAAGTATGTAGGTACCATTTTGTTCGATAACAATTTTGCCATATTGTAGGTAGGGACATAATCCCATTGCTATAGAAATTTTGGGATTTCTGATCAAAATACCGCGACAAGTGCTTTTGGCAGTCCTCTCGTGATGTTAACCTGATACTGCCTAAAGAATTCTGAAGAGACCGAAACAGGTGGAAATCTGAAGGTGCAAAGTCAGGACTATACGGCGGTTGCATTAACACCTCCCAGCCAAACTCTCTTAATTTTTGCTGAGTAACTAAAGATGTGTGAGGTCTAGCGTTATCATGTTGAAAAACCCCTTCTGTTGATTAATTCCGGCCGCTTTCTCTCAACTTCTTGCTTTAATCTCATCAGTTGTTCGCAGTAGAGTTCAGAATCGATGGTCCTGGCTGGTGGTAACAGCTCATAATGAATAATGCCCTTCCAATCCCACCACACACACAGCATCACCTTGTTGTGAGTTAACCCGGGTTTCGCCACAGTCTGTGAAGCCTGACCGGCCTTTGATACCGATCTTTTTCGCACGTTCTTGTAGTACGTGATCCACTTTTCATCACCATCAGCTTCTTCAAAAATGGTTCGGTTTCATTACGTCGTAATAAAGAATCACAAATGAGTACACGGTTCATTAGGTTTCTTTCAGTGAGCTCGTGAGGTACTCAAATATCGAGCTGTTTTGTGTACCCAGTTTTTTTCAAATGCGCCAAAACTGTTTTGTGGTCAATGCCCAGTTCTTCAGCAACATCGAAACTACTGATATGCCGATCTTGCTCCACTTTTTCAAAAATGGCATCCATTTTATTCGTAATAGGGCGACCAGAGCGACGTGCAACTTTTGACATCAAAATTTCCGGATTAAAAACGCTTAAACCAAATTTGTGCTACTCTCACAGACACTGCACTAGGTCCATAACATCGCAAATTTTTTTCGAGGCTTGCGTTGCATTATTACCTTTTTTATACGCTTTATATTAGCTTCACTTGTATGTATGTTTGTATGTTAGAATGTTTGTATGTAACCGACTCCTAATAGGACGCGATTTTGACCCACTTTAAACGGCCAGATTTCATTCAAATTTTGCACACCTGTCAAATACCGATGACAATGTAATAATTCGAAAATAAAAAAAAACATAAAAAAAATATTAAAATATCTAAAACTAAAGAGTAGAAATTAAATAATAGTTTAAAATAACTAAAAAACACGCTTTATATAGAAAACCAAACTAAAAAATAGAAAATAAATGTATGTAAGAAAAAAATGTTTTATTAAAAAAAAAGCGTGGGGTGCTTTTAAAGATATTATAGAATTGATAATCCTTCCACCATGCACCCCACGCTATTTTTTAAATAAAACATTTTTTTCTTACCTACATTTATTTTTTATTTTGCATTTTTACCTTTTTTGTAGTAAAATTTTAAAATGTATCGAATTTCTTCATTAGATTCACTCATCTTGACAGTACGAAAAACAAATAAAAATCACACATTTTCCTAATTTGAATTTGGAATTATGTTCTTTAAAATTTAAACTTTTAAAGAACATAATTCCAAAGAGATTTTATCACAAGTTCATACATACTATAATGCGAAAAGACTTTTTCCCCAACCTAATAATATAACTTCCATAGTAACAATCAGCTACTTCCACAGTGTTATGTCATATGCCATCATTCTCTGCGGGAATGCGGCTGATATTGTAAAAATATCTGTTCTTCAAAAAAGGGCAATACGAGCCATTTATAAAATGAAACCACTAGAGTCTTTGAGAGAAATTCAGAGAAATATTCTCACAATAGCTTCACATTATATATGTATATGAAAATTTGTTATACTTTCATAAAAATAGAGATGGGTTTCAGCAAAATAGTAATCTTCACAGAATTAGTACTAGGAACAGAATCAAATATACATCCCTAGGTTTCGACTTGAAAAAGTAAATAAGTCCTTTATGAGGAACACGGTGCGCTTCTCTATAATAAGCTTCCTGAAAATGCAACTAAACTACCTATTAAGAAATGTGTAAAATAATATAATAATATAAGCTTTCATTGTTCCTTTCACAAACATTTGACTATTAATGTAAACTAATTACTATATTGTAAACGTGTAAGGACCACTTTAAGCGGCAAAAGCTTCCTCCAGCTCTCGCCATCTTGCTTTATCTTTAGCGACTCTGCTCCACTCTTTGCCTGCTATTTTACAATGTTGTCTTCCCATCTTTTATACGGTTTTCCTTTTTTACGATTATTAGATGCCAATTATTATGGATGGATTAGGATTAGGTGCCAATTTGTTACTGTTTTGGACCATCTCTTATCGTTCAGTTTCTGGATGTGTCCTGCCCATTTCCATTTTAGGGATAAAACTTTTGGAGGAGCATGATTGATGCTTTGGTTTTTTTCCTAATGTCGATGTTTCTTACTTTATTTTTTAATTTATGGTTCAAAAAACTCCTTCCTCTTTGACATATCCCTATACGTCTAAGATTCTGTGGTTAACGACCATGTCTGACATGCATAGGTGAGGCATGGGAGTAGGCATGTTTCCATGGTTTTTGTTTTAATTTTGGTAGATAGTTTGCTTTTGAAGATTTCCTTCATTGCCCAGTATTTAGCCCAGGTACTTTTAGTTCTCCGTTCTCCGTTCCAATCGATCTACAATAAATGATTGAAACTCCTTGTTTTTAAAGTAAAAAAGTAGGATTAGAAATCAATCAAGAAAAGACTAAGGTGTAAGGACAATGACGAATAGGGCTAAGGTACCGAAGACTCTTACGACTGCAGATCTAGAGCAGGGCTGTCCAAACTACATACCTTTGCGGGCTAATAAAATTAAGTACAAAAGCTGGAGGGCCGCAGAAAAAAATATTTTCAGTTTTCAAGTAAAAAAATACAGGGTAATAATTTCTTTATACGTTTATTGGTTCTTCGTGAATTTATCTTTAACAATCATATCGATATCAACGTCAACATTTGTTGTTGCCAGACGCATTGCATGAAGAAGTCACTTATCTGACAGTGAAGATCTATACCTAGATTTTATAAAGTTCATTGTTGAATACGCACTTTCACATAAATAAGTGCTGCCCATCATCGATCCCATTTTCAAACCAAAATTTGTTAGTTTGGGGAAACGATCGCCAAGGATCTTAAAAAAATCCATTCTAGTTTCTGTTCTACCCTTGTAAAAGGGATCTGACTGTACGTCACATAATTCCAAATGGTATTCAGTCTTTACGCTTTCGATTTGAGTTATTAATGGATGCGTAAAAAGAGACAAATCGCTCTCTAATTCTTTGAAATCTGCGAAACGCTGCTCAAATTCCAAAATCACCTCGTCGATGTACTTCAGGTGGTCAGAAAAGTTGCATTCTTCAAAATTTCCCATTTCGGTATAATGTTCTTTGCAACTCGGAAAAAAAGATAAATCATTTTTTTCCAGTGACGTTTTGAACAATCTCAGTTTACTTTTGAACCCATTCACATATCCATACAAGTTGGCTATATTGTGTTGTTTGCCTTGTAATTTCAAATTTAATTCGTAAAAATTTTGTGTCATATCAGTTAAAAATGCAAGATCAGCAAGAAATTCAGGATTTAGCATTTTAGTTTCCATATCAGTTGTATCAGATGTTATTACATTTTTAAGAAATATGGGAATGTCTTTCCGTAAAGCGAAAAAGCGCTTCAAGCTCTGACCAGCACTCAACCATCGGATTTCTGAGTACAATAGCAGATCCCCATAGGTTGCGTCAATTTGCGTCAATTTCAGTTAAGAAATTATGAAATTTACGATGACTCAAAGCTTTGTTTCCACCTCTAATAAGATTTGTTATTTTAACAACTATTTTTATGGCATTCATTTGGCGCAATGATTTTCCGCATAAAGCTTCTTGGTGTATGATGCAATGAATTAATGGGCAATCAATGCCATTTTGTTTTAGAAGTCCCGTAAGTCCTGTAACGTTTCCTGTCATAGCTTTTGCGCCATCCGTCACAATACAAGAACATTTTTGAAACCCACCGTATTCCATAACAGTTTTTTTAACTGCTTGAAAGATATCGCTGCCTTTAGTTGAGCCATATAGTGGCACTAAGTTTAACATTTCCTCCGTGATCGAAAAATCTTTTGAAATGCAGTGAACAAAAATTATTAATTGTCCGATATCTGTCTGGTCGATACTTTCATCCAAACATAATGAATAATATTCACATTTTACAATGCAATCACATATTTTTTTTGAAACTTGCATACAAATCATACACTGAATTTTATTATTATTGTTGCAAATAAAATAATCAAGTTCCCACTTCTCCTTAAATACACGGATGTTCATCACTTAATTTTCGCTTCTTCGTTGACATAATGAAGTTAGTTAAGTGGCGATACGAACTTAGTGAATGCATACGCTTAACTAATACGGACACCAACAAATAATCAATCTACACAAACAAAATACTTTCCGGGAATTCCCCCAATAATAGTAAAAGATAGCTTCACTTTTAAATGATGTCATGAGAATGGAATGTTACAAGAATAAAAAAATAAATTATACCAAATATTAATTATATGTTTTGACAAGGAATTCTATTATCCAAACAATTTATGTCCAAATCTATTTTCTGATTAAAACATGCGTCGCGGGCCGCATGTAAAGCTTCTGTTCATCACAGCCCTGATCTAGAGTATGTCGATAAATATTTGTACCTTGGACACCAAATTTCATTCGAAGCTTGTACAGAGCTGGAGATAGAACGAAAAACTAAGAAATGTATAGCTTACATAAAGGGTAGTCTTTTGAAGAAAGCGTATTTTATTATAAATGACTATATTATTGATAAGTATGCATGGCCTCATGTTGCTCTGCCCTCAGACAGTTAACTGACAATTTGAAATGTATAAACTCTCTTGTATTCTTTTTTTGTTGTCAAGATAGATAGTTATAAGATTTATCATGCAAAAAAGCACTAGGACCATGACGAGTTTCTTGCCAGTTCTTCTCGGGGTTTTGTTAGGAGGAACTGGCACCTAAATTCACCTAGTATGTTAGACGTTTCAAAGTGATCCTTGTAATTGTATTGAATAAAATATCTTTTGACTTTGACTTTGACTGCTTCTCTAATAATAGTTTTTACGACTTGATACTGATTTCGCTGATATTGCTGTCGCGTTGTTGTTGTTGTCGCTACTGCTACTTGTTAGTAATAACCCTGCGGCTTAATCACATATATCTCTATATAAACTGTTATTTGTGAAAAGAAAATTAGAGTTAACTAATAAATTTAGCCAAACATTGGTTTTGCCAGTTGTACATGTTTGGTTTTACAGATTGAAATTGATGAGAATCTACAGTCAATTTGACGGTAAATAAATTTGATTTCAGTAAGTTGTGACTGAAAAATGTTTCGTTAGTATACGGTGACTCAGGCAATTTTTGAGCAATAATTACGCGGCTACTAATATCGAAAAATCTGGAGCTACTCCTTTTCCTGAATAGCTCTATATTGCAAGGTATGATCTGGTGGTATTTGTATACAATTGATATGTTTTCAATAATCTACCTCTTTCTCTAAATACTCTAAGGGTTCGATTAGATTCAACGACGATAAATGGCATTGATCGATGATCGATCGATTGGTATGTAATTCGGATTGATCGACGAATACGGATCGGTAAAACATGGATCAATCATCGATCGAACGTGTGGATTACAATCGATCGATGATGGATTAACGTCGAGTGATTGGTGTGGTTAACACTCATACAGTGAAATAAATAAATATCATGACAGTGCCTTGTCAGTATATATACGAAAATCGAATGTTCACCAAAATGTTTATTTGTTTAAAAACATAGCGATTCATAGTACTAATACTAGAAATAAAAATAAACTCGCTGTTCCTACAGTTAGGCTCGCTAGGGCAAAGTAAGCTTCTATAACAAGGTCCCAAGCGACGTGTTAGATTTGTCGATTGGCAAATTTAAAAACATACTTAAACTGAAACTGTCCATTAAAGCATATTATAAAATATCAGTTTATTTAGATGAAACAAAAGTTTGAGATGAATCTGCTCCAACTCGCCTAGACATCCGTAGTAAAACTTGCAAGGATCATACAAAAAAGTGTTAAGACCAGACGAGTTTTTTCTTCGTATTCTTCTTGAACTGGGGTTAGGAGGAACCGGCACCTAGATTCACTAGCATGTAAGAAGACGATTCAAAGTAGTCCTTGTGATTTTATTTAATAAAGAATGTTTAGACTTTGACTTTGACTTTGAGTGCAATACAAACATCCAGTAAGAGGACGTGTTTTTGGCCAGTACGACTTTGTTGCTTGTAATCTTATTACGAAGGCGACAACGCAGATGTAGCCTTTTTTGAAACCGCATAATTCCGACAGACTTGCATATTTTGAATGGTTGTTTTTATTCTTTCATCGACCGATGCTTAATCGGTGCTCGATCAATGCTTGATCAATAATGAATTGACTCGAACTCTACCTATCGAGCTGATCAATTTGGTTTACTGTCGACTGTTGACTGATCTCATTCAATATCGGTCGAAGATCGATTAAGGTGTCGTAACACCCTTTATTGTTTAAATTTCAAAAACATTTTTTAAAATGGTTAGTTTCAAAAGTTTTTTAAATTGATACGAATACTTTCTTGAGTAGGTGTTGATTTAAACTCTACCTGGTGCAGATTGCTGAAATACTAATGTTTCAAAAATCTCTATCTTTGTACATACACACCAAAACAATAAAGTTTACTCTATTCTATTCTATTGCCGTAAACTACCTGATGTATTCGTGACGTCATACTTTGCAATTATTGCCAAAGATGAGCAATTTAATTTGCCCGTGTAAAAGTTGTAGTGATTCTACCTTGCACTCTCTAAAACTAAATATATCGCGGTCCTTTTTCGTTTTGTAATAAAAGCACAGGATGACAATACTTATTTTAGCTTATTTTAATTTTACCTTACAGAACGCACCGCTATTGTATCACTACCAGTGCTTGTATAAACTGGCATATAGATAGATAGATAACTCTATATTGACTACCACTTAGAAAAATACACAAAAAATACTAAATAATACTAGAACTAAATAATATACTGATATAAACAAAAACATACATACGACACATATTTCAGGGATTTCAAACCCACCCTTAAAAAGGGGTGGAATTAAACTTTCTTTGTGTACCTTTAATACAAGATAAATATACACTTGTTTAAAGGTTTTAAGAAAATAAACCTTAAAAAGAATGCCAAAAAGAATGCAATGTGCAACTTTGTATGGGAACATTACAACCTACATAGTTAAAATACAAAATAAATGAACTACAAAATAAATTATACAGCTTTTGCAGTCCAGTGCTGCTGATTTGAAGAAAGCTAATGAGAAAATAGCTACTCTTGAATATGAACATGATGTGACAAACAAGCGAGTTAACGAACTTGAATATCAACTACATGAGGTTCAAAAGCAACAAATTAAAAAAAATGTGGAAATAAGAAATGTCCCAAGACATGAAAATGAAAACATCAAGGACATATGCAAATCGTTGTATAACACTCTTAACCTCAAACCAGTAGATGATATTCTACACATGTACAGAAAAGGCAAGAACAATAACTCTCCAATAGTAATTGAATTGAAAAATGTTACCCAGAAGGATGAACTCCTAGCAGCAGTAAAAAAATATCACAGTGAAGATAAAAACCGTAAATTATGCTCGGAGCACCTAGGAGTAAAGGGAGACGGATCTAAGGTCTATGTGTCGGAAGCAATTACAACCCTGACCAAAAAAATCCATGGCGAAGCGCGAGGCCTTGCCAAAAATGGTCATTTCAAATACTGCTGGATATCTCGTGGCAACGTTCTGCTTCGAAAAGATGAAGGACAATTACCGATCTTAATCAAATCGATGCACCAGGTTGCTGCACTGAGAGCAACACGTTCATCGTGACTAGATTGCATAATAAGTAAGGCACTTTCTTCTTTTTTCGTACAATTAATTAGTTTTTCTTTTTATACCATAGTTCTTTTTTGTTATTTAACTAGACTAGTTTATGTTTTTGGAGAGATTATGACTATTATTTTAAATAAAACTAACACTTATATATCCTATACCTCACTTTATATTTATAGTATATTTTACAATTTATGTTGTTTGAGCCACTTACATATCAGATATTCAGTGTTCAGTTCTATCATTCACAATCATGTCGACCTAGGAATTAACATGCACTTGAATAAACTGATTGGTACGATCATCGCCTTCACTTACAGGCCAGGTACGAAAATTCTAGTAGCTTGCTTCTATAACTACTACAATGGTTAATGACCTTGAGGTGGTTACAACTGACGTTGATCATGAGATCAATGTTGGTGACTCGTATCTGGTTAATGATCCTGGTGAATTCGATGATATTACTAAATCTAAAATGTACCTCAAAGTTATTTCGCAGAATATTCGGAGTATTCACAAAAACTTCGAAGAGCTTAATGTTTTCCTTTCGCGTGGTGACTCTGATTACGATCTTATTATCTTGTCTGAGTGCTGGCTACAGAATCGTATATCTATACCTACAATAAATCAATACAATAACTTCCAAACTGCTAGACACATTAATCAGAATAGTGGAGTAATTGTATATATTCGGAACAATATTACAAATTTTACCGTTTATGAACCTAATGGCATAAGAGATGCTGACTGTCTTGTTGTGAATCTTGATAACAAAACCGCTTTTATTTGTGTATACAGATCTCCATCTTTTGGGTCTACTGATAATTTCCTGTTCTCCATCGATGAGTTACTAACAAAATTAAAATACATACCAAATATTTATATTCTAGGCGATTTGAACATAGACATTAGTAAAAGCAACTGTGATCCTAGGTCTGATGAGTATTCAGACTTGCTTGCAACCCATGGTCTTTTACCGAGCCATATTATACCTACACGAGAAGCTAAATGCATTGACCACTGTTTCGTGAAGTCAAAGACTAAGGTCATTACTGCAATTTGTAACACATCTGTTACAGATCATAGCTGTGTTCATCTTGCGATACCATCTTTGCAACACCACAGATCTTTTAGAGAGCATAAAACTTTAAGTAGAGTAGATTATGAGAAATCTTATAAATTGCTGTCAGTAGTGGATTGGAATGATATTTGTAAAGGTAGGGACGCAAACCAGGCTACTGAATTATTTCTCAACAAAGTATCTAACATCATCATGAATGCCTCCAAAACGTATACAGTCCCAAATAGAAAAACAACGCTCCAGCCATGGATCACACCTGGGCTGCTAAGATGTATGAGGTTTAGGGACACTCTTCATAGACGCCATAAAAAGTCTCCCAGAGATAGGAACTTAGAAATCACGTACAAGCGTTACAGAAATCACTGCAATAACATACTCCACAAATTGAAAAATGAATATGACAGATCGGACCTACAAAATAGTAAAAATGATATTAAAAAAACCTGGAATGTTATTAAAAGGGTTTGTAACCTTAAAAATTCTAAACAAGCACATATGTCAAGTGGGCTCTTGATAATGAAAGAAACACCCCAGGCATCGATTGATCACATTAATGATTTCTTTGTAAACGTGGGTGGTAATCTTGCTGCATCTATTCTAAAAAACTGTAACATCACGGAACAAAACCTAACGCAAAACTTTAAACCCCATAATACCAATTTAAATTCACTTATGCTACTTGCAAAAAACGTAATGGAAATCAATAATATAGTTGCGTCCCTAAAAAATACACCGGCTTCTGGTTGGGATGGAATATCGTCTGCTTTCATTAAAAGATTTATTAGTCTACTAAATTTGCCTATCACTCACATTTGTAACCTTTGTCTGTCTACGGGGGTATTCCCAAAATTACTTAAGCATTCGATAGTTATTCCAGTTTTCAAAGCAGGTGATGGAGACAGTATTAACAATTATCGTCCAATATCTCTTCTGCCAACATTGGCTAAGATCCTGGAAAAAGTTATTAATCGTCGCCTTGTAAGCTTTTTGGAAAAGAACAACCTCCTGTCATGTAATCAGTATGGGTTTAGAGAAAAAATATCAACTGTACACGCAATCGAAAGCCTTGTATCTCATGTTGCTGATACTTTAGACAATAAACAGAAATGTATTGGTGTTTTCCTTGATCTGGCCAAAGCTTTTGATACTGTTTCCGTCCCTCTATTAATACGTAAGCTGGAATGTATAGGGGTCCGGGGTGTACCTCTGGATCTTTTAAGGGATTACATGTGCGATAGGTCACAGGCAGTAAGAGTGGGTGAGACATTAAGCAACAAACAACCGGTCACCTTTGGGGTACCCCAGGGATCCGTCTTGGGACCAACGTTATTCTTGATTTACATAAACAGTCTCTGTAGTTCTAAATTAAAAAATGCCAAAATAATAACATTTGCTGACGATACTGCTATTATTTTTAGAGGGTTGACATGGGAAGATGTCCGTCTTTCTACTGAAAATGGAATGCGCGTTGTCGTTGAGTGGCTTAATAATAACTTACTCTCATTAAATTTTAATAAAACTAAATATATTTCTTTTTCTATTTACAATAACACTCAACCTAGTCCAGACTTTAGTCTGAAAGCTCATACTTGTATAAAAGACAACAAAAAAAGTTGCGAATGCTACACTCTTTCTTCTGCAAATAGTATTAAGTATCTAGGCATAATAATCGATAAAAACTTGAACTGGAAGTCACATATAGATATTTTAAAGTCACGTATTCGAAAATTAATACCAATTTTTAAGAAAATAAGACATTTGAGAGACGATTACACTAACAAAGTAGTTTATTTAACTTTATGCCAATCTATTATCTCATATGGTATTTCAGCTTGGGGTGGAGCAAAAAAGACTTCTTTAATCAAACTAGAACGTACACAACGCTCTATTATTAAAGTACTAAACTTCAAACCGTTTCGATATCCTACTACAAATCTTTATAATGAATTCCGGGTACTATCTGTACGTCAGTTATTTGTTAAGATCATAGTTTTAAAACAGCATTCTTATCCTGTTTCCTCAGTAACTTCTAAAAGAAGAGCGCATTTAATATATCAGGTTCCTGCATGCAAGACTACCTTTGCACAGAGTTTTTGGTATTTTCTTGCACCACTATTGTATAACCGTATTAACAAAGAGGTTATGCTCAATGATAAAAGTAAATATGTTTGTGCAAAGGTGTTAGTGGAGTTTTTACTGGGCTTCGATTATGATAAAACTGAACTTCTTCTGCAAATTATAAAATAACAAAGTAAAAGGTTTAAACATGTTAAGTATGTATTGCTTAATTAAAATGTATGTGGCTTGTTTAATTATTTATATGTAATAATGTATAAGTAATATATATGTATGTACTATAGTGGTGTGTATTTATATATAAATATAAATATAGAAATAGCATAATGATATATTATATACCAATCAACTACATACCTATTAATTTATCCTAGGATTAAGTATATCTATATATTATATTTTATTTTTATTTTTTATATCCATTTATCTACATCCATAACCATTGTTTTTATCTAAGTACGAAATATGATTTTATAGTCATTGACGGATCTGTTTAATATATTATGTTTCTATCTTATTTACATCTCCTATTCATCTATATAATATAACTGGAAGTGAAAGAGTAGGTTTAGTTTCTCTATTATATTAAAAATATAGGTAGTTGTACTTTATCAACATAATTTATTTGGATTTAATAAAAGTAAATATTAACTAATCAACTGAAATTTAAATCTTTGTTTAGTTTTAGTTTTCTAGATTTATCTGTTTTGCAAACGTATACTGCGATAACTTGTTTACGACATAACCGAGCGCCTAACTCGCTCGGGTTTGTGTTGTTGTTGCTCAACTGCACTTGATGCACACTAAATTGGACCGTATTTCTATAGGGCGAGAGTCATTACCTTGCCGTAACACAGTTTTAAACTAGCACGGGAGGTAAAGTTTCTTGTACTGTATGCCTACTACCAATTTTTTGTTTTTTTTTTGTTTTGTTTTTAAGTAGTGTCAAAATTTATTCAAAATTATAATTATAAGTAAGTTAAGCTAAAATTAGGTATACTGTACTACTGTAAGTTATTTCTGCCAAATAAAAGATTATTATTATTATTATTATATTATTACATGTTAAAGTTTTTCAAATCCTTAAAAAGCGGTGAAAAGGTGTTACAAAAGTATTTATAAACGTACCTACTATAATAAAAAAAACCTATTATAAAAAAATACTAACTTTAACGAGCTTAACTGTAGGAACAGAGATTTTAACTTTAATTCTAGTATTAATAATAAGAGTATCGTAATTTTTTGTAAATATATATAAGATTTTCATATACATATATACTGACAAGGCACTTTCATGATATATATTTCTGTAAATTTATTTCTCACTCTTTCTTAAGTGATTCTCTAAGACACATGTGCAACATGGCTGTTCGTGGAATTTATAATTGTCATGTAGTACCTACCCCGACCAGTAGTTGATAAGTGATTATTAGGGTGATAACAGTTTAGTGCTATGCTTCCATGGTTCGTAGGGCAGTTAAAGCTGACGGTCCCGCTTTTCAAAAGTTATTAAACTATGACATACGCCTTTGGGCGGCTTAATAACTCCGTTACTAGAGTTGACCACGAAACTAGAAATTATTAGTAACTAGATAAGTACATAGAATAAGTACTTGTATACATGAAAATATATAAAATATTGATATTTTAATTTTCACTCAAAACGGGATATTTACCATGATATATGAGTTTTTCTGCTTCTCGATATTTCGGCACAGTTGCATGCGCCATGATCACGAGATAAACTGAAGTCTTTGCGGGTGGATGTTATTGGCAGATAAAACGGTCTACCCTCTTTCTCAGTCTTTTACTGCGAACATTACCCCTACTACCGGTTTCACTGTCACTAACAACTCGATCACGATTACGACACACAACACTCACGGTATCTGGACGCATAACTGGTACCTCACTTTTACGATTTCCACACATCCTCACCACAGGGTTCCAGGCTCCAGACAATTGAAAACCGTCTTCTCGATTGAAATTCCTGTGTTTGGTAATCTCTATTGCCTCTTGTACCAATCTTGGGATGTAATGTTTTTCAGTTGAGATTACCTGTGGATTGTGTAACTCGATCCAGTGGTTTGAGCCAGATTCTAGTAGATGTGTAGCTATGGCCGACTTTTGTGTGTCCATATTTTTGACCGCCCGGATGTGTTCTGTCACTCGACAAGCTATGGTACGTTTTGTTTGGCCGATGTAAGAGCTCCCACAGCTGCAGTCAATCTTGTACACTCCTGGTGTTTGAAGAGGAATCTTATCTTTAGGTGAGCGCAGGTAGTGTGAGATCTTCTTTAAAGGAGTAAAAATTGTTTTTATGGACAATTTCTGCAGGGCTTTCGCAATTTTGTCCGTCACTCCTTTGATGTACGGTAGAAAAGCAGGTTTTCGTTCTACTATACATCTGTGGGGTTTAGGCCTTTGTCTAACTGGAAAAGATCGAAGCTTATATCCATTTTTACGTAGGACATGCTGAACATGAGCTAGCTCACTCTTTATGGAGTACTCATCACATAGGTCGAAAGCACGGTTCGTGAGAGACATTACAACCGAGTTAAGCTGCCGAGGGTGATGGTGTGAATCAGCATGGAGATATCGATCCGTATGGGTCGGCTTCCTATAAACCGAATAGCCTAAATTACCATCATCACGAATCTGTACCATCACGTCCAGGAAAGCCAAGCTTCGATCACTTTCCATTTCATACGTAAACCGCATCTTGGTATGTACGCCATTTAGGTATGCCAAAAGGAGTTCAATCTCATGTTTATTGCCTCTCACAATACAGAAAACATCATCAACGTACCTTTTCCACAACTTCATTGGCAAGGGGGCAGAGCATATAGCCAGGTTCTCAAAATACTCCATCCATATATTGGCCACTACGGGAGCGACGGGACTTCCCATGGCAACACCATCAAATATCCCGTTTTGAGTGAAAATTATGTGCAAAACCATGATAGTTTTAAAAGTTATATTGATATTTTGTCATTGATCACGGTGTCTACTCTCAGAGATCCGCTGAACTTCCTGAACACGACACCTTTCGGTCGGAACAAGTTGTCAAGTAAACGAAAGGAGCCTCTGAGCCGCAATTTAATCCTTTCACCACACTGGTTAGAAATAACTAGTGACAAGATAAGAAGAAGAAGTTGTTCATGAATTTTGGGAGACGGACCGTTAGCATTCGCGAGTATTAGTTGTAGCTATGTCATGTTACGACAAGCCGACAGTTTCCTAATAGGCCATTTAATTAAATGGCCTATTAGGAAACTGTCGGCTTGTCGTTGGAAAATCAGGATATGGAAATCCAACTCTCACTTTTTATAGCAGGTAAACCTGTAGCACTAACTAAAACTGGTCTCACATTCAATTAGGTAACCGTTAAACATGTTACCTCATGTTACGTGTATCAGGCTGACATACACTAAAAGACAATTTTTTTTAGAACGCAGATTTTTATCTTACGACACAAACGATTCGCGGTAATGGCATCTTACATTTTAAAGTACGATATAGACCGGCACCTAAAATCCAAATATAAAAACGAAACTATCACTAATTAACTGTTGACTAATTCAACACATAATTTAACGAATTTGATCACTGTTGTTAAACTATTGACAACGCCGTCTGTTAATGCTGAACCCCAAGATCGAACCCTACGTCCACGTGTTTTTGTGCTAAATTATTAATTTTAGTTTGTAACACCACCTAGAAAACTACGGCCAGATTAGTACCTCGAAACATAACTAGATGGCATCACTTGTGGGATCACCCTTCCAACATATTTTCAATATGGTGATCTAGCTTAAAAGCATCAATTAGCTGCTACTGCATGCCAATGCCAGTGCTTTCACTTCGTTGGATATTTGGCTAAACGCATTTGCTATCTATCTTCAAACTTTCTGGCCCTTCACTCATCTGTTACAATTTTCCATTTTATATCAACTGAGTATTTATGACATTAATAAATAAATAAATAATAAATAAATAATCCCGGACATTTCACACAGCATTATCTGGCCCCAAAGTAGGCAGAGCTTGTGTTATGAGTACCACATGACTGATATACTACTTATATACTTTTTTTGTAAATACATACATATTATACATAGAAACACCCAGATATTTTATTTTATACTTAGTACCTGTATAGTAGCTTTGCTCGGTATAAAACACGGATAAAACAACGTTTTCTAAAAATTAAACCTAGCTAGATCGATTAATCACCCCTGATAATGCATACAAAATTTCATGAAAATCGTTAGAGCCGTTTCCGAGATTCAGATTATAATATATACATATGTACATACAAGAATTGTTCATTTAAAAGTATTAGATATAAAGGCTTTGTTTACTGAAATGTACACGTCAATAAGTCGTCGACGACACTCGATAGTGTGGCACCAGCAATATGTGTATAATAGTTTAAACGCCCACACGAGTGTATATTACAAGCAGAATGTTCATTGTTCACGTCATAGATGCATTATGCAGTCTTCTTCATTGAAAACCTTGCGTGGGTATTCTGACGTCAGTAATAAATGCGACAGTCTAGAACTCCAGACGAGTGCTACATTTAGATAATAGCAAATACCCTCTTTGACCTGAGTTAAACTTTATAATAAAAACAAAATTATAAAAATTGCTGGACAATTCACACAATACCACCTAGTCGTAAACATAGCAAACCATGCATTATAGGAACCTGTTTATTGATGGAATATACTTGCCCTGTGTATATATTTATTTATTCATGATAAGGTAAGGTAAGGTAGGAAAGAAAGAAAGAAAGAAAGAAAAACATTTATTTAGCACACACAAAACAAAAGAGAACACATGAGCGGAAAACAGACTAAAAATAGGCCCCAAAGGGAGTCTCTCTCTAGTCAAGGGAGAAACACGTACACATTTATACAAAACACATAAACAAACAAAAATCAACTAAGTATGCGTAAGAAATTAGCCCTTCCCGCAAACCAATCAACGTTTTAGTGTGGCTAAAAAGGTTTAATCTCAGCATGTGCTTGGAAATAGCACATGCTAGTTTAAACAAATGTAAGGTAAGGTCTCTCTCTGAATCTCGGAAACGGCTCCAACGATTTTCATGAGATTTAGTATGCAGGAGGTTTTGAGGGCGATAAATCGATCTAGCTAGGTTTCATTTTTAGAAAGCATCGTTTTATCAGTGTTTTATACCGAGCAAAGCTAGGTCATCCAGGTACTATCTATAAAAGGCGATGTGTGTATGTATGTTCCCTATAAACTCCGAAACGGCTGAACCGATTTCGATGAAATTTTTAGAAAACTTTTAGACATCACAGAATTACCAACTAGGCGAGTGGGTAATTCTGTGAAGTTTGGTAGCAATCGGATCAACAAAACCCATTTTTTTGCATCAATCAAATTTAGTATGGATATAGATTGTATCTTAGGAACGGACATAGGCTACTTTTTGTGTATGTACTATGCGTGCGAAGCCTCGGGCAAGAGCTAGTCTTCTATATCTATAAAAGGCGATGTGTGTTCCTTATAGACTCCGAAATGGCTGTACCGATTTTGATGAAATTTATATAAAATCTTCGGATTGGACTTTGGTGGCCTTTGGTCATTGGTACCAAAGGAGCATCTGAGGCACTTTAATCCTTTCACCACACGCACGGGTTCAAAATAACTAGAGACACGATAAGAAGATTAGATTTAGCCTGCTTTGGGGCCAGAAGATGCTGTGTGAAATGTCCGATAATATATATATTTTGACAACCTCTGTGGTGCAGTGGGCTAAGGTCTGGCTGAGACGCAGAAGGTTGCGTTCGATTCCCGCCGCGGGACAAATGTTTGTATGATCTGCAAGTATTTGTCTCGGGTCTGGGTGTTTCTATGTATAATATGTATGTATTTACAAAAAAAAAGTATATAAGTAGTATATCAGTCATGTGGTACCCATAACACAAGCTCTGCTTACTTTGGGGCCAAAACGATGCTGTCTGAAATGTCCGGGATTATTTATTTATTATTATTTATATATAATTATTATTAGGTAATCTATATATTAATACGTGAAGCAAAATCTTTGTACCCCTTTTTACGAAAATTGCGCGGACGATGAGTATGAAATTTCGCACACTTGTAAGTTATATAGAGAAGAAGTTCAGAATGCTAATATTTGTTTTAGTTATGCCACAAACTATAGGATGCTAACGCATCTTGTTAGTTTGGTTGGTTTGTTTGGATTGATTTGATGTCGATAGCAAAAAAGGAAACAAACATGACTTGATCGGACAGGAAAGAAGTATGAAAGAAGGGGGAGAGGAACTGTTAACTATGTTAGTACTCTCGTTCTCTATAGACTATACATCGGCCAGGATTAAAGGTTCAGTGATTGTCGGCCATGAGTTATGCATAAAAAATACATTATATCAATAAAAAAAACATCATATATTTTACACGCACACATATATGAGCATAATACGAGTATGAGAGCACATGAGCATAGATACTCTTTTGTACATACTTTTTTGTTTTTTGTTAAAGTCGGTCAAATTAAGAATAGATTATTATATTATTTGTACTGTTTATTATTTGTTTGTTAATGAATTTCAAACATAACCATAATAAATTCATTTACCTATTACAATATATTAATTTGTTATATATGAGTATAATAAGAGTATAAGAGCACATGAGCATAGATACTCATTTGTATATACTTTTTGTTTATTGTTAAAGTCTGTGGTCAAATTGAGAACATATTTCCGAAAACATACTCTCAGAAAATATTATGATCTCAGTTATTTTAGCACCTACAAATGATGATTGTACTTTGATTAATACTGATATAATTAATGAAATTCCTGGAGAACAGCGAACATATCATAGCTATGATAAAATAATTTGTGATAATGACAATGCCATAAATAACTATCCGGTAGAGTTTTAAATTCTTTGCCTATTAGTGGTTTACCACCACATTAGTACCAAGTTAGTATTGAAAGTTAATTGCATCGTTCTGCTGATCAGAAACGTAAATACAAAGGAAAGTCAATGGAACAAGAATGCGCATCAAATAACAATAAACAAAAAACATCGTTTACAGAGAAGTTAATTAATTAATTTATCAAAATATGTATGTAAGTAAGTAAATATGTAGGTAAGTCGACAGCATTTTTTTTATCGCGTGGTTTTTTGTTTCAATATAAAAATAATTATAAGAGGTATTCGTTATTTCGTTTGAAAAAAATAGGCAAATCAACAGTGCAGCCTCGGCGAAAACTGTGATTATGGAGTATTCTTTGACAATAGAACCTTAATAATGTTCAAACTTATAATTAAAATTATTTATGGTCGAATTTCAACCCCTGGGCGACCGCTAGTTATTATTATTATTTATAGATTTATCTCTAAAATAGTCCCTATAGCGCAAAAGACAGGGTTACGAATACTATCAGATGAGCTGTGAGGCATCAATACAATTACCTTAAGGGAGCAGGGAATTGGTGCAGTGACGCGCTTTTTTTATCTGCCTATGATAGTGACTAAAATATATAGATTAAATAGATAATACATTTATTAACAAAAATAATTACAGAAATGTACAGCATATATATTTTATATAAATACAATAATATATACAATACAACAATATATACAATAATATAAAATAAATGTGAAACAGTTGAGCTATCTAAGGACCGTTTAAAACGATCTGCTCAACTGATCCAGATCACCGCCAGAGGGTAGCGTTCCCAAGACACTGGCGGCGTTGCCACGTTGAATGGCAATGCTAATCCGCTGAGCCATATAGGAGCCAGCTCTCTAGTTCACACAATGTATCTACCAGACGCCGTGAGAAAATTTTCAGAACGCGGTGGGCTCCTGCTCCGTACGGGTCTAAACTCCAAAAGGCTCAAATATTATTTTCGCCTTTTGAGGTCCGACGGCTGAATGTGTCGAGGACCTCAAAAGCTCTAACGGAAGTCCCCGACAGAGGAGATGCGGCCAGGATGTCTACGTATGTAGCATCCCACACTAATGGCCTACCCATCTCCCAAGGGACAAGAGTCATACCATCGGGCCTCTTACCATCATCTCGTATCAGACCGCTCGGTTCGAGAACAGCTGTTACGTTGACTCTGGTAAGTGCCCGACGAATGACATTGTTAAGATATTAAATAGATAGCCAATGACTTAAATAGAACCCGTCCCAAAAATAAAACGTTAATAGACAAGTATTAAATCATTTAATTTGCTGAATCGTAAAGCTAATTGCCATTTCGACAGGATTTAGGAGAATCACGGCGTGTTCGGGTAATCCTTACACTTGGATATTTACGACGGTGCCATTTTTACTGTCCGTTGCCATGGTGACCGTGGGCTTTCATTATTATCTTACTGCCACAGAGCGTAGAAATTATCAGATGCTCTTTTGTGGTTAAATTTGCATTTGCACAATTCTTAGCTCTTAGCTATAAGACCAAGCGCACTGCGGATCATTCCGCAGTAAATATTTTCGCGAGAAAATTATAATATCTAGTAGTTATATTATACTAGCGAGCCGCCCCGGCTTCGCACGGTTACAATGCTGATACTAAATATACTACAGAATGTCTAATGTGATTAGATTTGTATTATACATATAAACCTTCTTCTTGAATCACTCTATCTAATAAAAAAACCACATCGAAATCCGTTGCGTAGTTTTAAAGATCTAAGCATACATAGGGACAGACTGACAGCGAGAAGCGACTTTGTTTTATACTATGTAGTGATGATAATATGAATTCTTAGTAACATACAGCAGTGTTTTTTCCGCAGCCCGCTGTTATATCCGCTCCTCGCGCATTTACCCGCTGCGCACTGCGGTTTTTTCCGCCACCCGTGGCTATTTCCATCGTGGTTTATTCTACCGAGGCATGCGGGTTATTCGCCAGCCGCGGTTTTTTCATTCATCGTGGTTTAATCGGGTTGGTTGTAATGGTTTAATCCCTACAACTAGGGATGAAAGTTTATTGATAGACCCTAAAGTTTCCGCTAATAGGGACGTGCGCCTACGTCTGTTTCCACATTCCACAGCAAAGCGCGAAAAAAATCACCGCGGATTAATCCGCAGTGCGCCATAGTCCATATCATACACACTATCAAGAATATCAAATATTTTATAATATGCATTCTAAACATGTTAACCTTTTTTCAAGCACCTAAAATAAATATTAAAAAAGTGTGTGTCATCAGTTATGAATTAGGTAGGTTTTTCTATAAGAAGTGAAGGGTTTGCAACCTGCCACGTATGGAATACTAAGTTCTGTGAAAAATGAAGGCGTGTGCCATAAATAATGTTCGGACGAGCTTCTAACATTACTCATACAATCTGACATTGTATCAAAAAGAATTAACAGGTGTCTACTGAGCCCTGGGGTTACAGTCATGAGTATATTTTTCTGAATTCCACAAGAAACCTTTATAGTTTTGCTATATCTATCATTATATGATAGAGTCTAGGATCCCCCCCTACGAGCTAAACCACTATTTGTTAACGACTTTCACGACCACTCACAAACACACAAAAGCACACACACAAACACACAGTACCTAGATAGGTACTTAGATTATAAACAAATTAAAACTGTACTATGTAATGCAAATTATTTTGTAATAGTAGGTATGCTAATATAATCCGCGGAGCGGGGCTCTGGTGACCTGTACTCAGGTTTTATTACAAAACCTATCTCAGGCATTAGTCTCTCGTAAAACAGGTGATAGGACATGTCCTTACAATTATTGTAGCATTAACTGTTGTACACCTTTTTATGAGATAAAATAAACTTTATATTATTTATTTATTTATTTACCTTTGTGGCGCAGTGGACTAAGGTCCGGCTAAGAAGCAGAAGATTGTGGGTTTGGTCGCGGGACAAATGTTTAATATGATCTGCAAGTATTTGTCTCCGGACTGAGTGTTTTTATGTATAATATGTATATATTCACACAAAAAATGTTTATTAGTAGTATATCAGTCGTGTGGTACCCATAACACAAGCTCTGCTTACTTTGGGGCCAGATGATACTGTGTGAAATTTCCGGCATCATTTATTTATTATCTATTTGAAGGTACCTGAAACATTTTCAAAACAGTAGCATTTATGTAGAAATCATAAAGAAAAATGTCACAGCTAGGTAGGCTTTACTAGATTATGAGTTATATGATTTGTAAGCCTTAAAATATGCAAGCTTCATATTAAATCTATTTATTTTGCTAACTTAATGGCGTTAAATTGGCGACCTGACCTATAGTCAGTCCTGTCCTTCTTGATTTCGGAATATACGTACACGCTTGTACCTACACCTTGAGAGGAATATGCAGAATATCTTCACTACAGGCAAAAAACTAACTTATATATTCTATGGCAACGCCCGTGCCCATACTGGCTTCTTTACGAGCGGTATTAGATGATTAGATGGCATGACTTGAACCTTTCCTTATTAACCAGTCGGCTTGCGGCCTTTTAAACCTTAGATGTACTTTAACATACAACAGATGTGACAGGTAATAAAACATTGAAGTTGATACTTAATAGGTTTTCATAAAAGTTCAATTTTATAATATACTAGCGACTCGCTTCGCACGGGTGGAATGCTGATACTAAATATACTACAGAATGTTTAATGTGATTAGAAACCTCTAAAATTATCAGTGTTTCTCTACTATAATATTCATGTATTATACATAAAAACCTTCCTATTGAATCACTCTATCTATTAAAAAACTGCATCTAAATCCGTTGCGTTTACAGGACAGACAGACAGCGGGAAGCGACTTTGTTTAATACTATGTAGTGACTTACCTAAATCCTGGTCTATTGTAGCACTGTAGAAGGATATTAATGCCCACAGTTACCTTTTTATCATCGCACCTAATATACATATAATATGTACATTATCATTATTTATCTACTGAGATTTTAATATTCATATCTTAATATTAATATTCATAACTTACGATTTTTTTATACAACAGAGCGAGCGAATAATCAGACGGGCCACCTGATGGTAAGTGGTTGCCGTAAACTCTGACGCGTGTAATACCAGGAGGTATCACACGCATGTTGTCGGCCCTAGACATACGTTATTTTGTTTCATTGTAGGTACAGTTATTGAAACAGTTTCAGTTTTGTGAGCAGGTTCTATAACTATATAGTTTTTTTTGTCGATTCAGTTTTTGGAAATTTTTCAAAATGGTGGGTCTACAGCTCACAGAGCCACTAGTGACTAGTTTAAGTTGCTCCAGTAGCTATCAAACCTAAACACAGTAATGCTTGTACGCTACTACTTGGAGGTAGATTAAATGGCACTATGATGGTAGGTACCCACCACCACTGAATCTTACAGTAGAGGTGCTAGGTGAAAGTATAAAATTCTATAATTCGTTTACCAAAACTCAGTGTGATTTGGGATACGGAAGCATTCTTAGCTGTGGTCTGGTAACCTTATCTGGATCATCATTGGCCTTCGTTCATCTGTTGAAGATGATTTAGGTGGCGTCAGTAAAGTTACAGAGCAGTTAATTGTAATTGAAAACTTTCGTTCATGGATCCACTCCAGCAAGAGGATATTATCTGGATAGTGAATCAAAATATACTCAAAAGTTTTATTTCGCATTTAACAGTGTTTTTATGTGAACGTACTAACGAATAAACAGTTCCAGCATAATATCTTAGAATACTACTTTAAAGTCATATCACGTATGTATGGTAAGCTACGTCGTGCATTTTACCTAACTGACTCTCTAGCAGTCCAAATCCAAGTGCTTTAGGATATTATTTCCTAAGTTTAGACATAAATAATATTATACCGCGTAAGATGTTAAAAAGAACCATTGACGGAGATATAAAATTATTGCTCGAAGGCTTTTCTAGATATAAATCACGTTTAAAACAATTTTCTTTACCAAATAACACAAAAATGTTCTTGGTAAGAAAATGAACTGGTAATGACGCCAAAGGATCGGAAATCTACTCTACATAATGTCCAAAAGCTATTTCAAAAATATTCTCGCGGAATTTTAATGCTACGCCTTGATACCTCTCATCGCTTGTTAGCAAACCTCTTGGGGAAAACAAAATATTATTTTCGGTAAAAAATATACTATGGTAAAATTCTATAGATGGTATTTTGTTAAATGATAAAAGTATCTTGTGTTTTATGGTAGGCTCTTTCAGTAGAGACATAACAAAAACAATATAAAAATAGATTTTTACATTTAGAGTAAAGAAATTTCATTGTTCGCGTAATTCGAAGTGTTTGACAAATGATCAAAAGGTTCAGAGATCATCGATAATTTTTGGATTTGTTAGCCGATTGGAGCGCTAAAGAGCTGTTTTATGAAGATTGATTGCAAAACGATTTACAAGCTTTTGAGCTTTTTCATGATGTTATCGGAAAATCTTAGCTTAGAAAACATTAGATTTTAAAATATCGTCTTTGTATTAAAGTTGACGTTTTGGCGAGCACTATGGCACAATGGCACGACTTAGATGCAGATAGTTGCGGGTTCGATTCCCACCGCAGTCAAAATGATTGTATGGTCTTCAAGTATTGGTTGGTTTGGCTGTTTCTATATATAATAAGTATGTATTTACAGAATAAAAGTATTATATAACTTTTAAATCTATCATGGGTTTGAACAGTTTCTCTTGTGATCATGGCGCATGCAACTGTGCCGAAATATCGGGAAGCAGAAAAACTCATATATCATGTTAAATATCCCGTTTTGAGTGAAAATTATGTTAAAAGTATATAAGTCGTATGAAATGTGTGAAATGTCCGGTATTATTATTTATCTTTATAGTAAAATGTGTTCGAACCCGGTCATGCACCCGGCTTTTTCTGTTTGATAAATTATTAATGTGCGCTATATCAGTAGGACTATATTTGTCAACGTAATTGCTATTGAGCGGATTGGTTTTGGCAAAGGTTTGGATATGGCTAATCTATTTTTCCTGAACGATTTAATCGTTGATTTCACCAATCGAGCAAATTAATAAATAGTATTACTCAATGCACAGACTACTAGGAACAACTAAATAAAAAATGTTCGTTTGAAAGCACTGTAAAAATAACGCGATCCTGCAACGTTTGATCAACGTATAATCCAAATTAGAGCTAAATCGTTTCCGTTATAGTGTTTTGTGTATTACCGTGTATTACCGTCAAAAATAACGTTTTGATTTTGGTTTAGCTTTGGTTCAAACATTCAAAATTACCACGGTCGGCCCCCAGTACACTGAAATGGTGAAGAAAAACGTCGTAAGGACATCGACATGTCGTAGAAACTAAAAGGTACAAAAATATGTTCCAAGTGCACGAAGCGAGTCGAGACGCGTTTCAATCTTTTCACCACACTGGAAATCGAAATTCAAATAACGAGTGACACGATAAAAAGAAGAAGACGATTTTGCCAAAGTAGGGAGGATAAATAAGACCGTCAACATCTAATTTATGTGAGTAAACAATATGTGTCGTGTTACTGCCGAGTCACTCATTAATAACACCAGTGTTTGCAAATCGTCAGTCTACGCATTATGGTACACAAATCAAGGGTTGAGTGGAGGGCAAATACTGGAATATTCGGGTAACGGAATAATGCCGGTCACTGAGTCGTTATTTCTCTTATTGTTATTTATAGTAGCATTGGCTACTGCCTGCGGTTTAGCACGCGAGGTATGCCTACCTATAAAAATTACTATATTTCTTCAAAGTACAATATATCCTAATAATATCCTTATCTCCTTATACATGCTTTCGCCTCTTTGTGTTCCTAGGACCATTCGTGTATAAAAGACTTAATCGTAAAATAGGCATCTATGAAATTCTTCTTATCATGTCAATAGTATTTTCTGACCAGTGTGGTGAAAGGATTAAAGTGCGCTTCTGAGGCTCCTTTATGCAATGAATTTTACTATTATTATAAGTATATATTTTGTTTTTTTAACTATGTAAGTGCCCTATATGCTGGGTCAAATAAAAACATTTTCTTTCTTTCTATCTTGTCCATCTTACGAAGAAACTGAGGAGTTATTAGCTGTAGTAAAGTAGGTCATATTGAAACTTTCAACTGTCGCTTTGTTTGTCTTTCGCATGAATTTGTTTAAGGTTTATATTGTAACTCTGTTTTGTTTTTAATTTTATCACTTAAGTACCTATAAGTTAATATTGTGGACTAACAATATTAACTTATATATACTTAAGTGAGCTTTTGAGCTTTGAGTGTTCAGCCTGAGGTTCTCCTAGTTCGGGCATATTGTAAGCAGTTACCAAGGTATAGTTACATAATAAGTATTATAGTATAATAGTAAATATTATTTTCCGTATTGTAACACTTAGCTCTAAAATAATAAATAAACATTTATTATTATTAATATTATTATCAAATTTCTGGACTGTCATCTCAGTTGATAGCTCCTTCTGCGCTGTAGGTTGAGGATTCGATTCTCTCCCAGGATGTACATTTGTGTGATAAACATAGGTGTTTGTTCTGTGTCTGGGTATTATAAAATAGCAATGTATGTATTCAGAAATATTAAGTATTCTATAAGTTTAGTACTTAGTATTCTATAAGCTATGTTTAGTTTGGGGCTAGATTCCTCTAATATTTATTTCAGCAGGATCCGTTCAGCCGTTTAAAACGTAACAAACCAACTACATATACTTAAGAATTTTTTAAACATATTTGTAGTATGGTAGATATAGTAATGTTAAGGATGAATATATATTTTTTTTACTATTCATTGTGGACGATTGGCATAGTTTGAAGGTCTATCTTATAAACACACACTCAGAAATAGTAGAGTAGAAGCTCTGTCTTTTAAGCAGTAGGTTGAGGGTTCGATTCCCTCCCAGGATAAACATTTGTGTGATGAATAATAGGTGTTTGTTCTGTGTCTGGTTATTGTATAATAATCTATGTATGTATTTAAAAATATATAAGTATTCTAAGATCAGTCATCCGGTCACCATAATACAAGCTATGCTTAGTTTGGGGCTAGATGTTGTTGTCCACCAATTTTTTTAGTTATATTTATTTATTTAGATGGAATCAGCTAATTTACAGAGCAGTGTGGCACCCACAACCACATTTACTATGTACAAATAAGATGACCCAGATTTTACAAGGTTTGCGGCTCGTTGGTGACGTTTAGCCTGTTTATGCGCAAAATGGTGGAGCCAGGCGTTATCGTGTGCAACAACAACGTCAGCTACGATTTTCTTTCAGGCGTAACGATTCATTATCTATATATTGCTGTTCCCTTCATACCAATTTTGTAGGAAAAGGATGGAAATCATTTTGTTGTTTATAATTAATAATACCGGACATTCCACACAGCATCATCTGGCCCCATAGTAAGCAGAGCTTGTGTTATGGGTACCACATGACTGATATACTACTTACAGACTTTTTTTTGTAAATACATATATATTATACATAGGAACACCCAGACCCGAGACAAATACTTGCAGATCATACAAACATTTGTCCCGCGGCGGGAATCGAACCCGCAACCTTTTGCGTCTCAGCTGGACCTAAGCCCACTGTGCCACAGAGGTCGTCAATTGTTACCGATGTTGTGTCTAACAGTAGGCATCATGCTGAGTCGGGGCCAATTTGCTGTTGTATCATACACATACATACCTAAGCATACCTAAGCGTGTCTTGTTCTTTTCCTGTATTTTGTGTGTTGTGTGCTATGAAGCAAACAAATATCAGTCTATGTTTCAATGTTACATGTATGTTTTTCGTCCGTGAAGTCAAGGTTTAGTCCGAAAACGCTGGTTTTTATCTATTTTCTTGGAAATACCAGACACAGGGAAAGGCCTAAATGTCTGTAACCCACCTTGTACTATTCTCTTATTGTAAGATATTATATGCCTTGGTTTATGTAAGTACATTATACACATAACCACATTATAATAGAATATAAATAAATTACCACCTACTTACTTGTTTCTACTGTCTTAGTGATTTTCTGCGTGTAATAAAGTAAAGTAAACCAAATAAAGCAATTCAATAACAAGTTACATTCTTTTGTAGTTTTTTAAAGCAGAAATTCAACAACAAAACCTACAATATTTCACTTCGAAATATTTTAAACAGATTCTTATCTCTTCCTGCAATAATGGAAACGACATTGACAAATGCCTTTACAATGATTAGCCTTTGTAAAAGATTGCGGAAAATTGGCGGGAAATTATGGACTTCGCTATCTCAAGTAGAATATAGACAAACTTGTAAGGTTTGTTTGTTTATTGAAAATGTCCATTCAGAACATGAAATATACATTTCGTATCCTGGTGATAGAACTCTTCAGCACGAGTTACATAACCAGATGTTCTGCCTCAAAGCAGTAGTGTATATTACTGTGTATTACCCAAGAAGTGGAATTTCCGGCCTAATAAACAAAATAACTGTCTTTTTCTTCTTCTTTTCGTGTCGATGTTTCAGTCGTTATAACCTTCAATATTAATTGAAGTAACTTTCAGAGCTGGTTTTAGAAGTGGTCGCTCCGAAAGGAACTGATGATCTAAGAAGTTCCGCTGGTTGATTGAAGCATCATGTTAGAAAGATTAGCCAGCCCAGACACTGCCATACCGTGTTGTGTAATGAGTAAACTCAATAGATTGTCAATGTCATCTATCGCTGTTGACAGTTCCTTGCGTTATACGTCAACTAGTATAATTGCCTGCCTTTTTCATGGCGTCCCTTGACTGATCATCACGTTGTCTGCAAAACGTATGCCTGATTAAAATCTACTGCTGCGAATAGTGTGTTTTAATCAATATCCTTCATACCGTGCAAAGCTGTTACCAGAGTGCGCCGCAGGGAGGCGCTCTTTTCATGCACTGTCTTAAGGTAGGTCACCCACGTTTGAAACCTCTGATATTGCAAGCACCCATCTTCTTATACACTAGTACTTTAGAACCAGTGTGATGAAAGGCTTAAAAAACGTTTCAGAGGCTCATTTCAAGCGTCCAAACGTTACTGTAACAACTTACATTCAGGGCCGGCATGTTTATCTAAATAAATAAATAATGTAGCATAGCATTTAACATACAATGTTGTAATACACACTCAGACTCGAGACATATACTTGCAGGTACATTTGCCCCACGGTGGGAATCAAACCTGCAACCTTTTACATCACAGCCACGCCTTGGCCCACCACGCCGGTAAATACGAGTTATATCTACTTGGTTCATTGTATAGCTACGCGTAAAATAAACGCTCCTAAAGGATACACGAAGCTCTGCGAGCTCCTGGATGGATGATTTCATCTGAATGCTTCCGAGCCTCGAAGGGAACGTAAAGCTGTCCCGGTTTTTTAATGACGTTATGTCTTTGGGTGTATAAGTAATTAACTTAGATATGAAAGTTGGCCAATTGGTATTACACTTCTTTCGTACTCTTGTATCGAATATTCAAAGCCTTTAAAAAAATATGAATAGTCGAATCCTGTTAATATTATATATCTCTTAATCAGATTAAGTATAGCAAGATATTTATAGAAATTCCAATACGCGATGATAGCGCATTTTATTTTTTCCTGTTGTGACTTTTAGTAATAAATAAAGTTGAATTGATAAAATATTACCTCAGCAGGTAATATCACAGAGACAAAGCCGGAATAAGCTCTTGTACGCGTCTAAGTAGAAGCATAGAAATATTATAAAGAAAGAACCGTTCAAACAGCGATAGAGTCAGTCACAATGAAGACAGCCATCCAAACCATCGTTATTTTCATTGTATTGATCGCCCTCTCCGTGGAATCCTGTGAGTGAAATTCTTGAGTTTCCTTTGATAGGTAGGTATAGGCACTCACGTTTGTCATTGATGGAATCATTCTAAATATAGACAAGACAGTATAGATTGGTTTATTATGTGGTTTGGAACTTTTCTCTAAGTAGTTTTCTGATATTTATGTTTCTCACTAAAAAGAATTGCTCACTAAAATACTTTTCAAGACGTCGACATTTTTTTTTTGATATTTACCTATAATTTTCTGAACATTATTATGTCACTAAGACGGTCTTGATAAGGTCTAAGTATAAAAACCATTTGGAGTCGAAACGCTAGGTCCGTGGGGAACAGCTGGACGACTATGGAATTATGATACAATCAAAACATTGATACTAATAGCATTCAGTTAATATTGATGATTTTTTACGGAATTACGGAAGGCTGATGTTGATTGTAAGACATTCTGTCATAAGACTAGAATCTAAGATATAGATTGAATGTACGTAATACCAATTCATGACAGAATGACTATTACTAATCGAAACTGATAGACATTGATTGTATCTGTTACGCCTCGCAGGAGCCTATCGCGTTTTCAAAATTATTTTACGGCGTCTGGTAGACATGTCGCGTGGCCGATAGAGCTGGCTCCTATCGGCCCAGTGTATTAGCATTGCCATTTAACGTGGCAATGTAACCTGAATCTTGGGGACGCTGCCATTTGCCAGTGATCTGGATCAGTTGTGCTATCTATAGATCGTTTTAAACGGTCCTTAGATAGCTGTACTGTTTCATATGTATTTTATATAACTGTATATTATTCTGTACATTTTTTTTTTTAATTTTTAAATAATTTTTAAATAATTGTATTATACCTATCTTGTAAATAGTTTTTGGAAATAAATTCATTATCTATGTACCTACAACAATCAACACAAGATGCTTATAATAAAATATCATACACACCATAATTAATATAAAAGATTTGTTTAGCGAACGGATTCATTAGACTCGATATTCAGTCAGTTCAGTTATACCTTTGAAGGCTACACTGTCATGCCTTTTAGCCATGGCCCTATGTAGAGGGCTACCCAATATTCTGCGTTTAATATATATTATTTGATTACGTGGTACAGCTTAAAAGCCCTTTACTTGAATGGCAAACATGCCAGACTCACTACAGATTCTAGGTAGCCCTACTATCGATCTATACCAGTGCTTCCCAACCTTTTTTTGACCATGGACCACTTTGCTTTCTTTGTTGACCACGATGTATAAGAAAAATATATTGCGCCAATCAATCATCAAATCAAAAACTCAATGTAACTTGCATTAACAATATTATTTTAATAGAAAATATGACATTAAATAGATGGGCAAGTATTTAGTACCCATTCCGCCAATCTATTCCCAATGAGTTAGACACGATGCAGACGCATGCATCTCCCTCGCAATTGAAAAGCCATGCAAAGCGTTAGTAAAAGTTAAGCGCACAAAATCCACACATGCAACCTCACAAAAAAAATTCGTCACATGTTTCACCTCTCCACGAGGCATCTTTAGGAACACTTGACTCACTCCGCACTTTGACGAAAAACCACTCTGCTCTGCAAAGCAACAAGCTTTGACAAACGTAGGACTAACTAACAAACGATCCAACATATTTACATATTTTATTTAATTATCTAGAAAATATAACATTTTTGTAGAAAATCAAACCAATTTTGATCAATGTTATCTTTGAGCTTGCATCTTCTGCACATGTTGGGTAATCCTAGGACTATTAATATTATTACTCAAAGCACAATCACGTACTTTAAAGCGAATTCTAGCTTTTAATTATCAACCAAGCAGAAATCTCTAGTTCGCATAAATAAGTCATTTAAATAATCATTTCTTTTGGTGTAAGAAATAGCTTTTTACACCAATACTTCTTAAGTGAATCAGATTCAAATGCGGCCTTACAGTTTATCATTTTGAAGTTTAATGAGTTCTTTCTGGATTTCTTCTGTAACTTCATCAGCATCCATGCTAAAAAAATTGTGAATCAGTTTATGATCAACTTTACATTAGTCTAAACTAGCTGACCCGGCCACGCGTTGCTGTAGCTCAGTAGTTCTAATACGTTGAACCAATATACGCTAACCTCTAAAATTATCAGTGGTTCTCTACCATATTATGCATATAAATCTTCCTCTTGAATCACTCTATCTATTAAAAAAAACAGCATCTAAACCCGTTTCGCAGTTTAAAGATCTAAGCATACATAGGGACAGACAGACAGCGGGAAGCGACTTTGTTTTATACTATGTAGTGACAAGTGATTATAAATGTTATAAATTGTATACCTACATTAAATTGCAATGTAGTGTATGTCAAGTGCAGTCGACTGTCCTTTTTTACTAAGGAATAATATTTACGTTATTAACCATCTGAAAATAAAGCTCGTCTGTAGATACTATGGCTACTAATAGATGAGCAAAAACCCTCTGTGTATTAATTTCGTTATCAAGCACTTATAAAGTAGCTATCTCATGGTTTTTCAGCATTAATTATTTACTGTACTTATACTATCGTCTAAGCAGGATTTTGTTAATAGTCGTAAGATTATGATCTTTTATGTAAATTAGTAATTTTCTTCAAGCACTTAGTATTCCATAGTCTTATCGTTTATTCTAATCAGTTTAGTATACTCTTAGAACCCTATAAAAATAAAGCTGATTATGAGGCTTTAAACCGACTTCAAAAAAAGGAGGTTTCTCAATTCGATTCGAATATATATATTTTTTTATGTGTTCGCGGATAAATTCGTCGTTTATGAACCGATTTTGATGATTATTTTTTTGTTGGAAAGGAGTTATCCCAAGGGTGGTATTATGACAAAAAAACCAGGATCTGATGGTGACATCCCAGAGAAATCGAGGGGAACTTTTGAAAATCGTAGTGGCGACTAGTACGTTTGTTTATTTTTTATGAAAGTATTTTAAAGCACTATTTAATGAAGGTCTGGAGTCGATCAGATGATGGAGCCGAAAGACAGTCAAACTCATCAACGATTTACAGCAATTACCTGGTGTTTGGGCTTGATTCATTTGTATTGATGAGAACTGTACACCTAGATGGGTTGTGACTGTAATTAGGGGTCTGATGATGAAGACGGAGGACAGTCAAGGGAACTCCTCAACGTTTAACAGTGTATATATATGAAGTCGGTTGTCTTTTTAGTTTTTAAAACGTAATTATGTTATCTTAAGTTTTGTTCGAGTTACTTCGATCGAGGTAACTCGCTTAAAATCAGCAGATATTTTAGTTTATTATATGAAAATCAATGAGTGCCCCTAAATAAGTAAAAAAACGCATAAACCGCATACAGATGCGATTATAAAAGTAGTAAGAGAATAAGGAGTTGGATTGGATTGGACTGGCCTGTTAGCTTATTTTATTAGTATCTAGATCTGCCTTCTGCGCTGTAGGTTGGGGGTTCAATTCACTTCCAGGACAAATATTTGTGTGCTGAATATAGGTGTTTATTCTGTGTCTCGGTGTTATATAGTAACATACGTATTTATACATATATAAAAATTCTATCAGTCATCTGGTCATTATAAAACAAGCTATGCTTAGTTAGTTGTTTATTTATTTCATTTTCAGATTATTAACATTATATTGCTGCAGTCGTGGGTTAGCTAAATTAGCCGTTCATAATAGATAAACGAGGTTAAGCAACCTCCTCCTTGGATGAGTGCTTGCATTGATATTTTCTTATATAACTGCACGACTATGTTTAGAGTTGAAAAGTAGTTTTAGAGATGTACTTGAAAGGGAAAAAGGAACCCTAATAATTACTTTGTTGCTCGTCTGTTCGTCTGTCTGCCTGTCTGTCTTTCTGTGTAAGACCCTTTTTCCCAGGCACACGTAGAGGTATCAAGTTAAAGTAAATACTTAGGTCTACAGTCCCTCGGAGAAGAAGCTTGATTTATTTACAATCAACAATGCTTCTTCTCGACGTAATCAAAAAGCACAGCATATATGCCGCATATGCTGACGATCGCGAGTAAATCAAAATCTATAGGAAATTTCCCGTTGACCTAGAATGACCAAATTCGGCAAAAAGCAAGGTGGCAAGGTTTTTCCATTACTGTATAAGTAGGTAATGAATAGAAACGAAAACAGTTAATTTGGTTTTTTGGAGTCAAGACCCCTGTCTGGTAGATACATTGCGTGACCCAAGAGCTGGCGCCTATCTGGCCCAGCGTATTAGCATTGCCATTCAACGTGGTAATGCCGCCAGTATCTTGGGAACGCTGCCCTCTGGCAGTGATCTGGATCAATTGAGATATCTATAGATCGTTTTAAACGGTCCTTAGATTGCTCAAATGTTTTACGTGTATTTAATATTATTTTGTATATTTCTGTAACTATTTCTGTAAATAAATCTTAATATATAGATAGATAGATAGATTACCTACTTATATATTTTTTCTAAGGCTCTTAATATGTTTGCACAGCTGAATCATTCTCTTGTTTTGATGTCTTTACATCTCTGTTATTTGATGGCAACAAATTAATATGAAACACTTGTTTATTCAGGAGGAAAAATTTTAATACGGCACCCACGTTAATGTCAGATGTCCTCCTTTATTAATATCAAGATACATTCATAAATATTCTGTGCGACTCTGTACCTAATTTTAGTTCGAGATGACAGTGACAGCCGCAAAATGAAAAAGAAGGATTTTTGTTTGGCATATTATAATGTAACAAAGCTCTTTTAAATTAATCAGTTTATCTCGTGTTATTCCATGTGTTATTGGTATTCTTAGCGGAATTTGAGTCAAAAAATTGTGACTTCGTAACACAAATGTACAAAATCATTCATTCACACCAATGTACACGGTCATTTTGAATAGACACTGAACCTTTGTGACTATTTTATACTTCTTCTTCGTTAGTGGCATGTGCCATAATAATGTAAATTTTGCCAATGTTTGTTTTATATTATTTACTAGCTGTTGCTCGCGACTTCGTCCGTATTTTTTTAAAAAGAATTGTAGCTTAAATCTTTGCCCAGGATGCAGTTTATCTCCTTGTAACATTTTATTGATTAGTTTCAAACAAATCACACCCACCACCCATTAAATAGTTTCCATACAAACTTTGACACCCTATCTTACCCCTTTGTTAGGGTTATTTTGTAAAATCCTGAAACATGTGTCCATTTATTTTGCATATTATTGCTTCATATCAAGTTTCAAGCAAATAGCACCACGCGTTAAAAAGTTTCATACATTCGTTTTCACTCATTTTCACCCTCGTAGGGGTGAAATTTCCATAAATCCCGCCTTTGTGGGTGGTTTTACTGTAAAAGGAAGCTAACTTCCAAACTTCAGCTCTCTGACTTTAGCGGTTTCGGCTCGGCGATGATGAATCAGTCAGTCATGTTTAGCTCTTTTATAGGTATAGATAGATACCATGATGTCACAAAGTCGTATCTTGTCGTTCGCCATTTGTTATTTTATATAAAATGGAAAATGGTGTTATATAAAATATACAAAATAATTAAACGGATTATTTACCGTATAATAATTATTATATTACAAATTAGCAACTGGACAGAGTAGAGTCAAGAGAAAAAGTTGAATCAGATCGAAACCAGTTAGTTAGGTTATGTTAGAGTATAGAAAACAAGGCGAGCGAGTAAAGCGAGCGTGCCGCGGCAGCGGCCGCCAAAGCGGCAGAATACTATAGTTCGTCTGTCTAGATACATAACTGTGTTACTACCCACAAAAGGTTCACTCGTGCTACGGGAAATAATATTTCCCGAGAAACTACTCTGACACTCTTTGTCAATTTTATAATAAAACTAAACCACTTGACATTAGCAAAACTGACGTCAAGAGAGATGCCATTAATAAAAAACAGATGAGATGAGAGCGTGGTAGTTAGCAACCTTCATCGTTTCTGAAGGCTTATTGAAGTGAAATATTATTTTTATTTAAAGTATATTTTGTTTATCATGGTTCTTTTTTCCAATCAGAGCTTTGATAGCTTTGTTTCCATTGTCAAATATATCAAATACTATGAATAAATTCACCTTAGTAGTAACATTTACGACAAGTTCAAACAAAGGTCCTCATAAAATGGACGTGCATTTGGTGTGGAGTGACGGAGGACGGCAATGCCCTCTGAAAACCAATACTATTAAATTACACGACACACACAAAGGAGCAAGGAGTAATTTCAACTGGGGTTAAACACCTATATAATATATAGGTGTTTAACATAGGCTATATAAGTACAGGGGGATGGAATAATTAGGACGTTATCAAAACGCCCCACAGAAAACTAAAGGGTTTCACTATTTCGCGGATTTTGCTATTACGTAAAATTTGATTTATTATAAAAATATTTTAGTACTAGCTGTCCGCGCGCAGCTTCGCCTGCGTTGAAGATTTTTTCCGGGACAAACCAATTTTTCCATGTCACCCGGGGATAGTGTAGCTTTCGAACAGTAAAATAATTTTTCAAATCGGTCCAGTAGTTTCGGAGCCTATTTAATACAAACAAACAAACAAACAAATATTTCCTCCTTATAATATTAGTATTAGTACAAATAATTTGCTAAAAAAAAGTATACAAGTAGTATATCAGTCATGTGGTACCCATAACACAAGCTCTGCTTCCTTTGGGGCCAGATGATGCTGTGTGAAATGTCCGGCATTATTATTATTATTTATATTTATTTTTGAAAAGTTTAATAATCCAGCTACCAATCCCAACGACCCCTGGCCCTGGCAACTTACAACGCACGCACACTGAGGACCGACGAGAAGTTGATAGAGCTGGAAGAAGTAGTTAATAAGTTGCACTGGGATATTAGGTATAGGGCTATCAAAAGTCCGAAGAGAGGGAGAGGACACGATAATCCTAAATTCCGGCAACTTATTCTACTACCGGGAGGGCGATCAACTTTCCCAGCACGGTGTCGGATTTCTCGTCCACAAATAACAACCTTGTAAAGATCGAAAGCGTGTCGAGCAGGGTGGTATACCTTATACTCAGAATAACCAAACGGTATTCGCTGAAGGTCATACAGGTGTACGCACCTCACTCGAAACGTCCAGACGATGAAGTGGAGACTATGTATGATGACATTTCAAATGCCATGCAAGCCTCGAAAACACACTTTACGGTTGTGATGGGGGACTTCAACGCGCGGCTAGGTATGAGAAATGGCGATGAACTGAGAGGGGCAATTTGGATTTGGACAGCGGAACCAACGGGGTCAGCGATTGGCCGACTTCATGGAGAAGGAAGGACTCTTTATGATGAACTCCTTTTTCAAGAAGCGGTCGTCCAGGAAATGGACGTGGCTTCACCCCGGTGGACACGAAATAGATTTCATAATGATTCAAATAAGCAAATATTTAGTGATGTCTCAGTGATCAACAGGGTCAAAACCAGCAGTGATCACCGAATGGTTAGAGACTCATTAAATCTTAACGTAAAGCTAGAAAGGTCCCGTCTGATGAAATCTACTCTTCTATTTCTACCCAAGTCCTGCCCAAATCCAAAACTGGTTGGTGGAAATTGTCCATGCCGTTGGGTCAAAGTTCTGTAAGACCCAGCGCAAAGGTATAACTCAAAAACTCTCTGAGCACACTCTAAAACTCATGGCAGAACGTAGCGAAATGAAACTGCAGTCTTTAGTGGACATGTCGAAATACAGCACGCTCAATAAACAAATCTCTAAGTCTATGCGACGCGATTTGCGTCTCTTTAATACTTATAGTATAAAGAACGCAATAGAGCGCAACCAAGGCTCCAAAGTGTTCGCGAGAGATCTGTCTATTGGGCAAAGCCTGTTGACGAAGCTGAAGACCGACAGTGGCAATGTCGTTTTCTCGAAGCCAGAAGTTTTACGAGAGCTCGAGAAGTTCTATGGACAACTGTACACCTCATCGCAAAGTCCTACTACAACTAGCGATGCAAGAGCCCGCCTAACCCAACACTACGCTGAAGACATTCCGGACGTCAGCCTATACGAACGGCTCTCAAGCAGCTTAAGAACAACAAGGCACCGGGGGAAGAAGGAATAACGAGAGAGCATCTGAGAACGGGTGGAACACCGGTACTTAAGGTCCTCCAGAAGCTGTTCAACTCCGTTATCATCGAGGGAACTACGCCAGAGGCGTGGAACAGGAGCGTGGTGGTAATGTTTTTTTTATCATCAATAAACCGACGTTTGACCATGATCTCGCCTGATGTTAAGCGACGATGTGGCCGACGATGGTGCACGCAGGTCTAGAAGACACCTATTTACTCGAGACTTGAAGAGACCTAGATTGTAGTTTTCAGGAAAGACAGACGACGGCAAAGCATTCCAATTCTTGGCTGTACGCATTATAAATGTGGAAGCAAAGCGCTTTGTTCGTAAGGGTGGCAGGTTGACAAGGTATGGATGGTATAGAGCGGTACGTCTGCTTGTCCTGGTGTGAAAAGGAGATGGTGGAATCAGATCATGTAATTCCTGGGCACATTCTCCGAAATGTATCCAAAGATCGAAAGGCAAGCAACTTTACGACGGTGCTCGAGACTCTGGAACTTAGCCTCAGCGTTAAACTGTTCACCCATCATCCTCAATGCTCTACGCTCGATCAAGTCCAAGGCAGCCAGCTGGTGTTTGGCTGAACCATCCCATAGATGTCAGCAATACTCCATACCCGACCGGACTTCAGCTTTGTATAAAGTGGAAAGCTGTCCAGGTGTGAAGTATCGCCTCACCTTGTTGAGGATGCCAAGCTTCATGGCAGCAATTTTGGCCGTGTAAGTGAAACTCCCAAGAGTTGGAGATGATTTTCTATAGTTACCGATACATTTCGGAAAACGGGGACTTGGAGAAACTCACTTTTTTTTGCCGAAAAGAGACAAGCTTGCGTTTTGGATGCGTTGAACTTACCAGATTGGAATCGCCCCAATCGGACACGATCTGGAGAGTCAAATCCAGACGCATAAGCATCTCGTCTCTGAGTTTCTGAATTTCAGTTTTACTGGCTCGTGCGTTTGCAAAGTATCTCTCCACAACTCTACTGTCGTCTGCATACCCAATGATTCCGGGTATAAGCAGATCGTTAATGTGCAGTAAAAACAGTGTGGCAGATAGCACTGACCCTTGAGGTACCCCGGCATTAATTGCCAATCGATCAGACGAGCATCCGTCCACAACCACTTGAATGGATCTTTCCCTCAAGAAGTCAGCAAGCCATGAGCAGAACTGAACTGGCAATCTGTAAGCTGGAAGCTTACCAATAAGGCTGGCGTGCCAGACCCTGTCAAAGGCCTTTGAGATGTCAAGTGAAACAGCTAATGCTTCACCATGTTTCTCTATGGCCTCACTCCAAATGTGCGTGACATACGCAAGAAGATCCCCAGTAGATCGCTTTCGGCGAAAACCATATTGTCGATCACTGAGGAGGTCGTTGTATTCAAGGTATGTAAGGAGTTTCGTATTCAGGACACGTTCCATACATTTGCAAAGTAGGGAGGTGACCAAAATTGGGCGATAGTTTGATGGGTCAGCGCGACTACCTTTTTTAGGCACTGGTTGCACATTATCAAGCTTCCAGGATTTTGGGACTATTTTAGTTTTCAGAGATTGGAGAAAAAGTCTTGTGAGTATGGGAGACAACTCAGGGGCACAAGTTTTTAACACTACAGCCGAAATGCCGTCCGGACCATTAGTTTTGTTCACGTCAAGACTTCGTAACGTTTTGAGCACTTCTTTTTGATGGATGCGAATTTCCTGCAATGTCGCTTCGCATCGAAGAAGGCTAGGTGGGGTTTCGTTAGAGGTGTCTAAACGTGAAGCTTCTGCAAATTGAGCAGCACAGAGATTTGCTTTATCGATTGCAGTGTGGGCTAGAGATCCATCTGGTTTTAGTAGTGGAGGGAGAGAAGGGCGGCTGAAGTTCGCTTCCACCGACTTGGCCAAGGACCAGAATGTTTTGCTGCCAGCTGTATGTGTCGCAAGCTTGGCACCCATTCGGCCAATTCGATTAAAGCGAGCCTTCCGTAGCACCTTCTTGAAGGACTTGGCGGCTTGATTAAAGGCTTTCTTCTTAGTTCGTGTATCCGGGGTTTTGCTGTTGCGAGCGTCAGCCCAGGCAAGGTAAGCTGCATGTATTTTCGCGTCTGCAGCGGCACATGCAGGAACAAACCAAGGGCGAGCTTTGCCTGAGGTTGAGACATCCGAGAATGGGATAAAATATTCCATAAAGACCACCTCTGTAATGGCACCAGCGCATGTCGACGGCTCACAAGAAGAAAAGCCGGTCTGCCGCCAAGGATAAGATGCAAAAAAGTGACGCGTCTCATCCCAGTCTGCTGACTTGTAACGCCACAATCGCCTACATCCTCGACGCGAGGGATCGGGTGGCGAGTATGACGATATAGACTTAACCACACAGTGATCAGAAGTGCCCAAAGGAGGCAACACCAATACTGAATGGCGATCCGGTTCGTTAGTCAGCAACAGGTCTAAGCAATTAGCTGTGTGGCCATCAACGTCTCGGTACCCTGGTAGCCTCGATTACCATCTGAGTGAGATTATGTGAGAGAGCAAGTTTATAAGCTTCTCTACCAGCATGGTCGGTAGACTGAAATGGAAACAGCCACTGCTGGTGGTGAGCATTAAAATCACCCAGAAGTATCAGTTGGGCACCAGGGTAACGTTGCTCCACATCCACCGCTTCACAGATGTAGTTAAACAACCTGGTTGTCTCAAGGTCTCGAGTGTGAGATCTATACAATCCGGAGTAGATTACTTTATCTAGGCCGGTATCCACCATAGTCCAAAGAACAGAGAAATTGGGCTCTTCAAGGTCACGCAGACGCAGACAACAAATGTCATCCCAAGCAAATAGACAAATACCAGGTTTCAGCTTAAAATTGTTCTCCAGTGTATAACCTGGGTATGTGAGGTACCCTGTGTCGGAAGGGCATTGGATCTGCGTCTCCGTGAGAAATAATAAGTGTGACTTAGTGGTCTCAAGATGGTGGTGGACCGAATCAAGATTAGAGTGCAGTCTTCGAATATTAGAGAGGTGCACTTCAAGCGAGAGGACGTGCTTCCGCTGTAAACACGACTTATTATTTTTTAACTTTTTCATATTTCGAGTGAGTGTTAGGTAAGTGGGGAAGACGGTAGTTGATCAAGGCACTGGATAGCCGTGAACACAACAGGCCCATGCGCATTTGAGAGACTATATCGGAGACTGCGGGGACGCCCGAACCCCCCCAGGAATGGCCACCGGGTCCTCACATCCGGTCGCCAAACGGCACGATGAAGCATTCTGGGAATTTTCGCAAGGCGGTGGGGCAGCCTTTCATTAATGGCTAATTCACTACTTGGGCCCCCTACAACAAGAATGCGAATTAGCTCGTAGAAATTTTTCAAAATGGCGGAGATATGGGTTTAAAAACGTAAAAAGGGATATTTCAGTCATTTGAAAAATGTTCGCGAGGTCAGCTACAGATCACAGAGCCACTAGTTTATTTATTTAGTATAATACTAGTTGTAGATGACTACAATTGTTTGCGACCGATGAAGTGTTCATGTATTATTGAGTAATCTTAGTAAAGCTTAGCGCACAATGTGGATTACTCCGCGTCGGATATTTTCGCGAGAAAATGATCGCGGCTGGTAAATTATTGGTAGCACGCCAAAAATATATTTTCCGTTGCGCACGGTTTTACAAAGCACGGTTCTTCCCTCATGGTTAATTGCGTTTTATATCGCGCTACATTAGAACAGAATAGAATAGAATAGAAAATATTTATTTAACGTACAAAATAAACACAGTGAGAATATAACAAAGGTATAAATTATAGACATTGACGGGAAACATTCTACCACTCAGCATATTATACATGAGTGCGAGATCTGTAGTATCGCGGATACCTAATTAGTGGCGCCTTTGTGAGTAGCGCAGTAGCTAGTGCCACACTCATCTTGTATACGCGTCTTGCACATGAATCGTTCTAACTATAATTGGCAAATATTATAAACATGGTAAAATTAATTATTCATAAGTAGAAGTTCGACAAGAAAACGAAACATTAGGTAATTTTTTTTAAACATTACCTATGTTTAAAAAAATGTAGTGTTAAAAAAAAGAGAGTTAACAAAAATCTACTCGCATACTTGACGACCTCTGTGGCGCAGTGGGCTAAAAAGCCTAGTGAGACACAGAAGGTTGCGGTATGAAGGTATTTGTCTCGGGTCTGGGTGTTTCTATGTATAATATGTATGTATTTACAAAAAAAAAAGTATATCAGTAGTATATCAGTCATGTGGTACCCATAACATAAGCTCTGCTTATTTTGGGGCCAGATGATGCTGTGTGAAATGTCCGGGGACTATTATATTCTGCTAGCCGCACCCTTGAAAATTGCGGGTCCCCCGCAATTTTCAGGGGTAATTGCGGGTAATTATTCCTCGGAAAATTCTTTCGCACTATTCTGTGGAACATGAAATCAGACGTTAACGCACGCACTAGCGGAAAAAACACGTTTGAAATTAAATACTTCAGAATAGACTTCATAATAGTACGGTTTAACCGTTTAAATCACTAGTGCGTGCTAAGCTTAAACTAGCATAAAACTCTTTCTTTGCATTCCTTATTATCACACCATCGCTGATGTTAAACAACAAAATGCTGGTATCGCAAAAGAATCGTAAAAAATATGGCTTTAAAAGATACAAAATGAAAAAACAGATCCAATTTAGCGCAACTTCGGACGTAAATAAATAGCATACCTACCAAGTACGCAAACTCTAAAATGATTCCAATAGAAGCATAATTTATTTATTCAAAACTTGAAGTAACTTTATTTTGAATAGAAACATTTAGTAGTTTGTTCATGAGAACCCTTCAGTCAAAAGTCTATTCATGATTATTACGCGGTCGTTTTATGTAAAAATCAGTCTAATCTAATTATTATCTAAGAAATCTTTATTATACTAAATCCTTGTAATGCTAATCAGTATCCTTTATGCATGTCTATAACTTTCTGAGACTATGCTAGTTGAAATAACATGCATTTTAGATGACGAGTTTGTCCCTCTGACTAGTGTATCTACCATTAGCCGTTTCCATGCAATTCTGTTTTCTGCTTGTCTCAGGACGATAATAAGAGCAAAAAACCTGTAGCTAGGTGATCAACCGCACGGTCTTTTCTCTTCTATCATCTACAACAAGCATAAAACTAGGTAGATAGTTAATTTAAAACAAAATAGACACAAAAAGGTACCGCAAAACACAGCTATGTCCGTAAAGCAGCACAGGATACGTGCTCGAGATGGCAAATTGCTTTCTGCATTTTGTATTCAAAACTCATTTGAATCTAATCTTCCATGGGAGCAAAGTGGAGTGTCACAATTTACTTTGGTACTTTGCAAACGTTATGAGAGAAGTTAAGACCTTTGAAATGCACAGTGCGACTGGGTGACATGAGACACGTACGATGTCAAACAAAAACAATTAAGTAAAGTGACTCTTGCTAATACCATAAATACTACAAATTGATTGTACTGGGATTCTTCGTCTGTCATTTCATGGAGCAACATAGCTCTGCTAATTTAATATTTTTTACCCGTTTTATTGCATGTTTTATTCAGTAATCTTGGCGGAATTTTAATGAATAAATTGTGACTACAGGACGAGTATGGATAATTGAATTATATGTGTATTGTGGTGCAATGTGATTTGAACGAAGAGGAATCCCAAGAAAATTTTAGACGCTATTCCGCGTGACGTCTAGAATTGACAATTGACCATCGACTAAGACTAATAACAAACAAATTGACTATAAACTATAAACACTTGACATTGGCAAAATTGACATTAGTATGTCACAGGCCATTAACAAAGAAGAAAAAAAAAGTACTACAAATTGACAATTTACTGATCTCTTTGCTCAGTTGGTAGCTCTGCCTGTTGCCCTGTAAGTTGTAGGCTCGATTCCCTCCCAGGATAAACATTTGTGGGATGAACATAGACGTTTGTTCTGCGTATATTATATCATATACCTATATCATATATATTATATGATTGATGGTGTTGTGTGGATTGTCTATTAATATATAGAGATGACGACCTCTGTAGCGCAGTGGGCCAAGATTCGGCAGAGACATAGATGGTTGCGGGTTCGATTCCCGCTGCGGGACAAATGTTTGTATGATCTGCAAGTATTTGTCTCGAGTCTGGGTGTTTCTATGTATACTATGTATTTATTAAAAAAAAAGAAGAATATGAGTACTATATCAGTCATGTGGTACCCATAACACAAGCTCTGCTTATGGGGCCAGATGATGCCGTGTAAAATGTCCGGCATTATTTATGTTATATATTTATCTATATTTAACACTACTAAATTGTTGCATTATCTACAGGTATTTTTCCAAGCAATTTTTGCTCGGCAACTAGTAGGATCAATCTGAAGCAATTAGTTATAATAAATTGCTGCATATCAAAAAGTATGATACGGCAGTATCTCTATACAGTTACTACATGTTGTGATTGCCGTAAATTGCTTGATATTGTCGTGACGTCATAACTGGAAGGCGCATGTTTAATCATGTCTCAATGTTTAGAGCCCAGTTAAAATGGCTTCCCATTCGTCGGCGCCGTGATCTGCATGCCCTAGCTTTTCTTTATAATATTTTAAACAATCATTTTTCTCCTTCTTATGTATGTGAGAGTTTCGATTTCTTTATTCCTCGTTGTGATATACCTGTAGAGCAGCAAAATCTATTCTTAAAATTTCTCCCACTCCTCTAGTAGCTATGGTGGATCATTCATGGGCCACTCTGTGAAGTTGTGGAGTTCCCTTCCTAATTATATCCGCGGAAGTTCTTCGCTTGTCATTTTTAACCTCTCTAGTTGCGAATTATTTAAGTAACTTTTATGTGCGATAATTGCGCCTATGGTTGACCACAAATTGGTCGTCCGTTACTAAAAACTCAATTTTATTGTATATTTACTGTATCCATGGTCACGGCATCTCTACAGAAGAATCTGAATTAAATTTTCAATTATAAACTATGAATAAGATTCTTAATCTACAATAAGTTATTCAAAGATATATCTCTCCTAGTAGGTGTGTTTGTTATTATTAGTATTTTATTTATGCATTATATCAACTATGTTAATATTTCGTTTAAGTAGGTATTATCTTAGTCTATTAAATTATAGTCTTAAGTCTGTGTTACTATTACTCTATATCTCTATTTGTTAGTTTTGAGATATTTTTTAATTACTTATTCTCTTTAAATTCTTTTGAGCGCCTCATACCCACTATTTGTTCATAATTTCTCCATTTCCAAAGGTTTCCTGGAACTCTTTTTAAGATAAGCTCGCCAGTCTACATGCCATATGATAATTTATGTTTCAAATATATTGTATACAATAATGTGTGTGAACAATAAACAATAAAGAAGGCTCGAAATTACGTGCCACTTTACCGTATGTCAAAAAGCACTGAATATTGTCAATTTGTAAAACACAAACTATAGGATGCTAACGTTGTAAAAGTAAGTTTACGTCATCGAAATAGTAGGTTTATGTATAGTCTCTGATACTGACTAGAATTCGTTTCCTTTTCTAATTTGTTTTCGCTCTGTCACCCTGTGGATGTCAATGGCTTCTAAAATGTCAGTCTGCCTGCCGAAGTGTTCAATAATGCGCCATTTAGCGAAACCATTGTGCAACGTTAATGCTATATTTTGTTGTGTTGTTTGTTCTACACTCCTCATCGACGATTGCCATCGAGTACCATCATGCTCCTGTATTTGACATAAATCATAAAACTCTCTTTATTATTTTTCGACATTTATATTAGTAGATATGTATGAGTTATTATTTATCTATTTTTCTAGCAACAAAACGTATCTTTTTGTTTCTGAGTTGCCTCGTTGAATGCCGCTTACTGTATCATACATAACCTCTTTTGCATTAAGTAAACGTGAAGAATGTAATTAGGCTGAGGGTTAGTTTAATTCACCCTTGCATATACATTATATTCTAAAAGCATGGTGTCCTATAGTTCGTGCATTACACGAAGATGAATTTGGTGACTTTTATCAATATAACCTCCATTACATCAAGGCATTTTAAGCACATTTTAAGATTCGAACCCACGACTTTATCATCGGGAGGCAAGGGTGCTACCACTATGAGCTCTATGCCAGAAGTACCTACAGCCAGAATTCATGTAATTCATCATCTCCCTGTCTATAGGCATGCCTCGCTAAGTGGGATCGGTACAACATGTTAAATAAACAAATAAATGTTTTCTTTTCCATTTACCTCTAGTAATTTGCAGACAATTTATTCAGTGATATTTAATGTTTATTACAGCCGGGCACAAGAAACACAAGACCGCGATGAAGACCTCGGACTCTGAGGACAGCGCGTGGCCGCAGCCAGATGTCATCAGTAACTTCGATGTACCGCCAGAGTTCACAGCTAGCCCCATTGATGAAAGTGATGACGTAGGTTATAAAAATAACGTCCACGTACAGTCGCTTAACCCGTATTCTATGCAGTGCGCTTGTAAGCAATACTTGCAGAAACCGTCACGGGCGGACTACGAAACGCACGGATGATGGCGTCTGCGTGACGTCACTAAAGGTCCACGTTTTGTATGCAAAGTTCTACCAGATTTTTCGTTTAACATAAAAATAGCTCTTATTAATTCATTAGTTTTGTTCGTGTTACTTCACGTTTTATTGGACATTATTAGCGGGATTTTATCAATAAATTGTGACTTCGCATAAGTCGAGTATGTCGAGTATGTTCTCTGATGCGGGAGTTCCGCACTTCTTCGCTTTCTTAAGAACGCGTACAGCGGCTTTTTGGAATAGATGAAGCCGCTCCAACAATACCATCCTGAGGGCGGTTTTTGACTACCTAGCGAACTCAATTTACAGGCACTGGATTTCTGTCCACCTTGACGGAAATAAAAAATGACTCCATACCATTGTGGTAATGGGTTAATGGATTTATATTCATATACTTTGTAGGTATTTACATATTCTGTATGTTTTATTTTTTGTATTGTTTACTATTTTTGTGATAAGGGTGTCAGTGCCGGAAATAAACGAATTTATTATTTATTATTATTATTATAAGTGTAGAAAATTTAACGATTAGTGTAGTAAGTTGCTTTGTAATTTGTACGGCGAGGACTCCAAAAAAAAATCTAGCCAGATGGTCATTGCACCTTTACCTTTAGAATAAACAAATGACTATCGAATGGGTTTTTGTGACGATAACATAACAAAACAATCACACCTGAGAGAGGAGTCGAAAAATATGTTTTGTCTTCTCATTTCTTGCAAGATCTGCACTGCGTAAAATACGGAATTTTATAATTGAAAAATCTTTGTCATCAAATTGTTAATTGTTTCAGATTACAACACCATCAAGTGGCAAGCACCACGGAAAGGCTAACCGCAAATCCCACTCCAATTGAAATATTTGTGTTTTATAATTGATATCAATAAACAGTTCCTTTAAAAATATATCTGCTAAGTATTACATTTCTTTCTTTGTTCATAAATAAAAACAAGAGAAAAGGTGCGGCAACTGAACAAATTCAGTTCAGTTCACGTAGGTAATGCACTAACGAGCGAGCGAGAGCTGATTCGATTTATAATACGGGTTTACCTTGAACCCAGGTGTTCAAAGAGTCTAGGCGATGCGAGAACGCTTTTGATCTGTTAAACTATTAAACATTTCATTTTTGACAACTGAACAAAACGAGTGTTCATTTGAGGATTGCCAAACTTAATTGTGAAATGTTTAGTTTCTAAATATTAATAGTTCCAAACAAATGTAGTTTAAAGTCTTTTATTTGTTAGTCTCACTGTGCAGGAGCTAAGTCGGTAGCTCAGATAGATAGGTACTACTAATTTGCGTGGTTGCCTCTTAGAAACTGGGTCGTTCGTAAAACTTATATTGAAAATTTCGTAACAGAAACTGTGTTAATGAAATTCAAAAATAATATTTTTCTAGTTCTAGAACTTGTTCTTGCTCTTGTCCTTGTACCATCTCATATGTATGTATTTAAAAGTGTATAAGTATGCTATCAGTCTTCTGGTTCCCATGGATTCTATGATTCTATGATTATGGATTATGGATTCATGGAGCTATGCTTTGTTTAGGACTAGATGATAAGTTTGGATTGTCATATTGTCATTCATATTAATTATTTCAAACAATCATCAATTACGATGAACAGTGTGTATCGTGAGATTGCGTGATCAGTTATCACACCTAAGATCGCGCCCTCACCTAATGTATACTCACCCCTAAATCCAAATCACTGTTAGTGAGTTGCAAGTCACCTATGGTGAAATGAGACTGTAGCGGCGCGCTCGCAGCTATAATGCTACAAGACTATAGTGCCTAATTTACAACGAAAGGCGAAGATGGTTCTAACATAGAACTGCGGTAAGTTACGTACTAATAAACATTTTGGAACGAAGGAAGTTCCTTATCGCACGGTATGGACTTGGCGGATGGAGGCTAGACGAAAAAAAGTGTAAGAGTTTTCCGTCACGAATTTCCGTCACGACCCTTTCTTTAGTGTAGACGGTTATCCTTAGGGTGACACGAATGAATTAATTAGATGCACGAATGAACGAATGAATTAGATGAATTGAATGATGTATAATATATACATGTACATACATATATTAATTACGAAATTTCCTACCATTCCTTCAAATCATTAGTTATTTCTGCGTCGGATTTAATTGCTCTCAGACGCTAGTAATTCATTCATTTGTATTTGTTAGTCAATAATATAATTACGTTTATCAATAATAATATACTACGATAGGAACTTCGTTCCAACAGTGTTTCACGACACTCCCGCATTTTTGAAGTAACTTCTTACAAGAGGGTAAACCGATTCGTTACGTGACGCGTTACGGCACCAATCTGTCTGGCTTTCCTTTCTCTCACGTATACGGCAGCGGTAGGCAGACTCCTCCTCTTTCACTCTAACCCACAGCGCTAGTTAGATTAGTTTAAGTTATCACTGTCGGGCGTCCCGAGACGCTCACGTTGTTTTATATTGACCGCTGATGATAGTGTAAACGAGGCGGATGTGACAAGACATTATGAAAAATATCACAGTAGGATGTATGTGTTCATCATTATTACGGTCGCATTTTGTCAAGAAACCTACCTAGAGCTAGATTCAGCTCGGTTATCTCCATACCATCCATCATTCAACGAGACAGTTCTTATCTACTGCTCTGCATTCTAAGCTATGAAGCATTTTCAATAATCCGGGGAATGCAATTTGGTGTAGTCTTAAAAGAACTAACGTGTTTTTACTTCGTAAACTTAGTTGAAAAGCATGTTAGAAGAAACCAGAAAATATTAAAAAATATATAAAAAATATATATTTTAATAATCGCAATTTAGGGCCTTTTCAGATTATTTTCGACGTGTAAGCTCGTATTTTACAAGCGTGCAACTTGTATGTGCGTTGACGCGCTTAACAGCTCGTAAAACCTTGAGCCGCGAGATGTTTTCTTCGTTGGAGTCCATATTGCTACCAACCGGTTCGAACTAACAAGCCGAAGTAAGCGCGTGTACGCGCGTTCAGTTTTTTGTAGCGCAAAATGTGACGCGCGTATACGCGTTTAAGTTGATACGAGCTTATACGCGTAAAAAAAACATTAGCCTGAAATCGCCCTTAAATATACAAAACTCCATTTCCTTCTCCTTCGTCTTTATAATGTGCCTATAGAATACATATCTATACTTAATACTAATACATAATAATCTGGGAGCATACGAGTAAACTCAGAAAATGAGATGAATATCGCATGTACGATGACACACGAAAACAAGTGAGTTCAGGTGAGCTGATGACGTCATCGAATGTAAAAGAGAGAGACTTCAACCCGTAGGTAGAGCTCATTGAGTTCAATATTACTTCTTCTTTCCTTCCCATAATGGCATCTGTCTTGTTGTCAATTTTGTCAAGTGGTTGTTTGGTTATAAAGTCTTAGTCGATCGTCATTCGTCTATTCTAAACTTCATCGCGAAATGGCCGTCTAGAACTTTCTCGGGATTTCTTGTCGTTCAAATCACATTGCGACATAATACACTTTTAATTAAATTGTCCATACTTGTGCTATGAAGTCACAATTTATTAGTTACTATTCCGCTAAGATTACTGAATAAAACATGCAATAACATGAGAACAAAATATTAATTTAGAAGTTGTATGTTAGTTCATGAAATGACAAACGAAGAATCCAGTTCAATATTAAGAAGAGTCGTAATCAATGACATTCACAAGTCCATAATGTCAATGACATAGGATAAAAGCAAAATGCTATCGACAAAATATGTTCCCTCATTGAACGGCGCAATTGCCAGATTTTTCGTTTGTCATGAAGTAACATAGCACTTCTAAATTAATTATTTTTTCTCATGCAATTGCATGTTTTATTTAGTTATCTTTGCGGAACTTTCATAGCACAAGTATGGACCATTGAATTATAAGATATATTATGTTGCAATGTGATTTGAACGACGAGGAATCTGAAGAATGTTCTAGATGGCCATTATGGGATGACGTTTAGAAGGACAAATGACGATCGACTAAGACTTTATAACCAAACAATCACATGACACTGGCAAAATTATCCACAAGACAGATGCCATTATAGGATGAAAAGAAATGGTTGTCTGTAGTCGGCTTACGGACGATAATTTTACGTGATAACGTCATAAGAAAAAAATTGATGGAAAATTGCATACTTTTAACCTATTAAGATGCGTTACATGCCCAACCCATAGACCGATCATGCGTCTCTATCGCTTGTTTCACCCTCGGCTCAAGCAGAACGTGACAATTTTTCGTGTGTGCATCCCGCTTTCGATATATAAGACTACATCACGTCAAAAATGCACGAAAAGAGACTCTGAAGCACACATAAATCCTTTTACCACACTGGTTAGAAATAACTAGTGACACGATAAGAAGATAAGAATATACTGAAGAACTATCATCACTTGACAATGGAGCCTTCTTCTTTTTTTGACGTGAGAACGTCTAATAAATCGATGAACGCCGCCGGCTGCACGCACGAAAAATTGTCACGTTCCGCCTGAGCCGAGCGTGCAAGCGAGAGCGCGGAACAAGCGATAGAGAGGCACGATCGGCCTAAGCGTTCGGCTTGTGACACATTTTAAATCGTCCGTAAACCGACTTTACAGACAACCATTTTTTTATTTAATTACTACTCGGCTTCTTCTTCAGGAACATCCGCCCTCGCTGTTGGCTTCATGGTTGTTGTTGTGGTTGTGGTTGTGGTTGGGGTAGTCATAGCAGTGGTTGTAGTGGTAGGTTGTGGAGTAACTGTACTTGAAGTAGTGGTGGTAGGAGCATTCGTCGTCGGCGCCGCCGTTGTTGTTGAAGTGGTATGGAAACACGAAGGATCGAAACCTTTGCAGATGATGCAAATAATCTGAAAAGTACATTAAACTTGGTAAGTTCGCCAAAATTATATGTAAATGTAATTTTGCCTCTCTTCTCTGTAGGATCCCATTGTTAGTAGTACACGTTACGTTTTATCAAATCAGTGCGTGGATACTGTTAGTGTTATAGGTCATAATGTAACCGCGACATTTCGGAATCTAAAGACCCAGTGAGGGTAGTTTGGAAAAACTACCTTTAGTACTCGGCGGCAACTCTCTAGACTTCAAGTCAGGTCACGCCCACGGTTATCCCAACATAACCGAATTGTCGGGAATAAATTATAAAGTAATACGCGATAAATACCCGGGAACTTGATATATTAGGCAAAGAGATAGGTTGTATCTTGAGGTAAAACATAGGCTACTTTTAAAATAGGTGCTACGCGTGTGAAGCAGCGGACAAAAATTAGTATTATTATATATGTGTCAATGTTTATCGTGTATGTTGATTAGCATCATTACAATAATATTTTGATTTTTTATATAATGTACAAAAAGTTACTGAATATACAATATATTATCGTACAATTTTATTTCTATTATTTCGTCTGTGTTCGTTTATTGTACAATGAAGTGTTAATTTATCTATCTATCTATATGTTCAGTCATAGGACTGAATAGAAATGAATAATCATCCCAAGGCTGTTTAGCAAGAGTACCTAGCATTAGGGCCGCCCAGTACTGACTAGCTAAATATTGTACCCTATTATAATAGTCCTATGTATACATTTTGATAAATACGGGCTTTACTCACGAATTATTTTGTCGATGGAGGCACCGACACTGTTTCGATTATTCTAGAGAATCTTCATCAAGGTGAGTTTGATCCGCGGACCGCTCGTTGTCGCTCGAGTTCACGGTTCGCACTATTCCTATTTAGTCCTAGTCCTAGTGTATTTATGATGTGCAATAACATGAACTAGTTTCTATTTTATTCTATAACATACCAGCGCCCGAATTATTTAATTCAATTCAGTTTATTTACACCTTAAAATAGGAAAAAGTAGGAACACAGAACAGCAATCATCTGTTAGTACTCGTAGCATCCGTCATTGGTTTATCTATGAAACTCAGACAGGACCGTCTCCTTCTCATAGAAAAATTTACTGACGGATGGACATAAGTAAAAGCATTCTTTAAATATGATTACCTTTCGGCTTAAAATCCCTTGGCGGGTTTTTGAGCACAAGTCCAACAAACTTGGTTCGGCAAGTTTGCTGCCTGGTGAGTGGAAGGGGAATACTGTAAATAAAAACAGACAATGAAGTGCGGTAATCGTAACTGAGAGGAATGTACCTAGATACCTTCTTATCTCCTTTCAGCATCATGGTTATTTTATCATCGTTTTACTATTATTAGTCCAAATATGTCGTCATAAACAATGAAAGCACCAGGTATAGTTTTAAAGTTGTAAAAAAAATTCAGGCTCTTTTCTTTACTTATGCTGTAAGAGCTTGCTATTAGTAAAATTTTATGTTTCTAGGTCAATGAGAAGCACCCCATAGGTTTTGGTATTTAGGCTGTATTTTTTAATTGCGTTGACTAAGAAGCTTGATTTCTTACAGCCTCAAGGAGTCCCTTGAGGGGTAGATCCAAAAATTTTATATAAATTTCAATTTAATACCTCCAAGCGTTCCAGAGAAAAAAAGGTTCTGACTAAAAGACAGACAGACAACGAAGTGATCCTATAAGGGTTCCTTTTTTCCTTTTCTTGTTTGGATCCCTAAAATATATCACATTCTGGAATAATAACTGAAGCGACGCGATGTGTTTAAATAAACGCGTATTGTGCTGTTCTGTGGAACATGGAATTAGGTGTAGGCGCACACACTAGCAGAAAAAACCGCTACTACTAACCGCCACTAGCGGTAAGACCCAGGATGTCAAATTTTGTTAGATCGGCACATTTTTTGGTTTGGGTACTTATATGAATGCATTAAAACCAAAACTACCTGAAAAAAAATCCCATCCCCCTCGAAAGCCTAAAATAGAGGGTATCGTAGGTGATACTTCGGGTCTTAATGAAACCAAATCATGTAATTAATATTTGACTTGAAATTTTATTGTTTGAAAATCGTTAAAACAATTTCGGTTCACGTTCAACCACAAAAATATTTCACACACCGAACATTTTATGAATGTGAGTTCCTTGCATCCACTCAACCGATATTTGGACCGATTGTTTTGGTCGGTCTTAGCACAAATTGGCAAGTTCTAAGACCGACCAAACAAGCGGCTGATTCAATCGAACCTTTACCTTGCTAGAGGTATACATCTAGAGGAAGACCGTTTGGATTAGCCATCAGAAAAACGGGAACGAGATAACGAAAAACGGTTATAAGAGGTTTATCATCAGACGCATCCCAATCCTCTTCATCCGCTTCATGAAGAACCAACTCTTCAACAACACCTTCTGGCTCTAATTCTAGGTTTTCCAAATCGTCTTCACCTTCTTCTTCGTATTTAGCCTTGTCAAAATTCAGTTATAACTCTTAAATTCCACGATCTCTCAACTCTTCAAAAATGAAAATTACTAGTCATATGTGCCCATATCGTCTATGATATTAAAAAATTGTGGCCAAAATATCTTACAAATTAATTTGATTCTAATGTTTTTTTTACTAAAAACTGAAGTTTACATTGTATTCGAATCAAAACAATCAAAAAACTACTGAATAACCCAAAAAACCCAATAATTACCTGAACGCGACGTCAACATGCCGAAGATTGCACAAAAACATGATTAGAACTAGTCGTCAACTACACAACTTGTGATTGTGTGGCAAAAGGACGCAACAGAACGGTAGACACACTCTAACGAGTAGTGAAAAAAGTACTCTTAAAAGTCGCTAAATGGCTCTAAAAAAAATATTTTGTTGAAGTATCGTAGGCGATACCGGGGGTCTCAGGAGGTATATCTCACGAAATACTTCACAATGTGCGATTTAAACCGCGCGATGTATAAGCTTGTGCGTGTTAATCCTTAAACCTATGTGAAGCTTGTCGGTCGTCGCGGTACATTTCAGTGCGATCGTGGCTTTACCGTTTTTTAAGAAATATAGGACTAAGCATTGTACACGTACGTACTTTATCATTAGTATAAACTAAATAAGAACCTCGACCAGGGCAACTAAGGTTCATTTTTCTACAGCTTGTCTACGAGTGTACTACATGCTACAGTACTTCTTCTTATTGTGTTACTAGTTATGTTACCAGTGTGGTGACAGGATTGTACTTCGAGACAAATGCTGCTTTCGTGCACTACAGACCTACGTACTACATACAGGTACATATTAGTAGGTCCTTACAAGTTACATATAAAATTGGAGTTTTGTCGAACTGGCCACTTTGATCTCATATATCTGTCGTTCGGTTAAGAATTCCAAATTTAAATTTATTTCTTATTTTGGATTTAGAACTTCTGTTTTGAATTTAGTGACTCATTTGTTTTCGCGCCATTTGAATTTTCTTTGACATCGTTCTGTTCATAATGTGGGGTCCTCTTCACATTTATTTATGTATCCTTCTGGGGTCACCAGTTCTACGTGCGCATGTGCTAGAGTACACGTTAATTAATTGTTAATGGTAGAACATTTAGCGCGTGATCACTGGTAACATGGTTAGAAAGTAAATATAATATTAATAATAATAGATTAGCATGTAGTGTTTGTGTTAGTACGCATGACTGTTGGATGTATAGTAAATAACAAAATACCTACGTAGGGAAACAAAGTGAAACATAAATAAATGAGGAGAGTATCCCATAACCTGGAAAACTTAAAATATCGCGTTATTTACGTATACGAGTGTCGTGAAATCGCCAAAAAATACAACCAAGCTATTTTTTCATTATCATATCATATCATATTTTTCATGTAATATATATATATGATAATCATATAATATAAATAAGTGGAAGTCTATTTCACGATCGTCTCGGGCTCAAAATACATATTTATGTTTATTCTGCGGCCAAACAGAAAAAAATATATTTAAATATAGAGTGTTTGGTTTTATAATTTATATTTGCGTTAGAACTGTTTCTGGGTGTTATAATGTATAACAGTTATTGTTTTAAAAAATATATAAGTATTATATCAGTCATCTGTTTATCAAGTTTAGGACTAGATGGTGTTGTGTCAATTGTCCAGCAATATTAATTTGTTAATGTATTTTGTAAATGTAAATAGTTTTTTCTAAATCAGAAACCATAAAATTACGTTTTAAAAACGAATAAGAAAACCGACTTCATTTAATGAAATTTGAGCCTATGAAAATACAACCTACTCCTATTTTAAAGTCGATTATAATCGGAATCGGAGAGTCACACACAAGAAAGAAAAATTTCGAAATTTTATTTGACATTTATTTTTCCAGCTATTTTGATGACATTTCTCATCAATCGGGATGTTGTTGTATTCTTTCAAAAATATTTAATAAAACGGTTCAAAAATGACGGAGTTATAAGGTAAAAAACATAAAAAATACAACCGATTCTCTTTGTTAAAAACAGATTGAAACAAATTTAAAGATAAGACTTTGTCTCTAACATTTATTATGTACCATCTCAGCTTTTTTTACCTGATATATAAACTATTCGTATTGTATAAAACACAACATACCTTGGTCTTCAATAGGTAGAAAGTATTGACAATGCGAAGCCGAGTACAGCAGAACTGAGCAAAACAAAAAGTTGACTAACAACGCCATACTCGTGTGCGGTGATTGTGTTGCGAATGACAAAAACATCACTGTAACAGTTCTATACAATATCGCGATTTATCGGAAAAGAGGTTAGTTGGGATAGGAAGCTATTTTTACGACGCAAGCCTGAAGTAGGCACCTATTCTGATTTTACATGTCGTTAATTTCTATCTTTTTAGGGTTCCGTTATAGAATACAGAATTATTGTACGTAAAAAAAATGCAAGCATTTAGCCATTGCGCAAAGGCAACATACTAGTCTGTACATCTTAGTTTATGACCGTTATTTAAGACGGTATGCTCAGTAAATTAACTTTAGTATAGAAACAAATAATATTATTTTAATTGGTCGTTAATTTAAGGAATAACATATATGGTATGTAGGTATTTTCAATGTTATGAGAATTCATACCATGTATCCTACTTTCTTGTCGAAAGAGCACATTCATTCATTCTAAAAACGTTCACACAATTGCACAGACAAGTTATATCTACAGATTATAAAAAAAGGGTTGAAGCGTAGAGTCCTACGGCTCCCAGTACCTGAAACGGCTACGAGCTTTGCTCAGCATTTTGGCCAGTATATGAAAGTTTACATCATTAACACCATAGCTTAGCACTGTGAGCTAAGGGATAAGTCCCCCTCTGAACTGAAATTCATAGTGAATAAATGGCTGTTGTCATTATCGTATTCTGACACTGAGGACATTCTCGCTCGTATTGTATAGTTTGTTTTTATTATTATTATTATTTTATGTGTTATTAAAAATAAAAATATTACAAAATGAAAATACAGCAATATTACAAAATAAATTTTCATTTTGTATTTTTTTTGTTTTTATTTTCTTTTCAATCTTTTTTACTACTCATTATAGTAATCAGACGATTAATATATATTAACAGTTTTTTATAATCGTATATTAGAGTACATATTTATTTATTTATTTATTTATATTTAGAAAACTAACCGCTAAAAAAACAACATAGTACTAAAAAAAGAAACAGAGAGCCAATTACAGGTTTTCACTGATGGAAACATTATAGTCAAAGGTGAGAACACTATTTTATCACACCTTCCTAAAAAGAGGCACATGCTCACTAACCAGATAATTACAATCATCAGAGTTTCATACTCAATAAAAATAAAGGAATATAAAACAAAAATAAAAACATCAAAAAGTATCTATATAACACCTGGGTTGCCTAGGTGCTAAAAAAAATCAGAATAATGCAACGCCGTGCCTTGCCAGTACTAATATTGAATGCATCAATATATAATAACCAGAGATCGGATTAGGTAGAATGATTTAGGATCAATGACTGCAAATGCTAAGTTAGTATGGATATCCCTCCAGAATTACGAAATTTTAAAATTATCAAGACATTTTTTCCGTAATTTCATAGATATTACGTGGAGGCGTAAAGTGAAAAACATATCAATATTATCATCACTATCCGCACCCTAACTTCACCCACTGCTGGGTATAAGCCTCCCTTAGGCTGGAGTTCACCAAAATATAATCGGACACTCAGTCAGTTTCCTCGGTTAACTTTGACGTTTAATGTATGAAAACTTATGTCAAAAACGTCTAAACAACAGTTTAAAATGATTCTAAACAACAGTTGGTGAACTCTGATCTTAGCGTGTGCCGATCTCCACAGTCTTGTGCTTATCTCATCTAGGTCCGTTCCGCGACGGATACTATATTGTCAGCCCAATGCGCCGCTGGACGAGCAACTGGTACCAATTTCAGCATGTATTTTTTTCTTCAACACCCTAGGGGTGGCAAAAGTGATCGGCATTCAGTAGTTAAAAACTTGTGTTATTAAAATACTTGAAGTAAAATCCTAACAAAGTAAAAATATATCAATAAACAGGATCAGATTAGTAATACACCTAATAATAATATTATGTAGTAGCTATAAGTTGGCAAACAGGGTCTATTGTCAACTTATCTTAAACTCTGTACGCAGAGCGGTTGCGACCAATGAGAGCAAATTATCCTGGATGACTCATTAACTGTCAGAAAGAACAATGCGCACCGCAGGTATTAAACCGCAGTTGGCTCACTTGCTTACTTCGGTTCGTAGAGTGCGTGTCTGTCTTTGCTGTGCTTGTGTACTATCATCTGGAATCTCCTTAAAACGACGAAACTGTGGATATCGCTGGATGAAACAACAGACTTTTTAGGTCGATACATAGTCCATTTTTTAATACGTACATTGCATCCTTCCACTTAAAGCCAACCTTATTTGATTGCTTGTAAAATGGTAACAGTGGTAAATGGACAAACAATCACGCAATTTGTGTTAGAATGTTTTAAAAAACTTTGGCAAGACTCCTTTGAGTTTAAAGTTGGCAATATTCTAATGCTCTGCACTGATAGTGTAGCGTACATGCTATCTGCAGGGTGAAATCTGAAAAATGATTTGCCTGAAATGAAACACGTGACATGTTTGGCACACGCGCTTCATCGTGTATCTGAGCAAATCAGATTAGAATATAACGATGTCGATATTTTAATAGCAAATGTAAAAAAAATATTTCTGAAAGCCCCGAGTAGAGTTAAAGTTTTAAAAGAAAAATACCTTGACTTACCGCTGCCTTCACAACCAGTCATTATCAGATGGGGCACTTGGTTAGAAGCAGCATCTTACTATGCTCAACACTTTGAAAAAATAAAAGATGTGATATTCTGTCTAAGTAGCTCTGATGCGGTAGCAATACGAAATGCAAAAACGATTTTAGAAAAGGAAAGTTTACAGAATAATTTAAATGATATTGAAAAAAATTACTATATTATACAACTGTCTCTAAAAGAATTACAAAAACGTGATCTAGCATTGGACCAAGTCAGAGCTGATATTAACGATTGCAATTCGGAAAATATAAAAAATAAAAATGAAAATGTAATGGAACGAAACCCTGATTTAGACACACTCAGAGAATAATGACCAAATTGAATATGAAGCAAATGATATAGTATCATATATTAAATTGTGTCCGTTGACGTCATTAGATGTAGAAAGATCATTTTCCATCTATAAATGGATCATAAACGTCAAAAGAAATAGTTTGAAAATAGAAAATATAGAGAAACTTATGGTTATTTATTATAATTGTACAGAGAAAGATCAGAATTTAGACATTGTAATGGATGTCGATAAAGATTAAAAATAACTGTGATTGTTAGCTCTGCTTAGCTTAGGGCTAGATGATGCTGTGTGGATTGTCTAGCATTATAATTGTGAATTCACAAATAAACAATTTTAATTTTTACCTGTTTTTTCATCCATTCTTACCTGTACTTTCAAGGTAGACCATAAAAGTTTGTTTAAATAGATAAGGTATCCAATAGACAAAATATCATTATTTTGTCTATTGGATACTTTGTCTACTTAAATTAGGAATCAGGTAATTTTTTAACGTAGATATTTTCGTGCACAAAGCCTGAATAAATAATAGTATACAAATCTATAGCGAACTGTCAACTTTACTTAGCAAAGTAGTGCTGAAAATTTTCTCGTGGAAAACGTGTTTCCCGCGATTCAATGCGTGGAAAACGTCACAAATTTGCACACTCAACAAAGCTTCAAATCAATTGGATGAATTTTATGGAAAAGCATACGGCAATTAAAAAAAAAACAAAAAAAAACTTAAAATTCGTCTGTAACAAAAGTAAAAATCTATTTACCTATAAACGTTTAACAATCGCTTACTTTAAATTTCAAATGTAGTAGTTACTAAATTACTACTTTAATTGTAATATTTAACTGAATCCGGTAATTTCGGAACTTTTTGAAAAAAAAGCCATATCCATGTTATGAAACCATGATGCAAGTACATAAAATCATTGTACTTACTCCGACCTCTGCTATTAACTTACTAAAACCGTTGATGGTTGAACTCGCTCGCATTATAGACGAATTTTGTCTGTAATTAGTAGAAGCTCCAGGTACATAAGGAGGGGAGTTGAATCTGAACGTTCTATGCGGGATATTAAAATTAATTTTAAAGAGAAGAGGTTGTCAATATTATTAAAAAATATTTTTAACATAAATAAATAATCAGATATGTCACGACGAATTAATACAGGCAAGAAGTGATTTTTTTTGCAGAGGTTAACTGTATAACAATAGCCCTTGTATAACACTTGAAAACCTATTCTATTCTTTTTATGCTTATTTAGTTATAGTCTGTTTTGTGTTAATACAGAAAATAAATAATAGTTTAAAAACTAAAAAACACGCTTCATATAGAAAACCAAACAAAAAAATAGAAAATAAATTTAATCAATGTAAGTAAGAAAAAAATGTTTTATTTAAAAAAAAAGCGTGGGGTGCATGGTGTCAATAGTTATAAATATTTCATTGACAGATATGAGAAGAAGGATTATCAACATACAAACATACATACAAGTGAAGCTAATATAAAGCGTATAATAAACATTTCTTTCCTTTTTTCATTATAATTTTTTCTCGTGTCAATATGTTTTAAAAGTAATTGTTAGTTTTAAATTTATTTATGAAATAATGTATGTAATATATTGAATAACTACCATATTCTACTCAAGTTGACGTCGTTTGAACTTGCAGTTTACACTGATGCGCGGAAAGTAAGCTAATTAAAACTTTGCCTGTTAAACTTTTTTCAGAATTCCTTTTGAATGTTTATTTAAATCAAGGAGTCTTTAGTGACCTAAACTTTTTAGTGTGATCATTCATACCTTTTACACTTCAAACTATTAATCCTTAATGAAGGTTTAGTATTAAGTAACTTACCTATTTAACACATCGCAGTTTGTCAGTTTTGTTTATTTCATCGGACCAGGATCAGTTTTGTTAAACGAACTATGAACTATTAAGGGTCTATTTTATAATCACATTTTAGCTTATTTGTTACTTAAATCTGTTGCCATCTTTATTTTTTTACATTAGAATGACAAGGACAGACGCTAGCTAACTAGTGATTATAGGATTCAATTTCACCTACAAAACTTTCGGGAGTTGTACTATACATTTTGAAAAACACAGGGTTTACTTACGTATTATTTAGTCGATGGAGGCACCGACATTGTTTCGATTCATCTAGAGAATCTTCATCAGGGTGAGTTTGATCCGCGGTCCGCTCGTCGCCGCTCGAGTTCACGGTTCGCACAGCTCGAGTGTCGGTGCCTCCATCTACAAAATAATACGTGAGTAAACATCATGCTTTTCAAAATTGAGGGTAAATGTTTGTTTACAAAATCATTTTAAAAATAATCATTTAAAAAAAACATTTATAGAATTTTTTAAATGTTTTTTTTTTATTCTTTTACAAAGAATGTTTGTCATTCTGGCTAAGGCGTGAGTGCTGTACGCTGACAGTCAGAATATAGCAGGACATTATGCATAGAATAGCGCTGCGCAAACGTAGACACTTTTTGTTGCTGACACGGCACACCGTCACAAGGAACCGTAGTTGCTGTGTCTTATGGCGGTGATCGGACACAGTCTCCCGCTACCACTGGCCAAAGTTTCAATTCCTTGCTTGTTTTCCGTCAGTCTCACGATGGACGTCGATAAGGAAACTCAGTACAATTGTAAGGAAATTTGTTAATGTTGCTTGTGTCTTCAACTGACGACTTTTAGTTTCCAGTCACGACACCGAACACTTTTCGATCGTCATGAGTAAGTGCTAAGTGGTATCAACTGGACACAAAACATGTTTACGTATGCGCATGGAGTGGATGATTTCATACTGGTTCTATAGAAATTAAATATAGAATTAAAATATAGTTCTATAGAATTAAAAAGAAAGACACAAAAGTATCCACTTTTGCGCCCTGCATACTAAGCTACGCCGTGCAACGTGTGCTGTGAAGCAGACATATGAGATACTATCAAAGCTACACCTCTAAACTTAGACGTGGAATTAACGCCCAGAAAACGTGTAGAAAATGCAAATATTACGATCATTCTAAAGTACGTTAAGAGTAACATCCTACGCAAATCGCATAGTTAAAGTTTGCTTTGCTTGTCTAGGTCTTTTAAAGTATCATATGTATGTATTTAAATATATATAAGTATTCTATCCGTCATCTGGCCATAATACAAGTTTTTTTGGGGCTAGATGGTTTTGTGTGCATGGTCCACCAATATTTATTTATTTGTGATTCTATTTCACGATTCTTAAGCATCAACTGCACGTCATAATTAAGCGGAATGGCTCAAGCCCGTCTGAGGACCTAGAGAAGATCCACATTCTGCTGGCATTCTCGTCTCAAATATTAAATTGTATGAATATGAGACTTTATTATCGCGAGACTGAAGCGAACTGGTGCTGTCATTTACATACGATCTGATCTTTGATTACTTACTTTGATCTTTCCTTTAAAGTGTTAGCGCGATGGCAAACAAATCGTGAGCTATTTGTCTAGGGATCTCGTCCCTGCCTAATGCCACAAACTGCTCTCCATGATGTGTCCGTCACCACGCTTTAGCGAGATTTATTTTATCTAGCTATGTTCATTTTGAAACATTAGGTATTAATGTAATCTACTTTAACCAGACTGTTAGTTTGTAGAAACTTTGATTGAGTGGTGTTGTTAAGGGAGAATAGTTCTGTAACTAGTTTAATTTAGATATCAAAATCATACAGCGAAATGTAAAGTTCATTGTTGAAGTTCGTTGAATGTTGACACCACAGAGACACCACTTAATCTAACTGCGACATTCAGAGACGTAGCATAAATTGTGTATCGTCATTATCATCAACCTTTCGAGGTCCATTGCTGGATAGATCTTTCCAATAGCGTGATAATGTGCCTGGGGGTATAGACAAGATCAAATTGGTAGTAGACCTGTCAGCTCCGTTGGTAGTAGCTATGATTTCTGCACTGTAGGTTAAGGGTGAGATTCCCTCCCAAAATAAACATTTGTGTGATGAACATTGGTGTTTATTCTAACTCGGGGTGTTATTGCATTATAAGTATGTATTTAAAAATATATTAGTATTCTTTAAGTCATCTTGTTTCCATAATACAAGCTTTGCTTAGTTTGGAACTAGATGGTGTTGTGTGCAATTTTCTTAAATTTTTTTGAAGTGATAACTTCTTATGGGAGGGTAAACCGCTTCGTTACGTAACGAGTTACGGCGCCAGTCTCTCTGGCTTCCATTTCTCTCACGCATACGGCAGCGGTAGGCAGGCGCCTCCTCTCTCACTCTAACTCACAGCGCTGGTTAGATTAGTTTATTTTATCACTTCTGTCGGGCGTCCCGAGACGCATACGTTTTTTTTTCTTTTTTTTTCTTACTAGATGGTATTGAATCGGCTTAGAACCTGACCACTTTCTTATACATACTGACTTCAGAAGCTTTCAATGTGCGTGGAAAGATGCGCTTGGCCATTTTTTTCTTAATAGCTAGTTAAAAATCACGGTGATCAAGTGAAACTGGCAAGGTATAAACTTTACAAGCGACAAACGCATACCGAGTTAAAACTTCAGTATCCCTTATCAAGTTATCTATTCAATGTTGTACGCTAACTACGTACTGTAAACTTTATAGCCGTAAATTATTTGCCCATTTACTCCAGACACTTACTTATTTACAACTCCTCATGAAATGACGGTTCTCGTCAGAGTGGGTGCTGATAATATCATAGCCAGTTTCTGAAGACCCGTTCCTGATGAGTTTGATAGTGAGATTGCAGGTGATCTTAGGCTGGTACGTCTGTTGTAGCAATCTACAGCGACGGAACTTATTACACAATAGATTGTCACGCAGTTCTGATAACAGGTTGTTTTATTTTTGTTTTAATGAGGGTAAATACCCGAGCTTGGAATTAGAACGACAAATTGCAAGCACGTAAGAGATAGTGGAAGACTGTGTTTCTTATACTAGGCCAGACTGTAGCTTTGGACTCGATTGAGCGTAGAGCATTGAGAGTGATGGATGAGCAGTCAAACGTTGAGACTAAGTTCCAGAGTCTCAAGCACCGGCGTAAAGTTGCTTGCCTTTCGATCTTTTATAGAATACATTTCGGAGAATATGCCCAGGAATTCCAGGCACGATCTCATTCCACCATCTCCTTTTCACAACAGGACAAGCAGACGCACCGCTCAATACCATCCATACCTTGTTAGCTTACCACCCTTACGAACAAAGTGCTTTGCTTCTACATTTATAATGCGTACAGCCAAGGATTGGAATGCTTTGCCGTCGTCTGTCTTTCCTGAAAACTATAATTTGGGTCGCTTCAAGTCAAGAGTAAATAGGTATCTTCTAGACCTGCGTGCCCCATCGTCGGCCACATCGTCGCCTAACATCAGGCGAGTTCGTGGTCAAACATAATTCTATCATTGATAAAAAAAGACTGCTCGGAGCTGTTAGAACAAGTAGAACTATGCTATCACACAGCTACATAAAGAAAACCGAAATCAAACACTACAGGACAAACTACAGGCAGAACGCTTTTATGATTAGAGCGAGCAGCTCGTTCAACACTTTGCCGGAGTCAGATCTGGACATTGATGGATATTGATTAAATACCTAAGCTGAAGCGATTATTATGTGACGAATTTTTCAATAATGTTAAATTTCTTTCAATAATGTTTAATCTCTTTCGTATTACCAAATATTATACTTAAGTGTTTATATTTAAAGGAATATTGACATCGAAAAACTGTTCTTGAAAAACTCCTAGGTTTCTCCTAGTTTTTCATCTTTTCCATCCTCGAACTTCGAACTAGGCTCTTCTCCTAAAACACAATATTACATTGTATTCATTTCATAATTTTGCAGGGGACCCTAAAACTTGTCACAGAGCAAAATTTCATTACGATAAGAGTAATAGTCTGCGGGCAAGAGTCTCTGATTAGAGGCGGACATGACGAAACTATATAGTCCTTTGTAGGCTTTGGAACCCTATAAAGAATGATGCGATTATTTTTATGACAAGCATGGACCAGAATCATCCTTCAAAGACTCAAAGCTGAACCTAAACACAACCTGAAAAATTCAAGGCGCGTACGCGTACCTCCTTACCATTACTAACATCGAAAAAGGTTTTTTCTAATGTTTGTTTATTTAAGAGTTGATGAAAAAGGACAACGAATTTACATTGGGTTGCAATGTGTTGGGATGAGTTTACCTTTGGACGAACAGTTTTGGGTACAAAAGAGTCCTTTTCCCCGGGACGTATTTTAATTGAACAAAGTTTTTTTTTTATAAGGTACGTAACTTAGGTCGATTAATCAATAGGTAAATAAATTTGGGGTCAAGAAACCGGCCAAATTTTTTTTTATATGAGTAAATTTATTTCAATTATGAGAACTAGCTACTGCCCGCGGCTTCGCACGCATGGTACCTACATAAAAAGTAGCATATATCCTTGTCCAAGGACCCATCTATCTCTATGCCAAAATTATCGAAATCGGTTCAGTGGTTTAGGCGTGAAAACATAACAAACAGAGAAACAGACAGAGTTACTTTCACATTTATAATATTAGTAAGATGTGTTCTGTGGAATAGTTTTAGAACAAGCAGCCTTTAAAAGACTCACATAGTTTGAATAATTCGTCATTAAAAATCTATGATTAAACTAAAAGTTTGGATAAAGTTTAATTTTGAATGTTGACTTGCAAGGGTTTGTATATTTTATTAAAGATTACTAGATGCTGCCTTCGGCATCGCAAGCGTGGTACCTACTTAAAAAGTAGCCTAAGTCCGTCCCTTAGATACAATCTATCTCCTAACTAAATTTTATTAAAAACCGTTTGGCCTTTTAGACGTGAAAAGGTAACAAACAAACAGACAGACGGACAAACAGGGACACCTTCGAATTTATAATATTATTATAGATGGATTTACTCGCGAATACGAGTATTCACAAGTCAAGGTTTTACTCCTAAAAGTCGTGTTGATTCAGTTCTGTTTTCACTAATTATTTTCGTTGTGTATCTATATAAATGGCGGATATAAATGCGGATATAAATATATAAATGGCGGCACAATATCATTTGGCCCCAAAGTAAGCTGAGCTTGTGTTAAGGGTACCACATGACTGATGTGCTACTTATATATTTTTTTGTATACCAACATCTTAGCCGCAACCTCTGCGTCTTGGGCGTAACTTCAACCACTGCGCCACAGAGGTCGTCACCGAGGTCGGGTCTCCTTTCACTTTGACTCATTAAATTTGTCCTTGTTTGTCTATACACCATACAACATTTTACAGTCGTCATAATACGGCGGCCGCTTCACAGAAAAAAAATCGTTTTGTCGTGCTTGTATAGATCCTTGAACTCTAATCAAATTTGTTTAGGTCCGGAACTTTAGTGAAAGTAAACTAAGCACTTCGCTTTGTGAGTGTTTGCTTCGACGATTCGAGGCGAATTAGACACATTCGTGTTAGAGGTAAATTGCTTGGAGTGAAATAATTTGTTTAGGCACCATACTAACATTTCCTGGGTGTAAATGGTTTTAGGCTCCTTGGGATGGAGATTAGGGCCTATTCCAAAAACACACATTAGTATATTTGACAGCTTATTTAAATGGGCTCTTAGCCCATTTGGTAGTAGCTCTGCGCTGTAGCTTGTGGGCTCGATACCCGCCCAGTGCAAACATTTGTAAGATGAACAAGTCAAAGTCAAAAGATATCACAGGGATCACTTTGAAACGTCTTACATACTAGGTGAATTTAGGTGTTAATTCCTCCTAACCTAAGCCCGAGAAGAACTGGCAAGAAACTCGTCCTGATCCTAGCGCTTTTTTACAAGTTCCATCTTATAACTACCTTGGCTACGAAAAACGAATACAAAAGTCCAGTATAATAATGCGTTCAGGATGGTGCTGGGGCTCCCACGGTTCTGCAGCGCGTCCGGCATTTCCGCGGAGGCTCGCATGGACGGTTTCCATGCATGCGTGCGGAAGAAAGTCGCCTCTTTGCTATGCAGGCTGCATGGGATTATCCCAACATAATTTTGAACGCATTATCCAATAAATGGGATAGCCGAATTCTTAAGCAGTGTAATCGCGTAATGATAAAATAATTTTATTATTAGATTGTAGAGTTCGTAATTTTGTAAAGAAAAAATATTATTGGAACGAAGTTCCTTATCGCGGGTTAGCGAGGGGAACTAGCCGGGAAAAAATGTAACGCGTTATAAAAAAGCGTTTCGTAAAACCGTAAGAGAATGAAAGCATCGAGATAGTACTACGTACTAGAGAATAATTTTCTCGCGACAAAAACGTCGTAAGCGTCGTGAAATTCCAGGTGCTTACGCATTTCATTTAACGTCGTGCAATAACATTTCGTCATTATAGATTTTACACTGCACAGATGTAATGTAACACAGCTTTTGTACCTACTACTTTCTATATCTAATACTCTACCTTATCATTAAATTAACAAACGAAGTGTAATAAAAATTAATTATTGGTAGGTACGGTAGGTATAGGCTGAGTGTAATAAGAGCATAAAAATATTCTTACTACTTAATCATATACGTAGTAGGTAGGTACTATACGATTATGCACTAGTCAAACATATTATGTACATACATATTATGCATAGAAACACCCAGACCCGAGACAAATACTTGCAGATCATACAAACATTTGTCCCGCGGCGGGAATCGAACCCGCAACTTTCTGTGTCTCTGATGGACCAATGTGACTGAGGTCGTCTGTAGCGAATGAGGGAACGAACGGAGCACGGATCATACTCACCCTGATGAAGATTCTATAAATGGATCGTAACATTGTCGATGTCTTCATCGACAAGACATACGTATGTAAAACCCGTGTTTATCAAAATAAACATTACCACTGATTTTCAAGGGAAAAACAATATGGCACCGTTGCTACTGGAATGTTTCTATTCGGGTAAACCCGCCGGCGCAAACTCATAAACTTTTACTACGAGCGCAAGAAACATAGTTATTTTAACTGTTTTCTCAAGATAATAAATGCGTCTCATATCTTTCAGAGAATTACGAGACAGTAATTAATATTTCGTGATAAATATTTTATTATTAAATTATATTATTGAGCAACTGCTTCTAAAATCACACAGAATTAACTAATTGATTTCATAATTGGAACTCATTAAAAATCGCAAAAAAAAGAGTATATTATATTTCGGAGTATTTTTGATTACTCAATGTTATTTGAGTAATTTGTAGGATAAAGTTAGTTGGTAATTAATTGTGCAGTTGCTTTATGATTTAATTACAGAATTCAAACATAAAGAGGGTACAAGAAGGTATAATTTAAGTTTATAATAATAAAAATATGACTGGACAATCAATGCACACAACACCATCTATTCCCAAACTAAGCTAGATGACTGATAGAAAACTTATATATTTTTAATATACATACATGTGATACTTTATAACACCCAGAAACAGAACAAACAGATATATTCTTCACACAAATGTTTATCCAGGGAGGGAATCGAACCCTCAACCTACAGTGCAGAAGGCAGAGCTACTACCAACTGAGCTGACAGGCCAGTCAATTTATGAATTAAAATATGCAACACCATAACTGTGGTTTTATAATCTTGATGCATATAAAGAACACCTCTCAACTGAAAAGTCGCATCGGCTATATTTGGTCATAACTTTGTATATTGTCTCATATTTTAAAACTTTTAGATTTGCTGTGTACTTACATGAAAAACCTATGGCATATGGCATATGGCAAAATTATAAATGGCAGACCTTTTGTGGTCTCCCATGACTAGACTTGTGTCATCCAGAGATTTAGTATATACCTACATGGTGTATTATAATCAACTTATAGACTGCGGGTGTACCAGAGAAGCACATGATTACCAAGTCGGTGCCTCCATCGACAAAATAATACGTGAGTAAAGCCCGTGTTTATCAAAATGTATAAGCACAAATAGTTAATAATTATCCAGTTTTCAAAATTATAATGATCTGGAAAATCAAACGCCAGCAGTCAGTTCCAGTCAGTATAGAGTGCGTATATCCCGAAACCGTATGTCTTTTACGGTTTTTTTTAATTTAAATCTTTATGGTATGTAATGGGATTCATGAGATTTAACCCCATTACATCCCCTAAAGGGGCAGATTTAGAAAAATCCTGAAATACATCCTTCTTTAAAAAGTTGACTCAAGGTTGGGATCGAAAAATTTCGTAACATCCTTTCACCGCTATTTAAGAATTGGTTTGAAAAACCGTGAAGCTCGTGGTTTTTTTTTGTATTTTAGGTAAGTACACAATCAAGTTTTGAAAAATTGAAAACGCGTTGAAAAGTTCCCATACAATATGGACACTCCTTTGAAAGGGTTGTTTATAAAAACCTTAATATACTTGTATATTTATTTTGTATTAATGGTATACACACTAAGTATCAAGCAAAACGCGCAATGCATTAAAAAGTCCCTATAACCATTATAACATGAATCGGACACTTTTTTAAGGTTTGGTTTGAAAATAAGTGTCAATTTTATTTGTATTTAAGGTATACCAAACCAAACCAAGTTTTAAGTAAATATCACCACGCGTCAAAAAGTCCGCATGCCATTTTTAAACCCGCATTGCACCCCTTTTCAATGGTTGTTTTGGAAAACCCTGAAGTATTTTCTATTTATTTTGTATTTAAAATTAACTAACCAATATTCAAGCAAATCAAATCATGCGTTCCCATACGGATTAAACGCCCACTGCATACCATTTTAAAGGTCTATTTAATTTGTATTTACGAATACAAACCAAATTTCCAGCAAATGGTATCACACCGTAAAATGTTCCTATATACATTTTAAACCAGCATTGCACCCCTTTTTAGGGTTTATTTTGGAAAAAACTTAAGCACGGGTCTACTTCTATTGTGTTTATAGAATATAAACCAAGTTTCAAGCAAATCGTATCACATGTTAAATAGTCCCTGTACAAATTGTAAACCCCCACTGCACCCCTGTTTAGGGATTGTTCGAAAATAAAAATATATTAGTACTTTATCATTTGTATCAAAGCATATTCCAGCAAAGTAACAGAGTTGTAAGTTCAAGGAATACGATTTTTCAAACGTGTTTACCCACTTTCACCCTCTTAGGGGTTGAATTTTGGAATGTTCTTAACGAGCGCCTACACCCCTCAAAGAATGCTCGTGCCAATTTTTTTATCTGTAACACTTGTAATTTTGGAGATTTCGTAATGAGTGAGTCAGTGAGTGGAATTCTCTTTTATATATATAGATTTTGACAAATAATAGGATCGATAGATTTCCCGGTTATCTACTTACTAATTGAAGAACACTAATATACAATGTATTTACATATTGATAGCCAGAGTAGGTTATCTATCTAATGGTTGATCCAAAAAAGCTGCACTTATCTTTATACGTAATTTATAGATTGTACGTAAATATATAAAGCTCGTCGAACGGTAGTTTTTTTTTGTTATTTTATTGCACAATATTGACCATACAACAATCATACAATCTAGCCAAATAAGCTATTGAGTAATTTTGTTTTGACATAGTTTTATAAAATAAATTATATCTAAGAATGTGTCAATAGCACTTTTCTTATAGTCTCTAGTTATGGGGCAGACACTTTTTTCTTGTGTGTTCATATAGTTACTTAAACGTATACTTGGATGCATATTTTTCCAGCTATTTTGATATAAAAACCAAACATCTGATCCGACTTTGATGAAATGTTTTTTGGGAAATTATTTTTCTAATCGGTTCACAAATGACGGAGTTAAAATAAAACAAAATTAAAAAAGAATACAACTTAATTGAGAACCTCCTCCTTTTTTTGAAGTCTTTTATAGTTTTTTTTTAAGATTGACATCTATCAAAAATAGCCACTTAACTTAATATTTATCAAACAAATATCTGTATCGAAAAACTGCTTAAGAAACTTCCCAGTATCTTTAAAATACCTATCCAATGATATGCCACACGGCTAGTAGAATAAAAAAAAAACAACCCATCATTGTATACAAGTATCTCTAAAAACGTATCGTCTAAAAAGACGTACCACTCTATTATATTTACGTCTTTTTAGACGATACGCAAACCAGACAGACTGACATGGTATGGATGGTACCTATGCCATACCTTGTCTGTCTACCACCCTTACGAACAAAGCGCTTTGCTTCCACATTTACATATGTATGCTTTGCCGTCGTGTGTCTTTCCTGAAAACTACAATCTAGGTCTCTTCGAGTCTCGAGTAAATAGGTGTCTTCTAGACCTGCGTGCCCCATCGTCGGCCACATCGTCGCTTAACATTAAGCGAGATCGTGGTCAAACGTAGGTTTATCGATAATAAAAATAAATAGTCTGCAAACAAGAGCTCTGTTTGGGACAGACAGACTGACAGACAGACAGACCGACATATCGAAACTATAAAGGTTTCTTGTGAATTAAATATTTCCTAAAAGCAACTTCCTGTCCTGAACTTTAAAAAAGTTAGCCACAGAACCCTTCCCATTTCTTAATTATTATGATACCTACGTAGCTAGGCGTCAGAAAGGCCGACCTCAACACAAAGCGAAGGGCAAGACTTAAAAGGGTCGATTATAATTAAAGAGGGTGTGAATAATACGTCCTGACTGCCAGCTTTGAGATTTGGTTCAGCTAGTTTACATAATAATGAATATGTAACGATCTGAAGTGATTAAGGAAATTATTTTATCTATCGTCTCATTTTTACCTTCTTCAGACGTTTAGACTTTTCATCACAGTTTTGACGATCTCTGTGGCGCAGTGGGCGAAGGCTAGCATGTGACGCAGAAGGTTGATGGTTCTATTCTCGCCAAGGTACAAATGTTTTTATTATCTGAAAGTATTTGTCCTGGGTAGATTCTAGTACACGTTTCATCATGCTTTTAACGTTCTCAGTGGCGCAGTGGGCAAACGCCAGCATTTGACGCAGAAGTTTGATGGTTCGATTCTCGCTGAGATACAAATGTTTATATGATCTGCAAATATTTGTCTCGGGTCTGGGTGTTTTCCGTGAATAATATGTGTTTGTATGTTTTTACAAAAATAATTGCATATTAATCACAAAGCAATTATTCAGATTACTGATTACGGTCTGATTACTTTGGGGCTAGATGATGCTGTGTGAAATGTCCAGCATTATTTATTTTTAACTAGCGACCCGCCCCGGCTTCGCACGGGTGCAATACTGATACATCAGCCAGCGTTTGCAATATAAGCGCAAAAAAATGTGTTTATTTACGACATCACATTAGAAAACTCTAAAATTATTAGTATTTGTCTACTCTATATCACGCGTGTTTTATACATATAAATTTTACTCTTGAGTCACTCTATCTATTAAAACAAACAGCATCAAAATCCGTTGCGTAGTTTCAAAGATCTAAGCATACATAGGGACAGACAGACAGCGGGAAGCGACTTTATTTTATACTATGTATTTATTTACAGCCTTACTTATAAACGCCTCTCAACTTGGGCACTGCCTAAACACTACTTAAGATTCGTCCTTTCACCATTTGTCACTATCTTACAAAAAAAGTTGGCACTATTTTAAAAAGTGAAAAACTTTTGACAGAAATTGAGCGAAGTAAGACCGCTTGTGTGTACCGAAAACATTTGAGCATAGTATACGTATACTTCGAGACAAATTATTGATGGTTAAACAAACTTACCTTGTGACTTACCTTCCATAATTACACGAACCTTGCATCCGAAGAGATCCATAACAAATAAGTAGGTAAATAATTCACTATGTAGTTTAGTTATCCCGTACGCGACTTCGACCAATTGTTTAAAAAAACATAAATATCTAATTGTGAATCTAAACCATTCTCGAATCCACTTGAACACACCGGACCGGACATTTACCGGACATTTCACACAGCATCATCTGGCCCCAATATAAGCAGAGCTTGTGTTATTAGCTTGTGCTTGGGTACCACATGACAGATATACTACTTAAATACTTTATTTTTTTAAAATACATACATATTATACATAGAAACATATTATATATATAGATCGTAGATAGTTCTCGTATTATGCAATGTGGCAATGCCACCAGTGTCTTGAGGACGCTGCACTCTGGCAGTGATCTGGATCAGTTGAGCTAATATATATTTTTCGACATTTATATAGATAATATATTTTATTAATGACCAGTTAATATTAATCAATTTTAACCTATGATGCTTGAAATACTAATAGGTATCACACGCATGTAATGTATTTAAGAGTATATAAGAAGGTATTCTATCAGTAATCTGGTTTATATAGTACAAGTTTCGCATGTTTGGGAACAAGGTGGTTATTGTGTAAATTGTTTAGCAATATTTATCGATTTATTAATTAATTAGGAAGCATCCGGCTCTGACAAGCGCATTAACTGATTCGATAAGCCAAAGCATTATCTACTGGGATTACATTATCTAAATATAAAATGGCGTCTGGTAGATAAATAGCGTGACCCAAGAGCTGGCTCCTATCTGGCTCAGCGTATTAGCATTGTAATTCAACGTGGCAATGCCACCAGTGTCTTGGAAACGCTGTCCGCTGGCAGTAATCTGGATCAGTTGAACAATCTATAGATCGTTTTAAACGGTCCTTAGATAGCTCAACTGTTTCATATGTATTTTATTCTGTACATTTCTGTAATTATTTCTGTAAACAAAAATATGTTAGTGGTCAAAGTCAAAGTCAAAAGATAATTTATTCAATACAATCATAAGGAACACTTTGAAACGTCTTACATACTAGGTGAATTTAGGTGCCAATTCATCCTAACCCAAGCTCGAGAAGAATTGGCAAGAAACTCGTCTTGGTCCTAGCGCTTTTTTATATGATCCATCTTATAACTACCTTAACTACGAAATACTAATACAAGAGAGTTTTTACATTTCAAGTGTGTCGGTTAACTGACTGAGGGCAGAGCGACATTAGGCTATGCATTCTTATCAATAATATAGTAATTTATATTATAAAAGCTTTCTTCAAAAGACTACCTTTTATGAAAGCTTTAAATTTCTTAATAGGTAGTTTAGTAGCATTTTCAGGAAGCTTATTATTAAACCGCACCGTGTTCCCCATGAATGAATTATTTACTTTTTCTAGTCGTAACCTAGGGATGTATAACTGGTATATAAATGGACTGGTTTACTGCCAATGACATAAATTTGTCATCGTCAGTTCTAGCAACCCTTTTAAATCTTTAGAACTGCGAAGGGCAGGTTAATTAAGAATTATATTTCAATTCATTTCGATAGATTACTATTTTTCATTCGAGTCAGTGGACCAGCCTCCCGAAGCCTTACTTTCATAGCTTAACCATTTTTGAAAAAGAGAGACCGTAAGTTTAACTTCCCCTTCCCCCTTCCCCTTACTCCTTTCCCTTCCAGAAACAGATGAAAACATCACCCATCATTCATCCCAGGTACTGTCAAACAGTTTCGATCAATTATAATAATCAATGAACTTTATTGAGAACATTATATTTAGGTAGATACATACAAGATTAATGCCGCAGCTACAGTGAAATATGTCCCGCATAGGACGGTCTTATCGCATATGGCGATATATTCCGGACAACCTTTAACTCATCATCATCATTGGCCTTAGTTCATCTGTTGAAAATGATTTAGGTGGCGTCAGTCAAGTTACAGAACAGTTATTTGTAATTGAAAACTTTCGCTCATGGATCCACTCCAACAAGCTGAGGTGGGTGAAATTTCCTCTCCACAGACGCCATTCTGCCTGGGATTCTGTTTTATAGCACAGGCCTTCCCAGGTATCCACACTAACCTCTCGACCTTGCCGGCAGGACCCGCCGGAATGACGAATCAGTACATGCGGTGTCGGTTCGGTTGCAGGTGCATAACGGCTGGCGTCGAGCCGGGTTTCATCCAAGTTTTCCTTGTCTGTTGCTAGCTCTTCTGTTAGTCAAAAGTGTATTTGTGTGTATTCAGTTCAACTAACCTTTGACTATACTAAACATAATCTAGAAGAAAATTGATTTTAGTATGGCGATTACGGAACTTTTGACACAACCAATGTCTATCATTTTCGATTAGCAATCGGCATAATTTAAATCATTAATTTGATTTTAATTAGAACCAGTTTTGACAAGATGGATTACTATTACGTACGTTCGGTTTTTATCTCAGACCAAATAAATATTTAGACAAGAGGGCCGTGAATAACCTAAGTGAAGCCTCAACCTCAGCCTCTAAACCATGTTCCTCTGTGTAAATACACGCACCTACGCACAGACATCCAACATAACTGTGCTCCTTCCTCTTAGTATATCCGTACATAATTGTACTATTCTCTCATGTCGTCAGCTAAAAAACATCTTTTAAAAAAGACACTAACATATTTCGTGACAAAAAAAAAACATATGATTGATCGCGTTGCTCCGTCTTAATTTTTTTTTGGTCTGAGATTTCTATTCATATGACAACATGTATGACAATCAGCATCAACCTTCCGTAATACCAATTCATCAATAGTAACTGAAAAAGATTAGTATCAAAATTTTGATAGTATCAGAATTCCATGATCGCCTTGCAGATCTAGTCCATATATTTGTAACCTAACCTACATCATTAACGGATGACCTAACTTTAATCAAAACTAACAGCTCGTGTTGTGTCGCCTGGGGTGACTCTGCATTACAACTGGGAATCTTACACCGATATAACTATGGTTTTGCCCTTGCCGCAAAACCATAAAGTGACCCGCCTACGCTTTCGTCAGAGAGCGTGGGTAGTATTAATTGAGTGATGTTCCCCCCTTAGGCATGAGTGACGTTATTGCCAAATTGCAAGGATCCCTTAAAATTACAACACATAATCTTCTCTTTCACTCCCGCCGCAAGTTGATGTACGCTCACAACCCTTTACTAGCTAGTTGCTCTAGCAAGTATTTTTTTACCTGGCTTATAAACATTATTATGTTGTTATATATATATAATAATGTAATAATGCGAAGCTGCGGGCAGCTAGTTATATAACTTAGCTGCCCGCAGCTTCGCACTCTTGGTACCTACCTAAAAAGTAATGTATGTCCTTCTCCAAGGTCCCATTTATCTCTATACCAAAATTCATCAAAATCAGTTCAGCGGTTTAAGCGTGAAAACGTAACAGCCAGACAGACAGAGTTATTTTCGTATTTATGATATTAGTAGGGTATTAGTAATACGTTGTTCAAAACTTTTAGATAGGTAAATAATTATATAATCTAAAAATGGTTTAAGCTATGATAAAATACTTTCCTCTGCTGTTGTTCAGACTCTATTATTGACTTTATTATTTTCGCTGTAGTATAAAACAGAAACATATTTTGGGTTGAAACGGAAAAATATTTTATTAATTTTTGCAGTGGGTTGAGACGCCGACATATTTCAGCGAGAAACACAAATAAAATATATGTGGTATGAAGCTATCGGTTGAGATGGAAATACGCCAAACAAAATAGTCCTGATCGCGAATCTCCGGGCTCCATAGTCACCTCCTTTAGATCGTCAGATAAGTAAATATTAATAATAGATAATGCTAGACATTTCACACAGCATCATCTGGTCCCAAAGTAAGCAGAGCTTATGTTATGGGCACCACATGATTGATATACTTTTTTTTAATTTGTAAATACATACATATTATACATAGAAACAACCAGACCCGAGACAAATACTTGCAGATGATATAAACATTTGTCCCGCGGCAGGAATCGAACCCGCAACCTTCTGCGCCTCAGCCGGACCTTAGCCCACTGCGCCACAGAGGCCGTCAGATCTTTAATTACTTCCTAATACTTGCAGATGATAAAAACATTTGTCCCGCGGCAGGAATCGAACCCGCAACCTTCTGCGCCTCAGCCGGACCTTAGCCCACTGCGCCACAGAGGCTGTCAGATCTTTAATTACTTCCTAATACTTGCAGATGATATAAACATTTGTCCCGCGGCAGGAATCGAACCCGCAACCTTCTGCGCTTCAGCCGGACCTTAGCCCACTGCGCCACAGAGGCCGTCAGATCTTTAATTACTTCCTAATACTTGCAGATAATATAAACATTTGTCCCGCGGCAGGAATCGAACCCGCAACCTTCTGCGCCTCAGCCGGACCTTAGCCCACTGCGCCACAGAGGTCGTCAGATCTTTAATTACTTCCTAATACTTGCAGATAATATAAACATTTGTCCCGCGGCAGGAATCGAACCCGCAACCTTCTGCGTCTCAACCGGACCTTAGCCCACTGCGCCACAGAGGTCGTCAGATCTTTAATTACTTCCTTTTTTGAGGATGTCTTTGTAGTCAAAGACGTCCAGATATTATATATGGCACGCTTTGCATAGTAATTAGTGTTGCATACTTTAGTTCGTTTTGCAGTAGGTACCTCAATGCGTAATTAGAACCTAGGTACTGCTAATATTTATGTGCATGTGTTCTATTTTGGTAATCGAATCAGCATTGCCATACTTGGCAATGCTGCTAGTGTTCTGGGCATCTATCTTGTTACGATCGGAACCGACTGGACTCCTTATGTCATTTTTTCATAAATTATCCATTTAGTTATTTATGAAATAAGTTAGCTTACATTATATTATAAGGTAGTTTATTGAATTTATTTGTTTTCTGATAATTTTTATTGTCATCAATAAATCTCCTTGGTAAGTAATTGAGAAAACATATACGAATTGAAAAGTTCTTCTAAGTGGTTTCTCCTATCCCCAGTTCAAGAAGAATCCGGCTAGAAGAATTGATGAAACAGGTTAAACGTTTGTTTGTTCTGTGTAAAATAAAAGTATAGAAGTATTCTATCAGTCATCAGTAGGGTGATCGCGCTATTTGTCAACATAATTGCCATTGAACGGATTGGTTTTGGCAAAGGTTTGGATATGGCTAATCTGAATGTCAAAATGGTACCGCGCTATTCTTCCTGAACGAGTTAATCCTTGATTTTACCAATCGAACAAATTTATATACAGAACTTCCTAGTATTACTTTATGCACCGACTACTAGGATGTACTAAATCAAAAACGTTCGTTTGAAAGCACTGTCAAAAATAACGCGATCCCGCAACGTTTGATCAACGTCTAATCAAAATTAGAGCTAAATCGTTTCCGTTATAGTGATTAGCGCGGTACGAAATATGTCAAAAAAAAATGTTTTGACTCTGGTTTAGATTTGGTTTAGCTCTGGTTCAAATGTTCAAAATTACCGCGGTCGGCCCCCTGGTCACCATAATACAAGATATGCTTAGTTTAGGGCTAGATGGTGTTGTGTGTATACCAATCAATATATATTAATTAAATAATGCCGTATATTTCACGCAGCATCTAGCTTCAAAGTAAGCAGTGCTTGTGTTATGGGTACCACATGACTGATATACTACGTAAATACTTTTTTTTGTAAATATATACATATAATACATAGAAACACATAGATCCGAGACAAACACTTGCAGATCTGTTAAATTACCTATGTAACATTCTAATGTTACCTACAAATTTCTGTTCTGTGATCTAGCAGAGCGACGTTTCGTTTACACATTATTCCATAACTGTGTTTATATTTCATCACTGAACGCAATTCGCCTTTACTGCATTGCATTTCAAAATTGCAAACTACAAAACTTTATTCAAACGTTTAATCAAAGTTTAATATAGCATGGCGGAAACTGTTCTAAGTTCTAAGGTTATTTTCTACAATAAGGAAGCACTTAATATAAAATGGATGGGTCCTTCGTGCAATATTGAAGCCGTTCTAAAACACTCCAAGGAAAGGTTTTCAAAGTAGGTTAGTTATAACTCGGGATTTGATACAACGCAGATCAAAATCTACCTATAGGTAATATCTGCCCTTAGAGTAATAAAACGAAAGTATCGGTAAAAGTTACATGTTTATGGGGAAACTTCCACTAATGTATTAAAAAGAGGTTTATTGACATGTAAAATTGTTAAGGAAAAACCTCACGCACTCGTGCTGAAATGATCATGTTCCATTGAGAAAAAGAAATTTTACACGGAAGGAAGGAACCGTCGTCTTCGGTAAAAGCTATTCATAAAATATGACACTGACAGTTAGCACCTTCCCCACTTTCCTATTATTGGGATAAACATTCTTTCAGCCCCCATTGTGGTTTGTAACTGAACCCTTTTGTAGAAATAATAAAGATTCTTTATCTAAATGCATTCATCATGAAATATTCTGCCATAAAGTTGGCGTAAAATGATACGTAGGAACAAACAATCTTACTAATATTATAAACGCGAAAGTTTGTATGTATGTTTGTTACTCTTTCAAAAACTACTGAATGGATTTTTATGAAACTAACAATAATATAGCTTATACATCAGAATAACATATAGGCTATAATTTATAAAGATATTGTGTGAATTGTCTAAAATATAACGATAAGTGACAAGTAAGTAGGAAAAAAATCTGCCATCTGCGAGTTATTCTGACGTGCGCTGCAAAAACCGTGCAAAAACCGAAGTAATATTCCTGCGCAGACAAAGTCGCGGGCACCAGCAATATATAATTACGTTTTAAACACAAAATGGACTTCATTGGATATATAAAATATCATCAATGTATGTACCTACTTATACAATTTTTTTATTTTTTTTATTTTTTTAAAAACGCTCAACCTATTTCGATAAAATTTAAATGTCCTGGGAAGAATACCTTTTGAAACAAAAAATAATTTTTCAAATGGGTTCAGGCGTCTTTAAGTAATCGGTGAACATACATAAAAAAAAAAAAAATCCTATGAATTGAGAACCTTCTCCTTTATAGAAGTCGGTTAAAAATACACGTTTAACAGCTGAGTTATCTAAGGAGCGTTTAAAACATTTAAAGTATATGATAATACAACTGATCCTCATTACAGCCAGAGGGCAGCCAAAGTCACAATGCCTACAAGTTTTCGTACTGAGGTTTTATGTTTTATATCGTACTAGCGACCCGCCCCGGCTTTGCACGGGTGCAATGCTGATACTAAATACAGTACAAATGTGTTTATTTACGACATAGCATTAGAAACCTCAAAAATAATCAGTGTATCTCTACTATATTATGCATGTATTATACATATAAATCTTCCTCTTGAATCAATCTATCTATTAAAAAAAACCGCATCAAAATCCGTTTCGTAGTTTTGAAGATCTAAGCATACATAGGGACAGACAGACAGCGGGAAGAGACTTTGTTCTATACTATGTAGTGAAGAATTGCTTGTGAATGTGCGTTCTCGGTTTATTATAGTTAGAAAGAGAGAGTTATACAAAAATAAAAGTTAAAAAAGTATTCAAAAGTGGCACTACTATTACCTACTGCATATTACTTTCTTAACTATTCAAATGTTATATATTTTTTTAGCCTTGCTTACATTGTACCTACTCAACTATTTAGTACCTATACATAGTTAAATATTACTATACTAGTGTACACCGAACTCAAAAATGAGAACACTTCTAACACAGGTTTCTGCAACTTAACAAAAGAGATCCCAACCCAAGTTGTTATAAATATAACATCAACTTGTTATATAAATACAAATCTTTTTATTTTGCTTTTTTTTAATTTAAGCGTAGCAAAAAATAGCAGATACTTCTGAGTAAAAAAACTCCGGCATATTGCGTTCGTGGCTAATCATCCGGCTGCATTTTCTTCACAATAGATAGCTTCGCATTGAAAGCTACGTCCATCCAGCTTTTTCTTGAGATAATCATGTCGAACCATGCGCATTACTCCCATTTCGTCCCGAGTACCATTATAACTCCCTGTAGTCCCAGTCTATATTGCGAGACTCTGCTGCGTGGTCGCGAGCACAAAAGTCCAACCGCCGCCAACTTTGAGCGATGTTCGATACTTTTTGAACTTCAAATGTGACGTGATTGGTTTAAATAGTTTTATTCATTAAAAAAGTTAGTGATGTGCCAGTGTGAAAAAAGTTTGTACTTGTTTTATGAGATTGCGATAAAAGTTTGATTGTCCAAATATTTTCAAAAGCTATTTTTGTTTGAAATACTGAATGTTTATTAGCTTTGGGTGATTTATGATGGTCAATACAGACGTTGCAGTCCGGATTTTTTTAATACACCATAACTGACGACATAGGTGAGTTTAAAAAACTACATAGCCTGCTTACTCTAGGTGTTGGTAAGTATTTATTCCCAAAAATTTTTGATTTCGAAAATACATCAATACTTTTATAATACAGAACATACATTGCGGAAATTGCTGATATAATAGAGCAATTTTAGCATTCTAGTGGAATTGCTTGACTGATGGTACCATCAGGGTAGTGGCACCCGATGTAGCAGTAATACTGATTTTTATATTTCTTCTTTGGAACAGTGATAAACATAACAATCCAAAAAGGTTATATAAAATGATGTTAAAGATTTTAATAAACCAAATCAAGTGTTTGACTGGGAATAGAATAGAAATATCTTTTGGTGCTCCTTCGCCAAAGTGGAGACAAAAGAATGATTTAAAACCAACCAATCAACTACAGCGTGACTATGACGTGAATCCATTTTGTTGAGGTTCTATTGGTTGATTTTACAACGTGATACGTAATTAGTTCAATAACTTATCAAGGTTGTCGTGGTACGAATTTTAATTTTAGTTAGGGGTTTCTTCAATCGTCCGGTAACCATACTCTGTGGAATGAATTAAAAATTTGATTGACGTTTTCTTTCAATATGTTTGTAACAGTACACATCGGTATGTACCACTAAGTTATATTAGTCTTGCGAGGGCTACAGCATTAATTATAATCAAACAAAGTACCTAATAATTACATGTGTACCATCGGTATTTCTACCATAGTACGAGTATGTACCGTATTTTACTAGATTTGTGTGTTGTTGTAGCAGTTGTCAAGTCAACTAATGACTGGAATTATTTATTATCAGACTGTCATCGACCTGACTTTAAAACTATTAGAGATGTTTTTTGAATTATTTTTGGTCATCTTGCGAAGCAAACATTGCGCTCTTATTTAATTTATTTTTCTCGAGATATTTTCCGATTTTATTTGTAATTTTGGTGTTTTTATTTAAATAGAGCTAGAGTTATTGACTCGGATGTGAATAAGTGAAATAAAAGCTTTGTGTTTCTTTGCAATTCAATCAAGGATAATCCATAATAAAAATAATTTTATATATTGTATAAAATGACAAATGACGAACGACAAGATACGACTTTGTGACATACTTGTTTTTTTAAACAATATAAACACTTGACACTGGCAAAATTGACATTATTATGACACATGTCATTAACGAAGAAGAAGAAGAAGGCAAACGTAAGTACACACTTAGTTTCATAAACTAAAAGTATTTGATGTCTACTTTTAAAATTACAAGTTTAAATGACTTCAATTGTTTTTTCAATTGTAGTAATCAATTGAGACTATTCATTGAGAGCATTTCAATGAGCCTAAACACGATACGTCTGCTCAAAGTTAGTGAGGAGTTGCGTGCGTACCATGCAGATTCCAGGTGATGCTGCAGCATCAGGTCAAGGTTACCATGTTCTTATAATTGAAGTAACAGGACACTCAATTACAAATCGATCCGGTTTGTGGTATTTGCTCACATCCCTTCATAAATTATAAAGCAGATGACCTTCAAATCGCTGAACAGATTTTCTTTATCCACAGCTAAGAACACTCTCGTTCGAGTCACCTTTTTCCCTGTATACTTCAGAGGTTAGAAAATCAACGATTGACAATGCGACTGTTAGTTATGTTGATGAACAGCGGGGTATTTATTTATTTAGATATTTATTTTATTGACGTTACATTGGTATTTAAATAAAATAAATTTATATTATTTGTATTTTATTATATTTAAATTAAAATTAAAAAAATTAAATACCAGTAATTTAGACTAGAATCAAATTATGTCATAGATAATTTGTGTAATGTGCTAAAATTTAACTTTTACTGCTGACCACAAACTATGCTAACGCATTTTGTGAATGCTGACGCATCGAGGTTTCTGTCAATTTAATTAAGTAACTCGTCTCTCTGGTCTGCACGATACAGACTTGCCTAGTGTGAAGACCGCTGAAAGGTCTACTTATTTAAAATTTGAGTAGCATCAAAGTGCATTTGAACATTGTATATCATATGAATGCTGAAATAAATATTATTTCAATCTTATAACGTCAATCTCATAAACACGTATTAGCAAATGTGTTCTTTAAATCTATTGCCGTGCCATTTACAATATAATGACACAAACAGACCGTACCTCAGTAATTATTATATAATAACGTGTTAAAAACTAAAAAGAAACCGTTTCGTTTACTTGGATGTCATATTTTTTCTACCTATTTTGATTTAAAAACCAAACAACTAAACTGATTTTAATGAAACGTCTATGGGACCAATCGGTAAGTATATCCTTTCACATAAAAAATATATTTTTTGCTCGTATCACAAAGAAACACAAAGCTTTTATTTCAATTATTCACACCCGTATCAATAACTTAAGCTCTTTTTAAATAAAAACACCATAATTACTAATAAACTGGAAATAACTCAAGAAACATAAATAATACAAAGCGACCAAGTGTGAGTCGGACTCGCCCACGAAGGGTTCCGTAGCAGCAAGTAACATAATATAAAAGTTCTTGTAGTTCGTTGTAACTTTGATCGATGTTTTAATAATAGTGTATTTTTTTAAATTAAGTTATTGATAAGTAAACTTTATAACTAGATACTTAAATGATGGGATTTAGATCTAACTATATGCGAGCCCATATAGGCTTGTGATGGCTAGACAAGCTAATATATATTCCAGTTTGACAAGAAATATTTCCAAAAATATTATCAATTTGTGTGCCTCCTCGCGTAGTTGGACAAGGTGGTAATAACGTCCTGTATCCAGCGTTCTGCATGAATGACAGTATACAATTGTCTGTTAAAAAATCTTCGTTGAAGTCTCTAAAAAGTAATGTTGGCATATATTGTTGTTGCAAGAAACATTTTTGTTTATGAACTCCATGAAAGTTTTGTTTGTACATCTGGGCGATGCCGATCAAGCCATGCCCCGCGCGAATAATAATTATTATTTACTTTGGCACCTATTACAGATTTATTATTAGAAAATAATGGTTCACGGTTTATGCATAAGGTGATAATGAAATGATATTTATTTTTTATTTTTATACATGAGTTGATTGAATGAAAGGTAAATTGCGGTTTACGATTTATGCCGTATTAAAACTAAAAACTACTTACTAGATCTCGTTTAAACCAATTTTCGGTGGAAGTTTGCATGGTAATATACATAAAGCATACATTAAAGGTAGTCTTTTGAAGAAAGCTTATTATAATATAGATGACTATATTATTGATAAGAATGCATGGCCTCATGTCGCTCTGCCGTCAGACAGTAAACCGACACACTTGAAATGTATAAACTCTCTTGTATTAGTATTTCGTAGTTAAGGTAGTTATGAGATGGATCATATAAAAAAGCGCTAGGACCAAGACGAGTTTCTTGCCAACTCTTCTTGAGCTTGGGTTAGGATGAATTGGCACCTAAATTCACCTAGTATGTAAGACGTTTCAAAGTGATCCTTGTGATTGTATTGAATAAATCATCTTTTTGACTTGACTTTGACTTTGACTTGACATCATATATATTTTTTAGTTTTATCATTCTCTTATTTTTGAAGTTACAGGGGGGGACACACACATTTTACCACTTTGGAAGTGTTTCTCGCGCAAACTATTCAGTTTAGAAAAAAATATATTAGAAACCTCAATATAATTTTTGAAGACCTATCTGGGTTTGATGAAAAACAATTTTTGAGTTTCAGTTCTAAGAATGGTGAACCCCCAAAATTTATTGTTTTTTTCTATTTTTGTGTGAAAATCTTAATGCGGTTCACATAATACATCTACTTACCAAGTTTCAAGTATAGTTATTTCCAAGTATAGTTTATATAGTTTCGGAAAAAAGTGGCTGTGTCATACGGACCGACAGACAGACAAACAGACATGACGAATCCATAAGGGTTCCGTTTTTTGCCATTTGGCTACGGAACCCTAATAAGAGCGCAATGTTTGCTTCGCAAGCAGGCTATAAGTCCGTGTGAAATATCTACCAATATTTATTATCTTTATTCAATGACAGGGAATACCATACATTAATGGTTGGGATCTATACTTACCTTTCTACTTCCATACGTTACATATGGCGCCTAAATTATAGCGTCGATAAAAAAATTCTGCCGTAGTTGTCGTTGTGATTAAAACAGGTATATTTTTTCTATTATAGTTCAAGAATAATAATGATGGACATTTCACACAGCATCATATGGCCCCAAAAGCATGCAGTGTTGTGTTATGGGTACCACATGACTGATATACTACTTGTATATTTTTTTCTTGTTTTTATATGAATATGAATATTGACATAGTAAAGAGTGCATTTCTCTATACTATATTTACTTACTAATACTTACTTATTATATTTACTTACTATATTTAATCTATACTTTGGGCCCAGATGCTGTTGTTTGAAATGTCCGGCATTATTTATTTATTTAAATATAATGTTTAACTTTTAGAACCTTATGGTTTTGTACATAATTTTAACTCGAAACAGGATATTTACCATGAAATGTAAATATATTGTGTCTTTTGAGTTTAACGCTAAGAGGTTGAGAGAAATAAAGATACACAAAGGTAGAAAGTAGGAGAGAGAAAGAGAGTGAGTCGGTAGATCCCAAGCAGATTGCTATTTTTATTTCCACATTACGAAGTTTCATTTCTTTCGCGCGGAGGGAAGCCACGCACTATTTATTTTTTACTGACTCCCGCTCAGTAATTTGTTGTCAAATAAACATTATATATTATTTTCTTTCTTTCTATATTATAATGACAAGGATGGATATATACCAAACTAGCTAATAATCTGATTATAAGATAGAGGGAAAATCTATTGCCAGACCACTCTTAAACGCCACTCTAATAATGTATTTTTTTATAATATACCTACGTATATCAAAGACAACTTTAATGTCATGATGGTCTAAAAATATAGCAGCTGTTTCGAATTACATTTACGGTCTCGAAACTTTTTAAAACAATTTTATTATTTCAATTGCCAAACTACTTGTAATAACTAATATTACCGTCATACTTTTAATTTGTTTGATCTGTAAACAAACTCAATATAAGTTTCTCATTCTTTATTAAAATCGAAAAATATCGTGAGAGAACCGGCATGTCGTAGAACCTTAAACGTTCGATAACATGTGCCTCTAAAAGGAGCCTCTGATTCGAACTTTAATCCACTCACCACTCTGGTTTTAAATAACTAGTGACATAAGAGAAGATTCATCAAAAGCTATAAATACCTCGAATCAGTCAAGGTCAACCTTGGATGAATGAACCTTACGTCAGTGATTATAAAATCACTGACGTAAGGTTCATTCACAAAGTCAAAGACAAAATCATTTTGTCTTTTACAATAAGGATTAATCTTTCGATTGGTATTTAAACACATTTAATAGAATGATAAGTGTTTTATGTTGCAATGTAATTTGTACGACGAGGAATAAATATCAAGCAAATTCTAGACGACCATCCCATAGACAATTAGAAAAGACAAATGGCGATCGATACGACTTTGTGAAAAACAAAATCACTTGACATTGACAAATTTAGCATCACGACAGATGCTATTATGAAAGAAGAAGATAAAAAATCACAAGGATCTCTTTGAAACGTTTTACATACTAGCTGAATTTTGGTTCCGATATCTCCTAAGCCAAATCCGAGAAAAATTTACAAGAAATTTGTCTTGGGCCTACTTTTCGCTTTTTTATATGAACCCGCCCAAAACCAGCTTAACTACATAAGAGCCGTGTTTGTAGGTACCGAGTTGATTTTAAAACGTTTTTATTCAACAAGCTATTTTTAAAGGTGATATTTCGATAAAAGGAATCGGCGAGACATTTTTACATTATATCGAATTACGAATTCGATACAAAACTTTAATATTTTGTTAAATTCGCACTATCAAATTTTTTAACAACAGAAGTAATAAATCACTGATAATATGAAATTTCACAAAAACGATGCAAGGGACATGACAACCCTTTTCAATTTTAAAGAGACTTGCTTCTTTTTAAATAAGAAATAAGTCTTGCAAATCCCTGATCAAAATATTAGTTTAACTAAGTGGAATGAGAAAGCATTTGAGGCACAGAATTAAGATTTTATATAGATAGATACTACTACCTAACCACAAACGCAGTCTAGAAATATCAAAAGAACGCCTGGTTTTAACTAAAAGAGAGCTATAAGCACGTAGTATCTTTTAATACAAAAATCTCGCGACACGATATTTGTCCGTGATAAACACCGGAATAACTTTATGAAATTTGAATTGTGGAATTTGATCAAACTTAATAATGATAATAATAATCCCGGACATTTCACACAGCATCATCTGGCCCTATACTAAGCAGAGCTTGTGTTATGGGTACCACATAACGGATATACAACTTATATACATTTTTTTTAATAGAAAGTATAGTTTTAATCTCGATTATTGAACTCAATATTTTTTCGTTTGTATATTAAAGGTTTTCAATGACTTCAGTGGGGCAGTGGGCCAAGGTGAGACGAAGAAGGTTGCGGGTTCGATTCCCGCCGCATGACAAATGTTTGTATGATCTGGAAGAATTTTTGTGGAAGTATTCGGGTCTGGATGTTTCTATGTATATACGTATTTACAAAAATAGTAGTAGTTACATATATTAGTTATGTGGTACCCATAACACAAGCTTAGCTTACTTTAAGGCCAGATGATAATTATGTGAAATGTCCGACATTATTTATTTATTATTTATTCTACCAACTTCCAATTCCCATCTCCCAACTCCCACCTCGCACCTCCCACCTCTCATCTCCCATCTCCCATCTCCCATCTCCCATCTCCCATCTCCCATCTCCCATCTCCCATCTCCCATCTCCCATCTCCCATCTCCCATCTCCCATCTCCCATCTCCCATCTCCCATCTCCCATCTCCCATCTCCCATCTCCCATCTCCCATCTCCCATCTCCCATCTCCCATCTCCCATCTCCCATCTCCCATCTCCCATCTCCCATCTCCCATCTCCCATCTCCCATCTCCCATCTCCCATCTCCCATCTCCCATCTCCCATCTCCCATCTCCCATCTCCCATCTCCCATCTCCCATCTCCCATCTCCCATCTCCCATCTCCCATCTCCCATCTCCCATCTTCCATCTCCCATCTCCCATCTCCCATCTCCCATCTCCCATCTCCCATCTCCCATCTCCCATCTCCCATCTCCCATCTCCCATCTCGGTTCCCATCAGTTCAGCGGTTTAGGTGTGAAAACGTAACGCACAGATAGACAGACAGAGTCACTTTCGCATTTATAATATTAGTAGGGATGGTGCACCCAAATCCTAAGGTTATCCTAAGGATAACCACAGTAACGGAGATAAATATACCATCGCGTATTTTCTTATCGATCTTTTTGAGATAAACAATTCCGTAGTACATTAATTTGATCTATCTCGTAAGGTTTAGCCAGCGTTTGCAATTTAAGCGCACAAAAATATGTTTTTTACTGCATCACATTACAAATCTTTGAATTTTTTGGCTTTTCTGTACTATATATATATTATATATAAACCTTCCTCTTGAATCACTCTATTGCTGAAAACTGTATAAAAATCTGTTGAGTAGTTTAAAAGATCTAAGCAAACAGACAGCGGTAGCAACTTCATTTTATATTATGTAAAGATATACAGGTACGCTGATCCACTTACTGCAAATGTAACTTTGTAATCCTATATAATTATCTGGGATTACAAAGTTATTTATGCAGTTGTTGTAGAATAGAATAGAATAGAATAGAAAATACTTTATTGCACACCACAAATACATTAGACTGTAATAAGAAACAATGTTTAGCTACACGGTAGTACAATGGGCGGTTTTATCGCTAAATAGCGATCTCTGCCAGACAACCTTTGGATGGATTGAAATCAACATAGCTGAATCGGAGTATCTAGAAAACTGGACCAAAATTGCAAAATATTTTAGTTTTTCCTTGAATTATACACTAAACACTAATTGTTTTCCAAATTTGAAGCTTCCATGTCTGCTAGAAGTGCCTTAGAGTTTTGATGATCGGTCAGTCAGTCAATAAGTGAGTAAGTGAGTGACGAAATTAAGAAACTTTGACTATTTATAATCCTTAAACTGCTGGTTAAAATTAAATGAAATTTGAAATATACCGTGTATAATTACAATGCCTGCTTGTTACTGAATTCAGGCATCTAGGTTTATCCACAACGAAGTTGGGGTTGAAAATGGCCTGAACTGTTTCGAGAAAAGGATGGTACGGCCGTGCCGCTTTTTTGCTCGACTTAGCGGGGGTACTGCCGTTCCCCTAGATAACAATAACTTTAATATGCCTACAATGGGCGGCCTGTAATCTGACAAAATATTTTCTTTGTGCAATTGATCAGCTAATTATTAACCATTATTTAGATCCCTATATTATTATGAATACAGGTTTACTTAGTTATAATTTCCCGAAATGGTTATTTTGCTTCGCAACGTTACAACTCAATTTGTATCGTTTTTATTAGTAACCCAAACATTCATAAAATTATAATGAAATAAAATGGTTTTTCTTGAATCTACTGCCATGGGTTCCCGTGAAACAGTCACCGTCATAATGATAGCGGTGAGCACACTTTTATGACGAATCAGGGGGCCAACTATTATCGTGCAAAACCTTACTCATAGTTGCATCGTTTCAATTCGTTTTGAGCAACCGACATTCATTTAGACCATCCATTTTGAAATCTTCTGTTACATACGATTCGATGATTTAAATTTGACGACGACTGTCATTTCCACTCGACGGACATTTCAACGACTTTATCGTTTCGATATATCGAAATTGGTTCGTAAAGTAGACGCCGCCGCCGCCGAGATAGCTGGTACGATCGATGTGGGTTCTGGCAGATAACTGTGCGAAAGTGACGGCTTTCCACATGCCTTCCGGTATGTTTATTTACACAGCTATCGTTTGTACTCAATAATGCTCTCCAACTAATAATACAACAAACGAAGTTTTTATGTGTACTTAGGTACTTAAAATAATTATAAAATAAATAACAGATCACTAGTGGGCTAATTCTAGTCTAGTCTAGCTATGTTACTATTAAAATGTGCAAGAAAACATCGCGAGAAAACCAGCCAGTCGTAGAATCTAAAAAGTTCGACGACATAGATTGCCACGTGTACGGAGAGAGTTACATAAATACTTTCGCCACACTGGTTTGAAGCAAATATTGCCACGATAAGTAGAAAAAGAAGACAAAATACAAATTCTAACATGATATGGTAAAGACAACTACCGATCTAATATATGATAAAAAAAACAAATATACAAAACTAGTAGTTTTCCCAGAACGATCTCTAAGTAATAAATAAAAAACTAAACGTGTCGCGGGACACGCGTTTGGAACGAAGTCCCTTTCGTATATATATATATATATATATATATATATATATATGTATAAATAAATAAATAATGCCGGACATTTCACACAGCATCATCTGGCCCCAAAGTAAGCAGAGCTTGTGTTAGGGGTACCACATGACTGGTATGCTACTTAGAAACACCTACAATATGTGGGATACTAGTTATCGGTCTCCTTCATTCTCTCTTTTCTTAGGGCTTTCGTAAAGTAACGCGTTACATTTTTTCTCGTCCCCTCGCCAACCCGCGATAGGGAACTTTGTTCCAAAAATGCGTAAGTTTCGTGGAACACTCGATTGGAACGAAGTTCCTATTTTAGTCTATTATTATTGATAAACGTATTATATTATTATTTAACAAATACAAATGAATTGATAACTAGGTAGCGTCTGAGAGCAATTAAATGAAACGCGGAAATAACTAATGAATTAAAGGAATGATAGAAAATTTTGTAATATATTTTTCTAGTTGTGGAAATAAACATTTTATTGTACATCATTCATCTAATTCATTCGTAAATTCGTTCATCTAATACATTCATTCGTGTCACCCTATGGATAATCGTTACAGTAAAGAACGCAAATTCGTGACGGAAAAATCTTACACGTTTTTTCGTCTAGCCCCTCCTCCGCCAAGTCCGTACCTAGCGATAAAGAATTTCGTTCCAATAACAATAAATATTGGTGTACACAACAAGGTATACTTAGTTTGGGACTAGATGGTGTTGCGCCATCTGGTCCCAAACTAAGTATACCTTGTTTTATAATGGTGACCAGACTACTGATAGAATACAAATATTTTTAAATACATACATAAGATACTTTATAACAACCAGTCGCAAAACAAACGTTCATCACACATATGTTTGTCCTTGGAGGAAATTGAACCCTCAACCAGAAAGCAAAGCTACTACGAACGTCGCAAAACAAACGTTCATCACACATATGTTTGTCCATGGAGGAAATTGAACCCACAACCAGAAAGCTAAGCTACTACGAACTAAGCTGATAGGCCAGTCATCTGGTAAAGTTGGGATTAAGTACTTGTAACTTTTTGGGCCGTCACGGCGTTGGCGTCGCCATTGCACGTCCGTTAACGGTCGCTTCTTTTGGGAAACATACGGCTTTATTGATTAAATACCAATTTCCTTTTTGATCCCAGTATATGAAGGCTGAAATTTAACTGTCTGTTATAAACACCAACCAATGAATACCAATTTAAAATAATACCTTCCGGCTGATATTAAAATGAGAACAAAGCTAAAGGCAAGAAGAATGAGTTTTAATTTAGCGTAAAACATGTACAAACTGGTTTTAATCTATGAAATTGTTGAACTTTTGTTGTTTCTTTGTCTCTATAGCGGTAAGAGTAATAACCTTCAGCGTAGTTTATGACACCTGCGAAACTATTAAGGCGAAAATTGTATAAAGTGCCAGCCAGCTCAGACCAAATATATAATAAAAACGGAGTGCCGCCAACCAAAGTGAACCCTCAAAACCATGCTTCTCTGTGTAAATACACGCACACACATACACACAAACCGTGCATCTTTCTTTTAAAAAATTTCACGTAGTAGATAATCATCATTAAAAAAAATATGCCTGTGCAGTTACAAGGTGTCCAAATAGCAGCAAAACTTTAAAAAGTCACTAAATCACTCTTGCGGAACCATTTTAAAATAAATCGTAAGACTATTTAGAAAACGAAACCACAGCGCAAAACGTCATCGATCGCACTTGCCCACAAGTGTGAGAGTTCCCAGAAAATAATTTGAAATATCCCCAATCTTTCGATATTCACGTATACATAAAATTGTGGCTTCACTTTGTGGATAATCGCGGCGCTACGTCTTTATATTTATTTTGTCTGATTGAGACTGTCAGTCATTTCATTTTAAATTTGGGACATTAGTTTCAAAGGGCTGTGTATACCATAATATTTTCTTCACATCGTATATGAGTTCAGTTCGCACTTTAGCATTATTGATGCTAATGACAATCTAATGATAGTATTGAGAGGAAACTGGACCGAAGAAATGTAATAGAGAGAGTATTTATGACAGTAAATTAGTCGTTATAATTCAGTTATTATTAAGTCAATTTCATTATTTAACCAACTATTTTGTAAAACATTTCAGGTTTCTCCAAATAGCAGCTTAGTTCGTAGGAGAGAAGGGCACTGACCTCTATCAAAAATGGCTACTTCAAAGCTTAATATTTGACGATATGCCACACGAAGGTATAACAATATGTATTATTGTGCAATTTCATCACGATAAAACGTATAGTCTGGGAGTAAGGGCATGTTTAGAGGCAGACACACAGACAGACAGACGGACATAGCGAAACTATAAGGATTCCTTATAGATTTCGGATTCTAAAAAGACAGCACAAAAAACATGTGAACACGGAAAATACGCACTATAAATTACACGCGTAATATGTTCTGGTTGAAATGATATTACAATTATCTGTACTTCTCTAATTACATTTTATCGACTGCCAAATTATTCGCAGCTAATACCAATGATTCCATTTAGTCTTATCAAAGTGGGTGGATTGCAGGCATGCATGTCAATTTACAATGTTTGTACTTGTACTGGTTTATTTGAAGTGCACTCATGCAATATACTTAATACCAATGTTGTAGAGTAGATATATAAAAGCAATTGAACACTACAATCTAGCTTCAAAATCAATTTTATTAATAAAATAGATTGATGAAAGATTGATCATATATCTACTCGAATGTTCTATTTCAGTGATCTCTTTGTTTGATGTTGTGAGATAAACTGAAATTTTATTACTTCAACCACATTACTGGTTGGCCTGTCAGCTCAGCTGGTGAGATCTGCCTTCTGCGGTATACGTCGGAAGTTCTACTCCCAGGACAAACATTTGTGTGATGAACATAGCTGTTTATTTTCTGCCTAGGTGTTATAAAGGATCATATTCATTTTTTTTAAATATATAAGTATTTATCGGTCGTCTGGTGACCATAATACAAGGTATGCTTAGTTTGGGGCTAGACGGTGTGATCATTTTCTATCAATATTTATTATTTGACGACCTCTGTGGCGCAGTAGGCTTCGGTCCGGCTGAGACGCAAAAGGTTGCGGGTTCGATTCCCGCCGCGGGACAAATGTTTGTATGATCTGCAAGTATTTGTCTCGGGTCTGGGTGTTTCTATATATAATATGTATTTATTTACAAAAAAAAAGTATATAAGTAGTATATCAGTCATGTGGTACCAATAACACAAGCTCGGCTTACTTTGGGGCCAGATGATGCTGTGTCAAATGTCCGGTATTATTATTATTAAATACATAAATACATACTAATAATAAATACTGCATGCTTGAACAGTTTTGAACGTTGCGACTATATATTGGTTGGTGATATTTGTCACTATTCATATTAAATTGTGTTACTAATAAGTAGAACATACAAAATTTTGTTTTAACACGTTTTTGATTGGAAAACATCTAGTCAAACGAACTTGAGAATATGATCGCCTAGCCAAAACTACAATAGCCTCGGATTTTGGCTTTATTTATCTACAACAGTGAATTATTTAGCAACTTTTTCTGTTTTCTATCTCATTTTATGGTTATATTCGAAATATTTGAGCAATATTCGAACTGATGAATTGCCAATCGTAAAACAGAAATATATTTTAAGAAACAACATTCAGGAATGTTTACGATTTTGCTATGTTAATTACAACAGCAATATATTCTATCTTGACATTGTTTATAAAATAAAAATAGAGATAGAAGGAAGGTCAATGACAGAGTTCTCGAGAGGTATTGGAAGTGACAGTAGTGATTTTATGTAACAGAATAGTGCTCTAGACTACACCTACGAGGAAAATAAAACAAGAAAAATACTTAATTGAAATACAATTACCAAACCCAAATTCAAACTTCGAAGAAATTCCCGCGCATGCCTTTATTAGGTACTTGGGTTCGTTTTTTAAAATATTGTTCGGAAATTGATTTATTCCTCATAAATCAATTTGCGGGCTTTGAGTAAAAACTTTTTGTCGTTTGACCTATAATGAAAATAACCATAGTTACACTATTTTCTCCCGCTAAACGCGTTACAAATGAAATTCCATAGACTTTTCCGTCTCGCATTTTAGTAGGCCTGAAATGATGTACCTTATATGTAATATTTGGAAAAGGAATGGGCAAGTTTCTCAGTAGGTGTGGTATAAACATAATTAGAAATTGGTGTCTGACATATTGCGCGACATAATATCGCCTAATGTGTCGGAGCTCGCACCATGTGACATGTCTCCGATGACGTAGGTAACAAACAACACCGTGCAATGACCCAGTACATATTGCACGACATTTTGTCTCCTGGTGTAGGTACCTACAGCATATTAGCATTTATTCCGCATCGATTGTATAGTGTTTCTCCTAAATTTTCAAGTAGTACCTACCTACTCGTATACAAGATCCTTGAAATTTACAATCGGGGCAAATAACGATGTAAAAATGTTAGATACGTCGCCTCACTTTGATATATTCGTGCAATTTCGGTGTCGTCAACAGCTTCAGGCTTGACTCAACGGGAGTTGAAAAACATATATTCAATTATTATAATTATTATAGAATGCAATCAAATAATGGCAAAACCGAAACGAAATGTATGCCTGATTTTATTGTAGAGCAGGTAATCTAGAGGCACAGTTGAATCGTAATGTGACGTGACTGATTTTCACCATCCCATCAAATAAAATAAATAAATAATACTGAACATTTCACACAGCGTTATCTGGCCCCAAAGTAAGCATAGCTTGTGTTATGGATACCACATGACTGATATACTACTTACATACATTTTTTTTGTTAAGTCATACATATTATATATATAAACTCCCAGACCCGAGACAAATACTTGCAGATCAAACAAACATTTGCCCCGCGGCGGTAATCGAACCCGCAACCTTCTGAGTCTCAGCTGGACCTTAGCCCACTGCGCCACAGAGGTCGTCGATGAACGATATATAATAACAAATACAGGGAAACCTACTTGGGAGTTAGGGTTCAGCCATGTACATCGTACATTTATCGCGGACCAAGCTAACAATGTATGCAATAGGTACGATAAATATTTATTAAGTTTGTGTGAGCCAAATTTCGAATATGTACAAATAAGTGACTAGTTCACTATTAAGTATATCCTATGTATTTTATGCACTACTACTATCTACATGATGTACATGGAATGTATATTTCTAGCATTTAAAGGTTACATAAAGTACTATTATTATTATTATATTACTTCGTTACGAGACGTTTCAGTGAGAGGAAACCATAGGAATTGTTTATAACTAGCTAAGCACTTCAAAGTTTCGTGCGTTGCCAAGAACGGTTCCCGAAGGTTAGCAATAGTTTGCAACCGATAACCGCTTGAATTACAACGCCTGCACTCAAAATTACTTAGGTATAGGTAGTTTAAGAAATTAGTTGTTAAGGTTAAATAAAAAGGTTTATAATTTTTTGATTTTCAGTTTTTTCAGGGTCTTAAAAAGTTTTATTTTTATATTTTTTGTGGCTCTAATCTACTAATTACTACATGCTTAATCTTTGATTAGGTACTATTATAATTATGTTTTAAAAACAAAAAAGAAACCGACTTCATTGAATGAAATTTGAGCCTATAATACATTTTTAGTGGAAAGTAGATGTATTTTGTATATTATAATATAAATTAATAAATGCAACGCTCCAATGAGACAGCGAGGTATGAAAATACATGAAAACATCATCGATGTATACAATTTTTAGATATTCGTTTATTTTTTAGCTCGACCGATTTTGATAAAATTTACATGGGACCACCAGTGAAGTATACCCTTTCAAACAAAAAAAGAATTTTCCAAATCGGTTCAAAATAAATAAAAAAAAAGATTCCGACGAATTGACAACTTCCTCCTTTTTGATAAAGGCGGTTAAAAAAAGCTACCTACCTTACTTTAGCTATCATACATTACAATGAGTGAGTGAACCATCAATCATCCCCTGTTTTCCTACCCTTAGGGTTGGTTTTTTTTCCAAATTTATATGGGACCAACTTCAGGGTCCCTTTATACTACACCTATGGAAAGGGTATAAGTCTTTCCATTAAAAAAGAATTATCATAATCAGACTACTCTGTAAAAAGTATAGCGTGGTCAAACATAAAAAAAAAAATATGCGTTGACTTGAAAATCTCCTTCTCTTCGTCGGTTAAAAAATAGTAAATAATTGTGTATCAGTCATGTGGTATCCATAACACAAGCTCTGCTTACTTTGAGGCCAGATGATTCTGTGTAAAAACATTATTTATTTTATGTTTTGAAGACCTCTGTGCCACTATGGGTCAAGACCCGACTGAGATGCAAAAGGTTGCGGACTCGATTCTCGCCACGGGACAATTGTTTGTATGCTATGCAAGTATTTGTCTGGAATCTGTGTGTTTTTAAACTACAATATGAGTATGTATGTATTAACAAAAAAAAGGATATAAGTAGTATATAAGTCATGTGTACCCATAACACTAGCTCTGCTTACTATGGGACCATAGTATGATGCTGTGTGAAATGTCCGACATTTTTTTTAATATCATTTCAAACAAAATATCAAATAATTTCTCTTTATAAAAGTAGGTAAATAAGCTTGGTGGGAAAGTTCCTAAGCCGCATCGAATCTATTCCTGTCGATTTATTGCATCTGCAAGTGAATTGTAGCAGGGTAGGTACATCAATCAACGTCTTTCGACAGGGTTAGGTAAACCAATCTCATGCGCCAATTTACGCGATTGTAGTTTGTTTACTCATGTTTGATTATTGAACTACCGAGAGCTCTATCACGTAGACAAGTGATTTACGTGCTCGCACAGCGTAATCTTTAGGCATAGCGCCTATATTTCCAAGAGAAAATTAGAGAATTCTTGGTGGCACGCACTAGCGGTGTTTTCTCCGCGGTTTTTTCGCAGTTTAGTTACCTACAGTAATTCTTAATGTTTATTTGTTAGTAAAAATGTTGAGTGGTTTTTTGAGAAGCCTTTTAGATTCAAATCGTTAAGAATTTAACACAAATATAATAATACGATAAAAGTAATAATTCTATGTACTTACCTACAGTAATAGTGTTTTTGTGACAGGTATTCAAATAAATTAAAATGCCTCCAGTGACTTGAGAACGTTACACAACTATTACACATGTATTTTATATTATTGTATATTATTCTGTACATTTCTTAAAATAAATAACAGATATGTACATAATAATGTACAATATAAAATACATGTGAAACAGTTGAGCTATCTAACGATAGTTTAAAACGATCTTAGATAGCTCAACTGATCCAGATCACTGCCAAAGAGCAGCGTGCCCAAGACACTGGCGGCATTGCTACGTTGCATGGAATGCTAAGAAACAGCCAGATTTTTTTAAATATAACATTAAATATATAAATATAAAAGCTGGTGCCCCGCAACTTCGTCTGCGCAGGCAGTAGCTTATTTCCTTCTCCAAGGTCCTATATATTTTTATACTAAAATACATCAAAATTGATTCTGCGGGTTTTTTTTAAATAAACAATTCCAATATTTCCATTACATTATATACGTGTAATTCTAACGGTTTTTGCAGCGCACGCCAGAATAGCTCGTAGATGGCAGAACATTTTCCTACATACTTGACACTTATCGCTATATTTTGGACAATTCACACAATACCTTTATAAATTATAGCCTATGTGTTATTCTGATGTATAAGCTATATAATTGTAAAGTTTCATTAAAATCCATTCAGTAGTTTTTGCGTGAAAGAGTAACAAACATACATACAAACTTTCGCGTTTATAATTTAGTAAGAATTATATATATATACTAGCTGGTGCCCGCGACTTCGTCTGCGCAGGATTAGTACTTTGAGTAGCTTATTTTCTTCTCCAAGGTCCTATCTATCTTTATACCAAAATGCATCAAAATTATGGTAAGGAATCGTTATATTTTGGACAATTCACACAATATCTTTATAAATAATAGCCTATGTGTGTATGTGATGTGATGTATGTGATGTATAAGCTGTATTATTGTAGTTTTATTAAAATCAATTCATTAGTTTTTGCGTGAAAGAGTAACAAACATACGTACAAACTTTCGCGTTTATAATATTAGTAAGATATAAGAATGAATTTACCAATACATATCAAAACCTCAACCAAGTAATTTATTTAAATCTCAATAAAAAACTGGTTGATTGATTGTCTGGTTATGATCTGGCTAAATTCTTCGAGCGATTACATTACATAATTTTTATGCCTTATTAAACTTTTATGGACCTATTTGAAAATGTTATCTGCTTGAAACCTTTTATACCCACCTCTAAAAGAACTTTTATACATTTATACTTATAGTATCACACGCCCAAATTGCGTAAAACTGTTGAAACCTAATGGAATAGCTACTTACAAACCATGTACAGTATGTACATTTTTTTTTATTGTTTTTTTTATTAAAAGTATCCTATGTTACTTCTAATACCTCCAAGAATATGTGTACAAAGTTTCGTGATGATCGGTTAAGTAGTTTTCGCGTGAAAGCGTAACAAACAAACCTACATTCACATTTATAATATTATATAAGTAAAGTATGATAGCATGTATAAGATGGTGCCTTTCATATAAAATAACCACGGATTATTTTTGCTCGAATCACAGAGAAACACAAAACTTTAATTCTAATTATTCACACCCGAGTCATTTATTCTAACTCTATTTAAATAAAAACACCAAAATTACTAATATAATCGGAAATAACTCGAGAAGAATAACATAAGAGCGCAATGTTTGCTTCGCAAGACGACCAAAAATAATCCTAGATAATGTATTGTTAAAATATGTCACCATCTTTATTTAGTGACATTAAAATGACAAGGACAGAACACAAAAGCTAAGCTAGCTAGATGTGATGTAAGATGCAGGGTTTATCTTTAAAAAGACTTAATATAATTACGTTTTAGAAACTAAAAAGATAACTGACTTCATTGAATGAAATTGGAGCCTATAATATGTATTATCGGCTCAAATTTTAGTGGAAAGTAGATGTTTTTTATATACATATAATATGGTTATGCCAAATAAATGCACCGCTCCAATGAGACAGCGAGGTATCGAAGTACACGAAAACATCATCGATATATACAATTTTTAGATTTTCTTAGATTGTTCAGCTCGACCGATTTTGATAAAATTTAAATGGGAATGTAAAGTATACCCTATCGAACTAAAAAATAGTTTTCCAAATCGGTTCAGGCGTTTTCGAGTAATCGGTGAACATACATAAAATAATTACGTTTTAAAAACTAAAAAGAAACCGACTTCATTGAATGAAATTTAAGCCTATAATACATTTTTAGTGGAAAGTAGATGTATTTTGTATTTTATAATATGGGTAGGCCAAATAAACGCAACGCTCCAATGAGACAACGAGGTATGAAAATACATGAAAACATCATCGATGTATACAAGTTTTATATATTCGTTTATTTTTCAGCTCGACCGATTTTGATAAAATTTATATGGGACCACCTGTGAAGACCACCCTTTCAAACAAAAAAATATTTTTCAAATCGGTTCAGCCGTTTTTGAGTAATTAGTGAAAATACATTTAAAAAAAAACTAAGAATTGAGAACCTCCTCATTTTTGATAAAGTCGGTTAAAAATAAAGCAGAATAAAGATGCAAAAAATGATGAAATTCGTAAGAAGAGTTTGTGGTCTAACCTAGTCTTTCCTAATAGAGCGAAGTTAAGCAACTTCAGCGAGGTCAGTCCATGGATGGGTGATAGCAGCAACATTTTCATTAAGCGCTTCCGTGTTTCGAGGGGTACGTTAAACTATCGGTCCAGGCTTTTAGTTGCTAGGCCACGCAGAAGCCTACGAGTGGCCTATTAACACCAACACCAGTGGCACATATGAATGCAGTAGAAGTGTGGGAACTATACCTTACATACATTTTGAGGAAACAGGTCGTAAAAACTAAAAAAAAATACGGGTTACACTTTGGGAGTGCCGACAGAAGTGAAAACTTATTTTGGCGCGTTAGAGTTTAGGAATAAATCACTTCAAAATCAGTAATTATGGCGACTGTTCGTTACACCACTTATAACTCGAGATCCGCAGAACCGATTTGGAAAAAACTTATAGTTAATAACTTGGATTAGGATATAGGCTATTTTTTATCCCGAAAAAATAACGGAGAACGGGAACGGGGCGGGTGGCCGCTAGCGCCATCTATAAATATTTATCCGTAACTTTGTTATCTCTGTAATTATTACAAAAATTTGAATAGCTAACTTTTTTTAATAGCGATATTAGTACTTTAATATTTTTTGTCAATTGTAACCGCCCAACGAAGTGGGTACGGGACACCTAGTTTTATTTATTTAAAATAACGTATGACGAACGACAAGATAAGACTTTGTGACATACCATAAACAATATAAACACTTGACACTGGCAAAACAGACATTATTATGACACATGTCATTACGAAGAAGAAAAAAAATTACGGGTTTTGGCGCGTTAGACATTTTTTAAATGGGTACTAGGGTTATTGGGTTATGAATTGCATTTTATTTATGAATTGTATTTTTCCACTATCAAATCACAAACAAAACACAATTGAAGTTCACTGAACTCTCACGGACCATTGCGAAACGCGACTGCCAAACAAATACTGAACGAACACAGATGATGCAATATTTTTTGTTCAGAATGTAGATAATATATCAAAGAACCTAAATCAGTAAACTTCTCCATACAAAAGTAGACTGTAAACATGTGAATTAAGGTTTATAATCAAATGGGGCGAGCGCGGCAGCCGGCTGCGTCTATATCAAAGAACCTAACTCAGTAAACTTCTCCCATGCAAAAGTAGACTGTAAACATGTGAATTAAGGTTTATAATCAAATGGGGCGAGCGCGGCTGCCGGCTGCGTCTCGGTAACGGTGTCGCAAATTCAGAGGTATTACCTTATCTAAACATATGCATACCGCGCTAAAAGAAGTTTTCACTTCAAAAATATTCCTGTGATATTACAAACAAGTGCTAGAACGAGGACGACTTTTTTGTCAGTTCTTTTCAGACTCGGGTTAGGAGGAATTGGCACCTAAATTCATCTAGTAGTAGTAAGAATACAGTTGGCCCAGTCACTTTTTAATGTCCGACATTTTCACATCATCATCTGGCCAGTAAGTAGAGCTTGTATTATGGGTATCACGCGACTTATATACTAATTACACATTTATTATTGTGTAAATACATACATAGAAAGAAAGATTGTTGTTTTTGCTGTGTAAAGCATTTCTCAAATAGACCTAACATAAACAGTTTCTGTAGTTTACTTAATTCACCAATATGATAGTAGCTGCCCGCGGCTTCGCACGCGTGGTGCCTACCTAAAAAGTAGCCTATGTTCTTCTCCAAGGGCCCATGTATCTCTATACTAAAATTCATCAAAATCGGCTCAGCGGTTTAGGCGTGAAAACGTGACAGACAGACAGAGTTACTTTCGCATTTATAATATTAGTAGGGATTACCAATACTTTAATGAGTATTTTTTTATCTGAATCTCTATCTCATGTATTTATCTCATATACAGAAGAGGTAATAATATTATCTTATATCTCATCTCATGTCTTAGTTCTCAAGTACTATATTGTATGCCCAAGATTACTGTTAGTACTAATGTTCAAAAAATCTCCATGTTTGTGGAGACCTACTTACACAGTGAAACAATAAAGTTTTTCTATTCTATTATATTCATCCTTGTGATTGTATTGAATAAAAAAAACTCGATAACAGGAAATTTACCTTAAAAGCATCGTGAGGAAACAAAAATTGTGCCACTAAGACATGTGCCAAGTGCAATAAAGAAGCCTCTGAGAGGCACTTTAATCCATTAAAATATGTCTCGGATGTGTTTCTATGTATAATATGTATGTATTTACAAAAAAAAAGTATATAAGTAGTATATCAGTCATGTTGGCACCCATAACACAAGCTCTGCTTACTTTGGTGCCAGATGATGCTGTGTGAAATGTCCGGGATTATTTATTTATTTACCACACTGGTCCAAAGTTAAGTCAAGATCAAAAGATATTTTATTCACAATAAAACATCATCATTTTATTCACAATACAACCACAAGGATCACTTTGAAACGTCTTACATAGGTACTAGGCGAATTTAGGTGCCAATTCCTCCTAACCCAAGCTCGAGAAGAACCGGCAAGAAACTCGTCCTGGTCCTAGCGCTTTTTTGCATGATCCACCTTAACTACCTTAACTACGAGAGAAAAAACCAATGTCACTGTATAAACTACTGTAATCTAGTATTAGTTTTTCGTAGTTTATATAGTTATAAGATTGATTATACAAAAACGCGCTAGGTCCAGGACGAATTTTTAGCCAGTTGATCTCAGACTTGAGTTAGGTGGCATTGGTACCTAAATTCACTCGTATGAAAGACGTTTCATAGAGATCCTTGTGATTGTATTGAATAAATAATTACGTTTTAAAACTAAAAAGAAAACCGACCTCATTGAATGAAATTTGAGCCTATAATACATTTTTAGTGGAAAGTAGATGTATTTTGTATATATATAATATGAAATAAACGCACCGCTCCAATGATTCAGCGAGGTATCAAAATACACGAAAACATCATCGATGTATATAATTTTTTGGTTTTCGTTGAATGTAAAGTATACCCTTTCAAACAATAAAAGAATTTTCCAAATCGGCTCAGGCGTTTTCGAGTAATCGGTGAACATACATAAAAAAAAAAGATTCCGACGCTTTGAGAACCTCCTCCTTTTTGTTGAAGTCGGTTATAAAAAATTCGCTAAGTGACTCAACAAACATAAATGTATTACAATTAAAGTAACCAAAGCCATTAGCCCGACGAATGAGTCCAAATTCCAAGTTTGATTAAAATACCTTTGTATCTGTAGAAAAAGTTTCACAGTAAATTGGAAAATTCTTCAAAACCACTATCCTTCCTTGATTCTAAGAGGAACCTATTCGTTATTGAGCTGAAGGTAATAGAATTGTTGAAATAGATCAGTACCCATAGCACAAGTTCCTGTCGATGTTTACTCGGCTGCAGAACTGTCGTGAAATTTGGATTTGAGTGTAAGATCTAAGAGTTATTCGCGATTCGTGAAGCAAAAACTTACCCATTTTTACGCACCCATTTTTACGCAAATAGCGCGGACGGAGGAGTATGAAAATTCGCACACTTATAGTTTATATAGAGAAGAAGTGCAGAATGCTAATATTTTTAATAAATTATGCATAAAAAATACATTAATTATTAATTAATTATGGTCGAATTTCGACCAGTGGGCGAGCAGTTCGCCCAGTTGGTAGTTCGCCCTAACTAAGATCTAGCGATCTTCGTATTTTACTCGGATAGACGAGTATTTTGCTGTCAACCGCAATGATTGCGTGAGTACGAGTTGACAGAGTATACTTGGGTACAGAAATGTACAGAATAATATACAATAATATTAAATTTAATTTAAAACAGTTGAACTATCCAAGGACCGTTTGAAACGATCTATAGGTAGCTTAACTGATCCAGATCGCTGCCAGATCACATCATTCACTCACTTATAATTTTTAAATATAGGCGAAGGTAAGAGATGAACACACAACAGCATACATATACATATATATATATATATATATATAGATTGAAGCGAACTTATACCCGATTTATAAAATACATGTGATCCAATTGTGCTAAGGATTGTTTAAAACGATCTATAGATAGCGCAACTGATCTAGGCAACTACCCTAAGGTAAACTAACTTTAAAAAGTCGATATTTATTTGGGTATTTTCGATAAACCCTGAATCGTATTACCAATTTTTATCATTTCTATATTCAAAGTGTAAAAAAAATGCTTTCAAAAGTTTCGTAACAAACTTTGACAATTTAGCAAATGACCCTTTTTAACATATTTTTATCTAAACCTAAGCAATGTGTCGGAGACAAAGCGTATCTGCGCTGCGCCACCACTGCTACGACGATAGTAGGGATCAGCGGTGGGGGACCGACCGGCTCCTAAAGGGCGCCGACGCATTCAATACACTCCAAGGAAGCAATCTAACTAGGCGCGCGTTCTTTAACCGTCCAATATACACCAGTAATACAGTCCACTTCTTTCATTTACTGAGAAACCCCAACAAATGTGTCCAAACTTAATTATTTTCCATATTAAAAGTATTGTTCTATTATAATCGCATAATTTTAAAGTAGTTACAAAGTTCCGATGCGTGCCGATGTTACCATTTGTTATTGATTATTTTGAAAAAACAAAGTCAGAGTTCGTTTTTCAAATTAATTATGGTTTTGTTTTAAGTTCTTCAAATTAATCCATGACAAATAGTAACATTTAATTTACCTACCTCTATCTCCACTTTGAAATGAACTTATCAGATCTGTCATTTGTATTTGGCAGACTGGACTTATTTGTTTCAAGGACATGTTTGGCATTACAAGCAAATGGCAACACGCGTTTAAAAATTTCCATATAAATTTGAACAGGGGCGCGGGGTTTTGGCACTTTTTTTATCTTTATGTGGTGTATTGTTGAGTATTTTAGTATTTAGGTGTATGAATCCAGGTTTATTATTAGATAAATGGGAAAGTATGTTAGTATAGTAGTAAGTATATATAATGTGTTTAGCCTTAACGAGAGTGACATGGTCACTGAGTGAGAAAATCCTTTTCAATAAATAAGATTTCAAAATAATAATATTTGAGCACCTTATTGCAACCCGTTATAATAAAATATTTTTAGAACACCCCAAGGTGTTCTAAAAATATTTTGTTATAGAATTTTATTAAATGTATTGAAATATAGTCTATACTATCAGTGATTTACTGTGCTGTCTTTATATGAATTAGTCAGTCAATCAGTCAGCCAGGACAAACATTCTTATTAATAAGATGCTTAACCTATGTAGTGCAGTGGGTGAAGGCCCGCCTGAGACGCAAAATGTTGTGTTTTCGATTCCCGCCATGAGACAAACGTTTGAATGATCTTTTCTATGTTTAATCTCTATTTACTGTATGTATTTACAAAAAAAAAAATATAGGTAGTTTAATAATAATAATAATATCAATAATGCAATGAAATTTCACACAGCATCATCTAACCCCAAAGTTTATTTTTATTTATTTATATTTTTTTGCAGATTATATAAATAGATAATTGATTCAGGCGTGATTTTGCGGAAATCCATTACAAAACATTAAACAGATGGACAAATATTTAGTACAATTCCGCTAATCTATTCCTAAAGTAACTCTTTAGGAATAGATTAGCGGAATTGTACTAAATATTTGTCCATCTGTTTAATGATTATATAAATATTTGTCCCGTGGCAGAAATCGCACCCGCAGCCTTCTGCGTCTCAGGCGAGCCATCGCCTACTGCATCGGAGGCCGTATATCAGTCATGTGGTTCGCATAACACAAGCTCTGCTTATTTTGGGGCTAGATTATGAATAAAATGCCAAGCATTATTTATTTATTTTATGTATGATTAGATGAAATATTTATGAGGTTAGTGTGAGCTGATTGAAACGAGCCCAAAGACTGGTTTTTACCTACTCATTTTCACTAAGAAGTTCCATGTTCCTGACTCCGTTGGCATAACCAAGTTTCAGCTCAATGGTGAATCTTATCTCTATCTCTATTTATTGAGTTGAGTTCCGTTTAACGGTACCCTGGCACCATTATCAGATTAGCTCGCTGTCACTATAGTTATATACCCGTCTACTTTATGTAGGCAATGTATTAATCAACAAAATAAACTTCTAAATACCTAAGCTAAATAAACTCCTGTAACTGACTTTTTTCAGGTTTAATTAGAAAACTACCAGTCTCTATTTCATTCAGACCTATAAGGTCAACGAAACTGTGACCAATAAGGTCTCAAGTTAAAATAGTTCCTTTTAACGTAGCATTTTAAAAACCATACATACTGGAACAAAAATAATAAAAATAATTTTGGAATGTACAAGCAAAGCACTCTCAATAACACCGTACTAGCATTTCCCGTCATTGGAATAAAAAAAATCTCCCGTTTGAAATCACAATTCCTTGTCCTTTTTATTTCAACAAGTTACAGCTTTTATCCAGTCTGTCGATCTGTAAAATTTGATACAGATCGGATCAACGGTTTGTTTCGCCTAACACACAAACATAAACATACAAAGCCAAATCATCCAAGTAGCCACTGAGATCTTTGCTCGCTTCGCTCGCTCGTGCAATAATAGACTCAAAATAGACTTCATTGGTAATTCAAGTGAGCACTGCCAACATCGATAGAGCATGGCGCATACTTCCTGTAATGAAACGCTATTAATTTTATTTATTACCAGCCAGACCCGTCAGACGTTGTCCTGTCTTAACTATGAATATTGAATTCGAATTGGTATAATCTATAACTGTCATACAACTAACAGTTATGTCAAACGCCATAAGGTTGCATTAGAAAAGTTTACACTGTTAAAAACGCTATGGCTCCATCAGAAAAGTTAATATCATCGTTAAGTTTTCTTAAATTTTCTAATTTTCCAGCCAAGTTTCTTGATTTTTTCTATCATAAAAACCTTCTCCTGACAACAACAAAAAGAATTAGCAAAATCGGTCTAGCCGTTCACGCGTGATGCCGTGACCAAGGGAAATAATAGGGATTCATTTTGAATATGTATAGATTAGAATGACACAAAAGACTAATTAAAAAATGACATACCGATATGGCACAAAATATATGACTTGCTACAAAAAGAGTTGTTTTCAAAAGTTGGGAAATATAATTAATTATATTCGTAACAATGGCATGGAAAAATTAGTAAAGAAAATCCTTCACTCGATTGTATGACTCCTTCAAGTTATGCGATCCTGATAATGAAATTTCATCTGCGATTTCTCATAAAGTTTTGGGAATTGAGATTAGGATTTCAGAATTTCATTAATTATAAGCAAAGTGACTGAATGCTAAGATCATAGCCTTGTTCCCAGACACTACCCAAAAGTTAAAAGTTCATGACGAAACTTGTTGAATGAATTATTATTACCTATTCTTACCATAAGAAACACAATAAGTTATTAGTATAGGAAGCCGATTAGCTATCAAAACACGTAGGCAGACATCAACCAAGAGAACACGTTCGAAAAATTCGCCGCCGATGGATTTATTAATAAACTAATAACCCAGCATACCTGACTATTCCATAACATTTTAAAATGAATGTTATCTCGCAGAGTACTGATACTTTTAATTACTTTTAACTCATTTAAATTTTCTCATTAAAATATTATTATAGATTACACATTAAAATATTAATTTCACGAGAAAAACTAACGAATTTAGAGTTAAAGAGTTAATACTTCTATAATTATTAGTCGTTTGCGTTTCATCTTATATGCAATCTAAGCGGATTTTTGCTTACACGTGTGCTAAAAAGTCACAATCTATTGATTACAATTCCGCTTAAAGAGTTCTTCTGCTACAATTCCTCTTATAGAACTCTTCTAAATTAATTATTTTCATATTTAGTTTTATATTTTTCATTTCATATTTTAATGGGTAATCTTAGCGGAATTTTAATTAATAATTTGTAACTTACTATCACTTTCTAGAAAGATTCTAGACTGCCATTCCGCGATGACGTTTAATAATAGAAAAATCGCGATCTTTGTCATCAAACTTTGTGACGATATTATAACAAAACAAAATCACTGACACTGTTTTGGAAAATTCGTATAACTGACATAAAGAACAATTGTCATTATAAGAAGAAGGAGGATTCTTCGTTTGTTATTTCATGAAGTAACATAGCTCTGCTAATTTAATATTTCTTACTCGTTTTATTGCATGTTTTATTCAGTAATCTTAGCGGAATTTTAATGAATAAGTTGTGACTACATGGGACAAGTATGAACAATTGAATTAACTGTGTATTATGGTGCAATGTGATTTGATCGACGATGAATCCCAAGAAAATTTTAGACGACCATTCCGCGTGACGTCTAGAATTGACAATTGACCATCGACTAAGACTTTAACAAACAAATTGACTATAAACAAACATACACACTTGACACTCGCAAAATTTACATTATTATGTCACATGCCATAGACAAAGAGGAAGAAGAAGAATGAGAAGTAAAAGGGTTTCAAGTGTCACTAATTATGCTGATATTCATTACCATTCCCATTTTTAGGGTCCTTTTCTAGAATTATAGATTTTATTCTACGTAAAAAAATCTCACTGATTTGTAACAGTTTTTTACGCCAAAGAATAAATAAATAATAACAATAAATATTGCTGGACAATGCACACAACACCATCTAGTCCCAAACTAAGCATAGCTTGTACTATGGTAACTATATTACTGATAGAATATATATATATTTATATATATGTACAATATATTTTTAAATACATACTTATGATACTTTATAACACCCAGACACAGAACAAACACCTATGTTCTTCACACAAATGTGTGTCCTGAAATCACTGACACTATTTTGGCAATTTAGCAAAATTGGCATAAAGAACTATTGCTATTATAAGAAGAAGAAGAAGAAGTAAGAGACTTTAAATTGTATTGTCACTTATTATGCTGACATTCATTACCAACGCCATTTTTACAGTCCTTTTCTAGAATAACAATCATTATCCCATGCTAAACGTAACACTGATTTGTAACAGTCTCTTAAGACCAATAATTTTTTGGAAATGCACATTCTTCTCCATCACTACATAGTATAAAACAAAGTCGCTTCCCGCTGTCTGTCTGTCCCTATGTATGCTTAGATCTTTAAAACTACGCAACAGATTTTGAAGAGGTTTTTTTTAATAGATAGAGTGATTCGAGGGGAAGGTTTATACCTATGTATAATATAAGCGTAATATGGTAGAGAGACACTAATAATTTTAGAGTTTTCTGATCACATTAGACATTCTTTAGTATATTTAGTATCAGCATTGCACCCGTGCGAAGCCAAGCGGGTCGCTAGTCTGAAATAAGCGCCTGACACAATATTCGCCTGGCGCTGTATTCACATGCTACTAATATTCTAAAGGCGAAACCTTATATAGTTTTTCCGTTGCTGCTTTAATCAAAACCTTTATCGAAACTAAACTAAAAATCACTAGCTTTTCTATGTCACCGACAGCTTACGTGTCAAGGCTAACGCTTTTAAACATTGTGTTGGCTTCAGCAGGCCAGGCAACTATTGTTACCATTGCCTCGCAACCCTGATTCATTTCCCTTTGTCTACATTTTGACACGATCCGCTGTGTAATTCCTGTTAGAATAGCCAGTAGCTGTAGAATTGTTCTAAAATCGTATTTATGCCCATAAATAACAATAAATAATTCATGACATTTCACACAGCATCATCTGGATCCTTACTTAGCAAAGTTAGTAGAGCCAGAGCCATAAGCTTTGATTTTTTTCACTCCTGCCAAAAAACCTTAATTCTTTAAAAATATATATATATATAAATATAAATTTAATACTCATACTAAATAATATATTTAAATTAAATAGCTAGTTACATGACCTAATACGAAAAACTAGTATATCAATAACCTTATTTACAAAAAAGTATAAATAACTGGCTGCGGCGTAAATTATTCAATGGAGATTTATTGTCATTTATATTTAGACATTTCATAGATGTTATTATATAGTTATTGTAATTTTGATGGATGTAGTAAGTATTACATAAAATTAAACTTTTGAAGACGCATCTCCGGCGGCTAAAAATAGCACAAACCTCTGTGATCAGCATGGCGATTATGGAACTTTTGACACAATCAAGGTCTATAAGTATCGATAAGCAATAGGCATAATTTCAACCATTAGTTTGATTGTAACTGGGACTAGTTTTGACAAGATGGATGATTATGACGTTAGTTTGGCTTTAATCTCAGACCAAATAAATTTAAAGACGAAGCACCGCGAACAACCAAATGCAGCCTCAAAACAGGGTTCCTCTCTATTAATAAAATACACACACCCATGCAAACTCAAACACGCAAACAATGCTCATACCTTAGCACATACGTATATAATAGTACTTATAAGTAAATATTTTGTGATACATGTCATGTCGTCTGGGAACATCTTCCTGTTTCGTGGTGATTCCGTGACAAATAGAATCTCACGGAATCATTTTACTCATAATATAAAAACTTATTTTAAATATTTGATTCTATTGACTTTGCCGAAACCCATTACAAATTTAAAAACACGAAATGCATATTACATACTTGACTTAAAGCGCCAAGGTATTGTACGATGTCTACTGGACGACGACGTTACATGTACTAAGAGCAAGGAGCATGATTTAGGTGTACGAGTGTGAGTGGCTGCGTGTAATTACACTGAGGAGCACAATGTATAGGCTTCACTTTGGCTGATCACCAAGCTTCGTGATATTTATGTCTTTATATTTTGTTTGGTCAAAAGTTTCTGTTTCAGCATCAGTGACAATCATCATCACCTTCCGTAATACCAATTCATCAATAATAGATGAAAGCTCAAGAATTGAGATTGATAGAATTCAATAATAGCTAATATTAAAGGATTAAAATCCGCCACAAGACTAGTTTATATTAAAAATAAAAATAATATGTATAATTAAGCAATAATTAGTCAGTTCCAAACAAACAATAAACAATTTAATGGAATCCTTTGGAACAAAAGAAAAATTCAGATCATGCAGTTAAAAGTTATGAGTGAATAGCGTAATCGAGTACATTAAATAAACTTACGTATCGAATTGAACATTTTCCACTCTTTTTCGTTGGTTGATATTGTGACTATAAAAGGGAGGCCGGGCCATAACTGTGTCATTATCATCAGCCATCATACTCATGCTCTATATCACGGAGACCGTAATCTATCACTGGGTTCACCATTACCAACCTACATTCGGTAGAGCTATGAAATGTATTACAGATTACATTTAGGGTAAAAAGAATATCCAAAAATGTAAGCGTGACGATTGTACGTGGCTCTACTTTTTTTTTTTTTTTTTATTTTATCAAATATATTTAATAGTAAAAAAGGTGTAGGTAATATATGCGAGCTGAAATTATACACGTTGGGAACCTACAAAGTCGAGATAATATTGTAGGTAATTCGTAGTGCGCGATAAGCTTAAAAAAGTGGCTGGTGACAAGAGACGTAATGATCGGATAAGCTGCATTTTAGTGATTTTGAGTACCGAGGAACATAAATACATGAAGATATATACGTACTTAAGTTATGATCTGAAATAAGACTTGACTTGACTCTGTGGAAATTAAACGGGAAGTTAAAAGTTTGTACGCGAACGAAGTAACTTAAGAGGCACTAGGGAATTCAGTTGTACTCGTAAACCTATTTTATTATTAAGGTTTTATACCTCATAGGTTAAAAAGAAACCCTTATGGGATCACTTCATTGTGTGTCTCTGTCTGTATATATTAAGACCCTTTTTCTCAGAAACGCGTAAAGGTATCAAGTCGAATCTAATATCAAATACTTAGATCTACAGTCTCTTGGAGCCGTAAAAGAATCAAGCTTTTAAATAACGCAATCAAATTTGTAAAGTAGGCTCTACGTGGCTTTACTTTAGGCCATAAAGTACGAAGTCTAAATACCGTAATTTATGCCGGATATGTTTCACTAGGAAATCAAAACCTATAGGGTACTTTCCGTTGATCTAGAATCATGAAATTTGCAAGAAGCAAGGTCTCACTGTACATTTAAAGAAAACAAACATAAACAGTTCATTTATATTTATACACAATAAAAACAGTCTAAGCAACACATAACTTTTTTAGTATTATTTTTCTTTACTTTGTTCAAACTTGGTTTAAACTTTCATGGAATATCAAACCTTCTTGGAATAGTCAACCTCTTTGATAAACAAATAAATACTGGCAGTTTTTTCCAGTAAATTATGTTTTTAAATAATAAAAACATTATTTTGCTCATTTTAATGGCATTTCATAGATGCGGTTTTAATTCTTATTCAACGAAAAAAAAATAGTAACCGCAGTAATCATTGATTATGTGTCGCGAATAATTATAGTCCACGAGACTTTTGTTTTATTACTGTGTAATTTTACCAACTCATATGTTCTCTTCATAATATTTTTGATAAGTGCCAACGACATAGGGAAAGCGTGGTAGTATGATATATGAATATCTGTAGTTATGATGTATGAATATTGGGTGGATATATTTTATCCTCAACAGCATTTTTTTTTGCATTATACAGCAAATAGAAGGCGGGCGGGCGTATTCATGTTAAATGACATTAGGCAATACGTGTGATACGCTCAAGCTTCAAACAAATTGCAGGACAAAACGGCTGTCACGCGATAAATTGATCAAGTATGTATCAGTGCCATACGACAGTTTTTATACATGGGCATGAGCTATTTGGCGAATGAATTTATTCACTATATACTCACTATCTGCCGCGTTCGACATGCGTTATATATTTGTGTCAGTCAGTTTGTACCTAGCTTTACAGAATTATTTGTAAAGTTACGTCAATAAATCTTATTTATAAACCATTTATAGTGGCTTGTAGGCTTCAATGACGTCAGTTCATTCAAGTGCATGACGTCCAATGGTTCAATGATATTTGGGTATTTTACGATGAAGTACCCATCGGGTTTGAGTATCGTAGTGTTAATGGTAATACTCAAATCTTTATAAATATTAATTTATTAAAACAGAATGAAATTCGTTTTTAAATTTGACTTTATAGTGGTGGCAATTCGGTTGGTTCATTTCTAAAATTAGGAATTGTCTAAAATATATTTAGTTAGTCATAGCATTTGTAAAACCTATTCGGTTGGTACCATCTAACTAAATTAGGAATGCTTAATTAAGTTGGATAACATTAAATTAGGATATGTTGGTAGCAGCAGAATACCAAAGGTTAATTTGACAGTTGAAAACCTAATTTTAGCTAAAATCAGTTAGGTTGGTAACTTTCAATTCAGTTGTTTCGCTAGAGTAACTTAAATTTCCTAAAACAAAATTGATCTTATTTTGTTATTTTGTTCTAATTCATCAGACTTTAATAGTCTGAATTAGAATATCATATTTTAGTGACACTTTCTAAATTAACGTATAACTGAAGTGTTTTAGCTCAATTTAGTCATCATGTAAGGAGGTGTTGATTAAAACTGCGGTTATTTTCCGCAGCTTTTATCAATACCTCAATACATTATTTTCAATAAAGAAATTAATTGGAATAAAAATTATAGCAATAAAACAAAAAATAATTGTAACTTATTTTAGAACTGTGATTAAAAATGGGTACTCTAATTTTAACTTTATTGATAGCAAAATCAGGTCGTCCATATTTTAGAAAATTTTAGCTAGTCCGGCGAAACAACAGAATTGCCAGCATCTCAAATAACACCCACCAAGTCATGTCAGGACAGTCGGAAGCAATGAAATAACTTACAAAACTATCTGTGTTAGTCAAAACATTGAGAACACCTAGCGTGTCGTGGCTGTAGAGTATGCAATACGCTCGGAGAGCCTACACGTCATACGCACTGGCCTGTCACTAAGCCGACGTGCTCGGGCCTGTAATCACCAGTTTCTGTACGTTTTGCATGTTTCTGTTTGCAAACTAACAAATTATAAGGTACCTGACAGCTTTTCAGGCTGTTTTAAGCAACGTAGAATCTCATCTGTAGGTAAAGTTCCAGCAACAGAGATAGTAGGTATTTCCGGGGTGAAAATGGGGAAAAAGTCTTTGGATAATTTTAAATTTAATTTAGCTGCAATATGAGAGTTATTGAATTTTTGAACTGCTATGACATTTTTTACGTTCCATTCTGAGTATAAATCGAGAGATTTTTCGGTCAGTAAGTGCTAACAGGTTTTATACAAATAGATCAATGACTTTTTTTTAATTCTAGAACTAGGTAAGCATATAACGTTAACAACTATCATCGTTATTCACATTATTTTATATATTTATAAGTGTTTCTATTTCTTGATATTCCGGTACAATTGCAAGCGCCATGATCACGGCAGAAACTGAAACATACATAGATAACACAATATTTAGAACTATTAGAAAACATAGCTCACGAATTTCAGTTTTGTTTAGAATACTAAGGGCGTGTGAGAATAATAAATTGTGAAAATGAACTCGCTAGCTCGGTAACTGCAGAAAATTGTGCTGAGGTTAGGCAGCATGTGTCTGAAAGCCTAACTTTTGTAAATCCACTGAAAATATTCACCGATCCAAAACCCATTTCACCCTAAGCCTTGGTATAAAAATCTCTACGTATATAAAACAACTTTTACGACAAAAAACTAGTTTCAGGGGTGTGTATTTTATTACAATACAATCCTTAGGGACTGTAAACAACGAAAGGTCTTTTAGATCTTTTGTTGCCAAGAAATATCCAGCACTAGACACTAGTACTACTAGTAGTATCTAGAATGTGAAGATTTCTCCAAAGTATTATTAACTTCATTGAAGTAGTTGTAATCATTTTAAGCTTCTGAACAGCAACTAACTATCTTGACTTAGGTATTTATACCTATTTTATGAAAACTAAAATGTTATTTTATTTTAGTGTTTTGGGAACGCTGTACTCTGAACGCTGCTTGGCAGTGATCTGGATCAGTTAAGCAATCTATTGACCGTTTTAAACGGTCCTTAGATAGCTTAACTGTTTCACATGTATTATATATATTTATTTATTTTCTTTATTATCATTTAAACAATATGTACGTTCTTAAAATTAAAAAATAGCATCTTAAACCACTAAGGTTTGTCCCGACACTATTTGAGTTTACCATTATTTAATAATTGTAATAAACAAACTAGATAGCTACAAACTTAAAACTAACATAGAACATGAGTATCCAGGTAGGTAGGTTAGCAATACAAGCACCTGCCTACCTCGATACTCGCGATACTTACTAAACTTTCATTAAAAAATATTTTTTTAATTTTTCTTTAATATTTTTATGAGTAAGGCTGTTACGTAAGTCGGTAGGTAAATTATTAATTAGCCGAGGCACAAGATAACCGGTTGTCCGTTCGCCATACACATTGTTTGCGCGCGGCGTACAGAGCTGATTCCTTGCAATAGAACGAGTGTATACAGGGTGTTCAATAAAATTTAATATTGATTCATTAAAAAATTGAGCTTTTATTAATAAATAACAAACTTGCGTTTGGACAGGCAAAATTTTACAATGATTAAAGAGACCGCTGTCATTGTCATGGAACTGGGTTTTGATTTTATGTGACACTAAAGTTTTAATAATTTTTAATAGTAATTTATAAATATCATCCAAGTATGATTTATAAGTTCTGCCATAACTGCTGAGGCCGTATTGTATGTATGAATCCGCAAGTGAGTTGTAAAGCATTAGTTTAATCTTAAAGGGGATACGATTGTTAAGAATAGTTATATTTGCTAGAAACTGCCTAAGCTTATTACAAACTCGCTCAACGTGATAAATCCAATTAAATTTACTATCTATTATCAATCCCAAGTATGTTTGTTTTTCAACAATGTCAATGGAATATGATGGATATATGATATATGAATATATGATATATGAATGTATATTATTCTGTACATTTCTGTAATAATTTTTATTTTAGTATTTACATATACTATGATGAAAAATATTGTTACGAAATCAAAACGCTAAAGATCTCTAACATATAACTTTTTTGAAGCCATGTCTTGTATTTATTAAAGTTTTGGTACCAGAATAATAATACCGGATTTTGTCGTTAACGGGTATTTATTGTGTTTTACCTATTAATATATTCCCGTCGTATTGGTTATGTTGCAATAACCGTGGTCGCGTGGTCGCGGATGCTTAAGGAATGGCGGCCGAGTTTGTCAAGGCAGTTTTTCAAAATGGGGTTTGAAACTTGGTTTTCAGATTACAAAATGTCCACGTTCACATTAACACTTAACTTCTAAGTTAACCATTAACAACAAAGACTTGCTTTTTTTAGTCACAATCTGAACCTTGAAGTGAGACTTTCCTTTCCTTTACAACCAATTTAGTAATAATAATAATATATTATAACGCCGGACATTTGCCGGACATTTCACACCACATCATCTGGCCATGACTGATATACTGCTTATATACTTTTTTTTGTAAATACATGCACATTATACATAAAAACACCCAGACCCGAGACAAATAATTGCAGATCATACAAACATTTGTCCCGCGGCGAGAATCAAACCCGCAATCTTTTGCGTCTCAGCCGGGCCTTGGCCCATTCCGTCACAGAGGTCGTCAATCATAAGGTGAATAAGAAACTTCTAGACTAGAGGTAAAGGTTTAAGGAGGAATAAAATAATGTCTTTATCTTCGTCTTAATGAAAGGTCAGAGTAAATATTTAACGTGAGATACGATCCTATTCACATAAACCAAGTATGTCTGTAATGTCGCCTTCGCCCTAAGGGATCGTCATATTTACCTACTTCAAAACATTTGAATTAGGTAAATATGACGGAATCGTAAGCACGTGACGGGTAATTCACTGCAAGTCTGGACACATCTAAGCAAGTCTTATGATACCTATTAACTAACTATAGATATAGGTAATATTTAATAGTTAATTTCTCACTTTTAATAAATTATGGCATTTTAATTGTTTATCTTTGGTAATCTGGTTAATACATATATAACTATGTACAATATAAAATATGTTAATTTATACGACCAAGTACATACCTTTTAGTATATCCAAACGAACATCCCCTACTAATCAGCTCGACATCAAATTGCACAATGACCATTCATCTACAGCACAGTGTACTTGCCCATCTATTGAAAGAGTTGTCACAATCAAATACTTAGGAGTGCTGATAGACGAGAACATCTCGTGGAAAAACCAAATCAAAGCGATGTGTAGTAGATTGAGAAAGCTCTTATACATTATTAAGAGTATCAGATCGTGTGCAGATGATATAACTATAAAGCTGGTCTACCAAGCCCTGTGTCAGTCGGTGCTATCGTACTGCATAACAGCATGGGGTTCTGCTTGTAAAACCTACCTACTCAGACTGGAACGCGCTCAGCGAGCTGTACTAAAGGTTGCCTACCACAAGCCTTTCCGCTTCCCCACGGTCATGTTGTACCAAGAAGTAAAGCACCCAACTGTCAGACAACTTTTTATTTTAACAAACACACTTAAATTCCACAAACTTTAACCACAATAACTAGATCACACAGTCAGCGTCGTTTAGTCTGGAACACTCCTAAAGTCAAGACCAGTTTTGGTAAGCGATTTTATGACTATCTAGGACCATTTATATATACTAAATTAAATAAAAGACTAATTTTACTAGAACTAAATAAGAAACTGTGCAGAAAGGTTGTGCTGAACTGGCTTATTACTCTCAATTATGACGAAACGGAACTTTTACTACAAACTCCTTCATAAAACAACATACACCATAACAAATATATCCTGCTCTTATTATTATGGGTCGTACTAATTAATAGTTATCTATCTACTACTTGAATTTCTACCTATTTGTATTTCTGTTTTTGTTTTGCCCTATTTTATTTTGTTTAAAATTATAAAATTGCCGCACTCTTTTTTAGCGAGTAACGCAAGTCAACTTTTGTTATTTAGCTAGCAACAACGCTCGACGAAAGAGGCTAACTACCCACAACACAGGTTTTCCTAGGGTGGGAGTTAGCGTTCTTATCAATTTAAAAGTACCTACCTATGTTTGAAATTTGTAGTGTTCAAATCTTATGTTACAACTTGTTATGTTCCATAAATTATGTACCTACTGTACGAATAAGCCAAATTATAGGTATAAATGTACATCTCTGTTTACAAACAAATAAATAAATAAATTCTAAAAAATTCTTATACAGGTGACTGGTCTGTTAGCTCAGTTGGTAGTAGCACTGTCTTCAGCGCTATAGGCTGCGGTTTCGCATCCGTCCTAGGACAAACATTTCTGTGATGAACACAGGTGTTTGGTCTGTATCTAGCAGGGCTCGTTACCTGTACCAATTCTCATTTAAAACTCCGACACGTACCGATCCCCACTTACCGGTAATAAGAATTATCGATACCTGTTTACCGTAATTATAATATAGCGTTATCTGTTAACGGGTACCCAATAAATAAACATAACAAAAAACATACCGGTATAGATATCAATGATCGATACCTCGTTGAATCGGTAAGCGCAGCGCATCATTGCCACTTTTACAAGCGGCGGCAGTTGCCGGCGAAAGACAAAGCTTCCTTCCTACAAAGAGCTTTTCGTCTCACGTGTCGAGCAACGGTGCGTCGAAGCTGGGACATTGTAAATATTTTAATATTTATAAAATTATAATTCAATCAATATAATTATATTTTTGTTTCCAACTATCTAAACTGAATTTTTCAGACATAAAATAACTTTCAATAAGTCGTCGTCGTTTATTTGTGATGTTACTTAGTTAGTGTTTCTTGAACATTAACAGTCAATTAAACCCGTTAAACAACGGTATTTTTTTCTTTGCAAAGTATGGTCTGAAACTATAGTAAATATGTAGGAAAGTAAGCCGTGTACGGCTTGTCACCATAATACAAGCTATACCTAGTTTGGAGCTAGATGGTGTAGATTGCATTGTACTCGTACATGAATAGGTTAATCTATATTGGCAATTATTGTAGTTTATGAATGGTCAACTGATTTATTGTTTAGTATTCAGTGATGTTGCGCAGTGATGCTCCACTCAATTTAACTCAGATCTATGTCATTTATTAGGAGTGTTAGGACCAGGACGAGTTTCTTGCCAGTTATTTTTAATATATAATATAATATTTTTTTTTAAATAAATAATAATAATAATAAACATTGGTGGACAATGCACACAACACCATCTAGCGCCAAACTAAGCATAGCTTGTATTATGGTGACCAGATAACTGATAGAATACTTATATATTTATAAATATATACATAATATACTTTATAAAACTCAGACACAGAACAAACATCTATGTTCGTCACACAAATTTGTGTCCTAGGAAGGAATCGAACCCTCAACCTACAGCGCAGAAGGCAAAGTTACTACCATCTGAACTGACAGGCTGAAATGGCACCTAAATTCACCTAGTATATAAGACGTTTCAAAGTGATACTTGTGATTGTATTGAATTAAAATATTTGAGTTTGCATTTGCGTTTGAATGTTGAAATATGACCCAGCCGTGCCACAGTTAAATCTAGCAAGGAGAGTAATCGACAAAACAATAATAATAATAATAGTAATGCTGGACATTTTCACACAACATCATTCTAGCCCCAAAGTAATCAGAGCTTATGTTATGGGACGCATATGACTGATAACTGCTTATATAGTTTTTTGTAAATTATACATATTATACGTAGAGAACCTCCCAGACGTGAGACAAATAACTGCAGATCATGCAAACATTTGTCGAAACAACAAGGCGAGCCTTCGCCCACTGCGCCACAGAGGTCATCAAATAGCAGAAATAACAACAAAACCAAAAATTCATAAATACAATAATTTAATTCCAACACAGGCTGTTTTTCATTGAAGTGTTCTTTATGGTCTCCTTATTGTCAAGTCACTTAACCTCTAAAAGTACCCAAACCGTTATTCGTTTTTCGAAAATAATTATTAAATTGAGATGTATTTGTTCTGATGCGTTGAGGATTTTTAGATGTTTATGTAATTTTCACTCGAAACGGGATATTTACGTGTATTACGTAGATATATAAGTGAGTTTTCCTGTCTACCGATATTTCGGCATAGAAGCATGCGACACGTTGTAATGCAATGATTAGTTGACAGTTGCAATAATAAATATGTTCAAAACCATGATAATTTTATCAGATCTTCACCAAATTTTTATAGGACCTATGAGCCCTATGATATAGGGACGTATTCCCTATGATATTAAAAAAACGGTTTATAATTTGGCGGTTTATTTAACGGTTTATTAAACCGTTTAAGTTTATTTAACCGTTTTACCGTTAACTGAAATAAACTGTTTAAGTTTATTAAACGGTTTATTTCAGTTAACAAATATACAAAAAAAAATATGAATTATTAAACATTTTTTTTTTGGGTGCTTGTTAAAAATAAACAGTATACGTACCAATACATCTTGTCAAAACTGGTTCAGATTATAATCTAATGATAATTGAAACTATGTAACATTGTTAAAAGAAACTGATAAACATTGATTCGACAACCTCTGTGGCGCAGTGGGCTAAGGTCCGGCTGAGACTCAGAAGGTTGCGGGTTCGATTCCCGCCGCAAGACAAATGTTTATATGATCTGTAAGTATTTGTCTCGGGCCTGGTTGTTTCTATGTATAATATGCATGTATTTTCAAAAAAACTATGTACCAGTCATATGGTACCCATAACACAAGCTCTGCTTACTTTGGGGCTAGGTGACGCTGTGTTAAATGTCCGGCATTATTTATTTATTTCATTTATGGTATCAAGAGTTTCCTATTTGCCATACATGTGTCATGTTGACTTTAGAGTCAAATTTAAAGTTAGGAAAATCCATAAGTATGATTCTTCTTGGTTGTCTTGCGAAATAAACATTACACTCTTATATTATTTATTTTCTCTAGTTATTTCCAGTTTTATTAGTAACTAGCTGCTGCCCGTGGCTTCGCATGCGTGGTACTTCCATAAAAAATAGCCTATGTCCTTCTCCAAGGTCCCATCTATCTCTATTCCAAAATTCAATAACATTGGATTAGCGGCTTATGCGTGAATACATAACAGGTAGACAAACATACAGACAGAGTTAATTTTGCATATATAATATTAGTAGCGATTTTGGTGTTTTTATTTAAATAGAGCTAGAGTTATTGACTCAGATGTAAATAATTAGAATAACAGTTTTATGTTTCTTTGTGATTCGAAAATTAATCCGTAGTTCTTTTACTTATATGCAAGGCACTATTTTATATAAAACTAGCTGGTGCCCGCGACTTCGTCTGCGCAGAATTAGTATTTCGTGTAATTCGAACGGTTTTTACAGCGCACACCAGAATGGCTCGCAGATGGCAGATTTTTTTCCTTTACTTGACACTTATCGATATATTTTGGACAATTCTTTCAATATATTTATAAATTATAGCCTATGTGTTATTCTGATGTATAAGCTATATTATTGTAAAGTTTCATAAACATCCATTCAGTAGTTTTTGCGTGAAAGAGTAACAAACATACATACAAACTTTTGCGTTTATAATATTAGTAAGATAACAAATGACGAACGACAAGATATGCCTTTGTGACACTGGCAAAATTGGCATTATTTTGGCACATGCCATTAACAATAAAGAAGACGAAGTCCGTTCGTTCTTATCTCTTATCCTTATTCTATCTTCGTGTTTCTATGTATAAAATGTATGTATTTACAAAAAAAATATTTATATAAGTAGTATATCAGTCAAGTGGTACCCATACTACAAGCTCTGCTTGCTTTGGGGCCGGATGATGTTGGGTTAAATTTCTGGCATTATTTTATTATATTTTAGTATATGTTACTTTTAACATTAAAACAGGCAACTTTATCTTCATCTACATTAAGTTTGATTATCATATCGTCGTATTATCGTGTATGTTTTTCGATTCTCCTAAAAGAGCCTTGAAACTTTGATTAAATTGGCAATTTGTAGAAGCCTCTTTAACGATCAATACTTAACATAGCAACCATGGATAGCTGTACTTTATTAATTTATAAGGATATAAAGATTGTACTTTGGTAATTTGTTTGTTTGGTTGTCATCTTTGGAATCTTTGACGACCTGTGTTGCAAAGGACTAAGGTCCGACTGAGACGTAAAAGGTTGCGGGTTTGATTCCTGCCCCGGGACAAATGTTTGTAAGATCTGCAAGTATTTGTCTCGGATTTGAGTGTTTCCATGTATATGTATTTAAAAAAAAGTATATAAGTAGGTAGTATATAAGTCAGGTGGTACCCATACCACAAGCTCTGCTTACATTGAGGCCAGATGATGCTGTGTCAAATGTCCGGGATTATTTATTAATTAATTTGACTACTGACCCGGCAAACTTCGGACCGCCTCTGAATCAATAAATAAAAATGCAAGCATGTTTTTTCATATTTACTCACCTTTTAAACCTTCCCTGGACTACGACAAACATTTCAACACCAAAATCAGCTAAATCAGTCCAGCCGTTTTCGAGTTTTAGCCAGACTAACGAACAGCAATTGATTTTTATTATATAGAAGAATAATTAAATATATTGACGAAGCGCACAGTGACGGCTGAAGTCAGACTGACTTCAAAGCCTTAACAAAAATATCTATCAAAAACTGTTTTAGAAACCTTATCATACCATTGAACGATCTACCCAACTATATTCCACACAATGGGGAAATAAAATAAATAAATAACACTAAAAATAACCGTGGGGAACAGGAGCCCACCGCATTTTCAAAATTATTTCACGGCGTCTGGTAGATACATTGCGTGACTCAAAAGCTGACTCCTATCTGGCTCAGCGTATTAGCATTGCCATTCAACGTGGCAATGCTGCCAGTGTCTTGGGAAAGCTGCCCTCTAGCAGTGATCCGGATCAGTTGAGCTATCCATAGATCGTTTTAAACGGTCCTTAGCTCAACTGTTTCACATGTATTGTATACTATTCCGTTCATTTCTGTAAATAAATGTTAATAACTATAAAAGTACCTCTAAAATATTGTATTTCAACATTTTAACACAAATTTGTAGGGGTTATTAATACATGCAGAAAATTACACGATGATACTTAAAGCTAGGGCTATGATTAAGAGCGGACAGACAGACAGACAGACAGGTCGACATACGGACGGACATAACGAAACTATAAGAGTTCTTTGTTGGACTTTGGAGCCCTAAAAACATTCATTCATACTTTAACTACAGACCTTACAATAAATAAATAAATAATAATAATAATTAACACAGCATCATCTCGCCCCAAAGTAAGCAGAGCTTGTGTTATGTACCTACCACATGACTGATATACTGCACAAATGTTTTTTTAATAAAAACATATTAGTGGGTATACATCATAGGACACCCTGACCACAGGGTCAGGGTCATCAAACATACAGATGTTTGATGACAAATACTTCAAACATACAAACATTTGTCTCGCGGCGGGAATTGAAACCGCACCCTCTGCGTGTATTCAGGCATACTTTCATACCCACTACGCCACAGAGATCGTTAACACAAAATAACATAACTTAATCAAATTAAGTTGAGTTATTCTACTTCACTAAAAGCATAAAATTGTAGGCTGTTTATCTATACTAATATTATAAATGTGAAAGTAACTCTGTCTGTCTGTCTGTCTGTTACGTTTTCACGTCTAAACCGCTGAACCGATTTTTATGAATTTTGGTATATAGATAGATGAGACCTTGGAGAAGGACATAGGCTACTTTTTATGTAGGTAACAGCAGCTAGTCTTATATAAATGTAATAAATGTCATCACTAAGGACTGTGAAATAGATGGACTCTACCTACTATTAAATCACTTCAAATAGGGGCTAGAATATCTAAGCTAGCTATTTTTATTATAAAACCGCAGAGAAGATAAAAATAAAGCTGCAAAAATAACTCATCTCTTTATTACAGAACTATTGTAAATGAATCCTCCGCCAGCTATAGATAAGTAGTTAAAGAACCATCATTGCACTGTGAACGATTGTGAAGCTGTAGGCTTAGAATCTAGTCTTTTCATTATTAACATTAGATTGAAATGAAACCTTTATTGGTATTATTGGCGTCTGTTCTTACAAGAATAGAATGATTTCTAGATAACCCTATAACATTAAACGGAAAACCTAAGTTAAATCATGAGTATATTTAGAAATATTTTAAGAATATTTAAATTTTAAAATGAGTTGAAATGAGTTGACGCTGCTATGAGATGTGCTTGTTCAAACAAATAAAATGATTATTATTTCAAAATTATTTCACGGCGTCCGGTAACATTTCGTGACCCAAGAGCTGGCTCCTATCTGGCTCAGCGTATTAGCATTGCCATTCAACGTGGCAATGACGTCAGTGTCTTGGGAACGCTGGTCAGAGGATCAGTTGTCTATCTGTAGATCGTTTTAAACGGTCCTTAGATAGTGCAATTCTTTTACATGTATTTTATATTATTGTATATTATTATGTTCATAAATGTTTATTTTAAACAAATATATTTATGCCTGGAAGAAGAGAAAGAAGAAATACGATTGATGAAGCAATAAGCTTTATTATGTATAAGGTACTTGGAACCCATTTTTGGGGTTATAAAGTCTATAAGGTTCTCTTATGAATTCGCTATGTTGTTAAAGAGGTTCTTGAACAAGTTTTCGATACAGATATTCTTTTGATAAATAATTAGAAGTGGTATTTTTTTATTGAGTCCAGTGTCCAGCGGCTAAGCCGCTATTAGTGGGCACCTGAAATATTTATGAATTTAGAAGTATAATAATCACGACAAGTAAGGCTTTGCTTGATTATAAGTAATAGTAGGTATATGTATACCTAAAAAACACGAAAATTCCATACTAAAATCTTAAAGTTGGCGAACTGCTCCAACTCGACTCGGCATCCGTAACAAAAATGGAATCCATTCCATATAAAAAAGTGTTAAGAGCAAGGTTTTTTTTGTCGGATTCTTCTTGAACTGGGGTTAGGAAGAATCGGCACCTAGATTCATTAGCATGTAAGCAGACTATTCAAAGTGGTTCTCGTGATTTTATTGAATAAAGAATGTTTTGATTTTGACTTTGCCTAGATTGTGCTAAATTGGTTTTGATATCTGACCACTAATTATTCTATCCTAACTTCACTGTACGCAGTTACTTGCGCTCGGCCAATTTTTGAAGTCACAACTTTTTATGGGAGGGTAAACCGCTTCGTTACGTAACGTGTTACGGCAGCAGTCTATCTGGCTTCCGTTTCTTTCACGCATACGGCAGCGGTAGGCAGGCTCCTCCTCTCTCACTCTAACCCTCTAGTTAGGTTAATTTAAGTTATCACTTCTATCGGGCGTCCCGAGACGCACACATTTTTTTATTTTAGTTAATCACGCTATTATCAAAATGCCTATAAATATCGCAACAATTATCTCCTAAGGAGAGCAACGAGTACAAACGCAGCTGGGCTTTTCAATTGCAGATTTGCAGCCTCCGCGTTTTATTGAAACTTTTTATATAACCGTCTTTGTTCTAGCAAAGTGGTCTCCGTTTCAATGAGTTTCGGACTGAAATGAACTTGAGTGACGAGTAAGTATGTACTAGAGTATTTTAGACCCTTCCATAGAAGAAATCAATCCGTGTTGTGAAAATGTAACTCAGAAATGGAAATAGAATGTGTCTTCTTTTGTTTTTAGTTTCTCTTGGATTGTCTTCCTTGTCTTGCCTTGTTACGTGATATCTGATTTTGTTTTGTAAATGTGGAAATCTTTTGTCTCTGGCAAAACAGGCTTGCGGGGCATCAGTATTTTTATAGAAACACATTTTTGAAGTGATAACTTCTTATGGGAGGATAAACCGCTTCGTTACGTAATGCATTACGGCACCGGCCTATCCGACTTCCCTTTCTCTCACGTATACGGCAGCGGTAGGCAGGCTCCTCCTCTCACACCCACAGCGCTAGTTAGATTAGTTTATGTTATCTCTTATGTCGGGCGTCCCGAGACGCACACGTATTTTTTTCTCTATTGGTAAATAAATGAAGTACCTAGTATATATATTTGTATTTTATTGTCATTACATTTTAAAATTCACAAACCAATTATAACTTTTCAAACACAAGGCTATTAAAACGTGACAGCGTAATTTCGTTCAGCACTTATTACTAGATGCTGCCCGCGGGTAGATGAGTAATAATTTTTAAAACTAAAATAAAAACAATTTTACGCTCTCGCTTTTAAGTACTTTTTCATTTTTTGAAATTCGTAAACACAACTCTAAGTCCTACACAACACAAGTCCTTTCACAACAGGAAAGCAAAATACGAATTTTCATTTACTTAGATACATATATGAACATATTTTTTCTAGGTATTTTGAAATACCAAACTGATCTGATTATGATAAAATTTCTATGGGACCAATCGGGAAGTATATCCTTTCACACAATAAAATATTTTAACAAATCGGTTCTTAGATGACGGAGTTATGAGGTAACACATAAAAAAATGCAACCGAATTGAAAACCTCCTTTTTAACCGAATTCATCAAAAAGGAGGAGGTTCTCAATTCAACGGAATCTTTTTTTTTTTTATGTATGTTCATCGATTACTCGAACACGCCTAAACTGATTTGGAAAATTCATTTTTTTTTGAAAAGGTATACATCACAGGTGGTCCCATTTAAATTTATCAAAACCGGTCGATCTGAAATATCTACGAAAATCTAAAAATTGTATACATCAATGATGTTTTCGTATACTTCGATACCTCGCTGTCTCATCGGAGCGGTGCGTTGATTTGGCCTACCCATATTATATATATACAAAATACCACTAAAATGTATTATAGGCTCTGCTTGCTTTGGGGTCGGATGATGTTGGGTTAAATTTCTGGCATTATTTTATTATATTTTAATATATGTTACTTTTAACATTAAAACAGGCAACTTTATCTTCATCTACATTAAGTTTGATTATCATATCGTCGTATTATCGAATATTTTTTTCGATTCTCCTAAAAGAGCCTTGAAACTTTGATTAAATTGGCAATTTGTAGAAGCCTCTTTAACGATCAATACTTAACATAGCAACCATGGATAGCTGTACTTTATTAATTTATAAGGATATAAAGATTGTACTTTGGTAATTTGTTTGTTTGGTTGTCATCTTTGGAATCTTTGACGACCTGTGTTGCAAAGGACTAAGGTCCGACTGAGACGTAAAAGGTTGCGGGTTTGATTCCTGCCCCGGGACAAATGTTTGTAAGATCTGCAAGTATTTGTCTCGGATCTGAGTGTTTCCATGTATATGTATTTAAAAAAAAGTATATAAGTAGGTAGTATATAAGTCAGGTGGTACCCATACCACAAGCTCTGCTTACATTGAGGCCAGATGATGCTGTGTCAAATGTCCGGGATTATTTATTAATTAATTTGACTACTGACCCGGCAAACTTCGGACCGCCTCTGAATCAATAAATAAAAATGCAAGCATGTTTTTTCATATTTACTCACCTTTTAAACCTTCCCTGGACTACGACAAACATTTCAACACCAAAATCAGCTAAATCAGTCCAGCCGTTTTCGAGTTTTAGCCAGACTAACGAACAGCAATTGATTTTTATTATATAGAAGAATAATTAAATATATTGACGAAGCGCACAGTGACGGCTGAAGTCAGACTGACTTCAAAGCCTTAACAAAAATCTCTATCAAAAACTGTTTTAGAAACCTTATCATACCATTGAACGATCTACCCAACTATATTCCACACAATGGGGAAATAAAATAAATAAATAACACTAAAAATAACCGTGGGGAACAGGAGCCCACCGCATTTTCAAAATTATTTCACGGCGTCTGGTAGATACATTGCGTGACTCAAAAGCTGACTCCTATCTGGCTCAGCGTATTAGCATTGCCATTCAACGTGGCAATGCTGCCAGTGTCTTGGGAAAGCTGCCCTCTAGCAGTGATCCGGATCAGTTGAGCTATCCATAGATCGTTTTAAACGGTCCTTAGCTCAACTGTTTCACATGTATTGTATACTATTCCGTTCATTTCTGTAAATAAATGTTAATAACTATAAAAGTACCTCTAAAATATTGTATTTCAACATTTTAACACAAATTTGTAGGGGTTATTAATACATGCAGAAAATTTCACGATGATACTTAAAGTATGCAAGGTAGGACTATGATTAAGAGCGGACAGACAGACAGACAGACAGGTCGACATACGGACGGACATGACGAAACTATAAGAGTTCTTTGTTGGACTTTGGAGCCCTAAAAACATTCATTCATACTTTAACTACAGACCTTAAGTAAATAAATAATGCCGGATATTTAACACAGCATCATCTGGCCCCAAAGTAAGCAGAGCTTGTGTTATGTACCTACCACATGACTGATATACTGCACAAGTGTTTTTTTAATAAATACATATTAGTGGGTATACATCATAGGACACTCTGACCCTGTATGTTTGATGACAAATACTTCAAACATACAAACATTTGTCTCGCGGCGGGAATTGAAACCGCACCCTCTGCGTGTATTCAGGCATACTTTCATACCCACTACGCCACAGAGATCGTTAACACAAAATAACATAACTTAATCAAATTAAGTTGAGTTATTCTACTTCACTAAAAGCATAAAATTTTAGGCTGTTTATCTATACTAATATTATATATGTGAAAGTAACTCTGTCTGTCTGTCTGTCTGTCTGTCTGTTACGTTTTCACGTCTAAACCGCTGAACCGTTTTTATGAATTTTGGTATATAGATAGATGAGACCTTGGAGAAGGACATAGGCTACTTTTTATGTAGGTAACATGCGTGCGAAGCCTCGGGCAGCAGCTAGTCTTATATAAATGTAATAAATGTCATCACTAAGGACTGTGAAATAGATGGACTCTACCTACTATTAAATCACATCAAATAGGGGCTAAAATACCTAAGCTAGCTATATTTATTATAAAACCGCAGAGAAGATAAAAATAAAGCAGCAAAAATAACTCATCTCTTTATTACAGAACTATTGTAAATGAATCCTCCGCCAGCTATAGATAAGTAGTTAAAGAACCATCATTGCACTGTGAACGATTGTGAAGCTGTGGGCTTAGAATCCAGTCTTTTCATTATTAACATTAGATTGAAATGAAACCTTTATTGGTATTATTGGCGTCTGTTCTTACAAGAATAGAATGATTTCTAGATAACCCCATAACATTAAACGGAAAACCTAAGTTTAATCATGAGTATATTTAGAAATATTTTAAGAATATTTAAATTTTAAAATGAGTTGAAATGAGTTGACGCTGCTATGAGATGTGCTTGTTCAAACAAATAAAATGATTATTATTTCAAAATTATTTCACGGCGTCCGGTAACATTTCGTGACCCAAGAGCTGGCTCCTATCTGGCTCAGCGTATTAGCATTGCCATTCAACGTGGCAATGACGTCAGTGTCTTGGGAACGCTGGTCAGAGGATCAGTTGTCTATCTGTAGATCGTTTTAAACGGTCCTTAGATAGTGCAATTCTTTTACATGTATTTTATATTATTGTATATTATTATGTTCATAAATGTTTATTTTAAACAAATATATTTATGCCTGGAAGAAGAGAAAGAAGAAATACGATTGATGAAGCAATAAGCTTTATTATGTATAAGGTACTTGGAACCCATTTTTGGGGTTATAAAGTCTATAAGGTTCTCTTATGAATTCGCTATGTTGTTAAAGAGGTTCTTGAACAAGTTTTCGATACAGATATTCTTTTGATAAATAATTAGAAGTGGTATTTTTTTATTGAGTCCAGTGTCCAGCGGCTAAGCCGCTATTAGTGGGCACCTGAAATATTTATGAATTTAGAAGTATAATAATCACGACAAGTAAGGCTTTGCTTGATTATAAGTAATAGTAGGTATATGTATACCTAAAAAACACGAAAATTCCATACTAAAATCTTAAAGTTGGCGAACTGCTCCAACTCGACTCGGCATCCGTAACAAAAATGGAATCCATTCCATATAAAAAAGTGTTAAGAGCAAGGTTTTTTTTGTCGGATTCTTCTTGAACTGGGGTTAGGAAGAATCGGCACCTAGATTCATTAGCATGTAAGCAGACTATTCAAAGTGGTTCTCGTGATTTTATTGAATAAAGAATGTTTTGATTTTGACTTTGCCTAGATTGTGCTAAATTGGTTTTGATATCTGACCACTAATTATTCTATCCTAACTTCACTGTACGCAGTTACTTGCGCTCGGCCAATTTTTGAAGTCACAACTTTTTATGGGAGGGTAAACCGCTTCGTTACGTAACGTGTTACGGCAGCAGTCTATCTGGCTTCCGTTTCTTTCACGCATACGGCAGCGGTAGGCAGGCTCCTCCTCTCTCACTCTAACCCTCTAGTTAGGTTAGTTTAAGTTATCACTTCTATCGGGCGTCCCGAGACGCACACATTTTTTTATATTAGTTAATCACGCTATTATCAAAATGCCTATAAATATTGCAACAATTATCTCCTAAGGAGAGCAACGAGTACAAACGCAGCTGGGCTTTTCAATTGCAGATTTGCAGCCTCCGCGTTTTATTGAAACTTTTTATATAACCGTCTTTGTTCTAGCAAAGTGGTCTCCGTTTCAATGAGTTTCGGACTGAAATGAACTTGAGTGACGAGTAAGTATGTACTAGAGTATTTTAGACCCTTCCATAGATGAAATCAATCCGTGTTGTGAAAATGTAACTCAGAAATGGAAATAGAATGTGCCTTCTTTTGTTTTTATTTCTCTAGGATTGTCTTCCTTGTCTTGCCTTGTTACGTGATATCTGATTTAGTTTTACGTAACGCGTTACGGCACCGGCCTATCCGACTTCCCTTTCTCTCACGTATACGGCAGCGGTAGGCAGGCTCCTCCTCTCACACCCACAGCGCTAGTTAGATTAGTTTATGTTATCACTTATGTCGGGCGTCCCGAGACGCACACGTATTTTTTTCTCTATTGGTAAATAAATGAAGTACCTAGGTATTTCATTTATATATATTTGTATTTTATTGTCATTACATTTTAAAATTCACAAACCAATTATAACTTTTCAAACACAAGGCTATTAAAACGTGACTGCGTAATTTCGTTCAGCACTTATTACTAGATGCTGCCCGCGGGTAGATGAGTAATAATTTTAAAACTAAAATAAAAACAATTTTACGCTCTCGCTTTTAAGTACTTTTTCATTTTTTGAAATTCGTAAACACAACTCCAAGTCCTACACAACACAAGTCCTTTCACAACAGGAAAGCAAAATACGAATTTTCATTTACTTAGATACATATATGAACATATTTTTTCTAGGTATTTTGAAATACCAAACTGATCTGATTATGAAAAAATTTCTATGGGACCAATCGGGAAGTATATCCTTTCACACAATAAAATATTTTAACAAATCGGTTCTTAGATGACGGAGTTATGAGGTAACACATAAAAAAAATGCAACCGAATTGAAAACCTCCTTTTTAACCGACTTCATCAAAAAGGAGGAGGTTCGCAATTCAACGGAATCTTTTTTTTTATGTATGTTCATCGATTACTCGAACACGCCTAAACTGATTTGGAAAATTCATTTTTTAAAGGTATACATCACAGGTGGTCCCATTTAAATTTATCAAAACCGGTCGATCTGAAATATCTACGAAAATCTAAAAATTGTATACATCGATGATGTTTTCGTATACTTCCATACCTCGCTGTCTCATTGGAGCGGTGCGTTTATTTGGCCTACCCATATTATATATATACAAAATACCACAAAAATGTATTATAGGCTCAAATTTCATTCAATGAAGTCGGTTTTCTTTATAATTTTTAAAACGTAATTATTTGATTTCAATTAAATAGGGGCCTTTAATGTGTCTTATCCAGGTCACACCCTACATCTTTACCAAGATTCATCCAAATCCAGTCGCCGTTACGGCGTGATAGATCCACAAACAATCACACATAAACATTCGCATTTATAATATTAATAGGATAGGATAGTAGAAACAATAAGTACAGTACAAGCTGTTCAACTATGGAACGCACTGCCTCAGACTATTAGACGGGCCAAATCACATGAATATTTTAAAGCTATGGTCAGGGAACATTTTTTGTCCTGTCGTTAACTGTTGCTTGATTCTGTATGTAATTTTGGATTTAGGTATTTTTATGTATGTATTGGTTTATTAAGTTTATCTTATAAGGTTGTATTTAATATATAATGTAGGTATTGTATATATATTTGTATTAGAATCGACGTATGCATCCTTTTCTTATCCTGAAAATTTGTATGTACACATTATTTTCATTATTAACCACTTATTATTATTATTATCATAACCCTTTTTTCAGCTAGATTTAGTTCAATCCATCCCAAGGTTGTCTGCAGAGATCGCTACATAGCGATTGTACTACCGACTAGCAAAACATTGTTATGTTTTTTCTACTTGTCCAATGTATTTATGGTGTGCAATAAATTATTTTCTATTCTATTCTATTTTACTATTCTTGAATCAACTCAGCGCTCATTTTATCTTAAAGGTTAAATCCAATTCTAAATAGTAAACTCATGGTGGGTAGGTACGTTATGGAAGATCGCTCAAAGACAATGGAAACTCTTCTGGCTTAAATTCGGAAGTTTAAAGTAAGAAACAGTCTGTTGCAGTTTGTAATAGATTGAGTAAAGAACATTTCAACAATATCTAACGAACATAATATCTGGAAGTCAGACTTCATTTCAACCGAGTGTTCCACAACACTCACGCATTATTATATAAAATAGGCCGCCCAAGTAAACACAACACATTCGAAATATACACAAATAATGGGTAATTACAGATATGTACAAAATAATATACAATAATATAAAATATACGTGAAACAGTTGAGCTGACTGGATGTGGCATTGAACATTGGAAACAAAATTTAAAATTCAAGTAATTTATTTACAGAAATAATTAGAAAAATGTACAGAATAATATACAATAATATTAAATACACGTGAAACAGTTGAGCTATCTAAAGACCGTTTAAAACGATCTATAGATAGCTCAACTGATCCTGATCACTGCCAGAGGGCAGCGTTACCAAGATACTGGCGGCATTACCACGTTGAATGGCAATGCTAATACGCTGAGCCAGATAGGAGCCAGCTCTTGGGTCATGCAACGTGTCTACCAGACACCGTGAAATAATTTTGAAAACGCGGTGGGATCCTGTTCCCCACGGGCCCAGGGTCTCGACTCCAGAAGGCTCAAATTTGTAGGCCTTATCCAAACCAGCATATTTGCGGTTTTTGAGGTCCTCGGCACATTCAGCCGCCGCACCAGCCCTAACGGAAGTCCCCGACAAATGGGATGCGGCCAGGGTGTCTACGCAAGTAGCATCCCACTCTAATGGCCTACCTATTAATTTTAGAAATATTTGTTTCTTATATGACTTTTTATCAGCCTTTTAATTGTTGATAATGTCTTAGACTGCTTAATTTCTTCTAGTAAATGATTATAAAATTGAGCTCTTCACTCTTTGTTATTGAAATCATGAAGCTTTTATAATCAAAGTTAAACTTTCGGCAACAAACATGCTTAAAAGAGGAATAAAGTTTACAAAGAAGATCCTAAAACTGTTTGAAACTGAACATACGAAAATTTTTAATGAAAACCCGAGATCATGGTTTTATACTTAAAGTTGCTCTTTGAGTTTTAATGAAAAGGCCGACTGTTATTGTGGTTAATCTTTTGATGTAATTATTGTTGATTTTTTTATGAGACTTAATTGAAAATTAATATCAGATTATTAGATATGGTTACTGAGACAAGTTTTAATTACAGAAATAATTACAGATATGTACAGAATAATCCTTACTAATATTATAAATGCGGAAGTAATTCTGTCTGTCTGTCTCGTTTTCACGCCAAAACTACTGAACCGATTTAAATGAAATTTGGTACACAGATAGTCTAAAGCCGGAGAATAAACATAGCCTACTTTTTAATTGGAAACAAGCGTTGTAAAGGGTTTAAAAGGGGGATGAAAGGTTGTATGTAAGTATTGTCATTTTCAGAACTAGAAGCATAAAATTTTAAGCTATTGATCCCTATAGAAAGTAACTCTGTCCGTCTGTTACGTTTTCACGTCTAAACCGCTGAACCGATTTTGATGAATTTTTGTATAGAGATAGATGGAACCTTGGAAAAGAACATAGGCTTCTTTTTATGTAGATACCATACGTGCGAAGCCGCGGGCAGCAGCTAGTAAACAATAATATAAAATACACGTGAAAAAGTTAAGCTATCTAATGACCGTTTAAAACGATCTATAGATAGCTCAACTGATCCAGAGCACTGCCATAGGACAGTGCTCAAGATACTGGCAGATAGATAGTTAGTTGTTTCATCGATAATATTAGAATTAGCTGTGTATTTGGATTTCCTTTTGACTTTACTTTTGACTTGATTAGCAAAATCTCACCTAATAATATATATTACAACTAGCTGACCCGGCAAACTTCGTACCGCCTCAGAATCAATAAATAAAAAAGCAAGCATTTTTTTCATATTTACTCACCTTTTAAACCTTCCGTGGACTACGACAAACATTTCAACACCAAAATTAGCCAAATCACTCTAGCCGTTCTCGAGTTTTAGCGAGACTAACGAACAGCAATTGATTTTTATTATATAGATTATTATTAAAAGAGTTTCCTCACTTTCCACTTCTCACTTTCCTCGTCTCACTAATTTGGATAAATATATTACAATACAAATAATTCCAATAATTAAGGTTGACCTTGTCAAGTGGCACATGATGTCAGTCTGGTGGGACCACTCACCGTAATGGTCATAACGCTATAACGCGAGTGCTAGAACTGCTGGACGTGAGCCCCGTCATAATTCAATAAATAATACGATTCGGCGGGCTTTTGTCACCGTCACAACTGTTTTAGAACCGAATGGTTTGATACGTGATGATGGCAAAAGTCCCGATGGCATGACACTCATTCCCTGCAGGATGGGATACCCTTAAACTGTCGCATCTTGCCGGCACATCAATGCGAGTCGGCTTCTCAACAACATCTACGGAGTCTCTCAAACATTACCTAGCTTATACATATTTGAAATGACCCTATTTACAAAACATAACATAAACAAATTTAATAAATTCTCTGACATAAATAATACATCGCTAAAGCATAATAGTGTTTTCTGTATGGCTCCAAAAATTTGTAACAAGATACCAGAGAGCATAAAAGTTAATCAACTGTTGAGCTTTAAAAAACAGCTTAAGACACTTCTTGTAGAAAAGAGTTTTACAGTATCACCGAATTTTTGAACGATGACCTGAGTTACTTGTAATTAAACATAATAAATTTACATGCCTAGTTAAGGTAAGATTGTATTAGTACTTTATATGATTATTACTATACCATAACAATATTGTAAACCTACATTCTGACAAATAAATGAATTGAATTGAATTGAAAATTTGCGCCGTACATCTCCATCAGGGTCGCATATTCGAGCCCTTCGGAATGGAGACTCCATGGTCCATGGGGATCAGAGGCACACAAAATATACAAAGATCTAGCGGAGAGACTGATAGAGACGCTATCAGTGTTCTGGGCACACATCCTTGTGTCGACGGGACCAACTGTATGATTTTTCATGAATTATCCAGTGTTATTTAAGAAAAATGAGCGAGCCTTACAGTAGTCGAAAAAGATGTGTAACATTTGACATCTCACCCACAATAAGCAACAATTTATGAATTTATATAAATTAGTTTATATAACAGCTTTATACACAATACTATAGGTCAAGCGCACAACTGATGCATTCTTCTTACCTTTTCCCTGTTGGCTGACAGTACCAACTTCTCGGAAAATGGGTTGGTACTATCTGACGGCCAATTCTACTACCACGCGCGTTCAATGGTCAACTCAAATAGCACGAACTTTCCTGGCTTTCTTAACTAAACTTCCGTCTCTTTCGACGAAATCACTCTCACAGATTACAGAAAAGTGAGAAGAAAGATGTTATACATCGATAAGTTAGTTTACATTATAATATTAGATGAATTTAATTAATTATTTGGTCAAATGGTGTTTTAAATAAAAGTTATTTCCATTAAAGCCGCCTGACTTGGCACTTCAGTGCTCCCTTTCAACGGTTTCGATACATTTCGAATTCCTTTTGGTGAGCCAGCCCGTTTTACTTTAATGGCATACAATTTAAGTCGAAGCTGCTCTGGGACAAAAGTTAAGTATTTGCGTTTGTACCGTCCATATGTTGTTGGAGTTTTAAATGAGGACTGACCACAATGAAATTTAGAATTCAGTGACTATTTAATAAGGGCAGGGAGATAGCACGCTGATGTGTGTTTATATCGGATGACTAGGAGCTGAGAATTTTAATAAGAATTTACTAGATATCTTTGCGTAAATTTTTAAAAAGATTTATAAAATTTTAAAATTTCATGAGCTTTAAACTTTGGTTATACCGAAGCTATTATATATGGTTGTTGATGAAATTGTTGATTTCATACCTATGAGTACTTCCATTATGTGCAATGTAGCTAGCTGGCTGGCGCGTAGGAAATTACTCAATTAACATGCGTCTGACAATGATCCAGTAGCGGCAGCTTAATTTCCTTTAGTTACGCTCGTCACCCTCATCGCGCTAAATGGTTGAAATTTTAGTGTTGGCCTATAAACCTTCTACTTAGTATTCATCAGGTTTTCAAGCCATGTGAACCTAACTGATGGTATGATGGTAAAAGCTGTTATTAAGTACACGATGTTTTGTGTGCGTAATTTAGTGATACTACTTAACAGAACCGTTCCTAGTGTTACTTCTTGTAGGTAGAATCAGTTTTTGAAATCATATTTTTATTATAAAACGGACCTACAACCGCACAATTTTAATTTTGTCCCTTAGTAATACAAGGATAATTAAATTTAATATTTTCCTGCCATATAAGTATCTATTTTTGTATAATTGTTATCCTCAATATACATAATGTTACACACTAAAAATTACTTTATTTGCATAGTTATAAAGCTTATAATTAGTTTGAGTTATTAAAGTTTTCCTGGAGCATAATAATATAGTACTTACCCAAGGTACTAGTGGCAAAGGATTACTCAACAATAGTCCCGCTGTGTTGGCTATGACAGTAACACTGGATGTGATGGTATTTTAAAAATGTTCCTAAACACCATTTTGATATTTGTGATACAAATATGCTGTAAGTACTTTATTATATTTTTTTACACCTTCATTATGCCTCATATTTTTTCAAATATTTATCTATTACTACAAACCTAATATGACATCAAACTGAATGTTCCATCATATTATACCACAGAGGTCTGCAGAAGAACTTTTCACCACAGAGGTCGTCAATTGTTCTATCATATAGATATAACGTTCTCGATATAGGAATCAAAATTGAGAGTCCAGGTTAGTGAAACTCCCAAGAGTTCGAAATGATCTTCAACAGTTACCGGTACGGTTCTTTCATATAGAACAATTGACGACCTCTGTCGTGCAGTGGGCGAAGGCCCGCCAGAGACACAAAAGGCTGCGGGCTCGATACCCGCCGCGAACAACTGTTTGTGTTTGCAAATACTTATCTTGGATCTAGATTCCTATGTGTGTAATATGTATATTTACAAAAAACTTATACGTAGTATATCAGACCTCTAGTTCTAATAACACAAGCCCTGCTTAGTTAGGGGCTAGATGACGCTGACTGTGTGAAATGTTTATATAATATTTTTTTAAATTAAAAACAAGAACTTTGCGAAAGTATTTTGACTGAAATAATGTATCTAATATTTTGTTTTTTGCAGATAGTTCAGCGACGTGTGTTGATGATGTTAGTTGCATTGAGTTACCTATCTACGCAATCAGTATTATTGGCATAACTATATCAGCATTGTTTTTTACGACTATAGCATTAGCAGTGATTGTGTACAGGCTCAAGCGTTGCCAAAGTGGCGATGAACACTCACTTTTTGAAAATATCAGACATGTTTCGATAAGCAAATATGAACGGCAACCGTCGGGAGACTCACAACGTAAATTCATGAGAGACAGCATAAGTGATGATACATCTCAACTAAATATAAACGAAAATAGGTGTGATGATGATAACACAGACAGAGATATCACAGACTGTAATGACGTGAAAATAGAAACTGAACCAAAAACAAGTGAACCACTAAAGAAAATAAAAAAACAGGCTAAAGTATCAGTATTTCCACAGTTGCAAGAAGAACAAATGAATGAAATTATTAAAGCTGTACTAAATAAACAACGTATAAAAGAATGCACTACAAGCTTGACTGATCTAGATAAAATAGTAAACGATGCTAAAGACGACGCAACCGAATCTAAAACCCCTGATATTAGTGCATCTACGCCCGTGCTGGATCTTCATGATGATGAGGCATCGGCGCCTATACCAAAACTACCTGTTCTTGAAGCTAACTCAAAAGAGTCAAAACTTAGAGACGAAATGAAGGCAATGTTTAACCAAGACGAATTCCGAGCTAAATTCCATCAAATCAAGCCTAAAATAATGGAAAATGCATCGATTGATTTTAATGATAAAAACGAAGTAATAAAGCCAATGCAAATAGAAAATAAAAGGGAAAGAAATGAGTTAAAACCTGATCAAGGTGAAATCAATTCAAAACTCATTAAAAGCGAACTTTTGGCTAAGTTTAATAAAGTTGACGCTGGGTCAAAACTAAATCATGATGAAACCACAGTTAAAAATAATCGATTTAGTGTACAACTGATAAAGCCTGCAGATGAAGAAGTTGTCCAAGACGAAATTTATGATTTTCCCCCACCACCAAAGCCTCAAAGTGATATTTATGATTTTCCACCATCACCCATACCTCACGAAGAGTTATATGACGTTCTGCCATCACCCAAGTTTAAAAATGACGTTTCTTCATTGTCCCAATCGCAAAGTGAATTATATGACTTTCCGCCATCACCCAAGCCCCATAGCGAAATATACGAATGCCCACCACCATCACACATCAGAAATATAATAGTGCATGATGACGACGCTGCAGGATATCTTTACCCTTTAACTAATTCTGACGTAGTGATGTTCAATGATCCACAATACAGCAACGCAAGGTCGGTTCCTGATCAGGAGTTACTTTAAACACGAATAAGTAAAAACAGTTTTATTCTAATTGAATTCGTTATCCGGTCTAACTTAAAATCACATAATTAGCGTGGCGTTTAAGTATAGTATGTTCTTGTCATCCTAATATTAATGAACAAAGATAGCGATAGATCTAAACTCTCAAGTTCCGTCGCATAATCGTAATCGTAAGTCGCGATATCGAGTCAAAAATTAAAAAAAACAACTGTTTTATTTGAGACGTTTTCCAAGAGTTTCAACACGTTAGCTAATATTTGAATATAAGATAGACCCATAGATGATAACTTGCAAGTACTTATTATGTAAAATTATGTTATGTTTTTAATAAGTTTAATTTAATTTAATTGTAAATATTTTACCTTATTAAAAATAGTTTTTATTGCCTACAACTAATTAATTTAACTAGTGGTCGCTCACTTGTCGAAATTCGACTATTAATTAATTAATAATTAATGTATTTTTTATGCAGAATTAAAAAATATTAGCATTCTGCACTCCTTCTTCATATACGAGTAAACTATAGGTGTGCGAAATTTCATACTCCTCCGTCCGCGCAATTTTCGTAAAAAGGGGTACAAAGTTTTTTGTTCACGTATTAATATATAGATTTATTTGATATAAATGGCAGGTAGATTGTAAATTACTTAGTACCTACTTAGTTGTAACAACGTTGGATTATTGCAGGATAAGTCCACAATAATTATTATTAGTGTTAGGTAAGTAAACAAACATCATGAAAATTATTCAACTGCAATAGGGTCTACACACCGAACCATGAAACGCGACCGCTCACTGTTCTGCGTGAAGACTACACGACAAACCGCGCGCTAAACTTGAAACCTCAAACGGCTCGGGGTAGAAAACGGCGTAAACTCCTTTGGCACTTGATTTCAAATATCCAACCGCAGATTCATGCGGATCCGCAAGCCGTCGCGATGCGATGTTCGATGTAGGAAGCCAACTACATGATATCAACAAGTACAAAGCTATACTGCTATACCGCTATAGCTATACTATACAAAGCTATGACAGTTTAGATAATAATAACAAAAATATTACATGACAGTAAGCTTTGTGTGGATTATTGATTATTGCTCAATAAATACTAGCAATGACTTTGTGAATAGAAAATAATGGAATAGGTACTTGGAAATGTTTTCATAAATCTGCTCAGTTAAATTTATGGAAAATGAAGGCAAATGCAGTGGCAACTTGGGATATTTTGCTTTGTATGTTTTTTTGTTCGACGAATGAATGAATTAATAATGAATGAGTGAATGAATGAATGAAAATTCTTTATTGTACACCTTATAACTAAATATAAAAATTTTATAACTAAATTTATTTACGAAAAATAATGTACAATGTACATTATTATTGTAATGTACTATAACTATTCCAAAGGGTTTTAGGATTATTGGGTTCCAAAAAGGAGAAAAAAAAAGTTTATCAAATGAGACAAGTGAGTTATCATATGTACTTTTTTTGTACATTTAAAAACTACTTCAAACGTCAAACGCTATCGCTTTTAACGTGTTTTCGTATCAGCAACGACTCAACTTACGCTACGTTTATGAAGTCGCCAACTATCGATCGAGTGTTTTCTTTTTTTTGGTCATAGACATAACAGCATAGGTATTTAAGTAATTATCGAACCGTAATTGGAGCCGAAACGTAGTTGAATTGGAATAGAACGGTAATAGAACGTCCTTGGAACCCGTCGTCGTTTAATATTATAATAATAATATTTTAATATTATACATCGATACCGAAGCGCTCCAGAATAACAAGTTAATCTACTTTTTTCACAATCATTTTAATTTTACTATCAGGGCAACTACACCGTCACAAACTATTTGGGGACCGACCATTTCTCTAACCAAAAGATAAGTTGGATTGAAAGACAATTAACATTATAGAACAGAATAGAAAATGTTCCCAAATATCGATGTACGTCACGATCAAGTTTGCAATCGCAGGCATTTTTTTCTGGATATATTAATCATTTTTGACGATGACTATGGCGCTGTGAGCCAAAGCCCGGCTGAGACGCCATGTGGTATAACACAAGTTCTGCTTACTTTGGGACTAGATGATGCTATGTGAAATCTCCGGCATTATTTATTTATTTTTATGACTATAAAATATAAAAATATAAAGAACACAAGAGCAAGGTACCCTCCCATTAATAGAGACAGTAAGAAAAATGCTATTAGACACATTTTTAGGCGTAGTTTACGTTATAATAATAAGTAAAAGTTAAATTACTCATTGGCCTACTACTTGGCTAGATGGAGTATAATTTTAAGAATTATACACTAAAATTATTTTTTATTTCTTGTAAATTTCACGATTCTAGGTCAACGGTTAGTTTTCTACACGTTATGATTCGTAAAATCGTCAACATATGCGGCATAAACTACCGTGTTTTAACCATATTTTTTGATTGCGTTCACATAGAAGCGTGATATTTTTACAGCTCTAAAGAACCATAAAGTTATGTATTTGATATTGTTTTCAACTCAATACCTCTATGCATTCCTGTGAAATAAAATCTTGACATACAGACAGACGAACCGCATTAAAAATAAACTCATAAGGGTTTATTTTTTTTCCTATGATGTACGGAACACTAAAAAAGTATTAGATACGTAGAAAATAAATCATAAAACTTCGCTACGCCTACGCAGAAAGTATGCGCATGAATTATTATCTTTGAACTACAAAAGGCGAAAACAGGGGTGCCACACACGAAAGAGAAACAGAGGAGCATCTTCATACAACAGTCTCAAACTTCTGACTTTCGATAATCGGAGCTTTTGTACTCTCTGGACGGCGTTAATCGATTTGAAATACTGATTAATCCCATCCAGAGTACAAAAGCTTCGATATTCAGATATATAGTCGCACAATAGTTAAGCGAGTGCATAGTTATAGGTACCTACTTTTACTCTATACTTATAGACACAGACATAGAAATTTATTTATTTACACATACACATTAATAATAAAAGGAGAAGAAGCAGTACTTACTAAGTAAATCATTCCGTTTTAAAAACTAAAATGAAAACCATGATGACATGACATTTGACCACACAAAAATACAACCGAATTGAATTAAGAACCTCCTCCTTTTGTTGAAGTCGGTTAAATAAGTTTTAATTATCACAATATCATCTATCAAAAAATATTTTTTTAAATCGGTTTATAATCTATACCTACAAAAGAGCTCAACCTGACTGACTGACTGATTCATCATCGCCGAGCCGGAACCGCTGAAGCTAGAAAGCTGAAATTTGGAAAGTAGCTTCTTTTTACAGCAAAACCACCCACTAAGGCGGGATTTTTTGAAATTCAATCCCTAAGAGGATGAAATGGGGTGAAAACGAATGTATGAAACTTTTTAACGCGTGGTGCGATTTGCTTGTAATTTGATATGAATAAATAAAATTAAAAATGAAAATGAAAAAAAAAATATACACGTGTTTCAGGATTTTGCAAAATAGCCTTAACAAAGGGGTAAAATGGGGTGTCAAAGTTTGTTTGGGTGGTGTGATTTCTAAGAAACTTGGTTTGGATACTTAAAATACACAATAAATGGACACGTGTTTCAAGATTGTTCAAAATAACATACAGGAGTAAAATGGGGTGTGAATGTTTGTATGGAAACTTTTTAATGGGTCGTGGGTGTGATTGGTTTCAAACTTATATATAAAATTTGGCAAGGAAATAAAAGCATCTTGGGGAAGGATTTTAGCTACAATTCTGTTCACTACTTATAGTGTCTGAAATATCAAAGGTGCTTTGATAGCAAGTAATGAAGAGTCAACTGAACAGTTCCTTTGACTTATGGCAGCCGGCTTCACAGTATTGTGAAAATCTAACGGGATTTGATTATTTTTCGCTTGAACGAACAAAAAAAACGTCATAAATACATGGTTGTCTGTAAAGTCGGTTTACGGACGATAATTTTACGTAATAACGTCATAAGAAAACATTGATGAAAAATTGCATACTCTTAACTTATCTATTAAAATGCGTTATAAGCCGAACGCTTAGGCCGATTGTGCCTCTCTATCGCTTGCTCCGCGCTCTCACTTGCACTCTCGGCTCAGGCGTAACGTGACATTTTTTTCGTGCAGCCAGCGTTCATCGAGTTATAATACATAATCATGTAAAAGTCCGTAACTTTAAATAAAAAATATAACTTATGTTATATTTATCTTCCTGTGATTTGTAGGTAATGTACTTATTTTTTTCTTTTTTTTTTCTTTTGTAAAATCCATGACTATCTTTGGTCGGTCTAAGAAACATTGAAGTATTGAAGTGTGTACCTCTGGACTGGAAATTATATTACCGAGTTCTCCAAAGTTGTCTTACGAATATACTTATCATTAATAATACATGGAACTGAATAGATTTCCGTTGTATTTTAAATGCCAAAAACAATGGAAAACTCTGAAAAATGTCTTGGTCTATAACTTTTTTCAAAAATTTAGATTTTTCTTCGCTCATGCATGTTTGCCAGATTAAATAAATATACAAATATTAATGAGACAGCTAAATATATTGTAATAACAAAATTATGAATGCTTTAAGCTTTTTATCAGCTATCGTCAGCCCAGCATGATCATTCAACATGATCCATTTCATCACACCTTCCCAAATCTCCTTACTGGAGACACGCTCGCAACCAGTGTGATAAGGTCTTAACTGGTGCTACTTCTAGCGGGTACAGTAATGTACAGTACTTGCATAAAGCATCATATCGGCTAGCGACAGCCATTGTCAGTGCTTTGGACATGTTTATTCGTATGGAACATCGTTATTCTGATATTATAGTCAGTGAGCTATCCTCAGTATTTACGTATCAAATGTTCGTTATATTGTAAAATCCTTACTAATATTATAAACGCGAAAGTTTGTATGTATGTTTGTTACTCTTTCACGCCAAAACTACTGAATGGATTTTGATGAAACTTTACAATAATATAGCTTATACATCATATTATATATATTACAGATATTGTGTAAATCGTCCAAAATATAACCATAAGTACTGTCAAGTAAGTAGGAAAAAATTCTGCCATCTGCGAGCTATTCTGGCGTGCGCTGCAAAAACCGTTAGAATTACACGAAATTCTAGGACGCGTCAAATATTATCGTGTTACATTTTCTAAAACTAACAAATTAAACAATCACCGTCCCTTTCATTTCAGTAAAGTAAGAAAAAGAGATTTGCATAGTTTCAATTTGTGCGAAAATTCGTATGTCCGGCTGGCCTCTGTCCAAATGGACTCCTCTACAGGTCGCATTTCTCAACCGATTCTCGTGAAATTTTGTGAGCAGGTTCTATAACTATATAGATCATTTTGGCGATTCAGTTTTTGGTCATTTTTCAAAATGGCGGAGATATGAGGTTTGAAAACGTAAAAATGTTATATCCAGTCATTTCGAAAAATGTTCGCGACGTCTACAGCTCACAGAGCCACTGGTTAATTTTGGTTAGTTTCAAACACACTACAATTATCTTCATACAAAAATGTTCTTGTGCTACACAATTCATGTGGAGCCAGGTACCTAGCAGATACGAGATCCTCATTCAAAGACTTATACAATATAGAGACGTGCCTCGCTATGTCAAGTCCGTATTACCTACATATTGAAATCGCGAGACGAGAGCATCATTATTTTTCAGTTTTTCATTCAGAGTTCACAGTGGTGCTTTGTAAAACTAGTGCTATACAGGTATCTACTGCAGCCTTTGACGTCATAGTGTCCTAGTAGATAGACCTTGTTTTTATTTTAGTTTTTCCAGTGGTGTTTATGAATTTAAAAAAAATATAACTTACTAATAAGCGTAAAATAATTCAGGTTTCAGCTTAGGCGAAAATGCTTTCGTATGTCTGTCCGGCCGGCGTCCAACAGGCGTCTGAAAGATGTACTCCTCTACAGGTCGCATTTTTCAACCGATTCTCGTAAAATTTTGTGAGCAGGTTCTATAACTATATAGATTTTTTTTGTTGAATAAGTTTTTTCGACGTCATAATGTCCTAGTAGATAGACCTTGTTTTTATTTTGACTTGCTTGCCAGTTCAATTGGTTGTAGCTCTGTCTTATGCGTTGTAGGTTAAGTGTTCGAATCCCTCCCAGGATAAATTTAAGTGATGAACATAGGTATTTGTTCTGTATCTTGGTGTTATAAGGTATAATTTTGTATAAATATGTATAATATCGGTCGTCTTGTCATCATAATACAAGCTATGCCGGTTTGGATAAGGCCTACACATTTGAGCCTTTTGAAGTCGAGACCCTGGGCCCATTGGGAACAGGAGCCAACAGTGTTTTCAAAATTATTTTACGGCGTCTGGTAGATACATTGCGTAACCCAAGCGCTGGCTCCTATCTGGCTCAGTGTATTAGCGTTGCCATTCAACGTGGCAATGCCGCCAGTATCTTGAGAACGCAGCCCTCTGGCAGTGATTTGGATCAGTTGGACTATCTATAGATCGTTTTAAACGGTCCTTAGATGGCTCAACTGTTTCACGTGTATTTAATATTATTGTATATTATTCTGTACATTTCTAATGTACAGAAATCTAATGTGCTGCCCTAGCAACACTAGGAATAAACATAAATTATACATCCCTAGGTTTCGACTAGAAAAAGTTAATAAGTCATTTATGGGGAACACGGTGTGCTTCTATAATAAGCTTCCTGAAAATGCTACTAAACTACCTATTAGGAAATTTAAAGCATACATAAAAGGTAGTCTTTTGAAGAAAGCTTATTATAATATAGATGACTATATTATTGATAAGAATGCATGGCCTCATGTCGCTCTGCCGTCAGACAGTTAAGCGACACACTTGAAATGTATTTCGTAGATAAGATGGATCATATAAAAAAGCGCTAGAACCAGGACGAGTTTCTTGCCAATTCTTTTCGGGCTTGGGTTAGGATGAATTGGCACCTAAATTCACCTAGTATGTAAGACATTTCAAAGTGATCCTTGTGATTGAATAAATAATCTTTTGACTTGACTTTGACTTTGACATCCCTAAGACACTGACGCCATTGCCAGGTTGAATTGCAATGCTTATACGCTGGGCCTAATAGGAGCAGCTCAGTTTTATTTATTATAATATTATAATCATGAATAGAATACTATTATGAGCGTTGGCTCCTAGTAAGTCAACTCTATCTGTAGCTATATATATTGCGCTGCCGACCGAGTTTGTGACATCTATGTGCGTATATATCTGACTGACGTCAAAATCAGACAAATCGAGGCAGACAGATTATCATTAAATATACAATGTTTCAAATAAACAGTCGGGCGTTCTACTGTCTATAAAAAGTATGACGTCATGCTGCTCGTCAATGAAAATAGGTACTTTTTTTTCAACCTACTTTATATTAGCTGATATAACTATGTACATAACTTCAACCCTGTGCGAAGTCACAGTCCAATCTTTTGAATTTTTTGATTTTTTTGCTATATTTTCTCCATATTGACAAATTGGAGATCCCATTTCCCAATTACATAATATATACACTAGCTCCTGCCCGCAACTTTACCCACGTGGTACATACAGATATAAAGTAGTTTTTATGTTATTCCAGGTCCCAATTTATGTATATGTAAACTGTATTTATTGGCGCCTTCTGTGCCGCAGTGGGATAAGATCCGGCTGAGACGCAGAAGGTTGCGGGTTCGATTCCCGCCACGGGACGAGTGTTTGTATGATCTGCAAGTATTTGTCTTGGGTCTGGGTGTTTCTATGTATAAATGTGTATGTTTTTACAAAAAAAAAGTATCTAAGTAGCATATCAGTCATGTGGTACCCATAACACAAACTCTGCTTGCTTTGGGGCCGGATGATGCTGTGTGAAATGTTCGGCATTATTTATTTATTTGTTTTATTAAAATCGGTTCATTTTTTAATAGATAATATCTTTATATAATTCTCTAAAGATTACAAATAACTTACAAGAGTTAATAATATTCTAATACAAACAATTTTGTTCGTAACAGGCATATTATAACAGATGAGGGTAGATTGTCAAACCTTGTGGATAATGCACTATGCAGAAAACGGACGAGAGATGTTTGTTCACACGGGGTGTTATATTTGAGATATAACACTCATCAGTAACCTTCTAAAATGTATCGTTTTAGAGATACTTTAAATATCATTATTGCGTTATTGAGAACAACAAACATCGAAAAGAAGTGCACGAATTAACAAGTGACACAATAAGAAGAAAAACATAAAAACATTCACACAAACTTCCTCATTTAGAATATTAGGTCACTACCTAGGAAATTGCAGTTTTGTACAAAAAAGTTCTATAGTTTTTAGGGTTCCCTACCTCGAAAGGAAAAAACGGACGGACAACAAAGTGATCCTATAAGGGTTCCGCCTTATAGGATCACTTTGTTGTCCGTCCGTTCGTCCGTCTGTCTGTCAAGACACTTTTTTCAAGAACGCGTGGAGATATCAAGCTAAAATTTTTTTTTTATCATACATAGACCTACGTTTGACCACGAACTCGCCTGATGTTAAGCGACGGTGTGGCCGACGATGGGGCATGCAGGTCTAGAAGATACCGATTCACTCTTGACTTGAAGAGACACAAATTGTAGTTTTCAGGAAAGACATACGACGGCAAATCATTCCAATCCTTGGCTGTACGCATTATAAATGTGGAAGCAAAGCGCTTTGTTCGTAAGGGTGGTAGACTGACAAGGTATGGATGGTATTGAGCGGTGCGTCTGCTTGTCCTGTTGTGAAAAGGAGATGGTGGAATGAGATCATGCAATTCCTGGGCACATTCTCCGAAATGTATTCTATAAAAGATCGAAAGGCAAGCAACTTTACGACGGTGCTCGAGACTCTGGAACTTAGTCTCAGCGTTTAGCTGCTCACCTATCACCCTCAATGCTCTACGCTCAATCGAGTCCAAAGCACTCAGCTGGTTTTTGGCTGAACCATCCTACAGATGGCAGCAGTACTCCATACACGACCGGACTTGAGCTTTATATAAAGTGGAAAGCTGTCCAGGTGTGAAGTATCGCCTCACCTTGTTGAGGATGCTAAGCTTCATGGCAGCAGTCTTGGCCTTGGACTCAATATAGGAGCCAAAATTGAGAGTCCGAGTGAGTGAAAATCCTAAGAGTTCGAGATGATCTTCTACAGATACCGGTACATTTCGGAAAACGGGGACTTGGAGAAACTGACTTTTTTTCGCCGAAAAGAGACAGGCTTGCGTTTTGGATGCGTTGAATTTAACAAGATTGGCATCTCCCCAATCGGACACGACCTGGAGAGTCAAATCCATACGCATAAGCATTTCATCTCGTCTGTATTTCTGAATGTCAGTTTAACTAGCTCGTGCGTTGGCAAAGTATCTCTTCACAACTGTACTGTCGTCTGCATACCCAATAATTCCGGGCATAAGCAGATCGTTTATGTGCAGTAAAAACAGTGTGGCAGAGAGCACTGACCCTTGAGGTACACCGGCATTAATACCCAATCGATCAGACGAGCAGCCATCAACAACTACTCGAATGGATCTTTCCCTCAAGAAGTCAGCAAGCCATGAGTAGAACTGAAATGGCAATCCGTAGGCTGGAAGCTTACCAATAAGGCTATCGTGCCAGACCCTATCAAAGGCCTTTGAGATGTCAAGTGAAATAGCTAATGCTTCGCCGTATTTCTCTATGGCCTCCCTCCAAATATGCGTGACATACGCAAGAAGATCCCCAGTAGATCGCTTTCGGCGAAAACTGTATTGTCGATCACTGAGGAGGTCGTTTTCTTCAAGGTATGTAAGGAGCTTCGTATTCAGTACACGCTCCATACATTTGCATAGTAGGGAGGTGACCGAAATTGGACGGTAATTTGATGGGTCAGCGCGACTGCCTTTCTTGGGCACAGGTTGCACATTAGCAAGCTTCCAGGATTTTGGGACTATTTCAGTTTTCAGAGATAGGCGAAAAAGTCTTGTTAGTATGGGAGACAACTCAGGGGCACACGTTTTCAGCACTACAGCCGAAATGCCATCCGGACCACTAGCTTTGTTCACGTCAAGACTTCGTAACTTTTTGAGCACTTCTTTTTGATGGATGCGAATTTCCTGCATTGTAGCTTCGCATCGAAGAAGGCTAGGTGGGGTTTCGTTAGAGGTGTCTAGACGTGAAGCTTCCGCAAATTGATCAGCAAAGAGATTTGCTTTCTCGATTGCTTTGTGGGCTAGAGATCCATCCGGTTTCAGTAGTGGAGGGAGAGAAGGGCGGCTGAAGTTCGCTTCCACCGACTTGGCCAAGGACCAGAATGCCTTGCTGCCAGCTGGATGTGTCGCAAGCTTGGCACCTATACGGCCAATTTGATTGAAGCGAGCCTTCCGTAACACCTTCTTGCAGGACTTTTATATTAATTTATATTAAATACTCAGGTCTACTGTCCCTTAAAGCTGTGAAAAAATCATACTTCTAAGCCAACGCAATCAAAAGATACAGCCGTTTATGCCGCAAATTTTCGTCACTGGCAAGGGAATCCAAAACCTACAGGGTACTTCCCATGAACTCAGAATCTTGGAATTTGGTACGAAACAACGTCTTATAGCACAGATAAAGAATAAATTGCGATAACCGTACATTTTTAGTTACATCATATAATAAAAATATTTTTAATAATTTTAAACTTACTACCCCTTTTCTCATGAACGCGTAGAGTTATTAAATTGAAATTCATGTAAAATACTCAAGTCTATAATACCTTTAAGCTGTAACAAAATCAAACTTCTATGTCAACGCAATCGAGAGAAACAGCAATTTAAGTCGCATATATTCAAACTCGCAACTCGCAAGGGAATCAAAACCTACAGGGTACTTCCCGTGAACTCAGAATTTTGAAGTTTGGTACGAAGCAACATCTATAGCACAGATAAAGGATACATTGCGATAACCGTACATTTTTAGTTACATCATATAATAAAAATATTTTTAATAATTTTAAACTTACTACCCCTTTTCTCATGAACGCGTAAAGGTATTCAATTGAAATTCAAATAAAATACTCAGGTCTACAATACCATTAAGTTGTAACAAAATCAAACTTCTATGTCAACGCAATCAAGAGAAACAGCAATTTAAGTCGCATATATTCAAACTCGCAAGGGAATCAAAACCTACAGGGTACTTCCTGTGAACTCAGAATCTTGAAATTTGGTACGAAGCAACGTCTTATAGCACAAATAAAGGAAAAATTGTGAAAACTGTAATTTTTTTATTACATCATCCAACTATGACTCGATTGTCGTGATGGGTGAAATTTTACTTATATAACTATAGGTTTGTACTGAACCCTCGGAGCGCGAGTCCGACTCGCACTTGGCCGGTTTTTTATTATTAATAAAATATTTTAGTACCTGAATGACCAAGCTTTGCGTCGTTTTCTAAAGATGAAACCTAGCTAGATCGACTTATCGCCCCCGAAACCTCCTACATACAAAATTTTATGAAAATCGTTGGAGCCGATTCCGAAATTCAGATAATATATTATATACAAATATACAAGAATTGCTCGTTTAAAGATATTAGATTTATATTAATCCAAGTATTTACCCATGCTATCGAAGCACCAGTGCAGTGGCAATTAATCTGGACGTGATGCAACCGGGTATTGCATTTTTTTCATGCCAAATTCTTGAAAAAGTAGAAATCTGTAGGCAAGGTCTAGCAAGCACGCAGTGGATGACGGAGAGCTTCCAACCCTAGGTCTTGTAGCTTGGAGACCGTTGGTTTTGCAGACCCCACGTCTTGCGGCGTCGTGCAGGAGCAATGGGTACGATTGAACAAAACTGTGAGTTTCTCCATCATGGTATTCAGTCCTTCACAGTACACATCAGCAGTAATGCTCGTGCCGTTTGGTAAGAAGTTGGGACGAATCATATCGGCACAAGATAACCAAACACTAACCATCACTTTATATACGGGTCAGTTTTCATTACGAGCATTGTACTAGGTGCTGAACCAGGGTCCAGCCAACACGGTGAGCGCTTTATGATTGTCAAAAAGCATAAATTTTTCGTCGCAAGTAAACATGCGCTTCATAATCTTTTTGTTTCGTGTTAAAGAACGCAAGGCAAGCCTCAACACATACGTCGCGCTGGCGTTTAGTTTGTGTGACACCCGTTTATCAAGTTTTTTACTCAGCCGTAGATCGAGATCGGCTTCCAGAATCGCCTATAATTCATCGACCATTGTCATAATTATGGTTCCTGTGTGAAATGTCCTGCATTATTTATTTATTAATATGGTGTTCCGGCGGCCAGGACTTTATTTATTTTAACAAAATTTGAAATTTTGACGTTTCGTTCGTTTGTAGTGTTTGCTCAGCGCCGGCCCTAACCTTTAATCAAGTTAGAGCGAGATTGTATTTCAGCCCCATTTCGACGCTTTCACACCATCCATTGTACCCGTATTTTTTAGTTCATGTTAAATAACTAATAATTACCAACATCTTCAAAAAACAACTCTTATTAAATTTAAAATTAATTTAATTTTTAACATTAATAAAAACCTTAACAGAAAATAATAATTTGATGGTATAGCGTACCATTAAATTATTATTTTCTGTTAATTACAGCCAGTCACTGTTAATTAAGGTAAACATTGTAACTTTAATGTTAACTAGGTATAAAATAAAAATTAATTACTACATCTGTGGAGCAGTGGGCTAAGATCCGGGTGAGACGCAGAAGGTTGCGGGTTCGATTCCCGCCGTGGGGCAAATGTTTGTATGATCTGCAAGTATTTGTTTCGGGTCTGGGTGTTTCTATGTATAATATGTATGTATTTACAAAAAAAAGTATATAAGTAGTATATCAACCATGTGGTACCCATAACACAAGCTCTTCTTACTTTTGGGGCCAGATGATGCTGTGTGAAATGTCCGGGATTATGTATGTACATTATGTAGGTATGTTGCGAACATAAATCGAAGGGGTGCTTTGCCACTATGCTTAATTTTATTTTTTGAATTCCATTTTATTCTATTTAGGGACATACCCTGCGCCATATTAAAAGGCGCCGTCAAACTTATATTTTTCGCTCCAAATTGTTTTTCATATATGGCATTTTGGCGCCCCTTGCTACCTGGTGGCTAGAGCAACCGTGCCTCTCGCTCTAGCCTAGGGCAGCAGCTGTGTTCATTCCGTATACTCGTACGACGTTATGTCATTGATGGAACTCGTATTCTATTATTACTTATTTTTTACCGTGTCCATGCTGACGAAATGAGATGAAAACAAAACTAATTCATAAACAAAAAACAGAATTTGAAAATAGAGCTCCAAGTTTTTTAAATATAAATCATTTGAATTTAGAATTCTTAGCTAACCATAGAAAAGTTACATTTCAAATGGCCAGTACTAATAGAACGGTAACTTAATAGTTTATAAAGGACCTATAATTAGAAGAGGAAGAAGATTAGTAGGATTATTGTAACTCGCTAACTTCTCTTAATTTTTGATAAAACTTTTCCTGCGCGTATGACTGAGATCTCGTCTGATACAGACGCAAGTTCAACGAAGCGTTTGACACGGCTTATAAATTCAATTTTCGAAATGTCTGCATCTGTCACATTCGATTTCAAGTTCTGTGGGGGTTGGTGAATGTAAGACAGAATATAACCTTGATTAGTAAGCTCTTCTGTTTATCGTGTAACCAGTTTTGGGAAAGGATTAAAATGTACCTTAGAGGTTTCATTCTTGTTTGGCACCTGTCATCGAAAGTTTTCTTACACCATTTGAGAACATAGGTCTGCTAATTTATTATTTTTTGCTCGTTTTATTGCCTGTTTTATTCAATAATCTTAGCGGAATTTTAATGAATAAATTGTGACTACATAGGACAAGTATGGACAATTGAATTATATGGTGCAATGTGATTTGAACGACGAGGAATCCCGAGAAAACTCTAGACGGCCATTCCGCAATGACGTTCAGAAATGACAATTGGCCATCGCCTAAGACATAACTATCAATGAAATTGACTATAAACAAATATAAAAAAATTACACTGACCAAGTTTACTGACATTATTATGTCTCATGCCATTAACAGAGAAGAAGAAGAAGAGTACTGGGGGTAATTCTGTTAATTTCCGTAAGCTCGATTGGAATCGATACCTTTTGACGCGTATTCTGCTAATGAACCACGGCTCAGCTTACGCTACGTTTACGAAGTGGTCAACGATGGATGTTTTATTGTTTTTTTTTTTCATTTTATATTTTAAAGTAAATACATATTTTTAATTGTAAACATCTTTAAAACCTTATTAGGTTTGACAAAGATGCAAAAGTAGAAAAACATTCCTCAATAAATACAGATTGTAAAAAGACGACTACCGAAAGCAAAAGTGGGTTGTACAACTCCCCAAAACCCAACCAAAAAAAATATCAGTTGTACGAAAAAAAATTATAGCCGGAGAAATTAATGTTCCAAGATTTTTATTTATTGCGGCGGTTAGCAATGCAACGCATTCACGTAGTATGTTCGCAAGTGCGTACTAACTAACGTAGGTAGTATGTTGATAATAATTGGTAGATAAGTAAGTAAGTACTAGGTACTTACCTAATTTAGCTGTAGCCTCCTCGGTCAAATCAGAAATGGCTCAAACTGAGCTCCTCCTCGTTCTTGGCACAGCTGAGCTCGCCTGATTGTAGACCGATGAACGCTATCCAGGAATGTAGGATCCTCGGCACTTCTAGCATTCAGGTCTGAGAATACAGTTGTGATACGGCTTCTCATTTCTTCAGCTGTATCGCATTCCCGATCAAAAACTTTTTCCTTGACATGACCCCATAGAAAAAAATCCAATGGAGTCAAGTCAGGTGACCGAGGAGGCCATGCTCGAGGTCCAAATCGTCCAATCCACTGGTTTGGGAACTCTTGCTCAAGCAAGAGTGGAATGGGGAATGTCGTCCAGATATGAGGTCACATGACCTCTGATCAACTCGAGGTATGCCACTCCGTTCATTCTCAAAGGCAAAAACACGGGCCCTACAATAGACCCCTGATGGATCCCTGCCCAAACGTTTACAGACCACCGTACTTGATGTCCCGTCTCTTGAAAGACATGAGGATTCGTCTCCGACCAACAGTGGGAATTCCGTCAGTTCCACATGCCATTTCGCGTTAAGGTGGATTCGTCTGTCCATAAACATTTTTTGCAAACGTGGTAGGATTACTTTGGTCCAAAATCCATTGGCAATATTCATGTCGCCTAGCCTTGTCTGCAGGAAGTATTGCCTGGACTTTGTGTCCATTTTGTAGGGCTTCTTCTTATTTTTCTTAATATTTTGTGCACTGTTTTGTGTGATACTGAGGTTCCACGACCCCTGAGCAACTTCGCTGCAGTTCGCATTCCTGGGAGAAACCCGAGGGTTTCTCCCAACAAGATCCAAGACCAGCTCTTCTACCCGAAGATCTATGTCTCTGCAATCTCCGCTCCTTTGGGGCGTAATTCTCTCATTATTCAAAACCCTCTGATAGGCAGTCGTGATAGGGTTGCCAGATACGGGCTTATCATTTCCTGGACATTTCTGGGGTTAGAAACGGAGTTGGAGTTTTAGAGTTCAAATGTTTTACTAATACAAATACAAAACTACAAATGTTCGCTGTTGGATGGACAATAGAAAAAATATTACAAAATGACTAGTTAGGTACTTATTTTAAAAGGAAAAAATAAAATGATTTTAAAAACATATTTATTTTTTATAAAACCTCTATATGTAGATATTACACACTGTACGTATACATACCATACAAATTTTTTTTGGAAATAAAAATACTAATATGTGGTATATTAGTCTTTTTATTTCCAAAAAAATATATATTAACATCTCTATTAAATAAATCAACTTCAAGTATTCTCAAACATACATTACTCAATAAATTCTCAAACACATTCGTTTCACATTTGGTTCGGTTTAACCAAACTTCGGTGGTTCAACCCTAACTTCTCGACATTCGACAACTGTTCTGACAAAAATAATATAAAAACCAGTAAGAAAATCTTTTTTTGTTTGTTACTTTACATAGCAAATCAATATTTAAGTATTTAATAAAAAGAGAGAGCATTCTTCTTACATTATCAGAATTTTAACTTCGAAACATTTAAATATTTACCACAAATAACTATTTTAAATTTTTATCAAAGTGTGAAATCAAATGTCACTAAACCTGGTATTTATAATTTACTAAGGGCAGGTTATTGTAATGTAATGTGGAAAAACACCAAGAAGGATTCTGCGTTATTTGGCAGGAGTTCATTACGTTTTTGTTCGTAGTTTTCCTGCCTCTATGAAACGTCACTCAGAATATACTGAGCTTCCAGGAGGTGATAAAAATATTCGAGCTAAAAAACTTATGCAAAGAAACTTGTGATTATTCTTAGCCCACCAACCGTATGGACATTGGCCTTTAGGCAGCAAATCATCATTTAGATATCTATCTAGGTTTTCTTCTTCTTATCGTGTCACTAGTTATTTCTAACCAGTGTGGTGAAAGGATTAAAGTGCGCCTCAGAGGCTCCTTTCGTGCACTTAGTTATCTAGTTCTGATGCAATTAGACTTCTGGTTTCATCTGCAACTATATTGTGAGCCTTTGCTGCAGCAAGTTCCTCGTAGCAGCTCCAAAACGTTTTGTGTATGTCTTCATTGTTGCATTGTGAGATAGACGGTGCTGGCTGGACAACTTCATCATCACTGCTTGTATTTTCATTCTCATCACTCCTTCTTACATATTCTGCTAGAAAGTCACAATATATCATAGGTACACTGGCTGGTCTAAAAAAATCATTTTGTAGCGCGGGCCCAACAATGTAGCTTGGCTATAGTATTTGTCACCTTCAATCTGCCTAAAACGTACCTATATCCAACCCATCTTTTAGTGTCAAACGCATAGTGTCCATATCCACAAGCCACTTGAACTCCTTTTTGGTCAAGTATATGGAAAGTATCATAACGTTGGATATTATTACTGATATACAAGAATAAGAAGAGCTGACCATCTCAGTGATTTCTTCAAATTGTTGGAGTAAGGAAAGGCTTTCTTTTAGAATATCCCATTGTCTCTCTGTTATATTTTGAAAGTTTAGCAAGTCACTATTGTCTGATATGTATGACGAAATAGCTTGTTTTTGGTGTCAGTAATCTTTCTATCATTTAAAAGGTATTGTTCCAACGCGTACTGACGAACGTCTTGAATTAATTGATGCTTTGTATTAAGCTCAGTCTGTATTAGCTTTAGTTGTTCTTGAGCTAGTTTGGAGTGATGGAAGTGAGTTACGATGCGACGACCTATAGCTGCTATGGTTTCGTTATCATTTTCTTGCGCTTGTAAAGCATCGTGAATAACTCGCTGCAAGGTGTGGATAAACCACGGTTTTCATACAAAAGGACTCATTTACGGCTTTCACAATATTGCGTCCATTATTTGTTGTCTCAACATGAATTTTGAGTGTAATGTAATGTTCCATGCATTAGCTATTTCTTCTAGGGCATACCCGTTTTTTTCTGCTGTATGCTGTTGTGTGAACGATTTCATTTGTAGAACTTTATATTGCAGTATAAAATTGTTGTCAAGCCAGTGTACAGTAAAACTTAAAAACCGCAGTATAAATTTGATGCACGTTCACATGTCGCTTGTAACTGAAATAGTTTTAGCTCTAGATAACTGGTCGAAAATATTTATTTTCAATAGTTCGTATATCTGAGGTAAAACAGTTTCTCTCAAGTATTTCCGGCTTGACATCTGGTATTTAGGCTTTAATACTGCCATCAACCGATTAAATCCAGCATCTTCTAGAACCGATATAGGTTGGTTATCCAACGCTATCATTTCTGCTATTGCTTTGTGAATTTGTTGAGCCCTTTATTCATCTATCCTCTTCTTAATTTCATATGAACCCTCAACAGACACTTGATGTAGGGAAGACACCGTCGTCGGTGTCGCCGTAGTTGCGACAGTTGTGTTCGATGTTGAAGCACTAGTTGTGGTGGGGCGCGCCGCCCCGTGGTGTCGTAACTTTATGGAAAAAAAACTATTACTTAGTACCTAGAAACCTAGATACCTTTGCAAATCTTTCAATTTGTTTAAATGTTGTTTACCTGGCACCTCAGATTCTGTTTTTTGTAAAACTAAGGTAAGCTGGCTGCCTAGGTAGTAGACGAGACGCAGACGCGGGCGTTTATTAGTCGTGTGACGCGACCGCACGACGACGTCGCGAGTCTCCCGTCTTGCTCGTGCGCTCGATTAATGACCGCGGCTGATATCAGCTGTTCGTATAATATTAGTACATTTAGTACGTGCGGAAACACCGCTGTGTTTTTACTAAGCTTTAAAATGTGTATAAGAATAACCATTGGCACTGTAGCGGCGACCTTATGCGATATGTACAAGACAATGTAAATTTTGTTAAAGCAAGGAACACAATTCAACTGTTATACCAAAATAATACTTTACACCTACACCTTGAACTTTAAATCAGTTATTGTTATTCTTACTGTATAAATATTTTATTATTCAAAAGAGTTTACAGAAATTAATTTCAGAAATGAACAGAATATACAATATATAATACAAAATTCTGCGGAACAGTTGAGCTGTCCACCATCTAGCTCCAAACTAAGCATAGCTAAGTATAAGTGTGTCAAGTGTTTATAGTATCATGTCACAAAGTCGTATCTTGTCGTTCGTCATTTGTTATTTGACGACCTCCGTGGCGCAGTGGGCTTAGGTCCGGCTGAGACGCAAAAGGTTGCGGGTTCTATTCCCGCCGCGGGACAAATGTTTGTATGATCTGCAAGTATTTGTCTCGGGTCTGGGTGTTTCTATGTATAATATGTATGTATTTACAAAAGTATATAAGTAGTATATCAGTCATCTGCTTACTTTGGGGCCAGATGATGCTGTGTGAAATGTCCGGTATTATTATTATTATATTATATAAAATGTTGTCGTTTTATTTTTTCTCAAATTACTAGCTATATATTATATAAATAAAAACACCAAAATTACTAATAAACCCGGAAATAACTCGAGACAAATAAATAATATAATTTCTTAAGACGAACATAATCCCAGATCAGATTATTTATTTACGCATTCATGTATGACGATAGTGAATCGCTGTTAATGGTAAGGTCGTAAGGTTCTTTTCTCTCTTTCTATCATAGTATATCTTAAAAATTTTGCCCATGTCAAGTGATTTTCTTGTTATAAAACGTCACAAAGTTGTAGTCAATCAGGCTAATGACGTCATCGAAGAATGACCGTCTAGAATTTTCTTGGATTCCTCGTCGTACTAATAACAAGGAGACTTTTCTTTCAACTACTTAGTAATGTTATCATTAATCACTACAAAACCAGTGCAGTAATGTTATTTGAAATCTAATTATTGCACTGTTTTTCTTAATTGCACGGTTTTTTACTTTTTATTTAGATATAAATTTACCACAGAGGTTTATCTCCCATTAAGTTCAATGTAAAATGTTTGCATTCGATCGAAATGATACTGGCTGATAATAAAAATCGGCTGAATAAAACCGACTTCGTGAAAAAAAAACAAATGGCGCGCATTTCGTACCATTGTAAAACTTTGATTCTTCATGTTTTTAGTTTGAGTAGGTATATTTTATCACAGTAGGTAGATTGGTAGTTGAAAGAAAAGTAAATTACGCACCTTGCTAAAGAGAGTAACTAATGCACCCGTGTTAATTCAGTGCCTTCGCTTGCGCTCGGGCACCAACATAACACTCGTGCATTAATAACTCACTTTGCGCTCGGTGCAACAATCTACTATATTATACTTACACTTATTATAACGAAATTGACTAAATTTGTGTTAAGAAGTCATACTTTATTGGTTAAAATTCGCTATAATTACTCAATGAAACATGAAATAATAAGATTAAAACGCATACAGAAAAGTATATCTTGTGTTATGGTGACCAAATGTCTGATATGTTTCATATATGTATGTATCTAAGTAACCGTCATGTCGTAGAACCTAAAATGTTCGCAGATATGTGCCAAGTGCACGAAAGGAGCCTCTGACGCGCACTTTAACCCTTTCACCACAATGGTTCGAAATAACTAGTTACACGATAATAAGAAGAATTTAAAAATATATAAGTATCAGTCATCTGGTCACCATAATACAAGCTATGCTTAGTTTAAGCCTAGACGGTGTTGTGTGCATTCTCCAACAAAATATATTTATTAGTATTTATTAATATTAAATAGTTTAAAATAGGAAGAAAAATTATAGTAGAGTTTTGTTTCGACTTTGCCAACCAGAGTTAGAAATGTCTATACTCTATATATTTTATTTCTGTTTCGTAGTTAAGGTAGTTATAAGATGGATCATGCAAAAAAGCGCTAGGACCAGGACGAGTTTCTTGCCGGTTTTTCCCGGGCTTGGATTAGGAGGAATTGGCATCTAATTCACCTAGTATGAAAGGCGTTTCAAAGTGATCCTTGTGATTGTATTGAATAAAGTATCTTTTGACTTGACTTGACTTTGGTTGGTTAATTGGAGTAAATATGTTTACTTTATCACTCATAAAACTCTTGGTAAAGAACTGTCATATTTCAATCAAGTTTTTATCTCTCCTTATAAGAACTCGTCAACGTAGTTACGTAAGCGATTGAGGTACCTACAGTAGTTAGCGGAACTTCACCTGAAAACCCTGAAAACTGCTGAGAGCTGAAAGTTGGGGGATGCTAATATCCTAACGACACTACTATGGCCGTAATAAATTATGCATAGTTTGCATTATCCAAAGTGAAACTCGAAGGAAATCTGTCCTTTATTACGTAACACGCGACAACTAGTAATAAAATAAAGTAAAAATTAACTTAAAGCAAATAAACATTGCACTAAAACACACAATATAATAATAACATTTTAAAAATTAAATAAACAACAAAAATAATTGCAGAAACGTACAGAATAGTATACCATAATATAAATACAATACCGCTTTGTAACGCGTTACGTTACGAAGCGGTTTACCCTCCGGTTTACGGTAGCGGTTCACGTCAGACCTCACACACGGCCAAGTCCATTGTGAGGGCATAAGACAATAGACTTGAACTACGCGATCACTACTGTCAAACCAACTTTAAAGAGGCCAGCGAAGGACGAATTGGCCCTACAAACGTAATACCAAAATGATTTGTAACTCAAGCATATTTCCATTATATTGTTGTATTATTTGTATATGAATAGTATTTATCTAGGTTCCTGGATAGTTTTTATTTAGAATTACTTATTAAAAATCAAATAAGAGCCAATCGCATTTTCAACATTTTTTTGCTAAAATTGACATGTTTTCTTCCTATTTGTTTCGTATTAAGAACTGCAATATCTTACATGTTGTTTGTCAAGGAACATAGCTTATATTGTTACAGAATAACATTACCATGTGAAGAATACTAAATATTTTCAGTCATAACTATTGGTATTAAGGAACACAACCAAATTCATACCACTTTTGAACGGTTAATATTGCTATCGTGCACGCACGGGGTGGGGCCGGCGGATGAGGACACTTCGGTTGTGTGATAGCTTGGACAGCTACGCACGAACACACTAATGCAATGTTTATTTACACGGCACGTGTGTTCTATTGACCTGTGTCACTGACTTGGATTGAGATTTGCCTTGTTGTTTGAAAACAATAACCTACTTTTTTAGATACTACTACGACTTTGCCTTCATCATCATCATCATCATCATCATCATCATCATCATCATCATTATCATCATCATCATCATCATCATCATCATCATCATCATCATCATCATCATCATCATCATCATCATCATCATCATCATCATCATCATCATCATCATCATCATCATCGTTGTTATGTGATGATGATTGATGATTTTTATTTTGAATGGTTGTGATGATGATCATCATGTGTGCAATTCACACGTGGTAGAAGTGAACTCACACAAAGTTGCCAAAAAAAACGTTATCAAACATTATATTCATAAAAGCGTGGTTATATTTTTTTAAGTGAAAACTTTTTTAGTATCGTTGTGATTTGAAAGTCGATGAAACTAAAAAGCGACAGAAAAAGGAGAAATTGAGATAGGAAGCATTATACAGTGTGTCTTATTATATTTGTGGTTCAAAAATTTTTGAAGGTTTGAATTGCACACATGTTTTTTTTGTAAATACATACATGTAATACATAAAAACACCCAGGCCCTAGACAAATAATTACAGATCATAGAAACATTTGTCCCGAAGCGAGAATTGAACCCGCAACCTTCTACGTCTCACACGGGCCTGGGCCCACTGCGCTACAGAGGTTGTCCTCTCGGTCGAAACTTTTCATAGATGTAGGAAGATTAAAATACCTATGTATATTATATGTTACCTACTTTTATCTCAGAAAATGGCGTGAAACCGCAGACAGAATCTGGTATTTTATGTACCTACCGCCTTCGAATAGTCAATGACATCAATGATCTATGACAGAAATATACCTACCTACATACACCTACTCACACACACATAAGCACGTCACTACGGTTGTATTTAGATATTGTAGTACCGCGTCCCGCGCCTCTCGCACGCCCCGCGCGCGCGCGCTTACATCATTTAAACAGAGATAGAGATATTCGGAGCGATTTTTGCACGCGCCTCGAATTGAAGTTGCGAGCGAGATTCACCGGCTTCTAAAATCTCTGAAAAAAGCGTATTTTCACCTGTAGATGAGCAAGTTTAGACGAGTAATAGGCAGCGGCTGGAGTTTGATATGAGTGGTATAGTACTTACCTATCTGATATATTTCTTTTTCGTGTAAAGTTTAAGTTCTATTGTATCCCAAGAGCTGACTCCTATCTGGCCCAGCGTATAAATATTACCATACAACGTGGCAAGCATCTGAATCAGTTGAACTATCTTTATATAAACGGTTCTTTGATTTATATTTTAGATAAACACTGTAGGTTAGGGGTTCGATTCCCTCCCAGGGCAAAAAATATGTGTGATGAAAAATAGGCAAAATCGAGTCAAGAAATATTTGTTCAATACAATCACAAGGATCACTTTGAAACATCTTACATACTAGGTGAATTAAGGTGCCAATTCCTCCTAACCTAAGCCCGAGAAGAACTGGCAAGGAACTCTTCCTGATCCTAGCGCTTTTTTGCATGATCCATCTTATAACTACCTTAACTACGAAAATGTAAAACAAGAGAGTTTATTTATTTCAAATGTGTCGGTTAACTGTCTGAGGGCAGAGCATATGTTTATATGCACGAGGCCATGCATATAAACATAATTATAAGGTAACAAGAGATTTTTACGACTCGAAACCTATTTTGCAGATATTACTGTTGCAATTGTTGTTGCTACTTTTATGTAATAGCCTTGCAGCTGCTGGGTAATTTTGTTAAAATTCAATTTTGTTACAGGAATCAACAATGCTAGCAGAACTGAACTTCACCACTTCATCTTCCATCGAAGATAACAGCACAGAATATACCCCGTACGGAGAACGGCTGGAGACTTACTTAGTGCCTGTGCTGTTTGCAATTATATTCATAGTCGGAGTTCTGGGGAATGGGACCCTGGTGATTGTGTACATGAGGCACCGGGGAATGAGGAATGCGCCTAACACGTAAGTTACGTAAGCCACGTAACGTGTCGAGCTTAGAGATAATGTAGCCTAAAATACTGCTCCAGGTGAAAGACAGACAGGTGACAGACGGGTGTCAATTCCAAATATCATCCAAATGTATCCGTTGCAGAGTGATTGTACAACAAACGATTTAACAAATATCCACACTTTTCAAGATTATATTTTTAATCGAAGTACGTAATTGAATACCTAACAAAAAATGCACAGCCTAAAGTTGAGGCTGAAGTTGCTAAAGTTGAGAAATGACTGTTGGACTTAGTGCTGAACCGCAAGTCCTGAAATGTGGAGTGGAAATTACACAGCGCGAACAAAGTCACGGGGAAGTCCACTTTGCTATTAAGTTTCCGGCTGCGGAGTAAAAGAAATTTATTCGCACGAATCAAGCATCCAACAAAGTAAAGTCACCCGTTGGCGGTTCTGCGTACCTAGTACATAGTCCTATAACAGATAAGAAAATAAATTCACGCGAATCAAGCATCAAACAAGCTAAATTAGGTAAATCCAAGTTTTATGTGACCTTTTGGCGGTTCTGCGTATCACAAGTACAAGTGCGTAGTACAAGTTGCTATTGCAAGAGCACTTCTAACTTATGTTAGTAATAGGACAAATAAGACTTTTTAATCTGATTTGTCTCCGTAATAAGTAAATAAAAAATATTTTGTTGGACAATGCATGTTTGTGAAATGCACAGCTTGCTCTAACATGAATGGATCAAAGTCAAAGTCAAAGTAGAATATAATAAATTCTATCAAAATATTATCTTATAATGTATTTTTAAATACATACTTATGATACTTTATTATACCAGGGCAGAACAAACACCTATGGGTTGGATTCCCTTACAGGTTAAACATAATTTGTGTGATGAACAAAAATGTTTAAAACAATGGAAGCTGAATTCTCAACCTACAACGCAAAAGCAGATCCTACAAACGGCGGCCAGTAGTCCTAGATTCAGTACGATTGCAAGGACAAACGCGACTTATTTGGTCTCATTTATTCCATCACCAGTACTGGAAAAATAACTAGTGCAAATGAACTATAATTACAACATTTGTTATGTGCCAGGATGTTGTGGTATTAGATACCACAACATTCGTAATTTCCAATAACAACGTAAGAGGAAACCCGGAGATTGTTAATTTGTTCCGGGCATATTACTTAAATATAGGAATTCCTGAAAATTTGTGAGGAGTGGAAATTTGTATGACTAGAGTCCGTTTTAAAGTCATTGTAAAATCATAAGTAGATTTTAAAATCATTGTATCTAATGGACTCATCTATTATCAAACATTTCGCTTAATATAAATAGTTTATCTATGTGTTACTTAGGTTTTTCCGTAAATTGAATTATTTATTAGACAATTGTTTTGCAACTAACAAAATCACTATCCCTAACTCCGAAATAGGAGAAAGTTCGCTCCCCTTGGACCATTAAGTGGGCTGGTTATAGCCATTTAGTTAATCTCTGTGGGTATGTAACCACATTATTGTTTTGGTAATGTTTTCCTTGATAACTTCAAATTTAATCATATGGCAATGATATAACATACTAAGTAAACGCGTAGTTCCACGTACAACTATTAAGTCGCACCACTATAATGTGTTGTTTTAATAAAAAAAGTGTATATTATTATTATTATTAAAAGCCCGTGCCGTCCCACTGCAGGGCAAAGGACTCCTTTCCTTTTCTCCAATCGTCCCTGTCTAAAAGCACTGTGGGCCGATCCTTAAGATGGGCATCTAACTTGTCTACTCGTCTAACTAATCTTCGCCGCGGTCTGCTGTGAGGTCGTTTTCCGTTCAGAGGTGTCCACCCTGTAGTGGCTTTAGCCCAGTCCCACTTTAATTTCCCTAATGTCCGACATGCGCGATTTATAGTAACTACTCGTATTATAAAAACATTTTTCGTTGTCAACAGGTACATTTTTTCCTTGGCTTTAGCTGATCTTCTGGTCATCCTAATATGCGTACCCTTCGTCTCCACAATCTACACCTTGGAGTCGTGGCCGTGGGGCTCGCTCATCTGCAGGATATCAGAAGCCGGAAAGGACGTCAGCATAGGAGTGTCGGTCTTCACGCTCACTGCGCTGTCGGCTGAGCGGTACTGTGCGATTGTAAACCCTTTCAGGAAACTACAGGTAAGCAATTACACGCGCCTGCATCTACTAGTCACTCCCAGACGAATGTATTTGTACCTGTGTTCTTTGTGGAGTGGGGTGATGTGTTTATAAGGACATATTTACCTGTAGACGCTACCTAACTGTGACTCTCTGATAAACTTATTAATGATTTTCCTCATTCTTTAATTAAAAGTTTGTTAAACGTGTTCCCTAACAAAGCATAGCAACTTATTTTTGTAGAATTACTCAATGTTAGAAGATAGGCGATAGATTTGAATAAGGATGGATATGAAAGAAGAGGCAGGCCTAAGAAAAGATAAATAGACTATGTGAAAGATGACATAGGCATGAAAGAAGTGAATACGTTGATGACGAATGATAGGGCATACTGGAAGAAAAGAACCAGTTGTGCCGATACCACGTAACGTGAGATTAAAGCAAGATGATAAACTAATGAAATCACAATCATCATAGACGCATGGGATGGACCACCATCAACGTTTAGTATAAACAAATTTAGCATTAGATAGATATATAGGTGAGTTCAAATAATTCGTGTTCCTTTATTTTATTGTTTATGCAAATAAGTTGGTAAATAATGTTAGGGTAGGTACCTACGTCGGTCTTAAGATAGATAAAGTCATAATAATAGTTACCTAGTTTAAGCTAAAGATTTTTCCTAACAAGTTTTAAGGTCTTTTTTTATTTTATTTCTTTATCTTTTATATTGTTTAATTTAACATAGGTAGATGTAGTGCTTTAGATTTATCTGTAATGTTCTGTAATGTAATGTAATGTTAATGTATCTCTTATTTAAATAAACTTGAAACTTGACGTTGACAGATGGCGTTATCGCGTCATGGTGTTTGGCATATCGAATATTGGTGTTGTGATCTGAAATTCTAAACTTGCTAGCTCCTAACTTTTTTTAAGTAGTGAAAGATAAAATAAACGGAATTATTTATATATTAACCTAGCCCATAAATAGCGTATATACTTTTGACAGGTAAAATAATGATTGTTGTGAAAACAATAAGTTTTAAATAAATGGGCCATAAACGGACATGCTTGTTGAAGTTCACTCAGTCAGGTGGTTTTAAAATTTGTATTTCAACCAACTTTTAAAGTAAACATTTTGATAAACACGGGCTTTACTCACGTATTATTTTGTCAATGGAGGCACCGACACTGTTTCGATTCATCTAGAGAATCTTCATCAGGGTGAGTTTGATCCGCGGTCCGCTCGTTGCCGCTCGAGTTCACGGTTCGCACTAAACTTATAAGTAGTTTCTAAGGTCAAGGACAGACAAAATTACTAAGCTTGCCAAGCTTTTATTGAATACGTTCTAGGTTAAATGAAGTTTTTACAGCTAAGCTAGGGTAGATAAGTTGCAAGGTTCTTTAAAATGATAAGTTGGACTCAGTCGGTATAAAGATAAGAACTATTGTGCAGTTTATCAACTATACTTAGCGTTTGCAAGTTAATGTACCCTTAGCAGCAGCTTCTAACGAACTCGCTTGCAATGGACAAAAAAGGCCGATGATATCAGTGATGACATTACAAGCAAGTATAATAAGACAATAAGACGCCTATACTACCAAAACACTGTTTCAGGTGTCATGTCTCACCGTCTGCCGGAGCATATTGTACAAGCACCCAGTCTAAAATCTTTCAACAGAAAACATAAATCATGACTCATGGACACGGTTCTATAATGTCAAAGAATTTACTTGCAAACTGTAATAATTTTATATTATTTTGTCATCTATATATATAAAAGAAAGTCGTGTTAGTTACACCACTTATAACTCAAGAACCGCTGGACCGATTTGGATGAAACTTAAAATGAATATATAGTTAGTAACAAGGATTAGGATATAGGCTTTTTTATCCCGGAAAAACAACGGGAACGGGAACGGGGCTTGCGACGCCGCGGATGGCCGCTAGCGCCATCTATCAATATTTATCCGTAACTTTGTTAATCTCTGTAATTATAACAATTATTTGAATAGCTATCTATTTGTTAATAGCGATATTAGTACTTTAATATTTTTGTGAAGTTGTAACCGCGCAACGAAGTGGGCACGGGTCAGCTAGTTGTTTATATTTTAGAAATGCTATATATTATATAATTCATTAATTATGTTAATATGGGAGATAACATTGTTTATTATTATAAATATTGACGGGTATTTATCGCGTTTATTTACCTATTTTTCTCGACGTTTCGACAGGTTTACACTCTGTCGTGGTCAGGGGATGACCACGTGTCATTCAGGTCAGTCATCCCGTGACCACGACAGAGTGTAAACCTGTCGAAACGTCGGGAAAAATAGGTAAATAAACGCGATAAATACCCGTCAATATTTATAATAATGTGTTCTGATCGCGTAAGTTTAACATTGTTTTATAAATCCATAACTGACATGTACGTTGCCAAATTACCAATAAACTGATTATTCGTTTGTTTTCCTAGGCACTACCGCTTGGTGCTAGTAGTACCGCCGCTTACTACTAGTAGAGTGAAGGGAAATTTTGCTTTCCTGTGACACTACTGGTAGTGCTACGGGTAAAAGTACATTTCCAGTGACACTACACTGTTGCCAGTAGTTTCACGGGAAATTTTATTTCCCGTGGCACGAGTGAACCTTTTGTGGGTAGTAAAGCAGTTATGTGTCTCGACAGACGAACTATATTCTTCCGGCATTTTGGCGGTCGCTGCCGCGGCACGCTCGCTTTGCTCGCTCGCCTTGCGCGTTGTTTTCTATACTCTAACATAACCTAACCAACTGGTTTCGATCACATTCAACTTTTTCTCCTGACTCTTTTCTGTTCAGTCGCTAATTTGTCCAGCTGGGAATCTGTCGAAGTGCTCCTGACAGACCTAAACTAGTATTAGTAGTGTCATTGGTAATGAGTTATCCACGGGAGATTTTAAAATATGCGATTTATTAACCAATAAGAAAAATAGTGGCACGGGAAATTAAAGTTTCCCTTCACTCTACTAGTAGTGCCAAGCGGTAGTGCCTAAGAAAAGAAACCTGATTATTCTGCATGATGCAAAAGCCTGTGATAAGAAATATTTTACTAAAGACTGCATTTCTTTCAGCTCCGCAAGCTTCCACTAGCATGTGCAACCTTCATATGGGGAGCAGCCCTTATATTCGCCACTCCAGCTGCTCTCTTCTCAAGCACAGTCAGAATGCATCTGCCTCACAACGTCTCCTTCGTCTACTGCACACCATATCCACCAGAATGGGTGGAATATCCGAAGTAAGAATTACAACTTTACTTTATGCCTCAGGACAATGTTAATAAGGTGGACAATATAATAACAGTACTAGATTTAAATAACATGTTTCTAAGGAAAGGTAGAATTGAAATTTCAGAGTTATATGTAAAATTCAAAACATTTTTTATTAAATAAAACCATAAGGATCAATTTGATTTAAGGATCGCCTTCTACATGCTAGTGAATCTAGGTTTCGGTTCCTCCTAACTCTAGCTCAAAAAGAATTTGGCAAGAAACCGGTCTAAGGTCTTAACACTTTTTTATTAAGGTGAACAAGGCATTCTTGGTTCGAAATTAGGTTTTGAAAAAGGTTAGAAGAGGTAACATATAACTCCCGCAGCCTATCAGAGACTCCGCATCTTATAATGGATATTGGAATACTTGCCTGTCAGAGTTTGAAAGTAGCACCAGGGACAGATAAATTAAAAAGTAAAAGGTGTCGCGTCGCCTGGACATCACTTGAAGAAAGTCATGTCACAAGAAGAGTTTGATTGTAGATGGATTTGATTGTAGATATAAGGGAGAGGTAGGGATTCTTCGTTTGTCATTTCATGAAGTAACATAGCTCTGCTTATTTAATATTTCTTACTCGTTTTATTGCATGTTTTATTTTATCGTGACTACATGGGACAAGTATGGACAATTTAATTATATGTGTATTATGGTGCAATGTGATTTGAACGACGAGGAATCCCAAGAAAATTTTAGACAGCCATTCCGCAATGACATCTAAAATTGAGAATTGACCATCGACTAAGACTTTAACAAAGAAATTGACTATAAACAAATATAAACACTGGACACTGGCAAAATTGACATTATTATGTCACATGCCATAATAGAAGAAGAAGAAGAAGAAGTAGACCTAAAAAAATATGGGTTTACTGTGTAAGATAGAACTGACAACTGAGATGACGGATGATAGAGAAGTGAAGAAGAACCTCTGCCGAGAATTGCCCACCTCATTTAGTACGATACATACACCCTTACCGCAAGAAAATGTATCTTCGTTCCTAAGAATTAATGTTTAAGAACTAGTGTTAAGTTTGTTAAAATCTGTTAAATAAATAAAGTTTATAAAGTTTATTTATGTGACTTATACAACTAACTACTGTAGGTTGGTATCTGGCAACGTTATTCATCCTGTCGAACCTGTTCAATTTCAACTTTTATGCATTGTAAGGATGTGGGTATAATAAATTTGATTTCAAAATAGGGTTCTCCGTACCTATTGCGCCCAACATCAAAGCTGCCAAAATATAAAGGTTATTATATTCAAAGTGTTTGAAGAGAATGGTAGGTATTAATTTCAAAGCTTTTGTGTAACTTAAATTCAAAACTTAATTAAAATACAGGGTATTTTTTTTGTCTAAATTTGTAGGTTTTTACAACATTATCTATCTATATATAATATATAAAAAAAGCGATATGTGTATGTGGCAAAACCGATTACGATGATTTTTTTAATGATTTTTTTTTAAGAAATCTTCAGATTGGCCTAGCGGGTAAGGCATGGCGCAAACGTGGACACTTTTGTGTCTTGTATCAGATACAAGCTACCGATAAATATTTGATTTCTATGGAACCAGTATATCCAGTAACCAGTAATCATCCGCTCCCACGTACGTATGCGCACGAAAACATTTTTTGTGTCCAGTTGCTCCCACTTAACACATACTCATTGACGAGCAAAAAGTGGTCGGTGTCGGTAACTGGAAACTAAAAGTCGTCAGTTACAGACACAAGCAACATTAGCTAAGTATCTTTAACAATCTCTAACAATCTTCACAATCTTTAACAATCTTTAGTTCAGTTTAATTTACTTAAATTATATTATTAGTTTTACTGTAATTATATTATTAAATTATTAATTTAATTTACTTAAATTATAAGAAAAACAGAAAAGACAACTTTGTCTTTCTGTTTTTCTTTGTTTTTATTTTGAGTGTACCTACATATTGTTTTTTTTTTGTGTAACCTACACATAAAAAAATACAACAAATAAACGTTTCTAAAAAAATTTCTATCAATTGTACTCATCGACGTCCATTGTGAGACTGACGGAAAACAAGCAACGAATTGTACCTATGGCCAGTAGTAGCAACGGGTGACCGTATCCGGTCACCACTACAGGACACAACAACTACGGTTCTCTGTAATGGTGTGCCATGTCGACAGCAAAAAGTGTCTACGTTTGCGCAGGGCCTAAGTGAAATTTGGTAGCGATCGGATCAAAATAACTTTTGTTTAAATTTTTTGCAACGAATTGTACCTGTGGCCAGTAGTAGCAACGGGTGACCGTATCCGGTCACCACTACAGGACACAACAACTACGGTTCTCTGTAATGGTGTGCCATGTCGACAGCAAAAAGTGTCTACGTTTGCGCAGGGCCTAAGTGAAATTTGGTAGCGATCGGATCAAAATAACTTTTGTTTAAATTTTTTGCATCAATCAAATTTGGTATGAATATCATAAATTTGGTATGATTGTATCTTAGGAACGGATACAGGCTACTTTTTATGTATGTACTATGCGTGCAAGTCCGCGGGCAGAAGTTAGTCAGTTATAAAGGTTACCTAACTAATTCGTTTTTGTGTTAACTCTAGTGAGTCCTATGTGATTGATTGCAAGATATGGACTGATCGATTTGGGGCTATTAATCAGCTTTCTGGCATGTTCTGTAGTTTAGACATACGGCGGTACTTTGCTTGGTAAGTAGTTTTAATTAAGTGTTTTATTTTACGTTATTGGTTAAATATCTAAGTTTTATACGTACCTTTGCTATTTTCGTATAAGAAGATCGAGTTATCGGAAAAATGGGGTGTCGTATCGAATAAAATCCAATGATGATAATCCATTGCACCTGGCAGTCCTGATATTTCGATTCAGGAAATAAGACATAATAAAATTGTGTAAAGACTTTCCAGTCTCCACGTGTATTTGATTTTAATATTGGTTATTTTTGACGTGATAACGTATTGATGAACGCCGGCTGCACATACGAAAAAGTGTCACGTTCCGCCTGAGCCGAGCGTGCAAGCGAGAGCGCGGAACAAGCGATAGACAGGCACGATCAGCTTAAGCGTTCGGCTTGTGACGCATCTATCTCTCTTCTACTCCATCGGCCGATGCGTCCGAGTAGAAGAGAGACAGCGGCAGCACACAACCTACATGGTGAACTGTTTTGTTTTCTTATGACGTTATCACGTAAAATTATCGTCAGTAAACCGACTTTACAGACAACCATTTTTTTTATTATTATGTTCGTCCGCGGCTTTGCTCGCGTAGTCTACATGAAAAGTAGCCTATTTGATATCAAAGATCAGTGTACATCAATACCAAGTTACATGTTAATGATTTTAACAAGTTAATTTGTTATACACTCATAAAAATATAGATGGGTTTCAGCAAAATAATAATTTCAATAGAATCAATACTAAGAACTGAAACCAATTATATATCCCTAGGTTTCGACTAGAAAAAGTTAATAAGTCTTTTATTTTAAACATATATTATTATTATCTTAATACGGTGCGCTTCTATAATAAGCTCCCTGAAGATGCAACTAAACTACCTATTAAGAAATTTAAAGCTTACATAAAGGGAAGTCTTTTGAAGAAAGTGTATTACCAATAATATAAATGACTAAGAAATATTTTGATAATAATGCATGGCCTCATGTTACTCCGCCCTCAGACAGTTAAGCGACACATTTGTAATGTATAAACTCTCTTGTATTCATTTTTCGTAGTTAAGGTAGTTATAAGATGGATCATGAAAAAAAGCGCTAGGACCAGGAAGAGTTTCTTGCCAGATTCTTTTCGGGATTGAGTTAGATGGAATTGGCAGCTAAATACACCTAGCATGTAAGACGTTTTAAAGTGATTCTTGTGATTGTATTGAATAAAATAATGTTGACTTTGACCTTAATCCGTTCAGCCGTTACGGATAAATAAATAAATAAATGATACCGGACTTTTCGCACAGCATCATTTGGCACCAAGTAATCAGAGCTTGTGTTATCGGTACCACATGACTGATATAATACTACTCAAAAACTTATTTTTCAAATTAATTTATATTATACCTAGAAACACCCTGATCCGAGAAAATACTTACTGATCATAGAAATATTTGTCTCGCGTCTCAGCCGGACCTTGGCCCACTGCGCCACAGTGGTTGTGGAAGTACCACAAACAACAATTAAAACACAAAATATATACAGACATCCATTTTAACTTACGCATTTATGATCATCATCATCATTGACCTTAGTTCATCAGTTGAAGATGATTTAGGTAGGCGTCAGTCAAGTTACAGAGCAGTTAATTGTAATTGAAAACTTTCATTCATGGATCCACTCAGCTGGAGCAAGCTGAGGTGTGTGAAGTTTCCATTCCACTGATGCCACTTTGCCTGGGATTATTCTGTTTGATAGCACAGGCCTTCCCAGGTACCCACACTAACCTCACGACCTTGCCAATTTATAATATATGTAAAAATATATATTCTACTAGCTGCTGACAAAGGCTTTGCACACAAGTTACCTACAAATATAAATAAAAATCTTATGTCAGTTTCTAAGAAACAATATATCTTCATCGAGATCCAATTAGCCGACAGACAGACAGACAAATAGGGACAGTTTTTAATTTTTATAGTATGTATTATGGGCAGGTTTGATTGATTTTAGTTGTTATTTGCTTTGATTTCGCTTCGATGGAAAGCTTTGGCCTAGCCTATGCTGAGTAGCAAGACAATCTTCGCAAAACTTGTGTCTATGTTAAATATTTTAGTACCTATATAAGAAATATGTTTTTATATGATTTGTTTAATTAAGACTTCAATAATATCCTGCTTATAATAATTATTATTATTATTATAAGCAGGATTTTATTTTATTTTCAAGCAATTTATAAATCTTGCAAACAATCGCCCATTATAAAATACCATCTTACAACTACCACCTAGTAACTTTTTATAAACTTTCTAGAGCTTTTTAAGTCCATAAGCAACATATTTAATTTGATCTTTTCTTCTCTTAGGTGGATGACAATATTCAAGGCTGTCATATACTACGCCCTTCCTCTAGTGGTGATCTCGTTCTTCTACTCGCTCATGGCGCGACGTTTGCTGGCTAGCACAAGGGAAATGCCGGGAGCATTACAAAGTGGTCAAGGAGAGGCTCAGGCGAAAGCGAGGAAATCCGTCGCCTGTATGGTGCTCGTGTTTGTAAGTGGTAAGTGGTACAAAAGCTATATCATCATCAATGGCCTTGGTTCATCTGTTGAAGATGATTTAGATGGCGTCAGTCAATTTACAAAGCAGTTATTTATAATTGAAAACTTTCGTTCATGGATCCACTCCAGCAAGCTGAGGTGGGTGAAGTTTCCTCTTCACTAACGCCACTCTATCTGGGATTCTGTTTGATAGCGCAGGCCTTCCCAGGTACCCACATTAACCTCTCGACATGGCCGACAGGACCCGCAGGAAGACGAGTCAGTACATGCGGTGTCGGTTCGGTTGCAGGTACATATCGGCTGGCACGTCTCTTGATTGCGATCAATGGCATAAATTGGAGGAGGCCCTTAAGCCCTTTGTCCTTATACAAAGGTTAAAGGACTACCAGATTGATAAACTACTATAACATAAATGGATTACCGGTGTCACAGTTCATAACATCGTTTTTAGTTTTAATAATGTAATAGAAAATTATAGTCAGAGACAACGCGGCAGACCCAGGACAAGATGGCGAGACGATCTAGATGCATTCGAGCCAAATTGGCAAACGGTGACCTTGGAGCGCAAAGAGTGGATGGTAAAGGGGGAGACCTTTGCCCAGCAGTGGGACACTATAGGTTAAAGAAAAAAATAGAAAATTGTGCACATGGTCCCTCTGCTGACTAACAGAAATGTTAGCAACAGAGAAGGAAAACTAGAAGAGATACTCACAGATAAGTGATTCGACATTTTGCGCAATGAGCATTTTGTATTTAATTCAAGATACGAGTAATAAAGGTTCGAGCTTTGAGCCCGTTTGAGCTTTGAGCGTCAGGTCGTGTAACTACGCCTAGTATTTGGAAACAAAATATAAAATCCCGACGTCTCGAAATATTACCAGTAAAAATAGGTAATATATTATGTGTCGTGTACAATTGGGTACTTCATTTTACGCGAGGCTTTTCAGAATCTAATACAAATTGCCAACGATAATACACATGCTATTTTTTGTTTCAATTTAGGAATGTTTTTAAACACAGTTCAGGATTAATAGGCTCCTAATGTAGCTGAACGCAGCTTTTTCATTTTTACTCGTATACTTGCTTTTTGCGTTTTATAAATTGAAGACTTTTGAATTGAGACGAAATAATGTTGAAAACAGGTCTGATGTAACATTTAAGATGTTTCATTAAGAGAATAAAAATAAATTGACGAAGTGCATGCGATCACCCACAGTTAAGGCTTCCGAAGTCAACAAGGCTAAGAATTATTAATAGTAACATTGTCAATAGATAAACCGTAACCGTAAAAAACTAGGTCTAAGATCTTAAGATAGCTTATCAGAATATTAATACGAAGTTTGCGGCTTTGAGGACTAACCGTTTGTATAAATTTACATAACAATGTTGCAACTTCAGCAAAATTTGAAGTACTTACCTAGTTTGACTTACACTAGCCAGCTACTTAACAACTTTAGATTATTTTACAAAGAGATTACGAAGATCAAATAAGTATATATCTTAGACTAGCGACCTGCCCCGGCTTTGAACGGGTGCAATGTTGATACTAAATATACTACAGAATGTTTTATCTGATTAGACCTCTAAAATTATCAGTGTTTCTTAATTCGTTAATTAAATCACCAATATCATATTCTTATCGAAAGTTCTTCTTTATTAATGGCATGTGTAAAAATGTTGTCATTTTCGCAAATGTCAAGTGTTTAGTCAAGTAAAATGTCATAAAGTCGTTTGCTGTCGCCCATCATTTCTTATAAAAGAAACTAACTTATCTTTTATAACTTTTCTTAACTTATCTTTTATAACTTATAAAAGAGCTTAACCTGACTAACTGATTCATCATTACCAAAACCACTGAAGCTTAAAAGCTGAAATTTGGAAGGTAGCTTCCTTTTATAGCAAAACCATCCACTAAGGCGGAATTATTTGAAATTCAACCTCTGAGGGTGAAAAGAGGTGAAAACATATGTTAAAACGTTTTAACGCGTATTGCGATTTGCTTGAAACTTGATATGAATAATTAAAATGAAAAATCAATTGACACCTGTTTTAAGATTTGTCAAAATAACACTAACAAAGGGGTAACATGGGGTATCAAAGTTTGTATGGGATATTTTTAACGGGTGGTGTGATTTCTTACAAACTAGACACGTGTTTCAGGATTTTTTAAAATAACCCTCATAAAAGAGTAACACGTAAAAAGAGGGAGATGGGAGATGGGAGATGGGGGAATGAACAAATTTACAGACTTGGTATTAAATGGACCTCATAAATTTTTAGGGTAGAAGAATTGAGCTGCGAGACTTGGTTTTTTTTTAACAACAAAAACATATTGTTGGCAGAAAACACGCCTTCATCTTTAACAATTTTATTTTATGTTATTTAATTTGATATATTTAGATGCACAAATAAAACAACAATATAAATAGGTAACTTTGTGTATTACGAACACCAAAACAGCGTGGTTTTTATGTTAGAATAAAAATATCAGAGCTCTTAAGTTGAGAACACTAGCATGCGCAATGGCTTTAAAGCGTCGTACAGCTCGCAATCGCTATCCTCGTCTGACTAATGTTGCTACTCTTTCACTCTACCTTACATATTTACCATCTACAGCCAGCAACCCTTATTTGCGGCCAGATATAATTAAACAACCGTATATTATAATAAACAGAAAAAAATTGCTTTAATCACTACATAGTATAAAACAAAGTCGCTTCCCGCTGTCTGTCTGTTCCTATGTATGCTTAGATCTTTAAAACTACGCAAGTTTTTTTTACTAGATAGAGTAATTCAAGAGGAAGGTTTATATGTATAATACATGCATAATATAGTAGAGAAACATTGATAATTTTAGAGGTTTCTAATGTGATCGAAAATAATCTTATTTTTTTGCGCTTCCATTGCAAACGCTGGCTGAACCCTACGAGATAGATCAAAATAATGTACTACAGTATTGTACACCTTAAAAAGGTTTACAAAAAAGTCCATGATGGTATAGGTCTATCTCTTAGGGATAACCATTCTGTAGTATAATAAGTATCAGCATTGCACCCGTGCGAAGCCGGGGCGGGTCGCTAGTTTATTATATAAATAATAAATGTACGTCATGAACGTATAAATGTATCAAAATCATACCTATTTACACCTGGCTATGTGATTGGTGAAGGCATCCTGGGAAAGGATTTAAGCTACTATTCCTTTAAAAAAATGCGGACAAAGTTGCGGGCAACAGCAGCAAAGTGTTTATAAGTGTGTTTATACGTAAAGTGATACAAAGTGTTTATACGGAATATTTTTGCTCGAATTGCAAAGAAATGCAAAACTCTTAATCCAATTATTCACACCCGAGTCAATAACTTTAGCCCCGAAAGCACCGAAAAACTAGAGAAAATCCTTACTAATATTATAAATGCGATTTTTTTTATGTATGTTTGTTATTCTTTCACGCAAAAACAACTGAATAGATTTTTATGTAACTTTACAATAATATAACATAAGAATAGCACATATGCTATAATTTAAAGATATTTTGTAAATTGTCCAAAATATACCTAACGATAGTGTCAAGTAAGTAGGAAAAAAATATGCCATATGCGAGCTATTCTGGCGAGCGCTGCAAAAACTGTTAGAATTACATGTATATATTGTATAATGGAAATGTTTATCTTAAATAATCCTAAAAAAAAGCCCGCGACCTCTTATAATATATTTTATGTGTAAGCCATTATCGCTAAAATAGTGAACCATAAATAGAATAAAAAATGATACCTAATTTATTTCTAATGCACATTTGGTCAAACACAAATTAATGTTTAAATCAAAATAAATACTTTTTCAACACACTTGCTCATAAAGTGGCTCTATGGTCACCGCAATTAGGCACAGAATGACACCCATAATCAAACTGTGACTTTTTCCATTGCTATAACTCACTAGTGAGTTATAGTTTTAAAAAAGGTATTGTTCTTAAAAAAGTTTTAACAAATAAATTAATGTTCCTATTGCTTGCTCATTTCATGCAACTTCTTATTTAAATAGATAATTTTAACTCGTACGTGTTTAATAAATAAAACTTTCACTCAAATATAAATTTTGTTTTCTCTGTAATAAAAGAAAACTTTAAATTCCCCATTTCGTACGTGGCAGAATAGGCGCAAACCCTATGCGCGGAAAATAAAAAAAAAGCACCCCTTTAGTCTGTGGCAATGCGCGCGCATAGGAAAAGGAAAACTGATTAATTTTTCCCGCCATAGCGAATCATTTTTCACAACTCGTTTTCACTGTTGAAATTATAGTTATTTATTAATTAAAATGTCTACAAGTACTAGTTAAGAAGAAAATGATTTATGTTGTACACCGCTCGATATAAGATGTGAAGCCCTTAACGTTATGGAAAGTTTACTACCTGAAAACTCCAAGGAAAAATATCTATTAGCGTACCAAAATTTCATAAAATGGCAAAACAGCAAGAATACGCAGTCTTTTTCAGAAAATGTGTTCATGGCGTACTTTAAAGAATTATCTTCTAAGTACAAACCTAGCTCTTTGTGGTGTTTATACTCAATGTTAAAAAGTACAGTCCGAACACAGAATGGAGTGGACTTAAAAACATACTCTAATTTGTCAGCTTATCTAAAGAGACTATCCGATGGATTTAGAAGTAAGAAATCAAAGGTTTTATCGTCTGACGATATTGAAAAATTTATAAAAGATGCTCCAGATAACCAATATCTGGCTACTAAGGTTAGTTAAATTAATTTTAAATCTCTACGCGACTTCAGCCTGTGTTGTGTGTTGAACTTAATTATTGTTTCTTTTTTTTCAGGTTGCTTTAATACTTGGTGTAACTGGTGCCTGTAGGATACAAGAATTAACAAATATAACCGTAAAAAAACATAGAGAACCATGGCCAGTTGCTTTTAGTGATGATACCTATCACGAAAAATAAAATACCGAGGTCATTCACCATACACGGTCCATTCTATGAAATTGTTAAGAAGTAAGAAAGTTTGCGGTCACCAAAAGCAAAAACTGACCGTTTCTTTCTAAATTACCAGAATGATAAATGTACCTGTCAGCCTATAGGTATAAACAAATTTGGTTCTATGCCAAAAGAAATCGCTAAGTTTTTAGGTTTAGCAGATGCTGAGAGCTACACTGGACATAGTTTCAGAAGAACTTCAGCTACATTGCTCGCTAATTCAGGAGCTGATATAATGACTTTGAAGCGTCATGGTGGGTGTTGATCTAGCAATGTAGCAGAATCATACGTAGAAGATTCCATACAAAACAAGAAGGAAATTTGTGTAAAAATCACAAAAAGAATTAAACTTGATTCTGAGGCGCTTCCTACTGACGAAACACCAAGTACATCCAATGATTGGATTTCACCTACCTACACGAATAATGAGCCATCTCAAATCACAATAGAACATGAAAGTATTTCAATAAATAATCTATCTGATGAGACCGCTAAGCCATCAAAAACAGTTAATTATAATTTTACTAACTGCACATTTACTAATTGTTTCTCTAAATAAACTTTTTATCTACTAAATAAAATGAGTTTTTATTGTTATTTTATTCACAAGTGTGTTGAAAAACGTCGTATGATACACGTGTGTATTGACGATTACCGTCCTCGGCTCTCTTAAGACCCTCACCTAACGGCTCGGGTCTCAATGGCGCCTCAGCGGTAATCACCAACATTACACACTAGTACCATAATGTACTATTATCGCTTCTGGTATTTAAAATAAATAAACTTGGTCCAAGGGTCTCTGTCTGTTACGCCTTCACGACTAAACCGCAGAACCAATTTTGATGAATTTTAGATAGATAGATAGGACATTGGAGAAAAAAATAAGCTACTCGAAGTACTAATCTTGCGCAGACGAAGTCGCGGGCATCAGATAGTAATAATATAAGAGAGCTAGCTTTACAAGGCGGCCAAATATAATATTATCATAAGTTCTTCATGTCTCAGTTTGCAAGAACTTTCCTACTATGACAAAATGTTTAAAATGATAACTTTCTGTAGCAAAACATACGTATGCTTGGGAAGGTCCAAGTGCTCTAAAGATTAGAAGGGTTGTTTGGGAAAAACCTCCGTTTGGTGACAATACTATCAGGACTGATGAGAACTTTTGCAGACACCACATTCGAGTTATTTCGTTTTTAAGGTCATATTTAGATAGTTTTTCTGCAATGGTGGTCTGCAGGTTATGAGTGTTGCATATGGCGATGTCAATGAGAAGTGCTGTGTTGTTCATTTTAAGCCAAGTCTGGTCTATTTACATGTGTAGTTTTGTCAAGATTGCTCTATAAAAATAAAGTTTGAAACATTATTATTTTAGTATCTCAGCTTATTAATTTAATATCATTTAAATAAACATTATTATTTGGATATAACTTTTAAAACTATCATGGTTTTGCACATAATTATCACTATTATAATTATCAAAACGAGATATTTACCATGATATATGAGTTTTTCTGCTTCTCGATATTTCGGCACAGTTGCATGCGCCATGATCACGAGATAAACTGAAGTCTTTGCGGGTGGATGTTATTGGCAGACAAAACGGTCTACCCTCTTTCTCAGTCTTTTACTGCGAACATTACCCCTACTACCGGTTTCACTGTCACTAACAACTCGATAACAAGATAAGATTCCTCTTCAAACACCAGGAGTGTACAAGATTGACTGCAGCTGTGGGAGCTCTTACATCGGCCAAACAAAACGTACCATAGCTTGTCGAGTGACAGAACACATCCGGGCGGTCAAAAATATGGACACACAAAAGTCGGCCATATACGTGGAGAGACAGAATACGTTGGATTCTGTAAACTAAAATTTATTACTATGTACTGAAGCTTTTAGGCGATTCTCTCCTCGTATAACAGATTACGCTTCCGTAATTTTACTCATTCAATTTTGAAGAATAACAGAGTCTTAAATCTCACCCCATCAATCTATGTTATCGAACAGACTCAGTGGAATTTCAAAGCCAACGAGAAAAAGCAAGAACATTTGCGCGCGATATATCGTTTCTTCTTGTTTCAGTATTCTTCATCTGTTTCCTGCCATACCACGCGTTTGAGATCTGGTTCCATCTCTCTCCAACCTCGGAACTTGACTACAACGACTGGACACATGCGTTGCGGATATTGGGGTTCTGTTTAAGGTAAGATATTCAAAATACGATGTATTTTTACTTTGAAACAAAATTAGATTTAAAATATTGATATTCTTTAAACTAACAAAAACTCTGACTGCTTTACTGCTCATTAAGGTTTTATTTTATTTGACTGGTCATTCATTTGGCATCGATGGCAAGTAATATGGCAAAATATATGGCTTTGGCACTGAGGTCTCAGTCAAAATAATGATAAGAGAGGTCATCGTTTACAGCTATGGGCGTTTCCATGGGTTGGGGGGAATATTTAACTGATCCTGGTTCATGTCTGTCCTGGCTAAACGTCCGCCGTTAACCCATGGCCGAGACCAATTCCATCACCTGATTTCTACGTGCTTATTTCTAGGTAGATAGATTGGTTTAACATTTTGTACACAAAGAGAACACAGAAGAAATAATAATATAAATACGATTGTACAATGGGCGTACAATCTCTTCCAGGAAAACTTTGCATGGGCAGGATAAATAAAAACATAAATTCTAAATACTAAATAATGCCTAAATACATATAGACAGACAAAGATTTTTTATTTATCTTGATGCCTACAGAACAATATTTATACACGATAATCATAGACACATACAGCATACAAACAACTTTCTACAAAATAATAATAATGAGTAGTGATGACATTAATTATACATTAATTAATAGTGAAGTGACATTATACCAACCAGTTTATAGCGCCTACTCAAATTAAGTCTGCAATTCCATTGATATGTGCTCTGTGGTTCCGTAAGGCGCGGTAAAATTGGTCCGCTTCGTATAACTCAAAACTCGATTTGTAAAGCATTTATCTTTCAGAAAATAAAGCCCTGACTAACAAATACGGTATTCCACTGTTGTTAATGGTCTGTCTGTTTGTAAAGGTGCTTTTTGTAGAGGCTTTACGAGGCTAACATGTTTATTGTCACTCGTTTACTTTCACTCGGTTACACTCTGATACTTTGATGCTCGAGAGATCTTTTCAAACAAAAATATACAATGAGATATTCCTTAAATAAAGTTAAATAAAGCACACAATAAAGTTGAATGTTTCTGTTTTGTTTACGAATGTTTTTATTTTAAGATTTGCTTCAAGAATCCTATCGGTGGGACCAGTCTGAGGTAGTTGTCATCCCACCCTACGAGCGAAACAAGTAATTAATACAGTAGGGGAAGACCAGATGATGCCGGAATATTATGTAAGAGCATAATAGTATGTGGAATTTTGGCCAAGAGCTGAGCGTGGTTAGAAACCTTTTTATTATACTCCAAAAAAAAAACTTAAACTATGATTGAGAACAAATCATGGGTTTTTTGACAGAGTTTGAACTCTGATAAATCCATAACCGTCAGCTATTGGTAGTACCCAACTCATCGCATGGTAGGCCTAGGTATGAACAATGGTTGTTTACTAAAATGTTCTTATACTACTTTTTATTTCTTTGATCATAGCTTTCTCAACTCTTGCGTGAACCCAGTAGCTCTATACTGCGTCAGCGGGGTGTTCCGACAGCACTTCAACAGGTACCTATGCTGCAGGCGGAGTGCCTTGCATCCAACCTGCAGCTCCCGTCTCTCGCGGACTGCGGTCTGTGAGACGTCATTCAGGAGTACGCACAGACATAGATGTACGACCAGGTAAGGGAGTTTTAAACAGTTTTTCATTCTAACTGTCGGAACCTGTGTGTCTTATATACACGTATATATTCGTAGCATGGTCATTCTAGATCAACGAAGTTACAACAACGCTCTGCGAGGTTAATAACTGAAAGGGTAACTGTTGTGGCTTTCATGTCTGCTCTTCGGTACCTCGGAGAGCATACTAAACTGTTGGTCCTAGCTTTTTAAAAAGTTTCTAGGACATAAGAGCACTGGTGTTCTAGTGGAAGTAAAAGTCGTGGGTTCGAATCCGGTCGTTAGAAAAATGCATGTGCGTTTTCCCCGTACTCTTAAACGACGAAGGAAACCATCGTCAAGAAACCGGCATGGCATAGAGACTAAAAAGATCGAAGATGTGCCAAGTGCACGAAAGGAGCTTCTGTCATGTACATTGTTCCTTCCTATGAAGAGGTAAGAACAAGAAGAGGACATGACGAAAGCTTTTGGGAACCTTATAAACTCATCATCATCACCAGAGTTTTCCACTGACACATAAGAAGTATTATTTGGTATAATATGATGATGGTGACTATATAAAATTAGAATAAATATAAAATTTACGCTTGCTATATCAAAACAAAATGAAACCTCGATTGTTTTCATCTGAGGTTTAATATTGTTTTATTTAAGTAGAATCAATTATGTAAACACAAAGGTTTGCAGATAAAACCCATACAAAAGATGTCCGCTTACATTGTACGAACTTGAATAGAATATAAACATTTCTGCTAAATCATTAACTAATAGAAGGTCCAAAGATGTTCTATTCAGAACCATTTCCTCGTTTTTGTGAGCCAATACAATGCCCTAATAATTTACCGTTATGGGGTGGACGTTTTACAGATCGTTCAACGAATTTACCTCTCTAAACATCCGCAGCCTTACAATTTATAGACATATGGATCGCCAAGACTTCATTATTAATATTATTTTCATACTAACTTTGAGCCCCGCTGCATTCCCTAAAGTTGGACTTCGGGAATTACTTTCTGAGCCCTACCACGCACTGCGAATTATTTCGCCGTGTTTCTTTGCACTTTTCTGTGGTAGGTACATGGAATCAGACGTAGGCACGCGTACTAGCGGAAAATTACTTCAGAAGTGACTTAAAATAACGCAGTTTAAACCACGCGGATCAATTTGCTAGTGCGTACTTAGTGCGCGTCTGTATACTATAAAAACGCATCTTCCTGTATTCAAGTCACTACGAACAGCTAGATATACTCGTATAGGCCGTGCCTTGTCTAATATCAGTCAGTGAATCATTAGTGAGTCAGGACTTATTATTATATAGTAGGTTTATAGAAAAAACCATAAAATAGTGTAAGTATTTGGGTAGTTACCTTAATTAATAAGCTCCGGTAATATTTTGTCTGAAAGAAAACACCGCTAGGTCGCTAAGGAGATAAGGCCGCTCATTGTACATAATTTTTTCATAAGTTTACTTAGTTGTCAAATTTTTGTTTTAAATTTTAAGGTGTACAATAAAGAATTTTCAATCATTCATTCATTCATTCAATAATAATAATAATAATGCCGGAAATATCACACAGCATCATCTGGCCACAAAGTAAGCAGAGCTTGTGTTATGGGTACCACATGACTAATATACTACATAAATATATTTTTTTTAAATACATACATAATGTAATTTCTATGTAATAATATTATTATTACATAAAAACACCCAGACCCGAGACAAATACTTGCAGCTAGATATACTCGTATAGGCCGTGCCTTGTCTAATATCAGTCAGTGAATCATTAGTGAGTCAGGACTTATTATTATATAGTAGGTTTATAGAAAAAACCATAAAATAGTGTAAGTATTTGGGTAGTTACCTTAATTAATAAGCTCCGGTAATATTTTGTCTGAAAGAAAACACCGCTAGGTCGCTAAGGAGATAAGGCCGCTCATTGTACATAATTTTTTCATAAGTTTACTTAGTTGTCAAATTTTTGTTTTAAATTTTAAGGTGTACAATAAAGAATTTTCAATCATTCATTCATTCATTCAATAATAATAATAATAATGCCGGAAATATCACACAGCATCATCTGGCCACAAAGTAAGCAGAGCTTGTGTTATGGGTACCACATGACTAATATACTACATAAATATTTTTTTTTTAAATACATACATAATGTAATTTCTATGTAATAATATTATTATTACATAAAAACACCCAGACCCGAGACAAATACTTGCATCATACACTTACAAACATTTGTCCCGTGGCGGGAATCGAACCCGCAACCTTCTGCGTCTCAGCCAGACCTTAGCCCACTGCGCCACAGACGTCGCCAATAATACGTTTTCAGGTCGAACAATATACATATTGTTACATACCCGAAAGAATAGAACTACCCGAATTTTTCAGGTAGCTCTTTTCATTCTCACCGAACGTGTGAGTGTCCATTGATTACCAATGGTTCATATCATGTTATTCTATATTATGGAGTAGAATCATAAATACAGAGGTAGATATTTTCAGCGTCTTTGGTAAAATACAGGTACGTTATTTAACGTCGACAGGTAGCTTCAAAAACATTATTCCGTGCCGGCATTGCCGTGCGAAAATGCTACGGAATTTTATTCAGGAAAGTTTAGACGCGTGTTTGAGACGTGCCGGTTACGTTTGATGACGGTAGATAACCAACATTTTATTGGATCCTAGTACTGTGAGATCATGGAAATCAAAATTTGATGAGACTAAGAGACATTTACCAATATTTGACCCAGGCGCGAATCATACCCGATGCAAGACAAGACTACCTTCCTTTGATAATATTTTTGTCACAAAATAATTTTGTATTAAAACGAGTGTAAGTCCATACAATATGGAAGAATTTCCTAGCTCCTATTGTAATCTTTCAAAATAACAAAAGTAAAATATATAATATAGGTATTTTTTGAACATGCAGCCAGGGTCTCAGGACTGTAGGATTTAGGGTCGGACGTGCTTCACTGTAGTATGTAGTGTAGGGATTACCTTGGATTGAAATATTTAACTGGATCACAAACCCAGTTTATTTTACTCCAAATATTTTTTACAAACATTTAAACACTATTGTGACCCAGTGTTTGGTAGAATCTTTAGTTACAGTGTATTACAATTGCCATTCAATGTGGCATTTTTTTAAATGTTTTTTACTTCATAGCTCGTCATTTATGAACCGATTTGAAAAAATATTTTTTATGTGAAAGGATATACTTTCTGATTGGTCCCATATCAATTTCAAATCGGTTCGGTAATTTGGTTTTTTAATCAAAATAGCTGGAAAAAATATGTTTCCAAGTGAACAAAATTTCGTATTTTTATATAAATGAAGTCGGTTTTCTTTTAAGATATCTAAGGGGTTAGTCAGAGTCATATCCAAACATTAATTTTAAAAAACTCAAAATATTTTCATGGTTTTAATACTAGTTTTCAGTTGTTGTATCCCGATTGGTCAGCTGGATTTGTAGCGCACAAAAATTTAATCAAATCAGATTTTCTTTTCAATTGGTTTTGTTTTGGTTTTATTTTGTTAATTGTAACAATGATTGTTCTATAATGTTACAGGAACTTAACAGACAGTGTGGTGATATCAAACTACGATTACGGAAGCACTAGGAAGAAAGCTAATATTATATCTCGGAACAGCTCTGAAGGGGTCACCATCATGACTGTTCGGGACACGAATGACTTCTTGGAAGACGTAGACAAAAGTGCAAAGAGTTAGATGAGTCCATAAAGGCCTACTAATGCTCTAAAGAGCATACTTGACGTGTAATACAATAGTTAGCTGACGAGCTACGTAATCACGTCTTAACTCCTTGACTCTGAGAAGTGATGTGATCGTGAATCAAAAAACTTGAAATGAAAATTGTGTACCAAAGACGAAAAGTGATAGAATAGATTTAAACTTGATAAATCCATTAATATTTATACCTAGGTAAGATAATGTTTACCAAAAAATATATTAAATTGAGACCAAATAACAACTATAGATACGTCGTGTGCTTCGGTCAAAAATAGTAGCTATCTATCGAGGCAACGTAGCCAGCTTTTTAATACCTACGGTCGGTATTATCAGCTCTGATTATATCTCCGTGATTGTTCAAGGTATTCTATGTTAACATTATTTTAAATAATTAGCGACTAAGTTGTTTATATTCAATATTATTTGTAACTAAAATAGGGATTAAGAAGAGTAATTTTAATAATATAATTACTAAATAATAATTAGTGTTTATGAAAAGACAGATTATAATTTATGAAATTATGAATACATTGTATGGCTTCCGACAAAGTTAATAAAATGTTGTAATAAAAATTGTTTTCACCAAAGAGTAAACGTACTTTAATTGTTAAATAGGTATCTACTTACTTGATAAATTATGTTATAGTTTTAAGAATATATATAGAAATTGTATTTAAAATGCTGTAAGATTTTAAACGTTTATTAAACCGTCAAAAGTATTTTTTTAAACTTTCATGGTCAGAATGCAAATTGTTGTAGTAGTTTACCTCATAGTCCCCTTATTATGTAACTTTTGTTGGAAATACTTTACTCACCTACTCAAGTTCATTTTGAAATTTTCCATCAATAATCATCTATCTCAGTACATATGCAAAACTGGTCTTAAAAATGATGTCTTCTCCAAATAAATACTTAGATGTGATAAAACTTTTGTTTGTTTATACCTAGGTTTTAGGTACCAACATAATACCTACATTTATGTATATTGATTTATATGTACCTTCAGATAATAAATAATAATGCCAGACGTTTCACACAGCATCATCTGGCCCCAAGGTAAGCAGAGCTTGTGTTATGGGTACCACATGACTTTTTTTTGTAAATACATACATAGAAACATCCAAACCCGAGACCCGAGCTGTAGCATATCAGAAAGAAAGAATGAAGAGCGAAAGAAAAGCTTAATTTGTGCCACAAATATGCCTTGTGTTCTTCTTTTTCGTTAATGGCATGTGTCATAAAACTGTCAATATTGCAAGTATCAAGTGATTATATTGTTTAAGGATACACGAGTCAGCGGCACAAACTCGTTAGTGGGCGCAGCTAATATGCATGCTATTTCACCTAGCTTAGTGTGAGAAAAGGATAGACGTGCACCAAGGATAGAGATGAGCAGTAAGGAGATAGCGTGATTATAATTTCGAGTCATATGATCAGATTAATCTATGATTTCTAAATAAAACGATTGCGTAAAAATAATGAATAGACCCATGGCTCAAGGGTTCTCATGAAAAAACTACTGAATGTATTTATTAAAAAAAAGTTATTTGAGCTCTTGAATAAATAGTCTATGCTTGTATTGGAATATTTTTTTAGTTTGCATATTCTGTTTGTTATTTATTCACACCTAAAGTTGCGCTAAAATCAGTGATGAAAAACGTTTTTTTTGAGTCTTGTATCTTTCAAACCCATATTATTTTTACAATTCTGTATTGATACAAGCATAGATATATCACTTTTAGTTTTGGTTGTTCATCATCAGACGGTGGTGTGATCACCGTTCGACGTTTGTATGGAAAGACTTGTTCACTCTTAAGTCACAAAGTCGTATCTTGTCCTTCGTGATTTGTTATCTATATAATAAAAATCAATTGCTGTTCGTTAGTCTCGCTAAAACTCGAGAACGGCTGGTGAGTTTGGCTAATTATGGTTTTGAATTATTTGTGGAAGTCTAGGGAAGGTTTAAAAGGTGAGTAAATATGAAAAAAATGCTTGCTTTTTTATTTATTGATTCTGAGGCAGTACGAAGTTTGCCGGGTCAGCTAGTTTTATATAAAATGGTGCCTTTCATATAAAATAACAACGGATTATTTCTGCTCGAATCATTTTTGCTATTCACAGCCTAGTCAATAACTCTAGCTATTTTTAAATAAGAACACTAAAATATGTAATAATAAAACCGGAAATAACTATAGAAAAATGAATAATATAAGAGCGAATTGTTTGCTTTGCAAGACGGTTAAAAAAAATCCATGCTGTGTGTTTTAGAGACTTAGAGACAATGTTTTGACCAGCATATTATGTCAAATAATAATAATAATACCGGACATTTTACACAGCATCATCTGTGTCAAAGTTAGCTGCCATGTCTGTGGTTGTTTGCACATTCGGATGGATGCCATTTTTATGAAGAGGAGAAAGAAGAAAGGAAAGAAAAAAAAACGGCAGAATGTCGTGGCGGGAAAGGTGGTATATTGTATTGAGATAGTTTTACTTGGATTCATGGAAAATTGTCTGTGTGAAAATCGGTTTCTATCGTTGTGATATGACTATTATAATTGTGTGATTAACCGGTAAAAGTCCTGATGAAATACAAACCTCCTTATGAATCGGACCTGGAGCAGTTCGACACAGACGACAGTCGAGCGACGAGAGTCGAAGGTCTACGTAGGCTATAAGAGACACTTTAAAAGACGCATCAGCAGACAAGTACTTGATTTTAATTAGTATATCCATCATTACCCTTAAAAAGCGGCATAAACTTGATAGGTACTTCTATTGTTACACAAATTATTATTTCCTGACATGTTGAAATTTCCGCAACTTCAGGAATCTTCAAGACGAAGTGAAAGTTCAGGAATCACTTTGTTCGATAAGTCTTCTAAGTATTTGATATCTGCCCATTTTGGAATTCAATATTGGAATTTCAACACATGCTGACATATATATAAATAAATAATCCCGGACATTTCACACAGCATCATTTGGCCCCAAAGTAAGCATAGCTTGTGTTATGGGTACCACATGACTGATATACTACTTATATACTTTTTTTTTGTAAATACATACATATTATACATAGAAACACCCAGACCCGAGACAAATACTTGCAGATCGTACAAAAATTTGTCCCACGGCGGGAATCGAACCCGCAACCTTCTGCGTCTCGGCCGGATCTTAGCCCACTGCGCCACAGAGGTCGTCAAATATGAATAGAAACCGAACATAGCTACTTAATGGGTACCTATTCTTGTTGAAACTGGTTTCAGATACAATCAAAGTACAGGTCAAAAAAATGCTTATTGATACTTTAAGCCCATAGACATTCCTTTTATCCTATAATAATAACAATAAATAATGCTGGACATTTTTAACACAGCGTCATATAGCCCCAAAGTATGCAGAGCTTATGTTATACCAAATGATACCACATGACTGATATATTACTAATAAACTTATTGTTTTTGTAACTACATACATATTATACATAGAAAAATACCCAGATCTGAGACAAATACTTGCAGATCATACAAACATCTGTCCCGCGGAGGGAATCGAACCCGCAACCTTCTGCGTCTTAGGCAAGCCTACGCCTACTGCGCCACAGAGGTCGTCATAATATTATATAATCACATAAGTAGATAGCGTAGCACTCTGTCCTTGTCGATTTGATGTCGAAAGATAGAGATAGCAATATATTTAAAAATAACAATGGTGTAATTATTGATTATATCAAGAAATAAACTAGTGGCTTTGTGAGCTGTAGACCTCGCCAACATTTTTCAAAATAACTGATATTTAACCGTTTTTACGTTATCAACCCCCCTTTTAATCTCCGCCCTTATTTAAAAAATTCCAAAAACTGAATCGACAAAAAAATTAATATAGTTATAGAACATGCTTACAAAATTTCACGAGAATCGGTTGAGAAATGCGACCTATAGAGGAGATCATCTGGACAGACGCCGGCGGGACGCCGTTCGGACAGATATACGAAAGCATTTTTGCCTAAGCGGAAACAGAGGTCAATAATAGCTATAAAGTAGTTTAGAAAATGAATTGTCTATGTTTATAATGTCAGTGTCGAAAGGAGCCTCTGAGGCTCACCTTAAGCCTTTCACCACACTGGTTCGAAATAACTAGTGACACGATAAGAAGAAAAAGATGTCAGTGAGTTAGTCAGGCTTTAAATTCTCTATGTTTAAGGTTTTAATAAATAACCCCGGTGGTTAGGTAAGAACAATTTCGGATACTTTACCTACACGCGTTTATAACGAATAAATTTAATTAGGCAGGTCGTATCAAACAAACACATAATTTTATACCAATTACGCTCTGAGTCCAATTACAAATTTTATTGCCTACGAAATCCCGCAGAAATTCTGTAGGTTCATTAGAAACACAATCATTTAAACGGTAGGTGTATGTTTTCAGAAATTTATTCAATTTTCATTTCATTTCATTTCATATTTCAATTACATTTCATTTTCATTTTCAATCATTACCCTACTTTTTCGGCAGTCGATAATAAGTCGGTGCTGTTGGGTAAAAATTGAGTTATATTATGTAGGTCAATATGGCAACACAACTGCCGCAGTGGGATAGGTGCCTCGTTTACAAAAAACATAACTTCCCGATATCAAAAAAATATAGGTTAAAAAGGAGCGTACGCACCTCATACCTTAGTCCCCCGCAGGTGATGGTACATATTTTGCTTGTGTATGCGATCATATCCGTGGCGAACGCAGATAACGCGTCAAAGTTTCAGTCGTGAGTATTCACTTTTGCTTAACTATATAAATACTCATAAATTCCATTTAAGTTTTCTTACGTTTATACAGTGGTACATTGGGTACACACGTAGGTGTCAATAGCCGCTCTCTATTTTTTAGTTTAGTTTTCAATTAGAAAGGCATTTAAACGTATCAAAAAATAAAGCTTTTTCCCCAATTGTTCGCGGTATAGAAACCCTTAGAGGCATCTATCCCCCAGAACTCTAGACATTGTCTCTATACATGTGTGTTTTGAAAAAAAACATATTTTGTAAGTATTATAATATGTTTACAATACAAATAAAACTGTATAAATTTAAATATTTCGTTATACCAAGAAATTCTTGATAGCATAGTAGAAAACCTCCTAAAACTCTAATTGAAGCTTCACTAATACCACATTGACCATAACTAAGAAGGCAAAACCATCAGCAGACATTCTGAATTTACAAGAAAATAAAGATATTGTTAAAAGGAAGAAAGAACAATAAAAAATTAAGTAGGACAAGAGAAACAAGACTAAAAACACACAAAACTCGAGAAAAAAAATTAATAATTTATTTTCAAAGAAGTCTATGTCAAAAGTCAAGTCAAAGTCAAAAGATACTTTATTCAACACAATCACAAAGATCATTTTGAAACGTCTTACATACTAGGTGAATTAAGGTGCCAATTCATCCTAACCCAAGCTCGAGAAGAACTGGCAAGAAACTCGTCTTGGTCTTAGCGCTTTTTAGCATAAGCCATCTTATAACTACCTTAACTACGAAATACTAATACAAGAGAGTTTATACATTTCAAGTGTGTCGGTTAACTGTCTGAGGGCAGAGCGACATAAGGCCATGCAATTATTATCAATAATATAGTCATTCACATTATAATAAGCTTTCTTCAAAAGACTACATGTTATGTAACATAAAGTACGCAACAACAAAGTTAAGAAAGGTTAAGAAAGTTTTTTGGAAAACCAAAAAACATACAATATTTCAGTGAGTACGATGACGATATTAAACATAATGATAAAGAAAATAATATATGTTTAAATAATAAAAATATTTTTTTTTGCTTAAATTAGATATTATTAATTATATTTTACTTTTGTTTATTCTATAAGGCATCTATTATACACCACTGGCATCTATCCTCCTTAGCATTTTCATAGTGGGGCATCTATCCATATAGGTAGGCAACTAAAAAAAATGGTTATGCAAAAACTAAACTTCTGCACAATCTGTAATTTTTAGGTCAACAAAAGCAGCTCGTAATGCAAGATAAAAGATTTAAGTAAAATAGTGAGCTATAGTGAAAGTAATTCTGGTAAATTATTAGTTTTAAGATTACGAGGCTCTTTCAAAAAGTGGGGCATCTATCCTGGTTTAACCCTAAGTGTGATTGCTTTGTTAACAGCATTACAAAATTGTTTTATTATTTTGCTTCAAATTTAATTTCAGGCGTGTGGTTTTGTAATAAATTTACAAACTGTACCGCAGCTGTCTCGACACATAAGCTTGTGTGAAGGCTCATAAGGCCCAAAATGTTGTGCAAAATGTGCTGATCCTGTGCTACTCTAAATGAGCTTACATTGTAAAATAAGCTCTATGCCATAGAATTTAAGAAAGAGAGAAAGAAAATACATTTATTTGTATTTAAACGTGTAGACAGTTACAAATACAAATACAAATATATTTATTTGGAGCTAAAACAACAAGGTAACATTAAAACTGTTTGACTGGCCTGTCAGCTCAGTTGGTAGTAGCTCTGCCTTCTGCGCTGTAGGTTGAGGGTTCGATTCCCTCCCAGGATAAACATTTGTGTGAAGAACATAGGTGTTTGCTCTGTGTCTGGATGTTATAAAGTATCATAAGTATGTATTTAAAATATATAAGTATTCTATCAGTCATATAGTCACCATAATACAAGCTATGCTTTGTTTGGGACTAGATGGTGTTGTGTGCATTGTCCATCAATATTTATTATTTATTATTATTAATCATATGTAAACGATACCAACCGCAAACGTTTTCAAAAATACATAATTACAAAGGCAGATGAGAGATACGGATATATTTACCTATATAAAAATCTCTCGACATTATACCTACTCTGTCGTAAATTGGCATCCAACTCAGCATTAAATGTGATATAGCAACACAACACTGATTTTCCGCTGGAACCAAGAGCCCAAAGCAAAATCAATACTGTCAATACTTTTTCTTCTTCTTTTCTTCCTATAATGGCATCTGTCTTATTGATAACTTTACCAGTATCAAGTGATTGTTTGGTTATAAAGTCTTCTTTTTCTTCGTTAATGGCTTGTGTCATAATAATGTAAATTTTGCCAGTGTCAAGTGTTTATATACTCATAGATTATAGTTTGTCACAAAGTCGTATCTTGTTCGTCTTTTGTTATCATTACATAGTATAAAACAAAGTCGCCTCCCGCTGTCTGTCTGTCCCGTTGTATGCTTAGATCTTTAAAACTATAAAACAGATTTTGATGCTATTTTTTTAATAGATAGAGTAATTTAAGAGAAAGGTTTATATGTATAAAACATGCATAATATAGTAGAGAAACACTGAAAATAAATTTTAGAGGATTCTTATGTGGTGTCGTAAATACACACATTTTATTTGCGCTTTCATTGCAAACGCTGGCTGAACCCTACGAGATAGATCAAAATAATGTGCTACAGTATTGTACACCCTCAAAAGGTCTACAAAAAAGTCCGCAATGGTATATGGCTATCTCTTAGGGATAACCATTCTGTAGTATAATTAGTATCAGCATTGCTTCAAAGAACACATAAATAGTTTGTCTTCTAAAACCCACAAAATAATAAACGTCATGAAAATTCTTAGGAGTTCAACTAATTTTACCACACTAAAATCCACGTATGTCGCACTATGTCAGTCACTTCTAACACATTGTATAACTAGCTGGGGGGGCGCTCCGAAATCGACTCTGATACAGTTGGAAAGATCTCAGAGATCTGTTTTGAAGACCATGCTAAAGAAGCCTTTCAGATACCCAACTGTAAATGTCTTTAGGGAAAGTGATGTTCTCAGTGTCCGTCAACTTTTTGTATTAAAAATATGTACAATGGCACACAAAAGTGTGATCAACAGTGCTGCTTACCAAGACATGCTAACCCAGCGAGTTTTTAAAATTCAGTTTTATTCAGTTAACACTTCTTTTGCCCAGCGGTTCAATCCCTACATTTCGGGGTTTCTTTACAATAAAATTGTTAAGCGATATAGAGCACTGCGCTGTCTCGAAGGCTAATTATATTGTATTGAACTGGCTAAAAACTCTTGACTATAACTGCACAGAACTTTTACTTGATCAGTTGTCTTAATCATAATTATGTCTTTATAATGTTAATCCTACATCAATATGAAGCTCAATTTTGTTATGTTATAGTATATGGTGTATAGTATATATATATAGTATTTATGTACGTTATATTGCTATTATTTATTTTATTATTTAGATTACATATTTTTAACACAAAACACACTTACCTATTACATATAATGTAGTTGAATAATTTGTTGACCGTGAACCGAAGCTATTTTATTTTATGTTGATTCGTATCAGATACCTGCGATACAGATTATATCTAGTGTGGGTATCAAAGGTAATTCATAATTAATTTTATCAGCAAAACAGACATTTAACAAATATAATTGTATGTATTTATTTATTAATAATATATAAGATTATAAATAAGAAGAATAAATAATAATATAATAAGATTTATGTATTAGAAGTACCCATTGAGTTTTTCTTTTATATATAAATTCCATATTTCAAAAAAAAATTCAAAATGTTTATTTAGGAACAAGTAACATTTGCTTATAAAACAATTAGAAAAACGATGGTATCTGCAGAAGTTAGAAAAACTGTGTCGCAGACACCAACGCCCGCCTCCGTTTACAAAGATTTAGGTGTTCCAACTAACAGTATGGGTCAGTTAGTGTGTCTATGAGATAGTGTGTGCGTGTTTGTATGTGTTTATGCGTGTATGTGTATGTGTGTGTGTGTGTGTGTGTGTGTGTGTGTGTTTGATGTGTGTGAAAAAGTTCATTCTGAAACTCTTAGTAGTTCCTCAGTGTCATCATATGATAAGGTGTTCAGCCATTCGAGACATTTAGTTTTACATTTATAATAGGGCAAGGGGTAAATGTTTATTTGCTTATTAGTTCTATTGTATAGAGTTGAGCTAATGTGAAAGAAATGACGACTTGCTACAGCTGTACGGCGCGAAAGAGTTTTGCAAATTTTGTCAGATCTTCTCTTGTAGGTAATGAGTGTGGGATCATAAAACAGCTGTTTATGCTTACAGAGAACTGTTTGTAATATGAATAGTTGTCGTACGGTGGGAACCCGGCAGAGTGTATATAGGTTCATGGTTGGGAACAATATGGGTTGCTTGGTTAACACTTTGAGAACTGCTCTCTGGGCTCGTTCTAGTCTAAGCATCGTAGTTTTAAAAGTGCATCCCCAAGTGGTAATGCAATTTAGAATTCTACTAGTCATAATTTTTAATAGTTTTAAGCTGTTTTACTTTCCTTTGTTTTATGTTATGTTATGTTTATGTTGCTGTCAATAAACAATTTTCATTTTTTTTTTTTTTAATCGCACCCGTGCGAAGCCGGGGCGGGTCGCTAGTTTTATATAAAATGGTGCCTTTCATAAAAAATAACCACGGATTACTTTTGCTCAAATCACGAAGAAACACAAACTTTTATTCCAATTATTCACACCCGAATCAATATGTAACTCTAGCTCTATTTAAATAAAAACACCAAAATTACTAATAAACCCGGAATTAACTTGAGAAATAATATAATAATTAAATAATACAAAAGCGCAATGTGTGCTTCGTAAGACGACCAAAAATAATCAGTTATATTATAGTCTTAGTCGATCGTCATTTCTCTATTATAAACGTCATCGCGGATAGGTCGTCTAGAACTTTCTCGGGATTCCTCGATGTTCGAATCAGACTGCAACATAATACACTTATAATTAAATTGTCCACACTTGTGCTACGACGTCTCAATTTATTAATTAAATTTCCGCTAAGATTACTGCATAAAACATGCAATAACACGAATAAAAAATTATTTAGAAGTGTTAGGTACTGCATGAAATGACAAACGAAAAATGTATACTGTTTGAATTTAATACGGTAATGGCGTTTTTTTTATTATTTTTACTCAAATGTCACTGTTTTGGTAGTGACCTACTTACAGGTAGGTGACTATTTTCCGAAATGACAGAAAAAACAAAAAAAAATAGTAAATAAATATAAAAATATCAATTTGCGCAAGCATTTTTGAGTAACGAAATAAAAAAGAATAAGTATAAGTGACATTAGCATATTACTAACTGCTATTTCTTCTTTGTCAAGGCCCAAAAGTAATTAATGTCCTTTCACGTATGTATGCAGAATGATAATTAATCTAATTAGACTTGAATCGTTAGTAGCTATAATAATGTTTTTATTTACAAAACGTTTGTGACGTTTTAATTAATAATTAGAATTACTCGTATAGTGACACTTTATTAAGGTGTATATTCACCAAAGTAGAGCTGAGTAAAGATCTCTTGATGCTAAATGAGAATACTTTGATAAACACGGGTTACTCATGTGTAAATTTGTCGATGAAGTCATCGACACTGTTTTCGATATATTTGGAGAATCTTCTTCAGGGTGAGTTTTGTCCGCGGTTTGCTTGTTTCTGTTTGCGTTCGCGATTCACTGTGAAAATCCCCTGTTTTCAATGTGTAGTACAGCTCAAGAAAGTTTTCAAAATGATTATGATTATGTGAGTGTTAGGAAAAGGCCAGTCTAGACAAAATAAAAAAGAAAACGTGTGCGTCTCGGGACGCCCGATAGTGATAACTTGAACTAATCTAACTAGCGCTGTGGGTAAGAGTGAGAGAGAAGGAGCTTGCTTACCGCTGACGTATGCGTAAGAGAAAGGGAAGCCAGACAGACTCGCACCGTAACGCGTTACGTAACAAAGCGGTTTACCCTTCCATAAGTAGTTATCACTTCAATAACTATCCGGCATGGACCTTTTACACAGCATCATCTGGCCCCAAAGTAAGCAGAGCTTGTGTTATGGGTACAACGTGAATGAAACATACTACTTATATACATTATTTATTCAGTTTTGAATAAAAATACATACATATTATACATAGAAATACCAAGACCCGAGACAAACACTTCCAGATCATACAAACATTTCTCCCGTGGCGGGAATCGAACCTGCAACCTTCTGAATCAACCGTCTCAGGTATGCCTTAACCTACTGCGCCACAGAGGTCTTCAAATTGTTTTATGTTGGCGTTCCAGTCTGAAAGATTTTAATGTATGGATAAGCTTAGTGTGATAAATCACGTGACTGAAGCGTGACTGCTGTCATGTACATACAATTTGATCTCTTCGTAAAGGCGTTGGCGTTAACGAAAACTAAGCATAAGGTTTTTGTCTAGTCTAGAACCCGTCTAGGCCAAGTCTAGGCCAAGAGTACCGTAACTAAACCGACGCACATTAATCGGAATGTTGAGAGTGATAAATCAAAAGAAGTATGCCAGGATCATAGCAAATGAAAATCCGTAGTCTCAGCCTAACTCGTCGGGAAACAGACATGATTTTATGTAATGTATGTAAAAGTGCTTTATCAGATTGGACGAAGGTTATGACGTGATGCAACTTTAACTCGATGCTATTGGTTAATTTTGCATAGTACATAGTAATCTCAAAAGCTATCTGAATGCCAGAAAGGTCAGTTCATGTGCGTAGGTACAAACAGTGCCAGTGCCAGATGAATACTGTTTATTTTGGCCGTGAACCAATACTTAGGAAAAGTACTGAGAAAATTGTTACAACCAACGATTAGTTATGTTAAAAACGCGATCGACGAAAACTCTTAGATCTGTGCTTCTTAGATAATATCGTTAACGGAAAATTACATTGCAATTTGTGTTCAAGTTCAAGTTAAAGTTCAAGTTATGGTGTTAGAGCGGAACCCTCTTTATGTACCTTTTAATTTTCCCCGGCGACCAATCTTTATATTATATAACACACCTCAATCGAGAACGAATATAGGCCTACAAGTAGGTACATACCACGCGAATATGTAATAAATACAAGGAACCCTGATTTAGATGTTTTTGGCGTATCTTTAAAAATAAAATATTGAGCCACCTTGGCATAACCCCAATTCCCATACCATGATTTAGTATGCAGTTTAAATATCATCATCATCATCATCAGCCCATAGCAGTCCACTGCTGGACATAGGCCTCCCCTAATGAGCGCCATTGCGCCCTGTTTTCAGTTCGACGCATCCAGCTTCTGCCTTTCGCAGATCGTCACTCCACCTTGCCGGAGGGCGTCCTACACTACGTTTGCTATGCCACGGTCTCCACTCAAGAACTCGTTTCACTCAAGTTTAAATATATAATTTTATTTTTAATCCTTAGGTTTAGTATCTGTTTATCATTGAGTCCATTATGGTGAATGTTGGCACACCGTTACTGTCATGCATATCAGAAGTGTATCATTTTGTCACTAATAATGTTGTATAATTTTAATATGTATGATGTGTGTGTGCTTAAAGAAATAAATAAATAAATTGTAAGTTAGATAATTGATTCAGGCGTGACTTTGCGAAAATCCATTACAAAACATTAAACAGATGAACAAATATTTAGTCCAATTCCGCTAATCTATTCGTGAAGAGTTACCTCCAAAAGAAATTCGACGTGTTTCGCCCAAGTTTCGAGTCAAGTGTTCCTGAGGATGCCTCGTGGAGTGGCGAAACACGTGTCGAATTTCTTTTGGAGGTAACTCTTTAGGAATAGATTGGCGGAATTGTACTAAATATTTGTCCATCTGTTTAATGTTTTTTAAATTGTAAGTGTTAATATTTTTTAATAATTTAGACAGGCATATATTTGCTTCTTAAAAACACAAAGACGCAGGACAAGAACAAGGTGTAATCATCGTTACAATAAGATTTTGTATAAGTGTGTATGTAACATTGTAGCCAGAGCAAAATTGTCCCGACTTAGCATAATGTTTACTGTTTTAGCACTTATTAGACGCTTTTGTTCTACCGAGATATTAACCGCCACAAGACCATATTTCTGAAAGAGTAGAGTAATACCTACTTCTATACCGAAGCTACTTTATAAAACTCTACCAATCTATGATAAAAAAAAACGAGAGTACAGTAGTCGCATATCATGAGTAAAATCTAACATCTCACCTTGGTAATAACAATATTAACATTATATTCGATTCTTCGTGAAGCAACATAGCACTTCTAAATTAATATGTTTTTCTCGTTTAATTGCATGTTTTATTCAGTAATCTTAGCGGAATTTTAATGAATAAATTGTGAATTGTGTAAATTTAAATTCAAAGACATCATATCAGAAAAACTGTCATGATATCCATGACTTTGTGGGTACTCGATTTGAGGTTTGATTAGAAATACGAATCCTAAGTACACATATGAAACATAAGCTCAACAAAGCTCCATTGCGAAAGTTTGCAAGCAATGACTTCGTTTTCTGAATAGTTTCCTGCAAAGAGGAATTCTAACTTGTTCCAGATTCCGCTGCCGAGTTTTATTAACTTTTAATTTATGATTTTAATCATTTTCTGCTCATTCATTTACGTACACTGAATTTAATCCAGTGCTTTGCCTCTTATTTAGTTCAATTCATTTGAACGCTTGAAATAACTCATGTGCCTAGTTCATCTTTATTAAAATCGACTATCTTATTCCTGTTTTTTTTCGAAGGTACTTCCTTTTGTTGGTTCTACGACAGTATCATAAACACCATAGAAGGCAAAATTGAAGGAAAAAAGAATAGATCCACAAATTAGAGATCGGTTCAGCTGTTCAGCCTTGAAAAGGTAACACACATACAAATAAATAGATATCGTGTAAATCATATTAATATGAATTTGGGTACTTTAAACAATTAGTCGCTATTCAAAAGTTCTTAAGTTCAAAATGCACGAAAGGAGCCTCTGACGCGTACTTGAATCCTTTAACCATACCGGTTTGAAATCAGTGCCAGAAGTTCAAAATGTTTAAAATGAAGTTCACTTTCTGATAAATTATTAAGAATACTGTAAAATCAACAATTTTGTTAATATCTAAGAAAAAGTAACAAAAGTGCCACTTCTGAGATCAACATGTTTTTTCAAACTTTAAACTTAATTTAGTTGCTAATTTCTTTGTTTTCGTAGTAATCAGGACACACTACTGCTTGGTGATTGGGACAAATCCATTTATTGCAAGTCTTGCACCACTTTTGTCAACCGATTTCGGGCTCTCTCATGACGTATAATATACTCAGAAATGCTCTCATTTCTACTACATCAGCTGGTTTCCCATCCCTGTTTCTTTGGTAATCGTCCTTTATTTTATCTATGTATATATTATAGCACCTTACCAGGATGTCAGAGATATCGTGCGTGAAAAACAGTTCAAAACAGGATAACGGATCCTTAGCATTCCTAGCTGCATCTCCTTTTGGGCCTGGTGGTATTATCCTAATGTTTCGGGGTCGCGTTCGCGTTGCTGTAGGAACATCTATGTACCAAATAGTTCGTTCGTCGATTTATAGACTGCACCGCGCCTTCTGGTTGCTACTTCCGAGAGTGAAACGTCTTCTGAACCTGATGTGTCGTCTGATTCGCTCATTCTTTCCTCTTCATATTCACGGAGTTCTGACTCGCAGACTAGGGCCTGCAAGTCTGGCTCTAGCTGAATTTCATCATCTTCACTCTCAACCGCTTCATCTTTAGTATCTGGCTCTCGAAGCCACCTTTCCACATGTAAATCACCCATGACGTAAATCTGTAAAAAAACTAAAATAATAAAAAAATACATTTTACAATGTGTAACTAATTAATAATTATTAATAATTTGATATACATACGTATAAATATATTATTATTAACAAGAGAACATTGTAATAGCGTTATAAATCGATAATACATCAAAAGTTACATACCTGAATTTGGTACACCAAAACACGCGCGGACTACTTTAGTAGGCCCGCGCTTTTGGAGTCGAACTGCTTGTGCATGCGTACCCGCTGGGGTCGTGCGGGGTACCGAGGTTGTGTCAAATATACCAGACGAGGATTACCTGGAATCACAAGTTTCTAGCGCGCTTAGTTAAAAAGTAATTGCAAAAAGAGTTACCCTGGTCTACTATAGTAGGCCGCGCGTGTACTCTAGTGTTAATAACCAACATAACATAATATTTTTTCGATGATGCTTTCTTTTGTTTGTTCTACGACAGTTTTATAAACACCATCATAGAAGGTAAAGTTAAAGGACTTATTCATATAACTTCCCTTGGAAGAGAAGTGCCCTAAATCAGTTAACATAAATTATAATCAGTAGAAATAAATTATACATCCCTAGGTTTCGACTAGAAAAAGTAAATAAGTCCTTTATGGGGAACACGGTGCGCTTCTATAATAAGCATCCTGAAAATGCTACTGAAATTTAAAGCATACATAAAAGGTAGTCTTTTAGGTGAAGTAGGAAGAAATCTTATTATAATATAAATGACTATATTATTGATATTAAAGCATGGCCTCATGTTGCTCTGCCGTCAGACAGTTAACCGACACACTTGATATGTATAAACTCTCTTGTATTAGTATTCCGTAGTTAAGGTAGTTATAAGATGGATCATGTAAAAAAGCGCTAGGACCAAGACGAGTTTCTTGCCAATTCTTCTCGGGCTTGGGTTAGGATGAATTGGCACCTAAATTCACCTATTATGTAAAACGTTTCAAAGTGATCCTTGTTATTGTATTGAATAAAGTATCCTTTGACTTGACTTTTGACTTTGAGTTACATGAGCCAAATTAAGAAAATTAAAAATAAAAGGTAGCTGTCGTGTCATATAATGAGATAAAGAAGGCTGTGCTGGAGCGTTACAGGTGAAATGAGCTGCATCATTCATCGACAAGTGCACAGCTCTTAAATTAGAAGATTAAGGAGAAACTTTTATTTTATCGTATAACTACCATAACTACAAAAACTAAAACTAATCACACTCCGTTATCCCAAATCTTATCAGTAACTGACAAACTGTGGGTTTGTATTGACAAACAAACTTATAAGGCTTATAAGCTTTTGGCTGGTTCGTATTCGTAGCAGATGTATGCGGTCTACGTTGTGGGCACTGCGCTATAAGTCATGTTGGCGATGTTTGTGGTTTGAAATGAAACACGTTGTCCCAGGAGGGTGAAAACATAAGGCGATATGACGCGATGTCATTTTAACTATGTAAAACCTCTTTAGCGCAGTGGGCTTGAGTCCGGCTGAGACGCAGAAGGTTGCGGGTTCGATTCCCGCCGCGGGACAAATATTTGTATGATCTGCAAGTATTTGTCTCGGGTCTGTGTGTTTCTATATATAATATATATGTATTTACAAAAAATAGTAGTATATCAGTCATGTGGTACCTATAACACAAGCACTGCTTACTTTGGGGCCAGATGATGTTGTGTGAAATTTCCGGGATTCTTTATTTTATTTATTTATTTAACTATACTAAAAATTTGCGAGCCTTACTGCATTCGCTTATCATGTATAACATCTGACATCTCACCTTAGTAATAAGCAACATAACATTATATCTTGAATTCGTTTATACACTTTACACACAACACTGTAGGTTAAACACAGTGATGCGGTCTCCTGCTCTATTTCCCTTTCTCTTTCTCGTCACACACAACAGGCACACACTTGGCTGACAGTGCCATCCTCTCGGAAATGGGCGCGCTCATTGGTCAAATCAAATAGCCCGCGCTTCCCCGTCTCCTTTCAATCACAATCTACAGAAAAGCGAGGGGAAAAATTTTACACATCAAAAAACTAAAATATTGGAAAACCACGTAACACAAAAAACAAATGAAAACGATGACATCTGCAGAAGTTAGTTAACGTGTGTAAGCGTGTAAACGTGGCTTTTTGGAATAAATTGTAGCAAGCGGTGAAACGCTTCCCATCGCTCTCGTGTGTACGCAGCTTACCAACGCATCGCATTGTGTCACGTAGCGTACCTCCCTTTAGTAAGACAGGGATATATTCCAAGTCTGTACGCGGCACGCGTTCAATAACCGTCTAATATTGCGGCTTTCGACTGTCAAAGTGGCAATAACGCTACAACGACATTTGGTCGAACTTCGCTTTTGCTCGAAAACACAGTAAACGAAAATATTTAAATAAGGTAACATTAAATGTTTCTTGAGCAATAAAGAACTACTCTCATTAAAACACATAATTTAGCGTGATGTTAATGTATGGTCTTGTCTTTATCATTTTAATGTCAATGAGTTAAAATAGCAACAGATTTGAAAAATATATGATAATAACAATAAGTATTGGTGGAAAATGCACACAACACCATCTAGCCCCAAACTAAGCATACCTTGTATAATGGTGACCAGTTGATCATACTATAAGATTTATACTTATACTATAACCGATAATTATATTATACGAATTAAAATTCGTTTTTTGTTAAGCTAGAATAGCAGCGGATTATTTTTGGCCATTTTGCGAAGAAAACATTGCGCTATTGTTTTATTAATTTTTCTCGATATTTCCGATTTTATAAGTAATTTTGATGTTTTTTTTAAATAGAGTTATTGACTTGGGTGTGAATAATTAGAATAAAAGGTTTGTATTTCTTAGTGATTAGAGCAAAAGCAATCGATAGTTATTTTTAAAAATAGCACTATATATATAAAAAAAATGACGAACGACATGATAGGATTTTGTGACATACTATAAACAATACAAACACTTGACACTGGCAAAACAGACATTATTATGACACATGCCATTAAGAAGAAGATTCTTCGTTTGTTATTTCAAGAAGTAATATAGCTCTGCTTAATTAATATTTTTTACTCGTTTTATTGCATGTGACTACGGGACGGGTATGGCAATTGAATTGTATGTGTATTGACAATTGACCATCGACCAAAACTTTAACAAACAAATTGACTATAAACAAAAATAAACACTTAACACTGGCAAAATCGACATTATTATGCCATAAACAAAGAAGAAGAAAAAGAACAAAGAAGTACAATAGCAGCTTACTACTTGAAGTCGGTCTTACTAGATATTCTACTTCTGCCTATGTGACTATATATCAAAAAGGAGGTTCTCAATTCGTCGGAATCTTTTTTTTTAAGTATTTTCACCGATTACTCGAAAACGCCTGAACCGATTTGGAAAACTCATTTTTTGTTTGAAAGGGTGGTCCCAATTAAAATTTATCATAATCGGTCGAGCTGAAAAATCAACGAAAATCTGAAAATTGTATACATCGATGATGTTTTCGTGTACTTCGATACCTTGCTGTCTCATTGGAGCGGTGCGTTTATTTGGCCTAACCATATAATATACATATACTTTCCACTAAAAATATATTATAAGCTCAAATTTTATTCAATAAAGTCGGTTTTCTTTTTAGTTTTTAAAACGTAATTATTCTGTCCGAAATTTGCCGACGCACAAAGACGTAAAAACAGATAATTACAAAATGTAACGGGACCACATAGCCTTTGTACGAGTTGACCTTTATTCGTGAATTAATTTCCCAACGGAGGTAATTAGGAATAAACCCAGTTATCAGGGTAATAAATAAATGTAAATCTTATTATTTTCAAGCTTACAACGTCTTAGATAAAGAAATCGGATAATGAAGGTATATAACGCGTTTGGAACCTCCTTGGCACTCGTTCATTTTCATTATTATCGTTGTTTGTGGCCAACTCATACAAAGTAATATTATAAAAAAGTACTATTGTTTGGATTACTTTGGATTACCGATGTCTTTGTTCGTTTGTCGTGTTACAAGTTCATTCTTGGTCTCTCGACGCGGCCTTTGTAGGAATACACCTTCACGACTAGTGCAGTGGCCTTGAAAGAGCTATTAACAAAAAACTAGTCGTCAAAATGTAGAAGTTTCTTCCATTCATACACATGCTTATTTATATACTTTATGAACTATTTTGAACAATGTTTTTTAAAAGTTTTCTTTTTTTTAGTGTTCTGGTCAGTACCAGACACCTGTACCGGTTACCAGATTAACTGGTGTTGATTATCGGTATAGGATAAACTAAATTCTTTACATAATTATACTTCATGACTAGTTAGGCTTCCATGTCCCCAAGCAGTGCCATTCAGTTCAAATAATTATAGACAAAATTCTTACTCTAGCAGTAATCGCAAATAACAACCTGGCTGACATCCCTGAACTTGACCTTTTCAACAGGTAAGCCGCCCAGAATAAAAAATGTTTTAGCGGAACGCTTGTCTGACATGTATTCTTAACTCTTCTAATGATCATTATGTTATTTTCTTTTTCTGTAATTTTGTTTTGTTTAGATATAAATTTAATATATTTACTTTTTTTTGTTTAAGTTATATTTAGAACTAGTTGATCCGTGCCAACTTCGTTGGACGGTTACAACTTTACAAAAAATATAAAAAAACCAATATTTATTGTTATAATAACAGAGATTAACAAAGTTACTGATAAATATTGATAGATGGCGCTAGCAGCCACCCTCTTTGCCCGCCCTGTTCCCGTTCCCGTTGTTTTTCCGGGATGAAAAATAACCTGTATCCTAATCCAAGTTACTAACTATATTCATTTTAAGTTTCATCCAAATTGGTCCAGCGATTCTCGAGTTATAAGTGGTGTAACTAACACGATTTTCTTTTATAAATATAGATATAATAAAATAGAATAAGTTTTTATTTGCAACAACACATTACAATAGACGAATGGACAAATACAATAAACCCATACTTAGTTCATAGTTCATAGTATACATTCATAACATAATAATGGTTGCCGCAAAATGGACCCTAACTCAGCATATGCGGATTGCAGTGTCAACAATCCGCGCTGGTCTTCCGTTTGGACCCCGATCTTGTTTAGCGGACATGAAACGATATATACAACTTAAGAAATAAACGAATAAAAGTTTTTTTCTAGTTTATGTTTTTTTCTAATGTAAGCAAACTTTTTAAACTCTATATGCGAAAACTATTAATTGGTTTATAGTTCATAGTTATATGTATTAAGATACTTTGTTTTCCTGTCAAAATGTATTATCAGACAATAACAAGAGTTGGATGGAACGTGCGTGCGTCATCTAGTGGCTATCTCAGCGGAGCAATGACCTACGCTAAGTACCTATTTACTGGCAGAAACCAAATAAAAACAGTCGATGATTAGGCTCAGAGGGATAGAATGGCGCATCAATAAAGCCGGTGTTAGATTTCTCGAAGCGACCATGATAAATAAAATAAATTAACAAATAATGCCGGACTTTTCACACAACATCAACTGGCCCCAAAGTAAGCACAGCTTTTGTTATAGGAACCACATAATATGACTGATAAACTTACTACATTAATATTAACATACATATGATACATCGAAACACCTAGACCCGATACAAATATTTGCAGATAACAAATGTTTATCCCGCTGCGGGAATCGAACCCTTCTGCGTATCAGCCAGCCTTTAGCCCACTGCACCACAGAGGTCGTTAACAATGCGCTTATCAATAAAAAAAATTAAGAGACTTTAGACTTAGGAACCAAAGTAAAATTGAAGTTTCGTAAATCAAAGTCAAATCAAAATGTATTTATTTGGGAGTAACAAAAACTAAGGTACGGTTACAAGATAACAAAAACATTGAGAGAACGATAAAATTACGCAGAAGTGAGGTGAAAACTGTATCGTAAATGTTAACGAAAATACCAAAAAAATAACGTATTTACTGCTACGTATGATACTGCTAGCTGCCACGCTCACGACTTCGTCCGCGCGTTTTAAGAAGAAAAATATATCACACATTTTTTTTTATAATCGGTTTAGTTGTTTCGATAACCCTCTACATCTAATTTGCAAAACAACAAGCAAACCTACAAACTTTACGTAATTTTATATAATGTCATAATATAGACTAAGCGTTGGACCACCACTCCTTAGTAACTCCTAATACTTAAACGTGTGCTTAGACCGTGTCTGAAAGTAATTACGAGTATTTTTAGTACAAGGTTTGATTTCCCGCAGGCCCGTTGCTTACTTGGAATAATTTATAATGATCCAGACTCCGATATTATAATAACCCGACGCCGGCAATGATTTCCATTTCATACCAAAATGCTCATCTTGTGTTTAAAAGTATTTTCCAGTTGTTACGTAGCTTATATACATTAGTAATTTTTATGTTCCAGATTTTAAAATAATAATGATCCGGTAAAACACCTGCTAGCTATCAGTTTATCCCGTGCCTTTAATTCCCGTGTATTTTACAGGATTTGATACCCCGCGTTGTCACTTCATTTTGTTTATTCTACTCAAATAATCAGGACTCCAATAATACAATCCAATCCAATGCAATCCAATACTCCAATAATGCATTGTATGCATTGCATTCAAATATTAATATAAACCTAAATACTTTTAAATATAAACTCAAACGCTGGCTCATTGAGCTTGTACGATACGAAATTGACGAACATAATAAAAAGTAGTTTTAGATTTTATGTAAATTTAAAATTAGTAAATCATTCTAGATTTATATAACCCGTTTTGTAACCCATTTTCATCGCTAAATAAGGTTGTTGAAAAACATTTAAACTCGTATGCATTTATTGTGTATTTTAGGTATGTAAACAATAAAATTTTAAGTAAATCGCTCTACGCGTTGTGAAGTTTCATACAAATTTTTACATCTCTATTGTATCTTTTTTATGGTTTGTTTTGAATAACTTTAAAACACATGTATATTAATGGTAGGTACACAAACTAAGCATTAAAACATCCCTATTTTTTTATTTTTATTTTATTAGTATACAGTTTGAAAGCCCTCATTAAACCCATTTTTAAGGGTTGGTTTAAAAAAACCCTTAAAAACGTTTTGATTTATTTAGTATTGGAGGTAATCACTCTACGCGTTAAAATATCCCTATAAAAATAGTAACCCCCATTGCACCCCTTTTTAGAAATCCTGAAACACGTGTTTATTCATTATGTATTTTAGGTATACAAACTAAGTTTTAAGTAAATTACACCACGTGTTAAGAAGTCCTCATACAAATTGAAACCCTATTTCATCCCTTTTAAGGGATCTTTTGGTAAACCCTGAAGTATGTGTCTATTTATTTTGTATTTTGTATGAATCAAGTCCCAAGCAAATCGCACATCGTATTACAAAACCCCCATACATATGTTAAGCCCCTACTACACCCTTTTTAAAAGGTTGTTTTTGATGATCAAAACATTTTTAAGTGAAATTTCAGATTTGTTCAAAGAATTCGATTTTACATAAATACGTTTTCATCCTTTTTCACCCTCTTAGGGGTAGAATTTTGAAAATACCGTTCAATAACTTACATACTAAAAAAAATGTTCGTGCCAAATTTAAAATTTCAAAATGTATTTTTAGAGATGTCGTGATGAGTGAGTGAGTCAGTAAGTGGTCTTCTTTATATAAATAACAATGAGGGCACCATATTGTTATGGTATCTAATATGGGTTATTTGTCGGTTGTTAATATATATTTTTAATTGTAAATACACAGCATAATAAGAAGTAACAAGTGTAGAGTGTGTTATATATATGCGTGTATGTGAATGGAAAAAGTTGCGAGCAATTATTTTGTAAAATTCCTAACAGTGACTTGGATATTTTCTCCTTCTTATCATATAAGATAATATCCTTCGTATCAGTCACTAGTTATTTGCAATCAGTATGGCGAAAGGATTAAAATACGCCTTAGAGACTCCATTCGTGCACTTCAAACATTTTAAGTTCTATGACATGCCGGTTTCCTCATGATGTTTTTCGTCGCCGTTTGAAAGTACTGATATAGCTCTCATATATTTTTCGAATCGAAAAATCTATAGGTGCACGACGGAATTTGAACCTTAGGATCGCAAGACGGGACCACTTTCACTAGACCACCAGTGCTCTTGTTACAAGAATATTTTCTTATATCAATAATTTGCGCTTACTACGAACAACTCCGTTACGTGTAGGTACTCTCTTATCTACCGTATTTTTTTTATAGCTACCCTATTCTTGTTCCCAGTAAACAACTTGATACTGACATATATATTATAATATATCCTACTCGTAAAATGTAAGTACTTTATATATATTAAAGCAAAAAAAATTATTACGCAAAATCTTACTGGGTTTGTGGATAGCTATCATAGCCTAGTAAAATTCTTGGAGAGTGATTCACAAGTAACATGCACACTAAACCTGAAAGAGAGTTGGTACTAGTAGCTACGAGTATTACTAACTGTGATAATGAAGTTCACTGTCATCTATATATTTATACGTGAAGCAAAAACTTTGTACCCCTTTTTACGAAAATTGCGCGGACGGAGGATTATGAAATTTCGCACACTTATAGTTTATATAGGAGTGTAGAATGCTAATATTTTTTTTATTATGCATAAAAAATATATTAATTATTAATTAATTATGGTCGCATTTCGATCAGTCGGCGAACACTAGTTTAAATAAACAATGCGAGTTTTGTTATCCGATATTTTTGCATTGTTTAGTTTCATTCGCGATCATGACGCGACGCATACAACAATGCTGAAATATTAAATAAAATGATGATTTATTTTAAGTGTTCTGAAGTCCACAAGGAACCCTTATAGTTTTGCCATGTCCGTCTGTCTGTCTGTCCGCCCTTAATCTTGCTCTTGTTCGCAGGCTATTCGTTTTATCGTGTTGAAATTTTGCAAGGTAATACGTATGAGAGACCCCTATAAAGGTATGAAATAAGAATTTAATAGTGACGGTTTTAGGGATACTTCTCCTATATTTAAAATGGGGTTGATTTTTAAATATTTTACTAATCATACCTCAACCATCGACCTATTTTGCGATACGCTACACGATGGGGAAGAATAATAAAAACCAGGCAATAGAGGTAGGGGGAGGTACCGCATAAAACATCTTTTCAAAGATATATATAAAAAAAAGTTTTTATAACTTTGTAGAGACTGATACATATGACTGTGCAATAGGTATGTCATCATTAAAATAATAATTGTCGGCGAGTAAAAACTCTGCTTAGGGGTGGACAGTCATACAGACGGACGACATGACGAATCTATAAGGGAAAACTCTTTAATAGATTAAAATAGATGGAAATGGACGTTAATTGGTAAGTGGCCTGACTACTTGTCATTCTTAGTTCTACTACTGTTTTCAGAAACCTTCACTGCGCGTTGTCCGACAAGAGTCGGTTTAAAGAGTTTATTCTCATGAGTACAAAGATCAAACAATACAAATTAAATTTGGAGTAAGGTTTCGGATGCAATCTTGCACTTTTTTAGCCTAGTAAATTTTTTGCAAATATTGGCCATATTCAAAAATATAACAAATTTTGTTATAAAAAATCATGGTATTTTTTAAACAGATGTATCTTCCGTTTCCCATGAAATTTCCCATAAATCTGTATTTATGGATTTACCTATTGTATAGGAACATGTTACAGGAAAAAGGTACTTAGGTACTCATTTATAACAAATTACGCAGCAGTAAAACAAATAAGTCTGCGTCATTTCTATTAACGTGAACGTACTCGTATTTATAATCTTACACTTTAATAGCAATTGATATTCAGACCATAAAATAGTTCATCGTGGACCTTGCATACTATGGCGTAATTTAGTTATTTTCTCTCAGGTAGGAATAAACCAAGATTCTATCAAGTTACCTGAAGAATGGTCTAAAAAAAGATATCTCAAATTACTAGTACTAAGTATTATTAGCAGTAAGCATCACCTAGCTCCAAAAGTAAGCAGAGCTTGTGTTATTATATGGTAACCACATGACTGAAATACTACTTATCATTTTTTTTTCATACATATTATAGATGAAATACACCCAAATCCAAGACAAAACAAGCAGATCATACAAACATTTGTCGAGCAGCGGGAATCGTACCCAACCTTCTGCGTCTCAGACGTGCCTGCCTAATAATTAATAATTATCTAAAAAATAAATACCTGGGTAATTAAACGAAAACAAATAAATGTAATAAACTCTACTTATTATTCTAATATAAACTAACCATCCTTAAATAAATAGGTACTTAGATAATTTATTAATGTGTGTCTAGAGCACTGACAGCATTGACACGTTATACGGTAATGCTAATTTGCTAACCGAAATAGAAGAGAGCATTCCGGTCACACATGGTCTCTATCAGTCTCTCCGCTAGGTCCTTGTATATTTATGTGCCCCTGATTCTCATGGACTTAAATGTCTACTCCAAACGTTCTAATGACCGAAATAGAAGAGAGCATTCCGGTCACACATGGTCTCTATCAGTCTTTCCACTACGTTCTTGTATATTTTATGTGTCCCGAATCCTCATGGACTTAAGTTGTCCACTCCAAATGTGCTAATGACCGATATATAAGAGAGAATTCCGGTCACACCAGGTCTCTCTCAGTCTCTCCACTACGTCCTTGTATATGTTATGTGTCTCTGGTCGCCATGGACTTAAAGTGTGTACCCCAAATGTTCTAATGACCGAAATAGAAGAGAGCATTCCAGTCACTTAAGGTCTCTTTCAGTCTCTCCACTACGTCCTTGTATATGTTATGTTCCCCTGATCCCCATGGACCTAAAGTGTCACCCCAAACGTTCTAATGACCAAAATAGAAGCAGTCTCTCCACTACGTTATTGTATATTTTATGTGCCCTGGATCCTCATGGACTTAAGTTGTCCACTCCAAATGTGCTAATGACCGAAATATAAGAGAGCATTCCGGTCAAAATTATCTAAAATATGTTGGTCAACGGTGATGAATCAGATTTTTCGTAGGACTGACCTATTTTTTAAAATACAAACGAACTTATTTAGATCACTCAGTCTTCAGAAAGATAAATCTTTGGTAATGGCATGTGTCGTCATGATGTCAATTTTGGCAATGTCAAGTGATTCAATTTTATAGTAACACGTTACAAAATCGTATGTTATCGTTTGTCATATGTTATTTTACATAAAATGGTGATTTTTCATCATTACATAGTATAAAACAAAGTCGCCTCCCGCTGTCTGTTTGGCCCGATGTATGTTTAGATCTTTAAAACTACACAACTGATTTTAATGCGGTTTTTTTTAATAGATTTAGAATATATTGAATAGAGTAATTCAAGAGGAAGATTTATATGTATAAAACATGCATAATATGGTAGATAAACACTGTTAATTTTAGAGGTTTCTAATGTGGTGTCGTAAATAAACACATATTTTTGCGCTTACATTGCAAACGCTGTCTGAACCCTACGAGATAGATCAATATAATGTACTACAGTATTGTACACCCTCAAAAGGTCTACAAAAAAGTCCGCAATGGTATATGGCTATCTTTTAGGGATAACCATTCTGTAGTATAATTAGTATCAGCATAGCACCCGTGCGAAGCCGGGGCGGGTCGCTAGTATAAAATAATTTACAGATTATTTAAGCTTGAATCACAAAGAAATACATAACTACGATTTAAGGGCCGGGTGATACGCAGAAGGTTGCGGGTTCGATTCCCGCTTCGGAACAAATATTTGTATAATAAAAATAATAATAATATATCTTTCTTAAATAATCAATAGCTACAGCACAAAAAAATAGTGTTAAATAAAAATAAAAAATGAAAATCAAATTATAATAAGAATCAAATAAAATAAAATAATTTAGGAATATTATATACCTCAGGATGCTAGTTGCACCCAGTGTCTATAGGTCCCTGTCAGGCATAAGATCCAGGCCCATAAGTTGCATAAAGATATTGTTGTAGGCAACTCGAATGCCGTCATGAGCTTTCTTTGTGTTGTTCGTCCAGAGTTGGCAAGTGTAAAAAGTCTGGCAGAATGACTTAAAAAGAGTCCTTTTCACGTCACGGAATGCTTTACAAATTTGCTTATTATCATATTTCCGACAACGCATAGAGCGCGTCTTTGTCGCTCAATATCGTTGTCGTCTTTCAGGCTAGAGGTCACGATATGGCCAAGATCCCTAAAATTATCTGCTATATTGATAGGCTGCCCGTTAAGCAATGTACTGGGTATGGTGTCGGGTCCCTTACCAGATCTAAATACCACTATTTCTGTTTTCTTTGCATTATAGATAAGCTCGTGATCTTTGGCATAATTTTCACAGATTTTAATTAATTTTCTTAATCCTTTGATCGAAGGGCTAACCAGCACCATATCGTCGGCGTAACTTGTTGTTAACATACCTACCATCTAATCTAAGCCCAACAGGTGTGCTGCTTAGCTCCACGATAAAATCATTAAAGTAGGTATTAAATAAAACCGGTGAGGTGACCCCTCCTTGTCTCACGCCACAGGATAGCTTGTAGCTGTCAGACTGCTCCTGACCCCACCTGATGTTATTGGTTTAACTGCGGTACCAGTATCTAATGATCTGCATGTATGATCTGCAAGTCTCGGATCTGGGTGTTTCTATGTATAACATGTATGTATTTACAAAAATTAAGTATAAATGTAGTATATTTTGGGGACAGATGATGCTGTGTGAAATGCCCGGTATTATTTATTTATTTCAATAATTTACACCCGAATCAATAATTTTAGCTTTAATATAATAAAATCGCCAAAATTACTAATAAAACCCGAAATAACCTCAGAAAAACATATAAAATAATTAAGAAATATCTGCTTCGCAAGACGTCCTAAAATAATCACAGTCTAATTAGCGAAAACATTTTAAATGACAGCTTTTTTCTACTAAAGTGACGTGTAACGGGCGTGATTTATCTCATTTTAATAATCTCTGGCAAACTCAAGGTAAATTAATGCAATAAGAGAACAATGAACAGTTTAATTTACTTTTATAATAAAAAAACTGTTATTTAAAATTACGCTAATCTAAACCTTGATGTAACGAAACAAAATACGAAATCCAAGCTCGACAGGCAAAACAATAGAATCAATATTAGTAGACACATCCAACGTTAAAAAACTATTGTTGTAGGCAACAGCTGGTACAATGCAATCGAATCCTCTTAAAAACCGTATTCCGGGACAAAACGCTTATCGAGAACGAATCATCGATTTTCTTAGCATATCATTTTCGTGGTGTATTGGTAGCATCCTTGCCATCCAATAATAAAGTCATGTGTTCGAACAAAAGTGGGTTTTTCCTTTCAAAAATGAATGCTCAAAGCCAGTCCTCAAAGAAAAAGCTCGGAATCCGACATATCCTATAACCTAAAAAAATAAGATATTCTCAAAGATCTAAGTAAAGGTCTGAGGAGATATCTTTCGGGGAACACAATTTTAAGCATGTTTTTTTTACATTCGGAACTGTCCGTAAGTTTACTTCTTTTTTTGAGTTTATGACCCTCAGTCAGAACATTCGCCCGTGCTGCAAAAGCCGTTCATGATTATTATGATTCGTACAAATCCAGGATGCACCTACTCAATTGTAAATCTCACCAGCAGTCATTATTAACTTGTATTTTATCAATTGGTCAATGCCCAACTAAAGCTTACCTAATTCTTAATTCTTGTAGAATAGTTTAATATTATAATTACGTTTTAAAAACAAAAGAGACAACATACTTCATGTATAAAAAAAAACATGTGTGCAATTTACACGTGGTAGAAGTGAAACCATAAAACAATTTAGAACCTCGAATATAAGAAACACTGTATAATGCTTTCTATCTCACTTTCTCCCACGTTAAATCTTATGAATTTATGTGTCTGTTTCTTTTTACTGTCGCTTTTTCGTTTCAATGACTTTCAAATCAAAACGATGCAAAGAGGTTTTCACTTCAATAGGAAAATATCAAAATTTCGTTTCATCTAAGTGGATGAAATATTTTTTCAGTTTTTTTTATTTTAAAACCTTACTACTGAACCGATTTTTATGAAATTTATATTGGACCAATCGGCAAGTATATCCTTTCACATGAAATTAGAATTTTTTCAGTTTTTTTTATTTTAAAACCTTACTACTGAACCGATTTTTATGAAATTTATATTGGACCAATCGGCAAGTATATCCTTTCACATGAAATTAGATTTTTTCAAATCGTTTCATAAATTTCGGAGTTATGACATACATCAAAAAAATACAGTTGAATTGAGTACTTCCTCCTTTTTTTGAAGTCAGTTAAAAATACATATGTTTTGTAATTGTATGCAGTTAAAAAATATTTTTACATAAGTTTTGACAAGCGCTTCTAACATAATTAACGTGTACAATGTAAGATTGCTGCTTTCTAGGTTTACAACTTACACTGGAAATGTACTAGACTAGATTTACTTTATAAAACAAATGACATTTGAAAACAAAAACAACTGTCATCTCTCAAAATAACTAAGAACTTTAGGCTCATTCGCATGAACGCAGATAACAAAAAAAGACACTAGGTATCAATAAAAATATTATTCATAGCTGTTTCCTTACTCGGAACCACACTTAAGTTTAATTGCCTAGATCATCACAAATTACTAATTTACAATCGAGTCATAATCGTTTTTTTAACTGATATAAAACACGTAATGGGGGTGTGTGATAACCAGTGACTTGCAAAACCCCAGTTCATTCAAACTTACTCATCAAGCTGCAATGATTAAACATCATCACCAAACTACCTAGACCTCTGCTTTGGGTTTTTCTAATGTTATATTCACAATATTGGGAAAGGCACGCTCACGGTCGAAAGGTCTTGGTGAATTGGTTGTTTCGCTGTGATGCTGATGTGACGTCATGTCGCAGTAGAAGTGTAGATTGCGAGTGGGTTTTTACGCTCGCGCTCCCAGACGTCGCGCGTCGTGTTGATAGTCTTGGTAAAGCTGTAGAGTCGTTTCTAAGTATAAAGTTTTGATAATTATGAAACTAATATTATGTATCTATGTATTTTATATAATTTTACAAAAAATGATCAGCTGATTGACATTTTTTATTTAGTTTCGCAGATTCCATTGTTTAGGTACTTTAGGTATAACTTTAAAGAGAGCTCTTCTGTGAGTGCCAAATCCTAATTAAATCCAATGTATGTGATAATAAAAAACCTAACTAAATTGAGAAATGAGTTCACGATTTAAAATTTCTTCACACACAACGTTCCTTAGGTACACTATATCCAGACAGATTTTATCACTACATATTATAAAACAAAGTCGCTTACCGCTGTCTGTCTGTCCCTATGTATGCCTATGTATCCCTATGTATCTTTAAAACTACGCAATACATTTTGATGCGGTTTTTTTAATAGATAGAGTGATTCAAGAGGAAGGTTTATATGCATAAAACATGCATGATATAGTACATAGAGGAACACTGATAATTTTAGAGTTTTCTAATGTGATGTAAATAAACTCATTTTTTGCGCTTACATTGCAAACGCTGGCTGAACCTTACGAGATAGATCAAAATAATATACTACAGTATTGTACACCTTAACAAGGTCTACAAAAAAGTCCGCGGTGGTATAAGTCTATCTCTTAGGTTATTTTATTTTCTTAGATAACTTTGTATATAAAGACATTCTATTTATTATCAGTTATATATTTGGTATCAACATTGCGCGTGTGCGCTATCGGGGCGGGTCGTATGTTATGAATTATGAAATATGTTATGTATATAATAATGTAAGTACTACCAATATTGCGAAAATATCACGTCAAACAGTTTTTTTAACTTACAGTTTCTAAGAAGTAATTTTTTTAATTTTCTTTTTAAATTTGGTATTATCATAATAAAAAAACTAGGAAGTGTCATCTCCACACATTTGAATCCGATACGCATGTTACCGACGAGACAGATTCTCGTATAAAATTATTAAACTCATTGAGGAAGGCACAGTCTACACTACATCCTCAGTGAGTGCAGACCTTGCAGCAAACTGCCATCAATCAATCCAGTTCTCGACCAGCTCTTCTATTTTTATATCAGGTAAATAATTGGCTCTAAATATCTAATTATAATATTTAATATAAAACAGAGATTGTTTAATAACAAGAACCCGAGAACGCAATTATTCAAAAATTTTTTGGTAACACAAAAATTGAGATTGAATAATTTTGATTGCTCTTCAAAACATAAAACATATTTTTTTTTTAAATTTCGCTAGATTTTAGTACAATGAACTAAAATAAATAGTTCGGTTTTGTTGGTTATAATTGATTCGTAAGATTTATGTATCATGATCTAATTTTCCAAAGAATGAATAAAGATTATATTAAAAGTAGGAAACAGTAACTCAGTTTTATTTGAGCTCGTGTTACATTCATCTTGATAAATGATTGTTTTTATTTAATGTACTTAGTTATAGGTAAGTAAGTACTTTGGAGGTTATATTATATAAAAATTGATATTAATGACCGCAGTTATAACACTGTAATAAATAGCCACAAAAAATAAAACGGAAATATTATTTGGAACGGATAATTTCATTTCGTGTTATGAAAAGAATATTTGCCGGGAAAATTATATTTGCAACTAGCCAGATTATTTCTTACGAGACAATTAGTTGTATATATTTATAAATAAATAGTGCCGGACATTTTACACATATCTATCTGGCCCCAAAGTAAGCAGAGCTTGTGTTATGGGTACACAACCTTTTTTTTTAAATATTATACATAGAAACATCAAGGTCCGAGACAAATACTTGCAGATCATACAAACATTTGTCTTGCGGCAGGAATTGAACCCGCAAACTTCTGCGCCTCAATCGTGCCTTCGCCCATTGCATCACAGAGGTCGACATTGATTGATTGATTTATGATAGACAAGCAGCTACGAGTATCCCTGGACTATATAAAACAGTATTGAAATAGTCCTTATTTAAGATTGATTAATCTATTTGAGTACTGATTTGTTAGTTCGTAGCCTCGTAACATTGACAGAAGTAGCTGGTAGTGTTTTCCAATTGTGAACCACTCGGTTGCTTAGATAGTAATAAGTGGCGAGATCACGGATAATTTTGAGGTGGCCACGTGAATGTATTCGTGACTACCATGCCCTTCAGGGTGAGAACTTGCATGCACTTGTGGCATGCACTAGAGTAAACAGGAAAAAGATAAAACCGGTTGAGCTCCGACCACAAAACAAAAGGTATCCAATCTACTCGGCCTTACAAAAAATAAGCAGCCCTAGGCATAGATGGATACTATAATTACGTACAATTATAATATGCTGGTAATAATTTTCAACTTATATCTTATGTGGTTTCAATACTTGTTTAGAACATTATACATATTATCCATGTTTTATTTAGTAACTTTGGTGAGTAATGAAACGTATTTCTCTATTACAGATAAGATGGCTGCATACAATTTCGTATTTTTAGCTCTCGCTTTTATCTACGCCGTGCAAGCTCAAAGGCCGTTTTACGCTGGACTGAGCGCTATCGGATACCCACAAACGGCCGAAAACGATCTTCTGTCAAACAGATTCGGTGAAGACGAACCCCAGCCAATCGAAGTCCGAGGAGACGGAAATTTAGTCAACCGTTTCAATGCCATGCCAGTTGATAACCGACCTTTTTGGTACCTCAACTGGAGGCAATACAACGCCTTGAGGCAGCAGCCGCAGACCTATCCACAAAGACAAAACTCTTTCATCGACAGATTCAGAAAGTAGGTTTTGAAATTGGAATTCGTTGAGCTGTGTTGAGTCGCGTAAGGACCGAGTTTAAAAAAAGAATACCGCCATAATGGGATTTTGGAGTAAACAACATTATTTTTGAAGAAAATTAAAAAACCATCCCGTGCAGTTTTTATCAAAAGGTGGATCAAAGCTGGTACAATTAAAATTAAACCGGTGAATACTCACAGCAACTTCAAAAACCAACAATGATATTGCATTTCGACAAGATTTTGAACAAACAAAGAAACAGAGTACAAAATAAAAAACGGTTTCAATGACTGATTTAACTTTCTGTTATAATTGTATCACATTGTAGTAAAAGTATATTATATGTGAATTTATTTTATTTGTTTTTTTTCCTGGTTATTTGAATACAAATAATGATTTTATTAGCATTAAAAATATATTTTTAAATGCACATCTGTATAATTTTTCAGCACACTTGGTAACTCCACTAATTAACTAAATGCATACCAGAAAAATGAATGCTGTGCTAAAAAACCAATTGATTAACTAAACATGTCCTACAATTGGTTAGGTTATGTTAGAGTATAGAAAACAACAAAACGCCAGAAGAATAATTCAAGGTCACGGTAGGAGCATAAGAGTTCTGCAAATACCATTAAACAGTATATATAATTTGATTTATTTAGTGTGCATAACTTGTGTGCAATTCAGTATTTTTGGTTTAACTTTGAAATATTCTGTTCGAAAAAAGGGAATACACTAATACACATATCGATTTAATTACATGCCATTAAAATCTAGTCTTACAAGAAAATAAACTGTGTAGCCAAAACAGCTTTTGTTTTGTCTTCTTCTTATGTTATTGTTTCTTTTCATGTTACTATTTATTTATTATTTAGGGTAATGAAAGGATGAAGGCCATTCAAAGCAAAATACTGAAAGCAAGAGCAGTTTTAAATAGTAGGTAGCCATTATCAACCATGTCAAGCAGCTTTATGAGTTCAGGACCTGTTTGCGCACACATAGCGGGACTAGGTGGTACTTATGTTTGACCTACCAATGGAGTGCCTAGTGCCTACCTACTTGGTTAGGCATAATAGGTTCCTAATGAGCTGCACGACTTAGATTGTATTATATAGTTTATTGTTTTTCATATCATTAGTTTCTTTTTATATCTACATTATATTGTTACCTTGTTTAGCTGACTCTTCCTCTTTGTCAAATAAACGTATTTTCTTTCTTACTTTCTTAGCTTATTATTAATATTATTGTTATTTCATTGCGTCCGTTTGTAAGATATATCGCGTGATAGAGCTGGCTTCTATCTGGTCCAGCATTTTAGCAATGACATTCATCGTGGCTTCCCTTTGACAGTGGTCTGGATCAGTTAATCGATCTATAGATCGTTTTGAGCGATTCTTAGATAGCTTAACTTTTTCTTATATCATTTATATTATTAAAAAAATATTTATAATAATGATTTTATAAGTTAATAGGTTGGTATTTTAGTAATTATTAAAAGTAACATTTGACTCTAGATTGTTTTATTATGTAGTACCCAAACCTTTATAACAATCACTTTGTCACAAAGCTTTTTCTTATAAAATAAAGATCTTTTGTTATGAAATATCCTATTCTTCATTACTTTTTATTATTAAATCAATTTGCAAAAGTTGACGGTACCTTTTTTTTATGCGCACTTTCAGTTCCCGAACATTTTGTTTGAAGAAAAGAAGAAATACTTACAAAAGCTGAATTTCCATTCGATATTAATATTATAATGAGGCAAACAATAACATCGAAAAAGAAAATACTTAGGACATACCCAAGTAAATTTTAACCTGCACCGTGAATCTAGGACTTAATAAAAAGGTCTTCTTCACGCGTTGAAGGGGACAACTTAGCATTTCTAATTGTGAAAATAAGTTAAAAAAAACACGGTACTCCCAAACTTCTTTCCAAAAAAGGAACAGTCTTTTAAAACCGATTACCGGTTTAAATTCTACCCTCACATTTTCGTTTTTTTTTATAATTGATGTAGTAATTTATTGCGATGTATGGTTTTGTAATAGGTATCTGTGTACTAACTATACCTAACTACTTTTTTTAAGTTTAAGATTTTTTTAAGATTAAGTTTTTACTAGTTTTAAAATATTTTGTTTACTCTGTACCTACGATTAAGCCTTTATATACTAATATTTTTGTGTTCTCATGTAAGTAAGTGAATTTATTCTTATGAGAAAATAAATAATCTTAAACCTAAAATTTGATTGTGGTTAACTCGATTGTTTGTTGTGCCCGGAAAAAATGCTACTTTTTAGGTTCCGCTATGCCCATCTGTCTGTCTGTCTCTCTGTCTGCTTGTCTGACTGTCCGTCTCTGATCAGAGCTCTAGCTCCCAGACTATTTGTGTTTTCTTAATAAAAGTATGCGTATCGTTTGATATCGTATTTAAGGATAATACGAGATAACTTACATTTTTTGAAATAAGTATTCGTTGATATGGATATTCGTACAAAGAATTATAATCACTACATGGTATAAAACAAAGTCGCTTCCCGCTGTCTGTCTGTCCCTATGTATGCTTAGAGATTCTACGATTTGCTTAGAGATGACGGATTTTGATGCGGTTCTTTTTAATAGATAGAGTAATTCAAGAGGAAGGTTTATATGTATAATACATGCATAATATAGTAGAGAAACATTGATAATTTTAAAGGTTTTTAATGTGGTGTCGTAAATAAACTCATTTTTTGCGCATACATTGCAAACTCTGGCTGAACCCCACGAGATAGATCAAAATAATGTACTACACGAATTGTACACCTTAAAAAGGTTTATAAAAAAGTCCGCGATGGTATATGTCTATCTTTTAGGGATAACCATTCTGTAGCCACTTGAGCGTCCGGGTATAAAAATCGACCGAAAACTTTGTTGCGTAGACAGTCCGGGTATTTTTTTCGACCCATCGGACCTCTATGACTTTTGTGTGAAGTTCTGTGGGCTGGCGTCTGATAGTTGCTGTAAAACGTCACTAGATGACTCTTTAATAAAATTGGTGTATGGTAGAATCCAAGAAAACTACGGTTTTCTAGCAACAAACATATAAAAAAAAAAAAAAAGTTTTGCGTGAGTTTGCGTGAAGTGAGTGCGTGCGGGTGTTGTTTAGATTGATTTATTAGTCTTATTTATATTAGTGTTATATATCAAAGTAATCCTCAACATTATTGCTATTGAAATATTTACAAATATTCTAGGCCCATCGCAAAACTAATGGCAAAAAAATCGACATTAAACAAAATGCCGAGTTTATTGAAATTTAACCTACATTGTCAAGTTTAAATTTATATTTTCAGTATTTAGATTCATAGTTGATTTTTTTTTACACGTAGTTTTAATTTGTATAGTTTTACCTAAACATATGTATTTTTTATTTAAGTCTAGCTATAGTAGTTATCTAGATATCACGCTCGAAGTTGAAAATGAACCAAGCGCTCGGCGCCGCAGAATTACGATCGCGCGGGCGGACGTTCTAGAGGGAGACAGCTGCCGCGCTCGGACGTTCAAGTGGGTAGTATAATTTTAGTACCAGCATTGCACCCGTGCGAAGCCGGGGCGGGTCGCTAGTAATAAATAAACTTTATGAAGAACATGACATTTTAGGTACGTATAATATTAAAACTACGGCTACAATGTAATACGTCCTGCAAACAGCGGTCTTATCGCTAATTAATATTCTCACAATAGCTTCACAATATACATATGAAAATTTGTTATACACACATAAAATAGAGATGGGTTTCAGCAAAATAATGACCTTATTCAATAGAATCAATACCAGGAATAGACACAAATTATGTATCCCTAGGACTAGAAAAAGTAAATAAGTCATAAATGGGGAACACGGTGCGTTTCTATAATAAGCTTCCTGAAAATGCTACTTAACAACCAATTAAGAAATTTAAAGCATACATAAAAGGTAGTCTTTTGAAGAAAGTTTATTATAATATATAAGAAAATGACTATTATTGATAAGAATGCATGGCCTCATGTCGCTCTGCCGTCAGACAGTTAACCGACACACTTGAAATTTATAAACTCTCTTGTATTAGTATTTCGTAGTTAAGGTGGTTATAAGATGGATCATGTAAAAAAGCGCTAAGACCAAGACGAGTTTCTTGCCAGTTCTTCTCGGGCTTGGGTTAGGATGAATTGGCACCTAAATTCACCTAGTATGTAAGATGTTTCAAAGTGATCCTTGTGATTTCATTGAATAAAGTATCTTTTGACTTTGACTTTTGACTTTGACTTTTACTAGATCACTAGGAACATCATAATTTGTAAAACTTAAAAAAACCATAAAAGCTTTATACTAAATTCTTATACCTTGATAACTGGTGTTAAATTAGTTTGAGACCCTGGTTTGTTATTGTTTTTTCTTACCCTGACTTTGGAAGCCTTTTCAATGCGTCGTCACATGTGCTTGGTTAATTAATTATTATGTAACAAGTGCGAAGCAGCGGGCAAAAATAGTTTAATATGAAATGACTGCCAACCATCGATATTTGAACGTTCCTGCAAACTACATAAGTAACACACCACTGTTTATTTATAGTCAAGTCCCTCTAAAGGTTTCCTGGCAGAGATCGCTGTTCGCGATAAGGCCGCTCATTGTATTGCCATTTATTTTAAAATAATTGTTTTTGTTATTTTATGTGTGGTGTTTCAATAAAGAGTTATCTAACTATAAGTAGGTACAATTTGACACATATAATACAACAATAACTAATAACAACAACAATAGCTATTCGGATTGATTAGCACGACTTCCTAGTTTCATCGTTGGACCGCTCTTATGGAAATATACCTTTATTATTATTAATACATGGCTAAGTTACTAAGTTTAATATCACAATAACACTCGAAAAAAGTAACAATCAAAAGTAGCACCTTAGAATAAGCAATATTAGCTTTGACGAATCATTATTTACGTGATCTGTAAACATTCCTACTTCGCAATTTATTCCAATACTTACCTAATTCTCTGGATATCTATTTTAAACCTAATTCTTGAGCATTTAAATATCAAAGTCAAATTCAATAAATAATAATAATAAATAAATAAATATTGCTGGACAATGCACACAACACCATCTAGTCCCAAACTAAGCATAGCTTGTATTATGGTGACTAGACGACTGATAGGATACTTAGGTATATATTTTTAAATACATACATATGATACTTTATAACACCCAGACACAGAACAAACACCTATGTTCTTCACACAAATGTTTATCGTGGGAGGGAATCGAACCAAAAATAGATTGATATAATGCAATCACAAGGACAGCTTTGAAATTTGAATCGTCTTACTTATCTAATTATAGGTATTTTATCCAAAAGTGATAGAACGATTTCATAGAAAGCTTCTAAAATAAATATTGATGCGCAATCCACTCAACACTATCTAGCTCCAAACTAAGCATAGCTTTTACCAGATGAATGATCGAATACATATATATTTTTAAATAGGTACTTTCACCTACATGAGATACTTCATAGCAGCTAGGCACAAAGAAACATTTATGAACACAATGTTTATGGGGAATGTTGGAGGGAATACGACCCCCAATACGTAATAGACGGTGCTCTGCCTTCTACGCTAGTACGATGTGGGTACTACCAACGAGCAGAGAGTTATAATAAACGGACATACTCTTCTGAGACTGTGTAAGGTTACATTCCCGATGAATAGATGTGCGAAACTGCTAGAGATACCCGCCAGGTGATTATGGAAATCTGATAATATCAATATACTGATACTAACAGCTTGAGTTACTATTAATGAATTGGTATTACGGAAGGTTGTTGTTGAACGTCAGACATGCTGTCATATGAATAGAAACTTCAAACCAAATAAATATAAAGACGAAGCGCCACGTTCAACCATAGTATATTGACGACCTCTGTGGCGCAGTGGGCTAAGATCCGTCTAAGACGCAGAAGGTTGCGGGTTCGATTCCCGCAGCGGGACAAATGTTTGTATGATCTGCAAGTATTTGTTTCGGGTCTGGGTGTTTCTATGTATAATATGTATATATTTACAAAAAAAAAGTATATACGTAGTGTATCAGTCATGTGGTACCCATAACACAAGCTCTGCTTACTTTGGGGCCAGATGATGCTGTGTGAAATGTCCGTTATATTTATTATTTATTTATTTATGGTATAGTAAAGGCTCAAAATCGTGCATGTAAATACATGCACCCAAATACACCCAAATCATGTGTTTTACTCTAAGTACATGTCACGTCGTCGTCCAGTAAACATTGTACAAAAATCTCGCGCTGTATGATCGATGATATTTCGTATTCCAAATAACCTAAAAACATAATATTTAATTAAAAGGTATGTCAAGGGGCAAAGACTCCATGAATATTTTTTAAGTTTTGCTGCTATTTTACCCATTTTCACCACACAGGAAAGTATATTTTTTTTAGGTATAAGTTTTAGGAAGATATTTAGGTGTTACGACGTGACATATACCATGTAAGAGCAAGGATCACGGTTTAGGTGTATAAGTGTGCGTGCATTTACATAGAAGAGAACGGTTTTGAGACTTCACTTTGGTTGTTCGCGGCACTCCGTCTTTATATTTATTTGGTCTGAGATACTTATCCATCTTGTCAAAACTGTTTCCAATTACAATCAAACTAATGATTTAAATAAGGCCTAGAGCTAACCGAAACTGATAGACATAGATTGAGTTCTATCATCGCTAAGCTAGAATATATACCCTTAATCGCTATAAAGTATATGTAAGTGTCTACCATACATATACATACCATATATAAACGCTTGGCTTACGTCACTCCTGTCCCCACAAAAATATTATTTTATGTAGGTAGATAGCGTACTGTAGGCATTAGTGAATGATTATTAAATATAATCGTAGCTAAATCAAAATTATCTATCATTGTTGTGGTTTGGTTAGTGTGGTAGATAGGTAATTATTAATGTTTGTTTGGCCAATTTGTGGTTTTAAGGTATTAAACGAATTGCTTCTTTAATTTGTATGCCCATTTAGGATTTTTCAAGTCCGTAATTATTATGTATAATGTAACGTAATTATGTATATATATAATATGGGTAAGCCAAATAAATGCACCGCTCCAATGAGACAGCCAGGTATCGAAGTATATAAAAACGTCATCGATGTATACAATTTTTAGATTTTCGTAGAATTTTCAGCTCGATCGATTTTGATAAAATTTATATGACCACTTGTGAAGTATACTTTTTTAAACAAAAAAAAAAAATTTTCCAAATTAGTTCAGCCGTTTTCGAGTAATCGGTGAAAAAAAAAAAAAATATATTCCGACGAATTGAAAACCTCCTCCTTTTTGATTAAATCGGTAAAAAATACATCTTCTTTCCACTAAAAATGTATTATAGGCTCAAATTTCATTCAATGAAGTCAATGAAGGTTTCTTTTTAGTTTTTTAAACGTAATTATAATAATTAAATATTGCACGGTAACACGTAATTAGCATTATGTGTAAAAATAATGAATAATTTTAGAAATAAAATCTTTCAAAATGTTTTGATGACTACATGTAAAGTGTAGTTTAATACTCCATCGTACGTGTGGAATAACGTTTGATATGTCTTTCAAACATACTCTGTGACAACCGCTGTGACGCAGTGGGCCAATGAGGCGCAGAAGGTTGCGTGTTCGATTCCCGCCGCGAGACAAATGTTTGTATGATCTGCAAGTATTTGTCTCGGGTCAGGGTGTATTTATGAATTAATGTATGTATTAACAAAAAATATAGTATATAAGTTACGTGGTTTCCATAACACAAGCTCTGCTTATTTTGGGGCCAGATGATGCTGTGTGACATGTCCAGCATTATTTATTTATTTATACTAAGTTTCAAGGACAGTTTTTCAATATATTTTTGTTATTGATGTGGTCTTTTTCGATGGAGCCATTTGCTCATACTGGCTAAACCGGAGGTAAAACCGGGGGTACCTGAAACGTTTTCAAAATAGTAGCATATTATGTGTTTGGATTGGATCGCTTGATAGGTTTGATTCGTGGTGTGCATCTCCATTGGAGCAGGTTATCGCTATGCGCGATCGCTCTCTAATACTACGTGTGCCTGTCCTTAGAACTAAGAACGTTTAAATGTTCATGTTTTGCCTATTTAATGTAACGTTATTGTCTGTGCCGCATTACTCATACTTTTTAACCGACTTCAAAAAAGGAGGAGGTTCTCAATTTGTCAGTTTTTTATATAATGTTCACGCATTACTCAAAGACGCCTGAACCGACTTGGAAAACTATTTTTTGTTTCAAAGGGTATACTTCCCGAATTTAAATGGGACCACCCATTTAAATTTTATCGAAATCGCTTGAGCGATTTTTAAAAAATCAACAAAAATTGTAAAATTGTATACATCGATGATATTTTTAATATACATGAAGTCGGTTTTCTTTTTAGTTTTTACAACGTTATCATGTTGGAAATATCTATTTCGAGAACCTAGTGCCTAAACAAACCTAACATAGGTTTTAAGACATTAATTACAAACAAACCTCTGTATTTAGTATATTGGTAAAAAAATATTTTGTCTATATCATGAAATTAAAATGAAATTAAAATCCAATTATGAGTAAAAGCTTAAAAAACCTTAGAAGCTCCGTACTAAATTCTATTATTTATAACTTTCATGGTTTTCGATTTGGTCATCATTTGGGAAATTTTCACAATTTTCACTCAAAACTGAATATTTCCCATGATATGTAAGTTTTTCTGTTTTCTGATATTTTGGCACAGTTGAATGCGTCATGATAAACTGAGTTTATCTCGTGCATGCATCATCATCATCATTGGCCTTCGTTCATTTGTTGAAGATGATTTAGGTCGCTTCAGTAAAGTTACAGAGCAGTTAATTGTAATTGAAAACTTTCGTTCATAGATCCACTACAGCATGAGGTGGGTGAAGTTTCTCTATCCACTGACGTAACTCTGCCTGGGATTCTGTTTGATAGCACAGGCCTTCCCGGGTACCAACACTAACATCTCGTCCTTACCGACAGGACCCGCAGGATCGTGCATGCAACTGTGCCGAAATATCGGGAAGCAGATAAACTCGCATATCATGGGAAATATCCCGTTTTGAGAAAATATTTTGTAGTTTTATTTTTCTTACTATATTCTTACGATTGGATCTACTCATATTCTTACGACTACGGAAACCTTTACAGTGCGTGGTCCGGCACGCGCTTGATCAATTTTTAATTGTTAAAACGTAGCGAAACGTGCGGTCAACTCGAGCATTTTTCTAATAATTGAACTCTATTTGGTTCCTGTGAAATTGTTGTTTACACTCATACATAAATAAAACATCAGTGACTTTCTTCCACGAACCTCCGTGGAAGCACGTAAGTATTATATGTAGCGCGTAAATAGTAATATATACGGAAAACCCGTGGGTATTTTTATAGATCTTGCTAGATTTTGAATGAGTAAGTACATACATTTTTATTTTAACAGTTATTTTATTATTTTAAGTGGTAAAATAAGTCATCTATATAGCAATGGTTAGAGCAAAGGCCAGCATACTTTCTTTCTTTTCTAAATAATAATAATAAAAACATTATTGAGAACAGTACAAAAGGAAATATGAAATTTAAGCCTTAGTGCATATACATAAATTAATAGTGTCCTGCAATCGGCGGTCTTATCGTGGTTACTAAATATATCAAGAAACATAACTAATTATTCATCTGTAATAAACTGCCTGAAAAAGCTACTAAACTACCTTAAGAAATTTAATGCATACATAAAAGGTTGTCTTTTGAAAAAAGCTTATTATAATATAAATTACTATATTATTGATAAGAATGTATGGCTTCATGTCGCTTTGCCCTCAGACAGTTAACCGACACACTTGAAATGTATAAACTCTCTTGTATTAGTATTTCGTTGTTAAGGTGGTTATAAGATGGATCATGTAAAAAAGCGCTAGGACCAAGACGAGTTTCTTGCCAATTCTTCTCGAGCTTGGGTTAGGATGAATTGGCACCTAAATTCACCTAGTATGTTTCAAAGTGATCCTTGTGATTGTATTGAATAAGGTATCTTTTGACTTTGACTTTAACTTAATAATTAAAACGAATATTGATTAACAATGATTCAAAGTGATCCTTGTGATTGTATTGAAGATACTTTATATCTTTTGACTTTGAAAAATGACAATGCACATAACACTATCTCGCCACCAACTGATGCCCAGATGACAGACGGAATAGTTATATATTTTTAAAATACTTATGATACTTTATAACACAGTTAATTACATAGATGTTTGTCCTGGGAGATAATCTAACACTCAACCTGCAGCGCAGACAGCATAGCTACTACAAATTAAGCTGACAGGCCTGGTCACAGGCCTGGTAATAATAACTCCCAGGCGTAGATAGGTGTCGTTTATCTAAACCTATTCTACCAAATAGACTATATACCGCTATGAATAAAGTTTATATAAAGCTTAGAAACCCAAAGAACTATAAAACCTTTGTAAATAACCTACTGTGTTTTTACGCCACAACAAAAAATCACGAGAAAATATAAAAGTTCAGCGCTCCTTTGGCAAAAAGCCCTTACGATTAACAACGTTAATGACATAAACCCTAAAGTTGACAGGAGGAAAAATCAGGGGGCGTGACAGAACGCATTAGGGTGAAAGGTATTTGGACGACGACGTTGGGGGAAGAGGAGAGTACCCGATATTCGATTATCTTGGATACCTTTGAAAATTGGCAGCTGTATTCGAGATTTAAAATTTCTATTTTTAGGGTATTCTTTTCTACTCTTAGTGTTAAAAGATTCATTATTCATTCAAGTAAATGTTCATTCTAAGTTATAACATTTTAAAATTAATATTTGAAAATTTCTAAAGTCGGCTGCAGATTTTACAATGTTTAAAATGGTGCTACGTTATTAAAATTATAAATAAAATAAATATTACGTATTATTTTGTTGATAGGAGATAGTGTCACCGACAGTGTTTCGATTCTAGAGAAATTTCATTAGGGTGTGTTTGATCTGCTTGCTTGGTTAGCTTGCTCAAGCTCGCGCTCGCTATTAGCACTCACTCAATATTGGTGCACACAACACCATCTAGCCCCAAAATAAGCATAGCTTGTATTATGGTGACCTACACACATAAAATACTTTTTAACACCCAGACACAGAACACTCACCTATGTTCATTACACAAATGTTTGCCAAGGGAATTAATTAATGTTTGCATCAATGTTTGTTTGAATGTTTGCACATGCAGATAGATCCTATTTTTATGAAGAGGAAAGAAAAAAGACATGAGAATAGCGGCGGAATAGCGGGAAAGATGCTGTGTTGTGTTTTAGCTGGATTATCTTTGAATAATAGAAGATGGTCCATGTGAAAATGCTGTCTCTATCGTTGTACGATTTCATCCATTAAATAATCCTGTTGAAATACGAAACTCCATAGTATTTTATTGTATGACCAAACTTGCAGCAGTTTGACCCAGGTGAAAGACGGGTCAATGTCTTTGAAGGGTATAAGAGACATTAGAAAGTCGCATCAGCCGACATTTATATACATGAAAAAACACTCAGAACCGACACAAATATTTGTGGATCATTTGACGCGCGGCGGGAATCGAACTCGCAACCTTTTACTGCTCAGACAGGTCGTGATCTGATAGGATCAACCACTGTATAATGGCCACAATAATCGGACCATAGTCATACTTGCTTTTAGTATTGCTTACAGTTAGGCCATACAGCATTTTAGAGTACAGGTGGTCTAGTGGTAGTGCCCTTTTCGATCTTAAAGTCGTGGGTTCGAAGTTATGCACCATTGGATTTTTCTGTTCGAAAAATGTATAAGCGATATACCAGCACTCATAAAAGGTAAAAGAACATTGTGAGGGAACCAGCATGTCGTAGAACCTAAAAAGTTCGAAGATGTGCCAAGTGCACTAAAAAAGATTCTGAGACGCACTTGAATACTTTCACCACACTAGTTCAAAATAACTAGTGACGAAGAAGAAGAATAGGCCTTTTTTATTCTCGAGGCCCTCTCATCTTGTGGCTAGGCGTATACTATATTGCCATTATATAACAATAATGCCGGACATTTCACACAGCATTATCTGGCCCCATAGTAATCAGAGCTTGTGTTATGGGTACCACATGACTGATATACTAAAAAACCACTAATGCACTACTAATACTAATACTATACTATACTAATACTATATACGTACTTTTTTTTGTAAATACATACATATTATACATAGAATCACCTAGAGACAAGTGCAGATCATACAAACATTTGTCCCGCGGCGGGAAACAAACCCGCAACCTTCAGCGCCTCAGTATGACCTTAGTCCACTTCGCCACAAAGGTCGTAATGATGAAAACTAGTTTTAGCTTAGTTACGTAGCTTCAGGGTTATAGACACCCCCTTTCCATCTCCCTAGAGTTTAGGGTGGGTAAAACTAAGATAACCCAAAAAACCCAATTTAACAAGAGCCTTTTAATGTTCTCTTCAATGCTGCTTTATCATCTTAAGTGCAAAACGAGGTGGCTCATCAATAACTTGTCATTGAAGTTGCGCCTTTGTTCTTCTCAAGAACAACTCAAGAAACCCTTTAAGAATAAAAAGCTCGGCTTTTTAGAATAAGGAACAGTAAAAACCTTTTAGGTTTGTATTTAGAAGAAAGCTCAAACTGCGATCGTGAACTAAGTGAATAGTTCTGAATTAAATGCTTAAAAAAAACAGCTTACTTCTATAATTTTCACTCAAAACGGGATATTTACCATGATATATGAGTTTTTCTGCTTCTCGATATTTCGGCACAGTTGCATGCGCCATGATCACGAGATAAACTGAAGTCTTTGCGGGTGGATGTTATTGGCAGACAAAACGGTCTACCCTCTTTCTCAGTCTTTTACTGCGAACATTACCCCTACTACCGGTTTCACTGTCACTAACAACTCGATCACGATTACGACACACAACACTCACGGTATCTGGACGCATAACTGGTACCTCACTTTTACGATTTCCACACATCCTCACCACAGGGTTCCAGGCTCCAGACAATTGAAAACCGTCTTCTCGATTGAAATTCCTGTGTTTGGTAATCTCTATTGCCTCTTGTACCAATCTTGGGATGTAATATTTTTCAGTTGAGTTTACCTGTGGATTGTGTAACTCGATCCAGTGGTTTGAGCCAGATTCTAGTAAATGTGTAGCTATGGCCGACTTTTGTGTGTCCATATTTTTGACCGCCCGGATGTGTTCTGTCACTCGACAAGCTATGGTACGTTTTGTTTGGCCGATGTAAGAGCTCCCACAGCAGTTTATCTCGTGATCATGGCGCATGCAACTGTGCCGAAATATCGAGAAGCAGAAAAACTCATATATCATGGTAAATATCACGTTTTGAGTGAAAATTATGTGCAAAACCATGATAGTTTTAAAAGTTATATAGCTTACTTCTAGACCAGTAGGGCGATCGCGCTATTTGTCAACAAAATTGCCATTGAACAGATTAATTTTGGCAAAGGTTTGGATATGGCTAATCTGAGTGTCAAAATGGTACCGCGCTATTCTTCCTGAATTTAATCGTTGATTTTACCAATCGGACAAATATATATAATACTATATAATAATACAAATGCAATAATAGTACTACCTAGAACTACCTAGTATTACTCTATGCACATACTGACTACTAGGATGTACTAAATCAAAAACGTTGGTTTGAAAGCACTGTCAAAGCTAAATCGTTTCCGTTATCTACTATATAAAAATAAGTCGGGTTTTCCTTCCTGACGCTATAACTCCAGAACGCACGAACCGATTTCCACGGTTTTGCATTCGTTGGAAAGGTCTCGGGCTCCGTGAGGTTTATAGCAAAGAAAATTCAGGAAAAATTTAAAATTTATTTTTTGTGAAGTTGTAACTGCCCAACGAAGTGGGCACCGGTCAGCTAGTAGTGTATATAATAAGCGCGGTTCGAAATGTGTCAAAAATAACGTTTTGACTTTGGTTTAGGTTTGGTTCAGACGTTCAAAATTAGCGCGGTCGGCCTTCGGTCGGAACAACATTTGAGTGTTCTTCTGTAATACGGCTCTAGGTAATAAATATTGGATATCATTTAAGCTGTTGCCGATTTAATATGTTATAAATTTCTTAAATAATAGGGTTTGCCCGCAAAATAGTAGATCTGTCGCCAAAATGTAGTCGCCAAACAATACAAAAACAGTTCCATAATAAATTACATATAATCATCGGGCTATGTTATTAAGTATCAAATCAATATTTTTGTTTTTATTATATTAGTTTTATACGGATAACTATATAATCAAATTAATTGCTAACGATAATTAAAAAATAAAAATTACCTTACCTAACCTATTATTTTGAAAACGAAGTTTTTATTCATGAATGAGCTACGATTCTATTGATAATCCTTCTCTTATATTATATACATAATGAAATTAATTTGGTGATTTAAACCTGGCGACACTTTTTAATTATCTGAGAATTAAAATATTTCGTGGCGATAATTAGATGATTCAAGTTGATGAATAATATAAATTTTGCTGACAAAATATATAATTCCCATAAAGATTTAACAATCCGGTAACCGAATACTGATAAGTACAGTCGGCTGCACTGCTTCTCATAATTTAACAGTAAAGATGAACATCAATATTTTGATAGCGTTCAACTACACATGGATGCGTTACTGCAATAGTGTGAAAGTGTAATAGTAACCTAGTAAAAGAGCTCTAATTAGATATTATCAAATTTGACATTTGACTGGCCTGTCAGCTCAGTTGGTAGTAGCTCTACCTTCTGCGCTGTAGGTTGAGGTTTCAATTCCCTCCCAGGATAAACATTTGTGTGATGATATAAGGTGTATGTTCTGTGTCTGGGTGTTATAAGGTATAATAAGTAAGTAATCAAAATATATAAGACAAGTATTCTATCAGTCATCTGGTCACCATAATACTAGATATGCTTAGTTTTGGGCTAGATGGTATTGTGTATTGTCCACCAATAATTATAAAAAAAGTAAAAAATAGTCCAAAATACAGCATAATTTATTTAATATTTATATTTTTTTTTAATTAATAATATTATTTTATTTAAAATTACTAGCTGCTGCCCGCGGCTTCGCACGCACCTTTATAAATAGTAGCCTATGTCTTTCTCCAATATCCCATATATCTCTATACCAAAATTTTTTAAAATCGGTTCAGCGGTTTAGGCGTGAAAACGTAACAAAACGACAGACAGACAGACAGAGTTACCTTCTCATTTATAACATTAGTTTGATCTACGAAGTTCAGAAACGCTTGCGTGGTCAGTACCTGGATGTGTGATCGCAACAGTATATTCATTTGAGCCCTCCCGTGCTTCGGAGGGCACGGGCTGTCGGTCCCGGCTTAAGCTATGAATGAACCCATACAAATTCAGTACCTAGTGACGATGATACTTACCAAATAGTGACGATGATACTTAGCCATCATGTTTGATATTTGTACTTCACGTCTATTCTGACTTGGTTCTGACCCTTGTCTGGGCTTGTCACTGTAATTCAATTTGAAACACTATTTCACGTCGTCTGGTAAAAACATCGGGTGACCCAAAAGCTGGCTCCCATCTGGCCAAGTAAATTAACATTGCCATTCAACGTGGCAATGCCGTTATTGTCTTGGGGACGCTGCCTTTAGGCAGTGTTCCATTGATCGTTTTAAACGGTCCTTAGATAGCTCAACTGTTTCACATGTATTCTATTTTATTTTTTGTTATTGTGTATATTTCTGTAATTATTTCAAAATTAAAGATTGTAAATTGTATATCATAAATAACAATAAAAATGAATAATGCTGGGCATTTCACATAGCGTCATCTAGCCCCAATTTAAGCAGAGCTTATGTTATGGGTACCACATGTCTGATACACTAAATTTTTTTTTAGATATAATTTTTTAGAAAAGCACCTAGACTAGAAACAAATACTTGCAGATCATACAAATATTTGTCCCTCAGCGGCAATCGAACCATCAACCTTCTGCATCTCAGACAGGCCTTCGCTCAGTGCGCTATAGAGGTCGTCATATAAAGGGGCAGATTTTATTAATTTATTAAATATCATAATAATTATGTGAATATTTCTACTCCCTCCTTCAGTTTATTTCGTGATCATGGCAAATGCAACTGTGCCGAAATATCAGAAAGTAGAAATACTCACATATCCCAGTAGATATCCCGTTTTGAGTGAAAATTATGTTCAAACCATGATAGTGTTCAAAGTTTTATAGTTTTTAGTTTTAGTTTAGTTTTTAGTTTTATAGTTTTTACATTTTATACAGTAGGTATCATCTGATCCCTAGTCTCATCCCTAAAGTAAGCATAGCTTGTGTTATAGGTGCATGACTAATAAAAATGAGTACTAATTATATACTTTTTTAAAATAAATATATACATATTGTAAATAGAAACACCCAGACCCGAGACAAATACTTGCAGATCATACAAACAATTGTCCCGCGGCGGGAATCGAACCCGCAACCATTTGCGTCTCAGCCAGACCTTAACCCACTGCGCCACAGAGGTCGTCAATGGTGTTTCAATGGTACCTATGGGCTTATGAAGTAACATTTTTAGGTATCAATAGTCGCCCATCTCGAGTATTAGTTCATTTGAACTAAGATACGGAAAAACAAAAAAAACTAACCGTAACATTGATAGGATGAAAAAAAGGACATGTGTATATTAATTAATATTTGAATCAACTTGAGTAAGTAGTAGGTAAGCCTAATTAATGAAACTAATTACAAGCACAAGAACACTGTCTCAGAGAACTAATGATACAATCCCGGGTTTGATATTACCTCATTAATAATCGCACTATTGTATTTCAGTGGCAGAAATAGTTCAGCATTCCATCTGTTTCTGTCACAGTTGGAATCAATTCCATTTAAATTCATTTTGGACTATCTACGAAGTTAGCAATGAATGGTAGAATGAAAACCATCTAGATACTACATGAACGATATTATTATATCAGTTATGTGGTGCCCATAACACAAGCTCTGCTTACTTTGGGGCCAGATGATGCTGTATGAAATGTCCGCCATTATTATTATTAATGTTTCATTTGTTATCTCTTTCCCAAGGCGAGGAATTTACGTTTTTTGCAGGCTTTTGGCCAATCTAAGAATCGGTGACGATTTTTTTGTTTGATGGATAAAAACTTGCAGATAATGCGACAAATGTTTAGAATGATCGCATTTTGGTGTTGTATGACATATCATTGTATTGTGAGTTTGTGGATATCGATGGCTTCTAAACTATTATGTAAGGTGTATGGGATGACGTCTGTAGATGAAATTTGTAACGGGACAGAAGGTCATTCCGTTATAATTCACAATTATTATGGTATGCTTGGGTACAAACCTTATTAATATCACGTAGGCATACATGGGTCATTCTTATCAGAACAGATTTACCAGCAATTCTATCTCAGATCTTTAATTATTGAATAAAATAGTGCGTAATTCATTACAATGTAAATAAACAAAGCATCTGTCATAACAAACTATACCATAGACGGATTATGGCGGATGTATGTCATTGTCAAGGTCCGTGAGTGAAAGCTAGCAAAAAGTAATTAATACTAAGTTTATAGACTATGGTTTAGAAATATCTTACGACTCATAGAGTATAATAATAAATAATACTGGATTTGAATTAGTAAGATTAAATAGAATTTGATTCTATAAGATAGAATAATCTATCCTTCTATTATTATACTATTGATGGAATGATTTGGGACGGGAAGATCTCTAAGGAGGTTGAATTCGAAAGAGTAAACAATTAAATAGCTATATAAAAACAATATTAATACTAGAATTCATAAATTAAAATCTATTTATGTTAACGATATAATATATAAATCATGAAATAACTACATAAAGATGGGAATAAATTGAAATTTTAATTAATTTAGGGCTTGATTTAGTAAAGAGGTTATTTAACTATACCACGGAGGTCGGTACGTAAATTTAAATAGAATCGAAATTTCGAATGTGTTTGAAAATGGCAAGAAAAAGATAAAAAAAGATAAAAAGGAAGATAGCGGATTTTGGCATTCGAGATAGGAGGACGCGTGAGGCTGTTCGAGCTGAACGTTTTCGGTAGGATTTTCTCTGATAGTTTCCTACAATGACATGGTGTCTTGTCGTGCGTTGTTTCTGTGATAATTTTATTGTGTGAGGTACGTAATAGTTTATCCGGTCGGTGGGTCGGAAAGAAGACAAGATTCGCCAAAGTGATTGTATGAGGCTCTTACACGGCATGGTCTGTGGGTCAGATGGAAACCTAGCGGTGTTATACTCAAGTCTGGCTTTCCCACCCTGTTAGGAGTTCCCCCAGGACCTCGCGGAACGAGCCTGGAGCCAGATTTTACCTCTCCTGAGGATCGGCTTAATGGTTCCCTATGATTGGTTGCATTCTGTGTAAGGAAGGCAGAACCGGACTTAACAGAAGCAATCGACATAGTATATCTTTATTTATTTATATATTTGCACATTATATTGCCTTTAATCTACGGATGACATCCCAGGACTTCGGTCTGTCGGAAGTAGATTGTAGGGACCTACTAGGGGTTAGGTACAAAGTCGAGGTTTACAACTCGCTGTCCCCCAATTAGCAGCTAGGTAGCTCATCATTGCACCCTGATGAGTGACATACACAATTAAATGTCCGAAGATTGCTTCCAGAATTGCGGATTCACACACCAGATTAGGTTAGGTAGGATATCAGGTACACAACACGTTTCGACAAGTTTGAACAGGTTGTCGAATTACTATTATCCATACCTATACAGTAGTATAAATCTACTTATGGTTTTCGTAGGATTACGTAGTTTATCTGTATACTAAATCGGTGCGCAAATCAGTGGGGAAACTATCATTGACTAAAGATTTAGCTAAAACATTGCACTAGATAATAAATGTCTAGTTGAGGGTAATTATAAATTCTTATGAAATGGAATAATGATTACCTACACCTTAAATTCAAATGTTCATTATTTGTACATTGTAGTACATATTTAATGGAGATCTTATGGATGATCATTAGTAGGAAGATGGTCCTACCATTGATTTATTAATAATCATATTAGATAAGTTCTATCAAACTCTTGAGGCGAAAGACCTTCTAGCTTGCTTGAATCTATGGAAAGACTAAAGCTGCTATCGACGAAGAGTCAGTACGAATATTACTGTTGATATAATTTTATCTAATTCAGACTTTTACCTAGTAATAGTATAGAGAAATATCTCTCAAGGCTCAGAATTACGCTATCCAAATTTGATATTATTTATGAAATTAAAGTTAAACTATTCATATAATTGGTATATCTATCACATATTATCAATCTTCTTTACTCTACGGACCTAACAAATAAAATCACAACATATTGTATTAGATAATAATCTGTATTAGGGTCGAGTAGGGTAAGATTCTTGTGTTGTAGGATTAGGGAACTTCGCCAAGTAGGATAGGGGTTAGGCAGGGCTCTTCTATGTATCCAGTTGCATTATAAGGTGCGATACTAGAAGGTTAACCAGTGGATGGATGGTATGTGAGTTGCTTGCAAACAAAAGTAAAGTAAATGCCCTTTAATGTGTTGGACCGACCTACATGGACTTTTTTATAAAAGATTAAGCCCTCTGATACCCCTTTGCTGAACCATGACAGACATACTAATTACTGAAGTAAATGTTTTGTTTTATGTCATAATTAAATTAGAGTTCCCTTCGGACATGAAATTGTCCAATGCGGAGGAAGGCTGTCCAGGTCACATGGAAAGAAACCTACTATCGCTAGCGAGGAGGGGCTAGTGATCTAAGCCGCAATAAAAATATATCAATGTAGGACTAGAATGACATAAGCTGCTATTAGGAAGTATTAATATAGAACAAAAATGATTACCTTGCTTAACTACTGAAACTACCGAAATTATTATCTTTATTATATTATCGAGAAGGTGACTATGTCTGTCTGTCTGTTATGTTTTGCGGCTGAACTGATTTTGATGGATTTTGATAAAAGGATAGATCGACTTTGGGGAATGATATAGGCTGCTGTTTGTGTGGATGTCACGCGTGCGGAGCTTGATATTATACAAAGTAACAATTCATGACAAGAACTAATATCGTATTAAAATATTGAAATAACTTAAACTTAACTAATAATAAGGTTTCACAGTAATACTAGATTGGATATAATACTTATTTACTTTATGCAGTTTATAATATCACTAAAGGACAATAATTAGTATAATTATAAAATTAAATATCGAACCACAGCGTAGGCAAATCAAAGATATTCTTCATTATAGAGGATGATTACTTCTAATAATAAAGTTTATAATATTATAAATACATATCTCAACATAATTCTCTTAAAGAATCAGAGTTACTATATTCGAAACACAACGTAGGACTTTAATCACGACCACTAGACGAATCATTGGCCAAATTAATAATAGATCAAAGTATGTTTAGGGATTTAATATATTTTATATAATACCATTTAGTTATTTGGGGTTAATTAGGTACTTTTAATTAGTAGAGAAGGCGAAAAAAAAAAGTTAGGTGCATCGAGGAGTAGTAGTAGTAGGTAGTGGGGCGTTACAATATCCCGTTTTGAGTGAAAATTATGTTCAAACCATGATAGTGTTCAAAGTTTTATAGTTTTTTTTTACATTTTATACAGTAGGTATCATCTGATCCCTAGTCTCATCCCTAATGTAAGCATAGCTTGTGTTATAGGTGCATGACTAATAAAAATGAGTACTAATTATTTACTTTTTTTTAAATAAATATACACATATTGTAAATAGAAACACCCAGACCCGAGACAAATACTTGCAGATCATACAAACAATTGTCCCGCGGCGGGAATCGAACCCGCAACCATTTGCGTCTCAGCCAGACCTTAACCCACTGCGCCACAGAGGTCGTCAATGGTGTTTCAATGGTACCTATGGGCTTATGAAGTAACATTTTTAGGTATCAATAGTCACCCATCTCGAATATTAGTTCATTTGAATTAAGATACGGAAAAACAAAAAAAACTAACCGTAACATTGATAGGATGAAAAAAAGGACATGTGTATATTAATTAATATTTGAATCAACTTGAGTAAGTAGTAGGTAAGCCTAATTAATGAAACTAATTACAAGCACAAGAACACTGTCTCAGAGAACTAATGATACAATCCCGGGTTTGATATTACCTCATTAATAATCGCACTATTGTATTTCAGTGGCAGAAATAGTTCAGCATTCCATCTGTTTCTGTCACAGTTGGAATCAATTCCATTTAAATTCATTTTGGACTATCTACGAAGTTAGCAATGAATGGTAGAATGAAAACCATCTAGATACTACATGAACGATATTATTATATCAGTTATGTGGTGCCCATAACACAAGCTCTGCTTACTTTGGGGCCAGATGATGCTGTATGAAATGTCCGCCATTATTATTATTAATGTTTCATTTGTTATCTCTTTCCCAAGGCGAGGAATTTACGTTTTTTGCAGGCTTTTGGCCAAACTAAGAATCGGTGATGATTTTTTTGTTTGATTTTTTTGGTGTTGTATGACATATCATTGTATTGTGAGTTTGTGGATATCGAGGGCTTCTAAACTATTATGTAAGGTGTATGGGATGACGTCTGTAGATGAAATTACAGTATGAATAGTTTTTATCACAGAACAGAAAGAACAATTCTTCCTTCTTCTTCGTTCTTCTTGTTCTGTGGTTTTGATAGTATCTACCCTCCACTGGTTTTTGAGCTCAATTGCTAGGTCTGGACCTATATTTTGCAAGTTTTTCAGTGTGTGTTTATTATTATTATTATTACGCCAGCGTTTTTAGGGTTTCGTAAATAATCAAAGATCTTTATTTAAGATAATAAATATTATGACAGTACCCTTTCAGTATATAAATGAAAATCTTATGTATGTTCACAAAAATATTAATAAACTTTAAAAATATGCTGTTATTATGATATAATAATTATCTAGAAATAAAAATATGTTCGCTGATCACAGTTCGGCTCGCATAAGTTAGTAAATACTTTATAAAGCAATGTGTACGCTTCTATAACAAGGTCCAAAGCGACGTGTTAGATGTGTCGATTGGTAAATTCAACAACGTCGTTTAGCAAAAGATAATACTTATAATAATGCCGGACATTTCACACAGCATCATCTGGCCCTAAGCAGTGCTTGTGTTATGGGTACCACATGACTGATATACTACTTATTTACTTGTTTTTTTTTGTAAATACATACATAATTATACATAGAAATACCCAGACCCAGATATCTCATATTATGTAATATCATATTATTTAGAGGACAAAAAAGCATGTGATGAATCTGCTCCAAGTCGACTCGGCATCCGTAACAAAATTAACAATGATCATACAAGAAACGCCTTCAGAATAGACGCGTTTCTTGCCGGATTCTACTTGAACTGGGGGTGAGCTGGCCCTTGTGATTATATTGAATAAAAATCTTAATTGAGCTCTAGCTTGCAAACTATTTGTTTTATCGAATTGAAAATTTGCACAGTAATACGTGTTATTGCCTTCTACTAAGTTTTGAAATAGTGGAGCTCCTACATGTTAAGAGGGGTTGTTTTTAAATTAGACTATCCCATCGTGTGGCATATCGTTGGATAGATATTTCAAAGATATTTGTTATATGTAACAGACTATGTCATACAGGCTTTGTTATATGTAACAGACTGATTTGTAAGCATGTAAGTCATGATTAAAAAAACATTTCTTTAACGTCCATTGTGGCTTAGTGAGCCTTTCTCACCTTTGCCTTTTCTTTTGCACACTCCTTGCTTTTGCACAATACTTTGCCTTTGCACACTCAGCTTTGCGTAGAAGACGTAGACGCAGAAGATTACGGGTCCGATTCCCATCGCGGGACAAAATAAGTAGTATACCAGTCATGTGTTAGTCACTCCCAAACGGTTAAGAAAAACATCGTGTTGGCAAACGCACGAAAGAAGCCACTGAGGCGCACTTTAATCCTTTCACCACACTGGTTTGAAATAACACGATAAGAAGAAGATAGCTATGTGGTCCTATAACACAAGCTCTGTTTACTTTGCTAGATGATGCTGTGTGAATTGTCTAGCATTTCATTTTCGAAACTTTCGTGAGTTGTACTATACATCTATATAATAATACGTGAAGCAAAAACTTTGTACCCCTTTTTACGAAAATTGCGCGGACGTAGGAGTAAGAAATTACACACACTTATAGTTTATATAGAGAACGAGTGCAGAATGCTAGTATTTTTTAAAAATGATGCATAAAAAATACATTAATTACTCGTATTAATTAATTATGGTCGAATTTCGACCAGTGGGCGACCACTGGTTTTGAAAAACACGGGCTCTACTCATGTACAATTTTGTCGATGCAGGCACCGACACTGCTTCGATTCATCTAGAGAATCGAGTTTACTTGAGTTCACGGTTCTTTAGATGAATCGAAACAACGTCGGTGCCTCCATCGCCAAAATTATACGTGAGTAAAACCCGTGTTTCAAAATGTATGTCTAGCATTGTTTATTTACTTTATTTTGCTAACTAGATTTGGCTAAATTCGTTTGGGACCTGACCACCAGTCCTTCTTTTCCTTGCAGACTTCGGAAGCCTGCTCTGTGAGTGGTCCATAAACTATTGGGCAATTTATTTTAAGAACTAGTGCTTCTTTCCTATGAGCCAATTGTCAAATCTGATAATAGAGCTAAAAGCCGCTTCGAACCTTTATGGCGCAGTGGGCCAAGGTCCGGCTGAGACGCAAAGGTTGCGGGTTCGATTCCCGCCGCGGTACACATGTTTGTATGAGCTGCAAGCATTTGTTCGTGTCTGAGCGTTTCTGTGTATCATAAGTATTTACAAACAATAGTATATCATTGATGTGATACCCAAAACACAATGCTTACTTTAGGGCCAGATGATGATGTGTGAAATGTCCGGCATTATTAATTTTTATATTATTTTAAGTCTCAGACTTTATCCTCATTGTATATAAGGCAAAATAAGGCAAACTTTAGTTTAATTATATCGTTCACAAAGTTTCGTGACCTCATAATTTCCTGTAACAAAAGACGTACTCCCACTGACGTCATATCTTCGTTATTCTCGGTAAACAATATACTGCAAACAAAACCCTACAAAATCTGTACTTAGATCATTAATCTCATGACCACAATATACTCAGTAAGTACATATTATTTAATATCCGTCAACCTCATCTCATCCCATAATCTTATAATCCATCAAAGTAGTGGGTAATTAAACAGCTAAGAAGCTTTTTTGTTTTTACCCTTTATTAACCGACTTCAAATAATTACGTTTTAAAAACTAAAAAGAAAACCGACTTCATGTAGGTATATAAAAAATATCTTAAATATATACAATTTTTAAATTTTGGTTGATTTCGATAAAATTTCAATCGGCCACCTGGGAAGAATAACCTTTAAAGCACTTTTTAAAAGAATCAATAATAGTCCAGAAATTGTATACATCGATGATATTTTCGTTTACTCCAAAACCTCGCTGACTCATTGGAGCAGTGTTTAGTTGACCTACCCATTATATACCTATAAAAGAGCTTAACCTGACTGACTGACTGACTGACTGATTCATCATCGCCAAGCCGAAACCGCTGAAGCTAGAAAGCTGAAATTTGGAAGGTAGCTTCCTTTTACAGCAAAGCCACCCACGAAGGTGGGATTTTTTGAACTTCAATCCCTAAGTGGGTGAAAAGGGGTGAAAACGATTGTATGAAACTTTTTTACTTTTTGAGCAACAGCTAGTATTTTATATAAACCAAATACTTACATCTACTTTTTACTAAAAATTTAAAAAATAAAATTAATTCCTTGCCAACTTTTATAAATAAAGTCGGTTTTCTTTTTAGTTTTCAAAACGTAACTATCATTTTTTATTTTACCCTACGGCCTGGCCATATCATATCTTTATCGGTATCGGTATTTTGATCCAGCCCTTTAAAAATATACGTAAAATCAAAACATCGGGTATCAAGTAATATCAATAAACGACTGATTATATTCAAATAAAACTCTGAATCGTTAATCTTAGAAATTGAAAATGGAATAATTTTAATATCACATCAAACATCATATTTTCTGTGTGCTTGGGACCGAGATGGGATTCAAATAAATAGAGGAATGAAATTATTTATTAAGGTAAGTCAATACTGGCATATAAAAGATCTCTTCAATTTGCATACTAAAACCCAAGCCCGACTCTGAAAACCAGCGTTGCTTTGCATGGTATCCTATACCTTGTAAGACAGCATTATGCTGAGTTCAGCGGGGCGATTATGGACTTCTGACACTATCAAAACTTTGATACTAATCACTTTCAGTTACTATTGATGAATTGGTATTACGGAAGGTTGATGTTGATTGTCATACATGCTGGCATATGAATAAAATCCTCAGATCATAAAATATGAAGACGGAGCGCCGCAATCAACTAAAATAAAGTCTCAAAACCGTGCTCATGTGTACCCTCACCCACGCACACATGTACACCAAAATCGTGCTTTTTGCTTTTATATATGTATTAATAAATGGTGTTATTTTTTGTAATATGTTTTATTGACCACGACATAACATAATACTTAATAGTATAAGTATGTATGCATATACTAAGGGCAATGAGCACGGTTTGGGTAGATGTGTGAGCATGGGTGCGTGTATTTACACAAAGGAGCATGGTTTTGAGACTTCACTTTAGTTATTCATGGCAGTTTCCGTCTATATATTTATTTGGTCTGAGATAGAACATTTGCCGTGGGACAAATGTTTGTACGATCTGCAAATATTTGTCTCGGGTCTGGGTTTTTCTATGTATAATAAAATGTATGTATTTACAAAAAAAATAAAAATGTATATAAGTAGTATATCAGTCATTTGGTACCCATAACACAAGCTCTGCTTACTTTGGGGCCAGATGATGCTGTGTGAAATGTCCGGCATTATTTATTTATTTATTTCTGTTTTTTCTGGGCTGTCCAATAAACCCTGTTCTTTCTTTCTTTTATACTTTGCATCAACAATTACTTTAGGAAAACGATATTTAAGGTACATATAATATTAAAAAAAAAACATCTGCCTCTATGTTTCAATAAAAACTTTATTACCACAGAGTAAAAAAGCAAATTAATCTTATCCAATAGTTTATTTACAGGAAACAATTACAAAAATGTACATAATAATATTATACAACCTCTGTGGCGCAGTGGGCCAAGGCCCAGCTGAGACAAAAGGTTGCGGGTTCGATCCTAGCCGCGGGGCAAATGTTTGTATGATCTGCAAGTATTTGTTCGTCTGGTTGATTCTATGTATAATATGTACCTATGTATTTACAAAAAAAGTATGTAAGTAGTATATCAGTCATGTGGTACCCATAGCACAAACTCTGCTTACTTTGGGGCTACGTGATGCTGTGTGAAATATCCGGCATTATTTATTTATTTTAAGTTATATATACAATAATAATAAAAATACATATGAAACATCTATCTTGATCTATCTCGATGTTTCTATCAAACGCCGTGAAATAATTTTGACAACACGAAGGACTCCGGGAGCCGACCGTGCTAGTTTTGAACGTTTTAACCAAAGCTAAACCAAAGTCAAAACGTTATTTTTGACATATTTCGTACCGCGCTAATCATTTCAAGGGAAACGATTTAGTTCTAATTTAGATTGTACGTTGATCAAACGTTGCGGGATCGCGTTATTTTTGACAGTGCTTTCAAACGAACGTTTTTGATTTAGTACATCCTAGTAGTCTGCATAGAGTAACTACTTGGTAGCTCTATACATAAATTTGTTCGATTGACAAAATCAACGAATAAATCGTTTAGGAAGAATAGCACTATACCATTTTGACCACAATATACTTAGTAAGTGGCTACATATTATTTAATATCAGCCAACCTCATCTCATCCCATAATCTTATAATCCATCAAAGTAAAATCAGTGGGTAATTAAACAGCTAAGAAGCTTTTTTCTTTTTACCCTTTATTAACCGACTTCAAATAATTACGTTTTAAAAACTAAAAAGAAAACCGACTTCATCTAGGTATATAAAAAATATCTTAAATATATACAATTTTTAAATTTTGGTTGATTTCGATAAAATTTAAATCGGTCACCTGGGAAGAATAACCTTTTAACAAAAAAAGCATTTTCCAAATCGGTTCAGGCATCTTTGAGTAATCGGTGAATATACATAAAAAACCAAAAAAAGATTCCGATGAATTGAGAACCCCCTCCTTTTTTGTGGGATGAGACCTTTAATGGGACCACCATTTTCGAAATAAGTCGAGCACTTTTTAAAAGAATCAACAATAATCCAGAAATTGTATACATCGATGATATTTTCGTTTACTCCAAAACCTCGCTGACTCATTGGAGCAGTGTTTAGTTGACCTACCCATTCTATACCTATAAAAGAGCTTAACCTGACTGACTGACTGACTGATTCATCATCGCCAAGCCAAAACCGCTGAAGCTAGAAAGCTGAAATTTGGAAGGTAGCTTCCTTTTACAGCAACGCCACCCACTAAGGTGGGATTTTTTGAACTTCAATCCCTAAGTGGATGAAAAGGGGTGAATACGACTGTATGAAACTTTTTTACTTTTTGAGCAACAGCTAGTATTTTATATAAACCAAAAACTTACATCTACTTTCCACTAAAAATTTAAAAAATAAAATTAATTCCTTGCCAACTTTTATAAATAAAGTCGGTTTTCTTTTTAGTTTTCAAAACGTAACTATCATTTTTTATTTTACCCTACGGCCTGGCCATATCATATCTTTATCGGTATCGGTATTTTGATCCAGCCCTTTAAAAATATACGTAAAATCAAAACATCGGGTATCAAGTAATATCAATAAACGACTGATTATATTCAAATAAAACTCTGAATCGTTAATCTTAGAAATTGAAAATGGAATAATTTCAATATCACATCAAACATCATATTTTCTGTGTGCTTGGGACCGAGATGGGATTCAAATAAATAGAGGAATGAAATTATTTATTAAGGTAAGTCAATACTGGCATATAAAAGATCTCTTCAATTTGCATACTAAAACCCAAGCCCGACTCTGAAAACCAGCGTTGCTTTGCATGGTATCCTATACCTTGTAAGACAGCATTATGCTGAGTTCAGCGGGGCGATTATGGACTTCTGACACTATCAAAACTTTGATACTAATCACTTTCAGTTACTATTGATGAATTGGTATTACGGAAGGTTGATGTTGATTGTCATACATGCTGTCATATGAATAAAATCCTCAGATCATAAAAATATGAAGACGGAGCGCCGCAATCAACTAAAATAAAGTCTCAAAACCGTGCTCATGTGTACCCTCACCCACGCACACATATACACCAAAATCGTGCTTTTTGCTTTTATATATGTATTAATAAATGGTTATTTTTTCGTAATATGTTTTATTGACCACGACATAAAATAATACTTAATAATATAAGTATGTATGCATATACTAAGAGCAATGAGCACGGTTTGGGTAGATGTGTGAGCGTGGGTGCGTGTATTTACACAAAGGAGCATGGTTTTGAGACTTCACTTTAGTTATTCATGGCAGTCTCCGTCTATATATTTATTTGGTCTGAGATAGATATAGAACGTACGTAATAGTAATCCATCTTGTCAAAACTGGTTCCAATTACAATCAAACTTTTAATTGAAATTATGCCGATTGCTAATCAAAACTAATAGACATTGATTCTGTCAAAAATTCCATAATCGCCATACAGGACCTTTTTGGCTGCACATCCGGAGCGGTACTAGTTAAGCCATTTAATGGCCTTCCCTAAGTAGTTCGGGATAGGATTATATTATCTTTGTTTGTATTTTAGATACCTTTAGGTATACCTATCATCACTGTAAACAATTTATGTTAATTTAGGTTATCATTGTACCTATGAAGACCTCTCTGGCGCAGTGGGCTAAGACCCGGCTGAGACGCAGAAGGTTGCGGGTTCGATTCCCGCCTTGGGACAAATGTTTGTACGATCTGCAAGTATTTGTCTCGGGTCTGGGTGTTTCTATGTATAATAATATGTATGTATTTACAAAAAAAAGTACATACATATTATACATAGAAACACCCAGTCCCGAGAAAAATACTCACAAACATTTGTCCCTCGCCTCGGTGTGAATCGCACCCGCAATCTTCTGCGTCACAGCCAGACCTTAGCCTAATGCGCCACATAGGTCGCCAAGATACCTCCATTGACAATTTCTCATGTAAGAATGACACCTATACTTAATCTAATCTATCTATCTATCTATCTTATATCTTTATGGTTAAAGATATTTATTTCTCAAAGAAAAAGGTTCACTTTTAGAGAATATTTGATTACCATGTAAGTATGTACATTAAGTATTGGTTTGGGTCCAGTGTTATAACAATTTCATTACTACATAAATGTAACGGACGACTCGTAAACCTTTCGATCGAATTATAATCGCGCTTGCTAAAATAGGTATGGTAGGAACAACTCGAGCATCCTTCGTACTTACCTAGCTAGATCGTACCTAAAACGCGCTTGCTCCAATAGGTGGTGGGGGCGGGCTTCATCCGTATATATAGATTAGGGAAATATTGTGAATTTGTACTACCTTGTTCGATAAACCCATTCCATGGGCAAAATCTGCCAAATATCTTGGCGTGGTCCTCGATAGACGTCTGTCTTTCAGAAAACACGCCACGTTAGTCCGAAACCGCGCTAAATTCATCCTACTCCGACTAAATTCTCTCCTAAACAAGCAGAGTAAAATGTCCCTTAGAAGTAAGGTGACACTTTACAAAACTTGTATAAGACCCATCATGACATACGCTTCCGTAGCGTTTGCTCATTCCAACTCTGTTAAGACCCTTCAGGTAGTCCAAAACCGTTTCATGCGCAGAGCCACTGGTTCACCATGGTATGTGCGAAACGTCGAGCTACATCGAGACTTAGATCTCGAAACTATAGCAGAGTTCATGAAGCGCGCCTCCCGGCGGCATTATGACTCGGCTCCCCACCATCCGAACCCACTCGTCTCTACGATCCCTGATTATCCGATTGATCCACCAATCAAACGTTCCCTCCGTAGACCAAGACACGTTCTTGGTGATCCCGAAGACCTGATCACCGCCGCTAACGAGGCGGCGACCCAGTCATCCAGTTCCGACAGAGTAAACACTCCACAGATACACCGACCTCGCCGGCGAGGTTGAAGACGTCTCTCCGTTCCCGCCTAGTTGGGCCGTCCCCCCAGGCAACAGCCCAAGCCGAGGTCCGTACCTAAGTGGTGCCCTTGTGTTTGTTGCCAAAAAACCTAAATATTTTTAGGTCGAGCGCCGTCTGCGCTCGCCAAAAGTCCGTGTAACGCTGTCACAGGTTGTTAGACAACCTAACAGCATTAGTCCAGTCCGAAAAAAGAAAAAAAAGAAAAAAAAAAAAAAATGAATTTGTACAGTCAGTCAAGCAAGTCAGTGAAGTGAAATAAACCAAGAAAAAGTTAAAAGTCTAGTTAAGAAGTGAAATATTGTACAAGAAAATTTGGAAGAATTAAATAGAAATACAGTCCACTGAACCTGAGTTTTCACTGTCGAGATCCCTGACAGTGTTTGGTCCTACGAAGCCGGATCGGTACTGAAGCCTGCGGCTTGGAGTGAGACCAGCGTTGGTGCAGCTACTCCAAGTGAAGCCTACCTGAAGCCTGCGGCTTGGAGTGAGACCAGCATTGGCGCTGCTACTCCAAGTGAAGCCTACCTGAAGCCTGCGGCTTGGAGTGAGACCAGCGTTGGCGCTGCTACTCCAAGTGAAGCCTACCTGAAGCCTGCGGCTTGGAGTGAGACCAGCATTGGCGCTGCTACTCCAAGTGAAGCCTACCTGAAGCCTGCGGCTTGGAGTGAGACCAGCGTTGGCGCTGCTACTCCAAGTGAAGCCCACCTGCAAACCTGCTGCCTGGAGTGAGCCCAGCCGATACGTGCTGTTACTCCAGGTGAAGACCAGCGATATAGTGCACTGCTTAGCTATAACATAAGCACTGCCATTCCCTGGAAAGCCAATTGAAAAGCGAAGATCACCCAACGGTGCTACTGCCTCGAGTTGAAAAAAGAAAATCACCCAACGGTGCGACGGGTAGCAGAGCATCGGGCAGCCGAGCACCGGAGGAGATACGGCCTGCCCCCCGCCCCCCTGCGGATCAACGGTTTTTAAGATAAGTACAGTAGGGAACTCGGGTAGTTAGGAGTAGGTAGGGGCGTCAAGTGCTGAGGAATGCCAACTACCAGAAGTCGAGCGGCAGCCGATGAACTACGCGTGTACGAAGACTTTTCTGCCTCGCCGTCTGCGGAAGCATCCCAACCGGAAACAGCACGCGCCGTTACCACCCGCATTGACACCGGTGTCGCCACTTGTACCATGACCGCACCACCCGGGATCACGTCGACCAGTGCCGTATCACACTCGACGCATGCGCCTGCGCCAGCGCCACCCAAAAATGATCCTTCCATGACTAAGGACCTAACGCCGCGACGCACGAACACAGGCGTACTTGCACGAAGAACTCGAGCCGCGTCGATACAGTCCAAAGGATCCACCGTCAGTGCAACCGCGCGTATCAAGCAGGCAGAATTCGAAGCCGAAGAACAACTAGCGGAAATCCAACGAAAGGAATTGCAGATACAAGCCACGTTGATACAAAAACGGCTAGCAGCAGACGTCGCTGCGATTCATGAAGAAACCGACCGAGAGAGCAATGCGGCCGAAGAAGTAGAAAACAGGGTCACCGACTGGCTCACACGGGGGGAGCCTCGGCACCCTGACATAGTAGATACGGATACGAGATACCAGTCCGGGACCCGGGATAGGTCTAACGAGAGATACACGCCGAACCGTGTCAAGTTTGACCAGCAGCAACGACCCAGATCGCTGACGCCAAATCGAGCACGAGAACGAGGGATCGATCGGCTGGATGATTCCATAGAGAGGATGGTCAGAGGAAGAGCGCCACCAAGACAAACGCAAGACTTACCGATTTTTAACGGAGCTGTGAGCGAGTGGCTACCATTCAAAGCAGCTATGACGGAATCGACCAGTCTACACCAATTCTCACCGGCGGAAAACATTGCTAAGCTTAGATCGTGTCTTCGAGGTGAAGTGCGACAGACAGTGTCCGCGTTATTATATACTGCGACAGATCCAGCAGTTATCATGCGAACATTGGAACAGTGCTACGGGCGCCCAGAGATGATCATAGACAACGCGCTAGAAGAAATAAAGAAGCTTCCACGACTGGGCGTAACTGCTAGTGATCTAAACGCTTCCGCCATCAAACTTCAAAACATAGTGACAGTGATCGGTTGTCTAGATGAACGAGGCTACATACAGAACCCTATGCTAGCCAGGCAAGTCACTGACAAGCTAGGACAGCATACGAGATCGAAATGGTGCGACTACGCGGAAGATTTTGGACATCCTCGAGAGCCAGAAATAGTTACGCTGTCCCGCTTTCTCATGCGCAAGGCCGACCGCGCTATGAGACATTCGTACGGAGCTACGACGACCAAGAGCGCAGTGGTTAACCCACGACCCACGGAACAACAGCCACGAATAAACGATCGTAACCGCAAGACTGTGTATGCTACAACAGAGGACAAGACACCAGAAGTCGCTAAAACAGAATGCCTCTGTTGCGGAGCCGGACACATAACCACAAAATGTGGTAAAATTGCGAAGATGTCTGTGGACCAAAGATGGGAATGGGCCAAGGAGATACGCGTCTGCTTCCGATGTTTGAACAGCAAATACAGACGTTTCCGCTGCAAGGTCAAGTTATGTGGCGTGAACGAGTGCCGTAGACCACATTATGCTCTTCTGCATAATGAAAACGAAGTTACCACGCCCGCCGCGGAGCCAACTCCCAGCGAAGAGATGGCGCTAACGGCGTCAGCACATACGTCAGTAAGCACGGACCGAGTCTTACTAAAAGTATGCCCGATCACGATCAAAGGCTGTAACGGGAATGACATAATTACTTACGCTTTATTAGATGAAGGATCAACGATAACGCTGGTAGATGATGAGATCGCTGTGAGGGTTGGAGCTCAGGGCCCGAAACGGTCCTTACACATCGTCGGCGCTACTTCTAGTCAAAGTGAACCCGATAGCCGATTAGTAGATATTTCAGTTCGAGGGCGCGGTCAGGCTAACTATCAGCTAATCAAAGCACACACGGTGAAGAATTTAACACTGGGACGACAATCAGTCGGTACGGAACTTCTTCAACAAACGCACTTACTTGAATTAAATCCGGAGAGCGTATGTTATACAAACGCAAGACCGCAAGTTCTTATTGGAGCTGATAACTGGCACCTCATAGTGACACGGTGGTTACTAACAGGAAAAAGAAATCAACCCGCCGCATCACTTACTAACCTAGGATGGATCATTCATGGTTGCACACCTAGATACACCATGCACAGGGAGACAATATTTTGCACGTGAACAAGTGCCAAGAAGCCCAGAACAATAGTCAAGCGAGCGGCTGAGACAACGAACTGAACGAGCTAGTCAAGGCGCACTTCGACATAGACGCACTGGGCGTATCGATCAAACGAAAACCGATAGCGGAACATGAACGCGCTAAGGAAGTTTTCAACGCCACAGTTAAGCGAATAAACGGGCATTTTGAGGTGGGACTACCGTGGATCAAAGATAAAGTCGAACTGCCACCGAGCTACGACATGGCCGTGCGTCGACTGCGAGGAATAGAACGTAAAATGGACAAGTCACCTGAATTCGAAAGTAGTTACATGGCTCAAGTGCAGAGACTACTGGACAATGGATATGCTGCTCTATGCGAAATGGATCACGACCAGAACGATCGTCTGTGGTACCTACCTCATTTTGCGGTCATGAATCCAAATAAACCGAACAAGGTACGGTTGGTGTTCGACGCAGCCGCAAGCACGAATGAAACTTGTTTGAACGACGTGCTTCTGGACGGACCGGATCTACTACAGGCATTACATGGGATTTTGTTCCGCTTCAGAAAGAAGCCGATAGCAGTCACGGCTGACATTAGAGACATGTTTCTTCGAGTGAAAATAAGGCCAAAAGATAGAGTAGCTCAACATTTGCTATGGCGCGGCAAAGAACGTTCCGGACGACCGCAGAAATATGTAATGTCGTCAATGATCTTTGGTGCTAGGAGCTCGCCGTTTTTAGCTCACAGCGTGAGAGATCGAAACGCAGCGGACCATAAAGACTCGCACCCACTAGCCTTTGACGCCATAACCCAGAATCATTACATGGATGATTGGGTAGTTTCGACACTGAAAAAATAACTGCGCAAACAATAGCGGAAGTAAAGTTTTTTAAACTTACGCGATCAGAACACATTATTATAAATACTTACGGGTATTTATCGCGTTTATTTACCTATTTTTCCCGACGTTTCGACAGGTTTACACTCTGTCGTGGTCACGGGATGACGCGTCAGTCAGTCATCCCGTGACCACGACAGAGTGTAAACCTGTCGAAACGTCGGGAAAAATAGGTAAATAAACGCGATAAATACCCGTAAGTATTTATAACAATAGCGGAAGTACGAGAGGTACATAGTAAAGCGGATTTTGAGCTAGCAGGTTGGAGTTCGAACCGTAATGCTTTGTTGGAAGGCATCGCTGAAGGGAACTGAACGCACGCACCTAAAGAACTCGCAGCCAACGCTCATCTGTATGGAAAGACGTTAGGGATTCTATGGCTACCTCGGACCGACGAGCTTGCGTTCAACACTACCATGCCACGCGTGCCGGACGAAGTAAAATACTTTACTCGAGCACCGACCAAACGCGAGGCGCTCGGAACTGTCATGTCGTTGTTCGATCCGTTAGGGCTGTTAAGTACATATACTATTTCAGCCAAGATCATGCTTCAAGAACTATGGAAGAAAAAGGTGGGGTGGGACGAACCGATTCCCCCCGAAGAAGCAACGATCTTCAACGAATGGCAAGTGGATTTGAAATATATAAGTGATCTCAGACTACCTAGGTGCTACCACCACGGAGATGTCACTAAACAACAGCTACATGTATTCTGTGACGCTAGTGAACAAGCTTTCGCAACGGTCGCATACTGGCGCTTCGTGAGTAAAGAAGGCGTCAGCATCAAACTGGTGGCAGGAAAAGTGAAAGTCGCACCGTTGAAAGCACAGAGCATCCCACGAATGTAACTGCAAGCTAGACTAATCGGTGCGAGACTCGCCAAAGAAATCATCGAAGGTCATAAGATGGATCTAGAAGTAATCTTGTGGAGCGACTCGAAAACGGTACTGCACTGGATCAGGCGAGACTCGGTACGATACACGCCCTATGTAGCGCATCGGCTGAGTGAGATAGCAGAACTCACCCGGACGGATCAATGGCGGTGGGTTCCCACCGCGCATAATGTGGCCGATGACGCGACCCGCTGCGGTAACACCCAGGTGCGCAACAATAACCGTTGGTTCGTAAGCCCTGCGTTCCTATATGAAGCTGAGGATCGCTGGCCTAAAGAGGTAGAATCTGAGCTGGGACAATTATCGACGTCTCCAGATTTTCATCCTACAAACGAATAGTTAGATCCGTTGCTTATGTGTTAGCGTTTATAGAGAAATGTAGACGACGCGCTAAAGGGCTTGAGATTAGACACATACGAGAAGCCGAGCGACTGCTCATAAGAGGAGCGCAGACGTGAGGACGCGAGGGGGTATCTTCTGAAGACCGGCGAGAAGGCTCATCGTCCTACCAGTATAAGAGGGCTGCGAAGGTCTACGCCGAGGGGAGAATGTTACGGACGACTCGTAAACCTTTCGATCGAATTATAAACGCGCTTGCTCAAATAGGTATGGTAGGAACAACTCGAGCATCCTTCGTACTTACCTAGCTAGATCGTACCTAAAACGCGCTTGCTCCAATAGGTGGTGGGGGCGGGCTTCATCCGTATATATAGATTAGGGAAATATTGTGAATTTGTACAGTCAGTCAAGCAAGTCAGTGAAGTGAAATAAACCAAGAAAAAGTTAAAAGTCTAGTTAAGAAGTGAAATATTGTACAAGAAAATTTGGAAGAATTAAATAGAAATACAGTCCACTGAACCTGAGTTTTCACTGTCGAGATCCCAGACAATAAATAAAAACTATGTTAGATATTAGTCATGTTATGGAAGTGTTTTTCTGTATATAGATTTTTAACATTTTTTTAAATGAATAGAGTCATGTGGTTTCTTTAATACAGCTAGGTAAGTTATTGTATAGTTGTGCTCCTTCATATGTTATGTTTCTTTTACCATAGTTGGTTCTGGGAGGATGAAGTACTAAATTTTTGGAGCTTCTTGTGTTATATTTGTGTATTTGATTCGTTCGTTGGAATGTTATGTCTGTGTGTATTTCTTTTTTAATTATTTTACGTATGAGCAGGCAAGTGTTATAAATGTAGATTTGATTTACGCTCATGATTTGGGTTTCCTTATAGAATTTTTCTGTCCGAGTAAAGAAGTCATAATTGAATAAGACTTTGATAATTTTGTTCTGTGCAGATTGCGGTTCCCTTAGGTTTGATTTAGCCGCGGTTCCCCACACCTCCGAGATATTTCTCACTATTAGACATTTTAAGAGTTTCACCGTTTTCATCTTTAAACGAGTTATTCTTGTATAATCTGAATCTCGGAAACGGCTTCAACAATTTTCATGAAATTATCTATATATCTAGCTAGGTTTCATTTTTAGAAAACGTCGTTTATCCGTGTTTTATACCGAGCAAAGCTAGGTCATCCAGGTACTTACAATAAATTGTTTATTACTTTAAATTATAACTGTCGTTGTCGTTGTCGGTGTCGTCCTTGATAGGTAAGTTAGATAATCTTAATTCTAAATATGGATAACTATGTAGACTATCATTAAATCTCAAGTAGATAGGTAACTATGATAAAGGTTACTACTCTACTCAATAAATCTAACAATTTTTTTGAACGACATATTGGACTAATTAACATCTTAAAACATTTTTTTACAATTGTGGGTAGTTTGCTGCCTCGTATGTAAACATTTTATCCTCTAATTTGTCCTTACTTTCGGAAGCAGCAACTAGCTTGTTTGGCGAGTGCTTCGTTTCGTTATACAGGATTTTAATATGTAAAATTTGTTTGATGTTCATTTTTTTTGTGTCTTTATAGATTTGAACTCCACTAAAAGTATAGGTAACTATTAACTAGTCACAAACTAGGTATCTATAAAAATCATGATTGAGAGCGTAACGAATATCAAAATTTCGCAATTATGCTTTACTATTAGTATGTAAAGCTACCAACTGGTTTTTTTAATCATGAAAATATATTTATAATACGAGTGACAAAGACGCCTACATCAGCCCACAAAGCAGATACAAAATATACATTCGTTGGGCGACTAGCTGTTGCAGATGTGTAACCGACCTAAGAGCCCTGCGCCAATTTGATTTCCGATATTTCAGCAATGAAAATAGGCTACGGATATTGAGCCGGTGATTAGATCACGTAAAGGAATACCCTTGTAATTTAATTTAATGCCAGCAATATAGCAATATTGAGCTTGAGAGCATTCAGAATACATCAATTTTCGTAACACTCTGAATTTTAAATCAGACTCATAACAATAAACGAACGAGCATAGCATCTGACATGTCAGTTTGGTAATAAGCAACATTACTATCCTCTATTAGTTAATCAGTATAGTATCCTTAATTAGTATACTATATATCCTTAATTAGTTTATTTAGCAGATAGATAATTGATTCAGGCGTGACTTTGCGGAAATCCATTACGCAGTCTCACAGTCTCAGCTTGACGTTGGTCGAAGCAACAAGTCTGCAGAGCAGAGTGTTTTTTTGTCGGGGTGCGGAGTGAGTCAAGTGTTCCTGAGGATGCCTCGTGGAGAGGTAAAACACTTGTCGAATATTACAAAGCATAATCGCGGTTTTCGTAGTTTGACTATGATCCCGAGTGATTTTTTTTGAAAACCATTCTTATCGAGCACCTACTGCCCTAGAGCAAGCTGCATACCATATTTCATTCCAATCCGTTCGGTGGTTTCTGAGAATTCGTGATGAATGAGTGCTACTATATATTTACAAAAAAAATCTTGATGTAGCAGCGGTTACTAATATTCGGAAACAATAATTAAACAAATATTTGCAGATAATCCAAACATTTGTCGATGCAACAAACAACTCGCTTCTCAGTCAACCCGTCGACTGCGGCTCCGAGGTCGTCATTGTTCATAGTTTGCAGTATATATCATGCTTAGTTCCGCATTGCATTTATACCAGCGCTAAGTCTACCTACTTATGTTATGAAAGATCTAGCCAGCCACTCCATCAACAGATTATACCCGCTACTTTCAAGTGGCAAACTGGATCGTCTTTAGTATTATACGACAAGTTATAACTAAGCTGAGCTCAGAGCGACGGGAAAACCTTTTAAAACTTTGTTGATAGAGTTATTGGAGCGGTTGGTGAGTAGATACCCAGATAAGAAACATTTATGTATGATCTGCATATTACGCATTTTATAAAGATCATGCAAAAATGGGTCTTAATCTCTTTCGAGTCTGGCATTGTTTTAAGTGATGTACCTCAAATCTTCAATTAATTTATTATTTATTATTAAACGACCTCTGTGGCGCAGAGGGCCAAGGCCCGCCTGAGACGCAGAAAGTTACGGGTTTGCATTCTGCCGAGGGACAAGTGTTTGTATGATCTGCAAGTAATTGTCTCTGGGCTGGTGTTTCTAAGTATAATATGTAATTTAAAGAAAAATAAATTGTGTAAGTAGTATATCAGTCATGTGGTACTAATAACACAAGCTCAGCTTACTTTGGGGCCAGATGATGCTGTGTAAAATGTCTGGCATTATTTATTTATATTATAGTATAATTTGATGAATCTGTTCATATACCTAACGACCACTATAGCGCAGTGAGCGAAGGCCCAGAACGCAAAAGGTTGAGGGTTTGATTGCAACCGCGGGAAGTTTGTATGATCTGCATGTATTTGTCTCGGGTCTGGGTGTTTTTCTATGTATAATAAATATATTTTTTTTTTTTTTATATAATTTGTTTATTAGTTATGTAGTACCCATAACACAAGGTCTGCTTTGTTAGATGCTAGATCACTAGATGATTCTGTGTGAAATGTCCGATATTATGCCTACTAATATTATAAATGCAAAAGTAACTCTGTCTGTCTGTCTGTTTGTTACGTTTTCACGCCTAAACAGCTGAACCGATTTTGATGAATTTTGGTATAGAGATAGATGAGACCATGAAAGAACATAGGCTACTTTTTGTATAAGTACCACGCGTGCGAAGCCGCGGGCTGCAGCTAGTTTGTTATAAAAATAATATAAATATATATAATATAAATATAAATAAATATAAATATTGCTGGACAACTACATGTAGTTCCAAACTAAGCATAGCTTGTATTATGGTGACTAGATGACTGATAAGAATACTTGTATATTTTTAAATACATGGGTACTTATGATACTTTATAACACCCAGACACAGAACAAACACCTATGTTCTTCACACAAATGTTTATCCTGGGAGGGAATCGAACCCTCAACCTACAGCGCAGAAGGCAAAGCTACTACCAATGGAGCTGACAGGCCAGCCAGTATATGTTGATACATAGTTAATTTTGAGCAAATCGGACAAGTGTCAATAAGCAATAATATTTAGCATCCGCGCTAGGTTGCATCTGTGTTACAGCTGCAAAAACTTCCATAACGTGACACATAAACTATAAACAACACTATATTATAATGCAATTACTCGAAACATTGCATAATTGGAATATAATTGCCTTGCCAGTATGTACAATAACAAGCACATGAAGGTATGTACTAGATTATATTAATTAGATACAGCACCAATTAACGAAAAAAGAAAGATTAAGATAGTGCCCCTAGCAAATTAACTTATTTATTGTATGAATGTAATTTCGTTTTAAAAACTAAAAAGAAAACCGACTTCTTTGAATATTTCACTTTCAAATGTTTTCACAGTGCGAACCGTGAACTCGAGCGGCAACGAGCGGACCGCGGATGAAAATCACCCTGATGAAGATTCTCTAGATGAATCGAAACAGTGTCGGTGCCGTGTACACAGTGTAAACAGTGTATCGATAAAATAATACGTGAGTAAAGCCCGTGTTTATTAAAACGTATTCTCTGAATATATATTTTTTTTAGTGGCAAGTAGATGTATTTTGTTTATATTATAGTATGGGTAGGCCAGGCCAACTAAAGGCACTTCTCCAATGAGACAGCGAGGTTTTAAGAAGTAAACAAAATATAATCAATGTTTATTAATTACCATTTTTAGATTTTGGATGATTTTTTAAAAACCGTTTAACCGATTTCGATAAAATTTAAATGGGACCATCTGGGAGAAGTATACCATACAAAAAAAAAGAATTTTCCAAAAAAAAAAAGATTCCTACGAATTGAGACTTCCTCCTTTTTTAAAGTCGGTTAAAAATGAGTCTTATGTTTCCGCTATTTGGTGACTATCTTGTTAATTGAAGGAAAAATAGTTATAAAAGTTAAAGTTAGTATGTATTTTCCATAATTTGCCTCCTACTTTTAATTGAAATTGTTGTTAATGTAACTGTTAGTTTAATTTAATTTTGAAATAATCTCTAAAATATTCAATAATTAAGTTCTCCTAAAGTTTTAACTTGCAGCTTACACTAATAGACGGAAAGTAAGTTACCCGTGAAGATTCTGTGGCGCAGTGGGCTAAGTTCCGGCCGAGATGCAGAAGGTTGCGGGTTCGATTCACGCCGCGGGACAAATGTTTGTATGATCTGCAAGTATTTGTTTCGGGTCTGGGTGTTTCTATGTATAATATGTATGTATTTACAAAAAAAAGTATATAAGTAGTATATCAGTCATGTGGTACCCATAACACAAGCTCTGCTTACTTTGGGGCCAAATGATGCTGTTGGAAATGTCCGGGATTACTTATATTCTTTTAGAATTTATTATTTAAATGTTTTCTGATAAAAAAATCGCGATTTGAGCGCCGTGAATTTGCGACAAGACCTTTTGATCAGGGAGTCGCTTTAAGTGCGGGTAGTTCCCGTAATTACGTATCGCAGTACATTAGTGCCTTAGTGATGTGCTTGGACTGCTAGGTAATCAATGTATGTATTTAAATTATTGGTATTGTATGGTACACACCTATAATACCAATAATTTGTCTACATAGACTCAGTAAACAGAAACCTATATTGTTAAGTTATATAATTGGTTTTTAATCAAGCTGATAAAAATATATGCTTCATTATTATATATCTTCACAAAACATATAGAAGATAGAAATATGAGTAGTTTATACAAATAATTGTAAAGTTACCTAGTATACGCTAAAATATAGAAACGTAATCTCACAGATTTCTTATGTCAATGTGCAATTTAGACAAACGGAAGAGCGCCCACGCTTAGTTTTGTCTCGGTATTAGCTTATTCACTATCGCAACAAGATTTTGATAGATCAAGTTTTTAAAAGCCGCTTGGACTTACCGAAACAATACCTTTATATACTCACCCAACATAAAAGACGACCCAGTCTTATACAGTTCCTCATAACGAACGATTCTCGCATATTTTATAGGTGAAGACCAAAGCAAAATCAGTTACTCGTTTTTTTCGCATTATCCGCGAAATCGCTTTCCAATTTAGCAGATCAGTCGAGGACGTGATGTAAGTAGGTGTAGGTGAAATGGCAAATACCGCAAATCTATCAAATTCACATCAGAGAATTATAGATCTTATGACCTGAGCTCGAAGGTATCGAGATTGCTTATATTTATACGAGAGCACAGATGGTGTAATGTTAGTGGCCCCGCTTTCTGATCCTAAGGTCGTGAATGAGTCGCAAAATGAATGTGCGCTTTACCAGTACTCTCAAACGGTGATGGAAAACATCGTGAGAAAACTGGCATGTCGTAGAAACTAAAAAGTTCGAAGACATGTGCTAAGTGCACGAAAGGAGTCCTTGAGGTACACTTTAATCTTTTCACCACACTGGTTCGAAATAACTAGTGTCGAGATAAGAAGAAGAAGACTTATACTTATGTAGGTGGACTTATTTTTACATTCAAACTAAAGTTTGTTTTTCCAAAAGCATTTTACTCCGTAGCACTTTGTTTTTGCATTCAATCTTTAGTATTGGAAGATATTCCTGGAAAATATACTATTTTCAGAATGTAGAATAGCATGCGTCGTTTTGAAGTTTAAAATATCAGTATAAGTTTTCCCCGAGTTGAACGGATAAGTTTAATATTTTGCCAAGATTTTGTTGCATAAAAGGATGCAAAAATATTGAAAGTTTGAAATAGTGTGGGCAGGGGGCTTACCGCGGTAATTTTGGACGTTTGAACCAAAGCTAAACCAAATCTAAACCAAAGTCAAAACGTTATTTTTGACATATTTCGTACCGCGCTAATCACTATAACTATTAAAAAAAAAAAAAAAAAAAAATTTGTTTATTCAGAACAAGGTACACAAGTGAACATAAATTACAAGTAAAACGATGAAACTACAAGATAACGGAAACGATTTATTTGTAATTTGGATTGTACGTTGCGGGTTCGCGTTATTTTTGACAGTGTTTTCAAAGAATCGTTTTTGATTTAGTACATCCTAGTAGTCTGTGCATAGAGTAATACTTGGTATATAGTTTTATATATTTTTTTTTCAATTGGTAAAATCAAGGATTAAATCGTTCAGGAAGAATAGCGCGGTACCATTTTGACATTCAGATTAGCCATATCCAAACCATTGCCAAAACCAATCCGTTCAACGGCAATTACGTTGACAAATAGCGCGATCGCCCTACTATACTAGTCCTCTTCATCTAACTGGTTAAAACAATTGAAATAACATAACAACATTAAATAATATTTCAAAGATAAACTTTATGCACTTGCTCGTACAATTACGATTTGTTAAAGACATACTTTCACCTGTTTTTTATACTAACGGGTAGTATTGATATACGCATGCTAACTCCTTTGTAGGAAGATAAAATTGTATGGAACTGTCAGCAGCAGTCACGCGTCAGACATGTTACTTATCACAAAATGTTATATACACAAAATATGATCTTTCCACAGGCGTGAAAAGAACGTGGATTTGATTTTTCATTTGTCATTTCAGGAAGTAACAGCACTTCTAAATGAATATTTTTTTCTATTGTATGTTTTATTCAGTAATCTTAGTGGAATTTTTATAAATAAATTGTGACTTCATAGCTCAAGCATGGACAATTTAATTACAAGTGTATTATATTGCAATGTGATTTGAACGACGAGGAATCCCGAGAAAGTTCCGGGCATTCCGCGATGACGTTTAGAATAGACAAATTACGATTGACTAAGACTTTATATCCAAACAATCACTTCACACTGGCAAAATTGTTAACAAGACAGATGCCACTAAAGGAAGAAAAAAAGAAAGTAGATTTAATCTAGGCGCTCTCGTTTTTTTTACTTCTTCTTCATATGTTTCTAGTTCTTTTGAACCTATGTTGTGGATAAGTGTGCCTCAGCGGCTCCATTCGTGCACTTGACATACATAATGTCATGAAACTTAAAGGTACTTATTAGGACATGCCGGTTTCCTTACGATGTTGCCCTACTTATATACTTATAGAGAAAAATGTATTGGACCACGTACTACCGTTGTCACAAGTCAATTGAATTTGTATAAAAATATACATTGTTAAAAGTGTTGAACGATGGTTTTGAATATGAAATCCCAGCTTATCATAATTGAAGTCAGCTCAATAAACGGCACCTTTATCAAAATACTTCAGGCGTGCTGATTGGATTGCGTTCAGTCAATGCTTATGAAATGAACTTGTTCGCTGCTACTTTCCTGATCAGTGAGTACCAATCGATAACTTAATAACTCTTCAATCTCTTATTTTCATTTTTTATTTTATTTAAAATTACTGAATGAAACTTCGAGCGAGTTCGTTAGCGTTATTTTAATTAATCATTCCAGGAATTGTATTTCGGAAGACTTTTCTTATACTCGTATATTGTACGAGTATTGTAGTATTGTAGGTACTTTCTCAAGTTTGAAGTTTCCAGCGGGTCTGTCGGACAGGTTATGCCTGACAGGCACCTATAGACGCTGTGTACAACTAGCATCCTGAGGTATATAATGTACCTACATTATTTAATTTAATTTTTATTTAACTGTATTTTTTTGTGCACCTATTGTTTGTAAAAATGGATCTCGTGTCTGAAATAAATTATATTATTAATAATATTATGAAGAGATGAGATTGTGATACTGTTCTAGAATGGTTAACACATATGTTTGCGTAGGATCTGAAATAGGCACTATAATATATTGGCAGAGAAAACTGCGCCGAAATAATGCTATCATTATCATATCATTATGTAGAGATTAGCTCTTGATAGGATTGTCGAACGGTGGACGTAAGCTTTAAGAGAATTCATAGCATAGACGAAGAGGTACACACACAACATATTATTATAGCAGAGACAATTGTGACATAATAATTGTAATCAAAGTTCAGCTGCCGAATGAATCGTGCGATAAAACTCTTTCGAAGCGGCCTGCTCGGTCATATGCGCGTCAAACTATATCATGGTTTAAAAACACAAATAACAATAAAGATAATGTTTCTTCCAGCATTATGTACAGCAACCGCAAAGGTATGCAACACAGTGTGTCCAGAAGACGAAACTGAAGCCATGAAATGTGGATTCGATCAGAAAACCAAGAGCTACACCATGTTCCTGAATGAATGCGCCATGACAGCGTTTTCAGATTGTTATAATGTTGGTAAATATTAGGTATAGCTACTACTAAATGATACGAGACTCCGATAGCATTAGCTCGTACCTTGATTTATTTTTACAATGGGTTATGTCACATAACTTTTGTGTTACAATGAAGTTAAAAAATGTGTAAAAGTTGATGAAATGGATAAACTAGTCAACCTCTCATGTCGCTGATGAAAGTATCTTACAGAAGGCTAATTAAATGATATTACGCTATCAACTGAAAACAAATTGACAGTAAAGGTAGGCTAGACTTTACTTAGTGTTAGGACGACAGTAAAGAGCTTAAATGTAATAGTCTTCACTATGTTATAGTCAATTTTATGACGCCTGAGAAAGTACTAACTTAGCAAAACAGAGCCTTAAATTATGGGCCCTAAACCGGGCGTAAAAATAGTAAAAACTAAGGTTTGAAGGTCAATTTTATAGACTTTCTACGTTACTTACGTATTCGTCGTCACAGCGACTAGTCACTTTCCTTGTAAGTATTTTATTTTTAACTCTCGAAGCAAAGAGGGGTTTTATAAACTTAATGTGTATATTTATCTGTATCTTATCTGTAACGCCCAAACGGATGAAACGATTTTGATTAAGATTATTTTTGTTTTAAGGCAATTTGATCAAAAGTGTTCTGGGTCTATTTAAAATTTCGTATACATCAATGATATGCAATGGCTAATGTTCACCGCACACCGTATTTTTTTATTTCGTCTCTATAATAAAACAACTCACTCATCAAACAAACAGTCATCAGATTGAAAAGTAACATTTGAAATTTGTTTTTCATTCATACTAACATTAACAGTTTAGTAGCGAGAATAGAACCTGCACTACATGCAGCCTGTAACCCACGTTACCCAGTGAGGTTGCCAAATGGGTTCGTCGGCGTTACAAGAGTCTCGTCCTAGTTTCTAGACGAAAACGCGGTAGCTGGGCCGGTGCATTAAGGTAATGTCTTTTTGGACAACAGAATAGCTTTGAATTGCGACGTGAAAAGCTAGTAGCTTTGTTGGATGTCGAACAACCAGTCTGTTACTGCAAGGCTTTTTGTCACACAACAAACAAACATCATAGCCATAGGAACTATAGATAAAGTAGGGATCAATGGGAAAATTGATAGGTTATATTGAATATTGTAACAATTCAAACTAGCAATGATATATTTTGTGAACTGAAAAAACAATCTATACCTATCAAAGAGCTTAACCTGACTGATTGACTGACTGATTCATCATCGCCGAGCTGAAAGCGCTGAAGCTAGAAAGCAGAAATTTAGATGGTAGCTTTCTTTTACAGCAAAACCACCCACAAAGGCGGGATTTATTAAAAGTCAACCCCAAAGAGAGTGAAAAGGGGTGAAAACGAATGTATGAAACTTTTTAACGCGTGGTGCGATTTGCTTGAAACTTGAAATAAATAAAATAAATGAACACGTGTTTCAGGATTTTTCAAAATAACCCTAACAAAGGGGTAAAATGGGGTGTCAAAGTTTGAATGGGAACTTTTTAATGGGTGGTGTGATTTCTTAGAAACTTGGTTTGGATATCTAAAATGCAAAATAACTGGACACGTGTTTCAGGGTTTTTCAAAATAACTCTCATAAAGATGAGGTGAATACTTGTATGGATACTTTTGAATACCCATTCAAAAGTTTCCATACAAACATTCACCTCATCTTTATGACAGTTATTTTTCGGTCAGGTGATTGGTTTAAAACTTATCAATATAATTTGGCAAGGAGATAAATTGCATCTTGGGGAAAGTTTTAAGGTACAATTCCTTTCAAAAAAAATGCAGACGAAGTCGCCAGAACAGCTAGTCAAGTATATAAAAAAGTTAAAAAAAATGCTTCTTCCTACGGCTTCGCACGCCGTTCATAAGTTCTGTTGATCCGATCGCTACCAAACTTCACAGGATTACCCTAGCTAGGCCAATATGAAGATTTCCTAAAAATTTCATCGCAATCGGTCTAGCCGTTTCGGAGTCTATAGGGAATACATACATACACACATCGCCTTTTATAGATATTGATAATATACATACTGCGTAATTTAATTTAGTTTCATAATTTAGGAACAACGTTCCAAACGAGTGTTCCACGACACTCACGTTTTTTTTTTGTTTTTTTTTGTCATAATACTGCGGTTGTTAACAATAAAATCAGTTTTAGATGATACGAAGTTCACTTGGACTAAATAAACATTTGGATCCGTTTATTATTAATTACACAGCTGTGACCTACATTTTAGGTTACTGAGATAGCACATAAAAAATTCAGTAGTCATTTACTAATTAATTTATTTGCTTCATATAGTGTAATATAATACTATTGGTCGCCCACTGGTCAAAATTCGACCATAATTAATTAATAATTAATGTATGTTTTATGCATAATTAAAAAAAAGTATTAATATTCTGCACTCCTTCTCTATTAAACTATAACATGGAGTATGTCCTAGCCCTTCCGCGCAATTTTCGTAAAAAGGGGTACAAAGCTTTTGCTTAACGTATGAATATATAGCTTAATAATGAATTTATTCTTTATGCATAATTTAAAAAAATATTAGTATTCTGCACTCCTTCTCTATATAAACTTTAAGTGTGCGAAATTTCATACTCCTCCGTCCGCGCAATTTTCGTAAAAAGGGGTACCAAGATTTGCTTCACGTATTAATATATAGATTAATAATGAATTTATTCATTATGCATAATTTAAAATAATATTAGTAATCTGCACTCCTTCTCTATATTAACTTTAAGTGTGCGAAATTTCATACTCCTCCGTCCGCGCAATTTTCGTAAAAAGGGGTACAAAGTTTATGCTTCACGTATTAATATATACTCGTAGATTAAAAAGATGTTTGTAGGCAACCACCTACAGCAACTATACTAAGCAAGGTTCATAATTTGAAATTTTCCGCACGATGTGGTCCAATTCAAAGTTTTGTAACTTTAATCTTGTTTATAGGATACACTTGGCAAAGCGCGCTCAGCTTCAAACTTATTTTTCATTCTTCTTTACGTCTTTTTTATAATAGATACTTATTGGGATTTACTTTCACAAAAAACGAAATGGTTAAGTTTAAAATGACATTAAAACTAAAGATATAAGATGAATGTTACCTTGCTTTAAAACCACACTATCCTCAAAATAAATTGGTTCTTAGTTATTAAAACCAAATGTATGTATTCAATAACCGATTATAAATATTTTCTCAACGAATTTTTAATAATAATTAATAATGCCGGACCTTTCACACAGCATCATCTGGTCCCAAAGTAAACAGAGCTTCTGTTATGGGTACCACATGACTGATATACTACTTATATATTTGTCCTTGGATTCTTCATTTACAATTACACGAAGTTACGTAACTCTTCTAATATAATTAGTCTTCTCGTGTCATATCATGTTTTATTAAGTAATCTTTGCAGAATTTTAATCAATCAATTATGACTCCTTAACACAATTGTTGACAATTGAATTATAAGTGTTAATTAATGTTCTTTTGTGATTTGTACGACGAGGAATTTAATACAATTCTAGATGACCATTCCGTGATGACTTTTAGCATAGACAAAAGACGATCGACTATGACTTTGTGATGATGATTGTTCTTCTTCGTTAGTGGCATTTGTCATAATAAAATGAATTTTACCAGTGTTAAGTGTTTATATTGTTTATAGTGTCTTGTCGTTCGTCATTTTATTTAAAACTAGCTGACCAGTGCCCACATCGTTGGGCGGTTACAACTTAACAAAAAATATTAAAGTAGAGAAAAAAAGAAAGAAAGAAAGCATTTATTCTGTCCACCACTCAAAATACAAAAGAAAAAATAAGGAATAGGAATAGAAAAAAAAAAGTACTAATATCGCTATCAAAAAAAAGATAGCTATTTAAATTATTGTAATAATTACAGAGATTGACAAAGTTACGGATATATATTGATAAATGGCGCTAGCGACGGGTGGCTCTGTGGCTTCGCCCACCCCGTTCCCGTTCCCGTTGTTTTTCCGGGATAAAAAATAGCCTATATCCTAATCCAAGCTACTATCTATATTAATTTTAAGTTTCATCCAAATTGGTCCAGCGGTTCTTGAGTTATAAGTGGTGTAACTAACACGACTTTCTTTTATAAATAGATGATTTCATATAAAATAAAAAACGGTTTATTTTTGCTCGAATCACAAAGAAACACTAAACTTTTATTCCAATTATTCACACCCGAGTTAATGACTCCAGCTCTTTATAAACAAAACACCAAAATTATGAATAAAACCGGAAATAACTCGAGAAATCAAAATTCGATAAAAAATATAGAGTGTAATGTTTTTTTTGTAAGACGGCCAAAAGTTATCCTTTGTGATGATATTATAATGAAACAAAAGCTCTTGACATCGGCAAAATTGCCATTAGGTATAGCTAGAAGAAGAACTAGTTTTTGGGAAGCCGGTTGTGGCAGGTCTAAATGTCATCGGAAATGTCGTCTCTAACAATAACATGAATAGTTGGGATTCTTCGTTTGTCATTTCATGAAGTAACATAGCACTTCTTCTAAATTAATATTTTTTCACGTTTATTGCATTTTTTATTCAGTAATCTTACCGGAGTTTTAATGAATAAATTGTGACTACATAGGACAAGAATGGACAATTGAATTATAAGTGAATTATGGTGCAATGTTATTTGAACGACAAGGAATCCCGAGAAAGTTCTAGACGGCCATTCCGCGATGACGTTTAGAATTGACAAATGACCATCGATTAAGACTTTATTATTAAACAATCACTTGACACTGGGAAAATTGTCGACAAGACAGATGCCATTATAGGAAAAAAAAAAAAAGAAGACATGAATAGTTTTATAATGAAAATTAAAGATACATACGAGTATGATAGAAAACAAATTGTTCTGTTAAGTGATCTATTATGGTTATTTCAGAATACGTCCAAACCCCGCTGAAGTACTGCATTAAAAGCCATGGTCCCACAAGAAGGATCTACGGAGAATCATGTCCGGTGTTTTGCCCGAGTCATTACCGGCCTGTGTGTGGTGCGGCCAAGTACATGTCCTATGCATACAGAACCTTCAACAACGGATGTTATTTAGACATGCTGAATTGTAGAGGAGACGATTTTGCAGGTATTTGTTACGGTTATAGTGTAGTGTAGTAGATACACATTTGTGTGATGAACATAATATCAAAAGTACGTATTTACAATTATAATTATTTTATCAGATATCTGGTCACCATAAGGACTGTCCTACTGTATTTCGACAGAACGTTATTTCGATATGTCGCTTACTTCGAAAAAACATAGTTCGACAGACCCTAATGCGACATGCACTTGTTCGGCAGTTAATTATTTCGACAGAAACATAACTTCGATAGAAGGCATCAGAGGGCATCGTTTCGTAGTGACGTTTCGAGAAGTCAAATAATTTTTTTTAAAAATAACCTAATCCAACCTAACCAAATGTAATTCAATTAGTTTTATTATATTTTAGAGCAGTATTATGTCGAAGGTATGTTTCTGTCGAAATAATTATCTGCCGAACAAGTGCATGTCGCAGTAGAGTCTTTCTGAGATAAGAATATATTAATAATATACTTATCTCAGCGGGTATATAATTAATGATGCTAGTATAACGCGTAACATTTTAGTTGCGTTCTAATTCTAACTTCGCGACGTGTTGAATACTGAAATTAACTGGGAACCGTATTAGGTACGGGACTAAACTCAAATAAAAAGGTAGAAGGTTTGTTAAATTACGAGTATAATAGGTACTTAAGAAGTTGCCGTTATTACTATAGACCGGCAATTTCATGGGTAAAAACCAAGGAACTATCATATAAACACGCATTAGCTGATGATTTTAAATCTGTACCATCTTTATTCTTTGATATTAGGATTCTACTAGTAGGTACACTTTATAACAGATTACAATAAAAGTCACAACGGTACAACACAACTGATAGCACTTAAAACTATCGCACTTGTATCACTTGTTAAGCCGAGAATATATTGACTTTATCCGCACATTACCGCCGCTTTTATATGAGCGGGTAGTGCGTCGCGTTAAACCTAGGCGCTACTGAACGTTTGAGAACGAACCGAAACGGGCTAGTATATTTGCTAGTAAGAGAAAGATATATCCATCTCGTTTGCTCTTATACATTAGATACGTGTACTTTGTAGTGTATCTACTTGATACTAGACGGCATTTTGTTTTTTGCCAGTGATGGACCAAGAATATATGTAAATATTTCAAAAGCAATAATCTTGAGGACTTCTAAAAATAGGACTAATAAAACAATTCCAAACAATTTAAACAACACTCGCACGCACTCACTTCACAAAACGCAAACTCACGCAAAACATTTTTTTTATTTAATTATTAAAATTAAATATTTATTATTATATATAATTATATACATCAAATTTTAATATTTTTGTTGCCAAGTATGGTTTTCTTGGATTAAAATAGACGCCAATTTTATTAAAGACTCATCTAGAAACGCTTAAGGGCAACGTTCAGACGCCAGACAACAGAAACACGTCACATTTACAGTTACCCGGACGTTTAACGCAACCAATTTTTAACCGGACGTTTGAGTGGCTAAATGATATCGCCGACAGATACATTGAATGTAGTTGATTAAAAACATAGTCAATCACGAAAACACGATGCGAAACAGCTCATTTTTATGATAATTTTTAACAATATTATGTTATTTAAGGTTACGTGGAAGTCCCGCTGGAGTTTTGCCAAAACCACGCGATGAAGAACATCTACAAAGAACAAGTTCTGGTCTCCAATATGCAAGATTATCATGAATATTAGTAAAACTGTTTGCAACCAAGCTCATAGTGTTTCATTATCGATACATTAACTTTTTTCTATTAGATATCTCGCCTCGGGCTGTTCTACTGACGATGGTATTGATAGCTTTTCACATGTTTTTGTATTCTGCTAATAAACAACGGATCAGCTTACGCTGTGTTTACGAAGTTTTCAATGCTACATCTAATGTTTTTTGTTTGGCCATATATAACAGAATAGTTTTTTGGATGATTATCAAAACTTAATTGGAATAAAACGATATCCCTAAAGGTTATCAGGAAGAAATCGCTCCCTTAGCGATAAGACCGCCCATTGTCCATATATTTTTAGGTATTGTTAGTAGTCAAATGGATTATGTACCTACTAGTTTCAGGGTGTACAATAAAGTGTTTTCATTAAATAAGTCCTTCATTCATTCATTAGCTAATTAATTCACTTATTCATTCACTCATTCATACATACATTAATTCCTTTGTTAATAAGGAAATATTGCCCTTGATAGTAAACGATGATGCGGCTTTATCTTTATCTTATTCTTCCTATATACGCTACTTTCATAGGGGAGTAGCATCAACGCTGACAATTTACCTGTTTTAACATACCAGGGGAAGAACTATGTATTTTTAAACCACAATTAGTGTACTATTATGTTAATGTAATGTGTTGTATTCTTTGTGTTTTCTTTTTATTACTTACCTTCTTACATAATTGTTATATACCAAACTGCTTGTTTCTACGGTCTTATTTTTCTTGTGTGTGTATGTACAAAATAAACTTTTATTCTTCTTTGTAAATGGCACGCGTCTTAAATTTTGCGAGTGTCGATATAAACAATATTGTTTATAGTATGATGTCACAAAGTCGTATGTTTCTTCTTCTTCTTCTTTGTTAATGGCCTGTGACATACTAATGTCAATTTTGCCAGTGTCATGTGTTTATAGTTTGTTTGTTATTAGTCTTAGTCGATGGTCAATTGTCAATTCTAGACATCGCGCGGAATGGCGTCTAGAATTTTTTTGGGATTCCTCGTCGTTCAAATCACATTGCACCACAATACACATATAATTCAATTATCCATACCCGTCCTGTAGTCACAATTTATTCATTGAAATTCCGCCAAGATTACTGAATAAAACATGCAATAAAACGGGTAAAAATTATTAAATTAGCAGAGCTATGTTGCTCCATGAAATGACAGACGAAGAAACGAGTCGTACTTTTATTCTTCTTCTATACTTCCTATAATGACATCTGTCTTGTCAACAATTTTGCCAGTGTCAAGCGATAGTTTGATAATAAAGACTTATTCGATGGTCTTTTGTCAATTCTAAGCGTCATCGCGGAATGGCCGTCCAGTACTTTCTCGGGATTCCTCGTCGTTCAAATCACATTGCACCATAATACACATAATTAAATTGTTCATACTTAAAAAACAATGATTCAGGCGTGATTTTGAAGAAATCCATTACAAAACCACCAACAAATTTTCCACCAATCTAGATTGATTGATTAGATTAGCGGAATAGTACTAAATATGATCTATCCGTTTAATGTTTTGTCCATACTTGTCCTTTGTATTCACAATTTATTCATTAAAATTCCGCTAAGATTACTGAATAAAACATGCAATAAAATGAGAAAACAATATTAATTTAGAAGTGCTATTTTACTTCATGAAATGACAAACGAAGAATAATCTATTTTAAGTATTCGAAGTACGTCTATTCTATTCTATTCTATTCTATATGACATCTGTCTTGGTGACAGTTTTGCTAATGTCAAGTTTAATCGTCACAAAATCACAGCCAATCGTCATTTGTTTATTCTAAACGAATCACGAAATGCGTTCTAAAAATTTCTAAGAATTTCTAAATTTCTAAAAATTTCTTAGATCTTTCATCCTACAAATTAAAGGAACATATTACACCTTTAAATTCAATTGTCTACTCATGTACTAAGAAGTCACAATTTATTGATTAAAATTCCGCTTAGTTTACACAATTAAACATGAATTAACACAAGAAAACGAATTCAATTCGAAGATCTACGTTATTTTGGGAAATTTAAAATAAAGAATCTCTAGAGCACGTTATTATATCTTCTTCATATGAATTTTATACCCATTTATCCAAGACAAAAGCAAATTATCATCGGTAATATTACACCATTGCGAATGAAAATATCGTAACCGGTCAGCAAAAGGTATATCATCATCTACCTGCGTACAGACATCTAGCGCTAGCGTCGCTGAGGTCGCTGGCGGTTGTAGTTCTTGTAGTTGGCAGTCTGGCGGCGGCGGCCCTGGTCGCGCTGTTGGTGAGCTGGGGCTGGCGGCGCCGGCCAGCGGGCAGCCGAGTATGGTGCTGGGCGCATCTCGGTGGCTGCCGCCCTGGATACACCCTTCGAGTTGAAAGTGCCACGTTGTGGTTGCCCGGCCGCGGGCGGTTTAAATGGCGTGCGCGGGGTAGGTGCCGTTCTCATTTCTGATCCTGATTTAGAAATGGCTTTTGCAGATTTCAGATGTTCTGCCAGTTCTGAGCCAAACAAATATTCGTCGATCTTAGTATCTTTTACGGCATCTCGAGTGTCTTTATTCAAAGAGTTCCAAATGGCGAATCGTCGCGATTGTGATTCGCGGTAATGGTAATCACATAAAAGCCTTCCCGCATCACTCAAAGGTTTTATGATGTCCTGATTCTGGTTCGAAGCCAATACGTTGTCGAGCACCTTGCCCAATGCAGTCAGACAACTAGAGAGTTGATTCTGCTTATTTTCGTTGAAAATATCTTTTTTTAGATTTATTTCACTCAGCGCTGCCTTCATTTCTGGGTTTAGTTTAGGCGCTTTTAAATTACTGCAGTTACCAGGAATCAAATACTGCTTAAACATTTCAGCTTTGACTTCTTTGGTAAGACCGTTTAACAAAATGTGCTGCCATCTAGGAGCTACATGCTTGTTTATGTCATCACCATGAGCATTTAGGGTTGACGGGTCTTCACCAAGCATTTGCAATACATTCGGATCTAGATCAGTTTCAATCTCATTTGTAGTTGTGTTTATTTCCGTCGGCTCGGAATTAACGTTAGGGTTGTCACCTTCAGTCAATGTTATATCATCAATTATTTCATTTTCGGGTGGATTTTTCTCTGTAAGGGTAAATATAGGCACCGTAAACATGACATGTCTCGACTCGACATACGAGGAGGAAAAAAATTGCTATGCATATAGGATGCCGATGAATTCTCAACACTATAAAAGTGGAGCTTGGACAATGGCTAATCATATAGATTGCCGAGTCCAATTCTACATAAATAATATCACACGCGATGTACGCGGTAAATAAAAATATTTGAATAAACCCTGACTAACCTTTTAGTCAGGTGGAACAATTATAATGAGGCAAACCTATCACTCAACATACATTTTGAACATCGTTCAACAATAATAGAAAATGCGGGTAGTTTATAAATTTTCAATAATTTGTGTTTAAGCTTACGGATATTTTCATTGTAGGTATAAAACTTTGTAAAAAAAAAAGGAAAAATATAAGTACATCCGTTACCTGTTGTATCCAAATCAAATTCTACATTCGATGTGTGTGATTCATTTTCTGAAGATGATGAATGTTTCCTCTGCTTCTTTGCCAACTTTCTTTCTAACTTCCTAATTTTCTTTGAAATATGATCGCAATCTCTGATCTCTTGCGTTTACCCATTTTAGCACTTAAACCTTACTAAAACACTTCAATTTAATTAAAAATGCAAAAAAATTGCGTGTGACTTCGGCAAACACAAAAAGATGTAATGACACGAAGTATGATGACAGGTGACAGTCAAGTGTCGGCCCAAGCGATACAGAGTATAAAAGTTTTGTTTTTAGGCCTATAGACAAAAGTGTGACTGAAGCAGCATGATACGTGTACTGCTGCTAGTAATCATTGTAATCGTCTTCGGTTGGACCTGAAGTATAATTATTCTATATCAAAGACACCATTTTATACAAAATAAGAAATGACGAACTATAAGATACGACTTTGTTACATCATACTCAAAATAATATAAACACTAGCACACTCCAGGTCACAGACAACTTGGTAAAGATGTAGAATGACATCTGTACCAAGTTTCATACAAATCCATTCAGCCGTTACAGCGTTATTGAGGAACAAACAAACACACAAACGTGTAATTATCTACACAAACATTCGCTTATAATATAAGTCGAAGTAACATAATATACCAAAGTAAAGAGGATTATGGTGGGAATAATGTGTAGAAGTAGTTAGTTTCAATAAGCCCTTACCTATTAATAATATATTAATAAATAACTAATGACTGTGCTGTAGAACTCGCGAACATTTTTCGAAATGACTGAAATATAACTTTTTTACGTTTTCAACCCTAATAATATACTCGTATCTGCCATTTTGATAAATTTCCAAAAACTGAATCAACAAAAAAGAAATATATAGTTATAGAAACTGCTTACAAAATTTCACGAGAATCGGTTGAGAAATGCAACCTGTAGAGGAGAACATCTGGACAGGCGGCGGCCGGACATATGAAAGCATTTACGCCTAAGCTGAAACGGAGACACTCGCTCGCGCTTTGAGCTGCTGGCTCAAATATCGGACAACGCACACAACACCACCAAGCGCAAACTAAACATAGCTTGTATTATGGTGACTAGATGGCTGATAGAATATGATAGGACACAGCGATTTATGGCGCTTCGATAACCTCAGAAACAGCTGCTAGCTTCTGAATTACTCTGTAGAGTTCATTCTACCGTAAACTTAGTTAAGCTATGCATTCCCAAAAAGACCAAACTACCAAATTAACGACCGTCTTTTAGTGAAACTAATGAAATGTCATCTACTTTGCGGAGACTGTACAGAACAGAACATCCGAGTATCGTAAAGTATCGTAAACTATACCAGTTTAATTTAAATGAAATTAAATGAATGAAAGTATTGTCTTTTCTGATTTTCTTTGTTTTTATTTTGAGTGTATCTTTATATATTTTTTTTGTGTCCAATAAATGTATTTTCTTTCTTATTTCTTTCTTTGTATTGGCGAATGATCCAATGTATATGGGGTTCCAATATTCATCTTCGGTACCCAAGCCAACCTCATCTGCACGTGGTGCACCCTGCTGAACAACAAACGAGGCTCTGGCGGCCGGCTGATAGCGGCATAGCGCAGCCTACATCGGCATAGCTAAATCTTCTGGCCGCCAACGGGCAGCAGAATCGGTGGTGCGAGAATCTATGTCCTGCGATCCCCAACCCGCTGGCCCAGCGTGGGGATTACGGGCTTATACCCCCCAATGATGATGAACGCAAGAAGGAAATGGCCCTCAGTTCCCGGCCGCCACGCTATTCCTCGTCATGGTAGCGACCATGGTAACGGTGGGGCAAGGGGTGCCAAGAATCACCGGGCTACCGCAGGCTACCTACAACAACTGACCCTGGCAACGTTTAACGGACGAACATCTAGCGCAGTTGGAAGTGGAGCTGGAAAACATTAGGTGGCATGTCCTGGGGTTGTGTGAAGTCCGTAGAGAGGGAGAGGACACCATTACCCTAGACTCGGGCCATCTTCTGTACTTCCGCGAGGGTGACCAAACATCACAGGGTGGCGTAGGGTTTCTCGTAAATAAGGCCCTCTCTAACAACGTTCTAGAAATCTCCAGTGTGTCGACCAGGGTAGCGTACCTGATCTTTCGACTATCCAAGCGGTATAGTATGAAGATCATTCAGGTCTACGCACCGACCTTGGCACATCTGGATGATGAAGTGGAGGATTTGTATGACGACATATCCAAAGCCTTACACAACAAAACGAAGGCTCACTTCAACGTTGTTATGGGGGACTTTAATGGCAAAGAGTCCGAGTCCGAGAAATGGGAGTCCGAGTTGCCGACCAATCCAGAGTAGGCCCACATGGTTATGGGGGTAGAAATCACAGAGGGCAAATGCTCCTCTACTTCCTAGAGAAGAAGGGGCTCTTCTTGATGAACTCATTCTTTTAGAAGAAGCCCCACAGGAAGTGGACGTGGCGAAGCCCCGACAATGTGAAAAAAAACGAGATCGACTTCATCATGACGGATAAAAGGCATATATTCAGAAATGTCTCCGTGATCAACAGGCTCAATATCGGATCAGATCACAGACTTGTTCGAGGTTCTCTGAATATCAATCTTAGGCTCGAAAGAAACCGTCTGATAAAGTCCACGCTCCGACCTAATATACTCCAGATCATGGCGGGCACCGAGAGGTTTCAGAAGCTTCTTTAGATTCGTCGCCGGGGAACCCACCGATGACGTTGATGAGGCCCTACAAAACGTAATTGAGGCATTGAGGGATAAGGGCATCAAATTCTGCCAAATACAGCCTAAAGGCAGGAAGTCCAAACTCTCGGATGAGACTCTTCAGCTGATGACAAAAAGACGGGAAACCACCCAGGCCACTTCGTCAGAGAAGTCAGACCTGAACAAGCAAATCGCGAAGATGATACGGCGCGACCTTCGGAGCTCCAACACATGCCTCATTGAGGAGGCAGTAGAGCGAAACCGAGGGTCCAAAGTATTCACTCACCAGCTTGGCAGGAACCACCTGACGAAGTTAACAACACACGATAACCAAACCGTACTGTCAAAGCCGGAGATATTATCAGAGATTGAGGACTTCTTTGGCCGACTATATGCAGCACATGCTCCTTGCCCCCAGCGTAACAACTACGATTCCAGAGCCACCCTCACCCGCCACTACACCGACGAACTACCGGAAATCAGCCAAGACGAGATCGTGTTGGCCCTAAGACAGCTTAAAAATGAAAAAGCCCCGGGTGAGGACGGAGTTACTTCAGAGCTTCTGAAGGCTGGAGGAGCCCCTGTTGTGCAGGAGCTGCAGAGCCTCTTCAACTGCGTCCTTCATTGTGGGAGAACTCCAAAGGCGTGGAACGAGAGTTTGGTGGTTCTGTTTTTTAAGAAGGGAGATAAGACTTTTCTTAAAAATTACGGACCCATCTCGCTCCTGAGCCACGTTTATAAGCTGTTCTCTCGGGTCATTACGAATCATCTCGCCAGAAGACTCGACGAGTTCCATCCACCAGAACAGGCTAGGTTTCGTGGAGGATATAGCACCATAGACCATATTCACATAGTGAGGCAGATCATACAGAAGTCCGAAAAGTATAATCAGCCCCTGTGTCTGGCTTTTGTGGACTATGAGAAGGCCTTTGACTCTGTTGAAACCTGGGCTGTTTTGGAATCCTTGCAGCGATTCCAAGTAGACTATCGTTATATCGAAGTGTTGAGATGTCTGCACGAAGCCGCCACTATGAGTGTCCGAGTACAGGACTAAGCCCAATCAGTCTAAGCCCATCCAACTGCGCAGAGGAGTGAGACAGGGAGATGTAATATCTCCAAAACTGTTCACAAGCGGGCTGGAGGATGTGTTTAAGACGCTGGACTGGAAAAGTATGGGCATTAACATAAACGGCGAGCACATCTCACACTTACGATTCGCAGATGACATAGTCTTGCTGGCGGAGTCGTTGGAGGAGCTACAACGAATGCTGGACGGCCTAGCATCAGCCTCGCGGGCGATAGGTCTCGGCATGAATTTGGATAAAACCAAAGTCATGGTCAATGACCAAAATGATCCGAGACCGGTTGCTGTTAATGGTCACCTTCTTGTAGTTGTTTCGCAATACACATACCTCGGGCAGATTTTGCAGTTAGGTAAAAACAACTTTGAGAAGGAGGTCAAGAGGAGGATTCAGCTGGGTTGGGCAGCGTTTGGTAAATTACTATGAGTTTTCTCTTCACCCATACCGCAATGTTTGAAAACTAAAGTAATCAATCAGTGCGTCCTACCTGTTATGACATACGGACCTGAAACGTGGACACTCACAGTACGGCTAGTCCACCAGTTTAGTCGCTCAGCGAACTATGGAACGAGCTATGCTCGTGGTTTCTTTGAAGGTTAGAATCCGGAACGAGACTATCCGACATAGAACTAAAGTTGTCGACATAGCTCAGAGACTGAAGCTGAAGTGGCAGTGGGCTGGCCATATCTGCAGAAGACCCGATAACCGTTGGGGTAAACGAGTTCCTGAGTGGAGACCGCGGCTCGGCAAACGTAGTGTAGGACCCCCTTCGGCAAGGTGGAGTGACGATCTGCGAAAGGCTGCCGGCAGAAGCTGGGTGCATCGAACTGAAGACAGGGCGCAATGGCGCTCATTAAGGGAGGCCTATGTCCAGCAGTGGACTGCTATGGGCTGATGATGATGATGATGATGAACGTATGTGAAGCCGCGGGCAGCAGTTAATTCAATAAATATTAAATAAATCTAATACATTCCCACAATATCCAATAAGTACTGTAACTTCCGAAAAAACAATACAGCATCCGATGCTTCTTGTATAGATCGCGACAAACAAGGTGAACTCTAACACCTCCTGAATACTGTTCGCTGAAGATTCACCCGGCTTCATTTATATAAAAATATGAAATTTCGTTTCGTTTATTTTATCCGGCAGTTTTGATTTACAAACCTTCTACTGAACTAAGCTACTGAACCGATTTTGATAAAATTTCTATGGAATCAATCGGAGAGTAGGTTTTTTTTTATCATCGATAAACCTACGTTTGACCACGAGTGTTGTTAAGCGACGATGTGGCCGACGATGAGGCACGCAGGTCTAGAAGACACCTATGTACTTGAGACTTGAAGAGACCTAGACCTAGATACTATCTTTTCAGATATTTTTCGTTTATTTATTTCATTTCATTCATTTCACACAGCATCATTGGCTCTAGAGCTTGTGTTATGGGTACCTAACACAAGCTCTTGTGTTAGGTGAACTTAACTTATTTTTAAATTTAAGATTGCAAAAAAATTGGATTGGATTGCAGATGTCATGTCAAGGCCGTTGTATAGCGGTGACCGCTAAAACAGAAACTTTAGCCGTTGAAGTTCTGCGAACCGCACTGTCGGTGACCACAAATTAACACGAATGTTTTGGCATGGCCCTAACGAGCTGGAAGCTGTGGTTACCTTACATCTAAATAAACTAGGTAATTGCTTACTCTTTATGTAAACATCATTATCATCATACCAACCTTTTAAATGGGTAAATACGAAAATTTTAATACAGAAAATAGATGTGATACAGTTGAGCTATATATGGACCTACCGTTAAAACGATCTATAGATAGCTCAAGATAACGTCCCCGACGTTGCCATTCCAAGTTGAATGGCAATGCTAATACGCTGAGCCATTTAACTTCAGACAAATATGTAATCTTCAAAAAGTTTCCACCTTAGGTAGGTGGAAGCTTATTGAGGATTAAATTTTTCAGACTCAGACAGTTACCCGACACACTTGAAATGTATAAGCTCTCTTGTATTAGTTTTTCGTAGTTAAGGTAGTTATAAGACGAATCATGCAAAAAAGCGCTAGGACCAGGACGAGTTTCTTGCCAGTTCTTCTCGGGCTTGGGTTAGGATGAATTGGCACCTAATTTCATCTAGTATGTATGACGTTTAAAAGTGATCCTTGTGATTGTATTGAATAAGGTATCTTTTGACTTTGACTTTGACTACGTATCTAAATGTACGTACGTACTTACACATTTTTAACTTAACAGGTACTTAACAAAATATAATTTACCTCTGTTCAATAGTTTTAATAAGCCAACTTATATATCATCTATATATAATTACTAGCTGCCCGCGGCTTCGCACGCGTGGTACCTACATAAAAAGTAGCCTTTGTTCTTCTCCAAGGTCCAATCTATCACTATACCAAAGTTCATTAAAATCGGTTCAGCGGTTTAGGCGTGAAAACGTTACAGACAGACAGATAAACAGAGTTACTTTTACTGTTAATATTAATAAGGATATATTATTATAAAATATAAATTACTAGCGACCCGCCCCGGCTTCGCACGGGTGCAATGCTGATACTAATTACTCTAGAGAATGGTAATCCCTAAGAGATAGCCATATACCATCGTGGTCTTTTTTGTAGACCTTTTGAGGGTGTACAATACTGTACTACATTATTTTGATCTATCTCGTAGTGTTCAGCCAGTGTTTGAAATGTAAGCGCAAAAAAATGTGTTTATTTACGACACCACATAAAAAATCTCTAAAATTTTCAGTGTTTCTCTACTATATTATGCATGTTTTATACATATAAACCTTCTTCTTGAATTACTCTATCTATTAAAAAAAACAGCATCAAAATCAGTTGCATAGTTCTAAAGATCTAAGCATACAACGGGACTGACAGACAGCGGGAGGCGACTTTGTTTTATAGTATGTAATGATATAAGCTTATAATTGTACATACGTACATTAACGTATATTTCTGTACCAAATCTACAATGGAAATTGTACTTATGTGTATTGTGTTATGAAATAATTTTCTTTTGAAATTAATTCCTGTGTCCAACGGGACTCGACTTCAAAAGGCTCAAATATGTAGGCCCTATCGAGATAGGCATATTTACGCTTTTGAGGTTCTCGGCACAATTAGCCGTCGCACCAGCTCTAACGGAAGTTCCCGACAGATGGGATGCGGAAGGGTGTCGCCGAACATAGCGTCTTATATTAATAGCCCAACGAAATCCCAAGGGATAATATAAACATAAGCATAACATCGGGCCTCTTACAATCATCACGGATCAGACCGTTTGGTTCGATAACAGATGGTTCAGCTCCAGCTCGTTGTATTTACATAGTTAAAAACATCTTAAGGCGTAGTAAATTTTGGAACAAAAACACAAATGTTGATTATCCATTAATTTAAAATAATCTGTCCGAAGTTTTGCTAAAATTTACATTTGTTTCATCTATGAAGGACGGGTAAGACTTTTCAAGAATCGGGGATCCGAGGAGGCAAAATTCGACAACTGTAATATTTGAGGCCAAATTGTTGAATTTTGAAACAATATTTTTTATTCCGAAATGTAAAGCTCGTGTTCTGAATAATCTGTAAATTTATGTAAATTGTTTTTTAACCGGTTTACTAAATTCGGCTGTAATTGTTATGTACATTTTTTTATTTAAAAGATGTGCTCTTCTCGGGTAATGATGTCGGCTTTATAACTTTTCACCTGTTAATCTTCAGCGCATTACCAAGTTACCAAGATATTATCTCTGCTAATTGTTAACCAATTTTAATCATGATTTGTGTCTGTCTGTATGTTTATACCTTTTTCTCAGGTATAAAATTAACACCAATATCAAATACTTCTATGGTCCCTTGGAGCCCTTGGATATGTGGGTTCGATGTTGTGACGATCAAAGGTGTTTGTTCTGTATCTGGGTGTTATAATACATTATGTATAATGTACAGTATAGCAGTACTCAAAGTAAATTTTTATCATCAACATCATTGGCCTTAGTTCATCTGTTGAAGATGATATAGGTGACGTCAGTCAAGTTACAGAGCAGTTCTTTGTAATTGAAAGCTTTCGTTCATTGATCCACTCCAGTATTCTGATGAGGGTGAAGTTTCTTCTCCTCTGAAGCCACTCTGCCTGTGATTCTGTTTGATAGCGCAGGCCTTCCCAGGTACCCACACTAACCTCTCGATCTTGGCGACAGGACCCCGCAAGAAAGACGTGTCAGTACAAGCGTTGTAGGTTCGCTTGCAGGTGCATAACAGCTGGCGCCGAGCCGGGTTTGTTTCAAGTTTTCCTTCTCTCTGCTAGCTCTTCGGTTAGTCAGTAAATTGTTCAATAAGGAATTCAAATATCTTGATTGAAAAAAATGTTATTGTTTTGACGTTCCAAAAGTTTAAAAGTTACTGGAATAAAAACAGACTGATTTGTAATTTAATCAACATTTTTGCGAAAGATGTTGAAGTTCTTTTTGTTTTTGATTGAAGAGCAAAGTGAATAATATGTATAACTTGAATCAAACGAGTAATATTTTGAAGAAAATTTCCAATAATTATGTGTATTTTTATCTCTAATGGAGTCTATAGTTTTTGAAATCAAACCGTTACAAATAAGTAACAAAATACCAAGGAAAAAAAACTTAATTGAATTTTCTAAATATATTTAAGTTATATTGTAAAAAAAAGTTTTGTTTTATGTTTATTTAAACATATAATACGCATATAAAGCATATAAGAAATTAAAACATTTAACAATTCCTTCTTTTTTCTTTTGATTTTATGTATGAATGTGATTGTGTTTTTTGAATAAATCAAATCTAATCAATTAATTATTAACCCAAGAGCTGGCTCCTATCTGGCTCAGCGTATTAGCATTGCCATTCAACGTGGTAATGCCGCCAGTATCTTGGGAACGCTGCCCTCTGGCAGTGATCTGGATCAGTTGAGCTATCTATAGATCATTTTAAACGATCCTTAGATAGCTCAACTGTTTCACCTGTATTTTATATTATTGTATATCATTTTGTACATATCTGTAATTATTTCTGTAATTAATTATTTATTCAATTCAATCATAAGGACCACTTTGAATCGTCTTTTTACATGTTTGTGTATCCAGTCGTTTCCTCCTAACCCCAGTTCAATAAGAATCCGGCAAGAAGTTCGTCTGCTATTAACACTTTTTGTATGATCCTTGCCAATTTTGTTACGGATGCCTAATCGAGTTGTTGTTGTCAAATATTGTAATACAGTTAATTTTACTACAAAATATCATATTGATATGATATATACATAATACATAGATGTCAGTGGAAATAAATACTAAAGTATTCATAGGTACAATGAACGTCCAAGTATTGCAGTTTTATACATGTTTTACTATAATGTCTCAACGTAAAGGTCTATAACAGCTCGGTAATAAAATAGTAAATAAAATAGGTTTTATTGAAGCTGTAAAATGGGCTTAAAGTGCAAGCGCTACATACACTCGTGTAGTAAAGATTACCTACTTATAAATTCACTTTCAAAACTTTTGAGAGTTGTACTTTACATTTTGATATACACGGGTTTTATCCATGTATTATTTTACCGATAGAGGCACCGACACTAGATAATCTTCATCAAGGCGAGTTTGGTCCGCGGTCCGCTCGTTGTCGCTCCAGTTCACTGTCGTTGTCCCACTCGTGCGAACCGTAAATAATACGTGAGTATAGGCGCGTGTCTATCAAAATTTTCAGTAATTAGTAATTACGTGTTTACAAACTTACAACTAGGACATCTTATTATTTTACACTATTCTATTCTAAACATTTTAGGTTGTGGTATTTTCGTAATATTCATTTAACAGTTAGGTAAAGTCAAGTGATTACTCTACGTACCAGTTTGCACTGTTTCACGGCAGATCAGTCGTTGCTCTTCCATGGCGGCGTGGGACTATTACTTATTGAGAAACTAAATAATCTATATGTATAAAAGAAAGTCGTGTTAGTTACCTACACCACTTATAATTCAAGAACCGCTGGACCGATTCGGATGAAACTTAAAATGAATATAATTAGTAACTTGGATTAGGATATAGGCTATTTTTATCCCTGAAAAACAATGGGAACGGGAACGGGGCGGGCGAAGCCGCGGGTGGCCGCTAACGCCATCTATCACTATTTGTTCGTAACTTTGTTAATCTATGTAATTATTACAATAATTTAAATAGTTATCTTTTTTTTAATAGCGAAGTTGTAACCGCCCAACGAAGTGGGCACGGGTTAGCTAATACATATTTTAGACATAAGATTATTTATTGTAGGTGGATGGTATATTACAACTAGTAGGTAATGAAAATTAATATTATAATATTATTTATAATAGGTATTTTTAAGGTAAGGTAGTATGGCCAATGGGGAGATGACGCTGTGCGCATTGTCCACTAGTATGTATTTATTAGTTTTGTGTGGTTTTTATCTAGATCTTCTTTATTTATCAGAAAGTTACTGCCATTAGCTCTTCTGTGTTGACGTAATACAGTAATTTTAGGTAATAGTCCAGTTTTTGTTTACAAATGTACGTCGTCATGTTTGTTAGATTGACATGTTTATTTATTTTGTTGTACGTAAAAGGAACAAGAAAAACATATAAAGTTAAAAGCATTTTTTTTCGTGCACTATATACTTTAAAACAGCCCCGCCCCATTCATTAGCCCCGGCTCATTAGCTCGAAAGGTCCGATTTAAATAATTTATAAAGGAATTTATAGGAAGAGAATTTAAGCGAATAGATAGGATTCGCAACACCGAGCTGCGCTCAAAAATACAGATGACAAAAGCTGTCAAGCTCAAATGGGACTGGGCTGGTCATGTCTGCTGCATGTCAGGAGACCAGTGGGCCAAACTAACCACGGAGTGGTGCCCTGATACGGTACGACGTCGCGGCAGACCTCGAACCAGGTGGAGGGACGAGCTCGCCAAATTCCGCGCCGACTGGGCAGTCTTAGCGCATGAACGGAGAGAATGGGGAGAGGCCTTTGCCCAGCAGTGGGACAGTGTGGGCTGATAATAATAATAATAATAGAGGAATTTACGTAATCATTTTTGATTATGAAACTGTATAGTTGAATATCAAGTTAGTAGTTATTGTGACTTGACTGTAATAGCAAATATAGCCTCACGGACTTTTTTGTGTGTATTGACTATACTTACCTACTATATATACAAATAAATAAATATTTGTGGATCATGCACACTTTTAACATGTAGTACATTATTTTTTCTATCATCAATAGTTTCGAATAATTACTTTTATAGGCAGGTTTCATTGTTGCTGTTTATATAAGATTTTATTTAAATAAAATACAGCCTATGGCACTCGCTAATAATACAGCCTCAATAATAAAATATTTGTTTTAATCGGTTAAGTAATTTTTGAGTAAGTTTGTTGTACAAACAAACTTACAAAATCGATTTATTCCCTTTATATTATATATTGGTTTAGATGTGTCCAATAGCCCTTCTTACGGACTTTAGTTGTCAATGTTGACGTCACTGTTGTTAAACGAACTGCTTTAAATGCAAAAGTCAGATTTTTATTCTCGGGTACTCGTCTACGTAATGGATCCCTTTGCTTGGAAATATGATATAGATGACTTTCGGAGAAACGACGACAAATCTAGGACTCAACGTTGGTAACACCTGTTTTCATCGAGATTTGATGTACATTTGAAATCGAGATGTCTTGATGATCCCAATCACATCTTTCCCACCCCTCGATGATTGAAGCTTCGGTCTATTCGATGTCTAGAACTGCCATATATAAAAATAAGTTTTTCAACAACGTATGGACAAATATTAATTGAAATTCCTGCCGCAATAAAAAACTTGCCTATAATTGTAAACAAATTCAAAATTGTGGCTTTTTGACAGAACTTTTTACACCATTAACGAATTTCTTGGAAACTAATGAATATAATTGACTATTGTTAGTATGGCATACTATATAGTTTAATTTAATACAAACATTAATATTTGTATGCCAATGTTCTTTGGAGAAATACCTATGTGAACTTAGTGTATATGACTCAATATCTGTTACCTACCATAATTTCTTGCAAATAAATAATTCTATTAAATTCTATGTAAATTCTTTGAAAAGAGATAAGATATAGATACATGAATTCTGAAAATCTACTTAAGGCGACTCCCTGATCACATCGCGCTCAAATCGCGATTTCTGTATCAAAAAAAAAATCAAATAAGCGTTCTTAAAAAGGCGTTACCCGTTAATGGTTTAATTCTTTGAATGATAAAAATAGATAGATACATGAATTCTGAAAATCTACTTAAGGCGACTCCCTGATCACATCGCGCTCAAATTGCGATTTTTTTATAATGCATTCTAAAAAAGGCGTTACCCGTTAATGTTTAATTAGCTTATTTTCCGCCTATTAGTGTACTGAATGTTAAAACGACGTCACCTATAACATGATGATTGATCCTAGTATATCAGTCACCCATACCCATAACACAAGCTCTGCTTACTATGTGGTACCTATAACACAAGCTCTGCTTACTTTGGGGCCAGATAATGCTGTGTCGAATGTCCGGTATTATTATATTGTTATAAAAACAACAGTTACATTAAAAACAATTTGAAACGAGAAAGTCAGAGGCAAAGAGTTGAAAATACAATGTACAATATATTATTTTTATAACTTTTATTCCTTCAATCGATCACATGCAACTAAATTGCGGTAAAAATGACTATTTTTTCAATACAAGTTAATTTAAGGATTTACGGCGAACTTAAACGATTAACTCTAAATGAATCGTTCAAAATTGTAGAAGGAATGTAGTTAAAAGGTCATTCAAGTATTAATCATTGGTATTTAGTGGTATTTCACTATTTGTTAATCAATATACCTACTTGGCAGTGGCACTGCTTCTTCTTCTAATCAATTGTCCACTTTCTAGAACATGTATTTAGTAAGTACATTTAATTAAATTTATATGGAAGTTTGGGTTTTTTTGTTACTCGATCCTGAATGGCTGAATGCATTGAATTAAACTTGAAATGAAATGAAATGAAACATTTTACCCGGAATAACATTAGACATGTTGTATATAATAAGAATATACCCGAAAATTTCACACAGCGCCATCTAGCCCCAAAATAAGCAGAGCTTGTGTTATGGGTACCACATGACCGATATACTGCTTACATATTTTTTTCTTACTTTGTAAATACATACCATATTATACAGAAGCAAACACCCAGACCCCTCAAATATTTGCTGATCATACAAACATTAGTTTTCGGCGGGAATCAAACCCGCAACCTTAAGCGCTTCAGCCGGACCTTGGTCTACTGCGCCACAGAGGTCGTTAGTATATAAGTTGTAGTCAAGTAGTTACCATAACACAAGCTCTGCTTACTTTGGAGCTAGATGATGCTGTGTGAAAGGTGGAGTATTGTTATATTTATATTTTGTTATATTTATCTTTGTACTAACAAAGTCAAGTCAAAGTCAAAAGATGATTTATTCAATACAATCACAAGGATCACTTTGAAACGTCTTACATACTAGGTGAATTTGCCAATTCATCCTAATCCTAACCAAAGCCGCGAGCAGTAGCTAGATATAGCCATAAAAGCTAGTTTAAAAACAACGTTTATTTGGAAATCCCATCGGTTTTCATGAGTGTTAAGTAATCAATGTCGGTTATCATTATTTAACATACATCAGTATTTGAAAACGTTCGACTACACATGGCTGCGTAGCAGAAATAATGTGAGAGTGTAATAGCCAACTATATAGCAAAAGAGCTTAAGGCGATTGTATGATCAAAATGATCTTGACGCGAACTCACAGTGCTCAAATCGCAATTTTTTTATCAGAAAACATTCAAATAAGGAATTTAAAAAAAATTACGTGTAATGTTTTAATTAGCTTAATTTCTATAGGTGTAAGCTGCAAGTTAAAACGTCGCAAACTTTAGGAAAAGATTCAAAAGATTTTTTATTGAATATATTATTAAATTATTATATTATTGAATATTATTGAATATTTTCAATCTCTTTTGACGCAGTCGGCCATAGTCCAGCTGAGACGCAGATTGTTGCGCGTTACATCCTCACCGCGTAAAAAAATGTTTGCATGATCTGCAAGTATTTGTCTCGCGTCTTGAATTTTCTATATATAAAGTGTATGTATTTATAAAAGAATATATAATTAGTGTTTAAGTCATGTTGTACCCATAACACAAGCTCTGCTTATTTGAGGGCCATCAGATGATGCTGTGTGAAATTAAATTATAAAACTAACAGTTACTTGAAAAACTAAATGAACACACTATATTTATTTTATCATTACTATTCCTTCAATTAACGACTAGATAGCCACTAAACAGCGGAAAAAAAAGTTTGTTTTAAACAAACTTTTTTTTCATACAAAAGTGAATTTGCTGTGGGAATCATCTTAAATTATATATTACCACATATTCTAAAATGCGGCTCGATGCTACCATGTGAAGTCGGCCGTAAACATGACACTCAACAAGCTTTTTCATTAATTAAAACAGATGAACCATCACTTCGGCTGTCGAATGCATTCGCAGTTTCAATGGAAAATGCGGAATAAAATGTTGTGAACCTGATAAACTATCTGAAATAAGATCCAAACTTCCATATAAATGATTTTAAAAGTTCGAAAGTGACTCTTTCTATTTCATTTTCATAGCTTAACGGCTGATGGAATCTTGTCGAAATTTGATAATAGATTCTATTTCAGGGATATACATTGGCTACTTTATATGTCGGTTATAACCGTGGAAAGTAGAAGGTAGTAATTTATAATTAGTATATGAGCGTAAAGGCACTGTCAACGTATGCCGTGTGTTGACTTTGATGATTTATAAATAAATAATAACTAAATATTAGTGAACAATGCCAACATCTAGCCCCAAACTAAGCATAGCTTGTATTATGGTGACCGGATGACTGATAGAATGCTTATATATTTTTAAATGCATACTTATGATGCTTTATAACACCCAGACACAGTAAAAACACCTATGTTTATCACACAATTATTTATGCTAGGAGGGAATCGAACCCGCAACCTACAGCGCAGAAGGCAGAGCTACTAATACTAGTTGCCATTGAGAGTGTGACACTAAGCTACGACCATTTCAAGAAAGCTATCTTCAACTATCTTCTTTATTCACTTACAGTGAAACCGAACATATTCTAGACACTAAATGCTTCCATTAATTTTATTCATTGAAACCCACCAACACATAATAGTACGTTTCACACACACACACATACAAATACACAAGCCCACATACACCTACAAACTCATACCTTCAACACAGGCACACATACGCAAACATCCAACTATCTACATACTTGGTAATCTTACGTTTTCTTTTTTCTCTTTCTCATGTACCAACATTATTTGTTTTGTTTCCTTTTTTACTATTTTTGATATATAGAAAATACTTTATTGCACACCTTAAATACATTGGACTGGTAGAAAAAAATATTACAATGTTTTGCTAGTCAGTAGTACAATGAGCGGTCTTATCGCTATGTAGCAATCTCTGCCAAACAACCTAGAAGAGTGCGTGACGAGTCCCTGTGACCCTACTATACCCAAAGACAGAACAGATTTCCCTAGGCAAACTGGTCTCGCGGGAAATCTGTTCTGTCTTTGAATATTGGTACAGTAATCAAACTAATCAGGTGAAATGGGCTGGGGCGCTGTCTGATGCATATGGACTGGAATGTGGAGTGAGACAGGGGGGGTATCATCCCCCCACCTCTTTAACATGTATGTAAACAACCTGATAGATGGTCTTAGCAGGCAGCCAATCGGATGCTCCATCGATGGTATGAGTGTCAATAATATTAGTTATGCCGACGATATGGTGCTGCTGGCACTATCTATCAGTGCACGTGAGAAACTGTTGGTAACCTGTGAAAACTATGCAAGGAGTCATGGTCTCCAATATAATGTAAAAAGAAGTGAGTTCATGGTATTCTCGCCAAAAGGAGTATACATGAACGAGGTACCACCCGTTATGTTGAATGGATCTGTGCTGAAGAGGGTAACCCAATTCAAATATCTAGGTCACATTGTTAGTGACACTCTTAGCGCTGAACTAGATATAGAGAGAGCGAAGGGCGTTGGCCGTAAGAGCCAATATGCTGGTTCGTAGGTTCTGTCGATGTTCTGAAGAAGCAAAAATCTCTCTCTTTAAATCTTACTGTTAGAATTTCTACACGAGTAGCCTATGGACCATTTATACACAAAAAGCGATCAACACCCTTCGCGTCCAGTATAATAATGCGTTCAGGATGGTGCTGGGGCTCCCACGGTTCTGCAGCGCTTCCGGCATGTTCGCGGAGGCTCGCATGGACGGTTTTCATGTATGCATAAGGAAGAAAGTTGCCTCTTTGCTATGCAGGCTGTATGGGAATCCCAACATCATTTTAAACGCATTATCCAATAAATGGGATAGCCCGTTCCTCAAGCACTGTAATCGAGTAATGATGAAATAATTTTATCATTATTTGGTTGCAGTGTTTATAATTTATAATTTATTTTTAATATTTTGTGAAGAATAATTATTATCATTATTTTCTTGTACTAATGTAGAGTAAGACAAATACCTACAAACATACTATGGACCTAAAATTTAACATTTTTTTATGTTGTCTGAAATAAACGAATTTTATTTATTTATTGAAGTGAAAACTTCTTTTAGCGCGGTACGCATATTTTTAGATGAGGTAAAACCTCTGGACTCGCGACACCGTTACGAGACGCCGGCTGCCACGCTCGCCTCATTTGATAATAATTAATAATTCACATGTTTACAGTCTACTTTTGTATGGAGAAGTTTACTGAGTTTGTTTCTTTGATATATTATCTACATTCTGAATAAAAAATATTGCATCGTCTAGTTCAGTAATTGATTGGCAGTCGTGTTTCGCGTTGGTCCGTGTGAGTTCAGTGAACTTTGATTGTGTTTTGTTTGTGATTTGATAGTGAAAAAATACAATTGCGTTTTATCATAAATAAAACGCAATTCATAACCCAATAACCCAAAAACCCTAGTACCCATCTAAAAAATGTCTAACGCGCCAGAATAAATTTTCACTTTTGTCGGCACTCCCGGAGTGCAACCCGTAATTTTTTTTATTAATTTATTTATTTATACAGGCTTTTTAGTCCTAGTGTGGGGAACAGAGACACTAAGCTGTAATACCTTGATATTTATAAGAAAATTATCTCCATACAAAAGTAGACTGTAAACATGTGAATTATGAATTATTATCAAATGAGGCGAGCGTGGCAGCCGGCGTCTCGTAACGGTGTCGCGAGTCCAGAGGTTTTACCTCATCTAAAAATATGCGTACCGCGCTAAAAGAAGTTTTCACTTAAATAAATAAATAAAATTCGTTTATTTCAGACAACATAAAAAAATGTTAAATTTTAGGTCCATAGTATGTTTGTAGGTATTTGTCTTACTCTACATTAGTACAAGAAAATAATGATAATAATTATTCTTCATATTTATAAGAACTTAAGTATCAGCTCTCTGTTGAAAATAAATCATTATTATTATTTTATATATTCTTACTACCAACTGAGTTAACAAGTCAGATAAAGCCTTCATTCTGCTTTGTCAGTGTTCTGTGTCATCCGTTTTTGGCTAAGGACATGAGGTACAATTATGTGCATAGCCAAAAACGATTCTCAGGAAAGTGACATAAATGTTGGAAGAGATACACACCCAATCTCAACGAAAGTTACCATTTTCCCCAATATATCATTGTTCAGATAAGTCACGCCTTGCGAAAATCCATGTCAGTATATTTCATAGGTAGACAAACATTGTAAACTATCCCTCCAATCTACTCTTATGAGTTTATACATAATATTTCGAATTTCCAACACAAAAGAAATCACTTCGTAGTTTATTTTAGGAGCCTAGAACTTTTATACACTTTTGTTCTCAGTTTATTACAAAAATAACAAGTTCAAGATTAAGTTTGGAATCACTGTTTCTTACACTTATTGTTTCAATTAGCACTGGATAACTAATGCACATAACTTAGCGTGCTTATGGAACTTTTTTAGTGATTCTTGTCAGTGTTTACTCGCTTCTATAATTTTAAAATCATTTCTTTTTTTTTATACAGTTTTTATACAGTACAGTACAGTACAGTTTATACAGTTCAAAGTCTTGACACTGATTTGTCAAATTTCTTTTCAGATAAGGTACATAAATACGGAGCACCCAGCAGTGACCTACTACAACCCTAAATATGTTTCCTATGTCAACCTTACATCCAGGCGTTATGGACGTCATAACCCGTTTTACTACGTAGGATTGCATTTTGATGCAGTTTCTACATTTCAAAATAATGTAACGGTGCGTATCTCAGTCTGAAATAATAATAATAGGAAAAATAATGTTTTCAAACTACAGACTTATTTTTAAATACACTTGTGTTACCTTGTGACATCCAGATACAAACATAAGACATAACATCTTATGAATTTATTGTCGACAAGGATGTAAACTCGAGAGCATAGAAATCGCACATAGGGGAATTTTCCTGCATTTTAATTTCGACACTTGTTTTTTTTTTAATTAAAAGTTGGTTGCAAATATAACTTAAATGAAATTAAAGTACACACTGTTAGCATCCTAAAAACCCATAATGTCTGGCCTTGACCTTCCAAATCATGGCAGTGGCGGCTTAACAATGGAATGGCCTAAATTCGCTCGTTTCAGGTAGCGCGGTTTGTGGGACTTTGAGCGGGTATAAAACGATAAGGGATGATTGAAATGACATCATTTGCATACCAACTCCCAGTCAGAACAGTGCTAAAACACAGCGCGATGACCGTTTTCTTGTGAATACATCACTACGAAATCACCGGTTGAATGCAGTTCAACTCGGACAGCAGCTCCAGGAAGTTAGAGAACTGGATGTCAGTCGGTGGACGGTGAGAAGAAGACTAGCCGAAGGAGGTCTGACAGCGCACAGACCAGCAACTGGCCCAAAATTGACCCCAGCGCACAGACAAGCACGCCTTCAATTTGCTCGAAATCACGTTATTTGGACTATCGATCAATGACAGGCTGTCCTCTTCTCCGACGAGTGCAGGATGTGTCTCCATGGGGTAGAGTCTACCGAAGATCCGGTGAGCGTTTTGCTCAATGCTGCATCTCCGAACGGGTCGCATACGGCGGTGGTTCGTGTATGTTCTGGGGAGGCATTTCACTGGAAGCGAAAACCGAACTTGTCTTCATCACACAACGCTAGACCACACACCGCTGCTATAGTACTTGCCAGTACTTGGAGGAGGTTGAATACTCGTTATGGAGTGGCCTGCTCGAAGCCCAGATTTTAATCCCATTGAGCACTTATGGGACGAACTAAAGAAACGAGTAAGAGCTAGAAACGCAGTGCCTACGAGTCTCAGAGAGCTCCAAACCACGATCAAGGAAGAATGGGACAGCATACCGCAGGATTTCGTAAAAAAATTGATTTCTTCAATGAAACATCGAATGGATGCTGTTATTCAGGCTAGGGGAGGCAATACCTCGTATTAATAAATCGTTACATTCACAAATTTATTGTTTTTTTTACCTTTTATACCTGCTCAAAGTCCCACAAACCGCGCTACCTGAAACGAGCGAATTTAGGCCATTCCATTGTTAAGCTGCCATTGCTATGATTTGGAAGGTCAAGGTCATGGGTTTTTTGGAAGCTAACAGTGTGTACTTTATTTTAATTTAAGTTATATTTGCAACATACCATTAATTTAAAAATAACGTGTCGAAATCAAAATGCAGTAAAATTCTCCTATGTGCGATTTCTATGCTCTCGAGTGTACAGTAGAAATGGTTTTATGTTGTGATTGACTGACATTTTTTTATTTTAAGCCGCCTTTTAAGAGAATTTTAAACACTTCAAACGCTTTTTCAAACAATTTTCGACAGCCCCAGCATAGCCCTAAACGCAAGGCTTATAATAACGTGTTTCGCCTTTCCACAAAACAAATTTAATAATAATAATAAATAAATAAATAATCCCGGACATTTCTCACAGCATCATCTGGCCCCAAAGTAAGCAGAGCTTGTGTTATGGGTACCACATGACTGATATACTACTTAAATACTTTTTTTCTTTTTGTAAATACATACATATTATACATAGAAACACCCAGACCCGAGACAAATACTTGCAGATCATACAAATATTTGTCCCGCGGCGAGAATCAAACTCGCAACCTTCTGCGGCTCAGTCGGACCTTAGCCCATTGCGCCACAGAGGTCGTCTGTGGTCGAATAAGGCATTTCTTTGGAACATACACTTATCAAGATGTAAACAAAGAAACAGAGACGCATGTAATATCAGACAGTAATATGGTAGCAAAACAGTACATGGCTATGATTATAACAGTATGTATATTATAACAATAATATTATAACTTGAAACAAGCCCGGCTCGGTGCCAGCCATTATGCACCTGCAACTGAACCGACACCGCATTTACTGATTCGTCTTTCCTGCGGGTCCTGTCGGCGAGAGCTTATATTAAGGCTTACCTAAGTGCACGAAAGGAGCCTCTGGAAAACACACCGCGTGTAGTATTATTTATGGTGGCGGGTAGTTTTATGACTGTTATTAGATACTACCAACAGATAAAATAAAGCAGTGTTCAATCAGCTAGCTGTGTTACACTACATGGTGGCAGCGGTGTTCTGGATTTTAAAATAAATTAACGAGTTTTCGAAAAGTTGGTCATTAAATAATAATAATAGGTGTGGTGTATGCGTGAAAAATTATGGAACACGCAAGACCTCCACCGGAATTGCAAATAGAAGGCAGTCCGGCAGCGCGTGCGGACTCGTGGCAAAAATGGTGGAAACAGTTTCAAGTTTTTTCAAAGGCATCCGGTGTTAATAAAGAACCTAAGGATGTACAGGCGAGCTTGCTGGTGAACCTCATTGGAGCAGAAGGCTACGAGATATTTTAAACATTTACTTATACGAAGGAGCAATCAGCCAATGATCTCGAGTGCTTAAAAAGCAAATTAGACGAACATTGCGGAACTAAATGTAACATAGCTATGTTCCGATTCAAGTTTTTCACTCGTAACCAGAATGCCGGGGAATCAATAAGTAAATTTGTTACTGCGTTGAAGGTGCTAAGCCAAAATTGCAAGTTCGAACATCTCGTGGACGATCTGATACGGGATCGACTGGTATGTGGAGTGACTAACCATGCCGTTCGAGATCGGTTATTGCGAACGGACGAATTGACTTTGACGAAAGCGGTGCAGATTTGTGAAGCAGAGGAACTGTCTAAAACAGAAGGGCGGCACATAGAGGAGGCAAACGAATCGAGTAGCCAAGTGGATGCATTGTCTGGACAGCGCGCGCGGGGCACGTGGCGGCTGCAACAGCGCGGCAGCGGGGCGCGGGGGGCGCGCGGGCTGTGTAGCCGTGTGAGCGCGGCCGGCACCGGCAGCAGCGGCAGCGTCAGTGCCAGCCGGCCGGCTGCCCGCCAGGTGGAAAGCGTCCAGTGTATGCGTTGTGGAAAAGTACGATGCGAGTGCCGCGGTTGGTGTCCGGCTAATGAGGCGACGTGTTTTGTGTGTAAAAATCGTGGTCATTTTGCGTGTCTGATAATGTGAATGTGTCTTAATAAAAGAGTAGGTAAAAAAGTGCACGAGATAAATATGTATCAGTTTTCGGAGGAGTCTGAAGACGATGAAGTGCTATATGTGAACGTGTTAAAAACAGAGACTGGACATTTGGAAACTCAGTGGATAAAAACTTTATGCATAAATGGTAAGCGAGCTCAGTTTAAGTTAGATTGTACCGCGGATTTAAACATTATAACCAAATTAGATTATTATCGTCTGGTTATGAAGGATAAAGATTTAAAACCATTTAAATCTACGGTATTTTCATATACGAAAAATAAACTCCCAATTATTGGGGAAGGATTTTTGTCTGTATCGAAGGAAAAAAATGGTTATAATCTTAAGTTCGCGGTCGTAGATGTACAGAATATTTTAGGCAGGGAAGACTGTGTAAAATTAGGTTTCATAAAGAGAGTTGAAGCAATTAGCTACGAATTGCATGAATATTCGGAATTATTCAAGGAGATCGGTACGTTACCGGGATTACACAGAATAGTTATAAATAAGTCCGTTCAGCCTACAATATGTTCGGCACGAAAGGTGCCTTTAGGATTGCGAGATAAATTGCGCTTAGAGTTAAACAGAATGGTAGAATTAGGTATCGTGCGTAAGGTGATCCACCCAACTGAATGGGGCAATCCTATAGTTATAGCTGCTAAGAAAAATGGAGATATCCAAGTATGTTTAGATGCGCGAGTATTGAATCAGGCTGTAAAGAGGGCGCATTTTTCGTTACCTACCGTGAGTGAGATAGCTTCTAAGGGGGGCGCGGGTATTTAGCGTGCTGGACGCACGTTGTGGTTTCTGGATGATGAAGTTAGATGAAGCCAGCGCTGATCTATGTACTTTTAGCACGCCATTTGGTAGATATCAGTTCTTACGTTTGCCGTATGGAATTAATTGCGCTCCGGAAATATTCCATGCGAAGGTAAGACAGCTTCTAGATAATTTGGAGGGCACGGATTCATTTATTGATGATATTGTCTGCTGGGGTACTCCTAAGGAAGAGCACGATACGCGACTACATTTACTTACAAATACAAATACAAATACAAAATATTTATTTCTTAAAACTTAATATATGATACATTTCATGGGTGTGGGATCCTCTTTTAAGTATATTATATACCTGTGTTAGAGCGTCTCGCTCTTCCGTAGTACAGTTATATACATTAAATTAAGTTAAGCAAATAAATAAGATAAAACAAAATGTAGGTTAAATTAAATTAATGTTAGTTACATTGATTAGTAGTACTTTAGATAATATATAAAGTAAGTTAGGTTATGTATGTACATTTACATTGATTGTGTGTACATACATATATGTGTGTAGTGTTTAGGCGCTCCTGAGCACCGGTCTGCCACGAGCATGGGTAATTCAGGATAGCCCAAGTGAGTATAGATGTGTGTGTGTGTGTGTGTGTGTGTGTGTGTGTGTGTGAATATGTGTGTGAAAATGTGTGTGGGAGTGTGTATATGTTTGTGTGTGTGTGTTGATTTTACGAAACAATTTCTAGGAGTTTTTCAGTTTCCTCGTAGTTTAGTGTTAGTAGCCATTTACTTAGGGAAGTTTTGCATTTATAATTATTTATAGGGTAAATATTTATTTTTTTATTAATAGTATTGTAGAGGTAGGCAGATTGCGTGGCATATTGTCTAGACGCAAATTGAGACCGAGCCGTAACTTGAATAGCTACTCTACCTTTCCTCCGCTTATTCAGTATTCCGGGGTTGTATTCAAGAGTTCTGTGTAACTTCAGAACTGCGTTTTTTTACTTTGAGGCGAGACAAAGAAGTAGGTATTAGGTTTAATAAGGAGAAATGTAAATTTAGAGTTAATGTAATAACGTACCTGGGGCATGTGTTTGACGAGAATGTTATGAGGCCAGATAATGAAAAGGTAAAAGCTATAGTCGACATGCCAGATCCAGAAGATAAAAAATCACTGGAGCGGTTTTTAGGTATGGTAAATTACTTGTCAAAACTCATACCAAGTTATTCTGAATCAGTGGCTGTCTTAAGGGGACTTTTAAAAAAGAGTTCGGAATGGGTTTGGGATAGAGAACATGCCGACGCGGTTAAATCACTTAAAAAATAAACTTTCTTCCGCTCCAGTTCTAACATTATATTCCCATGATCATCCTATAATACTTTCGGTAGATGCAAGTGCAAGTGCACTAGGAGCAGTGCTTTTGCAGGAGGGGCGGCCGGTTGAGTTCGCCTCGCTAACTCTTACAGACACATAATGTAGATACGCTCAGATAGAAAAGGAGTTGTTGGCCATTGTATTTTCATGTGAGCGGTTTCACCAGTACATATTTGGTAGAACCGATGTCACGGTACAGTCAGATCATAAGAAGTTAGAATCGATTTTTAGAAAATCTTTATCGTCTGTTCCGGCCCGGTTGCAAAGGATGATGTTGCGTATCCAAAGTTATGATATAAAGGTTGTTTACACGCCCGGTAAGTACATGTATATCGCAGACACCTTATCGCGGGCAGCCCTACCTGATTTCATGCACGAGCGATTGAACGCCGAGGTAGAAGCCCAGGCTTGTTTTATGAGACAACAGTTACCGTTCAGCGAGGAAAAGTTAGATTTAGTTATGGAGCATACGGATAACGACAAGGAATCGAAATCGTTGGTGGGGTTAATAATAAATGGCTGGCCCAGGTGTAAATATGCAGTAGAAGAAGATATTCGTGGGTATTGGTCATATCGCGAGTGCTTGCAGTATATTGATGGGATAATATTCAAGGAAAATTCGGTAATAATACCTAAGTCGTTAAGAAACGAAATGTTAATTCGAATTCACGAGGGTCACTTAGGAATAGATAAATGTAAGTGGCGCGCACGAGGCGTATTGTTCTGGCCGGGTATATCACGTGATGTGGAGCGGGTGGTGCAGAGTTGAAGCACTTGTGCGCTACATGCGTCTGCGCCACCCAGAGAACCCATGTTGCCACATCACATTCCAGACATTCCATGGGCCAAGATAGGATCTGATATATTTGAATATAGGAAAAAGTATTATTTGGTTCTAGTGGACTATTTTTCAAATTTTGTTGAAGTCAATGAATTAAATACTATAACTAGCAAATCTGTTATTAGAGCTATGAAGGAACAATACGGTAGGCATGGTATACCTAGCGAATTAATTACAGACAACTGACCAGCTTATGTGTCAAAAGAATTTAAAGCTTTTACTAGTAATTGGAATATAAGACACATTACGTCATCGCCGCTATACGCTCAGTCGAACGGAAAAAGCGAACGTGCAGTTAGGACAGTTAAAACGCTGCTCAAAAAATGTTTACATTCCGGACATGACTACTACGTTAGTTTGTTAAATTTTAGATCTACGCCTAGGGATAATTTAGACTCGCCCGCGGAGATATTAATGGGTAGAAGGCTAAATACGCGTTTGCCATTTGTAGGCGGTTACTAGAACAAAATGTAGATAGATAATTGATTCAGGCGTGACTTTGCGGAAATCCATTACAAAACATTAAACAGATGGACAAATATTTAGTACAATTCCGCCAATCGATTCCTAAAGAGTTACCTCCAATATAAATTCGACACGTGTTTCGCCCCTCCACGAGGCATCCTCAGGAACCCTTGACTCACTCCGCATCCCGACGAAAAAACACTCTGCTCTGCAGACTTGTTTCTTCGACCAACGTCAGACTGAGACTGGGCCAGTCGCGCTCCAACTTTACTATGTATACACTCAGTCAGACCGGACTGCCACGCCACCCGTATGAATCAGCGCCAGCCGTTGTAAATAAACGTACTGGCGGTGATCTTGGAAAACTTGTATTTAATTCGTTAAAAAGTGTCAAATCTACTGAATAACAAGACATATTGTTATTTCTAAAGTTTCTAGTACAGACATTCTAAAACCTTTTTCGCAGGTATGTAAAATTTCAAAAGTATTATTATTACTCAATGAATGTCCTGAATCTATCAAATGTTTGGCAAAATGAGACCTTTCTGGACAATTATTTCTATAAGCTGCGATATGTTCTTTCTATTTTTTTATTTTTGTCTTAATAGGGTTAAAGAATATTACAAAAAACACATCTTATGTATCGCCAGTCGATGAAGTATATTGTTCCGATGAATCCTAGGTTCCCTATGTTGTACGGTTTGCCCAAAATATATAAAGATAACATTCCTATACGCCCAGTAGTATCGTATATCGGTGCTCCAGCATATAATTTATCAAAACATTTGAACTATTAATTAAAATCGAAATCAAATTTTAATCCCAGTTATAGTTTAGAAATTCTTTGGATTTAATAGACAATATTGAATAAAGATACCTTTACGATTGGTAAACTACTTATTTTTATATAGACCTCTTTAGTTTTATAGCAACAGATTATATAGAAATATTTTATTGTTATTTTCTTAAACTTAATTTACATTATAAGGGAAAAGATGTAGTATTATTTATGGTGGCGGGTAGTTTTTTGACTGTTATTAGATAGTACCAACAGATAAAATAAAGCAGTGTTCAATCAGCTAGCTGTGTTACACTACACCGCGCACATATCAAACATAACCTTTTTTTTTTTTTTGACGAGGAGAAATCTGCAAACAGATTTCCAATGTACTGAGGGGTGCAAATGGAATATGTGAGGTTGGCTGTCTAAAAAACGACAGACGACTCACTAAAACTCCCCGGTGACCAGCCTCATTGCATGTCAAGGGGCTCCGGGATCTCCATAGGAACGCACCGGTGCCCCTCTCGCAAAGTGCTGCGGCCGCAGCCCATCCCAGGAGTGGCAAGCCACCCCCGCACACCCACCCGGTGCTTACGGCAGAACACGTCACACATGTTAACTGCCGCCTTCCCCGAGCCCGCGAACGGATAGCCGGGTGCCCTCACTCCGACTACCCACGGACCCAGTGCGCCGCTCAGTCCCACAAGAATCTAAAAGAAACTGCGAATACCTCGCGGCGAGACGTCGGCAAAGGAGATCCCATCTCATAAGCCTGCTGGGTGTTATAGCGACATTTACTCGCAGAATGCCGCCGCTGGTCAGCAGTAGGGGTAATGCGGGGTCCCCCGCCAACTTCACATACCAACACATACACGCCAAGCTCGTCCCCGCTTCAACCACTGCACCCTCATTGAAGAGACGCGCGGAGGAAGCCCCCATTCCTTCCGCCACTCGGTCCCACTAAGGTCTGGCGACCCAGCGAATACCGAGCGGCCGAACGCTGGCCAGGAGGAAAATCCCCCTTAGCCTACCTGGGTGCATGCGACGACACCTCCTCGCAAAGTGCCGTCACCCCTCCCAAGGGCCAATGACTTCGGACGCCCTAAATCCTACCATCAAAGGCCCCCAAGATCACTCGGCCTCCCCGACCCAGTGTGGGGGATCTCCGAGCGGCCGCAAGTCAGAAAACGACATTGCGAGTGTCCCTTCCCGACAAGCGACTGGGAAATGCACACCAAGCACGTCCCCGCTTCGTTGCTTTCGGACGTGGCCCGCACAACTCTGTCTTGCAAAGCAGAGCGCCTTACAAGACAGAGCTCTGCGAGCCATGGCCACAAGCCCATCCCTGGACCGCAGATGCGGTCCTCTCCTCCTGCCTCGTCTCACTATGCCCTCTGTTAATCAGAGGGACACGTGGAGAGATCCTCCGTGTCGGGTTATTGGCCACCGTGCGATACTTCTCCAGCGTACTACAGAAGTATCCCACGATGTTACCAGGGTGCACCACGAGGAGGTTACCCGACCTTGCACCCCATCTAACATAACCTAACCCAACCACTACCCGCAAATATTATTTATATATATAGATATATATATATATATATATATATATATATATCAATTCACACAACCATTATAAATAGATTAGGTATCTAACCTAAGCAGGGTACCTACAAATACTATGTACAATTTAACCAAGTGACGACTTTCTTTTGTGAATAACTCATTTCAGTAGTGGCAAATATATAATAGATAGACAAATATTAAGTACTAGATTGAACTTAATATTTGTCTAAATTACAATAAGTACTATTCAATAATACTTACAATTTACAATAATACTTCTACCAATTCTATATCTTTCTTAATAACATTTTCTGAGCATAACTCTCACGTCTAATAATTAGAGAGAAAATTGGTAGAATTACATTCATGATACTTTTCATCCAGAAATCTGGGAACAATAATTACTAAAGCCTAAATTAGATCTATTCTGAGTTGGAAACCAATATCATTTGTTTACTTTGTCGAGTCGATGTCACTTGAAAATAAGGGTAAATAAAATTGCGAGCCGGTGGGTATCTATTACTGGCACTGTTTGTAAACAAGTTATAATTTGTTAGGAAATTGGACGTTTTTATACCATTTCTCTTGTAAACACCGCATAGGTATTCGACCGGAAGAATTATTCTGAGGTCATCACTACATGGGGTTATACGCATAAAACCAAGAGGCATATTCAGATACATAGATAGAAAATACTGTATTGCACACCATAAATACATTGGACAGCTAAAACAAGAGTCAATGTTTAGTTAGTCGTTAACAAAATGGGTGATCTTTAGCTCTGTCAGACAACCTAAGGTTGGTTAGGACCGAATGTAACTGATAAAAGGATGATGATAACAATAATTAGTGATAATAGATGAAATGATTTGGACATACAAATTTACAAATCATAAATATGAACAAAATATTAGATACAACCGATACAGATAAACTAAATAAACCAATACATACATAAACGTATCTAAACCTAAAATTACATAAATTAAGCAACAATTATCGACAAAAAGAAAAGAGTTCCCTGACCATAGCTTTAAAACATGCATGTGATTTGGCGCGTCTATTAGCCTTAGGTCGTGCGTTCGATAGTTGAACAGCCTGTGAAGGAATTAGCATAGTATGAGGTGTGGACAGATGTTGCGAGTAGGAGAGTGTTAGAAGTACGCAAGGATCGAGAGTGGGAAAGGTCTAGAAATTGGAAACATTATTTACCTTTACATTTTGATAAACACGGGCTTTACTCACGTATTATTTTGCCGCTCTTGTGCCGCTCGAGTTCACGGTTCGCACTGAACTGGTTCAGTGCGAACCGTGAACACGAGCGGCAACGAGCGGACTGCGGATCAAACTCACCCTGATGAAGATTCTCTAGATGAATCGAAACAATGTCGGTGCGTCCATCGACAAAATAATACGTGAGTGAAGCCCGTGTTTATCAAAATGTATAGTACAACTCACGAAAGTTTTGAAAGTGAATTATTTACCTATATTACCTGTATTTATTCGTCCTTACCGTTATATACATGTATAAAAGACGATGTGTATATGTACGTATGTCCCCTATAGACTACGAAACGGCTGGCCCGATTTCGATAAAATTTTTAGTGAATCTTCAGATTGACTAAGCGGGTGATCCTGTGAAGTTTGGTACAACGTCCGGTTTCAGATTCGATAATCATCTAAAAATCTATTTTGCTCTCTACCAATCGATCGTTGTCGCCTATGTAAATGTAGCGTAGGACTAGCCGTTGTTAATTAACAGAACATGAAAACTATCTTAAAGATGCTGTTTGATTCCAATCGAGATAATAGAAAGCCCTCCAGCGTTTAGTCTACCTATTTAGCATTATGCAAAGCTAACCCTTTTTAACGCAAGAATAGAAGATAATTTTACAAAAGTTTTTTTTCGGTTGGACACAATATTGTTAGGTCGTCGGACAATCCGTGACAGTTTTACGCGCAAACTCTTCGAGAGCGCAGATGGCGCTCGACAGATTTTTAATTACGAGTAGGTAGATAATTTTTCAGATAATGTTGTATGAGACAACTCTGTAAATCTGTTATTTATCTGATTAGGTCCATAAATACAAGTTTTTTGCTGAGTTTTGTTTTGTACCTATAATGTACCTACCCAATAAGTAGAGTAATAGATGGTGCTGGATAAATTCCTAGCTGGAACTGATAAATATTGACCAATAAATATATATATAAATAAATATTAGTGGACTCGCACTCAACACGATATAGCCCCAAACTGAACAAAGCTTGTATTATGATGACCAGATGATCTGATGATGATGAATACTTATATATATTTAAATACTTATGATACCTGAACACCGAGATGAGGATCAAATACCTATGATCATAACACACCTTGGGAAAGATTCAAGCCCCCAGAGCAAAGCTACTACCAACTCTAATAATATACTGTATTAGTATAGAAATCGTTCACTTGTAACTAAATATTACTGAAAGGGATAAAGGAATTTACGCTCAGATCTGCTGTATCTAATACAAAGGCATTTACAATGCACCAGAGAAACTATGCTATGCTGAAATTAATCGATGTCAAGAGTAGGCCCCGCAGCTTAGTGTATTGTATCGACAATACAATGAATGTGCTCTGAGGAACTATTTGACCTCATATCTGCATCGAGATTCTACCATCGGATCTCGCGATATACATACTTCCATCCCCATCTGTGCAGATTGTCTGCCTGGATATCGAGACCCTTTTTCTCAGGAATACGTGGAAGTATCGAGTTTAAACTATCAGATACTTAAATAAATCCTTTATTATAAAAAAAACGTATGCGTCTCGGGACGCCCGACAAAAGTGATAACTAATCTAACTAGCTGTGGGTTAGATTGAGAGAGGAGGAGCCTGCCTACCGCTGCCATATGCGTGAGAGAAAGGGAAGCCAGACAGACTGGTACCGTAACGCGTTATGTAACGAAGCGGTTTAACCTCCCATAAGAAGTTATCACTTCAAAAATCAAGTCAATCAAAATATACGGCCCAATTTATGCCGCACTAACTGTTACACGCGACGTTGTCTGCGTAAGTAAGTAGAGAGGTTATCTATCAAATTATTATAATATGAACGTTCAAACTACACCGTCTTTCCTCTATCAATATAAACGTGGAGCTTGGAGCTTTTATTTAATAAAAGGTAACAAAGACGGTATGCCAATCAGTCCGTTGTGACTTAGCATGCATGATAAAATGGTGCTCCGTATCACGTATGAGTTCCATGTTCTTTAACGATCGTATTGCCATTGTTATTTTAGGTACAGAATCAGAACTACGTTAATATTTTACACAGTCAGCGACTGCATCGTGTCTCTGTTACAATTTGACGACCTCTGTGGCGCAGTGGGCTTAGGTCCGGCTGAGACGCAAAAGGTGCGGGTTCGATTCCCGCCGCGGGACAAATGTTTGTATGATCTGCAAGTATTTGTCTCGGGTCTGGGTATTTCTATGTATAATATGTATGTATTTACAAAAAAAAAAGTATTTAAGTAGTATATCAGTCATGTGGTCCCATAACACAAGCTCTGCTTACTTTGGGGCCAGATGATGCTGTGTAAAATGTCCGGTATTATTATTATTAATTTGGCGTGCGAAGCGAACTATATCTACAAAGAATTACACAATATGATCGATACTTACCGACCTAAAACTAGCTTGCGAACGAAACGAGCCGTATTTTTTTTCAAGAAGTGTTCAAATAGAGCTCTAACATACCTATCCACCGAGAGCGAGTGATGTTAACTTTTTAAACATTTAAGAGAAAACGAAGCAAGCAGTTCAAAAAAGTTACTGGCCAGCGAAGCGAGCCTCATATTCTACCTACCCAACAAAACTCATTCATCACACTAACATCACATCACACATCTTATAAATTTGGATGCCTGTTACTCAAACTCAAATTGTTTTTATGACCAAATTTGTAGTTATCAAAAAAATATATTATTAGAACCTACTGCACCCTCAATTACCTCCTGCTGTTGGCCTACGAAAAACATTAGCGTTGTACAAACCTATCTTCTATCAGTATGTCTATGTTCTTCTAAAAGGAAGCAAAGATAGTATATTTTGCCGAACCGTGCTATGCGATATGGCATCAGTATCGACGCTACAACATGCCTGAATGGATGATATACTGTACCGTGGCAGCATCACGTGTGAATGGCCATTGTATTAATAGAACTCAATAAAATAAATATTATATTAAGAAATTGCATCGTGTTTGTATTACAATGGTTTAACAGATACTTAAGTGCCTATAATAAAACAAAAACGTAAATTATAATAATCTTCTTTTATTTTAACCAAAATTAAAAGAGGAGTGGATGTTTTTCTATTCCTTGACACTCTTGATAGCGGCAGGATAGGACTTAGTCATGCTGGTCTTTCAGTATGATTGGCACTAGCGATGTATGTTGTCTTTTATTTGTATTAGCAGCTACAAATAAAAGACTTTAAGCATGGTGAACCGAATTCGGATTAAAAAAGGTTCAACCATTGATTCATGTATGTAGTACCAAATTTTTTACAAAACTGGAGCTTTTAATGTCAGTAGAATCTCAGTCAAGCTAACTTTTGATGTAAAGAGCCGTCAACTAGAAGTCATCTCACATTCAATTGATCTAAATTCCTTTTAGGCGCTGCGCGGTACACCATTACAGGCAATCGTAGTTGCTGTGTCCTGTAGCGGTGATCGGTCACAACTGCCCGTTGCTACTTCTGGCCACTGGTACAATTCGTTGCTTGCACAATTACAATATAATTCGTTTGCGCAGCTCAGTACACTGTAAGGAAATTTGTTAATGTTGCTTGTGTCTTTAACTGACGACTTTTAGTTTCCAGTTGCAGACACCGAACACTTTTTGATCATCAATGAGTAAGTGTTAAGTGGGAGCAACTGGACACAAAAATGTTTACGTATGCGCAGGGAGTGGATGATTTCATACTGGTTCCATAGAAATCAAATATTCATCGGTAGCTGGTATCTGACACAAGACACAAAAGTTTCCACGTTTGCGCCCTGCCTTAGATAAACGTTCCGTGCGATGTCTAGTCACATTGCATATGATAATATCCTGATAATTGAAAGCATCGGTCGCTAATTACATAAATCATCACGCACACTAATTTATATTTAGAACTTTAGTAGTATCCATCGGCATTGAACATTTGAAGAGTTATTTAAATGTAGAATACTTAAAGGCCGCAGAAATCTCTTCCATTCAATTGGCCGCTTGCCTCGAATATGTATTTATGTAAATCATCGGTTCGGTTTATGTGCGATTTTTCTGTGTATTCGTAACTCTTCCTGTTTTATCTTTGGGTCAGATAATCAATAAAGTAAAAGAAAATAACATTTAATTAAGATTTTCATGAAACAAATGTTTATTTGTTTTCAGCGACAAGATAGCGGTCAAAATGTTCTTATATCTGATTCTTCTTATATACTTTTATGTTATTCTGACATACATATATTCTTTTTTAGCAAATTTCATCTAAATGTGGAAAAAAGCAAAGTTTTACAGCACAAGAAAAAATGAGTGAGTGTCGTGGAACTCTCGGTTGGAACGAAGTAACTATCGTAATATATTATTATTGATAAACGTATTTTATTATTGTTTAACAAATACAAATTAATGAATTACTAGCGTCTGAGGGCAATTAAATGAAACGCAAATATAACGAACAAATTGAAGGAATGGTAGGAAATTTCGTAAATCATATATTTTATTCGAGTTGTGAAAATAAACATTTTATTGTTAATCATTCAAATCATCTAATTCATTAAAACTGCATCAGTACATTCTCGATCTGTACATTATTCATTAGTTTATCTACACTAAAGAAAGGGTCGTGACGGAAATTCATAACGGAAAAATCTTACACATTTTTTCGCCTAGCCAAGTACGCCATGCCCGCGCGTTATGGACCTTTGTTCCAAAATCGAAAGCAGTTAATCTAAAGACATTAAAGCATTGATGACCGTAACGTACATCGATGTACCGGAACATTTTTTTAATTTCCGTTTGTCCTTCAACCCAACCTGTCTTTTCGCTAGAGCAATGTTCGGTGCTTTAATAGTTAGTAACGGTGTTACGGTCCTGAACTAGACCGATGGTATATTACCCAATACATTACCTGTGAGTACATAGGTATATACTCTTAAGAGTGAACTAGTCGATTATCTTTCCATACAAACGTAGAAGGGTGATCACACCACCGTCAGATGATGAACAACCAAAACTAAAAGTGATATAAATTTGTCTTGTCATAATCTATGCTTGTATCAAGAATTGTAAAAATAATATGGGTTTTTGAAAGATACAAGACTCAAAAAAATCGTTTTTCCTCACTGATTTTAGCGCAACTTTAGGTGTGAAAAATAACAAACGGAGTACGCAAACTAAAAAAAGCGGCCAAGTGCAAGTCGGACACGCCCATGAAGGGTTCCGTAGCAGCAAGTAACATAGTATAAAAGTTCTTGTAGTTCCTTGTAACTTTGATCGACAATTTAATAATAGAGTATTTTTTAAATAAAGTTATTGATATTTACGGTTTATGACATATTAAAAAAAACTACTTACTAGATCTCGTTCAAACCAATTTTCGGTGGAAGTTTGCATGGTAATGTACATCATATATTTTTTTTAGTTTTATCATTCTCTTATTTTAGAAGTTACAGGGGGGGACACACATTTTACCACTTTGGAAGTGTCTCTCGCGCAAACTATTCAGTTTAGAAAAAAATGATATTAGAAACCTCAATAACATTTTTGAAGACCTATGAATAGATACATTCATAGACCTATCCCCCACATGTATGGGTTTGATGGAAAAAAAAATTTTGAGTTTCAGTTCTAAGTATGGGGAATCCCCAAAATGTATTGTTTTTTTTCTATTTTTATGTAAAAATCTTAATGCGGTTCACAGAATACATCTACTTACCAAGCTTCAACAGTATAGGTCTTATAGTTTCGGAAGTAGCTGTGACATACGGACGGACAGACAGACAGACAGACATGACGAATCCATAAGGGTTCCGTTTTTTGCCATTTGGCTACGGAACCCTAAAAATATTCCAATTCATGCATAGATTATTTATTCAAGAGCTCAAATAACTTTTTTTTTAATAAATACATTCAATAGTTTTTTCCATGAGAACCCTTGAGCCAAAAGTATTTTTACGCAATCGATTTATTTAGAAATCATAGTCTAATCTGATCATATGACTCAAAATTATAATCACGCTATCTCCTTACGGCTCATCTCTATCCTTGGTGCACGTCTATCTTTTTCTCACACTAAGCTAGGTGAAATAGCAAGCATTTTAGCTGCGCCCAGTAACGAGTTTGTGCCGCTGATTCGTGTATCCTTAAGGGCACGTTCTGCTTCGAACTTCAAACATACCTATACCCATTTAAGTAGAGATGACGTCAAACTACGTTAATTACAAACATAAAAGGTGACAGCCAACGTGGGACGCAAACCCACGTAAAGTCATCGGCTATGTGACATCTCACACATTGTTTTATCGAATATTAATGTTGCCTAATTAACAAAAAGTAAAAGACCTCTCTTAGCAATTTAAAAATATTCGAGATTATGGTCAATCTGTTTCTAGATTATCAAAACGCTTACCACTCTCTATTTACGGTCAGTACAAGCCCACTCATTCAGGCTCCATTTTCAGGCTTTCTCGAAAACCCAATAAAGTTTCTCGTCACATGAATGGTGATGAGATTCGATATAACTTATTTTCAGTGCATTTTCTATGGCACGTTTTGAACAGCTCGTAGTGCATAGAATACACAGTTTTACTTAAAATAAACCTGCATTTTTTTACTAAAATTCCAAGGCTTCGTAGACTCTAAGATCCTTAGAGTTTATAAATAGTTGAGGATGTTGAAGGCAGTCAGATGCACGTCCAAACACTATTATATCGCAAATACCCACATTTTTGTACTATTAGTAGACGGTTTTGTTGTTTTATTTGATTCCATGTGTTAATAGAAGTGCCTACATATTTATTTATAGCAATATATGCACGCACAGTTTTGCTCAATGCGGCACTTCAGGAAATATAGACTACAGTCACGATTGTAAAAATTTTTGGCAACGAATGCAATCTTGATGCCAGGTCAGCCGTTTGAACAAATGGGCTTTTTGCCATCTCAACTTAAGCCCCATTCAAAATGTTTTAACCCAAATAAAAGTGTAATAATAAGTGAATTACGGGGACGCATTAATAAACGCGTAGCCTTATCACCTCGTGTAGCGTAGTTAACACCTTCTATAATATTATGAGTAGCTACGCGCGTAGCATCGCCCTGTCAATCGTAGCAATGACAGACACCTCTACGCAATACTACGCGTAGCTACGCGCGTAGCACATCTTCCTCGTGTAACCAGTAATGTATTTTTTTTATCGAGATTTACATTTATTTAACTATTTAAAATAGCTACTTTTGTACCAATTTGTACCAATTTTGCTTTAATTTTAGGTGTATTAATATTTCAAGTTTAAATATTTGGATATTCGTTAATCATGTTATTTTATACTTTTTATTACGAAAATATACTTTATGGAAAGTCAATCTATACGAACCTAATTGCAAAGTTTCCACGAGTAAAAATAAGTTAAAAAAGTTTCTTAGTATCAATATTATTAATATACAATACACACAAATTAATGTGGCCTTCCAAGTTTATATCTTCCAAGTTTGTATCCGGCCTGTCCAAAGTTTGGCGACCCGTTACGAATAAACTTTGACCGCTTAGCTATGTTACGTACGAACCATTTGAATAACGTAATTCACCTAGATTTTATGCAGAGTTGATTGTAATGCTAGTCACAGACTTCAGTGGTAGCAGTCGAGATGGCGCCACCGTCAATGTCAATTATTGACAGTGAATTTAGATGCATTATTAACAAAATAAGCACGTCAGGTCGTTATGATGTGAAGAGTAGGGTGCTGACCGAGTGGTGGCGAGAAGACAGAAAGAAAGTAAAGGCAAAGATAAATTGGTGCCAAGCGCCTAAGCGACTGGCAATTTAATTTTGCCTGCCGTACCTACGTCACCCACCTTGCCTGTTCACGTCTGTGAAAACTTCAAACTGTATAGAAAAATAAAGAAAACACATTTATTTAGCACACACACAAAACAAAATAGAAAACATAAACACAGCAGCGGAAAAAATACATGAAAAAATACAGCGGAAAATATACTAAGAATGACAAAATAGGCCTCAAGGGGAAATTTATACAAACACAAAAAAAAATAACTTTGCGTAAAATAAAACCCTTCCCGTGAACCAATCAACATTTATATGTGGTTAAAAGGTTATAAGGTTCAATCTCAGAAGTGCTACTTCCAGGAACGGAAGTAGCGCTGATTTTCAAATTAAACCTTTTACCAGAGTGGCCTCACGTGGCGGTGGTGATCCAACAGAATCTATGGCGCATCTACTCATGTGCCCTCTCTGTCTAAATATTTGCACAAGGGTAGACCTTAACGCGGCTACAGTTAGTGCGTTTCAGATAGCCACCTACTACTCAACAACTATATCTAACGACTATAGCATCGACACGAGAAACAGAAGAGGAAGAAGAAGAACTCACGAGGCGAAAACAGCACGAAAAAATCAAAAATAAATATTTTCTAACTGTGTGTCTATATTAATATTTTTGTCCCACGGCGGGAATTGAACCCGCAATCTTCTGCATCTCAGCCGGACCTTAGTCCACCGCGTCACAGAGGTCGTCCATTTATAAATTTATTTCCTGCGATAAAATTATTATAAATTTTTACTTATTTGTATCATAATTTGAAGTGTAAACTTAAAATGAAATTAAACGCAACGGGGACCTACAGATTTGTGGTAGTATCTGCAAACTGACACCGACTTGTTAGAAAGGACACAAGTTTATTCCCATAGCTAGCTGGTTCACATAGCACGAGCTATGCTTAGGGGTAGATTGTGTTGTGTGAATTGTTTAAGAATATTTATTTACTTAGTAGTAGTAGGCCCAGACCAGACGTAGAGTCTGGCGAGCCTGTTACCTCCGTCGTCAGGGTTACCCAGCGAACAGACCAATTGTATTATTTAAAGCCTTGGATTGTAGTTTAGAAGCCATTAAAGTTAGTTACTCATTGGGTATGCATGCGGCAGGCACGGGCAAAGCAGGTTATTTACTGAAAGTTAGGATATGGCGTGTCGGTACTACAACATTGTGAAACTATCAAACTTTTATAATTTTGTGAATATAATATGAATAGTTTTTCCCTGTTAATTATAATATAGCTATGTAAGTTTATTAAACACTTAAACTTTCTTTGGTTTTGTAATTTACTGTCCTGAGTTATTGTCCAAATTGTTACGGTTATATGTCCCAAACAATCGAACTAAACACACACCTTTGTTCGCCGTCAATCGTACTCGTATTAATTATGCCAAAAACTCTTTTGTGAATCGGTTGCACACTAATTTTGACAAGAAATTTAGGTCTGCAGATGACTTCCATTGTAGCAGGGTAATGTTTAAACATGAAATTCTACAGTTGTGTACCTAAAATTGTTAACCTCTTATTATTTGTATTTTTGTATTATTTTGTACTAGCTTCCGCCCGTGGCTACGCCCGCGTGGTATGTTGATAAAAAGTAGGTGTGTATTTAGTTTTGTTATTCTGATGTATAGTTTTTTTTTCAAGAAAGCGTCTCAAACATATACAACACACACGAGAGCTGTTTGTGATTTTGTTTTATTTAAACAAAATCCACAGCTCTCTTAAACTTATGATTACTTTTAATATTTAATGCGTCATACATTACATTCAGTGAGTGAACAATCAATCCTCCTCCTGTTTTCCTACCCTTAGGGTTGTTTTTTTTCCAAATGAATATGTGACCAACTTCGTGGTATACTCTTTCTAATAAAAAAGAAATCAAAATCGGACTACTCTATAAAAAGTTATGCGAGGTCATACATAAAATATATATACGCGTCGACTTGTGTACCCTCCTCCGTATTTTCGTCGGTAAATAAATAAATAACTATGAATACTACTTCTTTTGTATAAGTCTGGAATTAATAGGTTATCAAAGGCCTCTGTTATAGGTTAAGGTACTTATTATAATTACGCGAACGATTCTTGCACGCGTCCGCAAGAGACACCATTTTGCAGCCCTGAATGTGTCCCCTATGTGTCTAAACGAGCTCAAATACAGACGAATTACTAGGCGTTAATGTAAACAGAAAATACTATAATCACTATTGGTTCTCCTCGAGCCCCCTTCCATATAGTTCATCTCAGAGCCCGTAACAGCTCTTCTCAAATAATAAATAAATAATGCCAGACATTTCACACAGCATCAGCTAACCCCAAAGTAAGCAGAGCTTGTGTTATGGGTACTACATGATTGGTATACTACTTGAATACTTTTCTTTTGTAAATTCATGTATGGAAAAACACCCAGACCTGAGACGCACAACATTCTGCGTCTCAGGCGGGCCTTGGCCCACTGCGCCACAGAGGCCGTCGAATGACTGTTGATTAAATATATTGGTACATCACTTCCGTTATTACAATTACAATTAAACATTGAATGTAATGAAACATTTTTGTTAATCTTTCAGTAATTATTAATTTAGATTGTAAGTTAGTACCGAATAAAACGCGTATGTTTTAGACATACGTTTCATAAATAAATTGCCTAAAAAATTTTAAAAAGTCTCATTATTATGTAAAATAACAAATGACGAACGTTATGATACGACTTTGAAACATCATACTACGTCTTTACTTCATATAATGGCATATGTCTTGTTGACAATCTTGCCAGTGTAAAGTGATTGTTTGATAATAAAGTCTTAGTCGATGATTATTTGTAAATTCTAAACGTCATCGCGGAATGACCTTCTAGAACTTTCTTGGGATTCTTCGTCGTTCAAATCACATTACACCATAATACACTTATAATTCAATTGTCCATCTTGTCCTATGTAGACACAATTTATTCATCAAAATCCACTAACATTTCTGAATAAAACATGCAATAAAACAAGTAAAAAAAAATCGGGTTGCACTCCGGGAGTGCAGACAGAAGTGAAAACTTATTTTGGCGCGTTAGAGTTTAGTAATAAATCACTTCAAAATCAGTAATTATGGCGACTGCCAATCAAATACTGAACGAACACAGATGATGCAATATTTTTTGTTCAGAATGTAGATAATATATCAAAGAACCTAACTCAGTAAACTTCGCCATACAAAAGTAGACTGTAAACATGTGAAATAAGGTTTATAATAAATTGGGGCGAGCGCGGCAGCCCTGCGTCTCGCCCCAAACGGTAACGGTGTCGCGAATTTTGACCGAGAGAGGAGGAGAGGAGAGGAGAGGAGAGGAGAGGATCAGAGGTTTTACCTCATCTAAAAATATGTGTACAGCGCTAAAAGAAGTTTTCACTTCAAAAATTTGAAGTGCTATGTTACTTCATGAAATGACAAACAAGGAATCACCATCATACTATAAACATTAGAAAATTGACATTATTATTATTTGACACATGCCATTTACGAAAGAGTTAGTTTTCCAGTTAGGAATGTCTAGGATTCTTCATTTGTCACTTCATGAAGTAATATAGCTCTGCCAGTTTAATATTTTTTACTCGTTTTTTTGCATGTTTTATTCAGAAATCTTAGCGGAATTTAAGTGAATAAAATGTGACTACATTGGACAAGTATGAACAATTAAATTATTATGGTGCAATGTGATTTGAACGACGAGGAATCCCAAGAAAATTCTAGACGGCCATACCGCGAAGACGTTTAGAATTGACAATTGACTAAGACTTTATTAATAAACAAATTGACTATAAACAAACATAAACACTTGACACTGGCAAAATTTACATTATTATGTCGTATGCCATTAACAAAGAAGAAGAAGAAGTAGGAATGTCTATGTTAGCTATCAAAAAGAATAATTACATTTATTGAAAGCATCTACGCGTGGTATCTGCGTAACGTTTGTCCTATCGGTCATTGACTGTATCTGAACAAAGCTTCAAATATTAAAATGTAGAAATATACCAGAATTTTCAATATAACCTAAATTTTGAGGGACTCTTTAATAAACATTGAGGAAATTGGGTTCCTAAATTATTCGTTATAAAATTCTCGTAAAAGAAAAGTTGGTGTTTTTCTCCTCGGCCTTTCGTGCCTTTTCCGAATATAAATAAATATTACTGGATAATTTACACAATATTGTTTAGCCCCAACCTAAGAAAACTAAATTGCTAATCGTCACTGATCTCTTATTTTAAATTAATTATATTTAGTTATACTGCCTTAAAAAAATAGATATACATACTCACGAAACCAGATGACTGACTGAACACTTGTGATATAATGGGTTGGGGAAAAAGTTTCTTCGCATTTTTTAAGAAAATTTAAAACATTTTTTAATATAGTTTATTTATAATAATAATAATAATAAAAGCCTTTATTCGCTGACCCATTTTCAGTAAACTTTTTTTTTTGACTAATCATTTTTTTTTTTAAATCTTGTTTTATAAAGAAAATAAGAATAAATAAAAACATTCTTCAGCAACCGTTTTGTTGGTCAGGTTGTATCTTCGACATAGGCCTCCCCTAATTTTTTCCACTTCTCTCTGTCACGTGCTAATCTTCTCCATCCTTTCGGTAAATCATCTTCCCATCTCTTGATTTGACGTCCCTTTTGTCTTTTCCCATTCCTAGGATACCATTCCATTACATCTTTTGTCCATTTTTCTTTCTGAGTTCTCATTATGTGACCTGTCCATTTCCATTTGAGTTTTTTTATTACCAATGAAACATCGTTTACTTTTGTGCTTTTTCTTATTTTTGAAGTCGTCCACCTGTCACGTAGCCTTATGTTAAGCATGCTTCGTTCCATACTGCGTTGACAAACTTGAAGTTTTTGGTTGTTTTTGCTCGTAGCAGGCCAAGTTTGGCACCCTTAAGTAAGACATGGGAGAATGCGCGTGTTATACAGTTTTCTCTTTACCGTCATTGGCATTTTTTGTTTTTAACTTTTAATATAGTTTATTTACATTTAACTAAAGTATGTAGGTACCATTTTGTTCGATAACTTTTTGTCATCTTGTAGGTAGGGACATGATCCCATTGCTATAGAAACTTTGGGACTTCTGATCAAAATACCGCGACAAGTGGCTTTGGCAGTCTTCTCGTGATGTTAACCTGACACTGCCTAAAGAATTCTGAAGAGACTGAAACAGGTGGAAATCTGAAGTTGCAAGGTCAGGACTATACGGCGAATGCATTAACACCTCCCAGCCAAACTATCTTAATTTTTGCTGAGTGGCTAAATATGTGTGAGGTCTAGCGTTATCATGATGAAAAACCACACCCCTTCTGTTGATTAATTCCGGCCGCTTTCTCTCAACTTGTTGCTTTAATCTCATCAGTTGTTCGCAGTAGAGTTCAGAATCGATGGTCCTGCCTGGTGGTAACAGCTCATAATGAATAATGCCCTTCCAATCCCACCACACACACAGCATCACCTTGTTGCGAGTTAAACGGGTTTCGCCACAGTCTGTGAAGCCTGACCGGCCTTTGACCACGACCTTTTTAGCACGTTCTTGTCGTAGGTGATCCACTTTTCATCACTAGTTATCAGCTTCGACAAAAATGGTTCGGTTTCATTACGTCGTAATAAAGAATCACAAATGAGTACACGGTTTATTAGGTTTCTTTCAGTGAGCTCGTGAGGTACCCAAATATCGAGCTTTTTTGTTTACCCAGTTTTTTTCAAATGCGCCAATACTATTTTGTGGTCAATTCCCAGTTCTTCAGCTACGTCGTAACTACTGATATGCCGATCTTGCTCCACTTTTTCAAAAATGGCATTCATTTTATCCGTAATAGGGCGATCAGAGCGACGTGCATCTTTGACATCAAAATTTCCGGATTGAAAACGCTTAAACCAAATTTGTGCTACTCTCACAGACACTGCACTAGGTCCATAAACATCACAAATTTTTTTCGAGGCTTGCGTTGCATTTTTACCTTTTTTATTTGTAGTAAAATTTTAAAATGTATCAAATTTATTCATTAGATTCACTCATCTTGACAGTACGAAAAAGAAATAAATATCACACATTTTCCTAATTTAAATTTGGAATTGTGTTCTTTTAAACTTTTAATGATACCAAAACCAGCCAGATACAAATAGTATAGCCAAAGAGATTTTATTACAAGTTAATACATACTATAATGCGAAAAGACTTTTTCCCCAACCTAATATTTAGGTTCGAGAAATTTATTGGCTAATAAAAGAACAGGGTTCACTTATAATGAGCTCAAAAACTAGGTTTACAGCTTCAGTTATTTCAGACGACCTCTGTAGCGCAGTAGGCTAAGGTCCAGCTGAGACGCAGAAGGTTGCGGGTTCAATTCCCGCCGTAGAACAAATGTTTGTATTTTCTGCAAGTATTTGTCTCGGGTCTGGGTGTTTTTATATGTGTATAATATGTATGTATTTACAAAAAAAAAACGTTAGGTAGTATATCAGTCATGTGGTACCCATAACACAAGCTATGCTTACTTTGGGGCCAGATGATGCTGTGTGACATGTCCGGGATTATTTATTTAGTTATTTTATTATTTAAGTACGTTTAATTCCAGAGATCTGGTGAATACATTAAAATAACTTGTAACATACATATTTTTTAGGTACAAGAAAAAACATAAAGAAAAGATGCTGCTCAGTACAATTAAGTAAATATAAATTGTGTAAAGAATAACGTGTGCGTCTGGGGACGCCCGAAGAAGTGATAACTTAAACTAATCTACCTAGCGCTGTAGGTTAGAGTGAGAGAGGAGGAGCCTGCCAACCGCTGCCGTATGCGTGAGTGAGAAAAAAATCCAGGCAGATTTATCATTTATTTGGTACACACACATAAAATACGGTAAACATAAAAATAATAGATATTAGAAGTATAATTCACAAAGGCATCAAATATGAATAAAATAAAGTATGTTGCTACCCCTACCCCGATAGACAGGTACTTACGTAACATTATACTAGTTTTAAATTTTGTTAAAAGCTGTTTGTTTTCCAATAAATAAATTATTAATATAGTAGGTAGGTGTATTTTGATTGAGGTTCATTAAATAATTCAAAGGTTTACGAATGCTAAACAATTAATTCTACATTGTGATGTCAAGGAGACTTGAGATTGTGGGATCATAATTCCCACACTTTAGTATTTGATTTTCGTACTCAATTAACAATTTCAATCCTAAACTATTACAAAAGGTTAATAGAGAACGTCAGAGCAATACCACAGACTGAGCTGAGTTTAGTATATACCATAGTATCGTAAAATTATCTGGGTGTAATAACATTATTATCATAGCAGAGAGAAAAATATTGTATGTAGCAACCATTGACATCTAAATCTCACGACAAAGAGGCCCAAACCTCACACGACCTAGAATGAGGTTTGGGCCTCTTTTAAAAATAGTCATAATTATAATTATTTTTGCAATTTATGGTTATAATTACGACTTTTTGAAGTGATAACTTCTTATGGGAGGGTAAACCGCTTCGTTGCGTAACGCGTTACGGCGCCAGTCTGTCTGGCATCCCTTTCTCTCACGCATACGGCAGCGGTAGGCAGGCTCCTCCTCTTTCACTCTAACCCACAACGCTAGTTAGATTAGTTAAAGTTATCACTTCTGTCGGGTGTCCCGAGACGCACATGTTTTTTTTTTAGTTTATAAGACACTATATAGAAATAGTTACAACTGAGAACAATTAGAATGGCATTAAGGTTAATAATATGTTAGTTATTTAAACATTAAACGGTACAATATATTTCCTTCATGATAAGTTTTGAATTAGTTAGTAATTTTGTAATATGATGCCAAGTAACTATGAACCTAACGATAATTAATGAAGTTCTTATTGAGTTAGCAATTAGTTGTTTTATCAACTCTAGAGAGGTTAAACTAGTTTGAACATCGAGATAAATTAAACAATCAAATCAATATCGGGTGTTGTCAATCCCGATTTTCAAAGGCAGTAGGGTAGGTCGTTTCTTCACTGACATTCCTGTTACTATTTTTGGTTCTGTCTGTCTGTCTGTTTGTCAAAACCAATTTTTTTAGGAACGCGTGGAGGTATTATATTGAAATTAATATCAAATATTTAGGGTTATTGTCTCTTCAAGCTGTGAAAAAATCAACCTTCTACCGGCCGGCCTCAGTGCAGTCATTTATGCAGCTCGAACTCACTCAAATCACAACTTATAGAGTATTTTCCGTTGACATATAAACATGAGATTTCGATTTTTTTTTTTTTTTTTTTTCATATTCCTTTAACCACGATCTCGCCTGATGGTAAGCGACGATGCCGTTGTCGATGAGGCACTCAGGTTTAGAAGACACCTACTCGTATTTACTCTTGACTTGAAGAGACCTAGATTGTAGTTTGAGGAAATACAGACGACGGCAAAGTATTCCATCCTTGGCTGTACGCAAAAAGCAAGGTCTCAACACAAGTAGAGAAACAAATCCAGAAACCGTTAATTAGTATATGTACCTATCACATAAAAAAAAACGAGCCTTATAGTAGTCGCATGTGATGATGTAAAGTCGAAGTCAAAAGATACATTATTCAATACAATCACAAGGATCACTTTGAAACGTCTTACATACTAGGTGAATTTAGGTGACAATAATTCATCATAACCCAAGCTCGAGAAGAACTGGCAAGAAACTCGTCTTGGTCATTGGTAACATCTGACATCTCACCTTGGTAATAAGCAACCCTGCGCTTATTGGTCAAATCAAATAGCACGCGTTTAGCCGGCTTCCTGTTACACACTTCCGTCTCTTTTCACGAAATCACTATTACAGCAGGAAAGCGAGAGTAAAGATTATGTTACACGTCAAAAATACTTCTTTGTGATTACTGACTTAGCTGATGCAGTGGTTTTAACCACAATGAAACATTATAAACACATACCTTCTCATCTAACTTAATATTATAAATCCGAAAGTAACTCTGTCTGTTACGTTTTCACGCCTAAACCGCTGAACCGATTTTGATGAATTTTGGTATGGATAAAGATGGGACCTTGAAGAAGGACAAAGGCTACTTTTTATATAAGTACCAGGCGAGCAAAGCCGCGGACAGCAGCTAGTTTATAATATAACTGGATCTATAAAATGTAAAAATATCTTCAAAATAAATAGGAGGAGGTACTCAATTCGGTTGCGTTTTTTTGTTTACCTCATAATACTGTCATTTATGAAGAGATTTGAAAACTTTTTTTTTGAAATGAAACGATATACGTTCCGGTTGGTCCAATATACTTCATCAAAATCGGCTAAGTATCGGTTTTTTAATTTATATAACACAGAAAAAAAAATATGAGATTACCCACTTACAAAATCGTTACAGAATCGTATGGGTTTTTTACAATGTCAATTTTATTTCCATCTTACTTTTCTTTTCGTTAAATCGTTATAGCAGTGTCCTGAATTGGACCGTTTGTAAAAGAACCACGGTGCCGGTGGTGTGAATGTAGATAGGTACTGTTACCCTCTCAAGGGTGACTTTCACGCTTGTTTCATTTCAAATGACGACCCCTGTAGCGCAGTGGGCCGAGACTCGGCTGAGATGTAGAAGGTTACGTAGAAGGGACGCGGGACAAATGTTTCTATGATCTGCAAGTATTTGTCTCTGGTCTGAGTGTTTCTATGTTTAATAACACAAGCTCTGCTTACATTCGGGCCAGATGATGCTGTGTGAAATGTCCGGGATTATTTATTTATATTGTGTGAAAATGTCCGGCATTATTTATTTTAAATAAATAAAATAAATAATGCCGGACATATACCAATTATTATTTTCTTCAGTGATAAAATATCATTCGCTTTCAGTGGCACAGCTGCCTTACGTCTCAAGCACTCTCTCGATCGCACTCTTGAGATTCAATCCTGCATTATCCCATTCGCGCCACGAAAATATACTCGTACGTGTATTCTCAAACTAACTTCATCAATCCGAAAGAGAGTTGCTCTTTCACGTTCTATTTCTATTATATTATCTGTCCTTCTTACTTTATAGAAACTGATATATTTATTTTTAGAAAAGGAAAACTGTAAAAACTTAAGAAATATAATAATATTATAAATAATTTTAAGTTCACATAATATCACCAAAAATCAAAGTCGCTTCCCGTTGTCTGTCTGTCCCTATGTATGCTTAGATCTTCAAAACTACGCAACGGATTTTGATGTGGTTTTTTTTTAATAGATATAATGATTCAAGAGAAAGGTTTATATGTATAATACATACATAATAAAGTAGAGAAACACTGATAATTTTTGAGGTTAGCGTATATAGGTTCAACGTATTAGAACTACTGAGCTACAGCAACGCATGACCGAGTATACTAGTAATACATATATAAGGTAATTTATAACACCTAAGATAAATAATTGAATCAGGCGTGACTTTGCGGAAATCCTTTCCATAACATTAAACGACCTTTTACCAACGCTTTGCATGGCTTTTCAACTGCGGGCGGGAAGTATATCCAATCACATTTTTTTTTAATAGGTTCATAAATGACGGAGTAATGAGGTACATAACAAACATAAAATTTCAAAATTAAAAACAAATACAACCGAATTGAGAACCTTCTCCTTTTTTTGAAGTCAGTTAAATAGGGGAAAGAGGCTACAAATAAAAAAATCTTTACTAACAATTTTATAAAGTCGTTGAGAGATATGAGTTCTTTGGAACAGTGACCGAAAATGAGCCAGTAGAGCCACGAGCAATAAACCTCAGTCAAGGCAATAAATTACAATACATCGTCGACGCCGCAAATTGATAGGATGATCGAATAACATGACACGTATGTCATAATAATATAGATCAGGCTTGTTAGAGGTCCTTTTAAGAGCATTTTTAAATAGGAGTCTTACAGTTTTTATGAATAACATAATAAAGTTTTAAAACTAAAAAGAAAAACCGATTTCATTAAATGTAATTTAAGCCCAAAAAACAACTGAATTTAAATACTCCTCCTTTTTTTAATGTCGGTTAAAAAAGTTTTTAATTTAGGCTTTTTAGTAGATACTTTATCATTTTTGAAATTCGTAAACACCACTGGGAAGTCACAGGAAAAATATGGCAATTTCGTTTACATATTTTTTCAGCTATTTTGATTAAAAAAACTACTGTACTTACCGATATTGATGAAATTTCTATTGGACCAATCGGGAAGTATGAATTTTGAAGTTTGAAAAAATACAACCGAACTGAGAACCTCGTCCTATTTTTTAAGTCGGTTAAAAAGACACGACTTTAATTTTACGACTTTATAGTAAAGTACTTGCCTACTTCTTCTTTCCATGGCATCTGGCTTGATGATAATTTTTCCAATGACAAGTGATTTTGTTTTGTTAGAATATCGTCAAGAAATCGCAGTCGATGGTCACTTATCTATTTTTACCATCGCGGAATGCCCGTTAGGACTAACTACAAGATAACAAAATATTATGGTACGGGCCGGAAATGGTGAACAAAGTGCGACAACTAGATTTTTTACGGAATAAAAGTGCGCGTCTTAATACATCACTATCATTTTTAACAAAATGTCGTGATTGGGATTTATTACCTACGTGTTGTCGAATATAACCACGTACTGTTATTGAAACAGTCATCCCGTGACCACGACAGAGTGTAAACCTGTCGAAACATCGGAAAAAATAGGTAAATAAACTCGATAAATACCCGTAAATATTTATAATAACAAAATATTCTTATAAGTAATTTGTCTATACTTGTGTTAAGAAGTCATTGTTGATTAATCAAAATTCCGCTAAGATTATTCATTAAAATATTAAGTACCACGAGAAAAACTAATTAATTTATAAGAGCCATAGCTCTTAAATTGGACGTACTATAAAATATCTACTTCTCCTTCTTCGTTTTTGGCATTGTGTCATTATGATCATTATGTGTCAATTTTGCTAATGTCAAGTATTTCGATAGTAAGACGTCACAAAGTCGTATGATGTTGCTCGTCGTTTGTTATTTTATATAACTTGGTGTCTCTTTATAAAATAACTAGCTGTACACGCGCAGCTTCGCCCGCATTTAAGATTTTTCCCGGGACAAACCATACTTTCCCGGGATTAAAAGTAGCCTGTGTCACCCTGTCACCCAGGGACAGTGTAGCTTTCCAACGGTAAAAGAATTTTTCAAATCGGTCCAGTAGCTTTTAAGTTTATTCGTTACATACAAAAATACAAATATTTCCTGTTTATATTTTTAGTATAAGGATTATTTTTGCTCGAATCACAAAGAAACACAAAACTTTCATTCCAATTATTCACACCCCAGTCAAAAACTCTAGCTCTATTTGAATAAAATCACCAAAATTACAAATAAACCCGAAACAACTCGGGAAAAATAAAAAATATAAAAACATAAAGTTTAGTCCGCTAATCGGCCAAAAATAATCTAAAATATCTTTTCACTTGACATTGGCAAAACTCTAAACACAACACATACTAGTAAAGAAGAAGAAAAAGAAAATTTACCCACTCTGCTGAGGATACCCGCCTTTACCAATAAAGCCAATATCCAAAAAAAGGTTTTAATAAGCAAACTTTTCAGACGCGGTCAAAAACATTTAGTTAGCTTTGCTTTTGCCAGTTTTTACTTTAAAAAAGCAAAAACTTTAAAAAGAAAAGTTTTGAACAACCCAAGGAATCTGTTAATGAGTCTGTTAATCAATCAGATGATTCTAGAGAAACACGGAGCTAAATACTTTATGAAAATCCTTTACAAAATGGAACTCCATAGCCGCTTCACAAAACCTAACTACCGATCTCCCGTGGTACAAGCCTAACCTAGTGCAGGTCAGTTAATACTTAAGTTAATAGATTTAACGCTTTTTGATAAACATTTTTTTTTTGTAATTTGTTTAATATTATATATAATGATGATGGTTTACCGACGCGCGAACACGCGACGTATAATTGTCCATGAGAGAAATAGGGAAACTCCAAGTTGATTCCGCAAACTTCCAACGACTGCCCTTGCGATTTGTTTATGGAAAGCAAAGCAAAGGCCAAACGCAAGGGAAATTGTAGACGCTTAAAATCAAAAGGTAAATCCGTAAGAATCATCGGAATACGCGGGATCAAGATATATGGCAACAATAAACAATATTTACCATAGTTTTGCCTCAGAATACACTACGGAGGCTCTGATTCAAGTTAAAAAACAGCTGAATAAGATTTTCACATTGGCTACAAGTAACTCTCTTGTTCTTAATCCCTCCAAGTCTAAAAATATGTTTTTCGGTACTAAATTACAAATTCAAAAGGCCCTAAACTTAAACCCAAAGCTAACAATTAACGATATTGTTATCCCTATAGAACAAAAAGCTAGAAATTTGGGTCTAATCATTGATGGCGAATTAAGATTTGTTAAACATGTTAATGAGAAAATAAGGAATGTCTTCTACAAACTCAAAGTCCTCTATGCTATTAGAAGTTACATATCAGTGGACGTGAGATCGCTGCTATGTGACCTACTTATTCTCTCTCAATTTAATTATTGCATTGCAGTGTTAGGAAAAGTACAAATGAGAGGTCCTTGGTACTTTTCCTTGTTACCTTGATGACTTTATTCATTAGCTATTTCACAGTTAGTCTCGTTCCATTGCACAGTTGTGGTTAGTTAATGTTACAACTAACAACTGCTTCTAAAACACATATCCAGTTTGATCTTGTTGCCAAAATACTCGCATATTAGTTGTTAATTAAGTGGTTTAACGTGCCACCACAAATTTGAGGATTTTACAACAGTTTGTCCGCAACAGTTGATCAGTGAATCACTGTGTCTGACGAAAATCACTTGTCAACAGAATCATGGCACCACAAAAAAAATCACTTTCAAAACTTTCTTTCTGTTTCGATTCATCTAGAGAATCTACATCAGGGTGAGTTTGATCCGCAGTCCGCTCGTTGCCTCAGGTTCGTACTGTCGGTGCCTCCATCGACAAAATAATACGTGAGTAAAGCCAGTGTTTATCAAAATGTGTAACAATACTTTATTTGCCATCAATAAACACATGTCTTCTATCATGATCAAAGCGTAATTGTAGTCTGCAGTCATTTGTAGTATAGGGTTCAAAGTTTGACAGCGCACACGATGCAAAATATCCTCAGACATGTCATCCCTATATTTCACTCACAAATCTTCCGGATTTGTCAAATGATTGTCATTTCCCCAATTGTAACGGATTTGTCGGCACAATAATCCATCTATCGTAGTGGAATGCTGCTCGTACCAGGATCACAGCAGCACTTAATTTACGCAACCGCTGATGTTCATTATGTTGTTGAATTCAATTAATTTTGTGTTTAACAATTTAAGAGAAAATATTTCCTCTTTATATTTTTACACCTTTTAAACCTTTCTAGGACTTTATTTTTTCTTTCTCTTTTTTTTCTTGGACAAATATTTGAAAACCAAAATAAGGCAAACCGTTTTCGTGTTTTTGTGAGACTAACAAACGTCGATTCATTAACATATATATATACTAGCTGCTGCCCGCGGCTACGCACGCGTGGTACCTACCTAAAAAGTAGCCTATGTCCTTCTCCAAGGTCCCATGTATCTCTATACCAAAATTCATCAAAATCGGTACTGTGGTTTAGGCGTGAAAACGTGACGGACAGACAGAGTTTCTTTCGCATTTATAATATTAGTAGGGACAGAATGAAACTTGTAAACAAATAGATTTGGACTTGGAATAACATATGTTAAAGGTTACTTTTTATATACGGGCAAAACCTCGGGCAGCTAGTTAACAGTAAAACGTGATTCAGAAGAGTAGCATAAAATTTGTTACACCGAAAATCGACCTCATAACGTTATTGTTAGCTATATTACGTGATACGTTATGCTTTAGGTAAATGCGGTCATCGCTGTTATCATTCATTGGTCACCAGAAATGCTGACATCACAAATTTATTCAAAAGTAACTTTAGTAGTTAGTCATTTCAGGATGAGATTTTAACGTGATAACGTCTTATAAATCGATGAACGCCGGCTGCACGCACGAAAAAGTACGACTCATTGTCATGTCACGTTCCGCCTGACCCGTGCAAGCGTGAGCACGGAACAAGCGATACAGAGGCACGATCGGCCTAAGCGTTCGGATTGACGTAAAATTATCAAGTTATCACGTAAAAAAATCGTCCGTAAACCGACTTTACAGACAACCATTTTTTTCTTAATACTTGTGAGGCTTGAGTTAGGAGGAATTGGCTCCTAAATTCACTTATTATATAAATCGTTTCAAATTGATCTTTGTGATTGTATTAAATAAAACATATTTCGGTTGAGTTTTCATTTTAGGATGACAAATAATGTAAAATATTTTTTTACAGAAACCGAAAGCCTTTTAACTCTGAATTTCAAAACCTATAATATCAAATAACCAATACAATACCTTGTAATTGCTATCGTAATTCGCAATTAGGAGGTAATTGTAGTTACTTTCTAATTACGAACTACGACGATATTTTTTCATCACGTAGCCGTAGTTCCATCAAAGTCCATGGTCTGGTCAACTGACATGTTATAATTAAACTATTGCAATACATGAGCTGCTTTTCGTTGAGGGATTCTTTAGAATATCTTTAAGGTCCATTGTTAAGTCTGTTGACCACTGAGAGAGACCCGAATTTATATTACCTTAGTATATTTTCAAAACGACTAATTTGCGATGCATTTGTTCACATGCGTTGAGGAGTTTCGAATTTGTATCATGTTTTCCATTATCAAATCTTTACCAAACGCATATGAAGGTATATTATATAGGATTATAAATTATTATATATTATATACCTACATTAAAACCGCCTAATATTTATTGGCGTAGATATCAGATAACATACATTTAAAAAAACATATTTCATAAAACATAACCCTTTCATGAACTTTAATAAAACAAATAATTATTAAAGTTCATGAAAGGGTTTCAAAATTTTGTGACTACAAATCTATACCATCTGAAAACAAAAAAACAACTCTCAACTAAAGTTGTTTTTTGTGTTTTTGATACTATGATAATAAAATAATATTTTTAATAATAGTACAATATTACGGTTTTATTTTATACTTATCTATAAACTTTGTGACTATACTTCTTCTTTTTAACCGACGAAAAGCAGGAGGTTTACAAGTCAACGCGTATTTTTTTTTTAATGTCTGACCACGCATAACTTTTTACGGAGTAGTCCGATTTTGATAATTCTTTTTTTAATGGAAAGAGTATACTCCGAGGGTGGTCCCATATAAATTTGAAAAAAAAAACAACCCTAAGGGTAGGAAAACAAGGGATGATTGATTGTTCACTCACTGATTGTAATGTATGATAGCTAAAGTAAAGTAGGTAGCTATTTTAATAGTAATCAAAGATTAAGCATGTAGTAATTAGTATTTTATAGCCACAAAAAATTCTAAAATAAAACTTTTTAACAAAAAATAAAACCGCCGAAAAAACTGAATAACAAAAAATAATAAACCTTTTTTATTTAACCGTCATAACTAAGTTCTTAAACTAATGTAAGTATACCTAAGTAATTTTGAATCACCAAACAAGCTAATTAATTAATTACTTAAAGCGTGATGCGCGGCGGCGTTTATTATTTTTTGCTATTTAGTTTTTTGGCGGTTTAATTTTTTATTTAAAAAAAATATTCTTCATTAATGGTATGTGTCATTGATGACAATTTTGCCAATGTCAAGTGTTTAGATTGTTTATGGTAAGACAAATTCGTATGACGTTCGTCGGTTGATATTTCATAAAAATTTGTGTCTTTTATAAAATAATTACACGTATTATATGCTCGAATCACAAAACTTTCATTCCAACTATTCACCCGAGTCGATAAATCTAGCCTTATTTGAATAAAATCACCGAAATTACAAATAAAACGCCAAATAACTCGGGAAAATAATTAATATAAGAGCACCATGTTTGCTCCACAAAACGCCCAAAAATAATCCTTTGTATATAATAAACTATGTATAATATGTATGTATTTACAAACAAAAAATGTATAAGTAGTATATCAGTCATGACCCATAACACAAGCTCTGCTTACTTTGGAGCCAGATGATACTGTGTGAAATGTGTAGGATTATTTATTTATTTATTATTATTATTTATATTATAAAAAACTAAACAACTTGACATTGTCAAAATTGACATCACGACAGATGCTATAAGAAGAAGAAGACTCATTTACAGAAAAACTGTGGAACAGAGTGACAGTATTTTTCTTATCAATTATATTATTCAATTCATGCTTATCTTCCAGAAAATGTATGTCTTTCATAAGGCAATATGAGCGTTAGCCCTGAGCAATGCGCATCGAAGCATCTCCGATGCCTATTGCCATGCAGCCATTGAGGTAAACCAATTTATAATCTACGCAACAGACCGTGAACCTTATGAAAAAGGCATAACGTTGAAAATAGCTTGCAACGTTCGAATTGATATTTGCTTAACTCCTTAGCTATTCATGCTAACAAATAAAGCTTCGGCTAACGGTTATTAGAATCGACCACATACAATAGTGATGCGTTCCTTGCTAACTTGCTATCGGATCATAAATTATAATATGGGATACTAGCTTCTGCCTGTGGTTTCGCACGCATGGTATCTACAAAAAAGTATACGTGGTATCTATACGTTATTCCTGGTCACTTACTATACCAAGATTTATCCAAAGATGTGTGATTCGCATAATATTATTGCACATTATATAATTTTGTATACCACTTTTGGCATAAATCTTTTCTCGCATAAAGGTGAATGGCATAACTAAAAATAGACACTTTAACGTTGGCCGACTGGCTCTTCAGGGTTCGGATGTTAATAAAAAATTCACCAACACTTTAGGTGTATAATTCAGTGAGTGTGGTAAAAGTAACACATAAAAAGAGACAATTATTACAATAAAAACAGTCAATGTTTGTTAGCCGCGTTCTTCACTCGCGAAAGCGCGCCGGTAGTCTTCGTTCTCTCGCGTCCCGTGTGATGGCGCTAGTTGCCCGCGTTGGTGACGAGGAAACGGATGTGTCGTCGCCATCGCGGTATGGTCTGTTCGCGGGCACAGATTCAGTCAATAAAACTGGTCGTTTAGGGTGGCGCGTTATAATACCTTATTAAAAAAACGTTTTAAAAACAAAAGAAACCCGATTTCATTGAATACAAAAAAAATAGTGGAACGTTTATACTGTTTATATATTTTGTTTATATATCATATGGGTAGGCCAACTAAACGCACTGATCCAATGAGACAGCGAGGTTTCGGGGTAAACGAAAATATTATCGGGGTACTCAATTTTTTTATTTTCACATTTTGATAAACACGGGCTTTACTCACGTATTATTTTGTCGATGGAGGCACCGACACTGTTTCGATTCATCTAGAGAATCTTCATCAGGGTGATTTTAGATTTTTGTTGATTGTTTAAAAACCGCTCGACTTTAAACGACCTAAAACGTATCAGAATGACAAATGTCTAATACGACAACCTATATTATGCATAAAAAAATTGTGTAAAAAAATATATGTCTAGCAAAATTATAGCACAAAAATAAATTATGCCTGATCATTAGTTATGCTGGTAGACAAATACGCGAAGATAAATGATGCCATACTTATTATGCCATTAAATATTATGACATTTAAATTTATGCCAAAACGTAGGTTACCTTTTATTAAAATCTGTCTAGTCGTTGCTGCGTTAATTGACCTACAAACATTCAAATAGCTAAGCATCCGTGTTTGTAATATTTGCAATTTTTTCTAGCTAAGAAAGTAAGTACTTTTTCATAGTGGGGACATCGAGATTTGAGTCGTATTTGCAATAGGCAGAGCAGATGAGCTGATCAGGAATGTCATCAATATGCGACATGTCTGATCAGCTCATTAATTGTCGCTCCTGATGCTCCAGTTACACTTCTGAACTACATCTACACTTATCCCATCCCATATAAATAAAAGAGCTTAGCCTGACTGATTCATCATCGCCGAGCCGAAACCGCTGAAGCTAGAAAGCTGAAATTTGGAAGGTAGCTTCCTTTTACAGCAAAACCACCCACTAAGGCACCCCTAAGAGAGTGAAAAGCGGTGAAAACTGTTGAATGAAACTTTTGAAAAATTAAACTTGATTTGAATAATTAAAATGAAATATAAATGGACTCGTGTTTCAGGATTTTTCTATCATATTCTATCAGTCATCTGGTCACCATAATACAAGCTATGCTTAGTTTGGGGCTAGATGGTATCGTGTGCATTGTCCACCAATATTTATTTATATTTGACGTCATCCCCAATGTCACTGTCAAATGTTTTCTGCTAATGGTCGATCTCGTTTGTCAAAGATCGAAAAATGCCAGCAAAATCCATTTTGCTATTATTTCCCAATAACTCCCGCCCGTTTATCGAATATGTTACATGATTGATTAAATGCGATCGCTCATCCGTTGTATGAACGAGCAATTTAATGACGGGATTACAATAAATTAATATACCAATATTTCTTGTAGGCAGGTGCTTTACATTGTAAATAAAACGTTCGTGGTGTAGATACATAACTGAATTATTTTTCGTGTCTATGTTCTATTAGATCACAAAGTAGCACAGTGGACATTGTTCAAGTCGTAAATCTAGAAGAGTCCGTAGCGAGTCGCTGTAATCCCACTATACAGGCTTTTAAGTCCTAGTGTGGGGAACAGAGTCACTTAGCGGTACTACCTTTACATTTATAGGAAAATTATGATGTAGTAACATAAGAACTTAAGTGTCTCTGTTAAAAAAAAAATACTAGGTATTATTATTATTAATGTTAATGGGCGTATCAGTAAATACAATAAAGTGACATCTTTCTATTTGTTATCTTCTTCATTACGCTTGAGATGTATCGAAGTATTTTATCCGAAGTTGAAGCTTTACTCCTAGAGTTAATGAAGAGGCATTGTCCCTAATTCTGTAGTTTCGCTACAAAAATATCGTAAAATACGATCTTATTATAATTGCACCAAAGTCTGAATGACAGTTACATTTTAAAATAATACTTAAATAAACGAAATCGCCGTGTGAACGGTTCGATAATTCTATACCTATCTGTTGTCTCTACGACCAAACAAAGGAAATTCGATCGATCGCTGACGACTTCGTAAACGTAGCGTTAGCTAAGCCGTTGTTCATTAGCAGAATAAGGAAAGACGTCAAAAGCTGTCATTCGGTTGCTGTTCGATTCCAATCGAGCTTACGGAAATTAACAGACTAAGTCCTGTTTTGAAGTAAGGTATCAATCGAATAAGTGATATCCAGCTACAAATTTCCTAACCGATTATTTCATAAGATCTGCAAGATTTGTTAGCGATATAATAAAGTGTACCGACTCCACTTCAAAAGATAAGGTAAGTATCTAACTATGTTTAGAGTGCTATCCAAGTAAATTTTAATCCAAGTAAACTCGTAGGTTGTGCTGTAAATTCTTTTAACCGAACGGCCACAGGTTGATTTGATTTCTCTAGAAAATATTGATTACGCTTCTGGACTGGCTAGAGTATTCTGTTGAGGTTGCTGCGCTACGAATGTTTTATAATTCACTGTTATAGTTAGATAATAAATAAATAATAATAATCCCGGACATTTCAGACAGCATCATCTGGCCGCAAAGAAAGCAGAGCTTGTGTTATGGGTACCACATGACTGATAGACTTATTATATACTTATGTAAATGCATACATATTCAAAAACACCCAACCAATACATAAAAACACCCAGACCCGAGACAAATACTTGCAGATCATACAAACATTTGTCCCGCGGCGGGAATCGAACCCGCAGATTAATACACACCGCACATAAAAGTTTGTTTATAATGCAGAACATCAATTAGTAGTGCGACTGTAAGGCCGCGGGATTAAACATATACTTCTTCTTCTTCTTCTTTGTTAATGGCCTGTGACATACTAATGTCAATTCTGCCAATGTCAAGTGTTTATAGTTTATAGTCAGTTTGTTTGTTATTAGAGTCTTAGTCGATGGTCATTCGTCAATTCTAGACGTCACGCGGAATGGCGTCTAGAATTTTCTTGGGTTTCCTCGTCGTTCAAATCACGTTGCACCACAATACACATATAATTCAATTATCCATACCCGTCCTGTATTCACAATTTATTCATTAAAATTCGGACAAGATTACTGTAACTGCAATAAAATGGGTTAAAAATATTAAATTAGCAGAGCTATGTTACTCCATGAAATGACAGACGAAGAATCCCGGACATATATTTAGAAATGGCTCTCAACTGCTGTCAAAAGTTAATCCCTGTTTAAAATATTGCCATCCCTCTTCGCAAGATAGTGACAAGCGAATGTTTGTTAAGGCAGTGTTGAAGTCGAGAAGAGTTTTGAAGGCTGAAGTTGTTGAGGGTACTCGTTATGCAATAATTACGTTTTAAAAACTAAAAAGACAACTGACTTCATGAATAAAAAAGCAAAATATAAAAATTTTGTTTCATCCAAGTGGATGACGTAGTTTTTTCAGTTTTTTTAATTTAAAAACCTAACTAGACTAACTGAACTGGCTTTTATACAATTTATATGGGACCAATCGGAAAGTATATCCTTTCACATGAAATCAGATTTTTTCAAATCGTTCATTATTGACGGAGTTGTGAGGTAACAAACATAAAAAAAACAGTCAAATTGAGAACTTCCTCCTTTTTTGAAGTCAGTTAAAAAGGGCTACTAGCGGTCTAAACTTCAATACGCTCTCCATGGTCACGCACGAGTCGTGTTTGTTTCGTAAAGCATAGCGCGCACTGCTGTTTGTTCCGTATAATTTTTACGCGAAAAATTATAGCAGCTGGCGATTTCTTGGCAGCCTGCACGGTATTTTTCCGACACCCATGGTTTCATCCACCATTTCATCATGGTTTTCCCGCAGTCACGGCTATTTCCACCAATCGCGATTTTTTTCTGCAGCGCCCCGCAGTTTTTTCCATTATGTCACCCGATTTTTTTGTTACGGGACTTACCTTAGCGCGCTGCTATCATTTTCGCCAACTGCGGTTTTTTCAGCCTTTTCAACAGGGTTTTCATCGCTGTTCAAATCACGATAAATTTGCATTCTTGCCACAGGGGAGCTGTGGAAATTTCCACTATTGCGTGAGCCTGCGTCTGATTCCATGTTTCACAGAATAATGCGAAAAATTTGGCCGCGGATTGATACGCAGTGCTCGCTCGCTGTCATGGTATCCTTGAAAAACTGTCTTGTGCTCGTCACGTCTCTGTTCCTTCGCGTTTTCGTTGCCTATTTAAACTTTGAGCTCACCACAACAAACTAGGACTTCCTATCAAACCGCCACTCGTGTTTTCCGCTCAACATCTGACCTCAGCTTCACTCTGACTCACAAAAGTGAGGAAGAATATGATTATTCCAAATAAACCACAGATAACGCCCGCATCCCGCAGAGTTCTCATTATGTCAATAAAAACGCGTCTTCATGGTTATAGCTTGCAGTTTTCTGATAATTAAATAGTTTTTACTGAGTTTTTCCTGTGTAAAGAGAAAGTTAATTTCGTAACACGGAAGAGCCGATGACGAAGTACAGTCGTACACTGTAATAAAATTGGCAAGGATCATACAAAAAATGGTTAGACCAGACGAGTTTCATGCCGGATTCTTCCTGAACTGGGGCTAGGCGGGACCGGTAGTTAGATTCACTAGCATGTTGGCAGATAATTGAAAGTGACACTTGTGATTTTCACTACATAGTAAAAAACAAAGTCGCTTCCCGCTGTCTGTCTGTCCCTATGTATGCTTAGATCTTAAAAACTACGCAACGGATTTTGATGGGGTTTTTTTAATAGATAGAGTGATTCAAGAGGAAGGTTTATATGTACAATACATGCATAATATAGTTATAAAACTGATAATTTAAGAGGTTTCTGATGTGATGTGGTAAATAAACACATTTTTTTGCTGGCTGAACCATTCTGTAGTAAATTTAGTATCTGCATTGCACCTGTGCGAAGGCGGGGCATCGCTAGTATTGAATAGAGATGAATAAAGAGTTTTAATTTGATTTGGTTTGACTCACTTGTCACTCAAGATAATTAGAGGAGTAACTCAAGCTCTGTTGGTAGAAATTCTGCCATCTGATGATTGCATGGGGTATCATTGCTAATAAGCAATCTTCTGGTTCCCATAATACAAGCATTGCTTCGTTTATGGGTAAGGTTTTTTGTCGGTTCTTCTCGAGCTTGGGTTAAGAGGAATTGGCACCTAAATTCACCTAGTATGTAAGACGTTTCATAGTGATCCTTTTGATTGTATTGAATAAAGTATCTTTTGATTTGACTTGACTTGAATTGGTAGATACTATGAAAAGTATTTAACGAGTTCTAAAGATTTAGATTTTATATAATGTAGAAATTGGCTATTAGTTGATTGTGCCTTATAACCCGTATATTAATTACGTTATGATTTGCAATGGTCTTCTTCTTCTTCTTATAGTGTCACTAGTTATTTCTAACCAGTGTGGTGAATGGATTAAAGTGCGCCTCAAAGGCACTTTTCGTGCACTTGACACATGTCTTCGAACTTTCTAGGTCAACATGCCTGTTTCCTCACGATGTTTGATGATGACCATGACTTCCTGTAATGGTTATCGTTTACCTACTGTACTAATTTTATTAACATAAACCTTTTTAACCGACTTAAAAAAATGAGCAGGTTCTCAATTCGTAGGAATCTTTTTTTTTATGTTTGTTCACCGATTACTCCGAATATACCGATTTTTTTATATACATGAGTCGGTTGTCTTTTTCGTTTTTAAAACGTAGGTAATTATTAAAAGTGACTATTTAACAAGAACTTTATAATTAATTATTGTGAAAATACAGTAAAATCATTAACCCGTCAAAACCTGAAAATCCGCTTTGTTAAAGCTATTTTGAGATGACTTTATCTTCAAAGTTAGATTAAAACATAATAGGGTCAAACTATATAACATTATGTGCGTGTTTTGTATATGGCAACGTTTCCATCTTACAACATACCTACTAATACTATAAATGCGAAAGTAACTTTGTCTGTCTGTCTGTCTGTATGTTTGTTACGTTTTCATGCCTAAACCGCTGAACCGATTTTGATGAATTTTGGTACAGAGATAGATGAGACCTTGGAGAAGGATACTTTTTATCTAGGTACTACGCGTGCAAAGCCTCAGGCAGCAGCTAGTTCACTATGAAAATCAACTATATTTATCTTACGTGTTTGACCTAATGTTGCAGTAATAGACAGTCATACACTGGCCTACTATGATAATTGATTGCAGATGTCCAGACCCAGTGCTGAAGCTTGCCTTAAAATATAGCGTTACACTTATCCCAAACAAGCAAAGTTTTCATAATCTTTGCTGTCAGAAGAACGTTCTGATCGACAGATACTTGAACTTTAGTAGCCTTTGTAAATCTAACGAAAAAAATTAAATAGAGAATATTAACTATTAAAAAAAACTAGCTACGTGGTATATAATTAAAAGGAGCCTCTATTTTATTTTATTTTATTTATTAAACAAAATCCACAGCCATTAAAAATACCAGTAAATTGAAACTCAGATTAACTTAGACCAATACTAGACTTACATTTTAAAATTAATATTTATATATAGACAGAAAATTTTACCTTACGCCAGTCTGATGTACTGACTGGGCTGTCAGCTCAGTGGGTAGTAGCTCTGCCTTCTGCTTTGTAGGTGGAGGGCTCGATTCCTTCCCAGGATAAACATTTGTGTGATAAACATAGGCGTTTATTCTGTGTCTGGGTGTTATAAAGTATCATATGTATGTATTTAAAAATATATAATTATTCTATCAGTCATCTGGTCACCATAAGACAAGCTATGCTTAGTTTGGGACTAGATGGTGTTGTGTGCATTCTGTCCGGCAATATTTATTTATTATTATAACTAGCCCCCACACTAGGATTCCCTGTGTTGTGGGTGGCTAGTCTCTTCCAAAAGCAAATTATTTTAAAATGTGTCTTCTTACTTAATATTTTCTACGTCATGCCGGTTTTCTCACGATTATTGAGATTACTGGTATAGTACATACATTTTTGATCAGAAAAATCCATGACTGGATTCGAACCCGCAAACTCAGGCTCGGAAGGCAAGGCTACCGTTAGTCCACCAGAGCTCTCAATATTTCGCAATATATTTTGTTCAGAATGTAGATAATATATCAAGGAACCTAGCTCAGTAAACTTCTCCATACAAAAGTAGACTGTAAACATGTGAATTAAGGTTTATAATCAAATGGGGCGAGCGCGGCAGCCGGCTGCGTCTCGGTAACAGTGCCGCGAATCCAGAGGTTTTACCTCATCTAAAAATATGCGTACCGCGCTAAAAGAAGTTTTCACTACAATAATTATAATGCCTGTCAATTCACACAGCATCATCTGGTCCCAAAGTAAGCAGAGCTTGTGTTATGGGCACTACATGACTGATATACTACTTTTATATATATTTTTTTGTAAAAACATACATATTATACATCGAAACACCCAGACAAAAGACAAATACTTGCATATCTACAAGCATTTGTCCCGCAAAGGGAATCGAACCCGCAACCTTCTGCGTCTCAGCCCACCGCGCCACAGAGGTTGTCTGTACAAAGATTCTCTGAAGCAAAACATTAAAACCACAAAACATCGTGTTCTGAATGTGTCCGTCACACAAAGGTCAACAATTCGCGGTTAGACCCTTTGTTTTAAAGGTTTGACAGTCAGGATACAACGCATTAGTTCTGGAGCCAGCGGTGGTTTCCTTACATTATATGAGTTGAGTCACAAAATTGATAATATATGGGTAAACTGTGATTTATAAGTGTTGGAACTACTTTCGAACCTAAAGGATCCATTAAATAAATAAATATTGGTGGACAATGCACACAACACCATCTAACCCCAAACTGTATTATGGTGACCAAATTACTGATAAAATAATTACTTATATAAATAAATAATGCCTGACAAATAATGCCGAACATTTCACATAGTATCATCTGGCCCCAAAGTAAGCAGACCTTGTGTTTTGGGTACCACATGACTGAAACACTACTACAAAAAAAGTATATAATTTTTATCCCGTGGCGAGAATCGAACCGAATCCTACGTCTCAGCCGAGTCTTGGTGCACTGTACCACAGAGGTCGTAAAAAGTATCATAAGTATTTGTTAAATATATTTTAAGCATATACTTATGATACTTTATAACACCCAGACAGAACTAACATCAATTTTCATCAAACAAATGTTTGTCCTGGGAAGGAATCAAACCCCCAGCCTACGTAGAAGGCAGAGCTACTCCCAACTGCCAACTGAGCCACCACAATATTATTGCACACTCTTTTTAGCTAATGTAGGGTTAAAATCTGTTGCTGTATTTACTTTTATTGACATGAACTCAATTAAATATTGAGAGAGAGCAGTGGCGGTCTAGTGGTAGGTTACCTTCCGATTCTAAGTACATGAGTTCGAATCCTGTCGTGCGCCAATAGATTTTTTTGATCGAATTATTTATCTGCGCTATACCAGGACTCTAAAGGAAGCCGTATCGTTGAACCTTACAAGTGTGCAGACATGTGTCAAATGCACGAAAGAGGATTTTGAGGCGCACTTTAATCCTTTCACCACACTGGTTCGAAATAACTAGTGACACGATAAGAAGAAGAAGAATGAAATCTTGAAGAATGACAAGGACATACGATACTTCAGCGTTAGTATAACAACGAATATGTAAGGAGTACCTACAAATCTCTTGAACTGATAATCGATCGAAATCAAGTGCTTCATGCACTCGATTTCGATCGATTTTTAAGAATTTAGATTTAGATTATTTAGATGATTTATATATGCGTTTTAGAAGCATCTAAAGCGCACTTTAATCCTTTCACCACACTGATTCGGAAAAATAGTGGAACGTTAAGAAAATGGTAATCGATTAAATAATCGATTACCTTTTTCTTATCGCAAGAGTTGAAGTAATGACGGTTGATTGTAATAGAGACTTTTTGGTCTGTAGGAACCACCGACCTTTGGGCTAGAATGTGTTCAATAATAACCAATGAGTAAAATGTAATTGTTATAGGCGACTAAAAGTTTGTATTAGATCAAAGCAGTCATCATTTAGATAGATAAACAGTTGTCGACCCCATGACCACATCTATTTTGGTAATGGCAATGAGGTGATCTAGGAACATTTTTATCTATGTGTCAACCTAGTAGAAGAATAGGAAATTGAAATAATATTTTCTTTCAACTACGTAGTAATGTTATCATTAATCACTACAAAAACGATCACAAAAGACGTATTTTTTGCTTAGAACCAAAACAGTGCAGTAATGTTATATGAAATCTCATTATTGCACTGTTTATTACTTTCTATTTTAGACTAGTTGTACCCGGCATGCATTGCATTGCCACAAATTTTCTCACCGTTTAAACCTTCCCTGGACTATGACAAACATTTCAACACCAAAATCAGCTAAATCGGTCTAGCCGTTCTCGAGTTTTAGCGAGACTAACGAACAGCAAGTGATTTTTATTATATAAGATATACATTTACCATAGAGGTTTAAAATCTCCCATTAAATTTAATATGAAATGTTTGTATCCGATCAAAAAGATACTGGCTGATAATAAAAATCGGCTGAATAAAACAGACTTGGTGAAAAAAAAACAAATGGCGCGCATTTTGTACCATTTTAAAACTTTGATTCTTCATATTTTTAGTTTGAGTAGGTATATTTTATCACAGTAGGTAGATTAGTAGTTGAAAAAAAAGTTAATTACGCACCTTGCTAAAGAGAGTAATTAATGCACTCGTAGTAACTCAGTACATAACACTCGTGCAAAGTAGTAAATGCACTCTTGTTAATCCAACATAATACTCGTGCATTAATAACTCACTTTGCGCTCGGTGCAACAATCTACTATTATAGAAATTCCAAAACGCAACGATAGCGCGTTCATTTATCATGTGGTGCCATCTAGTATTATATATATATAGCAATACTTTCGTACTGAAATACAAGTTCCTTTAAGTCAAAGAATAGTTACTAGAAGTATTACAAATAGGAAATTACAAATACCTAAGTTTCAAAATGAATATGGCAAAAGAACGTCACAATTTTTAATTCCTCGTCTTATAAATAAACTACCATTAGAAATAAAAAATAAAATCACTCAAAAAAACTATAAAAATATACTTAAAAAACATTTCCATAATTCATAGTATACTTGTATCTCAAAATTAATTTATGTTTTAAAGTGTATAAAATGGAGCATCCTATGTAGTTTTTAGAAGAAGTTGTAAGCGGGGCACACACACAAATGAAGCGACTATCTGTGCAATCCAATAACTCACCTGACGGGGTCGATTTTTGTAAAGACGCTCCTTTGAATGTGTGCAACCACAGTTGATATCGTTGTGAGCGGTCGCTCATTCGACTTGTTGTTATTGTTACCTACCTACTTTGTTTAATAATGCTGGAAGTAAGTGTGTGATGCTTATTGTTTTTTTTTGTCTTTAGTACATTTGTTATCGAGAACCTAGTGTTTAGACAAACCTAATATAGGCTTAAAAACACTATTAACCAATGATTGTTACAAGTTTAAAGAAATAAATATCTATCTATCTATCTATCTATCTATATATGCGGATGATGTTTGATACTCATAAGAAATTTTCTAGAAATATATATTATAGCGCGGTTCATAATTAAGGGTACTTTTTGTCGTGGAATACGTTCCCTAAAATGCAGAAGGATCTATATGATAACAGAATTAGTCAATAAAAAGATTTGAATAAGCATTTCAACGACACAAGATGAATCTGACAAGAAAATATCGTAACATACACTAGGAAAGTATATTTTTTTAATTTTTTTTTGTCGTCTTGCGAAGCAAACATTACGCTCTTATTTTATTCATTTTTAATTATTTCTGGTTTTATAAGTTGGTGTTTTGATTTAAGTATAGCTATTATTGACTCGGGTGTGAATAATTGGAATAAAAGATTTGTTTTTTTGTGATTTTAGCAAGAATATCCGCAGTTATATGAAAGGCACCATTTTATATAAAATAACAAATGACGAACTACAAGATACGATTTTGTGACAAACTATTTACAATATAAACACCTGAAACTGACAAAAATTAACATTATTATGACACATGCAACGAAGAATAAGAAATAATATATATCTTTATTTTTTGGATATCACTGATTGGACCAACATTGCTACCCAAATTAGGAATTATTGCTTTATTTAATTTATAGACTAAGACATTTATTTAGAGAAATTAATTTTTAAATTTCTAAAATAATATAATTACAATAATATATAATTGTCTAAAACGATCTGAAGACAGCTCAACTGAATGTTATGTATTAGGTATTATAAATGATTATAAAAATATATTATTAAATAGTAAAACGTCACTGTTAAAATAAACAGGAGTCCATCGCGTTTTCAAAACCATTTCACGGCATCTAGTCTGGTAAAAACATCGCGTGACCCAAGAGCTGACTCCTATCAGGCCCAGCCTATTAGCATTGCCTTTCAACGTGCCAATGCTGCTAGTGATTTGGGTGCGCTGCCCTCTGGCAGTGATCTGGATCAGTTGTGCTATTTAAAGTGTTATGCGGTCCTTAGATAACTTAACTGTTTCAGATGTATTTCATATTCTTGTATTATATATTCTTGTAATGGTATGTTAAACTTTATATATAAACACATAAAAAGCAGAATAAAAAAACACATGTTCAAAAATAAAGCAGTTAATCTCTCAATCCCCGATATAGCCCATATAAAATTGTTTACTGCTTGACTAATGTAATAAAGTCAGCCGTATCTCTCGTGCTGCATGAGTCAGGAATGCAAATGTAAAGATGCACGCTCGCAGTGACGTCTACAGATTACGAGTAACCCAAGAAATGTCTGTCTGTCGTGAGTCCGAGTAAAAGCAGAGCTATCAAAGTTATAGACATGGTATTATGAACTAGAATAGAAAACACACATAATAAAGAAATACGCTTGAATACTATTGCGAATCACCCAAGAACTTCACGTCTATCGTGGGTCCGTGTAGAAACAGAGCTATCAAGGTACTAGACATGTTAATATGAACTAGAAGGTTCGAAACATGCCGAAAACTCACCAAATAATGCAATGCACTTGGGTTGGGATACTAATGTTGTTAGCATAACGTTAATACTTACAATACTACAATACATAAATACTACAATATATCATACTTACCTTCCTGCTTAATCAGCTCGCTTGAATAAATAACGATAAGAAAAACTTGTTCAAGTTAAAAAGAGTATATAAGTAAGGCCGATATGTGTAAGATAAGAAGTGACTACTATGATAACAGATGATAGCGGGGAGTGGAAAAGAAGAATCTGTTGCAACGACCCTACTTAATGGGATTCGTCCGGTTACCTGAACAAATTAACAAACCCAACAAAAAAAAAAAAACATTCTTGTGAGTAATAAAAAATTGGTTGTCTGTAAAGTTGATTTACGGACGATAATTTTACGTGATAATGTCATAAGAAAACATCCGATCATGCCTCTCTATCGCTTGCTCCGTGCTACCGCTTGTTCCGCGCTCTCGCTTGTCGCTTGTTGACTCAGGCAGAACGTGACACTGATTTCTAGCGTACAAGCGAGAGCGCGGAACAAGCGGTTCTGTTCATCGGTTTATAAGGCGTTATCACGTCAATAAAACAGTTTTTGGTCTACGGGAAACTACTGCTACGGATAATATCAAGGATTCAAAAACTGTACCGCCAATGAGGTGATCTAATTTTAAACCGATAAATGCCGAAGAAAACCAATTTAATCCTTTAGAAAAGTAATACACATTTGTAACTCTATATCAATTGCATTTTATCCTGTTTTACCTATAGCATGGTAGAGCAAAAAAATACTATAAAATAGCAGTGTTTTTACACCACTGCACATTCCACTTGTGATAACCGTATTGTACACTTGTGTTAAAGTTCTGAAGATAATTAATAAGGTGAATTTTTATTTTTATATATCTGCATACTTTAAAAATTAGGGCAAGACTAAGTCACGATATAGTTAAAGTGAATTGTGAATCACAATGACCACGTAATTATTTAGGGGTCGATTTATTGTGTAACATATTATTGAGTGATAGTAATGGCAATTCCAAATTAATTCAGAGTAAATCAGGCTATTGGAAAATCACACCTTATAAAATTTTAAAATTAATATCATTTGTTTTTTGGGGTTAGGTATAGCCAATAATATACATTTTGTGTTCGATTTTGACTCTATTTTCACGCTGCCAGACTCGCAACGTCGTTTACCATATATATAAATATAATACATCGCTATCTGCTTTAGAAGCTAAAAACTCATGTAATCTATTGAATATTTTCAAAATTCCCAAGAGTTCCTATCTGGCCCAGCGTATTAGAATTGCCATTCAAAGTGCTAATGCCACCAGTATTTTGGGGTGGCTGCCCTCTGGTAGTGATCTGGATCAGTTAAGCTATTTATAGATCGTTTTAAACTGTTTTTAGATATCTCAACTGTTTGACATGTATTTTATATTATTAACCGACTTCATCAAAAAGGAGGAGGTTCTCAATTCATCGGAATCTTTTATTTTTATTTTTTTATTTTATGTATGTTCACCGATTGCTGGAAAACGCCTGAACCGATTTGGAAAATTATTTTTTTGTTTCGATGATGTTCTCGTGTACTTCGATACCTCGCTGTCTCATTGGAGCGGTGCGTTTATTTGGCCTACCCATATTATATATTTATAAAATACATCTACTTTCCACTAAAAATGTATTATAGGCTCAAATTTCATTCAATGAAGTCGGTTTTCTTTTACGTCATTATTATATGGATATTATTCTGTACATTTAACGTAACATAGTAATTTAAGGGATTTCAAAAAAAAAAAAACTAACCTCGATATGAATAGTTATTTCTTTGTTCTTCTTTGTTATCTACGTCTTCTATATCTCTTACTATTTTTTACATAATACTAGCTGTCTCGTTTGCAACTTCGTACGCGCGTTTTAAAAAGTAAAAAACATATCTAAATGTAAATCTAAACCATTCTCGAATCCACATTGTGTGTTCAACACACAAAAAAAATCTTCAAAATCGGTCCGTTCAGGAGGAGTTTAATTACAAACACACGCACCGAAGATTTAAATATATATAGATACAAAAACTGATATAATTTTGTTGTCACAAAAATGTTCAGTTTAATCAAGAAACCGGATTCGTACCTATATTTACTTATCCGTTGACGATTTGTCACTTATAAGTAATTGTTTAACCGTGGTATTTAACCTACATTGATTATCGATTGCAAATACCGATACATCGAGTTTTCGTGTTTAATCGCTTTTGTATAAAACTGGTTATTTTATCTGCAGCTACTTTCGTATCAGTCAGTGATAATTGGCAGTAAGAACGAATTGTGATTGAGCTTGCTTAAGAATTAGTGCATGTAGTAGTTAGTAGTAGTTTTAGTACATTTTGTAGACTGAGTTTTAAGTAAAAATATATCTTCTTTTTCGATATGTTTTTTCAATGTTTAAGGCACGTACTCACCTGAGTAATCTATCGTTTTACACAATAAAGCACGAGAGCATTCATGTTCATGCCACCATGATCGTTCAATCTATGGAAATACTATACTATTCGAAATAATGAGATGAGATGAGAGCACTGGTGTGGCCCCGTCTTCCGATCCCTAAGGTCGTATTTTCGAACTCGATCGTGCACCGATGGATTTTTCGTTCGAAAAATGTATGTGCACTATACCAGTATTCTCAAACGGAAAAAGAAAACATCGTAAAGAAAAATCGTCAAAGTTTTGAAGACCTGTGCTAAAGGATGTGCTGCTAGTGCACGAAAGGAGCCTCTGATAGAATGATGATTTGACTATGACTCAGTTTTTTGATACCTATCATGGTCTATAATCAAGGCAATCAATAAATATCAATTTTTTTTCAATATAAAGCTTTGTCCTTATAGTTTAACCACGGATCAAAAAATAGCCGAAACTTCACCACAAACTCTTCAACACTCTGTTTTAAAGGTTATTATATCTTACAGAAACCATGATGTCAACAACAGCTCTCCTTCTTATCCTCGCGATCACTCCTTGCCTCTGCCAGCGACCTTTCTACGCAGGCTCTAAACCTATCGGATACCCAGCTGATCTGCCGCAACTGGCGAACAAGTTTGGAGATTCAGGTGCATCTCTGCCACCACTACTGAATGGAGACACGGCATCCGCAAACAGGCTGGATAACCTTCCCGAAGACCAGCAGCCGATCTGGTGGCTCAACAGGAAGCAGTACGAGGAAGCTATGAAAAATCCTCAGACGTTCCCGCAAAGACCCAGTATTTTTAATGAGAACAACAAAGTATAGACATAAGATGGAGTTAGAATATTTTTAATAACAAACTATGTTATTTATTATTTACATACAGTTACCCATTATATAAAATCATTATCACAGCAATGTATTATTTTTACAGACCCGCATAAGCCTCGCATAGATTCAGTATTCAGTAAAGATTATTAAAGAATCAGAAACAAAATGTTCACAATGTAACATATTCTGCCTTTTTCAACTTCTGTCAAAAGAAAATCAATGTTTTAAATAGTGCTATCCCTTTTTGTATGATAGTGAAAAACAGTGACAGGGCAAATTTAAAGCACTGTTTCGGCAGTCTTCAAATTGAGAGTCGTTTATAAGTAAGGCCAATAGAGTTTTAAAACGAAAGCGTAAGTTCTTACTTAGTTTTTGATCCTCTAGGGCCGCGTTTTATCAAGTAATTTCAAAGACTAGTAATAAGAAAGTTGAGGAGTGTCGATTTGCTACTAGACATCTATAGGTATAACTCGACTCACTTAGGGCTGCCTGAAGCCACTAGAGATTTGCTATTTGAGAAGAACGCAGTGCATATTGAGCCCTATTCACTTATTAACAACGGATACTGTTCTATACATTTTGATAAACACGGGTTTTACTCACGTATTATTTTGTCGATGGAGGCACCGGCATTGTTCAATGTTTCCGCACGCACGACTTGCGCCGTAAGATACCTCACCCGCAGTGCGAACCGTGAACTCGAGCGGCAACGAGCGGACCGCGGATCAAACTCACCCTGATGAAGATTCTCTAGATGAATTGAAACAATGTCGGTGCCTCCATCGACAAAATAATACGTGAGTAAAGCCCGTGTTTATCAAAATGTATAGTACAACTCACGAAAGTTTTGAAAGGGATACTGTTCTTCCACTTCCACAAAGCTTTCGTAAGTTGTACTATAATACAGAAACGCGAGTGGGAGCAGAATCAAATTCACCCTGATGAAGATTCTCTATATACTTACGTGTAGATGAATCGAAACAGTTTTAGTGCCCGCATCTACAAAATAATACGTATAAAACCCGTGTTTTTCCGTCGGTTTTGGCTCCGATAGTGTTTCGATAATTACCAAAAAACATAATTCTATATAGAATAGCTCTCATAAACGGTTGGAAACCTTGGAGTTGGAGTTATTGCCAGGTGACAGCATTATTTTCATACGGTATTTAAGTATGTAGGTGGGTATCTACATAACATCTTTGCTCGTCCATCCGAACCAAAGCCAGCTGTGTACGGAGAAACTTTTTCTGCGAACGAGATGGCCACTGACGATGTATCCATACGTCCAAATGGAATGCTAGAGATATACCTAGAAACGTCTCTAAACTTCTGTCAAAAGTTAATTACTGATAAACATAGTGCCATCCCTTTTTAACCGACTTCAAAAAAGAAGGTTTCTCAATTCGACCGTATATATATATATATATTTAAGTGTGTTCGCGGATAACTTCGTTGTTTATGAACCGAATTTTTGATATTTTTTTGTTGGAAAGGAGATATCTCAACGGTGGTACCATGATAAAGATACTCAGGATCTGATGATGGCATCCCAGAGAAATTGAGGGGAACCTTCGAAAATCGTAGTGGGTACCAATGCGTTTTTTTTTATTTATTTTCATTAAGTACCTATTTTAAAGCACTACTATTTAATGAAGGTCTGGAGTCGATCTGATGATGGAGCCAAAAGACAGTCGAGGGAACTCCTCAATGATTTACAGCAATTACCTGATGTTTAGGCTTGATTAATTTGTATTGATGAGAACTTTACTTTGATAGGTTGTGACTGTCATTAGGGTCTGATGATATAGACGGAGAGTCAAGGGAACACCACAGCGTTTTATCAACCGATTCTTGTAAAATGTTGTGAGCAGGTTCCATAACTAGGTATATAGATTTTTTTATAAATTCAGTTTTTGAATAATTTTTCAAAATGGCGGAGATATGGGGGTTGAAAACGTAAAAAAGTTACGCTACAAATAAATTTCAAAAAATGTTCGCGAGGTGTACAGCTCAAGGAGCCACTCGTATAGGATCCGATGATGTTGTTTTAAAAGAATTGAATTTATGTTCTTGACCGTGGATAATTCCCAATTACGATAGTAGACGGTCTGACGCATACATCTCTGACATCCAGATTTTTGAAAATGACAAATTTAAAACACGTCCAAGCATTATCCTTAACATCTCATAATAATTACCCTTGTCCTCAAGTATCCATTTTCCTTCATTGTTTGAGAAGACTAACTTTCCTTACTTCTAACACATTGGAAGTCAAATCTGTTCCATAAATAACCGTATTGTTTGTTAGAGGCTTTAGATGCCCATCAATTTCTCCACAACTAAACTCTGAGTACAATATAGGTACAAGTTAGCCATATCGGTTGAACAAGTTTCATAGGCAAGCGCACGTGATGTGCGTAGGTATATAAGGTTGTACTATCGATATTAGCATCAGTAGGTTATATATCTTTATAGGATAAGTTCTACTGCTGGCATGCTTCCTTGGTCAACGGACCCAAAGCATGGTACAATATTATGTATGTGGAAAGTGGCATTTATAAAATGTATAAAATGAAACTTTGAGAGAAATATTCAAAGAAATTAATATTCTCACAATGGCTTCACTATATAAATATATATGAAAACTTGTTATACACACATAAAAATACATGGGTTTCAGTAAAATAGTGACCTTCATAGAATCAATACTTACTAGGAACAGAAACAAATTATACATCCCTAGGTTTCGACTAGGAAAAGTAAATAAGTCCTTTGCGGGGAACACGGTGTGCTTCTATAATAAGATTCCTGAAAATGCTACTAAACTACCTATTAAAAGCATACATAAAAAGAAGTCTTTTGATAAAAGCTTATTATAATATAAATGACTATATTAATGATAAGAATGCATGACCTCATGTCGCTCTGCCCTCAGACAGTTAACCGTCACACTTGAAATGTATAAACTCTCTTGTATTAGTATTTCGTAGATAAGGTAGTTATAAGATGGATCATGTAAAAATTAGGTTAGGATGAATTGGCACCTAAATTCACCTAGTATGTAGGACGTTACAAAGTGATCCCTGTGATTGTATTGAATAAAGTATCTTTCGACTTTGACTTTGACTTTGATGGATGTATGTTTATTTGTTACTGAATCTTAACCAATAACTGAACAAAAAAATAGGACAGCCGCTAGTAAATAATTCATAATTTGGAAATTTCAAACAGCGCCATCTAGCTTCAAACACACAAAGCTTTTACTATAGGAACGATCGTTAATACAATACTAAATTCCTTTTGGTAAATTTATATACGCACTTAGATAACAATACAGAGGCACAGACCATACATATATCCATACCAAACAATTGTTTATCTTACAAAATAGTTTGTAATATGTGGAAATCGGACCAAGGCAGAATGTGCTGTGTCGGGAGTGGAGAGTGGGGAGACCGTAAAATAATACTAGGCCGTGAGAGAGGTTCAGCTAAGTGAGTAGTGTTTAGGTACTCGGCCAAACTGACTGGATTCGAACCCGCAACCACAGGCTCGGAAGGCGAGGCTACCGTTAGTCCACCAGAGCTCTCATGGCGGCTGTACACACTCGACGAGGGCCTCTCGCCGAGAGCCTCGGCCGACAACACTCTCGTCGAGAGCATGCCTGTACACACTCGCTCTAACATTTGAACTGAAGACTTACGCGACAATGGACGTAGAAATTGCTGCTGCTATTTGTCTTTGTGCCGTGAGCTATTATAATTTTTTAAACATTTACTATAAAAAGAAAATTCGTAAACCATGGAGAAAAAGAAGATGGTGGATGATAACTATGCACCGCAATAGAAACAGGTAAATAAATAATAAAACTTCATGAATAGTATAGTTAATGTAAAACATAAAAGAGTTCCATAAAACAGGTTCTGTTTGATAGCACTCCAAAAAGTGTAATTCTCGTTCGTTAGACCACATAGTGAAACACGTCTGTTCATAAATACTGGAAAACAACTAAATGAACGAGTGTGTGCATGCTCGCTCTCGTTTACCTCGCGAGAGCCAACGAGACCCTTTGACTCGGGCGCAAAAAACCGACAAGCCACCGAGAGCGACCGAGACGAGGACGAGAGAGCGAGACGAGACGAGAGCGCGCTGTACACACTCGCATTCGGCCTGTCTCGGGGTATCTCGACGAGTGTGTACAGCCGCCATCAATATTTCGCAATATTTTTTGTTCAGAATGTAGATAATACATCGGGCACACTAAAAGTTTTGCACTTCTAGCTAATCGGAACTATTTGAATTTCGAATGTCATATATATTTAAACGTTGCAAACTTCGTAGTAATAAATAAAATCAATTGGCGGGAAATAATTTGTCAATTGTTTTTTATCACACATCAAAGTTCTACGTACGCAAACTAAAATGGTATTAAGTCGAAAAGATTTTAAAGCGATGATTTTTTATGATTTTAAAAGTTCTCTCTCTCCGCAAGACTGCGCCGCTCGTCTTGAAAATGCTTTTGGGAGAAAAGCACCTTGTTTGAAAACCGTGAGGCGATGGTTTGCTGAATTTGAGAGAGGTCGAGTTTCTTTACATGACGAATTTCGTGAAGGGCGGCCTTCAACTGCCGTCAACGAAAATAATGTGACTTCTGTTAAGCGGCTAATTGAAGAAAACCCGCGGATTACCTATGAGACAATTCGAGTACTATTGGGGATTGGTATAAACAAATCCAGAAAATTTTACACGAAGAATTGAAAGTTCAGAAACTTTGTTGTCGTTGGATCCCTCATGAACTGACAGCGGAGCAGAAGCGGGAATGGTGCTCACAGATGCTACTGAAGTACGACCACGAACATTCAATGCTGTTTATGACATTGTCACAGGAAACGAAACGTGGATTTATTGTTTTGAACCCGAAAAAAAACAGCAATCTTGTAAATGGGTGTTTGAAAATGAGAACAGGCCAACAAAAGTGAGGCAGGCGAGAAACGTTGGTAAAAAATGATCGCGTTTTTTTCTCAGCTACGGGTCCCATCTGTACAATTCCACTTGAAGATCAAAAGAGTGTTAATGCCGAGTGGTATTCTACCATTTGTTTACCCAGGGTGTTAGAAAAAGTTCGCGAAAGACGACCCAAAAGCCGCATTCTCCTACATCATGACAACGCTTCTTCACACACGGCCAACAAACTAAAGTCATTTTTAGCTTCCGAAAAAGTACAACTCGTCACCCATCCTGCGCATAGCCCCGACCTAGCACCCTGTGATTTCTGTATTTTCCCCTAAATCAAAGATTTGATGAGAGGTTTCACTTTTACCAACTCTGAAGAGGCAGTGATAGCGTTCAATCAGCACGTAGAAAACATGCCTTCAGATCTGTGGTCCTCCTGTTTAAAAAAATGGTTCGATCGCATGAAAAAATATTTAAAATGTAAAGGAGAGTATTATGAAAAGCAATAAACATAATATTTTGGTTTTACACATGTTGTTTTTTTAAGTTACGCAAAACTTATAGTGTGAACTACGTATATCAAACAACCTAACTCAGTATACTTCTCCATACAAAAGTAGACTGTAAACATGTGAATTAAGGTTTATAATCAAATGGGGCGAGCGCGGCAGCCGGCTGCGTCTCGGTAACGTTGTTGCGAATCCAGAGGTTTTACCTCATCTAAAAATATGCGTACCACGCTAAAAGAAGTTTTCACTTCAATAATTATAATGCCTGACAATTCACACAGCATCATCTGGTCCCAAAGTAAGCAGAGCTTGTGTTATGGGCACTACATTACTGATATACTACTTTTATATATATTTTTTTTGTAAATACATACATATTATACATCGAAACACCCAGACTAAAAGACAAATACTTGCATATCTACAAACATTTGTCCCACAGCGGGAATCGAACCCGCAACCTTCTGCGTCTCAGCCGGACCTGAGCCCACCTCGCCACAGAGGTTGTCTGTACAAAGATTCTCTGAAGCAAAACATTAAAACCACAAAACATCGTGTTCTGAATGTGTCCGTCACACAAAGGTCAACAATTCGCGGTTAGACCCTATGTTTTAAAGGTTTGACAGTCAGGATACAACGCATTAGTTCTGAAGCCAGTGGTGGTTTCCTTACATTATATGCGTTGAGTCACAAAATTGCTAAAATATGGGTAAACTGTGATTTGTAATTGTTGAAACTACTTTCGGACCTAAAGGACCATTAAATAAATAAATATTGGTGGACAATGCACACAACACCATCTAACCCCAAACTAAGTATAACTTGTATTATGGTGACCAAATTACTGATAAAATATAAATAATAAACTTATATAAATAAATAATGCCTGACAAATAATGCCGAACATTTCACATAGTATAATCTGGCCCCAAAGTAAGCAGACCTTGTGTTTTGGGTACCACATGACTGAAACACTACTACAAAAAAAAGTATATATTTTTATCCCTATTTAATCCTACGTCTCAGTCTTGGTGCACTGCACCACAGAGGTCGTAAAAAGTATCATAAGTATTTGTTAAATATATTTTAAGCATATACTTATGACACTTTATAACACCCAGACAGAACTAACATCAATTTTCATCAAACAAATGTTTGTCCTGGGAAGGAATCAAACCCCCAGCCTACGTAGAAGGCAGAGCTACTCCCAACTGCCAACTGAGCCACCACAATATTATTGAACACTCTTTTTAGCTAATGTAGTTTTAAAATCTGTTGCTGTATTTACTTTTATTGACATGAACTCAATTAAATCTTGAGCGAGAGCAGTGGCGGTCTAGTGGTAGGTTACCTTCCGATTCTAAGTACATGGGTTCGAATCCTGTCGTGCGCCAATAGATTTTTTTGATCGAATAATTTATCTGCGCTATACCAGGACTCTAAAGGAAGCCGTAGGTATCGTAGAACCTTACAAGTGTGCAGACATGTGTCAAATGCACGAAAGAGGATTTTGAGGCGCACTTTAATCCTTTCACCACACTGGTTCGAAATAACTAGTGACACGATAAGAAGAAGAAGAATGAAATCTTGAAGAATGACAAGGACATACGATACTTCAGCGTTAGTATAACAACGAATATGTAAAATCTCTTGAACTGATAATCGATCGAAATCAAGTGTTTCATGCACTCGATTTCGATCGATTTTTTAGAATTTAGATTTAGATTATTTAGATGATTTAGATATGCGCTTTAGAAGCATCTAAAGCGCACTTTAATCCTTTCACCACATTGATTCGGAAAAAATAGTGGCACGTTAAGAAAAAGGTAATCGATTATTTTATCGCAAGAGTTGAAGTAATGACGGTTGATTGTAATAGAGACTTTTTGGTCTGTAGGAACCACCGACCTTTGGGCTAGAATGTGTTCATTAATAACCAATGAGTAAAATGTAATTGTTATAGGCGACTAAAAGTTTGTATTAGATCAAAGCAGTCATCATTTAGATAGATAAACAGTTGTCGACCCCATGACCACATCTATTTTGGTAATGGCAATGAGGTGATCTAGGAACATTTTTATCTATGTGAAGGAAATTGAAATAATATTTTCTTTCAACTACGTAGTAATGTTATCATTAATCACTACAAAAACGATCACAAAGGACGTATTTTTTGCTTAGAACCAAAACAGTGCAGTAATGTTATATAAAATCTCATTATTGCACTGTTTTTTACTTTCTATTTTAGACTAGTTGTACCCGGCATGCGTTGCAATGCCACAAATTTTCTCACCGTTTAAACCTTCCCTGGACTATGACAAACATTTCAACACCAAAATCAGCTAAATCGGTCTAGCCGTTCTCGAGTTTTAGCGAGACTAACGAACAGCAAGTGATTTTTATTATATAAGATATACATTTACCATAGAGGTTTAATATCTCCCATTAAATTTAATATGAAATGTTTGTATCCGATCAAAAAGATACTGGCTGATAATAAAAATCAGCTGAATAAAACAGACTTGGTAAAAAAAACAAATGGCGCGCATTTTGTACCATTTTAAAACTTTGATTCTTCATATTTTTAGTTTGAGTAGGTATATTTTATCACAGTAGGTAGATTGGTAGTTGAATAAAAAGTAAATTACGCACCTTGCTAAAGAGAGTAATTAATGCACTCGTAGTAACTCAGTACATAACACTCGTGCACAGTAAAAAATGCACTCTTGTTAATCCAACATAATACTCGTGCATTAATAACTCACTTTGCGCTCGGTGCAACAATCTACTATTATAGAAATTCCAAAACGCAACGATAGCGCGTTCATTTATCATGTGGTGCCATCTAGTATTATAAATATGCGGATGATGTTTGATACTCATAAGAAATTTTCAAGAAATATATATTATAGCGTGGTTCATAATTAAGGGTACTTTTTGTCGTGGAATACGTTCCCTAAAATGAAGAAGGATCTATATGATAACAGAATTATTCAATAAAAAGATTTGATTCAGCATTTCAACGACACAAGATGAATCTGACAAGAAAATATCGTAACATACACTAGGAAAGTATATTTTTATAATTTTTATTTTGTCGTCTTGCGAAGCGAACATTACGCTCTTATATTATTCATTTTTAGTTATTTCTGGTTTTATAAGTTGGTGTTTTGATTTAAGTATAGCTATTATATATAATACATTCCTGCTTAATCAGCTCGCTTGAATAAATAACGATAAGAAAAACTTGTTCAAGTTAAAAGGCGTATATAAGTAAGGCCGATATGTGTAAGATAAGAAGTGACTACTATGATAACAGATGATTGAATAAATAACGATATAAAAAAACTTGTTCAAGTTAAAAGGCGTATATAAGTAAGGCCGATATGTGTAAGATAAGAAGTGACTACTATGATAACAGATGAAAGCGGGGAGTGGAAAAGAAGAATCTGTTGCAACGACCCTACTTAATGGGATTCGTCCGGTTACCTGAACAAATTAACAAACCCAAAAAAACAATTAAAAATCATTCTTGTGAGTAATAAAAAAATGGTTGTCTGTAAAGTTGATTTACGGACGATAATTTTACGTGATAATATCATAAGAAAACATCGTGCCTCTCTATCGCTTGCTCCGTGCTATCGCTTGTTCCGCGCTCTCGCTTGTACGCTTGACTCAGGCAGAACGTGACACTGATTTCGTGCGTGCAGCCGGCGTTCATCGGTTTATAAGGCGTTATCACTATCAATAAAACAGTTTTTGGTCTACGGGAAACCACTGCTACTGATACTGCTTCACGTGCAAATATGCATAACCCTCTAATATCAAGGATTTAAAAACTGTACCGGCAATGAGGTGAACTAATTTTAAACCGATAAATGTCGAAGAAAACAAATTTAATCCTTTAGAAAAGTAATACACATTTGTAACTCGATATCAATTGCATTTTATCTTGTTTTACCTATAGCATGGTAGAGCAAAAAAATACTATAAAATAGCAGTGTTTTTACACCACTGCACATTCCACTTGTGATAACCGTATTGTACACTTGTGTTAAAGTTCTGAAGATAATTAATAAGGTGAATTTTTATTTTTATATTTCTGCTTACTTTAAAAATTAGGGCAAGACTAAGTCACAATATAGTTGTGACCACGTAATTATTTAGGGGTCGATTTATTGTGTGACATATTATTGAGTGATGGTAATGCCAATTCCAAATTAATTCAGAGTAAATCAGGCTATTGGAAAATCACACCTTATATAATTTTAAAATTAATATTTGTTATGTAATAAATTAATAATATTAATATAAATTTTTTGGGGTTAAGTATAGCCAATAATATATATTTTGTGTTCGATTTTGACTCTATTTTCACGATGCCAGACTCGCAACGTCGTTTACCATATATATAAATATAATACATCGCTATCTGCTTTAGAAGCTAAAAACTAATGTAATCTATTGAGTATTTTCAAAATTCCCAAGAGTTCCTATCTGGCCCAGCGTATTAGAATTGCCATTCAAAGTGCTAATGCCACCAGTATTTTGGGGTGGCTGCCCTCTGGTAATGATCTGGATCAGTTAAGCTATTTATAGATCGTTTTAAACTGTTTTTAGATATCTCAACTGTTTGACATGTATTTTATATTATTAACCGACTTCATCAAAAAGGAGGAGGTTCTCAATTCGTCGGAAATCTTTTTTTTTTTTTTTTTTTTTTATTTATGTTCACCGATTGCTGGAAAACGCCTGAACCGATTTGGAATATTTTTAATTTTGTTTCGATGATCTCGTGTACTTCGATACCTCGCTGTCTCATTGGAGCGGTGCGTTTATTTGGCCTACCCATATTATATATGTATATATATAAAATACATCTACTTTTCACTAAAAATATATTATAGGCTCAAATTTCATTCAATGAAGTCGGTTTTCTTTTTAGTTTTTAAAACGTCATTATTATATGGATATTATTCTGTACATTTAACGTAACATAGTAATTTAAGGGATTTTAAAAAAAATAAAAACTAACTTCGATATGAATAGTTATTTCTTTGTACTTCTTTGCTATCTACGTCTTCTATATCTCTTACTATTTTTTACATAATACTAGCTGTCTCGTTTGCAACTTCGTCCGCACGTTTTAAAAAGTAAAAAAAATATCGAATTGTAAATCTAAACCATTCTCAAATCCACATTGTGTGTTCAACACACAAAAAAAATAAAAAAGAATGTGCTGCTAGTGCACGAAAGGAGCCTCTGATAGAATGATGATTTGACTATGACTCAGTTTTTTGATACCTATCATGGTCTATAATCAAGGCAATCAATAAATATAAATTTTTTTTCAATATAAAGCTTTGTCCTTATAGTTTAACCACGGATCAAAAAATAGCCGAAACATCACCACAAACTCTTCAACACTCTGTTTTAAAGGTTATTATATCTTACAGAAACCATGATGTCAACAACAGCTCTCCTTCTTATCCTCGCGATCACTCCTTGCCTCTGCCAGCGACCTTTCTACGCAGGCTCTAAACCTATCGGATACCCAGCTGATCTGCCGCAACGGGCGAACAAGTTTAGAGATTCAGGTGCATCTCTGCCACCACTACTGAATGGAGACACGGCATCCGCAAACAGGCTGGATAACCTTCCCGAAGACCAGCAGCCGATCTGGTGGCTCAACAAGAAGCAGTACGAGGAAGCTATGAAAAATCCTCAGACGTTCCCGCAAAGACCCAGTATTTTTAATGAGAACAACAAAGTATAGACATAAGATGGAGTTAGAATATTTTTAATAACAAACTATGTTATTTATTATTTACATACAGTTACCCATTATATAAAATCATTATCACAGCAATGTATTATTTTTACAGACCCGCATAAGCCTCGCATAGATTCAGTATTCAGTAAAGATTATTAAAGAATCAGAAACAAAATGTTCACAATGTAACATATTCTGCCTTTTTCAACTTCTGTCAAAAGAAAATCAATGTTTTAAATAGTGCTATCCCTTTTTGTATGATAGTGAAAAACAGTGACAGGGCAAATTTAAAGCACTGTTTCGGCAGTCTTCAAATTGAGAGTCGTTTATAAGTAAGGCCAATAGAGTTTTGAAACGAAAGCGTAAGTTCTTACTTAGTTTTTGATCTTCTAGGGCCGCGTTTTATCTAGTAATTTCAAAGACAAGTAATAAGAAAGTTGAGGAGTGTCTATTTGCGACTAGACATCTATAGGTATAACTTGACTCACTTAGGGCTGCCTGAAGCCACTAGAAATTTGCTATTTGAGAAGAACGCAGTGCATATTGAGCCCTATTCATTTATTAACAACGGATACTGTTCTATACATTTTGATAAACACGGGCTTTACTCACGTATTATTTTGTCGATGGAGGCACCGACATTGTTCAATGTTTCCGCACGCACGACTCGCGCCGTAAGATACCTCACCCGCAGTGCGAACCGTGAACTCGAGCGGCAACGAGCGGACCGCGGATCAAACTCACCCTGATGAAGATTCTCTAGATGAATTGAAACAATGTCGGTGCCTCCATCGACAAAATAATACGTGAGTAAAGCCCGTGTTTATCAAAATGTATAGTACAACTCACGAAAGTTTTGAAAGGGATACTGTTCTTCCACTTCCACAAAGCTTTCGTAAGTTGTACTATAATACAGAAACGCGAGTGGGAGCAGGATCAAATTCACCCTGATGAAGATTCTCTATATACTTACGTGTAGATGAATCGAAACAGTTTTAGTGCCCGCATCTACAAAATAATACGTATAAAACCCGTGTTTTTCCGTTGGTTTTGGCTCCGATAGTGTTTCGATAATTACCAAAAAACATAATTCTATAAAGAATAGCTCTCATAAACGGTTGGAAACCTGAGTTATTGCCAGGTGACAGCATTATTTTCATACGGTATTTAAGTATGTAGGTGGGTATCTACATAACTTCTTTGCTCGTCCATCCGAACCAAACCCAGCTGTGTACGGAGAAACTTTTTCTGCGAACGAGATGGCCACTGACGATGTATCCATACGTCCAAATGGAATGCTAGAGATATACCTAGAAACGTCTCTAAACTTCTGTCAAAAGTTAATTACTGATAAACATAGTGCCATCCCTTTTTAACCGACTTCAAAAAAGAAGGTTTCTCAATTCGACCGTATATATATATATTTTTAAGTGTGTTCGCGGATAACTTCGTTGTTTATGAACCGAATTTTTGATGTTTTTTTGTTGGAAAGGAGATATCTCAACGGTGGTACCATGATAAAGATACTCAGGATCTGATGATGGCATCCCAGAGAAATTGAGGGGAACCTTCGAAAATCGTAGTGGGTACCAGTGCGTTTTTTTTTATTTATTTTCATTAAGTACCTATTTTAAAGCACTACTATTTAATGAAGGTCTGGAGTCGATCTGATGATGGAGCCAAAAGACAGTCGAGGGAACTCCTTAATGATTTACAGCAATTACCTGATGTTTAGGCTTGATTAATTTGTATTGATGAGAACATTACTTTGATGGGTTCTGACTGTCATTAGGGTCTAATGATGAAGACGGAGAGTCAAGGGAACACCACAACGTTTTATCAACCGATTCTCGTAAAATGTTGTGACCAGGTTCCATAACTAGGTATATAGATTTTTTTATAAATTCAGTTTTTGGATAATTTTTCAAAATGGCGGAGATATGGGGGTTGAAAACGTAAAAAAGTTATGCTACAAATAAATTTCAAAAAATGTTCGCGAGGTGTACAGCTCAAAGAGCCACTCGTATAGGATCCGATGATGTTGTTTTAAAAGAATTGAATTTATGTTCTTGACCGTGGATAATTCCCAATTACGATAGTAGACGGTCTGACGCATACATCTCTGACATCCAGATTTTTGAAAATGACAAATTTAAAACACGTCCAAGCATTATCCTTAACATCTCATAATAATTACCCTTGTCCTCAAGTATCCATTTTCCTTCATTGTTCGAGAAGACTAACTTTCCTTACTTCTAACACATTGGAAGTCATTCAAATCTGTTCCATAAGTAACCGTATTGTTTGTTAGAGGCTTTAGATGCCCATCAATTTCTCCACAACTAAACTCGTACAATATAGGTACAAGTTAGCCATATCGGTTGAACAAGTTTCATAGGCAAGCGCACGTGATGTGCGTAGGTATATAAGGTTGTACTATCGATATTAGCATCAGTAGGTTATATATCTTTATAGGATAAGTTCTACTGCTGGCTTGCTTCCTTGGTCAACGTACCCAAAGCATCGTACAATATTATGTATGTGGAAAGTGGCATTTATCAAATGTATAAAATGAAACTTTGAGAGAAATATTCAAAGAAATTAATATTCTTACAATGGCTTCACAATATATATATGAAAACTTGTTATACACAAATAAAAATACATGGGTTTCAGTAAAATAGTGACCTTCATAGAATCAATACTTACTAGGAACAGAAACAAATTATACATCCCTAGGTTTCGACTAGGAAAAGTAAATAAGTCCTTTGCGGGGAACACGGTGTGCTTCTATAATAAGTTTCCTGAAAATGCTACTAAACTACCTATTAAAAGCAAACATAAAAAGTACTTTTGATAAAAGCTTAATATAATATAAATGACTATATTAATGATAAGAATGCATGACCTCATGTCGCTCTGCCCACAGACAGTTAACCGTCACACTTGAAATGTATAAACTCTCTTGTATTAGTATTTCGTAGATAAGGTTTTTATAAGATGGATCATGTAAAAATTAGGTTAGGATTAATTGGCACCTAAATTCACCTAGTATGTAGTACGTTACAAAGTGATCCCTGTGATTGTGTTGAATAAAGTATCTTTCGACTTTGACTTTGACTTTGACTTTGACTTTGACTTTGACTTTGACTTTGACTTTGACTTTGACTTTGACTTTGACTTTGACTTTGACTTTGACTTTGATGGATGTATGTTTATTTGTTACTGAATCTTAACCAATAACTGAACAAAAAAATAGGACAGCCGCTAGTAAATAATTCATAATTTGGAAATTTCAAACAGCGCCATCTAGCTTCAAACACACAAAGCTTTTACTATAGGAACGATCGTTAATACAATACTAAATTCCCTTTGGTAAATTTATATACGCACTTAGATAACAATACAGAGGCACAGACCATACATATATCCATACCAAACAATTGTTTATCCTACAAAATAGTTTGTAATATGTGGAAATCGGACCAAGGCAGAATGTGCTGTGTCGGGAGTGGAGAGTGGGGAGACCGTAAAATAATACTAGGCCGTGAGAGAGGTTCAGCTAAGTGAGTAGTGTTTAGGTACTCGGCCAAACACTTGTCAGTGTTCATATATTACGACCGAGCACTTGACGGAGAGCATTGTCTCGGCACTGTCCTCGTCACGAGTAATCAACCCATTACAGATCATACAGCTAGAGTGCCTTATTGTTCCGAGACTGTAGCAGTTAAACACACGCATCGTGGCCTTATTACACAAGGGTGGCATCGTGACGCAGAATAAATCGTGTTTAATTGCGGCAGCTCAACATGCAAATACATACTGGATAAATGTTTACTATGCCGGGGTACGTTTTAGACATCGAAATATGTAGATGAGGTTTTATTCTGGTTCATATTCTGTTTACGAAGTTCACATAGAATCACCAGGTTAGCTCAGTTGATAGTAACTCTGTCTTCTACACTGTAAATTGGGTTCGATTCCGTCCAGGACAAATAATTGAGTGATGAACATAGGTGTTTAATTTTGTGTCCGGGTGTGGACTAAAAACCAGCCCTGCGTAAACCATGTTTGCGCAGATATAGTACTGAGTCTACTCCAATTGATAAATGACTCCCAGAACTGTTTAAACTGTGTAAATGATCCTGTAAAATATTTACCTTGTATATATTAAATATATACATAAATACCTTGTTGTATATGTATATGTTATAAAGTCTCATACTCGTAATGTACCTAAATATAGAATACTTATAAATAAAATATATATATTCTATCGATCATCTAGTAACCATAATAAAAGCTTTGGATATGCTTAGTTTGTAGCTAAATTGTGTTGTTGTAATGTCCACCAATATTTAATTATTATTTATTTATTATTATTATATCCGTACACTCATAACTCAAAAACTCAAAAATACAGATAGGTTATAGCAAAATAGTGATCTTCAATGAATCAATACTAGGAACAGAAACAAATTATACATCTCTAGGTTTCGACTAGGAAAAGTAAATAAGTCCTTTATGGGGAACACGGTGCGCTTCTATAATAAGCTTCCTGAAAATGCAACTAAACTACCTATTAAGAAATTTCAAGCTTACATAGAGGTTAGTCTTTTGAAGAAAGCGTATTATAATATATTACTATATTATTTCTATGAATGCATGGCTTCATATTGTGATGCCCTCAAACAGGTAACCGACACATTTGAAATGTATAAACTTTCTTGTAATAGTATTTCGTAGTTAAGGTAGTTATAAGATGGATCATATAAACAAGCGCTAGGATCAGGTCGAGTTTCTTGCCAGTTCTTATCGGCCTTGGGTTAGGACGAATTGGCACCTAAATTCATCTAGTATGTAAGACGTTTCAATGTGATCCTTGTGATTGTATTGAATAAAGTATCTTTTGACTTTTGGTAGTCTTTTAAAGAAAGCTTATTATAGTGTAAATGACTATTATATATTATATAAGAATGCTTGGCCTCATGTTGCTCTGCCCTCAGATAGTTAACCGACATATTTTATATGTCTCTTGTATTAGTGTACTGGCTCAGCGTGTCTAGTACGGTTTGTAGTTGTCGTAACTGCCTAATTACTGGGTTCTATATTTAGTTTTAAGGATTTTAATTAAAAGATGCGTGTGCGTTCAAAAGATGTAAGATTGTTCGTTGATAAGGTAGTTATAAGATGGATCATGAAAAAAAGCGCTAGGACCAGGACGAGTTTCTTGCCAGTTCTTCTCGGGCTTGGGTTAGGATTAATTGGCACCTGAATTCACCTAGTATGTAAGACGATGATCCTTGTGATTGTATTGAATAAAATATATTTTGACTTTGACGTCTCTCTATCAGTCAGCACCTAATTAGAGCTTTTGTTCGCAGATCCATCGTAATTAATTTTTGCACAGTAATATGTAAGTATATAAGTAAGTACCTACATGAATAAGCAGTTATGAAATAAGTAATAAAAACTTTCAAGTAACAGTTTTAGGAGTAAACATGAAGAGGGAGGTTTGTACCCAATTCTGTGGTATATGGTTGAAAACAGATAAATTATGTTAAATTTGTTTGGGAACTGACTACCGGTCTTAATAATTATGAGATAAATATTATCCTTACTTAAAGACTTCAAAGCCTTCTTTGTGAGTAGTCACATGATCTTGGCAAATTTAGTTTAGTTTGTATTATTGGATTTGGCGAGACTTTTTTTCATCATCATCATCATATCAGCCTTTAAGAAGTCCACTGCTGAACATAGGCCTCCCCAATAGATTTCACGGAAGAACTATTTTAAGCCCTCTCCATCCACCACCGACTTCCTGCGATCTTTACAATGTCGTCGTCCTACGCTTCGTTTTCCTGTCCTTGGTCGCCATTCGAGAACTTTTATTCCCCAACGGTTATCAGTTCTGCGAGCTATATAGCCTGCCCACTGCCACTTCAACTTGCAATTTATTTCTGCTATGTCGGTGATTTTCCTACTTTTTATGCAAATTTAAACAAAATATAAGGAATATGATTATTTACTTAATAACACTTTTCTTTTAACTCTAATACGAGTCGACATAGCCGTTTCTTCGTAGGCTATAAGTCTTTGGTCTGAAGCGGTCCGCGTCCAGAGCTTGCCAGTTGAGCAGCCAATAAGGCTGCTGATCCACAGGCAGTTTCATGGACTGCTTCACTAGTTGAGCATTTCCTAACGCCTCCATAGGTAGTCTCATTGTTGTAGTCGGGGTACCACCTGCGCCAATTCTGGAAGTCAGATGCAAGAGTTTTAAGAAAAATGTCCAGTAAAAACTGCCACTGAGACGCACCATCCATTCACAACACTGGGTCTAAATAAATAAATAAATAACTATTGATTAGATAAGACACGATAAGATGTCGAAGCGTACAAACAAAAAGGATGGTTAACATCAACCCCTGGGAGGCTGGTATATACAGACAGACAGGAGACTGAAGTTGGTGGTCGTTATAATATAAACGCGGTAAGTATGTACAGAAACTTCTCTCTTCATTTATTAACTTATCAGAAAATCTACTTCTGTTCAAACCAAAACGCATCGATAGCGCGATTAAGGATACGGACAAATTTAGGGGCGACATCTAGTTATGAAATGAGTAAACTTTTTCCTATTGAACTAAATAGAAGTGATTCGTTTTTGTCTGTCTGTCGGTCTGTCCGCCCTCAATTTTTCTTGAGAAAGAGTTCTTGCTCGCAGACTATTAATTTATTCGTTATGAAAATTTTAACGGTAATACGTATTAGCAGTTTTTACAATGATATGAACAAAATCTTTGAAAAAAATCGATTTAGGAATACCCTTCTACATATAAAGTAGGGTTATTTTTTAACCGACTTCATCAAAAAGGAGAAGGTTCTCAATTAGTCGGATTTTTCGGAAACAGATAGGTATTTATTTGTTAAACCTTAAAGTGGCTATTTTAAGGAAAGGTCAGTCAGGGTTCCCCCACTCCTACCGGCTCAACCGCAATTGATTATTTGATATTTGTATAAATAATAAAATTACAATCATACTTATCACGGCTAATAAGATTTTACTAGATTCTAGATCAAATAATCCCGGACATATCACACAGCATCATCTGGCCCCCTAGTAAGCAGAGCTTATGTTATGGGTACCACATGACTGATATACTACTATATATATTTTTAAATACACATATATACATAGAAACTCCCAGACCCGAGAGAAATACTTGCAGATCATACGAACATTTTTCTCGCGGCGGGAATCGCACCCGAGTGAATAGGTGTTAACTTTAATTATTTACGCTGTTTGCAAGAGTAAATACAAAAATGTAGATAGATAGATAGAAAATACTTTATTGCACACCACAAAATACATTAGAATATTATAAGAAACAGTGTTTAGCTACACGGTAGTACATATTTTATATTTACATGTTGAGTTAAGGAAAACAAATATCTAATAACTTACCTCTCAAGCAAAGGTGCTTCAGTAGCTCTTAAGGAAGGATATCCGTATCCACTACCAGCATATGGGGACCTCTGCGCCCCACAGCTGATGATGAGGACCAAAAGTATTGCGAAGGGTGCTGTTTTCATTTTCAAATCTGAAATAATGTTAATTGGCTCTCATCAATGTTGGATAATGGCGGATATATCAGGTAACATACATTTTTCCATAACCTATCATATCACACTGCTGGGCAATGGTCCCTTTATCTTCCATTCTATGCGCTCCAAGACTATCGTCTTATCTTCTTTGCCTAAATCTGTCGCGTCGTCTCCGACTATCGGGCACCCACTGAGTGACGAGCTTCGCACAACGTTCTGGATGCATTCTAGTCACATGACGACCAGTCCCATCTCAAGCGTGCTGTCCTCGTACCTACATCCGCTATGCCAGTTTACGATCGGATTCCGGTATTTCGGACCCCATCAGTTCTTTTGATCAAATAGGCAAATAGTCTCAACATGATGCTGTACCAAACTAATGGAGAATCGGGGCAGCGCTGATCGGACGGAGCCTAACGTGATGCGTGACGTTACAAATACCGATCAAAAAAACACATACATTACATATCATACGACTACATAATAAATAGTGTAGTAGGTACATGCATAACACTTCGAGTCAGGAATTCTACGTGGAACTGATCCCAGATGAATTATTGGGGAATGCTCTGAAGTTATTCTTAGAGGAATGCAGTAGAACGTGTCTTGATTGCGATCAATGACATAAATTGTAGGAGGCCTAAGGACTACTTGATTAATAAACAACTATAACAAAAATGGATATTACCGGTCGGTGTCACAATGTATAACATAATTTTTAGTTTAAATAATCCTTACTAATATTATAAACGCGAAAACTTTACAATAATATAGCTTGTACATCAGGAATAACACATAGGCTTTAATTTATAAAGATATTGTGGTAAGTATTGTATATAATGATAAGTGTCAAGTAAGCAGGAATAAAATCTGCTATCTGCAAGCTATTCTGGCGTGCGCTGCAAAAGCCGTTAGAATTACACGAAGTACTAATCCTGCGCATACGTCGACAACGAAGTCGCGGGCACCACCTAGTGTAATATAAAATTGTGTACGTGGTCCCCCTGCTGACTAACAGAAGAGCTAGCAACAGATAAGGAAAACTTGAAACTAACCCGGCTCAGTGCCAGCTGTTATGCACCTGCAATCGAACTGACACCGCATGTACTGACTCGTCTTTCCTACTGGTCCTGTCGGCAAGGTCGAGAGGTTAGTCTAGGTACCTGGGAAGACCTGCACTATCAAACAGAATTCCAGGCAGAGTGGCGTCAGTAGTGAGGAAACTTCACCCACCTCAGCTTGCTGGAGTGGATCCATGAACGAATGTTTTCAATTACAAATAACTCCTCTGTAACTTGACTGACGCCACCTAAATCATTTTCAACAGATAAACTAAGGCCAATGAAGAACATGCATACATAAAAAAGGTACATTATATACAGTATTTAAAAAGTTAACTTGTGTACTAAATAAATAATTAAGTATAATAATACTATACAAATGAGAAACTGCTGAGAGTGGATTTGTTTTGCTTGCTACACACAGAAAAAAATGGAGTAACAAAAAAGTAAACAATTTACTTTGCAGCAACATTATGCTGTTAGAAATGTCTCGAATTTATTATTATATTTCTAAGCGCTCTCAGAACGAGGGTGAGTCGAACACAGGGATTATCATAAGTATGTATTAAGTAATATATAAGTATACTATCAGTCATCTGGTCACCATAATAGCTTAGATTGAGGCTAGATGGTGTGTGCATTATTCTCCAATATTTATTAATCAATTTTTTACCTCTTCCTTAAGTTCATATCTTTGATACAATGAGGTCGTCAAAACAAGTAATTAAGTTACATAAGAACGTAGAGTAGCATTATTGTTTTATCAGAAACTACCCGCATCTGAACCTGTTTTGCCCTCCTTTAACCAATGGACTATGAATATAAACAGCTTCAAGCATCATATAAAAATAGTCCTTGAAGGCATGCAACGCGTCAGCAATACACAAAATACAGAAATAAAATATTCATCTCTATTTCTCGACCTGAAAGAGTAAATAAGTCCTTTATGGGGAACACTATGCGCTTCTATAATAAGCTTCCAGAATTTGCAACTAAACTACCAATTAGGAAATTTAAAGCTTACATAAAGGGTAATCTTTTGAAGAAAGCGTATTAAAATGAATAACTATAATTATTGATAAGAATGCATGTCCTCATTTTGTTCTGGCCTCAGACAGTTAACTGACACATTTAAAATGTGCAAGTTACTGTAATCATTTGTTTTAAAATGAATCAAAAAAAGCGCTAGGACCAGGACGAGTTTCTGCCAGTTTTTTTCGGTTAGGAGGAATTGACAAGATATGTATTAAGATATTGTATTGAATTAAAATATTTCACTTTGACTTTTGACTTTGAATACCTACTATTACTTGAATACCTACTATTGATGCATGTCTATAGGCGACGGTAATAAACATCAAATGGGCCGTAAACCTGTCTGCCACTTAATTATATAAACATCAATAAAACCAATTAATTCCCAAAAGTGGTTGGTAAATGTGTACGGAGGCAAGCGTAGTGTAGGAACACCCTCCGATTAGATGGAGGCATGATTTGCGTAATGGACGTCTACGTAGCTGGTAGGACGTGGATTTGAAGACATGTAGGGCGATCTCGTTTTGTCAACGTAATTGACATTGAACAGATTGGTTTTGGCAAAGGTTTGGATATGGCTAATCTGAATGCCTAGATGGTACCACGCTATTCTTCCTTAACGATTTAATCGTTCCTTTTACCAATCGAACAAATTTATGTATATATTTACCTAATATTACTCTATGCACAGACAACTAGTATGTACTAAATAAAAAACGTTCGTTTGAAAGCTCTGTAAAAAATAATGCGATCCCGCAACGTATGATCAACGTATAATCCAAGTTAGAGCTAAATCGTTTCCGTTATAGTGATTAGCGCGGTAGGAAATATGTTAGAAATATAACGTTTGGACTTTGGTTTATCATTGATACAAAATTACCTCGGTCGGGCCCCTGAATACCTGACTCTGTGGCGTGCCTAGACATAGACTTAAGTCAAGCAGTGGACTGCTATAGGCCATGATGATTTCACTCAAAAGACCAAGAAAAAGCGCATCTACCAAATCCGCACCAAGTGAAAATGTCTAGTGACGGTGTCTTGCTTATGAACTTTTGTTTTCTATGTGTAACTTTAGGCGTTTTTATCATTTTCTTTTTATTTTTATGTATTGGATTAGTAGGTATGTTATGTAACTTTTTGTACATCGCCGTATTTTTGTTTACGTTCCGTATCCTGCCCATCCAAGGGTTGGTTGGAAGAGACCACTTTTAGATATAAGACCGCTCATTGTACAATTTTAGAACCAATAGATTTTTTGTGTTCTCTCTCTACAAACGTTACTCTATCTATTTCTCTATCTTTCTAGTGTTGTATGCAGGACAAAACATATCGGTATTTTTAACCGACTTCAAAAAAGGAGGTTTCTCAATTCGACCGTATAATTTTTTTTTTATGTGTTCGCGGATAACTTCGTCGTTTATGAACCGATTTTGATGATTATTTTTGTTGGAAAAGAGATACCCCAAGTGTGGTACCATTATAAGGAAACCAGGAACTGATGATGGCATCCTAGAGAAGTCGAGGGGAACTTTCGAAAATCGTAGTGGCAACTAGTGCGTTTGTTATTTTTTTTCAATAAGTGGTTTAATGCACTACTATTTAATTAAGGTCTGGAGTCAATCTGATGATGGAGCCGAAAAACAGTCGAGGGAACTCCTTAACGATTTACTGCAATTACCTGGTGTTTAGGCTTGATTTATTTGTATTGATGAGAACTTTACACCTAGATGGGTTGTGACTGTCATTATGAAGTCTGATGATGAAGACGAAGGACAGGGAACTCCTCAACGTTTTACAGTAGCTACCTTGCGTATATACATGGAGTCAGTTGTCTTTTTAGTTTTTAAGACGTATTTAGAATTATACTAGCGACCCGCCCCGGCTTCGCACGGGTACAATGCTGATACTAATTATACCACAGAATGGTTATCCCTAAGAGATAGACATATACCATCGTGAACTTTTTTGTAGACCTTTTGAGGGTGTACAATACTGTAGTACATTATTTTGATCTATCTTGTAGGGTTCAGACAGCGTTTGCAATGTAAGCGCAAAAATATGATTTTATTTACGACACCACATTGGAAACCTCTAAAATTATCAGTGTTTATCTACTATATTATGCATGTATTATACATATAAACCTTCCTCTTGAATCACTCTATCTATAAAAAAAAACAGCATTAAAATCAGTTGCGTAGTTTTAAGGGACAGACAGACAGCGGCGCTTTCCGCTTTGTTTTATAGCTAGTATGTAATAATGATACACTTAAAAGAGGTCACAAAGTTCGTAGAGTAGAGATAATATTGAAAATAAACATTACTGATACCTACCACTTTCTGATTTGTCAATAAAGATATAAAATACTTACGTTAAAATTCCAACATTAAGTGACTGAGTGTGACTAAGTAATATAACTTAAAAAATCTATACACATTTACAATAGAGCTCAAACGGTGAAGAAATACATCTTGACCAAACTGGAATGTTCTTGCTTGATTGATATAATAATAATAATAATAATGCCGGACATTTCACACAACATCATCTGGCCCCAAAGTAGGCAGAGCTTGTGTTATGGGTACCACATGACTGATATACTACTTATATACTTTTTTTTTGTAAATACATACATATTATACATAGAAAACACCCAGACCGGAGACAAATACTTGCAGATCATACAAACATTTGTCTCGCGGCGGGTATCGAACCCGCAACCTATTTGCGTCTCAGTCGGCCTTTAGCCCACTGCGTCACAGAGGTCGTCGAATATAAACTCTTACAATAAGAACTTCTTTTTCTTTTCTTCCTATAATAGCAATTAATGATAATTTAGCCAGTTTCAAGCGATTGCTTTGCTATATAGACGGCTATTCACGACGACCGACGTTTATATTAGACAAATGACGATCGACTGCGACTTTGTGACTACCATATGTATAGATTTTTTTTGGGACTGTGCAAATCACATAGCAATATAATACGCTTGTTTTTCAACTGTCTACATTTGTGAAAGTCTTAGTTTATCGATAAATATCGATAAAACATGAAATAAGTCGAGAAAAAATAATTGACCGAGCAAGCGCGAGGAGCGAGCGAGTGTCTTCGTTTCAGCTTAGACAAAAATGCTTTCGTATGTCAGTCCGGCCGGCGTCCGACTGGCGTCGGTCCGGATGTTCTCCTCTACACGTCGCATTTCTCAACCGATTCTCGGGAAATTTTGTAAGCAGGTTTTATAACTATATATTTTTTTTTGTATTAAGTTTTTGGAAATTTTTCAAAATGGTAAAGAAATTATTCAAAGTTATGGATTGAAAACGTTAAAAAAGTTATATTTCATTCATTTCGAAAAATGTTCTTAAAACAGCCAACCTAAGGTGGATACTTGGAAACGGGTGTCCATCTATCCATCCTGAACTGGGTGGATAACCGGAACTCACATCTGATTGTTCTTCCGACTTTTAACCCTAAGTACAGTTTGAATATAATTATCTATTAAATAAAAACTTGCATCCTGTATTTCTAAAAATAACTTACTCACAAAAATAATTATTACTTCTCTACTAACTATATATAAATAAAAATGAGTACACCCATGCCAAGCCAAGGCGGGATTTGTAGTATTTTATAAATTTTGCAATATGTCTAGAAAATTACCAACACTTATTTCATTATTGAGTAGAAGTACTTATTCTGGATAAATTCGTCCCTTTTAATGTATATTGAAACGTGTAGACGTATTAGCGAAGAACTGTGCGTTTTTTTGCATGCATTCCAAAAACCTAACTAAATGTGGATGTCTGTGTATGTTTCTGTAAATGACTGTACATAGGGTAGAAAATCGGAAGAAAGATATTATTGGTACCTATATTGAGTTTTAAAATATGAAACAAATATTTTAATAACATTTACCTTGAATTGATTATTCCGTTATCAAAACAACTTAACGTATCGTCCACCACAACTGCAGGGCACCAATTTAAAAACAATTATCAATCACAAATATATCTTAATTATTTTCTTAGCGACGTCTTTTTCATCTCACTAATGTAAAAACACTATGAAATTAACGACAATCTTGTTCATATATAAAAGCGTATAATAATACACTAAAGGAAAACAAGAATATTATTAAGACTTATTTTACTCTTTACTCTTACGAGCAGCCTCCGTTTTTCATGGGTTCCATACCTATTTTTTTATTTATATTTTGATGAATTTTTATTGTTTAATTTTAAATACTAGTGGACAATGCACACAACACCATCTAGCCCCAAACTAAGTATTGCTTATACTATAGTCACCAGATAACTGATATAATACTTATACTATATATTTTTAAATAAACACAAGATACCTACTTTATAACACTTAGACATACCTCGACCATAACACCTACGATCAACACAGAATTTATTATCCTGGGGTTGAATGGCTGGCTGAAATGACAGTCAGCATATATTTTTAGGTACTGTGCGAAAATGTAAGCAAGTTCTTCTCGTGCTTGGGTTATGAGGAATTGGCACCTAAATTCACCTAGTATGTAAGAAGTTTCAAAATGATCCTTGTGATTTTATTGAATAAAGTATCTTTTGACTTTAACTTTGACTTTGTGTCAAAGCTACGTAGCCAGAGATCTGAGGAGGTTTCAAGCAAGCCTGAAATTACAGTCACCATGAGCATGTTTTTTAGGGTTCCGAAGTCTACAGAAAAACCTAATAGTTTCGCTATGTCCGTCTGTCTATCTGTCTGTCTGTCTGTCTGTCTCTTACTCGCAGTCTATAAATTTAATCGTGATAATTTAATGGTAATTAGTGACCCATATTAAGTTATGAATAAATCTATAGAAAAACCTTTTTAGACATATCTCCCCTACATGTAGTGGGTTTATTTTTTATTTTACTACCCATCGTGTGGCATATCGTTAGGTATTTCAAAGATAGTAGGCGATAGTTTTGGTGGAGGTCAGTGTCATCACTCAGGACTAGAAGGTTGCTAGGCATGGTATTTTGTCGAAACCATCAGCCAAAATATGAAAGCGAGACGATTTTTTAACCGACTTCAAAAAAAGGAGGTTTCTCAATTCGACCATATATATATACATATATATATCTTATATGTGTTCGCGGATAACTTCGTTGTTTATGAACCGATTTTGGAGATTTGTTTTGTTGGATAGGAGATATCCCAAGTGTACCATGATAAGGAAACCAGGATCTGATGATGGCATCCCAGATAAATCGAGGGGAACCTTCGAAAATCGTAGTGGCGACTAGTACGTTTGTTTATTTTATTCATAAGTTATATTAAAGCACTACTATTTAATGAAGGTCTGGAGTTGATCTGATGATGGAGCCGAAAGACAGCCTATGGAACTCTTTAACGATTTACAGCAATTACCTGGTGTTCGGGCTTGATTCATTATTATTGATGAGAACTTTACACCTACATTGTGACTGTTATTAGGGGTCGGATGATGAAGACGAAGGACAGTCAAGGGAACTCCTCAACGTTTTACCTTTCGTATATACATTAAGTCAGTTGTCTTTTTAGTTTTTAAAACGTAATTATTATATTTACTTATCACGCCTCATTTAAAATTCAAATAATGGGTATTATTTTATCATACGGAACTATAAAAACAGGTTTTACTTTACTAAGGTATGACGATAAATGCATATTAATTCATCAGGTGCTAATTGAATTTTGGTTTATATGATTTTACTGGTTTTGGGGTTTTTTTTAGAAAAATACACAGATTATACGACTATTATACGATTGTATAATCTGTGTTTGATTAACTAGTATGAAAAAATAAATCTTGCAAATTATTTAAATTTATAAGCACCATTTTGTATTCCACGAATATCACTTTATCAAACTCTCAACGTCATAAACCGGTGCCGCCAGTTTCAGTCTATGACCTTGTTATATTTAGTAATAGCCTTTCAAAGTAGGTTAATATATATAAACAAACTTACGATTTACTTTAAAACTTAATAGTAACAAGCTTTAAGTACTTACCCTCACAATTATTCCAACATCCATTAATCAACAAAGTTCAATTCACAGACACACAAAACGTGTTAAAATAGAGGCAGTTTTCCTTCTTTTCGAATAGTGTAGATTCCAAATACTGCTGCTTCAGGTCAAAGTATCCATGTTCTTGCAATGTCATTAAGGACATTCGATTAAGTTACTGGATACCATTCGAATCGATACAAGGAAAACAAAAAACACAGCAAATCATCTGGCATGATTTATATTATAATACGCTATAGTCAAAAGACTACCCTTTATGTATGCTTAATTTTTTTTAATAGGTAGTAAAGTTGCGTTTTTGGAAGCATATTATAGAAGCGAACCGTGTTCCCCGTAAAGGACTTATTTACTTTTTCTAGTCGAAACCTAAGGATTTATAATTTGTTTCCCTGTAAATTTATTTATTGATGACCTCTGTAGCGCAGTGGGCTAAGGTCCAGCTGAGACGCAGAAGGTTGCGGGCTCGATTCCCGCCGAGGGACATAGTTTGTATGATCTACAAGTATTTGCCTCGGGTCTGGGTATTTTTCTATGTATAATATGTATGTATTTACAAAAGAAAAAGTATAAAAGTAGTATATCAGTCATGAGGTACCCATATCACAAACTCTGCTTATTTTAGGGCTAGATGACGCTGTGTTAAATGACCGGCATTATTTATTTATATAAGCATTCTATCAGTGTTGTGTGCTGTGGTTCACCAATATTTATCAAATAAATAAATTATATATGATATTTATTTATTATATTATATAGTTAAATAGACGCTTGATCTAGTCACTTTTCAAACAATAAAACCTTAATCAAAATCATCGGTTTGGGAACGATGCCACAGATGTTTAAAATATATCTTTCGGAGGTTAAAAACAAAGTGCTTCTCTACACGTAGTTACAAGGTAAACTTTTTCTAATCTCTGTGGCATGTAAGTGGCTAGTATTAGCAAGGCTGACACAGATTACAAAACAATGACTATGCCTAACTACTTGCAGCGCTACTTTGATACCTGGACCAACTTAAGCAATTAGTAATCTTCGCTTAACAAACGGTATTCTGTGTCCAGTACCCTTATTCGCGACCACACGACCCGCCTCCGAACTACGTGACTAGCAATAATAATAATAAATAAACACACTTTTCACACAGCATCATCTGGTTCTATTATGCAGAGCATGTGTTATACATGCATGCTCAGGAACCACATGACTGATTATACAACTTATATACTTTTTTTAAATACATATATGTACATAGAACCACCAGCAATAGGAGTGGATATAGCGATCACTGCTATCAAACACTTTTTGAATGATAATACAAAAACCTTATTTTTAATTAACTAAAGTTGAAATTAGGTTATCGATTTTAAATGACAGTTCTAAAACAAGTTGAAATTGACATTTAATACCTTTAACGAATTGATTTTACTAGGATTTTCCGCGATTTCTTCGTTTGTCATTAAATTTTCATTAAGCTAATTCATAGCTAATTTAATAAGCTAATTTAATATGTTTTACTCGTTTGATTGCACGTGTTATTCAGTAAGCTTAGCGGAATTTTAATGGATATATTGTGACTACATAGGATAAATATGGTTAGTGAATTTTATATATATTGTGGTGCAATGTGATTTGAACGACGAGAAATCCCAAGAAAATTCTAAACGGCCATTCCGCGATGACGTTTAGAATTGACAATTGACCATCGACTAAGACTTTATTAACAAACAAATTGACTATAAATACTTGACACTGAAAAATTTACATTAATATGTCATATGCCATTAACAAAGAAGAAGATGGATTTTCCGCAGTTTTAACCCACGCCTCCTTACATTATGACAAAATAGACTAAAACACGACACTCATACGTCAATCAAAAGATGTCATTTAAAAATGTTACTCTAATTTGAATTTTCATGCAAGCAAAATAAGATACTTCGTATTTTAGATTATTTTATCTTGTCTTGCAAAACTACAGAATTAGAGCTAATACATCTGCTATAAGCGTATTTTAGTCTTTGGGTGGGTATCGGGCGAATAGGCAGCGCGCAGCTCCCTTCGAGTTTTTTTACGACTTGAGACCGATTTTAAACAATTCAATAACAATAAAGATTCTCTACCAGTCATCTTTATACCCGTTTTCACGACCGCGGTAATTTTGAACGTTCAAACCAAATGTAAACCAAAGTCAAAACGTTATTTGATCAAACGACGCGGGATCGCGTGATTTTGACAGTGCTTTCAAACGAACGTTTTAGATTTAGTACATTCTAGTAGTCTGTGCATAGAGTTATACCAGGTAGTTAAATGTATATAAATTTGTTCGATTGGTAAAACTAACGATTAAATCGTTTAGGAAGACGGTATCATTATGACATTCAGATTAGCCATATCCAAACCTTTGCCAAAACGAATACGTTCAATGGCAATTACGTTGACAAATAGCGCGATCGCCCTACTATACGTTTCTCTAACAAGGTCCCAAGTGACGTGTTAGATTTGTGGATTGCCAAATTTAAAAACGTAATAAAACTAAAACTCTCTCATAAACCTTATTGTAAAATATAAGATTATTTAAAGAAAAAAAGCTTATGATGAATTTGCTCCAACTCGACTCGATCATACAGAAAAGACCAGACGAGTTTCTTGCCGGATTGAATGAATGGATTTACTAGCATGTACGAAGACAATTCATAGTAGTCCTTATGATTTTATTGCATAAAAATGTTTTTTTTTTGCGCAATTGGCTAGCTAGGCAGAAATATTAAATTGTATAGAAATGACATCAACAGACAAGTGATTTATCAAACGTCAGTGTCATCCATATAATTTCATATTTCTGACGCCATGAACGGCAACTGAAAGTGAATCTTGAAATCTTCGTTTGTCATTTCATGAAGATACTTAGCACTTTTAAATTAATTATTTTTTCTCGTGCATCGCATGTTTTATTCAGTAATCTTAGCGGAATTTTAATCAATAAATTATGACTTCACAGCCAATGGACAATTTAATTAAAATTGTATTATGGTGCAATGTGATTTGAACGACAAGGAAACCCTAGAAAGTTCTAGACGACTATTCCGCGATGACGTTTAGAATAGACAAAATATGATCTACATTCGAAGACTTTATAATCAAACAATCACTTGACACTGGCAAAATTGTCATCAGTATGACACATGCCATTAACGAAAAAGAAGAAGTGGGTTTTGTCTAAGCACTCTTTGTGAAAACTGTGCATCATACCTACTTTGTCGATAAAATGCAGGGGTTGCTACCAATATACCACTCGTGCTCAGTTTTAAAGGTGATTAAATATTTTGTTCGAATGGTAAACTTCGCACTGTAAATTGAGCGGATAGGAAATCTACGAACATTGGCAGAGTTTCAAGATAGATAGAGAAAAATATCATTGTTCGAATTCCATACCACACTTAGCCCTATAATATTTTTAGCGGGAGGTAATCGAATCCCATAAACTTGATACTATGACGTCATATGCATTTTCACTAGAAAAGATTAGGTATTCGAGAAGTGGACGTTTCTCGAAGTAATATTCCAAGATACCATAATTTTACGTTGTGGTCAAAAAACTTATAATTATCCATACAAACATAATTCTGTGAAAACAAAACCCCACTACAGAGAAAACGGAAATAATGAAGAGCCGAAAGGAGATGGGTGACATATTTACTCATCGGTGCGGACTGCATGAGAAAGGCGAGGGCAAGAGACGTTTTGAGAGGCTAACGGGAGGCTTATGCCTTGGCACGCAGTAGCGAATCATTTCGCGTAATTTAACCCGGGCTATTCTAAGTCTATTCTGCTGTATGTCATTTTCAACACGGTTTTTTCCGCTAGTGCGTGCGCCTACGTCTGATTCTTTGTTCCATTCCATGGTGTCACAGATGGCGCAAAAAAAACACCGGGAAATAATTCGCAGTACGCGCCAGGCCTTAGAGGCAGCTACTGCTGAAGAACCAGACACCTCGCTAGAGGGACTTTAGTTAAAATAGTGTAGAAAGTCAAATTACATAAAATAATATGAAACGAAGTTTATTTTTAGTTAAGGTTAATTAAGATGCATATCAAGCAAAAAGCAATAGTATATCTATTGCTTTTTGCATAATAACAACAATATTTTTATATAATAACAATTAATAATTAAAATAATTTTAAATTTATTGTGGAACAGGTGAATTACAGGTTTTATTTATTTTCTAAGTTCGCTATGTTATTTGGAAAATAGTGTACTATATTTTCTTATCAACTGAAACATTTATAAAAACTTAACTTAACAAAAAAATATTCTAAAACTGTAAAAATTAATCAATTAAATTTGTCATTTTATTAATTCACATATATTATAAAAAACATTTACCTTGTAACCAGGACTTGAGTTCTTTAACTAATTATTTTTTTAACTAATTAACGGTAATTTGATAATATAGTCAGGTATGGAATTATAGACTTTGCCACATATTACGTAGCTACTATTAATATATATACACGTTCATGTAACTTTAGGCAATACCATTCTGTCCTGGTTTCTTGTGTCTCTATGATACACCTCACTAGCCTCAACAAACAATTGATCGTGCTTTCTCGCAAAGAAAGCGGACGTACCTCCAGAGAATGGAGTGATGTTTAAAGGTTTATCCTATGTATAATGTATCATATAATATGTATCTATTTAAGTATCAAAACAAACAAACAAACATAAATTTATTGACAAAATACAATGTTACAGATCTATAATTAATCCATAAGCTCCTGAACTAGTAAAAACTAAATCCTGAATGGGACTCGAACCCGTTGTGGTTCGAATTCCATCCACATTGCAGAGTAAATACCAATGTGCTGTAAAACCAGTCAACAAAATATTCCAGTCTAACAGTCTTGGAAAATATTTAAATCAACTACGGTGACTCTACATTTTAAAAGGCAAAGGCGATCTGATAAAATAGTATTGGACCACACGAATATCACAATCTACCCTTGAACTGTATAAATCGTTTCGGTTTAAGAATGTGACTATAAACCCAAGGTTAGATTTGAATCTTTGAACGATAAACAATGGCGTAGGGTGGTCGTCTATGGGATTAATGGTAAAATTATGTTTCACCATGGACAATAATAATAGCTTATATTTTACGAATATTGCAAAGCTTTTTCTATGGTAAACATAGAAATATAATCCGCAAACAGCCGAAAAATATAACGATAAAATATTTTCTTTCTCATCAAACAAGCAACGAACATTTTGTAGAGTGTCTTACACTTTTATCAATCTATTCTTTATCTATGACACTCTCGAATTTTTGCACCAGATGCTGTACCCACGATAAGTAGGTACTTACTCAGAACTTTTGAGACAAAACTTGTCTAACTTCTTGAGATCTTCGGCTTTGCTTTCAGTTACAATCTATCTCATCCATTTAAACGTGAAAGTTTAAAATGTTTAATTCATTTGACCACGCACCGTCCGTGGCCTGATCGTTGTATTCATAATAGTTTTGAAAAAAATAGGTAAATAGATAACGAAACACCTACTGGAATCTAGCTCAAACCACTGGATCGAGTTATACAATCCACAGTTAATCTCAACCGTACGATATTACATACCAAGATTGGTACAAAAGGCAATAGAGATTTCCATACACAAGAATTTCAATAGAGAAGATGGTTTTCAATTATCTGGAGATTGGAATCCAGTTGTGAGGATGTGTGGAAACAAATTAGTGAAAGTTAATCCGGTGGTACGGGTAATATTCGCAGTAAAAGACGGAGGAAACGGTACACAGTTTTGTCTGCCAATAACATCCACCCGCAAAGACTTCAGTTTATCTCGAGATCATGGCGCATGCAACTGTGCCGAAATATTGAAAAGCAGAACTCTTTTTTTAGTGAAAATTGAATAGATTGTTTACCCTTATACGTGGAATAGGTCTTTAAGCAAATGCGACGTATTCCACGCGAGCAAACCCGTGTTCAAGTGCATGTATTCAACACATATGGCGTTTCTAACAGGCTATAAAAAAATGCTTATCAAAATATCACTGTGTAAATGTACAAGCAAGAATTTTAGCACAACCTTAACCTGTCATAGGTCTTTCAAGGTCTCTCGTAAAAAGGGTAATTTATATATAAATGCCAACTCAATCTATAATAACAGCTGGTCTAAAATTGAGGGTATTTTATTAGTTTTGATTGAAGGCTTTGTAAGTTTCAAGTACTCGTACACAGCTACGACAGCATGAAGTTGGACCGCTGCCAAAATATTGGAGAAAAGTTTTGTTGTGGTGCCTTTGCACCATAATATTTTGACCAAAAAGAATGACAGATATTATGGAAAAAAAATCCATAAACATTTCATGAATATTACAACCAAATACTGCATTTTGAGTAAGTTATAGCTCTTCTATGGTCCATAGTTTCTTAGGCCCATATTTCAGAACAAAACTTAGACCGAAAACCAAGCACTGATTATTTGACAGTTTTGAATGAAGTCGTGTCATAAAATTGCTTAGCTATCTAAGTTTTTTTTAATAAGACCCTTATGAGCTGGTGATGATACCAACTGAGCTGACAGGCCAGTATTCTTCTTCTTCTTCATTATTGTCATTTGTCATTATAATGTAAATTTTTCCAATACCAAGTATTTATATTGTTTACTAGCTGCTCGCGACTTCGTCCGCATTTTTTTCAAAGATATTGTAGCTTAAATCCCCTTCCCCAGAATGCAATTTATCTCCTAGCCAAATTTTATTGATAAGTTTCAAACCAATCACTCCCACCACCCATTAAGTGGACCAAAGCCCGGCTGAGACGCAAAAGGTTGCTGGTTCGATTCCCGCCGCTGTTTGTTGTGCTTGTTAAAAAGTTTCATACATTCGTTTTCACCCCTTTTCACCCTCTTAGGAATTGAATTACAAAAAATCCCGCCTTAGTGGGTGGTTTTGAGGTAAAGGATAGCTACTTTCTAAATTTCAGCTTTCTAGCTTAGGCGGTTTCGGTTCGGCGATGATGAATCAGTCAGTCAGTCAGTCAGTCAGTCAGTCAGGTTAAGCTCTATATAGATAGGTATAGATAGGTATAGATAGGTATAGATAGAATGGCTTCACATATATTATGTAGTCTTTTCATATAAATTAATTATACGGATTTAAGGCCAGTCATTTTAGTTCAACAAGACAATTTTATTATTAATGTAATGTTTCCTTGTGATTTGTACGCTCATTTCGCGATGACCTTTAGAATAGAGAAATGACGGTCGACTGCACCTTTGCAACGATGATAAACCAAAAAATTACATTGTCAAAGTTGTCATCAAAACAGACGATATTTTAGGAAGAAAAAGACTTCTCAAATTGAATAAACAAATATATGAATTTAAATATTAAGTAGGTACCTACCTACCTAAGTATATACAATACTGTATTTCACTGCAGTCCCAATAACGTTGGATGACGTGACTGAAGCCCATAAAATAGTTCGGTATTGAAACAACGCCCTTTTCAAAGTTAAGCGAGGCGATAACCACGTGAGTGGAAAGTGTATGCAAATGTTGGAAAATCGATTTTGTGCTTAGTATTTTTATAGAAACAGTACCGATTGCCTTTTACAAGAAGCTTTTTCTGTACCGTATTGAAGCTTAGTAAAATATACCCTTAAAATTCAACTCTTCTTATTCTTGTCACCAATTATTTCAATTCAGTGTGGTGAAAGGATTAAAGTGCGTCTCATATGTTCTTTTCGTGCATTCAATTCAATAATTACATTTGAAAAACTAATAACCAAAAACAACTTCATTTAATAAAAATTTGAACCGATATAAAAATTTAGGCCCATAAAAAATTGCATTCCCTATTTTTTCATCTTTAGGGATAGTATTTTTCCTTCAAATTTAAATGAGATCCTCAAAAACAAAATAAGATTTTTCTAAATAGGTTGATAAATGAATGAGTACAAAAAATGCAACCGATTTGAGAAGCCCTTTCTTTGAAGTCTGTTAAAAAATAAACAGAATTCGGTTTGTTCATTTCTAAAATTAGGAATTGTCTAAAATATATTTAGTTAGTCATAGCATTTGTAAAACCTATTCGGTTGGTACCATCTAACTAAATTAGGAACGCTTTATTAAGTTAGATAAAATTAAATTAGAATAAGTTGGTAGCAGCAAAATAGCAAAGGTTAATTTGACAGTTCTAAGCCTAATTTTAGCTAAAATTAGTTAGATTGGTGCCAACAGAATTGAGGCCATTGCCAGAATTGATAAAATGTTATCATATAGACAGGTCTTTAATGAAGAAATAGTTATTGTCATCTTGCAACATTTGGGTTTCTTGCACTGTAGGTATAGAATAGAGTTGGGCTGCTGCTAGGCGAAATAAATGTATGTACTTGCTCGGACTATCAAAAACGTCCAATTTCCAGTCAGTGGCCCTAACTCTGTAGTTTTGCTCTAGCAAAATACAGTATTCTAATACTGTATTTTGCTTGCACCAAAGTCCAATTTAGAGTATCACTTTTAAATTTACTATTTTGACGTTTAGTTGACGTGTTTTAGTGCATTTTATTCATCACGTAAATAAGTTTTGATATGATTATTCTTAGCCGTCTTGCGAAGCAAACATTGCGCAAACATAAATATTATTTATTTTTCTCAAGTTATTTCCGGTTTTATAAGTAAATTTGGTGTATAAATATGATGTGTAGGTTTTACGCGACGCACTCGACGCTCATATAAATACAGCGGTAATATACAGCTGCGGGCATTCTATTCGCGGCTTAAGAAGTGATACAAGAGTTTCGAAGGGTTATCAATTGTTTTGTAGTGTTGTGACGTTTATTATATTTTATTGGGAAGTACCTGTACTAGTAGAATCAGTGGATTAAGTTATCTGTGTGGTAACTTTGAACTTAATTTTATTATTTAGTAAAATCGAGCAGTTTCATATATTTATCAGTACTCGGCTCGTAACATTATTATACATGAAAAGACACCTTTTATATAAAATAACAAATGACGAAATAAGACTTTGTGACATCATACTATAAACACTTGACACTGGCAAAATTTACATTATTGTGACAAGTGTGATTAAGAAAGAAGATGGTTTTGATAAACGAAAGGAATCAAATGTCAATTTTAACTTATTTTAGAACTGTCATTGCAAAATGTTACTCTAACTTGGGTTTTGGTGAAAGCAAAATAAAGCCGTTTTTTGGGAAATTTCAGCTCGTTAGGTGAAATAATAGAATCAGGGCCAATGTAGTATTGAACGACGATCCAATACTGTGAATTCCAAAAGAAAATTGGTTTCGGTATTAAACGCTTCACTGAGCTCAATTTTATATTTTTTATTACAAAATGTCTAATATTGTTCGGACAGAGCTATCGGTTTATCATCATCATGATCAGTATTTCAATGTTACTGCAAAACTGGCTACCTAAATAATCTATATCCATACAATTATAAATTCCAAACTGTCTCTGTCCGTATGTTCATCTGTCTGTATGTTTGTTTCTTACCTTTTTACCACTTAATGGCTGTTCGGGTCTTGATGAAATTTTGTAAGTAGATAGATTATATTTTAGGGACGGTCCTAAGCTACTTGTTATGTAGGTACCACTCGTGCGAAGCTGCGGGCTGCAGCTAGTAATAAATCAATATTTGTAGATAATTCCAAATTGGCATGTTTTGTATTAAGGCGCTCCCTCACCGGGAGCATTCGCGTGCAATAAAACATATAGATTCGACTTTGAGCATTACATTACAATACTACCTCCCAGACTGACGAGCATTCGCGTATAATGTAACATTTAGTATAGATTTGAATTTGTATCATTACAAGGTGCGCATTGTAATGCTCGGTTCTCCTCCTTCACTGATGTAAACTCGTTTTGTATCATAACAGTTTGTGAATGTTGTGTTTATGAATACATACGACAATACATACAATTATTTACTACTAGCTGCTGCCCGCGGCTTCGCACGCATGGTACCTACATAAAAAGTAGCTTATGTCCTTCTCCAAGGTCCCATCTATCTCTATACCAAAATTCATCAAAATCGGTTCAGCGGTTTAGACGTGAAAACGTAACAGACAGACAGATAGACGGACAGACAGAGTTACTTTCACATTTATAATATTAGTAGGGATCAACAGCCTAAAATATTATGCTTCTGAAAATGACAATACTTTCATACAACCTTTCATCCCCCTTTTCAACCCTTTACAACACTTTTTTTCAATTAAAAAGTAGCCTATGTCCTTTCTCAGGTTTTAGACTATCTGTGTACCAAATTTCATTTAAATAGTTTCAGTAGTTTTGGCAACAGACAGACAGACAGAGTTACTCTTTCGCATTTATAATATTAGTATGGATAAGATACTTTAAACACCTAGACACAGAAAAAAAACTCTTGTTTTTGTTCATTCAACGAATGTTTGTCCTGGGAAGAATCGAACCCACAACTTACGTTATGAGTTGTGAATGACTATATTTCATGCTTTGAAATTTAAAAAGCTTTGATAGCTATAGTGGTCTAGTGGTAGAGACCCCGCCAATGAATTGCACCAATGAATTTTTCTATTCAAAAAATGTACGTGCGCAAACGATGAAAGAAAACATCGCGAGGAAACTGACATGTTGTAGAACCTAACTAGTTCGAAGACATGTGCTAAGTGCACGAAAGGAGGCGCACTTTAATGCTTTCACCACACTGGTTAGAAATAGCTAGTGACACAATAAGAAGAAGATATTGATATCCCGCTTTTTTATTTTTCAGTTTTTTGAAATAATATATTTTAACAATAAACTGAAGAGGTTTCTCAAACCAGAACATAAAATAATCAATATAATTTCAAAAACCGCAAATATGTTGGTTTGGATAAGGCCTACATATTTGAGCCTTTTGGAGTCGAGACCCTGGGCCCGTGGGGAACAGGAGCCCACCGCGTATTCAAAATTATTTCACGGCGTCTGGTAGATACCTTGCATGAACCAAGAGCTCCTATCTGGCTCAGCGTATTAGCATTGCCATTCAACGTGGTAATGCCGCCAGTATCTTGGGAACGCTGCCCTCTGGCAGTGATCTGGATCAGTTGAGCTATATATAGATCGTTTTAAACGGTCCTCAGATAGCTTAACTGTTTCACGTGTATTTTATATTATTGTATATTATTTTGTACATTTCTGTAATTATTTCAAACTCTAATTGCGATACATTAAATTTTTGTCATCGATGCGATCCGTCCGTAACTTCATAGTCCAAGTAAATAATTACGTTTTAAAAATAAAAAAGAACACCGCCTTCATTGAATATATATATTTGTTTAGTGGAGAGTATTTTGTTTATATTATAATATGGGTAGGCCAACTAAACGCACTGCTCCAAGGAGACTGCGAGGTTACGGAGTAAACGAAAATATCATTGATGTACTTACCTATACAATTTTTAGATTTTTGTTCATTTTTCAGCTTAAACGATTTCGATAAAATTTAAATGTATAGGGTATACTTTCCAGGTGGTCCTATTTAAATTTCAAACAAAAAACTAATTTTCCAAATGGGTTCAGGCGACTCTGAGTAATCAGTGAACATACATAAAAAAAACAGATTCCGGCGAATTGAGAACCTCCTCCTTTTTTTGAAGTCGGTTAATAATAATCATACAAATCGGAATAGGAGCTTAATATAAACTTATCTGTTAATTCGAGTTTTCTCGTCACCCATACCGCAATGATGGCCGTCAATGATACCGCCAATGATACCGTCAAAAATGTTTTTGACCGCCTGAAAGAAAAGTTCTCATTTTAAAAAACAGAGAAAGAGGGTAGACCGTTTTGTCTGCCAATAACATACACCCGCAAAAACTTCAGTTTATCTCGTGATCATGGAGCATGCAACTGTGCCGAAATATCGGGAAGCAGAAAAACTCATATATCATGGTAAATAACCCGTTTGAGTGAAAATTATATGAATATAAAAATATTTACAGAAATGTACAAAATAATATAAAATACACGTGAAACAGTTGTGCTATCTAAGGACCGTTTATAACGATCTATAGATAGCTTATTAATATTATATATAAGTATTCCATCAGCTATTTGGTTACTATAGACTGTGCTTAGTTTGGGGCTAGATGGTGTTGTATGCATTGCCCACCAATATGTATTTGTAAAAATATATAATTTTAGCATCATCGTTCTTTCACAATCAGTAATTATTATATTACTAGTCCAATTATACGGTCATCTAACTAATATTAAAAATGCGAAAGTAACTCGGTCTGTCTGTCTGTTTGTTGCGTTTTCACGCCTAAACCGCTGAACCGATTTATATGAATTTTAGTTTAGAGATATATGGGACTTTGGAGAAGGGCATAGACTACTTTTTATGTAGGTACCAGTTTTTATGTATAGTAGGTAGTAGGTAGTCATAGTAACCCATAAAATCACCGAACAGACGGACAAGGCATTTATACTAAGAGGATCTTTTTTTTCTTTTCGAGGTACATAACTCTAAATAATTATGTTTTAAAAACTATTTGAAACTAAACTAATTTGAGACCGTAAAATTATTTTATTTTGAAATTCTTAGTAGAAAGTAGATGTATTTTGTTTATACACCGCTCGACCGATTTCGATAAAATTTAAATGGGACCACCTGGGAAGTATACCCTTTAAAAAAAAAATTCCAAATCGGTTCAGGCGTCTTTGAATATTCGGTGAACATACATAAAAAAAAAGATTCCGACGAATTGAGAACCTCCTCCATTTTGATTAAGTCGTTTAAAAATGGTACGTAATCCCTTGAAGTTATTGATTCAAAAAAAACGCTGGCATAACAAAATCAATATGTAAACCTCAATGACCCATATAGGGGGAGATGAGGGACGAGGTGGATTACAAAAATACAAAAACAACCAGTGCCTGAATGCAATGACTGCCTTTGCTTCAGTCACGCGATCTTCGCGTCGCAAGCTTACTGCCAACTATTTGTGAACCGAGGAACTTTTAGAACTGGCTTTATTTTATTATTTTTAAATAAAGAATGAAGAAATAAAGTGAAAGAGGTTTTATGTTCAGTGATATACTGACATAACAGAAACACGTAAATGTAAATTGACCAAACGTGTGACTGACCACACAAAGTGAAGGCTTCTGAAATCAGTAGGAATAAGGATGACCAGTGATCGAACCCCTAAACAATTCAACACCATCTGGTCACCATCGGGACACTGACATATAACAAAAAATACCACTTCAAGATTTCAAGGCCACTTCAAGACCACTTCAAGGCAAAACCTCGTAATGACTTTGAAAGACCTATCCAATGATATGCCACACTTAATGGTAGACTTTAGAAGTAGGGAAAGTACTCCTACAAACATTTTGAACAGACTTCAAAAAAGGAGGTTCTTAATTCGTCGGAATCTTTTTTTTTATGTATGTAAACCGATTACTTAATGACGCCTAAACCGATTTGCAAAACTATTTAAAGAGTATACTTCCCTGGTGTCGATTGAAATCCATTTAAATTTTATGGATCGAAAAATATCGATGATATTTTGTATATTCAATGATGTCGGTTTTCTTCTTAGTTCTAATTAATTCTTAGTTTTTTAAACGTAATTATTCTAAGGGCGGTCAGACAGACGGAAAGGCAGACAGACAGACAAAAAAGCGAAACTATAGGGATTCATTTTAGGTTTCTGTAGCCTATACAGTCCTTTAATCCTCGCGATGACGTCACAAAAAGTTGTCCGAATCAGCGTGATGTTGCGTTTAGTAGCGCAACCGAATACAATTAATTAACAACTTCTATTAGTGCTAGGTTTTAGTACTTTAGTTCTTAGTAAAAGGCTCGTCCAGAGAAGTACTAGGTAGGTACTTATTAATGTCATTAGGCAGTCTAACAATTTGTGAGTCAAAGGTGTGATCTGAAATGGTAGTCCAAGACAATTCTAAAAATGCATGCATGTGTAAAAAGATCGTCATAAACAAATAAATAAATTATAAAAAAACGAGCGAGCCTTACATGGATCGATCTCACCTTGGTAATAAGCACACATTATACACAACACTGTAGGTTAAGCGCGCAGCTGAAGCGTTCTTTTTCTCTATGTCCTTTTCTCTTTCTCGTCACACACATCTACACACTGTTGGCTGACAGAACCAACCTCTTGGAAAATGGGTGGTACCATCTGATGGTCAACTCTACCACCGCACGCACTCATTGATCAATCAAAAACCGCGAGCGCTTATTGCTCAAATCAAATACCGAGCGCTTCCCCGGCTTCCAGTGACACTATCCCTTTTTGCGAAATCACTCCCACAGATTACAGGAAAGCGAGAGAAAAGATGTTACATATCAAAAACAGATGACTTGAGAACCTTCTCCGGTTTTCCGTCAGTTTAAATGTAAATCTACGAAGAGTGAGTACATTGAGCTAAGATATTCAAATATTCTCTGAACACAATAATCAAATTTCAAAGCCTATCTAATCCCTAAATTAGAATTTAAAACTACAAAGCATAATCTAACTTACGCTGCCGTGGATGTAAGCACTCGTAAAACCTAATTAGTCTGTTAGTAGCCCTAGCATAAGTTTCTATTGATATCGGGTCGCTAGCAAACCTACCACGAAACCTAAAACCAACCCCTGACTTTTCCTGCATAGTAGTACTCAGATAACAGAAGAGTATTGAGATCAATAGCATCCTTATCTGCTTACCATAAAAGTAGTGCACCAAGCAAATGCATGTGCGCTTTATAAGCACTTGTAAAACATCATAAAGAAACAGGCATGTCGTAGAACCTAGAAAAGTTCGAAGAAATGTGCCAAGAGCAGGAATGGAGCCTTTGAGGCGCCCTTTAATCGTTTCACCATACTAACTTATATATAAATAAATAAATATTGGTGGGCCATGCACACAACACCACCTGGTTTGGTCCGCGTTTGTTACTAAGATTCTAGTTATATATCAGGATTTTTTTTCACTGTTTAATAACCAGTTAATAAACAAGACTTTTTTTTCCATTTTTATAACGAGAACCTCTTAGTCATGAATGGTCTCTTGGTACACTGGACTAATTAGCACTGGCGCTTCGGCGGCCGCTGCTGTGGCACGCTCGCTTTGCTCGCTCGCCTAGCGTGTTGTTTTCTTAACTCTAACATAACCTAACTAACTGCTTTCGATGTGATTTAACTTTTTCTCCTCTCTACGCAGACTCTACGCAGTCCCGGTTGATAATTTGCCCAGTGTACCAGGAGACCATATATGACTAAGAGGTTCTCGTTATAAAAATGAAAAAAAAAAGACTTGTGTTCTGGTTATCAAAATGAAAAATAAGTCTTGTTTAATAACTGGTTATAGAACAGTGAAAAAAAATCCTGATATTATAACTAGTTATGAAATCTTAGTTAAGAACGTGGACCAAACTCCACATCTAGCCCCAAACTAAGCATAGCTTGAAATATGGTGTCCAGATGACTGATAAAATACTTATATATTTCTAAATACATACTTATGATACTTTATAGCACCCAGACACAGAACAAACACCTGTGACACGATAAGAAAAAGAAGAAGTAGTTTTTTTCAACAAAAGCAACTAAATTTACATTCATTTCTTATTAAACCATTAACAGAGAGCTAAATTTGGTCATTGGTCATCCATAAGCTGTACCTTCATCAAAATCCGTTCTGTGTCAGTTCACACAAACACCAGGAAGGTCTAAATAAATAACTATGAGTGAAATTGTAATTCTTAAATGCTAGAAACTTGTGCTAGGAGGACCCTGGATCTCTAGGGATCAAGATGAGATTATATAAAGTAAAACAGAAAATGATAGAACAAATAATTCCCACAGCGGCAATAACTTGTCAGAAAATAATTTTCATGAAATCTTTAACGATAATGTCAGAAGATTTATGGCTACAAAGCTTTTTAAAATATTGCCTTGCTAAATCCAAGATTTATAGATTTTTCGTTTGTAAAATGAAGAATTCTTATTTATTCCCTGATCTTACTTGACCTTACGAAAAAAATTCTTACCAGTAAAATTTTCAATAGAGATATCGATCTCTACAGAACATTTCCTTTTTTGAGTATTTTTACGCATTAATAAATAATAAAAGCCACTTCTAAACCACTCTAGTTCACAATAGCAATTCCTTGGTCGCTATAACGACGGACAGCCCCACTGTTTACGAGCCGAAGTCTGCACGAGAAACAGTAACGCACCACCTTCGAACCCAAACGGCCACAAAACCAGGCTGTATGCCAAAATGCCTTAGCCTAAATTGTGATATAAAAATAAAAATCTAACTATCTAAAGTTTAACATAAGAACGGCAGTTGACAATGACACATTCTAAATTCCTAGGTGAAAAAGAAAATCGTTGAAAATGATTCGAACAATAGTGTTGTTCTTAAAACTGTCGATAGTTTTATCGGCGCGGGAACCGAAACAAATAACTTTGGCCAATCAAGGCACCATCTCAGGAATGTACATTACGAGATTCCGGACAAAGAGAATAGCGGCTTACATCGGCATACCTTACGCGCAACCGCCAATTGATTTCCGAAGGTTTATGCCGCCGGAGTATACCGATTTACCTAACTGGGAGGGTGTAAGAAATGCCACGCTATACGCGCCGGATTGTATGCAAAGTGACCCAAAAAAGGAAGATGTACAAAGTACTCTGACAAAACACGATGAGTTGTTTATGAAGTTACAGGACTCGCAAATGGAAGAGCCAAGAAAAATGGAGTATTCTGAAGATTGTCTGTACCTCAACGTTTATGTGCCTGACGGTGAGTGACGTGACATACCCTCGTAAATTCCCTAGTTTATTCCCGTAAGAGAACAGTCGCAATGAATCTTTTTAAATAATTACTTAGATGGGAGTTTATTGGGATCAAGTAGATTTGTATGATGACTAACATACCTGAATGTTCAGGAATGTTAATGTCTAATTCTTCATAAAACTAAACATCAAACACATCTAAAATTAAGATCTACTCTTCACTATTTTCTTTTAGTCATCTTTACTTGCTAAAATACTTGTCGTCATTCATAAGCGTAAAAAAACCTAATACTCATTAAAAGAACTCGTATAAAAGTCAAGGGTCTAAGAGCAACGACTTAAATAATCCAACAAAAAACAACTCATGAAAGGCTTATCTCGTTTCCCTTTCCTTCTGGAATCCTTGACAAACGATCTATTCATCGATCACGTTAACACTTGCAATTTACAACACTATGAGTTATTGCAACAATTTTTCTTATCTTTTTATTTGATACTCGTACTCGCCTGGCTGATTCACAGAGGGTATGTAATTTGACTCTTCCCTTGGGTTTATATTTAAGTCAAAGACTAACAAATATACGCTGAAATAATCTACATAAGTATTCGTAGCAGATTACTTTTATGATGACTCTACTTAGGTACCTGAGTTTTATGAAAAATAATTTGAAATCGGAACGAAGCATAAAAAAATATCTTGTTGTTTTTTATGCGACTGTTAAAAAAGGTTACCATAACTGCCATTTCATCGATAGTAGTTGGTCTCTTGAAGTTCTACTTTTAAATATTTGAAAACATATTATTGAAGCTTCGGAAGGTACTTTTATTCCAAGCCTTATTTATTTCTTCGAAGCCATTTTAGCACTATGAATATGAATCGAGATATGAATACATAAAAATAACCTAATAAATATAGCACTCAGGAAACAGCATGAGAAGTCCTTCATTAACCCAGTTTTGGTAATCCACGATGTTACCCCTCGATCTGATAAGAAATTAGATTTCGGTCACGTGGTACAAGCAAAGGTTACGAGCAATATTTTTTTTATTTATCGCAACATTGTAGCCTAAAAACTCTGAGGAAAGTAACCGTTGAGAAAAAAGAAAATATTTAATAAATATATTTATATGACACTCACGGACTTTCTTTTTAAAATACCTTGTATACATAATCTAAATTTTTAATTTGGATGGTTGTTGTTGAAATTAGGGTTGGATTTTTTGGCAATCCTTCTAAATGAATTGCTGTCCTTGTTCGATTCGACCCGAATACAGAAACGTCAAAAAAAGTTAAAGGCTACTTAGATAACGTTTTCTACATTGTAATTATACAAGTTCTTCTTCGTTATTGGCATGTGTCATAATAATGTCAATTTCTCCAACGTCAAGTGAATAGATTGTTTATAGTAAGACGTCCCTAGTCGTATGTTGTCGTTCGGAATGTGTTATTTTATATAAAATGGCGACTTTTCATAAAAAATGACATTATAAGGATATTGCTCAAATTGATTACGAAACTTTTATTGCATTTATTTACATCTGAGTCAATAACTCTAGCTTTATATGAAAAATATCACCGAAATTACTAATAAAACCCGTAAAAATTTAATAAAAATAACTAATATAAGAGCGCAATGTTTGCTTCGCGAGACGGCCAATACTAACCTATCATACAAATTTGAACATTACATAAAATCAGGTGATCTTATACTACTTCTTCTTCTTTTCTTCCTATTTTCTTCTGGCATCAGTCTTGTCGACAATTTTGCCAATGTCAAGTGATTGTTTGATAATAAAGTCTCAGTCATTTGTCAATTATAAACGTCATCGCGGAATGGCCGTCTAGAACTTTCTCGGGATTCCTCGTCATTCAAATCATATTGCACCATAATACACTTATAATTCAATTATCCATACTGGTCCTATGTAGTCACAATTTATTAATTTAAATTCCGCTAAGATTACTGAATAAAACATGCAATAAAACGAGATTTTTTTTTAAATTTAGAAGTTATATTTTACTTCATAAAATGACAAACGAAGAATCTGACCTCATACTATAAACAATCTATTTACGTGACATAGGCAAAATTGACATCATTATGACACAGTCATTAACGAAAAAAAAGAAGATAACGGGGTCTAATCGTTTGATTCAGTCTTAATACTTAATTTCAGTATTCTGATATAATAAATCTCTCGCTAGCATTTATTTTAGTTGCTTCCAATAATCATAATAGGAAGTAACAACGAAGTAACAGGAAGCCGAGGAAGCGCGTGCTAGGATTTGACCTATGAGCGTGCGCGGTTGTATAGTTGGCAGTCAGATGGTACCATCCCATTTTCCTGATATGTCAGATGTTACACATCATATGCGACTACTGAAAAGCACGCTCGGTTTTTCAAGTGATAACTTCTTATGGAAAAGTAAACCGCTTCGTTATGTAACGCGTTACGGCGCCAGTCTGCCTGGCTTCCCTTTCTCTCACGCATACGGCAGCGGTAGGCCGGCTCGTCCTCTCTCACTCTAACCCACAGCGCTAGCTAGATTAGTTTAAGTTATCACTTCTGTCGAGCGTACCGAGACACACACGTTTTTTTTAACTTACAATGGTGATCGACTTCTCTGGACCACAAAGCAGTGTGTTTAGGTTTCAAACCGACCCAACCTCTCATTGGGTTTTGTTTCATTGAACAAGTCCCATTAAATATCACTCAGAATTTAACTTGTTTTCTTATTGAACACTCACGTCACGACACTGAGAATAACCCATTTATTCATATATAAGATTTCCTGCTAGGTTATTTATTAGTTTGCTTCCGGGTAACAGATAAAGAAGCAAAGCAAAAAGCTTGCTTGTGATAAAGTTTTGGGTAGAAACGTTCTGACCTCAAAGTTAAAGTGGGCTGATGTTAACAGACTTTTTGGCGCCAACTAAAAGTAATTTTAAGTTTCTCTCCGCCGAATACTAACTCGCCCTTTACGCCTCCGATGTTGTATTCGCCTATTGCTAGTTGTATACACTGTTGGCATCGTGTGAAAGATGCCTAACCGAAAAAATAAAGAAAGTAAAGTTTATATAATGTCACAATTATTCTTTCTTCTTCTTCTTCTTTGTTAATGGCATGTGACATAATAATGTCAATTTTGCCAGTGTCAAGTGTTTATATTTGTTTATAGTCAATTTGTTTGTTATTAAAGTCTTAGTCGATGGTCAATTGTCAATTCTAAACGTCATCGCGAAATGGCCGTTTAGAATTTTCTTGGGTTTCCTTGTCGTTCAAATCACATTGCGCCATAATACACATATAATTAAATTGTTCATACTTGTCTTATGTGAACACAATTAATTTATTAAAATTCCGCTAAGATTACTGAAAAAAACATGCAATGAAGGAGTAAAAATATTAAATTAGCAGAGCTATGTTACTTCTACTAAACTAAAATAAAAAATATACTATAGGACGGTGCGTTAACGAATTTTCCTCATGTTTATCTGTTCCAAATAAAAGTTATTATTATTATTATTAATATTTATGTAAGCAAATATGCCGGTCTTGAGAATGCCTACATATTTGTGCCTTTGGAGTTGAGACACTGGGCCCGTGGGGAACAGGAGCCCACCGCGTTTTCAAAATTACCTTACGGCGTCTGGTAGATACTTTGCGTGACCTATCTGGCTCAGCGTATTAGCATTGCCATTCAACGTGGCAATGCCCCCAGTGTCTTGGGAACGCTGCCCTCTGGCAGTGATATAGATCAGTTGAGCTATCTATAGATCGTTTTAAACGGTCCTCAAATAGCTAAACTGTTTCACATGTATATACATTATTTGGTACATTTCTGTAATTATTTTTGTAAATAAATGTGTCTATTTAATTTGGAATAAAAAAATGTAAGTACATAAAAATAAGTAGATGGAACAATGTTGATCTAATAACACCAAAAACGGTCGTAGAATTATTTATAGACTAGTAATAGCGTTTATATCGCTTCTATATCGCTGGTCTTTCGTTGGGTTCTTAAAAGGGTCGAAATAGGTGTTTTAATAAAGCTCCATTTGTCAAACTTTGCTGGTCCCACAGCAATCATGGAAGAAATCGCCACTTTCGAGGAAAATGTATTATTGCCGGCCATTTGTTAGGGTCTTGGGAATTGAACGAATACGTGTGAAATCTTAATTAAGTGGCCTTTTCCGAGTAGATTGATACATACTAACCTTCTTAATGGTATTATATCCAGATAATGTTCTAGTTTTAAAAATGGAATAGACGTTGAAACTTTTTACGAAAAACTTCTAATACAAACTTTTTGCATTTTAGAAGTTTTTTTTTAAAAGCTCTGTTGCTAACCTATAGGTGAGTGTCTTGTATATTTTTTTACTCGCAAATTAAACGTGGCTGATAACGTGTGCGTAAAATGTTAATTAGGCATCACGTGACATAATTATAACCCACCGTGCGATGTTTTAATTTCCATATATTAATAGTATTCATTGCAAAAATTAAACCATAAATGTACCTATATACCAAGGTAGGAATATATTTATTATATTATAATATCATATTACATTAGCTTTTGCCCGCAGTTTCGCACGTGTAGTATTTACATAAAGAGTACGTAGCCTATGTCCCACGATACGAGAAGCCTCTCGAACATGCCACTATCTAATCTATCTCCTTACCAAATATCATTAAAATCTATTCAGCCGTTTTGGCGTGAAACGTAACAGGCACACATACAGCCAGATACTTTTTGACGTGATAACATCTTATAAATCGATGAACGCCGGCTGCACGCACGAATAATTGTCACGTTCCGCCTGAGCCAAAACATGCACGCGAGAGCATTGATGCTTGTGATGCATCTTAATAGGTTAAGACTATGCAAATTTTCATCAATGTTTTCTTATGTCGTTATCACGTAAAATTATCGTGCGTAAACCGACTTTACAGACAAGCATTTTTTTTATACATAATATTACCTAATCTTAGTAAGTATTAGTGTTAATATAAATATTTAATAAGCCTTTACTAAGGTTGTCTACTAAATAAAATCCCTAATCCGTAAAGTTCAAAATTTTAAATGCTAAAGCCATGATTAAACAAAACTCCCGACCTTTATAGCGCCTAAATAAATAAAACTACCCTCAATAATCACGGAAATGTTTACAAACTTAACCATCATAGTTTGAACCCAAAACTCGCTTTAAAACTGTGGTCTTAGACTTGACTAAAAGCTCTAGTTTTAATGGTATTATTTGCATGTTATGAAAAATGCAGTTAATAGTTACAACTACACAGAAATTCTATTAATTCATGTTGCTTATTGTAATTGCAAAATACTGTTTAAATAGCTTACTGTGAAATAACAGCAGAACACGTAATAGCGTGTTTTCTTTGTTAGATAAAAAATGCTGCTTTTGAACTTTAGAAGAATATATGTAGGTAGGTACCTACCAATTCATTTGATTTCAAGTTATGGGAAAAATTTTAGTAATTTTATGAACAAGTTTTGTTCCAAGAAACCCAGACCCGAGACAAATACTTGCAGATTATACAAACATTTGTCCTACAAACCTTCTGCGTCTCAGCCGCGCTTGGCCCATCGCGTCACAGAGGTTGAAAGAAAATGTATGTATTATACAAAAAATAAAATTTAATTAGTATATCAGTCATGTGGTACCCATAACACAAGCTCTGCTTACTATCGCTTACTATGAGGCCAGATGATGCTGTGTGTAAGGTCCGACATTATAATATAATAATAATATACCTAAACCTATTAAACAGAGCTGATAAACAGGCAAACGGTCCACCTGATGGTAAGTGGTTACCGTAACCTATGGGTGATTGTAATACCAGAAGTAACCAGTTTTTTTTTTCATTTTCAAACTACCGCTTGGCAGGCACTGTGGTGCCTACTAAGATAACCTTTTAAAACCTTTCAAGGTTTTCATTCGCTTTTTGAATGATCATGATATATATTTAGGGTTTGTGAACGATTTGTTCTTTTGTCGTTTGTATCGTCACAAAGCCGTAGTCAATCGTCATTTTGTGCTAAAAGGTCTTTTTTATTAATAATTAGAACGATTCAAGACCAAGACACTAATTAATTCGATTTCAGATGTCATCTGTTGTTACCTATTTTACACAAAGAATTAATCAAATAATGTAATAAATAATAAAAAATAATAGAAATTAAATAAAACAAAAATACATATTACAAAAAATTAATAATAGGGCAATGAAAAATTACAATACATAATTACGTTTTAAACGTTACGTTATTACGTTTTACGTGTATAAAAAATATCGTCGATGTATTACAACTTTTTTAATTTTGTTGATTTTTTAAAAACTTTTCGACCCTTTTCGATAAAATTTAAATAGTATCACCTGGGAAGTATACCCTTTAAAACAAAAAAATAATTTTCCAAATCGGTTGAGGTGCCTTTGAGTAATCGGTGAGATTCCGACGAATTGAGAACCTCCTTTTTTGAAGTCTGTTAAAAATAGTTATAGCTAATCATAGGATTTGCAACTTTACCCTCTTGAGTATAGTTGATATAGCTGCAAATCATAGTATACCTTTAGATAGACAGGTTTGAAATAAAACCTTAATCAACAGAATTTTTAATTTGCTTTGTAGGTCGGTACTTCAGTACTTAATTAAGAATTCTCATTAATTATTTAGAGTTCTGGAAATAGACGTGTGAATGGCCAGTTGGAATATAACACGCTGCATTAAAATCAATAACCATGACCAACTTAACCAGTTCATACACATTACATCTTTTTTTCAAACTAGTCGAGTAACAAGTCAGGAAAACTATCTCTCCTTGTATGCGTCTAGTATTAAACAGTACCTGGATGACCGAGCTTTACTGAGTATAAAACACGGATAAAACGACGTTTTCTAAAAATGAAAACTAGCTAGATCGATTTATCGCCCCCGAAACCCCCTGCATACTAAATTTCATGAAAATCGTTGGAGCCGTTTCCGAGATTCAGATTATTATATATTATATACAAGAATTGCTCGTTAAAGGTATTGGATAGATATATGTGGATAAATTTAAGATAAGATTTATTTACAGATATAATTACAGAAATGGGTGGCCTTATCGCTAAAAGCGATCTCTTCCAGGCAACCTTTGGATGGACAGATTAGACAAAAATTATTTATTTAGTTTATGTAGGTTTCATATTAGATTATTAATTTTTTTTTTTCTATTGTTTTTTTGTACTTGTTAGTTTATATTAATGTTTCTTAGTTTCTTTTAGTAATAATAATAATAACGTTTATTTTGCGCTACATAATGTTCTTTTTCTTCTTCTTCGTTAATGGCATGTGTCATATGATGATAATTATGCAAATGTCAAGTATTTAGATTGTTTATAGTAAGACGTTACAAAGTCGTATGTTGTCGACCGTCGTTTGTTATTTTACAAAAAAAAATTGTCTCTTAATAAAATAACTAGCTGCTGCCCGCGGCTTCGCGCGCATTGTAAGTACCTACATAAAAAGTAGCCTATGTCCTTCTCCAAAGTCCCATCTATTTATATTTCCCAAGGTTTGCTAGAAGACCACTTTTAAGGTTAAGCTCTCCTGTGTAGGTACATACTGGTACATACCATTGGTTAATTTATGTTTCAAAATATCGTCATCGTGTGTTATTGGTGGTATAAATTGGTGGTTGCATAAATTCAAAGTAAATAAAGCTGAAACTACAGATGACAATGATAATAATTTCAATGAGGCTTGTTCTCGAATTATCAAGAAGTAGCTGCTACCCGCGGCTTCGCGTGCGTGGTATCTACATACAAAGTAACAAATAACCCAAGATAAATAAATAAATAATCCTGGACATTTCACACAGCATCATCTGGCCCCAATGTAAGACGAGCTTGTGTTATGGGTACCATATGACTGGTATGCTACTTATATACTTTTTATATATTTTTTGTAAATACATACATATTATACAAAGAAACACTCAGACCCGAGACAAATACTTGCAGATCATGCAAACTTTTTTCCCGCGGCGGGAATCAAACCCGCAACTTTCTGCGTCTCAGCCGGACCTATACAATCATACAAACTATCCCCTTGTCAAATTTCCTCAAGATCCGTTCAGTCGTTTAACTATGAAAAGGTTAAAAGACAAATATCAGACAGACAGAGCTACTTTCGAGTGTATAATATTTATATGGATTGGCCACAAACTTAACTCATAAAAAAGAAGAAAACATTTCTTACTTTTTCTTTTCTTTCTACATATAATGGTATCTGTTTTGATAACAATTTTGTCAATGTCAAGTAACTTGTTTTGCTTGTTGTTTTAATGTGTCGTCTTCTTCTTCTTTTCTTCCTCTAATGGCATCTGTCTAGTTGTCAATTTTGCCAGTGTCAAGTGTTTGGTTATAGAGTCTTAGTCGATCGTCATTTGTCTATTCTAAGCGTCATCGCGGAATGGCCGTCTAGAACTTTCTCGATATTCCTTGTTGTTCAAATCACATTACACCATGATACACCTTATAATTAAATTGTCCATACTTGTGCTATGTAGTCACTATTTATTGATTAAAATTCCGCTAAGATTACTGAATAAAACATGCAATTGCGCGAGAAAAACGAATTAATTTAGAAATGCTATGTTACTTCATGAAATGACAAACGAGGAATCTCAAATCATTGTTTTGAAGTGTGTTGTTTTGTTACAATGTCGATCACAGTCCACAAAGTCACAGTCGATCGCCATGTGTTTAATCTAAACTTCATTCCAAAATGGCCGCTTCGAATTTTCATGAATTCCTTGTCGTAAAAATAACAATGCAACGTAATAATAATAATGCCGGACATTTCGCACAGCGAAATATAGCCCCAAAATAAGCAGACCTTGTGTTATGGGAACCTGACTGCGAAACTTTTGCATATTGTTACTAGCTGCGTACTAATAAATTAATGCAACCCCTCGGTTTTACCAATTTACAACTTGATTTTCAAAGTTACCACATACAGAACTTCATCCACTGATTCTACTAATATACTTACTAATAGAACACCATAAAAATCAGCGCCCTGCAACAAATGCAGCTATGTAGCGGGCGCAACAATATTATACATAGAAAACACCTAGACCCAATACATATACTTGCAGATCATACAAACATTTGTCATTAAGAATATACACACATTTCTCTTCTTCTTCTTCTTCGTTAATGATATGTGTCATCACATAATAATGTAAATTTTACCAATGTCAAGTGTTTATATTGTTTATAGTATGATATCACAAAGTCGTATCGTGTCGTTTGTCATACGTTATTTTATGTAAAATGGCGTCTTTCATATAAAATAATACGGATTATTTTGCTCGAATCACAAAGAAACACAAAGCTTTTTTTATCAAATTATTCTCTAACGAATCAATACCTCTAACTCTATTTGAATAAAAGCACCAATATTACAAATAAAAACGGAAAAAAAACTCGAGAAAAACAAATAATATAAGCGAGCAAACGGCTAACATAATATATTAGGTTGGGGAAAAAATCTTTTCGCATTATAGTATGTATGAACTTGTAATAAAATATCTTTGGCTATACAACATATTTGTATCTGGCTGGTTTTGGTATCATTAAAAGTTTAAATTTTAAAGAACATAATTCCAAATTCAAATTAGGAAAATGTGTGACTTTAATTTGTTTTTCGTACTGTTAGGATGAGTGAATTTAATGAAGATATTCGATACATTTTAAAATTTTACTACAAAAAAGGTAAAAATGCAACGCAAGCCTCGAAAAAATTTGCGATGTTTATGGACCTAGTGCAGTGTCTGTGAGAGTAGCACAAATTTGGTTTAAGCGTTTTCAATCCGGAAATTTTGATGTCAAAGATGCACGTCGCTCTGGTCGCCCCCCTATTACGGATAAAATGGATGCCATTTTTGAAAAAGTCGAGCAAGATTGGCATATCAGTCTTACAACGTAGCTGAAGAACTAGGAATTGACCACAAAACAGTTTTGGCGCATTTGAAAAAACTGGGTACACAAAAAAGCTCGATATTTGGGTACCTCACGAGCTCACTGAAAGAAACTAATGAACCGTGTACTCATTTGTGATTCTTTATTACGACGTAATGAAACCGAACCATTTTTGAAGAAGCTGATAACTGATGATGAAAAGTGGATCACGACAAGAACGTGCGAAAAAGGTCGTGGTCAAATGCCGGTCAGGCTTCACAGACTGTGGCGAAACCCGGGCTAACTCGCAACAAGGTGATGCTGTGTGTGTGGTGGGATTGGAAGGGCATTATTAATTATGAGCTGTTACCACCAGGCAGGACCATCGATTCTGAACTCTACTGCGAACAACTGATGAGATTAAAGCAAGAAGTTGAGAGAAAGCGGCCGGAATTAATCAACAGAAGGGGTGTGGTTTTTCATCATGATAACGTAAGACCTCACACATCTTTAGCCACTCAGCAAAAATTAAGAGAGTTTGGCTGGGAGGTGTTAATGCATCCGCCGTATAGCTGACCTTGCACCTTCAGATTTCCACCTGTTTCGGTCTCTTCAGAATTCTTTAGGCAGTGTCAGGGTAACATCACGAGAGGACTGCCAAAATCACTTGTCACGGTATTTTGGTATTTTGATCAGAAGTCCCAAAATTTCTATAGCAATGAGATCATGTCCCTACCTACAAGATGGCAAAAAGTTATCGAACAAAATGGTACCTACATACTTTAGTTAAATGTAAATAAACTATATTAAAAATGTTTTGAATTTTCTTAAAAAATGCGAAGAAACTTTTCCCCAATCTACTATTATATGTGTCTTCTTCTTCTTTTCTTCCTATAATTACATCTGTCTTGTTTTCAAACATTTATTTTTATACTTAACCCGTCCCGGCTTCGCACGGGTGCAATGTTGATACTAAATATACTACAGATTGTCTAATGTGATAACAAACCTCTAAAATTATCAGTGTTTTTCTACAATATTATGCATGTATTATACATATAAACCATCCTCATGAATCACTTATCTATTATAAGAAACCGCATCAAAATCCGTTGCGTAGTTTTAAAGATCTAAGCATACATAGGGACGGACAGACAGGGAAAAGCGACTTTGTTTTATACTATGTAGTGAAGATGAGAGACAATGACAACTGGCTGAATTGTCATCATCATGAAGACAGATGCCATTAAATGAAGAGAAGAAGAGCCCGCAATCTTATCCAGAACCCAGCAGCTGCACATACTCGTTTATGTTTCTCATTCGCCGAAGCTAAGCCAATTATGTGTTCTTAGGACTCTGTAAGCTCCTTTACTAAATAATCTGACACGTGATAACGAAAACACAGGTTTCTTTTAAAACTTTTACCGCTATTTCACTGTTGACCAAGCCTGAGAATTACAGTTGTGTGTTGTCTGTTCATTGTTAGTCAAAATAACTATTTATTCTATAGGTTTTATCCGATTCAGCGATGATTACGTGATTGAGTGTCCAACAAAAAATAAAAAATAATACCGGACATTTCACACAGCATCATCTGGCGCCAAAGTAAGCAGAGCTTGTGTTATGGATACCACACGACATATATTATATTACATAATATATAAAGAAACACCCAAACCCGAGACAAATATTTACGGTTATAGAATATTTATTATCTCAAAAAGAAATTATAAACTTAATCTATATCATGTAGGTAAGTGAGAAATAATTTTAAACATAGGTAAATTTTAAAACATGCTTCGGCAACAATAAAACAGTAATATTTGCATATCATACAAACATTTTTCCCGCTGCGGGAATCGAAACCGCAACCTTTAGCGTCTCAGCCGGACCTTAGCCCACTGCGCTACAGAGGTCGTCAACGAACATCCAAAAATGGAAAAAAAACAATGTCATATTTTTATTAGTTAAATATTTAGTATATTTATTTAATTAAAATATTTACTGAGGGTACATCTATAAATTTCAGCCATCTCATAGGAAAATCATTTGAACCTTTGCGATAGAACTCTGGGGACCTGGGCCTCAATTCTGTTAATTTACGACGGTTACCGTTCTATTCCAATCCATCTACGTTTTGGCTCTAATTACGATTCGATAATTACCTAAAAACCTATTCTGTTATCTCTATGACCAAACAAAAGAAAACATTCCATCGATCGTCGGCGACTTCGTAAACGTAGCGTAAGCTGACCCGTTGTTCATTAGCAGAATACGAAAACGTGTCAAAAGCAATTTGTAATTCAGCTGCGGTATGTGCTTACGGAAAATAACAGAATTACCACTGGACTCAACAAACTGTGTGAAGGTACCAGTGTTATGTAGGTACTGCTTCCTTTGAAGACATTTTTTACAATGTAAGAAATTTTCTAAATCGTGGAAATAATATAGTATTCGGTTGGGGTTTCTCTCTGCAGATCAGTCAAATCATGAGGCTCATTTTTAATCTTAGAACGAAGTTCCTTATCGCACGGTACGGACTTGGCGGATGGGGCTAGACGAAAAAAAATTTTAAGATTTTTCCATCACGACCCTTTCTTTAGTGTAGACGGTTATCCATAGGGTGAAATGCATAGATTCATTAGATCACCGAATGAACGAACAAATTAGAATAATTCAATGGTGTACAATAAAAAAAATATTTTTTCCTGCGAATATAATATGCGAATTTTTCCTACCATTCCTTTAATTTATTCGTTAATTCTGCGTTTCATTTAATTGCTCTCAGACGCTAGTAGGTAATTCATTAATTTGTATTTAACAAATACAAATCATAGTATAAGTATCAATAATATAAGTAATACGTTTAAATAGGTACCTAATAACAAAAAAAAAAAAAAAAATAGTTTTTGGCGAAAAAGAACTACACAACACAGGTTTTCCTAGGGTGGGAGCTAGGGCACTTTAATATTGTTATAATAGGTAATTATACCTAATTATATAAGTTCGACACTATAGCTTTAATCATTATGTTTATAATACCAACTTGTTTACTTGTTTTGTATCAAATTTTTAAAAATTGTGACATACCCTCATTTGTTCAAACAGAAATATATATACTTAATACATTAATTTATCAATAATAATATACAACGAAAGGAACTTCGTTCCAACTGAGTGTTCCACGACACTCACGCATTTTTTACTCTACCGATTTAGTTCAAATGGGTCAATATTGTGGGTTACCTAACGTCAATCCAAGTCGCTAATTGCTTGGTAGTTTGGTACGGATCGGCTTCTATTATCATTTTCAATTAATTGGTATTTACAATAATCGGTGGCCGGTCTTCGTGATTTTACAACCGACTTCAAAAAAGGAGAATCTTAATTCGACTGTATTATTTTTATTTTTTATGTTTGTTACCTCATAACTTCGTCATTTATGAACCGATTTAAAAAAATATGATTTCATGTAAAAATATATACTTTCCGATTGGTCCCATATAAATTTCATAAAAATCGGTTCTTTAGTAATGTTTTTAAATCAAAAAAGCTGAAAAAATATATGTAACTTGGAACGAAATTTCGTCGGTTGTCTTTTTAGTTTTTAAATCGTAATTATTCTTCAAGGCGACATATCCACTGCGAAAGCGATTAAACCCAAACAAAACGCACAGAGCGTTCATTAGCTATGTCCTCTTCAAATACAGCATTGATGTTACGAGCCGAGTCTGCTGCATTTGCCTCGTCTCGGAACTCGTATGCAAAAATTACTCTTATTTTCACCTTAAAAGCTGAATGTATAAACAATTGAAAGCCAAGCAATCGAATATCATATATTTGATGTGTTTGATCATTCCTCTCGCTGTGGTAGAGTTGGCCAGATGGTACCAACCCATTTACCGAGAGGTGGGTACTGCCAGCCAAGAGTGCGTTCGTGTTTGTGACGAGAAAGAGAAACGGAGTTAGAAAAGACAGACAGATAAGACAGGCATAAGCTGTGCACTTCACCTACAATGTTGTATATAAAGTGTGCTGTTATATCAACTAATTCTACATATTATATTCATGCTGCTTATTATCAAGGTGAGATGTCAGCTGTTACACATCATATACGACTACTGTAAAGCTCGCTTCTTTTTATTTATTGTTATATTATTTATGTGTGAGAAAAGTTTAACTCGGAAATTCCACACCATACTTAATTTTATTTGAAAGTATCGGTATATTACAACAACAATTTCATATATAAGCCCTTTTAATATTAGAAGGATGACGTTGAATACAAAATGCAATGCTTCTCGACTCTACTCATTAAGAACACATTATCAATTTTCGACAGACTACGTTCGTCGCTGTTTCGGAAACCAAATCTTAACGTTATTAGGGTTTCGTGCGGTATAATAAAAATGGAAGCTCTTAATTGCTTAAGCAAATAATACGACCTTTCATTAGTGTGTTAACATTGGGAATTCATGTTTATTTAATTTCGGAGATACTAATCCAATATGGATCCTGTTAGGGTAGATATAAAAGACGTTTATTCTATTATCGCTCTACCTATCTCCCATACTAAATACTCCATTATAGGCTATACTGAATACCACAGAATACTAGTACAAGTACAGAAGACATCGCGAAAACATTTATATAAATATCGACCTTGGCTACGACGCAAAAAAGTGCAATTCAGCTCGCACAAGCGCTTAGTCCTTAACATTATATTTACCTACATAGTGCCTCTCTTTCAATCGCTTAACTCTATCTCATCTGGCGCGCCACCTCTCTAAGAATTTGCCCAACAGAATGGGTGCGTCATTGTACTTGTAACTTATTACATTATACTTGTACATATGAATTATTATTTATATTATAAAGTTGTTTATATGTTACTTAAACACAATTGTTGCTAATTAATCTGCATTATATGCCGCACTATTTTGAAGTAAGTCATTTTCAGCGCGTTTTTTACCCCTAGTGTGTGCACCTAAGTCCGATTCCATGTTCTACAGAAAATCGCGAATAAATTCGCGGCCGATTGAACTTGAATTAGTTCAGTTGAATAATACAAAGAAACGACATAATCTGCTTCGCAAGACGGCCAAAAATAATCCTATCATCCACTTTTTTGGCAGTCATGCACTCTTATACTATACAGGGCGTCCCACGAAAATGCCACATGGAGGCAAAGTACCTTGAATATAGTAGATGGAACATTTTACTGAAAGAAGTCATTATTTGAGTTTAAAAAACAATTTAAACTGCATTCAGAGATATTTAAATACATGATAATATTTAATTACATGGTTGAACCGGAAATCGAACCCGTTACATGAGAAAAATAATCACCCTGTAGCTTTATCATACCGATCGAAAGGCTTCATCATAAGGATTCTTCTTTTCTTAAAGGAAGACCATGAATTTTAACATTTTTAATACAAAATTAATCAATTTATCAAATGCTCAAAATGAGTCCCTTCCTGTTGAATACATTGGAATCTTTTGATTATTTCGCTCCCTGTCGATTTTTTATATACATATAGAATAATACGTCTAAGTTCTGCTTGTAGCTTGTAGACACTTTCATACTGGTTCTTGTAAACTATTTTTTTTTACATAACAACATAAAAAAAATCATCTTATTTGTCCATTTGTCCCGATCCAGGGATGAAAGTGTTCATTGAGATAGTCCCTTGTTCTGTGACTGTTATGAGCCGGAGCCCAGCCATTGTCAGGGGCCCTTCTATGGAGTCACTAGTGGGGGACACTGGGAATGATTGTATTAACATTTCCACAGGACAGCATTTCCCAGAATGAAATAGAAGAATATAAGAAAGAATATGAAACCTACTAGAAGGTGATGGATTTGAATGTGGATGGGTTTAGAATGAGGACTATGTGAAAGATGATACAAGTAAGAGAGGAGTGACTACAGAGATAAGGGAGAGTGGAAATAAAACAAGTTATGCCGACCCCACTTAGTGGGATAAAGGCTGGGACATGATAATATACTTATTTCTATTGCAAACTAACCATAAACAAACCGTGTTTAGTTCGGAAGAGTCTATATGTTACGCTTCCAGTTACGAACAGTAAGGTTTCATTTAACTAGGTAGGCCTTTTTGTTTGCCGACGTAGTTAGTTACTGGATAATAAGTTTTACAATAGAATAGAAAACATGTATGAATTCCTCCACTCTGGCTCCACTCCTCAAGGCCTGTCACGCACTAGCGTAATATCCGCGCTGTTTTAAAGCATGTAGTTTCAACGCGGTGTTTACCGCAAGTACGCTTGTCTGCGTCTAATTTCATGTTCCACAAAAAAGCACGAAAATATTGGCCGCACAATAAACCACAGTCACAAGAAATCATAAAACAAATTATAGAATAAAATACATAGAATAGAATAGAATAATAAATAGTTTATTTGACACACAACACAAAAAAGGTAACAGACATGGAGAAACAAACAGGAAAATGATTAGAGTAGGTAGGCCAAATTACACACTATAAGAGAGTACATTTTTCGCTTGTGGTGCCAAACAGGTCCACAATTAACAGGTAAACGTAAGAATATTAAATTATAAAACAAAAAAATCTGGAAATTTTACAAAGCAAAAGTCAGCAGAGCTTGTGTTATATGAATTAAACGACTATACACTAAATACATACTTAAATACATTGACAAATGTTTGTATGATCTGCAAGTATTTGTCTCGGGTCTGGGTGTTTCTATGTACAATACCGATGTATGTATTTAGAAAAAAAAGTATATCAGTCATGTGTTATAACAAAAGCTCTGCTTACTTTAGGGCCAGATGATGCTGTGTGAAATGTCCGGCAATATTTATTTATTTATAGAAAAACACCTAGACCAGATACATATTCCATACTTCGCGTTTGCACAGTAACTAACTACGCAGTAACTTTCCAATTACCTTTTTGTTTGGCTGCAACACACACATGAATTAATAGGACACGTATGTAAATATTTTGTTATAAGTTTTTTTTGTATCTACCAACTTAAACTCCTCTATTTTCGTTTGTTGTTTTATCTTTGTGTGTGATTATATTATATATTATATTATATCTATCTTTCTATCTATCTTATCTATCTATATATATGTATCGTTTTAAATTTAAATATTCTATCATTATTGACGATCTCTGTGGCGTAGAGGGCCTTGACCTTGGCGCAAACGCAAACGTTGTGGGTACATGTTTAGGGTGTTTCTATCTATACTTAATATTATAAAGAGGAAAGATTTGATTGTTTGTGAGTTTGTAAAATAGTTTGTAATGGAAAAACTCAAAAAATAGTTAACAGATTTTTAAAATTCTTTCACTTACGGAAAGCATGAGCATGATATTCCGGAATTACATGAGATATATTGTAATTTATAAATATATTGTAATGTAAAAAATAAGAAGGCGAAGTGAAATTCGTGGGGACAGCTGGTGTATGATTTGTATGTAAATTTGTAAATACAAAAAGAAAAAATGTATAATATATTAGTCATAGGGTTCCCATAACAGAAGCTCTGCTTATTTTTGGGCTAGATGAAGCTGTGTGAAATCTCCGGCATTATTTATTTACTTATTTAAAAAGATAGTGGTCCAGATTATGTTGTTTCGCCAGAATAACTAAAATCAGGACATGTAGATATGTCTAATCACGCGTAGGAAAGGGTGAGTCCCTTCGGCATTATCTTCCAATGCTGCGACTTGATTAATAGGGAGAGCAAAAAAGGGTTTTCCCATATGCGTCGTTTGTAAGGATAATACAAAGTATTGTATTAGGCATGCAAGGAAGCATTTACAGTAAATCGAACCCGATATATCTTTATAAGGATACATGCATGCTATTTCAACAAACATTGTATGAGAAAAGGATAGACGTGCTCGAAGGATAGAGATGAGCAGTACGGAGATAGTTTGAGTTTGATTTCTAATCATATGATTCGATTAGATTAATTTCTACATAAAATGACAGCGTGAAAATCATGTATTCGTCATAAGAATTATGAATTCTTATGAAAAAAACTACTGAATGTATCAATTCAAATTAAAGATATTTGAACTCTTGAATAAATAAACTATGCTTGTATTGGAATCATTTTAGAATTTGCGTACTCCGTATAATATTTATTTACGCCCAAAGTTGCCCTAAAACCAGTTGTGAGATTTTTTGGGGCTTGTATCGTTAAAACCCGTATCTGTTCGTTCGTGATTTGTTATTTTATATAAAATGATGTCTTTTTTATAAAAGAATTGTAGGGATAATTTTTGCTCGAATCACAAAGAAACACAAAGTTTTTATTCCAATTATTAACACCAAGTCAATAACTCTAGCTTTATTAAGTAATAAAAACACCAAAATTACAAATAAAACTGGAAATAACTTGAGAAAAATAAATAATATATGAACGCAATGTTTGCTTCGCCAGACCACCAAAAATAATCGACTTCATACTTTATTAACACTTGACATTAGCAAAATTGGCTTTATGTCATTAATGAAAAAGAAGAGTTTTGTTTCTTAAAGTGGTGGGTTCAGAGTGAGGGTTTTATTGTTATTATTGTTATACGACGACCTCTGTGGCGCAATGGGCTAAGGTCCGGCTGAGACGCAGAAGGTTGCGGGTTTGATTCCCGCCGCGGAACAAATGTTTGTATGATCTGCAATTATTTGTCTCGGGTCTGGGTGTTTCTTTTTTAAAAAAAAAAACCCGGACGTTTCACACAACATCATCTGGCCCCAAAGTAAGCAGAGCTTGTGTTATGGGTACCACATGATTGCTATATACTACTTATATACTTGTTTTTTTTTTGTAAATACATACATATTATACATAGGAAACACCCAGACCCGAGACAAATACTTGCAGATCATACAAACATTTGTCCCGCGGCGGGAATCGAACCCGCAACCTTCTGCGTCTCAGTCGGACCTTAGCCCATTGCGCCACAGAGGTATTTCTATGTATAATATGTTTGCATTTACAAAAAAAAGTATATGATTAGTATATCAGTCATGTGGTACCCATAACACAAGCTCTGCTTACTTTGGGGCCAGATGATGCTGTGTGAAATGTCCGGCATTATTATTATTATTATCATACTAGCTGACCCGGTTACAGCGGTTACAACTTCACAAACAATATTAAAGTACTAATATCGCTATTATAAAAAAGATAGCTACCTATTTAAATTATTGTTATAATTACAGAGATTAACAAAGTTACGGATAAATATTGATAGATGGCGTTAGCGGCCACCCGCGGCTTCACCCGCCCCGTTCCCGTTGCTTTTCCGGGATAAAAAATAGCCTATATCCTTATCCAAGTTACTAACTATATTCATTTTAAGTTTCATCCAAATCGGTCCAGCGGTTCTCGAGTTATAAATGGTGTAACTAACACGACTTTCTTTTATATATCTAGATAAGTTAAATACTTACTACTATTAGTATCATTGTATTTGTGAATTATAAATATCTCAGTTGTAAATATCTTGATTTTGTCAATCATTAGTATTCAGGGCGTTAATTGCTCTTGCATATTCTTCTCATTCTCCGAGTGGCTGCTCGTTAGGGGCGCAAAACTAATGAACATTCGACAAACTGAAAAAATCGGTTAGCTCTGCTTTTTTAGTTGTTTTTTTTTAACAAATAGAACAACAGTTATTTTTCCTTTAACATCATGCTTCATAAGAACAAATCCGTCTGTCTACTAAAGAAAAAAAAACATCCTTACTTGTCACTAATTCTCATATATAAATAAATACTGCCGGATATTTAACACAACATAATCACAAGAATAATCTGGACCCAGAGTAAGCAGAGCTTGTGTTATGGGTCACTGATATCACTGATATCAGTGGTACTTATATACTTTTTATTTTTAAATACATACATATTATACATAGAAACACCCAGACCCGAGACAAATACTTGCAGATAAATTTAAATAAATAATAAATAACTTCGGTCCGAAATACCGAAATCCGATCGAAAACGGGCATAGCGGATGTAGGTACGAGGACTGCATGTTTGAAATGGGACTGGGCAGGGCATGTGACTCGAATGCATTCAGAAAGCTGGGCAAAGCTCGTCACTCAGTGGGTGCCTGATAGTCGGAGACGACGCGGCAGACCCAGGAAAAGATGGCGAGACGATCTAGATGCATTCGAGCCAAATTGGCAAACTGTGGCCTTGGAGCGCAAATAATGGAAGGTAAAGGGGGAGACCTTTGCCCAGCAGTGGGACACTATTGGTTAAAGAAAAAAAAAAAAAAAAAAACTTATAAATAACTATAAATAATAAATAACTGTAACTTTCTATAAGTGTAGTGATAGAAAGTTACATATTCAGAAAAGTTTCTTTGGTGCGCTTGGTACATTTAAAAATTTACAAAAACTAAGACCTTATAATATGATTGTATTAAATCACAGTTATTGACGACCTCTGTGGGGTAGTGGCCCAAGATCGGACCGAGACGCAAAAGGGTTTGATTCCCGCCGCGAGACATGTTTGTATGACCTGCAAGTTGTATGATTTGTCTCGGGTCTGGGTGTTTCTATGTATAATATGTATGTATTAAAAAAATATATATAAGTAGGTAGTCCATCAGTCATGTGGCACCCATAATACAAACTCTTACTTTGGGGCTAGACGATGCTGTGTGAAATGTCCGGCAATTTTTATTTATTAGTCAAAAATATCGACAACCCTAGACTGAGTTCATTAAATAATTTTCTTTAGTGAGGTAGGTAGCTAGGTGTATTAATTATGACCTTTTAAATTATTAATCAGCGAGACACGCTTAGAATTTAAAACTTATTTTTCAAATCTGTAGGTAAATATTTTTTAAAGCACAGATGATTTGAAATTTTTGTATACTTATATATTATGTAGGGATATTTACCATGATTTTTAAGTGAGTTTTTTAGCTTTTCGACATTTCGACAACTGGCATGCGCCATGATCACGAGATAAAATGTTTTGAGTAAAAATTATGTTCTAAACCGTGATAGTTTAATAAGTTATAATTTAGGTTAGTCGGAATCGGGAGTCTTCATAAAATACTAGTACAATTTAGTACGTAGAGTACGTACGTCTGAGTTTCAGACAGCAAGTGCGTTCAACCAATTTAAGACGACAGCAAATTATCTTTTGTATGGAAAACATCTTTTAAAGTTGAAGTCATTTTAACTTAACACAAGCACTGCTAATGGACCAGATGAAGCTGTATGAAATGTCCGGAATTAAAATAATTTGAAATAAACAAAACCAACGTCAAACAGGAAAGTAAAAAGTAAAAAATCCCTTGACTGTCCCCTAGACCTCTGATGACGGTCACAACCCATCTAGGTGTAAAGTTCTCATCAATACAAATTAACCAAGCCCAAATACCAGGTAATTGCTGTAAATCATTGAGGAGTTCCCTCGACTGTCTTTCGGCTCAGATCAGATCGACTCCAGTCATTCATTAAATAGTAGTACTCTAAAATACGTAATGAAAAAAAACACAAACGCACTAGTCGCCACCACGATTTTCGAAGGTTTCCTCTAGATTTCTTTGGGATGCCATCATTAGATCCTAATTTCTTTATCATGGTACCACCCTTGGGATATCTCCTTTCAAACAAAAAATAATCCTCAAAATCGGTTCATAAACGACGAAGTTATCCGCGAACACACATAAAATATATATATATATATATATATACGGTCGAATTGGGAACCGTATTTTTTTGAAGTCGGTTAAAAAGACGATGAATCTTTCAAACAAGGAAAATCATTTTTGAAATCGTTTATTTAGAATTTGAGTTTTAGGAACAAACAAAAAATCTGATATTTTATGTTTTTATATTAGTTTCGATAAAAAAAGATAAATCCTCAATTTCTAAGAGCCTATTTTATTAACACACATACGCAAATGCATAAATGCTATCTCTATTCTTTGACATTTAAATGACAAGGACAGAGCTAAAAAGCCTCGCTAACTAATTATGCTATTATAGGTTAGCAGTTAAAACTTCTATCGGCTAAAATACACATATTAAACCAATATGGTTTGGCTGTTCGACGACCTCTGTAGCGCAGTGACGCAGAAGTCTGCGGGTTCGATTCCCGCCGCGGGACAAATGTTTGTGCGTTATGCAAATATTTGTCTCGGGTTTGGTTGTTTCTATGTATAATAAAATAATGTTTGTACATGATCCTTAAAATTCGAGACAGTCACAACGGCATCCGGAAAACTATACCGGATAGGTACCTATCCGGTACCTTGTACTTACCTTGTACATACCTTGTACTAGTACTTGTCGCCTCGCCAATGTGGGTAATGCTGGTATGCAGGATGATCCCAGAAAACTACTCAGTACTCTGGTGACCGCTCTGTGAACCAGCATTTTTTTAGACGCTTTTTATTAGCTTCACTTGTATGTTTGTAACCGACTCTTTTGGACTTGATTTTGACCCACTTCAAAAGGGCGGATTTCATTCAAACATTGTAGATTTATCGAGGACCAATGACAATACACTAATTTGTTAATATTATTCCATTATTCAATTAGCAAATTAAGATTTGTTATTTTATTTAACTTACATTCTATAGTCGATAAGGCAGGAATTGATGTTAATTACAATTTCCACGCTTTTTTTTAAATAAAATACATTTTTTTTCTTATTAACACTATTAATAATAGTTAATAGTGTTATATTTATAAAAAAAAATATACTATTCTTAATTAAAATTCAGTAAAATGTATTTTCTATTTTTTAATTTGGTTTTCTTTAAAAGCGTGTTTTTTAGTATTCTTAACAATTTTTTGTTGTTTTTATTCTATCCCTTTTGTTCTATATATATGTGCTACTAACCTCTATGAATCTAAGTTGTCCGAAATAAAAAGATTTGGATTTAAATTTGAATAAAAAATTTACAAAAAAAAGTATATAAGTATTTTATCATGTTGTAAAATACATAACACAAGTTCTGCTTACTCTGGGGCCAGATGATGCTGTGTGAAATGTCCGGCATTATTATTACTTTTTTTTTATAACGCTTTTATCTATCACAATTTCAATTCAATTCAGTTTATTTACAACTAATTTTAAAATGTACAGATACTATCTAATGCCTTAAAATAGGAACACAAAAAAGCATGAGAAAAAAATATATGTATTAAAGTATTTTTAGACTTATTTATTCATAAATCATAAAAAATCTGTATTAAGCAATCAAACAATGATCGTAAACAGTTTTATTGTGGTGACCTAATGACCACAATAATAACCTCATGACATAGGCCGACCTATAAGTAGTACCTACCTACTTAACCTACATCGCCTCATGTGCGAGTCATGCAGTTAATAGTTAGGTATTAACTTTATTATTCTGAGTAATGTTAAGTGGTTAAAGGTTGAAGTTTAATGTCCAATAAATCATAATATAATCATGTTATTTTGACGAGATCTGTGACGCAGTGGGCTCGATTGAGACGCTGGTTTCGGGTTTCATTCCCGTCGCGGAACAAATTTTATGAGTAGTATTTGTTTCGGGTCTAGGTGTTTCTATGTATAATATGTAAAAATGATAAATAAATAATGTCGGAAATTTCACAAAACATCATCTGATCCCAAAGTAAGCAAAGCTTGTGTTATGGGTACCACATGACTGATAAACCTACTACTCGTATATACTTTTTTTTTGAAAAACCTTAATACATACATTTTTTTGCAAATTTTTTTTTTTACTTTTATGCATTAAAAGAAACAAAAGTAAGTATATAAGTAGTATATCATCATGTGGTACTTTGGGGCCAGATGATGCTGTGTGAAATGTCCGGCATTATTATTTATCTGAATAATTATACTTGAAGCAAAACCTTTGTAACCGTTTTTACGAAAATTGCGCGGACGGAAGAGTATGAAATTTCGCACACGTATCCTACAAATATTATAAATGTGAATGTAAGTTTGTTTGTTACGCTTTCACGCGAAAACTACTTAACCGATCATCATGAAACTTTGTACACATATTCTTGGAGGTATTAGAAGTAAACTAGGATCCTTTATATGAAAAAAATATATTTTTACGAAAGATATTTTATATGGCAAAACAACGTTTGCCGGATCAGCTAGAAGTTTATAAGAGACGGAGTGATGAGGAGAATGCATTTTTTTTTTATTTTTTTTAATATAAAAAAAATACATTAATTATTAATTAATTATATTCGAATTTCGACCAATGGGGCGACCACTAGTTATTATTATTAGACAAGAATTGGTACAATACGACAATTACGGAGCTCTTTATACAATAAATGTCTATAAGTGTCGATTAGCAATAGACATTGTTTCATGGATTGAAATTACGTACGTTCGGTTTCTATCTCAGTTTCTATTCATAAGACATGTGTTACAATCAACATCATCCTTACGTAATACCAATTTATCAATAACTGAAAGCTGTTATCAACGTTTTGATAGTATCAGAATAACTGTTTTTAGCTGTTGTTTCCGTTGTCGAAACAACTAACCGAACTTCACCGGTTTCGGACTTGCAGAACCAGTAAGCTGGAACCACTAAGCCAGCGCCAGGAGATCGCTTTACTAGTGTATTATATCAAACATAAGCTAGTAAAACTTGAAACAAACCCGGCTCGGTGCCAGCAGTTATACACCAACAACCGAACCGACACCGCATGTACTGATTCGTCTTTCATGCGGGTCCTGTCGGCAAGGTCGAGAGCTTAGTGTAGGTACCTGGGAAGGCCTGCGTTATCAAACAGAATCCCAGGCGGAGTGAAGTCATGTTTTAAATTACAAATAACTCCTCTGAAACTTTACTGTTGCCACCTAAATCATCTTCAACAGATGAACTAAGGCCAATGATGATATCGAACTTGCAATGGACAGTGCTCTGAGGACTATTCAACCTCATACCTGTATGGAAGATCTAAAATCGGATATTGCGATATCGAAATTTATTCTCATCCAATTACAATGAAAACCTTTACAACACTTTATGACTAAAACTTTGAATTGGAAAAAGGGCAGTCTGATCCAGTTTTCAGCTGAGAAATGATCTGAAGAGGAACTAGTGGATTCCTACAAAAGTAATATATATTATAGTGCCGAAACCACGCAGTGCTGAAAGACGGACGTTCCTACCTACCGGAGCAAATCACATACGGAAAATTTAAGCCTGTAAACACCTTATTGACACGTGGGTATCTTGCACTACTAGTTTAACGAGATCTTTCCTTCCCCATACGTGCAGATGGAATGATCTTCTAAGGGTTTTCCGTCGAAATAATAATATGTGCTTAAAACCAGCAAAACATAAAACCAGTCTTAGAGTAGAGGGCAAGAAACTCAACAGCAATTCATCTGGTGTTGCAGATGTCTTTAGACGACGGTAACTGATTACTGAGATCTTTCCTGCTCCATACGAGCAGGTTATGGAATGATTTTCCTTCTGAGGTTTTTACGCCGCTTCTAGCTAAATATAATTACGTTTTAAAAACTAAAAAGACAACCTACTTCATGTATATAGACAATATCATCAATGTATAATATTTTTTTATTTTTTGATTTTTTAATAACCTCTCGACCGATTTCGATTAAATTTAAATGGGACCACCTGGAAAGTATACTTACCCTTTGAAACAAAAAAGAATTTACAAATCGATTCAGGCGGCTTTGAGTAATCGGTGAGAGTACATATAAAAAACCCGATGAATAGAGAGCCTCATCCTTTTTTTGAATAAATAAAAGACATTTAAAAATATTACCTACTCTTTAAAAATATTACCAAACTAGGAGTTTGGTGTAAGCAAATTTAATAAATTCGTTCGTATTTTACGAAGTTTTAGTTAATTCAAAAAAATGACAGGAACAGGACCATTTTCTAATTTTATTTAGAACAAAAATATGTGAATATAGAATCAATATAATTTTGATAACACAATGTTGACCTAACTGATAGAAGGCAAAAACATCGGACGAACGTGCCATTTTCCGATATCACTGCATTAAGGGGCCTCTGGAAGCGCACTGAGTGCTTTAGATAGGAAGTATCTACTGTTCTCATTGTTTCAATTCATTCACAAACGGTACCTTCTAGCTGTTCAATCGGTTTGGTCCACGTTTGTAACTAAAATTTAATAACTAGTTAGATATAGATCAGGTTTTTTTTTACTGTTGTATAACCTCTTAGTCATGTATGGTCTCCTGGTACACTGGACAAATTAGCGCTTCGGCGACCGCTGCCGCGACACGCTCGCTTTGCTCGCTCGCCTTGCGCGTTGTTTTCTGTACTCTAACATAACCTAACAGGTTTCGATCTGATTTATCTTTTTCTCCTGACTCTACTCTGTCCCAGGATAACATACATGACTAAGAGGTTCTCGTTATAAAAATGGTAAAAATGTCTTGATTAATATATAACTAGTTATGAAATCTCAGTTATGAACGTGTACCAAACTATTAATTCAGTTAAAAAATATACTTATACCTTAATTTTAAATAGTTGTTGTGCCGGTAGTTAAAGTTCTTTTAATAAATAAATAAATTCTCATCTAGAACCTGAACTCAGTAGATATTCGGACAATGATCTTCTTTATCTTACCTATATACAAACATCAAAAGACGTGCCCTGCAAAAACTCGAAGGGCTCAACCAATACGTTTTTTTGCCTTAATATTTGAGTTGTTTTTAATCAAATAAATTTTCGCTAAGTATACAAAGTTCACTGTCATCTAGTTCTAAATAAAACTCTGTCAAATATCTATAAGTACAAGTATTGTCTATAAGACAATAATAACATGGCCTAGGATTAAATTCAAATTCAAATTAAAAACTGTTGAATTCAATACAATATGATTCATACAATATGATTACTTTGAATCGACTGGTAGTAGGTGAATATAGGTATTAATTACTCCTAACCCTAGTCCGAGAAGAATTGACAAGAAACCTAGAGATTTTTTGTAAGAGCCTTCCTAATATCTATCTACCATATCTAAGAAAAATAATTAAATAATCCTGGACATCTCACACACCATCATCTGGCTGCAAAGTAGGTAAGCAGAGTTTGTGTTATGACTTGATGTTGTGTTACCACATGACTGATTTTCTCCTTTTTTTTTTCTGTAAATACATACTTATTATACATAGAAACATCCAGACCTGAGACAAATACTTGCAGATCATACAAACATTTATCCCGCGGCGTGAATCAAACCCGCTACCTTCTGCGTCTCACACCTTAACCCACTGCGCCAATAAACCGATTGAACGAATACCAGGTACCTAGTATAATACTTATTACGTTGCATTGCACATCTGTCAGTTAAATGTCAAAGGGTATCTTTTATCCAATAATAATTACACATGAGTTGTTTAAATCTGTTGCTATCTTTATTTATTGACAAAACACACTTAAGCACCACGCTGGCTAATTATGTGATCATAGGATAGAGGATTTATCTTTATTCATTGGCATTGAAAAGATAAGGATAGATCATCATTGAACGCACACTAGCTACTAAAGACGATGCCCACAGCAAATCACATTTTGTATCAAACACAAAACATTTTGTATCAAGGTCCCAAGTGACGTGTTAGATTTGTTGATTGGCGATTAAACACGTAATAAAACAGAAACTATCCATTAAAGCATTTTATAAAATATCTGATTATTTAGATGACAAAAAAGTTTATTTAGATGGGATGAATCTGCTCCAAGTCGACTCGATCCGTAACAAAATTGGCAAGTTTCTTGCAGGATTCTTCTTGAACTGTGAATAAGAGGAATCGGCACCTAGATTCACTAGCATGTAAGAAAACGATTAAAAGTGGTATTAGAGATTTTATTGAATAAATAATGCTTTGTTTGTTTATTTATGGTTTTTTTTTTTATTATTTTACCACTATTTAGTGGCTATATTCTTGGTAATTGTAGGAATAATCGTTATAAAAAGAAATAGTATGTAATTTCGATATTTTGTCTCCTACTTCCACGTTTCAAACTGTTTTTAAACTAACTGGTTAACCTAAAGTTGACCTCGTTTTATCTTGAAGTTTATACTAATAGGCGGAAAGAATGCTAATTTGCTTGCTAATTAAATATTTGCTGATAAAAAAAAATGCGATTTGAGCGCCGTGAATTCGCGTCAAGATCATTAGATCACGGACTCGCCTTAAGTCTTTATAAGATATTTATATCTTGTATGAGTTTCAATTGGATATCAATGACGTCTGATAAAAAGTGTGCCAGTAACGAACAACAAAGGGGTTGCACTTTGAAGAACTGAAATGTTGAAGTACCTACCACCTAAGTAACTAATATAAGCAATGCAATGCAACACCAACACATAAGTTTATTCCGTACAAAGTTCCTCAAATACCAAGCAACTATTAACTGCACACAACAAGCTACCAACGATTCATTTCGCTTGAATCACACCAATTTCAACGTCAAGTATTCGGGTCAAGAATTAGATTAAGGTTAGGTCAGCCATGTCAAAGAGGGAAACTATTGGCACGGCATTCTTGCATTAATGCCTTTATTTGCACTTGCCACTTCGCTTGCTAGTTATAGGGGCGAGTTGATACTTTGACAAGTTGATCTGTTACAAGATAAATAGCTTTATGTTATTATTGAATTACTGGAAGTTGAGTAGGTACTTCTTTGAAATTAAGCTGTATTGACCTAGATTGGGGAGCTCTCTTTAATATAAAGGTCACGGACTAAAGTTTCAGACGTGTAAAATGGAATTCCATGGCATTATCAGTAGCTTAATTTCCTTTTAATGAATAACTCTGTAATACCTACTGTCGTCAAGCTTTTGTGATAGGGTTTAATTATTCTCTGACTTAAATATTTGTCAACTTTGTCAAAAAAGTAAGTAAGTGTTTTTTATGATTTTACGATATAGCTCACCATGAATGCGAACCTCGCTTACAACCATCAAAAACACATACCGATTCTTCGGTTAGTGGGCGATTACGACCGTGGGCGACCCATTCGATACAAATTTATGAATGAGGGATATTTCTTTTTCGTTTCAGACTTTAAAGTGGAAGGCTACCCGGTGCTTGTGTGGTTCCACGGAGGAGGTTTTGTCAGAGGCAGTCCTAACAGCGTCAACCCCTTCCAGTTGGTCCTAAAACAAAAGGCAAGTACGCACCTAAATTAGACTATAACTAGGTAAGACTGCTACAGTCGGATTTACTTGATTTCAGCCAAAATTTATTTTTGACTTGAATGAGGTAAATAGTATCTTAAAAGCTTCAAAGGTTTGAGCACCTCAGTTCAACTGAACACGAAAAATAGCATTTTTTTTCAAAAAACATGGATGGGGTTCCGGGAATCATCTGGCTTAATTATTTAATTTCTTTGCTTCTAGGTACTGTTCGTGTCAGTGGCCTACAGATTGAACATATTCGGGTTTTTCTCAACCCTCGATAATGAAGCCTCCGGCAATTTCGGCCTAATGGACCAAGTAGCTTCGTTATACTGGGTCAAGAACAACATCGCAAGCTTTGGCGGGGACCCTGATAATGTCTGCATATTTGGACATGACGCTGGAGCCGTCAGTGTGGGTTTGCATCTGGTATCTGCTTACTCAGCTGGACTCTTTCAGAAGGCTATAGCTATGAGCGGAAACGTACTTTCTCCAGACACGGTGAATATAGCGAGAAAAGAACTCATAACGGTAGATAAAGTTGCAAGCGCTTTCAGCTGCTTCCGAAAACCAACGTACCAACTGCTGGATTGCTTGAGAAGAGTGCCAAACCAAGCGCTGCTCGATATTGGGGAACCTTTAGCTGATTGGAAGCCTATTATTGACACCGGTTTTAGTAATGTATCTGGGCCGTTCTTGCCTGATCTTCCAAGCAGGTTGCTTAGAGATGAAGTGTTCAGCCCTGTTCCACTGCTCACCGGTTATACTAATATGGAAGATGCTCTTTTGCTTGCTAAAGGAGAAGACTCTGGAGTCAGTCAACGAGAGTTCGATGTTATGCGCGAAGAAATTATTCTTTCCGACATAACGATTGATAACAGTTCTTGTTTTACAAACCAGCATCACATTCAAGATGCTGTTGCGTTCTTCTACAAACCGATACCGCCTACAACGAACGAAACTGTTTTGAGGAAGCTGTTTTTGGATTTCTATACCGATAAAGTGCACGGAGCCACTACCTATCAGCTCGCTAAGTATGTCAGCAAACACGCCCCGGTCTACCTCTACAGATTCGATTTGAAACCGTTTTCTGATATAGCGAATGAAGGGATCCCCGATTGGATAGCGGTCCCGCATAATTTCGATTTAATTTTCACTTTCGGCATGCCTTATTTGCCTTTGCCCGAAGACTTAGGCAAATGGGATTACAGAGATAAAAGCATTTCGGAGATCGTAATGAAAATGTGGACCAATTTCGCGTGGTATTCGAATCCGACCAACTCTGGGGTGATCATAGAATGGGACCCGTTCGAGGTGGAAAAGCCTGGATTTTTCATTATAGACCGCCAGAATTTTACAATGAGCACGTCGGAGACCATTAATTACAAAGCGTTCGAGTTTTGGACGGATTTCTACCCAAAAGTTGTGGAAATTGGCACAAAGTGCTGCAAGGAAAAGGAGGAGGATTCTGGAGCAAATTCCATTCTCGTCATAGAAGTACATTGTTTGGTAACTTTGTCTTTAGTTTTGCTCTTGCTGTCGTAGAACTTTTATGGATCACTTTAATGTTATTTTTGTATAGTCTATTGAAAGATTCCTTTATCTGTAGATTAAGGTTAATAAAAATATTTCTTCTGGAAGGTTTTGAATAAAGATCTGGTAAAACGGACGTGTTTCAATTTTATTAGTCACCTGCGTACAAAATTGCAATTTAAAGTCATTGACTTGTACTGTCTGGTTGTAACTGTATATCTGTAGGGATATCACACTCGACGAGCACGTTTTATTATCTGAATCTCAAATTCACATCTAAAACCGTCGTCAAGGAGTAAAGGAAAATGTTATCATCGACCAAGTTGGCTTCTTAAACTTTAACCTCTTTGTTCAAAGGCTGATAGACATGCTATGATAATATTTGACTTGCTTAACCTATTTAACCTAATAAAACTGCAAATAATCGTCAATATTATAGTTGGACGCTCATTAATAATTAACTTATTTTATAATAAGCTATTGACCGTATTCATTGCCCAAGTTCAAAACCTGTCATGGCCAACTTACGCCAGTTCAAACTCTCCACCTGAGTCCCCCATCCCGTGCTCGCTGAGAATGTACTAGAGGTATAATATAAGAGTGTAGTCTAGAATGCTGATTAGTCACGCTCGACCTCTGACTCCGTCACCACCAGTCACGAAGGCGACGCGACGTTCGTCTGGGTAGGTAGGTACTTAGGTACAGTCAACGACAAGTCATCATAAACCTATTTACAGGTACTAACAGGTGGTATGAATAATAATAATGCCGGACATTTCTTTCACACAGCATCATCTGGCCCCAAAGTAAGCGGAGCTTGTGTTAAGGGTACCACATGACTGATGTATTACTTAGATATAATTTACATACATATTATACATAGAAGCACCCAGACCCACGACAAATACTTGCAGATCATTTGTCCCACGGCGGGAATCGAACCCGCTAGGAATAGAATAAAATCAGGTACACAATCAGGTAAGTACCTACTAAAGTAATCCAAATTATCACTCCAAAGCCATAGATAGATAGAACATACTTTATTGCACACCATAAATACATTGGACTAGTAGAAAATATTTTTTTTTGCTATAGGTAGTACAATGGTCGGTCTTATCGCTATGTAGCGATCTCTGCCAGACAAATTCGGGATGGATTGAACTGAATGTAGCTTAAATAATTACGTTTTAAAAAAACCGACTTCCACATAAACACAAGGAACACAAAGAGCGTTGTTACTTTGAAGGATAATATTGACTGATTCGACGACCTCTGTGGCGTAAGGTCCGGCTGAGAGATAGAAGGTTGTGGGTTCGATTCCCGCCGCGAGTCAAATGTTTGTATGATCTGCAAGTAAAGGGTCTTCCAATAGGCACGTCCGAACTTTGACAGTTGGTAGCGGCCATCTTGTTGAAGCTACATCTGTCAAATTGGTTGTAATTTATTCATTCTGTTTTGCCAAATCATCATGGATAGCTATAGCATTCAACAACACGTGCAAATGATAAAATTGTTTTAAAAAATGAGTGTTCTGTTCGGGCAACGCACCGCGCGCTTCGCCCATTTTACGGTCGCCATAATCGTCCTACCGAGAGGACTATTCGTCGTGTGGTGGATAAATTTGAGTCCACTGGTTCGGGAAATGATCGACCAACACCCGTACGTCAACGAAACGCAAGGTCTGCCGTAAACATCGCCGCTGTCCGTGAGAGTGTGCAGGAGAATCCGAGGCAGTCGATTTCGCGTCGCTCACAAGAACTCGGCCTTTCACAGACCACAACTTGGCGAATTTTGCGTCGTGACTTGGGCCTGCACCCGTATAAAATTCAAATCACCCTGGAATTGAAGGTAAACGACGATAGACAACGACGTGTGTTCGCTGAATGGGCACTGGAGCTGATTTATGCGCAAAAGTCATGGAAAATTGGATATCTCGCATGCGCTCCACCCAGAGAAGCCGTGGCGGACATTTGAATGATGCCATATTCCACACATAATGGCATCACTACATCTTTCAAATAAATAAATAATTTCGATAATATATCACACACACTTTGTTTTATTTAAATTTAAAGATAGGACACGCTTAATGAAAGACCCTATATATGTCTCGGGTCTGGGTGTTTCTATGTATAATATGCATGTATTTACAAAAAAAAATATTTATGTAATATATCAGTCATGTGGTACCCATAACACAAGCTCTGCTTACTTTAGGGCCAGATGATGCTGTGTGAAATGTCAGGCATTATTATTATTATTATTATTTACTTATTTATTATTATTATTCAATTTGCGTTGCTGACTGTACTTAGATATGTATATACTACCTGTAAATTACCTTCTTTGCGATAAGAAACATGCGACTTTAGAAGAAATTGATTTTCTTCGTGGAAAGTTACTGACGTTTATTTTTCTATTCATAGTGAGCAGGTAGGTACTCGTACTAGGTAGGTACCTATGCTTAATACTTTGTAGCATTTGTAGAAGCTGATTACGAGTTTTTGGACAGATTTTTAATCGAGATGCTTGCTTAAAATTACCCGTTAACGACATGAACTTGACGAATCACCAGAGGCGCTTATCTTATAAGTATTCATATTCATATAAATAAGTGCCCTTAGTGATTCCTCGAGTTCATCATCAGCTGTGTTAGAACTAACGTCTCGATTAATCAAAGTGCTCGACTAAGAAGATGTCAATACCTCGTAACGCGCCTTTCGCAATCGATAAGACTTCTACTCGATCACCTACTTATAATGTACAAAAAAACCATTAGGTAATCCTAGCTAGAAAGTAGGTTCTTACGCATTCATTGCATTTTCATTGAGATTATTAAGAGCATTCTTGGCCTAGTGATAGTGGCCTTTCGATCCTAAGGTTGTGGGTTTAAATCCAGGCGGGCACCAAAGATTTATTTGTTCGTAATAATTTTTGTGCCGTAAAACTCAAGGGGTAATTCTGTTAATTTCCATAAGCTCTATTGGAATCGAACCGCAGCCGAATGACAGATTTTGACGTGATTTCGTATTCTGCTAAAGAACAACAGCTCAGCTTACGTTACGTTTATGAAGTCGTCAACGGTCGATCGAATATTTTCTTTTGTTTTATCACAGAGATTAGGTTTTTAGGTAATGATCGAACTGGAATTGGAGTCGAATGTATTTGAATAGAACGATAACCATTGTATATTAACAGAATTGAGTACGCTCAGAGAAAAAAGCGGTAAAGGAAAAAATCGTGAGGTGACCGTCAAGTCGTTGAACCTAAAAAGTACAAAGAAATGTGTCAAGTACCTCTGAGGCGCATTTCAATCTCAACATTGAAGAAAAATTGCATACTTTTAACCTATTAAGATGCGCCACAAGCCAGAAGCTTAGGCCGATCGTGCCTCTCTATCGCTTGATCCGCGCTCTCGCTTGCACGCTTGGCTCAGGCGGAACGTGACAATTTTTCAGGTGCAGCCGGCATTCATCGATTTATAAATTAGACATTATAGAGTCAAAAACTCTTCATTATGTACAATTATAATGATGGTATCTTTTGTATAAAAAAATAGGTTTTAAATAAAAGAAAACCGACTTCATTTCGTTTACTAGGATGATATACCTACATATTTTTCTAGCTATTTTGATTTTTCTCCTTTTTTTATGTCTGTTAAATACTGGTAGTCCTAGTTCAGAAATTAGGTTCCCAGTTAGGTATTGTCTTTAACATAGGTTATCTATATTGCTTTTAAAAGTAAGACTAGGTAAGTAGGGCTGACATGGTTAAATATGATCGCTCGGTTAATTGAACCACCTTGAAACTTATATTTTTGATTTAAATATCTAGGTTCTTCTTACTAAGCTAAAAATTATTTTCTTACAATAATTTAATGGTTACAACAAAAAGCAGATCGTTAACGTAAACTAGGAATAAAATAGGGCCCAGTATCAAACCTTGAGGCACCCCTAAGAAACAACTTCAAATCAACAGCTTTCAATAGTTAGGTATTAAGTAGTAGTATTAAATAGTTAAGTGTTAAGTACCATTAAATATCACATAACTAATTAAATAGGTAGGTACATACCTAGGTAGATATTCAATAAACAAGACGATTAATCAGACATAATGACCTATACCAGTGGTTCCCAAAGCATGGGAACGACCCACGCGATCCACGAGCTAATGGGTGGGCCCAGAATTTTTTTTTCATTCACAAACAGTTAACGAAATGGCTCTCAGTTACTGATCTTTACCTGTTTGATGAAGCTATGAAAGCCCTCCCTTCCTTCAGGACCCTACTTATGTGAGTCGGTATTGTGATGATTATGCTATGATTAATATTAAAACTAAATACCGAAATAAATTGTACGTATCAAACTCATTGCGATTACATATTTATTTGTTTATTTACAGAAATAGTTATAACACTATAACAGGTTTTCCAAATTGTTATATTTACACAAATAAGATAATATATGGATAATCAGTATAAACGAAAGGACAATTTAAAAAAAAACTACTTTTAGTTTCTAAAACTATCTGTGCCATTTCCATAACTTTCGGAAGGCTATTGCAAAATCAACATTATTATCCGAATATTATATGATTAAAAAATAAATCAAATTGATGCTAAGGCAACAAATGCATCCTTCTCATTAGAAAAATCTTGTATAACACTTTAGAAACAGAAAATAGAATATAAACACTTTGGATCGGAACTGAATGTTTTTTTGACGTGATAACATCTTATAAATCGATGAACGCCGGCTGCATGCACGAAAAATTGTCACGTTCGGCCTAAGCCAAGTTTGCAAGCGGAACAAGCGTTAGAGAGGCACGATCGGCCTAAGCGTTCGGCTCGTGATGTTGTGACGCATCTTAATAGGTTAAAAGTATGCAATTTTTCATCAATGTTTTCTTATGACGTTATCACGTAAAATTATCGTCCGTAAACCGACTTTACAGACAACCATTTATTTTCGTGTTTGAACAGTCCTTCATGAAAACCAAGAGGTGAGTCCTGAATTTTGATGTTTTTGTTGGGTGAGTCATGGTCTAGTCAACTTTAGGAACCACTGACCTTGACATTTAAGGTGGGTAGCCTGGAGGCACCTACACCAACAGGCTGTTAGTACCATTAGACGTATTTTCCAGAGAGCAAAGTAGCTAATAGTACTTATACACCTGCACAAATTACCTGATTACCTACCTAGTAATTTTATGAGCAAACAGTAGGTGGTATACCTACTGTTTATGCATCTACATTGCTCATGTACATGTAGATGCATATGATAAATAATAAAAATATGCATAGGGTTTTAAAAACCATTACGGAGATACGCAAACAGCTCAATAAAATATATAATAAATAAATATTGCTGGACAATGCACACAACACCATCTAGCCCCAAACAAAGCATAGCTTGTATTATGGTAACTAGATGACTGCTAGAATACTAATATATTTTTAAATACATACTTATGATATTTTATAACACCCAGACACAGAACAAACACCTATGTTTATCACACAAATGTTTATCCTGGGAGGGAATCGAACCCGCAACCTACAGCGCAGAAGGCAGAGCTACTACCAACTGAGCTGAAAGGCCAGTCAAAAGACAGACTATATTTTATTTATACGGATTATTTAACCTGCCACTTGCCACCCTAATACCTACATGAGACGTACTTACTTAATTAACAGATATACTGGGTATTATGGTAGGTTTTATACATTACCAAAGTGCAAAGATGGTACACCTAAAGGAACACCATTTCCAACTATCCCAGCTCTCCTCAAGATGTATTACTTGCCACAAATAAACAACATTTTTTTTTTTAATCATCCAAGTACATTTATTTACCGAAATGTACAAAATAATATACAATAATATAAAATACATGTGAAACAGTTGAGCTATCTCAGGACCGCTTAAAACGATCTATAGATAGCTCAACTGATCCAGGTCACTGCCAGAGGGCAGCGTTCCCAAGATACTGGCGGCATTACTACGTTGAATGGCAATGCTAATCCGCTGAGCCAGATAGAAGCCAGCTCTTGGGTCATTTAATTAGTATTTGAATAATTACACGATTTAATTAAATATTTTACAGAATACCGTTTTTACGCAATTAAAAGGATATTCAATAAATTACAATTAAGTTGTAAAAGTGGATGGGATACAATTTTGTAGGTATGTTTGTCACCAGTTTTCCTTATTCGTATTTTATATGTTTTGGTTTGCAAAATGAAGATAAAACCAGTTGGCGGTGTACCGTTCGACGCATTGATCGTGTCGCGTTAGTCTTGTGTCTTATCTCTTGTCGAATGGTACGTATTACTTACAATAATTACATAAAATATGTAGATACGCTCATATTTATTTATTAACACATCATATTTTTATATTAACCTTATTTTGATATCCATGATGCGCATTCGTTGTTGTTATTAGATTATTTAGATTCAATGTGAATTTATTATTATAAGTACCTACTTTAGTTCTTTACTTATCTAAATATAAATATATTGATTTACCTACTTAATTCGATAAGATACTTACTCAGATTTGAACCTATGTAGGTACACCTATTGTCAAAGAGCTGGGTACGAGCTTACCAGAACACAGGGAGATTTAAATGTTGTTTAATACCTAGTATGTTTAAGTAGGTTTTACAAAGATGGTAGGTAATTCCAAGACGAGATAGTTATATATACAGAGTTGTTAAATTATGTATACTTACATAATATATAAGTCCCCACCTAATGTATTATACTGGCTCATTTAATAATAGCTTTGCAAAAGAAACGGCTATTACGCGCCCGTTATGCATGGATCACTGTATCTTTTAGTTTTTTGTCTAAGAAGCAAAATTTATAATAAGTAAGATACTAAGATACGAATGAAGTAGTCATTCGACAACCTCTGTGGCGCAGTCTGTCTGCCTCTGCCTGAGACACAGAAGGTTGCGGATTTCCGCCGCGGGACAAATGTTTGTATGATCTGCAAGTATTTGTGTCTCAGGTCTGGGTATTTTTTTGTATATACAAAAAAAGATGTAGTACCCATAACACAAGCTCTGCTTACTTTGTGGCTAGATGACGATGTATTAAATGTCCGGCATTATTTATTTATTTATTCAATGAACCTACTCAAGTAAGCAAAACGTCGGTGCTACCTTCTTTGATAGACACATAATATAATATTGCTTTAACATAATAATATTATACAATTTTCAGATGATGCAATTATCAGCTTTACTGGTTCTGGCTTTGGCCGCTTTGGTGCGATGTCAACGACCTTCGTTTGCAGGTACCAAGCCTATAGGATACCCTGTGATCACCACTACAGAAGGATTAGGCGACCGGTATGTTCCTAATTTAATATACCTACCTACACATTACACGAGCACAATATACCTAAAAATATACATATAGTACATTTACGACTATATGTACATATAGTACATATAGTAGTAAAAAGTACCTACCTGACTAAATAGGATATACCTACCTAGGTCTGTACCTGACTAGAATACAGTTTTGATCTAGTGTTTGGAATTTTGAGTGCACGAGTGCTTTCAAAAGAACGTTTTTGATTGATTTGTTCCACATTCGCCCCGCAGAGTTTTGCCCCACATTTAGTACATCATTGTAGTCTGTCATAGAGTAAGTTATGGTAGTTAATTAGTTAGTTAGTTACTTGTATGTTATGTATTATGTTATATGTTATTAAATGTTATCTTACTAGTTCTATGGCTGATAAATTTGTTAGTTTGGTAAAATCAACGAATAAATCGTTCAGGATGTATAGCGCGGTACCATTTTGACATTCAGATTAGCCATATCCAAACCTTTGCCAAAACCAATCCGTGCAATGGCAATTACGTTGACAAATAGCGCGATCGCCCTACCTGGTCACCGTAATACAAGCTATACTTAGTTTGGGGCTAGATGTGTGCTGTGTCCACCAATATTGGTTTTTTATTTAGTAGATTAGCTCTATTCGAAGTGGTTATTTTAACCCATTGTTTTAATGGTCACATAAGTTGTTTAAGCATAGATAAACACCGAAAACAACTTATTTATCTGATATCAATACCAGTTTTATATAAGTATCTATCTACCTATCTATCTTATAGACTTTAAAGGTGGCTTGTAGAAAATCTAGTTAGAACAAATTTATCCTCAATCTGACCTTTTGTAATTTTACTAGCTGTTGCCCACTATTTCGTCCGCATTTTTTTGTAATTGTTGCTTAAATCCTTCCCCCGGATGCAATTTATCTCCTTGCCAAATTTTATTGATAAGTTTCAAACCAATCACAACGACCAACACCCTTTAAAAAGTTTTCATACAAACATTCACACCTCATTTTACTCCTTTATGAGGGTTATTTTGAAAAATTCTGAAAAAGTGTCCATTTATTTTGCATTTTAAGTATCCAAACCAAGTTTCTACACATCACCCGTTAAAAAGTTCAAATACAAATTTTGACACCCCCTTTTACCCCTTTGTAAGGGTTATTTTGAATAATCCTGAAACACGAGTTAACACGTGAAACACGAGAAACACGATTTATTTTGCATTTTATTTATTTAAATCAAGTTTAAGCAAATCGCACCGCACGTTAAAAAGTTTCGTACAGTAGTTTTCACCCCTTTTCACCCTCTTAGGGGTTGGATTTAAAAAAAAACTCACCTTAGGTTTTGTTATCAAAGTAAGCTACCTACCTTCCAAATTTCAGCTTTCTAGCTTCAGCGGTTTCGGCACGGCGATGATGAATCAGTCTGTCAGTCAGTTAGGTTAAGCTCTTTTATAGTTATAGATTAATAGATACTTAAACAAAAACTTAGGTACCTACTATATGTTATTTAAAAATAAATAAAAAAATAAAAAATCGTTTATTGCCTTAGTAGATATGTACAAAATTGGAAAATATTTTAAATATCTTAAAACGCTAGGCTTACTAACGTCAATGGGTGCAAAATCAGCACCTGCTGTTATTAGGTTGGTAGTAGTTAGGTATACCTACCTACACTGTGTAGTGTTTGTTGTAAGTATGGTGTAGAGTGAAAAACGGCGCTGTGTAGCCTACACAGCGCTGTTTTTCAACTTGCCCCACTTGGATAGTTCTTCACCGAGAGTTAAGAACAAGCAGGGTTACACATTTATAAGGGTACATTTATGTGTGTTGTAATCAGATCTATTAAATTAAATTAATATTTAATAATTAATAATAATTAAAACATTTGTAATATAACAGTAAAATACATATATGTACAGTACTTGAATAAATAAATAAATACCATTTCACACAGCGTCATCAAGCCCCAAAGCAGGCAGAGCTTGTGTTATGGGTACCTACCTACTTACCACAAGCATGACTGATATAGTACCTACTTTTTTTTCCCTCTTCGAACAAATATTTGTACGAATTCTCAAACGTCAAAACCTTTAAGATCCTGTATTGTTCATATGTACGCAGTCACCTGGAGTGCTGTTCGCAGGTGTGGAACCCTCAATACGATATTTACGTTTCGCGCTTGGAACGTATTCCGAAAAGATTCCTACGGTACCTTCAGTTTCGCACAAAAATCTACTTACCAGATTATTATACAAGATGTAGAAAATTTCATTTTTTGCCTCTATAGGAACGAAGAACCATAGCGGATCTTTGTTATCTGTCTGGCATTGTGAATAGCTCAGTGGACTGCTCGGGGCTGCTGCAACAACTCGGACTGAACACTAACTTTAGAATTCACAGAAATCCGAAAACCTTTTCTGTACCAATGGTTAAAACAGATGCAGATGTTTTCATGTTCTTTCCAGAGAGGTTAACCTAGATATTTTTATCACTCCCCCGCTAAATTAAAAAAGATAATGGTGGCAATTCGGTTGGTTAATTTCTAAAATTAGGAATTGTCTAAAATATATTTAGTTAGTCAAAGGATTAGTAAAACCCATTCGGTTGGTACATCAAACTAAATTAGGAACGCTTAATTAAGTTAGATAAAATTTAATTAGGATAAGTTGGTAGCAGCAGAATACCAAAGGTTAATTTGACAGTTCAAAACCTAATTTTAGCTAAAATTAGTTAGGTTGGTGCCAACAGAATTGAGGCCATTGAGTGGTGAATTTTTGAAGTAAAAACTTCTTTTAACGCGGTTCGCATATTTTTAGATAAGTTAAAACCTCTGGACTCGCGACACCGTTACTAGACGCAGGGCTGCCGCGCTCGCCCTATTTGATTATAAGCCTTAATTCACATGTTTACAGTCTACTTTTGTATGGAGAAGTTTACTGAGTTAGGTTCTTTGATATATTATCTACATTCTGAACAAAAATATAAAATAATATTAAATGTATTTTAAAGTTTCTAATAACTAATAAAATACAATTCATAAATAAAATTCATTTCATAACCCAATAACCCTAGTACCCACCTACAAAATGTCTGAAGCGCCAAAATAAGTTTTCACTTCTGTCGACACTCCCGGAGTGCAACCCGTATTTTTTTGGTAATACTTCTTCCTTTTCTGTGTCTTAACTTAGCCAATAAGTATATCTTCTTAATCTTAACGACCTTAATCATAGTCGTCCTAAAACTTTGTTTAAAATTATTTCAGTTACGTTTTGTGGAAATTTATAATTAGCCATCAGCACCTATTTGTTTAACTAGTCTATAAGTTAGCTGTTAATTTCCTGAATATTATTAAAATAAAATAAACATAGGTTTGTTCTAGGTGTTATAAAGTATCATAGGCATGTATTTAAAAGTATACAAATATTCAGTTAACTGTTCACCATAATACAAGCTATGCTTAGTTTGGGACTAGATGTGTGCATTGTAGACCAATATTTATTTATTTATATAACTGCTACTCTAGCCAATGGCACTGAAAACAAAACACTTACACTATAATACAGTAAAATGGATACAAATTAGGAACGTAATAGCGACAATTAAACGGATCAATATAATTGCTTAGCCGAGATAACCTTATTTACTGTACCTAACCCAAATCTCCAATGGATTATTCTCTCAACACGCTTGAGATAATTATGTTATCAAAAGGTAAGTACTTGTTAGGTATACCTACCATCAAACCACGATCACAGGGGTGGGAGGTCGCTTCATAATTAACTAGGTAGGTATAGGTAGAACCAACCTATCGACGTTTTTTAGAGACTCGCTACTCTGTATCTACTTGGGACAGGAAGATATCTTTCTTCGTCTTGACGCAACTGTAACCTACATACCTATTCAATTCTTTTTTAATATTATAAACGCGAAAGTTTCTATGTATGTTTGTTACATCTTCACGCAAAATCTACGGAATGGATTTTATTGAAACTTTACAATATTATAGCTTAAACATCAGTATAACCCACTGGCTATAATTTATAAAGCTATTGTGTGAATTGTCCAAAATATAACGATAAGTGTCAAGCAAGTAGGAACAAATCTGCCATCTGCGAGCTATTCTGGCGTGCGCTGCTAAAACCGTTAGAATTACACAAAGTACTAATCCTGCACAGACGAAGTCGCGGGCACCAGCTAGTAGTAATAATAATGCCGGACATTTCACACAACGCCATCCAGCTCTAAGGTAAGTAGAGCTTGTGTTATGGGTACCATAATGACTGATACACATTTTTCTTTCTCGTTTGTAAATAAATACATAAGTATTATAAATAGAAACACCCAGACCCGAGACAAATACTTGCAGATTATATGACACGTTCCGCCTGAGCACGAGCTTGCTCAGGCGGAACGTGTAAATTTTTCGTGCATGGAGCCGGCGTTCATCGATTCATAAGACGGTATCACGTCAAAAAGTATATAAGCAGTAAATCAGTCATGTGGTACCCATAACACAAGCTCTGCTTACTTTAGGGCCAGATGTGTGAAATGTCCGGCATTATTTATTATACGCTTTATATTAGCTTCACTTGTATGTATGTTGGTAACCGATCATTAGGACGCAATTTTGACCCACTTTAAACGGCCAGATTTCATTCAAATTTTTGCACACCTGTCAAAGACCGATGACAATACAATAATTCGATAAAAATTATTAAAAAAAAAGAGCAGCGTTGGTTGCTTCTTAAGATATTATCGAAATGATAATCCTTCTCGTATCTGTCAATGAAATATTTATAACTGTTGACACCATGCACCCCACGCTTTTTTTTAAATAAAACATTTTTTTCTTACTTACATTTATTAAAATTTATTTTCTATTTTTTAGTTTTGTTTACTATATAAAGCGTGTTTTTTAGTTTTTTAAATATTATCTATTTATTTATTAGGAATAAATTAGCGGAAAGGTACTAAATATTTGTCCACCTGCTTAATGTTTTTAAACTCTTATACTATCAAAACATTGATATAACAGATTTGGTTACTATTATGTAAGGTTGATGATCATGTAAGACATGCTATATGAATAGTAACGGAGATAGAAACAGATCATACGTAATACCAATCCATGAAATAATGCATATTAGTAATCTAAACAGACATTGATTATATCAAGAGCTATTAAAGAAACAGACAGACGGACCTGTAAAAACTACAAGGGTTCTTGTAATAATGCAAGTAGTTAAACTTAACATATTTTTCCAGCTTCGGCGAAGTTGATGGCACGACCCAACGTCTCCCGATCGAAGCCAACGGCGACAGGGACTTGATAGATCGCCTCAGCAAACTACCTATCGACCAACAGCCTTTTTGGTTCATCAACTGGCAAGCTTTAGAAGCGCATCGCCAGAATCCTCAGACCTACCCACAGAAACCCAACCCTTTCGTCGACCCACCACGCACCGGCAACTCGGGAAGTTCAAATTCTGGGAACACTGGAAATACAAATGTTGGAAACCTTAACACTGGCAGTTCTGGAGTTTCAAACTCTGGAAGCTCTTCTGTAACCTCAAGTTTCAACGCTCAGAGTGCTCCAGTTAATAGAAACCCAAATTTATCCAACAGGAAACCTGTTATCGACAAAAGGATTGGTGAACCAGCTGATTCTAAATCTAATGCGGGCAATAGAAATACAGCAGTTTCAAACCCAGACAAGGTCGTATCAGGTGTCGCTGCGGATCGTTTCGGAGGTATAGAACTGAACACGTACGTTTAAAACCAAAATGTTTCCAATCTAGAGTTTATAAGTGCTTTCAAACCTGGAAACTGAGTTATACTCATTACTTTAACATCGGAGTTGGTTGACTCGTAAAAAAGTACTTTCTAGTAGTAATAAAGTTTATATTCCAATGAGAAACTCTCGTTGAGAGTTATATTGGATGACTGTATTCGCATTTCTTAAAGTACATAACATATTTTAGGATTGTTTATGTAACTCTACTGATTGTAATATTGATAATAAAACTACTGTACAAAGTGCGGGCGTCTGGGCATGTTCCAAATATTGGTCGTGCCTCTGACTAACCCCCGAAATATCTAAGTGACTAGAGAAATGAGGTGTCTACCGAGCCCGGGGATTGCAGTATGTTTATGTTAAGTTTTGTAATAAAAAACACAATTATAAATTATTAAAACATTTTATTGACTTTTAAATAATTTAACTTAAATACTACCTAAGCGTATTCTTAAAATAAGATTAATAATGAAAATAAGACAAGTATCAAAATGCAATAATTGTTCGTACCTATTGTTAAAACGACTCAATACACAATATTTTTACAAAACACTAACATATTTTGAGAAACTAGAATCATCAAAAATGATTATACAAAGCTAAAAAATACCTACATTACATTCAAGGCTTTAATTATAAAAATAGACACTTGGTTTCGAGCCTAGTATAGTACACAGCCATAAGTGACAAAACCAGTTATTCCTATATTCAAAGATTATTAAGTTTTTGATATTGAAATCAAGTTGGAGCATTTTCCGTCGCAATACAAAGAATATATAATTAAAAAAAAAGGATTTCTAGTACATGCATTGTTTTAATTACATTGCAGTTATAAAAAGTCAGCGAGATATTTACAAATACCTAAATGATAAAAATGCTTAGAGGTACATTTTGATAAGCAAGGGTTTTATTCTCGTATTATTTTGTCGATTCAGGCACCGTTTATATATACTGGATACTGTTTCGATTGATATAGAGAATCTTCATCATTCTTCTGTCGCGCAAATCGTGCCTAGCGATACGTCATCCGCAGTACGAACCGTGACCGCGAGCAGCAACGAGCGGACCGCGGATCAAACTCACCCTGATGAAGATTCTCTAAATGAATCGAAACAGTGTCGATAAAATAATACATGAGTAAAACCCTTATTTATCAAAATGTAAATACAACTCACCAAAGTTTTGAAAGTGAAATACTAAATGATCCATTACAAAACATTAAACAGATGGACAAATATTTAGTACAATTCCGCCAATCTATTCCCAAAGAGTTACCTCCAAAAGAAATTCGACACGTGTTTCAGAGTGTTTTTTCGTCAGGGTGCGTCAGGCAGGATGCCTCGTGGAGAGGCGAAACACGTGTCGAATTTCTTTTGCAGGTAACTCTTTCGGAATAGATTGGCGGAATAGTACTAAATAATTGTCCATCTATTTAATGTTTTGTAATGGATTTCCGCAAAGTCACGCCTGAATCAATTATCTATTCTAAATGATTTCAAAAGATAATGTATTAGTATCAAAAAGAACCTAACGCAATCAGTCCAAATAAAAAATTGAGAAATAATCTCACGTAAGAATACCATTGCTTGGTAATCAATTTAAACATAAAAACAGCATACCAACTCACGCTTAATAGACAAACATGAGCAAAACCTCATAAGTACAAAAATCACAAACACACTCAAAACACTTTGGTTTTTCACCATAATAACAATACCGAATATCCAAATTATGATACATAATCTGACAAAAAAATAGAAAAATTTACAAAAAACAGTTACGAACAAAAACAACAGGAAAAAGGCGCGAAACTTTTCAAGTTTGTATTACCGCACCATCGCGAATAATGTGTATAAAATAACAACTAGTTTACATAAATAGGTGTTTTCGTTCGAGCTTGCAGATTTTGTTACTGACGGTAGTCGCATACTTTTGTAGTGACAGGATTTGTGTGACGTTTCGTTTTGTTCAAGCTCTTTGAAGGTAGGGTAGTTTTGAATTTGGACCGGCTGAAAAAAATAAAAACTTGGGTTAGTACGTTTTGCTTTTAGGTCCCCAGCTTGAAACATGTATTATTTAAGACAATAGCAAAAATAAACTTCTAAATCCGCCATCTACAGCAAAATTTCATTATTTAAGACTGTTTTTCTATGCACGAAAAATGATTCCTTTTCCTTATTTCCTTACGAGTATATACCCACTTAATTAACTGGCCTGTTTTTGTCCAACATAAGAATAAGAATAAGAATAAGAATAAGAATAAGAATAAGAATAAGAATAAGAATAAGAATAAGAATAAGAATAAGAATAAGAATAAGAATAAGAATAAGAATAAGAATAAGAATAAGAATAAGAATAAGAATAAGAATAAGAATAAGAATAAGAATAAGAATAAGAATAAGAATAAGAATAAGAATAAGAATAAGAATAAGAATAAGAATAAGAATAAGAATAAGAATAAGAATAAGAATAAGAATAAGAATAAGAATAAGAATAAGAATATTTATTGCCAAAAAGAATTACACTAATTTACAGTATCAGCGAGGCCCAAACTAGGCGTAGAAGCCTGTATCTTGGGTCTCATGAGCTCGAGTTACCTAATTAATACATTTTTGGCGATGTTTGGCTTTAGTATATATATTACAAATGTTAAAATCGGCAGTTTTAGATTGCATGCATGTATTGTATTGTGTGTGTGTGTGTGTGTGTGTGTGTGTGTGTGTGTGTGTGTGTGTGTGTGTGTGTGTGTGTGTGTGTATGTGGATGTGTGTATGCGTGTGTGTATGTATGTATATGTGCAGGTGAGTGAATGAAAGTGAGTGAGTTTTTTTTTTTTTTTTTGCGCGGAGAACGAGCTATATCAAAGCTTCCACCTCATCATACGAAAGACTAAGAAGCCATTGCTGAATAGTCCTTTTGCAAGTATAAGCAGTGCAATCCCTAATGTCACACTTTTTACAAACATTGTTGTAGGTGTTCAGAAGTGAAAAACTCGGACTTCGTCTTGCCATTTCAGAATGAGTTCTTGGGAGAGGGATTCTGTAAGAACGTCTTTCACATATGTCTAGGTAATCTGTACGATCCCTTATACTTTTGTGAGTTTTAATCGTTGCGCTAAGGACAAAGAGGTGGCGGACTCGCAAAATGTTAAACTCCTGGTAGAGGGTGTCGGTTGGGAAACGGAAAGGTTTATTAAGCATGACTTTGATCAGCGCCCTCTGAGCTCTCTCTACCTGTATGAGAAAGCTTTTTCCCGCGCTGCCCCAAACAGAGATGCAGTACTGGATTATAGACTGACAGAGAGCGGTATAAACTAGCTTTAAGATGTCAGCTGGCGAGCAGTTTCTAAGCTTTTTCATAATAAATATGAGCCTTCTAACTCGTCTAGCTAAATCCGAGAGATGTTTTTTATAATTTAGATTTTCATCCAATGTTATGCCAAGGTATTTGAGAGTTGGTGTACGATCAATTGTATTGCAAGAACAGCTTTGATTTGAACTGAATGGATCATATTATGAGCAAGTATGTAGTTTGAGTATCAGGTCTCTGGGAGCTCTTGCGACAGAGGTTTTAGAAAATGCGATGTAATTAGTCTTTGTAACGTTAAGTGTGAGAAGGTTGTTGTTTAGGAACTTCCCTACCTCAGAGAGTCCGACTTCTGCATAGCCTTTAACCAGATCCCAGTTAGAGCCATGGAATAAAATAGCTGTATCATCTGCGTATGCTATTCTTCCGACTTCCGCATTTGTTAATGGTAATTGGAGAAGGTCGTTCAAATAAAGCGTAAAAAGTGTGGGGCCAAGAATGCTGCCCTGAGGCACGCCAAAGTCAATGGGAAGCTGTGAGCTAAGATTGCTACCGACCTTTACGCACTGCCTTCGGTTTAAAAGGTAACTTTCAAACCAAGCCAGTGAAACTCCCCTAACTCCTGCAGATTCCAGCTTTTTTAAGAGTAGGTCGACCGAGACGGTGTCAAAAGCTTTTGCCAGATCGAGGAATACTCCGATACAGCGCTCACCCTTCTCAACAGACGATGAAACTAGATTAACTAAAAGCGTGACAGCGTCTTCGGTCGATCTTCCCCTTCTGAAGCCAAACTGACGATCTGACAAGAGATGATGTTTCTCTGAGAATGACACAAGCCGATTACTGACAATCTTCTCAAGTGCTTTAGAGATTACGCTTAACAAAGCAATTGGTCTGTAGTTATCAGGTGCATTCTTGGGACCTGATTTGTAGATGGGCGAAACAGCAGCGATTTTCCAACAGTCTGGGAAAGAGCCAGTCGCCAGACTTAGATTAAAAATGTAATTTAAAGGTACAATTAATGACGGGAGTGTTTTTTTCAATAGTCCAGCGGTTAGCTTATCAAGACCTGGAGAGCTTTCAGTTTTGAAGTTGGCAATTATCTTGTAGATTTCATTTGGGTCTGTCGGGTAGAGATAGAACATGTTTATCCAGTTGCAATGTTTTGGCGTCTTAGGCGCACTGCGAATTCTTCTTCTCTTTTTCTTCAATAGCAGTGTCATATGATGACAATTTTTCCTATGACTGACAATGAATATTTTTTTAATTATTTTCTATTTTTTTTTTTCAAAATCGATAACGCGGTTTTTTTAAATCAACAAAAACGTAAAAAAATATACATGGATGATATTTTTTTGTAAATATATGAAGATGGTTTTTTTTTGTTTTTAAAAGGTAATAATATAAAAATTGGTGTCTTTTTATAAAAATTATACGGATTATTTTTGCTCGAATCACAGAGAAACACAAATCTTTCATTCCAATTATTCACACCCGAGTCAATAACTCCAGTTTTATTTGAATAAAATCACCAATATTACAAATAAAAGCCGAAATAACTCAGGAAATATATGTAATATAAGAGCACAATGTATACCGCAAAACGGCCAAAAATAATCCCTGCGAATTCTTTCGGGCTATTCTAAGTCTTTTCTAAAGTATATTATTTCCAAGTTTTTTTGCTAGTGCGTGCACTAAGTCTGATTTCATGTTCCACAGATTAATGCGACAAAATTTGCAGTGCGCGCTAGGCCTTGTTGTTTGATGGACGAATATTCGAATATTCTAGAAACCTACTTATACATATCAATATTCAAACTGTTTGTTCAATTGGTTAGTTTTTGTCAAATTCAAACGGTTGAATTTGATATCTCATTGCTCATGTGGGCATATTTTATTTTAATTCTAATTTATATTTTTTTAAGGCATGGAGGAGTATATGATCCTTATTATAGACATAATGATAAGAATGTTCTATAAACTTACCACACCCCAGCTATCGTTTCGTTTCTTACAGAAGGTCATATGCAAGCCGTAGTAGAGAGACTTCTGAATCTGTTTCGTCAGTAAGGGTTCCTGCCACGGCATTTCGTTGAGGTGGGCCATGAACGATTTGTTTCGGAATTCTGATGGCTCCCAAATTACCAACTCTTCTGTGAGAAATATGATTGATTCAATTAATTAACTAATACACAGTAATATGACATGACATATTTTAAAATAATTATTTAAATGTACAGAATAATAATAACTGGCCTGTCAGCTCAGTTGGTAGTAGCTCTGCCTTCTGCGCTGTAGGATGAGGGTTCGATTCCCTCCCAGGATAAACATTTGTGTGAAGAACATAGGTGTGTCTGTGTCTAGGTGTTATAAAGTATCATAAGTATGTATTTAAAAATATTTAAGTATTCTATCAGCCATCTAGTCACCATAATACAAGCTATGCTTAGTTTGTGATGGGACAAGATGGTGTTGTGCATTGTTCAACAATATTTATTTATTTATTTATAAAATAAAATACATGTGGAGCAGTTGAGCTACCTAAGGACTGTTTTAAACGATCTATAGAAAGCTGAACCGATATCACTGCTAGAAGGCGTCTCCAGGACACTGGCGGCATTCCCCCATAAAATTATACTATACGACATATGATTGTGGGAGAAAATAAACTAATCTAGTAGTAAAATTATACTAAGTTCTGTCGATTGATGGTCCAGTGGTATTGGCTCCACCTTTCGATTCTATGGCCGTGGGTTCGAATTCTATTCGAAAAATGTGTATAAGCTATGCTCCGAAACTTCCTCCTGGCTACCTGTTACACACGTCCGTCCCTTTTCACGAAATCACTTACATTAATTACAGGAAAGCGAGATGAAAGATTACACATCTATAAGTGCTAGATTTTAGATGCTTACTGATTAATGAATTGGAGGTACTTACTCATAAGCCCAACTCCTTGGTCGTCACCTTGTAAAATAGGTTCGGAGACGGCTCGTTTCGATATCCCGTCCTCTGACTGTGATGGTGGGTTCTCGAAACTTCTGGAAAGATATTTTATGTTGACTGACTTACAATATAGCTCAGTTGGTAGTAACTGTCCTTTGCACTGTAGGTTCGATCCCCAAGGAGAAACATTTATTATGAACATAGAAGTTCTGTGTTGGGATGTTATGATGTATGTTATGTTATAATAAATAAATATTGTTGAACAATGCATACAACACCATCTAGCCCCAAACTAAGCATAGCTTGTATTATGGTGACCATATGAATGATATATATTTTTAAATTATACTTTATAACACCCAGACACAGAACAAACACCTATGATCATCACACACATGTTCATCCTGGGACGGAATCGAACCCACAACCTACAGCGCAGAAGGTAGAGCTATTCCATTCTGTATTCCATAATACAAGCTTTGCCAGGCCAGGAGCAATCAGCACTTGAAGTGTAAAATCAATGAACGACGCGACACTGCTCTACGGACAAATTCCTAGAGCAGTGTCGCGTCTGGGAAACAATAACATATAATAATAGAAAGAGAGGCAATATAATTAATCGGATCATCTGGCCACAAAGTAATCATAGCTTGTGCATAGCATAGCTTGTTGCATATCATAAAAACATTAGTCCCGCGGCGGGAACCCGCAACCTTTTGCGTCTCAGACAGGCCTACACCCACTGCGCCAGAGGTCGTTATATATCGAATTATTTTATTAATAAAAATCTTACCCGGAAGATAGGAAGATATTCTCCACCTGTCTGAAGTTGAGGCCATAGAACTCTCGGATCCCGAAGGTCTCGAAGAACTCCTTGACTGGTGTCATAGAGTAGCAGCCGGCGAGTTGAGTTCGAGGGTAGTAAAGTACGAAGGAGAGACACATTTCCTAAACGAAACATATTAAGTAAGTACATACGTATGTCATAGAAATAACAGAATAATCTATATCATTACTCAGTCTGTCTGTTTGTTCGTTTTCACGCCTAAACCGCTGATCCGATTTTGATGAATTTTGGAATAGAGACAGATGGGACCTTGGAAAAAGACATAGGCTACTTTTTATGAAGTTACCACGCGTGCGAAGCCGCGGGCAGCTATATGTTGAGCTATCTAAGTATAGATAATTAATCCAGGCGTGACTTTGCGGTAATCTATTACAAAACATTAGACAGATGGACAAATATTTAGTATTATTCCGTCAATCTATTCGTAAAGAGTTTGACACGATGCAGAAGCATGCACTTCTGAATTCGTACTAAATATAGTACTAAATATTTGTCCATTTATCTAAGGACTTTTTCTCCAAGTTTCTCCAATGATCATGGCATATGCAATCGTGCCATAATATTGAAACAAAACACACAAATCATTGTAAATAAATAATGTCGGACATTTGACACAGCATCATCTAGCCCACATGAGTGATATGCTACTTTTATACTTTTTTTTTGTAAATCCATACATATTATACATAGAAACACCCAGACCCGAAATAAATACTTGCAGATCATACAAACATTTGTCCCGCAGCGGGAATCGAACCCGCAACCGCAAAAATCTCATATACGTAACAGAGATCGTCAAATATCCAGTTTATACTGATAATTATGTCAATAATCATGATAGCTTTAAAAGTTATAACTAGTTTAAAACAATCTATAGATAATCATTGCCAGAGGGCAGCGTCTGCAAGATATTGGCGGCATTGCTATGTTGAATGACAATGCTAATACGCTGGGTCAGATAGGAGCCAGCTCTTGGGTCACGCAATGTTTCTACGTACGATTGTATTTTAAGACAGGAAAAGATCATTTTTATTTACCAATTATTTATAAATTTCACACACATTTACAAGTTAGGTACTGGTGATCGCACTAGGCCATTATTTACTTAGTATTAATTTAACAATATTATAAAGTTTTTGGCATCAATTGATTTTTGACGTCTATAAATCGATGAACGCCGGCTGCACGCACTAGAAATTGTCACGTTCCGCCTGAGCCGAGCTTGCAAGCGAGAGCGCAGAACAAGCGATAGCGAGGCACGATCGGCCAAAGCGTTCGGCTTGTGAAGCATCTTAATAGGTAAAATGTAAGCCATTTTTCATCAATGTTTTCTTTGGACGTTATCACGTAAATTACCGTCCGTAAACCGATTTTACAGACAACCATTTTTTTCTATTAAAATCAGAACCTATTGTTTCCTTTCTCAAAGACATCCTTTACTAACGGTTGTTTTCATATATGAAGCCAGTAATAAATTAAATATGTAGGTATTTATATATTTAAATTATTGTCTGACGATGAGGAAAACCTTTGAGGAAAACGGTGAGTAGTTTTTGAAAGGTTAGCTTCATTTATTTGGCTCTGGACCAAATCTTATATTATCCTTCCTTATCTACTTGTAGTTTTGCAAAACAATATCGTGTGGTAAGTTACTAGGAAAGTTTGCAAATACTGTGTCAACATGTGTAGTTCCTTGAATAACCCTTGTACCTGTACCTTGTACTTGTACATGTACCTAGGCAGTGCAATGTCGACTGTATTCGATCAAAATAAGATCCACAAGGATTCTTCGTTTGTTATTTAATGAAGTGACATAACTCTGCTAATTTAATATTTTTTACTCATTTTATTGCATGTTTTATTCAGTAATCTTAGCAGAATTTTAATGAATAAATTGTGACTACACAGGACAAGTATGGACATTTGAATTATATGTGTATTATGGTGCAATGTGATTTGAAGGACGAGGAATCCTAAGAAAATTTTAGACGGCCATTCCGCAATGACGATTAGAATTGACAATTGACCATCGACTAAGACTTTATTAACAAACAAATTGATATAAACAATTGACACTGGCAAAATTGACATTATTGTCACATGTCACATGCCAGTAACAAAGAAGAAGTGTAGTTACTTGATAACTTGTATGTACCTAGGCAGTGTAATATCGACTGTATTCGATCAAATTAAGATCCATATTGTATAGTATTAATGTTTCTATTGGCTAGTGTGAAGTTCGTGAAAAATCACCTGTGCATCAGAATAGCCGCCCAAAATAAGCTTATCCCGGGAAGTGCTGTCGTATGTACATTCTGTAAGAAGCTTGTCTCCTTTTAGGAACTTTCTGCCACCAGGAACCACTCTGGATTGCTGGTATCGGACGTCGTAGGAATTTTCCTGCAAAAATGCATTGAACAGTTAAATATATATCAGGGCCACCTGTCATCAAAATTCGGAAACTATGCATAAAATTTGTGTTAGCGAAATCTATGTCTTTAAGTTTAGTACTAAAAGCACTAAACAAAAAAAATAGCTTTCACACAAACGAATGTTGTATGAATTTGAAAACAGTTAAATGTATATTAGACCCATCTGTGATCAAGATTCGGAAACTATGTTTGAAATTTGTATAAGCGACATCTATGTCTTATGTTTAGTACTAAAAGCACTAAACGCAAAAATGAAATGAGCTTTCACACAAACGACTGTTTGTCTAGCGATAAAGTCAAAGCCAGATACGCTAGATGGCGCTATAACCATAATAAACATTATTTAATTATTTAATTTTATTATTTTACCTCAGATATTCTAGGAAGTTCTGTGTTCCCTCTGACGTGCTTCAATGATATCCTTCTGGCAGTTCCATGTGCGTGAAGAAGAACGGATACTATGTTGATACCATCGTCCGGCATTGTCTAGAACGAGAAACGGAATGTTAGTAAGTAGGTAGGAAACTAGTAAGTATCTTCTTGGTCTGTTTTTTTAAACAGATTATCCAGGTCTATGTTTTGCGAGGTCAGATACCTAGGATATGGGTATTGTAGCATTTTAATCAGAGCACTTCTATGGCCGACAGTCTCGGCCATGTTTTAAAAAGTTGTCAGAACTTAGCTACTTCAAATATAATAAGTATGTATTTACAGGTATATAAGTAATATATCAGTCATTTGGTTCTCATTTACAGAGTTACTTACGCATCTATAATGTTAGTAGGGATAAGACATTATACGTTACTTTGACTTTTGGTAAATGTATCACGCAATCCTAAACGAATTAAAGCATGTATAACAGGAAATAATAGACAATATTTCAAATTTCGTCAAATCGTCAAATTTATTGAAACCTCATGTGTTTAAACCTTGTGTACTGTAATATAGTTTTTTTTTGTCAAACTCTTAGTTTTAAGTTTAAACAGCAAATAAATATTTTTTCATTTTTTTTCATTTCATAAGTATTTTTAAATATTTTAATTATAATCTTAACTACTAATTACAACAGTTAACAATTATCATCTGTAATGCTAATTTCTTAAACTCTCCGTGAAGAATTATCCGAGAAGAGTAAACTCAAAAATAGTGCTTTTTATTTAGGAATTGTACTATCCATACAAAGCATAAATGCTGATTTGTCACTACCAACTCCCAACTTGAACACTGCCTAAACACTCAAGATTCGCCGTCACTACTTCTCACTATCTAACAAAAAGAGATTTCATGACAAATGTTGAGAAACGTTTTTAATGTTTACAATAGTACTTATCTATTAATGCAATTAGCAATGTTTTATTTATTTATTGACCGAGCGAGCACGAAGCGCGGGCGAGTATCGTTTCAGCTTAGGCGCAAATGCTTTCGTAGTCCAGCCGGCGTCTGTCCGTACGTTCTCCTCTACATGTCGCAATTCTCAACCGATTCTCGTGAAATTTTGTGAGCAGGTTCTATAACTATATAGAATTTTTTAGTCCAGTCAGTTTTTGAAAATTTTTCAAAATGGCGTATGTATAGGGGTTGGAAACTTAAACAAAGTTCCATTTCAGTAATTTCGAATGTTCGCGAAGCTACAGCTCACAGAGCCGCTAGTTTAAATACTTACGCCTTCAGTACACTCTGAACTGCATATTCCCACAGTTTTGTACTGCCGTTGGGCTGGCGGGATCACATGTAACGCTGAGATGCCAATTCCAGTCACCATAAGCGCTGCGTCGTGCATTCTTAGTGACGGTGTGTAATGCAACCTTATTCCTGAACTGTCCAGCACTGAAATAATAATAATAATGCATTTCACATTTCACAGCACTGAAATAATAAAAAAAAACGTGCGTCTCGGGAGGCACGACAGAAGTGATAACTTAAACTAATCTAATTAGCGCTGTGGGTTAGAGTGAGAGAGGAGGAGCCTGCCTACCGTAACGCGGTAGGCAGGCGCGCTTACGTAACGCGTTACGTAACGAAGCAGTTTACCCTCCCATAGGAGTTATCACTTCAATAACGCATTTCACATTTCACACAGTAACACATGAAAACCAATCTGAAATCTAAAAACCAGCGCTACTTCCGTGCCTAGTTATTTTAAAAAATCCTGAAACACGTGTCCATTTATTTTGCATTTTAAGTATGTAAACCAAGATTCTAAAAAGTCAGACCACCCGTTAAAAAGTTCCTATACAAACTTTGACACTCTGTTTTACCCCTTTGTAAAGATCATTTTGAAGAATCCTGAAACACGTGCCCATTTATTTTGCATTTTAATTATTCAAATCAAGTTTCAAGCAAATCGCACCATGCGTTAAAAAGTTTCATACATTAGTTTTCACCTCTTTTCAGGGGTTGAATTTCAAAAAATCCCGCCGCTTTCGCTATAAAAGGAAGCTACCTTCCAAATTTCAGCTTCCTAGCTTCAGCGGTTTCGGCTCAGCGATGATGAATCGGTCAGTCAGGTTAAGCTATTTTATAGGTATATGTAGATAAATAAAATATTACCTTTATGTAGCGCCTTATTATCATAATGAACTTCAAGCATATAGTATTTAACACCTCCCTTGTCGCCTAGAGGTATTCCGACGTTCTCTGGTAGAAATTCACCTGAAATTAATTAAGACACGCGAATTACAACTTTGCACTAATTGCTTTAAGGGTAGTGTTTGAAAATAAGCTTTCTGGAAAACAACTGACGAAACTTCTTCTAATTGGTTAAGGAAAGTTGGGTGTGTGAATTTCTGAAGAGTTGACTGGATTCTCGATTTTCGTAATTGTTTTTGTTGAGGGTAGATGAATAATTAAAACGGCTGCTTCGGCTGCTCGGTGACGAGAGTTTCAGGTTCGATTCTCGCGGAATCTAAGAACAATAACGACTGTGACAGTTATACTCCGAGGATCCGAAACTGTTTTATTTATTTTATTTCACTTTCAAAACTTTCATGATTTGAGCGATACATTTAGACACTATACGTATAGATTCATAGACTAGACTAGAGAATCTAGATGAATCGATCGACCGCGTTTGTCATAAAGTCGTATCTTGTCGTTCGACATTTGTTATTATATATAAAACTAGCTGCTGCCTGCGGCTTCGCACGCGTGGTGTCTACATAAAAGTAGCCTATGTCCTTCTCCAAGGTCCCATCTATCTCTATGCCAAAATTAATCAAAATCAAATAATATAATATAATAATATAACTAATAATATAATAAATAAAGATATAATATATATATAAAGGATAAAATAACAACAGATCATTTTTGCTTGAATTACAAAGAAACACAAATCTTTTGTTCCAATTATTCAAACCCGAGTCAATAACTCTAGCTCTATTTAAATAAAAACACCAAAATTACTAATTAAACACGAAACAATCCGAAGAAAAATAAATAATATAAGATTGCAATGTTTGCTTCACACGATGACCAAGAATTATCTTTGTGACTTATAATAAACAATAAAGAAGATTATACGCTTTTCTTTTAGCCTATATGCCCTTTGGCATAATGTCTCATGCAATTCCCTCTACTGGTCTCTGAAACGAATGAAGGTTACAAAAGGGTTAAACTTACTTTTAGATCCCATTGCCCACGCGGCGATCGGGGTGGCACAAAAGGCCCAGCTACTCGGCCTATTGGGTCCGAAATAGCCGGCGCCATCTGTCCAACGGTCCCAGAGAACCTATAACAAAAACGTGTTGTATTTCTGGTGGTATAATGAACCGTGTTTGTTATTATTTAGATGACAAAAAGCTTGGGCTGAATCTGCTCCAACTCGGCATTTGTAACAAAATTAACATCATAAGTGTTGAGACTAGACGAGTTTCTTGTCGGATTCTTCTTGAACTTGGGGCTAGGAGGAACCGTCACCTAGATTCACAAGCAAGCAAGCAAGCAAGACGAATCAAAATTGCCCTTGTGATTTTATTACATAAATAATGTTTTGATTTGTTTTTCCAGCCGGGCGATTATGTAATTCTAATACTATCAAAATCTATATATTAATACGTGAAGCAAAAACTTTGTACCAATTTTTACGAAAATTGCGCGGACGGAGGGGTATGAAATTTCACACACTTATAGTTTATATAGAGAAGGAGTGCAGAATGCTAATATTTTTTTAAGAGTATGCATAAAAAATACATGAATTATTTGATTATGGTCGAATTTTAACCAATGGGCGACCACTAGTTCTATCAAAACATTGATACTAACAGCTTTCAGTTACTATTGGTGAATATGTATTACGGAAGGTTGATGTTGATTTTAAGACATGCTGTCATATGAATATAAACTCAGATATACACCGAAGTTCTAATACAAATCTTTGAAATAATGCCTCTTTCTAATAGAATCGAATAGATATTGATTATAGCAAGAGTTCTATAATCGGAAATCTCAAATTTCATCATAACGCAATCGAGATTATATAAGGTTTATCTAAATGACGACCTCTGACGCAGTGGGCCATGGTCCGGCTGAGATGCAGAAGGTTGCGGGTTCTTTTCCCGCCGCGGAATGTTTGTATGATCTTCAAATATTTGTCTCCGGCCTGGGTGTTTCTATGTATAGTATGTATTTACAAAAAAAAGGTATATAAGTAGTATAATAAGTCATGTAATACCCATACATAATACAAGCTCTGCTTACGTTGGGGCCACATGATGCTGTTTGAAATGTCTGGCATTATTATTATAAAAACGTTGATAATTAATTGATGCGTAATTGAGACTATTTGAGACACAAATAAAATACTTATATAAAACATAACTGCGGAAGACTTCGCACAGATGTACTCGTACCTATACATAACAAGTATACCTATACATCACTAATATATCTCTAAATCTATCTTCGTAGAAAGATCCATTGAGCCGTTTAGCCGTGAAAAGGGAACATACAAACAAATAAGCATAAAGAGACATGGTCGAATTTATAATATTACTAGCTGAACCGACGTGTTGCTCAGTAGTTCTAATACGTTCAACACAATACACGCTTACCCAACCTAGATAACTAAAGATGTTGAAGTTAACTTACACTGCCATCTGTTAGAAAGTTATGGAACTTATTGTAGGAAAACATTTAATTTGCAATAAAAACTATTCTATCTTTTATGTTTAACCAAAAGTAGTTCCGCAGTTATATCCTGGAAAAACATGGTAACGCGAGATTTATATAAGTATATAAAGATGAAGATGGAGACAACTATCCAAATATCCAACGTTTGCATTAAATTTGATGAAGTATGATGAAGTGACGTCACAGGAGCAGATGAAAGTTCTGTTCTAACAAAAACATCAAGGGTAAGTGTCCCCGATCGGAACATTATATCTGCAAACCATCCCGACATTATCCTCTAGAGGAAATCGTCCCCGCAACCTTACGCTTCGCAAGGCTTAACCAAGCAAACACTCGCCCGGTCCGTTTATATGAATAATTAGATGCTGCCCGAGGCTAAAAAGTAACCTTCCGCAAGATACAACCAAATCCTTGGCAAATTTCGTTGGAAACTTTCAGCCGTCTAACAGTGAAAACGTAGCAAAGTCAGTTCCGAACTCGCTCTCAATTTGTGTCCACACCGTTTTGATTACTGCGATTTAAGAAATAGAGTCCTATTTACTCTGTTCCATCTTACCTGATCATCTTCTTGGACCTCGCATTCGTACAACACCATGTGATGCACTGGCGACTCCGAATTGTCTGTAACTGGCACCCCGTCCTTAATAGGATGGCTGTCGATGACTGGCTCGTATCCAACTATATGGTGCTTGGAATGTAGTTCAGGAGTTTTGAAGAGTTTGCACCAGAAGAGTGTGGCCATTATGTGGGGAATCGTCAGCTGGAATAAGAAAAGGCCGTATTTAGTGCTCGACATTATCAACACCACATTATAAAAGTCCAGATGGACTTAGGTCTTCCCATATACACCCAGGACAAGCTGCTTTCCACCGTCTACTAGCTAACCAAAACTGTAAGGAACGGCTTAAAAAGTACTTACATTTGACAACCTCACATCCCATTGTTTCAAAGGAATGGATTCTGGTTTAGCCACAGGCTGCAGAAGCCGAAGAGGCCGAAAGCCGCTTTTCACGTGTTTCGGAAGTTCTCCATCTGACCCTGGTGGTCCTAATGCCCAGAGGATTTGTGTTGTATCCTTCTGTAAGAGTACCATTAAAATACAACACGGAACCGAAGCCATCCAAGTCTTGAGTTCTGAGAAGAAGTTACACAGGACAAGATAGTTTGAATAGTAATTAATAGACATCAAACTGATATTTAATCTTTTTTACCACGTAAGGAAAATCATCACGAGGAAACATGCCCAAAACAGCCCAAAACTTTATAAATTATTCAGAATTGATCTAGCTAATGTTATAAATGCGAAAGTAGCTCTGTCTGTCCGTCTGTCTGTTTGTTACGTTTTCACGAATTTTGGTATAGAGATATATGGGACTTTGGAGAAGGACATAGGCTACTTCTTATGTAGATACCACACGTGCAAAGCTGCGGGCAGCAGCTAGTATAGTATAAATGCTGAGTAAGTTCTGTCAGCCTTCTGTTTTCCATATTACTCATTTATTTATTTATTTTACTTTAATTAACACGGAAAAACCAATTACATTAATTAAAGTCAGTCTAAGCAATTACTTGAAATATAAATAGATTATAAATACTTATTTACAATGTCAAAGAAATAGTCAATATAATTCGGCCAATAATAATACCTAGCCATCAATGTCGAGCCAAAACAGAAATAGAAAATAAAAATAGTATGAAACACGCAATCATACATCACGCTCACAGAAACTCAAACAATCCGATAAAATTTTCACCCATCCATCCGCAAATAAATCGTACTCAGGACTACGATTCAGGAGCGCGTTTAACGCGGCGAGGATGCGCCGGAATAGGTGACGAAGATCTAGCCACAGTGCGTGCCGGTGGTTCGGCACACAACCTATGATTCCGACCTCGACAATAGTTGTTCGGGACAAACAATCGACACAGCTCGTTGCTCAAGTCCAGAGCGTCAATCTTGCCGCGGAAAATTTTGCAGGCCTGATCGCAAGCCCGTCGAACCTCCAACGAGTTGTACCCTAGACAACCCAGCAAGAATTTTGTGGGATATAGGTATGGGTAATATCCATAACGGCGTTTGTAGAGAGCCCACAAGAAAGCCTTCTGGACCTTTTCCAGCAAGAGTGCATATGTGCTCTCATGCTGGTTCCACACGCAGACACTGGATTCCATCTTGCTACGTACAAGTGCACAAAAAGTAAACAGACCACATGATTGCTTCGGAAGTCACAGGCATTTCTGAGGACAAAGCCCAAGCGCCTATAAGACTCTTTAGCCAGTGCAGTTACATGATCGTGGAAAGTAAGCTTACGATCGAAAGTGACTCTCAAGTCTTTTACTGTGATAGAACTAGTAATAGGAATATTGTTAAGTTGATATATAAAGTTGATTGGATGACACTTTCTACCGAAAGTCGAACGTACTATCTCTGTAACACAGCTTTGCTAAGTTTGGGGCTAGATGGCGCTCTGTGTAATATCATTCATTATTCATGTATATCTATTGGTCTTTATTTTATTTTTTATTCTGGTTAACATTGATTATTTCTTTGAATTTAGATAGTTTTCATGTCCGCTAAACAGAATCGGTCCTAAACGAAGACCTGCGCGTTTTGTTGACTGCAATCCGCATATGCTGAATTAGGGTCCATTTTGCGACCAATAATTAAGTTATTATGTTGTTGCAAATAAAAACTAATTCTATTCTATTGTATTTTGAGTAGTCTACATATTGTATTTTGAATACACGACTGAGATTTGAAATCACAGTTTCAAAACCTTGTGATAGGAAGGCATCTAGTTGTTACACAGAAAGTTTTCTAATCTACAACATCAGTGCTTTTTATGAAAAGTATAATAGTATCATCATTTTTAGGGGTTCATATTTAGCCCTATGGTATATCTCAGCAGCTGTTGATTTCGACCTACCATAATATTGGTAAACAATTCACACAGGACCATCTAGTCCCAAAGTAAACAGAGCGTGTACTAAACGATATGACTGATAGAACAATTTTATATACAGGTAAAAATACATGCATAGGATACTTTATAACACCCACAGAACAAATTTCTATGTTCATCACATAATGGAGGGGAGCACACAAACTACGGCACAGAAGATAGTGCAACTTTAATTGACTGAGCGAGCGCGAAGTGCGAGCGAGTGTCTCTATTTCAGCTTAGGCAAAAATGCTTTCGTATGTCCGGCGTCTGTCCGGATGTTCTCCTCTACAAGTCGCATTTGTTTACCGATTCTTGGGAAATTTTGTGAGCAGGTTCTATCACTATGTAGAATTGAATCGATTCCGTTTTTGGATTTTTTTTCAAAATGGCGGCGATATGGGGGTTGAAAACGTAAAAAAATATATATTTAAGTCATTTCGAAAAATGATCGCGAGGTCTACAGCTTACAGAGCCACTAGTATTATATAGTTCAGCTAAGAGACCTAGGATTCCTTCCATAAAGTTCTAGTCTTTTACACTCCACTTACTCCAATAACGAAATCCTGTTTATCACACGTATCCAGTGGTCTTCGGAACTCCACGCATGTGTGCGTTTTGTTCTGGTATGCGGATATCAGCTCGTAGTCTTGTACATCGTCAGCTATAACTTTGTCATCGAACTCTGGACCGTAGCAGTCCTGAAACAAGGTAGAAATTTGATGGTAAAGAATCGTGAAATACTTTATTGGGAATATTGATATGTCCTGGAGGCTTGTTCTCAGAGTTGCTGCAAGTTTCACAGTATTTTCACTTTGATAACCAGATATTTGGTCAAAGGCCTGGTTACCTAAATAAATAAATAATAATGCAAGACATCTCACACAGCATCATTTGACCCGAAAGTAAGCAGAGCCTGTGTTATGGGTACCACATGCATTTTTTTTATCAAATACATATTATACATAGAAACACCCACATCCGCGACAAATATTTGCAGATCATACAAATATTTGCCTCGTGGCGGGTATCGAACTCTTAATGATTTATGGCTGCCTACAAATGTGTTTAGGCTACTGGTTTTACCGATGTGTATGATAACAGATTAAAAGAACAATTTATCAAACAATGAGTTGATAGGTTGTCCACAATACAAGAGCATTCTCCAAAAGATCAAATAAAGAGAAACACAGCAGCTGTTGCCAATTCTCAAAGAAAAAGAAAATCCCGCAACGATTGAACTTTTATAGATCTAAAACCAAACAAAAGTACCTTCAATACCTAACCTTTTCTGCGGAATACCTTTTACGTTTATCTAACAAACAGCCTCAGCAAAGTTTTCCAATGTTTACTCCAACATTCAAAGGAATATAGCCCCTATTGAATTAACGCAAGGGTGGATTTCCCGTGTGAGAGAAGAGAGTAAAGGGCCCGGCAGATGATGGTTCTTCAAAAATAGAACAGATGTCTTGCAAGAGGTGTGCTATAAAGATAAATAATAATTGAATTTTTTGCCGTTTTGTATTTTTTTTATTGTCGGCAGATGTCACGTCGCACGTGCCCTGCCTTCTGTCGGTGCACCTGGTGTTTGTAATGATAGGGGGGTTTGTGCACAAGTCATGGTATCCTTTAGCTGACAATCTCTGTGGCGCAGTGGGCTAAGGTCCGGCGTCGACACAGAAGGTTGCGGGATCCATTCCCGCTGCGAGACAAATGTTTGTATGATCTGTAAGTATTTGTCTCGGGACTGGGTGTTTCTATGTATAATATGTATGTATTTACAAAAAAAGGATGTAAGTAGTATACCAGTCGGTCATAACACAAGCTCTGCTTACTTTGGGACCAGATGACTGTGTTAAATGTCCGGCATTATTTATTTATTATTTTATTTTGATTAGTGGTTACGAAGAAGCATACATTTTGCTGTCGACATTTGGTTTCGTGTCTTTTAACTCCACTAGTAACGATACTCAAGAATAAAGCTCCCGCTACACGACCCATCTAATTCAGTTTTCGAATTACTGTGGTGCTTTTACGACACTCAATTTGACAGTCGAACGGATTAAAATTTGAATTAGACGTAAGTATTTATAACGTCACGTAAATCCCTACTTCCCTACTAATATTACAAATACGAAATTAACTCTGTCTGTTTGTCACGTTTTCGCGCCTAAACCGCTGAACCGATTATGATGAATTTTGGTATAGAGATAGATGGGACCTTGGAGAAGGACATAGGCTACTTTTTATGTAGGTATCACGCGCGCGAAGAAAAACCGAATCGAAAACCGACTTCATTGAACATAAAAAATATAACCGAATTGTGCACCTCATCCTTTTTTTGAAGTCGGTTAAAAAAGGTTTTTATTTTACGTTTTTAAAACGTAATTATACACATATGGCCCGTTTACATGGAGTGTTTCGCAAATGCAATCGAAAATATATCGAAAATCGAAATTTAATTAAGTTGGAATGATTTAGACTGGATGTGAAACTAGAAATATGGAATTGGGGAATATTGGGATCGAGAAATTGGGTAACGTTAGAATTCGAATGAAATATTCGCTTACAAAACTTACTGAATCCTAGCAAGTAAATCATAATTTAATACCATAGGTTAAGATTAGGTTACAAACAAAACATTATTTATTTAATAAAATCACAAGGACCACTTTGAATCGTCTTCTTACTTGCTAGTGAATCTAGGTGCCGGTTCCTCCTAACCCCAGTTCAAGAAGAATCCGGCAAGAAACTCGTCTGGTCTTAACCCTTTTTTGTCATACTTGCCAATTTTGTTACGGATGCCGAGTCGAGTTGGAGCAGATTCATCCCAAGCTTTTTGGTCATATAAATAATCAGATATTTATAATATGCTTTAATAGACAGTTTCTGTTTAATTACTTTTTAAATTTGCCAATCGACAAATCTAACTTAGCCCTATAAAAGACATTAACTTTAGGGAGCCTAACTGTGTGAACAGGGAGTTTATCTTTATTTCTAGTGATAATACTATGATTACCACAATTTTTATTAAACAAATAAACATTTTTGTGCATATACATTAAATTTTCGTATATATACTGACAAGGTTCTAGATTATAAGTAGTATATCAGTCATGTGGTACTCATAACACGAGCTCTACTTACTAGGGCGCAATCTGATTGATGTGATAAGAGAGAGACATTACAGTGAGGTTATACTGACTAATCAGTACGCATGATTAAGAATTGAAAGTCTAATATTGTGCAACATAGCCTCGCTGAATCATCGGTGTAGCAATGTACTGTCATGCTATACATACTTAACAACTTATCTACTCACATTAATTTAATGATTCTAGACAAAGCGATTTATAGTAAACTAGCTGTCCCGTTCGCGACTTCGTCTGCGAGCTTTAAAAAGAAAAAAATATCGAATTGTTTAAATCATTGTCTAAATGAAAAATCTAAATCATTCTCGTATCCACTTGAACACACACAAAAAAATTCATCAAAATCGGTCCAGCCGTTTAGGAGAAGTTTAATCAGAAGATTTATATATATAAAGTACATACCAATAAGCACTGTTCCAAAACATTTTTCAATAAAGAATAAAGATAAGAATAATGACGATATTAATCATGTCCTTTTACTTGCTCAATATTGCTATTAGTACTTTTATAGTGCGCGAAAGGGGATATACGAAAACTGTCACTTAAGACGATGACCTCAGTAAAAGATCTTTTGTTTAGAAAAAGAAATATTTTTGCCGCTATTGAATAATAGAAAAAAATATGTTTATTTGACAACACATAACTGAACAGAAGTCAGTAAAAAAGGTAATATTGTAGTTGGTATGGTATCATAGGTATCTACATACAAAATGGATTATAAAAAATTAAGAACTTATCGTAGGTCTCAGAGTAAGTCTTAGGCACCCTAATGGTAGGACAAACATAAGCACGAACTAGTAGCAAAATGATCGTTTTTTGTAGGAGTAATAATTATAAAAAAATGGTATTTATGGTATTTCACTTTCAAAACTTTCGTGAGCTGCACTATACATTGCACTATAAACAAGGGTTTTATTCACGTATTATTTTGTCGATGGAGACACCGACACTGTTTCGATTCATCTAGAGAATCTTTATCAGGGTGAGTTCGATCCGCGGTCCGCTCGTTGACGCTCGAGTTCAAACCGTGAACTCTATGAATCGAAACAATCAAATCAAAATAATATAACGTGAATAGAACCCGTGTTTATCAATATGTAAATATGGTATTTATTTTTAATAATGTGTCTCCAACTTCCTCGTTTCCAACTGTTTTTAAAATTATTGTTGATTCTGTAATATTTATTCATAATATATAATAATATATTCATATTATCGACCTTATATCATAATTATATGAAATAAGGTCGATATTATGAAATAACCATCATCTTCTAAAGTTGACGTCGTATTAAATTACAGGTTGATCTATTAAGTATGAAATAAACTAATTTAAACATTATCCTTTAGAACAACATTTTTAAAATTCCTTATTATATATTTTTGATAAAATATTGCGATTTAAGCGCCGTCAAAGCGCGTCATGGTAATTTGCTCAGGTAGTCGCCTTAAGATTATTTTCTTTATTGAAACAGGTTCTATTACTAATACTCGTCTAAAACATGAAATCGTACGCAACTATTGCTTTTATTTTTATCATTCCATCAGTTCTACCGACTTCAATATAAATCCCTTCGCTATCTGCACGCCACATCTACACGGACAGAACCGAGTGATTGTAGATAGTCTGTTATAAGCAGGTAAGTACACTAAACCAGTATTTCAGAATTTATTGGACTTCACTCGGGAAATTATTCCCACGGCATTCAAATGTGAAGTTCTGATTTAGACAATGAATATCTGCTCTAGAGGGTTCTTAGTCTTACCTATGTAATATCGACGCATGATATTATACCAGCTGCTGCCCGCGGCTTCGCTTGCTTGATATGTACTTAAAAAATAGCCTATGTCGATCGCCAAGATACAATCTGTCTAAGTACCAAATTTGATCAAGATTCGTTCAGGTGTTTAGCCATGAAAATGTAACAAATATAATGTACAGAGACATTTTCGTATCCCTTCTGATATTATAAATGTGAATGTAACTGTCTGTCTGTTTGTTACGTTCTCACGCCTAAGCCGCTTAACCGATTAAGATGAATTTTATTATAGATATAGATGGGACCTTGGAGAAGGACATAGGCTACTTTTTATGTAGGTACCACGCGTGCGAAGTCGCGGGCAGCAGCTTGTTTCTAACATTAGTATCTGTGGATGCAGTTTCTCATCTTGTAGCATTTACATAGAAAATCTTGGTGGTTTTAGTAGATACTTAGTACTATAACTACTTATTTATAATTTGTAATCTTTTTTAGGGATCAAAATCCACATGGAATGGAACCCTTATAGTTTCGATATATTCGTCTGTCTGTCTGTCCGCCCGTAATCTTGCTCTTGCTCGCAGATTACCATTTTATCGTGAAAATTGGCGCAGTTGGCTAAGACCCGGCTGAGACGCAAAAGGTTGCGGGTTCGATTCCCGTCGCGGGACAAATTTTTGTACGATCTGCAAGTATTTGTCTCGGGTCTGGGTGTTTCTATGTATAATATGTATGTATTTACAAAAAAAAAAGGTATATAAGTAGTATATCAGTCATGTGGTACCCATAACACAAGCTCTGCTTACTTTGGGGCCAGATGATGTTGTGTGAAATGTCCGGGATTATTTATTTATTTATATTTTGCACGGTAATACGTACGTAGTAGTGATCCCTACAAAGTTAAGATACGTCCCCTACATGTAAAGGGGGGTTGATTTTAGAATATTTTACTACCCCTATTTTATTACATGGGGCACGTCGTTGAATAGATCTTTTAAAGATACTATGAGTTTTTATAGTTTCATTTCATATGACCTGACTAGTCATTATTAATCTTGCTGAACACCTATTAGATTACATTAGAACAATGATTGGAATGATTGTATTATGGTGACCAGATGACTGCTGGAATACTTATATATTTTTAAATACATACTTATGATACTTTATAACACCCAGACACAGAACTAACGCCTAAGTTCATCATCCAAATATTTACCTGGGAGAGAAACGAACCCTCAACCTACAACGCAGAAGGCAGATCTACTACCAACTGTAGGGCGATTATGGAGCTCTTGATACAATCAATGTCTATCAGTCTCGATTAGCAATCGGCATCAATGTCTATCAATTTCGATTAGCAATAGGCATTATTTCAATCAATCATGTACTTACGATGTATTTAAATGCTTAGTACGCTAAACATGGTTCCCACCACTATTGTACTTTGTAAATTAGTCGAGTTACAGTTTGACAGTAACTTCACATTGTAACTAGCGATAGAAGCCGATAGAAATCGCAGCGATCCGTAATACCAATTTATCATTAGTAACTGAAAGCTATTAGTATCAATGCTTTGATAATATCAAAGTTCCATAATCGCCCCACTGAGCTGACTGGCCTGTCAAATATATAAATATAATTATACAAATATAAAACGGGACAATAGTCGTACAAAACCCTCCTCAAAGCAACATTTTTTTGACTCGTTTCGAACGATAGAACGATGAACATTACTTTTAAGAATCTATGTCAGAAACAATTATCGTATTGTCAAAACAATACGATAATTTAAATTAGACAACGAAACATCTGTCAAATTCGACCGAATTCAACGTTCATTTCATCGACAGTATCGTTTCAATATCGAAATCAGTTTGTAGAGTCGACGCCCTGGATGAGGCTCGCACAGGATCGGATATAATGGCACATATAAAGAGAAGCCCAGTAGGTGAAGTCAGGCTGTGGATGATGATGATGTAACCATTAATGACTCTAAGTGTGGCTGTAAGCATTTAGTTTTCACTCGTAAATTATTTATTCAATTTGTGAAATACTTTTTCGTTCCGATTTTATCAAAATCGGTTAACAGAGTAGACGCCCTGCATGAAGCTGGCTCAGAACCGGAAATAATTGCACATACAAAGGAAAGCCTATACCCAGTTGGTTAAGTCGGGCTGTGGATGATGATGATGATGTAACCATCAATGACTCTGGCAGTAAGCACTTAGTACTTACTCGTAAATGATTTATTCAATTTGTGAAATACATTGACAGTCGGCAATATATTTGCAAATTAATGGCAGTGACTGACTGTTTGTCACTTATTACCATAATAGTAGCCCATTCGTCGAGAACATGCCGTTAGCTATTGTAAGCGTAAATGTAATAGGTATTCTAGGAGTATCACGGGAAAACGTGTCTAGATTTAATGAGAAAGATAGGCAGGTGTCTTAGAAATGTGATGGTTCCGTGCCGTAATATTCTATAAAGAAAAACGTATTAAAAACTAGGAAGAAAACCGCCTTCATTAATAAAATTTGAGCACATTTATAATTTTTCGAAATTCGTAAAACACTGGAAAGTCACAGGAAAGCATAATATGGCATAAATTTCTATTGGACCGGGAAGTATACTTTCGCTACAGAATATTCACGAAAATTCGCGTTCTATTGAATAGCCTGAAAAACTTTAGTGGTACCAATAAAAAATACCAGTTACGTAGATTTTTGTGCAGAACTCTAAAAATACTAGGTGAGGTAGGTATATTTGATGGAAAGCAGTACGTCTGATAGGTACAAAGACGCTTATTATTTCTCTTCAGTGACTGGACTATAAAATCGTTAGTACACTTATGTAACAAAGTGCTTTCATTGTGATGTGAGATTCGTCAAGTTCAAGCGGAAACATTAACATTCTTTCTTCCACACAAAAGAATAAGTTTTAAGATTCAACTTCATGGTTTGCGCATGTGAATTTGAGACACAATAGATAGCCGTGAATATACGTCAATCACTCGCAAAATAAACGTTCTAGGTAAAAGGATATTGACCCTTACACTATTGTAATAAGATACTATCTGTGATGTCATACCGGCTTGCAAGAACTGCAGTTTGGCGGCATGTTTTGCGCAAACGATGAAATGCATAGCCGGTTTTGATGTAATCTTTGTGGGAAGTACAAAGGTAGTCTGGGTTATTGTGAAGTTTTCGGAATCTGTACAATTAAATTCTTCAGGTATTCTCGGAAGCTCGGAACCAGTAACATGGCGATTAATAAACTTATACAACTTTCTCAATAAAAAGTCAGTACTTACTTGTATACTAAGATTGAAGAACATTTACGTACCTGTAGTACGTAAATGTGCTTCAAATCGATAAACGATATTTCGGGGCAATAATCGTGCAAAACTATACTCTCAGTTTTGAATCGTTTTGAGCTGGAACGACAGATGTAATTTTGACAATCGATGTAATCCACCACAACAGATGGTAAGATAATTTAAGTTTGACAACGAAACAACTGGCAATTCAACTGTCGAATTGAAATAACGTAATCGGTTACGCAGAGTAGACACCCAGGCCTAACACGCACTAGCAAATTAATCCGCGCTATGCTGAAACTATAATTTTCAGAGCGGGTTTTTCCGCGTGCGTGCGTCTAAGTCTGATTTGAAGTTCCACAGAATAACACTGGAATTATTAGCAGTAAGCGTCTCATACTACATGGAAATAATGTCAATGAAATAAGACACAAAATGCAATTTCACAACTCATTAGATGATCATTAGACTCCAACGACTTTTTCTGTCGATCTTTCCAAGATTCTTGGCAATGTATTTCTAGCCAATCTACACAACATACTATAAACGGTGTTTCCTTTGTTTTCCGACATGTGCCTATTTTTATAAACATACCGCGCGCGTTCCATAAAAAGCATTACAATGCAGGTGTCAGTCCGTCTGCCCGCATGCACCTTGCACTGCATGTATTAACCGACCTTATGTATCGTATGGAATACAAAACACGGACCAAAAGTACAATTTTACTGTGACGGCCGAAATATCTTGAGAATATAGTTTTTAAGGTTTTGAAATCCACAAGGATGCCTTGTAGTTTATGTCTGTCTGTCTGTTCGTCTCTAACGCTGTAGCTATAAGGTAATACTTTTCTATATATTACCTAATACGTGAAGCAAAAACTTTATACACCTTTTTACGAAAATTGCGCGGACGGAGGAGTATGAAATTTCGCACACTTATAGTTTATATACATAGAGGAGTGCAGAATGCTAATATTTTTTTCAATTATGCATTAAAAAAACCTTAATTATTAATTAATTATGTTCGAATTTCAACCAGTGGGCGACCACTAGACCATATATACATTTGTACGATGATACGTTTTAGCAATAAAATGACATAAAATAATATGAAACTAAAACAAACTGTTTTGTGGTACCTCTCTACCTACTCGTAAAGTGGGGATGTTATTTTATATTTATTTTCTTATTTTTACTATCCCATCGTGTAGCAACGATGGGACAGTAAAAATAAGAAAAACAATATGTTTTTGTTGTTGAAAGATATTACGAGGATTCTTAAAATGTTTTATGAAACACATATTCGTTTGATATATATATTTTTTCATTTCACTCATTTCATTTATTCATTTAACAATATACATTGTATTTGAATATAGTATTATATGTATATATGTATTAAGCTTTGAGAATAATCAGCAGTCTGACTTGTAAACCGTTAAATGAATACTATAACTAAATGGTGTTGGATAGAAAGGTTTGGGACCTAACCACTAGTAATTTTTATCCATTCAAATGTCGGAAGCCTTGATGTGCTTGATCACACGCGCTTCTTGCCCAATAAAAATATAAATAAACACGAATAATATATATATATTATTATTATTACTTATTATGACAATATAATATATATTCCACATGACGAAACCTTAAAAAAAGTGTTACAACGACGAATAAATTCTTATACAAGACATGGAAATCTACAAGGGTGTAGGTATACTAGAATGCGACTTCGAAGACATACAGGTTGTTTCCGAGGAACAAGAGCCATTACGTTATATTCTAACTTTGTATAGTGTGCATATTTTAGTATCAGGTGCAATTTCGCAGCTGTCTATGAAACATTTTAATTAAGAATGTAGTGTCGTCTAGAAGACTTACGTACGAGATATTATAAGGGATCAGGGAACTAACCCTGTCTTACAAAAGAACTAAATTTTGATTGATGGTGTTTTTAATCAAATAATAAGAAGAGAGAAGAGGTAGTTTTTGTGTCGGATAAGGAGATCAAGGAGGCGGCGCTGGAAGTGAACAGCTGCATCAATCTCCGACAAGAGATGTTACAAATTTCTAATTTTTGTTCAAACAGACGTTTTTAATACCACATTAAGTACCTACCTTACTAAATGGAGTAACTGTTAAAGTGTAAACTCATAGGTAGGTACTGTCAAAATGGACATAATTAGATGCCAAAATTTTGTCAAAATCGATTTCAAGTTTCATCAATTACGTAAAAGTTATTTATAGATATATAGCCTTCTATCGAAATTTGTAAATCAGTGGTAGGGACAGGCCCAAAAGTAAGTTATTTTTCTGTTGTCTCGTCTCGCCAGTTTGTTTTTCCCACGGTATTCAGTGTGTGGTATTCAAACCCTTTTTTATTTAAAATCCAAGGCTATATACACAAACATCACCAAACAAAATGTTAATGAAACTCTTTAATTCCAATCACGAACGTTATCTAGGAAGTGGTTTTTAAATCACTAATTTCGTTAGCTCGATCTGGGCCCATACTCCCAGGTCGAAAATGCCGTATGTAAGATAAGAGATTTGTACACATTCGACACCAGTCATGAGCCAGTGGAAATAGGACCTTATGGGTATTTAAGTGATGTGTAAGATAATATGGAACTACTGATTTTTGAGATAGATTGTGCCTGTTAACAGTCGACTTGTTTTTGATAAAACACAGGTTCAGAAGCTATGGATGGAAATGTTTGGACTGGTTCAACTTCGATAGATAACGAGATAGATAGGTATATCTGACAACATGACGATAATACTTAGTGATTTTCACTTATAGTGATCTTCAGAGCTGCATGTAATAGTCGACGCAGAAGTCATTAATAATCTGGTAACATAAGGATGACATTAGTGTTCTCTATTATTCATCATCATCATTGGCCTTCGTTCATCTGTTGAAGATGATTTAGGTGGCGTCAGTAAAGTTACAGAGCAGTAAATCCTATTTGAAAACATTCGTTCATTTATCCACTCCAGCAAGCTGAGGTGGGTGAAATTTCCTCACTACTGACGTCACTCTGCCTGGGATTCTGTTTGATAGCGCAGGTCTTCCCACACTAACTTCTCAACCTTGCCAACAAGACCCGCAGGAAAGACGAATCAGTACATGAGGTGTCGGTTCGGTGGCAGGTGCATAACGGCTGGCACCGAGCCGGGCTTGTTTCAAGTTTTCCTTCTCCATTGCCAGCTCTTCTGTTAGTCAGCAGGGGGCCTAACCTCCAATAATTTGAAGACTATTGCTGTCGTCTCTATCATCAGTCTCCAAGCAGCACTCATCTGGAATCAGTTCCACGTAGAAATCCTCACTCGAATAGTTCAGCGAAAATTACCAACCCGATTTTACAGTCAGATGCGGTTGCTGAATCATTTTTTATGATCCTCAGCTGATCGTTATGTAGTACAGCGGATGGAATAAGTAAAAAACTTATCAAATGAAATTTATTTTTGTAAAAAATCATCTAAAGGGATGACTATTATTACATCTAAAAATATATCAGTTCCAAGACTGGTTTACATAGCAATCAGCGTCCTATCAAAAACAATCTCGGCAAAGTGACTCTTTATATCTCATTGAGGTCAATAAGATTAGGCTGAAGAACACAAATCTGAATCCGTGATGAATATAACCCGAAATGACGAATAGTCGGCACAAATGACACATTAAGGATCACAACCAAGGTCAAAATGTTGCCAAAACTCCTAATTGGTGATTGTTTCCAACACTGGCACCCAGACGCGACGGTAAATTACCAATTCAAGACGTATCCTCTCATAAAGGAGTGATATAGGACGCTGAAACTGACTTCATTTAGAATGCTGTCTCGGTAAAGGAATTTAAAGTAACTTGGATGTTATACGTGATGTGGGTGACGAATGTACCAATTATTGGGGTATGGACACCTTTTGTCATGTCACATTTATTCAGTATCTGTATGAATCTCACCGGATTACTTTAGTTTAAGCAAATGCTTAAACTCAAATCGTGGATGTTTGACAGAAAGTAGGAAAATTTAAGTGGGACTGGGCAGACCACGTCTGCCGCATGTCGGATGCGTTATGGGCTAAACCCACCACGTGGAAACCCTTGAACGAAAACCGATCTCGCGGCAGACCGCGGCGAAGATGGAGGGACGAGTTAGACGCCATAGTAGCCTTATAGACAGGGACGATTGGAGAAAAGGAAGGGCTCTTAATAATGATAATAATAAGCATTTGCTTGCCGGCAGTCACCATAAGTCATCAACTACCAGAGTTAGCCACTGACTCGAACGACGTAGTAATAAGTGTTGAAGAGACAAACTATAAGCCTTTGAGGAGATGGAAGATGAAAGTTGTGGACAAAGGCATTGGAATTCTCAGATTCAGAGTTTGATAGGAGCTACGATGTATGATATAGGTCATACATGTTTAGCATATAATATAAATATAATAAATATAAATATTGATGGACAATGCAAACAACACCATATACCCCTGAACAAAGCATAGCTTGTACTATGGTTACTAGATGATTGGGAGAATACTTATATATTTTTAAATACATACTTAAGATACTTTAAGACACCCAGATACAGAACAAACACCTATGTTCATCACACAAATGTTTATACTGGGAAGGAATCGAACCCTTGACCAACATTGCAGACGGCAGAGCTACTACCAACTAAGCTGACAGGCCAGTCTATATGCGATCTCTATGCATTTTAAAGTTGTAAGTACCTATTGTCAAGGTAATCAGACCTGCCACTGCCTTTAATATCAGCGTTCTACTTAATGCATCTGTAATTAAACTGACTTAAAGTTATTTTAGTCATTGTGACTTTAAAACTTCATTGGTTATTTTTGGTTTACTCGTTGAAAAGCCTTCACTTTTTTGACTAATCTTAATTAAAGGCAGATGCAACTCCAAAGCTACCTGACACGTATGGAACTGGTTTCAATGAGGATGGGTTTATAATCAATTCTAATTTGATATTGCCTTTCTGGATTCGGCGGAACATTTTTTCAATGACTTGTATTTTTTTATCGGGTGAATTTGAGTTCGGATTAAAAAGGTTAGCTCCAGTCTTTTTAATCTTAAAGAATATTCCAAATTCAATTTGTAAGCCTTGGTGTCGATGAAAAAAAAACTTTGGATGGACATTATGTTCATCCAATTAGGGTGTCTTTGTTTCCTGTCGCCGGACAACTTTTGTTTGTTTTGCTAATCAAAATACTTCCAAACTCCTTTAAATCTCCTCCGACCTTTACAGTATCGCCAATACCGAAGTTTTCCAATCACCATCAATAAGACACACATTTTTATCTCAACTTTCAAGGACCAAAAGGTCGTAAAACAAAAAGGTGCCCCTTTCCCCTTAAGTACGGTGTACAGGCTATAAATTACCGAAACTATGACGAATGGCTTCGGAGGAATTTTTGAGGAATCGGGCCGATATTATAATATGGATCGAAGACACATCAGTTATTAGTGAAATTGATACAGATTTACGTGTAGTATGAGATTTTCGATCGGTTTTTCCGGTGCCTAGTCGAAATACACTAACAACAACCAAAGAACCTCAAATTCTCGAAAGTTATAATAGACTTTTTGGTGTATTTAATGGGCGATCATGGATAGATTATGGATTGGCTTCACTCACTTGCTGCCTGTGGTTATGGTCATTGCATCAATGCAAGAGAAATAACTTTTTGAATTAGATCATTAATTTCTGGCTTTTTTAAGTCCACAAAAGGTTCCTTGTGGATAACAATGCTTACTTTGAAGTCAGATGATGTTGTGTGAAATGTCCGGCAATTCATTTATTTATTTATTAATACGAGTAATAATAAATATTGTTGAACATACACACAATACTATCTAGCTCCAAACTAAGCATAGCTTGTATTATGGTGACCAGATGACTGATAGAATACTTATTTATTTTTAAATACATACCTACCTATGATACTTTAGAACACCCAGACACATAACAAACATGAAACATAGTAATTACATAAATGTTTATCCTGGAAGGAATTTAACCCTCAACCTACAGCGCAGAAAGCAGAGCTACTACCAACTGAGCTGACAGGCCAGTCAAAATATATATACATAGTTTTACTATGTCCGTGTGTCTGTCTCTGTCTGTCCACCCCTAATCAGAGCTCTTACTTTAGGGATACCTTTTTAGGGTTCCGTAGCCAAATGGCAAAAAACTGAACCCTTATGGATTCGTCATGTCTGTCTGTCTGTCTGTCTGTGTGTCCGTCCGTATGTCACGGCCACTTTTTTCCGAAACTATAAGAACTATACTGTTGAAACTTGGTAAGTAGATGTATTCTGTGAACCGCATTAAGATTTTCACACAAAAATAGAATAAAAAAACAATAAATTGTGGGTGTTCCCCATACTTAAAACTGAAACTCAAACATTTTTTTTTATATCAAACCCATACGTGTGGGGTATCTATGGATAGGTCTTCAAAAATGATATTGAGGTTTTCTAATATCATTTTTTTCTAAACTGAATAGTTTGCGCGAGAGACACTTCCAAAGTGGTAAAATGTGTGTCCTCCCCCTGTAACTTCTAAAATAAGAGAATGATAAAAAAAAAAAAATATGATGTACATTACCATGCAAACTTCCACCGAAAATTGGTTTGAACGAGATCTAGTAAGTAGTTTTTTTTTAATAAATCATAAACCGCAATTTACCTTTCATTCAATCAACTCAAATATAAAATGTTACTTGCTGCTACGGAACCCTTCATGGGCGAGTCCGACTAGCACTTGGTCGCTTTATTTTAATTTATAGTAACTTATCGTGTGGCATATCCTCAGATAGGTCTTATAAAGTTACTAGGACGTTTTTCGATGCAGATATTTGTTTGATAAATATTAAGCATTAAAGTGGCTATTTTTGTTGAGGTCAGTGTGTACTCCTTTCTACCGGCTAAACCGTTGTTAGAGAACATGTTATTAAAATGCTTGTTAAAATAGTTGGAATGTATATTATGAAATTACAAAGATAATTATGACGGCTAGTTTGGCTTTACTAGATTTTGAGTAATAGACCAATTTGTATACCTTAAAAAAATTAAATTGTACGGCGCCAGATTGTAGATGGTAATGAATCGGCTTGATGAATCTGACATCTAGTCATTCTAGTGGGCTTTGTCAATTTATTTAGTAGGTCTATCACACTAATAGAGTCTTAAGCTTCTGGTTATAAACCCAGATCGAAAAAGGCACACCATTATACGAAAATTATTTTCAAGACTGACGATAGTATCTCTAACCTTTAATGGCAGAGGTGGTTGCCCTCAAATGTGTGGAAAAAGCTTCTGTAACCGAAAACCCCTTTATCCACCCTTCAGGAAGCATCTGTATACCTAACCCACTATCTACAGGGCAACACTGTATTATATCCAGTGAGTCACGTGTACCTGTACGTGACTGTACTGCATTTATAAAAGCTGGTAATCTCCGATGCGTGTGACAAAGGTCCTACATTAAAGTACAGTCGCGCACAAAACACGGAATTCCCGAAACGACACACGTCCAGTTTTGTCTTTTGATGAATACAAATCTTACTTCGATGACAGAAGCAATGAGTCATGCATGACTGAGCTTGGTAATGAGAGGGTATTGACTTTTCAACACTGTTTTATCGTGTTTTGTACGGTGTTAATGATGGATCGTGAGACGGATGGAAATGTGATTTGATCCAAAAAATAGTAAAATCGGTTTTTATTCGGATTTATCGTTTCAGTGTACAGGTTCAACGTTGATCAGTAATCAACTGCCAGTCCGATGTTAAACTGACGCAGCGGAAATTGGATATATTGACACTTTGCTCAATGTAATATTGACTTCGCTGCGCTCGCTCTTGGAATGTTTGTACAGTACAAGAATATTTGCGGAGCTCGATGCGAAATATAAAAACAACAATGCATTAAACACTGGTTCTTTCTTAATGAAACACAGCAATATTTTTTCAATTTTAGACTGAAATTAACAATAATTATTTCGCAATTTTTGATTACAACATCTTTTCTCTCGCTCGAAGTGATTTCTTGAAAAGGGATATCTGTAACAGGAAGCCGGGGAAGCGCGCTATTTGATTTGATCAAAGTGCGCGCGCGGTGGTAGTGTTGGCGGTCAGATAGTACCAACCCATATTCCGAGAGATTGGCACTGTCAGACAATAGTGTGTGCGTATATGTGACGAAAATGAGAAATGAAAATAGGTAAGGAGAACGCATCAGCTGTGCGCTTAACCTACAGTGTTGTGTATAAAGCGTGCTGTTATATAAACTAATTGAGGATATAATGTTAATGTTTACCAAGGTGAGATATCAGTTGTTTCACATATGCGTCTACTGTAAGGCTCGCTCAATTTATTCTTAATATTACCCCATTTTGTAATGTGTGACATATGTGACACTTTTCCATTGAGTAAATACACTTTTAAATTGTAGTAGGTAAAGACTAACTTGCTTAAATATTAAAGGCATTTAGACACTTCTCAGCTCGCCTGTTCTTGTAACTCACTAAGCAGGGATTTTGCAGGAGTGGTTGCCCATTTGTTAGGTTGCCCCTCGGGTTGTATGGCTTTACCAGGATCTTAACGATTTAAACCGGCGAAATTACTTGAAAATTACGATGCAGTATGGAGTGTTTAATTTCGTGAAAAAGGAAAGTGAATTTAGTAAATTACTTGTATAAAAGCTCGGGCTGGAAGACTCGAGGTGTATAATACCTTACCTACTCTTTGAGAGGTAGCCCCAATTTTAACTGTTTCCCGAAAGCTACTCACATTATTCACCAGTTATTTTTAAGACGTATGGATAAAGGATTAAAGGAAAGGATCTACTCTCGGGAAGTATTAGAATATACTAGAACAGTTGGTTAATTAAATTACTTACCTCGTAAAAAATACAATGACATGAAATACGAGAAGTTAAACCAGTCTTTAAAATTCAGTTTTCTATACTTAGCTTGCTCAAAGCTCAAAGCTATTCCTTACAAAGCTAGAACGTTTGTTCCATAGAACAATAAACCTTATTGCCTCGACAAATAAAAGCAAATTTAGAATTCATGGCGCACGTGCTCAGTTTAAGAACAGAGGTTTGTTTGTGTAAAGGAATGTGTGTCTTTTATCGTCTAATGTCATAGGAGGGTCATGTATTGTATGCAATACATGAGAAGTAGGTTTTTTTGTATATTTGTTTTCCGTAGATTCAGATTAGTTTTGGCTGTGTTAAAACTTGGTACTTGTAATAGCAAAATGCAAACCAACACCCAGAATATAAATTAAACTTAGGTCTTTTGCAAGAAGCTGAGTTATGAATTTGAATTGTAATTTTAACCTTATCTCTATGAGGTTACAGGTTTATTTCAATTGAATGTCATTTAATTTGTTTCGCTCTAGCAAAACAGGCTTCGTGTCAGGTCAGGTACTAAGTAAACGTAAATTCTGCTAAGAAATCCTACATTTTGCATGTAAATGACAACTCTGTGTTAGCAGCTAAACTTGCTTAGAGACAATGGAGTAACTATTTTGATTAATGTGATATTTGTATGCTTTGAATAGTCACAAGTCAAGAGGTTCGACAAGAAATTTCCAAAAATATTTTAAGCTTTATTACATGTTCAATGTTTCAGAGAACTACAAATTTCGCGTTAGTGCTGTAAAGGTTTTAGTAGGTGACCATGCTGACCCATTTTTCGTTGTTTTTACGTCTTCAGTGTGTTAAGAAGCTATTTATACCATTAAGCTTCAGACAATAATCTAAGCCCGCCACACATTAAGCCAGGATCAATCACATTCAACCCCAGATTATATGCCAACCGATTTACGGATAGTTGAACTTGTCTCTGAATTGATCCCGGTTTAAATTAGCTTTAAAACCCAATTATGGATTCTGAGCTGATAGAAAGGGGTAAACTTGAGGACTGGGTTTTCAGCAAGGATAAATAGTTCTGACCTAGATTGAAACGAGTAGTTTGTAGAAAAACGCAGAGAGAGAACGCAGATCTGCTGCTGGTAAAAAAATGAGATTGAAAATGGATTTATGTTCGTTTTTTTTAATAAATAGTAACAATAATTCTAAACATTTTTCACAGATCATCAACTGGCCCCAAACAAACTTATTATTCATGTTGTTATGGGAACAACATGAATAGTAAGTATACCATTTTTTTTTAATAAAAAAAAAACATATTACACAAATAAATATATGCGAAGATATTTATTTGCAGATCACACAAACATTTGAATAGAATAGAATAATGGTTTATTTGACACACAACACGAAAAAGGTTACAGACAGAGGTACAAACAGGTAAATGTAGTAGGTAGGCCAAATTACACATGATAAGTGAGTAATTGTATCTACTAAACTCATTACAGTATCAGAGTTTATCATTATCTTGCACATTAGCTTCCTTCAAGCCTAAAGCTCCGAAACCGATTAGTTGTAATTTACTAAACAAGTCAAAAGCAACAATTTAATCAAAGTATAGATAAGTACCTTCCAGGAACATGTATTTCAAAATGGATATTATCTCTTTTTTCCACGCCAAATTCAAATTAGTGGTTTCTTTAGGAATTTTAGGGTAGCGAAATTTATGTAGAAAGGAGTAATGTAAAATCGTAGTAGAATTTATTAGGGTACTCGAAGGTCTCCGGATCTTTGAATAATTCCATAAATTTATATTTTGTTATTTACAAGTACCTGGATGACCGAGTTTTGCTCGGCATAAAACACGGATAAAACGACGTTTTCTAAAAATGAAACCAACTAGATCTATTTATTGCACCCGAGACCCCCTGCATTCTACATTTCACGAATTCGTTGGACCCGTTTCCGACCTTCAGATTATATATATACATACAGGAATTGCTCGTTTAAAGGTATTAGATAATGTCGAGATTTCTAGACTAATAAACCGATAACAAGCACGATTCAATCTCAAATCAAATTAACTATCCCACAAATATAGTTTAAATTGTTAAGTTGGTTGGATGGATTGAACCACAAACGGTGAGACCGTAGTTCGTCACGGCCCGGTAACTCAGCGGACGTTGACACGCCTATCAAAAACCGCAAAGTAGATACTCACCTACTATTGTCTCAACACAGTAAACACTTTTATGTCTTCGTAGACAACGTTATACAAAAGAGAGCACAATTTGACATTCACTGTACATTCACTCTAAAATTATATTAACTAATGTGCCAACCGCATACAAAGTGCTTTGCGAAAGTTTTAATAGACTTGCATAATTGCATAACGTCCCATACATTGTCTGGAAAGTTCAAATAGATAAGAAGCCATAATGAGCTTTTGTACCTCGGACCACCCTAAACGTTGACAACAAAACAACAGCTGCTGATTATCGTGATAAAACTCACCAAAATTCGAGCGTGGCCATTCTTGTCGTCTACCCAGGCGACCACCAAATCGGCACCTCTCATGTTCCCAGCCGAGTTGAATCCTAATCCGACGTAACCAAGCGTCCTCGCTTCTAGTCTGAAGGTTATACTCGAATCTGAGTTGACCCATCGGAGAACGACTTCACCGTTGTTATCTAACCTCTCTGAATGAGCCCAGTTTAAACCAGATTCGTATGACATCGAATCAAATACTTCTCTTCTATGTCTCGTCCTGTATTGGTCTACAATTCGACTAGTCTTGTCACTTTTCCTCTCAATTTGCAAAAGTCTCATCGCTTCCGCGTTCTGCGTGGGATTCGCCGGTAACTCATTCGGCTGGATTTGCTGCTTTTTTGGCAGCTTCGCGTCACACAGCAAAATGGCGCTTAGTGCTAACACTACTGGCAAATGCATCTTGATTCAATTGTTCATAACTTATCTGCAACAAAAAGAAACTTTACATGAATAGCTATAAAACAGGTTTTGTCGAAAGTTAATAGCTGATTTGGGATGCAGTAAACCAAATGCACCAATAAAAAACCTATTAAAACGCCGAGAGCAAGGATGCAGTCGAGAACAGGTAATATTTCCGGCATTATAGCCACTACCATCGTAAAAACTGGACCATAACGAGATCTGTGACTCGTATAGGCTCTACAGCGCATTGATTTGAGTAAAGGCATGCGGTTTCTTTCACAATGAAAGTGCACGGCCGGAAGTTTCGTTCGTGGAGATATCTTGTCATTGATACTTCTTTGAACGCGTTGATAATCTTGCTATACATTTTGGTAAAATGCCATCTCCAACTTCCATACAATACAGTCTAGATAAGTATCTAATTAATTTGTTCTTTACAAATTAATTTTCTAAAAACATTCTCGTTCTCTAAAAGATTCACACGAAATGTTGTCGCTGAACGTACGTAAGCTTTAAATTTTTGGCCAATGAGGATCGAGAAATAATAGTACCTACCTACCCATCTGATTATCATACTAGCTATATTTTGGCGCCAACGGATGAGTCAGTGGTCTCAAAGCGAAATACCAAGTGATTAAAATTTAGACATTATTTTTATTCCAACTTCTTAAGACCACTGATAATATTCGCAAATTTTTTAAGTACCTATTTAAGGTCTACAGACTTTGTCTTATCTCTTAAATATACAAATTATATTCATGTTGATTTTAATACTTAGGTGGAATGGCTTTCCAGTTCTCACGGTTTGCAAAAACATACACGTGAGAAATTCAAAGATGATTGTAAAAAATCGGAAGCGCCATCTGGTCCCTCGAGTAGGATCGTGTAATATTTACGAGGGAATTTGTGAATAAATCAAACAAGAAAACAGTGTGACTGTACTACACTCAACTAGGAGATCAAACGTAAGGATGGAAATATTTACAAAATAGGTAAACCTTTAGGATAGGTGTGAGGGAAGTAGGAGTAAATCAGTCAAAAGAATGTGCAACACTTTTACGAAGCTCTGAAAATAAAATCATTTTGATGTTACATCGCGCTTGCGTGTATTTATGTATGGTATGTAGTATGTACATACATTAATACTCTATTCAAATAATATGATATCTATGAACAAATGAACAGAGTGGGACGGAGGCAAGGATTTGACCAGCATAATTATGTCAACGAAAACTGTCATTAGGTGTCATGTCATTGGCGGTATGTAAATTAGGATGGAGGTCGATTTCTTCGTCTGTCATTTCATGGAGTAGCATAGCTCTGCTAGTTTTATATTGTTTACCCGTTTTATTGTATGTTTTATTCAGTAACCTGGCGGAATTTTAATGAATAAATTGTGACTACAGGACGGGTATGGATAATTAAATTATATGTGTATTGTGGTGCAATGTGATTTGAACGACGAGAAATCCCAAGAAAATTCTAGACGCCTTCTGCGTGACGTCTAGAATTGACAACTGACCATCGACTAAGACTAATAACAAACAAACTGAATATAAACTATAAACACTTGACATTGGCAGAATTGACATTAGTATGTCACAGGCCATTAACAAAGAAGAAGAAGAAGGATGGAGCTCATTTTGAAAGATGACAAGAAAAAGAAAGGACGGCAGAATGGCGTCGCGAGAAAGGTGGTGTGTTGTGTGGAGATGATCTTGGTATAATGGAAAATGGCCTGTGCGCAAATGTCTCTGTCGTTGTGTTATAGTCATTATAGTTGTGCGATTGTCCAGTAAAAGTTCTGTTGAAATACGAAACCCTTTAGTGTTTTATTGGATATCCGAACCTGGAGTAGTTTGACCCAGGCGAAAGACGACTCAAGGTCTCCCGAAGGCTATATTATGGCGCATGAAAGTCGCATCTGCCGACAAATATTTTTGTGTCTATTGTAGAGTTTCTAAACTACCTATATCTTTGAACGAAGATAAAATCTATTGAAATAATTATGTCATCCATACATTTTCATCATAGAAAATAAAAGTAGTTTTCATTGGTCAGACTCAGAACTAAAAGTTTCACCGACAAAAATACATTTCTCAAGATAAACAGAACGGAAAAGCGAACTAGTAAAAAATAACCAATAGCGGTGGAGCAACAAGATAACAGATCATTATCCACTTATTGAGAGGAAGTTGAAACCGAGATAGTCGTTATACGCAAATGGAGCAGACTCAACAAAAACTTACTATGCTGGAATTGGCACCTTTGAAAGGACTAATAATCGTCTTGAACAACTGAGGTGTAACAAGCACACGAAATAAATAGTTTCTTGTCACGCACGACTCACGAATTTTCTAGGATCTGTCAAATAATCTATGCTTTGATGGATTTGAGTATCGTTTTGAAATACGGCAGTTAGTTTTTTAACTTCTTAAAATGGGGTTAATATTAAACATTTGTATGCACTTATACGAGGTCTGCAAGATATAGAGGTAAGGTTTTGAAATGATAGTAAATCTTTTGAAAAAACAGTCTTGGTTTTATTTTTAAATTTAACCAGTGGTTTGGAAATTCTCACAAAAACGAAATACAAGACAAGTAACCCAAAACTTCACAGCAGACGCAGCGACTGGCAAGTGGGCAAAAAACGACCAATCGGCGAGCAGATAAGAATCGCTTTATTAATCCTGAGAACCTTGAGGTTCTCATAACGGGTACAAAAAGTGCATTGTATTACATCTTAGATCCGCAATACTGCTAGTAAAATGGTAGACTTATCCGTGTTCGACGACGACGGACGGTGAGAATTATTTAATAAAAAAGTATGATGTTTTGATTTTTTCCAATTACTAGCTTCTGCTCGCGGCTTCGCACGAAGAGTACATAAAAAGTAGCCTATGTCCGTTCCTAAGATACAATCGATATCCATACCTTTGATTGATGCAAAAAAAAACGGAAGAAAGATCGATTCTGTTGATCCTACCAAACTTCACAGGATCACCCGCTAGGTCAATCTGTAGATTTCCTACATTTCAATGAAATCGGTCTCACATATTGGTCACATTTCGCCTCATATAGAAATAGATAACCAGAAAGATAAGGTACCAACAGATGATACCGTGATTTATTTATTTAATTATTAATCGTAATCTAGGAGTCACAGTTTCCAGCGTCAGCTTCTTTTTTTACTTTGTATCTTTTATATTATTATATTACTAACTCTGTTTTGTCATATTAATATGTGCTACTAACTATGGATCTAAGTTGTCCGAAATAAAAAGATTTAAATTTGAATTAATTTAGTTAAATCTAATAAAGTGTGCCAAACTTTAACGGGACAAATGTTTGTATGATCTGCAACTATTTGTCTCGGGTCTGGGTGTTTCTATGTATAATATGTATGTATTTACAAAAAAAAAAAAGTATATAAGTAGTGTATCAGTCATGTGGTACCCATAACACAAGCTCTGCTTACTTTGGGGCCAGATGATGCTGTGTGAAATGTCCGGGATTATTATTATTATTATTATTATAACCAAATAGAACACTCCATTTCGCATTAAAACACTGTCTTCTTTATAAATCATACATTTTCAGATATTACAAGCTGCTGCGTCGTAAGAACCCTAAAAGGAACCAGGAATAACTAGGCTTTCAGAGCGATATCATCTTAAAATCTGGTTTAATTAATTAAAACTGGAGCAATAACTTTTCCACGACAATTTAGACACAGCTTGACTAACAGTTACATGAATTTGAAGTTCCAAAAATCTGTCCTGAGCGCTGTGGGAGACAAAATGATGTTTTAGACATTACTCTGATTTCCGCTGGGAATTATTTATATAAACGCAACTAAGTTTTTTGAATTAGGTAGCAGACAATCATTTCATTGTTAAAAAAGCGCTAGGACCAGTACGACTTCTCGGCCTTGGGTTAGGAGGAATTGGCACCTAAATTCACCTAGTATGTAAGACGCTTCAAAGTGATCCTTGTGTATTGAATAAAAATATTTTAGACTTTTGACTATAATTTATTTGTGACTGAACGGTAAGGCCTTGCGCGCACTGACAAATTAATCCACGCTGTTTTAACTGCGTTATTCTGACGTATGTCATTTTCAACCCGGTTTTTTCCGATAGTGCATGCGCCTACGTTGATTCCATGTTCCACGAATACGTTGAAAAAAATCGCCTCGAATTTATCAGCAATGCATGCAAGGCCTAGAGAACAGATTCGCAGGGAATCGTTTACATATTGTCGTGGGTAGCTTATCTAAAAGACAACAGTTTATTGTTAAGTAGAAATTGAACAACAGGATTTAGAGCACTCAGAATTGTGGTTCCATGTGACATGGTCCTTGCTATTCTCATATGGAACGGGTATAAGTGCAAGTCTATTCCCACAAGTTCAGTTGACTGAACTAGTGAGATTTATTTTCTCGTTTGTTCAATTGAAAATAAGACTAGCTTTTGCACCTTGTTACATTTATTATTATTAATAAAAGAAATCTAAACCAGTTGGTTAGGTTATGTTAGAGTATAGAAAACAACGCGCAAGGCGAGCGAGCGTAGCGAGCATGCCGCGGCAGCGGCCGCCGAAGCGCCAGAATTTTTTTTTTTTATTTCTGAACTGAAGAAACGTGAAAAGAAATCTCACTAGTCCAGTCGACTGAACAAACGAGAAAAGAAATCTCACTAGTTCAGTCAACTGAACTGGACAACTGAACTAGTAGGAATATACGTAAGTGCATGCGTCATTAAAGAGCCTGGCAATAAAGTTCAAAGCTATAATAAAACCGCTAAACCACTAACCATCGTAAGGCAAACCAAAACATTGCACACTAATTGGGTCAATAGGGTGTTACTAATATTGGTTCCACTAATTTGCATGAGTAAATTAAGTAATTATCATATTAATTGCCAATGGAATATTCATGTTCAGGTAAGTAAATATTTTTCTGGTTAAATTAATTATTTAAGCAACATTGTAACTGTACTACGTAGTATAGTATATAGTTATTTATGTCAAACTAGCTGCTGCCCGAGGCTTCGCACGCGTGGTACCTACATAAAAAGTAGCCTACGTAGTTCTCCAAGGTCCCAACTATTGCTATACCAAATTTCATAAAAATCGGTTTTCGGTTTCGGTTAGGCGTGAAAACGTAACAAACAGGCAGACAGAGTTACTTTCGCATTTATAATACTAGTAGGGATACTCATAGATGTGCACAGACATCTCATCTACGTTAGACATTAACGTCGATCGGCTTTAAAGAATTATGAATTTGTTGGATACTATTTGATTGAGAATAAGGACCATAATTCTACTTCGACAATACGTTCACACCACGTCCACGAATTCCGCGAAAGCCATAACACATTGCAGTCAGATAGAAACGAACCGCTATTAATCTTATTGCATAGTCAATGCACTGTATGGATGGCCGACGTAAATAATAGGAGTATTCGCAAAAAAAATATGGTTACGGTAGTTTACAGGAAGATATTGATGGGTTCTTATTTAGTTCTTGTTGACTGATTCGTAAAAGTAGATGAAGACGTCTAAAAACCTTTTTAAAAACCATTTTTTTAACCATAGGTGCAAATTCACGTAGATGGTCTAGTATGCATCAGAAAAAATAGCATGGATTTTCTAAAACGTCTGTCGGGCTTGGGCCTAAATAACGATAAATAAATTGATTTTAAAATAATTCAGATATTTACAGAATAATATAAAATACATGTGAAACAGTTGAGCTATCTAAGGACCGTTTAAATCGATCTATTGCTCAACTGATCCAGATCATTGCTAGATGGCAGTGTACCTAAGACACTGGCGGCATTGCCACGTTGAATGGCACTGCTACCGCTGGGCCATAGGTGCCAGCGCTTTATAAAACGCAGTGAAATAAAGTTGAAAACAAAAGATAAATAAATAAATTTTTAACAATCCACACAACAACACCTAGCCTCAAACTAAGCATAGCTTTTATGGGAATCAGATCTTTTCAGATAATACAAGAAATTTCTCTTTTTAATTTTTGGGGCTACCTCTTTAGAGATTTATTGTATGGAGCAGAACACTAAACTCATACAAATTCACATTTGCTTAAAACTTATTGCGCAAAGTCTTGCTTGATTTTTGCCCGGTAACATAATGAAGTGAACAACTTCCTTATTATTTTTCTCAAGGTTATTAACTGCACACCGGGTTATTCCGGTTTCAATGAGTAATTAGTAAGTTCACAGAGTCTGGGATAATTGTTTTGATAATCCATTAAAAAGAGCATCCGTAATATACCATCCGTTTGTGACATCATTACATACCTGTAGAGCAATGGTGGTCCACTACATGAACTTCCTTTTCTTAGGTCGCGAGTCGACGATGAAGCATAACACCGTGAGGACATGCATGTCGTAAAACCTAAAAAGTTCTAAGACATGTTCTAAGCACACGAAAAGAGCCTTTGAGGCGCACTTTAATCCTTTCACCACAATGGGCCGAAACGGACACTATACTAGTGAAACGATAAGAAGAAGACCTACCTGGACGATTTTCTTCTTCAATAAGATCAATTCATTATAGATAATTGATTCAGGCGTGACTGCAGAAATCCTTAACAAAACATTAAATAGATGGACAAATATTTGACAGACGCCCGCAATTGAAAAGCCATGCAAAGCCGCCCGCAATTGAACAATTGTAGGCTAACGCTTTGCATGGCTTTTCAATTGCGGGCGGGAGGGAGGTGCATGCGTCTGCATCGTGTCTAACTCTTGGGGAATAGATTGGCGGAATAGTACTAAATATTTGTCCATCTATTTAATGTTTTGATCAATTCATTAAGCAAATTAGCAGTCTTTACTTTAAATGGGTTGGAAGGAAGAAAATTCTCGATAGGTAAGTATATTGTAATTTGAAATGTATAACATGATTTCAATATATCAGATTATATATATTTCAGTCAAGAATTCTTCGTGAGTTTCCTTCAGAATTACGAGAATCAGTGTCAATAACAGCTGTAGGAAAAGGCTGCCACAAAAACATCTGGTTTTTGTTGCGTGTCCAAATATATTATCGCACTAGTCATTACTCCCTTGATGTTCTGTCTTCTTTTTCTGAAGGAAAAATATGCTTAAGAGGGATTACGGAACGATTATTTAACTATCAGTTTGTACAATATTGTAAGGTATTAGGTAGCTATTCATAATTCATTTAATAAAATCCCTTTTTACCAAGGCTGTTAAGTCCAGGTGACTCAGACTGAATTAACTACTTATAGTTCACCACACCCTTTCTGTTAGTCACAGAGGGGAAATACCGACATCCCCATTCGTTCAAATACCTTTTCACCCACGGATTCTTTTCGTTTCATCGGTTTAGATTGGTTTTGAATGGTGATTGGTGATTTGTATATCCGTCAATTTCGAACGTTTAAACAGAACAACAGGCATCCAATCAATAAAGCGAATAATTGCCTGTGGTTATGATAACACATCGTTGTTTATGCAGGGCGAGATGGGGGTGATATCTGATATAGAACCATTCATCAGTAAACAAGGGCTCTCTGATGAGAGGAAGTCGATACATCCGATAGCTGGAGATAGTAAGGGTATCGAGTATCAGAACTTTCTGCGATAGTTATAATGTGTATTGGAGATGGAATTTCATCTTTGAATTATGTTAGGTGCGTTTTTCCTTGATGCTTATTGGGATAATCTCGATATTTTGTATTCAGTAGCCAAACATAGATTATTAATAAGTCAATAAGTCAATAATCTCAATAACCTACCTCGAATCGCTCTTTGAATTATTTTTTACAATACACGGTACTATGATATGAAATCTATACAAAGCACTTTGGATTTCAGACAGGCGATTAAAGAATTATGTTTGACGACCTCTGTGGCGCAGTGGACTTAAGGTTCGGCTGAGACGCAGAAGGTTGCGGTTTCGATTCCCGCCGCGAGACAAATGTTTGTATGATCTGCAAGTATTTGTCTTGGGTCTGGGTGTTTCTATGCATAATATGAATGTATTTACAAAAAAAAGGAGTAAGTAGTATATCAGTCATGTGGTATCCATAACACAAGCTCTGCTTACTTTGGGGCCAGATGATGCTGTGTAAAATGTCCGGCATTATTTATTATTATTTATTACTATCAAAATATTGATACTAATATCATGAAATGGCATTTCAGAAGGTTAATGTTAATTGTAAAATGCTGTCATATAAATAGAAACCGAGTTCATTGACTGATAGACATTGAGACACTGATAGACATTGATGGCCTGTCAGCTCATTAGGTAGTTGCTCTGCCTTCTGCGCTGGAGGTTGAGGGTTCGACTCCCTCCCAGGACAAACATTTGTGTGACGAACATAGATGTTTGTTCTGTGGCTGGGTGTTATAAAGTATCGTATGTATTTAAAAATATATATGTAAGTATTCAATTAGCCATCTAGTCACCCAAGCTTAGTTTGGGGCTAGATGGTGTTGTGAGCATTGTCCACCAGTATTTATTTATTTATTATATCAAGGGTTCTATGATCCTCATGTAGGATAAAGAAGATACCTACTAAATAAATCTTACACAGACGTTTGTTCATCTTTACATACCAAAAAATCGCAATTCAAAATGATCTCTATGTTTTCTATGAATATAACTCTATTTACTTTAATTTTGACCAGGAATACAATAATCAGTAAAGTTCTCACGAACCTAATAAACGGAGCCAATTTTTAATTCGAGCTGCAGATTCAACACAAACAATCGATTGTCGATTCGGTGCGGTTGTTAATAAACTTCTATTTGACAAGGATTTAGCTAATTGGTCTTTTTAAGATTTGTTCTTTGATTATTTTTAGATTCTTTGTCTTTAGTCTATTAAAAGCTCGTCTATGGTCACAAAACAGTTTTATTATTAGATATCGAACTATCAGGTTTTTTTTAGAATCTGTGGTTTTTTTGAATGTTTTGTTTAGTTTGTGTAAATAAGTATTAATAAATAAATAATCCCGGAAATTTCACACAACATCATATGGCCCCAAAGTAAGCAGAGCTTGTGTTATGGGTACCCACATGACTGATATACTACTTATATACTTTATTTTTTGTAAATACATACATCATACATATTATACATAGAAACACCCAGACCCGAGACAAATACTTGCAGATCGTACAAACATTTGTCCGCAGCGGGAATAGAACCCGCAACATTCTGCGTCTCAGCCGGGTCTTAGCCCACTGCGCCAGAGAGGTCGTCGAAATAGGTACATTTTTTCGCTGTGACGTGAGAGCAGAATTAAATATAACCAACTTAATATTCATCAAGGTCCAAACTAACTTATTACTTACCTTAGTACTACTAATATGTACAAACCGAATTTCGAAGAATTGGCTAGACCGTGTCAAAGGATTCTCTCACGATATATGAAACGCATATTAATATGGACTCGACATGGATCTAAAGCGAATTGAAGCGATTACTAGAATTGCCAGCAAGCTCATCAATTGTGGAAACGAGTTGAATACTAATAACTACGTATTCAGACTATCGGTTTAGTGAAATATAGGTATTGGTAATTTTGAGAAAGTTACGTGTAAATCGTTTAGCACACATCGGATTCTATATCATAACGTAAATAGCATAACCAAACAATTAACAGACAACTAATTTTGATATTGCTTGAAATACAATACAATCTATAGATAAATGTTTATTGACCTTAAAAAAAACTCATTTCCTGATATCTATACATCGGCAACGTATCGAATCGTCCGTCGACTGAATTATTCAGGATAATAAGAATCAAAAGTTTAATGTTCTATTCCAGGTCATAATAAACATAGAAAAATACGAGATTCAGCTGTACCACTGTTTGTAACGTCACAAACACGCACACACTTGGATAACAGTACCAACCTTTCGGAAAATGGGTTGGTACCATTTGACGGCCAGCTCCACCACCGCGCGCTTATAGATCAAATCCAACTTCCCCGGCTTCCTGTTACACACTACCGTCCCTCTTTACGAAATAGTGCAGGAAAGCGATAGCGAAGCGAAGTACCAACTTCATTTTAGAAGAAATGCTTATACCTTTAATGTTTATTTGTTTTCAAAAAATCCATTGAAATTGGCTATGACGTGTATTTTTTTATTTCGAATAGAACACACAAGACAAAGAAATCAAATATTGACTAACCAACTGCTTAGTTGGTAGTAAATCTAACTTCTGCGACGTACGTTGTAGGTTCGATTTCTTCCAGGACCATCATTTGTGTGATTACATAGATGTCTGTTCTGATGGACTTGAACTTGATGGAGCTGATGGAGATGTTGCTGTTTAAATTGACAAATAAATAAATCTCAATTTCGTGTCTCTTCCAGCTGATCTTTATCCAAACAAGCGACCTACCGCTGACGAAGCTAACTTTCTGATGAGACCACACTTATGAGGATCTATCCCTGACTCTGACGTACTAGAGTCCAATTGTTTTAACAAAGATAAGATATAACTGTTTATTAAATTGTCAATATTATAGCAATTCAATCGGTTCGGTTCTATATTCCAATTGTCATGTCATCAAATTGTATTGTGTGACATCCCATCTTACTTCCTCAAGAATGTAGGTAATTAGACAAAACAGAAAATAGAGAACATTTTGAATACAACACCATCTAGCATAGCTTGTGTTATGGTAACCAAATGACTGATGGAATACTTATATATTTTTATATACATACATATGATATTTTAAAACACCCAGACACAGAAGAAACACCTATGTTCATTGCACATTTTTTATCCTGGGAGGGAATCGAACCCTCAACCTACAGCGCAGCAGCCGGAGCTACTAACAACTGAGCTGACAGGCCAGTCAATAAAAGTATATAAGTAGTTTAGTCATGTAATTCCCATAACACAAGCTCTGCTTAACTGGGACTAGATGATGATGATATTTTATACGATATTATGTAGTATAATATGTAAAAGTTTGTGTGAATTTCAATACATATGTTTGTTTATGTGGCTAAAACGCCTGAACGGATCTGAATTAAACTCTGTATAGATGTAGTCTGTGACCTGGATTACAATACAGGTAACTTTTTATGTAGGCTTTTTACGTGTGAAGTCGCGGGCAGCTGCTCATTGACCGAGCGAGCGCGAAACGCGAACGAGTGTCTCCGTTTCAGCTTAGGCAAAAATACTTTCACATGTCTGTCTGTCCGGCCGTCGGCAATCCGGATGTTTTCCTCTATAGGTCGCATTTCTCAAGCGATTCTCGTGAAATTTTGTGAGCAGGTTCTATAACTATAAAGTATTTTTTTGTCCATTCAGTTTTTAGAAATTTTCTAAATGGCAAAGATATAGGGTTGAAAACGTAAAAAGTTATATTACAGTCATTTCGAAAAATGTTCGCGAGGTCTACAGCTCACAGAGCCACTAGTAAATATTATTGTCATCTTATGACAATTATTTTTCTTCTTCGCTCAGTAATTCACTTGCTTCAGTGCTCTCAGCACAGTAATGCGTAGACTTCGGAGACGAATTATCTGGAGCAGCGGTTGTGCAAATCAAACCACGACGAACTCTTGCTAATGTTGATGACAATTTGTACGTCTTGTTCTTTTTTCCCTAACTAATGCCAAAGATTTCACACAGTATCATCTAGCCCCAAAGTAAGCAGAGCTTGTGTTATGGGTACCACATGACTGATATACTACTTAAATACCTTTTTATTTATAAATACATATATAGAAAAACACCCAGACCCGAGACACTTGCAGATCATACAAACAATTGTCTCGCGGCGGGAATGTTTGAAATGTCCGGCATTATTTATTTATTTTATTAGATTATTCATCTTACTATTAGGTACTAATAAGTACCGTGCGTTTAGTACTTAATTAAGTTATTTTTCGTGGCACAAAATAAGCGTTTTAATTATTTGTTTTAATTTCAATATAGACTAAGCACCCTGGTAATTACAGAACCATTAAAAAGATATCATGGGAATATCTAGAACAATAAGGATTAGAGGTCAGCAGCGGAGCCTGATTAGGACCACCGTCTACTATAGCAGCATTTATTTTTAATTCATTGAACGTTTTCCATAAACTGTAGAATAATATAATAATATAGACCAATTTTTTTTCGAAATGGCTGAAATACAACTTTTTTACGTTTTCAAAGCCCATATTCGCCATTTTGAAAAATTTCCAAAAACTCTTTCGACTGAAAAATTATATGTACGAGAATCAGTTGAGAAATGCGACTTGTAGAGGGAAACATACGGACATACGCCACCCGGCCGGACAGGCAGACATACGAAAGCATTTTTGCCTAAGCTGAAACGGAGACACTCGTTCGTGCTTCGCGCTCACTCGGTCAAAAAATAACTTTAAGACAGACAGACATACGAAAGCATTTTTGCTTAGCTGAAACGGAGACACTAATCCGCGCTTGGCGCTCGCTCTCGCTAGGTCAAAAAATAACTTTAAGACAGACAGACATACGAAAGCATTTTTGCCTAAACGGAGATACTCATCCGCGTTTCGCGTGCGCTCGGTCAAAAAATAACTTTAAGACAGACAGACATACGAAAGCATTTTTGCCTAAGCTGAAACAAAGACACTCCTCCGCGCTTCGCGCTCGCTCGGTCAAAAAATAACTTTAAGACAGAGACATACATACGAAAGCTTTTTTGCCTACGCTGAATAGGAAACACTCGTTTGTGCTTCGCGCTCGCTCGGTCAATAAATAACTTTAAGACAGACAGACATACGAAAGCAATTTTGCCTAAGCTGAAACGGAGACACTCATACGCGCTTCGCGCTCGCTCGGTCAATAAATAACTTTAAGACAGACAGACATACGACAGCATTTTTGCTTAAGCTTAAACAGAGACACTCGTTGGCGTTTTGCGCTCGATCGGTCAAAAAATTTACATTATTGAGAACATAACATTTTTGCTAAATACAAATATATGCTACGGCTAGACTATGTTCTACGAACGGCGGTTACATCGCATATCTTTCAGACATTTTTTAATAAACAATAATAATGTAGATCTTTGTGTAGTAGGTGACCCAGACTTGATCATTCAGGCACTTATTTTCGATTGATAAACAAAGTTAGGTTCATTATATTCTCAAACGGCGAAAGAAATATGAGCATCCTTATATGTTGGAGTAAATAAGCATATACATTGGATAATTGATTCATGCGTTGTTTTGCGGAAAATCCATTACAAGACATGAAACAGATATTTATTCCGCCAATCTATTCCCCAAAAAGAAATTCGACGTGTTTCGCCTCTCTACGAGGCATCCTCAGGAATGCAAGCAGCTGCAAGCTCTGCAGACTTGTTGCTTCGTCCAGAGCAGAGTTTTGGTGTTTTTTTCGTTACAGTGCGCGGAACGAGTCAATTTCTGAGGATGCCTCGCGGAGAGGCGAAACACGTGACGAAATTCTTTTTGAGGAATAGATTGGCTAGATAGTACAAAATATTTGTTTAATGTTACATATAAGCTGGTCAAACGCCTTTGTATGCTTGTTGGTAAGGTAACCAAACACAAGGCACCACAATTAATACTTTTCATCCGGAAGTTTGGATATACATATGTACAATCACGTCGTATCAGCTGAACGGATTTCAATAAACATTGGTATTGGACCTGGATTAGGACATTTTATCCCGAAAAACTGTAATGGAACTGGCATGGAAATAAAATCGGATTTAATAGTTTGCCGAGAGGCGTTCCACTAGCCAGATTTTACCACTAGTCCACTACCACTAGTATAAGGATACACCTCGTATTAGACAGTATTGTCTTCATACAAGACCTTTGCAGATCTGTTCTACATTGGTGTATATTCTGTGTCTAAATAAATTAGCAAAGGGCATGGGTTCACGCACATTAAATGCTTCCGGAGCTACTAACGATTAGAATAATAAGTGGTTAGGTCCCAAACCAATAACATCTATATAATAAAAATCAATTGCTGTTCGTTAGTCTCGCTAAAATAACTTATAACTATTATAACTAACACACAAAGTAGTTAAGAAGCAGGGTAGGTGCAAGAAGGTCTATGATTTAGCTGATTTTGGTGTTGAAATGTTTGTCGTAGTCCAGGGAACGTTGAAACGGCGTTGAAACGGAAAATTTGTGCCAATGCAACGCATGCCGGGTACAGCTAGTCATACATATGTTGGGTTTTATTAGCTTAATAGTAATTTTTGGAACATTTTAAAGATGGTTATTATAATCCTAGGTAGAATTGATATTCTTTTTAGGAACTATTTTTGTTTGTTTTGATTGTTTTTATGTTCTTAAAATTTATTATCGATTTTGTAAAATGGTAGGATACTTTTATATTATTTTTATTAGCATCTTCATGATAAAATAAGTCCGTTTGTATATTTTTGTAAATTCGATATGCCAGCAACACTTCCGGCAAACATAATGGCGCCATGAAAATGGCCGTCGAGAAGTCAGTCGGCAGAGCGCGGTCGGAAGTGATGGTGGCATACCGAGGACTATGATGGTAGCAAAATCAAATGATTAAAAATTGAATCAAGGGAGAAATACACGTTTCATTGTGAGTTATACGGAGTTTTATTACATATCCGAAGTGGTAAGTACACGCCCATTTTGTTTATATATTTTTGCTATCGCATGTGGTAAACGCAATTGATATTGATCATTATATAATTGAATGCTACCCTTGTAAGTGTCAAATACTAGGGTTGATCGTAGATGATCGAGTACTGACTTAACTGTTTATAATTACGTCTTACCGCCAAGCACAGGATAGTTATAATAGATTGGGATTTTGCTAGTCAATATTACTGGTAAATTAAATGCTTTTGTGCTTAAAATAGTTTTAAACAATTTTATTAATAGTGCCTCATCAAGAATAATGGGTAAATTATTATATGCATAACAACTCTTGTTTCTGAGTTCCAGACAATGCCACTCGACAATGATGATCCCCGACGCCTTCTGACACCAAGGCCGAGAAGTCGGTCACGCCGTGTTGAAGAGGCATCGAGAGAAAGAACTGCCAGGCCCAGCCGTCAGTGCAACCGCCAGCCCAGCCCCCAGCACAGCAAGGACCGCAGCTGCCCGCGCAGCAGGGAGCGCAACTGCGAACGCAGCCATTGGTGCAGCCGCCAGCGCAGCCACAGGCGCAGCCACCAGCACAGCGGTGAACGCAGCCATCGGCGCAGACGCCAGCGAAGCAGGGAGTGCAGCCATCAGCGCGAGCGCAGCCGCAGTCACCTTCGCAGCCGTGGGCCCAGCTACCGGAGTGTACGGGAGCAGGAGAGGATGCTTGCACGTGAACGAGAGCAACTACTAACATTGGAAAACGAGGTACGCAACGCTCGTAGCCTATTATTATCAAATCAACAACAGTGCGAAAGTCAAGTAGATCACGCGCCTCTTCCGCGAGTTCTCTCGTCACCAAGTCGTGACCGCAAGCGGATTAGAAGTGGCGATATAGCCAATGATAGAAATCTAAGACCTAGTAGCGTAGAGTTTTCTACCAAAGATGTTATGAATCTGTTAGGTACTATTAAGAACTTGACGCCTCAGCCAACATCGAAAACAGCACCTACATTTAGACCCAGTGATCATAATAACATTTTGCCAGAGTTCAATCCATCTCTTAAAAATCAACGAATCGATATATGGATAAAAAAGGTCAATGAGTGCTCGTCCGTTTATGGCTGGGACGATAAAACAACCGTGCACTTTGCTATGCAGAAACTACAAGGGTTGGCCAAAACCTGGTACGAAAGTTTAAACACTATTCTGTTTACTTGGCCTGAGTGGCAAGAAAAGTTACAGAGTGCATTTCCTCATGAGCAGAATTATGGCCAATCCTTGGAAGATATGCTAAGAAGGAAAAGCAGATACAATGAGCCTATTGAAGTTTACTTTTATGAAAAATTAGGTCTTCTAAATCAATGTGACATAACCGGTAAACGAGCTACCGATTGCATTATACACGGTATAACTGACAAGACTACAAAATCAAGTGCCCTCGCATTGCGTAGTAGCCACCCCGACCAATTGCTGCAATTCTTGATGAGTAACAAGGAAAGCTTTGTATTTTCGGAACAGCGCGGTAGTAATGTTAGGCAGAGGTCAGGCCCCGAATCAAATGCTGTTTTTAATAACAAATTTTCAAACAGACCGCCTAATGCGCACAATAATGGCATGTTCTGTTTTAATTGTAAAGAAAAGGGACACCCTTTTTTAAAATGCCCAAAGCCTTTGATAAATTGCTCTAAATGTAAGAAAGTAGGTCACACAGCAGAAAACTGTTTTTCTAGATTGGAGGTAGGTAACAAAACCAACGACACAGTCAGCAAAACTATGTGCATATCAGCTACTGAACCAAACTCAAAATTCATTAAAAAGGTCACGATTAACGATTTGGCAGTAAATGCTTTTGTAGATTTCGGAAGTGAAGTTTCTTTAATGAAGCAATCATTACTCATTGACTTAAAACTCAAACATGATAATGTCGTGACCGTTTTAAAGGGCTTTGGGAATAAGATGGTCAACTCACTTGGTAAAATAGAGGTAAACCTATGCGTAGATGGTGTTTGTGGTAAAGTTTGTTGCTGTGTCGTTGATGATAAGTTCCTTGAAATGCCTATGTTGATTGGGCAGTCCTATACCGAACAGCCTCACATTGTTACAGTTAAAAGCGCTACAGAACTGAAATTTATTGACATCAATAATGAGATCCCATTTTCACGAATAGATGACATTGGTAATGATAACACACTCTGTGTGAAACTAACTAATAGCGTGAAGCTGTACGGGAAGGCATCAGTTAGGGCGTCAGTAGGGCGATCATTTAACGGACACGTGTTGTTAGATAGTGGGTTTGTAGGCAAACCTAACGAACAATGTGTAGTGACTGCTGGAGTCTATCCAGTTAAGGATGGTGTTGTCAATATATATATGACTCCAGTTTCGATGTCATGCACGAATCAGACTGGAACTACGATAGGGCGGGCAACTCTAGTCAGAGTAGTAAATTGCATCGTTGCACAGCAGTCTGAAATAAATATGCAGTCAGCTAGGCAGGTCGAAGTCAGTCAGATTCGTGTCGGGGAGTCGGTTAGCGAAACTGATAAGAATAGGCTTATCAATACATTAAATAAGTATGCTCATTGCTTCGCGTCATCTCTTAAAGACTTAGGTTGTACGGATATCTGCGAAATGAGCATCGAAGTAAATAACAAAACTCCGATTGTGTATCGCCCCTATCGGCTCTCTCATATCGAGCGACTAAAAGTACGGAACATGGTGGATGAGATGTTAGAATCGGGGATAATCCGAGAATCGGTATCGGAATACGCCAGCCCTATAATTTTGGTACGCAAGAAGGATGGGAACCATAGGTTATGCGTAGATTATAGGATGCTTAATTCAATTACGATCAAAGAACGTTATCCTATGCCAATAATAGAAGATGAAATATCTAGACTTTCTGGACAGGCATGTTTTATTTCTCTTGACCTCGCTTCTGGTTATTACCAGGTGCCCATATCAGAGAGTTCGAAGCCTCTTACGTCATTTGTCACTCCAGACGGCCAATACGAATATAATCGCATGCCGTTTGGATTGGCCAATGCCCCCGCCGTTTTCCAACGGATGATGAACAAGGTGTTAGGTCCCGCAAGATTTTCCAAAGCTACCGCTTACATAGACGATCTCTTAATATATGGAGAAAATGTTGATGACTGTCTGGCAAAGTTAGAATATATTTTAAAATTATTAGAGCAGGCTAATTTAACTCTAAATTTATCAAAGTGCGAATTTCTCAAGAATAAAATTGATTACCTAGGGTACGAAATTAGTGGTTCTGGGGTAAGGCCTGGTAATAAGAAAATTCAGTCGGTTGTCGATTTCCCTCGGCCTACTAATATCCATGGCGTGCGCCAATTTTTGGGGTTAGCGAGCTATTTTCGCAAGTTCATCCAAAACTTTGCCCTGATAGCACACTCTCTCAGTCGACTTCTGAAGAAGGACGTATTATGGACTTGGAGCTGTGATCAGGAAGAAGCTTTCAGTTCACTAAAAGAAAAACTGATCGAGAGACCAGTGTTGGCAATTTATGACCCGGCTGCCGAGTTAGAACTGCACACTGATGCGAGTAGGGTTGGTATAGGAGGTATATTGATGCAACGTTCAGCTAGTACTGAACCTTTCCGGCCCGTGGCTTTTTATAGTCGCCAGACTTCGCCGGAAGAGAAAAATTTCCACTCTTATGAGCTGGAAACTCTTGCCGTTATATGTTCCTTAAAAAAATTTAGGGTCTACTTATTAGGGCACGAATTTAAAGTAGTTTCGGACTGCAGCGCATTACGCACTACCTTTGCTAAACGAGACCTGATCCCTCGCATCGCTAGGTGGTGGTTAATGCTGCAAGAATTTAATTGCTCCATAGAATATCGTCCGGGTGCCAAAATGTTGCACGTAGACGCACTATCAAGAAATCCCATTCCGAACGAGGATCAAAGTCCGGTCGATCAATACCCAATGATTATGTCAATAAGCCAAGATAATTGGCTGCATACATTACAGTTAGGAGACTCTGAGTTGAATAGGATACGCGATATTCTTACATCCAATCTCGATTCAGAAGGACTTAAATATATAAAGGATAACTATATGATAAAAGACAACGGTTTGTACAAATGTATAGATGGTGACAGAGCCAAACTTAGGTGGGCTGTTCCAAAGGGAGCAAGGTGGCAGTTGTGTCGCTTAAACCATGATGACATTGGTCATCTTGGAGTTGAGAAAACGCTAGAGCGAGTTAAAAACGCATACTGGTTTCCGCGTATGGCAAAGTTTATAAAAAAATATGTTGGTTCATGTATTGAGTGCGCATACTCGAAAAAGGGCAATCATGGATCAGAAGGACTGTTGCATCCGATTACGAAAGTAGAAGTCCCATTCCACACGCTACACATCGACCACCTTGGGCCCTTTGTAAAGTCAAAAAAGGGCAATTCATACTTATTAGTCGTGATCGATGCCTTTACTAAATTTATTTTTATCAGACCTGTAAGAAACACAAAATCAGTGACGGCTATTAACATCCTGGAAAATATTTTTGACACATTTAGGACTCCAGATCGTGTAATCAGTGATAGGGGTACGTGCTTTACCTCTCATTTGTTTAAAAAAATTTGTACCGATAAAGGCATCAAACACGTCCTAAACGCAGTTGCCAGTCCGCAATCGAACGGACAAGTCGAAAGGTACAACCGCACTATTCTCGATTCCCTAACTGCACAAAATCTGAACAGTAATGAAAAAGATTGGGATACAAAAATAGGTAAAATTCAATGGGGGCTTAATAATAGCGTGCAAAAGACAACAGGTAGGACTCCCGCAGAGGTTATGTTTGGTACACAAATGAACAGCGAAGTAGATCCTAGACTTAATGAAGTAAGACAGGCTACGAGAGACCAAACTGTCCTTAGTACTATTCGAGAACAGGTTAAGGATAGGATAGATCATGAGCAAACTAAACAAAAACAATACTTTGACAAGAATAGGCGTCCTGCTCTTAACTACTCTGAGGGTGCGCTTGTTAAAATAACAAAGACTGCATTTAATAATGACGGTAAGAGTAAAAAACTCCTGCCCTCTTATGTGGGCCCGTATCGCGTAGTGTCAGTATTGGGCAACGATAGGTATGAGATAGCTGCGATTCCAGGACTTACTGGTACTAATAACAAACGTAAGACCACAGTAGCTGCTAATCGTATGCGTCCATGGGTTCATGTAGCTGCACTAGAACTTAATGATAATACTACCGATGATGAATCTCCTGTGACTAGTAATCTAGAGGAAAGTTTATGAAATTATTTATGGATAATTATGATAATATTTTAACTGTATATTTTAATATATGTTTATAAAGATTAGATATTGTCGTGTATATCGTGTATATGAATAGAGGTTTTCATGTCACGTACCATTATATCATTATAAGAGTTGGATTGGGCTGCAATCGAGTATGAGAATGGAAGGGTTCATGCTCTGTTGCAAAACAAGCCTATGTCAAATTGATTTTGTGAGAATGGATGGGTTCACAAAGTCATATTGTTTATGTTTGCAACTAGAACGTGAGAATGGATGGGTTCATGTTCTTTTTGCAAAGTAATCTAACTTCCTGCTGTCTTTGCGAGAATGGATGGGTTCGCAAAGTCGCAGGATAGGTGTCCGTAAGAATGGATGGGTTTACGGACAGCTATTACATGATTGATTCAATTTACTTATTGATTATTGTTATCATTATTAATATTAACTTGATTGAGAGTCAAGTTATATAGAACCAGTTATGTACTTATTGATTATTAATAATATTAACTTGATTGAGAGTCAAGTTATATAGAACCAGTTATGTACTTATTGATTATTATTATTATATTCACTCGATTGAGAGTCGATTTAAATAGAAGCAGAGTGTTGGGTATAGTGTTCACTTGATACGTGCATGAGGACATGCACGTCGTCAGGATGGACGAGTGTTGGGTTTTATTAGCTTAATAGTAATTTTTGGAACATTTTAAAGATGGTTATTATAATCCTAGGTAGAATTGATATTCTTTTTAGGAACTATTTTTGTTTGTTTTGATTGTTTTTATGTTCTTAAAATTTATTATCGATTTTGTAAAATGGTAGGATACTTTTATATTATTTTTATTAGCATCTTCATGATAAAATAAGTCCGTTTGTATATTTTTGTAAATTCGATATGCCAGCAACACTTCCGGCAAACATAATGGCGCCATGAAAATGGCCGTCGAGAAGTCAGTCGGCAGAGCGCGGTCGGAAGTGATGGTGGCATACCGAGGACTATGATGGTAGCAAAATCAAATGATTAAAAATTGAATCAAGGGAGAAATACACGTTTCATTGTGAGTTATACGGAGTTTTATTACACATATAAGTTAACTGTACCACTAAAGTGTTTTAGCTTCTTTTTGATAAATGTGCTGAAAAAAGCTACTGAAAATTCTAGCAAAATCAATTTAATAAAGTAGCATGTCAATTTTAACATATTTTAAAAATATTGTTTATTTATCGAAAAGTAATATAGTCTGACGAAACAACAGAACCACAAGTAACAGAATATGGTATGTATCGTCGGTATGTAGCGCTTTAGTGTCTAGTGCTCCTAGGACCGGTAATTATTTCTAGCTCGGAAAATATTCCATTGCAATCAGAAATAACGTTGTTTTTACCGTTGATTAGGATACAATTTTTTGCTCACACACCAGTCAGCAGCTGTTTCTTTGTATACATGTTTTTATTAACTGCTTTTTGTAAAGTACATCTCATTTACTAATATGTATTACAAATGCGAAAGTTTGTGTTGATGTTTGTTTGTGGACTCCTTATCGTCATCATCACCCTTATCCTGCTAAATAGGGCACAATATAACAGGCTTTTCTTTCTCACCTCCCTCTATCATCTGTAATCTCAGTACTCATTCGTATTCTTACAAATACTATATCATCTTTACCACTACCATCTTGACGACCACTGTGGCGCAGTGGGTGAAGGCCTGCCTGAGACGCAGAAGGTTGCGGGTTCGATTCCCGCCGCGAGAAAAATGTTTGTATGATCTGCAACTATTTGTCTCGGGTCTGAGTATTTTGCTTTGTATAATGTATGTATTTACAAAACAAGTATTTAAGTAGTGAAATCTATCGTGTGATTCCCATAACACAAGCTCTGCTAGTTTATTATTCATTTATCTTTCACACAGTCCTATCCATCTCTTCTTAGACTTACCCCTACTCACGTCCTATAACCATTCAAATCCATCACCCTTGCGACATGACTTTCTTTCTTCCGTATGCCATGCCTTAACAACACTAACTTATTACTTTTAAAATTTTCCGTCCTTGGTGCTACTTTCAAACATTAATAATGGATTTGTATGAAACAGTATACTAAGATATATATGTGGACCATTAGTTACATTAGTTATATGTGGACATTGCAAGACTCAAGACCTGGCTCCTGTCTGGCTCAGCGTATTAGCATTGCCATTGAACGTGGCAATGCTACCAGTGTCTTGAGAACGCTGTTCTCTGGCAGTGATCTGGATCAGTTGAGCTATCTACAGATCATTTTAAACGTTCCTTAAATAACTCAACTGCTTTACATGTATTTTATATTAATGTATATTATTCTGTACATTTATGTTATTACTTCTGTAAATAAAACATGTAGAACTGGGCTAAGTAATAGGCTACGTACTACGTTGGCAAAGTCGCAGGCATCAGCTGGTGTTGAAATAACAAGTACCTACATACAAGGTTTGGACAAGAAATCATCATCTTTGTGATTGGAAACATATCAAAATACACTATCCATATCCACACTAATATATATAAATTCTAAATACACACTAAATTGGACCGTATTTCTATAGGACGAGAGTCATTACCTCGCCGTAACACAGTTTTAAACTAGCACGGGAGGTAAAGTTTCTTTTACAGTATGCCTACTACCGATTTTTGAAGTGATAACTTCTTATGGGAGGGTAAACCGCTCGTTACGTAACGCGTTACGGGGCCAGTCTGTCTGGCTTCCCTTTCTCTCACGCATACGGCATCGGCAGCGGTAAGCAGGATCCTCCTCTCTCACTCTAACCTACAGCGCTAGTTAGATTAGTTTAGGTTATCACTTCTCTCGTGCTTCCCGAGACGCACATGTTTTTTGTTTTAGGTCATTTCAAAATATATTTAAAATTTATAATTATAAGTAAGCTATGTTAGTTAGGTGTACTGTACTACTGTAAATTATTTCTGCCAAAATAAAGTTATTATTGTTAGATATTATTATCCGAAATTGTGTCTGCCTGTATGCCGTTTCCTTGCTGAACAGTTCTTAATGACATTTTGTAAGCAGAGACAGTATATCTAGGGGACGGACGTATCTAGGCTATTTTTTATGTTAGTACCACGCGTGCAAAGCCGCGGACAGCAGCTAGTATAGAAATATATTGGCTAAGCTTCGGGGTATGTCGTTCGTCTATGTTCGTTTGTTAGTTTTGGCGTTAGTGCTTTTCGTGGAATATGGCCTTATCTCCAACATTTGCCGAGCGGTTCCATGTTTATCCACACTTTAACGTCTTCGAGAATAATACAAGAAACACTAGAGGGTTCCATTGCATAGTCAATCTTGATATTTCTGAAGTTATTAAGTGCAAAAAGAAAGTAAATGAAAACGAATGTAGAAAAGATAATATACCCTTTTTGGGAGTCTTGCGTAGAAAATATTACGTTTTTCGTAGTTAAGGTGGTTACAAGATGGATCATGCAAAAAAGCGCTAGGACCAGGACGAGTTTCTTGCCAGTTCTTCTCCGGATTGGTTTAGGAGGAATTGGCACCTAAATTTACCTAGTATGTAAGACGTTTCATAGTGATCCTTGTGATTGTATTGAATAAAATATCTTTTGACTTTGACTTTATAATAAGTGAATTAATAAATTCAATTAATTAACTACCTAATATTATAATGTAAATTCACTTATTTCTTAAATAATTAAGTGGATAATATAAGTATTATATAAAAAAATTACAAATAATCCAGTCGGTCCCGGTCGTCACCAGATAAATGCGTGACCAGAACACTGGCAACATTGCCTCGTTGTATTGCCAATATTAGCCAATATTTCGGTCATATGTGGTCATTCGTCTCTTATATTATTTAATTTTCACAAGTTCAGATTTTATATTTTGAGTTTTTGAGAATATGGACTCGGGTGAGAATAATCGGAATAAAAGTTTTGTTTCTTTGTTATTCAAGCCAAAACAATCCGTATAAATATTTTATATGAAAATTCAGCATTTTATATAAACTATTTTGACGACGAACAACATAATTACGACTTTATGATGTCTTACTATAAAATCCATAGACGTTTTATATAAAATCTAATTTAAATACTTGACATTGGCAAAATTGTCATCATCATGACACATGCCATTAACGAAGAAGAAGAAGAAGAACTAAAAAGGAGAAGAACAGTAAGAAATGCCTGAATTTTTTAATAAGAAAGTATGTTGGTTGGTTCCATATTCAATTGTAGGTTTCGTCGTCATTATCACACATCACCCTCACTCGCAACAGAAAAAAAAACTATATAAGTAAGTACTTTGCGATATGTAACCGAAATTGCAAAAAAACTTTGAACTTCCAATCAAAGCACGTTTCTAATTTCGAATGTCACGGATCCGGCCGAGTGACTCCGAGAGCGGCACGAGTAGGGGAGCAACGCCCCAGCACCTGTGCCATCACGATCTGGCATACCAACCACCATTGCAACTGTCGAATCAATTACACGGAAATTTAAATCTTAACTCAAGCTATTAAGTTCCAGTTTAAGATCACGGTTGAGCAACATTTGGAGCAACTGCATCTGGCGAACCAAGGAATATTAAGCTCTCAAATTAATATTTTAGGTTTCAAATTGCTTTGAAGGTGCCTCAAAACGAAGCGGACCTGCAATTATTTGACCTATTGATATCGTTAAAGGGCATTAATTGCAATCGGCACTGTCTCTACACACACAATTGCACAGTTAGCTTTTAATACTATGATTGCAGGAATTTTTGGTCTTTCAAGTTTGCCAGAACTCACCTTTTGAAAATCACGAAAGGTCTTCGAATTTATTAAAATAAAGAATTCTTTAGGCTATGTACGCACTAGCTAATTAATCCACGCGGTTTAAACTGCACAATTCTAAAAATTTTAAAGTCTGATTCCATGTTACACAGAACAGCGCGAAAATAATCGCCATGGTTTAATTAGCAACGCGCTAGGCCATTTAGTTAACTTCACTTTTCGCATAATTGTACTGCACTGAATAATTTCCATGGTTTCTAACTTTCCAATGATACTTCTAAAAGAAAAAATCTTTTGGATTTTTAATTTTGTTCCTCTGTTACAATAAAATCCAAGACAAGCAATCATTTCATGAATATTGTTAAACATAACAATGAAAACATGTAAAACTGATTAACCGAGGTCGGAGATACAAAGAATGTCACTGATAAGTCTAAAAATAACGAAACATACATTTTATTGCAAGCACTGACTCATGTATTACAAAGGTATGCTAATTGCTATGAACTACTGAATAATCCCAGTCGGACGTGTCTTGAATTTACACCTAAATCGGCAGCAACGAGAAAGTCTTCTTTAGCGCGCTTTTATTTCATCTACAGTTTTATCCCATGTATTATTTTCGAAACCTAGCTCTCTATAATATTACATTACTAACTGCCAATGCCAACTGTTGTGGATTTCTATATGGAATCGAGATTCTCGACAATATTGTTGACAGTTGTAGCTTATAAAGAAAAACTTACCTCAGTCTGATTTGAACTGGGTAGGTAAATAATTGATTCAGGCGTGACCTTGCGGAAATCCATTACAAAACATTAAATAGATGGACAAATATTTAGTACCTACTCGATTGGCGGAATAGTACTAAATATTTGTCCATCTATTTAATGTTCTGCGTAGGTAAGTCTGGATCTTTAACAGTAATAATGTTATACCTCTTCAAGTAAGGTATTACTTAGGTACAAGTAAATTTACATTGAGATGGATAAGATCTTCATTAGTATTCAGCCGATACCTATCGCGATAGATTCTTTTGACAGAGTTCATCGACTTTTCTTCGGTTTTCGAGGCCACCAAATAAAAATTCCTTCTGTCAACCAATCGATTTTCTTTACTCGCTCATTCGAACGAAAACATTGTTTTTAAGCGCACGGATAGTTTGGCACGTGATAGGTACTTTGGCACAATCACCGGCGCTACTACTCCGTTTAAATTATGGCGCACTCCACTCGTAGAAGAATAGCAAAAACTAATCTCGTTGATCCATCAAATTCGGAATAAGTACGCCGAGTGCCGACACAAATCCATTAAGGCATGTCCATAAAAACATTCGCACTAGCACGCCCAAGACTGTTTCGAAAGACGCCGCGAACCATGAACATTCCAACACAACAAGAACCAAGAACCAGGTCTATGTCAGTCTACACCAGCTATCAATGTAAAATGAGCTCTAACAAGCTGAATTTAGATTTCATGCGGCTTGATGAGCAATTCAAACCCCGAAAAAACCGAGGCGTTGCTCAGCAAATGGAACACAAAGCCACTATTGTCACTTATTGAATAGTGTCTATATCAGTTACGTCAAAGTGAAACTTTTGTGTGCAGGTCTACTATTATTTTATTTGAACACAAAAAGCTGTTTATGAGCTTTCTTCAAGAAATTCCATTGCACCTGTTAAGCCTCGAAGTTTTGTAGAGAATGAAACGAACAACCCGTTCGATCAATAACCGATTAATCTGTAATAGGCTTGACCTAATCCCATCATACCACGCAAGATTTTAAACACCTTTGTATTTTTGTGATAGCAGCTTTTGTTAATGTGATAATAACGACCACAGCCAATAACACCTCTCTAAAAAGAGATTTGAATATGACGAAGCCGTTATGCTAGGACTCTTGCGTCTTTAAGGAAATAGACTAGAACCAGTGGACAAGAAATAATGAATCTCAAGACATTGTAAATGTATGGTTCGATATTTAACAATGATTGAAAACATTGGCATCTTGGACCACAGATATATATTATTGAGACAGTTAAACAATATTCCGATTATCTGCTGTAATTTACGATTTTCCACAATTTGAAACTGTTCAATGAGATTTATTGCAGCACAGAAAAAAAGCGTTACAAACTGTTTAACTGAAGCGTTTGATGCGTGCACAGTGCAGCTGGCACCCCTCACCGTTAATGCCCGGTTCCGTACACTCAACCCACTTGCATCTACATCTACCAGATGGGTTAACGTTAACTCTGCGCTAAGTTAGCAGATTCTAACCATGGATCTATAAAGCGGCTTTCCACGTGTTTTAAAGACAGCTGACAGTTATCGCGTGAGTAATTTGAGACTCAAAGTCAGCCGTGGCAGCTCAACTTGACATAATTATTATTAGATGATAGCTCTAATAAATTCAAATATTTAAAGTTTTTAGCATATTATCCGCTCTATAACCGTCGTTATAAAGCTCATTTTCAGTGCGTGCGGTTTTAGAGTGACATCCTGTTCCGTAGCAAAGCCATTCTGTAATTAATCGGAACACGCTTGCGGCCTTGTTTCCGATTCGGTTTGCTTTGGTACATCGTTTACCGCCGTGATTGCTGGGGGTAATCGGCAGGTGAGACTGAATATACAACAGATGTGGTACTCAGGAACTGTTTCCAATCATCGAATCATCGTTTTAAACGATTCTTACAGACGCGCTGCCGCAAGAGTTGTAAGCTGAATTAAATCGATCGATATTAATCGATATTAAATCGGCTTTTTAGTAGTTACTTATCATATCATATCAGATTTTGTTGCTACACAAAAAAGTTTATTTCGAGAGCTTTAAGCTGCCTGGAAGTCAATTTCGGGTCCTTTTCAACCACCTACACTTACAGGGCAGTTTGTACTTTAACCTGTGCTTTTGACAAACTTCTCATCACGATCAGTACTTGTAGTCCATTAAAATGTTACATTTTTTAGGCCTTAGTGTGCATTTGTCAGAGGACGCAATTTTATTTTTTTAATGTGTAGGGGGGGTCAGTAGAAGCTTAAGTTCAAGTTTGTGGGGTCGGCACCCTTGTCCCCCGGCCGCCATCTTGGAAAAGGGGGTGCAAAGGGTTTTCGCGCTGTATCTCGTAAACTAGTTACCTTACAGAAAATTTAATCAAACATAAAATGTAGCAAATTAAATTTCCTACAATTTTATTTCTATTACTTTTTATCGTCAAGTGACCAACAAAAAAGTTATAAACAAAAATAAATGAAAATTTTGTTTGTTTGTTCTAGGTTTTACAGCGCTCCAAACTTAAACGGATTCTCGAATGCTCATAGGGATGCAATAAAAACTAAAAATTAGGCTTACTTTTCTATCTATATTTTTTTTATTCATACAATTTATTATGATCTTAACATTCCTATGCTATTATTGAACTATGTTTGACCCTTTTACCCACCACCTATGAGGTATAACATGGGCAAAGTCAAATTTATAAAAATTTTGCAGAAGCATCCAGAGTTAGCAAGTGGAACTAAATTATTTATGAGTGAGAAAGTCGAGTCATCGTTACTCAGTGTTGTTGGCGAACGTTTTTTCGTCTTTTTATATGGCGGAAATAAAGACGATACTCTAGACACTCTGCGATACAAACGATTTGCTAAGACAGTGACAAAAAATGCATTAAAAAATGCATTAAATTTTTATAAATTTGACTTTGCCCATGTTATACCTCATAGGTGGTGGGTAAAAGGGTCAAACATAGTTCAATAATAGCATAGGAATGTTAAGATCATAATAAATTGTATGAATAAAAAAAATATAGATAGAAAAGTAAGCCTAATTTTTAGTTTTTATTGCATCCCTATGAGCATTCGAGAATCCGTTTAAGTTTGGAGCGCTGTAAAACCTAGAACAAACAAACAAAATTTTCATTTATTTTTGTTTATAACTTTTTTGTTGGTCACTTGACGATAAAAAGTAATAGAAATAAAATTGTAGGAAATTTAATTTGCTACATTTTATGTTTGATTAAATTTTCTGTAAGGTAACTAGTTTACGAGATACAGCGCGAAAACCCTTTGCACCCCCTTTTCCAAGATGGCGGCCGGGGGACAAGGGTGCCGACCCCACAAACTTGAACTTAAGCTTCTACTGACCCCCCCTACACATTAAAAAAATAAAATTGCGTCCTCTGACAAATGCATACCCAAATGTAACTTTTCAATGGACTATTGTTCTTTTTTAAAGTGTAATTCGTTTGATGCTTACAATCTGAATCAATAAGATTTCAATTTGAATGACTCAACCAAATATGTATCAAATCAGTTTTTAATAAATCATTTGATAAGCGTTGAACCAATTCTTTTGATCTCAGAGTAAAATAATGCCTCCATGATACATTTTCGAAACAATCCACTCAACACCCAGAATAATCAGAATCAAAATAAGCTTTATCTGGTAGAATATAAAGGTGTTCTTTGAAAATTGGACTGCCGCACGCCGACTGGAGCTACTGGCAATTTGAAAACAGAGGCTTCTGGTACAGTGCTTCCTAATCTAAAATTCATATCCAGGACCTATATTAAACCTCTCGAGTATACAGATAATGGTCTCGAAACCTTTTATTTATAAGAAAACTGAGGCTTGCGTATATTAAACGATATGGTATCATCAAAATAAAATAAGCAGGGTTTAATGACTTGACCGGATGTTCAAAATTTATAACGCATTTCGACAACAAAACTTCCTGAACATGTCCTAAATATTTTAGAAATAAAGGATGTGGTTCCGCTTTTAAGAGTATAAATTAAATAGCTTTAATAGGAGAAGTAACTCAATCTACATTCGACAAAGTAGATGTCGTACCATTAGCTGTTTTATGTGCTTATAGCGGTGTTTTTACGTTCAGTTCTTTGACTCATCAGAAATTATAATACTGCTTTCATTATTTTTTGTTCTCATAAATAATTTGAATGCATTCGATCGTTCATCCCACGGTTATGACGAATGTTTTTGGATAGAACAAAATTGATCGACTAGTCAAATAACCCATGATGAATCGATTGATTATATTATACTCTGGTGACACTGGTTCTGTCATAGGCGTATTGACTACTATAATGTTGTGGTTCTACGCCTTTGTTGTTTAACCATATAAAAGATCGCAAGGATGCTTCTTTTGTATCAAGACATGTCCTATAATTTTTAATTATTGATTTTCTATCGACGTTTTCCTCTATTTTTTACTAGCTGCTGCAACCCTCGGCTTCACACGCGTGGTACTTATATAAAAGGTGGCCTATGTCCGTCTCCATGATATAATCTATCTGCTTATCAAATTTCATCAAGATCCGTTCAGCCGTTTAGCCGTGAAAATGTAACATGCAGCTACACTTTTGAATGTACTTATTTTTTTTTTTTGCTGGACATTTCACAAAGCATCATCTGGCCCCAAAGTAAGCAGAGCTTTTGTTATTGAAACAACATGACTGAAGTACTACTTATAATTATTTTTATGTAAATACATACATATTAAGTATACATAGAAACATCCAGACTAGAGGGAAATACTTGCAGATCATACAAACATTTGTCCCGCGGCGGGAATCGCACCCGCAACCCTCAGCCGGGCTTTGGCCCACTGCATTACAGACGTCGTCAAATATTAGTATAGAGTATAGATTACTAAGAGGATGCAGCAACAAAAAACTGGATTTTAACCTATATGAAATCAGATGTAAATATAAATGTAAGACATTTCAAAGTGATCCTTATGATTGTATAGAATAAGGTATACTTTGACAATGAATCAAACATAGGTACCATATAATAGAAATATGAAGTCGAGAAATATAAGAAACCCATGAGATTTCCAATCGAGATTATAATCGATTATTGCGTGTGAAGCATAGAAATTGATCGATTTGCTATGAAGAACGGTTTTCAAACGTACTTATAGCGTTTTATCTTGTGTATTGATATACGTTTGAGCTTAGATATTGATAAAAAAATCATCATCAGTTATACAATTTTGGGTGGTTTGTTTTTAAAGTAAGCGCCGCTCCATCTATCTTTTATCTTTAACCCGGCCTGCGCTATCAAACAGAATCCCAGGCAGAGTAGCGTCAGTGAAGAGGAAACTTCACCCACCTTAGCTTGCTGGAGTGGATCCATGAACGAAAGATTTCAATTACAAATAACTGCTCTGTAACTTGTTTGACGCTACCTAAATCATCTTCAACAGATGAACTAAGGCCAATGTTGATGATAGTTTAGGTTTTGAAGTGATAACTTCTTATGGGAGGGTAAACCGCTTCGTTATGTATCGCGTTACGGCGCCAGTCTGTCTGGCGTCCCTTTCTCTCATGCATACGGCAGCGGAAGGCAGGCTCCTCCTATCTCACTCTAACCACAGCGATAGTTAGATTAGTTTAAGTTATCACTTCTGTCGGGCGTCCCGAGACGCACATGTTTTTTTGTAAATGTAAGATCTAGTGGCTACCAATTTACATAAGATATAACGACCTCTGTAGCGCAGTGGGCTTAGGTCCGCCTGAGACGCAGAAGGTTGCGGGTTCGATTCCCGCCGCGGGACAAATGTTTGTATGATCTGCAAGTATTTGTGTCGGGTCTGGGTATTTCTATGTATAATATGTATGTATTTACAAAAAAAAAAAAGTAGAATAAGTAGTATATCAGTCATGTTGGTACCCATAACACAAGCTCTGCTTACTTTGGGGCCAGATGATGCTGTGTGATATGTCCGGGATTATTTATTTATTTATTTATTTATGTCTGTTAAAGGGTCGCTAGACTCACCTGTAGGTATGCAAATTTATTTCCACAAGCTAGATCATTATTTCTTGCAAAATTTTCTCTAAGTTGAGTAATTATACTAGTCAGTACACTCACAAAATTACTTACAAGAAGGCTCAGTTAGAAATTAATATTAAATTCAAGAGTTTATAAAAGCTTCACGAAATAGTCGATTCGTAGATTTCAAACCTGAATTTGCCAAATCTTATTAAAGTTCAAAACAGATTTTGAAGGACCCAAAATAAATTAAAAACAAACTAAGGATATACGATACAACGGCTACGTCAAACATAAATCTGATTTTAAAACCATGACGGTAAGACTTCTTTTCCAATGACAAGAAACATTATCCGTTAAAGCACATTGTAAGGGAAATCATCCATTCATTGTTACTCTTGTACAACTTTTATTTTCGGCGTAAAGTAATTTCAACCCTAACTTTAGGGTGTTGGGGTATATATTCCCATTGTAAGTAATATTTTGGTTAGGACTTTTCCTACAATGTTTAAAACAGGAACGGACGTTGAAAAAAGGGGCACGGCGGTAACACACCTGTCAGTGTTGCCAGTTTGATGCGAACCAGTGAATAGCATTTCGTTACAATGAATATGAGAAAGAGATCTTTGAAAAATTGTACTTTCGTACTTTACACACTGGTTCGAAAGAGTAACACGATAAGAATGAGAATATAATAAGAACTCTAACTTAAAAGAATAACGTAAGAGTCTCGGCTGTCTGTCAACAAAAAGTTGCATCACAACGAGTTCAGTGACGAATCAGTCAACAAACCCGACCATTCTTCCGCCTACGTGAATTCCAAAGGAAACACCGATTATTTATTTTTTGGTTGGCTTCGTTCGTACTCCTTCAGAAACGCCTCGTTATTTTTGTAGCCAAACATTTACTAACATTTTTTTACCAAGTCTTATTGAAATCATCATACGTAATAAATATTGCTGGACAATGCACACAACACCAACTACTCTTGTATGGTGACTAGATAGCTGATAGACTACTTACTTATATATTTTTAATTACATACATATTTATGATACTTTATATCACAGACACAGAACAAACATCTATGTTCTTCTAACAAACATGTGTCCTGGGAGGGAATCGAAACCTCAACCTACAGCGCAGAAGGCAGTGCAACTACTATTTTTCTCATGCTGTTCTGTTTTTCATATTTTTACGCATTAGTATCAGTAATGTTCAAAAAAGGTGTAAATAAACTGAATCTGAATTTGAATTTGAATTTGAACTACCAACTGAGCTGACAGGCTAGTCATAATTATAAAAGAATAAATTACAACATAATGGACACATATAACCCTATTAAAAGTGATAGAAAGTTGAAAGAATGAAAATAAAATATACTTTATAATAGTAGGTCAGGTAAGGTAGGTAATCCTTAACCTACCTACTCGACAACCTTATCGTGTTAGAATAACATCGTAAATATTTAACGGTAGACATTAACATATGAAAATAAGGGAAACAGATGATGAGAATCTGGCATCTGGAAATTGAATAAACCCTGATCAAAGTCGAGCGGACACTTTTATGACAAAAGATAGTTCAATAACCAGAATAAATATTAGTAAGCGAGCGAGCCTTAGAATAGTCACTTATGTAACATCTGACTTCTCAGGAAAATCGGTTGGTACCATCTGACGGTCAACTCTACCACCGCGCACGCTCACTGGTCAAACAAATACCGCGCTCTTCCTCGGCTTCCTGTCATACAGGTAATCGTACTCCGTAGTTAATCTATGTATTTAGAGTAAAATATGTTACACTTCCGTCCCTTTTCACGATATCACTTCCTCAGATTGCAGAAAAGCGAAAAGAAAGATTTAACACATCAAAAACTATATAACTTACAAAATGGCCGTTTTAAATAAGACCTATCTATCCATCATCCCTTCAATACGAAGACTGATTACACATTTCATATTTCATTACACTACAGAGCACAAAAAATACCAAACCATTTGAAGCAGTCTTTTTATGTTGTCAGTAGGAGGCTAGGAGCCTGTCCGAAGCCGTCATTATACGAAATCTCAGTAATCATTCATCATCAGAGATGGTTTAAACTGAAGCACCCGTGGTAGTTACAAGATGAACAAATTATTTAAATTGGGACGCTACTAATAATAAGTCGATGGTTATTGATTTGGTATCAAATTGCTGGTGGTAAAACTAAGTTTGGAATTAAGAGGTTTCATGATTAATAGTTTGATATAACCGGATTGGGAGGAAGCCTGGAGGCGGCAGGAACGGAAGACGTGGAATGTGGAATAGAACTCATTATTGAGCTTGATATAACTTTCACAAGCTGTAACGCGTTCATAATAAGTACAGAAAATATGCAACTACTAATACGTAATAAAAAAAACATATGCCCGACAGAAGTGATAACTTAAACTAATTTAACTAGCGCTGTGGGTTAGAGTGAGAGAGAAGCCTGCCTACCACTGCCGTATGCGTGAGAGAAAGGGAAGCCAGACAGACTGACGCCGTAACGCGTTACGCAAGGAAGCGGTTTACCCTCCCATAAGAAGTTATCACTTCAAAAACAAGTTCAAATAACCATACCTACATCTACAAAAACATTACAAACACATAGATAACATGAATAACAAAAAGCATAATAAATGAAGCAAAGGTGTGCTAGCTGATAATGGAGGCCCAACAAAATTCAAAATATACTCTTATTTTTTAAGCGTCTCGGGAAATAAAGACAGATTAACGTAAAATTTGCATCTTCAAGTGTACAATTATGGAAATTGCTAACTCTCTTAATATTTCCGCTCTGGGTTATTTTGACAGTATATTTTCAACACGCAAAAGTATTCTTGCATATATAATTAACTAGTACTCGTATAATATGAGTGGGACACGCGTTCTGAGACTACCGTACCGTTTACCTAACATAATATTAGTGGACAATTCATCCACAAACTAAGCATAGCTTGTATTATGGAGACCAGATGATAGAATATAATACATTTTAATGCATATTTATGATACCTTTTCAAACCCAGACACAGAACAAACACCTATGTTCATCACACAAATCTTTATACTGAGAAGAAATCGAACAGTCAACCTACAGCGCAGAAGGCAGAGCAAACGAGCTACAAGGTGATTCGATGTTCTCTGAAGCTCGGAACCCTAATAACTGAGCAAACGGTAGCTCAATTCAAACCTGTTCGTTTCCCCAACATATGAAAGGATATCCGTTGAGAAGTCCGTAAGGGGTCATTAAGTGTGAGTAATCTATGTTTTTGCATGACTACTGACAGTCTTAAGCAGTTGGGACAACACATAACTGAACTTAAGTAGTCAAGAATTATTATACGGTTATCAACCTGTCGTTTTATTAGGCTTTATTAATCCAACATAATTACGTTTTAAAAACGAAAAAGAAAACCAACTTTATTGGATACAATTTGAGAGCATAAAATTATTTTCATTTTGAAAATTTTTAGTTGAAATTCTAAATTTAGTTGAAGTATGTATTTCGTTTATATATGATATAGGTAGACCAACTAAACGCAGGTATCGAAAATATCATCGATGTATACAATTTTTAGATTTTTGTTGATTTATAAAAACCACTCGACCGATTTCGATAAAATTTAAATGGGACCAACTGGGAAGTATATATATCTACCCTTTGAAACAAAAAACATTTGGTGAACATACATATATAAAAAAAGATTCCGACGAATTGAGAACCTTTTCCTTTTTGATGAAGTCGGTTAAAAAGCAAAGGAACTTCCTTTTACGAAGACACGTAAATCGGTATTTTTTTTGTGCCCTATATCAAAGACTAAAGGTCAGACGAGTCTTCGATATGCACGAATTTAAAAATACTGTCACAGAACAAAACAACACGAAAATAATAGCTTGAGTAGATGAGACAGACTGTATACAATCTGGCACGCTGCTTTTGTAAGCCTGTTATGAAATTCAAAGACAAATAACAATTTGACGAAATTCTATTCAATGATATCTAATACAAAAGCGTCTCCTAAAATTTTCTGACTCCTTTACATCTAAGGCGCTGCGCAAACGAAGACAATTTTTGTTGCAGACACGGCACACCATCACCGGGAACCGTGTGTCTTGTGGCGGTGATCGGACACAGTCGCCTGTTGCTACTACTGGCCACTGGTACAATTCGTTGCTTGTTTTCCGTCAGTACAATTGTAAGGAAATTTGTTAATGTTGCTTGTGTCTTCAACTGATGACTTTAAGTTTCCAGTTGCCGACACGAAAACACTTTTGATCGTCCATGAGTATGTGTTAAGTGGAAGCAACTGGGCACAAAAATATTTACGTGTACGCAGGGAGTGGATGATTTCATACTGGTTCTATAGAAAATAAATATTCATCGGTTGCTTGTAACCGACACAAGACACAAATGTGTCCACGTTTGCGCCCTACCTAAACAAATAAACATCAGTTAATTATTTCCATTTAAAACGTTGGATATGAATCAGAGGCATCGGAGGTAGCTCATAAAGATACGAAACCTGTTAATAAGCCACTTCCTCCGAAAAGATTATAACTTGCACGAAAGAAGTAATTGCTCCGGACAATTTCAAAGTGGAAATCATTAAGAAACAAGATTTTGAACCTGTTACATGAGCTTTAAGTGACCATGTTTGATTTGAAAGCTGCATTTGGAATGTCACTAAATTAGATATTTTGAAACCAATTTCAATCTAATGTTATGGAGTTTGATTTTGAGTATCCAAATGGTAATACTTGAGAGAAGAACATTTGTTTAGTAAATGATAAGTAGGTACTATGAACTCCTCATAGTTCATAGTACGAGTACGTATAGAGCATTTTTCTTATCTAAAAGTACATATACTGAGAGCTGATGAATTTTAGACTAAACGTGATTTCCCAATTCATACTATTCATTTAATTTTCTGATAGAATTTACAAAATCTTTGTTTCGATTTAAGAGTTTTTCTACGAAGGAATAGTTATGTAAATAGTGTTGTCCTATAAACCGACTTAAAAAAGGAGGAGGTCCTCAATTCAGTTGTTTTATTTAAACGCTTGTTACCGCTAACTCCATCATTTACAAACCGATTTAAAAAAAAGTGAAATTATGTGATATTACTTAAATATTACTTCCCGGTTGGTCCCATAGAAATTTCATCAAACTCGGTTCAGTAGTTTGGTTTTTAAATCAAAATATGTAGCTGGAAAAATGATGTCACTTTAATGTTGTGAGTTTACGAATTTCGATAAGTAAATGATGGATAGATAGATAGATAGATAGAAAACACTTTATTGACTACCACACAGAATATTACAGTAACAAAAAACTAAACTTATTTAAGGCAATACAATGGGCGGCCTTATCGCTAATAGCGATCTCTACCAGGCAACCGTTGGATGGACTGATTAATGGATGATAAGGTACTAAAAAGCGTGTTATACAAACTTTTTTAACCGACTTCAAAAAAAGGCAAGGGTTCGCAGTTCGGTAGTTTTTATGGGCTCGATTTTAAATCAATGAAGTTGATTTTCTTTTTAGTTTTTAAAAACGTTATTATGTATACAACATTTTATACTTACTTACCTACAGTTTTTAACAGTAAGTATCACATTTCATAATACAAAAATCCTTGCCCAATATGACTTACGCAAATTCAAAGCCATGTGGAAATCTCTGTACTTATGTAAGTACATTTAAAATTCAGAGTTCATCAACATATAAATTCACACGCTTCCCGTCTCAAATAACAATTTCCTCTGTATCATCACATGTCAACGGTTAATTCGACTAATTATAACAATCCATACAGTTTTGTTAAGCCGACATCCGACTAACAAATGTGGTGGATCTGTCAAGTTTACGACACGTATAGACCGGTCACGACATGTCTTAGATGTAATGAAACATGACTCATGCAGTCATACAATTTAGACCAAGTACTTAGATTATTGATACTACCTAATCTGCGTCTGGCCTTTATCGCTTGTTAATTTATAAATCATATTTTCAATATCTAGCGATGATTTTATTACTTTCCGTGAATAGCACTTGAGAAGCTTTCTGTATCACTGAGGCTTTTAGACTGCTGAGTGTTGAAAAACAGTATCTAAAATCAAGAGTTTAGAGATCATTGTCGATATTGAAATAATTCCTTTAGTCAGAATTGATGTGTCACAACAAGAGACAGACTACCTATCTTAGAAAATTGCTAAGGTGCAATTATTTTGTCAAATATCGAACTTTTAATCAAAATGTGTATTTTTTATTTAGGTAATATTTATATTATTATAATATACTAATCTATATTATTTTATGTAAGCAATTTTTCATATTTTTTTCTCTTTTTTGTTGTATTTACGAGTATGATCCCGCTGCTGTATCATTTTTATTGCTCGACTTTCAACTAAGTAAGAGCTAAGGGGTACACTGAAAACCAGCCCTGCTTAAACCAAGTTTTCGCAGATATAGTGCTGAGTCTACTCCAATTGCTAAATTACTCCCAGAACTAAACCTTTTAGTACATGATCCTCTAAAATATTTTTTTGCAATAAAACTCATTGTATTTGTATTGTAAAATAAGTTACTTTCATGTTGAATATATAATGAATGATGTATGGGCAAATATAATAGGTAGTATAGTCATATTCACATCACAATACATACAGTGTTCAACCACTCGTTCGCATTTAACAGAAACGACCTTCGTTTACTCGAGGGACCGTGCGGACCCTTCGTTTTCAACAGCTTTTTTGAGCCTTATTTAGGGTTCTTTTGTTAACGCACTATTTGATATTATTTCACGACCTCGTCTCCATTCCTTGCTAACTTTAATTTTATTAAAAGGGGTTTGTAGACTTTTTAAATTGCAGTGTTTGCAGAATCGTGGTTAAGATTAGTATGGAGAAAAGGGATTTCTGCGTTATTTTTTAAATATATGCAACGCGTGAAGGCATTGGTATTTTTGGAACGTAGTTCCTTATCGCACGGTACGGGTTTGGCGGATGGGGGCTAGGCGAAAATTTATCCATCACGACCCTTTCTTTAGTGTAGACCGTTATCCATAGGCTGAATGAATTAGATGAATTGAATGATTTACAATAAAATGATTATTTTCACAACTCGAAAGCATATATTAATTACGAAATTTACTAGGTACCATTCCATTCCTTCAATTCATTACTTATTTCTGCGTTTCATTTAATTGCACTCAGACGCTAGTAATTCATTTATTTGTATTTGTTAATCCACAATATGGTACGTTTTTCAATAATAATATACCACGATAGGAACTTCGTTCCAACAGAGTAGTGTTCCACGACACTCACACATTTTTTTTGTCTAAATATTTATATATAGGGAGTTTTGGACAGCAAATACAGCAAACCAATCCAACAAACCCAAAACAATTTTATGGTTCGATTCTCGAGATTTTTTACAACTATACTCTCGACCTGCCCATTTTCGAATTCCATTGAGCAATAAGTGGCTTCGTAAAAACGGTTCATTCATAAGTTTTACAATGCCGGTGTAAAAAGCAAAAAGCGAGTGGTTGGTACCATCATCCTTGTTATCATTAGCACCTTCAACTCCCACGATATACGTATATGGGAAACGGGTGTTTGATTTCATATAAACTGTTGATTTTGTAGCAATGGGGATGGTTTTTATAAGAAGTCCTTATATCAGGACCAAACTAGAACTCAGATTGTATTTCATCCAGAACTTATGTTCTAGAAATTTCTACTGGACGGTTTGCAGTAGAACTAGGACTTAAATAAAAATCTTTTAATGTTTAAAATGGTAGCTGTTTACATTTACATGTAAATTCTTTAAGTAGACAAATTAAAACGAGTTTATGATTCACGCTAGTTTTAGACAATAAGTTAAATTATAGTTATTGAGTTTAGTGCCAGGGTCGAGGTCGAGGTTGAAGTCAACGCCACACCATGACTGTGACCATGTTTATTGCATAATAACGTTACTAGCCATAAAACTTATCATCATCATCCATAGCCTTGATTTAATTCGTTAGCTTCCTAAAAACCCATAATGTCTGGCCTTGACCTTCCAAATCATAGCAGTGGCAGCTTAACAATGGACTGGCCTAAATTCGCTCGTTTCAGATAGCGCGGTTTGTGGGACTTTGAGCGTAAAAGGTTAAAAAAACAATAAATTTGTGAATGTAACGATTTATTAATACGAGGTATTGCCTCCCCTAGCCTGAATAACAGCTTCCATTCGATGTTTCATTGAAGAAATCATTTTTTTTACGAAATGCTGCGGTATGCTATCCCATTCTTCCTTGATCGCGGTTTGGAGCTCTCTGAGACGAGACTCGTAGGCACTGCGTTTCTGGCTCTTACTCGTTTCTTTAGTTCGTCTCACAAGTGCTCAATGGGATTGAGATCTGGGCTTCGAGCAGGCCACTCCATAACGAGTACTTCAACCTCCTCCAAGTACTGGCGTACTATAGCAGCGGTGTGTGGTCTAGCGTTGTCCTGCATAAAAACGAAGTTTTCGCCGATATATCCCGAAAAGGGCACAACATTTTCTTGCAGGATCTCCTCGACGTAACGTTGGGAAGTGAATCCACGCGATCGACGGTCAGTATCGGGCCCTGTGATGAAGACAAGTTCGGTTTTCGCTTCCAGTGAAATGCCTCCCCAGAACATACACGAACCACCGCCGTATGCGACCCGTTCGGAGATGCAGCATTGATCAAAACGCTCACCAGATCTTCGGTAGACTCTACCCCGTCCGTCGTTACCATGGAGACACATCCTGCACTCGTCGGAGAAGAGGACTGCCTGCCATTGATTCATAGTCCAATTAACGTGATTTCGAGCAAACTGAAGGCATGCTTGTCTGTGCGCTGGGGTCAATTTTGGGCCAGTTGCTGGTCTGTGCGCTGTCAGACCACCTTCGGCTAGTCTTCTTCTCACCGTCTACCGACTGACTTCCACTTCTCTAACTTCCTGGAGCTGCTGTCCGAGTTGAACTGCATTCAACCGGCGATTTCGTAGTGATGTATTCACAAGAAAACGGTCATCGCGCTGTGTTGTCGCAAGTTTTGGACCTGTTCCTGGTCTCCTGGCATATCTGCTCAAATAATGTGACGAGCCACTTGACTTTGGTTCTGTCCAGCTTCGATTAGTGCAACCACTTGAGACGCTGCTTCTGGTGTGGTATCCATTTTCTTGTTTAGAGAGATGACGTATTCGTTAAAGGACCTTTCTGACTGGGAGTTGGTATGCAAATGATGTCATTTCAATCATCCCTTATCGTTTTATACCTGCTCAAAGTCCCGCAAACCGCGCTACCTGAAACGAGCGAATTTAGGCTATTCCATTGTTGAGCCGCCACTGCTATGATTTGGAAGGTCAAGGCCAGACATTATGGGTTTTTAGAAAGCTAACAGTACACACTGAATTTAGGCTATTCCATTGTTGAGCCGCCACTGCTATGATTTGGAAGGTCAAGGCCAGACATTTAGAAAGCTAACAGTGTGTACTTTAATTTAAGTTATATTTGCAACCAACCTTTAATTTAAAAAAAAGTCAAGTGTCGAAGTAAAAATGCAGGAAAATTCCCCTATGTGCGATTTCCATGCTCTCGAGTGTATATATACTACTAGCTGTTGCCTGATGCTTAGCACGCATGGTACCTACTAACATAAAAATAACCCTATGCCCTTCTCCAAGGTCCCATCTATCTCTATACCAAAATTCATCAAAATCGGTTCAGCGGTTTAGGCGTGAAAACGTAAAAACCGACAGACAAATAGACAGAGCTATTTTTACATTTATAATATTATTAGTAGGGATATTCTCTAAGGGCTGCAGTAGCCCGCGACATTGTCAAAGACCCATCTTGCGAACGGTAATCAAAGCTGAAGGATTTTCCAGGACACATGTCCTGGACACACATCTTCTTCTTCTTCTTCGTTAATGGCATGTGTCATAAAAATATGAATGTTGCCAGTGTCAAGTGTATATATTGTTTATGGTATGTCACAAAGTCGTATCTTATCGTTCTTCATTTATTATTTTATATAAAACTAGCTGTTGCTCGCGACTTTGTCCGATTTTTTTTTAAAGGAATTGTAGCTAAATCCTTCCTCAGGATGTAATATTTTTATTTATCTCTTTGCAAAATTTTATTGATTGGTTTCAAACCAAACACACCCACCACCCATTACAAAGTTTCCCTACAAATATTCACACCCCATTTTACTCCTTTATGAGAATTATTTTGAATCCTGAAACACGTATCCATCTATTTAGCATTTTAAGTATCCAAACCAAGTTTCTAAGAAATCCCACCACCAGTTAAAAAGTTCCCATACAAACTTTGACACCCGATTGTATCCCTTTGATAGGGATATTTTGAAAAATCCTGAAACACATTTCCATTTATTTTGCATTTTATTTATTCATATCAAGTTTTAAGTGAATTGCACTACGCTTTAAAAAAGTTTCATACATTCATTTTCACTCTTAGAATTTCAAAAAATCCCAAAAAAATAGTGGGTGGTTTTGCTGTAAAAGGAAGCTACCTTCCAAGTTTTAGCTTTCTAGCTTCAGTGGTTTCGTCTCGGCGATGATGAATCAGTCAGTCAGTCAGGTTAAGCTCTTTATAGGTATAGATGGTACCTTTCATATAAAATGACTACGGCCTATTTTTGCTGGAATCACAAAGTAACACAAAGGTTTTATTCCAATTATTCACACCCGAGTAAATTTTCTAAACTATAGCTCAATAAAACCGAAAATAACTCGAGAAAAACAAATTAAATAAAACCGCAATGTTTGCTTTGCAAAACGACCAAAAATAATCCTTTGAAGAGATTGTGCAACTCGATGTACTATGGTGAAGTTAGTGTCAAATGAAAATGAAATGTTAATGTCATAGCGAGCTATTTTAGGTCGCATTCAGGGTTTTTATTTAGCTTTCTGACAACGATTCTTCGTCTGTCATTTCATGGAGTAACATAGCTCAGCTCTGCTAATTTAATATTTTTTACCCGCTTTATTGCATGTTTTATTCTGATAAAACATTAGTAATCTTGGCGGAGCTTTAATGAATAAATTGTGACTACAGGACGGGTATGGATAATTGAATTATTATGTGTATTGTGGTGCAATGTGATTTCAACGACGAGGAATCCCAAGAAAATTCTAGTCGCCATTCCGCATGACGACTAGAATTGACAATTGACCATCGACTAAGACTAATAACAAACAAACTGACTATAAACTATAAACACTTGACATTGGCAGAATTGTCACTAGGATGTTACAGGCCATTAACAAAGAAGAAGTAGAAGCTTTCTGACAGTTCTTACCAGTCAAGCGACATCTGTCGAGACAGTTGGTGTAATAAACTCAATTTCTGTATCGTGTGCCTGTCTGGCATGGTAGCTCCAAAACGTATGAACATAATTAGATGTTATTTTGTTTTGTTTGAAAGGTATAAATAAATAACAAATAAAAGAAAGTTGGACATTTCACTCAGCATCATCCAGCCACAATGTAAGCAGAGCTTATGTTATGGGAACCACATGACTGATATACTTACTACTTCTACATTTTTTTTTTATCGAGATTGTTCTGCCATTTGAAGATCATCAGCTCATCAGGTTAAATTTAGTACGGAAATACTTCAATTATATTTCAAGAACATTTTAACTTTGACCTTGAACCTTTTATGGTGCAGCATCCCCTGGAATTTGCAGGATACAGATCTCATCAACAACTGACATAGATGGGACCTTGGAGAAGGACATAGGCTACTTTTTATGTAGGTACCACGCGTGCGAAGCCGCGGGCAGCAGCAAGAGGTTTATAGATGTATTTTTTTGGTGTCGTGCTTTTTTTTGAAGTGAAAACTTATTTAGCATCGTTGAGATTTGAAAGTCGATGAAACGAAAAAGCGACAGTAATAAATAATAGTTTAAAAAACTAAAAACACGCTATTATTAATTAATTAAATAATATTATTTAAACTATAATTTATTTTCTACTTTTTAGTTTTAGGATAATCGTATTTTTTTTTTCGAATTATTGCATTGTCATCGGTCTTTGACAGATGTGCAAAATTTGAATGAAATCTGGCCGTTTAAAGTGGGTCAAAATCGCGTCCTAAGGAGTCGGTTACAAACATACAAACATACATACAAGTGAAGCTAATATAAAGCGTATAAAAAGAGACGGACACATAAATTCATAAGATTTAACGTGGGAGAAAATGAGATAGGAAGCATTATACAGTGTTTCTTATATTCGTGTTCTAAAATTTTACAAAAACAGACAATCCTAATAAATTCCTAAAGCACAGACACCGTACAACAGGAAGTCACTGTTTAGCTTATCTAGATGCGGCGTGGAATGGAGCCTTTACCTGGCTTTTGAACTAAAATAACTTAATTGAAGCGGTTTGTAATTCTGAATGCGGGAGAAAACTTTGAAACTTTTTAGAGAGTTTTAGTTATTTTAGGTCAAGTTTTACAACTTTGTGTGTAAAACATTTTTTTGTTACAAAATTGGCGAGTGACCTCGTTGTTCCGGAAACACTTTAACTGATTGATAAGATAAGGTAAGATTCAAGATGCTTTTAAGATAAATATGCTCGGTCCTTGTCGTTCTCATGTCACTGAATAAAGAAAGCAACAGATTTAAACAACTTATTAGCTAGTGTGGTTATAAAATAGACTCTGCGGTTTTTTAAATAAATAAATACTAAATTATGACACAGCATCATCTGTAGGGCGATTATGGAACTCTAATTACAATCAATTTCTATCAGTTTTCATAGATTTCTGATAGACGTTGACTGTAATTAGAGTTTCATAATCGACCTGCAGGCCTAAAAGTAAGCTGAGCTTGTGTTATGGGTACCAACACGAGATATATTAGATACTTATATTTTTTTTGTAATTACATACATATTATCCATAGAAACACCCATACCAGAGACAAATACTTGCAGATTATACAAACATTTATCCCGCGGCGGGAATCGAACCCGCAACCTTCTGCATATCAGCCGGACCTTGGCAAACCAATATATTCAATTAACTACCTTTCTATTATTGTAATGTAAAACTAAGCTATTTCTTAAATAACTAATATGAAAAATTAAAAAAAATTACAAAAAGAATTCTATCGGTCCCGGACGTCACCAAATACCCAGAATACTGGCAGTATTGCCACGTTGCCACAATTAAATATTACGAACAAAAATACGTAGGTAAGTAGAGGTACTTAATTATTTTCAAATAAAAATACTATAAATTTCACTCAAATATGTGATGATATGTGATATCATGGTTCATGGTACCATGATATGTATGCGAGTTCTGCTTCCCGATATTTCGGCACAGTTGCGTGCGCCATGATTACGAGGCAAACTGTTAATCTCGTTTTGAGTGAAAATTATGTTCAAAATCTAAACCATGATCCAAACTATGAAATTATTTAGAGAAATTTACATAGTAGTCAGTACTTACCTACTTAAGTTAGTGTAAGGTAATTTTAACCTCGGTGCAACACCATAACATAAATACTTAACATATTCTAGTTTTCTTAATAAAACCGGATATCATTGGTTAAAATAAGGTAAGTAGGTAGGTAGATAAGTACCTACTTAGGTAGTTCATTCAAATCCAAAACCTACACAAATTACCTACCTACAGCGAATCTAAAATAGGTAGCCAGCTCATCAAATCAGCTGGGTCTATCTTTGGATCGGGTTCAATGATCGCGATTTTCAGAGCAATAAAATCGGTAATTGTTTACCTAGGTTAATAAGCAGTTTTTCTTCCTGAAATAGAGAAGCCACTTAGGTACGAGAATATTATATAATAAAAAGATAGCACTCAACTATTGCCGACCTCTGTGGCGCAATGGGCGAAGACCCGCCTGAGTCGCAGGTTTCGGGTTCGATCGAATCCCTTCGCGGGACAAATGCTTGTATGATCTGCCAATATTTGTTACGGGTCTGGGAGTTTTCTATGTATAATATGAATATATTTAAAATAGGAAAAGTATACTATAATTAGTAATCAGTCATAACATAACACAAGCTCTGCTTCCTTTGGGACTAGATGATGCTAAAATGTGCATAGTTTTTTATTTACTTACTAATTAGGTACTTATTATTATTATTACAAGGTCTTATGTAGAAAGGTAATGCCTATGCCTATTTAAGGTTCGTTTTTGAGGGTTAAAATTCAGATCGCAAAGCTTTGCCTGAAATAAAAGCGTAAAGATAATGTCTTATAATAAAATGAATAAAATATTTCTTGCCTACTGTTCTGGGTTCCACCACAACTTAACAATGACCAGTGGAAGCGGTATCACATATCTACCGGCTGGGTATCTACCTACCAAGCTAAGCCAGACAGTCCAATTTCACGTCTCAATGCTTCGAACCAAATGCAAAAATGTGCAGTCTAACCGGAACTAATCATAGCCAGAGTCAGAGCTAAGGATGGAGATTTTTTGATACCACAACTTTACTACGACTATAATTATTCATTTAGGTAGGTTGATCCTACTTTTCAACCGACTTCAAAAAAGGAGGAGGTCAATTTGAATGCTTTTTTTATGTTTGTTACTTACCTCATAACTCCGTCATTTATGAACCGATTTGAAAAAATCATGTGAAAGGATAAACTTCCCGATTGGTCTCATATGAATTTCATAAAAATCAGTTCAGTAGTTTGGTTTTCCAATAAAAAACTGAAAAAAATATGTCATCCACTGGGATGAAACGAAATCCTACCTATTTTTCTTTTTTTTTACATGAAGTCGGTTGTCTTTTTAGGTTTTAAAATGTAATTATTATCTTTGACTATCACGACAGCTCAGTTGGTAGGTATTGACTGCACCGTAGGTTGTGGGTTCGATTCCCCCATAGGACTAACAGTGTATGTATTAGTCTATAATATATCATATTCATAATTCGTAGGTGTGTACCAGTAAAATTAGGTATTTACATTATGGTAAACAATAAAATATAATAAGTAATTAAGTAGGTACCTACGTATGTGGTCCATTAATTAACGGCATGGCGATTATGGAACTCTTACAATCAATGTCTATTAGGTAGTTTCTTTTAGCAAAAGGCATTATTTCTAGGATTAGTAGTAACTATTACGTTCGGTTTTTATACGCTTTATATTAGTTTCACTTCTATGTATGTTTGTATGTTAGTATTTTTGTATGTTTGTATGTAACCGACTCCTTAGGACGCGATTTTGACCTACTTTGAACGGCCAGATTTCATTCAAATTTTGCACACCTGTCAAAGACCGATGACAATGCAATAATTCGAAAAAAAAAAAATAAAAAAAAAGGACGCGATTTTGACCCACTTTAAACGGCCAGATTTCATTCAAATTTTGGACACCTGTCAAAGACTGATGACAATGCAATATTTCGAAAAAAAAATAAAAAAAAAAACGATTATCCTTAAACTAAAAAGTAGAAAATAAATAATAGTTTAAAAAACTAAAAAACACGCTTTATATATAAAACCAAACTAAAAAAAATAGAAAATAATTTTAATAAATGTAGGTACCTAAGAAAAAAATGTTTTATCAAAAAAAAGCGTGGGGTGCTTTATTATACCTATTATCGAAATGATAATCCTTCTTCTCATATCTATCAATGAAATATCTATAACTATTGACACCATGCACCCCACGACCCCACGCTTTTTTTTAAATAAATCATTTTTTTCTTACCTACATTTATTAAAATTATTTTCTATTTTTTTAGTTAGGTTTTTATTTATTCTTTCTCTGTTTCTATTCATTCTATCAAGATCAATTCAATAGGTAGGTAAGTAGTTAGGTAGGTAAGTACTTACCTATATAGTAACTGAAATCTGATACTTAGCAAGTAGGTAGGTACAAGCTATGCTTAATTTAGTTTGGGGCTTTATGGATATAAGGTTAGTATGAATTGTCCTCCAAATTTTTATTTTAATATTTATTTAGGTAGCTCAAGGTACCTACCTAGTTAAGACGTTATTTAGACTCAGATTCAGTAAAAGTAAGCACGATAGGTAGGTATAGGTACCTAGGTAGGTAGGTACCTATTACGCCTAACGTTTGTTAGGTAGGTATACCTACCTATAAACGTGACAGTTGTCAAAAACGAAAGTTTGAGGGACGCAGAGTCAACATACCAAAACAGCCCTAGGGGCATTATTCCGATACGGTATGAATACTTAAGGATACACTAGTCAGCGGCACAAACTCCTCAGTTAAAATACATGCTACTTCACCTGGCTTAGTGTGAAAAAGGGATTAACGTACACTGATGATGAACAGTATGCTACATAACTTGCTCAAGGATTTTCATGAAAAAACTACTGAATGTAGGTACCTATCTATTTAATTTATGATTATTTGAACTCTTGAATTAATAAACTATTTTGTCCTCCGTGTGTTATTTATTTACGTTTTTTGAAACTTGTCATACCTACCTAGCCAATATTTTTATTATCTGTTGCCAGCATAGATTATGATGAGACAAATTGATATTACTCTTGTTTTGGCAACATCAGACGGTAAAGTGATCATCCTACGACGCTTGTACGGAGAGATAATCGACTAGTTTAGTCTTAAGCGTGATGAGCAAACATTTTGCTAATTTTTAGAGTGAAAAATAGACGAACAATTCCTCCCAATATTTCTTAAGTTCTTGCAGTTTTTAAAATGAGCGGCTCTAGTGATACCTACGTCGAGTTAACTTAAATTTCGTGTCACCAGCTGATTGTGCTTAGATCAGAGCGAAGTACACTTCGATTGACAATCTGTCAACACTCTGATAGTGAGTTAGTTAATTAACTAATATAAGTAGGTGGAGGAAAATTGCAACTAGTACCACCTAGTACTTAGTAAGCACAAAGGTCAACGACCGAATTACACCCAGACTCATTCTTCCGACTAGACTTCCTTCCAACTAGCGTTTTGTTGTTATCAGACGTTAGGTAGGTAAGTAGAAAACCTACCTACTTAGTACTAAAGAACCTCATTCTCTGCTGATCATTGGCTCTCACGCTAGGTAACCACAATAAAAATAATCCAAAACGCAATACCTATCTTGGATAAAATCAAATCAGCCGGCCAGCACCGGCACAAGCATGCAAAAACGAAAATAAAAGAAACTCACTCGAAAACTGCACAATCTGAAGGTATCCACTTGCAAAATAAGTCGGAAATCGTTTTAATATTGTATCTTTGACTACGTAATTAGGATTATACACACTAGTTAATTTTCACTTGTTTATTTACTTTACTTCGAGAAACAATCGGCGAGCATGGGAACTTCACGCATGCGCAGAGCGGCACTTCCTACAGCGGTGGCGCGCGCGGACTGACTGACTGACTGACTGAACTGCCGAACGAACGAAACGCAAATAATACAATGAATGTGCGCGGCGCTGGCGAACGAAATTAAGAGAAAATGGAGCGAACGATTAGTAAGCTGAGACAAACCAAACCAGCCGTCTGGCTCCTGGCTCCGGCCACGCTTATTAGGTAGGTATTATCAAAGAATATACCGAAAAGAAAATAGATACATAGGCATCACTTGCAACTACCTACCTATGAGTACGTAAGTATTTTGCATTTGCATCAGGCAGGTAGGGTACCTGCTTACATAGCTAAGCTTCTTTTAAGATATTTTAATAGGTAAGTAGGTATAAGTACCTACCTAGATAGATACCTACTTAGCTATTTACTACTTACCTAGTTGATGGTAATCCACTTACTGGTTGGCAGTGAGCCGTAGGTAGGTATGTTTTTGCAGGCAAGTTTGAATAAAAAAGAAATGGTTGCATAGGTAGGTATGAGTAGAGTAGTAGGCGTACAAGTAGGTAGAAGAAACCAAAGTAAATTTATAGGTAGGTAATTAAAACTAAAATAATATTGGTACTGAGCACATCCCTTTGAAACAAGCGAAACACAAAACGATGGCAATTTGGGAACACACTCATGCACGAATCAATATTATATTCGTTTGCGTTTTATGCCCCTACCACGTATAATTTAATTTTCAACCTTACCACCTGCGCTGAGCAGCTATTGTCGCTTATAAGTTCAGTTAACGCGTTGTTGCATAGGTGTAAGGGGTGGTCTTTTATTTTTTAAACAGGATATCCTGGCAAGGAGGCGTCCCGCGGCTGTTTCCGAGACGGTTCATTAAAGCGAATCCCTGATCATATGGGCTTGAAGTGTTTTGAAGGCGCAAAGTTTATGTTTTTTTTATTAAAAGATAATGAATAAAAAAAACGATTAAGATATTTTTTTTAATAAATGTATCCTCAGCCGATTGTAATGAGAATTATTGAAAATTTTTGTCTTCAAGAAACCCTTGTTCTTTCGCTATATCCGTCTGTCTGTCCGCCCCTAATCAGAGCCCTTGCTCGCAGACTCGCAGTCATATCGTAATTAAAATTATTACCTATAAAGTTATGAACTAAAACCGTCGCAGTTGGCAAAAGCTCGGCTGAGACGCAGAAGGATGCTGGGTCGATTCCCGCCTCTGGACAAATGTTTGTATGATCTACAAGTATTTGTCACGGGTCTGGGTGTTTCTATGTATAATACCTATGTAGGTATGTATGTACAAAAAAATACATACTTACTTACTTATACCTAGTAGTATTAATATCAGGCATGTGGCACCCATAACACAAGCTCTACTTACTTTAGGGCCATTAGATGCTGTGTGAAATGCCCGGCATTATTTATTTATTATTGACTAGTGCCTACCCTACATGTTAAATATGTATTTTTTTTTTAAGTGATAACTTCTTATGCGAGGGTAAACCGCTTCGTTACGTAACGCGTTACGGCGCCAGTCTGTCTAGCTTCCCTTTCTCTGACGCATACGGCAGCGGTGGGCAGGCTCCTCCTCTCTCACTCTAACTCACAGCGCTAGTTAGATTAGTTTAAGTTATCACTTCTGTCGGGCGTCCCGAGATGCACAGTTTTTTTAGGTGCCTAACTCTACATGTAAAATACTGTTTTTTTTATTACCTCGTCATGCATGTAATACCTATATCATTGTATAGGTATTTCAATAATATTATGAGGTATTTTGAACAGTTTTCGATATATATGTATGTATAATTATTATTCCTTCAATTAACGAGTGGTTAGCGGCTATAAAAAAGAAAAAATACATATTTTTCTATACAAAAGGTCTGTGCTACCTTCTTAAGAAATGACTGGTTTTTAATAAAACTTATAGCACGTGTACCAAGACAAGTGAGGCTATAAATTGGAAATAAAATGGTCAAGCGCGTCTAAACACGCACAGTCAAGGCTTCCGGCGTTATTAATGATCAAAATTACTAGTGGTCTGTTCCCAACTAATTCACACATCAAAAAAGTCTAAGTAACCCCTATAAATGTTGAATACGCGTATATTTTCGCCCTGTACCCATTCTTGAGTCCGTCTCGCTCTCGTCTGTCCGTGTGTGGATGGGCATTGCCGTGCATCAATGTAAACTCAGGTCCCAATGTTTGTGAAAATGGACGCACAGGGACCTAGCACATATTCCACATAATTTTCAGCATTCAGGTTGCCATTTATAAAAACGAGATCGGATTTGCGATTTTTAGCTATTCCAGCCCAAACTTACTGTCGCACCGCTGTATAAGGACTTCCTGGACACTTAGACGTTTAGCGTTTCCTGGACGATATACCCTCATCCTACTAGTATCAGGTTTGAACCCGAATCGAGATTCGTCGCATAACAAAATTTGGTCCCATCGTTCTTGCGGCCATAGCACGCGTGGTCTGCACCATTGAATACGACGAGCTCAATTTCCGTGACGGATCCGTGGGCATCTGATTGGACAACGTGCACGTAGACCATACTTTCGCAGTCTGTTTCGCACAGTTTCGGGACAAACAGCGGGACCATGAGCATTCTGTAGCCTCGATGCGATCTTTTGTGCAGCTTTGGTTAACGTCTATATTTTACTTGGATGTATCGGTCTTGACGACGAGTGGTACCCCATCGGCCTGGGTGCTGTTCAGACGGATCACCTGTGTCACAATAACGCCTCCAGAGTCAGCAAATTATGCTTCGATGAACACCGAAATGCCGGGCAACATAGGCTTGATTGTTTTCAATTTCTAGCATCCTTCTACAGCTCTTTGCATCTCTTCCGTGGTAAGATGACGACGTTCCATTACACAGTAAAAACTCGTGGACTACGCGACATACAACCAATGATTACTACAAAAAAATGGACAAAATAATGTTTTTATTTAAAAACATAAATTAAAAAAAACTGCCAGTATTTATTTGTTTAACAACGAGGTTGACTAATCAAAGAAGCTTTGATATTCCATGAATGTTTAAAACGAAGTAAAAAATCATACAAAAAAATATTATTAAAAATAGAACTTTTTTATTTGAATATAATACGTTTATCAAAAATAATATACTACGATAGGAACTTCGTTCCAACCGAGTGTTCCATGACACACACGCATTTTTTCATAACTTTGTAGGGTCCATTAATACGTATTTCCGTCCAAATTTTAATTAAGACTTATAGTCTGTGAGCTAGAGTTCTGATTAGGGTCGGACAGACAGACAATTAAGCAGACAGACGGACATGGCAAAACTAAAGGGTTTCTTGATAAACTTCAGAACCCTAAAAACGCAGCTGGTATGTGTTACACAAAAAACTTACTAGCGCCCGTATTCAATTTTGTATTGTCTATCATCAACGCATCAATGACAGGATGTTGAATTATCTCGTTTAAGTACGACCTATGTTTTTTATGATCTTCTGGATCAGGCGAGGAGTTATTTGTTATAATGTTATATTATGTAGGTACTAGTAGATGGTTAGGTACAGTCTTATCTATAATTATGTGTATAAAAAATGTATATAAGTAGTCTAATATAGAATAGTTTATAATGCGATTTCTTTGCGGATGGACGGGTTAAAATTTTATCGCATTGTTTTGAGTTTCTGTGAGCGTGATGACTGCGTGTTTTATATCCTTTATTACTCTTTTTATTTATTATTTGTGTTAAGGTTCGACATTGATTGCTAGTATTATTATTTGCCAAATTATTTTGACAATTTCTTTGACATTGTGAATAAGTATTTAATTATCTATTGATATTTCGAATAATTGTTTAGATTGACTTTGATTAAAGTTTTTTTTTTCATCATTGATTAAACAACCTTTGACCACGATCTCGCCTGATGTTAAGCGACGATGTGGCCGACGATGGGACACGCAGGTCTAGAAGACTTAACTACTCGTGACTTGAAGAGACCTAAACCTAGATTGTAGTTTTCAGGAAAGACAGACGACGGCAAATGAATTTGTTGAATTTTGGTATAGAGATATATGGGATTTTGGAGAAGGACATAGGGTACTTTTTATGTAGGTACGCGTGCGAAGCCGCGGGCTGCAGCTAGTAAAAAATAAATCAGTCATGTGTATAATACAAGCTCTGTTTACTTTGGGACCAGATGATACAGTGTGAAATGTCCGGCATTATTTATTTATTTATCTCTCAATTAATTAGTCTTTATTTTGACTGAACAAACTATAACCTCACCTACATCTTTCTCTAACATAAGAACTGTGCCTATATCAGTGATGATGCAGTTTATCACCCGTTCCTATCCAGCGCAGCCTCCTTAATCTCTTTATACGACACGATTTTCTATCCTAAAGAGAGATATTCTATAGACACAGAGTTATTTTTTTCTTAATTTGGCTCATGTAGCTAATTAGTGACCGATGGTGTTTATAAAATTGTCGCACCTTATATTGTGGTCTGTCATTTTCGCTCTTCAATTTTAAGTAATTTTCAATAGGGTCGTTTTTTCCATAACTTAGAAACTTCCTCTTTTGACACTTTTTGATCCGGCTAGTCTTTCATCTTTCTCCAACATCACATCTCAGATGCTTCTGGGATCTCTCTATCTCACTGTGCTTATGTCATACACCAATACATTGCTTTACTTAAATCGTTATATATAGATAAAGTCAAAGTCAAAAAATATTTTATTCAATACAAGGATCACTTTGTCTTACATACTAGGTGAATTTAGGTGCCAATTCCTCCTAACTCAATCCCGAGAAGAACTGGCAAGAAACTCGTCCTGGTCCTAGCGCTTCTTTGCATTATCCATATTAATACAAGAGCTTATACATTTTAAATATGTCGGTTATAAAAGTCTGAGGGCAGAGCAACATGAGGCCATGCATTCATTCAAGCATGAGGATATCTTTCTATGACAGATTTTGATAGTTTAGAAGTGAATATAATGTTTCTTATTGTTCATTGCCTGCTTTGCGATTGCAATTCTGCATTTTATATCGGGTGTGCACCTAGACTCTTTTATTATAATTTTATTATTTGAATGATTTCAATTTAATTGTAAAATTGTTTACAAAAATTTTGTTCGAGAATTGTTTTACTATTTCTAATATACCGAAGCTCGAACTTGGTCAAGAATGTATTAAAATCACAGCATCCCGTAGAAAAATAGTTGTTATCTCAAAAGTGTGTAAACAAAGGATCTACACCCACTCGAGATGGCCACAAAAAAGGCAACCCTCAGGACTTCTACTTGAAATGTAATTATTAGTGCCATAATGGGATTTATGGGTGTTTGCTTTTGTGCTACTGAATATTTATAAAGTGGAGTTTTATCGACATGTAAACATTACTATGTCCTTTTACTTCAGAGCTAGGCAATGAAAATAAAATATTCGTTAGATCTATTCAACCATTTTCTGTACTTCTCAGACTCAAACTAAGAAAAAGTTGACACTAAAAAAAGGAGTCTTTAAAATGACATTTTAAATTTAGGTACTAAATGTCTGAGTGACTGGTGTGTTTAATCTTATTTTAGACACTATGTAATTTGTTGCTGAATAAAACTGAAACTAAAATTTTTATTTTTTTTTTGAATATTATTCCATACACACATTTGTCTCGCGGCGGGAATCGAACCCGCAACCTTCTGCGTCTCAGACGGACCTTGGCCCACTGCGCCACAGAGGTCGTTAAGGAAAATTCTTTTTTTGTTTCAAAGCGTATACATCCCAGGTCCCATTTAATTTATATCAAATTCGGTCGAGCCGTTTTTAAAAAATCAACATTAATCTAAAAATTGTATAGGTACATCGATGATATTTTTTATATCCATGAAGTCGATTTTCTTTTTAGTTTTGAAATTGTTATTATTAGAAATTTTAGCTAGTCTGACGAAACAACCTTACCTACCCACCGAGTTTATCTTGTTTTCCATTTGCAATTTAAGCGAGTCCCAGTGACATGCTCTCCGAACTATGTTTGAGTCCGTAAGCCATTTCGTTAGAATAATTGGATAAGTTTCCCTTACTTTGCCTACGCTACGTGATCCTGAGGGAGCTCTATAAAAACTTTGCCCTTTATGGTGACAAACGGTCAAATTGGGTCATCATTATCTCATTACTAATGTCATCGCCCGATGTACTTTTCAAGGTTATGCGAATTACTGCTGCTTTGTAGAACTGCGTGAATCGAAATAGGCAATTATGATTAACATACCGAAGTTACCATAGGTACTACATAAATCAAATCAAAACATTATTTATTAACCGACTTCAAAAAGGAGGAGGTTCTCAATTCGTCGGAAACTATATTTTTTTATGTATGTTTACCGATTACTCAAATACACCTGAACCGATTTGGAATTTTGTTTTGATCAAATGGTTAAGTGGTCGCTATTAAATTTTATCGAAATCGGGCGAGCGGTTTTAAAAAATCAACAAATACCTCTAATCTAAAAATTCTATGCATCGATGATATTTTTAAAATACATGAAATCTTCTTTTCTTTTTTTTCTTTCTTGTCTTTTTAGTTTTTATAACGTAATTATTCAATTAAATCACAAGGACCACTTTGAAGTCTTGTAACATGCTAGTGAATCTAGGTGCCGGTTACTCCTAACCCCAGTTCAAGAAGACAAGAAACTTGTCTGGTCTTAACACTTTTTTGTATGATCCTTGCCAATTTTGTTACGGATGCTGAGTTGGAGCAGAGTCGCTTGGGACCTTGTTATAAACGCGTAAACATTGCCCTATAAAAGATTTATTTTTCTGTAGCGAGCCTAACGAGCCCTGACTATGCCTATTAATTGTACCTAGATCTATCAAATGTATACAAGAATATCAAGTATACATTTTGATAAATACGGGCTTTAATCACGTATTATTTTGTCGATGAAGGTACCGACACTGAGTGCGAACCGTGAACCGTGAACTCTGAACGGCAACGAGCGGACCGCGGATCAAACTCATCCTGATTCTTTAGATGAATCGGTACAGTGTTGTTTTTAATATAAATTTAATAAGTCTTTTATAGGGCAAGGCGTACGCTTTTATAACAAGGTCCCGAGCGACGTGTTAGATTTGTCGATTGGCAAATTTTAAAACATAATTAAACAGCAACTATTAAAGCATATTATAAAATATCTGATTATTTAGATGTCAAAAAAGCTTGGGATGAATCGGCTCCAACTCGACTCGGCATCCGTAACAAAATGGTCAAGGATCATACAAAAAAGTTTTAAGACCAGACAAGTTTCTTGCCGGATTCTTCTTGAACTGGGGTTAGGAGTAACCGGCACCTAGATTCACTAGCATGAAAGAAGACAATTCAAAGTGGTCCTTGTGATTTTATTGAATAAAGATTTATTGAATTGAATTGAATTATCAAAATGTATAGTACAACTCACGAAAGATTTGAAAGTGAAATATCAAGTACCTATGCCTAGATGTAAAAGTATTGCAGCTGTAACACAGGTCTTACCTAACATAGCTGCTAACGAACTGTGTTAATAGATATAAAGTACCTATAGGTATCTATGGTTTTTGTTACTGAAGTTCCGGTTAAGTTAATATGGCTGTAGGCTCACACCAAGGTTCGACTCTAAGCCCCTTATTGTTCCTCTGGGTAATCAATCCATGCAAAAACTCCATTCAAAAACTGCAAAAACTCTCTGAGCACACTCTTAAACTCATGGCAGAACGTAGCAAAATGAAGCTGCAGTCTTCAGTGGACATGTCGAAATACAGCTTGCTCAATAAACAGATCTCTAAGTCTATGCGACGCGACTTGCGTCTCTTTAATACGTGTAGTATAAAGAACGCAATAGAGCGCAACCAAGGCTCCAAAGTGTTCACGAGAGATCTATCTACTGGGCAAAGTTTGTTGACGAAGCTGAAGACCGACAGTGGCAGTATCGTTTCCTCAAAGTCAGAAGTTTTACGAGAGTTCGAGAAGTTCTATGGACAACTGTACACCTCATCGCAAAGTCCTGCTACAAGCACGACTACCCGACACTACACAGAAGACATCCCGGACGTCAGCCTATACGAGATCCGAATGGCTCTCAAGCAGCTTAAGAACAAAAAGGCACCGGGGGAAGACAGAATAACAACAGAGCTTCTGAGAGCGGGTGGAACACCGGTAATTAAGGTCCTCCAGAATCTGTTCAACTCCGTCATCCTCGAGGGAACTACTCCAGAGGCGTGGAACAGGAGCGTGGTGATACTGTTCTTTAAGAAAGGGGATAACACCCTCTTAAAGAATTACAGACCCATCTCGCTGTTGAGCCATGTCTATAAGCTGTTTTCGAGAGTAGTTACTAATCGTCTCGCTCGTAGGTTTGACGACTTTCAGCCTTCCGAACAATGCTGGGTTCCGAAAAGGCTTTAACACCATAGACCACATCCATACGCTCCGGCAGGTTGTACAAAAGACCGAAGAGTATAACCAGCCACTTTGTTTAGCGTTTGTGTACTATGATTCCGTCGAAACCTGGGCAGTGTTGCGGTCACTCCAGGGGTGCCAAATCCAGCGGTATATCGAAGTTTTAGAGTAACGCCACCATGTCTATCCGGCTCCAGGACCAGAGCACGAATCCAATCCCATTGCATAAAGAGGTGAGACAGGGAGATGTTATTTCTCCGAAACTGTTCACCTCTGCATTGGAGGATGTTTTCAAGCTCTTGCACTGGCATAGACATGGTATCAACATCAATGGCGAACACATCACTCATCTTCGATTTGCCGACGATATAGTCCTCATGGCAGAATCGCTGGAAGACCTTGGCACAATGCTCAGCGACCTTAATATCGTCTCCCAACAGGTGGGTCTTAAAATGAAGATGAGTAAGACAAAAATCATGTCAAATGCTCATGTTGCACCCGTACCGGTATATGTTGAGAGCGATATAATCGAAGATGTAGACCATTATGTCTATTTGGGTCAGACGATTCAACTAGGCAATTCCAACTTCGACAAAGAGGTCAGCCGACGAATCCAACTCGGATGGGCAGCATTCGAGAAATTACGGCACATCTTCTCGTCACAGATACTGCAGAGCCTCAAGACAAAAGTCTTTAATCAGTGCGTGTTGCCAGTGATGACATATGGAACTGAGAATTGGTCGCTAATTATTGGCCTCATATACAAGCTCAGAGTCTCGCAACGTGCTATGTTGGGTGTTTCACTACTTTATAAAATGAACGCAACGAGGCAATCCGTAGAAGAACCAAAGTCACTGACATAGCACTCAAAATATGCAAGTTGAAGTGGCAATGGGCAGGCCATATAGCTCGCAGAACTGATAACCATTGAGGAATAAAAATTCTCGAATGGCGACCAAGGACAGAAAAACGAAGCGTATGACGACCCCCACCCGATGGACTGATGACATTGTAAAGATCGCGGGAAATCGGTGGATGGAGAGGGCTCAAAATTGTTCTTCCTGGAAATCTATTGGGCAGGCCTATGTTCAGCAGTGGACTTCTAGAGGCTGGTATGATGATGGATGATGTAATCAATCCTCTGACGTCGGACATACAGAAGGAGGCACCTTGGCGTATGCTATTCGCCGTCGACATAGTTATTTTTGGAGATGCAATTGAGATACATACAGGCTGGAAAATTGGTAGAGATTGGAAAATGTTGGACTTATATTAAGCCCAGAACAGAATATCTGTAATTTTGGCGGTCTGTCCACTTTTCTCATATTGCCCTTAATGGTGTATTCTTGTCACCTTCTGTAAAAATACAGAAGATCTTTGAGGTATGTCTACAAAGGTGCTTGGTGTCATTGTCTTAGATATTGCACCATGTTTAGCTTATATTTTTAATGGTTGTATCGACGAGGGAGTTTTTACCGATCTTATGAAACACAGTAAACTCATTCCTATGTTTAAGTCTGGAAGTGAATTTATATGTGATATAGTGATATAGTAAGTGAATTGATATTACCTGCATTAAGCAAAATCTTTGAAAAAATAATTCTGAATCAGTTATTATATCACTTTAACGTTAACGGCCTGCTACATAGTAATCAATACGGATTTACTAAAGGTCGGTCAACAGCTGATGCAGGTATAGCGCTCTTAAAGCATATATTTGAGGCCTGGGAGAAGTCACAGGATGCAGTTGGGGTAATCTGCGATCTATCTAAGGCCTTTGACTGTGTGAGTCATTCAACTCTAATCACAAAGTTAAAATATTATGGCATTAATAACCGGGCGAATGACCTCATACAGTCATCTATCCAATAGAGTCCAGAAAGTAGACGTGGGTGGTGAGAGGTCTTCAGGATCAATTATTGATATAGGAGTACCTCAGGGTTCGATACTAGGCCCTTTTTTATTCCTAGTATACGTTAACGATTTATCTTTTTATGTAAAAAATACTTGTGATATAGTTTTATTTGCAGACGATACGTCTTTAATTTTTAAAGTTGATAGAGGTAAAACCAGTATTTGCGATAACATAAATGAATCCTTATCGTTAGTTCTTAACTGGTTCACTGTAAATAATCTTTTGCTTAATATAAAAAAAACTAAATGTATCAAATTCACTTTGCCAAATGTTATTCATAGCCCGACCAACATTGAAATGAGTGGAGAGGCAATTGAATGAATCTTGTAGAACTGCTTGCTGCTTGCTTGCTACTGTTAAACGTTGAGGAGTTCCTTTGACTGTCCTTCTTCTTCATCATCAGACCCCTAATGACAGTCACAAGCCATCTAGGTGTAAAGTTCTCATCAATACAAATTAATCAAGCCCAAATACCAGGTCATTGCAGTAAATCGTTGAGGAGTTACCTCAACTGTCATTCGGCTCCATCATCAGATCGACTCCAGATCTTCATTAACCAGTAGTGCTTTAAAATACTTAATGAAAAAAATTAACAAACGCACTAGTCGCACTACGATTTTCGAAGGTTCCCCTTGATTTCTCTGGGATGCCATCATCAGATCCCGGTTTCCTTATCATGGTACCCTTGGGATACCTCCTTTCCAACAAAAAAGAAACATCAAAATCGGTTCATAAAAGACGAAGTTATCCGCGAACACACATAATAAAAAAAAATATACGGTCGAATTGAGAAACCACATTTTTTTTTAGTCGTGTTAAAAATAATTATATACCGGAATTAGTATATCAGAGAAAGTTTGAAAGTAGCGACAGTGACGGAAAAGTTGAAGATCATTATATGTAGTTTAGCGTGGTACCTATGGGGATGGCATGCAGAATAATCAGAATAATCATTTTATTGGTAAATCTTTTATTTACAGAAATAATTAGAGAAATGTATAAAATCATATACAATAATACAAAATACATGTGAAACAGTTGAGCTATCTAAGGACCGTTTAAAACGATCTATAGATAGCTCAACTGATCCAGATCCAGAATCTAATACGCTTTTTTGATTAATTAAAATTGGTAAATAGGCAATTTACCTACATGTCATGTCATGGATTTATAAAAACTTATAAAATAATAGTTATGTTAACCCAGGTTATAACAAGTAATTAATTAAATACATTTCTAAATTATAAACTATGTCAAGATAATATAAAATACTTAAAATAAAATTATTGCAGACTGCGAGTAAATTCTTCGACGTTATAGAACGCCCTGTCGAAGAGCCATGGCTTAAGTTTACTGTTGAAAGATTGTAGGCTGGGTGCTTGTACAATATGATCCGGCAGACGGTTATAAACGGCAGGTCCCAAGATGTGGGTTGGCCGGTCCGATTTAGCGAGTCTGTGGGTTATCGTGGCGAGCTTGCCAGCGCCACGGGTGTTAATGCGCGCACGTGTATTAAGCTAGGCTTTGTAAGAAAATCTATAAGGTTGTGTCCACTTTAACCCATGGAGAGGCTACGCATGAATTGACGTCATTGATACATGCCCGGCTTGCTCGAATAGGCGGTTACGTAGCTCAACGCTGTCGACGTGGAGTACCACTGGAGTACACGAATATGACCCACGACTATGTACAGCTCGCTTATCGCAGCGCAGTTTTCAGTCATACACATTGTGGAACGGATGCGTTTCATGTTTCTCGTATATATCGGCGCCGTGCCACGCTATACATAGTCGTGGGTCTTCGTTCAAAAAAAACTCAAAAATATTATTTTAATGCGATAAAAGCACGATGTTGAAACTGCATTCAAACGCTGGTAAAGGTGAACTGACATTTGGAGTTAATTAGGTATTACACTTTTCCACACACTACACACAAACACTAACACATATGAGTTTCCCTCTGTGATAACCAGACTCTTAAGAGACTGGGAGGAACAAGGAAGCACACACAACACTCACTCACATACATATATACACACGCAAACATACACATACACATGCACAGCATTGGCATTATACCGTGATAATTTTAATTTGATTGTAACCCACTCTACTCAAACACTCGGTTAAGAACTATCCGAGGGGGCTAAATTGAAAATCAGCGCTGTACCTAGGTGCAGCTCTCTGCTGAATTTATCCCCTTTGTCCTGTGAACTAGTTTAAGTTTATATAATTAAGTATGTTTAATTTTAATTTTTGTTTTTTTTAGTTCATATGTGGCAATAAAGGTTTTTTTATTTATTTATTAATTTTATATTCGTGTACTCCAGTCGAAACGAGTTGTCAAACAAATTTAATACACGCAGCTTAAATGCGCCGTGTGCCCGTGCACAGCATGCGCCGCGGTGGGCCTGCGCCTTTATATACACGAGCGTGCCCATCTCCAAGCGTCCCAAACGTTTTCAAACAGAAGAAAGAAAGTAATGTCCTAGAAGATCGTTTTGAATGTGGATGTAAGGGGTAGAGGTCATCATCATTGGCCTTTGTTCATCTGTTGAAGATGATTTAGGTGGCCTCGGTAAAGTTATAGAACAGTTAATTGTAATTGGAAACTTACGTTCATGGATCCAGCAAGCTGAGGTGGGTGAAGTTTCCTCTCCACTGACGTCACTCTGCCTGGAATTCTGTTTGATAGCGCATGCTTTCCCGGGTACCCACACTTACCTCTCTAGAGGTAGGCTTAAGAAGACACGTGAAAGGAGTGACGTACACTGGAAGAGACGGGACGAGATGACGGGATGCTACAGGGTAGTGAAAAAGAAGAACCTGTTGTGCTGACATTACTAAACGTCAAGATAATGATAACGTAAAGATAATGATAATCTATTGCTCTTGTTTAGCTCTTGTTTAGCATTAAGCAGAGCTTGTGTTATGGGTACCACATGACTGTTATACATTGGTAAATACATACATATTGTACATAGAAATACCCAGACCCGAGAAAAATACTTGCAGATCATACAAACATTTGTCCCGCGGCGGGAGTCGAGCCCGCAACCTTCTACGTCTCAGCCGGACCTTAGCCCACTCCGCCACAGAGGTCGTCAAGCTCTTGTTAACTTTAACGATTTTTCGGTTGGACAATCCAACAGTAAGTGAATAATTAATTTAAAGTCTTAGCTAAGAACGTTGAAATAGCAGAAAAAAAAACAATTCTTATTTTCTCATTCATTCATTTCAGTTGAAGAAATGGTAAATAAAGCAAGTCACTATTTTTAGATTTCCCTAGCTACAGTGGCTGTTTCACCCATTTCAATTTTAATCTTAATCAGGGTAAAAGTCAACAGAGAAATTCGAAAATTAACTTAGAGGCACCAATGTAGTACTTCAAAGCTCCGAGAGACAGATGAAAGTTAAGTCAATTTTACCTGGCCATTACGTCTTCGGCACCCTCGTTTCATTCATAAGATTCCATTGTCGTGGACAAGGTCGGTGAGTATTCCATGGAAATCTTTACGGCACTTTATGGCATTTAATTTTAAGGTATTCTATAGCGACTTGTGCGTCCATTAATTCTAGCAAAATATCAATTTATAGTTTCATAACTTTAAAAGCGCTTGTTTGAGACTAGACTCGACTATTCAGTTTGTTTTATTTGTTTCTCATAGTTTTATATTCTCTTTGAAAGGAGCTTCTGAGGCGTACGTTAATCCTTTCACCACACAGGTTCAGAGCAACTAGTAACGAAGAAGAAGAATTAGATTCTCTTATGTTAGGTACTTGTGTGTTGTGTACCTTTCATCTGATCGTGTTGAATTGAATACGACGTTGAGTACTTATAGATTAATTACGTTTTAAAAATTACAAAGAAAACCGACTCCATTAGGTATTGAAAAAAATACTTAGTGGAAAGTAGATGTATTTTGTGTATAATATAATATGGGTAGGTTGGCTAAACGCACTGCTCCAATAAAACAATTACAATTTACAATACACAATTACAATATACAATTTTTGGATTTATGTTTTTTTTTTTTTTAAATCAACAAAAATCTAAAAATTATAGCGGTTTAACCGCTAGACCGATTTCGATACAATTTAAATGGGACCACCTGGGAAGTATACGCTTTGAAACAAAAAATATTTTTTAAAATCGGTTCAGGCGTCTTTAAGCAAACGGTGAACATAGACAATAAAAAGGATTCCGACGAATTGAGAACCTCCTCCTTTTATGAAGTCGGTTAAAAACTCACTATTTTTAATTGTCAAAATTGTCTCCGTATTGTTTATACTAAACTTCAACTAAAACGATACAATACAATAGCTAATAACAGACAATGCACTCTTGCACCATTAAATCCCAGCAAAGAAGCTTTCGACAATAATATCTATCAGAGACAACTTCCACTCAACTACTGAAGCAGTTATTTATGGCACTCTTCAAGCGCATTATTTAGCTGCATAGCTGCAATATTTTGCGGTACTGTTCTATTTTTCTTTAGAGCTTGTAAAAATGTGGGGTGTACCAGGCGTAAATAGTTATCGTATCTGACAGCGGAAATCGATTTTGTTTTGCAGCGCAGCTTTGTATGGGCATTGTCCTCGCCACTTTATCGGAAAGGCAACTCTACTCTAAAAAGCTTTGTTTTTGTGAAAAAATTGTGAACTGTTCGTTGATTAATATAAGTATATAAACCAGTAAACCCAGTGAACCAGTTTTTAAAAAACTTGTCTACGAATACTTACTAAGTAAAGTTTAAGACTAGTAGCTTTCTTTGGTTCTAATTTAGTCTTATAGGTATACACTATATTGGCAATTCGGTTGGTTCATTTCTAAAATTAAGAATTGTCTAAAATATATTTAGTTAGTCATAGCATTTGTAAAACCTATTCGGTTGGTACCATCTAACTAAATTTGGAACGCTTAATTAATTTAGATAAAATTAAATTAGGATAAGTTGGTAACAGCAGAATACCAAAGGATAATTTGACAGTTCAAAACCTAATTTTAGCTAAAATTAGTTAGGTTGGTGCCAACAGAATTGAGGCCATTGTCTCTCATCCCCTTGTTTCTCAGCCGAGCGCTTGCTCGATGCTCGGTTGCACTACTGAACTCGTCACACGTACTATTTTTTATATAATTATCTTCAATATATCCTGTTCCGTATTGTTGAAATTGATGATTGTTATTGTATGTATCTTTTTTAAATGTATCTTATTTATTGCCATATTTTACTTTGAATATAATATCTATGTTATATATAGATAAGTGTAATATATATATGTATATATAAATTTTATTTTTAGGAGTTTATTTTTAAATATATTGTCTATATGTGTTATATTTCCTTATTCTTAGATTAAGTTAGCACGCCTAATTTTTATTTTCTCAACCTTGCAGGTTGGCTGGTAGAAAATGCTTTAAGCATTAAGCCCGCCTATTGTATATTTATATTTCTTTGTCAATAAAGGATTAAATAAATAAAATAAATATATTGTAAAAGGCTTTTTTGCCTTTGTATGTTTGTTATCATATAACTCCGTCATATATGAACAGATTTGGAAAAAAAAAAGTTTTTCAATATAGTTTCCTTCTGGTGCCATTTCAATTTGAAGAAAAAATACCACTACAAAAACTTATGTATTTCATCTGTTAAAACTTGTTAGTATCTCGATTGATTAAGATTTAGTGATAATTCTTACTTAGGTATATGAATAATGTGTATTTTTCGTTTAAATCCGTTTTACAAATGGTGAATTTTAAAGATATATTTAAATGAAACTGCGATTAAATCAATAATACAAGTTTCACTTCCGCAGTGAAGCAGTTAGAGTTTGATAACCCACATCCGGTGGCGCCAGTAAATGAGTTCTGCTTTACCCCCGAAGTCAATAAGGTTTTAGCTCTAAAATAATCAGCAGTCCTTGATGGTTTTCCGAGAAAGAAACAGTTCTAAAATTGTAGATCAGACAGTGAATTAGTGAAAATAAATATAGTTGATAAATATAATATGTACCTACCTACATATTCGAACTAGCTGCTGCCCGCGGCTTCGCACGCATGGTACTTACATAAAAAGTAGCCTATGTCCTTCTCCATGGTCCCATCTATCAAAATAGGTTCAGCGGTTTAGACGTGAAAACGTAACAGACAGACAGAGTTACTTTCATATTTATAATATTAGTAGGAATCAACAGCCTAATATTTTACGCTTCTAGTTCTGAAAATGACAATACTTTCATCCCCCTTTTCATCCCCTTTTTCAACCCGTTACAACACTTTTTTCCAATTAAAAAGTATGCCTATGTTCTTTATCAGGCTTTAGATTAGACTATCTGTGTACAAAATTTCATTTAAATCGGTTCAGTAGTTTTGGCGTGAAAGCAAGACAGACAGATAGAGTTACTTTCGCATTTATAATATTATAGTAAGGATTATGGACAAACAAATACATCTCGATATAGGAGATACATTTTTTATGAGCTAAATTGTTATTCAATGAAGTCGGTTTTAAAAAGTATTTCGTCTCTCTGAGCAATGATCTCCTCCAAATCCTTCCAACTATCCCTATACTGCGTGATCTCCCACCATTATCTCTCAAAGGTCGAGATAAACCGGACTGAAATTTAAATATTGAAATGTTTATTTTATTCGTATATTTGTTTATCAAAGCCACTTTCCTTCTGATGCAATCGCAGGTTCAATTCAATCTAGAATTTTGCATTTCAATTGAAGTTTCAATTAAATTAAATGTATCTCTCCGAACGTTGCATTTACTTAGAAGGTTAGTTACCTATGCCAATGATCAATAATTCAGACTTACTTAGCTAAGTCGTCATCTATAATGTATGAATCGTCTCTGTAAATATAACTGACGAGGAAAAGACGGAACTAACCGTAAGCTTCCGTTTCCGTTTCACAAAATTCTGTGTAATTTACTTGGGGCTTTATTTGGTTGTCTGTAGGTACTTATTCTTCAAGTTATTTTCTGGGAAGAAAAAGACAATAAATTACCAGTAAATTGGTGGGAAGTATGAAATTTTAATAGGTAGATATAAAAGAAAAAAAAAATGAGAACAAGCCTCAGAAACGTGTATATTTGCGACTCTGAATCTGAGCATGTGGAGTTTCCAAAAAATAGTTAACTTCTATGGTTAGACAAAACTGGTAGGTAACAGTCCATAAAATTATTCCTAAAAAAAATTGGTCAAGACTACGCAGATGCCAATCACACGTCAATTTAGTAAATTTCAAAAATTTAATTTAGTGTAAATAAATAAAATCGTTCAACTCTTAAGTTCTTTTATAGATAGATAGATAGATAGTTCATTATTTTTAATTCATTATTTTAGTAAGCTAAGTGAGAATGAATGAAGAAAGAATGCTCGTTTGACTTCGATCCATATTTACCAACCTACCAAAACGGCAAGCTATTTGAAAAGCAAAAAAAAACATGTGTGCAATTCATACGTGGTAGAAGTGAGATTTTCAAAAATGTTGAGCACAAAGAGAACCACAAATATAAGAAAAACTGTATAATGCTTCCTATCTCATTTTCTCCCACTTTAAATCTATGAATTTATGTGTCTGTCTCTTTTTACTGTCGCTTTTTCGTTTCATCGACTTTCTAATCACAACGACGCTAAAGAAGTTTTCTTTTCATAAAATGGGATCATTAGAATTGAAGACCTGTCACAGGAGTTCAATAGAAACTCATCTGACGATAAGTGTCTCGTCTCACTCACCTGATGAAAACTCAGAATCAGCTCTAAGATTCATGATTTAAATGGAAATGTTAATTGTTCATTTTGCTACTAAATAATGCAAAAGCAGCGTATCTAACTTACCTACGTATATAATAGGTACATATATTGTTTACCTACTCGGTGTAACTGATACTAGTACCAGCTAGGCACATTTTTGGCTACATCGCCCGGCCTATTTTGGTGGGCAAATTCATAGGGAAGTGCCGTTCCAGATAGAGTTACGCGATAGAAAGAGACGCAATATGTAGGTTTATTAAAATGTTAGGCACTAAGCGCCTGTGAAAACTGAATTACACTTTGCTGCGTCGTCGTAGAGTCGCTATTTTTATAAATGATTTCGTTAAATTTTAAATATTTTTGTTTAAATTCAATTTGAATAAACACAACTTTTTAATCCTCCTGTTTTAATAATATTTCCCAAAAAGAAAACTTTAGTTGAACCGAGTATACTCGTCATTTAAACTGACTTATTCGGCCGAGTATGAGCAATAAAAAAACGCCGAATACGCCGAGTACCGAGTATTAAACGGGTACTCGGCCCATCTATAGTACTTATTACTTACTCACTCACTCTACTTACTTACTCTAAACATAATAATAAATACCTACCTCGATTTACAAATAGGTAGATACAAAGTCAACTCAACTACTTAGATTTTACTCTGTGCTAGCCACTTTGGGTGATGGTTTCGTCAGGCGCTTTTTCGTATACGCGCGTTAGGATTGCCGATAAAAATAAACAGGCGTTTCGAGATAATGACTGTGGTTAATACACTTAAATATTACATAGCTTTTATCTGTTAAGCTGATTATCAAGCACACCATTATACTATTATATTGGTAAATGTTTACCTATCGTAACAGTAGTATCTACTAGTCTATTTTCTGTTTGTTTCATATTTCGTTGGACTAAATAATATTTCGTAAAATTCGAAAAAATATCTTTTGCGACTATACATAGCGTCTGAAATTATCTAAAACATATCTGACTGGCCTGTCAGCCCAGTTGATAGCTGCTCTGCCTTCTGCGCTGTAGGTTGAGGGTTCGATCCCCTCCCAGGACACACATTTGTGTGACGAGCATACGTTTGTTCTGTGTCTGGGTGTTATAAAGTACCTTAAGTATGTATTTAAAAATATATAAGTATTCTATCAGCCATCTAGTCACCATATTACAAGCTATGCTTAGTTTGGGGCTAGATGGTGTTATGTGCATTGTCGACCAATATCACGCCTTCATTCAGCAATTGTAAGTGTCTGTTAAAAATGTTGCTCTAATTCGGACTTTTGTGCAAACTAATTAACATTATTCGTATCTTACGATATTTTATTTACTCGGCGAAGTAATAAAATCAAAGGCAATGTATATAACAACCTCTCTAGAAGTAAGGTAGGGATTCCTAGATGAGTAGGTACTGATACAAACCTCCGTGTATTTTTCCAATTGGCGAAGAAGTAGGTAGGTAGTATATTCGGTAAAGCTCAAAGGGGTCTAGTTATCTACGAATTTCTGTTCAGTGTGTGCAACGTTTCGTGAATACAGAGTAGCTACCTACCTTACCTAGAAATAAAAATCAATATTGAATAAAAGCACGATCCATACGACCTCTATGGCACAGTGGACCAAGGCCCGACTGATACGCATAAGTTTGCGGGTTCGATTCCCGCCGCGAGTAAATGTTTGTATGATCTGCAAGTGTTTGTCTTGGGTCTGGGTGTATAATGTATGTATTCAAATATATATATATATATGTATATACTACCACATGTGTACCACTATATATATAGAATACCACATGACTGATATGTGACTATGTGTATATATATATATATATATATACATATATATATTATATTGGGGCCCTAATAATATTATAAATGCGAAAGTAACTCTGTCTGTCTGTCTGTTACGTTTTCACGTATAAACCGCTGAACCGATTTTGGTAAAGAGATAGTTGGTATGTAGGTACCACGCGTGCAAAGCCGCGGGCAGCAGCTAGTAAGTAATATATCAGTCATGTGGTACCCATAACAAAAGCTCTGCTTACTTTGGGGCCAGATGATATAGTGCGAAATGTCCGGCATTATTTATTAATAGGTATATATAACAAAATTAGCAGCTGATATCTTTATGAATTCAGAACGGGCCGTTTCTTTTCTTATAGAAAATTACCTGACGGTTACTAACGGATGTTTGTCCAGAAACTCGGAATTTATTCTAGAGCCTTTTTCTTTTAAAACGATAAAGTCTTCGAAGTTCGCAAGAACTTTTCTTTTTTTTAGTTAACTGATGACAATGCATCCATCGAGGCATCGTTTCAAGTGATTTTTTTTTAGTTAGTTTTACGAGTAACTAGGAGATAGGTACTTATAATTGATTTTGTAAGTTCCTTTCTACTAGATGGTTGAGATTCTGGTGTGACAGCAGAAATACCATATTAATACTTCCATATTAATTGATCGACGCGAACGAAGATCTCACAGGTAACTAGGGAGATTTGGCTTTGTATGTTTGTTAGTTCGAAGACATTTGAAGTGATGATCCGGTCTAGGTGGAATTTAGCAGGTCAATAGACTGAAATTGAGAAATGAGCTGGTAACATTGAACCAAATTGGACAAGAGGTACAAGATATGGCGTAGCAAAGGGGGAAAAAATATATGCCAAAATATATGATTTGCGTGTCATATGAAAATTCTTTGTATCTACATTCCAAAACGATTTTTTTTCTAGGATGCATAATTTTTAATATACATCGTAAAAACAACAATTTTAACTTGAACTCTCCCGTTCGCTGCAGTTTCGTTGATTTCATTGCTTTGATGTTAAATCGAGACTGCTCGATTTCTGATTAAATTTCAAATATTTCAGTTTCAGTTTTTCTTGCATTTTCTTGATTAGAATAAAGTACACGAAGTGGGTATGTATGTAAATAACGTGAAACCAAGCTGACCAGATGATGGAGCCAGGGTGCTAATGCATTTATGTACTCATGTATTACGTCTTATGAAATAAAGGATGCCTGAGACGCAGAAGGTTCCGGTTGTGTGTATAATATGTATGTATTTTTAGTTGAAATGGCCAAGGGCCGCCGCGGTACAAAATGAGTATGATCAAATATTTGTCTCGGGTCTGGGTGTTTCTATGTATATAATGTAAGTATTTCAAAACCTAAGAAACAAACACCGGGAAAGGAAGGGAAGGACACCGGCTACTTTATTAAGGCTCACGCGTCTCACCCCGCGTGTTAAGGCTTTCGGAAGCTGGTATTTAATAAAGTGAACAAGAATAGGATAGAATAGAATAATTGTTTAACTGACACACAGCACAAAGAAGGTTACAGACAGAGAAACAAATAGGGAAATGATTAGAGTAGGTAGGTGAAATTACACATGATAAGCGATTTCATTTTTCGAATGTTGTGCCAAACAGGTCCAGTCTCAGCTTTAATGCCACTCCTATTGGAGACAGCGCTGGTTTTCAGACTGGGCCTTTTAGGATGACATCACGGGCAGGACGTTTAAGTATAAATATACAAACAGTTAAAAAATGGTTAAAAAAAAGCTAAAGTTACTGTTCGATTTCTACCGTTGAATTGAGGTTAGTTTGGTAAACCACCACCAAACCCTTTTCGACGGACCAACCGCCTGAGAAGGCTGGTACATCGTGAGCGTTGAGCTGGCCAGACGTTCTGCGTCTACTCAATGGTGATCATGGATTTTCCTCATTAAAGCTAGACGTTCTAGTAACAATATTGTGTTCGTGGGCTCACTGCCGTGTAGTGTGCGTTTTTCAAGAGGATTGAAATTAGGATAGCCGTGCTAATCCATCCAACTGTCGGCGGCCTGCCGAGCACACCTGGATCTTCTTCTGCCTTTCTGGAGCTGACATCTTGCCACCCGGGAGTCGATAGAGGTAGGTGGTGTTCAAATGCCTTCTTGAAGACTGTAGGAATGAACTTTTCCACCCACCAACACTATACATACATTATAAAGAATCACAAAGCCGCCCGTATAATTTTATCTAAAAAGATAGTGTTAAAACCGCACAGTTACACACAATTAATAATGGAGTTACTTATTGGTAGAATACGAACTAAATACAACCACACAATAATACCAATTACAATGTTTTTAAGGACTGAACTGAACTCTTTAATATTTCTTATTAACTTTAAAATAAGTTAAGTACCTAGTAGGTCGTGAAATGATTGAATTCAGGTAAATACTTATCTACTTACCTAAATTTTATCAGGGAAAAACCTTGACTAATCAATTTTCAAAAAGCTTTCAAAGCTTTCGCCAAATAACGCCAGAGCGTCGTCGCGTCCCAGAAAACTTTTCTTTTGTAGGTATACGCTTGAATTCAGTTTCTGTTATATAACAGACTGTGAAAATAAGCGAATGAGACACGATTCTATACATTGTTAATTTCATTTATTTTGTTTTATTGTATTCGTATTCCTATATGCGGATGAATTGGTCCTGGCTACACAGACGTTTGCGGTGGTGGAGGAAAACCTGGAGATGGGTTTGAACCAAATCAGCATATATTTCGAAGAGAATGCTCTCTAACTCAATCCTTCCAAAATGCATGTATGTGTTTTTTACATGCGCAGCCACCAAGCAAATCGTACACTCAACATACTCTGGCGGGGTCCTCATATCGAATATTGCTCGCATCCAAAGTACCTCAAAGTAACAAATTGTTTACTTTGGATAGTTTCAAAACCAACTGCTTAAAAACTAAAGTCAAAGTGAGTACACGTAATAACTTGCTCCGTGTTCCGATCGACCGGCATGGCATTATTATATTCAGCCGGCAAATTTGTGTACCATGTATGGTACCGATCACACTAAGCAAGTCGACGTGTCGTTCAACGAGACTTGCCGCAACTAACTGCCTCAAGCCGACTCACGCTTCCGGAATTGCGCTCCTCTGTACGACATGATGTTGCCTGTGAAATAGAAAAGTCGAAAAAAGAACATGATTACCGACATCCTCTCTACGGAAAGCAGCTACCAAGAGCACGATTAATAAGCCATAGAAGTTTATTGCAGACCACCACACAGCATCCATCCAGCACCACCTGCCTTTAGATCGCAGGAACACCTACCCCCCGGACATGATCTTCCATGGTCAGTTTGGAAGTCCTAAACACTCCGGACGAAAATCGGCCGCTGTAGATAGAGAATGTGCAAATGAGGCTATTGCGACACTACTTGTGCCCAAAGCAACTGCGAAGCTCCCATCCAAACGATGTCACACTTACTCGTCTGCCCCTACTGCCCTAACACCTGCACAAGGGATGACCCACGGACGATGGAGTGGGGGTGGTGCATTTTCTTCAAAATGAATTTAACTGTATCATTGACACCCAAGAAAGAGGAGATTGTGTTCGGAAAACATTCATAAGATAGGTAACCTTATTGCCATAGAAGTAATCATTCTATCATCCTACTTTTCATAATAAAATATAAATTTGTCTTTCGAAAGTGTCTTTTTTTGTAACGTTTTCACGGCTTAACGGCTGAATGGATCTTGACAAAGTTTGGTAAGAAGATAGATTATATCTTTGGGAAGGACATACTTTTTATAATGGTGCAAAGCCGCAAGTAGAAGATAGTAATATTAAAATTACTAGAGATTGCATGGACGTTTGTATGTTTGTTTGTATCCATCATGCCGTAACGGCTGAACGGATTTGGGTAAAACTTGGTATAAATGAAGTCTATGATCTGTGAATTCTATAGGCTACATTGTATTTACTTAGGTACTACGTGTGCCAAGCCACGGGTAGAAGCTAGTGATAGTAATTTACGTGGGCAGTCTGACAGTTTAGGAGGCTATTCTTTCCAGCCTCATTTTGAATATAAAATGGTCTCAACAAAGTAACCAAATGTAACTAAGACACTGGAGAAAGACGTCCATTGAGATTCTAAACTTTTGATGGTTCAAATTAATTCCACCAGACTGTGAGTAGTATAATTACTATTACTATTACTTAGGTCTTTAAAACTTCCATCGAGATAACTTTCCTTAGTAGAATGTTATAAGAAATTGAGGTACATCTTTCTGAACAACTTACAGATCACATCATTTGCGACTAAACTGTAACTGTAACTGTATATCTATCTGTATTTCGTACTGTTTCTTTTTATTGTATTCACCCGTGGCTCACCCTCCTGGTTCCGACGGAAGATCAGCGTTGCGTTGTATAGTTCTGACTGTATAACGCAACATAATGCAGAGTCAAACACCAATTTGTAACAGCACACTTGGTCGATTGCGAGACACTCAATCTTTAGTTTGGTTTAATTTAAGTTGTCTTTTCTGTTTTTCTTTGTTTTTGTGTAACATACACATAAAAAAACAATACAAATAAATGTATTTTATTTCTTTCTTTCTAAACTTCTGACTGACTGACTTCACCCACTGCTGGTAATAGGTCTCCCATGGTTTGTACCCATAGGTTTAGCAAGACAGACGGTAGACGATTTAGTCAAAGTCGTGGGCAGATTAGAATCTGTATTCTAACCAGTGCAAGAAACGTGAGGGAAATGCAAAAGTCAAGTGCGAGTGGTTGAGGTAAAGTAGGTATGTTTGCAAAATTTGTTTGAGGTCTGCGTATTATTTGTCTTTCACTTTGCACTGCATTTATTATTGGAAACAGGCGGTGCTTCTACTTCTGAAATAGGATATTACTTTATGTTTGTATTGGCAACCCCGATGGGGGTATGGATTTAGTATAAATAAATAAATAAATAATGCCGGACATTTCACACAGCATCATCTAGCCCCAAAGTAGGCAGAGCTTGTGTTATGGGTATCACATGACTGTTATACTACTTATATATATTTTTTTTAAATACATACATATTATCATAGAAACACCCAGACCCGAGACAAATACCTGTAGATGATACAAACATTTGTCTCGCTGCGGGAATCGGACCTACAACCTTCTGCGTCTCAGCCGGTCCTTGGCCCACTGCGCCACAGAGGTCGTCGTATAATGTTCTGTTACTTATTATACGAGTACGAGTATATTGATTGGTTAAGATTAATCATTCTCTCAGTTAGTAAAAACAATAACTCGGATAATATTAACGTGCAAAAACCCGGCAGAAAATAAATTTACACACATTAGACATTACATTAAAATTACATTTAGCGTATTATAAATTTTGATAAACACGTATCAAAATTTATGGTACAGCTTACGAATGTTTTGAAAGTGATTTAGCATATTGACTTTACGCTAGTTCTTATTGAGAATGAAACTGTTTCCTTTCTCGGGAGAAAGTTTGCTAATCGCCAATTTGTATATAGATAACAAAATAGTGTAGTATACAGCTTACTCGATGACGAATAATAAATCATTCAATAACAGTGAATATAAATTGCTCATTTCGATGTTCACGTTCGATTGCGGCTCGATTTGTCCAAAGAATTAGTGATGGCACTCAACCTATTTAACGGAAATCATAAACTGCCACATTTCGGCATTAAAATTGTATACGAGACGGAGAATACTTTTAATATCGATACTCGCATTTGATATCAGTACGGTACTAACCAACTTTTATCTTCCTCCATCGTAAAGTCAGACAAATATCAATATCAACATTTAAGTGAGTAAAAATGTAAGTTAACTACCCAATGATATTGAGTGGTATTAAAAAAATGTTGTGTGAATACTATGAGTAACTGAACTGCGACAAAGTTCACCAACATAACAGTTCACTGAAAATATTGATCTTGTCTTGTCTGAGCTAAGTACTAGATTCACAAACTTGTTATGTTTGTGAATTGGAATACCTAGCTTCTAATACGAAAATTAGAAAGGAATCACTATGAAAAACTTTAGCTAAGGAAAACAACATAGCAAATCGATGCTACCCGGCGCCAACAACGTCACTCCTTCGTCCCAACGAGACACGATTCTATATATAAACCAAACTTAAACTCACCCTTAACATTGACGACGCCTTTTCAGCCACAAGCCCTTTGATGTAAAAATTAACCTTTGCAAAAATTTCACGGCACACGATTACGCAATTAATTTGCTATTTTTGTTTTGTCCAGGACCGGAGTGACGGGACTAGCAAGTATACTGTGGCAGGGTAGCCTGGGAGGGTTGCTATGGTGACGGGGGGCGCTGGCGGCGCGCGCCGCATCCCTTACGGCAGAGAGCACCCCGCTTTGGCCGAGGCCGCTGTGTCGCCTCTCCAGAAAACCGTCCTAATACGTTTTTTGACGTAACGAATACATAACCATGCGTTGACGTCTGCCTATCTATAGGACGTTCGTAGACCGTAGTGTTGCAAGTGCTGTGTGTGTGAGGTGCATCTGCGTGCAATGGACTGTACTTATCTGTGACTGCAGGGGAGGGGCGGCTTATACGCTTGATCATGCCTTTCGAACTGAGATCAGGTGAGCATGCTCATTTCAGCCGCAAGTTGATTGACATAAGGACCTGTTTCGTCTGAAGCTGAAAGACATGAAAGAAAACGACATGGAAAGGGTTTTCTTAGAATTTCATTAAGAACAGCGTCGAAGGGTGAATTCATTGGGTTGCCTCGCTGTTTCGTGTGTTATTGAGCAGACTTTGGAAGTTTTACTGAGTTTTGAGGTGTCTGGGGACTTGGTTTGTTTGTTATGCGTAATTAGGTTATGAAGAGGAGACAACATAAACAAAAGTTTTCAACCTTTTGGTTCATCAACGCTTTTGCACATTAAGGCTACGCACACGACGGTCTGAGGTTCTTTCGAGTCTCAAACAAAGGAATGCATTAAACGGTTAGATAGTAGCTACCTAGTACCCTGAATTCTGAAACTAGGTTAAACTAAACCCCGACAAAGTACGTAAGTATTGAATTTTCAAAAGCGTTTAAGATCCGTGCAGCATAAACTTTTGATAAACGTATGGTTGCGTTATTATTTAGGTTTAGCTGTGTGTTATCATCTGTCAGTACCTGGATAGGTAACTACAGTGACATTTTCATCTGAGCGCTTCAGGGTTTAGGAACCCACGATAAGCTGTAAGTCTCGGCTTTACAAAACTTGTTAGGCCATGATGAAAAGCTTTGGGCACCTTATTACTAAAGATGGCCACGGGCATAGACGATGTAGTAGGTAGTGGAAAGAAAATATTGATGAGTCAGTCAGACAGTGAGTGTTAAAAATTGAATTTTTCAGACCATAATAACTTACTTACATGAAATTTACGATTCTAAGTGAACAAAGAAGTATTATTAATCCAGCAAAATTGCAAGTATGTAGGCTTCCTAGTTTTTTAGTTATGGGATGTGAAACTGAAAAACTAGTATGAAATGATTCGTGTAAATATACACACTCGCGTCGCCACTTTCTTTTCCTAACTTAGCTGACACACTGCCGTGTGTCTAGATTAGGTTACATACATTTAGTCTATGACCAAATTCATACCCACGACCTCAGAAAAGGAAGCCAAGGGTACCAATCTATGTCGCATCTACTCGTGTACCCACTGTGTCCGAGCACTTGCACAGGAGTGCTGCTCTTGCCTGAACGCGGCCATAGTTCAAATTATAAAATAAAATCTATTATTAATTAAAAACAAGTAGGACATTATATGTGTTGGGATCTTTTCTGTTAAGTTAAAAATAACCTGTGTTAGAAGAGTCCCCTCTTTTCCGTAGTCTAAAGGAGCACTTGAATTTAACAAAACAATTACAATAAACTAAAACTAAAAAGAAACTAAAAACTTAAAAGATTTCATTATCGTACGAGTAAGCAAGTTACAATTAGAGTATATCATGATACAATGGTTTCAATTATTTGTAATAGTAGGTAGGTAAATTATTGACAAAAATTCTCTAAGAAACAAATAGCATGTAGGTAAGAAGTCCAATAGTGTATAATAAAATAAAGACTCATACTAGAAGGTAGGTTTGAATATACTTATACTATTGTTGAAATAATACGACGTCACGTTTGAAAACCACTTCAGTTCATTCACTTTTTCTATTTTACCTTTACACATCAAAAGTGTAGAATCGACTGCCTTGCGTTTCCAAGTGAACACGTTTTATTTCAAGAAAACGCAAGTTGCTTATCAACTGTAAGCACTATGTTATTAATAAATATGTTTACTTGGAAACGTCATTACAATGAGAAATTACAATAATTCCAATTTTCATATTCTATGAAATGATTATTATGCAAAATTAAAAATTAAATTATGCAAGCTTACACCATAAAGAGGCTAACAGTTAGTAGGTACGATTCAGATTGCCAAAAACAATATAACGACACAGATCAACACGAAAATAAGAAGGGTACTGACGTAGAAATGGACACCCAATTTAGAATGCAGTTACCCAGTAGAACTGTGTAAATGTAGCCCAGGCAATTCGTGTTACTACCTCCAACTTCAACCAAGGTAAATAGAAACTCGGTAAGTAATTCCACCAGCATTGTAAGGGATTCCCCGGGTTATATATACGTGTAATGTTAAAGAGCCCCAAAGACTGAAAGTACTAAAGATCCATATCGCTTGGAGCTAAAATTGTACTTCATAGCCAACAATGAAGGTAGTCTATGTTGGAGCAAAGTTGTAAGTTGGTTTACATTGTAATTCCGTTCATATTGGCGTGAGTTATTGTTTTCAAAGTTGTACAAAAGGAGAGTTAGGCACCCATGTGTTATATGAATAAATTTATTTTTAAATGGGAATATTTTTTTTTGTCAGCGTAATTTTATATTTGTCATCAACTTGTATTATATAATTAATAGATCTATTATTATTATCTATAATTATATAATTTTCATTCGCAGATAAATAAAAGGTGTCGCCAGGTATGAATCCAAATTAATGTCATTGTGTATCTAAAATAAGAAATGGGTTATCAATAAAAATGTAGTTCATTCATGAATAAAAACATCGTTTTCAAAATAATAGGTTTAGTCCTTAGATAATAGCTTCGTACTTATCATGGTAGATCTGTCAGTTAGGTTAGGTAATTTTTATTTTTAATGATCGTTAGCAATTAATTTGATTATATAGTTATCAGTACAAACCTATTATAATAAATACGAAATTATTTATTTGATAATATTATATCCCGATAATTATATGTAATTTATTATGGAATTGTTTTTGTATTGGTTGGCGACTACATTTTGGCGATCGATCTACTAATTTGCGGACAAAACCTTAAAAAATTTCAAACCAATTAAATTGGCAACGCTTAAATTATACCCTTTTTAAATATGGGTAGCAGTTTCACACAACACTATCTAGTCCCTATCTAAGTAAAGCTTGTACTCTAGAAACTAGATGACAGTAGAATTCTACGTTAAGACATTTAAATATATACCCACTAGAGACTAATGATAAGCACTGAGTTTATTTCGTTTATTTTATTCTGGTAAAATATCTTTTGATAACGTATTATGATTCGGAATTGTGACATGTTTTAGAAGCTCCATTTGTGTATTAATTTTCGATCGTTTTGAAATGTTTTATGTAGTTTTGAGGGCAACACTTAAAACCCTTTTTTCAGTTGATAGGAAAAGAACTCTATATCATTGAGCACCCAAAGCATTGACTTGAAAGTCGACCAAGATAAACTTAAGTAAATATCATTTTTATATCAAGTAAATATGGTTATGAACTTTTGTTATCTTACCAAACATGAGCACTTTTCACTCATGTTTAGCTGTTTCTACGTACATAATAATAATAATCCCGGACATTTCACACAGCATCACCTGGCCCCAAAGTAAGCAGAGCCTGTGTTATGGGTACCACATGACTGATATACTACCTACTACTACATATATAAATATATATTTATATATTTATATAGAAGATAATAATGCTGTCATAAAGTCGTATCTTGTCGTTAATCATTTGTTATTTTATATCAAATGGTGTCTTTTCATATTCATACGGATTATTTTTGCTCGAATCACAAAGAAACAGCAGCTCGTAATATCGTATATATATATAATATTTTATATATATAGGTATATATATAAAAGAAAGTCGTGTTAGTTAAACCACTTATAACTCGAGAACCGCTGGACCGATTTGGATGAAACTTAAAATGAATATAGTTACTAACTTGAACATGAAGGCATAAACGCAACCACTATCTAAGTGTATCTTGTCTAAGCACTCTGGTGGCTACTTATATAAACATAGTACATATTTATTGGAAATCTATTGTGGAGGTGTATGTGCTTTCCCTTACTTTATGTGCTTTCCCTTACTCAAAATCGTTGAGTGCTAAAGACAATCAGAAAATATTCAATCTGAATTTAATGCTTTACAATTTGACATGTCGTCATAGTGACGGTTTATATTTTATATTTTATTTAGACACTAATAATTTCATTAGTAATTTTTATTTGACTAAAGGTAATGTATACCTTAGTAGGCGTAGTATTTTTTGATTGTTTTGAATTGATTATTGCTAAATTGTTAGCATATAATATATTTGATCCTGTTATAAGAATTATAACAAAGTTTAATGACGACCCCGTGGTTAGTAATAGTACTAATGAGGGAAAAAATGTTGTAGGGCCAACTGACCAGCATTTAAACTGGCCAAGTCGACAATGGGAAAAACAGGCAGTTTACAAGTAGTTTACCAAAATATGCAAGGCCTGCCCAGCAAAATATTAGAATGTGAATTATTTTTATATCATTTCAAAGTAGATATTATGTGTATCACTGCACACTGGATGGTACAATCTGAGGTACGTCCTTTCTACGAAAATTATAATATTGCTAATATCTATAAACGCAGCAGCGCTTCTATAATAAGCTTCTTGAAAATGCTTCTAAACTACCTATTAAGAAATTTAAAGCATACATTAAAGGTAGTCTTTTGAAGAAAGCTTATTATAATATAAATGACTATATTATTGATAAGTATGCATGGCCTCATGTTGCTCTGCCGTCAGACAGTTAACCGACACACTTGAAATGTATAAACTCTCTTGTATTAGTATTTCGTAGTTATGGTAGTTATAAGATGGATCATATAAAAAAGCGCTAGGACCAAGACGAGTTTCTTGCCAATTCTTCTCGGGCTTGGGTTAGGATGAATTGGCACCTAAATTCACCTAGTATGTAAGACGTTTCAAAGTGATCCTTGTGATTGTATTGAATAAAGTATCTTTTGACTTTGACTTTTTGAGGCCTATGTTCAGCAGTGGACTACTAGGGCCTGATATGATGATGTTGATATAAGTAATATAATATGTAAGTATGTTATTATATAAATACACCACACCCACATGCTCCTCCTCTGTTTATTTATAGTCCAGTTCATACAAAGGTTGCCTGGTAGAGATCGCTATTAGCGATAAGACCGCCCATTGTATTGCCTTTAAAAATTCCGTGTGGTAATAGAGTTATCTATCTATCAATGTTTAGTTTGAGGCTAGATGTTGCTGTGTGTATTTGTTCAGCAATATTAATCTATCATCATCATCATCATATCAGCCCCTAGAAATCCACTGCACTGAACATAGGCCTCGCTAATAGATTAATCATTTATTGGGGATTTTGCCATAGTCACCACGCTTGGCAGGCGGATTGGTAACCGCAGATTTAGTATGAAGTGCTCGGGAGATGCTGCTGCCCAAGCCCCCGGTGTGGGTTCCCTTAGTCGCCTTTTACGACATCCTCAGGACGAAATGGAGAGGTCCTATTCTATGCTGGAACTACCACGGCCAGCCAATATTAAGTATATATCTATCAAATTGTAGCTGCTTGTGGTAGTTCCGATGAATATGCTCTACGCCGTAGAGGCTCTACGATCAACGTTTGTAAATAATTTACTGTAGATTGTCTAGTGAAGCGGCATCATCTCAAAGCTCGGTTATTATCTGATAGAGCTGGTAATAACTCATTCGGTTGACCTATTTTCATATCGGTAATATAGGAGACCTGCTCGAAATATATAATCCAATATGAAATGATTTTGTTTGCGATATGTGGTTCATTTAACAATGAACATGGAACAGATTATAGCGATGCTAATTAGGTACCATACCTTGGATTATTTTGTACAACATCTCATTAGCCCTTACAAAATTACCATCCAAATTTACCTCTACAATGTCTGGTGATAATAATGGTGGCAGAACTTTACAGAAAAAGTCTTTATGGTGGGTACCACCAGAGTGCCAATTATTCTTATCATGTGAAGAAACTGAAACCCTCTTATAGTTTTCTGAATGATTATGTACTAATATATAATATTATTCAAAATTTACCGACACACAGCACTACACAACATTCACACACATACACACACACTACGTCACTCTCGAAAACACATATTTTGTATCCTACTTAGGTAATAATTAGCTTTATATTAATTTAATCCTATGAAATGAAATGATGAATTGAAATGAAGTTAATTTATTTGCTAGAAGTATGGTAAATATAAGATTCTTGCATACTAATAATTTTATCACACACTTCGTCGTTGACTGACATGCAAACATCAACATGGCAACCATGACATAAATTAGATTATTAATTCAATTAAGTATACATAAAATAAAAATAAAAATGTCAACATCAATATAATATAAGTAAGCAGATATATCCAGAATATCAATTATTATTAAAACATTTCATCAACATCGTAAAAACATTTCTCACTGAGCCATGTATACAGTTTTTTTTTAATTGAACTGTCGGCAACTCTCTAATCGCTTTTGGTATTAGATTAAATAATTTAATAGCCTACAACACACAAGCTCTGCTTACTCTGGGGCCAGATGATATTGCTGGCAATTCTGTTGTTTCGCCGGACTAGCTAACATTTTCTAAAATATGGACGACCTTATTTTGCTATTAATAAAGTTCAAATAAGAGTACCCATTTTAAATCACAGTTCTAAAATAAGTTAAAATTATTTTTTGTTTTATTGCTATAATTTTTATTCGAATTAATTCCTTTATCGAAAATAATGTATAGAGGTGTTGATAAAAACTGCGGAAAATAACCGCAGTTTTAATCAACACCTCCTTACATGATGACTAAATTGAGCTAAAACACTTCAGTTATACGTTAATTTAGGAAGTGTCACTATAAAATGTTATTCTAATTCAGACTTTAATGCAAACAAAATAAGATCGTTTTTGTTTTAGGAAATTTTAGTGACTCTAACGAAACAACTGAATTGAGGGCACTGTGTGAAATGTTCGGTGTAATTATTATTTATTTTTTTATTTGGCTCAGCGTATTAGCATTGCCATTCAATGAGTCAATGGCGTCATTACGCCGCGAGTGTCTTGAGAACGCTTCCTTATGGCAGTGATCTGGTCACTTGAGCTATCTATTGATTCTTTTAAACGGTCCTTAGATAGCTCAACTGTTTCACGTGTATTTTATATTACAGTATATTACTCTGTACATTTCTGTAATTATTTATGTAAATAAATGTATTTATTAATGTTTAACAAAAAAAGCTTTTCTAACGGATGTGGATCATTATGAATTTCGAAAACTATGTTGGTGTGGAAAAGGTCAAATAAGGTAGAGGCCGCGTGGGAAAATGATATACAAACTCGTGGGCGTCCTACTAGTATAATAAGGTAGGTTACGGAATAGGATTAACATTATTTCAGTAAAAAGCGTCTTAAATTAATCAATTTATTTCCTTCAGTACCGAAAATTTTCCTTATTCCCAGCTTATGTTCAATATCTCGGGTTTTTCGGAGGAGGATGAAAATAAATTGAATAATAATAATTCCGTGTTTTATTTAATCTGCCGGAAATAAGACTCGGAGCTTTGATCGCTGATACTGACGTAAAATAGTCGTTCAGTTTACTGTCACTTGTTTGTTTTTGGTCACCTTGTTAATGCGTCTCGAGTGAGTTAGACTATATTTTATCTATAAGAATATGATTCATTCGCACAGTGCAGTGAAAAACTTTTAATATCATTGCATAATATAATATATCTATCGAGAAACGAGTACAAGTTTTATCTCTGCAACGTTTGGCTCGAAGCCTAAGCGGGCAGCGTGTTTTATGCCATTTTGCACGTCACAAACATGTAAGAAGAGCTAGTAAAGTCTGTAATGAAGAGATAGGTATGTCTGTCTGTCTGTCTGCTCCTGATCAAAACTGTAGCTCGCAGACAATTCATTTAAAATTTGCACGATAATACGTATTGGCCCAAATCAGGTTGTGAAATAAAACTTTTGAAACAAGGGTTTCCTGTTTGTTAATCGTTTAAATTTTATTTTACTACCTCTTCGTTGGACAGGTTTTTTAAAGGTATAAAGAGGTTTTTTTGAAGTTATTCGATACCGATATTTGATTGATAAATATAAAATTATGAAGTCGTCATTTTCGATAGAGTTCAGTTTCCCCCCTTCTACTGGCTAAAACTGCTGTTTAGGGGTACCTGAGTAGTTTTCAAAATTGAAGCATTTAAGCTGAAATTATACGCACAATTATCACGGCTAGTATGGTCTTCTAGATTATGAGTAGCCTGATTTGTAAACCTTTAGCACTTCATGAAAGTTTTATACTAGATTATTTTCATTTGCTAACTAGAGGGTTTTGAATAGGTTTGGGACCTGACAACTAGTCGAACTTAATTTAGATTTATTAATTAATTTTATATTCATTTCTTAATTTATAATAAGATATTTAGATATTAAATATTTATTAGTATGAGATATTTAGATGATAAAAAAGCTTGGGATGAATCTGCTCCAACTCGACTCGGCATCCGTAACAAAATTGACAAGGATCATACATAAAAGTGTTCCAGAGTTTCTTGCCGGATTCTTCATGAACTGGGGTTAGGAGGAACCGGCACCTAGATTCACTAGCATGTAACCAGACGATTCAAAGTGGTCCTTATGATTTTATATAATAAAGAAAGTTTTGTATTTGTACTTATCTTTAAAGATTTTGAAAATCCTTACTGTGTGTAGTCTGTGTAGTGTGCCCTTGGCTAATTGTTTCTAGAGTAAATAAACAAATAATGCTGGACATTTCACACAACATCATTTAGCCTAAAAGTAAACAGAACTTGTATTATGGGAATATGACTGATATACTACTTATATACTTTTAATTAAATACATACATATTATACATAGACTGTAGGTACTGTCGGTTTTATCTTATGTTATCTTTGATTGTTCTAGTAAAAACTATTCCTTCTTAAAAACCTTCTTATTAAGAAGGCAGCATAAAAATCGGAATGTTCGCTGCTTTAAAAATCTGGATATTCAATTTAATAAATTAAATTTCCTAAGATGAACTCGATTCCGAAATACATTACTTGGCAGTGAACCAGCGTTTTCTCAGCTGCGCCACAAGTTTACTGGGTCACGTACAACTGTCATATGACGTCGGGCTTTCACGTCTCGCTATAGACATGCAAATCTGCGGCTCTTCAAGGCATCCTCGCCTGTAGACCGACGTCGTCGCCTCTCAGTGACTGGCATCTTTTACTTTCGTTGCGGGTTCTGCTTGATATATTCAGATCAGCTCTCCTTATTTTATTATGTTTCTCTATGTCTATACAGACTTACATCTCGAGTTATTTTGGGGGATTTCAATGTGGTTTCAACAATACTTGAAAATAGAGTTAGCTGATTTGAATACATATTTACGTAGCAGATTCTAAAGCTCGTATTTCGGAACTAAAACTCAAACACAGATGGAGAACTTAGTATAGATTTTCTGGCAATTCTGAATGATTTATTGAATTATTATTTTGTCAAGTGTATTTAGTGAATACTGTTAAATTATAAATACACTTACAATACAATACAATACTAATGCTTGAGACTCAATTTAAATTAATTTCTCCTGTAAATTTGCACGAGCCAGTTATTTAACAACCAATTAAAAACATCACTAAATTAATGTCTGGTTGACAAGTTAATGATAAGTTACGGCAGCCACTTACCATAGAGTGGACCGTGAGCCCGTACAACTTGTATACAACTAGGAAACAACCTAGTTGTATACAAGTTATATATGTTTCTTCCTTTTATCCTATAATAATACAAACATCGTGAACTCGTCTTCCAGGAATATCGTTAAATGCGTCACAAACAAGTACAGGGGGAAGTTAAATAAACTTCTATAGCTCAAAGAATAACGTGACGGGCGTTAAATTTCATAGAGCCGTGAATAAAATCAGGGTCTGAATAAGTAAACCTTTTCCTTATGGATATTCAGTAGGTCACTGTGAAATAGAATAGAATAATATTTTCAGGATCGTGAAGCAATAATGAAAATTTTGTAAGAAATCATGGATTTGGAAGGATTTAGGTGGAACCAGCTGCTGCCTGAGGCTTCGCATGCGTTGTATCTACATAAAAGTCCTTTCTCAAGATACTATCTATCTTTTTACCAAATTTCATCAAGATTCGTCTAGTCGTATAGCCGTGAAAATGTTTCAAACAGAGTCAGAGATAATTTAGAATTTGTAGTAAACGACGTGTGTCGTTCTTGAGCAAACTTTTTCAACTGTCGAACGGAACGGTCGGTAGACATGACGCACTCCGCCCGACTAGAGATGGGCCACCTCACTAGTGATGTGACACTCTTATAGATAATAAACGAATAAACTAACTAACTACCACCCTACAAATTTATAATATTAGTATGGGAGTCTGGATTTAAGTCAGATAATAAATAAATATATCATGCCGGACATTTCACGCATCATCATCTAGCCCCAATTTAAGCAGAGCTTGTGTTATGGGTACTACATAACTGATATACTTACTACATAATACTTTTTTTTGTTAACAGATTCATATTATACATAGAAAAACACCCAGACAAATACTTTAGATCATACAAACATTTGTCTCGCGGCGGGAAAAATAACAGCACAGCTGGTATAAATATAACTTTTATAACATCCTATATATATATATATATATATATATAGAATCGAATCGATCGAAGCGAGCCGTTTCGCTCGTCAGTAGGTTGCTTTGGTTTCTCATATGCGTTGCAAAAATCTCGCTTCGCTCGCCAGTTTCCTTTAGGTAGGTAAGAAATTAGTAGTTTTTGGTAACTCTGTGGATAGGTATAGAACAGTAGGTATAGTACTGTGCACAGTACACATCTGTTTTATTTTCAGGGGTTCCGAAGTCCACAAGGAACCAATATAGTTTGGCTTTGTCCGTGTGTCTGTCTGTGTTTTCGGCTCTAATCTTACTCTTGCTCGCAGACTATTAGTTTTATCGTGATTCAATTTAGCACGTAGATATGTATTAGTGACCCATACAAACTTATTTTTATTTAACCTATATAGTCCCACTGCTGGGCAAAGGTCTCCCCAAAATCTTACAACTAGCTCTATCTTTCGAGATCGCCCACCATCATCTCTCAAAGTTGTCAAGATGTTCCCTCCAACGCTTTTTCGGCTGACTGCGACGCCGCTGTCCGTCAGGCTGCCTGGGAGTTGCCATGTTGGCCCATCTGTCTGTATGCATGCGACTTACGTGACCTGCCCAGTCCCACTTAAGCCTGGCCGTTTTATTACCCACATCAGCAATTCTAGTAATAGAATACAAACTTATGAAATAAAAAAGGTTTATAAGGATTCCTCCCCTACATGTAAAGTGGGATTGGTTTTTTAAATATCTTACTACCTCACCGTGTACCTTTAGATAGGTCTTTTAAAGATACTAGAAGTTTTAATAAATTGTGTTTAGGTAAAGATATCCGTTTGATAAATATTAAGCTTCGAAACTAACTTTTGATGGAGGTCAGTTTCTGTACGTGTACCGAACCTTAATATCCGAACGTATAAAGGAGACCTAGTGCGGGATGTTCTGAAAAATTGCCCATGGCGGCCACTCCCTTAGCATTCAGTTAGCCCGCTACCACGGTTATTGCAACATAATGAAATTGATGGAAAACTAAAAGGTTATACGCGATAAATAATTATTAAAACAATATAAATGCTGATAGCGGAAATTTGAAAAAAACTGTATAGAGCTCCTTTTGAGCAAAGAGAACAATGAGAGTATGCTTTGTTGATCAGTGCATTGCAACATCTGTATGTTGCAATATGCCCAAATAGATGATGCACCGTACCTAAGCAGCATCACGTAGGAATGCTTTGCAACCATTTAATTGCATTTATTATAATTATAGATACAGAATCAAAACTATGTACATACTTAAATATTTAACACTAGCAATTGCAATGTGTTGTATAACAGCTGTTTTAAAGTTCTAAAATAAAACAAAAACCAAACATGTTACAAAATCAAATTTTAATGTATGTTTTTTTTTATGTAGCCGGACTCCCTTGGCAGTTGCAAAACGTGGTAATGTACGTTTATCAAGTTAATTGGCGGCTCTTGCGATGCAGGTCTACTTCCTTTTTCATTAGCAGCTAAGAGATAGATTGCGACCATGGTAGATCATAATGATCGATTTAGGATGGTAGAAAAATCGCGGTCTTGAAATGTATACTCTCTTGATGGTATTTCATAGTTAAGGTAGTAATAAGATGGATCATGTATAAAAGCGCTAGGACCAAGACGAGTTTCTTGCCAGTTCTTCTCGGGCTTGGGTTAGGATGAATTGGCACCTAAATTCACCTAGTATGTAAGTCGTTTCAAAGTGATCCTTGTGATTGTATTGAATAAAGTATCTTTTGACTTGCCTTGTAGCTACCAAGTTTTAAACAAAACTGGAGCTTTTAACCTCTGAGAAGTAGATTGCATGTGTTCTTGTGTTCCGGGAGATCACTCTCTTTTTCCGGTATCTCACTCAGGCTAAATTTTAGGCTTTTGATATAAAGAGCCGTCATCAAGGAGTCCTCTCACATTCCAAGGTTCTTCAATTATTCTAGGATCAAAAACTCCGTACCTACCATACATGTCTGATATCCGGACAATCGACGGCGTCTTCGGTCGCTACTTACATGAATACTACTTTTAAATTTTCAGAACTCCCGTGGGATATACGATATGTAGGTCACGTATTGGTTCCCGTTATATTAGAAATTTCGGAAGTTATTTAGACCAAGAATGTCGGCCGTTGAAGCTTCTTCCAATCAGTTAACTGGGTATCTGAAGTATGCCAATACCACCGTCAGACGGTTCGGTTCTTGGTGCATGTTATCTATGTATCAGACGTAACTCAACTTTCACTTTATTGGCTTGGGTCGGCACAACAATTAAATAACCAGAGATTTTAATTTTATTTACGTCTTCTTCTTCCAATAAAGGTCTTATTCACAATTTTGCCAGTGTCAAGTGATTGTTTGGTTATAAACACTTATCGATCGTCATTTGTCTAATCTAATGTCATCGCGAAATGGCCGTCTAAATCTTTCTCGGGATTCCTCGGGATTCGTCGTTCAAATCACATTGCAACGTAATTCACTTATAATTCGATAATCCATACTTGTGCTGATAATTCACAATTTATTGATTAAAATTCCTCAACATGCAAGAGAAAAAAATATTAAAGTTACTTCGTGAAATGACAAACGAAGAATACCTTTATTTAGGTTTTCGTGTTGAAATGTTCAATTGTTTTGAACTGTGGTTTTGAATCACAAGATATCAGTTATGTTCTTATGTCATATTCATTTTGTGTCATTGAAATGCTTATATAAAGGTTTTACTGGCTAATTCTGACATCACTATTAATCCTTCTATAATTTAGGAAACGTGTAATTTGTACGTCAATTTGCCAAAGCTAAACTACTCGTATTACTAATGTTATGTTAATTAAGCACATTTCGGTTCGGGCTCGTTAATTTAACCGAGTATTTTTTAGCAACGCTGTATAATAACCAATTTTAATTTGCCCGAACGCAAGACAAAACGTTTCCGTTTCAATTGTAAATTCGTTGACAAATAGCGCAATTGTTCTGCAGTACCTACTCTCAAATGGTGAAGAAAAATGTCGTGCGAAAAGCGGCATGTCGTAGAACATAAAAAGTTCAAAGACATATGCCGAGTGTACGAAAGAATCCTCTGAGACGCACTTGAATCCTTTCACCACTATGGTTCAAAAGAACTAGTGACACCTTATGAAGAACGAATTACTTATATTTGTATTATAAAAGTAGATACATACAACATTAAGGATAATTGATAATGAATACGGATGATTTGCGACATAATATGACAGACTACACTTCCTTTACATCATTAGCTACGTTTCCTAAATGAGTTTTATTTAAAGATAAATAAACAGATAAATAATAGATAAATAAACAGGTCTTTGCATCTAATAAGATGATTTATACAGCGTTAATTGTTACTTATTTTTCACTAGTTTGACCTTGTAGTGCCTGATACAGTTTTATTGTTTAAAGATCTAGTCATTGCATTAATTCGTCAGTGGGCGCAGCTAAAACTCATCTAAACAACCTTTAAACGAGCAATTTTTGTATATATGTATATATTAGGTTGGGGAAAAAGTCTTTTTGCATTATAGTACGTATGAACTTGTAATGAAATCTCTTTGTCTATACTATTTGTATCTGGCTGGTTTTGGTATCATTATAAGTTTAAATTTTAAAGAACATAATTCTAAATTCAAATTAGGGAAATGTGTGATTTTTATCTGTCTCTGTCTGTTCTATTTTTATCTGACTGTCAAGATGTCAATCTAATGAAGAAATTCGATACATTTTAAAATTTTACTACAAAAAAGGTAAAAATGCAACGCAAGCCTCGAAAAAAATTTGCGATGTTTATGGACCTAGTGCAGTGTCTGGGAGAGTAGCACAAATTTGGCTTAAGCGTTTTCAATCCGGAAATTTTGATGTCAAAGATGCACGTCGCTCTGGTCGCCCTATTACGGATAAAATGGATGCCATTTTTGAAAAAGTGGAGCAAGATCGGCATATCAGTAGTTACGACGTAGCTGAAGAACTGGGAATTGACCACAAAACAGTTTGGCCGCATTTGAAAAAACTGGGTACACAAAAAAAGCTCGATATTTGGGTACCTCACGAGCTCACTGAAAGAAACCTAATGAACCGTGTACTCATTTGTGATTCTTTATTACGACGTAATGAAACCGAACCATTTTTGAAGAAGCTGATAACTGGTGATGAAAAGTGGATCACTTACGACAAGAATGTGTGAAAAAGGTCGTGGTCAAAGGCCGGTCAGGCTTAACAGACTGTGGCGAAACCCGGGTTAACTCGCAACAAGGTGATGCTGTGTGTGTGGTGGGATTGGAAGGGCATTATTCATTATGAGCTGTTACCACCAGGCAGGACCATCGATTCTGAACTCTACTGCGAACAACTGATGAGATTAAAGCAAGAAGTTGAGAGAAAGCGGCCGGAATTAATCAATCATCATGATAACGCTAGACCCCACACATCTTTAGCTACTCAGCAAAAATTAAGAGAGTTTGGTTGGGAGGTGTTAATGCATCCGCCGTATAGTCGTGACCTTGCACCTTCAGATTTCCACCTGTTTCGGTCTCTTCAGAATTCTTTAGGCAATGTCAGGTTAACATCATGAGAGGACTGCCAAAACCACTTGTCGCGGTATTTTGATCAGAAGTCCCAAAATTTCTATAGCAATGGGATCATGTCCCTACATACAAGATGGCAAAAAGTTATCGTACAAAATGGCACCTACATACTTTAGTTAAATGTAAATAAACTATATTAAAAATGTTTTGAATTTTCTTAAAAAATGCGAAGAAACTTTTTCCCCAACCTATTACATAATGTGAATCTCGGAAGCGGCTGCAACTATTTTCATGAAATTTTGTATGCAGGAGGTTTCGGGGGCGAGAAATTGATCTAGCTAGGTTTCATTTTTAGAAAATGTCGTTTTATCCGTGTTTTGTACCGAGCAAAGCTCGGTCGTTCACGTACTGCTATTTCGATAGTACATAGTGTGACAAGATGATAGACGTACACGAAAAATAGTGATGAGCTGAAGGAGATAATATGATGATGATTTTTAATAATATCAATAGATTAGACTAATATTTCTACATAAAAAACCGCGAAAAAATCATGAACAGCCTTTTGGCCCAAAGGTTCTCATGAAAAAACTATTTAATGTATCTTGAAAATAAAATTATTTAAGCTCTTGAATACATCAACTATGCTTGTATTTAAATCATTTAAATGTTGGCGTACTTCGTATGTTATTTACGCTTAAAGTTACTTAAAAATCAATGTAAAATAGGATTTTTTTGAGGCTTGCAATTTTCAAACCTATTTTTTTACGATTCTGTGATGATAGAAGCATAGATTATGACGAAACAAATTGATATCACACTTAGCTTTTAGTCCAGGATCCATGGTCCATTTTGGCACTTGATTACTATCAAGCTAATTTTCCGTGAGTAGCTTCATTTTCATGAGACGCCCAACAATTTTCTATACGAAACTCTCGATTGTGGTAGCTAACAGAGGTAGCAAGGATAAAGTATGTCGATTTGATGATTCTCAAATATTTATTACTAACTAAATTTTATTTTGTTAAATCTCAAGAGTCCCCTCCTTCCAACATGTATCGATAACGAGGTCATCATAAATTATTACTAACCAGCTGATTGTTTATTTGTTTACTTAGTTAATATATATATAATTTAACAGTCATATTGTCCTACAAATGACGTGGTACGTTATCCCGGTCCTACGCTCAAAAGTTGTAGTACAGATCCTTGATGTAAAAATAATTACTATCAAGCTGAATCTTCGTGAATAGCTTCGTTTCGATGAGACGCCCAACAATTTCCAGAGTGAAAATTCTCGATTGTGGTAGCTAACAGAGGTAGCAAGGATAAAATATGTAAATTTGATAATTCTCAACTATTTATAACTAACTGAATTTTATTTTGTTAAATCTCAAGATAATTATCTAAATTATTCGAAAAATTATTTATCCTACAAAATCTATGGTTTGATCAAAGAGTCCCCTCCATCCAACATGTATCGATAACGAGGTCATCTTAAATGATTACTAACCAGCTGATTGTTTATTTGTTTACTTAGTTAATATTTAGATAATTTAACAGTAATATTGTCCTACAAATTACGTGGTACGTTATCCCGGTACTACTCTCAGAAATTGTTAATACTACAAGACCATTTTTCTCATTGCTAACTGTAGTACAAAAATATTACATAATAGGTTAGTGTGTTCTCTGCCCAAATAAAACAATGTCCTACAAGAAAACAAGTATGTATCACTAGTATGACAAGAATTGTAATTTTTTCGTTTTCCCATTTGTAACATAAACAAAAAAATCTTTTTTAAAATCTAATTAACCTTATTTTTTAGTAAACTAGGTACAAATATTTGTGTATATATGTATAAAAAAACATCATCAGATAAATCTTCATAATCTTCGCTACTTCCTCACTAGTTTTAACCATTTAAATGTTTCAATACGTGATTATCTGATTTTGTAATAACATGTTTTTTTTTGTAAATTATTTAATAATGACTAATCAATCAATAAATAACAATAGTATTAATAGGGTACCTTGTATGTCAGAAGACAATTCTTCAAAAGATGGACTTTGGGGACCATCAAACCAATATTTTTCATCAATTATTGTCCATCCAAAATTTTCTGGCAAATTTTCCGTGGGGCACCGCATGTGTGCATTATTACACCATACACCGCAGATGAATACAGTTCTTTTAATTTGTTGCAACAATTCTTGTATTGTTGGTGGCAAACTGGAAGGATCATATCGACGAGAACGAGTTTGTAATGTTAATAATTCCAGAAGCTTAGAAGCAGCATCAGCATTGATTGTTTGTTCAAATGTTAAATCAACTGGGATTCTTGAAAACGGTTTCATTAGCGGCCTTTAGACAGACACTCTATCGCGCGTGAAACAGCAACCGTGCGCGAAAGAGCTAGCGTGTAAAGATGTTGCAAGGGGAAGGGAATGACCACGCGATTAGCCTTTACACGGCCGCTCTTTCCGTTTACAAAAACTGACGGTTAATCGCGCGCGAAAGAACGCGCAGCTTAAACTGCCTGTACGAAACTCTCGATTGTGGTAATCGAGAGTTTCGTACAGGACATTCTTGGGCGTCTCATAAAAATAAAGCTACTCACAGAAAATTAGCTTGATAGTAATCAAGTCTAAAAATGGACCATGGACCCTGGGCTATTTGGTTGTTCAACTTCAAACAGTGGTGTGATTGTCTTTTGACGTTTTAATGGAAAGATAATCGAGTAGATTACTTTTAAGTAGCTTGTCAATCATCTATACCTACTCAACTCGTGAGGAAACCCGCATTTTTCTTCACCGTTCGAGAGTAAGGGCATTGCAATGCCTAGTTTATTTAAATTGGTGTGAAGTGACCATTACGACAGTCGGAAAGTCATGATAAAGTTCTTTATTCAGCCTAAGAACTTACAAGAGCTAGTCACTGGATCTTTAAAGGGGTTAGGGATTATATAATATCACTCCACACCCCGAGACACATGAAAGGTCTACGAATACACTCACAACGGTCTGAAATATTAAACTATGCATTACCTAACCAAATAACCCTTACTGAAAAGTGGATTTCAAGGTGTATATGAATTTGAATAGGTACGTGAGTTCTTCAACTATTCAACAACCTTTTGTTGGGTGACTAGAATATTTAACTACAAGAATTCTGTCTATGAACCCAGCATTAAATACTTGCTTCATTTTGCACGATGTATGCATTAAACATTACTAAACTTACGTATGGAATACAAATTGACGAGTTCAACAAAACTTGGATATGTGCCAGAATTTGAAAGTGTCTCTGACTTACCCCTTAAGAAATCCATAAAGATATGTGTAATTTAATGTCTTGGGTTTTTTTGGGTCGTTATTTATCAGTAAGAACTATGTTTATAGTTTCTTTGGTCGTGGGGGAAAGCAACGGATACTAAAAAACATGATTATCCTGCTTGATTATAACATAAACAGCGGGACAGTTAACTGTGAGTATTTATTTCAAAATCAATTAACGTGCCGTTAGACTAGCAAAAATTCGGCCGTGTGTTAGTCTCGCAAAAAATGGCTCGACGGATCTGAATTCCTTTTTTTGTTTCTTTCGCTTTTAATACAATTTTAGGTGGTTTCAAAACTTTCGTGAGTTGTACTATACATTTTGACAAACACGGGCTTTACTCACGTATTATTTTGTCGATGGAGGCACCGACATTGTTTCGATTCATCTAGAGAATCTTCATCAGGGTGAGTTTGATCCGCGGTCCGCTCGTTGCCGCTCGAGCTCACGGTTTGCACTGCGGGTGAGGTATCTTGCGGCGCGAGTCGTACGTGCGGGTAGAGGTGGAAACGTTTTCACGGCAGGCGGTAACAAATTTGGTGCTAGTACTGGCTCTTCGACTTGGCCACTCGTGCCCACAACATTGGGAACCGTCAAACATACAGCACTGACACTATCACTAAGCGGTTTCAAAACGTTACTATAATACGTTCCGTGCAGACAATGTTTCCAGGCTGGAGAAAGAAACCAACCTTTGTCTCGGTTGAAGTTTGGAACACGGCCGATTTCGATTGCTTCACGGATCTTTCGAGGTACAAAGAATCTTTCTCTTGATAATACCTGAGCCTTATCAAATCGAATGTAATGTGTAGAGCCAGAGGTTAGCGAGTGCTCTGCAATTGCTGACTTTTCAATGTCAGCATTCTTCACGGCACGAATATGTTCAGTCAGCCTGGTAGAAATGTTCCTCTTAGTTTCACCTACGTAGGAGCTTCCGCAATCACAAGGAATCTTGTAAAAGCCAGGTACACTCAAAGGGTCTTTGTCTTTAGGAGAGCGCATCAATTGTCTAAGTTGAGTAAGTGGTCGGAATATTGTCTTGATGCCATATTTCCTTCGCAACAAGTGTCCAATTTTATCCGTCACCCCTTTCACAAACGGTAGGTAAGCTGCAGCTCTCTCTACTGACATCTGACGTTTTCTTGAGGATGAATTGGCAATGCGAAAACTTTGTTTCCATCCGTAGCCATTCTTCTCCAGTGCAATCCTGACGTGTGATAACTCTGTATCTAGATATTGAGAGTGGCATAGTCTCAAAGCCCTATTAATTAGTGTCCTAGGTACTGATGAAAGGTGGGCCGGATGATGAGAGTCGGCTCTTAGGTACCTATCTGTGTGTGTTGGTTTACGGTATACCGAGTGGGATAAGCGACCTGTATGTTCACGTTTAACCAACACGTCCAGAAGAGGTAACTCACCATTTTGCTCGTGCTCTACTGTAAATGCAATTTTAGGGTGCTATGTATTTAGGTGTGTCAATAACCTATCTATTTGATCCTCCTGTACAATTGCAAATACATTATCTACATACCGCCATCAATGTGTTGGCTTACAGGGTGCATCTTGTAGCGCGGTAGTTTCGAACCACCCATCGCTACTCCCTCCAGCTGCAGAAAATAATCGCCAGGAGAAATAACCACTCGTCAAGATATACTTTATCACTGTCATGTACTCGATAGGTATGTCTGTGATCTTTAACAAATCTTCAATAATAAGGATGGTGTCCGCTATCGGTACATTAGTGAATAATTAAGTGACATCAAAACTCACCATTAGCGCTCCATTGTCAACTACCACATCTTCTAGCAACTGTGTAAAGTGCGTAGAATCTCTCACGAAGCTCGCAGTTTGTCCTGTGAGAGGCAGTAGTACGTCCGACATATACCGAGCTGTTTTATAAGTTGGTGAGTCTATTGGCTAACAATTGGACGAAGAGGGCAGTTTGCCTTGTGAATTTTTGGGAGACCATAGATTTATAGATTACATTCGATTTGATAAGGCTCAGGTACTATCAAGAGAAAGATTCTTTGTACCTCGAAAGATCCGTGAAGCAATCGAAATCGGCCGTGTTCCAAACTTCAACCGAGACAAAGGTTGGTTTATTTCTCCAGCCTGGAAACCTTGTCTGCACGGAACGTATTATAGTAACGATTTGGAACCGGTTAGTGATAGTGTCAGTGCTGTATGTTTGACGATTCCCAATGTTGTGGGCACGAGTGGCCAAGTCGAAGAGCCAGTACTAGCACCAAATTTGTTACCGCCTGCCGTGAAAACGTTTCTCGCGCCGCAAGATACCTCACCCTCAGTGCAAACCTCGAGCGGCAACGAGCGGACCGCGGATCAAACTCACCCTGATGAAGATTCTCTAGATCAATCGAAACTATGTCGGTGCCTCCATTGACAAAATAATACGTGAGTAAAGCCCGTTAGTCCATTGAAAAGTTACATTTGGGTATGCATTTGTCAGAGGACGCAATTTTATTTTTTTAATGTGTAGGGGGGGTCAGTAGAAGCTTAAGTTCAAGTTTGTGGGGTCGGCACCCTTGTCCCCCGGCCGCCATCTTGGAAAAGGGGGTGCAAAGGGTTTTCGCGCTGTATCTCGTAAACTAGTTACCTTACAGAAAATTTAATCAAACATAAAATGTAGCAAATTAAATTTCCTACAATTTTATTTCTATTACTTTTTATCGTCAAGTGACCAACAAAAAAGTTATAAACAAAAATAAATGAAAATTTTGTTTGTTTGTTCTAGGTTTTACAGCGCTCCAAACTTAAACGGATTCTCGAATGCTCATAGGGATGCAATAAAAACTAAAAATTAGGCTTACTTTTCTATCTATATTTTTTTTATTCATACAATTTATTATGATCTTAACATTCCTATGCTATTATTGAACTATGTTTGACCCTTTTACCCACCATCTATGAGGTATAACATGGGCAAAGTCAAATTTATAAAAATTTTGCAGAAGCATCCAGAGTTAGCAAGTGGAACTAAATTATTTATGAGTGAGAAAGTCGAGTCATCGTTACTCAGTGTTGTTGGCGAACGTTTTTTCGTCTTTTTATATGGCGGAAATAAAGACGATACTCTAGACACTCTGCGATACAAACGATTTGCTAAGACAGTGACAAAAAATGCATTAAAAAATGCATTAAATTTTTATAAATTTGACTTTGCCCATGTTATACCTCATAGGTGGTGGGTAAAAGGGTCAAACATAGTTCAATAATAGCATAGGAATGTTAAGATCATAATAAATTGTATGAATAAAAAAAATATAGATAGAAAAGTAAGCCTAATTTTTAGTTTTTATTGCATCCCTATGAGCATTCGAGAATCCGTTTAAGTTTGGAGCGCTGTAAAACCTAGAACAAACAAACAAAATTTTCATTTATTTTTGTTTATAACTTTTTTGTTGGTCACTTGACGATAAAAAGTAATAGAAATAAAATTGTAGGAAATTTAATTTGCTACATTTTATGTTTGATTAAATTTTCTGTAAGGTAACTAGTTTACGAGATACAGCGCGAAAACCCTTTGCACCCCCTTTTCCAAGATGGCGGCCGGGGGACAAGGGTGCCGACCCCACAAACTTGAACTTAAGCTTCTACTGACCCCCCCTACACATTAAAAAAATAAAATTGCGTCCTCTGACAAATGCACACTAAGGCCTAAAAAATGTAACATTTTAATGGACTACGTGTTTGTCAAAATATATAATTTTAGGTGGTATTTCACAACATTTTTATTAAAAAACAAGATGTCTAGTTTTTTAATAAAAATGTTATTGGCTTCTTTTATTAGTAATCCAAATTCAGTGGCCCTTGACTTAAGATTAGTAGCAGCACTCTTTGACCAGTAATGGCAGTAAATTTAGATGTGCAATTTAGCAACTCTCGACTTAAAAACGTAAATCAGCTTGAGAATTTAATCAAGTTCACACATTGAACTGGCGACCTTTGTCCCATATAACCTTGTCACAATCCCTTGGAGCGGCGCCAAGCTCAATAAATATCGCTCAAGTTACCACAATTTTCTTGGTACATCTGGACGAAAACTTAGATTTATTGGTGGTTGGAACTAAGATAATGTATGTACCGGTTTTTGCTAATATTTTTGGTATTTTCAAGTGATTTTTAACTACAAAATTTTGAATACCCGTACAGGCAATCGTAGATTTCTAGATTGATTAGTTACACAGCGTTAAGTGAAACTTTTTTCAGCACAAGATGATGATAATGTAGATTTTGTTACTATATTTACATGAACTACCTACTCTTATTTGTACATCGACATTAAATAATAAATTAATATGCCTAACATATCACACAGCATCATCTAGCCCCAAAGTAAGCTGAGCTTGTGTTTTGGGTACCACATGACTAATATATTTCTTACTAGCTGTTGCCCGCGGCTTTGCACGCGTGGTACCTATACTACTTAGACTAGACTACCATCATACTTTTTTTTGTACATACATTTTAATCACTTAGAAATAAGTTTAAAGAAATTAATATCATGACAGTGCCTTGTCAGTATATATACGAAAATTTTATGTATGTGCATAAAAATGTTCATTTATTTATAATAAATGGCAATAATCATAGTGTTAATACTAGAAATAAAGATAAACTCGCTGTTCCCACTGTAAGGCTCGCTAAAGTTAATAAGTATTTTATTGGGCAAAGTGTACGCTTCTCAAGCGACGTGTTATATATATATATATATATGTCGATTGGCAAATTTAAAAACGTAATTAAACAGAAACTGTCTATTAAAGAATATTATAAAATATCTGATTATTTAGATGACAAAAAGCTTGGGATGAATCTGCTCCAACTCGACTCGGCATCCGTAACGAGCCGAGTTTCTTGTTTCGAGTTTCTTCCCGGATTCTTCTTGAACTGGGGCTAAGAGGAATCGGCACCTAGATTACTAAAAGTGTAACCTACATGCTAGTGATGTAAGAAGACGATTCAACGTGGTGCTTGTGATTTTATTGAATAAAGAAAGTTTTGTATTTGTATTACACATAGAAACACCCAGACCCGAGACAAATACTTGCAGTTCATACCAACATTTGTCACGCGGCGGGAATCGAACCTACAGTTCTGCGTCTCAGCCGGGCCCTGGCCCACTGCGTCAAAGTGGTCGTTACCGTGTGAAATGTCCGTCATTATTTATTTATTTTATTTCTCACGTTTCAGTTGGAAGTAACTCTGCCCCTCTAGGTGGAGGGTTTTCCCCAGGTCAAACTATTTGTGAGATGAACATCGTTTCTTTTGTGTCCAGTCACAGTATAACATCCAGATGTTATAAAGTATATTATGTATTTACAAGTAAATAGAATAGAATATAATAATTGTTTATTTGATATACAACACGAAATGAGTAACAGATAGAGACACAAACAGTAAGGCAGAGCGCAAACGTAGACACTTTTGTGTCTTGTGTCAGGTACAAGCTACCGATGAATATTCGATTTCTATAAAACCAGTATGAAATCATGCTCTCTCTCGCATACGTGTGTCCAGTTGCTCCCACTTACCACATACTCATTATGTGTGAAACTGATGAAACTAAAAGTCGTCAGTGGAAGACACATGCAATATTAACAAATTTCCTTACAATTGTACTGAGCTGCGCAAACGAATTGTACCAGTGGCCAGTAGTAACAACGGGCAACTGTGTCCGATCACCACTACAGGACACAGTAACTACGGTTCCCTGTAATGGTGTGCCGTGTCGGCAACAAAAAGTGTCTACGTTTGCGCAGCGCCTAAATATTCAGAGTAGGAAGGCAGCTACATAGGTATCTATGAAATAAATTGTACTAGTTTGGAGTTTATATTTATATTGTCCTATGGTATTCAATCAATCACCTCGTTCCCATAATATAAGTTTGTGTAATTTGTAAATTATTATTTATCTTTTAACATCTAAACCAGTCTAGCACAAAATTTGAGCCTGTTAAAGACGGATTAAATTTTGCGTAGTCTATGCTTTGATGGCGCTCTATGTAAATTTTTGCACCTGTAAAATCTGTAGGCTCTACAACGATCGTCGGTTTACCAACACCTCTAAAATTCGAAATACCCAAATTATTATAAAATCCTCATCCACCCTCGAAAATAGCGGCGACAGGGTTTCGTGTTCATAAGCACGCGTCCTTCGTTTCGCTATTACACTTAATACCACTTTAAGGCGGGGAATTTGGGGAAATTCCCGCGAAAAATGAGCGGAGGTCTTTGCGTCCAAGATTGTGTGGTACTGGAGTCTGGCAGGATGTGTTTGTGGCGTGAAATGAGGCTAGGGGTATTTCTGAAAAACAATTTTTGGTTAAATCCATGTTAGTACAAAGTACTTGGACGCGCGACCCAAATTTTCAGAATACCGACCTTATACCAGTACGAATTTGTAGATTGAGTATTAAATTGTCCATAGCATGACCAAGAAGTAAATTAATCTATCTAATACCTTTAAACGAGCAATTCTTGCAATAATCTGAATCTCGGAAACGGCTTAAACGATTTTCTTGAAATTTAGTATGCAGGGGGTTTCGGGGGCGATACATCGATCTAGCTAGGTTTCATTTTTAGAAAACGTCGTTTTATCCTTCATAAAAAATACCGGTCATCCAGGTGCTAGTCTTGGTTCTTTTTATTTTTGTGAATAAAAAAACAACCCAAAAAACATAAAATGATTTTTAGGGGTAACTCTCCTACATATAAGTGAAGCGGTTAGTGTAATGTAGTGTAGTGTATCAGTTAAGGTTTTATTGTGTGATTTGCATAATCACACAATAAACAAACAAAATATCACAATATTTCTTGTTTACAATATAGACTTAAATATATGTGGCGCCATCTAGTATTTACAGAACTATTTGATTTCATTTCAATGTGGCAATGCTGCCAGTGTCTTGGGGACGCTGTTATCTGGTGATCTGGATCAGTTGAGCTATGCATTGCATATGCAACTGTTTCACTTGTATTTTATAACATTGTATTGTATTTTATTTTAAATATTTAATAATATTTATGTTCATGATGCCTTTTATTAAATAATTTGTTGATGTAAATTAACGTCTTACACACTTAGTATAGTTATAGTAGTTCAGTTTTCAATTTCAAAATGCTGATAACCCGTCTGACAACCCGTGGTAGCGTTACACGGACCTAAATCTACACCATGTAAAAACACTTTTAAAACCCTCGTGAGTTGTACTATACTTTTGACAACACAACTTTAAAACACGTATTATTTTGTCGACGTAGACACCAACGCTCTTTCGATTCTCTGTATACCCGTGTTTATAAAATTTAGTGGTCGCCCACTGGAAATTCAACCATAATTAAAATGTATTATTAAAAAAAATATTAGCATTCTGCACTCTTTCTCTATATAAACTATATGTGTGCGAAATTTCATACTCCTCCGTCCGCGCAATTTTTGTAAAAAGGGGTACAAAGTGTTTGCTTCACGTATTAATATATGTACAGGTGTACAGATGAAAAATAGGAAAGTATTTATAGCAAAATTAGCAAATGAAAACGCGTTCTAATTTATCCTGTGGTGCCATCTAGTATTCTATACGAGTATGTTAGTATAATAATTATGTTTGTTAGTTAAAAAAAAAATGCAGGGCACTTCACACAACAACGTCTAGTCTAGTCTTATCTAGTCTAGCTAGTCTAGTCATCAGCAACACTGCACCATTGAAGTCATCAAATATGCGACTTCTTATTTTCTTCCTATAATTACATTTATCTTGTAGCCAATTTTGCCAGTCTTGAGTGATTGTTTGGTTATAAAGTATTGGTCTTGTGAAGCAAACATTGCGCTATTATTATTTTTTTATTTTTCTTGAGTTATTTTCGGTTTTAATTGTTTTTATTTAAATAGAACTGCAGGGTAATCGCTCTATTTGTCAACTTATTTGCCATTGAAACATGTTTTGTGTTCGGTTTTGACAATTCAAAATAGTTTGTTTGACAAGCTTGGTAAAACAAACTATTTTGATTTGTCAAAACCAAAAAAATAAAGCTAAAAAATAAATAACTAAAAAATACTCGGTTAAAACGATTAGCGCGATACGAATTGTGCTTAACGTAACGTTTAAGGTACCTAGTCGTTTAGTTTTGGCGTTCAAATTATCTCGGTCGGGCCCCTGTTGTTATTGACTCGGGTGTGAGTAATACAATAGAATAGAACAGAATAAATATTTATTTGGTACAAAGTAATTGGAGTAAAAGCTTTAAGTTTCTTTGTGATTCCAGCAAAAATAATCCATAGTTATTTTGTATGAGAGGCACCATTTATACCTATAAAAAAGCTTAACCTGACTGACTGACTGATTCATCATCGCCGAGCCGAAACCGCTGAAGCTACAAAGCTAAAATTTGGAAGCATCCTTTTATAGCAAAACCACCCACTAAGGCGGAGTTTTTGAAATTCAATCCCTAAGAGGGTGAAAAGGGGTGAAAACTAATGTATGAAACTTTTTAACGCGTGGGCGATTTGCTTGATACTTGATTTGAATAATTAAAATGCAAAACACATGTTACCGGATTTTTCAAAATAACCCTAACAATGGGGTAAAATCGGGTGTCAAAGTATGTATTGGAACTTTTTAACAGGTGGTGTGATTTCTTTGAAACTTGGTTTGGATACTTAAAATGCAAAATAAATGGACGTATGTTTCAGGATTTTTCAAAATAACCCTCATAAAGGAATAAAATGAGGAGTGAATGTTTGTATGAAAACTTTTTAATAGATGGTCAGGTGATTGGTTTGAATCTTATCAATAAAATTTGGCTACAATTCCTTTCAAAAAAAATGCAGACGAAGTCGCGAGGAACAGCTAGTTTTATATAAGTTTTAAGATAAGACTTTGTGACAAACTATAAACAATATAAGCCCTTGAAACTGGCAAAATTTACATTATTATGACACATGCCATTAATGAAGAAAAATAAATCTTAGTCGATCGTCGTTAGTGTTTGTCTATTCTTTTCTAGAACTTTCTCGGGATTTTTCGTCGTTCAAATCACATTGCAACGTAATACACTTAAAATTCAATTGTCCATACTTGTGCTATGAATTCACAATTTATTGATTAAAATTCCGCTAAGCTTACTGAATAAAACATGCAATAGCACGAGAAAAAATATTAATATAGAAGTGCTATGTTTTTTCATGTAATGACAATCGAAGACTTAATAAATAAATAAATAAATATTGGTAAACAATGCACACAACACCATCTAACCCCAAATTAAGCATAGCTTGTACTATGGTGACCAGATGACTGATAGCATACTTATATATTTTTAAATACTGGGAGGGAATCGAACCCTCAACTTACAGCTATAGGATACCTAATAAGCGACTTATAAACGTACTAGCGACCCGCCCCGGCTTCGCACGGGTGCAATGCTAATACTAAATATACTACAGTATGTCTAATGTGATTAGAAACCTCTAAAATAATCAGTATTTCTCTACTATATTATGCATGTGTTATACATATAAACCTTCCTCTTGAATCACTCAATCTATTATAAAAACCGCATCAAAATCCGTTGCGTAGTTTTATAGATCTAAGCATACTTTGGGACAGACAGAAAGCGGGAAGCGACTTTGTTTTATTCTATGTAGTGATAACGCATGCAAAGTCACGGGTAGCATCTAGTACTTAATAGGTTCAGGCTTGAGTTTACACTGAGGTAGATGATATATTTCGCATATAGCAAATTAATAACATAACATAGCTGTATATTGTTGACTCTAGGTACCAATACATACATCAGCGATGTATCGCTGCCTCGAGGGAATCTTCCTTGTTAAGTTCATGATAGGTAAACAGCTCGTGACGTCAGCAAACGGGACCGGAACGACATTACGTCATAGTTACGACTTTACGTACGGTCTGTATTTTTATTTGATCAATGAGCTTGGCTTCTATCTGGCGTAAGCATTCCCATTTTGTAATGCCACAAGTATCGCTTATTTCTGGCAGTGATCGAGATCAGTTGCTATCTATAGATAGTTATAAACGGTCCTTAGATAACTAAAATTTTTCAAACTTCGCACGCGTTGTTCCTAATAGAGTAAAGACGATATGCTCTTGCGAGTAACAGACTACATCAATACAGAGTTTCATCAAAATCTGCTTAGGCAAAAATTGTGAATAAGTCACAAACTAGCATAATCACCGAAACTTTTGTAGGTATTTATAGAATACTAGCTATCCCGTTCGCGACCTCGTCCACGACGTTTAAAACGAAAAATATATCAGAAAAAAACACTTTACTTGACTTTGCCGAACTCACTACCATTTTTTTGACGCGATAACGCCTTATAAATCGATAAACGCACGCTGCACGCACCAAAAATTATCACGTTCCGCCTGAGCCAAGCGTGCAAGCGAGAGCGCGGAACAAGCAATAGAGAGGCACGATCGGCATAAGCGTTCGGCTTGTGACGCATCTTAATAGGTTAAAATCATACAACCTTTTCATCAATGTTTTCTTATGACGTTATCTCGTAAAATTATCGTCCGTCCAAATCAAAAATCAAAAATAACCAACACTAAATAAATTACTGTTTAAGTTAACTAGCTGTATAAGCGAACGCTGTATTTTATATCCCTTGTGTTGGGCCATTAACTGCTCGCCCATTTACCGAAGTGGGCCGCGGTCATGATTTAGTGCTTCTGTGGAAATAAGCCAATATACTTGCATTTGTTACGAAAACTCTCATTGAATTTTCTTTCACGTGAAGTAGCGTAACTTCTGTGCAAAAGAACCTACCGAATATAATGTTCGGACGTGAGTTTACTTTTAACCCTTGATCCTTACGCTCCTCAGAAACAAATAAACTTAAAATCCCGTTCACTCCTCTACCTTCTATGGAAAGTCGCTTACAGTGCAGGCTGGCCGCTTGTGGAATTCGTTGCCTGTAGATATTAGAAAGGCCAAGTCTCTCCCCATCTTCAAGAATATGGTCATGAACTACTATTTGTCGTGCTGTTATACCTAATCATTTATGTATTGTTGATATATAATACCTACTTTTGTGCTATGATTTTATGTTTATTATTATACCTATTATGTATGTCTGTATGTATTTATTTATATCAGTATTATATTTAGTTTATTTAAAGATTATGTAAGTATAGAATTATATTTACCGAAACACCACACCATCATACCCCTTCTCTGTTTATTTATAGTCCAATCCATCCAAAGGTTGCCTGGCAGAGATCGCTGTTAGCGATAAGGCCGCCCATTATAATGCCTTTTATTGTAAAATAATAGTTTTTGTATTTTCAGTGTGGTATAACAATAAAGAGTTATCTATCTATCTATCTCAAATGTTTGTATGATCTTCAAGTATTTGTCTCGGGTCTGGGTGTTTCTATGTATAATATGTATGTATTTACAAAAAAAAAAGTAATAAGTAGTATATCAGTCATGTGGTACCCATAACACAAGCTCTGCTTACTTTGGGGCCAGATGATGCTGTGTGAAATGTCCGCGTTTATTTATTTATTTATTTATCTATGTATCTATCTCTTAGTGCAGTGCTACTTCGTATGAATTAAGAAACCTGGAGGTCTTCGCTATGGCATAATAACTTTAGGGTAGGGCGGACCGACAGATAAACGTGGATTAAATCCTTAGTATAGAGTATCTTTGTCAAATCTGTACTATGCAAATTAAGTAACCATTTATGACTTTGAATGTGGCAGATCCCAAATCTAAGTAACTAAAGATCAATAGAGTCTACCATGCCTAGAGGTTACAGTCGGGAGCTCGTTTTTGTATTGTATTTCCTTTAACAGGCTACATAGTCTCCGCACATTAGGCACTTCTAGTTGTGTTTAGTGACCAAGTTGAGCCACAATCATCATTCGTTTTTGATCAAGCGAGCTAACATTTCAGTGACAACTTAAGCGATAAGTATGCCGGTCTTGGTAAGGCCTACCAAGACCAGGTGGGGAACAGGAGCTCTCCGCGATTTTTAAATTATTTCACGGCGTCTGGTAGAAACATTGCGTGACCCAAGAGCTGGCTCCTATCTGGCTCAGCGTATTAGCATTGCCATTCAACGTGGCAACGCCGCCAGTGTCTTGGGAACGCTGCCTTCTGGCAGTGATCTGGATCAGTTGAGCTATAGATCATTTTTAGCGACCCTTAGATAGCTCAACTGTTACACATGTATTTTATATTATTGTATATATTCTGTACATTTCTGTAATTATAAATATACAGCGAATTAGCTTTGTACATATATGTTTGTTTGTTTGACGATAACTTTCGAACCTTTAATTCGACCTGCATAAAATTTGGCAGACAGATTAAAATTAGTGAATTAAATTGGTGAACCATATTGGACATGTGCTTGGTAAGATATGGGGTTTGAAAAAGGAGAAAAAAATAATAAGTTATACAAATACGCGGTGTTATATATGAAAATGCTTTGTTTGTATTATTAGCTTTATTTTAGAATGAATAGGTTTTAAAATACAACATAAGGTCAAATCTATTTTACATAGACTCAAATTTACTTATTATTTTCAGATCAGATCTTAAAACTACACTGGTCAAATCCGATTTTATTCAATATATTTAAGTTTGAGAAGTTTCTTGAGTATTTTTTTGATTGAAGCTTTGTACAAAATGAAGGTAGGTATACTATTATGACAGTACGCTGATCTGATGATAGAGCCAGGGTGTTCTTCAACGGAACTCCTCAAAAATTAAACGGTTGAGCTGAAACATAGCATACCTGTCAAGAAGCTAAGTGTTATATTACGGTAACAGCGAACAGATCTAACGATAGAGTTAAGGGCTGTTTCATGGAATTTCTTAGTAATTAAGAGTAGAGATAATACTCAAGCTTGGGCTCATTTAAATCAGCTCGTGTTTACCTAATGAAAGCTTTTATTTATTAAAACATATTGTCTTCTAAGTAAGTACCTATTCGTAGGTACTATCTTATCGAACGACGGCGCGATAAAAACATTGCGAGGTCTCAGTTTGGACTGAACTACGAATTATAGACAATATGTGGCCACAGATAAATTATTTTTCACTCAAAACGGGATATTTACCATGATATATGAGTTTTTCTGCTTCTCGATATTTCGGCACAGTTGCATGCGCCATGATCACGAGATAAACCGAAATATCGAGAAGCAGAAAAACTCATATATCATGGTAAATATCCCGTTTTGAGTGAAAATTATGTGCAAAACCATGATAGTTTTAAAAGTTATACAGATAAATTGTTTGCGCTACGCTTTCGGTAGCGTAGCAGCTCTACGCAGATTATTACGCTTCTCGATATTTCGGTTTATCTCGTGATCATGGCGCATGCAACTGTGCCGAAATATCGAGAAGCAGAAAAACTCATATATCATGGTAAATATCCCGTTTTGAGTGAAAAATAATTTATCTGTGGCCACATATTGTCTATAATTCGTAGTTCAGTCCAAACTGAGACCTCGCAATGTTTTTATCGCGCCGTCGTTCGATAAGATAGTACCTACGAATAGGTACTTACTTAGAAGACAATATGTTTTAATAAATAAAAGCTTTCATTAGGTAAACACGAGCTGATTTAAATGAGCCCAAGCTTCTGGTTCGTAGGTTCGTAGCTAACCCGCTACGCTTTTTTTTATTTTATAAATTTTGATTGTAAAAGTTACTATTTCATAAAGATCACTGAGTTATTTGACTTTGAATCTTATGTTGATGGCATAATTTTTGAATATAAATTAAATTTCCAAATCGGAAATCTAACCATACCATAGCGTTGTAATGGTTTAGATTTGCTACAATTAAGTTACAATTAAAATACTAATACTATTAATAAATACCATTGCACAGATTTCGTGTGATAAATTAACTGAAGTAAAGTCTCTGTATTGTTTAGTTGTTAGTAAATTACTAGCTTCTGCACACGGCTTCGCACACGTGATACATAATAAAAAATAGTTAAAAAAACTAAAATTTATTTTCTATTTTTAGTTTGGTTTTCTATATAAAGCGTGTTTTTTAGTTTTTTTTAACTATTATTTCTACTCTTTAGTTTTAGGATAATCAAACATTTTTTTTTATATTTTTTTTTATTCGAATTATTGCAATGTCATCGGTCTTTGACAGGTGTGCAAAATTTAAAAGAAATCGGGCCGTTTAAAGTGAGTCAAAATCGCGTCCTAAGGAGTCGGTTACAAACATACAAACAAGTGAAGCTAATATAAAGCGTATAAAAAGTATGTTCGTCCCCAAGATACAAACTATCTCTTTACCACATTTAATCAAGGTATTTTTAGACATTTCGACGTGAACACGTAACAAATAACCAAGCGATTTTTTTAAATTTTATAATAATTATATGAAATAAAGAAATCAATCTTTTTATTTTCGTTTCATGACAAGGTTAAATTATTAAGAATGGCATTTATGATAGCATTCAGAACTGCCAGTAAGTGTTTTGCTTAATTTGATCCCAGCTTGAGTTTTGTTCTGATATACGGGCTCTAGGTTGTTGAAGGCTACGCCCACATAATTTACACCGAAACAAATTAAAAGCTGGTTTAAAACTCATTCATATCAAAGTAAAGTAATTTAACTTGCAGCGTAATAGGCGTCCCATGAGCCTGTTATTTTACCGTCGAGTCCTTCAAACCGGAACAAAGCAATAAGCAAACTTCTGTTGTTCCTTTTCTTGTGTATCCTTAGCACTAGTCATAAACTGGTATCACCAATAAATGTCAAAGGTTAATTTAGTTAGTACAAAATCATATCGACAACAAGTTATACAAAATCATATACGAGTATTACACCGTATCAACATGAACCGTATCACCAGCAAATGTCAAATGTTAATTTAGTTAGTACAAAATCATAGCGACAACAAGTAATACAAAATCATATTATAATACGAGTACTAGCTGACCCGGCAAACATCGTACCGCCTCAGAATCAATAAATAAAAAAGCAAGCATTTTTTTCATATTTGCTCACCTTTTAAACCTTCCCTGGACTTCCACAAATAATTCAAAACCAAAATTAGCCAACTAAGACCAGTCGTTCTCGAGTTTTAGCGAGACTAACGAACAGCAATTGATTTTTATTATATAGATTAAACAGTATCAACATGAACCGTATCACCAGCAAATGTCAAATGTTAATTTGGTTAGTACAAAATCATAGCGAAAACAAGTAATACAAAACCATATAAGAGTACTAAACAGTCAATACCAGTCATGAATTGTATCACCAGCAAATGTCAAATGTAAATTTTGCTAGTACAAAATAATGATAGCTAGTAATACAAAATCATAAGCAATTCTTTAATATTCCTTACTATTCTATAATATATACATCTTATCTGTTCTCTCGCTGTGTATTTTAAAATCAGATACGTTAATCCAAGAAATCTATTTTGTCGGCTGTCTAATGTCGTTCCTCGGAACAGACGAAACGAATATAAAGGTTGTGTAAAAGCATCTACAGTATGGCTCCATTCATCTAAAATAATTTACCTCTATCATTGAGAGCATTACCAACTTCGTTGTTTAAGAAAATGAATATAATAATATAATATAATATAAAAAATTTCATAATAATATGAAATAATGAATGTTATTAATAAATGAGTTTATTACCGATAATGCTATTGACACTATGACAAAGTAATGTAATTTCTGATTTATTTTATTCCCTTTGACCAGACATTGTAATTTTTGTGACATTTATATTATTATCATTTCATTTTTTGTATATTTGTTTTATTGCCCTTTTATTTTTTCTTGGTTTCCATTTTTATGTATACATTCAATATTTGTGTCTTCCTAATTATATTATTATTCCAAATTATTATATTTCTATTACTATTGGAAGCTATAAATAATTGCACGCCCATAAAGGGTAGATTACATTGAATCAATAGAGTTTGTAAAATATTTTTAAACATGTATTGATGCAATAAAATATACTTTGACTTTGACGAGTATTAAACAATTAACATCAATCATTAATCGTATCACCAGCAAATGTCAAATGTTAATTTAGCTAGTAAAATTTCATAATAATAATTAATAAACTGTCAACACCAGAGATCACAAGCAACATTTTATGTCAATATTGTTAATCTGTCAAACAAACCACAGTAATTGGGTTTTTGGAGATTGCTGTAGACTCGATTTCGGTTTAGAAATATCAAAAAAGAGTTTACAATATCATTATGTATTGTATTAGTTATCTTGATTTCTACAAGCTTTGCATGGTTTGGGGCTGGATGGAGCTGTGTGAAATATCCATGAAAGTTTATTTAAAATAATGATTTTAAGAGCACAGGCGATTAAACGCACAAAGATTATTAAATTAAAGCAAAGACTAAAATATCCTGATTATAGTGAAATAATTTTAATCACACAACCACACTGACACACAGTATTTAAGAATATTTAAAAAGCTTGCGAAATTAAGTAGTTTGAAACGAACGAGGTATAAAACAATCTGTTGCTCGAAAACGCGAACACGAGAAACTCGCTTTTAAAACATACTCGTTGCAATAGCCGCGGCATTTTAAATTTATGACTCTAAATGCCGGGCACCATTTTTAGATTTATATTGATGTGACTTAGCAATTCAATACTACTTTGCGAAGAAGTTCGATAAAGAAAGAAAGTTGACTGATAAAAAGGTTTTACTAAAGGAACATTCGACAAGTAAATAAGTAAATGTCGTGAGTAAAGTTTTATTCAGCTCAAATTGTCTATTTTTAAAGAGAATTTAGCAGTATTAGAGAAAACATCACTACTAGGAGAAACCTAAATTGGATACCCTAATAATATGAAGAAAGCCTAAAGCAATAACAAGTTATACCTATAGTATTATTATAACGTAATAACTCAACTCATAGACTGACAGAAGTAAAGTATTGTAAATAAGCCGTTTTTAGCTAGCTATTTACAATCTGTCCATTCTGTCATCTGGCACTGATACCTAGTTTAGTCAAGATTATTTTTGGTCGTCTTGCGAAGTAAACATTGCGCTCTTATTTATTTAGCTGGAATTAAGTAAATAAAAAGTAAAGCTAGAACTATTGACTCGGGCGTAAATAATTGGAATAAAAGGTTGACTTATTTTGTGATTCGAAAAATACTCTTTTTTATAGATATTTGGTCTTATAAACGCGTCTCACCTTGAACACTGTTTAAACACTATTTAAGATTCACCCTGTAATTATTTGTCACTATTTTTTAAAAAAGGATGTCACTATAAAATAGTTAAAACCAGTTAATCACTGGTTAAAACCAGTGATTAACTTTTGACAATAGTTGATAGACGTTTAAAAGGATGGCCGTTTATTCAAAATATTTTTTTTTTAATAACAACACACGACTTTGTAATTTTACTTAATCAAACTAATAGTCAACCTTTGTTTTACCTAAAATGATTTAATTGTAAAACACAATAGCATTGAGGCGAACAAATAAAAATAAACAAATCGTTATGTCATTTTCGAGTTTTGCACGCTCGGCAAGTGCGTGCCTTTATTTATATAAAGGTTCCCTTGACGCTGGCAAAATTCTCTTTACAGAAAATTGCCATTTGTGTAAAGAGAAGAATAAGAAAGTTCGTAAAAACGAACATAAGTATCTACATAAGTTTTGGTGAATTTGGCAACACAATTTCACCAGGCTACGCTATTGGACCACCCTTTAATCAAAAAGTCTCAAAAAGCAACAGGTCTTTTGGTTTTAACTCATAAAGTTCCGTAACCCGTCAAAAGTTTCAACTTTTGTTTAATTTACCACAAAACGTGCTCATTTACAATTTGAGATAAAATCGTTCGCGTTCGTGACGCATGAAAATTGAGGAGACTTGAGATGCCCCTCACAGTCAACCGTTCCAGGTCCACGAGCTATGTAACAAACGTACTGTAACCATGTACATCATCATCATCATTGGCCTTAATTCATCTGTTGAAGATGATTAAGGTGGCGTCAGTCAAGTTACAGCGCAGTTATTTGTAATTGAAAACTTTCGTACATGGATCCACTCCAGCAAGCTGAGGTGGGTGAAGTTTCCTTTCCACTGACGCCACTTTGCCGGGATTCTGTTTGATAGCGCAGACCTTCCCAGGTACCCACACTAACCTCGACCTTGCTGACAGGACCCGCAGGAAAGACGAGTCAGTACACGCATTGTCTGTTTGGTTGCAGGTGCATAACAGCTGGCACCGAGCCGAGTTTGTTTTAAGTTTTCTATATACATAGACCATACATAATCAAGTTATATAGCCGAGTGCTATATAGCTAGTTGAGCCAGCTTAGGCCCGAGATTCGTACTAGAAATACCTTTAGTTAAAATAAACTACATCCTTCACAATTTCACAAAGATCCGTGAAACGTAACAAAGAAACAGACAGACACCTTGTACACCTTTATACAGAATGTATAATGGTGATATGATATTAATACTTACGATTTTGATTAGCCCATTGTTTTTGCTGGGCAAAGGCCTCCCCTTGATCTCTCCAGTCACCTTGGTTTAGAGCTAATTGAACTCAAGCTCTGTCAAAGAAGTCGAGATCGTCGCCCTATCTCATTTTAGGTCTGCCACGGCGTCGTCTCGCTGTCTCAGGGCTCCACTGAGTAGTGATTTTGGCCCACAGCTCATCCGGCCTTGCGACAGCATGAAGCCCACTTAAGCTTCGCAACGTTTATAATATTTATATAATATTTTAAATGCATACTTGAGATAATTTATAACACCTAGACACAAACATCTATGTTCATCATACAAATGTTTGTCGTTGTTGTTTGTTTGTCCTGGGAAGGAATCAACCAATAACCTAGAGTGCAGAAGACCCAGTTTCAACCAACTAAGCTGCTAATGCTAACCTGTCTACAAACATAATCCATTCGATCCCTAAATAATGATCGATGCCTCGAGACTGTAGCTTAAATTGCGGGTTATCTAATATCTGGATCGAGGGCTCCATGGCCTGTCAGTTCTGTGCTCAATTTAGCTGAAAAAATATTTCATTATTTTTCTGATAATCGAGAGTGGTGTCATGGAATAAAAGTATTACTATCGAGTAGAAGTTTCACTCTTTCGTTACTATGAAAGTACTGCTGAGTACAATTTGTAATTGTTCTAAGGTTAAGATTCTGAGATGAAACTAAGCGTGGTATAACGCGTGGAAAGTCACAAAAACAAAATACGAAATTTCGTTTACATGGATGACATATTTTTCCAGCTATTTTGATTTTTGAACCAATCTACCGAACCAGATTTTGGTAATTTTTATGAGACCAATCAAAAAGTTCACATTCAAAAATATTTTTTCAAATAGGTTTATAAATGACGGACTTATGAGGTAACAAACATTTAAAAAAAATACACCTGAATTGAGAGCTTCCTCCTTTATGTAGCCGGTTAAAAATAATCAGTTGTGCCGACCACACGTGAAGTGAGATAAGAGACAGAAAAATACTGATAGCTATAGGCACAAAATAAAATAAAAAGTGTATGTCTCGGGACGCTCGACGGAAGCGCCGACAGCGCTAGTTAGATTAGTTTAATAACTTAAAGTTTTAATAACTTAAACTAATCTAACTAGCGCTGTGGGTTAGAGTGAGAGAGGAAAAGCCTGCCTACCGCTGCCGTATGCGTGAGAGAAAGGGAATCCAGACTGACTAGCGCCGTAACGCGTTACGAAGCGAAGCGGTTTACCCTCCCATAAGAAGTTATCACTTCAATACTTCATAGTAGTGGCAGTAACGGGCAAGAAAAAAGCACGAGACGCAAAAATTACGAGTTGTTGCTTGGAACTTTAGGCTTGTTGTGACGTTTGCGTTATTTGATGTCAGTGATTTTGCCATGTTTAGCTAGTTCGGGATATTTGTGAATCCTACACGTTTTAAAAACTGCTTTGGATACGAAAAGTGGCCCGCTCAGTATAGTTGAAGGTTATAACAATCTTGTTTTCCAATTCCAAGATCGTTAATTTTTCAGTTTTATTAGACCCCTTTCCGTTAGGTGTGTGGCTATAGCAAGAACGATATTGAATCTAAGCAGTATAGGTATAACGCTCATATTTTATTATCCCCCTGGGTAGTGATATGGGCTTGGTAGAGCGGTTTGGGTAATCCGGCATGTTTGATTGGCAATCGTGTTCGATTGTGCTTTTCAGTGATTTTGATTGAGAGGTTGTAAGTGCTTGATTAATTTGGGAACAATTGATAAAACACCATCATTTTTATATATTACTGTTTTTGTGTTTTGCTTTTTCATTTCTATAAATAACGAATTGGGAATTATGTACAAATAAAGTAGGTAGAGTCTTCTTCTTCGTTAATGACATGGTGCCATAATAATATATTTTTTTCCAATGTCACGTGTTTACAATATGTCACAAAGTCGTATCTTGTCATTCGTCATTTGTTATTTTATATAAAATGGTGCCTTTCATATAAAACAACTACGGATAATTTTAGTTCGAATCACAAAAAAACACAAATCTTTTATTCCAATTATTCACACGAAACAATTAATCTAGCTCCATTTAAATAAAAACACCAAAATTACTAATAAAACTGGAAATAACTTGAGAAAAATAATTTTTAGAGCGCAATGTTTGCTTCGCAAGACGGCCAAAAAACATCTAAAAAATAATCTAATGTTCTAGAGTATGTAGGTAGAGAAAAAAGTAGTAAGGTGACATTTATGTTAATGATGTAAGAGACAATATGCAACGATTCACGCCTCTACTTATCTTAAACAGTGTTTAAGTTAACTATGGTGATTCTTTCGTTGGATTAGCAAAAACTTTTTATAATAATTAGATACATAAGATATTTACTTTGTACATACTAAGGGATTTATTCTAAGTTTCTTGCATACTGAAAATATAACTTTTCAGTCATAAATTATAGGATAACTGAAAGCAATCGTCCTGCTTATAATAATCCTCTAATTGTCTTTGTCTTAAGCCACTGTGGGCAGCTCAGGGGTTCTTCTAACTTCAGGTACAAAATTACATGTAGTACATTGGCAAACCCAACATGTCGGGCAAACTCGTAGAGAAATGCCGCGCTAGACGAGTATTTACGCAATGGAAAGAGAGGCACTATGTAGGTCAATATAATGTTGCGAGCTGGATTGCACTTTGTTGCGTCTTAGTTAAAGTCCCTATTTCTATAAATATTTGCATGGAGTCCAGTCTATACGTACTTATATGTTTTCTGTGACGTGGGCTAATTCTAACGATGGTAAAATTTATCACCATGATAACATAAAAATACTAACGAAGGACTCGAGCGTTTATAAGGGTTTGCCGGCTACGGAACCCTAAAAACTTGACCCCACGCTCTATGACAGTTTGCTAGCGCCGGGTTTTATTGCATTCTTCTCATAACGCCAGATGAATTCCATTTCCAGTCGTTAACTTTTATTGAAGCAAGTTTTATGGAAAGCTTATGTTCACGTAGTTTGTAAAATGTCGTATTTTACTCTAAGTAGGTTAGAGTTGCTAAATGCGGTAATAGGTTTGGGGGTAATTAAAAAAAAACCTTTTTCCGTAATATATCATTGGAAGCAAGACGAGGGGCCTTTGACCGGCCTTAATTTCGTTATCGAGTCTGATCTGACTTTGTGTCATTTCACCACCACCTGGGTAAATATGATTTATTGTTGAAGGTCGCATAAAACGATTAAAATACTGAGACAAAAAAAAACTATACACTGCACTTTACTGGGGTGGTTTGGTGATAGTGGCATCTCCTTCCGATATTAAGGTCGTGGGTTTGAATCTAGTAGTGGACAAATATATTTTTTTATTTAAAAATGTATGTGCGTTACACAAGTACTCTCGAACGGTGAAAGAAAACATCGCAAGGAAACCGGCATGTCGAAAAACCTAAAAGTTCAAAGACATGTGCCATGTGCACGAAAAGCTTCTGAGCCGCACTCTAATCCTTTCATCACACTGGTTTGAAATAACTAGATAGAAGATAAGAAGACCAATAAAACTATATTTCTGACTCTTATACCGTTTCTGGTGGTTTGAATGTATTATTTTCGTCTAATCTATTAACTTTGTTTTATTAAATTATACAATTAAGAAGAAAATAATGATATATAAATAAATAATGCCGGACATTTCACAAAGCATCATTCGGCCCCAAAATAAGCAGAGCTTGTGTTTTATCGGTACCATACTTTAGACTGACATACTACTTATATAAATTTTTTTAGATACATACATATACCTATAAACACCCGAGGTAATACTTGCAGATCATACAAATATTTTTCTCGCGGCGTGAATCAAACCCGCAACCTTCTGCGTCTCAGCCGGACCTTAGCCCACATACCTTAATGGGCATACCTACCTATTATTGAAGCATACCTATTTTTTAAACAGGTCAAGTCAAGTCAAGTAAAGTCAAAAGATACTTTATTCAATACAATCACAAGGATCACTTTGAAACGCCTTACATACTAGGTGAATTTAGGTGCCAATACATCCTAACCCAAGCCCGAGAAGAATTTGTTACCAAGCCCGAGGTAACATATACGTACTAAAATCTTTAATAGAAATACTGAATTCTGTCGAACCAGTACACGAGTATGTCGAGTATCCGTTTTAAAACCGTTATTTTCGTTTCAGGTAAGAAGCTGAACTGGACTAGAGGGTAGTTTAGTAAAATAGTTCATCTCGCTGGGTTTAGGTAAGTACTTACAATGTATCTCCTCGTAAAGATCAATCAACCTAAACAGGTATCAACGGTACTCCTGTAGTAACTCATTAAACAGGACCACTAACTTAAATTTACGTCATAGATGTTCACAGCGGACAGGCTATTACGTAAATATAGCAGTACCGAGCGACAAGAATAGCAACACAGCTGTTTTTCCGAAATCAATTGTAAGTCGTAAAATAACTCTTATACGGATGCCAGCCGCTGCCAATTACTCGCCCTGTAGAACACCTACAGGCGAAAATACGCTCATAGCTGAGATTATAGAATAGAATAGAAGATGTTTTTATTTGCAACAACACATTATAATAGATAAAAATACAATAAACCTACTAACATAATTAGCGGTTGCCGCAAAATTGACTCTAACTCATATGCGGATTGCAGTGTCTACAATACGCGCTGGTCTTCCGTTAGGACCAATTCTGTTAAGCGGACATGAAACATTAATCTTCATTATAAATTAACAAGAAATAAACATACAAAAATTACAAAACAGAAAATAAACACAAAAAGAAAAATACATTAATAAATATCTATGGACTACTACCACATAGCCATCTAGCCCCAAACTAAGCAAAGCTGTCATAAAGGTAGAACTAAAGGAACCAGAAGGCTGACATACCGTACTCAGCATTTATACTATATTGATACTTATACTTATACTATATAGTACTCTATATAGTATAAGTATAAGGATACTGCCATTAAAAGCAGATACCGAACGTAAAGTAAGTTTGACAGCATTGGTAGCGTAAATCACTCCTGTCACGTAATAGGAACTGAGCCTTTTAAAGGGTACAATCAATGTCAAAAGCTAGGTAAGTAACTTTATGATTGGACAAAGTTACGAAGAAAAATCAGACAATTAAGTTAAAGTCAAATTGAATACTGTTTTATTTAGTACAATTACTAGTGGCTCTGTGAGCTGTAGACCTCGCAAACATTTTTTGAAGTGACTGAAATATATATTTTTTCCGTTTAATTTTTTTTTAATTTCCAAAAACTGAGTCGACATAAAAATTCTATATTGTTATAGAACCTGCTAAAAAAATTTCACGAGAATCGGTTGAGAAATGCGACCTGTAGAGAAGAAAATTCGAACAGACAAACATAAGAAAGCATTTTCGCCTAAGTTGAAACGGAGACACACGCATCGCTCCGTCAATAATAATTATAATAATAAAAGTTTAGTGATTCTTTGCGATTCGAGCAAATATAATCCGTAGTTATTTTATATGAAATGCACCATTTTATATAAAATAACAGATGACGAACCACAAGATACGACATTATGATATACTATAAACATTTGAGACTGGCGAAATTGACATTATTATGAAATATTAACGAAGAAGAAGATAAATGTTAGACAGCCAAACTGAAGAAAAATACAGTTAAACAGACGGACAACGAAGTACTCCTATAATATATCCATTTTCATTTGTTTGCGGAACCCCAGAAATCCACCATTAGTATTACTTTATTTGTCTTACCTTGCTCAACGCAGCGATACTATTGGTGGATTTTTCCTCGCCTACCACTCAGCTTTCTCGCACATCTCTTGTGGATACGCAGACTTAGGGTTTGTTATTGGCTGTTGTATACAATATTGTATTAAATAAACAATATTGTTGAAGGCTGTATTGAGAGGTGAGATGTTGATATTGTTGAACTCTTGATAACAATGAATTAATGTAATCGTCTTTAGAAACAAGAAGCCCTATCTACTAGCAAATCCTTTGTAATTAATTACAATTTAGCTTGATTTGTACTGTAAAGGCGCAACCATATTTTGTCGACGAGGAATCAGCTTAAGCCAAGCGCGCGAAATTTTTCACTACGTGGAACTGATCCCAGATGAGTACTGCTTGGAAACTGATGATGGAGACGACTGCGATAGTCTTCAAATTATTGGGGATTAGTCCCCCTGCTGACTAACAAAAGAGCTAGCAATAGAGAAGGAAAACTTGAAACAAGCCCGGCTCGGTGCCAGCCGTTATGCACTTGCCACCGAACCGTCACCACATGTACTGATTCATCTTTCCTGCGGGTCCAGTCGGCAAGGTCGAGAGCTTACATTAAGGCTTACCTAAGTGCACGAAAGGAGCCTCTGAGGCGTACTTTAATCCTTTCGCCACACTGGTTAGAAATAACTAGTGACACGATAAGAATATGGAATTAGACGAAAGCGCACGCACTAGTGGTTTTTTTGACGTGATAACGTCTTATAAATCAAAGAACGCCGGCTGCACGCACGAAAAATTGTCACGTTTCGCCTGAGCCTAGCGTGCAAGCGAGAGCGCGGAACAAGCGGTAGAGAGGCACGATCGGCCTAAGCGTTCGGCTTGTGACGCCGGTTTTCTTATGACGTTATCATGTAAAATTATCGTCAGTAAACCGACTTTACAGACAACCATTTTTTTGTTGATAATTACATAGTTCAGAATAGCGCTCTTAAAGACGCGCAGATTAATTCGCTCCTGCGTGCTAGGTGTTAATTCTTTGACATTTCTTAAATTCTTAAGTTCTTTAATTCATTTTTTTGGACTCAAGCGCCAATCACAGCCTGGTCAATAAATTACTTTTCACCCTTATTATAAACCGACTTTTTTTGTTTGAAAGGGTCTTCACAGGTCGAGCTGAAAAATCAACAAAAATCTAAAAATTGGATACATCGATGATGTTTTCATGCACTTCGATACCTCGCTGTCTCATTGGAGCGGTGCGTTTATTTGGCCTACCCATATTCTATATATACAAAATATATCTACTTTCCACTAAAAATATAGGTTCAAATTTCATTCAATGAAGTCGGTTTCTTTTTAGTTTTTAAAACGTAATTATAGATTTTACAATTGATAGTATTATCTGAACAGTTAGAGTTGATTCAGCGTCGAGATTAACTGTTACACCTTCAATCATGTACTCGTGTGTATAAAACAAACATATCTATACTTATAAAAGAGCTTAACCTGACTGACTGACTGATTCATCATCGCCGAGCCGAAACCGCTAAAGCTAGAAATATATATCTAGGTCTAGGTTATCCTTTTACAGCAAAACCACCCACTAAGGCGGAATTTTTTGAAATTCAATCCCTAAGAGGGTAAAAAGGGATGAAAACAAATGTATGAAACTATTTAACGCGTGGTGCGATTTGCTTAAAACTTTATATGAATAAATAAAAGGCAAGGATTTTTCAAATTAACCTTAACAAAGGCGTAAAATGGGGTGTTAAAGTTTGCATGGGAATTTTTTAACGGTTGGTGTGATGTCTTAGAAACTTGGTTTGGATACTTAAAATACAAAATTAATGGACACGTGTTTTAGGATTTTTCAAAATAACTCTGATAAAAGAGTAAAATGTGAATGTTTGTATAGAAACTTTTTATTGGGTGGTGGGTGTGATTTTTTTTTAAACTTATCAATTTAAAAATTTAATAATTTAATTTAATAATTTAATGTAAAATTTGGTAAGGAGATAAATTGCATCCTGGGGAAGAATATAAGCTACAATTTCTTTAAAAAAAAATGAGGACGAAGTCGCGAGAAACAGCTAGTAATATAATAAAAATAATGCCAAACATTTCACACAGCGTGATCTAGCTCCAGAGTAGAGCTTGTGTTATATTTACCACGTGACTGATATACTACATATTCCCCCTTTTTTAAATACATAGATACATATTATACATAGAATAACACCCAGACCTGAGACAAATACTTACAGATCATGCAAACATTTGACCCACCCAATAAAAACCTTGCATCCCAGCTTTCGCCCACTGCGCCACATAGGTGTACATATCGTATTCAAATTGCAACCGGCCTTATTGTTTCAAATCCTAAACCTATCGTCATATTCTGGAATATACGAGTGAATAACCATTTGTATATTTCTACGTAATGAGACCCTTGCCAAGGGCCATATGAGAAACTAAAGGATGCAGGAATTGGATTTCTCGTATCAGGTATCGCTTCGACATGTACCTTGTTAGTTTTGCTTCCATGATAAAAGTAGAGGAGGGGGAGGAAACAAAGCTTCCATAACTGCGACTGTCTGTACCTGAGCTATAATATTATAGATGACCGCAGCGTTCGTTATAAAGCGTTAAATTTGATACACGCAATTAATTACGCATTTATCTATATCCACCCATACTTGCATACTTATATTATACATTCGAAATGTATTTATAAATAATACCATTTCACACAGCATTATCTAGCCCCATAGTAAGCAGAGCTTGTGTTATTGGTACCACATGACTGACATAGTAATTATATACCTTTTTTTTTGTAAACATATTTTATCTCGCGGCATTAATCGAACGCGCAACCTTTTGCGTCTCAGTCGGACCTTTGTCTACTGCGCCCAGAGGTCGTCAAAAATGTTGTTGGTTTAGGACCTAACCACTAATAATTCTTATCGTTACAGAAGGCTTTCCTGTGCGTTGTCCAACACGTGGTTCAACTTGGTCTATTTATTTTGTTAAGATTACGAGGTTGAAAATTTTACAGTTTTTACCCTAATAAGGCAAGCGAGCAAATAAAGGTTGGCCGCTACGTAAAAAATACACGTAAAACAAGATGGATTCCCACTGACGACAGAGACAAATACCCTGTCCGGAAAGATACGGGAACCGCTGTGACCAATGCCACTGGGAGAATAAAATGCAACTGGAAAATATATTGAAACTTGGCAAGCTTGGGACAAATTGGCGTGCCTTGAATTAGAAAAGTACGTTGAAATTGCTTGTAAAAAAGGGCCGAGTATCAGAGCGTTGTAGACATTAAGCCCAGGTAATGTCTTATTTTTGATAAACCCTGGCTTTACTCACGTATTATTTTGTCGATGGAGGCACGCTGGAGTTCGCTGAGCGAACCGTAAACTCGAGCGGCAATGAGCGGAACGCGGATCAAACTCACCCTTATAAAGATTCTCAAGATTAATCGAAACAGTATCGGTGCCTCCATTGACAAAATAATACGTGAGTAAAGCCCGTGTTTATAAAAATGTATAGTACAACTCACGAAAGTTTTGAAAATGAAATGACTTATTTAATCAGAGGCCAACTTTGGTGGTGGATTTAGGCCGCCCGAAGGCCTCTATGGCGTCAATGAGCCAGAACTACTTACTGCTGGTACTAAATTTATTGGATACCTTCTTAATGTATCCGTCTAGGTAATATATGTTACGTTTTATCTTGTAATTACATAATTAGGTACCTATACATTTAATAGTCTTAAATAGGTTGCTAATTCTACTAATTGACACTATTATGACAAGGACCAACCATACTCTACCGCTAAATTAGTTAATTATATGATGTGTTAAATGGCTAGTGTAATGCAATAGCCACAATCTATACTAATATTAAAAATGTGAAAGTAACTCCGTCTTTTTGTCTATCTGTTTGTTACGTTTTCACGCCTAAACCGCTGAACCGATTTCGATGAATTTTGGTATAGAGATAGATAAGACCTTGGAGAAGGACTACTTTTTATGTAAGTACCACGCGTGCGAAGCCGCGGGCAGCAGCAACAGAATTCTGGAATAAGTAGGTGTAGGTAGAAACGGGAACTTTAATAACATGGGTCGATTAGGAAAAAACACCTACTGGGTAGAAAAATCATGGGACGAACGGGGAAGCACCTTAAAAATCCGTTGGTGCACAACCGTATTCGAATTCACGACGATAGAATCAGTAGTCATTGTATAGAGAATCCGCTAGACCATACCTCGCAACATAGGGCATTATATATGAATAAATAATAATAATAATTATGGACATTTCACACAACATCATCTGGCTCCAAAGTAAGCAGAGTTTGTGTTATGGGTACCAAATGACATATGTACTACTTTTATACTTTTATTTTGTTAATCCATACATGTTATACATAATAATAATAATAATATAATAAAGCCTTTTTATTTTCCTATCAATTTTATAGTATGTAATTTTTTTATTAATTCAGTCTGAGGCCCCTTTCGGGTATAGGCCTCCTCCATGATCTTCCATGTGTTCCGGTCTTGTGCACTTTTCATCCATTCTGGTCCGGCTGCTTTTTAACCGACTTTATCAAAAAGGAGGAGGTTCTCAATTCGTTGGAACCATTTTTTCATGTATGTTCACCGATTACTCGAAAACGGCTGAACCGATTTGAAAAATTCTTTTTTTGTTTGAAAGGGTATACTTTACAGGTGGTCCTATATAAATTTTATCAAAATCGGTCGAGCTGAAAAATCAACGAAATCTAAAAATAGTATACATCGATGATGTTTTCATGTACTTCGATACCTCGCTGTCTCATTGGAGCAGTGTGTTTATTTGGCCTACCCATATTATATATTATATACAAAACACATCTACTTTCCACTAAAAATGTATTATAGGCTCAAATTTCATTCAATGAAGTCGGTTTCTTTTTAGTTTTTAAAACGTAATTATTTATATCGTCCAGCGTTCTTGTGGACGCCCTCTAGGTCTCTTTCCCATATAGAGCAACTAGTTGCCGAGCAATTGTTGCTCAAAATATTAAAAATAATACCTTTACATAGATGACGTAAGCAAAAATTTAACTACCCTTTCTGGAAAAAGGTTTTTCCTTGTATTACTTATTTATACCTACGAGTAAGTATAATTAATAATCCCCGTTTTCTTTAAAGCTTACCCATCATACAAGATTACCTTATTGCGTGTACGACAATAAGAAAGCCGAGTGGGGTGTGTGGGGAATACGTACCCATCCCTTTACCATATACCAACCCACAACATATTAAGCGAATTAATTTTCGCGCGTTTATTATAACATTCCAGTTTTCCTTAACGCTGTGATTTATTACGTAAATAAATGCGTGTCTGTGAGTAAATGTTCGTATTTACTTTTAAAACTGGAAATACAATGGTCATAAAGTTAAAGTTTTATTTTATTAACCGACTTCATCAAAAAGGAGGAGGTTCTCAATTCGTCGGAATCTTTTTTTTTATGTATGTTCACCGATTACTCAAAAACGGCTGAACCGATTTGGAAAATTCTTTTTTTGTTTGATAGGGTTATACTTCATAGGTGGTGCCATATAAATTTTGTCGTGACGTGTCCATAATTTATATTAAAATATACAAATAATCACTTGCTGACTCGTGACCTAGTTTACCGGGCAGTAATCTGTGTCTTACCTACACGTACGTTAGGTATTGAAATGTTTGGTGATTTGGTGAAAATGAACTGTTTTTATTAACTTTGTAATCAATTAAGTATTGCAAAATGGACAACAGGCCTTTTAATCGGAGCAGCAGGACAGCTCGCTCGCCGCCGCCCTCGCCCGCATCCACACGCGCAGCCCGCTCTAAAGTACCGACCCAAGAGGATGATGTATTGGAACTTGTTTCTACTGTAGAAATACAGAACTGGATGTCGTCCATCGAGCACTACCTAAGTGAAGTGTGCTCTATTGCATCTGAAAGTAAGCTGAATTCGGAGCAGAAGCTTCGTATCAGTTCTCTGTGTTGGTAGTGGTACATCGCAGATGGCAGTATATTACCAATCATTGAAGCAGAAAGCCTTGAAAGCCCACTGCTCCACTCAAGACCTGAGAGACCAACTTAATCTGTCTCAGCGGCTTCAAGAATTGAAGCAGAGTATTGAACAGTCCTCGAAAACAGCAGCGGGAACTTCCTTTGCCGACATGGTTAGAAAAGGGGCGAATAATTTTATCAAGCTAAAGGGGCGAATAATTTCATTTAAATTCAGTGGCCATTTATCCCAATGACAAAGTGAAGTCAAGCGAGGATACGAAATCCCTCGTACAAAAAATAGACTGCCATGAACAAATGAAGCTACATGTAAGAGGCCTTTGCAAGACTAGGAATGGAGGTGTTATAATAAGCACAGAAACTAAAGACGACATAGAAAAGCTCAGGAAATAGGTGCAGCTTACAAATTCTGGCCTTACAATCGACGAGCCGCATAAACGGCAGCCCAGAGTTGTAGTTATCGGAGTTCCCTCATCGATACCCGAAAAAGAAGTTTTTAGTTGTTTATACAACCAAAAACTAGCCGAAAACCTCAAGGATTCCACCATCGACCAGTTCTTAGCTTCGATCCGGTTAAGCCATAAGTGAGGCAAGAGAAACGCTGAGACCTGCAACTACGTAGTCGAAGTACCTGCCGATATACGCAAAGAACTGATAACAAAACAACAAACAAATAAACAAATTTCAAGAAGCCGAGTAACCATCGCTCAGGTACTGCTGATTACCCGGCAAAAATAAGGCAGAAAAAAGGTATATAAATTCAATAGATTATGAAGGCGCCTAAAAGCGCCGTTATATAAACCTTTTTTTGACCTCTTATCTTCTTGTCTCTTATTATACTAATAATTATGAATAGTTTTATCAATGATTTAGATAACTTTTCTGTATCAGAGTCTAAGCTCTGTGATGTTGAAGATTGCAAACAATATCTGTCTTCTTACACCTATCCATTGAACATACTAACACAAAACATACGCAGTATTAATAAAAACTTTGACAACTTTAGCATTTTTCAAGAAAGGCTTAACATAAGCTGTGACATTATTGTCCTCACAGAATGTTGGCTTGCTAAACAATATAATGTACCACTAATACCGGGATATACTATGTACAAAAGTAATATAACTTAATAGTAATAGTTTATGCAAGGAATCATCTGAATGTTTTTGTCGAAGAACCAAATATACTCGACTGCAACAGACTTTTAGTTAAAATCGAATTAGATTTTGCAATTCTGGCTTTATATAGACCGCCCTCCTTTTCGAATGTTAGTAATTTTATTGAACTCTCTGAATCAACCTTGCAAAACCTATCGTCCTACAAGAACATCATATTAGTTGGAGATATTAATATCAATATTCTACCAGAGAGCTCCGATACGGCTGCTCAGGAATACCTCAACCTATGCTCCTTTCATGGCCTGCTCTCTGCGCACACGCTCCCTACTCATCAAAGTGGTTCATGTTTGGACCATTTCATACTTAAGTCATATTTTCCATCACTTGCACTTGTTATGAACTCTACAATAACTGATCACAATGCTGCCATGCTAACCTTAAATTGTAAAATATCTAAGATAAACAATGCTCGCACGATTTCTATATTAAATATGCATAAACTTGAAGACGATTTACGTAGCATTGACTTTGCTCCACTTTACAATTGCGCTGACCCGGAGTTTTGCTTATCATTTGTTTTGAATAACGTAAAACAGGCAATTGCAAAAAATTCAATAAATGTTCGTGTGAGTAACAAAAAATATAACATGAAACCGTGGATCACGCTAGGTCTTATTCGTTGTATGAAACACAGAGATAGACTACACATGAAAGTAAAGCTAAATCCAAATAACTTTATACTGCAGATAACATACAAACGTTATAGAAATTTTTGTAATGACTTACTAAGGAAAGTAAAGATAACATACGACCAAACAACACTGGAAAAGGCCGGAACAAATAGCAAAAAAATGTGGAAATACATTAAAAATGTTACTCACACCTCAAAGCCGTGTGAGTCATCTTCAAGTTTATTATTAGCAAACACACCAAAATTGGTATCTGCAAACAACGCTAATAATTTTTTTGTTAATATTGGTAAGAATCTGGCGGAAAAAGTTCAATCATCACAACACACGAGCGATTTTTTGACGGGTTGCACTAACCCTTCATCTTTGCATTACTAGATACTGATGAACCCGAGGTGGAAAGGATAATCATGGGTCTAAAAGACGACTGTTGGATGGGATAATATATCAATTAAAATGATAAAAAAACCGAGGCACATTTTAATTCCTCCACTGACATATACCTTCAACAAATGTTTATCTGCGTGACTCTTTCCTAATTGCCTTAAAAAAGCTGTTGTTATCCCGGTGTATAAATCTGGCTGGAACAGGTAACAAACTATAGACCAATCTGCTTACATTCTTGTGTATCCAAAATATTAGAAAAAATATAAATAAAAGTTTGGTCAAGTAGTTAGAAGACAAAACGGTTTTGTCGAAGTCTCAGTTTGGATTTAGACCTAAATTATCTGCTGCCGACGCCGTACACCACCTCACCAACTATCTAGCGAAAGAACTTGATAAAGGTAATCACACTATAGGGATCTTCCTGGACCTCGCAAAAGCCTTTGACACCGTTTCTATTCCTATCTTATTGCACAAGCTTGAAACTTTAGGTACCTGAGGTATTCAGCTAAAACTCTTTAGAAGTTACCTAGAAGAACGTACTCAATGCGTAAGGATTGGTGATGTACTCAGTGCTGATCAAAAGAATACGTCCTTTGGTGTTCCACAAGGAAGAATTTTAGGACCCACTTTGTTTTTGGTTTATATAAATGACCTCTGTAATCTAAAACTAGATCATGGCACTATCATATCTTATGCTGACGACACTGCCCTTCTTTTTTCGGCTGATTCTGAAAAAGAAGTCTACATACATGCGCAACTTGGATTCAATGTTGTAAATAAATGGCTTCAGCACAACTTACTAACATTAGATACAGATAAGACAAATTATATTAAGTTTTCGATGCGCAAAATAAGGTCAACGGAAATTATTCCAAAATTGTATGCCCATTACTGTAAACCCCCACTGATTACCACTGTATTTGCTCTGTCATTAAAAATACAGATAAAGTAAAATATCTGGGTATTCTAATAGATGAGTTACTGTCTTTCAGACCGCATATTAATGCTTTAAATAGTAGGATTCGTAAGTTGGTATTTGTATTCAAAAAGTTACGTTATACTGCGGTCCAAAAAATAATAAGACAAGTTTACTTTGCACTGTGTCAATCAACTCTAACTCACTGTATAACCACATGGGGTGGAGCGGGTAAAACATTGTTACTTACTACCTACTGAGAAAGCTCAAAGAGCCATACTCAAAGTGACCACTTCCCGCCCTTTCATTTTCCCATTTATAAAACTAAAGCAGCACACAGCCCTTCCATATAGCACTGCACTTACTAACAAAAGACGGAAGGATATAGTTTGCCCTCAACAAACAAGCTCTAAACATGCTTTTACATCTAAATTTTATTATGTTTCTTGGTCCGCTTCTCTATAATAGACTGAATGCATTGGTAAACATCTATGCTCTCAATTACAGTAATTGTAAGACAATCCTCAAAGATTCTCTTCAAAGTATGTCTTACGATGATACAGAGAAATTATTAATTGTGTCTAAATAAATTTTAACTTTAATTAATTTAGTTTTCTGAATTTTTACTAGAAATTAGGTCTACTTTGTTAACATTATAAAACTATGCATCTAATTGTTTTCAATATTATAATAAATAAGTAAGTGATTGTTTTCTATTTAAGATCCTATTTATGCTCTTATCACCTGAAACACAGGATTACCTAGTTCAGGCTCGTGTTAAGCATTTACCTTTGTCTAATTAAGATTTGGTTTTGTTATTTTATTGTACTATTGGAATTTTGAATAAATATTTATTATTATTATTATTATCAAAATCAGTCGAGCTAAAAATAAACGAAAATCTAAAAATTGTATACATCGATGATGTTTTCATGTACTTTCATACCTCGCTGTCTCATTGGAGCGTGGCGTTTATTTGGCCTACCCATATTATAATATACATAATTACGTTATAAAAACTAAAAAGAAACCGACTTAATTGAATGAAATTGAGTCTATAATACATTTTTAGTGGAAAGTAGATGTATTTTGTATATTATAATATGGGTAGGCCAAATAAATGCAACGCTCCAATGAGACAGCGAGGTATGAAAACACATGAAAACATCATCGATGTATACAATTTTTAGATTTTCGTTTATTTTTCAGCTCGACCGATTTTGATAAAATTTATATGGGACCACCTGTGAAGTATACCCTTTCAAACAAAAAAAAGAATTTTCCTAATCAGTTCCGCCGTTTTCGAGTAATCGGTGAACATAAATAAAAAAAAAAAAAAAAACGACGAATTGAGAACCTCCTCCTTTTTGATAAAATCGGTTAATAAAATAAAATAGAAAAAGTTCTTTATTATTGCAGGTAAGGAATTGCTGTCTCGCTGTCTCATTGGAGCGTTGCGTTTATTTGGCCTTCCCATATTATATATATACAAAATACATCTAATTTCCACTAAAAATGTATTATAGGCTCAAATTTCATTCAATGAAGTCGGTTTCTTTTTAGTTTTTAAAACGTAATTATAGACAATTCATACAATATCTTTATAAATTATAGCCTGTGTTATTCTGATGTATATGCTATATTATTGTGAAGTTACATTAAAATCCATTTTGTAGTTTTTGCGTGAATGAGTAACAAAAATACATACAAACTTTCGCGTTTATAATATTAGTTGGATTATTCTGTACATATTTTTGTAAATAAATGTATTATTTTTTGCATATAAAGTTTTACTCACATTGCAGAGTAAAACCTAACACATTGGAAAACCTATATAAGTACTTTGTACTTATATAGGTTTGAGTAGTTTACACTTTAAGTTTAACTACCACTACTTAAAGTTAATTCATTACTTATAGCTTAAAAGGTTTATGTAGAAAACGTAAGATGCTCTCACGAGGTAAATAACTATAACCTAGCCTTAAAATCGTTCTTTATTGATGAGAAAAACACAATGTTTTTGACTGGCCCGTCAGCTCAGTTGGTAGTAGCTCTTCCTTCTGCGCTGTAGGTTGACGGTTCGATTTTCTCACAGAAAAAACATTTGTGCGATGATTATAGGTGTTGGTTCTGTGTGTTATAAAGTATCATGTATGTATTTGAAATATATAAGTATTCTATTAGTCACGATAATACAAGCTATGCTTAGTTTGGGGCTAGATGGTGTTGTGTGCATTGTCCAGCAATATTCATTCATTAATTTATTAATTCATCTATAAATCTACTATTTTAGATATTATAGTGTCTCTATTTTATTAACACATACTAATTAATTGTTTGTGTAAATCTGCTACCATTTTTTTTATCCGTTTTACATTATGACTACGTCGTTTATGAACCTATTTAAAAAAAATGTTTTTATGTGAAAGGATATACATTCCGAATGGTCGCATAATAATTTCATCAAAATAGGTGGTTTTGTTTTGTAATCAAAATAGCTGGAAAAAACATGTCGTCCAAGTAAACGAAATTTCGTATTTTGCTTACCCTTGCCTTTCCAGTGGTGTTTACAAATTAAAAAAAAAAGATAAAGTACTAAAAAATGACAAATAAAAAATTAACCTTTCCTTTTTTAAAAATAAGGAATTAAATTTTGAATATCGGTTTTCGTTTTAGTTTTGAATGTCGGTTTTCCGTTTAGTTTTTAAAACGTCATTTATTGATATTAAAATTACAAATAGATTTAATATTTAACCGCCATGCTAGAAAATTATTTTCATTATAGGTTAGAGTGTAAGACTTGAGTTATCTTAAATAATATCAAATAACATCGTGTAATAATAGAGCTGTGGTATTTTCGCGCAATTATGTGACGACTCTATTGGTCAATCTAATCACATCTCGCCTCAATTGGTAGTCAACGTACTTAGACGTCACGGAAGATCAGTGTCACAGGAGCGTATACCATAGTGATATTTTACTGAGTGGCGATCTATTTTGTTGTTATATTAGATTTACAATTACTGTCTTGTTTTATCACGTATAATATCCGGTATTTCTATTAATAGTGGCTCTGTGAGCTCGCCAACATTTTTCGAAATGAATGAAATATTACTTTTGTTACGCTTTTAAACCCCATATCTCCGCCGTTTTGAAAAATTTCCAAAAACTGAATTGATAAAAGATTCTATATAGTTATAGAACCTGCTCACAAAATTTCACGAGTATCGGTTGAGAAATGCCACCTGTAGAGGAGAACATCCGGACAGACCCCAGCCTGACGCCGTTCGGACAGACATATGAAAGCATTTTTGCCTAAGCTGAAACGGATTATTATTTCCGATGTTTCGGCTGTTTTGCAACAAACGTCCCACGACCTGGACTGACACAGAACAACAGAAGTAAAACGCTATAAATACCCTGCCTATAACTATAGATTGCGGGTTCGTATCCCGCCGAGAGAAAAATGTGTTTTTCTATATAATATGACTTATAAAAAGAAAGTTAACTGTATAAGTATTATATCAGACATGTGGTTCCCATAACACGAGCTCTGCTTACCTTGGGGCTAAACGACGCTATGTAAAAAGTTAGAAATTATTTATTTATTTATAACTAGCTGCTGCCCGCGGCTTCGCACGCATGGTTCCTACATAATAAGTAACCTATGTCCTTTTCCAAGGTCCCATCTATCTCTATACCAAAATTCATCGAAATCAATTTAGGCGTGAAAACCTAACAAACTGTAGACAGACAGAGTTACTTTCACATTTATAATATTAGTAGGATAATTGGCGAAGATATTAAGTAATTGTGATTTTATCGCGATTTTATTGTCAATTTATTGAATAAAGATTTATTGAATTGAATTGAATATACATACGAAAAAATATAGCCGAATTGCGAACCTCTGTTTTTTTTTGCGTATTCTTTACCTGTACATTGTAGCACATCGTATAAACGCACCCTTTCGTTCTAGGTTGCAACAATCACCGCAGGTCGATAGGCAATTAGCAATTAGCTGTCGTCATGGCAACATACTCTGACAGCTCGTTAGAGCTTTTACAAAATATTAGGAGCGGACGCTACTAACTATATCACCGGCGATCCATCAATGGTTTTAAAAACATTTTGTTAGGAAGATAAAAATAAGCCTATGTCTTTTTTTTTAAAGGCGCTATCATTTCATGAAGTAAAAAGTACTTGCATCCCACTCCAATCCACTCCATTAGGTAGTCACAACCGTGTTAACGGTTTTAACTAGAATAATTCACATTTTAATGGGTTTGGATATACTCAATGATAGTTCGTCTGTCTGTCTGTTTTGAGATTGATGATTGATTTCTCGTCTGTCTGTCTGTCTGTTTTGGGATTGATGATTGATTTCCCTCTAAAGTCCCTTGCAAACTTTCTCTCTACACAACACTTCTACAAATTGTATGTAATGGTATCATGGTAGTCGTTTTTGCACGTAATAATGTTAATGCCGAGGGAGAAATGTTGTGCGATCTGCAAATAAAAACACCCAGAAGAGAGAGCAATCTCTAGTCTGGGTGTTTTTCTATGTTTTTACAAAAAGGAAAAAATGTATATAAGTACACATCTCATAACACAAGCTCTGTTCACTGGGCTATATGATGCTGTGTGAAATATCCGGCATTAATAATAAAAAAAAAACTAGTTGTTGATGTCTTTACTTTTTGTTTATTTTGTTTATTTGCTTTGGTTGTATTTTGGGTCATAAACATTATCTTATATTATTATATATTTTTAGCGACTTACACTTTATTTAAAGAAATATCGTGTATTTCACTTTCAAAACTTTCGTGAGTTGTACTATAAATTTTGATAAAACACGGGCTCTACTCACGTATTATTTTGTTGATGGAGGCACCGACACTGTTTCGATTCATCTAGAGAATCTTCATCAGGGTGAGTTTGATCCGCGGTCCGCTCGTTGCCGCTCGAGTTCACGGTTCGCACTCATGACAAAATAATACGTATTTTATCAAAATGTAAAACATATCGTGTAATCCAAACTCATTATCATCAGCCCGTGTCAGTCCACTGCAGGACATAGGCCTCTTCCATGGCACGCTACTGAGCTCGATCTTCAGCTCTCCTCCTATTCCTGTTCACTCTCTTACGAATATCATCGCCTCACCTAGCTATATGGCGCCATACACTACATTTGCGGACATGTGCATTAGGCCGCATATATTTATATACTTAAATTTTAAATATAAAAGTATTGGTTCGTTTGTTGTTTTCACGGTTAAACGGCTCGTTCTTGGTGAAATGTTGATAAGTAAAAAAGATAGATTTTGGTTTGGGAAATGATATGCTTTTTGTGTAGGTAACACGCGTGCGAAGACGCGCGCATTAGTTAGTATGCCATGAACTATTGATTGCTTTCATTTCTGTATTTGCATTTTTATAACGATGTAAATAAAATGCAATTGTTCTCCCCCACCCCTTTAAACCCCGGCTGACTTGTCACAGGGACATTAACCCACATTCACATTGTTTTTTCTGAGCAAACCTAGGAGGCTGTGAAATTAATGACGTCATAACTTCCGGGTCGACGACCACCCCACTGGCGCTGCCATCGTGAGCGATCGCTGGTTTAGAAAGGGGAATGTCTGTTTATAGATACATAATGACGACCTCTGTGGCGCAGTGGGCCAAGGCTCGGCTGAGAGAAAGGATTACGCATTCGGTTCTCGCCGCGGGACAAATGTTTGTATGATCTGCAAGTAGTGTCTCGGGTGTGGGTGTTTCTATGTATAATAGTATGTATTTACATTAAACAAAAATATAAGTATATCAGTCATGTGGTACCTATAAGACAAGCTCAGCTTACTTTCGGGTCAGATGATGCTGTGTGAAAGTTCGGCAAAAAAAGGCCTCTGAATCTGTAGTTTTACCGGATTAACTAGAATGTTCTAAAACGAAACGAAATAAAAAATTTCTTTGCCTCAATGTCTGATTTAGGGCAATTATTTTAATTTAACTTCTTATACTAAATTGACATTTGACTGACGTATTTTACCTCATATAAGTCATCATGTAGGTATAGATTAAAACTGTAGAAAAAAAGAAAATCTAGGAAAATAAAGGAATTAAATGTCAACATTCACTTATTTTAGAACTGTCATTTAAAATCGTTACCTTAATTTGAACTTGAGAAAGCAAGATAAGATTTTAAGTTGGTAAATTACAGAGTAAGGGCCACTTTATACTTAGATGATAATAAAAATATCGTATGACAATCAGTTATTTTTGTCAGTTGAAGCTGACAGAATGGTCAGTCACATTATTTCTAATGGCAGCTACAAAACAAGAAAAACTAAACAATCATTTAGATAACTTTCATGACATTTAAGTGAGTCTCTTCACTATTATAAAGTACAAGCTGCTGCCCGCGTCTTCGCACGCGTCGCAACCTAAAAAGTAGCCTATGTCCTTCTCCAAGGTACCAAGTATATCTATACCAAAATTAATAAATAAATAAATAATCCCGGACATTTCACACAGCATCATCTGGCCCCAAAGTAAGCAGAGCTTGTGTCATGGGTACCACATGACTGATATACTACTTATATACACTTTTTTTTAGTAAATACATACCTCTTATACATAGAAACACCCAGACCCGAGACAAATACTTGCAGATCGTACAAACAATTGTCCCGCGGCGGGAATCGAACCCGCAACTTTCTGCGTCTCAGCCGGACTCAGCCCACTGTGCCAGAGGTCGTCAAAAGTCGTAGAACATTAGTTATTCTCGTAAGTGTCGAGAATCGGCCTCTCTTGGGATAAAATAATCCGGAACCTGTGTGATTATGATTATACACACTACTTAATGAGGCGTTAATATAGTTTGCTATCTCTATTTACTAACAATACAATCACAAGGATAGGCAATACCTTAACGCCATATAAGCGAATGAGACGTAATATTATCTGATTGAGATTATCCCTATTACTTATAAAGGTCTTTCAACTTCTGTCAAAAAGAAAATTTCACGAAATTGTTGAAAGTGAAAAAGGCTGTTTAACTCCACATCAAATGATCATAGTCCATTATGATCGTCAGATGTTTTGAAAAACTCAAGCAATGTTGCCGACAAAAGAATATTCAGACTGGAAAAGTATTTTAATGTTCTCTTGAATGTTCGATGAATATATTATTCCAAGGCTGTATAATTTTTGTAATAGCCCTTATAATGCCAGAATCATCCTCAAAGAGTTTGTTAGCCAACTGCGAAAATTTCATACCACATGGTGTGGATTGACAGAACGCGAAAACTTTATCTGTTCTAACTCCTTGGTATCATAGGTATCAGATCAGATACAAGATTAATTCCAACTATACTATAACAGTATCTATTTTTACAGCAAGACACAACCACTCAAATACATTTTTCAATTATTATTTTTAATAATTCATAAACATACCTATACATTTTATTATGATCATAGATGTATAAGTAAATTGTATTATAAAACAGTATAGATTATCTCTGAACATGTATTTGAAACCCCCAAAGCATACAATGCGGTGTAAAATGAAGTAAATATTAATTAAATTGTTCATAGTTTCTTGTAATCATTGTTACCCCTGAATTACTTACTGCTAAAAATGACTACAGGTTATTCTTGGTACAATACAATTTATCAACGCTATTAATAACTAGGTAAAAGAATTTAAACGAAATATACAATAAATATGTCAAATTAAATTCCAATACAATAAAATCATTCATAATTACAAAGCTACTAATTAATTACTAATTAATACGTTTGTCAAATTCGTATGGTGCGAGCTCAATGAGCCACCGTTTCAGGTTATTTTAGATTCAGTTTTCAAAATATTTTTTTTTTTAAATGGCGCATGATGGGATTGAAACCGTAAAAAAATGTTATATATTAATCACTTCGAAAAACGTTTATTTATTTATAAAACTAGAACGGTACATACACCATTTACACTAGTTAAAAGGTTGAACCAATTTTAACTTCGTTTTTTATAAAGCAAATCTAAGCAAGTCTAGTTTCTGGCTTAAATCTTCTTGGACTTGGTTTAAGAAAAATCAGCACTTGAATTTAATTAGTATTGACTGTATTGACTTAATCTCTAGCTTCTGGCATGGTTATTCTTGGACTTGGTTTAAGAGAAATCGGCACTTGAAGCGGCTTTGTCATCGAAGATATGTATTTTGTGATTATAAAAATCATTATTTTGACTAGCCAAACATTAACCTAAAACATACTACTGCGTGAAAGCATCTAAGTATGAGCCAAATCCGTGTTTGTACGAGTACTAACCACTCTACCAACTAAGCTCTCTCCGATAAGCTTTATGTACGCACGCACGGTAGTAGAACTTTTAGTAGGTAAATCGTAGTTTTATTTCTATAATCTAAGTTAAAATAACATTCACAGTACCGAAAAACGCCAACAACATTAAAAATGTATAGACAGATGTGTCTTTTGAAACAATTGGTAAAATACGACAAGTGTCATCGCAGCGTGGATTTTGTTACAATATAAGAGGTAGACTTCTTTTTTATATATTTCTAGTTCTCCCGTTCGTGACTTCGTCCGCGCGTTTTCAAAAAAAATATTTTTTTTATCTAATTGTAAATCTAAACCATTCTCGAATACACTTGAACACACACAAAAATTTTCATCAAAATCGGTCCAGCCGTTAAAGAGGAGTTCAGTGAGATACACACAGTAGAATTATATATATAAAGATATGGGATATAAAAGAGAAGTGATATATATTATAATATTTTTCCCGCTTTATTGAGTTCAGTAATCTTAGCGGAACTTTAATAAATAAATTGTAACTACATAGGACAAGTATGAACAATTGAGTGTATTATGGTGCAATGTGATTTGATGAACGACGAGGATTCCCGAGATAGTATTAGACGGCCATTCCGCGATGACGTTTATAATTGACAAACGACGATAAATTGAAGCGTTAAAGATGGTAAATATTTAAGGTAGAGTGAAAGAGAGCTAGCGCGTAACATCATTAGTCAGACGAGGATAGCGATTGCCAGCTGTACGACGCTTTAAATCCATTGCGCATGCGTCAAATGCTAGTGTTCTCAACCATCGCATCTCGTACTACTAGCAGCCCACGATCTGCGATTATCAACCTAATGTTCAAAAATATCATCTCCTTTTATCAAGGCTATTACTAATGGTCACCGTTTTCACGGAAACTTTCACCCCTGGGACATTTGTTTGTTCTTTAATTCTACGTGAGAGTGGACGATGTTTTTCCAGGACACGTGTTGTTTGTCTCGTCGTGTTAGTCCCGTGATGCTGACGCATTACTTGAGAGATTTGTCTTACGTGGGGCGAGTACCTAAGCCGTAGGAGAGCTGGACTTATGTTTATATTTTAAGATGTTATTTAAACGATTTCAAAAATGGAATATTTTTTTGATAGTTATCTCAGAGCTCCGTCATTTATTAAACAATTTGGATAACCCTCTATCCGTTCTCATTCAAATGTGAATCAAAAAATAGGGGAAAAAGTGTATTTGACATCTAATTTAGTAAAATATTAAAGAGAAATTTATATATATAAATAAATGCATTTGAAAATAAAGACTGACTGACTTTCAACACACAACCTGAGCCACATGTCCTAGACATTTAGTAGGAGAAAGAAAATCCTAATATGTTCTAACGAGCATTGCGGATTAATCCGCAGCTATTTTTTCTGCGTAACATGGTGGAAAAAACCGCGTTGAAAATTACATACTTACAACCCCAAAGAGTGCAACAGGATAATCGTACGTTTTAATAATTATTATTACTAGGCGTACCCCGTCTACTCTAATACTCTAATAATCATTAATAAAACTTATGGTAAGACCGAAAATAACATTTCAATAGTTATTTTTTACAAAATTATTATAAGCAGTCTTTTTTTCTCGAAGAATATAGTTCTCAAACTTTATCTACAGTAAACTTTCAAACAATTTATAGTTCCACAAATCAAACGTCAAGTTGACATTGACAGATGTAGCTTCAAGATTAATACCTAGCAAAAACCGAGAGGCAATTCAATCTTTGTGGCAAAAACACTTTGGATAGATTGATTATATGTATGTATATGTATTAGTAACGAGTGGAACGATATGTGACGACCGCTGTGGCGCAGTCGCCTAAGGTCCGGCTGAAACGCAGAAGGTTGCGGGTTCGATTTGCGCCACGGGACAAATGTTGGTACGATCTGCAAGTATTTGTCTCGGGTCTGGGTGTTTCTATGTATAATAAGTACTAAAAAAAAGTATATAAGTAGTATATCAGTCATGTGGTACCCATTACACAAGCTCTACTTACTTTGGGGCCAGATGATGCTGTGTGAAATGTCTGGCATTATTTATTTATTTATTTTATTATTTATATACTGAGGACGATAATTGTATTAGTTTCTAGTAAGGTGGGTACTAAAAGCCTATTTTGAAATCAATTGGCCAATCGCATGTGACCACGCGACTAGTGGTCCAGGTGGTCAGTTCCCAAACCAATTTAACACCAAATATTTAGCATAGCAACAAAAAGTTGTATCTGCCTTTTTGTTTTTTTTAAGTTTTACAAATCTCCTTCTTAAAATCTGTCCGTGATATTTTTTTTGTAACTTAATAATCCAACTATTTTATTTATAACATTTGGGGTTTCTCCAAACTACTGAGATAGGTAAATAAATATTGCCAGACATTTCACAGCGTCATCTAGCCCTAAAGTTAGCAGAGCTTGTGTTATGGGTATCACATGACTGATATACTACCTACTTGTATGCTTTTTTTGTAAATACTTATTATACAAAGAAAAACACCCAGACTCCAGACAAATACTTGCACATTATAATATATAAACATTTGGCCCGCGGCGGGAATCGTACCTGCATCCTCTTGCGTCTCAGGCAGTCCTTCGCCCACTGCAATACCCAGGTCGTCATAGGTGGGGGAGAGGGGGCAACGACACTGACCTCTCAAAATCTATCAAAAATGGCTACTTCAAAGCTTAATGGTTATCAAATGAATATTTATATCGGAGAACTGTTAAAAAAGCGATGCCACACGATCAAATCTACTTTCAATGTAGGGGAGGTATTCCTTAAAAGGAGGACTTCATAAAAAGGAGAAGGTTCTCAATTCGTCGGAATCTTTTTATTTATGTATGTTCACCGATTACTCGAAAAAGCATGAACCGATTTGAATTTTTTTTCCGAAATCAGTCGAGCTGAAAAATCAACAAAAATCTAAAAATTGTATACATCGACGATATTTTCGTTTACTCCGATACCTCGCTGTCTCATTGGAGCAGTGCGTTTATTTGGCCAACCCATATTATATATTATAACATAATTATAATTACCGTTTAGAACCGACCGATTTAGAAAATTATTTGTTTGTTTTAAAGAGTATATACTTCCCAGGTTTTTTAACTATCATCAAAAATCTAAATCGTATACATCGATGATATTTTTGGTACGTGCAGTGCAGAGCAGTGCATTTTGTTGGTCTACCCATATTATATATAAACAAAATACATCTACTTTCCACTAAAAATTTCAAAATAAAATAATTTTGTGGTCTCAAATTGTATCCAAAGGAGTCGGTTTTCTTTTTAGTTTTTAAAACATAATTATTTTGATTAACTTAAATTCTCTAATTTAAATGTATACACCCTGTATAACGGAAGAGCGATACCCTCTAACACAGGTATATCCATACTTAAAAATTGATCCCACAGCCATGAAATCTATCATATATTAAGTTTTAGAGAAATAAATATTTTGTATTTACTTAGGGGCTAGATGATGTTGTGTGAAATGTCCGGCATTATTATAAAAAAATTACATGACACCTGTCATCCCTTCAGATGATTTTTTTACAAAAATAAATTTTATTTACGTTGTACTCTAAAACGCATCTGACTGTAAAATCGGGTTGGTAATTTTCGCTGAATTATATAACACTTCGAGTGAGGATTTCTACGTGGAACTGATCCCAGATGAGTGCTGCTTCGAGACTGATGATGGAGACGACTGCGATAGTCATCAAATTATTGGGGATTAGTCCCCCTGCTGACTAACAGAAGAGCTAGTAATAGAGAAGGAAAACTTGAAACAAGCCCGGCTTGGTGCCAGCCGTTATGCACCTGCAACTGAACCGACACCGCATGTACTGATTCGTCTTTCCTGCGGGTCCTGTCGGTAAGGTCGAGAGCTTACATTGAGGCTTACCTAAGTGCACGAAAGGATCTGTATGATCCTTTCGTGCACTTCGGTTTGTATGATTTGCAAGAATTTGTCTCGGTCTGGATTTTTATGTATAATATGTATGAATTTACAAATATTTATAAGAGATAGGTATATCAGTCATACATCACCCATAACACAAGCTCTGCTTACTTTGTGGCCAAATGATGCCTGTGTGAAATGTTCAGCATTATTATTATATTATAAATTGTAACTAATAAATAAAACTGCTTACTTTGGGGCTAGATGATGCTGTGTGAACTTATTATTATTACTACTAATTGAGCTAACAGAACAGTGTCTAGATAGGTACATTGTTTCAACGATTCAGTACAGCAAATTGAACATGTGGACCCAATTAACCGCAGGACAGCTACCAGACTGTGACTTTGCCCGCAGTGACACTCAAGATTCTAGCAATGCGGTTGTTGCGAGGACTTGTGTTCGTGATGTTTACCAGGAACTCATATTATAGTTTCAAGAGGTATGTCTGTCTGTCTGTCCTATTTAGAGCTCTAGTTTGCAGACTATTATCTTTTAGTAATTAAATTCATCAGGGTTATACGTATTAGTGACTATAAAGAAAATAAATATATATTTTTTTAAACGTTTTTTTAGTTGTACCGCCCTTATTATCTTTCTTTGTGTAATTTTTGTTTTGTAGGTTTATTTATAGGCATTATTATAGTTATTATTATATTTTGTATTTCTAAGTATTAGTTTATTAAGTATAGGTAAAAGTCAAAGTTAAAAGTCGAAAGATACTTTATTCAATACAATCAATACAAGAAACTCATTCTGGTACTAGCGCTTTTTTTTATGTAATCTTATACCATTAAACGAGCAAATCTTGTATGTACATATATAATCTGAATTTCGGAAACGGTTCCAACGAATTTCATAAAATTTATTATGCAGGGGGTTTCGGTGGCGATAAATCGATCTAGCTCTTATCTCAAAGAACGGTTTGAATTTCTCTGTCTTTCTAATCCTCGATCCTTACGCGCCTCAGATATCAATGAACTTAAAATTCCCGTTCACTCCTCTACCTTCTATGGAAAGTCATTTACAGTGCAGGCTGTCCGCTTGTGGAACGCGTTGCCTGTAGATATCAGAAAGGCCAAGACTCTTCCCATCTTCAAAAACATGGTCATGAAACATTATTTGTCGTGCTGTTATACTTAATTATTTCTATATTATTGATATTTTAAAACTGTTTTATCTTTATTATTATGTAATTATAATAATACACCACACCGAAATGCCTCTTCTCTGTTTATATAGTTCAGTGCATCCAACGGTTGCCTGGTTGAGATCGCTATTAGCGATAAGGCCGCCCATTAATACAATGGGCGGCCTTATCGCTAATAACCTTAAATAAGTAAAGATCTTGTAAAGGTCTTGTTCTTGTAATATTACTTGTGGTAGTCAATAAAGAGTTATCTGTCCATCTATCTAGCTAGGTTTAATTTTTAGAAAATTATCCGTATAAACGTATTTTTATACGAGCAAAATAAATTATATTTTTATTCATCCCGGTACTGACTACCTTAACTACGAAAAACTAATACAAGAGAGTTTATACATTTCAAATGTGTCGGTTAACGGTCCGAGGGCAGAGCAACATGAGGCCATGCATTCTTATCATTAATATAGTAATTTATATTATAATAAGCTTTCTTTAAAATACTTTATGTATGCCTTAAATTTCTTAATAGGTAATTTACTCATAAAGGACTTATTTACTCTTTCTAGTCGAAACCTAGGGTTGTATAATTTGTTTCTATTCCTAGTATTGATTCTATGAAGGTGACAATTTTGCTGAAACCCATTATATAATTTTTTTCTTATTAACCGACTTTATCAAAAAGGAGGAGGTTCTCAATTCGTCGGAATCTTTTTTTTTTTATGTATGTTCACCGAATACTCGAAAACGGCTGAACTGGTTGGGAAATATATTTTTTTGTTTAAAAGGTTACACAGGGTGGTCCCATATAAATTTTATCAAAAATCGGTCGAGCTGAAAAATCATCGAAAATCTAAAAATTGTATACATCGATGATGTTTTCATGTACTTCGATAACTCGCTGTCTCATTGAAGCGGTGCGGTTATTTGGCCTACCCATATTATCTAAATACTAAATACATCTACTTTCCTACTACTACTACTTTCCATTAAAAAGGTATTATAGTTTCAAATTTCATTCAATGAAGTCAGTTTTTTTTGTTTTTAAAACGTAATTATTTTTGTGTCCAGTTGCTCCCACTTAACACATACTAAATGACGATCAAAAAGTGTTCGTTGTCGGTAACTTGAAACTTAAAGTCGTCAGTTGAAGATACAACCACCATTAACAAATTTCCTTACAATTGTTCTTGAAAACAAGCAGCGAATTGTACCAGTGGCCATAGCAACGGGCGACTGTGTCCGACTACCGCTACAGGACACAGCAACTACGGTTCCCTGTGATGGTGTGCCGTGTCGGCAACACCGTGCCGTGTTTTTTTTTTATGCACTCAATATTGTAACAATCAATATTAATTAAGTAGGTATGTATCTATCTATTATTGTATTTACTATTACTGAAAATGTATTGTTATGACTATAGATCATCCCATTGTTGGGCAAAGGCCTCCCCCTTACTAGCCCATTCATGTTTGTCGGCTGTGAGCCTAGTCCATAGCACGCCGAGTCCGCTGAATAGTTCCAGCTCGGTGCGCCAGCGCATTCTTGGGCGACCGCGTGTGCGGCTCGAGTATCGTGGGCACCATGTCGTGCTCTCTTGTGTCCATCTGCAATCTCTATAACGCATCACATGACCTGCCCAATTCCATTTTAATTTTTTGGCGTGTCTCAACGTGTCTGCTACTTTACATCTGTTTCTTATTTTCTTGTTAGGTACTTTATCTAGTAGTTTTAGATGTAAGATACTGCGCTCTATTTTCCTTTGAGTGACTTTGATTTTTTTTGACTCGTTTTTACTAAGTGCCCAGGTCTGAGCTCCATATGTCAAAACGGGCATAAGGCAGGCATTAAAAACTTTTGCTTTTAATGAGTTTGATATTTTTTTATTTTTGAATATGTGTTTTAGTTGCCAGTATCGCCTCCACGTATTAACAATCCGTTTGTCGATGTCCTCTTCTTCTTTTGTCCACCAATAGGTACTTTTAATTTTGTCTCCCCGTTTTAAAAATTCTGCAGTTATCCCAATCTCATTATTCTCCCTTCGCGTCACTGCAATAACACCCAGTGTGCTAGCACCATTAGGTGTCTCGTTTGAAACGAAAAAGACTGAATAATAAATGTTCTCGTCTTTCAAGTAATTTTAAGGCAAAACAAAGAAAGAGATTTACTCAAGTGTATAAAGATGCCTTCATCACGTCGAAATTACGTTTCCAAGTGCCATTATTTTTAAACATGATTGTTTTTGCTTCGTATTTAATGTTGTTTTAGTAGGTACTTTATAACCAACTTAAATAAGGAGAAGGTTCACAATTCATCGAAAACTTTTTTTTTTTTTTAATTTTAATGTCTTTTTACTGATTACTTAAAGACACCTAAACCGATTTGAAAAATTCTTTTTTTGTTTCAAAGGTATTCCTCCCAGGTAAATTTTATCGAAATAGGTCAAGCTGAAAAATCAACAAAAATCTAAAAATTGTATAATCGATGATATTTTTGTTTACTCCGATACCTCGCTGTCACATTGGAGCAGTGCGTTTATTTGGCCTACCCATATCATATATTTACAAAATAGATCTATTTTCCACTAAAAATGTGTTAAAGGCTTAAATTTCATTCAATGAAGTCAGTTTCTTTTTAGTTTTTGAAACGTAATTATCATAAACAGTCTTAAACTTTTAATTTCTGTACATGACAACTTTTTGCTCATTATACTACTAATTATACTACTATACCTACTATATGTAAACACGTCCTCTTAGCGAAGGTAATCCGATTCACAAAAAAGCTTTAGAATTTTAAGGGCTACGCCTCCCTCTATTTGATTCTTTGTCATTCGGCAGAGCTTGTGTTATGGGTACCACCTGACTGAACTACTACTTATATATATTTTTTCGTAAATACATACATATTATACATAGAAACGCCCAGACCCGAGACAAATACTTGCAGATCATACAAACATTTGTCCCGCAGCGGGAAAAGAACCCGCAACCTTTTGCGTCACAGCCGGACCTTGGCCAACTGCGCCACAGAGGTCGTCAAATCAAATCAAAACATTCTTTGTTCAATAAAAACACAAGGACCACTTTAAATCGTCCCACGCCGGTTTCTCCTAACCCCAGTTCATAAAGAATCCGGCAACAAACTCGTCTGGTCATACTCGTATTTATGTATGATCCTTGCTAATTTTGTTACGGATACCGAGTATAGTTGGACCAGATTCATCCCGAGCTTTTTTGTCACATATGTATATTATTATATGCATGCGTGGTGCCTACATAAAAAGTAGCCGACGTCCTTCTCCAAGGTCCCATCTATCTCTTTACCGAATTCATCAAAATCGGTTCTGCTGTTTCGGCGTAAAAACGTAACTAACAGACCGACAGATAGATAGAGTTACTCTCACATTTTTATAATATTACATAAACATGAGATTATTTTTGGCCATTTTGCGGAGTTAACATTGTGCTCTTATTTTATTTATTTTTCCCCAGTCATCTCGGGTTTTATTTGTAATCCTGTAATGCTGATTTTATACAAATCAATCTAGAGTTATTGACTCGGGTGTGAATAACTAGAATGGAAGTTTTGTCTTACTTTGTGATTCGAGCAAAAAATATTTTATAAAGAGACGCAAATATTTATGAAAAAAGAAACGACGAACGACAACATACGACTTTGTGACGTCTTACTACAAACAATCTAAACACTTGACATTGTGAAATTGAATTCATATGACACATTCTATTACTGAAGAAAAAGAATAAACTTTAACTGTTCGTGTTTTCCAAAACAATTTGTCATCAAAATTTTCCGGATCGTTACAACCGTTTGTTTGAAAAAATTCAGCGCCGTTTAAGGGTATTCAGCTGAAAAGTAATTGTTTGTCGCTGTCTGTCCTGGTCGATCGGCGATGGCCAGGGTTTTGTTGGCCTGCTCCTATCTTGCACAGTAAACACAGGGCTATATCTAAGGATGCTTGGAGACTGATGATGGAGACGACTGCGATAGTCTTAAAATTATTGGGAGTTAGTCCCCCTGCTGACTAACAGAAGAGCTTGCAATAGAGAAGGAAAACTTGAAACAAGCCCGGCTCGGTGCCAGCCGTTATGCACCTGCAACCAAACCGACACCGCATGTACTGATTCGTCTTTCTTGCGGGTCTTGTTGGCAAGGTCGAGAGATTAGTGTGGGTACCTGGGAAGGCCTGCGCTATCAAACAGAATCCCAGGCAGAGTGACGTCAATGGAGAGGAAACTACACCCACCTCAGCTTGCTGGAGTGGATCCATGAACGAAAATTTTCGGCTCTGTAACTTTACTAAATCATCTTCAAAAGATGAACAAAAGCCAATGATGGCGATGATTTCTAAGGGCTGATTTGGATTCTGTTGTTTATTTACTGTTACCGTTACCGTCTGTTTGTTATTTACTGTTTATTACTGACTCATACGAGACTGGTAGTTAACTAGTGCTAGTTTTCAAACAAACCTGAGTACGTGTGTCTGACTCGACCCAGTTTCCGGTGTATCTGGATATCCGGGTGAGCGCGAAGTTACTTTCAAGCCCACTCACAAATGCACTGAAGACTGGAACAAGCTGAATGTGATAGAAATGGTATCATTTGAACAGACCTACTTTAAATGGTTAACTGGCTTGTCAGTTCAGTTGGTAGTACTCTGCGTTGTAAGTTACATAAATATCTGAGTGACGAACACAGATGTTTGTTCTGTGTCTGGGTGGGTATTTTTATTTTATTTTAGATTTTTTGGAAAACTTTAGCTAGCACTTTCTGTGTCAGCTGTAAGTTTTACAAGATATAAGATACAGACAAAAATAGATGTTCCTACAAAGTAAAGACATACATTAAATGCTATTAAAAAGTTTCCAGAAATAGTTAAATATACTAGTGGTCGCCCACTGGTCGAAAGTCGACCATAATTAATTTATAATTAATGTATTTTTTATGCTTAATAAAAATATATTATGAATATATTATATTCAATAAATATATTATAAGATGTTATGCCTTCTTCACTCCTTCTAAATATAAACTATAGGTATGCGAAATTTCATACTCCTCCGTCCGAGCAATTTTTTTGTAAAAAGGGGTACAAAGTTTATGCTTCACGAATAAACACAGTAGAATAGACGGCATTAAAAATAGATATACAAGTAGGTTTACAAAAATGAAATAAGTTTATGAAGCAAGAAAGAAGAAAGAAGGAAGAAGAAGGAATAATATAAAAAACTAAATAGAATTAAAGAATTTACAACTAATCAGACGCTTATGAGTGGTTATACAGATATTGATAAGGTCTAAATCAACAGAGCCTTAACCAGAGAGTTAAAGAAAGCTCTGATCATAGACGGGTTTTGTCATTTGTCTATCGAATAAACTATATAATAAACTATAGAAACCGAAAGGACGTATAATAAGTATGTTTTAAAAATATATAAATATTATATCAGTCACCTGGTTACTATAATACAAGCTATGCTTAGTTTGGGGCTAGATCGTGTTATGTATTACCATGTATTACCACCAATTTCTTTTTTTAAATTTTAATAGCATTTTGTTAGCACGTTCAAACAATTGGACAAAATTGCAAAGATCTGCTTACGCGAGTTGATTGAGTTTGCATCTGTGTTGTACGTTATCTCTCAAAAAAAAACACAATATTGATAAAAAATCCGACAAGATTACTGAATAAAACAGGCAATAGCACGAGAAGAAATGCGGGGCAGTCTTAGGGGACTGTCGATAGAAGTGAAAACTAAGCGAAAGCAAAAACTTACAAACCAAAAATAATTCAAAAATAATAATCTAATAGCTCGACGATACAATTTAACGGTCTATCGTTTTCACTTCTATCGACAGTCCCCAAAGAATGTTTAGGGAATAATTTCGCATGAATTGTTTTATTTATCAGTAGAAAGTATATGGTGAAAAACAATTTTCATTTATTGCGCTATGTACACAATAATTGCAATTACATTACATCAAAAAGTTTACACTACAGAATTTTTACAAATATTTTACATAAAAAAGATTTCAATTAAGAAAAATCAACTTTCATCCATAGCGGAAGCGTGCGGAGATGATGACGCGAGTTTCACGCTTTTTGTTCACCCAAAAAGTGCTCAACGCATCTAAAGATGTTTTGACTTCAAAAATAATTAATTTATAAGTGCTATGTTACTTCATGAAATGAAAAACAAAGAAACGACGAACGATTAACATTCGTCCGTTATCAAACAAAATGACCTAAAGACGTCATGTCAGAAGCCTTTGAGCAGCATAATTATTTCGTCACGAGAAATGTCAACTGACTGACCCATACGAAGGTATTAGACGAACTAAACAACTAATTTTCCAGTTCTCTACAAATCCAACGAACTTTTGTAGAACAATCAAATGTCTCTTTTGTGGTATGGTATAAAATGTGCAGCGGGTCCACTAGCGGTCACACAACAAAATAGGGTCAGGAGTTCAGCGGAACTGCGTCACGTCACGCGACGTTGAGTTGAAAAACTTTGTACCCACCTTAGCACCAAATTCTAACATAACATCGTTTGTGAGACCGTTGTATGACCAAATGTAGAATAATTACGTTTTAAAAACTAAACTGACTTCATGAATATAAGGTAGCGACTTCATCATCAGACCCCTAATGACAGTCACAGCCCATCTAGGTTTAAAGTTCTCATCAATAATTAATAAAAAAATATAACAGATGCACTAGTCGCAACAGCGATTTTCGAAGGTTCCCTTGATTTTTCTGGGATGCCATCATCAGATCCTGGTTTCCTTATCATGGTAACCTTGGAATATCTCCTTTCTAACAAACAAAGAATCATCAAAATCATAAACGACAAAGTTATCCGCGAACACACAAAAAAATATATATTATATACGGTCGAATTGAGAAACCTCTTTTTTGAAGTCGATTAAAAAGTACACATTGACGTAGACATAAACAAAGACAAACATTTATTTACTTTTTTCACACAATACACAAAATACAGGAAAAGATGACATGGTATACGGCATCTGGTAGAAATTTCGCATGACTCAAGAGCTGGCTCCTATCTGACTCAGCGTATCAACGTGGCAATGGCAATGCAGTGTCTTGTGGAAGCTGCCATCTGGCAGTGATCTGGATCTATGTGCTATCTATACATCGTTTTAAACGATTCTTATATAGTTCAACTGTTTTACATGTATAGACATTGGTGGCAATTCGGTTTGTTCATTTCTAAAATTAGGAATTGTCTAATATATATTTTAGTTAGTCATAGCATTTGTAAAACCTATTCGGTTGGTACCATCTAATTAAATTAGGAACGCTTAATTAAATTAGGATAAGTTGGTAACAGCAGAATACCATGTTTCATTTGACACTTCTAACCCTAATTTTAGCTTAAATGAGTTAGGTTGGTGCCAACAGAATTGAGGCCATAGACACTCATTTATTTGTTACTGAAGCACACACAATCAGTACAAATAGAAAAATATATTGCAGAATAAATAAAGGTGGAGAATACAAAGATGTATCTCATGTATCTGTGTGCCACAGTAACAAAAGGTCGTGACTCAGCATAATATGCCTCACTTGGAGGTAGCTAGGCGCTGGTCTGCTGTCGAAACCAAAAGACCAAAAGATACTGTGACAAATTTTTGTAGAGTATTGCGTAGTTCTTATAATAATTAGTAAAAATAGAAGTACAATAATATGGTATCTTTGAAAGTCAAAAAAGTTAATATAGGTAGAAAAAAACATAATTATACCATTAATGCTTGAGCCTGATTCCGACACATACCAGTCGCAGATATACAAACAAAAAATAAAAATTGGTTGTCTGTAAAGTCGGTTTACGGACAAAAGTTTAACGTGACAACATCATAACAAAACAGATGCGCTCTCGCTCCGATCGTAAGGTTACAATGAGCGTAATGTTACAATACAATGAGCGTAACGGGACAATAATCCTTTTTCGTGCGTGCAGCCGGCGTTCATCGATTTATTAGACATTTTCACGTCAAATATATTTTTGGCTTGATTTTGGAGAGATCTTACTGTTATAGACAATGAAAAATACTTTCATAGGAAAACTATGTAAGTAAGTATGACTTCAAAGAATTAATTGATTGTTGTCTACTAACAGATGACATCGAAGTTTTGTTTGGATATATATTCGTCTCAAAAGGTTAGAAGAAAGATAATATTATTAATAATAAAAAAAGGATATACTACCACTGAAAGGTGCACCATAGCAGTTTACACCAGACAATCTAGTTCTTTGTTCATCCAGTAAAAATTATTTATAATGTTTTTAAATGAGAACTTGGATTTCCACAGCCGAAGAGGTGGAGGTATATAGTGAACTATATACCTCCAGCACTTTGTTGCCTGGCAGCGAAAATTTCCCCGAAAGGCCACGGTTTTGTGATGGATATAGTGCAGCAAGTTTCTCGTAGGTCTCTGACTATACTTATTCCTTTGGAAAGCTAAGTTTTTCGTATAGATATTCAGGTGTTGTATGTCGCAATAGAATGAACCAGTGTTGCAAATTGCAAATTCCTCGCCGAGGCCATATTTAAATAAATAATAAATAATCCCGGACATTTCACAAAGCATCATCTGGCCCCAAGGTAAGCAGAGCTGTTTTTTATGAGTAACACATGACTGATATACTACTTATGTACCTACTTTTTTTTGTAAATACATACATATTATACATGGAAACACCCAGACATGAAACAAATACTTGCAGATCATACAAACATTAGTCTCGCGGCGGGAATCGAACGGCGTCTCAGCCGGATTTAACCCACTGTGCCACAGAGATCGTCTCGAGATTGAGATTAGAATGATTGTCAGATATGGTGTGATATGACTTCGCGGTGGTATGTTATAGCAAAAACGGCAACACGCATTTTGTATTCTTTGGATTTCCATTTTATCTCCTTTTCACAACAGGACAAGCAGACGTTCCGCTCAATACCATCCATACCTTGTTAACCTACGACCCTTACGAACAAAGCGCTTTGCTTCCACATTTATAATGCGTACGGCCAAGGATTGGAATGCTTCGCCTAGGTCTCTTCAAGTCAAGAGGTGTCTTCTAGACCTGCGTGCCCAATCGTCGGCCACATCGTCGCTTAACATCAGGCGAAATCATGGTCATAAACCTATGTTGGTTTATCAATGATAAAAATATATTTATATATATATATATCATTGTATATTTTTCTGTAAGTCTCTGTTATTTTTTTTAAATAAATGTTTATGCAATTTTGCGAAGTTATGTGTTTGCTATAGCAGCAAATTGGCCAACTCCTCATAACGCTTACTGTGGTTAATGCTGTTTTCTGACCATAAATGTCACAAAACTCTATAAATAGCAGAGATAGATACTCTATTCTATTCAAAATAAATGGCCAGTAAGATACTATAAAAATAGTAGCTAAAAAAAATTCAATTCAATTCAATTCAAGATCAGTCCTGCGGAAGCTTAGATCACTTCATCAACTAGAAACAAATTGATGTTAAAAACAATATGAAATACACAATTTCTACTAGATTTTTCTTAAAAGTGGGTTAAAAGAAAGTTATGTCGCTCGTTTTGACCACGCAATGACGACATATTTTTGAAGTTTAGTAGTGTTTTCGTGAAATAAATCAGTGTTCATGCTGCGCACATCGATCGATACTTTCTATCTGTCCCATTTCCAGTACAATTGATAGGGCAAATTAAGCTTAAAAAATCTCATTTGCTTCATTTTAAGTGTTCTTGCTTGTAACATATACTAGGAACGCAGATCCGCCAAGAGGTCACCTGTAGTGAACCGAAATGTGTCAATAGCTTGAACAACTTATGTTAGGGTGCGGAAGCCATAAACATCCCCGAATTTAATAGAGCAAGGAAGCTACACAAATTTGAGCAAACTTGAAACTAGGACGCCGAGTAACAGAGTACCAAGTAAAAAACTTCTTCGAGTTTATAAAAATACTACTTAAAAAGTTACACTATATAAACAATCTAGATTCTTATATTTCTGAAACATCAAAGAAGTTAAGGTTTCAATATTTTACTATAAGGTTCTGGGTGGTAATGTATGGAGCACTAGCGTGTTTTTTTTGTTGTCAAGTGACTCGTTTTTGGGGTAGTCCGGCTTTTTAAAAGTATTTTGGCTAGCTAGGACTAAATCCAATTAGTTGTTTTTTATTAATTTCGTTATTTAAGTTAATTTCGTTATTTACGTTGATTTTGTAAGGCTCCTTCGTCTCGTTCAACATGAAAAAGAAACAAACAGACAAAACACTTTTAATTATATAAATGCGAAACTGCTGCCCGCAGCTTCGCACGCGGGGTACCCTTATTAAAATCGGCATATTAGTATGAATGTATAAAAATAGTATGGCGTTAAAATAATGACCTCAGATAGTCTGTTCAATAATTAATAGATTCGTGAATCATTGCAATTTGTATCTTATGTAATTGATATAAATGTTAACTGAGCACTCTTAGAAAAAAGAGTTCGTGTAAATTCCCGGTCAGCTCCACACTAGAACGTTCTCGTGGCTGTTAGAGCAATAGTTTGGCCATAAAAATGGACGATGGCGGTCTAACAATGCCATTGACAGCAATCGGCATTATTGCTGGACCATTGTTTCTCAATTTTATTGTAGTGAGAGTTGAATGGTATTTCGATCACCTATTGTAGATATTCAGAATAGGCAGTTAACTGGATGCCCCAGCAATGGTCACGAATTGGTATGCTACGGCTTACGGCTTATTTTATGTATAGATAAGTACTCTATTTTAATATTATTCTGTGGAAAAAATAAACTTTGGGTTATGAAAAATTTCAATAATTAAATAGGTAAACTCTCTGACTCGATGCTGTACAGCGCTGTATATACCTGTATATGTATGTGTATATGTATATAAAACGTAAACCCCGCTCAGCTCACCTAGGTACAGCGATGTACACGTCACGGGTCTTTCTTTCTTTTATTCCTATAATGGCATTTGTCTTGTCGATAATTTTTCCAGATTGTTTGAAAATAAAGTCTCAGACGATGGTCTTTGTCAATTTTAAACTTCATCGCGGAATGGCTGCCTACAAATTTCTTTATTCTTTATTGTACACAAAAAAACATAATGTAAACTTAATTAATAATGGCATGTACACAGGCGAGCTTAACCCTAAAAAGAGTTCTCTTCCAGCAAACCTTGGGAATTGGAGATATTAAAAACGAATGGATGGGTATGAAGTGTACAAAAGGAGGAAAAGAGAAAGATTAAATTCGTAAAACTAATTCAACTAACTAATCGAGAAATCCAGATAGATACTATATAAACTAAATATAATTACCTAAAGATTATTGCTAAATATATTATATATAATTATTAAATATAATAAACCTAATCTACCTAAATATAATAAACCTAATCTACCTAAATATAATAAACCTAATCTACCTAAATATAATAAACCTACATAAAATAATATACAAATAAATATACCTAAATACTTACAAGGAGAGATAGTGCTCTTTGACTTTTCGCTTGAAAATGCCAAGCGAGGGACTAGCGCGGATAACGTGAGGGAGAGAATTCCACAACTTCACAGAGTGGACCGTGAATGAACCACCATAGCGACTAGAAGAGTGGGCAGGTATTTTAAGAAGAAGAGATTTTGCAGTTCTGCAGGACTCACCACGGGGAACAAGGAAATCGAAACGCTCATAAAGATAAGAAGGAGAGAGAGGGTTGTTGAGAATGTTAAAAAGAAGAGATACCACATGCAAATCTCGGCGCCGACGAATGGGTAGCCATTTTAACTGGGCTCTGAGCAATGAAACATGGTCAAACTTCCGCAGTCCAAATATAAATCGGATGCACAAGTTCTGAAGACGTTCCAGTTTATTAAGGTACTCCTCCGTGGCATCAATGAAACAGCAGTCGGCATAATCAATAAGAGGAAGTAACAAAGTTTGTGCTAGAATGACTTTGGTCTCATGAGGTAAAAATTTCTGGAATCGCTTGAGGGACTGGAATGAAAAATGGACTCTTTTACTGATTTCATTGATATGGTTTACCCAAGACAACTGAGAATCAAAAATGATACCCAGGTTCTTAGCGTTAGCTGTGAAACAAATGGGAGAGTTAGCGTACATTAGAGGAGGCAGGGAAGTTTTATGTATGAAACTCAGCATATAAGAGCTTCCAAAAATTAACGCCTGAGACTTGGATGGATTAACCAGAAGGCCAAAAGCCTTCGCCCATGAGTAGATACTATTCAGGTCAGCGTTTATTTGGTTAATACCAACAGAGAACTCATTAACTTTAAAATGGTTATAAATTTGCAAGTCATCGGCATAAAGATGATGATTAGAAGAAATGACTTGAGTGATGCCATTAATGAAAACTGAGAAGAGGAGAGGTGAAAGAACACCACCTTGGGGCACGCCCCCAGTGATATCACACCAGTCAGAAAAAGACTCTTCAGAGCGCACACACTGTGAACGGCCTGAAAGATATGAATCAAACCAAGAGATTGCCTCGGGGGAAACATTAAGAGAGGAAAGGATAGAGAGATTTCTCAGACTTCCTCGTCGTTAAAAAATTACATTGCAACACAATACACTTATAATTTAATTGTCCATACTTGTGCTCCGAAGTCACAATTTATTGATTCAAATTCCGCTAAGATTACTGAATAAATAAACATGCAATAAAACAAGAAACATGCAAGGTGTGTGCATGTAGGTGTGCGACTCGGGACGCCCGACAGAAGTGATAACTTAAACGAATCTAACTAGTGCTGTGGGTTAGAGTGAGAGAGGAGGATCCTGCCTACCGCTGCCGTATGCGTGAGAGAAAGGGAAGCCAGACAGGCTGGTGCCGTAAGGCGTTGCGCTACGAAGCGGTTTACCCTCCCATAAGAAGTTATAACTTCAAAAATATTAATATAGAAGTGCTATATTACTTCATGAAATGACAAAATCTCGCGTCATGTGTGATTCCAATATCTGACATAATAATAATAACAATAATAATAAATGTTTTATTTCCCCAAAATTACAATCTATTTACAGTTTAACAGTGGGTTCCGCACTAGGTCGAGCCTGTATCGCGGAAACCCTAACTATGTTTATCAAAAATAAAACGTTACACACTTGCGAGGCAGATGTACAAAACAAGCATCCATATAAAATAAAATAAAAAAATGTAGAGATAACAATGATAATCACGTTTTAAACTACAGTTTGAGTGAAGCTCCAACTATATAGGTAGGTAGAAATAGATTGTTTCTTTGGTCTGTGTTGTCTGATACCGAATTATTGGTTAGTGATTTTTAGTAATAACTATTGGTTGTCATCCTCGCATGGAATAAAGATCTCTTTGATCTGAATAGGCTGTTTACTCAAAATTCGATGGTGAACCGTTCATTCTTACGTCATTTCCGATGAACTTTTCGTGTGAATATTGATTTGATTTTTGCTAGAATACTCAGATGTTTAATCTGTGGTAATAAATGGATGTAATTTTGCCTATCTTGGGGTGTAAATAGTGGATCAATTAAAATTTTTGGTAAAAAAAAAACAAATCATCCTTCTTTATAATATTAGTTATGAAGTAGGTTAGTTTGCAATACAATGAATAAATAAATAAATATTGGTGGACAAAGCACACAACACCATTTAGCCCCAAACTAAGCATAGCTTGTATTAACGATAACCAGATGACTAATAACAAATATATTTTTGATATTATATTAAACCCAGACACAGAGCAAACACATATGTTCTTCACTTAATTGTTTATTCTGAGAGAGAATCGAACCCTCAACCTACAGCGCAGAAGGAAGATTTACTACCAAACTGACAGGCGAGACAATAATCGGTACACCTATTAAGTAACTTGATTTAATTGTTATATTATGTTAATGCAAATAAAGATCACTACAGACTGAGGAGATGTCTACCGAGCCAGGAGATTGCAGTCTTGGGCATGTTTATGTTACTCCCACATCTGTTGGCGTGTGGTTCCGTAGTTTGCATGTCAATATCTGTGTATCTTGACACGTATTGTTAGGCAGATTACCGGCACGAGTTGACACTGTATCCACAATGATAAGGTGCTTACAGCATTGAGCTTGAATACTTGATGCACAACTGTGGAATTTATTTTATAGAGGGTATATTTATTTTACCGAGATTTACGACTTACAATACCTACCTAGCTCATATAGTTTTCAATAATAAAAAAATAGGTAACTAAATATGTAAATATATATTGGTATGGAATGCTACTTGCGTAGACACCCTGGCCGCATCCTGTCTGTCAGGGATTTCCGTTAGAGCTGGTGCAGCAGTTGAATGGGCGAGGACCTTAAAAGACGCAAATATGCTGGTCTTGATAGGGCCTACATATTTAAGCCTTTTAGAACAGGAGCCCATCGCGTTTTTTTAATTATTTCATGGCGTCTGGTAGAAACAACGCGTTGCCTAAGAGCTTGCTCCTAACTCGCCCAGCGTATTAGCATTGCCATTCAACGTGGCAATACCGCCAGTGTCTTGGAGACGCTGTCCTCTGGCATCTGGATCAGTTGAGCTACCTATAGATCGTTTTAAGCGGTCCTTAAATAGGTCAACTGTTTCTCGTGTATTTTATTTATATATATAATTCTTCCGTGCGTGTGTTTGTTTTCTTTGTCAATTAAACTCCTAAACTGGCTGAACTGGATTCTAGAATGGTTTCGATTTACAATTATATATTTTATTTTAAATCGAGCGGAAGAAGTCGCGAACGGGACAACTAGTTATTGTATAATATTCTGTATTACACAATAAACAAATATAGGTATCAATATTTATACATATCACATAGTTGATTTTGGATTTTGCTCAATTAATTTGAGCATTTATAAAAAACGTCGACGATAAAAAAGAAAACGTCGTATTATCCGTGTTTTATACCGAGCAATGCTCGGATATCCAGGTACTACACATAAAACTTTCAGAAGCACTTTCTGAACGTTTGTTGACAGCTGTGATCCCACAATTCATGCCTATGGATAGATTTTGCGAGTTACGTAATAATACTGTCAACTTAAACTACGATTAAAAATATTTGGACAATTTTGATGCCTAGTAAACATTATTGGTATTGGATTGATTGAAATGAGTTAAATACTTAAAATGTCACTACTTAATATAGAAAATACTTCTGATATTCACATCAAAAATCACAGAACAGATTTCGTATAAAAATAAACGATATAAAAATGTTTACCAAAAAACAGTTAGCGTATAAAATAAAAGCTCCAATTTATTTGTGTTGGTCTGAAAGCTTTGGTTCGCTCCCAAATATCAGTATGACCTAGATTTAACAGAACTTTATTTATGTAGGTGTGTTTGCTTAGGCTACCTTTGACAGATGTTTTTAATGAACCATTTGAGGTTGGCAAAGGAAAACCGACTTTATAGTGGCATCGTCTGCGTCGAGAAGTTAAATAAAAATGCTGAGATGGCGCTGAATTTTGTATACAGTTAAATTTTTGATGATAAGGGCTATAGTCCGGTCAACGTTATGGTAACATGCCTTTGGAAAAGCTTTCGTCCAGTATTGGATCGCAAATAAGCCCTTGATGATGAAGACGTAATAAATAAATAATAATAATAATAGTAATAAGTAATGCCGGACATTTCACACATCATGATATAGCCACAAAGTAAGCAAATCTTGTGTTATTGGTACCACATGACTGATATACTACTTATGTATGTATTTCTGTTCTTCTTTGTGAATACATACATTTATACATAGAAAGACACCACGACCAGACACAAAAACATATAAATAAAAATGCTGAGATGGCGCTGAATTTTGTATACAGTTAGATTTTTTATGATAAGGGCTAAAGTCCAACGTTTTAGATACATGCCTTGGGAGAGACTTTCGTCTAGTATTGGATCGCAAATAAGCGCTCAAAATAATAATAATAATAGTTATAAGTAATGCCGGACATTTCACACATCATGATATAGCCACAAAGTAAGCAAAGCTTGTGTTACAGGTACCACATGACTGATATACTACTTATGTATTTTCTGTTTTTCTTTGTGAATACATACATTTATACATAGAAAGACACCATGACCAGACACAAATTCTTGCAGACCATACAAACAGGCCATGGACCACTTCGAAAAAGAGGTCGTGAATGTTTTTAATCCAGGCTAAATGCAGTCTGGATATTTAAAAGTATCATTAGTATATTTACAAGCATATTTAAGTATTGTATCAGCCAAACTTATATATGCTTGTATTTTAGTTCTCAGTTCTTCAGTTCTTTAGTTCTCTGGTTCTCATAGTACAAATATTATCAAATGTATTATCAAACGTGTTTATCAAATGTATATTGGGTGATGTTAGAATTGTTTACCAATATTTTGATTGACGAATTTTCATATAAACGTTTTCACCCCTTTTCACCCCAAAGTTTCATCTAGAAAAATGCCTTTTAGGCATTTAGGCACCAAGACAGATAAACCCTCCAAATTTATATTGCCTCCGATCAGCGGAAAGGCTATCTATAAAAAGTCAGAAAAAATACATGGATACTCTAAAGAGAAACCGTTTTATAACATGAAAGGTAAGCTATAAAGCTATTGAATATAAATCGGATTTGTATTATTTGCGGTAAATAAAAATGAACCAATAAAAATATTTATTTTACTTTTTATTTGGATAATCCTGATAAAGGCTGTGCAGCCTCAAACAATTTAAAAGAGAAGAGTTACTCAGACAGTTTATAATAAGTACCTAATTCACAATATGATACTTAAATCCATATGCATAATCTTTATATGACTGACTGACTGGCCTGTCAGCTCAGCTGGTAGTAGCTATGTCTTCTGAAGGTTGAGGGTTCTATTCCTCCCAGGATAAACATTTGTGTGATGAACATAGGTATTTGTTCTGTGTCTGGGTGCTATAAAATATCATAAGTAAATAAAATTATATAAGTATTTTTTGAGTCACCATTTTCACGCCTAAACCGTTGAACCGATTATGATGAATTTTGGTATAGAGATAGATGGGACCTTGGAAAAGGACACAAGTTACTTTTAATGTAGGTACCACACGCACGAAGCCGCAGGCTGCAGCTAGTCGTATATATTTAAATATCGCGTCACGATTTTTGTCCGGTACAAACTCCGGAATCATCATCATGTATGATATGATGATGATGTGTATACTCAATACTTTTATATTGAATAAATAAATGTTTTCCTACAATTAGTTGGACGGGTGCAATGCTGATAATCAATATACTACCGAATGTCGTTATATACAAAGTTATATAAGAGAATAACATAACCTAAGAGATAGACATATACCATCGCGGACTTTTTTTTTGACCTTTTAAGGTGTACAATACTGTAGTAGATACCCACATTATTCTCGTGGGGTCCAGCCAGCGTTTGAAATGTAAGCGCAAAAAATGTTTTTATTTACGACATCACATTAGAAACTTCTAAAACTATCAGTTTTTCTCTACTATATTATCTACTATATATATATATATATATATATCTATATATATATATCTGGTACACGACGACAGTGCGCCACCACAGTGCCGATGCGCATACTAACGCGGCGTTACGAAACGCTGGTCGTTATAAAAGCGTTCGAAACGCTATTTATAACACATGCTGAGTGACGACCAATTTTGCTGTCAATTTACTTACTTGTTAGTTCATAAGTACTTATATAATATCATAGACACGAAAAAAATCTTTTCTTTCTTTCTTTCTATAGATCATTTTAAGCAGTCCTTAGATAGCTCAATTGGTACATGGTTTTATATTATTGTACATTATTCTGTACATTTTTGTAAATAAAAATATTAACAACATTAAATATTCATCTAATCACTAGCGAGATGTGAAAGATTATCTTTAATTTTCGCGTCGGGAGCAACGGTTGCATTGCAAATGGCTGCTGTTTAAATATGTTTAAACCTTGTTTAAACCCTAGATCCTCTGGAGTCTGGTCATTGACTGTCTAGGATTCTGTAGACGTTTGAACTATAAAATACTAGCATGAAATATTTATTATTACAAATTTCAACTTATTTGAATTGCTTTGATTTGAGGAGTTGGTACACTTAGGTACATAGTCGTTCTTAATTTTAGTTCATTTGTTTGCGTAAAAATGTTTCATATTAAGGTTTTTTGTTTTTAAATATAGAATATCACTAAACCTTTGAAGTTGCTGCTTTTTATTTTTGAAGTGATAACGTAACTCCTTATGGGACGGTAAGCCGCTTCGTTACGTAACGCGTTACGGCGCCAGTCTGCCTGGCTTTCCTTTCTCACGAATACGACAGCGGTAAGCAGGCTCCTCCTCTCTCACTCTAACCCACAGCGCTAGTTAGATTAGTTTAAGTTATCACTTCTGTCGGGCGTCCCGAGACGCACACTTTTTTTTAAATGTAGAACCTACATAAAAAGTACCCGTATGGATTTTATTGATAGCTATAGAATTATAACTTTTAAAATTATTGACTGGCCTGCCAGCTCAGTTGGTAGTAGCTCTGCCTTCTGCGCTGTGGGTTGAGGGTTCGATTCCCTCACAGGATAAATATTTGTGTGAAATGCATAGGTGTTTGTTCTTTGTTTGGGTATTATATAGTATTATAAGTATGTATTTACAAATATATATGTATTCTATCAGTCATCTAGTCACCATAATACAAGCTATGCTTAGTTTGGGGTTAGATGATGTTGTGTGCATTGAAAAAAAAAAAAATGAAAAAATATTTATTAATAGCATAATAACAAATTTAAAATTTACAGGTTTAGCTTTGACGATAAATAATATTTGCTTAATGCTAAGGTAGATGCTTATAAACTATCCAGCGGTCTTCACACTAGGCAAGCCTGTATCGTGAAGACCTGTAAGCAGCAGGTTAAACTATATCAATATAGAGATCACGGTCATGCGATGTACATACATATGTTATACAAAGCTATATTTTATTTTAGAAAAGGTGCGCCAAAAAGAATATAAGAAAGTAAAAACATTGTTACATAAATTAAATATTAAAAATGTGATGATGTACAAATGATATGATATGATATGATATGATGATAAACAAAATTGCATAAATATAATATATATTTAATAATAAAATTAATATATACAATCATTTCTAAGATTTCATAGATATAATAAATAATAGTGTAGGAAACACATAAGGGTACATGTTTGTTGGTAGGGTATAGGTATTATAATTGGCTCAAATTATTGTTTTTAACATATCTTCAGTAGTATCATAAGAAAGAGATGATAACCACTTATTTATTACACGTTTGCAATCATAGACACGTTTATTTTTTATGTCGCAATGTTTTAAAACAATGTTATACACATGCGCTCGTATATATTGGCCAAAACGCTGTGCAAAGGAAGTTTTGCAGAGAGGAGTAGTTATTTTATAGTTTCTTTTTTTAATTAGTGCTTCGTAATCTGCAGATGTCAGTAAGGATTTGTGGACAGAAATTGAGATTTTGGAGATAAAAAGCTGTCGTACATTTAGAACGTTACTGTCCTTATATAATTCGATTGTGGGGTATCTGTATGGCTTTTTGTACATCACTTTCAAAACGGCACGTTGAGCTCTTTCTAATTGAAGCAAATGCGTTTTAGCGGCACTACCCCAGCAAGTGACACAGTAAAGTAGAAGTGATTGGCACAGGGCAAAATATATAGATTTAATTAATTGCCCACATGCAACATCTCTCAGATTTCGCATAATATGAGTAATTTTTCGTACCCTTGACGCAAGAGCTTCCAAATGAGGCTTGAACGTTAGATTTTCGTCAATTAGTACTCCCAAGTATTTCACAACTTTGGTTCTAGGCAGAGTGCTATAGCCACAGTATGAAGTGAGACCGGAGCAGGTTACACCGTGAATTTTAATTTCTGTTGTCATTGGAGGTGCAGAAGCTGATGTCTTATGAAAACATACATAAACTGTCTTTTTTGTATTTAGAGTGAGAAGGTTTTGTTGAAGCCATTTATTAATTTTCGCCATACCTACTTCTGCCGCATCTGAAACTTTTTGCCAAGAAGATTCATGAAAGACTACTGCAGTGTCATCTGCGTAACAAACGATTTCGGCATTAGCTATTGGGAGCTCATGAATGTCGTTTAAGTACATATTGAAGAGAGTAGGGCCTAGAATACTCCCTTGTGGTACCCCGTAATGGATTGTTTTAGGCTCACTGATGGTATCGGCAATCTTTACATACTGTCTCCGTTCCGTTAGATAACTTTCAAACCAGGCTAAGGCAATACCTCTAATACCTAGACTGTCTAGCTTTTTCAACAGTATGGAAACGCAGACAGTGTCAAAGGCTTTTGCCAAATCTAAGAAAACGCCCAAGGAAAAATGACCCACATCTAAACGAGCTGATACTGCCGTTGTTAACAGAGACACTGCATCTTCCGTGCACCTACCCTTTCACCTGGAGCACCTGGAGACTTGGCGTTATTTAAACCTTCAATTAGTTTCTTCACCTCCGAAGTATCGGTGGGGTGTAGAAAGAAAGAATTGGCTGAAGAATGCCCAAGTCTGACGGTCTTCGCGAGGTCGCTCTCGTTCATGTCAATGCTCGACAAAATTGTACCAGCCAACTTCTGCCCAACTGTAGTAAAGTGGCTATTGCATGCATTAACGGAGTGAAGCGCGTCAAGAGATCCTGGGAGTGAAAGAAGTTCAATTGGCTCTTTTTTTTCTTTTGTGAGATTGCAAATGTTTTTAACTGATTGCCATAAGTTTTTAGGGTTATTTAAGTTAATTTTCAAGTCATTTGCTTCATAATCTGATTTGAGCCTACGCAGTAAAGTGACAAAAAAATTTTGATAACGACAGTATGTTATTCTTAGAACTTCATTCTGCGGGTGTCTTCTTGCCTGTAGATGAAGTCGATCACGATGGCGCATGCAGCGCATAAGCCCTGGAGTTATCCAGGGCTTCAGGGTGTGCTTAGATCGGCTTACCCTCACTTTGGTCGTATGCTTATTGACAATATTTGTCAGTTGTTTGGTAAATTCTTCCGTGGCAGTGTCAACATCGCTACAGGCGTAAACAGTGTTCCAGTTTATAAGAAGGAGATCACTCATAATAGCCTCATAGTTTCTGAGTAGTTTTACTCGACTAGAACGTTTACACTTAGGCTTCTCCACATTAATTCCTGACAATACCAGATAGTGGTCAGTTATATCTGATTGACATACAATACCTAAAGTTGAGCTAATATTTACATTACCTACGTAAATGTGATCAAGACATGCTGATGCCCTGGTTGGTTGCGTAATAGCAGGCATTAGTCCATTCTCTGCCATGAAACATTGATATTCCATGCTGGACGAGTTATCCATAATGTTAACATTAATGTCTCCTGCAATTACAAAGGGTAGACTACGTGGAGCATAGTAAGAATAAAAAGATTCCAATGATGACAAAAATACATCAGTACTTCTAACTGACGGTGAACGATAGATCGCAAGGACAGAGATCATGCCAGGGATGTGCACAAATAGGCAATCAACATCAGCTATGCTTGGTTCGGACACCAAAGCGCTCCATATATTCCTTACAAAGACCACAACACCGCTGTTTTGGTTTTTATGTTGAGTTGAATGGTAATGACTATAGCCTGAGATGGACGGAATGGTGGAACCACTGTGTAACCAACATTCTGATAGAATAATTACGTCAATCGGTAGATTAAGACGTGCAAAAGATACAAGGAAGGTATTAAAGTTTTTGGATATGCTTCTAATGTTAAGGGCAAGGATCCTAAAATTATGTTCTGGTGTTAAGAATGTTCTACACATCTCGATCTCACTCAACGTTTGACAATGAATTTATAAAGACTCTAGGTCATTACTGATGTCATTGGGAAACAACATTTTTAATAACTATTATCCTAACCAAAGCTAACCGTTCACGGAGGCGTATGTTATGTTTTAAGCTAACTTTCATACTTACGACATTTAATTTTGGTATTAGGTGAGCCACGGTTTCAGAATTTACTGATCGATACTGAGATACACTTATGATAATATTTCGACTTGAGATGAAGTAATAGTGGATATAATAATATATATAAAATATACTATTTGTATTAATTATAAAATAGATAATAAACTCTATGTGTATAAATATATATGTGGGAGTTATGCATAAAATTTTACAACAATATACTACCATACTAAGAATTGTCAATGAAAAAATATACAAACTAATTAGAGAACAATAGAGCGAGTACAAAAACCAGCTACTCTTTAACAGCGGTGGAAGCCACCGACCCCGCACCAATAGGCAATACAAGATCAAGGTCACCGGACGATCGTATGGCCTGTGACGGCCTGCCTTCCCTCTGCCTGACGTAGATTGAACCCTGACTGCACCAGCAAAACTGAAAGCCTTGATTCTTCGCACGAGTTCTTGCTTCACGAAACAAAAGCCGGTTTTGCTTTGTAAGCCGCTCATTGAAGAAGATTTTAGTGGGTGATCCAGCCAATTCCAAATCAGTGCTTAGGATGTTAATGCGTGACTTGGAAGCTCTCAGGATCTGTTCTCGCTTAGAGCGGCGCAGTAGACGCACGACAACAGGCCGCGGCATTTTAAAAGGCAGAGTGGCAGAGTTAGGTTGCGAGGGACGGATGCCGACACGTGAAACAAAGTCCAAATCTCCGTCTCCCAGGTCCACACCTAGCTTTTTGGCTGCAATGATAACCGTGTGCTGTAAATTCTCGCTTGCAATCTCCGGGATGCCGGCTATCTCAATTTCATTTTTCAGCATGATCTGAGCCTGCTGATTCAGTTCATTTTGGAGCCCAGATATGGTTTCCTTAAGAATAACAATTTCTTGGTCTTTCTGCTCCAGGCGCTTTAGACGTGCATCAGTTGCTCTCAATGTTCCCACAAGGTCATCCATGCGTCCGTGACAATGAGTGAGTGATTCTGTGACTTCTTCTAGCTTAGTGCTCAGTGAAGCAAACTGCTTAGTGAGTTGACGTAACTCCAATGTTAAATCGTAGAGTTCAAGTCCTGTTTGTTCCGAGACCGTTTCAGACTTTTTACGCATAGTCACATTCTGGGTTTCAGAGCCTGATCTCACAGGAGTGAGAGAATTATCTCCTTTTTTCTGAGATGCTGAACACTCAGGACACCTCCAGGTCGATTTTCGTTCAGCAGAAATCGTCAATATGTTTATGTTTATGCATATTGAGCAGAAACTTTTTTTACAAGAACCAGAACATTGGAGAGCGTTTACCTCCTTGGTAGCCTTAAGACAACCAGCACACTTCATAGTCAGTAGAAAATTAAAAGACAAAAAAAAAAAAAAAAAACTTTTTTTTTATCTTATGAAACTCACAAAATCCTCTCTGAGGCAGTCGTAACACTGCTACGCTTTTCGTCCAGTCTGTATCGGTGATCTATGTGCGGCGACGTCAAGTTAACCGGTAATGGAACTCCACTCGATGCGCAGGCGGTAGTAAGCCTTGCGTGGTGCACTTAAGGCTCGAAATTCCTTTCGCTAAGCACGCTCACAACAAAAACGCGATACCCGCACTTGTTAATTTGAGAAGTTACGATTGATAATAATTCTGTTTTTATTCACTAATCTGCACTTATTTCTAGAAACTCTTTATATCCCTTTATTTCCGAACTATCATCGGTGATGAAAATGTAAGAACCAGTGAAATTAACTCGAATTTATAGGTATTGTACGAATAAAATATGAGGAGCTACACTTGCACAATGTTTACTGTATGACCGTGATGTCAAAGATGAATGCATTGTCCAACAATATTTATTATTATTATTATAAGTAGGTCATTTAAGCGTTATATTTAGAGGTTGATCTTCGAGAATGTCTTTCTTAGTCCACGTCTACACTCTGTAATGTACTGTACATAATTTCAAGTCTCTACGACCAGCGGTTTAGGCTTTGCAATGTCTATTATCAGTTGACTGGCCAGTTAGCTCAGTTGGTAGTAGCTCTGCCTTCTGCAGAGGTTTGAGGGTTAGATTCTCGTCCAGAGCAAACATTTGTGTGATGAACAAAGAGGTATGTTCTGTATCTGGATGTTATAAAGTATCATATGTATATTAAAATAATAAAAGTCAGCTGGTCACTATAACATAAACAATGATTAGTACGTATACCAATATTTATTTATTAATTGTATTTGCAATTTATTGTGAATTTTCAGGCTGAAAACTGAGGTAGAGGAAATTATTCTCTACACTTATATATAGTGTCTCTGTCTTTGTGTATGTGACCTTTTCACGGACGGAACTTTTCACGGCTGAACGGATCTTGATGATATTTGGTAAGCAGATAGTTTGTATCTTGGGGACAGAAATAGGTTACTATTTATTTAGGTATCAACCACTTGAGTAAACCAGCTAGTTCTCAATATTTGAAACGTAAATATTGCTTACTTTTTTTCTTTTTTTAACTTGCTCTGCTTTAAAAATATTACAAGTAGCATAAAAATGTTATTTTCATTTACAATAACCAAGAACTTTGGCGTAATTTGGAAAATAATGGCGGTTTGCTAACTTCACCGACAGAAATTCCGTTAGAAGAAGTTTTGGTCTCAAAATGGGCAACTTTACTTTGTAAATACTTAGTAACATAAAATTAGCATAATTTAAGTACTTCAGTACTTTTGAACTATTCGGGTACCCCCAGTAGGACGACGACGACGACACTGAACTTTATCAAAAATTGCGGCTACAATGCTTAATATTTATTAAATGAATATCTGTACTGAAAAACTATTAAAGAAACCTCGTTATATCTTTAAAAGACCTATCCAACAATATGCCACAAGATGGCGAAGTAAAAAAAAACAACCGTACTTTATACGTGGGAGAGGTACCACTAAAATCCTTTTTTTTGAACTTTGTAGTGGGCATTAATAAATATTACAGTGCAAAGTTTAATTATGATAAGACTAATAGTTTGCGAGAGCTAGAGCTAGAGCTCTGAATGGGGCGGACAGACAGACAGACATAGCGAAACTATAAGGGTTCCTTTGTTGCACTTCGGTACCCCAAAAATAGGTACCTACGCAACAAAACTTGTTAGCTGCCCAGTAGGGCCATTGAACGGAAATATATTGGCAGCGATTCTGATGAGGTTCTGATTTGGTTAATCTGTATGTCAAAATGGTACCGCGCTATTTTTTATGAACGGTTTAATCGTTGCATTCTCCAAAATAAAACTAAACATAAAACGTTAGAGTTTACAACCAAAGAGTATGCAATATCCTATAAGATTTACAACGACAATAATAAAATCTATTAAACTTTTTGTTCTTCTTTTGGTTATGGCATCTGTTATCCTCTTGTTATCGTTGATCGATTGAGTGTGATTATTTTTAATATTTACACTATAATAAAAAGCAGTTAAGTTGTTTGTGTGTATGTTTTAACGTGTATGAACCCCCTACTGCTGATTTGCCCTCTATTAGGGCTTAAGTAACTCGCGGCAACTAGCAATATGCGCGTATAGCCAAATTCCTGCTATCTAATACAATTTTTATTACGCTGATTCGTAGCGTATTTTGACCTGTGAGGCAGCGGTAGCCTGTTTCATGGGCAGCGGCTGGCTTCTATATTGTCAGGTGGAGTGTGTACCCACTAAATGGTGGCAGACAACTACATAATGGAACGTCTGTCGTCCGTTATATCGAACATTAGTCAAAATCGTGGGCCGCGAATGGACAGAATTAACACAGGATCGTGGCGCATGGTACCTACAAACATAGGGTGGCCTAAGTTTGTTTATAATACCCAGAAACATTGCACGGTGAACATTGCATGGAACGAACTTGTAAGGCGCACTTTGATCCTTTTATCATACTGGTTCAAAAGAACTAGTGACACGATATGAAGAAGTCGAAGATTCAGGCTGTATATGATAAAAAGTGTTTTTACTTTAAACTAAAACGTGCGGACGGGGTCGCTAGCGAAGCTGCTAGTATTTTGTACTTATGTCAAAATATTGTCAACTTCGATTGTAAACTCTATGATTGTCAAAAACGAAATTGATAATGTTTTTTTAGTTAATGGGTATTTATCGCGTATTACCTTTTAATTCATAGTTTTTTAACAAAATTTAACTTGAGGCAAGTAAGTATTGTTTTTGTTCATAATGGAGATATAAACAATAAGTGTACTTATTAGAGAAGAAAACTTAGTGTTCACAAGACACTGATCGTCCATGATATTGTATAATGTAACAATAAGTAATATATTGCCCAGCTTTGTGTTTTTCAGATAAAATGGACGGTGGACGCCGTACCCACCACCTTACAGCAGCTTCAATTATTGATGAAGTTTGCCGAGGCCAATAAAGAACTAGCCCTCGGTAGACTTCGATCTAAAGAGGGACGGGCTATGTCGATTCGCCTTTGGCATAAGTGCGCTGACGCACTGAATAAGGAAGGGCTAGTAAGATTGCCTAAAGAGTGGACTAAAGTATCTAACTTTAAGGTTATTTATAACTTAAGTTCTTAAACTATTTATCATCATAAATAATTTAAATTTACAGATTTGGAATGATCAAATCATTCGACATTCAATCAATCAGAGTAAAGTAAGATCAAAATTGACGAGCCTTACTCTCTCTCAGCGTCGAACAGTCGGTGGGCCTTCAATAAATGTAAAAAAAACTTGTAGTCCGTGAAATATACATACATAATGTGTAGAAAATACCCCACGAAAGTGTTTCTGTCTTTTCTATTTCTTGATGTATAATTTTTCAGACAGCAAGCCATGGTGCACTCGACGAGAGCCGCAGTTTGATTATGCTTATTGAGGAGATGCGCGCCCACAGAGACAGCTTTCTCACTCAGTCTGCGCTGAGACAAGCTGAAGCCGCGAAAGCGCGGCTGAGGCTGATGTAATAACAGCCAACGCCAGTAGACTACAGGCCGAAACAATGGCAACAGTATGCCAATCTTTAATATCTTTAGTGGCTGCAGTTCGTCATTTCTTAGGATAAATGTAAATAAACTATAAATTCGGATCCGGCCCTTTTTATTTTTGTCGTTAGACCTTAGATACTTCTTTCCAAATATATCTGACACGATCAGAACCCAAACCAATGCAACGTCATCTAGTTAGTAGAACTAAAACATTTATTACGGAGCTTACGGAGTTTTTTTAAGGTTAACAAATCAGGCTGTTATTCATAATTTAGTAAAACATAGCTTGTGAGATTATAACTAATAGCAGACGTTCATAGAAAAACTTAAGGTTTCTTGTTGGACTTCGGAATGTTAAAAACTACATTGACCACAGTAATGTTTATTTTCCCGCATGTCTATAACAATTTCTAAGAAAATACAAAAAATAATGATGACTACATACTGCAAATAATAAATATAAATATGGTATGACACATTTCAAGGCACTTTTTTTATAAAATATCGTACACACGAAAAATAAAATATACAGATTATACTGAAAAGATACAGAGATTCATTTATAAAAATAATATTTATTCAATAAATTAACTAAATTATGATATTAGATCACACTCCCAAATAAACGTACCTACTTGAAAATTTAAATTCATTCTGAAAGAATAAAAGCTTCATAATAATCAAGAATAATTTTCGTAAAAGAAAACATTAAACAATAAAAACATTAAATATGTTCATTATATTCATTGAACGTATCAGGAAGTAATCCTTAGGCGCCAAAGTCGCCGCTGTTACAGCCTTGCTTGCTTAGTTGATTGGGACACTGGATGGTCCTTATTATCTCCAACCACCGTCTGGTACGAACCCATCGCGTAAAACAGAGCTATCAGAACCTGAAAGATGTATTATATATAGTGCGCCAGTAGAGTTAACGCGGGATGATCAGCAGTCAGTATTTAATGATGATGTATGTAGCTTGGGTTGTAGATACTACTAACACTTAACTTTGTCTCTACATCTAGACCATCAGCACGAAGTGGAGCAGATATAAAAGGTCTTAGCTTTTCCACCAATACCGTGAAAAGAATCATAGAAAGACGATACTGTTCCACAAAGTTTCCTTCATATGAGAATGTGAGAGATCGTCTTATTCATTCATTTTTTCTGTAGGTTGATGTTCGGCTTTCAGCCACATCTACCTCATACGCACTTTCTAAATGATCAAAGCAAATTCCGAGAATGTTCAGCAATCAAAACGGCTCAGAAAACAATAAGAAGTCTCTCGACACAAACTGAAATAAAAACGTTAGTTTGAAAGCGCTGTCAAAGATGACGCGATCCGGCAACGTTCGATCAACGTATTTTCCAAAATAGATCTAAATCGTTTCCGTTATAGTGATTATCGCGGTACGAAATATGTCAAAAATAACGTTTTGACTTTGGTTTTGATTTGGATTAGCTTTGGTTCAAACGTTCAAAATTACCGCGATCGCCCCCCAGTATTAAGTACCTACACTTAATACTGGGCAGCTAACGAGTTTTGTTTTAATTGGAAAAATTGGTAGAACGACATTTACTCCGAGAACCAAGTCAGTTATTTTAGAAATAGACATGCTTACAATCTTAGTAGGTAGGTAGTTAATTATTTTTTTCATTACAATTCTGTACAATATAATATAATAATAATAAATAATAATGCTGCACATTTTATACAGCATCATCCAGTCCCAAAGTAAGCAGAGCTTGTGTTATTGGAACCACATGACTGATACTTTTTGCAAATACATAATTACATAGTAATTATATATAATAATTATATACATAATGTATACATGTATACATAATTACATAGTAAATTATACATAGTAAAACACTTACAGCAAATATTTTCAGATCATACAAGCATTTGTTCAAGAAAAACAAGTTTTTAACTTACGTATTATTTTGTTGATGAACTCACCGAGAATCTTCATCAGGGTGGGTTTGATTGCTCTTATTCGTATTCACACTGCGGTATATGTTTGTATGTATGTTATACAGAATGTCCCAGAACTAGTATTTTAAGCCGTTCAGAGTGATTCCGGCCATAAAAATGTGTTCATTTGCGGTTTTTATTCAGTTTAGTTCATTAAGAATTCTAAGGCATCTTTAGGGTGATTCCTAAGAATTCCTATTTTAGAATTTGCATACAAAACTTTTCATTTAATTTAAATTTTAAAATTGACAACTCCAGTTTGTCAACAATGACCTACCTACACATCTAATTCACACAAGTGCAAATTTATTGCTATACTAAGGTAGATAGGCATAGATATCCAGTTCTACCAGCTTTAAGGACAAACTTGCTTGCTGCACATTTCTTTAATAAAAATCATCGAAGAAACAAATACCGTAGAACATTTGTTGTTCTCGTAGGTGTCGTGAGTCGTTCCCGCTCGGGATAACAGACAAGTTCCAGGACACCTTGTATAATACCAATTTAAAGTTGAACTTTTAGATTAAATCTTTCTTGACTCTGCTAACTTTGTCGTTTTTAACAGATAATCAGTAACTGGATCGTAGACCGCACTGGCATTTTGATCTAGACATGGGGACTGTCAGTCCTTTTTAAAAGGTTTTAAGTCCGTGGACATGGACTGAGTTAACTACAGTTATAAATAAAATAAATAATAATTAATGCCGGACTTTTCACAGAGTGTCATCTAGCCCCAAGGTAAGCAGAGCTTGTGTTATGGGTACCACATGACTGATATACTACTTATATACTTTTTTTTGTATATACATACATATTATACATAAAAACACCCAGACCCAAGACAAATACTTGCAGATTATACAAACATTTGTTCGTAATCGTGTATCATATCGTATATCGCAACCCTCTGCGCCGCAGCCGGGCTTTGGTCCATTGCGCCACAGTAATAGTACACGCAGTGCTCGTAGCTATGTTTTATCGCAGTAAAAGGTCTCTCCTTCAGTAATAAGCACCCTTTAAATCAAGCAGTTACTCGCAAGTGACGAAATTAAACGAAAATGGTGCTACTTGGAATGTTTACAAATTGAATTGGATTAGTACTTGGGTGGTTTATGTCTCTGTGTATGGTCCAAGTCATATATTGGTAGATAATCAACACAACACCATCTTGCCTCAATAAAGCGTTTACAATGGAAATCGAATGACTGACAGTACTTGTATACTCGGATATGGATAGAAAATACTTTATTGCACACCACAAAATACATTACACTATTATAAAAAAACAGTGTAATACAATGGGCGGTCTTATCGCTAGATAGCGATCTCAGCCAGACAACCTCAGGATGGATAGAAATCATTATAGCTGAATATGGGGTGATGAAAATAATAAAGTGATTAATGATAAAAATAATATTTATATACATATTTACAGGATAACAAAAAGTGATATACATAGTTATAATACTTAATAACACCCAAACGCAAAAAATAGATCTATGTTCATCACATAATGTATGTTCTGGATGAGAAGCAAACCTACAATGTACAGGCAGAATAATAAAAAAAATGTGTGTAAAGTCGGTTTACGGGCGATAATTTTACGTGATAACGTCATAAGAAAACATTGATGAACCAATCGTGCTTCTCTATCGCTTGTTCCGCGCTTTCGCTTGCACGCTCGGCTCAGGCGGAACGTGACAATGAGTCATGCTTTTTCGTGCGTGCAGCCGGCGTTCATCGATTTATAAGACGCTATTACGTCAAAAATGTATTTAAGTACTATATCAGTTATGTGGTACCCATAACAAAAGCTCTGCTTACCATGGGGCCAGATGATGCTGTGTGAAATGTCCGGTATTATTATTTGTTTACGAAAGTTGTACTACGTTATGTAATGGCACGTTATGTGACGGTTGTGGATTCCTCAAACTATTTATCACAGTGAAAAATAGCGTCAGCTCCTCACTTGTTCTCAAGCTATAACCATGAAATAGCCATTCAAGACAGACGAAGTCGTGAGATAACCTCCATCCTGTATTTCAACTTCTCGAGGTTTACGAGGGATCTCAAAAACTTCTACGCTGCGATGCAGCTTGAAGTAAACAGTAAACAGCTGGGTCACTGCAAAGTTCTATATTTTTCTTTTATTTTGTCAGTAGTTATGTTGAGAAAGTGTGATGAAATGAAAGTGCACCTCAGAAGCCAAAAGTATATCTCATTGGCCTAATTAGCCTACAATCACCCACTGCTGGCATCCGCTCCGCAGTGAGATCCCGCCGTTTTTAACCGAATTTAAAAAAGAAGGAGATTCTCAACTGTATTTTTTTTTAAAGTTAGTTACCTCATAACTCTGTCATTTATGAATCGATTTGAAAAAATCTGATTTCATGTAAAATGATACTTCCCGATTGGTTCCATATCAATTTTATAAAAATCGGTTCGGTAGTTAAGTTTTTAAATAAAAAACGGTGAAAAAAATGAAACGAAATTTTGATATTTTGCTTTCCTGTGACTTTACAGTAGTGTATACGAATTTCGAAAAATGATAAGGTTCTAAAAAGCGAAAAATAAAACTTTTTTTACCAGCTTCAAAAAAAGTAGGAAGTTCTCAATTTGGTTGTTTTTTTATGTGCTCAAATGTCATTCAATAAAGTCCGTTTTCTTTTTAGTTTTTAAAACGTAATTATAGTTATGACATCTAACCACTCAGCTGATTGTCTACTTGGTGATCTTTAACCCTCGCGAGGGTTACCACTCTGTCACTGTCTTTTTCAAACTACCGTTTTCCCGCCATGCCAATTGACCAGCCCATCTCTACTTCAACTGATTGATCCTTTTACCAACGTCCACTACTTTGGATCGTCGTTGATGAGTGTTCGGCCAACCAGTGAGATGCCTAACAAGGCACTATCCATTTTGATTGAATTATTCATGAATATTACAAAATTACTTACTTGAGATAGGTATAAGTAATATAAATCAATATAAATCTGATACAATACACAATACCGATCGAGGCTTCCTTTTATATTTTTTTTTGTTTTTAATTGCTTCGTCATTTATGAACCGATCTTAAACAATATTTATTCATTTCAAAGAATATAATTTACGATTGGTCCCACAAAAAAGTTCATCAAAATCAGTTCAGTAGATTGATTTTTAAAACCAAATAGATGGAAAAAATATGTAATAAAATATGCCAAATAAACAGAATTTCATATTTTTATATAAATTAAGTTTTCTTTTTAGTTTTTAACACTTAATTATTAAATACATACTTCTGAGACCTTATAACACTCAGACACAGAACAAACACCTACGTTTGTCACACAATAGTTTATCCTGGGAGGGAATCAAACCCTGAACCTACAGCGCCGTTAACAGTGCTACTACCAACTAACCTGTCAGTATTAGTCCATTGAAAAGTTACATTTGGGTATGCATTTGTCAGAGGACGCAATTTTATTTTTTTAATGTGTAGGGGGGGTCAGTAGAAGCTTAAGTTCAAGTTTGTGGGGTCGGCACCCTTGTCCCCCGGCCGCCATCTTGGAAAAGGGGGTGCAAAGGGTTTTCGCGCTGTATCTCGTAAACTAGTTACCTTACAGAAAATTTAATCAAACATAAAATGTAGCAAATTAAATTTCCTACAATTTTATTTCTATTACTTTTTATCGTCAAGTGACCAACAAAAAAGTTATAAACAAAAATAAATGAAAATTTTGTTTGTTTGTTCTAGGTTTTACAGCGCTCCAAACTTAAACGGATTCTCGAATGCTCATAGGGATGCAATAAAAACTAAAAATTAGGCTTACTTTTCTATCTATATTTTTTTTATTCATACAATTTATTATGATCTTAACATTCCTATGCTATTATTGAACTATGTTTGACCCTTTTACCCACCACCTATGAGGTATAACATGGGCAAAGTCAAATTTATAAAAATTTTGCAGAAGCATCCAGAGTTAGCAAGTGGAACTAAATTATTTATGAGTGAGAAAGTCGAGTCATCGTTACTCAGTGTTGTTGGCGAACGTTTTTTCGTCTTTTTATATGGCGGAAATAAAGACGATACTCTAGACACTCTGCGATACAAACGATTTGCTAAGACAGTGACAAAAAATGCATTAAAAAATGCATTAAATTTTTATAAATTTGACTTTGCCCATGTTATACCTCATAGGTGGTGGGTAAAAGGGTCAAACATAGTTCAATAATAGCATAGGAATGTTAAGATCATAATAAATTGTATGAATAAAAAAAATATAGATAGAAAAGTAAGCCTAATTTTTAGTTTTTATTGCATCCCTATGAGCATTCGAGAATCCGTTTAAGTTTGGAGCGCTGTAAAACCTAGAACAAACAAACAAAATTTTCATTTATTTTTGTTTATAACTTTTTTGTTGGTCACTTGACGATAAAAAGTAATAGAAATAAAATTGTAGGAAATTTAATTTGCTACATTTTATGTTTGATTAAATTTTCTGTAAGGTAACTAGTTTACGAGATACAGCGCGAAAACCCTTTGCACCCCCTTTTCCAAGATGGCGGCCGGGGGACAAGGGTGCCGACCCCACAAACTTGAACTTAAGCTTCTACTGACCCCCCCTACACATTAAAAAAATAAAATTGCGTCCTCTGACAAATGCACACTAAGGCCTAAAAAATGTAACATTTTAATGGACTATATGCAAGCTATTTGAAACAGACTATGAGACTCAGAAAGATTTTGTTTTGGTTTATAGCTCGTTCACTAGGGATTCGTAGGAAATTAGGACGAAGTTCTAAGTGCTCAAGTTGGTATTGTTTTGTGTGATCATTTCCTTGAGATATTCTGTCTGTTGCTTGTTATGATTTTGAATTTGCAGTCCTTTTAACAGCGATTCTTTTTATTAACAGTCATAAAAATAATTTATCATCTTGTTTTTGAGGCGGTTCTCTGCAAACGAGGTTTTTATGCTCGTAAACGTTATTTATAAGCTTTTGTAGAGAAATAATCTTATAGGGATGGTACATATCATGATGTGTGATTATCAACGCACTAGAGAAAGAATACTGGCATAACTGTTCTCATCCAACGCTTTGAGTATTTCACACTCAAATATTTCGTGATTTGTTTCATGAGAAAAAAAAATGGTTCTATTAAAAACAGAATACTAGGTAGTCGCAATAGGATTCTTGGGGCCCTTGCAAGCAGATGGGACAGTGTCCTGCAAAGTTTTTTGGTGTCAGCCCTGATTAACCCTTTTGCTCGGCAAATCTATTATATTAATTAAGGTATTTAAATTAGTAGGAATATTTTTTGACATTTAATTTAGTTTAAATTACTGTGTTATTTATCAGTGATCTTATATTATTTTTTCTTCTATTTTGATTGTATGTGCAATGGATTTTAGTTATCTGAATAAATAAATATTATCTATTTTTATTATTATTCATACATTTTGGAATTTGTATTTTTGGTAACAGTGTCGGTGCCTTTAACCACAAAATAATACATGAGTGTTACATAATGCTTTGAGTATTGATCAAATCAAAGAATTCTGTCAAGATTGATTTTAGTAAACGCTTGGCATGTTGATGATCAAATGAAAGAATACTTCATTTCATTTATTCATTTAACAATATACATTGTATTTGAATATAATCTTACATTAAATTGGCCTAAAATTACACATAATTAAAACAATAGATATTAAAAAACAAACAATAAAGTACAATTAAATTAAAGAAAATAAAAATAAATATTAATGTTATATAATTCAATTTCAATAACAACTACTTTTGGAGTTCGTCCACTGTACTGGCAAAACTTGACACTCAACGGTTTGAGTATTGATCAAATAATAGAATAATAAATCCTAGTCCTAACCTCAGACCAAGATGTATTTACTCGGTCTGAGCCCCTAACCAACGCTTAGATTAATCTATTGATCAAACCGCTCTGCCACTGTGGATCAAATCAAAGTTACATGGATACTATGGGCAGTGTAATGGTGATACATATGATACTACAGACACAATAATAATATTTTTGAAGGAGTTCACATAAAGCATAGTGAGACGTTGAAAAATTTGGGTGTTCTCATGGACAGAAATCTGTCATGGGAACAACAGCTAACTGAAGTCAGCCGTAAAACTTTTGCCTAATCTGGTTCTATTCGGAGACTGCGTAACTTCCTTCCAATGGCCACTAAAATTTCACTTGCACAGTCACTCCTTCTTCCAATACTAGACTATGCTGATGCCTGCTACTTAGATTTGACTAAACAGCAACTTAACAAAGCGCCTTCAAAATCTTTCCATTAGATTTATATTTGGGTTGCGCAAGTATGACCATGTGTCTGAATTTGAAATACATCTCTCCCACTCTCGTTCTCTTGAAATGAAATTCTTTAGAGGAGCGCAGAAGGAGAAGTGTGGACAGGTGTCGCGAGTAGGAACTCGCGACACCTGTCCACACTTCTTCATACTAGGTATGCCAATTCTTTCACAGTACTGGCTGCTCAACTATGGAACGCACTGCCAGATGCAATTAGATGGATATTGCATCTAATATATTATATTAGATGCAATATGCCAGATATTAGACGCGCCAAATCACATACTATTTTTAAAACTATGGTCAGGGAACACTATTTGTCCTGTTGTTAACTATTGCTTGTTTCTTTACGTTATTTATATATATATATATATATATATATATATAAATAAATAAATAATATGAACTACAATATGATAAACTAAATAAACGAATACATACTTATATTATATACATATATATATATATATATATATATATATATATATATTTATATATATTATTTATTTATTTTTGCAATATTATTTTTTCTTTTTTTGTTATCCAGTAATATGTATGTACATATAAATTTTATCATAAATCACTCATATTATTTTCATCACACCATATTCAGCTATATTGATTTCTATCCATCCTAAGGTTGTCTGGCAGAGATCGCTATCTATCTATCGTATGTATTTAACTGAATGTAGCTGAAGAAAGGGTTATGATAATAATAAGTGATTTATAATGAAAATAATGTGTACATACAAATTTACATGATAAGAAAAATATATATACGTCGATATTAATACAAAAATATATACATAACTAGAACCCGCCCCGGCTTCGCACGGGTGCAATGCTGATACTAAATATAGTACAGAATGGTTCAGCCAGCGTTTGCAATAATATGTAGGGGCAAAAATATGTGTTTATTTACGACATCACATTAGAAACCTCTAAAATTAACACTTTTTCTCTACTATATTATGCATGTAAAATACATATAAACCTTCCTCTTAAATCACTCTTTTAAAAAAAAAAACCGCTTCATAATGCGTTTTATAGTTTTAAAGATCTAATCATACATAGGGACAGACAGACAGCGAGAAGCGACTTTGTTTTATACTATGTAGTGATCATACATAGTCTGGGGGCGGAGTACGATTAGTGTACTGTCAACTCTGTTGATCCTCTAAAGCTTGGACATCTATTCTGAAAACTCATTTCGTATATCGAAATCAGTTTTCAGAATAGACGTCCTATAGTGTTATTGAAATGGTCATCGAATTCAGTCCAATCTCAGTGGTTTTGTTGTCATATTATCGAATCGTCTATGGAGGAGGATTGCGACATCGATACTTAAAAGTAATGTCGGACGTTCCATCATTCAAAACGAGATTATATATTGCAGCCTTGCGAATTAAACATTGCACTCTGATATTATTTTTTGAAGTGAAAACTTCTTTTAGCGCGGTACGCAAATTTTTAGATGAGGTAAAACCTCTGGATTCGCGACACTGTTACCGTTTGGGGCTGCCGCGCTCGCCCCATTTGATTATAAACCTTAATTCGCATGTTTACATATGTCTACTTTTGTACGGAGAAGTTTCCTGAGTTAGGTTCTTTGATATATTATCTACATTCTGAACAAAAAATATTGCATCATCTGTGTTTGTTCAGTATTTGATTGGCAGTCGCCATAATTACTGATTTTAAAGTGATTTATCAGTAAACTCTAACGCGCCAAAATAAGTTTTCACTTCTGTCGGCACTCCCGGAGAGCAACCCGATTTTTTAAAATTTTTTAATTATTCCGATGTTATTGTGTAATTTTGTTGATTTATATACCTATTTTATATTTGTAAGTAACTCTTAATTTGTTTTTGGTTGAGTTGTTTCGGGTTTTATTTGTAGTTTTTGATTTCTACGTACGTGTATGTCACTGAACTCCTCCTAAACGGCTGGACCGATTTGAATGATTTTTTTTGTATGCGTTTGGGTGGCGCTCTTGGTAGTTTAGATTCACAAATCAGCGCGGCAGATGGCGCTGCAGTTGGAACAATTAGATATGTTTTTTTTTCTTTTTAAAACGCGCGGACGAAGTTCGAACGGGACAGCTAGTTTTATATTATATAACAAATGACGAACGACAAGATACGACTTTGTGACATCATACTATCAACAATATAAACACTTGACAGTGGCAAAATTTACATTATTATGACACATGCCATAAACGAAGAAGAAGAAGGGTCGAAACGATGAAACTAAGGGTACAAAAAAACTAAGGGTTTTTTTGTACGTTTATTGTCACGAAATATCGTTTTGCAGTACGAGGGCTGATTTACGTCCATTAAGGATGATGGTACTTATTCATCTTATGAAGGAGGCACATTTGCACGACAATATTACGCCTACGCCTTTCGCATTTAAATGGGTCTTCAATGAGCAATGGATTGAGCAATAAAAAGCTCCTGTATCTACTGTAAAGTTATTGGAACAAAGTGCTTTATCGCACGGTACGGATGGAAACTAGGCGAAAAAAAGTGTAAGATTTTTCCGTCACGAATTTCCGTCACGACTCTTTCTTTAGCGTGCGTCCACAGTGAATGCGCGGTGACGGGGGCCTAAGGGGGCATGATGGCGGGCGTGTACGGTGGACATAGTGCAGGCTGTGTTGTATACCGAGGACCGTAACATAATAAATATATTAAAAATACCAAAACCGACGAGGATTTGGTATTTTTACTAGACAGTTCGATCTTAAGATGTGAAGTATTGCACGCAAGAGAATGTTGTGCACGAAATAAATAAAAACAGAGAAATATCTATAATGGTGAATTTTTTGCTTAGTATATAAAATTTAAATTGTACATATCCAACAACATTTGACTACATCTTGGCAAAAATATCACTTAAAATATTCCAAAACGCGCTTATGACGAGCGACAAGACCCAACTGGTTACCCTGAATACCCCTGCCACCCGCGCATTAGATCGCTTATTGACTAGGCCCGTAGTGCGGCCAGAACGCGCGGATAGAAATGTTTGTTTTCGACGCGTGCTATCTGGCTCAGGCCCGTCGCGCTAGGCGTCCGCCCAAGTCACTATACTGTGGACGCTAACGGCGATTTCGTTTGTTTGAAACTTCGCGCCCGTCGTCGCAACCGCGCTAGGCTCGCACTCTGGCCGATGCTTTAGACTGTTATTCATAAGGTGACAGGATTCTTCATCCCCGTACAAAATATCTCCGTAAATATCTTCGTAATAAAAAAATAAACATTTTATTGTACGAGTACACCATTCAATTCATTACTTATTTCTACGTTTCATTGAATTGCTCTCAGACGCTAGTAATTCATTCATTTGTATTTTTTAATCAATTATATAATACGTGTATTAATAATTAGCTGTCAGCGCGCAGCTGACAAACCAACCGAGAAAAACCAATTTTCCCGGGATAAAAAGTAGCCTATGTCACCCGGAGATAGTGTAGCTTTCCAACGGTAAGATTTTTTCCAATCGGTCACGTAGTTTCGGAGCCTATTCAATACAAACAAACATACATTCAAATCTTTCCTCTTTATAATATTAGTAAAGATAATATAAATATACTACGATAGGAACTTCGTTCCAACTGAGTGTTCCACGACACTTACTCATTTTTATTATAAAGATTTGCGTTATTTAAAGACCGTAAAACCAGGTTATATAGCTTGATCCAATCAATGTCTATCAGTTTCGATTAGCAATAGGCATTATTTCATAGATTGGTATTATCATATGGTCGGTTCGGTTGCTTTCTGTTTCTATTCATATAATATCATGTCTTACTATCAACATAAACAAACTCATTAATAGTATATCACTTTCAAAACTTTCGTGAATTGAACTACATTGATATACATTTTGTATTTTGATATACATTTTGTATCTGCAAAAAAGTATATAAGTAGTTTATCAGGCATTTTGATCCCAACCTCTGATTATTTGGGGCTAGATGATGCTGTGTGAAATGTCCAGCATTATTACTTATTCTATTTTTGGTCTTATTTATACTGAGATAGGTTACCTTCATATGGAACTTGTGTCTGAATAAAGAGTAGTAATATTATTATTATTATAAATGTAGGTTTAACTTACTTATCCATCAATAGTTACTGAAATCCGTTAGGCCTAGCACGCACTAGCGAATTAATCCGTGCTATTCAAAAACTATTCCGAAGGACATATATGTCATTTTTAACGCGGTTTTTTCCACTAATGCGTGCGTCTACGTCTGATTTCATATTCCACAGAATTTTCCGCCAAATAATTTGCAGTGCGAGCTAGGCTACGCATTAATGTTTTGATAGTATCAGATTTCCATATTCGCTCGGCTGCAGTAAACATTTTTGATATTTTTTTTAGACTGATTTGTAATTTAAATGAAAATCCAACCAACCTTTCCAAGAGAGGCGTCTCTAGGTTAAAAGTTCAAGAAAGTCACTTACTTTTTAAATGAAAAGCTCTCTAGCGGTATTCAATTTGCTCCAAGGCGTCTGAAGTGGGATTCTCGGCTGCAATTACTTAGAAACATAACCTTTGACCAGTTCTCTTAGTAATTAAAGTTTCTTTGAAGCTAACACTAGTTTGTAAGGTTATAGATACATTAGCGAGTCTTTTATAAAAATAATGCGATATAAAGTTGATTATAAATAATAAATTTTGCTATTTATATTATGATATTTTGCTTTTCTGTTTTCACTTTGCAGTGTTGTTTACGAATTACAAAATTTGATAAAGTCCTAAAAGGCGTAATAAAATAAAAAAACCGACTTCAAAAAAAGGAGGAGGTCCTAAATTAAGTAGTATTTTTATGGGCTTAAGTTTCATTCAATGAAGTCGCTTCTTTTGAGCTTTTAAAACGTAATTAGTACTGATTTTATATTACCTGTTAGTTAGTTAATTATGTAATAGCCTCATTAGCGTTTGCACGAATGTGTAATTAATAGTTTAGTAGCCTAATAATTAACGTTCGATACATTGTTGTTTGATTAAAATCAACCTTATAAAGGTTGGAGCATTAAAACACATGTTTTATTTAGGAAAAAGCCTGGGATGATTTACACACTACGTCATTGGCAATCGTTCATCTGTTGAAGATGATTTAGGTCGCGTCAGTAAAGTTACAGAGCAGTAAATTGTAAATGAAAACTTTCGTTGATGGATCCACTCCAGCAAGCTAAGGTGAGTGAAGTTTCCTCTCCACTGACGTCACTCTGCCTGGGATTCTGTTTGATAGCGCAGGCCTTCCCAGGTACCCACACTAACATCTCGATCTTGCCAACAAAACCCGCAGGAAAGTCGAATCAGTACATGCGGTGTCGGTTCGGTTGCAGGTGCATAACGGCTGGCACCGAGCCGGGCTTGCCAATGAAAACAGATTAAGGTAACAATAATAGAAAAATAGTTCTGTTGTATCGCCCAATCTATAGGATGACGTCACAAAATGGTGACGTCACACAAAGTGGTCACAAAATTACTGTGTACTTTTAATTGAAGTCCAATGTCCGAGTACTCGTACGCAATATCATGCGGTTTCTAACTAAAGCCTGGACACATATTTTCTCATAAACAGAACCACGCAATAAAGTTCCGTATACACTGCCTCTAGAGATTTGCCATAGTGTAGCAATTGCGGTATTTCAACTTTTTAAGGATAACAAGTATTTACACAGAACAATATAAACAACATGTGAATCAGTTAAGCTATTTCAGGACCGTTTAAAACGATCTATAGATAGTTCAACTAGATTAAATGTCTCAGATAACAGGAACTAACGTGAACATTTTTATTTTTGTTATTTTTATTTTTATTGTATAATTGTAAAACGTATGTTACAGCAGCAAATAGTACGTGCATCAACATTTTATATTTTATAATATACTAACGACTCGCCCCGGCTTCACACGGGTGAAATCATCTCTTCATCTTTTGATTTTGATTAACTAATTTGAACAAAACGCGGTTATTGTGACGTTGCTATAATTTATGGTTAGACATATTATTCTCGTTGATAATGTAGCTCCCCATAAATGAAATAATTTAATAATCTGATTAGTGTTCTGAGTTTATCCATTATATACAAACGTAGTAAAATAAAATCGTTTCTCTTTTTAATATTAGTTTAGATTAAGGTATTCATAGGTTTAGTGTTTTTTTTCCCAAAGTACTGGTACACTGATTTCGCTTATTCTTTTTTTCTTGGGTTTGTTATTGTCTGGGAATAAAAAATTGAAAATTTGCACGAAAAATTCAAATATTTACAAAACTCAACGACGATATTAACTTTTCTAATATAACTTTAGCGCTTTTAACAATATAACCTTATGGCGTTTGACATAACTGTCAGTCGTTTGACAGTTATAGATTATACCAATTCTAATTCAATATTCATAGTTAAGACAGGACGTCTGTCGGGTCAACTAGTTAGTAAAATTTGAATTGTTTGAGTTGCGCTACTATTTACGTTTACAATGTTACCGTTGACAGTAGCACAACGAAATGGGACAATGCTTATTTTATGAGAGTAAATAAATTTAGCAACAGTAGGCTCCCATGTGGGCCTTAACTCATTCTATCGGCCCTGCGAAAGAATCCATTTAGCATTGAAATGGAAATTGTAATGGGTGTACGGTAATGGAATTTTGCAGTGTTTTGCAATACCCTAATGGCCCAGCAGGTTTTTATGGCAAAGTAAGTAGTCCAGTTTGACCTAATGTGGAGGTAACATTGGCTCTGATTATGTTTGTATTTTATTTAATTTGCACTAAAGTCCGAATTCGAATAACAGTGTAAGAAATTTCTAAATTAACGGATGATTGACGTGTTTTAACCTCATTTTAGTCATCATCAAAGAAGTGTTGAACTGAATAAAGAGAAAATAAGGTAACAAAATGTAAATTTTAACATATTTTATTTATCAACGTTACTCTAATTTGAACAGTAGAGCAAGCAAAATAAGATCGTTTGTATTTTCTGAAATTTAAGCTGGTCAGGCAAAACTACAAAATTGTCGCTATTGACTCAATTCGCAAAACCGTGTCAGCGTTATGGCTTTCAATCCCTGGAGTTGAGTATAATAGTTGGGCAATGTGGCGCTACCGTACTACAACTGAACCACGAAATGGCTGTCAGCATTCGACTTTACAAAAAGTTCAATTTTATGTTATATTATATACTGCATCCATCACCGAGTTCTTACGCGAAAAACAAAATGGCGAGAAAAATTATGAGTTTACCAAATATTCAAAATTCAAATTGATGGACTGCACCACGGCTTATTTACACTCCAACGGCAAAATTACCTACAGTATTAGCACAGACAAAACGTAAGAATGAACGGGTCACTTCACCATTGAGTTTCAAGTAAATATCCTATACGATACCATTGCGATAATTATTCATCACCCTTACCAATATTCCATCGAACTCGTACTAATGCATAGAAGTAATGTCAGCTTGACATAGTGCTGTAAACACTATCTACGTTACTGATACTACAGTGTCGATATTTGAAGTCGATATCGCTCAACTAAGTGACTTGAATGGAGTCCTGTCTAAGCTACCTGCAATACGAGACGATTGCTAGCATATGATATGATAAGAACCGTTTTCTCTGCGAAATTTTTAAATGAAAAAAGGCATTGTTAACAGTTTACGGAGTGGTTTTGTCACTTTGAATTTGAATAAAAAAGGTAGGAATGCGTATTTTGTTATAATTTGTTTATGTCATGGTCTCAATGAGTATATATCTAATCATTTTATTAGTGTTGTTGAAATATCGTGAAAATTAAGAGGTGGTTTGTTTGCTAACCACTATGAATTTTGTAGCTATTCATGAGTATTAAACCCAAACAATTTTTGAACGTTTTTTGATTTGATTTTTGGAGAATGCCTCGCTGTATTATAGACGAGGATGTTTTAAATTATTTACGATAGGATCTGAAGTGAAAATTCTAATGAAAAAGTGTAGTGAAGGTGAACCTCCCATGGTACTAAATGATATTTTACCGGGACTTCAAAAAGGAAATATTCATGAATGTGATTCTAATGATGATGAACTAGAACTGACAACTAAACTACTGAGCTGGTAGTCAATAAAGAGTTTTCTATCTATCTATCTAACAGTGGCTATAACAAATTGTATAACCTTTTCTAGAAATGTTGAATTAACACTTCCAACGATGTTGCAAACCGTCTGAAAACGATGGATGAGAGCATAATAACATTTAACTGTAAAAACCATCTTTTAACTATGTAAAAAAAATTACAAGGTTTGGATACTTTGCGCAGAATCTCTTTGGATAATTTCTAGATTTTGAGATTTATACCGGCAAACATAGCGATGATGTACAAACGGAATCTTGTGGAGAAAGTTGTAAGACTATATTGTGAAAATTTAAGATATAAGAATCATTAAGTATTTTACTAATAATAGTTTCGGGCATTCGTCACCAATCCCTGGACAAATAAAACGACACAAACCAAATACTCCTATTGAAATATGCCTTAAAAGCTGCATGCATCGATTGGAAAGGACCTCATCCAGAAAATTTGCACATTGCAGCACTAAAAAAACTACAGCACGTACGTTATGACAGTGCACTGTGTCTGCTAAGTACCTCATTGTGATCATAAACGGATGACATGCTTTCAGCTTTATTAGAAAAAATAACTATGATATTAGTAATTACAGTTTGTGTACTCGAAATTAAATTAAAAAGTTTGGAATTCAATTATTTTTTTCATGACTACTGCCACAGTGGTTAGAAAAGTAACCACCTCATTCCTCGAAAACCTAACGCGGGAGTTTTTTTTTTCATTATTTTTTATACATATAGGCTCTAATTATAACAAATATTCAAAAGTTTCGTTTCTAATAGAAAGTTTCTAATATGAATGTGTGGCTGATTGTGTATTATAATGTTCGACATTTATGTGCTTATTTGTAATCCAAAAATTCAGTACCAGACCAACTCAACAGACCCAAAAAATAAACATTATTTAGAAATTGGAATCACACGTGACCTGTGATGCCTGAACGAGTTCAGGAGTTAAAATTTAATAGCGATAAAATTTACCTTTTAATTCCATAATAAACTTTTTTGAAAAACTTTTTTGAAATCACAGATAAAGAAAACAAATCCCATTCTACAAACATAGACGACCTCTGTGGCGCAGTCGGCTAAGGGCTGGCTGAGACGCAAAAGGTTGCAGGTTCGATGCCTGCCACGGGACATATGTTTGTATGATCTGCAAGTATTTGTCTCGGGTCTGGGTGTTTCTATGTATAATATGTATGTATTTACAAAAAAAAGTAGATATTTACGTAGTATATCAGTCATGTTATGTGGTATCCATAACGCAAGCTCTGCTTAATTTGGGGCCAGATGATGCCGTGTGAAATGTCCGGCATTATTATTATTATTATTATTTACTTTTAAAAACACTTATGTTCGTATTCATTAGTATGTATTACCGTGCAAAATTTCATCCCGATAAGACAAATAGTCTGTGAGTATAACCTCTTATTAGGGGCGGACAGACAGATAGACGTATATATCGAAACTATAAAAGTTCCATGTGGACTTAAGAACCCTAAAAACATACACTCTCACAACTGTACCTAACCCCCGGGCTCGGTAGACAATTCCTCAATTTTCAATTATATAGAACTTTGAGGATGTCAAGCTAGTTATATTAGGTTGACAATACATTGCGTGACCCAAGCTGGCTTCTATCTGGCCCAGCGTATTAGCATTGCCATTCAACGTGGTAATACCGCCAGTATCTTAGAAACGGGTAGCGTTCTGGCAGTTCTGGCAGCGTTCTGGCTGCGTTCTGGCAGTGATCTGGGTCAGTTGAGCTATCTATAGATCGTTTTAAACGGTCCTTAGATAGCTCAACTGTTTCACGTGTATTTTTTATTATAGTATATTATTTTGTACATTTCTGTAAATATTTCTGTAAATACATTAATTATGGCAATTAACAATGGTTAACAAAGTGTCAAATATCATTATATTTGACACAGTCATGTCTACGCTTTGCTCAGTAGTTTGTTAGAGGCAGGTAAGATTGGTAAGAACAACCGAATTTCTATACAAGAGCTCGTGACATTTATCATAGATGTGTAAGATACCCTGAGAGAATTGTTCCATCAAGAGTTCCTAGAACTGTCTTATATAAAATAAGTTCTTTTGCAATGTGTGGACAAATATTTAATAAAATTCCTGCCAAAATAAAAGACTTGCCAAAAAGGCTTTTTGCAAAAAAAAAGTTGTGGCTTTTTCATAGAACTTTTTACACTGTTGACGAATTTCTTGGAAACTAATGAATATAATTGATTAATGCTCAAATACAGTACCGTATAGTTCAATTTTATGTTTTTCAAAGCATATAAATTTGCATGCAATGTTCTTTGGTAAAATATGTGAACTTACTGAATGACTCAATATCTGTTACCTACCATATTTCTTGCAAATAAATTATTTATATTTCTATTTCTAGTACGTGTACGTGTTGTAAGCCCATTATAGAAATGCTAGAAATGATTTTTGTAGAGTCAAGTGTATATCGGCTTCCTCACAATGTGTTCAATCACTTGGATTAATATATGAAATAAAATTGATGTGCGCAATGTCTGTAAAATTCGAAAGGAAAAATTTATTTGTACTTGACCAGGTTCGAACCCACGACCTTATGATTTGACTGCTACGACTACACAATTAACGCATTAGATAATGAATGGCACAAAAATGCGAGATTGCCACTTAGGTTTTTACCACCGCGATGTCGAGGCGCCTACGTTACGTTCGGTTGTACTCAACCCAGTACTGTTCTTTATGTTAGTCTTAAAATTGAATCATTCTTAATTTCGCTTACACCATAGTCAACATTAGAATAATATATATTAATGCGAGTTTTAAAGTAATTTTGAATTGTAATTTTGTTCTCATATAGAATTGATTTTACTAAGCTTTCTGCAGTTTTTTTACACCAATTTACATGGCGACTAAATTGAATTAAATCACGTCAACTACACGTCGATAATAAGTGTTATTTAAAAATGTTAGGTACTTTTTATTTAGACTTAGGTGCAAATAAATAAATTCGTTCGTATTTTCCGACATTGTAGTTAGTCCGGCGAAATAACAGAATCATGAGCAATATTGTATTTATGTGCTCGTAAAATGATTTCATAGGTTTTAAACATAATTAAATATCAATGTCATATCTACCTTACCAATATACTTTTATGTACCTACTTAGACTTATAATGTTTCTGATCAATTCTGCTAGCTCCTATCTTGAGACGCGTTGTCAAAATAATGATCATATTCAGCAAAATTGCTAAGTACCTAAAGCACAAGTTTTTGTCATTGTAAGATAACAAAAAATCAAAACCAAAACTCGATATATTATAATTTAGTATTATTTTATAAATAAATTCAAGTAAAGCTCTAGTACTACCAATGTCGTTGGATAATGACATCAATGCGATAACTAATTAAAAATAATGTATCTTCAATTTCATAAGTAAATCAAAAATAGAAATGAATCATCTATTACTTAGATTCTAAGTAATAGTGATGTGTAATCAACTGGCTACCGCCTGCAGCTTTACATGCGTGGTACCTACATCAATAGTAGCCAATGTCCGTCCCGATTATACTGTCTATCTCTTTACCATTTAGGTCAAGATCCGCACAGATGATAAGCTATGAAAAGGTAACAAACAAACAAGCACACAGAAAGAGAGACACATTCAAATTTATAATAGGGCTCAGAATCGTTCTTCCTGTAAATCTATTGAGGAGATCTATGTGCAGCAGTGGACTTCTAGGGGCTGATATGATGATGATGATGATGATGATGAAAAATATTTGTATGTATGTGTATATACATACACATTTTACATCAGTCACTTTCGTTGGAACCAAAGATCAAATGTTTTTTATTGGTTCACTAACCAATTTAGTATTTCTCAAACGATTTTGATTGGTCTACCAGTTGATTTGGTGTTTCCACATGCAAATTTAAAACATCATTTTTTTTTATTTCTGTAGAGTTATCATACTCATGCTAAGTCTACAGTACGTATCTTTATGAGAACCGTAAAAGTAACATAAACCTGTGAATTTATTTGCACTTAAATCCTCTTTATAACTTATTATGGAAGGCTCTTAGTATAGGGAACACTTAAACAAGGTGGGTGATGTCAAGCGATAATACAAAGACAGTACTTAATGAATTTTAATGATGACGACCTAGCCGCCATTTTGAATTTTCTTTTGAAATAAATATATAAACATATTGGTAATTTTAGTTCACACGACACGTAGATAGAAAATACTTTATCGCACACCATAAATACATTGGACTAATAGAACCTAATTACTTTAAAAACTAAAAAGTCAACCGACTTCATGTATAAAAAGGATTAATCAAAATTTCGTTTCATTCAAGTGGATGACATATTTTTTTTCAGTTTTTATGATTTAAAACCTAACTACTAAACCGATTTTTATGAAATTACTATTGGACTAATCGGGAAGTATATCCTTTCACATAACTTTTTTCAGATTTAAAAAAAAAAAAACAGTCGAATTGAGAACCTTCTCCTTTTTTGAAGTCGGTTGAAAATAACAATATTTTGCTAGTCAGTAGTACAATGGGCGGTTTTATCGCTATATATCGATCTCTGCCAGACAACACATAGCCAATAACTAAGCATAGCTCGGACTATGGAAACTAAACGATTGATATAATACTTCAATTATGCTCGTACCTTTAAATATATAAGTAATTATGATACTTTATAACACCCTGATACGGAACAAATATCTATGTTCAACCAACAAATGTATGTCCTGGACCTACAACGCAGAAATAATAAATTACTAGCTGCTGCTCTCGGCTTCGCAAGCAAGGTATAAATAATACAAAATAATACACTGGAATATTTTTTTTATTTGCAACAACACATCACAATAGACAAATACAATAACCTATACATACTAACTTAATTAATTGTTGCCGCAAAATGGGTTCTCAGCATATGTATGCGGATTGCAGTGTCATCAATCCACGCCTTCCGTTAGGACCGATTTTTTTTAGCGGACATGAAAACTATTTCTACATGAAAAGAAATAAACAAACAAAAATAACAAAATAGAAAACAAAATAATTACGTTTTAAAATCTAAAAAGACAACTAACTTCATGTACATAATATATATAAAACATACATAAATATATAAAAAATATCTTCGATATATACAATTACTTCAATTTTGTATATTCTTTAAAAAACGTCCGACCGATTTGATTCGATAAAATCTAAATGGAACTACCTGGAGAGTATACCCTTTCAAAACAAAACAAGTGTTATAGAGGTAGTACTATGGGAACCAGAAGTCGGACATAACTTACTCCGCATTTATAAAATTTATAAAAATAACCTATATCCTGGATATCTCCGTACCATATTTCATCAAGTTCCGTTTAGCCACTTAGCCATGATAAAGTTACGAACAGACAAACAGACAGACGGGCAGACTTTTGAATTTATCACTATACGCTTATGCTATGCTTTCGCATGTCTGTCTGTCCGGATGTTCTTCTCTACAGGTCGCATTTCTCAACCCATTCTCGTGACATTTTGTGAGCAGGTTCTATAACTATATAGAATGTTTCTGTCGATTCAGTTTTTCAGACTATGAGGAAGGGAGATATGGGGGTTGGAAACGTAACAAAAGTTATATTTCAGTTATTTCGAAAAATGTTTGCGGGGTCTACAGCTCACAGAGCCACTAGTAATAATATTAGAATGTCTTTGTTATTCGAATTGGCAATTCGGTTGGTTCATTTCTAAAATTAGGAATTGTCAAAAATATAATTAGTTAGTCATAGCATTTGTGAAACCTATTCGGTTGGTACCATCTAACTAAATTAGGAACGCTTAATTAAGTTAGATAAGTTGGTAGCAGCAGAATACCAAAGGTTAATTTGACAGTTCAAAACCTAATTTTAGCTAAAATTAGTTAGGTTAGTGCCAACAGAATTGAGGCCATTGTCAATGAATTTAATTCTCGTGAACTCTTAACACAAACAAGTAATTGTGCTAGGATCAGATTTGCATGACCAATTGGTATGATGACTATACGTCAGCTACTATTAACTTTGTCTGGAATTTCGAAAATATTTTATCGCAGTTTTTAACGCCAATATATAAGTATCCTAATGTATAAGTATCAATCATCTGAATCGCTTAGTACAAGCTTTAAGGAAAGTATTATCTGTGGTGGTGTTATAAAAAACCGTTATTACCTATTAAGTATCTAAACCCTAATCTGTAAAGCACGTATTTATTATTTAATAAGTTTTAATTCAAAAAAAAATTTAATAAATTCTTGCAGTCTAATGAACTTTGTCATAAAAACATTGACCTTTTGCTACTTTATTTATTTTGAAAAACCCTTAACCATATTCAAAACAAATTTCAAACAAATCACACCACGCGTTCCTATACAAACTTTGACTCCCATTTTTTCTTATTTTTAGAAGTGGGGGCGTGATGTAAGTCCCAAAGATTGCTGCATGTAACTTGCAGAATAAGTTAGCAATATGTGAAAGTCATATTAAAATATCTCCAGTAGTTTTTACGCCTATCGTGTACAGACAGAGACAGAAATTCTAATAACGCTAGAATCATGTTCATCTAATGTTTTTAGATACTCCAAAACATTTTTGTCGTAAAAACATCTAATAAATCGATGAACGCTGGCTGCACGCACGAAAAAGTGTCACGTTCAATCTGAGCCGAGCGTGCAAGCGAGAGCGCGGAACAAGCAATAGAGATGCACGATCGGCCTAAGCATTCGAATGACGTTATCACGTAAAATTATTACCCGTAAACCAACTTTACAGGCAACCATTTTTATAAAAAAAAACTTGTTACGGAGAAATTGACCTCAAGTTTTATCATACGAGTAGTATACATTATATTGTAATTTGAAATAATTTATTTACAAAAATGTACATCATAATACAGGAATATAATGGGTAACAATTGCGCTATCTTAGGACCGTTTAAACCTATTTATACATACCTCAATCAATGCAAGAGGGCAGCGTTCCCAAGACACGGCATTGTCACGTTGAATGGCAATGCTAAAACGCTGGGATAGGAGCCAGCTCTTGGGTCAAGCAATGTTTCTACCAGAACCCGTGAAATGATTCTGAAAAGCTTATATTTATTATATTTTTGTCCTCAATATTCCGCAAAGTAACACAACACGATACACATTTTATTGTTAACTGTACACTACCTAACATTGAAGGCGGGAACTTGAACACTTTATATGATGTAGTGCTACTATAAATCGTAGTGAACCCTGTACTTTTAGCACAACTTATATTTATAAATACATTGTTTATGTTAAATTCTAGTCATTGACGTCGTAACTTTTAATTATCACTCTATTTTGAAGTAGTTTTTGTAATCATTGCAGAATTTAAATCTTTGTACCAACAATAGATCTATAAGTGATCTATGTTGCTCTGTGGTTTGTACGACGAGGAACCCATGAAAATTTTAGACTGTTATATTGCGATGACATTTTGAGCAGCAAATCACGATCGTTTCAGTGTCTCGAGCACCGCCGTAAAGTTGGAAAAGCCTTTTGATCTTCTAAAGAATACATTACGGAGAATATGCCCAGGAGTTGCAAGATCTAACTCCACTATCTCTCTACAAAACAGAACAAGCTGACGTACCGCTCAGTACCATTCATACCTTGTCAGTCTACCACCCTTACGAACAAAGCGCTTTACTTCCACATTTATATTATATAACGTACAGCCTAGGATTGGAATACTTTGCCGTCTGTCTTTCCTGAATACTACAATCTAGGTCTTTTAAATTCAAGAGTACATAGGTGTTTTTTAGATCATCGTTCCCCATCGTCTGCCGCATCGCCGCTTACCATCAGGCGAGATCGTGGTCAAAGGTACGTCTATCAATGTTAAAAAAAAACAAATATTAATTTTGACTGGAAGGTTGTGTAATATTGATTATATAAAAATATTTTAAATATTTTAATAGGGTTAAGTATGGCGAGATTTTAATAGAAATTCCATTAAGCGATAGCACGTCCAAATTTTTCCTCTTTCATATAGCGATTTAATTAACAATGCGTGAGTGACGTGGAACACTCGTTTGGAACGAGGTTCCTATCGTAGTATAAAATTATATATAAACGTATGATATTATTGATTAACAAATACAAATGAATGTATTTCTAGCGTCTGAGATTAAATAATTTCAGAAATATCTAATGAATTGGAAGGAAATTTTGTAAGTAATGATTTATTTTTTTCGAGTGGTGTAAAATAAACATCTTGTAGTACATCATTCAATTCATCTAATTCATTCGTTCATTCGTTTATCTAATTCATTAATTTGTGGATAGATAACCACCCTATGGGTAACCGTCTACACTAAAGAAAGGGTCGTGATGAAAATTCGTGACGGAAAAATCTCACACTTTTTTTTCGCCTGGCCCCCATCCGCCAAGTCCATACTGTGCGATAAGGAACTTAAGGAACTAAGTTCCAATAATATTAATGATAGTTTATTAAGTCTGATAACTCTGAAAACTCTGATAACGAAGTTGTAGTTAAAAGGCTTTACAAAGACCTGTGTTATGGCCCTCTTCGTTGACAACGGCACTACAAGTGACTTTCCAAAAACAACCCCGTCTGAACACCAACAGAAACTAATGCTACAGGTTAAAGATTTCACGAAGAATGAGTACCCTTCGGCAGACGGTCTGACCTCCACTTATTTGGGGCCAGTTGTGGATATTTCATATATTCTTTTATTGATGCTGAACTATACCTAACCTCTTTGTTAGCTTTCTTGTCCTTTGATTCTTTCTAAGCACAAACAAATTGAGTACAAACTGAAATAAATCGAGTTATTTTCGCAATTCTTACCAGTTTCGCCTTACAGTGGGGATTATGATAATACTAGTTACTGCACGCGGTTTCGCACATGTGGTACCATGTGTAAGTGCGAAGATATAAACAGTAGTGTATGTCCTTCCTCTATTCCTAATTCCAGAAACACTAACAGAGACACTTTTTAATATTAGTTTAGAAGTATGGATGGTTACGGATTTAGTATTGATGCGAAGAAACTATCGTAATCGTCTCCAGTTAAAAATATTCTTTAAATGCTATAATTGGGTATTTTTTAGATGCTAATATGGAAGCCTTATTGGTGCTTTAAATTTCTAATAAACACGGGTTTTATCCACGTATTATTTTGACGATGGAGGCACCGTCACTGTTTCGATTCATCTAGAGAATCTTCCTCAGGGTGAGTTTGATCCGCGGTCCGCTATGTAACCAGGATTTGTTATTGAATGGTATTTTTTATATAGAATGTAGTAAGTTATATTATGTGAGTAAGTTATGTGATCTCACTCGCTGAATAGTACGAGTGAGTGGGAACGCCAAAAACCGCTATTTAAGATTAGTTTCTTTATTGAGACAGGCTATACCTATCATATCACCTATATTTTTATAGTTCTTTATGAACTTATGAACAATTAACAGTTAGTTTGCTATCACCAGTCGCCAGTGTCTGATTTTCACCCAAACAACTAAACTAACTTACATACAATTAAATTCCTTGCTTTGAACGCTGTTTGTCTGGTCTCAAGGTAGGGATCTACCAAAGTAAGGTTTACAGTCAGCTGTTTAACAAACACGTTGATATAAGCTTCAATTTGAGTGATTTATGAGTCATTATATTTATATTATGTATTTCGATGTATAATATGTATGTATTTACAAAATAAAGTATATAAGTAGTATATCAGTTATGTGGTACCCTTAACACAAGCTCTGCTTACTTTGGGGCCAGATGATGCTGTGTGAAATGTCCAGCATATTTTATCTCAGTCTCAACTGGACAGCATTACCATTTATAAGTTTTGTTCTTATGTCAAGTAGGACTAAAGGTACTAGTGGGACAAATCGGTGCTAATTGTACCATCAATGGTACTAATAGTACAAGTGGTACGGTGGCCTTCTGAGGGCTTAGTTATACGAACATTATGGGCCTTGTTCCTGAAGATGTTTTTTTTGCCAAAGTCGTGGTGTCGTTGCCACAAGAGAACACCAATTTTGATAATAAAGTTATATTATTTGCAAGTGTTGCACGAAGTTTTTCGTTTTGCAAAAAGCCACGACCAAATCAAAATATCATTTCATTTTGATTTTTATTTTTTTAACCAATTTCTTTTTATACCGCAGAGCCTCAAGACAAAAGTCTTTGATCAGTGCGTGTTGCCAGTGATGACATATGGAACTGAGACTTGGTCGCTAACTATTGGCTTCATACACATGCATAGAGTCGCGCAACGTGCTATGGAGAGAGCTATGTTGGGTGTTTCACTACGTGATAAAATCCGCAACGAGGAAATCCGTAGAAGAACCAAAGTCACCGACATAGCACTCAAAATGCAAGTTGAAGTGGCAATGGGCAGGGCATATAGCTCGCAGAACTGATAACTGTTGGGGAGTAAAAGTTCTCGAATGGCGACCAAGGACAGGAAAACGAAGCGTAGGACGACCCTCCACTCGATGGACTGACGACATTGTAAAGATCGCAGGAAGTTGGTGGATGGAGAGGGCTCAAAATCGTTCTTCCTGGAAATCTATTGGGGAGGCCTATTACGAGGCCTATGGCCAAGACGAGTTTCTTGCCAATTCTTCTCGAGCTTGGGTTAGGATGAATTGGCACCTAAATTCACCTAGTATGTAAGACGTTTCAAAGTGATCCTTGTGATTGTATTGAATAAATCATCTTTTGATTTTGACTTTGACTTTGACTTTGACTATGCTCATCAGTGGACTTCTAGGGGCTGATATGATGATTTTTTTTTTATTGTTACCTCAAAACTCCGTCATTTATGAACCGATTTGAAAAAATCAGATTTCATGTGTAAGGATATTACTTCCCGATTGGTCCCATATCAATTTCATAAAAATCGGTTCAGTTTTCAATAAAAAAAAAACGAAAAAATATGTCATCCACTTGGATGAAACGAAATTTTGATATTTTGCTTTTTTATACATAAAGCAAAATACGATTAATACCTTTATCTACAGAGAATATGCAAAACAGTTCAGCTATAACAGAGAAAACTTACAAGAACAAGAACAGAGAAAACTTGAAACAAGCCCGGCTCGGTGCCAGCCGTTATGCACCTGCAACCGAACCGACACCGCATGTACTGACTCGTCTTTCCTGCGGGTCCTGTCGGCAAGGTCGAGAAGTTAGTGAGGGTATCTGGGAAGGCCTGCGCTATCTAGCAGAATCACAAATAACTGCTCTGTAACCAGACTGACTGACATTCAACAGATGAACGCAAGCCAATGATGATGATCTAAGAACCGCTCGATCTTTTGATAGCTCAACGGATCCAGATCACTGAAAAAAAGCAGCGTCTCCAAGTCACTGGCAGCATTGCCACGTTGAAAAGCAATGCGTATTCGCTGGGCCAGATAAAAGCCAGGTCTTGAACCTCGTGTTGTTTTTACAAGATTGTGGATTATATAATTAATAATTGTGAACACAAAACACAGCTATGGTGTACACTACGCTTTACAAGATTCATCTAATTTAGTTGCGACTTGATGTGAACTACATATTAAGTAAACAATGAACTAGTGTTTCGCGAGAAATAGAGGATAGTTTATTGTGTTTGCTCAATTCTATGTTGTTTCAATTGTTTTGAATAATTTGTCTGTTTTACAAATTGCGGTTGTTGTGGTTTTAGCAAATTATCATTAAATTATAATTTATAAGTATTTCACGTCATTATGGCGAGGGCCATTGCAGTGGAGTGGATACACACACACAGTGGAGTGGATTCACACAGCATCATCTGGCCCTAAAGTAAGCAGTGCTTGTTCTATGGGTACCACATGACTGATATACTTACTAATTATGTATATTTTTTTGTAAATACATATATATATTATACATAAAAACAACCAGACCCGAGACAAATACATGCGGATCATACACACATTTGTCCCGCTGAGGGATCTTTTTTACATTTATAAAGGCAAGGTAAGATATTAATCCGCGGCAATTTTTTTGCGCTATTTTGTGGAACATGGAATTAGACATAAGCACACGCATTAGCGGATAAAGTAACGTTGAAAAATTGATACTTTAGAGTAGCCCGGTTTAAACCGCGGAGTCTACTGAAATCTATTCTGAAATATATTGTTGTCTGAAGCTATAACAAATATCAATCAGGATTGTGCAATAGAAGGCGTGTAATTTTAACTTGAATGGACTGTATTTTTTAATTTTTACAATAGTTTTAGATTCACATAACGTTTCCTGAGGAGGCGCAGACAAAAAAAGGCAAGACAAAAGTGTTGCCATCTAAAATCTAATTTTAAATGTTGCCAGCGTACAGATGCTACTATTATGTTTAGGAGTTTTTCTGAACAAGGATTATGGTCGTATTCTGAATTGGAGTTGTCTCGTCTGTCATTGAGGGTTTGCGTATGGTGTCCAGAATTGACTGGTCTAGCCTTCCACATACTATTTTTGATAAGGTCCACATAAGAAAGGAAAGAATTAGGTGTGCTCATTAACAGAAATCTGTCATGGGAACCACAGCTAACTGAAATCAGTCGTAAATCTTTTACCTCAGGCTGTTCTATTCGGAGACAGCGTAACTTCCTTCCAATTGCCACTAAAATTTTAAAATTTTTCACTCCTTCCAATACTAGACGTTGCTGATCTCTGCTATTTAGATTTGACTGAACAGCAACCTAACTAAATTGAGCGCCTTCAAAATCACTCCATTTGGTTTATATTGGCTTGACTGGCTTCTTAGCTCAGTTGGTAGTAGTTCTGCCTTCTGCCCTGTAGGTTGCGGGTTCGATTCCCTCCCAGAATAAAAATTTGTTTGATTAACATAGGTGTTTGTTTTGTGTCTGGGTGTTATAAAGAATCATAATTATGTATTTAAAAATATATAAGTAATCTATCAGTCATTTGGTAGCCGTAAACCACCTATGCTTAGTTTGGGGTTAGATGGTGTTGTGTGCATTGTCCACCAATATTATTATTGGGGTTGAGTATGTACGAATTACTTCGCGTAAATTTGCGCTCTCTGATTTTTTTTTATAATATTTTAAAATCTTACGTCGCCTTCCCTTCCTATCATCATAAAATCACTCATATTATTATCATTACCGCCGCCGATAAGACCACCCAATGTACTAATGAGTAGCTAAATATTGTTTCTTATAACAGCCAAATGTATTTGTGGTATAGGTACATTAAAGTATTTTTTTATTTTATTCTACAACGTTAACTTCAACACGGACTTTTTTGACTAGTGCGTATTCAATAGAATCAAGCGAAAAAAATCGTCACAGATTATTTGAAATGTGTGCTAAGTCTTTAATTCTGAAGGGAGCTGACAGGGGGTAGCTATAGCTGCCTACATATATGTCTCCCAGCGGTAACAGCTAGGTAAAAATACGCCACTGAGTTCGTAAAAAGCGGTTTTTACTTTTATCGTCTAACCCTCTAAATTGGTTCTGTCCGTTCTCTAAAGTGAGAGAAATAACGCCTTTTATTGGAACAAAACTGTTTGTAACTTTCACAAGTTTTAGGACGTAAAAGACGTAAATGGGGTGTTCTGTTTTTAGTATGCGTTCGTAATTTCTTAGTGCGACTTATAAACAAAACAAATACATTTACTCAATTGACTTTATTACAGAAATGTAAAAACTAATCTATATAATATATAAAAGGCGATGAGTGTATGTATGTATGTTCCCTGTAGATTCCGGAACGGCTAGATCGATTTCGATTTTTTTTTTAGGAAATTTTCCAATTGGCCTAGCGGGTGATCCTGTGATGTTTGGTAGCGATCAGATCTACAGACCTTTTATTTGCATCAATCAAATTTGGTATGGACATAGATTGTATCTTAGGAACGGATATAGGCTACTTTTTTATGTATGTACTATGCGTGGCCGCGGGCAAAAGCTAGTTGGTTTAAATAATACAATAATATAAAATAATAATATAAAATACATGTGAAACAGTTAAGCTACCTGAGGGCCGTTAATAACCGATTAACACATCCTATCCTACAAATTACCTAATTATAAATATATGCGAAGGTTTTTGTGGATGTTTCAATGTTTCGATGTGGCGACTAGCTAGCTAGCCATCGGGCTGACGTGTAGGTTTTGTGTAACGCGTCGCCACTGGCCAGTTGTTTCTCCTCGCTCACTGAGTCATAACATGTAAACATTAAAGAGGAAATATGGAGTAAAATTATGGATTAACAGTTTTATCTTATTTGTGGCACGTTCTGCGTTAGGCAGAAGATAGGGGATGAGAGATCTGTTACACGCCCCTACAGTATATTTGTATGTTCGTTTCGATGTTTGGTCGAAAGATGACATGATATAAATGTTATGACTTGGTTGTGCACACAGGACATTTTAGAAATAAAGAATAAAGTTCTTTATCCCACGTTATATATATTTGGCAAATGAGTGCTAAAAAGACTGAAAAAAAATTAGTGGAAAACCAAATTTTTTATTAAAATACGAAATTATGACGACTACAAACTGTTGAGAAATTTCGCTCACATATTAATGATCACGCGGTTGACAATACAAAAAACATATATTACCTGATTTTATATCACGTGTTAACTTCAACAATTTTTATGATTTACAAGTTCGTTCCTACCCGATATCCTACGATACTTTTCAGCTTCTTTATATACACGAAAGGAGTATCTGAAGCATTATTTAATCCTTTCATCACACTGGTTAGAAATAACTAGTGACTCGTACTAAATAAATAATAAATAATAATAAATATTGGTGGATACACATAACACCATCTAGCATAGTTGAAACCAAGCATAGCTTGTACTATGGTGACGAGATACCTGATAAAATACTTATATATTTCAAATACATACTTATGATACATTATAACACCCAGAGACAAAACAAGCATTTATATTCATCAAACAAATGTTTATCCTGGGAGGGAATCGAACCCTCAATCTACAGCGCAGAAGGTGTTTCTGCCAACTGAGCTGATAGGCCAGTCAAAAGAAGAAGTCTTCTTGATCCCGAAAACCGTCTATCTTCTATAATATAAAAATGAATCGCTGAATGTGTTGCTAAGCGCAAATCTCGAGACCAGCTGAACCGACCGATATCGTAATAATACTTAATTTTGAACTTTAATACCATACCATAAAGTGTAAGTGTTAGTAGAGAGGTTCCGGAAAGGCAAAACAATTGAGTGACGTTCGTATCGTATAAATATTAATATCAATATTTGACAATATCGAAGAGACATAATGGTCTACAACTTCGATTATATCGCTCTCAACATGTACCGGTACGGATGCAACATGAGCATTTGACATGATTTTTGTAGTTATACTATAATAGCTGATTTTTATATATAATACTTGGGTAATAATTAGATGAAGTTTCCTCATTAGCCAGAGATTTTTGATAGTTCCAACCTCTTGCCAGACAAGCATGTAGGGTAGCCTGTTGGTGCGTGCCCGAGGCAGTATATATATGGATGGGTGCGAGTGAGATGGTGAGTTAGGTCTATCCCGAGTCATCACTGCGCAGTTTGCATTGGGTCAGTGATGAAATAATACCTTTTATTGAAAAAAAACTATTATTTTAGACTATACATAAATATATCATTACATAGTATAAAACAAAGTCGCTTCCCGCTGTCTGTCTGTCCCTATGTATGCTTATATCTTCAAAACTAAGCAACGGATTTTGATGCGGTTTTTTTAATAGATAGAGTGATTCAAGAGGAAGGTTTATATGTATAATACATATATAATATAGTAGAGAAACACTGATAATTTTAGAGGTTAGCTTATATGGGTTCAACGTATTAGAACTACTGAGCTACACTGAGCAACGCGTGGCCGGGTCTGCTAGTAAGCAGATAAAATAGGACGTCAAAGTTTGTACGGGAACAAAGTCATGGGGCATCCATTTGTACTTTATAGTTTCATTTGGTGCCGTCCCTAATCTGTTAAGTGGAGTAGGTTTTACTGGACCATTTCTACATGTCAGTTACAATTGGTGTGTTGTATCATTATTTATGGTGTGCCTTTTATTTAAGTATTACTAGCTTCAGCCCCTGGATCCGCACGTGTGTTAGTTTTCATTTATCTTCTTCGTTAATGACATCTGTCATTATAATGTCATTTATGCCAGTGTCAAGTGTTTATGCTATTTATAGTGGGATGTTACAAAGTCGTATCTTGTCGTTCGTCATTCGTTATTTTGTATAAAATGGTGAGATTTATATAAAATAACTACGGATTATATTTGCTTAAACCGCAAAGAAACACAATTTTATTTCAGTGATTCACCCGAGTCAATAACTCTTTCTCTATTGAAATGAATATATAAAAAAATCGAATAAAACCGGAAATAACTCTAGAAAAATAAATATAAGAGCGCAATGTTTTCTTTCGCAAGACGGCAAAAATAATCCCTAGTTTTCATTAATTAGGTTTAAATATAGAATTAGGTTTGAATATACAAATATTTAAGCGCGACTATGAGATTGCTATAATCAATGTCTTAAAAGAGGTTTTTCCTTCTGCTGATGTCAGAGGCTTTTATTATCATTTTAACATGGCAGTTTGGAAGCAGGCTGAAAAATTAAATGCGACAAAAACTACAGCTCAAAGAGAATTAGTTGGAATGTGTGCTGATTTACCTTTACTTCCCTCAGAAAAATTCATGGAACATGATCTTTTTTACAAGTCCTTATATAAATATAATTATTACATAATTATCCTGCAATTTTTTATATCACTATCCATTTTTGTACAAATATATAATTGAAATCCTTAAATTTTTGATTCGTGTCTAACTTAGACTTACAAAATGAGCATCAAATCGTTTTTTCTCGTGGTTCGAATCGACCCATTTCAAAAGAATCTTGGGCGATTCGCACCGCCGTAACCACTGCGGTGCGAATGGCCTCATTCAGAAACAGTGCTTGGGTTTTTCGCACCGGTTCGAATCGCTTGTGGTGCGAAACGACTAAAGACCCATTTCCATACAATTTGATATTTCCGCAAGTTATACGCCAACAGAAAGTTTATCTTGTCCTCTGCTCTATATCTGCACAAAATTATACTCATATTCGTACAGCCAATGTAGAACATTAAAGCATAAAGGTACAGCCAAACCTGCGGGTCAGTAACGCGGGAAACGGAACGCGATGCGGGAGCGTCTGCAAAGCGCCAGAGATAAAGTATGGGTAGCTTGGCCGAACCTTTAAGTAACAAAAACACAAACATAGAATAGAATAGAATATAATATGTTTTTATTTGCAACATATTACAATAGTTAAATAAAATAACTTGTAAATAATAACATAATTAATGGTTGTCGCAAAATGGCCCCAAACTCAGCATATGCGGATTGCAGAGTCAAAGAAGCGCGTTCGTCTTCTTTTAGAATTGATTAGTCATATACATTGACATAGACATTCATTTATTTGTTACTCAAGCTCACAGTACAAACAGAAAAAAACATATTTTAGAATAAACAGAAGTGGAGAATACAGAGAGTCATGTATCTGTGTGCCACAGTACCAAAAAGGTCTCGACTCGGCATAATATGCCTCGCCACTTGGAGGTAGCTAGGCGCTGGTATTCTGTCGAAACCTTTAGCCAAAGGATCCTGTGAGATATTCTGATTAACGGACATCAAAAACTATATCTACATTAAAAGAAATAAAGAAAAGATATAAATCAAACAACATCCACATAAACTTTCGTTTTTAATATTGACAGGATAGATAGGATAGTGCAGAGTTTATTTCGGTTCGTTTGACGATCCCTTTTGCGAAGTGGAATTTCCTTGAAATAGAATAAAATAGTTTTTGTGAAAACGTCGGTTTTACGGTAAAATAACCTAACAAATTGGGATATTTGCCAAATAAAACTACAGCATCCGCTTCCGTTATCTTCATTTCACATACAGTAGCTATCCACTCTTAGGTTATGTAAACTTAAAATAACCACTGAAATAAATAGAACGCGCCATCGTTGCGTTTTGGAATTTCTATTCATATCTCGCGATACTCAACCTGATTTAAGCGAATTATATAATAGTAAGATGGGTGCCAAACCTGACCAAGTTAAACACAATCATAAATAACCAAAATTATAAATTAAAACTAAAAAACGGAATCTACCAATACAGTATGGATGTATGTATGGAATGCAGCATGATAAATATTAAAAAGAAATACAGAAATAGCCTAAAGTCCATAAGACAAAGAACTAAAATTAATAGGCGAATGAGCGCATAACGAAAGCAAAATGAAGGCCTGGACATATAATGACCCATATTCCATAGTTTCGCTCGACTAGCTAACGTTTCCTAAAATATGAAAGTCCTCTTTTTGTTAACACCGAAATTTCAAATTAGCGTCACATTTTTAACAGCATTTTACATGGTGATGATTTACGATTTAAAAACGACAAAAAAATCAGGAAAGTCGAGTCACTACATGCGGTGTCGCTTCGGTTGCAGGTGCATAACGGCTGGCACCGAGCCGGGTTTGTTTCAAGTTTTCATTCTCTGTTCTCTCTTCTTTTAGTCGGCAGGGGGAACAACCCTCATCTGGGATCAGTTCCATGTAGAAATCCTCACTCGAAGTGTTATTCAGTTCACCGAAAAATACCAACCAGATTTTACAGTTAGATACGGGCGCTGAGCCAGTTTTGATGATCCTCAGCTGATCGTTATGGAGCACAATGAATGATAAAAGTAAAAAAAAATATAAAAAAAAAACATCTAAATGGATGATTCATTTATATAAACATACGTAATTTCGTTTACTTGGATGGTTATTTTCTTCAGCTGTTTTGATTTAAAAATCCAACTACTGAACTGATTTTGATAAGTATTTCCTTTCATGTAAAAAGGGTTTTTTCAAATCGGTTCATAAATGACGGAGATATGAGGTAACATAATAAATTTCATAACATATTTTTTTCAGTTTTTTGGTTTTTAAATCAAAAAAACTGAAAAAAATATGTCATCCACTTGGATGAAAGAAACACTGATATATTGCTTTCCTGTGACTTTCCAGTGGTGTTTACGAATTTCTAAAAATGATTAAGTACTAAGAAGCGTAAAATAAAAACTTTTTTAACCGGCTTCAAAAAAATCAGGAGGTTCTCATTCGGTTGTATTTTTATGAGCTTAAATTTCATTCAATGAAGTCGGTATTCTTTATAGTTTTTAAAACGTAATTATTTTAAGTCTGTTAAAGAACGAGGGTTTATAGTATTTTTGTAAAGATTAGCTAGTCTCATGAAACTATATAACCTGGGCCATTGAGAGACGTAAAAGAGAAGTAGCCAAAAGATGTGACAGAATACCCAGGTACCCATGGGATAGCACATGTAAGAGAGGTGGACAGAAGGAACGTTGAAAAGACGATATAAAGGAAATTGCTGGAACAATATGTCTACGACTCACACAGGACAGGGTGGATGTCTCTGGAGGAGGCCTATGTCTCTAATATCTGACATCTCACCTTGGTAATACGCATCATTAACATTATATCCTGAATTAGTTTATATAACAGCACACTTTATACACAACACTGTAGGTTAAGCCCACAGCAGATGCTGATTTTTTATTTTCCTTTCTCTTTCTCGCCACATACACGCACAAACTGTTGACTGACAGTACCAACCTCTCGTAAAATGAGATAGTACCATCTGACGGCCAACTCTACTACCGCGCGCGCTCATTAGTCTAATCAATTAGCGCACGCAATCAATTACCCGACTTCCCGTTACATACTTTCGTCAATTTTTATGAGATCACTCCCAAATATTACAGGAACGAGCGATGAAAGATGTAGCACATCAATAATAAATAATGGAATATAATATAATGTATAACAATTTATCAGAAATGAAAGCTATTATCTACCTATCAATGCTGGTTATATAAACTGACATCCGTAAGTATAAGTAGCACCCGTTCGTATTTTTTGTATAAGAAAAGAAACGCCCGTCCTTATTTTCATAGAAAAACCAACTGTCTAACTAAATAGCATTTTTGGTCATGCACTCTTACAATTAGTAAGCAATATTGTGTCAGTGAGAGAAAAATCCGAGTGCGAAGGTATAACCCGTATTAATATAAAAGGGTCTATACCTACAGATTATTTAATTCATTCACTTTTTCTACTTGTAGGCAGCCAGAACAGAGAGTTAGTAACAGAGAGTATGTCAAGGCAATGTAATAATAATGACTGGTATGTCTGCTCATTTGGAAGTAGCTCTGCCTTCTGGACTGTAGGTTGAAGGCTCAATTATCTCCTAGGACAAACATTTGTGTAAACATAATGTGTTCGGTCTGGGTGTTATAAGGTGTAGTAAGTATGTATTTCATATATAAAAGTATTCTATCAATCACCGATTAGTATCAAAGTTTTGATAGTATCAGAATTCTATAATCGCCACGGTGGACACCATAATATAAGCTATGCCTAGTTTGGGGCTAAATAGATGGTGTTGTTTGCCATATTTTGCAACATTTATTTATATATTAGTTTGGTAAAGTATTATCTTGTTATTGGTCAAGAAAGAGGTTAAAAATAATTTATTATTACGTTTCAGTATAGCCGAAGTTGGCACTCAATCTTGTTTGCAATTTTTTTTATTGTTCGTAAGACGGTTCTATGACTGAACGAAATACGAATTTGAAAGGAAAACCATTAAGAATCTTGTTAAGTGTAATGCTTTCAAGTATATAATTTTGTTTCAATTTTATACCAATTCATCGATTTCTTATGGACTCTATCATACATGATTTAAGCTCACCAGGTAATTTAAGGGTTAATGTTTAGTTCCGCTAATTTTCGCAGAACTTAAACTGTGAAAGTGTCTCTAATTGCAAGATGGCGTAAGTTTGAGGTGAGGAAGTATAGGGGAAAACTGTAATCAGCGCGATGTCACGAGCGACACGCTTTACCTTCTCTAAGCACGTAGCACTCCGTGTAAATGGCATTAGAAACCTATTTAAATGATAACGAAGCAGGACCTCGTTTAGCTTAGTTTATCCAGGAACAATAATTTGTTCCTTAGCAAAGCTAGGCTTACCTAAGCTAGTTATGGACGCCACAAATATTAACCCGAATATTCGTGATAATTATGCTATAAATTGTTTACATTAGCTGAACCGAAACGGACAATATCGCAAAACGTTTGTGTTTTACAATCGCACTGATGCGCCATTTGCTCTGCTGCATCTCGGTGACGTCATGGCCTATTGATTGCTACACAGAGCGAAACTAAGAGGTAAAATTAACTAAACTAAACGAAACTAAATTAATCTAAATGGAAGCTAAAAACTATTCTAAATTCAAAAATGTTTTTATTTTTTTTATCAAATTTAAAAAGAGTTTGAATCTAGGTATTCCAAATTTAAATAAAATAATAAAACGTGAAGCAAAAAGTTTGTACCCCTTTTTACGAAAATTGCCCGGACGGAGGAGTATGAAATATCGCACTTATAGTTTATATAGAAAAGGAGTGCAGAATGTTATTTTTTTTTTAAATATTATACATTAAAATATGATTAATTAATTATGGTTGAATTTCGACCAAAAGGCGACCACTAGTTTAAATAAAAAGTCTTGAGTGTACAACGACAACACTTAGGAAAGAGTATTATTATAATACTCTTTCCTTAGAACGATTTAACGTTTACCCAATGTATGTTTTTCATAAATTCTAGCATATCTAGTACCTTTAACCTCGGTAAATTTTATCCTTAAACATTATATTATATAGGATCGATTAGCATTAGCAAAAGTTTTCCTTCACTAGTGCATGCGTTTACGTCTTATTCCATGATTCACAGAATAGTCCGAAAAAATCGCCTAAGTGTATTCAATTTAAAAGCCGTTTCCATTAAACGCAGTTTGGCGCTTTTGCTACTTCAATCTCTTCACATATTAAAATATCGTTTCATGAGTTCAATCTCAGTGGATCAATTGTCCAGATCCATAGTGGATCTAGTGAGATATTTTTTTCTTTGATCGGTTTCCCAATAATTTGGATCTGATGAGAATTTTGATTGTAAACCACTTGGTTAGGGTATGTTAGAGTATAGAAAACAACGCGTAAGGCGAGCAAGCAAAGCGAGCGTGCCGCGGCAGCGGCCGCCGAAGCGCCAGAAGAATTTACTTAGTTCGTTTGTCATAACTCTGTCCTGTTGCTAACCTGTCCAGATTTTTAGATCCAATAAATTTTACCGTTATTTTAAAAATAGATCTAGGTATTAGCAATAAAAAATCTTATCAGATCCAAATTATTGGGAAACCGATCTACGAAGAAAAAAATATCTCACTAGATCCACTATGGATCTGGACAATGGATCCACTGAGATTGATCGGTTTCATGTCAATGCTCTCAGAAAAAAAGCAATGTATTCTGTCAAAACTAGATTTTACTCAAACAATCTATTTTTTCGTTTAGATTAAGAGTTATCAGCGATATGAAATATCGCGTATGCCCGTAGGCCTGTTGATAAGTTTAACTTTTGGACGACGCACATCCAACGTAATTTTTTCAAAATAGCTTTTGATTTATTTACGAAAATAATTACAGAATTGTACAGAATAATATAAAATACATGTGAAACAGTTGAGCTATCAAAGGACTGTTTATAACGATCTATAGATAGCTGAACTAATCCAGATCACTGCCAGATGCTAGCGTTCCCAAGACACAGGCGGCGTTGTCACGTTAAACGGCAATGCTTTTAATAGTAGGTATTAAATAAGTTTTTTTGATACTATACATTTTAAAAACCTAAAACGGAGCGGACTGACAATAAATAATTTCTGGAAGATTTGTTTTATACCTAATCCTTGTTCTTGAAACCCTTTTTGACATTATTAGGTACTTACATTAAGTAAAACGGCGTTGTAGTGAGAGAAAGCATCTCTGCAGATAATAATGGAGCTCTCTTTGGAATCTGACGATGAACTATTAATAGCTAACATTACACATTCCTATATTATACTATAGGTATAATAATGCATTCCAATCCGTTTCCTGGCCCATTAGTACGAGTCTATTCATCTTGAAGTGGCTGGAGTGTGTCGTTAACGTCAAACACTTCACTCTAAGATTCAGAGACGAAACTAAGCGTGATCTAACGCATTCATAATAAAAATAGTGTGATTTTATTAACGAAAGCGTGAGTTTTTAAAATGATTTGTAAAAAAAAATGATTGTCTGTAAAGTCGGTTTACGGACGATAATTTTACGTGACAACGTGATAAGAAAACATTGATAAACCGATTGCTTGCTCCGCGCTCTCGATTGCACGCTCGGCTCAGGCGGAACGTGACAATGAGTCTTGCTATTTCGTACGTGCAGCTGGCGTTCATCAATTTATAAGACGTTATCAGGTAAAATAAAACCAAAAATAAGCCTTTAAGACTTTAGGGCTATGTTCCTGAACATAAGTAAAAATTAAGAACTGAGCATAATAATAATGTTTATTTATATTTATATAGAACTCGAAGTCAAAGCCAAAAATATATTTATTCAAAAAAATAACAAGGACTACTTCGAATTGTCATTTTACATGCTAGGGAATCTAAGTGCCGGTTCCTCCTGACCACAGTTCAAGAAGAATCCGACAAGAAACTCGTCTGGTCTTAACACTTATTTGTATGATCCTTGCCAGTTTTGTTACGGATACCAAGTCGAGTTGGAGCAGATTGTTGTAGTACAATAATAGATTTAGATTAGGTTTAGATTCAGGTTTCCCAAGAGGTTATTATTACGGCACCATCTCTTCCAAAATCCCATATATTAGCTAGTGTTGTTCTAAAGTATGAATGTACGAATACTCTACTAGGCTATAACTTCTAGAATAAAAAGAAAACTCTTAATTTAATGTTTTTTTTATAAAAAATCGCAATTTGAGCGTCCTGAATATGTGTTAAAATCATTTGATCAGGGGGTCGCCTTAACTTAAAACGGAAATCTCATTACTTCAAAGACATTATATTTTTGATATTTATTCAGGAGTTTGAGTGATAATTTCAATCTATCCCAATTCCGGTACAATAGGATAAATAGGACTAAAATGTACAATTTCAGTTCCATTTCCAACATAATTACTATTGCTTGTATATGAACGTGTACTAAGAACGCAAAACCGCAAGGAGTTCACCCAGTTCTCGATCTGAGTTTGAGTTTTATTCTGATATACGGACGGATAGCACTACTGCTGGTAATACTGCTTGCTTACTAAGTAGTTAAATAAATTTGCGATAATAATAATAATACGCTCGAATTCTCTCAGGAATATCAATAACTTTTTTCATAGTGCGTCTCTAGGTACGGAAAATACTCTCCAAATTTTACGTTTACCTGGTCAAGTAAACCCGGTGTTGTGCGTTGTCTCTATGCCGGTCATTCTGTCATAACATGAAATGTTGAATTCGTTTACATAGTTATTAAATAAAGAGACCTTAGAGCTGCCAATTAACTATTCCGTTATCAGAATAGGCAACTGACTTATACGATAGTTGAAGTTGTAGTTCGAAAAATGAGAGTGATCATGGTAAAGAGGTATCTTATAATACATAAATATTGGTGGACAATGCACACAACACTATTAAGCCCCAATATAAGCATAGCTTGTGTTATAGGAACCATATGATTGATAAACTATTTATTAATATTTATTTGTTTTTATGGTTATTCAGCTATTGACCTTGCGGAAATCTATTACAAAACATTAAACGGATGGACAAATAATGAGTACTATTCCGCCAATCTATTCCCAATGAGTTAGACACGATGCAGACGCATGCACCTCCCCCCCGCCCGCAGTTAAAAATCCATGCAAAGCGTTAGTAACAGGTTATCGCACACCATCCACACATGCAACCTCAAAAAGAAATTCGACACGTGTTTCTTTTTGAGGTTTTTGAGGTTGATAGATGGTTTTTAAGTATATCACACCACGTCTTAAAAAGTCTACATACAAATTTTAAACCCCTATTGCACCCCTTTTTAAGGGTTAAAGTATACAAACCAGCAAATATATTTCTAGCAAATCGCACAACGCACTAAAAATTTGTAAAAGGATACAAATTTTAACATGGGCTAAAATTTGCAACCCAACCTATGAATTGTTTTGAAAAATCAGGATTAGTTTAATCTTAATTAGATCTAATACTTAATACTGAAACATCGGATTATTTGATATTTAAGGTATACAAACCAAGTTTGCAAATCACACCTCGCTCCCAAGTCTCTATACCTACAAAGTTTAAACTCCCATCGTACCCCTTCTTAAGGGTTTTTTTGGAAACACTGTGCGCCGTCTTAGTGAGCGCCTACATCCCTGAAATAATGCTCGTCCGAAATTTCAACTGTATAACCCTTGTAGTTTTGTAGATTTCATGATGAGTGAGTCAGTGAGTGGACTTCTTTTATATATATAGATTTATTTATACTTGGAAGTTATGTAGTAAATGGGTAAACTCTATAGTGCTTATCTATTCCTTTGAGAACCAGTTATTCAATTCTATTGTAATTGGATAATTCAATACAATACACGTATCCCATACAAGCATGTAATATGAATAGTCGATCTATTTGTAGTTTTGCGTCTGTTAATTTGAGCGTGAACTTAATCCCTGTTCAGATCATCAATGGCGTAATTTGTAGTGACGTAATTATGTACTAGCCTCTGTCTATGGATTTACTCTCGTGAAAATCATCATCTGGGGACACGGTAGTGCCCCCGCCAAGTCGAGCAAAAAAGCGGCAAGGCCGTACCATTTTTTTCTCGATACAGTTCAGGCCATTTTCGACCCCCTATAACTTCGAATTCAGTAAACAAGCAGCTCAATCTAATGATTTAAAACATAACAGATTTTTAATATTGATTAGGTCACTACATGATGCTGCTAGGTTAATTAATTGCGTATTAACTTAAGACAGAAGGTCCCTTGAGTAGGGACTGAATAAATTCACCGACTTGGTATTACATGGATCTCACAACTTTTTATGGTAGAAGAACTGGGTTGCCCGAGACTTGTTTTTTTTACAAGTTATGTTTTTGATGCCATAAATATTATCAATATCATCAGGAAATACATTTATGACCGTATGTCTAGCAGTAATTAATTTTCAAAATACATTAAGTTAAAACAGTTTTGCACTTTGCTTTAAAAAATGGTTTTGTTGAATTCAGTGAGACAAAGCAAAACACTTCACCAAAGCGAGAAAGCCAGATGCAATCAAGTGTTGGTTGAAAGAGATAACAATGTTAAGCTAGTTTGGAGCACCAAATTGCCGAGGCTTTGGGCCGTTTGTTACGTAATGTTCTAGCTGACAGTCTTCGTTGAAGATAGGGATTTAATGTGGAATTTATTATTCACTTTAAGAACACTGGTGGTGTGGTTAATGACTCTGTTTTCTGTTCCTGGAATTTTCAACTCCCATTTTCGTCTTTCTCTAATAGATTTGCCTGGAACAATAATAGGTTTCTTGAACGGTTACGATGAAACTGATTTGTAAAGAACATTTATAATAAATTTATTTGATAGATAGATTTAGTCTTTTTTTATTCTATTTTATTTAAACTATACAAAGATTTATGTTGTTTGTTTTATCATATTATAATCTCAAAAACTATTAAAACGTTTTTGTAGAGGACTGTACATGAATACGTCAGATATTCACAAACACGCGAGTTGACGAAATAAAAATTAGGTAAAATCGGAAGTTGGTATTGTACCTTGAAACCTGAGAAGGTTTGTCTAGGCACTCACATTCGTCGTAAAATTTAAAAAAATGCGTGACTGTCGTGGAATATTCGGTTGGATCGAAGTTCGTATCGTAGTATATAATTATTGATAAACGTATTATATTATTGATTAACAAATACATATGAATGAATAACTAGCGTCTAAGGGCAATTAAATAAAAACAGAAATAACTAATGAATTGAAGGAATGGTAGAAAATTTCGTAATTATTATATATGTTTTCGAGTTGTGAAAATAAACATTATATTACATAGCTCCATTCTTCATATATAGAATTATAGTATTTTACAAGGTAGTGCTTTGTCCCACAAGGTAGCTTCGCACGTATTTTAGATAGGTATATCGATATACAACACTAACTCGATTTACTTAATCGATATAAAACATTGTCAGATCACTACAACTCGTCTATGATTCTCTCATTCTTTTTTCGTGCGAGGTAGTAAACGCACGCGTCTAACTACAAGCTCATCCAAGTTCCATGACGACTCCAAATTGTAGATTAAAATGTCGAAAAGGAAAAATGCAGACTAGAAAGAATAACTATTGCAGCGATACCAAGCGAAAATTAAAAAGCTTGAAACAACAGGCTGGTTGACATCGTCGAATTATTGTGTTCTCGGATTCTGAATCAGATTCAGACATTAAAGGTAAGCCTGAACATGTATTTAAACATGCAGTAAATCAATTCGACTCCTTTAAACCATCTCTAAGTCTGCCAGGCGGTTAACTGCGGGTTATTCACGAAGGCTAGACATGATGCGTTGAAAACCTGGGGGTAGACTGAAGGTAATTTTTATGCATGAAGCATGTAGACATGCAGTTAGTCAATTTGACTCGTTAAAACCATCTCTAAGTCTGCCGGGCGGTTAACTGCGGGTTATTCACGAAGGCTAGACATGATGCGTTAAAAACCTGGGGGTTAACTGAAGGTAATTTTCATGCATGAACATGTAGACATGCAGTTAGTCAATTTTACTCGTTGAAATCATCTCTAAGTCTGCCGGGCGGTTAACTGCGTGTTATTCACGAAGGCTAGACATGATGCGTTAAAAACCTGGGGGTTGTCTGAAGGTCATACACGAAGGTCATTTTCATGCATGAGTATCATGTATGCCTGTCCAAGGAATATAAATCAACACAAAAATGTAACTTTTGCTCGCAAAAATGTTTCATAACTACCCTCATATTATTATTTATTTTTATTCATTTTCTATTTATAGAAATCGAATCCACAAAAATGAGGTGTTGATGGACATAGGTATTCCGATTGACGACGGTCTAGCGGTCACGCAAAATACGTCATTGCCTGATGAAACGCTGCCCGAATAAATTATCCACGGAAAATCAAACCTCCATCGAAGCCAAACCCTGAAGCTCTGGCTGATATGATTCCAAAATTAGGTACTGAAATGCGTTTTGCGTTGGGAGACATGGGTCTCAGACCCAGACCCAGAAAATATGCATGGTGATATAGCTAAACGCTGGCTCCCCATACTGTGTAAAGGGTTAGCAAACTTGGGGAAGGAAAAAATTCTATAAGAACATAATGTTCCAGATAATTGTTGGCTTTTAAAAGTCACAAGCTTAAATCCCGAATTATCTACAGCGGTAGAAGACATAATTCGTTCCCAAAAAAAAAACTTGAAGCGAAACGGGGGCCAATTGGGCCGGGGAATCACCTCCATGAAAAATTATAAAACTTCTATCAGAAGTTTGTAGAATTCTATCATACATATACTTTGCAGAGACCCAGACACGCTCTAAGTTAATTACACCATAATTGGACAAGTCTTTTTTGCATATTATTTAAGTCTGAGAAAGAGACGAAATCACTTTTGAATCAAAACTTTCCGTAAAAATTAAGTTGCGAAAGTTATACATAAAATAGAAATAACAGTAATAAATAAATAAGCCTGCAGATAAAACATAATACGCCATATTAGATGCGTTGAGTAATACTCGTACCTGGCTAAGACGGAAAACTGGTCAGCCCTTACTCGGTACCCCATGTCGGCGAACAGGGGGGGGGGGGGGGCACGGAGGGTACACAGCGACCCGGCCTACGCAGAGCACAACCTACTACGGGATCCAAACTCATGCGCCGCCACCACCACCAACTCCGTCAGCATCGGCGCCGCAGACTTGACAAGATGCCAGCCGACAGCGTGCACCGACATGTCAGGTTACATTCAAGCAGGCTACATTATTACCGTTTGTGTAATAGCTATTACAAAAAATTTGTTTGTTTTAGACTGTGTATTACATGGTTATCGCATACCTATATCTACTCGTAACAATGTAACAGTTATATATCCCTGAGAACCGATGTAGTATGTACATACTACATTCGTTTGCATTCGGGTTCTCAGATCCGCAATGATGTATTCCGGATCATCTATACTTTAACACTTAAACGTAATTAGCTCTCATAGATTTATTTGAGCCTCAAATCATTTAATAGGTTCGTTGAAAAAGACCACCCACTTGGATGGAGGATTACAGAACTGTCTGTAATCTATTACCGATAAATGGTTACCTAGCTAGCAGGAATCACACTAATTAGTACTACTTAGGTTATAAAAAATACCTGAGGTTTCAGTATGAAGATATTAATGTACAAAATACGACCTACGAAATTAACGCTATGAGCTATGGTTTGTCGATCACACCAAGAACCTTGACTAAAATACAAAAAGAAGTATTTGGTTAATTAAGGAATCGCGGCTTCAGCTCAGTATCCTATATAGACGACGACCTTTGCCTGGGAAACAACTATGAGGAATGTCTTCACAATGTCAGAGAATATGTTAAAATTTTGGAGATCAAAAAAAAAAAAAACTATGTATGAACTTATGTATGATACAGTAGATATGTCCATATCGCGACCCGAAAATAAACGTAATAACATATTTCAAATTACACAAAAATACATTAAATTCATTTTCTTAGTTTATTGACACTTTGACAGCAGCCTGTCCAGCTGTAAAATACGGCTGGATAGGCTTGGTACACTAAATTGTTGGAGATAGAAAAGTTTCTAACTCTTGCCAATTATGACACAAAAATTAAATCATCGGCAGCATTATTACCTGATATTTACTGGTGGAAAGCGAATATACTTATAGCTAAACAATCGGTAGAAAGAAAGTGAACTAAAATATCATATTATTTATTTAGATAAAATGCTTTTCTAGGTCTTAAGTGTTTTGCTCAAAACAAATTTGATTGTGCTATATTTGATATGTGCGCATTGATAACAATATCCCCATTTGAATGAACTATCGAGATCCATTTAGCGAGATACGAGGTTTGTGGTTATCTTCATACATTAACACAAAAGAAAATAAAGAAACCGACGAGGTGTCACGCAAAGTTTAACATTAGAAAGTAACTTTGTTTTCAAGCGTTTAAAACTATTATTGCAATGTTTGGTCAACCTGACATAGACATTTTTGCATCCCGCACCATTACCAAGTGTAACACTTTCGTATCATGGAAGCCGGACCCAGGTGCAATGAATGTTTAAGCCTTCACGTTTTCTAGGCATCAATATTACTTATATTGTTTTCCATCTTTATCAATAATTCTTAAATGCCTACGCAGGATTGAAAACGAACAACTAACTGGAATTATATCTTCCCTTACTCGCCCTCGCAGGCATGGTTTCCTAGCTGCTGCGATTGTGTCAAGCAAGCGTTATCGCGGCGAGCCGCTTCACAATAGGCGTTAGTCAGCGGGTACTTATAAAGCAGTACCTATAACACTACATATAAGTGAACTAAATATAACTCATACGGTTCTATGAACTCTCACCGTTCAGTGATCTCGTTGTTATTAGGCAACAAAATAGGTTCAGATGAACAAATTTCACGTTTGTTAACAGGAGCGTATAATCAGATGCCAACAGATATTAAATATAGTTTCATATGGGATCCTCAAACCTCAAGTACTTGACTTTATTTTTGACTGGTACCCGAACGTTAAATCACACTTAGATCATAATACAAAAAAAAAAAAACTATGCTTCTTGCATTATGTACCTACTGGTCACTGTGAACAAACTATTTCAGTAATTAAAATAACAGATATTGTATTTCCTAAAATTATATTGTTATTACTATTTCTGATAAGTAGCAGGATGTGAGCAACCGACTTTAATACTGCTCAACTTTAATAATAAACCTAATAGTTGCCCCGCAAAATGTAAGGTCGATTATTTGTGTGCAACAAAAATCTTAGCATTTAAATAAATTACTTATTTAAAACCCAAAAGTGCTCACACATGCGAGCCACGACTCCATCAGTAGATGGATAAAAGGCATGTTAGCGGCGAGTGGCATCGATATGACGACGCGCAGCCGGCCTTTCTGTAAAGCAGCCGGCTGGACAGTGAACTCGCAAGCCTTCGCAAAGTTTTACAACTGCCCTGTGGTCACTGACAACTTTGCAAGGTCAATAATAGAAAAATAAGTTAAGATTGTATAATTATATACAATTTTCTACATAATTCTACACTATTCTGATTATAATAAAATTATGATATGGTCAACTCAGTGAATTCATAGAATTATTATGAATAACATTGATAAACGATATTATCATTTGCTTCATGAAATAAAAAGGAATTTTATTTAGTTACATAACATTGTCTCATATGAATAAAATAATCCAACCAAAAACTTTTGAGAAGTAGGTACTCTAAACATCTACCTTATAAAATAATATAATTCTATATATGAAGAATGGAGCTATGTAATATAATATAAGATTAAATGAACTTCACAAGTGAAATTCAATCATTATTATATTATCCATTCGAATATATTCGAATATATAGAAACCCGCCCACCACAACCCAATAAAAGTTTTTGGGTAAACTCTAAAGTAATGAGAGAATCATAGACGAGCTGTAGTGATGTGACACTGTTTTATATCGATTAAGTAAATCGAGTTAGTGTTGTAAATCGATATATCCATCTAAAAGACGTGCGACGTACCTTGTGGGACAAAGCACTACCTTGTAAAATACTATAATTCTATATATTCGAATGGAGCTATTTATATAGTAATGATTGAATTTCACTTGTGAAGTTCATTTAATCTTATATTTTATTGTACATCTTTCAATTCATCTAATTCATTCGTTTATTCGTTGATCTAATTCATTCATTCGTGTCACCCTATGGATAACCGTGAAATTCGTGACGGAAAAATCCGTGCCGTGCGATAAAGAACTTCGTTCCAATAAAAATAATAATGGTAGCAGACATACGCGTACAATAATATGTAGAGGTACATAATAATAAACGGCAGTCGCAAGGACATACCATCTTCAGAATATGAATAGATCTTTAATTTATCACCTAAGCTTTCATTTTTATGGTATTGTATTGCATCGTAGAATTTTATAATGTCTTGATCATCAATCAATTACTATCAATGTCAATTCACTAGCATGGCGATTATGGAACTTTTGATACGTTCCGTTGAGCGGAAACGGATATCGCGGACGTAGACCGTTAAACTTGCATATCTAGCTTGTTTTTATTTTGAGGTCAAATTTAATCAGTTCGATTATAATTATAATTTCAATTGGTTTAATTGTAACTGGAAACAGTTTTGACAGGATGGATTATTTTTACGTATGTTCGGCTTCTATCTCAGACCAAATAAATGTAAGGACGGAGTCTGGAGAACAACCAAAGTGAAGTTTTAAAACCGTGCTCGTCCATTTAGATACGTGCATACACGTACACCCAAACCATGCTCCTTATTCTATGTATATTATGTCACATCGCAGTCTAGTACTTAAATAACGTACAAAAAAAGAAGTTTTCTGTGTTGTAAAAATTGGTGAAATTGCAGCAAAACCAAAAAAAGCCACTTTTTACTTAAAATATAATTAAATTTTAAATTTTTATAGGTTGCCTGGAAGAGATCGCTTTTAGCGATAAGGCCGCCTATTGTACAATTTTATTTCTATTATTTCTTGTGTTCTTTTTGTGTACAAAGAAGTGTTAATCTATGTATCTATCTATTATATACTTTTTTTATACAAATCTTAAGTTTTTTGGTTATTTCAAATACGAAACGTCATCGAACAAACTTGACCTAAAGCGCGAGGGTTTTGTGCAATGTTTGATGGACTACTACGTGACATATACTAGACATTGTTTCCATTTTTGTTTGATTTGAGTTTGATTGCAACTGGAACCAGCTTTGACAAAATGTATTTCCATTGACTGTTTGAATTTGGTATTACGTGCGTTCGGCACGTACAATATCAACCTTTAGCCGGATAGGAAATTTAAAAAATAAAATGTAGTTTTTTTTAAATAGTAGAGACGTGAATCATTGCATTTTGTATCATAATGTCATGTTTATAGGATGATTCTCTTAAAGATTAATTTCTACCATTTACCATTAATCATTTATTATTTCATTAATATGGATGACTCTTTTAAAGATTAAATTATATCGAGCTGAGAGTACAAGTAATTGTCAATCCAGGATATAGCTTTTGTTTTTACTTAGCTCTTTTTGTACATTTATATTATTTTAGTTACATGTGGATTTGTAACGGAATATACTGCTCAATAAACATGGTGCGTCTATTAATGGTTATGGTTATGGTTTCTATTTGACTTTTATATGCTTGATTTGATACGGAGACTCCAAGCAGTTTAATCTGACCACAATCACAAATTTCTACCACATTTTACGCGGTTTCTTTACATTCATAACTTTTCATTGTAAAATCCCATAGATTTCATTTGATTAAAATATTTTATTTTAATCAAAATGAAAGGTTGATAGAAGCTGTCATAATATCCTGGATTGACAATTACTTGTGCTGTCAGCATGGATTTAATGTTTAAAAGAGTTATCCAAAATAATGAACCCAAACAAATTTGAACTGTATCTAGTACCTAGTGTTATGTCAGTTTTCACAAAAAATTCCTTTTCAACATTATTATAGATACCACAAAATTTCATTACCAAAGTTACTTCCAGCAAAGTACTGGAACACCAAACACGGTTCGCTCACGCAGAGTCAGGTAAATACGTTATGCAAACGAGGCGAGCACCGGTCGACAGTGGCATAGTAGAGATCTGACAGTGCCGAATCTCCTAAATAAACAATTCGAGCTAGCCCTAGCTTGAGTCCAAAAATCAACGGACATCGACGATGCAAAAAAGAAAAATTGGAGCACCGTGAACGCTTCTGAAGATAGAATGATCATTCGTCATTCGTATCAGGTTCCAAACCAATTCAAGACTATCTCTATCTAATCTAATTAGCATAGCAAAATAAAGTTCTATTGGCCATTTTTTTAGAAGCGTGCGTGTAGAGGTGGGTCCACATTTGTGACAATTCATCGTACCGTGGCTCCGTAACATGTAACGGTACTGGCTACGCTAAATGTGGACCAGGACTGTAACATTTTGAGAGATCGTGTCGTTTTGCCGTGTCTGTCAGTGTTGTGCTAGTATGCGTGGATTCTAGGCAAACTAAACAGCTAGGCTCACCTAAGTATGAAGATTAAAGTAGGTACTCTTCTCGTAGGTACCTAACCTAACCTTCCAACACTTGTTTAAGTTTTTTTTACATACCGACCTAAACCATCTGTAGCGTAATGTAGGTAGAAAGGTATGTATTTTTTTTAACAATTGCATTTCAAGAGTAGGTAGGTAGGTACACAGGTAAATGAAAACCCAGCAATCATTATTAAAGTATGTTGGGTACTTGTATGTAGGTATTACGTATACGAACTTACTATTTGAGAATTATTTGGGAATTCATTATTATAAATACTTACGGGTATTTATCGCGTTTATTTACCTATTTTTCCCGACGTAAGTATTTATAATAATGTGTTCTGATCGCGTAAGTTTAAAAAACTTTATTTGGGAATTAAAGAACATAGGTGTTTGTTCTGTGTCTGGGTAATATGAAGTATCATAAGTATGTATTTAAAACTACATAAGTATTCTATCAGTCATCTAGTCACCATAATACAAGCTATGCTTAGTTTGGGATTGGTGTTGTGTGCATTATCCACCAATATACAACTTACATTATATTTATTATTATTATAATTATTGTGCATGGGTTTTAGGCAAACTAAACAGCTAGGCTCACCTAGGTATGAAGATTAGAATAGGTATAGGTAGTATTCCTGTAGGTACTTACCTAACCTTCCGACACTTTGTTAAGTTTTATTTACATACCTACCTAAACCATCTGTGGCGTAATGGCGGAAGGTATAAAAATTTTTTTGTATGAATAATATGTATGTAGGTATTTACAAAAAAAAAAAGAATATAAGTAGTTGACGTGTGCGCCGCGCCGGCGCGACGACGCCGCCGAGTGTACCCGGCGCACCGCCGCTTTTGTGTGCGGGCGGCGTGTGATTATTATTTGTCGTAAACGTGGAACTACTAATCTGGTCAAAACCTGTATCTCAGGCGGAAAAGATCTAACAGTATAACTGAAAGGTAGTTCAAGTGTAGAGCATTGTGGCTGATAGGTGAGTAGCTAAACGCTGAAACTAAGTTCCAGAGTCTCGAGCACTATAATACTATAATCGATACTATAATCGATACCATATAATTGATACTATAATCGATACCATACAATCGATAATATATAATCGATACTATGTAAATGATACTATAATCGATACCTATCTAATTGATATTATAATCGATATTATAATCGATATTATAATCGATATTATAATCGATATTATAATCGATATTATAATCGATACTATAATCGATACTAATAACCACGTATACACTTGTAACGAATACACGCAACAACACACTAATGCAATTGAAGTGATGCACAGCACTAAGCATCCGACGTCAGCGGGGTGTGGGTGGCGGGATGGCACACCGCAGCGCACCGACTCGCGCGCCGAACCGATCCGTGACCAGTGCAGTGACAAAAAATAATTGACGCGTGTCTGCCACGCAAAGACGAAAGTGTGGACGGTTGCATTTACCCGGACAAGGACAGAAAATCCTTTGAAAAAACCGCCTTCCGAGGGATCGGCTCGTGACACGTGACATCGAAGCGTGACAGTACAAAAACACCGTCCACACTCGCTACAAATTTTATGTTACGGCGAAATGTTCGTGCCGTTATATGTGGTGTCCTGAGTGGATCGCCGCGTGACACTAGGTCGTGTCACATGTTTATGTAACAAAAACCGTCCACACTTATGTTTTTGTTACGCGTAACTGTTACGGCTACGGAGCCACGGTGCGTTGAAATGTCACAAATGTGGACCCACACTAGCGTGTTTGATTTCCGCCGCGAGACAAATGTTTGTATGATCTGCAAGTATTTGTCTTGGGCTGGGTGTTCCTATGTATAGTATGTATGAATTAAAAAAATGAATATAAGTAGCACATCAGCCATGTGGTACATAAACAAGCTCTGCTTACTTTGGCCCCAGAAATTTTTTTTTGAGGTTAACAAATCCGGCTGCTACTCAAAATCTCGTTAAGCTTATTCGTGTCACTATAGACGACGACACTGATCTCTATCAAAAATGATCACTTCAAAACTTTATATATATCAAACGCATATCTGCATTGGAAAACTGTTTGAGAAAGCTCATAACTTTGTAGGATTCACTGATAAGTATTGCCGTGCTAAATTACATCACGATAAAACTAATAAGTACCTAGTCTGCAAGCAAGAGCAAGCAAGCAAGATTAGGGACGGACAGACAGACAGACAGACATAGTGATACTATAAGGGACTGTGGACTTCGAAACCCTAAAAGAAGGAATTCGTTTTTCTTCTTCTTCTTTCCATAATAGCACCTGAGTTGATGACAAATTAACTAATGTTGAGTGATTTTGTTTTATTATAATAATGTTAAGTCGTGTACATCATCGCGGAATAGCCGTCTCAAAGTTCCTTGGATTCTTCGTCGTGCAAATCACAAAACATAATATGATTCAATTATAATTTCATTGCCTAAACTAGCGCTAAGTCACTAAGTTATCTTCTACTTTATAAAAATAAGTCGGGTTTTCCTTCCTGACGCTATAACTCCAGAACGCACGAACCGATTTCCACGGTTTTGCATTCGTTGGAAAGGTCTCGGGCTCCGTGAGGTTTATAGCAAAGAAAATTCAGGAAAAATGTAAAATTAATTTTTTGTGAAGTTGTAACTGCCCAACGAAGTGGGCACCGGTCAGCTAGTCTTCTACTTTATAAAAATAAGTCGGGTTTTCCTTCCTGACGCTATAACTCCAGAACGCACAAACCGATTTCCACGGTTTTGCATTCGTTGGAAAGGTCTCGGGCTCCGTGAGGTTTATAGCAAAGAAAATTCAGGAAAAATGTAAAATTAATTTTTTGTGAAGTTGTAACTGCCCAACGAAGTGGGCACCGGTCAGCTAGTTGATTATAATTCTGCTAAGATTGTTCAATTAAACATGATATAACACGAGAAAAAAATCTTAAATAGCTATATTACTTCTTAAAAATATCAAATTAAATTCAGGATGGGAATCATCAGTTCTAGAAATGAAAATCCTTATTTGACTGTCAACTTGAAAGGTGACCAAGACTACATTGTAGAGCGTAATAAGAACAGGTTTTGTTAAAAACTCAGTGAGTACTGGAGGTAATACTCGCGTATGTCGAAAAACCTGCAGTGCGCTCCGGAAAAAAAGGGAGCGAAGGAAAAAAAAGCAGGCAACGGAACAAAACGCTTGTGCGTGCTACCAAGGATTCACCAACTGCGATCATTTTCTCGTGAAAAAAATCGCCACGGATTAATCCACAGAGCGCTAGGCCTTACTCTACTATGCCTGTTCCCAAACTGTGTTAATGCAAACATACTATATTGACTGCGTATTTTGGATAAGCACGCTTTTCTCGTTTTGCTTATTACAATGTTGACTGCAAAATTTACTGAGTTAAGTCCCAAAATGAGATTGGAATACTAGATTGCTATTTAGTTCGTCTGCTAAAATGCCTCAATGATATGCTTTTTAATGATAGCGCTAGTGAGATGAACATCAGTCGATATATATGTACGTATTATCGAATGCAATGATTTTGGTGTGGGGACATTTTTGACGGGACAACGTCTAATAAATCGATGAACGCCGGCTGCACGCACGAAAAAGGATGACTCATTGTCCTCATTGTAATGTTACGCTCATTGTAACGTTACGACCAAAGCGAGTTTAACGTTTAACGTTTAGTTTAACGTTGTCACGTTAAACTATCGTCCGTAAAACGTCTTTACCACCAACAATTGACAACCAATTTTTTTTTCTTCTTTTACATCGAATACATACAATAATTGCTGTTTTAAGTACAACAAATCTTATTAAAACATAATTATTGCTAAAACGGCCATAGCTATGTCATAAACGGTCCTTAGATAGCTCAACTGTTTCACATGTATTTTATACTGGTTGCAGCCCGCGGAATCGCACGCGTGGAACCTACATGAAAAGTAGCCTAGGTCCCGTCTCTCAATACCAAAATTCATCAAAATCGGTTCAGCAGTTTAGGCGTGAAAACGTGACAGACAGACAGACAGATAGAGTTACTTTCAAATTTATAAGATTAGTAAGGATTATTGTATATTATTCTATACATTTCTGTTTATAAATCTTGCTAAAACCTGCCTTTATTTATTGCCTCTGAACATAGTGAAATAAAGTGTCGATGAATTTGATTATAGAAACTTACTTTCGAAATGCACAACGGAGTATATCTGATCAATATATCCGTTCATGCGACCTTCGCTGATCATATGGCTCACAATGCGCTCTGCTTTCAAGGGTGGAGTCTCCAGTAAAGCTCCTAACTCCTCAAAAGTGATGTTGTTGTACAGCTTTTCAATTGAGCAATGAGCAATTTAGTATATATGTAAATATCTATATTATCTGAACCTCGGAAACGGCTTCTACGATTATCATGAAATTTTGTATGCAGTTTCGGGGCAATCGATCTTGCTAGCTTTAATTTTTAGAAAACGTCGTTTTATCCGTGTTTTATACCGAGCAAAACTCGGTCATCCAGGTACTGCTTCATTATAAAGGTCAAAGGTCGGCACAATATATTTCTTTTCATTTTCCTTCAACAGCCGTCACTCACGTCTTTCTTACGCATATCGTTTTTACATTATCCAGCCATCTCTTTTTTTTGGATAGTCCTACTTCTATGTCCATCCACATTAATATGTAACACTCCCTAACTGTATTTTTTTATTCTAAAAATGTCTATTTACACAATAACAAATGGTAACAAATGGTAAAACCAAAGTTATGATCAACGAGCACGTTGACCCGGGACCGGTCACTAAACGGAGTCTTCCTCGAAGTTGTAACCGAATATGTCTACCTAGGCCAGTTGCTCCAACTAGGTAGAAACAACTTTGGCAAGGAAGTTAAGAGAAGAATACAACTGGGCTGGGCAGCGTTTGGGAAACTGCGTCAAGTCTTCTCATCGCCCATACCTCAAAATCTAAAAACGAAAGTACTTAATCAGTGCGTCCTACTAGTAATGACGTACGGAGCCGAAACGTGGCCACTCACCGTGCGACTTGTCCACCAGTTCAAAGTCACTCAGCGAGCTATGGAGAGAGCTACGCTCGGAGTTTCTCTTAGGGATCGAATCCGAAACGAAGATATTCGTTAGAGAACTAAGATCACCGATATAGCTTGAATTAGCGAATTAGGATGCCAATGGCCAGGTCACATAAGCCGCAAAACCGATAGCCGTTGGGGCAGACTGTTTCTGGAGTGGAGGCCGCGTGTCGGCAAACGTAGTGTAGGGCGCCCTGTAGCTAGGTGATGCGATTATATTCGTAAGGCAGCGGGCAAGTATTGGTGGAGGAGAGCGGATGATCTAGCTAACTAGCGTGCCATGGGCGAGGCCTATGTCCAGTAGTGGACTGACCACTGCTGGACATAGGCCTCTCCCATGGCACGCCAGTTAGACGGATCTTTAGCTCTTTATGAATTTTGGTATAGAGATAGATGGGACCTTGGAGAACAAAACGGGCTGATGATGATGATGAAAATGGTATCTAAGTAAGTAATTATCTAATTACGGCTAGATAATTACGTTTTTAAAACTAAAAAGACTTCATGTATACAAAAAATATCATCGATGTACCGATACAATTTTTAGATTTTTATTTATTGACTTTTTAAAAACTGCTCGACCGATTTCGATAATATTTCAATGGGACCACCTGGGAAGTATATCCTTTGAAACAAAAAAGAATTTTCCAAATCGGTTCAGGCGTCTTTGAGTAATCGGTGAACATACATAATAAAAAAGATTCCGACGAATTGAAAAACTCTATTTTTAACCGACTTTAAAAAGGAGTAGATCCTTTTTTGAAGTCGGTTAAAAATAGAGTTTATCGTTTTTAATAATTTAGTAAGTTCAGATGCGGTGATTGGAATTTCTCAGTCATGAGGGCTTGTATCATTACTATTATTAAGATCGTAGGATCGAATTCGGGTGAACCTATGATTTTTTCTGTTGTAAAAAAATATGTTCTGATCAGCACTATATACTTTACCAGACTATATACTCTGAAACTTTGAAAGAAAACATCGTAAGGAAACAGGCATAAACGAACCTAAAAATTACGTTTTAAAAACTAAAAAGAAAACCGACTTCATTGAATAAAATTTGAGCCTATAAATAACATTTTTAGTGGAAAGTAGATGTAGGTATTTTGTTTATAAAATATGGGTAGGCCAACTAAACGCAATACTCTAATGAGACAGCAAGGTTTCGGTGGAAACAACATATCATCAATGTATACAATTTTTTGATTTTTCTTGTTTTTTTATAAACCGCTATACTGATTTCGATAAAATTTAAATAGAACCTGGGAAAAAAATTGTTTAAATCGGTTCAGGCGTCTTTGAGTAATCAGTGAACAAACATAAAAATAGAAAAAGATTCAGACGAATCGAGAACTTCCTTCTTTTTTGAAGTCGGTTTAAAAGTTCGAGAGCATGGGCCAAGTGCAAGAAAGGAGCCTTTGATTCGTATTTTAATCCTTTCACCACACTGGTTCTAGAACTAGTGACAGGACCTGGACACGACGGACTTGGCGGAACTGCGTCCGTCACGAATTTCCGACACGACCCTTTCTTTGGTGTAGACGGTTATCCATAGGGTGACACGAATGAATTAATAAGATGAACGAATGAACGAATGATGATTAGATTAATTGAATGATGTACAATAGTATGTTTATATTTACATTTCGAAAAATATATTAATTACGAAATTTCCTACCATTCCTTCAATTCATTAGTTATTTCTGCGTTTCATTTAATTGCTGGCAGATGCTAGTTATTAATTCATTTGTATTTGTTAATCAATAATATGATACGTTTAACAATAATAATATATTACGATAGGAACTTCGTTCCAACCGAGTGTTCCACGACAGACTTATATTATCAGCCATGCAATTCCCATAAAAGTTTAGCTAAGTGTAAAGCGGTACTAAGGTACCGTGTAAGTTGTCCACCATTGCATTATTTTATTGATTTTGATGTGTAACATGTTTCCTCTCGCTTGTCTGCAATCTGCGGGAGTGATTTCGTTAATAAGGACGGAAATGAAAGTGTGTAACAGGAAGCCGAGGAAGCGCGTGCTATTTGATTTCACCAATGAGTGCACGCTGTAATTGATTTGACCAATGAGCGCTCACAGTGGTTGAGTTGACCGTCAGATGGTACCAACACCTGAGCTGTCGGATGTTACGCATTATGATGCAACTACAGTAAGACTCGCTTGTATTTAATAGGAGGCAGTGTCCAAGCAAAAAGTAGCCTAAGGCTTAATTCGGGAGCTATCTAAGTCAAATTTCATCTAACAAACTAACCGCCATTAGCTCAAATGTTTGCACTAGAGTTAATAATTTTTGTTTTGTGACTATTTCGATGACATTTCCAATGAAGCTTGCTACAGACTAGACTATTTAAACTACTGTAAGCTCTGTTGCTCGGGAATATTGACAGTTCACTTAACCTGTCCATTTGCTTCGGGTGCAAGCTATTAATCCGGAATCTGGTCAAAATGTTTTGATAGGTCTTGATAGTACGAAGAGCATCTAGAAATAGCTTTACTAGAACGTAGTTTAGACTGCTCGTGGGGTTAGGTGAGTGGTTTGAATGGTTCAAAGAGATCGAAAATTCAACACGCAACTGAAGAAACAGACTGTATCGAAGGAATTTTTCACATATATAGAGTTCTTTCGGCAATTCAAAGATTTCGGAAGAGCATTGATATCATAGAATACTTATTAAGTATTTGGTTTATTGGGTGCGGTGAGTTCAGTCATTCTTTTTATTGAAGTGATAACTTCTTATGGGAGAGTAAGCCGCTTCGTTAGGTAACTCGTTAGTAACTCGGCGTCAGTCTGTCTGGCTTTCCTTTCTCTCACGCATACGGCAGCGGTAGGCAGGCCCCTCCTCTCTCACTCTAACCCACAGCGCTAGTCGCAAGCGTCCCGAGACGCACACTTTTTTTTTATCTTTTTATTGTCACTAGTTATTTCTAGCCTGTGTGGTGAAAGGTTTAAAGTACACATCAGAAGTTCTTTTCATGCACTTGGAATGTCTTCGAAATTATTAGGTTTTACGACATGCGGGTTTCCTATCAATGTTTTCCTTTCAGTTTAAGAGTTCTGTTATAGATCGCCTACGTTTTTCGAACAGAAAAAGCAGTTGGAGTGCGACCGGATTCGAACCCACGATATTTAGTTCTGATGGCGGGGTCTACTACCACTACCACAAGTTTGGTCATGAATTCGCCGACCAATAATATCAAAAATATTGTGTAATATTTTTCATTCATTTGTTTCAGGTAATTCATTTAATGAGGTCAGCGTCTACCGTCAGCTTCTATTAGCTTTTCATGAACGAAAGAAAAGTTATCAACTGGATACAGTCATTCAAAAATACAAATAACAGTTTGTAGGTAAGTACTTATTCACGTAAAACACATAAAACTAACGCGTTCACAATTTGAATTGTAATAAAAACACATTTTACGTGCTTCTAGACCAAGAGAAGCTGAAGAAGCCTTTTTATCTGACACAATGATCGTGTATTGCATTTTATATCCCAGCAATGACACAGTGTAGCAAGTATCAGCTGGATTACTCTTGAGTGAGTACCAATATGCAACTTTAACGCACTCCGATCCATCGGGAGCGTATTCGGCATCAAAACTAGAATCTAAAACTTATGTAAAAAAAATTGGTTGTCTGTAAAGTCCGTTTACGAACGATAGTATAACGTGACAACGTCATAACAACATCATCATGTTATGCGCTCTCGCTACGATCGTTCTGGGACAATGAGCGTAAAGGAACAATGAGCGTAGCGGAACAATGAGTCATCCTTTTTCGTGCGTGCAGCCGGCGTTCATCGATTTATTAGACGCTGTCACGTCAAAAAAACATTGTGTTCACATTTCGACACTCTACCATACAATTTAGGATCAGATATAGATTGTATTATATATTGTATACCAGCTTTTGACGTGATAATGTCTTATAAAACTATGAACGCCGGCTGCATGCACGAAAAAGCATGACTCATTGTTACGTTCCGCCTGAGCCGAGCGTGCAAGCGAGAGCACGGAACAAGCGATAGAGAGACACGATTGGTGCATCAATGTTACCTTATGACGTTATCACGTAAAATTATCGCCCGTAAACCGACTTTTACCATTTTTACCAAAATTATAAGTTCTAGGATTTATGCTCTTAGGTATGTAGGTACCTATTATATACCTATTCCGTTCTGGCAAACAAAAACCATTTAATCCGACGGTTCAAAAAGTTTTTCCATTTCCATATCGTTTCACGTTCCGCAAATAGTATTGTAGGTACTGGTTTCGTCACGTATGATCTTCGTGGCTCATGCCAGTTTGGAATTGTATAGTTGTTTCTTGCCTCGAGCGTAAATTATATCTGCAATAAGTAACGCAAACCCCTAATAAGTAAATAAATAATAAATAATCCCGGACATTTCACACAACATCATTTGGCCCCAAAGTAAGCAGAGCTTGTGTTATGGGTACCACATGACTGATATATTACTTATATACTTTTTCTTTGTAAATACATACATATTATACATACAAACACCCAGACCCGAGACAAATACTTGCAGATCATACAGACATTTGTCCCGCGGCGGGAATCGAACCCGCAACCTTCTGCGTCTCAGCCAGACCTTAGCCCACTGCACCACATAGGTTGTCAAAGGGGAGAAACTCATTGCTGATCGTATGGCAGCAACATTTAACAATGAATTTTTTTAAGAATATTACCCAATGATAAAAAAATCGCTTATATTTTTATAAGCGATATGTTTTAGTCGCTTTTGTTTTGAACACGACTCTGCAGCACCGTCCACGAGACATGCGTCTTTTGTATTCATCTTCCGGTGTCTTCTCAATGGCTTAAGAAGTAAATTATGTCATGTTCTATGCATAATTAAAGATGCCAGCAATGTTTAAGTGAAATATATTTTTGCTATAAAATTACAAGGATTTTTTTTCTTAGATAGTTAGTGAATCTAGGTATTTCAAGGTATTTTATATTATTACAATATATAAACTAATCTAAAACGGTGGTTTTATACATGTTATTTTATTGAAAGCTACAATTCAACTTAGTCGGTGGTAGCTCTACTTTCTGCACTATAGGTTAAGAGTTCGATTCTCTCCCAGGATAAACATTTGTGTGATGTTATGTGTCTGGGTGATATAAAGTATCAGTAACTGTATGAACGAGCTTTGCTCGGTATAAAACAACGTTTTCTACAAATGAAACCTAGCTAAATCGATTTATCACCCCTAAAAACCCCTGCATAAATAAAAAAAAAAATCGTTGCTGCCGTTTCCGAGATTCAGATTAAGGTATATATATACATATATACAAGAATTGCTCGTTTAAAGGTATTAAATAGATAAGTATGTATTTCAACTTAAATAAGTATTTTATCAGTCATCTGGTCACGTCTGGTCTAGGGGCTAGACAAGTATTTTCTAAGAAAAAATATGTGTGAGTGAAACAGGAGACTTCACTGAAACGGTAAATAACCTCTTAGTTTACATTGCCAGATGCAATACTTCGCAAATTACGTTGCACGTTCAATAAGTATTGAGAAAACATACTGCTGAAACGTAGAGTTAATTCAAATAATGTATGTATGCCTTTCCAAATGACACAAAGCACATTCGGATAATATATAACTCTTGTATTGCCATTTGGCTGTAAGACGAGCGTTGAAATTACACTGTGACAGTGCTATTGTATCCTTATATCCTCTCCAATCCGATCTCGTATCTTGAGGTTGCGAACGGCGGTGGCCTAGATTCAAGTGATTTTTCTCTACGTCGATCTTTCTCGAACTTTCTTGAAATGCGATGCCATTCTGTTATCGTATATGACAAGCAATTGATTTTTACCCGACTATGGTTAGGTTAGTATTTCTATTCAATTTACTATAATTAGTAATAGCGATTTGAAAACGTTGGTACTCCAAAGCTAGACAAAAGCCTAATTATATCACTTTCAAAACATTCGTTTGTACTGTTTATTATCAGAAAGGGTTTTTGCTCACATATTATTTTTTCGGTTAAAACACTGATAGTATGACATTGTTTAGATTCATTTTGATAATCTTCATCAGGGTTAGTTTGATCCGCGTTTCGCTTGCTTCCGTTAGCGCTGCGATTTATGTATCACTCGGCGCGCGTCTCGGTGAATAAAATAATTACGTTTTATAAACTAAAAAGAAACCGACTTCATTGAATGAAATTTGATCCTGTAATACATTTTTAGTGGAAAGTAGATGTATTTTGTATATATATAAAATGGGTAGGCCAAATAAACGCAACTCTTCAATGAGACAGCGAGGTATGAAAGTACATAAAAACATCATCGATGTATACAATTTTCATATATTTGTTTATTTTTCAGTTCGCCTGATTTTGGTAAAATTTATATGGTGGTGGTCACCTGTGAAGTATACCCATTCAAACAAAAAAAGAATTTTCCAAATCGGTATTGCCGTTTTCGAGTAATCGCGAGCATACATAAAAAAAAAGATTCCGACGAATTGAGAACGTCCTCCTTTTTGATAAAGTCGGTTAATAAAAAACATGATTTCATGATTTATTTATTCAGTGTGAAATAAAAAAAAAGACCCCACAAACATGTCGTACCAGCAATAGCAGAATAAAATACCGGTAACATTTCCTTAAGCGATTCACATCTAAATCATAATAAAAATGAAAATTATGTAAAAACTTCCCAAATTATCACGGCGAGCGGGAAAGTTTGTTAGTCATTTTTCAAACCATTTTTTACGACGAACGGATCAAAAGTCTTTACTGAAGTTTAGAAGATGAAAATAAGTTAAATGGGCAATGGTTTATTGTGTTTTTGATCAAACGATTTCAGGCAAATGGTCATCGAAACAGAAATAACTGCACAAGTGTTCACGACTTCTAAACCCTGAATGTAAAAAACCTATGATATTATTATAACGAATATAATTCATACCTTAATTGCAATCCAAGATATTTTTGTTATCGATGTGGTTGGTAGCTTAAAGAGTTGGAGTTTCGGATTTTTATCATGTTTTCCATTATCAGATCCTTTATATGGCACCATTTCGGAGGTACACTCTATAGGGACCTAATGATAAAAAAAAAACTTATGAAAATCGGCTAATAATTAAAAAAATAATAATTAATGCCGGACATTTCACACAGCATCATCTGGCCCCAAAGTAAGCAGAGCTTGTGTTATGGGTACCACATGACTGATATACTACTTATATACTTTATTTTTGTAAATACATAAATATTATACATAGAAACACCCAGACCCGAGACAAATACTTGCAGATCATACAAACATTTTTCCCACAGCGGGAATCGAACCCGCAACCTACTGCGTTTCAGCCAGACCTTAGCCCACTGTGCCACAGAGGTAGTCAATTGGCAAAGGTAACAAGTTGAATTGAGAACCTCCGTCTTCTTTTGGCACCCGGTTAAAATCAGACCATTATAGTCATAAATATTTAAGTATCTAAATAATGTAAGTAGGTGAGTTATCTGGTCATTCTACTATCATTCGGGACTGATTTGGTTACAATTCGGTTACAAAACAATATTTAAATTTATTTTTATAACTTTTTAACCGAATCAAAAATGCTACGAATCGCTCTAAAACAAAAGTCCTCGGCGTGGCTGAAAAGACTGCGAAACTGAAGTGGTACTGGGCAGGGCACGTCTGCCGCATGCCCGATGAACTGTGGGCCAAAGCTACCACTGAGCGGAGCCCTGAGACAGTGAGACGGTGCGGTAGACCACGCAAGCGTTGGCGTGACGAGCTAGACACCTTTAGCGACTGTCGGTGGCAGACAATGGCGTTGGACCGAAAGCAATGGAAACTCGAGGCGAGGCCTTTGCCCAGCAGTGGGACAGTACGCGCTAAAAACAACAACAACAACAACTTTTTAAACTTTTATGTAATATGTTTTAGGGCGCTGTTCCTGAAAAGGTAAAAAGAAACCCTTATAGGATCACTTTTAGGACCCCTTATAGGATCACTTTTAGGATACCTTATAGGATCACTTTTTATTCGTCTGTTAGTGTGTCAAAACCACTGTTTCTAACTGAATTCGTGAATGTATCACGAGAATGTATCATGTTAAAACTATTAACAAATAATACGGTCTCGACATGGCATTATATCAAAACCGTAATTATTCACTCGACCATGGTATATATCTTAAATACTCCTGGTTCCGACGGAAGATCTGCGTTACGTTGTGTTCTGACTATATAACGCAACATGATGCTGAGTCGGACACCCGTTTGTAACAGCACACTTGGACGATTGCGAAACACTCAATTTTTTTTTTTTTATTTTTTTTTTATTGAGGTAAAACAACAGCTTAAGAAATAAAGCCAAATAAGTTTTACACAAATAGTTAACAATTTAGAAAACGGATACAATTGTGATATGTATTACTGATGAACTATAAGAAAACATACTAAAACTAAGTCATTTGAAAATACAAAATCAAGGTAATGATTTCCAGATTAAAAAAAAAAGGACTTTTCCTAATACATTACGTTGCATAATGGTGAGTTAGAGCGTGTTTGTGGATGTGTGTGTAGGGGTGTGGGGCTAGGTGTGAGTGTGTGTGTGTGACTGTATATGTGTGAGTGGGTTAACCTGATTCTCCCAGTCTCATAAGAGTCTGGTTTTTCATTAGTTTAATTTAAGTTGTCTTTTCTGTTTTTCTTTGTTTTTATTCTGGGTGTACTCTCATATTGTTTTGTATGTGTATGTTACAAATAAATGAAAATAAAATAAACAAATAAATCTTTCTATAATAATATGATTTTAAAATAATAATTTGTATGTACAAGTATATATGTAGTATATAAGTCATGTGGTATATCACAAGCTCTGCTTACTAGAGCTGGATGATGATGTGTGAAATGTCCGGCATTAATTATTGTTATTTAATGTTCAGAAATTTCATGGTATGATGGTACAGTAGCTCTGAATTGAGATAATATAGTAGAATTATAGTGGTGAAAAAAGTAGGTAGGTCGGATAAGTACTGAACCCGACTTTCGGTGCGACTTTCGGTCTTGGCCGGTTTATTTTATTGATCTCTTGTTGTTGACTGTACCATTCTACCCAATACATAAATCAGTCTCTCATCAATTTTATTTCACAGTAGAAACAGATTGTAATTAAAGCGAGCCATTCATTTGCCTTTGAGAGTTCAAAGACTTTGTCCTTGTTGTCGCTTTCTAATTAAAATACTAATAGAGGACAATAAACAGAAACAAATCATTACGTTGCATTTAGAAATAGAAATAACAGTTTCAAGATAACAATTTATCAAGAATAATAATAATAATAATAATAATGCCGGACATTTTACACAGCATCATGTGGCCCCAAAGTAAGCAGAGCTTGTATGGGTATCACATGACTGATATACCACTTATATGCAGTTTTTTTTTTAAATACATACAATTATACATAGAAACACCCAGACCCAAGACATATGTACTGCAGAGATTTTTTTTTAAATTGCCGCTCGTAATGTTTTTTAAGGTTTTGAGATCAGAAACCTATGAGATACCTAATTATCATATTTTCTTATGTTTATTTGGCCAAGTGCCTGTCGAACCATGAACGGTAAGGGCTTCCAAATATTTGCCTCGGGTTTGGTTGTTTTTCTATGTATAATATGTATGTATTCAAAAAAATATATATAATTAGTATATCAGTCATGTGGTTCCCATAACACATGCTCGGCTTACTTTGGGGTCAGATGATGTTGTGTTAAATTACCAGCATTAATTATTTATTATAATTTACTAGCTGGTGCCCGCGACTTCGTCTGCGCAGGATTAGTACTTCATGTAGTTCTAACGGTTCTTGCAGCGCACGCCAGAATAGGTCGCAGATGGCAGATTTTTTTCCTTCTTGACACTTATCGTTGTATTTAGGACAATTCATACAAAATCTTTATAAATTATAGTCTATGTGTTATTCTGATCTCTAAGCTATATTACTGTAAAGTTTTATTAAAATTCATTCAGTAGTTTTTGCGTGAAAGAGTAACAAACATACATACAAACTTTCGCGTTTATAATATTTTCTCTGGTAAATTTCACTAACACTAGTTTTTGAGTTATTTTGTTACTAACCATAATATGGACTAAGTCTGAAATAAGTGAAATATAATTTTAATTTATAATATTGGTAAGGAGTAAGTAAGTAAGGATTCCCTAGAGAGATAAGAATGACCAATCGTCAGGTATCTAACCAATCCAATACACCCTAGTTCGCAAAACAAAATGGTAGGTTAGATTTTTTGGTAATAATTTTCCTATTCATAATTCATAATTCATAAAGTTAAGTATTACTGTGCCCTAACAGGGCTTATGTTTAAGACTAAAACAATGTATCATCATCTTACTGTAACAACATAAGCGCTGCTTTCATACTTTGTAAGGGATTGGCATAAAGCTGAGACTGGACCTATTTGGGCACACGCAGGGACGGACTGCTGATCATGGGTGTATGTTAGTTGTAAGTAGGTAAAGTGTTTGTGAACCCATCTGCCTAGGGAGGTACTATGTTGTTTTATTTTATTATTGCTGTCTTTACTTTCTTTTCTTTGTGTGTGTACCAAATAAATGTCTATTCTATTATATTCTATGCTATAAGTGCAGTTAATATTTCTTTTTCTATTTCTATTTCTATCAAAAATGACCACGTCAAAGCTTAATGTTTTTCAAACAAATATCAAAATCGTTTTTTTGGCCGTCTTGCAGAGGAAACATTGCGCTCTTATATTATATATTTTTCTAGAGTTGTTTCAGGTTTTATTAGTGATGTTTTTATTTAAATAGAGCTAGAGTTATTGACTCGGGTGTGAATAATTGAAATAAAAGCTTTGTGTTTCTTTGTGATTCGAGCAGAAAATAATCCGTGTAATTATTTAATATGAAAGACGCCATTTTATATAAAACAACAAATGATGAACGACAAGCGAATTTGTGACATACTATAAATAATATAGGGTCTTTCATTAAGCGTGTCCTATCTTTAAATTTAAATAAAACAAAGTGTGTGTGATATATTATCGAAATTATTTATTTATTTGAAAGATGTAGTGATGCCATTATGTGTGGAATATGACATCATTCAAATGTCCGCCACGGCTTCTCTGGGTGGAGCGCATGCGAGATATCCAATTTTCCATGACTTTTGCGCATAAATCAGGCTGAATTTGACTTATGGCATAGGTTATGTTGGCTTTGAGGGCCGCTGTGATTTGTGGTTTATTCACATAGACCTGCGACTAAAGAAAACCCCACAAGAAAAAGTCTAGCGGGGTTAAGTCACAAGATCTCGGTGGCCAGTTCACATCAGCTCCACGTGAGATGACCATGCCCTCAAATCTCTCATGCAGAATATGTGGCATGAGCTGTGTGGCACGTAGCACCGTCTTGTTGAAACCACATGTCGTTGGTGTTCAGATGATCCAGTTCAAGCCAAAAAAAGTTGGTAATCATCGACCTATAGCGCTCGCCGTTGACAGTGATGGCCTGGCCAATGTTGTTCTCAAAGAAATATGGCCCGATGACGCCGCCAGCCAAAAACCCACACCAAACTGTAACTTTTTCGGGATGCATTGGACCCTCTTGGATCTCATGTGGATTAGTACCGTCCCAAATTCGACAATTTTGTTTGTTTACGTACCCATTCATCCAGAAATTGGCCTCATCGCTGAAGATAATTTTTCTGTGAAAATTACGGTCAGTTGCTAACTGCTCCAGTGCCCATTCAGCGAACACACGTCGTTGTCTATGGTCGTTTACCTTCAATTCCTGGGTGAGTTGAATTTTATACGGGTGCAGGCCTAAGTCACGACGCAAAACTCGCCAAGTTGTGGTCTGTGAAAGGCCGAGTTCTTGTGTGCGACGCGAAATCGACTGCCTCGGATTCTCCTGCACACTCTCACGGACAGCGGCGATTTTTTCGGCAGACCTTGCGTTTCGTTGACGTACGGGTGTTGGTCGATCATTTACTAAACCAGTGGACTCAAATTTATCCAACACACGACGAATAGTCCTCTCGGTAGGACGATTATGGCGACCGTAAAATGGGCGAAGCGCGCGGTGCGTTGCCCGAACAGAACACTCATTTTGATAAAACAATTTTATCATTTGCACGTGTTGTTGAATGCTATAGCTATCCATGATGATTTGGCAAAACAGAATGAATAAATTACAACCAATTTGACAGATGTAGCTTCAACAAGATGGCCGCTACCAACTGTCAAAGTTCGGACGTGCCTATTGGAAGACCCTTTATAAACACTTGACACTGGCAAAATTGACATTATTTATGACACATGCCATTAACGAAGAAGAATATATATATCGAAAACTGTTCATGCGTATTCATAATATCTTGAATAATTCTATTTAATGCCGCAAGATTTGATAGTAAATAAAAAATAGACATGTAGAGGAAGTAAAAAACTTAATCTTTGCAGCTTTGCCACTAATACGTATTACCGGACATAATATATTAATAATAATAAATTTATTTATTTCTCCTTACAAAGTGTAATGCTAAAACTTTATTTGGATACTAACTGACCCAGCAAACGTTGTTTTGCCATATAAATATCTTTCGTAAAAAATATTTTTTTTTCATAAAAAGTATCCTATGTTACTTCTAATACCTCCAAGAATATGTGTACACAGTTTCACGATGATCGGTTAAGTAGTTTTTGCGTGAAAGCGTAACAAACAAACTTACATTCACATTTTTAATATTATCTATATAGTAGGATAGTATTAATGTACCTGAACACATGTTCATAAGCTGGTGCCTGTGATAGGTTCTGCAGAACCTGTAATACCAGTCACAAGTCACCAAGGCCTTCCGCAAAAGCTGATTGGGTGTTAAAATGTTCTTAGTAAGGCAACTCAATTGATTGAGATTTACACAGTATATAGCAAAAGTGTATAGCAAAAGTGTATAGCACGGTATATAGCAAATAATGTTTTTTTTTTAATAATTAACACCATAAAATATCACTACATAATATAAAACAAAGTCGCCTCCCGCCGTCTGTCTGTCCCTATGTATGCTTAGATCTTTAAAACTACGCAACTGATTATGAAGCAGTCATTTTTATTAGATAAAATGATTCTAACGAAAGGTTTACATGTATAATACATGCATACTATAGTAGAGAAACACTGATAATTTTAGAGGTTAGCGTATATTGGTTCAACGTTTTAGAACTACTGAGCTACAGCAACGCATGGTCGGTTCAACTAGTCAAATATAAATCAGATCGTGCAGGACGAAAAAACTAATAGCCTGCAAGAAGGGCTCAGATTAGGGACGGACAGACAGGAACAGCGAAACTACAAGGGTTCCTTGTAGACTTCGGGACCATAAAAACCATTCTCACTACTGTAATCTCCAGGCTTGGTAGACCTCAGATCTCTAATTACCTAAATCTGTTTGATGAAGTCTAAAGGGGTATTCAGAGGCCCATATATAATCGAGGTAATATAAACATAAGAGAAATAAATAAAATAATAATACTGGACATTTTACACAATATCATCTGACCCAAAATACCTAAGTAAAGCTTGTGTTATCCACCATATGGATTATACATATAAATAAATATAAATAAATAAATAATCCCGGACATTTCACACAGCGTCATCTGGCCCCAAAGAAAGCAGAGCTTGTGTCATGGGTACCACATGACTGATATACTACTTATATACTTTTTTTTTAGTAAATACATACTTATTATACATAGAAACACCCAGACCCGAGACAAATACTGGCAGATCGTACAAACATTTGCCCCGCGGCGGGAATCCAACCCGCAACCTTCTGCGACTCAGCCGGACCTTAGCCAACTGCAACACAGAGGTCGTCGATATATTACGATATATTACTTATATATATTTATTTTTAAATATATACATTTTATATAGAATAACACCTAAACCCAAGACAAATACTTGCAGATCATTTAAACATTTGTTTTCCACGGTGGGAATCAAACCCGCAACCTGCGTAACAAGCGGGATTTCACCAACTGCGCTACAGAGGTTGTCACGGACGTATTCAATACAATTACAGTAATATAAATTATATTTGTTAATTATCAGCACATATTCGGAATGGTAATCAGCAAAAGCTATTCAGCTGAATTACACGTGAATAAAAGACCAATTGTATTGTTAAATTAAACTGTAGATGATGCACGGTTTTGTATATAAGAGCAGACCATAGCAACAATACTTCACTCGCATAAATATGTAAAACAAAAGCCAAAACTAGATCCTGTTACAATTTTGTACGCACAAACTGGACGCAAACAGTCCGTTCAAAGCAAATAGAACAGCGAATTTAGGCTTATTTATTGAGAGATCGGATACTATCACGCTTGGTCGCCTGTGACCTGGATACTTGGACAATATCTACCACTCTCACATAGGTTGGTACAGAACATTTCACGAAGACGGTTGAGTTATTGAACTTTGAATCTTATCTCGAACAAGGTCAAATACTTTGGAGACCGCGTAACGGAACTAAAACGTAGTTGACAAGACACCTGGCTAGTCGAGGTGACGATTCATGGAGTAAAGGTATAGCTGAATGGTGTCCAAGAACCGTGTATAGAAACCTTTGTACTCCAGGAGCAAGATGAGCAGACGATATCCCAAACAGCGCGGTTGAACCTTGATGAAACTGGCACGAGACCAGAATGAATAGCACATATAGAAGGAGAGCAGTGGTTGAAGTTGGGCTGTGGATGATGATGAGTTACTTACATCACTGACATAACTGTCATCTGCGCTGTAGGTTGAGTGTTCAATTCCCTCGGAGGATAAACATTTGTGTGATGAACATAGGTGTTTGTTCTGTGTCCGGGTGTCGTAATGAATCCTAGGTATGTATTTAAAAACATATAAGTACATATTATATCAGTTATCTGGGTACTATATTACAAGCTATGCTTTTTGGGGCTAGTTTGGAGCTTGCTAGTTTGGGGCTAGATGGTGTTGTGTGCTTTGTCCAGCAATATTTATTTATATTTGTTTAGGGTAGAATCTAAGTTACTATGGCATGACACTATCAATCGTATCACACCCAAATTTGCAGTCAGTTCATTTAAAAACACTAGAGCATCATTTTGCCCAGATTTTAACTAAAGTCCGTATAAGATCTGGGTTCAAGTATCTCAGTTGAAGTCTCTTTCTTGGTTTGAATTATAATATAATATATTTTCTTTGTTTTTAAATGTTTTTATTGTCTCAGTTTAGGCCTAAGTATTGACTGAAGTTTTTTTAATTCTCGGTTTCTGCTAACATCAAAAAACTAGTTTCGTAGTTTTCTGCCAGTCTTGTCTTTTCAGAGGGTCTATCCCTAAACCACATTTGAATATGCTTTTTTTGTCCTACTTTATCTTTGATATCTCATAACTTGCGTGCTACCGACACTCCCTGTATAATGTCTCAGCCCCCTTCGACCCTTATCATTAAAAGTTGGACAGCGTCTGCTCCTCGCTATAATCCTTCATCCTGTATCAAACGCAGAGTACAATAATTTTATTTAATTTTAATATCGATATTTCATGCTTGAAATATAGAAGACACTTAGATTGTAAAAAGGTTTGTGTATTTATGGAACTCCTTGCCTCTTTGTTCGAGTATAAACTCCGATATCCCATTTAATTTCGATAGAAATAGTTTATTGGGATAAAAAGTACCCTGCCTCAATCTCCTATCTAAGTTTATACTCAATTTCATCGTAATATTTTCAACTGATGTTGAAGCTTCATTGAGTAATAAATATTCAAACTAAAGGGTTATGATATTCCCAGTAGAGCTCTCTTTGATGTTTTTGAGCACAAAAATTCATTACCAATAAATAAAACCTTTAAATTGCCATTTTTAAATCAAGATTTATAAAAACTGTAAACCAAATCAACAAAATCGGATAAAACGAATTAAAATTTTAAATTGTGCTACTTCGAAGCTTCATTCAAATTCTGCCGGCTGCGGGCGTTTAATTGAAACTTGTGCACTCTGCCGATATATAAGTAGGTAGCTTTAGGGCCAATATACACGTGCAACTTGGAAGATTATACCCATTCGTTAACTCGGTATTGAAATTCACCAATTAATTACGCACTCTATAGGCAATTCTTCATACGCACACATAATTGGGCTCACCAATTTGCTAAATAAATCGGCTAAATGCGGAAGTCGGGTGTCTGAGAGGGTACCGTAGATAGGAACTTAAGTACCTATCTATTTTTTTCAGCATTATGATTCTTTTACCTTCGGTTACTATAACTAGTTCAATTGTATCGTCATAAACTATGAAAGCACCGAACATTGCTTCTACGAAAAGATCTCTAATCCAATTTGGTTAGCCCTAATTTTTTAGTTGAAAAAGTGTTCCTGCAAATTATATTTATAAGTTTGTGAACACAAAAATGTTTTTTATATGTTTTAAGTACAAATGTACTGTTTTTTATTTAACTTGTGCTGTAAAAATCTTACTTTCACGATTTTACCAAATTTCACGATTCTAGGTCTACGGGATGTTTTGAACACCAGGACGCCGACCGCGGTAATTTGAGCGGTTGAACCAAAGCTAACCCAAAGTCCGAACGGTATTTTTGACATATATCGTATCGCGTTAATCAGTATAACGGAAACGATTTAGCTCTAATTTGGATTATACATTGAGCAAACGTTGCGGATTCGCGTTATTTTTGAAAGTGCTTTCTAACGAATGTTTTTGATTTAGTACATCTTAGTAGTCAGTGCATAGAGCAACACTAGGTAGTTCTATATATAAATTTAAAAAATCAGTAAAAAAAAATCGGTAAAATCAGCGATTAAATCGTTCAGGAAGAATAGCGCGGTACCATTTTGACATTCAGATTAGCCATATCCAAACCTTTGCCAAAACCAATCCGTTCAATGTCAATTACGTTGACAATTAGCGCGATCGCCCTACTGTTTTGGTTTTACTTGCGAGTCTCGAAAATTAAGTTTAAATGACCGTACCTTGGCCATATTTTTAATTACGTTGACTTATAAGCTTAATGTTTACAGCTTTTAGGGATCGTAGTACTTGATTTTGTTTAATGATACCTCCACGTGTCCTTGAAAAAGGATCTTTAAATTAAGAAAGACTGACTACAAAGTGACCCTATATTTCCTATTTCTTTTTAAAGTACGGAACGGTAAAAACGATACATGCAGCGATGCACTGGAACGATGATGCATTGTGTTTGAATTTTGTTAAACTCACTAAAGTGGCAAAATCGCCGGTAGCCAATGCAAAGTAGCACGTGTGTTTGGGCCTTATTTATACGTCTTGGTACTAATGGAAATAAGAGATGCAGATTTTTATCAGCTGAAATAAAATTTGCTAAAAAATAAATTGCGGGGCAGTATTTGCGGATTGCCGATAAAAGTGAAAACTAAGTGTGAATTGTATCGTCGAGCTATTAGATTATTATTTTGAATTATTTTTGGTTTGTTGAAATTGTTCATTAACACTTTTTTATAAACCAAAATTAATTCAAAAATCTATCGGCAGTCCCCAAAGAATGTTTAGGGAAGAATTTCGCATGAATTGTTTTATTTTTAAGTAGAAAGTACTATCATGTATATAGTGAAATACAGTTTTCAATTAATGCGCTATCGTACACATTATTGCAATTATTTTACATAAAAAAAAACTCCAGATAAATCAACTTTCATCCATAGCTCATGGGAAGCGTTCGGTGACGATGACGCGACTTCCATGATGTTTGTTCACCCAAAAATTACTTCAATAAACTAGGAGAATTATTGTATTGAGTATTGAGTAAGATGGCAAATTCTAATTAGTTTTATTCAATACAATCATAAGGATTATTTGGAATAGTTTTACATGCTAGATGAATTGAAGTGCCGATTCCTCCTTAACCAAGTCTGGGAAGAATCAGACTTAAAACTCGTCAATGGTTCTATCGTTTCTTTGTTACGACCCTTGTTATCCCTGACAGTCTCTCAATCATTTTTATAATCCTTTGAAAATCGTATTGCTTTTATAACTGTATGTTTTTGTCAGCTTCCACTAACGCGGAGCTCGATAACAATTTCAGTTCGAACTTCAATTTATTTTGTAAAAAATATATTTTTTTATTGAATGAGTTTAAGGGTCCAATTAATACATATAAAAGTTGGGTTTCGGTAAATAAAGTAGGTAAATTTAAGTAATATATTGTTAATGAGCTTTTGTGTTTATAAACACTAGTTGCTGCCCGCGGCTTCATACGTGTTGTGTTATCTACATTAAATGTAGCCTATGTCCTTCCCTAAGATACAATCTATCGCCAGTATTACATCAAAATCCGATCAGCCGTTTAGCCATGAAAAGGTAAAAAACAGACTTACAGACACTACAAATAGTATGTCAGCAATTTAATTATGTACATAAATAAATAAATAAATAAATAATACCGGACATTTCACATAGCATCATCTGGCCCCAAAGTAAGCAGAGCTTGTGTTATGGGTGCCACATGATTGATAAACACACATTTTTTTTTAAATACATGCATATCGTCGTCATCGTCATCTATACCTATAAAAGAGCTTAACCTGGCTGAATAACTGACTGACTGATTCATCATCGCCGGGCCGAAACCGATGAAGATAGAAAGCTGAAATTTGGAAGGTAGCTTCCATTTATAGCAAAACCACCCACTAAGGCGGGATTTTTTGAAATTCAACCCCTAAGAGGATGAAAAGGGACGAATACGAATGTATGAAACTTTTTAACGCGTGGTGCGATTTGCTTGAAATTTTATATGAATAAATAAAATGCAAAATAAATGCACACGTGTTTCAGAAATTTTCAAAACAACCCTAAGAAAGGTGTAAAATATGGTGTCAAAGTTTGTATCGGAACTTATTTTACGGGTGGTGTGATATCTTAGAAACTTGGTTTAGATGCATAAAATGAAAAATGAAAAATGAAAAAGGACACGTGTTTCATAATAACTCTCATAAAGGAATAAAATGGGGTGTGAATATTTGTATAGAAACTTTTTGATGTGTGGTGGGTGTGATTGGTTTTAAACTTATCAATAATATATGGCATGGAGATTGCATCCTGGGGAAGGATTTCAGCTATAATTACATTCAAAAAAAATGCGGACGAAGTCGCGTGCAACAGCTAGTAATTGTACAAAAGATAAAAAATATGAAGTAAGTCACAGTATATATAAAAAATATATAAATAAATAATCCCGGACATTTCACACAGCATCATCTGGCCCCAAGTAAGCAGAGCTTGTGTGATGGGTACCACATGACTGATACACTACTTATATACTTTTTTTTTGTAAACACATACATATTATACATAGAAACACCCAGACCCGAGACAAATACTTGCAGATCATACAAACATTTGTCCCGAGGCGGGAATCGAGCCCGCAACCTTCTGCGTCTCAGCCGGATCTTAGCCCACTGCGCCACAGAGGTCGTCCTCTGTGTATATGGAGTATGTATATGTAGATATTTATTTTGTTCATATATTTGTGTCCTTTGCACTATGGCGTAATACGAGTACCTAAGTCTGATCTCTGATGATGATGTCTTCCTAATTAAATTAAGTTTTTGAATTTAAAAATGTATAGGTACTTGATCCCGATTATGACTGGAGTTAAAAATGTCAGTTTAACATTTTAGCAAATAACATAGATTTTATAAAATAATAAGTTTTTTTTGTGTTATTTTATATTTTATTGGGAAATCTTAGTGGAGTTTTTATCAATAAATTGTGACTTCATAACACAAGTGTTTGAATTGAATGAATATGAATTGAATTATATATACATTTTGATATACACGGGCTTTACTCACGTATTATTTTATCGATGGAGTCTCCGACACTGTTTCGATTCATTTAGAGAATCTTCATCAGGGTGAGTTTGATCCGTGGTCCGCTCTTTAAATTATGTATGTTGTTTTGTGATTTGTACGACAAGGAATCCCAGAAAATTATACATAGTCATTCCGTGGTGACGGTTAGAATAGACAAATGACGATCGACTGCAACTTTTTGACAATATTATCACAGTTGAAATCCCTTGACATTGCAAAAATGATCACCAAGAAATTACGTTGACACAACACCCCATAACGTTAATTGGTTCGCGGGAAGATCTATTTTTTACGCCTGATTGTAGGAAGGTACTTACGTTATTATTTGTGTTTTCTATATATTTCTTTAGGGCCTATTTTTAGTATTTTTTTCCGGTTTTTAAACAAGAGTAGAAATAGGGTAAACGTATTGATGTTTTCACTTTCAAAACCTCTGTAAGTTGTATATACATTTTGATAAACACGGGTTTTATTTACGTATTATTTTGTTGATGAAGGCACACTGTTTCGATTTATCTAGATAATCTTCATTTAAATTTAAACACTGTCGGTGCCTCCGTTGACAAAATAATACGTGAGTAAAACCCGTGTTTATCAAAATGTATAAGTAGGTTTGTTTGTTTTGATTTGTTACTTTTGATTTGTATGTGTGCTAAATAAATATTTTTCTTTCTCTCATTTTTTATAAGAAGAAATCGAAGAACGATTGGATTATATAAGTTCCAGCCCTGATATGAGATTATTTATTTTAATTGATATTGCACAGCAAGTACACTCTGCCATTGGCTAATATTACAAGCCCCTATTTTCTAGGTATCTCTTACCCCCAACCACATTAAAACATTGCCTAAAAATCATGAATGCGACGCGTTCTCTAAAGACGACATAAAATAAAGTACCTACGTACACTACTTAAATAAAACTGGGACCTTTTTAAAACCAAGATTGTAAAGCTGGTATAGATAACGTAACAGTTAGTATCACGGATGCCACTACATATTGTTGCTTGACGTAAAACAAGCCTTACTGAGATGTCTTTAGATACATTAATAGTATAGTTTGGTATTTTGAATGTGAACAGTATATATAGCTACGTTATAATAAGATTGGCATACCGTAATTGTCATGCATATCAGAAGTGTATCATTTTGTCACAAATAATGTTGAATAATGTTAATACGTTATAATGTGTGTGAATACATTTTAATAAACTCTGGTTTTATTCACATATTATTTTATCGATGGAGGCACCGACACTATTTCGATTCATCTAGCTAGAGAATCTTCATCAGGGTGAGTTTGATCCGCGGTCCGCTCGAGCGGACAACAAAATAATACATGAACACGCAACATTCACATTATGACATTACATTAACAAAGAAGAAAAAGAGAGATGGCAGATTTAATGTTATTTTAAAAATTACATGATTTTAAAAATAAGGTTAAAAAAAATATTTACTGAAACAGACGGAATTCGTATTATATTAATAGTTAACAAGAATGTCCCTATGCTTCTAGTTAGCCTGCCACCACACTTGTTGCAACATCACCGAAACGTCGAAATACCAGTTAGCTACTAAAACAAAATGACAATCATAGGTATAAGCTTTTTAAGCTTTTTTGGCGAATCATTGTTATCATTAGCTATAAGTAGTCGTAATTTAATTTAGTTATCTTTGTGAATCGATAAATAATAATAAATAAATTTAAAAAAAAATTCACATAGCATCATCTAGCTCTAAAGTAAGCAGCACTTGTGTAATGGGAACCACAATATATACATTTTACATTTTTATATTACATTTTTTCTTTAAATACATGCGTATTATACATAAAAACACCCAGACCCGAGACAAATACTTGCAGATCATACAAACATTTGTTCCGCGGCGGGAATCGAGCTTGCAATCTGCGTCTCTGCCGGCAGTTGACCCACTACGACACAGAGGTTGAGAAATAAATATATATAACCCTGTATGTTCAATCATTTACTCACAGAACACATCTATAGAGTGGCATAAGTTTGTTAGAAACACAAACCCAAGTCACGGGAGGTCCGCTAGTTATTACATATTCATTATTCATTTATTCGGATGTAACCTTTTCATGTTTTCACAATGGGCAGTAAAATATGCGAAATTAATCCAGGGAGGAGTAGTACACAGATAGAGATAGAATAGTCTCAGAATAATAACTCGGAAAAGCAATGTAGAACCCTTGTCTTTAGTCTTTTGAAAATTGTTGAATAGGTACAGCCTGATGCACAGGAATGTATACAGAGCGAAGCAACAATCGCGACATCAAAATGAGCATGCGTATTGTTTGTGTTAATGTTTTTGCTTATGTTTGATATATTGTTTGTTTAAAAGTTATATTTATCGTAATAAAATAATTTCCATATTAATATTTTGGAGCAACCTGTACGCAAAACGCTGTAACGCCCTCCTTCCGCGTCCCGCGACGTTTCCGCGAGGCTGCCTCGCTATGGTAACGTTTACTTAAAGGATGATTAAAATTTTGTGTTTTAATGTATCATTTAGAAAAAAAAACAATTATTAACTACAATTACAGTCATAATCATAACGTAACATTACCTACGTTATACTTAAAACTAAAGTTAAAAAAAAATCACAGTTTCAGATTAAAAGTGTTCTACAACACAAATACTAATTAATACTCTCTATTAAAATAACAGTTACGAATAAATAATCAGTCTTCTTATAATGAAAGTAAATAAACAATTTATAAAAATCACAGCTTCAGATTAGAAAAGTTTTTTAAAACTAAGTTATAAATATTGTTCTAAATATTTTTTTTAAATCATTTATCGTTTGACTTAAATTGCATTTACCTATGCGATAATTGAGTATTATACTTTTGAATTCTGTGTCTCTCTTGATTGATTGCGGCTTTCGATTGTTTGGTTGACGATAATTTAGTTAATACAAAGCTTCTTCTTTAAGTTTCAATAAGAGCTCAAATAATCGCAGTTTCTTTGGTAACTGTTTATTGAGCTTATGATGCCATGATTCTACTCAGTTGTTTGTTTGGTGTCTTTCTCCCGAACAATTCCAAATTTCTGTGTGTATATTTCTATTGTTAAAGCATTGATCAACAAAGTAAAACTTGGAAATATTTTCACTTTGTGGTGCTTTTGCCATGATTATCAACCACGCATCATCAATTACATCATGAGGCAAATGCGTCAAAGCAGCACATTTGGACATGTGATCTTTTTCTTCGTTTGAAATAATATTCAATGCAATCGTTTTTTTTGTAAGTGCTTGTCGAAAGTGGAAATTACACCCTTTGACTAAAGTTGAAGGAAAACATGTGCCAATAGCGTTTATAACAGCTTGTTCGAAGTCTATGATCATCCTTTCTGGGTTCCAATCAGGCAAACATCTTTTTAGTTCAGTGAATAGTATTTCGTATGTATTTTGACTTTTATCGTGTAAACGGGCAAAAAATACCGGCATTATGTTCGTTACATTTTCGCTTGAGTCAATATCGACATGCATGTTGTAAATTTCATAAAATGGAGAAGAACAGCTTCTGAAAGTTCTGTCAAGAAAAAAACACTTTTTGCTGTTGAATAATTTGTCTTGAGTCGCAAATGCAATTATACGCTTGTCGTTCTTGTAATCAAATAACAGAAAATCATTGAATACTTCTGGAATTTCAACGTATTTTGTGTTTTGGAAAACAGTCTTGGAAACATTTAAAGCTTTATTTCTTGCTTTGTTCACTGCACTTTTAATGTTCCTAAAGCTCGGCTTTTCATTCACAAGATTATATCCGGCGTCAACATATTTTTTTACACAGGTTTTATAAATTTTTGTTACAGGCAAATGTGATTTGATCGCTTTTTCACGAATTTCTTGTTTGAATTTCGTATCTGTATTTACCTGCCTCGTACATGTATGACGATCATCTTGTAATATCGTTGACTGACGTATTCTGAATTAAGCATGGCATGTTTTGCTAAATGTGCAACACCGTAATTGAGAGTCATCTTTCTTAGACACATAGCGCAAATAAAAGTGTCTTCCACCTCTTACCAGTGTGCGCTTGTTGCCTGCAACAATGTGCTTGTCGTTCCGTGATTTTTAATAATTATCAAGTTATGCTCCTTCAAATGTAAACATTTTTACATTGTGTAAACACAAATAAAATAAATTATTGTATCTAAGTAAAAAGAACCACAATAAGAAATTATATTTACCTGAACCATCAATAAATGAGAACTGCGAGGGCGTGCTGGAACATCACACAGCATTAAAACAACCCTTTGGAACTGAACATTTGAAGGACGACTGGCTAGCCACTTTACATACAACAATGACAAAGTGCAATAAAATTTTACCCCACTCGTCGACTCCGAAGAGATAAAAAACATTCTCTGATTGGTCGAGTCCGGTGCGTAAGCGTACTGACTTGAGCGCCATAAAGTGCGAAATGACCTTGAGCATTTTTGACAAACGAGATGAATCCACATAAAAAAAATTACCGATATTTCTACTTGTACAAAACATAAACAACTTATGGTTTACCTTTTATGCTGACTCTATCTTTTTTATTTTGGAGCGCTGTGGAAGCATTTTAGTACTTATAATTTTTAAAATACTAATGGGTAATAAATATTTGGAGCTCGGAGTAACGCATTCTTGGAGTGCGGTGGAGCTACCCCCCAAAGCAGAGCTTGTGTTATCAGTACCACATGACTGATATACTACTTACATAGTACTTACTTACACTACACATACATACACATACATACTACTTACTTACACTACTTTTTGTGAATACATACATTATTATATATAGAAACACCCAGACAAATACTTGCGGATCATAAAAACTTTTTTCCGCGGCGGGAATCGAACCTGCAACCTTCTGCGTCTCAGTCGGACCTTAGCCCACTGCGCCACAAAGATTGTGGTATATAAAATTATACGGATTGTACGGATTATAGTTATACGGATTATTTTTGCCAAATCACAAAGAAACAAAGCTTTTATTCCAATTATTCACTATAACTCTAGCTCTATATAAATAAAAACGTTTTATAATTTTACTAATTAAATCGGAAATAACTCGAGAAAAATAATAATAATATAAGAGCGCAATGGCTTCGCAAGACGGCCAATATAATCGACAGGGATTATTCTGTTTTGATTTATCCTTATTCATTGATATATGATTGACAACGACAGATCAGGCCACAGAAGTTTCTTAAAAGACCCTTCGTTTGTCATTTCATGAAGTAACATAGCTCTGCTAATTTAATATTTATTATTCGTTCTAATGCATGTTTTATTCAGTAATCTTAGCGAAATTTTAATGAATAAGTTGTGACTACATGGGACAAGTATGAACAATTGAATTAACTGTGTATTATGGTGCAATGTGATTTTAACGACGAGGAATCCCAAGAAAATTTTAGATGGCCATTCCGCGTGACGTCTAGAATTGACAATTGACCATCGACTAAGACTTTAACAAACACTTGACATTGGCAAAATTGACATTAGTATGTCACATGTCATGAACAAAGAAGAGTCTTAAAATAGTAACATTAACTGACAAGTGAATTAACCCTTCATTCTGATAGGCAGGGAACAGTTCACAAACACCTCAACCAATTTATTATTTAGAGGTTTACCCCCAAGTTTAGGCCCCTCTTTAATATGTTATACAACCTCCAAATAAAGGCAAGAGATTTTCAAAAACGTGTTTGATTTTTAAGTAGCTAATGCATATTTCAGTGGGTTTAGGGTTCAGGTATGTATTTAAGCACAAATCTTTACGATGTCGTGGAATTCTTGTAACAACTTCATCATCATATTCACAACCAGACTTTAGTGGTAGGTAATATTAAAGGGGTGATAGACGTGCGAGTAAGTACGCGTAGACACGACGACCTTTTTGGCTCGTGTGTCAGCCGTAAGTACGCGTACTTTAAATCCACTGAGTATGTTTTCTTATTTATTAATTCATTAGGTTTACTAACAGTTTATTATTGTAAATACACATGTATAAAATGTGTACAATAACAACTTGTCCTAAGCTACACCTGAACCTAATTACAGGTTAACACAACATGCGCAGAAAGCAAACCATTTTCGTTCGTTTAGGATTTGGTACTTACCTAATCTCATAAATTATTGTAGATAAATTAATGTATCAAGGTTAATAGGAAATGGGTATCAAATAAGTACAATAAATAGATGGATAAATATTTAGTACAATTTCGCCAATCAGATCAGAAAAAATATTTCACATAGCATCATCTAGCTCTAAGGAAAGCACTTGTGTTATGGGTTCCACATGACTGATATGCTACTTATATAGGTATAAACATTTTTTCGTTCGTTTAAGATTTGGTATTTACTTAATCTCATAAATTATATCATCAAGGTTCCTACGAAATGGGTATCAAAAAAGTACATTAAATAGATGGAAATATTTAGTACTATTCCGCCAATCAGGTCAAATTGGCGGAATAGTACTAAATATTTATCCATCTATTTAATGTTTTGTAATGGATTTCCGCAAAATCACGTCTGAATCAATTATCTAAATAAGTAGTTACGACAACATTTAGATAACTTGGTAGAAATACTAGCAGGTACTCAGAGTGGTACGAGCTTGTAACTGGAATTACAATATTACAAATATTCCTAATAAAATTACAAATATTTACAAATGTTTTTGATTGCCAGTGATACAGCACGTTAGATATTGCTCGTAGCTCGGCTCGTCTAAGTTCGCACGTCTGTCATCGCCGCGAGATGATTTCGTATTTTTTTGTGTTCGAAATGTAATATTATTCGTGGCCTTCTGTGGATAATACACAGTATCACAGTATTTCCTAAGCTGTCGTGTGTTGTCGATGTCGAGCTGAGTAAATAAAATAAATAAATAATCCCGGACATTTCACACAGCATCATCTGGCCCCAAAGTAAGCAGAGTTTGTGTTATGGGTACCACTTGACTGATACACTACTTGTATACTTTTTTTTTGTAAATACATACATATTATACATAGAAACACCCAGACCCGAGACAAATACTTTCAGATCATACAAACATTTGTCCCGCGGCGGGAATCGAACCCGCAACCTTCTGCGTCTCAGCCGGATTTTTGCCCACTGCGCCACAGAGGTCGTCTGTGAAAATAGGTAAACTTAAAAATCGCAATTTAAAAGCTTTTATAAGTTCGTTTGTTCGTTCTGGGCGTTTCTTTGTGTCCTAACTAGTTGTAAATAATCTATTGACTTAGCTTTTATAAAACTAAATTAAATTTTCAGCAGTTTTTTAAAATCACCATCATTTAAAGCGTATCTGTAGGTCACAAGGTAGCCAGCATTACGTATCGAAATCTGATGTCGGCAGGGTTATTACGTAAGCGGCAGCAAAATCTACAAACTAAATACCTAGCAAGTCGCTAAAAATCTCTTACAACGGAAGCTGGCCATTGCCTATTACTCGCCTGTCAACCACCTACAAATACAAATACGCTTATTGCAGATTTAATACTTCCGTTAGACGCTTATTATGAAAAAAAGTAGCAGTGACAGCCGCAATCATGTAATTTGCAGGAGTTGTCGAGTTACAAAATAGGGGGACCGATTCGACTTGTAATGCTTGCTGAATCTTATGCGCATCTTGCTGTTGTACGACCAACGTCCACTATAATATAAGTTCTAAGAAGCCATTACCTAAAGACTGGCTCCATCGGTTTTCTCGTTGCGAGATGTCCAGCTTTACTTTTTAATGATTCTTTTATGCGGTTTCCAACATCTTTGACTTTTGTTCCACTACAAATTTTATTGATATTAAAGCAAGGGTATTAATTTTTAACTTTGTAGTAAGACAAGGAGCACCTCTCTTCAGTTTTTGGTCGCCATATTGTAGATTAAGAAAGCTTAGGTTTTTAGTATCAAACAGATTCATTCATACGCGTTTCTGAATGGTTTCAGATGACTTATTCATACGATAATCCTGAATCCAAAAAGTAAGGATAAACCTCTTATTACTTACTGGTAAGTTCCCACATAGGTTCGGTTGAATGAACTACCACGCAAAATTCTACTCTATTCCCAGGAGATGTGATTGAAAGTAAGTGGGTTTCTTAGTATGTATTTTAAGTAAGGCTAAAGGTTTCTTGGAGATTAAATGGAGCGGTAATCTTTATTAAGCAGTGATTTAATGGTTTGAAATACTTACACTGAGCAATCAGACATTATAATTAAATACTGAAGCGCTGGAATTGCGTACTTTATCATTCTAATAGAATAACTGCAGCTGGTGACCACCATTAGTTTTAAAAATGTCTTTTTTATCACTGAGTTTGGCAACAGGCTCATACTCGTATATACACTAATATTATAGAGAAAATATTAGATTTTTTGTTAATTTGTAATGGATAATCTGAAAAACTACTTAAAAAACCCTTTCACATATAGAAAGATAAATTATCAATAAATTCGAAATTAGTATAAGAATGAAATGAAAGAATGAAATTAGTATAGCCTCTAGGCTAGGTCCCAAATCAACCACTTCTCACTCTGTTTACAAGCAAAATCCCTCGACACCTTCAAGTCGAGTTTGCCCCATTCGCAGACGACACAGGCATATAATAAACGATCGGAATGCCAATCAAATATGTAAGACTGCAACTCAATCAAAACATTTTGTACGATGTTTCGGATATATCGAAGGTGAAGCTGACAAAAAGTGTGGCAGTGCATTTTTCGTTGAAGTCACCTTATTCGACGAACACATTCCTCAGGCAACGTCTCCAAATATGTAGGTGTGGTCCTCGATAGACGACTGTCTTTCAGAAAACACGCCAGGATACGAAACCGCGCTAAATTAATGTTACTCCGATTAAACTCTCTCATAAACAAGCAGAGTAAAATGACCCTTAGAAATAAGATGGCACTTTACAAATCTTGTAAAAGACCTATCATGCCCTATCGCTTCGGCAACGTTTGCTCGGTAGAATCAATTTCATACCCTCAGGCTGTTCAAAAGCGATTCATGCGCAGAGCCACTGGTTCACTATAGTATGTGCGAAACGTTGACCTACATTGTAACTTAGATCTCGATACCATAGTTGAATTCCTGATGCGCGTCTCCCGGTGGCATTATTATTCATCTAGTAATACTAGTCATGAAATAGTGAAGGAAATTTCATTTATAGTAACTAGTTATGAAAAACAGTTATGAAAATGGACCAAACCGACTATCCGATTCATTCGCCGACTAAACGGTCCCTCCAAGACACGTTCGTTCTTAGTGAGCCCAAAAACCAGATCACCAACGCCAACGCGGCGAGACGATCCAGATATCCAGTTCGGATATCACCAGTAAGGTCGACGTCTCTCCGTTTTTGCCCGAGTTAGGCCGTCCCCCCAGGCAACAACCCAAGCCGAGGTCCGTTTCTAAGTGTTGCCATTGCGTTTGTTAGCGTCATCAGCACTTGCCTAAAGTGCTGTAATAGGTTGTCAGAAAACCTAACAGCGTATAGTCCATTAGGAAAAAAAACCCTAACCCATCTAAAATTAAATTCTTTGTTGGTTAGGAAAATAAAATAATTAAGTATAAAGCTTTCATTAATTCTTTTAAGGTTTACAAATCAGTCTTGATCTAGTAATGCCTTACTTAGCCGTGTTAACTTTTACATTTGCTACAATTTTGAAAATTTCAGGTTTAGTCGGTAGTGACGACGACGGCGACAACACTGACTTTATAAAAAAATACTACTACAAAAATGCTAAATATTCTTCAAACGGCTATCTGTATCGGAAACCTGTTAAAAAAAACTCTTCATATCTTTGAAATACCTTTCCAACGATATGTGCTTTACAAATAGGGGAGATGCCCTTTAAAACCTTGTTTCAAAGTTTTTGTTGGATAACTTTGTGGGGGCCACCAAATATTGGTGGACAATTCACTAATAATCCCTACTATAATATAAATATTATAAATGCGAAAGTAACTCTGTCTGTCACGTTTTCACGCCTAAGCCGCTGATCCGATTTCGATGAATTTTAGTATACAGATAAATGGAACCTTGGAGAAGGACATAGGCTACTTTTTAAGTAGGTAACACGCGTGCAAAGTCGCGGGTAGCAGCTAGTATAAAATAATAAATAAATAATGCTGAACGTTTCACACCGCATCATCTGGCCCCAAAGTCAGCAGAGCTTGTGTTATGGGTACCACATGACTGATATACTACTTACATACTATTTTTTTTTCAAATAAATAATAATAAATAAATAATGCCTGACATTTTTACACAGCATCATCTGGTCCCAAAGTAAGCAGAGCTTGTGTTATAGGTACCACATGACTGATATACTAATTATATACTTTTTTTTTGTAAATATATACTTATTATACATAGAAAAACAACCAGACTCGAGACAACAACTTGCACATCATACAAACATTTGTCCCGTGGCGGGAATCGAACCCGCTACCTCTTGTGTCTCAGGCAGGCCTTTGCCCACTGCGTCACAGAGGTAGTCAAATGCATATACATTATACATAGAAACCCGAGACAAATACTTGCAGAACATACAAACATTTGTCTCGCGGCAATATTAATAATAATAATAATAATAATACCTACGTATTACGTATTTTCATTACGATAAGACTCATAGTCCACGTGCTGGAGCTCTAATTAGGGGTAAACAGACAGAAAGACAACTAAACGAAACTATAAGTGTTTTTTTTGACTGGTTGGTCCAATTTGTAATTCCCAAATTGGTAGAGATATCTCTGGATTTTCTATTAGATCTTTGTGGTTCCTTTCACCCTTCAGGGTTTGTCAGAACACCATTATTTGGCATAATTTTCACCGATATTTTGCATATAACCTTTTTAATTTTATGACTTAACTGAACGCAGAGTCTCATAAAAAAAGCATTTGCATACCCGTACAATTGTTTGTGATTTTATATCGTTACAGTATTCATAACAAGAAATTCATAGCCCTTCTTTTATTGCCTTTCACATACACCTATGTGTTTTATACCTTTTTTGAACAAACCCGTAACATTTTTATGGTTATAATATTTCCCTAGACCACGCAAAAGGTGACCCGTGCGATGAACCATATCAAATTTTCTGCTGGTGATCCCTTGCATGAGTGCACGATGTCTACCAATCGAGATTAATGGCGAGATACCGTGATACGAGCAACATCAGCCCCTAACAAAAATATTTCCTGCCGACGACCCCTCAGTCAAGGGTTAAGAAGATTTTCTTAATAAGGTTTTATACAAAGAAACCCGCAAGTCAAACCCAAATTTCAAACACAATAGCTGTCGTTCAACTATTTATAAAAAAAGTTATTAATGTTCTCTGTACTAGTAAAGTTTATATAAATTTATTTATTAATAAATAAATATTGGTGGACAATTCACGCAACTCAAACTAGCCCCAAACTAAGCATGACCTGTACTTTGGGAACTAAATGACTGATAGAATACTTATATATTTTTAAATACATACTTATGATACTTTATAGCACTCAAACATGGAATAGGCAATTATGTTTATAGCACAAATATTTATCCTGGGAGGGAATCGAACAGCTGAGAGGTCAGTCAAATAATTTAGATAAATATAAATATCAATTACTTATAATACATTTATATAAATTTGGGTCTGTCTTATAATCAGACATTTGCTAATGTGTTGTTTAAATATGTTACCATCTTTATCCATTTTAACTCTTTTTTTGAGTCATTTCCGGTTTTATTAGTAATTTTGGTGATTTGATTTAAATAGAGCTAGAGTTATTGACTCGGGAGTGAATAATTGAAATAAAAGCTTTGTGTTTCTTTGTGATTCGTGCAAAAATAATCCGTAGTAATTTTATATGAAAGGCATCATCTACAGCTATTAAAGAGCTGACTGACTGATTCATCATCGCCGAGCCAAAACCGCTGAGGCTACAAAACTGAAATTTGGAAGGTAGCTTCCTTTTACAGCAAAACCACCCACTAAAGCGGGATTTTTTTAAAATTCAACCCCTAAGAGGGTGAAAAGGGGTGAAAAGGAATGTATGAAACTTTTAACCCATGGTGCGATTTGATTGAAACTTGAAATAAATAAATAAAATACAAAATAAATGGACACGTGTTTCAGGTCGTGAATGTTTGTATGGAAACTTTTTAATGAGTGGTCAGGTGATTGTTTTGAAACTTATTAATAAAATTTGGTTAGGTAATAAATTTCATACTGGGGAAGGATTTAAGCTAAAACTGCTTTAAAAAAAATGCGGACGAAGTCGCGAGCAACAGTTAGTTTTATATAAAATAACAAATGATGAACGACAAGATACGGCTTTGTGGCATACTATTAACAATATAAACACTTGACACTGGCAAAACTGTCAAACTGACATTTTTATGACACATGCCATTAACGAAGAAGTAGATACTTTTTTTTTGTTGAAATAGGAACAATACTTGTCACACCCGTTTTTAAAACAGATAAGGTTTTGTAAAGCGGTTTTTATGATATTTGACGGACGGCTCACCCTTTTATTATTGCGGTTACGACACGCCATTACGTGTTAATAATTTAACGGAATATTTAACTTTTATCAATTGAAAACACGCTTTTGCAGATTTTAAAACTTTGGATTTAGAGTACAAAATGCTTAGGCGCGAAATAAAATATAATGTAATATAGGTGAAAATTTGGTTTTACGATTATCGTGACCAGACCAGACCAGACCAGACCAGACCTGTGTATCTATGTTTTGATTTATAATCGTCGGTTCGATGATTTGATTCTATGTACTTCAACATAGAAATAATTTAGTATTCAAGACGGCTTAAAAATAAATAAATAATGCCGGACATTTCACACAGCATCATCTGGCCCCAAGGTAAACATTGCTTCTGTTATGGGTACCACATGACTGTTATACATATTATATAGTGTTTTGAAGTGAAAACTTCTTTTAGCGCGGTACGCATATTTTTAGATGAGGTAAAACCTCTGGACTCGCGACACCGTTACCGAGACGCAGGGCTGTCGCGCTCGCCCCATTTGATTATAAACCTTAATTCACATGTTTACAGTTTACTTTTGTATGGATAAGTTTACTGAGCTAGGTTCTATGATATATTATCTACATTCTGAACAAAAACATAAAAGCATATTAAATGTATTTTAAAGTTTCTTATAATTAAGAAAATACAATTCATAACCCAATAACCCAATAACCCTAATACCCATCTAAAAATTTCTAACGCGCCAAAATAAGTTTTCTCTTCTGTCGGCACTCCCGGAGTGCAACCCGTAATTTTTTTATATACATAAATATACCTCGACTCGAGACATATACATCTAACAAACATTTCTCCCGCAGCGGAAATTTCAACCTTCTACGTGTCAGCCGGGCCTTGGCTTACTGCATAATAGAGGTCGTCATTTGAGTTCGTTTTCAAAAATCCGAAATCCGAAGTAGTAAGTAGGCAAAGTCTCAGCCTTAAACTCCACACAGTGCAAAGTAGCGCCGGTTTTCACTTAAGTACATACTGGCCCCGCAAAGATTATTTGTATCATGGGTATCAGAAAATAGGTAGGTTCTATTAGCACATTACCCGATCCGGAACAAATATTTGCAGAGGCCCGAGCAGAAATGCGTTAGTGTAAAGAAAGCTGTAAGTTTGCTTAGGATTTGTAGTTCATTTCACGCACAACAGAGGCGCTTTTCAAAACACTGTTCTCTTTTTAGTGAAGAAGATTCTTTTTCTTCCTATGATGTTATGTTTATTTGATATCATCTTACTAAATCAATGGCTGCCCTGTTGGAATCCTTGTTTGTCATTTCATGAAGTAACATAATACTTCTAAATTCATATTTTTTTTCACGGTTTATTCAGTAATCTTAGCGGAATTTTAATGAATAAATTGTGACTACATAGGATAAGATTTGACGAGGAATCCCGAGAAAGTTCTTGACGGCCGTTCCGCGATGACGTTTAGAATTAACAAATGACCATAGACTAAGACTTTATTGTCAAACAATCACTTGACACTGGCAACATTTTTGTTGTCAATCATCTGGTGTAGCTGGCAATGATGCCAGCTGTACTTGGTTTGGGGATAAATAGTGTTGTTCGCATTGTCCACGAATATTTGTTTATTTATTGTAAAAAAAATGGCTTTAACAAATTAAATATGTTTATATACAGAACAATGTAAAAGACTATACATATATGTATCACTAAAGAAACAGTAGTTTTGTTTAAACCACCCTGCCATTTTGTTAAAACATGTACCTATAAACATAAAAATACATAGCCCGATCGTTCTTGTATTTGCAAAGACTCAATTTGACCATTATAAAGATCTTATAATAAAAACTTTGAGAGCAATTACTATGGGATCAAAAACAAAAGTAAAACTTAATCAAAAGATTCATAAAACCGAAGGTAGAATTCCACTGTGAATGATAAAGGGTACCCTGGAATGCCACAGTGAATCAAAAGAGGCTATACTCAAATTGCAGTCCTTTGTTACACCGCGCTGTTGATCATTTCGCTACGGACGAGGGCCATTGTCTATGGATCGTCTCAAATCTCATTGCCATTATAGAGGAGATACCTCTTGGAGTAAATGGAAAATCTTTAGTAGCATTGAAGACTGTCAAAGTTTTCTTTTGTTTTTAATGTGTAACATTTTTCTTCTCGCGTTCCTAAAATCTGTGGTAGTGATTTCGTAAAAAGAGACGGTGTAACAGGAAGTTCGGGAAGGCGCACGCTATTTTAATTTCACTTATACGTAGAGTTGGCTGTCAGATGGTACCAACCCGTTTCCGAGAGGTTGGTACTGTCAGCCAACAGTGTTTGCGTACGTGTGACGAAAAAGAAAAAGTAAAAATAGAGAAGGAGAACACATCAGCTGTGCGCTTAACCTACAGTGTTGTATATAAAGTGTTCTGTTGTATAAACTAGTTTAGAATATAATGTTAATGTTACTTATTACCAAGGTGAGATGTCAGATGTTACTATACATTATGCGACTTCTATAAGGCTCGTTGGTTTTTTTTTATATAAAAGTTACTAAGTAAGAAAAATATCTAAAAATGTATTTTAAAGTATGTGTGGTTCAGTTGGAATCTTTTGAGTGATATTCTAAGCGTTTTAATTTTAAGTGGCTTGTTTACTCGGCTTGTTTCCAAAATTCCTTCTTGTCCTTTTCTTTGCCAAATGAAATTTCATATATTCGTTCCTAGTAAATTACTGGTCATTTTAACTCTCTGCAGAGTATATACTTTACATTTTGGGGAATAACTCTAATTCTTGAATTGTTTTCCCGCTCTTGGGAGTATGCGGGCTTGTCCTATCGTGAATTAGCGGTAAATAAATTAGTATTGTGTTGCTTCTACTGGCTAATAAGCTTGCTGGTTTTATTACAAAATACCCGATTAACCTATAGGTTTGGTTCCTTTTAAAAGTGATCTGGATCCTGATCTGGATCAGGTAACATATCATTAACAAGATAATATATATAATATTTTCTATCTATTATATTCTATCTATATATAATAATAGCGACAGGTTTGTCTACAGGCAAAACTTAATAATACAGACTGTCTCTTCAAGCATATTAAAAATAACAGATTATTTAGATACTTAACAAAATAGCTTGGGATGAATCTGTTCCAACTCGGCATCCGAAAAAGTGTTAAGACCAGACGAGTTTGTTGCCGGTTTCTTCTTGAACTGGGGTTAGGAGGAACCGGTACCTAGGTAGTGTACCTATCTTCACTAGCAAGAAGACGATTCAAAGTGATCTTTGTGATTTATTGTATATTTTTATTTATTTATTGATATGTATTAATATAAAATACATTATGAAACAGTTGTGTGTTTCATAATGTATTTTATCTTCTTATTTTAGTTATAATTTGTCTTTTTACTCTATAACGGACTATTCGTTATAATTATTATTATTTCACATATTGGAATAACATGTTTTTCATATTTTTTTATAAATAATTTTACAAATAAGTTGTTATTATGATGGAGTTTTCTGGCCCACGATAGTATTTCTTTGTTTTTTAGACTATGTACCAATAATGTAAAATGAAAGTTTATTAGGTCTATTTGATAATTATTAATTAATTGACGTCCCCTGTGGCGCAGTGGGCTTAGGTCCGGTTGAGACGCAAAAGGTTGCGAGTTCGATTCCCGACGCGGGACAAATGTTTGTATGATCTGCAAGTATTTGGTCTAGGTGTTTCATTATATAATATGTATGTATTTATAAAAAAAAAGTATATAAGTAGTAAATCAGTCATGTGGTACCCATAACACAAGCTCTGCTTACTTTGGGGCCAGATAATGCTGTGTGAAAAGTTAATCACTGGCCTCAGAATCAAATACTGTAATATTATCCAATCTAAGATTACAAACACAAATATTGAAAGGAAATTATGTCGGGCGAGAGCTAAACGCTCAAAATGCTTAAAAGCATTCATGTATCCAAACCCTTTGTTTCCATTTACAGCAGAATTAATCTTCCGCTTATTAAGACTAACCCAGTTTCCACTGCACCCTGACGTATGCTTTGTGTGGACTATACAGACGTATACGTTTGCCATTCTGAAGTGTACTGGCTTGCTATTGCCTCTACTCACTGCAGTTACTACCACAATTATTTCAATCTCTAAAGTTGCGTATAATAGAACTTCAATGTGGCGGTACCGTACTATAGCTGGACCACAAAATGACCGTCGGCAGTCGTCTTTACCAAAAGTTAAATTTTATGTTATACTTACTGCATCCGTCGATATTGCATCACTATAGAAGAAACTGTTAGAAATGTTCTAATGTAACTATTGACGCTTATAAAATATACTTAATAACCATTCAGTTCATACGTGAAAAATAAAATGGCGGGTAAAATATCTCTTTACCGAAAATTCGAAACACAAATTGATTCACTGCGGCTATTTACAATCCAAGAACGGCAAAATGTCCTCCATAATATTTTTTATTAGCACAGATAAAACATGTAAGTGATCTAACAATAAATCGATATTCACCCGAAAAGTTCATCGGAAATGACGTAAGAATGAACGAGTCAATTCACCATCAAAGTTGAGTAAATATCCTTCCTGTGACCGAGATAGAGAGTTTTATTCCATGCGAGTTTGACTTTCATTACCAATAATTCAGTACCATACACCACACACCAAAGAAATTAACTTGGTTCGAATATTGAAATTACACGTGACTTGACGTGACTGCGTGTATAGAAACTGAGATAGAATACCAAATAGAATTAAACCGGGCTTTGGTCCGGCTGAGACGCAAAAGGTTGCGGGTTCGATCCCCGCCCTTCGATCTGCAAGTATTTGTCTGGGGTCTGGGTGTCTCTATGTATAATATGTATGTATTTACAAAAAAAAGAGTATATAAGTAGTTTATCAGTCATGTGGTACCCATAACACAAGCTCTGCTTACTTTGGTGCCAGATGATGCTGTGTGAAATGTCCGGTATTAAATAATACCTACTGCTAATCGAAACTGATACATATTGATTGTATCAAGAGTTCTATAATCGCCCTACAAGGGTCAGTCATACATAAAGTACGCTACAAACGACGCAAAGTATGTCTGTATCTGTCTGTGGCAGCGTGCTGGGCCCATAAACTAAAAGATAAAATGCAGTTTCTTCTTCTTCGTATAATAGCAGCTGTCTTGATGATAATTTAAACAATGTCAAGTGGTTTTGTTTGTTAAAATATTGGCTTCATCCACGTTCGTAACTAAGATTTCATAACAATCAGGATTTTTTCATTGTTTCATAACTAGTTATTAAACAAAACTTTTTCTACATTTTTATAACGAGAACCTCTAATTCATGTATGGTCTCCTGATACTCTGGACAAATCCATTTGGGTAGGTTAGGTTAGAGTATAGAAAAAAACGCGCAAGGCGAGCGAGAAAAGCGAGCGTGCCGCGGCAGCGGCCGCCGAAGAACCAAAAGTGCATTTCACAATTATCGCTAGAATTATTTTTTACTTAGTAATTACGGATAGATTTTAATATTTTTATTAATAATAAATTGATTACGGATTAATTTTACAATATTAATTATTACGAAAAACTACCAGGAGACCATACATGACTAAGAGGTTCTCGTAATAAAAATTTAAAAAAGTCTTGTTTAATAACTGGTTACGAAACAGTGAAAAAAATTATGATACATATCTAGTTTTGAAATCTTAGTAACGAACGTGGACGAAGCGAAAATATCACCACAAAGTGGTAGTCGTTCATCATTTGTCTATTCTAAACATCATCAAAGAATGGCCGCCTAGAATTTTCTTTGATTCCTCGTCGTATAAATTACTAATAAACTTAGAATTCCATTGCCTACACTAGTAATGAAGTAACAGTTTATTAAGCTAAATTCCGCTAAGATTACTCAAGAAAACATAATATAACAAAATAAAACCTAATTAATTTAAGAAAGCTATGTTACTTTGTGAAATGTCAATCAAAGAATCTAGTAAAAAATAGGTCTTACTTTAAAAAGTAGCTTATATTATCGTACTACATAAATCGTGACGTCATACACAGCACGATTATCGAAATAGTACTAAAGCACATCCTAGAGCACGATACTTGATCAACGAGTTTGTTTACACGTAAAAAAAGTACTAATTACGAGTGAAGCTAATTTTCTTTTCATACAAACGACAAAGGATGATCACTCCTCCGTCTAAAGTTCAACAACCAAAATTAAAAGTGATATCAATTTGTCTCGTCGGCAATAATGGCGCTCTTTTTTTGTTTTCAGAACATACAACAGCAGAGTAAGCTAATACGGTGTCTCACAGTAAATGCGGAATCTTTTAGTTTAAACAATAGATTGCACAATAAAAATATGAAAATACTATATCAAATTGAACGTTAGTTGATATAACCCCCTCACGACCTGTTTTTTGAATTATTAAACATAGTAGAGGCACGGTACGGCCTATTGTGTCTACTCGCATTGCATGACAACGTTGAACGTTAGTCGTTCGCAGACCGCGCTCCGGAACTACCGCTGCTTGACTCCACTCCTGTCCCAGGACGGACTCGATATTAAAATTAAAAAAATGGAAAATGCCTTTTGTAAATGGAATAGTGAACGTGTTTGAATGAGTATTTGGACGCATTTTTCGCGGGGTTTTGACGACACTTTTTTAATAGTTTAATAAAACGTATTGTGTTATTTGCCTAAGCGTTTATAAAATATAATGAATGAACACAGTTTTAATTTAAATTATTTAGTGTCTATAAAAAATGATATATCATTTTATTTTTACTGAACAAGTGGATAATTTATGTGGAAAGTTTCAAGTGGATTTGATGTGAAATTGTGAAGAATTTATACATTTTTTTATTTCATTAGTGCATTCATCAAAATTTACGGACAACTTGTGAATGTTTCTTACAAATACCCAGCAGTAATAAAAGGTGAGTTAAACCTTGCTTAGCTCACAATAAAAAAAACACTTGTTGAATAACTTCAGATTTTGGAAGGCTCTTACGGTTTTTCTCGTTATAAATCTTTCTGTTAGTGTAGCCCCAGCTTTATGGAAATGAGGGGAAAATCTCTATTGAGCTGTTTGGCTTTGCGAAATTTTTATTTTCGGCCACTTTGGCTTGTGTGTTTTATTGTATCGCAAAGGATTTTATGAAGGTTCTTTTTATTAAGTTATGTAAGGAATATTATCTATTGTGAGGTTCTGATCTAATTCAATTACAATATACCTACAACCTGAAGCTACTTGAAAACAAATAGGGTAAGACAACTTAAATAAAATTTATTTAAAATATTATGTTATTTTTTCTCTCTGGCAGTGAGTTAGTCCAGTTGAACTATTAAACTAGATTGTATTACTTAAGTGGTCAATTTTATCCAATCAAATTATTAAAAAACGGTTTAAACTATCTCGATTGCAATATTTTTTTTCTGTAAAAATATTAAAACCAATTTCCCCAAATATCCACAAGACGATGGCCACACAATGTGTGGCCATCGTGGTCAATATCTCCGCGTTACTGTATACGACTATAACTCTACATTTTCAAAACTATTGTATATTATTATATACCAACCTAGGTTTCTGTATCTTTGACCCATATAAATAAAAACGGCTTAAACTATCTCGATTGCTATATTTTTTTCTGCAAAAATATTTAAAACGAATTTCCCCAAATAACGGAGATATTGACCACGTTGGCCACACAATGGCGCGGTGCGGTATCATAATTCGCGGGTCGTCGCTACAATGCCGATCGCAGCCGGTGATACCCCTATAAGTTATTAAAAACTCCAGATAATTAAAATTACCGGGTAGGTTGCTTTAATAAATTTTCTCAGTAAAATTACTTATATTTGTTCACGTTTTGAGACCTAAACGCAATATTGTATATAATTACATTGTACATGAATGAAAGTTATAGTTGTACATTGTTTATGGTAGGTCATGTAAAGCACCTGGATTGTACTCGATATATTGTCTCGATGTTGAGGTATTGCGCTCGCCTCGTCCGGTGTATAGGAGCCGTAAGATGAATGGGAGACAGGAGAATTCTAAACAATACCTCTAGCCCTGGCGTAGGTGTAATGGTATTGAATACCTACCAACTCTACTGAAACAATGATTTCAAATACAATGTTACCTAGATATGGTTACAAGTCTGGGTCAGTAGGTACGCGTATAGCCTGTTTCATTATAGAATCGAAGTATAAATATTTATTTTAGTTAGGTATGTTTTTGGATTCTGACAAGTTCACAAGAACCCCTTAGTTTCACTATGTATGTTTGTCTGTGTGTTTATTTGCCTGTAGGCCCTTATTCAGAACTCTAGCTCGATATATCTCTGTCTTAAATTAATTAAAATTGGCCTATACAGAGTTACAAGGTAAAAACAATAAAACAATGTTTTAGGGATACCTTTCGTACTTGTAAGTGGGGTTGTTTTTTTTATTATACAGCCCCTTCATCGTGACGTATATCGTTGGATAAGTATTTCAATGATACGATGAAGTTTCCTAAAATGTTCTTAGATAAAAATATATGTTTGATTAATCAAAATTCAAAGCTTAAAATAAAATATATTTCCGAAATGTGTACATTTCTAAAATAGTAGAAATGTACAGAATAATATAAAATACATGTAAAACAGTTGAGCTATGTAAAAACCATTTAAAACGATCTATATAGAGCTCACTGATCCAAATCACTGCCAGAGGGCAGCGTTCCCATGACACTGGCGGCATTGCCACGTTGTATAGCAATGCTAATACGTAAGCCAGATAGAAGCCAAAGCTTAATGCTTCTATATTGAAGTCATAATTTTTGATAGGGTGTAGTGTCCGGCAAAACTTCTGTTTGAGTAGTAAGGATTTAATAGTAAACTTATTTTTAAACCTTTAATATAATACTTTTATTTTTATAAATACTTATGGAGTTAAATTAGTTTGAGACCTGTAGGGCGATCGCGCTATTTGACAACGTAATTAAACGATTTAATCGTTGATTTTACCAATCAAACAAATTTATATATAGTATTACTCTATGCACAGACTACTAGGTTGTACTAAATCAAAAAAGGTTCGTTTGAAAGCACTGTCAAAAATAACGCAATCCCACAGCATTTGATAAACGTATAATCCAAGTTAGAGCTAAATCGTTTCCGTTATAGTGATTAGCGCGGTACGAAATATGACAAATATAACGTTTTGGCTTTGGTTTTGCTTTGGTTCAAACGTTCAAAATTACCGCGGTCGGCCCCCAGACCACTACTCATTATTATCCGTACTGACTTCAAAAGCCTTCACTGTCACATAAACTTGACCCATTTATTTCAGTAAACAAAGTGTCATTGAACGGGTGATAGCAGTTAATCTATAACCTTAAATAAAACGTAATACAAATAAATAAAAGAACTCAACTTACGAGTGCAAACGTGGGCGAGTGCATTTATTTTTATTAAAACCTTATCCAGTGTTTGTTCAGTCTTTGTTTGCCACACTGAACATCGTAAATACTTTCAAGCTATAAATAACACACGCCGTGATATAAAATAGCTTAGCTGTGAGCTTAATTTCACAGTTCAGCTATTTCTAAGCTGCGGGACACGGTGGCTTTTACAGCTACAAATAGATACGAGACCTAAGCGAAAATTGCGTTAGAATCGTTTGAATAAAAACTACCTTATCGAACAGATTCCCCTTTCCAATGATTAACTATTTAACCATATTTAAAGCTGGAGCAGTGGTGAAGTTCGTTATAAAGGCTTAAGATCCTGTCAGCTCAAAACCTCGCGTCTCTTAAGACGCAATTTGGCCAATTTGGCCTACCTACTCTAATCATAAACCTACCTGTTTGTTTATCTCATTCTGTACCTTTTTTCTTGATGTGTTACGAATCGACTATTATTATATTCTATTCTAATATGAAAAAGACTAACGATATACCTACATACGCGTACCACAGTTACATAGAGTAGTTATTTATTTATTTACATAAACAATTCTCCCAGTGATTGGATCCTTTTTGCAATACAACATTCAATAAATTCCCTTATCTCTTGGGAGATGGGTAAGCCATAGGTGTGGGATACTACTTGCGTCGACACCCTAGCAACCCATCTATATGGGATTTCTGTAAGAGCTGGTGCGGCGGCTGATTGTGCCGAGGACCTCAAAAGGCGCATGTATATATATATGTATGTGGGTTTCGATAAGGCCTTTCGATATTTGAGCCTTTTGGAGTCGAGACCCTGGGCGCGTGGGGAACAGCGTTGTCAAAACTCTTTCACGTCTGTAGAAACATCGCGTGGAGCTAGGAGCTAGCTACCATCTGGCCCAGCGTATTAGCGTGGCAATAGCACCAGTGTCAAGGGGACGATGCCCACTGATAGTAATCTGGATCAGCTATCTATAGATCGTTTGAAGCCGTCCTTAGATATTGCAAGTGTTACACATTTTATTCTGTAATTAATTTCTGTTACTAATCCTACTATATATATAACATTATAAACGCGAAAGTTTGTAAGTATGGATGGATGGATGTTTGTTACTTTTTCACGTAAAAACTACTGAATGAAATTAAAATTAAACAATAATATAGCTTATACATCTGAATAACACATAGGCAACAATTTATAAAGATATTGTATGAGTTGTCTAAAATATGACAATGAATTCTATCTATAAATATGAATTCTAAATTAGGTCTTTTTTTTTTCTTTTTTTATGTTAGTTACCTCATAACTCCGTAATTTATGAACCGATTTAAAAATTACTTCATTTGAAAGGATTTACTTTCGAAAGGATTATTTTTTATTTATAAATTTATATGTATAAATTTCAATCAAATTATATAATTTTCATCATATAAATTTCACCAAATTCAGTAGTTTTGTTTTAAAAATAAAAAGCTGGAAAAAATATGTCATCCAAGGGAATTACATTTTTATGTGCTCCAACTTCATTCAATTAAGTCGGTTTTCTTTTTAGTTTTTAAAACGAATTCATTAGGTTCAACAACTCGCGTTTCCTCACGATATTATAAATAATAATAAATAAATAAATAATCCCGGACATTTCACACAGTATCATCTGGCCCCAAAGTAAGCAGAGCTTGTGTTATGGGTACCACATGACTGATATATTACATATATAGTTTTTTCAACAATCAAATCTTGCCTCTTTATAATATTAGTATACATGAAACGAGCCGGAGTTCATATCTTGCATTATGCTGAGCATTATGCTGAGTACAGGACCTGTTTGGCTGCACATACGAAGCGGTACTAGTTGGGTCAATGAATGACCTTCCCTAACTAGTTGGGGATAGGTAATCTGTGGTTGTTTGTTTTTAGATTATTTTATGTGTACCTATCTTCAATGTAAAAATTGATGTTATCTTATCTTAGGTTATCATTGTACCTCTTTACTGCTTTGCTCTGTGCTGTCAAATAAACTATATTCTTTCTTTCTTTTTTTTCTTTATTTCTTGTTATAACCAAAGTAAATAGGTTTTTAAAAGATTTGCGATGTCCAACCTTTTTAAATACTAAAACAGTTTCCGTTTTCAGAGCAATCTCTTTTGTTAGCTCATAACAAAAAGTATACATTCTGCTGGTGCTATTCAGTGCTATTCAGTAAGAAACGACGAATGAAATTATTTTTTTACGAAATAAGGTCACAAACGTCGTAGACAGCATTTTACTGTTTTGCTTTGTAAAATAGCTTTTATCTAATGTACAGTTTAACTCAAGTTAAAAGGTTACATTGTCTTTTGTTAAACTCATTCCTTAATGATTACGTTTTAAAAACTTAAAAAACCGCCTACAATTATATTAATATAAAAAATTTCGTTTACCTGGATGACATATTTTTCTAGATATTTTATTTAAAAACCAAACTTCTGAACCGATTTTGATGAAATTTCTATAGGACCAATCGGGAAGCTTATCCTTTAACATTTTTCCAAATTGACGGTGTCAATTATGATGTAACAAACATATGTAAAAAAATACAAACGAATTGAGAACCTCCTCCTATTTTTGAAGTTGTTTCAAAATTATCAATCCCAATTTCGCTGTATTGCAAGTGCGAAGCCGCGGGCAGAAGCTACTTACATATATAATTGATGAAATTCTGTAAATAATCTTGACTAATTTATTTATTACGCTTTGATGGTTGATGTACTGTCATCTTATAAATTGTATGAATAAATAAATGAATGAAGACATGTGCCAAGTGCACGAAAGGGGCCTCTGAGGCAAACTTTAATTTTTTCAGCACACTGGTCGAAATATCTAGTGATACGATAAGAAGAAGAATTGGATAATCAGTGTGCTGGAAGTCGACTTAGTGAATTTAGCCATTGCGACCTTTACATTGAGTTCAACTAAACGAGTTTTTAAGCTTAGGAGGAGTTAGGATCAAAACATCCAAATAGCAAAAAAAAGGAGTCTAGTTATAAAATGTTAAATAGAATAAGGACTATTATTAGGAATAGATATGTAATGTCATATCTAATGAGTAAGACAGAAAAGAAATTAGACACGTGTTTCGCCTTTCCAATACTACCTATTCAATATTTTGTTATGGACTTTCACAATGTCATGCCTGAATCAATTATCTTATTGAATAGCCAATATTTCATTCAAATTTTAACTTTTAACGGAATTACGGTAACGTTTTTGTATTTTACAAATACTCAACCCTGTATATACAGGGTAAAACAAAATGGAACCCAGCAATTACAATCCTAAATTGCGGTCTCCATTATTCTGAATTCTTATTATTTATTATGATACCATTAGAATTCCATTTGGGTTTCCATCGTGTTGAGCTACATTATTTTTCATACAATATTTTTTTGCTTCTAAAAGATTTTGCCCTGAATTTATAACTAGCTTCAGTCCGCGGATTCGCACGCGTTTTTAGGTACGTACACATAATAATAACGTTTAAAAAAACTAATATTAAAAAAATAATCTAAAATAGGAAGTTAATACCCTTTCCAAATCGCTTCAGGCGTCTATAAAAGTAATCTTTGAACATACATAAAAAAAAAGAATCCAAAGAATTGAGAACCTCCTTTTTTGAAGTCGGTTAAAAATAGCTTAAATTCTAATACAGGTCACTACGGCTATATCTTATAAACACACACTAGTAAATGTGTTGCCATTTCTTTTCTTTGACATTAGAATGATAAGGACAAAGCATACACCACGCTAACTAATGAAGACAAGTGAGCTTAGGATAGAGAGGAACTACACCAAGTTCCAATCCATTCCATCCATTCATCCGATACTGGGCGGTGAGCTGCTATTATAGGTACCTAAAAATACCTAATTATTCTGAAATTATTATCATTTTAAGAAATCAATGCCTTTTAGTTTAATTTAAATTTTTAATTGTAATTTAATGATTTCCAATTCCTATTTTTTTAATTCATCATAGAAATATTAAATATCTTAAAATGTTGTATTAATCGAATTTATATAAGTATATAATGATTTAGCAATATATATTAGTAATTAATATTACTAGCCTCAAACAAATCGTCCGGCGTTGGGCATTGGTACACCATATCACAGGACACCGATCATAGTTTGGGTACCAATGTTCGCCCAATCAGTAATAAAAACCCAATAATTATAAATATATATTAACTAGGTTAAGTTATGATTGTACACTGAATGGTTATGTTTGTTATTCTCTCAAAAAAAATCATTTCATTTTCATTTCATTTCATCTCAACATCCACATAAACTTGACAACTCCTGTGATGCAGTAGGCCAAGCCCTGACAGAGACGCAGAAGGTAGCGGGTTCGATTTTGCGGTACAATGTTTGTATGATCTGCAAATATTTGTACCGGGTCTGAGTATTTCTATGTATAATATGTAGAATGTATTTAAAAAAACTGTGTTATGTATTATATCAGTCATGTGGTACCAATAACACAAGCACTGCTTACTTTAGGGCCAGATAATGCTGTGTGTATTATTAATATTATATCTTAACATTCGCGTAAAGTTGACGACCTCTGTGGTGCAGTGGGCCGAGCCCCACCTAAGCCCCAGAAGGTTGCGGGTTATTTCCCGCCGCGGATTTTTTTTTTTATGATCTGCAAGTATTGTTCCAGGTCTGGGTGTTTTTCTATGTATAATATGTATTGACAGAAAAGTAAATATGTAGTATATCAGTCACCCATAACACAAGCTTTGCTGACTTGGCCAGAAGATGCTGTGTGAAATGTCCGGTATTATTTAATATGTATGATGTACTACAATAGAATAATTTTTAATAATAAAAGATTGAGAAGTTTAGCCTGTCCGTGTCTTTCAAATGTCTATTAAAGATGGCTACAGATTTTAACACAATTTTAGATATATGGAGCTTATAGCACCATTATACTTAAGATAATTTATATTTAGACTAGCTGTCCCGTTCGCGACTTTGTCCTCGCGTTTTAAAAAAAGTAATAATGGTAAATCTAAACATTCTAAAATTCTCGAATCCACTTCAAATACACAAAAAAAAACATTAAAATTGGTCCAGCCGTTTAGGAGGAGTTTAATTACAAACACACGCACAGAAGATTTATAAATGTAATGATTGAAGAGCAAAACTGAAACATCACGTCCTTACTTATAAATGTATCATAACGTCTGTCAAAAGTTAATCACTGGTTAAAATAGGGCCATCCCTATTTGTAAGATAGTGACACACAGTGACAGCGAATCTTAAGCAGTGATTAGGCGGTGTTCAAATTGAGAGGGGTTTATAAGTAAGGTCGATAGGGTTTTAGATGAATTTAAGTCTTGTTGACATTATTATATGATTTGCAAGTGTTTGTCTCGGGTCTGGGTGTTTTTCTATATATATGTATTTACAAATGAAAAAATAGTATGTATTATCAGTCATGCTGTACTCATAACACAAGCTCTGCTTACTTTGGGGCTAGATGATGTGTGAAATATTTGTGATTTTTTCATTTTTTTTATACTACAACGGTGTATATTGTACGGTGTATATGTATACTAACTACATACCAAAGCCTATGGATGCCTGCAACATCAGGAGAATCACATGCGCGTTGTCAACCTTTAAGAAACATATTAACTCCCGTCTTGTAGTACCCGATACTGTATTCCCCTGGGAAAAAGATTAATGCACAATGCACATAATATAATACGTGAGTAAAACCCGTGTTTATCAAAATGTATAGTACAACTCACGAAAGTATTAAAAGTGAAATGATTAAATAGTGTCAATACAATACAGTCAATACAGCTTTCAAAATCGTAAAGCACTTGTCAGTGAAAATAATTCGCATTTTCCGATTACGGTAGTTTTGTGCTGGCCGTCGTTTCTTGGAAACTTAAAAGTGTTACCTCACCTTTATTGGTTTATAATCAATCTAACATTTCCGACTTGTAATTATTGGAAATTGAAGTTCTTAGATGTTTGTTTGGAATATGTTTGAGACAGGTAATAATTCAATGTTATTTAGTCATGATAGGTAAAATAAGTAGTGTACCTACTTAAATAAACGTAATTTATCTGTTATCAGTAGAGATATGTTAGATTTTTTTACCTCTCCCTTTGCTGATATCTTAAAATAACTTGGCTAATGTTTATATCAGTTATTTTAATAAAAACACATTTCGTGAAGGATGTCACATGAAGGGCATCCTTCCAATATCACTAAATCGAAAACTCATCGACACGTGTATCTTGCCCATACTGACATACGGTGCCCAAACATGGTCTTAGACAGAGTCACAAAAATCAGACCTCAAGATTTGCCAGAGAGCTATGGAGCGCAGTGTTTTGGGGATTAAAAGAACTGATAGGGATCGAAATACTGAAATCCGATCGAAAACGGGCATAGCGGTACGAGGACTGCACGTTTGAAATGGGACTGGGCAGGTGTGACTCGAATACATTCAGAACGTTGGGCGAAGCTCGTCAGTGGGTGCCCGATAGTCGAAGACGACGCGGCAGACCCAGTAAAAGATGCCGAGACGATCTAGATGCATTCGAGCCAAACTGGCAAACTGTGGCCTTGGAGCGCAAAGAGTGGAAGGTAAAGGAGACCTATGCCCAGCAGTGCGACGCTAGGTTAAGAAAAAAAATACATCTTTCTTCTAAAACAAAAAATAGAAGTTAATTGTACAAACTCTAGGCATGCGTTAAACCACTTTAATGGAACAATAGCCTTTGAATATTCTTATTAGAAGGTTTACGATTACTAATATCATTAATTTAGATTGTTTCCTTGATATCGGAAACTCAAAGCTTTCCCAAGTTTTACAAGATATTAAATTCTGAACAAGAACACCGGCATTATTATCCAGCTCCAGTCTTAACAAAATTTTCATTTAATATTCCGTATGTAATTAAAACTTTGATGTAGAATGCTTTGTATAGGAAAACAGGACACTCCGTTTGTTCCTGCCTAACGCTAAATAACTAGAAAAAAGAAGCCATTTAATATTAACCTTTTAACCCTGTTGTAACTGAGCCATCTGCACTGTAGGTTTTGGGTTCTAACAAACATTTTGTGTAATGAACACGGATGTTTGTTTTGTATCTGGGCGTTATAAAGTATCATAAATATTGAATAGGTCAAATAACAAAAATGTTACATTATACCAAAAAAATAACAAATAGACAGACTTCGAATTTATAATATTAATATGGATATATCACAACATACAAAACATGACCAGCTCACGAAGAATGGCGATTACCAAATTTTATTCCGAGATAAAAGTCAACTTATTGACTAAGGTATATTTATTTATTTATTAACTAGTACGAACATGTAAATAAAATTAGTTAAAATAAAATACTTTCTATACGTAAATGTAATTCATATCTATCAGGGTAGAAATCGTTTTCACACAGGGTTAATACCGTAGGCATAACAAATATTAGCAGATAATACAAACACGTTCCGTAATTGAATAATTTCTCACGTCTACGACGGACACTCTCCCGTGATAGCAATGATGATGGAAACCAAACTGTTCTGGGCGTCTCAGGAAACTCGGATAACGATTTATCGGAACGATATCGTCGTTGAACTGTTCGTCGAAATTCGTCTGTTCTGAAGGATTCCAACATCGAAAACAAGTAATGTCAGTGGTTTCATCGTTAAAAACTAGTAAACTATTTGATTAAATGTCGGTCTTACTTATAAAAGTCTCTCAACTTCTGTCAAAAGTTCTTCTTCTTCCTCTTTATTAACGGCGTGTGTTATAATAATGTCAATTTTGCCAATGTTAAGTGTTTATAGTATGTCACAAAGTCGTATCTTGTCGTTCGTCATTTGTTTTTTTTATAAAATGGTACTTTTCGTATGGAATAATTACGTTTTATTTTTGCTCTATTCACAAAGAAACACAAAGCTTTTATTTAAATTATTCACACCCGAGTCAATAAGTCAAGCTCTTTTTAAATAAAAACAGCAAAATTAATAATAAAAACGGATATAAATGGAGAAAGATTCATAAAATATGAGCGCAATGATTGCTTTGCAAGGCGAGCAAAAATAATCCGGTCAAAAATTGATCACTATTTAAAATAGTGCCATCCCTTTTTGTAAGATAGTCACATATAGTGACAGGGCTAATCTTAAGCACTCTTTAGGCAGTGTTCAAGTTGAGAGGCGTCTGTAAGTAAGGTCACTTTTGGACGATTATACTCGATATATCTATCATGTATCGCTTAGTAGTATCGTCTATCGTGAACATCGTATAATCGAATAATTTTCTCTTCTGAACAAGCGAATGACGTCGATGACAAAAAAACTCCACATAGAGTTTCTATTGTTGTTCAAAATTTAATTCGCGGCCGACTATTGATTTGGTAATTCCCTCAGTGCTTTCAAAATCGAATTCCGGCTATTTGTATTCAGTTATTGATATTTTTATTATTGGCACGCTGCTGAAATTCCTATGAAATGTTGATTGATATACGATTTGTCAGGTTTAGATAGATTGATATATACAAATTGTATACTGTATTGTGCAATCCTTGTTTAACTCTGTGTTTCACAGTAAAATCATAAGCAATGTAAACTCAAAAAAATCGATCGCGACTAACCTCAGGGTATCTGTAACCTCCACAGATCTCCATTACGGTACTATTTTACATAATATGTGGTCTGCTACGTGCTGATGGTACTCTTGACTCTTAGAAGATGGGTAGGTCATTGATGGGAAAAGTGAGCCGGAGCACATTTGTGAATTGTTCAAGGAACATTTTAAGGTTAAATCTCCACTAGGCCCCTCGTCTGTTCTCCCCACCTCTACAGAGTCAGCATGTCAAGGAGAAGCGCAGCTGATGTACTTTACCGCAAAGCATATTCGAAAAGCTATCGGTAGAATGAGCGGTGGAAAATCTCCTGGACTTGATGGCATCAGTGTGGAGCATCTGAGACATGCAGGTGTACATTTACCGAGGGTCCTGGCTCTGTTCTTTTCAATGTGCATAAGTCACTCCTATTTGCCTCATGACTTAATTAAAACCGTAGTAGTGCCCATTGTGAAGGACAGAACAGGTGACATCTCGGCTACGGGAAATTACCGTCCTATCTCGCTAGCTATAACTATTGCTAAAGTACTGGACAGTTTGCTTACCACTTACCTAGTGGAATTCTCATACTTACACGACCCAGGCTTTCTACTGAGAGCGCAATCGTAAGTCTTAAGCATACTGTTCAGTATTATACTCATCGTAAGACGTCGGTTTACGTCTGTTTTCTTGACCTCTCTAAAGCATTTGAGCTAGTGTCGTATGACGTGCTATGGAGAAAGTTGCGAGACAGGGGTGTATCAACTGAAATACTAAATATTTTTAGATATTGGTATGTAAACCAAACTAATTCTGTAAAGTGGGCTAACTCATTGTCTGAAGCGTATGTGTTAGAGAGTGGGGTCAGGCAGGGGGGGTTATCGCCACCCATGCTCTTTAACATGTATGTTAACGATCTCATCGTTGAGCTGAGTAGCATGCATATTGGATGTCGAATAGATGGCGTTAGTATTAATAATATTAGCTACGCAGATGATATGGTGCTGCTCTGCCCAACAGCGGGTGGTCTGCAAGAGATGTTGAAAATCTGTTAACGTTATGCTGCAGACCATGGACTTGTCTATAATGTGAAGAAAACGAAATACATGGTCTTTAAGGCCGTCGGAAAAGGTCCCGATAACAAAACCTATAATGTAACCCTAAATGGCATGAACGTTAAACGAGTAACTCAGTTTAAGTATCTGGGACATTTCATTGTCGACGACCTTAAAGACGATGCTGATATTGAAAGGGAACGTAGGTCACTAGCAGTTAGGGGTAATATGCTGGCCCGCAGGTTTTCCCGTTGTACTCAACAAGTAAAAATTACTCTGTTTAAAGCCTACTGTCAGAATATGTACACGGGAAGCCTGTGGTTCAAGTATACCAAAAAGTCGCTGGCCACCATACGCATCCAGTACAATAATATTTTCAGGATGATGTTGGGGCTGCCTCGCTTCTGCAGTGCTTCAGGGATGTTTGCTGAATACCAAACTGATGGCTTTGAAAAACTTATTCGCAAGAAATCTGCATCCCTGATCCGTAGAGTTCGAGACAGTCACAACAGCATCCTGAAAACTATACCGGATAGGTACTCGTCGCCGATGTGGGCAAAATTGGTATGCAGGGTGATCCCAGAAAACTGTTCGTTACTCTGGTGAACGCTCTGTGAACCAGCGTCAGCGTCTTTTTTTTACTTTGTATCTTTTATATCATTATATTACTAACTCTCTTTTGTCATATTATTATGTGCTATGGATCTAAGTTGTCCGAAATAAAAATATTTGAATCTGAAAATTTGAATTGATATGGGATGCTACTTACGTGGACACCCTGGCCGCATCTCATCTGTCGGGCGCTTCCGTTAGAGCTTGTGCGATGGCTGATTGTACCGAGGGAGGTCCTCGGCGCATGGCGCAAATATGCCGGTCTCGATAGGACCTACATATTTAAGCCTTTTGGAGTCGAGACTCCGGGCCCGTTGGGAATAAGAGTCCATCGTATTGTCAAACTTATTTCACGGCGTTTGGAAATAGTGCGTGACCCAAAAACATGTTCCTATTTGCCCTAGCGTATTAGCATTGCGTATTAGTCTGTTCATTGCGTATTACAACGTGGCAATGCCGCCAATGTCTTTGGGCAGAGCCCTCTGGCAGTCCATTAGCTGATCTGGATTAGTTGGATTAGCTATTTAAAGATCGTTCGCGGTCCTGACGTAGCTCAACTGTTTTACATGTATTATAAGGTATTGTATAATATAATTTGGTTCTGTTATTAATTTCTGTAAATAAATAATAATATTTTTTACTATCATGATTTATATTATTACACCATTATATTATTACGATTTACGATTAGTATTATTACTGCTACTGTTACTGTTAATCTCTATTACTTAGATTTATTTAAGGATGTCAAAGTTATATATGTCAATTACTCACAACTAACAAGCGTATCGTTCAAATAACTTGTCTGGCCAAGAAACGCGTGTTTTACTAGCTTGTGACAATAAAATACACACTAAAAGCCACGAAATAAAAATGAGAATTGCGGTGGTAATATGCCGAAATCCCATAAAACATCCAAAAATAAAATTGCAATTATAGTAAAATCTGTTCAGGCCGATAAGCTGCGTTGAATGACATTTTATAATGTTTGATGCAAAATCGCTATGACAGTTTGTAGACATTGCAATCTGTAAATTAGAATTATTCAGATTCAGTATATTTTGTAATACATACAAAAAATCGGTTCAATCGGCTAATCGGTTAAATACCATCAGTAACTAGTACTAGTCCAACTGTGACATTGATTTGAAGTTATAATGACAACAATTTTTATTGATTGCGTTGACTTAGGAGCTTGATTTTTTTACAACTTAAAGGGACCACAAACTTAAGTATGTAATATTAGTTTATGCTTAAAACTTCAACGCGTTCTTGAGAAACAGGGTTTTAACATATAGACAGAAAGACGGACAACGAAGTCATCCTGTAAAGGTTCCTTTTTTCAGTTCCCCATTCGAGGTACTTTATTTTACAGAAAAATACTTTTTTTTTAATTTAAATTATTTAATTTTCTCACAGCAGATTTTGTAATACCTAAACATAAGGAATAATGTGAATTCTTATTGTTTTAGTAGTTAACCAGTATTTATTATATTATGTTTACGTGGTTTTCATGTTCCCTAAGCATCCAGTCAGCTTGCGGTTATTGCAACATAGTCGAAACGTCGGAAATAAATTAAACTAATAATAAATTATATTGTTAATTTTTAAATTAGAGTTAAGTATACAGATTGTCCATTTTTTTAATTCGTAAAATAATTGGAACAATTATACAACATATCCTTTATATTTACAAAATATGCTAGGGTAATCTGTATAATACTAATTTTTAGATTGCGATGTCCTGCCGCTATCTGTCATAGTGTGTAAGTAATGATTTTGTTTTCTTCCTTTTGTCTGTTATATAAGAGTGATGGGGTGATATTTATAGCAATGATATTAGATACAAAACGCAATGATTCTCGACTCTATTTTACCAGTCTATCACAAGATTAACGGCAGCCATAACTAGGGTTGTTTTGAGGTTGTTTTGTCTTGTTTTCTGTCGTAACTTTTATTGACGTAGTCCTTTTACTTCGTGATAAGTAAGCTTAAGCATCGAAGTAGGTACCCGAATAAAAAACAATGAACCTTACAATATTTCAAGAACAATAATCATTTCAATGTAGAAATATATTTCAATATTTTTTTTTACATTAATCGCGTTACATGAATACAGGCGAGCTAAATAAATCATCTATCTCATATTCAAATTCAAATATATTTCTCTTTAATACAATCAAAATCACAATGCCCACCTATGGTGGTTCATTCACGGTCCACTCTGTGAAGTTGTGGAATTCTCTCCCTCACGTTATCCGCGCTAGTCCCTCGCTTGGCATTTTCAAGCGAAAAGTCAAAGAGCACTATCTCTCCTTGTAAGTATTTAGGTATATTTATTTGTGTATTATTTTATGTAGGTTTAATGTATTTAGGTAGATATATATATATACATATAATAATTATATTGTTAGCTATTTCAGCTAAATAAACAAAAAAAAATAACAAACGAACTAAATAAATTAATTTTACAGCAAAACAAAACTACTCGAAATGAACTGAAATAGACTCTTATCCAAAATAAATATTATAAAGGCAAAACGATCAAAATAACATTATGTAGGTAGGTAGGTGTAGGTAGGTGTTGTCGCTACGAAGTCTCAAGCAAAAGTGGGCCCGTTGCAGGCGCGCGCTTCGTATTTATAGTCGATTGGCAGGGTTGCTATGCAAAATGGCAGCTTCTTCCTAATACGGCTTCTCCTGACACGTGGGCGTCCCGACCATCTTTTATAGCTCAGGAACACGTTCTCTAATAGTCGAGCAGTCTCGATGACGTTCAGCAATCGGATTCGAGGCAGTGTGCGAGCTCGTGCTGTGGTTCCCGTTGTTGGCAGCATCAGCATCCAGTGGACCCCGGTGACTAGTCTCGCCTTGTGAGTTGGAAGCAGGCTGATCTACACTGCTTCTACTATTTGATGGACCAGACAAGGTATTTTCTTCGGCTGAGAATAAAATATAAAAATACACCATGAGTTTTATTCAGTCTCTAGTTATAGGACTACTTACACTATACACTACATTTGGTGTATCCGAATCAAACACGTATGACAGAGGCCCCTAGTTTGCATGTCTAACAGTACTTTATGAGGACAGAGGCACCCAGTTTGCGTGTTTGCCTATGTGCAGAGTCGGAACTAGATGCCACATGTGATGTGTAGACAGAGGCGCCCAGTTAGCGTGTTTATTATGCAGAGAAATAGCACAATGTCTCGTGTGAGACATTGTGACAGAGGCATCTAGTTAGCTTGTTAATAGTATGCAGAGCCGTAGCATAATGCCCCATATGTAAACAGAGGCGCCCAGTTAGCGTGTCATGTGCAGAGCTCCTTGCTCAATGGCACATGTGTCGACAGAGGCGCCCAGTTTGCATGCCCATATGCAGAGCCGTAGCTCAATACCGTATGTGTAGACAGAAGCGCCCAGTTAGCGTGTCATGTGCAGAGTCCTAGCTCGATGGCACATGTGTCGACAGAGGCGCCTAGTTTGCATGCCCATATGCAGAGCCGTAGCTCAATGTGTAGACAGAGGCGCCCAGTTAGCGTGTCATATGCAGAGTCCTAGCTTGATGGCACATGTGTGACAGAGGCGCCCAGTTTGCATGCCCATATGCCGAGCCGTAGCTCAATACCATATGTGTAGACAGAGGCTCCCAGTTTGCGTGTCATTTGCAGACTCCAGGCTCGATGGTTATGTGTCGACAGAGGCGCCCAGTTAGCATGCCCATATGCAGAACCGTAACTCAATACCTTATGTGTAGATAGAGGCGCCAAGTTAGCGTGTCATGTGCAGTTTTGTCTAAAACTGCAAAACTGCGTAGCCTGTTATATAACGTCGGAAGTATCCAGCTAGACCAAGTAGCTGCCGGACCTGTCATACGTTCGTGGGCACAGTGATGGAAACTAGAATCTTACTGTCGCTCGGTCTAACCTGACCTTCAGAAATTGTAAGATCTAAATATTCAAGTAGGTACTGTGATCACAAACGTTCTTTTCTTTAAATTGATGAAAAATTAACTTTACACGGTACTCACCATCAAGAGAAGTCTTAACAACCAATTATTTGTTTGAATTGACAAGCATTACACTGTGTTTGCTACTAGAAATTTGTGCAATCCGGTGGAGAATGTTTGCACGAATGTAGGTGACACTATAGGTTCAAGATGTCTGTACCTATCTGTACTGGTACACTCAGACATCAAAATGTCTTTACCTCAAAAGGTATGACAAACATGTTAACTTCTAGGGAAATATCCCTGAACTCAATAATTAGAATGATACGATTATTACATTCAATGTCCTGACTCCCTATGCAGCGCAAAACGAAAAGCAGGTAGTTGTGAACACTTAGAATGTTTGAGTACAGATTCAGAAATGAGCGATACATGCGATTTACTGTCTATCAGCACGTCAGTAGGTATTCCCTGAATAACCGTTGTCGTAACGTCTGCTAAGCCTTTCAACTCACGACAAAAATTTACATTGTTTTTGTTATGTGCGTCAGATCTTAGCTTCGTTAAACATACAGTGACCTCACAGCCCGGTTTCTTACCAAAAGTACATAGCTCAGGTTTCTTTGTAGCTTCTGTTGCTGTCGACCCATCTTTTCTAGGTTGTTTTGGGCATTAACGCTGTGGGTGACCAACAGCGCCGCACGAATAACACTTTATGTCACGAGATTGGCCACTATTAGGTCGCTTTCGGAAGTTTCGGTCAGTATTCCTACCATGGGAACTTCTTACTGCCGTTACAGGTGGATTGCGTTTTGGCTTAGTGTAAATAGACAGAAATTCAACAATCTTTAGGTAGCAATTGAGCATTTGTTGCAGCGGCACGTATCTGTGCGTCAGTTATTCCGCGTATTACAATTGCGACGGTTAATACGTCACTTAGTCCTTTTGACCACATTCAGGCGCAAAATTGAACGTCGCGCATATTCTGCATACGTGGAATAACTGTCGGAGTTTGTACTCATGACGTCGCCATCGATTCTTCGTGAGCATAGTGGCACGAACTCGGTTTTGAAGTTTGACCAAGAGCGGTCGGTGTTGACCCACTCACTGAGCCAGCAACGAGCGTCCCCTTTCAAGCAGTTTGCGATACGGGATAGACACTTGTTGTCGTCCCAGCGATTGATATCGCGCGCTCGTTCTACTTCTTCACACCAAGAATCGATAACGTGTAGACTAGGATCACAATTTTATATATAAAAAAGGTTGGATCTGACCTTAGTTAACGCGCTCAATGCTCCAATGAGACGATCAGTGGCGTCCAGCGTGCCCGAAGTACTACCGAGGGATTCCTCAACTGTGCTGACACTCGAAGCAGGTACTGTTGGTGGCAGCGTTACGGTTGGTAACGGTGGTGCAGACATATCGAACTCGCTAGGCGCTTCAATGGCGCGGGCGTCAGGCGCCATCGTCACCGACACGTTGCTAGATGTGGGTAGACTAGTTTCCAGTGCATTAAGGCGCACCAGAATAGCCCCAACCGTTGCTGGAAGCTCGTTAGCTTGATATGCCTGGTTACCTCTGGTTCTACCTCTATTTCGAGCGGTAGAACTTTCAGCCATGGTTGTAACCAGAAATTACCTCGACAAAAATACTTTATGCTTTGTCAAAAGAGATGATTGGCATTGGGCCAATCCCACTTCTGATGTTAGCTATTTCAGCTAAATAAACAAACGAACTAAATAAATTAATTTGACAGCAAAACAAAACTACTCGAAATGAACTGAAATAGACTCTTATCCAAAACAAACATTATAAAGGCAAAACGATCAAAATAACACTATGTAGGTAAGTGGTAGGTGTTGTCGCTACGAAGTCTCAAGCAAAAGTGCGCCCGTTGCAGGCGCGCGCTTCGTATTTATAGTCGATTGGCAGGGTTGCTATGCAAAATGGCAGCTTCTTCCTAATAATATATAATATAATATATTTAGTAATAATTTTTAGGTAATTATATTTAGTTTAAGTATATATTATTTATCCGTATTTCTCTATTAGTTAGTTCATATTTGTATTAGTTTTATGAATTTAATCTTTCTCTTTTCCGCCTTTTGTACACTTCATACCCACCCATTCGTTTTTAATATCTCCAATTCCCAAGGTTTGCTGGAAGAGAACTCTTTTTAGCTCGCCTGTGTACATGCCATTATTGATTAAGTTTAGATTATGTTTTTTTGTGTACCATAAAGAATAAAGAAAAGAAAGAAAAAGATTAAAGGATATAATATTTATTTACAGAAATAATTACAGAAATATTATTATCACAAGGATCACTTTGAAACGTCTTACATACTAAGTGAATTTAGGTGCCAATCCCTTCTAAAGAGAAGAACTAACAAAAAACTCGTCATGTCTAGCGCTTTTTATATGATCTTTCTTATAACTAGCTTAACTACGAAAAACGAATACAAGTTCTTGACAAAACTACCCTTTATTTAAGCTTTACATTTTTTAATTGGTTTAGTTTGGTACCTTACTTGATAGTTCTACATTTTGCCCCTGGCGTTTTGTATATAAAGTAACACTATTTAATTTCATGACATACGGAGAGACAGCGAGATGAAATGTTGAATTTAGAAGTGGTACGTGGAGCTTTTATTAAATTTTTAATGTGAATGCACCCCGTCGCCCTGCCAAGCTCATATTTCTGTAAAAGAATACATTTCTACTTAATATTAGTCTCAGTAAAAATAAAAGTGAGTTTTAGACAACTAGTAATTAAATTGTTGAAACGTATTAGGTTGGGGAAAAAGTCTTTTCGCATTATAGTATGTATGAACTTGTAATAAAATCTCTTTGGCTATTACTATTTGTATCTGGATGGTTTTGGTATCATTAAATGTTTAAATTTTTAAGAATATAATTCCAAATTCAAATTAGGAAAATGTATGATTTTTATTTGTTTTTCGTACTGTCAAGATCGAAATCTAATAAATGAATTCGATACATTTTAAAATTTTACTACAAAAAAGGTAAAATGCAACGCAAGACACGAAAAAAATTTGCGATGTTTATGGACCTAGTGCAGTGTTTGTGAAAGTAGCACAAATTTGGTTTAAGCGTTTTCAATCCGGAAATTTTGATTTCAAAGATGCACGTCGCTCTGGTCGCCCTATTACGGATAAAATGGATGCCATTTTTGAAAAAGTGGAGCAAGATCTGCATATCAGTAGTTACGACGTAGCTGAAGAACTGGGAATTGACCACAAAACAGTTTTGGCGCATTTGAAAAAAACTGGGTCCACCAAAAAGCTCGATATCTGGGTACCTCACGAGCTCACTGAAAGAAACCTAATTTAATAAACCTATTTAATGAATGGTTCATCATCAGTACTCATTTGTGATTCTTTATTACGACGTAATGAAACCGAACCATTTTTGAAGAAACTGATAACTGGTGATGAAAAGTGGATCACGTACGACAAGAACGTGCGAAAAAGGTCCTGGTCAAAGGCCGGTCAGGCTTCACAGACTGTGGAGAAACCCAGGTTAACTCGCAACAAGGTGATGCTGTGTGTGTGGTGGGATTGGAAGGGCATTATTCATTATCTACTGCAAACAACTGATGAGATTAAAGCGAGAAGTTGAGAGAAAGCGGCCGGAATTAATCAACAAAGGGGTGTGGTTTTTCATCATGATAACGCTAGACCTCACACATCTTTAGCTACTCAGCAAAAATTAAGAGAGTTTGGCTGGGAGGTGTTAATGCATCCGCCGTATAGTCCTGACCTTGCACCTTCAGATTTCACCTGTTTCGGTCTCTTCAGAATTATTTAGGCAGTGTCAGGTTAACATCACGAGAGGACTGCCAAAACCACTTGTCGCGGTATTTTGATCAGAAGTCCCAAAATTTCTATAGCAATGGGATCATGTCCCTACCTACAAGATGGCAAAAAGTTATCGAACAAAATGGTACCTACATACTTTAGTTAAATGTAAATAATCTATATTAAAAAATGTTTTGAATTTTCTTAAAAAATGCGAAGAAACTTTTTCCCCAACCTATTATTTCTGAACGAAATTCTGTTTCCGATATTTGGCGCATGAGGCCAAAAATAAATAATAAATAATGCTGGACATTTCACACAGCATCATCTGGCCCTAAAGTAAGCAGAGCTTGTGTTATAGGGTACCTTATGATTGATGATTTATTTATTTATTTATCATACAATCATACAAACAGTTGACGGGCCGGGCCTTGACCCATTGCGCCGCAGAGATCATCAGTCAACAGTCTTCTTCTTCTTTCGTGTCAATTTTCTCTCATAAAATTTAAATTTGCCTTGACCAGAATGTTGCTGCGGCTATAGCGGCGTCCAAGGCGGTGTTGAGGTCAGCTCTTGTGCAGGAGGAGGGGCAAGTAGGGTAATCAAGTAGATGAGACTTAGTTTGGAAGGGGGCACCACAGTCGCACTGTACACGTGATTTGTCTAGCATTCCCCACTTACACAATACATATCTGCATCTACTCACTTGTGCTCTCAGTCTGTTAAGGGATTTCCAGATTGCGTAAGGTTGATCATTTCCTGGTGGAAGTCGCTCATCAGGGCTTAAAAGATCAAGAGGAGGGGGCAAGATTATAATTAATTATTACAAGTCAACAGTGTAAAATTATGTCGGATACTAAATTCTGGTGGTAGGACTCTACAGCAAGCGTCTGTCTTGGTTACCACCACAGTGGCAGATATTCTGCCTCAAAATATCTGGCACTGTGTAAGCACTAGTGTGCAAACGTTACTGTGTTTAGGCTCGAAAGACACTAGAGAATGTAAAACTACTGAGAAAACAGACAAATTAACTTGGGCACCGTGAATACCTCCTGGTATTGCAACCGCCATAGTTCACTTTCCATCAAGTGGGCCGTATGCTTATTTGCTTGCTCAGTTGTATAATAAAAAGAAAATTTAAAATTAATCTATGACGACAACTACAAACTGTTGACTGATTCGTAAATGATTTGATTTGAATTGTAAATGATCACTTCAGCTGAGCGGTTGACAAAGCCAGCTGTAAGCTAACTAATTAAAGCTTGTATTATGGTGGCCAGATGACTGATAGAATACCTATATATTTTCAAATATATACTTTATCACAAGCAAGGCAAGCAAAGCATCAGCGACGACCAACAAAGGGGAAGCCGTCGTCGGTACCTTCGAAAAGCCGCTGCAATAGAGAGGGTTTTACCCTCGTAGAACGGAAGAAGAGGAAACCCACTTGTAACCATTGCGGTACGGCCGCTATGACTGCACTAGGGCAGCTGTGATTTCTACGTGCCGAGGTACCCACCAATCAACTCTACCTGTCACGGGTCCACTACGCCGTGAAGGCTGAGGGGGTCGTGGAATACATGAAGCAGAAGACCGGGCTCACCATCAGAGTCGTGAATTTGGAATCTCGCCGTAAAGTGAATTTCAATTCATTTATGGTGAGAGTACCGACCAATCGTCATTCGACATTCACGGACACCGGGTTCTGGCCGAAAGGTGTCGTGTTCAGGAAATTCAACGGATCCCTGACACAAGACACCGTGCGAACGTCATCTGTGATTTAGTAATAAGTTTATATTTTGTATGTATGTTAGTCTTTAAGGTATTTATCTATGGGCTAGTATATTTGTAACAACAAGATGCAGAACAAACACCTGTTTCCAGCACACAATTGGGAATGGGATTAGTAAATTTTCACAACAAGCAAAAGCGTCCTGGAAAGCGTGCAATATAATAATACTGCACTTATAAAACCTCTATACGTTTCTGAGGCAGTTTGGCTACAAGTGCATTTAATCCTATAATTACTTTATATAGATTTACAAGTATTTTTTCTATGCTATTATATGTTCAGAACACTTATAAAAGCTTCAAACAATACTAATAATATTAGAATATTAGTAAATTGACATGAAATCATTTACATTTCTTGCTTAGTTTTATAGCCGCTTGTAGAATAATTGTGTGAGTTTGTTATAAATTCACGAACGGCATGAGTGTTGCATGTCTGAAGATATTCGATAAAGGTTCCTATTGCTGCATTACCTTATATCCCATGATCATATAAGAGACTTATTGTATGCTATTGTATGTATGTAATTGAATTCCAGATTGTCTTCAGTATTCAAAATGTCGACGTATCTACTGACGTCGCATTATTATTATTATATTTAATCTATATTATGTGACTTAGCTTGTTTTATAAAGGGCGTTAAATTTTTTTAATTAAACAATATTACACCACTTGGAAATACACGATCCCATGCAAATGCATGTCGTAAAGAAACAGAATAACCACACCCTTATTACTTTGTACTTTATTTTACTTTACTTACTTTATATTTATTTATTATTGTCTCACCCAAAACACACAAATTGTTGCACAAAAAATTAACTCGTAATAGAATTGCGAAGCGCGTATTAGTTTTGTAGGAGTTTTATAGGAGTTGTATAATGCTATTACAAAACTACTATGAGACTAAATTGCAATCACCAAGTGCATTATAGGTATATTAGAAATACATTACTCGTACATACTAGCAATTTGCTGATAATTTGGACTCTTTTTCGGACTGGTAAGCCCGTTCGTTAAAGTGTAATAAATAGTGCTCGTGAGATAAATTATAAGTCTACTTTGCGCGCGTAGTGTTATTTAATGTTTGTATGGCTATAGTGATAACAAAATAGGTTTTTGGGTTTTAATTACCTAAACGCAATCGGAGCCGAAATGTAGACCTATAGGAATATTACTACAACCTTTGTGAATTTGCGAATTCCGTCCCGTCTGTGTTAAACAACAGAAGGCTGAGTATTTTCCGATGTAACAAATCCAACCAGAATAATGTAAACTGGAGACCGTCATTCTGATATAGATCACCTCGTGTATCAGCGCGGATGTTTTGGATTGCTCGAAACAATCAATATCTATCAATTTCAATTGCCTATGATTAAATCATTTCAATCATTTAACATCGTCCTGCTGTAATACTAAACGAGAAATATTTTATTGGTTACTAAAATTTTTTTTTTTTATTACATTTTTTTTTGTTTGGTTTTCTATAAAACCGTATTATTTAGTTTTTATAAGCTATTATTTATTGTATACTTTTAAGTTTAGTTTATTTATAAAACCGTGTTTATTTAGTTTTTTTTTTAAACTATTATTTTTATTAGAGCATTAATCGGCAGCAATTAATCGGTAGCTCGATCACCATTCATTTTAATAGCGAACAAGGCTCTTTCCTCAAAAAAATTAAATTTAAATTCTTGTTTATTTTTTTATATTGAAAATTCTCTTTGATATTCGTAAATATGTTAATATTAGATAAATCGGTTAAAGATAATGATTAGAAATTAAAATTATGATCGATTTCTGCCTAGTCGATAAGGCAGGCATAATAATATATGAAAGTAAATAAATTAACAAATCTTATTTTGCAAATTGAATATTGGAATAATATTATGAAATTAGTGTATTGTCATCGGTCCTCGATAAATCTACAAAGTTTGAATGAAATCTGACCTTTTGAAGTGGCTCAAAATCAAATCCAAAGGAGTCGTTTACAAACATACAAGTGAACCTAATAAAAAGCGTGTAAAAAACTGAACGTACGTAATACCAAATTCAAACAGTCGAGTCGATGGAAACACATCTAGTCAAAACTGGTCCCATTTGCAATCAAACAAATAATTGCAGCTGTACCTATCAAATCTCCTGTTGCGAATTGACGGTGATGGTAAAGCTATACTATACTGTAGCTTTACTTAACATAATTATTTCCAGCTTTGCTAATGACGAACAACGGTCTGTTCGTACGCTGTCGCCCATAGCTATACCCAAAGCCTAAACTAGAACATAGCAAGCACCCGTGCTGGCATAAATTTGGAACTTTACGCTGGATGTTGGGTCTCTGGAGGGACAATTGGGAATTTTTGAAATTACTTTCGTAAATTCAGCCTCGTGGGATCGTCATTTGCCATAGAATAGAGACAAATAGGGAAATAAATGGAATTACAGAATTGCACAGTATTTTGTTTTGTACGTGTGGTTTATATGTACGAGATAAAAGTATTTTTTTTAATTGTAAGACGTTTATTACTTTATATGTTTAATTAAGGACATTCATCTTAAATGGCAGTGTTAGACATATCCTCTCACTAGTATCATATTGCTACACCTCAGTGGCGTAGTGGGCGAATTAGCTCCTGAGACGCAGAAAGTTGCGAGTTCGTTTCCCGCCGCGAGAAACATGTTTGTATGATACCTATGCAAATATTTATTTTGGGTCTGTTGTTATTCTATGTTTTATTTACAAAAAAAAAGTATATAAGTAGTATATCTGTCATGTGGTTCTCTTAACACAATCTCTGCTTACTTTGGGGCTAGATGATGCTGTGTAAAAAGTCAAGCATTATTTAAGTATCTGGGACATTTCATTGCCGACGACCTTAAAGGCGATGCTGATATTGAAAGGGAACGTAGGTCACTCGCAGTTAGGGGTAATATGATGGGCCGCAGGTTTTCCCGTTGTACTGAACAAGTAAAAAATACTCTGTTTAAAGCCTACTGTCAGAATATGTACACGGGAAGCCTGTGGTAGAGTTCGAGACAGTCACAACAGCATCCTGAAAACTATACCTGATAGGTACTCGTCGCCGATCTGGGCAAGGTTGGTATGCAGGGTGATCCCAGAAAACTGCTCGTTACTCTGGTGATCGCTCTGTCAACCAGCGACAGCTTCATTTTTTAATTTGTATCTTTTATATCATTGTATTACTAACTCCCTTTTGTCCTATGTATATGTGCTACTTACTATGGATCTGAGAAAGTAATTCGTTTATATTGTTATATTTCATGTTATCTTTGTAGAATACTGTGCAAAATATCAAAATAGTAGCTAACAGAAACACAATTAATAAAAATATCAGAGATGAAAATAAAGATAAAGTAGCTATGATTTTATTTCCGAAAAGCTATCATCCGTAACGCGTAAGAAATATCGGGAATTTCATTGTCATTGATTTCTGCGTCAAACGAGCGGAGGCCTGTCTGTAGAATTACCCTCATTCAGAGTAAGCGTAGTAAGATGTGATTATAGCAGCCAAACAACTGTAGAAAGATATAAAGCTTTTATATAGTGAGCGCAATGACGTAATCACGTTAACCCAAAAAGGATTATACCGCTATCGGGTTATAGATCATAGTATCCTGAAAATATCAAAAGGTAATTTACAAACCTATCGAACGTTCTAGGTTCAGACAATCTAAGGCTAGGTTTGTTGATTCTTAATTAAGTAAATCTTGGTTAAAACCTCATCTAGTAAGATGTAATTATAGCAGCCAAGCAACTGTAGAAAGATATGAAGCTTTTATATAGTGAGCGCAATGACGTAATCACGTTAACCCAAAAAGGATTATACCGCTATCGGGTTATAGATCATAGTATCCTGAAAATATGAAAAGGTAATTTACAAACCTATCGAACGTTCTAGGTTCAGACAATGTAAGGCTAGGTTTGTTGATTCTTAATTAAGTCAATCTTGGTTAAAACATCATCTAAAAATTAAATAAAATAGACATAACTTGATGAGATTTTAATCCTTATATTGGTTCATTGGACTCCGGAAACCATATATTCTTATTTATTTTTATTTACCTACCTTAGGTTTTTGCACGTCATCAACGCAACCATTTGATCTCTTGTTTATGTTTATTTGCCTGTATTTTTATTTTATTTTTTAAGTTACCGTGTTTGATTTTTAGGTACTTAAAATTCATCAAATTTTATGGATTTATAATTTTGGTTTAGTGTATATATATTATTTATAATACCATTATTTTTCTTTGTTTATTTATGTCTATAGTTGTATCTCGACCGTGATGCTACCAGCCGCGAGGTTCAGTCTGAAAACCAGCGCTGCTTTCATACTATGTATGGGAGTGGCATAAAGTTAAGACTGGACCTATTTGGTTTATTACACACTAGGTAGGTAAGTAGGTAAAGTGTTTGGGTACCCATCTGCCTAGGGGGGTGCCTATACTTATACTATTTCGTTTTATTGAATTTTTACTGTCTGTCTTTTCTTTGTGTGTGTACCAAATAAATATCTATTCTATTCTATTTTATTTATCTCAATGAAGAAACACTCAGGTGTAAAACTTTTTGTAAGAGACATTTTGACTTGGCGAAAAACCAAACTTTAGACCAATTAACGCTACCATAATGTTTGTAAAGTGAAACAGCACTTACGACATGGTCCCAACGACGGCATTCCGCTTAAACTTTGCGGACCCGGAACCCTAAAAACAATAAATGCGTTGAAAAATTCAAACACGTCCCTCCCAAGGAAATGAAAAACGCGTAAAACGTTTCAAAATACGGAGGCTCTTTATTAAAAGCAGGAAGCAGCCTACCCGAGTGTTGACAGACTACGGGCTTTACGATATCAGTTTTATATGTTTACACGTCACGATATTTTTCGTAGCGTCGTGGGATAGCAGCGTAGTTGAAAATCATAAAAATTGTGGACGTCAACACTCTGGTGATCTTTAATATAATAATCATTTGCCGTGCGTTAGTCTCGCAAAACTCGAAAATGGCTCGCAGATTTGAATTTTCTTTTCTTTTGTTTGCCTTAATGCTGGGGTTTTTGCTCTTCTAGTGGGAATAAACGAATTAATTGCTCAAAAAGACGTGGTTCGAACTCTGAGCTGAGTTTTGACAGTCCACGTTATCAACCGCTCAGGTACGAATACGAATTAGCGAACAGATATGTGAAATTTGCCAACAGATTATAGTGGTTGCTATTGTTTTGTTTTTAAATTTGGTGTGGATCGTACACTTTTTTCGTACACTTTTTCCGGTTTAGACCTCGTTCATCAAATGTCTGTAACGTGCGATAAACAACTTCGTTCTAAAACTGTTAGCCTGTTTTTTTTAAAGGTCTCGCTAGCTTGATTTATTGCTAACTAAAACTGCATTGGATTTTTGGTGCAATTTGTTATTGGCTGCTGTTTCTATGGTTTAGAGAACATTTCTAATGAATCTAATGACTCGGTAATTACTTTGGAGTATATTTTTTGACACCATCATTGTTATTCACATAGTTTTTACTAATAACGGGTCATATAGTAGTCACATAGTTTTACTAGTAACCATGATTTATGAGTTTTATTTCCCGATATTTCGGCATAGTTGCATGCGCCATAACCACGGTATCTGAATAATCGGTAATCACGAATCTGAAATAATGCTACATTTTTTTTATTGTCAAAAAAATTGTTCAACCCTCTTTCGCACTCTTTTATCACAAATGATACTAAGCCAGATGTTGTTGTCATCTGCAACTCGTTCGCGGCACACAACACGAACGGTATCGGAGCGTGTAGTTGATACATCTTTTTTCCACATTCTCATTACAGGATTGCAGTCTGCTGATAATCGAAAATCATCTTCCCTATTGAAATTCCTGTTTAGTTATTCATCTCATTTACCTTTTGAAAAATTTTTTGGTATATAATAGCGCTGCGGTTTTTTTTAATAATGCCGGAAATTCACTCAGCATCATCTGGCCCTAAAGTAAGCAGTGCTTGTGCTAGTGCTTACTTAGGGTACCACTTGGCTGATATGCTATTATGTTTAATAAATACATTATGTATATATTGATACGTGAAGCAAAGACTTTGTATCCCTTTTTACGAAAATTGCACGGACGGAGGAGTATGAAATTTCGCACACTTATAGTTTATATAGAGAAGGTGTATGCATGCAGAAGTGCATGCTAACATGTTTTTTTTAACTTTTATAAAAAATACATTAATTATTAATAAATTATGGTCGACTTTTGACCAGTGGGCGACCACTCATAAAAACATTTGTTTGTATGAGTGGAAACATTTGTAAATGTCAACCCGCAACTATAGTATTATCACACCGAAGTTAGTAGCTAGCTCATACTAGCTTTTATTCAATCAAAATCAAAGTCACCGTACCACCGAAAAAACAAAAAATAAAGCAATAAAGCTGCACTGAGACCAGTAAAATTGTAGTGGCCCAAGGGGTCTCACAAAAAGGCAGGGTACTACGTGACACATTGGTCCCATTCCACATCGCCGGCGCGTAGCATCGATTGAGTTATGTAGCATCCAGTGACCGCAAACCGCACCAGCCCGCATTGGGGTTTAAAAATTCACGTTCGGACGGACCGAAATTGGAGCTAATTTATTTTAATGAGGTTTAAACCAGGGTTTACTAAGAAGTGATAGTCACTTCTTAGTGACTTTAAGATAGAGAAACAGCCCATAGACAGCTCCACCTTGAGAATCGATATATATGAAATGATGAAAAGAATGAATCTCGTCTCTGAAGAGCGTTTGATAATCGTCATGCTACGGGTGAAGATGGTATAATAATATGTTCTTAAGAGGCAAAACATTGTAAGGCATCCTAAGAATTGAAAGTATCGTAAAAGTTAATAGTAATAAGATGTCAGAAAAAATAAAAAATCCCTAGGCCTTCGGGAGTCATTCCAAGATTTCAATTATGTTACACATCGTATCGTTGCTACTAAAGAGATCTCCAAGCCCCCACTTGACAGATCGTTTTCTTTCGGCAAACGAGCGAGCGGCTCACATCTTATTTCCACGGAAATTCCTTTCTTTGCGATTTGCGATATCGTTTCGCCTGTGACGCGATTTTATAGAGACCTTGTGTACGTTGCGTTCTTTTAGTGATTTTGCTAACGGTGTTGTTAAGTTTATTTAATTATACCTGATTTAACACGTTAACTGTCCATGCACTACATTTAGTGCATTTTGGAGTTAGCTGTGAAGTCCGTGCATTTCATGTAGCTCTGTTTCAAATGCATGAGATGTTGGGCACTGGGCGCTAAAGGTACGAGGTTGAATTTCGGGTGACGTAAATAAAACACGCTGGACGTGACGACACTTTTTATTTTTTTATGAAAATGAGGTTCAAAGTTGACTCTACATTTCTAGAGAGTTGACAAGCAGACATTCAATGACATTGATGAAAACATGGCAGGCAGAAACCTTTTTGGCCGTGACATTCGGTAATCACCTTTGTCGTCTTTTTTCTTGCTGCTGTTGCTGTAGCTTCAGTTTCTTTGTGGTTTTTATAGCATCCAGAGCAAACGTTTTTGATGTTTTTTTTGAAGTATGGATATACCCCAAATTATCTTGGGACAGATAACGTGTTAATGTGAGTTTAGATTCGTTTATGATTAAGGTTTCAAGGTTTTTATTTACCCTAATTCCATCAACGTTTCGGCTTCAATTGCTTTTCAATTTTAATCACAAAACTGATTTTGTTATCTCGATACTTAGAGTAAATATTCGATCGAACGCTAGCGACTTTGTTAACGTAGCGTAAGCTAATACGAAAGCAACTTATATGGCAAAGTTATCGTTAATCTGTAAATTCATTACAATCGAGTGTAAAGATAAGTAGTTTAACTGCACTGCAGAACTGCCGGTCGACTTCGTCTGTATGACATAACACTTCTGAAAAGCTTCAAAAAAATTGATTTTCTGTAAAGTCGGTTTACGGACGATAGTATAACGTGAAAACGTCATAACAATGTTTTATGCGCTCTCGCTATGATCGTAACAGGACAAAGAGCGTAACGAGACAATGAGTCATCCTTTTTCGTGCATGCATCCGGCGTTCATCGATTTATTAGACGCTGTCACGTCAAAAATTATCGTTCACTGGTGTCGCCTGTACATTGATCGTGCCCGTATGTCGGCTAGTATGCAGAGTCTATTCAGAGGTACGAGGCTATTTACGAGACACGCTTTCCACAGTTTAAGACATAGGTTTCCTTGACCTAAGTCAGTCAATTTGTTTCCAAGTAAAGACAGTAGCGCTTTACGAATTTTCCAATATTCCAAACCTCTAAATCTAGACATAAATGTATAAGATACTAGTGGCTTAACACTAGCCTATATCCATCCCCAAGATACACTCTGTCTCATTGCCAAATTTTATCTAGATCTGTTCACCAGTTTAGCTGTGAAAAAGTAAAAAACGAAAAGACAGACAGACACAGTTTCGAATTTTTTATTTACGATGGATGTTTGGATTGGCACTTATTTATGTGTTACTCAAACACATCATAAAGTATCTACAGAAGAATACAGAAGAAGTAATAGTCAAGAAGACATAGAGTAGGTAATGTATATTAGTGCTACAGCAACAAAAGAACTACGGGTGAGCATGATGCCTGGTAACTGTAACTGCTCTACGTCCATGACATGTGGCGAAGCATTTAATTTTAGTTATATTAAGTAGATAAGAAAAAAATAATGAAATATTGCCGGACATTTCACACAGCATCATCTAGCCCCAAAGTAAGCAGAGCTTGTGTTATGGGAACCACATGAGTGATATACTACTTATATACTTTTTTTATTTTTTGTAAATACATACATATTATACATATTAATACCCAGACCCGAGACAAATACTTGCAGATCATACAAACATTTATCTTGCGGTGGGAATCGAACCCGCAACCATCTGCGTCTCGGCCACACCTTGGCCCACAGCGCCACAGAGGTTGTCCTGAAAATGAAAATGTTTTTATTGACCCAGTATCTAGGTCACTAGTTTAGAAAAAATAAATAATAATAATAAAGTTTAAAAAATAAAGGTTAAAATAATAAAGGTTTTTAAGCCAAGTACATTGATTGTTGTGTGGGGCAAATAGGTCGCCATCTCAGCATGATGCTGTGCCAAACCAATGAACGGTTGGGGGAACGCTGATTTTCGGACGTAGTCCAAAGTGCTATGTTGCGTTATGAATACTGATTAAAACACACAAGTACATTACATAATAAATAATGTAGTACTGTACAGTAAGTAATATAAAAACTAAACCTAGTTACAGACTTTATGTGTATATAATTCGATCTTTGAATATAATACCCAACTAGCTGGAGCCCGCGACTTCGTCTGCGCGGGATTAGTACTTGGTGTAATTCTAACAGTTTTTGCAGCGCACGCCAGAATAGCTTACAGATGGCAGATTTTTTTCCTATATTCTTGAACTTATATTTTGGACAATTCAATCGATATCTTTATAAATTATAGCTATGTGTTATTCTGTATAAGCTATATTATTGTAAAGTTTCATTAAAATCCATTCAGTAGTTTTTGCGTGAAAGAGTAACAAACATACATACAAACTTTCGCGTTTATAATATTAGTAAGGAGTAAAGATAGTTACCAGATGTTCCGGTTTAAAGAGGTTATTATATCGGCAATTAAATCAAATACTTAAACTGATTACTTATGGTTCGCAAGCTTTTTCCATTTCAGAAACCGTGCCTATAACGTAGCTTCTCGCATGACTGACTTCAATTATAAAGACCCAAACAAAGCTTTCAGATAATATATTATACGTTCTCTATAAGAAGATTGCTGGTGTGACATTAATGTCAATGATATAAGAAACATAATACAATGATTCACGACTCTACTTATATTGTAACGATGGACTATGGACATGGAAGGAGTCAAACGTTTAAGGATAGTTATTTAACCCGAAAAGGGTTCTTTTGTATTCAACTTGAAACAATTTGTTCTATTTGTGTAAAATAAATAATGAATATCCATTTTAAAACAACAATTAATTTTAGAAATGTACTATATAATAGTAGTAATATAAGGACAGCTTAAAACGATCTATATATAGATCAGCTGATCCCTAAGTGCTGGCTGCGTTTAAATGGCAATGCTAATACGCTGGGCCAGATAAAAGCCAGTCACAAAATGATCAGACGTCGTGAAATAATGAGAGAAGTATAATTAATTAACTTAAGATAATACGTTTTTGCGAGCGAATATTTCGAAACCAACATACGTTCAAAAGTTTTGACAGTTCATGACATGGGCACGGGAAGGTTGACGTGGAAAACCGAATTACTTTATCACAGTTTATTTATTTAACTAGATGGCTCTGTAAATTTTCTATGACCTAAAATTTATTTAAGCCCCATTTATTGAAAGTAATCCGAAGTTGCAATTCCCATACAAAATTACCAATTTAGATTCCTTCGATTTTCTGCTGTTCCTTTGGGCATTATACGGATAGATAAATAGTTAGTACTATGCTGCCAATCTATTCTTAATGAGTTAGAAACGATGCAAATTCATGCAGCTCCCTCCCGCATCTGAAAAGCCATTCAATTGGAATAGCGGGCGGGAGGCAGGTGCATGCGTCTGCATCGTGTCTAACCCATTAGGAATAGATTGGCGGCATAGTTAATATTTGTCCATCTGTTTCATGTTTTGTAATGGATTTCAGCAAAGTCATACCTGAATCAATTATTTACGTTCCTTTGGGTTTTACTCTGAACCTACCCAGTTTGGCTAGCAAAACAAAAAAAAAACAAATCGGTCGAACCATTTTCTAGTTTTAGCCAGACTAAAGTACGACAATCGATTTTTATAAAAACAGATAGAAATATTAATCAAAAATATTAATCTCTTATTAATCAAAATTTTACAGATTTGATAATTGTCTTGATTGAGCTCAATTAGTGGTAAAATGTACCTAGTATTATTAGAAAATTGACTACATGCTGTATTTCTAAACAAAACTCAAACTCAGATTAGAAATGAAATATTCTACAGTAATACATTATTTTTGACAGTTTTTTTTATAATTAAATGTCTGTGTATTTATCGAATTTATCTATTTTATATAAGTTTGATTTTAGATCTTAATATAATAAATAAATAATCCTGAAAATTTCACACAGCATCACCTGGCCCAAAAGTAAACAAAGCTTTTTTTTTGTAAATACATACATATTATGATACCCAGACCCGAAACAAATACTTGCAGATCATACAAACAGTCCCTTAGCTGGAATTGAACCCGAACCCTTATGTGTATCAGCCAGACCTTAGCCCACTGCGCCACAGCGGTTGTCAACTTTGAGTTTTGTTTCAAAACACAGCCGTACATTTACAAACTTAGATGTAAAAAAAAAAAACAAAGATTTTCAGTCATTTTTAAGATTAGATTATAAATTGCTTTGTACAATTATATTTAACGCCAACAAAATAAAAACGTGCAAAAAGCTTGTAACGTTATTCATTTTAAGACAGTTAATTATTTATGCAAGGAAGTAAATAATAACTCATCTAAGATGCAAATCCTGTTTTGTAAATTAAATGCATTTATGTAATTGAATGTACCAGTTTGTTGAAGTAGTAGCAAGATGGAATAATATTATAACGTACTGTGAAGTAATTATTCACAGAAATGTACAGAACAATATACAGATACCTATATGAAATACATGTAAAACAGTTGAACTATCTTAGTTCAACTGTACCAGAACACTGCTAGAAGGCAGCGTCCCCAAAACACTGGGCATCCCCAAGGCAGTGGTGGCAAACCTGCGTGCCCCATCGTCGGCCACATCGTCGCTTAACATCAGGCGAGATCGTGGTCAAACGTAGGTTTATTGATGATAAAATTAAAAATGCTAATACGCTGGGCCAGATAGAAGCCAGGTGTGACCTACACGTTGTTTCTACCAGACGCCGTGGACGTGAAATAATTTTGAAAACGCAATGGGCTCCTGCTACCCAAGGTCCTCGACTCCAAAATACTCAAATATGTAGTAGGCCTATCTGAAGTGAAGTGCTCGCCAATTCTGTAGCATACTTAATATTTATACTGATTTAATAGTATTTTAATAATAAAAGATTTAATAGTATTAATAATAAAAAAACTAACTAGATAATAAATAAGAATATATTACTAAAAAAAAACAAAACCTGACTGCAAAAAATTTATTATTCCTAATTAAATTAAAAAATATCACATATGTACTTTTGTAATCGCCATTTTATTTCCATTATTTTAATACCCTACTCGAAAGGTTTTTTTTATCAACTTATTATTTCGCACCAAAAATACGCCATTTTGTTTTTTTTCTCGAACATCTATCTAAATATGTTGTTTTTAAGACCTGTCGAAATCCATGGAAGATACGAGGTAATTAAAATATACAAATAATACAATAATAAAATAATACAAGATACGCGTGAAAAAGACCTTTTCTTAGCTTTCGGATAAAAAGAAAACTTGTTGTGAAAATTTAATAAGAAACCCAATTACGTATAAAAAGCAGAAAACCCCTTTTGTTTAAGGATTATTTAAATTGAAATATTTTTAGTCCATTAAAATGTTACATTTTTTAGGCCTTAGTGTGCATTTGTCAGAGGACGCAATTTTATTTTTTTAATGTGTAGGGGGGGTCAGTAGAAGCTTAAGTTCAAGTTTGTGGGGTCGGCACCCTTGTCCCCCGGCCGCCATCTTGGAAAAGGGGGTGCAAAGGGTTTTCGCGCTGTATCTCGTAAACTAGTTACCTTACAGAAAATTTAATCAAACATAAAATGTAGCAAATTAAATTTCCTACAATTTTATTTCTATTACTTTTTATCGTCAAGTGACCAACAAAAAAGTTATAAACAAAAATAAATGAAAATTTTGTAACAAATTTCCTTTTGGAGGTTATAACTTTTTTTCAGTTCATTTTACAATAAAATGACATCACAGCAATTTTGTAGAGGGTTTTTCAACGAACAATTTCCTCTATATAATTGTTTCATTTTATTTATTTATCTAGGTTTTACAGCGCTCCAAACTTAAACGGATTCTCGAATGCTCATAGGGATGCAATAAAAACTAAAAATTAGGCTTACTTTTCTATCTATATTTTTTTTATTCATACAATTTATTATGATCTTAACATTCCTATGCTATTATTGAACTATGTTTGACCCTTTTACCCACCACCTATGAGGTAATCCACGGGCAATTTCTAGACAAAATAATGTTATTTATTATTATATATTAAAAAATGTCTATCAGTTATTATTTTTTCATTCTCTTCGATGGTCCAGGCTGCGAGAAAAAATCTGAATCAGTATCCGAGGTGAATTTTTGTAGTATAATGGGAGTTGGTATTGGCGTCATTGTCGGTAATTCATCTTCTAATTCATTTTCTTCAAGTAATGTTGATATGTCCACGATGTTGCTGCAGCTTTCACCACCACAATGGAGGCAAACTGGTGAACATTTAAGGCCTGCTTTTCGGCAACCGCACGCACTTCCACAATTTCCTTTGCATCTACAAAAGATTAATTTCATAAGCTCGGGGGGTGCTGGAGGCTTGGAAGCTTGGATTGGCATCCAAAATTTTCCATGCTTTTTCCAGCCCCATTCTTCTGGATCACAATATTTACCGAGCCATAACTGAATCTGGTGATACACTCGGAAACTGTGGAAACGGGCTGCATCTTGTGTTGGAGGAAGTGAAGAGAGATTAAATGCATTTTTTGTCACTGTCTTAGCAAATCGTTTGTATCGCAGAGTGTCTAGAGTATCGTCTTTATTTCCGCCATATAAAAAGACGAAAAAACGTTCGCCAACAACACTGAGTAACGAGTTCATTTATTTTTGTTTATAACTTTTTTGTTGGTCACTTGACGATAAAAAGTAATAGAAATAAAATTGTAGGAAATTTAATTTGCTACATTTTATGTTTGATTAAATTTTCTGTAAGGTAACTAGTTTACGAGATACAGCGCGAAAACCCTTTGCACCCCCTTTTCCAAGATGGCGGCCGGGGGACAAGGGTGCCGACCCCACAAACTTGAACTTAAGCTTCTACTGACCCCCCCTACACATTAAAAAAATAAAATTGCGTCCTCTGACAAATGCATACCCAAATGTAACTTTTCAATGGACTATTTATCGGACCATTTAAAAAGATCCGATTAAGTAAAGTAAAGTCAACGAAAACCAATAATTATTTTCTAGGAAATTAATTAAAATTGTGAAGATTGAGAGAGTACGGCTTTTTAATCAGAGTTCCTTTTACACATTGAAAATAAGTTGCCTTCAAATGGGAACAAAAAAGCCAAAGTAAATTGTGCTCTCAGTGTGACATAGAATTTATTTTCTTACGTGTTTGGAATAATGGAACAAGGATAGATATATGGTTGTTTTGCAAGCGTTACATTAGTATTAATGTTACTTTAATAAATCGTAATACAGTGTCTTGTACGTGAGTAAAAAGTTTCACTTGACGCTTGTATAAATCATCCAGATGAAATGCTTTTTGGGCACTATACCTGCGATCAGTGATTTCTACTCTTTCTATCTGTAATCATTATAACTATTTAGGCAAATATTATAAAACAAAGTCAATAAACTCAGAAGCTTTCATACGTAATTTTCACTCAAAACGGGATATTTTCTATGATATATGACTTTTTATGCTTCCCGATATTACATATTCCCGATATTTCCGATACAATAGTTTATCTCGTAATCATGGCGCATGCAACTGTGCCGAAATATCAAGAAGCAGAAAAACTCATATATCAAAGTAAATATCCCGTTTTGAGCGAAAATGATGTTCAATACCTTGATAAATTTATAAGTTACTTTCATATGGTTTTAACCAATGAACGGAGCGATTCATGAGGACGGTTTATGTGTATAATTTACCTGTGCGAAGTCGGGCAGGTTGCTACGGCTTGTTCCTCATGGCCATACTATTGGCTTGTTCCTCATGGCCATACTATTTCGCCTAACTGATTTGGCTACGAGGACTAACATACCCTCATGGCCGAACTCGTGTCAAAATAGGCAAAGTGCACTCGCCACCGCAGAGAGGATACTTAGAGGATACCTACTAATTACTTATGAATATTTTTTTCCCATTAGTTCTGTGATTTATAAGACTATGCTTTACACCTGGCTTCAATGTCAAATTATATTTTTCTGGCGCTTCGGCGGCCGCTAGCGCGGCACGCTCGCCTTGCGGGTTGTTTCCTATACTCTAACATAACCTAACCAACTGGTTTTGATCTGAAGTATTACAGAGGTATTTTCATTTAACCAAGTAGATAACTGTACTTGCTTTGCCTATTTTGACACGAGTTCGGCACTTATGTTAACACCTAGTTTAGTTTATAAATGATTTATGCCATATGATTAATACGACCTCTGTGGCGCAGTGGGCCAAGGTCCAGCTGAAACGCAGAAGGTTGCGAGTTTAATTCCCGCAGCGGGACAAATGTTTGTATCATCTGCAAGTATTTCTCTCGGGTCTGGGTGTTTTGTATAATATGTATGTATGTATTTAAAAAAAAAAATATGTAAGTAGTATATCAGTAATGTGGTACCCATAACACAAGCTCTGCTTACTTTGGGGCTAGATGATGCTGTGTGAAATGCCCGGCATTATTTATTTATATTTATTACGGTGTTTATGTAAATAAAAAAATGCAAAAAGCAGATGAGTTTTTTAACATGGTTAAAGTCATAATTATTTAATAGTTTTCGATTCATAAACGGATTTGTTTCCGACTCGATGGCGTTTTATACTGGTGCTAAGGTCACACAACTTTAATACAGGCAAGTTTGCAAAATGGAAGAGTGGGTGAAATCGAGTAAGTTTTGCTCTTTATTGTCGCAGCTGCCGCCAACATTTTCGGATCGGAAATTATACCGTAGATTATGATCTTTAGCCTAAACGGATTTACTGTTAACTAAAGTTATTTATTTGGAATCATACCCAAAACTTTAGAAGCATTATACTTTAATAGTATACCTTTAATAGTAAAAAATAGAATTCCTAAATTGTGAGAAAAAAATATTGAATTGAAGCGTCACATTTCAAATTATAATTCTATGGCATAATAACAGACTACGGAGAAATTATCGCTATAGAAAATATTATGTAATTATATGAAACGAATTTCCGGTTACTACTTACAGCCCTCAAGAAAATTCTTACAAGAAATTGATTAAATCAGCCAAAAACCAGAAGTTACGAAAGCTCTTCAAAATTCATCAAAAGTTTGGAGCAATTACGCAATGAATACCGATTTTCACAGAATTTAGTAATTATTACTTAATGGCTATACGTAATTGGGTAGATTTTTCTTTAATCATAAAAGACCGTAAATTATGTAAGTCGGCTCTCTACTTAGACTGCTTGCGTGACTTTTATGTCAATGACATAAGAATCAGAGTGAAATGTTTCATGAGTCTACTCATTTTATCTAATTAGTAACAATGTTGCTAAATCAAAGTGATTTTGGACCATGTCCATCGGTTTCATTAATTGGTTCTGATAAAAGAACCGCGTTCGCGTTTGAGCATTTGGAAAGATATATGTAAATAACTTAACTACATTGAAATCTGGATAAATGGGATGTGAAGGGATCTATATTTTTTTACATTTAGCGCCCGTTCATATGACACGATATCAAAGCGATTTCATCGCGCGCTGATCGCGCTCTGATCGCGCTCGCGTAGCTTTTCACCAGCGCACGTGTCGCTTCCGCTCAGAGTCAGCAGCCGCTTTATCGGGTGGCGGCGGGGGGGTAGCGGAGGCGGCGCGGTGGCTGCGCGTATGCGACTCGTGTGTAAAACGGTTACTATTCAGGCGCTGAGCGTGCTCTCGTACATTAATATCGATAAAATATGTACTTTATGTGAATGATATAAACTGTAAATTCAAAAGTTTCTGAGGAGCAAACAGCGCTTACGCGACTCAAGCGCGGTGTCGCGCCGAAAAAAATCGCGCTCGTGTGAACGTGCGCTTAGGCTTTTCATTTAGCCAGTTTCCCAATAGACGGATGATAGTTGTCTTATTTATAGGAGGTCCCACTATAAAATAATAATAATAATACCTGACTTTCACACAGCATCATCTGGCCCCAAGGTAAGCAGAGCTTGTGTTATGGGTACCACATGACTGATATACTATTTATATACTTTGTTTTTGTAAATAAATACATATTATACATAGTAACACCCAGACCTTAGACAAATACTTGCAGATCATACAAACATTTGTCCCGCTAAAAGGTCGAAATGTATCATTTTAAATATAAATAGGTCGAATAGTTTATAAAAAAAATACGTATTTTATGTTATACAATTACATATTGACAAACAAAGCAAGTATGGTATGAATACAAACGCGTCATAGATTGTCTCAGCCTGATAGATTGTCCCATTTATACGGGCTATTGAACTACAAAGTCCCAATTAGAGAACAAAACATCGAAAAAATCTATGAAATCAAATAACAAATAAACACAATTATTAAAAGAGTAAAAGTAAGGTCTAGGACACACTTGCGAATTAATCACTATAAAACGTCTATGCCAAAGTATTACATTTAAACCCTTGTTGTACGTTATTTCGTGCGCGTGTCTGATTCCATGTTCCACAGAATACCGCGGATAATTGTATTGATTTATATTGTATTATTGATAATTGTGAATTGTACATTTGATAAACACGGGCTTTACTTACGTATAATATTGTCGATGGAGGCACCGACACTGTTTCAATTCATCTAGAAAATCTTTATCAGGGTGAGTTGGCGTGAGGATTTGATGCTGAAAAACACGATAAAATTCCAAAACTTCTCAATGCATGAGAACAAATAAATCGAAAGTTAATAGTAATTAATTAGTAATTTTGTAAAAATTGCTAAGGAGACAGAAACTCTACTAATGTAAGCACTTTGATTGTTTATCCTTTTATTTTGTCGGAGATCTCACGTATTTATGATTCCTCTGACTAATTACCAGCTCCCAACCCGTCCGTGACTTATTTGCTGATTCAAAAGCCGTCGGCGCTTACTGATGTACCAATTGGACGAACATTTTTCCCAATTCCGGGCAATTTTTACCAGTGAGCTAACACAGTTTGGGGAATACAATGTGGTCTGGGCTTTAAAAAAATCGAATGAGAATGTCACATCAGCGATTATTTTTGAATAAAGGCCCTCGTTCTTTAGTTTCGCCGGACTTATTAAAATTGAATTGATATTGTTATTTTCCGCAGTTGTAATCAACATCAAATTACATCAAGCAACAATTACTAAAACGAACTAAAACACGTAAATTAAACGTTAATTTTGTAATTTTTGTGTCTTTTAAAAATTCAGACTTCAGTCCGGTGAAACTACAGTATGACCCTTGTTCGATAGTTTTGCTGGACTTACAAAAATTTCCTAAAACACGATTATTTTGTTAACATCAAAGTCTAAATTAGAGTAACATTTTATAAAATGTACGTGTGATAGTTGTGTTTTAGCTCATTTTAGTCATTATATAAAGAGGTATTGAATAAAACAGCAGAAAAATCAATTCAAAAAACAAAATGACAATTTGAACTTTTAAAAATGTAATTTCAAAATGTTACTCTGATTTGGACTTTGGTGTTTATAAAACTAGGTGCTGACCGCGGCTTCGCGCGCGTGGTACCTACATAAAAAGTAGCCTATGTCCTTCTCCAAGGTCCCATCTATCTATATACCAACATTCATCATAATCGGTTCAGCGGGTTACTCGTGAAAACAGACAGACAGACAGACAGACAGAGTTACTTTCGCATTTATAATATTATTAGTAGGTATAAAGATCGTTCGTATTTTATGATATCTTAGATGGTTTTTAGCTAGCTAAAAATAGCTGATTTGGTCATATCATCTCAGTCGCACAATACTGATGGCACTATTGTATGAGCAAGACGACTAAAACCACAATTGAAGTTTTTTTTTTAAACATTTTTTTTAATAGTGTTATGGCTCTATATGTATCTATAGATAGCTCAACTGATTCAGATCACTGCCAGAGGGCAGCATTCCCAAGACTCTGGCGGCATTGCTACGTTGAAATAAATTGAACCAGATATGAGCCAGCTCTTGGGACATATTAACGTAATTATATTTTGTTAGTTGTACCTTGTCCTTAGCATACATATATAATTTTGTTTTACCTACCTATTCTGACCGGCTCTTCAACAGTTCTATAGGTACGAGTTATATCAAGAAATGAATTGAAGTTTGTTTTATGCATGGCATATGAATCAATAATCAATTTAAAAAGATGAATTACATATTATGAGTAAACTAGTCGATTATCTTTCCATACAAACGTCGATGGATCTACTTCACGGTCTGATGTTAAACAAACAAAACTTACAGTGATATCAATTTGTCTTGTCATAATTGTATGCTTGTATCGCAACATAATTGTAATACATATATGGATTTGAAAGATACAAGCCTCAAAAAGAACGTATTTCAACACAACATTGATTTAAGCGCAACTTTGGGAGTAAATAAATAACATACGGAGTACGCGAACTCCGAAATGATTTCGATACAAGCATAGATTATTTATTCAAGAGCTCAAATAACTTTATTTTGAATAGATACATTTAGTATTAAATTTGTGCGAACCCTTGAAGCAAAAGTCTGTTAATGATTTTTGCACGGTCGTACAAATCATGTGAATATCTAAAAATAGTCTAATAAATAAATATTGATGAAGAATGCACACAACACTATCTAGCCCCAAACTAAGCATAGCTTGTATTCTGGTGACCAGATGACTGATAGAATACTTAAATATGTTTAAATACATTTTTATAATACTTTATCATTTTCATAATAGTTTCTCACCTACTGAGAAACTTGCCCATTCCTTTTCCAAATATAACTTAGAAAGTACATCATTTCAGGCCTACTAAAATCCGGGATGGAAAAGTCTATGAAATTTCATTTCCATCGCGTTTAGCGGGAGAGAAATGCGTATGGAAATCCATTTCTAACGGGTTCTTATAACCATAGCCAGTAGCTATGGTTATTTTCATTATAGGTCAATAGACAAAAAGTTTTTCCTCCAAGTCCACCAAATGATTTATTCCTCTTCTATTCTTCCTCTATTTTGAAAAAAGAACCTATGTAATAAAGGAATGCGCGGGAATTTCCTCGAAAATTGTATTTGGGTTTGGTAATTTTATAAATTTTATAGAATGTCGTCGAGTGATAGTGAAGATTTTATTCCTCGTAGGTATAGTATAAAGCACTATGTGTCACTCGGGAAATAGTGCGATTCCTACCTCGTGTGTTATAAGCCGCTCGGCTTTGGGCACTTTCTCGCCAAGGTGTACAATATACTATTATAAATATAACACCCAAGCACTAAACAAACACCTGTGTTCATCGCAGAAATGTTTTCCTGGGAGGAAATCAAACCCTCAAACTACAGCGCATAAGGCTGAGCTACCAACTGAGCTGACAGACTAGTCAATATAATCAAATGATTAGAAATCATCACCATTCTCCTTACAGCTCATCACTATCCATCGTGTACGTTATGCAGTTGGCTAGCTTATCTTTATAATAAACTAACTGACCCGTGCCCACTTCGTTGGGCGGTTACATCTTCACAATAAATATTAAAGTACCAATATCGTTATATAAAAAAAGGTAACTATTTAAATTATTGTAATAATTACAGAGATGAACAATAAATATTTCTATTGTTAATCTCTATAATTTACGGATAAATATTAATAGATGGCGCTAGCGGCGGCTTCGGTTTCAGCTTCCGCGGCTTAGGCCGCCCCGTTCCCGTTCTCGTTGTTTTGATACAAAACAACTTATATCCTAATCCAAGTTACTAACTATATTCATTTTAAGTTTCATCCAAATCGGTCCAGCAGTTCTTTAGTTATAAGTGGTGTAATAAATGATCTATAAAGAAATAAAAAAAAATAACCCGTTAGAAATGGATTTCCATACGCATTTCTCTCCCGCTAAACGCGTTAGAAATGAAATGTCATAGACTTTTCCGTCCCGCATTTTAGTAGGCCTGAAATGATGTACTTTTTAAGTTATATTTGGAAAAGGAATGGCCAAGTTTCTCAGTAGGTGAGAAACTATTATAAAAATGATAAAGTATTATAAAAATGTATTTAAACAAATTTAAGTATTCTATCAGTCATCTGGACAGTTCACACCCATAATCCAAGCTATGCTTAATTTTGGGCTAGATGGTGTTGTATTCATTGTCTACCAATATTTGTTTCATTTATAAAACCATACCACCTGTCCTACACCCAAAAGTGTATAAAACCTTATTTTGGGCACCATTTCTTTACCAACGATGTACGTTCTGTAAATTTTGTTTGTTGAAAAGGCGTACGTTAGATTAAAAAGTTTCTCCCAGTTTCATTGTTCACCCACACAATACCGTGATGGATGGCGCTAACATGACCATATTTATACAGAACGCGGGTATCCAGCGCCTATAACCTGTTTAATCATAATCGAAAAATAAAAGGTTTTCGTAAATGGCGGTTGGTACATCTGCAGGTCTGATACTCAACAGAATTTCTAGGTCTTAGACGTTATGCTATTTACAAATTCGACGAATGTCTCCAGGTTCTTTTAGAGATATAGTCGCTTATTATTACCATAGTTTTATCATATACAAGTACAACTCTCCCAACACAATAGGAATTTTATACAGACTTTGACCCCCCTTCTTCATCCTTAGGGGTGTCTATACTGCCAATAAGCCAGTCAGAACTTTGATACTTAATGTAATTGACCGAGCGTGCGCGAAGCGCAAGCGAGTGTCTTCGTTTTAGCTTAGTCAAAAATTCGTTTGGACGCCGTTTGGCGCCCGGCCGGCGTCTGTCCGGACATTCTCCTCTACAGGTCGCATTTTTCACCAATTCTCGTGAAATTTTGTAAGCAGGTTCTATAACAATATATTTTTTTTGTCGATTCAGTTTTTGGAAATTTTTCAAAATGTTTGAGATATGGGGGTTGAAAACGTAAAATAAGTTATATTTCAGTCATTTTGAAATTTTCTTGCGAGGTCTACAGCTCACAGAGCCCCCAGATATACTTATGTTTATGATTCGTAGTTCTGATTATTTTTTATACGTACTTTATATGACTGTCCAAATTATCTTCTGGCTTCAAACAGAAACATGCTTTCTATGTTACTGTATGTTAAGTTTGTTCGTCTTTGTAATATTCTTGATTAGAACCATAAATCAACTAACTTCTCTGTCTATGAACAATCAGAGAAGGGGATCGTTTACAATAAATGTGCCTATTCAGTTTCATCAAATGTTAGGTCTTTTGCAAGGGTGAGTAAAAAGTTTTATTTATACTAGAGGTCGCCCACTGGTCGAAATTCGGTCATAATTAATTAATAATTAATGTATTTTTAATACGTAATAAAAAAAAATATATTAGCTTTCTGCACTCCTTGTCTATATAAACTACTAGCTGACCCATGCCCACTTCGTTGGGCGGTCAATTTCACAAAAAATATTAAAGTACTAATATCGCTATTAAAAAAGATAGCTATTATTAACCAGCACCAAAACAACACTGTTGTAACTTATGCAGCATTTCGCGTTCCATTATAGTAGTTTGCCAGCAATTGTGCTTAGCAAATCTTCGTACAGCAAGTGTGTATTGTGATGTTTGGGCGGCAACAGCAACTTGGGCCACAGCATGATCCGCAGCAAGGTCCGCAGCCACCGCAAGGTCAGCAATTAAAATGATTATAATAATAATTACAGATATTAACAAGGTAACGGTTCAATATTGATAGATGGCGCTAGCGGCCACCTACGGCGTCGCCCGCCCCGTTCCCGTAGTTTTCTCGAAATTAAAAATTGCCTATACCCTAATCCTAACCCTACGTTACTAACTATATTAATTTTACGTTTCATCCAAATCGGTCCAGCGGTTCTTGAGTGGTGTAATTAACACGACTTTCATTTATATATATAGTTAGGTAGATAATAAGTGTGCGAAATTTCATACTCCTCCGTCCGTGCAATTTTCGTATAAAGGGGTACAAAGTTTTTGCTTCACGTATTAATATATAGATTTTTGTCTTCACATGGAAACATTATTATCCTTATTACATATCCACGGCTACCAAGCTAAATTACCGGTAGTATAGTAAGAAATATACCCTCTGCGACTGAACATGAGTCGAAGGGCCAATCAATTGTTTAGATAAATGAGATTGAGTTCACTGGTATGACGACATTATCATAGAAATATATTTCTTTCATTTACTACCGTTAGCGCAACTTTTCAACATGAACATGGAATATGGAATCAGGCGTAAGCGCACTAACGGAAATTCCCGCGGCTACCTGCTGCCAGGTTTGCAATTATTTTAAAGTCTATGTTAGTGGCCGGAATAAAAACGGGGTTGGCGGAAATAACCGAGTGTGAAAATCGTTTTAAAAAATAAGTATATAAGTAGTATGTGTCATGTAGTCATGTATGTGTTATGGTACCCATAACACAAGCTCTGCTTACTTTGGGGCCAGATGATGTTGTGTGAAATGTCCGGCATTATTATTATTTTGAAAAAAGATTGAATGTTTTGAAAGCGAAACAGTTAAAATTTACTTAAATGAAACAAAATGATGTGTAAATTAATTAAACCAATCATTCAAATGGTAACAGCAGACCGCTCGGGCCTCAAAACGTAAAATTATTTGAATTTCTGAAATTAAGGTGGAAAGGTCCCAAATTAATTGGATTTGTTACTTGCTAAAACGGATAATCTACAACAGATATTACAAAATATCTTATATATAAAATATTTTTGATAGAAAAAGTTTTCAAATAGGTCAAATAATGAAGGAAAAAACGTGTGAAATCCTAGAGGTGTAAGTTGTACTTCATCTGTTACTATTGTGTTGCTGTGCTATTTTATTTTGGGTTATTCTTGACTTTAATTGTGACACAAAATGGGATATTTATGATACATGAGTATTTCTGCTTCGAAATAAACTCGCTTATCGTTTATCGCGATCATGACGCACACAATTGTGCTGAAACATTGGGAAGCAGAAAAAACTCACTTATTCTGGTAAATACCCTGTTTTTGGTTTGTTTTCAATTTGTTTTTTAAATATACTTGCTTGGAAGATACTTGCAGATACAAACATTTGTTTGTATGATCTGTAAGTATTTGTCTCGGGTCTGGGTGTTTCTATGTATAATATGTATGTTTTTACAAATAAAAGTAAATACGTGGTATATAAGGCATGTGGTATATCAGACGCTATGTGATGTGGTGTGAGTTTTAAAAGTTATATTCTTGATTCACAACTCAGTTATCAGTAATTTCTTCTGCTATGTTGGTTGTTGTTTAAATTCCTATCCAAGGCAAACACTTGGGCGATGAATATAAATATTGATTCTGTGTCTTGGTGTTATAAGAGTATCTAAAGAATACATTTACATGTACATACGCTTTTTATTAGTCGGTTGGAATCTTTAAGTGACATATGAACTCTGTCACAGTAGTTGGCTGCTGACTCATACGTAACTACGGTTTGGTCCACGTCCGTAACTAAGATTTAATAACTAGTTATATATCAGGATTTTTTTCACTGTTTTATAACCAGTTTTTAAACAAGATTTTTTTTTCCATTTTTATAACGAGAACTTCTTAGTCATGTATGGTTTACTCGTACAATGGAGAAATTAGCACTGGCGCTTCGGCGGCCGCTGCCGCGGCACGCTCGCTTTGCTCGCTCGCCTTACGTGTTGTTTTCTATACTTTAACATAACTTCACTTCCTGGTTTTATTCTGATTTAACTTTTCTCCTGACTCTACTCTGTCCCGGTCGCTAATTTGTCCAGTGTACCAGGAGACCATACATAACTAAGAAGTTCTCGTTATAACAATGGATAAAAAGTCTTGTGTTTTCATTATAAAAATGGAAAAAGTATTGTTTAATAACTGGTTATAAAACACTGAAATAAAATCCTGATAACTAATATATCAGGATTTTTTTTCACTGTTATGAAATCTTAGTTACGAACGTGGACCAAATTGTAATTACTAGTAAAAGTAGTCATTTGGCTGTAATAATTCAAGCTTTACTTAGTTCGGGCACAGAATACTTCACAAGTACAGAAGGCGCACTCCACGAAAATCAATAAAAAAATAATAAAACCGGATATTACACACAGCATCATCTACCCCCCAAAGTAAGAAGAGCTTTAGTTATGGGAACCACCTGACTGAAATACTTCTTAAATAATATTTTTTTGTAAAAACATACACAGAAAAATACCCAGACCCGAGACACATATTTGCAGAACATACAAACATTTGTCTGCGTCTCAGGCGCCTTCTATGTCTCATGTGGGCATTCGCACACTGCGTCGTAGGTTGTCATTTATATAAATATGCGACTCTTTGTACTCAACAAATTGCAATTCGGTTCGCATAAGCGCTTAGTCCCTTACATTAGATATATCTACACTGTAACACTCTTTCTGTCGCTTAGTTTAGTTTATTTATTTAACATTTCGTTACATTAACATAACATTGGCATGTCAAATTGTACAATACATTGAATTATTATTATTACTTTTTTATTCTAACCTAGTTTTATTACTACTCACGTTGGCAAATTGGAGAACGAACAACTTGTGTACTCATTTGTATGATAGAATGGGTGGTATTCGAAGAATCGCGTAACTCTATCTTGTCCGGTACTTCTCTACAAATTTTCCAAAAAGGTAGGGTGCACCAATGTATTTCGTATCTAAAGTGCGCTTGGCCTTGTTTGGGACTTAATAGACTTAATAGACTGGTGACCTGTCATACAGGTCTTCGAACCTTTCACAGGCACCTGTCTCTCACAAAACAGGTTAACAGAAATTTTAAGACCATTGCTTTAATGATACATAAGCCTGTTAATGTTTGCCTTTGAGAGAGAAATAAATAAAATATGAAAGCGCAGGAGGGCCTTCATCAGAATTCATTATACTTGTCGTGGACGCAGGTGAAGAAGCAAAACTAAATCATTATTCTCCTTGTAACAGATATGGTGTAATTCTTTCAATTACTCTTACTCATAGAATATAAATCTTCCTAAAGATTAATCATAATTTTTAGTACTGAAATGAACACTAGTTTAGTCCCGATTAACTTTGATTGGCTAAATATAAAGCGATTCGCCGCAAACGTGGTGCGGCCCCTTCTCGTCCAAGAAGTGTCAAAAACCAGATGGATGCCTCGCTACCATCGACACGACGCTCCACTAGAGTGACATTCGCAGCCGTCTGTCACTCTTGTCGTTGAAAATTCACTATGGCGCCGTCAAATAAATAATAAAAAACGTATGCGACTCGGGACGTGAAGTAATAACTTAAACTATTCTAACTAGCGCTGTGGGTTAGAGTGAGAGAGAAGCCTTGCCTACCGCTGCCGTATGAGTGAGAAAAGGGGAAGCCAGACAGACTGGTGCCGTAACGCGTTACGTAACGAAGCGGTATACCCTGTCATGAGAAGTTATCACTTTAAAAAAAATGTAATTGTCCACTGATTATAATATTTAACGTGAAGCCCTGGGAGCTGCAAATTGCCAATACAATAGCCATATTTCTAGCTCAGTACATCTCCGTCGCAAAAAACAGTTTTTCATTATAGTCAACATTCTCTTTTTACGCTCTCGATAAAATATTCTACGGCCCCTAGTTGATAGTCTTTCATAAAAGCTTTTCAAGTTTCATAATTGAAATAAAGTTGTAGTTTGTAAAGTTATAGTTGAAGTGAGTGCGTTATAGGTTAATAAAAAGCGAGAAAATGCCAGAAACAAGATATTCATGTTGTGTTATTATAATAAGCTTATAAACTTACTCAACGAGTTAATATTTTGTTTATTTCACAAGCTTTACTTATTAATATATAATAAATAATAGTTTAAAAAAACTAAAAAACACGCTTTATATATTAAACCAAACTAAAAAATAGCAAATAAATTTTAATAAATTTGAAGTAAGAATAGTGTAAAAAACTCTAATAAATGTATATAAATGAATAAGTGTATGTAAGAAAAAAATTTTTTATTTCAAAAAAGCATAGGGTGCATGGTGTCAATTGTTATAAATATTTCATTGTCAGATATGAGAAGAAGGATTATCATTTCGATAATACTCGTATCTTAAAAAGCACCCCACGCTTTTTTTTTAATAAAACAAACATTTTACTTACACTATTATTCATTTACATATTATTAGAATTTTTTAAACTATTCTTACATTAAATAGATGGACAAATATTTCCGCAAAGTCACGCCTGAATCAATTATCTAACTATTCCTACTTCAAATTTATTATTTTTTTTTTATATTTTTTAGTTTGGTTTTCTATATAAAGCGTGTTTTTAGTTTTTTTTAAACTATTAATTATTTTCTACTTTTTAGTTTGGTTTATTTAAGTGAAACTTCTTTATCGACGTATGGGTGTAAAAAAATTTATGCACGCATGCGTAGTTCGCGCACTCGCTGTATCTCTCTTACTCTCATGCAAAGGATGCGGAAAGAAATTCATGAATCCTGGCGAATCTAATCAGGATAATCGGATATTTTAATCGAATTATTGCATCGTCATCGGTCTTTGACAGGTGTGCAAAATTTGAATGAAATCTGGCCGTTTAAAATGGGTCAAAATTGCGTCCTAAGGAGTCGGTTACCAACATACAAACATACATACAAGTGAAGCTAATATAAAGCGTGTAAAAAGAGACGTTGAATGCAGGTAACGCAAAAGCGATGCTTCTGATGTTACATATGTGTATAGAAAACGGTAACTGCTTACTATCAGGCGGGCCGTACTTTTGATTGCCTCCTAATTAAATAAAAAAAAAAAAGTCATTTGGATACGTGACCACCCGTCGCATTCAAATGTGAGCGATTTGTTGCTTAAGACGGCACATTAACGATCGATTTTGGCTTTAAAATTTGATAGGACATGACGAACTGACTATTTAAATCGCAGTCGTGTAATATAAATTATTACAGGACTGACTGTTTTATTATACGATTTGTCTTTGTTACATAAGCATATCTATTTATATATTTATAAATACATACTTATGATACTTTATAACACCAGACACAGAACAAACACCTATGTTCTTCACACAAATGTTTATCCTGGGAGGGAATTGAACCCTCAACCTACAGCGCAGAGGGCAGAGCTACTACCAACTGTGCTGACAGGCCAGTCAATAATATCAGTAGGTACATAATATTCTACCATTTTACGCAGGCGTGTAATAATTTTTTGTTTAAGATAAACAAAAAAATTTAACCCGAGAACTTCCCTTCCAAGTTGTGATTATCTAAAAGCTCCCCACAGACAAATAAATTAAATTAAATTTTATTTCAGGCAACAAAATTAAGTGTATGAAATACAATAACAAGGGCCCATAGAAAATAAATAACTTATAGACTAACATATATATACATATAAACTTATGAACTACACAAAAAGTCAGGGCACTTTCTTCGTATGCGGTGCTTCCCTATACCGTCGGTAGATAACTCCTGCTGACCAGAAGTTGGGTGCGAGAAATACGTCCTTGTACTTGGCAGCTACCCGGAGGACATACGACTTGAAGTTGGTCTCTATATTTGATTCTAACCGCTTCAAGCCATGCACAAGTACAGCGGGTGGCTCCCTGATCCGGTATCGGCCTCTCTCGTCCACGTACCGGAGAATACTCTCCCCCGTAGTGGTCGGGTCTAACCGAGACACATAAATCGACCCGGTAGGCTCCACCGTCTGCAGAGTGAGCCCAACAGATAGCGGAGAGGTACCTAGCCTATTTTCGGGACGATTTCGGTCGACGTTCCTTGTCCACGATAGTGAAGCCTTCATCGTCGACCTTATGCAAGCCTCCGCTAGGCTTCTTCGGCCGTGCCTGACTTATTCGGTGCGTCTCGGCGCTGGGTGCCGGGCGTGCCGGCTGAGGATGGCGGGACACCTGCGCGTAACTCTTCTTCTGCTGGTGAGCTGGCGGCGCGGGAGCTGGGGGGGCTCGAGGAGCAGAGGGGGCGCAGAAATCGCAGACTGCGGGGCTGACGTTCTGGGGGCCGAGGTCAGCGAACCCTGTCGGTCATGTCAGACCTGCGTATCGGTGTAAAGCGTCGCGTCTACATAACTGCTGTCAGGTGAAGTCCGGCATCGGATTGCACCGCGTCGCATATTTACGTTTTGCGCTGATTGCGGCGAAATAGCTGGCACTGCATTTACATTGCGCAATGCCACAATTTCGAGCTTCAACTCGGATACAGTTAGCTCCGAGAGTTGAGTTGCGCCTGGGTGCTGGAGACATCTGCCTTCAGCTGTGTTATCTGTTTAAGGACACACGTAACGTCCACGTGGTCCCAAATCAGCGGCGGAAGAGAGGTGAGGTCTTGACAAACAAACGTCGGGACGTCATCGGGATCGGTCTCCAGGAACACCTTGAAGATATCCTCGATGTCCTTTTTGGCACGCCCTTCCCTTTGCCTGGTTATCAGGCGGATGGTGGTCGCCGCTGTATCGTGTAGTACCTTTTTGGCGTCTGCGATCTGGGCTTCAGTGTAGCTGGAAGTCAGGATTTGGGTCAGACTGACCTGGTCCATAACATCCAGCTTGCATTGTATAAATGCAAGAACAGTGTCAATCACAATAGTGTCGGATGTTTTTGGACTAGCCCTTTTACGTCGCGTTGACTCACGCGAATAATCTACGTCAACATTGAAATAGCCACTACAAAGTGACCGTTCAAGCTGATGGAAACGATGCGACTGGAACAAAGTCACGCTATTACCATTACTCAGAAAAATAATTGTATTAGCTGAGAAAAACTTTTGCAAAATTGTATCACCGTCTCCGCAGCCGTAACTTTATTAAAGTTTAGAAAATAATTCCAGCAATTGCGATACTTCATTCATTTTTCACGAGCTTAACCACTTATTGTGGTTTATAATTTGATTAAGTTCTGCCAACACTTCGTTCACGCAATGACTATGTATAAGAGAATAACCTCATTCTCTTTGTATATAGTTAGGAGTCCTTTATTTAAATAAATTGGTATTAATTTCAATATATGTATACCTACTTAATTTCTTCCTATCTTGTTGATATAATGGCATCTATCTTGCTGTCTATTTTTCTATTTATAATTTTGCCAGTGTCAGGTGATTATTTGGTTATAAAGTTTTCGACCGTCATTTGTCTATTCTAAACGTCATCGCGGAATGCCGTCTAAAACTTTATTGGGACTCCTAGTCGTTCAAACCACATTGCAGCATAACACACTTATAATTCAATTGTCCATAATTGTGCTACGAAGCCACAATTTATTGATTAAAATTCCGCTAAGATTACTGAATAAAACATACAATAGCAGGAGAAACATTAACTAATTAAGAAGTGTTCTGTTACTTCATGAAATAACAAACGTATTACTGATATACTACTTATTTACTTATTTTTTAAATACATACATATTATACATAGAAACACCCAGACCCGAGACAAATAGTTGCAGATCATAAAAACATTTATCCCGCGGCAGGAATCGAACCCGCAACCTCCTGTGTCTCAGGCAGGCCTTTACCCACTGCGCCACAGAGGTCATCGTAATAGATAATGATATAGCTACTTAATACTGGCCGTTTAATCGATTACGTCGTTGGTGTGTTCGTCGAATTCAGTCAAATTGACAGTGGTTGTTCCATTGTTCAAAACGAGTTGAAACGAGTTGAAACGAGTTGAAACGATTTAAAGATTATTCTTGCGTCTTGCGAAGCAAACATGGCGCTCTTTTACAATTTATTTTTTTCGAGTTATTTCTGGATTTATTAGTAATGTTCTAATTTTTATTTAAATAGAGCTAGAGTTATTGACTTGGATGTGAATAATTGGAATAAAAGCTATAAGTTTGTTTGTGATTCGAGCAATATTAATCCGTATATCACTACATAGTATAAAAAAAAAGTCGCTTCCCGCTATCTGTCTGTCCCTATATATGCTTAGATCTTTAAAACTACGCAACGGATTTAGATGCAGTTTTATTAAATAGATAGAGTGATTCAAGAGGAAGGTATAATACATGCATATTATAGTAGAGAAACACTAATCATTTTAAAGGTTTCTAATGTGATGTTGTAAGTAAACACGTTTTTTTGCAATATAACGGGGGACGGGTCGCTAGTTTTTTATTTTAAAGATATAATTTTATATTACATACCAAATGACGAACGACATTATACGAAATTGTGACATCATACTATAAACAGTTACAATTGCAAATGTGTCATTACTGTGACACATGCTATTAACGAAGAAGAAGAAGAAGAAGTGATTTAAAGCGTAGGTTTTTGCACCATTATTGTATTGATATATCTTTATTGATTTGCAAAGTAATCTCCAGATCTTTTACCAAGTTTTGTTGTGGACCTTTAAACTTGTGCTACCTATCTGGTTTCTTATTAATGGTCACCTAACGAGCTTTGTTGTGTACCTATTTAACTAGCGTAAATACCTATTTGGATACCACCTATCGCTTTAGCCTGTTTCAAGCCGTCGAGACAATTAAATATTGATTAGTTCATTAACTCTTTTACAGACTATTCTGTATAAAAGATGTGTAATGAAAAATATAATGTGTGTAAAAAAGAAGAGACGATTGGAAAAACGGATGATAGAGGGAAATTAAAATTAATCTGTTATGCCGACCTAGCTAAGTGGGATAAGGGCATGAAGAATATGCCGCCTTTCCATCCTCTGATAGGCAGACAACCTCTAAGTTTCTGATCTTGTGCGTTGATTGTTGTTGTGAACTAAGAATATATTTTCTGCCAGTTCTGAATGAAATGCTGTCAAAATAGTTATCGGTCTGACTTTTATTCTAGACTAGCTGGAATGCTTGTGACTCCTTTTCCGCAGTGGGCGAAAGCCCGCCTGAGACGCAGAAGGTAGTGGGTTCGATTCCCGCCGCAGGACAAATGTTTGTATGATCTGCAAGTATTTGTCTCAGGGTCTGGGTGTTTCTTTGTATAATATGTATGTATTAACAAAAAAAAGTATATAAGTAGTATATCAGTCATGTGCTACCCATAACACAAGATCTGCTTACTTTGGGGCCAGATGATGCTGTGTGAAATGTCCGGGATTATAAACAAATATTAGTTTTTACGACGGCTTTGTGTCAGTCAGAATTCACAAAACCAACATATAAAAAGTTCACAAATGTTACCATCAGGTTTAACAAAACCTTCAACACACTTATTGGCTTTGGACAAGAGCACCACAAACTGCAGCGTAACTTCAAAAGCGATCCGATGTGCAAGTGCCGGCTGGGCGGCTAAAAGCTTCGCTGCTAAGTGCCATTCTTGAGGGAGGAAGCTTAGCACGAGGCTCTGAGATCTCTCTTATCTCATGAGATCGCAAGTCTATGTCAAAAATAAAAAAATAACCTCAATATTGTCACTCAGTGGGATAGTCGAAGACGACGCGGTAGACCCAGGAAAAGATGGCAAACTGTAGCCTTAGAACGCAAAGAGTAGAAGGTAAAGGGAGACCTTTGCTCAGCAGTAGGACACTATAGCAATCCATATTCATACTAATGTATAATAAATAAAGAAATAATTTTGGACATTTCACACATAATCTGGCCCCAAAGTAAGCAGAGCTTGTGTTATGCGAACCACATGACTGATATAATATACTACTTATATAATATTATATTATATTTTTATTTGTAAAGACATACATATTTTACATACAAAAACACCCAGACCCGAGAGAAATATTTATATAATAACTTCCCGTTCCCGCTTGCTTATCGAACCCGCAACCTTCTACGTCTCAGGTGGGTCTTCGTACACTGCGCCGCAAAGGTCGTCAAATTCGAAATTCGTATTCGAAAGTGTGTATGTTACCTTATCACGGCTAAGCGGCTGAACAGAACTTAAAAAAATTTGGTGAGCAGATAGATTGTATCGTGGGAACGGACATTTTTTTATTTTTTTTATTTGCACTTTTTTATGTAGCTATTACACGTGCGAAACCGAGGGCAGTAGCTTATTATATAATAAAAACAATAGTTCTTATTATATAATTTCTAATATATAATATAATCGTTCTTCCCACGTTTTTTGTATATTTTTGTTTATGCTCCCAAATAAATACATTTTTTGATTGAGATACTTGTTGAATATCGAGCGGCTTCTAGAGAGATCTTTTGCGAAGGAGTTGTTTCAAAAAAGCAAGGCTGGGCTCACTGGTGCTCTGATTCCTTTATCGATGCGGCAACACGCGTCATAGATAACTATGGTTAATCTACTACATTCTGAGTGCAATTTACAACCATTTTATAGTGAATAGTGGGGCTTAATCTCGGCTAAACCCTTTGATTTATGGTTTGAGGACTCGGCCGTTCTTGTTTTTCGGACACACAAAAAACAAAACAAACTGTAATTGGTTGGTAGACACCCCCTCAGATATTTTAGGATATCTAAGAGACACATCTTCAGAGGCAAGAAAAAATATAATTTAAGGAATATTTGAATTTTTGACGACCTCTGTGCCGCAGTGCGCTAAGGTCCGGCTGAGATGCAGAAGGTTGCGGGTTTGATTCCCGCCGTGGGACGAACATTTCTATGATCTGTAAGTATTTGTCTCGTCTGTCTATATTATAATATGTATGTATTTACAAAAATGTATATTAGTAGTATATCAGTCATGTGTCATGTGGTACCCATAACACAAGCTCTGCTTACTTTGGGGTCAGATGATGCTGTGTGAAATGTCTGGTATATTATTTATTTCTCAGTGTTAGAACTCTGTACGAGTAAAATCAGGGTTCTTGGTCGTGTCGGGTTCCTCGCGAGGTATGGGTCTGGGTGTTTCTATGTAAATAAAATTTACTGTCTAAAGTACTAAAGTCGACTGGTCACCATAATATGCTTAGTTTGGGGCTAGATGGTGTTGTGTACATTGTCCACAATTATTCATTATATATTATTATCTATATAAGTATTATATCAGTCACGTGGTAACACAAGCTCTGCTTACTTTGGTGACAGATAATGCTGTGTGAAATTTCTGGCATTATTTATTTATGTTCTCAAACGGTGAAGAAACAAGGACACATTAAAAGCATTAATTGTGAAAAAAAGCTAACATTTTTAGGTACTACTGCCATGTCTACTTTTGTTTATCTCTACACAAATATTATCAGCATCATCATCATCATATCAGCCCCTAGAAGTCCACTGCTGTACATAGGCCTCCCCAATAGATTCCCAGAAAGAGTATCTATCATTTATTGGGGGTTTTGCCATAGTCACCACGCTTGGCAGGCGAATTTGTGACCGCAGATTTAGTGCTAAGTACTCGGGGTGTGCTGCTGCCCAATCCCCTGGTGTTTGTTCCCTTAGTTGCCTTTTACGACATCCACGGGAGGAAATGAAGGAGTCCTTTCTATTCTATCCCGGAATCACCACGGCCACAAATATTATACAAACATAATATACATAATGTTACACGAAAAACTTGAAACAAATTAATCTGTCATAAATGTATAATGTTTTTAGCAAAAAACAAATGCAGTATGCAGTACGACGATTACGAGAAACGACAGTTTGATTTTCAATATACATTACGACTTTCTATACCTAAATAAGATTTATGTCTTTTCTCGTTAGAAATAGTTGTCTAGGGTTCATACTAGGTGCTGTCTAGGGGATGGAGTCGAGGCTTATAATCAACTTACAACTTGAAATGAAACGAATGTTCCAGATGTTCAATAACATTAATAGGAATAGAATTTCTTATTCTTCCAGTACAATAAGGTAGAATTCTCAGGTCGGGTATCGGTTTGGCGGTCTGCCATGCTCTACCACTGTGGACACATTTACATAGAAAGCAAAAATGCCTGACTCTTTACCTGTTATGTGCTTATTGCTTATAATAATTGATTGAGCTTAGGGGGGGTAAATACTTTATATGGGTCAATGATCTCTAGTGACAGAGTAAATAAACCACCTCAAGACTCCATGACGAAGGTCCTCACAACTTTTGAAGCCGAGACTAAATGAAATATTGAATACATAAAAAATGCAATGGTGTAGGCGATGGTCTTGCCTGTTACATGCTCAGTTTCTGACATCGCACAAAGTTGCTTAACTTCGTTGGACTCAACGACTGGAAATTGGAACGACTAAGTTCTAATATCCTGTCGTTGAGCTATTGTAGTGACTATGTATTGTATTATGTTATGTTTAATATCTTTCATGTTACCCTTTAATTGTTTATTTTATACCTAAACTGTTTACAACAGTCGTCTATTTTACCGTTTTTTATAATACTTGTTTGAAACTCTTTAAGTGGAAACTTATAACTGGCCATCAGCAAACATGTACCTCTGAATACATACATGTTATATTTATTTATCTATTATATAACTTTACTAATAGTTTAACAAAAAATCAAATATAAATAAATAATACCAGAAGTGCTTTGGTAGATTATGAATGATGCTTGTTTCAGGCTTGGCTCTGTTTAATGTGTGAATGCATCCAGCCGCTGCCATGCGGTATCAGTGCGATGCGGTATCACGTCCAGATGCGCTGCAATATTGTATGCTATTTCTTGGAAAGATTCATCTGTGATTTCTGAGATTTATTATTCCGTTTACTTTGTACCTACTGGGATATATTATGCAATATTGAACATTATTGTTGTTGAGTATTTGCATTTTAAGCCAAGCCAAACAGGTATATTAAAAGTAACAGTAAGCGAGCCAAATCCACAAGAACCACTAATTCAAAAATGCTATTTTTTGTTAAAACTTCCCAACACTAAACCTAACATAATTTGGTTTCAGGTACGTTCCGCTCAAAGTCCAGTTTGAAACTAGAAGTAGAACGCAAGGTGAAGTTTCGATCACAATGAAGTTTTAGGGTGCAGCCATAGTAATCGACGCAGAATCGGCTTAAAGCGTTCAGAAAATCCAAGACAATACTGTAACGCTCAAAAACTGAAACGCTAAGAGGCTACTTAGATGACGTTTTTGGGAACGTTTTTGGGAAATGTTTGCGACTTGGAAAATAAGTCGCAAACATTTGAGACATTTGATAATGCAAAGATTCGCCACACGACTCAGTTGGTAGTAGCTGCGCTTTCTGATCTGTTGGTTGTGTGTTCCAATCCAATACAGGACAAACATTTGTGTGATGAACATAAATATTAAAAAAAATGGATAATTCACACAACATCATCTAGTCCCAAGCTAAGCATAGCCTGAATTATGGTGACCAGAGAACTGGTAGAATACATTTTTAATGCATACACACACCTATATTCATCACACAAATGTTTGTTCTGGGAGGGAATCGAACCCCAACGCAGAAGGCAGAGTTACTACCAACTGAGCTGACAGTTTTTGTTCATAAGTATCATAAGTATATAAGTATTCATTAGACAACTGGTTGCCAATTGTACAAGTTTGGTTTAGTTTGGGTCTAAATGGTGTAGTGAAATTTTACATCAATATTGATTTATTATTTACTAAGTGCCGTTCTGGCGTCTAAAGATCCGAATCGAGCGGAAATCAAGGCGATTAAAGTAATTTCCTCCCTTATACCGTTGACGTATTTCTGAACCGCTTAAGCCGATTCCGCGTCGACTAATACAGTTGCAGCGAGCTCCAGTTTTGTTTGACGTTTCAATTTAACTTCACAAGGTAAGCCAGAAGCACTACTGTAACTAACTTCAGTAGCTAGTTTATTAATGTGGTCTTTGTTTTGGTGGCCTTTGACGGTGCTTCTAAACATGGTTAGCAAGTTACGGTTTACGTACACGCTCGTAAGTATTTTCTACAAGGCACTACTACAGCTTTGCGTCAGAGGCTGACTCATGTCAGTGATCAACTTTGGTGACATGACAGTGTCTTTTTAACCGACTTCAAGAAAAGGAGTTTTTCGCGGTTGATTTTTTTTATAACTCCGTCATTTAAAAACCGATTATAAAATTATTTTTTTATGTTTTTAAATCAAAATAGCTGAAAAAAAGATGTCATCCAAGTAAACTAAATTTCGATCGTTTACTTTCTTGTTACTTTCCAGTGATGTTTACCGACTTCAAAAATAGGAGGAGGTTCTTAATTCGGTTGTATTTTTTTTGGCTTAAATTTCATTCAATGAAACGGATTTCTTTTTAGTTCTTAAAACGTAGTTGGTGCTAAAGTTCACAGTACACAGTTCACATACAGTAGTTACTAAAATCCAAAAAAAATACAATTATTAATTTGCGCATATCCTTGATCAAGCAAGACCTTTTTGATTATACTCTAATTAGTTCACGAATGGAGAATTGAAAGTGCACTTCAATTCTTTCATTTACTGATTCTGTTGAGGACTGAGGACTGTTTGAATAGTGGCAATGGAAATGAGCTTCAATATAACCCATGCAACTTGAAGCATATTTTATCAAACATTTTATTAATCGAAATAAAACAAAATTGCAGTTCAAATTAGTTGTCATACAAATACACGGAAGACGTTGTCCGTTGTACGTTGTTGTTAATATAATAATAATATAAATTTTATTTCAGGCAACAAAATTATGTGTATGAAATACAATAACAAGGGCCCATAAAAAATAAATAACTTATAGACTAACATACATATACATATAAACTTATGAACTACACAAAAAGTCAGGGCACTTTTTTCGTAAGCGGAGCTTCACTATACCGTCGGTAGACAACTCCTGCTGACCAGAAGTCGGGTGCGAGGAATACGTCCTTGTACTTGGCAGCTACCCGGAGCACGTACGACTTGAAGGTGGTCTCTCTATTTGATTCTAACCGCTTCAAGCCATGCACAAGTATAGCGGGCGGCTCACTGATGATTAATAGACGTAGGTAGGAGTTTGATCGAATATTCATAAAATTACATCGTTGACTCAAAATAAAACTCAACTAGACTATTCAATACTCTGATAATTAATTTAATAATATTTCTTCATTATGAATGACGACTGACTGAAATATATAAATATATAAAATTCTAAAAAATATAAAAATCTAGTTAATCGAAACTAATATTATAAAGAGAAAAGATTCATATGTTTGTAATGTATAAACTCTAAAACAATGTAAGCAATTTTAAAAATACTTTCACCTATTGAAAGCTACATTACCAGCGAATAACATAGGCATATATATAATTAAAAATGATAGATTTTCACGGAAATTGCAATATAACCCAAGGTATCAAAAACGTCCCTATAAAAGTCAATAATAAAAGTAAAAATTCATATTTCAAAAGTATAAAAAGAGTACATATTTCTAGAACTCACCTTTGCCCACATAAATGTCCAAGAGGATATCGGCCTTACTTATAAATACTTCTCAACTAAAACACTGTCTAAAAACTGCTTAAGATTCGCCGTCTATCTTAAAAAATGGATACTATTTTAAACAGTGATTTCCTTTATGATAGACGTTGAGAGACGTTTATTAAATTAAATTTAATTATATTTTATTCAGACAACGATGATCTATTATTGCTAGGATATTCTGTTAAATGAAATAAATGAAAATTAAAACATTGATGATGGTTATAATTATGTTAAAATTGTATAATAATCTAATTAATTCATATATGTAAAATACCAATTAACTTATAAACGGCTCTCAACTTGAACACTGTTAAAACACTGCTTAAGATTCGTCCTGTCACTATTTGTCATTATCTTACAAAAAGGTAAAGTCACTTTAACTGCCTTTTTTTTCAAATAAGTCAATCAATAAACGAATAGAATCGAAAACTGCAGTAATATAAAAAATACTTATATATGGTAAATCTTAACTTGGCTGTGGACTTGAACTATATTTCACCCTAAAACTCTAAATTGCACCCGAGCGAAGCCGGGGCGAGTCGTTAGTTCTTTTAAAAATAAGTTGTGTTACAATAAAAGAGAGGTAATAACTTAACTGTACACCTTCTCAACGAATTTTATAATAAGAAGAGAAAATTATGAACTACGGAATCTTTATCTGGCGAGCGAAGCGACCTCGTTATTTCAATTTGAAAAACCATCAGTTTTAAATTATGGAATATGAATGTTGAATCTTACTATGCTAACCGTAAGCCTCGAACATTTATGCAGATGGTCCATTTTCCACGCACACTTTGAAGTGTATTTTAAGAATCGCAAGAAAATTACTTGCAAATGTCGGCGGAGTGGATAAAAGCTTTCTTATAAAAAAGAAAAGAGGTGATATTTTTCGTCGTTCGAGTTGGCGTTTTCAAAAACTGTTTAACAATAAGTATTACGTGCGAGTATGTGGCGAAGTTTAATGCAAAATGTTTTTTTAGATGCATAATATTTATTTTCTAACAATTTAATAAACTTTATAATATTAGACAACATTTTATAAGTCGCTAATCGCTACGCGACAAACACAAGCAGATTTCGTTTCAATCAAATTAGATCTGTTAAAATTCAGCACGCGGCTTTGCTCGTGTATTTTGCATATAAAAAATAGCCAACATTTTACTCCAAGTTCTAATCTGCACCAATTCCAAGTTATATACAAATAAATTCAGCTGTTTTGCTGATTGAGTAGAAAACCAAACATCTTCACAAACATTCATTATTAAATATATACCTTTTTAAAAATAGCCACATGACTGATATACTACATCTTCTTCTTATCCTGTCACTAGTTATTGGAACCAGTGTGGTGATAGGATTAAAGAAAATTACTTACTTATATTTAAAAAAAAGTAAATAAGTAGTATATCAACATGTTGTACCAATAACACAAGCTCTGCTTACTTTGAGGCTAGATGACGCTGTATAAATTTTTTTTGACGATTCAGATAATGGTAATTTTTCAAAATGGCGGATATATGGGATTGACAACGTAAAAAAAGTTATATTTCAGTTATTTCGAAAAATGTTTGCGCGTCTACAGCTCACAGAGCCCTAGTGACTTATTTACGTTATTAGTGTAAATACATACATATTCTACATACAATACTCGTACATAGAATTTAAAAAACAAGGCATTGGGATATGTTTCTATATGTCGTTTTTTAAAGGGTTTAGAAATGTCTTACCTCAGATTTAGACAATCAGCATCATTTTGTTTTATTGTTACAAAATGGTCCACAAACTGAGGTTCGTTAGTCTTGCTTGTGAAGTAAATGCAACGCGTAAAGGAGCCACACATTTGTTCGTAAAGCCATGCTCTGTAAAAGCACTGCAAAATGGCCTGGGGCACGTTGGAGCTCCTTTGATATGGTGGTTTAAAGATTGTATGCTGCTGTGCAAGCTTAAGAAAAAATGGTTTGATGTGAACATTTTCAGTCGGCTATATTTCTGCCAGTGCTCTCAAACGGAAGGGAACTATCGTGATAATACCCGCGGATAAGTCAGCTTCGCACGTATTCATGGTTAGTAAAGATGCTGGTCAAGTTCATATAAAACCTCAGGTATTACAGTGACCTATACCGGTGACTTAGCATTTTAATTTGACGTAGTATAAATTATTTAGATTCGATGCAAAAGTCTGAATACTATAATAATAATGTCGGACATTTCACACAGCATCATCTGACCCTAAAGTAAGCAGAGCTTGTGTTATGGGTACCACGTGACTGATATACTACTTATATACTGTTTTTTTGTAATTACATACATATTATACATATTCACCCAGATTCGAGACAAATTTCATATCATAAAAACATTTGTAACGAAGCGGGAATCAAAACCGCAATTATCTGCGTTTCAGCCGGGTCTTTTCCCACTTCTCCCAAATCGTCAAATTATGATTTTACTTAATCTAATTGAGGATGTAGAGTCTTAAAGATTAAAGATATATAGAGGCACGTCAACAATGTATTCGATAATGTTTTTATATTCCTCTTTATTCCATTCTTCGTTCTGTAGTGTGATGTCTGAAATTGTACTTCAAACAAAAGCATTTACTTAAAATGAAACGTTATCCAGATCGTAGGTGATTGAACCCGTTTTTCCAACTTACATTACTCTTTTTAGTTTGTTTGTATTCGGTGCTAAAAATCGAGTTTTCCAACTCCCTCGGAAACTTTGCTAGCTTTTCTGCAACATATCCAAGACTTATTTCTTCGGAACTAAAACAGACTGATCGTAAAATGTACTACTTTATAACTTCTATGTAAGCAGATATTTTAAAACTACACGTTTATAGTGGTCCAGGAGTTATGCCCTTGTGGATTTGACTGATAAGCACTTTTTTAATTATAACGACTTTTTTTACGGCGACCTCTGTGGCGAAGTGGGCCGAGGGCCGAGTGAGACGCAGAAGATGGGGGTTCGATTCCCGCTTCAGGACAAATGTTTGTATGGTCTGCAAGTATTTGTTTCGGGTCTAGTGTTTTTATGTATAACGTGTATGTATTTACAAAAAAAAGTATGTATGTAGTATATTAGTCATGTGGTACCCATAACACAAGCTCTGCTTACTTTGTGTGAAATGTCCGGTATTATTATTTATTATATTATAAATCACATACCTTTGAAAACTACTTTGACTGGCCTCAATTACAGGAATATACAGAAAAATACACAATAAAATATAAAATACATGTGAGACAGTTGAGTTATCTAAGGACCGTTTAAAACAATCTATAGATAGCTCAACTGATACAGATCACTACCAGAGGGCAGCATTCTAAAATGCTAAAATGCTGGGCAAAATAGGAGCCAGCTCTTGGGTCACGCGATGTTTTTAACCGTCGTGAAGTAATAAGATAAAACAGAAATATGAAATACACGAACATGTACAAAGGCGAGCTTAACCCTGTTAAAAGTTTTCTTTCATCAAACCTTTGAAGAAAGATAGGTGCATATACCGATAGGTGCGTGCACAATAAGGACAGAATTTAAACTACATAATCGTATTGATGTAATAAATATATGGTGGCAATTCGGTTGGTTCATTTCTAAAATTAGGAATTGTCTAAAATATATATAGTTAGTCATAGCATTTGTAAAACCTATTCGGTTGGTACCATCCTATTAAATTAGGAACGCTTAATTAAATTAGATAACATTAAATTAGGATAAGTTGGTAGCAGCAGAATACCAAAGTTTCATTTGACAGTTCAAAACCTAATTTTAACTAAAATTAGTTAGGTTGGTGCCAACAGAATTGAGGCCATTGTATACATACAAAAACTAAGGAATAAGTAGAAACAGATACGCTGCACTGTAGGTACGCCTCGATTCCCATCCAAGATATATATTTATGTGATGAACACGGATGATTATTCGGTGTCTGGGTATTATAAAGTATCATAAGTATGTAATAATAAGACATAATATATGTTATGACTGCAACATAAGTTAAATCAAATTTAAACAGTTTAGAAATCCTCTGACAACCTCTGAGGTAAAGTCCTATCTCAGACACAGATTGCAGGTTCGATTCCAGCTGAAAGGCAAACGTTTATATGACCTGCAAATGTTTATTTCATGTCTAGTTGTATAACACAAGCTTTACTTACTTTAGGGCTAGATGACATATCCATCGATATTTATTATTATTTTTGAAGTGATAACTTCTTATGGGAGGGTAAACCGCTTCGTTACGTAACGCATTACGGTGCCAGTCTGTCTGGCTTCCCTTTCTCTCACGCATACTGCAGCGGTAGGCAGGCTCCTCCTCTCTCACTCTAACCCACAGCGCTAGTTAGATTTGTTTAAGTTATCACTTCTGTCTTCTGTGTTCCGAGACGCACACGTTTTTTTATTTTCATAAATTTATTGATCAATGCTTTGGTCTCAAAATAGAGAAACTATCTACGAATACAAATGCATAGGACATCAAATCAAATATTTACATATACAAAGTTCAGCTTTACATAACATTTGTAAATAGTTGAATGACTCTCAGACGTTTCATTCGCAAATTGCACTCTGAAAGATACTGGGTTTATTGTCTCAGAGAAACATGTACGTTCACCCTTCAAGGTCAAGTACTTATACGAAGACAATAAACGTTTTTATTTCAACTTTAAGAGATAACAGTTTCATTAGAAAATAACTCTTAAAACAAAAAAAAATGGTGGATAATTTACACAGTACTATCTATCCCCAAAATATAATCAAAGCTTGTAGAATACACGGATTTATACAATTATGTTCTATACCTATAAAAGAGCTTAAACTGACTGACTGATTCATCATCGCCGAGCCGAAACCGCTGAAGCTAGAGAGCTAAAATTTGGAAGGTAGCTTTCTTTTATAGCAAAACTCACACCACCCACCCACAAAGGAGGGATTTTTTGAAATTCAACCCCTATGAGAGTGGGTGAAAAGGGGTGATAACTAATGTATGAAACTTTTTAACGCGTGGTGCGATTTGCTTGAAACTTGATTTGAATAATTAAATTGCAAAATAAATTCAAGATTTTTCAAAATAACTCTAACAAAGGGGTAAAATGGGGTGTCAATGTTTATATGGGTGCTGTGATTTCATAGAAACTTTGGATACCTAAAATGCAAAATAAATGGAAACGTATTTCAGGATTTTTTAAAAAAACCCTAATAAAAAGGATGAAAAGGGATGAAAACGAATGTATAATTTTTTTTAACGCATGGTGCGATTTGCTTGAAACTAGATATAAATAATACTATAAATAAACTCAACGGTTTATCGTACAAACGCGCGAGCAAATTTGGCGGGGTTTCCAGCTAGTACTAGATAAAACATTCAGACGCAAAATGTATATATTCATCACACAAATGTTTGTACATGGTGGTTATTAGTTAGTACCTATTTATCTTATGTTATCAATATGATTATTTTAAATCACTCTTAATATTGGGAGGACAGATTTTTCTAAAAATATGAGTCTTAAGTCTGTATGAGCATGTATTGATTGTGAGCTACTGATACTCACTATACTCATCAAAGGGTTATTTATCAAAAGCTATTTTGAGCTCTAAGGATTTGTATTCAATCAGTCTAAATTTGTGTAGAACATAAAACGATTCAAAGTAGTCCGTAAGATGTAAATGAATAATACAAATATTTTTTTTTGTAGGTACGAGTAACAGTTTTAACGTTGATAAGTTTGACTTTGACATATAAATCGTCAATAATATAATAATTATAATAATACCGGACATTTGGACATTTCACACAGCATCATTTAGCCCCAAAGTAAGCAGAGCTTGTGTTATGGGTACCACATGACAGATATACTATTTATATACTTTTTTTTTGTAAATACTTACGTACGAGTACATATACATAGAAACACCCAGACCCGAGACAAATACTTGCTGATTATACAAACATTTGTCCCGTGGCGGGAATCAAACCCGCAACCTTTTGCGTCTCAGCCGGGCCTTGGCCCACGGTGCCACAGTTGTTGTTTGTTCTGTGGCTGGGTGTTACAAAGTATCGTATTTTATAAAATATGTTATTATAAATATAAATATATATCAGTCATTTGGTCACCATAATACAAAATTTTCTATGTTTGGGGAGTTTGATTGGGTTTGTGGATTGTCCACCAATATAATGATTACTAGTATTAGTAGTATATCAGTCATGTCACCTATAACACAAGCTCTGCTTACTTTAGGGCCAGATGATGCTGTGTGAAATTTCCGGCATCATTATTATTATTATTAACACCTATGTTCATCACACAAATATACGTCCTTGGAGCGAACCTAAACTACAGCGCAGAAAGCACAGCTACTACCAAGTGGGCTGAAAAAATTCAGTCAGTCAAAAGTTAAACTTATAACTTGGACCATACACATTTTCAGCAATGTATTGAGTTCAATCTCTTGAAACAATGTGTACTCTGAAATGTTTCAGTTCAGCAGTAATCTCATAAGCTTAGCGGTTTCCATATAAATGTATAGAATCCCGATTGCTATACATATAGAGCAGTTAATAATTATTTATATGAGATGAGACGAGTTTCTTGCCAATTCTTCTCGGGCTTGGGTTAGGATGAATTGGCACCTAAATTCACCTAGTATGTAAGACGTTTCAAAGTGATCCTTGTGATTGTATTGAATAAAGTATCTTTTGACTTTTTGACTGTGATGAGACTATTCGTTTGATTATTTTTATTACTACTTGTAGTGCATTAGGTGTTTTTTTTATAGTTAGTAAATAACTTTTTAAAAGTCTTAAATTAGTTAACGTTCCCTGCAATTTATGATGCCGGTAAGTTAGAATAGCAACGAAAGTTGATTAATTCTTTTATATATAAAAAATATTCAACAGATGGAAAAATATTTAGTACAATTCCGCCAATCTATTCCTTTCTCAAAAATTTACAAATTTCAAATTTATCTTTTATATTGAAACCCATTTCAATTGTTATGGACTCAAAAACATCTAGTTTTTAGGGTTCCGTACCTCGAAAGGAAAAAACGGAACCCTTTTAGGATAACTTTGTTGTCCGTCCGTCTGTCCGTCTGTCTGTCAAGACACTTTTTCTCAGGAACGCGTATCAAGCTGAAATTTATATCAAATACTCAAGTCTACTGTCCCTTAAAGCTGTGAAAAAATCAAACTTTTAAGCCAACGCAATGAAAAGATACAGCCGTTTATGCCGCAAATTTTCGACACTCGCAAGGGAATCAAAACCTACAGGTTACTTTCCGTGAACTCAGAATCTTGAAATTTGGTACGAAGCAACGTCTTATAGCACAGATAAAGGATAAATTGCGATAACCGTACATTTTTAGTTATATCATATAATAAAAATATTTTTAATAATTTTAAACTTACTACCTCTTTTCTCATTAACGCGTAGAGGTATTAAATTGAAATTCATATAAAACACTCAAGTCTATAATACCTTTAAGCTGTAACAAAATCAAACTTCTATGTCAACGCAATCAAGAGAAACAGCAATTTAAGTCGCATATATTCAAACGCGAAACTCGCAAGGGAATCAAAACCTACAGGGTACTTCCCGTGAACTCAGAATCTTGAAATTTGGTACGAAGCAACGTCTTATAGCACAGATAAAGGATAAATTGCGAAAACTGTAAATTTTATGTTACATCATCCAACTATGACTCGATTGTCGTGATGGGTGAAATTTTACTTATATACCTATAGGTTTGTACGGAACCCTCAGAGCGCGAGTCCGACTCGCACTTGGCCGGTTTTTTTATCATAAACAAGGTTAAAGGAGTTTAGAGGAAGAAGAAACTCTGAAACATGTACCCATTTATATTGTTTAGGTATTTATCGCAAATTGTCTTTTAATTTTCCCGACATACGGGTTATGTTATATTTTTGTTTATCTCTAACATAATGAAAGAAATGGGATGAAATTTCAAGAAGTATTTTCTTTGCATTTTAAGTCCCCAGGAAATACAGTTTACATTTTAGTGTATTATGTATGTCTATATTAAGTAGACTATCAGAAATGTGATTCATTCAAGTTGGCAAAATAATAATAATAATAATAATAATGCCGGACATTTCACACAACTGGCCCCAAAGTAAGCAGAGCTTGTGTTATGGGTACCACATGACTGATATACTACTTACATACTTTTTTTTTGTAAATACATACATATTATACATAGAAACACCCAGACCAGAGACAAATACTTGCAGATCATACAAACATTTGTCCCGCGGCGGGAATCGAATCCACAACCTTTTGCGTCTTAGCCGGGCCTTGGCCCATTGCGTCACAGAGGTCGCCTTTGAGGAGGAGATAATCTTTTGAAACAGATTCTTCGTTTGTCATTTCATGATGTAACATAGCACTTCTAAATTAATTCGTTTTTCTCGTGCAATTGCATGTTTTATTCAGTAGACTTAGCATAATTTGAATCAATTGTGATTTCATAGCATAAGTATTCACAGTTGAATATAAGTGGAGTAAGTTATAAGTGTATTATGTTGCAATGTGATTTGAAAAATGAGGAATCCCGAGAACGTTCTAGACGGCCATTCAGCGATTATGTTTAGAATAGACAAATGACGATCGACTAAGACTTTATAAAGAAACAATCACATGATACTGGCAAAATTGTCAACAAGACAGGTGCCATTATAGGAAGAAGAGAAGAAGAATACATTGAAAATGAAAAGTGGTAATAATATTATCACGGGAAGAACTGCATTTAAAAAGAAATTGCAAAACCAAGCTCAAGAGAACACAGAAGATAGGAATAAGAATTGGCCAAAATATATCTAAGTGATGCAAAACTAGACGAATTTCAACGTGCTAGACACATTCACGTTTATAACTAATGGATTGCACGATATAGCATGAAATCCTAACGAACGTTCAACCGAATGTTCGTTTTCTATGAAAACCATATTCAGCCCATCACAAGGAATAAGGCAGGGCGCAAACGTAGACACTTTTGTGTCTTGTGTCGGATACCGATGGATATTTAATTTCTATAGAACCAGTATGAACCATCCACTCCCCGCACACACGTAACACGTCCCTGCAATATGTTTTGTGTCCAGTTGCTTCCACTTAACACAATACTCATTGACGATCAATAAGTGTTCGGTGTCGGCAACTGGAAACTAAAAGTCGTCAGTTGAAGATACAAGCAACATTAACAAATTTCCTTACAATTGTACTAACGGAAAACAAGCAACGAACTGTACTAGTGGCCAGTCGTAGCAACAGGCTACTGTATCTGATCACCGCCATAAAACACAGCAACTACGGTTCCCTGTGATGGTGTGCCGTGTTGGCAACATAAAATGTCTTCGTTTGCGCTGCGCCTAAGTGTTTCAAAAAGATAGTTATAGACTTACTCCGAACCCTATCGATCCATACAAGGTTTCCATTTCAAGATGATAGGACACTGTTGGTAATCAATATCAATGTCACCCACAATATGACGTGGTATGACGGATCACGACAAGGGTTACCACAAATGGATTCCAGTACCCCTAGCACTAGTATTGACGTTAAGCACATAGTTTTTAAAACAATAAATAATAATGATAGCGCCGGACATTACACACAGCATCGTCTAGCCCCAAAGTAAGCAGAGCTTGTGTTATTGGTACCACATATTTTTTGTAAATAAATACATTTATATTATACATAATAAACTCCCAGATTCGAGACAAATACTTGCAAATCATGCGAACATTTGTCCCACGACGTTAATCAAACCCGCAACCTTCTGCAACTAAGTCGGGCCCTGACCTACTGCGCCATAGAGGTCGCCAATGAATATTGGTAGACAATTCACAGCATCATCTATCTTTTAAGTAAATATTTTTTGAAAATAGAGATAAAATATTTATTATATGCGTAAATACTACATTCATATGTTATGATTATGATTATCTTTGAATACCACGACACAGAACAAACATGCATCTATGTTCATTACATATTTTTTTGTCCTGGATGCGAATGGAACTCACAACTAAAGAGCAAAAGGCAAAGCTACTAAACAGCCAGGCCAGATTGATTTTAGTCTTCTTTTTATCGTGTTTATTTGATGTGGATGAAAGTGTGGTGAAAGGATTAATTTGCGCCAAAGAAACTCCTTTCGTGCACGTGTCTTTGATTTTTAGTTTCTATTAGATGCCGCTTTCCTCACGATGTTTTCCATCATCGTTTGAGAGAACAGAATAATCCATTGGTGCACAACCGGATTCGAACTCTCGACTTTTTTATCGGAAGGTGGATCACCACTCGACCACTTTAGTGACTTTACAAATCAACACGATAACATATTACTTATTTTATGAAAAGGTCTTACAATTTATCCCATATTAGAATACTTGGTGCTAATGTTTTAGGGTGATTGATGTCAGCATTACATTATGAAAGTATCAATGAGTGAAACGAAAATTAAACTAAATACACAATTTAGAGACATTATTTAGGGTTTAGACATTTAAAGGGCACTGATTGGGATCAAATAGACAGACAAATAGTCTATCAGTCTTTTTTCTTCCTTATGGCAAAACTATAATTGTTGGGCTTTGAAATTCTACGTCAAAGGATGTTACGAGAATCTTGTTCAGAGTGTTTCTAAGAACTAGAACTTGGTAAGCAGAACTGCGGTGGCCAGTTTCTACGGTTCAAAGATGTTCAGAAAAATGAAAATATGCCACATTGGTCCTTCTAGTCGTGAGTCCCTAGCTGAATAGCGGTCTGAGTAGAAACGGCAAGTTCAGATGAAGGTCAAGGATTTTGAAATTGATAGAAGGCGAGAAATCGATTAAAGCTGGACCAAATCTAAATAGACCACATTCGAACATACTCGTACAATATAACTTTTTGAATGATACCCTAACTAGCCTTGTGCTCTCATACGTTTGCAAAATTGGGTACATTAGTCATATTAGGGCCAAACACCTAAACAGACACTGTAGCCAAAACGGCTAGGTGGATGATTATTTCTAAGCTGTTTTCTGGATCAGTTGAACTATCTATAGATCGTTTTAAACGGTCCTTAGGTAGCTCAACTGTTTCACGTGTGTTTTATATTATTCTGTACATTTCTATAATTATTTCTGTAAATAAAATTTGTTCTATAAAAATAATTAATAATTCTAAAAGTCCTATAGAACTGATAATCCCCTGGGGATACCATAAATTATGAGTTGTAACTTAATACACAATTGGCTGTAAATCATTTTCTTAATTATTTAGTAACATCAAAAATGTTTAGGGAAACTTGATATCTCAGAAGGTCTACCAAGGAGATTAATGTCGTGAGAATGTTTATTTTCATTTCAAAAATATATGCACATCCTTCGACATCCATCTTGAAGCATGACAGGTTACGCAGACTTTTTAACTGGCTTCCAAAAAAGACGAAGGTTTTCGATTCGGCTATATTTTTAACACGCTCTTATTACAATACAATACAATAAATAGCACCAGGTCAGTTTTTGTACAATAGGTAGGTATATTAAAATATACTTTCATTTGTAAACTAATTACATTCAATTAACTAAATTCAACTTTGTAACAGTCATTCTATGTCAATATAATAATAAAACTAATATAAAATAAATAAATCACGGTTTTAAATTACAAAATATTAATCTTAGCTTGATATGTATGTATGTATGTAACAATGCAATGACAATACAATAATTTACATATTATGTTGTCCCATTACCCTGATCAGAACTTCCAGGATTATCGATTTTCCAAAATATCCGATAATAATCCGATAATAATCCGATACCCGGTAGTCTTTTGTGCCAAGTACACGTTTAAAACTTGAAACATTGAAAACTTATCAAGGAACCATGACAATTCAATAATATTAATAGTTTTTTTTACTTTTATTTATTTTATACTTTTTGGTTCGGTAATAAACTATATAAATATATAAATACTATAAACTTTTCTTTCTTATTTTGTTACAACAGATTATTTTATTATGTAAATTATTTCGGCTCAACTTGTGTTAAAAAACCACTCTACAAAAGATTTTTTGAATACTTTAATACTTTTTAAATACTCAAATTTAAATTTAAATTTATTCAATCACAAGTGCACAGAAGGAGCCTCTAAAATGTGAATTTTAATCTTTTCGCCACACTAGTGGTGGTGTGAGAGATAGTGACACGATAAGAAATAGAAGACAAGGATCACTTTGAATTAATAATAATCTCAGACATTTCACACAACATTATCTGGATCCAAAGTAAGCAGAGCTTGTGTTATGGGTACCACATGACTGATATACTACTTATATGCATTTTTTTTGTTGTAAATAAATAAATATTATACATAGAAACACCCAGACCCGAGACAAATACTTGCAGATCATACAAACCATATCATAGAACCCGCAACTTTCTGCGTCTCGGCCGAACCTTAGCCCACTGCGCCACATAGGTCGTCTTAATTGTCTTACTTGTTAAATTTACGTGCACACCTAAGTCTCCAAACCCAAGTCCGAGAATAGGCTAGTCTTGAACTGCTTGGGATTACGCAGTTCCTTAATAATTGCAAAAATGTATAGCAACACATTTTTGTAATATCTCAGTCGACCGTACTTTTTATAAATTATGTCAGTCATTAAATAAAGTTCCAAAAGATCCAAAAACAAACTGAAAGAGACACGACGCAAAATTCTTGGCTTAAAAAGTTTTCTTTAATTATGTAGAGCGTTACAAGCCGCTTTTTAATTTTATAAATTCTGTGGATGAGTTTCACACGTTTTTTAGGGGAATACTATACTAATAGCTAGGTTAAAGTTATTAAAATAATAGAAAGAAATCGTGGTAAAGATTTGATGTTTTTTTTGTGTGTGTTTAAGTGGATTCGAGAATGGTTTAGTTTAACAATATATATTTTTTTATCAGACATTCTGCTTGCGTCTATGCACGAGTAATAAACATTAAAAGTAGCCATAAGCCAGATAAAATATATAATAAACATATAAGCCAGCCAGATTATAATCTACATCTACACCAATTTTAATACAAATACGTTCAGCGGTTACGGCGTGTTTGTGGGTAGCTACAAAAATATGTAAACATAATTTTATCCACCTGAACTAGATGGCGCCGTAGGAAAAGTTAGAACACATTATCGATTCATTTTGGAACTTGCTATAAATGTTTTAGGAAGCTTTACCTGTTTCCGTTTCGTGTAACGTTGTCACATGTTATCAGACAACATAACATAACATAACAATATACATAACAGTATATTGTTTAGATCGAAAAAAAATCCTGATTCAGAGATTTTTTATGTTTTATTATTAGCAGTTTTAGTCGTATCACTCATTTAAATCAAATCTAAACATTGTTTATTTAATAAAATCACAAGGACCACTTTAAATCGTCTTCTTACATGCTAGTGAATCTAGGTGCCGGTTCCTTAATTTGTTCACCCATCATCCTCAATGCTCTACGTTCGATCGAGTTCAAGGCAGCCAGCCTGTTTGGCTGAACCATCCCATAGATGACAGCAATACTCCATACCCGACCGGACTTGAGCTCTGTATAAAGTGGAAAGCTGTCCAGGTGTGAAGTATCGCCTCACCTTGTTGAGGATGCCAAGCTTCATGGCAGCAGTTTTGGCCTCGGACTCGATATAGGAGCCAAAATTGGGAGTCCGTGTAAGTGAAATTCCCAAGAGTTCAAGATGATCTTCTACAGTTACCGGTACATTTCGGAAAACGGGGAATTGGAGAAACTCACTTTTGAAACAGGTTAAGTATATTAAGCTTGTAGGTAATGTATAACATTGCGCATTTTCGTGAGTTCGAGGCTAATTACAACGCATGTATTTTAATTAGGCAGCGAATGCAGGAATTTGTATGAGAGAAAAGTTTCAATGTTTTCAACTATGAGAATTTTCGTTGGATGAAATGTTTTCCGCAGAAATGCAACCCTCATTTCCCTGAATACATCAAGCAAATGAATATAAGGTTGAAACATAATTTGAAACCCTGGCTTTTACAAAGTTATTAAAGCTTACGTCTACTAGAGCGGCACACGTCGGATGTTTAGATATTAATATTGCTTGGGGTTTTAAATTAACAAAACGCATTATAAAACACATCGTTAGGTTTAGAAACGGGATTTTTACCATGATGTGAGTTTTTCTGCTTTTCAATATTTCGGCTTATTTGCATGCGCCACAATCACGTGATACACTGTAATCTTTGCGGGTGGATGTTATTGGTCGATAAAACGGTGTACGGTATTCCTCAATCTATTACTGGGAATATTACCAGTGCCACCGAATTCACTGTCACTAACAAACTATGCTTAGTTTATGGTGTTGTGTTCAGTTGTCACTATAAGTGTTCTTGCTTGTATGTACTAGGTATGCAGCACCACCAAGAGATCACCTAAATTTTGAATTTACTTAATCGGTGCACTGACAGACAGTCAGTCAGTGAGTCACGCTACAATTTTGTATACTTTAGATAACAGTGATTAACCATGGAGTCCATATAAACTCGATCATGATAGGGAATAGCAATTTAATCACTTAAACAAACGTGCATGCCTGGGTAACGACCTAACTCCCTTGGAACTGCGAAGCTATTAAGTAAGTTTCTCAACTAATTAGCACAGTGTACGTTGATGTACTGACACTATAATAAGGTTGCGGGCTCTAAGGATATTTGCAGTAGTTTAAAATAATGTAAAAACAAAGTATTCCTGGACAATTCACGAAACACCATCTATCTAGTCCCAAACTAAGCATTCAAAACCCTTTTTTTTATTTAATAAAATCACAAGGACTACTTTTAATCGTCTTCTTACATGCTAGTGAATCTAGATGCCTGTTCCTCCTAACCCTAGTTCAAGAGAATCCGGCAAGAAACTTGTCTGGTTTTAACACTTTTTTGTATAATGTATGATACTTATGAACTTTGGAACCTTAAAAATGCAACTTCCAACCCAAAACAATACCAATATATGTAAAACTCCACTTGTCTAAATTCAAACAAGACTGACCCTTTAAGACAAAAATCGATCCACCCTGCCCAAAAGTCAAGTTTGAATTGATAAAGTAAGACGTGTATTGGCATCGATATAAACTCGAAAGGAAAGTCTCTCCATCCTATTTCGATAAATATGGAAGTGCTCTTAAGAGGTATAAGTGACCGTACTCTATACGAGCATACTTGAGCTTTCAGTCAGACCTCTTTTTATTCAAAAAGTTCTTGCTCTCTCAAATGCATAACATGAAAAACTAAAGTTAAATTTTGTTTTTTTTTATTGTTGACTATCGACCCATCTTAGTTTTGCACGTTTTATACGTGCACTTGTTTGCACTTTCCTTAAAAATGACCACAAAAATGTGGAAAACCGCAATAAAATCCATTGCGTGGCTTCGAAGGAGTTAGCGGATATATAAAGACAGATGTGGAAAGCGACTTTGTTTTATACTATGTAAAGAAGAGGTTGCATACATAAATCATTGTGACCTACATCGATGGAGGGTCAACGTATTGTAACCTCATGTAAGACATGAGGAAGCGGTCAGGATTGGTTTCTAAAAAATATTTCCACGCATAGCGTATTTTCTCTTATAATATGTTTATCATTTTAATTCGACTAACTGGCATAACTATGACATGACTGCCTCTGCAGCGTAGTGGGCCAAGACCCGGCTGAGACGCAGAAGTTTGCGGGCTCGATTCCCGCCGCGGGACAAATGTTAGTATGATCTGCAAAACTGTCTTGGGTCCGGATGTAAAAAAAAGTACATAAGTAATATATCACTCATGTGTTACCCATAACACAAGCTCTGCTTACTTTAAGGCCAGATGAAGTTGTGTGAACATGTCAGACATTATTATTATAACTTAACATAGGTATAGCTAAATCATTATTGTCATAAATACTACTCGATCATATAGTTTGGAGTGTTCGACTTCATAGTCAAAGGATGTATCATCTCTGAATATGACTATATACTAATAAAATAGACTGTGTTGCTGTAAACTGTAGAGTATAGTAGTGTGGACTGTATAGACTGCAAATTTTTCACTGGTTTCTCTCGTTCCGCACAAAAGTTTGGCCAGTAGGGTTACTTCAGAAAACTGTATCAAAGACTGTATCATCTCTGAATATGACTATATACTAATAAAATAGACTGTGTTGCTGTAAACTGTAGAGTATAGTAGTGTGGACTGTATAGACTGCAAATTTTTCACTGGTTTCTCTCGTTCCGCACAAAAGTTTGGCCTACTGGCCTAACTTTACTTCACTTGGGTTCACTTGGGTTACTTCAGAAAACTTTTTTTAATGCTGGCAATGTTTTAAGCTCCGTACGGCTGAGACTGGGTTTTTGCGCATTGATACTATGCTTAGAAAGTTTTTGAATTAATTTTAAATGGTAATAAAGCATAAACACTGTGAAACTTTCGAATAATTGCTTTTTTGGTTTGTTGGTACCAGAATATCATTTCGTATTATATGTAGGCAGCCTTACCTTACGCCTTACTCGCGTTTTATGTAGATAAAAAGTAGCGATTGTATATCTATATATACTATAAATACTATACTACTCAAAAAATATATCAAAGTAAAAACATATTCAATAAAATCTAGTGAATTAATAATAATAATGCCGGACATTTCACACAACATCATCTGGCCCCAAAGTAAGCAGAGCTTGTATTAGGGTATCACATGACTGAGATACTACTTATATACTTTTTTTTTGTAAATACATAGAAACACCCAGACCCGAGATAAATACTTGCAGATCATACAAATATTTGTCCCGCGGCGGGAATTAATTAAGGTGTCGGTTCCTCCTAACCCCAGTTTAAGAAGAATTCGGCAAGAAACTCGTCTGGTCTTAACAATTTTTGTATGATCCTTGCCAATTATGTTACCGATGCCGAGTCGAGTGGGAACAGATTCATCCCAAGCTTTTTTGTCATCTAAATAATCTCTTTTATAAACTATAAGAGACAGTTTCTGTTTATTAAATTTTAAATTTACTAAATAACAAATCTAACATGTCTTTACCCTATGAAATATAATTATCGCTAAGGTATAGCGAGTCTTTATTTCCAGTATTAATATTATAATTATCGCAATTTTTTTGACAAATGAAAATTTTGATGAACAAACATTATATTTTCGTATATACTGGGCAATGTCATATTTATTTCTTTAAATTTATTTTTAAGTGATTAATTAAGATTAATTAATGATTGACATGTTATAAACTGCACGAAATTGAATAAATTGGCAATTACAATAAATGTATATTTATCATAAATAGACCTACGTTTGTACACGTTCTCGCCTGGTGGTAAGCGACGATGCTGCCGACGTTGCGACGACGACTTTTAAAGACCAAGAAAAATAGACAGAAGACTTTCAAGAAAGACAGACGACGGCAAAGTATTCCAGTTCTTGGATGTTCGCATTAAAAATGTGTACGATTTGTTAATAAGGGCTTTATTTTTTTTATACAACTGAGCCTGATAACAAGCTTACCTGATAGTAAGTGGTGAACCTAACCTGTAACTGACGCCTGCAAGGTATCACAAGGTATCACAAGGTGACCACAAGGTATCAATACGCACGTGGAGCGTGGACACGTGCATCTCCCATCTCCCATCTCCCATCTCCCATCTCCCATCTCCCATCTCCCATCTCCCAGCTCCCATCTCCCATCTCCCATATTCTGACTCCCACCTCCCGACTCCTATCTCCGATCTCACGACTCCCATCTCCCATCTCCCATCTCCCATCTCCCATCTCCCATCTCCCATCTCCCATCTCCCATCTCCCATCTCCCATCTCCCAGCTCCCATCTCCCATCTCCCATCTCCCATCTCCCATCTCCCATCTCCCATCTCCCATCTCCCATCTCCCATATTCTGACTCCCATCTCCCATCTCCCATCTCCCATCTCCCATCTCCCATCTCCCATCTCCCATCTCCCATCTCCCATCTCCCATCTCCCATCTCCCATCTCCCATCTCCCATCTCCCATCTCCCATCTCCCATCTCCCATCTCCCATCTCCCATCTCCCATCTCCCATCTCCCATCTCCCATCTCCCATCTCCCATCTCCCATCTCCCATCTCCTGACTCCCGACTCCCATCTCTCGACTCCCACCTCCTGACTCCCACCTCCTGACTCCCATCTCCCGACTCCTATCTCCGATCTCCCGACTCCCATCTCCCGAATCCCATCTCCCGAATCCCATCTCTCGACTCCCACCTCCTGACTCCCATCTCCCATCTCCCATCTCCCATCTCCCATCTCCCATCTCCCATCTCCCATCTCCCATCTCCCATCTCCCATCTCCCATCTCCCATCTCCCATCTCCCATCTCCCATCTCCCATCTCCTATCTCCCATCTCCCATCTCCCATCTCCCATATTCTGACTCCCACCTCCCGACTCCTATCTCCGATCTCCCGACTCCCATCTCCCATCTCCCATCTCCCATCTCCCATCTCCCATCTCCCATCTCCCATCTCCCATCTCCCATCTCCCATCTCCCATCTCCCAGCTCCCATCTCCCATCTCCCATCTCCCATCTCCCATATTCTGACTCCCACCTTCTGACTTCTATCTCCGATCTCCCGACTCCCATCTCCCGAATCCCATCTCCCGAATCCCATCTACTGACTCCCGACTCCCGACTCCCGACTCCCGACTCCCCACTCCCGACTCCCGACTCCCGACTCCCATCTCCCATCTCCCATCTCCCATCTCCCATATTCTGACTCCCACCTTCTGACTTCTATCTCCGATCTCCCGACTCCCATCTCCCGAATCCCATCTCCCGAATCCCATCTACTGACTCCCGACTCCCGACTCCCGACTCCCGACTCCCCACTCCCGACTCCCGACTCCCGACTCCCATCTCTCGACTCCCGACTCCCGACTGCTGGCTCTCAAATCCCATCTCCCATCTCCCATCTCCCATCTCCGATCTCACGACTCCCATCTCCCATCTCCCATCTCCCATCTCCCATCTCCCATCTCCCATCTCCCATCTCCCATCTCCCATCTCCCATCTCCCATCTCCCATCTCCCATCTCCCATCTTCCATCTCCCATCTCCCATCTCCCATCTCCCATCTCCCATCTCCCATCTCCCATCACCCATCTCCCATCTCCCATCTCCCATCTCCCATCTCCCATCTCCCATCTCCCATCTTCCATCTCCCATCTCCCATCTCCCATCTCCCATCTCCCATCTCCGATCACCCATCTCCCGACTCCCACCTCCCGACCCCCTCCTCCCGACTCCCATCTCCCATCTCCCATCTCCCATCTCCCATCTCCCATCTCCCATCTCCCATCTCCCATCTTCCATTATAAATGATTCAGATGTAAAAAATGTTTTTACATGTTATAAGGTAACAACAAGCAACAGCCGAATAGAGAACCTACTACTTATTTTGAAGTCGGCAGTATTGCAGTATGCGAACAAAGTCGCGGGCTTTCCTGTTGTATTGTATGAAGTAAGTTGCAATAATAATAAAAGATATGTTGAGAGGACCCTTGTCAAAAGAAATCTAATAGAATATGCGAGACACTACATTTTCGTAAATATGGTTTTATTGCTGTATTGTTAGCTTGATGGAAAGCGGTCGAGACAGTTTTCATGATGGGTCGATACATAAGAGTAATGTATAGAATTCAATAGAATGACGAAAATAAACATGTTTTATATAACTGTTACCCGCGACTTCATACGCGTATGCTTAGAACTTATATCTTATTTTTGTAAGGAATGCATTATATGTGCATCTAAAGGACATCTCACAAGTTTAATCCTCTATTTTACCCCCTTCGGGTATGATTTTTCAAAAACGTTGAAACAGGTATTTCTTTATTTTTTACTAAAAGCCTAAATATGAATTTTCAGATCCCTAAGAAAATATGAGTTATCCAAACAAACTCTCATACCCTATTTTACCCCTTTTAGGTTGTTTGTTGTGACAAAAAGTAGCCTATGTTCTTCCTTCAAATGCAATACATCTTCTTACCAAATTTCATTAAGATCTGTTTAGCCGTTTAGCCTTGAAAACGTAACAAACAGACAGAGACACTTCGCGTCTATAATATTACTAGCTGCTGCCCGCGGCTTCACACGCGTGGTACCTATACCTAAATAAAAAGTTACCTATGACCTTCTCCAAAGTCCCTGCTATCTCTATACCAAAATTCATCAAAATCGATTCAGCGATTAGGGCGTGAAAACGTAACAAACAGACAGATAGCGTTACCTAACTTTTTTATCATATTAAGTTAGACTATAGATTTCCCACTGCTTAGTGTTGTTATGGGAAAGTTAGTAATTTCGTGGCAAACGAAATTGTTGTGATTTATGACGGTGACGATGACTTATGACGGTTACATTACTTACTAGCAAGGGTTGGATAAAGATGTAAACACATGTTCATTTATAACATGAGAATTAATGTATGAATTAAACACCTTTTACATTTGGGAACAATGCATAAGTTTAATGTACAATTTTTGCAAACATACAAACTTCTTCAGATAAGCTATATGATATTAGATCCTTAATCCTTTGTGATGGAAAGACTAATAAAAATCAAGATAAATATTCAAGCATAAAACTCACACAAACACAAACTACTCCCAAATTCTCTGAACGTACAACACAAAATAGTATCAGGCGCAGTCGGCAAAATAAAACAGCCTAATAAGCAACATTTCAGAAAACCAATAACCACATTTAGGTCACGTACTTCCACAGGGGATCGTATCCTATACTTTCTCCGCACACTTTTATCACAATATACGGTATTCTCGCTCATACTGGAATGAAAATAATTTTCATCCGCGATGCAAAATTAGTCCCTGGCGAACGTATTTTCTGCTCGTGTGAACGCTGCATAATAGAACCTTCATGTGAAAGTCATAAATCGCATCGTAAACACTTCCTATTTATGCTGCTTTCAGAATGCCCAGTGGGTTTCGAAAAGCATTTCTTGAGCGAAAATTAAGGCAGCAAAGTTGAATAGAATTAGCGCGTTAACTATTCCATGCCCATGGTTTTGCAGTTCCATTTTTTGCGTATTTTTCCAAAAATCATTAGTTCCTATGAAAATAAAAATCTATTTCCCATTTTTTCTATAAATAAAAACCAATTAACGTGCGTTAGTTTCACAAAAACTCGAAAAAAGCCAGAAAATACGAGCTCGTTGCTCGGAGTTGGACCGATATATTTTTATTTATTATTTTATTTATGCCTTTATACTGGGCTGCGTTGGTTCACAATGAAATCAATTTTAAGTGGTACGAAGTTCACCGGGTTTATTTAGTAAATAGTAAATGAATATTGGTGGACAATTCAAACAGCACCCTAGCCCCAAACTAATCAAGCTTCATTACATAGTATAAAACAAAGTCGCTTCCCGCTGTCTGTCTGTCCCTATGTATGCTCAGATCTTTAAAACTACGCAACGAATTTTGATGCGGTTTTTTAATAGATAAGAGTGATTCAAGAGAAAGGTTTATATGTATAATACATACATAATATAGTAGAGAAACACTGATAATTATAGAGGTTAGCGTATATGGGTTCAACGTATTAGAACTTCAGAGCTACAGCAACGCGTGGCCGGGTCAGCTAGTGTTATATATAAGAGCCAAGTGACTGATAATATAAATAAATAATATGAACTAAATATTGATAAACAATGCACAGAACACCACCTAGCCCCAAAATAATCATAGCTTGTATTAAATACATACATATAAAGTATTTTATGATACTTTATAACACCCAGACAGTGAACCAACACCTATGTTCATCACGCAATTTTTTATCCTGGAAAGGAAAAGGTTCTCAACCTACAGCGTAGAATGCAGAGCTATTACCAACTGAGTTGACATGCCAGTCAAGAATACTTGTATACATGTAAATACAATGATTATTGTCTACCCATACGCAGACAAAACTGTGTATTTATCACACAAATGTTTGTATTTGGGAATCCTACATCTTGCCTTTTAGTGCAGAAAACTTAGCTAATGAATTGTAAGGCTATGTAGAAGAACATTTGGTTTTTATCATATTTGCTTGTTTTAATAATTATAGTTTTGCTTATAGCAGCTGTTAGATAAAAAACCACAGCTCACAGTTATAAACTTCAATAAAACTAATACTTATGGGGCAGGTTTTCTTTCTAATTTTTAGACGCGGAATTCTTAAAACTCGAAGCAATTTCTTGGTTTATTTTTCTCGTTAGCACAGTTCACTTCGACCTATAAATACCCATTGGAACTAAAATTTCAGTTCAGGTCAGAAACTAATTTCTTCGGGCAGTAGATGTTGACGGGATCGATTTGGTTTCAGCTTAAAAATTGAGCAGCGCGCTTGGAATGGAGTTTTAACGGCAGCATTGTTAATAAGGTTTGTTGACCAACTTTAATGGCGGCAAATCTCTTTAAAAACAAGAGGAAACTCAAAAGTGCTTATTACTAAATTATTTATATTAAATTTCAACATCATTTTTGAACTTTATATAAAATTAGATATTTATTAGAACTAGTGGTCGCCCACTGAATGAATTAATGAATGTTTTTTTTTTTTATAATTTAAAAAAATATTAGCATTCTGCACTCCTCTATATATATACTCGTAAACTATATGTGTGCGAAATTTCATACTCCTCCGTCCGCGAAATTTTCGTAAAAAGGGGTACAAAAGTTTTTGTTTCACGTATTCATATATAGATAATATACAATACCAAATATAAAATGGTGTGAAATAGTTGATCTATTTAAGGACCTCTGCCAGAGGCCCCCGAAAAAATAGCAGGATTGCCTCGTTGAATGTCAATGCTGGATCAGAAAAGAGAAGGTCACGCGATGTTACTACCAGACGCCGATTGTGCTATTATTTAAAACCACAATAATTAGTTGGAACTATTGCCAAGAGCCTGAGGTCTCGACAATTAAACAATAATTAACGATCGACAAATACCGGTTGTTTAGATGTTTCTGGTATAGGTACGTAATTCTGAAATATCTAATCGCTGCCTTGTAATACATTATATTATTGACGAGATAACGTCTTATAAATCAATGAACGCTGGCTGCCCGAGCGCGCAGGGGATAGAGCGGAACAAGCGATAGAGAGGCACGATCGGCCTAAACGGTCGGCTTGTGACGCATCTTAATAGGTTAAAAGTACTTAAGTATCAATTTTTTTATCAATGTTTTCTTTTGACGTTATAAAGTAATATTATCGCCCGTAAACCGACTTTAAAGATAACCTTTTTCAAATTTTAGATAGAATGTCGAGTACATTTTATAATAAAACAAAAATAACTGGAATCAATTTACGATGCTCAATTAAATGATACTGTTACAATATGCAAACTGTATCTGGTAAATTTTATTTCGCTTGATCCGAGAAATAAAATATTTAGTTACGTGATGTCAAAATATAATAGGGAAAATGATATTTTTACTGAAATACTGGCCACAGTATTGTGTTCTCCAATAATACCCGTACATTAATATCATTTTCGGTATATTCAATTGCGGTAAATAAATTTCATGAGTTATAATGACTATATAAATGCTTTGGTATTATTTGATTTGTATACGAGCATTTACATAATTTATAACATTAATGATATTTCATAAATATTATTATGTAAAATCGTTATGATTCAATACTTACTACTCAGGTTCTGCGCTTCCACGATTATTCGGTTCGTTCGGTTAATTTCGTCACAAGATGATGTAGTAAATCAATGTTTTGATAAGATATTTTTGTGAATTAAAAATAATATTAGTAGCTAGGTTATATTCTTATAAAAAGAAAAACTCGTAAAAGGTTATTATAATAATAATAATAATAATCCCGGACATTTCACACAGCATCATCTAGCCCCAAAGTAAGCAGAACTTGTGTTACAGGTACCACATGACTGATATACTACTTATATTTTTTTTGTATATACATATTATACACAGAAACACCCAGACCCGAGACAAATACATGCAGATGATACAAACAATTGTCCCGAACCCGCAACCTTCTGCGTCTCAGTTGGACCTTAGCCCATTGCGCCACAGAGGTCGTATATGTTAACGGTGTATAGCAGATACACCGTTAACATAATCCAATTTAAAATAGTGTAAACTGTAAAGCCTTTAATACAACCTTCTTTATATGCTAATAAAAATGACACAATATAATATTATTCGCAAGCCTGAATTCGAATCACTCTCGCGAAATTGTATTCATTATTTTATTCAACGCGTGTCACTTTGAATAACGTCATAGCGTAAAATTTTAGTTTATTTGTAAATTGGACTGCTTTTTAGAGAGATATAGTTTTTAGATGTATGACGGGGATTGGATTGGATGATATAATCAATGAATTAATCCATCGGATTTATTGACTGAGCGAGCGCAGATCTCCGAGGAAACTTGGAAGATTTGGCTTTTATGTTTAATTATTTGTTTTACGATGACTTTAAAATCGTTATTCTGATCTAAGTATTAGTTAAAAAAAAACAAAGCTTACGAGTATATTATAGCCGAAAAAGATGAGTCGCAAGGTGACATTTGTGCCAATGATATAAGGCACAAAATAGCACAAAATAATGGCACATCTTAGAACCTATTGATATATAACGTTCCTTTCAATACTCGTTAATAGCCTGAAGTAACAAAAGGAAGGAAATACGGATACGGAAACTAATTTTGATTTGATTTGTTGGTAAAACAATAGCATTGTTGTTAGAATTTGTCAAATATAATAATTGCAAACAAAGTATATTCATTTATTATTCCGAAGAGGTTGGGGTTTGTTTGTCAAGCATCAATAGAAAGATATTTCATTATTGTTATTGTGATACGAGTAATGTTGCGAGGGGTATTGAAATAACGAGGCATAATTTAATTAATATAGAATAGGCTATATAAATTAAATTAAATATAAAAATAAATAAAATAGATGAAAAAAAATCGAACGACCGAAGAGCTGGCTTCTCTGACCCAGGGAATTAGCAATGCCTTTCAACGTGGCAATGCTGCCAGTGTTTTGGGAACGCTCTGGTAGTAATCTGGATCCGTTGAGCTATGTACAGATCGTAAGCGGTCTATAGATAGCTCAACTGTAACCCATGAATTTTATATTATTCTGTACATATCTTAAAAGCTTTTTTGTTAATTAGCCAGGAAATTACATTACGTATTTGGTAGCTTCTACGGCGTAGAAACTCTAACAGCTACGCATTAAACACAGTGCACGTTCTACGACGTAGAGCCCGTAGCATATAACGTAGCAGCCATTTTATTATCTCAATTACGTCTTCTTTGACCTAACACTAAAAGCTTATTTTAGAAAAATATGCGATCGATTAAAGGGCGTTTAAAGCTAGATTTAAAGCACGCCATAAAGCTAGATTGGATGATTACCATAAAATGAATCAAGGAGCCATACAATAATAAAATAAATGTGCGATCCAGCCTTAACGAGCTACGACACCTGTCTGTCAAGTATAGAAACTTTAGAGGTAACAAAGGAGATTTATCGTTGATCGCGTCGTCAACATTTGAACAACACAGTTGAATAATATAAGCATTCTTCGTTTGTCATTTCATAAAGTAATATAGCGTTTCTAAATTATTTATTGTTTGTCGTGCTATTGCATGTTTTATTCAATAATCTTAGCGGAATTTTAATCAATAAATTGTGACTTCGTAGTACAAGTATGGAAAATTTAATTATAAATGTATTATATAGCAATATAACGACGTGGAATCCCGAGAAAGTTCAAGGTGGCCATTCTGCGATGACGTATAGAATAGACAAATAAGCCAAACAGCAAATAAGCAAGACAGTTAAGCCAAACAGACACATTACACTGGAAAATTGTCAACAAGATAGATGCCATTATAGGAAGAAGAGAAGAAGAAGAATATTATATTTCTAACAAGCAGGTATCCGCGGCTTCGAACCCGCAGTATCTATACAAAAAGTTTTATTTGCTTTTACAAAATACAATCTCATTACCAAATCTTATCAAGATCCGTTCTGCCGTGAAAAGGTAACAAGCAAATAGACAGACAGTCAGACAATAATAATAATAATACCGGACATTTCACACAGCATCATCTGGTCCCAAAGTAAGCAGAGCTTGTGTTATGGGTACCACATGACTGATATACTACTTATATACTTTATTTTTTGTAAATACATACATATTATACATAGAAACACCCAGACCCGAGACAAATACTTGCAGATCATACAAACATTCGTCCCGCGGCGGGAATCGAACCCGTAACCTTTTGCATCTCAGCCGGACCTAAGCCCACTGCGCCACAGAGGTCGTCAAAGACAGACACTTTCGTCTCTTTAATATTAATATGGATGGATGTTTTCACAAGACAAGCTCAGCAAACATCATTTTACGTGCAAAATAAATCCTTCTGCTGACATAACCCGCTCTTGCCCACAAAGGCTTAAAAGAAAATGATCGGATAAAGTGACGCGCGTGGGATATTTAATCTCCTCTGCGTGGAGTTATAAATATTTACGAGACCGAGCTAGTCAGTGATATTGGAAAATACTAAAGGAGCTTCGAAAGTAATACTTAAAACAAAACGTTCTTTGACAACGTGCAGAAAATAAAAATGATAATTTCATCGTTTATGCTGGAAACTAATTGTCAGCTCCAGAAAGTACATTACCATATACAACGATCGATCGTTGATTATAAGTTTAGCGCAAGCTGAGTTTTAGTTTATTAGCAGAATACGAAAAAACATCAAAGCCGTATCTTTTGTCTGCGGTTTCATTTAAATCAAGTACAATAGCCGCTTACGACGCATAAATTCGGGGTCCTACGGCCTGATTTTTGTGGGAACCGTCGCAACCGATGAAGCTGGAGACCTGTCGTCGGCCGTCCGATCCGTCGGAAGACGGTAAAAGGCGCGGCGCGTGAAGATGCTAGTTAAATGACAAGTCGCGCCAATTTGATACGATGAAAAATGATATGGGTCACTGACCAGAATTATTCACAATTATTGGGAACACTCGGCACAGGCCGCGATAGGCCTCGACAGGCATGGCAACGTAAGACAAACGCGGACTAGTGTAATGTGGATGAAATGACACTAGCCCGCGCATACTAACTGACACGGCTCGGACGCGAGCTCGTTCATTGCACTGCACAGCAGCAGAACCTTATCCCGTTGTGTCCGATAGTTTGTTTAAAACGTCCAGCGATGTTTTAATCATATTATCTAGCTAGATGGTACCACAGGAAAAATAGAACGCTCTGTCGCTGCGTTTTGGAATTTGGATATTATATTTTGCAAAATTTAACCTGGATAAGAGATTTTTAATATTAGTTGGATGACCGCAGTATCGTGAGATAAGCCGTATGACCGCAACGACGCGCGAATGACAACTGACAGGCTTTGTTGGTTCATGCCAATGTGTGGCATGTGTTTAACGTATTTTTGTTGTTGGTTTTTTTTATTGGATTTTTTTTCTGTGTAAGACAAAATATGTGCACTCCACGGAGTTCAAAACCATTTTAAAGTTTAAATCAGTTTATACCATAACCAAATGAGTTCAACTTTTTATACTTGGGATTTAATAAATGCTGCAATAAACTATCTTAAAAAGTCGGGTGAAATCTTTGTTTTTGTTCTAAGTTGATTAAATTAATTGAAATATTTAAATGAAAACCCGTTTTAAAACTCCAAGTCCAGGCAAGAATACCCAATTAGAAAGAGAATTAAGTAAAGTCCTACAAAACAAGGCTCACCTACTTAAAGCCTAATCCTAGTACCTACTTAGCCCCTAATTTGAACTCGGTCCAAGTCTCTTAGACTATATTATTTTGTTTATAATAAGAAAATGATAATTTAATTCATAAATTTAAATTATAAAAGAACTTAACAATTAGTCAGAAAACTTTATTATAGTTAGCTAGATATAGATGGCAGAGTGGATTTGTATCCTATTTTGAAAACGTTTGAAATGTGGAGCTGAAGAAGAATGGAAAATAAAAGCTGGTTAAAAAAAAAAGAAACAAAGATGTAGGTACTTACTAAAAAGATTGTAAGAGGAAGACTGATTGAGAATTGATTAATAAAATGATTGATTTACAAAGAAGGTTGCTGTCATGTGTATAAACAGGTCAGAGGTTGATTTTGAGAGGAGCTCATGAAGAAAACTTTATCAGTTACACCGAAAAAAGCAAAGCTCTTAATTTAATAAAGACGTGCCCCGGCTTCGCAAAGGTGCAATTTAGAGTTGAGTTGACGGATTTTTTTGTCGGTAATAATGTGTACTATCAACATAGAGTATATTATTTTATGTATTATAAACAGTTTTTGAAGCGCACGCCAAATAATGACTTTTATAGGCAAATTTTTGTTACCTTGGGCATGCATTTTTCGTATCTAAAAATATGATTAACATGTTTATAATGTAGCTTTCTATAGATGTAATAATTTATCAAATCGTATATTTTTTTAAGTTTATCCATTACAAACAAACATCTCAAATAAACAAAAAAAACAACTTTATTATATTCTTAGTTTAGATAGATGATGATCAGTATTTGATAAATTTCAGACTCGATAGCGTTAAAAACTAGTGCTGAGAGCACGGGTAAAACTCAAATTGACAGCAGTTCAAGTTAAATTAAAGTTTGAATAGCGATGATTGAACGTCAGTCGTTAGTATAATTTCCGTTTCACTTTGCATTAACGACTTGTCATTCAGTTAAGTGTTTCTGTTATTAATAATTAATCATATTAAATACAGAAACAGTTATATAATCCATGTCACTCAGCTCCCTTTGCACAGATAGGTAATATAACTCAATTTAATTGCTTCATGACTCCCTGTGTCGTGGTTGCCAAACTGAAACTCAATTATACCAAATAGTACACACCATAGGAGAGCTTACTTAATCGTTCATAACAGATATATAAATCAATAGTAGTAGACAATGCATACAACAACATCTAGCCCCAATCTAATCATAACTTGTATTATGGTGATGGTTGTATTAGTGGATGCTCTATTTGCTATTTATATTTGCTACGTATTTAAATACCATAACGAAATACACTTGCGCACTTACCGCGAGACACAAGGCAAAATTGAGTTTATTCTAATCGCGTCCCTCCTACCCGCTGAGCGCACTGTCCTAGCGCTGGCGACGGCACTGGTAGGAGAAACATCCCATATATATACATTTTTACTTTTAACACCAGCATGGCTGCGCCGGGGGAGTGGAAAAACACTCAATGGCTGAGAGATACTTATATTATTTTAAATACATTCTTATGATACTGGGTGCTACCCAGCCACAGAACAAACACTTTTGCTCGAAGATCAACGAAGTTAAGCAACCTTGTGCATCGTCAGTACCTTGATGTATGATCGCAGTAGCATTTCCATCAGAGAGCAGCTGTCGGTCCTGGCTTTTCATAAATAGTTATGCCATGTTATGCCATATTTATGTCACCAGAAGTGGCGATTGACTCGTACGGAGTATTAGTAATAGTACTTATGACAATAACCATAACGAAATCGATAGCGAATCATACAATCATTGATTCTGTTAAGAAGTAAACGTAACATAAAAGTAAAAGTAGGCGAATAAAGATGCATGGATTGTGTGAAAGACGATATGAGAAAGATATGACGGCTAATAGAGAGAAATGGAAGAAGGAAACAATCATGTCATGTTGTGGCAACCCCATGGGCAGGGAAATGATGATAATGATGCGACTGCCCGCAGCATGGCATTTATCAAACTTTCTCACGAGAAAAAATAATTGTCTGTAAACTCGGTTTAAGGACGATAATTTTACGATAATTTTACATCATAAGAAAAAAATGATGAACCGATTATGCCTCTCAATCGCTTGTTCCGCGCTCTCGCTTGCACGCTTGTCTTAGGTGAAACGTGACAATGAGTCATGCTTTTTCGTGCGTGCAGCCAGCGTTCAACGATTTATAAGACGTTATCACTTCAAAAATTATAATTCTTTCTCAAAAAAATGTATGACATATGTATTTATAGGGCCTTCTAAGAAATGATTCGAGAATTTTCACAAAATAAGCGCGAAAAATCAGAAACTGAACGTTTAATATTCCAAAACACTGTAGAATGAAATGTAAAAATGTACTGAAATGAAACAATTTTTCACGAAAAATTCACAGAAACTGCAGTGCCAGCCATCCTTTTACATATTTAATTTCGCTCTGAAACACGTGTGAGTTAATTTTTGTCGACAACACCTGTCAGAACAATGTGAAATGCCATTAAAATTTTTCGTCAGTCAGTTTTGCTTTGTATTGCATTTAGAAACGGAATATCTTATTATACCTTATTAGCAAATGTGACGTTGAAATCTGTTGGCATCTATAAATAAATAAATGAATTAATCTGGACAATGCATACAACACTATTTAGGCACAAACAAAGCTTTGTCTGTACTATGGTGATAAGATAACTGATAGGGTACTTATATATTTTTACGCAGAACAAACACCTATATTCAAGTTTTATCCTGGGAGGGAATCGAACCCTCAACCTACAGGAAGGCAGAGCTATTACCGACTGAGCTGACAGGCTAGTCATTTTTTTTTTCATTAAAATGACAAGGATAGAGCATTATTTCAAGCGTTTTAAAATGGCAGATGAAGGATACACGAGTCAGTGGCACAAACTCGATAGTGGGCGCAGCTAAAATGCATGCTATTTCACCTAGCTTTGTGTGAGAAAAGGATAGACGTGCACCAGGGATATGGATGTACAGTAAGAAGATAGTGTGATTATAATTTCAAGTCATATGATCAGATTAATCTATGATTTCTAAATAAAACGATTGCATAAAAATAATGAATAGACCTTTGGCTCAAGGGTTCTCATGACAAAAACTACTGAATGTATTTATTTAAAAAAAGTTATTTGAGCTCTTGAATAAATAATCTATGCTTGTATAGGAATATTTTTTAGTTTGCGTACTCCGTTTGTTATTTATTCACACCTAAAGTTGCGCTAAAATCAGTGATGAAAAACGATTTTTTTTGAGTCTTGTATCTTTTAAACCCATATTATTTTTACAATTATGTATTGCTACAAGCATAGATTATGACAAGACAAATTTATATCACTTTTAGTTTTATTTGTTCATCATCAGACGGTGGTGTTCGCCCTTCGACGTTTGTATGGAGAGATAATCGACTTGTTCACTCTTAAGAGAGATAGACCATTATCCTTTTCACAATTTAAATGTCACAACAAATACATAGAAATTATATAACAACGCATCAAAACAGATTGATGTATCAAAATCATCGAGATAAATATACTAGAAGAGTAAACCTCTTCTTTCACGCGTCAAGAAAGTGTAACCTTTTTGGTTTTGACGACGTAGCTCTGAAACCATACACTTATCTCTTTTACTCTTGAACTGAACTACTTCTAAAGTAACATTGATTTTGATAGAGATAGTAAAACAGCTTCAGTTGTCAGCTTGGTGATACCAACTCTTTAGAAATTTACCACGAAGAATTATGAGTTATGGAAAAAACTGTGCAGAAAGTAAATGTGTCATTAAAAGCTGAGTTCAAATGGCGGGAGACAGTATGCAGAATCAGAATGCAGAATTTAATAAGTACTTAGCTAAAATATTTTAAGGGTGTACTACAACTACTCACTTAACATTTATTGTTAAGTGAATAGGTAGAATAAATCTATGCTAAAGATTTGATAATTAAATGTCAGTTTTTAGCAAACTTTCTTGGGAAATTTTCGAAGATCTTGATATGACATATTTTTATAAAGTGTCATAGCTTTTAATTTGAATCGTTTTTAAGAGGTAGCTAATCTGAGGAACTCATATAGCTCAGTGAGTTCACATAATATTATAAACGTCCATTCATTTTATTATGTATAAACTGCAAACTTTTTCGTGGCAACTCTGAACGAAAAACAATTTTAATTGTAATAAAAATATTTTTTTGATTTTTATGTGCTTGCGTGCGTGAGTTAACCTCCTTCGACGTCACGATTGTGACTGATTTAATGATAGAAGCGAGTAGGTTATTTGACCTCGTTAAGGGTACCTTACATTACGTAACATATTGCTGATCTTTTTATATAAATATATGTTCAAAAATACTATTGTGATAGCGGCTTTGCACTCAATTCGTATATTTGTGTTATCATCACACAAAGCAATAGCGATTCAATACAGTCATTTATCACACAAAATGGCGTTCGGTATTTGCGGAGCAAACGTTTGTTTGTTCCGGGCATTGGTGTTAGTGGTTCGCGTATTTTGTAATGCGCACGCATGTCACTTATGGTGTCGCAATATGGTTCTATAATAATTCTCCTTTCTGCTAGCTTTTAAATGCAGATACATTTTAACCCAACATAAAAGTTACAAGATCATACCAAAAAACGATAGGACCAAGAAGAATTTCGTGCCTGATTCTTTTTAGTCTTCGTTTCGGAAGAACTGGACCAAAGTTCACCAACACGTGAGATAGGGGTGGCCAAAGTAATTAATCATGCGGTCTAAATTATTATACAGAAATTATATCTTTTATATATTTAAAGTAAACATTAAATTCATTAATCCGTTATAGAATCCATTAGACAGAAGGCAAAGTTGTGTTTCGTGGTTGTGGATCGTTTTCATCCAGGACAAACTTTTCCGTGATGAACATACTCGTAGGTGTTTGTTCTGTGTCTGGGTTTATGACCAGCGTCAACGTACCAGCTGTTCTCGAACCCAACGGTCTGATACGTGATGATGGTAAGAGGCCTGATGGTATGACTTTTGTCTCTTGGGAGATGGGTAGGCCATTAGTGTGGGATGCTACTTGCGTACATACCCTGGCCGCATCCCATCTGTTGGGGTACTTCCGTTAGGGCTGGTGCGGTGGCTGAATGTGCCAAGGACCTCAAAAACCGCAAATATGCTGGTTTGGATAAGCCTACATATTTGAGCCTTTTGGAATCGAGACCCTGGGCCCGTCGGGAACAGTAGCCCACCGCGTTTTCAAAATTATTTCACGGCGTCTGCATGACCCAAGAGCTGGCTCATATCTGGCTCAGCGAATTAGCATTGCCATTCAACGTGGTAATGCCGCCAGTATCTTGGGAACGCTGCCCTCTGGCAGTGATCTGGATCAGTTGAGCTATCTATAGATCGTTTTAAACGGTCCTAAGATAGCTGAACTGTTTCACGTGTATTTTATATTATTGTATATTATTTTGTACATTTCTGTAATTATTTCTGTAAACAAAAAACTTATATTTATATTTGATAGACCCTCCTTCAATTCGAGTTAAAATTCAGCGAGATAGGATAAATCCAATATAGTACGCGTTAAATTGCCCCGCGTCTTAGTTAAACACGTAATATCCGGCTCGAAGCTCGTATCCGATGTAAATCAGACGTCGATGCTGTCGTTTTACGGTGGTGATTGAATTTTGCTTTTGATTTAGTACTACATTAAGAAGGTTAACTAACGCTTGTAAGTTGGTATAAGTGACCACTTCCGGTGACGGAGTTGAATGTCAGCTTGAAGGTTTTTATCTTATATTTCTTACTATCATGACGAAAGTGTATGGGCTTTTTGTTTTTCTTCTTCGTTAATGGCATTTTTTTTCACAGGAAAACAAACAGTCTCTTAATACTAATAACAATTAACTAAATATATAACTATGAATCAATTAATAGTTTCGCATGTGTCATAATAATGTAAATTTTCCAGTGTCAAGTGTGTATATTGTTTATAGTATGGCACAAAGTCGTATCTTGTCATTTGTCATTTGTTATTTTATATAAATGGTGTCTTTCATATAAAATAGTTATACGTATTATTTTTGCTTGAATCACAAAGCAACACAAAACTTTTATTCTAAATATTCACACCCAAGTCATATAAATAGTTTTTAATAAATAGTTTTGTTTAAATAAAAACACCAAAAATACTAATAAAAACGGATATTACTCGAGAAAAATAAATAATATAAGAGCGTAATGTTTGTTCTCCAAGACGGCCAAAAATAATCTTATGGTGGGTCCACATTTGTGACAATTCATCGTACCGTGGCTCCGTGACATGTTACGGTACTTGCTACGCTAAATGTGGACCAGGACTGTAACATTTTGAGAGATCGTGTTGTTTTGCCGTGTCTGTCAGTGTTGTGCTCGTGGCCGCGGCGTCGTCGTCTGCAGTAGCGACAGAGTTAGCATTAGCAAATTACTATTTAGCTTATATAGCTTAGTGCATCATTTATATATGTTTGCGCTTTAAAAAACAGATGACAGAAGAAACTCCGGCAATGGTGGCAACTCGAGATTTTTAAGAAAAGAAATAGTCATGGCGGAAAAACATTACTGGAAGATTTACATTTTCAACGAATAAGCGGAATATACAAAAACTTCACTAGAATGGCGCCAGAAGATTTTGAATATCGAATTAATGTAATTGGCCCTAAGTTACAAAAAAATGATACCCATCTTCGATTGGCAGTTACAGTTCAGGAGAGAATTGCACTAACATTACGATTCTTGGCTTCAGGTGATTCCTATACATCATTACACATAATTTTGAATACATTCAGAACATCTAAGCAAGCTATAAGTAAAATTGTTCCAGAAACTTGTGAAGCAGTGGTCAGTTTATTAAATGAATTTATAAAGGTAAATAAGTTTTATTATTAATCACATTGTGTAGGTACTCGTATGTAGATTACCGTAAAACATGCCTACTTTGCTCCAAATTTAGAGAAAGTGTGATAACCTAAAAACATTCTACATTAAAGGTTGTTTTTGAATGTATATTTAAAAAAGACCTTAAAAACTATTGATTTACACCAATAAAAGTAGCTCTTTATTGAGTTCTGGGGTATATATAAAACGCCGAATTAGGAGCAATCTTACCCACCGCTTTGGGGAACAATGCTCCTACAGTACCTATCTCCGGACAAAAAAAGTATATAATTTAGAGCTGGTGAATAGATAGCAGCGTAAACTGTTACTATGCTCCTGAAAAAAACCCTGGAGAATTATAGTCAGGTGTTTCCAGCTAATTTTTAGGGTCTGTACAAAAAAAAATCAAAAAAGGAAAATTAGGAACTTTTTATTTAAGCATAAAGTCAGATATTATTAAAAATCAGTCATTATTCAGTGTGAAGCATCTTCAATTACAACTATTAAACCTTACTAACTATTAAAAAAAAATAACAACGTATACACTTGTTGTAACGAATACACGCAACAACACACTGATGCAAGTGAAGTGATGCACTAACCTTCCGACGTCAGCGGGGTGCGGGTGGCGGGAAGGCACACCGCAGCGCACCGACTCGAGCGCCGAGCCGATCCGTGACCAGTGCAGTGACAAAAAGTAATTGCCGCGTGTCTATCACGCGTTGCAAAGACGAAAGTGTGGACGGTTGCATTTACCCGGACAAGGACAGAAAATTCTTTGAAAAAACCGCCTTCCGAGGGATCGGCTCGTGACATGTGACATCGGCGCGTGACAGTACAAAAACACCGTCCACACTCGCTACAAATGTTACGCGTTCTTTTGTGCGTATCAAGCTTCAAATTTTATGTTACGGCGAAATATTTTTGCCTTCATATGTGGGGTTCTGAGTGGATCGCTGCGTGACACTAGGTCGTGTAACATGTCCGCGTGACAAAAACCGTCCACATTTATGTTTTTGTTTCGCGTAACTGTTACAGCTACGAAGCCACGGTGCGTTGAAATGTCACAAATGTGGACCCACCTTTATGGGCTCTTTATTAGAGCAAAACACCCGCAGATCGAGAACTAGAACAATTTTCTGACAGATCTCAATGTAATTTTGTCAAAAAACTATGATTAACTATTATTTGAATTTTATTCTAAAACTACGGCACAATCCTAAAAACTTACCTGTTACCTGTTATATTTTGTCACTTGATATTTTCAACTTACCTGTTGAAAATATTATGTGACAAAATGTTGGTAAGAAGATTTCTTGTGCACCATTTTCACGAACAGAAAATTTATATCGGTGCTAATATTATTTTAAACCTATTTCAAAACTTTCAGCTTGATTACATACCGACCTTATAGAAGGTTGACCTTATTTATAAAGGCTATAAACAACCCCTACTTATTAATAAATATCAATGATAAAACCTCTACCAGTAATACAATTGGGGGATTTGTGAGGAATCTATTTATTTTCCTTTTATTTAAAACTAGCTGACCCTGTGCCCACTTCGTTGGGCAGTTACAACTTCACAAAAAATATTAAAATACTAATACCGCTATTTTAAATATATATATTTTCAACGCGATCAACAAATATTGATTGTCTACCTACGTTAGGGACTTATGGGTCTATGGGATATGATTTACGTCGGTAAGTAATGTCTGGTACTATGTTTCTACCTACGAGTATATATAAAGAGAACTTAGAGGCTGGCAATTTGAACAGCCAAGACGTATGCAAGATGCGATTAATAGGGAATAGATTGGAATAAGCTTACTGTCGAAGAAATCAGGATACGTCTCGGGTCACCATTCACCTCGCCAAGGCACTATGAACTGTGTCGCTATGTTATCTTTCCATAGCCATCGCATAGTAACTTCAACTCGTAGCGTCCGCTTGGCAGGGCTTTGGTCTGGCATACCGGCTTCAAATTTTCCTTTACAGGACTTGACGATAATTTAACTCCGTTCCTTGTTAGCTGAGCAATGCCTGTAGTTTCCTTTCGTAGCGTAGCGTTAGCGTCTTTAATAGCCAGCTAGACCAAGTTATTGTCAGACATTTTTTTTTTTCACATTACCTGGAGGTAATGATATGTTTGCAAGGGGTTCCACCTTGCGATGGCTCGGTCTCACCTGACCCTGACTTACATTTTCACAAGTATGATTGGACTCGCATACTCTGATTGTGACTTTCTATCATTCTATTGAGATCATCAGTGGTATTACGAACTTTTAGTTTTTCGTGATGAGAAAGTTTGTATGGTCGATAAACCACTGGGGCTGAACCTGTTACTTGTATTTCCATTACGCTTGTGTTGACAGTGGTCATGGCCGTGCCAAAAATCAGACAATCTGAGAACTCATCAATTACAACCATAAGAGATTCGCGCTCCTCGCCTGTAAGAGGCGAGTTAACCTCGATCGTATAGCTAGACTCGATTGCATTGACAGAAAAAGGTTTAACAGGGGAACGTGTTAAATATTGCCGATCCCTGGTACGAACGTAGGTAACTCCGTTATGATTAAGGATGTCAGTTCCAATATTAATCAGGGCACACATGTACGGCGATGGCACTATTACTAGATCAGCCTCAATAGAGAGATCCCTTCAAATTCCAGAGTATCTGTTACGTAAGTGGTTGTAATAACCTCCCTATTACCTATTCTCTTGATAGTGCAATGTCTTTGTTTGGGCTGACACGTGAGATACTTTAATGCTCGAAATGAAATAAGAGACGCGTTTAATGCACCACTATCAGTAAGGACGTCCATCGGGATCCCTTCAATCCCAGCTGTTGTAGTATCAGCTTTATTTTAATTAGTTTGATCAGTGCACAGATTGACATTTCTGTGGTTACGCGATGCAGACCGTGCTTTAGTAAAACAAGTATTCTCACTACATTCTTACAAAACTGGCAGGTGTTTGATTTGGGATTGGTAGGGTTAGGTTACGCTAAAAGTGCTGAATCGGGGTTTGAGTTTTGAGACTTTGGCCTCCTACAGTCTCGGGCTACATGCCCTCTTTGACCGCAATTGAAACATTCAATTACAGAAAGAGGCATAGGTTGGGTAGAACGCTTCTTGTTGACGACTTGAGGGTGAACATTATGTTTATTTTTTGGCTTTAGGTATATCGAGAGGAATGACACCAGGTTTTCAGTAGTTAGTGATGCGTTAGAAGCAGACGCTCGAACTTGGGCATTATCAATTCCGCAAATAATTATCTGAACCCTCAATTCGTCATCAAGACCCTTAAGATTACTATTCGGCATAAGAAGAATAGTTATCTGAAGTGGTTTTCATTGCTTCAAACAAAATGTTTGCATAGTCTAATTTACCCGGACACAAAGGTTTGAATTCTAACTTAAAATTAGACCTAGTTCGGTCGTTACTAAGCCACTCAGATAACCATGTCCTAGCGTCACCTTTAAGATAAGATGCGATACGTGACAAACACTCATGATCGTTCCAGCCATTGGCGTCTTTAGCGCGGTCAACCTCCTCGCACCATGAGTCAATATTTTGGGTTGTAGGCTTATTACGATTAAAGAGTTAGTTGTCAAAGTTTGACACGTAATAACTTTTTGATCTTAAAGGTTGGATAGACTTTAATGCTTCAATATGGGCCTGAGCAAGAGTGGAAGCCTCAGAGCATTGTGTGGTTGTTTCTATGACTTGGTCAGAAACTTCTCTGTTCTCTAATGTAGACGGTGGAAACTCGTGATTTTTCGATAGTAGGGTAGAATTACTTTGTTTCTGACAATAGACTGGGATATGTTTTTATTGACTTTTGGCCGGGTATTTTGTAAATGTTCGCGACTTGTGCTATGACTTTCGTAACCAGCCATGCATGGGGGTACGTTCAAATTAAGAGGAGAGCGATTACTAGAATGGCTGTGACGGCTAGATATGACGCGAGAGCGTTTGTGGGAAAGTAACGAGCGAGGGGCGCTTCGTGATCGAACATGAGACCTACTGCGCGTAATTTTTCTGTTCGCACGTGATGCTCGACCGCGAGAAACAGTAGATGATCTAGATCGTGTTCTACGGCGCAAACGTTCTCGCGAATTGAAACGATGTTTACTACGGGGTTGGGCATGTGAATTACTTTGTGACCTGTGTTTTGATCTACTACGGTTATTACTTCTTGGCATTGTACTGACGTTGCGTATACAATGATTAAAGTTACACAGAACCAGGCAATTCTTTTCAATGTGTGGGTAGTTCCAATTTGTTTACTCGACACTTGTGGACTTTGTGTTTTTCTAATTTAACTTCTGATTTTAGGAATTCAGACTCATGGGCTTAAAAAAAACAAATCTCAGGTTGACCTAACCATTTACTCATAATTCAATCAAAATAGCTTTAACAAAGAATTCAGATAACACACAACCATTGAAAAAAAATGATCTAGATTACACATGAAATAATCAAACCAAGTAACACAAAATAACTCACGTGACCTTTACACAAAACTTCACAAACACACTCTAATTTTACAATCCTTTAGCTGTTGCACTGTCGAGCACCACGAACTAAGTGCCCGAATGATGGTTTCCTTGTATTCCTTATACAGGAGGGTTGCTTCATCGCCGGTCTCTTGGTGGGAGAAATGCTACTGCTTAGTAATAATTAGATTAACAAAGTTACGGATAAATATTGATAGATGGCGCTAGCGGCCACCCGCTGCTTTGTACACACCGTTCCCGTTGTTTTTCCGAGATAAAAATAGCCTATATCCTAATCCAAGTTACTAACTATATTCATTTTATGTTTCATCCAAAACGGTCCAGCGGCTCTCGAGTTATAAGTGGTGTAACTAACACGACTTTCTTTTACGTATATAGAAGATAATGTTCTTACAATATTAAGATCAGTATCCGGAAGAGCAAAGTGAAACATACGAATAGGTTACTTGTGTCGATATAAGTAAATATATATATATATTAAATAATAGCTGACCCGGCAAACTTCGTACCGCCTCAGAATCAATAAATAAAAAAGCAAGCATTTTTTTCATATTTACTCACCTTTTAAACCTTTCCTGGGCTTCCACAAACAATTCAAAACCAAAATCAGCCAAATCAGTCCAGCCGTTCTCGAGTTTTAGCGAGACTAACGAACAGCAATTGATTTTTATTATATAGATATAATATCGGTGCTCAGACGTGGTCGCTGACAGAGTTGCAGAAATCTAAACGTAAGATTTGCCAGTGAGCATTAGAGCGCAGCATTCATGATTCAAAAGAACCGACCGAGTACGAAACAGCATCATGCACTTTATTACTGGAATTACTCATGCGTGTATAAAAACGAATAAGACTGGCCTGTCAGCTCAGTTGGTAATTGCTCCACCTTCTGCGCTGTAGGTTGAGGGTTCGATTCCCTCCCAAGACATACATTTGTGTGATGAACATTATAAAAGAATTATGTTTGTTTTGTTTCTAGGTGTTATAAAGTATCTTATGTATGTATTTCAAAATATATAAGTATTATATCAGCCATCAAGACACCATATAACAAGCTATGCTTAGTTTGGGACTAGATGGATTGTGAGCATTGTTACCAATATTTATTTATTATTACTTAAGTGGGACTGGGCAGGTCAAATAGATGAGTCAACATGGTACATCCTGGCAGATTGACAGAGCGGCGTCGCGGTCGGCCGAAGGAAGAGGCCTTCTCGAAAGATAGAGCTAGTTCAATGGGTTTGGGGAAGACCTTTGTCCAGCAGTTAGACGAAATATGTTAAATAAAATATTTTCAGAATAATAACAATAAAATCCTGTATTCACAAAACAAACGCTAACAATCACCTACTGTATTTTAAGGGTTTCAGGGTTAAGGGTTTCGAAGTCCACAAAGGCGATACTGTGAGGGTTGCAGTATTGTTTCGACATGTCCGTGTGTATGTCTGTCTCTCCTCTCCTAATCAGAGCTATTGCTCGCAGAGTATTGATCTTATTGTGATTAAATTTAGCTCTGTTATATTAGTGGCCCCTACAATGTTATGAAATAAAGATTCTGAAATATTTTTTTGGTGTGTACCTCCCTTATATGTAGAGTGGGGTTGTTTTATTTATTTTACCACCCCTCGTGTGGCATATTGTTTTATAGTTATAATAAAGAGTTTGCTTAACCGTGATTCGACACTAATATTCGTTTGATAAAGCTTCAAAATTGTAGCATTTATAGAATTATGAAAAAATATTTCGTCTAGGTAGATTTTACAAGATTATGAGTCTAGTCTAGTATCGGATTTGTTAATCTGAAATTCATGAAAGCTCTATACAAAATACAACGTGATAACGTCTTATAAATCTATGAACGCTGGCTGCACGTTCGAAAAATTGTCACGTTCCGCCTGAGGCGAGCTTGCAAGCGGCGAGAGGCACGGTCGGCCTAAGCGTTCGGCTTGTGACGTGTCCTAATAGGTTAAAGGTATGCAATTTTTATCGATGTTTTCTTATGGCATGGCATTATCACGTAAAATTATCGTCCGTAAACCGACTTAACATACAAACATTTTTTGCTTACTAGAAGGTGTTGTATTAATTTAGAACGTGACCACTAGTCAATTTAATCCCTACTGACTTTGGAAGGCTCCACTGTACGTGTAAATGCACTTGGCTAATTTATCTATGTTTCCAGTGTTTATTGGTTATATTTTATGATTTCACTATAGCATGACAACATTATAAGAGTACTTAGCATTTTTCTTAATGCAAACATGCGTAGCCAGCAGTTCTGTAAGGTTTCCAACAGTCAGTCTGAACTTGTTCGAAAATATTGAAGGCATTGGATATTTCTGCAACTTTTCGGGGTCTATTTCTAATCTTAGTTCACAGTCAATTTATCTTAAGTTTAAGAGGCTAGTACCTACTTAGTTTTTAAAAACCTTAAATATACTTTTTAATTCGATACAAAAATAATTTCACAAACGTTCTCGAAGCAGAAAGCTGGAAACCGTAAAGCCGTTTTGCTAATTTATTTCTTTTTTTGCAGGTGGCGTCGCTGGCGGCTCCGCCGTATCAGTTTCTACTCAGGTGCGTTTTGATACGTTTTACAGAATTATTTTGAGATTATTGAACGGCTTATATAGACGTGATGGTTTCTGTTCTGAATTTGCAAATAGAGCTGACATTTATTATAAGTTTATATAAAAATTAAACTACAATAAAATGGGTATTTTCTAAGTTATTTGACTATTAAAATCAGCACCTAGATACCTACTTGCCCTCTTACTCACAATCACTTTATTGGATAATGTGGTGATTACGTATGGTATGTACTAGCTAATTATAAATACAAAATGTTTTATTCCACAAAATATATTTTATGTAATAGTGATGCATTTGTTTCTGTGTTACATTACACTACAATATTATAGAATTTTACAGAAAACCAGTAACTTCACTAATTTGTATCATACAAAGTAATTGCAATAGGTACATAGTAATTAACAATTAACCCAATATGTAGGTAAATTATGAACTGACATAATATATATATTTGAAAGAGCACTAAAAATTATTTGCATAAATGACTTTCTTATTCATGTGGAGTCATCCTAATGCCATATTGGCTAATAGAGGTTACGAAATAGATAAAACATCAAATAATTATAATGATATTTAGATAAGAGACATTCTATAGTATTTACTAAACTACTATTATAAAAATAATGGTTAGATTTCATTTTAATTTATAAAAAAAAAACAATATCTTTTTCCTTTCGTGTCGATGCTTCAGTCACTATATGATTTTAAAGTAGGTGGCCATTTTTAATTTTCCTTGCCGGGAGATAAACTCTAGAGCTGTTTTCTCTCTTTCCAAAGCTTTGCGGAACCTGGATGGTCATTTAAAGATTTTGCAGCTTACGGGTTTAATATTATAGTGAAGGTTGAACATTTAATTTTAGGTAAGGTCAAAAACCTCGTTTAGTTTATACGCGTAAATTGATTGTGCTATTATTTTTAATTAACCAATTTTAACCTAAACCAAATAAGTATTTTTGCCCAATTTTCCCAATTTGTGGTTTACAAAAATCGCTAATACTGGAATGAGGATATCGAATAAACGGCTGCCTTCTCACAGCCGAAAACATATGAATTTGTAATAAACATACGTATGTCGTAATATACACCGTCAGCATGACCTGGAATAAGAATATATTTTAAAGACAGCAGAAACTAGTCATATTCAGTCTCATGCTCCATAACACTACTTCCTTGGCCAATGTGACCAGCTAATGATTATATTCCCGACAAATTAATTATAAAATAAAATTACAAAACTCACCACCATCAGGTATCCAGGAGCTGAGAGGTGCACGATATGGTAGTGGCACATTAGCCTTATGTAAGTTTTGGATCAGCATATATTCTGTGTCGTTTTTGGCGGTGATGATGCTTCCACCTTCCAGCGTGCATATTCTCATATCATCAGCCGTAGTCGATGCGTTAAAGTAAAAGTTATAACAGTGCCCATTCTCTTTGTACAATGTAAAATCTGCGCCCAAGAAAGATATTATTATTACATACGAGAATCTCATTAAATTAATAGTTCTATATAGGATAGGAAAGATGGTGCCCGCGGCTTTGCACACGTGGTACCTTCATAAAAAGTAGCATACGACTGTCCCACAGATACATCTATCTCTATACCAGATTTAACTATACCAGTCCTTTTAGTTTGCTACCTTAGAACCAGATGACTGATGAAATACAAATATTTTTGAAGTGATATCTTCTTATGGGAGGGTAAACCATTACGTAACGCGTTACGGCGCCAGTCTGTCTGTCCCTTCTCTCACGCATACGGCAGCGGTAGGTTGGCTCCTCCTCTCTCACTCTAACCCACAGCGCTAGTTAAATTAGTTTAGTTATCACTTCTGTCGGGCGTACCTACATACATAATACCTAAAGATACAGAACCAACATCTGTTCATCAAACAAATGTTTGTCCTGGAAGAGAATCGAACCCGCACCCGCAATCTATGCGGAAATGGCATAGCTACTTGCAACTGCGAAGAGAGACCAGTCATATATATGTATAAGAACTTAAATATAAAAAGTAATTAATTTCATTTTTACCTATATATTTTTAGCCTGATAATCCGGTTTGATCTCTCATTAAAAACTCCTAGTAGATAAGCAACTAGGTAATTTTAAAAATGACTGTACAATCCAAGTGCGAGTTTAAAGTACTGGTGATAAAAAACTGACCAGGGTCATAACAGCTTGGTCCCGGTTTAGGTGTAGTCACAGGTTCAGGTGTAGTCGTCGGCTCACGTGTAGTTGTTGATGCAAATGCGGTGGTTGCGTAGCAGACATATGGTAACTTTAGTTTGCAGTCGACTTCTCCCGTGGTACCGTTTGCAAAAAACACACCACACAGTTCGAAATTACTGGATACAACTGGTAACCCTAAAACAATAATTATTTTAATTATATGCTAGAGTATGATAGAAAATATTGAATAAATTAGCCAAGTGCATTTTGACCATAATGTAACTACCGAAATTTGTAAGAAAGATAGATAGATTAACACCTAATTATACACAAAAACAATAAATAAATAAATAAAATTGTACAATGGGCGGCCTTATCGCTAAAAGCGATCCCTTTCAGACAACCTTTGTATGAACAGGATAAACAAAAACAGAACGACGGCGGTGTACAAACATTTACTTAATATAAGTAAGGTATAGGTAAGATAAGAATGCTAGTGGTCAGGTCCCAAATCAATTCAACATCTAGTTTTAAGTTACCATGTGTTTCTAAAAAGTGGCTAAGCCTGTAGAGGATAAGACTTTATTTAAAATGACACTGGACTCAAATGACGACTAGCATAATATTTATTAAACGAATCTCTGTATCGAAAAACTATGTCTTATATCTACCGTACAAATTACTTGAAATACCTATTCAGCGATATGCCACACGATAGAGTAGAATTAAAAGAAACCAACCCCACTTACAAGTGTTTAGACAAACCTGATATAGGCTTAAAAATACTATTAACCAATGATTATCACATGTTTACAGAAATAAATATCTATCTATCTATCTATCTAAGTAACTTCAAAATAAATTTTAAAAAATCACAACTTTGTGAGTGTTACCAATGCGACTTCTAAAACTATCAGGGTTTTGAACATAATTTTCACTCAAAACGGAATATTTACCATGATTTAATAGGAGTTTTTTTGTTTCCCCATATTTTAGCACGGTTGCATGCGCCATGATCACGAGATAAACTGACAGATAAAAATCATGATCTCGTGATCATGGCGCATGCAACTGGGCTGAAATATCTGGAAATTAAAAAAAAACTGAAATTCCGAAAATTATGTTACCAATGCGTCTTACCGTGCATAATGAAGGTTAGCTGGTAGAGCAAATCTGTACTTTTGTGTATGCAATCTATACCTATAAAAGAGCTTAACCTGACTGACTGACTAACTGATTCATCATCGCTAAGCCGTCCTATCCTATCGCGGTTTTTTTTTAAATAACCCTCATAAAGGAGTAAAATGAGGTGTGAATATTTGTATGGTAACTTTTTAATGGGCGGTGTGATTTCTAAGAAACTTGGTTTGGATACTTACTTAGTTGGGTGGTTAGGTGATTGGTTTGAAACTTATCAATAAAATTAGGCAAAGAGATAAATTACATCCTAGGGAAGGATTATAGCTAATCCTTTAAAATAAATGCGGACGAAGTCGCGAGCAACAGCTAGTAATATATATAAAAGAATCAAATTAATTTCATCACAATAAGACTAGTCTGTGAACAAAGGCTGTGATTAGGGTGGAACAAGCAGACAGAAAGACAGACAGATTACGAAACTAAAAAGTTACACGATGGACTTCAAAACCTTAAAAACACATGCACTATCAAGCTAAGATTTATCTATTATTAATCCGAATCAGTAAGCAATATTTATGTATCGTGTGTTGCCTTTAAGTAGTTTGTGTCAAATTAATATGTGTGATCTGTTTATAGCTTGTTATACGATCATACTTTCAATAATATTCTTGTAGGTTCCCTCAGGGAATTCCAGAATGGCTCCGGAATACAAAAGTGAAAGCGACTCTTCATTTGACTGCTGCAGTCCGTGAATAGCTGACGTGAAATCGCCAGTCCATGGTGAAACTAGGAGAGCATCTGGAATTAGACAACGGCACTTTATATATATATTACTTTGGGGCCAGATGATGCTGTAAGAAATTTCCAGTATTATTATTATTATACATAAATCTTCAGTGCGTGTGTTTGGAATTTAACTCCTAAGCGTCTGGACCGATTTGGTTATTTTTTTGTGTGTTCAAGTGGTTTTTCTTGAAGCAAACGGGACAGCTAGTTATACCTAAGAATGTGTTCAATAGCACTTTTCTTACAGTCTCTAGTAATGGAGAAGACACTTTTTTCTTGTGTTTTATGTAGTTACTTATCACTTAATTATTGCTAAATTAAACTAGCTCAATTGGCTTTTTCCATTTGAGCTTTCTTACAATATCCGTGATGTCGAGGAGCTTGATTGCCTGACGTGCACATGGTGATCAAGCCTCTGTTCGTGACCTTCTGCATATATTTAGATTACCTTATCGACGAACTATATTCTGAGGTCTCTATGGAGATCGTCATTTCTTATGAAGGCATGCGCTATTATAATGCTGATAATAACATAATAATTACGTTTTAAAAACTAAAAAGACAACTGACTTCATTATTTATACACGGTAGCTACTGTAAAACGTTAAGGAGTTCCCTTGACTGTCCTTCGTCTTCATCATCAGACCCCTAATGATAGTCACAACCCATCAAGGTGTAAAGTTCGCATCAATACAAATTATTCAAGCCCAAACACCAGGTAATTGCTGTAAATCGTTGAGTAGTTCCCCTCGCCTGTCTTTTGTCTCTATCATCAGATCGACTCCAGACCTTCATTAAAAAGTAGTGCTTTAAAATTCTTAATGAAAAAAATAAAAAACGCACTAGTCGCCACAACGATTTTCGAAGGTTTCCCTCGATTTCTCTGGGATGCCATCATCAGATCCTGGTTTCCTTATCATAGTACCATCCTTGGAATATCTCCTTTTTAACATTAAGATCAAGAATCATCAAAATCTGTTCATAAACGACGAAATTATCCGCGAACAATAAATATATACATATATATATATGTATATACGGTCGAATTGAGAAACCTCCTTTTTTGAAGTCGGTTAAAAATAAAGTTACCTTCATTGTGGCAGTTTACTCTGGCGGTCAGCCAGTTGGCAGGTTTCGTGTGCAGCTTTAGGTAGCCGAAGAGCTGTGGATAGTACTCGTACCCCATCCCATTGTCTCCGCTTGAACCTAAAAAGAGCCTAAATAAAATCTGGATAGGGTTTTCCTTATTCATTGTTCAATAGCTTGTAATGGTAGCAAACTACATTTTCAAATTATTTTAATGTGACGGTTTTCAAACTAATTGGTTTTAAATTTTATAAACTATTATAGTAAATATTTTTTTATTTATTTTTATTAATATTTCCTTTAATATTATTACTTTTATAATAATAAACATAAAGTTGGTTTACAGATTAGAATTTTTTATTTTTTAAAATTTGTAAGCATTTATTAGAGCTATTCCGCCAATCTATTCCTAATGAGTTAGACTCGATTTCGATTTTTGACTCGAAGAGCCATGAAAAGCGTTAGTAAAAAGATAACGCACACCATCGACACAAGCAACCTCAAAAAAAAATTTTACATGTGTTTCAAAGTCACCCTCGGGAATAGTACAAAATATTTGTTCATATGTTTAATGTTTTGTAATGGATTTCGGCAAAGTCACGCCTGAATCAATTATCAATTTATTAAAACATTACGAAGTGCTTTGAGAAGTCTTGTTATTAATTAAAATTTAAACTTACCCAAAACTAGAGCACATAGATGTGCAACCATGTAAATTGCACTCAAATTAGGGGACATTATATTACACAAACGTGCTACCTTTATAAGTATATCAATTTATGTTACAAACAGCACTACCAGAATTGTTTGAAGTATTTGCTTCAAATGCTTATATAGCGAATTTTATCTATATTGTTATTAACTTTATAATCAAAAATCCCAAACATGTTTTTGTATTCGTAAGAGGGTTATTCCGTTTAGTGATATAATAGTTATTATGCGTATAAATATTATAAAATCCCGACGGCTTTTTAATTAGTAGGTAAGTTCTTGACCTCAGTTTATCTGAATGAAGATACTAAGATATCTACCAATATACGTGTCTGTTTTCCTTATTATATTGTAAGTAAAAGTATTTGAACTAGAATTCTATGGTGTCAGAGGAAGTCCACTACAATTAATCAAATCATATTTAGAAAATAGGAAACAACTGACCAAGATAACAAATGTTAATCCTAAAACGAAACTTGAAGAAAGTCACGTCTCTGAAGAATGTACAATAAAATATGGTGTTCCCCAAGGGAGTGTACTGAGGCCATTGTTATTTTTAATATACATAAATGACCTTCCAAAAGCTACAATACAACCTATGACGTTATTTGCGGACGATAGTACCGTAACCATAACATGTAACAATACTAATTCATATAAAAATGACATAAGCTTAGCTTTGACATCGATTGTGGGGATCCTCTCCACATTTATTTATAGACCACATAGTATTCCTAACTACATATTTTATTATTATTTATTATACATCCAACACTCATACATAAACACTACATACCTATCTATTATTATTATTTATATATTTACATTAGTACATATCATTCTTTCTAACGTTACCGGTGGCCGTGTGACGTGCTACGATATGGTAGTGAACACGCGCGGCTAGCCTGCGCGCGTGACGTCACGCGAAAGCAACGGAACCGGCTTCGAGCGCGGCCAGCGCCGCGCGCGCATACCCCCGCCGCCGGCCGCCCGCGCCGGCCCTCCAGTCTGATGGAATCTCGTGCGCGTTCTAGACGATAGCTCTGTACCTACCGCTTCGGCTTATGCAATTTATTTTCTGTGTTATTTCGCGTCTCGAACTCTTATGCTTTCTATTAATTCTCTCGCTCATTATCTTGTGCTTGTTTACTGTGCCGTACTCCTTCTAATATTAAATAACTGTAATGTGATGTGCGTGTTGGAACATTAAATTGTGAAAAACTATTCTGGACTTCCTATTTACATATATTCTTCACAACCACAACAATCCCTGGACACACGCCAGAATATCACTATAACTGGTGACCCCTGAAGAACACAATAATAAGGTACGATGAGTGCAAGCAAAGAAACGGCCACGTCGGAACAAGAAATCGTGCGTGTTTCCACTAACCCGCACGAGTTATTTAAAGTCGGTGTCCGAATTCCACCGTTTTGGCCCGAGGAGCCTGAGATATGGTTCGCGCAAATAGAAGGTCAGTTCGCTATATCGAACATATCTGCCGATACGACCAAATTCTATTATGTCACCAGCCAGTTGGATCCTCAATATTCCAAAGAGGTGAAAGACATAATCACGTCTCCTCCAGCTACCAATAAATACGAGAAGCTTAAGGAGGAACTGATCAAGCGACTGTCAGCGTCACGTGAGCGAAAAATCCAGCAGCTACTGATGCACGAAGAGCTGGGAAACCGAAAGCCTTCTCAATTTCTACGACATCTACAGAGCCTAGCTGGAAACACTGTCCCGGACGATTTTATTCGGAGCATCTGGTGCAGCCGTCTACCAACTAACCTGCAAACGCTAATAGCGTCTCAGCCAACTAGTACCTTAGAAGCCTCAGCTGACCTGGCAGACCGAGTACACGATATCGTGACACCTAATCTCCAGGTAGCTTCAACCACATCGACGACTCCCGTCCCTGGTTCAGTGGAATCAATGGCGAACGAGATTGCTGAGCTGAAGAAGGCCGTTAAGAATTTGACCATGCAGCTGAACCGTCAACCCCGACATCAAGACCGTTCCAGCCGTTCGAATGACCGCCAGCGCAAGCACCCCAGATCCAGGTCCCAATCTAGCTACCGGAAGTTTCCCAACTGCTGGTACCACAGCCGACACGGAGCCAACGCGACACAGTGTGTTAAGCCCTGTGACTTCGGAAAGTCGGGAAACGCTCAGGGCAATCGGTAAAGACGACTGACGATTGCCCCATTTCCACTGGTCGCCTCTTCATTACTGACCGCAAGTCGAAGATCCCTTTCTTAGTGGACACAGGAAGCGATGTCTGCGTCTTCCCTCGAACTGCAGTTCAGGATCGTCGAGTCAAGACCAGCTACCAGCTGACAGCTGCCAACGGAAGCATCATTGACACCTTTGGCTCGCTTCAGCTTAATCTAGATTTAGGGCTTAGACGAGATTTTCCCTGGAGTTTCATTGTGGCCGATGTCACTAAAGCCATAATAGGCGTTGATTTCTTAAGCTTTTACAGCCTTATTGTAGACATCCGTAATAAGCGTATAGGACGTATTATAGATAACGTAACATCATTATCAACCGATGCTTATTGCGCTAATGCTTCTGACACTGTATTATGTTCTGTAAAGATTCCATCTGGTGATACGTCATTTCATAAGATCTTAGCAGAATATCCGGAAATCACTAAACCAGCTGGCACGCCACACGTCCACAAACATAACACTGTTCACCACATACGCACCACAACCGGTCCCCCTATCTCCTGTTCCCCTCGCAGGTTAGCTCCCGATAAGCTCAAGGTGGCGAAGCAGGAGTTCAACTTAATGCTGAGCAATGGTACGGCACGCCCGTCGGAGAGTCCGTGGTCTTCTCCTCTGCATTTGGCCCCCAAAAAAGACAGTGGCTGGCGCCCATGCGGAGATTACAGACTACTCAACGCTCGGACTATCGCTGACAGGTACCCTATAAAACACATACAGGACTTTGCCCACAGTATCTCAGGCTGTACGGTCTTTTCGACCATTGATTTGGTCAAGGCCTACAACCAAATACCCGTGTACGAGGAAGACATCCAAAAGGCTGCAATCACTACTCCTTTTGGCCTCTACGAGTTTCCGTTTATGAGTTTTGGTCTTCGGAACGCAGGTCAGACGTTCCAGAGGTTCGTAGACGAAATGACTCGAGGTTTGGACTTTTGCTATTGTTATCTTGACGATTTCTTAGTATTCAGCCGATCTGCAGCTGAGCATGAAAACCACCTTCGCCAACTCTTTGTACGCATGAGTAATTACGGCATAGTCGTGAACACCTCTAAGTGTGTGTTTGGAGTCTCAGAGGTAACGTTTTTAGGCTACCACATTTCAGCTGCCGGTACTAAACCACTTGACTCCAAGGTTCAGGTCATCAAAGAGTTCCCGGCGCCGACAACAGTCCGGCAACTTAGGCGGTTCTTGGGCATGCTGAATTTTTATAGGCGATTTATGCCCAACGCCGCAAAAATTCACGCCCCTTTGAACGCCCTGTTGGCCGGCTCGGTAAAAGCTTCTGACCCTGTCGACTTGTCAGGTGAAGCTTTAATAGCCTTTGAAAAGTCCAAAGAGAGCCTCTGCAACGCTGCGCTACTCGCACATCCTGATTGCCAAGCCCAACTTGCTTTAGTTACTGACGCTAGTGACTTAGCTTTGGGCGCAGTGATTCAGCAGTTCAAAGATGAGGTATGGCAGCCACTGGCATTTTTTTTCGCGGAAACTTAGCCCATCCCAGCAGAAATACTCACCCTATGACCGCGAGCTGCTCGCCATATACGAGGGCATAAAGTATTTCAGGCACATGCTGGAAGCGAGAGACTTTACGGTCTACACTGACCACAAACCACTATGTTTCGCCTTCAGCGAGCGGAAGAACAATTGTTCACCGCGTCAATACAGACATCTGGATTTTGTATCACAATTCACCAGCGATATCCGGCATATATCCGGTAAGGATAATGTTGTGGCTGACACGCTGTCTAGAATTGACGAGTTACTAAGTCCAGTTGATCTCGAAGTACTTGCTAAGTCCCAGACCTCAGATACCGAACTATCTTTGTTACTCAACGACGAAACGACATCGCTTCGTTTCGAGAAAATCAAAGATCCCGGTAGCAAGGTGGAATTTTACTGTGACGTAAGTACCGGTTCACCAAGACCTTTCGTGAGCAAACCATTGCGAAAGCAAGTATTCGACAGCCTACACTGCTTAAGTCACCCCGGTGCAAACGCAACCGCCAAGCTTGTAGCACAGCGCTACGTTTGGCCAGGGATCAGAAAAGACTGTCGAGAATGGTCGCGAACGTGCTTAGCCTGCCAACGTTCTAAAGTAAATCGTCACGTGTCCGCGCCACTTGGTACGTTCAATTTGCCGAAAGCTCGATTTGCGTACGTCCACATCGACCTCATTGGTCCCATGCCCATTTCAAACGGCTTTCGTTACTGCCTTACAGCTGTGGACCGCTTTACCAGATGGCCTGAAGCCATCCCTATTGCAGACATTACGGCAGAAACGGTGGCTAAGGCACTATTGTCGGGCTGGATCTCCAGATTTGGTTGCCCAACTGATATAGTAACCGATCGTGGACGGCAGTTTGAATCCGCACTGTTCGAATTCCTCGCGAAAATTGCTGGATTTAAACATCGCAGAACAACAGCCTACCACCCAGCCTGCAACGGGCTGGTGGAGCGGTTCCACCGTCAACTAAAAACAGCTATTACATGCCATGCTGACAATAATTGGACAGAATCGCTACCACTAGTCCTTCTAGGTATACGAAGTGCGGTCAAAGAAGATCTTAAGTCGTCTTCGGCTGAACTTGTTTATGGTGAGCCTTTACGACTCCCTGGTGAATTTTTTAACCAAACCGTAACCAGTACTACCGACCTAACGGATTTTTCCGCTCGGCTGCGATCGATTGCAGACAAACTACGTCCCGCTCCCGCATCGCGGCATAACAATAGCAAAACGTTTATCTATAAAGATCTGGCTTCCTCGAGTCATGTATTCCTTCGGGAAGAAATGCTCAGAGGGACATTTCAACCCGCCTACTCAGGCCCACATGAGGTACTGCAGCGAGGGGACAAAGTCTTTAAAATTTTAGTCAGGGGTAAAGAGACTACTGTCTCAATAGACCGCCTAAAACCGGCCTATATTTTGTCGACTGCTTCGCCTCCCTTGCCTATCCCTGATCCTAAGCCTAGCCCTACCTCCACTCACCCTACTACCCTACGTACTACGCGATCCGGTAGGCAAGTCCGGTTTCCGGATTACTATCGCCCGTAGTGACGGTCTTCGGAAGGGAGTGATGTGGGGATCCTCTCCACATTTATTTATAGACCACATAGTATTCCTAACTACATATTTTATTATTATTTATTATACATCCAACACTCATACATAAACACTACATACCTATCTATTATTATTATTTATATATTTACATTAGTACATATCATTCTTTCTAACGTTACCGGTGGCCGTGTGACGTGCTACGATATGGTAGTGAACACGCGCGGCTAGCCTGCGCGCGTGACGTCACGCGAAAGCAACGGAACCGGCTTCGAGCGCGGCCAGCGCCGCGCGCGCATACCCCCGCCGCCGGCCGCCCGCGCCGGCCCTCCAGTCTGATGGAATCTCGTGCGCGTTCTAGACGATAGCTCTGTACCTACCGCTTCGGCTTATGCAATTTATTTTCTGTGTTATTTCGCGTCTCGAACTCTTATGCTTTCTATTAATTCTCTCGCTCATTATCTTGTGCTTGTTTACTGTGCCGTACTCCTTCTAATATTAAATAACTGTAATGTGATGTGCGTGTTGGAACATTAAATTGTGAAAAACTATTCTGGACTTCCTATTTACATATATTCTTCACAACCACAACAATCCCTGGACACACGCCAGAATATCACTATATCGATAATAAAATGGTTAGACAACAATAATTTAAAAATAAATATAAATAAGACCAAAATAATTCATTTTAGACAACGTGATACTGCTTCTAGCATAAATTATGACATACAATACAATAATGAAAAAATTGATGAAGTTGACCATGTAAAATTCTTAGGTATAACTATTGACAAAAACTTAATTGGAAATTGCATTTATTTTTATATATTTTATTTTATTTATTTATTTAGTTGTACCAACAAAGTATACACCAAAACATACATGAAAAAAAAACATACCAGTTCCAAAAAAGAGTTAAGTGCTACCATAATTACAGGTACAAACCGCAATGCAAATATAAAACATCAATGCCTAAAAATTCAAAAAAATCATAGTTTACATGCTTACAAAAGCTTGAAAAGTAGATAATTTTACGCTGAATAAAAATACCTAAGATAAAATAAATATATTTAATTTAAATTACACAACAAAAAAAAAGAAACATTTATGAACATCAAGATTTAAGAAAACACTCCAATATTTTCCTAAAGCTATACAGGCTGTCAGAAAAAATATCAATTTCCTGATGCTTATCCACATTACCCGTCATCATAGACTTGTCCCTCACAGATATAATGATTTTCTTATTGTGGATAGCGTTATATGCTTTAGTTATTCTATTTAAAGGAGAATAAAGACCCAAGTTGGAACGTGCTGATTTTTGGACAAAAAGTCTGTAACTCATCGCCCTGGGTAATCCTCTCGGAACAGACATAATTAATTTTGATAGGAGGTAAGAACTATCAGTATAATTGTTAACCAGCTTGTATAAAAACATGTTGTCAAGCAATTTCCGACGACAAACTAGAGAATCCATATTGAAATGTCTTAGTCGTTCCTCATAGCTTGGTAATTTTTTAGATAAATTACAACTGTAAGACAAGTGCCATAAAAACCTTTTTGCACACTTTCCAAACATTTATTGTAAATGTCGTAATGTGGGTTCCACACAACACTGCAGTATTCTAAAGAGCTACGCACTAGAGCGTTATAAATAGTTATTTTGGTCATAGGTTTTCGGAAATCCCTACAATTACGCAATACAAATCCCAAGGTCCTCAAGCCTTTTTTTACGATATTATCAATGTGTACATTAAATCACAATTTGTTATTGAGGGTGACACCAAGATCGCGAATATTTTCGACCTCGGACAGCAGGTCATTATTTATGTAGTATGACCTAGAAGCAACAAATTTTTTTCTAGTGAAACGAATCACATGACATTTTTGTGTATCCAGGCTCATGCCGTTCAAATCACACCAAGAGACCAAACTGTCGAGATCCTTTTGCAGAAGTACATCTACACCAGTTGAGAAAAATGCCGGCTACACCAAACGACGAAAGCTTCATGATTAGCATATCATGGTTAACTTTATCGAAAGCTTTGCTGAAATCAGTGTAAATTTCGTCCAATGAGTATCCATGATCAACATCTACCACAAGGTCATCGACAAAGGACATTAAATTAGTTGCTGTAGACCTAGCCTTTATGAATCCATGCTGTTCAAGAGACATAGTTTGCTTGAGGTGCCACGATAAAATTGGACATATAAGCATTTCGAAAACTTTGGCAAAAATAGGTATCAGGGAAATAGGTCGATAGTTTTTGACCTTGCTAGAATCACCGCTCTTGAACAGTGGCAGTATAAGTGACTTCTTCCAAATAGCAGGAAAAACACCAGAACTCAAGGACTTATTGAAAATAATGCATAGAGGCAAAGCCAATGCGCTAGCACATTTATCAACAAAAATAGATGGTATACCATCAGAACCTTCTCCCTTCCGAGAGGCAAGTCTTTTTAACACCCTAAAAACATGATCCTTGGTTACTGATATGTCTAACAAAAAGTTAGTTGTATATGCGCAAGACTCGCGATGCCCACTATGTACAGGTTGATAGCCCGTGGTGTACACTGAAGAAAATTGTTTCGCAAACAGGTCACAGATTTCGGTGCCACTATTTGCAATACGTTCATCAAAAGACATACGGGAAGGAAAAGTAGTGTTACCCCCTTTTTATGCTTAATAAAAGTCCAAATTAATTTAGGGTTGGACATCAAAGATGATTCCAAGTGCTCCAAGTAACCAGTATAATTAAGCTCATGAAGTTTGGCACAGCGGTCTCTTAGAAGTTCAAAGGTAATTGCGTCACGCGGGTTCCCATATGTACGGTATTTTATTCTATATTTATGTTTTTCTTTAAGCGATCTAACTAATGCAGTAGAAAACCACACCGGACATTTACAATTTGTTTTGGGTTTTGATTTTGGTACATGCAAAGCTATTGTTGACCTGAGATGATGGTAAAAAACATCAACCATATCATCTGCAGTCCTGCAAGCTGTTAATTCATCCTCCCAATGGACATTGTGTAGATCAATTATGATTTTGTCAAAGTCCGCCTTGTAGAATTGATATTTAGAGTCGCATTTCGGTGTTAAGTTATCAGCACATTTAATAGGGACATAAAATATCAAAGGAGAATGTAATGGGTCGATTACACTAAGTGGGTTTGTGCAGACTTCAAACCGGGCCAAAGACAGAGAACTAAGTATTAGGTCAAGGGTCTTATTCTTAACATTCAAGCTCGAATTATATTGACAAAGGCTATTAAGAGACATGAAGTCAAGTAACATGTTATGCACTTGACTACCTGACCTGTGCGCTGTGAGTTCAAGCGATTGCGTTTTGATCCAGGTCTTACCACTCAAATTGAAGTCCCCTAAGATGATTGTGTCACCATTGTGATTATCTAGACTGCGATTAGAATTTTCAAGAAATCTTTCCAAAATTAAGAGCTTAATAGGCGGGGGTAAGTAAACACAACAGATATATACAAATGCGGGTGTAGTACTCGCGTCACGAACCTCCAATTTAACACGAAGGTCCTCGCAGTCTGATTCCAGTTCAAATAGACGTTGGGACTTGTATCGCTTAGAAATTGCAATCAACACACCACCTCCCTCCCTATCACAGTGAAAACCACGACGCTCACGATCACGCCTGTACAAAACATAACATATACATATCATCAAAAATTTCGTTATCTCGTTAACTCGTCGCGCAACCGGGGACTGCTAAACTTTACAAGAATAGAGCGAGGGCGGGGGCTAGCGCTGTTCATTTTAGCCAACCTTGCGCAGTAGTGGATGTTTGCCTCGCTGTTAGGGCATTTAATTGTTTTACCCAGCTGCTGAATGGTATTGACAAGGTTTTCTTGTTTATGTTCAGGAACGCATTGAATTTCAACATTAGAAGACCGTGACTGCTGGTCTAACTGCGCCAGTCGAGACGATAGAGTCTGACAAGTCTCACGTAGGGCTTTATTTTCTTATTTATTTATTTATTTTATTAATTGTATCGCTTGGAGTTTCTGCAATTCATCACTGTAGTGGGTCATTGAGGCTTCAAGAGACGTAACAACATTCCGAATTTCAGTGAGTTCTGGAATGAATTGAAGCTTCAAAGCATTTTGAAGTTCTTCACGAATAATGTCCCTGATGCTACTAGGGGTGATGCCAGAGTAATAAGCGACGGAAGCAGGCGACGAATAGCGTCAGTGACGAATGCAGGGTCGGCGTCGGTAGTGGCGTAGGCTGCAGCCCCACGTGCCTTCGTGCGTTGTGTCACGTTATTATGCTGCGGGGAAGGCGCGGGACGGACAGAGGTATTAGAATTGTCACCTTCTTTTCGTTCCTTGCTACGGCACAGCACGCAGACCCACTCAGACTTGTAATCGCTAGATAGGCCATTAAAATCCTTTATTTTAATATTTAAACAATGATACTTAGCCGAGCACCGTGAGCATTGCAGAACAGGAATGTCCTTCAATTTATCCTGACAGCCAGCACATTCATCGTAATTAGCAATATCAACTTTTGTAGATATTCGTGCCAAATATAAAAAATAAAAAAAATGCAAAAAGAATACTTCGCAGAGACTTGAACCAGTCTTTACTAAGCACGTTATGCCTATAAACCGCTACACCCACGTGATATTGTTGAATAGTGCGAAATAACTGGTACAGTTTGCAGCGCGTTTACGATGCGACGGTTAACTTATTGACTTGCGTGCGTTTGACGAGGTCCAAAGTCCAATTGTTTGTGGGTGTTCACTAAGTTGTTCACAAAGTTGACATAATATTTATCACTTGACTACTTGATTATTCCTTGAGAAAATTTGAGCTTCGTGAGAGTTGTTCGATTGGAAAACGTTATCACTTGTAGATAATGGTTGAGTTAACACTTTTGTAAAGATATTGTAATGATTGACGTAGTTTATAAATTTTAAGAATTTTTACAACACAGACTTGATGTTGATCGCACGGCAACCTCTCGCGTTTCCTCATTTAGACAGTCTCTGCAAAAAAATTAACAGTCTAGTATATATTTTGTACAAAATTTCTCCTATAGTAGACGTGGAAACTTTACTTATTGCGTACCTTGGTCTAACTGCATCCAATATTAGATATGGTATAATGTTTTGGGGTAATTCAACTGACGTTATTAAGGTCTTTAAACACCAGTAACAGTGCGTCAGAGCCATGTTCCACCTCAAAATGATAGATTCTTGTAAACCGTTATTTATTAAACATAGAATCTTGACCATTTCCTCGCTGTATATTTTTGAAGCAGCTATGTTTGTTAGAAATAACCCAGACTTATTTTAAAGGCTTTCTGATGTTGTGGTTCGTACGAGACGAGATGACTATAAAGTCTGTGTTCGGGACTCAAAAAGTACAATGATGCGCAATAGTATTTTCTGTACGGCTCCTTTCATTTATAATAAGATCCCTAAGTCTGTAAGAAAATTACCGCATATAATGTTTCAAAGAAAGCTCAAAACCATACTCGCAAACAAATGTTATTATACATTAGATGAATTTATGACCGATAAAAATATAATCATTTAGTTATATATAGTTTATATTTATTTAGCATGCATGACCATTTATTTAATTTAATTATTTATAAGTTATTGTTGTATTAAAGACATTGCATACCCCAATAGGGTAGAATACATTGATCTACTATTTAATTATAACTACATCTATTACACAATGTACTTCAAGCAATAAATGAACTTTGAACTTAGATTTTTTTTTTTTGAGACCCTTGGTCTTTGCTTTAAAAATACCCTTTGCTTTAAAATTATCACACGGCGTCTAGTAGATACATTGCGTGACCCAAGAGCTGGGTCTTATCTGGCTCAGCGTATTAGCATTGCCATTCAACGTGGCAACGTCACCAGTGTCTTGGGAACGCTGCCCTCTGGCAGTGATCTGGATCAGTTGAGCTATCTATTGATCGTTTTAAACGGTCCTCAGATAGCTCAACTGTTTCACATTTATTTTAAATAATTGTATATTATTATGTACATTTCTGTAACTATTTTTTTAAATAAATGTATTTATAAAAATATTGGTTATTTTTACATATATTTCTTAAGTTTTTTATACTCTTTTACTGAGCGTTACATTATAAAAACTTTAACAAATTTAGGATTACCTATTTTAGAAATGGAACGACAATCGACATACAATGATAACCTATTTTTTGACAGTCACATACGCTTACCACGAGCAAGGGCTCGTTCACACAAAGCATCCGTATATCCAGAATCGTTATTAACGGATCCGTCGCTATTGGAGGTGATGTTCACACATTTACAGTACTGCTGTTAACAGATCAGTATATTAATACTGTTGTGTGTGTGAACTCGCTCATACAACTACATATTGCCGAATAAAAACGTACACGATAAAGCAGACCTGTAAATGGACTGCTGTATATTTTGTCGGATCGCAATTTTTTACCGGATCTGGAATACAGTCATGTGCGTGAACTCGCTCATACAACTACATACGTCATTGCCGAATAAAATCGTTTACAATAAAGCGGACCTCTGTGTGAACGAGCACTAAGCTTTTCAATTTTTACAGATTATTTTTTTTTGTTAATGTAACCAAGCGTTACATTAACAACAAAAACACGCCTGAAATCCTTTAATATAACATTGGGTAATAACTAGCTCCTTTGTGAAGAATTTCTGCTTAAAGTTAAATAAAGAGGTGTCATTTGGCAAAGGCCTTTGTTGTTTAATTAACTGTTCCCTTAATTTTCTTAGTACAAATTTCTAAAGATTAACGAGACGACCCACTAATTCCGTACTCGAAGGTAAATTGGTAGCATTTCTTGTTTACTGTGTAATGAAACTTGATTTAAAATATAAGTAGGTACTTACTTACCCAAGTAAATTGCTTTCTGAACGAAACACGGATTTCTGTATTAGACAGAGTAAAACTTCTAATAGAAAAATTGTACTTCAAATGAACTAGACTGGTTTAAATATTTATGTAAACATTACTTTAATATTAAAGTTGTTACTAACAAATGTAGTAGGTCCAAAATGTAGTAAATGTAGTAGGTTTATTCTTTTTGTGTCCGCAAAAATCCGTCAGGCAAAATAAATCCACTCTCAGCAGTTTCTCATTCATTCCTATATTTGTATTTATGTACTTATTAAAAATTAAATTTTCATTTTACTTCCTTAAATCATGACGTATTTAGGAATATTTAGTACACAAGTTAACTTTTTATATACTGTATATATTGCACCTTCATTATGTATGCATGTACTTACTACATTATTTATTATATGTAATATGTGTTATGATCGGTACTCGTTACGTCACTCTTCATTTAAGGCTCCCGTCTGAAAATCAGCGCTGCCCCGTTCCTCCATTGGTTCGGTACAGCATCATGCTGAGATGGGGACCTATTAGCCCCACAATGTAGGTACTTAGTTTTTTTTTTATTATTATAAATATATACATATTTTGTTTTTTAATAGATACTATGTAAGTACCCTAGATGCTGGGTCAAATAAAAACATTTTCTTATGTTTTTTTATTTTTCTGCTTCTGCTTCTAGTTACTAAGATAATATTATCTCAAAAAAATACATACATCTAAGTAATATGTGAACACAAGAATAAACTTAAGTAGGCAATTTAACTAGGCAAGTCCAACTTCGACAAAGAGGTCAGCCGACGAATCCAACTGGGATGGGTAGCTTTCGGGAAATTACGGCACATCTTCTCGTCACAGATACCGCAGAACTTCAAGACGAAAGTCTATCAGTGCGTGTTGCCAGTGATGACATATAGAACTGAGACATGATAGCTAACTATTGGCCTCAAACACAAGCTTAAAGTCGCGAAACGTGCTATTGAGAGCATTTTTTTTTTTTTTTTTAGTAGTGAAATACCCAATATATTTCACTACGTGATAAAATCCGCAACGAGGAAAACCGACATAGCATTTAAAATTTGCAAGTTGAAGTGGCAATGGGCAGGCCATATAGCTCGCAGAACTGATAACCGTTGGGGAATAAAAATTGTCGATAGGCAACCAAGGACAGGAAAACGAAGCGTAGGACGACCCCCCACCTGATGGACTCGGAAGTCGGTGGTTGGAGAGGGCTCAAAATTGTTCTTCCTGGATATCAACTGGGGAGGCCTATGTTCAGAAGTGGACTTTTAAGGGTTGATATGATGATGATAAGACTTAATCGTACATCCATTACTAATCGTTATTTTACACACACCTAGCATAAAACTAAAAATCACGCAAGCAAATATTAAAAGTATGTTGTGATAAAATATTAAATTTTTTGTATGTTTGCTTGAAATAGATAAATCTAAAAACGAATACTGAAATAGACAAATATAGAAAGTTAAATTATCAGAGAGCAGCATGGGCTGTATTTTCTGAATAAATTGTGATCCCTACGAAAATTGCAAATAATATAACCCAATGTATTCAAAAATATATTTAAAGACATTACCTATTGCACTGCGCTGCAAAACCTATTTATAATACATAAAATAATGTACCTACTTCAAGTTTATTGTACTCATGATTACCCATATAAAAGAGTCCAAGGCTATATGTCTTACTAATAAAGTTAAGTGCAGACTTAGGAACAAAACGCGCGGGTAGAAGTCGCAGGCGTTCCAGCTAGTAAATATGGGTACAAAAATAAAAATATTCGTTCTGAACTGTTTCACACAACAAGGCACACAGTGTTTATATAGAAACCGGTTTAACATTCATCATCACCATCATTTGTATTCTACTGATGGGAGCTTGGGAGCTGGGGGTAGGCCTTATTTGTAATGTGCAACGTGTTAGCCATAATAATGACACAAACCCAACATAAATGACAAGAAGAGATTACTTTTTATTTATGAAAATACAGCTTGTCTGCTACATACTGCTATCTAGAAACTCAACGTGAACCCGACGGCATCTGGCCATTATTGTAATTAAATGGCTCTGCGCAGCTATAACAAAACAGCACTAGGTCACAGCTGAGCAGAATAGCTAGGTCTCTTGACTGACTAAAACATGCTCTCCGTAGTTTTAGTAAAAATCAGGAAAACCATGTTTTAGCCAGTCAAAAGAGAAGCTAAGTACAGCATGTGCATTTGGCAGATATATATGACACTAGCTGGAATCCCTGCGACTTCACCCGCGCGTTTTTATAAGAAACCATGGATTTATATTATAGTAGTATTATTCAATACGGGATGGATTTAAGGTACAATTTAAAAAAAAAAAGTGTCGTACGAAGACGCGGGCAACAGCTAGTTCCTAATATATCGGCGAAGAGCGCAGTCATCATTTGACTCAGTGACCGCTAGTGGCATACACTAATGTGAGTAGGCTGATCTCATAGCTATGTCCAAAGCCGAGGACAGAAATAGCCTAGAAATCCCAGCAAACACTAACGACCTAGAAGTCATTTGGCTCAAGCTCATTACCTACTTTTAATGATGACCCCCTCACCTTTTTCCGAGTGCTGTGGGGTTATTATGGTGATTATTTTTTAACAAACAAACAAATTAACTTTAGGAAAATGACATCTATTCTGACTGGCATGTAAGCTCAGTTGCCCTTCCTTCTGCGATGGAGGTTCAGGGCTCTATTCCTTTTCAGGATAAGCGTTTGTGATGATTATTGTTTATTAATAAATAATTTATGTATTTATTTAAGTATTTATGTATTTATTAATATATATTTTTATTTATTTATTTCATTAGTACTTTTCTCCGAGCGTCGCGTGGTTATTATAGTGATATAACCCCACGATGTGTTATTGTTTTCAGAAATAATATTTAAATAAATACAGCTTCAATCTGTTAAACGAATTACAAGTTATTCGGTTCTTTCTTCTTATCGTGTCACTAGTCATTTTGAATCAGTATTGTGAATGGATTAAAGTGAGTCTCAGAGGCGCGAACTCAAATAAATGCATAAAATTGCATTGGTTTACGACACTGCAAAATAAAACAGACTATGTAGAACATTATATATCAAAGTACAGTAGATCTAGAGCGAGCTCAAAGCATCTGCAGTCGCTCTCACAAAACTTTATCTGCAATTAAGTCTCAGCGTTCAATAGCATGCAAATGGACAAACTTGGAGCTTGCAATCATTGTGAAATTTCCGATAGAACTAACATACTTACAGTGGATATGAAGACAGCGAGTCTCAAAATAGAGAAAAAAAACGCGTGCGTCTCGGGACGCTTGACAGAAGTGATAACTTAAACTAATCTAACTAGTACTGAGAGTTAGAGTGAGAGAGGAGGAGCCTGCCTACCGCTGCCGTATGCTCAAGAGAAAAGGAAGCCAGACAGACTGGCGCCGTAATGCGTTACGTAACGAAGCGGTTTACCCATAAGAAGTTATCACTTCAAAAATCTGCTGTGTATTAATTTGCTTCAGTCTTTTAGTTAATCCCATAATTGACACAGTCATGCAACGCGATGCGTCTCTATTTTTAAGAAATTTAATTTACAATGCTTTATAATTTAAAAATAAATAATAAATAGATATTGGTGCACACATCACCATCTAGCCATTAGCATAGCTTGTAATATGCTGACTAAGTGGCTGATAGAATACCTATACTTATATTGACGTGACAACGTCTAATAAATCGATGAACGCCGCCTGCACGAAAAAGGATGACTCATTGTCCCGTTGCGCTCATTGTAACGATACGCTTATTGTAACGTTACGATCGGAGCGAGACCGCATAACAAAACAGATAGCCGCATCTATCTCTTTTGTTGTAACGTTGTCACGTTAAGCTATCGTCCATAAACTGACTTTACAGACAACCAATTTTTTGAAGTGAAACCTTCTTTTAGCGCGGTACGCATATTTTTAGATGAGTTAAAACCTCTGGATTCGCGACGCCGTTACCGTCTGGGGCGAGAAGCAGCCGGCTGCCGCGCTCGTCCCATTTGCTTATAAACCTTAATTCACATGTTAACAGTCTACTATTGGATGGAGAAGTTTACTGAGTTAGGTTCTTTGATATATTATCTACATTCTAAACAAAAAATATTGCATCATCTGTTTTTGTTCATAATTTGTTTGGCAGTCGCCATAATTACTGATTTTGAAGTGATTTATTACTAGACTCTAACGCGCCAAAATAAGTTTTCACTTCTATCGGCACTCCCGGTGCTACCCGATTTTTTTTCAAATACATACAGTTAAGCTACATACGATATTTTATAACACTGAACAATCATCTATGTTTGTCACACAAATATGTCCTGAGAGGGTATAGAAACATTAACCTACAGCGCAAAAGGCAGAGCAATTAACAACTGCGCTGACAGGTTTGTCATAGTGTATTTATGGTGGTGTGTCATTCGGGAAGCTATTTGGGAAGCATCGTGCAGCTTTAGGTAGCTGAAAAGTTGTGGTTAGTACTAGTACAAGGCCAGTATCTCTGCTTGGACCTGAAAAATTTGGATAAAAATGTAGGGAGTTAGGTTTTTCATCGTCTTTTTTCGTGACTCATACGAAGAAAGAAGATGAATTAGTAGTAATTTCTGGTGACAGCTTTTTTTGTACTGTTAAAATACATTTATTTACAAAAATAATTACAGAAATGTACAGAATAATATAGGTAAAATATATATGAAATAGTTTAGTTTAGTATCTAGGAACCGTTTAAAACGATGTATATGTAGACAGCTCAACTGATCCAGGTCATTGCCAGAGAGCAGCGTTCCCAAGATAACGGCGGCTTTACCATGTTGAATGGCAATGCTAATACGCTGGGCCAGTTAGGAGCCAGCTTTTGGGTCACGTAATGAATCTGATGAATCTGACCAGACGTCGTGAGATAATTTTGAAAACGCGTTGGGCTCCTGTTCCTCACGGGTCCCGGGGTTACAGTTGCATTATTTACATTATACCGCACCTTATATATATATATCATTACAAGTAGGACGACGTTGACGCGGCAGACCCAGGAAAATATTGCGAGACGATCTGGATGCATTGTTACGTTTTCTTAAATTATTAGCTGAACAGAACTGAGTGCGGGAAGCAGGGGGCTCAATGCGTTAATTACAGCTCTTTACATAAGTACCTACTAAGATGACAGTAAACATTGCTTCGTTTCGATAAATCTTGTTTAAAATATATATAAAACTTGCTAGTGCCCGCGACTTCGTCTACCCAGGAACAGTACTTCGAGTAACTTATTTTCTTCTTCAAGGTCCTATCCTATTACAATAACAGCGCGGGTCGCTAGGACCGGCTTCGCACGGGTGCAATACTGATACTAAATATACTATAAATGTGTTTATTTACGACATCACATTAAAAACCTCTAAAATTATTAGTGTTTCTCTACTAAATTATGCATGTATTATACGAGTACATATAAACCTCCCTCTTAGATCACTCTACCTAATAAAAAAAACCACATCAAAATTCTTTGCGTAGTTTTAAAGACCTAAGCATACATAGGGACAGACAGACAGCGGAAAGCGATTTTGTATAATACTATGTAGTGATTTTTTCTAAAATCAGAAATCTGCGCTAAAACACGTCAACCAAACGTCAATTTAAAAAAATTAAGAGTTTCGTATGGGTAATATTGTTACATACCTTAATTCAGATATTAGTGCAAATGCAATAAGATCATTGGTATATGCCGAAATTTGGCAAAACAACAGATATAGGGCCAGTGTTATTTACTTACCTACCTGGCAGCAACCTACGCATAATATGCCCATCAAGTTAACAGTAACATCCAAGTAGGTACCTACGTCGATATAATATAACTAGTTTTGCAATGGCCACGGTGATGTGAACCCACCGTAACTCACTCCACGGCTTTACATACTTCTATCATTCAATCAGTCACATTCCGGAATTCTATAAAAATATATATTGAAAATATGGCAGAATGTGTAGAAAAGCAGCAAATTTGCGATCGCAAACACAAAAAAAGCAAGCAGGGTTTCTTCTCACAAGTCGCGTAACATACATTTACTCCGTTCAAAATGCTTTTTTATTTAATTTAGAATCTATTTCATTCAATGTTGCTAACAAAAAGTGTGTAGTTTTTCAATATTATAAGGGAGATTCTTGGATCAATATACTGTATAATATTGAAAGAATTCTCTTATTTCAAACTAGGATTGTACCATGAAAGTATATATTTCACTTATCCAAATAAAAGGGAGACTTTAAGATATATTTATTCTAAGATTACCCTCCATGATGTTAGGTAAGTTTTTTTTTTTAAAGTATTATACATGCTAAAAACTGATATTTTATATTATAGTTTTTATCATAGAGACCTACCTCTTTAAGTAAGTACTTAACCACTCTTTTTAAGTGAGTAGGAGTAAGTAGCCATATACAAAGTCATAGATAAACACTCATTATGTTTAACCGTGTCCCACTTCTGCTGAGAAAAAGCCTCCCGCCGTTTCATGCCCTTTTTGTCTGCCTTAAATAACAAATTACCTACTCACTTAGTTACTATACAAATACGTTTACGGGGACATTTTCTAATGATTTGGCAGCACTAAGCTTCCTGCGTCAAGGTATATAGCTATATCTATAATAGAGAATGTCATGTTTATATCAAAATGTTAAAGGTTCCAAAGCTACGCTGTATAAACAAAAGTGTGATTACATATCTTTGACGCATGATGTATATGAGGTTTGATACTTTCCATTATTCCATTATTATTTATCTCAATGCCCAAGTATGACAAATTCGAAACAAAAACCAAAGCAAGTCTAAACTTCATTCAGTTGGCGGAGATATGAGGTAGTTATGACATACAAAAAGAATATGAACAAATAAAGAATATATAAAAAACACCGCCTTTTAAGAAGTCTGTTAAACATCTGAAAAGAGACCTTATTAATATCAGTACTTTTCCAAGAATTGTGTAATATAAATAAACTCTTTGGTGGTTATTTCATTTGAGCCTCTTTGTGGTGAATCCCTGCTTTCTTCAGTATACTGCTCAATACTTAAAAGCGAAAAGTAAAATATAAAGAAGATTTTGCGCTGTGGTGGAGTCAACCATGGGGAATCTCGTCAAATAGTGTTAAGACACCGTAAGAGTCGGTGTTACATAATTACGTTTTAAAAGCTGAAACGATAACCGACTTCATTGGATACAATTTGAGACCATAAAATAATTTTATTTTGTTTTTTTTCGTGGAAAGTAGATGTATTTTGTTTATACCTTTTGTATATAATATGGGTAGGCCAACTAAACGCACAGCGCTGCACGTAACGATGATAATGATGTTTTATCATCGATATAAACAATTTTAAGATTTTTGTTGGTATTTTAAAAACAGCTCGACTGATTTAGATAAAATTTAAATAGAAGAATACCCTTTGCAACAAAAAAAAATCAATTCGGTGAAAAAAAAAAATACATAAAAAAAAACCGACCAATTGAGAACCTCCTCCTTTGTTGAAGTTTGTTAAAAATAAACCAGCTGTTTCGCTAAACTGTGACATAAGTGCCTACTTATTGAGTTCGGCAACTAAGATAAAACTCACTTCACGATAGTTTCCCCGTTTTAACTTAGAGTAGGGTAATCTGGATTTTGCTAGCGGTGTTTGTCTGTTATTAGTTTTATCGAACAGTTTTAGCTACATAACTGTTTTGCACAGCTTTTAAAGAAGAAAAAGTGGCTAACAATACTCCTATGTAGATACTGAATCTATTTCGTACATTGTTTTTAGGGTTTCATACCTCAAAAGGAAAAAAAATACCCTTATAGGATCATTTAGTTGTCGGTCTGTCTGTATGTCAGGGTAATTTTTTTCAGAAAGACGTGAGGGTGAAGCTGAAAGTAATATCAAATACTAGGTCTGTGGTTGCTAAAAGCTGTAAATATACAGCCTAAGTATCATAACTTATGCCTCATATTCTGACCTCGGTTAGAGCCGAGAATAATTAAATTTAAAAAAAACATTACGGGTTGCACTCCGGGAGTGCCGACAGAAGTGAAAACATATTTTGGCGCGTTAGACATTTTTTAGATGGGTACTAGGGTTATTGGGTTATGAATTGCATTTTATTTTTGAATTGTATTTTATTAGTTATTAGAAACTTTAAAATACATTTAATATTCTTTTATGTTTTGTTCAGAATGCAGATAATATATCGAAGAACCTAACTCAGTAAACTTCTCCATACAAAAGTAGACTGTAAACATGTGAATTAAGGTTTATAATTAAATGGGGCTAGCGCGGCAGCCCTGCGTCTCGGTAACGGTGTCGCGAGTCCAGAGGTTTTACCTCATCTAAAAATATGCGTACCGCGCTAAAATAAATTTTCACTTCAAAAAATAAAAATTCCAGATCTAGAATAATTAAATTTGTAAGAAGCAAGGTAAAGGAAAATATCCGAAAACATTTAATCAGTAACATAGTAAAAGAACCACGATGCTGAAATAAGTAGGTCGGTACCTAGGTACATCTCAGGCGCGACTTACGTACTTTTACACCTATTTCAATATTATTTCTGATTGCCGAAAGTTTAAAAAAGTTTAGAATAGTTTGTTTATGTCGGTGGCAAAATCTACTTACCTACAGAGTTACATGATCTTGTAAATCTGTTTAAAGGCCTTAAAACCCTTCTGGTCAAGGAAAGCGCAACGAGCCCTCGGAAGCACGAATCAAAGGAAAATACCAATGCAGTCACCAATCTATGGATTTACTCTGATCATTGCTTTCCTTCGTTGATCTGTTAGGAACAAATAGCTCCGCCACAAGTGGGACTGCATAATTAACATGAAAAAAAAAATAGTTTGTGTTCTTGTAAAGTAAGATCTTCTTAAATTCTTTGCAGGCTGATATAGCGCATTCTGCCAAAGGCTACGAGTCAGAGGATGAAAACGCAGGAAGAAAGTGGCAGAAGGCCAGCGACGAACGGCCAGCCGGCAAGACTACCATGTACTCCAAACAGGTCAGAGCTCATTATGATTTTTCCGCTCGTACTTTTTAAGCGAGGTTGTATACGTCTAACGTCTTCCAACTAATAAACGAAATTGGATCCAATCTTACGAGAATATTAAATTCTGTTCTAACCATTCATTATCTTTTCATTCAGGTTCGATTCCCGCCGCGGGACAAATGTTTGTATGATCTGCAAGTATTTGTCTCGGTTCTGGGTGTTTTTATGTATAATATGTATGTATTTAAAAAAAAAGTATATAAGTAGTATATCAGTCATGTGGTACCCATAACACAAGCTATGCTTACTTTGGGGCTAGATGATGCTGTGTCAAATATCCGGTACTATTATTTATTATAATTATTATTATTATCTGTTGGTTTCGATTCGCTAAGCCTATTGCTTCGACAATAATGGCGTTGTCTTTAAGATGAAGATTTAGCAACATAGAAGGGTAGCAACAGGAGTCTTAGGGTCCAACTGTATTAACTAATGTTCCAAATTTCAGGGGCCATACCTTTATTACGAACTATTAAGATTATTGTTACTCTCCTATGTTGTTTCCTTGTTTTTTTTTGCGATACCATTGAGAACCCTTGTAGTTTTGTAGCAAAAAGCAACCAATATTGCATATATATATCTAATAATATATAGATTAAGACTTTATTGTACACAAAAAGAACACAGGAAAAATAATAGAAATAAAATTGTACAATGAGCGGCCTTATCGCTAAAAGCGATCTCTTCCAGGCAATATATGCAATATTATTAGATATTCGATTGATGGATGCAATATTTATTCAGGATTTTGTGTGATTTGTACAAGTTTAAACCATATTTGTAAATCCAGGAGTTTCGGGAACAATACTGCATCAGCAACAAACAACTGGATCTGTTGGAACTGGAGAAGTCCAAGAAGGACAGATTCCTCGGGTGTCTATCCCAGTACCACATCGAGAGTCCATGCTCACGAGCCAACCGGTGAGAGCTGGTCGTAGACCAAGTCTACTACTAATATTATAAATATTATAAAACCTATTATTTTGTTATTTTCCGTTGCTGATATAGGTACCCTCGGATTTTATGTGTTATTTAAAATCTATTCTTAGTAGGTATGTCTTTGTGATGTCACTTACCCTGACTGATAACCAGCGCTGCCATACGTGGTACCCATATCATGTAAGGAATCCTTATGCTGAGTTAATGAGCTGTTCCCATACGGAGGGAGACTAGTTGGGCCTATGGCCTACCATAATAGGTAGGTAGGTAGTTAATGGACAGGAAATTACATATGAGCAGGAAAAACAGATTATAAATAAGTAACTACCTGCCCACTAACTACGTAACTGTTCAAATACGAATACTGAAGTTTTTTGGGCACATAACCCGAAATGAAGACTAAATGGAGCGTCTTGTAGTCCAAGGCAGAATGGACGGCAGGAGATGCCGTGGCCGCTTTCCGACCAGATGGGGAGATCTGATTAAATCTCTCACCAAATCCAGGATGACCGACTGCTCCCACAATGACCCTAATAGAGCCGAATGGAGACAAATAGCAAGAGCTGTCATTCATCAGTACCCACCCATAACCACGACCACTCTGCCAAGAGTGCCTGACTGAGAGAAGAGAACTACCTACCTATTATGGTAGACCCTAGGCCCAACTAATGTCCCTTGCGCAACCAAACAGCTCATGAAGCGTTTCATGGTATGACTACCACGTAAGGCAGCACTAGTTTTTCAGTCAAGGTCTGGGTATCGGGTGACATCACAAATACATATCAACTACCCATTTTCACTATAATGTATACTATCATTGTTCCGGTTTTTCGTTCTATCGTCTGTTTTCAAGTGAACTATAATATTTATTTCCCCCTTTTTTAAATGTGAATGTTTGTGCCAATCGGTTCCAATCGGTTTAGCCATTATACACATCCGCGTATAATGGCAAAACCGATTGGAATTAAGTTTAGTAAAGATATAGTAGATGAGACATAGATGTTGATCTGGATAAAATTATAATATACTTTTTTTATCAACGTATCACACGGGCAAAACCACGGGCTGCAGTTACTAATATTATAAATGCGTTTGGATGGATGTTTATGTGTCTGAACGTGGCTTAATCACGCAGGAATGTGCTGAACAGATTTAGATGAAACTTGGTTTAATAGCAAAAGGCTACTTTTATGTAGGTAACACGCTTGCAAAACTGCAGGCAGAAGCATACTACGGAGTGCTAAGATGGTGTCGTCATTTAGTTTACGCATCTAATTTAGTTTTCGTTTTACGTCCAAATTCTCTCAGAAGTCGTTCTCTATATAATGCTACTAATATTATAAATTTCTTAATTAGGATAAGTAGGATAGCGCGTTCTAAATTTTCCTGTGGCGCCATCTAGTCCTCTATATAATAAGACCAAGTGATTTAAAATTTAGTTTATTTGATACTGTAACTTTGCCAACTCTCTTGTTACTCTGAAATATCATAAAGTCTGATCTATTCATTGTTTCTTATATTGTCTGATCTATTCATTGTTTCTTATATGAATGCCTATTAAGAGCAAAACGTATGGAAAAAAGTATTTCATTTTACAACATTCTCGTTTAAATTTGTAAGGTTATTTTTAACTGTTTACATTTCATTATAAAATAAGGTCTAAACTATTAAATAATCTCATCATATAAATTTCCCTTTTCGTTCATGTCGCTTAAACACGCTACTTACAGTAACAGATAGAGAATAAATAAATCTTATTAAAACATTTCCTGTTTAAAATATGTTTTATTTTTTAAAAGCTTTTTTTTCAGGTGATCCCATGAGCAAATGTACTTGATGAACTCATGAAGTTCATCAATTTTTCATCTATGCCATTCTTATAAAAAATATATACATAGAACGCCTAGCAATAATTAATTGCTTATAAGCTAGTGTTTAAATTACTGGAGTGGGAATTCCAGCCATTCTTGGGGTTGTTCTTTATTAGAATTCTGTTCTGTAATTAAATCTAATTAAAATGGAGGTATGAAAACTAAGAGAGTGCGTGACTAGTTCTTATAGCAAAGTTATAATGAAGGCAATTCCTTAATCTCGTTTTCACCACACAAAGCGAAATAACGCTCACTTTCTAATTGTCACATCTGTCAATTAATGATTTAGGTGTTAAAGATGGATCATGCAAAAAAAAAGCGCTAGGACCAGGACGAGTTTCTAGCGAGTTCTTCTCGGGCTTGAGATAAGAGGAGTTGGCACCTAAATTCACATTCTTTCTTCTTTTCTTCCTATAATGGCATCTGTCTTGTCAAAAATTTTTGCCAGTGTCAAGTGATTGTTTGATATTAAAGTCTTAGTCGATTGTCATTTGTCAATTCTAAACATAACATCCATAACATCCTAAACATCCAGCACTTTTTGGGAAACTTTGCTTTCTTTTTTCGTAGTTCAAATTACATTGCACCATAATACACTTATAATTCAATTGTCCATGCTTTTCCTATGTAGTCACAATTTCTTTATTATAAATCCGCTAAGATTACTGATAAAACGGAAACATGCAATAAAACGGAAAAAAAAATTTAGAGTCATTTCATGAAGTGCTTTGTTACTTCATGAAATGACAAACGAAGAATCATCCTTGTGATTGTATTTAATAAAATATTTTTTTTACTTTGACTTTAGACTGGTGGAACATTTATTTGCTCTTCTATTATTTAGGATATGAATTTAGTTGACTAGCTCATAGAGTTCTAGAGCTCCTAAAGTTAGTTACCTAATCAATAATTAAGTAGATAAATTCCTTGGTCATGTAAAATGAAAACGTTCTAACACCCTTAATTCAAAAGCCGTGCTAATTAGAATATATAATTCGTAAAATAAGGTTTTTAAAATAATGATTAAAAACAATTATACATTTTTATAAACACGGCCCGTTCGTTGACGCTCGAGTTCACGGCAACTCGTGAGTGGCAACGAGCGGGCCGTGGATTAGACTCACCCTGATGAAGATTATGTAGATGAATCGAAACAGTGTCGGTGCCTCCATCGACAAAATAATACGCGAGTAAAAAAGCCCTTGTATATCAAAATGTATAGTACAACTCACGGAAGATTTGAAAGAAAAACAATTATGGTTTGTTTTAATATAAATATTAATATAAATAATATTCGGATAAAAATAAAAACTCCTTTTGATTGACGATTAAAACAAACAAAAACATCATAATCATCCCCTATGATGTTTTATAAGGTTGGTCAAAATCTTCATTCAGGTCAAAATATCATCTAACATATTCGACTAGTTTTGTTTGAAATAATGTAACTACAGGGCACCTGCTTTACTTGAACATACTTTAAGGCAAAAAATCTGCTGACACTACGAAGAATACAACAAATTGGGTTTTCTCAAATTTCGTACTCCAGCGTCACTGAAAATAAAACTTTACTGGAACGGGGAAGTTTGTGGAACCATGTAGATTTGGTTTCATAATAAGTGACGACCGCTATTATTATTGTAGTAAAGAAAAATAGTACATTATATGGGAATTTATTTTATTTTTCATATTATTATTCAAAAAGTTTATATCATTTAAAAATTGCTTGTTTGCACTTGTCTAAACAATACTACAAAATTTTAAAAAAAGGAAAAAAATCTCTATTGTAAATTTGTACAAGTTCAAGATCAAGTTCAAGTTATGAATTGGTAACAAAATAAGGTTACATGTCAGTTTCTTCACAATAATAAATATATTAGTAAATACATTGTGTTGTACCTACATACTTCGATCATTTAAACATACCTACATCGTTCAAATTTATTATATAACAAAATATGTGTAATAATTTAAGGTAAAAATACATTCTAATAATCGAGCGATTCAATTGATATAATAATAATAATTTTATTAATAATAATAATATGTCAATATAATAGTAGTCACCATACAAAGTAGTCAGTTTGTATTGTTTTGCTTGTAATTAAATAAGTTATAAGATACTCAACCGATTTTAAAAATTATGATACCTACCTATAGAAATCTAGATTATCAGCGAGTGTGTTTTATTTATTTTTAAATTAGAGATCTCTACAAAAATTGCAAAGTCATTAATTTTGGCATGCGCTGTAAAAACTATTGATGAGACATCTAATAATGTACATGTTTATAGTACCCACTAATGCCCACAAAAAGTCCACAAGGATTTATGTCTAACTAGTTGCATTCAGTGTTAAATAAAGCATTCGAATTTATAAGTAGATCGTAATTGTTAGACATTTTAGCTATTAATGTTCACTCAAAACGGGATATTTACCGTAACCGTAAATATCCCGTTTTGAGTGAACATTATGTGCAAAACCATGAAAGTTTTAATAGTTATATTTTAGCTATTGTTTTTTTCTTCGATATATAAATAATATAAATTAATATTTAAATAAAAATTGTTTATTTCAAGCTTTAAGCTCATATGGTGAGAAACATTACAAATTAATAGAATAAATTACACAAAAATAAAAAACAATACCTATATAGAGTTCCTTTCTATTACTGTCATTATCTTACGGTCACTGTTTTACAAGAACTTAAGGCTTAATCTAAAGCCATGGTAGATTCCCAAATGGAGTATTTTCCGGTAGGTTTTATCCATGCATAAGATATGAGCGAACTTGGGCTATTAACGTTTTGAATGTTTCAAGGGGAATATAATATTTTTTTGTTTTAATATTGGATTCTTCTTAGTCATCCTGCTATATTGAGTTATGGTGACTTATGGCTGGTATTTGCAGCTCTAGTTGTAATCGGAATCAAGAACGAGTATATTAAACAGTGTTTATTGTCTTCTTCTTCTTCTTCTTCTTCTTAGTTTATGGCATGTGACATAATAATGTAAATTTTGCCAGTGTCAAGTGTTTATGTTTGTTTATGGTCAATTTGTTTGTTAAAGTCTCAGTCGATGGTCAATTCTTCTTCGTTAATGGCATGTGCCATAATAATGTCAATTTGGACAATGTCAAGTATTAATATTGTTTCTACCTAACAGTCGGTGGTGGCTTTCGTCACTAGTAGTAGGGCAACACGCTCCCGCGATACGCGCTTTTTACTTTTTTTGTTTGGTCTATAGTACAAAGTAGTATTATTGTCGTTCGTCTTATGTTATTTTACATAAAATGTTGTCTTTTAATATAAAATGTTTATACGGATTATTTTTGCTCGAATCACACAGAAACACAAAGCATTTAATCCAATTTTTGATACCCGAGTCGATAAGTTTAGCTCTATTTCAATAAAATACACCAATTTTTTTTGGAATTACATGATCTAATTCTACCATCTCCTTTTCACAACAGGACAAGCAGACGTAGCTTTCAATACCATCCATATCTTTTCAGCCTACCACCCTTACGAACAAAGCGCTTTGCTTCTACATTTATAATGCGTACAGGATTGGAATGCCGTCGTCTGTCATTCCTGAAAACTACAATCTAGGTGTCTTCAAGTCTCAAGTAAATAGGTATCTTCTAGACCTGCATGCCCCATCGTCGGCCGACGGCGTCGGCGAGTCGAAACCGCTGAAGCTAGAAAGCAGAAATTTGGAAGGTGGCTTGTTTTACAGCAAAACCACCCACTAAGGCGATATTTTTTGAAATTCAACCCCTAAGAAGGGTTAAATAGTTTAATTAGTTAAATAGTTTCATACATTCGTTTTCACCCCTGTTCACCACGAATGTATGAAACTATTTAACGCGTGGTGCAATTAGCTTGAAACTTGATATTAATAAATAAAATATCAACAAAAAAAAATAAGGTATCAACGTGCTTTATAAATGAATAAATTAAGACCTTGTCCGTCAAGTAATAATTACAATACAACAAGGATAAAAGTAGGTTTGTTTGTTGGTAAAAGCCAACCCTTCAACACAGCTTTTTTTACCCGACTTCCGTAAATGAGGGTAATGGTCTCTCATCTGTCTTCCTCGACCTTTCCGACCAAAAACTTCAAGCTGACTTAAAAAATACCCTCCTAATTTCCAACCATGACCTGCCTAAGTAGGTTTGGGCGATAAATGAGATCCTTTTAAGGGTACCTCTAAGGTAAGGTAACAAATTGGCCATTTTATTATTCTTCGCCCATGTAATCGTGTTTGAGAGCTGAGTGGAGAGTGAACTTGATACTTCGCGATATCCGCGTATTGTTGAACGCTTCAACATTTTGTTGGTAATTGCCTTATTGACTGTTCAAACCTGTGGTATACAAAAGCACTAACTGAAATAACATGCAGTAAATATTACTATTTAAAAGAGTGATTACATAACTCTCATTTTGTAATCGTAAACATTTGATAATTATACTTTCAAAACTTTCGTGAGTTGTAGAATTTGATGAGCACGGGTTTTTCTCACTTATTATTTTTCTGATTAAAGCAGCGACACTGCTTAGATTCATCTAGTGAATCTTCATCAGGGTGAGTTTGATCCGCGGTCCGCTCGTCTGCTCGCGTTCGCGGTATGCTTTTCTTCTTTCGTGTCAATTATTTCTCGAAAGAATTAAATTTGCCTCTACCAAAATGTTGCTGCCGTTGGTTTCAGACAGGCCGTGATAACCCTGCAGGTATCATTTAGAGCAATGTCCATTGTTTTAGCATGATCAGGTATGCTTTGATATGTGCAAACTGCAAACTGCAAACTGCCTTTTTTCAGTTTTTTATAAACATATATAATTGAACTCTCACGTATACTTGATAACGATTGCGACTGACAAATACATAGATACTTAGGTAAGGTCACTTTTTGATTATCGGCTAATTAATTATCCTGTTACCATTGAAACATGTATAAGTGACAAACAATATAAACTGGTATAAATAAGGTATCCTTTAAAAAATGAATTTTAATGACTGTAGCTGTACTAACTTGTTTTATTGATTTCCCAGAGCATCATTTTTATCCGTGTGTGTCCGTCGTCGGGTACCCTCCGATGAGAATCTCAACTCCGACTATGCACCAATACAGCGGTATCCAAGGTAAGTTGACATCTTCATCTGGCGTAGGTATGCATTTCACACACAAAAACCCATGCAACACGGGTCTTCAACTCATGAAAAATAACAGGATTATTTTAATATATACATACTTATCCCTATTATATAATATATAATATCCTGTGGAGCGTGACTAAAAATACGCTTACACGGGCAACTTTTTGAGCAATGATTGCTCGGCAACTGTCAGTCAGTTCAAATCAATAAATATATAAACAAATATATAATTATTGGTGGATAATGCATACCATCTAGCCCCAAACTAAGCATAGCTTGTTATATATGGTGACCAGATGACTGAAAGAACACTTATATATTTATATATACATACTTATGATACATAACAAAAAAAGTATGTAAGTAGTATATCAGTCATGTGGTAACACAAGCTCTGCTTACTTTGGGGCCAGATGATGCTGTGAAATGTCCGGCATATTATAACACTCAGACACAGAGCAAACGCCTATGTTCATCACACAAATCCTTGTCCTGGGAGGGAAATAAACTCCCAAACCACAGCACAGGCAGAGGTATTACCGAGCTGACAGGCCAGTCAATGTGAAACCAGTTTGCTTAAATTGATCAATATCGCAATTTTTGATGTGACGGTATCCTTATACAATTGCTGTATATTGTCGTGCTGTAATTGACAAGTGTGGCCCAGGAATGAGCAATTATAATTGCCCGTGCATGCGTACTTTAACAAAGCAAATTGACTAACTATACCAAAGGGAAATCTTAGTTTTGAGAAGGACTGTGTATGTTTTCCCTAGCGCACAACGTGTTTGCCCCCAGGTTTGGACAGCCATCGCCCGCCCCGCCGGAGCTATGCGCCTATGACGCCGATCTCGAGTGCTCGTACTTCCGCCGACGGCCGCGCTCGGTGTGCAGTCAACCGGACCCCAAACGGTACACCTGGATGCCAGAGGATGAAGACTTCACACGGATGGAGTGGCCACAGTGAGTTTTAGTTCATTGACCTCTATAAAAATGGCCACTTTACATATTCATCAATCGTATATCTGTATCGAAATACCAACCTCACTTTACATGTAGGAGAGGTATTTCAGTTTTATTCACTAATATGTATTTCAGTGTAGAATTCCATCATGATAAAACTAATAGCTTGCAAGCAAGAGTAAGATGAGGGGCGCACAGACAGACATACAAACAGACGGACGCAGCGAGACTCGTATTCCTTGTGGACTGCGAAGCCCTAAAAATTAGGCAACATTAAAAGCTAGTAGGAGCTCCTACCCACTCCTTCCCAGTCCTTCTATGAGACTGCGGTCAGGTCCAGTCTCAGCTCGGCAGTCTAATGCATGTTTGGGAGTAGCAGTGCTGATTGAAGAAACCAAATTGTCAAAAGTATGATACATAACATTTTAGGTGCAGCGTCTATTTCTCAACTACCAAACATAAGATTATTACGTCTTAGCAAAGCTTATTATGAAAGGTCACGTCGTTCCTTATGGCTGGATTTAATGCTAGTCCATTAATATCCTATTCTACAAAAGTGATTTTTATAGAGACCCTGACATCGAGACCTAACGAGACTTTTTAGACTGAGACATAGTCCATATTCACTCTTTTATTTTTTACCCAAGAACACACCAGTAGTTAACTGAAGAATATAGGTAAAGTAAAAGTCGAAGAGATCCTTGTGTCACAGTAAAACAGAATACAAGTAACAGAGGAACAGAGTAGTTATAGAAAGTGTCCATGTAACTTGCCTTGATAGAAGAATGATAAAAATCTAGGCAAAGTATGATAATAAAGTATGTACGAACACATTTTTAAATCCAGCGAAAGTACCCATTTAATGCGAATTCCTGGTATATTTCATTCATTTCATTAAGCCACCCTCTAATTTTATGAAAGCAGATCAATTTCTGGCTAGGCTCACAAGTTTTGGTGAAAATATTTCGCTTGAAACCCTTAATATAGGGGGCCCCTATTTTGCCCACGGTAAATATCTATAAAGTACTCCGAAGCACCTTTGAAATTTACATTACCGTGGCTCAGAGAGCTTCGTTATTCCAACTTTTCCGCGCATAATTGATTCTGAGATGGAAATGCTGGATAAAAATACAGCACTTATTGTTGAAATTATATGGTTATTAATTTCAATTTTGAAGGGCTTCTGATTATTTCCTTTTTAGAGTTCCTAAGTCCACAATGCATAAGGAATGCATAAGCATAAGGAATGCTTACGTATTAATTTTCATAATAATATGAAATAACAAGGAAAATTAACTCGGCTAGAAAGGCTTTACTAGAATTTGAGTCTGTTGTGTAAACTATAAAAAAAACATTTTATTATTTTGTGCACAACATGGTTTGAGTTGGTTAGGATCCCGGCCATTGTTTATTGACCGAGCGAGCGTAAAGCGAGCGTGAGTCTCCGTTTCAGCTTAGGCGAAAGTACTTTCGTATGTCCGGCCGGCGTCTGTCCGGATGTTCTCCTTCCTCTACAGGTCGCATTTCTCAACCGATTCTCGTGAAATTTTGTGAGCAGGTTTTATAACTATATAACATTTTTTTTGTCGATTCAGTTTTTGGAAATTTTTCAAAATGGCTGATTTGGGGGTTGAAAACAAGTAAAAACAAGTTATATTTCAGTCATTTCAAAAAATGTTCGCAAAGTCTACAGCTCACACAGTCACTACTTTTTATCCTATAGGGATAAAACAGTGTAGACTTATAAAGTCTACACTGTGCATGGTCCAACACATGCAGTTAATTTTTTTACAATTACAGGGTGCAAACAGACTTACAGGTTTGTGTTACTTTGAAAATAATTATAGATTATGCACATAATAATATACAATAATATAAAATACACATGAAACAGTTGAGCTATCTAAGGACCGTTTAAAACGATCTATAGATAGCTCAACTGATCCAGTTCACTGCCAGAGGGCACCTTTCAAAATTGTGTCATTTATTTTTTCATTATTCTCGGTATTAGAATATATTTCTCTTATACAGAATATTTGATTGAAGGTTACAGAATGATAAATGGAGCTTTCGATGCTCATTCTAAATGGTTTTCGTATTCAATTTCAGATCGGTAATAGGAGATAACGCGGGTTGGCCGCAAAACTACAATGCCGACCAAATCGCGTCTGTCAGCCGAGGAGGCTCATTGCCTAGACCTCCCTCTATTATACCGTAAGTATTTAACATCTTATAATAATATTTTATACTAGCTGATGCCCGCGACTTTGTCTACGCAGGATGAGTATGTCATGTAATTCTAACGGTTTTTGCAGCGCACGCCAGAATACTCGTAGCTTGCAGATAGCAGAATTTTTTCCTACTTACTTGACACGTATCGTTATATTTTGGACAATTCACACAATATCTTTATAAATTATAGCCTATGTGTTATTCTGATGTATAAGCTATATTATTGTAAAGTTTCATTAAAATCCATTCAGTAGTGTTGGCGTGAAAGAGTAACAAACATACAAACTTTCGCGTTTATAATATTAGTAAGGATAAGCTTATAGCAGGAAGGCTGGACACGGACTGCATCTTCATGAAACACTGCTCAGAGGTGCACCATTCGCACTGGTGATGTAATGATGTGGTGCATGCAGTCTGTAATATCTTTGTTTTATTTATATTCTGTATGTTTTAAATTATTATGATAAAAATGGCTCTAATTTCTACATATACTTATGAATGCTGATATAAATGAAATTGATTTGAATTGAATTAGTATTAAGATCATGACACAACAGGAACCAGTTTGGAGAAAAAACACAAAAGTAAATTTTGGTAAAACAAAAGTAAGTGCTAAAAGTGATCAGCTTGACGCTTTATTTTTGTATGAGATCTAAAACTATTTAAAGGTCAAATCGCTTGTTCATTCCAAATATAATTATTGGATGTACTTTAGTAGATAGCGCAAACGCAATGCTTGGCAGTTACAGCTGATGGAATAATCAACATGCATTACGTCATCATAACGTCATATCTATGGTCATGAAAGAAAGAATGATAGAAAAAAATTACATTTATTTGTAACATACACATAATAAAAAAACATTAATAAATAAATAAATTATAATAAATATTGCTGGACAATGCACACAACACCATCTTAGTCCTAAACTAAGCATAGCTTGTATTATGGTGACTAGTTTTACTTGTGCCTGATATACTTATATATTTTTAAATACATACTTATGATACTTTAAAACACCCAGTCACAGAACAAACACTTATGTTTTTAACACAAATGTTTATCCTGGGAAGGAATCGAACCATATGAATGTACACTCAAAATAAAAACAAATAAAAACAGAAAAGACAACTTAAATTAACCTAAACTACAGATTGAGCGTCTCGCAATCGTCAAAGTGTCTTGATATTAAGCGATTTGGCTCTGAATCGCTTAAAATCAAGTATCGCGTAAAGTCTGTTGATTATGAAAAGAATCATCATTCGCGAAACATTGCATTCAGTATCTTACTACATTGACATAAATGTTACACTCGCACTCTTCTCTTAAGAGAGTGATATCCTGGTGATTTCTACTCGCATTTTCCTCCAAAGCAAGGGCAACACTGTATCATGTCCACCACCAGCATGTACATTAGAGATTACGGTTGGCTACAAAATCTGGTTTCCCAAGTGATTGCGACCGTCATAAAACGGGAGAAATTATAAATGGTGAAGGAACGGTTTAACCCGACATAGGTGTAACGTAGTCTTAATTTGCAAAACCGATACCCACTTCAGCCTGACTTGAAATAGCTGAGTCATGACAAAATAATGAACTGAGTTAGATAATGACGTGTAAATAGAGCAAGCTTAGACTGTAAATTCTATTGTAAATTGTAAACTCTGTGGCGCAGGGGGCGAAAGCCCGCCTGACACGCAGAAGGTTGCGGGTTCGTTTCCCGCCGAAGGACAAATGTTTATATGATCCCGACATAGATGTAACGTAGTCTTAATATGCAAAACCGATACCCACTTCAGCCTGACTTGAAATAGCAGAGTCATGACAAAATAATGAACTGAGTTAGATAATGACGTGTAAGTAGAGCAAGCATAGACTGTAAATTCTATTGTAAATTGTAAACTCTGTGGCGCAGGGGGCGAAATCCCGCCTGACACGCAGAAGGTTGCGGGTTCGTTTCCCGCCGAAGGACAAATGTTTATATGATCTGCAAGTATTTGTCTCGGGTCTGGGTTTCCTATGTATAATATTTATGTATTTACAAAAATAGTATATAAGTAGTATATCAGACATTTGGTACCCATAACACAAGCTCTGCTTAATTTGGGGGCTAGATGACGCTGTGTTAAATGTCCGGCAATATTTATTAAAAAATATATTATTTAGTTCGAAAGGCCTAGCCGCTTAGCTGGTACTAACTCTGCCTTTTGTATTAATACAAGAATATTGTATTATCAGTCATTTGGTTTTTATTGGATAACATTTGCTTAGTTTAGGGCTAGATGTTATATTGAGTGAATTATCCAGCAATATTTATTACGACTAATATTTTTGGCGACCTCTGTAGCAATGGGCGATGACCGATGACCCACCTGAGATGCAGAAGGTAGCGGGTTCAATTCCTACTGCAGAACAAATATTTGTCTCGGGTCTGGGGGTATTTCTATGTAATGTATGTATTTGTACAAAAAATTGTAGGTAGTCTATCAGTTATGATGTGGTTCCCATAAGACAGACAAGCTCTGCTTACTTTGGGCTAGATGATGCTGTGTGAAATGTCTGGCATTTTTGACGTGATAACGTCTTATAAATCGATGAACGCCGGCTGCACGCACGAAAAAGCATGACTTATAGTCACGTTCCGCCTGAGCCGCAGCGAGAGCGCGGAACAAGCGATTGAGAGGCACGATCGGTTCATCAATGATTTCTTATGACGTTATTACGTAAAATTATCGTCCGTAAACTTACTTTACAGACAACCATTTCTTATATTAAATTAAGTGACCTTTTTTTATTATAACCGATGTAATGTCTATGTTTGGTAAATAAACTATTCACAAATTGTCAACCACTAGCTTAGATTTTTCCTCATATCTGTACATTTGCCTATGTGACGGTCACCGTTTTTACGAAACGGAGGCTTTACGGTCGTTATTACTGGTTCAGAGATTGCACTATAACTCCACTGGCCAGCTCATAAATCTCAATCTAAGGGTTGCTCTTGCGATTAATATGCGTTGTTCCAGTGGTTAGTTTCAGATGTTTTTATTAATAAGTATATAAGGCATAAAGATAATATACGATATTTTCAATAAAATAAATCAACCTGTATAAATATACAAGTATTCTCTATACAAATATTCTATCAGCCATCTGGTCACCATAATACAAGCTATGTTTGGGTCTAGATAATGCTATGTGCATTGTCCACCATATTTTTTATTTGTTATTAATTTAAGAAAATATTTTTTTTTTTTGTTATTTTAGTGCACAATATTTATCATACTCTAAATAATATTACAATCTAGCCAATTAAGCTAATGAGTAATTTTGCTTTGACATAGTTTTATAAAATAAATTATACCTAAGAATGTGTCCATTAGCACTTTTCTTACAGTCTCTAGTTAAGAGGAAGACACTTTTTTTCTTGTGTTTTATATAGTTACTTATCACTTAACTATTGTTAAACTACACTAACTCAAATGGTTTTTTCCGTTTGAGCCTTCTTACAATGTTCGTGATGTCAAGGAGCTGGATTGCCTCGACGTTCACATGGTGATGAAGCCTATGTTCATGAGCTTCTGCATACTTTTGTATCACCGTATCAACGAACTCTATTCTAAGGTCTCTATGGAGATCGTCATTTCTTATGTACCAGGGGGCATTCACTATTTCCCTTAGAACTTTATTTTGGAATCCTTGGATTATACGGATATTGCTCTTTTTGGTACATCCCCACAGCTGTATGCCATAGGTCCATATTGGCATCAGGACTTGCTTGTACAATAATAACTTATTGCGTACTGACAGAGCGGAGTTTCGTCCAAGCAGCCAGTACATCTTTTTTAAGCGTATTTCTAGATCAACTCTTTTCTTCTTGACGTGTGCTTTCCAGCGCAGCTTTGCGTCAAGAGTCATTCCTAAATACTTTGCTGTATTTTCGTAAGGTATAACCTTATTGTTTATGTATATTGGACAGTACTTTTCTTTCATATTTGTAAAATTTATATGAACTGATTTTGTTTCATTTAGATTAATACGCCATTTCTTTGTCCAGTTATGGATTTTATTGACAGCTACTTGAACCTTGTCTGCGGCTTCTGCGTCAGTGCTTCCAAAAGCCATTATAGCTGTGGCGTCAGCAAAGGTTGCGATGGTGTTGGTTTTTAGTTCAGGAATATCGCAGGTGTACAGCAAGTACAGGACCGGGCCCAACACACTTCCCTGCGGTACTCCAGCTTTAATTTCTTTTATATCCGAATAGGCATTGTCTTGCCTTACTCTAAATACTCTATTTGTTATATACGATTCAAGTATGTCTGCGTAAGATTTTGGTAACATTTGTCTCAGTTTTATTACAAGACCTTCATGCCACACCTTATGGTAGAACAGACTTTTTTATCTTCTAGAGCTTTTTTATCAGATTGGTGATTCGGTGTACTTGGTCTATCGTTGAGTGCTTTTCTCGGAAACCAAACTGATGCTCTGGGATAAGATTATTTGCTTCTATAATAGGTTTGAGCCTTTTTAGTAATAACTTTTCGAACAGTTTGGACATTATTGGTAGCAAAGAAATTGGCCTATATGATGTTGTGTCATGAGGTGGTTTTTCTGGCTTGGCTATCATGATTACTTCCGCAACTTTCCATATGTCTGGTACGTATTTAAGCCTCAGCGCGGCATTAAGCAGATTGGTTAGCTTAATCAAAGCCTTTCTTGGGTGGTTATGAAGTATTTCTCCTGATATTAGGTCAAATCCAGGGGATTTCTTTGGATTTATATTCCGTCTTATTTCTCGCTCTACTTCTTTTGGTGACACAAGCTTTATATATGTTAATTCATTTAATTCTAAAACTTCGTGTGTTGTTGGCTCGAGGGTTAGTCCTTCGTTTGGTTTAAAAGTATTTTCTAGATGCTCAGCAAACCGTTTGGCTTTTTGTTCATTGGTTACGGCCCATTTTCCGTGTTCTGTTTTTATTGGTGGAATTTGGATATTGGGTTGTTTCATATATTTTGTAGCCTTCCAGAGTGAGTAATCTGTGCTGCGATCACTGCTTAGCTTCTGAAGATAGGTCTTGGTTGATACATCATTGTATTCTTGAATTTGCCTTTTCAACTGTTTTGTGAGGTGATTAAGCTTGTTTTTGTCCTGCGGGCTTCTGGATTGATGCCATTTATTTCTCTGTTTTCTTTTCTCGGATATAAGTTGAAGAATACCTTTAGGGTAGTTGGTTCTTCTTACCCTTAGTTTCACATCGGGCGTGTTTTTCCAAGCGGTCTGCTGTATGAGCGTTATAAATTTGTCTACTTCTAAATCCAACTGGTCTGGATTTTTTAACGGTACTTTAAGGTCTATATTGCTATCTAATTCTATTTTAAAACTCTCCCAGTCTGTGTTTTTATTAACAAGGGTTAGAGGGTTTTCCTTAAATAATACTTTCTTACTTATTTCTAAGTATATAGCAGAGTGGTCTGAGTTCATATCATAGCTCTGTTCTATTCTAAGGTAGTTATCAGCTATGTTTTTAAATATAAAAAAATCAAGTCTGGGATTTTAGTTGGATCTGTTGGCCAGTAGGTAGGCAATCTCGTTGATGCAGTATCACAGTCAATCTCTCGTACAGCTTTCATAAGTTCCCTTCCTTTTGTATTTGTTAGTCGGGAACCCCAATACGTATTTTTAGCATTGAAGTCACCTCCTAATATAAATCTTTCTCCAAGTGGTTGCAACAGACTCAAGTACCTGTTTTTCTGTATGCTATGTCGTGGTGGGCAATAAATGGCTGCTACAGTGAGTGGGTAGCGCTTGGTTTCAATGTGGATAGCGACCGACTGAATGTCTGGTTCTTCAAATTTATATTTTTCATGATGTTTTATATGTTTCTTAACTATTACAGCACTTCCACCTCTTCCTTTGTTGGCTGGGTGTAGTGCATGATAGGATTTGTAACCTTTGAATTTGATGTGGGACTGTTTTGTAAAATGTGTCTCGGATATAAGGCATACATCTATATTTTCTATGTCTAGGACTACTTGTAGCTCATTCTGGTGTTTTTGTAGCCTATTACAGTTCCATGTCATGATTCTAAGATTGTTAATATTATACATAGAAACACCCAGACTCGAGACAAATACTTGCAGATCATACAAAGATTTTTCCCGCGGCGGGAATTGAACCCACAACCTTCTGCGTCTCAGCTGGACCTTGGCCCACAGAGGTCCAGGTCCAGGTCCTCTGTCAGTTATTTGTCAGTTATTTAAGACTGCAAGCACAACATAGTCCAATATCTTTTTTACTCAGGTAGTGAGACTACTACATTACTGTTAAAAAATATAAATATACTTATAATATATAACTTAAATTCTTTCATCACACTGGTTCCAAACAAGTAACATAATAAGAATAACTGCTTCCCTAATCTCACAACAAGAATAGCAAAAACATTTTTTTATTTATTAATATGAAATAAACCTTGCTTTAGTATCTAAGCCAGTTTTATGTGTTCCAGCTGTCCTGCCCACACACCCATACCACCACCGCCCCCGCCACCCCCCCTCACGATACCGCCGCACAGGTAAATAGATGTAGAGCCTTTTTGTGTAACTAAATTGCTGCTTTACGACCTTAAAATGTTTTGCACATTAACGTTCGCAGTGCGGACTACCTGGGGTGTGATTGCACGAGCTCTGTCTCTGATGTGTAACATATTTCTACTCGCTTTCCTGCAACCTGTGTGAATGTTTTCGACAAAAAGGACGGAAGTGTGTAACTGGAAGCCGGAGAAGCGCTCGCTATTTGATTTGAGCTTATGTGTATGAGGATATATTAATGTTGCTTGTTATAGACATGAGCTGTCAGATGTTACACATATGCGACTACTGTAAGGCTTGATCGTATTTTTTGTGCTTATCTCCCGGATTATGGAGCTTTTGGTACTGTTATGGGCTTTTTCGACCACTTGCTTGTATACTTTGAGCTATCAGCTGCCATATCTGCCCAATTCGCAGAACGACCGTTAGTGACATGTGAATGGCGTATAAATGTGTGATTGGATATTCAGTTTGGGAGTGCTCGATTTTCTTTATTAGCTGATACGAAATTTGTACTGGGATAAACTATACATCAATTTGACAATGTCATGATTAAAAGGTGGTTTGCAAGGTTTCATATGGAGCTTAGCTAAGCTTTGATGATTAACTTTGCGTTCTGTGCAAACTGTTTTTGTGTGAATTTCTAGGTTATAATAGCTTGCTTTATAATCAAAAGCAAACACGAACTCGCTCTCTCGGGATATAAAACGAAGCAACGAAATAATATTTTGGTAAAACTAAAGCTGAAGTTACTGAAGTTCGTAAGTGCTGAGTTGCGTCTCTCGCCCTAAACTCCCCGGGGTTTCTCCTGCTACTTATCTATTAAAGCATGGATACAATCATACTTAGGCTGAGTACCCACATGATAGAGCCGACCACGTGCTCTACGACTGAAATTTGGCTGCTAAATGATGGTAGAATTTGATCAAGAAAATTCTCTCCCGTTCACCATAACAGTAATATAAGCACTATAGTCACGTAGATTAAAGACTACATTCGCAAATTGTGTAATGGCTGACAACTAAAGACACTGTTTGTCATGTTGACTTCTTGACGATTGGTTTTCCCGATCGACGTCAACATACATTCCAAAAGTATTTTAACCGACTTAAAAAATTGAGGAGGTTCTCAATTCGTCGGAATCTTTTTATTTTTATGTAAGTTCACCGATTACTAAGACGCCTAAACCAATTTTGTAAAAATTTTTTTTTTTTTTAAACGGCATACTTCCCAGGTGATCCCATATACATAATTTCGAAATCGGTCAACAGGTTTTTAAAAAACAACAAAAATCAAATAGTTATATATTTGATGTTTTTTTCGTTTACTCCGAAACCTCGCTGTCTCCTTGAAGCATAGCGTTATAGTTGGCCTACCCATATTATATATAAACTTAATAAATCTACTTTCCACTAAAACAAAACTATATTCAATGAAGTCGTAACGTCGTAAACGTAATTATAGTATGTACGTACTATGTATAATATAAGTATTTCTTTCAGAACAAAGCACGTGTCATTCGCTCGTTCTCACACCTTGACGACTTTTGATGACTCTGTCATGCCAGCTGCTGTCAGTGGCAATCGTTACAGGAGAGACTGCGAAAGGCTGATTGATGGACGCATTGTAAAGGTATGTTAGACTGAAACACAAAATAATAACCATTCAATAGTAATAATAAAATTTGCTTAGAATTTGCAAATAGGTAAAAATGTTTCATGAGTGTTGCATTTTTTTACACTTCAATTATCAAGGTTTGTCTTATATGAAAAACTTTATTACATTTCAGCCCGAACCAAAGCCTTACTCAACACTGCCAATAATGTACCAGCCATACCCGCCATACCCTCAGTTCATCCCGCAGGGTGTTCCAACCGCGCCCATCCATTATCAACCCCAAGTGGCGCCGATGCAGCATCCTGTTAGTATGACCGCGCCTGTGCCTGCACCAAGGCCGACGCAGACAGAGCAACATAAAGTTGTTGTTTTGGGTATGTTTTTTCAATATGTCTCATGTTTTGTAAACTATACATAAATTACTGACATTATTATAACACACAGATAATTTAGTATACAATTTTTACTCCATATTTTTTTAACTGTCTTTTTTTTACTGAAATAACAAATATTGCTGGACAACGCACACAACACCATTCTAGCGCCAAACTAAACACAGATTTTATTATGGTGACAGATGACTGCTAGCAATACATACCTATACCTTAAAACACCTAACCACAGAACAAACACCTGTCCTGGAAGGGAATCTAACCCCTAACCTACAGCGCAGAAAGTAGAGCTACTACCAACTAAGCTGACAGAGGTCGTCAGAAAATGTTATATTAATAGATAATATATATATGTGAAATAAAGTATCTTTAAAACCATAAAAATTATAAAATATATTACTTACAACTACTTACTTGAGGCACTGGATCATGTGCTTAAAAACGTTGCCATTTTTATTCTTTGACTATAAAATGACAGGGACAGACCATACTTAAACGTCACGCTAGTAAATTTTGAGGCTATAAGATCAAAATTCTAACTTTAGTTTAGCTTCATATTGGTACCAATAGAAAGCTGCAGAATGTCGCCACCAGTCATTTTCGTTAAATTAGATTACTTTTTTTTTATTTCAGATTCAATAAAAAAAGGTGTCATGAGAACACAGGCAACACAAACAGAAGTATGCTTAGGAAGGAAACCTCTACCGCCAAACTATTTATCATTAAGTCCACGGACTATCAAAAGGGTAAGTACATTAAATACTGATGTTTTTCTTTAGATAAAAACGAATAAAATATTTATATATGTAAAAAATAATGTAGATAAGTAAATACAATCAATTCATTTTCAGGTTAAGGCGGTAGCAGAACAAGGGGTGCAAACAAATGGTTTTGCCGTAGGACCAAGAAGACTAACTAAATCATTCTCCGAGGTTGCAAATGATCGATTAGCTGGTCACGATAGTCCAAATGAAGTCCCTAGTGTTGAAAGGTACACTAGACTGGTTTTAATTAATTATTTTAAGTCAATTTAGACATGATTGTATAATTTATGTTTTTGTAATATTAACAGTTTTATTGGAACTGATCACGAAAAACTACATAGAACGCAATCAGAAGAACCTCCCAGATCACCACGTTCTCCCATTTCCACTACATTACCTGCTTCACCACTTACCAGAGGAGACTCCGATGACGTCACGTCTTGTTCTGTTAAATCAGTGGCGTCTTCAAAAGTTGATGACTCAGAATTGAGTGCTTTACAACGTCAAGCTCAAGAATACTTTCAGCAAAACTTTCAGTTTATTCACGAAAGCGACAGAGATGATACTATAGATGATGATATACAAACAATTGAAAAATCTATGGCGTTAAATAGAAAAAATTTGGAGTACTTGCAGCAAGAAATAGCCAAGCAAGCCAAAGGTGAAAAATGTCTTCGGTCTATCCTATCAAAGAGCACAAGCGACGCTTCGCAAAAAACCATCAATTCATCGCATGCACTTTCTAAAACCTCAACATTTCAATCAGAACCTTCTACTGAAACGTCTGCAACAACGACTGATGATAGTGAAAAGAATGAAAGAGAAATAATCATAGATTTTGAACCCAGGCCAGACGATGAAGCAATCGCATTCACGCTTCGCAAAAAAAACAAAAGGATACTGCAGAAAACGCTTTCTGAAGGAGAAATTCTGCTAGATGTGTAAGTATTAAAGAAATATATGAGATTCGGTTCAAATATTGGTAACCTACCAATATTTTAATATTGATATTGTAATAAATGATGTTGAATTTACAGAAGAAAATCTGAGATTACCAATGGAGATGGCATCAAGGATGCCCCGTTGGTTATGTCCACAAGCCAAGAAAATATGACAAGAAAAGACAGGGAGAGAGAATCTATGTACTCACAGTATACCGCTCAGAACTATAGTGAAACACCTATTAAAGATGAAGGAATTTTTGGATTCGAACCTGACGGTTCATTTAGGTAAAAGTAAAATACTAATTACATGATTTAATAAAAACTGTAGCTGCACAAAACCATGTGATAACACCGACACAATATTCAATGTACCTATCTTAGACACGATTTCAGTGCATCATTACATCGACTATTCTTCTGCAAATTTTTATTACATTCTCAGTGAAATGCTTGCCACCATTGCATCAGCCATTTATTTTTCTCCATAGTTCTTCAGATGGAAATCCACCATATGGAGACTTTCACGAAAAATATATTAGTTACAAGCATGAAACATTTAGAAATCGAAGCGTAAGTTTTGAAGAAAAACCAGAAATTCTAAATGTACAGGATGTTGAAATTCTTGAGACCAGGTACGAATCATCCAGTGGCTTGTAAAAAGAAATGTAGGCAAAACTTAAAGCAGAAACACTTCTCCAAAAGATGGTTATTCAAACAAAGAATGACTGGACTTCCCTTATCATAAAATACCTTCTTTACCATGGTATGACCTTGTGCATTAAGAGCTGAATTTGTGTAACTTTGTAGTACCTGCGATGTATTTTGGTTTTTACTTATACCCTGTTTATAATGTCTTAATAAATTACCCCAAAAACGTTTATCTTGTACTCGTATATCGAATTGTTGGTTGTTTGTATCGATTGTATGTGCATGGTTGTTTGCATTTCGGTGTTGATCATTATTTTGGTCTCCTATAAATTTTACAGCTACATTTTTGGTTTCAGCACTGCCCAATCTAGTCCAGGATCTCCAGAGAAAGTGGAAGTTGACGTGGACCAAAAAATAAAACGACATGTTATTTTAAATAGCGTCACTACTATTCTAGCACCATTAGAAAAGACTTCACCTTGTGCTTCAAATGAGTCCTTGACAGTTGATCAAAGCAGGTTAGTATCATTTGCTACAAAATTATTTGATCGCCAACTCCAGTCAGATACCTGAAATTCATCTTAAGCTTTATATGCAGGGATCATTCGGATAGCATGTGGAATGAATCACAAACTACAGTTTTACAAATCGATTCGGGTACAGAAAACGGAACGGTAGTAAGTTCTTCAGACTTAAGCTCATTAGCCGCGTCACCTGGGGCCCTTGCCCTACTGACTCCAACATCAAGAAGAAAACAACTTCTGTTACTGCAGCATCAACAGCGCTCATCACTGGACACAGATGCTTTAGATGAGGAGTTTGATGCCTCACAAGTGAGTATTATACTTGACTTTTCATTAGACTTATTTTCAAAATTGCAATTTCACGTTTAAATGTTTTCAGAGTCAATCCCCAACATCACCAAGAAACAAACTAGATGCATCGAGCTCAAGTTCTGCTCAAAGGGCATCATTATCACCACCAGCAGTTGTTCCAAATGTAGTACTCTCACCGATCACCAAACAGCCAACTATATCAAAATCTACATCACCAATAGGTCCAAAAAAAGTCAACCATACGCCAGCCATTGCAATCACACATCCCAGCTTAGATCTAGCTGATGTTCCATTTAAAAGAACGCCAAGTTTTATTAACAAGAAACGAGAAAGAGCCCTCAGTCCATCAAGGAGAAGGGAACTGCAAAAGAAAGCGTTACCAAAGGAACCTAATGGAACAATACCAAGCCAGATCATTGAATCGCCAGTTGAACCGCTTTTGACTAAAGCAGCTAGCAGTGAAACTAGTTTAGCTAGAGCTGATTCAGGAAGACTTAACACAACAGACCTATCAGAAAGTACAACAACTACTGAAGATTATGTTACTGCTAACTCCGATAGTTCCAAGAAGAGTGGTAAAAATCAAAATCAAAGTAAGTATGTACCTAAATTTATTTTGTTGAAAGTTTGGGTAATAAATTATTTGGACGATTACTACCAATGTATAACAATTACAAAATGTACAAAACTTTGTTTAGATCCAGAAGGCAACAGAACTCAAGATGGGTCATCATTTGAAAGTGCTTCAAGCTTGTATTCATCAACCCGAACGGATAACATAGCGGAAGATCTTATAGTGCCAAGTTTTTCACCACCCTTAGAAATCAATGACGATTTCATCGTTCCTGATCTATCATCGCCGCCTTTGCCACTATCCGACAGACTACCACACAAAGCGAGTGTTGAAAAAGTTGAAGTAAAAGCGGAAATTACTCCACATCATCAACACACAAGGAGAGATAAGACTGAAGTTAAACCTAAAGAGACACCAAAGCTGACTAAAGTAAGCGATTCAGCAGTTTTTTTAGTCTTTTACAATAATATTCGGGTTATATTTATATCTTCACTTTTTTTAGACCTTAAAAGGAACCATGAGTGGTAAAAGCAGTTCTAGTGGCAGTTATAGTTTAGGTGGCTCCAATCCTAATGTCACTGAAGACATCGACGATAAGACACCCACTGGAAAGCCAAAAGAAATGCTTGATAATACCGATCCTAAAGATGAAAAGTCGCAAAGTCCAGTCAAAGAAATGGAGCAACTTGTGCCAAAAATGATTGTAAGAAAATAATATAAATCAACAAATAATTGGTTAGAATAAGCTTACAGTTTTTATGTTCCGAATAATGTTTAATATTTTTTTACAGGGTTCCTTATCTGATGATGAACGAAGTGCCCACTATTCATCATCGGGATACTATGAAAGTCCTGTTGAAGACGACGACGATGGAGGTTTGAGTAAGATATTCAAACGTTTTTAGAACGTTGTAAATTGTCAGTTTTAAACAATATTTATTGATCAAAATACTACCATTTACAGCTTACAAGCACTCTCAGAAGTATAGATCATCAACTCGACCTAAAACATGGCTGAGTGAAGAGAAAAGACGAAAGAAAAAAGCGTTCACTTTAGAATTCTCTAAATCATACGACGATTCTGTCTCAACATCACAAGATGACTTCGGAAGCAAAAAAATAAAAGATCCAGACACCATTAGCCAAAAGTCTGAACGAAGTATCTTCAAACCTTCAAGTATGAAATCTCCAGAAGAAAAGTCAGCTGACGCACCAAGGAAAAAGAAGACTCACTTTGCGGAAAAAACTAAGAGTGTTCAGTCTTCGCCTAGAGAAGGAAATGATATTGAAAAATCTATAAAAGAAAAACAAGGGAAAGAGAAAGAATTAGAAAATAAGAGACCACAAGAAAGAGAACGGTACGTAAAGAGGACCAAAATGAAAGCTAAAAGTCCAACGCAGAGTAAAACTATTGACGGAAGCCATGGTTACAGGCCCCAACACTATGAAAGAAGAGAAGCTATGGGGTCAAACGTAAAACTGCATCTGAATATACCGACGTCTGATGATTCTAGTGAACAATATAGAAAAGAAGGTGCTAGCAACGGGAATATATCTCCAAGGAAACATAGAAGATTGCGCGATAGCCCTCGAAGAAAAACTGGTTCTAATTCAAATAATGCTAAATCTCCTACAATTAATAATCATTCAGGCTATAGGTAAAAAACATTTATTTTAAGTCATTTATGATTTAGAAAGCACACAACATAATTTGTTTTGTATTTGTAGACCAAGAAGAAAAAGTGGTTCAAACGAAAGCATATCACTTCCAGGCAGTTTGCCACGACGAAAACAATCAATCCCAACTATACCATGCATGGGTTCTTTGGAAGCAGAAGACATTGAAACGACTAGAACTCTTACTAGTGCTGGGTCAAGGTTAACGCCTTTGCGCTATGTGCGCAGTCCAACCAATTCTCCTCGACATCAAAAGAAACCAGATAAAGGTATTTTCAGTTACCTACAAGTAAAATTTACAACATTTTCATAACTTGCTAACTATTCAGTAATGTTGATGGTTTTTAAGGGTTTGGAATACAATCAAAGTATCCAATTCTACTGTATGTACGCCATATCAGCATCAGAAGGGACCAATTTTGGGACTAGTATTTATTTTGGATCCAAAGATGTTGTAGATATAATTAATTTCAGATTGTAAATTCGGCAAAGCACAATCAGCGGAATCACTTCGCTCTGTGTCTCCCGGATCTGATTCAGTGTTCTATTCAGAGCAGACCGAGCATAGCTTACACAGCATAGAGTGTGAGGCGAAGGCACATTGTCTGCACTGCGGAAAAGAGGTACACATTGTCACAGCAGCAGCTCATGAACATGATAGCGTGGCGTCTAGGACTTCCCATACTGATGTGAGTATGTGCTTGATGCTTCGTAGTAGCTATTTACCACGAGGCTACATTGTCGGCTACTAATCATAATTTCTTCTTTTCTTCTGTCTTTAATTATACTTTCTGATTCAAAGTCAACAAAGAAAAATGTTACATAATGCATGTTTTCTATAAGTTGATTTGTTCCATTTAAACTTTTTAGGAGTCCTATGCTGACTGCCCCACACCAGACATAGTGCCTGCTCCTGCAGGCTTTGCCGATTCTCCTTGTTCGTCATCCAATAAAAAGTCTACAAGCGGCGTGAGACTGTATAAGAAACTGGACAAGCGATACCGGTCTGAGGACAAATCGAGGCATTACAGGCATCGCTCTGATGTTCGAGCAAAGGTAAACTTAATAATAACTGTGGAAAATTTAGAAAAACCGTTTGGAACATAGAGTTTATTTATTTATGGATTTTTATTTCAGTCTGAAGAAAGAGGCAAGGAAGAGTACGCAACAAGCGATAAACCTCAAGACATCCGTATAGCAAAATCTGCTGGCAACAGTTTGGACAAACTCGCTGGCTCAAGTGTTGATCCTGATGGTACTTCTACTTTATTAAAACTACGCTGACATTGCCAAAATTGACATTGTTATTGTAGTGTACGTAGAGTTATAATGTAGGTAGGTAGGATAGAATATGGTGTCGGGTAGAACTAGTCGGGCAGTAAGAATACAGCGAGCACTCGTATCGCAGCAAAATGTCGTTTTATTTATATCTGATCCATATATTACACTGACGACCTCTGTGGCGCAGTGGGCTTAGGTCCAGCTCAGACGCAGAAGGTTGCGGGTTCGATACCCGCCGCGGGACAAATGTTTATATGATCTGCTAGTATTTGTCTCGGGTCTGGGTGTTTCTATGTATAATATGTATGTATGTATGTACAAAAAAAAGTATTTGAGTATAATACAAGTATAACACAAGTTCTGCTTACTTTGAGGCCTGATGATGCTGAGTGAAATGTCCGGGATTATTTATTTATTTAAAGTATGTCACAATGTCATTTCTTGTTGTTCGTCATTTGTTATTTAAAATGGTGTTTAATAAACAACTACGTATTATTTTTGCTCGAATCACAAACAAAAGCAAAGCCCTTATTTCAATTATTCACACCTGAGTCAATAACTCTAGCTCTTTTAAATAAAAACACAAATAAAACCGTAAATAACTCGAGAAAAATATATATAATAAAAGAGCAATTTTTGATTCGCAAGACAACCAAAAATAATTTCAATGTTATTGTTCAAATTTGATCTAAATAACCTGTTTCAAAAGTGATAGACGTCACTTTCAACAGTCTTCCTCACTCAAGCTAGAGCAAAACATGAAACACATTAACTTAGCAATCTGGTATCTGGGTTGCTCTTATAAACCAACAAGGGGCTCCAAAAACTCTCATAGTTGAAAAACTGTTACGAATATATTATGCGCTTTTATTTATTTATTTATTGAGGCCTACTAACGATACACTAACGAGTAATACGAATAGTAAGTGTACACAATGCTCACGCTGATCATACAATCATTTAGAGGTAAACGCTACACATGTTCTTTGCACAATTTTTTTGTTAAACATTTGCAATTTTTTTGATAACATTTTTAATTATACAATTGCAGAGCAAGAAGATTATTCAGGAAGCTCGGACGGTGAACGACCTCGAGAGGAAAAGGGAATCTACGCAGCTCCGTGGTGGTGTGGCAATTGGATCCTGTTATCTGCAAATGATGATCACTGGGCCAGGTTCCCTCCAGGTAATATGAACATTCCTGATGGTATCTGGTGTTCGCTAATAAGTAAGACTTCGTCACCTGATTTCAAACTGAGTAGCGTATCAAATAAATATTAGCGGACCTATGAGAACCCTGTGTGGCACTATACACTGTATTCAATTAAGTTTTAAATTACTACAGTACGAGTAAAACATCAATCAATATTACAGCTCAAATGGCAGTAAATCTGCCTTCTGTTCAATTTCATCCATAATAAACATGTGTGTTTTGTGCCCTTAAAAGAATATAAGTATAACATCAGTCATCTGTTTTCAACAATACAAGATTCGCTTAGTTTGAGACTGGATGGTTTTGTGTGAATTCGTCCAGCAAATTGAGGCTTCACTGCTGCTTACGGTCTCAAATATAATAAAATTTACTAATTTCATCTGTCCCATAGATGTATTAGAACACGCCAGCAGTAGCAAAGACGATCCGACGGATTCTGAAACCGAGTTCAACAAAAGATATGTGGCACTGACGCATAGACTAGTGCACCGTCGGGCCTGCATCGAGCTGAACAGACGACAGGCAGACAACAGTTTTGGTGAGTAGTCCATACCAAAATATTATAAATGCGAAAGTGTCTCTGTCTGTCTGTTTGTTAAATTTTCACGACTAAACGGCTGAACAGATCTTGATAAAATTTGCTGAGAAGATGTATTGCATTCGGGAAAAGAACATAAGCTACTTTTTATCTCAAAAAACAACCTTGAAGGGGGTAAAATAGGGGATGAAGTTTGTTTGGGCCACTCATATTTTTAAGTAAGGGATCGGAAAATTCATATATATATATAGGCTTTTGGTAAGAAATAAAGAAATACGTGTTTCAACGTTTTTTGCAAAATCATCCCCGAAGGGGGTAAAAGAGGAGATGAAACTTATAAGATGTTCTTTAGATGCACAGAACGAATTCCTAACAAAAATAAAAATAAAGATTCTAAGAATATGCGTACGAAGTCGCGGATAACAGCTAGTATGTTAAAATAAAAAACCAGAGTTTTTATCATATCCTTTAACGTTTTAAAGCTTATCAACATTATTATGTACAAACATCTGCCCGCGGTCGATAAATATCTACTCCAAGTTTTATTCAAATCAATGGATTTGTTATAACGTGATTTGGTAACAAACAATCATTCATACAAATCTTTTTAAGTATTATCATTTTGATCTACAAACGAGAAGTTTTTGGCAAGATGAGGCAAGAAACAACCCTTTCGTCCACGATCGTAACTAAGATTTCATAACTAGTTTTATATCAGAATTTTTTTTACTGTTTCATAACCAGTTATTAAACAAGACTTTTTTTCCATTTTTATAACGAGAACCTCTTAGTCATGTGTGGTCTCCTGGTACACTGGACAAATTAGCACTTCTGGCGCTTCGGCACGCTCGACTTGCGCGTTGTTTTCTGTACTCTAACATAACCTAACTAACTGGTTTCGAGCTGATTTTTCTTTTTCTCCTGACTCTACTCTGTCCGGTCGCTAATTTTTCCAGTGTACCAGGAGACCATACATGACTAAGAGGTTCTCGTTATAAAAAAAGAAAAAAAGTCTTGTTTATTATTTGGTTATGAAACAGTGAAAAAAACCCTGATAGAATAACTAGTTATGAAATCTTAGTTACGAACGTGGACGAACCTGAAACAATACTATCCTTTCGGCATTGTCCAGCGTTGTACTTTTGAAAAATTGTGAATATACATAGTATAAAACAAAGTCGCTTCCCGCAGACGGTCTGTCCCTATGTATGCATAGATCTTTAAAACTACGCAACGAATTTTGATGCGGTTTTTTTAATAGATAGAGTGATTCAAGAGGAACGTTTATATGTTTTAAAACATGCATAATATACTAGAGAACACTGATCATTTTAAAGGTTTCTAATATGATGTCGTAAATAAACACATTTTTTTTGCGCGTACATTGCAAACGCTGGCTAATGTATCAGCATTGCACCCGTGCGAAGCCGGGGTGGGTCGCTAGTTATAGATAATATTGAGTTTCAAACGACAAAGCGCTTTAAATGTCTATAATTATAAGCATTAAAGATAATATTAATGGTGTACGTTTCTACTGTAGGATTTGTTCAACAAACTCTTCCAAAAACATTCTCTAGCAACAAAAGTTCGTATTGTGGCGGGTAAGTATTTTAGATAAAAACTATTTTTATAATCCATTACGATGTGTGTAAATACGAGTTTTACGTCACGAAAGCATCGATGTGGTGACTAAACGATTAACTACATCGAATTTGGTCGATTGTCCATGATATGTTTGTCTGAAAAAGTTTTTTGCAAAGATTTCACACGGGTTAAAAATAACCCACGCATCAACAAAACTGTCTATAACTAGTTTTTATAAAACGAAAAAGAATAATTCACATGACAATAAAACTTGCCATTATTCTAACTGTAGACGAATCTCATTCGTATTAAAGACAAGATCTTTAGAACTTTGATGGCAAAGTTCTATTATTACTATATAAAACTATAATTTATACGCAATACATATAAATTATACATATAACATAAATTATAATTATTTACACGCTATTAATAACTATTATTTAGACTGTTTATGGAAACAGTCTAAATTATAGTTATAAATAGCGTTATTGCGTTCACGTATAAAGTCTATCAATGGTATTAAAAAAAATATTTTCCTTTTAAATCAAAAGTCTGATGTTTTTTCTTCCAGCCTGTAGATTTATGAAAGCTATTTTCTGAAACACAATCTAAAGCTCAATACAACTCAGCAATTCACCTGTTAGCCAGCTGATTACGTCACTATACGATACTAACTAGTCCACTTGTGACGTGTAGACTATTTCGAGTACTCTTTCTATTTAAATAGTATCACCTATCATTTCAGAAGCGTCCTCTGAATTCTTTCGCTTATCCACTGGCACGAATATTTTTTTCTTCCGCTGATGTAATGTTCTCAATGATTCACATAAAAAGCGAGCACATCCAAAATTGAATAACCTTCAAAAGTTGCTGAAAACTTAGCACGATCGATTGAGTCATGGAACTCGTGATCAAACTTTAAAAAAAAAATTCTACCAAAAAGTTTATTCAATGAACTTGTTTAACCTTGAAAAATATATTATAGTTGTTCGGCATTTATGAAGAAACGGAAGCCTCACTTAGTTTCAATAATAACATAGAACAGAAATGTAACTAGATTAAAAAAACTCGAACTGTATCTATGATCTATATATAATATTACGGCATAGTTCCAACGTCAGAATTCAGTTGTTGACGAAACGCTACTGTGGCTAGAGGTACGAGTTTCTCTCGAGACGGCTCGGAAAATGCTTTGACGTATTGATTTTACCATCAAATACGATTACTTTTAGTGTTTATTGTCGAGCATTGATGACGCAAGTGGATAGGAGTTCAAGTTTCAGAAGACTTTTGTGTTAGAAATTATATGAAGTTCAAGATCGTGTGAATGTTAGCCAAGTCTCTTGCTAAACTAAATATGGGGCACTCGTGTAAGTGAAATATATAATTTTGTTTTAGTCATTTAGACTGGTTCATACAATTCAATGAATGAAAATCATCTTGATGTTTTAGTTAGACAAGTCTTGATGAACCCTAAAGGGAGTATGAGAGAGAAATTGGAAGAGATATTCAAATTGATGCTGGTGCTATGGTGCCGGCAATGTGAAGTGAACAAACTTGTGGCTTCAGAACCTTGTGGTAATGATGCTATGTTTCAAAAGGTTTTCAACTTGCTTGACACTAACCATAATAATTAGAAAACATCAACAAAATTGTAAGTTGATTAACTTCTCAGTATTGGTAAATTTGTAGTTTTTCTGGGTATAAATTAGTATATCTAAGTAATCCAAAAATGTAATAATTGTACATATTTCATTGATCCATTTTTGTGGTCTGAACAAACATTTAAATAAAACTACCTACTTATCTAACAAAGTTAATAAAATATTTGAAAACTGCGTTTATAAATATTACTACTAACAGATCATTTAAAATTGAAAAAAAAATATGACAAAGTAGTGACTATAATATGACCAGTACCTATCTAAATGTTTGGCGCCACCTGCACTTTGCAATAATTTTCTAATGTAACTCATAAGTCATAACATTACTCTGATAACAGATTCCGGCTAGTTCATTGTAGTCCATAACAATTTAAGCTGATTTATGAATGAACCTTTGTAGCCTGAAGATTTGGGAGTTTGCCAAATGAAGAAAGTCTATTATGGTGCAAAAATCTACCGCGGATATGAGGTTACTAGTTCTAACTATGTCAGGGTCGAAGTTTTCTTGGAGTTTATTGCCGTCTCTAGGCCAACATCATTGTAGTATTTAGATAAGAAAATAAATATTAAAAATTCAAGCGTATTTGTATCAAACAGGGTCAGATAATTTTGTTATTTGATAAAAGTTCTGCTTTGTCAAAATCTGTGATAATAATAAATTATTTTAATATAATTGATTACGTATTGTTTGAAATTACTTATAATTCAAGATTACATAAATAGATAGATAGATAGATATGTATTTCTTTAAACTTGTAAAAATCATTTAAAAAAAAAAAAAAAAACATTTGTTTTTAAGCCTATATTAGGTTTGTCTTAACACTATTAAACTTATCAATTACAGAAAGTGACAAAACAGTCGTGGTAAGGCGTGGCAACGAAGAGTTTGGATTCCGGATTCACGGTAGCAAGCCTGTGGTGGTTTCAGCAATTGAACCTGATACTCCAGCCGAGACGTCTGGTCTTGAAGTAGGCGACATAGTGATAGCTGTAAATGGTAAGCAAAAACTGTAATTGTCTAACTGGAAAGTCAATGTGAGCACTAATTTTTGCTGCCAAATATTACTAAATCGATAAACAGGTCGATAGTCTATGAAGTATGGATATTTTTTTTACATATATCTAGATAACAGCAGTTTTCATTTTTAGTTCTTATCATAAACATTCAAAGTTGTTGATATAGTTTTGATTGATTTGATGATGATAATAATTGAGATAGAATTATCGAACATTATAATCACATTTTACAGGTATCAATGTGTTAGACAAAACACATTCAGAAGTTGTGAAGATTGCTCACTCAGGATCACAAATATTGGAATTGGATGTAAGTACTTACATTATCTTAATAACGATGTTTTGATTTAAATTAAGATCAAAGCTTACTTCGCAATTTCTATCGATTGGCCTCATTGAGCTGAGCATCTGAGATGAGCATTTTGAAAAAATCGCCCCTCACTTTCTATCAATATTATTTACTGAGTAATAATATTGGACCCATCTATCCCATTCCTAAATGTATAAAAAAGCTTTGAATATAGGATTTTACTGAAAAAAATGGTGTCCATTGACAAAATTCTGAATACTTGAATATGTTTGTTGTTTTACACCGCGAAAACTATTTTAGCTAATGTAATCAATCAACATTGCAATTTAAAATTATTTAATGCCTAATGTTAATTTAAATTTCTAGTAAGTCATAAACACACGTGACGTAAGTAGGTTATAAGATTTTTTACAATTTGATTTAATTATACAAATAGAAAGTTTTAAACGTGTCCTATGTAACATGCCATAAACACCAAATATATACGGAACCCATAAACCTCCTGTGGATATAAAATAGCATTAAATTGTTGACAAACAAACTTATATACATTGCAAATTCAACAGCAGTATAAAACATTGCTTAGTGACTGAGTCTGTGTTAAACAGAGAGCCAATGATATTTTCACTAATAGAAATGTTATTAAAATCTGCAAACTGACTTCTTAATCCTGAATATTGAATATATTATTAAACAATCAATACAATACCTACTCTGATTGCGATGTGTTACATTTTTGTCAGCGATGAGTTCCGTGCCTTCAAAGCTTATGGTCTGATCAACTGACAAGTTTCTATTAATCCTGTGATCACCAATCCAATGCTTTAATTGCAATGCCTGAGCTGATTATCGTTGAAGAGTTACACGAGGTATGTCAAAGCCCATAGTCTGATCAACTGACATATATGAATTAAGTTATTGCTGGAGATTCCTAATATAATGCTTTAATAGCGACACATGAGTTGTTTGTCGTAGAAGAGATCTGTGGGTATCTTCAAAGTCTATTTGTCAAGCAATTGACCACTGAAAGGTACCGAAATAGGTATTCTTTTAGTATATTTTCCAAATAATTACTATTTTGCGACGCATTTATTCAAATGCGTTTATATGATTCAAACATATTCGTTCAAATTGGTTTATAATGGGCGGAGATATCATGTTATGTACATACACAAATATACATAATACAAAAGTATATATTGTTGACTGGCCTGTCTGTTTAGTTGGTAGTAGCTGTGCCTTCTACGCTGCAGGTTGAGGGTTCAATTCCCTCCCAGGATATTTATTTGTGTCATGAGCATAGGTGTTTTTTTCTGTGCCTTGGGGTACTAAAGTATCATATGTATTTAAAAATATATAAGTATTCTATCAGTCATATGATCACCATAATACAAGCTATGCTTAGTTTGGGGCTAGACAGTGTTGTAGGCATTGTCCACCAATATTTATTTATTATTTATTCGTTAGCCAAATTAGAAAATCCGTCTTTTTGTAGAAACCGGATAATAAATTAGACACTTAGTAAAACAATATCGAAAAAAAATATAAGGCAATTAATAACTGTAGTGTTTGAAAACTGATTTTGTGTGTAATATCGTTATTAGTTCCAATATTGGTTTTCAGAGGCAATCTTTTATCTGTCACTGTCGTTTCCAAGTAGCTGAAGTGGGAAATATTGCTGTTATCTTCAGGTTGCTCGAACTTGTGAAGTAGTAGCGTCACTAGCACACGAAGGTGGTCCCGCAGCGCTATATTCAGGGTATTTATGGCGCGCAGCACCATTGAAGCCTCATCATCCACCACGATGGACCAGAAGGTGGTTCGTGCTGAAGCGAGACAACTGCCTGTATTATTACAAGACGGATTCGGTAAGTGATTGAGAGATGATGGGTGATGTCTTATCATGATCAATATCATTATCACTGGCATCATAATTTGATGATTTCTAGCGTTGGTGATGGTTGTTCTAGGACAGGTATAGAGGATTTCCTCGAAACGGATTCATTGCAGATTTGTTTAGTTCGTAGTATCGTCTTCTCGATGTTTCCCTTATTTTGCTTCCTGTTAATTTAAATTTATGCTTAAGACTGTAATCAAGTCATAATTTTCTAACCAAACATGATTAAGTAGTCTATGTCTCGGGTGGCATCGCGCTAACAATAAAATTACAAGTGTCCATAAGTTAATAAGTTATTATAACGACTTGTCTACACGTAGGCCTTATGCACATTTACCAGCTCCTGGTACAAATTCAATATTGATTGCTTTTCAGAGCATCCACCCAGTAGGGGCTCTGATGTTAGTAAACTACCAACTGACAGAAGAAGACGTGGGGAGACCGCACGGGTTCAGACTACAGCGCGGTGGTGGCACTAGATTGCAACTAGCAGCGGATACTGCAGAGGCGGCTGCTAGATGGCGCGCTGTGCTTGCCCATGCTATCGACGCTACTAATCAGGTAAAGATAAAATCGTCCAAAGGTGAAACGCCTTCCAATGAAAATAGTTTGATAGTTTTTTATGAAAATTTAGCATATGAACTATGCCTTTGAAACTGAGTATCTTAAAAGGCTCAAATATGCCGGTCTTGATAAGATCTACCTATTTGAGCCTTTTGGAGTCGAGACTCTTGGACCGTGCGGAGCCCATCGCGTTTTCAAAATTATGTAATGGCGTCAGTTAGAAACATCGCGTGGCCCAAGAGCTGGCTCTTATCTGGCCCAGCGTATTAGCATTGCTGTTCAACACGGCAATGCCGTCAGTGGCTTGAGGACGCTGCCCTCAGGCAGTGATCTGGATCTAGCTCAACTAGCTATATATAAATCGTTTTAAATGGTCCTTAGATATCTCAACTGTTTCACATGTATTTTATAATATTGTTTATTATTCTGTACATTTCTTTGAAACTAAATGTTATGCACAAATATTAAAAGTTTTCACACTAGCTGTTGCTTACGACTTCGTACGCATTTTTTTAAAAGGAATTTTAGCTTTTTACGAATTTTAATTTTAAAATCCTTCCCCAGGATGATATTTATCTTCTTGCCAAATTTTATTGATATGTTTCAAACTAATCACACCTACCACCCATTAAAAGTTTCCATACAAACATTCACACCCCATTTTACTCCTATAAGAGAGTTAATTTGAAAAATCACGAAAACACGTGTCCATTTATTTTGCATTTTAAGAATTCAAACCAAGTTTCTAAGAAATCACACCTATTTCGACACCCTATTTTACCCCTTTGTTATGGTTATTTAGAAAAATCCTGAAACACGTGTCCATTTATTTTGCATTTTATTTTTTAATATTAAGTTACAAGCAAATTGCACAGCACGTTAAAAAGTTTCATACATTAGTTTTTACCCCTTTTCACCCTTTTAGCGGGTTTAATTTCAAAAAATCCCGCCTTAGTGGGTGGTTTTGCTGTAAAAAGAAGCTACCTTAAAAAAAACAGTTTTCTAGCTTCAGAGGTTTCGGCTCGGCGATGATGAATCAGTCAGTCAGTCATTATTATTATTATTATTATTATTATTATTGATAGAGCGTGCAGTTGCGTTATCGCGGTGAATTGGACTTGCTTGAAGCACACTCTCAAACCACCGACATCACAACTAGTGATAAGACTGACATGTTTGTTAGAGAATACATTTACAGAAGTTTTTTATTTGTTTCACTGTTCTTTTTGCAGCGCGATGGCTGGCTAGAAGTTACAATGAGGAACATGAAGTTACCTCCATCCTCAATACCTCGTCCTGATTGCTTTGGGTACCTGATGAAACTCGGTTCCAAGTGGAAGTCTTGGGCTAAGAGATACTGCGTTCTGAAGGACGCTTGTCTATACTTTTATAACGATGGGAATAGCAAGAATGCTTTTGGTAAGTTCCATAACGAGACGCAGATTATTTATAAGCTTGGAAACTTCTATAAATAATTAAACATTTACCTACTTCCATCTTTTTAGTTTCTTTAGTTTTCTACCAATAGGATTAATACAAGAAGTATCTATCTACTTAGACGTAGAAACGTATCAAAGTCTTCACTGCATCAGTCAGTTTATCATTGATATTTCAGGAATGGCATGTCTCCATGGATACAGAATACAGACATGCGCTCCTGGTGGAAAGAAATATGCTTTTGAGGTGATGCCAACGGAGCCTAAGCAACGACACTTCTACTTCCATACTGAATCTGAGATGGATAGGAAACGGTAAGATGAGAGTTATAATAATAATAACTTACTTGTCAAGATAAATATGTAGTATATTTATCTTAGCAAGTACGAAATTTTTACTTTCTGTTAATAAAGTACCGGGAAACGATTAATAATACACAAAATGTTGGTTATTTATCCAAATTTATTGTATTGCCTTCAAATTATGCTCCTCCAGAAACGATACACTTACGCCAACGATTAATCCAATCATCAAAACGTTTTTTTAAAACCCTTTTTCTGGAATTCAGTTCAGTTCTCGCCGCGAATTCTCTTCTATGTCTTCTACCGAATAAAAACGGGTGCCACAAAGTGGTAATTTCAGTTTAGGAAAAAGAAAGATATCTGGTGAATTAGGTGGTTGCTCGGTGGTATTTGTTGAGTTTTTTGTCAAAAATTCGTTCACAATGATGGCCTTGTGCGAAAGCGCGTTACCGTGGTGCAAAATCCAAGAATTTTCTTTCCACAATCTGGCCTTTTTCGTCAAATTAGCTCTGTTAAAAGCCGCATAACGCCCATATTTAATTTATTTACTCCTTATTTAGCGTTTGAAAAGTTGAGGTTTTGGAGAAAATTCTGGTCTTTTGGGCTAGCCGAGCAGCAACATGTTTTATACCCAAGTGATTATTAAAAATAGTACGGATCGACTCGTGAGACACAAAAAGTTCAGCGGCTATCTCTCTCAAACTTGAATGAGGGTTTTCAGTCACTATTTTCTTCACTTTTGCGATGTTAACTTCAGTTCAAGACGTTGAAGGCCTACCAGAGCGTGGCAAATCTTCCATTACATCTCCACCGCTTTTGAACGCTTTGTACCACCATAAGCACGTGTTTTAGATAAATTCAATTCATCGTAAGCTTTCTGTAACATTTTCAGGGACTCCGAATACAAAATTTCATTGGCGATGCAAAATTTTAAGACAACTTCTTTGTTAGATGTTTTTGTCCATTATGCAACCAACACACACTAGATATGATCTAACATAATGAAATAAAACTGTATTTTATTTAAGTAATTAAAACATCAAAAAGAAAAACAGTTGTGCCAATCTAGCAACAAAAAAATAATAATTTGGAACCAAATCATCCATTCCCGATACTTTTTTGACAGAAGGTATATACCTTAACCCCTGGTTTAGCACGTGTAGTACCAACATTAAAATGATTATATATGCAAATCTGGATCATAGACTACGTATATACCAAGTTTTATCTTATTCCGCTCGGCCGATGCAGCGTGATTGAACTACTACCAAACATCCAAAAATATTTCCACATCTATATATACTTTGAGCTTTATAATATTAGTAGGATTTTTTTTTATTTCAGCTGGATGGCAGCTTTAGAGTTTTCCATAGACCGATGGATGAAAGCTGGTTGACGACGACAGATCAACGAGGAAGACTCTTCCGACTTCGTTTAATTTAGTTTCAATAAATGTTATGTATATTATCTATTTTTTTTCGTTTCTTTTTTTCCGCAATATACTTTTTGAATAGTGTAATTATATAAGTTCTTTGAATCATTTCAAGGTTTAACTATAGCCTATATGTTTTATTTAAAAACCTTAGATTTGGTTTTAAAAGCTTTCCAATTACTGAATAAGCAAGAGTATTATTTAATACATGTGATTGTATCAACTTTTGATTCCCGTCCTTATGTCGTACCTTTGGAGTCAGTTTAGCCAACTGATTTAAAAACAAATTGCCATTAATAATTCAGAAAACAGTACTTGTTTAATTATTCATAATATAAATTTTATTAGAATTAAATTCAACGCAGTTAAATTTTTAAGAAATATATATCATTGAAACGACGCATCGAAAATGATAAAGGATAATGCATAGCTTTAATCTATGTTATTCTAAAATATAATTATGACAGTGATTATCATAAAATAACGTCTTATAACATGACTGATAATGATGAGACTAAAATCAGAATGAAATAAACAAATGAAGATTTATTCGATAGAAGGATTTATTCTTCAAAGTGAAAGACAAAACTACCTAGATAACTTCAACCATTATTGAAGAGTATGTACATACTCTGTGTCATAGAGATTACTCTATAGTAATATCTATGACAATACAAAGAAGTGAAATAACGATTGAATTCTAAGCTAAATAATCATAACGAGAAGAAAATCCAAATAAAAGTAGCTGATATTTATTGTATAGATGTGGAACGTAGCATACGTAGTAGATTATCAAAGTTTTGATGTGCCAATATTTAGGATAGAAATATATTGTGTAGTTAAGATAGATATTTTGACTTTTGAAAGCACAGCGTCGTTTTCTTCGTAACCCTGTTAAAGGTGTTGTGAATTTTAGAAATCATTATTAATTAAGTTAGCTTTGTTATTTTTTTCACGTGTATATTATTAAATCGTTTTTAGGCATCGACGGCATGCCGTTGCCAGTATAACGTGCTCTCCAAAGCATGTACGTATGATAGCGGTACATAAATATCTTTTTGTATTTACTATATATATATAATACAATCAGTTTAACATGGGTTACAGAATCTAATTTAAGTATAGTTTTTGATAAAAAAATTCAGCAGCAGAATTTATGTAAAATTAATTCAGTTATAATTTGTTTTTCACTAAATATATTTATATTTAATGTATAATTATATATGACGACCTCTGTGGCGCAGTAGGCTGAAGTCCTACTGAGACGCAGAAGATTGCGGGTTTAATTCCCGCTGCCGTAAAAATGTTTGTATTATCTGCTAGTATTTGTCTCGAGTCTGGGTGTTTCTACTTATTTATTCATAAAAAAAGTATATAAGTAGTGTATCAGTCATGTGTTACCCATAACACAAGCTCTGCTTACTTTGGAGCCGGATGATGCTGCGTGAAATGTCCCAGATTATTTATTCATTTATTTACGTAATATATTTATATTTAAATGAAACTTTCTTAATTGTAAGTACTCGTAATTGTTTCCCTTTAGAAAGTGGTCCATACTAGGTGACTTATAATAGTGCATTAAATTAATGATTATCTAAAGGTAAAAGCCATAACAGTTATGTAAATAAATAATCAGGTGAGGCTCAAATACATTATTTAAATAATAAATAAAAGACTTGATTGTGATCAATCGATTAATAAATGCTTATAGAGTAGATTGTATAGTGGATGTTTAAAATTATATAAATGTATATTATTATGATATGTTATTTATTTAAATGATATCAAATTTATAAATGCACGTTATTGAATGATGAGTTTATCAACTATTAATAATAAAGATTATAGGTAAGTATTATCAGTTTATATACAATATTCAAAAAATAAATATTGTAATGTGTTCAGTAAATATGCATTTTAGAATGATTGTACTCGCCATGTTGTATTTTACTCATTTTAATAATAATTGGTATCTGGTTAATTCAATATTATTGCTGTGTCCAGAACTACGTTTTATTACTGTCAATAAAAAATGACTTAGTATCTCGTTTCAGAGTTCATTTATATAATTACTTTAAAATATTACGAGTATGTGACTAAATTTAATAGATTTCGTTTTAATAAAGAAATTATCGAAATATAACAATAAGTTGTTTCAGTAATATTCTCATAATAAGATGTAAATATCAAGTAGTGATAAAGTTGAAGTCAAGGTTGAAAGAATATCAAACTTGGAAATTAAACCCAAATAAATGTTGACTGCTGTAAAAAGCTACATGAAATAAATTGAATAAAACGGGCAGTATAACTTTTTGTCAATTAGCATGGACAAGCGAAATTTCGGATACTCGACAAAATCCGAGGGCGGTGTTAATTTACACGACTTTAATGCTACTAACTCAAAAAATAAACAATACGATATCCTTCCCTTTTTTATCTCTCCTAAAGTAAAAACTGTTTGGAGGCTTCGGTGTCCGTGCGGGGCGCGGGGAGCTTCGGGAGCGCTACTGCCTCTGGCTCTACCAGTCAGTAGTACGCGCGCTCTACTCCCACCAGTCGCGCGCCATCTGCGCATACGCAGCCTTCGCGCTAACGCTATCAAAAAAATACATAACTATACAGTGCTTATAGCCCATCAGTGACAATACTACCGGATTTCAGTGAACTATAACTATCAGTGTGCAAAACTACACGTGAAATACCAATTATGAAGTTAAATTTGTGACATTTCGTGCCTCTTGACTGTTTATGGCCTATACAGCTATTGTTGTGTGCGCTTCCACTAATCTTCTATTCACCTGTCTCGAAACCACCTACTGCGGTTGGACTGTGAAATGTGACAAAAACTGCAATGATCGTCTATTGTTAAACTGCAGCCACATTTTGTAAACTTTGCGGGTCTACCTGCCTGTTGGAGACTTGGATGCGTCCGCGTCCACCGACCGATCGGGCGACCAATCGACGTGTGAGTTAATTTTTTTCGTAATTTAATACAACGGATGTGGAATAAATTGGGTAGGCAGGGTGCGCTTTCTTTGCTACCTGTTTTATTATGTGATGGATGCGCGATGGTTACGCACACTTGTTTATTGGACCATAGCAGATGGCTGACGACAGCACAATTCTGGGAACTAACGGAGTTTGGTTAATTCTATTGTTCATTTGCTCAGTTTTGTTAGTAAATGCTTCCTGCCACTGTGTTTCGCGGTAATTATTTTACAGTAGTTGTATTGTTCTTCGGTTTACGATGAGGTTTTAGACAAAGTGAGCTGTTGAGGCACGAGCTACTTTACCACCCATGTAGAATAACAATATCGATAGAACAGTTCTATGCTCTACTAATAGAAGTATCTAAGTAGTTGCTTAGCTGGAAGCTAGAAACCTCGAGCAAAAACATATGGCAAGTATCATTAATGAAATAAACCAATTATGAACGTGCAAAAGTTATTTAAATGAGCTTTTACTTATTGGAAAGGAAATTGCTAAGAATTTAACTAAAAAGACGCGATACACAGAACCACTGCGTAACTGTAAAACGGTAGAAATGGTTGGAGTTGAACAAATAGTAGGTAATCTATACCATCAGATGATAAGTTTAATCTTATCTAGCGTGTTAGGTGCGATGCTTATCATCTCGACTAAAGCGAATGCCGCATACTTCCATTAATAAAGTTTATTGTTTCCAGTAAAAGAAACCGTTAACGATATCTGTTGATAACTGAAATGGTTTGACATATTCTTTGTAATGCTTCTGCTAAGTGTAGGTGATCAGAAGTTAAGTGGGAAGGGAACATGTTGGAACAAAACAAATAATATTGAACTGGATAACCTACCTACTGTTTAGTTATGGTGTAAGAACTTTTAACAAAAGGGTGAGTATATACCTACCTATACAATAATAAATCGGTCAATACCTATACAATAAGTTCGAAGATAGGTATTGCATTTGGCACACCAAATGCACGAAAAGAGCCTGAGGCGCACTTTAACCCTTTCACCACACTGGTCATAAACAGTGACACGATAAGAAGACAAGTCCAATAATACTTTTATAATCTGTGAAAGCACATGTGTTTTTTTACGTGATGTAATTACAAATTAGCGGTTTTTGGATTTTTTCCATTTCATTGCTGTAAGATGTTGCTTCTTGCCAAATTTCATTTAAGCCATTCTAGGTTAACCGGAAGTACCGTAAATACAAGTACATACCTATATTTTGACTAGCGAGTGCCGATATATGGCCGTATTTCATGATTACGTTGACTTAAAAGCTCAATTTTTTTACAGCGTTCCTGAGAACAAAGGTAAAATAAATATTGGTAAACAATTTCACACAGCACCATCTAGCCCCAAACTAAGGAAAGCTTGTATTGTGAGATCCAGGTGACTGATAGAATACTTATATATTCTTAAATACATAGGTACCTACCTAGGATACTTTATAACACCCAGACACAGAATAAACACCAATTTACACACAATTGTTTGTCCTGGGAGAGAATTGAACCTCTCAACCTACAGCGCAGAAGACAGAGCTACTACCAACTGAGCTGACAGGCTAATCTAAGACTAGGTATTGACCTACAGACAGACAGACATAGAATCACATCGTCATCCGTAAAAAAGGTTTTGAGGTATGGGTTCCTAAAAACAAACCTGATGGCTTGATGAAGTTTCCATAGTAGTGTAGGTAATTGTTTTTCGGTTTCTTATTTGATGAGACTTGAGTCTCACGATCTCAAAAGTGGTCTAAATATTTCACAATAGAATCAGTATTGACTCTCACCATCAAGTCACTAATTTATACAAAACAACTAATGACTAATGCATCTATCTGCTTGAATAATATCCAGATCGCAATGAAATATTCAGTGTAAGTTAGCGGCCAGATAAAAATCACATAGATGTATTGAAGATCTTACATTTAATTACAGTACAATAACAGAGACAATCTGAATTATTCGAATGATAAGCCTTAGACCTCAGAGAATACACGAATAAGTAAAACATCTTTGAACAAAGAGCAATCTAGAGTCGATAAATAAAATTAAATAATGTGTAGTAGGTATTGTACAAGTATGATGTAGGTAGTTTGAGTGTTTTACTGTATATTAAATGTTCTACAATTCGGTAGTTAGCCTATTGTACATATTAAAGTTGATTCTTAGTGACCGTTCTTTAAGTGTAGAGTTTTGGGATGCTATTATAGTCAATTATATAAGGTACAAAATTCCATGAATCACGACTCTACTCAATCATATAAAACAGAGTTTACCGTGTGTATAAAGTACCAGAACTATGAAAATGGAATATTCTTTATTTGGCACAGACATTACAGCAAATTCAAAACACCTAGTCCAATATCGAAAAGAAGAGAAGCGAAATGACAAAAAAAGATAGAAGCAGGTAGAATCACATTTAAATATAGAACTATATTATTATGTACCAAATACACGCGTACGCATTTAGTGCCCACTAACTAATATACATAAGTTTCAATTGTTACCCAGTAGTTTCACAATCATAAGAACATTCTAATATGTGCTTATTGCAAATCAATAAGTAAGTACTACACTATAAAGATAAACCTACTAGACAAAACAACTCTACTATCAATACAGTAAAATACTTCGGTATCACACACTGGCAGTGTAAACCAAGGAGATCCCTTTAAAATATTCCTCGAAAAGCTTTATGTTATTGAAATGACCGGTATTACATCCCGGTGTCCATTACTTACTGCAGTACCAACATACATATTCATATCTTTAAATTCTCAAACCAAAAGCGAGATAAAAGTAGTTCTACAGCTTCGGAGCAAGTAAGATGGTAGAAACTCGATCAAGAACCACCTGAGTGCGACAAGGACAAGTGATACAAACCTGCAGGTGTAAAAGAGAGGGAGAGAAAATCAGAAGGCTTTTACGGTAGACCGGGCAACGAACAGTGAAATGTGGACCCGGCGATCGCCTTCTTTTTCGATCTTGCTTGAATAAATTGATTCTAAGATTAATCTTTTGTAGCTGATGTTAATGTAACTGACGCCTAGCTTTTTATTGCTTTGGTTAAAAATATGATTGGGGTGTATCAATTTTATGTTTACAAACATTTTAGTAATGATTGCTTGTATTTTAATGGGAATCGTTATTTGTGTGAACTTTTTATTAACCATAGTTTATCTTAAAGGTTCTGCAGTTTCAATAGCTAGAGACTATTATGGAGTTTTGAAATTGTTAGGTAGGTTTACGTAAATGGCATCATTAGCATAACATACTAAAACATAAGTACCTATGTAAAAATTCTAATACGTGTAAGACACCGGAAACTTAAGGAAAACATTTCTGGGTACCGGCTATAAAACGTAGTGTCAGTTTTACTGTTCAAACGCATGATGCTCATAAGATGAGCATAGTAAAAACCGACCGTAAAGCTGAGAATAGCGACGTTTAATAGTATTCACCATAAAACAAGAATGGGAAAATAAAATACTAGCAGAAGTCAATTATTTGTATAGTGCAAAACATACCTAATAGGTATTTGTTATAGGAGGTATAAAATAATTTTATTGCTGTATTCGGATAAAAGTTTAATGAACTGTTTTATTAAAAACGCCCGCAACTTCGTCCGCGCGTTTGTGCTTAAGTCTTTACTTAACAATACTTAGTTAGACATATAGGGTCTATCAGGGTATATCTAATAAACGCACCTAGCGAATGTATTGTATAAATCTGATGTCATATCTATTCTTCGACATTAGAATGACAGGGACAAAGCATTAACACCATCACCACCATGATTATGATAAACTCAAAAACCGAAGTCGTTTTTGAGTTTATCCATTACAAACAAACAGACTATATAACTTATCTTATGTCTGTATAATATTAGTTTAGGTTTAGATGCGTTTAAATAATGATACAACAATTGGAACGTATGTATAACCATATTTTAGTAATTTAACCATATCCAGAGTGCATGATTTAAAATCATTATAACCAAGTGTCTATGTATGTGTATGTATGAGAGCCAACATCATTAAATTCGTATTTAAAAATATGCAATAAATTTGTGAAAAAATAATCGAAGCAAGCAGCTCATAGTAATATATCAAGTAAGGACACTAATGTTCAGTCAACGACAAAACCCAGCCGCAATTTACATTTTTTTCTGATAGCAGCAGAAGCTGGAGATACGATCGTATATAAACTGATGAATGATGCATGAGACAATCTTAAAAAATCAGGCAGATCAATAACACACGTAAATAAATAAATCAGTTGTAATGAACTCAATTTGTAGACGGCGTTTTACATAAAACATGCAATGGATTGTAAATAAGAGACGAAACGAAAGCTCCATTATTTTAGACAGATACAGTGAGAAACATTTTTTTATGTTAATCGGAGAATTACAATATAGAGCTACTTCATTAAGCATGATTCTCGATCCATAAATCTAAATGTTTAGGAGGTGCTAAATATACAACGGATCACTTCGTAACAGTTATTATTGATAAGATCTGAAGAAAAGCATTAAGATAAACAAACTGGGATTAGGAGGCTAATGGTAAAACAAACATGAACATAAACGCTATTAAAACAGTACCAACTCGTAGATTATTAGTATTTCTCGGAAAATTTTACCAGTTATTCTTAGTTCTATCCTATAAGCAATTGAATGATATTATTTCCTTTTTTCAGGTATAAATGAACAAGTGATGTCGGAAAACGGTGGAACAGTGGTATCGCGGGCATCCACACCTCGCCCCGTACCTGATAATCCAGTAAACGCTCCTCTAAGATCCAGACATGATCAGTTCCTTGCCAGTTCTGCTGAAAGAGCTCAGCAGCGGCCATCCTCAAATGGAAGAAACCCAAGCGGCAATTTTGAGTCACCGCCGCTGCCCTATCACAGACAGATGACAACTGGGTCGCTTCTTGCTTCCACTCATCGAGAAACATCTGCTTTTGTTCCTGTCGTTCCGCAAAGATCAATGCATCCTGTGATGTATCCCAACGATATGCATCCAGCTTTACTACCCTCTGACATAATAGAAAGAGAAAGGATGATGGAGAGAGACAGATCAGAACCAGCTAAAGCTTCACCTGATAGAGCTTCGGGTAACTTTCCAAAGCGAAATTCTTTTGATTTAATGGCGATGATGGTTGAGAAAAGAAAAGAGGTGGCATTGAGAGAAGCAGCAGCTGCTATGTTACTTCCTCATCACCGGGCGTCGTCTATCGAAGGGATGATGTCCGATGGTTCTTCCCAACCTCCAATATACGGACCTCCTGGTGCATTTTTAGGCGCACCAGGTCCATCGCCCACAGCAGCTGGAACTTTCACCTTCCCCGGCGCTGGGTTATTCCCCCCTGGGGCAGGTCCCCATCAAATGCACCCACACTTGGACAGGCGATTGTTAAGAGCACCGGGCCGGGCGTCGAGGCCGAAGAAGCAGTTTATTTGCAAGTTCTGTAACCGTCAGTTCACGAAGTCTTACAATCTGCTTATTCACGAAAGAACCCACACGGACGAGCGACCTTACTCTTGTGATATCTGCGGCAAAGCATTCAGAAGACAGGATCATTTGCGTGATCATAGGTAAGTTTTTACATAATTATTCCTGGGTGATGGTATATATTGGTGATGTTACCAGTTCAGTCTTTGTATTTCTATTATCTTTAGATTTCGTTGAATGTGTTGACCTACCTTGTTTATCACCTATCTCATGTTGAGAAAAAACTATTTATCGATAGCTAACTTCTGCCCGTGGATTTCCTGGGTCTGCCGTGTCGAGCTTCGCCCAACGTTCTAGATGCATTCGAGTCACATGACCTGCCCAGTCCCATTTAAAACGTGCAGTCCGCGTAGATTGGATTTCGGTATTTTGACCCTATCCGTTATTTTGATCTTCAAAACACTGAGCTCCACAGCTCTCTGGCAAATTTTGAGGTATTTTTTTTACTGTCTGAGCCCCGTACCTCAGTATGGACATGATACAGGTATCGATAAGTTTTGACTTTAGTGGTAATGGTATTGCCATTTATATGCTACACAAATATATAAACATACTAAATCCACACTAACTTTCGTGGTTATAATATTAGTACATTCTATTAACTTCGTTAACCATAAATAATGCTGATCATCTATACTAACCATGTAACAAGAAGTTGTGTTGATGATTGTAGTCGTGCAACAGAAAATAAACTCTTGCAAAAGTAACGATTAGTCTCCGGTTTTCTGCACATTTTAATTTTCTACTACACTGATCATAGTGTGTTTTAGTTAATTTATATGCATACGGCAGCCGGTGTAACTCAAGGTGCAGATGCTAAGCCGAGTGTGGCTACATCCGGCTGACTACTTGGAATTGAAATATTTATAAAGCTCCTTGATAGTAGCTTCGTGGAAATAGCTCTTGATCAGTAGTAATGAAATAAATACTTTCTCCACCAGACAGCTTAGTTTTTATAATGGCATACAGATGTATACAGATGTTGTATACAGATTTTATGTTCTGTGAAGTAAATAATTAACTCGAGGTTTACGAAATTCTCAAATCAGGTTTCAAGATGCCTTCGTTATTTTATTTAAAAGCCTCAAGAGTTGAGGCTGTAAAGTATAGGGATTAAATGCTAGCCCATCAATCCTATGAAATATGACCACTTATACTTCGTTCAAGGATCTAATCTTATATTTATTGATCCAATAAAAACTAGTCAAACTTGGTTTTCGGTGATACGAATAGAAATATTTAAGGATTTATCTTGGTTTTTTATTCCATTATGAAACAAATGTCGAGTATGTTCTATTAAACCTTAAAATTATCACATTACTCATTGCAACGTTCATATGTATAAATGTTTTGTTAAATCATGGTTTTCCCATACGAAAGTGATTAAAATTTTGAGTAAAAGTGATTAAACCTGTGTCACAAAAAGGGATCTTGAAAAGCTGAATAATTTGGTTTGCTTTACTTAATCCGTAGTCTAATATTGCGGCTACAGCAAAAAGGTCATTTAGTCATCATAATGGTTTGCAGTAGCACTTTCCTTTACTGATTCATCTTCATCGTAAACAACACCGAATAGAAGGAAGAACTTGTTAAAACTATAAGCAGTTTTAGGTATAAATTACTGCTTATAACTGCGAATTATTTGTTATACCTAGTTCCTAGCTTAAAATAGGTAAATCTTGGGCACTAATAAAATTACAAATATTTCACCTAACTTATTTTCAAATCCAGGACAATAAGTCTAAGATTTATCTAAGAACTTTACTTTAGTGTTTTACTGAGTTACTTATTTGAATTTAAACAATATAAATTAGGAATAAATAGGTGTGGGTACAAGGGGTAACAAGAATCAAATGTTTTGGGTCAAACAGCAAAATATCTATTAAGTAGAAAAATCTTGGGTCGAACGGGGAAGCAATCACCTTTTGTCGTAAGTTTACTGCTGACTGACAAAAAGCGTTTGTAATGAGATAATGTTTCCTAAGAGTAGAGTACTGGAATGACATTTGTGTCAATAAAATAAGATACTAAATTCAATGGTTCATAACTCCACTACATGATTGAACAGACTAGCAACTAACAATTTACGGACCGAAAACCCCAACTCACTGACTTGGTCTCACATTAAGTAAGTTTTTTTTACTTTTGGGTCGTAATTAGTTTAAATTCTGATGACTCATCTCATTCTATTGATGGCAGCGCTGTAATGGAACTAGTATTGGTAGAGTCAGTAAAACAAATTTGTAATAAAATAAAACACTTGGATAGACAATTTAACCATGAAAAGTAATTTTAGAACTCAGATGAGAAGTTAATATATAAAAAAATCTTTAAATAACAGTGGAGAGATAATTTTACACAATTCGCGTAACACACATTGTGCTACATTATTGTATAAACAGCTAAAACATTTACAAAAACTTTATTAAGTTACGTTTTTATTTTACTGCTGACGCTACTTCAACTCTGAAGGCAATTTAGTGCCATTCGTTTCGAACTCCAAACTATTATTTTGATATAAAATGTTTATGAAACTGAACAAAAAATCAATTCGGACTAAAAACTGTTATAATTTGTAAAGTTTAGTTACGAAGACACGTAAGGAACATGATATCATCACGTTTGTCATAAGTTGTTAGTTAGAGATGATTTTTTGCTACTATAATTAAAATGATGACCTTATTAAAAGCATCATGCACCATACTTGAAATGCATAATTCCTTGTAATTATCTTCCGTCAAAAACACGCATTTGATCCTTCTAAAGAAAGATTTTATTATTCAAAAACGAATATCTAATTCCCGATACCTCGAGAATAACGCAAAAACTAAAACATCAGATACAAAGTTGTTATTATACATCAGATAATTATAAAAATACATGTGTATGGTAAATATTTCATGAATATTTAACGAAACATCGCTAACTGGCCTTACGTTAATATAAATAAATTTTAATGATCAAGGCTTATCCGAAATCGATCTCAAAAATCGAAGCATGATCAGAATTTTAGAGCTTTAAAATTTTAAGAAAATTAACTGAACATATAATGGTGGAACCTGAGATGCATCTTGCAGATTGTAAAATGGCATATAAGTGAAATCACGTACCTCGTATTTATAAATAAATCACTTACAACAAATTAATAAAAATTTTATGAAACAAATTTTCATCTAGCTTTATTTTTAGCAGGACCTGTTTATTAAAAACTTTTATCAAAGATAGATAGACTTTTATCAAAGACTTTTGACAATGATTTCACCTGGTGGTAAGCGACGATGTGACCGACGATGGTCTAGTAGACATTTACTCTTGACTTGAAGAGACCCAGGTTTGTATTTTTCAGTAAAAACAAACGACGGCAAGGTATTCCAATCCTTGGCTGTACGTATTATAAATATTAAAGCAAAACTCTTTGTTCGTAAGGGTTGTAAACTGACAAGGTATGGATAGAACCAAATTTTCTACGATATTTCTATTAAATCTATTTAAGATAAGATCTGAATTTTAATACGGACATTAGTGTGAACACGAAGTTAAAACGAGCGCGGCTTAAATTACTCTTGAGTTTCGTAAAATTTATAAAGATTTACCATTTTATGAAGACATAAATTCCATCAAGTACGCCTCCAATCATAATAGCGTAACCATTTCCCACAAGCAACACATACCTATAGCTGTAACACAAATACGCTATAATATAATAATATATAGCTATCATACCACAACTTCTACCAACTGAGTTCACATTACTATTCTACTATTTGACGACCTCTGTAACGCAGTGGGTTAATGCCCGGCTGAGACGCAGAAGTTTGAATTCTATTCCAACTACAGGACAAATGTTAGTATGATCTGCAAGTATTCGTCTCGGGTCTGAGTGTTTCTATGTATAATATGCATATATTTAAAAAAATATAAATACATCAGTAGTATATCAGTTATATGCTATCAGTTGGTTTTGCAGAGGAGGGGGCTGTTCGTGTAATTTATAACATGGGCCCCAGAGAATCACATAGATATAAGTTTAAAGAAATTAATATTATGACAGTGCCTTGTCAGTATATATACGAAAATGTAATGTCTATGTGCACAAAAATATTCATTTACTTAAAAACAATTGCGGTTATCATAGTATTAACACTAGAAATAAAGATAAACTCGCTGTTACCACTTTTAGGCTGGCTAAAGTTAATAAGTCTTTTCAAAGTGTACACTTCTATACAAAGTGCCTAGCGACGTGCTAGATTTGTCGATTGGCAAATTTAAAAACGTAATGAAACAGAAACTGTTTATTAAAGTATATTATAAAATATCTGATTATTTAGATGACAAAAAAGCTTGGGATTTATCTGCTCAACTCGACTCGGCATCCGTAACAAAATTGGCAAGGATCATACAAAAAAGTATTAAGACCAGACGAGTTTCTTGCCGGATTCTTCTTGAACTGGGATTAGGAGGAACCGGCACCTAGATTCACTAGCATGTAAGAAGACGATTCAAATTGGTCCTGGTCATTTTATTGAATAAAGATTTATTGAATTTAATTGAATTGACCCATAACACAAGTTCTGCTTTCTTTGGGGCCAAATGATGCTGTGTGAAATGTCCTGTATTTTTTTTTATTAGTATTAAATTCGAATAGGCGCCGAATCGATAGCATCGTTACACTTGAAGATATATACTATCAGTTCTAATTATTCATACCAAGAAAGCCAAGTAATGTCTATGAATACTTGTTAATTTATCTCATGAGAAACTACACCTCTAATCAGTCTGGGACTAGTTCAAATGTATTTACAAACTGGTGCCAAATGTAGCAAGAATTATTTTGCGTTAAACGTTTTATCTCGAGGCTCATATGCAATTATGATTGGTCCAAGACCACATATAATGGGGACCGGAGCCTCCACACTCGTTCCGATCGCTCAAGGGGCCAAGGCAAAAAGGGATATCAAATTAATACTGAATCCATAATAAATCAAAGGAAGGCAGGTGGACTCGGCCAAGAACAAGAGTTTCGCCTACGGACTTTTAGAAATTATCATGTTGTAGAGCGGGCCAATCATAACATCGTATCGAGATTTATCTCGTTGAAAACAGTCAAATTGGTGGCTGGAATTTGCGAAATTCGACTCGTTCCCGAAATGTCGTCCCCTGAGGCGAAGCAGTAGGTTGTCACGCAAAGTTCCACTCCAAATACAATTTGTGAATCTTCAAGTGACACATTAATTAGGTGCCCATTATGGTTTCATTGGAGATAATATGGGATACATCAATTTTTTGAAATACATAGAAAACATAATAGTAAAAAAAACATTTTAAGGTATAAATCCTTTATTATGTGCCGGCAAAACTTTGGAAGATGTAGATACATACTTATGATACTTTATAACAGAACAAACCTCTATGTTCGTCACACAATTTTTTTGTATTAAAAGGGAATCAAACGCACAACTACAACAAATACACTACATCTTTGTTGTAGTTTTGCAAGTTTGATAATAATGTTGAGACAAATTTTATCTATAGGGTACATTTACATTCGTTTGTTTGTAGCCTATAAGCTAAATGTTCAGCTCAAAACAATCGTGACCGAGTAGCTAGAATAATTAGCCTGATACGAGGTGCGCGAACCACTCGTCGATTTCAGAGTACCTCATTGACTTTTGAAAGTTATTTACGTGAACATTGCGCAACTTTTTCCTTCGTCTGTCTGGAATCCTGTTACACCCGCGGTACAAAATAAAATAAATTATTTATTTGTACAGATATAAGTCAAAATGCTGCCGTTGGGTATCCGATGTCCAAAATCTGGTTACAAAATCTGCGGTCAGTGTATTATTTGGCGATTCATTATAATAAATTCTCGCGTGTTTATTTTTTGTAAATATCAGCATAAGCTTGGTAATAAAAACTCTTTTTATTTATATATTTTTTAAGTAAATTAACATTGTTTCCTGACTCCTAACTATTGACAATCGAAATAATAATTTACTTTCAAATACATCATCTGCACATACCACATAATGCACATCTGGTGCAAAATGCTAAGGGATCTAGTTACTAATAATATTCAGATGCCTTTAGAATGGATTGACAGATTGACAGGTATACCTTTTATTCAAATCTTCTGCGTGCTATATTCCAAAATGTTTTTTGTCATTATATCCAGGCAATTAAGTTTAGAGTTCGCGTGATTCGGATTCACGTGTTTTTTGCTCTTTTTCCTCAATGTCGACTATATCTATATCTACATTTACAGCAACAATTTTACAATGAACAGCACTTACCGACTACCTATTCAATTCTAGGAACTACTCAAAGCATACTTCGGTTTTCAATTAAATTATTGCTGATAACATCATAACGCATGAAGGTTTGGTAACAGAATATTTGTTATCGAAATATATTTCAGTTTAGAAACATTTTTATTAGACAAATTAGATTTATTTATTTAGATCGATTTATAAACAAACATACCTATGACATTTGGTAAATTGAAGACGAACAAATATTTGGTAAATGCGTCGTAAATTCAGAATAATATGTTAAACTTTAGTGCAGGTTTAAAAAAAAGTTCTAATATATTATTATCTATTCTATTCTGTTCTATATGTGTGTTTGTTCTCGACTTATCGTATCATGTGTTCAAGGCTATCGTCTCATGTGTCCAAGGTTTTCTGAAAAATAGAACTTTAAATATTGTTTTAACATTCATGTGAGTTCGTTGTAAATTACACATTATAATTTTCCGTAGCGTCTTGGGCTCAAGCGTGTTATTCAAATTTAAGTTCATTGCGCTAATCCGCCACGGAATGCTTAATTCGATACGTGAGAATTTTATGTATATATTCCTTTTTACAATCCTTATACTTTAAACTTTATCGTCCTTTAAAAACATGTTATAACGGGTTTTCAACTTGCAGCTTTCCATTTAACCATCGTCGAATCTATTTTTTCGATATTGTTTATATTTTTTGTCATTGATCAGACAAATTAACCATTATAAAAGTAATTTTTGAAGTGGCTTAAACAATAGAAGCTTTATCTCAGCCGTCGGACCATAACTTGAATCCTTTACTATTAAACTTTAGCGCAAATTTCAACTTTAATTCAATGCATTACAGCGCATAATGGCATAAGAGTATAGTCTAATGCGTGGGTTGACAAGACATATGCTTATCGTTGATTTAGCATTTCTTTGCTACTTAATCCAGTTTTTAAAAGCCATAAAGCTTGTAGCAGCATTCTGTATTGCTTGTTTTGGAGTAATAGGTACTTACTACCGTATGTCCGACATAGAGTAATTTACGACATCAAATAGCATGAATGTTAGACATAAATGTAATACAACCACATGACTCTTTCTTTGTTATATAAGCTTTTTATCAGTTGCATGTTTATTGATTTATTTGAATTCAAAAATTTTATTCCTTTCTTGGTTTATACTTTATCTTCTATATCTCTCACGTTTTGAAAATCCCCATTCCAACGAGCACTTGCTTCAAGTCAGCCGTTCACAGCTTGCTCAAGATCGCTTGAGTTTCTGAGTGGTCTTGAGACGGGCAAACACTGACCGGTCACTATACAAACAAAGTCTATGCTCGCAGCCTTAGCCTAAGCATTGCAGCGAGATTTTTATTTACATTGGCATACTCGTCACTCATAGTTATTATGAATATTGTAATTAGGGACGTATTTGAATATTTTGATAATATTGACGCATTGAATAGTAGAATAATATTGACATACAAATTAAAATACTACAGTACTGAGCACTAATACTACTAAAAGTAGTAAGAAATACTAGTTTCAATTTATGGTAATAGGCATTTGTCGGTGCAACAACTTATTAGTGCAACCAATGATAATTATGAAATAATTCCAACTAAAAAATATATACAAATTATTATTATAAAATTACCATAAATAAAAATTATAATAGTATAATTATTAATAAAAAGGCAACAAAAACAGAGGAATGTATTGTTATTCTGGCAGAAGAAAGGCATCTCAGGTGACTCTACGTGCGATCATTAATCATAATGACGTCGTTTCAGATAAAATTCATGGGGTCTCACACACAGTCAGAGACGCACATACAAACAACTTTTCAAGCGAGCTAGATCCTTAATCTCATATATGAAGAAATTCTCGGTAAATAACTGTCATACTAGTCTTGGATAAGAATACTATTTTGTAGAAACTTTGTATTATTTTTTTTTGTTTTATCCGAATTAAATTTTGTAGTATAAATTAGTTATATCAATTTCATACTTTGAAGTTCCTTATTGCAATTATTTCAACTATCAAAACAATTGAAACGAGTTTCGATTTCCTAGTATCAATTAGTTTATCTACTAACATATACACAATAACTGTATTCAGTTATCTTAAAGTATCAAAGACACCGACTCGATCATTTCTCTTTATCGCAATAAAAATATGGACATATCAAAGATCAAGCAAGATATGGAATATTTTGGTTGTCACTGACATTAATGGTAGGAATAAATATGTAGAAATTGAGTAAGGTCGATGTTATCGTGGCAACCTACGGGGTTTGAGCCTGACCGGTCGTCCTTGGAGTTTTAACCTTACCTTGCGTATGGTCTATTGTATCTTTCAATCTACTATTAATGTTTTTCTTTTGTATTAAACTAGTCTATAAATATAGAACATCATCTGAGGCAGTGTTGTTGGCTTGAACTTTTTCAACATGTATATTTTTATCTAAACTTTGGTCAGAAGCTAAACACCAGCTTATGTGAACGGTGGTTTCCTCAGTAATACACGAATTGATGTCAATTTTAATTCCATTGACCATTTTTTCTCCACTAAGCTTAAAATTGAATTAGTGGCTTTCCATACATTTGTTGCCAATGACAGGTAGCATAACAAATTCAACTTTGAATAGCCCAAAGTATCCAAAAGTAAGTTTGTCTTAATCCCGTTAACTAAAACCTCTCTCGGTTGGCTTCACTCAAATAACGCTCGTCTCAGAATGTGGGCACTTTCAAAAGGAAATAATCATGTTATTTATTACTAGAGTCTGAGGAACCATCTTTAATCTCCGCTAAGCACGTACTGGTCGTACGGCCCGGTTTTATAAAAGATTAAAACGATTGATTGGCTTTTGAAAAGTTTGTGTCGTAATACAAAATTTTACGATTGAGTAGAGTTTCTTGTCAATTCTTCTCGGACTTGAGTTAGGAGTAATTGGCACCTAAATTTACCGAGAGTGATCCTGGTGATCGTATTGAAAACATATTTGAATTTGAATTTGTTATCTTCTTATCATATCACTAATTACGTAATAAGAAATCCTACGATTGAGAAGAGTTTCTTGTCTTTTCTCTCGGACTTAGGTTCGGAGGAATTGGCACCTAAATTCACCGAGTATGTAAAACGTTTCAAAGTGATCGTGTTGATTGTATTAATGAAAAAATTCATTTGAATTTGAAATCTTCTTATTATAATCACTATTTATTTATAACCAGTGTGGTGAAAGGATTAAAGTGCGCCTCAGAGGCTCCTTTCGTGCACTTGTCTTCAAGCCTTTCAGGTTCTATGACATGCCGGTTCCCTCACGATGTTTTCCTACACCGTTTGAGAGTACTGGCATAGTGCGCATGCATATTTCGATCAGAAAAAGTCATAGATATAAAATTACGTATCCATCTTTGTAATACCAATACGTATATTACAGTTTTTTATGTTTTCCATTTTATTACTTGTATTGAGCTGATTTTTGATATAAATGCCGCGTTTTACTATTTATACAAGTTTTTTTATCATTTACTGCAGAGGCATTACTTTTTACTGTTTTACAATAGTAATAAATACAACACGTTTAGGATAATAAATGTTCCGATTTAATTCGTAGTATTTGATTGTTATCTCACTATCCTATTTAAAATTAGTTAACCGTTCAACCTGCACAAGTTCTAGCCAATTAGGCATCTCTTAGAACAGTTGAATTTTTTTCAGTTTTACTTTCGTTATACGTTACGTTTCGTTACACAATACTCTGGGTTATACCAGAGTAGTGTGTAAATCGATCGTTTATACAGTCTTCTTAGATCACTGTCAAGGAAAAACTTAAAATGTTTTTATTGTTTGTGTTGATCTATTTTATGAAGGCACCAACACCACAACACACTTTTAAACAAAACTATAAGTAAAAATATATATGTATTTTTATAATATTAGCAGGAAGTATATGTAGTTATAACTCTTTAATCTAAATTAGAGTAGTAAAAATATTCCTAACCAACTTTCTACATCTTCCCACCACTAATAAAAACATCTTTGATACCAAACGATTACAGACTCTTACACTCAATTACACCCAACACTAAAACTGGATTAACGACGAAACCAAAATTAACACTCTACTTTACTGAAGACCATCATCCACCACATTTTAACAATTTAACGCCTGTTTAGCTTAACGTGTAGATTTCAAAGCGTTTCTAGACCTCAGCGAACTCTTAACCGATGGTTACGGCAGTTATCGGCAAGTTAGTTTCTGAAGACCAGTAATTGAACCCCGTAGGTAATAAATCATGGGATGCTGGATCGACGCAACAAAATTGTAACAAGGATATATCTAATTGGATTTGTACGTAGCCTATCAATATAGTTTGATTAATGTTCCAAGCTCTCAGTATAATTGCCAGAAACCATCATGAATCAAAAATGTGTCGTAAATCTGATAGGTTGAACCTGTTGATCCAGTTGTAATATTAGTTAGTCATCTTATGTATGATAGTCATGATGGACCTGTTTTTTTCTAGACTAGGTAAAAAAAATACAAATCACAAAACTGCTGCAAGAAAACCCAAATTCGCGGACCACCCGATTCAATCGAATCATTGCAAAAAATATGAATAAATTGGAATGCAAAAGTTCCTAAACCAACTTAATGTGGGCAATCAAAAATGTTCAAGATCAAGTTCCTAAAAATTATATGAACCATGAAAAGTTATGCTTTGGAACTATTCATGCGAGCTCATAAATGAAGATATTCGATACTGAATCAGATCACATATCGACTTTTTTCCCATGTCTGCGTGGCGCCATTTTTTAATACACATAACAGCTAGAAGCAACTTACACAAAAAACCTTATTACGTGGTTTGGAGCCACAAAAACAATTTCAGGCAAAAACTTAATTGAAGATGCAAAGCATAATAAGCATGAAATTACATTTAACTCAAATCTCATTCTCGAACGCAGAGTTATAGATGAACAATAAACTTTAACGTGCATATTATTTTAATTTCAACTAAATAAACTTGTTATTTTCACCAAATAGGAAATTGCTTTGTATTCCTGAAATAATTAGTCACCTTTAAAATGAATAGCACCGTTAAATACCTTAGACCACGTAAGCATCATTATGAAACACCAAGACAAGGACCTACTTAAACTAAAGTTACCTAAGCATATGTTTGCCAGTTTACCAAACCTAGAGTCAAACCAACATTTTCTTTTTAACCTGACGCACTTGACAACCTCCAGCAGTAAGTAGATACGCAGTACAATGAATGTTTGCGTCAGTCAGAGGGGAAATTGTGTGTGAAGCGGCAGCGGCGAGACGTCGCTCCCATTACGTCGCTTGGACAGTGCGCGCCGGCAAACCGGCTATGAACGCTGCGATGCATGTAGCTGGCTGTGTATCTATGTATATAGCTATGTCATCATCATTGTCAGCCTGGATTCATCCACTGCTGTATTAGACCTAATTTTAAGCCAAGCTCATATTATGGACTAAACGCATCCAGATCTAACTAATGATTGAAGTAAATCGAAATCTCTGTTTCGGATATAAACTGATATATATTGATTGTTTGAAGAAAACTATTATAGCTATACAGGTCATATCCCCGATCTTTTCGATTTTATCGGCCCTTGTGGCACATAGTATGTCAGTGCTGTGTTAATTCTTTATATTAAGCAGTCATTTCGGCCATGTATCTTTCGTCAATTGTATTATGATCTTCTTCTGGCTATTTATCTTTGGCTTGCATTATTTTGACCGATGGGTCTGTATTTAGATTATAACTTTGTTCACTCAGTGTTCAGTTGTTTGTGAATATTTTTCTTTGAAACTCATATAAACACTTTCCTTTTTAACATCGGTTATTTGAACAATAATCGTAACACTTGTCAAATTGTCATAATTTTGTTAACTATGTTAAAAAACAACAGTCTGTTTTATAACATAAGGATAAACAAAATAACCTGACAACAACTTACCACACCGCAGCACGGTCCAACCTCTTCGCCTCGCTCCATTAGTATTTTCCATTTATTTTTTGTCCACGTACCTACCTGTCCGACTTTTGGGGATTTGATTTTTTTCACCATGGCCGTGCGACGAATACAAAATTTCTTTGAAGTATAGGGAAAATAAATGATGCTGCGTGGAGCTATGCGGCTGGGAGTTTATTATTTTTCGATTAAGTTTTTGTACTGAAATCCATCAAAAGGCGACATGTCAAGTTTATTATAACTCTTTCACATTAGGTATAACTTTAAACGGATGGACAAATATTTACTATTCCGCAACAAATATTTGTCCATCCGTATAATGTTTTGTAATGGATTTCCGCCAGGTCACGCCTGAATCAATTATTAACATTTAAATAAACAAAAAATCTAAATTTCAAAATAAACATTTATGAAAGTTTTTCTAATATATATAATAGAAAACAATACTGGTTTTTAGAGAAATCTCTGCCCAGCAGTAAGACATTATACAAAATACAATTAGGGTACAAAATATCAGAAATCACTATAAATAAATCTCAATCGACACTTTAAGGCATTCGCACCTGTGTTCCTAATTAAACATTCTTATAACAATTTTTTACTTTAAAGTTTCCAACTCCTTTCTTTTCATCATTACTGATTCCCGTTAAAGGCAAACAATCTTCGTGAGCAAAAAGAAGCCTCATTAAGATGCTCAGATATTATCTGTTGTCGCATAAATAAAGACTTTCGAGCGTAGGTAGCGCCTATATAGTAACTATAGACATTACTGCATAGTCAGTAGACCCAACGTCTGCCAACATAATGACTCATTGTACTACTTGTGTAGTGATTGAAGGCACACCCACATAAAATCTATTAACCTACGTTACGACTCAGGTAATGATGCAGTATTTTAAACGATAGCTTAAAAGACTACTATTATAAGGGTCAATCAACTATTTTACCCACACTAGGCTGTCCCTGGTGTATTTTAATTTAAATGGACTAATTGACAATAATAATTTACAAAATTATTATAACAATGGCTTCTGTACTTATTAGGCACAATGGAAAACCTGAATAAGTTCTCGAAAAATAATTATTTTTATTAAATTTTATGGTAACTCAGTATATGAAATATACGCGCCATACAAAATATTCCTGTCTGAAGCCCACATTCACTTGTTTACTTTCATTTGAAATTAACTTATACTTCTTATTAACGATCCATTTTTATTACTGAACAAGATCATTTAATATACTTTAACGTGTGTAATACAAAATAGCAATAAAACATACTACTTTTCCTAAAAAAAATCTTGAAATTGTGTCCCTCACTAGGTTGCATTTGCTTTCGTATACTGAGTTACGTTCATTAATTTAGCCTGGAAACACATAGATGGCTCTGTTTGCCGTAAGTACCATCAGTTCTGTTTGCTTTCGCTCGCGCGGCGCGGTCAAGCCCTTTGATAATGCCGACGAGTCGCCAGTCCACAAAAAACGTTCGGAGGGGGTGCGTGCCTTTTTGTGTCGTATGCTGAGTGACCGCGATTTCTCGACGTAAGTTTAAAATTTATATATTATAATTATATGTTTTCGTAGTACTTAACATATGTTTTCGACTAAAGATTACGCCAAGTACCATGTTCTAATTTTTATGTGCTCTTTTTATAAAAATACACCAATTGTCTGCTGAGTTACCAGTATACAGTGTTACTTTAGTGGTAACGCCACATACATTTTTGGTAACTCCAAAGACATTTGTGTACTTTGTGAGACTTACATGTAGTTTTTACGGTAAAATTTGCTACATTTAGATTCATTTTATCATCAAATACATTACTTACCTACCACCTACTTACTTCCCCATTAAGAGTGAGTAAGACATATCATAAGAGTGAACAACCAAAATCTTTGATTATTTTGTTACCTTCTATTTGAATAAATTACTGAATAATATTATCATCTCGATTACAAAGTTTGTAAGAAGGATCATACAAAAAAGCGCTAGGACCGAAACGAGTTTCTTGCCTGTTCTTCTCGTACTTGGGTTAAGTTGGAATTGGCACATAGATTCACCTAACATGTAAGATGTTTCAAAGTGATTCTTGTGACTTTATTGAATTTTTTAATTTAAGTTTCAGCAAGTAAATTAGACTACAAGTATGATTTATTGCTTATATTATTTTCAGAAATAGAACTTCATAAATGGCGCCTCTATCGGCTGCTGAAAAACAAAGAAGATATAGAGAAAGACTCAAACAAAACACTGAAAAATATGAAGAAGCTAAGAAAAAGCATCGTGAGCACTACCACAAAGTTAAAAGGCTTGCAAAAGACTTAACGCCAAAAGAAAAAAAACAAGCCAATTCCATCTAGAGACAAAGAGAATACAGAAAGAAGAAAAAGAATTTACGTTCTGTCATAGATGTAACACCACCAAGTTCTCCGGTACCGGGTTTAGTCAATCTACACAACTTACCACCAGCATCTCCGGCATCAATTGCGTCTCAAGAACGTGGACGAAAGAAAGTCAGAAGAGATAAAAGTAAAGTGTATAGAGAGAATAAGAAATTACAAGAAGAAAACAAGAAGTTGAAGAAAAGCTGTGAGAAGTACAAGAAAAGACTGATTAGAAACAAAATAAAAGAAAAAGAATCTGAATGTCAGAAAGTGAAACAAAAGTATAGGATATTGACAAATTCGATTAAAGTGCGGTATGAAAAGATTAAGAGCCACAAAGAAAAAAGATTGATGAAGAACCTCCTTAAAAATAACGATATAGACAAATCTAAAAAGAAAACTCAAATAATACATGAAACATTAGGATTAAAACGAGTGTATGCCAAAAAACAAACAACATTGCAGCTACCTATGCTTCTTCAGAAAATACAAGAGTTTTTCCTCCGTGATGATGTCTCCAGAGCTACAGCTGGGAAAAAAGAAACTGTAACTCGAAACCGAGAGAAAGTACAGAAGAGGTATTTGTTGGACACAATGCGAAAACTATATATGGATTTTAAAGAAGAAAATTTCGGCACGTCATGCTCATATTACTATTTTACAAAGAACCGCCCATTTTTTGTCAAAAGTGTATCAGTAGATGCTCGAGAAACGTGCTTGTGTAAAACTCACGCTAACATCACATACAAGGCTCAAGCACTGAGAAAACGAGATATTCTAAAAACCAACGATTTAAGTGCAATTATCAAAACCACAGTTTGCAACGACCGGTCAAAAGATTGTATGTACAATAATTGTGAGACATGCAAAAACAGAAAGATAGAATATGCCGAAGAAAAAGTAGTTGGTGTCATAAAGTACAGCGAATGGGTTAGAAAAGAAGAAAAATATGAAAAAGATGGGAAAATGTTCAAATCAGTAAAGAATATAAAAGAAGAACAATGTGATGACGCTGCTCAGTTATTGCAAACATTTGAGAAGGATATTATCCACTTTAAGAAACATGTCTACAACATCAAAATTCAATTCCATAATTTTCGAGAGTGCCTAAACGATCTGCAACCTAATGAGTGCGCAATTATAGTCGACTTCAGTGAAAACTACAATTGCAAATATTATGAAGAAGTCCAGTCCCATCATTTTGGAGGCTCTCGAAACCAAGTGTCCTTGCACACTGTCATGGTGTACACATACGATTCTGAAAATAAATATTATGCGAACTCTTTTTGTACAATTTCTGCGTCAAATTGTCACCAACCTGCCGCCATCTGGACACATTTACACCCGATCTTACAATGGATAAGAAATGAACATGAAGCTGTGGATACGGTTCATTTCTTTTCTGATGGACCATCGACACAATACCGTCAGAAGCAAAACTTTTACTTGCTTTGCACAAAATACTTTGAGTATGGATTTGCTGCAACCACTTGGTCCTTCTTTGAAGCGGGCCACGGGAAAGGTCCTGCGGATGGAATCGGGGGATTCTTGAAGCGCACTGCAGACAGGATTGTTGCCACGGGTACGGATATTCCTAATGCACAAGAATTTGTAAATATAATGGAAAACACTAGTAAAATCAAGCTGTTCCTAATAGAAGACAAAGCTATTGAAAAAACACAAGACAAACTGCCAAAAACGATCCCGCGACTTATTGGAACTTTACAAGTCCATCAAGTATTTACTGAAAAACTAAATTCGCTAAAGTATAGACAGCTTACCTGTTTTTGTAAATCATCGAAAAGAGGTTTTTGCAATTGCCTCAGTCCCAAAACATATCAAGTGAAAATTCAGTCTTCGACAAAGACCGTTGAATCAATAAGACCGGTTAGCTTGGAGAACCCGAAAGATATTAATTTCGAACCTTCTGGATATTATTCTCCAGATACATCCGATGATGATGTTCCGCTTGCTGTACTGAAAGAAATTAACAATTTACCGCCTCGTCCCAGTATTTACAGAACTATTTATGGATCATCTGATAGTGATGGTGAAGAGCCTAAACAAGAACATGACAAAGAAAACCAAAACCATGGATTGAATCCTGCAGATGCTGCTACGTTTGAGGGACCACTGGCTTCAACGAGCAACCATGAAGCACCACTACAAGTGTCAGCTGGCGATTTTCTGCATGTTTATGTGTATGGCATGAACAAGAAAAAGAAAATGTATTCTTATGTGTGCAAAGCTTTGACTCCAATTGAAGAAGACGGTGAAGTTAAAGTTATCTTTCTACGGGTTGTTGATAAAGATGCAAAGAGGTTCAGACTTGATAAAAACGATATGAGCTATGTTAATTATGAAGATATTATAAAAATCTTGCCAACACCACACTTTTTGGGAAAAAGACAATACAAATTTGGAACTTCGATTGATATTTTTGAAAAATAATATTTTGTTATTTGAAATTACTTACTGTTGATTTATGTTTGAAAATTTAGCTTTATTTAAATAGTTTATTCAATTGTATGCCGTCCATTGAAAACACTAATATTTTTATAATGTCTTAGGCGTTACCCAATTTTGTCTCTGGAGTTACTATTTGTCCCCAAAACAAAAATTACATATTCGATCATAACTTTCTTACTTCTTTATTGAATATCTTTAAATTACTATTTTTTGATTTTATATAATTGTCAATCTTCTATACATAACTAGTTTTTTTGTATATCATTTAAATTTAGTTTAATTAAGAAATAGCCAATCTCTTTTGCACAAAGGTAACGCAACATACAAAATATCAGCTATTTTTGTACTTAAGATTAATAATAATGACAAGACTGATTATGCCAAAATATTTGATTATGCATTTAAGCTTAAATAAAAAATTAAAATTACGATTTTTGTGTTTCTTTCACCATATATCTTTTGCTGATTAGAGGTAACTCAGGTGACAGTTTTTGAGGGTAGGTGATTTTATTTTGTACGAAAACTATATTAAATACTCATTAACTTAGCTGCTCTTCCAGATACATAAAGTAGATGATATCTTTGATGCCCTGATTAAATCAGATCTAAAGAAAACTAATGTTTTTTTATTTCTAAAAAATATATCTGATCTGTCCGAATTGTGGGTATAATAGTTGATTGGCCCATAAACGGCATTAGTGAAATTAAAATAGATTTGTACAAAATATATTTATATATTACAAAAATCAACTACCCGTGCGCTAGTTTTCTAAATGCTTGAAAATAGCTCGACGGATTTGTTTTTTTTTGTATTATTCGCCTTACTGGGCTGGTTGACAATCAATTGAATTTTAAGTAGTCTTGTTTTTAATATAGGATAAATATATTGTTTTAAAGTAAAACTATGTGGTAACAGAAGTTAAAATTAAAAAGGAAATAAGAATTCTAAACGCCGTCATTGTATAAACGATTAAAATAGAATGCATGCTAATTTAAAAGATCAAACAGGGATTAAAAAAACAAATATATCAATGCTATATACTTACTATTCATAATTTAAACATAGCACATACAGAGTCGCACTGACAACTTATTTTGTCAAAGCAAAAACTAATGAGAATGCAAATTTTATCCTAGTCGCTGTGAAAACTTGGACAGCACTCAAGCTAATCTGCATAATGTCAAATACTTTACATACTGCTACTGCCAATACAGATGGTCAAATAACCAATAAGCAGAAATATACCATTTAATTACAAGGCTTCACTGAGGTGTCACTATTTGACATGAGTGAGGTTGGTTGGATAAACAAGAGTTTTAATAGAATACGTTTAACTCGTTTTAATCTTGTTGGAATAACGTGAGAATCTTGTTTGAGATCATTTTGTTTTTAAAACCATATCAGATGTACTTTTGTGTTTTCTTTCTATAAACTTGGAGGGTCAAATTTAAGTGAGGAAGATAATAGTTTCCTACAATTTACATGATTTGTTATTATAGTTCGAAAATACATAATTATCCAATACAATAAAGACAGAAAAGACGCTAAAGAAAAGGTGTAGGAATTTTCTACGCCAGTGGCAAGAAAAACTGCGTTGGCGGTCGCTGCCTCAATGTTAGTAGCAGAACAATAAACTGAGCTAAAGGAAACCAGCTTAGTGGTTGTAAAGAGATAACAGTGCGTGGGCACGGACATGCAAAGTGCAGTTGCTTAAGTGTGGCGTTTATGTTATAGTCGATGCTTCTCCGAGAATCATTTAAAACGTTTAAAACTTCCGAGAGTATGAAATGAGATAATCAAAATTATATTAAACTATTTTCCAATTTCTTATATATTATATGGTTTCGTTGATATCAATGTTTGTATAATGGATGAAATCACAATAATCTAATAGAAAAATTCAATAGGATTCTTCGGATGTTCTTGGATTGTTGATAGAAGCAGTAGTTTGTTCAAAATAGTGGATTTTCTAAAAATACTTCTTATGTCGCTATTTTGTCACCACCGCCGCTTAACGCCATAGTTAGGTAGTCTAGATTTAGGTTCGCTACTCAAGGGTTCATGTAACATGTTCATGTATCATATAACATAATGTTTATTAATGTAAATGTCGTAAACAATGTTGCAGTATCCCACTCTATTCTAGCTGTAGAAACCGCGTTTTCCATCAGGTTTCCGCATCTTGAATAACTTGTAAATAAGTGCTTGAGAAACGTACAACTTTGTCATAATTTTGATAAACAATCATCGTTCGAAGCTAAAACTTTAAAACTTTAAATATATAAATGATAGTAATGATAACATAATATGTTGTTTTGCATCATGATTTATGGTTAATTTCCATAAATCTTTGAGTGTAACTTTCCATACAAAATGGAACAAAGTTATTATACAAATAAAACTGTTTAAAGACCTGTCTACCTGAAAATTAAACATATTGAATAACAAAATCTGCTACCTCATTATACAAATCGCAAGATTATGTAAATGAAAGCTATTTATAAGCGCATTTGATTTACTTATACGCGACTGGCTTGTAGCCGTTTCTATATAAATTTATGTATTACCTGTCGCTACCGTTCGCATTAGTGTGGGTTTTGCAAATACATAATACCTAATTAAGTTCGAATACATTATTGAAAACAGCTACGTTGTATCTTTTGTATTGTTTATGATCTAACCTACTTAATTTCTAAATGTCACTATGCACTTATTTTAAGTAACTTATTTCTTTAACCTTTAAATGAGCTTGAATATATTATTTTTTAAATAATATTAAATCTTTTTTGGTTTTAATAAATGACGATGCTTGAGTGTGTGCTGAAAATATATCAAAAAACGTTTCACTCACCTTAAAAACATCTAAAGACAAAAGTAATCCAGTTAATGAGTGCCAGCTATCGATCGATGGAAGGCTTCGATAGTGGAGATGAGAGGGGGGATCGGGCAGTGACCCGCGGCATTCCAGACGCTATCGTCAAACTTGATTTACTTACGGACTAGAAACTTGGTAAAAGCAAATATTATGTAAAACGCCTGCAATAATTCTAGTTCGTATAATGTCGAAGATATCTGAACATTAACAAAACATCAATGGATATCGATTATGTGTAGTGACACGGATATCTATAAATCTAAAATTGTTATTGTTAAATAGAGTATCTCATTAAAATATAGATACATAACTTAAATACATCTAATTAATGGATAATTAAATTGTTATAAAAACAAAAAGGTTATAAACATTACAAAATGTTAAATGCCAAACTTTAGTATACGAAGATAAAAATGTAATTAAGGCTTCAAACAGCAATATATCAAGTAGAGATAGTAATGTTGTGTCCAGTTGGTCGACTCTATCCACCTCACGGAGTTTTGTAATAAGAAAAAAATATACAGTGAAGAATTGATTCGATCCACAGGACTGGACATAGAGTTACTAATACAATAGACAGTTTATCTACCAAAGTTCATTCAAAATTGGTTAGCTCTCCGAATATATTTAAATAATTTTTAACGAGTTTCCAATTCAACATAGATTTTCTGACGTTAAAATGTTGTTTATACCTTATTTCCGCGGTAATAAAGATTTTGCGCTGAATATAAAATCATAATATAAATTGATTAAAATAACCGAATTGAAATTGGGTCACGCTGTCCATTTGCTACTAGCAAAACATGAACTGCAATAAGATTATTATCAAAATAGAATTTTATAGCTCTATGTCCGTTACCAAGCTTTCGATTGCTGGCTGATAGGCAATCTCAAATACACGATTGAATCGAGAAAAAAGCTGGCGTTTAAAATATACGAAACACTTTTAAAAACTATATTATTATTAAGACTGTAATTATTATAGACTGATATTATTATTATATGCCAACATCCTAAATAACCATTTACACATTTCTGATACGGAAGTTTATACAAATTGCATAATTTTAGAATATTTCTTGATATAACTAATTTTGATTATTTTATTTCATTTGTATGAAACAACACAAACACTTGAAAATAAAGGTATAAACAGACTACCTCCTTTTTTAAAAATGGTTGAGCTTGTGCACTTTTTCAAAAGGTTTGCGTAACTTTTTATAAATGGCATGACCAATTCAGCTTAATACTTAATTAGGCTAAATGCACTTTATAGAAGCGCTTTAAAACTTTATATATATTATTTCCTGGAATAGCTTTATACTAATTATTGAGATGCCCAATTATATACTAAAGTGTACCGCTATATTCTCAACAATAAATATTTTGACTGAAAATTAACCGTATTTTGTCGATTTTGCTCCACTATCCCTACTTGAATTTTTATTATCTAATTCTTATCTTTTATTTTCAACATCACTTCCCAATTCCCATTGGCACCATCTTTACCACCACAAACATTATCCGTCTACTGCGGTAATGGAAATAATTTTGTGTATACTTATATAACATTGTGTTTTAATGTGGCCCATTAGTGCGTGGTCAAGATGACTGTAATTTCAATCCTCGGTTTTTTAATCTACACTTCTTGTCTTGATGGGTTTGGTACTGTTGTTTATTCTGTGCCAGAGTCCGTCGATCCTAATCTTGATGCATAATAAGAAGAGACAGACGTTACTTATATTTTATTTAACGTCCAAATTCGATCGAGCTGGTGTGATAACGTAGAGGCGAGATTTGTTTTTGTTATTAATAATTCGCTTGCTTCGATTTCATAATCTCTTTCTTATATATTTTCATGATTTTTACTTACTGTTCAACACTTAATAGTTTGTGATTTGGCTTGTGATTTGAAGATTTCTACGTTCTAGTAATTGGCTTGTTAATTCGATTCTGTCGGTCTCTTTGATATTATAGCCGAGTTGTCTGACGGGTGTTTGAGTCCGGACATCATTGAAATCGATCGCGGCTCTCAATCTATTTTGAAATAAAGGCATAGCCTTCATTATATATTTCAATTTTATTGAGAGTAATTTTATTACGATTTTTATTTTTAATATCGGTTCGTTAGTGATCGTGTTGCTTTCTTTTGGTGTAAAACTTGCTAGAGTTTATAATCTTCGTTCTACAATAAAATGATGTTTTGAAATAGGCTATAGTAAAACAATGTTAGGCATATCTTAACATCTTCCAAATCCACTCTAAAGCTTAAACCAATAAGTTCAAAAACGTAGCAACAATACTATTCCTATCAATTCCTACAGTTGTATACATACTGTAAAGGACTAGTATTTATTCTGTGACGACAGGTTCACATTTTTCATCTCTACGCATTTTATCATCAAAATCTCAGGCCGCGTGGCAACGTGAGCGAACAGACCAAGTTCTGTGTACTTTAGAACCGGTTTCTGTCAGTCACAACACAATATTTGCGTGATGCTTAGAGAGGTTCTGTTTGCCCTTCTAGTGGTTTCCATTCATGGAAAAAGTGGGCAGTGCTTTGACACTAAAAATCAAAGTCCACTTACGAATTCTTAAAGCATTGAAAAAAATATTAACACATTAATAATTATAAAAATCCAAACGTTATTTCCAGTTACCAATAAACTACCAACAGTTATAGTTGTGAAAATCAACGCTTTTGTGAACAAAGATCATAAGCAGATGATACCCTTATTTACAGAAATCAGTTATGCGTAAATCGAGCATGAACCAAAGAGAAATATCTCAGTCATCTCCAGCATAACCGGTAACTTCCACATCTGGACCTAGGCCTTTTTTAACCAAGCAATTTGATGTTGGCCAGCTATTAAAAGCGCCACCTTTGTGAGATCATCCATGAAATTAGGTTTTTAAACGCAGTTGCAAACGTTTCCTCATAAACTAGTTGAACCAGTCAGGCATGAGAAGCGTAGTGATGTTCTTAGATTCTTCTGATAAGGAAATATTGTAAAAATAAAAACTGGACTTGCCGGAAATATTTATGCCCTAAACGGACACAAAATCACGAGTGGCCCATATGAGTAGTTCGTTGCCCTTGTCTCTTTTTAGTTTTTAGAGTAATGGTAACTATTTACGTGAGGCATTCTTTGCATGACAAGCTCAGGAATTTTCAGAGCAATCATCATCAAACGAGTTCCGATGTTCGTTTTAATTTTTTGTCAACTTTATTTTGTTCCCATCAACTTTACGATTTCTGGTTTATAATAAAGAATAACTGCTATGCAAGCGAAACAACGGGGAAGAGCCTATCATTTATTTAATGAATTGACAAAGAAGCCCTTGTAGAAATATTTAAATTTATGGGTTATTAGCTTAATTACATCGCTATGGACCAACTCAGCAATACTTCCTTTATTGATTTGCAAACTGATTTTACCTTGGTTTGTTTCTTTGAAAAACACCTTACCAAGAACATATCTAATAAACCATGTAATTTTAAAAAGATATAAGTTTATTTATTTATTTATGACCAAAAGTATTCGTAGTCATCGTTTGAAGTGCTTAGATTCCCTTAACCTTACTGATTGTTAAACCTACGGCAAAACCATTTTCAGGTCATCGATCTAACCCAAATAAAGAACCAGTGATATGCTGAACGAAATCGATAATAACATTTTACAACTGCACTTGAGTAATTGAGAACGGAAGCAAGTTAATCTAGCTTTAGGTAGGTAGAAAATCTCAAGTAAATTGCTTTAAACAACGTCGTCTTTCACCGCCATCTCAGCATAAGGCGGACAGTAACCCAATACGATTGCTGTTAATAATATTAATCGCAGTGATTGGCCACAAAATGCTTTTAACGTAATTCGATTCGGATAAGCAGGAACTCTGGTGGAACGGTACCATAACAACTTGACCTTCCTACCTCGCCTTGCCATTGGCCGTCAATATAAAACTGGGAAGTGATAAGAATTCGCAGAGGTCTTAGAAAAATGGTGTGATCGAACGTCTGAACATGCGACGTCGCCTTGAGACTAAAGGCTCGAGTTACTCAGATCACGTTCAAGGTGCGTCTGAGCACTTTAGTGTTGGTCGGTTGAAATTTTAACATTTAAAGTGATACAGACTAACTGGAATTCAAGAACAGTTACTGCTTTATCTCCGGCACTTTGAGCACGCGACGTTGCTATGTAAAAAGAGAGCAAAACGATCGAGTAATAATAGCGATCGAAACTTGTTCTTGCTTTTATAATGAACCGCCATTAATAAACAACATTTCGTTGGATTATCTGCACAACTTGCGTTCGGATTAACCCCGCCCCTACTCAGATATTTAATTAAACCACGATATTTTATAGTACGAATCTTTTAAATTGTTCTCTCGACATGTATGAAGTACTCATAAGTTAAAAATAGCCTGGGTATTCAATTTCACTTTCATTGTTGCAGGTACATTCATTCAAAAGAGAAGCCATTCAAGTGTACAGAATGCGGGAAAGGGTTCTGCCAGTCACGGACTCTGGCGGTCCACAAGATCCTTCACATGGAGGAGTCCCCCCACAAGTGCCCAGTTTGCAGCCGCAGCTTTAACCAGCGCTCTAATCTGAAGACTCATCTCCTTACTCATACTGACCACAAACCTTACGAATGCAACTCTTGTGGAAAGGTATTCAGACGAAACTGCGATCTACGTAGACATGCTCTTACACACGCAGTTGGTGACGTTCCACCAGGTGATGTGGTTGACGTGGGTGAAGAAGATATAGGACGACCAGGATCACCTATAGAACCAGGCTACGACGATGATGACCCAGATCTATCGTCCCCAGAACACTCTCCTGTAAGACGCGCTCGATCATCGTCAATTGAAAGTATTGGTAGAGAACAAAGTGAAGAGAGGCCAAGGCGCTATTCACCGACGCCAGCAGAAAAAACACACTGTCACCACAATGACAACAGAGCAACTCCATACACTATGCGTCCACAGACCGATAAGCATCGTACTCCATCCACTGACTTATATGAAAAGCGTCGATACACTTCTGATGAAATTATCGAAAAAGAGATAAGGTACACGGATATGACAGACCAGCAAATTAGACATCCTCAGCTACAAATACGCAGAGATTTGCATCAGATACCTCCACCTGACCCAACTAAAATAGGTCAAATGGCTAGCCCTTCTATAGATCCCGGGCCGTCTGGAATGTATCTAAGTACGTATCGAAAGCGTAGCCATCCGCCGGATATTGGGGATAATATACGGACTTGCGCAGCTGTGTACAAGAGTCGCTCGCCAGAACCGACCAACTTATCAATGCCACGACAGCACCTAATGAGTAATGAGGTCGTAGTAGGTATACCGCCAAATATGTTAGGAATGCCTACGTTTCACAAGTTTGGGCTGGCAATACCACCACATCCACAAATACCTTACCCTGCATCACACGTGCTCGGACCTCAGCAGACTGTTGCCCAAGATTTGATAGTGAAACATGCTCCTCCTAAAGACACAGTTCCTAGTACATCAACAAATGTGACAGCATGCAAAGACAGCTCGCAAATGAAAGAATGTGAGGACCCAACTTCAAGTTACATAGCCAGTGGAATTAAAAACATTGTGGGCATTCAACCGCCTGCCAACCCAAAACCTGGGACGAGCCAATCCAGTGGACCGAAAAAAGGATTTAGTATAGAAGATATAATGAGACGTTGATGTAGCTTATAAGCTGAAGGTTGTATTTTGCATTTCTAGATTGTTCTTATAAAATTTAAAGTATTGTAAGTCATCTGATAGACCAAGATTGTAATTTAGCCATATGGTAGGCTATTTTAATTTAGTTTTGTCTTAGATTATTAGATAACTTTGGCTATAATGTTTCCATAAGCTCTGTTCCTCTCTTAAAACTCATCGATGATGTTTTTACTGACAGTCTGAAAATATAAATTATGTTGTGAATAAGCTTCTTCGTGCCACTGGACTTTCCTGGGCCACGAAGAAATTACAAGCTTATGTGAAGATTATGAATAGCTTTATCATCTCGGTCAGTCATGTTGAATCGCTTGAGTTTTAAAAATGGCGCATATGGAATAGCAGGTATAGAGTATTATTAGAGCAAGTTTCTGTAACATCAAGTAAGATTCCTAGAGGTACGGTTGTATGTATTCGAATGTGGATTTGGTTTTCGTAAAGATCTCATAAGGTTTGTTTGTGCAGTGTTTTGTTTACCTCCAAATTTTAATTAGAATAACGAAATTAAGAAAAATATTTTATACGTTGTTGGATATCAAAAAATAAATTGAAATCAGATATTGTTTGTGTAAATCGTAGCTTGGATACATGATAGGTTATTTGTATACTTAGTTCCGTATAATTTATTATAAGTATAAATATCAAGAAATGACTGGTTCTTATGATATCGCCGCTGTTATTTATTATCTAGTTATTTTATAGGTTTCGATATCGGTATTTTCTATAATTAACCTTAATTTGCAATACATAAGATGTTTTATGATATTCGTGATTTTATCTTAGCGTTAGAATGGTAATTTGTACATAGCTATGTTATTAAGTTCGATATATGTTTTTAAATTTACTTAAATTATAAATGTACATGCATAGTTACTTATTTGTTAATCATTTTAACAAAAAACATTATTTCAAAAAGTACCTACTTAGACATTATCTTTTTCGGTTTTTATTATAAAAACAGTTTTTTCATTGCTCACATTTTATTAAAACGGACAAATAATATTACAATAAAAAATGTAAGTAGATTGATATTTTTAAATTAAATTATGATGAGACAGAAGTTGTTTTTCTTAAATCATCCGCTAATCTTATAATAACGACCTCTGTGGTGCAGTGGGCTAAGAACCAGCTGAGACGCAGAAGGTTCCGGGTTCTTTTCCCGCCGCCGGACAAATGTTTGTATGATCTGCAAGGATCTGCAGGTTTGTATGATCTTGGGTCTGGGTGTTTCTATGTATAATATTAATGTATTTACAAAAAAAAGTATACAAGTAGTATAATATCAGTCTTGTGTTATGACTGTTATGTTATCAGTCTTGTGTACAAACTCTGCTTACATTGGGACCAGATGATGCTGTGTGAAATGTCCGGGATTATTTATTTATTTATAACTAGGACTATTAAGACTAAATAAAAAAAACGTGTGCTTCTCAGGACGGCCGACAGAAGTGATAACTTAAGGATACACAAGTCAGCGGCACAAACTCGTTAGTGGGCGCAGCTAAAATGCATGCTATTTCACCTAGCTTAGTGTGAGAAAAGGATAGACGTGCACCAAGGATAGAGATGAGCAGTAAGGAGATAGCGTGATTATAATTTCGAGTAATATGATCAGATTAATCTATGATTTCTAAATAAAACGATTGCGTAAAAATAATGAATAGACCTTTGGCTCAAGGGTTCTCATGAAAAAACTACTAAATGTAATTATAAAAAAAAGTTATTTGAGCTCTTGAATAAATAATCTATGCTTGTATAGGAACAAGTTTTTGGTTTGCGTACTCCGTTTGTTATTTATTCACACCTAAAGTTGCGCTAAAATCAGTGATGAAATACGATTTTTTTTAGTCTTGTATGTTTCAAACCCATATTATTTTCACAATTCTGTATTGATACAAGCATAGATTATGACAAGACAAATTTATATCACTTTTAGATTTGGTTGTTTATCATCAGACGGTGGTGTGATCACCCTTCGACGTTTGTATGGAAAGATGTCTTGTTCACTCTTAAGCTAATCTAACTAGCGCTGAGGGTTAGAGTGAGAGAAGAGGAGCCTGCCTACCGCTGCCGTATGCGTGAGAGAAAGGGAAGCCAGACAGACTGGCGCCGTAACGCGTTACGTAAAGAATCAATTTACCCTTCCATAAGAAGTTATCACTTCATCAAAAGTATTTTTAACCGTTGAAATTTATTTAAAATATTACGCTAACAATATAAATTACAAAACCACAAAAATAATTGTATAAAATAATTGTGCTATTGTCGAGAGATAAATAACTTATCTATACTAATATTATAAAGCTGAAAAGTTTGTTTGTTTAAACGCGCTAATGTAAGGAACTACTGGTTTGAATTGAAAAAAATATTTTTGTGTTGGATAGTTCATTTATCGAGGAAGGATTTATAACATCACGCTCCGACTTATTTGTTATAATAGTAAAAGATACAATGTTTTTTATGGGATTGATTATTAAATAGAAAGAAACAATTTATTAAAACGCTGTTGCCTATAAAACTCTGGGTGGTAGTCTAACCTGAGGCAGATAAAACAAGATGCGGTGTACGATCAAAGGTAGAAATTAGATATTTTAAAAAAAGGTTAAAAATAATTGTCTTGATTGGCGAATTTGAAGAATATTAGTAAATAAATAATTCAACGATAAAACATAGATTTTATGAAATTACATTAAATATGTTTATGTTCTTGCTTTGACATTTTATTTGTTATCTATCACATTACATATAACATATTTATATTAAGTACATATATTACATACATATATATTTCTTATTAGTAGAATAGTCGAATAAGAAAATATATATAATACCTGCTGTCTCGTTCGCGACTTCGTCCGGCGTTTTAAAAAAAATAATTATATCTGCTTGCCGGGCTGATTTGTGAATCTAAACCATCCAGGGTGCCACCCAAACGCATACACGCATCGGTCCAGCCGTTTAGGAGGAGTTCAGTGACTTACACACGTACAAAAGAATTATAGATAAATAGATAGATAGATATGTTCATCCTGCATTCAAATTCACCAGAAGATTATTATAAAAGTAATAGTACGATAGTTAACATTTAAATGTAGTGAGTGAATTTGTATTTGTACTTTATAAAATTCCAGTTCTACGAAATCAAATACTCCGCGCACACTTTTGTTTTTTTCCCATCAGTTTATTCCAATTCAACGCTTATTGCGATGTAATAAAGTAATAAACTATTTAAAATATCTTCACTTTAGGCTGCCTATCAAGTTTTGCAAAACGAAAAGTACTTTTCGCAAAAAGGTGTGGTTTTTACGACTGGCAGTTTACGGCGTGAATACAGAAACACTCCGACTACTTGGGAGTTTATGCAAATTGCTGCCGCCGACTGAGAGGGGAAAACAATAAAATATCAACTGAGAAAAAATACAAAAAGGTTAAAGTATATTTTTTTACCTTATTTTTTGTGCAACCCAACCAGAACACAAGCATACGGCCCACCTCAACACTGAAGGTATCACATGCGTGTTGCCGACCTTAACTTGTTTATATATCTTCTAAAACTATCATAGTTTTGAACATAATTTTCACTTAAAACGTGATATATACTAAGATATACCTATGAGTTTTTCCATGATACCATGTTTACCATGATATACGAGATAAACAGCTTATCTCGTGATCATGGCGCATTTAACTGTGCTGAAATATCGGGAAGCAGAAAAACTCTCATATCATGGTATATCCCGCTTTGAGTGAAAACTATGCTATATTATTTAGTCTATTCGCTCAGTAATTAAACTTGCTCTAGTGCTCAGCACAAAAATGCTTGCATATATATTAATACGTAAATATTGGTAGATGTACCAAGCATAGCTTGGATGAGATGACTGATAGAATACTTATGATACCTTATATTATAACAGACACAGAACATACGAGTAAATCTGTTTATTTTTTTTCCTGGGATACAATTTTTTTTCCTGGGAGGCAAAGTAACCCACAACCTACAACGCAGATGGCCACTATTAAGTGAGCTGAGAGACACATCAATATAATATATGAAGCAGAATATTTAACACCCACTGCTGATATAACTTTTTTTTGTCTCAGTGTCTTCAACCAAAATTGTACTGTACTGATGAACCAAGACGGACTCTTACTGAAAAGTACTAGCACCACGTTGGTAATGGTTGGTTTTTTTTTGGTTATGTAGAATTAAATCGAAGATATAAAAGAAATAATTATAATTTGTCAAACCACCACTATACAATATAATACAAAAAAAAAACGAATGACTACAGATAAAATAAAGAAGAAAAACTAATGAGTAAGGACTGAGTAATGGTGAAATGCCCACAGCTCAGCATAATGCTACTACAAGATACTAGTCTGATAAAACCTACCAAATCGCATTTTATTTCTTAATTTTATAACAATCTAGCCAAGTAGGCCAATTAGTAATTTCACTATGACTTATTTTTATAACGCAAACTATGCCTAAGAATGTGTCCAATAGCACTTTTCTTATTGCCTCTAGTTAAGGAGAGGACACTTTCTTGTGTTCTTTATGAATATATTGTATAGTAATTTTCACTTTCTATCACTGTTAACCTACACTAACTCAAACGGTTTGGTTCCTTTGAGTCTTCTTACTATGTCCGTGTTGTCGAGGAGCTGGATTGCCTCAACGTTCACATGATGATGAAGTCTATCCTCATGAGCTTCTGCGTACTTTTTAATAACTGTGTCGACGAAGTATATGCCAAGGTCCCGATGTAGGTCTTCGTTTCTTACGTACCAGGGTGCATGACCGATGATCCTTAGTACTTTGTTTTGAAACTGTTGTATGATTTGGATGTTACATTTGGATGTTTTTTCATTCAAATCATACAAATCGCAGAGTGATGCATTAAAACGCTGGTGGAGCTATTTTAAACTATAAAATTAAACGGTATTTGCAAGAGCTGTTATTAATAAAAACGGTTTTACAATAAATGAGGTGAAAGCAAAACAATATAAAATTGATGTTGATTTGTTAAGATGACTGTGATTGATTGGTTGTAACATAACTAATTTGAAACTTAAATATAAAAACGTAAGCATCTCGCTTATATCTATAGGTACCTACTTAAACCTTGTATAAACAAATGCAAGAGATAAATGTTTGGAATTTTTGGTTGGTTGGTTAGGTTTGTTTGTAATGGATAAATTCAAAAACTACTTAACTGATTTTTAAAATTCTTTCACCCCTCCTTGTTTGGCTTTTTTTTTCAAGAAAACTAAGAATACGGAAATTCATCATCATCATCATCAGCCCATAGCAGTCCACTGCTGGACATAGGCCTCCCCTAATGAGCGCCATTGCGCCCTGTCTTCAGTTCGACGCATCCAGCTTCTGACGGCAGCCTTTCGCAGATCGTCACTCCACCTTGCCGAAGGGCGTCCTACACTGCGTTTGCCGAGCCGCGGTCTCCACTCAAGAACTCGTTTACCACAACGGTTATCGGTTCATGTGCAGATATGGCCAGCCCACTGCCACTTCAGCTTACTAAGTGTCGACAACTTTAGTTCTATGTCGTAAATTCTCGTTCCGGATTCTATCCTTCAAAGAAACCCCGAGCATAGCTCGTTCCATAGCTTGCTGAGCGACTTTAAACTGGTGGACTAGCCGTACTGTGAGTGTCCACGTTTCAGCTCCGTTTGTCAGAACAGGTCAATACGGAAATTGCAATAACGCAAACTAAGGTATCCAAAATTTCATTATTTGGTATGCGCTGCAGAAACTATGGATTATACATAAAATAATGTACATGTTTTTAGTAGGTGCTCATCATTACCCATAAGAAAGTTTGCAAAGATACAGTCTAACTATTAAAGTAAAACCACAATAACCGCTTCTATTCAAATTGTCCAATTAGAACTATTGAGTTTGATATGATGATATGATGACATTCGTATCATGATATTAATCATTATCCTAGTAAATAGTTTCATAATCTAGGTATACACTATGTATACACGTAAATTTATATTAAATTATTTAATTCGAATTCAAATCGGACCATTCGTTCAAACTTATGAATTGCACCCATAAGAAGCCGGGGCGGGCTGCTAGTACAAAATAACTAGGTACTTACTCGTTCTAAAGTTATAATTAACTAAATTTTGCAAGCGTTCCTTCAGAAGTATAAAAATTACCTCCAAGCCAGATCCTCTTAGAACAACACCTCGTTTGTTCTTTCTATTTACAGTCAAATTAGAAGCCTTTGCCGATATAAGAAAGTAGATATTCCTAGCAAACAAATGAGTCAGCTCACACTTAGTTACAAACAACGGTGGTTGTACAAAATACAATACAATTTCAATGACTTCATTGCCATTCACTTGTGTTTTCAATTTCCAAACACGATTCAGTCTCTGCAGTGTAATATCTATGTATAAATCGCTAGTTCTCGTTAACAATGACTCACATTTTAGGTGTCGCACACACCAAACCGCACAACGTGTGCGCGACCGACCGATATGACCTTAAACAGTGCGGTTGTCTTGAAGCTCGCTGGGGAAAACTTAAACTAAAACTAAAACTTCAATTTTATTTGTATGTTTGTTTGTTCGAAATAACGTTCGAACTGTTGATCCAATGTGCATGAAAGCTCATGTAATTTCATAAGGTGAACCAACTGGCATTAAAAAAATATCTGGTAACATTATTCAATTTAATTAGGGGTTGTTTTATGGGATTCCAAAACGAAGAAAAACAAAAGATTTTCGGTTCGGTATCGGTTTCTGATATTCTGAAACTTATTAAAGTGATTAAGAGTAGGTGAAATACCCGTGTTTGAGCTCATTTGAATCAGAAAATCTTCCCAATATATAACTTTCATTAATAAATACTCGTTTTACCTTTTATAATAATAATAATGCCGGATATCGCACACATCATTATCAGGCCCCAAAGTAAGCAGAGCTTGTCTTATGGATACCACATGACTGATATACTACTGATATACTTTATTTTGTAAATACATATTATACAAAGAAACACCTACCTACCTCATAGCGAGATCTTAGTTTTGGGTGAACCACTAATAGTACTAGTATGAGTATGAATGGATTACTTACTTATTTTATTACCCAACAGCGCCCGCAAGAGGATCCGCAAGCCGCCGCGGTGCGCGCTTTGGTATGTGAAGCCGGCTAGTTGCGAAGCTTACGATTCCATGCACAATAGGCCTTTTACGCCTGACACACGGTTGAAATAGTATCAGAGCTTACAAGGAAATAATATACCAATGAAAAACTAGGGCGTTCAAAATAGTCAGACGTATTTTTTTGCGTGGAATCCATGACTTATGCAAAAAATATAAGCTTTGGTTTTGGAAAAGCCTTTGTTTTGGTAAAAACATAAACATGACTTGATAAAACATTAAAGCTACTGTTTACTGTGCGAATAGAATAAGCTCATCTACAAGCTACATCAAAGTATTATATAGCAGAAAGGTCAGCTACAATATCCAGCAGTGTGCACAAATATCACGTTACCATATCTTTCGTTTTCCCATCACGTATGGTGGTGGTTTACATTACGGAGTTCCCATTTCGTGATGTCACCGCAGAACTGACTTAATATATGCGTCTCACTAGTTTATTCTAAATATCCTAATTCCATACCTAGGGACGATCAAAAAATTACGTCACACGATAATGGAGATGGTAAATAGTCCATTGAAAAGTTACATTTGGGTATGCATTTGTCAGAGGACGCAATTTTATTTTTTTAATGTGTAGGGGGGGTCAGTAGAAGCTTAAGTTCAAGTTTGTGGGGTCGGCACCCTTGTCCCCCGGCCGCCATCTTGGAAAAGGGGGTGCAAAGGGTTTTCGCGCTGTATCTCGTAAACTAGTTACCTTACAGAAAATTTAATCAAACATAAAATGTAGCAAATTAAATTTCCTACAATTTTATTTCTATTACTTTTTATCGTCAAGTGACCAACAAAAAAGTTATAAACAAAAATAAATGAAAATTTTGTTTGTTTGTTCTAGGTTTTACAGCGCTCCAAACTTAAACGGATTCTCGAATGCTCATAGGGATGCAATAAAAACTAAAAATTAGGCTTACTTTTCTATCTATATTTTTTTTATTCATACAATTTATTATGATCTTAACATTCCTATGCTATTATTGAACTATGTTTGACCCTTTTACCCACCACCTATGAGGTATAACATGGGCAAAGTCAAATTTATAAAAATTTTGCAGAAGCATCCAGAGTTAGCAAGTGGAACTAAATTATTTATGAGTGAGAAAGTCGAGTCATCGTTACTCAGTGTTGTTGGCGAACGTTTTTTCGTCTTTTTATATGGCGGAAATAAAGACGATACTCTAGACACTCTGCGATACAAACGATTTGCTAAGACAGTGACAAAAAATGCATTAAAAAATGCATTAAATTTTTATAAATTTGACTTTGCCCATGTTATACCTCATAGGTGGTGGGTAAAAGGGTCAAACATAGTTCAATAATAGCATAGGAATGTTAAGATCATAATAAATTGTATGAATAAAAAAAATATAGATAGAAAAGTAAGCCTAATTTTTAGTTTTTATTGCATCCCTATGAGCATTCGAGAATCCGTTTAAGTTTGGAGCGCTGTAAAACCTAGAACAAACAAACAAAATTTTCATTTATTTTTGTTTATAACTTTTTTGTTGGTCACTTGACGATAAAAAGTAATAGAAATAAAATTGTAGGAAATTTAATTTGCTACATTTTATGTTTGATTAAATTTTCTGTAAGGTAACTAGTTTACGAGATACAGCGCGAAAACCCTTTGCACCCCCTTTTCCAAGATGGCGGCCGGGGGACAAGGGTGCCGACCCCACAAACTTGAACTTAAGCTTCTACTGACCCCCCCTACACATTAAAAAAATAAAATTGCGTCCTCTGACAAATGCACACTAAGGCCTAAAAAATGTAACATTTTAATGGACTAAAAGGGAAGAAAGAGGCTTCAAAAACCATGAAAATCGTGTCAAATAATTTATATGGATGACGCTCTATTTACTTTACTTTAATAAAATTCTTTATGTAATAACTACATAAAGAGTTCTTACGAGATTTATATTTTTACGAGATTCTTCTAACGAGATTTATATATGAGATACGAGAGAAGTAGATAGAGCGTCATCTAAAAATTATCAAATTGTTTTGTGTGTTTTTTTTATCAAATTGTTCAAATCAACTATTTTTTTTTAATAAGGACTCGTAAAAAATAGTTTTCCTCATAAATAAACGCAAAATGGTCTGAAACAAAAGTTGCTAAACGAAATACGATAAAGCAAGCTCTTCACAAAGGACGAGCGCAGCAAGCCACAAAAAAACTAAACTAAAAGGTGTCATTCTAGAGGAGGAAAGGTGTAATGGTTATTATTTACCCTGGAAATTGTCAATCTCATACCACATTATCCTTTAAATTAGGAATATAAATTAATTTGGAAATTTTAAAATTGATTTCCAATTGTCGAATAGGGGTCGAGTCTAGCTGACTACAGAGTGCACAAACATAATGTTTTATTCGCTAGTGACACAACCACATGTAGCTGTTGTTAGGATTCACAGCACGTGCCAGATTTACGATTACCGAATACGAAACCCTGTTCGCTGAATTTTGTGACGATACAGAAATCAGTGTTTTTTCCGACTACTACCACTTTCGAGTGACTCAGTGGTTTTAGATTAGATAGGTAATAGGACGCCCAAAGGACCCCGTCGTGGCCTTTTATAAAGCCGGGACCAAGAGCATAAGGTGTACCACCGAGGAATATGAATTGAAAATGTAAAATGTAAGCTTTATATTGCGTGTACAATTAATAAACTTTCTGAAATTGTGTATATTAAAAAACGAATTCGCTGAACGGTACTGTCTATAGCGTTAATTGGATTGCAAGTAGATATAGGTACATACCACTTTTTCTCTGTTTCTATGAGACAATATTCCATCAACTATTCCATCTCCTTTTCACAACAGGACAAGCAGACGTACCGCTCAATACCATCCATACCTTGACAACTACCACCCTTACGAACAAAGCGCTTTGCTTCCACATTTATAATGCGTACAGCCAAGGATTGGAATGCTTTGCTGTCGTCTGTCTTTCCTGAACACTACAATCTAGGTATCTTCAAGTCTCGAGTAAATAGGTGTCTTCTAGACCTGCGTGCCCCATCGTCGGCCACATCGTCGCTTAACATCAGGCGAGATCGTGGTCAAACGTAGGTTTATCGATGATAAAAAAAACTACACACCATACAAAAAAAACGAATTTCGGTAGCCATTAAAACATTTTTAATTTTTTTTTATTTCATAACATTGAAGGTGCTACTAATCTATGTAACGTATTTCTGTGAATATTTTAATTACTATGAGCATAACAGTCTACGAGCTAGAACTAGGAGCGGACAGTGAGACAGACAGACGGACATACTTAAAGGTTCCTTGTTCGACTCCGGAACCCTAAAAACCACACAAGTAGAGCTGACTAGCTACACATAGAACATAAAGTTGCATTTTCAGCAGCAAAATCCAATTCCACAATATGTATAAATTTAAATTAAATGCAAAGAATGTGAAAGTTTTATGATACTTTGACGGAAAGCATTGCCGCTGGAGTCTTGATAAAAAACTGAGCATCTTTATAGTATTTATAAAGTTTTATAAGAATTCTAAACTACTATAATAATATTTTTAACCAACTTCAAAAACAAGAGGAGGTTCTCAATTCGTCGGAATCTTCGTTTTTTTATGTATGTTCACCGATTACTCAAATACGCCTGAACCGATTTGGAAAAATCTTTTTTTTGTTTAAAGGGTATACTTCCCTCATGGTCTCATTAACATTTTATCGAAATCGATCGAGCCGAATTGTATACATCGATGATATTTTCGTTGCGTGCAGAGCAGAACAGTGCGTTTAGTTGGTCTACCCATATTATATATTAACAAAATACATGTACTTTCAACTAAAAATTTCTAAATAAAATAATTTTATTGTCTCAAATTGTATCCAATGAAGTCGGTTTTCCTTATAGTTTTTAAAAAGTAAATATTACTGTCGTAAATAAATATTCTTTAGCAGGTAAACTGGCCTAGCAGCTTAAGTCAGGCTCAGTTGGTAGTAAATCTGCGTTTTGTGCCGTGAATTGTAGATTCGATTCACGTTGTGTCAAATATTTGTGTGTTAGAACATAGACTCGTCTTTCCTGCGGGTCCTGTCGGCAAGGTCGAGAGGTAAGTGTATCTGGGAAGGCCTGCGCTATCAAACAGAATCCCATGCAGAGTGGCGCCAGTGGTGAGGAAACTTCACCCCCCTCGGCTTGCTGGAGTGGATCTATGAAAGTTTTCAATTAAGAATAACTGCTCTGGAACTTAAATATACATCCCCTAGGTTTACACTAGAAAAAGTATATAAGTCTTTTAGAGGAACACGGTGCGCTTCTATAATAAGCTTTCTAAAAAGTCAACTAAACTACCTATTAAGAAATTTAAAGCATACATAAAGGGTAGTCTTTTGAAGAAAGCGTATTTATAAATGACTATATTACAGTTTGTTAAACTTACGCGATCAGAACACATTATTATAAATGTGTGTGGTCACGGGATGACAGTCATCCCGTGACCACGACAGAGTGTAAACCTGTCGAAACGTCGGGAAAAATAGGTAAATAAACGCGATAAATACCCGTTAGTATTTTTAATAAAATGACTATATTATTGATAAGAATGCATGGCCTCATGTCGCTCTGCCCTTACACAGTTAACCGACATGTTTGAAATGTATATACTCTCTTGTATAGTTTTTCGTAGTTAAGGTGATAATAAGATGGATCATGCAAAAAAGCGCTTGGACCAAGACGAGTTTCTTGCCGGTTCTTCTCGGGCTTGGGTTAATAGCAATTGGCACCTAAATTCACCTAGTATGTAAGACGTTTCAAAGTGATCTTTGTTATTTTATTGAATAAAGTATCTTTTGACTTGACTTGACTTGACTGACGCCACCTTAATCATCTTCAACAGATGAACTAAATGTTGCAATGTTGAAAACATAGATGGTGAACGGTTTGTTTGATTTATATCTGGTTATTATAAAGTATCTATGTATGTATTTATAAATATGTATTCTGTCTATTCGTATGATTTATATAGTCTTCTTCTTATTGTGTTACTAATTTTATTGAACCAGTGTGGAAATATTGAAGTACGCCTCAGAGGCTCCTTTTATTTACTCGTACTTGGCATATATATTCGAACTTTTTAGGTTCTACGAAACGCCGGTTTCCTTACGATGTTTTCCGTCACCGTTTGAGAGTACTGGTGTAGAGCATACATTTTTCAAACAGAAAAAGCCATTAGTGCATGACCGGATCCGAATCCACGACTTTAGAAACGGAAGGCCGGGCCCACATCCACTAGACCACAAGTGCTTTCAATTTCTACAGAATAAGCTATGCTTTGTTTGGGGCTAGAGTGCTGCATTAATTGTCCACCAATATTTGTTGAGTTACATATATATATATTTTTAAGAATACTATTAAAAACAGTATCCAGTAGTACCTAAACCTTAATTGAGGGGCCTAAAAGCAAATCCGCCAATACATAAATTGTATCTAGGTCATTCAAAGAAACTTTAGCAAAGCAAATTCGATTGTCTATTAACAATGCTTGTTTTTAATACTTGGGAAGATTATAAATTTAGACTTTGAAACCCACATTGGACAGAGGTGAATCTGCGTCTAAGGGAAAGGACAGTAGCGCATTTGCTTCTAAGCGTATTATTAATAGATATATCTAGTACAGTCAACGAAACAAGGCAGATAGCGGTTTTTTTACATAAATCACTTTATTAACTTTTAGACCCCTCATATTCCTGCTTTCAAGCAATTCCTAACGCTCGCATTCCAATATTTCAGTTTAAAGGGGGATGGATGCCAGTGGAACTACAGACACGAAACGTACTTACTATTTGTATGTAAATTGAATTGATACTGGGTTTCTTTAAAAACTACAGTTTTTGACACAATCCCTCGACTTCCAAAGGACATTTTTTATCAATCCGTAAGCCAGGTTGAAACTCGTTATCAAGTGCTGCATAAATCAAACATCAGGACTGCCAATAAACCACAGTCGCAGGCCTATCTACCATCAGGTACACAGTCTAAAGAAGGTGGCTGGGTCACTCGTATTTTCACGACTTTGAATATATTGAATGTGGCAAACGATAAGTATTAAATAAATACGAGGGTTAATAAATAATTTGTATCCCACATCGTTTTTCACTTGAATAAAATAATACAGCTTATCTTATCACCAAAAAGAATATTGATTTTATTTTTTATCTTCGTGACGTCAAATCTAGATTTTCGTTTATTTTATACCTTTTTTAATATTCTTAGCTGTATATTTTCTAACATTAAATAAAATAAAAATCTAACGAAAAATCTTGAATTTATTAATTTCACCACAATGTTTCACTACTGGAGATTACACAAAATTGTGACTAATTGTAAAAATAAATGGGCCCCACCCCGTCTGTGATCTCTCGTTCGTGAATTGTTAAATTCAAGATTTTCGATAGATTTTTTTTATAAATTTTCGAATGTTTGGATAAATTATCGCTAGGAATATTTTTTTTAAATAATAGTCACACTTGAGCCAAGAAGCTATTCGCGTGACGTAATTAATGAATGGCTTTTTATCTAAATACCTAACGACTTAGTAAATCTCACTAGCACTATTTTCGCTAAGACATTTTGAAACTCAAGCTATTCAGAAAACAAGCAAAAATAATGATTGATGAATGATGAAAAAAAAATGATTTCGTAGCCAAAATGAGCTTGGAAGATTTTATTTGTTACTAGCTGCTGCCCGGGGCTTTGCTCGGTTGGTAGGTAGATAAAAAGTAGCCATTCCGTTAATTTAGGTCTGTATCTATACGAAGTTTCGTCCAAATCGGTTTAGCCATCAACTAGCACCCACACGAACATTCCCATATGTAATATTTGTAAGGTAATTATATTATTAAACAGAATTAAAAACGCAGATTTTTTTCATGGAGAGACCCAAAGGTTCTGCATCAGCTGTGGCCCGGCACACGATACATTCTACTGCCTAATTAAAACGGTGCAAGGGACCTTTTATCGGAGCCGAGATATGGTTACGGCAGTGTGACACGCAAACTCTCACTGATTTCAAAGTGTAGGTATAGAGCGAGAGTCAACAGGTAATAATAATAATTGAATATTATCATTTATTTTTTCTTAGCAAAGAGTTGGTACACTGGGGTTCTTTGGTCGTCACTACATCATACATTTCTTATAAATATACCGCACAGTGACTGTTCAACATAATAAAAATAGGTAGGGGGAAGTCCCGAAACGCCCGACGGTACCTAGTTTTGGACACACGTTTAGTATTTATGTTTTCAGTCACACAATGTATTTTTTTTTATTCCTTCTAGATTTTTCTTTTCCGAATATTTGTCAAGTAAAATCTAATTTTTCACTTTCAAAACTTACGTTTCATGTACCGTACATTTTGAGACGGGTTTTACTCACGTATTATTTATATGAAGACATCGACACTGTTTCGATTCATCATCAACAAAATAATACGTTAATGCCCGTGTTTCTCAAAATAAAATGAGTCAAATAATTGATGTGTAATAAATAAATTATAGCATTTCTGTATTTCTAAATATGGTATGTGTGTTCGAAATGTGGCTCCTACTCTACAACTTTCGGCCTTCTTTCGGGCACTGCGCCGATTAATCTGCATTGATTTTGAAATCGGAGCGATACTTTGTAAACTTATAATGTAACTCACAGTTTTTTATGCGCCTGATAATATTGTAAATATAATCCGAATTTGTAGAAAGTTTTAAGTATATTTTAACTCGATAATTACAAAACCACGTAGATTGACGAATACTGTAAAAACATAAAAATAGATAATCCATGTTTTAATAATGATATATTAGCTGTTATCTATCTACCAATAACTTTATTAATTGCATTTTTGTTATTTTAAAATATTTAATAAAGTTTTATGATTCTTACTGGGAATGCACTCAATAATCTATATAGTGCGCTTGTATAGAATTGGCCATTGTAACACTTCAACATTCCAGAGAGATGAAGGTTCGATACCCACAGCAAGACCAGATATTTTTTTATATATTATTTATTTTCTAATTTTAAACCAAGTTAAGATTTTCACTATTTTAATAATTTTACTGACAATTGATTTGTCAGTAAAATTATTAAAAAAGTAAAAAGTCTAAGTCATTCCCGCGCTGAATGGCCAAAGAATATGTTTGAGCAAAGGAATGAGCCAGCCCTGTCACCAGAGTTGTCGACTAAAAGTGATGTACTGGGGCCCGACCGCGGTAATTTTGAACGTTTGAACCAAAGCTAAACCAAAGTCAAAACGTTTTTTTTACATATTTCGTGCCGCGCTAATCACTATAACGGAAACGATTTAGTTCTAATTTGGATTATGCGTTGATCAAACGTTGCGGGATCGCGTTATTTTTGACAGGGTTTTTAAACGAACTTTTTTGATTTAGTGTTTTAGTGTAGTGTAGTGTGAAGAACTTTTTTGATTCAGTCTGTGCTACTAGGTAATACTAGGTAGTTCTATATATTTATTTGTTCGATTGTAGCACCACTGAATAGTTTACATGCCAACTGAATGTTGGTGCCGGGTCCTGCCTAAGCCATATCAGAGATGAATCTGGAAGTAATCGCATCGTGGACCTAATTATTTATTTAAGACACAACTTCGAATCGGTCAACTCGTAGCCAGTGACAAACTAGGCCGCACAAACTCCTTCGTCATCGCTTAACATATATAAAATAACTGGTTTCGTAAGTTATGTATAAGATTTCTTACCCAAAAACCCACAGCTTACCCAGAGCTCCACTTGTGCTAAATATTAGCAGCAGGATACAAATTCAATGGTCATCCACTATAATGCCTACTCGTATCCACTTGCGTCGGGCGTCCAGCCTCGGAACCAGTTCTGTTCCCTTTATAGTGTGCACCGCGCCGGCTGCAGCTTTTGTGGGGTGTCCGCACTGGAGAACATTCTAAAAATATTCTAGATGCATTGTTTGGCCTAGTTTAGTTTAGCAGAAGTGTAGATAGATATATAAAAGCTTTATTTGACACATTACACTGACACACCATAATGTGCAGAAATAAACTAACAGAAAAAAAACTAAAAAATATGACAATAATTACGTTTTAAAACATAAAAGAAAACAGACTTCATTGATAGAATTTGAGTTTATAAAAAACAACCTAATTGAAACCCTCCTTCTTTTTTTGATGTCGGTTACTTTTGATTTTTTAGTACCTTATCATTTTTAACCGACTTTATCAAAAAGGAAGAGGTTCTCATTTCGTCGTATTTTTTTTTTTTTTATGTATGTTCACCGTTTACTCGAAAACAGCTGAACCGATTTGAAAAATTCTTTTTTTGTTTGAAAGGGTATACTTCATAGGTGGTCCCATATCAATTTTATCAAAATCAGTCGTGCTGAAAACTCAACGAAAAACGAAAAATTGTATACATCGATGTTGTTTTCATGTGTTTTCATACCTCGCTGTCTCATTGGAGCTGTGCGTTTATTTGGCCTACCCATATTATATACGTACAAAGTACATCTACTTTCCATTAAAAATGTATTATATGCTCAAATTTCATTCAATGAAGTCGGTTTCTTTTTAGTTTTTAAAACGTAATTATTTAAATTTGTAAACACCACTGTGTGACATTTAGTCACAGAAAACAAAATACTCGTATCAAAATTTCGTTTACTTGAATACAATATATTTTAAAACCAAACTACTAAACCGATCTTGATAATATTTTTAGGAGACCAATCTGGAAGTATATTCTTTCACATGAAAATATTTTTCAAATCGGTTCTTAAATGACGGAGTTATGAGGTAACAAAAATTTAAGAAAAAAAGAATTGAGAACAACCTCATTTTTTTAAGTATGTTGAAAACCAAGAAAAGATACGACTTTCAACTGAAACACAAAGTAAGTAAAAACCGTGTATGTATGTAGTATATCAGTCATGCGGTTCTCCACTAAAGCATTCGCAATGCCAACAGTGGAGCCATTGAAAACAAACATGCGTTAGTTGCATCCATTGGTTCATTTTTGTATCAGAAAGGAAACGGTTTGCTACGATTTTTATAGAGAAATCAGCTGAATACTACCGGATCAATATAATACGTAATTTTCACTCAAAACGGGATATTTACCATGATATGTAAGTTTTTCTGCTTCCTGATTATATTTCGGTAAAATTTGACTTTAGTTGCAAGGGCTTGAATCACGATAGACAATTGCAGCTATAAGATAATTCTTGCAAAGAATATGAAGAACAACATAAAACTCTAATCATGGCAGAGAATATTAAATATAAGCAGAGACGTGAGTTATTGCAATCTGTATCTGATGTTATCAACATAAGATACACCTGGCAAAATAAAAAACATCACACTACCATCAATGGTACATTCTATTGATAAAGTTCATCTATCTCAAAAAGTCTTGTGCGATTAAATTTAAGGCATTGATTTAAGATTCAATATCCAATGATTCGCCGGTCTTTCTTAAGTGGAATAACTTTACTACGGTAAACAAATAGAGCTAACATGACAGCCACAAAATATTCTCGGCTGTCTTGTTGAGAAACGGACATTTACTTTATACTAGTGGTCGCCCACTGTTCGAAATTCGACCATTATTAGTGAATAGTTAATGTATTTATTATGAATAGTTTAAAAAATATTGTACAAAATTTCATTCTCCTCCGTCCGCGCAATTTCGGTTAAAAGGGGTACAATTTTTTTGCTTCACGTATTAATATATAGATGCCAATCTTGACGTTTCTCCGTAGAAATCCTTTATTGTGGCTGCTATGTTAGCTTGCTTGCACTTTCATTTAACCAAATAAACATAAAACTCCGGTTAGGTTATCAGAGTGATCAAACATTTTGTAAACCTTTAGTTTCAGAGAAAGTTTAAAGAAAATTCAATATACTTCTACATTCATGGATACCCTAACCACATCACATATACCTAAATACACAGATATACGATAGTGCATTGAAACGGACCATTTCTAGAGCTAGACCTTAATGGCGAAACGATGGAGCTATTTAATTGAGCGGAGAAATAAATATGAATACAAGTACTAGAGGGAAAATTATTGGTCACCTTATAAAGCACGACAGTTTCATAAGCACCATGATAGAAAGTTGGAAAAAAGAGTGAATGAATACAAACACTATATTATACATCTTAAAACTAGCACATAACAATTTGACATCTAAGAATATCTAAAAATATATTAAAATAATGGGTGGTCTTATCGCTAAGGAAGCGATTTCTTCCAGACAACCTTTGAATGGAGAGGAGCCTAACTCGAATGGAAGTGGAAGAGAGGAAGAGGAAAGTCACGGATCAGCTAAGTACAAAAGTCTTGTGATAACATTTGTTATGTTATACGACCAGATGCCAAGCCAGAAATGCCAGATTTTCTGCCTCCAAGCAGTGGTGTGCAAACATTACTTTGTTTAAGTTTGAAGTGCACTGGATCAAGTGAAATTACTGGACAAACAAAATAAAGAACTCATGTTTAGGGCCAGCAACGTGCGTGTGATACATCCTGGTATTTTAAACATCATAATTTACGGGAACAACTTACAATCAGGTGGCCGTATGCGTTTTTGCTAGCTTGGTTAAATTTAAAAAAATACGAAATTCATCTAGTATGTAAGACGAGTCAAAGTGATCCATATGATTGTATTGAATAAGAATGATTTCTTAATAAATTTTATTGTAATTTTAACCCACAATACCCCTTGCAAGCTCAATTTCAAGAATTCTTTTTTTCTGCTCATTTATGCCTCAAACTAAACCTCACCTTCAATTTTCTAAGGATATGTATTTAGATGAAGGCTTGAACAATCTCAAAATATAAACCTAATGCTAATGAACTTCAAAAACAATTCCGCGAGTCATTTTATGTAAGTGCCTACAATTTACCATCATCAAAACCAAAATTAACTATGAAAATTTCATTGTATTATAATGAAATGGAAAATGAACTGCATCTTCGTCTTACCCTTCGTGCTGTCCCTGTTGCTCTTTAAGGGCTGAGGTAGCTATCTATCTCTGTCTACAAACAATGCATTCTACGTGCCACAAAAAGAAGTCGGGTTGGGATGCTGCAAGTATCGATAATTTTAATATCGATAATATGACTGCGGGAATTTTATTCAACAACTAGATTTTGAAGTGATAACTTCTTATGGGAGGGTAAACCACTTCGTTTACATAAAAAAAAATTCAATAAACATCTACACTCATGGCTACCCTAACCACATCACATATACCTAAGTACACAGATAGACGATAGTGCATTGAAACGGACCATTTCTAGAGCTAGACCTTAATGGCCAAACGATGGAGCTATTTAATTGAGCGGAGAAATAAATATGAATACAAGTACAATAGGGAAAATTATTGATCATCTTATAGAGCACGACAGTTACGTTACGTAACGCGTTACGGCGCCAGTCTGGTTTCCTTATCTCTCACTCTAACCCACAGCGCTAATTAAATTAGTTTAAGTTATCACTTCTGTCGGGCGTCCCGAGACGCACACTTTTTTTTATTGTTGAGTTATAATGTTACCTACCTAATCCGACTACGGGTTACATATAGTCTGGTTTTTAAAACGCTTATTTGTGCCAAAAAACTGAGTATATTAAAGTATATAGCAATTTAATATTATTATATTTTATTATATTTATTACCTCATAACTCCGTCATTTAAAACCGATTTGAAAAATTATCATTTCATGTGAAAGGATATACTCGTATTTCCCGAATGATCCCATATAAATTTCAGAAAAATTGGTTCAGTAGTTAGGTTTTTAAATAAAAAATCTGAAAAAATATGTCATCCACTTATGAAACGAAATTTTGATATTATGCTTTTTTATACATGAAGTTGGTTGTCTTTTTAGTTTTTAAATCGTAATTACTATAAAAGTTAGTCATTGTTCCCTGAAATTTATTGTTAAGTAGTTCAACTTTTATCTAATCTTTATTTTTAAAATGCAAAACTTCACCATAAATTGTAATGTTGGTAAGATGATGGAAGATGAAAAGGGAGGATGTATTAGGAAGGAGATGTATATGTGCGTCTTGTTTGCAAGAGACGAAGTGTCAGAGATTGAAAGCAAGAGAAATTGCGGGTTATAAATGTTGAAAATGTAGATGTAGGCCAAATAAAAGATGGATTATGTTATGTCACAAGAAAAGTGATAGATTTTAATGTAGATGAATAAAAGGGTGTAGAGGTAAGTCTAAGATCAGATTAATGGATTGTGTGAAAGAAGATATGTGTAAGATAGCAGAGACTACTGAGACGACGAGTGATAGAGTGACGTGGTTAAGAATAACCTATTGTGCCGAGCACTCTTAACGTGGGTAAAGGGCAGAAAGATGATAACGGGGTTGTGTAGAAAAATATTTGAGCAAAAGTAAGTACTGAGATAACGGCTAATAGAGTGAATGGAAATATACATGTGGGTTTCAAAGACTAAATTAAGCTCACTTATACACTTTTTTAACACAATTAAACACTTTTATGTGTGTGAACGGTTCAAAAACATCTTAGAGTAAATAAATAGAAACAAGGATGTTTCTATCGATAAAAACATCGAGTATTACCCAACCCTCGCAAGCTACTGCCACAAAAAATACTTTATCGTGCACGGGGCAGCCTAAAAAAACAAAACGTAAGGTAAGTCACTAGTCGTACGGCGCTGGCAGAAAGAAAAGTTATTTTTTTGTCACAAAAGAATGGGTCAGTTGCATTGTGTTCGACTGTGATTCTTAAAGGTTAAAACCATTTTTGATTTATTAGTCGGTTTAGTAAGAAACAACTAAGTAATCGTTACGTTAACTAACAGGCAACCGTCAGTCTTAGAAAGGTAGCTGATAGTACTAATTTTTAGAGGGATTAACTACTCCCCTAACAATTAACGGGTAAAGGTACGTATATGCCTAAGTAGTACATATATGTACCTTGATGTCCTATTTGTGTATTTTGCAAGTCAGATTGGGACGCATAAGGTTGCGAGTTCGATTCCTGTCGCGGGACAAATGTTTATCTCTTGGTTTGGGTTTTTCTATGCATAACGTGTGAGTTTTTACATAATAAAAGGTATACCTACAAGTTGTATATTCATTAACACAAGCTCTGTTTACTTTGGGGTAGATGGACGCTGAGTAAAATTTCCAGCATTATTTATTTATTTATACTTTAGTGAAATTTATTTGTATTAAAATACTTTAATATCAAGTATTATGAAACTACATTTTTTATATTACATTCTATTATATTTAAAATTATACTCTAATAATATTACAATCTAGCCAAGTAGGCCGATCTATACTAATATTATAAATGTGAAAGTAACTCTGTCTATTTGTCTGTCTGTCTGTTTGTTACGTTTTCACGCTTAAACCACTAAGCCGATTTTGATGTATTTTGCTATAGAGATATATGTAACCTTGGAGAAGGACATAGGCTACCTACTTTTTATGTAGGTACCACGCGTGCGAAGCCGCGGGCAGCAGCTAGTGAGTATATAAACTTTACCTTGGTAAGTAAACTATGTCCAATAGCACTTATCTTACTGTCTCTAGTTAAGTTAAGGTCTCTAAGTTTATTTTGTGATATTTATGAACAAATTGTATAGTCACACTCACTTTCTTTCACTTTGACACTATCTTAAGCGGCTTGGTTCGTTTGAGCCTCACTCTGTCCGTGTCGAGGAGCTGGATTGTCAACGTTCACGTGATGATGAAGTCTATCGTCATTGGTCATGAGCTTCTGCGTAATTTCTAATAACTAACTGTATCGACATGGTATACCTATTTTTTGGCCTTGATTAGGCATTGATTAGCGAATATATCGTATAATACGTATCGTAAGATCTTATTTTATTTGTTACTAAAGTCTGAATTAGCGTAACGAGTTTTAATGATACATTTTTTTTTTTAAATTAAAGTGTTATTGAAGTGTTTAAGCTCATTTTAGACACCATGTGTATAGGATTTGAGTAATTGCGCATGATTCTATGAAAATAAATTCAAAAAAAAGAACACCATGATATTTTTAACTTATTTTTTCACGTAAATAGACCTACATTTGACCACGACCTCGCCTGATGATAAGCGATACGGCTGACGATGGGGCACGCAGTTCTAGAATAAACTTATTGACTCTTGACTTAAAGATTATTTTAACCAGCTTAAACTTGAATTTGGACTTTGTTGAGAGCAAAATAAGATCGATAGTATTTTACGAATTTAAGCTAGTCCATCGAAACAGTTCAGTGGGGCGATTATGGAATTCTGATACTAATAAAAAAATGCATACTTACATCTTTCAGTTACTATTGATGAATTAGTATTAAGGTTAATGTTGATTGTCAGACATGAATAGAAACCTCAGGCCAAATAATGATCTATAGAGAAGGAGCGCTAAGCTACAAAAACAGTGCTCCTCTGTCTAAATACACGCACTCACCCAGACACATACACTCAACTCATGCTCATTGCTCTTATTAATAAGTGTATTAATTAACAAGTAGAGCATTCTGTAGTGCATATCATGCATGTTGTCGTCTAGTAAAATCGTAGAAAAATAAAATCCTCTTGTTTTGTGGTGATCCCGTGACATAAAAAGTATTAGGGAATGTATTTATATAGAAGAGAACGTGTATTTACACATAGAAGAGCACGGTTTTGAGGTTTTTGCTTTAGTGATTCGCTGCACTCCGTCTTTATATTTATTTGATCTGAGATATAAACCGAAGGTACGTAATAGTAATCCATCTTGTCAGAACAACAAACTTCCAAGGCCTTACCAAAACAAAATCGATCAAATCCACTATCACAAAAAATAATATAATCACCATATTTCATATCAAAATGACATCGCGACCCTTCTATCAATCATCCGCCATCTTGAGATCAGAGAGCATGCGCGCTCGCCCGCAGTGCGACACGCCCCTAATTTAAGGGTGCCGCTGGGGTGGTAAAGGGTGTAGATGGTATCTAGTAAGTAAATGTAGGTAATATGCCATGCCATTAACACCAGTTTTTAGGGATTTTGAAACGATAGGACTCAAAAATATGCCTTGAATAACAGTACTTAGATTCTGAAATGCTCAAACATATTCAAATTCAAATCAGTTTTAATTAATACAATCCTGTACAAGTACTATTTAAATACAATCCTAAGTATCGTGTCACATGATAGAAAACGCTCGTGGCATGATACTTATATATAAAACTAGCTGTTCCGTTCGCGACTTCATCCGCGTGTTTTAAAATAAAAAAATATGAAACTCTAAACCAATCTCTAGTAAACTTTGAACACACACACAAATGTTCATCAAAACCAGCCCAGCCGTTTTTTTTGTATCAATCAAATTTGGTATGGATATAGATTGTATCTTTGCGTGTGAAGCCGCAGGCGGGAGCTAGTTATTATATTTTAAAAAATAATATAAATTATTAAATTTTAAATAATTTATTTTCTTTTCCTTTAAAATTTTAATTTTAATATATATTTAAATATAATACACCCTGCACAAATATACTCTTCTGTTTGTCCTGAAGTAAATCGTTCATAACAGAATAACGATCAACCTTCTGCGAGATCAGCGGGAATGGCTGGGTGCCTGGGTGACCAAAGTCAAAAAACAAAAGATATATTATTCACTTCACGCAAGGATCACTTTGAAATGTAAATACATACTAGGTCAATTTAGGTGCCTATTCCTCCCAACCAAAGCCGGCAAGAACTTGCAAGAAACTCGTCCTAGCGCTTTATGCACATGATCCATCTTATAAGTACCTTAACTACGAAAGACGAATACAAGAGAGTTTATACATTTAAAATGTGTCGGTTAATTTTCTGAGGGCAGAGCAACATGAGTCCATGCGTTCTTATCAGTTATATTGTACTAGAGACCCGCCCCGGCTTCGCACGGGTGCAATGCTGATACTAAATTTACTATAGAATATCTTTATATACAACGTTATCTAAGAGAATAACAAAGACTAAGAGATAGACATATACCTTTGCAGACTTTTGTGTAGACCTTTTTAAGGTGTACAATACTGTAGTACATTATTTTGATCTATCTCGTAGGGTTCAGCCAGCGTTTGCAATGTAAGTGCAAAAAATTGTGTTTATTTACGACACCACATTAGAAACCTCTAAAATTATCAGTGTTTCTCTACTATGTTATGCATGTTTTATACATATAAACCTTTCTCTTGAATTAATCTATCTATTAAAAAAAACGCATCAAAATCCGTTGCTTAGTTTTAAAGATCTAAGCAAACATCGGGATAGACAGACAGCGGGAGGCGACTTTGTTTTATACTATGTATTAATGAAATGAAGAAGGCTCAAACGGAAAAGCCATTTGAGTTAGTGTAGTTAAACAATAGTGAAGTGATAAATAACTACATAAAAACACTAGAAAAAAGTGTTACGGGGATTAACTAGAGATTGTAAGACAAGTGCTATTGGATACATTCTAAGGTATTTATATTATAAAACTATGTCAAGACAAAATTACTCATTAGTTTATTTGGCTATATTGTAGTATTATTTAGCGTATAATCAATGTTGTGCACTTAAATAACAAAAAGAAGAGTAACTAGTGACACTTTAAATAAGTAAAAAGAATGGTGTGGTGGATTCGGTGAATTCGGTGAATTTCGGTGCCAGTTGTTCCTCTTAACCCAAGTCCAAGAAGAATTGGCATGAAACACGTCTTGGTCCTAGAGCTTGTTCTTATGATTCTTCTAATAGCTTATGTACAATTTATATAATATAGCGATTACAAGGTAATAATAGGTTATACATTGCAAATCTGTCAGTTATCTGTCAGAGAGCACGCAACATGAGGCCATGAACATAACAGTTATAACATATTTTGTACAATGCAGTATTTTCGCCGCAATCATGTCTAAGGCGCTCCTCCTGTCAATGTTTTTTATGAAATTTTGCAGTCAAGACTCAAGAGTTAAATAAACAATAAACTTTAACCCGGTTTAAAATTGACGACCTCTAAGGCACCTGAGACAAAGAAGATTCGATTTCCGCCGCGGAACAAATGTTTGTATCATCTGCAAGTATTTGTCTCGGGTCTGGGTGTTTCTATGAATAATATTGTATGTATTTAAAAAAAAGTGTATAAGTAGTATATTTATCATGTGTCATAACATAGCTCTGGTTACTTTAGAGCCAGATAATGCTGTGTGAAATGTCCGGCATTATTTATTTATTTAATTAGAAATACCATTTTGCATTTGCTATTCTATTAATTATACATTGGTAAAGGAAAAAAATGCGTGAAAACCGCCTTTTATGTTTTTACGATCCTTGTTTTCATTATCCGCCGAAATTAATTAAAACAGTGCAAACAATATTGGAACAGTGTGTCGTGTCCACTCACGGACAAATTAACTGCCTATCGATTTCCCCCGTGGCAGGACACTATGTAATCAGATTAATCCGTCTGTCGCAGCAACTATTACTTAATCTGCGTATTTGTTATAGTAACAGTTATTTATTCTATGGCTGTTAGCAGAACTGTAATGAATCTGATTAAGTAGTCGCCTCGCTGAATTGACGTGAAATAATAAAATGTGTTATCAATGCTGGTGTAAATACGGACGTGGTATGAAATAAGGCGAACGGTTTAGTGGTGTGGTAGGTAAGGTACTTAATATTTGTTATTGGATTATGTATGATATATTTTAGTGGTTCTATAAACTGCCAATGGTGATATTTTCACAATCAATTATAATTTGATATATTTTTTTGGAAAAACTTATAAAGAAAATCACTAAAATATTACATATCCAGTAAAGTTTCCTCTAATAAGTAAAGCCAAAAATGCGAAAACAAATTGGACATTCTAAAAATTATAATAAAAAAAAATCTGATTAAAACATTGGACAAGTTATTTAAAGATCAGTGTTTCTCTACTATCTTATGCATGTATTATACATATAAACCTACCTCTTGAATCACTCTATTTATTAACAAAAACCGCATCAAAATCCATTGCGTAGTTTTAAAGATCTAAGCATACCTACATAGGGACAGACAGACAGCGGGAAGTGACATTGTTTTATACTATGTAGTGATTTGGAAAGGGCCTCTCCCTTTCCAAATCACTACATATCACTCAAAAATAATGAACATAAAAAACAAAGTATTTTATGAGAAATCATTACTCGATTATCATATTTTAGCTTCCTATTAGCAAAAATCGTTAATAGCATTCATCTTACTTATAAAACTTACTTATATAACTGTTATTGTAGTTCCTACTTATATATTATAACTGAAATATTATGTAGTATGCGCACATTCATTCAGTCAAAACAAAGCACATTAATTCGATGGCAAAGCTGCTCTTATTTTCTACGCACAAAACATTCTCCTAAGCAAAAGTTTTACAAACCCTACCTCAACCGCAATCAAGAAATTTCCAGAACCTGAAAGCACGTACAAACTATAACGACATACATAGAATCTGCACGATTTATTACATTCGGTGCGGTGCGACTAATGAAAACCAGTCGACGCCCTGGGCGAGCAAACACATAAACCGAAACGTTAAATTGGACCAATAACGTGGTCGGCAGTGTATCGGTCATTTCATTAGATATAATAAAATGTGTTAGAGCTAATACAGATTGCTACTCAACTATTTCATAGTAAAACATAACTTTTATTGTTCTTAACGCAGAATGTTTTAGTAATGGGCTTTGAATGTAGAGCAGGTTTCTTATAGATTGGATGAATCACAAAAAGCTCTACGCTAGTAATCATTTTAGTAATTACGCCATCTGTTGTAGCGTGTAACTACTTTACGATACCAATATTTGTTGCATTGATCAAAATCTATCGATTGTGTGCTTGATAGTCAAGAAGTTCTAAACTCCCTCAATAGGTGGCGCTGTTACAAAATTATTTTATTTAAAGCGCCATCTGTCAACACTAGTCTGAACGATTTTATAGCAATCGATGCTGATAAACAAACATAGATTTTTTCATAGACACTTGCTAGCTTTTTCGTTCTTATAAAAATATATAGATGTCGTTATTTTTGGTTGTTAACAATGTTTTATGGGTAAATGCCTAATGCCTAACATCGCTATAATGATTTAAATAGATTTAGACATACTAACATACTTATAAAAATAAATATTATTTCGCATAAATATTGAACATCGGTCGACAAATTGGTAATTTTCTGAAAGCGCTATTCCATTGGCTTTTCCCGACATTTGCATGCAGAAGCGCCACTTCAAACACAACCGTTGACAACTACCCCTCTTTTCAATTTTCTGCCGTGCCATTGAAATTTATACCTTTTTCCATTAAAAAAAAAACGAAAATCACTTGACTCTACCTCGATAGCTATTTTCAGGAAACCGTAGCGCTGAGATTGAGAAACTTGATCTGTATCATTTATAATAATAAGATACATTTTTGGCTGGCTTTAACGATCACCTTGTGGCATTATTATCTCTGAGTAAGTAACCATATTAGATTATCTCTGAAGCGAAGTTCCGAAGGGGTGGTTTAACATAATTTTCTAGCTAAATGACTTTTGGTAGCCGCCAGCCATGTTTACTTTCTGATTTTGAATTTGCGAATACTTCTTCTTCTCGGTTAATGGCATGCATCATAATTATGTCAATTTTGCCAGTGTCAAGTGTTGATATTGTTTATAATATGTCACAAAGTCGTAGTTGTTCGTCATTTGTTATTTTATATAAAATTGTGACATTTATATTAAAAAACTACGGATTAGTTTTGCTCGAACTCCAAAGAAACATAAAGCTTTGACTCCAATTACAAACACCCGAGTCAATAACTCTAGCGATATTTAAATAAACACACAAAAATTACTAATAAAACCGGAAATAACACGAGAAATATAAATTGTATAAGAGGGTAATGTTTGTTTCGCAAGACGACCATAAATAATCGAATTTGAGAATATATATCGAAGAGACAAACATGTAACTTGGGTAGGTACTCAAGACTTAAAATCTGCTTGACACGATTCGAAGGAGTTAAAAATCAATGAGTTCGATTCATATAATCTCTGGTAAATAGATTTTGATAAGCAAAAATAGGTCATACAGATTCTGATCATGCCTTCAATTTCTCAAATCCAAATTAACTTCTTTAGATAGAGGGATAAAAAGCTCAATATGCCATGACAAGTTTTATCAAACTACTGGAGTAGACTAACGCATCCGCAACAGTTGACAAAAAAACACAGATCGTAAGTTAACTGATAGTAGACAGCCGATTGACAGGTTAATAGAAGGATTAGATAGTACTTTTGATTATCTTCTATAGATTATTAATGTAAACATTGAATTTCCCACGCTTGTATTTAGACATGAACATTTTTAATAGACCTTGCCTCTACAGTATCTTATATCTATTTCTGATTTCGTTAATTCGCCGGACTAACTAAACTTTTGTAAAAAATCAAAGATTTTTGAAGTAAGTTAAAAATGACTTTAGAGTTTATCAAATCTAGGTATGTAGGTACATGTTATTAAAATGTTGTAAAACTTTATTTTGGTCGAAGCATTGACGTGTTTAAGCTCATTATAGTCGCCACGTAAATTATTGCTGAAAAAATCATAGAAAATTCTAGAATTATTTATTTATTAAAGGAACAACAAGACAACTTTAACTTTTAAACTGTCATTTTAAATATTAATCTGATTTAGGCTTTGGGTTGCGCAAAATAAGACCGTTCGTTTTTAAATTTTTTGCTAGGCCACAGAAACAACTAAATAACCAGCCAAAACCTTACATCATACCAATACTCATTGACAGGACGTTTCTTTGGTGCTTAGTACAGTTTTGAGATGGAATAGAATTGCTCAGCACCTAATAATGATAATAATGAAGCTCTATCCCCATTGGTATCCCAACACACACAACTATTAATTTAGTATAATTACAAAATACCATTGCCGAAAAACTCTAAATTATGTTGATTAAAAGAATAAATCAACCGCATGTGACGTCTCCAGAATGTCTCTATAGTCCCGATAGTCTTGTCTTCTACAGGTGTAGTCCCAAAACAACTATTTCAATCCTTGACCTTTAAATCTCCCAAAACATACATATGCTCTTCTCCAGAAGGCTAAGGTTGGCTAAAATTCCAATGTTATATTGAACACCTGCAGAATAGTTAAGAAATTCCTGCAGCCTGACCTGCAGGATGAAGGAACTTCCTATCTTAATTAGGTAGGCTCTGATGTGCACTTGGCAAAGGCCCGTGCATCTTGGTTAATAACCCCCGGTTTAATAGTAAAACTGAGTACCAAAAGTAAAACACAATACATAATAATAATAATACCAAGACATTTTCACACACCATTATCTGACCCCAACGTACTTACTTTACTTAATTTAGAACTTGTGTTATGGCTATAACATGACTGGTATACATATTCACTTTTTTTTTGTAAATCTATAAATTATACACAGAAACAACCGAAACTTAATTATTACCGAAAAATAGATAGATAGATAGAAAATACATACATTACATTAGACTATTATAAGAAACAGTATTTAGCTACACGGTAGTACAATGGGCGGTCTTATCGCTAAATAGCGATCTCTGTCAGACAACCTTGGGATGGATAGAAATCAATATGTATATGGGGTGATGAAAATAATATAAGTGATTTATGATAAAAATAATATTTACATACCTACATAATTACAGGATAACAAAAAGTTAAAAACAGCAATACCTAATATTATAATACTAAATAAATAATATTAAATACAATAATGATAAACTAAATAAACGAATACATACTTAACTTAAATAATGTTAAGAAATAAGCAATAGTTAACAACAGGACAATTAGTGGGCCCTGACCATAGCAAAAATACTTACAAGTACTTATAGAAATACTTGAAGTGCAGATCATACCATAAATAGCGAGCATCAAAAACATTTTCTAGAACCTGATAAACTAGGTTGAGTAGGTAAACTTTTCATAATCATCTGATGCAGATAAAGTACTTACGACTATTTGGTCATAAATTTCGTCGTATTGATAAGACAGTATTACTTGATAACAATATCGAGAAATCAATGATCCTATTTTGAAAAGGTTATGCCTCATACAAGGTAAATCTATTTCTAAAGAAAAAAGTAGTCACACTCAGAATTAAATAGTGACTAGAAGAGAAGTCAGACTGATAAAATATCTTATCAAAACAAAGGAAATCATTTCGTTATCACATGACGCGTTTGTATTGAATCACAATTGTCAAAATAATAGATTATTTCGTTATTGATGACGATTTACGTAACTGAAATTGTTCCTGTCCAAATATCCACTGGACAATTAGCATCTGGGTAGATTCTTCGTTTGTCATTTCATGAAGTAGCATGGCTCTGCTAATTTAATATTGTTTTATTCGTTTTATTGCATGTTTTAATGGCGGAATTTTAATGAATAAATTGTGACTACAGGACGGGTATGGAGAATTGAATTAAATGTGTGTTGTGATGCAATGTGATATGAACGACGAGGAATCCCAAGAAAATTATAGACGCCATTCCGCGTGACGTCCATCGACCATCGACTAAGACTTTATTAAACAAATTGACCATAAACAAACATAAACACTTGACACTGGCAATATTGGCATTATTATGTCACATGCCATAAACAGAGAAGAAGAAGAAGGCATCTGGGTAAACCCTCTGAACAGTCTCTGGCTAGAACGCGAGGATGTCGAAATTCTCAGACGCATTTTCAAGAATTTAGACACGTTCGCGTTATGAATCCTATTACGACCGTGATTTTATAAATAAATACCAAATTTTTGCGTTCTTATTTAGAAAAAAATAAACTCTTCGACAATTTTTTTTAAGAATAGTTATTAATATAGTTAATATCGACTTCGCTTTTCGCGATTTTACCTTATCCAAAGCTAAAATTCCGAAGCAAATTTTTAATAAAATTTGCGTCGTCAGTTTTTCAAGCTCATGGATTAAACTACTGTACAAAGCAAATAAAAAGGAAAACAAAATGATCATACAAACATTTTTACCGCGGCGGGAATCGAACCCGTAAACTTTTGCGTCTCAGCCGGACCTTAGCCCACTGCGCCACAGAGTCACCTAACTACTTTCTGAAGCTTACTGACTAAATATACATTATAAGCGTAAATATGGTTTAAATAAAAATAATAACATGTAAACCAATAATCAGAACATTATCACAATATTCATTTTTTATTTTATATTTTATAACGGCTCGGTGGCAGCCATTATGCACCTGCGACCGAACCGACACTGCATGGTACTGATTCGTCTTTCCTGCGGCTCTTGTTGGCAAGGTCGAAAGGTTAGCGTGGGTACCTGGGAAGGCCTGCGCTATCAAACAAAATCCCAGTCAGTGGAGAGGAAACTTCACCCACCACCAGCTCCAGCTTGCTGGAGTGTATCCATGAACTAAAGATTTAAATTACAGTTAACTGTTCTGTAACTTTACTGACACCACCTAAATCATCTTCAACAGATGAACGAAGGCCAATGATGATGATAATGTTTTTATATATTTAATGTTTGACGACCTCTGTGGCACAGTGGGCTTAGGTCCGGCCGAGACGCAAAAGGTTGCGGGTTCGATTCCTGCCGCGGGACAAATGTTTGTATGATCTGCAAGTATTTGTCTCGGGTCTGGGTGTTTCTATGAATAATATGTATGTATTTACAAAAAAAAAACGTATATAAGTAGTATATCAGTCATGTGGTACCCATAACACAAGCTCTGCTTACTTTGGGGCCAGATGATGTTGTGTGAAATGTCCGGTATTATTATTATTATTATTATTATTATATATATTATGAGGCCTATGCTCAGCAGTAGGATAAAACAGGCTGCTCATTAGAATGATGACAAGCGATATTAAAGTATGATTTGAAAATTCTTTATTTTTGTATCTTCTAACCTTCCTATATAATTGTGTTTAAAAAGTAAAAAGAAACCCGACTTCATTAAATGAAATTTGAGCTCATAAAAATACAACCGAATTGAGAACCTCCTCCTTTTATCGAAGTCGGTTTAAAACAACTTTAATGGTTAAATTTAGGTATGTAGATGTTATTGATAATTAAGTATTAGTTGACAATGCACACAATACCATCTAATCCCAAACTAATCATTACAGATAAAACAATATTTTTGTGCTTCTTCTTCTTCCTCTTATCGTGTCACTTGTTTTTTCTAATCAGTGTGGTGAAAGGATTAAAGTGCGCCTCAAAGGCTCCTTTCGTGCACTTAGGTAAGCCTTAATGTAAGCTCTCGACCTTTTTTTGCTTATATCTGCGGAAAAAGATATTTTTAACAATAAGTTGATAAATATTTCTACTCTAAACTTTAATTCCCACGTCTTTAATTTCACAGTAAATATATATATGTTTCAATTTTATTATTTACCGACATTTCGCATGTTTGACGATGCTACCGGTTGGTTCATGGGAACCAAAATGTTCTAATACTCCTATCAGTCGAGTGGAATGACCCAGGCAAAATACTACTCTACAATAAGTAGAGTCAAGTCACAGCCAGTAACTAAACAACTGGCTTACTTATATCGCTTCACACAGTTATGAAAATAAAAAAATACAAACATGTCTTCTAGCCCCAAAGTAAGCATAATGTAATACTATTTTTACTATTAATAATAATATTTAAATACAGTAGGTATACCTGGAGAGGAGTACCTACTCCTCTCCAGGTATACATCCAGAGGTAGTCTGGAAGAAATCGCTCCCTTAACGATAAGATCGCCTATTGTTCATATAAATTTAGGTATTCTTAGTTGTCAAATTGTTTATGTGCTAGTTTTTAATTTTTAGTTGTTAATCTATACTAATATTATAAATGTGAAAGTAACTCTGTCTGTCTGTCACGTTTTCACGCCTAAACCGCTGAACCGATTTCGATGAATTTGGTATAGATATAGATGGGACCTTGAAGAAGGACATAGGCTACTTTTTATGTAGGTACCATGCGTGCGAAGCCGCGGGAAACAGCTAGTTTACAATGAAGTGTTTTCTTTCATTCATTCAATCATCATATCATACTTATGATACTTTATGAGACCTATAACATGAATTCACATATATAAAAACTTCTTAATCTAACCTAATATTATAAGTTTGAAAGTCTCTATCCGTTTATTACTTTTAAACGGATTTTAACGGCTTAACGGATTTTGATAAATTTGGTACATAAATAGATTATATCTGTGTGAAGGACAAAGACTACATTTTATATTGTCGTACCATAAGAAGCCGTGCGAAGCCGCGGGTAGCAGCTAGTACGGTATTAATTATTAGTATGATAATGTACGAACAGCGTTCAAACCCTAAGAGCACAGCAGTCTATCCCTTTGCTTCCTTACACACGTACGACGGGATGAAACAGATATGAGTGTCCTTTGCAAGGTCACAGTTAGAACTCTAATATATAAAATTTGAATATTAATTCATAAAACTCACTGGTCATTGATTCGGTTGAGAGTTGACAGCTGGCAAATCGCACAAACGATATGGCTTATGTCAAAACTGAACACTATTCATATGTTAAGTCAAGATATAACAAATATCGCGAAACAGTACCCTCAGTAAAAACACATTGCATCCCATTGGATCCATTCCATCATCACACTGCAGAACATAGAGTGTTTCTTATAATAACACACTAACGTGTTGTTAAACCTGTTGCCATATTTATTTATTGATATTATAATGATACTGGCAGATCATATTTAAACGACACATTTTTTTTCACAACGGTACATACCACTTTGTGTTATATTCGCACTGTATTTATTATGTGGCGTTAAATAAATATTTTCTATTTTATTTATTCATTAAGTTTACATAAAATAGATCCCAATCCACACAGTGTTTTAAGTAAAATTAGTTCTAAAAGTTTATTGATTCGTAATCAAATATGTGAATATGACAAAACTACAGTGTTACATGCATAAAAGTTATAATACTTACCCTAAACCAAGAACCAACTATGGAAATTATGCATTACTAGCTGACTCGGCAAACGTTGTTTTGCCATATAAATATCTTTCGTAAAAACATTTTTTTTTTCATCAAATGTATTCTTTGTACAAAGTTTCATGATGATCGGTTAAGTAGTTTTCGCGTGAAAGCGTAACAAACAAACTTACATTCACATTTATAATATTAGTAGGATTAGCATCGTGTTAGACTTTATAAGCGCACCGCTTAAACCTACTGATACAGTTATTAGAGCCATCTAGATTATGAGAAGTAGCCAACTCGTTATAAAGACGATATTTGGGAGAGGACTGTGAAATTAAATATTGCTTCTGTATACTTTTAAGCCAAAAGTTGCAGGATTACGTTATCTATAATATTTAAATAATGTGATTTTAAAACAATGCTTGAATTCTAAAAATGACAACTCATGAAGCATACAACACGCAACATAAATAAATATACTAAGTAATGTGTTAAAGTGTTGTTGATAAAGTGTTGCCCGCAATGTACAACAATTTAAAACAAAACCATCAATACTGCGGGTAATCCTTGTCCCCAAATGTGTTAGACGCTGTTATCAGTTGAGTGAACCAGCTGTTATTAACTAGCATGTGTAAAGTGTGGAGTTATTTAGAGATCCTACTGTTATCGTTCATGGGAATGTAAGTGCCAAGTAGGTAGTCAAACACTGAGCTTTGGATCCAAGAGATGAGTTTGAAGTCTCGAAATGTTATCAATGTTTTCAGTTATCTCAAGTGCCATCGTTTTGTTATGTTTAAAAAAAACTTACTTTTATTTGTTATACTAATATAAAATAATTGAACACAGTAATAGTTTTAAAATCGTGTTGTTCTTATGTTTATTATTTTTCTCTTGCTCTTTTTTTTATATATATTTTTTGGTATTGTATTATTTTTGGCCGGGGTTATTTATTTTTTAAGTCTTCTATTGTATGAAAATTAATGTATGGACTTAGTTGTCTGAAATAAATATATTATTAATAATACAATCTGATGACGACACGGAATACACACACTAGACATGCACAACATACACATTTTATATGTAATATCTTTATGTACCTACTACCTACCTAAAAGTGTAGATTATAAACATAGTTCCATGTTCATAATTTACTTTCGTAGTCTGACGCACGGTTTTAAACTTCAGCAGATGTCATCTTATTATTTTCTGTATAATTGTACGGTAAAATTAATAATTTTGAATTTGAAATTTTTTAACTTCTTCGCGTTCCATGGCGTGGATGGAAACCGAACCCACAATCTACAACACAGAAGGCAGAGTTAGTACCAACTGAGATCTGAGACACCTAGTCCTACTAGCAGACCCAATAAAAATAAATATGTTTCCGAGCTGAAAAAACCATGACAATTCTTTACAGCCCTAACCTTCCGAAAATATTGTCATTATTATGTTAAAGAATTCAAATATTTTGTATTATTATGTATTCATCTCAAAGTTTAAATTATTTTACGACTGTAGCGTGCTCCGTCCACGCGCCATACACCCTGCCTTTGAAGTTGTTGGCACCTTTTCTTTTTCAAAAGAATTTAAATTCTATTTCAAGTGTCACAGAGGTCGGAATACTATGAACTAAATGTGTTAAATAGTTTAACTTGAGTTGGAAGTTGTTCTAACGGAGACAAAGTTTCGAGAACAATATATTATGTCGTTTGAATGCCTTCATCGTTATTACTGTTAGTCAATTGAAAACTGTTTATAGAAAACCAGGAGTTTAAAAGGTAACGACTGGGACAAGAGCTAAATTAAGAAATATTCTTGTACGCCATGTCTAGGCATGACATCGTACAAAAACAGTATAATTATAAAAAAAAAAACAAAATGACAGAATACATTTTGTGTAATATCCGAATACCTATAAATATAATTCATTCAGGCAAGTCGATTTGAAAAAAATAAGGAATTTCAGAGAATGAGCGTAATTCGTGGCAGTGTATTGACGGAATTTGTCTAAGTAATACCTACTAAAAGTGAACATGTCAAATGCAATTCTCAAGTTAATTTATAAGGAAGCTATGGATTTTTTAAGCGAAATATAAATCGATAGCCAGCAACTCCCTCGTCAGAGGTGAAACAATAAAGTACGTAATCCTACCTAAGTAGTTATCTCACGTCTTATCTTGAGAGTTACTATTGCATTATCATTACAAATATTTACGCGCACAGTAAATTTTTAAGAAAGAAAGATTAAATTTTAATTTTAATATTCGTCATTCAGGTGAATGACGCAAGTGTTTGTGGATTCCTACTTATTTTTATTAATACATATATTATACCTTATTGTGATACAAAATACACATTTCTTTCATTCATTAAAATTATACTTAAAGAAAGAACAGTATATATTTTCCAACAACACACTATAATGAGACTACTGGTAGATGGTATTTCGCGAATTGACGATAATATTATATTATATATAACGAAGGACCAGCTCCAGGATGATTTTAAAAAATAGTGACGTCAGCACTGCCGCCATCATTATGTGCATACTAAAACTATGTTAGTTAGTATGCACTTAAAACTAGGTAATTATTTAAAAACTACCAGTGAAAGTCCTTTGGATAAGTTTCCCCACCAGAGGACAATTATAATAATTAGCAATCGCGGTTAGGATGCTGTTGCTGCCCACGCGAAGCCTGCTCAGCAGTGACGAAGTCTTTTTGCGCTAGATGGTGTCGAAGGTGTCGGTACGCGCCTCCACAAACATTGCCAAAGCACTGCAGTAACGCGGAAGCCGCAACAACACCCTAAACGTTATATTGTTGTTGTTATATTGGACCCGCAAAGCGTTACAAGCCTTTTGGGTATAGCTGAACCACAGACTCCCACTTTGAATAAGGACACTTTCACAACGTCTGTACGCCAAATAAATCTGCGGGCCCGCATGTTTACCCTGACTGACAACGCTCTGCGTTCTCTCTCCATATCAGCCTCATCTTTGAGGTCCTTAGTTACCAAGTGCCCTAGATATTTAAATAAAAACACTGTTACATGTGGCACATTATTGAGTGTTACGGGTCAGTGTCACGAGCACTGACTTATTTACATTTTAAATGAGTCCATGTGACGCTACAAATGACTCGCACACAAGGAGAAGCTTTTGCATAGCACTGATCGAAGGATAATACAAGCTATGCTTAGTTTGGGGCTCGATAACGATGTGTTGATTGTAAATAATAAATAAATAAATATTTGTGGACAATGCACACAACACCATCTAGCCCCAAACTAAGCATAGCTTATATTATGGTGACCAGATGACTGATAGAATACTTATATATTTTTGAATACATACTTATGATACTTTATAATACCCAGACACAGAACAAACACCTATGTTCATCACACAAATGTTTATCCTATGAAAGAATCGAACCCTCAACCTACGGCGTAGAAGGCCGCTGAGCTGAGCTGACATGCCAGTCAGATAAATATTGTGCACTAATATTTATTATTATTATTATTTATTACCCATGGAATATGGATTATTTACCCATGGTTATTACTTCACTGTGTGATAAAAGGTGTAATTTTAATTGTTTGTTTATATCAGGACATCACATAAGTCTTAAACAAAAACCGTATTCCACAGCGGGGTGCGCCGGCGACGCCATTGATACAAAATAATATGCGTTAAATTCACGAAATCACTATTTGCGCCATAAACACCATTAACATTAACGCAAACAATATAAACAAAGACGGTTAATAGGAGACCTTATTGTGTTCTTTGTTTACTACAGAAAACCATTAAAAATCGTCAGCCAAGGTGCACTTTTTCAGTATAGAATTGTTAAAAATGTTCCAAAAATTTTAGGATACTAAGAACTTTGTAACGAATTGTCCGGATCGTTAATGCGTATTGTGTTGTGTTTTGTTGAAATTACATGTAATTATTGGAGTTGCAATAAAATGAGCAAAATACGTTTTAACACCCATCTTCTTATCGTGTCACTGGTTATTTCCAACCAGTGTGGAGAAAGGATTACAGTCGTTTCATGCAACTAAACTATCCAGATAAATGCTAAAACAAAAATTAAAACAAAGACTTAGATATTAAACTAGCGACTCGCCCCAGCTTCGCACGGGTGCAATGCTGATTGCAAATGATACAGATTTTGATCTTGATCAATCTCGTAGGGTTCCGCCAGTGTTTGCAATGTAAGCGTAAAAATTGTGTTTATTTACGACATCACATTAGAAACCTCTAAAATTATCAGTGTTTCTCTACTATATTATGCATGTATTATACATATAAACCTTCCTCTTTAAACACTCTATCTAAAAAAAATCACATCATAATCCGTTGCGTAGTTTTAAGGGTCTAAGCAAACATAGGGACAGACAGACAGCGACTTTGTTTTATACTATGTAGTGATTGACTTAAAAAATTTACATGGAAAAACACAACCGATAGCACTTTGCACATGTTTTCGAACGTTTATGTTCTAGAACATCCCAGTTTGCTCACGGTGTTTTCCTCCACCGTTCGAGAGTACTGGTACAAAGCACATATATTAATCGAAAGCAGAAATCCATTGGTGCACGACCGGATTCTAACACACGACTTTAGGTTACTCTCTGTGAAAAAAACAGCTGAACGCAATGCACGAGATCACGCGATATTTTTTTTTCAATTTGGGTACCTAATCAAAGTCAAAGTCAAAGTCAAAAGATACTTTATTCAATACAATCACAAGAATCACTTTGAAACGTCTTATATACTAGGTGAATATAGGTGCCAATTCAACCTAACCCAAACCCGAGAAGAATTGGCAAGAAACTCGTCTTGGTCCTAGCGCTTTTTTATATGATCCATCTTATAACTACCTTAACTACGAAATACTAATACAAGAGAGCTTATACATTTCAAGTGTGTCGGTTAACTGTCTGACGGCAGAGCGACATGAGGTCATGCAATCTTATCAATTATATAGTCATTTATATTATAAAAAGCTTTCTTCAAAAGACGACCTCTTATGTATGCTTTAAATTTCTTAATAGGTATATATAATAGGTATAATAAGTGTTATATGTCTGTGTTATATTTTCCATTGCACTAAATCCAAGCAATACTTGTATGGTAACGTATTAGTTTATTTCAGACAATGTATATATCATTTTTTAGTAACGATATAATATACAAGTGAAAATATGATTCGTGTTAGAATAATTATAACAATAAAAAAAATTTAGACCGATATAAAATCCAAAAAAAAAGATTTATAAATGCGACCTTCCGTTTATACAAAACCACCTCAGCTGTTTACATCCCTCAATAACCTAAGCATTTATAAACACCAAAACGAACAATCCCTTCATCATCCCTTTAGAAAATTACTAATATCGTTTATTACATACAACCTCCGTGTGCTACCTTTTTTGACCAAATCCTAACCTCTTTTCATTACGATCGAAGCGTTCAATAATGACCTTTAAGTTTATGAAAATATGGACTTCACAACCGTGTGTTTAAATGAGGTATGGTACAAAAAATAGGCCGTATTTTTCAAGTGATTGACATTTACAACATCACCTTTAATATCATGGGAATTCGCGGAACGAGTATTTCCTCCATAAAATCCTTTATCTAGGTGTTTTACGATAGGTTTTACCTAAGTTAATGACAGGTGACGAACTTTAAAAGGTTTTTTGGTGACAGAAGCAAACGTTTATTGAAACATGTGGATACCCGCGACTTTGTTTGCGTGGGTTCCTTACAAGCTACAATGAAATCTATACTAATATAAAAAATTGGTTTAGGTCTATATGTATGTTAACATGGTTATTTACAACTAAACGATTAAATGGATCATGATGAAATTTAAGCAAATAAACGTTTATAAAGGTAAGTACCATGGGTTGCTGACGATTCGGACACAATTTATTCGGACACAGTGTCCCAATTGACACTTTTGATTTTAAAATGCGCTGCAACTAGTAGAAATTTAAATTTTGAGAAATCGACTTAATGGTATTTGAATTTGAATATTAATTTATTAATTTACAATACCTTTAGGTATTGTAAATTAAATATTTGTCTCGGTTTTGGTTGTTTTTCTGTGTATATGTATGTAAAAAAAAGTAATAAGTAATCTAACATTCATGTGGTGACGACAAGCGTTGCTTACTTTGGAGCTAGATGATGGTGTGTAAAATATCCAGCGTTATTATTATTATACATTTTAATTTTTTAGTTGTAGGTAACTAGGCTATGAAGTAGATAAATTATCAATAAATCAGGCAGTACAGCGAAGTTTAATATTCATACGCTATACTAATTACTTAAGAGTGAACTAGTTGATTATATTTCCATACAAACGTCGAAGGGTGATCACATGACCGTCTGATGATGAACAACCAAAACTCAAAGTGATATAAATTTGTCTTGTCATAATCTATGCTTGTATCAATACAGATGTGTAAAAATAATATGGGTTTGAATGATACAAGACTCAAAAAAATCGTTTTTCATCACTGATTTTAGCGCAACTTTAGGTGTGAATAAATAACAAACGGAGTACACAAACTAAAATATATACCAATACAGGCATAGATTATTTATTCAAGAGCTCAAATATATTATTTTTTATTAATACTTTCAGTAGTTTTTGTCATGAGAATCCTTGAGCCAAAGGTCTATTCATTATTTTTACGCAATCGTTTTATTTAGATCATAGTCTAATCTGATCATATGTCTCGAAATTATAATCATGCTATCTCCTTACTGCTCATCTCTATCCTTGGTGCACGTCTAACCTTTCCTCACACTAAGCTAGGTGAAATAGCATGCATTTTAGCTGCGCCCACTAACGAGTTTGTGCCGCTGACTCGTGTATCCTTAAATTCTAAAGTGTCCCTGGCTGTTTGTCTGCCTGTCTCTTCGTTTGGTACCGTCTAACGGCTAAACTGGGGACAGACATAAGATAGACATAACATTTTAAGTATGTGCTCGTATTTAAAAAAAAATACATCAGTCACCATAATACAAGCTATGCTTAGTTTGGAGCTAGATGGTGTAGTGTGCATTGTCCACCAATATTAATTTATTTTTATGTAGATACCACGTGTGGAGCCAAAGGCAGCAGGTAATAAATAAAATATGTCGCATTTGTATGATCATTTCGACTACATCTGCCTGCAATTACTGTAATACTGTAATTCACGTTTTTAGTCTGAATGATGACAAAACAATAAATCTATAACTATTGGTTTTCGATTTGATGTAAATATTGGTATAAATAAACTATTGGTTTTCGATTAGTTGTAAGAATAATATAACTTGTCAAAAGAGTTCATGCACTTAACTGCTCTAACCAATACAATATTAAGGCTTTCATAACGGGTAGTCTTTTGATGAAAGCGTTTTATTATCTAAATGACTATACTATTGACAGGAATGCATAGCCTCATTGTTGCTCGCTCTCGAGAGTTAACTGACAGTTGTCAGTTAGTGTGTAGTGTAGTTAAGGTAGTTAATGCAAAAAGCTCTAGGACCAGGACGAGTTTCTTGCCAGTTCTTCTCGGGCTTGGGTTAGAAGGAATTGGCACCTAAATTCACCTAGTATGTAAGACGTTTTAAAGTGATCCTTGTGATTGTATTGAATAAAATATCTTTTGACTTGACTCTGCTTCTCAGCCGGATCTTAGCCTACTGCGTCATAGAGGTCGTCCATATAGTAAGTAGTATACCAGCCATGTGGTACCCATAACACAAGCTCTGCTTACTTTGAGGCTAAATGATGCTGAAATGACCGGCATTATTTATTTATTGCCGTTGGGTTGTGGTATCGATTCCCGCCGCGGGACAAATATTTGTATGATCTGCAAGTATTTGTCTCGGGTCTTGGTGTTTCTATTTATAATTATGTACCTATGTATTTACAAAAAAAAAGTATAAAATAAATAAAAATAAAATAATGCCGGACATTACACACAGCATCATGTGCCCTAATATACCTACTTAAAAATATATATTTTTTTGTAAATACATACATATTATACATAGAAACACCCATGTATACATGTAGTAATATCAGCCATATGGTATACCCATCACACAAGTTTTGCTTACTTTGGGGCCAGGTGATGCTGTGTGAAATGTCCTGGATTATTTTTTATTTATACTTAGTTTTCGTAAGTACATACATTATTATTCATAGAAATATTATATGTATATAAATAGTTTATCGGTTTCTAAATATGTAAATAAATAAATGAACTTATTTGAGAACATAACATTTTAGGTGCATACAAATTTATGCTACGGCTACAGTATAATGTCCTTAAACGGAAGTCTTATCGCATATGGCGATATCTTCCAGACAATCTTTAAATACTAAACTTAAACTAAAGTAGGCCTAGTATTAGCGCACATACATTTTTCAAGCAGAAAAAAATGGTGCACTATATTCAAACCAACGCGGTCATTTCACTTGTCCTAGGCCCTAGGCCATCAGTACTCTCATAGCTGGGTGAGGAGAGTGATTAAAAAAAAACTCTAAAATATCGATAAGACAAGGATAACCCAATCTCCAGTCAAGAGCTAACCTTGTGAGACCGAGTAATGGCTGACAGCCACTTGAAGTAGCACCCTCCCTACTCATTGCACACTGATGACTACTTATGCTGAAATCTGTAACACATGTCGACGACATCTTACCATAGAGCCTCTCAACCAACACTTATAGAGAAGATAAAAAAACACTCACTTAACATTTTTGGGCTTCGATAATGTGTAAAAGTGTAGGGGTATGTGAAATTGCTGGTGGCTTAAATAAAATTTAAGTGGGATACTATTATCTTTGTCAAATGATTCTAGAAAGGTTGTTTCACATCAAGTGCGTATTTCAATGTGATCGCATATAGAGTTCACGGCTTAAAAGTGGTGCAGTTGAAGTATTGTAGTTACATAATTATGGCTACTACCAGCGGCTTCTCACGCGTGGCACCATCATAAAGAATCGCCAATGTCCGATCTCAATATACAATCTACCTTTCATCAAGATATACCGTGAAACATGCCAACTTTGCCAACTTTTTTCGAATAATTTAAATTTTTGCATAATTTTTCTATGGGAACGTAAGTATTTTCATTTAGCATCTGCAATTATAAGATAATTTGCATGTATTATTTTATCAGATTTTATCATTCGTCAATATTAAATTAAGTATTTTATTCGTTTTGATGGCGGGCAAAGTTATCTGGATTTTTTGCCAACATTACCCACGTTGACTTTTGACGCAAATAAGGCCTCTAAACAGATGTAATAAAAACCAATACAAGTATTTTGGCAATATTGGCGTTTACTTTAGAAATTAAACCGATACTATAAAAGGTTTCCTACCAAAGTGGCTGGGCAATGTTATCCTAACCTCTTTTCTCTTTCTCATACAATCAGCATTTCGTCTTTTAAAAGTGCTAGGGTTGGCACATCTAAGTAAACTGATCTTGACGTTTTTTTCTTCATTTTCGGCAAAGTATGTTGTAGGTTAACAAAAAAAACAAGGTTATTTCTCATTTTTTTTAATAAATTTGAATCAACATGTTTATGTAGGTACCCAATGTAAATGAAATACTAATTAAGATCAAATGCGTGTTAGGAGCTACAGTAAATATACATACGATAATAATCATTAAGAGAATCACAATTCTTTGGAGAGATTGAGGAAATAATCATCCACGCAATTTAAGTAACAGTACTGCTGTGGAAATTGCTATGTAACTACAGATATTAGGACAGTTAACAGTTAATCAGATTGGCTACTGGTCTGAATTTGCTACGATACGATAAAGACTAACTAAGATAAATATTATCATATTATAATATAACATTTATAAATTGTTTATAATGTGTTCTGAAGCATGCTTCAAATATAATACTTTAGAGTTTCTCCAAATTAAAAGTTATATCTTGATTTTTGTCAAACCGAAGAAAACCCGACATTAAGTTATAATTGTAGACAAATCATCTAACATTTATTCAGCCAAGTCTAACTTAAAAAAAAAATAGACACTTAACATTATTAAAAGATTTATAGAAAAATTACTAGCAACTTAAAGTAACTTAACATTATTAAAAGAAGAGAAAAAATGAAACCAGTTTCTGGCTCGTCTTTTTTTTTTGAAAGATAGTACCTATCAGAGATCGAAGTCTTTGAGGTTGTCCACTAGTGAGTGATGTGAATCAACCACGTAATAATAACAAAAATCATTCAGTCTTTCGATATCACAATAATTGTTAATTACAATTCTTAACATAAAGAAACAAAATCACATTTGGCAATTATAGAATAGGAACGTTATATTTTTTCTTATTTCTAAGAGTCCGATTCTTTGGAGAACACAATTAAATTAAATAATAATATATAAAAGGTAACACCGTTTAAGTTATATGGCAGGGCTTTTGTTTTGTTATTAAGTACTGGGCATTTATTGAATATTGAAATCACTGAAATCGACTTTAAAAACCATTCGACCTCTTCGAATAATCTTTGGCTTGGGTAGTACTGTAATAACATCTTTTGAGTGTTGCATAGTGCAAATGTCATCTACTAATGGATACGTGAAAGTGGTTCCTTCTTCACATTTGGACTCCTTAACCTTTCGGACAAACTTAACCGTAGGAATTTTGTCGTTGATCGCTAAAACGTTGCCTACAAAATGTTTTAAAGTCTTTCTTGTAGCAAACTGCGCAATAATCCAGTCATCTTTTTTCAAGTTTTCTTCGTTTTCTGTGAGATATTCAATTTCATGCAGTCCAAAAGAAATATCTATCGGTTCAAAATTCTCTTTTTCTTCTTGTTCCCGTAAGCATTCGGCTATGTAATAATCATCCACAGTTGCGTAATCTGAATCATCTGTGTCAACTGTAATAACTTCATTATCAAGCGAGCTAGATTCACTATAAAATCTTTTCTGTCTTTTTTTCGCTGAAGTACGTCCTCGAGCTGACTTTTTTCCTTTTAAATAATTTGTCACCTTATTTTTTCTATTAATTTTCTTTTCTTTTCTAGAATATTCTTTCTTAACTTTCAATTGTTTAGTTGTGTTCACTTGCAGACATTCTGGTAAATCACTATTAGATGTAGCAAGAAACGGCGTATTTTCAATCTTATTAGAAGCTTCCTTCAAAACACAAACTGTTGAGGTTCCCGCTTTAATAATGGTATCAGAGAGTATGGTTATTTTCTTCTTTTTGACAGAACCTCTTTGGACAGATCTTATTGTGGAAGTGTTTAAATGTGAAATCGATGTTTTTTCACTATTTAATGATTGGCAGCAGGAGTTAATTATAGTAATGCAAAGTTTGCTGAGACTTTCAGGAGAGTAAATATCTTGATTCTGAGAGATCCCAAATCCAAATTATCTCCAAAGCTCGCTTGATCTTCGTCGATATGTTTATTTGAAGTTAGATTAGTTTCAGTAACAAAGAGGCCAGTTTCTTCATCTAAAAATACAGAGTCCCTAGTTTTTCTCTGCTCTTTTACCACTCTAGGAGATTTCTTTGTGTCTATATTACTGTCAATATTCATATTTAAATCGGAAACCGTTACCGATCTGCCTGGCTCGCAATTAACTTTTTTATTTCTTTTAACTAGCATCGGTTTTGGGGCTCTGGTTTCCTTCAAATAGTCTACTAATACTGTATCAATCCCATACGACAGTATTTCTTCTTGCATTTCAGGGATCTTTCTAAGAACTTCTTGCGCGTTGAACGGGAATACTCCTGATGCACGAAATCCACTTTTTATGTTCTTGGTTTCCCTCCCCTGAATTGCTTCCATTAATTCAACAAGTAATTTCGGAAAGTGTTTTTTGTTTAAAGTTGTTTGGTTTGGATTACGGATCTTATACTGGTACAAAATTTTGCGCCAAGCTTTCTTTAGTGGTCCGAAAAATGCTACGTCCAACGGCTGGGTAAGATGGGTTGACCGCGGAGGGATAAAAACAAATTTGATGTCATTTTGCTGGCATAACTGGACGACTCTAACACTTAAATGACTTGACAAGTTGTCGCAAATGACAACTTTAATACCAGAAATCTTTTGTGCCCATGGGAGGATTATGGTCTCAAAGTAATTCTCAAACATGGCACTGTCAAACCACCCTGATTTAGTGCAGTTATATCGGGTTTCTGGTGGCCCTCCACTAACCCATTCTGTGTATAAATTAGTTGATTTGTAAACAACATATAAGGGGAGACATTCACCGCTTGCTGTAGCTGTAAACATAAGGGATATGTTTCCTTTGGTGGAGTTGGCTATTCTTTCGGGATACTTAACTCCCCTCCGAAAGATGCATTTCGATGAACCTGGATCGTCTGACAGATTAGTCTCATCAAAATTGGCAATATTTTCCGCTGGTATGTCTTTTAATGTTATGCTTAGATTTTCGAAGTACTCAGCTATTTCTTGAGGTCCCTTTTCAGCTCTCGCCTTTGAAATGTTTTGAGTGGTTCTTAGACTCAATTCATCGGAATGTCGCGCCAGAAATCCCTGAACCCACGCATCACCAGGAATCTGATTCTTGAACTTATGTTCTCGAGAATTTTTTTTTAAGTATTCGTGAACTAAAAGCTTTAGATCCATTTTAGTAAGCCGGGAGCCAAAATCGCTAGAAGCTTTCAATACTCTCACAATTTGGATCTCTTCTTCGGCTGACAAAGCAGTAGGATGCCCAACTGACTTAGAATGTTTGTGTTTTATTTTATTCACTATTGTACGTCTTGGGATACCAAATTGTCGTTGAGCATCTCGTGAAGAAATTTGACCTGATTCTACGGATTCACATGCAAGTTTTAACATTTCTTCAGTGTAATTTTTATACATTCTGGTTCCAATTCTTCGTCTTGACTTTCTTTGTCGAATTCGAGATTTATGCTTATTTTTCTGAAATAAACCAAATAACAATATTATTATTATCAAGGATTGATCTACGGTGGCGAACGTTCGAGAGAGGTGGGTTAGGGAGGCACTTTGTCCAGCAGTGCGAAAGTATAGGCTAGTAATAATAATAATAATAATATTAGAAGTAATCATTAAAACGCTCTCAGTACTCTGGTACTGATCGGAATAGTTAAACTTCGCGGCTCTTCAGGCGAAGTAAGTATGTGGATAAATACCCACGTATAAAATCCCACAATTATTATAAAGTTTCGAATTCAAGCTTTTGATTCACATGTTACTTACTTACTTTTTTGAAGTTTAGGTCAATATAGTCTACCTATTCCGATCTCTGGTAATACTGATGTTTATAATGATTACCTAAACTTAATAACAATAAAAAAAACAAGTTTTGTAAGTGCCAACCCTACGCTTATTTTGATGGCGGGTAAAGTTGTCAATAGTAGATCGCAATATTACTGGATAACTTTACCCACCATTATAACTTTAGTTTTTAAAGACCTTCAGCAATGATAATTACAAATAATACTCTTATAAGTGTTTTTGTATAACATATTATAAATTAAACTAACCTGTGTTTTCGCCATCACGCACAATTCACCTTTGAATTTACACCAAAATTTGCCCGCAAAAATACGCACCCTTCTCAACGCTTTCCAACAAGTTACTGAGTCAAGTTAGCGACACATCCGCTAAACAGTGTTACTAGACACATAACCTATTTTCTACTAAATTCAATAAATGTTACCATAGTATTCAAATATTTTTGCACTTCAAAGATTTGCTTATAATATGATCTTCGGGCAAAAATACCCTTGGTGGCAATGTTGGCGTATTTCACGGTATTTCATCAAGATATGTTTGGCCGTAAAAAGGCAACATACAGAAACAGAGACGGACAGAGACATTGTAGAATTCGTTATTGAAGTGAAAACTTCTTTTAGCGCGGTACGCATATTTTTAGATGAGGTAAAACCTCTGGACTCGCGACACCGTTACGAGACGCAGCTATAGTGTGTGCATATATCACAGCAACATTATACCGAGTATAGACGTTTAGTTTGGCGTTTCGCCGTCGGGATTGCATTTTTTTGGTAAGTTTCGGAGCATTAACTTTTTAGATGAGGCCAAAATAAGTTTTCACTTCTGTTGGCACTCCCGGAGTGCAACCCGTATTTTTTTTTATAAATAATTCTGGACATTTCACACAGCATCATCTGGTCCCAAAGTAAGCAGAGTTTGTGTTAACACATAACCACATGACTGATATACTACTTACATATATGTTTTTAAATATATACTTTTTATAGGTACATAGAAACACCTAGACCCGAGACCAATACTTGCAGAACATACAAACATTTGTCTCGCGGCGGGAATTGACCCCGCAACCTTCTGCGTCTCAGACGGACATTGCCCCTTAATTATTTGTTTATAATTAATAGTTTTGTATACATGATACATATATAAATTAGCCTATGTCTAATAAAAAACAATACATCGCTTTAACAAATTTTATTAGGATCCGTTTATCTATGAAAAAGAAACACACAAACAGACCGACAGAGAAATGTTAATATTTTTAATAATAAAATAAATTAATAAAAGAATGAGCGTGGAAATATTGATGAATGTATATGTGTATAGTGTATTCATAATATTGACCAGATAAAACAAATAAATTAAGTTTTTGAAATAATTAATGTCATCCACAATGACCTTTTATTTCGTTATTATGATATGATCATTATTTTAAAGAATCTACACTTTATTATTTATTTAAAACATATAAAATCTTACGTTATTTATTTTACAAGATGCCGCCAGTATCTTAGGAACGCTGCCCTCTGGCAGTGATCTGGATCAGTTGAGCTATCTATATCGTTTTAAACAGTATTTAGATAGCTCAACTGTTTCACGTGTATTTTATATTAACGTATATTATTTTGTACGTTTCTATAGATATGAACTATTAAATAAAAATGTATCCATAAAAAATCTTAATTTTAAGAACGTTGTACTATTTCAATATATATTTACGAGTAGACAAATGTTTCTCACACTTCATAACCATAATGTTTTCGTTTTTTTCTATACATAGCGACAGTGTCACAGCAAAGGCGTGCAAGTATTTAAATACTATTTTTAGCGACGTGCGATATTGTGTCAAACTTTTTTGTAGCTTCACAGCGATAAGCTAAGTGCAGGGTTTTCTATGACTAATAGGGACACGTGAAAGAAATTTGTTCAAAAACACGTGTTGGCGACCATTTCAATTTAGAATATCTGATAACTTTTGAATGAAATCATTTACAGCAATATACTGGATTATGTGACGGTAGGTGTATACCTATCAACTACCTGCCTATTAACAGCAGATGCTGAATTAGCACCCATTGACCTTTGCGTTTTAAGATATTTAACAATCTTGTATTATTATCTTTGTATCATCTACTGAGGCAATAAACGAATATAGGCAACATATATATATATAGTTAGTTATTTTCTTTATATTAAAATCATTGTCGTGCTTGAAAACGGTTCAACTGATTCGCATAATTTTTTATTGTTTTGTTTGTTTATACTGGGTGGTTTACAACCAAATTAATTTTACGTGGCACGAAATACACCGGGTATGGTAATAAAAAATACATTTGAAACAGTTGAGTCATCTAAAAACCGCTTTAAATTTAGAATTTAGCAAGTTTGTATCTAATATATTATCTATTAATCATATAACCACATAATTATCAAGCGTGACGTGTAAATATGCTCGGTCCTTGTCATTTTAATGTCAATAAATAAAGATGACAACATATGTAATGAACACGTTAGCTAGTAGGTATGTGATTATAAGATACCTATTGTGTTTAGTCTTAAAAGGAGTAACATGGTCATTGGCCTCAATTCTGTTGTCACCAACCTAACAAATTTTAGCTAAAATTAGGTTTAGAATGTCAAATGAAACTTTGGTATTCTGTTGTTACCAACTTATCCAAATTTAATAAAGCGTTCTTAATGTAGTGAGATGGTACCAACCGAATAAGTTTTACAAATGCTATGACTAACTAAAACATATTTTAGACAATTTCTTATTCTAGAAATGAACCAACCGAATTGCCACCATTGTGTGACAAAACTTTTACTAATAAATAAAGATAAAAAGTCAATTTAGACTTGTATATTATTATTATTTGCGATTGACTCTCATGAGAGTTATTTTAAACGGATATTTGTATAATTAAAATTTTGATCTGATTGTAAGGTCACTGCGGGGCGGCAGCGCTGCTGATAAGGAAGCCAGATGCGACGCTGATGAACCATACGCCCACTGATCGCGTTACATTGATTGTTAATGTGGATTTTATCATTGCACTGCCCCTCAATCATGAACTTATCATTTCCTCGTTGGTGTGACTCCAGCCAATTTTATAGAATGCGGGAGTGAAGAGAAAATATTAAAAAATAATCAAAAGCTGTTTTGTTAGCAAGATTTTGTACAACTTTATTTTCAATTTTATAATTATAAATTTTATTCACATACTTAAAGATAGTAATGCAATAAAAAGCCAACCATCAATCTGTATAGGCCTTTGACCACCTCAAGTTCAAAATGACTAGATTTTTTGCGTTAATTTCACGAGCTATTTACACCATGTAGGATCAACTTGTCAAATATGTCATTTCGGTGAAATCCGTCGGCGTATGAACTATGAAAGCTACCGAATGACAAACTCGACACAGAAGTCGCATGAGTCAAGTTTCAACATGTCACATGTGCTTGTTTTTTTGACGTAAATGTGTCCCAATTCCACGTAATTTCGATATGTCTGATAGTTTAAACATATTTTTTTGAAGACTACCGTGATCCTGTGATTTGCTTGAGTGTTACCATGTGACTTTTAGCAAAAACTAGTTATTATTCATTTTGTGCTTTAAATTGCCATTGCTAATCTATTTCAACAGTAAAGTTAAAATAGATAAATGTAATTACAGAACGTATTGTTCCATTTTGTGTTTCTGAGTTCCCAAAAGAACAATAATTGTATTTAATAGTTGTTCACGCGTGTTTGCATCTTTATTGTCAGAGATGCCCCGCTTGGCTACAGTTACGTGCCCATTTGACAAAATAATGACATTGGTAACTTGTTCTTTCAATACTTATTGAAATGGTCAAAACACGAAGGCACGCTTACGTTCCACCAGCCTTTGTTTGACACTCCACGATGGATTCGACACCGCAGTTTGTCAAAATTTCGGTTTCCATTTCTAGGAATGTATCTATTTCAAACATTTGTAACTTGTCATAGTCCGTTATACAAGTTTGCTCCTTCCCTCCGTGTTTGTCGACAGTTATACTTTTTGTGTACATATTTATGAGAACTAATAAATATTGTAAAAGTGGAGCATTTTATAGGAGCAGACTTCTATGGTAGTTGATAACTGTTTTTACTTTCAACGGAGAATTGTTTTGTCCTTGAACAGTAGGAGGCACTTTGTTTTAGGTCCAATAAAGTTTCGTTTTCTTAGGTCACAGTTTGCTTTGCCTGAGTCACGTTTTATGAGGCTGTAATATTTTTTATTATTTTTTTGTATAAAGTTAAATGGTTCATTCTTAAAGATAATGCTAAAAAGTATTGCCGTCCTACGATTTCATACCTAATGAAAGAGCACATACATATTAACTGAATGATCTGGTACAATTTTTAATAACAATAATTATATATGACGTGTCGTGTCACATATAAATACAAGAACCAACAATACCAAATGAGTGAGACAGAAAATCACAGCGAAGCTATAAGAAAATTTCTTCTTTCTCTAAGAAAAACCTAATTTCTGACTCTCTATAGAAAAACAGAGCAAAATATGTTTTCTTACATCTACTAAATATAACTACACTATGGTATACACTATGGTATAACTATGGTATACACTGTGTAGTGTAGTAATATTAGGAAGTATATTTAGTAACTAACGAAAGTTCCTTTTTATTCTGAAACCATAAACTTAAAATTGTTAGCAATATCTTGATATATCATACATATATTAAATGACAAATGTTTGTAAGAATTGTAAGTATTTGTCTGGGATCTGGGTCATATTCTATGTGTAAATATGTAAGTATTTACAAATGAAAAAAAAAGGATATCAGTCACATGGTTCCCATAACACAAGCTCTGCTTACTTTGGAGCTAGATGATGCTGTGAGAAATGTCCGGTATTATGTATTTATTTATTAAAGCAGACCTAGCATGAACTATTTCAGCGAAAGTAACAGTAATCTTTCTTCCCATTCTTTCCTTGATGAAGCATTTCAAATGCTTGAATATACACAATTTCACTTTTACATCTTAATTACCCTTTATTTAACAAAGACAATCCTTTCTTACGCAGAAAATAAAATTTATGACTTACACTGTTTCGCGCAAAGACGGCGGACACGAAACAATGTTGTCCCAAATAAATGCAACTCTTTAGTGTAGCGGTCCCTTTAACAGTTATTGAATAACAGTTTGAACAAAACCGTTTTAGTTACGGTAAGGAAAGGGTAAAATAATGTTCACGCACATTTTATTCTTTGCTTTAAAACATCCTTCAAGTAGATAAATGAACCTTATATTGTTTAAGTGAAGCTAGAAAATTGTTTAATGAACAGATTTTAGCGAAGCAAAAGCCTTGAAAATATTTATTTCGCAGAAATTGCAGTGCGATTTTTATTTTATTGCGCGCAGTATTACGTTTTTTAGCGAACCCTTTGGCAATGTGAGTTATTGTTTAAACCCGTTACTTCTAAAAAAGAAACATTGTCTATGTAAAGAGTAGGTAAGTTATATTGTTTTTTTTATTGATGTATTTTTATTGAGGTTTTGGCAATTTAGCCAAAGAGTTGCAAAAGGGTTGTTGAGTTAACTACCCTCACTGAATGAGTTAAAACTTTCGTAAATGTTTTCGCAGAAATGTCTTTGTCATGGTTTTCATTATGCTTAGGTATTGCAATAATTAGCAACTCAATGTTACAAAAGTGTTTACAAAATACAGAGAATTTTTTTTCACTAAGCTTATCAAAATTTTAAAATTTTCATTGCACACTTGAAGAAACATGTCTCTAAAAGATTCATCAAATCAGAATCTTTTATTGTTATTATTGATTTTTAAGGATAATATATTAAAATTAGGGTTACCTATCATATTACAATGAATGTAACTTCTACCCAAAATAATGCACAATAACTCAAATTCGTTTTTAAATAACCAAATATAAATGAAACTCATGAACGTTACTGAACAAATCGATATTTCTCGTAAAATATTTAGTAAAATCTTCAAAAATTACAAATCTCTAAGATGCTCGGCATATTGTCAGAGTTACCTACTTTCCCCAAAACAAAAGATGATCCTTACGGTTCCGTACACAGAAGTTACTAAACGGGACCATCGCGGCCTTTCAAAGGCTAAAATTGGGTTAACGGAAAGAAAGTAGCTGGTTATAAAACTATTGTAACCTGTTACGAACCCATTGTAACTTTAGATCATAAACGGTTTTCGGTACCGTAAGCGCAATAACTGTGCCTAAGATATGTAAACAAATAAAACTGTTTCTGTTCAAAACTTTATTGCACTAATTCGGTGCGAAAATTTCTTTTTGCATTGTGAATCTTGTAACTTTAAAGAGGTAACTTCAAATAGGTTTATTTTGTTAACCCCTCAGTCAGACGCTAGGGAATTTAGGAGTTAAAACCGTTACTCGCTGCCTGTTTTGTAGACACTTAATACTCAGAGTTACAGAGCAATTGAAATTATTGCTACTTATTATTATTGATTACTATCCAGTACCTACAATTGGGTATTGTAAGTTGCCATATGTACAAATGGTATGAATAAAGAATTTTGGACCAAGGAGGTCCAAGGAGGTTTCTGAGCCGTTTGGTCAAACCTTTTCCCAGCAACAAGGACAGCGTTTATAAATAGTTATTAGTAGTTACCTACATTAAAACGTAAATTAGAGATAGATTTTGTAAAAACAGAAGGAGATATAACTTTATGGGTTACATATTAAGTCCCTATTTCGAAATATTTAAAATATTTCTAAATCACATAATCACACAATCTTTATGGATAATACAGAGGTTTTTAGATTCAATTATCTAAAATCATAACTTAATTTCATTTCTGCATAGTTTGTTCTCTTCGGCTGTATTAAATAAAAAAACTCAAACTAGATTATAGACTCAAACGAAGCATAGATTATTTTGAACATAAAAATATCGAATAATCTAATTCTTGATTTGAGTTTCAGTAATTAAGTGGTTAAAATAATATTGTTTGAATAATGTTTTTCGTTTTGTTCAGCTACATAAATAAAATGTTAACATGTAAGTACATGTTTGTTACTCTATACCGTTCTGTCTTTAGCATGGTTTAATTTACCATGCCAAAGACAGAACGGTATTGACTTTATATCTAAATATCTGTAATGTGGCGTAAAATAAATGATTCCTAATTATATTCTATTCTAAATGGTTTTCTTGTTGTCATTAATATTATTTGCTTCCATAAATACGGTAAACTGTATAAAATTTACTAAAAGAGAGCACCGTTACTCTTTCTGCCTACAAAATTTCTTTTTCCATTGACCATCAAATTTTGCCGTTATTTTAGTGTCTATCGCAATTTCTCCAAATGAAGCAGACTTTTGCGCAATAAAAATTTCACCGAGCGAAACTACCTACAACTGCAATAAAGTGTTTTATGCAATTTTTAACCTTCTTTCCTTGCAAAAAGCTCAATATAGATAAAATATTTTAAAATTTTTCTTTGCGCCCCTGCCGCTAATGGCTTTAAGTAACATTGCTATACAATTCGGAAGTTTACAATGCATTGGAACAGTAGACGAATTACTTTATTGTACGGAAAAATAGATTTTATGACCTACCCCATTGTTGTAGACTGTACAAATTGTTTTAAAGTTGCCGAAGGATTCACAGACACGCTCCTCTACCTAGTATTTTTTTTATTTTGTTGCGTGCGCCACTTTTTGTGTATTATGCAAAACTGCTTGGATTCTTGTGTTTATGACTTAGAAGCATTTTGCATACACAGGCCGTAGCTTTGAAGGTTGTGTTGAGAATACGAAGAACTATTTCGCTTGTAGTGTAGTTTCTGCTGATTTTGATAAACACAGGTTTTCCTCAGGTATTATCCCAAACAAAAAAAAAACCTGCATGATTTAAATAATTTGAATGAAATACCTAGACAGTTTAAGCTAATATTAGTAAGTACCTATATTATTTTAAATGTATGACTGTATATAAATACATGTTGTTGTATTTGTACATGTAAATATATGTAATATAAATGCATAGGAAATTTTGTAAGAACAATTTGTAACATGTTTTTGGGAAATATACGGCTTATATATGTATTATTTTGTTGAAGGCACCAACACTGTTAAGATTAATCTAGATAATCTTTATCAGGGAGAGTTTGATCCACAGTCCGTTAGTTCCCGCGTTCGCAGTTTGCACTCAATTTGTTTCTTCTCTTTTAAATATTATCAACAATTAACTGCTGCTCGTGGCCGCGATGTACTACAGGTACGATTCCAGGTCACTAACTATAAATTTATAAAGTTTTATCCAAATCTACCAAGTCCTTAGAGCGTGAAGAAATTACAAACTAACACGTGCACCTAATTTTACATTACTTTGATATTAGTAAATAATAAAGTCGAAATAATTTTCTTTATTCAATACTAGCGAGCCGCCGCGTCTTTGCACGGGTACACGGATTTGGATGCATGTCTCGTAAGGAATTCTATTTTATTTTTAACCGACTTTATCAAAGAGGAGGAGGAATTAGTCGGAATCTTTTTTTTTTTTTTACCGATTACTCGAAAACCGATTTGGAAAATTATTTTTATGTTTTAAAGGATATACTTCACAGGTGGTAGAATATAAATATAAATATAAATTTTATCAAAATCGGTCGAGCTGAAAAATCAACGAAAATCTAAAAATTGTATACATCGATGATGTTTTCATGTAAGTACTTCGATACCTCGCTGTCTCATTGGAGCGGTGCGTTTATTTGGCCTACCCATATTATATATATACAAAATACATCTACTTTCCACTAAAAATGTATTATAGGCTCAAATTTCATTCAATGAAGTCGGTTTCTTTTTAGTTTTTAAAACGTAAATATAAATATAAAACAGCTTACATTTATTTCATATTTCAGCTTCTTATAGGTAAAATATGATAATATCAGTTAAGTAGTTTTTGAGTTTATCCATTACAAACAATAAAACTAATAAAATTAATTCATCTTTATTATCCAACTATTTAATGAATAAAACAAAACATACATTTTTGTGAATTTGATCCTGATTTTGGCGATATCAGCCAGATGAATATGGTTGTTTTCTTGTCATTTTAAACTAAATTAAATGCTTATTACTCTAGTCATAATATACTAGGTATAAACGAACGCTATTTTATCACTAATCACTAATTAGTATAAAACAAAGTCACTTCCCGTAGTCTGTCTGTCCCTATGTACTTACCTATGCTTAGATCTTGAAAACTACGAAACAGATTTTGATGCGGGTTTTTTTAATAAATGGAGTGATTCAAGAGGAAGGTTTACATGTATTATACATGTATAATATAGTAGAGAAACACTGATAATTTTAGAGGTTTCTAATCGGATTAGACATTCTGTGGTATATTTAGTATCAGCATTGCAACCGTGCGAAGCCGGGGCGGGTCGCTAGTATTTTTATAAAATAGTGAACGTTTTAATTGAACCCTTGCCTTTTCTGATGTTAAAGAAAAATGTGAAAGCCAATAATTATCTTCAACGTATATTTATCTACTTATTCAAGGCTTGTTTGACAAGATGGTCTAATGAAATCGACCCCTCAAACAAATCATTTCTTACTATTCGGCCCCAAAACTTGTCATTATAATCACCTCCCAGCTCATAAGCGTATAATGGAACTAATTTGTTGTTCAAACAGGGGTCCTCTTTATACAAACATCATTGTTACAGATGCCAGTACAACCTTATAATGTGAACAGTTAAAAAATACGTGCACCTTATATAAATGAGACAAAGTTCATATTTGCATGAAGAGTTTTACTCTTAAGAAGGATAATGGTAAACTCCAGGACTTTTATTTGACATGGACCGATGGTGTTGTCGCTTTGAATGCTTTGACAATGGTCGAGCGAAATGTCGTGATTTTAGTCTGATGACTTGGATTAATTTTACTGGTTATTTGCTAGTTTTAATTAAAAGTTAGTAATAGGCTATTAAGGATTAAGGATTTTATTTTCACCTTTAACTGTAAAATATGACTGTTATCTCTATATGTATGTATCTAAAACTAGGAAAAAAGGCTGTATTCTCTTCATTTAATTACTATTATTTAGTAACCTACATAAGTTTAACTTTATGTGGCGCAAATAAGTATATAAAATAAATAATAAATAAATAATGCCGGACACTTCACACAGCGTCACCTGGCCCCAAAGTAAGCAGAGCTTGTGTTATGGGTACCACATGACTGATATACTACTTATATACTTTTTTAATACATACATATCATACATAGAAGCACCCAGACCCGAGACAAATACTTGCAGATCATACAAACATTTGTCCCGCGGCGGGATTCGAATCCGCGACCTTCTGCGTCTCAGCCAGACCATAGCCCAACGCACCACAGAGGTTGTCAATAATAAACGTTATTATTTAAAAAAAAAACAAAAAAGTAATTATATGGATTTCCAGTATTTTTGATAAGCTTCAAATTTATATCATGACGGATAAATCAGAAATTTGTACAACGTTTATTTGTGTTTGGCTAAAAAATAACACGTAAAAACGGTCTTACCTATAAACGTATCCCTTATATATATGTCACTTGAAAACTGCCTGAGATTCGCCCTTTCCCTATTTGTCACTATCTTACAGTGGATGGCGCTATTTTTAACAGTGTTTAACTTTTGTCATATTAGAGAGACGTTTATAAGAGAGGCCTTTTATGATAAATGAAAAATAAGTGGTCATTATGTTAGTGTCAGTACCTGAATTTGTAAGGTTAATAAAGCAATTCTTGTATATATGTATATAATCTCGGAAACGGCTCCAACGATTATCATGAAATTTAGTATGCAGGGGGTTTTGGGGCGATAAATCGATCTTAGCATTTCATTTTTAGAAAACGTCGTTTTATCCATGTTTTATACCGAGCAAAGCTCAGTCATCCGGGTACTATAATTAAAAAGCATAAATAGATTATTGGTTTGTCATTTTTGGAAGCATTATAGCTCATAAAGAATAATTCGTTTTTTCGTGTTATTTAATGTTTTTATAATCAATAAACTTATATAAGAAGTGATGACAAAAGAATGTGTAGTGTATTTGTAATTTGTACAAGAACATTTAAGACGGTCATTCCGTGATGACTTTTATGGAAGAGACCAAAAAATAATAATAAATAAATAATGCCTGACATTTCACACAGCATCATCTGGCCCCAAAGTAAGCAGAGCTTGTGTTATGGGTACCACATGACTGATATACTACTTATATATATATATATTTGAATGCATACAAATTATACATAGAAACACTCAGACCCGAGACAAATAGTTGCAGATCATACAAACATTTGTCCCGCGGCGGGAATCGAACTTGTTGCGATATTTCAACAAAACAAAACCACTTGACATTGACAAAATTGTTATCAAGACAGATGGGAATATAGGAAAAAGAACAAAAAGCATAAAACTTTATATATTAAAAAGTATATTGCAATTGAAATAAATATAAGTACACTATTTTAAATACAAATTAAACGCTTCACAAACCAAATCCACAACTATTGAAACCACACATCTGCCGATAATCACACTGCATTGAACTGAGAAGTGTGACGACAGCCAATACCTACCTACAACACCATTGTCAATTCGTTTCTCACTTCGCCACCACAGGCATTATCAAAACGGTGACAATTCAAAAATAGGGAATCACGCAACTCACAGCTAAAACCTCCGATAATGTGACGCAATTTCACGCCATTTTGAATCCGAATGCGTAATATATGCTACTCAGATACGTGGGGACCACACACAAGGTTAGTTTAGGGTTCTACATTATTATTCAAAAACGGTACTTTTCAAACTGTCATGATCATTCACATTATTTTTACTACTAGTGGTCGCCCACTGGTCGAAATTCTACCACAATTAATTAATAAATAATGTATTTTTACGCACAATTAAAATACATATTATCATTCTGCTTTCCTTCTCTATAACCTAAACTATACCTAAACTATAATTGTGCGAAATTTCATACTCTTCCGTCCGCGCAAATTTCGTAAAAAGGGGTCTAAAGTTATTGCTTCACATATAGATGATTATAGACTCGTTTTCGTTTTGTTCTTTCACGTAACCTTGCCGAAATTTCGGGAAAACAACAACTCATAAATCAAGGTAAATATCCAGTTTATTGAAAAGTTAGTTCAGGATAAGTATCTGAAATAGGTTATTGACGAGATTTTTATGTAGTTTTGCATAGATAGGTTTCATTACATATTTATGTATCTACTTAGTCATTGTTATTTCCTTAACCGCATCCCACGTCAAGTGGGATTAGCATAGCACGTGTTTATTTCTTCCATTTGTTTCCATCAGCTGTCATCTCAGTACTCAGTACTCAGTACCGTTTTAAATCATATTTAAGTACCTACACAAACTGAACAAAACCTTAAATATGAGCAATATTACATAATAGAGTCGACGGAAGATTTCTAGTTTAAATCAATAATAAGTAACTATAAAATATACGGAACTCTTAAAATATCACAAAGCCTGAGCTTGACAAGGGATCAATACTTACATTCAAGTTGAATTACATACTACAGTAGTTCAAGTAGTTACTCACCCTTAAAAAGGCATTTAAATTGCTGTTTCTATGGCCAATAGTAAAAGTGTTTGTCACACATTTTGAATTAACAATAAGTAGAAGTACTGTTATTAGATTTTTATCACAATATAGTGAAGTGGTCTGGGACAGTTACAAAAAAAACTCATAATAATTAAAAACTCATTAATCTGAGATGGATACAACTTTGAGGATGATCTACCATCCTAAAAATTTAAACCAACCAGATGTCGACGACCAACGGTGTGGAAAAACAAGAGATATTCGCTCGCGAATGTACTCGTATGTCCTTGGATTTCCGTAATTCAATCAAATTAAATATCGCAAGTGTGTTAGCAAGAAAAAATGTAAACCAGCTCTTACCACACTGCACGAAAAACCAAAAAAAGTGATTATTTTCACAGATCTTCGCTTCCAAATAAACTTTAGGCTAATCCATTGCAAAAACTACTTCTTGGGTGGTCTTAAGTGGCGTCAGGGCTTGCTACACTTCGGTTTTGTTTGTTTTAGCCCTATTTACAACTCCCAAACCATAACCAAATTTCAATTCTGTTTCATATCCAGCAGAGTTTAAAATATAATTCTGTTTAATAAATGTAGACAAATATTTACATACTGTTCTTATGAATGAATTTTCCAGCGTCAAAACACGAAGCGGTAAAAACCACATCAATGAATATCTATATTGTAGTCAAACCTTCTGACAGTAACGTAAGTACCATACAATAGGTAATACTGTAGTGCCCAAGGGAAAATATTTAAAATTTGGCACCAATATTGTTGTGATAAAATCGAAAACAACTTTAAAATACTTTGAGTAGGTATATCTAAAAGTAACTTTAATTGTATAAATTTTGAGAACACGGCGTTTAACTAACGTGTTAGCACCGATACTGTTTGGATATGTTCAGAGAATTCTCAGACCTCGCGTTCGCGATTCGCACGAGCGGACCGCGTATCAAACTCATCATGATAAATATTCTCTAGCAAGATGAATTCAAATAGTATTTGAAATAACTCGTGAAAGCGTTTTTCGAAATCTTAATAATCTATATATACCTATACTAGCTGGTGCCCGCGACTTCGTCTGCGTAGGATTAGTAATTCGTGTAATTCTAACGGTTTTTGCAGCGCACGCCAGAATAGCTTGCAAATAGCAGGTTTTTTTCCTACTTAAAAACTTTAAACTTATATATAGTTATATTTTGAACTATTCACACAGTATTTTTATTGTGTTATATGTGTATTATATGTGTTATTCTGATGTATAAGCTATGTTATTGTAAAGTTTCATTAAAATCCATTCAGTAGTTTTTGCGTGAAAGAGTAACAAACATACTCGTACATACAAACTTTCGCGTTTATAATATTAGTAATAAAAGAAAGTCGTGTTAGTTTCACCACTTATAAAGTTATAACTCAAGAACCGCTGGACCGATTTTGATGAAACTGAAAATGAATATAGTTAGTAACTTAGATTAGGATATAGGCTATTTTTTAACCCGGAAAAACAACGGAAACGGGGCGGGTGAAGCCGTGGGTGGCCGCTATCGCCGTCTATCAATATTTATCCTTAACTTTGTTAATCATAATTATTATAATAATTTGAATAGCAATATTTTATTTAATAGCGATATTAGTACTTTAATATTTCACTTTCAAAACTTTCGTGAGTTGTACTATACATTTTGATAAACATGGGCTTTACTCACGTATTATTATTGAGTGCGAACCGTGAACTCGAGCGGCAACGAGCGGACCGCGGATCAAACTCACCCTGATGAAGATTCTCTAGATGAATCGAAACAATGTCGGTGCCTCCATCGACAAAATAATACGTGAGTAAAGCCCGTGTTTATCAAAATGTATACTTTAATATTTTTTGTGAAATTGTGTGCCCAGCGAAGTGGGCACGGGTCAGCAACTCACGAAAGCTTTGAAAGTGACACATTTACAACAAGTATCTTAATAAGCTGGTCTACTTTTACTGAACTAGTAAACATATCTGTAGCAATTTGATAACGTCAGTCAGCTCAATGTAAAGCTGATCAGCAAAGTAAATAATCCGTTTTTCAAGCGACGCATTAGCACGACACCAGGTGTGAATAATTGACACATTTGATACAAGATACGGTATCCACTTCGGTAGTAAGCGGTCGACATCAAAGTTGAACTATTAGGGCTTGTTTACTATGATTATTCTCTAATTTTGCAGGTAACAATAAGTACTAGATTCTTCTGAGTACACAAGATTATAAAGTAATTATAAAGTACATTTGATTGACACAAGTACCTATTATTTATAGTTTTGTATGAGTCAGTGTCCACCTCTGGTGATGGAGTTTTATTTTTTATGTGCCAACACTTGACCGATACGTAATACATTCATAAGGATCACTTTATATATTTTTTTGCATATTGTGCCTACTTTTAGAAGAATGTACAACGCCTAAGCCTGATTTGTCGTTATAATTACTATGCTTGTTTTGTGTAAAGTCCAGTTTTGTAAACAAAATCAATTTAAAAGAAACTCGTAAGCTGCCCAAAAGTCTTTTTCATGTACTAAATCATTTAAAAATCTGGGAATGATAGCTAAATAGCACGGGAACGCTCAGACAAAAGTACTTATCAGCTGTATTTTTTACCATCCAGGTGATCTTGCAGAGCGTTGTTTAACTTCTGTGGTCCTTTTGGATGGCCTGGATGTGTGTCTGCTTTAGCTGCATATTCGTTACGCGATGTCGGCATCGTTCTTGGGACGTCATGTTCCTTATATTATAAACATGAAAGTTTAGAGTGTTCAGGATGTTCATTTGTATGTTTATATCGACGATCATTGTGGCGCAGTGGGTTACAGGCCTGTCTGAGATGCAGAACGTTGCATGTTCGATTCGCACCGCGGGAAAAATGTTTATATGATCTGCAAGTTCTCGGGTCTAGGTGTTTTTCTATGTATTTACAAAAATAAGTATATAAGTAGTAGTAAAAAGTATATAAATCATATGGTACCCATATCATAAAGTCTGCTTACTTTGGGGCTAGATGACGCTGTGTGAAATGTCCGGTATTACTTTTCTGTTACTTTGTTACTCAATCACGCATTCATTACTGAACCGTTTTGTCCATGTGTACGTTTTTCATAAATGTATCTATGAAAAAGACTATATTGCAATATTGAGCACATTGAACACTTTGGACAAGTGTTCCAAAACGTCGCGAAAGTTCCAAAACGTTCAGAATTTTTTCTCTGAATCGTATGAAAAACCTTTTCAAACGATTCAACAGAAAGTGTATTGCATTTACACAAACCTTTATATAGGTACTGATAGTGGAAAGCACTTGTTTATAATACGCTGATTACCCTTCCATTACCTTACCTCCACACCGACACATTAGCAGCTGATGTTTCAACTTGGATCGCATTACAGCAGAAGAGTATAGCGATCTTCACCAAGTTGTAATCAAATAAAAAAAAAGGAAAACGAAAAAAAAAAAAATTTCTGGAGCCAAGATTTACAGTACAATAAGTTTCAGGTTTTCTTTTAAAGTACCTTTTAGGTTTTCTAACATAAGTATTTCTATAATGTTAGAAAACCCCACTCTTCTATATCCGTCGTATAAAGTAGAAAGGTATTTTGTTGGCCCCATTGGACCATTGAGTTCAAAAGGCCCAATAACCCTGAAATACGTTTCGTCGATTGATAATTAAAGGGCTGTACTTACGTTAGAATTATTTTAAAATTCAGATAAAAAATTAAGCATATTTTTATACAGAAATGTCTAACAATGTATGCTCAGCCGTACGATTATGGAATTCTTATACTATAAAAACATTGATACTACGGAAGGTTAATGTTGATTGTAAGATTCTATCATTAATAGAAACTGAGGTAGAAACCGAACGTAATATAAATTCATTCAATAATGCTTTTTGCTAATCGAAACTGATAGACATTAATTGTATCTAAGGTTACATAATCGCCATGTAATTCTTAATCTGAGTTTGGGTTATATAAAAATATTATCCTAAATTCAGGGTTCCTAAAGTCAGGAAACGGTGGTGTTTAAAAACAAAAGTCTTTAATAATTAATTCAATAATATTGACCATCGTCTAATGGTCTATGTTACTGCAAAGGATAACCAGAACTTCCAGAATCTCCAGTGCCAACACAATATTATTACTAGATACGGAACATTATGATTGCAAATCATGCTGAACACGCTATCATTTTCAAAACATTCGTGACTTATACATTTTGATAAACACGGGTTTTACCCACGAATTATTTTGTCGATGGAGGCACCGATACTATTTCGATTTATCTAGAGAATCTTCATCCTCAACCTAGTTTGATCCGCGGTCCGCACGTTGCCGCTCGCGTTTACGGTTCACGGATCCAAACAAAATAATACATGACTTAAACCCGTGTTTATCAAAATGTACGCAACATTTGTCTTATGGGTCTATTTGATAAGTATACTCTAAAATAGTACAGACACTGAACTTAAGGCCGACCTCTGTGGCGCAGTGGACTAAAGGTTCGGCTGAGAAGCAGAAGGTTGCGGGTTCGATTCCCGCCGCGAGACAAATGTTTGTATGATCTGCAAGTATTTGCCTCGGGTCTGGGTGGTCTATGTGTAATATCTTGTATGTATTTACAAAAAAAAGTATGTAAGTAGTATATCGGTCATGTGGTACCCATAACACAAGCTCAGCTTACTTTGGGGCCAGATGATGCTGTGTGAATTGTCCGGCCTTATTTATTTATTTATTTTAAGAATGTTTTAGGCTTTCTTCGGCAGTTTGTAACTTACACCATCACACATAATGTTGATAATCTTGTTATCGTTGTCACAATAGGAGTGCATTTGCCTGCTATTTTTAAAGCAATAAATCGATACCGAGAATGAAATCTAGGTTGAATTAAGTATTGTATAGTATTGAATTGAGTTTTATGATATAAAAACTTGGTAGAATTTTCGTAGTTTGTGGACCGTTTGCAAGTTTGACTTTCAAATAATTGGCTTGTACGACAATAAGTATAAATCCACCCAGACGTATACTATACCCATCGGCAGTATTTCTATAATTTGTTCTTTACTACTATAGAATACGCTCCCTGTATCCGAACTTAATTAAAACTTTTTTTTTATGTGTTCGTAGATAACTTCGTAGTTTATTAACCGATTTTGTTAATTTTTTTTTGTTGGAAAGGAGATATCCCAAGGGTGGTATTAGGAAACCAGGATCTGATGATGGGAACCTTCGAAAATCGTAGTGCGACTAGTGCGTTTGTTATTTTTTGAATTTGGTATTTTAGAGCACTACTTTTTAATGAAGGTCTGGAGTCGATCTGATGATGGCGCCGAAATACAATTTATTTGTTTGGGCTCTATTAATTTGTAATGATGAGAACTTTTGGGTTGTGACTGTCATTAGGGGTCTGATGATGAAGACGAAGGACAGTCAAGGGATTTTTTACTTTTTAGTTTCCAGTTTGAAGTCGTTTTTTTTTGTTAATAATATTGTAACAGACATTATCATTATGGCATGTAAGTACACAAGCAAGCTTAACCCTAAAAGAGTTCTCTTCCAACAAACCTAAGGAAATTAAAATATTATAAACTAGAAATGCTACAAGATCTAGCGACGGCAAGCTTGGAGATTGGGCTTCACATGAACATGAGTAAAACCAAAGTCATGACAAACAGGACCGAAAAGGTTATCGCTGTAAATGGGGGAAATATGGAATACTTTCATGAGTACGTTTATCTCGGCTAATTAGTTTCTTTTGAAGACAGGTAGGATTTGGAATTCGCAAGACGGACCGAAAACCCCTGGCGAAGCTATTGGTCGATGAAAGCTCAATTTAAAGTAGATCTGCCACTATTTCTCAAACATATTAACTCAGGGACGTCTATTTCCTCTCAATTTTAACCTATGGTGCTCAAATTTTGTCTCTTACTGGTGTTCAGAGGACTAAACTCGAGGTTTGTCAAAGGGCAATGGAGCAAAGCTTCCTCGGTATAAAACTAACCGTCCGAATCAAATATGCTACTATTCGCTCCAAAACAAAGGTCTTCGACGTGGCTTAAAAAGCTTGATAAACTTATATCTAACACTTTAAGTATATAAGGTAGTAAAAATGTACGTCCCCAAAATTCAATCTGTCTCCTTACCAAACTGAAAGATCCGTTTAGCCGTTTCACCGGAATAGAAAGCAACGCACAAATAGACCAACATTCAGACAAAATCTATAGATAATAATATCGTAATATTATGTTATATTATGTTGTTCTTCTTATCGTGTCAGTAGTTATTTCTAACCAGTGTGGTGAAAGGATTAAAGTGCGTCTCAGAGGCTCCTTTCGTGCACTTAGGTAAGCCTTAATGTAAGCTCCCGACCTTAACGACAGGACCCGCAGGAAAGACGAATCAGTACACGCGGTGTCGGTTCGGTTGCAGGTGCTTACGGCTGGCATCAAGCCGGGCTTGCTTCAAGTTTTCCTTCTCTTTTGCTAGCACTTCTGTTAGTCAGCAGGGGGACTTATTATGTTATGTTATTATATTATGTTGAGCTATCTTTGATCGTTTTAAACGGTATTTAGATAGATCAACTGTTACACATGTGATTTATGTTATTGTATATTTCTGTAAATGAAATACATATTCCGTATCACATAATATACATATAATATTAACATGGTTGGATAGACTTACCCAGCACAAAAGTGTTCAAATGTAACTAGTAGCAACTTGATGGAAGTGATGACCATAGACAAGTGAAGTCAAGTCAAAAGACACTTTATTGAATACAATCACAAGGATCACTTTGAAATGTCTTACATACTAGATGAATTTAGGTGCCAATTCCTCCTAACCCGTACTGAAGACTAAGCAAAACAAGAGCATGTATTACCACTGAATTGGTACCAACCCCTTTGTTTTGTATCACGTCACAGTCGAATCGATGGTGTCGAATCAGGGCAATGAATTATCACATCCATTATCAAATCGGCGACATCAAAGAATCGCAATAAATACAGTTCGCTTTATTCCAGCTACCGGCGTCCAGCGGTGCTTTACATCTGCTGTTATCAGTCGGCGGCACCCTTTGATCTGTTATCAAACATTTTCAGTATATGCGACTACCTGTGTATTGTTTTGCTTTGGATGTGTTGGTTATTTCGTATAAAAATAAAATAAAAAATAACGAGCGAACTTTACAGTAGTCACATATGATGTGTAGCATCTGACATCTCACCTTAGTAATAAGCAAACCAATGAATTCGTTTATTTATCATCACATTTTATACATAACACTGTTGGTTAAGAGCACAGCTGATGCGGTCTCAACTGTGCTATTAACCAATATCTCGTCACACACACGTACATACTGTTGGCTGACAGTACCAACCTCTCGGAAAATGGGCTGGTACCATCGGACGACCAACTCTACCACCGCGCGCGCTCATTGGTCAAGTCAAATAGTGCGCGCTTCCCGGCTTCATGTTACACACTTCCGTCCCTTTTCACGAAATCACGCCCACAGATTGCAGGAAAGCGAGTAAAAAGTTGTTACACAGCAAAAGCGATAGTGAGCAGCTATATGTATATAAATATATTAACCATACCTGCATTACATGGTTGTTATTATTTTAATTTAAACAAAATCTATTTTATATAAAAATCTATTTCTGTCAAACTGTCTACACTTGTGCAAGGAAGTAATTATTTATTCATACAGCTAATTACCCATTAAAACATTTCGTAGTCTGCTTAGATTCATTGCAGCGCTTGGCGAAAGTCTGCAGAGCAGTCTTGGTATTTTTTCGTTACAGTACGGAGCGAGTCAATTGTTTCTGAAGATACCTACCATGTGGGGAGGCAAAGAAGTGTTGAATTTCTTTTTGAGGTTACGTGTGTGGATTGTGTCCGCTACCTTTTTCTAACGCTCTCCATCGAGACGGAGGTGCATGCGTATGCATCGTGCGTAACTCATCCACCTATATATATATATATAATAATAAATCCATCATTTCCCTAGGTCACACGGCACGGCATCACGCATGAACGTCAAGGCAGATTCGCTAATTCTTTTTTTTGTTGTGTTTGTTATTGTCAGAAGTTTTGTATAAAAGAAAGATAAGAAATCAGCGTGGAAAATTTAGATATTTAAGAAAACGATATTAACTTTTATAATGTAACCTTAGCGCTTTTGACAATATAATCTTTTCTAATGTAACCAACCTTATGGCGTTTGACATAATTGTCAGTCGTTTGACAGTTGGTGCGATCGCTGCAAATATAATTTATCGGAATTACTGGTGAGTTCAGGCAGGACAGATTCTTCGTTTGTCATTTCATGAAGTAGCACGGCTCTGCTAATTTAATATTGTTTTATTCGTTTTATTGCATGTTTTATTCAGTAATAATGGCGGAATTTTAATGAATAAATTGTGACTACAGGACGGGTATGGAGAATTGAATGTGTGTTGTGATGCAATGTGATTTGAACGACGAGGAATCCAAGAAAATTTTAGACGCCATTCCGCGTGACGTCTAAAATTGACAATTGACCATCGACTAAGACTTTATTAAACAAATTGGCCATAAGCAAACATAAACACTTGACACTGGCAAAATTGGCATTATTATGTCACATGCCATAAACAAAGAAGAAGAAGAAGAAGAAGAGTTCAGGACAATCACGCCTAATATTAAAATTCGAATTCAATATTCATAGTTTAGTTCTAGTCAACCTACAAAAACATATATTAATATCTTTCTTAAGACTACGTAGTTACCTACCCTAAATTTATTTACAAACTTATTTGGCTACACAATAAAATAAAATAAAAGAACACAAATTATTTGAACATACAAACTATCTAATGCTAATTTTGTTTATACTAAACAGGACAATGTCTGTCGGGTCAGCTAGTTACGAATAAAGTGACGTAAATCAATTATCTATGAGAATAACTAATTTCTTTCATAAGAGCTACGTTCATAAAATGTCTAACGAATAATCTTTTTGCTTGTAATATTAAGTAGGAACATCTGACATGACTATCTAATCAATGTCGGCACATCTAACAAACGGTAGAATACTTTATTGTTTTCGATAGCTACTGTTAAGATTAAACTGTCAATAAGTGACAACTTGGATTGATCTTGTGATTATTTATCGGATTCTTCGTTTGTCATTTCATGAAGTAACTTAGCACTTCTAAATTAATTATATTTTCTCGATTTATTTCAATTTTTATTTTTTATACCGCTAAGATAAGCGGACAGTGACTTCATAGCACAAGTATGGACAATGGAATTATAAGTTTATTACGTTCCAATGTGATTTGAACGACGAGGTATCCCGAGAAAGTTCTAGACGGCCATTCCGCGATGAGGTTTAGAATAGACAAAAGACGATCGATTAAGACTTTATAACCAAACAATCACCTGACACTTGGCAATATTGTCTACAAGACAGATGTCATTCTAGGCAGAAAAAAAAGGCTATATAACTCGTTTCAAATCAGCGCTGCGTGAACTAGCGTCCGTATAGGTTTCCGCAAAGCGGAGTAGACCGACGGCTGTCGTCGTATTTATGTTTATTCGGTCGTATTGTCGTGTATTAGCATAAGCGAGCGGCTTCTCACGCGTCATAAATATAAAAAATAGCCTATATGCTATTCCAGGTCTCAGGCTAGGTAAGTACCTACTATCTACACCAAGTTGCATCTAAATCCGTTCAGCGTACGACGTGATTGACTCACATACAATTCCAAAGTCAAAATATATTTTATTCAATAAAATTACAAGGATTACTTTGAAACGTCTTACATACCAGACTCTTTTATTTTTACCAATATCTGTCATTAAAATTTTATAACAATTGACATCAAGCACCCCCACTTTTCTACAATGTAAGATTTTTTAAGTTAATCATACTATTCTTAAATTAAATTTATAATTTAAAATAGTTCATATCATTATTTTATATGAAAGACATCATTTTATATAAATTAACAAATTACGAACGACAAGATACGACTTTGTGACATCATACTATAAACAATATAAACACCTGACACTGGTGAAATTGACATTATTATGATATGACACATGCCATTACGAAGAACAAGAAGACTTTGTTGACACAAAAACATTTATTTGACAGAATGCGTTGCATTGCATGGCATCACTTAATATCATCATATTTGTATTATGGAAAAATAATGTATAAAAAATTACAGTTTTAAAGAATAGGTAAGTTCTTTCATTGACATTAAGTTGGTTATAATGAGGGCTTTAACAACAAGCATATACTTTACCCACTTTCAAAAAATATATAGATTTACAAATCTCTCGGGATTCTAAGCAACGCTTTTCCAAGATAGCTATGAAGTAGGTTCGAGTTACTTAAGTTTCATAACACATTAGTTTTTCGGAACACGAGTCTATACATATAGCAAAATTCTCGTTAAACCTCGGCATTCTTCAACAAGTAACACCAAGGCCGTGTTACGAGAAAATAACAATTCGCATACGATTACGTTTTTCCTAGAAAGGAACACATACCGACTTTACAATATAACTAGTAGGTACTTATACCTATTCTTTTTGCCTCACACCGACCTAGAATGCCTGAGTTTTACTGATACCCTTATCAGCTCAGGTAGTGGCGGCGTATGAAAGAGAACAGTGGCAAATAAGATGCCTAATACCCTAGAATTAACTTTACGATACATATCTATTGTATACAATAATCTAATGTTTACGGACTGTCTGGGCTATCCTTTGTTCGATTGTCGGCGGTGTCTTTGAGTGCACGTTAAGGTGACTAAGCTAGACTATACTGGTCTAGTGTGAAGATACTTGTTATCGTGTATACCGATTTTATGTTTGCAGGCCGACTCTTCATATTGAAGAACTAGATTTAGGTACCTAATTTAAAGAACAATCTAGTAAAATATTTAATCGCTAGTGGCTTCTGTTCTTTCGCCGGAATAAATAAAATTTCGTGAAATACTAACGATTTTATAATATTTTGAAGAATAGTCATAATTGGAGCATGATTTTCAAGGACATTATAAATTTACTAAATTGAGGTGTGCTTGACGTGTTTTAGTCACCATGTAATGAGGGGTTGATTAAAACTTCGGAATATCTTAGCAAAATCAATTCAATATTGAAATAAAAAATCATCTTTAACATATTTTAGAACTATTTCACTTTCAAAACTTTCGTGAGTTGTACTATATGAATCAAAAAAGTGTCGGTGCCTCCATCGACAAAATAATAAGTGAGTAAAACCCGTGTTTGTCAAAATGTATTTTAGAACTCATCATATCATATAAAAATGTTTGGACTTCGTTGTAAGCAAAATAGGGTTTACAGAATCAGGGTCAGTGTCTGAATATTTGACTGCTAGGGGAATGGGAGTTTTGGGAGCCAAAGAAGAAACTCTGCCCAATGAGAAGCACGGGGTTTTGCTAGCGAAAGTACCCGCGTATCAAACTCATGAAACTGATGTAGATTATTTATATGAATTATGAATATAAGTAAACCTTTGTGCCTCCATCGATAAAATAATAACGTGATAAAAATCCGTGGTTCTGAAAATGTATGGTAGGTACAGAATAGAGAGGTTGCTTTCTATCTAGGTGGCATTTTTAAACTAACTAAAATGATTGCTGTCCATTTCTTTTTACACTCAAATGAATGGGACAACGATAGTCTGATTAAGTTAGCGGATAAGTCAACAACAGAATTATCTATTAATCTTAGATAGGTAGTTAATAATAATAATATATATTGCTGGACAATGCACACAACACCATCTAGTCCCAAACTAAGCACAGCTTGTATTATGGTGACTAGATGACTGATAGAATACTTATATATTTTTAAATACTTACTTATGATACTTTTTATCACCAAGACACAGAACAAACACCTATGTTCTTCACATAAATGTATATCCTGGGAGGGAATCAAACCCTTAACCTACAGTGCAGAAGGTAGTGCTACTATCAACTAAGCTGACAGGCCAGTCAGTTATAATAAGTAAGTTGACGGTGTTAGATGGTAATTGAGTAAAGCGCAGCGGCAAGATATGATATTTATGCAAAGGTATAGCGTAGGTACTTGTGATGGATTTTTGTGTTGCCCGCTATCGGAGGATACCAATATGCTGGCAAAACTATATTTCCGCGCAGTATGACGACCTCAGGGTTTCGTTACTATTTTTTGTTGTCGTTGGTACAAATATTTAGGTGTAAGTTTGTATTATTGTATTATTAGGTAAATAGAAAATTAGGTATATTAGTATAGTATATATTTAACATGTGTTTAACCTTATCGGGAGTGACATAGTCACTGGGTGACAAAAAGTCCTTTAAATATGTATAAGATATAAAAAAACATATGGTAATTTTGTACCGTTTGTTTATTATCAAATGTTCCATTTTAACACACAATCTACCGAGTAATTATCTCATCTTTTATATCAACAGTGGATAATTATTGTTTCGTAGACTAATTTGTTGACACGCACGTACACTTCAAAATGTTAACCTTGGTTATTAGGAAATACTAAAGATATTTCCTTATTACTATGAAGTGTGTTTTCTTGGCTTAGGAAGAACCTAAATCCACCTTGTAATTAAGACGATTCAAAGTAGTCCTTGTGATTGTGTTGAATATGAATATAAATATTTGAACAAAACATAAAAAAACATTAGGTATACGCAAATAACACAAAACTGAATATAACTGAATGAATGAATATGGCTCCTATTTGGCCCAGCGCATTAGCATTGCCATTCAACGTGGCAATGCCGCCAGTGTCATGGGAACGCTGCTTTCTGACAGTGATATGAATCAGTTGAGCTATCTATAGATCGTTGTTAAATAAATAAAATAAATAATACCGGTAATTTCACGTATAATCATCCAGCCCCAAAGTAAGCAGAACTTGTGTGTTATGACACATGACTGATATTCTAAGGGAAAATGGAGTAAAAACATCTAGTATGAGTAAAAGATGAGTGATTTCGTCATGATTTCTGATTGATAACAATTTAAATGAGCCAACTGGACCAAAATCATCATCTATTCTTTTTCTTACCTACTCTTCAGTGATATGGATGAATATGATATGGATGTACTTGTGCTTTCGCGTTCTTCACCACTTAGGTAAAGCTGAATGTAAATAGTAAAAAATATATAAGTAAATAGTGTTTGCTACAGAGATTTATTCAAACGACATGTCGATCAAAATAAGATGGTTATATATGCTGATCCCTTTAGCACGGAAATGATGATGTGATTTCGATCACCAATGAGTTAAATGAGTGAATAATTGAATGAAGATTTACTTAGAAAGATACTTACAACCACGCTTACAACCTTACTTAAATACTATTCGAACTCATACCCTTTATTCAAGCGCTCGTGGATAAAATTTGATTATGTCGATCACAATCGCAAAATATTAAAATTTAAAATTGAATCTAAGTTCTCTGATGCAGAAATAAGATTCAAAACAGCAATTAGTGGTGTAATGCATCATAAAAAGGCTATCGTTAAAAAGTAATTTTAAACACATTTCTCTTTGTGTTGAAGTTGGACCGTGTTAGCACATGGCAAATATTAACCCACACGCCAAATACGAAGAAGTTTTGTGACATCTTGGCATTTGAGACTGTCTATTTCTTATTTATCTAAGATCTAATATATGTAGGTATCTACGTTTTTGACCAATAGTTGCAATGATCCATTTTAAACCTTAAAAAAGGCAGCTAAAGATTACACATTGGTGGCAATTGGGTTGGTTCATTTCTAAAATTAGGAATTGTCTAAAATATATTTTAGTAAGTCATAGCATTTGTAAAACCTATTCGGTTGGTACCATCTATCTAAATTAGGAACGCTTAATTAAATTAAATAAAATTAAACTAGGGTAAGTTGGTAACAGCAGAATACCAAAGTTTCATTTGACAGTTCTAAACCTAATTTTAGCTAAAATTTGTTAGGTTGGCCAACAGAATTGAGGCCATTAGTTTCAGGTTTAAACGTCTTTTAATTCGAATAGATATTAATTGTTACAGGGTTAAGTAATCGATCCACAAATCAGAATAAATAAACAAATATTAGTGAACAATACACACAATACCATCTAGCTCCAAACTAAGGATAGCTAGTACTATGAGAATCCGATGACTGATTTAATACCTATATCTACTCGTATCTATATATTAATACGTGAAGCAAAAACTGTGTACCCCTTTTTACGAAAATTGCGCGGACGGAGGAGTATGAAATTTTTCACACTTGTAGTTTATATAGTGCAGGAGTGCAGAACGCTTTTTTTTTATTTATGCATAAACAACATTGATTATTAATTAATTATTGCCGAATTTCAACCAGTGGGCGAACTCTAGTATTTTTAAATACGTAGGTACTTTATTACAACTAAACAGAACAAACAAATAATTGTCCTAGGAGGGAATCGAAACAAGAAACTATAGCGCAGGGGCAGTGAAGCCAGACAATATTACATCATTTATTTCGGAATAGTGTTTATCTACCTACTACAATCTACATAATTCAAATTTAATGTTCAACATAGAAAGTAGTACAATAATACCGAGTGAAGTGAGACAATTAATCCAGAAACATAATTATCTAGCATCAAAACCTCGATATTAAGTACAGGTATGTATACACAAGGTAATAAGACTAGTTTATGTAAACATCAATAAATAATGCTGCGTCTATATTTTTTATCTTTATAGCGGTATTATTACAGATAATACAAAACTCTGTTAATAAAGTGTTGACATCTTTATTATAAACTAAACAGAAGCCATGTGTAAATATTTAAATTGTTATTGTAAATGATTATAAGGGTATCTTGTATTTCATGACCAGTAGGCATCATGAAATGATGTAGCTATATCTATCTGTTCATCTCCAGCGCAGCTTCTTGATCTCCTTAATTGCTGAGTTTCTCCTTAATTTGTGTATAGCCGATTTGTGGCCTTCCTCTTCCTGATTTTCTTTTAACTTTCCTTTTTATTACTAGTGGCTCTGTGAGCTGTAGACCTCGCAAACATTTTTCGAAATGACTGAAATATATATTTTTTTTACGTTTTCAACCACCATAATCTCCGTCATTTTCATTATTTTCCAAAAACTGAATGGACAATATATTCTATATAGTCATAGAACATGCTCCCAAAATTTCACGAGAATCGGTTAAGAAATGAGACCTGTAGAACACCTGGACAGACGCCGGCCGGACACGCTGCTCGGACAGACATACGTAAGCATTTTTGCCTAAGCTATAACGGAGAAATTTTGCTGGCTTCGCGCTCGCTCGGTTAAATAACTAGTCTCTGCCCGCAGCTTCGCACGCATAGAAGGTAGGAACGGACATAGGCTACTTTTTATGTATGTAGGTACATAAAAAGTAGCCTATGTCCGTTCCTAAGATACAATCTATATCCATACAAAAAAAAAGTTATGTTGATCCGATCGCAACCAAACTTCACAGGACCACTCCCTAGGCCAATCTGAAGACTTCCTAAACATTTCATCAAACATTTCATTTCTATCGGTCTAGCCGTTTCAGAGTATATAGGGAACATACCTATATACACACATCGCCTTTTATAGATAATAAAATATTTATTCAAAATTCTTATACTCAAAGATATCAAAACAAAATTTTAATTAGACAAAAGCTTAACACGAGCCTGAACTAGGTAATCCTGTGTTTAAGGTGAGAAGAGCTTAAATAGGATCTAAAAATAATATTAAGATTTTTAAAAAATTATAATAGACAGGTAGTGTCTATTTTAATAGTATATTGATTCAATTATGGCTGTATTATAATTATAACATACTAGCTGCTGCCCGTGGCATCACACGCGTGGTACCTACATAAAAAGTAGCCCTTCAAGTATGTCCTTCTCCAAGATCCCATCTATCTCTAAATACGTAATACACAGACAGACAGACCGAGTTACTTTCACATTTATAATATTAGTAGGGATTTGAGCCTTTTGGAGTTGATACCCTGGGCGATACAAGAACCCATTGCGTTTTTTATAATCATTTATCGGGGTCTGGTAGAAACACCGTGCCCCAAGAGCTGGCTTTTATTTGGCCCAACCTATTAGCATTGCCATACAAAGAAGCAATGCTTGCGGTGTTTTGGGGACGCTGTTCATTGACAGTGATCTGGATCAGTTGAGCTATCCATAAATAGCTTTAAACGGTCCTTAGATAGCTCAACTAATGCACATGTATTTTATTTTTTTATTTATTTATGCTAGTTTGATAAAATTTGTTTTTTAAATTAAATTAAAATTCAGAATGACAACATAATTTCAATGTTTTTTTTTTTTTTGATATTGTGTACAAACATACGAAAAATGATATATGAGTATATTTTAGAAATCTTCGTTAGAGTTTACGAAACAAATTTCCTTCATGCTCTTCAAACCAAATTGGCATCTCTTGGCCGTCTTCATTTCACACAATCATTACTTAACGAGTACATCAACTAACAAGCTAAGCTAGACTCAACAAGGTGTCTAGTGGCACAGCCGGCCAACTCGACACGCCGCACGCAAAATATCCCAAGTCAATAAAATTTAAAAATTAAATTGAACTCAAGCTTATAGTTTTTAAGAGTTATAGTTCTGCGATACAGCTGTGTTGTAACGTTGTTAGAATGTGTTTTTAGTATTTGTGTCGGCGCGTTTGATCGACGCTCAAAGGGCGCCGACGAGTGTCGTGTGTCCCTCGCCCACCTGACCGATGTTTGCGCGGACGCATCCAACTCGCTATTCTAACAGAATTGTGATGACATTATGATGTTTGACCCTTTCGTTTTCAACATTTCAACAAAAAATGCACGCTAAATAGGTAAATAGTAAACAATTATTGGTGGACAATGCCCATTATACCTACCTATCATCATCTTGATTTAAACTAAGCACAGCTTATACCTATTATGGTGACCAGGTTTATTTACTTTTTTATTTTTTATACCTATCACCTGTATACTTTATAATACCCAGATAGAACAAACTCCTAGGTACTCCTATGTTCATCACACGTGTCAAACACTGAAACATCTTGGGAAGGAATTTAACCCCCAATCTACAGTGATATTAATATGTTTATTTATGATAGGTATACCTACTAGGTTAACAAATGTATCTTTACAACATTTGTTTTATTAATTACCTATAAACTTATATGTTTTACAATGAAGTGAATTAAATCCAATTTAATGATTAAACGTCTATACACCTATACCTATTTCATTTCAAGCAACCAGTTCACCTTTTTGCAGCCGCTTTTTATTGCACCTGTCTTTATCACAGTGTTATTTCAATAGCTTTGATTTAAATCATTATAATTAAACTCAATCACCTTAGCTAAGTAGTCTGGTACAAATCGACATCAGACTAATTGCATTGTGCTAGTATGAGTAACGATTATTGTTATGCCGGCCTAAGGTAAATATGCCTTCACTATAAAATTGATTATTTTTGAATACCTACCTACCTACATGCTTTTATGGTAGAGAACGAAGGTATTTTTCAGTACTTATAAGTACTTTTAGTACCAATAATTAATAAAATAACACTCATGGTCTAGTGGTAGTGACCCTGCCTTCGGACCTTAAGATCGTGGGTTCGAATGTGGAGTTGCACCAATTTTTCTGTACAAAAAATGTGTACTCTTAAATGGTAAGGGAAACCATCATGAAAAAACTAGCATATTGTAAAAGCTAAAAGTTGTAAAACACGTCAAGTGCTCTAGTGGGGCTCCACTGGGGCGCAATCCTTGCACCAAACTGATTCAAATGAAATAGTGACTATAAGAAGAAAAATAATTAATAAAAGACTACTCAAATGAGTTTACTTCTTTGATCAGAAATAGGTATCTAAAACAGTATGAATGCAAGGTAAAATGGCTTTAGAAAATACATACGAAAAGAAAGTTGGACTTTATGTGATTACATAAACTGTGTTCTCAGGTGTTGCAATGGTTTTATCCATGACAAAAACAATTACAATACGGTAACCATATAGACGTCTAGTCTAGTTTCTAAGGTACTAAGTCCGGTTCAAATCAAAGTCTGCATCAGATTTCACTTGCAATACAAAACCAAACAATAGCTCGTACCTTGTAATAGGAGTACCAAATCTCAATAGAGATACAAATTACAAAGCAATTTCAAAGACTTGTACAACAATCGCTACAAAGACTTGCCTACGAAACAGAATTACGAGAGCAATCCGTACACCTAATAGCTTTACTGGGGCCCGGCTGTGTCACAAAATTTGCATTGCCAAACACAATCTCCTGATACAGCTCCATTACTTTGACAGAGTTCTAGTAAAATTCTCCAGTTATATGAAATAGGACCAAGTGGATTTAAGTGCAGTAGTGATAGAAACAATTCGCAATTGTTACCGATCGATTTCGAAGGCAGTGCTCGGTAGGCTCCGCCTCTATGGGAGGTGCGCTGCTGCTTCGGAAGTCGAGAGAGGCGCCCGGTGAAGCGGCGCTTTTGATGTGCCCCCTTCCCGCCACGCAAGCGCAGACCCCGATAACGAACGCACACAACCTCATAACGCTCCGCGCGCTCTCTCAAGCCGGTTGTCAGTCACAAACCGGTTTGCCCAGTGACAGTGATAGTGTCAGTGCCCTAGGTGTATGAACTATTTGTTTCGGAAATGGAAGACAAGCCGTATAGTGTTGATAGCTCTGATGATATCAATATCGAAGAGGAGGAAGAGCATATTGTGGATAATCCAAGTAAGTTTGTGCTCAATATTTTTTTACTGACTTTTGGTTTATCTGAAATATTTAAATCGTTTATAATTTGTATTATTCGAACAACTTCATTTTAGGATGGTTCTTGATTATCCCAGCAACCAGATTGAAAACATCCTAGTCTCTGAATAATTTAAATTAAACAACAGCCTTGTAATTTACAGATTTACATTGTTTCCATGTATATCAACCGTAACTCACATTATTTACTTTTAGAACTTTATGTAGGTATATTTATTCTAATTAAGCATTTTGTTGATCGTCAGGTTACCCCCCGGATTTTCCAATCGAAGCTTTGGTAAAGCTCGAGCGGCCGTCGCCACCGCTACCGACGCCACCACATACGCCCACAGATGACACGCCTCCAGCCGTGGTACTCTCCCGCCACCAACAATGCTGGGCCCCACAGCAACCTTACCCTGCATACCCCCGACCGATGACACAATACTACGAGAAAGCTCCTGTGCAGTACGCGCATCCAGCCATGTCAGCATACGTACAAACTCAAGTTGCTGCTCTTCCACCGTCCGCACCTTACCACGCTATGTTAGTGAACCAGTGGATCAGAAATGCAGCTCTATACCACCACTCGCTCCGCTACCCTGGAGCCATGGCTCAGAGAATGCCTGGAAGAAACCCACCTCCAATGCGAGCACCCGGTGTCCCAGGTGCAAGACCCAAGAAACAGTTTATCTGCAAATATTGTAATCGCCAGTTTACCAAATCCTACAACTTGCTTATCCACGAAAGAACGCACACCGATGAACGACCATACTCTTGCGATATCTGCGGAAAGGCTTTCCGACGACAAGACCACCTCAGAGACCATAGGTAAGCATCAAACCTTGTTTATAGCTATCAAGTTACTGTTATTGTCCATTAGAACCATTTGATAGTCTTGTAACTTATCCTGATGAATGTATTCGAATTGCCCATAAATTCTGCTTTCACTATTACTATCTCGAGGAGTTCATATTTAATTTAATGTTTCCTTCTAATACCAACAACGTGATTTAGTACGTGTTTCATCGAGGCATTGTTGACGATAAGAGATAGAAAAAAATTAAAAGTGTAAACCTTTTTGTGAGGTCGCGAGGCCGCACGCGCGCCCCCACCGACCGGTTTGGTTCTTTACGATCGCCATATCTGTCTTGCTCCGCCGTCGAACAAATTACACGTTATATTTCTTCGCTTTTACGAGTCCCAAAGTTTTTTGTCTTATTATACCGTATATATTAACAATCTAATGCATTTGGAAAATAACTTCAACTTTTATTGTAAGCGGTTATTATTTCATCACTTAGAGACAAAGATTCATGTGAACATTGTTTACATAAACCACGTTAGAACTCTCACCTTAACAAATTATAAGCTGGAAAGTTAAACATGGAGATAATGTTTGTTTCTTTTCGTTTCAGATACATTCACTCAAAAGAGAAGCCTTTCAAGTGTACAGAATGTGGGAAAGGCTTTTGCCAGTCCCGGACTTTGGCGGTCCACAAGATTCTGCACATGGAAGAATCTCCGCATAAGTGCCCTGTCTGCAACAAGAGTTTCAACCAAAGGTCCAACCTGAAAACGCATTTGCTGACCCACAGCGATGCAAACAAGCACCATTTAGAACATCTTGAAGGCTGCCAAGAAGTGTCATCAACGAGTCAGTCGGATAACTCTCTATTGGACCTTTCGCACAAACCCTCACCTCCTCCAATGCCTCAGCAGCACCAACCTCCCGTCAGTCCCATCATCCACCAATCTCCCGTTGAAGGACCTAAAAGAACTCTCGGCTTTTCAATAGAAGATATCATGAAACGTTAGTTTTAGCTTAGTTTTAGGTCTAGTGTAAATATTTATTGTGTTATCTTTGCAAGGGACGTTCAAGCCCTTTTTGCCTAAAGATTAGAGTCATTGCATCACATTAATATTAGTCACTTGTTTAGTTTTTCTATGTTTTTACCAAAGACCTCACTGACTGATTTGTACTCCTTATCTACCTGCATATCTGTTTTGTCCATATGTGTCTTTCCTTCAATTTAGTATTGATATCATTAGTGTCTGCACAAGGTGGTACAAAATTCGTTAGGTTCTTAAAATTAGCTAACTGTTTTTAGATTGTTTGTATGAATTGATTCTTCTTTGATTTGTCATTTCAAAAACTCAGATCTTCTTTCAAAGACTGATATTGTTTTAGTTGTATTGTTACGTTTTATTAGAGATTTATTTAATTGTGATAGCTTGTAGGCTAAGTTAATGGTTACTAAAGTTACCGGAAAAGTATTACCTTTTTTAAGTTCTAATTCCCAAATTGTAAGGCTATGACAATCACTATGAAAGTATGAATCATTCAATTAGTGTTCAACCTATTTAGATTTAATAAGGTACTATGAGAATGTAATTAGGTTTAACTAGCATTATAATTCTTGTATATTATGTATCATAATAGATTATTCTTAGCTAATTGAGGCTACTATTAAAATAAGAAAAAAGATAAAATTCAAACAAATCTTATAACCTCGTTTTATTTTTTAAATAGAAAAATACTAGATAAATCCTAAATAATGCACTCAGGCTATTAATACCTGATAGGTTCTAAAATACAGTTATCAACTAATAAGCTAGACAAACGTAAAGTTGTCTGGTATACACAATCATAAATTAACTAATATTACTAAATAAATTAACTATTACTAAATATATCTAGTTGAATATGTTGTTTCGAAGTAGGTCACTTCGTGTGATTGTGATTGTATCGAATCATAAAGTATTTGATTTTGACTTTCAATAAATTTTTTATGTTTCTTTGCGTTCTTAAAATGCTTAAAAATGTAATAATTCAGATTGCCTAAATTAGATAACCTTGCTGTAATTCCTGACTAAGAAACTCACATAATTATAATAAATGAGTTAAAACATGAAAGAAGAAAAACATCAGGGTTCATCATGAATACATACAGTAATCAAGAATTATTGAATAATTAAAAACATTAAATCAGCAACCCAAATACAGAAAAAATATAGAAAGCGATAAAATTAACCTTTGCCATACCAAACCTAAAACAGCTAAACTAACGGTGACGAGCCCATAACTCTCATAGCTGTTAGAGTAAGAAAATCTAAGATTCTAAGCAAAAAGTATGAACCTGAATGGAAAAAAGACCATTATGTAAAACAGTTTTTTGATATTATATAAAACTCAATAGAATTCGTCAATGATACCAATTTGTGTTACGTTAGCTAAAACTCTATTATTATATCGTAAAACTTTTAAAAATATGACCTCTGTAATGCAGTGGCCTAAGGACCAGCTGAGACGCAGAAGATCTCGCGATTCACGCCGCGGGACTAATGTTTGTATGATATGTAAGTATCTGGCTCGGGTCTGGGTGTTTCTATTTATAATAAGTATAATTTGGGGCTAGATTATGCTGTGTGATAAGTCCGACATAAAAAAAAGGAACATAATTTCATATTACTCTTGATAACTCCATAAAATGCTCTATAACCTTATTTTACTCTTATGGCATGGCGTCATAGATCGTGCTATACTCAACACCGTCATTATACGGTTTTAATGTATCAGGCGAAATTAATTATAATTATACGTTGCGATAGATGTTTAGGATGGGTGGTAAAATAATGTGGTCATCGTTTGATTCAGAGTGGAAAAGTTATTAAAAGACCAAAACTATTAAAGACCCTAGGCACCTATTTTTGTGAAGTTATAATGTCTGAAACATTTTAGGAAGCGGATTTTTATAAACAATAAGTTAATTAATTCAGTAAATAGGTATGTATATTAACTTTACTAACATTAGAAACAATCTTTGAACTTATGCCAAACTATCTCAGTGAATAAAAATTTAACCCTGTGTGATTTGTTGAATCTCCACAAATTTGTTACATGAATCGCCACGCCATCTGTTAGGTGATCGGTGAACTGATAACTGTCACGTATTGCAACGCGATGTCGCCACTCGTATTGAATTCACATGATGATTGCTTGATTTCGGCCTCAGGCATCTCAGGGTTTTGTAAGTATTTGATTCAAAATTCAACACAAACACAATGTTGAATTGAATACCTTACCAACCTTACTTGAATAATAATACTTTGACTCTTAAGAATCTCTCTTACCCATCAAGTTTTTTTAAGGTAATAAATAATAATAATATTGCCGTAAATTTCACATAACATCACCTGGCCCCAAAGTAAGCAGAGCTTGTGTTATACCACATGACTGATTTACTACTTATATACTATTTTTTTTGTAAATACATACATATTATACATAGAAACACCCAGACCCGAGACAAATACTTGCAGATCATACAAACATTTGTCTCGCGGCGGGAATCGAGCCCGCAACCTTTTGCGTCTCAGCCGGCCTTTAGCCCACTGCATCACAGAGGTCGTTAAAACAATAATGAACACTGTTTAAATGGTAATTTACTACACTCAAAGTGGCAACTTACGAGTAAATAATGCATTAAATGTTCAAAAAATAATAGATTAACCGTTAAATACCTTAAATTATACTCGTTTTATGCAGTTGAACTTTTAAATCGTGTTGTTTTACTAAAATGAAAAAAGTCTTAAAATCTTAAGAATCGACGGGTTCAACTGATTGATGTTTGGAGCTTTAGCTCTGGCATTGCAATTTACCAGTCAATGAAAATTGCAACGAATATACTCTGATTGAGGTCTAATCGCGAATCTGAGGAAAACAGTTCCCATGACTATTTAGATTCCCATTAAATTGTTTCATCCAATTAAATGATTAATCCAATTAATCGCAATTTTCGGGTTACCTTACTTTGGCAACGTGTGGCCGATATTTTATCTAATTTTAACTGACAGACGTTATTAGAGAAAATAATTACACAAGTTTATTTAATTTTTATACTGTCTTATTTTGTGCCAATCTTTTGCCATATAGCTCAATCTATAGTAGGATATCATAAAATGTAATCGCAAGTCTTCTTAAGATAGATTATAAACTTAACCGAGTCTTTACTTAACCTACTTTCCTATCTAAAGATGACTTTCACGAAAAGTAAGTACCTAATACTCGTACCTACCTATCATAAAATTCTATATTCTAAAATAAAATAAAATTCATTGTAAATAATGCATAGATGTTTCAAAATAGTAGTCAGTTTTGTAGTTTTAATAATAATTATGTGCACTCTCTCTTAATGTATTGTTTAATTTCATGGGCTAACAAATAAAACTATGATTTTTATTTTACCTTCAAAACTTCCGTAAGTTGTTCTGTAAGAATCGCGAGAGCGAACCGGGGCTACGATCAAACTTACCCTGATGATCATTTTTTGTTGTATAGAAACAATGTCGGTGCCTTTATCAACTAAATAATTTTTAAATATTTTCAAGGTACCTACATACTTACTTCTATTTTTTTTGTCTGTAAATTTTCTGTGTTATTTACACTGAAATGTTACAGACCAAAAAAAATTATGTTCCTAAAAAGAGATACAGAAGAAGAAGTAGATACTGAAGACTTATTAAAAGTTTTCACAAATAGTTAGATATATAATTATAGAAACTCATTAGGTTAACAAAAATGAAATAAGGTTGTAACGATATTTCATTCGAGATAAAAGGCCATGTTTCTCAAAATCTACGATGATATTTATTTCTACCTACTCTAGAAGAGTCTAATGAAGATTGCATGTCCTGCGGCACGGTAACGTTCACCTGAAGTAGCTCATACGAAACTTTGGGGCATTATGTCTAATTTATTACCGTTCTCAATAACGCGATATACTGATGTTTTGAGGAAGATTTATGTTATAGCTCTAAGCTATGTTACAGTGCGACAAATCAGCTGGTACAAAACTGTTCGGGCATTTATATTCAGTATCTCTTAAATACCATCAAATTTGGCGTTAAAATCTACCATCTTTATTTTAATTTCAGAATTACAAGGAAAGACAATACTCTTAACAATGTGTAGTTAGATATATCGATTGTTAGTCAGCATGAAACTTAAAAGTTTTTTTTATTTACGAACCATTTTTGCTTAGGTACTCTTCTTTTCAGACATTTTTAAACAGCAGCTGACTTAAACAAGCGTAGGCACTATAAATAAAGTTCAGTTCACTCTACCTGCGTTCAGTGAACTGAACTGTATTTTTTATCCATAAGTAATTGTATATTTATTTGATATATATCTGTTTCTGTAAATAAAAATTAGTAATCTACCTTATTAACAATCTTTTGCCATCTTTATTGATTACCTTAAAAATTACAAGGACAGAATAAATTAATCAATAAATAATCCCGGACATTTCACACATCATCATCTGGACCCAAAGTAATCAGAGCTTGTGTTATGGGTACCATATGATTGATATACTACTTACATTTATTTATTTTTTTGTAAATACATACATATTATGAATATAAAAACCCAGACCCAAAACAAATACTTGCAGATCATACAAACATGTGCCCCGCTCCGGGAATCGAACAGAGCATACTTAAATGCCAATTGCAATCAGTTATAGATAAATACAACGCGTCACCGAACGAGTCATTGATTTTGACCAATCAAATGGGTCTCAGCCTGTACATTTTCTGAGTTAAACGTTTATGGAAAGAAGTTTGCTGAACCTAGGTGTTTGTTCTGTGTCTGGGTGTTATAAAATATAAATAGTATGTATTAAAAATATATATGTATTCTATCATTGTATCTGGTCACCGTAATACGATCTATGCTTAGTTTGGGGTTAGATGGTGCTGTATATTGTTCACCTCTACATATTTATTTATTTATTTTTTTTTTTAAATTCAAGTTGTCATTGTTTTTGGACCAACTAATGGTTCTCAACACTTAATACTGAGAAAGTTTTCCGACGGAAAATGTCGGAAAAACTTCCACTCAATATTTGAAAATTTTAATTCAAATTGTTGGTAGTTACAGTATGAGTATTGTATATATTATGTTTCGTATGACATGGTGCAGCTGTTTTAAAAGTCTGTGGTTTGTGCTGATGCATTTAAAACAAAGGTTTTTGAGTGTAGCAATGTAATGATTTATGGTCAGATAAAGTTTACGAATCTCTTGATTTTTTGGTTTAGAAGCTTTTAATAAGTTGGTTAAAGTTTGAAGTTATATCAATCATATAATTTATTACTTTTTTCCGATAGTACGTATCTGGTTTTGTTTCATGTTGCGACCATATTTTTTAACTGAGCCATGTTTTAAATTGTTGTGAATTTATTACAATCATTTCATGAAACTACGCAATATACCTATTAAAAGCTTTGTAAGTAATTAAGAGACCGATATAAAATGTTATATTTCGATTTAGTACCTTACAAAAATCTTTACTATGACAATAATTTTGTAACAAATTCCATATCCTAACCATTCATAACCAACAGCAGCACGCGCCACCTGGCGGCACCCTCACGCACATTGATTGACAGCTGTCAATCATCGGATATAATCGGCCATCATCGGTTTCAGTTCGGCCAATTAAGGCTGAGGTGTACCGCACCCATAACAACAGTAATGTAACCCCTAGACACGCACATTATAATATTACATAAATAGCTAATGTAGATGGACACACGGTTAAAAGCTGATGTTTTTTGTTTTACTAGAGCTGGCTCCTTTCTGACTAAGCGTATTAGCCATTGCACACAGCATTATCTGACCCCAAAGTAAGCAGAGCTTGTGTTATGGGTACCACTTAACTGATATTACTACTTATATACAATTTTTTTAAATACTTACATATTATACAATGCTGCCAGTGTCTTAGGGGCGCTCCCTCTGGCAGTGATCTGGATCAGTTAAGCTTTCAATAGACCGTTTTAAACGGTCCTCAGATAGCTCAACTGTTGTACTGCTCAATACGTGTTTTTTTTCATTATTGTATATTATATACCTACATTTCTGTAATTATTTAAAAATAAATTGTATCTAATTCTAGAAATTGAAGTAAACTTGACAAAATCTAATATAATTAAACTACAAGGCTACAAACATGTACTTTCTTTCTATCTATCTCATTCTATCTTATATAATCAATCTTTATTTATTGATATTAGAATGACAAGGATAGACGCTAAGGTAGCTAATTACGTAATAATAGAATTGAGAGCTAGTTATCAATGGTGACTTGAAATATCGATTGTGTGTATTATCATAGGAACATTGGAAAAACATATAGACTGTATTTCTGATGTTTAAATGTGTGTTTGTAAATGTAGATATTTTAAAAATAATTTAAATTAAATTCAGATTTTTTATTATTATTTTGTAGTTATTTCGATATGTGTATTATTTAGTTGAATTTGCTCACTTTGTATTAAGTACTAGCTTCCTTAGATATATCCGTTTCTAAGATACAATCCATATCCATACCAAATTTGATTGATGTAAAAAAAGTTTTGTTGACCCAATCGCTACCAAACTCCACAGGCTCGCTAGGTTAATTTAAAGATTTCCTAAAAATTTTATTGAAATCGGTCCAGCCGTTTCGGAGTCTATAGGGAACATACATACATACACACATAGCCTTGTATAGATATATATATATATTTATAATGTTATGCAATTTTCGCTTGCTTCCTTGTTCCTTATTCCATGCAAGATGAAATACTTAATGCATTTAAGCTGCCACCTACCATCAATTGCAGGTAACATAATCGTGATTTAAATGACAAAATTAGTTTTGCAGTCGTTGTAAATATTAATTTGGTTCTTGACAAGTTAATAGGTATTCTATCGTAACTAGGTATTCATATGTACCTTGTTTAGTCTTGAATAAAAGGAAACTTTAACTCCTGATTTTTTTATTTGGACGATTTTTGGTGATGGTCGATTTTTTTAACGACCCTGGTATATTATAAACTAGCTGTTACCTGCGACTGTGTACGCGTATGCTTAGAACCTTTATTTAATGTTTTTGTATGGAATGCATTCTGTGCATCTAACGAACATCTCATAAGTTTAATTCTCTATTTTACCCCCTTCGGGGATGATTTTGCAAAAGCGTTGAAACACATATATCTTTATTTTTTATCAAAAGGCTAAATATGAATTTTCAGATCCCTAACTTAAAAAAATATGAGTTGCCCAAACAAACTTTCATACATTAATTTACCTCCTTCAATGTTGTTTTTTGAGCCAAAAAGCCTCAAGTTTAGCATATGTTCTGCTCCCGAATGCAATACATTTTCTTACCAAATTCATCTATCTTTCGTTTTGTCGTTAAGCCGTGAAAACGTATGGACAAACATGGATGGATTAAGTATATTGGCATGTCTTAATACAATAATCTAAATATGTATCGTACAGGATGTATTTAGTATCAGATTGTATTTAATATATATATGTATATATATTTTAATACATATGTATTTGGTTTTGATGTATTTAACTTTTTGCTATCCTGTAAATATCAAAACACTTTTATCATAAATCACTCATATTAAATTTTACCGACTTATTTTTTTTATAGGCACATACGCCACGGCCCTGTTTCTTATTAGCAACTGTCAAATTATTAGAATGACAGTGGTAGTAACTGTTCTGTTGTCACTTTTGTTACAACTAATGAAAATTTACAGTATAAATGAAATAGTGCTAAAGATGCAACAAGAAGAAAAAATCTGGTTTTTTCTTATAAATAATGTCGGACATTTTCACACAGTATCTGGACTCAAACAAACAAACAAAAACAATTATTATAAATTAATACCAGAATTATTATAAATTAGACCAGAGACGAATACTTTCAGATCATACAAACATTGTCCCGCGCCGCGGCAAGAATCGAACCCGCAACCTTCTGCGTTTATGGCCGGGCTATATCCTACTGCGTCACAGAGGTCGTTAAAATATTACGTACGAATAATATTTTTAAAATTAAATAGAAGAATTCTAGTGAAATAATATGATTCAACAATACTTGCCGGGTTCTACTTGAACTGGGGTTAGGAGGGATCAGCATCTTATATCACCTAGTATTATAAGTAGGCGATTCAAAATAATCATTGACTGATAGATTTTGAAAAAAAAATTTTACCTAGTTCTTTCTTTCAAAAGTAAATCAGCTTTTTTTAGGTTCCTAATCATAGTTTTGTGGGAGTCAGAGTTCTGGCATTTTCTACTATAATTAAACAAAACGAATTATTATTAAACGAACAATTAAATGTTTTATTTTCGGAAGGGTAAAACATAGTGCAACTTTTTCATCATACGAACTGCAGCCAGCTATCCTTCTGAGTAAGGCAGGTATACCGAAAAAACTAGAAAATTGACGCTTGATAGTACGAGCGTATAATTATAAAAGATCAAAGTTTTGAACTGAACATTTTAGGTCAGTTATTAAATGTCGAATTTGGGGGCAAATGCGGTTATAATAGTGGCATTTAGCTTTGAATGATACGGGTTAGTGATGCCTGCAACTTTCTTGACGGGGACTTGTCATTAATACAGATTTTTTAATATCAAAAATGGTTTAATAAATAAACTGATAGAAATATCTGTAGTATATTACACTGTAGACTGTAAAGCCTAGCGCGCACTGCAAATAATTTTGCGGCGAATTTACAGAATATAGCGAATATGAACGCAGGAACATAGCTGATCTTGTATTTCTCTTAAGTATTACGAATGTCTCTGTTGACTGAATGTCTCTGTTGACTGAAGGTCTCTGTTGACTGAATGTCTCTGTTGACTGCTCGGAGTTGTTGCACCTACTCGGACTCTGCACTAATAGCTTCAATTAGAAAACTCAACGACCTTTCGGTTCCTATAGTTAGAACAAATTACAGGCAAAACTCGTTTATGATTAGAACAACCTCTTTATTTAACTCTCTGGTTAATGAAGATGTTGACTTAGACCTTTTTAATATCTCTATAACTACTCTTAAGCGTCTGATAAGCGGTAGTTTTTTTAATTCTATTTAGTTTTTTTTTTTAATTTTATATCTTCTATGCATCACAAACTTATTTCATGTTTGTAAACCTACTTGTATATCTATTGTTAATGCCGTCTATCCTAATGTGTTTTTTATATTCATATATTTCTAACTATTTGTGGAAACGTTTAATTAGCCTTCAGTGTAAAATAAATAAATAATGCCGGACATTTTAACACAGCGTCATCTGGCCCCAAAGTAAGCAGAGCTTGTGTTATGGGTACCATATGATTGATATACTACTTACATTTATTTATTTTTTTGTAAATACATACATATTATACATAGAAACACTCAGACCCGAGACAAATACTTGCAGATCATACAAACATTAGTCTCACGGCGGGAATCGAACCCGCAACCTTCTGCGTCTCAGCCGGACCTTAGCTCACTGCGCCACAGAGGTTGTCAAGTGTATGTCTCTACTTTGTAGGAATATCTATTTTTTTGTCTTATCTTTACTGTGTTAGCTGTAAGTTTAGCGAAAATTCTAAAATCAAATAGAGCAGAAAAAGCAGCGTGGAAATGACATACCACAAAACAGATTTCGAATAACGCTATTTAGCGCGGATTAAATCGCTAATGCGTGCTAGGCCTTAGAGCGTTTTTTTATTTAAATCATATCATAGTTATAATTAATATTGCGAAAGTTTGGATTTTGAACTTTTTGAACAATTACCGATTATAATGAAATTCGGTAAGTAGCTATCTATCTACTACTCCTCTTAAAACTTTAAATAGGGCATAGTACTTACTAGATACTTTGTGATCAAACAAACGAAATTGGACGTTAAACCAAAAAAGTTTCCAGGCGTAAATACTTACCCACTTCTTGCTTGTCATTTCCCATCACTACAAAGACGGAAAATAAATGAGTGTTATGACTCGTTCCAAAAACTGCAGTCTTGTGGTTACCACGCTTTTTTTACGTAGACGTGCCTTCCGTTCGATATATGCGGTACGTCTATGTTATTTTGCAAAATTATGGTCACATTAAAATAGGACGATTTCATTTTCGTAATAATCGGTTTGTGACATTTGAGGTCCGTGTGAGATTGATTGTATTGAATGACTAATCTTAGGATGTTACAAATTATATTCATTTAAAATGTGTAGCAGTATTTTTTAAGCCGGTTTACACTCAGAAAGTCACAAGACAGCAATATATCGAAATTTCGTATTAGTCTATTTCGTTGGATGACATATTTTTCCTGCTGTTTTGATTTAAAAACCAAAGTACTGCACCGATGAAAATTCCATGGGATCAATCGGGAAGGACATAAAAACATATGCATAAATGTTAAAAAAAAAAAAAATTGATTCATAAATGACGGAGTTATGACGAAAGAAACAAAAAAAAACAAATGATTATTTTTTAAACTCGATAACAAATAGTTTAAAATCTCAATCAAAACCAAACTAAATCTAAAATCGATATTTAAAGTATAAGTTTTAGAAATTTCCACTAGCTTCTTTTAATTTACAAAATCACCACTGATAATAGACTTCCAAACCAATAAAAGTGACCTTTTCAGCAATGACTAATTTGTAGGCGCCACTGAATACCGTGGTATCGGCATCATTTGACCACATTGTATACCGCAAACTAATCAGCAAACGTATCATTAGGGCATCATTTTCGATTCTGTGGGATAGTCGAAATAGAACATTGTCAAAGAAAACTCACTCGCCATTTTTTATATTTTGCCTACAACTTTGCAGCATCTGTGAGTTCCAAAAAGTTTGTATACATTTACGACTTTACTTATAAACATCTCTCACTTGAACACTGCCTTAATACTGCTTAAGAGTCGCCCTGTCACTATCTTACTAATGTTTATGTACTAGTGGCTCTGTGAGCTGTAGAGCTAGACCTCGCGAACATTTTTCGAAATCACTTTTTTTACTTTTTCAACCCCCATTTCTCCACCATTTTGAAAAATATCCAAAAACTGATTCGACAAAAAAGTTCTATATAGTTATAGAACCTGCTCACAAAATTTCACGAGAATCGGTTGAGAAATGCGACCTGTAGAGGAAAACATCCGGACAGACGCCGGCTGGAAGCCGTTCGGACAGACATACCATACGAAAGCATTTTTACCTAAGCTGAAACGGAGACGATTAAAAAAGGGTGGCCAGTGATTACGTTGACAGACGTTTATAAGTACGTTTTTCATTAAAATATGTATTGTATTGTTCCATTAATGTATTGTACAATTAAACGAGTTAATTAATGAACGTGTGAGGCGGGTAATTAAGAACAAGAGCTCCTGTTATACAAAAACTAGCTTCTGTCTAAAGCTTCTCGCTTGACACATACATAAAAAGTATCCTATATCCTTTCCTAAGATACAATCTATCTCTTTACAAAACATCATAAAAATCCGTGGTAACTAGCAAACATACGTATAGACAGATATACTATCGATTTTTTGAGATTAAGTATTAATATTGGTTAATAATTTATTTTATCTACACAGATACTCGTAAATGCACAGATGCGTGAACTTACCAAGGTTGTAAAAATTATATGATGAATTTAAAATAAATCAGTTACTTATGATTTCTTTTAATTTTGAAATTTTTCCTACCAATATTATAAATGCAAAAGTAACTCTGTCTGTCTGTTTATCTGTCACGTTTTCACGCCTAAACCGTTGGGCCGATTTCTATGAATTTTGGTATATAGATACATGGGCCCTTGGAGAAGGACATAGGTACTTTTATTACTACAACTTTTTAGGTAGATACCACGCGTGCGAAGCCGCGGGCAGCTAGTATATTATAAATCTGTTAACTAGGTTCGAAATCGCGAAATATTTATAGAAAATCCAAAACGCACGGATAACGCGTTCTAATTTTTCTTTTAGCGCCATCTATAAATCATAAAAAGAAATATAAATAAATAATCCCGGACATTTCACACAGCATCATCTGGCCCCGAAGTAAGCAGTGCTTGTGTTTTGGGTACTAAATAACTGATATAATCCATATATGCTTTTTTTTGTAAATACATACATATTATTCATAGAAACACCCAGACCCGAGATAAATACTTGCAAACCATACAAACATTTGTCCCGCGACGGGAATCCAACCCGCAACCTTCTGCGTCCTTAGCCCCCTGCAAGTAGGTATACTAACGCGATTTTACACTACTATCTCTGCCTTGTATATTCTTTGTCAACATCACAAGGTGTTTACGTTAGACACGACAAAATTATGGCGTTCTTTTGCGGTGAACTGACCACCTATGATTATCGAGATGTTCAAGTTTTTGCGCCATTCATGAATGAACCTAATGGGCTTTTGTTATTTCATTTTATTTTGCAACAGTATAAACTATAATTATCATTATGAGTTGCTATACTTGTTTGAACTAAAAATATATGAATAAGTGGCTGACCATAAATGAAGTACATTTAAAGTCAGCCACTAACTGACAATAATATAGGAATACTTAGTAATTTTGTAAATCTTTTACATTATGCTTAAATGTATGTATATAGTATCTTTAAACGAGCAATTCTTGTATATATGTATATAATATAATATGAATCTTGGAAACGGCTTCGTCGATATATCTGTGTTTTATACCGAGCAAAGCTCAGTCATCCAGGTACTTCATGTTATAATATGAGCGTCTCAACTTTTAAGACTAGTACTAGATATTTTTTTATTTACACATGTAGTAACGCCTTGTGTCACCACTCTTGCAGTACTAAATCAGATTCTTCAGATTGCAGTTCTCTTCAGATTCGTCGCTCATATGATTATGATAGAACTTCACGGAACTTCAGGTAAGTTCGTTTAATCATTAATAATAGTTTTTATCACTATTTAAGTACTCTTCATAAAGATGGTCGTATTTATGAAATAGCTTCTGCCCGTGGATTAACATGGTAACTACTTATAAACTTGCCTATATTTATATGTAGGTACCTACCATGCTATTTTACAATATGTAAAGTAGCCTAGAGCTGAGAATAGACCTTTTTGGCAAACACAGACTGGGTTGGTGCAGGGTAGGTACATATACTCCTAAAGTTTAAGAACTTTGTTTGTTTATGTTATTGTGCTTTTGATTGTGAACGTGCTATGCTAGGTGTTGTGCGAGAACTAACCTCCTAAGAGAGGCACCATTCACGAAAGCCCTTTGTATCATCAACAACTTATGTAAATCTGATGATATGGATATTGAGCAAAGCGAATGGCGAACGTGAGTGTAAGCGAGCGGATCAAACTTATCCTGATGTAAGAAAGAAAGAAAGAAAAAAATATCTTTTAATTTGTAACAACATACACATAAAAAAACAATATAAAGGTACACTCAAAACAAAAGCATAGAAAAAATTAAAAGACAACTTAAATTAAACTAAAATGATTAAGTGTCTCGCAATCGTCCAATAATGTCGTACCAATTGGTTTCCGACTCAGCATTATATTGCGTTATACAGTCGGCCTTTTTGCCTTTTGCCAATTTTGCCTTTGGCCAATTGCCTTCATCAACAAAATACGTGAGGAATCCCGTGTTTCTCAAAATGTAATTCATTTTTGAACTAGATTAAATTGACAAAACAATTAAAATCAAGACTTCAGTCACTCAGAAAGCAAGTCATTTATAACACGATCGTGTACCATCCTGCAGCAAGATCCTCCCGACACGACAGCCTCAGGCGATTTCCCCAAAACGTGAGGTCAAATGTCGAACAATTTATTGCCCCTTCAGATTTCTTTTGAAGCCTTTGGGAATCGCGAACCTTTAATTAGAAGGATTATGGAAACACAGGTGCGGTGCAGCCTTAAACAACCTGGCTGGAGGCTAATCGTGAAGGGTTAATATTTTTGGATGCATTTGGTTGTGTTTTTGGGCGTTCTTCTAGGATCAGTGGTGCGCTGATATAGATTAAGACTGACCTTTGATTTTGTAAATTTCGTAATAAAAATATTCTTGTTTTTGAAACTTTCTTCATAGACTGTGATAATTTATCCCGGTAGGTTCTCATACTAAGAATATTACTACTTTTGTGTAGTACAGTGGTCAACTCTGTCGAAGAAGTTATTACATACTCGTACAGAACTATACAATGATATAAAATACATGTGAAATAAACAACATGTGTAGATCGTTTTAAATGGTCCTTGGATAGTTCAATACTATATTAAACGATCTATAGATAATTAAATTGATCCAGATCACTGCCAGAGGGCTGAGTTCCCAAGACACTGGCATTGCTACGTTGAATGGCAATGTTAATTACGCTTAGTCAGATATGAGCCAGCTCTTGGATCTCGCAATGTATCTACCAGAAGAAGTGAAATAATTTTGAAAAAAAATCGGAAACTTTGATGTTTAACAAAATTTAGTCTCTTTATTGTTGCTGTGCTTTTCATTATACACTAAAACAAAAGGGACTGCGATAACCTAATGTTTTATTTTATAAAATTAAACAGTAAATCTTACTGTACCAAGATTTATATTTAAAGAATGTGTCGTGTGATCTGAGTTTTGACCACAAGAGGGAAGACCGTGATCTTTGGCCTGTGACCCCACTTTGTGGCACGCGTCTTTCCTATATCCTTATCACGAAAACCAAGTTCCTCAAGAATTGAAGACCAGCATAATATAGGTTTTGCTCGGAAAGCTTCAACTCTTTACCTCATTAACTTCACAGTAAAGACGTTTATACGTCATGTTTCATTCGAATTAAAATGTTATTAGATAATAGACCGTCTTTTCAATAATCACATAATAGACTAACATGGCGCTCTTCTGCTCCTAGGTTGAGGGTTCGATTTCTTCCCAGGTTCTGTGCCTAGGTGTTATAAATACATATTATATCTTATGTATGTATTAAAAATATTTATATGTAAGTATTCAGCCATCTGGTCACAATAGTATAAGCTTGCATGCTTAGTTTGGGGTTAGATGGTGTTGTGTGCATTGTCCACCAAATTTTTTTCTACTTTATAACGTCTTATAAATCGATAAACGCCGGCTGCTCGCACGAAAAAGCATGACTCATTATCACGTTCCGCATGAGCCGAGCGTGCAAGCAAAAGCGCGGAACAAGCGATAGAGAGGCACGATGTTCATGAACTTCTAAGAAACAGACGTTTTCAAGTTCACCTGGGAATTCTTATGACGTAATCACGTAAAATTATCGTCCGTAAACCGACTTTACAAACAAACATTTTTTTTATAAATCATTTGTCTACACTTGTGCTTAGAAGGCACAATTTATTGATTAAAATTTCGCTAAGATTACACAATATAACATAATATAACACGAGAAAAAGGAAAAAAAAAATTGTAAGAACTATGCTATTTCATAAAATTATAGATAGAAAATAAAAAGGATAGCGGGAAGTCTCTCTCTAAAATCTCTGCATTAGAAGCTATTCATTTCACTGTTTTATATCGTACTAGCTGCTTTCCGCAGCTTCGCACACATGGTACCTACATAAAAAGTAGCCTAATGTCATTCTCCAAGGTCCTCCATCTATCTCCATACTAAAATTCATCAAAATCGGTTCAGCGGTTTAGGCGTGAAAACGTAACAAACAGACAGACAGACAGACAGAGTTACTTTCATCACCATCATTTCATCTTAGTATAGATTTATTACGGTGACCGCTTCGTAGAAAACTTAATCTCCAAAGCACCTATGGCCCAATCTACGCTATTTATCAGACACATTAGTACAGAAATGTTGCTGTATCTTAGATTCTGTAAGATAAAGATGAAACATACGCTTTTGAAGAAGCTTAATACAATAATCGTGACACTAAAGTTACAACAGGAACTAGTTTTTGTGACTGCTGCATACCTACATTTTAATCCGCTTTTATAATAGTAAGTTCTTTCGGCAGACGTAGGTATGTACTTACGTACCTACCTATAATAATAATAATAAATATTGCTGGACAATGCACACATCATCCAGTCCCAAACAAAGCATAGCTTGTATTATGGTGACTAGATGACTGATAGAATACTTATATATTTTTTAGATACATACTTATCTTACCAGACACAGAACAAACACCTATGTTTTTACACAAATGCATATCCTGGGAGGGAATCGAACCTACAGCGCAGAAGGCAGAGCTACTACCAACTAAACTGACAGGCCAGTCATGTTTCTATGAAATTATTATAGAAATTTAGTATTTAGAATTTAAAATTTAGTATTTAGAAGCTTATTATAGAAATTTAGTACTAACATCCGTTAGTAGAATCTTTTAGTTATTTTTGTATGAAAATGAAATATGAAATTTATAAATTATATGAAAATTATGACACATTCCATTAACAAAGAAGAAGAATGAATTACTGAAAAGCTAACAAATTATAATAAACAATTTACAAACTAACTTAAGTATACTATTCTAAATTCTTAAGTGATAGAAAACAGGGTTCAGTAGGGCGATTATGGAACTCTTGATACAATCAATGTCTATCAGTTTCGATTAGCAATCGGCATCAATGTCTATCAATTTCGATTAGCGATAGGCATTATTTCAATCAATCATATATGATGTATTTAAATGCTTAGTATGCTAAACACGGTTCCTACCACAATCATACTTTGTAAATTGGTCGAGTTATAGTTTGACACCAACTTCAAATTGTAACTAGCGATAAAAGCCGATAGAAATCGCAGCGATCCGTAATACCAATTCATCAATAGTAACTGAAAGCTATTAGAATCAATGTTTAGATAGTATAAAAGTTTCATAATCGCCCCACAGATTACGGACCAAATAAGTACAATATGAGTTTCAGTATAATATATAATAAGTACCAATTTACGGTTTAAAATGATTCTTGTAAATTTTACGTGCACGGGTTAGGCACAAAATAATAACAATTTGCACTCGCCCACATTCCCATACGTACACTAATGTTTCATAATATATTTATATTTATCGCGGGTATCGTCAACCGTTGCCTGGGGGCTCTCCGCCTGCCTCGGCTTGTTCCCACGTGCCCTGAATGCTTGGATTGCGTGTGACCTGAACCGAACATGCTTGTACACACTACACTCATCTACTTTCACATAACAACATACATTGCACTGTAGTTGCCTAAAATTGCGCTAGGGCCTTCTTTCATTATGTTGGTTGTCAGAAAAAACTTGCACAGACATTTTTCAACAAAATTTTAGGTATAGTGTGCAATGTTATGATGAATGAAACTAAATTGAGTTAAATTCAATGCAAAAATATTAGCTTGACAAATTAATAAATTATTGAGAAAACTGGCAAGCTAACGCCCATTTACCAAAAGACCACTCATTTTTAAGGTTTCTGACACTTTCCTTAAACAAATTTACAGGATAACGGATTCTCAAAAGTAAGAGTTGATTTCGAACGCTTTTAAGTGGCTTTTCAGTATTTATATTCAGTCAATCAAATAGTCAAAAAACTATTTCGTTCTTATCAATATAAACAACATCGATATAACATTGACTTGAAGGCAAAAGCTAAACTTGAAACTGATAAGTACAGAATCAAATAAGTAAAACCGCGTGTATTTCTTGTTTAGTTATAATATTATTTCGGTGGGCTGGGTCATCATAATCAGTGGTCTCGCACAGACGCTGTTAGCTGCTTCAGTGGGTCTACCGTTTGCTCCAGGCTAGGTCGACCTTAGACTCATGACCGTGGGATTTTGGTGAAGCAACTTGGAGATTCGGACTGTGATATGAAACATGGTTGGAACTTTTCGTTTTGCTTGTCGTTTTTTAAATAGATATACAATTTACCTATATGCTTACATATATTGACGACCTCTGTAAAACAGTGGGCGAAGGCTTGCCTGTTCTTACTGCAAATCGATCCTGTTTGATTTCTTTGCGGGTTTTTTTTTGTATGATCTTCAAATATATGTATCGTTTAATATAGTTCCCATAACACTAGTTCTGCTTACTTTGAGGCTAGATGCTGTGTGAAATGTGTTTATATACTAATATTATGAATGTGAAACTAACTCTGGCTGTCTGTTTGTAACGTTTTCACGCCTAAACCCCCCGATTTTGATGATTTTTGGTATAGAGACAGATGGGATCTTGGAAAAGGACATAGGCTTATTTTTATGTAGGTACCACGCGTAAAAAGCCGCGGGCAGCAGCCAGTTTTACTAAATAGCTTATAATTGTTTTATCAAAAAATGATATTATAGAAAAGTCTGAATATATCAAGATTTGGTTATGAGTTTCAGACTTATTCTTAGCCAGTTTTTTTATTAGTTGTTTTGAAGTTTCATAAATTATGTTATACGTAGTGATAGAATAATGCAGTTCAGTAGCTATCTACGTTATACTGGTTTCAATAAATAACTTTATTATATGACGACTGATAGAGTAAATTCCCATACTATGATTAAGTATGTAGTGTAGATATATATTTTTATTTTTATACGCTTTATATTAGCTTCATTAATCCTTAGGTTTAGTATCTGTTTATCATTGAGTCCATTATGGTGAATGTTGGCACACCGTAATTGTCATGCACATCAGAAGTGTATCATTTTGTCACTAATAATGTTGTATAATGTTAATATGTACGTGTGCTTAAATAAATAAATAAATAAATTGAAAGAAAGAACCCTGTTCCGCCGTCACTTTGCATGGGATAAGGACACGAAGAAGGATAGAAGAGAATTAGTTTAAACAGGCGTGGCTACAAAACATCCTACTAATATTTTATATGAGCAAATGTGTGTACATGTTTGGATGATTGTATGTTTAGTTATATGTTTGTTTGTCTCAAACATGCCGTAACGCCTTAACGGAATTGGATGAGGCTTGGAACAACTAAAGCCTTCTTGCTATGTAGATATCCATACATCCACATTTATAATGCGTACAGCCAAGGATTGGAATGCTTTGCCGTCGTCTGTCTTTCCTGAACACTACAATCTAGGTATCTTCAAGTCTCGAGTAAATAGGTGTCTTCTAGACCTGCGTGCCCCATCATCGGCCACATCGTCGCTTAACATCAGGCGAGATCGTGGTCAAACGTAGGTTTTTCGATGATAAATATATATATAAAGTAACATATATATGCGCGTGCAAAGCTGCGGCAAAAACTAGCATATCATATTTTAGGAAAATAATTTCCAAAGTAAATGCATATTAAGATTTGCAATGGGTTTCATCATTTTTAGCAAAATGGTCTTAAAAAAATACTTTTTCAAAGTCAGAGAAGCAACAAAAAGACTTCCAGACGATGTAATAGCGGTGCTCGATGTAATGACGCTGAACCACGGAGGTGATTACAAGCGTTTACCGAATGATTCGGTAATCGTTGGAAGGGATGAATGTAAACTCGAAATAGACGGAAAACTCAAAAGCCGGAAAGCTTGTGTTGTAAGTTGTTGTGTTTTTGGCGGTGTTGCTTATGCAGTTTATTCCATGTGCTTTTCTTCAAAAATCTATGAATCTGAAATCTAAATGTCTGTTTAACAGACTTTAAAAAAATAGAGGAGATTCTAAATTCCGTTTTTTTTAATGTTTGTTACCTCTTAACATCGCATTTATGAACTGATTGAAAAATATTTTTTCACGTGAAAAAATATTGGTCCCGATTGGTCTCATAGAAATTTCATCAAAATCGGTTTAGTAGTTTGGTTTTTAAATCGAAAAATAAGCCATAAGCTTGAAAAATTATATCATCCAAGTAAACGAAATTTAGATTTTTTGATTTCTTGTGACTTTCCAGTGGTACTAACTTACCTTCAAAAAGATGAGCAGGTTCTCAAGTCCGCTGTATTTTTATGGGCTCAAATTTAATATTCAATGAAGTCAGTTTTCGATTTTTGTTATAAATACGTAATTATACATATAAGATACGATTGTGATCTTCTCTTTCATTCTGACTCTTTCAGTTTATTCTTCGCCTTTCTCCCACAAAATCCTGATGTTTTATAAATAAATAAACTCCCCAAAAAGCCTTATAAATATAAGGAAAGAGCTAGCTGATATATTTAAGAATGTTTATAGCTGGATAGACACACGGTTTCTGTCATAATTACATATTAACTAATGTAGCGTTACCTCTTTATTCATATCCATTAAAATGACAAAAACCGACAATACTTTAACAGCACCTTTGCAAGTTATTTGATTATGCAATAGACGGTCAATATAGTTTACTTGTCTATGTTATAATGACGCAATAGCCAATATGCAGCTTAATTCTGTTACCTTATATATTTATTGATATTGACACAATGACAATGACTGCGCATACTTAAACACCACGACCTCATGAGTGGCGAACCTAAATCTAGACTTCTCCGCCGCCAATTTAGACTTCTCAACGCAATAGCGTTAAGCGGCGGTGACGGCAAAAAGGCGGTATAAGATGTATTTTCAGAAAATCAACTATTTTGAACAATCTACTGCTTCTATCAACAATCAAAAAACATCTAAAGAATCCTATTGAGTTTTTCTATTAGATTATTGTTGTTTTATTCATTATTTTATATATATTATAACTGTTCAGCTTCTAGATGTAAAAATGATAAGCAGCAAAATCACGCTCGCTCCACACTTATGCTGTTTATTTTTTAAACACATTATTCTTTATGTAAATATTATATGTTGTTATGTTTGTCAATATATTGTTTTATAAGTGACATTTTGGGTTTACTTACATCAATATAAAAATACCAAATTATTTGTATTTGAACATTAGGCTAAGTTCAACGGCGAAAAAAATTTCGCAAATTTTGATCTCAATCAAAATGTTCATCGGCCATAGAGTATTGTATATCAAATGAACGGTGTCGGTCGTACTACTGGTCAAATTAAACCTTTAAATAGCAGAAGGGTTAACTAAGTGTTTGATTATTAAATAAATAGTACATATAGTTTACGGCTAAAGACTGCAATGGTGTATCCCTATAAAAGACTCAATAATATAAGGAATATTGGGATGAAATTTAAGGAATCCTGTTGGAACGCCATCTGGTGGGATTCGAGTAATCACCCGTCTGGACTCTGGAATGTATGGAAACATTCTTTACGGTAAACACTGTGATTAATTTATGTTAATGTTGAGAGATTGCTGTTCTATAAACATTCCAAAGGATAATGACGTCTACTGTATTATAGCTAGAAGATCAGTTATCATAAAATATGCCGTGACTCATTCATTGACCTTTAAAAGTAATTTTTTAAGAATGATTCAGAGTGAAATTTATAACGCATTGGATATTTAATTTAGTGTTTATAAAGTGTGAAGAAACTGCACTTTTTGGCGTGATAACGTCTTAATAATCAATAAACACCGGCAGCACGCACAAAAAATTGTCACGTTCCACCTGACCCGAGCGTGCAATCGAGAGCGCGGAACAAACGATAGAGAGGCTCGATCGGTTTATCAATGTTTTCTCATGACGTTATCACGTAAAATTATCGTCCGTAAACCGACTACAGAAATACATTTTTTTATCATAGACTACCGACCCACCCCGGCTTCGCACGGGTGCAATGCTGATACATCAGCCAGCATTTGCAATGTAAGCGCAAAAAATGTGTTTATTTACGACATCACATTAGAAACCTCTAAAATTATCAGTGTTTTTCTACTATATTATGCAAGTATTATACATATAAACCTTTCTCTTGAATCACTCTATCTATTAAAAAAAATTGCATCAAAATCCGTTGCGTAGTTTTAAAGATCTAAGCATACAACGGGACAGACAGACAGCGGAAAGCGACTTTGTTTTATACTATTTAATGATAGAGCACGTTTGACCTGATGTTAAGACTATGTGCCGACGATGGGGCACGCAGATCAAGAAAACACCTCTTGTCTTGAAGAGACCCAGATTTTAGTTTTCAGAAAAGACAGACGACGGCAAAGCATTCCAATCCTTGGCTGTACGCATTATAAATGTGTGTTACAAATCGTTTTGTTTGTAAGGGTGTTAGACTGACAAGGTATGGATGGTACTGAGTGGTACGTCTTCATGTCCTGTTGAGAAAATCAGATGGTGGAATAGGATCATGCAGATCCTGCAATTTAAAATGCAAAAACATCAATTTTAATTTGGATAATGTAAATAATGTAAATTTTTTAATAAACTTTTCGTTTTTAAGCCGTGAGCAATTAGAATTTAGTTTATCCATTCGTTAATAATTTAAATTGTTGCTATGTTAATTTTAATCATTTTTGATGGATGATGGCAGTTGTATTTTTCTTCATATTTGTCGAGTTTACTCTAACCTGTATAATTGCCTTTGCATCTAAATCATTTGCATACAGCGTAAAGTTGAACTTTTGTTTTATTTTACTTTTACTCACTCAAGGATTAGTGCCTCTAAGATTAGTCCCCGTGCCAACAGGAAACGTCTTTATCTAAAACATCTTATTAGCACGCATGGTGGTAAAATGTCAGCCCTTGTCATGCTAATGTCAGATATTAATGGTGTCAATAATGATGGAACCAATTATTCTACTTGAAATAAAAAATTGGGCTTTTAATGGTGAATGATGCAGTTCTTTCAACCTGTACCTCACCAGCGCAGCCTTCTTGATCTCCTTATACGACTTGATAACTACCTTTTCCTTTATTTAGCTCATGTAGCTGATCCGTGACCTTCCTCTTCCTTTCTTTCCGTTTCCTTTCAATTCTACGACAGTACTTAAGAAACTATCATGTCGTAGGTCAAGTTTGAGCTGTTGCTAACATTTTCCTGTTGTTCAGGTACTGCGCTTCAAAGAACAAGCGATCCCGCCCCTCCACTGCCTGATAGACCTACCGCCTTCACCCCAATTATCTAATACAAAGGCTCCGATGTCCCAAACATCAACCTCGGTAATTAAAACAAATAGGATCAAAAAAGATCCGCCCGAGGCGCCACGGGGCGGCAACACCGACGAGACGAGGCTTTCGTCGTCGCCAACCAACCCCCACATTATACGTAGCCTAATCTAATTATCGAATTCGTACAATGTTGTGTTTACTTTTTTTCTAATTTAGTAAAATATAGTTTAGGATGGATGCGTAAGCGCTAAATGGCACGTTTAGGGTCGTATATCAAGTGGAGTCACTGGTGTTGGGGTTCTCACGGCTCCTCGAGCTTTGAAGGTCGGTAAAGGCGGTAACGTAGACATTATTATAAGGCGCCGGATTCGCCTCTACATGATTGTTACTGATTTTATTGCATTCCGTGTTCACGGTGCTAATCGGAATGTTTTTTGTTTATAAATAAATGTGTAGGACCTACTTACATGTATTACAGACATGTATACAGAGTATTGGTATTAGTGTAGTACTGGGTTTTTTTTTTGTGAGTTTTTTAAATAAATTTCGGTTTTTTCTTCGCGAAGCACTCGTAACGTAGCTCATTATGTTGTTTCTTTTACAGATTGTCATAATTTTTTTAGCGCTTTCTTAATGCTGCCAGTCGGCTGCACTACAGTTGGATTGCGGACTCTAAGGCGCTACGCAAACGAAGACACTTTTTGTTGCCGACACGCCACACCATCACAGGGAACCGTAGTTGCTATGTCTTGTGGCGGTGATCGGACACAGTCAGCCGCTGCTACTACTGGCCACTGGTACAATTCGATGTATGTTTTCCATCCGTACAATTGTAAGGAAATTTGTTAATGTTGCTTGTGTCTTCAACTGATGACTTTTGGTTTCCAGTTGCCGACACCTTGAACCTAAAAGTCACCAAACACTTTTTGATCGTCAATGAGTGTATGTTAAGTGGGAGCAACTGGACACAAAAAATATTTATATGTGCACAGGGAGTGAATGATTTCATACTGGTTCTATAGATATTAAATATTCATCGGTTGCTTGTATCTGACACAAGACACAAAAGTGTCCACGTTTGTGGCCTGTCTCATTAGCTTATACAAACATACTCCGCGGGCATTGTCACCCACCCATCGGAAAGTTGACAGCGCTTATCATTTATTACTCTAATTTTACCTTTAAAGTTATTTTTGTTTCCCGATGTTTCGGCACAGTTGCATGCCATGCCGTGCACGAGAAACCGTTTTGAGTGAAAATCATGTTCAAAACAATTATATTTTCATAAATGTACCTATTACTTTATATTATGTTAGAATTATATTAGCATCAGATTTTCTCATAACACAATTATAATTTGAAATTATCCGCATCTTTATAAGTACATAATTCATTTACTAAGCTATTACATAGCTTCTCCTAGCCTCGGGCTAGATCGGCTCTTTCCGTGGCGCTTCGACAGCCCTCGGGCGCTTTCGTGAAAGTTCGTGTGATACCCATCCATCATACGAAACGACCTCTATGCAAAACGCTGACAAAGCTTGTTATTCTTTTAAAAGTAAAATAGAAAGTCATACTACTGTGACAAAAGCTCTCTTTGGTGTGACATTTATATTTCTATAGTTTAATTGTGTAAATTTTATTTATATTCAATAAATAAAATTCACACAATAAAACTACAGATTATAAATCAGCACAGGTAAACACTTGTTATACTAATTAATTAATTTGATTTTCCAAATAGTAATTCCAGTGGTCTGGATCAGTCTAGCTATCTATAGATCGTTTTAAACGGTCCATAGATAGCTCAACTGTTCCAAGTGTATTTTCTATTATTGTATATTATTCTGTACATTTCTGTAATTATTTATATATTGTAATAATGTAATAGTAATTACAAACTACCAACTTAATAATATCTAACAATTTAAAAACAAATACATATTAAATAATAATATGTATTATTAATATTAATCTATTACAATATGTATTATTATTTTATTTATGAATAATAATGAATGTTGAATATAATTGCATTCTCATTCATCAGTCTTGCAAAATCGTAGGTCAACACAATCTTCTTCTTTTATAGTTAACATGTAGGAAAATCCACTGCCTGTTTTTAAATGTTGGTTAAAACATATACGGCCCTATTTTATAAATGCCTCTCAACTTGAACATTGCCTAAACCTGCTTAAGATTCGCCGTCACTATTTGCCACTATCTTGCAAAAAGGAATGACCCTATTTTAAACAGTGGAAAGTGGCCAATTTTAGGTGTCATAACAAAAATAAAATAATGAACAACATGTAGTAAAAGCTTCATTGCTCTTGAAGCTCTATGACAACTACTTTCGTAATAGTCACTGGCCAAATTTGGACACAGAGTTAATAAGCCGCCTATCACGGCTTAACTACATTAGAAAAGCTGGGACCGACAACTTAACGTGGCTTTAAAAAATACCACTGCAGTCTCCCATCCAAGTACTGATCGATGATCTGATTAAGAACAACGATTATCAAAATAACTTCTCACGTGATCTAATTATCTAAATAAATAATTTGCCAAGTATGGTATTCACAACTCTATATAGATTTTGCTGTAACAGTTGTAAGTTTTATTATTTTGTTTTGTAATTTAGAAATACTTTGGTATCATTATTTACTGTTTAGCCGGAGGACATGAGCAGGGTCAAGAGAAGTCACGGAAAAAAACACTGCTTAACCATTAATGTTGCTTACTTATTTTGTTTCGAGTAACAGCCTTACTGAAATGGAGTTCTATTAAAAGCAGTTTCAAAGTTCAGTACAATTTTTTTCACACTTTATGTCAAACTCAAAATTCAAATTAGTTTTTTTTATTCAATACAACCGCAAATATTACTTTGAATCACTTTACATGTTAGGTAAACTTGGTGCAGATTCTTCCTGAGCCTTTAAGGGCTTTTTCCAAGCGCTTAAAGTTTTTCTGCATCGAATGGCTTCGTGGTATGTAAATAAATATAATACATATATTTTTATAAAAAAACTGGAAACCGGCTTTTTAAGCGGAATAAATAAATAATACCGGACATTTCACTCAGCATAAACTGGCCCCGAAGTAAGCAGAGCTGGTGTCATGGGTACCACATGACTGATATACTACATATGTATATACTTTTTTTTTGGAAATTTGACCCGAGACAAATACTTGCAGATCATACAAACATTTATCCCGAAGCGGGAATCGAACCCGCAACCTTCTGCGTCTCACCCGGCCCTTGGCCTGCGCCACAGAGGTCGACAATACTTACTTTAACTTTGATACATGATATTTTTGTCATCAATGCGTACCGTTGGGTATCTTCAAAGCCCAAGGTCTGATCAACTGACAAGTTTGCATAAAGTTTTTGCCTGAGATCCCCAATACAGTGATTTAATTGCGATACATGAGCTGTTGTCGTTGAAGGGTTCTGTAGGGTATCTTCAAAGTCCATTGTCAAGCCAAATTGACCACTGAAAGGTAATCCATATAGGTATTTCCCTTACTTAGTGTATTTTTCAAACGATTAATTTGCGGTACATTTGTTCTCATGTGCTGGAAAATTTCCGATTTTTATCATGTTTTCCATCAACTTATATGGGACTACCACGGAGGTACACCATATAGGATAAAAAATAATCATAAATATCAGATAATAATTAGCAGAGATATCAGGTACCTCAAAAACACATAAAAAATCCTACCGAATTAAGACCGCCTTTTTTAGAAGCCTAAAAAATTAATTAATTTATTTTTAACAGGCCACTAATATTTTTAAATATTAGTGGACGCAGCACCAAATAATGGAATGAGAAAAGCTTCTCTCAATCAAAAGGTTGTCTGGAAGAAATCGTTTCCTTAGCGATAAGACCGCAAATTTTCATAATTTTTCATAAGTAAATTTAGTTATCAATTGTTAAATTTCGTTTTAGGTGTACAATAAAGAAGTTTCATTCATTAATTCGTTCATTCATTCATACATTCATTCATTCATCATCTAGACTTAAACTAAGCGTAGCTTGTACTATGGGACCCAGATGATTGATAGAACGAGTATATAAAGCTCGTAATTACTTATGATACTTTGTAATACCCAGACACAGAACCAACATCTATGTTCATCACACAATGTTTCATATCATTCATCACATTTGACGACCTCTGTGGCGCAGTGGGCCAAGAGCCGGATGAGACGCAGAAGGTTGCGGGTTCGATTCCCGCTTCGGGACAAATGTTTGTATGATCTGCAAGTATTTTTCTCGGGTCTGGGTGTTTCTATGTATAACATGTATGTACTTACAAAAAAAAAGTATATATGTAGTATATCAGTTATATGGTACCCATAACACAAGCTTTGCTTACTTTGGGGCACGATGATGCTGTGTGAAATGTCCATTATTATTGAAAAAAAAAAATTCTAGGGAAGGATCAAACCCACGAACAACAGCTTAGAAGGCAGAGATACTACCAACTGAGCTATAAGACCAGTCTGAGGAATTGCTTGCAATTAAATCCAATAATGGCGAGTTTTGAAAATAAATAAAAATCTAACCTCTAACAACGCTTCAGAAATATACAACCGTTTTGACACTAACGATGAACTGCGACGCAAATGAATCATTTCAAGCACATGCCGATAAATATGCCGCCATTGCATAATTGGCCTGTAAATATTCCACCAGATGAACGTTAATGATCCCGAACCAACGCGTCTTCATTTGAGATATTTATGACCTCTTTCGAAAATTTTAAAATTTTTTGAAATTTATTTTCTGTTTATCAGTGTGTATTTTTGGGCTGTCTGTAAAAATCGTAGGTATACGTAAGTACCTAGTAGTAATTATTTTGTGCTTCTTCGAATCGTATCACTAGAAACAAACAAACAAAACATTCTTAACTCAATAAAATCACATGGCCCACTTGAATCGTCTTCTTACATGCTAGTGAATTTAGGTGCCGGTTCTTCCTAACCCCAGTTCAAGAAGAATGTGGCAAGAACCATCTGGTCTTAACACTTTTCACTCTTAACACTATCCTGGTCAATTTTGTTACGGATGCCGAGTCGAGTTAGAGATTCATCCCAACTTTTTTTATCATCTAAATAATGTGATATTTTATAATTAGCTTTAATTACAGTTTATGTTTTATTACGTTTTTAAATTTGCCAATCGACAAATCTAACACGTCGCTTGGGACCTTGTTATAGAAGCGTACACTATGCCTTATAAATAATAGTTTAAAAATACTAAAAAACACGCTTTATATAGAAAACCAAACTAAAAATAGAAAATAAATTTTAATATATGTAAGTAAGAAAAAAATATTTTATTAAAAAAAAAGCGTGGGGTGCATGGTGGAAGATTATCAATTCGATAATATCTTAAAAAGCACCCCACGCTTTTTTTTATATTAAACTTTTTTTTCTTACTTACATTTATTTAAATTTATTTTCTATTTTTCATTTTCACATATTAAGTCTAAAATGCTAGTTTAAAATATAAACTTCATATAAAAATTAAAATAGAAACGATCGCATAATTAATTATCTGTGTATATAAAAGGCAATGTGTGTATATATGTATATATATATGATCTTTATAGACTCCGAAACGGCTGGACCTTTTTGGATGAATTTTTAGAAAATCTTCAGATTGGCCTAGCTGGTGATCCTGTGAAGTTTGGTAGCGATCGGATGAACAGAACTTTTTTTTGTTGATAGTTCTGCTGTCGATCTGCTATTGTTTTCATAACCCACATTATGTTGACAAGTACGTCGTCTATTTTAATTCAAGCCTTACAAATATTATATATAAATGCAAAAGTAACTCTGTCTGTCTGTCTCTCACGTTTTCACGCCTAAACCACTGAACCGATATAGATGAGATAGATGAGACCTTGGAGAAGGGCATAGGCTACTTTATATCTAGGTAGAGCGCGCGCAAAGCTGCGTGGAGACCTAGTTATTATATATATCAATGTGTCTCTGTGTCTAGCAGTTTTCTTTGTTACCTTTTCACGGCTAAACGGCTGAACGGATCTTGATTAAATTTGGTATGAATATAGATTGTACCTTAAGAACGGATATATGTTACTTTTTATGTATGTACTATGCGTCCGAATCCGCGGGCAGAAGCTAGTTATAAAATAAAGAGAGAACATTCCTCATGAATGTTTAATCAGTTTGCTCGTTTTAGTATTGAAGAGGTCAGGGATGTCAGTCTGGTTGTTACAAGCGATTACTGTTCTACTGAAGTAAGTGTTTGATCTATTGTCAGTTGAATTAGGTTTTTGAAAAATCATTTACTTTGTAATAAATGGAAATATCACATTATATGTTTTATAACAAACATATTTCTAGTTTTTTTTTGGGTCAATTAAAAGGTTAAAGAAAAGATACAGGGAAGGCGACCAAGCGGAAGGAGTCCGAAGCAGTGGACAGACCAGATCAGGGACACTACCAACAACAACGTCCACGAAAGCCTACACACTGCCGAAGACAGTGTAACATAGAACACTGCAAGTGGAACGCGATCGTCCAAAAAATGATCGCGGAGGTCACGAGCAATGGGGAACACGACACAAGGAGGAGGAAAAAGTTAAATAAAATTTCGCTGAGCGCGTGTGACGTCACTATGCTAGTTTTTACTCATCGTAGCACACAGCTGATATACAGTGTTTTAACTTATAATCAATCAAATCTTGCTATTAGCGTCCCTATATTTATAAATATATCTGAAATGACAATCCTTAAAAGTTATCGTACTTATTTCATACCATTACGTACCAGTACCAGTACTACAAAAACAAATCCAAAAAATGTTTTTAAGTTTTTCAAGAAAAAAAAAATTATATACCTACTGCAAAGATGAGGGCGCATGATTTGCTTGGGTGGCGAGTGTTGTCTCTCCTTCATTTTAATTTGCTAAAACAGTATGGAGGATGCCAAAATAAAGTCGAATTTTACAGTATTTTAGTTAATCTTGTGAAAAAATAGAAGTCTCAATATACACCCATTGCCCTTAGTAGGCCTAGCGACCTTATCGGCGATTTTTATTTATTTTATACATAAGGACGTGTTGAATTTTGTAATAGTCAAAAATAATATAAAGTGTGTACCTATATTTTGTTTAATAATAATAAATAAATAATTCTGGCCTCAATGTAAGCAGAGCTTGTGTTATGGGTACCACATGACTGATATACTACTTATATATATATTCCTTTTTTTTGTATATAAATACATATTCTACATAGAAACATCCAGACCTGAGACAAATACTTGTAAATACTTTCCCGCGGCGGGAATCGAACCCGCAACCTTCTGCGTCTCAGCTTAACCTTAGTCCACTGCGCTACATAGGTCGTCCAAAAATATAACATATTGCAACTGCTGAATTTACCTGAATCTACGATTTAGTTGACACTACTAACGACGTAAAAACTTAAGATATTACCAAGCTCTGTACTCATCTACAAATAAATACTTTTTTACACGAGTTAATATTAAAAATTACAGTGAAATAGTTCTCAAAAATTTCCCGTTTTAGAACTTGTATGTATTTAACTGTAATTCTAATTCAAGATAGATCTAGATAGCTGGTCTAGATACGGCAGCTCCCGTCACAGCGACTAGGCACAGTAACGAGGGGAAGTAGGCTACATTTCACTGAAACTTCACGCCCCTTAAAGCTGTTTCTACAGTGAGTTTCTTTACTAAAGATTGTGCATAAGATAAAAAGACCTATATAGTTTGGTACATATTTAATGATAAACAATTAAATGGAACAAAGAACTTGAGTTGCTTTCTTGACCTAGCTTTGTGTTTGGTACTAAGTTTACATGTAATTTATTTTAAACTAGTTTCTGCCTGCGGCTTCGCACACGTGGTATCTACATAAGGAGTAGCCTATGTCCTTTTCCAAGTTCCTATTTATACCTAAATTTATCAAAATCGTTTCAGCGGTTTAGGCGTGAAAACGTGACAGACAGACGGTTACTTTCAAATTTATAATATTAGTAAGGATTTACTTACTTAGATAAGTTCAACTTGGGAGATGGGTAGGCCATTATTGTGTGGCACCCTGGCCGCATCTCATCTGTCGGGGACTTCCGTTAGGGCTGGTGCGGTGGCTGAATGTGCCGAGGACCTCAAAAACCGCAAATATGCTGGTTTGGATAAGGCCTACATATTTGAGCCTTTTGGAGTCGAGACCCTGGGCCCGTGGGGAACAGGAGCCCACCGCGTATTCAAAATTATTTCACGGCGTCTGGTAGATACGTTGCATGACCCAAGAGCTGGCTCCTATCTGGCTCAGCGTATTAGCATTGCCATTCAACGTGGTAATGCCGCCAGTATCTTGGGAACGCTGCACTCTGGCAGTGATCTGGATCAGTTGAGCTATCTATAGATCGTTTTAAACGGTCCTTAGATAGCTCAACTGTTTCACGTGTATTTTATATTATTTTTTATATTTCTGTAAATATTTCTGTAAATAAAAGTTTTAGTTCAACTTACATATTTCACTTATTTTAATTGTATTAACATTTTATTGTATATTGTATATTGTATATTGTAAGCTCAATCTCAGCATAATATGCTATTTGACTTTACAATTCAAATTATGAGTGAGTTGTACAATAAATACAGTTTGATAAACATTTACTCAGGTATTATTTTGTCGATGAAAGCACCGACACTGTTTCGATTCATTTAGATAATCTTCATCAGGGTGAGTATGATCCGCGTTCCGCTCATTGCCGCTTGAGTTCACGGTTCGCACTAGATTCTCTAGATGAATCGAAACAGTGTCAGTGCCTCCATTGTCAAAATAATACGTGAGTAAAACCCGTGTTTACCACAATGTATAATTCTAATTATCGTAATAATTTGTAGTCTTTACTAAGAGTGCTGGGATGACATTTATGTCATAGGATACAAAATTCAATAATTCGCGACTCATACTGACTCTGCCAGAAGTTAGACGACTCAACTGTAAGTAAAAATACAAGTTGAATTTCTATTAAAACCTGGCTGTTTTATCTAAGTTGCATGTTACTGGCAATTTGAATTTAGAGTCGTACGCCCGCCCTGCCGGCACGCCCATTGGTAGGCAGCTTATCAGATCAAACTTGTGTAAGAGTGATATGCATTTTCTGGCTCCTACTAAGAACATTTTTCTTACTATGCTTAATTTTACAGAACCCATGTTAAAAAATTGGATAGATAAACAAATATTCCTAATGACAAAACGCAAAAGGAATTTAACAGGTGTGTTGCCTCTCCACGAGGCTTCTTCATAATTATTACGAATGCTGTTTGCGGGTTGGTGTTTCTACTTTCCAGTGCGGAGAAAGTCTATTGTAGCTGTCAAGAAATGCTGGAATAATTTACCTCCTACAATGACAAATTTCAAGCCCATTTGAGCAAATTAAATTTGTGTTCGTCTTAAAATTTCATTCATAAAACATTTACACTTCCTGAAAGTTATGTAGATCTTGGTGGGTAATCATTCTGGACTTTTAAATTTGGTTTAGGTTAAGTTTAAAATTGATAAGGTACTAAAAATCGTAAAATAAACACTTTTAAAAACGATTTGAAAGGAGGAGGTTCTCCATTCGATTGTATTTTTATGTGTCCTCTTATTCTCTCATAAATAACTCCGTTATTAATGAATCGCTTTGGTCAATTCATTTTTGTTTAAGATGGTATACTTCCCGTTTGGTCCCATTTAAATTTGAAGAAAAAGAATACCCTCTAATGGTGCAAAAGAAGGGATGATTTTTTATGGGCTCGAATTTCATCAATAAGTCTGTTTACATTTAAATCCTTAAAACGTTATTATAAAGATTCTATTTTCCATAAAGCAAATTTAATATTTCTCTCTATATTATTAGGTTCTTACATTTTTCTTTTTGTATTACATGTGTCTAACTAAGTACATGATACAAAATAAACGCACAATAACAATTTTAACATGTTATTGTTTATATGCATGCCTTATGGAGAGGTGGTACACGACTCGTCGAATTTATTTTAGAGGTAGTACTATTGTATTATTATTTAGCAGTTCATTAGGAATAAAATAATTTTGTATAATGTGTTTTCGTATAGTCACACCTGAATCAATCAATTATCAAAGACCGTTTTGCCTATTACTACTGCTTTAGTAGTCTGTCGGTCCCGGCTTTTCAAATGTTGTTAGACATTTTAGACTATGACTAGGCCTTTGAGCAGCTAAGTTGGCCTCTTAATCATTCGGTTGCCTGGAAGATATGGCTTTAAGTAATAAGGCCGCTGATTGTACAACTTTATTGCAAATATTTATTTTTATGTTCTCTCTGTGTACAATAAACTTTTTATTTATCTATAATTTCTGTAATTACGATATGTCGAAACGATAAAGTTGATACGTACCTACGTCGAATTCAGTCGAACTGATGGTTCTTCTTCTTCTTCTTCTTCGTCATATGATGACAATTTTGCCAGTGTCAAGTGTTTAGATTGTTTATAGTAAGACGTTACAAAGGTGACGACCTGTGTGGCGCAGTGGGCTAAGGTCTGGCTGAGACGCAGAAGGTTGCGGGTTCGATTCCCGCCACGGGACAAATGTTTGTATGTTCTGCAAGTATTTGTCTCGGGTCTGGGTGTTTCTATGTATAATATGTATGTATTTAAGAAAAAAAATGTATTTAAGTAGTATATCAGTCATGTGATACCCATAACACAAGCTCTGCTTACTTTGAGGCCAGATGATGCTGTGTGAAATGTCCGGCATTATTATTATTAAAGTCGTATGTTGTCGTTCGTCGTTTGTTGTTTTATAAAAATTGGTGACACTTTATAAAAAAATTAAAGTTATTTTGTCGAATTCATATTCATTACAGACATCCATTATCAGAAGTAATAGCGGTCGTTCCATCGCTCAGAGAGTCGAAATGATGTGGCTAAGAGTAAGGTTTCGCACGATTATTGACCCAATCGTTTATCGATATCGATCACTCAAGAATAGGTCTTTTCACAACATCTCCTTTTAACAACAGGACAAGCAGACGTAAAGCTCAGTACCATCCATACCTTGTCAGTCTACCACCCTTACGAACAAAAAGCTTTGCTTCCACATTTATAATGCGTACAGCCAAGGACTGGAATGCTTTGCTGTCGTCTGTCTTTCCTGAAAACTGCAATCTAGGTCTCTTCAAGTCTCAAGCAAACAGGTAAAAAAAAGCCCCCAAGGCTGATAACTCTCTACGCTACCGTGCTAGTAAAACGCACGCACGCTAGTGTGTTTAGGACCTGTAGTAAGAGGCGCATTTGACCCAACGTACCGACACCCATTTTGCGATGCCCAGTAGATAGGGCACGCGTGTGTGAACGCTTTCGATAACGTCTTCTATTGTTATTTTATGTAAAGTGGCCATGGGTGTGCAATGGCCTACTTACAACATAAAGAGAAGTTCTTTGTCTGCAGAATATAACGTTCGATTTATATACAGGGAGCCGACCGGTTAACCAAAGTCAAAATATTATTTTTGATATATTTCGTACCGCGCTAATCACTATAACGGAAACGATTTAGCTCTAATTTGGATTATACGTTGACCAAACGTTGTGGGATCGTGTTATTTTTGACAGTGCTTTCAAACGAATGTTTTTGATTTAGTACATCCTAGTAGTCTGTGCATAGAGTAATTTTAATTTGTTCGATTGGTAAAATCAACGAATTAATCGTTTAGGGAGAAATAGCGCGGTACCATTTGACATTCGGATTTGTCATATCCTTTGCCAAAACCAATGGCAATTACGTTGAAAAATAGCGCGATCGCTCAACTGGTAAGATTAAAGCACTGTTGTAGTGGTAGCATCATAAGGTCGTGGGTTTGAGCCTGGTGCATTAATGATTTTTTCCTTTCGAAAAAAGGAACTTCTTATCATGTCACTTGTTATTTCCAACCAGTGTGGTGAAAGGATTGATATGTCGTGTGTCTTCAAACTTATTAGGTTCTACGGCGTGCTGGTTTCCTCACGATGATTTCTTTTGCTTTTTGGTAGTAGGTACTGGTAAAGCGCACATACATTTATGACCAGAAAAATCAATTCGTTCACGATGGGATTGAAACCCACGATCTTAGGATCCACAACCTCTAGACCATCTTTTTTTATATTGGATGGTGCGCAATGTTCTCTAACAGTGAAGAAAAACATCGTGAGGAGATCAGCATACAGGTCTAGAGCCAAAAATTCGAAGATGCGTGTCATCGGTCAGTTTTTCTATTGCTATCAGTTGTGACGTGTTTGCAATCTGTCACGGGTTATTATAAAACTTTGTACCCCTTTTTACGTAAATTGCGCGGACGGAGGAGTATGAAATTTCGCACACGTATAGTTTATTATAAAGAAGGAGTGCAGAATGCTAATATTGTTTTGAAATTATGCATAAAAAATACATTATATATTAATTAATTATGGCCGAATTTCGACCAGTAGGCGACGACTAGTACATAGAAAATACCAAGACCCAAGACAAATACTTGCAGATCATACAAACATATGTCCCGCGTCCACTAGGCCACAGAGGTCGCCCATATAAATGAATATATAAATAGCAACTGGTAACGCTGTGTGAAATGTCCAACATTATTTATTTATGTGATTTAAAAATGCACTCGCTATTTGATATTCATTTTTATTACATCACTTAGTTATGGGTAATAAGATTCTATCCTAGATTCCACCATCAAAATGGCCAACTAAAGAAATCATATAAATTACACCTAATAAACGATTTCATGGCCCACGCATGGGAACCCAGCTCATGAGGTCATCACGTCCTGATGATTACAAGGCGGCGTACGTGGACGATCCTCTGTCATTTACTCATATGACATGTTATGAAAGGTCATTGGGCATCTAATTTTGAAAGAGAGGACAAAGAAACAATGGACAATAGATCTTTAAGGAAAAAACATGTGTGAAATTCAGACTCGTGACAGTATGGGTGTATTTGTGTATTTATTTTGAGTCGCAGAAGGTTGCGGTTTAGATTCTCGCGGCTCCAATCCGTATGACCTACATCTGTTTGAACTTTTGTATTTTAATATTATGTGTGTATTTACAAAATGTATATACGAATTTAGAATCAGTCCTCTGGTTCATATAACACAAGCTCTGCTTATGTTCGAGTTAGAAGAAGCTTTGAGGAAAGTCCAGAATTATTATTAATCTGTATTTTTTGTGCATTGACATTATACTGGAAAATACACCGCTTTAACCACACTTTAACGTTACATTAGTAAGTTATGTGAGTATGAAACAGAGACATGGGGTATAATAAAAAACATAATTGTAAAACTGAAATTATAGTACCTAAATAATGAGATCAATATATTTCCATTAACAAATCAAATACTTAGGAGAACGTTTTAATGCGTGTTTTTCTCTCAAATCGCAATATTTTTTTCTGAAAACATTAATATAGGGAATTCTGAAAAAAGTTAAACGGGTTATGTTTTAATTAGCTTAATTTACGCCTATTAGAGCTTCAAGTTTAAACGACGTCAACTTTAGGAGAAGATGATTATTATTAAATATTTTAGACATTAATTTATAAAACTAACAGTTAATTTAAAAACAGTTTGAAAAGAGGAAGTAGGAGGGAAAATGTTCAAAAAACATACCATTATATCTTTTATAACTATTTTACTTCAATTAACGTGCTGTAGATAGCGGTAAAAAAAGACGATTTTTTTCCACACAAAAGTTAATTTGCTAAGGGCATCATCTTAAAAAGGTTACAGAGCGCCTAAGCCTGTACAACATATATCGCAAAAACTACAACAGGTTACGGAACGTATGAGTCCCACATTATTCACTTAAATCTTTCAAACACTAAAGCTTAATTAAATAAACATCGCGTGCTTTCCCCCACTTAATAAACGCTACCATGTTTTTAGGACGACTCAATTGAATCAATATTGCCTTTATAAGATCATTAGTCTTGTAAAACAGTGCTTAAATCAATACGCAAGGTCTGTTTATTCGTTAACGGGACGAGCTTGTAACAGGACGGAGCGGGTAGTACTTACTACCTCACTACTACTTATTGTAAATTCCTCGTATTTTGTAAAATGTGTGTTGCGTGTATTATATATAATTACGTTGTAAAAACTAAAAAGAAAACCGACTTAATGTCTATATAAATTTTCATTCATGTATACAATTTTTGTTAAATTTAATTTATTAAAAACCGCATGACCGATTTCGATAAAATTTAAATGGGGCCTGGGAAGTATACCTACCTTTTTAAACAAAAAAACATTTTTCAAATCGGTTCTGGCGTCATTGAGTAATCGGTGGACTTACAAAAAAAAAGATTCCGACGAATTGGGAACCTCCCTTTTTCCTAATAAATTGATTTGAACTATTTATTATTAAAAAGCCGATTTAGAACACATTAAGCGTCGTAGTTTAGAACTATACTCAAAGCGAGACCCTAGCACAGATCTTAATGATTTAATCAATTGGATCTATTAATAGAATTGCCCGCCACGCGAGTTATTCGTCGGGCACTTGCCATCATCATAGTGTATCAGCTGCTCTGGAGCTGATATGTGATGTTGGTAAGAGACCTGATTGTCCCTTAGGAGATGGGCAGGCCATTAGTATTGGACGCAACTTGCGGCGATACCCTTTTCGTGTCCCATCTGTCGGGGACTTCCATTAGAGCTGGTGCGAAGGCTGAATATGCCGAGGACCTCAAAAGGCGCAAACGTACTGGGCTGTAAAGGGCCTACATATTAATGGATTTTGGAGTCGAGACTCGTTCGGAGTGAGCCCGTGGGGAACAGTAGTCCATCGCATTATTAAAATTATTCCACGATGACTGGTAGTAACATAGTGACGCCAAGCCCAAGAAGTGCCTCCTATCTAGCCCAGTATATTAGCATTGCTATTCAACGGGAGCACTGGTAGTGGTAGTGGTTCCGCCTTACTTTTCTAACGGCCTTTCCTTGTTGCCTTAAAAAATTATGTGCGTACTCTCAAACGGTGAAAACATCGTAAGGAAACCAGCATGTCGTAAAACCTAAAAAGTTTGAACTTACATAAGTTCAAACTTTATTATCAGCCTTTATACACACATAATATTTTATACTATTGCATGTTTTTCTGTACATTTCTGTAAATAAATGTACAATAAAGATGTCATTTTCATCGATTGAAACAATGACGGTTCTTTATAGAAAAAATTACCAATGATTTCTCAATATGAATCTAGTCAAAGCTAAGATGGATTATCCTATATAAGACACCATTTAACTCCTGAAATTATATTGCATATATTAATCATCACCAGAAAACCAAGAATATTTTTTTTTCAAATTCTATCAAATTCTCCTTACCTAAATTGCAATATTCAAGACAAAGTGCGAGTAGACACACTAACCTACGATTTAAATATCTTTAATTATAATATTGTCTCTAATTTCTAAATTATATAATTAATCACTTCTTGTCAAACGAGAAAGCATCGTGACTAAATTCATCGGAATATAGCTGTGCACAAAAAAAACCTATATTCAGCTAACAAAGTATGCTTACTTACTTAGCGTATATCTTTTAGTCTATGACGCTGCGCTAGCGTATGAAACATGTGGGCACGAATGCTCCTTTACTTTATCGTCACCGCTCCGTCTCGTTGCCGTCCCGTAGCGTTATAAAAAGGCCGTTATATTGCGTGAGAAGCAGCTACTTGTTGCACGCAATGTTTTTGGATGCCTTTGGGCTGTTTTAATGTGAGAATAATGGCAGATGAAGGGAGATGTTATGATTACTGTGATGTGCGTGTTTGTTTTTGTCTTACTTTATTTTTTACTTGCATTACTGACACAGTGGCATTACTATTCTTAACCTACAAAGAGCCGCTAGCGGCTGCATTTTTATATTAACAGAGTTGTGTTGGTTATTGCTTATTCAACTACTTATGGTCTAAATGTATCCTTCTTGAAAGGTCCCGCATATATAAAGTTCTTCTTCTTCTTCTTATCGTGTTATTCGTTATTTTTAACCAGTGTGGTGAAAGGTTTAAGTGCGTCTCAGAGGCACCTTTCCTGCACTTCTAATATGAATGAATAATGATACCGACATATATAAATTCCACATTAGTTTATGTTATAATGATAAAGACCCTAATAGTCAGTCATTTAGTAGTAGGCCTGTAAAGAGAAAATTTAAAGGAGACATTTTCATTACACCTATTCTGAAGTTGTACTTAACATAATACCGAAAATTGAAGCATCAGCATCTAGGTAAGCAGAGCTTGTGTTTATTTTTAAAGGAATCGTAGCTTAAATCTCCTTGCCAAATTTTATTGATAAGTTTCAAACCAATCACACCCATTAAAAAGTTTCCAAACAAACATTCACACCTCGTTTTACTCCATTATGTGGGTTATTTTGAGAAATCCTGAAACACGTGTCCATTTAATTTGCATTTTAAGTATCCCAACCAAGTTTCTAAGACACCACACCACCCGTTAAAAAGTTCCCTTACAAACATTGACACCCCACTTTACCCCATTTTTAAGGTTATTTTGAAAAATCTTGAAACATGTATCCATTTATTTTGCATTTTATTTATTCATATCAAGTTTCAAGCAAATCGCACCACGCGTTAAAAAGTTTCATACATTAGTTTTCACCCCTTTTCACCCATTTAGGGGATGAATTTCAAAAAACCCCGCCTTAGTGAGTGATTTTTTGTAAAAGGAAGCTACCTTCCAAATTTCAGCTTTCTTGCTTCAGCGGTTTCGGCTCGGCGATGATGAATCAGTCAGTCAGTCAGGTTAAACTCTTTTATATAAATATTTTTTTTAGTGAACACCTACAGATTATACATAGAAAAACACCCAAACCCGAGACAAATACTTGTAGATCACACAAACATTTGTCCCGCGGCGGGAATCGAACCCGCAACCTTCTGCCTCTCAGGCGGGCTATCGCCCACTGCGCCACAGAGATCGTCTAAGACATAAATTACATAACTATTTAAAATTCATATGAAACAGTTAAGCTATTCAAGTACCTACTGTTTAAAATGATCTACAGATAGCTCAAAAGATCCAGACTACCAGAGGGCAGCGTCACTAAAACACTGGTGGTAATACTACGTTAAATAGCAATGCTGATACGCTGGGCCAGATAGGAGCCATCTCTTTAGTATCTTTCACATCATAAGTACTAAAAAAAATGTGTTCATCAAAGGTTCGCTGGAAGAAAATTCTTATCAGGGTTAAGCTCACCTTTGTATATATTTTCTCTGTTTATTTGTCTGCATGTGTACACTCCTACAAATATTTAAAATGTAAATGTTTGAGTGGATTTTTGAATGTTTGTTTGTGTTTTTAGGGTTCCGTACCTCGAAAGGAAAAAACGGAACCCTTATAGGATCGCTTTGTTGTCCGTCCGTCTGTCCGTCTGTCTGTCAAGACACTTTTTCTCAGGAACGCGTGGAGGTATCAAGCTGAAATTTATATCAAATACTCAAGTCTACTGTCCCTTAAAGCTGTGAAAAAATCAAACTTCTAAGCCATTGCAATCAAAAGATACAGCCGTTTATGCCGCAAATTTTTGACACTCGCAAGGGAATCAAAACTACAGGGTACTTCCCGTGAACTCAGAATCTTGAAATTTGGTACAAAGCAACGTCTTATAATACAGATAAAGCATAAATTGCGATAATCGTACATTTTTAGTTACATCATATAATAAAAATATTTTTAATAATTTTAAACTTACTACCCCTTTTCTCATGAACGCGTAGAGGTATTAAATTGAAATTCATATTAAATACTCAGGTCTATAATACCTCTAAGCTGTAATAAAATAAAACTTCTATATCACCGCAATCAAGAGAAACAGCAATTTAAGTCGCATTATATTCAAACTCGCAACTCGCAAGGAAATCAAAACCTACAGGATACTTCCCGTGAACTCAGAATCTTGAAATTTGGTACAAAGCAACGTCTTATAATACAGATAAAGAATAAATTGCGATAACCTTACATTTTTAGTTACATCATATAATAAAAATATTTTTAATAATTTTAAACTTACTACCCCCTTTCTCATGACCGCGTAGAGGTATTAAATTGAAATTCATATAAAATATTCAAATCTATAATACCTTTAAGCTGTAACAAAATCAAACTTCTATTTCAACGCAATCAAGAGAAACAGCAAATTAAGTCATATATATTCAAACTCGCAACTCTAAAGGGCATCAAAACCTACAGGGTACTTTCCGTGAACTCAGAATCGTGAAATTTGGTGCAAAGCAACGTCTTATAGCACAGATAAAAGATAAATTGCGAAAACTGTAAATTTTTTGTTACATCATCCAACTATGACTCGATTGTCGTGATGGGTGAAATTTTACTTATATACCTATAGGTTTGTACGGAACCCTAGGAGCGCGAGTCCGACTCGCACTTGGCCGGTTGTTTTCTTTATCATAGATATACTTACGTTATACCACGATCTTGTCTTATTTTAAGCAACGATGTAGCCGACCATGGGGCACGCGGGCCTAGGAGACACCTAATTACTCTTGATTTGAAGAGACCCAGATTGTAGTTTTCAGGAAAGACAGACGACGGCAAAGCAATTCACTTCTTGGCTGTACGCATTGTAAATGTGGAAGCAAAGCGCTTTGTTCGTAAGGGTGGTAGACTGACAAGGTATGGATGGTACTGAGCGGTACGTTTGCTTGTCCTGTTGTGTAAAATTTAATCACACTGGCTGGATTTAAATAAAACTTAGTATAGTCTGGAATAGCATATAGGTTACTTTTAATGTAAGTACCACGTAAGTGGATGCTAATAAAGCATATAAAAACTACGTTTTAAAATCTAATAAAGCGTATAAAAAAGAAAAGCGACTTCATGTCCGTGAAGTTGACACTGGCCTCAGCGGAAGGTCTTCCGCTGAGCGCTGTCACATGGCAAAATGCGGCAGCATTATGCTGAGCTGAGTACCATTTCGCCACCATAAGTACCTAGATACTATGAAATTTATTTAGTGTTTATTATTGTAATTTTTTGTTTTGTAAACTTCCTGTTCCTTATTTTTTCTATTGTATTTTGAGTGCGCTTTCTTTCTTTCTTTCTTTCTTTCATTGAATAAAAATTTGAGCCGATATAAAATTCGAGCAATTTCAAACTTGCATACATTATATTTTCATCCATAAGGATAAGTTTTTATTTTTCGCTTAGCTCTTTATTAATTTTCGAAATTTGTAAGGACCATTTTTAAATAATCATAGGAAAGCAGAATACGAAATTTCGTTTACTTGGATGACATATTTGACATAATTGACAAATAGTTACTGAACCGATTTTGTTGCAACTTCTACGGGACCAATCCGAAAAAATATCCTTTCATATAAAAATACGTTTTCAAATCGGTTTATAAATGACGGAGCTATAGGTTTATAAAAAACAAAAAAAAGCAACCGAATTGAGAACCTCCCCTTTTTTAAGTCGGTTATAAATATAAGAAAAACAATAGACCTTTGTAAAACCAGTGTTCTTTAATACAATGATGATGATAAACAATGATCATCCAAATAAAATTATAGAGCAATCACCGGTGGTCATTGCAGCGGCTACCGATTATCGAGTTTCTCACAAGCCATGGGAAATCCAATCAGATCGGCTATTTTAATGGTATCCGATTGTTACAATCAATGATATTAAGCTTTGGTTTCTTATGAAGCGGTGACCGGTTTATTCAGTTAGCGCCATTTTGAACTTTTGATACAGCCTTAAGACGACTAAGTCTATTTATAAAATCACTTAAAAATTATAATTTTATGTTATATAACTTTGTGGCCATATATATAATTTTCTTTATATAACGGCAGCTGTCTTGGTGATAAATGATGATGGTGATATTTGCCAAGATGATTGATATTTGTTTAGTGATTGATATCGTTAATATCTTTGTATATATTATTTTTTGATATATTATATAGTCTTTATCTGGTGAGACGAGAGGGTGGGGCATCGCGTGACAAAACCGGTTGGGATAGCACCGCGTGATCGGCGCGCACCTGGCAGACGACTACTTTTGAGTTGGTGCTCGGGTGCGACGGACGTCTTAGGGACCGTAGTGCTCAACCTAAGTTCGTTGGGTTGTTAGTTAATTTCGTTGATTGTTATTTTGTGATTATAACTAAAACCAATATTTCTAGTGTTGTTTGACATTTCTGTTAAAAAGATTAGATCCATAAGATCAGAAGTGGGATAGGTTGAACTATACACGCGACTTTGATTGTTCGCCATCTCCTAAACATCAAACAGTGAACATGTGCGCGTTTCTGTTTATTTTGTGTTGTTTACTGTTGTCGCTGTAAGTAGTTTTATTATTTACATTGGTTGTTGTCACAATCGTATTGAGTAGCGACGGTACGCCGCGTGAAAAGCAATCTAAGCGTAAATTTCGTGAGCACTGTTATGCTTCGCATACATCGCAGTTTTTTTTTGCAACATTCTTGTAGATTGCGTTGTAGATCCCTTGGGCGGAGCTATGATTAAGTAAATCAAATACTTAACCGATTAAACGCTTTAGAGAAAAAGTTACCTTCGAACGTAATACAAACGTCCACGTCCGCTGCCTTACCGTCGCACCCGTGCACCATAAACAACACGCCATTGCTAGTTTCGGTGATCTCTGAGGCTTAGTTTGGAAACACGTGCAACGGACCGCTGAGGCATCGCGCGAATCTGACTCTACAGACAAAATTGTGGGACCTATATCTTTGTTAATGCAAGTTAGGTCGAAACATTACTATTACCTTTCAAATATCGATCCCTAATGTGACGATCGATGCATGACTTTGTCGTGTGGTGTGCGGAGGTAGAACGAGGGCGCGAATTAAATCACTGGACGATCGGGAATGCTTGGACCAATTTTAGTAAGAAATTCCGATCTTTTTGTCCACGATAAGTTGATATTGTCACTGTACTATTTGACGTCATGAGTACAAGTTCTATTAAATTCACCTCGTACGCAGAGTTTGTATGAAAGTCCCTGTTACGTTTAAACATCGTTAAGGGGCTTTCGGATGAACTGAAAACCAGGATAGTGATCCGTGGCATTTCTGATCCTCAAGTCAAGGCCACGACTTCTAACGCAGGGTCTTGTCAAGTTTTTGTCGTAAAGCTTAAAAATGCACCTACTGCAACCAACAATTGCCTGTCAAACACGAACTACCCTCATTCGCGAAAACACTGTGTGTGTTACACACACAAACACACCGCAGTATGACCGCATATGGAGTATGATCGGTTAGCTCGTATTACATCTGGAAACGTAGGTCATGGTCAGGTACGGTCGAGCCAAAGTAAGATTAAAGCCTTGGCTAAATCTCTGAAACCATCTAATATGAGAGAGGTTTGTCAGTTCCTGGGATTGGCGTAGATACATTGCAGGATGTGAATCGAAAGCAGCTTGTATCGCCAAGTTGGTAATTTTTGATCCCAATTTGCCAACTGAGCTTCATACAGACGCCAGTACAATTAATTGGGTAGGGTGCAATTTTGATGCAAGAACATAATGGTAAACTGAAGCGAGTTGTCGACTATTTTAGTAAGTCCATACAGAGTGTCGAGTCCTGTTATCATAGTTACGAACTTAAGGCATTAACAATCATTCGCGCATTACAACATTTTCAGCACTATTTAATAGGTTTAAAGTTTAAAATAGTAAAAGATTGCTATTCGTTAATGTTAACAGAGCGTTAAAAGGACCTGTTATCTCGCGTAGCACGATGGTGGGTTATAGAATTATAACCACGACCACAATCATATAACGTAATTTTTAGTTACCCAGACCTGTATTGTTTGCTTGGCGCATAAGGTTTCTCGGTCTCCGACCCTTCTAGTCAAATGGTTTCCGGTACCTACTGCTCGTAGTAGAATTATTTTCTAAGTACTACTTGTTATACGCTCTATACAGACATGATTACGATGCTGTCGAAATGAACCACGTACTTGCCAATCCCATCCCGTCTGACATTTACGTACTCCATCGACAATTGTTTGTGACAGTGGTACAATTTTGTGAGCTTATAATTTCAGGAATGGGTTACGGAGCTAAGCTGTGACATACATTTCATTACAGTTTTATTGCACTGTGAAAACAGCCACGTTGAACGTTATTGCCGGAAGATTCTTGATATGCTACGAATCGAAGTTCACAATAAGGGGACTCAGTGGTCCGACGCCTTATGGAAAATACAGTTGTCTTTTTATCTAACTTTTATCTTTATTCCCAAAGCACAGGGAATCTGGACTCCGGGATGCGCAATCCTCATATATTCGTGTAAGCATTACTACATCACCGATACGAGCTCGAGCTGTTGGCTAGCTCGTATGGAAAGAAGACTCAGACCGCTGCAAACTTATGGTTCAGTGGCTAAGCGAGTCAACCCCGGAGGCTGTGCAGCGTTTTTCAGTAGTGATGATTATTGATACGAAGAGCCCCGACATTGTGGCAACATATTTATAAGCCCCGACATTGTGGCTATCGTTTGCCCCGACATTGTAGCAACATATTTACAAGCCCCGACATTGTGGCTATCGTTTGTTTTGACATTGTGGCAACATATTCACGAGCCCCGACATTGTGGCAGCCCGTTATTTGTAACCTCGAGATTTTGGTTATCTCTTGCCGCGACATTGTGGCAGCCCGTTGTTTATAACCTCTGCATTTTGGTTCTCGTTTGCGCCAACATTGTTTCAGCTTGCATACCGACATTTTGGCTACCTATTTATTTCCATAATCGTACTAGGCGGGATTGCCATTGTTTCGGTAGTGATTGAGGTCCGGAACTCTTTCATTGGTGAAATAATTTGCAATCTGCAGCTTTTTTTTTTTGATGTGATTACTTATCAATATGTTTGTGCTATCTTTACAATGGGTAGTTAAAATTTTTTGTCGGTCACGTCATTGGAGATATTTCAGATGATAACGCTACAGATGATGACCCAAGTTGTGAGATCCTTGCTCATGTAAATTTACCTATGCCAGACCAACCAACCACTGATCATGCTACTGAGTAGTCAGTGGCAGTAAGTCAAGCTGACGAGGTCGTTCAGCTGTCAGGAACGGCCGTCTTAGAGGAATTATCTGGTGAGACGAGAGGGCGGGGCATCGCGTGACAAAACCGGTTGGGATAGCACCGCGTGATCGGCGCGCACCTGGCAGACGACCACTTTTGAGTTGGTGCTCGGGTGCGACGGACGTCTTAGGGACCGTAGTGCTCAACCTAAGTTCGTTAGGTTTTTAGTTAATTTCGTTGATTATTATTTTGTGATTATAACTAAAACCAATATTTCTAGTGTTGTTTGACATTTCTGTTAAAAAGATTAAAGACACTTCTGATCCATAAGAATGGATATATTTGTATAGACATATGACGAACTATGAGATGATATCAATCACTAAACTTTTGCCAAAATTATTAATGTTCAAAATTGATCATAATTGTTCATTGAAGACGGCTATCCGTGATGACGTTTAGAAATAGTCTAAGCGTCATCACGGATAGCCGTCTATTTTCATGGTAATCCTTATTGTATAACCTTGTGCAAAAAGTCACAATTTATTAATTAAAGTTCCACGAAGATTACCAATAAAACATAAAATAACACTGTAAAAAACGATGTAATTTATAAAAGCTATGTTACTTCATAAAACGTCAAACAAAGAATCATTGCCATATTTCTTTATTGACATGAAAATAATAATGAGATAGATTTTAATTGCTTATAATCACTAACTACCTAAAATGTATTGTGTAAATCAATATACCTACGAAAAACAGTTGACGTAATTCTTCGTTATGTTCAAACCGTCATGACGGCGGCCGTTTTATTAGAGACCCGTAGTTTCAGCTGTTACCTTATTATTTCTTTTGTGATGGTATCCTATCATTAACTCAGCTATTTGGTTTACGTTTTAATGAGATATTTAGCATGTTTATGGAATGGTATTGGCAACATTTATTTATTCATTTGTTTCTGACCTTTATAAGTAAGTAAAAATTAAATAATTGTGTAGAAGCTCATGAATCGACGAAACATATTGATCGTAGCGCGATGCTAAAAAAAACAGTGTCAGTAAAAGAGTACAGGCGACAGAAGATCGCATAATTCAAGTCAAAAGATCAAATTGTCCGGTGATTTATCCGCGAATTCCTGAAGAGAATAAAGCCCTGATTACCGTGGGAAAGAAATTCGCGCTTGTATAAAAGAAAAAGTTTGAACTTACTCCGTCTGGTCGTTTACAATGTAGATTATTATTTGGTGCATCATTGTGGGAGCTATATAGAGCTGTTAGAATATATTTTAGTTGAAAACATTTTCTGTATAACCTATTTTATTATATTGATAATTTCTGCCTTTTTAATAGGCTTAAGATTAATATTTTGGCTCATCATTATGAAAACTATAACAACAGACAGTAATTAAATAAATAATAAATAATGCCGGACATTTCACACAGTATCATCTGGCACCAAAGTAAGCAGAGCTTGTGTTATGGGTACCACATGACTGATATACTACTTTTATACTTTTTTTTAAATACATACCTACATTATTAGACATAGATTATTATTATTATTATACCCAATTATTAGACCCAAACCCGAGACAAATCCTTGCAGATCATACAAACATTTGTCTCTCGAACCCGCAACCTTCTGCGTCTAGTACCAACAACAGTTTTTAATAGGATGAAATTATCAATAAACGTATCTACATTTATGGCCTACTAGGGTTCTTAGGTTCTTGTTGCACTTTGGAACCAACCAAGGTTACTTTAAAATGTGCTTAATAAATATTTAGGTTTTTTCTCTTGACGATTTGTATGAATTCTTATACGTCGGTCTAGCTAGATCAATATTAAAAAGAAGTTCCACCCAATAGAGATCGTATTCCAAAGATAAACATATATGCTTAAACTGTTACTGCATAGTTTGGCCATGTTTATCTTTCTGCTTATAAATCGAAAATTCACATCTATCCATACTTCCACACTCATATTCTAAATTTAAAAGTCGCTCTGTCTGTATGTCTGTTTGCATGTTTTTGTTTACTTTTCATGGCTGAAACTCTGAACTGATCTTGATAAAACTTGCTAAGAAGATTGTATTTTGGGGATGGACGTAGGCTACTTTTAATGTAAGATTCACGCGTGCGAAACCGCAAGCAGAATCAAGTATTCAAACAAAAGTGTTTTGCTGATTATTGTGCGATTTGTGTAACGCCATCTCTATGTTAGATATCTAACATTTTTATGTGGAGCGGCGAGCATTCGCATTGTGGGTGGATTTTTTCACGTTTTTTAGCTATTAGTGCGGTACTGCCATCGAAATGTGCTTTATTGTACAAAAATATAACCACAACTAAATACATACAAATCTTCACCAACAACCGGGTTCGATTCCCGCTGCAGGACAAATTTTTGTATGATCTGCAAGTATTTGTCTCGAGTCTAGGTGTTTCTATGTATATTAATGTATGTTTATACAAAAAAAAATGTATATATGTAGTATATCAGTCATGTGGTACCCATAACACAAGCTCTGCTTACTTTGGGGCCAGATGATGTTGTGTGAAATGTCCAGGATTATTTATTTATTTAACTTATGAGTTAGGAGCCAACTCTGGTGAGTTGATAGACCGTCTGAAGGCTTCTGTCACAGCCTTAGGACTTTTGAAATGCCGAGCTGACAGTTTTACGTGCTCTTTGAAATATGGAAACGCTCAGCCGGGCGATCATGAAATTCTGATACTATCAAAACATTGATTCTAACAGCTATCAGTTACTGTTATGGAAGATTGATGATGATTGTAAGACATGCTGTCATCTATCTTTATTTATAAAAGGCGATGTGTGTAAGTATGTATGTTCCCTATAGACTCCAAACCGACGGGACCGATTTTAATTAAATTTTTAGGAAATCTTAAGATTGGCCTAGCGGGTGATCCTGTGAATTTTGATAGCTATCAGATCATTAGAACTTAAGAACGGGCAGAAGCTAGTATAATAATAATAACAACAATACTAAATATTGGTGGACAAAGCACGCAACACCAACTAGCCCCAAATTAAGCATAGCTCATATGGTTACCAGATGACTGATATAATTTTTATATATTTTTTAATATATACACATGATACTTTATAACACCCGACCCGAACAAACACCTTTGTTCATTACACAAATGTTTATCCTAGGAGGGAGTCGAACCCTTAACCTACAGCGCAAAAGGCAGAGCTACTACCAACTGAACTGATAGACCATGAATAGAAACCGAGATAGAAACTGAACATACATAAATACCAATCCATGAAATACTTGCTTATAAAAACTAATAGAATTATGTTTATTTTTAGAGTTACATAACGGTCACCCATCCAAGTAAGACCATAAGCAACTTTGCTTAGCTTCGAAACAACACGCATATATATGAATTAGGCGAATGCACGGCGAAAAAAAACCCGCGTTTAAAATTTAAATTTTAAATAGCATTGTATAAATTGCGCGGATTAATTTGCTAGTGCATGCACGGTCTAAGTTAGCTATGCAACGAACGCTTCACCACAAGGTTTTACCAAAGGTGGAATGACCTAGTTAAGCTTAGCTTGGCTGTCATAAACTTAGTAAGTTGATACCCATTTATTTTAATTTCAAATAAGAAATAAAGTTGTACATTTCACACAGCATCATCTAGCCCCAAAATAAGCAGAGCTTGTGGTATGCGAATAACTTGACTGATACAATACTACCATACTTTCATTTTTGTAAATATTATAAATACATATTGGACATAGAAAAACACCCCGACCCGAGACAAATATAAGCAGATCAAATATTTATAACAGGTAAAAACATTTGTTCCGCGACGGGAAACGAACCCGCAACTTTCTGCGTCTCCACCGGGCCTTAGCCCACTGCGCCACAGAGGTCGAAAAATTATAGTTTCAAATATTTTAGTTATAGCTTTTTTTTGTTCTGTTTAGATTTAGGTATGTTTATTGTATATATTTTATATTACATTTATGTATCTTTTTCATATCCTGTAATTTTGTATGTACAACTTATTTTCATCATAAATCACTTATTAATATCATCCTTTTTTCAGCTACATTCAGTTCTATCCATCCCATGCTTGTCTGGTAGAGATTGCTACTTAGCAATAAGACCGCGCATTGTAGTACTGACTAGCAAAACATTTCATTTTCTACCAGTCCAATGTATTTATGTTGTACAATAAAGTATATCTTATCTATATATTTATTTGAAATATATATTTTATTAGCCTCTACAATGCATTGAAATAAAACAAGTAACGAAAACCAAATCGCAACTAACTGTCCAAAAAGTGACCAAAAGCAATTATGTAAGTGTTTCGTGAATATTTTACTTCTGACAAATATATTAGAAGTCTTAAAGTTTTTTAAACTTACGCAATCAGAACACATTATTATAAATATATACGGGTATTTATCGCGTTTATTTGCCTATTTTTCCCGACGTCCGACAAGTTTTCACTCTGTCGTGGTTACGGGATGACTGGAGTACTGGAGCTACCGCCTCTGCGAAACGGGGGCTGCATTTTTTGCAACTACCCTCACTTGTTTTTCCGAAATAGAAATGTCCATCTGCACACTCGGGCGACACACACACTAACCGTGTCCATGACGCATTGAGAAACCGGTCTACGATGAGTACACTTAGCTATAACTGGATTCCATGAGGCAGAGAGTCTGAAACCGTCTTCACGATTGAAATTAGGATATTTCTTAATTTCAATCGCTTCCCGAACCATTCTCTTGCCTTTCATTACATATAACTTGAGGTTTATGTAATTCAATCCAGTGATTAGGTCCTGAGTCCACTATGTGCTCTGCTATTGCAGACTTGTTTACTTGTCGATTTTTGACCGCCGCTATGTGTTCTTTAACACGTTCCGCGATCGTGCGTTTAGTCTGGCCTATGTAGGAACACCCGCAGCTACAATCTATTTTGTAAACCCCAGGAACTTGCAGAGGTATGACGTCTTTTGGTGTTCGTAGATACTTCGTCATCTTGATGAGTGGAGTGTAGATCGACTTGTATGAAAATTTACTGAGCATGTTACCAATTTTGTCCGTAACTCCTTTCCCCTAAGGCAAGAACGCAGGCTGTCTTTTCACATCAATGTGTTCCTGTTTGCGCCTCCAGTTAGAACGACATCTGATTCGAGTATTGTAGCCATTCCGTTTCAGAACCCCTTTAACATGATCAAGCTCACCCTGAAGATGTTCAGGATCGCAAAGGTCATGAGCTCTGTTTACTAGTGAGGAGACTACTGACTCCAGGTGTCTTGGATGGTGGTGTGACGCTGCATTCAAGTATCTGTCCGTATGTGTAGGTTTTCTATACACTGTGTGTGCCAAGGTCCCGTCACATTTTAGCATCACTTTAAGGTCGAGAAAAGCTAACATTCTGTTTTTCTCAATTTCATGTGTAAAGCGTATCTTACGGTGTATGGAGTTCAGATAATCAGTTAGCTGATCCACTTCCTGGTTATTCCCGTTAATTATACAGAACACATCATCGACGTACCTCTCCCAAAGTTTTATACCATGGGCTGCCAGGTCTATCATGGATTCAAAATGTTCCATCCAGATACTGGCACGAACAGGTGCCACAGGGCTTCCCATTGCTACGCCGTCTATCTGGAGGTAATGTTACCCTTGATACAAAAAGAAGTTTCCATCAAAACAGTTCTGAAGGAGCAAAATGTACTGATCAGGAAGTTCGTGATCACTCAATCTATGTCTCACTACATCAAGGCAATCTTTAAGAGGAACGTTGGTGAAAAGCGACTCAACATCAAAGCTTACCAGTAAGTCTCCGGGTTCCAACTTTATGTCCCTGATGATGGTGACAAAATGGCGCGAATCCTTCACAAAAGACGACAACTCCATACACCCTAAGATTCGCTTTACACATGAAATGGAGGAAAACAGAATGTTAGCTTTTCTCGACCTTAAAGTGATGGTAAGATGTGACGGGACCTTGGCACACACAGTGTATAGAAAACCTACACATACGGACAGATACTTGAATGCAGCGTCACACCACCATCCAAGACACCTGGAGTCAGTAGTCTCCTCACTAGTAAACAGAGCTCATGACCTTTGCGATCCTGAACATCTTCAGGGTGAGCTTGATCATGTTAAAGGGGTTCTGAAACGGAATGGCTACAATACTCGAATCGGATGTCATTCTAACTGGAGGCGCAAACAGGAACACATTGATGTGAAAAGACAGCCTGCGTTCTTGCCTTATGTGAAAGGAGTAACGGACAAAATTGGTAACATGCTCAGTAAATTTTCATACAAGTCTAAACGCACGGTCGCGGAACGTGTTAAAGAACACATAGCGGCGTTCAAAAATCGACAAGTAAACAAGTCTGCAATAGCAGAGCACATAGTGGACTCAGGACCCAATCACTGGATTGAATTACATAAACCTCAAGTTATATGTAATGAAAGGCAAGAGAATGGTTCGGGAAGCGATTGAAATTAAGAAATATCCTAATTTCAATCGTGAAGACGGTTTCAGACTCTCTGCCTCATGGAATCCAGTTATAGCTAAGTGTACTCATCGTAGACCGCTTTCTCAATGCGTCATGGACCCGGTTAGTGTTGTGTGTCGTCCGAGTGTGCAGATGGACCTTTCTATTTCGGAAAAACAAGTGAGGGTAGTTGCAAGAAATGCTGCCCCCGCTTCGCAGTGGCGGTAGCTCCAGTACTCCAGTCATCCCGTGACCGCGACAGAGTGTAAACCTGTAGAAACTTTGGGAAAAATAAGTAAATAAACGCGATAAATACCCGTATATATTTATAATAATTAGAGATCTTTATTTACAGATATGTATCAATTAAATATTTAGGTGTATTAGGTAGTTAGAGTAGGTAAGGTACTTACCTATTTCACTTTCAAAACTTTCGTGAGTTGTATAATATTATATCATAGCGACCCACCCTGGCTTCTCACGGGTGCAATGCTTATACTAAATATATACTACAGAATGTCTAATGTGATTGGAAACCTCTAAAATTATTAATGTTTCTCTACTATTATTATGCATGTTTTATACATAAATCTTCCTCTTAAATCACTATCTATAAAAAAACAGCATCAAAATTCGTTTCGTAGTTTTAAAGATCTAAGCATACATAGGGACAAACAGACAGCGGTAAGCGACTTTGTTTTATGCTATGTAGTGAAAGCACGGGTTTTACTCACGTATTATTAATTATAATATTAATAATACGTGAGTTAAGCCCGTGTTTATCAAAATGTTAGGTACTTACCTATTTATCTACTTGCATGGCGAGTTAAACATTCATAATTCATTTATTGTGGAATATAGGTGAATTTTAGGGTTTATTTAATTACTATTTTCACAACGCTACCATTTGGAAATGGTGTACAATATTTTCTAATCAACTGAGACCTTTATAAAAAAAACATAACACAATAATAATTTAGTATAAACGTCACTGTAACAATTATTTAATTAAATGTATGCAATTTTATAAATTCAGTTATATTATAAAAAAAGTATCTTGTAACCTTAATAAATTTATTTAACGGCCATTTTTTAAATAGGTATGAAATTATAGATATTCCCGCATATTACATAGCGACTATTCATATACATATACGTTCTTGGAACTTTTGGCAATGACAATTCTGTCCTGGTTTCTTGTGCTTCTATGATAGTCCTCACTTAAGAACAGTTGATTAAGTTTTCTAACAAACAAAGCAGACTCCAGGATATAAATATAAGTTTTTATGGCATTTATGTTCTACTCGTACATTTATAATATAACTAGCTGCTGCCCGCAGATTCGCACGCGTGGTACTTACATAAAAAGTAGCCTTTGTCCTTCTCCAAGGTTCCATCTATCTCTATACTAAAATTCATCAAAATCGGTTCAGTGGTTTAGGCGTGAAAACGTGACAGACAGACATACAGAGTTAATTTCACATTTATAATATTAGTATAGATTTCGTTTAAAAAACTACTAAGAAAACAGACTTCATTAATAAAAATCGAGCTCATTTATCATATTTCGAAATTCGTTAACACCAATGGAAAGTCATAGGAAAGCAAAATACGATATTTCCTTTAATGACATATTTTTTCCAGCTATTTTGTTTTAAAAACCAAACTACTGAACCGATTTTGATGAAATTTCTATGGGAGCAATCGGAAAGTCTACCCATTTACATTAAAAAATATTTTTTAAATCGTTTCATTTAAAAAACATATACAACCAAATTGATCCTCCTTTTTTTTCAAGTCGGTTAAAAAGTTGGTAGTTACAGCTTCAACATATATATTGGTATTAATGGAAAATCAACACAACACTATCTAGCCCTAAACTAAGCACAGCGTATTTTAAGAACTAGCAAACATATTAAACATGAGCCGAAAGATAGGGCTCAACAGCCAGCCGTTCACCTGCCACGCCACAGAAGTCGCCATAACGAGATAGAACGAGCTTTACCTGTATTAATTTATACCAGACCGAGTTCTAAAGATTTATTATAATAGGCTTCTATTGTGCTTAAAACCATTGGTCAGACACGTCAGCAGCTCATTGTGTTTGCCCGCAAGCGACATGATACCGCCATCTATGTTTAAGGCTGTACCCTCAGCAATGACTTTTTGTATGGAAAATTGTGTCTTATTTTGTGGCTTGAGTATATGGCTCATAATCTGCTCATTAATTGAAAGAATAGTTATTATTAAAATATGTAAACTTCTTTTTAATTTTCTTCCTCGTTTAAAAAAAATGTTTTTGTATATTCTGTATTTTTTTTACGAAATAAGGTCTAAATATTCAACTATAATCGGATTATTTTAAAGTTGACGTTTTTGAACTGGATGCGTTTACGAATATTATGAAAATAATTATTAATCTGATTAAAATATTGTCCGTTCATTTGTTAAAACTAAAAACTTTTACTTACCAATAAAAAATCGCGCTATCCCGTCAAAACGGTTTACGAGTGAACTAGTCGATTATCTTTCCATACAAACGGCGAAGGGTGATCACACCACCGTCTGATGATGAACAACCAAAACTAAAAGTGATATAAATTTGTCTTGTCATAATATATGCTTGTATCAATACAGAATTGTAAAAATAATATGGGTTTGAGATAGATAAGAAAGATACAAGACTCAAAATAATCGTATTTCATCACTGATTTTAGCGCAACTTTAGGTGTAAATAAATAACAAACGGAGTACGCAAACTAAAAAAATATTCCGATACAAGCATAGATTATTTTTTCAAGAGCTCAAATTTTTTTTTTTTTTAAATACATTCAGTAGTTTTTTCATTAGAACCCTTGAGGTCTATTCATTATTTTTACGCAATCGTTTTATTTAGAAATCATAGTCTAATCTGATCATATGACTAGAAATTAAAATCACTAGCTATCTCCTTACTGCTCATCTCTATCCTCGGTGTACGTCTATCCTTTTCTCAAACAAAGCTAGATGAAATAGCGTGCATTTTAGCTGCGCTCACTAACGAGTTTGTGCCGCTGACTCGTGTATCCTTAAGGTAAATTAGTCAGTATCGCCTTAACTATATAAGCTCAGAAAGTCACATGACGTCTTTAACCCGAAATGTATCTACTATTAGTGGTATATCCACCAATACGTCATAAAAATACAGCTCAGAAATTAAAAAAAATACTCGTAAAAGTAGTAGTATAAATAAGTAAATAATAATAATCCCGGACATTTCACACAGCATCATCTGGTCCCAAAGTAAGCAGACCTTGTGTTATGGGCATCACATGACTCATATAAAAAAAGTAATTAAGTAGTATATGAGTCATGTACTAGTAATTAAGTAGTATAGTAGTATATGATATGTTTTGACAAACTCTGTGGCGCAGTGGGCTAAGGTCTGGCTGAGACGCAGAAGGTTGCGGGTTCGATTACCGCCGCGGGACAAATGTTAGTATGATCTGCAAAAATTTGTCTTGGGTCTGGGTGTTTCTATTTATAATATAATATTTACAAAAAAAAAGTATATAAGTAGTATATCAGTCATGTGGTACCCATAACACAAGCTCTGCTTACTTTGGGGCCAGATGATGCTGTGTGAAATTTCCGGGATTATTTATTTATGTGGTACCCATAACATAAGCTCTGCTCACTTAGGGTTAGATGATGCTGTGTGGAAATTCCCGCTTTATTATTTAATTTATTTATTTATTAGCAAGAATACTCTAACAAAGTACATTTCATCACTACATGGTATGAAACAAAGTCGCTTCCTGCTGTCCGTCTGTCCCTATGTATGTTTAGATCTTTAAAACTACGCAACGGATTTGAATGATAGTTTAAATAGGTAGAGTATTTCAAGTGGAAGGTTTATATGTATAAAACATGTATAATATAGTAGAAATACACAGATAATTTTAGAGGTTTGTAATGTGGTGTAGTAAAAAAACTCATTTTTTGCGCTAACATCGCAAACGCTGGCTGGACCCTACGAGATAGATCATTGTACACCTTAAAAATGTTTACAAAAAAGTCAGCGATGGTACATGTCTATCTCTTAAGGATAACCATTCTGTATTATAATTAGTATCAGCATTGCACCTGTGCAAAGCCGGGGCGGGTCGCTAGTAAGACTTATAAAGCCCTGGTATAAATGTATAAGTTTATTTTAAACCAGCTATTTACTGCCTGTATAAAAATAATAATGATTATGAACAGAAATCGGAAAAAATGCACCAACACGTGTGCTCCAATTCGTCCAATCCGATCCATTATTCCAGAGATTATCAGCAGGAACCAGCTCAGACATTGTGTTCCTGGTTCTTATTTGCATAAAGCTCTCCATCTGCGATGTTTGAAAGAATCGAGATCGCATCAATGTAGTTTTGGTTCTGTTATGTATCGTTTAAACGTATAACACCTTGAGTTAATTATAGGTTTGTATGGTTTCTGTTGGTCATGGTACTAGTTGTCCCACCCACGTAGAATACATATTCCACATATATATAGTAGAAGAGAATATATAAGAGGGGACTCTTCTAACACAGGTGTAAACTTAAAAGAAGAGATCCTTACTCTACCATTTATGTATGTAACTAAAATTTGGTAAAAGTTGGATAGTGTTGTGTGCATTGTCCCCCTCTAAGACGCACTTTAATCTTATCACCCTGGTTTGAAATAACCAGAGACGTGATCTTCTTACCAAATTTTATCAAGATCCATTCAATCGTTAGGCAATGAAAATTAAACTTTTAAAATATAATATTAAGTATAGAAGTATGGATATAGATATCATTTATAATTAATCTAGTTATATCTGGGTATTTTTATTAATTACGTTTAATAGTTCTTAAAATAATCTTGTACAAATAAAACTACAGCTGTGTTTTTATTTTTTAGTTGTATGTACCTTATTTGTCCACAGAACAGAAAATATTATATGTTTCTGTTTCTGAAAATATAAATAAACGAAAAATAAATATTGGGACAATGCACACAACACCATCTAGTCCCAAACTTAGCATAGCTTGTATTATGGTGACTAGATGACTGATAGTCTAAACACTTATATATTTTACATATTTTACTTATAAATTACAAATATACTTTATAACACCCTGAACAAACACCTATGTTCTTCACACAAATGTTTATCCTCGGAGGGAATCGAACCCTTAACCTACAGTGCAGAAGACAGAGCTACTACCAACTGAACTGACAGGCCAGTCGTCTCATCGAATTCTTATATATTTTTAAATACTTATAAAATTAAATTCATATATGATATAATATCGAAGAAAGAAGGAAATCGAACCTTCAATCAATAGCGCAAAAAGCAGAGCTACTACCAACTGATCTAACAAGCCAGACTTAAATTGTTAATATTTTATGTCTTTATCATCTTATTTCTAAAAGGACAATTTAATAAAATACAAAACTATTCTTCCCTGTCAATGGTTATTTCAAACCAGTGTGCTGAAAAGATGAAAATAAAACTATTAAGTCGTACGTACCTTAATATAATTTATATATAAATAAGTACCTAGATGTATTTTTATGTTGGTATGATACGATAAACTAAGGTTAAATTTTTGCCATGACGAGTTAGAAGCAAGGTGTGGTTATAGGGAGCAGTCATCACTTTTATCGATATCGATACTTTGTTTTAGTAGTGAGCGCAGTCGAATGAATATTTTATGTATTAACAAGAGGTACGGGTAGAGTAGGTAATACTTTTCCTTAAATAATCATAGTTAATTATAGTCATCATTTATTTAAACTTTAAAAAAGTAATATATATATATATAAACTAGTGGCTCTGTTAGCTGCAGACATCGCGAATATTTAGCGAAAAGACAGAAATATAACTTTTTTACATTTTCAACCTCCATATCTCCGCCATTTTAAAAAAAAATCCAAAAACCGAATCAAAAAAAAATTCTATATAGTTATAGAAGCTGCTCACAAAATTTCACGAGAATCGGTTGAGAAATGCGACCTGTAGAGGAGAATACCCGGACAGACACTGGCTGGACAGACAGACATACGAAAACATTTATGCCTGAGCTGAAACGGAGACACTCGCTTCGCACGGTCAATTATATACCTAATGTGAACTAATTAAAAATGAATAAAAAGATCTACCTGACGCTCTATACGAATATAAAAAATCCAAAAGTGTTTCTGTCAGTTTCTTTATTTGTTACCTTTTCGCGGTGAGAAGGCCAAACGGATTTTGTTAGAAGATCTCAAATTTTTTAGTAAAATATTTCTTGAAATCGCTTAAGTAAGTTTTAAGATTATCAATCGTTTCAATCTCAATTCAACAAATCTAATCGTTTTTCTGTAAAAATAAGCTATAGTTATTAGTTTAGACTAATAAAACCAATATTGTTACTAAACTTTTCAGAACTCGGTGCATAATTTTAGGTTTATATTTATTTCTTCGTTCATAAATCTATCATGACTAACCTTGGTCTGCATTACCTATTAAAAATATCTAGCTAACAAAACATATTTAAAAAAATACTAGTTTCTGCCCATGACTTTGCACGCGCGGTATCTACATAAAAAATAGCCTACGTTCTTCCCTAAAATACAAGTACTCTCTATTTCCTTACCAATTTTCATTATGATCCGTTCGGCCTAGCCTTAAAACATAACGTTAAGACAGACAGAAACACTTCCGAATATATAAAAAAATCACGTGTCGCGGGACACGCGTTTGGAACGAAGCCCCTTTCGTATGCAGGGTTGGCATGAAATGAAGAGATGGTTGATTGTGTGTTGTGTAAGAATCTGATGAATTAAAACAGTTTCTCCATGATAAATTCGGTTTGCATATGAACAAATGATCAATCACAATCTACAACAAGAAATAATACTATTCACGCTGTTTTTATAGATATTTGAAAAATATAACATCACAAACGTACATATCTTAATCCAGTTACCATAGACCTATAATTTTAATGATTTAATGTTCTGATGAAAATTAATAATTATCATTGATTTCGCTTTCTCTTTTTCTCTTACGGTTTTTCGTAACGTAACACGTTAAATTTTTTCTCGGCTTGTTCCCCTCGCCAACCCGCGATAAGGAACTTTGTTCCAATATTAATATGGATAACTGCACTATCGATAACTCAACACCACTTTATCGACAGCATCACATCTCTATAACGCTCACATCGAGCTTCGCGTGACCTCTGCCCTACGCGTCATTCGCCTGCGCATGCCTCGTAGCGGTCCCGCCCCGCACCTTTTCCAGTTTTGGGTATCGAATATTGATACCACTTTTTGATTTGAAATTGTAGTGACTTGCAAATTCTTCATAGTTCTTTTTTATTTTCTTCCTAAAATAGCATCTGTCTTGCTGAGAATTTTGCCAGTTTCTCTCGTGATTGTTTGGTTATAAAGTCTTAGTCAATCGTCACTTGTCTATTCTAAACGTCATCGCGGTATGGCCGTCTAGAATAACTCTCTCGCAACATAATACACTTTGAATTTAATCCTCCATACTTGTTCTATAAAGTCAAATTTTATGATCAAAATTCCGCTAAGATTACTGAATAAAACATGCGATAGCACGAGAAAAAATAATTCATTTAGGAATGCAAATGATGAAATGACAAACGAAGAATCTTCTTTATAGTTTCTTCCTTTAACGGCATATGTCTTAATGTCAATTTTGCCAATTTCAAGTGATTTTTTTTGTTATAATATCGTCGCTAAGTCTTAGTCGATCGTCATTTATTTAAACATCTAAACATCGTCATCGCGAGTTGGCTGTCTAGAACTTTATTGAATCTCTCGTTGTACAAATCGCAGAAGAACATAATTCAATTGCTTACACTTGTGAAGGCACAATTTATTGGCTAAAATGTTACTAGAAGTACTCAATAAAATAAGAAGTAACGCGAGAAAAGCTAATTAGTTTAGAAGAGCTATGTTATTTTGTAGAATGTAAAACGTGATTAACTTGCAATTATGTGTTGGTTGTGCATTTGTGTATTATGTGCATTATGTTCATTTGCACAACGCACAAAATTATTGATTCCTTGAATCGGTTGGTAATTTGAATAACTAAAATATATCGTAAAATATGAAAATCTTAGAGTTACATTTTTTAAATTACAATTGTTAAATTTACTAACCTGACGTGGTGAGGTGATTCACCTCAGTTTATTCGCCATGTAAATTGGTGCTACTCAATAAAAAAAAAAACTTATTACATTTAAAGACTGTCATTTGAATGTAACTCAAATTTGAACTTTGTTGTGGGCACTTTTAAGATCGTTCGAATATTACGAAATTTTAGACCAGTGAAAATCGATACCAGTAGTTTGTTCGTCATTTCGTCATTCTCTATGTGTACAATAAATAATTTATCTACCTAAATAAAACTTTTATCTACTTACATAACTCAGCCAGTCATCACGTTTGGTATCTGACTGCTCAATTAACGTTTCAATAAAATATTGTTAAAAAAATGTATCTAGTTTTTGTGAACGTCTAACTTAATCTACTAAAATGGCGTCCATTGAATTTCCCTAATTCAAAGGCAAGGTGAAAAACGTCATCACATAGAATGCAGACAACTCATGCCTATTCACTACCCTTCAAGCCTTTAAAACCTCTGTAACAATCCCCATCATTTTTTACACTTAAAGCACGCGACTACAAGCTCTTTGATAATAATGTCCATCATTAGGAATCCTTTCAAATAATTCGAATTCCATACACAAATTCGACTCAATTAAAACAGAATTCTTACAGAGCAGTCGATTAATGAAATTAAGTCAGCATTTAGTCGATTTAACCATCGAAACCAACAATAGCATCGAGCAACAATCGAATGAAAAGACCCCTTAAATCGATACAAAAGGACCTAACTAACTCACTGGCGTGACTATTAAAATATAATGACATGATATATTAAAAAAAGGTACACGAAAAGGGTACGATGCGATGTTACGATCCATTTTTCATAACGCAGTTGGTAGCAAATGGTCAAATAAAAAGGCCGACACTTTATGAAAAACGGATTCTTGAGTTGGGCTTTGTCATCGGCTGCGTCGGGGGATACCTGCGGAGCTCACGCGGCGAAGAAAACATAAAGAATATTCCATATTTCTGGACGTGGATTGCATAAATAGTACAGGGGGATGAAAGTTTAAAAAGACAGTATTCCAGAATAAAACTCAAACTCAGATATATCACAGTTGTGAATGAAATGCTGACAAAATTTTAGGTATGCCTAGTCGATCTAAGTATGAGTTTTGTTCTAAAATAAAATCCAAAATCATGGTGGCTTTTTGACAGCTTTAAAATAAGGAAGGAGGAGGAAAATGTTTTGTCTGGACTTTACCGGACTATTGAAACGAACTCCGATAGTCTTAATAGGCAAAAAAACATGCTGAATCATGTTTAGACATTTTTTGTTGCTTCAAAACATCTCGTTTAAAAAGTGACTTAATTTTTTTTTGGTGATAATCAAACATAACTGGTGATTCGATTGTTTTGGCACTAATTTTGTGTAAAACACGAACATTGTTAGTTAGCTTACAACAAAATACAAATTTGTTCTTTTTTTATAAATCACAGTTTAATAATTAGTTAAAATTTACATTATTGTTCTTATAGAATTTCTTTTTAAAGAACTTTTTAGAATTTTCCAATGTTTTATTCGACACTTTTTTAAAAAGTGACTAATATGTGCGAAAACATAACAATTTGGTAAATTTAAGAAGTGTCATTTAAAATGTTACTCTTTGGTGCAAACAACAAAAGGTCGTTCCGCTTTCTGAGAGCACTGACCGGGATACAAGGAAGCCATTTATACATATATAAATAGATGACATTATTGGCATAAGGTATCGTAACCTCGAGGGTCATTTTAGACACACAGGTGAACAAAATGATCTTCTAAAAATGTTTTATAAAACCTGTAATGTAATTACTGTAATTATTCATCCAAAACTCCTACAAACTTTTCTCCAATCTTCATGTCCCAAGCCTTATCTTACAACTCTTTAGGTCAGTTATGGTGTGCGCTAAAAGACAGGACCTTTCAGGCAACATTTGGTTTTACAAGCCATTTTTGCTCCCATGTCCGGAGCTAACAAGGTTCGTCCTTGACTCATTCATCATTCATCATTTATCAGATATCTATGTACTTTTAAGACTCTGTGGAGTCTATTCCTCCTCGCTACGTTTCACCTAAATATCTCCCGCGTAACGTTGCATTGCATCACGTACTCTTTGGATTTAATAGAAAGGACTTTCCATCCCCCCGTACCCTATTGATAATATTTGGTCATTCCCTTAGTGGTAGCCGTCTCATTTATAATATTTTATAGAAATCAACTAAACGGGAACATAATGCTATACAAAGCTATGCTCCGGTTATGTTCGGCGTTTTATTGTAAATTGCTTATGATTAGTGTGACCAAACCTTTTTATGAAATATAGAGATCTGACATTAAACAAATTGATATTTTTGGGTAAAAAATAAGTTGTTGATAGTGGGGTTTGGTTTCAACGTTACAATGTTGGTACATACACAACTAAATTAATTATAAGTTTTTCTTTTTCGATGGCATGTGTCATAATTATGTAAATTTTGCCAATATTAAGTGTTTATACTATGATACTATGATATGCTATGATGTCACGCGAGCACCAGCTGGTTTTATATAAAATAACAAATGACGAACGACAAGATACAACATCTTGTCGTTCGTCATTTGTTATTTTATATAAAACCAGCTGGTGCCCGCGACTTTGTCTGCGCTGGATTAGTACTTCGTGTAATTCTAAGTTTTTGCAGTGCACGTCAGAATAGCTCGCAGATGGCATATTTTTTACCTACTTATTTGACACTTATCGTTTATTTTTATATATTTTAGACAATTCACACATTATCTTTATAAATTAAAGCCTATGTGTTATTCTGATGTATAAGCTATATTATTGTAAAGTTTCTTAAAAATCCATTCAATAGTTTTTGCGTGAAAGAGTAACAAACATACATACAAATATTCGCGTTTATAATATTATTAAGTAAGAAGTAAGATCCGTAGTTTTTCATATACAATAACTAAGGATTAGTTTTGCTCGAATCAAAGTAAAACACAAATCTTTTATTCCAATTATTCACACCCGAGTCAATAACTCCAGCTCTTTTGGAATAAAAACATCAAAATTACTAATAAAAGCGGGAATAACTCATGTAAAATAAATAATTTAAACGCGCAATGTTTGCTTCGCAAGACAACCAATTTTTCGGCCTATTTACCTATTTTTTGAGATAATGATTTTGTCAATGTTGATAACGGTATAACAAGACTAATAATAGAACCCGATGGTAAAAGAACCACGATGCTGAAAATTTTAAATAGCCAATTGACTAAATAGTTAATAGTTAGTTAGTTAGTAATAGTGATCGTTTCCACTTGCTCCTACTCGGTTCTCCTACTGGTAGGAGCACGAGGACCAATATGTCCATATGCTCCTACCGGTAGGAGTATAAGGATAAGCATATCCTCATGCTCCTACTAATGAACAGTCACGTAACTAATTTTCGTCCTAAGTATATTCTTCTGGCGCTTCGGCGGCCGCTGCCGCGGCACGCTCGCTTTGCTCGCTCACCTTGCGCGTTGTTTTCTATACTCTAACATAACCTGACCAAGTGGTTTGCTATAAAAATTGCAATTTTCTTTTGCAGTAGGAGTATCAGGACATGGGTGTCCTGGTGCTCCTATCAGTAGGAGTATTTAGTAGGAGCACAAGGAAGTATCTGTAATAGTTAGTAACGTAGGCAGGTACAGTGACTTCACACTTGACAGGTTTTTATTTCCGGTCATTTCAGTTTTCACATAACTATTTCCTATAATGTAAAAAAAAAGATCGGGTCATGACTCACAGCTCAGCAATACTTCTCAATATAAACAAGCGAGTCAATTTCTAAAACAGTGGAATGCTAGTTATCCACTTACGTGGGCAGACAATGATAGTGAGTGTTATTTATTGTTATCGTCTTCTTATTAAAATTCGGTGACATGCATTATTAGGTAACACGAGAAAATGGATGATACAAAATGTAGGCGATAACAAATTTCATTCTTAATATAATCATTTCAATAGTTTAAGAAACGGTTTTTTATTTTTTTTATTTGGAAAACACATTTTTTAAAGGTTTTACAGGTTTTAAAAATTATTTCACGGCGTCTGGTAGAAACATTGCGTGACCCAAGAGCTGGCTTCTATCTGGGCCAACGTATTAGCATTGCTATTCAACGTGGCAATGCCGCCAGTGTTTTGAGAACGCTGCCCTCTGGCAGTGATCTGGATCAGTTGAGCTATCTATAGAACGTTTTCCTTAATTAGCTCAACTGTTTCACATGTATATTATATTATTGCGTTTTATTTAGTTTTAGGTCTTATTGATAAGTTTGTTTTTCCCACATTTTGTAAAAAGCCGAAGCAGAGATCCCTCACGTCTATTTACAAGTAGATAATACTTAGTTAGAGTGAGGAATCAAAGTCAAGATTTTACAGGTTAAGATGACAAACCTTCCTTGTGTCTATTTAAATATAAAATACTTGTAAGACATTGTGTAACTACTTTTTGGAAATAAATATATATTATTATTATTATTATTCTATATATATCTGTAATTATTTCTGTAAATAAATGTATGATATATAAATATAGAGATATACATATAGACACAGAGATTGTTTTTATAAGACGGACTTAGACTACTCTTTAGGTACCTACCACGCGTGCGAAACCACGGGCAGCAGCTAGTGGGTATCTTTGATTTTATATATAAAATTGAATTATATTTTATTTAAATACAACCCTTATTTAGGTAAAAACTATTGCCAAAAGGCCAAAAGTAATGCTGGAAAATAATATTGCACTATTTGTTGTCAATTCAATACGCGAGTTTCGAATTAACTCTCTATATCGTAATCATATAACTATTTAATGTGCCGTTGAAGTATAGTCTGTTCTTACCTTGTCACTCTAATACAAGCATTGTGTTTCTTTATGATTCGAGCAAAAATAATACTTAGTTATTTTATATGAAAGGCACCATTTTATATAAAATAACAAATGACAAACGTCACGATACGATTTGTGACATACTAAAAACAATTTATATTGTTTTTGACTTGACACTGGCAAAATTGACATGACACATGCCATTAACGAAGAACAAGTAGTAACTTAACGCCACATTATTTAATTTGGATTATGATATAGATTTGATATATTTTTTGTCATATTTCGTTTACAATGGCCACAACAAATCAAAGCTGTTATTACAAGCAATCATACCTGACATTTCGTTCGTCATAACCAAAGCTACATTACTCATAATTTTTCTTCACAAAGGCATCGCCGCCAAAAGGTGGCAATTAGTGACAGGTGCTGCCATTCTAAATCATATAAATTTGACTTTTTTTCATTAAAAAAACTTGTGTTCCGTCTAAAGTTTTGCCCAACAACCTTTGTCATAAACAGCTTCTATCGAAACCATTATAGAACACAATGTATGGTGACATGTGGAGGTGGATTTTGAAATGAAATCTCATGATGACGTATAAAAATTCGATGCACTGATTTTTTGCTACTCAAACGTCTTTTTGTTTGCAAGAAGGCGACTCAAAGTCTGGTAGTTTCACACGATTTTTGGAATATGATTAAATGCCTATTGTTGTACTTAAATCAATTATTTTATTTTGATACACCTTTTTTTTTTATTTATTATATATAAGCTGACCCGGCATACGTTGTTTTGCCATATAAATTATCTATCGTAAAAAATAACTTTTTTTTCATAAAAAGTATCCTATGTTACTTCTAATACCTCCAAGAATTATGGTGTAAGAGTTTCATGATGATGGTTAAGTAGTTTTTGCGTGAAAGCGTAACAAACAAACTTACATTCACATTCATAATATTAGTAGGATATACATAAGTATATAATATATTATATTAATACGTGAAGCAAAACCTTTGTACCCCTTTTTACGAATATTGCGCGGATGGAGGAGTATGAAATTTCGCACACTTATGATTTATATAGAGAAGGAGTGCAGAATGCTACAAGTTTTTTAATAATTTAGCATTCAGCACATTGATTTAAAAAAAAACTTAAAAAATACATTAATTAATGATTAATTATGGTCGAATTTCGACCAGTGGGCGATCGGGAGTAATTATTAATCTACATAAAATATTACAGAAATGTAAAGAATTATGTATGTCTTTATGTTTCTAAAAACATATTTTTTTATTCAGTTATAAAACGAAAAATGACTTTTTCTTACCTGGGCTATCTGGGCCCAGCGTCATGAAGAGTCTGTCCTCTGGCAGTGATCTGGATCAGTTGAGATAACTATAGATCGTTTTAAGGAGTCCTTAGATCTATCAAACGTTTCAATTCAATTCAGTTCATTTATTAATTTAAAAATATACATTAAATTTGAATACATTACAGTAGCCTAATATTACACATAATAATAACATTCACTACATAGTATAAAACAAAGTCGCCTCCCGCTGTCTGTCTGTCCCTTGCTGCGATTTTTTTTAATAGAGTGATTCAAGAGGAAGGTTTATGTTTATAATACATGCATAATATAGTAGAGAAACACCGATAATTTTAGAGGTTTCTAATCACATTAGACATTCTGTAGTATATTTGGTTTAAACATTGCACACATGCGAAGCCGGGGCGGGTCGCTAGTAAATTATAAAAAACAAACAAAATAAAAATAACTATTAAGTAAATTATTATTCAATTGAAATCACTACTAAAGTAAGAGTTCGTCCACGGTATAAAAGCACCCTTCCAGAAGATAATTTTCAGATTATTTTTAAATATAATTCGGCTTTTGATGGTTTTCATTTCAACGTGTAGATATAATTTTCACTCCAAACGGGATATTTACCATGATATATTATGAGTATTTCTGCTTCTCGATATTTCGGCACTGTTGCATGCGCCATAAACTGAAGTTTTTGCTGGTAGATGTTATTGGCAGACAAAACGGTCTACCCTCTTTCTCAGTCTTTTACACATTACCCGTATATGTAGGAACCATGCGTGCAAAGCCACGGGCCGCAGCTAGTCGATAAAAGAAAACAGCTCATAACTCTATAACAAAGCTGAACTTGACGGTCGAAATTGTGCTTAATAAGCTACCACGTCTGAACCATGTAGCACCACCCTGCCACAACAGCCGTCGACGTAAGGGCATAGGTCACCAGTCAAAGTTACTTGAGGCAGCTAAATCGCCACTCATCTGGTTCATGACGTCCTCTGTGACGCCGTGGTCCAAGGCCCGGCTGAGACGCAGAAGGTTGCGGTTTCGATACCCGCCGAGAGATCAATTTTTTTGTATGATCTGCAAGTTTTTGTCTTGGGTCTCGGGGTTTCTATGTATTAAATGTATGTATTTAAAAAAAGTATATAAGTAGTAATATCAGTCATGTGGTACCCAAAACACAAACTCTGCTACTTTGGGGCGAGATGATGCTGTGTGAAATTTTCGGCATTATTTATTTATTAAGTACACTAATTAAAAAAAAAACTAACAATACGAAGTATAATGCTGATTACCAGACAACTGGAGAGAAGTCCTGGATAATTAAGCCCTTCATCTGATGGCGGATATCAACAAGAACAAAATTAAATTTTACATGACGATAATATACGAGTGCCTGCTCACAATACTTATACACCTACTTTTTACACTCGTTTGGGGGTACCTAGTATCCACCTATATGTAGCGTATTTAAAATAATTAGCTAACCTTGTTTGAAACTATATGACTTTAATGGACTTCAATATTCTGAACTTTACCGCTTATGAAACATTACTCGAAAGTTATTCAAAATACACGGCGTTGCGTCTATTCTTTTGTACCATTTTGTAGGGTTTGATTTTTCTACATTTTGTAGATGTTACTAAAAATCGTGATAATACCGCCAGTATCTTGGGGACGCTGCCCTCTGGCAGTGATCTGGTTCAGTTACGCTATCTATAGATCGTTTTAAACGGTCCTTAGATAACTCAACTGTTTCACGTGTATTTTATTTTATTTTGTATATTTTTGTAATTATTTCTGTAAATAAAAGCCTATATTTCCTGAAAAAAAACATCGCTTAATTCTATCTTTGACTTGAATAACGTTAAGTTTGACCAAGCTGTTTTCATTTGACTACACCAAAAGCTGCTATCCAGAGCCAAGACACTAATGCTATGTATCTTCATTCAATCAGATACACTGCATGTTCAAATCAATCAACATTTGAATACATTTGATCGTCTATATATCTAGTAACTTAATAAAAATCAGCAAACGCGTCATGCGATTTTAAACTCTATTGGAATTATATAAGGGTGATGCCTTTCTGTGTCAGACATGTGTTATGATTGAATGTTTTGTTTCGTATGAATGAATCGTATCAAGATGGTGTCTTGTTATTCGTGTTGTCCATTTCTCTTTTCAATCCAGATACTTTATTAATCAAATGTATTGTCTCAATAACTTTTCTTCATCAAAGACTATCGAAGCTAAAATTTCAGACGTTTTGTATTAGATAATACAAGAAAAAAAACACCATACCTATACATATTGTAAATTTCTGTGGCGCAGCGGGCGAAGGACACAGACGGTTGGTTCGATTCCCATGGCGGGATATTCAATTCAATTCAATATTCAATTCAATATATATTTATTCAATAAAATCACAAGGATCACTTTGAATCGTCTTCTTACATGCTAGTGAATCTAGGTGCCGGTTCCTCCTAACCCCAGTTCAAGAAGAATCCGGCAAGAAACTTGTCTGGTCTTAACACTTTTTTGTATGATCCTTGACAATTTTGTTACGAATGCCGAGTCGAGTTGGAGCTGATTCATCCCAAGCTTTTTTGTCATCTAAATAATCAGATATTTTATAATATGCTTTAATAGACAGTTTCTGTTTAAATACGTTTTTAAATTTGCCAATCGACAAATCTAACACGTCGCTTGGGACCTTGTTATAGAAGCGTACACATTGCCCTATAAAAGACTTATTAACTTTAGCGAGCCTAACAGTGGGAACAGCGAGTTTATCTTTATTTCTAGTGTTAATACTATGATTATCGCAATTTTTTTTAAATAAATGCATATTTTTGTGCACATACATTAAATTTTCGTATATATACTGACAAGGCACTGTCATAATATTAATTTCTTTAAACTTATTTCTAAGTGATTCTCTAGGACCCATGTTATAAATTGCACGAACAGCCCTCTTCTGCAGCACAAATATGGTGTTAATATCAGCAGCACTCCCCCACTACAGAATGCCATACGACATAATGCTATGAAAGTAGCTGAAGTAAACGAGTCTAGCGGTATCTACGTCGGTAAAATGACGGATCTTTTTAACAGCGTATGCCGCAGAGCTGAGTCTCTTCGACAATTTATCTATGTGCGGGCCCCATTGCAGTTTATTATCTAAAGTAATGCCTAAGAACACTGTGGTGTCGACGAGATCTATCTTTTCGTTTTTAATTTTTACATTAGCTTTCACCTGTTTAACGTTGGGCAGTATAAAACGAATGCATTTCGTTTTTTTCTCGTTTAGTAATAAGTTGTTTACGTTAAACCATGTTACAACTTTAGAGATTGCATTGTTTACATCGTCAAGATTAGTAAGTCGTCGCTTTAATTTAAATAAAAGTGACGTGTCATCAGCAAACAGTACAATCTCGTGATCATCCTTTATAAGTTTAGGTAGATCATTTATATAAATTAAAAACAAGAATGGCACGAGTACTGATCCTTGTGGTACACCCATTTTTACCATTGAACCTGGAGAACGCTTTCTGTGTATGTGTATGATCTACAAATATTTCTCTCGGACCACGGTGTATTTCTATGTATAATATGTATGTATTTACAAAAAACTGTGTATAAGTAGTGCTTCCCATTAATACAAGCTCTGCTTACTTTTGGGCTAAATGATGCTGTGTGAAATGTCTGGCATTAATTATTGATTTATATAACACTGATTTTTTTCAGGCGTCTACAAGATGCTGTCTAATGAGTCCCCACCAGAATGATTTATACTAATAAATCAATATTCAATAATTTATATTTTAATTCAATGACGCTGGCCTCTGGGAGTGATCTGGATCAGTTGAAGTATCTATAGATCGTTTTAAACGGTTTTTAGATAGCTCAACTTATTTTCATGTATTTTGTATTATCGTATATTAATTACACTGGTATTCATTTAATTAATACCATTTTCCAATAATCAAATATGTGGACAATTTCAAATAGCACAATCAAGCCTCAAAATAATGTAAAGAATAGATAGATAGATAAAGAATAATGTATTAGAGGTATTTTCAGGTAGTTTTTGTCTACAAAATCAAATTTTTTAACGTACTATGCCATATTAAAGACGTTACAAAATAAAATAAATAAAAAACTCCATACTATGAGCCGAAAATTATATAATCAAATACAATTTCAATAAACCTTGCATTTAGTTGATATTTATTGACACAACGCACGCTTCGTAATAGTACGAGCACGTGCATGTGATAATGTAATAATAAAACATTAAAATACTTATATATACTATATGTTCACTAATTTGACGACCTCTGTGGCGCAGTGGGCTTAGGTCCGGCTGAGACGCAAAAGGTTGCGGGTACGATTCCCGCTGCGGGACAAATGTTTGTAAGATCTGCAAGTATTTGTCTCGGGTCTGGGTGATTCTATGTATAAAATTCAAAATTCAAATTCAAGTATATAAGTAGTATATCAGTCAGTTGGTACCCATAATACAAGCTTGGCTTACTTTGGGGCCAGATGATGCTGTGTGAAATGTCCGGTATTATTATTATATTATTATGATGGTTTTAAAATAGAGTGGTGTTCTAAAAGTTAATTTTGATGCGAATTTCTTCATTTAAATGAAATATCCAAAATTATTAACTTTTTGAAGAATAACTTGGTAAATACTAGTTATTTAAACTGAAGAGGACCCTGGAATATTAAAAGGAAAATGATAAACCAAGTTACATGAAAAACTCGTAGATATATGTATATTCTTTTATTTTTTCCACAATCTACTAGAAAAGACTAGGTATTGGATTAATTCGATCAAAATAAGTAGAATTTCCATTAGAAACACAAAATTATAACTCGCACACTATACAAAAAGATTTCATATGAATTAATTAGGGGTTCACATGGTGTTTGTATGTCAGAAAAATCAAGAGCTAAGCGTAGATATTTATTTTAAAATAATAACAGTAATGTATTGAATAATATACAATAACAAAAAATACATATGAAACAGTGAAGCTATTTAAGGACCGTTTAAAACGATCTATAGATAGCTCAACTGTTCCAAATCACTGGCAGAGAGCAGCGTCTTTAAAACACTGGTGGCATTGCCACATTGAATGGCAATACTAATACGCTGGGCCAGATAGGACCCACGAGCCCAATGTCTCGACTCCAAAAGGCTCAAATATGTAGGCTCTATAAAGACCGGCACTGTTTTAATTCAGTAGGTACTGTTAAGAAGTCTATGTTCAGTTCTCGATCTGAATATATAAATGAATAATGCCGGACATTTCACAAGCCATCACCTGGCCCCAAAGTAAGCAGAGCTTGTGTTATGGGTACCACATGACTGATTTTTATATACTTTTGTAAATACATACCTAAATATTATACATAGATACACCCAGAACCGAGACAAATACTTGCAGGTCATACAAAAATTTAACCCTCGGCGAGAATTGAACTCACAACCTTATGCGTCTCAGGCGTGCCTTCGCCCAGTGCGCCACAGAGGTTGTCTCTGAATTTGAGCTTTAATTACACAAATATGATAGGTATATGTATTTTCCTGATGCCGGTCTTGATAGGGCCTAGATTTGAGCCTTTTGGAGTCGAGGCTCGGGCCTTTGGGGAACAGGAGTCTATAGCTTATTGGTTATTCTCAAAACTATCTTCTGTCCCAAGAGCTAGGAGCCAGCTCTCCTAATCCTGCCTCAGGGTATTAGTATTGTCACTCGACGTGGCAATGCCGCCAGTATCTTGGAGACGCAAACCTCTGGCAGTAATCTGGGTCAGTTAAGCTATCTATTGACCGTTTTATATAGTCCTTAAATAGTTCAACTACTTAACATGAATTTGCCTGATATATTCCCTCAGTGATGATATCGCCGCATCGAAGTGAGAACCTACGTAGTAAAATTATGGCGCACTTCATAGAAAGTTTAATATATAATCCTCCTTCCCATGTATCTGTTAGCAACCCATCTGTTGCGACCTTATGTCCGATTCAAAGCAATCATTGTCCATTCTAAAAACAACCGATAAACAGTATCTCCCCTGATTGACCAAAGATTTAACATATTGCAGGCCCAATTAAGGCCCAACTCCCGCTGCGCGACCCTCTACCGATCGAGTCTTTAAATAGCCAATGCACGACTCGACCTGGCCAACTTACCCGCAACTTTGCCAGGCGATACAAACCTTTATCGGAAAGACAAAAGGTTTAACGAACGGTACAATTACGTGGTAGGTTAGAATTGAAACTGTTAGAGACATGCCCTCCGGTGCATAGAATCTGGTCCGGTGCTATCTCATGGTATTGGACTACTTGATGTTGGCAATGAAAAATAATTTGAGAATATTTTAGTGCCTTACTGCTGTATTTCATGTCACAGAATAAATGAAAGGCATTTCAGGCATTTTTGTCTTTATTATAATTTTACTGCAATATATATTAAAGTCTAGCACGCACTAAGGCACGCACGCGCGCACTTCTAAGTCTATTTTGAAGTATGTCATTTTCAACGCGGTTTTTCCGCTAGTGCGTGTACCTACGTCTGATTCTATGTTACACAGAAAAGCGCGAAATAATTTGCAGTGCAATAGCCTTAAAGGCCTTAAGGCTGATTATTTTATGCACTGCTAGACAAGCTATATAAATAGTAGCTCTAATTCTGTTGTTTCGGATTTCCAACAAAAACATGAATAAATAGATATTGCTAAATAAATAAATATTGCTGGACAATGCACACAACACCATCTAGTCCCAAACTAAGCATAGCTTGTATTATGGTGACTTTCATGACTGATAGAATACTTATGTATATATTAAATACATACTTATGATACTTTTATAACACCCAGACACAGAACGAACACCTACGTTCTTCACACAAAAGTTTATTCTGGGAGGGAATCGAACCCTCAACCTACAGCGCAGAAGGCAGAGCCTCATAAGATAATAAGAGAGAGATAATAAGATCTTATTGACTGGCCTATCAGCTCAGTTGGTAATAGCTCTGCCTTCTGCATTGTAGGTTGAGGGTCGATATCTCTCCCTAGATAAACATTCGTCTGATGAATATAATAACATTGTTTCTTCTGTGTCTAGGTGTTATAAAGAACTAGAAGAATGTATTAAAAAATATATAAGTATTCTATCATCTGGTCACCATAATACAAGCAATGCTTAGTTTGAGGCTGGATGGTGTTGTGTGAATATTTATTTTGTTTACACCAAAGTTAGAATTAGTGTATCATCATTTAATTGTTGTGTGATTGACGTGTTTCAGCTCATTTTAGCCGCCATGTAAATTGGTTTTGAATAACCGCGGAAAATCCTTAGGAAAATCAGTTTATTAAAATAATAGAATGTCTAACTTATTTAAAAACTGTAATTTAAAATCATTACTCTAACAAGGACTTTAATGTACTTAAGCAAAATACGATCGTTCGTATTTTACGAAATTCGACGAAGTCGCATATAACAGAATCACCACCAAGCTATAAAATTAAATAGAATATAAATGGCCCATGTATTTTTTCTATCAGGTTCACAAAATTAATTATGCTAAATTTATTTATCGCTATTTTGTCACTTGGATCGTCAAACATAAATTTAAATTAACCTATCCAATTATTGCGGTCCGGTTGTCTGATACAAAATGGCTCTCCATAATCTAAGATAATCTTGAATAGTAAATCATTTCCCACGCCTTCCGCTCACTGTCATTTTGTCTATAGCCAACTTTGGACGATGATATCGATAATGATATAGTATGACCCAATATAGAAGTTACACGTTAGGTACATTTTAAATCCGATAATCTTATTATCATCTCCTTCTTATACATATATAAACATATTTCATTTATTTTGTTGTGTATAAAAATCAATTGTAGTGCGTTACTCTCGCAAATACTCGACTCGTTAGTCTCGTAAATACTCGAAAATGGCTTGACCGATTATATTTTTGAAGTGATAACTTCTTATGGGAGGGCAAACCAAAGTATGTTGGAAATGATGCGTAAAACACCTCTCTTTGAATGACGACCTACCTTATATTTACGATTGCAAGTACCTAATACTAGTCGCCTACCGAGTTACCGGACGCACATTTTTTTTTTTATTTGTTTACCTCAATGATGGGGTTGATTTCCGGTGGTACGAAATTTAATGGACTAATATATTGTTCTAGTTCCAGAACAATATATTCTTTTTTAACTTGTTTTATTTTACGAATGTAATTTGTTTTTTCTTTCTACATTTCAATTCACTTCAATATAACACACCATCCTTTGGTAACTTATCAAACGCTTGTGTCATGGTTAAGTTGTGCTTAACAGATCAACAAAGTTTAGCAAAATTATAATATAAATTACTATATTATTGATAAGAACCGATAAAATTGAAATGTATTAACTCTTTTGTTTCTCGTAGTTAAGCTAGTATAAGTCCATCTTATAAGCCATACATAAAAGCGCTAGGACCAGGACCAGTTTATCGCTAGTTCTTCTCGGGTTTGGCTTAGGAGGAATTGGCACCTAAATTCACTTAGTACGAGTATGTAAAAGGTTTCAATGTGATCCTTGTCTTTGACTTTATGCGCAATACCTGAACGCAGAATCATTTTCGTCTGAGCACATCGAAGAATACGTTAAGCTGTCAGTCCTGGCTTACCAAAACTGCAAGGCCGTGAAGGAGGCCTTCCGGCGACCCAACTTCGTCATCAGAATTGGCCACTGACTCAAACAAACTAATTACTAAATTTATAGTTAGTTACAAAATAGTTAGTAAAATTTATAACTCTGAATTCCGCTTCCCACGCCTTCCGCTTTACTATTTGCTACGCCATCTTTGGATGATGGTCACTACGCCTAATTAAAAGCAAACATTATAGTGAGGGCAAGCAGAAATCACGAGATGCCCTAGAGCAGTTTTTGATGGATTGGTTAGTCTGTCTATACTGCACAGCATACTGTGCTCAAGGGTAGAGTAATGAAAAATCAGAGGATTCATAAATTTATAGGTCAATAGCCTGAAGTGGTTTTGCGTTTGACGGCGCTCTAACTGCGTTATTTAAAATTTATTTAAATATAAATTAAATAAAAAAAAAAAATTGAACTTGTAATGTTTTTATTCGATTGTTCACTGCCTTTTAGTGTAAATAGCATGTTAAAACGACGTTATGATTATTGCATATTTTAGATATTTTATATTATTAAAAATATAAACCATATTCTTTCTATAATTATTATTCCTTCAATTACCGAGCAAATAACCACTCATAAAGTTACATCTTCTTTTCCATACAAAGGATAATTTTTTTGGGAGCAAAAGACTTAAAAGTCCAACGACAAGCTTTCAACGATATGCAATTTTTTTATCCATGCTTACATACTATTGTTATAAGTTCGAAAGTGAATCTGTCTGTCTTTTTGTAAGTTTGTATATTTGTTTGTTTTTAACCTTTTCACGGCCAGATGGGTTTTGATTAAATTTGGTAAGGAGATAGATCGTATCTTGGGGAAAGACATAGACTATTTTTTATATACAACACGTGCGAACTTACGTGCAGAAGCTAGTGAAAAACCTAATATTTTTTAATAAACACGGCTGTATTTTTTTTTAATTTTTAATGAACGACACGACACTATTCAGGCCAACCTGTGGTTGACCTGAATAGTGTCGTTAAAATAACATAACCAGAAAAAAAACATAAGACATTCTGTATAGTATTTTTTTGTTATCTCTGTTTATATATAGTCTGCACACCCATTCATTAGTATCCATCATTACTAACATCGATTAATTTCTTTGTTACAATATGTCAGTCCCAAATTGAGGAACAAACACCAAGAGATGCTATCCCAATCGTGTTCAAACAATCGTTTGAGAAACGATCAGACGCGGTGGTTATAAACATCAGAATGGTGTGGTTGTAAGTAATCAGAAAAGTAATGAGCTTGCTGATGGGTCTTTAGTTTTGTTGACACATGTAATTATGATTTTAGTCATAGGTATGTAAATCAGCTTGAGAATGTGAGGGATTTTTACTACGTTCTTGTATGTTAATATAAGAGAGATTTAAAGAATTAAAAAAAGAAAGAAAAAAAAATCCCACGCCAAAAGAATAATAATGGAATAAGTAAGTACATGTCATACAAAAAACTCAATATAGGGTACCGAAGTATATGAATGAAAACACATTATTGTACACCTTAAAACTAGCACACAAACAAATTGACAACTAAAAATACCTAAAAATATATAGGTATATAATGGGCGGTCTTATTACAAAGGCTATTTCTTTCAGGCACTACTCAAGTATCCTCAAGGGTTTTATCATCTAGAAAAAGAAAAAGTGATTCTGAAAACAATGGGTTCTATTTTCTTACCGTGCCATTATAAGACGCAAAAGGTTGCGGTTTCGATTTGCGCCGCGGAACAAATGTTTGTATGATCTGGAACTGTTTCGAGTCTATATGTATGTATAATATGTATGTATTTACAAAAAAGTATAAAAGTAGTAGTATCAGTCATCTGGTACCCATAACACAAGCTCTGCTTACTTTGGGACCATTGGGGCGATTATGGAATTCTAATACTATCAAAACATTGATACTAATCGGTTTCGGTTACTATTAATGAATTGGTATTACGGAAGGTTGATGGTGATTGTCGTACATGCTGTCATATGAAAGATAACCGATCGTACGTAATAGTAATCCATCTAGTCAAAACTGGTTCTAATTACAATCAAACTAATGATTGAAATTATGCCGATTGCTAATTGAAACTGATAGACATTGGTTGTGTCAAAAGTTCCATGATCGCCATACTGATGATGTTGCATGAAAGGTGCGGTAATATTTATTTATTATTTATTTCGAACCAGTGTCGTATTCTCTGAAAGCATTACCTGTTGATAGGACTTTTGGTGCCAGATTCTGCATCCATGCAAAAATTAATGTGTTCAGGTTTGAAGGGCATTGGAACAAGTGAAATTACTTGTCGATTATGCAAATAACTAATGTTAGGTCGGCAACGAGCATGTGATAAGAATCTCTCATGTATCAAGTTACATCCACACTTACCATCAGGTGGGTCGTAAGCTTGTTAGCTGGCTCGGGTGATTTAAAATAAATATTATTTCCAGAATGCAGTACTGTAAAATTAGCCTTTGACGTAGGTCACAAAACCTCAAACCTTATGATTTATACGTCATTTTCTAACCAAAAAAAATTCAATACCTTCACGGTGACCATTCAAGCGCGACCAATCGATTTAATCTCATTCTGTCCTTTATTATTGCTTTTAACTGTGTTTTTTAATTGCTCAAGATAAATCATTGCTTCTCGTTACGATTCGCGTGATTTACATACTGCTATGACATATAGACACAGTATAGGGACAACAGTAAATCAAGTTTAAGTCAATTTGGTCGACAAGAGTAAATTAACATAATTATTGGCAAATATCGATCTATAAGTATGGATTTTTTTAATGTGTATTAGTCATGTGATTCCCATAACGCAAGCTCTGTTCAATTTGGGGTTATATGATGCTATGTGTTATGTGATGCATTAATTATTATTTATTTTATTTATATAATAAATACTTCAACAAGCAAGGTCTAACTTATTTAGTCACAAGTTATTTTAAACTAACTACAAATTTTTAGGATGTTTTTGGTTTCTTAAATTGTATGTACATAATCATTTATGTTTTATATAAAGTCTGTCGTTTATATCAAAACTGATTTACTTGTAATCTTTTTTTACCTATCAATGGAAGCATAATAATAATACCGGACATTTCACACAGCATCATCTGGCCCCAAAGTAAGCAAAGCTTGTGTTATGGGTACCACATGACTGATATACTACTTATATACTTTTATTTTTGTAAATACATACATATTATACATAGACACACCCAGACCCGAGACAAATACTTGCAGGGCATGTACCTAATTGGCAATCAGCATACGTGCATCTTATCTCACTTGTTGTATCTAGTTTAATTATCCTAGCTAAGTTTTTCAAAAATTCCAAAAAGACAGTTTTTGTTCTGGTGTTGAAGTTGTTTATTGGCAGTTGTCTGTAGGCAGCCTGTTTGCCTCGTGGTCGCATATAAATAAAACTCTAAACTGAACATATTAAATATTACGTACAAACGAATAAAGTAATTACGATTTAAGTAGAAATAAAGTAGGTAAATGAGAATTAAACCTCTGGCAGTGATCTGGATCAGTTGAGCTATCTAAAGATCATTTTAAACGGTCCTTAGATAGCTCAACTGTTTCACATGTATTTTATATTATTGTATATGATTTATATAAACAAAATCCCTCGATAAATTGAGAATTATAATCTTTGTGAGTACAAAAAAAATTGTATACTCAATTAAACGAAACTTAAATTGTGAAGGATGAATGTAAAGAATAAAAATGTTCTATCAGTAGTCCTACCTGTTACTTGTCAGATCCATAAATATTAAAATGATGATCACAAAAAACTATGGGAATTGTTTAAACCAAGCCTACGTAGAATATAATTAGTAGTCAACTTTATTGAAGTTACTTAACTGTTTTGTTTGTACACTGTGATATTATTTTAATGACAATGCACTCAGCTTATTCCCCATTGTCATTCCTCAAAACGATTTTATGCGATTTTTTAATGAGAAGACCCAAGGATTGAAAAATATGATTTCATCTTGTGGTTCTTGGAGGATGTTAAATTTGACGAGCAGGTTTTCTGGCTATTTATTTATAACTGGGATAAAAATATTCTCCAATCATTATCATTATTATCTTCAATCTATTGCAGTCCACTGCTGGATGTTGGTTGGTATCCCCCAAGGTTGGTATTAACGCCATTGAGCTCAATCTTGGGCTCTTATTATTTAATTGCGAGCTTCATTGCATAAATCCTCGCTCCGTCTAGCCGGAGATAACGCTTGTCTTAACGAGAAGTCCTCTCTAGAATACATATACCTCACCGGTTATCTGTTCGTCAGTATATATGGCTGACCCACTGTCACTTCTGCTTGCCAACCCTCTGAGCTGTGTCCACAGCTTTGATTTGATTTGACAGTCTCGTCCACGGGCCTCCACCTTATCTTCCAGCCTTCACGTTGAGAAACAAGTGTGCGTAAGTGGGAAGGGCAGCATTAAGCCCGGTTTATCCGACTTCTGTCTTCAGCCTAAAAATCCAAGAGCACCTAGACCTGACCGTGTTTTGATTGATTGAACTTTGATCATTCAATGGTGACCTAGAAATATATGAACAAATAAATATTGGAATCTAACTCCTAAGTAAAGCTAAGTAAGACCCAGATGACTGATAGAACATACATACTTATGATACATTATAACACCCAGGTACCCGCAAATCATCACATAATAGGTATGTTTGTCCATGATTGAGGATTAACCAACAACCTACCACACATAAGTCAAAGAGTGTGGAAGACTGAGAAGAAACCTACAGGTGGGCCAGTTGATGGTACACTTGTACCTAAATAATCCTCTAGATTTTTTTTAATTATTTACAATTGTGATGTTAGAATACTTCAAGTTGCCTTCAAGTTGCGAGGCAAATGCTAAGACGAGATCTTTTGTTTCTGTGGCTCGCAGAAACATGATATACGCTGTATTCTTTAATTTTATTTATTCTGCAATATATTTTTCTTTGAGTACTGATTGTGTGTGATGGAGTAACAAATGAGTGTCAGTGTCTATGATGTTCTATTAATCGTGTCACTGGTAATTTCAGACCAATGTGGTGAAAGGGTTAAAATACGCCTCCTTTCGTACACTAAGCACAATCTTCGGTTCTAGGACATGCCAGTATCCTCACGTACGCTGACATTCCTAACGTACACTAACATCATAATAGGATTTTTTTTCTGGTAAAGTGTCAATTTTATTTAATTAGACCACACTGGCATCCTCTTTGTTTAATAAAATAAATAAAACCAAACCAAATCCGCACAAAAACTGTAAAATCGAAACGCTTTGAGGGCATTCAAACTTTTAATAATTCATTTATATTCGAAGAATTCTCATAACACCCGTGACGATGCCTGTCTGTCGGCGTTTGACAAAACAAAACGCAATTTCCGAACGAACGAAACGCATTTATCAAAAGAACAAGTGACGTTCAGAAGTAGCAAAACCAAGACCTTCGAGATTTATAACTTGACCGAAAAGTTAATTAAGTTTTAATAGAATTCAAAACGGGAGTGGACTGGTAGCCAGAAATAGGCGGGGCTGTTATAAAATTTAATTATTTTCGAGGTTAATGATAAAGTTTTTTCTTCAGCTTCTGAACTAAATGTAAACAATCAATGTGTGTTTCTACCATTATATTCGCTTAATGTAGATTAATCACTCGAATAACAAAATAGGTAGTGTGTTGAAGACTTACTGTTATAGTATTATTTTTCAGTTACTTAATACATGATCAAAAGCTTAATTATCAATGGAACGTGAACTGTTTTAGAAATGAGGATAAGAGTGACGAAAAAAGAAGTGATATCCTAATTGATGTTCACAATCAGTCAGTAATCAGCTTTGGTGAACGAGTTATGGCTCCGTCATGGCTGCATCTTTAGACGGATTGTGTTTTTGCCATAATCAAATTGTCCCCAAGCCCCTTAGGCGCTGCGCAAACGTAGACACTTTTAGTTGCCGATACGGCACACCATCACAGGGAACCGTAGTTGCTGTGTCCTGTAGCGGTAATCGGACACAGTCGCCCGTTGCTACTACTGGCCACTGGTACAGCGCAGCTCAGTACTATTGTAAGGAAATTTGTTAATGTTGCTTGTGTCTTCAACTGACGAATTTTAGTTTCCAGTTACCGATACCGAAAACTTTTTGATCATCAATGAGTATGTGGTAAGTGGGAGCCACTGGACACAAAAAATGTTAACGTATGCGCAGGGAGTGGATGATTTCATACTGGTTCTATAGAAATCAAATATTCATCGGTAGCTTGTATCTGACACAAGACACAAAAGTGACCACTTTTGCGCCCTGCCTTAGCAGGTTACAATGGTAGCAAAACTTACAATGGTTTTGTCATTTTCCTGCTAAAATGTAGTGTTAAGTTAAGTTGCCATCATTATTGATTGACATTAGATTGACACTTTAACGCTACAGTAGCAAATTTTGTGATTATATGACATACGGGAAAGAGGTGTGGGGTAGACTGATAACCAGCGACGCGTAAACCATATTTTCAGAGATATATTTCAGAGATGCTGAGTTTACACCAATTGCTAAATTGTTCCCAGAAACGTATAATTCTTTATGTGTTTCTGAAAACATTTTTTTGCAATAAAATATTTTTTATTTGTATTTAAAAGATTAAACACTGTAATCAAGAACAATCCAGTGATACCAGCTATTCAATCTTAGGTATAAACAACTTAATCCGAAAAAGCCATTTGCAGCCAATTTACTCCAAACGGTTGGTATTCCAACCACGCAGAGCTTGCCCTCGGGTGCCCACCGGTGCACCATATTTCACGAGACTGACCAATGGTTTGGGGAACACCCGCTGTGCTTCTGAATTAAGTAAAAGCCTCGGAGCTCTTGTTTCTGATACCTCTAGTTGGGAGTAAGGATGTGTTTATAAGGACTATTTAAGCAAATACTAAAATATCTTTCTGATTGTTTGTCTGGATTTTTGAATATTTGTTACTCAACCACGATTGGCTGATAATATAGTACAGATATCAATAAATAATCCAAATCATACAAACATTGGTCATGCGGCGGGAATAAAACCCGAAAACTTTTGCGTGTCAGCCAGACCTTAGCCCACTGCGCCACAGAGGTCAAAGTAACTAAAATAAAAATGCAACCGAATTGAGAACCTTCTCTTTTTTTAAGTCGGTTAAAGTCGAGGCCTGTACTCAGCAGTGAGTGAAGTCAGGCAGTGGATGATAATGATGATGAAGTTTTGGTTGTACTAACCTCATTCTGGCACCTATACCTATTAAATGTTTTGAAATGTTCACACCTCAGTGATAAATACTGTACATAAAGCCACAGTAGAGTAATAAAACTGTTTGAAATAAGTAAGATCCTTCGCCCTGAACCAGCCTTAACCCTCCTTAATAGATGTCTCGGTCCAATTTACCATTTGACGTGTTTTTAATTTAGCATCTACGCCCGCGGCTGCCGTCGGCGAGGCACCTAAATAATGTACATATTTTACCAGAAATCATACGGTGCTCATCATTAGGAACTCATTTGAATATTTGGTGCTTTTAATATTTTTGTTTGGGGCCTTTGCGACACGTTTTAGGGATTGTAGAGGTTGAGACAACTTACATTATATTAATACGTGAAGCAAAAACTTTCTACCCCTTTTTACGAAAATTGCGCGGGCGAAGGAGTTTGAAATTTCGAACACATATACGAGTAGTTTAATTATGCATAAAAATATATTAATTACTAATTAATTATGGTCGAATTTCAACCAGTGGGCGACCACTAGTCTGTTTAAATTGGTAATTAATATGGTTAGTTGAACTAAAATATGTATACAAACAAATAATATAAGAGAATCTTTGTAGTATTGTATTTTGTTCGCTTGTTTGGTTTTTGGTACCGTCTTTGGAACCGTCTAAATATTTAACTAAGAGAATGCTAGATCATCCCTGAAGGCTTTAAAAAGAAATAAATAAATTGGTAGAACGCAAAACCCAAACAAACATCTAAATTCATCACAAACAAGTTTGTTCTGGGAGGGAATCGAACCCACGTTTTATGGCGCAAAAGTCCGAGCTACTACCAACTGAGCTGATCTGAAACCTGCTGTTTTAATTGAAGATATAGGTAAGTAAATATCGTTTAGGTCAATGTTTTTCCTAAAGATTGAGAGACATTATTTTACGATAATTACGTTTCAAAAACTAAAAAAAACGTTTTCTTTTAAGTAGGTATATAAAAATAAAAAAAATCGTATGTACATTGCGTGACCCAAGAGCTGGCACCTATCTGGCTCATCGTATTAGCATTGCTTTTCAACGTTGCAATGCCGCCAATGTCTTGGGAACGCTGCCCTCTGACAGTCATCTGGATCAGTTGAGCTATCTATAAATCGTTTTAAGTAGTCCTAAGATAGCTCAACTGTTTCACATATATTGTATAATATATTGTATATATATTGTATATCCTGTACGTTTCTATAACTATTTTTGAAAAAAAATTGTTTATCCTTTCTCAAAAAAACAAATCGGTTCATAAATAACGGAGTTATGCAATAACAATCATTAAAAAAATCATTCAAACGTATTAAAAACCTTTTTTAGGGTTCCGTAGCCAAATCGCAAAAAACGGAACCCTTATGGATTCGTCATGTCTGTCTGTCTGTCTGTTCGTCCGTATGTCACAGCCGCTTTTTTTCGAAACTATAAGAACTATACTGTTGAAACTTGGTAAGTAGATGTATTCTGTGAACCGCATTAAAGTTTTCACACAAAAATAGAAATAAAACAACACATTTTTGGGGTTCCCCACACTTAGAACTGAAAATTAAAAAAAAAATTTTTCATTAAACCCATATGTATCTATGTATAGGTCTTCAAAAAATATATTTAAGTTTCTAATATATTTTTTTCTAAACTGAATAGTTTGCGCGAGAGACACTTCCAAAGTGGTAAAATGTGTGTCCCTGCAACTTCTAAAATAAGAGAATGATAAAACAAAAAAAAAAAATATGATGTACATTACCATGCAAACTTCCACCGAAAATTGGTTTGAACGAGATCTAGTAAGTAGTTTTTTTTTAATACGTCATAAATCGTTAATCGCAATTTACCTTTCATTCAATCAACTCAAATATAAATGTTACTTGCTGCTACGGAACCCTTCATGGGCGAGTCCGACTCGCACTTGGTCGCTTTATTAATTTTTTTAGTTGGTTAAAATGGTCGTAATATTGTCACTACATTGTCACAACCTTGTACCCGTAGTATAGTGATTATCTAACGTTTTTCCGAGTATAGTCACTAGTGAAATACCCGGTGGTAGAACTCTACAGGAAGAGTACGTCTTACGTGGTACCCACGTACCACCACAGTGCCAGATATTATCCCTACAAGCAGTAGTGTGCAAGCTTTAGTGTGTTTAAAATCGAAGGGCACTGTTTAGTAAGTGAAATTACTTGTCAAACCAACCGAAGTCTATATATAAAAGGCGATGAGTGTATGTATATATACGTTCCCTATAGACTCCGAAACAGCTGGACCGATTACGATGGCCTAGCGGGTGATTCTGCGAAGTTTGGTAGCGATCAGATCAATTTAACTTTTTTTTTTCCATCAATGACAGTTCTGCTGTCGATCTGCTATTGTTTTCATAACCCGCATTATGTTGACAAGTACGTCGTATATTTTAATTAAATTTAGCTAATATTATAAATGCGAAAGTAACTCTGTCTGTCTGTCTGTTTGTTACATTTTCACGTCTAAACATAAGAACAGATATTGATGAATTTTGGTGTAGAGGTATATGTGACTTTGGAGAAGGACATAGATTACTTTTTATGTCGGTACCACGCGTGCTCAACCGCCGGCAGCAGCTAGTTATTATATTTTTCAAAGTGTCTCTTTGTCTGTCGTCTATCAGCTAAACGTATCTTGATGAAATTTGATATAGAGATTGTATTTTAGGACCGGACATAGGCTACTTTTTATGTATGTACTATGCGTGCAAAGCCGCAGGCAGAAGCTAGTAACAAATATATAGGGCCAGCAACGTGCGTATGAAACTCTCGGTATTGTAAGCGTTATAGGTTACGGTAACCTAATACTATCAGGTGGGCCGTATGCTTATTTGCTAGTCTTACAGTAGTCAGATATAATGTGTAACATCTGATATCTCACCTTGATAATAAGCAACATTAACATTATATCCTGAATTTAGTTTATATAACAGCACACTTTATACACAACACTGTAGGTTAAGCGCAAAGCTGATGCGTTCTACTTCTCTATGTCCTTCTCTTTTTCGTCACGCACACGCACACACTGTTGGCAGAAAGAACCATCCTCTCGGAAAACGGATCGGTACCATCTGACAGCCAACTCTACCGCGCTCATTGATCAAAGCAAAGCGCGCGTTACCCCGGCCGAAATCACAAAAAGCGAGAGAAAAGATGACACGTCAAAAATTAAGTAAAATGTATGACTTTCTATAATGCTATTTGTGTCTATTCTTGCAGTCAAGAAGTCATTGTCTACGGGATTCTACAGGACTTTGACTTCACTCTTCTCCTGCTAGGAGAAGTCAATAGGAGAAGTCAATAAAACAACCTCAATACCTAAGCACATTCTCAGCTTGGCTCGTATTCAAGTACCGGTATGCATCCGCCGGGTCATGGGGGGTCAAACGCTAAACTTTGACCGAGTATGCGCCTGCGCCGAAAATAAGTCTGCAAGGTTAGGTTGTTCACGCCTCCAGAGATGAAAGATCGCGATAAAAGATTAAACTATGGCGCAGATGTTTTTGTGGAAAAGGTGTTTTGTGTTCAAATATGTATTGCTTTATAACAATTTTTAATGTTTAATATAGTAATAAGGGATCAAATAGTCGCAGCAAGTCAATTACATACTCGGTCTATGATGCAACTGATCTAAAATATTATCTGAGTAATAATGAAAAACACAATTTTGGTAAAAAATCTGTATCCATATAATTTCACAACAGGACAAGCAGATGTACCGCTCAGTACCAACCCTACAGACAGTCTACCTCCCTTACCCAAAGCGCTTTGCTTTCGCATTTATAAAGTATAGCCAAGGATTGGAATACTTTGCCGTCGTCTGTCTTTCCTGAAAACTATAATCTGGGTCTCTTCAAGTCAAAAGTAAATAAGTGTCTTCTAGACCTGCGTGCCCCATCGTCGGCCGCATAGTCGCTTATCAGACGAGATCGTGGTCAAACGTAGGTCTATCTGGGTCTCTTCAAGTCAAAAGTAAATAAGTGTCTTCTAGACCTGCGTGCCCCATCGTCGGCCGCATAGTCGCTTATCAGACGAGATCGTGGTCAAACGTAGGTCTATCTGGGTCTCTTCAAGTCAAAAGTAAATAAGTGTCTTCTAGACCTGCGTGCTCCATCGTCGGCCGCATAGTTGCTTATCAGACGAGATCGTGGTCAAACGTAGGTCTATCTGGGTCTCTTCAAGTCAAAAGTAAATAAGTGTCTTCTAGACCTGCGTGCTCTATCGTCGGCCGCATAGTTGCTTATCAGACGAGATCGTGGTCAAACGTAGGTCTATCTGGGTCTCTTCAAGTCAAGAGTAAATAAGTGTCTTCTAGAGATGCGTGCCCCATCGTCGGCCGCATAGTTGCTTATTAGACGTGATCGTGGTCAAACGTAGGTCTTTCAATGATCATATAGAAAGTATCTCTCTGTTTGTCTGTCTAACTCTTTGTTTATTTACAAGGACAAACACAATTTGTTTGATTCCTTTTTTCGACTAAACGGCTGTACGGATTATGATTAAATTTGGTACGGAGGTAGATTGTATTTTAGGGACGGACATGGGCTTTTTTGTGTCTACTATGCGTGTGAAGCTGCGGGTAACACCCAAACCCGATACAAATAATTACAGATCATTCAAACGTTTGTATCGTGGCAAAAATCGAATCCGCAACATTCTGTCTCAGTCGGTCTTTGGCCCACTTCACCACAGAGGTCGACATAATCGTAATAAATCTCGACATTTAAAATGAAGAAATTATTTTTTTTATGTACTTTGACACCAATTTATTGCCGTCAATCAAATCTTACAATTATCACTTCATTGGTTATAAACCTGTTGACACACCTAGCGATAGTGTTTTGGCATATATTTGTGTTAATTTGTTATAACACTGTCAATAAGCTTGAATTTATTGTTATGAGGCTATTATTGTCGAAATCTTATCTCGGATAAGAACGATTCTATCAAAAATCGAAAGCAAATATTTTAAGTTTGATAATCATATTTTATTTGTATTTTTATATTTATTTACACTATTAACGCTTCTAGGTATTTCAAAATTCGAATACATGCAGACAGATATCTGCTAATTTATTTAGTTTTTTTTAAAGCATTTAAGATCTTGTCCAACCAGGGTTATTATCCTTATCCTTACTTATAAAATATTATAAACGTGAAAGTTTGTATGTATGTTTGTTACTCTTTCACGCAAAAACTACTAAATGGATTTTAATGAAACTTTACAATAATGTAGCTTATACATCAGAATAACACATAGGCTATAATTTATAAAGATATTGTGTGAATTGTGCAAAATATAACTATAAAGTATATAAGTGTAAAGTAAGTAGGAAAAAAATTTGCCATCTGCGAGCTATTCTGGCGTGCGCTGCAAAAAACGTTAGAATTACACGAAGTACTAATCTTGTGTAGACGAAGTCGCGGGCACCAGCTAGTACACTATAAGTGGAAGGATTTTATGAGAAAAAAAGGAGCTATTATTGGGACATGTTACAAAAAAAGGGATTTCTTACATAGTTTTGTTACTTTTAGGGTTCTGAAGTTAAAGAAGGAATAGTTTCGCCGTGTCCGTCTGTGTGTCTGTCTGTCTGTCTATCTGTCCCTAATCAAAGCTCTAGCTGGCAGACTGTTCAATTTATCACAATGAATATTTACACAGTAATATGTCAAACTGGCCCCTACAAAGTTATGAAAGAACATTGTTATAAGAATATCGCGATATGTAAAGCGAGTTTTTTTTATTTTACTTACGTTTTTTTAAAGATCTTAAATAGGTTTCTTACACAGTTTTCGAATCATATATTCGTTTGAGAAATATAAAAGATGTCAATGTGTGTCCCCACCCTTCTACTGGCTAAACCGCTTTTTGGAAGTGTCAGAAAAAAAAACTATATTGTAGCATTTATAATGAAGTTATAAGTAAAGTTATCACGGCTTATAAAGCTTTATTTAATGATGAGTAACATGCTGATTTGTAAACCTTAAAAATCATAGTTTCCATACAAAATTATTTTATTTTACTAACTAATCAATTGACTAGGCCGTCAATTGATTTGAGACCTGACCAATAGTAGTAACTTTGAAAGCCTTTACTATGCGTGGTCCGGCACGCGTTTGGCCATTTTTTATTTTGACGACCTCTGTTGTGCAGTGTGTCAAGGCCTGGCTGAGACCCAAAAGGTTGCGGGTTCGATTTCCGCTGCGAGACAAATATTTTATGATCTGCTAGTATTTGATTCGGGTCTGGAAATTTCTGTATTAATTATGTATATAAAAAAACAAAACAGTGTATAAGTTGTATATCAGTCATCTGGTACCCATAACACAAGCTCTGATTACTTTAGGGCCAGATGATGCTGTGTGGAATCCGGTATTATATTATTATTTATTTATATTTTAAATTGCTTTACCTATTATCATTATAATCGTATAAATTGCAAGCATGGATTTTGAAGCATTAACAAATGTGTTTATTTGAGACACAGTTACGTATTGTCCTTTAGTCAAACAAAACATCTTACTAACTATTTACTTCCATCATCTCGCAGAACAATGTACCTAATTACCGCTTAAATTATTCATTTACAACGTAAATATTGAACTAAAGGTAGAATAAACTTTGCAACGAAATGTAAATTTACTTGTCCCTTGTCTGCAAATAAGAAAAATTGTCACGACAAAATGCACAATATGTTTCTGTGTTTTCTGCGATGTCTCATCATCACATAAATTGTAATTAATAAAAAAATGATGTTTGTTTGTTTGAAAACTTGCATTAATTATATCGGGCAACACTGCGTGTATGCAAACCTACTTGTTAAATAAAATAAAAATATAGCTTACATGTCATTCTAATTTCAAATTGGTTCTATACGATAAGGTTATCTGAGTATCTGAGTATTGACCCTCTGAGTAGGTATTATCATCTCTTATTTGTTACTAGCTTCTGCCCGCGGCTTCTGTAATATAATATTTTGAATCACAGAATTGCAGTCGTAAAAATTGTGATTCAAATAGGTAAAAAAATACTACGAAGATAATGTTTATTTATGATAAACATGCTGTCTCGTTTCCGATTTTGTCCGCGCTCGTTGAGCGTCGAAGAGAAAAAAATGAAAATCTAACTAATTTAATTTAAGCATTAGCCAAGTAAGTATTTTTTAAATACAAATGTGGGTACCTAGTAATACTTTTATAAAATAAAGTACAACAGAAGACAGGTAACGTTGCTAGTTTGCCAAATATTTATCGCCACCCTTTTAAGTTGAAATCGCACCAATACATTTCATGTCGCAGCCTAAAACAAATAATTTGTAACTCTGAATTATGCGCTGCTGAATGCATACATTTAAAAGATATGAATCTATAACTTAAGAGAGGCGACTACTGGAGAATAACGATATTTTTATCGATATTTTTGACATTATCGATAAATTTTGAGATTGTTTTGTACATTACAAGCTTATCAGTTAATTTAATAATATTTTTTTCCTGTTCTTCGTTTAACGTTTTTTTTTTATATTTGTAAGTATTTATTTATTAAATAAAGAGATAAAGAACCACACGTGCCGGCTATGTGGCCGGAGCTAACCATCAAGTGTTGAAACACCATCTTCTGGGTACATACTAGAATATTTTATTCTAATATGTAAATAATATTATTAATAAATAAATACTTCTACACAATTCGTACAATACCATCAATTCCCAAAATTACTTATACTTATATATTTCTTCTTTGTGTTACTAGTTTTTCACACCAGTGTGGTGAATGGATTAAAGTGCTCTTCAAGGGCCAGTTCGTGAACTTGGCATATTTGTCTTTGAACTTGGAAATACTTTATAATACACAGAACAGACCCATATGTTTATCAAAAACATTTTTTTCAGCACATTCTGTTTCAGGGAATGGGAATTGGACCCGCAGCCTACAGCAAAACACAGAGTTACTACTAACGGAGCTGTGAGGAAATTTGATGATCCAACAATTTATTGAAAAAATATTTAAAAAAGCATCTCTTGATAAACCTGCATATCGCAATAGGCAAATAAAACTATCGATAAATCCCATCACTAACATTAAGTCGTTGAGTTTAACAAATAAAAACATCGACATGTCGCTTCACCCCCAACCTTTACAATATGGCGTGACTATTTGTCACCCGCAGTTGACTCCTGTACATACTTGCTGCAAACATTTTGATTCGCATCACTATTTACAATCCCTACAACCCTACGTCCTCACTCTAATCAACCAAAAACGTATCTTAATATATTGGCTTAAAGTTTAAATTTCAAAATCGTTGAGATAAGTTTTACGGTGTACAGTTGTGGACGTTCAAATTTATTTATACACATTGCATTCAGGTACAATGTTCTAGTTGAATTGCGATCAATTCGGCGAACATTGTTTGAATTCTTGAGTGGTTCTCGGATAAACAGTGAGTGTTCCATTAAGTTTGATCACAACTAGTGTATGTTGAGATCACATGTTTATTAAAAGTTGAGCTAGTGTTAGACCTTTTCATTCTATAGATGATTTTACTATAAAAATTTTTTGGGCTTCGTTTGTCTGTCGGTTTGTTTGTCCGCCCATAATCAGAGCTCGGAGACTATTAGTTTCATGGTGTTATTCTGAAATAAAAACAAAGAAATCACGGATTAAAAAAAATCAAAATAATTGTTTTTATGTTTTATTTTCCTACCCTATTGTGTTATATCATTGGATAATTAGTTTAGATGTAAGGTTATTTCTTAATAACATGAAAACTAATACTACTCGTAAATTCTTATCGATTGCTAACTAGACTACCGTTTCAGTCTTTTTTGTCTGGCTAAGTCTGAATTTTTTACCTTTTTAATATTATTAAATCTAAAGATCACAAAAACCTATATAAAGGTCGAAAAAGATAAACTCAATAAATATTTTCTCATAATACCTACTAAAATCATAATGTATTTGTATTATTATACCAGCTTCTGCTTGCAACTTCGCATGCATCGTATGTACTTACGTGGTAATCAAGTGGCATTTAAATCCGTTCAGTCGTTATGTCGTTATTAAGCCACAAACGATCATTATACAAATCATAAGTCGCCAAAATATAAAAATGTACATGAAGCGCGTTGAAGTCTTTTCTATCACTCATCGTACAACTAATCTAGTCATTCGTAGCTAGATTCTCACTATGTCCGTGTTGTCGAGGAGCTGGATAGCCTCGACGTTCACATGATGATGAAACGATTAAGCCATTTGAGATTATTGGATGTCTAGTGGTAGTGACCCCACCTTCGGTTCCTAAGATCGTGAGTTCAAATCTAGTCATGCACCTATTGATTTTTCTATTCATAAAATGTATGTGCGCTACGAGTAGACCTTCGGTTCCTAAGATCGTGAGTTCAAATCTAGTCATGCACCTATTGATTTTTCTATTCATAAAATGTATGTGCGCTACGAGTAGTACTCTCAAAAGGTGACGGAAAATCGGCGAGTCATAGTACCTAAAAAGTTCAAACAAATGCACCTAGTGCACGAATGAAATCACTGAGACGCACTTTAACCCTTTCACCACACCGGTTCGAAAGGACATGTCACACGATAAAAAGAAGAAGCACATTCAGAGGTTTTCAAGCTGTTGAAATGGTTAGTCAGGTCAGTCTTTTCAGAAAGTAGAAAATTATATAAAATGTGTAAATTAAATAAATAATTAGCATAAAATGTGGTTAATGATTTTTCTTTTTTTTCTTTTTATTTAGAAACAGAGTGAAGTTGCAGACAGAAGAAGTGTACAATAAATGTTAATAACAAACATTCGTTTAAAGAAATGAACAGAATAATATACAATCTATAAAATACATGTGATACAGTTGAGCTATCTAAGGTCCGTTTAAAACGCTAATATATGCTGATCGGAGAAGAAAAAACGCGATGGGATCTCCTGCTCCCCAATGGCCCAGTGCCTCGACTTCAAAAGGCTCAAATATGTAGATTTTATCAAGACCGGCATATTTGTGCCTTTTGAGGTCCTCAGCACATTCAGCCGCCACACTAGCCGCACGCACTCACTCTACGGAAGTCTCTGACAGATGGGATGCGGCCAGGGTCTACGCAAGTAGCAGCCCATACCCATAAGAGTAATACCATCAGGCCTCTTACCATCATCACGTATCAGACCGTGCCGAGAACAGCTTGAACAGCAGAACAATAAACGTTTGCCTGGAAAATATATAATTATGTCACGTTATTTAGTAAAAAAATCGTGTGTTAATACAAAGATTTATGAGTTTTTTTCATATGTCATATCCTGTTTCTAGTTAAAATTATGTCAATAACCATGATAGTTTTAAAAGATATATTATGATAGTGGAACTGCCTTCCGATCGTGAGTTCGAACCCGGTCAAAAAATGAACGTGCACTATACCTATACTCGGTAGAGGAAAAAATCATGAAGAAATCGACATTTTTCATGTCGATTTCTTCATGATTTTTTCCTTTCCTTTTTTCATGAGTTCAACGACATGAGCCAAGTGCATAAAAGAAGCTCCTGAGGCGCACTTTAATCCTTTCACCTCACTAACTCCATAGTGACACTATTGACACGATAAGAAGAAGAAGACTACAGTTGAGATGAGGTGTTTTTTCGTAACAGAAAAATGTCAGATCCAATGACGTCACGTAATAAGTACTCAAATCACAAACAACCAACGATCAATCGATGAATTAAGTTAAGTACCTCAAGCTGCGTCCATTACTCTTCATAAGTACTTCTAATGGTTCTTAGGACTCGACTACTGAACTAATAAACATCAATCAAAAGCCAAATGTCTATAAAAACTAATCAATCACTACATTGTCTTATGGATTTATGCAAACAGATTTCAACCCATTTTTAGAAAACGGGTGCCGTTATGTTGTAGTGTTGTTTACCAAGTAAGAGATATTGGTGGACAATGCACATAACACCATCTAGCTCCATAGCAATTTTTGTTTGTACCACAATGGTGGCAAACAAGCTTACGGCCCGCCTGATGGTAAGCTTACACCGAAGCCTATGGACGCCTGCAACATCAGGAGCATCACATGGGCGTTGCCGACCTTTGAGAAACCTATAAACCCCTCTTGAAGTACCCTATACTGTATTCCCCCGGGAAAATCTCAAGGAGCTCATTCCACATACTGGGCGTTCACGGGAGAAAATTCCTCCGAAACCGCACTGTGCGTGACCATTTCGGTTCCAGTGCATGCGGATGAACATCCCGCCGATGGCGAGCGGTTATATGGAGCTTGTATAATGGTGAGTCATCTGACTGATGGTATACTTATATATTTTTAAATACATACTTATGATACTTTATAACACCCAGACACAGAACAAACACCCATGTTCATCACACAAATGTTTGTCATGGGAAAATCTGTTCAGTTTGTATTAAGATAAGGTGACTTTTAAACTATTGCAATGAACGCGAAAGGACAAATATATACTCTCTATCCTAAAACCACATATTTAGCTAACGTGGCTTTAATGTACGTTTTGAACTCGAAAGGACAAATATATACTCTCTATCCTAAAACCACATATTTAGCTAACGTGGCTTTAATGTACGTTTTGTCCTTGTCATTTTAATGTTAAAAAATAAAGATAGCATCAGATTTTAAATTAAAATAATTAAATAATAAATAATGCCGGATATTTCACACAACATAATCTGGCCCCAAAGTAAGCAGAGCTTGTGTTATGGGTACCACGTGATTGATATACTACTTATATACTTTTTTTTTGTTAATACATACACATAACACATATTAACAACTTAAAAGCTAATTATTAGTTTGATTATAAAAGAGACTTATTAGGTTATTAGACATTACATAGGTATACATTTTTTCATTATTTTATTTCAAAGACAAAAAGTCAATCTTTATACTCTCGTTAGCTGTCTTCGTAACATTACGACCGTCAGATGACGTTAAGTAATTATTTAAAAACCAAAGCTTAAAATACATAGACGTAAAGCAGGTAACACCCATTAAAACACCCAGACCCGAGACAAATATTTGTAATTATTTATCGCGTTTATTTACCTATTTTTCCCGACGTTTCGACAGAGTCATCCCGTGACCACGACAGAGTGTAAACCTGTCGAAACGTCGGGAAAAATAGGTAAATAAACGCGATAAATACCCGTAAGTATTTATAATAATGTGTTCTGATTGCGTAAGTTTAAAAAACTTTAAATATTTGCAGATCATACAAACATTTTTCCCGTGGCAACGTCTCAGCCGGCCAGGGTTCGGCATTACACTATAGAAATCGTCACATATTGCAATAAAATTGAACAAAAAAAGACAGTGTACACAACATTACTTAACATACCTACTAATTTTATACATAACAAATACATAATATGATAAAAATATTGCCTAAAAACCAAAAAAACACACATAGGAAGAACACATACAAAAAAAAACACTTTCTAAAGTAATAAAAGTTTAGCAGTTTCCAGATAAAAACTGATAATGGTTACGGACTTGGACTTTAAATATATGATTAGATTTAGATTACCGAATAGATACAAATAAATTAGTTAAGTGTGAACAGTGCACACAACACCATCTAGCCCCAAACTAAGCATAGCTTGTATTATGGTGACCAAATGACTGATAGAATACTTATATATATTTAAATACATACATTATGATACTTTATAACACCCAGACACAGAACAGACACTTATGTTCTTCACACAAATGTTTGTCCGGTGAGGGAATCGAACCCTCAACCCACAGCGCAGAAGGCAGAGCTACTACCAACTGAGCTGACAGGCCAGTCAATACAGGTAAGGAATTTCAAGTGTACAGTTTAAACAGTGAAGGATTCGTATACATATCTTTACTATGGACAGGAGTAAGGTGAGGTTATTATGTAATGTAATGTAATAAAATAATATCACCTTATTCTATCCATTATAATGAATTATTGAACAACATTGCATTGTCGTTTGCATCTGTAATTGAGGTGCCACTCAGAATTTAGTAGTATTTTGTTTGTATATTATAATAATTATTATTATTATACCGGACATTTCACAAGCATCATTTGGCCCCAAAATAAGCAGAGCTTGTGTTATGGGTACCACATGACTGATATACCACTTATATACTTTTTTTTGTAAATACATAAGTACATACTATACATAGAAACACCCAGACCCGAGACAAATACTTGTAGATCATACAAACATTTGTCCCGCGGCAAGAATCGAACCCGCAACCTTTTGCGTCTCAGCCGGACCTAAACCCACTGCGCCACAGAGGTCGTCGACATTATATTTGGGTGTGTTAGTGTATACCTTGTTGATGAAAATAATAAATAAATAAATAAATTATTATACCAGTAAATGCCAGTAGGACGGCAACCTGCCTTACGTATGAACGTGTTCAACTTTAAAAAATTAAGGGAATAACGTTTGACGTGTACCTACTGTGCAATATAAGAGAGAATCGATTAGTCATTATTTGATTTAGTTCAGCGCGCGGTATATCCCCCGGGGAGAAGCTATAGGGGGTTACCACGAGCGGCTGGCTGCTTGACTCTACAGTCATCAGCTCAACCTTCGACACTTAATGTATACCAGCGGGGGAAACGAATGACTACGCCACTATCACTAACGCACCGAGACATGTAAGCACCGCCGAGAATTTTGATGATCCTAAAGAATGCAATGAAAACAATAAAATTCAATTGAATGATCATTAATTTCCCGTAAACAATGATGATAATGAACTGGAAATAAAAGAAACCGACTCTGAACATGTTGAAGGTAAAGAAACCTTTGATGATCCGACTAAAAAGAATCAGTGCGAAAGGTGAAACCTTACAAATCAGAACTGTTTAAAACGCTCACCTGTACAGAAGTAATAAACTCTGAGGGGGGTTAATTATGAATAAGCAATCTCAAAGTAATAAGTACAAAAACACAAGTAATATGAACTGAGTGCAACATCATTTACAGACTTTACATGCTCATTTGTGATTAGTCGGCGCGAAAGGGCAAATCCTTTATTAAGATAGGTAATGAGGTTAAATTTTCTACTCAATTCTGAAAGAGAATATCTCAATCTGAGAACAAAGAAATTTATATCCAAGCCATTACTCCTAAGGTGCGCATTAGTATCGAACCGAGCGAAGTTGCTGACGAAGATGCGGTAGAGAATGATGTACAAAAAGGTACGACATTTAATACAGTACCAAATAATATGGGCTCTAAAGAACAAGTGAATACAGTTGATATTGTAAGCGATGGTGATAATGAAAGAAAGAAAGAAGTTAACGATGGATTGTGTGGTAAGTCGGCACCCTGCTGCCGCGGCCCCCGACTGCGCCTATCACGGACAAGACATCGATTAGTGATCGACTGAATTCAATTGCTTGGCGGGACAAGATACCTTCGATTCGAGATTTGAACGAGATCGACATCGAGATTCACATTGTTCGGTTTTCGAAAATTTGCATTTTAAAAGCGTCATGTCAACGACAACGCTGAGTCACCTGACAAATGGAATTGATCATGCGTCTGATATCGGGACGCGTTGACCGTAAGCTCCGGGTTTATTATTGTTGTAGTGCGATTACTGTCAACTGTATCGGCTGGATTTAAATTCAAGTTTAATTGAGTTTTATTTCATAAAATAACAAGGGTCATTTTGAATCGTCTTACATTGTAGGTGAGTTTACGTTAGTTTATATAAAACAAATGAACTGTGTAGACATGCAACAATCGTAAATAATATTGTTTTAGTTAGCTCTTTGTGTGATGGTATTTTATTGTTTAACTATGCAAGTGTGGCGTTAAAGTATAGTTTTTATTTATCATTCTAATGTCAAAGTATCTCTTAAGCTAATATTTTAAATAAATCAATAATCTCGGACATTTCATACAGCATCATCTGGCCCCAAAGTATATAATAAATAAAATAAATAATCCCCGACATTTCATACAGCATCATCTGGCCCCAATGTAGGCAGAGCTTGTGTTATGGGTACCACATGACTGATATACTACTTATATACCTACTTTATAAGGTAAGCAGAGCTTGTGTTATGGATACCACATAACTGATATACTTACTACCTAAATAGTTTTTTTTGTAAATTACACATTATACATAGAAACACCCAGACCCGAGACAAATACTTGCAGATCATACAAAAATTTGTCCCGCAGCGGAAATCGAACCCGCAACTTTCTGCGTCTCAGCCGGACCTTAGCTCACTGCGCTACAAGGGTCGTCAAACGAGACCAGATTAGATATTTTGTTTGTAATAAATAAACTCAAAAATTACGTAAAAAATTGGAATAGTATAACCCAAGGTATCAAGAATTTACTTATAAAGTACATAATTTGGCTTGCGCTGCAAAAACTATTGACGTTAGTTACATTAAGAGTTTTCGATACGGTAGTTATATGATTTTAATATAGAGGGCAAGTTTTTAATATAAGTTTATAATGTGATTTTGAAAAAGTCACGAAATTTACTCACTTATTAATTTGTCGATGGAGCAACCGAGCTAAGTGCGAACCGTGAACTCGAGCGGCAACGAGCGGACCGCGGATCAAACTCACCCTGATGAAGATTTTCTAGATGAATCGAAACAGTGTCGGTGCCTCCATCGACGGAATAATACGTGAGTAAACCAGTACAGTTCACGAAAGTTTTGAAAGTGAAGTTCTAGAGATCTTAACAGTTATTATCATTGTATTCCCAATGTTGTAAATTAAATATACACAGATTTTCTTTTTATTTAAAAATTGTATCTACTCGTTCATTTTGTTTTGTTCTATGTTCATTACTGGTTGCGTGGAGCTATTTTTGTGTAGCACGAAAGTTATCACGAAGGCGACTCACGATCACATGATATTTCATTTTTATTGGTGTAAGTCATGACATCTCCGTATGTGGTATGAGCATTGACGGGTACGTTAATATAAAAAATTAAGACTATATTTTGACCGTGGCGACGTACTTTACCGTTTATTTTATTTAAATTTATTTATGGTCAGTAGCGGTCAAATTATTAGCTTGCGTATTGATATTTTATTTTTATTATCGGTCCTTGTATGAAAATTAATTCGTTGTTGAATTTTTTTTATAAAAAAATTTTTTATTCATATATATTGATAACGGTCGTTAGCTGAACTGTTTTCACATGTATTTATTAATACCTTCTGCACGCGGTTTTGCACGAGTGGTGCCTATACAAAAATTGTCCTATTGTCCGAGAAACATTCTAAAAGTATACAATTTAAATTGACGACCTCTGTGGCGCAGTGGGCTATGTCCCGGCTGATACGCAGAAGGTTGCGGGTTCAGGGTAAACGTTTGTATGATCTGCAAGTATTGTCTCGAGTGTGGATGTTTTATGTATGTATTTAAAAGAAAAAAGTATATAAGTAATATATCAGTCATGTGGTACCCATAACACGAACTTTGCTTACTTTGGGGGCAGATGATGCTGTGTGAAATATCCGGAATTATTTATATATTTATATTATAAATCAAATTGTAATATTCATAAAATTATTTTCCCAAAACTAATTTAGATTCTCAGGTATAAAATCAACAAGCTTTCATATCTCTATGACACTGTCTAGACGCTGACATGTATTGATCAAATCATGCGTGATAATCGTATTAATTGTCATCTTTGTGCGCGCGCGCAGCTTTACAAACAGTCGTGCTCTTACATTTTTTACGGTTATTGTTTTTACGCTGGTAATGGCGTGGATCGTAAAATTTTGTTGGAGCTAATTTCTATTGATTCATTTGTGTTGGCTGTTTTATTAGATTTACTTAAGCAACATTGAGCGATACAAATATTGATGGGTGACTTGTATCAACTGAGTTTTATAATTGTGAGAGAGTGAGTCTAGACTAGGAAAAAAGATGACTTAAGACTATGTTTAGAAAGCAATCAGCAAATTAACTTTAGTATGGTATTTTTTTATCTTATTTTATTTAGTGACTATCTGCACGATAATTACAGCAATATTAGTAAAAAAATGCGTGAGTGTCGTGGAACACTCGAATGAAGTTCCTATTGTAATATATTATCACTACATAGTATAAAACAAAGCTTCCCGCAGTCTGTCTGTCCCTATATACCTATGCTTAGATCTTTAAAACTACGCAACTAATTTTAATGCGGTATATTTTAATAGATAGAGTGTTTCAAGAGAAAGGTTTTTATGTATAATACATGCTTAATATAGTAGATAAACATTGATTATTTTAGAGGTTTCCAATGTGGTGTGGCAAATAAACTCATATTTTTGCGCTTACATTGCAAACGCTGTCTGAACCCTACGAGATAGATCAAAATAATGTACTACAGTACACCCTCAAAAGGTCTACAAAAAATTCCGCGATGGTATATGGCTATCTCTTAGGGATAACCTTTCTGTAGTATAAATAGTATCAGCATTGCACCCGTACGAAGCCGGGGCGGGTTGCTAGTCATTTATAAACGTATTATATTATTGATTAACAAATACAAATGAATGAATTACTAGCATTTGCGATAATTAATTGAAACGCAGATATAACTTATGAGTTGAACTGTAGGAAATTTCGTAATTAATATATTTTTTCGAGTTGTGAAAATAAACATCTTATTGTACCTACAGTTTTCAATTAATCTAATTCATTCGTTCATCTAATTAATGAATCTGTGTCACTCTATGGATAACCGTCTACACTAAAGAAAGGGTCGTGACGGGAATTAGTGAAGAAAAATCTTACACTTTGTTTCGTAGTCCCCATCCGCCAAGTCCGTACCGTGTAATAAGGAACTTCGTTCCAAAAAGATATATGTACTTTGTTTTATATATATCCTCCACGTTTCAAATTGTTAAAGTGATTGTTAGTTTTATACTTTATTAATGAAATAATGTCTTAAATATTCAATTAATCATTATGTTCTCCTAAAGTTGAAGTCGTTTTAACTTGCAACTTACACTAATTTATTTATTTTATTTATTTATTTATTACTAATAGGCGGAATGTAAGCTAACTATGGAAATGGTTACCTTTGAACCTGTAACCTTTTGCGTCTCAGGCGAGCCTTGGCCCACTGCGCCACAGAGGTTGTCAAATAGTAAAAGCATGATAGTTTTTATTGTTACAGTCCACAAAACTATAAAAAAAATTGGAATTCGTTATTTTAATGTTTTCTGATTAAAAAATCGCAGATACTCGTCAAAATCATTTAATCAGGGAGTAGCTTTAAGCCACATTGAGCGATACAAATTTTGATGGGCGACTTGTATCAACGGTGTTTTGTAATTTTGTGCTTCTTTGTTTCGTAGGTATTTGGTTATAGCCAGTGAGACTTAGTCCCACACTAAGTAAATCTATACTATGAAAACAAGACTTAATATAATACATATAAACTTGTAAATAAAAATATCTAATTTTTACAACAGTAACTAAAATCAGAACAAACAACGCTCATCAGAGAAATATTTGTCCTGGATGGGGATCGAATCCACAACCTCCAACACAAAACACAGTTTCTCCCAACTGAGCTTAGAACTTGTTAAAATGACACAGAATAAATAAATAAATATTAATGGACAATGCACACAACACAATCTAGGTTCAAACTAAGCATAGCTTAGCTTGTATATTAATGTGTCCATATGACTTCAAAATACTTATATATTTTTAAATTATTTATAAACAAACCCCTATGCTCATCACACAAAGGTTTGTTCTAGGGAGGGAATCAAACCCACTACAGCACAGAAGGCAGTTACTACTGCCACTGCCTTCTGTGCTGTAGTGCGATCGCGCTATTTGTCAACGTAATTGCCATTCAGCGGATTTGTTTTGGCAATGGTTTGGATATGGCTAATCTGAATGTCAAAATGGTATTGCGCTATTCGTCCTGAACGATTTAATCGTTGATTTTACCAATCAACCCAATTTATATATACTTTGTAGGTATAACTCTATGCAAAGACTACTAGGATGTACTAAATCAAAAACGTTCGTTTTAAAGCACTGTCAAAAATAACGCGATATCGCAACATTTGATCTACGTATAATCCAAATTAGAGCTAAATCAATTCCGTTATAGTGATTAGCGCGGTACGAAATATGACAAAAATAACGTTTTGACTTTGGTTAAGCCTTGGTTCAAACGTTCAAAATTACCGCGGTCGGCCCCCAGATCGGATAGGCACTCTATCAGTGTTCTATTTATGTAACTCAATCAGCCTTGTTTTAGGTAGGTAGGTACATAAGTAGGCTACATAAAACAAATGGCCGCTCCAGCTCAAACATCTGTTAACAAGAATACCGAAGCAGTTTTAATTGCAATACAAAATTGCTTAACATCTTACAAATAAGACATTGCGTTAAGTAATTAGATTAGCACAGCGTGTAATTTATCCGGCGATATTTATCCGGTACCGGATAAGGTAGAGTTGTTAATACCTCCATTAGTATCCGTCAATTTGTTTCGTCGGTTACGGATAATTGCCGGCTGTGTTATTAATTGCTGGTTTGCGGGGGATATTATTTGCGGGGTTTATTATTTTTGAAGTTTGATTTCTATTTGCAGTTGTAATCAAATATCATTGTTTATTTACCTTACGTATTGAGAAAACTCGTAAATATTTTGATGTAAAAACTTTTATTCAAAAATGTCAAAATTCTGTTCATCATATGCAAGAACGAGTTTATACTCGATTGTGAGTAGGCTAGAATCTAAGCTAGCCTGATAAGGGTTGTATCATCTCTATATCAATCAAATTCCTTACTCACTCACCGTAACACACTAAATCTCGGTTAAATCTATGAAACAATGACTGGATTGGTCTCACCTGAACTTTGCAATACCCTCCAGACGGCCATATTGGAATTCCTATTTATAGTTTTACAAACAGGTACATGCTAACAGTTGCTTAGCAATGTCGAAACTGAATGCTTAGATAAGTAGACCGTGATATATTGACTCGGCAGGTACAGTCAACAAACAATTACCACCATCAACGGTATATTTAGCACGATAAGTGAGTTTGTCTTCCCAATATTTCGGCACAGATTCATGATCACAAGAAACCAGTTTCTTTCGTGATCATGGCGCATGCAACTGTGCCGAAATATTGGGAACAAACATAACTCACAAATCATGGTAAATATCCCATTTATAAATAAATAAATAATGCTGGACATTTTACAAAGCAGCATATAGCCCCAAAGTAAGCAGAGCTTGTATTATGAGTACCACATGACTGATATACTCTTAATATACTTTTATTTTCTTTATTGTAAATACATACATATTATACATTGAAAAACACTCAGATCCGAGACAAATACTTGCAGATCATATAAACATTTGTTCCGCGGTAGGAATCGAACCTGCAACCCATTGCGTCTCAGGCGAGCCTTGGTCCACTGCGCCCCAGAGATCGACAAATAGTGAAACCATGATAGTTATTAATGTTACAGTTCACAAAACTGATTTGTATGAGTATGCCAATCTAAACATTTTCAAGCTAAATCTATCATTAACGTTGTGCATTTGTTTGACAGAACTGAATGGTTTATTTTGACAAGGTCTCTTATGGTCTAATTAAATATGGTAGAATTGATTTCGATGGTCAACTTTGTCAAACGCAAAGTATCAAATGCTCATTATAAACTTTAAGATAGACCAAGAAGATTATAGTAAAAGTCAAAAGATATTTTATTCAATACAAGGATCACTTTGAAACGTTATACATACTAGGTGAATTCAGGTGCCAAGTCCTTCGAGTTTCTTGTCAGTTCTTCTCGGGCTTGGGCCTAACTGGCAAGAAACTCGTCCTGGTCCTAGCTTTTTTGCGTGGTCCATCATATAACTACCTTAAAAACGACTACCTACATAACTACCTTAATAACTACGAAAAACGGATACAAGAGAGTTTATCCATTTTAAATGTGTCGGTTAACTGTCTGAGGGCAGAGCAACATGAGACCATGCATTCTTAATAATAATATAGTAATATATATTAGATTACGTTTTCTTTAAAAGACTACCCTTGATGTAAGCTTTAAACTTCCCAATATGCAGCTTAGTTGCATTTTCAGGAAGCTTATTATAGAAGCGCACCGTGTTCTCCATAAAGGACTTATTTACTTTTTCTAGTCGAAACCTAGGAGTGTATAAATAAATAATAAATATTGCTGGACAATGCACACAACACCATCTAGTCCCAAACTAAGCATAGCTTGTGTTATGGCGATTAGATGACTGATAGAATACTTATATATTTTTAAATACATACTTATGATATTTTTATAACCCAGACACAGTACAAACATCTATGTTCTGCGCACAAAAGTTTATCCTGACAGGGAATCTAACCCTCAACCTACAGTGCAAAAGGTAGAGCTACTACCAACTGAGCCGACAGGGCAGTCAGTATAAGTATTAGACGTTCTGAAACGAGTTATGAACATAGTTTTTTTACTTGAACTAGGACGAGTCTAAACCAAGGTGTCTGCTAAAGCACATCTGAATTCACAATTAAAGAATGAAGTACCTATATTTATTTGTGACTATATGAATGAAAAATACATAAAAAATATACAAAAAGGCTACGCATTTGCTGGGTAACATTAACAAAGGACTGGTCTTTCTTTGGAACTTAATTGTATCAGGCACGGATGTCAGCTGTTATTAGGCACTGTTAGGCTCAATCATATTAGATATAAGTACCTATTTTATATTGAATTACGTAATAAAATATGTTTGATACTAAAATAATAAATAGTAGTAGGCGCATAGTAATTACGAGTAAGTAGGTTTAAATAATAAATAAATAAATAGATAATACCGGACATTTCATACGGTGTCATCTGGCCCCAAAGTAAGCAGAGCTTGTGTTATGGTACCATACACATGACTGATATACTACATACTTTAAAAAAGTCTTAGCAGGATCTATAAATTTTGAATATTTTAAATGTTATAGATTTATTTAAGATTATTTATGTTTTTTTTAAATTAAATAATATTTCTATGTTGTATTTGTATATTAAACCAGATAAATTTCTAAAAAAAAAAATTACAAGTACAATTTTGCTGTGAATCTGAGTACAAATTTGTATTACCTATATAATAATGGTAAAATAATCAAATATATGACTTCTGCGTTAAATTATAACTTATGTAATTTAAACTCAGGTCAAAAGAATATGAACATGAACAATATAATGTTTTTATTGTTTAAAAGCATAATATACTGAAAAAACTGCCAGTATTTATTTGTTAATCAGAAAGCAACCTCTTTGATTAACCATTAAATACTATTCAAAGAAGATTTGATGTTCCATGAGAGTATAAAAAGAAGTATATTCTGCATAATCTGTTCTGCCGACTAGTTTTTTAAGTCATTACCTAACTGTCAAATAAAATATCAAAACATCATTCCAATTTTAAATGAATTTAATAGAATAGGGTTTACGGACAATTTTAAAATTACCTCTGAAACCTATAGATTTTATTAATTAGCGATAAAGTCTGTCATTTTTACACAAACAGCACAATAAAGTTAATTCTTATTATGTTAATAAAGGTAATCTTGGTCATTATTTCGCAAACATAATCAAGACAGGACGTCACATATTTTTCAAACGTTTACGATAAACATTTAATTTTAATCTCGAAAACAGCCAATTAATGTAATCTAAACTCAAATAACTCTAATTAAAACAGAATAAATGATTTTTGATGATGCTTGTGCAAAAAGTTTAGTGATGTCTATAAAATGCGAATAAACATCGAGTGATCGTCAACAATTTTTATCGACCAAGTATCGATACAACCGCACGTGCCTCCATCAAAATTTACGGATCGTTTATTTTATGAGCAACTTAAAAATACTGGAGGTAATGTGCTGACAAGGTGTGAGTGTCGATGGAATGTGGGACTTTATGTATCGATAGAATTCATTAAATGTCACTGAATATGTTTAAATATTTCTATTAATAAATTATTTTAAAAAATCCCGTACCGTATATGCTAAAAGTACCATGATCATTTTATAACACTTTTTGCACAAGTAAGATCCAATTTAAAATGTTTGAAAATCGATTTCTTTGATATCATTTTTGGGCTACATTTAGATTAGTGTTATTTACAAACTGACTTATGAACCTATAATATTCAATAACATAGTATATTTATAGTGTTGACAAATTTCTTGAAAGCTAGACTAGAAAGACTATAAATAATTGTTACATGATAAAATCGAATAAAATATAAAATAATGGTAAACTAAATTTTACACAAAAATTTGCCAATATATTTTGGTTAAATAACTTATTGTATGACTCAATATCTTGCTACTTAGCGTATGTATATTTCTTAAAAATATACTTAAATGGAATATATCTTTGTTTACAAAAATAATAACAGAAATGTACAGAATATTATTGTATAATATTCTGTACATTTCTGTTATTATTAATTAATATTATTAATATTAATATAAAATACATGTAAAACAGTTGAGCTATCTATGGACCGTATAAAACGATTTACAGATAGCCCAACTGATCCAGATCACTGCCAGAGGTCAGCGTTCCCAAGACACTTTAATTATATTATGAAATAATCGATATTATTGGCCATCACTAGTCAGAATTCGTGTGTGGTAAAAAACAAAATGATACCAGTCTTTATTTACCCAAAGCAGCTGTAAAAAAGCATTTCCACCAAACTTTAATTGCCAGCAATGAAGTAATTAAATGTGACAATCGTAAAACACTGCGCCCAATAAAACATAATAGCCGTATCAACCTTAGGTCACAATCCAAAATCCTTTTTTTATTTGCGATTTTGTTGTGAGCCCATTTCACGCTCGTATTTTAACATTATAGGAAACACTTTTTATTTTTCTTATAAAAATTAAAACATTAAAATAAAAAATAAAAACGTACACACGTTCACGCGTGGAGGAAGTGAAGTCTTCAAAAAACAAACGTATAATACATACGTATACAAACCACCACGGTTGTTGTGATGACTTTTCTCAAGCTTTTTACTACACGTAATAATAAACACGTATAATGTTTCCTATCTCATTTTCTCCCACGTTAAATCTTATGAATTTATGTGTCTGTCTCTTTTTACTGTCGCTTTTTCGTTTCATCGACTTTCAAATCACAACGATGCTATAGAAGTTTTCACTTCAAAAAAATATATTATTGACTGCAAATACTCTTCATAAAACAGAGAAAAGTAAAAGAATTAAAATTACGATTCAATAACATTGCTAGTAAATCTAGATGCCGATTCCTCCTTACGCCAGTTCAAAAAGAATCTAGCATGAAAATCGTCTGGTCTTTACGCTGTTTTGTATGATCCTTGCCAATTTTGTTACGGATCGATTCGCAGATTCATCCTAAACCTATTGTCATCGTAATAACCTGTTATTTAATAATAAGCTTAATGATTACAAGAGGACTAAATTTTAAACATAATAATAATGCCGGGCATTTCACACGGCATCATCTGGTTTCAAAGTAAGCAGAGCATTTATTATGGGAACCACGTGACTGATGTACTACTTATATACTTATTTTGTAAATACAAACATATTATACATAGAAACAACCAGACTCAACCAAATACTTTCAGATCATACAAACATTTGTCCTAACTTTGACCCAGCTTTGACTAAAGATCTGAAGAGATAATAATAATAATAATATTTTTATTTCAGACAACTAGATCCATATATTAATTACACACATAAAAGAGATGTCTACCAAACAGTCAAACCAAAAAAACAATGTACACTGTTTTTTTTATTTTGTTTTTATGTATTATTGAAGTTTTAACTTGACTGAAATTTTAATGAATTTTGCAAAGATAATTAACGTTCAAAAAGAGCATAAAGTTCAATCTCCATTTTACACGATATAAGCATTTTACATTATATACTTTTACAACTAGTTTGAAAATACATGTATCTTTACTGATGTGTATTTACATCTTTTTACAAGATTTTGATTTTATCATAAGCTTGTTATAGTTAAGTCGTAAAATACATCATTAAGTTTTACATTACCTAAGTCAACAATAAAAACAAACGATTACTTACAAAATTTTACTGTTTTGTGTTTGCTATTTATTTATATAATCTACCAATTAATCTTGGGTCTTATATTTCGGAATAAAACTTAAACTCAGATCGAGAACTAGGCAAGAGCTATGTTGGTAATAGATAAATTTGTTTTTTTCGACCTCTGTGGCGCAGTGGACTAAGGCCCGGCTGAGACGCAGAAGATTGCTGGTTCGATTCCCGCCGCGGGCCAAATGTTTGTATTATGTTTCTCGGTTCTACATGTTTTTTTGTATAAAATGTATGTTGTATGTTGTAAATGTATAAAATGCATGGAGTGCGAACCGTGAACTCGAGCGGCAACGAGCCGACCGCGGATCAAACTCACCCTGATGAATATTCTCTAGATGAATCGAAACAGTGTTGGTGCCTCCATCGACAAAATAATACGTGAATAAACCCCGTGCTCTATGTATAGAAATCACGAACGTTTTGAAAGTGAAATTAAAATGTTTGTATTTACAAAATAAAGTACATACATACGAGTATAATATCAGTCATAACACAAGCTCTGCTTATTTTGGAGTCAGATGATGCTGTATGAAATGTCTGGCATTTTTTATTTATTTTAGTCTCATTTGTCCCATCAATGGGGCTGCAAATTGTACAAGTGGGATTGGTAGCTTTCAACTCTCAAAATATCAGTTTGGGTTCTGGCATACTGGCCTGAATATAACAGGTTCTAATAGCCCAAATATTTATAAGGTTTTTATAAAGCAAATAATTGAATACATCATCTCAATTACCAGTTACAAATTGCCTCACACTACACATTTTATCATTACCTCGAGATCAACGAGCGAGTAAATGATTATATTCAACCTTTGGCCTAATCAGGCTATAATTTACATGTAACACGAGCCTCGATAACGGTTGGAATGCATATCCTAAGTTTCGTTGGAAGACTTGAAGTTTGTTTAGTTCGACTGCACAGAATATTGTTTTAAAAATTTTGAAATATGTATGAGAAATCTTTCAGTTGATACTATCAAAGTAAAATTGAATTTCTAAAATTACTAAAGAAACGCGACAAGGTTTCAAAGGAGCTCTGAAAGAAAACAAGTCTAAATCCGTATTCCAGAACAAAATTAGCACGACTCTAGATTTATTCTAGATTTTTTTGACATCGATTTATTCTGTCATCAAATTTATTCCCGCAGTCCTTAATGGTTCCTTAAGGAGTTCCTTATTAAAGGTTTTTTGTTAAAATTAAGAAGAAACTAATAAGAATTCTGAGTAGGCCTACAGTTCTCAATTTGAGTTTAACTTTGGTTACCTTAAGAATGTAAAAAAAAACAGCTGTTATAGAAACCAACTCGGCACTTTCCTTCTCCAAAATCAAAACCTGCTCAAAAATGTCTGTCTGTCTGTTTGTTACCTTTTCACACCGAAACGGCTGTACGGATGTCAATAAAATTTGGTAAAGAGATTGAGTCATGTACATCTTGTACATACATAGTCTACATAGACTACTTTTATACAGAGCGTACCACCATGGCAGCAATATATAAATAACCAAACCCAATATGACAAAAAAACCCATTGTCATTTAAAACAGAAAAATATATCTGCAAAGTATTTTGTTTACACCAAAACCACTTATAAAATTGGCATCGCATAAATCCCTTCACGACGGACGTATAAACCTTAACTGCATGTAATAGGCACCATTGCTCACGGATACCGTCCAAAATTATCCATTTAATCATAACGATCCCGCATATTGTTCATACTTCCTCCATAAGTTTGAAGTAATGCATGGTGATAGTCTTGGCAAGGGTTTGGTGCAAGTGATAAACTTTATGCCAGAAATACATATACATAATACTCGTATATACAGTTTTGACACAATACTATCTGAGCAAACCAACTGAGCATAATAATCCATATTATCCATATATACTTATATTATTAAATTCAGTTCAATTCAATAAATCTTTATTCAATAAAATCACAAGAACCACTTTGAATTCCATATATTCGAGTGTCTCTGATTGTTACGTTTTCGCGGCTAAACGGCTGAACGGATCTTGATGAACTTTTGTATAAAGATGTATTGTATTTGGGGCTACTTTTTGACTCAAAAAACAACCATGAAGGCGGTAAAATATGGGATGACAGGTTTTTGACAAACTCAAATTTCCATAAATTAGGGATCTGAAAATTCATATTTGGACTTTTGGTAAGAAATCCCTACTAATATTATAAATGCGAAAGTAACTCGGTCTGTCTGTCTGTTAAGTTTTCACGCCTAAACCGCTGATCCGATTTTGATAAATTTTGGAATAGAGCAAAGCCGCGGGCAACAGCTAGTAATATAAAAATAATAAATATTAGTGGACAATGCACACCACACCATCCAGCCACAAACTAAGCATAGCTTAGTTGAAACAGATGACTGATACAATATTTATATTTTTTTAAATACACAATTATGATACTTTATAACACCCAGACACGGCCAAGCGATAATGAATTCTAATACAATCGAAATATTGATACTCACTGTTTTCTGTTATTATTGATATACATAACATACATAATACCGATCCATGAAATAATGACTATTGCTAATCGAAACTATGATTGTATTAAATGTTCCGTAATCGCCATGCAGAACACACATCGATGTTCATCAAACAAATGTTTATCCTTGGAGAGAATCTAACCATCAATCTACAGCATAGAGAGCAGAGTTATTACCACTGAACTGAGTGGCCAGTAATTTCAGAGAGTCTCATAATTCAGCATTCATCAATCAAACTATCGTTGAACATCACTTCGTCTCTCTCTGTAGGTCTGGTCCGAAGATACAATTTGATATCAAAGTCGAATGTTATCCGAGTCAAAAAGTGTTGGACCCTCTACCTATTGATTTAAAGGATCCAAGATGCAAATGAGTATACCATGAATTGGTATCTGGTACATAGGTAGGTACGTAGATATGAGAACAAGGTTCTCATAAAGTTAAAATATACAAACAAATAGCTTGTTCTATGGGTATGATCAGTCATAATACTTTTATATTATTATACTAGCTAACCCGGCCACGCGTTGCTGTAGCTCAGTAGTTCTAATACGTTGAACCAATATACGCTAATCTCTAAAATTATCAGTGTTTTTCTACTATATTATGCATGTATTATACATATAAACTTTCCTCTTGAATCACTATTTATTCAAAAAAACCGCATCAAAATCCGTTGCGTAGTTTTAAAGATCTAAGCATACATAGGGACAGGCAAACAGCGGGAAGCGACTTTTTTTATACTATGTAGTGATACATTCTTATGATACTTTCTTTTGTTGAAATTATTAACTTGGACCATGTCAAGAAACACGTGGCAAGCGTGACCGCTACTCGCCCACACTCGCTCCGCACACGCGCCGTGTTTATGTCCGTGATAAAACAATTTAAAGAAAATACCTACTATATTTAAGAAAATACCTATATATAAGCATATTTTTTAATAACAGTATGGCATTGTTTCGCTTTTCCTGAAATCAGAAAGATAGAGCCTGTTCAATTTAAGTCCTTCATTGCATTTTGTACCGATTGTAGTTGTTTTAAATGTAGATTTGACTATTAATAAACAAGCTCGGTGTGACCAATTAGAAAAAAAGATTTTGTGTTTCGTTGCGATTTAAGCAAAAATAATCGTTAATTGGTAACAAAATATCGCAATTTTGTATAAAATAATAAATAAATATGAATAAATAAATAAATAAATATTTCACACAGCATCATCTGGCCCTAAAGTAAGCAGAGCTTGTAATATGAGTAAGTACCACATGGCTGATATATTACTTATATACATATTTTTTTATAATATATTATATTATATTAAGTATTTGTCTCGGCTCTGGGTGTGTTTATGTATAATATGTATGTAACATATTATACATAAAAACACCCAGAGACGAGACAAATACTTGCAGATTATACAAACATTTGTCCCGAGGCTGGAATCGAACCCGCAACCTTCAGCGTCTCAGCCGAGTTTTGGCCCACTGCGTTACAGAGGTCGTCAATGACGAATGGCTTTGTGATGTTATACATACATTAAACATACATACATACTATTTACTTGACATTGGCAATGGTCAAAATGGACCATATTGTCGTTACAGGAAGAGGAGAAGAAGACTAGCGGGGACTAGCAGGACTAATCACAGTTCTATTGATTTTATTAAAATAAAGCTAGAGTTATTGACTAATTGACGGGTGTGAATAATTGGAATTAATGTTTTGTGTTTCTTTTTGATTCGAGCAAAGATAATGCGTATATTTGTTTTATAAAAAAGACTACACAATCATACTATAAACAACTATCACAACAATCTAACTAAACACTTGACATTGGCAAAATTGTCATCATTATGACACACATGCTATTAACGAAGAAGGAAGCGAGAAAAGAGATAAAAAAAAAGCTAATCACGGTGCTTTCATTCCACTTATTCTAGTTCCAGTATACCATCATGTTATGGGACAGCGTGACACGTGTCCCGCGTTTCCCGGACGAGTCTGCACGGGCAGTTCTCACGCCGGCGTCGGCAGCGCCCGGGGGCAGCTCGCGCTCACGACTCAGCCACATATAAAATTAATTTATCTATAAGTGGGAAGACCATATTTCAAGACGGTTTTAGTTGTTTATTTTTACATTTACTGTTTTTACTGAGAGAAGCTAGCAACAGTTAAAGTCTGAATAAATAAATGCTCGTGGACAATACACAACAACACCATCTAGCCCCAAAGTATGCTTGTATTATGGTGACCAAATGACTGATTGAATACATATATATTTTTAAACTCAAATGTTTGTCCTGGGTGAGAAATGAACCCTCAACCCACAGCGTAGAACGCAGAGCTACTACTAACTAAGCTGAAAGGTCAGTCTAAAATACTGGCAAATGAGAGCTCGCCCTTGTTATAGGCTTGTAGCATACCAGACACTGGCAAGTTGGAATTCTGGATACCTACTTCTGCGCTGTAGGTCGAGGATTCGATTACCTCCCAGAATAAGTCTTTGTGTTATGAACATAGGTGTTTCTTCTCTCTGAGTGTTATAAGGTATCATAAGTATGTATTTAAAAATATATAAGTATTCTAACAGTCAGGTCACCAATATTTATTAATTTATTAAATACTAGGCTATGGAGCGGCATACCATGACAGGCATTATATTACATAGCTCCATTCTTCATATATAGAATTATAGTATTTTACAAGATAGTGCTTTGTCCCACAAGGTAGCTTCAATTCTATAAATTCGAATGGAGCTATTAATATAATAATGATTGAATTTCACTTGTGAAGTTCATTTAATCTTATATTATACATCAAAACAATATACTACATACCTGTACCTACCTGTAAGATTACAATTAGGCAAGGTGGTGTACAATCGCTTTGACTATCAGAATTAAAAAATATATGGTTTGGACGATAGTTTTATATCTATTACTTGTATTTTATATAACTTTAACCAAGCATTCATATACTAATGCTCATGTCATGCTCTAGAATTAGTATTAAATGATTAATTTCTTCTTCTTCTTGCGTGTCAAAGATACAACCAAATTAGTTTTGAATAGAATACTGCCACCATCACTCCATCGTCCGTGACGTCCATTAGATCATCCCTTGTGCAGGTTTAAGGGCACAAAGGGCAGACGAGTAGATGTGACATCGTTTAGATAGGAGCTTTGCAGTCGCATTGGGCACAAACAGAGTCGCGAATAGCTATTAATTTATAAAAAAATAGTAAAATTGGATCCTTCAGAATAAAAGGTAGCGTGATCATTGTCGGGTTTTATATCGTTGGTGATACAGGTCTTCCTCTTTTTTCCCCCTGTTAAAAATATGCAGAAAGTCATCAATATGGACACACTATTAAGTTCGTAGAATTCAGCTTTCTCCGTTCTTGTGTGATTTACCGTCTCGCCAAACTCTTCTAGTGCTTTTCGGGTTATTCTAGACGAGAAATATGCCTGGGGCAGTGGGTTTGAATCCCTGAGCGTGGGTATTATCCATTTGTTAGGACTATATTATCTGCCAATTAAATTTATGTTAGTGATAATAACAATAACTATAAATAATGCCGGACATTTCACACAACATCATCTAGCCCCAAAGTAAGCAGAGCTTGTGTTATAGATACCACATGACTGATATACTACTTATATACTTTTTTTGTCAATATATACATGTTACACACGCTGTTGCTCGCGACTTTGTCCGCATTTTTTTTGAAAGAAATTGTAGCTTATATACTTCTTCAGGATGCAATTTATCTCCTTGCCAAATTGTATTGATACGTTTCAAACCAATCACCTGGACCACCCATTAAAAAGTTTCCATACAAACATTCACACCTCATTTTACTCCTTTATGATTGTTACTTTGAAAAATCCTAAAATACATATCCATTTATTTTGCATTTTATTTATTCATATCAAGTTTCAATCAAATTGTATATATGTTTCCTGTTCGTCAAAAAAGGTTATATTAGTAGTCGAAAGAGAATAGAGAGAGTTTTTTAAATATATTTGTTTTATTTAAACATTTATTTATTTATTTCCGGGTCGTCTAAAACGGTGGGCAAAGAATTTGTGTTAGCAGTCGAATGAAACCTATTGCTAGCGTCGGACCTCTTCAGGCTGATGATGATGATATATGTAAAGGATTTCGCAATGTACCCAAGTCTAAATGAAGCACGTTCTCATGTCAATCTATAATTGCAATTAACACGCTCCATTAGAGCATAGACTAACAGACAGACAGCTCGTGTCCATTGTCTCTGGCCAACACCGTGACATTGACGGAGTTAGACTTGCGAAACAAGTGCCTCAATTTGTTTATGTACTAAGTGTTTCTTTAGAATTCTTTGGTTGACATTTTATAAAGAAACATAGTTGATGTAAATGAATTATTTTTCTCGTGTTATTTGAATCAATTATTTGTAACTTCGTTAGAAAAGTGTAGACAATTTGCCAAAGATCTGAATTTTTTTTGGAAAAAAGGACGATCTCGGTGGCGCAGTGGGCCAAGGTCCAGCTGAGACCCAGAAAGGTTGCGGGTTTGATTCCCGCCGCGGGACTAATGTTTGTATGAGCTGTAAGTATTTGTCTCGCGTCTGGTTGTTTCTATGTATAATATGTATCTATGTATGTGTCTGAAATGTTCGATATATATATTTTTTTTAATAGTATATAATTACGAGTATTAATCAGTCATGTGGTATCCATAACACAAGCTCTGCTTACTTTAGGGCCAGATGATACTGTGTGAAACGTCCGGCATTTAAAAATAATAATAATACCTAAGCGTAATTGCTTTGTGTATGTCAAAGTCAAAGTCAAGTCAAAAGATGATTTATACAATACAATCACAAGGATCACTTTGAAACGTCTTACATACTAGGTAAATTTAGGTTGATGTGTATGTTGTTTTGTGATTTTTACGACGAGAAATCCAAGAACATTCTAGACGTTCATTCCGTGAATATGTTGAGATAAGAAAAATGACGATTGACTGCGATTTTGTGACGATATTGTAACAAAACAAAACCACTTAATATTGGCAAAATGGTAATTAAGACAGATACTACTATAAGTAGAAAATAAAAAACAGGAACTTAAATTTATCTGTAATCTGTAAGGACCCTTGAACTATAAATAAAACAGTTAGACTAATAAAATTATCAGTCAGTCAGTAAAGTAAGGTACATTTTGAACCAAAACTCTATTAATTTTCTTCGTTAATGACATGTGTCATAGTAATGACAATTGTGCTAGTGTCAAGTGTTTGTACTGTTGATAGTATGACGTCACCAAATCATATCTTGTCGTTCGTCATTTGTTAATTTACATAATATGGTGTATTTCATATTAAATAGTTACACGGATTATTTTTGTTCAATTCACAAAAAAAAATGTAGCTTTTATTCCAATTATTGACACCTGAGTCAATAACTCTAGCTCTATTTAAATAAAAACACCAAAATTACTAATATAACCGGAAATAACTCCGGAAATAATAATAATAATAATAATAATAATAAAGAGCAATATTTGCTTTGTAAGGCTGCCAAAAATAATCCAAGTCACTCTATTACACTGTTCTACCTATTTTTTCTTTCTATAATAGCATCTGTCTTGTCGATATTTTTGCCAGTGTCAAGTGATTGTTTGTTAATAAAGTCTTAGTCGATGGTCATTTGTCAATTCTAAACGTCATCGCGGAATGGCCGTCTAGAACTTTCTCGGGATTTCTCGTCATTCAAATCACATTGCACCAAAATACACTTATAATTCAATTGTACATGCTTGTCCTATGTAGTCCCCATTTATTCATTAAAATTCTGCTAATATTACTGAATAAAACATGCAATAAAACGAGAAAAAAATATTAATTTAGAAGTGCTATGATGCTATGACAAACGAAGAATGTATTACAATGTTTCTAGACACTAATTAATTTTGACAATGACAGGTGCAAACTAATAGAAAGTAGCATTACTATCTTACTTAATAAAAGTCGTTTAATCTCAAACTAAACTTAATAAATAACTTGGATCTTAACAAGGTTTTATAATTAAAAAGCCTACACATTAACGTCTAATACTTAATTTACTACTTATACTAGCGCCCGAATTGTGTCATAAATATAAACTATATAAGTTCTACATTAGCATTTATATTATAACTAGTTTGTACGCGGCTTTGCCTGCATGGTACCACGCGATAAAGTCGGGCCGGGTAGTGTAAGTACGTAAATGGAAAGCAGCTGAATGTTAATCTAGGTTAATAATGTACCAAGTTAAACGTAAATTAAGTAGGTAAGTCTTTGTGACAAATAAAAATGCAAATATCCATGCAAATATAATCTTTTCATATTATTATAAAATTTTGGGTTATTTCAGAAATTAGGTATCATGGAAGTTTGTATACCTAGGTTTTTGTGTATAGTTTAGAAATAACTAGTAACACGTTAAGAAGAATAAGATAAAATACTTATTGCAATGTTTTTAATTTTCATTTACAGTTAATCTGAGAATTATTTGTAAAAAGTAACTCCTATGTAAGAAACGGTTAAAAGTTATAATACCCATCATGTTGCGCTACAGAGTAAAACTTGCTAAATACAATCATGTAGTTACCAGACAGTAAATCGGGCCTAATAAGCTAATTTTAGTTCCAGGAAGGATCGAGTTGCGTCTCGATTATCCCGATCGATGCGGCGCGGCGATGCGCGTGACCCACTGACAAAACAAGCCAGTCGATCGCACCACATTGTTTTCCCATAGCCCGACCATTCCATTCAGAATCTCATTACTTACAAGGGGCAAACAAATCTGGCGCAACGCTGTTCTCATGGACGTGTCCGTCGTTAGGGCAGCGTGAGGTGACCATTACTGTACAAAGAGTTGCCTAAAATAGAGAGCTTTTGTGAGGCGGGAAGGTAGGCGAGGTGAGGTGGGGGCGGGGCGGGGTCCGGTTGCCCGCCGGCTCAGTCGCGCCGCGTCGCACCAACTACTCGCACGTCGCGCATTAAAGCACGCCAGCCTCTCACGCGTCCGCGCTCCCCCCGCGAGAGACACGTGCCGATGCCAGTGCAACCATGCAAGAACAAAGCCGATCCAGCAAATCAACACTCAACTCCTTAGAAAGCGCCATCATCAAACTGAAAAACAACCTACAGATACAAGACGCCAAGCCGGAGATGAACGGATTGCTCGTTGAACCGCCGCCTCCCGACAAAGCAAGTAAGAGTCCTAGTTCTTCCACCGCGAACATCAACTTGTCCATTGCATCTGCCGCGTTGTTGCAAGAAAACATGTTGCAGAGATCCCTGCAGGGTGTAGTAATATCCCTCCAAAATGCTATGATGAATTCGCTGCAGCAGGCCGCGCTCTTGCCGTCCAACTCCGCTGCCGCAGCCGCCCTAAACTTACAAGCGTTGGAATCTTATTTGACTTTGCAACGCCTGACATCTGTTTCAACTGTAAACACAACACAGCCCGGCTCACCTGAAAACGGTTCCTCCTCGAAGCAAGATATATTAAGAATAGCCACGGCAAGTGCAAAAATAAGTGAAATTGACTCCGTTGATAATGTTTCTAAGGAATTTTCACCAAAAACACCGGAAGAGTACCCCTTATCAGACACATTAGCAGCTGAAGACGTCGACTTATCAGAAGAAGTTGAAGAAGACTTAGCGTTATTAGATAATGAAGATGAATTTACTTTAGAGCAGCACCTGGAATCTACATCAAAAGGTTACGGCTACAGCTCCCAGAACTTAGACAATGGATATCCGAGTTTACTCATGAATGCAATGTATCAACAACAAATGAGTGGGAGTCCTCAAGCTCCGTTATCACCACCCGTTTCTAACTCCTCCAAATCTACGAACAGCTCCTCATCATCCAGCAGCAGTATATCAAACAAAACTAAGACAACTACAACCGGGCCTAGAACGAAGAAGCAATTTATATGCAAGTTTTGCAATCGGCAGTTCACGAAGTCTTACAACTTGCTTATCCACGAAAGGACGCATACTGATGAGAGGCCATATTCGTGCGACATTTGCGGAAAAGCATTCCGACGGCAAGATCATCTCAGAGATCACAGGTAAGCAACCATTTTATGTTCTAACTGTTTTATCTTAGGAGCTGCTCTACTCCACGATTTAAAATTTTATATCACACGATTTACTTTTACAACCATTAGACTGTGGTCGAATGTGTTTGAGACATTTTTATCTTTTTGAAACCACTAATTCTTCCGTAATCGATTAAGACAATCTTAACTATTTAATTTGTTATTCCCTAACAAGTTTCCAGTGTTTTACGACCTAACCAAAAACTCGTTAGTATCTCCAAACATTATCTCCGTTCCAGAGATGTATAGCTAAATCAGCTGTCAGTATTAATTTTGTTCTTTTTTGAGTTTCAAAGCAAAATTATGCTCGTTTATTTATTAAAAAAAGACGTCTAATTGATCATTGTGATTCTATGAAGATGGCGTTGTTTACTTGTTGTACCTTGTTGCCTTGTATTTATATGTTGTTAGGACATAAGGTTAACACACGCCTTCCAGGAGCCTCGGAGGAATAATAATAATAACTGAAAACTGCTACGAGTATTTGCTATCATCTTGTAAGTCTTTGCACTCGTTTATTCAGGTACGCTAGTAGTAGAAGGTTTGCATTACGTACGCTAACAAAGGCATGGCGAGTAGGTATATCAATAAGATAAAGTATTGCCTGCCAACATTCAAATTCACGATCCTCATTTTTATACATCAATAAAATAATTTTGTTCAACCGTTCTTAACGCGAAACATTATAACCTTTGAATAATGGCGGTGAAGAAAAATATGTTTAAAAACAAAAAGGGTTAAGTATGGACGCAGATGGTATCGACAAGACGGTCGTCACGCTCGTAAATTATTTCACAAATTCGCCGCTAATCCCACGAGACTCGATGTTTTAATTTTGAATTCTCATTTTGTTTTCTGCACCGACTCCGCATTCCTTATAAATCTCCTTGAATCTTTTTTTCATATCTAAATATTTACCTCTAAAATAAAAACATACAACGCACTCAAAAAAGATGTTGCTGTTACAACAATTGGAATTCGAAACACGGATTTCAAACACAATAAATATGATAATGGTATTACGAGAGCTCTCAATCTATTTCTCCACTTATCTGTGGATCCCCACCCGAAAATGTAAAGGTGTTGGATTTTTTACACCTGGCTCGGCGATTTCGTTCCAAATCCCCGTATCTCTGCGGCAATAAAATAAATTTCTTGTAGACGCCGGAGGGCGAGGCAGGCCGACCTGTCGATGTTCAATCGATGTCCGTTGACACGATACATTATACCGAGTGGGTCTTCGACGGGTTTTTACAAGCACGTGGTGATCCTGACGTGAGGATTAATACGAACCACAAAAAATATATCCTCCGCATACAAAATCAAGTTTCGTTGTTAGACTCTCTTGAGTTTTTTGTGTAGATTGAAAGGATAATGGATCTAAATTAATTTGTAGCTTGTTTAGTTATTTGAGCGTCACTTTTTATTAGATAAAATGTTGTGAGCTTTGATAGGCATTGCAATTGAAATTTCATAGCCCATCGGTCCGCATCGCGAGGTTCATTAATCAGAGTCGCGGCTCGATCTAGGCCTATCGCTGCACCCGCGCCGATCCGAGCGGCACGACACGCCTCACCGCGCGGCTTTTGATGCCCTAATCACCATCATCTCGTGTTTTAATATCCAAATTATTCTTTCATTCATCACGTTGCCCTTTATCGTCACCGATCTCACCGTACCTAACGATTATTACACGTATTACGTTACTGTAAACGCGTCTTAATTTTTATGTTCCGTGTATGTTTGTTTATTTGATTCGTTGTATCTCGGATTGGATTCTTGATTGCTGGTTTTTCTCGGTGCGTTATTATTGATTACACGTTACCCTCGGCGTGTTAATTATATGTTGTGTGTTGTTAATTTTAATTTAAGATTTGTTACCATTGATATGTTTTGGGATGTTTCATCTGTAATCTGTAATTACATTGCTCGTTTCTACTTCAGTAAAATTAATTGTAACAACATTATGTTTAGCATTATCGAGTTTTTAACTGTGCTTGTCTAAATGAATTACGCTGAAGTTAAAAGCTCTGTTGAATTTATTACCGTCGTTCTCTGGGCCTGGTTGGCTTCTTTGCGAGATGTCGAACCACGCGAGCGCGTCGATGCATTGGTTTCGACGCCTCAAGACATGACGTATTTATTGAGCCCACGCACCATCGTCGGCTAAAATATGTACTTGTGCAGCTACTTTATGGGAGACTTGTAATTTTGCTGCTAGAGTTGTAGATGCTATTTGCGATATTTATTAAGATTAGTCCAAATGAACGTTGTTGCGTAGGTATGGTTTACAACTAAGAGGCTGGTTGTGCATAATATGCTTTGTGATGGTTCACATCCTTGTAAATTATCCTCACACAGTGCGTTAAGAAATAAAGTAATAGAACTAGCAAGTTCTTATGACTTCGGTAGACTCGGTATAGACAACATAGCGATATCGGTAGCCATGGCGGTGGTATGGTGTTATGGTGAAATAGCACCATGCTTAGCCTCACAGTTCAGTTGATAGCAGCTCTGCTTTGTGTGCTATATTATGTAGGTTGTGGGTTCGACGTCCTGGACAAACAAAGAGGGGAAAAGTAGGTACAGGAATATTCATAAAGTTTTGGGTCGAACCGAGCAAATTCAGTAGAAAAAGTTGAGTCAACGGTGAAGCACCCACATTTATAAACATAGAAGTTACAACATATACAAACATATACGTATTTTATAAGTCATCTATTTAACATAGATGCTTTGCTGAGTTTGGGGTTAGATGGTGTTTTGTGAGTTGTTCCAATATGTAATAAATAATTTATAGGAGCTTACCAACATTTTTTGTTTATAGGTATATCCACTCCAAGGAGAAGCCATTCAAATGCCTGGAATGTGGCAAAGGCTTTTGCCAGTCCAGAACCTTAGCCGTTCACAAAATCCTTCACATGGAGGAGTCCCCACACAAGTGCCCGGTTTGCAGTAGAAGTTTTAACCAAAGGTCGAATTTAAAGACTCATCTACTAACACACACGGACATAAAGCCTTACAATTGCTCTTCGTGTGGTAAGGTTTTTAGAAGAAATTGCGACCTCAGGCGTCATAGCCTGACGCATAATTTAGTTGGTATACCATCAGTGAACACCTCTCCAAGTGGCAGCAATGGGAAGAGTCCATTACTAAACCCGAACTTTCCTATTGACAGTATTGATACAGAGGACGAAAATTAGTGATATTGTGAATAATGGTTTTTAAAAGACTGATTCTATACGGTGCCTTGTAGTTGTAAGACTAAACAAAATGATGAGTGTATATTTTCAACTGATTTAAGTACCTAGGTCTTCAGGCTACTAATTCGCTCCATCAACGTTTTTCACTGAGTTATACGGAGAAGAATAAGAGATATCTATTAAGATCTTGACTTAACTTCTTACGGAATGCGAATTTTTCTAAACTTAAAAATAATGAATGTGTTTTTAACTATTGCTTTATTGATTAGTCAGTGTTAGTAGCCAACTCTAGGGATTATGTAACTTGAGTCTTAATCAAAATCGAGAATATTGACAGTGGTTATCGATTTCGCTCTGTCAAATGAATATATTGAGAAATATCACAATACTTGATTGCTATTACGAGAGTTACATGTTTGCTATTCCGATGAAACTCACATGTTGTAAAATGTAAATTTAAAAATGAATATAGAGTGCACGTTGTTGGAAGTATTTTAAATACAAACATAGAATTTGAAAAGTGAAAGACAATTTATGTTTTTTCTTCTGAAGTGTAAGATTGTGGAGTTTGAGCTGTATATTGTTTAGAAGATTTTTTTAAGTATTATTAAAATTATTCTGAATCCATGTAAATTATTCTGATCTCATTTAATTTTGTAAATATAAGATGCATTCATTCCGTCCAATGTTTGAATTGTAAAAAAATATTATAATAAGGCCCATTTTCTGCTTATGCTGATATCTAACAGCAGATACAGATACACGTACGCGTCGGTTACTTCTGTCAGATGGTATGACTCGTTTTCACATCTCCAATGCATGCATCCCCCATAATTATATGCAACGATTACTTGGTTTCTAACTTGTTGCAATAAATATTACTGACAGTATTGTCCCGGGTATCACATGTGATAGATGTGATAGTGTTGCATGCATGGGATCAGCTAAAATTTGCATTTTTTTTTAAACTAGGCTATATAAGTTCATTATCAGTTCATTACTTCTCGGGCTTCCAAATTTAAAACAAAAGTCCTATCATCCGACGAATCTAAGTGTAAAAGCCGCGTACGCGTCCACGTAGATGCGTTATGTCACACATGGGCCTTATTTTTTTGTAAGGTTGTATAAAAAATGTCATAATATGTAAGGGTCTTCCTCAATTTGTTAAAAGAAGCTTTGTTTACGGCTTTTTTAACTTAGATTTAACGATCAGGTTGTTTAGTGAGTAATAACTGTAATTAAAATAATTATTTTGAAGAGTTGTTTTATTTCAAATTGTTTTAAAACTTAGGGTCACTTAGAAACACAATCGAATGTCACTTTATACATATCACCTTATACAAAAGCTTTGACGGTGAATCAATATGACAGGTTCGATTCTTGTGTATTTGAACAGAATTGTGAAAATCGTGAAAATGTCGTATTACCTACAAAAACGCAGTAAAAGACATATTAATATCTGTGAAACTTAGTTCATACTATCAATCGTAATCAGTTTCTCATCAGTTTTTTCGTTATTATTTAGCAAGTTTACGGACTATTCTAAACTCTTGTATGTATTTGCTGTAAATTTGCGTTATATATTTGTCAGTACTTACATTAATAAAAACTAGTGGCTCTGTGATATGTAGACCTTGCGAACATTTTTCGAAATAACTGAAATATAACTTTTGTTACGTTTTCAACCCCCATATCTCCGCCATTTTGTAAAATTTCTAAAAACTGAATCGACAAAAATTGTATATAGTTATAGAACCTGTTCTCAAAAGTTCACAAGAATCGGTTGAGAAATGCAACCTGTAGAGAATATCCGGACAGACGGCGGACATATGAAAGCATTTTCGCCTAAGCTGAAACGGAGACACTCGCTTCGCTCGGTCAATAATCATATGAATAAATAAATGCTGTAAAGAGGCAACATCGTCAATAATAATTCAGTAATTCTTTGGAATAGTTAAAATATGAAAACAGTTTCTGATTAGTATTTAAGAGCACTGTGGTCTATTGGTAGTAAGCCTTCCGTTCTTAAGATCGTGGCTTCGAATCCGGTTGTTCACCGATAGGCTTTTCTCTTCTATTCTGAAACGTATGTACACTATACCTTACTCTCAAACTCAATGAACATCAAGATAAATAAGAAAACCTATGGTATTAAGTAAATAAAATTTGCCTCATAACATGAATATGAACTGATTTGAATCAGCGAAAGTGAAGTAATGAACTGAAGTGAAATCCTTGTTTATGTGATACACTTTCCGATTGGTCCCATAGAAATTTTATCATAATCGAATCAGTTGTTAGGTTTTTAAATTAAATTAGCTGGAAAAAAATATGCCATCCAAGATAACGAAATTTCGTAATTTAGTGTAAATGAAGTCTGTTTTCTTTTTAGTTTTTAAAACGTAATTATTTGATATTCCTTTTCTGTAATAATAATTGCTAGAAATTTCCAATAAAAAATTGACTCAATATATACCCTTAAGTAGCACAGTTCCCAGTCAAAACCTTCTGAACTAAATAACACTTAACAGCCGCGCATTTTTGCACCATTTATAGTCATAACCTATTCAATATAAAAAGATACTTCGAATTACTATTTAGTTTTCTGAAGTTGATATAATTGATAAATTGATATTTAATAGATTGATAGATGTTGGGTCGTATAGGTTGTACTTGTTTACATCTGCGCTGTTGGTTGAGGGTTCGATTCCCTCCCAGGATAAACATTCGTGTAGTGGACATTGGTGTTTGTTCTATGTCTGGGTGTTTTAAAATATCATAGGTATGAATTTAAAAATATATAAGTATTCTATCAGTCATCTATGCCTAGTTTGGGGCTAGATGGTGTTGTGTGCATTGTCCACCAATATTTATGACTAACCAGCATAGGTAAGTCCGTCTAGGTAGCAAATCTCATTCATGCTCAATTCCATAGCTTCATTGTACAGTGCTGCTGTTAAAAAAATCCCTGTAGGTTTCAAATAATCAAAATTTTTAGGGTTTCGATGTTCACATTGAACCCATTTAGTTTCGCTGTGTTCGTCTGTCTTTATGTCTGTCTGTTCATTTAACCAGAGATCTTACATATTAGTGGCCTTAAACATTTTGAAATATTCCCCTGCAGGTCAAACGAGGTTGACTTTTTTTTAATGGCTCAAGTGCAAGTACGTTCGCTTCATTAACGCAAAATGTCTCCTAGGAGCGTTATGCATGCTCATTCTTTTCCCTTCTCTGATAGACTTATTTCGTTAGTGTCGTTACTTAGTGTCGTTTCACAAGTAATTTCAATCCAGTGTAGTGAAAGAGTTTAAATACGCCTCAATGGCTCCTTTCGTGCACTTAGAAGATGTCTTTGAACTTTTTTATGGTTATCAACAAAAGACCTATCTTATTCACACTAGCTAATTAATTGTTTAAATCTGTGGCCATGTCTATTCATTGACATTAGAAGGACAGAGCATATTTATATAACACGTTAGTTAAATATGTAGTTATAAGATATAGGGAAATTATTATATAATATTATCGGCCTTATGTATAAACCCCTTTCAACTTAAACCCTGCCTTAAAAACTTAAATACTGCTTCAGATTCGCCCTGTATTTATTTGTCATGTTACAATAAAAACGTTAAAAAAAGATAACCCATTTCATTTATATAAAATAAATCATTGATAAATTGTATAATTTATTGATTTTTGTTAATTTAAAAAAAACATCTTGACCGATTTCTGTAAAATTTAATTGAGTCCACCTGGAAAGTATACAAAAATAATTTTTCAAATCGGTTCAGGCGTCCTTGAGTTATCGGTGAACATACATAAAAAACAGACGAATTGACAACCTCCTCCTTTTTATCGGTAAAAAAGGGCGCTATTGGCACTATTTTAAAACAGTGATTGACTTTGAAAGAAGTTTAGGACTTTTCTAAATAAGGCCGTATAATTAAAACTTATTTTTTTTCTTTTTGTACCACAAATGGCTCAATATCAATGTCTGATATTGCAACATGGCTGATAATTATAAATGTTACAGTAAAAAACTGGACTAAGCGATCTATATCCAACAATAGACGACTACTGAGCTTGAAAAATCGTTTTAATTCAACTTCGAATAGGATGGAGTGCATCAAAGATTCACACGAAGCCTGAATAAAAGATCTGTCGATTCAATCCTACACAAAAAATACTTCTTAAGAGTTTATCAAAATGACATAAAGCTCTTTTCGTAACAAAACATGGTAATAATGGGCCACATGCTTTTTTTTCATTCTGGGATGTGTTAAAAATTTAACAAATGTGGTACGAGTGTTTGGTTTCGGAACCGATATTTATTAAGACGATTTGTAATCTAATTTTATGTGTTAGATTATTTAACGGATTTTGGATTTATAGTCCTATCTAAAAACTAACTTTATGTTATATAGTATACATACTATTGTATGTATTACTAGCTGGTGCCCGCGACTTCGTCTGTGCAGAATTATTACTTACTTTGAGTGGGTTATTTTCTTCTCCAAGGTCTTATCTATCTTTATACCAAAAATTTTCAAAAATGGTTATGCGGTTTAGTAGTGAAGGCGTAACAGACAGACAGAGTTACTTTGTGAGACTCCTGTTCTATATTGTGTAATATAGGTATGTGAATTTAAACTAAGTATTGTTGATGATGATCTCACTAATAGGTATTGTAAACGCTATGGTTTGTGAGAATAGATGTATCGATGTATGGTATATCGATTTTTTTCATACCTACTTGACACTTATCGTTATATTATGAACTATTCACACAATATCTTTATAAATTGTAAAGTTGTAAAAAAGTATTTTAAAGTTTTATTTAAATCCTTGCAGTAGTTTTTGCGTGAAAGAGAAACAAACATCCATACATACAAACTATCGCGTTTATAATATCAGTAAGGTCATATGTATGTATTTACAAAAAGAAAGTATAAAAGTAGTATGTATCAGTCAGTCTTGTGGTACCCAAACGCAAGTTCTGCTTCGGGGCCCGATGATACTGTGCGAAATGTGTTTTTTTATATATTTTTTTATCTATTCTACTTATTGTGTCACTAGTTATTTAGAACCAGTGTGAGGAAAGGATCTTTCGTGCACTCGGTACATATCTTTGAATTTTTTTAGGTTCCTCAACATGCCGATTTCAACATGTTTTTTATTCACCGTTTGAGAGTATACCTCCTAGGTATAGCGTACATAACTTTCTTTATCAGAAAATTCCATTAGTGCATAACTGGATTCGAACTCACGACCTTGGAAAAGCCTTACCTTTAGACCTAAAATTGGTTTCAAATTTATACATCAGATGGTTTTTCAAAACGAAAACAGATGGCATGATGTAATTGGTGTCAATCAACTGAAATCACGATTGGTCCTCAGTCTAACAAATAGCAAAGATCAATTAACAGACGCGCCATTGACAACATAATGGTCTAAGAAAGTTTTATAGCCACGAATTATCCGCAAATTACCAAGCAATTGGAAAACCCCGCTGAGTCAAACAAAGTAGATTCTTTCTTTTTTCGGTTTGTATTGTCATCAACACTGATATTACGGGGACAAAGGCCCGTGTTTGAGAGGTGTTTGAGAAATATTTGCTTTTAGCTCGAGTGTACATTATCCGAATTTAGTGGGTTTTATTCGCGACGACCACACGCAGTACGTTTTTTTTTACGTTTTTTGGTTGTATTCCTGTTCGACTGTGAAATTGTATGAGGTGTTTTGACAATGAGTTTGGAACGTGCGTCTCGGCTGGTTCGTATTTTTAAGCACGGTTTCGCTCGGCCTGTTTGTCTTTGTGAATGTTGTGAATTTTGTAATAATGCTTTTACGAACGAAATAAATAAGTTCTTATACTTTGCGTAACTAAATTAGGTATTTTTTAGTTTAACCGGAATAAATTAAGTTACCTCTGAAATAAGTATCCATTAACAACTAAAAACAATATTAACTTCTCATTAATAATTAAATTAAATAAATTAAACGTCGGTAAGTAAATAAACGACGTTGTGATTTTTTTTGCCGTTTTTGCTAATCAATATTATTATTAGTAGTATAAAATACGGAATACTTAACGCCTGTGAAACAAAGCATGTACCAAAAAGAATGTTTGGACGTGCCGCTGACTACCACCTTAAGACTTAAATAAATGTGAATTACAATCGTGACCATAAAATTATGTTTGATTTGTTTTGAAGTTCATAAATAAATAAAAATGTACAGAATAATGTACAATAATATAAAACACATGTGAAACAGTTGAGCTATCTAAAAACCGTATAAAACGATCTATAAATAGATCAACTGATCCAGATCACTGCCAGAGGGCAGCCAAGACACTGGCGGCTACGTTGAATGGCAATGCTAATACGCTGAGCCAGATAGGAGCCAGCTCTTGTGTCACCCAATGTATCTACCATATGCCGTGAGATAATTTTGAAAACGCGGTGGGCTCCTGTTCACCACGGGCCCAGAGTCTCAACTCCAAAAGGCTCAAATATGCCTTATCAAGACCGGCATATTTCAATAAATAAATAATACTGGACATTTTACCCAACAACATGATCCTTAAAGCTGTCCGAAAGCCTTTATGGCCTCAATTATTACTTAAAAGTACTGCAATTAATTTAAATGTAGACAAATTGAAGTCTTAAAACTTAAGCAGACACAAAACCACTTTAAAAATCCCGCAATATTGTGACTAGATTTAATAGTTAATTATCTCAAGACAATACATTTTCAGTCTCCGCATTTTACACACACAACTTCCCGAAGCGACCAGAAGAAACTTATTAATAAGCTTCCCGCGGCGCAAACACAGACAGTAGTGCATAATTACATCAAAACTGCATTTCTGCGATATAACTAGTGTTAATAATTCCAGTAAAGTGAGTGGGCAACTATTTAAATGTAATTTCATTTAGATATTTTACAGTGAAAGCTGTGTCATCTTATCAGAACTATGCGAATTGACGACGACAATCGTGATTACCATTGGTGCTCGAGCTTTGCTATTAAGGGCTTGCAGCTAAGTGCTATAAGTATCAGTATATTGCGCAAAGATGAGTTTGCTAAGATATGCTAAGGTTATTTTGAGAGGGGAACGTGTTGGCCTCGCAGTTCAGTTGGTAGTAGCTCTGCCTTCTGCGCTGTAGGTTGATGGTTCGATTCGCTCCTTAAACAAACATTTTTATAACATACATAAATGTTTGTTCTGTATTTATTCTATCAGTCATCTGGTACCTATAATTAAGCTTTGCTTAGTTTGGGTCTAGATCAACACCATCTACTGTCAATAAGAATATATTTATTAATAAAAAAACAAAAAACGTGTGCGTCCCGGGACGCCCGATAAAAGTGATAACTTAAACTAATCTAACTAGCGCTGTGGGTTAGAGTGAGAGAGGAGGAGCCTGTCTACCGCTGCAGTATGCGTGAGAGAAAGGGAAGCCAGATAGACTGGCAACGTAACGCGTTACGTAACGAAGCTGTTTGTTTACCCTACCATAAAAAGTTATCACTTCAAAAAAATGTTATCCCGTTCGATAAGTACCATCGAGTAAGAAGTTTTAAGGTTTGACCTTGTGAATTTATTAAACAAAAAAACGAGCGAGCCTTATAGTAGCCGTTTAAGATCTGACATCTCAGGAAAATGGGTTGGTATCTTACAGCCAACTCAACCACAGTGCGCGTTCATTGGTCAAATCAAATGGCACGCGCTTCCTCGGCTTCCTGAAATCACTCCCATAGGTTGCAGTAAAGCGAGAGGAAAAGTTTTAGGTATCAAAAAAACTTTAGTCTTTCTTTTAAGACGTAGGTACTAGCGGATATTGTCGCGGTTTATTCCGCTGGGTAGTCCTAAGCTTATCTGTACTTTTATCTTTGCCAGTCGCCTATGCACCTATCGTGTCGCACTGACAGTAACGGGCGCCATCGCGATAGTCGGCGATACCGGCCGCACACGACGGCCGCGCGATATATAATGTATGCGTATGATTGCAAGCCAGTTTTATTGTGTCGATAACATTTTTAATGGCAGTGTAGGTTTGCCCAGCTGTGGGGTGAGACAATGCGTGTTACAAATCAATTAGCTGATGAAAAGAGCTACTAATAGGTAGGCATAGGTGTGAGGTTTTGTAACGTTTGAGGCTTTGAGATAACTAAAACCTTACCATGTTTCTGAAGTGATAACTTCTTATGGGAGGGTAAACTGCTTCGTTGCGTAACGCGTTACGGCGCTAGTCTGTCTGGCTTTCCTTTCTCTCACGCATACGGCAGCGGTAGGCAAGCAACATTTTTTTTTGCATCAATCAAATTTGGTATAGATATAAATTGTATCTTGGAAACGGACATAGGCTACTTTTTATGTATGTACTATGCGTGCGAAGCCGCGGGCAGAAACTAGTACCTACTTAATATAAAATACTTGGAAAACTAAGCTTATAATTTCATAATATATCGCTTAAATTTAAATATTATAAAGTTTTTTGACATCAGTATTTAGATTGTTTTTCTGCTAATAACACCCTTATTCATAACTAGATGGCGCCACTAGAATTGTTAGAACGCGTTATCGATGAGTTTTTGAAAATTTGATATAAACGTTATACTGTTTTTTACCTTGTACAGAGATTTATATTATTATTAGGATTTGAATAAGAAATAGTCATTTTATAACGGTTTATAGGTAAAATGTGTATAAACAAAATTGACAAAAAACAAAGATGACAACAGTTTTCAACGCTTTATAGTTATAAACTCAATATCTTTAGAGAAATGTAGATACATAATAAAATAAACTACACATACATGAGCTATCTAAGGATCGTTTGAATTAATCTATGGATAGGTCAACTGATCCAGATCATTGTTAGAGAGCAGGTTGTGCAAGATACTGGCGGTATTGTTTTGGTTATTATGATAATATGGACAATACCATAATTAATAATAGAGTGTATAGTTTAGAGAAATTTATTCAAAGCTTTTTCAAACTTTTGGTTATCTTGCAGTGAAAAATATGTGTGGTAATAGGAATTATCAAGTGCACAAGTTGACTTTAAATATTTGTATTGTATAAAATCGACGTTCAATTTTATAAAATTAAATAGAAAATGTACATTAAGTAGCAACCGAAAGATTTATCTTTAAATCATTTTGATACGAATCTAATTAAAAAAAACGTTTTAGTCAAAAAAATATTTTTATACCCACTGCTGGGAAAACGTCTCTCTTTCTTCTTACCACGTCTATAATTAAACAAACATATTTTTGAGAACATATGCATACTTATTACTGGGTATTACTATAGGATCTTTAGTATGAGTCATTGACCTACTCTTTATATATTCTTAGGTAAGTAATATTTTAAACTCACCGCCGTTACAACATTTGAAACCACAATTTATTGCGCCTTGAAATCTTATCCCCTGATTTCCAATTTCAATAAAACCTTGATAAAAAAATTGAAAAAACAATGTTACAAAGCAAACTATTATCTGTAACTCAATACTTGAAACAAAGTCGTTTGGTGGGCGTTGGGAGGGGCAAACCAGGCTCCGCCTATCGGCTTTCGATCTCGTTTCTGATTGGTTGTGAAGGATAGATGCGCACGCGCAATTTTGAAAGACGTAAACGAACAATTGAAGCAAAGACGAAGTAATAGTAACGTCGAATGCAAAATGTCACTTTATATCACGAAAGCCATGACTTATCCGATATTGAAACGTATGACATTGAATGAAGATTCAATTTCGTTTAACAAATCACAACATAACTAGCAACAAATTCGTTGGGAACAAAATTTTGCTCAACTAACTAAATTCAAGTCATTTTCAACCGACTTCAACAAAGGAGGGTCTCAATTCGACTATATTTTTTTTATGTTTGTTTCCTCATAACTCCGTCATTTATGAACTGATTTGATTTCATGTGAAAGGTTCATATCCGTCCCGATTGGCCCCATTGAAATTTCATAAAAATCGGTTTAGTAGTTAGATTATTAAATAAAAAAAACTGGAAAAAATGTCATATAAACGAAATTTTGATATTTTCCTTTTTATACATGTCCGTTGACTTTTTAGTTTATAAAACGTAATTATTATAAAATCATTTTATACTTAACTTGGATAACAAGGACGATTCATGAGATTGGAACATGAATCTTAATAGAATAGCATTAAAGATCATGTTCCATTGCAATCCAACTTATAGTGGATTCAATGGAACAACTCACACGATCTTGTATCCTAAGCACAATTTTCCTGCGCTATTAAGTTTGTCGCAAACGTTAGATTTTAATGACAAGATAATGACGTCACTTATGATGCTACCAACTTATCTGTAGATAGCAGAGAGGGAACTAAATAGATCTCAAAAGAAAATTATAGATTATTTGACATTTTCAATAGACGGTGGCGCCATCTGCACAGATAGTTTAATAGTTTAAAATAAAAATATAAACAACAGTGAGCCTTAAATAGTCGCATATATTGTGTAACATCTGACATCTCATCTTGGTAATAAGTAACTTTAACATTATATGCTAAAAAAACAATAACATGGAAAATGGGTTGGTACCGTTGTTAGCCAACTCTACCACCGCGCGCGCTCACTGGTCAAATCAAATAGCGCGAGCTTTTTGTTACACACTTCCGTTCCTCCAACAAATTGCAGGAAAGAAAGAGAAAAAATGTTACACCATTAAAAAACTATTGGTATGAGTAGGTACTTAGTACCTACCCTTCTTCTAAATGTGCTGTATTGCTGCAAGTCTTTTCATATTTTTTAAATTCATCTCATATTATTTACCTACCAAACTAAAACAGGTTCCGTTATTAAGTATTTTGAAGTGATAACATCTTATGGTAGGGTAAACCGCTTCGTTACTTAACGCGTTATGGGGCCAGTCTGGCTTCCCTTTCTCTCACGCATACGGCAGCGGTAGGCAGGCTCCTCCTCTCTCACTCTAACTCAGAGCGCTAGTTAGATTAGTTTAAGTTATCACTTCTGTCGGGCGTCCCGAAACGCACACGTTTTTTTTTTATTTTTAAATTATATTGTTCTGTGTAACATGGCAACAGACAGAGGCGGTCGTACTCGAGGAGTCGCATAATTAAATAAATTATTTAGATTAATTCGCTAGTGCGTGCTAGGCCAAGCACTTTTATGCTACATATTAACTAGAGATACCATGGGACTCAAACGGAAGCAATAAATCTAGCGATGAAAGCGCCAGAAACTGGTGCTAGACTAACAACTTAGCGACACAAGCGCACATTTTGTAGTTCCAAATATTCTTTTATGTGAATAGAGTGTGTAATGGTTGATTATTTTATTATTTGAACTACGATGTGGTGGCTTTATTGATAATCAATGAATGGCAGATGGTCTACCATCTGTAAAAAGGTAACAGGTAACAGTCTTGTTCTAGTTAAACGAGACTTACCTGTTACCTTTATCACTTTTAAAACATACTGGCTCTCGGCTTTGTAGGTTGACGGTTCGATTCTCTCCTAAGACAAACATTTGTGTGATGAATCTTTGTTCTCTGTCTGGGTGTTAATAAGGTATCGCGTGTTTGTACTTACAACTATATACGTATTCCATCAATTATCTGGTTTCCAGAGTACATGTTTTGCTTTGTATGCTTTCTTCGTTTGCGGCTAGATGGGTGTGAATTTTCTAACAATGGTGGCAATTCGGTTGGTTCATTTCTAAAATTAGGAATTGTCTAGAATATATTTTAGTTATAGCAGATGTAAAACCTATTCGGTTGGTACCATCTAACTAAATTAGGAATGCTCTAATGACAACTCTTATTTCATTTTGACATTTTTTAATTGAATTAACAGATAACATTTTCTTTTACTTACTTGATCGCTACTTGACGCTAGATGGCCCATTACCCATAATATTTATGTTAGTCTGTGGAGTATGTTTTTCTTTAAATTGCCAAGTTGGCCAATTTTTACTAAATTGAGTAAATTAGACATGTCATCTAAAAATTCCTAAATTTATGGATAAGTTAGCAACTGCAGAATACCAAAGTTTCATTTCATTGTTCTAAGCCTAATATTTTCTAAAATTAGTTAGATTGATGCAATTGAGGCCACTAATAACTTATTTTCTTTTTAGTTGGTTGTACTGTCTCTTTTGAGAAACACGGATTTTAACTCATATACTATTTTGTCGATGAATAGTGTCAGTGTCAATGTCGTTTGCAGAAGAGTAGGTACATAATCATTTGGTATAATATAAAGAGTAGGTAACAAATCTATCTCCACATCTGTAAGTAAATATAACGGGGAAAAGGAGTCCATCGCTCTTTCAAAATTATTTCAAGGCATCTGGAAGAAACATAATGTGACCCAAGAGCTGGCTCCTATCTGGCCCCAGCGTATTAGCATTGCCATTCAACGTGCCAATGCCGCCAGTGATAGGACGTTGCCTTCTGGCACTGATCTGGATCTTTTGAGCTATCTATAGATCGTTTTAAACGGTCCTTAGATATCTCAACTATTACACATGTATTTTGTATTATTGCATATTATTCTGTAATTACTTAATTTATTTAAAATAGATAAACAAAACTAGGTAAGTATACTAATTTAAATCAATTATTAAAGGATATTGAACTCTTTTTAGACGTTATTACATAAGACCGCCCATTGTACTACCGACTAGCAAACCATTGTTATTTTTGTTTCTACTTTTTCAATGTTTAATTGGTGTGCAAAGTATTATCTATCTATCTAATTAGACAATATCTATCAATCTATCTATCGAAAACAGACGCATTTGAGATTTCAAACATTGTTAGAAAATTTGAAATAATTTCAGCTATTATATCCTCGACATCCGTTACAATCTTAAGTGCTGTGTTCATGCATTAGGCGGCTGCATGTTACACCGAAGGGGACAATATATAAATCATTAAATCATTTTGGTTTAACAAACTACGAAATTATCCAGAAATATTTCTAGTTGCACCTATAAGCGACACTTGCTGCATGCTGCTGAATTCTCCATATAATCATTTAAACGAGTTTCATCATTGACCGATTACCTGTCATGATTTTTAGATAAGTTGGTGCGGGACCATTTGCCTTTTCAGATAACTGTCATTAACCTAACTCAGCGTGAACCTCCTTCTGTCAAGTGAGTTCATTTTGGGAATACTGAAGACTAAACAAAACAATGTAAAGTTTTTTGATAATGCTTATTAAATCCTAAGTGAAATAGCTAAGTTGGAAAAGCTAACTTACTACTTATGAAATTTTTCGTTCATCGTTCATCTAAGTTGGAAAAGCTAACTTATTACTTATGAAATTTTTCGTTCATCGTTCATCTAAGTTGGAAAAGCTAACTTACTACTTATGAAATTTTTCGTTCATATTTACGAATTAAAATTATTATGATATCAAAGTAATATTATAGGAATCTAAGTATTCATCGACAGATTAAATGACTGACATAAGGACAAAATAAAGCCTAAACCGCTGGCCGTTGAGATATGAAATTTGAAGTGTATACAAGCTGATTTTCTGTGCAAATGACCTTGACATTTTACCCAGATAAATACAAACAAGGACTTAATAAACAATTTCCAGATTACCTCGTAAGCACATTTTGTAGATATGAAAAAGAAATTGAATAAAAATTCTTTACCTACTAATCTATACCTAGATTAACTAACTGATTTATTAATTTAAAAAAAACAATCTGTCCCAGTTGTCACCCAGAACACTGGCAGCATTGCCACAATATATTGCAAAAATAATTCACTGGAATAGAAGCTAGCATTCCGGTCACACATAGTTTCTACCAGTTTGTCCTCTAATGCCTTGCCATCTATAATTTATTATCTACCTACAAGAATTGGTGCAAGTTTAAAAGACGTAATGTCACATTTGGCATTCCACTTGTAACATTATCATTCTAGACACGGGTGGGCCCTAGCCTGGTCCAGTATATCTTTCCATCCGTCTCCATCTTGGGCTTTCTCTTACCAGCCTCTCGTTCTTATAACCGGGTGGTCTAAGAACTCGCGGTAGACTTAAGCTATGGTGGTTGGATGGTGTTGAGCATGACACTAGAGACTCTAGTTCTTCGACCACCCGAATTGTTTCTCAGTAGACTATTTGAAGTTTTAGTTTCGTCCATGGTCCCCTAACTAAGTCGGCCGATTATCACAAACATTATGACGCTCGTATCTCTACAAAGGCCATAGTGTTCGTTCCAGCCAGCAATCTCTATCCTTAGTATTTTTCGTTCAAAACCCAGCAGAATATTCTCGTCTTTCTTGCTCAGTACCCAATTTTGGCGATATTGTATTAAATAAAATAAAATAAAAACAAAAAAATCCTTTATTGCCACATATGATCATATGAAAATACACAAAATAAAAATTATACATACTTAATTATATAAACTTAAACTAGTTCACAGGGCAAAGGGGATAAATTGGGGATGATTTTCAGTTTACCCCCCTCGGATAGTTCTTAACCAAGTGTTTAAGTGGAGCGGGTTACGATCAAATTACAACTAACACGGTAAATATTATTATTCGTGCGAACCGTGAACTCGTCGAGCGGCAACGAGCGGACCGCGGATCAAACTCACCCTGATGAAGATTCTCTAGATGAATCGAAACAGTGTCGCTGACTCCATTGACAAAATAATACGTGAGTAAAGCCCGTGTTTATCAAAACGGTAAATATTTTCTATTTTCCATCTATTTAATGTATTGTAACTGATTTCCGCAAAGTCACTCCTGAATCGATTTTCGGTCTCAGTAAGGTCGGATAGTATTTTAGTTGTTCTGGGTAGTAGTTTGGAACGATATTCTTGTCCCCACTCGATACTTACACACTACACATACTAGTGTTTATAAACTTGGAGCATTTCAGTACAGTGTGACGAATTCCCACTATCACAGCACGCGCTCACACCAAAAGGTATTCACATAACAAATATTTACCATCACGCATTGTGTCGGCGTCAACTGAGGTTTATCTTATCACGTGTTTGAGCTCAAACAGCGACAGACCTGTGCCACTTTTAATCAGCATTCACAGTAAAACAAGCTTTATTGCTAAGATCTTAGGTTTAATAGGTAAGATGCGCGTTATCCTAAATTATGATGATGGAAATGGAAGGTATTGGTTCTTGTTTCCGAATAAACTGTGAATAAATCTGATTCAATGTTTTTAGGATTCTAAAGTCCATTAGGTTATGCGAATTAGATGGTGTTGGTTTAGGACCTGACCACTTGTCACTATTATCCTTCCTGACTTCGAAAGCTTTGCGTCGCACTTGTCCAATTTATTATAATTTTATGTATGAAAACCTGTAAAAAATGATATTAGAATAATCGATTATCGGCTTCTGCAAACTGGTGGGAATGTTCAAACATTGGCCATGTTTGGATGTGACGTTAGGATATTCTCAAAAAGATAAAAATTACTTAGAGATCTGAGGTGTCTAGTCTATCAAGACTGAGAAAAATGACAATATGTTTTTTAAATAAGCATCGATACTAATATTATAAATGTGAAAGTAACTCTGTCTGTCTGTTTGTTACATTTTCACGCCTAAACCGCTGAACCGATTTTGATGAATTTTGGTATAGAGATACATAGGACCTTGGAGACGGACATAGGTAACTTTTTATGTAGGTACCACGCGTGCGAATCCGTGGGCAGCGCTAGTTACATATAATTACCTAGTAGATTGTGGTAAGCCTATGTTATAGTTACGATTAAGTTTCTGTCAGTCTTTGCGGAATGATCAAATTGTATGGAAAGGACTGCAGCAGACACACTTCAGTCACGTGACTTACGACTATGTCACGCTAATTTCTTTGCCATACAAATTGATATTTCAACTGGAAATTGAACGTGTAAGTATCTAAGGCTCTCAGATGACTGATAGAAGATTTATATTACCTTCAAATTAAACTAATTATACCTTATAACAACTAGACAAAGAAAAAAGCTTCTAAATTCATCACACAAAATGTTTATCATAGGGAAGGATCGAACCTGCAACCTACAGCACAGAAGGCAGAGGTACTACCAACTTAACTACCTGTGAGGCCGTTTGAGACTCGAAATTATGAGTTACTTTCTAGTGAAGCAGCAGTGATACGTCAGTACCTTACCACTGTTATTATGTCTTATCATCTGTTTGAGTTCAAATAGCGGTGTTTTGTGTTTGTCAGGTTTAGGCGCTCGCGTGTCTGTCGGTCTGCTCGTTAAATATAGCTTATCATAATTGACATATTGGTCGGAGCCTGGTTTCCGGGAAGTTGTAGGGTTTTCTAAAAGAAGATGCGAGGCTCTTTTTAAAGGAATAAAAGTAAATATTATCTTAACTTCATTGTTTCGATGACACCATTTTTTATGTGTGCAATATGTGGAAGTGATTTCGTGAGTAGGGACGGAAGTGTGATACAGGAAACCGGGGAAGTGAGCACGCGGTGTAAGAGTTGGCCGTCAGATGGTACCAGCCCATTTACCGAGAGGTTGTTACTGTCAGCCAACAGTTTGTGAGTGCGTGTGACGAGAAAAGGAAATAGAGCAGGAGAACGGAGCTGTGCGCTTAACCTACAGTGTTGTGTATAAAGTGTGCTGTTATATTAACTAATCTATACCTATAAAAAAGCTTAACCTGACTGACTGACTGACTCATCATCACCGAGCCGAAACCGCTGAAGCTAGAAAGCTGAAATTCGGAAGATAGCTTCCTTTTATAGCAAAACCACCCACTAAGAGGGGATTTTTTGAAATTCAACCCCTAAGATATAAACCTCTAAATTGCATCCTGGGGAAGGATTTAAGCTACAGCTCCATTAAAAAAAAACGCTAATTTCGAAGAAGCGACGAAGTCGCGAGCAACAGCTAGTTCAGGATATAATGTTAATGTTGGGGAGATGTCAGATGTTACACATCATATGTACTGTAAAGCTCGCTCGGTGTTGGTGTTAAAGCCTGATGGGAAGCTGACAAAGAAAACTGATTGTAAAATTATATAGTTCGTACTTTTCTCCTTTTATTATAAACTAACTTATAAACGCGGCTTTGCTTTTGCAGCCATTTGTGATGAAAATGTAACATACAATTAAATAGACAGGTTTTTTCGAAATTATATGTTAGTATGGAATTCATATAGTAAGATAGCTTTTGCCCACATGAGTACATAAATAAAAAGTAGCCTATTGATAATTTATAGAAAAACACCACACCCTAGACAAATACTTGCAGATCATACAAACAAGCTCGTAGAAAGTTGCTGGTTTGATACCGCGGGATTCAAACCCGCAGTTTTCTGTGTCAGGCAAGTCTTCGCATACTGCACCACAGAGGTTGTCAAAGATAAAAGTTATGTTCTATATAGAAACCTCTTTCTAGGTTCAAACCTTTAGATCCTTTAGCAAGGGTAGATTGGCCCCGAATCTGTAATTTTGACTAGATCAAATTTTCCAAAATATAATATACCTTATCTTGCTCGCACCTAAGCCCAAATAGAGTAAGAATTTTAAATGTCAATTTAAAAAAAGCTCAAACTTACATTTGGTTCTCTTTAAATTATTTTATCTATGATTTTTGCATTTTCAATTATCATTAGATAATTTTCACTCAAAACGGGATATTTACCATGATATGTGAGTTTTGATATTGTGATATGTGATGATAATGTGATTGGTCTCGAGATCATGGTGTATGCAACTGTGCTAAAATATCGAGAAGCAGAAAAACTAAATTTAAAAAAATTATTAAAAATTTGGGATAAGGATGACATATTATTTCAGTTTTTTTTTATTTAAAAACTACTGAACCGATTTTAATGAAATTTATATGGGAATCGAGAAGTAGGTATATCTTTTCACATGAAATCAGATTTTTCAAATCGGGTCATAAATGACGGAGTAATAAGGTAAAAAACAGTCGAATTGAGGACCTCCTCCTTTTTTGAAGTTGGTAAAAAAATTTTTTGCTAGTATTAATTATCTTATACCTATTATTACCACACTATTATTTTTGATTTAGACTAAGTAATATAACATCCAGGACGATATAATTAAATAATAATGAGTTATAAAGTTGAACACAAACTCGCTACGGAGCAAAAAGCGTTCCGTTTATTGCAAATCAATTAGAGTGCTCTAGCTATTTATGTCTGTTTTGGTATTGAATACTAAGGAAGTACTGAAGTATCGACTTACATCACTTTCGGGCTGAGTGAAACTTGGCCGAATTTTTGCCGCATAACTAATATTCATCATCATCATCATCATCACAGCCTCTATGAAGTCCACTGCTGGACATAGGCCTCCCCAATAGATTTCCAAGAAGAACGATTTTGAGCCCTCTCCATCCACCGACTTCCAGCGATCTTTACAAAGTCGTCAGTCCATCGGGTGGGAGGTCGTCCTACGCTTCGTTTTCCAGTCCTTGGTCGCCATTCGAGAACGTTTACTCCCCAGCGGTTATCAGTTCTGCGAGCTATATGGCCTGCCCATTGCCACTTCAACTTGTAAATTTTGAGCGCTACGTCGGTGACTTTGGTTCTTCTACGGAACTAATATTAGGTACTGATATATCATAATTTGCGGCACAGCATGCTGTGTTTTTTTGTAAATAAAATGTTGTTTGTTTTAGACATTTGTTGTTCTGCAATTCTGCAAAAAACCTGCAAAATATTGAATAGAAGAGCAGTACTGAAATATAGAATTACATAATTTTCGGTATAAAACGATGCTTGGCGAGTTTTTTACCGAATAACAAATATGTGAAACAAACTGTTACAAAAAAGTGCAGCATATAATGCAAGTTTTAAGATGGTACTTATCTCTAGAGATCTTGTTAGTGTCACATTATAAAATAAAATATATTAGAATAAATAAAAGGCGTCTTTAGAGAAGACAGTATTTTACGACATAAAATGTATAACCACTTCAAACAGATTCACAGGGTCTCTAACATATATAAGTTATTTACAAAAAAAAAAAAGATGAAAGAAAATAAAACATACACCAAAGGTTGTCTGGCAGAAATCGCTTCCTTAGCGATAAGACCACCCACTGTATATATATTTTTGGGTATTCCTAGTTGTCAATTGTTTATGTACTAGTTTTATGGTGTACAATAAAGTGTTTTCATTCATTCATTAATTTATTCAAAAATGGAAAAATCAAAAACGAAATATTGAATTACTTTAGTGCTAAAGCCGAAATTCGGCTCCATCCTTCGGCCAAACCCTCCCAACTCAACGTACTGAAAAGGATCAAGTAGGCAGTCAAGTTTATGTCTTTATTGGGCCAATAGCATCCGAAGTACCTTCATAATTAACAGCTTTATTTAAAAAGAATTAGACCACCGTCAATTGTAGGTAATTAACGTATGGGCCGACAAAATAGGGGCACATAATTAAAATGTCCTAATTTTATTGGACCTTACTTGGTCTGGCTCCTTTTATTGAGGTCTATTGGCAGTTAAGATAAGTAAGGAGATCTTATGTTGGTCGATAACGTTTTTATAAGCAAAAAAATCTGGATTTTTACTCTGATTTTTATTTTACACGGTAAATACGACTATGGGTCAAATGTTAAGACTGTTTAGAAACATACAATACATCACAATAATAAATATTAGTGGACAATGCACACCATCTAGCACCAAACTAAATATAGCTTGTATTATGGTGACCAGATGATAGAATTTTAAACACGGATTTTACTCATGAATTATATTGTCGATGACGGGATCGACACTGTTTCGATTCATCTAGAGAATCTTCATCAGGGTAAGTTCAATCCGTGATCCGTGCGAACCGTAATGTTTTTATAAACCGAATCGAAGGAGAATGTTCTCTAATCAGTTTTTTTTTTATTAAATGATATTTTTATTAAAGTTTTTAAATCGTAATTAGGAAGTCGGTGGATGGAAATGGCTCAAAATCGTTCTTCCTAGAAATCTATTGGGAAGGCCTATGTTCAGTAGTGGACTTCATAAAGGCTGATATGATGATGATGATGTTGAAATTCACCAAACATGATCATGGTCACATCTCCACAATTTCACATATTGTAATATTTGTAATATATATTTATATTATTATAGATAGACCTACGTTAGACCACGATCTCGCCTGATGGTAAGCGACGATGCGGCCGACGATGGGGCACGCAGATCTAGAAGACACCTATTTACTCTTGACTTGAGCCAGATTGTAGTTTTCAGGGAAGATAGACGACGGCAAAGTATTCCAATCCTTGGATGTACGCATTATATAAGTGGAAGCAAAGCGCTTTGTTCGTAAGGGTAGTAGACATGCAGTTCTGACCAACTTATATTTTTTATTACATATGTCTTCACGAACCGCGGCTTAAAGTATCTTTTATGGCAGAAGTAATCATGAAAGTGAAAATGAGGTTAAACTTGTAACATAGGACCTATATTTTCACTTTCTACCTGTTGATGTAAACATTGCCTGACCCTGTTTAAGCTTAGACTTGTTAATGGCTCTTTTAATGGCTCTTAGAATATATGTTTACACAAAACAAAAATTAGGAACCTTGGAGCCGTATCTTAAAACTCAAACTCACATCACATGATAAACATCAGTTTGAATTCAAGTATTTATCTCGGGTATGGCCTGGTAGTAGCTCTGCCTTCTGCACTGTAGGTTGAGGGTTCGATTCTCTCCCAGGATAAACATTTGTGTGATGAATAGGTATTTGTTCTGTGCCTGGGTGCTAAAAAGAATCATAAGTATTTTATTTTACTTGGGAGAAAAAACAGAACTATATTTTAATATTACTCAATAATGAAGGAATGGCAGTGATCTGGATCAGTTAAGTTATCTATAGATCAATTTAAGCGGTCATTAGATAGCTCAGCTGTTTCACATGTATTTTATATTATTGTTTACTAGCTGCTGCCCTCGGTTTTGCACGCGTGGTACCATAAAATAAAAGTAGCCATTAAAGTAGCCTATGTCAAAATTTTCTAATTTATGTTTCCGTAAGAACCTTCTAGCTAGGCGTTGGCCTAGGCTATTGGCGATCCCGAGTGCGAGAACTAACCTCCTGAGTGAGGCACCATTAACGCAAGCGCTTCTTATCATCAACAGCCTATGTGAATTTGATATAAATATATAATATAATTATATAATATAATATAATTAATGATAATATTGATATATTTATTTCTAGTTTTAAGAAGATCACAAATGCTGATACACAGTATTGACGACGTCTGTGGCGCAATGGGCTAAGGTCCGACTGAGACGCAGGAAGGGTTCGATTCCCGCCGCGGGACAAATGTTTGTATGATCTGCAAGTATTTGTCTTGGGTCTGGGTGTTTCTATGTATAATATGTATGTATTTACAAAAAAATAAGGTATATAAGTAGTATATCAGTCATGTGGAACCCATAACACAAGCTCTGCTTAGTTTGGGGCCAGATGATGGTGTGTAAAATGTCCGGCATTATTTATTTATAATTTATCTATTTATGTACGAGTACTATGTGATTCCGTTGTCGTTTTGCTAATATTTTAGTTATAAAAAGCAACCAGTACATAAACGCTTAGAGAAATAGTCTAATTATAAATCCTACTTTATAAAAATAACAACCAAACACATTTATATTTTATAACATAACTCTCAAACCTTGTCAAATGATACAATTACTTTATTCAAGCGGAAAGTGTAAACTAATTATGTTTGAATTAAGTACTGAACCATATATTTAAACAATAAACAGCAGACCCATCAAATTGCTTATAATGGGACACTTTGCTCACAAAAAGTATGGTTACTGTAATTTGGATGGGTTTATGCAATAAGGCCTAGCATGCATTCGTGAATTATTTCACGCTGTTCAACACGCGTTATTTTGAAGTCTATTCTGCAATATGTAATTTTTTGTCGCGGTTTTTTCCGCTTTTGCGTACGACGGATTCAAAGTTCTATAGAAAAAAGTCGTCACGGAATAATCCGTCTTTTATGAAATAAATTAACGAACGAACGAATGTCTAATATTGTTTCACTTACCTATGCAGCAACGAAAACTACTGTTTATATATTACCTCGATCATAATGTTTGTATGATCTTCAATTTGTGTTTCTATGTAGGTACAATATATGCATGTATTTCCAGAAAAATGGTTGCCTGTAAAGTTAGTTTACGGACGATAATTTTACGTGATAACGTCATAAGATAACATTGATGAAAAATTACATACTTTTAACCTATTAAAATGCGTCATAAGCCAAACGGTGAGGCCGATCGTGCCTCTATATCGCTTGTCCCGCGCTCTCGCTTGCACGCTCGGCGGCCGGCGTTCATCGATTTATAAGACGTTATCACGTCAAATAAGTATATAAGTAATAATATCAGTCATGTGGTAGTCATAACATAATACAAGCTCTCCTTACTTAAGGGCAAGATGATACTGTGTGAAATATCCGGCATTATTATTATTATTCAGATTTTGTTTAGCTTGTTTTAATTGAGTTTTGACCTCTTGCATAAAGCCATCCACCAATCGGAGGCTTCCTCAACAGCCGTACACAATAAAATCCCAGATTTGTGGACATTAATACGTCCAATTTTAATTCCACTTTTAAAATTAGTCCACCTTAGTTTAGTTTATTTAAAAGCTAATCAGTACCACGTTGAGAAGCTCCTTATAAATTGTAAATTTAAAAATTGTTTATTGTTTATGATTATGTTTTTTTTTTATTTTCAAACCACATTTTTGGTAATTTAAGCTCTATCCGTTTATAAATGAAGTTAAAGGTTTATAACGAAAATTTAATTAGTTTTTTGGTCAGTGTTTGTTTATTTGTGCTAGTGAATTAATTTTGTTTTTAGGTACCGTTTTTGTGTAACTTATATGGACCGTATTTTAGTACCGTTTTTTCGTAACTTATATGGACAATACAGTTACCAGATGTTTGATAAATTAAAATGATTATTACCGTACCGTAAACAATACAACGACGACCACTGTGGCACAGTGGGCTGAGGTCCGGCTGAGACGTAAAAGGTTGTGGGTTCGAATCCCGCCGCGGGACAAATATTTGTATAGTCTGCAAGTATTTGTCTCAGGTAGTATTTCTATGTATAATATGCATGTATTTACAAAAAAAGTATATAAGTAGTATATTAGTCATACCCATAACACAAGTTCTGCTTACTTCGGGGCCAGATGATGCTGTGTGAAATACTGCAGTAGAGTTGGTTTTCACATGTGATGTTCAGTCAGACCCAAATACTTGCAGATCATACAAACATTAGTCCCGCCGCGGGAATCAAACCCGTTAACTTCTGCGTCTCAACCGCCTTGCGCCCACTGCCCCACGGTGGTCGTGCTTCTGAAGCAAGACTTCAAGATGTCTTCAATGACTTCAATAACATCAATATGCCAAATTCAACTTTACTGCTTTGCAATAAGTAAGCAGACTTCAGATCAGATTTACTTATTGACTTGGCGGGTGGTACCTAATCAAATAACATCACATGCGAAAACCTACTCTACTGCGTTGCAATAAAGGTTGTGTAATTTACTGATAATTGTTGAGAGCTGATGAACGAATGAACGATGCATAACTTGATGTTGTTGAGCACCTTATAAATATTGATATCATTTAATTAGAGTGCTCAATACAATTTCACTTTTAAATTAATTTAAAGCTACCAAAGCAAATGATTTCCTTTTTTAATGTTTGTTAATATGATGTTTACGTTGAGGTGTTTTTGAGTAGGTATTTGCTCGTTCATTAAGATTTTTATAAGGTTGTCATTTGGAATTTCGCAGTAGTCTAAAGACTAGAAAGTTATATACTCTTTATTATTATTATCAGTAACCGAACCGATACCGCATGTACTGATTCGTCTTTCCTGCGCGTCCTGTCGGCAAGGTCGAGAGCTTACATTAAGGCTTACCTAAGTGCACGAAAGGAGCCTCTGAGGCGCATTTTAATCCATTCACCACACTGGTTAGAAATAACTAGTGACACGATAATAAGAAGAATTATCAGTCCACACTGCTCGGCAAAGGCCTCCCCATTCTCTCTATTCATCCCTCTCCCGCGCTAAGATTGGCCAGTTGGCGCGGAATTTGGTGATCTCTTCCGTCCACCTGTTTCGCGGTCTGCCGCGACGTCGTCTATGAAAGTCATCTACTACTTATGAAATGGTATCTTATTTTTTACTAATAGCAGCTGCCCGCGGCTTATCATGCGTGGTACCTACATAAAAGTCTAAAGCACAATTTTTATAAAAAAAATTATGAACTTCCCACAAAGTATTATAAAACATAAAAAAGACAAATGTAATCGGTTAAGTCGTTCTCAAGTTATGGTGTGACCAAGAGAAATAGGGATTCCTATATATATACTAGCTGACCCGACAGACGTTATCCTGTCTTAACTATGAATATTGACTTCGAATTGGTATAATCTATAACTGTCAAACGACTGACAGTTAGGTATGTCAAACAGGTTACTTTAGAAAAGTTAATATCGTCGTTAAGTTTTTCTTAATTTTTTTTAATTTTTCACTCAACTTTCTTATTTTTTTTCTTTCATAAGAACCAATAATACCAAATACAATAAATAATAATTAACAAAATCGGTCTAGCCGTTCACGCGTGATGCCGCAACCAAGGGTAATAGGTATGTTTTTTATACAGGGTGTCCCGGAACTAGTATTTTAAGCCTGAACGAGGTGATTCCGACCATGTTAATAAACAGATATGGGGGTGATTTTTTTTTAAATTCCTATTTTCAAATTTCCATACATATACTTTTAAGTTTATTCCAATTATTAATATTGACAACCATCCTTTGTTTACAGTGTTTCCAAGCAAGTTTACTACCTAAATAAGTTTGTGCAAGTACAAATTTATTGGTATACTATGATAGGTAGGCATGGATACATACTTCTACCAATTTTAAAGCAAACTTTGTTGCACATTTCTTCAATGAAAATTTATGAATTCGTAAAATTCGTAGAACATTTGTTGTTCTCCCAAGTGTCGAGAATTGTCCCCTCTCAGGATAACATTCTAGTTCCGGGACACCCTGTATAAAAAAAAATACCTATTACCCTTGGTAATAGTGGTTTATCTGTACACATTACGAGGTACTGTTTGTTCGAACGAATAAAATAAAATAAAAAACAAAAATCATTGTCTACGCAAAACCAGCCACGAAAATCTTTTACATACGCCGCTTATTATTTACCTCTCCTCACCACACTCGGTACTAAATACGAATAAAAAATGTCGTAACCACACTTCATCACACAATTAAATACCGTCAAAGAAAGGGTATCGATGCTCGTCCATAATGGACGCTATTGTTAACAATCGGGCCACAATACCTTACTTATGGACCGTTTAGGACGTGAAGAAGAAATGGCTGGGACACACGGTCAGAGAGTGTGACGACCATTGTGATATCTAAACATGTCGGTATGTGTATACTATAAAAAAAGATGCAACTTCCACAGCGGTATTCAAAATAAGATTACGCAAGTGGCTTCACAACTCATTCTACTATGAATTACCACTGATTTAATTAATATATTAAGGATTTATATTTTGTATTAAAAAACCTCAATATATTTATTTTATATTAGGTTTATTATTCTATTGACATTGAAATAATGTAACAAAGTTGAATTTAAGTGAGAGTATATTTTAAAATCTCTTTGCCTGTCTTCCCCTTTTCCTTTTTACCATCGCGTGGTTGCCACTCTAAGAGATGGATAGACGACATAAGAAAAATTGGAAGCGAGACCTGGTCTAGAAAAGCTAGAGACAGGAATGAGTGGAAACAGCTGGAAGAGGCCTATGTGTGGACACGCTCATCACTAAACCGGAGAACCCGATGTGTTAGATTTAAGTTTTTTAATACTATGTATAAGATTATATCTGTGTTTAGTTCGTCAGCAATAAAGGCTTTATAATAATAATATTTTAAAATACCTATTGTACAAAAACTGACGTGTAACCTGGTTATTTAAACTATTGTATTGTATTGTATGGGCTTTTCAATTGCAAGCCAGGTCATTCATAGCTTTTTCCATATATATTTTCTAATTTTGGTAGTTAAAGACTATTAATACAAATAACCCTGTCATGCATAACATAGCATTACTTAACTAATGTATGTGCGCTTAGTACTCTCAATCGGTGCAAGAAAGCAAAGAAGAAACCAACGTAGAACCTAACAAGTACAAAGACATGTACCAATTGCACGAAAGGAGCCCTTGAGGCTCACTTTAATCCTTTCACCATACTGGTTCGAAATAACTTGTGACACGAAAACAGACAAATAAAATTGAGTAATTGGACCCTTTTACTCATTTCCAGCACTAGGTGCTAAACGCACTCTTTTTAGTTTTCTCTCGAAAAATAAAATAGATTAACGTCAAAAGCATAATTGACAAACATATAAATGAATTGTGTTCTTAAGCCTGTGTCCTAATTCCACTTTGAAATGACACTCGATTCAGAAAAAGACAATAACATAAATATATGTTAAACTGCTGTGTTATTTAAGGAGCGTTTAAATCAAAGCGATATTTATAACCTCAACTGGTCCACCTGAGAGCAGCATCTCCAAAACGCTGACGACACAAAGCTCATACGCTAAGCCAAATAGAAGTCATGTGTAGGGTAAAAGTTGCCCGAGATGTTTTTAATCTAAAAACCCGTGTGTAGCAACGTTATTTCGGACCATAACAAATTCGTGAGATCAACGCGGCTCGCTTGACGTCCTCAGATGTATGAATATTGTGATGGTTACCTCATATTGTGGCTCATTGAATGTGCTCGATTGTATGCCCTTTATTTCGGGAAATTAGTCATCGTTTTCAATATCTACCTATTGACAACCTCTGTGGCGCAGTGGGCTGTCCGGCTGAGACGCAGAAGGTTGCGGGTTCGATTACGATTTTCGATGTTCTACGAATGTTTGTAGAATAATCAGAATGTTTGCAGAATAATCTGCAAGTATTTGGCTCGGGTCTGGGTGTTTCTATGTATTTACAAATGAAAAGTATATAAATAAGTATATCAGTCATGTGGTATCCTTAACACAAACTCTGCTTACTTTGGGGCCAGATGATGCTGTGTGAAATGTCCAGGATTATTTATTTATTATATACGATACAACAGCAATTAATCTCAGTGAATTTTTAATAACGACTTTATTAGAACAGATTTTGATAAACTCGGGTTTATTATTATTTTGCCGATGAAAGCACCATGCCTGTTTCGATTCATCTAGAGAATCTGCATCAGAATAAGTTTGATTTGCGCACGCTCGTTCCCGCTTGCGTTTATCTTTCGCACTCAAGGCAATGTGCAATGTAAGTAAAACCCGTGTAAAACAAAATGTACAATTTATAATATAACACGAGAAATAAATAATAAATAATGCAGGACCTTACACACAGCGTCTTCGAGCGAAGAAAGCAAAGCTTGAGTTATGGGTACCACATGACCGATTAACTACTTAAATACTTTGTTTTGTAAATACATAAATATAATGCTACTACGCTGTAGGTTGAGGGTTCAATTCCCTCCCAGGATAAACATTTTTGTGAAGAACATAGGTGCTTGTTCTGTGTCTGGGTGTTATAAGGTATCATAAGTATGTATTTGAAATATATAAGTATTCTATCAGTCGTCTAGTCACCATAATACAAGCTATGCTTAGTTTGGGACTAGATGGTGTTTTGTGCATTGTCCAGCAATTTTTATTATTATTATTTATTATACATAGAAAAACACCCAAACCCAGAACATCATACAAAAACATTTGCCAGATGATGCTGTGTGAAATGTCCGGGATTATTTATTTATTAATTATTATTATTATTATATATATGTATTATTTGTCCCACAGCAGGAATCGAACTCTCAACCTTCTCCGTCTCAGGCAGGCCTGTGCCACTGTGCCATAGAGGTTGCCACAGAGAATGTTTTGAAAGTGAAACAGAATATCGTTTTACTTTTTATTATTGTTTTTTAAGCAACTGAGCCAGCAATAAGGTATAGAGCTCACGATGCCGATGGCAAGTAGTTACCGTAAACTCTAAAACATTATTACCAAAAAGTATATCACGCACATTTTCGGCTCTAGACATGATCTTTTGTCAAAATGCCCATTAATTTTACTTGCTCTCAAACCTAAGAACCAACACAGTAATGCTTGGACACTACTGCTAGGAGGCAGGATATCTGGCACGTCTATTATAATGTTTATTATACGTCTATTATAAGTCTTTTATACGTCTATTATACGTCTATTATACGTCTGTTATACGTCTTTTATACGTCTACGTATACGTATTATAATCTCAACTACTTCTTAACAAGACAGTAATTCCGTTACAAACTTTCCTTGCCCTACAAAAAGCCACACTTTAAAACCATTCAATGCATTACCAAACCCAATGTCATCTAACCCTGCCCTAGATCTCTTATAGCCCCACAATCAAACTATTTAAACAAGGTTATTGTAAAACTGCTCTTAATGTATAGACTTTAAAATCCAGAACTAAAAACTCAGTGTCGTGTAAAGTTAGTATGGTAATCGTATCGTACTATATGACAGCTGATTAAAGGGGACCGAAAGGTTCGAGGTTGGGGGCCCGCGACAGAGTCATGGGCAGACGGTGGACCCCTGATGATTGTATTTTAAATAAATAAGTACCTCAATGAACGATTGTCCACAGAAATATTCGATAATTTATGCGCGGCTTGCCGACGCGGAATGCGAATGCGATGTGATTCTGAATAATTTAATAAATGGCACACGGAGATTTTGTATTCTTATATATCTTCTTTGATTTCCTACTTATTTAACTGTACTTAGTACAAATTTAGCATTGTTTTAGGTAATACTAGGAAGGACAAACTAAAAAAACGGTCTATATATTTTTAATAAAGTATCATGAATAAAATAAATATGTGAGGAGAATTCACACAACACCAAACTAGGCATAGCTTGTACTATAGGAACCAGACTGATATAATACGTTTATATTTTTAAATACATTTAAACACACTTTGTTCACAAATCTATAGCCATCATACAAATGTTTGTTCTAGAAGAGAATCGAACCCTCAACCAACAGTACAGTAACAGTGTCTGTGATCATCATCCACAGCCTGACTTCACCCAGTCCTGTATATAGGCCTTCCTAGGTTTATACCATCCTCTGCTAATCATATTCATTAGCGGTCCGCGACTTTGACTATACCGTCTACTTTTCTTGCCTATGGAAGACCGACATACCTATAACCATTTCCTAAACACCATTTAGTGATTGCCTTACTCCTGTCATCACTAATCATCATGTGTCCTGCCCAGCTCCATTTGAGTTCCATAATCTGGCTCCCGACATCGATCTGTCATTTTCAAATTTTGCCGTGGTGATTCCGGTTAACGAATAGGACCCTCCATTTCCTCCTGAGGATGTCGTAAAGAGCGACTAAGGGAATAAAATACACCAGGGGATGGGCAACAGCATTCGCCTGAATACGTAGCACCATTACTGCGATCAACAATCCGCCTGCCAAGCGTGGTGATTATGGCAAAACCCTCCAGTCATGGAGGAGGCTTATGTCCTACAGTGTACGGTTACGGACTGTTACGATGATGACTTCTATTTGAAATTCGGGTTGAAATCGGGTGTTTTTCTTTGTATAATATGTATATACTATATAATGTGGGTACCTGTGAAGGCCGGTGCTATGAAACAGAATCCCAGGCAGAGTGGCGTCAGTGGAGAGGAACCTTCACCCACCTCAGCTTGCTGGAGTGGATCCATGAACGAAAGTTTTCAATTACAATTAACTGCTCTGGAACTTTACTGACGCGATCTAAACCATCTTCAACAGATTCATCTGTTGAAGATGATTTAAGGCCATATTAATATTTAAGTAATATATCAGTCATGTAGTTCCCATAACACAAGCTCTGCTTACTGAAGGGCTAGGGCTAGTGTCTATAATGTATATTATTGTAAAAGACAAAGTGTAACTGGTTTTTAATGTATTTAGATAATCTGAAGCAAATATGTGACGGTAATTGCAACCCGTTTTTAAAGCAATAACCCTTATAAAGGATAGGCGTATACCACTAAAAGCAAGCCCCTACAAAACACAAAGAATAAGTAGAAAATAAAATAGCTTTTAAACTGTTGCTATACATCTGTTAAGGGGTAAATGCATTTATAATGGTTCTATAATCTCACAATAGCTCCCATAATCTCATGATTATAGTTTGTACTCTTTTTTTCAGTGTGGTTTTCATTAGCCAAGTAATTTGTTGTCTAAATGTATAATCAGTGTAAAAGATTGTAAATTCGTCAGCCATTTTTGTAAGCAATAAGGACGTAATTGCGGGTTAGATTTAAGCTTTGATGTCGTTTTTTGTGTGTGACAAAAACTGTTGGATACTTGGGGATTTTTTTGTAATGGTTCTGTAAAATTAGCTTTATAGAAACTTAATAATATTAAATTCAAAATTAGTTATACCTGTCAGTAAAACCACTGACACTAGAGCAATAGCGGGCTAGTGGTAGTGGCCCAGCCTTCCGATCCTAACGTCGTGGGCTCGAATCCGGTCGTGAGAATACATGAATGTCGAAAACGAACCAAACCAAAAAAAAAAGTTTAAGGACGTGTATTTATTTCATTTCATTCTGCGTTTTGTTCTTTTTGTTCCTTTCACCACACTGGTTCGAAATAACCAGTATAACGATAAGAAGAAGTTAAACCTTGCTTTGGAAATTAAGCTATTTGTAATTTTTAACGTTACAATAGATTGTTAATAAATTAAATGTCTAACAAAAAACTAGCTGCTTATAATTCACCTTACCCAAAGAACATCCAAAATAAGTCAACACCAACATGTTATCTAGATAGGACGCATGCGCTGTAATCCAACATCTCAATTTCCTTGAAACAATATCTTGATTTAAAAAGGCCACCTCTTTTATTGTATCCCAAATAAAACGTTAAGAAAAAAAGCGTATATGCCAAGAAAAAAGGCGTATTTGAGAGTAAAGGCACACGCCGTTACACAGACCTATCAAAAAACAAACATAAGTTTCTACTTAGCCGTGTTGTCCGTGGTTTCATGGAAGAGGCTGTAAAATTTATGATTCGGTGAATTATTGTCTGTAACACGTTTATAAATGTGGAAGAGTTAGGATATACTATGTCTTCTTCTTCTTTGGTAATGGCCTGTGACATACTAATGTCAATTTTGCCAATGTCAAGTGTTTATAGTTTATAGTCAGTTTGTTTGATAGTAGAGTCTTAGTCGATGGTCAATTGTCAATTCTAGACATCACGCAGAATGGCGTCTAGAATTTTCTTGGGATTCCTCGTCGTTCAAATCACATTGCACCACAATAAACATATGATTCAATTATCCATACCCGTCCTGTAGTCACAATTTATTCATAAAAATTCCGCCAAGATTATATAAAACATGCAGTAAAACGGGTTAAAAATATTAAATTAGCAGAGCTATGTTACTCCAATGAAATGACAGACGAAGAATCCCTAGGATATACTAAAAGTATATCTATCAATTAAATTTTTATTAGTTACTAGCTGCTTCCCGCGGCATCGCACGCGTGGTTCTTACATTAAAAGTATAGCTTAGGTCCTTCTCCAAAGTCTCATATATCTCTATACCAAAATTTTTCAAAATCAGTTCAGCGGTTTAGGCGTGAAAACATAAAAAACGGACAGTCAGACAGACAGAGTTACTTTCGCATTTATAATATTAGTTAGATTACGTAAAATTAATTACAAATAGCTGCTCTCTGGCAGTCATCTTGATCAGGTGAGCTATACATAGATCGTTTTTAACGGTCTCTAGATAGCTTAATTGTTTCACGTGTATTGTATATTAATGTATATGATTTTGTTTATATGAAAAATATAACAGAATAATATATAATAAATAAATATATATAATAAAAAATACATGTGAAAGTTGAGCCATTTAAGGACCGTTTAAACAATCTATAGATAGCTCAAATGATGCAGATCACTCAGAACTCAGCATTTGGGATGCTGCTTTCTAGCATTCCACGACACTTCTATTGCTTCAATGCTACGGCGACATTGCTAAGTTGAATTCGGTAGGTCAGATAGGAGCAAGCTTTTGGGTCAAGCAATATTTCTACCAGACGCCATGAAATAATTTGACAACGCGAAGGGCTCTTGATCCACGCGGACCCAGAGTCTCGACTCCATAAGGCTCGAAAATGTAGGACCTATCAACACTTGCATATACATACATACATATATACATGAGATCCTCGAAAGAATCAACCCCGCACCAGCTCTAACGGAAGTCCCCGACAGATAGGATGCGGTCAGGGTGACAACGCTAGTAGCATCCAATACCAATGGCCTACCTTTCTCCCAAAATACAAGTCATACCCATCAAGCCTCTTACTATCTTCACGTATCAGACGGTTCTGCTTGAGAACAGCTGGTAAAAAAACCAGTGTTGCGATAGAGTTCAGTGCACCTGGAAGAGTTAAATATATATCTACACTAATGTATGTTACGTTTTCACGCTTACACCGCTTATCCAGTTTTAATGAATTTTGGTATAGAGATAGATGGGCCCTTGGAAAAGGACATAGGCTAGTTTTTATAAAAGTACAACGCGTGCGAAGCCGCGGGCAGCAGCTAGTGAGATATAAGATTGAAACTTCTGTAACATAGCGAGAGCTTTTCCAATCAGCTTTATAACATAAAATTATACCATGTATTTACTATTTTTAGACCTGTATTTACCTGTTTAGACTTTTAGTTCAAGAACCTTAAAAATATAATGTTGAACGAAATGTCTCAAATTGATCAGACTTTTTATGGTTGTAAAATAAACAAAACCTAGAGACGATAATTACGCAATCACTATTAAAAACCTCAAATATAAAATAAAACCAATAAAAAAGTTGTAACTTATAAAAAGCTATTTGTAAACAGACCGATCCAGGAATGAGATAAAATAATAAAAAAATGAGATCAAAGACAAACAAAATCCATAACGCAGTAGGACATGGAATAAAATTATACTCAAATAATATAATATCTCGGAACGAGATCCGTGTTAAAGTGTTAACAATGTATTTTTGAGTATTCTAAGATGTAATTCTGTGATAAAGAATGAATGAAAGCCGAAATATTTTAAATCAATTTGGGAATGTAACAACATAAAAAAAAGGATGTATGTTTATCTTTGGATTGAGTTCTAGGTAACGACTATTGACTTATAGTTATTACATATATCAAGATTATTTTTAGACTTTTGACTTATAGTTTTTAACCGACATTATCAAAAAGGAGGAGGTTCTCAATTCGTCAGAATCTGGAAAATTCTTTTTTTGTTTGAAAGGGTGGTGGAGGTGGTGGTACGAAATTTTATCAAAATCAGTCGAGCTGAAAATCAACGAAAATCTAAAAATTGTATACATCGATGATGTTTTCGTGTACTTCGATACCTCGCTGTCTCATTGGAGCGGTGCGTTTATTTGGCCTAACCATATTATATGTATATACAAAATACATCTACTTTCCACTAAAAATGTATTAAAGGCTCAAATTTCATTCAATGAAGTCGGTTTTCTTTTTAGTTTTTAAACCGTAATTATTACATATATCAATGTTTACTTCGCGACTTGTGAATTAAACATTGCGCATAAGTTATTTCCAGTTTTATCATTAATGCTGGCGTTTTTATTTAAATAGAGCTAGAATGATTGACTTGGGTGTCAATAATTGGAAGCTTTGTGTCTCTTTGATTCGAGCAAACCAATCCGTATTATTATATTATATCAAAGATACCATTATAACAAATGACGAACGACAAGATACGAGTTTGTGACATACTATAAACACTTGACATTGGCGAAATTGACATAATAATGTCATAATTATAATGACACATGCCATTAACGAAGAAGAAAGATTATAAATTGAATGTGACTGATTTAAAAATATTTTACAAAAACAGGTTAGTTAGCATTTTCTGCTGGCAGGAACAATAACATAATTAATTTTAAAATCAAATTCAAATCTCAAATTTGAATTGTTTTGTAAATATTTAAATATTTAGCTTATATCCTATAAGTAATCACATAATAAGCTAACGTGGCTTTTAAGTATGCTCTGTCCTTATCATTATAGTGTCAATTAACAGAGATAGACCCTATATTATTTCGTTTTTTTACTAACATATAAAAACATAGTCATTTTAAATAAAGCCGTGTGCACACACCTGTCACAATTCGCATTACCCTTTAAAAACGATTACTGTCCAAAAGAAAGGCCGCAAATGACAAATGTCAAGCCATAAAGCCGGGTCTACACGGGCGCCACACTTGTTCCCTCAATAATGTGTTACGAATATGCTTCTATTTCATAGTTATGAATTTTTTTATCAAAGGTTTAAAAAAAGTTTACAATTTTTCGGCTGCTATAAGTCAACAGATAGATGCAATCGAGACTATAAAGATTTAGTGTCTATCTTATGATATACCTTATGTTTATATATAGATACATATATATATATTATCATATTATTATTAAACATAAGTAACTTTAACGTCACGCAATCTAATTATGTGATTATAAAAAGTTATAGGTAATTTAAGCTCCAAAACATTGCCAAAACCATAAAACACACGTCAAAAGGCAAATATCGACCATATTAATAAACACTACAGCCTACGCTTCCAAATCAAAATGCACCATTGAGTGGCCGGCCCATTGAATGGGCACATTTTTAATTCAACACAATAACCGTAGCGTCTGTCACTACAAAAAAACCTGCAGGGAATACTACCTTAATCATCCTTGTTTTAAATTCAAAATAGCTTGACTTCTTCTAATTACTACTTAAATTAACTTAAAACAATTTTATCATTGATCTATATTAGTTTTACATTCATCTGTCAACGTAAGTGCTAATTTCTTGTCAGTTTCAATTATTTTTTCCTGTGTCTTTATCTATTCAATTTTAAATTCAAGCATAAAAGACACTGTTTTATAAATGTGTCAGTTTTGGTGACAATAGTGACAGTTTTAAATAGTAACTATTGAATCATCTGTGGCCGTAGAGCGAACACGAATCGGGGCGGGAACGCGACCCGCGATTATCGTTGCGATTTTTTTTTTCTTTGTTTGCTCCGTAGATACCTTTTACATCGGCGTTCAATTACTGAAGCGCGAGTGTGGCGAGCAATAGGTTAAAGTGGATAAGTCAAATAATAAAAATGTAAAGATACACAATTAACTGTTTTAAAAAATAGTAATATCAAAGAGCTAACGTTTGAAATTTGCTAGTTCTAACATAAATAAAAAAATATTTTTCCGTCTTCGTTTTACATCAGTCATAGTCTAACTATCAAAACATTCCAGCTATGAAAAATATACCTTTGCTATTTTAAACATCTACAAATAAATAGTTGTAGAAGAAATAAACAACAACAATATACAGAGAGTGATGTGTATATTATAATTCATTTGTTGTTAATTTAAATAAAAATATAAAATAGAATACGTATAATATAGACAAAATAAAAAATCGACAATGGTATAAATAACACTTTAGACCCTTAGGTCTATCTTATAATCATACATTAACTAATATGTTGTTTTAATCGGTTGCTATCCCTATGTTTTAACATTTTAATGATATAATTTTTTTTATACAATGCATTACATAAAACTAATTGAGTTTACAGTTTTTTCTTTAGTTTTCAAGTAGGTATAAACCAAAAATGATTGCACGTTATTACAAAGGCGTATCAATAATAATCTAGCGCTGCGCCTACGCACTCTGATTGCGCTCGCCTTGACATTAGTTCGACTGTCGCGACCGTGTGTCCTGCACTCTCTTGAACCGAACACGGCCTATTGAAATGTTTTACATAGCGCATGCTTTCAAATCTTTACAATCGATTTCACTTTTCTATACCATAGAGTTTATAGAACTAACGAACGACTATAGCAATCGACAAAAAAACAAACTCCACTATTTCTCTTGTATTTTATATTACTCCTTTATATTACTTTTAGACGACTTCTGTGGCCCAGAAGGCCAAGGCCTGGCTGAGACGCAGAAGGTTGCGGGTTCCCGCCGCGAGACAAATGTTTGTATGATCTGTAAGTATTTGTTTCTTGTCTGGGTGTTTCTATGTATAACATCTTCGTATTTACTTACACAATAAAGTTAGAGAAAATGAAAAGAAAAAATAAATATATCATATAAGTACAGCCTGTGGCCTTGTGTGGTGTGGATTGTGTGTGCTTGGCTTTTACTAACGCTTTGCATGGCTTTTCAATTGCGGGCGGGAGGTAGGTGCATGCGTCTGCATCGTGTCTAACTCTTTGGGAATAGATTGGAGGAATAGTACTAAATAGTTGTCCATCTATTTAATGTTTTGTAATGGATTTCCGCAAAGTCACGCCTGAATTATCTATAATAGACTTGGAGTTACTTGCAAATTTTTTTAAGTATTATTTGTTTAACTATTAACTGTTGTCGTGGTGACTTTTCTTATAAAATATATACAGATTGTTTTTGCTCGAACTATAAAGAAACACACATTTTTATTCCAATTATTCACACTATTAGAGTCTAGTTTTATTTGAACAAAATCACATTTTTTTTATTATTATTTAGAAGTCTGGTGTCTCTTAAAGTCAGTCGACATTAGACTCATGAACCAGCAATTGTAAAGGAAAGACTGAATTATAGAGAGAGGTGTTTATGGCATTCTTCACGTAAGGTATTTCTCTATGTTCATTCACTGGTGCCTTTGTGGGAGCATTTGATGATCATGTTTACGCATTTACGAACCTCATTTTAAATAATTCATTGTTCTTAGTACGATTTGAAATAAATAAATAGTAGTCCTGTGAACACGTTCTTGATATAAACGAACATCCGGAAATCCTATCTTGCCGATGTCTTAATTTTACTTATACTCTGCTTTCTGGGATTTAAGTTGAAATGAACATGTGATGGACATAGGTGTTGGTTCTGTGTCTGGGTGTTATAATGTATTATAAGTAGGTATGTATTTCATAATTACTTTTTAAAAAATAAAAAGACAACCGACTTCATGTATGTAAAGCAAAATATCAAAATTTGGTTTTATCCAAGCGGATGATATTTTTTTTTTTCAGTTTTTGTAATTTAAAAACCTAACTACCGAACCGATTTTTATGAAGTTTATATGGGACTAATCGGGAAGTATATCCTTTCACATCAAACGATTTTTTTATGAGGTAACAAACATAAAAAATATAATTACGTTTTAAAAACTAAAAAGAAACCGAGTTCATTGAGTGAAATTTGAGCCTATAATACATTTTTAGTGGAAAGTAGATGTATTTTGTATATTATAATATGGGTAGGCCAAATAAACGCAACGCTCCAATGAGACAGCGAGGTATGAAAATACATGAAAACATCATCGATGTATACAATTTTTATATTTTCGTTTATTTTTCAGCTCGGCCGATTTTGATAAAATTTATATGAGACCACCTGTGAAGTATACCCTTTCAAACAACTTTCGAAGTCATTCGAATTCATGAAATAGGGTAATAACTTTTTTGCTCAAAATAACTTAATTCTTTCTTGGCTTATAACTATGTTTGTTATTATTTATCTACCAAATGAATTTACAAGACTATAAAATGTTGTGATATATTATTTAAGTTTTTTTTTAAAATGGCCAATGTTCAACTACAATCCAATTTGAATTACAGAAGAGTGATACAGTGACATTTAAGTCAATAGTATAAGATACAAATTGCAATGATTCGCGACTCTTCTGTATTCTAATGCTTATTGAAACCGCACACTAAGTTCCATTACTTATCATGAAATCAATGCTAGAGAGATAAGAAACATCACTTTAAAGACGTCCAGGTAAGCTGGTCTCTTGTTCAGGCAAACCATCTATAAAATTTATACATTAACGCAGATCTTGGTATACTGGTTCAGAAAAAGCCTTAATTAGGTTTTGTGATGAGCGTCACCAGGCATTAGGCATTCGTTTCATCAGTAGTTACAGTCGAGATCGAAGACAGCACAGTCACTCCATATAAACAAACATTGATTTACAAGTCATAGCGTAAGTACATAATTCACTTTTAAGAGACCAGTCTCAGTTAAAACCCAGTTGAACTCAGTTGATGGTTATGTATACAAATATGTATTTACAAAAGAATAAAGTATATAAGTAGTATATATCTGTCATGTGACTCCCATAACACAAGCTCTGCTTACTTTGGAGCCAGATGATGCTGTGTGAAAGGTCTAGTATTATTTATTTATTTATATAACTATGGGTATTCGATAAACTCTGAATTAAATTAATTAAGTTTAAAAAACCAAAGAGAAAACCGACTTTATTTATATATAAATACGAAATGTCGTTTACAAATTTTTTCGTAATTTTCGTAAAAAAGTATTTTTTCAGCTATTTTGATTTAAAAACCAAACCATTAAACCGGTTTTAATGAAATTTCTATGGAACCAATTGAAAAGTACGACTATATCTGTTAACATAAAAAAAATATGAGGTAACATAAAAAAAACTAACCTCCTATTTTTGAAGTCCGTTAAATAATGAATGACGACGATATTTTAATCAACGTCCATTTCTTTACACCGTAGCTCTAGCTAGTGTATGAGTCGGTATTACGAGTATGTTAGTCTAACTGGCCTCTCAGCTAAGTAAGCCTTCTGCACTGTAGGTTGTGGGTTCAATTCCTTCCTCAAAGACACACATTTTGTGTGATTAACTTAGATGTTTGTTCTGTCAGGAAATTAAGAATCATAAGTACATACCTATGTTTTTAAAATACATTTATATATATACGTATAATATCAATCATCTGGCTCCCATAGTAGTTACACTTAGTTTGAGGCTAGATGGTCTTGTGTATTGTCCACTAATATTTATTTTAACTAGTGGTCGCTCACTCGTCGATATCCGACCAAAATTAATCAATAATTAATGTATTTTTAGGCAATATTTAAAAAATATATTAGTATTCTGCACTCCTCTATATAAACTATAAGTGTGCGAAATTGCATACTCCTCCGTTCGCGCAACTTTCGTAAAAAGGGGTACAAAGTTTTTGCTTCACCTATTAATATAATAATAAGACGACCTCTGTGGCGCAGTGGGCTTAGGTCCGGCTGAGACGCAAAAGGTTGCGGGTTCGATTCCCGCCGCGAGACAAATGTTTGTATGATCTTCAAGTATTTGTCTCGGGTCTAGGTGTTTCTATGTATAATATGTATGTATTTACAAAAAAAAAGTATATAAGTAGTATATTAGTCATGTGGTACCCATAACACAAGCTCTGCTTAATTTGGGACCAGATGATGCTGTGTGAAATGTCCTGTATTATTATAATTATTATTATTAATAATGATAATAAAGTTCGTATCGTTACTAGTCATTAGCCGACTCTAGTGATGGATCTGTCACGGGCCTGCATATCCAAACATTTTTCAAAGCTATTAAGTAACCTAGCTGCTAACTTTCTTAAGCTGTGACAATTTTCTGCATGACAGCGTTTTCTGGCGCCCGGAGCCTGGCGCCTTTGCGTTATCGATTGAGGAGATATCCAGTTTCGAACATGGTCTTCGTCGTGAGACTAGTAACATCTTGGTCACTCTGTCTGACTTTAATGATGGTAAAATAGTACGATTGTATAAGATACAACCCCAATGATACAGCAAATAGCTAACCTAAAGGCAACCGTGACTACATAACGAAAGTCAATGAACGATCTTAGTAAATTTACATATTAAAATTACTAAGCAACATTTCCCTGATTCTATAGTTTCAAACTAGCTAAAACTTCCTAAAATACGAAGCGACCGTATTTTGCTCGCATCAAAATCTTAGTTAGTGTAACATTTCTAAATGATAGTTCTAAAAAAAGATAAAATTGATATCTGATTTCTTTACTGAATTGTTTCCCCTAAGATTTTTCGCAGTTTTACGGTACACCTCTTCTCCTTCTTCGTTAATGGCATGTGTCGTAAAATATAAATTTTGCCAATGTCAAGTGTTTAAATTGTTTATAGTATGATGTCACAAATTCGTATCTTGTCGTTCGTCATATGTTATTTTATTTAAATGGTGTCTTTTCATATAAAATAATTATAAGGATTATTTTGCTCGAATATCGGGTGTTTCTATGTATAATATGTATGTATTTACAAAAAAAAAGTATATAAGAAGTATATCAGTCATGTGGTTCCATAACACAAGCTCTGCTTACTTTGGGGCCAGATGATGCTGTGTGGGATGTCTGAGATTATTTATTTATTTTACTTATTTATAATCACAATGAAACACAAAGTTTTTATTCTAATTATTCACACCCGAGTCAATAACTCTAGCTCTATTTAAATAAAACACCAAAGTACGAATAAAACCGGAAATAAATCGAGAAAAATAAATAATATAAGAGCGCAATGTTTGCTCGCAAGTCGACCAAAAATATTCAAATGAACACCTAAAATTACCCAAAAATCTTCAATCGCAGTCAATTAAAGTAAATTTAAAAAATTTCATACAAAAATGTTTTTCTAATTCTAACCTAAGTGCAAATGAAATAAGATCTTACGTATTAACAAAATATTTTAACAAAACTACAAAGGGGGCCTTGAAAATATCCGAACAAAGTTTTTGAAAGTAAAACTATTGAATCTGATCAAAATAAAACATATTTAAAGAAAGTTGTCAAAAAAAAGGGTTTCTTTACTCAAAATAATTGTTTTTAAAATACTTTCACCCGACATCTCCCACGGGAAATCAGTAAATCTCTTGTCAAAATCAAAAGATCCGTCAAAGTAAAAGTGACAAAAATAGTCGAACTAATCCTTCTCCTACTGAGCTTTACAAATAAATATTATGCTAAAATAATATTGTCGTTTCAAATTAGCTTTTGGTCGCTTACGTGGTCGACTGAATTTGTAAGCGTTTATTGGATTAGAGGTAGATACTTTCTAAAAATATTATAGTCACAAATAAATCGTAGTATAAATTCCAGAAAAAAGCTAAGACACAGTTTTCCACGTAGTTCATGCTGTCAGAAACTCTAACTAGGCACAGACTTTTAAATAGTTCTTATTGAATTTCTGTCAAAAATTATACATTACTCCCATTTGAATTTAAGTTTTGTTGTGAATTTCGGACCTAGGACATCTAAATCATATTTTACCTAAACAAAATGAAATTCGTAATTTTCTCTGAAATCGGGATATTTACAATGATATATGAGTTTTTCTGCTTCCCTGATATCTCCATCCATCCCTCCATCCCTGGTATATCCATGTGCTTTCTTGATATTTCGGCACAGTTGCACGCCATGATCACGGGACAAACTATCTTGTGATCACACAAAAGTTGCAAGCACAGTTGCATGCGCCATGATCTCATATATTATGATAAATATCCCGTTTTGAGTGAAAATTATGATCAAAACCATAATAGTTTTAGAAGTTAAAACGAAATTCCCTAAAATGACAATACAAGATTTAAGAAACTGTCAAAAAAATCTAAAAACAGTTATAAAGGTTGAAACATAACGGTTCGTTCCATCTTTTCTATCAAAAACAAGCTTAAAAATCTTAAAACATCGAATTAGTGATAAGACCTCTAAAATCTTGTAAACAATACAGTAGCCGCATTCAAGCTATAAATCACGATAAAATAACATCATTCCAAAAAAGTTAAGCCAGAGGACATTTTACTTCAACAAAAACGTCATAAATCAATGATGGTACATTGTTATAGAATATCCCAGACATGGATTAAACTCGGAAAATATCTTAACATTGGTAATCCGATTAACTTTCGTTTAGTTGACTGATCTTTCTGTGATCGGAAACAATCGTTTTTGAATGTCAATGTGCTATTGGCGTGGGATCTTAATAAGAGTTGGTTTAGCAAGTTTTTGATGACGTGGGTTCCATTTAAAGACATGTCTGAATTTTATAAGATAATGGGAAACTATTTTCTGTGATGGTGTCAATAAAAAAACTGTGATAAACAAAAGGATTAAAGTTAATTGACTAGGCTATATAGAATAGGCTGATAGACTATGATGTAAATTCAATTTAGGTTCAAGCACAAAAAACAAATTAGACCAAATAAATTTAAGATCTAAAAGATCTTAAGCAGTAACTAATTCAATTCCATGACTATTTTATTGACATTGCTTGATTATGTTACCGGACTAACTAACATTTCCTAATATACAAGCGACCTTGTCTTGCTCACCCTAGAGTTCAAATTAGATAAACAGTTTTAAATTAAGTTAATATAAATTTTTTTTTCTATTACTGAACTGATTTTCCTAGTTTTTCAGCAGTTTTAATCAACACTAAAACTTGCTAAAACACGTTAACCACACGTTAAAAATTATACTTCCTTTTTTAAAAAAGAAGTATAATTTTCCAATGTTTACTCACATTCAAACTTTGGTGTAATCAAAATAATTTCAGAGCTCTGTTTGTCTTTCGATCCTAAGTCGTCCACCAAATGGAGTTTACTGATCGCAAAATTTGTGTGCTATACCAGTACCTATTCTCGAAGGCTGACAGAAAACAGTGAGGAAACCGGCATGTCGTAAAACCTAAAAAGTTCGAATACATGTGCCAAGTGCACGAAAGTAGCATCTGATGCGCACTTTAACCCTTTCACCACACGGGTTAGAAATAACTAGTAACACGATAAGAAGAAAAAGGGAAATTGTCAGTGAGTTAGTCAGGACTTTCATTCTCGTAAAATACTGTGTTAAACTCTTGTAAAATAATTTCTCTAAGGAACCCAGAAAATTTGTGGTCACTATGGATAATGACTTTGTGATTTCTGTGACTTATCCGCGTATTATCTTGGACTTATCCCAAGGTTTGCTGTTACCAAAACTGACACGTTTTGTTGGCAAATGGGATTAGAAGTTAAATTCTACTAAATCTTAAACGAATGAACATTTGGTGCAACTGTAAAAAAAGTACCTAGGAGGAAAAAATTCCGATATATTTGAAATCTCTTTTATACAGTTGGTCTTGTTTTTGATCTTTCGCTGGATCTTATTTTGTTCGCAATAAAGTTTTTAATTTAATAAAATAAAGAAACTATAAACATTTTTAAATAACACTTTTTACATTTATTAAATAAATAAATAATGCCGGATATTTTACACAGCATCATCTAGTAAGCAGAGCTTGTGTTAAGGGTACCAGGGCGGTTAATTTACAACGGTTATCGTTCTTTTCCAATCCATCTACTTTTCGTTCGTTCGGTAAATCCCCTAAAACCTATTCTATTATCTCTATGACCAAACAAAAGAAAACATTCGATCGATCATTGGCGATTTCGTAAACGTAGCGAAAGCTGAGGCGTTGTTCATTAGCAGAATACGAAAACATGTCAAAAGCTGTCATTCGGCTGCGGTTCGGTTTCAATCGAGCTTATGGAAATTAACAGATATTAACAAAAAAGTATATCAGTCACTAGGGGGTAGTTACTGATATACTGAGATGTATGCTGTATGCTGTATGCTGAGATGGAACCTTTTCAGCCACACTTAAATGTTGTTTGGTTCGCGGGAAGGGCTATTTTTTATTCTTATTATTATTATTATTTTTTATTCATAACTTTCATAGTTAGTTTTATTTCTGTTTGTTTTAATGTGTTTGTATCAATTTTCTCTTGTAGCTTAGTTGTAGTCTGTTTTCCGCTTTTGTGTTCTTGTATGTTTTTTTTTTGTGTGCTGAATAAATGTTTTTCTTTCTTTCTTTCTTTATATACTTTTTTTTGTTGGAAATACATAAATCCAAGTTGAATTGATTTTAAATTCTTACTTATTCTTAAAATCTTACTCTGATTTGGACTTTGTTGTAAGCAAAATAAAATCTTCAGTAATTTATGAATTTTTTGATAAAAAACAAATCACTTAATTTAAAAAATAAAAAAAAATGAAGTAGAACCAATAAAAAAAATCTTATGCAAGGTAGACGATTCAAATGAGGTTTTGTTATTGCTGAGTTAGTCCATTGAGGTTGTTTACTGGTTTCTTAATGTTATACCACACTAATAAGGTTCCAATACTCTGCTATTGACACCACTGACGATTATGATTATGAAAATAGCATCATAAAACTCTCCAAAAGCCCAAAGTCAAATAATGACAAAAGCAGTAAATGGAAACACATTGAAGATTTCCTCACCATCATTTCGATGTCATCTGCTATCGCGTCAACTTTGTATAATTTAATTCCGTGGCTGACACAGAACTAAAACAATTATTGTTATGTCGTACTGAATAGAAGTGACTTGGTAATAGGTAGGTACTTCTTCTTTTTAGAGTTCAGTAGAAAAAATAATGCTACGAATCGATATTGATTTACTGATTTTCATCTCCGAAAAAAGTCCCTCCCAGAAGAATCATTTGTGCGATGAACTTAAATGTTTGTTCTGTGTCTAGTTGTTATAAAGTATCATCATCATCATCATTGGCCTTAATTAATCTGTTGAAGATGATTTAGGTTGCTTCAGTCAAGTTACAGAGCAGTTATTTGTAATTGAAAAACTTTCGTTCGTGAATCCACTCCAGCAAGATGAGGTGGGTGAAGTCCACTGACGCCACTCTGCCTGGGATTCTGTTTGATAGCGCAGGCCTTCCCAGGTACCCATACTAACCTATCGACCATGCCGACAGGACCCGTAGGAAAGGCGATTCAGTACATTCGGTGTCGGTTCGGATGCAGACACCGAGCAGGGTTTGTTTCAAGTTTTCCTTCTCTGTTGCATGCTCTTCTGTTAGGCAGCAGGGGGACCACGTGCACCATTTTATATTACATTATTTAGTTTTAAAGTATCATAAGTAAGTATTAGATCAGTAATCTGGTTCCCATAGTACAAACTATGCTTAGTTTGGAGCTAGATGGTGTTGTGTGTCCACCAATATTTACTTATTGTAATATATTTTTCCATACCATATTTTTTTAATAAAATTATAGATTTTATGTTTTACCTACATGTTTTGGTCCAAAAGCATCCCTGTCGTTCTCTTTTAGCTACTAAGGTGCCATTTGGCCAATCGTCATAAGCATGATGGGCTTAAGCATGAGTTTGAGCGTCTCAGCATCACAATCTGGCGTCAATTTAAATATTTGTATAGTATTTTAATTATTTGGTACCCATAACACAAGCTTTACTTATTATTATTGGAACGAAGTTACGGTACGGACTTTGCGGATGAGGGCTAGGCAAAATAAAGTGTAAGATTTTTCCGTCACGAATTTCCGTCACGACCCTTTCTTTAGTGTAGACGGTTTTTGGGTGACACGAATGAATTAATCAGGTGAACGAATGAGATATGAACTGAATGATGCACAACTCGAAAAAAATATTAATTACCAAATTTCCTACTGTTTCTTCAATTATATCTGCGTTTCATTTAATTGCTCTCAGACGATAGTAATTCATTCATTTGTATTTGTTAATCAATAATATAAGACATTTATCAATAATAAATAATATACTACGATAGGAACTTCGTTCCAACCGAGTGTTCCACGACACTCACGCATTTTTATACCATAGATATATTGAGGAGGGCTATAAAAGCATCTACCCCATTCTGAATGAAACCCTTTTCTCAGAGTAACACTGTCATCGTCACTATCATGTAATCGTATATTACGAACGTCATTATTACCCGACGCCCAGTGGGTCCCGTCCCTAACGACGAGTTATCGCTCAATTTATAAAAACAAATAAATTTGTAATGAAAACGACCAAATCCCGTTTCCAGTAAGATATCGCTGTAGTGATGACGTTTATTTTGGTGAAATATTGCCTGTGAATCTAGTTATTTAGTTACTGTTGTGAATAGAAAGAAAAAAACGTTAATAAAATAAACAATACGAAAGAAAAAATATGAGCGGGAAAAGGACTAATAATTGCGTTTTTAAAACTAAATGAAAGCAGACTCACGTGTTATATTAACACGTGAAGCAAAAACTTTGTACCCCTTTTTACGAAAATTGCGCGGACACAGGAGTATGAAATTAGGCACTCCTTTCTCTATATAAACTATTATATAATGAAAGGAGTGTAGAATTATATTTTTTTTTTAAAATGAGGCTTAAAAAATACATTAATTATTCATTAATTATGGTCGAATTTCGACCAGTGGGCGACCACTAGTTTATATAAAAATACGATATTAATTTACTTGGACGACATATTTTTACAGATATTTTGATTTACAAACCTACTACTGAACCAATTAAAAATGTAAAATATAAATTTAATTAAAAGTATATAAAGCATATAAAAAGCGTATCCACATAAAATATATTTTTCAAATCGGTACGTAAATGACGGAGTTTTGAGGAAACAAATATTAAATATAAAAAAATACAACCAAATTGAGTACCTTCTCTTTGTTTAGGTCGGTTAAAAATGACTAAAAATCAATTTTCTCTGCGAACCAATCAGTGTTGTGGTGTTGCCATAAAAGTTCAATCTCAGCATTTGCAACTTCCAGACACGGTAAGGTTTTCAAATTAAAATAGGCAAGTATATTACTATTATACTATTCGGTATTTTTATGCAAAAACTGTGCAGATATAATGAACATTGTACTTGTTATGGTATATTAGAAATCCATTGAAATGTGTGCACCGCTTTATTGAAATGCGTTATAGCAATAAAGTGTTAAATACCACATCGTTTGTGATCCTGACTAACCAACGCGTTTGCGAAGATATAAAACCTTGTATGTACTTTTAGTTTAAACAAAAATATCATGCTAATGTCAAATAAATTTAAATAAATATATAATAAATAAATAAATATTGCTGGAGAATGCACACAACACCATCTAGCCCAAACTAAGTATAGCTTGTATTATGGTGACTAGATGACTGATAGAATACTTACGCTTACTAATACAGCGCAGACGGCAGAGCTACTACCAACTAAGCTGACAGGCCAGTCAAAAAAAAACGTATAAATAAAAAAGTTGTTTTTACAAAAATACATATCCAAAATGTTTTTGAATAGTAGACATTGGCCTCAATTCTGTTGGCACCAACCTAACTAATTTTAGCTAAAATTAGGTTTTGAACTGTCAAATTAACCTTTGGTATTCTGCTGCTACCAACTTATCCTAATTTAATTTTATCTAACATAATTAAGCGTTCCTAATTTATTTAGATGGTACCAACCGAATAGGTTTTACAAATGCTATGACTAACTAAATATATTTTAGACAATTCCTAATTTTAGAAATGAACCAACCGAATTGCCACCAATGTGTTGAAATTTAATGGTTTTAATAAATGTAATCCATACTGTGATATATGTTATAATTTTATGAATCGAAATATGTGATTCGTTTAGAAAGGAAGAAAGGAAAAAAACCTCTGAGTTCTTGTTTTGTGCCTTTCACCACACTAGTTCTAAATAACTAGTCACAAGATAAAACGAAGACAATTTTAGAATTTTACCACTGATGCTGGTTTAGGTAAGCTGTTTCATGGAGATTTTGCAAAATGAATGATGTCAAAAACAATACATACCTACCTACTAAAATAATGTCACTACAATAGTAAAAATTTCCACGCTTCAATGTCCTTATTCATAATAAATATAAACAATGAAACCTGTCATTCTTCCATCTTTTGTGTCAACGCGTTTTTGTTCACACATTAATTGAACGTAAATCCCCAAACCCCAAACCATATCCATAGCAAAAATATTAGCTAACCAAACAATCTTCGACCGGAAAACAATCCTAAAATTGGGTCCAGCATCCACCAAGGTGGTCCCTTATCGGCGACGCGTCCACTGCCGCTTCCAAAGAGACATTTCACCTTTTTTACTGCTCTGCTCTTCGCGACTTTACCATACAACAAATTTACCCCACCTCTCCCACAAATTTACGGTAACATTTATTATTAGATGTATAAGGTTCAGATTTGAGGGTTTTTTCATGAGCCTAGTGATGGGGTTTCAATTGTACGTAGTATAGTTTTATCATCTTACTTTCTCACCTTTTTACGATTTAACGTGTGAGTCGAAGTGTCTAAGATACAATTATCGATTAGGTAATGTTATCAGGGATGATCTTACGTCTTCCGGTTGATTTAGGATTTTGGTAATTTAGTGACGTTAGGGTTTTGTCAATTGCTTACTTCCTGAAGTATTTTTTAAATATTCGCGATCAGGACATAAGTTTAATTAGAATTTTGATACAAATCTGCCTTATTTGTTGTAGATTGAGAGTTCAATGCCCTCACAGAATAAACATTTGTTGTGATGATGATGATTATAATGTATCATAAGTATGTATTTCAATATATATAAGTATTCTTAGCAGTATATCAGTCATCTGGCCACTACAATACATGCTTAGTTTGGGGCTGAATGGTGTGTGCATTGTCCAGCAATATTTATTTGTTTAAATACATTTATTTTAAAATAATAGCAGAAATGTCCAGTATAATATACAATCATATATAATGCATTTTCTTTTTTTTAATAGATAGACCTACGTTTGACCACGAACTCGCCTGATGTTAAGTGGCTGACGATGGGGCACGCAGGACTAGGAGATACCTATTTACTTTTAACTTGAAGAGACCCAGATTATACTTTGTAGCGTATGTGAAATAGTTGAGTAATCTAAAGACTATTTAAAACAGCTCTACTGATCCAGATCTCTGCCAGAGGGCTGGGTCCCCAAGATATTGACAGCTTTGTTTTGATTAGACAAACACAAGATCTTACTTGTCTTTCCATATATCATCTTAAAAAGGATTTGTGCTCATAGAGTTATTTGTAAAAAAATGTTTTAATTCTAAATAGGTACCTACGAGAGACGAAGTTCGGGGATGCGAGTTAAGAAGTCTGTTAAAGTTACAGGTGTCTCGATGTTCTAGACTTGAACTGATATTGATGTGGCTAGTAACCGAACGCCTACTCGGGTGCAAACGTATGCGCAAGCGCAAGTTGTTGTCTTTTATAAAAACAAACATACTGTGCGCAGAAAACTATCGGTACCTAATTAAATAACTACTGTGTTATCGATAGGTATGAAAATATTTTGTTATATTCCCTCGTGTCGATAATTTATTTTTTTTATTCTTCAAGCTGGCTTAGAGCCGTATTCCAGAACAAAGCTGAAACTAAGCTCGATCGAGATTAAGAGCATTTAATTCAGAACGAAACGTATTTATCTTATTTGAAAACGGACATTAAAATGGTGTTTCATGAGAATTTTTTTTAACATACATTAGACATTAGATTGTACATTAGACTATTCGTTTTATCGTAATCAAATTTTGTACGGTAATACGTATTAAAGTAAACAAGGTTATGAAATTAAGTCAAAAAAACGGATTCTAAGAGTACCTACCTCCCCCACATATAAAGTGGGGTTTTTATTTTTTATTTTACTACGTTATCGTGTGGCATATCGTTGGATAGGTCTATGAAAGATACTACAAGGTTTCATTAACAATTTTTCGCTACAGATTTTCTGCCTTGAAGTGGCTGTGTTTGATAGATCAATGTCACGTATCCCCAACTGTTTGAAAAACTAGAAATGTCTTACAAAATAGTTGGATATAATTATGATGAAGTGACAAGGAAAACTTTTATGGACAGTAAGGGTTGACTAGAATTTGAGTAATTGATTGGTAAGCCTTTAAAAAACTTTTTTTTTTTATTTGGCCTTGATATGGTTTGGGACCTGACCTCTAGTCATTAATATCTTTTCTGACTTCAGATGCCTTCACTGTACGTGGTTACATGCACTTGGCTAATTTATTGACGTGATAACGTCTTATAAATGGATGACGCCGGCTGCACGCACGAAAAATTGTCACGTTCCGGCTGAGCCGAGCGTATATGCGAGAGCGTGGAGCAAGCGATAGAGAGGCACGATAGGCCTAAGCGTTTGGCTTGTGACGCATCTTAATAGGTTAAAAGTATGCAATTTTTCATCAATGTTTTCTTATGACATTATCACGTAAAACTATCGTCCGTAAACCGACTTTACAGACCATTTTTATTTAATAATACCTATTTTGTTTGCTGCCATTACAATCGTTTTGACGTCTTTATACGTTAGTACGAATGCAATAATATGCACATATTTAAACACAAGTTTTATGCAATCCGATGCAGGAGACAATTTACAATGTCTTTTCATTTTCTTTACTGAAGTAGCCTCGTTGTAAGCTTACGGAATTTTATCGGATTATATTAACATAATTTTGTTTACTAGTGCGGATACAGGCTTTACTTGTGACCTTTTTTGACATCACGTTTAAACATGCAGGAAGAAATTATTAAAACTCCAATGTTCATACTTGAAAGAGTCTCTGTCTGTCTGTCTGTGTGTTTGCTTGTTTACAGTACGAAGATAGATTGTGTCTTGGGGACAAACATAGGCTACTATTTATGTAGATACGAAGCTTCTGGCCCTCAGACAGTTAACTGACACATTTGAAATGTATATATTCTCTTGTATTCGTGTTTCGTATTTAAGCTAGTTATAAGATGGATCATGCAAAACAACGCTAGGAGCAGGATGAGTTTCTTGCCAGTTCTTCTCGGGCTTGGGTTAGGAGAAATTGGCACTTAAATTCACCTAGTCTATAAGAAGTTTCAAAGTTTTGTGATTGTATTGAATAACATATTTTTGGACTTTGACTTGAGTGGCAGCAGCTAGTAAAATATAAATTATTAGTGAAACACTTATAAAAGGCTTTCAAGTTGCGAGGTTTGTTAATAAAAACATATTCTGATAAAACAAGGAATCATTAATAGATAATCATCTAAAGGCGCTCCCTCACCGGGAGCATTCGCGTGTAATGTAACGTTACAGAGTCGAGCATTACATCAGTGAAGGAGGAGAACCGAGCATTAAAATGCGCACCTTGTAATGATACAAATTCAAATCTATACTAAATGTTACATTATACGCGAATGCTCGTCAGTCAGGGAGGTAGTATTGTAATGTAATGCTCAAAGTCGAATCTATACTTTGTTACATTGCACGCGAATGCTCCCGGTGAGAGAGCGCCTTTATAAATTTTATTTAAAAAAATCCTACTGTACAAATAGCGTACAAATGAAATCAGTAAGGTAAATCTGACATTCATGGTAGAAATCTAAAGGCGCTCCCTCACCGGGAGCATTCTCGTGCAGTGTAACATATAGATTCGACTTTGAGCATTACATTACAATACTATCTCCCTGACCGACGAGCGTTCGCGTGTAATGTAGCATTATAGATTCGACTTTGAGCATTGCATTACAATACTACCTCCCTGACTGACGAGCATTCGCGTATAATGTTGTAAAACACATTGCATCATTACAAGGTGTGCACTGTAATGCGCAGTTCTCCTCCCTCACTGATGTAATGCTCAACTCTGTAACGTTACATTACACGCGAATGCTCCCGGTGAGGGAGCACCTTTACTGATTTCATTTGTACGCTATTTGTACAGTAGGATTTTATTAAATAAAATGTATTATAGAAATGTACAGAGTAATATAAAATATATAAAACAGTTGAGCTATCTAAGAACCGTTTAAAACAATCTACAGATAGCTTGACTGAACCAAATCACTGGCAGAGGGCAGCGTCGTCAAAACACTGGCGGCAGTACCACGTTGAATTGCAATGCTAATACGCTGGGCCAGATAGGAGCCAGCTCTTGAGTCACGATGTTACCTGACGCCGTGAAATTAATGTAAAAAAGACGACAGGCTCAGGGCTTCGACTTGAAAAGGCTCTAATAATGGTAACTCATCAAATACTACAGTCAGTCGGATAGAACACCAGAATATTTATTAAAAAACATTCGTAAGATAATAGTTAAATTTCGCTTAGAGTAATATGTGGGTCTGTTTGTAGGCTTTATAATATGTTTGCCGTGTTTTCTATTAATGTGGTTGTTGGTTGATTTACCACAGAACTGATTATATTCTTTAACCTATTGTGTCCCACTGCTGGGCAAAGGTCTCCCCCTTTACCTTCCACTCTTTGCGCTCCAAGGCCACAGTTTGCCAATATTACTAATATTAATTTTACTAATATTATAAATTTGAAAGTAACTCTGTCTGTCTGTCACGTTTTCACGCCTAAACCGCTGAACCGATTTTGATGAATTTCGGTATAGAGATAGATGGGACGTTGGTGAAGGACATAGGCTACTTTTTATGTAGGTACCACGCGTGCGAAACCGCGGGCAGCAACTAGTACTTATATATTTTTTGGAAATAGATAGGTACATATTATCAAGACCCGAGACGAATACTTCCAGAACATACATACATTTTTCCGTTGCCGGGAATCAAACCCGCACCTTCCGCTTCAACTGAGCCTTGGCCAACTGCGCCACATTGCGGTTGTATTTATTTTTATTTGACATCATGTAATTTAGTATGAATATACACTATGATTTTAGTCTAGTTAGGCTTAAAGTTTCAGCAGAACACCAGCTGCTTGCTAGCTCCCAGTGGAACTGAAAAGGCTTTCTATCTATCCCTCTATCCTATAAACACTATTAGCTAACGTGGTGTTAAAATATGCTATGTCCTTTTCATTCTAGTGTCAATAAATATAGATAGCAACAGATTTAAACTACTCTTCAGCTTGTGTGTTCATGTAGGATAGACCTACATTCTTTATTACTCTGGCACGTATACTCGTACACATGATCTGCTCTCTGTCTTCTCGATTTTAACATCTCATGTATTTTTCTGTTTATTTGGATACTCACTGGATTATCAAAAATGGCTCAGCACCCGCATCTGATTGTAAAATCACGTTGATATTTTTCGCAGAACTGAATAAAACTTTGAGTGAGGATTTCTACGTGGAACTGATCCTAGATGAGTGCTGCTTGGAGACTCATGATTCAATTACAAATAACTGCTCTGTAAATTGACTGACGCCACCTAAGTCATCTTCAACAGATGAACTAATGCCAATGATGAATACTGTTTGTATGTGCTTATACAATAATTAGATATATGTGTGTCTATGGAAGGTATCAAATTAAGTCAATTCAAAAGAGGAGGACCGAGCACCTCACAAACCGCAAATATGCTGGTTTTGGATAAAGCCTACATATATGAGCCTTTTGGAGTCGAGACCCTGGGCCCGTGAGGAACAGGAGCCCACCGCGTATTCAAAATTATTTAACGGCGCGGCGTCTGGTAGATACGTTGCGTGACCCAAGAGCTGGCTTCTATCTGGCCCAGCGTATTAGCATTGCCATTCAACGTGGTAATGCCGCCAGTATCTTGGTAACGCTGCCCTCTGGCAGTGATCTAGATCAGTTGAGCTATCTATTTATCGTTTTAAACGGTCCTTAGATAGCTCAACTGTTTCACGTGTATTTTATATTATTGTATATTTTTCTGTACATTTCTGTAATTATTTCTGTAAATAAAGTAACTAGTCAATTAATAAAAAAAAAATTGTCATGTTGCTTTTTTTTATTTTATCGTAAAAAACTTTAACATACCTACTCTGTAATAAGTCTGACATCCCGCTAAATTAAAAGATCATTCAAACTTGTCAAAATACTATCTCCTGAGCGACAAATTGCCGACCGGCGAGACAGGAGCGACAAAAAATTCGCTCCAATTTACACAAAAAGCTTTTTATTGCGGCTAACGAGCGAACCCTGATGTTATCGTACGTATTACTTTCATCCCTTATCGGAAATTGCTGCTTTCGAATGACCGCGTCTTTATAATTAAGGAAATGTTTGATTACATGGCGCTGCTAAAAATATTGTGTTTTTGATTTACTTAAAAATATTAACTCTAATTTTATTTTTTACCAATAATAAACTGTTTTGAAATCTTTAAAATATTCGTACATGTTTTTTTTTCTACATGATTTTTTTTACCGATTTCATTTTAAACTTTAATGTTTTTTTAAAAACTTTACATATATCTTATCATAGAAAGCTCTTATTATAAAAAACGAGCATGATTTATCCGAAACAAAAAAAATGTGTTTCAATGGTAAACACGTTGATAGATAGCGGGATTGCCCTGCTGTTAATAAAAAAATGAAATGAACAATAAATCTGTTATTATTGAATTATTACTTACTGGAATTACTGGAATCACTTAACAGACATTTCATATTCATATAGATGCACAAGACATATAAATTCGTTAATTAGAGACCGTTCTATTTGAAACAGTAAATAACATAAATAACTACGATTATTTTCAGGTTATTTTTCGAACCTCAAAAATATGCTTGTAACTTTTAGTATACTTTTTAATTTTTAAATTATAACTCCATCGACACGCATTTCAAATCGTTTCCAAATCTTTTATTTTCGGCGCTATGTAAACTATCCCTATTTTTTGTGCTGAGGGTTGCCGATAATCATGTCACACATTTTTTTCACAAAACCACACAAGACAAAATAGCGTTACCATCAGATTATCATAGGCTTGTGGAGTTGTGGTAGGATTATTACTTAATTTTTTTTAACCCTCGCCTACCTGTTCGAGGGACTTAGATTCTTTATATGATAGGACAATATTCAAAACCCACCAGCATAACTTGAGCTGTAATTATCATACTTTTTGTTTATAACAAGGGGTTTTTGAAACTTGGTGTTATTATACAAATTAATAAGGCAAGCAAGCTTCTTAACCGGGTGAATACAATGTTTATTATACCTATTAGATATTTGTCGAAACATTTTGGTTGAGTGTGTTAGGACAAATATTACTGTGACTTTTATTTTTGTTCTGATGCGATCAAATATTTGTGGAATGTGTTAATGCCTTGTTTGGATTTCTGACAAATATTGGTAGCTGATAAGATATATAGATTAATAAGAAACTGAGTCACCAATGGCTGGCTGAACTTAGTTTGAGTTTTATTTTGTAATACGACCCTTAATGCCAAAGAACTATTATGTAGACAATCCGAAAATACCATAATTTTTAATAGAGAGACAAATATTTAGTACTAGCTGACCCGGCAAACTTCGTTCGTTACGATTCTAAAATTAATACACTATTACACTATTAAGTTCACATTTTTATTAGTATTATAAATATACATCTCGACTATGTATTTAGGTGCATGTGTTCCACTCTTCAGTGAAGCACCTTGTGATAAATGTCAATTTTTGTTTTGTTGTCAGGCGCAAAAACAAATAAAGATGCTAGTTTTTCCGACCCATGAACATGCTACACAGTAAATAGATTTGAATGAATGCAGTGTCCCAATGATTTCATTATTGTTTTGCAATATTACATGTTGTTCGTTCAATAGTTTGAAGATTTAACGGCAATTTTAATGCTGAATGAGCCGTACAGTATCCTTCTAACAATGAGTACGAAATTCCAGAAGAAGCAACTGAAACAGCAATGTTGGATCTCGCTCGAACAATGGCTAAAATTACTAACAAAAGAAATGTCTTAGCAATGTTCGTGATCGCTTTGGCAGATCGCAATGCATTGTTAATATTAATATCGGCACAATAAGATTTATTATAATAATCGCACTCGTACAAACACATCTCCGGTAGATTCAATTTAATTTCAACTTTTTTCATTTCAACTTCAATTTAAAAGTTTTCAAAATAAACCATAGAGATCATAAAGTTTTTTAACTTACGTGATCAGAACACATAAGCTCAGCTTCGCAGAGGCGGTAGCTCCAGTACTCCAGTCATCCCGTGACCACGACAGAGTGTAATCCTGTCGAAACGACGGGAAAAATAGGTAAATAAACGCGATAAATACCCGTATGTATTCATAGAGATCATTATGTCCACACATCATTTATAAGATATTAACGGCTAGACTGATGTTTTTTATTAATCATTTTTTTAAAGGTGAAGTACCACCTCCTGATGTATAAGCTATATTATTGTAAAGTTTCATTAAAATCTATTCAGTAATTTTTGCATGAAAGAGTAACAAACATACATACACACTTTCGCGTTTATAATATTATATAGTAAGAAGTTTTTTACTTTTACCATCTTCTGTACTCAACAACGATCAACTAAGGATCATCAAAAATGGCTCAGCTCCGAGCCGCATCTGACTGTAAAATCGGGTTGGTAATGTTCGCTGAATTAAATAACACTTCGAGTGAGGGTTTCTACGTGGAACGGATCCCAGATGCTGCTTGGAGACTGATGATGGAGATGACTGCGATAGTCTTCAAATTATTGGGGGTTAGTCCCCCTGCTGACTAACAGAAGAGCCATCTAATAGAGAAGGAAAACTTGAAACAAGCCCGGCTCGGTGCTAGCCGTTATGCACCTGCAACCGAACCGACACCGCATGTACTGATTCGTCTTTCCTGCGGGTCCTGTCGGCAAGGTCGAGAGGTTAGTGTGAGTAGCTGGGAAGGTTTGCGCTATTAAACAAAATCCCAGGCAGATGACGTTAGTGGAAAAGAAACTTCACTTAGCTCAGCTTGCTGGAGTGGATCCATGAACGAAAGTTTTCAATTAAAATTAACTGCTCTGTAACTTTACTGACGCTACCTAAATCATCTCCAATAGATGAACAAAAGCCAATGGTTAATATTAGAAATAAATATAAACTAGATGTTTCCACAGTTAGGCTCGCTTAAGTCAATAAGTCTTTTATTGGGCAAAGTGTACGCTTCTACAAGGTCCCAAGGGACGTGTTAGATTTGTCAATAGGTAAATTTAAAAACGCAATAAAACAAAAACTGTCTTTTCAAGCATATTATAACACATATGTATATCAGGTACACCGGTACATTATTGTACGTATAGTCTTTTCCTGTTGCTTTTTGCTATTTTGTTTTTAAAACCATTAAATATAAACGTCATTTACAACACAGTTTAAAAAGCCATTGGAATTGTAATTTCACTGCCCTACAACTATCATGTAACCTTCTATTATGTAACTGGCCAAGTAAAAGAAGATAGTGTCATAAAACATGCACTAACGTTTAGAGAACATGCATTAGCTCCAACAAGATCTCGATAATTTATGCCAACTGAGAAAAGTGACCGACGCATCTTCAGGCTTCATTTTCTCATATAAGCGGAGCGATTAATCGCACGACTGCTCACTAAATACTTGAACTCAAAAGTCAAAAGTCAAAGTAAAGATATTTTATTCAATACAATCACAAGAATCACTTTGAAACGTCTTACATACTAAGGTTTAATAAAATTATCTTTAGAAAGAACAGAAGTTAAAAAAATTGAGATAGTAGTTTTTTTCTTTTTAAATGTGGGCTAACCTAATAATATGTTTTTAGTTTCACTGTATTATTACTAACTTGACATCAAAATTTAGGCCGATAATATAGATCGCAAATTAACTACATACATGTAGTTCCATCGATTCGGTCGTTTCCCATTCTCAACATCCATCCATTCAGTCGTATTCACTTTGTACATACAAACATCGCTTCGCTTGTATCTCGCATCATCCGAACCCGGTGTCAATTGAATTTTATTGCCTTTTACACGGCCCATGGGTTTACGAGCAAATCGGCGAAATTGAGCGTCTCGGTTCGCGGCCTGTCTTTAGTGTAAGCTAAAGTGATTTTTTATGCCGCAGCATAGCTCAAAGAATTGCCTTTTCACTTTGTAGTTGCACAGTTTCTTAACGCGATGTCTTCAAATTGCATGTATAGGTTAAGATGCTGGGTTTGTCCTTTAGTCTCTGCTAAAAGTCGCCGCTGTAATCAAATTAAATACATTTATAGTAGATAGTATAGTTTATATATATGTATCAGTGCGCGAATATCTTCGAACCGCGAATGCGAGCGAGAACTTTCTCTTTCGCGAGCTTTCGCGAGGAAGTGTCTCTAGCATTGAAACAGTGTCTACATCGACAAAATATTCGTAAATAAAAACTGTAAATCGTCTTCGTCTTATCGTTTTATTATGATTATAATTATTGCTATTATTATTATATATATTACTAGCTGTTGCTCGCGACTTTGTCCGCACTATTTTTTAAAAAGGAATTGTAGGTTAAATACTTCCCCAGGATGTAATTTATCTCCTTGCCAAATTTTATTGATAATTTTATTATTTTGAAAAATCCTGAAACACGTGTCCATTTATTTTGCATTTAAAGTATCCGAACCAAGTTTTTAAGAAATCACACCACCCGTTAAAAAGTTTCCATACAAAGTTTGACACCCCATTTTACCCATTTATTAGAATTATTTTGAAAAATCCTGAAAGACGTGTTCATTTATTTTGCATTTTATTATTCATATCAAGTTTCAAGCAAACCGCACCACGCGTTAAAAAGTTTCATACATTCGTTTTCACCCCTTTTCACCCTCTTAGGGGTTGAATTTCAAAAATTCCGCATTAGTGGGTGGTTTTGCTGTAAAAGGAAGCTACCTTTCAAATTTCAGCTTTCTAGCTTTAGCGGTTTCGGCTCTGCGATGATGAATCAGTCAGTCAGTCAGGTTAAGCTCTTTTGTAGGTATAGATTATTATATTCTTTCATGTGGCACGTCTTCAAACTACCAAACGTTCTACCAATAAGCAGGTTTCCACACGATGTTTTCCATGAGTGTTCTGAGAGTACTGTTAGATCACGCTTCCATATTTAAACAGAAAAATCGAATGGTGCACGACTGGATTTGGACCCACGAAAATCGAATGGTCAACACCATTACCACTAGACCACAAGTACTCAATGTACCTAAATGTAGGTGCTATATTTAGAGATATATAAAAGTAAAGAGCCGGGCAAGTAGCTCATGCGTCGTTCGGCCTATCCCCCGCATAAGTGTATCTAAATATATTTTTTTGGGTTTTGAAATACTTACTCAATGAACCCTGATAGTTTTGCCATGATCGTCTGTCTTTGTCTGTCTGTCTGTCTGTTTGTACGCCCCTAGTCAGAGTTCTTGCTTGTATTATCGTGATGGAAGTTTGTATTAGTAACCCCTACAAATATATGCATAAGTATAACGAAATAACTTCTTAAAATTTATAACAGTTTTTCGATGCAAATATTAGTTTTACAAATAATAAGTTTTGAGGTGAGTCTTCGTTATTGAGTCCAGTGTTCCCCTCTCCCCTATATAATTTAAGCTGCTGATTATGCTGATACCTGATAAAAAAATAAAAATTGTTGCATATAATTAAACTATAAGGAAATTAATCATAAACCACTCATAATATTTTCATCACCCATATTCAGTATATTGATTTCTATCCATCCCTAGGTTGTCTGGCAGAGATCGCTATCTAGCGATCGCTATCGATCTAGGAAGACCGTCCATTGTACTACCGTGTAGCTAAACATTGTTTCTTGTCAGTCAAACATTACAGTCAGTTACAGTAATAGCTCTAACAGTGCATCAAAAGATTTTTCTATTCTATTCCTTGAGGAAAATTATCACGGCTAGTAAAGACTTATATTAGATTAAGAAGAAGAAAAAGTCTGATTTGTAAATTTAACGTAAAGTAAATTTTACGTGATAACATAAGAAAACATTGATGAACCGATTGTGCCTCTCTATCGCTGGTTCCGTGCTCTCGCTTGCACGCTCGACTCAGGCGGCGCCGGCGTGACCATTAGCCGGCGTTCATCGATTTATAAGACGTTATCACGTCAAAAACATGATATTTATTTTGTTAACTATGTAGTTGATATTGAATTGATTTGGGACTTGTATTTTTTTTCCCTACTGGCTTCGGAATCCTGTGAGTGATCCGGCACGATTTTGTCTAATTATTTACTTGTAGAAACGATCGTTTCCCACGATGTTTCCCTTCAAAGTCTGCAGTAATAAGTCGTCTTCAACTTGTCAGGAGTTGTAGCAAGCACCTGTTTGAACCCACGACGGGAGGTGGTATACGTTTTAGGGCTCGAGGTTCAACATAGGTTATTATATACAATACTTTCAGTTGAGCTACATTAGAGAGATAGATACATTGCGTGCTTGGGAACGCTGCCTTTTGGCAGTGATCTGGATCAGTTGAGCTATCTATGGATCGTTTTAATAGGTCCTTACGTTGCTCATCTGTTTCCCATGTATTTTATATTGTTGAATACATTTCTGTAACTATTTCGGTTTAAAAATTTTTTATTATCTGAAAAGAATTTACAATTCACTTAATGAGGCAATTTTAGAAGTATTTATTTGCAATATTACTTTTTATCAGCCTTTTAAATGTTGATAATGTTTTAGACTGCTTAATTTCTTCTGGTAAATCATTATAAAAGTGAGCTCCCTCGTGTAACAAACATTTTTTAGCAAGGTTTGTGCGTGGATTTTATATTTAGTTCTCTTCTTAGTTTATGTTTAGTATATTCATGTTTTTTATTGAAAGAGATTTGTGTATGTATATCGTTATGTAATATTTTGCGTATTAGTATGCAGGTGTAGAAGATGTAGGTTTGTCGAATGTTAAGTAATGTTGTTTTTTTATATAGAGTGATGGTTGGTGTTAGATAGTCATGGTTAAATAAAACCTTAATTAATTTATTTTGAGCTATATTTTTTTATTTCGGATTTGGCTGCAGTACCCCACACTTCAATTAGGTAGTCGATGTGTGATTTTACTAATGCGTTATATATAATATATTTAACTTTTTGCGGAAGTCATCGGAGAATACCGCGAAGAATTCCCGTTAATGAGGTTATTTTACTTCTAATTTTATCGATTTGTGGTTTTCATGATAAGTTTTTGTCTAATATTGGGCCCAGATATTTTTCTTTGTCAACATTTTGAATAGGTATATTATTAATCGTAAGTATTTTGGTGTAATAGTTTTGTTTTTTTGTGCAAATATTATGTAATTAGTTTTAGAAATATTTATCGTTAAGATATTAGCATAGAACCAGTTGTTTAATATGTTTAGGTCATTTTGGGCTTCTGCTATATAGTTTTATCTATCATCATCATCATCATCATCATCATCGTCATACTAGCCTTTAGGAAGTCTACTGCTGGACATAGGCCTCCCCAATAGATTTCCAGGAAGAACGATTTTGAGCCTTCTCCATCCACCGACTTCCTGCGATCTTTACAATGTTTTATCTATTGAGCTGCCAAAATAAATCATGCTGGTATCGTCCGCGTATAGTGTTAACTCAACTCTGAGGCCTATTTAATAATTATTTCTGTAAAGCTACATGTTTTTAAGGACCGTTTAAAATTATCTATAGATACTGGCCTCGCAGCTGAGTTGTTGGTAGCACTGCATTTTGTAGCTCTTTAGGATGCGAGTTCGATTCCCTTTTAGGACATACATTGGTGTTTGTTCTGTGTCTGGGTGTTATAAAGTATTTTGAGTATTCATTTATAGTTATATAAGTATTAGGTACATTAGATCTTGGGCTAGATAGTGTTCAGGATAGTATCAGGATTGCCTACAATATTATTACCTACTAACAACTCGCCTCGGCTCCGTTGTAATGATGCACTTATCATGGCAACATGGAACACCTGCCCCCGGAGGTGATCTTCCATGGTCAGTTTAGAAGTCCATAAACCGACTGTGGACCTAAGTCGGCCGCTGAAGAGAAAGCATGTGTAAATGGGGCTATCGCGACTGCTTGTGCCCAATGCGACTGCGAAGCTTCCATCCAAACGATATCACATCTACTCGTCTGCCCCTTGTGCCATTACAATTGTAATAGAGATAACCTAATGGACGCCACGTACGATGGAGTGAGGGTGGAAGTATTTTATTAAAAAACTAATTAAGTTGTATAATCGACACGCAAGTAGAAGAAGATGGCAACTCTCTTAGGAGTAACATAGGTTCATATCCAACATGAGAAGCCATAAGAGATTAATCTGCGTCATTATCAAAGTTACACGCGCTAATGCAAAAAGTCAGTGAACATGATAAATCAAGTAAAAACATAAGAATGTTGGGTATCTCAAAGAAGGCTCAATTCTCGAATTGAGTGCGTTATTTATTGTACGAGATTGTCGCTACAAATCACAGGACGATTGCCGTGAAACCGGGGAACGCTACAAAACGGCTGCCGCTATAAAATGAACATGATTTAACATAGGAACATGCTGGTTCTGTGTCTGGGTGTTATAAAGTATCATATGTCATCAGTCATCTGTCATCTGATTACCAATACAAGCTATGCTTATATTGGGGCTAGAACATTTTGAGTGCATTGTCCAACAATATTTCTATTTAGTATTAACTTGTATTAACAAAACTCTTTGGTCATATTATAGTAGTAATAATACTTCTAATAATAATCAAATTGTAGGTGTAATAAATTGTTATAGTCTCAAATCTGGATACATTAGTTGTGGGTATTCTAAGACATACCTACCTATAGGTACTAGCATTACATCACACGAAGAAGACATCTGCATCTCAGCCGAGAACGGTACAATACGGGTTTACATTACATTACATTATTACATATATACATATACATTTACATTACATGACGTCATGTTCACTGTTTCCCAAGAGAGGCAAAAACATGGGATTTCCATTACGGTTCTGACAACATTACACCTTTCATTTCTCTCGTTACATATTAAGAGAAAAACGAAACAAAAAACATGCCAATTCTTGTTCTTACCATTTTCAAAAATTTTATATGACGGCAACTGCTTTTTGGGAGACTGTGCTTTACGGAATCACCGGTGTAACCCGAGACTCCCTATATACGATGATTGGACAAATAAATATATTTTCCGTATCCTGTTTATCTGGTTTGGGGTGTTAATAAAAATGTAGAGGAGATCGGGGATAGGTGGATAGGTGGAATCATCATTTGTTTTACAAAACTCGAAACTTAGCAAATCATAAAACTTAATGTTTAAAATTTTAAAAGACAATCCAAGTTCAAATTTATAAAAAGTATGACCTGCATCAAATATAATAATAGCATTCTTCAGTAGTGTTTATAGTTGATTGCCTAAATACCACAAACACAAAAACAACAATTTTATATCATCAATATTGCAAATGATTGACAGACAGACTCCGTACATTAATCAATTCCGTTATTTGACGAGGCCTTGATTGATAATTGAAAATTTGAGAACAATTTCGATGTCTGACCTTCACAGATGCACTTTGAATGCATTGTATTGTATTCAAATCAGCATGGTACCTATGTTTTTGTAATGGCTGTTCAGGTACCTTTTAAAGTGGCTTTTTTATCTCTATTAACTAGCTGGGTACGATTATGTGCTATGGTTTGTGTGCGATTTATTAGTTTAAGTAGTCGCACCTAAAATTATAGGTCCTAACTAAGTCAAAGATTTTTACTCGTATAATAAGCAATAAGCAACAATTATTTATGTTATTAAGATAACTACAGAGGTTGCTTTTTACAACAAATGTATGTAACCAAACGCTTCTATAACAAGGTCCCAAGCGACGTGTTAGATTTGTCGATTGGCAAATTTAAAAAGTAAGGTCTATTAAAGCATTTTGTAAAATATCCGATTATTTAGATGATAAAAAAGCTTGGGATGAATTGGCTTCTAGAACTGTGGTTAGGAGGAACCAGCACCTAGATTCACTAGCATGTAAAATGCGATTCAATGTGATCCTTATGATTTTATTGAATAAAAAATGTTTTTGTTCGTTTTGGGTGTTCTGTATCAGTTGAGCTTTCTATTTACCGTTTAGACGGCCCTTTGATAACTCAACCTGTAAAATAAAGTTTACAGGTTGAGTTATCTAAGGCAATTCTGCAAAATAAAGTTGTTAGCCAGCCGAGTGATTATGGAATTTTGATACTATCAAAATGTTGATACTCACACCATTCAGTTACTTTTCATGACTTGGTAACACGGAATATTGATGTTGTTTATATCACATGCTGTCATATGAATAGACACCGAACGTACGTAATAACAATCTATCTTGTCAAAACTGGTCCCAGTACACCGAGGACGGCCAGGGAGGCGATGGCTTGAGCGAGCTGCTGGCCTTCCTGGAGGACATCGGGTGGCTAGAGTACCTGCCTCCACCCGTCGAGCAAAAAAGGCCTACTAGTGACCTAGTTGAGGAAAACAGTCTACACAAAAAGTACAACAACAACTGGTTCCAGTTTCAATAACTTACAATAAAACTGGTGGACAACGCACACAACACCATCTAGGTCCAACTAAGCATAGCTTGTATTATGGTGACCAGATGGCTGTTGGAATACATATATATTTTTAAATACCTACTTATGATACTTTATAGCACTCAGGTAGAGAACAAACACCTATGTTCATCACACAAATGTTTCATCTGGCAGGGAATCGAACTCTCAACCTAGAGTCCAGAAGACAGAGCTACTACTAACTTAGCTGACAGACCAGTCAAATGTGAAACTAATGATTTAAATAATGCCTGATAAACATTGTAAAGAAAGTGATATATTTTATGTTAATTCAGAGTGGTGTCCAATTTTCCCCAACTTACTCCACCGGTGTGAATGGATCGTGGCCGGGGTGGCCGGCGTCCGTCGTCATATCGCTCCCAATAAATTAGAAGCACTAATACAAGACTCGCCTTCACAGAAGACTGGTCGTGTCAACTCACTTCTAATGTACTGCGGCGATAACACTTTCAACAACACTTATGTGCACAACACCAGCTTACCCTGACCCCGACTTCTATGCATTATCAAAGAGGTCAAGCTCAAGGGTTTTTGGTTGGTTCGTTACATTCGCTGTATTGAAGTGCAATGCTGCTTCTTTTATATCGTTAGGGTGCTGTCACGTGGTTCGTTTTGTGTAAATGTAAATTCTTACGTACTTTATTGTTGCGACCGGGGTAATTGATTGTGGCAGTGAATTTATAGGCTTTTAATGTTTTATTGTAATTTTTGCAGCATTAGTAATGTTATGAATATTTGGAACGTACATTATATTAATAACCAATATTTATAAATATTATATTACGAACTTCAAGTCGTATGTGCTCCGGGTAGCTGTCAAGTACAAGGACGTATTTCTCGCACCCGACTTCTGATCAGCAGGAGTAGTCTACCAACGGTATAGGGAAGCACCGCTTACGAAGAAAGTGCCCAGACTTTTTGTGTAGTTCATAAGTTTATATGTATATATATTTTAGTCTATAAGGTATTTATTTTTTATGGGCCCTTGTTGCTCTCTATTGTATTTCATATAAATTTTATTTCAGGCAACAAAATTATGTGATTTTGTTGCCTGAATTAAAATTTAATTAAATTAATTTAATTGATCAAAATAATAAAAGGGCACGTTAAACTGTCGGTTCCGGGGTTTTAAAATTAGGGCCTGATAGAGGCCTTTTATTCCTTATTAATTTGATCATAGTAATCCACTGGTTCATATGAAATTGTAGTAGTACTAAGCAGAGATAGATCATGCATTTTTTTTTAAACTACGTCAGTCATTTGGTCAACGCTTGTTAGACAAGTAATGGTAGGACACCGGAGTTGTATAAAAGCAGATCGCAAATTACTGATTTGCGATCCGGGTGTACACTAGGCAAAGACGACGCAGAAGACTAAATGTTGTGGAAGAGACACGTTTATATGAGCCAGAAGCCAAGCTAAATTTCAAGCCAGAGAAGAGTTATTAGAGTCACTTATTTAGAATCCATGAGGTCCTATAAACGAGTTAGTAAATTTTAAATAGTAAATTTACGTGCATGGGCATCCCCACTGATGCAGAGTATGGAATCACAATAATTGTTAGGAGATGTTATTTCTCCCTTATTTATACTATGTTCCCCCACTTATGGCTCCTCCTAGAGCGTCGTGACAAAGTAAGAATGATTTGACACCACTTTTTGGATTGGTAACTGTACGGTGCAGTTCTTAGACTGTGGGCCAAGAATCGAGCTCCAAGGCCAAACGGCAGCCCTGGACGAGCATGGATAACTGCACTTAAGACTGGGAAACTGATTTAGAAAGTTTATAGAGGTATACCTGATGACTGGTAGCTTTCCGACCCTCTGGAAGAAAGGAAGGCTGGTGTTGTTGAAAAAAAAAGAGGACATCCTGCTAAATCACACTCTCTTTATTGGCTTATTGTCATGCTGAACAAGTCAAGGTATGCCTCGACAAACTCTTCGAGAGGGTCATTGCTGGACGCCTCAACAAACGCCTACGAGAAATTCAAAATTCAAAATTCAAAATAACTTTATTCATTACAATCACAAGGACCACTTTGAATCGTCTTCGAGAAATTGGTCCAGACCTCACACATTATTATAATATTAGAGAGGGTTACTAAAGTAGCTGTCAGTAATATCAGGAGAGTAAGCTCAAGAACATGCTTCTTTTCAGCCACAATAACAAAGGCTAAGGTGGTGAATTCTGAAATTTACTACCCTAATGTCTCGAAGTAGCATACTTACGTTTCGCAAAAAATAGGTGTTTCGTGTTTAAAGCCAGACTTGGCAACGAGTCAACTCCTTCATGGCCACGGTAGTGTCAATTGTTCTTCCTGTAGTTGCGATACAAAGGCGTTCTGCTGGGTACTTGAAGTTTTGAGTCAGTAGGAGTCTGACATATCCATTTGTCAACGCAAAGGCATATGGCATCTATGTATCATTTTCCTCATGGAAAAAAAAGAGGTGAAGCGTATTTCAATCCAAACTAAAACCAAGCAGTTTGTAGCAGTCATCTTCTATCTTCTGCATGTATAGAAGCTGAAAGCAGTTATGGAAGTGAGCTGGCACCAAGGGCAAAACTCAAGCTTAGATCGAGAACGCAGCATATTGTTTGACATTACATTCAGAACTGTCAGAAAAACTGAATCTGTGTTTAAATTTTGTTCCTAAAATACTGGTCTTAGTACCTACTTATCTACTACATCATTTCCGCAGTATCAGAAGCAAGAGATGAAATCAGATAAAATTAAATTAAACTTAATTGCATTTACCCTTCTACAAGAAATTAACACTTGACCGATTCAGAAACCTTTACAGTTAAACACCATCTTCTTAAAATGTTAAATTAAAATACACATTCATAAATTAATAAGATTACGCTTCAAGCAGAAAGATAAGTGCGGACTAGCGACACAGACATGGTATTGGACAGGGTCGTGGTTAGGCAGAAGAGTAGGGCGAAAGGATCATTCACCATCACCGTGTGGGTAAAGTTATCCTTCTTCTCTTTTTTACAGTTCCGTTCCTCAAAATATAAGGGTTTCTTGTTACAAAAACCCTCATAAGATCACTAGGATAGGATTCGTTGTCCGTGTGTTGTCTCTCTGTGTTTCAAGGCCCCTTTTCTTAGGAACGCTTAGACATATCAAGTTAAAATCAATATCAAATATTAAAATCTAGTCTATTGAAGCTGTAAAAAAATCAAGCTTCCGCATGTTTCGACACAGCCAGTAAATTAAAACCAATGGAGTACTTCACGTTGACTTATACCTAGGTAATCATGAAATTTGGCAAGAAGCAAGGTCTCGATAACTTTTAGTAATTCACATAAAACCAGAAAGGATACGTAGGTAAGGCGCGACTTGACTTTCGTACTTGACTGTTTTTTTTTTTTACCACTGATACAAACAAACATACAGCCCACCTGATAGGTTCCTGTAACCTAAGTGGTTCATGTAACCTAGACGTTACCTTAGACATAAGTTATTTTGTCTGTTTGCCTAGATTACTAGGCAGTTATATGTTGCTCCAGCGCCTTTTAGCCCTAAATGCAGTAATACTTGCACACTACAGATTGGAAGCAGAATATCTTGCACTGTGGTTCTAGATACCAGACCCTTGCTGTAGAGTTCTACTACCAGGTAAATGTCTCATCCTATAATGGCATAACATTACTAGTCCTGCCTGCGGCTTCTTACGCATTGAAACTACATAAAAAGTATACTTTCTATTCAAGGGAACAAACTACATCAGTATTTATACATATTGCAATACAAAGTCCGCACGTCTGTCTTAAACATGATAAACTCAAAAACTACGGAACCGATTTTCACACCGATTTTGAAAATGGATAGAGTAGTTATAGGGTAAGGTTTAGGTTTATAGTTCCCGTGCAAAGCCGGGGCGGGCAGCTAGTATTTCATAAGGATACTTAGGTCATGTCTGTTTGTCTAGTTCGCCTGTACTTATTCCAACCCTGGTTCCGATTATTGAACGGGTATCGATGCGTCGAATCGATTACATCCGAGTAGTTTGTATTCGATAGTCCTTCGCAATGGGACAGGGCTTAACAAGGGACAGAATTTACTTTTTGTTCGGAGAATTATGCATGCATCATGCGAGAGGTTGCCAGTAAGTATAGCTTTAAGAGATCAAAATTTCATTTGTAAATTACGTTAATCATATTAACAATTTATTTGTAGCATTTTACGTTGTAGCGTAGAGTACCGCATCTGTCATAGTAGCGGTACTTAAAGATACACTTGTCAATGCCATAAACTCGTCAGTGGGCGCAGCTAAAATGCATGCTATTGTATCTCCAAATTTCAAAGCAAAGTGTGAGAAGGGGATATACGTGCACGAATGGTATTGACCAGTACGGAATTAGTACCTACCTATGGTTATAATGTCAAATCATATGATTAGATTCGACTGATATTTCATAAAACGACCGCGGAAAAATCACAAACAGATTTTTGGCTAAGTGTTCTTATGAAAATAGAAAATAAAATACTTTATTACACACCACAAATACATTGGACTGTTATAAGAAACAATGTATAGCTACACGGTAGTACAATAGGCGGTCTTATCGTTAGATAGCGATCTCTACCAGACAACCTTAGAATGGATAGAAATCAATATAGCTGAATATAGGGTGATGAAAATAATATGAGTGATATATTAAATACTACTGAATGTATCTATGCAAAATCAAGTTATTTAAGCTCTTTAATAAATAAACTACGTATGCATGTATCGAGATCATTTTGGAGTTTGTTATTTATTTACACCCAAAGTTGCGCTAAAAACAGGGTTGAAATACGGTTTTTTAACCCAATATTTTACGTTTTTGTTTCGATATACGTATAAATCTTGACGAGACAAATTGATATCACTCTTAGCTTTGATTGTTTAAAATCAGACAGTGATATACATCTTACGACGTTTCTATGGTAAGATAATCGGTTAGATTACTCTTAAAAAAACATAAAATAACTTTTCATTAAACAAATTGCATAACACCGTCTTGCAAAAGCATCCCGCTGACGCTAGCACAGCGCAATCGCGACATGATCGCGCGACAAATCGCGAGACCGCGGCGATCCGCACCGATGCGCGTGCGCCGTCGCATCCTATTCAAGCACTTATTAGTAAAGCGAACGATATGAAAAAAAAAGTACGTGATAAAAGTAATGATGAAAATCATAACCTCAATGTCCATTTTGCAAAAGAATTTACAACCTCTGTGGTGCGGTGGATGGTGTTTTGAGATTTACAGGTTCTATTCTCATAAGACAAATATTCGTTAATTTCTGTAGTACGTACTCCCAGTTTTTCATAAGTACTAAGGAGTAGGTACACGAAGGTATGTACTATGTACGAGTATAATACGATGACTTTACAATTTTGAGGTATCATGCCGGACTTAGTAGTTCGCTGCCTACATATCTCAAGGTTTTAAGATGTAGACAGTGGCTTTGTGAACCAAACTTGAACCTACATTCATAATTTATCTACGCCTTAATTTTCGCAATATTGTTAAGGCGCGCCCAAATTATAGGTCAGCTCGCAAACCTAATATTTAAGCTTATGTATAATAAGTGGTTAGGATTTTGTTTTTATGATTGCATTGACCGTCATATTACAGTCAAAATATAGACGAAATATTATATTCGAAATAATTTGAGAAAACGAATATGACTATAGGCAGATATTCGATTCCTATTGCGGGAATCGAATACGTGATGATCGAAAATGTTTGACATGATCTGACAAGATATGGTGCCATGATAAAATCTATCCAAAAATATAAGTGTTTGGTGAAATTTATGTCATTGTCATAAGGTAAAAAACGCAATGATTCATGACTCTCATTACGACTCACGTAATCCATATGAGTGTTTGGAACTATGTTTGTAGATAGTGCTTTATGACCTAAGATTGAAATATACTTTTCGACTGGCTTTTTCAGCACATTTGTAAATAGCTCTGCCGTCTGCGCTGTAAGTTGTGGGTTTTTTTCCTCCCAGGATAAACACTTGAGTGATGTACAAAAATATTTGTACATTAATCATAAGTATGTATTTATATATAGTTAAGTTTGTGACTAGATGCAGTTGTGTGTATTTTGCACTTATATAATATTCGTTCTCTGTTATATATTATGAGCGTCATAAAACGGTTACTGGTTTTTGAGAAATCTAAACATTTAACGGTAGACAAAGTTGCCATAATCTAATGTTTCGTTTCATTAGATGGACCTATTGCTTAGCGGAAATTTAACAGGAGCTGTTATTATCGAATTATCATTAAATACAAAGTCGATTGGGCTTATAAGAATAATTCATAATGGTGAAACTATGGTTTCTTTGTTGAGCTTCAGAAGCTTATTTAAACAATCTTGTTAGGTTATAGGAGTTATGTTCATTATGAGTTGTGAACTATTGTATTTTAAATCTTAGGTCAATGACACAAATGTCACCTCAGAACTCTCCTCTTAGCGAACAGACTCTAGTTAAAGCAGGCCTTGAGAAATACCTCTCTTTATTTAGGCCTAATATTATTTAAACTAACATTGTACCTCCACTATGTAGATTTATATAATATTAGGTAATACGGGCAAATATTAATCAAAATAAATTTAAAAAAACAACCGAATTGAGGATAAAAATGTATTATAATTATTAGTATTAATAGGTCAATAATAACGTTTCCAAAACTAAAAAGAAAACTGACTGCATTTATAAAATTCCTTGGCATCTTGAAAGCAACTGACTGGTAAAGCCCATTAAATATTGCATATTCTGTTTTACTACCCTTAGAGATGCTGTTTTTTTAATGTATTTATTTATATCTATGTATTCCTCAAAAATACATTACTCAATTAAAAGTATTTCTTCACTCTTAGAGGTAGTATTGTTTTCATCAAATTTAAATGGGACTAAAGTGAAAGCCAAAACCAAACAAAAATTAATAAATGACAGAGTTCTGAAGTATAAACATAAATACAACAGAATTGAGAAAGTTCTTTTTTGAAGTCGGTTAAAAACAGCAAACACGATACCGATTAGGTATGTCTTTCAAAATCATAATTATATTGCCTCATTAGCTTATAACTTGTGATACTAGTCCTCGTATTGTGTAACTTATGACACTGCTACAAACAGATATATTGTTGCACTCATAGAGTGAACAACAACTGGACAACAATAATTCGTAATTTTCACTCAAAATATTTACAATTTACATGCAAACTTTAAACCTTCCTCTCACTACCTCTGTAGCGCAGTGGGCTTAGATCCAGCAGAGATGCAAAAGGTTGCGGATTCGATTCCCGCTGCAGGACAAATGTTTGTATGATCTGCAAATATTTGTCTCGGGTCTGGGCGTTTCTATGTATAATATGTATGTATTTACAAAATAAAGTATATAAGTAAAAAAAATATATCAGTCAAGTGGTACCTACCCATCACACAAACTCTGCTTACTTTGGGGCCAGATGATGCTGTGTGAAATGTCCGATATTATTATTATTATTATTATTATTCCCGATATTTTGGCACAGTTGCAAATACAATGTTTGTGAATGATGACAGTGACTCTGGTCGTACGGGTAAAGTTCGCAGTGAAGGACTGAAGAAGAAGGTAGACCGATTTGTCTCCCAATAACATTAACCCACATAGATCGTGACGCATACAATAGTGCCGATATATCGGGAAAAAGTAAATCTCACAACTCAAGATCCCGTTTTGAATGAAAATAATGTTCAAAACCATGATAGATTCAAAACATTCTCAAAATCTTCACAGCTTTGAGTAGATTACAAGCGTTTAAAATCACTGACATTTTACCAAAATTATCTTGTTGCCTGCCTATTTAAGACAAGATGTTTATTCTAATATTTTAACTTGCAAGAAGTTACTAAAGGTTGTTTCCGTTCAGTCTCAGTCAAACGTTCAGGGAAGCAACAAGTCTGAAGAGCAGAGTATTTTTTCGTGAAGGTGCGGAGTGAGTCAGGTGTTCCTGAAGATGCCTCGTGGAGAGGCGAAACACGTGTCAAATTTATTTTTGAAGTTTCAAAAACTCATTAAGATTGGTGGAATAGTACTAAATATTTGTTCATCTGTTTAATGTTTTTTAATGAATTTCCACAAAATCACGCCTTAATCAATTATCCATCCATTCTTAAATGCTTGTGTGGATATATTATGAAGCTGTTTCATGGTTATCTGTCTTCTGCTTCTACTTGTTCTACTTCTTAGGACGGTAGTGTAGTCATATTTGAACAAGCGCATCCAAATTTTAAGCTCAAATTAAGCAAAAACAAAATTATAGGAGTAGTTTTCTAGTCCAATGGTTTCATTGTTTAATACTAAGCTGATGATTGATTCTGCTAAGGGGCAGTTTTATGATAGTGTGAACGACACATATAAAGTTTCCTTACCGTCTTAGTAATAGGTTATCCTCGGCCTTTTCTCACTAGTAACGATAATACAGGGTGAAGTTAAAATGGCGACATTGATTGAGCCCACGTATCTGGTTTCATGTTTCCAGATTTAAAAAATATTTTTATTACATACAATAAGATTTACTGCTATTAAACTATTTTTTTACTATCGTCTTAGAGCAACCTGTACGTAAAAAGCTGTCTACCGACAACGGTAGCGCTCACGTAAAGGTGATTGAAATTTTGTTTTACTGGTATCATTTTGTTTTAATATTTCGAAATTTCAATTATCAAACTTGAATTATTTATTTTATTAATACTTATAGGTAGCTCTACCCGTGTGTTTTAATGTCACTATTGTGGTCCAGGTTGTATATTCTGTGGTATTTTAATACAAACCTGCGCATAATCTGTATTGGTTCAGTAACATTGTATAAAGCACGTGTCAAGTAATTTTATGAGTGCTTCGTGTATTAAATTGTAAACAGGATTGGACAACTCTTTTTGCATTGTTTATGGGTTGGTAGAGGTATTGATGTCAATGAAACCCAATTTACTAAAAAGCGATGACCGCACTAAGAGAACCGTAATAATGGTGCAGAAAAATGATTCAGATTTCAATTTTGCTGTTTAAATTTTATTTTAAACGAAAAGCTTTGAATTTTCGTAGAATTATTCAAAAAAAAACAACCGAATACTGTCAACTAAATAATTACGTTTTAAAAACTAAAAAGAAACCGACTTCATTGAATGAAATTTGAGCCTTTAAAACATTTTTAATGGAAAGTAGATGTATTTTGTACATATATAATATGAGTAGGCCAAATAAACGCACCGCTCCAATGAGACAGCGAGGTATGAAAACACATGAAAACATCATCGATGTATACAATTTTTAGATTTTCGTTATTTTTTCAGCTCGACCGATTTAGATAAAATTTATATAAAAAAATTCAGTTCGGCCGTTTTCGAGTAATCGGTGAAAATACATAAAAAAAAAAAAAAGATTCCGACGAATTGAGAACCTCCTCCTTTTTGATAAAGTCGGTTAAAAACTGAAACCAAGAGCTATATTAGAGCACAAAGCATATATTTTTAAACAGCATTTTAATACAAAAATATGAATGAAGTTGGAAACCATAAAAATGGTTGATGTCAACTCTCGGGTAAAAATTACTTATATGACGTTTCAGGACTTACGGTTCGAACCTGGAGCTCAGTATTGACATTCGGCGTTCTCAAGCTCAGATCAGCTAGCGTGATCGCACATGTGTGCAAAATTAGTCATCAGCTTGTAGTCCTCGTCATAGTTTTCTTTTTAAATTTTGAATTTGTTGTTGATCTTTCTTCAGCCTAGCCCACATTCGCCAATTGTCTGAAACGCGCGATAAAGACTTCAATCAAACTCAAACTCAAATCAAGAACTGTGCATATAATGTATGTTCAGGTAGCTTTTAATGAACTGGATGGCTACCGTTGAATTACGAACCCAATCCTAGCTTGGTATATTTAAGCTGATTTAGTATTTTGTGCCATTTGAAACTCTCGAACGCGATATGCGCGCACTAATTGATATCGGCTGCATCGATCTCGTTCTCACGGTTCCCTAAACGCAACTTGTGACTTGACATCTCGAGATTTTGAGACATAACAACATAAAAAATATTCGTACTCTTCAATGATCAAAATTCTTTATCGGATGTTTAATTAACTAATTTAACATCCAATAAAGAAAGGTTCTGTTTTTTTTTATTGATTGAGAAACATTAAATAGATGGACAAACATTTAGTACTATTCCGCCAATCTATTCTCAAAGAGTTAGACACGATGCAGACGCATGCACCTCCCTCGCGCCCGCAATTGAAAAGCCATGCAAAGCGTTAGTAAAAGGCAAGCACACACAATCCACACATGCAACCTCCCAAAGAAATTCGACACGTGTTTCACGTCTCTACGAGGCATCCTCAGGAACACTTGACTCACTCCGCACCCCGACGAAAAAACACTCTGCTCTGCAGACTTGTTGCTACGACCAATGTCAAGCTGAGACTGTATTTGTGTGATTGTGAAAATCGAACGAATCAAAAGGTTTTTACCATCCAAAGATGCGATCCTGGAGATAAACTTACTAACTAGAAAAAAATTACATCGAGAACCACCCTTTACCAATTACAATCGCATGGTACCGTAGATGTAAAATTTGGGTGTATCCGACTATTTCCATGGAAATACAAAATAGAAAAAGTGGGACTAGCGTTTTTTTTCAAATTATATCCCATTAATTGTATTGCGCAAAAAACGAGTTGGTTAGGTTATGTTAGAGTATAGAAAACAACGCGCAAGGCGAGCAAGCAAACCGAGAGAAGAATATAGAATATTTTACATGGTTCTGACCATGACCGGACAGCTGAATTTTTATTTGAATTTTTTTCACGTCATAAGAGGTGATGCAATGTGTTTTTGCCACCGCCGCCAGCAATGGAAACAGTGGGAGAATCAGTCCTAGTATCAATAGAAATACCTAATGGAAATAGTGGGATACACCCGGAAATTTGAAATTACGTATTGGGATCTCATCTACAAATATATGCTACTTGTTGATTCATGGTATTTGAGTTTTGTTCTTCTAGTAGAATATGGCTCTTCGTCTTAGTGAAGGAACGATAGACTCGTTCTCACGCTGTACACATTATAAAGTCACACGCCTCTATTGTGGTGTCAAAATGTTGTAGCGAGTCGGCGAGTTACCTGTAATTATACGAGCTGACTACTTAGCGCGTGATGTGACGTGATGACCCGTCACTCAATATTTGTGCTATTGTTTTGAGCTATTCATTCCTTGGAGTTATTTTTATTACTCAGCCAGCAAAAGCATACGACCCAAGTGATGGTATTTAGCGAGTTATTTCGCACGGTTTATGCCGCGCTATTCTGAAAAATGAGAAATATGCTGAAAAATATTCAACGTGTTTTTTTACGCTAGTGCGTGCTTCTAAATCTGATTCCATGTTTAACAGAATGGCCCGAAATTCGGCTATGATGCTTGCAATGCAAGAATATATATCACACTTACGTTGTCGGTCGTAGATATAAGTTCTTTTGTCTGTTTGCCCAGTAATTTCCCTTTCTCCGTGCCCATTTCGAACCGTTGAGTTTATAGTAAATAAATAAATATTGCTGGACAATGCACACATCACCATCTAGCCCCAAACTAAGCATAGCTTGTATTATGGTGACTAGATGACTGATCCTATCCTTCTATCCTTTAATCAAATAAATAACTAGCGTGGCACTTAAGTATACTCTGTTCCTGTCATGTTAAGACTTCAAAACTTTACTAGTATCTATATCGATAAACTATTCAAGATACCTAATAGCTTTGAAATACTATCCAACGATATGCCACTTGACGGTGACGTAAAATAAAAAAAATACACCCTTACATGTAGGAAGGTATTCCATTATTTTAAAGGTTTTTTGCATAACTTGGTAGGGTCCACTACCCTACCCCTATTAAGTTATCCAAGCTATATAAAAAAAACTTTGATACGTATTACCGTGCAGTATTTAATTTCGTTAAAACGAATAGTCTAAATAGAGGCGGACAGACAGACAGACGGACATATCGAAACCATTTCCTTGTGGACTTTGAAATCCCAAATGCCCTACAAATACGATTACAATTACGATAAGCCCATTCTGTCTCAATGGTCAAAAGACTACTTGATCTCTTTAAAAATCTTGGTTTTGAGCTAAGTAGACCCAAGCTCTGTCAAAGGTGTCGAGATCATTCTCGCTATCTCTTTTTGGGTCTGCCACGAAGCCGTCTCGCCGTCCCAGGGCAGTACTGAGTGGTGATTTTGGATCACAGGTCATCTGGTATGCGACAGACATGACCAACCCAGTTCAACAGCACATCAGCATCAGCGTTTTGAGCTACATCAGCAATTTGGGTTCTGGAGCGCTGAGTTGTGTTCCGTATGCGGTCTGTGCGTTTAACACTGAGAATGCTGCGCTTCATCGCTTGCAAAACTCGAAATCGGACTTTTGGATGTTTGTAAGGGACCAAGTATGTGTTCCATAAGTTAATATGGGGAGGACACACATATTTACTAGCTTAAAACAAGTACCACGTGACAGATACACTATCTATGTACTCATTTTTTGTAAATACAGACTTATTATACATAGAAACACCTTGACCAGAGCAAATAGATCATGAAAACATTAGTCCCGCAGGAATCAAACCCGCAACCTTCTGCGTCTCAGGCGGACCATGACCCACTGCGCCACCGAGGTCGTCAAAAGCAGAAGAAAAACGCAATGCATATTACCCACTTCACTTCCACGTCAGAAACATACATTTGCTAATCAGTGTACAAGTAAAACCCATTAAGGGCGAGCGTGTCTATAATTGGCGATAGTAATATTTTTTGCAGTAGGCTCTGATTGACGGAGCCACTACGTCTTTTTGACAAGCCTGACGTAGTTTATTCTCGGCATGCAGTTACAGGGTGTTGCAGTATTGCTCTAATTCAATCAAAATATCAAATCCAAAAATATTTTTATTTTAGTTAATAGATAGTACATAGTTATACATAAATGGTAGAGTTAGGATCTCTTCTTTTAAGTTTACACCTGTGTCAAAAGAGTCCTCTATTTTCTGTGGTCCTTAAATTGTTATTTGTAATTGGGACATAACAAGTTGAAAAAAAACCATACTAAATATAAATTTGAACGTGTCTTTGTCTCTCGAATTGGCGGATCTTGATGAAATTTGGTAAGGGTTTTAGGCTGTAACTATGTAGATAGGGACCATGCGTGCGAAGCCGCGGTTACAAACATACATAATTTTAATTCAAAAGGTTAATTTTAGTTAAGTGACGATCCGCGTGGTCATAATTGGATGAATGGTCGTCAATGGTATTTCATCTGAGTTCTTCAGTTTCAGGGTTCTATACCTAATTTAATATAACACTGTCACAGCTGACCACTGACCACCATACCAAATGACAACACTTCATTAGGGTAAGCGTATAATCGACACGGGCAATTAAAATTGCTCAATACTTGCTATGTAAAACTTGTATTAGTTTTTCGTAGATCAGCTATTAATAAAAAAGAAACTAAAAAGCACTTGGACTAGATCGACTTTCTGGACAATTCCTCCGGCACTTGGGTTCGGAGGAATTGGCATCTAAATTCTTCTAGTATGTAAGACGTTTCAAGATGATACTTGTGATTGTAGCGAATTAATTGAATTGAATTAAAATATTGAATATAAAATAAAATAAATTAATAATGCTGGACATTTCACTCAGGATCATCTAGCCTCAAAGTAAGCAGAGTAGTAAATAAATAAATATTATACATAGAAACACCAAGAACCGAGACAAATACTTGCAGAACATACTAACATTTGTTCCGCAGCGAGAATCGAAGCCGCAACCTTTTGCTTCTTAACCGGGCCTTAGCTCACTGCGCCACAGAGATCGTCAATTAAATATAAATTTGATCTATACTAGTTACAGAGCTGAAAAAATTGTCCAATACCGCTAATAAGACTAAAAGCAACAGCTTTTTACGCACCCTGTATAAACTGATGAGTATCGATACATTATCGCCAGTAATCGAGACGAACAAAAAGGCGTAACAGAAGCCTCTGCAAATGGAGCCGGCTTAACGACCGCCCCTTAACTTTAATTTAAAACGACTGTCGGACATCACAGCGCTGTGATTGCTAATTTGTTATAATTTATGACTCGTCATGAGAGGTGGAATTGGTTTGTGTTTATATTAATACCAACGTTTAAGTCAACAAAACGAAGGTAAAGCCATCTTCAAAGAAACTCCTCTTTTTAATGAAAATATAAACATTCAAATACTGATCTATTTCAGTGATTACATCATAATAACTAGTGCCCGCAATTTCACTCTCATACATCAAGACATAATCTATCCTAGCACAAAGTTTTATCAAATTATGTTTAGCCGTTTATCCGTGAAAGGGTGACAAATAAACAGACTAACAAACAATAGACAATACCTATGACAAATAAACACAGAAAAAAGTTCGAAGACATTTATTTACAGAAATGTACAGAATAATATATAAAATAAAAATACATGTGAAACAGTTGAGCTATCTAAGGACCGTTTAAAACGATCTATAGTTGTATAACGTTCAAATGATCTATAACGATCTATAACGTTCAAATGATCCAGATCATTGCCAGAGGTCAGCGTTCCCAAGACACTGACGGCATCGCCACGTTGAATGGCCTGCTGATACGCTAGAACCAGCTCTTGGGGTCACACATATTTCATTGTCATATTTCTAACAAAGGCCGTGAAATAATATTACGCTAAATTAACAGTAATTCAAATTATGCGATGTTTTAAAATGAAATATAAATTTCACAGAACGTAGTCTTAACCATAAAATCTTTAACTTTACCACAATATTTATTTATCTATTTTTACAGGATTAACCTAATACAAAAGAGTGGTCAAACATGTCTGTAATTGAAATAACCTTTTGTTAATCTAACTAATATTACAAATGTAAAAGTAACTCTGTCTGTCTGTTTGTTACGTTTTCACGCCTAAACCGCTGAACCGATTTTGATGAATTTTGGTATAGAGATATATGGGACTTTGGAGAAGGACATAAGCTACTTTTTATGTTTGTACCACGCGTGCTAAGCCGCGGGCAGCAGCTAGCTATTTCTTATATATTACGTTGAATTACGTTGAAAAACTAATGTCAATAATTAAATGTCCAGATTTCCGTCATGTCAATATTAATAATTCCTATAATCAACTTATTACCATAACACAATATAAACAATAAAAATCCTACAAAATAATTCGTACAAGTTACTAATTTAGTTTTAAAAAACAACTGTCAATATTTAAATGCATAAAATAACAGTGTGGTTCACCAATGCTATTTAGTTTTAGGGCAAAAAGTAGTCAATACCAAAAACGCATCGTCACAAAAGTGTTACAAATATTATAAAACAAACCGACGCACCCCATTTTGATTTTGACAGTGACAGGAAAATTACCTATCGATTTTAAAAGCCCAACCGCTACCGCATAATCGATAGATACATCTACAAACTGAAAAATTGCTGCTTTGTGGACTACCCTTAAAATTAAAAGAACATTCCCCATTACGTATAATTATCTAATCGAAAACCTTTTAGGTGTAAACTTGAGGATTGACTTCTGAGAAGCGTATCGTCAGACATTAGGGTGACCATCAATAAAAAGTTGTTTTTTGACTCGATCGAATCGAATCGACTATTTGCTTAGTAAACTCTTATATAAATATCGACGAGCCTATTCAAGAATAAAGTTTTTGACAGTCGAATTAGAGGAATAATGTTTTTATACACAGATTTTGCAATAATTATAAAAGATTAAAAAAAAATTTTTTTACAAGTTTTTAGCATCTACTTTTTATAGTTTATGATAAAGTTTTAAAATACTTACAAAAAAGAATTGATAACTTTTTTTTTCGAGAACACAATTATAATTTTTCCCATGTATTAATAGTTTTATAAGCAATCATATACATTTATACCACACCTACTGAAAAACTTGCTCATTCCTTTTCCAAATATAACTTAGAAAGTACATCATTTCAGGCCTACTAAAATGCGGGACGAAAAAGTCTATGGAATTTCATTTCTAGATAAGAAATAGAAAAATAATATAAAATAAAATGTTACATAAAATATATATGAAAGGCGATGAGTTACATACACTCGTCGCCTTTCATATATATTGTTCCCTATAGATTGCAAAACGGCTGGACCGATTTCAATGAAACTTTTAGGAAATCTTCTGATTGAACTAGCGAGTCCTGTGAAGTTTGGTAACGATCGGATCAACAGAACTCTTTTTAACGGAGCGAACATAGGCTACTTTTTATGTAATATACTATGCGTGCGAAGCCGCGGGCAAAAGCTAGTAAAAAATAAAAAAGACACGAATAACAACTAACACACAAAGTAGGTAAGAAACAAGGTAGGTGCAAGGAGGTCTATGTGGTATGTCAAAAAGGACCAGTTTCAGCTTATCGTTACTCTGCGCCATGAGGCGTAGGGCAATGTTGTTAAATGAGTGCGTAAAAAAATTAAAAAATCACGAAAAAAAAAAAAAAAAAGAACACCCAAAATACTGAATTGGGCTACATATTTCGTGTCGCGGCTATCAGACGGTCACTTAGAGAGACGAACAAAGATGAATCGTAATTTATGGTCACAGTACCTACTGTAGATCGTGGGAGCATGCCACCATTGCATCGGTGTTTAATCACGGGGTAATTACTAGTTTTGGCTATCAGCTATCACCGATAGACAGTGCATTAGCCGGGGTCAGGGTGTAAGCACCAGTTTATGACGGTATAACCGATAGAGAGTCGAGCTTAAAAAAATGAGCTACATTTCAATAAACAGCCGAAGAAACGTAGATAAATATTTACTTGACTGCCCAAAAAGATTACCAAAAGTTACCTAAACTTTTTGAATCACGTTTTGGGGGTGGGTTAATTTACAAAACCATGTCGCTGACATCACAAGTCAATTTGGAACTATAAGCATTTTCTGATATAAGAAACTTCAATTACCCTTGTAGGAACACTCTGGTACAAGTTAATCCTTATTAGACGCGGCAATTTTGTGGGACTAGGTTTTCAAAGTCAAAGTCAAAGTCAAAAGATGATTTATTCAATACAATCACAAGGATCACTTTGAAACGTCTTACATACTAGGTGAATTTAGGTGCCAATTCATCCTAACCCAAGCTCGAGAAGAATTGGCAAGAAACTCGTCTTGGTCCTAGCGCTTTTTTATAATGATCCATCTTATAACTACCTTAACTACGAAATACAAATACAAGAGAGTTTATACATTTCAAGTGTGTCGGTTAACTGTCTGACGGCAGAGCGACATGAGGCCATGCATTCTTATCAATAATATAGTCATCTATATTATAATAAGCTTTCTTCAAAAGACTACCTTTAATGTATGCTTTAAATTTCTTAATAGGTAGTTTAGTAGCATTTTCAGGAAGCTTATTATAGAAGCGCACCGTGTTCCCCATAAATGACTTATTAACTTTTTCTAGTCGAAACCTAGGGATGTATAATTTATGTTTATTCCTAGTGTTCATTTTATGAAGGTCACTATTTTGCTGAATCCCATCTCTATTTTTATGTGTATATAACAAATTTTCATATATATATTGTGAAGCTATTGTGAGAATATTAATTTCTTTGAATATTTCTCTCAAAGATTCTCGTGGTTTCATTTTATAAATGGCACGTATTGCCCTTTTTTGAATTACAAATATTTTACCAATATAAGCTGCTTTCCCCCAGAGAATGATGCCGTATGACATAACACTATGGAAGTAACTGAAATAAACTAGTCTAGCTGTAGCTTCATCAGTAAGCCACCGTATCGCACGAACTGCATATGCAGCGGAACTAAGCCTACCAGCAAGCGTTTCAATTTGTGGTCCCCACTGTAGTTTTGAATCAATATTAAGACCTAGGAAGATCGTGGAATTTACAAGATTCATTGCCTCTCCATTTATTTCAATGTTGGACGGGCTGTGAATAACATTTGGCAAAGTGAATTTGATACATTTAGTTTTTTTGGAATTAAGCAAAAGATTATTTACAGTGAACCAGTTAAGAACTAACGATAAGGATTCATTTACGTTATCGCATATACTGGTTTTACCTCTATCAACTTTAAAAATTAAAGACGTATCGTTTTGAAGCGAGATGACGTAATGGTATTTATCTCGCAATGTTGTCCTATGAGACACTACTTGGTAGGTCAATACTCAGCACGTGGCTATTGAGAGTAGCAGATTCGTCACTGAATATGACATCACAAGAGTTGACCGCCCTTGAACAGTCATCTATCAGGTCGGTCTATCAGTTGGACGCTTGAGGAAGCCGTGATGCCCGAGAAATCGAAATAAATCTATGCTCGCAATTTTATATCATTTTCAAATCTTCCTACTTTATTCGACCTCTGTGGGGCAGTGGGCCAACCGGGTGAGACGCAGAAGAATGCGGTGTAGATTCTCGCCCGGACTAATATTTGTATGATATGCAAATATTTGTTTCGGGTCTAGATGTTTCTGTGTATATATGTATGTTTACAATAAAAAAGTTATGTCAGTCATATGGTACCCATAACACAAGCTCTGCTTACTTTGGGGACAGATGATGCTAAATGAAATGTCCGGCATTATTTATTTTATATTTATACTTACCAAACTGAGTAGTGCTACCCCTCTATTTAAATATAATGCGCCTATTGGTTGCAATTTGGTTGGTTCATTTCTAAAATTAGGAATTGTAAAACCTATTCGGATCCGTACCATCTAACTAAATTAGGAACGCTTAATTAAATTAGATAAAATTAAATTAGGATAATAAGTTGGTAGCAGCAGAATACCAACGTGGAATTTGAGAGTTCCAAACCTAATTTTAGCTAAAATTAGTTAGGTTGGTGCCAACAGAATTGAGGTCATTGTCTCGTATTTTAACCAGAGCTTGTTTCTCTCGTGAACTTTGGCATTTATTATTCTGTGTAAGGTAAAAGCTCGTTGGAAATTGCTAAATCTTATATTCCTTTCCAGTATCTTCTTCTTTTGGTTATGTCGTTTGTATGTATTTTCCACAATATTGTCTTAATGACTTTGATAAGAGGCAACGCATAGATTTAGTATAGTTACTGTATATTTTAAATGTATTATGTTATGATTAAACATTTGGAATCTTATTCTTATCATGTCTCTGTTATTTCTAACCAGTGTGGTGAAAGGATTAAAGTGCGCCTCTGTACTCATTTCGAGCACATGTCTTCAAACTTTTTGGTTCTACGACATGCCGGTTTCCTCACTATGTTTTCCGATCATCTGTTCCCAAAGAAAACAATACTTACATACTTCTTTTGTAAATATATACATACTATACATAGAAACACCCAGATCCGAGAGAAATACTTGCAGGTCAAACACACATTTGTTCCGTGGCGGGTTTCGAACCCGCGATGTTGTTCGTGTCATCCGGGCCTTGGTCCACTGCACCGCAGAGGTGGTCAGTCGAGAAATAAGTAGTTGATTTTTTTGAGTCGCTTAATTTAATTAATTTTTAGTATTTTATTACTTCACTGGTTTAACAATAATTGGTTGGTGCTGATCAACGGACTGAGAATCGAGAGAGTTCGCGGCTTGCTGACATTTCGGACACAATATTTTCGGACACTTAGGCCGAAATGACACTTTCAATTTTAATTTATTTTTTAGTGACGTTTCGGACACCAATAATAAACGCTGTTTTGTACAGTCAGGTAACAAACTTAAACTGCCAAGACGAATTCAATGATATCACATACACATACATCAATACGCATCTTGGCAGTTAGGTATTAAAAATAACATGTAAGATTTGAAAGACAGTAACGAGCGAGAGAGAGCTAATGTATAAACTAGATCTTAATTGATAGAAAAGTCTCTTCTCTATCTCTTTTTAACCAACTTTTTAACCGACTTTTTTTATGTACGCTCCAATGAGACAGCGAGGTATGAAAGTACATGAAAACATCATCGATGTTTACAATTTTTAGATTTTCGTTGATTTTTCAGCTCGAACGTTTTTGATAAAATGTATATGGGACCAGCCTTTCAAACAATAAAAGAACTTTCCAAATCGGTTCAGCCGCTTTCGAGTAATCGGTGAACATACATAAAAAAAATATTCCGACGAATTGAGAACCTCCTCTTTTTTTTGAAGTCGGTTAAAAATGATGGTTGTCAAGTATTTTTTTTACTATAGTATAATATATAATTACCTATATTAGATTTACAAGCAATATTTATAAGATGGACATTACATGTTTTTAATTATTTCTTATTTTTTTTAACATGTAGGTACCTACATACACTGTTATGGTTCCGAAAAATGGCGCTATGACTTACTCTAAAATATTGAGTTTTGGAAACTCTCTTTTTCTTAGTACCTAGTAGTAATCTAATCGAATATAAGTTAAAACTTTTCTAACTGATTGTACAAAACCGCTTCAATATTTTAATGGTGTCCGAAATGTCGCTAAAAAATAAATTAAAATTGAAATTATCATTTCGGACAAAGTGTCCGAAAATATTGTGTCCGAAATGTCAGCAAGCCGAGTTCGTGCGTCGGTTTGTCTTAGCTTTACATAAATATGCATCATAATGCATCAAAGGTAACGCTATGATATTTCCGTATCACCCAAATTACAAAATCAAACATGCCTTGAGATAAAACTGATAGTAATCGAAAGGAAATCACGATTTCATAGACAATCGAGACGAATCGATTCTGAACATCCTTTACACATTAAACTTTGCTTTTCTAAATGTTCGGCGACCGTTATTTTGATATTTTATATATCTCTCTAAAGCTAGTAACTAAAATAAATAAAGCTATACATTACACACTGCATCTATCCTAAATAACTTCACAACTAACTAATATAAAAAATCTAATTATTAATAATTATGTTATAAAAAGAAAACTGACTTCATTTGTACAAAAATACGAAATTTTGTTTACTTGGATGACATATTTTAAAAACATACCACAGAACCGATCTTGATTAATTTTCTATGGGACCAATCGGAAAGTACCTATATCCTTTCCATTTAAAAAATATGTTTCAAATTGGTATATGACTGAGTTACGAGGTAACCTCCTCCTTTGTTTGAAGTCGGTTAATAAATCAAAAGTAATTAGTTCACAGCTATGTGCGGAGTTTACAAAACGCATGTGAACAATATATTATAAGCTATCTAGGCTCGTTCAAAACGATATAAATACAGTTATAATATATATAATGGATCCAGATCACTGCCAGAAAGTAGCGTCCTCAAGTCACTGACAACATTGTCGCATTGAATGGCAATGCTAACACGCTAATATTTTTTTTTTTATCTAGGCTCTTTTGATGCGCCACCGTCATTATGATGTCGTTATTTTAGAAAACATAATTTACTCGATGAAAGGTAATTATTTGATTGTTGTATTAAAATGCAAGTAAGGATCGATTGTGTTTATAATCTTCATCGTCATAAAGAGATCCCCTGAAACCCATATAGGCCCTAAATGTCCTTTAGAACAAGTCTTTGAAAGACACAACAAAAGCGTTTTGATATAATAATAATAATATATAATAATTAGTATTATTTAATTAATAGTATTAATTACGAAGAAACCAAAATCTTCAATATAAAATCACTATAGACTTACCTAACCTGCGTCCTTGTTAAGAAAATACTATCTAATAAAATACATAAACAAATCACATTAACAAATAAAACCTATACCTACAATCTAAGAAATAAAAATAAATTAAAACTAAGGAATCCTCGGACTAACTATGGAAAAAGAAACATTCTTTATGAAGGTGCGCAGTTATATAATAGCTTACCAGATAGCATTAATAACTGTTTATCCATGTTTATATTTAAGAAAAGACTTAAACAATATATTTATGAAAAAATTTATTAAGTTAACGGTACTAACCATCACTGTAAAATCTTAAGCTATTACAATAAGTAAACTAAAATAAAAGAACTTAGTACTTTAAGATTAGTTAAGATAGTAAGTTTAAGATTTTTTTTTTGTAATACTTACTCATTTAGGTGAACATTGTTCTTTTTGAGAAATAAAATTCGTTAAACACAATAATAATACCGGACATTTCACACAGCATCATCTGACCCCAAAGTAAGCAGAGCTTGTGTTATGGGTACCACATGACTGATATACTACTTATATACTTTTTTTTTTTAAATACATACATATTATACATAGAAACACCCAGACCCGAGGCAAATACTTGCAGATCATACAAACATTTGTCCCGCGGCAGGAATCGAACCCGAAACCTTTTGCGTCTCAGCCGGACCTGAGCCCACTGCGCCACAGAGGTCGTATCTTTTGTGTGGCAGAAAATGGTTGCAGGATTTTAACTTAACAAAATAATCTGGTACTGGAATTGGGCCAAGGCAAGGTTGCGGGTACGATTCTCGCCGCGTACCAAATTTTTATATGTTCTGTAAGTATTTGTCTTGGGTCTGAATGCTTCTATGTATCATATGTATAGGTATGTACACATGAAAAAAAGTATATCATTCATGTGGTACCCATATCACAAGTTCTTACTTTGGGGCTAGATGATGCTGTGTGAAATGTCCGGCATTATTTATTTATTTTATTATAATTTAATTATAACGTCAATAATAACGATATCAGGATCGTATTTGACATAATTTTTATTATTATTAACCCACAAAAGAATGCGTTGACAAAAGCTGCCCTAAATCATCGCATATATTTATCTAAGATATATATGATCATTATTATTATTAGCCCAAACTGCCCCATTGCTGAAAAAAACTGCCCCATTCTCTCCATTCATCCCTCGCCCGCGCTAAGATGGTCCAGTCGGTCCAGCCGCGACGTCAAAGATAAATACACGACAAAAATCTTAGAATATGTATTTAAAGTATAGCAAATAAATATGAGACCAATTGATTGATACAGTAGTGTATTCGTGTATTATGTTATTAGTGTATCACGTGCGTACTTTCTAAATTAGCCAGGTAATAATCTTAAGATTTCGATAATTCGTTTCATAGTCAAAAACTATTTCATATTTTTAATGTAACGGAATTAAAGCTTCCCCAAAATACCGTGTTACAAAATTATTCGATCAGATTTCACTTCAAATGTAACAGTAATAATAGGCTCTATGATTCAGGGGTTGTCAGAGGCCCATCTTATGCCACTGAAGGACGTTTTGACTGACAGACAAACTTTAATTACATGTTATAACTAGCGCATCTTGCATAACAGTTATTTTGAAAATTATAGAGCAGCTTGCTATTATTGGGATTACATTTGTTGGGAAATGACCACGTGCCGCAGTTTACGCTAACTTATAATTATTTTATTAATTTTATCCGAGAAAAATTTCTACTCATTATACGTACGTTACTACAAACATTTAGGTGTTTGTGAACAGGCTGACACATGCTGTGAACTATATTATACTAGCTGCTGCCCGCGACTGCGTACACTCGGTACCTACATAAAAAGTAGCCTATGTTCTTCTCCAAGGTCCCATCTATCTTTATACCAAAATTCATAAAGATCCGTTCAGGCGTTTAGCCGTCAGAACGTAACCAACAGACAGAGACACTTTCGCATTTATAATATACGAGATGCTGCCCGCGGCTTCACACGCGTGGTACCTACATAAAAAGTAGCCTATGTCCTTCTCCAAGGTCCCATATATATCTACACCAAAACTCATCAAAGTCGGTTTAGGTGTGAAAACGCAACAAACAGACACAGTTACTTTCGCATTTTTAATAATACTAGCTGACCCGACAAACGTTGTTTTGTCATATAAATATCATTCGTAAAAAATAAATTCATAAGATGGATCATGCAAAAAAAAAGAGTTTTTTGAAAGTGTTTCTCGGGCTTGGGTTAGGAGAAATTGACACCTAAATTCAGCTAGTATGTAAGACGCTTGAAAGTGTTTGTGATTATTTTGAATAAAATATCTTTTGACTTGACTGTGGACTTTGCTGCGGACAAACGCAAGCAATTTGTAAACTAACATTTCAGGAGCTTTTGAATGGACTATCAGGTCAGTTGGTAGTAGCTCTGCCTTCTGTGCTATAAGTTGTGGGTTCGATTCCCTACTAAAACAAAAAAATGTGTGATATAATATAGTTGTTGGCTCTGTGTCTGGGTATCATTATAGTATCATGGATATGGATGTATTGACAAATATATAAGAATTCTGTTAGTCACCTGGTTACATAATACAAGGCTATGCTTAGTTTGGGGCTTGATGGTGTTGTGTGAGTTGTCCACCAATATTTATTTATTTTGATGCTCAAAGTAAACCCAATCGTTTTTAATTAAAAATTGATCGGATAGTGTGTGTGAGGTGGCGCTCAATATCGTTAATGAAAGCAAATTGAGCCAATCAAGAATCGGACAAAAAAACCATGATTTCCCCATCGGCCTACGCGCCATAAACCTACCATTTATTGCACCCGATTTCAACCCCTCAATCGCCGCCGTAGAAAATCACACAATACGAAAGCATCATACAAACTAATACCATCACTAGGACCGACAACCAAACTTCCCAATAAACCATTTGATTAATTAAAATCCAGGAAGATAACGCGTGAATTCTTTCAATAAAATTTGTTTTTTAATTATGCTTTATTAGACAAAATTGCCTTTGTTTTTTTTTGATTCGGGGCAACTGTGTCGGAACCCTTTCTGCCCATCGGTTCTATTGACAATTTTATAAGGTCAATAATCATTATTGACTGATCATATAATTAACTAGTTTGAAGTTCTGTAGCCTGTATCATTATAACGACCTCGTCAGGCGAAAAGTTTCCACCTGATTAACAACATGACGCCATTTCTACCTGACAATTACAACTGAATCATATCCTATTAATTTTTGACTCCGAGGTGGTCAGATAAGGTTGTTTGGACGTGTTTAATTTACGCGATGTGGGATGTGGACACGTTCTTATCTAAATTGCTGTTTGGAAGCTTTGGGACTTCTCATGCTGAGATAGGACGCGATGAAGATAATATCTTAAATAAAAAAAGTACATACCTCGCCAAAACATTGATATGTCTAGTTTATTAAATAAATTACTACTACAATTTAGTAAATCCAAGTCTTAGGATAATCCTTATACTCGTAAATAAAACGTAATCTGATGTCTTCATTCCGACTTCCATATAAAAATAAAATCTCCAAAAACTCGACACCGATAACAAATCAACAGAATATATTATTGTAAACTACAAATTAATTACAAGCATTCGGTGTGACAAATTAATTTCGTTAATCAAAACCTGCGCGCGCAATGCATCAAACGGACAGCGTACGCGCAGATAACATTAGCGAACTGGCTTGCTTCTAACCGATCCAATGCATTGTTTCTCACAATGTTTTGTACTTCATTATTATGCGCGAACGAAATCGCGATCGGGACAGCTAGTATAGCTGTTGCGATCTTCGTGACTTCGTCCGCGCATTTTAAAAATAAAATATATTAGTATAAAACATTTTGCTTGACTGCTTCTACATGACACATGCATATAGAAGCAGTCTTGTTCATGCGCGCGCAATGGCAACTGGCATAATCATAACTTAACAAATCGAACATAGTCAAAACTGAACTCACCATCTTGATTTTTTATTTTATTTTACATAAGTACCAAATTTTTATTTTTTTATTAAAATTTATTTTTCAAAATTTCAAATTTAAGTTATTCTGCTATTTGGGACAGAGACAGAGATTTTGTTAAATCATGTGATGTTCTAACAACTTCTTTCTATTATTCTACTAGTTTATATCTAGGCGACCTAGTATTACAAAAATAAGTTAGTTGTTGTTCAATTCAAATAACGTAATAATTTTCAAGTTGCCTTAACTCGATTACAAGTTTAAACATAGGCATTTCTGAGCACTGGGGAATAAACCTCGCGTGATTTACGGGTGCCCAAAATGTGTGGTGTCGAAGAGACCCGACCGTTGCTTCGGAACGGTTAACGCACTTTCGCAACATTGACAAATATCGGTGGACACAAAAACAAAGAATTTGGAATTTCTGTCTTTTTGTAGCCCACGCTATTTTAGTTATGCTGTATATTTTTGTATAAAAATTGAGTCGCGATTTGGAACTTGTTGCCAGGAGTTTTTAAGCTTATTCATTTAAGACCTAACCGCTTTCTGCCTCTAATAAGCAACACAAAAATAACTCCCAAAATGATGTTCCCGAAAAACAATTTGTTTGAACTAAAAGACCAAAGAGCCTTAACAAGTTTTTCACACGACCATTATACTCAAATCTTCCATAAATATGCAGGCTGTATTCAAATGCCTCCCCCAGGCGCTACTTGTATATAATCATCTGTTATCTAACAACATGACTGATCGCTCATTGTCCGCGAGCTACCGGTCTTTACGTCAATAAAAACGGCGTAAAAACCTTCACTATCTAAGCCGAAACCTACTCTACACCATTTCAATAAAACGCATAGTCCTTTGCGCGGTTACACGTGATACAAAAACGCTAAAGTGTAGCACGTGGCTACCGTGCTACGCTCTGATTACAATCAAAGGAATTCAAACATTAATAATAGGGTGGAAGGTGCAGTTTTGCTTGAATCGATTAGCGGGATACCTACTCTTCGCTCACCTCACGTTAACACGCGATTTAGGTTGTGTTTGAGCATTGTGGTATTGTCTCACAATGTAAGCTGTCATTTCGAAGTAAATTGACGAAATAGTCAAAAACTCTCTTGATACTTTAACTTTTAAGAATAAATTAAAATTTAAAAACCCCCGACAGAAAATAAATAAATAAATAATAAATAAATAATCCCGGACATTTCACACAGCATCATCTGGCCCCAAAGTAAGGAGAGCTTGTGTCATGGGTACCACATGACTGATATACTACTTATATACTTTTTTTTTTTTAAATACATACTTATTATACATAGAAACACTCTGATAAATAAATATATCTAGATAACATATTCATTGAGAAGATTCCAATGAGCCGAAACACGATACCTCTGATGTAATTTGGTGAGGAGTTATCCTGCTGATCCCAGGTGCTCATTCCCAGGTTGCAGAATGAGGTCAAGGTCTTACAATATTATTGATCTAACAGGACACAAATTTTCCAGTCGCTCAGAACTGTAGAAGCTCAGATCTCACCAACTAGAAGAGAGCTGATGATATTCAAATGACCGAAAAGATTTTCTTGAAACATAGCTCTCATAGCTTTTTGTGGAAATTTGTAAATAGCCATCAGCACCTATTTGTTTACCTAGTCTATAAGTTAGCTGTTAATTTCCTGAATATTATTAAAATAAATAAATAAAATAGCAGAAGACTCTCGATTAAGACAACTTTCAAACGAAAAAACTGAATCAAAATCGATTCATTACTTCAGGAGCTATGATGTCACAGACAGACACGCAAATACACTGATACACAGATACACTCCACAAACTTATAACACCTACCTTTTCGTAGAGGGTTAAAATTTGAATTTGACATTGAAAGGTTTTATTATTACTACTATATACACCACTAATATTATAAAACTCGTAATATTACTCTTGTATTACGAGTATCTATTGACTCTACTAGAGTCTTCTTCGTATCACTAAGTGTTTGAGACCAGTGTGGTGAAAAGATTAAAGTGCGCCTCATTGTTTTCTTTCGGGCACGTGGCACATGTCTTCGAATTTAAAAGGTTCTACGACATGTCGGTTGCCTCAAGATGATTTTCAGACGATGATGCTGCTGTTATCATCATGTCCATAATAATTTATTGTTGTCTTGTGAGGAACAATAATAATAAAATAATAATGCCGGACATATCACACAGCTTCATCTGGCCCCAAAGTAAGCAGAACAACTTGTGTTATGGATATAACTGATATACTTTTTATTGTATTTTTAAATACATACATATTATGAAACATAGAAACACTCAAACACGAGACAAATAATTGCAATACAGATCATACAAATATAATAATTATTATTATTTCAGATTTTTTTTATTATTATTATTGTGTGATTCAATTATTTTGTTTTATTTTTTGCCCTATGCCATGTATTCATTATATTGCGACTACTCTATTGTATTAGGTCTAACCTGTACTGGTAGATGTATTGTTGGAATTAAATAAATAAATAGATAAATAAATGTCTCACGGCGGGATTCAAACCCGCAACCTTCTGTGTCCCAGCCGGTTAATAGGTTTAATAAGTAGAAGAAATATGATATTTTTCTAAATTTAATTCGAAGTTTACCTTTTAAATATCTCACGGCCAAGTACCAAAACACGACCATCTGCAAGCGCATTGATTTAATAACATCAACGCAGTCGATCGATTTCCGAATGCTTTTGATTTGGCGGGAAATTATTATAATCTGTCGCCGAGACAATGGAGGGCGGGTCGACGCGGGCCGGTGCATCCCTATAGCCCGCGGTCTTTGATAGTGCTGGGAAAATCGTGGATTCCCGGACTATCGAGCCTCGGGATAACAGTGGGAAAATCTTGGATTCCCGGTCTATTAAATACGGGGATGACAATCTAATTTTAAACAATATCAAAGTCCAAAACACAGATAGCTGACGCAGTTTTGGCAGGAGTGCAGCTATTTAATTGGATTGGCAGCTATTTAATTAATTAGACTAATTTTAATTGAATGAGTACAAGGCACGTTTAAACATTATATTTATCACTGGCGACCCGACCCGGCTTCGCACGGGTGCAATGCTGATACTAAATATACTACAAATGTGTTTATTTACGACATAACATTAGAAACCTCTAAAAAAATCTGCGTTTCTCTACTATATTTTGCATGTATTATACATATAAACCTTCCTCTTGAATCAATGTATCTATTAAAAAAAACAGTATCAAAATAGTTGCGTAGTTTTGAAGATCTAAGCATACATAGGGACAGACAGACATCGGGAAGCGACTTTGTTTTATACTATGTGATGTGCCCTCATTTTGCACTGACAACTCCCATTGCCAGTGCAAAATAAGACACTCTCAAATAAGACTGTATCCTCTAGGCTTGTTAAACACCTCAGATCAATAGCCGCACTCAGAGTCCTTAATGGTCTGTTAAGTCACTACTTAGTACAGGTTTTCTTTGTGAATCTATACTAATTAGCGACTTAACTAACTATTAAAGACTCTGTGCGACTATTAGACATCCTCAAAAAAAAGATCTAGATATATGATCAAGATATATTATGGTGTCTAACAAGCCTAGGGATTACAATCTTAGTTATGTTTTTATTTGGTTAATTACAAAGCTACCTATTAATTGTAGTGCTTCGTAGTTGGGCTAGTTATTAGAAGGATCATAAAAAATCGCTAGGACTACGACGAGTTTTTTGTCAATTCTTCCTGGCCTTGGGTTAGAAGGAATCGACACCTAAATTCGTCTAGTTTGTTAGACGTTTCAAAGTGATCCTTGTGATTGTATTGAATAAAAACATAAAAACAATAACAAAAACAATTTGAATTTGAATTTTATAAATTAAATAAATGTTTGTAAAAGCGAAGGGTCTTTCACTTAAATATTAATCAGATACACACATAACTATAGATTATCCCTGTGAATAAATAAACAAATAAATACATAATTAATATTGGTTGAAAATGCACATACCACCAAACTGTGGTGACCAATTGGCTAATAGAATACTTATATACCTATTTATATACTTATATACCTATATTTAAACACATACGTATGAATCAGTGTACCTATCTAATATAGAGATCGAAATTATCTATCCAGTAATTAATTACAGAAATGTACAGGAAAACATTACCTATAGAACGGTGTCCTTAAGACACTGGCGACATTGCCACGTTGAATGGTAAGACTAATACGCTCGGCCAGATAGGACACAGCTAGATAATCAAATATTTTTGTTTGCACTATCATAAGGATTAGTCTTCAGGATAATTCCGGACCTTTTCTAAATCCCGGGATTTCAAACACACCACTACTTAAAACATACATCGATACATGCCAGAAAAGTATTGGTGAATCTCTGTACTGAATACTGATGAGATGGTGTACATACAATATTTAATTTGTAAAGGCGTAAATGCCTTTTTTTTGCTGTCTTTGTTTTACCCACCAGTAAATTTTATTCAAATAAATGAAACGTCCTATAACTGACTTGTCTGGCATTTGATAATTAGGTCTAATGACAAGATAAATACAATCTATAGTATAAACCTTTGATAAATATTTGCACTTTTACATACAATATGACGACCTCTGTAGCGCAATGGGCTAAGGTCAGGCTGAGACGCAGAAGGTTGCGATTTTGATTCCTGCCGCAGGACAAATGTTTGAATGATCTGCAAGTATTTGTCTCGGGTCTGGGTGTTTCTATGTATAATATGTATGTATTTACAAAAAAAAGTATATAAGTAGTATATCAGTCATGTTGGTACCCATAACACAAGCTCTGCTTACTTTGGGGCTAGATAATGGTGTGTGAAATGTACGGGATTATTATTATTATTATTAATAAATAAAATAAAATATTGTTGATAGTATTCTCTCCTATATCTTATAATAACATAATTAGATAACACCCCGCTTGTTTTATCATGGTTAATATTGAATATGTCCTTGTCATAATATTGATAATTAATAAAAAATGGTTGTCTGTAAAGTCGGTTTACGGACGATAATATTACGTGATAACGTAATAAGAAAACATTGATGAACCGATCGTGCCTCTCCATCGCTTTTTCCATGCTCTCGCTTGCACGCTCGGCTCAAGCAGAACGTGAAACTTTTTCGTGCGTGCAGCCGGCACTCATCGTTTCATATACGTTATCACGTCTCGCAGCATATTTTAATGCCGCATTAGTAAAATATATGATTTTGAAATACATCCGAAAAGACTGATTACTTGAAGTAGAATGCTGGAGTGACTTTTATGTCAATAACCTAAGATACCAATTACATTGATTCACGACTCTACTAATGTAGAAAAGAGTGTCTACTCGATAAATAGATAACGTTATCGAAACAAATATATCGTTGACACAACAGTTAATTCGTCACATTCAAATCATCATATCGTCTGAGGACGATAATCCTATGGATATCGATTGTCAAATGTAACGTCGGTCGTTCCATCGTTCAAAACGATTCGAAACGATGTTACTAAGAGTACCTAGATTTGGATCGATTATTGTATCATTATTATATATAATCGATACGTCGTTTGTCTATTAGACCCCTCGATATCGACTGGATGACCTGTAATAGGTACTAGAATCCATCACGCACGACTTGTTTCTACAAACAAAGCTGCAGTACGGAACAAATACAATCGCGCAAACGGACACTTCCTGTTGCCTCAAGGAAACACAAAATAACTAACGTTCAAAACGTTACAAGAACAAAGGATATTTACGTTCTTTATGAACGTTTAAATACCAGTTTTTTTCACGTTTTTTCAAGAAAACTTAACCATAAAAGTTTATGTTACAGCTTCGGGTAAACAGACGCGAAAATAGTGACTCCTATTATTGCGATTATTTGTGACATCAGTGAATCAGTGTGGTGAAAGGCTTCTTTCGTGCACTTTGCACAAGTCTTTGAACTTTTTAAGTTCTACGACATGCCGGTTTCTTCTCGATGTTTTCTTAAGCGATTTGATAGTCCTGATATTGTATGACAGCCCAATGACAGTGACGTTGACATAATTACGCTGGTAACATCCAAACTTCTGATCCCTTGGCCATGTCTACATCCACACTCATAAAATAAAAATATAATATAATAACATAATATAATAAATAGGCCTGGAAGTAAGCACACCTTGTGTTATGGGAACCACATGACAACCCCGAGACAAATACTTGCAGATCATACAAACATTTGTCTCGCTTCGGGAATCGAACCCGAAACCTTCTGCGTCTCAGTCGGACCTTGGGTCCCTGTGGTCGTCAAATATATCTCCTTGTTATCATGTCGCAGTTATTTCGAACCAGAGTGATGCAAGGATCTAAATAAGGTATATGGTATGTAGCTATGTTACTCACAAAGTCACATGTATTACAAAACTGAAAATAAAAAAGATCTTGTTATGAAAATCATGAAACCTATCTAACTTAAGCTGTTAAAAAGATTCTGATTATTCTGTTAATAGCAGTTTTTTTAATACGTTCCAACGGTAGGTTTCAATCACAAGAGGAAAACTAAGAGTCTATAATCTAGTTGGTCATTTGACTCACTATCACACCATCAGCTTTGGCTCTGATTAAAACTATACGGTATGATTAATGTTTTAAGGAATTTCCTGAGCATTATGGCTCATTGATTATGTAGATTAAGCTCAGATAATTTGAGTCATAGATGTACTCATTTTGACCTCAGTTTTTTTGGGTGATCTAGCATCCGGTTCAATAGATGTATCGAATTATTTTCCTTTGGTATTTGACGAAAGCCTTGGGCTTGGGATATTTCAACTAGTATGTTTTTGCTGTTTCAAAGAAACATACTCATTTTATACATTTTGCAATTCTTCGGAACGGATCTTGATGAAATTTAGTAAGGAGATAGAACGTATATCGGAAATGGATCTAATGCAACTTTTTTATGTAGGTACTACGCGGGCAAAACCACGGGCAACTAACTGTTAGTTAAATCTAATAAAACCAAATTAAAAAGTCAAAAGTTTTCGCCAGTTAAATAATAATTCTATCTATCTAATTAATCTAGCCCCAAACTAAACTAGCATGTATTATGACCAGATGACTGATAGAATACTTACATTTTTTTTAATACATACATACCTTATGATACTTTGTAACGCCCAGACACAGATCAAACACCTATGTTCAACACACAAATGTTTGTCCTGGGAGGGAATCCAACCATCAACCTACAGCGCAGAAGGCATAGAGAGCGTGCACAGAAATAGCATGATCTAATTCCACCATCTCCTTTTCAGAACAGGGCAAGCAGACGTACCACGCAGTACCATCCATACCTTGTCAGTGAGGTTGTTACCTTGCGAACAAAGCGCTTTGCTTCCACATTTATAATGCGTACAGCCAAGGATTGGAACACTTTGCCGTCGTCTGTTTTCCTGAAAACTACAATCTGGGTCTCTTCAAGTCTAGTGAATAGGTGTCTTTTAGACCTGTGTGCCCCATCGTCGGTCGCATCGTCGCTTATCATCAGATGAGATCGTGGTTAAACTTAGTCTATCTATGATAAAAAAAGCTACTACCAATTGAGCTGAGAGAGTAGTATCTAAATAGTTAGTTTATTGATTTCGATACAATGCAGTAATGTATAAATACTGTCAAGATTGAATTTTTGGAATCAATCGAAGTAATTCCAAAACGCAAGCCTATACCAGTCGCCGTCACATTGTCAATGCGAACAATAAGAAATAAACCCAACGCTCCACCATAGTAATGGCGCGCTGCAAATGAAATGACATTAGACATTTAACGTACAAGGCTATATATTTTAAGGCCTGCCTTATGGGTCCGTACCGTGACCTTATGTTGTCTGTCGCCACAGCCGCTACGGGTTTGGCGAAGATTGCGCCTGCGACGCGGCTAGAGATGGGATTGATAATTTTTTTTTATCGATAACTTGTTCTTTGTTCGACGTAACTTTGTCGTTCGGTCCAATCCGATTCCGATACTCAGGTTGTGGGTTCAAATGCAATTGAGCATCCATGGTTTTTTCTGTTTGAAAAAGTATGTGGGCTATACCAGTACTCTCAAACGGTAATGCAAAACATCTATTTTCCACACTAGTTTCAAATAACTAGGGACAAGATAAGAAGAATCTGACAGGTTTTGTTTTTTGGAGGGCACATTAAACCATCGCGCTCGGTTTTGTTGCTATGCGATAATGAAGCTCTTTAGGCTGCCTTTAATTTTGTCAAAGTTAATCACTGACTAGTACGAAATAGTAGTATCAATGAACTCTGTATTTAACCAGTATGTAACCAGGAATGATCCAGTATGTGAACACTTGAACATGTTAATAAAATGTTCCATACTTGAACATTTTGTATGTGCAGTCAATGACGATCGCAGTGGGTGCAGGCCTGAGATGCAGAAGTTCCTGATTAATTCTTGGTCTGGGTGTTTTTCTATGTATAATATGTACATGTGTTAAAAATATATGTATTTCCAAAAAAAGGATATAAGTATAACTTTTAAAACTGTCATGGTTTTTCACATAATTTTCCTCAAAACGGGATATTTACCATGATATATGAGTTTTTCTGCTTCTCGATATTTCGGCAAAGTTGCATGCGCCATGATCACGAGATAAACTGAAGTCTTTGCGAGTGGATCTTATTGGCAGACAAAACGGTCTACCCGCTTTCTCAGTCTTTTACTACTCATATAACATGGTAAATATCCTGTTTTGAGTGAAAATTAAGTATATAGGTAGTATATCAGCCATGTGGTACCCATAACGCATGCTTATGCTTACATTGGGGCTAGATAAACCTGTATGAAATGTTTGGCTTTATTATTATAATGATTGACTGGATCTGTTGGACACGCTCAGCGATGGGCTGTTGTCTATGATAATATATGATGAATGAGATAAAGACAGCAGTTTATTATTCATATGTCTTTATTAATTTATATTAAGATGATAAGGACAGGCCATACTTTAACGCCACGTTAGCTAATTGTGTGAATATAAGTTATAGGGTGTATATCTATCGGTTTTTAATACGCTTGTGCATCTTTACTTTTATTTGTGAGCGTGTACTAAAGCAACATTATTCTAGTTCTATTCTATATCTAGATAAAAACCATAAGCCCTGAGCCTAATAGTTTTGAAATCAATGACCTTATTAGGATACCTTGATATTGCTTTATATGACAGTATGTATAATGTCAAAATGTTCCATTAATTATATACGATTAGTCACACATTTGCAGTTAGATGTTACCAAAAAGATTTGACCACACTTAAACAGCTTAAAGTTGAGAGCGCACAAAAAAAATGACAGCTGGAATTCGGTCCCGTTTCGATGCGATCATTATAAAAGTAATAATTGCGTGTTTATAATTTGTAGTGATTATTTATTATTTAAAAGGTGTTTTACATCGTTATCGATTTTAATATCAGGTTTTAGATTGAAATTTATCGACATTATCAGCGGATATCAGCCCATCTCTACGGCCGCCGCCCACGCGGTGCAGGTCGCGTTCAACTCGCGCGCTCGTGACATAACATCGCAGATCGCTCGATACTTTTTGTAACTGGCGAATCAACCTTTGGATTGATTTGAAAATCCTGCCAATTTTTTATTTTTTTATTTTGCATTTGGATATAACTTGATAAGCATAGACTAGATAAGTATATACTTTTTATGTGCAACGTATGCGTATGCGACGCCGCAGAAGCTAGTATTTCATATTTCAGCAGTCTGTAGTAATTTAAGAACATTATAGACATTTATTCTACTAAATCTGCTTTTGCACAATAGTGTTATTGTTGAATTAATTAAATCATTTTCCAAAGAAACACATACCCTTTAAATAAAATAATATTAGCTATGCGTGAAAGATATAATCTATATTCCAGTTCAGAAGTAAAATTGTCATAAAAACAAATATTGAAGTATGTCTAATAAAATAATATTGCGAATCCACACAACACCATAGGTAAACTTAGCATAGCTTATACTATAAGAACCAGATGACTGATAAAATATACATATATATCTTTAAATACATACGTATGGAATTTTATACGTGATAAGATATTTTTTCCAAATAATTGAACGACCGGCGTCTGGCCGGCGTCCGGCTGGCGTCTGTCCGGATGTTCACCTGTACCGGTACAGGTCGCATTTCTCAACCGATTCTCTTGAAATTTCGCGCAGGTGTTATTACTATATAGAATTGTTTTGTCGATTCAGTTTTTGGAAATTTTTCAAAATGGCGGAGATATTAAGTTATATTCCAGTCATTTCGAAAAATGATCGCTCACAGCTCACAGAGCCACTGGTAAATATTTAATATTTTATTTCGTACTTACTTACAAAATACATTCTATTCCTTCCACCAGCTTAAAACTTAATTCAAAACCACATTATTCATTCAAGAAAATTATATATTCAAAACTTTTCTCGATGGCCAATTTGGTGCAATAAACGTCGCACACCCAGTTCATCAAACATCAACACTTCCAAATTGGCCATAAAACAAACAACACCCACTTTAGCCGCAGTATATAATATAGTAGATAGCAGAACTATTATTTATGTTTCATCCACAGAATATTACCTACCTGAGTCGATTCGATGTCCAATTAAACGATTCTATTGATTCGTGACATCGGATACCTTCTGGTAAAATAGCGTAAGATCAAATTTTACGAAACCTCTTTTCTTTTAGAATAATGACGACACTGGTGTTGAGAACGCCCAAAGACGTGTCTATTGATTCTTCTTCTTCTTCTTATCACTTGTCTCTCCCCATCTTCATGAACATGGTCATGAAACATTTTTGTCTTGCTTTTATACCTAATTATTTCCTGTTGATATTTTGTTTAATACCCACTTTTGAACTAGGATTTTATTATTATGCATGTATTTATTTATATCAGTATTTTATTTAGTTTCTTTACAGATTTTTTTTTAAGTCGATTATTTGCTGGGATAGTTTTACTACTTTTTTATTGCTGCCGAAGCATGTTTTCAAATTTATCTTTAATATTATTTCTCATGTAAGTGAAGTTTTATAAATTATATTTTTTTGAGAACCGGATTATGTAAGTATATAATTATATATACCTAAACACCAACGTGCGTCTTCTATTTATTTATAGTACAGTCCATCCAAAGGTTGTCTAGCACATATCGCTGTTAGCCATAAGACTGCCCATTGTATTGCGTTTTATTGTAAAATAATTATTATTTTATTTTTCTGTGTGGTATCATTTATAATTATCTATCTATCTATCTATTCGAATCAGTGTGGTTATAGTACTCGAAAGGAGCTTCTGAGTCGTACTTTCTATTGATTCATAACATCAGACACCAACCTAGCGTAGATAGGGAAAATAGCATAAGAAGATTTTTAACCGATCCTCTTTTCCTGGAGAAATAATGGTAACACTGGCTGTTAGTTAGATTGCCCACAGATGTATCTATTATGTATATTATATTAAACGTTTTTTAATATTTGACATTGGACCACTTATGGTAGAACAGCGTATTATACATTTTTATAAAACCTCTTTTCTTGGAGATATAATGGCGACACTGGCTGGTGGTAAGATCGTCTCAAGATTTGTCTATAATGTAATTTATTAAACGTTTTTATTGATTTGTGATATCGGACACCTAACGGAAAAATAACGTAAGTTGAATTTTGATAAAACCTCTATTTTAGAAACAATGACGACATAAATTTGATGTATGTATTTGTACCTACTTTTTAATGATATAAGTAAAAGGAATAGATCTTATTCAAGATCAAAATCCTGGAAGCTTCTTAATTTGTCAATACTAGTTGCTGCTCGCAGCTTCGCACGTTTGGTACCTATATAAGAAGTAGCCAATGCCAACGTGGCGTCACGGAAGACCAGCGTTATAGAAGCGTTGTAAACGTTATTTATGCGTTATTTATACACATACTGAGTGACGACCAATTTTGCTGTCAATTTACATAGTTTATAAGTACTTATATGATATCATAAGACACAAAATAAACTTTTCTTTCTTTCTTTCGAATGTCCGTCCCCAAGATACAATAAACCTGTAATATACAATATCTTGTCAAATTTCGTCAAGATTCATTCAGCCTTTTAGCCGTGAGAAGATAACAAACAGACAGACGGACAGAGACACGTTCGATTATATAATATTAGTATGGATCTATGATTCTAATGACTCATCTAACTAGTTTAAAACACGTGACACGATATTAATAATTTTTATAAAAAATATTCAAAGTCAACCTAAACGAAGTCATCTTTTAAAATTAAATTTTAGTACTTACAATGTTTTATTTCATGCGATAACGTCATTTAGTTACAGTATTGTACTAATAATATATAGATAATATCAGATCATTAAAGCAGTTTAAGACGGAAGTGTGTGGGTGCAAAAACACCGTGTCCAAACTATAATTTGAATTTGTCCGTTATACGTTGAAGATCCGTGACTGTTTTTAATTGTTAAGATAGATGATTTGTTTAACAAAAATATTTTTAATTGTTAGACACGTGCGTTTTGTTTCGTTTGTAGATGGACTTTCGTTTCGTTGTTCAATTATTTTTGTTAATTGGTAGCGAATCAGAAATGATTTAGGTACAGTCTGTAAAATTTGTTAGTTAGTGATTGACAATCACACCATTGTGATACTTAAATTGATTGAACAAGTTGAACAATTAACTTAATGAATGATGAATGAAATAGCAAATACGTTTTTTTTAAAGCTTTTCTTTTTTTTTTTGTACTAATAGTAAGGAAATACAGTAGGTACTTAATTATCGTATTTTGATTTTAGAACAAATGGACTGAAATTAAATATGTCAGGAGCCCACCGCGGTTTCAAAATTATTTCACGACACATTGCGTGACCCTAGAGCTGGCTCCTATCTGGCTCAGCGTATTAGCATTGCCATTCAACGAGGCAATGCCGCCATCTTGGGAACGCTGCCCTCTGGCAGTGATCTGGATCAGCTGAGCTACCTATAGATCGTTTTAAACGGTCCATTGATAGCTGAACTGTTTCACGTGTATTTTATATTATTGTATGTTATTTTGTACATTTCTGTATTTATTTCTGTAAATAATATGACATAAATGTTGTCAACTCCTGGCATTTATTGGAAAAATATAGTCGACGATGGCACGCGACCATCCCACCCTTCGTCTGAGCGATTTATTCAATGGTTCTCTCCGGTTACACAGGTATTGATAGCTCTTAATACTTCCCATCTGACATTAAGAATGGTAATGTAATTTGAGCGATAAATAAATAAAGTTACCTTGCATATTTGCTAGTCGTGCAAAAATATTCAGTTGAAAAGGTTGTACCAAGTTTGCGTTTGGTGTGCCTCATTATAATCTATCGCAATCTGATTCGGATATCAGAAGTATCAGGATCTGTGTTTAAGTATTTTGTGAGGTTGTGACGGCATGTACGTTGTTTTGATATTGCTCAACCAGTACTTATATATCACGCAAATCACGCCATGCCATGAGTGTATCGAGTGAACGTTCCTATTACCTACCTTAGAACCGTAATACGGATTTTTTTTTGAAATTGAAAGACTCGTAGTACATTATTTTCTTAAAGGCGCTCCCTCACCGGGAGCATTCGCGTGCAATGTAACATATAGATTCGACTTTGAGCATTACATTACAATACTACCTCCCTGACCGACAAGTGTTCGCGTGTAATGTAGCATTATAGATTCGACTTTAAGCATTACATTACAATACTACCTCCCTGACTGACGAGCATTCGCGTATAATGTTTTAAAACACATTGTATCATTACAAGGTGCGCATTGTAATGCTCGGTTCCCCTCCTTCACTGATGTAAACTCGTTTTGTATCATAACAGATTGTGCACTGTAATGCTCAGTTCTCCTCCCTCACTGATGTAATGCTCGACTCTGTAATGTTACATTACACGCGAATGCTCCCGGTGAGGGAGCGCCTTAACATGCTATTCTAAATGGAATAGTGGCGCTTAAATAAAACCACAGATGTTGATTAAGTTACTACTCGCTTTCCAATGCGTGTACGACAAGATGTATCGGTGTCTTGTACAGCTCTTTGTTATTTATGCAGCCCTGGTACTCTCGATCGAGTATGCATTCTGATGTATCATAAATAAACGTTTTTTTTTAATGTTTGTAACAGTGTCTTATCATCAGACCATAAGATTATAAAAGGCGATCGGAGATATCAAAACTAAAAATCTTTATCGTTAGATCTAGACCTATTCGGCCTATTGCACCTATCGACCTTTTGCAGTCTACTGCTGGACGTAAGTCTTCCAAAGCGCGTCGGACACTGATCACTCATTGCGGAAATCTGGTTTCATCTTGCTGGGGGGCGTTCATAGGATGGTTATACCCCGGTGAGCTTTGACCAAACGAATCTAAGGGTTAGAGCAAAGAATAGGAGCATTATTTTCTTGATACTCTGATAAGTTCTAGCTATCAAGAATGTATTTTTCATAAAGAGTACTCTTGTGAAAAATGCGTATTATAATATAAATAACTTTATTGTTGATATGAATACACATGGCCTCATGCTCTGGTTTCTGACAGTTAACTGACAGTTTTGCAAAGTATAACCTTCTTGTTTTGTAGTTTTTCGAAGATGAATTAGCTTTAGAAAGGATCATACAAAAAACAAGGACGAGTTATTTGTTAATTCTTTTGGGATTTAGGTTAGCAGGAATTGGCACCTAAATTCACCTAGTATGTAAGATGTTTCAAAGTGATCCTTGTGGATAGTATTGAGAACAAAGTAACAACGGTTTTATCTTTGCTCGTTATATTTATTCGTATAAATGTACAGATTATTATACAATAATATGAAATACACGTGAAACAGTTAAGCTGTTAAATTGTGTCGAGTATCTTAGTTAAGTATCTAAGGACTATTTAAAACGCTCTATGGATAGCTCAACAGATCCAGATTACCAGAGGGTAGCGCCAGCGTCCCCTAGACACTAGTGGCATTGCCTCGTTGTGGTGCAATACTGAATCGACAAGGATAAGCCAGCTCTCTTTTACTCCATTAATTCTTCTATGCTCGCATGGTCTACATTTTAGACACTAAACCACAAAATTCATCATGGTAGGAATACATTTCAACCGTCGCGTCGACCAGAAATATGCAGAAATTAGGCAGTTACAATGTGTCAAAATACACTGAGAAAGTTAATTTCATGGTTCCTTACTGGTAACCGCAGTGATGACGTGTTGAAGTGTTACGATCTTATGACAAAATGATTGACCGCATCCCACGAGCGGTTGAAGATCATCCGTGACATGGAGTTACGAAGATACAAACCTCATCATACGAGTATCTTAATTCCCTATTTATCCCATTCTGCTTCCTATCCTACAAATATTATATTACTAGTGGCTCTGTTAGCTGTAAACCTGGCGAACCTTTTTAAAAATGACTGAAATACGAGTATAACTTTTTTTACGTTTTCAACCCCATATATCCGCCATTTTTAAAAATTTACATAAACTGAATCGACAAAAAAATTATACATAGTTATTGTTGACAACCATCAATAAACATCCGGACACCGCTACCTAGATTTCATAAGTATAATAAATATCGTACACTTCAATAGACATCTATACCATACTTAAAAGTAATATTTAAACTTAGAAACCACCTACTTAAATAAATGTATAACTTACATAGAAATACCTAGCATACCATACACCTATTTACCTAGAAATAACAATTGTATATAGGAATTATCTAGTACTTACTTAGTTTATCATAAGAACTTGTCTATGTACCTACCTTTATTGAATGTCGTACCTAATTATGCTAATAAAACGCTTTTCGCGCCACCACTTCGTTGCACTATGCGATCGTTCTATAAATATTCGCGCATTTCCACGCAACCGTCACTCACCGAAGCGACGTCGCACAGTGCACACGAATCTGGACATCTGAAGAAAGAAGTAGTGTTTTACTGAAACCTCCTTGAAGACCACCCTGAGTAGGCTGGGCGAAGTAGGAATAAAGAAGACCCGGAACAGGCAGGCTAGAAGGATTCCTATCTACCTAGGTAGGCTAGGTAGGAGGCATCGGATCGTCGAGGAAGAATTCTAAGCAGCTTGTGGCGGTCTCAACCTAATCCGCCACAGTTATAGAACCTGTTCACAAAATTACACGAGAATCGGTTGAGAAATGCGAGCTGTGGAGGAGAACATCTGGACAGACGCTGGCCGGACATACGAAAGCATTTTCGCCTAAGCTGAAACGCTCGCCAGACACTCGCTCGGTCAACTAGCGATCCGCCCTGGCTTCGAACGCGTGCAAGCAATTTTAGATTTTCTACCTGTGTTTTTATTGACTAATTTGAACTTAAATCTGTTATTATGAGTTAACTATAATAGTTAGACATAAAGCCTTGTGCGCTTTTTTGTGGGTATTAATGAGTGCTATACAAAATGTCGTGCATTATTTTATGTATCATCAATAGTTTTCGTAGCAACCGCCAAAAAATGAATTTTATAGGCAAATTTTTCACATTATTTGTAACATTATAGCAAATATCGTAGAGATCTCAATTTTTTTTTTTAATAAATTCAGTCCATCGTGTTCTCTGATAATGTAGCTTTCTTTTTGAGTTTTATCCATTACAAAAAGTCTCATCTTTGCTGTTTATGATATTAGTTAAATTTAGATAATATGCGAAAATGTATGTTTGATAATCCTTCACTGCTGTAAACTATTGGACGAATTGAGATATTTGGAATGTATGTAATAGATTGGTGACTATTCACACAGCACTGTCTAACCCCAAAATAAGTAGACAACAAATTATGTGTTATGGGTACCACATGACTGATATACCACTTATATACTTTTTTTTAAACCGACTTCAAAAAAAGGAGGATCTCAATTCGGTTGTATTTTTTTTGTTTTTATGTTTTTACCCCATAACTGCCTCATTTGTGAACTGATTTGAAAAATTATAGTTTTATTTCAATGGATATACTTTCCGATTGGTCCCATAGAAATTTCATCAAAATAGGTTTAGTAGTTTGGTTTTTAAATCCAAATAGCTGGAAAAAATATGTAATCCAAGTAAAATATATTTCGTATTTTTTTTGTATAGGTAAATGAAGTTGGTTTTCTTTTTAATTTTAAACGTAATTATCTAAATACTTAATTAATAAAAAAAAAAAAAAAATATTTTTTTTCTTTTCAGACCAGAAAATCGGCAGACCTACTTCCGAGTACCGGCTGAGCTGTCAGCCGGTAGTGAAAGAGCTAGAGTTACTTGTAGTGACTAACTTTTGGTGGTTACCAAATATAACATAGTTATTACATTATCTTCGTAACTTCATGTCGAACTGGATACGTATGACCCAGATTGCTCATGTATGTATGTACTGATTATGAATGATGAGAAATATGATGCCTGTGTATCTAATTGTGTGTTAGCAACATTTCATCAAAGTTTGCAATTGAGAAAGATAGTACCTAAGTAGGCTTCGGGTAGAGCCAATCTTCTTATGCGTGGGTTCTTTCAAACCAGTGTGGCGAAAGGATTAAAGTGCTCTTCAGCCAATAACAATATTGATTGATTCAATTTCAATTCAATTTATTCATACAGTTTCAATCATAACAATACATCAACCAAAGTGTTATCAATAAATTTGTCAAAATTATTTACAGAATTGCATCAATTGTATAGGTAATGTCAATAAGAACTTAAAAGTCAATAATTATTTATAATTTTAAGCAATTAAAATTATAAAATTATTAAACGATCATGGGTTGATTTGAAAAGGAAGAAGATGGACTAAATGAATGGATGAAATTGATGGATGGATGATGGATGAAATCAGGACTGTTCATCGTGGCATTCTTTAGAGGGTTCGATTTTATTAAATACTTATAATTTATGCAGATGAAAAAGTTTAAAATTCATGACCTAATGAATTTTTAACCTAATGAACCTAAAGTTAAAAAGTTTTAAAGTTTCATAAATTTTCTATCCACGCAACATTCTTTATTTTTTTTTCATAAGAACCGTCTCCTGACAATAACAAACACAATAAAAAATAATAAGCGAAATCGGTCTAGCCGTTCACGCGTGATACCGTAACAAAGGGAAATAGGGATTCATTTTATAAATACACTAGCTCTGCCCCCGGCTTCGCATGCATAGTACATACATAAAAAGTAGCCTATGTTCGGTCCTAAGATACAATCTATATCCATACCAAAAAAAAAGTTCTGTTGATCCGATCGCTACCAAACTTCACAGGATCACCCGCTAGGCCAATCTGAAGATTTCCTGAAAAAATCATCGAAATCGGCTCAGCCGTTTCGAAGTATATGGAGTCTATTGGTATAAATAAAGAAATAATCCTATAATATAGAAACATAATAAAGAAACACAAACACACCCGAGACAAATACTTGCATACATACGACCATATAAACATTTGTCCCGCGGCGGGAATTGAACCCGCAAGCTTCTGCGTCACAGACGGATCTTAGCCTACTGCGCCACAGAGGTTGTATGTGTATATATATATATATATATATATATATATATATATATATAGATAACCAGTATTTCTGATAGGTAACGCTAATTTAGACAGAAAGAGGCTTATTACGAACAGTGTAGGAGGTGGCGGCCCACACCGCGAGACCTCCTGGGCGCACCTAACTCCGCAGACGCGGATCCAGGAAGCGCACAAACCCCATGAAGGCCACCGCTAACACCAAGATGGCAGCGTACCGTTGCAGAACGCAACGAGACCCACTGACCCAGGGGCAGTCGCCCCTGCGAGTTGAAGCCAGGGTAATGACAAAGATGTCGAGGCCCTTGCCTAAACCCCAAGATGGGAAGGTTTAGACGACCAGAGTAGTAGTAGACAATGTAGGCGTGCAGTAGGTGTTACAGACTCGGATAATGATGGAGGCTGATAGAACTAATTCACAGGCTTTGTGAAAGTACTTACGTAAGTAGGTACTTCGTAAGAAACGTTCACCGTCATATAGCATCACCGTCAGTAGCTATTATGGATTTAGTAATACAATCAGTTACTATCACTATCGCAACAAGTGATTTGCTACGTATTATGAACGAGTATGATATTATTTTCTTTTCGAATGCTAAACTATATATAATAAGTAGATATATCTGGGATGCATGTGCGCTGATGACTAATTACAAGATTCCACTTGAAATTATTTTATTGTATTGCTCCCGACAATTTTTTTTTATTGATTATTTATTGTAAATTGTGTTTGATTTATTTTCACTGTATCTGATAATTATTATTATCATGACTTTTTAAATTGACTGATTTTGCAACTTGCTATTTCATTTGTTTGTGTGGTTTTTTTTCTTTAATTTTATTGTTTATTTAATGTAATTGGTACCTACCGTGCCGTGTTAATTAAAGTAAATAAATAAATTATAAATTTAACAGTTTTGATGTGGACGACAGACTAAAAAAAGTATGCATTATAACAATAATGCATATTAATAAGCAATAATGCAATAGTAAGCATTATTTCAATAATTATTTTGGTAACTAAACCAGTTTGGACAAGACGTGTTTTTTATTGACTTTTGTGTTCGGTATTACTTTTAGTTTTATTTTTTTTTGTTTCTTAACTCCGTGATATATAAACCGATTTGAAAAAAAAAACATGTGATAAGATATTTTTTACGGTTGGTTCCATAGAAATTTTATCAATATCAGTTCAGTAGTTATTTTTTAAATTAATATAGCTGGAAAAAAATATGGCCTCCCAAAGTAAAGGAAATTTTTTGTCATTTTTGGAAAAAATGAAGTCAGTTTCATGTTTTAGTTTTTAAAACCTAATTATTTCAATAAAGAATCGAATCGAAAGGTGGTTTTAGTTATGTATTTCTCACTCGCAGAATATTGCTAATTATGATATGATTTCAATTATATATACTTCAAGCATTCACCTAGCTGATATTTGGACAAAATTTAAAAACATGAGCAGGACAAGATATTTGTTGACAAAAAAAATATAAAAACATGGAACTAACTGTAATTTCCTTAAGCTCTGCAAAATTATGGCCACAATTTAACGGTAACCGTTTTGTAAGAAATCAATGTTTCGTAGTAACTAGCTGGATTAAAGGTGTGTGATTTATAATCGACATAAATCCAGTCATGTTTGGGCACAAAGTAATATTAGTTTTCTCAAAGTAAAATTATTTAACAATCACGCCTTTGTTTTTGACACGTGTAATGGTAATGCTTCTCTCTACCCTACCACAAATTCTATAATCAAATCGATCATTAAAGTTTAGTCTACATTTAACCCACATTAATCTGTAACTTTTCAGAGGGTGAAGTGGGATGTAAATATAAGAGCTGCGTTTGAGAACAAAACTCACAATATCGAAACATGATTAATTCATTTTTCAATAAATATTATAATCAAGTCTTATAATCATGTTTATTCTTGTATTGATTGTTGAATTAGTTGTCCTGATTAAAATCTGTCAAAATTAATTACAGATCTTCATTAGGAATTGACAATTAATATATTCTTAATTCATAGAGATAGAATTTGTAGAATTTCTTTTACAGAAATAATTACATATATGTACAGAATAATATACAATAATATAAAATACACGTGAAACAGTTGAGCTATCTAAGGACCGTTTAAAACGATCTTTAGATAGCTCAACTGATCTAGATCACTGCCACTGAATGGCAATGCTAATACGCTCCCAGACGCCGTGAAATAATTTTGAAACACGGTGGGCTCCTGTTTCCCACGGGCCCAGGGCCTTGTATTTGTATATATATATACTAGCTGATGCTCGCGATTTCGTCCGCATTATTTTTGAAAGGATGCAATTTATATCCTTGGCAAATTTTATTGATAAGTCTCAAACCAAATACACCCACCACCCATTAAAAAGTTTCCATATAAACATTCACGCCCCATTTTACTCCTTTATGAAAGTTATTTCGAAAAATTCTGAAACACGTATCCATTTATTTTGCATTTTAAGTATCTAAACCAAGTTTCTAAGAAATCACACCACCCGTTAAAAAGTTCACATACAAATTTGATACTCCATTTTAGCACTTTGTTTTAGGGTCTTACCTATGAATAAGCGATCAAGCCAACTGTCAAACGACTGACAATTATGTGAAACGACATAAGGTTACATTAGAAAAGTTTATATTGTCAAAAGCGCTAAGGTAACATTAGAAAAGTTAAGGTCGTCGTTAAGTTTTCTGAAATTTTCTAATTTTCCACGCAACTTTTGTAATATTTTCTTCCGTAATAATTTTCTCTATAAACGGGAAATTAAACATGATTTGTGGGTTTTCTTATACCCCATAATTTCGGCACAGTAGCATGCACTGGAGAAACTGTATATCGGGAAAAATTACTAAAAAATCATGGTCAATATCTCATCTTTAGTGAAAATTAAGTAAAATAATAACGTTTTACTTTTTAAACTGAAGAAAAAGCTGACAGCATTGAATAAAAAAAAATACAACAGAATTAAGAACCTCCTTTTTTTGAAGTCAGTTAATAACGTTTTTATTTGACGCTTTTTAGAACTTTTTTCATTTTTAAAAATTCGTAAGCACCACAGGAAAGTAATATACGAAATTTCGTCTACTTGGAAGACATATTTTGTTCAGCTATTCAAATTCAAATGAAGTTATAAGGTAACAACAGAAACTTTTAAAAATACAACTGATTTGAGAACCTCCATCTTTTTTTGAATTCGGTCAATTAAACAATGAATACAAATATGAGTAAAACTAGATCCATGACGTCATCGTTTTAAGAATCGATCGCGTGCCAAGTGGTCATTCGTTGTTCTTGCAGAAATAAATCAGGACGACTCATTCAACAATCAAGACTTGAATGAACTTGAAAACTTGATTATAATTTATTGAAAACATTAATTGAGATGATGAATCGATGAAATCTAACTGATAATTTGAATGGAAAAGTTGACCAGTATTTAGATAGCTGTAGATAAATAGACAGAATAATCTTTATTTTAAAATACTTGTAATACACGATAAATACACTCGTAGAAAAAGGACCAATGATTAGCTACACGGTAATACAGTGGGCGGTCTTATTGCTATGTAGCGATCTCTGCCAGATAACATTGATGGTGATGATAAAAATAAGTGATTTATTATGAAAATGAAATAATAATGTGGCCATACAAAATTAACAATATTTACAAGACCATCTCCTTGTCACAACACGTCATGCAGGCACACAAGGTATTGACGCCCAGTCCATATCCATACATTGTCAGTCTACCACCCTTACGAACAAAGCGCTTTGCTTCCACATTCGTAATGCGTACAGCCAAGGATTGAGATACATTGCTTTCGTCTGTCTTTCAAGACAACCAAATTGAATAAATTTCTATGAGATCAATTGGAAAGTATATCCTTTCACATAAAAACTTTTCTTTTATCGATCCAAAAATGACGGATTTATGAGGTAACAGACAAAAAAACTCCTTAACTACCAATATCAAAATGAACGCAAAGACTACCACTTAAGCTTAGAACGCACTAGCGAATTAATCCGCGCGGTTTGCACCGCGATATTCTATTCTAAGTCTTTACTCAAGTACGTGATATTCAACGCCGTTTTTTTGGTTAGTCCGTGCGCTTACGCCTGATTCCATGCTTCACAGATTATCGCGAAATATTAACCGCGAAATAATTCGCAGTTCACGCTAGGCTTTAGATGCTTAAAAGACTTAGTAAGTATATAATCCAGCAGCATATATCAGACTAACGATAGTCGACAAAATCCAACAGCATATATCAGACTAACGATAGTCGACAAAATCCAGCAGCATATATCAAACTAACGATAGTCGACAAGATCCAACAGCATAATCAGACTAACGATAGTCGACAAAATCCAGCAACATACATCAAACTAATGATAGTTGACAAAATCCAGCAACATATATCACACTAATGATAGTCAACAAAATCCAGCAGCATATAACAAACGAACGATGGTCGACCAAATCCAGCAACATATATCAGACTAACGATAGTCGACAAAATCCAGCAGCATAATATCAAACTAACGATAGTCGACAAAATCCAGCAGCATATATCCTAGTCGCCATGGCAATACGACCAACACTTCCTGAAAGCCATCGCTTTACCTAACGAAGGCCATACAAATAGCTATGTTTATAGCACAATCAATTGGTAGTATAACCACATAATGATGATGAGATCTGGTTTTTAAGAACCGACACAGTGGGACACCTAATAATGTTAGTCACCGACTCTGTAGATTGAAACAATCAAATAAATGATTTGTGGCAAATCAATGGACAGTAAAATTTTGTAGACTTATTATTAATTCATAGTTTTGTATTCTGATTGAGGAATTTTTCATATGGATTTATGTAATTTTTATTAGGAAGTTAAACGAAACGATGACGGCTATTTTATTTTATTACAGAGTGAGAGCAAATGCTCAACACTAAAATGAACTATATAAGTACACAATCTAACCACCTACCTTGTATTTTAAAATCACATGATTAGACACTGTGGCATTTAAGTACTCATATGTTTTGTCCATGTCATTATGTCAAGAAATAAATAAATGCCCGATTTATAAACAACACAGGAATTAGTATGTAATAAGATAGTCCCTTTTCAACCTACGGAGAAAATTCTCAATTCGACTGTTTTTTTTAATGTTACCTCATAACTCCGTCATTTATGACCCGATTTGAAAAAAAAATGATTTCATGTGAAAGGATATTCTTCCCGATTGATTCCATATAAATTTCGTATTAATCGGTTAACTATTTAGGCTTTTAAATAAAAAAAACTGAATAAAAAACGTCATCCACTTGGAACGAAATTTTGATATTTCGCTTTTTTATACATCAAATCGGTTGTCATTTTAGTTTTTAATACATAATTATGTTATATCAGGTTTATCTTACAGAAACTAGTTAAGGAATTGTTTAAGACACAGACAGAGTATACTTAAGCCACAATAGCAAGTTATGTGATTATTATGGAAGTATATTTTTCAATGTTAGAATGAACTGTACCATGGGAGACTGAGCTCTTACCATAATTTTTAGCCTCTCAATTTCCAGCTTTTTACACTTAACATTTTGTATTCTCAAGTGGTTCTCAATTCGGTTTTTTTTAATCATTGATAGACCTACTTTTGACCACAATCTTGCCTGATGACAAGCGACGATGCGGCTGACGATGGGGCACGTCTAGAAGATACCTATTCACTCTTGACTTGAAGATACCCAGATTGTAGTTTCCAGTAAAGACAGACGACGGTGAAGTATTCCAATCCTTGGCTGTACGCATTATAAATGTGGAAGCAAAGCGCTTTGTTTTTAATTAAGGATGGTAGACTGACATAGTATGGTACTGAGCGGTATATCTGTTTGTCTTATAGTTCTACTAGTCTTTCAATAATCTCTGCCTCCAGCTAATTTCAATGCTCTTATACCATTGTAATAAGTTTTTGGTGAGCAAACATCCACTCTGGCGCACTTCCGCGCATTGTGAGCCATCTCGTACAATTGTACGGTTCGCGCCGTGAGCGAAACTGACGCGGTGCAAGATCGTGTGTTGTTGGTCTGTTTGTTAAAGTTCGACGCGGGAAGTCCCAAGGTAAGGTTTAGTGTGGACCTTATTTAATACCAGCCGCTGTTTTCTATAAAATTAACCTATATTTGTCCCCAAATTGCATTCTACCCATTTCATCAAGATTCGACGTGCAAAGGTCACACATAAACAGACAGACTGGAATTATAAGGAAAATTATCATGGCTAGTAAGGCCTTACTAAATTATGAGTACCATCATCATCATTGGCCTTAGATCATCTGTTGAAGATGATTTAGGTGCCGCCAGTCTAGTTATAGAGCAGTTATTTGTAATTGAAAACTTTCGTTCATGGATCCACTCAGCAAGCTGAGGTGGGTGAAGTTTCCTCTCCACTGACGTCACTCTGCCTGGGATTCTGTTTGTTGATAGTGCAGGCCTTTCCAAGTACCAACACTATTATTTTGACCTGGCCGACCTTGATTAACAGTAATAATTAAATATTGGTAGACATTGCACACAACACCATCTAGGATATTTTGTATTATGGTGATCAGATGACTACTATATGATACTTTATAACACAGAACAAACACACATATTCATCACACAAATATTTGTTATAGGAGGGATTCGAACCTTCAACCAGAGGCGCAGAAGGCAGAGCTATTACCAACTGAGCTGACGTGTTTGTGGTTCTACCAATGAATTTTACCAATTGTAGTATTTACCTATGGAGTTGCCGATCTAGTACTGGCCATTTAAGCCCCGCTGCTCCTGCACGACAACGCGCGACCCCACACCGCACAACAGAAGGTCTCTAAGCTACAAGAGCTAGGGTTGGAATCTCTCCAAAAACTGAAAAACAGAAAATAAATTTCAATAAATGTAGGTAAGAAAAAAATGTTTTATTTAAAAAAAGCACGGGTTGCATGGTGTCAATAGTTATAAATATTTCATTGACAGATATGAGAAGAAGGATTATCATTTCGATAATAGGTATCTTAAAAAGCACCCCACGCTTTTTTTTATATAAAAAATTTTTTCTTACCTACATTTATTAAAATTTATTCTATATTTTTTTCGTTTGGTTTTCTATATAAAGCGTGTTTTTTAGTTTTTTTAGACTATTATTTATTTTCTACTTTTTAGTTTTAGGATAATCGGATATTTAAACTTTTTTTTAAATTTTTTTAAAAAAATATTGCATTGTCATCGGCCTTTGACAGGTGTGCAAAATTTGAATGAAATCTGGCCGTTTAAAGTGGGTCAAAGTCGCGTACTAAGGAGTCGATTACAAACAAACATACAAACATACAAGTGAAGCTAATATAAAGCGTATAAAAATAGTGTTACACAATATTTTTTCACTTTGATATAATAGCACCGACACTCACTCATATTATTTCCATAAATAAATAAGTATTTTTATTAGAAACAACTTTGATAACAAATATAATGTATTAAAATGTATGAACTCGATATTAGTCACCAAACTAGTAAATCAATAAGGAACAATGGACCTTGCAGGTCATTTTGTGACACATTAAATTTTCCTGCCAAGCGTTGATTGAGTACTTTAACCCCAATTTACCCAACCCAGAGCACGTCTACATTGTGACGTCATGAAAATCACATGTTTATTGACAAATAGTTGTTGCTCGCGGCTTCGCACGCGTGGTATGTCCAACAAGGTACAATCTATCTATATTAAATTTCGAGATAAGATGTTTACTATCACCATTCCATCACCGTTTGAGGGTATCAGGTATCAGGTACCCTCAAACGGTGATGGAAAACATCGGGAGGAAACCGGCATGTAGTAGAACCTAAAATGTTCGAAGACATGTGCTAGGTGGACGAAAGCCCTAACTAATCGTTTCATCATACTGGTTTGAAATAACTAGTGAAATAAGAAAATCCGCCCCATATCATTCAGCTAATTACAACAAACAATAGGCATGATTGCGTGATCTCAGCTGTCAAACACACTTTTTGTACTCTGATATATCTGCTATAAGCCTATTTTGTACTCTAATATCTCTGCTATAAGCCTATTTTGTACTTTATTACATATATCTGCTATAAGCCTATTTTGTACTCTAATATCTCCGCTATAAGCCTATTTTGTACTCCAATATTTCTGCTATAAGCCTATTTTGTTCTCTAATATCTCTGCTATAAGTATATTTTCGACAGACGAGTTATAAGCAGCGTGTAGTTTCCTTAATAAGATTTTTTATTTAGTTTTTTCTATTTAATTTGCAGTTATTGATGTCCCGTTGCATTCACAGCTTGCTACGTAATAATGTAATAACCCTGCTATTCAGCCGTTTAGCTATAAAAAAATGGTTTTCTGTAAAGTCGGTTAACGAACGATAATTTCACGTGATAAGAAAACATTGATGAAAAATTGCATCATTTAAACCTATTAAGATGCGTCGAAGCTGAACGCTTAGGCCGATCATGCCTCCCTATCGCTTGTTCCGCGCTCTCACTTGCACGCTCGGCTCAGGCGGAACGTAACAATTTTTCGTGCGTGCAGCCGGTGTTCATCGATTTATAAGACGTTATCACGTCAAAAGTGATCAACACACAGACAGACATACACTTTCGAATATAATTATATTGAGTGTGGATACGTCTCAATGTGTGACGTCACAAAAATCACCTGTTTACTCATAATAAAAATTACCTTATAGTCATAAATTACTCACAAAAAAACAAAATCACGTATAAAGAATTATTTAGTACTTTGGACCCTTCTCTAGGTACCTTACCTTTGACACATTCAGTTCAACAGATAGGTACATAAGTAACGTATGAGTTAGTGACCAACTCGTGACGAAGTTAAGCTTAAGAGACGTATTAATAAGTAAATTATTTTGTGGTTACTCGTAAACCTCACCTTTTAAGCGTTTTGATAAGCACTTTTCGTCATAGTCATCATTAAAATGGGTGACCGTTCGTTTTTTGATGTGTAACATCTTGTTTCTCGCTTTCCTGAAATCTGTGGAAGCTATTTCGTGAAAAGGGACGGAAGTGTGTAATATGAGTAGGGGAGCACGCACTATTTGATGACCAATGCGCGCGCGCGGTGCTAGAGTTGGCCGTCAGATGGTAACAACCAATATTCAGAGAGGTAGGTACTGTCAGCCAACAGCGTCTGTTCTGTGTTTTAAAACGTTTATTCTCTTTATTTTCTTTTTCTCTCAAAGTAAGCAGAGCTTGTGTTATTTTGTAAATACATCCGTATTACATAGAAACACCCAGATCCGAGACAAATATTTGCAGATCATACAAACATTCGTCTCGCGGTGGGAATCGAACCCGCTCCCTATTGCCCTCTTTATTTATTGATGATAGAATGAGAGAGACAGACAATATTTTTATACCACACCTTCTGGGAACCTTGCCCATTCCTTTTCCAAATATAACTTAGAAAGTACATCATTTCAGGCCTACTAAAATGCGGGTCGGAAAAATCTAAGGAATTTCATTTCTAACGCGTTTAGCGGGAGAGAAACGGGTATGGAAATCCATTTCTAACGTGTTATTTTTTTTTTTAATTTCTTTATAGATCAGCCGGTAACTATGGTTATTTTCATTATAGGTCAAACGGCAAAAAGTTTTTACTCCAAGTCCGCCAAATGATTTATTCCTCTTCTTATTTCCGAACAATATTTTGAAAAAAGAACCCAAACTATAAAGGCATGCGCGGGAATTTCTTCGAAATTTGAATTTGGGTTTAGTAATTTTATTAATTCTATAGAATGTCGTCGAATACTACACTTACGAGGAATAAAATCTTCACTATTGAAGATTTTATTCCTCGTAAGTGTAGTATGTATCATCTATGTATCAATAAAACACTATGTATCACTCGGGAGATAGTGCGATTCCTACCTCGTGTGTTTTGAGGTCCTCGGCTACGCCTCAGTTCTTAAATGACCACTAGATAGGAATTGGGCACTTTGTCGCCTAGGTGTACAATGTACTATAGCATCACTAATTCACTAAGTGATAGATATAAGATAGAGGGGAAAAGTTTTAAAACAGAGAACGTATTATTAAACGGTTGTCTGGTAGAAATTGTTACCGTGATAAGACCGTGGATTGCAGGACACTATTAATTTATGTATATGCACTAAGGCTTACATTTGTTATTTTTAACAGTCTTCAAAAGAGGAGGAGGTTCTCAATTCGACTGTATTCTTTATGTTTGTTACCTCATAACTCCGTCATTTATGAACCGATTTAAAAAAATCTGATTTCATGTGAAAGGATATACTACCCGATTGATTCCATATAAATTTCATAAAAATCGGTTCAGTAGTTAGGTTTTTAAATAAAAAATAATAAACTATGTATAAGTATATATATTAAAATATATTTTGCATTTTATACATGTAGTCGGTTGTCTTTTTAGTTTTTAAAACGTAATTATTTTTTAATTATTATAATAAGTATAGGTTTGATCTAAGATAAGGGTCACGGAGTACTCATTATTCCGTTACTTTAAATTATAGGTAGCTAACTGCTGCCCACGGCTTCGCACGCGTGGTACTTAATAAGTAGCCAATGTTTGTATCCAAGATAATCTATCTCTCAACTAGATTTCATCCAGATCTGTTCTGCTGTTTAGTTCATAACAAAGACAAATAGATATACAAACAGACGGAGATACTTTCGAAATTGTAATATTAATATAGGTAAAATTGTAATATTATATTTTAGTTAAAATACATACTTAATATTATGCACATCTAAATGCATGTTTATTATCTCGTAGTGTCTACTAACTAACGGACTAACTAACACTATTTATATTGTGGCATAACTTTTATACTCCCTTCCCCACTTATCCCCTCTCTCCATCCATTACACACACACACACAAACACGCCCATACACATACACAGCCAGACACAGACACAAACTCAAAAACAGCTTACAGCTGGTCGTGTTCTTTATTTCCTGTGTTCTTTTAGTTTTAAGAAGATTTTAGATTTTTTAGTTTATTTATCCTGGATTGTCCTCCTTGTGTCTTGCCTCGTTTAAGTGACAAAACTGATAACTGTTTTACACTATTTTAACTAACTTACACTATTTATATTGTGCATAACTTTTATACTCCCTTCCCCACTTATCCCCTCTCTCCATCCATTACACACGCACACACACACACACATACACGCACATACACATACACAGACAGACACAGACACAAACTCAAAAACAGCTTACAGCTGGTCGTGTTCTTTATTACTTGTGTTCTTTTAGTTTTAAGTAGATTTTAGATTTTTTAGTTTATTTATCCTGGATTGTCCTCCTTGTGTCTTGCCTTAGTGACAAAACAGATAACTGTTTTGTTTTGTCTTTATATAGTTTTTAACATAAGATGAAATCGTTCATCTTATGCCTCTGGTCTCCCGCAATACAGGCTTGCCCTAGTCCGGCCTAGTGCGGGGTCCATCACTAATTTTGAAAACACTGTATTTTTATATTTCTTGGGAAATAAATGATTTTGTATTTGTATTTGAGTACTAATTTGGCTAAACCTAAATTAGAACCATAATGTATCAATCTAATGTGTTTCGTCAACAAGTCAACAGCAACTCCTTCAAGATTGCTCGTTCTCAGCATTACATCAATGTGTATCAAAATATAATTAGCTTTAGATATTATATTTTTGTTCTGTAAATTTTTTAACTTGTACATGTATTTTGCTGTAATAAATACCTATTATCTGTATCTTTAGATATTCTAGTCTATTTTGTACTACATGTACCTATATAAAAACTGTCATTAAATGTATAACTCGATATTAGTCACCAAACTCGTAAATAGGTATAGGTAGGGCATCAATAAGCAATAATGGACCTTGCAGGTCATGGTCTGTGTCCTGGTGGAGCTCTACTGGATTCTTCAGCAAAAGGTCATCGTGGTGAGTATGTGCTGGATATTTTGCCTCCAAGCAAGTAGTGTGCAAGTACTATTAGGGAACTGGAGCAAGGGAAATTACTGGGTAAACAGACAAAAGAAGGAATGTCTAGTCGATAATATGCGTGTGATACCTTCTGGTACTACAAGCGTCATAGGTTTCGGTGACTATTACCACTTATATTATACGATAATTATCTAATAAGATAATGCTTTAAATTTTTGACTTATCGTAGTTTTAAATCAAGTTAAATAAAGAAAAAAACCATTTTTCAGCAACCTTTTTGTTGGTCAGGTTGTCTCTTCGACATACACCTCCCTTAATTTCTTCCATATCTTTTTATATATCTTTATATATATATAAATCTTCTGTGCGTGTTTGTAATTAAACTCCTCCTAAACGGCTTGACCGATTTTGATGATTTTTTTTGTGAGAGATTCTCGAATCTCGAACACACAAAACTTAGAGATTTAGATTTACATTTTTTTTTAAACGAGCGGACGAGGTCTCGAACGGGACAGCTAGTATGTAATATAATAATAATATCTAAATAAATGATGATATGCCTACTACTTATATTATTTTGTTTTTAAATACATACATATTATACATAGAAACACCCAGACCCAAGACAAATACTTGCAGATCATACAAACATTTGCCAGCGGTTGAAATCGAACCCGCAACCTTCTGCGTCTCAGCCGGACCTTGGTCCACTGCGCCACAGAGGTATAAAAAATCTAAATCTAAGTGTACTTACATAAACAAGAAATCTGCAAGAATTCGTGACAGCCCAAAAACAGGCCACAAGTCATCACCGTGAGAACTTGTTGTACTCCGAGTATTTTTATACTCTCTCGCTGAACTGGGCTACCGTTGGGCTCCAAGATACAATCTCAGATCCACGATAACAGCACCCTTATTGCAATGCCAGAGAGCTCAAACTTAGCAACGATTGATGCGGTTACTGAGTCACTCACGGTGCTGACTAACACGGATGTGTTGTTGCCTAACCACGCGGGCTAAGCCACGGGCTGATGCTTGTGAAAGGAATAAATCTATGAAGAAGAAGACTTATTTTCAAAATGAGGTTTCCGACAAAAACAAATTTAGGGCGGTACGATCAGCAAAAGATCTTGACGCGTTTAGAAAGGGGTTTTTAATCGACAAAAAACTAATATGGGTTTTTGATAAAAAAGGATATATTCAATAATAGTTAAATAAATTAAATATTGGTGGACAATGCACACAAAACCATCTAAACCCAAACTAACCATAGCTTGTATTATGGTGACCAGATGACTGATCAAATACTTAGTTATTTTTAAATACATAACTTATAATACTTTTTATCACCCAGACACAGAATAAACACCCAAGCTCATCACACAAATGTTTATCCTGGGAGGAAATCGAACCCTCAACCTACAGCGCAGAAGGCAGAGCTGGCCCACAGAGCCACAGAGGTCGCAGTCGTCAGTCGGATTACTAATGTTTTAATTTAATAGTTCTCTACCTATTATTGTAAGCTGCAACTAAAAAGACATTAACTTTATGAGAAAATGATTATTTGAGAATCTTATTTCGTAACTAAATTAAAGAAGTAACAATAATTTAAATAACAATTTGCTACGAAGAAAGTTGGATGCCAAATATTGACAGGCCTGTCAGCACAGTTGGTAGTAGCTCTGCCTTCTGCGCTGTAGGTTGAAGGTTCGATTTCCTCCCAGGATAAGCATTTGTGTGAAGAACATAGGTATTTGTTCTGTGTCTGGGTGTTACAATGTATCATAAGTATGTATTTATAATATATAAGTATTCTATTAGTCACCTAGTCACCATAATACAAGCTATGCTTTGATTCGGGCTAGATGGTGTTATGTGCAATGTCCAGTAATAATTATTTATTTATTTATAGAAAATACGTACTTAATTTTTTCAATAATTATTATTACCTTAATTAACGAGGATATAACTACTAACGGAAAAATTAAATTATCCTCATAAAGAGGTAATTTGCAGAGAGTACCGTCTTAACCCTAAAACCTACATAAATTAAAACAGGATCAATGATGAGTAACCAGTCACAGAAGATCGTATAGTTTCTACGCCGACGCCGACAGACAACCTCATAGTTAGTAAAGCGATATCACTGATTAAGGTATAGTTACTATAGGACAGGGGCCTCGCTGTCTGGCCGCTTCTGCATTACGCAAACGAGTTTTGTGCGAAGTATGATTAATCCGGCACTGCTCTTAGCACCATTTTCTGACGCTATCGAGTCACTGTAAAAAAAACGAAACAAAAAATATTGTTGGATCCACACAACATCATATAGTCCCAAACTAAGCATAGCTTATATTATGGTGACCAGATGACTTAAAGAATACTTATATATTTTCAAAAACATACTTAGGATACTTTATAACACTCAGATACAGAACAAACACCCATGTTCGTCACACAGAATGTTTGTCCTAGGAGGGAAGTGAACCCTCAACCAACAGCGCAGAAGGCAGAGCTACTATCTGAGTTGACAAGCCACCAAATATATTAGTGGACAATGCACACAGCACCATCTATTCACCTTATATATCACCATCATTTGACGACCTCTGTGGCGCAGTGGGCTTAGGTCCGGCTGAGACGCAAAAGGTTGTGGGTTCGATTCCCGCCGCGGGACAAATGTTTGTAAGATCTGCAAGTTTTTGTCTCGGGTCTGGGTGTTTCTATGAATAATATGTATGTATTTATAAATAAAAGTATATATGTAGTAAATCAGTCATATGGTACCCATAACACAAGCTTGGCTTACATTGGGGCCAGATGATGCTGTGTCAAATGTCCGGTATTATTATTATTTTATTATTATTATTATCTAGCCCCAAACTAAGCCAGATAGCCTGGTAACCAGATCAGTCGTCGGATCTCATAGAATACTTATATGTTTTTAAATACATAGGTACTTAGGATAATATAAGATATGACCAATGTCATAAACGGCTTCTTCTCTTCTTTGACATCTGTTTTTTTTATTGACGAGTATTCTCTTAACATTAAATAAATGGACAAATATTTAGTACTATTAGACGAATTGTACTAAATATTTGTCCATCTATTTAATGTTTTGTAATGGATTTCCCTGGAGTCACGCCTGAGTCATTTATCTATCTTGAGTATTCTCTTGTCACTCCGTCACTGACATTAATGGACTTATTACTTTATAAGAATAAGTTAAATAATTTCTTTTTTTTACGTGATATCGTCTTAAAAATCGATGAACGCCGCGCCGGTTGCAGGCACGAAAAATTGTCACGTTCCGCCTGAGCCGAGCGTGAAAGCGAGAGCGTGGAACAAGCAATAGAGAGGCACGATCAGCCTTAGAGTTCGGCTTGTGACGCATCTTAATAGGTTAAAAGTTAACAATTTTCATAAGACGTTATCACGTAAAATTATAGCCCGTAAACCGACTTTAGAGACAACCATTTTTTTCTAATATTTTTACAATAAGCGGACTTCAAATGTCGCTCAAGACCTCTCATTATCTAATCCATTTTTAAGTGATTTAGGAAAATACTTTCCGTATGCTTTTTCGAAATTTATTTGTAATTTTTAATTTACTTTTTTGAGATACTAGCTTCGGCCTAGGGCTTCGGCCACGTAGTATCTACATAAAAACTAGTCTAAATGGTATTACGGATACAGACTAAACCTAAATCAAGTTCCATTGAAGTAGATTCAGCCTACGCTATTGAGCTATTGAAGCCGTCGAGATTGAACCATAAATTCTAAACATTCAAACAAACTCAAACATTTTTTATATTTGTAGGATTGGATTAAGTACAGAAACTGGTAAAATTAGTTAGAATTATGGCAAGCAAATTCAGCTTGTTATGACTCAAAATCTCTTCTAAACAGTATTTCCTTGTGACCTACTCTTCTCTTCACAGAACGACGTCGTGATATTCAAATACGACCAATTGACGTCAAACCACGTCAAACTAAATCACCTAAGTTGGCTCTATATCAAATAGTATATAAAATAAATGAAGATCATCATCTGATTCTAAATTGCTGGCCACTACATAAAAAAAAAAAACTTTTATATATTTAATTTTGGAATGTTTCATCATGACCTCAATGACGTCATCGCTGATCTTGGGTCTCACTGGCAGGCTGCAAATATTTTTTTTATTGATGAAATTAGAATGACGTCATTCCTTTGTATTTAGATTAGTTTATTAAAATCATAGTAAGGTACAGTCACGGAATGAAAAGGTTCGTCACCTTAGAGTCGGTTGCACAAGTAGTGCAAGAAGCAATTATGCTTTAATTTGTTGACAAGATAAATTATCAAACAATATAGATCTGAATTTGAACTTTAATACGAACAGATAAAGATAAATATTATTTTCTCTAACTCTGTCTATTCTGTAACAAAGTTCCAAAAGGTAATGTGCACGCGATACGTTAAACGAATCAATTTGAAAATTGACTAACCTTTTCATTCCGTGACTGTACCTTACTATGATTTTTAGGGAGTAAAGGGTAAATAAAACAAAGGAGTTTTCATTAATCAATTATTTAATTTCCATTGATACACAATGATAGTAGGTGATATATAATAGGTACATACGTATAATATGGTCAAAATATAATAAGTATTTTACATCTAAACCTATATCAAAATATGGCTAATGACAGAACAGTCTGTCTGTTTATTGGCACATGAGTCTTTTTGTTAGGAAGATTGAATATATGCATAAAAACAGTAACATGTCACAAATGACATATATCAAACAATTTGAACTTTTTTTTTATTAATCGAAAAATAGCATAATTTTTTTAGTCCATTAAAATGTTACATTTTTTAGGCCTTAGTGTGCATTTGTCAGAGGACGCAATTTTATTTTTTTAATGTGTAGGGGGGGTCAGTAGAAGCTTAAGTTCAAGTTTGTGGGGTCGGCACCCTTGTCCCCCGGCCGCCATCTTGGAAAAGGGGGTGCAAAGGGTTTTCGCGCTGTATCTCGTAAACTAGTTACCTTACAGAAAATTTAATCAAACATAAAATGTAGCAAATTAAATTTCCTACAATTTTATTTCTATTACTTTTTATCGTCAAGTGACCAACAAAAAAGTTATAAACAAAAATAAATGAAAATTTTGTTTGTTTGTTCTAGGTTTTACAGCGCTCCAAACTTAAACGGATTCTCGAATGCTCATAGGGATGCAATAAAAACTAAAAATTAGGCTTACTTTTCTATCTATATTTTTTTTATTCATACAATTTATTATGATCTTAACATTCCTATGCTATTATTGAACTATGTTTGACCCTTTTACCCACCACCTATGAGGTATAACATGGGCAAAGTCAAATTTATAAAAATTTAATGCATTTTTTGTCACTGTCTTAGCAAATCGTTTGTATCGCAGAGTGTCTAGAGTATCGTCTTTATTTCCGCCATATAAAAAGACGAAAAAACGTTCGCCAACAACACTGAGTAACGATGACTCGACTTTCTCACTCATAAATAATTTAGTTCCACTTGCTAACTCTGGATGCTTCTGCAAAATTTTTATAAATTTGACTTTGCCCATGTTATACCTCATAGGTGGTGGGTAAAAGGGTCAAACATAGTTCAATAATAGCATAGGAATGTTAAGATCATAATAAATTGTATGAATAAAAAAAATATAGATAGAAAAGTAAGCCTAATTTTTAGTTTTTATTGCATCCCTATGAGCATTCGAGAATCCGTTTAAGTTTGGAGCGCTGTAAAACCTAGAACAAACAAACAAAATTTTCATTTATTTTTGTTTATAACTTTTTTGTTGGTCACTTGACGATAAAAAGTAATAGAAATAAAATTGTAGGAAATTTAATTTGCTACATTTTATGTTTGATTAAATTTTCTGTAAGGTAACTAGTTTACGAGATACAGCGCGAAAACCCTTTGCACCCCCTTTTCCAAGATGGCGGCCGGGGGACAAGGGTGCCGACCCCACAAACTTGAACTTAAGCTTCTACTGACCCCCCCTACACATTAAAAAAATAAAATTGCGTCCTCTGACAAATGCATACCCAAATGTAACTTTTCAATGGACTATTTATAGAATTAGAAGCGTGCGTCTTATATGACAGATAATATATAAATATGATTTATATACCTTGTTAAAAGACAGCGATTTTAAATAGTTTGACAAAACCTTACATTTATTTCGAAAATCTCGAAATATGGCAAAGTTTTTAAGTACAATGGTTTAAAAGAAATTTAAATGGCAAAACAGTGATACCAAAAAAAACATTTAAAATCTATCACAAAATATTTTAATCTCTGTCTTATTTTAATGTGCGTATCATAAAAAGCTTATACTTAAAAATATCCATTCTTTTATATGGCTCATCCCTAAAAACTGGAATATCCATGTTATACAATACTTTAAGGTTGCGTTGGCAATAGTATAGATATTCCAGTATTTTATCAATCTATTTACTACCCATACTTCTAAGTATTAGGAACAACAATCGTAATAAGCATTATAATGGAATGTAATAGTCTAAAATTAAAAATAAATAATAACCGAAAACATTTTTGTGTTTCATTTTCTACCGGAAGTCATTATTTTCAGAACAACATACGTTCTACGTATTAGAAAAGCTTATAATAACAATATTATTAAATAAAATATAAATATTTTTTTACATTAAAATAAGCAATTAAGCTGTTTTAAATGCTACCATCACTTAATCTAATAAATACTATTTACAAATCACCAGAATGTTTTTGCTTTTTTTAAATTATTTAAATAACCAATTTAATTTCGAAATTCAAATTCAGCTGCCATGTTGGACATTTTTTTTAAGTTTGCGGGTAGTTTGAAATACAATTTGAACGATTGCAATATCCCATTCTGGCGGTGTTTAGGACGAAGCACGAATACTGTTGTGTAAAGGACGAAATGCTCTGATGGGTGACGTAGTGACATTTTCAAGCGAGATGCTTAAGTCACCAGCGCGTATACGTGGTCTCCTTTCTTATGTTGTTGTGCATTTCTCTGTAAGAACAATATATTATTAGATTTCCCAAAATGCGTATGGTTTTGGTGAGATGAAGTGTGTTAATAAAAGAAAAAAATGCTTGTGGGTATTTCTATATCACGCACGATCATAATTTTAAGTGCGGTCCTCAATGCTTACTTGAGTAAAAATAAACCTTTTTAATTCGTTTAATAAATAAACTTTTTTTTTTTTTCAATTAAATGCTTTAGTTTATGTTTTCATGATTTGATTGAGTTGAATGATTGAAAGAATGACCTCGGATGAGTTAATGATTCTTACTTATTTATGTAAGAGAGACCGCTGTAGATGATCGTGCTTCCATCACCTTCACCGCCACAAGCATTGACTACATCTACAACAATTGGAAAAAAACATGTTAATAATGTTAAAAAATAAAATTAACAAAAACTTGTGCAACCGAACACGGAAAGTGTGTGTTAATTTTAAATGTTACAATAATTAAACATAAAATTGTAATAATAGGTGACAGAAACAAAAACAATAATATAGTATAAATTAATAAGTACAAAGATAACCAAATGACCAATCAAGTATATACAATCTTGCAAAAAAATCATTATTAAAAATGACTTTCTTGTGAGATTCAGTGACTTTAAAAAGTCAGACAATTATTTTTAAAACTTAGCTCATAGAGAATGAAGCCCGCATAAGTTTGCGGTGCATTTTTTATTTTAAGAAGATAAATAACAAAAGATTAAAAAATATCAAAATGCCGTTAACAAACACCAGATTAAGGATGCTGTTCGTTTTTTTTTTTGACAAAAATAATAATTTGACAGTTATCCCAAAACAGGATTAGATTTGAGCATTAACCCTGTCAAAGTTTCAAATGTTCTAAGTTTCTTTATGTTTTAACAAAGCAGAATATTTTAAGGGTGGTTGACCAGATCACAAATTGAATTCCAAAAACAGTTTTTGGCGGTGAATAATAAATCCGCGGGAAACAGTTAAGTACAAAATAATCTCTGTTCAAGATATCTCTAAACATAACACATAAAAAAAGTAATCTCATTCATAAAACAAATAAATTGACAACTTTTTATTTTTGTGAAGGAGTAATAAAAAGAAAATAGAAACCTATAAGCTGTTTTTTATTCATTTTAATGACTTTCGAATACAATTAGATTCAAAGCATCTGATCTCGATCCTAGAACGGTGTAGGGCCGTAGGTGACATTTGTACACTTCCGCGCGAGACTGGGTTACTTCGTGATCGCACACCCTGTACGTGCGACTGTGGGAACTGAACTCTTTGTTTTAATAAACAGGGTGATTACAAAATTACCTTTTTTTAGCATTTCATCAGTCTTCTTATCACTAGTTCTATCGAACAAGTGTATCATAATTTTATCAGTAAAAAAATAAAATTTTACGATCGTTGACGTCCAACTGCGCGTTTAAAGTATTTTTTTATCGAAATTACCCAAAACCTTTTAACACAATTAGTAACTTACATAATACTTTCTTTAACAATAAAAAAATAAATTGGGATTTCAAATCATAATATTTTTTTTATGAGTTTCCAATAAAACATAATGACAGGTAGTATATTGACGTTGACAGACCCGTATATTTACATATCAAATGATCCAAAACATCTCAAAGTGTGGGCACGTGCCTAATGAAGTGTTATCGAAAAGAATAATTATTATATAGTCAATCATATAAAAATATTATGAATATATAAAAAATAATATCCACATAAATTATTGTGTTCATAATTAATAGAATAAACTTACATTTAATATTATGAAATAATCTATTTTACTCAATAAAAGTGGGTTAAATTTTTTACTCTTTAATTTTCATTTTTTAAATATTTCCGAGTTGTTTTGAGAAAAACGGGTTTTTACTCACATATTATTTTGCCATCAAATGAAGGCACCGACACTGTTTCTCTAGCTAGATGAATCGAAACAGTGTTGCCTTCATCGACAAAATAATACATGCGTAAGAAACCCGCGTTTCTTTATTATTTTTATTAATATTCTCAATATCCAGGATTATTTATTTATAATTTTAATGAAACTTTACAATTTATTTTTCAATTAGCTTTGGAATCACCCTGTACCTCTTTGTTCAAGTCAAGAGTTTCCTAATTAACCGCATTTGCCACCTCGAACGGGATGCGCCTGCGCAATCGATGCTCCGTTTCGATAACTACAATTACACCTCTTAACAACACTTAATGGGGATTACAATTTTATCTGTTTTTTTTCGCTTTGGATCTTTTAAATTGTTCACGCCAATTGAATAAAACGCTTTTTGGTTCATTTTTGCTCTTTTTTATGAAATGTTAATACATAAGATTTAATATTTTTATAATAGGTTTCCCTACATTACATACCATAGAATTTTGTATCATTTGTACCTTATTATTGTTTCATAAATATATTAATTAATCCTATACCTGGATCAATAAATCCAATGTGTCAACACGGTTCTCGACCCGCTTAATAGCAACCGACCTATTCAATGAGATGCAAATCTGAGGAACTTACTTACTTAATAGGTCATCTGACTATTCTTAATCGAGACATCGAAATATAATATTCTACATCTTAATTGGGATTTAAAATGTACCTATTTGTTTTGCCACATGTAATTATAAATTAACGCGCAATTTGCATAATAATTATAAGTGTACAAGTTTTTTTTTGCAAATTTATGTTTTTCACATTTTTCGAACAGAAAAAGCTTGGTGCATGACCGGATTTGAACCCAAGACCTTAGAAACGGAAGACGGGGTCACTACCACTAGACCGCCAGTGCTTTTGTGCTCTAGTAGTAGTAGCAAAAGTAACACTTTCCCATTGCAATAGGGATAGGCAGGATTGACCTATCGAATGAGATGTTGTATCGATAATCGTAAACTAAATGGAGCATCTCGATTCTAAGCTGAGACGTTATTAAACCGAGTTGTATTGTTTAGCATTTGCATTGGAATAATAGAGTCTAGAAAGTAAAGAACGTTAAAAAATAGATTACAACAATTACGTTTGTTTTATTATAAAACAAATTATCAAAATTATTAGTATATACAGGAAAACAAAGTTATTAAAATAGTGAAGTAATGTATAGAAGAGGGATATATACCTTATACGGGATGAGAATTTAATAAACATAATCATAGAAAAGAGACAGTTGAAATAAAGAGAGATAGAGAAAGGCCACGAATCAAATACATGAACCAAATTAAAGAGATGATAGCTATTCTATCGAGTTCTATCTTTAATCGAGTCGAGTTATCGAGTTCGAGTTTTATCGAGTTTTTTGTCAATTCCTTGGTTTTCGGTTTGGAATACGTTTGAAAGCAATCCTTGTGATTGTATTATATATAAATATTTTGACTTTGACTGTCGTGTCCTTTAAGGAATTCAAGCAAGCTGCGCTGGAGAGGAACAGCTAGAAAATGCAGCATCATTCATCGAAAAGAACACGGCTGAGTAACGAAGGTTAAATTTACGGATAAAGTGTTAAATAGTATCGTTAGAAAAATATGTTTTGAGAAATTTGTAAGTAGGAAGCCAGGCAAATTGCACCGTGAAAGTTCCTCATATCTCCCCGCAACAATATGTTGGTATGATCGTCATTTTAGCAAAACAATCGGTAGCGGTACTTATAGCCGATGGCGCTCACGTCTCGGGTTCAGATCGGCGTTTCACACGCGATGCTTCGTACGTTGCGGGATAAATGCGGAAATATACATGCATTTTGACAAGTGATGATGAAATAGAGCCTTCTTTGTTTGACATTTCACGATGATCGGCCATTCCGCGATGACGTTTAGAATAGACAAACGACGAGCGACTTTGTGACGATATTAGGACAATACCATTTGACATGGGCAAAATTGTCATCGAGATAGATGCCAATCTAGGAAGAAAAATAAGTGTACTGGTGTTGTCTGAATTTTGTTAGTTTTAAATAATTTTTGTTTTATATTCTTTTATTTATGAGCCCGCTGATAATTAAAGTTTTTGTTGATCAACTGTCATGTCACCTAAGTTTGAGGGTAGACTGAAATCCAGCCGAGCGTAAACCATGTTTGCACAGATATAGTGCTGAATCTACATCAATTGCTAAATTGCTCCCAGATATATAGAATATTATTTGAAAAGTCTGTATTCTGAATAACATATACATTTTATACATGAGATTGGATTTTGAAAGAAAGTTGTATAAAAACAACATAGAAGTTACGCATCTGGAAAATAATTCATGGGATATTGAGAACTAACTAAGAAATAACATTTTTTTCTTGATGTATAGACTTGCCTGTTTAATACAGTTGGTAGTAACTTTGCTTTTGGCACTGTAGGTCTCTACCTACAGTGCCTCGATTCCCTCCCAGAACAAAGATTAGTGTGATGAACATACACCATACAACATACAGAGATCTGGTCACCATAGTACGAGCTATGCTTCTTCTTCTTCTTATCGTGTCACTAGTTATTTCTAACCAGTGTGGTGAAAGGATTAAAGTGCGCCTCAGAGGCTCCTTTCGTGCACTACCTATGCTTAGTTTTGGGCTAGATGTTGTGCATTGTCTACTAATATATATTTATTTATATTATATGCATTTTAGAAATATAAATAGAAGTGTCTTTATTAAAGTAATCATGCATATACAGCCATTTATTGGGACGGTTATAGACAGATGGTTAAATGCGGTTAAGGCTTTGATTTCTAATGGCTGCAAGAGTACCGCTGTCGTTCCGTTACCAAGCTTTCAAAACACCAACAGCCCTCAACAAATTGCCGCAATTTCGTCTCCTTACTGTTAAACGTGGCGCACATCGATGTACCATGTACGGTGGGTGCATAAACTGCAAATTATACCGAGGCAGTCACGTGTGGCTCGCTCTTGCGGGCTACCGTCGGAGTTCGCACAGTTTCGGAAGCATTAGGGCCCATTAAGAACCGTTAACACACAGGCCACGTCACGAGCTCACGACTCCCATGCACCATGAGCGATCTATCGACGATCTCGGTAGCACCACAAGGAATCGCGAACTCTTGTCTTTTCACATGGAACAATACGCGTATGCTTTCGCGGTTAGGAAACTTTTATAGCACACGAGCTCTTGTCGTGTCCCGAGATTTTATTTAGGTTGCTGCTTTTTGGTACTTAACTTTATCAGCATCTTCACCGTGGCGGGTATTCTATATTCAAATTGTCGTATCGTTTAGAAATCGTAGTTCAATTACTACCTACACGTTTATTGTAAAAAATCGTGACACGTTTAGTTATTGTCCGAATATCTTAATTGGCAAGATTAATGAATCACCTTGAACGGCTTCGTGTTGTATAATAGTCGTGTCTAATCGAGAGTTATGCTAACATCCGTCAGTAGTGAATTTTTGGTGAAGAAAGGAAACGGTACGTTTTGATTTTCATAGTGAAATCTATTTACGGATGATTTTATTTTATACAAATCGTGTTTCAGTAATTAAATCGGCTTAGCTGTCATCGCCGAGTTCATTAAACTTCTTTAAACATGGAGGTGGGTTCGTATGTCACTTTGAGTTTGTCGAAGAGAGAATCAACATTCCAACTACTGTTGTCACATGTCATTAACATACAATGTGTTGGTAGCACTTTGTGGGGTCGTCACCTTACTATCTCATGCAAAATCTCATCTTGACAGAATGTCGTTACTTTGCCGAAACAATCTTTTTACGATAAGAAATAGATTCAGCAGTGATGGCGTAAAGATGTCCGTATCCGTACATTTCCAATATCGGTTTTACGGGTTGCGATAAACTCTGACGGATAATAGCCGCTAAGTACTCGTAGTACGTACCTATTGCCGGCTACTAACAGAATTTACCGATAAAGTATTTTTGAATCGACTTCAATAACTCCGTCATTTATAAACCGATTTAAAAAAAAATGTGTAAAGATATACTTTCCGATTGCACCCATAAAAATTTCATCAAAATCAGTGCAGTAGTTAGGTTTTTAAATCTTAATAGCTGAAAAAAGTAGGTCATCCAAGTAAACAAAATTACGTATTTCGCTTTCCTGTAACTTTCCAGAGGTGTTTACGAATTTCGAAGAATGATAACTTACAAAGACGTAATATAAAAACATTTTAACCGACTTTAAAAAGGAGGAGGTTCTCAATTCAGTATTTTTTATATTCAATAAAGTCGTTTTTCTTTTTAGTTTTAAAAACGTAATTATTTTTAATCAGTTTACAGCACAACGCGTAACTGGGTGTGTTTTTTGATCCGTAACCCCATTTGATACAAAACTTTACAATGTGTATAATAAACCTTCATTGCAGATAAGAGTTTGAGATAAATTATTAATCGCAAAGCCTTTCGTTATTCTACGGTTGATTACCGCCATCTTAATGTTTATAACTCAATCGTTCAAAGTCACCGCAATGGCTGTCTGCTTGATTGCTTTATTTACTCAGACGTAATGTACAAGAAATAATCCGGTTATACCGTTCGCGCCGAAGTGTAAATCCGGTGATTTTGATTACGGACGCGTGTATTCGGCCCATCACTAAAATTTTATTTTCCTTTTTCTATTGATTTGTGTGATGACCATAGATGTATGTTTTATCTGGGTGTTATAAAGTATCATAAGTATACATTACTATACTAGGTGCTGCCCGTGGCTTCGCGCGCGTGGGTACCTACATAGATAGATAGATAGATAGACATCTTGGTTTAGGCGTGAAAACGTGACAGACAGAGACAAACAGACAGAGCTACTTTCGCATTTATAATATTAATTATAATATAGTTGGGATTTATACAAACTATAAGTAATCTATCAATCATCTGGTCCTCATAGTACAAGCTATGCATACTTTGGGGCTAGATGGTGTTGTATTAGACTATTAGACGGACCAAATTACATGATTGTTTTAAAACTATGGTCAGGGAACACTTTTTGTCCTGTCGTTAACTGTTGCTTGATTCTTTATGTAATTTTGGATTTAGGTATTGGTATTGGTATTATTGTATTAGCTGTATTGGTTTATTTTGTTTATCTTATAAGGTTGTATTTAATACATATGTATTGTATATATTTTTGTATAAGTAGGTATTGACGTATCTATCTTTTTCTTAACTTGTAAATTTGTACGTACACATTATTTTCATTATCTATTAGTATTGTTATCATCACCATTTTTTAGCTACATTCGGTTCAATCCATCCCAAGGCTGTCTGGCAGAGATCGCTACATAGTGATAAGATCGCCCATTGTACTATCGACTAGCAAAACATTGTTATTTTTTTTACTTGTCTAAATATATGGTGTGCAATAAAGTATTTTCTATCTATCTATCTATCTATGATTTGTCTAACAACATTTTTTGTTATTTTTTTTAGTTTCTGATCACGGCATGATTATGGCCCAGATAAAAAGTATCTTTTTTGTTATTCCAGGTCTAAATCTACATTTATATATACCAATGTTGAGCTTAATATTTGTAGAATTTAATAAAGTTCAGTAATAATTTTAATATAATATTTTGTGATACATTTTCTTCTGTTCGTGTGGTCAGAAATAGCTACTCTTGTTGTCCTATTATGCATTTCTGAAAGATGGCAGGTTAACATGCATTGACCAGGCTGACCACAACGTCACCTGACTACTAACCATAACCACGACCGCGAGGTATGTAGGTCGGAATTGTACAGTATGGATTTCAATAACATACTAGCCTTGTAAGGTACCTACTTGATTTTACGGTATAATAGGCTTAGGTCTTAGTACATTAGGTCTCGGCTTTTGCGTTTATAAATAATTACGTTTTAAAAACTAAAAAGAAAACCGACTTCATTGGATACAATTTGATACCGTAAAATTTTTTTTTTTTATTGGAAAGTACATGTATTTTTTTATATATAATATGGGTAGACAAACTAAACGCACTGCTCTGCACTGCACGTAGCGAAAATATCATCGATGTATACAATTTTTTGATTTTCGATGATTGTTTAAAAACCGCGCCACTGATTTCGATAAAATATAAATGGGACTACGTGGGAAGTATACCCTTTAAAACAAAAAAAAATATTTTCCATATCGGTTCAGGCGTCTTTGAGTAATCGGTGAACATAAGTACATAAAAAAAAATATTCCGACGAGTTGAGAACTTCCTCTTTTTTGATAAAGTCGGTTAAAAAGAACCCTGCAGTTATAATAAAATACAAAATAATTAAGTATAAAACACTTCCTGATTTTTTTTCTTGGAAGACCAAAGTTATTATTTGTTTTTTATCTAGTTGTCTGAAGATTATCTTCTTTATTACGTTTTAAGTGCTTTGTTATACCTACTTAAGCATTTATCAGATGTAATGTTTATTGCCCATTTAATTAGGAATATATTTTTCAACAGAAATATAGTTTTATAAGTCAAATTGATAATGAAAATTGTGTGAAGTACTTTTTATTATTTAGATCTTAACTTGAGATTAGAAATCCATACACTTGTGTTTTTTTTTTATTTAAATGATTAAAATATATGTGTGTAGGAAATTTTGAGCGATAGTGCAATATCAAAGTTTAGTGATCTTTTAAAAGTAAACGGATTTCAAATAAAGAATATATTTAATTAATCATACTTAAATGATACTTTATAACACCCAGACACAGAACAAACATCAAACAAAACAGTTTTTCCTGACAAAAGGAAGTCAATAATGTTCTATTTTCAAATGTCTCAAACTCCAACCTCACTTTATAAATAAGAAGTTTCAACGTGCAAAAAACTGGCAGTACATAAAACCTTATTATAAAATTCAAATATGGAACTGACCTGTGCTGACGCAGGTTGTCCTGCCTCTTGAAGCTCTTCCCGCAAACCTCGCAGCTGAACGATAGCTCTGGACTCTTATGGGTCCGTTCGTGGATCATCAGGTTGTAGGACTTCGTGAACCGACGCTGGCAGTACTTGCAGACGAACTCGCATTTTGGGCGCAGTTTGCGTCTGAAATCCCGTGTGTGGTCCTCGTCAATCTGCATCACGGCGAACATTTTGCCTAGAAGCGATGCTTACCACGGGCGGGGCTTGGTCGCCTGTACAATGATAAGTTATCAAATGTTATGCGTAATGTGACTCTATGTGTTAGTGATAAGGTTGATTGTCACATTTGTTAGTGCGTGTGGGGTTATGTTTTTGATAACGAATGAAAAGGACGTAATCAGAGAGGCAGCATACAATTGCAGTTTACAAACGGCACAAATACCTATAAAAACGATGGTTTATATTGACACTTGGTATAAAAAATCATAATCTATCGCAAGCAGGTTAGATTAAACTGCTTGCTGATGTTAAAGTAAACTTTTGTCTATGGCATACCTACTGATTATTGTAAATTAGTTAGTTATTGAAGCATTTAAAAATATTTCTATATAAATAAAAAGGACATTATGAGTTATCGTATCGATAGATAACATTGAATCGACCTCTTATTAAAATAAGACTGTGTCTGTTGATGTACGCACCTTTTTAAAAATATTTAAGAAAAATAAAACGAAAAACAAAACACTTTCACAAAAAAAAATAACTGGTTAGTAAATATTTGTTTAAAAAACAAGATCTAAAACAGAACACTGATTGAACTTGATATTTAAATAGTTAAAAACGAAGATGTAATAATGACTAGAAGTGTCAATGACAACTGAACGTGCGATCAAGAGCGGGTGCGTTTAGCAACTGCGCTGTTGAGAGGGTGCGGAAACTACTGATAGCGTTACGCGGAAGGCGCTTAGCCCCCACCACGTGCTCAGTGAATGAACAGGTAGCCACGGTAAGCTCGCAAGACTGCAGGTCGCACACTGGCAACATTTTTGACGTACTTTGCACACGTGAAACTTCTTATTTTTTTATGTGTCAAGTTACAAAGTGTCGCTTTTTAAGACAAAGATCTTTGAGTCACAGACGTAATCTTTTTTTTAAGAATTGGATAGTATTAATGAGTTGGGATCGTAATGTTTTACAGATGTGAAGTTTGGCAGTAATTTTCTTTTTTAATATTTATATTTTATTATTTATTATGTTAGGTCCCTATGTCCTACTACTTTTATACGGTGGGAATTCGAGCAAGTGACTGGTGGCTTGCGGCGCTACCGTGGATTTCACTCACGAAACTCACATGACCCCCCCACTTATTTCGGCACCGGTAATGTTTACCGGTAAATTGTTGATGATTTTCGGCTTCTGTCATTACCGCCCCCCGAGGCGTAGTGGTACTTTCTAGATTACATAGCTCTGTGTAATTAGATTCGGTTGTTTTAATTTTTTATTATAGTAATTTTATTCTGTCTGAAGTTGCGGTGCAAATTGTTGCATGAAATGTGATGTTTTATCATTATGTTCACGAAACTACCGTATTTACAGCATTTAGAAAAAGAGGATACGTTATTCTTATAAAACTTGCAGTGTCCGTTTTTGCAAATAAAATCGATTACCTACTTCAAAATTTGAATTAAGAACCGGACTCAACATTAACTTCACAGATCATTTTCGTAAAAACTATTGATTTTAATTACGTAACTTGCCATCTGTTGTGAACCGTATCGAAATGTAAGGTTTCATTCAAATTTGAATCCTCGCTTTTCACACAATATTCAAATTTCGCGTGTTAAAGGAGCTATAAAGTTTAATACCAGGAACAACCGTGAAGCGGCACTTACGACTGGTTTGGCGCTTACGACACTTCGTATTTTATTGGCGCGTAAGTCCATTCAAATTTCGAACGTCGTGTGTGTCGTGCTTAGAATGAAATATGCAATGAGTTTTCTTAGAGACTGAACATGGAGAGGCACTAATTAGTTTTTAAACGCTGTTTCACAAATGAATTACTAATAAATACACGTGAGCGTGAACGGGAGCAAGCGAACCGCGGATCAAGATAAAGATTCTATAGATGAATCGAAACAGTGTCGGTGCCTTTATCGACAAAAAAATATGTGAGTAAAAGTCTGTTATTCTTAAAATGAAATACTAATGGTTTAAGTTCTATATAACAAGAAGATCATATATCATATAATCATATTTATCACTTGTTAATGTTACCAACTTATATTGAACATGTTTTATACTCACATAATGTTATTTCGCCTTTCTAGTGTTCTAGTGTTCCTAGACAAATCCAGACAAACCTAACCATAGGCTTAGAAACACTAATAACACAATTGTTACATAATTGTTTCAAATGTTTGTTACAATTTCTAAAGAAAATAATTATAACTATTTATATAAATAATTTGCTAGTGTAGCGTTTAAGTTTTCTCTGTTTTTGTCGTTCTAATGTCAAAGAATTGAGATTGCAACCGGTTTAAAAACACATTAACTAGTGTGTGTTTATAGACATCAAGACTTCAAGCTCTTTTTAACTATGACGCAGTCTTTTTTAACCGACTTTATCAAAAAGGAGGAGGTTCTCAATTCGTCGGAATCTTTTTTTTCTTATGTATGTTCACCGATTACTCGAAAACGGCTGAACCGATTTGGAAAATTCTTTTTTTGTTTGAAGGGTCACTTCACTACTTCACAGGTAGTCCCATATAAATTATATCAAAATCGGTCGTTCTGAAATATCAACGAAAATGTAAATCGATGTCGATGATGTTTTCATGTACTTCGATACCTCGCTGTCTCATTGGAGCGGTGCGTTTATTTGGCTCACCTACCCATATTATATATGTACAAAATACATCTACTTTCCACTAAAAATGTATTATAGGCTCAAATTTCATTCAATGAAGTCGGTTTCTTTTTAGTTTTTAAAACGTAATTATATTATCAAATCGTCTCATAAAATCTCTGCTCCCTATTTGTCATCTTTACCCGCATCTAGGAACTTAAAAGAGACCTAAAAGTCTGAAGTTTTTGATCGCATCAGCAGACATAAGGAACATCACGAAAAGGCCATAGCGACAGTAATGTCTGCAAAAATCTGAATAATGTTTCTATTTAGTTCACATTTGGTTACCAAATATGGCGGCGCGGCGCAAAAAGGTACTCTTCATAACGCTGTCTGTTTGTCTGTATTTTTTGTAATATATAATTCGGAGACAATATATTTTAAGAAGTTTGTTTTATTTTATTAGACTGTGAATTTTGTACATACCATTATCAAGGCGACTGCGACAAAATGATATATATTATATACTTTATAAAATGTATAGAATGACTTATTAAGATTATTTTGAACAAAATGACACTTTTGGTTGGTAAATTATGTAGAACTGACTCAAACACTAATGAGTCGAATGTGTACACCTCAAATGAACACTAGCCGCGTTTTTTATATGTGAGGTCTTTATACTGTTTCAAATAAGAATTTTTTGATGATGACAGAAGTGACACATTTGTCTTACCTACGTCAATTACTATAAAAGTCAAATGGATCGCCCCGTGACTTCGCATACCTACAAAACTTTGTCATCCAACTTCTTTCTCATTCAAATGATACTACTCTGTTCCTACTTTTAAAACATTGGTGAGATGAGTTGTTGCATTTGGACGTGATTGCAAACTGCACACGCGAGCGGCAACGAACGGACCGCGGATCAAACTCACTTTGATGAAGATTATCTAGCTAGATGAATAGAAACAATAAGTGCCTTCATCAAGATACGATATCACTCGTACCCGTGTTTATCAAAATGTTTGTTCATACAAGCCAAATTTCATACTAATTGGGTTATCCGTAACGATACTGTGTCAAATATTAAAAAATTTAAACAGTATAAAAATTTTAACAGGATTCAGCAGTTATAAGATGGGTCATGCAAAAAAGCGTGGACCATGTCGAGTTTCTTGCCAGTTCTTCTTAGGCTTGGGTTACGAGGAATTGGCACCTAAATTCACCTAGAATGTAAGGCGTTTCGAAGTGATACTCGTAATTGTATTGAATAAAATACTTTGGACTTTGACTATCAACGCAAAAGGTCAGAAAACTGGCACATATAAAGTCGCATGCACTCGCTAGTGGTCGATAAAATCTCTAGTCACGGCTATAGTTCATCTCGGCCATAAAGATACAGTCAGACAGGAGTACATCACGCTTTTCCACGTTGCCTTCTTTAGGAGCTGGTGCCTACTTGTCATAAAAAATGTCTTTGAACCTTGTTTAATCTTTTCCTAATCGTATAGGTGAGGATTTTACTGATATACTATGAATAGTACTTTCGTATGAGTCAGACAAATCTAGGCCAAATCTAGTGACGAAATTAATAGGCCGCGCCAAAACTCTATTTATCGACCTAACCACTATTGTACAGCTGAGACCGACCGCTTTACGCACCTTCCGAAGCACTGGCACGCTTAGATGAAAATAAAGCAGCGCTCACCTATCGCAAATCATTGCTTAACTTCATTGATCTGTTACGAATTACTATGCCACAAACGTTTCGGAGGTAAATCGTTTTTATTAATTTGACTGTAGAAATATCGGTAGGATAACTTGTAAGTAAGGTGTTAGATACGTCTTTTAATAAAAACTAAACGTAACTAATAACAATAATGTAATAAATGAACGGTCAAGATATATCAATATATTCTATATTCAACATTTTGCGATCATATCTTCTACTTCTCAATTAGTGAACAAAAGCTGAGATGCACTTCCTTTCACCACACTGGTTAGACAAACTAGGGGCAAGATATGAATTACAATTAGTTTAGTTACTAAAAGCAAATGAATGTAGGTAATTGTGTTGCGCAAGAAATGTTGAGTTAGTCGTCATCTTATAATATTAAAATGAGTTCAAACAGATCTTCCAATGAGTCATCATGACAGGACCTTTTCTCAACGCTCAAAAGATGAATCACTGAAGAATGTATTTTCCTTGAACTATTGACATTTCACAGAAAAAATATTTTATACCTTAATAATTACCAAATAAATTATTAATTAATTTTACAGTTTTAAAGTCATTCTTTATTTGAAAAGTGACTTACGTCCGTTTGACGTACACACTTACGACATTTTGAATGAGTGTTCTAGGTAAGTCTAATCTGTGGTCAGTGACAGAACGGAAATGTTGGAAATCGCCAGTGATTCTTTATTTAAGTATTGGGAATAGGGGATTTCGTTTTTACCGATGAACCTACAGTTATCATAAAATAACGGGCTCTTTTGTTATATTTTTCAATTTTTTTTTATGTTTTGAAGTTATAACTTCATAAGGGGGGTAAACCGCTTCGTTACGTAACGCGTTACGGCGCCAGTCTGTCTGGCTTCCCTTTCTCTCACGGATACGGTAGTGGTAGACAGGCTCCTCCTCTCTCACTCTAACCCACAGCGCTAGTAAGATTAGTTTAAGTTATCACTTTTGTCGGGCGTCCCGAGACGCACACGTTAAAATTACATACTGCCTCTTTGTTTGTATGTAGGTAAGTAGAAATAATTATTTGGATTATGTTGGTAATTTCTGGTAACTATGTGCAATGGCAATGTTTAAAGAAATAACCAAAAACATTCCTGTACCATGGCGACCATGGTGAAATACATTTTGATTAAATAAATAAATAATCTCGGACATGTCACACAGCATCATCTAGCCCCAAAGTAAGCAGAGCTTGTGTTATGGGTACTTACCACATGACTGATATACTACTTATACATTTTTTTTGTAAATACATACATATTATACACATAGAAACACCCAGACCCGAGACAAATACTTGCAGATAATACAAACATTTGTCCCGCGGCGGGAATCGAACCCGCAACCTTCTGCGTCTCAGCTGGACCTTAGCCCACTGCGCTACAGAGGTCGTCAAATTAACACGGGTTTTACTCACGTATTATTTTGTCGATGGAGGCACCGACACTGTTTCGATACAGAGAATCTTAGAGATCATCAGGGTGAATTTTGGGTGAGAGTTCCCGCTGGTGTTCGTGTACGGTTCGCACGCAATTAAATAGTCAAAATGTCGGATATACGAATACCATGTTTAATACCCCAACACCTGGAACTCAGATGCGATTTGATTTGTTGTTCTGTGAGGGTTAGACCTCATACCGGACATTCTACTTCTCCCGCTACTCCACCGAGGTCATTTGGTCATCATTACATAAAATGTTAAAGCTTTCTTACTCATACGAACTTTTCGCAATCCTTTACGTAACCCGGAGACTTTTACGATTCGTTGTGATTTATCTGTAAAATTAAACTATACTGTTGTGCGTCATAACTGTTTGCGGTTCTGATATTTTGTCTTAATTTTTTTACAGCTCTGAGTAATTTATTAATGAGAAGAAATGTTTATTTCATCAACTTTATGTTTTTTCTCAAAACTAACTAACATTCTTTTTCTGCTTATTGTGTCAATAGTTATTTAGAACCAGTGCGGTGATATTAAATTGCCTCGGAGGCTCCTGTCGCGCGTTTGGCACATGTCCTCGAAATGTTTAATGCAACATGCCGACGATATTTTCCATCACCATTTGAGAGTACTTACTGGTATTTAGCACACGTATATTTTTTGAACCGATTCAAATTCAAATTCAATTGGTTGTGCACAACCGGATTTGAAACTACCCACAGCCAATAGATCACCAGTGCTTTTACATTAAGTTCACGTAAATTAATCACATCAAAAAAAATGTAATTGTCGTAAATTATTTACGAACATAGTAAGTAAATTATTTATTTACGAAAATAATTTCGTAAATTATTTATTCCGCAAATATAATTGGCATTAACTTTAATGATAGACACAGTGATGTGTGTACTAAATGCAACATTACAAGCCATAAAAATTTCCCCACAAAACCCATGGTTCATTAATAACATTGTACGAAATCTCACGCAAGCATAAACATTGTGCAACTTAATAATTACTCACAAAAACTGCCACTAAGAGTAAATTACGCAAAATTCCACAAACAGATACAATAAACTGGCAACACTAACTACGATTGTCGGCAACAATGTTGCAGCAGTAATTGACAATCAAACAAGTTTTTCGTACACTGCTCTTTGCGTATCACAATGAGTTTTTAATGGTAGCACTCGGGCAGCAACGTAATTCAACCAATACTCGTAAAACTAGCGAGGCTCGCGTTGAACCGAAGATCAGAAGGTAGTTATAGTGCGGTTTTATGTTTGGCCTATAATTAAAATTTATCACAGCTTTATAAAATACTGGTATGTAAACTTAATGCTAATTTTCCTATTCAAAACATGCACGTAAATCAATAAAATATCAGTATTTTCGGATATTTTTTGCTACTCATTTGTCTTAGACTACTTCAAAGCATCGATACGGTAAGTGAAAGATACATTTAATTTAAGTGTACCTTACCAACGAAATTAGTTTGTTTTCGTTTATGGTCACTGACGGTATTTATAAATGTGGCTACTAATGTGTTGCCAAACTTTTGACAGAAGTGATAACTTAAACTAGCGCTGTGGGTTAGAGTGAGAGAGGAGGAGCCTACCTACCGCTGCCGTATGCGTAAGAGAAAAGGAAGCCAGGCAGACTGGCGCCGCAACGCGTTACGTAAAGATGTGGTTTACCCTCCAATAAGAAATTATCACTTCAAAAATAAATAACCAATTTCATAAATAGTTAGCTTCTACGTAGTTTTCCACTTGTGATACCCGCATAAAAAGTAGCCTATATGCTATTTTAGCCCACAAACTACACCTATGCCAAGTTCCATCTAAATCCATCCGGCCGTTAAGACATGATTGAGCCGGACACAAATAAAAAACATCCATTAACTAGATGGCGCCACTAGTAAACTTAGCACGCGTTATCGATGCGTTTTAGAATTCGCTATAGTAATTACGATTCTACTGCTAATGACATATTTATAAATAACTAGTGACCCGCCCCGGCTTCGCACGGGTGCAATGCTGATACTAAATATACTACAGAATGTCTTTATATACAACGTTATCTAAGAGAATAACATAGCTTAAGAAATAGATTTATACATATATGTGTAGACCTTTTTAAATTGTATAATACTGTAGTGCATTATTTTGATCTATCTCGTAGGGTTCAGCCAGCGTTTGCAATGTAAGGGCAAAAAAAATATATATTTACGACATCACATTAGAAACCTCTAAAATTATCAGTGTTTCTCTACTCTATTATGCTTGTATTATACATAAAAATCTTCCTCTTGAATTACTCTATCTATAAAAAAAACCGCATCAAAATCCGTTGCGTAGATTTAAAGATCTAAGCATACATAGGGACAGACAGACAGCGGGAAGCGACTTTGTTTTATACTATGTAGTGATAAATACCACACTTTTAATATAATACAGAAAAAATACATCAACCTTATAATTAGATTTATTCATAAAACTACAAACACGGTAATTATAACCGTGATTCAGCTCATACCTTGCATTCTTTCATTATTTAAACGATGAACCAACAATAATGATCCATCCCTTTCTCTACAACGAAACGATGCATACAAGAGCGAGACACAGCAAGTCATTGTTCGTAAAAATGTCAAATAGAATGATAAACATAAAATTTCGTGTTGAAATACAAGAGAGGCGCACGCGCCGAACAAAGCGACGGTAATAATTTTATTCAAATGTGGGAGATCATGACTTCTTTTTATGGGTAGGTGTTTTATTTAAAAGGGCGCTTAATTTATGATTGGGTATTGTGGCTATTTTTGAGCCACTTGTATGTGCTTTATGTTGGGTCTCATTATTTTTGATAAATAAATATTGATGGATTCTCACAATACCATCTAGCCCCAATTTAAGCATATCATATTTATTATAGGAACCTAAAAAACTAAAAGCATACTCAGCATAAAATAAATATATAATAAATAATTGCCGGACATTTCACTCAGCATCATCTAGCCCCAAAGTAAGCAGAGCTTGTGTTATGGGTACCACATGTCTGATATACTACTTATACACTTTTCTTTTGTAAATACCTACACATTATACATGGAAAAACACTTGCAGATCATACAAACATTAGTCCCGCGGCGGGAATCGAACCCGCAACCTTCTGCGTCTCAGAGTCTTTGGTTATTGCTAAAATTTTAATAGATTATTTTTTTATATTACAGTTTCAAAATAAGTTTAAATTGTCATTTTGATCATGTATTGAATTGATTTTACTATGATAATCCAACAAAATGGGAGCCATTGACAGATTTTTAATTTGACTATGAAAGTTCTTGAAAAATCATTGTCTTGAAGATGCTACGAAAAATCTTTGGTAAAACATTTTCAAAAGTAGAAGCGTCTATCATACAACAACATATTGTTGTAATATATACGTTTTCATCTTTTTACAGATCATATTTTAACGCGACACTAGGTAATAAGGTAAGAGTGTACCTACCTAATTGTGGTTTTACGATTGTTACAAGACTAGACTGAAATTACGACTTTTTACTTTAGTAGACTAATAATAATCATTAGATAAATTATGTTATGTCGGCCAAACTCCTTAGTACATTAAGGAGTTCTCTCACAGATCTCATTACCATTCATCCCAGTAACCCAGCAAAATAACAAAGTATACAATCAATGTAATAACGTAATAATTTAAACCTTGCTAAGCCTCAGCCAAATTATAATATACAAATGAGAGAGTGAGCAGAAATAACGAATAAGTTTATGTCCCGCGCGTTCCCACAGGATCGGTATGCGCTTGCGACGACAAGAGCATCCATGGCGTCGGTATTCAAATATAGTTATTTTTATTTTTAGTGTTTAAAACTGATACTTTGTTTGGTAAAGCTGTGTGATCCTATGAACGAAATGTAGTGACAAATTTTAGTTCGTTATTTTTAATTAATAATCTATTAATACGCCATTTACGAGTTACATGATTGATTTTACGGTATTACATACATTTGTTTATGGCTTTAGCATAAACATACAGAGAGGTATCTGTGATATATCAAAACTACTATTTGAAATATACTTTTTTCAATGAGAGATTGTTAAACAAAGATAGGTAAATTTGCTATTTCCTTTTAAAGTTGCACCAGAAAAAAAAAAAAAAAAGTTGACTGTTTTTATAGTTGTTTTAACTAAAATATTAAAAAGTTCTTCGACAGGAAATACAAAAATCAACATAAACTTCTTGAAGAACGTCATGAAAAAACTACTAGGTCCATTCCGTTCAAATATTTATGAAAGATATTTATCAGTGGCCAATTCTGGTGACTGAGAAAATAGGCCACTTAAAGACCTTCGTCTCGGTCGGACAACTTTTAAAACCTAGGACCAACTAGTCAACAATCCCCTTAAAGCACGCAAGCGCTTAAATTATATTGCCACAGCAATGACTCATCTACGTAGGTACTTAACCTCGCACAACGTTGTTATACTTAATTTTTTTTTCAAAATTATGTTTTCAAAAAATGTCTATACTTCTGTCAAAAGTTAATCACTGTAGAAATAGTGTCATCCCGTAAGATAGTGACAAATAGTGACAGAGTGTACCTTAATCAGAGTTCGGCAGTGTTTAAGTGAATAAAAAAATAAGTGATTCATACTCCACGGATCCTCTGTGCCCGTGCAACGTAGTGTCTGTGAGCACCGACTGATATATTGGGGCTGCGGTCGAATAGCCCCCGGCGCGGTGCTTGCCCGCTTCACTCGGCGGTTCTTGTTTCTTTTAGCTCTATGCTTTTTGAATAGTAATTACGCGGGTCAAATTTCGTGAACTATTACTTATATAGTTATAAACTGATGACGAGTAATATGGTAACACTGACGACTTTTGAAAATCTACAGTGATTTTGTGACCGTTTGTTTTATTCATGTTATACTAAACCGCGCTTTTTTTTACTCCTTTAATTAGGCAATGCAATTTTGTCAAAAAAATAATGCAATAACGTTGCAGAGTGACTTAGCCGAAGTTACTTATCCGAAGATTGAATGAAAATTATATTTTTTTAAATTATGTCTCTTACCTAATTCAGTACGTATTAATATATTGAAAATTATAAAAATATGTAAGTACCTACTAAGTATTTACAAAGTACTTACAAAATTGAGGAATATCTCAGGATTAAGGTTTTTTAGATTCACAGTAAAGACAAGGATTTAAATGATTATCTTCTATGGTTCAAAATCACGCTTCTCGTATCGAATAGCTCACGCAAAAACAGTGTAAATATTTTTTTCAACTTTTACATAAATTTTCTCAACTTTTTACGAGTTTGTCGATAAAATATCTCAACAAACACTGGCTGTAAACCACCCACCACTAAACCACGTGGCTTTATGTGGCTTTATGTTTCTCTCCCCATTTACCGAAATTCCCTGAGGGCCAAGGAGGCCGACCAACAGTAGCTGAGTAAATACACGCACACATCCGAATGCGATACATAATGCATGCGTGGGAGTGAGCTACCGGCTCACGCGGCCAATCGGTAGCTCTAGGTAAAATATAACTTGGGAGAAATTGAAATTCCCTTACTTTTCTTTTATATTTCTTACGGACAGTAATGAAACTTTAGCATTTGACTTGAGAAGATAATTTTTCTTTAGAAGTTTAGTCATCTATTTCTCTTAGAGATTTTGGTTAGATGCCAATGTTGGTTTCGCGTCAGGTATTTCTATCCTACAGGATATACTTTTCTGAAGAACATTCGTGAAATAATTAAGCTTAGATTGTATTATGTAAATATTAATTATGCATATCAACGGTAACATTTACATTTTATTATACACTAATTTAACAAAATAAGGTTTCAATTTTGAAATCCGGCTATAAATCAATACTTCTCAAAGACGTGTCAATGAAATATCTACGGCTTCTTTATGATTTGAAATCAATCAGTGTATCATCAATTTCATAACAAGGTAATTTAGCGACATGGGTTCGTGATGTTTTATACATAACCCGTCAGTGATTTGCTAGCCCCGAAGGCTTTATTACAAAATTAAGATGTTAAGGCCTGAATACATTTTAGTTTTATTTTAGTAAATTATAATATAGGACTGGTTTTATGCGATATAAAACGATAAGTGCTGAGAAAACGCCTATTTATATTGTTAGAGTTTGTTGTAAACTGTATAAATATGGGGAAGCTAAGGTCTGTTTGACAATATAAGAACTTTGAATTTGCGCAATATTTTCAGTAAATGAAAGCCTAGAAATATTATAAACCATTGATTTATGTTAGATAAGTGATAATGGTATTAGAATCGGCATAAGTAATAAAAAAAACAACGCGCGTGTGTCTAAATTCTTGGACATTCCTAACTTGCTTCTGCTCACGGCTCCGCATACGTGGTACCTACATAAAAATAGGTACTACAAATATGTCGTTCCTTAAGAGACACTTTTGTATTTAAATTAGTTTGGATCGTAGTTCAAGCCATAAAACGTCGTCACGCCCTACATTAGTCTTATCAATTTGATATGCTACGAGTACGTATCGCACGCGCATGAAAAATAATTAGATCCAGCTACCGTGCAGTGCTAGCCAATCACAAACGAGGGCGGGGCGTAACACGGCAGCCGAATGTTGCAAGTTAAAAAAATAAATCTTATATTTACCACATTATGCGCAAGAGCAGCGTGGGTGGGACTTTCTATCGCCCGCGGCGACTCTCATGTGGGATGAAAGCGATGATGCCCATACGTTCCTGAATGCCGTTGTGGGAATTTATTTATTGTGTGAGTGGGCATGCGCAATTTCGACATTTTTGCTCAATCTTAATGTATTTTAATGTTTTTTATCGTAAAATATAATGAACACTTTACAGGCACCTAATGCAAAAATTTGTGTGGGTGTATTTATATTTGTGTTTGTTTATTTGGATTTAGATTAAAGTTGGTATATCATGTAGCCTGTGACCTTGAATAGTATATAGGTTATTTTAACTCAAGTACCTACCACTTGTGCAAAGCCGCTGGCGTGAACTAGTAGTCAATATACCCTTGTCACTGGCTATTTTCTTAAACTTGATTGAATTTTCGAACCACTGATATCTGAATACTTGGAAACGAGGGTTCTTCAAGAAATTTGAAGAAGGCATTATTACCTATATGCCTTCATGCATGATCACGGGACAAACTCAGTGAGAATTTGAGTTAAAATTATGATATTTTCTATCGCTATATATATCGTCTTTCGACAACGATGTCGAACGTCAGGCACATTCTACTAGAAATAAAAAGGCATATAAAGCGCTGTTTTCTGTCATAGATATATCATTATCGAAGGAAATCTATGTTTAAAATATCTATCTACCTAAGCAAACAAACAGTGCAAAAACTGGCAGGTACACCTGTGGCGCTTCATGGCAAACAGCGGGATGTTTGTCCGGTGGTCAAACCATGCGCCGGCGCAGACCTGGTCTCAACAAACAACCAATTCATGGAGACGTACAAATTTTGTGAATGAACTTGCTAAATGAGATGCTAATAGATGAAAAAATGTGGAAACGTTTGAATATTTTTTGTAATATAGGAACAATTTTCTATATTTTATACATTATACATAAAGGTTTTTAACAACACTTATAGTATTAGGCATATTTTTTTTTTATTGTAACTTAATCTCTCTGCTTTATTGGTAACTCTGCCTTCTGCGCTGTAGTTTGCAGTTTCGATTCCCTCCCAGGACAATCATTTGTGTAATGAACATAGATGCTTGTTCTGTCGGGGTGTTATAAAGTGTCATAACTATATATTTAAAAATATAATAAATAAATATTGATGGACAATGCTCACTACACCATCTAGCCCCAAACTAAGCATAGCTCGTACTGTAGTAGCCAGAAGACTGATAGAATACTTATTTTGTAAACACATACTTATGATAGTTTATAACACCCAGACACAGAACAAACACCTATGTTCATCAAACAAATATTTATCCTGGGAAGGAATCGAACCCTTGACCTACAGCCCAGAAGGCAGAGCTACTACCAACTGAGCTGACAGACCAGTCTATAAATAAGTATTCTATCTGTCATTTGGTTCTCATTGTACAGTCACGGAATGAAAAGGGTTGTTGATGATTCGTTTAACGTATCGCGTGCACGTACCCTTTGGAACTTTGTTACAGAATAGACCGAGTTAGAGAAAATAATATTTATCTGTTCGTTATAAAGTTCAAATTCAGATCTATGTTTTTTGACAATTTATCTTGTCAACAAATTTAAGCATAACTGCTTCTTGCACTACTAGTGCAAGCGAAAACCGAGTCTAAGGTGACGAACCTTTTCATTCTATGACTGTAAATAAACTAATCTAAATACTAACGAATGACGTCATTCTAATTTCATCCATAAAAAAAAGTTATTTGCAACCAGCTACTAATAAAACCGACTCTAAGGTAACGAATCTTTTCATTCTGTGACTGTACAAGCTTAGTTGAGGGCTGGTGATGTGTGTAAATTGTCCACTAGTGTTTATTACTCTTTCTAATTCGATACCGACATAACTAATAGACTGGACTGATAGCCAAACAACAGACAATTACAAATACTTATACCAACACTAAGTCTAATAAATTTAGATTACTCATGACAACATTCAGAAAACATTTAGATCCAAATATCAAGCGAATGGCATTTAGAACATTTTGATGTTATCTTGCATTGCGTGGGTCTGCAACACCTTTTGTTTAACACATTTTAAATGTTAATACGACCATCTAAATAACACAAATGAAAAATATTGCGTCATTTGTAAAAAAAAACGATTATTAGTTTCAAAAATGTTAAAATTATGGATCGTAGTAAGTGGAAATCCGTAGTCTCTGCATACCCCGTCCGACAAAAGGCATAGTTTTATGTAGGTACCTACATATGTAAATAAAACCTTTTTTTGAATGCTAAGTAGGTTAGGTAGGTAACTTACCTAATATAAAACAAAAAACGAGCGAGCCTTATATTAGTCGATTATATCTGATATCTCACCTTGGTAATAAGCAACATTAACATTATATCCTGAATTAGTTTACATCGCTGTACTGTTGGTTAAGCGCATAGCTGATGCGTTCTCCTTCTCTATTTCCATTTCTCGACACACACACACACACTGTTGGCTGACAGTACCAACCTCTCGGATAATGGGTTGGTACCATCTGACGGCCAACTCTACCATGCGCGCTCATTACTCAAATCAAAGAGCACGCGCTTCGCCGGCTTCCAGATACAGAGTTCCTTTGACAAAATTACTCTCAAAGTTACAAGAGAATACAAGAGAAAAGATGTTACATTAAAAAAGGTTACATTGCATACCTAAATAATGATAAAATTTTCTAATTTGATATTTTGATAATAATAAGTTAGTAGGTACTAAAAGTAGGTGAAGGTACCATTTAACTTATCAAAGACCAACCCCAATAGCAATACCTATCAACATTGATTTCCTTATCTGTTGTCGGAAGGCTTCAAAGGCTTTTTATGCGCACCACAAAGAACTATTTCTTGTGCAAATATGCACTTACGATATTCTTATCTATACCTACAATAAGGTAGGTATCGGCCGCGCCTGTTGGTACACGATACCGATAAAGGAACAAAGCGTTTGTAAATAAGTACCTACCTATTCATCTACCTATTTAAGGTGATAGGTAAGTACTTCACGCTTTGACGCGTATGAACAAAAAATAGTTTTGTGTTCTGCATTCTCCAAGTATCAGCGAAAATATTGGCAATTGGCAAAATGCCGCCAGTGTCAGAAAAGTTGCCCTCTGGCAGTGATCTGGATAAGTTGAGCTGTCTATAGATAGTTTCAAACTGTCATTTGATAGTTCGTCTGTTTTAAATGTATTTTATACTAGTCGCCTGTGGCTTCACATGCGTGGTGCCTATTTTAAAAGTAACCAATATCCCCAAGATACCATATATCCCATATACTACATCTTATCAAGATCTGTTGGGAAGTTTAGCTGAGAAAACGTTACAAACAAACAGACACACAGACAGATTGAAACCCTTTCAAATTTATAATACTAGTATGGATTTCGGTTAGTTTCGATTTTCTGTACATTTCCGTAAATACGACAATCGTGAACAAGTTTGTCTACGACTTTGTGTTAGACAAATATTGCTTTATATTGTGATTTCGGTCCGATTTCATGCTAATCTTCCATTGACTCGAACAAACATTTACATAAAAACTCCTTTTTAACTTCTTTCTTGAACCTACATTGGTTCAAGGAAGAAGTAAAAAGGAGTCTTTGTGAAAAAAGAACGTATCGACATAGTTCATATTTCGTAAAACAATTTAGTTAATTGTGTTTATAATTATTATCAATACCTACAAAATAATTATCCAACCCTTGCTGAATAGGTTTAAGTCAAAGTCAAATCAAATCAAAGTAATTTATTGAGTAATATGAGTTTGTAACAGTTATTTTGTGATAATCAGCGTAATTCGTATGCAATATTTTATTATACAATATGTTTATTTTAAATCAGCAGATAGGTACAATGCTTTCAATTAAATTTATTTATTTTAAGTCATTACTGGCAATCAAATAAAAAAAAATTATATTTTAAAACATTCTTGATTTGTACTATACATGTTTTATTTTGTCGATGGAAGCACCGACACTGTTCCGATTCATCTAGAGAATGTTCATCAGGATGAGTTTGATCCGCGGTCCGCTCGTTGCAGCTCGCGTTTTGGGCGAACCCTGAAGATTCTCCAGATGATTCGAAACAGTGTAGGTGCCTCCATCGACAAAATAATACATAAATAAAACCCGTGTTTATCAAATGTATAATGATATATTTTTATTATTTTAATAAACTCAGGTATACTAATATGTAGTAGAATACAAGTCGGTGATTTCGTTTAAAGATTGTTTAGCATAATTAACTTCGATATAGGTAGGATAGGGGCTTTACAATTATCTGTTTATTCAAGGCTTTCGTAAAAACAATACTAATATACTCGTGGTATTAAGTAAATGCAAGCTAATTGAGATAAGTAAGTCATAATTGTGCAGAAGATTATGAAAGCGATATAACTTTGAACATAGTCATATTTTCAGTTTAAACGAGTATAACTTTTAAGTTCTTGTATCTGATATTTCGGTTTCTCGTGCTATCGTGCAACTGTGCCGAAATATCGGAAACTCAAAAATCATAATTATTTTCCCTTTAATAGTAAAAATTAAATTTGAAAGATTTTATGTCGTCTCTTTAAAAAAAACTTTAGATCGAGAACTTCTTATTTAATCACTCGATATGAACCGAAACTTGACGATAGCTTTTGATTGTTTTCGTATTCTGCCAATGAATAAAAGTTCAACATTCGCTACGTTTACGAAGTCGCCAACGATAGATCGAATGTTTTGGATAACAGGTTTTTGAGTCAATATCGAAACGCAACCAGACAGACTATTGACAACAGTTATTCTATTGAAGTAAAAGAATCACTGTTGTAAATAAGGAAAGAGAAGTCCAGAATATCAATTTTTTATATAATATTTTTTTTAGAATTTTGAATTGTATACTAGACGATTACCTAAAATCTTATCAATCAATGATAAAATTTACAAATTGACAGGTTATGACGGTGACTGTACCAAGTAAAAAAATTAGGGGTAAATACAACTTTTGACGGCGAATGTACAGTCAACACAACACGCAACAGGAAACTTTTGTTTGAACTAGATAACATACAAAGGATTTCGAGTTTCGACTAAGCTTATCTAGTGGTAATCTCACGGCTACAATAGATAAAATTCTTTTTGGGATGTGTTAATATCAACAAGAAAAGCACGGGGTTCTAAATAGTAGAAAAAGGTTGAACTGTGTCAATAAACAGTAAATAAGCTGACAATTGACATGATAATGCTTTGACATTTCGTTGTTTCGCCGGAGTAGCTAAAATTTCGTAAAATATGAACGATCTTATTTTGCTGACGCCAAAGTCTAAATTACTGCCTGACCTTTTTATATAGCAGTTTTTTATCTTATTTTAATATATATATCCTCGGATTTTCCGCAGTTTTATTCAAGACCTTTTTACATGATATCTAAAATGAGCTAAGAAGCATCAATGACACGTTAATTTAGAATCAAGTCAAAAGATCAAGTCAAAAGATGATTTATTCAATACAATCACAAGGATCACTTTGAAATTACATATTAATATTTGAATATGTAATTTAAATATTTCTAATTCAAACATTGGAGCAAAAAAATAAAAGATATGAAAAAAACCAAAACTTAACTCAATAATAGACTATCTAATAATAATTATAATGTTATACATTTATCGATATATCGTATGCAAATTTTATAGTAATACATCACTATTCCAAGAGCCGAGGTCCGATTTTTTCGGCGAAGATGAAAGAAAGTGGCGGCCGCAGACGCCCCGTCGTGAGTCCTCGGCGCAACCAAAATAATGGTGTTCGATATTTGAAATATTTTAAACGAATTTATAAGATTTTATTATTTATCGATAGTTTATTACCGCACTAGGCGGCAAAATTGTTGTTTGTTTTAAGTTTTATTATACGTTTCTTTAAATAAAACTGGTTATTAGAAAGATAATTTCCACAAAGTCTACAAATTATTTCAGTTTTAATGGAAAATTTGATTCATGTACGTAAATTTCCTATAGGTAAAAGCGAAATAAGTGTAGGTATTATTAGAATAATCGTACTTTATAAAAAACACTATTTTCAAGTCAAACACCCGAAATGTACATCAATCTAAATAAATTTTGCATCAATTTCACAAAAATGCAAATTGCCTACAGATGGCAAGTTGTGGAGGTGGCGATGGCCAACGGCTTTCGCTACTGACTTACACATAGACCAGGAGATCAAGAGCATTTTGCCACTTCATCTTGTATAATCTCTTGATGTTAATTTGTACTGTTTTTATAGTATCTATGTACCAACGAGTACCTATGTAGTCTGAATTTATATTGTGTGATTTTCATATAAAAAGGTAAGGTTATCTGTAATGTTTTATAATAGTAATAAACTGAATTTGAGTTTTAGAACTATGACAGTTTTAATTATGAAGACTCCATAATTCTAAAATTATTACTTCAATTTTCAATATCATAGATTTATTAATATATAATTACTATCACTAAAGTAAGATAATTCCACCGCAAAAGTTCGTGATCCATAATAATGACAAGTGCGAACTACGAATGCAAAACAGTAGCAAACAAAACATAAGCAAATCATGAATCAAACTCTCCCTGAGGTCTCTCGAATTCTCTTGATGAATCGAAACAGTGTCGGTGCCTCCATCGACTAAATAATGCGTGGATTAACCTTTTTTTCTCAAAATTAGTGCATATTATAAAACAAATCCCCAGTCGCGTCTGTTTGTCTGTCCGAATACGATAAACTCAAAAACTACCGAATTTTCATTCGGTTTTCACAAATGGCCGAAGTAATTCACGAGCAAGTACAAATAATCCGTGTGAAGCCAGGACGGGTTGCTAGTATAATAACTACAATATCTATAGAAGATGATGATTTAAATCTTGCTTCAATATTAAATTAACAATCTATGGGCAAAACTCTCTTAAAATCTCTAAATCTTAAAAAAAAACTATATTAGTTACGAATGTAGTCCCTAAGTCTATTCAATACTTCCTTAAAGCTCTTGTTTCAAATTCTTGAAAATGCTAAGATTCCGTGATTTTAAGGACACCTTGCTTCCGCTCTATTTTAGCTTTAAAAATCACGTATATAAATGTAGCATACTTGATATGAAGTCAAGGCGCGCCTGACATTCAACAGTTAATTGTGATTTTGTTGTTTTTTTGACCATTTTCTGAATATTAATAAAGGTCGTTATGGATCGTGGAGTACGATTAACTTACATATTACAAAATAGGATTTAAATTCGTCTACACTTATTATAAATTATAGGTTTAATTAAATAAAACTTTTTTTAAGCTGTTACAAATTTTATAAAATTGCGTCAATTAAGCAAAATCACTGGCCATACAAAATGTATGGGAATAAAATATGTTAAAGGTGTCAAATCTGTGTCTAATGATCCGTACAATACGAAACTTTTGAGAGGTATCACAAAAGGGTACCCTTAAAATATCTTGAGATTTTTTCATCGACCATTCTGCTTTTATTGTTAAATAAACCATAAATCGTTACAAAATGGTCTTTATAGGACACTCAATGGAACTGCTGCACGATTTCTGATGAAAAAAATTTTCTATAATAATGACAATATTTTTATGTCCTTTTTGTGGAACCTTTGTGGAACCTTTTTGTGGGAGTAGCGCCGTGAGAGGCGCTAAGGACAAATTTACATGATAATGAATACAATTATTCAAATAATTTTATTTGTCGATGTGAAAGGATGAGAACTGTTTTAGGCTGATTTAGGATTGTAAATACCTAATAATCGATTCAAAATTTTGTCATTTATAATTTTTAGTTTGTTTAGGTTGCTAACCCACTTTTGACTATTCTTTTACATATTTTATCGAAATGTTTAAATTCGATACCTAAGATTTTAATCTATTTAGCTTCTAATATAGAACTTTCTCTGCTTTAACGTCCTTATCATTCAATGAATATGCAATTTAAAACCGGCAATCAAATGTTTAAAATAATAATGAAACAAGGTGTCGGTTGACGAATAAAATGATGTGATGAAAATGCAAATGTTATTGTATGATAAAATTAAATGCTGCATGATATTTTGATTTAGTATATTAGTGACACAAAATAACAGGAAAACACAGCTGATCCAACTGCTACTCTTCAAGGCATCTCAAAAAAACTACGTAATGTAATTTTTTTTTAAATTGAAAGAGGTTGTGCTTTGATTTAATTAGAAGAGCATCGATTGAATCAAGGAAGAATAACAGTTATCAGCGTACTTACTGTATTCGGGCGATATGAACGGCGATTAGGCTTGATTAATGTTTATTTTAACGTATAAATTACTGGGCAGCACGGCTCAGACTGTTGCTTATTCGGTAAAAACAGTAATTTATTAGTGGCGACTTCTCGTGTTGGCGCGGGCTTAACGAGTGTGTGGCGTGCGCTGCGGTGGACAGAAAAACCTGGCTCGCCCGATACGTAGCTAGCAGTGGCCTGAGGAAGAATAACCCCAGGAGTCGATGGGAGCTGCCACCGCTTCCGAAAGCACCCCGCGCCCCTCACCGCCCCGCCCGCCCGATACAGATCACGCATTCTACGAATACCTTTAGCTGCGGCACCGGCAACCGCCAGCCATCTCTTTCGCTCCAACGCTGATGCTGCTGTCCCGGAGGTCTGAAGAATCACTGATGCGCGGGGAAGAGGGGGTCTAATGGAAGTTTCACAGCCGACGACGCTTCCTAAGTTCACCGAGTAAAAGGTCACGCGGGCTAAGCGAGGCGAGCGTCGTCGTCGCAGCGCGAGCGTGGAACTCGACCGCGATGCCGCGAGGTAGCTCGTGCGCAACACCGGCAGCGCCCACATGACCGGCCGTTTAGCTGCGCGCTGTCCTCACACCCTCCATTCGTCTCGCTCGCACTCGCTGTATCTTGTATACCGCTCGCTCGCACATGGAGACGTGGAAAAATGTATCTAGTTCTGTCGAGGCGAACGCGGAGTGCAGTAGCTGGTTTTTTTTTATTTCAATAAATTTGTGGTTGTTGGTCTCGCTTAGGCGCGCGCCCGGGGCGGGGGGGAGCGAGAAGGTAGATGGCTACTGAGTTACGCCTTCCGCGCGTTCTCGTTATTATGTAGGTTGTATTAGAGTGTACTGTATAAAGTACATAATAACACGCGGTAAATGCTCGTTGCGGTGAAGCGAGTTATTTATGTTCACTCAGCGAGGCTTCTGACTACTGAGTTACGCACCGCCTACTTACTTTTACTGAGAATTTATATCATTGATGTTTTTCGTGTTATGACTTACACTGTATTATTTAAGAAACAATTTTTCATATTACCATTATATTATTTTTAAGTACTTCCTAGGTTGGTACCATCTTCACAATATTAATTTTCATTGTAAAATTTTTAATTTAAAATATAATGACAACAACATAATTTTAAAAGAAAATTCTCAGTACTATTAGTTTTATAAACAGTTAATTTAAAATCTCTGTCCACACCTAATTCCAACAACGAAACGTAACGGCCCAAGCCACGCGTCACGACAATAGAACAAAAGCAACAATAAACAAAATATTCCGTCATGGTTGTAAACGTCTAATCAAGAAGACAAACAGACAGACAAACGGACAAAGGAGTAGAACATCAAAACATATTAGGAAGAATATTGTCTTTTAAATTGGCAAGCATTGTGCCTATCGACGGGGGCTATAGAGTACTTTGTTCGTTTATAGACTTGCAAAGAATAGATCAATATAGAGAAACGGGAATTGGAAAAAAGTGTGACAAAATACGTCTTTGTGAGTTTTAGAATGGTCGTAGACCACACCAAGTGAAATGCGTCGCTAATTTTGTAATTCATTTTGTAATAGAACTCTGGACGTTTATATTTTTGTAATATGGCTCACTTTATATAAATTTATGATGTCTGATATTTTTATTAAGAAGGTGAGCCAGCTGAATTTGTCTTTCTTTATTATTGCTTGAAGATTTTTACTGTATTTGAATACATATTATGTAATGATATAAAAATGAATAGACTGATAGAGATATAGTTAGACATCTTTATCTATTTGGTTATTTAAAAAAACACAATTACAGTACCTAATCTCTTTTGTCATATTAATATGTGCTACTAACTATGGATCTAAGTTGTCCGAAATAAAATATTTGAATTTGAATAGATTATTTTATTTATTATTTGTTCCGTGACGATATCCGGAATCCATCTTGAGTCAAGCACCTGTCTTTTTCACGTTTTTCGTCCTAGCAACTTCCTCTCTTCGACTTCCGGCGCCACTGTCGCCTCGTTTTATCGGTTAAGATGGCGGCGACCCGCATGGCGCTCGGCTTTTACCTCATTATAGCGTCGTTTTTCGTAGCGTTAACACGTCTTAGCAATCATTATTTTAATTTTCATTTAATTAAATCTAATAACTTAACGTAAATTGAATACGTAGTGAAAAAATCCTCTCGTAATGGAGGACGAAATATATTTTCATAAAGAACAAAGTGATGGTGAACACGTGTCACGGAAGAGAAGTCGTTCTTCAAGTTCGAACAGTACATCATCGGAGGAGTCTAGTCCGGATAGAAGGAGAAAAAGTTGGTCTAACCATGTAAGTGACGCACAGTTTGAATTCCTTTCTCAACAAGTGGCTTTTCTAACTAAAGTGGAATTTGATTTCGCAAAAACACGGTGAGCTTCTAACGAGTACTTCGTGGGTTGCCGAGGTAATAAATGGACCCAACAATGATACAACAAACGAGTTGGGCTTACGCCCACCGCCGAGCACGAGTGATGCGGATAATCAACAGCTCCAATTGTCAGAGCTATCAACTACGTTAAAAGATCCGCCATTCCCTAAGTCTGATGATAAACATTTAGAAAAGATAACCCAATTACAGCGTTTTAAATTTAATGACTGGCATGCAATTCGTTTTTCTGAAGCTCAGAAAAAGTACGTCACTACTCCGGGTTTTATAGAACTTAATGTAAACGATGAACTGAGACGTTTCAATGCGTCTAGGTCTAACGATGATCGTTTGTACTTGATAGAGAGAACTTTTGCAGCTTTATCCAATGCTATACTGACTCAAAAAGACGAATTGCGCACAACTTTGCAAGGTTTAGTCGATTGGTCTAATGATAGGAGTACAACACTTACACCACGATCTCTTTTCGATAAGATTGAACAAATGTTTAATAAACATTCGAGCTATACAAAAGTGACCGATGATATTTTACAAATATCTTGCGGTCGTCGAGCTGACTGCATTAGCATGCGCAGGGATTTATTAATTAAGAAAATTTCGGAGGAATATCACTGTGGGGCGTTGCAAAAAATTCCACCCAGTGCTGAACATTTGTTTGACAACGATATGCTTGCAGCCTACCTTCAAAAAATTGGGGGGGGGCCGAAAAACTAACCACTTGCTTCCAGCCAACACAGCAAACTGCAGCTACAGCCACCGGCCAGAGGCGTGCGTATGATAACCAGTCGAAACCATCGACAAGCAAGCAAGAGAGTGAAAACTTTTTTTCGTAAAAATACTTCAGCGTCGAAAGATAAGTTCAAAGGTCACTCGAGGGCATCCGGCAACAAGACTTCCAATGGCAAGAACAAACACCACAATTCGTCAAGAGAGCAACGATTGGATGGTGAAGGTAGATCTGAGCCAGGCATATTTTCACCTTCCCATAGCCGAAGAACACAGGCGATTTCTGAGACTCGGCTACAAAGGCCAACTTCTACAAATGACATGCCTTCCCTTCGGCCTTTCATCAGCGCCACGAACGTTCACATCCTTGACTAACTGGGTAGCCGAGTTCCTGAGAAGGCGAAATATGAGGTGCGTGGTATACCTAGACGATTTTTTAGTAGTGAATCAGTCCTGTCAAGTTTTACGCGAACACATTACATTTATGGTGAACCTAATGAGACACCTCTGCTGGACTATCAATATGGACAAGTCTGTACTGGTTCCGACACAACGTCTGGAGTTTCTGGGTGTTACATGGGACACCAAACTCAACACGAAGTCCCTGTCGGAACCGAAGTGCGAAACGCTACGCAAAGCACTTCTCAGTCAGATGTCCAGAGGCAGTTGGTCCCTCAGACAGGCCCAGTCCCTTCTGGGGAGACTCAACTTCGCCTCTTTTGTAATACGCAGAGGGAGGTTACATTGTCGAACCCTGCAATTTCACAATCGATACCTTCCCACGGAACACCCCTACAAACAAGTGAAATTGCCACAACCGGTACTCTCCAAAATGCGATGGTGGTTAAAGGCAGCACAGGGCTCACTTCCTATACATACAAACTCGATCTTTCATCTGCTCACGACGGATGCATCGGATTTCGGCTGGGGAGCTCAGCTGGGCGACACCAAAATGTCAGGACAGTGGACAAAACGGCAACAGTCATGGCATGTCAATCTCAAAGAGCTGTTTGCTGTCTACGCGGCAATACAACAAGAGAACAGCCTGCTTCACAATGCTCACATTTTACTGCAAACAGACAACCGAACAGTCGTAGCTTACATAAACAAGGAAGGCGGAACGAAATCGAAGAAGCTTCTGAACCTCACACGGCAACTATTGAAGGTGATGGACCACTTAAATCTACAACTGACGGCTCAGTACTTTCCGGGCCGATTCAATTGCGAAGTGGATGCCCTATCACGCGGCAAGGTCTGCCCCGAGTGGCACCTAGTCTCTACAGCAACGGACAACATATTCAAGATGTGGGACACACCGCAAGTAGACTTATTTGCGTCGGAAACAGCTCACGTAGTAATGAGGTATGTATCGCTGGACACGCAAGACCAGCAGGCTCTGTTTCACAACGCATTCCTTCACCAGTGGGACTACGAACTTGCGTGGCTATTTCCTCCACCGAACCTAATACCCCAAGTATTGTCTCACCTGAACACAGCGAACGGTCAGTACATCTTGATCGCTCCGAAGTGGAAGATGGTATTTTGGCAAGCAGACCTACAAGCCCGGGCCATTCAAGAACCTTATCACATCCCGCTCCTTCCACAAGTTCTGATCGATACGAAAACCGGAATGCACCCGCCAGAGATTCAAGACATTCATTTGGAAGCCTGGCTGATTTTGGGTGGACAGACTAAATCAAAGAATGGTCAGTAGAAGAAAGATCACTGTTATTGTCAAGTTGGCGGCGATCTACAATAAACGCCTACATGCCAGCATGGAACAAATGGAAGGTATGGTGCTCCTCTAACAATTCTTCTTACAGAGATCAGAGTCCAGAACAAGTTGCTCGTTACCTGGCGTATTTACACAACAGCGAAGGCCTGGCTTATCGAACTATACTAGTCCATAAATCTGTTATTTCAACTTTTACCAAATTATCAGGTAATACTACATTGGCATCTAACTTTCTTATTAAACATATTTTAAAAGCTATTTCAGTTGCAAAGGACAAGAAAATGAAACCACCTATTTGGAATGTAAAGAATGTATTACAATACTTAGAAAATAATACACCAGATGAAAATAATTTGTACCAAGTATCCAGACGTGCCGCTATATTACTTTTGCTAGCGGCAGGACGACGAGTACACGACCTGACACTGCTGAGGATCAATGCCGACCAATATATAGATGAGGGCAATTCTATTGTCATGTGGCCTTGTTTTGGATCGAAGACGGATGATGCTAACAACAGGCAATCTGGATGGAAACTAAAAGCACATCCGAACAAAAATCTCGACTGTGTATTTTGGACTCTTCAATTAATCGGTACTTCACAAGATCGTCGGAAATCAAGTATGCTGTCAGAACTTTTTATAACTGCTAGAGGTGATCCAAAACCAGCTTCTAGAACTGTAATCAGTGGTTGGATCAAATCTGTTCTAAAGGACGCGGGTGTCGATGCCACGCTAGGCTCAGTACGCTCTGCCGTAGCCTCTCTCAATTGGCTAGAAAAGTTTCCTATTGATCAGATTCTTCAGACTGGAAATTGGCGGCAAGAACATACTTTTAGAACATACTATCAAAGAGAGCTAGCGAATCAATCTAGAAATAATGATTTTACGACGTCAGTTTCCTTGTCAAATTTCTTTGAACCTGTGCGATAACAATGATTTGGTTAATTTGATGATTAAAACTGTATGATTCATATATAACATTGAATAAATATTGTTTACTTTTCAATAACTTATTATAATTTAATTTTTTATTTTACATAACACATTATAGCATCTACATAATTATTGTAATAATTATGGGCATACCAGGAGATAACAAACATATCACTCAAGATGGATTCCGGATATCGTCACGGAACAAATAATAGAGAGTTTTAACTAACAATAAAACTTACCTATTATTTTTCCAACGATATCCGGAATCCAGGCAATACCTACCTGGTACATCGTGAGTAAGTATAATGAGGTAAAAGCCGAGCGCCATGCGGGTCGCCGCCATCTTAACCGATAAAACGAGGCGACAGTGGCGCCGGAAGTCGAAGATAGGAAGTTGCTAGGACGAAAAACGTGAAAAAGACAGGTGCTTGACTCAAGATGGATTCCGGATATCGTTGGAAAAATAATAGGTAAGTTTTATTTTTAGTTAAAACTCTCTATTATTGAAAAATGTTCGGTACCTTAAGGCGGTATTCTCAGCGTATAACCTTTTAAAGGAAAATGCATTTTTACAGCTGTTTAGTGGCTCGTTAATTTGTAAGAACAATATATTGTGAAGAAAAAATGGTTTCTATAATAATAACAATAATGCCGGACATTTCACACAGCATCATCTGGCCCCAAAGTAAGCAGAGCTTGTGTTATGGGTACCACATGACTGATATACTACTTGTGAGGACGCTGCTTTTAGCAGTGATCTGGATGAGTTGAGTTATCTATAGGTAGATCATTTTGTACGATCCCTAGATAGCTCAACTGATCTACGTGTATTTTATATTATATCGAATATTTCTGTAAATAAAAAATATAAAAATATATAGTTTATATATTCAATAATAATCATCTTCTCCCAAATTCGACGTTGTTTTATTTTGCAGCTTAGACTTAGGTAAAACCAATATTATACCTAGTATAGGTACAAAAAAAGAATAAAAACATTACTTTTTTTAATAAACTATTTTTTTATAAAACATTAAATAGATGGACAAATATTTAGTACTATTCCGCTAATCTATTTACCAATTGCCAATTTATAGATTGGCGGAATAGTACTAAATATTTGTCCATCTATTTAATGTTTTGTTTTGTTTTCTAATTATAAAAAAAAATAAAAAAATAGATAGATAATTTTATTTATTTTATTTAATTTTAGATTTTTTATATCCTTATTTGAGTTCAGATAAAAAATCGTGGTTTAAACTCCGTCGACGCTCGTCAAGGTAATTTGCTCAGGTTACTGCCTTAATAAAAAACTTTCATTGTTATTCATATTAAGGAGAGTGATCATGATCATAGATTCGTAGCATACGAAGCGCGTTAAAATCTTTTGAATAAATAGATTGGATTTTGATTTCGGCTGACGCTGGTGAGTGCTGACTTGACTAGCGTAGGTCATAATTTTTTAACTGAGTATAATGATTTTGACGGCCTCTGTGGCGCAGTGGGTCAAGTCCCGGCTGAGACGCAGAAGGTTGCGGGTTCGATTCTCACCGCGGCACCAATGTTTTTATGATTTGCAGGTATTTGTCTTGGGTCTGGGTGTTTCTATCTATAATATTTAACACAAAAATGTGCATAAGTAGTAGGTATATCAGTCATGTGGTACCCACAAAATAAGCTCTGATTACATTGGGGTCAGGTGGTCAGATGATGCTGTGTGAAATGTCTGACATTATTTATTTATTTTATATATTTATTTATTTCATTATTTACCTATAGGTATTTTAGATATATGTATAATTTTTATCAAACATTTCATAGGTAAATATATAAGGGATATATGTATATACATATGTACCTATATATTTTGCACCTTTGGACCTTCTATCAGGATGTGTAGGTTTTATAATTTTTGACAACAATCCTGATTCATTAATTTCGGATTAACGAAAAAATACGAAAAATTACATAATTTTTCGTTCTTATATTTCTTAAGTTTCAGTTCTTAGATTTACTAAGTTGATTTGTGATGGACGTATTTTAGGGCATTAGAGTCATGTAAAGAGGTGTTGATTAAAACTGCGGAATTTCCAATTCCATAAAGGAATTAGATGAAAATTTGAATTTAGAACTGTCATTTAAAATCGTTACTCTAATTCTTGTTTAAGCAGAATAAAGGAAATTTTAGCTAGTCTGGCGAAACTATAGAATCAGGGACATTGTTCGTGAAGCTATGAATATTTGAACCATAAAAAGCGCGTTTAAGTCTTTTGTATGAAACTGTGTTGTAGAAGTATCTTATACAGTTTTAAAGGTTCAAACAGACATGAGGTTTTAATATCGTTTATTAGGCTAGGATTACATAAAACTGAAAAGATTTATCATTTGAAGCCTGCAATAGTGCATTTATCCGTTGCGTGGAAAGGTTTTTTAAAAATTCGAACCTTTCTATTCAATAGTTTTCTAAACCGCCAATCCACTGAAAATGCATTAAATAAAACCTATTTCATATCAGTGCGCCAACCTCATTTTTAGAATAATTTTACCGACCAGCAAGACGACAGCGTCAAAAAAACACTGGTTGAATATATTTATATACGCGGTTTTTATTGCACCTAGTATTTTCCTCGCAAGTAGGGAGTAGCCTGGTAGTGAGGTGAAAATTTGTGTGTTTTGCTCGGTAGCAAAGTTATTCTGTGTATTGAAACCTGAGCAAGGGACTCAAAGGTTTGAAACCCTTGATCAGGTTTCAATACAAGTACTTGCGCCAAAAAACAACTTTGCAGCCTTACCTAATAAATATCTATTGGGTTAAGTATTATTCGGGCCTACGTAGGTAACATGTCCAGGGTCAACTTTGAAAGTATATTTAAAAAAAAACCATTAACCTAATCTAAAAATATGGTTTCACTCATCAATACTCAATGCGATTCGTGTTTTGTCTTTTTAGTCGATGACACAATACAGGCCGAAAAGAAATAAATCAAATACAGCCACGCGGTATTCAACTTAACTTTCAATTGTTAAGGATTAAAATCGTCTGTGGGTGGGTGTTGATCTCCAAAAGAATACGTTGACAACAGAGACATTGAGTTTTTATTTTTTTGTTTCTATTGTCTTTTTATGCATTCTCATGGCGCTCTGTGAGAACTTTTCAAAGTACCCTCATTTTCATATAGTTTATGAGTTTTTATGAGTACTTATACATAACTATCATCACTTACTGCTACTATTATAACATGTTTCAATAAAGAAACGAATCTTAAATTGCGGTTCTAGACATGTTCTTTTGCTAGCCAACTAAATAAATTAATAATGCCGGACATATAACACAGCATGATCTAGCCCCAAAGTAAGCAGAGCTTGTTTTATGGGTATCACATGACTGATTTACTAGTTTTTTTTTTTGTGAATACATAGATTCTTATTATACATAGAAAAGCACCCAGACCGAAAAAAATACTTGCAGATCAAACAAACAGTAGTTAGGCCTCTTAAGAACTCAGTAAGAACTGAGCACTGTTGGTGCACCTTCAAATCCTAAAGCAGTGGGTTCGAATCCGGTCGCGAAAATGAATTATCATTTCAGAATTTTGAAGAAATCCGCAGATTAGACAGCTTCGCACTTATTAAGCAAGTCTTGTAGATACGGCCGACTTTTTCTTATTCTGTCACCAGTTATTTCAAACCAGTGTGGTGAAAGGGTTAAAGTGCGCCTCAGAGGCTCATTTCGTGCACTTGGCACATGTCTTCAATCCTTTTAGGTTTTACCACATGACAGCCAACTTGCCTGTCAGCTCAGTTGGTAGTTGCTCTGCCTTCTGCGCTGTAGGTCGAGGGTTCCATTCCTTCCAAACAAACATTTGTGTGATGAACATAGGTCTTGTTTCTGTGTCTGTTTGTTTAGTATAATTATGTATGTAAGTATTTAAAAATATATAAGTATTTTATCAGTCATCTGTAGGGCGATTATAGAAATCTAATTACAATCAATGTCTATCAGTTTTCAGCGTAATTTCAATAATTACTGATAGACATTGATTGTAATTAGAGTTCCATAATCGCCCTACTGGTCACAATAATAGTACAAGCTATGCTTAGTTTGGTGTTTTGTAAAGTTCAGCAATAATTATTATAATTTATTATTTAAGAGAACGGATTATTCCTGCTCGTCCCCAAGCTTCGCCTCCATTGGGGACTACAGGTTTTTTATCATTCGTCCTCAGTTTTAGTGCTTCAAGATCATTAATTGCCGAGCGTCTGAATTCCCAAAATCTCTATCAAGTTTATCAACAAACAGTATTTCATTTGTGGTATTTCAATGCAAATATTTTGAATGATTAATGTAGATAATCTCCAATCTGCCACTGGTTGCCAGAATTACACAGGTAGTTCAAACAGGGTGCTAAATCATAGTTCATTTTTATTTCATTTTAATTATCTCTTCAATCTTCAATGGCCCGAAATATTTAAGATTGTTGACATGTTTTTATCACTAAGCACGCATCAGCGAGCTATTCTAAAGTCAGGGCAAACATATGTGATGAAAAGAGATGCTTGTTCTGTGTCTGGGTATTATAAAGTATCATACGTATGTATATAAGCATTAGGTAAGTATTCTATCAGTCAGTTAGTTCCAACAGTTACAATAATAAAAGCTATGCTTAGATTGGGGCTAGATGGTGTGTGCATTGTACACCGATATTTGTTCTGAAGTATGTAATTCTTATCACGGTTTTTTCCGCTAGTGCGTGCGCCTACGTCTGATTCAATGCTTCACAGAATAGCGTGAAAAATACGGCTTTATATGCCGCATAATTCAACACTCGCCAGTAAATCTAAATCTATGGGGTACTTCCCGTTGACTTACAATCATAAAATTTGATAAGAAACAAAGTCTCTCCGCACAGGTAAAAGGTGAACATCCTAAAGTCGTTAATATGTAGTAATATCAAAAAAATCTCGTACCTATATCAAAAACATTTTTCAGGCAAAAGGTTGGCTGGAAGAGATCGCTTTTAGCGATAATTGTACAATTTTTTTCTATTATTTCTTCTGTGTTCTTTATCTATCTATCTACATTTTTTATGTTGTATACGAACATTTAACATACCTATTACCTACCCATTTTACATAGCTCTATACCTATTTATTTTTCAATCTTATTTTTTTAAAGCATCTATGGACATATTTAACCTACCTATCTAGTAGTTAGTTTTGTCTAAAAATACAAGCAACAGGTATATATTCAAGGAAACAGCTGCTAACTATACATAATTAAATATTAATGAAGTGATTTAGAATTCAGCTTCCAATAAATTCATAAGCTCGTTAAGTAGGTACCTAAACACCACCTTTTGCAAATTAAATCGTACCCCCCGTGAAGATCGATTTCGCAAAATCTAGAAGCATCAGAATTAATACAAATATTCACCAAATATCATGATTTTATCCTTGTGTGATGCAAGTGCAAGTGAAGTACAGACCTGACTGGGAAAATAACGTTTTCATTTTCTCAGTCTGAAGATCGGCAGGATAAAAACAGAATATTTTGTTTTGCGATATATAATTAAATTATAAAACTAACAATTTATTTAAAAACAATTTGAATCGAAGAAGTGTGGTGTAAAATATTGAAAATGCATTGACAATACGGACACAGGGAGAAGACTCTGATGTAGCATGCCTCTGAGAACGCCCCATAGACATTCTCAAAGTACTAACTAACAAGATCTGGTATACCAAGCCTAAGACATCCGAAAAAATCTAAGTACTTACTGAGATCTTGTCTACCAAGCATTGTCTAATGCTTGGATCTACCAAGCATTGTCTAATGCTTGGTAGATCCTAAAATATTTAATTGACTAGATCAGGTCTACTAAGTCTTAGACATCCTCAAAGATCTACGTAACGAAATCTGGTTTTAGAGATCGTCAAAGATCTAAGTAACAAGATCTGGTCTACCAAGCCTAAGACATCCGAAAAGATGTATGTAACGAGATCTGATCTACCAAGCTTTAGAGATCCTCAACGATCTTAGTAGTTAGAAGTCTGGTCTACCAAGCATTAGACATCCCAAAAGATCCAACGAGATCTGCTCTACTAAGTCTTAGAGATCCTCAAAGACCCAAGTAAAAGAACTGAGGAGATTTCTACCAGGCCTAGTGATTACATTCGTCAACATGCTTTACAGTAGGACGGAAAACTTGTTTGAGATCAAGTTGCATCAAAAAAGCCTGACAGTCATTTGCATTTTATTCTCACTGAATGTATTTAAAAGCACTATAATAAATTCAATTTTATCCTGAGATTAAATTACAACCTTGGATCATTCGGTGTGTGACAATAAAAATGCAAATGTCCACAACGATGCTATAACTTTCAGAGTCCTTAAAACAATTCGATGACTGTATTGTGTGAGTTTATTTATACCATTTTGCTACTTAGTTACTAGTCAATAAGTACAAAGACTGAGTTGTAAAGAAATAATTACAGAAATAAATAAATAAATAAATACCGGACATATCACACAACATCAACATCAACATCAAGACCCGGCTGAGACGCAGAAGGTTGCGGGTTCGATTCCCGCCGCGGGACAAATGTTTGTACGATCTGTAAGTATTTGTCTCAAGTCTGGGTGTTTCTATGTATAATATGTATGTATTTACAAAAAAAAAGTATATAAGTAGTATATTAGTCATGTGGTACCCATAACACAAGCTCTGCTTACTTTGGGGCCAGATGATGTTGTGTGAAATGTCCGGGATTATTTATTTATTTTTTTATTATGGGTAGGTACCACATGACTGATGTAGGTACTAATTATACCTATACTTTTTTTTGTAATTACATACATTATAATATAATACATAGAAATACCCAGACCCGAGACAAACACTTGTTGCAGATCATACAAACATTTGTCCCGCGGTCGGAATCGAACACGCAACCTTTTGCGTCTCATATGGGCCTCGGCCCACTGCGTCAGACAGGTCGTCAAATGTACAGAATATTATACAATAATATAAAATACATGTGTAACAGTTGAGCTATCTAAAGACCATTTAAAATGATCTATAGATAGCGCAACTGATCCATATCAATGCCAGAGGCCAGCGTTCCAAAGATACTGGCGGCATTGCCCCGTTGAATGGCAATGCTAATACGCTGAGCCAGATAGGAGCCAGCTCTTGGATCACGCATAGTTGTACCATACATTTTGATTAACACAGGTTTTACTCATGTAAGTAATATTTTATCAGTGCCAACCGTGAACTCGAGCGGCAACGAGCGGACCGCGGATCAAACTCACCCTGATGATTCTCTCTAGATGAATCGAATCATGTCGGTGCCTCCATCGACAAAATCTATATAATAAAAATCAATTGCTATTTATTAGTCTGGCTAAAACTCAAGACCAGCTGGACTGATTTAGCTGATCTTGGTGTTGAAATGTTTGTCGTAGTCCAGGGAAGGTTTAAACAGTGAGAAAATTTGTGGCATTGCAACGCATGCCGGGTACATCTAGTATTTAATATATTAAAATAAAATAAATATATAATCCCGAGCATTACACACAGCATCATCTGGCCCCAAAGTAAGCTGAGCTTGTGTTATTGGTACCACATAACTGATATACCACTTATATACTTTTTTTTGTAAATACAAACATATTATACATAGAAACACCCAAAATAATATGTGAGTAAAACCCGTGTTTATCAAAATGTATAGTTAATAAGTATTTAATACCGCTTGTGCAGTAGGTAGCTAGGTAAAAATTGGTATATAATTTATAAGTAAGGACTTGATTTAGTTTTTTAGGATGTCGTACTCGTGTGTGGTATTTTTAACGATTCGCATCAATGATTTCATTACAAACGCTCTTAATTTAACGATGGTCGTAATTAGCCAAAACACAAATTGGTATTCAAATAAAACAGATTAATATCACGTCGTTTTCGTCAAAATGTGCGCATTTACGCTTCGACTCGTAAACTGAGATATACTTAGCGATTGGATTATGATATAAAATTTTTATTAGTAAAACGCGTGGGTTGAAACGTTGTTCATAGTTTAAAAGATATTTAAAAGTTGTAAAACATTAAATTATTGAAAATAGAGTAAGGAAGACTATTGGCCATCTTACACGGCTTGACAGTTTCATAAACACCATCATAGAAAGTTGAAAGAAACAGAGGCTCTCCCTCTGTTTCTTTCAACTTTCACATCGCCACGAACAAACAGCAGAGCCAAATTAAGGAGAAATAACTGTTGTGTCGTATGAGATCAAGGAGGCTGCGCTTGGGAGAAACGGATGGACAGAGCTTTATCATCACGGGCATGAGCTCATCTCATAAGTAAAAAGAAGAAGAAGTAGAAGGAAACAGTGATATAAGTACCAATGCCTAGTAAGAAAATAATGTCAAAGTCAAAGTCAAAAGATACACACTTTTAAACGTCTTACGTAGTAGGTAAATTTAGGTGCCAATTCCTCCTAACCTAAGCCCGAGAAGAACTGGCAATAGTTGGCCCAATGGGCTTGAACTCAAGTATGTTTTTATTCAATACAATCATATGGGTTAAATATGATTTGAGACTTTGGCTCGGAGTCAAATTACTAAGCTAATAAGTACGGTGTATTATTGTTTTAGTGAATAAATGAAGGTCTGCCTGAACAAATTGTCCGGCATTTTGTCAACATGAATACCAACTGCCTATATTATAGGTATGGACTCGTACTACCGTATTGTTTTATTCACATGTTCATAAAACGTATAAATGATTAGCTGCTGCCCGCGGCTTCGGACACGTGGTACATACATAAAAAGGAGCCTATGTCCGTCCCCAAGATACAATCTATATCTTTACCAAATTTCGTTAAGATCCGTACAGCCATTTTGCCGGGAAAGGGTAAAAACAAAGGCTCATACATGTCTTCGAACTTTTAAGATTCGATTTGCCGATTTTCTCATGATGTTTTCCCTCATCGTTTGAAAACACTGGAGGTCTAGTGGTAGTAGCCCCGTCTTCTGATTCTAAGTTCTTGGATTCGAACCAGGGCAAATAGTGCCCAAAAATACATAGGCACTATTTGCCCTAGATCCTGCATTATATATATAAATATATACTATGCAAAAGCTTACGGGTTCGATTCCCACCGCGGGACAAGTGTTTGTACGATCTGCAAGTATTTGTTTCGAGTCTGGGTAAGTCTGGGTAATATGTAAGTATTTACAAAAAATAAAGTATATACGAGTAAGTAGTATATCACTCACCCATAACACAACCTCTGCTTACTTTGGGGCCAGATGATGTTGTGTGAAATGTCCGGGATTATTTATTTTATTTATTTATGTATGTAGTACAAATATATTTTTTTTCTTTCTTTCTATGCCAGTACTCCAGTATTGTTAAAAACTGGTAGATAGACAATTGTTTAATCTAGAAATGGTTCAAGTTATGATACAATACTTATCACAATTTTTCCGACTGTACAATCTATTATTGTATGAGTATTATTTTAGCTGTGATATAAAACACAAACATATTTTGGGTTGAAACGGTGAAATATTTTACCTAATAATTTTTCTAGTGGTTTGGGACGGCATATTTCGGTGAGAAACAGAAATAAAATGTGGTATAAAACTATGTGTTGAGATGGAAATACGCTTACGAAACATCCTGAAACTCAATTACTGACTAACAAATGACCATGATGTCGCATTGTCAAATTGATTATTCACATAAACCGGTAAATTAACAACGACCAGGTGTTTTTCTACTTTAGTGGCGAAAAAAAAACAATTTGCATTAAGTAGGTATTCAATGAATGCATTATGGAGATTAGGTTTTATTCTTATAACGATAAATCTAAAACGCGAGACAAATAAGTCATAACATTGGGGGCCGGTAAGGACACGTTTTTGTCACAGCTTAGTTAATAGACAGCTAGCTCACTGCATTGCAAAATAACTAAATAGATTTTAATAAGTACATAGTATTAAATAGAAAGACCAATATCTAGTACCAACTGAGTTAGACCCAAAAGAAATTCGACACGTATTTTGCCTCCACGAGGCATCCTCCAAATGCATTCATTCTGGCGCTCGATGAAGCAACAGGGGACCTACTCATGAAAAACGATATATCGAGTCAGCAATCGTGCAAAACGACTGGACAAACGATGGAACGACTGACATTAGTGTTGACGATCGATATCGAATTCACAACAAGCGATATTTTGAATTTGACAACGACGCAACTGTCAGTTTGACTGAATTTGACATACATTTCAACGACTTTAATCTTTCATTATATCAAAATCGGTATGCAGTAGACATCCAGGTCTGCAGAGAAGCTTGTTACGAGGGTTGCTGTTTGCAGTGTTGGTGTTTTTTCTGTCCAGTGCAACACGTGTTCAATTTCATTAGAATAGATTGGCGGGACAATACTAGATATTAGTCTACTTATTTTGTAATTGATTTCCGCAAAGTCAAAGAAATTATCCATTTGGCGTACATAGAAAAAAAAGAAAAAAAAACAGCTTTAAAATAAGCAAATTTAATGAGACAAACTGGGATGGAAGTTGGTGGGGACACCGTGAATATAAGTGGAGGCACTAGGAACACATATCTTCAGAACTTTCAGGAATTTTAAATACTTATATAAATGATAATAATAATAATAATAATTAATGCCGGACATTTCACACAGCATCATCTGGCCCTAAAGTACAACATGACTGATATACTACTTATTTACTTTTTTTTTTAAATACATACATATTATACATAGAAACACCCAGACCCGAGACAAATAGTTGCAGATCATACAAATATTTGTCGAATCGAACCCGCAACCTTCTGTGTCTCAGGCAGGCCTTTACCCACTGCGCCACAAAGGTCGTCACAAATATTGTGAACAATACACACAACACCATCTAGTATGATACTTTATAACACAAAATAAACACCTATGTTCATCACACAAATTGTTTGTCCTGGGAGGCAATTGTAACCTACAGTGCAGAAGGGAGAGATACCAACTCAGTTGACAGGCAAGTCAATAAAGAAGATTTGGCACGTAATGATCATTTTATCATCATATCATCATAACTTTTCTATTGGACTAAATAAGAATTGTTCCTTGCACTGCACTAGCTGCTTCTTATTTCACTGTGTGAATATTCACTCGTTCTTTTGGTTTTAACAAAACAAGTATCGACATGTTTGGCATTGATAAAACAGTATTCACTACAAGTCAGGTAGGCTAAATCTAATAAATTATTGTAGTTTTTTACATTGTATCCTACCTAATAAAAACATTTTCTAAGAATTGCTACCTACCTAGACAGAGTCGGAGTCAACAGTAAAACAAAAAATTTAATCTTAGTGTCTAGTCTAGATAAATATCCGCGCGCTTAGGTTTTCCGTCACACTGACGTAACGCGCACTGAGATAAATTTCGTGACGACATTTTTTCGCGTTATTATGCGAAACATGGAATCAGGTGTAGATGCACGCACTAGCGGAAAAAACAGCATTGTAAATTGCACACTTCAGAATAAAATAATAAATAAATAATGTCAGACATTTCACACAGCATCATCTAGCCCCCAAAGTAAGTTGGGAGCTTATGGGTACCACATGGCTGATATACCAATTATATACTTTTTTTAAATACATATTATACATAAAAACACCCAGACTCCAGACAAATACTTGCAGATCATACAAACATTTGTCCCGCGGCAGGAATCAAACCCGCAACCTGTGTCAGCCGGTCCTTGACCCACTGCACAGAGGCCGTCAGAATTGGTTTAAACGGAAGGATTACATTTTAAGTAAATAACAGCAGCAATCACGCTTCAGTCAAGTACCTAACTAATCATAGGCTAATGTTATCTCCATACAATTTGATTTTTCATCGGCATAATGGACAACAGAAAATAGATCTTGTTTAGGCCCTCGGCTATGCCTCGCTTCTGCAGTGCATCTACCATGTTAGCGGAAGCGAGGGTTAATGGTTTCAATGCCAAAACAGTGCAAGACGACTGGAGTGCAAATGAGAGATCATAAACATTCTAAATGTTCAATTGTTCATTACTATTATTTTAAACTCATAAATGTGTCTGACTTAATAAATTAAGTACCACCCTAGATGGCCATGTACCACGTCGTTTTCTAAAAATTATACCTAGCTAGATCGATTTATCGCCCCCGCAACCCCCTGCATACTAAATTTCATGAAAATCGTTGGAGCCGTTTCCGAGATTCAGATTTTACATAACGATTATGATTATACATACACAATTTTTATTAGTTAAGGTTATGAATCGGCAATGATCTTAAGTTAAGGAGATCAAATAAGATACAAGTAGATACCTACTGTACACGTCCTTTAATCGCCGAGACGTCGATATAAATACTTAACTATTGATATACTTAAGTACATAGGTATTACAATAAACGATCGGTAATGTGGATGGTAACGGACTTCACTGACATTGGCAGTTCCTCAAACTGTAGGGCTGATACCTAGGACATCGATATTTTTGACGATAAATTGACAAATCGATTACTCTCTCTCTGGGACAAATCGATTATTCGTTACTGAAATTATAGAAAACTGTAGAATAGAGAGAAACTCATTATTTTACACAGAGAGAACATACAAAAACAATTAGCAATTAAGTTGTACAATGGGCGGCCATATCGCTAAAAGCGATCTCTTCTAGGCAACCCTTCCAGGCAACTGTAATCGATTTAATTATTACTTTGATGCACTATGCAAATTAAAATCATAAAAAACGGTGTTTGTTTGTTGTTCAGCGGAAGCAAATAAGGAATAGTCATAGCCTGGTGGCTTCGGAAAAATCTATCTACTTAGCTATTACTATCGATACTGGCCTAACATAGTTAAATAAATAAATACAAAATAAATAAAAACCCCGATAAACAATAGGTTATAACAAGAAAAACTAAAGAATAAGTTACCTATGAATCTGTTACTGTCTGTGCTAAGTTGCACAGACCTAAGAAATTCCATAGACGCGTAATCATATACTGAAATTTTAATCTTCTGCTAGTTAAGTCTAATATAAGCTCTCGCTATTTGCGGTACTTATCTCTACAATATTATTAATTTGCTAGCTATGTCTAACGCTTCAGTCCTAGCTATTTGCGGTATTTCCTATTTGCTATTTCCTACCCTAAACATCGACAATAACCCCAACCCTCTGCCAGCCCCGGTACATGACATGTGCATGCTTATTTAAACTCAGCTTTATCGTGTGACGTCCACACAAGGCCCGCCGCATGTAATAATAGGAGGACAGAGCAGCCATTGTGCACCGAACATGCTCGTACCTATAGGATTCATTTACGGAGAAATCAGATTGACGAGTTTCTACCGGCGCCCGCTGGCTATGGCCATGTAATCATCATTGGCCTTCGTTCATCTGTTGAAGATGATTTAGGTGGCGTTAGTAAAGTTACAGAGCAGTTAATTGTAATTTAAAACTTTCGTTCATGGATCCACTCCAGCAAACTGAGGTGGGTGAAGTTTCCTCGCAACTTACGTCACTCTGCCTGGGATTCTGTTTGATAGCGCAGGCCTTCCCAGGTACCCATACTAACGGCTGGCACCGAGCCGGGCTTGTTTCAAGTTTTCCTTCTCTATTGCTAGCTTCTGTTAGTCAGTAGGAGGACTAACCCTCAATAATTTGAAGACTATAGCCATGTATGTAGCCATTTAGACTGTGTACAACAAGCTCCCAGAAAATGTCACAGAGGCCCCTAGTATGGCCAATTTTAAAATTACCTACGTTTTAAAAACTAAAAAAGAAAACCGACTTCATTGAATATTTTTTTTAATGGAAAGTAGATGTATTTTGTTTATATTTAATATGCAGCGATGTTTCGGAGTAAACGAAAATATCATCGATGTATACAATTTTTAGATTTTTATTGATTTTTAAAAAACCGCTCGACCGATTTCGATTAATTTGTGTTTTTTTAATTTGATTTATTTAATTATTATGTATTAGTGCCTTCATAACTTATTTTTTTATAAATATTATGATTAATAATAATAATGCCGGATATTTCACACAACATCATGAATAAGCCAAGCCCAATATAAGCAGAGCTTGTGTTATGGGTACCACATGACTAATATACTACTTATATACTTTTTTTGTAAATACATACATATACATAGAAACACCCAGACCCGAGATAAATATTTGCAGATCATACAAACATTTGTCCCGCGGCGGGAATCGAACCCGCAACCTTTTGCGTCTCAGCCGGGCCTTAGCCCACTGCGTCACAGAGGTCGTCTCAATAGTCCTACATATATTAATAGTCAGTTTGTGCCAAGATATGACGGAATTCTCGGCATCTCCAAAATCTCAGATAACTGATACAGAAGGGAACGACCACTTAATTTGTTTCGAACTACAAAAAGACTCAGATGTATTCTTAAAAGCTTCAGCGGTAAACAAAAATGTTATCGCGTGTAACATTGCTATGAGCTTATAATGCATGGCACGCAAATACCTGTAAATACCGGGACAGTAATGACAAAGACAATCTCATACAGTTTTTTTGAAAATACAGTTCGAGGTGGATTATCTTTGGGCGTTTTGCGAAGCAAGCATTGCGCTCTTGTATTATTTATTTTTCTTGAGTTAGGCCTCAATTTTGTTGGCACCAACCTAACTAATTTCAGCTAAAATTAGGTTTAGAAGTGTCAAATGAAACTTTGGTATTCTGCTGTTACCAACTTATCCTAATTTAATTTTATCTAATTTAATTAAGTGTTCCTAATTTAGTTAGATGGTACGAACCGAATATTTTAGACAATTCCTTATTTAAGAAATGAACCAACCGAATTGCCATCATTAAAATTAAAATTAAAATTTCATCATCATCATCATCAATTTCGTTTTATTTTGAGTTATTTATTCGGGTGTGAATAATTGAATAAAATTTCTGTGTTTCTTAGTGATTTGACCAAAAATAATCCGTAGTTATATCTATATAATATAACTATATCTATAAATATAATAAAGGCTACGTGTGTATTATATGTATGTATGTATAGTATATAGACTCCGAAACGGCTGGACCGATTACGATGATTTTTTTAGGAAATCTTTAGATTGGTCTAGCGGGTGATCCTGTGAAGTTTGTTAGCGATCAGACCAACGGAACTTTTTTTATGCATCAATCAAATTTGGTATGGATATAGATTGTATCTTAGGAACGAACATAGGCTACTTTTTATGTATGTACTATGCGTGCGAAGCCGTGGGCAGAAGCTAGTTTTATATGACTTTGTGACAATGAACAATATAAACACTTGACACCGACAAAATTGACATTATGACACATGTCATTAACTAAGAAAATGAAGGCTTTGAGGTGTCAAAAACTACGCATTACCACTTTATACAATAGCCTTCCAGTTTTCTATATAACTGCAGCCATATTGTATAGACGCAGGACCATTCATCTCGACATGCCGATGAGGCCAAAGAATCCCAGTGTAATGCTCCCACAGATCTGTGCCGACATTCGCTGACTGATTTTTACTGATACTTTCAAATGATTGAAGTCTATTTAAAACAAGGAGACTTTTAAACTATGGAATGGTAGGTCGTTTGGCCAAGTGGTTGTATTTTAAAGGGCATAGCTAATCTACAGTATTATTTAAGTTAAGTGAACTGAAAGCTTTGGCTACAATTAGGTCTGTATTTTGAAACTAAACAGCCGTCAATTTTTAAGTATCATTACATAGTATAAAACAAAGTCGCCTCCTGCTGTCTGTCTGTCCCGTTGTATACTTGGATCTTTAAAACTATGCAACGGATTTTGATGCTGTTTTTTTTTAAAGATAGAGTAATTCAATAGGAAGGTTTATATGTATAAAACATGCATAATATAGTAGAGAAACACTGAAAATTTTAGAGGTTTCTTATGTGGTGTCGTAAATAATCACTTTTTTTGCGCTTACATTGCAAACGCTGGCAGAACTCTACGAGATAGATCAAAATAATGTACTACAGTATTGTAAGTACACCCTCAAAAGGTCTACAAAAAAGTCTGCGATGGTATATGGCTTTCTCTTAGGGATCACCATTCTGTAGTATTATTAAGTATCAGCATTGCACCCGTGCGAAGCCGGGACGGGTCGCTAGTTACTTATAAAGTATAAGGATGAATATTGTGAAAACTATGTGGGAGAGGCATTGCAAATATTGACTGGCCTGTCAGTTTCGTTTGTAGCTTTGGCTTCTGCGCTGTAGTTTGCTTCAATTCCTCCCATTTGTGTGATAATAATGTTTTAAAAACTAAAAAGAAAACCGACTTTGGATACATTTTGAGACCATAAAATTATTTTATTTTGAAATGTTTAGTGGAAAGTAGATGTATTTTGTTCATATAATAATATGGGTAGACCAACTAAACGCACTGCTCAGCACTGAAAGCAAGGAAATATCGTCGATGTATACAATTTTTAGATTTTTGTTGGTATTTTAAAAACCGCTTAACCGTTTTCGATAAAATTTAAATGATACCTGGTAAGTATACCCTTTGAAACGAAAAAAGAATTTTCCAAATCGGTTTAGGCGTTTTTGAGTAATCGGTAAACTTACACAAAATAAATTAAAAAAATTAAAATCCGACGAATTGAGAACCTCTTATTTTTTTGAAGTCGGTTAAAAATAGGTGTGTGTTCTGTTTCAGGGTATTATAGAGTTGCTGCCCGCGCCCGCGCCTATTTATCTACAATATACTTACCCTCTATTCTATAATCGCATAATTAGCTAGGGTAGTGTTTAAGTATGTTTTGTCCTTATCATTCTCATGTCAATTAATAAAGATGCAACAGATTAAAACAACTCATTATCTCGTGTATTGCTAGATAATGATGCTCTTGCTCTTAATGACTTGCTCGGCGCAGTCTGAAAACCAGCGTTACTTTGCAATATGTGAAGTAGCATAGAGCTGAGACTGGGCCTATTTGGCAAACACAGACTGGGCTGGTGCAGGGTAGGTAGGTACTCATACTACTATTTTTTATTTTTTATTTATATTCATGTTAGTGTCATTTTCATTGTGTACCTGCTATTTTATGTTATTTTTATCTGTGTGTGTATGTCAAAATAAACTTATTTCATTTCATTTTTTTTATTTTGGTGTATAAGATAGACCTTATAATATCAAATTCAAATAAAAATAAAAATAACCCACGCAAAAGTGATTCTACAATCGTTTAAAAAAAGTGAGAGCATGGACCACCGTTGACGCTTTCCATTAAAATTACAGTAAACCATAGTAAAGTTTCAATTCATTTCGACTCTGCGTCAAAATCGACACGTCAAAGTACCGTCTCGGGATGTGGTCCACATTATTTGCGTGTCACACCACCAGCGTTCTTCATAAACCTTTTAATAGCACTCAAATCAACCGTAACAGAACGGTGTAAGTGTTACATTCGTGTGGCAAGCGATTTGATTGTGAAAAATTGGATGTAATGTTTCGAGTCTTAAAAGGCGCCCTATCGGTTTTCCGCAGTGTTCCAAGAACTTTGTTTTGGAGAACGTGTGTTTGATGGTGCCGTCTGTGTCGGACAAATAGACACTTCCTGTTACAACATCCGTTGTAGGAAACTCAGTTTCCGCGGTCCGAGGTTTAAGCGAGCTCATAAGGCTTTATGTTGCCTAAAATGTGTTGAAGTTTATTAATTGTCGAGTATTTTTTTTTTTAATTTAAAAAATTTAATAGTCTCATAGAGTAAAAAAATGCAATGTTTTAGCAATGTTTTATTCATATTTTACTTTCTAAAATAACTTTCTGACTACAATTTTTGGAATATCAGATGTATTCCCATATTACAATATTTTTTTAAAATTGTATTTACCTTTTTAACTTTATGTTATGCTTTAAATATTAGTTAGTTAGTTAGATTGCTATCTAGCGATAGGTCCGCCCATTGTACTACCAAAACATTGTTTCTTATAATGGTGTGTAATAAAGTATTTTCTATTCTATTATTTTCAAAATACCAACCACATTAGTTTTAAGTAGGTAGACTATAGGGTCTACTGGTATAGTAAGGGGTCGGATTTAATGAACATTAAACAAAATGAATGTTTTTACAATTTCTGTCAGTAAAATAAATAAATAAATATTATTGGACTATGCACACAACACAATCTGGATTGTTACTGTTGTTATTTATAACCAAAGGCCGATGAATTAAAACATTACTTTGATATTGAGTTTTATTTACGCGGCACACGCCATTTCACAGGAAACAGTATTTTTTATATGGCGGCTTTTCATAAGCCTGACATTTGACTTTGACAGATAGATCTGGCTGCGTTCAGAAACTTTGATAATTAACAGAAAGTTTAACAGTTACTACGTACGTTCGGTTTCTATCTCAGTTTCTATTCACATGACATGTGTTACAATCAACATCAACCTTCCGTAAAACCAATTCATCAATATTAACTGAAAGCTGTTAGTGCTAATGTTTTAATAGTATTAGAATTACATAATCGCCTGGCATAATCGCATGACTCATAGAACAACTACTTATGTATATTTAAATAACATACTAATGATAATTTTCACTCAAAACAGGATATTTACCATGATATATGAGTCTTTTATCTCGTGATCATGGCGCATGCAACTATGCCCAAAGATTGGATAGCAGAATATAAATAATATCAATATTACCGGACATTCCACACAACATCATCTAGCCAAAAACTAAGCAGAGCTTGTATTATTGTGACCAGGTGATTGATAGAATACTTATATATTTTTAAATACTTAGGTACATAAGATACCTTATAATACCCAGACATAGAACTAACACCTATGTTCATCACACAAATGTTTATCCTGAGAGGGAATCGAACCCTCAACCTACAGTGCAGAAGGCAGAGCTACTACCAATAGAGCTGACAGGCCAGTCCAAAAAACTCATTAATCACGGTAACTGAAAATTATGTTCAAAACCATGAAAGTTTTAGAAGTTACATACTTATGATACCTTCTAACACCTAGACAGAACAAATGTTTATCACACAGATGTTTGTCCTGGGAATAGTACTCTACAGCGCAAAAGTCTTAGCTAATCTAATTCCTAGGTCTAATTCCACCATCTCCTTTTCACAACAGGACAAGCAGACGTACCGCTCAGTACCATCCATACCTTGTCAGTCTACCACCCTTACGAACAAAGCGCTTTGCTTCCACATTTATAATGCGTACAGTCAAGGATTGGAATGCTTTGCTGTCGTCTGTCTTTCCTGAAAACTACAATCCAGGTCTCGACGAGTATCGAGTAAATAGGTGTCTAAAAAAAAAGAGCTACTACCAGTTAAACTGACAGGCCAGTCACTCAATAAATTCAAGCATCCGTGTTCAAGCAGTTCCAACAAATCACCTACTAAGTTTCCAACATCGATCGGGCCTGAAATGATGTTGAACATTCAAATATCTAACCTACCTATCTCAAATTACAAAACATTTTTTATTGGATACTTATCCTTAAACATCTTTACCCAGTGAGTCATTTGCAGAGAGGCGCTTTACAATCTGTAAATAACAAACCTATTCGAACACCTAAGTAGGTACAAATAAGGTATTAATGTGTTCAGTCCATTATTTGGAGTGTTTCTTATTTCATTTTTTGCCTATTGATATCCACTTTACTAGGTGATTGTTTATTAATGTTTTATTTTATGTGACAAGGGTGACCGAAATATACGGTTGCACGTTCAAGTGCAAAAGTCGGGACTGAGAGAAGAAGATTTGTACATAGTAGAAGAATGCGAATTATAATATAAATGACTATATTATTGATAATAATGTATGACCTCATGTTGTTCTGTCCTCAGACAGTTAACCGACTCATTTGAAATGTAAAAACTCTCTTGTATTAGTTTTTCGTAGTTAAGGTAGTTATAAGATGGAACATGCAAAAAAGCGGTAGGACCAAGAGGAGTTTCTTGCCAGTTCTTCTCGGGCTTGGGTTACGAGGAATTGGCACCTAATTGTAGTGTATAAAATATCTTTTGATTTGACTTGACTTTGCGTATACTTACTTCTTTCAGCATCGTGGTTCTTTTGTCATCAGTTAATATTACTACTTTGTCTAGTTATTCCGTCTTAATCTATGCAAGCACTGAAAATTATTTTTAAGTTTGTTATCACAAAAAAAAATGTTTTTATATGACATTTATACAAATGAATGCTTTTTTTGAGTTGAATGTTCTGTGAGACCTTGCTTCTTGCTAAATTTAATGATTCTATATCAACGGGAATTGTCACAATAGGTTTTGATTTACTACCGAGTTCAAAATATGCGGCATATATGAGCTGTATTTTTTTATTGCGTTGCTAAGAGACGATAAGATAAGAATGAATTGATAAGAGCTTAATTTTACAGCTTTAAATGACCGCAGTCCTATGTATATGATATCAATTTCAGTTCGAACCTCCACGCGTTCCTGAGAAAAAGAGTCTTGGTATCCAGACGGACAAACACACAGACAGACGGACATCGAATTGCCCCTTAAAGGGTTCTTCTTTACTTTTGATAAGGAACCCGAAAAAAGTAGAAAAATCTGTAAATATTTTGCTTGGGATCGATAACAAGTGAAATTGCTGGGCAAACAGACAAAAGATCTTCAAGGGCCGACAACGTGCGTAAGAGAGATACCTCCCGGTATTCCAAGCTTCATAGGTAACGTTACCCACTTAACAGCTGAGCCGTCGGTATACTTGTTGCTGGGTATAGTTGTATAAAAAACGAGCGACCCTTACAGTAGTCGCATATGATGTGTAACATCTGACATCTCACCTTGGTAATAGGCAACATTAACATTATATTCTGAACTAGCTGACCCAGCCAAGCGTTGCTGTAGCTCAGTAGTTCTAATACGTTGAACCAATATACGCTAACCTTTAAAATTATCAGTGTTTCTCTACTTATGCATGTATTATACATACCTTCCTCTTGAATCACTCTATCTATTAAAAAAACCGCATCTAAATCCGTTTCCTAGTTTTAAAGATCTAAGAATACACAGGGACAGACAGACAGCGGGAAGCGACTTTGTTTTATACTATGTAGTGATTATCTTATATAACAGCACACTTTATACACAACACTGTAGATCAAGCGCACTGCTGATGCATTCTCCTTTTCTCTTTCTCGTCACATATAAGCACTGTTGGCTGACAGTACCAAACTCTCGGAAAATGGGTTGGTACCATCTGACTGCCAACTTTACCACCGCTCATTGCCACATCAAATTCTGCTTCCCCGGCTTCCTGTTACACACTTCACAAAATCCCACAGATTGCAGGAAAGCGAGAGGATAGATTTCAAAAAAATAAACAGGTACTTAACTATTTCTAGGTCTCGTTCCTTCAGTGAACTACTAGAAAGTTACTAATGAACAGAACATCTAGACTAGAAGGTTGGTACTACAACGGAAATCAACTGAAACTCCTGAAAGAATAGTTCATACCTCCTACTTAGATCAATGTTAACACAATAGCTTACCATAAAAGGTTCACTCGTTCAATCTAATCTCGATATTGTCATCTCGCAAGTTACGAGTAGACGGCCAGTAATTGTCGCACGTAGAATGGAGCCGCGGGCGTTTTGCCGTGGGAACGGGCAGCCGATGGACTTGGATTATGTTCAGTAAGGTAGGTAATCTGTGGTTCGACGTCGAATTGAGTGGTTGAAATGGTAACTAGTCTCCTAATGCCCGATTACTATAAAAATAAAATAAAATCTGAACGGACATATTCCTTTTTAAACAAAAGTTCGAATCTGGTCGTGCATTAATGGATTTTTCTTTTTAAAAAATGTATGTGCGCTAAAACAGTACCTAGATAGCTACTCTTAATCGAAGGAAAACATTGTGAGGAAACCCGCATGTTTTATAACCTAAAAAGTAGGAAGAAGTGCACGAAGCCTCTGAGACGCACTTTAATCCTTTCACCACACTGGTTTAAAAATGACACGATAATAAGAAGATACAAAGTTTACTGACGGATGGTACTAACTGATATTTGCGTAATAATACTTGAATAAATGAGGTTACAATTCAGCAGAACAAGACTTAGCTCCGAAAAAAAAATCGCGAAGCTTGGATGATCGAAATCGAAATCTAATCTAAATGAAAATCGTATTGTTCGGGACATTGCGACCAAAGCTCCAGAAGATCTAGAAGGATAAATCTGGTTATGTTATTGGGATATGGACACAAAGGCTTCATAGAACGGTTTCCGATTGATTGAGTGAAAAACTAAAGATGCTCCGTAACCCAAATTATTAAAGCCACTTAGATAGATATTTAGATAGCTATATTTATTTTCTTAAAATTTTTAATAAACATTGGTTATCTAATAGTGTTTCTAAGTTATGGTTAGGTTTGTCTAAACACTAGGTTCTCGTTTAAAAAAGATAAGGTAACATATGCGAGTTTAAAAAACACGTTCAATATTATAATACCTATAAGTAAGTAACAATAACAAGTAAGAATAATGAGCCACCTTATTTACTTGGCATAGTAAATAGCAGAAATCATAAGCAATTTTTGTCGGAGGTTACCATCTCCCGGGTTTCATATACAGGAAAGAGAATCTCTACCGGTAGAGGACTCAAACCGCAAACAGATTCAAATCGAATCAAAATACGAAACATACTGTATCGCCTGTAACTTTCCACAGATTTACACAAAACCTGATGTGAAACCTGAGCATTCTCCCCTGAGATTATATCAATCCCTTCGTTGAATGAAATTAGTCCACATAATAATATAATCAACACTTTTTTCAAATCGTCGACAAAAAGTCTCCAATCACGTGTGTTCCCTGTCCATTCATGGGATTAGGACAATGGTGGGATGGCTGATAGATACATATCTTAATTAGCCCCCACAGGACGAACAGTTTTTTTTATTTGATACCGTGACGGGAGACACACGTAGGTTGGGTACCGGTGGGGTGAAAACCCTTGGATTAAAAGTGTAATTCCATAAACAACTCTATTGTCTATTTAATTTTACTTATAGGAATATTATTGTGATTGCAGTTTGAATCGTCATAGACTATGACTATTATGAACTGAATGGACAAAAGTACGTTAATTTTTTTTCCAAATCTTATCATAATTAAAAATAATATCTTATTATATCAGGCTAAAAATCTCCAAAAGCTACTTCAAATCGTTTCAGTAAACTTGAAACACGTAATTTGTAGTTTTCTCCCTAACTGTACACATTGTAAAAAAATATTTGGGGTCTACCTTGTAAACACAAATTAGCAAATAAATTCATTAAATCTGTTACCATCAAGGACAGAGCATACTAAAACCCCATGCTAGCTAATCGTGTAATTATTACATAGGTACAGGGTTAGTTTACAAAACCACGAAATACGGAAAGGAAACTACATTGATTTCAGATAGAATGGTCCGTTGACATGCTTCTGACATGCAAAATCGAATGAATTGAAGCGTCAATGGTAATGAATGAAAATGGGTCAGATGAAATAGCGCGGCACGTTAAATACCTACCTAATCGTAAGTTCTATCAGTGATGCAATTCTGGCACTCCTGACCCTTTTAGGGTAATTCCTTAGCAGGGTCATTGTGGTGACAGATAGAGATACTTACCTCTTTGCATCGTGGCAGTTCCAAATTTAAAACTTCTTAAAAATTCGATTTATTTATTTTGTCTTGCTAGGTGCTTACTGAACACACAGCAATATTTAAATACGTGCTACAAGTTAGGTAGAAACATATACATGTCAGTAGCAATTCCATTTGCTTCACATTCACAGCAAAACATAACTTGAACATTTAACGCTGTTACCGTATCACCTTATTACATTACGATAATGTATATTTTACGGGCGAGCTAAATAGTCTTTGAGGCTAGTCGTAAAGTAGGTGGCTAATATAAAATCGTGCGATACCCAGCGGTGTCCGTATTTGCTAAGTGCCCCCGCGAATGTCTTGCTCTGCGATGTCTACGGTTTTATAGCTGAAGTGTAGAAGCTTAAGTTTGTCTTATCGAGTTGACTCTGTAGTAGGCAGTTTGTATGAGAAGCTGAGGGGTGGTATGTTTTGGAAGGAAATTGATCTTCTCCGATAAATGTTTGCAATTAATTAGTACTTTTGTGTTGAGACGTTGAGGTCAAATCTCAAGGAAAATTATGTTCAAAACCAGCATGCAAAATAACTCTACCAAGGTTATTAATCTACAAAATGTTAGCCACTGGTTCAAGCCATCCTTTGAAAAGGATTGATGCTACAAGTAGATACCTTAGTGCCTACGAAACGGACTCATTCTTTCCATCCAATATCTCATTTGGCATTATTCAATAGTTTTATTATTCGTAGATATGAAGGATTTGGTATACAAAGAAACGGTAAGACCAATGAGTCTCTTGTCATTCTTCTCGGACTGGCTGTGTTTAAATTAACTTGAATTTGAGTTCGACTCTAATTCAGAAACCGCGATTTTTTTTAATAAATCAGTAGATTTAATTATTGTTGGTTCTTCCAAGTTTTTGTCATACCCGTGAAAGCATCGGACATATAACCGTTTCGTCTTTATGTATTTGCGTAGGCGGTGGAATTACGAGTGCTGATTGACGAGATATCTCTAGATAAGTTATTTCTTTTCGAATTGTTAACTTTATGATAGTAATTTGTGATTTGGGAGTAGGTGCCTATATACCTATTTGCATAGTATGGGTGCGACGGTCAATTGAGTCTTGATTTTTGTGAGAAATCAGCCATTTATAGGAATCGGCCATTTGTTTTTTTAGGTATGCTCGTAACATTCGTAAGTACCTATCTTCCTAGATCTAAGAAATGATGTAGCACCTTTCATTTAGCTTTGATTTTCATGGTGACTTTGAATGAGCAGTCAAACTATTTCTTTTTCAGAGCTTTCTATAGTCTGTAGGAGTACGACAGAGGTGAAGCATTTCAAAGTGGGTATAACAAAGCTACTAAATGCTCTATACTCATTCAAATTCGCTATAAAAGCGTACAGCAACCGAGTAAATTGGCATATTACCATTACCGCAGTCGAAACGTGTTTATTAAAGACACGCAACATAACATTTATTATAGGCGTGTGCCGGCAAACTCCGTAAACACCACATTTGCATCTCAACCGTGTCTGCGAAACCTCAATCGATCGCTAAAAAAAACCACCGTGTTATAAGTACTTACTTGAGACCCGACCGCCTATATAACTCACCATACAATATTACCATCTACCATAACTATGTAAACCTTATACATAGCAAAATAAGGGCGAGAATAAGGCATCAATCGGAATCCCATAAGATGTTGTGAGCGGCAAATATTCCAATACAATAATACGTGCATTGGGCCGGCGCGCGCGCAGTCTGCTCTGACCACTACTGTGCATTTCCCACGGGCTGGTGATACCGCCGCACTGCTCTCTCTCTGTATAGCGGTGTCTCTTTCGCACCTGATGGACTGCCGCTCTTTCGTTAAACGAAGCACACCCACACACCGCGTCGGTATTTCAGATTGTTCCGAAGCGACTGGCATACATTACGTCAGCGGGTATGTACAGGTTAGCTAGCTGATCGATGCACCACTATGCCAGCTATTGCGCTATGCAAGTGTTTTCACAGATAACTTGTAGATTAGAAGCCTGTTGGTGGGCGGTGATGGCATGTTTCTCAATGATAACGCTTGAGCGATTTTATTGCGTAAACGTAAATGGACGCACTTAGCTTTCCATTTCATCAACGGCTCCAATATTTACACCTCTCTTATCTTTTATATTGAACGAATGGTGAATACTTTTACCCGTTATATATCTGCTTTTTAATTTCAGTTTTTGGAAAAAAAGTCCAGGTTTTGGGGTCAGTTTAAGAGCGAGTCGTATTGAAAACCATTGGGTTTATACTATAGGTACTGTACTTTATGCCTACCTACTCAATTCTAATTTCCATCATGGTGTCATCCACCATCCAGTTTGGTGGCATTTTTTTTCAATTAGTAGACATTTCAAAATACTGTTTTAGTAGCATTATTATTTTTACAGGTCAGTATGTAGGTACTTGGTGTACTTGCTAAACAAAACGTTGGTTTAAATCGTCTACTTATATTCCAATAAAATCAGCCAACGGCTAGCATATTTTTAATCACAGATTAATTAACCCAATTAATACAATAAACAGAAAAAGAAAACCCACGACTTGCGATCTATCCCTCTACAACCAAAGACATTCACAACCTACAATTAACAAAATATTTCTTACCAGTCTAGACTCTCAAAGTCCACGGTAAAAACAAGGTGGGTTTCACAGCAATCTTACAAAATAGGTATTCCGTTAGATTTAATAGGCGATCGAGTCTATCCCCGATTAGGGAGTAATTTCCCTGTCAGTTCAGCCAATGTGAAATTCTAAAATCATTTTGGATTAAGTAGAGCTAATTTGTGCTTGGATATCGCGCCGCACGCAAATTGGGATTGATTATTTATTGGTGAGCTGTAGCATGTATTAAATACATCAAATCAAATGAATTTTCTTATGTGATAAATTGAAGCGACCTACCTCAACGGCTAATGTGTTTACAAGAAGGCTGTACATGTACGATTGGTATGGGTCTCTATGGCAGAAATTATGTTAACTGTTTTGTAGGTGCTTTTGATTTTCTCTGAACCCTTAAAAAATTCGGAGCCATAAAGCCATGCACGCACGAGCTAGATGTATTAAATTTCAAAACATTGAAATAGGTACTAATTAATCTACTTATAAAAATAAATTAATCAAGCATTTCATTGGCTCTTATTAGGGTGAACCTGCATCTCTGCATCACTATTTTAGTTCATTATTTCTAATCTACATTTAAGCTGCTGTCTGTATTATTTGTATTGTATTTTATGGCAAATGCATAGCATGCCTGTAATTGATGCATATTCCATAAAATGTTATTGTTCGTGTATTAGATTCATATGTTATGTGTACTGTTGGTGATGCCTAATAAATAAATAAATAAATAAACACTGTTCTTTCCGCCAGTGCACGTTGCCTTCGTCTGATTCTGATTTCATGTTCCACAGAATAGCGCGAAACAAGTCGCGGAATATTTCGCATTGTGCGCTAGGCTAAAACGGTCTCGTTTGTGGATGAATTTCGTGATAATCGTCTAATTCCGAAGTCGGAACGCGTGGCGTGCATATCACATCTATGTCATGTCAAGCCGCGGGCGACGTCAGACATTCACATAATTACGGCAAAACATTCTTCGATAACATAGCAAAATCGCTGTTATACTAATATGTACCTACTTATCAATATAGAGCCATAACTAGAGCGTCGTGTCCACTCTATAGCACATCTTTGCGACATCGCAGAAGTATGTATGACACTTCCTACTAATATTATATACAAATGCAATGTGAATGTTTAAATGTTTGGATGTTTGTTTGTTACTCCTACGATGTTGCTTAATTTACCACAGCTGTTTTAAAAAATGACGTCAGAGACGAGTCGTTTGGAATGAAATTAAATTTTATAATATACTTATCTATCTCTACATTGCAGCACTAAGTACCCTATTAGTCCATTGAAATGTTACATTTTTTAGGCCTTAGTGTGCATTTGTCAGAGGACGCAATTTTATTTTTTTAATGTGTAGGGGGGGTCAGTAGAAGCTTAAGTTCAAGTTTGTGGGGTCGGCACCCTTGTCCCCCGGCCGCCATCTTGGAAAAGGGGGTGCAAAGGGTTTTCGCGCTGTATCTCGTAAACTAGTTACCTTACAGAAAATTTAATCAAACATAAAATGTAGCAAATTAAATTTCCTACAATTTTATTTCTATTACTTTTTATCGTCAAGTGACCAACAAAAAAGTTATAAACAAAAATAAATGAAAATTTTGTAACAAATTTCCTTTTGGAGGTTATAACTTTTTTTCAGTTCATTTTACAATAAAATGACATCACAGCAATTTTGTAGAGGGTTTTTCAACAAACAATTTCCTCTATATATTTGTTTCATTTTATTTATTTATCTAGGTTTTACAGCGCTCCAAACTTAAACGGATTCTCGAATGCTCATAGGGATGCAATAAAAACTAAAAATTAGGCTTACTTTTCTATCTATATTTTTTTTATTCATACAATTTATTATGATCTTAACATTCCTATGCTATTATTGAACTATGTTTGACCCTTTTACCCACCACCTATGAGGTAATCCACGGGCAATTTCTAGACAAAATAATGTTATTTATTATTATATATTAAAAAATGTCTATCAGTTATTATTTTTTCATTCTCTTCGATGGTCCAGGCTGCGAGAAAAAATCTGAATCAGTATCCGAGGTGAATTTTTGTAGTATAATGGGAGTTGGTATTGGCGTCATTGTCGGTAATTCATCTTCTAATTCATTTTCTTCAAGTAATGTTGATATGTCCACGATGTTGCTGCAGCTTTCACCACCACAATGGAGGCAAACTGGTGAACATTTAAGGCCTGCTTTTCGGCAACCGCACGCACTTCCACAATTTCCTTTGCATCTACAAAAGATTAATTTCATAAGCTCGGGGGGTGCTGGAGGCTTGGAAGCTTGGATTGGCATCCAAAATTTTCCATGCTTTTTCCAGCCCCATTCTTCTGGATCACAATATTTACCGAGCCATAACTGAATCTGGTGATACACTCGGAAACTGTGGAAACGGGCTGCATCTTGTGTTGGAGGAAGTGAAGAGAGATTAAATGCATTTTTTGTCACTGTCTTAGCAAATCGTTTGTATCGCAGAGTGTCTAGAGTATCGTCTTTATTTCCGCCATATAAAAAGACGAAAAAACGTTCGCCAACAACACACAAAATTTTCATTTATTTTTGTTTATAACTTTTTTGTTGGTCACTTGACGATAAAAAGTAATAGAAATAAAATTGTAGGAAATTTAATTTGCTACATTTTATGTTTGATTAAATTTTCTGTAAGGTAACTAGTTTACGAGATACAGCGCGAAAACCCTTTGCACCCCCTTTTCCAAGATGGCGGCCGGGGGACAAGGGTGCCGACCCCACAAACTTGAACTTAAGCTTCTACTGACCCCCCCTACACATTAAAAAAATAAAATTGCGTCCTCTGACAAATGCATACCCAAATGTAACTTTTCAATGGACTATATAGAAGAAGCTGAATGAAGTTTCCTATTACAAACTATTTATATTTAAGAAATATTTGATATCTCCATTTTGTTTTTCGCGTCCCTAATTCAAATTACAAAGTGATTCACTGTGGCTATTTTAACTCCATGAACGGCACAATGACCTCCATATACATTTTTATTAGCACAGATAAAACATCTGTGTATTCTACCTAAATTTTAAGACATGTGGTGCAGTGGACCGCCTAAGGCTGTGGGCCGCAAACATTTGTCCAGCCGCGGACAAATGAGTTGATTTCACTATGAATATGAAACTTGGTACGAGTAAGTATACTTGTGGACTTGGATGAACTTGCGGTTAGTCCATCTATTGCTCAATAACATGCTCTATAATGTCAAAATTATTTCTTTGGAATCCCAAAGAAACACACATTAACACCAACAACAATTGTTTCTGGTAATCACCAGAAACAAGTGTTAATAATGTTTATTTAATGTTATTTAAAATTAAATTACCTTTATTCTCCAACAAAACTGGCAAATCTCTTCTTTAAACTTAAATAATCAATAAAATCTTGGGTAAGTACCTATTTATTGGTAATGCGGTTTATTCAAATTTTCAAATTCAAATTCAAATATTTTAATTTCGGACAACTAGATCCATAGCACATAATAATATGACAAAAGAGAGTTAGTAATATAATGATATAAAAGATACAAAGTAAAAAAAAGAAGCTGACGCTGGTTCACAGAGCTATCACCAGAGTAGCGAGCAGTTTTCTGGGATCACCCTGCATACCAATTTTGCCCACATCGGCGACGAGTACCTACCTATCCGGTATAGTTTTCAGGATGCTGTTGTGACTGTCTCGAACTCTACGGATTATACACATACCTAAGTATTTATGCATGTAATGCTTTCAATAACCTAATCTTGAAGCTTCATTATCTGGATAGGTGCTGCTTGCAATTTGTATGTATAGTAGCATTAGCGACTGCGTTATTTTGGTCAGTCTGCATCTGTCGTAAGGATGTATCCAGTACTCATATATTGGCGGCAATTCGGTTGGTTCATTTCTAAAATTAGGAATTATCTAAAATATATTTAGTTAGTCATAGCATTTGTAAAACCTATTCGGTTGGTACCATCTAACTAAATTAGGAACGCTTAATTAAATTAGATAAAATTAAATGAGGATAAGTTGGTAGCAGCAGAATACCGAACCGATACCGAATAATTATATTCATTTGACAGTTCTAAACCTATTTTATCTAAAATTAGTTAAGTTGGTGTCAACAGAATTGAGGCCATTGAGGCGTTCCTAATATAGTTAGATGGTACCAACCGAATAGGTTTTACAAATGCTATGACGAACTTAATATTATTTTAGACAATTCCTAATTTTAGAAATTAACCAACCGAATTGCCACCAATGTAGTAGAAATACATGGACATGATGTATTACTACTACATTACTCATTGCTCAGTGGACGTGAAGGTGATACTTTTTAAATCTTACTGTCAGTCGTTATATACCGGTGGCCTGTGGGTCACCTATACGAAAAAATCCATCAGCGCCCTACGTGTCCTTTATAATAATTTGTTTAGAGCAATGTTGGGGTTACCTAGATTCTGTAGTGCTTCGTGCATGTTTGCCGATGCTCATGCAATCATGGGGAAAAAATGGTTCTATTAAAAACAGAATACTAGGTAGTCCCAATAGGATTCTTGGGGCTCTTGCAGGCAGGTGGGACAGTGTCCTGCAAAGTTTTTGGGTGTCAGCCCTGATTAACTCTTTTGCTCGACAAATCTATTATATTAATTAAGGTGGTATTTAGGTTAGTAGGAATAGTTTTAAAATTTAATTTTAATTGATATTACTGTTATTGATCAATGATTTTATTTTAGTTTTAATTTTATTTTGATTGTATGTGCAATGGATCTTAGTTATCTGCATAAATATTATTATTATTATTACTCCTGGGAGAAATATTTTAGGAGCATTAGATGGACCACGTGGGCATAGCCACGGATAGCAGCTCACTGGCCTGTTAGCTTATCGGCTTTCTGCGCTGTACGTTGGGGGTTCTATTCCCTCAAAGGACAAACATTTGTGTGATTAACATTGGTGTTTTTTATGTGTCTGGGTGTTATAAAGTATCAAAAGAACGTATTTAAAAACATAATTGTATTGTATTAGTAATCTGGTCACTAACACAAGCTATGCTTAGTTTGGGGCTAGATTTCGCTGTGTGCACTGTTCATCAATATTTATTTCTATATAGTTACCATTTTAAGTTCACCTTAGTATTTAATTTGGGATGTAATAGGTACTATTAAATTAAAAAAGTTTTTTTCAAAATATTAGATTTTATTAGAAAATGTTTTGTACGTCAAGTTACTCCTGTTCCTGTAATGTGCAAACATCTGATATACCTTATTTCAGTTTTAGTGAGAAAATAAACGGTTCTGATTTCATAGATAAATCAACTGAAAGATGCCATTAACGGATGTTATTTTAGCACCAAACAACTAATTGTAATCTCACTAGTAATTGTAGTAAGTGTACTCACTAGTAAGTGATTCTGCTACATTAAACTATTTAAAATTTCGTAAAATATGAAGATTCTTTTGGTTACGGCTAAGTCCAAGTTAGAGTAAGATTTTTATATGACAATTTTAATAAGATAATTTATCTTTTTGTTTATTGAATTGATTTTCCGTATTTTTATTTAATACCAATTCAGATGGCGACTAAATTGAGCGAAAATACGGCAATCACTCGTCGAAAATTTAAAGTGTCATATAAAAATGATACTTTCATTAATATTTTAGTGCAAAAAAATATAAAACCGTTCGTATTTTGCGGAATTTGAGCCAGTTAAACGAAACATCAGAATCAGTCATTACATATAATTATCTTAGTTTTACCTTAATGTAGGTTAACACTATGTAGATATCTGGCCACACAGTAACAAAAATAGTATGTATCTACTATAACAATTTATTTATCAAATCACTATCTATCTACATAACCTTATAAACTAATTAATAATCACTGTTCCACTGCATATCACAAATGGTACAAGCTTTAAAAACCCGTAATTAATTATATAAAAAAATAGAGATTTAGTCAAAATAAAACAACAATATATTTTCACATTGAAAACTTTCGTTGTGTTGATACATTTTGATAAACACAGGTTTTACTCTAATCTCTATCTCTCTCTCTATCTCTAATCGTAATATTTTGTCGATGATCGGTCAATCGACACTGGCCCCGATTCTGTTGGCACCAACCTAACTAATTTTAGCTAAAATTAGGTTTTGAACTGTCAAATTAACCTTTGGTATTCTTCTGCTACCAATTTCTCCTAATTTAATTTTATCTAACTTAATTAAGCGTTCCTAATTTAGTTAGATGGTACCAACCGATTAGGAACAAATGCTATGACTGACTAAATATATTTTAGACAATTGATAATTTAGAAATGAACCAACCAAATTGCCACCACTGTTTCGATTCAGCTAGACAATCTAGAGAATCTTCATCAGGGTGAGTTTAATCCGCGGTCCGTGAGTTTCCGCTCGAGTTCACGGTTCGCAATCAACGAGCTTTATCAAAATGTATTTTGTCTTATAATGGAGTAAGGAAATGAGTACCACTCTTCAAGCACCTAACACAAAATGACATAAAAAAAATTGCAGCACTTTTGGCAGCACTAGCACTAGAGTCTAGACTAGACTAGGTGGCGGCAAAAATACTGCATTGTACAAAATATTTAACCTACTAAGTACAAGACGAGAATACACATTCATAATTAAATATGTAATGTTGTTGTTTATGTAACAAAAATAATATCAATGCTAAACTAAAAGATCTTCAAATATCTATAGAATTAATTTTATCTGACCATTCCAAGCAGACCTACCTTAAGAGTATACATAATGATTATTTTTAACAACTAAAGATCTCGATAAGCTGGATGCCAAGTTTGGTAAACCTTATCTCTTTGATAAGGAAATCCTACTAATAATGTAAAGCTGCGTGTTATGAGCATGGTTGGATGTTTGTATGTGGTTCTATCTCGCCAAAACGGCTGAACGGATTTGAATCAATTTTGGTAAAGATATAGGTTATGATCTGGATAGGCACATGGGTTACTTTTTATGTGAGTACCACATAAACAGTCACACCGCTGTCGTCCCTGGGTTACGCAGTCATAGTAAACACTAGCAGAAGCCCGCAGTTTCGCACGCGTGGTAGATACCATCCAACAAGAAAAATGAGCTTAATTAGCCATTCATTTCTTGGCTTAGGTCATAACCTAAATGTATAAAAAGTGTAATCTAAATACGTTCAGCCGTTACGGTGTGATTTGAGCTACAAACAACATCAAAAAACAAAATAAACAAATATATGCTAGATGGCGCCACAGGAAATGCGTTTTGAGTTTGCTACAAACATTCTGCAATTTATTTACTTGATTTACATTTATTACATTAGTAAGATAATAGGATTAGTAATAGACATTCAGTGATGACATTCAAACAACAATGTTATTTATGAAACTTCTTATGGAAGGGTAAACCGCTACGTTACGTAACGCGTTACGGCGCCAGTCTGTCTGGCTTCCCTTTCTCTCACGCATACGGCAGCGGTAGGTAGGCTCATCCTCTTTCACTGTAACCCACAGCGCTAGTTAAGTTATTACTTCCGTCGGGCGTCCCGAGACGCACACGTTTTTTTTAATATACAATAATATAAACATACATGTTTGTTTTTAAAATATATAGATAGCTCAACTGATCCAGATCACAGAGAGCAGAGTCCCCAAGACACTGGCAGTATTGCCATAATGAATATGAATACGCTCGGCCAGATGTTGCATTATGTTCAATCAAACTGGTAACTTAGATAGACCTACGTTTGACCACGAACTCGCCTGATGTTAAGCGATGGTGTGGCCGACGATGGGGCACGCAGGTCTAGAAGATACCTATTCACTCTTGACTTGAAGAGACACAAATTGTAGTTTTCAGGAAAGACAGACGACGGCAAATCATTCCAATCCTTGGCTGTACGCATTATAAAAGTGGAAGCAAAGCGCTTTGTTCGTAAGGGTGGTAGACTGACAAGGTATGGATGGTATTGAGCGGTGCGTCTGCTTGTCCTGTTGTGAAAAGGAGATGGTGGAATGAGATCATGCAATTCCTGGGCACATTCTCCGAAATGTATTCTATAAAAGATCGAAAGGCAAGCAACTTTACGCCGGTGCTCGAGACTCTGGAACTTAGTCTCAGCGTTTAGCTGCTCACCTATCACCCACAATGCTCTACGCTCAATCGAGTCCAAAGCGCCCAGCTGGTGTTTGGCTGAACCATCCCACAGATGGCAGCAATCTAAAGCAAATAATAAAAATAATTTTATTAAATCATGGACAAGTGTAATTTGATAAAACATAAGCCTCATTATACTTTTACACTAATATCTAAGAATTGAGGCAATTATTATGGCCAGATTCCAGTGACTTTAGATGTAAACCGCCCTTCTATTATTCACCATTTCTATGATAACATAATTATCAAGCGTGGCGGTCTGTTGTTCATTTTAATGACAACATATTTGCTAATATTTAATTATAGGACACTTACTCATAAACAGATACTTTTGAATCATCAAAAATCAAACATTTGAGTCGGAACTTACATCGAAATAACACTAAACATTTATAAATGCGAATACTCGTAAAATTTAAGAAAATACAATTTTGTGGCAACTATTTTCTAATTCTTAAATTTATGGAGCATGTAATCACAGAAAATGTGATTATAAAAATATTGGAAACACTAACTAGCTATCATTACTATACTACCATACCCATATTGAAATGATTTCAATATGGGTTCAGTAAGTCCTATTCAAAGGCTGGTATTAGAGCATGCTGCCCTATTTAATAAATCTCGTAAATTTACAGTGGTCTTATTTGTACATTACAAAACAAACCAACAAATTTGAACTTTTAAGCAATCCCTGGTACATTTTTATCTAAATATTTTATAGAATTTTTTTTTTTTTATAGTGTAAAGAAAATGGAGGTATCTCCAATTTTGTTTTATAACATAAACATAATATTAATAAAAAAAAATATCAAAACTTGTTTTAAAGTAATTTGATAGTGCACAGTCTTAGTAACTTTCAAAGTTCTATGGTATGTTATACTATTCATACTTAAGTAACTACATAATAAGAAATAGAATTTATAAATTAAAAATCTAAGACTTATTTTGACTTATCTATGTATCTTAAGCGGTGGGTTTTAGAACTATAAATCCAAACTATGCCTTTTTTTAAAAACTCAATAGAAACCATTTCAAAACGAAAGTTTTAGAGCATAGCATGCTACCCAAGACATACATTTTCATAATATAGGACAATCTATAACCTTATTGAAAAATATAAAACATAGTAAAAGACAAATTAATTAGGCTTAAGTGGAACTGGGCAGGTCACGATACTCGCATGCACTAAGATAGATGGCCCAACATGGCCTGACAGCCTGATGAACAGAGAAAAAGCGTTGAAGGGCGATCTTGACGCCTTTATGAGGATGTTGGGCGATCTAGAAAGAGCTAGCTGGAAGGATTTGGGGGAGACCTATGCCCAGCGGTGGGACCAAATAGGTTAAATAAAAAAAATACACAAATTAGCACGTTATTACGTGCACCCGATCTCTGAATTCGCGAAAGTTTTTAGCGAAAATGTGTCGACTGAAAAATAATTAGTGTGCGACGAATCATCAAACAAATCTTATCAAGTCACCTATAACGAGTAGCACGTTTTATCTTCCTCATCATTTAATGACACGTCTGTCTTCATTGAATATGGTCTACCTGGAAGTCATTTAACTCAGAATCCAAGTGGGCTGTTGCTACACACAATTAGGTGGAGGAGGAGAAGTATATCGAGTTACATCTGCTGGACGACCAGCCGCGACAAACGTTTTCTGACAAGACACAGAATTTGTAACATTTCAAGTCGCAGATGCCATAAAATGAACAGAGCGAAGCATAATTATCATTATCATTACAAAAAACAGCCTTTGACTTTATTAATTTAATTAATTGACTTTATTTTGTTTTGCCAGGTTCATGCATCCATCAACTAAAAAGTTGATGGACGCATGAACCCTTACATCCTATAATCAAGTATATATAGGTATTTTGATAACGTTTAAGTATGCTCATTCATTATAGTCAACGAATAAAGTTAGCATCAGATTAAAACAACACTTGACCGAATGTATAATCCTTAGTGTCTCCATAGTTTACAAGAAGTAAAGTTTGTCACAAAGCTTCTCCATCGGCTGCGCTTTTATACTTTGTCCGATAAGGAACGCGAGTTTGTGTGCGTATTGGCAAGGTGCTGGCACGCGTACTGTACCAGGCCAGTTATAGTACAGATGGCACAGTTTGTAGGTCAACCGCTGGCAATGGTCAGGTGGCATCGCGTTATCGTCGTGCACTACAACGTAGTGGGTTGGCGTGACTGTGCCTTGGTTCACCTTTTGCGATGCAAGGAGGAAATCATACCTGTAAACATTTTTTTGAACTAAATTCGTAGTATAGATAAATTAACAGCTAATTCGGAACGTTATTAGTTTCATGGGTTTTATAATCCTATTTTTTGTAGATCTATACATATTTGACCTCTGTGGCGCAGTGGACGAAGGCCTGGCTGAGAGGCTGAAGGTTGCGGTTTCGAGTCCCGTTTGTATGATCTGCAAATATTTGTCTTGGGTTTGAGTGTTTCTATGTATAATATGTATGTATTTAAAACAGTATATCAGTCATATCACAAGTTCTGCTTACTTTGGGGCCATATGAAGCTGTGTGAAAAGTCTGGGATTATTTATTTCTTGATTCCGAGGCCACTTTAAACGTAACTACTATTTAAAAGATACTTAAAACTGACTGGCCTCACAGCTCAATTGGTTGTAGCTCTGTCTTCTGCGCTGTTGGTTGTGGGTTTCTTTACTAACCAGGACAAACATTTGTGTAGTGAATATAGTTGTTTTTTCTGGCAAACGATAAACGTTATTTCGGGACAATCGTGCAAAACCCTACTTTTACCTTAATAACTCTATATATTATATCAAAATCGGTTTGTCTAATAGAGTTTCTTGGTATTACCTAATTAGTATCTTATTGTATGTATTTAAAAAAGTCGGTTTCCATAGTACAAATAAGTTTAGTTTGGGGCTGGATAGCATGTACAATATGTATATATTTTTTAATTAATAAATAATCTTAAACTAACCAGTCTCTCCTAGTAATCTTCTGGTCCACAACAGTGCCTGGATGTGGGTTTTCGAACCCGCTGTCAACCTTCATGAATATCCGCGAGTTGATCCGTTTCTGCACCACAATATAGGTGATCTTTGGCGTGTATGCGTACTGCGCATCAAGCAAACTTATGCTTATCTTGAGCTGAGGGATCTCGTAATCTTTGAGCGTTTTGAGTTGGCCGTCACCGACTCCATCTCTGCGGGTTAAGGAATAAGGTTGAAAATTGATTAAAATGACCATGAAGTGACATGAAAGTCGTATCGTGTCACTAGTTCTTCCAAACCAGTGTCGTGTACGATTAAAGTGCGCCTCAGAGGCTCCATTCATGCACTTGGCACATATATCCAATTATAAGTTCTACGACATGCCGGTTTCTTGACGATATTTTCATATTTTGCATTGGAATTTTTCCTACGGCGAAGCAGTGCATCACTGCTTTTATCTTTTCTCCTCTTTTTTACTGAGCACCAAAATGCATTTCGTTCAATGCAAACGAATTGTCGTTTGTTGTACTCATTGGAGTAGACTAAATGGAACGAACAAAAAAAAACAAAACATTACCGATAGGCATGGAACATTTCAATAGTGAGTTTTCAGATGCTAAAATTCATATGAAATGCATTTTCCTGCTATCTCTCTTCATTCGGTGGCGCTGCGCTTTTCATGAAGCTATGAAAAGCGCAGCGCCACCCGTGGACCCGTGCTCCGTTTTAGTACTATTATGAGTGAACATTGACATAGAATAACCTAAGAGAGTATTTTAAAATTGACTTTAAATTAAGTGCGGTAAAGTATTAATTTCCTTGGAATAATTAGTAGCAGATCTCAAAATCGCCTGTTTGTTTACGTAAACGAAATGAATTTTATTATTATTATCGCCGGTTACAGTCAGTCACCCGAGCAGCGTGGCGTACGACGTCTTGTGAACTTTGTTATTGTTTGAGATTTATTTCCATTGAGTACATAGTAATTGTAATTTATATAGGTATGAACCTATATATTATCCTACCTACATAGCATCTGATTTCGGTCTCTGATCCAATTCATAACAGGAGCGGCAGAGATTAGAAATCATAATTCATACTTAATTTCTAATAGCATACGAAACGTGTGGCGCTAGGGTAATTCTATGCATGAAAAATTATTGTCAGTGAAAAATCACATGTGAAATGATTGCGATTTTTTTATACAATCAAAATTAATTAAAAGTAGCAATCAGTCCCATGCCTAATTCACGCCAATGCAGTGATCCCGGTTCGTAAGAAGAAGGGCGGTCATAGGAGTTGCAGGTCGGATTAAAAATTAAGGAATAACTTTTTTACCTAACAAATGATTGTTTTGAGGTTCTAAGGGTAATAACAAGTAAAAAACTATATTCTTAAAAGCAAGGTAGATATTATATCCTCAAAAAACGAGCATTCATTAATAGTAAAAAATTTGAAAAAATAAAATTGGTTTTATACATTTATTATTTGTGAGCATAGTTTAATTGGCATATAAATAATAAAATTTACTAGATAAAAGAAAGCGGGACATATTTTATATAAAACAAGGGCTATTTACATCGCGGTAAAACATTAAAATTAACAATATATACATTTTCGAAATAGTTCAAGCACATAATAAATCCAATACTTCTTTTGCAAATACTTCTTCTTACACGTTAACTTTCTTATACTAGAAATAAGTGTGTCTGTATTAAATTTAAATTAAATCTTTATTTCAGACTACATTATGTCCATAATATACATGAAATTATCACAAACATTAAAAGTCATCTACAGACCTCTTAATCTACATACATATTAATCAATTACAAAATAATAAGTACAATAGTCAAAACAATGAAATAAAAACGTGCATCCTCAAGTAGTGATACATATAAATGCAGTCGAACCTATTTGCGAATACGCTGAGAATGCTATTGGAGCTGGCTCGGACCATGCGCATCAGAGATGCTCCCCGCTTACGCATGGTGGTGTAGAAGCAGTCCATGCGCGCCTCTGCGAACATTCCTGACGCGCTACAGAATCGAGGCAGCCCCATCAACACCCTGAACGCGTTATTATATTGAACACGTAAAGCGCTGTACTGCTTTTGCGTATGATTCACCCACAGGCTGCATGTGTAAAAACTAGAACAGTAGGCTTTGAAGAGAGTTGTTTTTACTTCTCTAGAGCAGCGAGCGAGCGGCTATCATGTTCGCTCTTACAGACAGCGCCCTCCGTTCCCTCTCAATGTCAACATTATCCTTCAAGTCAGAGGTAAGGTAATGACCCAGGTACTTAAACTCTCTTAATCTCTTTAGAGGAGCTCCATATAATTTTATGGGTGGTAAATTAGATACTGGACAACTTCCTCTGGCTTGAAAACTAATGCATTCACTTTTATTAACATTATATCTTAACCCATGTTTGTCAGCGTACCTCTCGCAGATTTGTAACAGTTTACCTAGACCGCACGTGGATGCGCTCTACAGCACCATGTCGTCTGCGTAGCTAATGTTGTTGATACAGACACCATCAATGTGACAACCAACACGCGTGCTGCTGAGCTCGCCCATGAGCGCGTCCACATACAAGTTGAAGAGCTTTGGAGATGTCAGCCCCCTTTGCCTCACTCCACACTCCAACCTGTATGCCTCCGAGTAAACGCCTGACCGTCTCACCACATTGACTTGGTTTTGATACCAGAACTTAAATATGTCATTAAGTTCTGGTGGCATTTCCAGTTCATTTAGCTTCTGCCACAGTAATTCATAGCTAACCAGGTCGAATGCTTTAGATAGGTCGAGGAAACATGCATGAATGGGAGTTTTGCAATCGGTATAGTACTTGACAGTCTGCTTCAAACTCAAAATAAATAAATATAAAAATAGTATCTGTGGACAAACCTGGTCTGAAACCAAATTGATTATCATTAAGTTTCAGATAACGACCAAGTTGAGCATCAAGCAGACTGTCCAGCACCTTTGCTACAATAGTGGCTAACGAGATCGGTCTATAATTGTTCTTATCACTTATGCTACCGGTCTTATTCTTCACGATAGGTACTACCACAGTTTTCATCATTTCAGCTGGTAGATATGAGTGTCCCATACATAAGGTAAAGAACATGCCTAGTACTCTGGGCATATGAGGGCCCGCATGCTTAAGGTGTTCCATGTTGAGACCATCGTGGCCAGGAGATTTACCTCGTGACATAACCGTTATAACTTTATTAACCTCTTTCGCTGTAAATCTAGTTTGCAATTCCTGGCCATTTGATCCCGCATTGACTACCGACTGTGATGGTCCTAAGGGTGAATGCACGGTAAAATGATCCCTGAACATTTCTGCTATGGCTTTATCATTTGTGATACCAGCGACACTCGCAGGGAGACCGGGTTTACTGTTGAGTTTATTAGTTGCTTTCCAAAAACTACGACAGTCTTGTTTTATGTGTTGAGCGGTAATGTTATCCATTTTTATTTTTTCGTTATTATTTTGACACCACTTTAACTGCGCTTTAAATATCTTTTTACTTTCATTCATATCGCTGTAAGCGCGGCCAGAATTAGGTTTTCCAGCGTTAAGCCAGATCTGATACCTGGCCTCCCGATGCACATCACTAACGTACCTATTCCATCCCGCAATAGGTTTTCTTTTACATTTTAGAATCGCTTTTATAACATTACTACACGATGCCGCTTGACTAAGGACATTCACAATTCTATCATACAATTTGTCAATAATACACCTATGTTCTAATTTATTGCATTTAAAATCACAACACTTTGTCAATTCATTAGAGAAATCTATAAATCTCAAACTATTATAACACATTTTACTATATATTTCTATTTGGTCCAACTTTCTTTCCCCCCATATTATTTTACTAATATTATTATTTTATTCTACCACTATTTTTGGTTTTATAACATTAAAATTACATTCTAATATAACAGGAAAATGGTCTGACCATCTGGACCCGTTCGCGTCACTTATAAATGTATAAGTATTTGAGTGCAAACCTAATTTGTCTACATCTACACATATCCAGTCTTGTTCACTGCAGAAACTAGTCAGTTCTTTAAAAAATGTTGTATAGGGATGCGCGTTAAAGTCTCCAAGTATATAAACCGACTCTTTGTTCTTAATAGTTGTTATAGCACTCACCAGGCTCAAACATTCCGTAAATTCATCTATCTATCTATCTATCTAAATTCGTCACTTTCTCTGTAGGCATATACACATTAATCACCAAAAATGACTTTTGCCCTAAGACAATTTAATAGCACACACACGCGGGTGACCACACTGTATCACTGAAATATTTTGGAACACACTTTTATTCCACAGCAACGCTACTCGTGATCGCAGTCAGTGTGACAATATTTTTTGCCGAATCGGGTTTTTGCGGGTAGTTCCGTAGCATGCATGTATTTTCGTTCGTTGAACTCAATGTATTACTTGCATTGTCTAATAATAATGTTGAATTCAGACACGGTGAGAGGCCCATGGGGCCCACTGTCCAAACATGCACCTCTTTTAGTGTTGATGCGTTTATTTCGATACTTGGTCTGGGGCGTTGCAAGCGTTGAGGAGGACGTCTTATTTTCTATTTCCGATTTCATTTCATCCAGCTGTTGACATGTGACATAATTTGATTGTATGTCCTTTAGCTCTTTTTGTAGAATAAGCAGGTCTTTTAGGAGCTTAGTCAAATCCACATGATCAAATACAATAGGAGGTAGTTTCTCCAAATCACGCGCAACAAAAATGGGCATTACTTCTGGATCCGTCTCCTTGAACAAGAAGATGATGTCCTCGACGTCCCGGTTTTCTTTGCCCTGTCGTTTACGAGAAATCTTCCTCCTCTCCGTAGGCAAGGACTCATACAGTAAATCCTTAGACCGCTTGATTTCGTCACTTTTGAAAGAGGAGACACATATTCGTGTCAAACTGTCCTCTTCGATAATCGAGATTTTATTTTGCACGAACGACAACAATTCGTCTATTACTATATTGCAAGAGTTGCACTTAATCGTTCCAGCCATCATAGCGCTTGACATAATACGCTCGAATAGCACAACCGTTTGCGAACGATCCGCGCGCGCGGCTGCGATTAAGAAGAAGTCTGTTTTTCAATGATGAATGAACAATGATTGCAATTTAATCTCAGCAGACGATTCCGTTACGCGAATATCAGTTGGATAGCAACGTTTTTTGGCTTCCAACACTTTTTGATAAGACTGAAAAGCATTTGGTATTTTGATATTAATATATTTTTTTAACAAAATGTATTGATGTTTAGTTAGTTTAGCCTAATAAATGAAACGATTTCATCTGAGTTAAATTGAAGAACTGTCGTCTGATTGATTGGAATCACTTAGTAAAGTATTTACAGCGGAATCGTCTATCTGAGATATAAGTGCTAACCGGCGACGTTTGCTTCTCTTGCTACTCTCCAAACTCCTTCCTGCTGTACTGCGTCCTGCTTGTAGATTGAAGATGCTCGCTTCGCTCGTCATCGTTTTCAAGTAGTTCTGCGTCAGAGCTTCCAAGTATGCAGACTTCGAACTCATTTAACCAGTCACCGTTAACAAGCAATTAGCTTAGCTTTTGACGTCCCCAGTTTCTTCCAATATGCAACAAATCGTTTACAGAGATTATAAATTAAATCTCTCAAGTAATCGGTCTGTATATTTTCAGTGCCCGGTAGAGTCTGCTAGCATTCCAAACACTTGACGAGATATTTATCTGCCTCATTTTCTTTATTCGTCGCAGATAGCCAGGTGTTTAGAACAACTATTCGAAGAAAATAACACTTTATGGTGGCCCCTGCAGTATAATAGAAAAACAAATTATAAAAATACTTAAGGTATCATATTTACGTACATGCGACCTAGTCCTTTCAGTGACCTATAGCAATCCTCGGCGCACCTTGGCGCACCTTTGCGTTACAGTTTTTGAAACCAGACAATTAAAAGATCATTTTGGTACTTATATGTATCATCTTTGGCGATTCGTTCCTTCCTAAGTAAAAGTCTAATTGAATATGGGAAAACCCAAAAAAACGGAAGTCTCTCTTTGACGGTGCTAGTTACCGATAATGACAGGGTTAAAGTTAACACAATAGGATTAAGATGTCGTACATACCTTCTACTTGAATATCCATGGCACAACAATATCACAAACAATCAATTTCCAAGAAAAACAACACTTTGAAAACAATAGAAATTTCGGCGAAAAGATAACGCTAATGAGCACTAATGAAGTGTTACCACTTCGGATGCACAAAATTAAATGTTCCATGTATGTTATTGCAATTTCTTTTATACCTGGGGGTAGAAAAGCTATTTGTGTATCCTGTAACGATAAATGACATCAAAATTTGACCATCGACATTTCAGCCCTATGGCGGGACCACTGTGCATTGTCGTGTAGGCCACAGACTGTGTAGTACTAGGGTTGCCAGGCGTATACCTCTGTCAAGCAGTTAATAAAAAAATATATATTAGTAGTATTATAAGTGTTTATTGTTGTTATTTTTAGTGGTAACTTTAATTGTATGTGCTCATCAATAATTGTTACTAGTAGATTTATTTTAGTTGTTCAAGAGCTAGTGGAGTTGCGACATTTAATATGAATTAAACTTTTTTTGTTTTACTTGTCATACGTCACACTTCGGCGCACTCTGAAAACCAGCATTATTTCGCAATATTTAAACACAGACTGGGTTAGTGCAGAATAGGTACACATACTCCTAACCTTTAAGAACAATTTTTATTCATGTCTTTGTCCTTTTGATTGTGTACCTGCTATGCTATTTTATTTTGTGTATGCGTGTGTCAAAATAAACTTATTTCATTTGATTATTAAATAATTCAAACAGTAAAAATAAATTGGTGCACGTCATCTGTTATACGAAAGTACTTGTCTGTCAGGTCTGAGTTTTTTTCTGGGTCTGGTATGTGTCTAGAATAATATAAAAATAAATAAATAATCCTGGACATTTCACACATCATCTGGCCCCAAATTGAGCAGAGCTTGTGTATTATAAATAGAAACACCCAAACCCGAGACAAATACTTGTAGATCACACAAATATTTGTCCTAACATTTGTTTACAAAATAAGTATATAAGAATACTAACGACCCGCCCCGGCTTTGCACGGGTGCAATGCTGATATTAAATATACTACAAATGTGTTTATTTACGACATCACAATAGAAACCTCTAAAATTATCAGTGTTTCTCTTCTATATTATGCATGTATTATACATATAAACCATCCTCTTGAATCACTCTATTTATAAAAAAACGCATTAAAATCCGTTGCGTAGTTTTAAAGACTAAGCATACATAGGGACAGACAGACATTGAGAAGCGACTTTGTTTTACACTATGTATATATAAGAATATATCAATCATATGGCTCCCATAACACAAGCTCTGCTTAGTTTAGGGATAGATGATACTGTGTGAAATATCCCGCATTGAGTGTGAGTTAAGTTTACCTGTATACGATTATTTTATCAGGGAAATTCCCGTTCATCTGTGAGTAAAACTGTAACGCGTCTCCGAAGCATGCCTTCAAGCCGTCCGTGACCTCCTGTCCCTTCTCCTGGATGATCACGCGGGAATACCAGAGCGTCAACGACGCATTGTACGAAGCAACGAAAGCTGAAACCAAATATTTTAAACTTAGATAAGTACATAGCACATTAACCGACCGAGCGAAGCGAGTGTCTCCGTTTCAGCTTAGGCCAAATGCTTTCGTATGTCTATCTGTCCGGCCGGCGTCTGTCAGGTTGCTTTACAGTTTGCATTTATTAATCGATTATCGTGAAATTTTGTGAGCAGGTTCTATAAGTATGTAGATTTTTTTGTCGATTCAGTTTTTGGATTTTTTTTTTAATGGCGGTGGTATGGGTTGCCTCGCAAACATTTTTCAGACCTCGCAAGACCTCGCAAACATTTTTCAGAATGACTGAAATATAACTTTTTTTACGTTTTCAATCCCCACATCTCCGCCTTTTTTAAAAATTTACAAAAACTGAATTAACAAAAAAAATCTATATAATTATAGAACCTGCTCACAAAATATCACGAGAAACGGTTGAGAAATGCGAACTGTAGATAACATCCGGACAGACAGACAAACGAAAGCATTTTTGCCTAAGCTGAAACGGAGACACTCGTTTGCGCTTCGCGCTCGCTCTGTTCAACAATAATCCAATAATCCAACTTCTGTCAAAAGTTAATCACTATTTATAATAGTGCCTTCCCTCTTTGTAAGATTGTAACAAATAATGACAGGGCGGATCATAAACAATGTTTAGGCAGTGTTCAAATTGAGAAGCGTTAATAAGCAAGAAGTACTCACCGCACACACTGTTGTTTTTCCTGACAGACTCGTGATATGCGTCGATGCCGATAACCATGACAGACTTCATTGGGATAACGATGTGCCAGAGCGTGCCGCCGAGTTTGCAGTTCATTTGCAGAAGGATCTTCTGCGTTATCCCGCGGATCTTGTTCTGATTCATTAATGTCCGACCATTTATCACCTGTAATAGGTTTTACATCTTTACTCTCACTTTCTGCAATAATAGACGGAAGTGCGTCAAAAGCCGGGGAAGCGCGCGCATATTTGATTTGATCAATGAGCGCGCATGGGGGAGTTGGCCGTCAGATGGTACCAACCCATTTTCTGAGAGGTTGGTACTGTCAGTGAACAGTGTGTGCGTGTGGTTTGACCAGAAAGGGAAATAGAGAAGGAGAACGCATCAGCTGTACCGGTATTGACCGGTACGTCTGCTTGTCCTGTTGTGAAAAGGAGATGTTGGAATTAGATCGTGTAATTCCTGGGCACATTCTCCGAAATGTATGCTATAAAAGATCGAAAGGCAAGCAACTTTACGGCAGTGCTCGAGACTCTGGAACATAGGTTCAGCGTTAAGCTGTTAGTGAACAGCTGAACTCTGAACTGTATTACAGTATTACAGATCGTAGAGCATTGAGGATGATGAGTGCATCATCCTCAATGCTCTACGATCTGTAACACTGTAATACAGTAATAATGTACCTATCTATCTATAGAGAACCATGGTCGCGGGCTGACTCTCAATGTTGAATAAATTAAAAACTAATACACGATAAAACTACTTGTCTGGCAGAGATCGCTACATAGCGATAAGACCGCCCATTGTACTACCGACTAGCATAACATTGTAGTTTTGTTTCTACTTGTTCAATGTATATTTGGTGTGCAATAAAGTATTATCTATCTACTTTTGATTTACTGCAATAGTCTGAGAGCCTACGATGCACTGACCTGTGACGGTATAGAATACTCCGCACAGCATATTCTTTTTATAGCAGCATAGCGATCATCCCTCGATGTGGGACATATCGCCACCACCAGTTGTAGGTCTTCGGTGATGCATTGCTTCAAACCGTTTACGTAGGAGTCCGTTCTGTCGTTCTTAAGTTTAATCATTACAGGGTCTCTGACCATGATTCCCATCGGCCTGCTGTTGCGTTTGATAACGTCCAGGAAGTCCTGTGAATATAATTTACGTAAGAATATACATACTTCTAACTGACAAAATTTCAATTGGCTTCTGCTCGGGGATAGAAATTTCTGGACCCGCGAGATCCTTAACTTGCAACCTCGGCTCGAGATGAAATCTCAAGCAGAGGTTTCCTAGCTTCATTATTGAAGCTAGAGATTCCCTAGCTTCCACAATAAAGGGAGCTCTTACCTTAAGGTCCGTTTAGGAAGTCTGCAAATTATTGAACATTACTGAATTGAACTGAACTGAACATTATTGAATTATTGAACATAATGAAGCTTGTACAGTTTCCATCGATTTGTTACATTTTCCTAAACAAGCCTTTGCATCTAATCTAATAATTTATAAATTGTAAAGTGCTACTGTTTACTCATCCTGTGATATTCAGCACACGAGATGATGGTTATGGTGGTGATGGGACGAGGTACTGATTTTCTAGTATCATAGGATAAGATACAATTTAGAAAAATACGATCTTGTTTTGATAACACCAAAGTCCAAATCAGAGTAACATTTTATATTAGTTTTCAAATTAAATAAATTAGATACTACATTATTTAATTGAATTTCCTAAGATGTTCAGCAGTTTATTAGGAAATTAACATGACGACTTAAATGACCTAACACGCCAATCACACTACAATTTAGTAAATTTAAGAAATGAAATTTCTATTCAATTCACAGGGACAAATAAAAGGTATCCACAAAGGGGAAAAAGGAGGCCTGTGTCCAACAGTGAGAAAGTATAGGCTGATTAAAAACAAAATGTGCCTCTAATTCAGACATCAGACAAATAAAATAAGCTCGATCGAAATAAACAACCGAATCAAAGCCAACACGAAGACAAAATTATAACGAAACTGGCATGTTAGCCCTGGGCGTATTTACTTAATACTTAATATCTAATACGCGTAATACAGCGTATTTACTTACCCTAGTACATTGAGCATCTCTCTCGGTGTATAACACCGCCCAACGCAAAATATCCACAGCCGACATGACAGCATTTTTCGTAACCTCATTATTCCAATCCGCGTTTGGTTTGCCGGGTATTTTGACGTTGTTGCCGAACAGTAACGGCTCCGGGGGTAAGGTCCGGGCAGTCATATCTACTGTCTCCGGAGCTATGCTCAGCCCCCAGCCTTCGAGGCGGCTATTCGCTTTTGGATTTTTTAGGACGCTTTGTATGTACTGTGTGGAATAAATTAGTATAATGAATGAATGAATTAATCGTTTATTTGGCACACAGAAAAAAACAATATAAAAACTACTTCAAAATACAATCCATACTAATATTATAAATGCGAAAGTGTCTCTGTCTATTTGTTACGTTTTCACCGCTAAACGGCTGAACGGATCTTGATGAAATTTGGTAAGAAGATTTATTGCATTTGGGGGAAGAACATAGACTTTTTTGTCTCAAAAAACAACCTTGAAGGGGGTAAAATAGGGGATGAAAGTCTGTATGGGCAACTCATATTTCTTTAATTTAAGGATCTAAAAATTCATATTTTGGCTTTTGGTAAGAAATCCCTACTAATATTATGAATGCGAAAGTAACTCTGTCTGTCTGTTACGTTTTCACGCCTAAGCCGCTGTTCCCATTTTGATGAATTTTGGAAGAGAGATAGCTGGGACCTTGGAGAAGGACATAGGCTATTTTTTATGGAGGTACCACGCGTGCAAAGCTGCGGGCAGCAGCTAGTAATAGCATAAGTAAAACACCTACCTATTGAGTATAAATGTGAGTGCCAAAAAAGCGTCCAGCTCAGCCCGTGTTGGATGGAAGCAAGAAATGCTTACACTCAACACTGATTTTCAGCTGTTATATATCTCATATACCGTGAGAACATGGATTTTTAAATTGTAGTAAATTCATATTTGACTGGCCCATAGCTAGGTAGTAACCCTTTTGCTAAGTCATGAGTTCGATTCTCCCGCAGGACAAACATTTGTGTGATGAATGTAGATGTTTGTTCTGTGTCTGGGTTTTATACAGTATCTTATGTATGTATTTACGAGTATATAAGTATTCTATTAGTCATCTGGCTTCCATAGTAAAAGATATGTCTAGTTTGGTGTTGTGTCAATTGTATCAATTATATCAATAAAAAAATACAAATATTTATTTATTGATGTGTAACATCTGACTGGCTCTTCAGCGTAGTTGATGGTTGGTTTTAGCTTTGCCTTCTACGCTGTAGGTTCGATTCCCTCGCTATGAGAACAAACAATTTTTGTGGGAAACATGGTGTTTGATCTGTTTCTGTGTGGTATAAAGTATCATAAGTATGTATTTAAAAATATATAATTATTCTATCAGTATCCATAATACAAGCTATGCTTTGTTTGGGACTGTCCATCAACATTTATTTATTTCTGTTTGTACTCGCTTGTCTGCAATCTGTAGGAGTGATTTTGTGAAAAGGGAAGGAAGTGTGTAACAAAGAGCCGGGGAAACGCTAACGATTTGATATGAATAATAAGCGCAGGCGGTGGTAGAAATCTACCATCAGTTGGCCATCAGATAGTATCAACCCATTTTCCGAGGTTGGTACAGTCAGCCAACAGTGTTGTATATAAAGTGTGCAGTTATATAAACGAATTCAGCATATAATTTTATTGTTGCTTATTGTCAAGGTGAGATGTCAGATGTTACACATCATAATGCGACTACTGTAATGATTTTATAAATACCGCCTGATGGCAATTAAAACTATTTCTATAGAAAAAATTGAGGGTAGTATGAAATAAAAAATTGGTAGATAAGCGAGAATTCGCTGTAACTTTCTTTTTCATCAGTTCGTTTATTTTGGTGGCCGTTCATTCAAACGATGAATTTCTAACTATGTAGTACTTATATTTCAACTAGATGTCGCTATGGTCGCTGAAGTTTCAATTCAGCCATACTACATATCATAACAGAATATAAGGAAGTTAGAAACATACCTGCTTGAAAGCATTGTGTCTCTGATTGGGTGTGATTCTTGTGTAGGTAGCGACATCCTTCATCAGTCTGAAGTTGTTCCGTTGGTCTTCGCTCAGTCCCGTCAACTGGCAGAGTTCAGGCAGGAGACAGATCATGAAGTCTGTTGGCTTGTCGGAACCAGGCAAAAGTTTGGTGTCCCTGTAAAAAAAGGTATATTTCTTAGGTACTTCAAAAGGAGAACCGGAACCCGTGTAAGATCACTCTGTCCGTCTGTCTGTTTGTATGTCAAGACCCTTTTTCTCAGGAACGTGAGATATCAAGTTGAAATTAATACACTTGCCAGTAAATCAAAACCTATGGGGTACTTCTTGATGACCTACAATTATGAAATTTGGCAAGAAGCAAGGCCTCACAGCACAACTAGCGAAATAATCCGAAAACTATTAATTTGTACTTAAATTACATTTACAATATTTTTTTGAAATTACAAAGGGTACGGTACGATTTAATAGTTACGAATGGTGAAAAACGTAGGTAGAGAGAGACCCTGTCAGGCAAAAATTTCGCACTGTACTACATTTATTCAGTAAACAAGGTTTATTTAGTTTATGACTAAAAATTGTCCTTCGTAACGTATTTATTTATATTAATTCAGAGACATTCCCTGGCCGATAATTGCACAGAAAGCTATACTAGCATGCATGATATATATTATTTGGTATCTTTCTGCTCGCGGCCTCGCGTGGTACCTTCATAAAAAGTAACTTATGAATAAGTATATACATATAATTGTATGTAAACATATATATGTATGTATATATAATTGAACTGTTCTACCGTTAAGCCATGAAAACGTAACAAAGAAAGACGTGAATTTCGAATTCATAACCTTTAAATGTAAAAATCTCGCGTCACGATGTTTATCCGGGATAAAGAATTTGGATATTTTTAAAGATATTAAGAAATTTTAAGATATTTGGGTATTTGTGTGGAATTTGGTCAAACTAAATAGATTTGATAGTTTTAGTCTCGATTATTAACCTCAATATTTTTTTATTGCAAATTAAATGCTTTTCTACAATGAGTTCCAAAAATTTCTAACAGATAAGGTAGTCTAAGTTAACTTCAACAGAACTACTGAACAGAACTCGCCGGGTCAGCCAGTATAGATATAAATTAATAATTATTAGTTAATGTTCGTTTATTTTCCCTAACTTCAGCTCTTGTTTCTAGGACTAATGGCTGCATAAATTGTCAGTCACCTAACGATTAACTGTTTTTTATAACTTTTCACCTGACTTTGCTGCATACACTTGTGATGTTTCTTTGATTCACACAAGTTTATACATTGTTTAGTGAAGATAAATTAAATAAATGCCGTGTATTATGGAACCATACCTGAAGAGACAGACATGCGACAATCTCTCTGCATTTCATTATTAGACCTGCTAGGGTTGTTTGACCCAAAATAATGGACTCAAGGTCAAGTCCGAGTCTAGTCCGAGTCTAGTCCGAGTCAAGTCCAAGTCAAGTCATTTCTTTAAGAGACTAAAAAGTCGCATCTGCCGACCCTCCTTAGGCCCAGTCTGAAGAAGTTCTTCTTTTTGTGGGTGTCAAATAATCATTTTCTTCACTTTCAAAACTGATGAACTGATGAAGATTCTCTAGATAAATCGTTACAGTGTCGGTGCCTCCATCGACAAAATAATACGTGAGTAAAGCCCGTGTTTGTCAAAATGTATAATTATTTTCTTACATTTTTTTAGACGTCGCATTGTTGTTTATACAACCGAGCCGGTAAACTAGCTTACGTTCTACCTGATGACAAGCTAGCGTAACCAACGGGCTATTACAATATCAGAGATATCACATGTGCGTTGCCAACTTTACACAGTAATTTCACTTGCTATAATTCACCTTTCTGCCAAAGGAAATTGAGCCCAAAGAGCTAAACAAAAGCTCGGTTTACATTCTAACCTGGAAATAAGCATGGGCTGGTCCAAATCCATGATATCGATGCCGTAGTTGTTCTTGTAGTAGTCGACATAACTGATCTTAATTATTGTTCCTTTGTCGTTTTTCTCGAAGGTCGATCTCGGGTTCATCGTGTCGTCAATACTGTCGACTCTGCGGAAAAAATTAACTCAATTATTTTTTTAAATTATACAACTCAATTATACAACAAGTTTGAAATTGTATACTTAGCACTGTATAATGGTATTATAGTAATTATGTTGTTTAACTTTCATGGGTTGTTGGACATACCATAACATCCTAATCTAATTTAATACTGTATCCGCTAATCCCATAATTCATAAATAGCTGACAGACAGACAGAAAGAAAAGAAGAAAGAAAGAAAGAAAAGAAAAAAGAAACAAAGAAACAAAGAAATAAAGAACGAAATAAAGAAAGAAAGACAGACACAAAGACTTCTTATTAAACACCGAAGCCAACAGAAGGGTACTATAATCTGTGTATCTGTGTATATTTGTCTGTCTATGGCATCTCAGCTCTCAACAGTGAAACCAAACCAAAAGTAAAATTTTTAAAAATACCCCCAAATAAAAAACATATGTTTAAAAAAACCTATTCATTTGAGTCCAAACATGGTACATGGTAAACATGCTATAAGTTGGTGAGTTGGGTATCTAGCAGGTGATTGATCAGGTCAAATTTACTTTGTTCTTGCAATATCATTGAAGTAACAGGATACCAAACATTGAATCGATCAGACTTGTGAAAGTTGTTTATATCTATTTATCAACTAGAGCTGGAGCTGAGGAGCTGATGATCTACAAATAGTTAAACAGATTTCCTTGAATCATAGCGCTAAGAACACTCTCAATCAAGTTACCTTTAACTTTTACCTTTACCTAAACAAAAATACTCAATAAATACCAGTTAATACATTTGAGGGCTACAATGCCCAAGAAAGACAGTCACATACACAGACGCTAACTATTGGCCTCATACACAAGCTCAGAGTCGCGTAACGTGCTATGGAGAGAACTATGTTGGATGTTTCACTACGTGATAAAATCCGCAACGAGGAAATCCGTAGAAGAACCAAAGTCACCGACATAGCACTCAAAATTTGCAAGTTGAAGTGGCAATGGGTAGGTCATATAGCTCGCAGAACTGATAACCGTTGGGGAATAAAAGTTCTCAAATGGCGAGCAAGGACAGGAAAACGAAGCGTAGGACGACCCCACACCCGATGGGCTGAAAACATTGTAAAGATCGCAGGAAGTCGGTGGATGGAAAGGGCTCAAAATAGTACTTCCTGGAAATCTATTAGGGAGGCCTATGTCCAGCAGTGGACTTCATAAAGGCTGTTATGATGATTATGATGATACACAGACACACAGATACACGCGTTAAGAACAAAATGAGCAATACAAAACCCTAATATATACTATACTAAAGACAAATTACACTGTGTACAGACGTACACAAATAAAACCGTTTTAAAAGCGCAGAAAAAGCTAGAACAACTAACATGAGCGCCGCTCAAAATAGGTAGTTATTCTGTTGTATAACTGCATTTCTAAATGAAATAGACTATCCTTTCCATATTACAATGTGTTATTGTAATATGAAAAAGACAGCACTACCCTATATATATATATATATATATACATACATATATATATATATATATATATATATATATATATATATATATATATATATATATATATATAACAATGAATCCTTATTTCCCTTAGTCACGGCATCATGCGTGTACGGCAAGACCAATTTCGCTAATTCTTTTTTTGTTGTGTTTGTTATTGTCAGAAGGTTCTTATGAAAGTAAAAAAATAAGAACGTTGCGTGGATAATTAGAAAATTTAGGAAAATTTCACGATGATATTAATATTTCTAATGTAACCTTAGCGCTTTTAACAATATAAACTTTTCTAATGGCGCCATAAGGTTTTATTAAACTTTTCTAATAAAACCTTATGACGTTTGACATAACTGTCAGTCGTTTTACAGTTGGCGGGATCGCTGCAAATATCGTTTATTGGAATAATTGATATATTAAAATTCGAATTCAATATTTACAGTTAAGACAGGACGTCTTTCGGGTCAGCTAGCATAGTTTCTGTATGCAAAAGCAGAGACACTACCGCTGGTAGGTAAGTCAACGACACTAAACATACCTGAACAGTTTCTTATTATAAATAGTCATGACTGAGGATCCAATCAGAGTCTCGGCCATTACGCGTTTCCAGTTCGTGCCTTGAGAGTTGACCGCCTGCTTTATAAACGAGAGCACGGTTTCTGTTCGCAGAACTCGGTGTGTCGAGTCTAGGGTCAGCATGAGACCACCTTCGTATTCATCCACCGCTGTGACGTAGCTGTGTTAGAAAAAAGATCTTATTTAGTTATATTTTTGCAATAGACAACTGCACTGATAAAACACTTATCTTAATAATTCATTTTTAAATACATACTTATGATGCCTTATATCCATAAATCCAGACACAGATTAAACATCTGTATGGGGGACACTGTATGCTTCTATATTAAGCTCCCTAAAAATGCAACTAAACTGTTTGTATCAATGTTTTGATACAAAAACACATTGATCTATGGGAGTTGATCAATACGACATTGAGGTTTAGCTCAAACAAAAGTGTTGAGTTAAGTAAAGGAAGTTGTTAGGATAAGACTATTAGGCTCTTTTTTTCCACGACATCATTTGGCCCGAAAATAAGCAGAGCTTGGGTTATGGGAACCACATAACTATTATTTATATATGTATATTTTGTAAATACTTATATAAACACACCCAGACGAGAGACAAATACTTGATCAGATCATACAAACATTTGTTCCGCTACGGGTATCGATCCCGCAACCTGCGTTTCAGCCGAGACCTGGCCCACTGCGTCACAAAGGTCTTGAGGTCTGGTGGTACAATTCAAAAGCATTCTCCACCATGAATTTTGGTACGGAGATTGTATTGTATTTGTATTATTTTTATGTAGGTACCACGCGTGCAAAGCCGCGAGCTGCAGCTAGTACATACCATTAGCATGAAGTAAGGATGGACGTGTTGCCAGTGATGACATATGGAACTGAGACTTGGTCGCTAACAATTGGCCTCATACACAATCTGAGAGTCGCGCAACGTGTTATGGAGAGAGCTACTGGTATGTTGGGTGTTTCACTACGTGATAAAATCCGCAACGAGGAAATCCGTAGAAGAACCATAATCACCGACATAGCGCTCAAAATTTGCAAGTTGAAGTGGCAATGGGCAGGCCATCCCCAACGGCTATCAGCTTGCAGAGCTGATAGCCGTTGGGGAATAAAAGTTCTCGAATGGCGATTAAGGACAGGAAAACGAAGCGTAGGACGACCCCTCACCCGATGGACTGATGACATTGTAAATTCGCGGGAAATCGGTGGATGAAGAGGGCTCAAAATTGTTCTTCCTGGAAATCAATTGGGGAGGCCTATGTTCAGCAGTGGACTTCTAGGGGCTGATATGATGAAGGATGGATAACAACTTACCCCGGCCATACTTCCAGCTTATGTTGCGGTATTTGAATAGCACTCTGCTGGTTGAAGCTCTGGCGCCCGAATCGCACCATATCGAGATCCTTCATTATACACTTGAAGAGCACATTGTAAAGGTGGATCATTTCGCTCAAACGACGCGGACGACGGAACAAAATCTGTAAAGACACATAATTTAAAAGATCACAGATTTATGTAGGGTGCAAAGCTGCGGGCAGAAGCTAGTATGTAAAAAAACAAAGCGCGAAAAATATTGAGTATAACGAAACGAGAAGTGAAATCGGGAAATAAAAGCGAGATAATAGGTTTTTTTGACATTTCACACAGCATCATCTGGCCCCGAAGTAAGCAGAGCTTGTGTTATGGGTACCACATACATGACTAATATACTACTTATATACTTGTTTTTAATTTTATTTGTAAATACATACTAGAAACACCTAGATCTGAGACAAATACTTGCAGATCGTACAAACTTGTTCGTGGCGGGGATCGAACCACGTGTCAGTCGGGCCTTGGCCCACTGCGAAACGTAAGGTCGTCTAAATGATCTGAATCATTCTTAGCTACTTACTTTGATGTTGACTTTACTTTCGTCGTAGGGATTAGTTGACACCAAGTCGAGAGCTTCCTCGGGCAACTGATGAGGGACGTACAGCGTTGTGCCGTCGAAGGTCTTGGTTTGGAATAAGTGCTTGTGCTCTAAAACAAACAATGTCTTCCCTTATTAAAGGGTCACACAAGGTCCTTTTTAAATAAAGTTATTATTTAAAAGCAAGCAAATCACAATCAGTCTGCAGAATCATTAACCTAATGAAACCTAATGAAATTTCACCAACTTTAAAAAAAAGTTGTTTTGAACTGAAAAGGTTACTAATTCATAATTAACAAATATTATAACAGCATAATTTCAATATCAGCTTAAACGCCACTGTGATGCCGATCTTCAGTGACGCCTGACGTAAACCAATTCGAGGTACGCAACGTTCACTAAATTATATATGTACATTTGAAAAAAAAAATTAATCACTAATTGATTAAAAGATTTTAAATAACCCTGCATAAGGTATCCAATAATCACACATCTCTACTAACATCATAAATGCGAAAGTCTATCCGTATGTTACGTTTTCACACCTAAACCGCAATATCGAAACAGTGTGGCGAAGGGATTAAAGTGCGCATCAGAGGTTTCTTTCGTGCACTATGTGATTATAAGGAGATAACTTTAAAATCCCAAACATTATCACAAACGAGCTTCCGCACCGTGACCTATGCCCGCGTAGAAAATTCGACATCGAGTTATGAACTCTACTAGCTTCTGCCCGCGGCTTCGCACGCATAGTACATACATAAAAAGTCGGTACCTAAGATACTATCTATATCCATACCAAATTTAATCAAGATCCGGTCAGCCGTTAAGTCGTGAAAAGGTAACAAACAAATAAACAAAACTGACATACACAGGGACACTTTGTATTTCAAAGTGTTTGTATATAATAACCAGAAGCGATAGAAGTATTTATTTTGATATAAGGATCAATTTGTTACTGCCAAAAGTGCATTAGAAATAAATTATAAATTTTTATTCTATTTAAGGTTCACTATTTTGGCGGTAATGGCTTACTCATAAAAGATTATGCTGTCGCGGGCTTCTTTGTAGGTCTATTTAAGATATTTCAATTATACATTATATACATGTAATTTCTAACGGTTTTTGCACGCACGCCAGAATAGCTCGCAGATGGCAGGATTTTTTTCTACCTCCGTGACACTTATCGTTATAAATTATAGCTTATGTGTTATTCTGATGTATAAGCTATATTATTGTAAAGCTTCATTAAAATCCATTCAGTAGTTTTTGCGTGAATGAGTAACAAACATCCATACATACAAACATTCGCATTTATGATATTGGATGAACAGATTAATAAAAAGTAGCTATTACATAATTGCCAAACTCAGTCCTAATTCCTTAAACTGCGTTAAGGAATAACTAACGTACACACATTCGCATTCATAACATAAGTAGGAAGTAAAATAGGATTTGTATTATATTATTATTGTCTGGCCTGTCAGCTCAGTTGGTAGTAGCTCTGCAGTCTGTGCTGTAGGTTGAGGGTTCAATTCGATTCCCTTTCAGAATAATCATTTGTGTTGTGAACATAGGTGTTTGTTCTGTGTCTGGGTGTTATAAAGTATCATAAGTATGTATTTAAAAATATATAAGTATTTTTTCAGTCATCTGTAGGGCTATTATGGAACTCTTATTACAATCAATGTCTATCGAAACGTCAAATTCGTCATTCGAATGATTGAAATTACGCCGAAAACTGATAGACATTGATTGTAATTAGAGTTCCATAATCGCCCTACTGGTTACCATAATACAAGCTACGCCTAGTTTGGCGCTAGATGGTGTCGTGTGCATCCAGCAATAACTATTATTTATTATTATATGTTATTAAAAATATGTTAGCTAAACATTTTTTTAGGTGTGAATCAAGATATAATAATAAACATTGTTGGATAATGCAAACCACACCTTGTATTATGGTGACCTGCATGGCGATTACGGAACTCTTGATACAAATGAGATAATAAGAAAATTTTAAGTTAAATAGATGATGTGGTGCTGAATTGGTTTGGGAGCTAGTCATTCTGATTCTGATCCTTATTAACTTCGGAAGTCTTTAGTGTGCGTGCTCACATTTGCTTGGTAGAATTTATAATCAATATCTATAAACATTCGATTACCAGCAGAAACTGTCTCTTTAAGCATATTATAAAATATCAAATTATTTAGATGACAAAAAAAGCTTTGAATGAGTGTGCTCCAACTCGACTCGGCATTCGTAACAAAATCGGCAAGAATCATACAAAAAATGTTTAAGACCAGACGAGTTTCTTGCCGGATTCATCTTGAAACTGGGGTTAGGAGGAACCGGCACCTAGATTCACTAGCATGTAAGAAGGCGGTTCTAAGTGGTCCTTGTGATTTTATTGAATTGAATAAAGAGTGTTTTGATTTCATTTGATTTGATTAGCAACAGGCATTTTTTCATGGATTGGTATTACGTACGTTCGATCTCTAAGTTTCTTTTCTTATGACAGAATGTTTTACAATCAACATCAACCTTCCAACACCAGCAATAACAGAAAGCTATTAGTATTAAAGTTTTGATAGTATCACAATTCCATAATCGCCCGGCAGATGATTGATAGAATACAAATTTTTGAAGTGATAACTTCTTATGGGAGGGTAAACCGCTTCGTTACGTAACGCGTTACGGCGAGAGTCTGTCTAGCTTCCCTTTCTCTCATGCATACGGCAGCGGTAGGCAGGCTCCTCCTCTTTCACTCTAACGCTAATTAGTTTAGTTTAAGTAATCACTTCTGTCGGGCGCCCCGAGACGCACATGTTTGTTTTTTTTTAAATACAGACTTGGCATACTTTATAACACCCAGGCATGAAACTAACACTTATGTTCTTCACACAAATGTTTGTCCTGGGAAGGAATCGAACTCCCAACCTACAACGCATATTTTAGCTTGCATCACATACTCGTAGTATCTCTGTAAAGTTTTTTTGGTTTGGCGCTAATAAGGATCAGTAAGGTTATATCAAATTCAATAGAACTTGGATACAAGTTCTATTGAATTTGATATAACCTTATTCTATATTATTCTTTATTACATAAGAATTATTATATCTCTTTAAATTATCCAAATAAGACCATTACTTACGAAGATAATAAGTAATAAACATTATACCGTTCATGCCGGTAAAATCAATGTACGAGGGTGCGTGTGACGTCACAGGAACGGTCCGAGCGCAGCCGGCCCTCTTACTTCACGATTCGATAACTGGCGGCGACCGCACCTATGACGTCACAGCTACTGCGGCAAACACTCACTGAACTTCGCTAGTAATTTCGTATAACTTCATAACTTAGTAAATTTTTGTCGTAGAACAAAAAAAACTTGCAGTTTTTGTTAAGGATTTCATAGCTCTATAAATCTGCATTCTGAACTACACACTTTACGGATTCTAATTGCACAAAAAAGCTTACCATTCAACAGCTTGAACCGCAAAGCCTTATGGTCTTGATCTGGGTCGTAACGCACTTCGTATTCAAAGACTCTATTCTCTTTAAACTGGAGTCGTATGAAGTTGGCAGTCACCTCGATCGGCGTGCCAGTTGTACCGTGCATCTCAACTGGGGGTGTCTCGGTGTTCACTTCACTCTGTGGATAGTCAACTTTAATAAAAAAAAATATAAATGTTATATTGAATTATATTGAAGCTAACCTCTGCGACTTACGAATACTAAACTTTACGGAGCGAAGACCGATTAATTATTGGGTTGCCGTGGTGATTGCATAGAATAGGACCCCTCCATCTCCTCCCGTGCATGTCGTAAAAGGCGACCAAGGGAACACACCGGGGGATTGGGCAGCAGCACCCCCCGAGCACAAAATACTAAATCTGCAGTCACCAATCCGCCTGCCAAGCGTGGTGACTATGTCAAAACCCCCAAAATGATGGACACAACTAGAAGACGGCGCCCAGTTCTTGGCAGTTCCGCTATTCCTGGCATAGGTGGCGGCCACGGTAACGGCGGAACAGGGGGTTCGAAGAATCTTTTACAGAGGTCCAGCTACCAATCCCAACGAAGCGTAGGACGAACGATTTTTGATTTTTTGATTTTAATTGTGTACTAATAATATAATTGTGTATTAATAAAGCTCCGACTCTTTCATATGAACAAAAAAAAGATCTCCTCATTCCTCTCTCATAAATACTAAAGAGAAGTTACGCCACACATCCTTAGGTGCTCATTACACAAACACACTTTTTCACAATAATTTTTATTTCTCACTGTACTTTGTTCTGAATAAACAAATTTCCTCCTCCTTAAAGCCATGCAAAGCGTAAAACATTTGTCCATCTGTTTAATGTTTTGTAATGGATTTCCGCAAGGTCACGCCTGAGTCAATTTTATTTAAGTAGCCCATTTTATTATATAAAATCTTCTACATTGTACAACGCTTTAACGCTGGTGACGGAAAATACGATGTGTGTATATATATATTATGTTCCCTATAGACTCCGAAACGGCTAGAGTTAACATTTTTGGGAAATCTTCAAATTGGCAAGTGATCTTCTGTGAAGTTTGGTAGCGATCGGATCAACAGAACTTATGAACGGCGTGCGTAGAAGCTAGCTATTTGTGATCAAAAAGTCGATGAATTTAAACATAGATATAAATAAATAATCCCGGATATTTCACACATCATCACCTGGCCCCAAAGTAAGCAGAGCTAATATGGTGACTAATATGGTGGTAGCGTTAGTATTGAGGTGAGGTGAAGTACGGCTTTGCGGACGTGTCTCGCTAAGCTAAAAAGTCTATATGTGAATACTACCTTATGGCACTAGCTGAAGCAGTATGATCTGCAAATATTTTCTCGGGTCCAGACATATTAAAGACAAAGAGATTTATATTATACGGTGGTAATAATACATTCTATGTATATATGTATAATACATTCTCAAAAAAAAATTACTATTTGGAAAAAGTTGTCAGGAGTAATAAGTGCTCCCTCAGTACAGTTTCAAGCATAGACTTGATAAATACATCAAAAGTGAAGTGTATAATATAATAGTATATTTAGCGACAATAATAATAAAGTTAAACTTACAAAATATTTGTTTTTTCCACTTGATGAGGCTGAAGTGCTGGAAATGGAGGTCCCGGCCATTCTTGTTGATACTTCTGAAACATCCCCTTGCCCGCTGAGCACGGAAGATGCCTTTGAAGCTTGCCTAGAAACGAAAGACAGTAACATTAGATACCCTATCTTTTGCACAAATTAACTAGCCAACAGTTAAATGACAACTTAACGAAAGTTTTAACTATGTATCGTGCTTTGCAGAATAGGGCTTAGTAAGCCTAACACAACCAATTCTATTCTTCAGGAGTCTTTTTCTACACATAAATAAGTACACCAAATCACTCAGACCAAATCAATCTGAGCCCACAGGTGATAAGTTTCATCTGTAGGTAATAAGAGAAGTGTAGGGACATTTTGTAGATTTTATTTTCTTCATAACATTAAATAGATTAAATGGACAAATATTTAGTACTATTCCGCCAATCTATTACCAAAGAGTTATACACGATGCAGACGCATGCACCTCTCTCTCGCCCGCAATTGGCCGAGACACAGTCTCGGCCTGACGTTGGTCGAAGCGACAAGTCTGCAGAGCAGTGTTTTTTCGTCGAAGTGCGGAGTGAGTCATGTGTTCCTGAGGATGCCTCGTGGAGAGGCGAAACACATGGCGAATTTCTTTTGGAGGTTGCATGTGTGGATTGTGTGTGCTTGCCATTTACTAACGCTTTGCATGGCTTTTCAATTGCGGGCGTGAGGGAGGTGCATGCGTCTGCACCGTGTCTAACTCTTTGGGAATAGATTGGCGGAATAGTACTAAATATTTGTCCATCTATTTAATGTTTTGTAATGTTTCCACAGTCACGCCTGAATTAATTATCTATTTTCTTCATATTTCTAACTAATGGAGTTACTAAGCCGGCCAAAAGCCTCTGTCATATGTAACGAATTATAAAAAGCCAGAATCAATTGCTTAACCATGGAGGAGCTCAGATGTAAATGCCACTGTGGCCATGGTCACCCGTAAAGGTATTAACCACTGACAATGTTGCTTAACTTCATTCATTTATGCTGTGCCAAATGTTTGAAAAATATCTGGTATGAATCTGGTAGACGATAGAATTTTGTATTTCCCTAGCAGACCATTGAAACCCTTCAAATACCTATGTAACTATATTTATTTCTACTAATTCACCGTCTGAACTATAATTTTAGAACTCTTACTGCTTTACTCCGAAAGCGAAATCTATATTTCTGATTTAAACAAATAAATATTTGAAAAACGTAATTCTAATCTGGATTTAAACCGAAAATACACATTTTTCACATATCATAATTTAATTATCACTTAATTTTAATCCATCGAGATAAGTACTAACAAATTTTAACAGTTAAATTTGAGATACAAATAAGTATTACAATTATTTTTTTTATTTATACCCAGACACAGAACAAAGACCTGTTCATAACATAAATGTTTGTCCTGGAAGAGAATCGAACTTCTAACCTACAGCACAATCGGTACAGCTACTACCAATTGAGCTGACAAGCCAGTCTAATGTCAAAGGTCAGTCAGGCCCATGGTATGTGCTATCTATTTGTAGGTCAAAGATGATTTGAAACTTACATTGCTTGTAGAAGCTTTATGCCCCGGCCTGCTCCCTTCGACACGGCGCTGGCAGCGGCACTAGGAGTCATGCTCGGTCCGACATCAGACGCGGGAAGGAATGTAGGACCTGTGAACATATGCAACCATGCGATTGGTTAGCATAGCATAGCACCAAAAGGTTACCCTATCCAAAACATGGAGAAAACACAGGTTGCTTTTATTTCTATATACATGCTGCTGCTGCTGCTGCTGCTGATTTTGTTTTATTGTGATTGTGCAAGGTGTGTGCAACAGGTCTCTAAATAATGTAATATTGTAATCTATCATAGGAATTATATACAGAGCTCGAACTACTTATGGTCTTTGATGGCTAAAGGTAGTCTGAGGTATAGTAGTAGTATTTTTCTTAATTTTTAGTAATGGGGCAATCTGAATAACCTGGCGTTCTAAGGTTTGGCCTAAGCGGTTATAGTCTCTCAATTTTATTTATGTCTTGGATACCTACTGTATATTATATTTTAATAATAAAATACTGAACCTGACACACAGCATCATCTAGCCCCAAAGTAAGCAGAGCTTGTGTTATGGGTATCAAATGACTGATACAATACTTACATACTTTTTTTTTGTAAATACATAGCTATTATACATAGAAACACCCAGACCCGAGACAAATACTTCCAGATCATACAAACATTTGTCTTGCGGCGGGAATCGAATTCGCAGCTTTCTGCGTCTCAGCCGGACCTTAGTCCACTGCGCTACAGAGGTCGTCACAATACATACATACATAGTAAAACACCCAGACCTGAGTTAAATATTTGCATTAATACCTGGTTTCATTTGCTGAAGCTTAGCCATCATCATGGCAGCACGCCCTCTGCCACTCATGCTTGACGTCATACTAGTAGAGCTCACCTATAAGATTGCACAAGTTAGTTTGTATGACTGAATGGTGGCCGAGAAGATATTGCAAAGTGGGGCATCACACAGAAACGTGAGAAGGGGCAATATTAACAATGTTGAATCAGGAGTGTGGAAATCAAGTTGTAAATGAAAATAATAAGTAGCCTAGCCTTTTTAACTATCAATAGGCAATAGTTCAATAGATGGACGGATCAACTAAAAGCACTAAAGGCTGGCGGGACCTGGACTAGAGTGGCAACAGATAGGAAAGCATGGAAGGAGGCCTTTGTCAAGCAGACAAACAGAAACCATAAACATATTAGAATATAAGAAAACTGAACTATTTTCCTGAATAAAAAGCTTTCCTATTATTATTATTACTAGCTGTCCGCGCGCAGCTTCGCCCGCGTTGAAGAATTTTCCCGGGATAATAAGTAACTTTCTAGAGTTATGCATTTAGCAACATTCATTTTTATTTATAGAGATATACACATAATAGGTATCTATACTTACAGTGAGTATATAATAATCTATACTTACATCACTTGGAGAAGCACTTTGTACAGGTGTATCCTCAGGTGTCGTCACCTGCGAAGCCTGTGGTGAATTTCGCTTATGAAGCTCTTGGAGCAGGGCAAGGCCCCTTCCCCGACCCTTATTTGTATCCATTCTGTCAAAGAAGCAATTTATTTAAATACCCATTTTGTAAGAATAGTATAAAACCCTATCAAACTAGTGGCCCAATGTGTGCCTGTTACACACATTGGGCCAAGGTGGATCATCCTTTTATATCCAAAAAATTGGATACAAAGGGATGCTGTTTACACATTAGCATTTATATATTAGATATCTTTGAGCGAAATATTCAAAGAAATTAATATTCTCACAATAGCTTCACAATATATACATGAAAATTTGTTATACACACATAAAAATAGAGATCAATTTCAGCAAAATAGTGACCTTCATAGAATCAATACTAGGAATAGACACAAATTATACATACCTAGGTTTCAACTAGAAAAAGTAAAAAGTCCTATATGGGGAACATGTTGCGCTTCTATAATAAGCTTCCTGAAAATGCTACTCAACTACCTATTATTACATTTAAAGCATACATAAAAGGTTGTCTTATAAAGAAAGCTTATTATAATATGAATGACTATATTATTGATCAGAATGCATGGCCTCATGTCGCTCTGCCCTCAGACAGTTAACTGACACACTTGAAATGTATGAACTCTCTTGTATTGGTATTTCATAGTTAAGGTAGTTTTAAGATGGATCATGTAAGTAAGTGCTAGGACCAAGACGAGTTTCTTACCAGTTCTTCTCAGGCTTGGGTTAGGATGAATTGGCACCTAAATTCACCTAAGTATGTAAGAGGTGACTACTAATATGTGAAGCAAAAACTTTGTACCCCTTTTTACGAAATATGCGCGGACGGAGGAGTACGTAATTTCGCACACTTATAGTTTATATAGTGGAGTGCAGAATGCTATAATTTTTTTTAATTATGCATAAAAAATACATTATTTATTAATGAACTATGGTCCAATTTTAAACAGTGGACAACCATTAGTATTGATAATTCCGCATTGATAAAGTTGGATGTGGAAACTTATGCAGCCGCAGCAATTTACCTAGATACAGTATGTTTAATCATAACCAGTCATTGTCGCTATTGTAACTTGGGAAAGGATAGACAACTGTTTTTGCTGACGAATATCAAAAAACTGAATAAGACACCAACATGTGAACACTGTTTGCGAAGAGAGCCAAGTTCCTTTTGATGTGTACATAATAAACTAAAACGATTTGATTGGCCGTTCAGTACTGGTCATCTATTAGAAATATACATCAAGTAGATCAAGTAGACCACATTGGCCACCTTGTTCAATGTATACAGCAAGATTAAGGTGGTTGAATTGGCAACTGCACATAAATACTTGAATAATTAACAATTAAATAATTGGTAATTTTACTTACATGCTTTATAATATAAATAATAAATATTGGTGGACAGTGCACACAACACCATCTAGCCCCAAACTAAGCATGGCTTGTATTATGGTGACCGATGACAGATAGAATACTTATAAATTTTTAAATACATACTTATGATACTTTATAACACCCAGACACAGAATAAACACCTATGTTCACCACACAAAAGTTTATCCTGGGAATCAAAAGCTCAACAGCAGACAGCAGAGCTACTACCAACTGAGGTGACAGGTCAGTCGACATACAAGTACTTAAATCAGTTTAAAAATAACGACATATCTAAGTACCTATTATGAATTAATATTTATCTAAGTATTCCCTGTTTAGCACAGGTTAATACTTTAAAAGTAAATAATAATTCTTTGGAACTTCTTGCAGATATCAAGATACTTACACAAGTACCAGTGTTTTGTAGGTCTATAACAATCTTTTTATCAAATAATAGGTCTCTACTTAACAACCGAATACTTTAACTAATTAGCAAGCAATGTACCACTGCTTATTTGAAATGGTACAAGCTCTTTTAAGAAACCACATAATATTACAACTATGTAAAAAATATATCAATACTTAAAATATATCAAGAATAGAATAGAATAAACTTTATTGTTTGGCTGTTTATGTACAAAGATATTTTAAACATTTATGCATCATGGGCATACATTATTACTAGAACTATGACAAGGTACCTAACACATTTTATCTAGGAAATGTTGCCCATTTAACAAGAAATAGTATAATTATTTTAGAGGACTTTAATTACCTTCAGATATATGTACTTATGTGGTAATTTACGGCCTTTACGATTTACGGTTTATAGCAACGAGTATTCAAAAACTAAAGATTTTAAAAGCGAAATTCGAAGTTTGGAAAAGCTGATCTTTGTGTTTTAGTATTTTATTTTGGATTAAACAGGTGGTTAAAAAAGTTACGAGTTGTAAAATTTATAAAACATCTACCTGCCTCCTTTTAAAAATGTCGAAATGCAGGTTTTTTAATACATAATAGGTATTAAATACAATTACTTCGACCGAGTGATCGATGAGAATCACGATAAAGCTACCAAAACCGACCGTCTTCTATGTATTTTATTCCAACATAAATACGTACCGAAATCGGTATTACAACTTCTTATGTGACCAACGTTAATAAAATTAAGAATTTAAATAAACTTACTCAAAATCTTTTGAGAACCTAATTCAGATTTTAGCGGACGATGCTTTTTTCCAGACAAAAACTTTGTCAAAAATGCATTTGCTCGCACATTTCGTTTCGCACAAACAGAGTTGCCCGATGCAGCTTGTTTCAAATCGCCAAAAAATCTAAAAAAAAGCCTATAATCGCCTAATTTTTTTATTTCATTTCATAAATTAGCCTACATCGCATAATAAAAGATCCGTAATACATAGCCTAATAATTCGTAAAAACATAGCGGGTAACAAACAATACTACAGTAATTTATTTTTTGCGTCAAGCAAAACAGACAGAAAGAAAAAAGACTAACAGAAAAAAAAACATGACATACCTGACTGATAAATCAAATATTGAAGTTGGAGGTGAATTACTAATGTAAGCATGTAATGTTATTTTTTCCTGTAGAGCCTTAGTAATAAAACATTAAAATAACAGAAAAAAACCACTTGACATATTAACTGTTTTAACATTATATGTTTTTGTTGTCTCGTAGAGTTAAAAGCTTTTATTAAAAAAAAAATTGTAATGTGTCGTCTGCTAACAAAATAAGCACATCGAGGATTCATCCATCATCATATCCACAGCTGGAGGGCCCAGCATTGTTGAGAGGGTCCGTTCGAGATCTTGGTGTTGTGTATCTAAATAATAGAACTTTAAAAGGACCTTAAACGATCTATAGATAGCTCAACCTATCCAGATCACTTACTACAATAGGGCACCGTCCTAAAACACTACCGGCATTGCCACGTTGAATGGTATAGGTATACATACCTTTCTGCTTTCCCAAAATTTCTAAATACATTAAAATTTAAAATGTATATATTTAAGTTTAAATTAAACAGTTTAAAATGCACCGATCACTTTTCACCAAAATAAAAAATTTAATGAAACTTTCAATGAAGCAAATGAGATTTAATTTCTGAAATAGCCTAAACGGCGACCAGTTCCCTAACCTGGCACCATCGCACACAAGCATGCAATGATGTAAGCAAAGAAATATAATCGATAAAACGGAATTTGCTTTTGGTCATTGCTAGAGTTTTTGATTGATTAATTTATATGGAATGCTATTCCTTCATGGAAACATTTACGTTTCCATGAAAGAATAGCTAGCTGGAAATGTTTGCCTCTGTGGTGGTACACTGCCCTTTTATCCCAATAGACGACTCCAGCACCGTTTGTACCTTGCTTTGACAAACAACATATTTTATAAGTTATTTGTATGGTGTTTTTAGGTAAACAAAAGACTTAATTCTAAATTATTATTTCATTAAAGTAGAGTTGCGCAATAGACTGTGAAAACAAGAGTCGCACAAATATTACCAAAAGGCACGTAATATATTTATATTACGTGCCTTTTGGTAGCTGGCTCCTCAAATACTTTTATATTCAAGAAAGCGGTATTAAAATGTTTTTAAAAATATAAAAATATATGAATTGAAATTACTGATTGTTTCAACTGTAACATGAGGTAATAAAAAATCAGTATGTTGGTCGTTAGCCCACTCTACTGTAGTAGGATTTTATTTCCACGACAAATACTAGCCGTCTGACACGGAGCCGAGCGTAGGCGTTACCATAATATAAGCATTTAAATGCTTAGTTAGCTATAAAAAGCGGCCAAGTGCGAGTCGGACTCGCCCATGAAGGGTTCCGTAGCAGAAAGTAACACAATATAAAAGTTCTTGTCGTTGTTGTAGCTTGTTGTAACTTTGATCGATGTTTTAATAATAGTTATTGATATTTACGATTTATGACGTATTAAAAAAAACTACTTACTAGATCTCGTTCAAACCAATTTTTGGTGGAAGTTTGCATGGCAATGTACATCATATATTTTTGTGTAAAAATCTTAATGCGGTTCACAGAATACATCTACTTACCAAATTTTAACAGTATAGTTCTTATAGTTTCGGAAAAAAGTGGCTGACATACGGACGGCCAGACAGACAGACAGACAGACAGACATGACGAATCTATAAGGGTTCCGTGCCATTTGGCTACGGAACCCTAAAAATGGATCGGTTGGTTTTGTGTAATGTGCAATTCCGATAAAAACTACTTGCTATGTATTGTAGCTTGAAAGTATGCACATAAGAGATTGATCAATGTGGTTGAAAGTTAGCTAAACACATTTGAGGTTAGTTTATGATAAAAATAAACACAAGATGCTCCGCAATCTTTCTATCAATTTTTTCATGCGATCCCGCTTGCGTTTCTTCGACGGAGTTCAACTTAGAGTTGAGCTTCGTAATAAGCGAATACATTACATCAGCAAATACTACAAAATGAAAATGTTATTATCAAAATATAAACAGGGTAAGTTAAGTAGTAATATCACTCGTTGTAGGTATGTATATGATTTAAATTTAAATTACATGAAATTCTTTTATTCATTTCAAAATGGTTGCTATATTTTGTAATGATGTTTGTCAATTAATTAACGTAGGTAAGTCAATTGTCATTTCAATCATAAAAAAATTTGGTACCTAGTTAATTTGCGTCAGATTGGCAGGGTAAAATAGCTTGACAAATGGGTGCAACGTGCCACACACTGAATGATCGTCAACTCGACATACGCGTTGAGGCATGCCTTGCTCATCACATCAGACACAGAAACGAAGGGATTCTAAACCGCATTGTCGATTCTTCGTTTGTCATTTCATGAACAAAGCACATCTAAATTAAATCTAAAATGTTATACTAATATTATCAATGCGAAAGTGCCTCTGTCTGTCTGTTTGTTACGTTTTCATGGCTAAACGGCTAAACGTATCTTGATGAAATTTGGTGAGAAGATGTATTACATTCGGGGGAAGAACATAGGCTACTTTTTGTCTCAAAAATAACCTGGATGGGGGTAAAATAGGGGATGAAAGTTTGTTTTGGCAACTCATATTTCCTTAAGTTAGGGATCTGAAAATTTTTATTTAAGCTTTTGGTAAGAAATCCCATACTAATATTATAAATGCGAAAAAAACTCTGTTACGTTTTCACGCCTAAACCGCTGATCCAATTTTGATAAATTTTATTGAGGTACCACGCGTTCAAAGCCGCGGGCAGCAGCTAGTATACTTACCTATATCTCGTTTTATGGCATATTTTACTGAGTAATCTAAGAGGCATTTTAATGAATAAATTGTGACTACATAGAACAAGTAGGTATGGACAATTGAATTAAATTGAATATTTCAATTTTATATTACCAACCATTTCAATTGTCTCTTCTGATTCTTCGTTAATGGCATGTGTCATAATAATGTAAATTTTGCCAAGTGCCAAGGGTTTATTTTGTTTTAATTATGATGTCACAAAGTCGTCAGTTGTTCGTCATTTGTTATTTTAAAAAACGGTGTCTTTCATATACAATAAAATTTACAAGCGAGTCAATAACTCTAGTTTCATTTAAATAAAATCACCAATAAAAACATAAATAACTTGGGGAAAAATGAATAATATAAGAAGGAACACAATCTTTGCTTCGCAAGACGGCGAAAATATTCATCATTTTTGTCTTGTTTTTTTAAAAACATTCACATCATGTCACTTTTTTTGGCATTTTTTAACTACGAAACAAAAAAGTGATTATAGAATGTATTAAATAAATAAATAATCCCGGACATTTCACACAGCATCATCTAGCCCCTTAGTAATCAGAGCTTGACATGACTGATATACAACTTATTATTATTATTATTTTTTAAATAGGTACATACATACAATACATATTAGTTATTATACGTAGAAACACCCAGACCCGAAACAAATACTTGCAGATCATACAAATATTCGTTAAGTGAGTTTAAGTGCCAATTTCTTAACCTAAGCCCGAGGAGAATCAACCATAAACTCGTCCTGGTCCTGGCGCTTTTTTGTATAATAATTAACATAACTACGAAAAACGAATTAGGGTAACCGTTTAAATTGCAAATCTGTCAGTTACCTGTCAGAACCCTCTGACAGAGGAACTTGAGACCATGCATTCATAGCATTAATTTAGTCATTTATACTATAATACGCCTTTTTTGCAAGCCCACTATTTATGTTTGCTTTTTATTTGCATTTTCAGGAAGTTTCTTATAAAATGCTACCATATTCCCCTGTTTACAATCTTTTAAGAATCTGTTCACTTTTCTAGCCAAAACTTCGGGATTTACAATTTTTTCTGTCCCTATTATTGATTCTATGGGTATCTATCACAATTTTGCTGAAACTCATCTCTATTTTGAAGAGTGTATAATATTATATTATAATAAATGTTCATCTATTATACCTACCTAATGTGAAGCGACTGTGAGAATATTGATTTCTTTGAACATTTCTCTCGACTCTCGCGGTTTCATTTTGTAAATAAAAGAAACTGCCCTTTTTTGAAGAACAAACATTACGTTTACGTTAACAACTCTCCTAGGTAGTATTAATAAGAGAGAAAAAAAGGAGGGAAAAAATATTTACTTAAAAATAAGCAAATTGACAACGGGGTAAAAACTTTGTATGGAAAATACATAGGTACCTACCTAGGTACAGAATTTAAAGAAAGGAATTATAATCACTCTATTACGGAGTAGAACTTATTACTGACATCTATAATATTGGAGTCCGGATCGTTATAGAATATACAAAATAAATAAGCAAAGAGACACAACACGGGGCATCAAACCCTGTAAGGAAAATATAAAATATGTATTCGACAAGTGATTGCTAGTGGCTGTTTTTCCGAATCAAAAACATTAAAATACAACATTATAAACGTAGTTATAAACGTAATTTATAATGTTCAGGAACCCATCCCGTTGAATAAAGGGAGCTACTTTTCAGACACAAGATACATAAGCACTTTACTATGGAGTGGAATCCATTGCCAGCCTCTGATGTACGAGTATTGGAGTCTAATCTCGGAGATCCTTTTTTTTTTTTTTGTTTTTAGTATTCATATCAAAACGTGCAGACAAAGTCGTATATAATACATAATATTATATGGTTGTTAATGTTCATTCATCAATGTCGTTTAGAATAGACAAATATAGATTGGATTGCAACTTTGTTACAATATGACAATATGTAAATATAACAAAACAACTTGACATTGGCAAAGTTATCAACAAGACAGAAAAGAAGAAGAAGGATTCATTTGAACTGCGTTGCGAATGCGTACTTGCGTTGTTTATTTTGATTCTGCATTGTGAATTTGTGAAAGTCCACTCTAAATAAATTAAATTCAACATGTTTCGGAGTTCTTTGCGAATTCTTAGCTACAGGAATAAATGTGGACGTCTCTGTGCATCAGCTTCTTTCAGGCAAGTGAAGTGACCAAAGAAATCTTTTATTAATCTTGGAATCGAACGACCAGCCCTCAAAAGCAAATCAAACCAAGAATAAGAGAAGCGCGGACTAATTCTAAAACAATATTTTTTACAATGGATATGTTTAAGTTATTGTTTTAACGTTCTAATTTACAGACATTACGATTTGAAGAAGTATAGCGGACTTTCTCCACTCATAATTACAAAAAATTTGAACGAAAATGCTCCACTGCGAAATGTCTGCCCCTGCCGGTCTATGTTTATACAAACACAGGATACACCAAATCCAAACAGTTTAAAATTCATGCCAGGGGTAAAGGTTTTGGAGTCCGGTCAAACTATGGACTTTCCGAATATTGGTGCTGCACAATGTAGCCCTTTGGGTAAGTTTAAGTTCTCTAACGCCCCTCACAGGAATGCTGTATGGGTTTTTGATGTTTAACATTTTTCCTCTCGCTTTTCTGGAATGTATGGAAATGAATTCGTTAAATGGGATGGAAGTGTGTAGCAGGCAGCAGAGGAAGTGCGTGTTAATTGATTTGAACAATAAGCATGCACGGTGGTAGATTTGGCCATGAGATGGTACCTATGGGGTCAGATGTTACACATCATTATTCAACTACTGTTATGCTCCATCTTTTTATTTCATATTATTATTGTGTCACTAGTTATTTCAAAACTGTGTGGTAGGTAATTGTTCAGCGCCAAGACTAATATTTTACCTGTTGTTTGAATAATTAATTTATCTATAAACTTTCTTACTTCATTGTATTAAAATTATGAACTATGAATTACTATTCTAATAAATTTTTGTATTCAAATATTGACTTGTAAAAACTTATACTCTTTGACAATCAAATTATTAATTAATACTGTTGATACAAAAAAAAACCCAGCAAGCCATTTTATTCCTCAATCATATTCCAGCAAAAATGATATTCCGCATAGAAGGTGTGAAGGCAGTCTTCTTCGGACCTGAATTTGTGACTGTCACGAAACAAGATGAAGATGTTGATTGGAAACTGTTGAAGCCTGAAATATTTGCTACCATTATGGACTTTTTCGCTAGTGGACTACCTGTTGTCACTGATGCTAAACCATCTGGAGATACTCGTATGTATCTTTGTTTACATCACTGGCCCTTTCTTAGTTAAAACCAGCTGCTGCATACATAAAAAGTAGACTATGTCCTTCCCTAAGATACATTCTATTTCTGTTTAGCTAAGAAAAGGAACAGACTCTGTTGAATTTATAATATTAATATGAATGTGGAGTAACACCGCAACTTATGTACACACCGGAACTACACTCTTACTTGACGTCCTGTGGCGCAGTGGGCCAAGGCCTGAACCCAGAACATATGTCAGCCTGGCCAAGAACATTTAGTCTCAGGTTGCAAGTTCGATTCTTGCCTAGGGACAATTGTTTGTATGGTCTGCAAGTTTTTATCTTGAGTCTGGGTGTATAATATGTATGTATTTACAAAAAAAAGTATATAACACAAGCTCTGCTTACTTTGGGGCCACATGATGCTGTGTGAAATGTCGGAATTATTTTGTTTATATATTGGTATTGATTCTAATATACAAAATTAAATGGCAATGTTATTTAACTATTCTACTAACATATTCTTTTTTATTTGCAGAAATCAACGAAGATGATGATGAAATAGTGCAAATGATTAAAGAGCTCCTCGACACTCGCATCAGGCCTACAGTACAAGAGGATGGTGGAGACTGTTTGTTTGTGGACTTCAAGGATGGAATACTAACACTGAAGATGCAGGGATCCTGCTCATCTTGTCCTAGTTCTATAGTCACTCTGAAGAATGGTGTAAGTACTACTAGTCAGTAACTCCTGTAATGGAACATTAAAGAAATGGACAAATATTATCTACTATTCCGCTAAATTTATTCCTTCCTCAAAAGGAAATTCGACGTGTTTCGCCTCTCCACGAGGCATCTTCAGGAACACCTGACTCACTCACTCACTCTAGCACTTTGTTTTTCGACGAAAAACACTCTGTTCTGCAGACTTGTTGCTCGCCGATCGTTGGGATGTTGTTTTGTAATGGATTTCCGCAAGGTTACGCCTGAATTAATTATCTACCCTGTAACGGAGTTAATAGGTCTCTGAAAAACCTCTGTGATGGCATGACCTAACAATTTAATAAAAATAGGGACCTACTGCATAACCTCAGGTTTGTTCAGGTGACCAAAATAGGAACTAACATTTTCTGTAAGTTAGAATTTGTCAATAAAGCTGGGAATACACATGCCTTTAAAAAAACGTAATCGCTTGCTAGTGGATACATTACATTTGCAAGTATACTTGCACGCAATTTGCTTTCTCACATGCCTGTAACATGTCAGATTTGCAGTTTTCTGTGTTCTGTCCCTCCTATTGTATTGCGAGTTGTCAAAAAATCCGATGTTGTCTAATTTATGTTTGCCAGATACAGGCATGGCATAAACATTTGTGTGATGAACATAGGTGTTTGTTCTGTGTCTGTGGGTGTTATAAAGTATCATAAGTATGTATTTAAAAATATATAAATATTCTATCAGTCATCTGGTCACCATATATTACAAGCTTTGCTTAGTTTGGGGCTAGATGGTGTTGTGTGCATTGGCCAGCAATATATATTTATTATTATTTTTTTCATTTTATAAACTTGAAGGTATTTGTCACGTACAAGGAGCTGGTTTGCAAGCGTGCAAGGTTTAGGCATGTGTATTCCCGACATGTTGTTGGTCGTTCGCCGTCATTGCTTACAAATTAATGATACATGATTTCGTGGAAAATACTCATTAGTAGGTAGTGATTCTGTTATTTCACCCGACTAGTTTTCGTAAAATATGAACGATCTTATTTAGAGTAATTTTTTTTAATTACAGCATTAAAATAAGGTAAAATAAATAAGGTTTTTTGTTCTTTCATTGAATGGTTTTTACTAGTATTTTCTTCGGTTTTATTCATTTTAGATTTACATGGCGTGTAAAATGAGCTAGAACACACCAATCACGGTCAATTTAGTAAAGTAAAAAGTTTAATTGATAAATACTACCATAATATTTGTTGTAGTTGGTCATTGTTTGCCTGAGATGCAGAAAGTTGCGGGTTCGATTCCCACCGCGGGACAAATGTTTGTATGATCTGAAAAAATTTGTCGCGTCTCTGGATGTTTGTCTATGTATAAAACGTTTTATAAAAAAAAGTATGTAAGTATATCAGTCATGTGGTTTCTATAACACAAGCTCTGCTTACTTTGCGGCTGGATTATGTGGGAACCGTCTAGCATTACTGTTATTATTATTTTAATTTAGACTTGGGTACAAACAAAATATGATTTGATTCGTTCGTATTTTATGATACATTAGTATGTCTGGTAAAACAGTAGAATTAGGGCCAATGTCTTTGGCAATTAAAAATTATTATAATAATTATAATAATACCGGACATTCCACACAGCATCATCTGGCCCCAAAGTAAGCAGAGCTTGTGTTATGGGTACCACATGACTGATATACTACTTATATACGTTTTTTTCTGTAAATTCATACACATTATACATAGAAACACCCAGACCCAGATTTATCTGAATACTTAATTTTCAGGTTCAAAATATGATGCAATTCTACATCCCTGAAGTATTGGCTGTTGAGCAAATCGACGACGAAGGTGATAAACTCAGTGAAAAAGTTTTCAATGAGTTTGAACAACTCAAAAAGAAAGAATAATCAATTAAATTTTGTTGATATTGTAAGTATATATAGTGCTGTTGATTTTCTGTTTATATTTAGCTGATATTATAATATCTTATTGTTTTCTATAATGGTTTAATTATGTACGTAGTTAGTTATAACATTTATAATAATAGTCGGAAGATAAAATTGTTAGAAACCAGCTTTCTATGTTAGTCGCCTTTAAAAATTTCAATATTTATAAAATTTATATGACATTTAATGTCATCTGTATCTCTGTGATTTGAATAAGAGAAACATATATTGATTTATTTGTATATCTTTTATTACTAAAAGTTTTACGAAATTTGAGTATCATAGGCTGTTCAATTAAACGGAATTCCATAGCTATAGGGCACTTAAACAATAATAAAATTGTGTCACTACTTGGTAGGATGAAAAAGTAAGGACACGAAAAATACCCAGTCATTCTACTTGTTTAAGGACTTATCTAAATATATTCTAATCATTCGACTATACACTAAATAGGCCTCTTAAGAGATAATACAAACATAATGTAAATTAATCTATGCACAATGCACCTATATTATACATATTAATAAAAAGATTAAGTAAGTACTCATAGGAATACAATTTATTTAAATACAATAAGATAAGAAAGTAAATTTAATTATTTTCAAATTTTATTGTCCTGCTATTCATTTTACTAAAGCATTACACAATTGCAAAGAAAATTAAAAATGTAGGTAATATTCAATTTAAATTTCTAAATTTATTTAAAATGGCAGTGTTAAAAGAAAATTACAAATAACTTATTATTTAGATATATTTGCACATATAAATTAATTGTTATAAAAAACAAATCAATTTAGTAACTAAACTTTAGATGTCTACAATTAATAGCCAGAAATGTTAGTTATTAAATATCGTTTAAACCAAAAGCAAGTTGCTAGCTAAAGAAACTGCTGACAGATCGTCTAGTAGCAATCACATAGCCTTATAAATACACACTTATTTGGGCCGTTTCCATAAATCCGTGATGATAAGTATAACATTAATGTGTCGGTGTTTCGCTTGGACCAAGAATTCAATGTGTTCCTTGCGATTTTGATTGAATTTAAATTTAAATCTTTAGATTGACTATATATTTTACTCAAATAATACCTTGACTCATCTTAAGCATTTGACACAGTAACACTATATAAGTACACAAATGTGCTTGCCTGCCTACCATAAAACTAAGCGACATTGATTCAAGTTCTTTTAAATACAATCCAAATGTCATTTCACCCACCATACACAGAATAGGTATGTTAACGAGTACAGTAACGAGACTTTAATTTATTACCCAAGGAACTGCACTTGGTCCTCTTTTATTCTTCGGTTATTGAATAATTAGCGTTTCCAAGTTTCGTTACACTATGACAATTACTCTCTTTATCCACGGATCGTATCAGAAACAGACCCTAAGGGTTACACCGGCAAACACAACACGACGGAAACAGGAACCAATCCATGAATATTCCCGCGCAGTCGTCGCTCGGATCGTACGCTAGAAGCCGATGCCATTTGTACTTTTGCTCGCAGCCGCAGTCACGAGTACAGCGGTTTGTAGTCTTCTTACTGTGAAGAAAAGAATATTGGTTGTATATTTGAGTTCAGGTACAAATTTATCGTCATAACTTTATCAGTCTGTTTGTCTCTTGCCGCTGATGGATTCTGGTTTTTCTCGACTTATTTTTAACATATTTTGGAATAACCTTCGCTTCATTTCGACTTTGAGCTAGTTTCGCCATCGTTTGAGATGACTCTCAATATCTGAAGCACTATAATATTTATGCATCGTTTCTCGCAAATATAACCTTGTACGCAATACATTTTTACTTCGATTCATTCTTTCATCAGGTCACTGGTATTTTCTCAACCATCCTGTTTCCGACTAATGTTTGAGTTGCTATAAAAACGTGAACCACTGAACCCAAAGGTTAATGCGTGTGAACCGTACGAATGATCTTAAGATTACAGTACAATGTAGGTAACTTACTCTCCCACCAAATTGTATATCTGTGTTTTATGAGACGTCATTTATTCTTTATTAAGTCTCTTTTTTCCGTAATGATAATAAAAGTTGTAACAGACTTGATGTACACATCACTTAACCACCGGTCAATCTAGGTCGTTGATTTGGAAAACCCAGTCTTAACAAACCTGCTTAATGTAGGCAAAGTTCAACATACCTGCAAACTTCCTGATGTATTGCCTGCTCAAAATGCATGGTGTTGACAATCGCGCGCAACTTTCTCGCCGAGTTCAGGGCCCAGTACGGTGTCATTATCTCTGTCTTGCTTTCGCATGCATCTACCCTGAAAGGAGGACAAGAAATCAAGCGATGCACATTTTGAAGCATACGTAACAGAAAGCAGTAAAAATTTGGCTATCAGAATATCAAGTAAGGTGACCATTGTGATGTAATAAATTCACATTACATGGTCATATCGATCCTTTCTCCGAAAACTCGATTCGAAGCAGTTTCATAATGCTAAAACGTGATTATTTTGGAATAATTACTTGACATAGATAAAATGATTTCGCATGCAAAAAGTATTATCCAATATTGATGTAACTCTAGCTAGATTGACCCCTATTTATCTAAAAAATACACACATTGGGATCATGCTAAGATCGTCTCAATATAGCCTGGAATATTAATATACCTATCAACATAACACAATGCTCTATTAAATTTAGCTTTCGAGTTCTGTAGTGAGCATATAAAGCTGATTTTATGTCTAGATGGTTTAGTTACCGGCCAGTGCTATTGATAGCCTGAGGATCCGGTAGATTTGTGTTCGAAGCTTGCCGCACATGTCTGAAGTAGGAGTCCCCACTAGCATCGTGCATATCTGGCGACCCGGGTGCTCGTCTCACCCGGTTTCCACCGGGTGTCGTGAAAGAACCGTACATACGTTTGATCAGGGCTTTATTCTCGTCTATAAACGTTTCTATTTTGTCCCTGGAAATAAATAAAACAATACCTCAAAAGCATGAAAAAAAGTTGAGGAAAACATTAATAGGTAGGAATGAATTCAGTGTAATAAAAAGGTAACGAAAATTCTGTGTGAACCAACTAAACGTAGAGACTTCACATCAAGTCTGGTATTTAATTTGCGTGCTGAATTGTAAAATAATATTTTTGATATCTAGCTCAATGGTAGCTTCTTAAACTTACGTACTACTTAATAACAAAGTAGTGCGTTCTGTGCATTGTGCATATCTGAGGATTTATGATAGGTTTATATTACTTACAATGGATAAGTATTCCCAGCTGTGGGACAGTACAGCTGGTAATTTCTCTTTACGCATGGCACCCCTCGTATTATTTGTCCTTGAAGCTCGTACCCCAAGGCTAACGATAAAGCAGTCCACAATATCTGAAATGGGAAGAAAAATCTTTAATCTACATAATAAAAATCAATTGCTGTTCGTTAGTCTCGCTAAAACTCGAGAACGGCTGGACTAATTTGGCTAATTTTGGTGTTGAAATGTTTTTCGTAGTCCTGCGGGCCTAGCACGGCACGAGGAGAAATAGTCTTTCCACCTTTTTATCCACCTGTCAGTGGAAATACACCACCACCTGTCCACCACAGGTGGATAAAAACGGGGGAAAGACTATTTCTCCTCGTGCCGTGCTAGGCCCGCAGGGAAGGTTTAAACGGTGAGAAAATTTGTGGCATTGCAACGCATGCCGGGTACAGCTAGTTAATAATAAATAATGTGCATTTCGTGCTATGTACAGTGTAGGGTTTCGTAGTCATCTATTTAGATTCAATTATAATATAGGTAATTATACAAACGGGAGTTACAAATCACTTTGGCAAGGGAACTAGGTCTTCCTAACAAGAATTTAAGGAACCTCCTAAGCTGCAAAAAACAAGCTACGTTACAGTGTTCAGTCAAGGCGATAACGAACCTTTAATCTTACGGGAAATCAAGCATTTGTCATTTATGACATTTATAACCGACTTCAAAAAAAGGAGGTTAATCAATTCGATTCGTATGTATATCTTTTTTTGTGTGTTCGCAGATAACTTCGTTGTTTATGAACCGATTTTGATGATTGTTTTTTTGTTGGAAAGGAGTTATTCTAAGGGTGGTACCATGATAAGGAAACCAGGATCTGATGATGGCATCCCAGAGAAATCGAGGGGAACTTTCGAAAATCGTAGTGGCGACTAGTGCGTTTGTTTATTTTTATGAAAGCACTATTATTTAATGAAGGTCTGGCGTCGATCTGATGATGGAGCCGAAAGACAGTCGAGGGAACTCCTCAACGATTTACAGCAATGACCTGGTGTTTGGGCTTGATTCATTTGTATTGATGAGAACTGTACACCTAGATGGGTTGTGACTGTCATTAGGGGTCTGATGATGAAGGCGAAGGGCAGTCAATGGAACTCCTGAACGTTTTATAGTAGCTACCTTGTGTATATACATGAAGTCGGTTGTCTTTTTAGTTTTTAAAACGTAATTATAAAGTCACTGGAAGTCAGTAAGCGTTAGACGTGGTTTCGCGCGTTTCTCACAATAGAGGGTATCCTTGGATTCGTCGGCTATAAAAGTGAAGAGTTCCATGTTTACCCTGCTGGAAACTTTTAATAATTAATGTTTAATCTAACAAAGAGCCCGCGAAATTAAACAATTGACTGATCAGCTACAGCTATTACACTCACGTTTAGCCATAACAAATCCATGTCCGCCACTGGATAATTAACACGTCCTGCTGTTATAAAATACTTTAATTAACTGAACAAACCTAAAACAATAAGATTTTAACCATCGAAAAGACGAAAAAACAGTCATAGAATATAAACAATACGGTATGCTTAGAAGTATTATCGCGCAAAAAATAATCGGTGAGCAATAAGCATAGGTAGGTACTCATACATTGACTACACAATCTTCTTATTATTAAACTGACTGACTGATAATCAACATAGCTTTTATATTTATCTGAAACCTATGAAGAAGTGTTAAAGATCATTTACAAAGACCAAAAACGTACAACCATGTTAAAGATACCATACGATTTCTCTGCCCTCCGTTGCGTCGTAGGTTAATAATGATAGACGAAATCTTACGCGAATTTGGACAAACATATTTGATTCTGAATCTCAACTTTAAGTTCTATACGATGCCCATAAGTTTAAGTTCTCTGTTAGAGGTACGGAACCGTGAAAACAGTGTTGCTTTTAAAAATAAGTAAATTCACGTTAAATATTTAGACTTTGCGCGCATTGCGGGTTAATCCGCTGCGAATTTCGCTATCCTGTAGGACATGGAATCAAACCTAGGCACATGCATTAGCAGAAAAAACAGCGTTGAAAATTACATAGAGACTTCAGAATAGCGTTTAAACTGCGTGATTCATTCGGTAGTGTGAGATGAGTATCATAAGAAACACAGGTCTCCTTTGCATGATTGTTTTATGTAAAATGTGGCAGAATAAATACTCATTGGGATTCAGAAACACTACGAAATACTAGAGCAGAATATTGAATTGGCAGTTATATACCTCTATCCAGTTTATCATAATAATAATGTTAAACTTGTTGGTGTAACTAATACAGTGATTTATGAAGCGACGCAGTAATAAAATGGAAAACTAGATCGGCCATAGATTTAGCACGAGTATAGCAATTTAACATAATTCAAGAAACTATAAAGGATGCTTTTTTCTCTTCGGATTCTCTCGTTTAACTGGTTATCTATATATAATCGAGAGAATGGTTATCTTGTTGCTTTCCTAAATGAAAGCAACAAGATAACCATTCTCTCGATTTATTAAAAATACCTTGGAATAGTTAAAAAGTCATGGCTTCTAATAAGGCTTCCTTCCAATTTTGACTTCTTTTGTTTGTTGCATGAAGTTGCACATTTTGATGAGATTTATAATTGCTACGCTATAATGGAATATCCCAGCTATAGAACACCTTGTATTTTCGTCGCAACTATGTCAATAACCTTGCTTGAAACGAAATAAATTTACATATTTATTTACCAGCAAAAAATGCCCGAGTTGGCGCCGCAACTTCGCAAATTGATTTATCTATTTTTAGAGCTTTGAAATTATCTTTCGATCTTTTAAGATTATGTTTGATCAAGTTTAATATGAACACCGACACAAGATCAAATATTACGTGCTTAGCTATGTGTTTAAAAACTTATCGATTTAGGGTAGCTGTGTTGTCTTCTAAATTATGCGGCTGATAAATTAAAATGCACGAATGTTGCTACACGTAGAAGGTATCTCAAAATAATGTGCTCAGTGTTCTGGTTATTTGCGTTTCGTTTCGACTAGCCATACTAATTAGATAATTGTACATCTAGCGGACAGACATAAATCTTCAGATTTTTGTCCACTACCACTCGACAAAACAACAGCGTTTCGTGCAAGTGAACTGCCATTTTAGGACAATAATTATTGTAAAAGTATTATTGGCTTGGCTTTAGTATCTGGATACAGGAATTGGAGGGTGAAAATGCTGAAATCTGGTAGGGTTTTGCTTCCTGATTACATATTTACCACTTTTAACTTACGGAAATCCTTAGTTTTTGAGAAAATAAAACATTTCTAACCTCAAATCTGATAAAATGTGAAACAAAATGTATAAATTGACAGATAATAACTAAATTTGTCGTATTTGTTGTCTGTGGTTTTATTATTTCTACAACTCTAGCCAATAATGTAGATGTTTAACTATTTAATGATGCAGAGTAAAGTAACTTAGCTATCATGCATAACCAAACTAGGCAGTAATATGTGTTAAATTGTTAAAGAATTAGTAGTAAGCATTGACAGAATAATCCGCTAAAAGCGGTTTCCGCTAAGTCTGTATAAAGTTTTCATTGCGAGCTAGAACACGTGACGAGTGGAGTTTAAAACAACTGATTTACCATAATAAGATGTGGCGTAGGCGATTATAGCTACCAGCTATTGTCTGAGGATGATACGGTGTCATGTGACGACTCTGGGAATCCCAAGTGCTTAGAAGTCTACGATTTGTCTTGAAAAAGTTCTGTGTTGACTGAGATTAAGTGTTATGAGAAAATTATTAACACGACGCGAATCTAATTCTATATTATAAGTTCATGTTATCGTTGATTTACTTATTAGTATTTATTATTATCACTAGATATGGCCACTGACCCATACGAAAGTAATAAGTAGTATAGAATACTTGTGGCCTAATAGTAGGGTCCTAGTCTGCCGATACCACAAGGTCGTGTGTTTGGATCCGGTCGTGCTCCAATGGATCGGTTAAACGGTGGGGAAAAACATGTGCCAAGTGCACAAGTAGAACTTCTAAGGCCTTTTATGCTTCTTTAATCTTTTCACCAAACTGGTTCGTCATAACTAGTGACACAAGTAGAAAAAGTTGTTATAGGCGGCTTACCTCTAGATGCGGAAATTGGGAAGGGTATGTCTAAAAATGCTGATATGATGATGAGGAATAACTACTTAATCAATGAGTTCTTGGACTTAATCGTCCTTCAAACACGAGCATTTAATGGATTATTGTGAACTGCTGTTTTGTACGATTGAAAGGAGTTAAGTCCGAAAGTCGCACCTGGGAGCATACCGTGCATACACGTACGTACATTTACACCATCGCCAGGTTTTTTTACTATGGGTTACCATTACTAGTTAATTCAGGGCCACAATAACAATGAACTATAAAAGCACCGGACATTGTTTTATCGAAAAAATAAGTTTAATTGAAGTAAACTTGACTTTATAGTTGAAGAAATGTTTCTATACACGAGTACGTCACGGTTATGTAAGTTTGTATAATTGCAAGTCTTTTCCTTTGCATGTGCTGTGCTTGCTTCTTGACAAATTCATGATTTAATGGGATAGTACTCAATGGGTTTTGATTTACTGAAGATTGTCGAAATATAATAATAATAAATATCTAGCTTCAAACTAAGCATAGCTTGTACTATGGTGACCAGATGACTGATATAATATTTATATATTCCTTAATACATAAGATACTTTATAACACCCATACACAGAACAAACACGTGTGTTCATCACACAATTTTTTTTGTCCTGGAAAGGAGTCGAACCCTCAACCTACAGCGCAGAAGGCAGAGCTACTACCTACTGAACTGTCAGGCTAGTCATAAATATGTCTAATATGCGGCATTTACAGTTTCAAGAGACTCTAATATTTTATATTAATTTCGACCCGATACCTCCACGCGTTCTTGAAAAAAAGTGTCTTGACACAGACAGAAAGACATAACAGGTGGACAACGAAATGTGTCGGAATGTCGGACATTTCACACAGCATCATCTGGCCCCAAATTAAGCAGAGCTTGTGTTATGGGTACCACATGAAATCACGTTGGAATGCCAATGATCGTATTGGGATTCCAACGTCCAATAAGGAACCCCAATAGTTTCGCTACATCCGTCTGTCTGACTGTCTGTCTGTCCGTTCCTACCAGAGCTTTAGCTTGCAGACTATTAGTCGTATTGAAAATTTACTTATAGTGGCCCTGACAAACTTAGGAAATTAAAACTTTTTTGAAAATAAACTGGTGTTTTTTTTTTATTTTACTACTCCATCGTGTGGCATATTGTTGGATAGGTCTTTCAAAGATATTAAAAGGTTTCTTGAACAGTTTTTCGATTCGTTTGATAAATATTAAGCTTTAAAGTAGTTTAAAGTTTATGATAGAATCCAGGTTCTCCCACTCACTCCCTCTCCCAGGCTAAACCGCTGTTGCGGATACATGAAACATTTCAAATGGCTATTCTTTTATCATGTACAAAACCCTAAAAATGAAGATATTAAGACATCCATCGAAATAACTAATCATAATTATGGAATAACATACGAGTAGGTAAGTATAAGAACCAAAATAACCAATCATAAACTAGGCAAGCTGGATGGAACAAAGTGGTCGAAGTCAGGACACACACTAGCATCAATACACCAGTCAATTCCAATGTATCACGTACAATATTCGCCGCAGTATTCACCTATTCCACTCACGTTGTAGTGAAGTGAGTCACAATCATTTACTTTAGACTTAGAAATTTATTATTCCTAGATGCGTCCCTTCATAGAACTATTGGAGACAATGCAAATGGATGGTGAGAATTTATTGGAGGAAAACTGGATACGTTGAACTTGGAGCGTTGACCCTTGTGTAGAGACGGGTCGATCTTTCACCCGACTGTATTATCTGCTTAGGATAAACATGTCTTCGCTTTGTTTGTCATAATAATAATAAATATTGGCGGACAAAGCACATAACATCATCTAGTCCCAAACTAAGCATAGCTTGTATTATGGTGACCAGAAGACTAAAATAAATAAATATTGCTGGACAATATGCAGACAACATCATCTAGTCCCAAACTAAGCATAGCTTGTATTATGGTGACCAGAAGACTGAAATAAATAAATAAATAAATATTGCTGGAGAATATGCAGACAACATCATCTAGTCCCAAACAAAGCATAGCTTGTATTATGGTGACCAGAAGACTGAAATAAATAAATAAATAAATATTGCTGGACAATATGCAGACAACATCATCTAGTCCCAAACTAAGCATAGCTTGTATTATGGTGACCAGAAGACTGAAATAAATAAATAAATAAATATTGCTGGACAATATGCAGGCAACATCATCTAGTCCCAAATTAAGCATAGCTTGTGTTGACTAGATGACTGAAAGAATACCTACTTATATATTTTTAAATGCATATTTATTATACTTTTTAACAACCAGACACAGAACAAACACCTGTTCACCACACAAATGTTTGTCCTGGGAGGGAATTGGACCCCCAATCTTCAGCGCAGAAGGTAAAGCCAACTGAGTTGAAATACATGTCATAATGAACGCCCAGACCATTGACGCGTCACTGATTGCATTTCATTCAAAACATGCTTTGGGCGAAGTGCTAAAGCATAACATAACGCAGTACCTATATCCTAATCAATGTTACACATACCATTTTTTTGTTTAATTTATTAACTATTTAAACAATAGACACATCTAAACATTACAATTTGTATCTAAAAACACTAAAGTTTGTCCTAACACTATCGAGTTTACATCAATCATTGATAAGTAAAATACCAAATGATTTATTTAGCATAAACATCTAGGTAAGCAGTGCAGCATCTACCTACCTTGGCAATCCCGATACTTACTATCTATTTATTTATTTATTTATTAGAACGAACATGTCAATAACACTAATTAAAAATCTTTATAATAGAATCTTATTATCTTTATGATCTAGACATTAAGAAATATTTTTTAAATTTAATTTTAATTTTTTCATAACTTTTCCGTAACTTCTACGACTGTTACGTAATTAAAAGCTACTTACCATTTCTCATTAGCTTGAATCATGGTTTGATATTTTACGTGTTATTTCATGTTTTATTGGGTAATCTTTTCAATAAATCGTGACTTCTTTGTACACGTAGAGACAACTAGCTTCTGTCCGCGGCTTCGCACGCATAGTAGGCCTACAGTAGCCTACATACATAAAAAGTAGCCTGTCTGTACCTAAGATACAATCATACCAAATTTGATTGATGCAAAAAAAAAGTTCTGTTGATCCGATCGCTACCAAACTTCACAGGATCACCCGCTAGGCCAATCTGAAGATTTCTTAAAAATGTCATCTAGTCCAGCCGTTTCTATTATAGTAGTATTCATATCAAGTTTCAAGCAAATCGCACCACGCATTAAAATGTTTCATACATTCGTTTTCACACCTTTTCACCCTCTGAACGGTTGAATTTCAAAAAATCCCGCCTGGTTTTGCTATAAAAAAAAGCTACCTTCCAAATTTCAGCTTTAGCTTAAGCGGTTTCGGCTTGGCGATGATGAATCAGTCAGTCAGTCAGTCAGGTTAAGCTCTTTTATAGGTATAGATATTGGTGTTTTTATTTAAATAGAGCTAGAGTTATTGGCTCGGGTATGAATAATTGAAATAAAAGCTTTATGTTTCTTTGTGATCCGTATTCTTAGATCTTTAAAACAACAAAACGGATATTGATGCGGTTTTTTAAATAGATAGAGTGATTCAAGAGGAAGGTATGAATGTATAATACATGCATAATATAGTAGAGAAACACTGATAATTTTAGAGGTTTCTAATCACATTAGACATTCTGTAGTATATTTAGTATCAGCATTGCACCCGTTCGAAGCCGGAGCGGGTCGTTAGTTTGATGTAAAATAACAAAAGACGAACGACAAGATACAACTTTGTGACATCATAGGTAGGTACTATAAACAATATAAACACTTGACTTTGCAAAGTTGTCATTGTTTTGTTATGACACATGCCATTATCGAAGAAGAAGGAGAAGAAGGAAGAAGAATAGGAGCATGTTTAGATTGCGATGTGAGGAATCTGCGGGTTGAAGTGGGTTATAAAATAATAAGCAGACTGGCAAGCTAAGCTGGTTATAAATCGTACACGTTTGCCCACGCGGTGACTCAGGCTCGCTCGGACGTTTCCTGTGGGCCTACGCTGCTGTTGCAATTCTAATAAGGCATGATAATGAACTGGATCATTGTCGAACTGTGATAAGTCTTTCGCAACTAATGCCTCATACATGCAACATATACATACACAAGTCCAAGATCAAAACCCTACTTGTAGACCAATAAGGCGGTCAATATGATGCTTTGGTAAGACCATGCGGCTTATGTCTTTATCTAATCTTATGTCCATAATAACGAGGGGACTTTTGGACAGTTGGGAGTTTATAAGGTTATAAGGTAAATACCGGAACGGTTCAGCGAAGTCTTACAGTACGATCAAGTTTAAGGTAATTTTTGCAATACCTACGTTCTAACAACACATCATTTCAAGTACGCGGTTTTTATTTTCCAATCAAGATATTCTAAGAGTAATATTTTAAATTATAACTGAAAGTTGGATTAAAAAAAACAGTTTTTTTCAAAACTGGATATAATCTCCATCCATTGATGCCGCATTCCACACGTACACGTCAATATTGAGTTTCGTTCATTGACGTGGATCATTGTAAAGTTTTCATATCCACATTAATTTATGTTTACAAAATCGTAATCTGCCACATACTGGCAAACAAAGACAATTTCACAGGTGTAAAAATCTTAAAGTACCGATCTAAGTTGTGAGATAACACTTTGTGTGTGTTGATGAAGTGTGCAATGTTTTTAAAAAGAATTATCGTATTAGCACATCCCGCAGTGTTTATAGTTATTGCAAATGTTTGAAAAAAAAAGGAGTAAGTAATTTAATAATACCTTTCTTAGTTTTGAGCCGTTTAAAACATAAAATCATACCCTGCATACCGGCTTCTAGATGTCGTTACATATCCTGCATACCGGCTTCTAGATGTCGTTACAAATCATACCCTGCATACCGGCTTCTAGATGTCGTTACAAATCATACCCTGCATACCGGCTTCTAGATGTCGTTACATACCCTGCATACCGGCTTCTAGATGTCGTTACATACCCTGCATACCGGCTTCTAGATGTCGTTACAAATCATACCCTGCATACCGGCTTCTAGATGTCGTTACATACCCTGCATACCGGCTTCTAGATGTCGTTACAAATGAAGCACTTGTAGGTATATTTGTAAACCTTTTGTACTTTGTTACCCTACCCTATTATTATTATTATTATTATTTGATTTTGACTTTCATCAGCTCGGCTCGGAAGAACCGTTAAAATAACTAAGAAACACGGGCCTAAGCCAAGTGCAACTCAGTATGATGTTACGTGTTTGAACTTTCGGTTTGATGTTATTTCTGTAGTTCCTGCTGACATGTCGGTTTGCTAAAATATTCTAACAATCGTACAAGTGTTTAAAATTATTATGATTACCTTTTGTTCGGACTATGGTATCATCAATGTTACTATATCTTTACTTAAATATTAAATACTTAATAGGTGATAGAAGGCCTCGTGACTTTGCGTGGAGTTATTTTCATACAAACTTAGATCCCCCTGTTGTTATTTCCTGGACCCTTTAGGGGTTAAATTTCGAGAATTACTTGTCCAGTGCGTGTCTACAAAATGTAAACAACACACCCTCCTTTCAAGTCTCTACGACCAGCGGCTTAGGCTGTGTGAGTCAGCCAGGACTTAGATTCTTATCTTTATGATAAAATAACATTAATGTTACCAAAGCTACATTATATAATTATGTATACAAGTACTAATTAAGTTGTAACTCAATAATCATCTTGTAAGTGGCGCAGGTTAAGCTAACATAGACATAAATACCTCTGACCACAGTTTAATGATGTGCTTGACAAGTTTCTTAATATGGTCATTTCAATGAAGTAGGCTTATGAGTAAACTGCTTTCATTTGTTAACGGACCAAAACCACGTATAATAATAATAATAATATAATATAATTTGTAACCAACGTTAGTAATTAATTAATGTTTTAGTCCTGCCGGGTGATTATTAACAAAACATTGATACTAATAGCTTGTAAGTCAGTAAATATTAATGAATTGGTATTACGGAAGGTTGGTGTTGGTTGTCAGACATGCTGTCATATGAATTGAGACCTCAGACCAAATAAATACCCATAAAGACGAAGCAACGAGGCAAGCCACAAAACCGAGCTCCTCTGTTTAAATACACGCACCCACGTACACATACCCAAATTATGCTCCTAAGTGCGTGTCACGTCGTCGTCCAGTAAACATCGTACTAAACGTTTTAGGTCAAGTGCGTTCTAAGACGTTTTGTGTTGGAAATAACCTAAAAACTTAAAAAAAAAAGGTATTTTTTCCAGTGAATTGTGATTTTTTTACACTTTATGTCATGGAATCATCACGACAGAAGGAAAGGATAATGTTTTTTTTGTACGGTATTTACTAGTCGACGACATGACAATATTACCTACATTACTTATATAAACTTATTACTACAAGTATGTATGCATATACTAAGAGCGAGGAGCATGGTTTGGGTGTATGAATGTGCGTGTATTTACATAGAAGACTACATCTTTGAGGCTTCACTTTGGTTTTTGACGAAACTCCGCCTTTATATTTATTTGGTCTGAGACAGAAATCGAAGGTACGTTATACTAATCCATCTTTGACAAAACTGATTAAATCAATCAAACTAATGATTTAAATTATGCCGATTGCAAATCGAAACTGATGGACGAATCGAATTGATTGTATCAAAAGTTACATAATCGCTATACAGGAATGTGATGAACCCCGTCGAGACATAACCGTGAATTTTGTGTATCTATGCGAACCGGTTAAATTACTTATTATTGATCACACAACCTTACAATTACTTAGTAATAAATATCAGTCAATATTGTACCTTACGTGTTTGTCATGTAAGCTATGTACTTAGGTTCGTTGGTACGTAGATAAGTATTGGTGTTAGGCAATACCTTGGGCTTTAGCAACGTGAATAACCATCGTTTGTTATGTTTTTAGACAAATAATGCAAGTTTGTATAACCTGCTTGGAAATTTCTCAAATCTTCAAACATTGATATTCGTTATAAGCTGCGCCTTTTCCTCGAGACAGTAGCATGCAAGAGCCAGGCAAAATAACATGCGCAATTTTTCAGTACCTAATCCTTGCATTGTCTATGTACGTATAATGCCGAACCAAGTACAAGCAGATTCCACCAATCCCCACTTGTCATCTTTATATTCAAGTACATATGATCAAAGTAAATTTTTGGGTCCGATCTTATTCTGCGTGAATGAATCCAAGAATCTTACGAACGAATTCTTCCCGCGAGAATACACAAAAATGCCATTTGGGCTCAGAAAAGCTCTTGAACGTAATTAACATTGGCTTTTTAAAGTCAAATATTTTATTGAAAAAGACGTTGTTTCTTTTCTCTGAAGTTTTATAATCGCCATGCTCAATTTTTCAGTAATCCTTGCATTGTCTATCTACGTATATTGCCGAATAAAGTAAAAGCAGATTCCACCAATCCCCACTTGTCATCCAAATAATCAAGAACATAATATATGATCAAAGTGAATCTTAGGGTCCGATCTTATTCTGCGTGAATGAATCCAAGAATCCTACGAACGATTTTTTCCCGCGCGAATAACCAAAAATGCCATTTGGGCTCAGAAAAGCTCTCAAAAAATTACATTGGCTTTTTAAAGTCAAATATTTTATTGAAAAAGACGTTGTTTCTTTTCTCTGAAGTTTTATAATCGCAGATTCCACCAATCCCCACTTGTCATCCAAATAATCAAGAACATAATATATGATCAAAGTGAATCTTAGGGTCCGATCTTATTCTGCGTGAATGAATCCAAGAATCCTACGAACGATTTTTTCCCGCGAGAATAACCAAAAATGCCATTTGGGCTCAGAAAAGCTCTCAAAAAATTACATTGGCTTTTTAAAGTCAAATATTTTATTGAAAAAGACGTTGTTTCTTTTCTCTGAAGTTTTATAATCGCTATGCTATGGGTGCTGCAAGAAAACACTTACAAGGATAGGCAAGTGTTTGTTATTTTCCTGCTCTCTAGTTTCTGTGTCGATTTTATAGAATTAAGAATAACAGACCTACACAAAAAATCATAAGTACTTACAGGTATTTGGTAGAACGACCCGTTGTTGACTGTTCGGTAGGAAGTGAGGGGGACAACCGGGACAGTGCCATTCCTCAGGAGTATTGGACCCTGGAGCGGGGTCACCGCGGGGCCTGAATCTGGAACCACAGAACACAATGTTTTAAACTCTTTTAACATTTAGCATAGTATGCATTTACGTTCATGACATTGCTTCTAGGCTTTTTGCTTTTGGCATCATCACCGATAATAAATTTGATTTTTTAGATTGCTTTATCAGTTTGTAAGAATTTTACTATTGGAAAACGAAAAATAGGTATATTAGCCTCACAACTAAGGGTATGTCTCATTATAACATTTCACTTAATGAATCGTTAAAACATGGTCTATCAAGGTAATGGTAGCAATTCTGATGGTTCATTTCTAAAATGAGGAACTGTCTAAAATATAGTTTAGTTAGTCATAGCGTTTCTTATACGCTCTAATGACAACTCTAATTCAATTTTGACATTTCTCAATTGAATTAACAGATAATATTTTCTTTTACTTATTTGATCGCTACTTGACGCTAGATGGCGCAATACCCATAATATTTATGTTAATCTGTCGAGTAAGTTTATCTTTGAATTGCCAACTTGACGCATTTTGTGTTAGATCTAGCGCTTTTTACACACTTTCTCCTAACATTATATTTATTAAATAATAATTGTGGAAACGGTATAAATCAGTCTTCTGAATTCAAAATATATACAATTTTAGAGTGGCCTGTCATCTTAATGGGTAGTAGCTCTGCCTTCTGCGCTGTAGATTGAGGGTTCGATTCCCTCTCAGAACAAATATTTGTGTGATGAACATGGTGTTTGTTCTGTGTACGGATGTTATAAAGTAAATAAAAAATTATAATATTAGCTGATATGTGTATATGAGACACAGTTAGACTATTACACACATCGACGATAAAGTGATAAAAAAATGATTTCTAAGCGTTTTATACATAGTGAAGTAAAAGAATATTCCAAAGCGGTTTGAATAAAAGAGGTTCGATAACATCATGTGATCTACGGCCTCGTCTAGATACATGTCAATTTGAATAACCATGACAGACGGAAGGTCGTAGCTGTAACAATGGACGAACTTTCTCGTCTGCTCATCCATGTAAATTAGCATTTCGTCATACCGGTGCGTCACTTGGAGTTACAAATTAGCGAGTAATCTGATAAAGATATTGGTAGGAAGAAAGATCATAGCAAGATATCGTAATCAACATCCGCCCTTGACAAACTTATTGTCTACCACAAGCTGTCTGTCAAGGGCGTAGCAGCTAAGAAGAAGATTGCCGTAGACATCCGCAAAATGATCTAAGCAAGTAGAAACCAGAATAAATGTCTATCGAGCCGGTTTTTATAAATATTGGTTTATACATTGTTTACTGGCGAGTGTGCAAATATCAATAAATATTGCTGGACATTTCAAACAACATTACCTAGCCCCAAAGTAAGAGCTTGTGTTATGGGAAAACATGACTGTTAATTTAATTAAATACTTTTTTTATACATGAATATATATGTTCATTAAAAAACATCCAGATCCGATAAATATATAATAGATAAATATACGCGGTAAACGCGGTTTAAATGAACGTAGTTTTCGATTGTGTTGACTCAAATGTTTTATTTGACGTTGACGTTTTTATTTGAGTTGACGACCTCTGTGGTGCAGTGGGCTAAGGTTTGGCTGAGACGCAGGAGGTTGCGGGTTCGATTCCCGCCACGGGACAAATGTTTGTATGATCTGCAAGTATTTGTCTCGGGTCTGGGTGTTTCTATGTATAATATGTATGTATTTACAAATACAATAAATAAAAAAAGTATCTAGCTAGTATATAAGACATGTGGTAGGTACCCATAACACAAGCTCTGCTTACTTTGGGACCAGATGGTGTTAAATTTCCGGCATTATTATTGAAAAATAAAAAAAATAAAAATTTTGCTTACAATTCCAAGAGATCGTAGTAGGTATTTGATAATAATTTCAACTCGATATCTACCTCCACGCGTTCTTAAGAAACAGGGTCATGACAAATAGACAGACATACAACGAATGATAAGTAGAGTAAGTGAGCCAATTATGGACCACCATAAGGATTTTGTCAAATAAAACTCTGAATTTCAATGTTTTATCAGCCTTGTTTATTTTGAACAGTTCGATGATTATTTGGTATCAAAAAAGATTAATAAAATTCTTAAGAAACATCAACATCTTAGAAATAATCAAAATTTTTTAAATATGTCATTATTGTGAATTTGCAAAAAGTGTTCAAAATATGGACCACATGGTTTCAAATATGGACCATAGTTAAACTCGTCGTGTTGGCTAAAACTGAATCAGTCAAATTTAGGCAACACGACGCAGGATACTGGATTTCATCTAAAGAGCTCTTCAACAAGTCAAAAAATGCGTTTACATTTTCTATGTTAAAGTCTTTAATTCTTGCAATCGATGACCAAATTCAGGTTTTTCCATTTCTAGAATATAATCAGCCAATTCATCTTCCAATTCACTCAGTAAAGTCGATTTTCTTTCAAGTTTATGGTCCGCAATGTCGATAAGTGATTGGTCTTCTATTTTTGACTAGCTTATAAGGGTAGTTTCGGGTACTTCTTATGTTTTGGATGCTTTCAAAAATCCCATTTTCTTTTCATGTATAGCTTTAATTGCATTTGCCATTGCATTGCCATGACATTATCCCAAGTTTTTCTGGTCTTTTCTTTGGTTGTAGATGCCATTTTAAAATATTAAAACATAATATAAGAGACTGTTTGTAATATGGACCACTAGTCCATATTTAAAACATGCCGGTGGTCCATATTATATATAATACACATACATTTCTCGCTTAATTTTGTTTTTCAGAAAATTATAAAAACTATTGGATATTGCAACTTAATATGAACAATTGTAAAATAACTCACCTTTCACCTGGTGCTTGAGCTTACGAAGTAAGCTAAAAAATTACATCGCACGTTGATAAAAACGAAAAACGGCTCCTGTGAATACGTGCGCACCCTCTGCCCGCCTGCAAACGACCGGCAAGTTGCGGTAGGGGTGAACCTTAGAGTGTGCTGACCGATGGCTCGATACAAAGGACGTTTTTTGAGAAACGCCGGTAGTCCATATTATAGAACCAGTCCATTATTGGCGCACTTACTCTACTATAAGATTTCCTTTTTTCATTTTGAGGTACGGATCCCTAAAATGCAAATTAATCAATGTCGCATAGTTTCGTAACACTAAATGACACATAACAAAGAACTTTGGATGCTAAATTGTTACAACTAAGAACCTACCTTTATACCAACTATTTTGGTCGTAATTACTTTGGGTGTGTCATGTCGAATGTCGTGCTGTGATTATCACTACTACCTACTACCTACTAAGTAAAACAAAGTCGCTTGCCCCTGTCTGTCTGTCCCTATGTATGCTTAGATCTTTAAAACTACGCAACTGATTTTAATGCTGGTTTTTATAATAGATAGAGTGATTCAAGGGGAAGGTTTATATGTATAATACATGCATAATATAGTAGTCAAACACTGATAATTTTAGAGGTTTCCAATGTGGTGTCGTAAATAAACTCATATGTTTACGCTTAAATTGCAAACGCTGTCTGAACCCTACGAGATAGATCAAAATAATGTAGGTACTACCGTATTGTAAAACCTCAAAAGGTCTACAAAAAAATCCGCGATGGTAAATGTCTATCTCTTAGGGATAACCATTCTGTACTATAATTAGTATCAGCATTGCACCCGTGTGAAGCCGGGGTGGTTTGCTAGTTGTGTCATAAAATAGGTAACTAGCTACGTCACGTACCATCGGAATTCCGACAATCCGGTGTTTCTGGTTTTCTGATTTTTCCATTAAGTATGGGTAGCTCAAAGTAAGTCTCTCATTTTTGATAAAATATTTTAACTTAATTATTATGAGGGTTAAATGACCTGAGTTGACATTTCTTCAAGCTATACCAAAAAGTCACATTATTTTGAAGGTTCCGCAGTTAAATAATTATTGAAAAATGATCCCTATCTTACCGTTTCATGTACCTACGTCCAAATGTAGCCACATACCTAGCCTAATTTATGTAGGTACATACTTACCTATAAATAATGCCGGACATTTCACACAGCATCATCTGGCCCCAAAGTAAGCAGAGCTTGTGTTATCACTACTAGGTAGGTACTATTTATATGTAGGTATTTTTTGAAGTAAAAATTTCTTTTAGCGCAGTACGCATATTTTTAGATGAGGTAAAACCTCTGGATTCGCGACGCCGTTACCGTCTGGGGCGAGACGCAGCCGGCTGCCGCGCTCGCCCCATTTGATTATAAACCTTAATTCACATGTTTACAGTCTACTTTTGTATGGAGAAGTTTACTGAGTTAGGTTCTTTGATATATTATCTACACTCTGAACAAAAAATATTGCATCATCTGTGTTCGTTCAGTATTTGATTGGCAGTCGCCATAATTACTGATTTTGAAGTGATTTATTACTAAACTCTAAGCTAACTAAGCGCCAAAATAAGTTTTCATTTCTGTCGGCACTCCCGGAGTGCAACCCGATTTTTTTTTTTGAAATAAAACAACAATAATAACATATGCGTCATGTAATACTTAAACCTTAGTAGGTTTACCTAAACCTTTGTAAAGTATAGGTATATATATATATAGGTAGGTGGTATAGTTACAAACTACGCGATATATTACTTTCCCGTCAATTATAAAATGACGAGAACTGTATTACAAATTCTTTTACAACAAAACAAAGTTTAGACGATTCGCCCGTCTGTAATAACTAAAATCAATGTCGCACTTAACCGCAAGTTTTAAAGAATGCTTGATAGACCATCTTAAGTGGCCCAAATGCATTAATTACCTGCACGTACCTAGGTACTATTTCAAAACTTTCGTGAGTTGTACCTACTATACATTTTTACTTAAGATTACTTAAGTAGGTATGATAAGAAACCACCTACTACTATAGTGGTTCTCCTTAGGCGTGAACATAAAAAATGAATTGATCAATTAAAACAATACATTCACGCAACCTTGCTTCCGATTTTACCAATGCCGCATCATTTATTTTTAAAAATGAAATCATAAAAAATCTGTTAAGTCTTACACGCTGATGGTGTCTGTTTTAATTATTAAACTTAAGAGTATAATTACTTTTGCAGATTTTATTGCAGATTCAGTTTTAATATTATCTTTGGATATTGTGTTAGTAGTTAACGGGTATGTGTCGCGAATTACCTTTTAATTTTAATTAGTAAAACAATAAGAAAACAATACGGCGATTTGATCGGCAAAGTTTAAAAATACTTTGTATTTACTATCTTTGGAGTCTCGTTTCAGTTGCACTTTGGTAAAAGCGAGACATGCGGGAATTTTAGTTTTTATTATGTCAAGTATCTATATACTGATTTATTACTTTCTACTTTCTTATTAGCAACTCTTGGATACCGTGTCATCATAATAATAGATAAAATTAATCAAAAAATACACACGAAACTATAAATAAGTGTAAACTATAAATAATTGCACGCCCATAAAGGGTAGATTACATTGAATCTATGTATACAAGTTGTAACATCTTTTTAAACATGTAATGATGCTATAAATTTACTTTGACTTTGACTTTGAAATAAAATTGTCTCATTTCTACATGGAAAAGTTCACTTTCGGGAAAAGAAATGGCTCTTTTCCACTATTTCCAACCGAATCAGGATGACCGAAAAACAAACAACATTATATAATTGACTGAGCCCATATTCTTCTTGGGCCTTTCAAGGCACATTATTGTGTGCCGGAAGTTCAAGGCAAACCGGAAGACACGTCTTCGTGTCGTAACCTTTGTCTAATTCGAACAGCTTTTAGAATTTCTATCTGTTGACAAATATATTGCGTATTTTGCGTGTTCATAGGTCAAGACTTTATTTTGTTTGGTAGTAATTAGGGAAACCTATTACAACAAAGCAGCAAGAAGAAACAAAGCACTGAATATCAATAGCTTGTATCTCAAGCCTTTAGATAAGATCCTGTCGAAAGAGTCTAAGATTCGCAATAATTCAGAGGCCAAAAATGTATGCTTAGCGTGCATCTCTTTATCTTAGCCTTAGCCATAGCGGAGGTTCTTATCCTCTAAAGACCACTCAAACGATGCGCGGTCAAACGTTGTCCAAGCCGACCTTGAGTAGATCCAAGACATATTTACAGACAAACACTACAGTTTTTGATTGCATCAATATTGAAATGTCAAGATATACATCAAGAACGGAACAGATGGCAGAAACAGGTCCACTAATGTCCATGTTTTAATCATTAATTTCGTAACCACCGTTATGTGCTCATCTGGTAGTTTGCTTAGGAACAGATTTATTTGTAGAAGGACGTTTTTTTAGCCGTTGTCGCTACCGAACCGACTCGCATGTACTGATTCGTCTTTCCTGCGGGTCCTGTCGGCAAGGTCGAGAGGTTAGTGTGGGTACCTGGGAAGGCCTGCGCTATTAAACAGAATCCCAGGCAGAGTGATGTCAGTGGAGAGGAAATTTCACCCACCTCAGCTTGTAACTTTACTGACGCCACCTATGACCTAATTCATCTTCAACAGATGAACGAAGGTCAATGATGATGTCGCTAAGGCACAGTCCCATTTCTATTGATGTGGAGTTCAAAACACAGTTCCTTTGTTCTCAATAACGTGGAGTTGAAGAGGATCTAAACACCTACTCGTTGTTTAGATCCTCTTCGATTCCACGTTTTAGTCTCATTTTTAACCCAAAAATGGACAAAGAAGTAGAGTTAGGCCTTTAGAAAAGAATGGATTGTGTGAATTAAAGTAAGACAATGGCGCAAGAAAAATATAGGAGTACTGATATGACGACTGATAGAGGAAATTGGAGGGAAGAAATATGGGATAAGCGTGGGAAGGAAGAAGAAGATCTCAAGGAACGCTCAACGGCTTCTTACCTGAAACACAGGACTACCTAGTTCAGGCTCGTGTAAATCACCTACCTTTGTCTGATTAATGTTATATTATTGTAGGTACTGTTTAAATTTATAATATATTATATTATTGTTTATTATTTTATAACGTGGCAATAAAAGCGTAGGCATATTTATGTAGTTATAGTATCTGTATTTATCTGTACTAGTCGTCGCCCACTGGCCGAAATTCGACCATAATTCATTAATTTTTTTTTTTTTTTATGCATAATTGAAAAAAAATATTAGCATTCTGCACTCCTCTATATAAACTATAAGTGTGCAAAATTTCATACAGTAGTATGAAATTTCGCGGACGGAGGACCCTCCGCACAATTTTCGTAAAAAGGGGTACTAAGTTTTTGCTTCACGTATTAATATAATATAATTTATAGTTTCTGTAATGAGGTATACTAGGAGTACCTATGTCAAAACTGACAGAAAGTATTAGCTTTGAGTAGGTACTTACAACAGTTACACATTACGTTAGTTTTAATAAAATATTTTTAAACCACGGATGAAACTTGATAGCTTAAACACTGACATGACAATACGCTGACCACTTTATTACGTCACACTGTATTCCATATTCAAATTATCCAATAAATCACTATCAACCAGCAAAAAAGATGCTGTTCGAAATTCGAACGTGCAAAAAGATGGCGTCTCACACGCCCCTCTCACGACTGCTGTTTGCGAGATGTCGTACTCCTCATTACAACACAACTTGTGTGATTACATCAACAGTGCCAACGACAGGTGGTCTGTCAACTGTGGCGTGATGATTGATGATAATATATGACCAACCTAAGCAAGATTGAATATATTGTCACTAACTGTTGGTTATTTAAAAAGCTAAACCTGAAAAATAACTTTGAAATTAACAGTAAGTAATTCATAAAGTATACATTAGAAGTAGCTAAGTACCTAATCTATTTAGGTTGAGGGTTCGATTCTCTCCAAGGATTAACATTTGTTTAATTAACATGTTTGTTCTGTGTCGGGGTGTTATGAACTACCATAAGTAAGTATTTAAAAATATATAAGTATTCTATCAGTCTTCTGGTCACAATATAACCACAATATAAGTTGTGCTTGGTTTGGGGCTAGATGGTGTTGTGTGCATTGTCCAACAATATTGATTTGTTTATTTATTATTTACTTGTGTACTTTTGCTACTTGGAGTCGGTCTTAACCTCGACTTATTTTCGTATTGAAGAGCTTCTACTTTGCATAGCGTTGACTTTACAATGTACCGTTGACTTTACAATGTACGGCCCCCTCCTAGTCCCTTCAGTTTATACCTCGATGTTAGGCTTCGTCCAAGAATCAGCGCTGCCCCGATCATCCATTGGTTCGGCAAAGCATCATGCTGAGACGGGGACCTATTTGCTTGTTGTAGGTACAACAATCTAGGCACCTACTTGGTTTTTATGTTTATTATTTTTTAAACTATGTAATTGCCCTAGTTGTAATATATGTAACCGATTATGAGGTATTTTGGTATAGAGATAGATGGGACCTTGGAGAAGGAGATAGGCTACTTTTTATGTAGGTACCACGCATGTGAAGCCGCGGGCAGCACCTAGTTGATTATAAAGTGCTTAGAAAACTAAATGGTTTTGTTTTCAGCATATTTCTATAGCTTATGATAGTGCGCTTTCCTCCAATAGTGCACCTGCTTTCGTTTTGAAGGCATCTTCCTTGGAAAGGTTTTCCTCTGGCCTCCTCTAGAACTTCATATTAAAAATAAACAATTTTGTTGTGCCTTGGCCTCTGATAAGCTTCAGAAATACTAGAAAGGTAACTTACCTGAAACACAACTTGAACTTTGCTATTGACATGATACAAGACACAAGTATTTGCCTAACAAGGCCTTCGGAAGTGCATTCCGCGTCAGTAGATTTATGAAGTCGGAAAAGCACGAGCTAATCACGACACGACTCGAATCTATAACAATGTGTTCTATTGCAAGGTACATTTCTAGATTTATTTAGAGGTCTACAAGATGTTAAATAAATAAAAACAAGCCATGTTACACTTACAATTAATTATGTCGTACCTTTAGAGTACTGGTGGTCTTATGATAGTGACCGCGCCTTCCGACCCTTAGGTAGTGGGTTTGAATCCAGTCGGGTACATATGTATTATTCATATCGACAAATATATGTTCGTACTATCAAACGGTGAAGAAAAACACCGAACCTAAAAAGTTCGAAAACATGTGCCAAGTGCACGAAAGGAGCCTATGACATCGTTAAGTCTGACTACGTACTCCAATAAATGGGATAGCCCGTTCCTCAAGCACTGTAATCAAGTAAATGATGAAATCATTTTATCATTATACGATTGTAGTGTTTGTAATTGTTTTGTACAAACATAGAGTAAAAAGCTTGGGATGAATCTGCTCTAACTCGACTCGGCATCCGTAACAAAATTGTCAAGGATCATACAAAAAAGTGTTAAGACCAGACAAGTTTCTTGCCGGATTCTTCTTGAACTGGGGTTAGGAGGAACCGGCACCTTGATTCACTAGCATGTAAGAAGACGATTCAAAGTGGTCCTTGTGATTGTATTGAATAAAGTTATATTGAATTTAATTTTGAATTTTGTGACTTGAAAATCGATGAAACGAAAAAGCGACTATAAAAAGAGACAGACACATAAATTCATAAGATTTAACGTGGAAGAAAATGTGATAGGAAGCATTATACAGTGTTTCTTATATTCGTGGTTCTAAAATTTTTGAAGGTTTCATTTCTACCACGTGTGAATTGCACACATGTTTTTTTTATTACTTGCAGGAATTTGTTATTAGGCAATAACAAATTTCTGTTTCTGTTTTTATTTAACTACTTTAGCGAATTGTGCTTAACTGTTGGTTTTCCTTAACAATAAAAAAAGAAAATTCATTGTGTAGACACACATGTGTTACAAGTCATAATTTTAAAAAACTATGTTTCTTCATTATATGTGAAACGAAAAATCGGTCCATTATTTAAAAATAGAGCTGGAGTAACATTTACTTATATCAATGACATATTAATTATCAATATACAATAATTTACGACTCTATTCGTGTTGAAACCTCTATCGTTTGTTTGTTGATGCTTAAGATATAATACCCATGGGAAGACGTGTTTTCTCTTAAAACGTAACTTTATGCAATGTTTCCAACAAAACGATGCAAAGAACCGGGCCACTAAGGCAAGTGGAGTACTCCGACCTCTCGATGTAAGATCGAAAGTGAAACCACAGCGTACAGTACACAGCAAGCTCTCTTGAGAATGTGTGTTATTCAAGTTCACGAAGTTCTATAAAAACGTTGTGTCGTGTTCAACTGTTCAGCGTCATTCGAAATTCGAATTTAATAGGAGTTTGACTCATTGGTTGACTATCAATTCAAATTTGAACCTTAAAGACTAGCTCTGTGGCTTATAATTACATTAGCTAGCGTGGTGCTTATGTATGCTCTGTCCTTGTCGTTCTAATGTCAAAGAATAAAGATGACAACAGAGGATCTATGTAATAAAGACACACTAGCTTTAAATCTGTAGAATAGAGGGTAATTGTACGAGACAGGAGTATGGAAAGTTAAATAATAATAATAATAATAAATGCACACAACACCATCTGGCCCCAAACTAAGCATAGCTTGTATTATGGTGTCTAGATGACTGATAGAATACTTTATAGAATAGAATATAATATATCTATAATCTAGAATATATTTTTAAATACATACTTATGATATTTTATAACAGCCAGACACAGAAAACACCTATGTTCTTCACACAAATGTTTACCCTGGGAGGGAATCGAACCCTCAACCTACAGCGCAGAAGGCAGAGCTCCTACCAACTGAGCTGTCAGGCCAGTCAAATATGACCTTAGTGTATGAATCAAGATGTAGCCATATGTTTTACCTTTGGTATAGGTACCTTGCCTACTGACAGCTTTTTGCAACAAATACCTATATAAATAAGTACCTACATACCTACAAATAGTAAGGTTGTAAGTTTACGTCTCTACCACACCAATAGACAAGTGATATCTTTATATACATATATATAAATCTTCTGTGCGTGTTTTGTAATTAAAAAAACGGACCGATTTTGATGATTTTTTTGTGTTTAAGTGTTAAGTGGATTCGAGAAAAGTTTAGATTTACAATTAGATTTTTTTTAACGTGCTGACGAAGTCGTAAACGGGACAGCTAGTACAATGTAAACATATTAAATTACTAAATTACTCGTTGTACCCTATTGCAGGATTAGACTACCTACTTATTTTATTTGCAAATACAAATAAAGTGTTTATGGCAATTATGACAGTCTTCTGCGTAGACAACCAGCTGTTTCTTGATAAGCTCTGGCAGAACCAAGGCCAGACGTAATCCACAAAGATACAAGATGTAATATGCATCTCGTTAGAAGCCGTGTTAATGACCACTAGCCTTCCACTAGCCTCACCTTACCCTGTCAAGCTGTTGGGAAACTTAATCCACGTGTTGCCAACTCTCAGATTATGTATTTGACATTTTTGATTTGCAATAATTAGGTAGGTATTTCAAGTGTTTAGGTAGGTAAGTATGTTTTTAGTTAAATATATTTTTGCTCGACTAAGGTTAAAACTTAGATTCATGAGACGAAGGCTTATGTTCCCTAAGGCTAAGGTTCCCTAAATGTACTGCTAAAAGGCAGAAATAAATATGTCTGCCTTATTCTTTTCTTATGAATGCGTTTAAATCTTTATAATTTATTTGAATTGGAAATGGTCTTTATTATTGTAATTAATACAAAATTTTGTTAAATAAATATGTTAGGTTACTTCTGAGCTCGCTGTCCATGTGGCATTTTGCCAGCCCTGTTACCATTATATAGTTACGCCGCTACACTGAATATTGACTTCATCTCTAGATCTTGGCTGGATTTTTGTTATTACGTATTTTACTGGCGCGCTATCTTCTGCACTGTAGGCTGGAGGTTCGACACGCTCCCAGGGCAAGTGTTTCTTCAGTCTGGGTGTTATAAAGTGCATGATCCACCAAAATTATTTATTTATATTTTAAACTTAACAATGAAAATATCCATTGAACTAAACATTGCACATCGTAACGCAGATTTTAATCTTTATTAGATCACGTTTTTTTTTACACAAATGGGCGCTCACTTTTTGGCGAACAATACATATCAGTGAACACTTAACGTACAAACTTCAGCGAACACCATGTCAAGGTTCACTTTTTTTAACCTGTCATGTCCTAATACTTCGTAATAAACATCGCGCTCCTATTTATTTTTCCTAAGTTATTTCGGGCTTTATTTGTAATTTTGGTTTTATTCAAATAAAGCTAAAGTTATTGACTCGGGTGTGAATAATTGGAATAAAAAGTTGTGTTTCTTTGTGATTCGAGCAAAAATAATCCGTAAGTAAATTATTTTATAAAAATGACACCATTTTATAAAATAACAAACGACGAACGACAACATACGACTTTGTGACGTCTTACTATAAACAATCTAAACACTTGACATTGGCAAAATTTGTCATCATTATGACACATGCCATTAACGAAGAAGAAGAAGGCTCTTTAACTTCCATTCATAGTGCTTCAAGACCACAGTTTGGCTTAAATACATCCAGATCGTTTCGCCATCTTTTCCTGGGTCTGCCGCATCGTTTCCGACTATCGAGCACCCCACTAAGTGATTAGCTTCGCCCAAGGTTCTGGATGCATTCGAGTCACATGATCTGCCCAGCTCCATTACAAACGTACAGTTCTCGTACATCCGCTATGCCCGTTATCGATCGTATTTTGGATCCTATCTGTTCTTTTGATCCCCAAAACACTGTGCTCTAGAGAGAGCTATCTATGGCTCTCTATAAAATTTTGAGGTCTGATTTTTATGATTCTATTATAGCCATAATAAACTTGTTTTCGTAAATTGTTTTATGGTAGTAAACGGTTTTTTATGGCCAGATTTACCCTGGATGAGGTGCGGTCAGTAGAACATTAACAAATCTCGAGGAACTATGGTGTGCCGGTACGTAGTAATACTTAATATTTTCATATTTGCTGTCGTAAAATACTTGATGTTGTAGTCACGTCATAATTGGTAAGTGTTTGCCCAGGATTAGGCAATTCATTGCCCCAGTAACCGTAGTTTTGTATTCATACCTTCTGACTGCCTCCGCTTAACTCACGACTTCCTAATAAGTAATTGGTTAATTTTTATAGAACTAACCGCTAATTCTAAGTAGGTATTATACTGACTTTTGTATTGAATCTAAGATTTGAGCAAGGTTTCTAGACCACAATATTCATGTTCATGTATCAATGTCTATGGTAGACTGTCCATTGTTTGCGTGGCAATGGTGACCAGTCGCCACTAAAGATCGAAGGCTTCAAGTACTTATAGTAAGTTAGAGGCTGACGCGATTTAACATTCGCCAATTTTACAGTTAAATAATGGTGTTAAATAACACACACTCGTTTCTCTGTGGCATTTGACTCTAAGGTCCGCCTTAGAGTCAAATGCTGATGCTGATGACGCAGATACGCAGAGGGTTCGCGCTGAGGGAAAATGTTTGCAAATATTTGTCTCGGATTTGGGTGTTGTTCTATGTATAATTTGTATGTATTTAAAAACAAAAAAGTATATAAGTATTGTATCAGTCATGTGGCTCCCATAATACATGAAATGTCCAGTGTGAAATGTGTGAAATTTATTTATTTAATTGTCTATTTCATTTTTTTCATTTTTCCAAAATATTCAGATGGCTTGCTAGTGTTGTACTTATATTTTTTTTAATGGTTTTTGTTGAAATCTTTGCATCTGCCCTTTTTTAAGTTTCCGAAGACCAACATAAAACCCTTATAATTTCGCCATGTTAGTTTGTCTGTCTGTCCCCGCCTCAGTTCACAGCTCTAGCTGGCAAAGTCTTATTGAAATGTTTTTTTTTGCACGGCAATACGCACATAATGCACTAATATCCATTACAATGTCATGAAATAAAAATATTGGCAAAACGTTTTTTATGGTACCTCTCATACATGTAAAGTGAGTTGATTATTATATTGATATTATATTGGTTAGGTACCTATGGTTGTCAGTTTATTTACCTACTGTTTTAAAACAGAATGTAATTCACGCTCCGTTTCTATAAATTCCACCAAGGCCCAAGGCTACGAGTGGCTATCGACTGATAGTGGAAGTAATTGGACCGATCGTGCCGTGGTCTCGTGGACTTACGAATCGAGTAGGTATATACGTGGATAAGATCGATGTCTGGCAGGCCTGTTCCCAAGCAATTTTATGGTAAATTTTAGAGTAAGTATTAGCTGTTCAGTAACGCCTTCTAGAAAGTCTTATCCACTTTCTGTTTGCGTTCATGCCTGCTGACATATCAAATTATATGAATATGACTATTAACTTGTGATAATCACATGTTTGAAGCATGACTGCTGCTATCATTTCCATACAATTTGACAAATAAATCTTATGTAAGTATGTTTGTAATTAAACTCCTCCAAAATGGCTGGATCGATATTGATGAATTTTTTGTGTGTTTAAGTGGATTCGAGAATGGTTTAGATTTACAATTAGATTTTTTTCTTTTTAAAACGCGCGGACGAGATCGCGAACAGGACAGCTAGTTAATTACTTATAAGAAGCTCGTATATAGGAACGTATCCTGGACGGCCAGTCCGTTGACCATTCTTGTTCGCCTTTATCGCCGCGTGTGTATCGTTCGTGGCACACGGCAATAGGTCATTCCTCATTATGGATCTACCAAGTCTATTTTACGGCTATGGGCCTAATGGCGGTGGGTAATAGGTCCAATAGAAACGTTTTCATTGGAGCTCTCGGGAGCAAGCCTTCGCCGTGGAATTACGTATCGAGAGTACCTACTTACCTACCTATAGATTCGGATAAGATCTATGTCTGGCTGCTGGCATAATCAACGCGAGCGCTATAACAGGATTTAATTGTTGTTGACCACCTTGGGCCGTGCTAATCGGGGGCTTTGTTATTTTTGAGGAAAAGCACACCGATTTGATAAGGTTTTTGATGAAATTAAAAGGCTGGATTGTGGATATTATATAAAATGTTGACTCACCTGTACCAGGAACTTCATCATAGTAGTCATCAGGATCATCGTAATCTAGGACTGCATGTAACTGTGTCTTTCCACCAGAACTCCCTGACTCCACTTTTGTAAACCCTCTCGGCCGATCTGGGGGCGTCTGTCCACTCTCGCCTGTTGGTCCACCTGAGTTCTGCCCACTATTAGTTATCGGTGGATCAGGATTAGTCCTTGGAAGTGTAGGGGCAGTAGCTCTATTAAAATTGAAGTTAGGTATGTTTTGGTTCGGTAACGGACGACTAGAAGGACTCGGCGTTGTCAGCGGAGAATAAGGTGTTTCCGCGTACCCTGGACTGTATCCAACGGTTTGTGGGTTCTGGTTCAACCTTCTCTGCTCATAATCGTAGTCTCCTGTTGGATCGTGGTGGTACTGCCCGGTGTTATCGTACTGTGTGTTCACCTCGTGCACTCGCTGGTTTTCTATCTGAATGTCCAGCCGAGTGTTCTGTTGGTACACCTGCGTGTGGAGATTGTAGGGGTTGTGTGGGACGTTCGTGTGTGGGTAGCGGGCATATTGGTTCAGCGGGGGCAAGTAGGCGGTTCCCGCACGTTTCCGTAGTTTCGGCCTCCTTGTAGTCGGAGGATTGAAAGGCTCATTATTCTGTTGAGGAGCATCTGACTGGTGGTCATCGGGCGAGTAGAGTAGATCGTCGAGGTCTACCCTGAGGGGGGTGGCCGAAGTGACTGCAATAGCTGGCGTCGCGACTCCGACGGTCGCTATTGTAAAGTTTGCCAACGCCATTGCTACTTATTCATTGCCGCGAAATGTCAACTCGGTAAATCAATATTACGATGCTACATTCGTTGCAACATCATGAGCGTGAGATCTACACCGAACGTATTCTCATTGTTAGAGCACAACACGACACGATTTTCGATTTTGCACATAAACACAACAACGCGAGAATCTGAAACAATAAGAAATTTGTATAAAATAAGAGCTACTGTTACATAGTATGTACAGTCAGCTGCAGTCAGCTGCACTGGAATGTTCTAGTACCTTATTTATAACTATAGGTACTCGTACATTTCAGTTCAAAAAAACGTGTGCGTTTCGGGACGCCCGACAGAAGTGATAACTTAAACTAATCTAAGTAGATTTTGATAAACACGGGCTTTACTCACGTATTATTTTGTCGATGTCGAGTTCACGGTTCGCACTGAACTCGAGCGGCAACGAGCGGACCGCAGATCAAACTCACCCTGATGAAGATTCTCTAGATGAATCGAAACAGTGTCGGTGCTTCCATCGACAAAATAATACGTGAGTAAAGCCCGTGTTTATCAAATGTATAGTAAAACTCACGAAAATTTTGAAAGTGAAATAATCTAAGTAGCGCTGTGGGTCAGAGTGAGAGAGGAGGAGCCTGCCTACCGCTGCCGTATGCGTGAGAGAAAGGGAATCCAGACAAACTGTCACCGTAACGCTTTACGTAACGAAGCGGTTTACCCTCCCATAAGAAGTTATCACTTCAAAACTTGTAAACTTTAAACGGTGTCACAAAGTTACAACAAAAACTTCATAAAATCAAGTGATGGTTAGGTTCGCAAATATTTTGTGTATTTGTCCTGTGTATTATTTCAATGATATGACACTATTGTGAATAATGATAAGCACTGGTGGCGTAGTAGCACCCTTGCCTTTTGAATAAGGTCATGGATTCGAACCTGGTCGTGCACCAATGGATGTTTCCTTTCGAAAATGTACTTGCGCAATGCCAGTGATTGCAAAGGGTGAAGGAAGCCGGCAGATTCTAGAACTTAAAACAATCGACGGTTGCCACTGCATAATATTCCTATAAACGGCGATGGTCTACCAACCTGTCACGTACGAAATACTAATAAATGTAAAAAGCGTGGGCAAATAATATAATACCAAATATAATGTTCGGACGTGCTTGTGACTGAGACAAAGAACACTAGAGAGAAAACAACTAGAGATCTAAGTTGTCTTGCAACAACGCTCGTGGTCGTGAGCATGTTTATTTTTTAACCGACTTCAAAAAAAGGAGAAGGTTATTAATTCGACTGTATTTTTTTTATTTGTTACTTGTCATAACTCCGTCATTTATAAACCGATTTGAAAAAATCTGATTTCATATGAAAGTATATAATTCCCGATTGGCCCAATATAAATTTCATAAAAATCGGTTCAGCAGTTAGGTTTTTAAATAAAAAAAACTGAAAAAAATATGTCATCCAACTTGGATGAAACGAAATTTTGATATTTTGCTTTCCTGTGACTTCACTCCAATGGTGTTTATAAATTTCGAAAAAATGATAAAGTACTTAAAAGCGTAAAATAAAAACTTTTTTAACCGGCTTCAAAAAAATAGGAGGTTCTCAATTCACTTGTATTTTTATGGGCTCAAATTACATTCAATGAAGTCTATTTTCTTTTTAGTTTTAAAAACGTAATTATTGATTTTAAAAATTGTAAAAGTATAAATTCCAGTGCAGTGAACCTCATCATCATCATTAAACAGCTCTTAAAAGTCCACTGCTGAACATAGGCCTCCCCAATAGATTTCCAGGATGAAGGGTTTTAAGCCCACTCCATCCACCGACTTCCCGCGATCTTTACAATGTCGTCAGTCTATCGGGTGCGGGGTCGTTCTACGCTTCGTTTTCCTGTCCTTAGACTGAACATAAATCAAACTAAAATTATAAATCTTTTAATCAGGTTACGTGTCGCGAGATAAATAATAAATAAATAATGGAGGACCATGCACACAACACCATCTAGCCCTAAAAATAAGCATAGCTTGTTAACTGATGGAATACTTATATATTTTTAATACATACACATACTTACTACATACTTTATAACACCCAGACACAGAACAAACACCTATGTTCATCACACAAGTGTTTATCGTGATGGGGAATCGAACCCTAAACCTACAGCGCAGAAAGCAAAGCTACTACCAACAGGCCAGTCAGTTTATAAAAATCAGCATATAAAAACTCAACCATAGCGCAATTCAATTTTTCGTGTGGCGCCATCTAGTAATAAAATATTTAAGGAGGCTACGTTAACAAAGATACCTCTCATAAACCGCTTACAAACACGACAAAAATATCGAATTTTGAAATTGAACCAAATATCATCTCTGTGGTCCTGAGATACTTTATAGTTGGATTTCCCCTGATTCGTGATATCCTTGCCACTTACAAATGGCATCGATTTGAAAGGCGAGTCGTGATCCTTTAAGTTTCGGCGCTCGTAGGGGAAACCCGTACATCTTCGTGATGCACACAAAATGTCAATTTAATTGTTATGGTTGGCCACAAGTCGCAAAGTCTCACCACCGGACGTAAAATGTGTAACTACAATAAGTACCTAAGTTACTTATGGCTTGTTGATAACACTACACTCTTTTATAACCGACTTTAAAAAGAGGAGGTTCTTAATTCGGTTGTTTTTTGTTACATCATACATAATTTCGGTCCATTATAAACCAATTTAAAAAAAAAACTTGTACTATGTGAATATATTTTCCGATTGGTCCTATAAAAATTTCATCAAAATCAGTTCAGTTGTTTGGTTTTTAAATCATAAAATATAAAATATGTCATCCATTTCGTATTTTTAAATAAAGTCGGTTTTCTCTTTAGTTTTTATTGTAATGGTTTATTTGCGAGTGCTTTCTAGTATATATACATATACATAGATACATATTTTTGGTCGGGCCGGCCGACCAAAAAATTATGGCCCGTACCTACTACCCAGTTCAAAAATCGTCACAGTGTATTTTGTGTATTTTTGACGGTTATATCAAAGATATCCAAAAACAACAAAGAAAAATCCCGCAATAAATCCAACGACCTCTGTAACGCAGTAGGCGACGACCCCCCTGAGATGCAGAAGGTTTAATTTGGGGGTTCATTTCCCGCCGTGAGACAATGCATGATCTACAAAAATTTGTCTCGAATCTGGATGTTTTCCTATAATTAAATAATCCTGGAAATTTCACACAGCATCATCTGGCCTCAAAGTTAGCAGAGCTTGTATTATGGGACCACATGACTGATATACTACTTGAATACGTTTTTTGTAAATAAATACATATTACGCACACATTTTGTCCTATCTTTATATACCTATATAAATCTGTGCGTGTGCTTGTAATTAAACTCCTCCTGAACGGCTAGATCGATTTGGTGAATTTTTTTGTGTGTGTTCAAGTGGATTCGAGAATGGTTTAGATTAACATTTTTATTATTACTTTTTAAGACGCGCGGACTAAGCTGCGAATGGCACAGCTTATAGAATAAGTATCTACATATTTACAATTAAAAAAGTTTTTAAGTAGTATATCAGTCATGTGGTTCCCATACAACATAAGCTCGGCAAACTTTAGGATACTGTGTCAAATGTCCAGGATTATTTAGTTCTTAATCTCACCCTTTATCTATTAGATCAAGATATTATATATATAATACTAGCTGTCCCGTTCGCGACTTCGGACGCGCCTTTTAAACAGAAAAAAATAAGTCTAATTGTACCGACTGCAGCACCATCTGCCGGGCTGATTTGTGAATCTAAACCATCCATGGCGCCACACAAACGCATACAAAAAAAATTATTCAAATCGGTCCAGCCGTTTAGGAGGAGTTCAGTGACATACACACGTACAGTAGAATTATATATATAAAGATATTTATCTAATATATTATTATAAATAATAGATAGCGTGTCGTATGGTCTGTCATTTTGTCAAGGAATAACTTTGGCATCTTTTAGCTGTTTGATAATAAGATACTAGCTGATGCCCGCGGTTTCGCACGTGAGATACCTACATAAAAAGTAGCCTTTGTCCTTCTCCAAGGTCCCATCTATCTCTATATCAAAATTCATCAAAATCGGCTCAGCAGTTTAAACGTAAAAACGTAACAGTCAGACAGATTTACCTTCGCATTTATAATATTAGTAGAGATACCCTAAATCTACATGTGATATAATGATCTACCTAGTAGGTAGGTAGTCTTGATTTCTCAAATCAGGCGACTAAAACCTAGCTACTTTATTGTATTAGTTCAGATCAGTGTTAACAATTTAGTTATTTGTCCCTTCACTTTACATACTTCCACGAAACGTGCCTACTACCTACCTTGTATAAGTACCTATAGGTAAGTAGGTATTATAAATAGAACGATTTGGCTATTCGAGGCGAGACATATTTAGTAGCGAGGTTTGGTATCAAGTACTTTGAAAATAATATTGAATGAGGCATATATATTTCGCTTTAATCCTCGAGATCAAAAAGAGGGTGGTTTTACCCTAACCCTCTATGTTATTAACACGTAGGTATTTAGCTCACATAGCGTTTTTTTAAATTTTTAATTATATTGTGGTGAATATAAAAGGGTATCACTGTGAAATATAGTTACAGACAGACTTAGAGTACCATCTATGTGTCTCAAATAATTTTGTCTGTACAGGGTGTCCCGGAACTAGTATGTTATCCCGAGTGGAGACGATTCTCGACACTTACGAGAACAATATATTCTACGACTTTTCTGAATACGATGATTTTCATTGAAGGAAAGTGCAGAAAAAATTGCTTAAAATCTGGTAGAAGTAGGTAGGCATAGATACCTACTTCTACCAGTTTTAAAGCAAGTTTTGCTCCATATTTCTTCAATGAAAATCATGGAATTCACAAGAGTCATATACCTATCCTATCCTGTACTTATCTTAGTATACCAATAAATTTGCCCTTGCGCGAGTTTATGTAGGTAGGTAACATTGTTGACAAACTAGGGATGTCAATTTTAATTGTTGAAATTCAATAAAAAGTTTTTGTAAAGAAATTTAAAAATAGGAATTCTTAGAAATTTAACCCCATATCTGTTCATTTTTGTGGTCGGACTCACCCCGTTAAGGCTTAAAATACTAGTTCTGAGATACCCTGTCGTGTCGAGAGAAAAACACTCGCTTGATGTTGATAAATGTGCGACATGGAACAAGTCTCGAAATAATAAGTGAGTTTAAGCAAATGACTACGACCGACGCTTTGATTATGCTCAAATCTTGATTATTTATCAAATTAAATACAGAATTCAACAGAATCAAATACAACATTAGGATAAGATTTAATTTTAAAACATACTGGACTTTGTTGTTATCTACACACAGCATCGTCTAGCCCCAAAGTAAGTGTAAGTCTAAACCTAATCGTACCCTTGCATCTTTATATTAACCTTAATTTTATTGAGGAATGTTTTTCTTTTTGCATCTTTGTCAAACCTAACAAGGTTTTGAAGATGTTTACAATTAAAAATACGTATTTACTTTAAAATGATAAATTAAAAAAAACAGAGCTTGTGTTATTTAAACTATAATATGACTAATAAACTACGGCCTGTATACATTTTATCTGAACATATTTCATAATCCTTGTATAGAAGGATACAAGGAGGATACAAGGATATAGAAGGAGGTAGTTAGAGACAAAATATTGAAAATACCATAATGTACCTAACATTATGTATTTTACTAAATTTTTAGTCTGCTCGCCTATAAATAGCAGCAAAAAATATATTTTTCCTGTATATATGGTCATTTGATGAGAGTACTGCCTTAATAATTTTCCCAACTGAAAACGCCACCCGTTAAGACGGTTTATGAGTTGGGAGATCAGTTTTGTGTTATCGGTTAAGATCTTCAAGAACTGTAAACCGTTTAAAAAACTCATTGCCAAGTTAAGGAGGGCAATTCTGCACTAATTCTGGCAAAAACGCCCCTCACGTTTTTATCTTTGCGATCTATTAGGCACGAAATGTTCCTACCATTTTAGTTTAATTTACCTCATAAATATAAGCTTTAATAGCAATGGGCAAGGTTTATTTTTATCTGAACTACTGATGCAAAGTTGTCAAGTCGTGGGAAACTATAATTTTGTGCTACATCTGATGGGAATTATAACAGAATTTTGCTGTAAAAAGGATGTTTGTACTGCTATCTAATGTAATGTAATGTAGATAGGTACAATTTTTACTTATAGCCCTGGGTTATTATTAAATGGTTGTAAATACCTTATAACTTCGATTCGATTGGCGAACTCGGCCTTGCAAAATTATTTCGGGCAATCCAATGGAATGCAACAATGGCCATGAATTAGTCAGATTATTTTTTATCAATAAATACTTAGATAGTAATCTACTTATTCATGTTCTAGGAACTGGACTAATAATGAGAAACTTGTACTAGATTTTAAACATTTGAAAAAAGACTTGAATGTACTACTGTCCACACCAGTTTTGCATCTACTTATAAATAGGTGTAGAATTTCTGATACTATTTGAACGCTTCGATTAAAAACATGTCCAAGAATACCAGGTCGGAGTCTACAACAAGATTCAGTCTTGATGGGTACCAGCATACTGTATTTGGTTTCGAAAGACACAGAAGCGAGTGAAATTATTGAACTTATGCTTCGGACCGGCAACGTGAGTGTGAAACCACCTGGTATTGCAAGTATTCATGGGAACCACTTACAATCAGGTGGGCCGTATGTTTGTTAGCTGCATCATCATCATTGGCCTTGAAGATGATTTAGGTGGCGTCAGTCAAGTTACAGAGCAGTTATTTGTAATTGAAAACTTTCATTCATGGATCCACTCCAGCAAGCTGAAGTTTCCTCTCCAATGACGCCACTCTGTCTGGGATTCTGTTTGATAGCGCAGGCCTTCCCACAGACCCACGCTGGGTCAGTTGTGTAATATAGAAAAATGTATATATAACTGTAATGTTAAAAAAAATTTAGCTTATAAAGACGAGCTTTGCAATGATCCTTTTCCATCTTTAGATAAAAAAGTGAACCTAAACCAATAAAATTGATAATGTAGTTGCGCCTACGCATTGTATTTACGATCGTGTTTCATGCCTTTGTTAAGATTAGATTTATTGGCATATAAAAAGCATTTTATGTTTATTTCTACAAATTATAATAAAATTGACACATCAATACTGTTTTTCGCAAACATTATTATTATCAAAAACCGGACAAGTGTGAGTCTGATTCGCGCACCGAGGGTTCCGTCTACGTGTGGTTGATTAAACTTTGTATTCGTGTTTGTAATCGCAAAAATATTAATTTAGACCCAAGTATTTGATACTGCATTTGCATGGCCTCATGTCGCTCTGCCCTCAGATAGTGAACCGACACATTTGAAATATATCAAAAATGAACTGTCACTGAAAATATGAACCGTCTTGTATTCGTTTTACGTAGTTAACAGTTATAAGATGGATCATGCAAAAAAGCGCTAAGACCCGGACGAGTTTCTTGCCAGTTTTTCTCGGGCTTGGGTTAGGATGATTTGACACCTTTGATATACATTTCTTGATATCTCCACACGTTCTTAAAAAAAGAGCTTTAACAGACTGACAGATATCTAGACATACATAAAAACAATGAAGTGATTGAACTAAGGATTATTTTTCTTTTTTGATGTACGGAATCCTAAATAATTTAAGTAAGACAATTGTGTGAAAACTCAACGTCTCAACGTGTTTGAATGTGTTTGGATCCTGGATAAGATGTACTATGTCTTAGCCAGGACCACGTCCGTTGTCCAGTGAATGCACAACTTAGAAAAGCATGTATACTAGATAATAGATCTTAAAATGATTCTAAAAAGTGCTACCTTAAAGGTAACAACTTAACTAAGTATTATTGCATAGGTAGGTACTTGGTAATGCTTCATTGAATAAGGCCAGGTGCAAGCAGCGCTCGTAATGTATGCAAGATCATTAATTAATCTAGGTTTGTACAACATTGTAAAATGTTATATATAGGCCGATAATAAATAATTGAATGACAAGTTGATAACTACTAATTGTTACTTGGAAGCTAATTTCTTGGTTTGAGGTTTTTGGAATAGCCCACGAAAGAAAATTTACAATTTATTAATATAAGGTTGAAAGTTTGTGTTTGTTTGTGGCCAAATCGGCTCAACAGATATGGATGAATCTTGGCGTAAAATGAAGTCATTGACTAGGAAGTGCTTATGGGCTAAGTACTTTTTATGTTGGTACCATGAGTGTGAAGCTGGCTAGCAAAATAATACAACTTTTTTTTTCGAATTGGCAATTCAGTGAGAATTGCGAGCGCCAGCGTAAGCAAGCAGACCGCGGATCAAACTCAACTTGATGAAGTTGCTCTAGATGAATCGAAACAGTGTCGGTGCCTCCATCGACAAAATAATAAGTGAATAAAAATCCGTGTTTATCAAATTATATGTAAATCCTAGTAAGTACAACTCACGAATGTTTTAAAAGTGAAATCATGTGTATTTTCTTTGTTATTTAATGATTTTGCTCATCTCGGCCAACTTCAAAAAACCAGTCAAACTTTTGAAGGCCATTCATATCAAGAAAAAATAATAGTTATAAAAGATATATGGTATGGTTTTTTAATATTTTGCATCCTACTACCTCGTTTCTAATTGTTTTTAAAGTAACTGTTAGTTAAATAATTTAATTATGAAATAATGTCTAAAATATTTAATTATCATCTTTTCCTAAAGTTGACGTCGTTTTAACATGCATCTTACACTGATAGACGGAAAGTAAGCGAATTAAAACATTACTGGTTAATTTAAAATGTTGATTTTCTATATGAATCGAAACAGTGTCGGTGCCTCCTTCGACAAAATAATAAGTGAGTAAACCCCGTGTTTTTAAAATGTATGTTAGCGGTTAAGATTTTTTCAGAATCCTTTTTAATGTTTTCTGATAAAATAATTGCGATTTGAGCGTTGTGCATCTAGATCATTTGGATCATTTGGACAGGGACTCGCCTTAAACTAGCTTTAGCGTATCGGTCGAAAGAAAATTTATATAAAGGATATACGAACAAAGTCGCGGGATTGCTGTTATTTGTAAATATACCTATATAAACAATCATTGTGGAACTAATATTATATGGCATTGCAAAACATAATAAAACAGTCAATAAAATATAAATGATCTATTTTATTGGTAGCTAAATGTTAGTCGGATTGACCAATGAATTGATTGCTACGTAAGTTTCATTGGTACTAATGAAGGAATGAATTATGTCTTTCCATAGGTTAAACTTAAATATTATGACCTGAATCCATCAATCATGGCTCTGGTTGCATCATGCATTATTGCTCCGATACAATGTTTGGATATTCAATGCGTAGCAGGTTCTATATTGGTTGATTAGCTATTGCTCGCGACTTCGTTCGCATTTTTTTGAAAGAAATCTTAATTACTTCCCCAAGATGCAATTTGTCTCCTTGCCAAATTGTATTAATAAGTTTCAAACCAATCACACCCACCAACCATTAAAAAGTTTCCATACAAACATTCACACCCCATTTTACTCCTTTATGAGAGTTATTTTGAAAAATCATGTGAATGAATCAAACACGTGTTTTTTATTTATTTATTTTGCATTTTAAGCATCCAAACCAAGTTTCTAAGAAATCACACCACTCGTTAAAAAGTTCCCATACAAACTTTGACACCCCATTTTATCTCTTTGTTAGGGTTATTTTGAAAACATTCTGAAACGCCTGTCTATTTATTTTGCATTTTATTTATTCATAACAAGTTTCGAGCAAATCGCACCACGCGTTAAAAAGTTTCATACATTCGTTTTCACCCCTTTTCACCCTCTTTGAGGTTGAATTTCCAAAAATCCCGCCTTAGTGGGTGGTTTTGCTATAAAAGGAAGCTACCTCATAAATTTCAGCTTTCTAGCTTCAGCGGTTTCGGCTCGGCGATGATGAATCAGTCAGTCAGGTTACGCTCTTTTATAGAAGTATAGAAGACAACGAAGGTGATTTTGTTGTTTCGAACAAAGATTTCGTAAATATAAACGATCGTATTTTGTCTTACTAAAGTCCAAATTAGAGTAACAGTTTTTAAATTAAGTTGTTGAATTGATTTTTCTAGGATTTATTGTGGTAGCAATCAACACTTCTTTACATTATGACTTAAATAAGAAAAAACACGTCAATTATTTAAAGTAATTTTAAAACACTACCTACTCTAATTCTGGTTCCTAACATAATAAATTTGAAAACTAAAAATAAAACTTCATTTAGGTATAAAAAAACACGAAATTTCGTTTACTTAGATGACATATTTTTTCTGGCTATTTTTTATATAGAACCAATCGGTAAGTATATCCTTTTAAATAAAGAAACGGTTCATAAATGATGAAGTTATTAAGTAACATAAAAAAAACCGAATTAAGAGCCTCCTTTTTCGAAGTCGTTTGAAAATAAGATCGTTCATATTTTACTAAAAAACTAATCCTAGTTCTAACTAGGTTATGGGTTCGATTCATCGCCCCCGAAACCCCCTGCATACTAAATTTCATGAAAATCTTTGGAGCCGTTTCCAAGATTCAGATAATATATTATATCCATGTTTATACAAGAATTGCTCGTTTAAAGGTATTAGATAAAGGAGGCTCTGAGGCGCACTTTAATCCTTTCACCACACTGGTACGAAAGGACTAGTGTGGTAAACACGATACGATAAGAAGAAGTAACTAGAAGCAATATATTTTAGATTTAAGATGGTAGGTACTAATTATATACTAGCAAATGTTACCTAATATACTCGTTTAAATTTAAAAGCTGAACAGTTCAATTACTTACTACTACTACAAAAAAAAAAAAAAAATTTAAAAAGAATTCAATTAGTTTTTTCTTGCTGTAATTTTTTTATATATAACCCTGAAAAGTTTCCAAACCGGATACCTACTTACTTAATAAACATGTTTTATGTAACAAATAGGTAAAACCCTTGTTAATTACATAAAGCCCTCAAGCGAGTCATAAAGATATGCGCAACGTGCCCAAACATATCACTCTATTTATTTTATTGTTCAAGTAATAAAATAATTCATGAACCTGATCATAAAGGCTTCATACTCGACGGGTTACGGCCTCGAATGTTGCCATAAAAACTATAAACTGACGGCTTTGACGTAAACTGAGACTTTATGAATCGATGTTTTCGCTTTTATTAAAAGTAAATATATTGTCTTTTTATTGAGGTATAACGCGTTTATAACTCTCATATTCACCCGAAAAGTTCAACCTGAATAACGTAGAAATTACCGGATCACTTCACCATAGATAAAACTCGGATAAAACTCGATCCCGATACCATAGATGACCGTATCAAAAAGACATAAAACGTACAATAAAGGTGAATATCGCTAAGAATCTGATTCGCCGAAAGTGAAGCACCTACCATCTACCATTCAGCTTGCTAGCATGGCGATTATCAAACATTCTTCCGAGGAAATGCTAATTTCTCAATGAAAGGTCAAAGTCAAAGGAAAGGTCTCGATAAATGTTCACTTTGCCTCCACGATTCACCAATTCTTGAGTCTTTTCCGACCTTCATAGATGAGAAAATTTAAAATTTTAGGAAAACCTCGGATAGATTATTGAATGTTAATAATCAATATGGCTTTTACAATCATTCAATCAATCATCAATTTTTAGGGTTCCGTAGCCAAATGGCAAAAAACGCAACCCTTATAGATTCGTCATGTCTGTCTGTCTGTCTGTCTGTCCGTCCGTATGTCACAGCCACTTTATTCTGTGAACCGCATCAAGATTTTCATACAAAAATAGAAAAAAACAATAAATTTTAGGGGTTTCCCATACTTAGAACTGAAACTTAAAATTTTTTTTTTCATCAAACCCATACGTGTGGGATATCTATGGATAGGTCTTCAAAAATGATATTGAGGTTTCTAATATCATTATTTTCTAAACTGAATAGTTTGTGCGAGAGACACTTCCAAACTGGTATAATGTGTGTCCCCCCCCCTGTAACTTCTAAAATAAGAGAATGATAAAACTAAAAAAAATATATGATGTACACTACCATGCAAACTTTCACCGAAAATTAGTTTGAACGAGATCTAGTAAGTAGTTTTTTTTAATACGTCATAAATTGTAAATATCAATAAATTAATTTAAAAAAATACACTATTATTAAAACATTGATCAAAGTTATAATGAACTACAAGAACTTTTATATTGTGTTACTTGCTGCTACGGAACCCTTCATGGGCGAGTCCGACTCGCACTTGGCCGCTTTTTGTCTTTTTGTTCCAAAATTTACTAACTCTTTAAGATGTTGTCAACTGTGGAAACACTGCAAGCTGGTGGAATTAATAAATGAGTGAACGAATCGTTCACAAGTTGAAGGCTTAGACAACATAATTAGGCACTTTATCGTCGGTTTTGAATATTCATCTGGAGGACATGGCATGGATGCAGGGCTCCCTACTTGTCAAATTGGGAGACTTACGTATTAGCAAAATTTTTAGTATTTCCCTACCAGCGTTCTTGTCTTCCGTCTACAGCACTTGTAATTTGGTTAAAAAAATTTAATTCCGACTATTCCAGCTAGTTCTGGCATTACTCATAAAATTTGTAGACGAAGCTAGTAACGCTGGGAACAGCGCCTGCCCTAATTCCGCTTCCCCCAAGAACCTTTCGGCCCAACGGCAGAGAGACGGGTCTCTATGTGAGCTTACATGGAATCATCTGTTAGAAATATGCTCAAGCTCCGTAGATCGCGCCCTGCTCCTAGTTTCGAAACGGGAGTCAGGACATTAGTTACAAGCACTAAAATCAATCAACATCAGCACCTTATAAATCCTACAACATTTCGAATTGCAATTTGTCTGCGGTTGTGTGCGCGGTGCTCGCCTCTTCATCTGTGCCAGTGTAGTATAGCTCGCGAGAGGATGCTCAGACGACAGAGGATGCTGGTACAGAGGAATACTCGTGACCCAAGCCTTAACGATGTAATTCGTCGCGCTTACCAGCTTAAACGTACCTGTTCTCGAGCCAAACTGTCTAATACGTGATTCGTTTTAAACGTGATGGTAAGAAGCCTGATGGTATGACTCTTGTCCCCTGGCACTAGATGGGTTCGCCATTAGTGTGGGATGCTACTTACGTAGACACCCCTGGCCGCATCTCACCTATCGTGGACTTCCGTTAGAGCTGGTGCGGCGGCTGAAAATGCCTAGGACCTCAAAAATATGCCAGTCTTGATACGGCCTACATATTTGAGCCTTTTAGAGTCGAGACCCTGAGACCGTAGCGAGCCCATCGCGTTTTCAAAATTATTTCACGGCGTCCGTCTGGTAGAACTATCGCATAACCCAAGAGCTGGCCCAGCGTATTTGCATTGCTATTCAACGTGGCAATGCCGCCAGTGTCTTTGGGTCACTGATCTGGATCAGTTGAGCTATCTATAGATCGTTTTAAACGGTCCTTAGATATCTCAACTGTTTCACATGTATTTTATATTATTGTATATTATTATGCAAATATCACTTATGTATAATATCGAAGGGGAAAAATATTGTTTATTCTATACCTTCTATATCAAAATGAAAATGTTGTCCATTCTCGGGGGTTAAAATGGTTAATGGCACCATGGGGGTTAAAAAAGGAATGATTTTTTTAAACAGCTCTTATTCCATTGTCAACTATAGATATAGATATATACAAATTATACACCCCTAGGTTTCGACTAGAAAAAGTAAATAAGTCATTTATGGGGAACACGGTGCGCTTCTATATAAGCTTAAGCTAATAAGCTTCCTAAAAATGCTACTAAACTACCTATTAAGAAATTTAAAGCATACATAAAAGGTAGTATTTTGAAGAAAGCTTATTATAACATAAATGACTATATTATTGATAAGAATGCATGACCTCATGTCGCTCTGCCGTCAGACAGTTAACCGACACACTTGAAATTTGTAAACTCTCTTGTATTAGTATTTCGTAGTTATAAGATGGATCATGTAAAAAAGCGCTAGGACCAAGAGAGTTTCTTGCCAATTCTTCTCGGGCTTGGGTTAGGATGAATTGGCACCTAGATTCACCTAGTTTGTAAGACGTTTGTAAGAGTGATCCTTGTGATTGTATTGAATAATGTATCTTTTGACTCTGATTTTGACTATTGACAATGTCGTTAAGATCTTTATCACAACATGCCGCAGTACTGAATTCAAGCAGCTAAAACATTGGATTATGTAGTTTATGTAGCATTTTGTGCAGTTGTAATAACGTGTAATAATGTTTTATACCTAGTTATAAAATAAAAAAAAAACAGTTTAAAATAGCCCGGCTAAGGTACAGAAGGTTGCGGGTTCAATTCTCGCCGCGGGACAAAAAGATGTATGATTTGCAAGTATTTGTCTCGGGTCTGGGTATTTCTGTGCATAATATTAAAATAAAAAAGTATTGAAGTCATGTGGTACCCATAGCACAAGCTGCTTACTTTGGGGCTAGATGATGCTGTGTAAAATATCCTGCATTATTTATTTATTGTGTTATAAGTTTTACTTAATAATATTAAAGTAGTTAAGAGCAATTTACATCTAATTCTGTACGTTGGTTGTTGTATGGTTTTGAATAGATTTTTTTGTAGACAATATAAATTTTGGTTTTAAGTATCTAATTGGCCTCAATTCTGTTGGCACCAACTTAACTATTTTTAGCTAAAATTAGGTTTTGAACTGTCAAATTAACCTTTGGTATTCTGCTGCCACCAACTTATTCTAATTGAATTTTATCTAACTTAATTAAGCGTTCCTTATTTAGTTAGATGGTACCAACCGAATAGGTTTTACAAATGCTATGACCAACTAAATATATTTTAGACAATTCTTAATTTTAGAAATGAACCAACCGAATTGCCACCTAAAGGTTTATGTGTTTACCATTATGTACAATTGTACCATTGATTGTACGTGTGTGCTGGTTTATCAAATCAATGTTTTAACTATCTATCTATTTCTTAATTAAAGATATACTAATATTATAAATGCGAAAGTAATTCTGTCTGTCAGTCTGTTTGTTACGTTTTCACGCCTAAACCGCTGAACTGATTTTGATGAATTTTGGTATTGAGATAGATGGGATTTTGGAGAAGGACATATGCTACTTTTTAAGTAGGTACCACGCGTGCGAAGCCTCAGGCAGCAGCTAGTTATTATATATTTTTCATTTTGATTGCTTAGTCTGTACTAAGCTTTATTTATACAAATAGATAATAAAAGATTGCGAAAAAGCGAAGCCGTTATGAACTATACTAATAACTAATATGTCAAAATTATCGAAGAGTTTTAGTTATCTGAATAAGAACGCCAAAAATGGGCATTCAATTAAAAAAACACGGTCGTACCGTAATAGGCTTTTAAAGCGACTCCCTGACCAAATGATTTTAACGCGTTTTCACGGCGCTCAAAAAGCGAATTTTTGATGAGAAAACATTCAAATAAGGAATTTTGAACAAACTTAAACGGGTAATGTTTTAATTAGCTTACTTTCTGCCTAATCTCCAAGTTAAAACAACGTTAACTATAGGAGAAGATGAGGATAATTGAATATTTTAGACTGTATTTCATAACCACTACATAGTATAAATCCCTATGTATGCTTAGATCTTTAAAACTACGCAACGGATTTTGATGCGGTTAATAGATAGGGTGGTTCAAGAGGAAGGTTTTTATGTAAAATACATGCATATTTTTAGAAACACTGATATTTTTAGAGGTTTCTAATGTGATGTCGTAAATAAACACATTTTTTTCGCTTAAATTGCAAACGCTGGCTGAACCATTTTGTAGTATATTTTAGTATCAGCATTGCACCTGTGCAAAGCCGGGGCGGGCCGCTAGTTAAGTTATAAAACTAACAATTTGAAACGAGAAAGCAGGAGGCAAAATATTGAAAATACATACCATATATCTATCATAAAAGAACAATTCTTTAAATTAACAAGTAGATAGACACTGAATAGCGGTAAAAAAAGACATTTTTTTTTATACAAAAGTTAATTTGTTGATGGCATAGTCTTAAGAAAAAAAAATTTGCTACTGGACAGATGTCGTTGTACATCGATATGTCATGTCGAGGTTGTTGACATACTGTAACCTTATTGGTCAACTTTCATTGTCACAAGTAACTTGTAGTTAAAAAGTTTTTATTGTAAAATCTCCCTCTCGCTTTCCTGCAATCTGTGGTTGTGATTTCGTGAAAAAGGACGGAAGTGTGTAACAGAAAGCTGAGAAAGCGCGCGCTATTTTATTTGAAAATAAAAGTGCGCGGTGGTTGAGTTGTCCGTCAGATGGTATCGATCCATTTTCCTAAGATGTTTGATGTTACACATCATATGCGACTTTACGGCTCGCTTGGGTTTTTTATAGTTTTGTTTTAGGCTGTTATCTATTTAAGCGATGATGCGGTCTATGGAGAAGCACGCTAACCTAGTATCAACCTAGTCAATCACCGAAAAAGACGCCCAGAAGCCTTGACCCTTTGACCCTTTCTTACTGTTCAACTCGTATGTTGAACTCGTATGACTATCTTCCGAAACAACAAAGATGGAGATTCTGCCCATTCACATAAAGTTGAGTTTAAGAAATTCCGTACAATTATTATCTTTTTTGACGCATGTCGAAGCTTATATTTAAGTACATAAGTACCTACAAGAGGACACTGACATTTTAAGTGAGTTTTCGAGATAATTTTTACGACTAGCTTGTCAACAGCTTGACAAGGCTACCCGGATAGCGTATAGTAATGTCTACACGTGTGTATTATTCTCTATTAAACTCGTTTTAATTATTACGGACTTTCGATTTAAGGTCGGAAAAAACGTTCGACTTCCTGGTGGTGGCAAAAAGTGATATGACATGTGGTGCTTGCGCATGCGCATTGCTCACCAATGTATGTTTGATCTATTGTCCACTACGATCGCTCAGAAGGTACAGCCAGCAACAAGAATCATTTACCCGAAACATTTTAGAACGTAGTTATAAAAACCCTGTAAACGTCTATATTGCCCAAATTGAGTTCCTTTGAACAAGTTATGTGTTATGACAGAAAAGAATAGCCCGTAGACATTTTCTAATTTGATTCAAATTATAGTGATTTCGTCAGTTTTAAATTAAATAGACATTACACGCACAATTTATTAATTTAAGACTATTACGAGTCGTAAATTACGCACATTAAAATATCGTGAGAGCCGCGTTTGGACTGATTACCGACTTATTAAACAAGTAAGTATTCGTTTTATATCGAAAAAAAAACTCTAAAAAAACTTTTTAGTAAAATAAAAAGTAAAACAACATTTAGGTACGCAAGCTCGATTTTAAACTAACAAATCTCGTCAAAGAATTTCAAAATGTTTCTAAAAATCGTTTTCCATAACTAATGAACAGAATATAGCAAAATAGTTGTTATGTCACCGGCTTCGTTTGATCAGTGATGTGATGACGATTGCGTAAATATTGGCGACACAAGGCTGTTCCCATATAGCTAAAAATAAAATGCTTTACGAATAATAATCATCTGAATATAAATCTAAATAATTGCCACTCATTGCTACACTGTTCGTACTGAGCACACAAGTTCAAGTTTAAATTTGCAGTATTATAAGTAAGTCAACATACTTTGAGACTATGACAAAATCTATCCAAAATCTTGACAATAACAGACGCATTTTCTGAAAATAAGTGGGTAAGTATACTTATTGTTTCATGTTTTATACTTGAGACGAAAACATTGATTCAAAATACCAAACTAGAGCAAATTAATTCAGTATACTAGGCAATACATTATCATAAAAGTTAAGTAAAAATTAAACAAGCAAAGTTTACCTCAGTCCTGTTTGCCGCGCAAAAAATATTACGAGCTGAAGTTTCACAATGTCAACTGTCACGTTTGAAAATCGAACACATCAAATCGAAGCGGGCTGTTTCACGGAGGTTCTATACGTGCGTTTGCACACGCGTTCGCGCGGGCACTAAGAATAAACTGTGGTAAGTGACCGGTTCCTTTTACTAAAGACCTCAGCTGGTGGATTGTCACTGGCCGAAAGAGTCCGGGGTATTAAAACTTCCGATGGTGTAGTTCCGGTTGGGATTTATGGTTTACGCATTGCAGGATGTAGAGCAATTGCATACTATTTCGGAAAATTGTAAATGCATTATTACACAATATTATAAAATATGGTGTATGTATATATGGAGTTGGTGTACAAGGTCAATATTTCATTTAATTCAATTCAGTTTCTTTTATTTATTTTTTTATGTGAACGGAATTTTTTATGTAGTATTATTTTCTTGTAAGTAGGTATGAATGTGTTGTTGTTCTGCCTTTTACAAAAGACTTCAACGCGCTTTTGAGCCGTAGAAGAGTAGCAATTATAGAAATAAATCAACCATTCATTACTTTGAATTTTAAATTCGTTGCCTGTCAGCTCAGTCGGTTGTAACTCTGCCTTCTGTGCTGTAATTAGGGATCTATTTCCTGTACAAACATTTGTGTGATGAAGGTAGATGTTTGAGCTATACTCATAATATTATATAGTGTAGGTTTAAGTTGTTTTATTTTTAACCGACTTTATCAAAAAGGAGGAGGTTCTCAATTCGTCGGTATCTATTTTTTTTTATGTATGTTCACCGATTACTCGAAAACGGCTCAACCGATTTGGAAAATTCTTTTGTTTGAAAGGGTATACTTCACAGGTGGTCCCATATACATTTTATCAAAATCGGTCGAGCTGAAAAATAAACGAAAATCTAAAAATTGTATACATCGATGATCATGTATTTTCATACCTCGCTGTCTCATTGGAGCGTTGTGTTTATTTGGCCTACCCATATTATATATATATACAAAATACATCTACTTTCCACTAAAAATGTTTTATAGGCTCAAATTTCATTCAATGAAGGCGGTTTGTTTTTAGTTTTTAAAACGTAATTATTTAAAAGGAAGATTTACTAACTGTTACTTTGCTGTTTTGTGTTCCTATTTTTAACGCATTAGAATCTAATTTTAAAATAAAGTGGAAATAAACGGAATATGAATTGAATTGAATTGTTCTGTGTCTGGGTGTTACCAAATTTCATAAGTAGATTATGTATTTAAAAATATACAGGGTGATTTGAAGATTGGGTGCAAATCTGAAAGGGAAAGGTAGTCTAAACAATTTAAAACTATTTGGCCCATATTTATGTACAAACTAGTCGAAGGCAGACTTATTTTACCGATTTGTTATTTTTTTTTGTATTAAAGTAATATGTAAGCAATCTATTAAAACCTAGTCTAAGTGTCTGAGTCATCAGACATTTTTTGTACAGAGTAAGTTATGAATCATTTTTAAACAAATTAATGAAGCTTACTTTAACGCTTACGGTGTGGACCTAGATTAATTTAATATTGACTTTTTATATGTTGAAAAGCCTCAAGCAGAAGCTAGTCTACAATAATTCCTTCCTAATGAGTAAACTAGTTGATTATCTTTCCACACAAAAGTCGAAGGACGATCACTCTACCGTCTGATCTCGAAGAAGCAAAACTAAGAGCGATATTTCTCTAGTCATAATTTATGCTTATATCGCTACATACTCGTAAAAAATATAGAATTAAGAAATTAAGTTTTTTTTTTTTTTTTTTTTTTTTTTTAACTGATTTTAGCGCAACTTTTGGCGTAAATAAATAATATACAAAGCTTGCAAACTCTAAAATGATTCCGATGATGATGCAAGAATAATTTATTGAAAAGCTCCTTAGCTCAAATAACTTATTTTTGAATAAATACATTTAGTCATTTTTTTTCATTAAAATCCTTGAGCTTAAACTTTGTTCATGATTTGATAAAAAATTTGGAAATTAAATAAAATAAAAAAATAAAGTTCGTTTTATGTACATATCATAGTCATGATTTCTAATTATATCGTTACTACGAGTAACTATATAATTAGAAATCATTAATTAGAAATAATATATTATTGAAACGAAGTTCCTTATCCCACGGTACGGACTTGACTAGGTGAAAAAAAAATTAAGATTTTTTCGTCACGATCCTTTCTTTAGTGTTAAAGGTTATCAATAGGGTGACACGAATGAATGAATTAGATGAACGAATGAAATAATGAAATAGATGGATTGAATGATGTACAATAAAACGTTTATTTTCACAACTCGATGGTAATTCATTCATTTGTATTTGTTAATCCATAATATAATACGTTCATAAATAGTAATAATTACGATAGGAACTTCATTCCAACCGAGTGTTCCACTCATTTTTAAATTTAGTAATTTTCTTATGAAAACCCTAGAGCCTAAACATTGTTCAGTATTTGTTCAAGGTATATTTCAGTATATTTCAAGTAAAAATTGTAGTCTTATCATATAAAATAACTAGCTGTTGCTCGCTTTTTCGTCCGCATTTTTTTTGAAAGGAATTTGTAGCTTAAATCCTTCCCCAGAATGCTTTTTATCTCTTTGCCAAATTTTATTGATAAATTTCAAACCAACCACACCCACAACCAATTAAAAAGTTTCCATATAAATATTCACACCTCATTTTACTCCTTTATAAGGGTTATTTTGAAAAATCCTGAAACACGTGTCCATTTATAGCATTTTATTTATTCATATCAAGTTTCAAGCAAATCGCATCACTCGTTAAAAAGTTTCATACATTTGTTCTCACCTCTTTTCACCCACTTAGGGGATGAATTTCAAAAAACCCGCCTTAGTGGGTGGCTTTACTGTGAAAAGAAGCTACCTTCCAAATTTCAGCTTTCTAGCTTCAGCGGTTTCGGCTCGGCGATGATGAATCAGACAGTCAGTCAGGTTGAGTTCTTTTATAGGTATATATTTAAAAATATTAATTTGAAATAATATATAATTTGAAATCATTCTATCTTCTTACTGCTCATCACTATCCTTCTAGCACGTCCTGTTCTCAAACTATACTAGGTGAAATAGCATGCATTTTAGCAGCACCCACTGACTAGTTTATGCCGCTGACTAGACTTTCCTTAATTCTGTGCATTGAAATCAACTGTATAAGGGGGCGACGGAAAAACCACTTGTGTATAAAAATGCAGTATCTCTCCCGGACTTGAAAAGTGAACTGGTTTTACCTGTCAATTAATTTATTGGTTTATTGTACCTTTGGTTGAGTCGTCATCATCATTGGCCTCAGTTCATCTGTTGAAGATGATTTAGGTGCAAAAAGTCAAAAGTCAAAAGATGATTTATTCAATACAATCACAAGGATCACTTTGAAACGTCTTACATAATAGGTGAATTTAGGTGCCAATTCATCCTAACCCAAGCTCGAGAAGAATTGGCAAGAAACTCGTCTTGGTCCTAACGCTTTTTTATATGATCCATCTTATAACCTTATACCTTAACTACGAAATACTAATACAAGAGAGTTTATACATTTGCCATCAGTCTAGTTACAGAGCTGTTATTTGAAATTGAAAACTTCCGTTCATGGATCCACTCCAGCAAGCTGAGGTGGGTGGAGTTTCCTCTCCACTGACGCCACTCTGCCTGGGTTTCTGTTTTATAGCGCAGGCTTTCCCAGGTACCAACACTAACCTCCCGCAGGAAAGACGAGTCAGTACATGCGGTGTCGGTTCACTTGCAGGTGCATAACGGTTGGCACCGAGCCAGGTTTGTTTCAAGTTTTCCTTCTCTGTTGCTAGCTCTTCTGTTAGTCAGCAGGGGGACTGACCCCCAATTATTTGAAGACTATCGCAGTCGTCTCCATCATCAGCCTCCAAGCAGCACTCATCCGAAGATAGAAGATAGAAATCCTGACTCGAAGTGTTATTCAGATTAGCAAAAAATACTAACCCGATTTTACAGTCAGATGGTTGAGTAGTCGAGCTACATACAACATTTTGATCCGTTGGATATTTCATCTAGATAGACATAACCTGTTATAATAAAGAAACCAATCTTAATATCGGTTTTCTTATTAATAATATTCTTTCTTAATAATATCGGACCTCTGTGGCGCAGTGGGCCAAGGCCCGCCTGAGACGCATAAGGTTGCGGGTTCTATTCCCGCCGCGAGACAAATGTTTGTATGATCTGCATATGATTGTCTCGGGTCTGGGTGATTTCTATGTATAATATGTATGTTTTTACAAAAGAAAATGTATTTGAGTAGTATATCAGTCATGTGATACTCATTAAACAAGCTCTGCTTACTTTGGGGCCAGATGACGCTGTGTGAAATGTCCAGCATTTTTTTTTTAATTTATTTATACAAAATTTCTGACTTGTCAGCTCAGTTGGTAGTAGCTCTGCTTTCTGCGCTGTAGGTTGAGGGTTCGTTTCCTTCCAAGGATAAACTTTTGTGTGATGAACATAGGTGTTTTTTCTGTGACTGGGTGTTATAAAGTAACATTAGTATGTATGTATGAAAAATATATAAGTATTCTATCAGTCTCCTGGTTATCACATTACAAGCTATGCTTAGTTTTGGACTAGATGGTGTTGTGTGCATTGCCCATTAAAATATTATATATTTATTTCATCTAAAACTGCTCAGCCATTGTGTTGTTTTTAAACCACAAACAAACATGTTAATATACACAAAATACGCATTTATATGGGTTACTATGTACAATTATGTATGTTTTAAAAAAAAAGTATATAAGTAGTATATCAGTCATGTGGTACCCATAACACAAGCTCTGGGGGCCGACCGCGGTAATTTTTTGATTTCGTACCGCGCTTATTACTATAAAGGTGCTCCCTCACAGGGAGCATTCGCGTGTAATGTAACGTTACAGAGTCGAGCATTACATCAGTGAGGGAGGAGAACTGAGCATTACAGTGCACAAACTGTTATGATACAAAACGAGTTTACATCAGTGAAGTCAGTTGAAATGATGCAATGTATTTTACAACATTATACGCGAATGCTCGTCAGTCGGGGAGGTAGTATTGTTATGTAATGCTCAAAGTCGAATCTATAATGCTACATTACATGCGAACGCTCGTCGGTCAGGGAGGTAGTATTGTAATGTAATTCTCAAAGTCGAATCTATATGTTACATTACACGCGAATGCTCCTGGTGAGGGAGCACCTTAAAGGAAACGATTTAGCTCTAATTTGGATTACGTGTATTCTACGTTGATCAATCGTTGCTAGATCACGTTATTTTTGACAGAAACGAACGATTTTATTTAGTATATCCTAGTAGTCTGTGCATACAGTGATACTAGGTGGTTCTATACATACAATTGTTCGATTGGTAAAATCAACGATTAAATCGATCAGGAAAAATAGCACGGTACCATTTTGACATTCAGATTAGCCATATCCAAACCATTGCCAAAACCAATCCGTTCAATGACAATTACGTTGACAAATTGCGCTATCGCCCTACTGGTTACTTTAGGACCAGATGATGTGTGAAATGTCCGGCATTATTTATTTATTTTATATTAATATACTTAATAGGATTTTTTTAGTCCAAGTCTGTTCTAATCTTAGGAACCGCATCCGCCTTGTTTAGATAATCATATTATTATTGGTTTATAGCAAGAACTCAATAAAACTACGCGTCAGTGATATGTCATGCTTGTCGTTTATATTATGGTCAGTGTTAAGAGGAATCATAGCTTGTTTTTTTATAATTTACTAGCGTTCTGCCCCAGCTTCGCACGTGTGCAATGTTTATACTAAATATACTACAGAATGTCTGATGTGATTATAAACCTCTAAAATTATCAGTGTTTCTCTATTATATTATGCATGTATTATACATATAAACCTTCCTCTTGAATCACTCTATCTATTAAAAAAACCGTATCAAAATCCGTTGCGTAGTTTTAAAGATCTAAGCCTACACAGGGACAGACAGACAGCGGGAAGCGACTTTGTTTTATACTTTGTAGTGATGTAGTGACTAGCGCCCCGGCGTCGCACGGGTGAATTATACACCAAAACCTTCCTCATTAACTCCGTCACTCTGTCCAAAGCTTAAAAATGGCTCCGAGGATTTGAATTCCTTTTTTTGGTTTTATTCGCAAAGTTATCTAGTCTTTTAAAATTTAATGTATGTATATAAATCAATTGCCGTGCGTTAGTCTGGCAAAATCTCAAAATTTGTTTTTTTATGGCCTCTACATTAGTTTGATGATCTATCTACTATAATACCTCTATAAACGTTATTCCAAAAACATAAAAATGGCTTGATCTAATATATTATAAGTATAGGTATATAGAATGATAAAATATATGACAAAAAACACGGACATGATTAATTAATTAGTTTACTACCTCCCCTTAACACAGTCCGGTAGCTCCTTTGTTGTCAGGACGGGGCGGTACGTTCACATTCAACAAGTGTCGACCTGTTGAGGAATTCACTCTGAACCTAACAAGCAGCTCCAACTACGGACTTAGCTGTGGCTACAGAGCAAGAACCTTTACTAACTACTGAATCATCTGTGACTACAGCACCTACATATTGATTTATCTGTGGCTATAGCACGAGTAACTTTACTAACAATTGGTTTATCTGTGGCTACAGAACGGTTACGGTTTTTACTAATTACTAAATCATCTGTGACTATAGCACGAAAACTTGTACTATTTACTGAGTCATCTTTTGCTATAGCACCTTTACTTATTAAGTCAAAGTCAAAACATACTTTATTAAATAAAATCGCAAGGACTACTTTGAATCTTCTTCTTACATGCTAGTGAATCTAGGTGCCGGTTCCTCCTAACCCCAGTTCAAGAAGACTGAGTCATCTTTGGCTACAGCACGAACAACTTTACTTACTACTAAGTCATCTTTGGCTACAGTACGAGAATCTTTACTAACTAATGATTAATCTGTGGTAGCACGGGAACCTTTACTAATTACTGAGTCATATGTGGCAATAGTACAAGTCTAGCTACTTGTCTAGTTTCTACTCGGTAACCTGTGGTCGTGCCTTGGAATTCAGTAAGTATATACCAGAGTCGCCATTGTCGGGAATGAGGAATTTGGACGTTTCAGGTTGTGCACGACTTACCTGTCAATCCATACCCGTGCGTGACATTACACACGTAATTATTTACGTACGTTGCCTGCACAAAAGCATGCTAGATAAGTATCGGGAAAATATACGGGTATACGGGTATAATACGGATACGGGAAAATGCCAGCCTAACCTGGTAACGAGGTTTTGATTCTGAACCAAGAGCCTAGTTGAATAATATTAACGTCATCTGTCAAGGTATAGACATAGAGGAACTAAATTACCTTTATTTATGGGGAAATAGAGCTGTATCAATAACCAACTCATATAAATAATTAATGTAATGGCACAAAAATATTTATCCTATACAATAATGACGTAGTTGTGTAATAGAAAGGCTATTTTATAATTAATAAAAAAAAAATGAAGCAAACCTGTTTCAAAAGACGTTAAAGTTAAATAAAAAATTTACGCTAGTCACGTACTTACAGTACCAACCTAGTAAGGTAGGTAACTCATTTCAATTTTAATTGGTTTCCTGATAATAATTGAGTTACTGAAAGACACTGTTGCAGATTCAAATAGGAGAAAGTTTTGCACCCGCCTGTCTTAGTTTCCGAATAAGTAGCCCAAAAGGCACAAATATTGTTTACAATTTTTTTAATGTGTTTAAAGTTGGATGCCACAATGCCAAGTCGGTGTTATCTTAGACTTAGACTTAGACAAAGTATAGCTATGATATGTTGTGATAAAATTAGTTTTCCGCTTTTTAAGAAGTTTGGACTCAGTTTTGCGATTAACTCCACGTCGATTAACGTCACGTCGCGCGCCGCCGCCGGCGCCGGTCAGGGTCTAGTCTGCAAACAAGCGCTAATTTCTCAGGAGAGTAGCATCAACGCTGAGATTGGACCTGTTTGGACATACCACATACAGGGAAAGGTCTAAATGTTTTTGAACCACAGATAGTGTACTATTGTACTATGCTATTTTACTGTATTGTACTCTTTGTCTTTTCTTTTTATTGTTTCTTTATTTACCTTCTTACCTTATTCCTCTTAATACCTTCCTAACTGCTTGTTTCTATTGTATTATCAATTTCCGTGTGTATGTACCAATCTGTTTTACGGACTGTACAGTAGGTAGGTACTAATTTAGTGCAGTTTAGTGCCAATATTCTTATTCATATTGGCTTCGGAAACCTTCACTGTGCGTGGGGTGATGCACTTGGCGTCAAATTCATAAAATGTTTGCCAACAATAGAATAATTACTATAGAACTATAGAACGGCAACTTCATAGGCAACCTATTATTACTAGGTCATTATACTGTCATAAACTTTGTACACAGCTCTAGAGATAAATCGGATTAAAGGACAAACTTAGCTTTTCAGTTTAAAAATGTTCCTTTCAAAGTCAAAGTCAAAAGATACTTTATTCAATACAATCACAAGGATCACTTTGAAACGTCTTACATACTAGGTAAATTTAGGTGCCAATTCATCCTAATCCAAGTCCGAGAAGAATTGGCAGAATCTTTTCTTCTTTTGTTTGTAATTACAAAAAAAGTGATGTAAGTTCAGAGTACCGTTATCGGATTGTTCCTTTATGCTGACTTCTTGCTAAATTTCATGATTAAAATACATGTTATATTTATATAATATATTACAATTTCAATTCACATTCACACAATATCTTTATAAATTTTAGCCTATGTGTTATTCTGATGTGTTAGCTATATTATTGTAAAGTTTCATTAAAATCCATTCAGTAGTTTTTGCGTGAAAGAGTAACATACATACGCGTTTATAATATTAGTAAGGATAAATTACTATATTATTGAAATAGTAATTGATATAAGAATGCATGGCCTCATGTCGCTCTGCGGTCAGACAGTTAACCGACACACTTGAAATATATAAACTCTCTTGTATTAGTATTTCGTAGTTAAGGTAGTTATAAGATGGATCTTGTAAAAAAGCGCAAGGACCAAGACGAGTTTCTTGCCAGTTCTTCTCGGGCTTGGTTAGAAGGAATTGGCATCTAAAATCACCTAGTACGTAAGACGTTTCAAAGTGATTCTTGTGATTGTATTGAATAAAGTATCTTTTGACTTTGACTTTGTGGCAGCTGTAGACCTCGCGAACATTTTTCGAAATTAATGAAATATAACATTTTTTATACGTTATATTATAACAGGTTTTGATTTATTGGTGGGTGCCGTTATATGTCGTATTTCGGCCATATTTCTGATTGCGTAGAAAAAGAAGCTTGATTTTATTACAGCATCAATTTCAGCTCAATACTTTCACGCGTTCAATACTTTCAGGCAGACAAGCAGAAAGCAGACAGGCAGAAAGAAGACAGGCAGACAGGCATACAAGCAGACAGGCAGACAAACAGACACAGACATACGAACTACGATGTAATCCAATATGGGTTTTTTGTTTCTTTTAAGGGTCTGTTACGAGGCTCCATAGAACCTTAAAAATCTTGAGGAAACCAACATGATCAAAAAATAAAAACTTCAAAATAAAGATTCCATAACTCCGCTAGTGTCGCAACAAATAACATTGTATAGACCTGATTTTATATGATCATATGACTACAGCAAGAGTGCGTCTTAGCTTCCAGCATAGTGCCAGATATTCTGGTGGCTCCAATGAGTAGTGTGTAAGTTGTTTGTAGCTATTACTCTATTTAGGTTGGAAGGGCAATTAAGTCAAGAAATTACTGGGTAAACAAACAAAAGAACTTATGTCTAGGACCAGTAATAAATGGGAAACCTCCTGGAATTGCAAGCGTTATTGGCTAAGGTAACCATTTTCCATCAGATGCTGTATTATTGTTTGATAGGTTAGTTGTATTAAATGCAATTTAGTTTATTAAGTAAACCATTCAATAAAATCTCGATAATAGTTCCTAAGTTGCTTGTAACTATCGGCATTTCATTATACATTCGTGCATGTGTTGTCGTTATAACGTACCGGCTTATAAGTCACTGTAATATAATAATAATAATAATAATAAATAATAATAATAATAATACATTTCACACAGCACCATTTAGCCCCAAAATAAGCAGAGCTTGTGTTATGGGTACCACATGATAGATAAACTACTTATATACTTTTTAACCTAAAACGCGTACATATTATACATAGAAAAACACCAAGACCCGAGACAAATACTTGGAGATCTTTAAGTATCATGAGTATTAATATTTAGGTTTTACAAACTAATAAAAAACTTGGATGACATATTTGTTTCAGCTATTTTGATTCAAAAACCTAACTACTGAACCAATTTTTATGTAATTTCTAATCGAAAAGTAAATCCTTTCACATGAAAAATGTTTTTTTCAAATCGGTTCTGAAGAAGCTGTATAGCCTCATAACAAATGACGGAGCTATGAGGTAAAAAATACAACCGAAATGAGAACCTCCTCCTTTTTTTGAAGTCAGTTAAACACCGGGTGAATTCTAGTGGATTTGTGTTTTAGGGGTTTACTCATTTTGCACGAATCCCCGGGTTCGGAATTAAAGTAGCTAATCTACAAGTCATCTAAACGAGTATGTTACACGGTGAAGGAAAACATTGTGATGAAAATGGCAATCAAACCTAAACAGTTCAAAGACATGTGCCAAGTGCACGAAAGGAGCCTCTAAAGCGCACATTGATCTTTTCATTAACATCATCATCATCATCATATCATTTAAGGAGTCCACTGCTGAACATAGGCCTCCCCAATAGATTTCCAGGAAGAACGTTTTTGAGCCCTTTCCATCCACCAACTTCCTGCGATCTTTACAATATCGTCAGTCCATCGGGTGGGGTTCGTCCTACACTTTGTTTTCCTCTCCTTGGTCGCCATTCGAGTACTTTTATTCCCCAACGGTTATCAGTTCTGCGAGCTATATGGCCTGTCCATTGCCACTTCAACTTGCAAATTTTGAGTGCAGCTCTCTCTATAGCACGTTGCACAAATCTCAGCTTGTGTTTGTGGACAATAGTTAGCGACCAAGTCTCAGTTCCATATGTCATCACTGGCAACACGTACTGATTATAGACTTTCGTCTTGAGGCTCTGCGGTATCTGTGACGAGAAAATGTGCCGTAATTTCCCGAACGCTGCCCATGCGACTTGGATTCGTCGGCTGACCTCTTTGTCGAAGTTGGACTTGCCTAGTTGAATCGTCTGACCCAAATAGACATAATGGTCTACAACTTTGATTATATCGCTCTCAACATGTACTGGTACGGGTGCAACATAAGCATTTGACATGATTTTTGTCTTGCTCGTGTTCATTTTAAGACCCACCTGTTGGGAGACGATATTGAAGTCGCTGAGCATTGTGCCTAGGTCTTCCAGCGATTCTGCCATGATGACTATATCGTCGACGGCAAATCAGAGGTGAGTGATGCGTTCGCCATTGATGCTGATACCATGTCTATGCCAGTACAATTGATCCTTTCACCACACTGAAATAACAAGAATAAGTAGGTTACAAACAAGATTTACTGGACTATAAACATAAACGTCAATAGCGAACATAAAAGGCTGCTCATACTTAACTATAATTTTAGTAAGACAAAACCTATTTTCGCCAACCGGATCCGCTACACTCCCGCCAAACTTTGAAAGCCTAAACATTCCGGCAGTGCCTCAGGGGCACATGATTTGTTCAGTTCATGAATGCGTAATGCCGTAATCATGAACAATAAATTTGTCATTCAATCCAACGTCCGTAGACTTATTAAATACGGTCAATTTAATTTCGATCAAACGATAAATAAACTGGAGTCGTAAGATATGTTATGACTAAAAACTACCTACCTATCAATTATTATAATAATTAATAATTAGGTAATATGGTTTTTAGTGAATCAAAAGAACAGCGACCCTTATCTTCAAATCCAAATGTTCTCTCCACTAGGATGAAGACAAAGGATATTTCTACGTAAAAGAACAAAAAGAACATTTCATGAAGTAACATAGATCTGCTAATTTAATATTTTTTACTCGTTTTATTGCATGTTCTATCCAGTAATCTTAGCGGAATTTTAATAAATAATTTGTGACTACGGGACGGGTATGGACATGGACGGGATTTAACTGTATGTGTATTATGGTGCAATGTGATTTGATCGACAAAGAATCCCAAGAAAATTTTATACGGCCTTACCGCGTGACGTCTAGAATTGACAATTGACCATCGACTAAGACTTTAACAAGCAAATTGACTATAAACAAAAATAAACACTTGACACTGGCAAAATTGACATTATTATGTCACATGCCATAAACAAATAAGAAGAAGAAGAAGACGTAGAAAACTGTTACAGCTTTGATTGCACACGACAATAATATACTTTTATTTAGTAAATTACAATGTTATAAATCTCCAAGCGCATGTTATAAACACTGTCAATATTAATCAATAGCCAATATTGTCGTCGCACGACTGCTTTGTTTCATTTGGTGCTTTTAATAAATTATGCCAAATCTTGATAAATATCAATTATGAATTTATGCCAACACCTGTTGCATGAACAAAAGAAACAATGGATACAGTTTAAGAACTATCAAACATTATTTATTCCATGACCAGTTGCTATGTAATTAGGTACCTACCTATTTAAGGTGTATAGTTTGCATAGGAACTTAGCGTAGGCACGCCAGAATCAAAGTGTCGTTTTCAAGGATTTGTCATAGAACTCACCTGTAGGTAAAAGCTCTGATGAAAGTCAAAATCAAAAGATATTATATTCAATACAATCACAGGGATCACTTTGAAACGTCTTACATACTAGGTGAATTTAGGTGCCAGAATTTAGGTTTAGGTTCCTCCTAACCCAAGCCCGAGAAGAACTGGCCAGAAACTCGTCTTTGTCCTAGCGCGTTTTTGCATGATCCATCTTATAACTAGCTTAACTAAAAAAACGAATACAAGAGAGTTTATACATTTAATAATAATTCTGACGACCTCTGTAGCGCAGTGGGCTTAGATCCAGCTGAGACGCAGAAGGTTGCGGGTTCGATTCCCGCCGCGGGACAAATGTTTGTATGATCTGCAAGTATTTGTCTCGGGTCTGGGTGTTTCTGTGTATAATATGTATGTGTTTACAAAAAAAAAAAAACGTATATAAGTAGTATATCAGTCATGTGGTACCCATAACACAAGCTTTGCTTACTTTGGGGCCAGATGATGTTGTGTGAAATGTCCGGGATTATTTATTATTATTATTATTATTATTATTTCAAATGTTTCGGTTAACTGTCTGAGGGCAGAGCAACATGAGGACATGCATTCTCTCAAGTACATTTCATGTATGTACATTTCAAGAGTTTATAAATTTCAAATCTGGTAGGTATTCATATCATCAATTAAGGTAATAAAATACTAGATCTGACAGAAGAGCTCAAGACAATGAGCGCGACCGGTCCAACCGCTATCAATTTCTCGGAAGTTCACCCATAACATGATGTTATAATTATCACCATTGATTACCTACTGTTGGTAATCTAATAAGATATCTGATATCTTGTAGTACTTGGCACGCGAATCTTAATAGCCGGCTACACACCGAACGATCCACCGCGCTCCGATCGCGCGCGGCAGGAGCGCGCTCCATAGGAGCGTTTGATGTGTACTTGCCTCGCGCGATCCAAACTGCGCGGCAGGAGCGCGCGCTCCTTGCCGCGAGCGATCCGTCAGTTGTCGGTTTTTGTTACTAGCACACAGGCGCCTCAGTCTCTCGGCGCGCACGGTGTAGACGTTTGTGTGTGGAGCGCGCGATCACACATTACGGAAAATTTTGAAAGTCGTCGTCTAATATCCCTTTACAAGGAACATAAATGCTTATCAATATCTTTGATTGTTTGGACACACGTAAAGATACTGCAAACTTACGTACGAATCACCAGTTGCTAAAAACCTTAGCGTCAACAGTAATCTTTCTATCACAGTAATGGCATCTTGATAATTTGTATCTTGCTTTCTTATTTTGTCATCCAATAGTGAACACAACAACTCAAATTGGTTTGCTTCCATCCGTGTAAAATTGCCCTCAACTCCATCAGAAATTAACTCTTTGTAAACTGCCATATTTCAATCTGTTTTTATATAAATTTCCTACCCAGTAGCGCCTTTTTCGTTTTTGTCATTTATTTCGTAAATATTTAAGAAGAATGTAGGTTGTTGCTGTCACAGCAATTCGACGTCGTAGCTGCACGTCTGACTCCATAGCGACCGAAAGTTTAACTGTGCTATATTTAGGCGGATCAGTGTGGATCGGTTGGAGCGTGTCGGTGCGACGCGGCGGGATCGCAAGAAAAGAAGCGACACGATCCATGATCCATGCCTCATGCTTTCGGATCGCGGATCGCAGGAATTGGCGATCCATTTTGGATCGTCTGGTGTGGATCCGCCTAATGAACAATTGATGTGGATTGGAATTTTAAAGTTCCATCAGTAAATGCTGATTTTGCACCCATTGACCTTAGTAAGCCTAGCGTTTTAAGATATCAAAATTATTTACCAATTTTATACAATAAATGGCAATAAACGATTTTTTCATTTTTCATTTCATTTTTCAAATTAATCTCTGGAAAGAAGAGTTTCTTGACGGTTCTTCTCGGGCTTGGGTTAGGTAGGAGGAATTGGCACGTAAATTCATCTAATATGTAAGACGTTTCAAAGTGATCCTTGTGATTGTATTGAATAAAGTATCTTTTGACTTTAACTTTGACTTTGAAAATGCTTGTAGGTATACACAGCTTTACCGAACAATAATATATCTAATGTTGTCACTTATAATTTGAGCGAGCATATTTCTATCTTCCATTCTGAGTTATATATAAATAATGTGATTGGTGATCCAATAAATAAATAATTTAGGTAGGTACCTACCTGTTTTTATTTGAACTCTCGGTCGAGTTTCGTGCAGTGTCGAAACAACAAGGCGCCGAAAAGGTCACTGAATGCCGAGTCGAGACACATTCTTACTTCAACCGTGATCTTTGAGCTTCCAGGAATCACGGGTTCAATACCTTCAGTTCTTTCTATTTAAGGACATCTTAGTACCTACTTAGTACCTACTTAGTACCTACTTAGTACTTAGTTACCTGTAATAATACAGAGTCATCTTTCATATATTGACGGTCGTAGAATAAGTATCTACTTAACCTACGTACAAGTGACAATATTTTTCACCCGTGCAGCAAAAAATAATTCCGGAAGAGACGGGCAGGAAAGTAGGTACGATTTGGTAAGTACGATTTGGTAGGTAGATTTATATTTATGCTTCATAGGTAAGTATGTTTAGTTATAATAAGGCATATGAATGAGTAAGTAAGTTGGTAGGTACTACCCACCTATATAAAATTGTTCTCATTTCAGTACAATGCATAAAGGCCTCGACAATCAGGAAGTAGTGAAATGATCGATCCGCTGTCTCGCTGACCTTAGAACTTTTCGTCACAGTAGGACGGACACAAGGACCTGTTCCAAGAATTCCTTTACCGAACATTCTAAAAAACCTTCACACAGTGCTTCGAAGTTCAAACACATGCAAGTTTGTGGCGCCATCTACACCTTATGTCCATAACTGAGCTCGTTCTCCTCTAACTTAACATTATCTTTTACAAAGCGAGTTAGGTACCTATATTCTGTGCTGTTTATAAAAGGTTATAGCGTTTATCAACAGATGGAATGTTTTTGACGCCATCTATACTTTATTTATATAACTAAATGAACTCGATTATCGTTCAAAAATGTGTTGCCTATTATCATGTAAAATTACTAGGGTATATCAACAGACGGCGCTAGCAGTGTAAATATTTTTAAAACACTTTCATTAGATAGCGATACTTTCTTACTACTGTTCGCAATCATCGATTTGAAATTCTAACGGTGATTTTGATTGCGTGTTATGGTTGTCTATTAGTTTCAGCTTATCATTATCAAATATATTAAAGGCAGTGACCAAACCCAGAAACTATCACCAGCCTTTTTTAACATTAGTGAACCTCCCAGAGAGTGACCGATGATCTATCTTGAGCCATCTTTCTTCATCTTTCATAAATTGTTTTGGTCATGGCAAAGAAATACCTACTAGACTTATATAATCTAGATGTTTCTAAACAACTTCGCTTATTGGTCCCAAGGTTGGACGTGCCTCAATGGTTTAATTTACCTCATGACCTCAGACACTTTGTGCAAGTATATAGAAGCATAAATATTAGAGGTGGTACATGCGTCAATGCCAAAATAGTAGGGCGCACTTCTGGCGCGGAGCGAGCGTGCAACGAAGCGTCCAAAGCATTATTCTGATATTTGTTCTGACGCAACAATGCGTGCTCTCAATTTGTTTTCACTGGAGTGGGACTTGTATGACCCACCAGATCTCAGGGTCTAGTATCATCGAACAATCTGTCCACTGGTAGACGTAGGTCTCTCCTAAGGCTTGTCACTGTGTATGATCTCTCTTCCTCAACGTCCTGCGCCGTTTATAATAATAAAATATTATAAGATTTGATTTGTTTCTTTCACAAACGTTTAACTATAAACTTAACATAATCACTATATTGTATACGTGTAAGGACCGCTTTAAGAGGCAAAAGCCAACTCCAGCTCTTTTAATCTTGCTCTATCTCTAGCGACTCTGCTGCACTCTTTGCCTGCTATTTTTACAAAAATCGTCTTCCTATCTTTTATAGTCTTCCTTTTTTACGTTTTTGATGGATTGGGTGCCAATTTGTTATCATTTTGGAACATCTCTTATCGTTCAGTCTTTGAATGTGTCCTGCCCATTTTCAATAAAACATATAAATATATACATACATATACATATAAGAATAAAACATTGTCAGTAACATGTAACATGTGGCTACTTTCCTAATGTTTGTTAATAGCCAATCAAAAACTCGATTCTAGTGCTTTTCCTTTTCAAGTCTCCAATTAGACAAATAGGTACCTTTTGAATCAAAAGATTACAAGGCAATGTTCTTGAAGTGGAAAAACCATCACGCTTCCGCGAACACGTGGCTAGAATGACAAGACTGTAGGTATTTAACTAGGTACTTAACCTACTTACCTATTAGTATGTCCTTTTCACGTTCCACTGACCGCTGTTGTAGCTGCTTCCCAATTCGTTAAGGAAACTACGTGATGAGCCTTAACATTTAAAGACATTAAGTTGACAATAAAGATGTCCTCCTTGATATATTCAACGGCCTATCTTTGGTACCTTCTACCTAGAAAAAAAATGGAGTGTCGTGGAACACTCGGTTGGAACGAAGTTCCTATAGTAGTGGGTGTATTATTATTGATAAACGTATTATATTATTGATTAACAAATACAAATTAATGCATTATAGGTCCTGAGAGCGATCAAATGAAACGCAGAAATAACTAATGAATTGAAGGAATGGTAGGAAATTTCGTAATAAATATATTTTTTCGAGTTGTCCAATAATTCATCATTAAATTCATCTAATTCGTTCATCTAATTAGTTAATTCGTGTCACCCTATGGATAACTGTCTAAACTAAAGAAAGGGTCGTGACGGAAAAAAATCTTACACATTTTTCGCCTAGCCCTCTCGCCTAGTCTGAACCGTGCGATAAGGAACATTGTTCCAAATGTTTCAGATTAAATCCGGATATATTAATAATAATAATTTAATAATGCCGGACATTGCACACAGCATCATCTGGCCCCAAAGTAAGCAGAGCTTGTGTTATGGGTACCACATGACTGATATACTACGTTTTTTTTGTAAATACATACATTTTATACATAGAAACACCCAGACCCGAAACAAATACTTGCAGATCATACAAACATTTGTCCCGCGGCGGGAATCGAACCCGCAACCTTCTGCGTCTCAGCCGGACCTTAGTCCACTGCGCCACAGAGGTTGTCAGAGGTTGATATGAGAGCAAAGATTTTATAATGTTGTGGATATTTGTGGATATTTCCAAAAGCAATACAGCTAAACTGCAAACTGCTCAAAATCGAATAAAGAAATTATTATTTAACTACAGGTTCCAAACACCAACAAAAACAATATACAAAGAAACTAAAATACTAAATATTAAACAAAATTACATCTACAACACATGCATCTTAATTCGAAAAATAGTAAACAAAGACATGCACTGCCATACTACCTTTACAAAAAGAGCACAAATACAAAAATGAATTACAAGACAAGCCAACCATCTAGTATTACGCAAGCCTAGAACAAACTACGGTAAAAATAACATCATGTACGCGGGAGTGAAAATATATAATAACCTACCAAATAATATTAAGGACTCGAAGTCTATGTTTATATTCAAGAAAACACTTAAACACTACATTGACACTCATCCGTCTCTAAGAATACACTAACTACAGTAGCTTCAGATTTATCACTATATAACATACTTATATAAAGATAATTTATTTTACCTATAACATATTATTAAATAGCCATGAATTACTAAAACTTGTTAAGTGTTCCTGTGTATTAGGTACTGTTTACTATTAAAGCAAATAGTAAACCATAAAACATAAATAGCAGGATATAATGATAAAAAACCAACAATTAAATATTAATATTAAAAATAATACACATCATTTATCTTAATAAATAAATCTATAATGCCAAATAATTTATAATCTAATCTAAATTTGTTTTTATGGTGACTGATGCGTGTTAGGTAGGAATAAATGTAACCGGAGTTATCTCAGAGCGTAACTTCACACGCTTTCTCGGTGCAAGTGTTCCCGCGCACAAAAGTTCTGCTTCGGTTTTACGCATCTGTCTGCATGAACGACAAAACAACCTCACTTTTTTTTTTGTTATTTGATTTTAACCATGTTTCTGTGTTAATGCAAACTGAATTAATTTTATTATTATATAAGAATATCGGAAAGAACGCTCACTGTATTATAAAACATAGTAAATACTTGTTTGGTATATTTAAGGTTTCTCGGTAAGTGATTTAGTTTGTAAATCATATGAGAAATAAATAATCTTTAACCATAACCATAACCATATATTTGAGTCTCATTTATTTATTTAATACAGTTATGAGAAGGAAGAACGACAGCCTAGAAAAGCTCCTGGTGACAGGAAAGATACAGGGAAGGCGACCAAGGGGAAGGAGTCCGATGCGGTGGACAGACAGATCCGGACAGATCCGGGACACCACCAACAAGAACGTCCACGAAAGCCTACACACTGCCGAAGACCGAAGCAAGTGGAAAGCGATCGTCCAAAGAATGATTCGCGGAGGTCACGACCCTCAGCAATGAGGAACACGATACAAGGAGGAGAAATACAGTTATGATATAAATCTTACAGTAAAAACCAAAGTGCTAGGTATCTATCTTAAATTAAAACTTAAATTCTCAACGAGTTGAAAATAGCTGAGAGACTGTCATTAAAAATATCTATATGTTGAACCTCGTGTACGTATTCCTCGTGTTTGAATTAAGTAAGATATACGCTTGATGGGTACGTGGTGTGTGACAAGCAAACAGAGGATGAATGTAAGGCGACCTTGGATTGTACGGTTGTATGCATATCCATGGATTGTTGAAGCCAATTCAACAGCGGCGGTTTTCCGTAGACTTTTTCAACTTAAGGAAAATAACGCAAGGAAAATAAAACAACAAAAGTAATAAAATCTATTTAATAATGGAGTCAGATGTCCAATAATTATAAATATATTTCTTTGTATGTGTTATTTTCCTTATTTATATATGATTTAATGAGGATTTTACGTAGCAGAATGACCATATTGTCCACATCTACAAACAATATAGACATTCTCCTCTAACACTTCATTCTTCGATTCAACTAATCAATTCAAAATTTAACCAAAAAATTAAATTCAATTCGATCGTTTGTAATAGATAAACTCAAAAACATGTTTTACTCAAAACAGGAAGTTTACCATTAGTATGTGTGTTTTTCAGCATGACGCATGCAACTGTGTCGAAATATCAGGAAGCAGAAGCACTTGTTTATCTCGTGATCTCGTTTGAGTAAAAATTATGTTAATAACCATGATAGTTTTGAAAGTTATATCAAAAACAATTAAACTGATTTAATAAAATATTTCACTAAAAACTAGTCAAAAAAAAATATTTACTAGGTAGATAGATATATAGATTAACGCTTTTTTGTACCTACACAGTGAGAATATACAAAAAATAATTAGGAATGAAGTTGAAAAATGGGCGGCCTTATCGTTTAAAGCGATTTTTGTAAGGCAACTAGATGGACAGCATAGACAAAAATACGGCAGAGTACAAAACGTTACGTAACAAATCTAATCTTGATATATATAATGCTACTGTACGTGTGTATGTCACAAAACTCCTAAACGGCTGGACCGATTTGAATGAATTTTTTGTATGAGTTTGGGTGGCGCCCTGGATAGTTCAGATTCACAAATCAGCCCGGCAGATGGCGCTGCAGTCGGTACAATTAGATATATTTTTTTCTTTTTTAAACGCGTGGACGAAGGCGCGAACGGGACAGCTAGTAAAAATATAAATATTAATAATAATTAGACCTACAAAACAAAAATAACAAAAAAAGGAAAAATAACTTAACAACAAACAACTTTATACAGTGAGCTACAAACCAATCTGCAGTTTCCAGACAAGGACATAATCTAAATATGTAATAAAAATCAATTGCTGTTCGTTAGTCTCGCTAATACTCGAGAACGGCTGGACTGATTTGGCTAATTTTAGTTTTGAATTATTTGTGGAAGTCCAGAGAAGGTTTAATAAGTGAGTAAATATGAAAAAAAACTTGCTTTTTTATTTATTGATTCTGAGGCGGTACGAAATTTGCCGGGTCAGCTAGTAAATAATAATAATAAATAAATATTGTTGGATAATGCACACAACACCATCTAGTCCATAATAATTATGGACTTTGACCTTAAACATATGAATAGATTTAGATGAGCGAATTCATACAGGCAAGGAGTTCCATAGGTGAAGGATTTCTTGAACAGTGAAGGATTCACCATAGCTGAACTATGAACAGGAGTAAGGAGTTGGAGAGTGTCAGATAAACTACATATTTACAGAACCTACCCATTATTACCCACAAAAGAATCCGGGAGGCTATTATGTCTAACAGTGATGTTATTCGCCATAACGAATAAGTGATATATTCTCTACTTTAAGAAGCATCATTTGCAACACGTTTTGTAAATGATACTTATACTAGACCGTTTTTCTCAATCTAAAATGTATATTTAATCGCCGACGACCTTAGAATAATATCGCATTCCGATACAGAACTACATGATAGAAACAACATGTGCTTTAACTTCCAAAAACGTCACCAAACACCGGATATGATAAACATATTTTTTTTGAAGTGAAAACTTCTTTTCGCGCGGTACGCATATTTTTAGATGAGGTAAAACCTCTGGATTCGCGACACCGTTACCGTCTGGGGCGAGACGCAGCCGGCTGCCGCGCTCGCCCCATTTGATTATAAACCTTAAATCACATGTTTACAGTCTACTTTTGTATGGAGAAGTTTACTGAGTAAGTTTTCTTTGATATATTATCTACATTCTGAACAAAAAATATTGCATCATCTGTGTTCGTTGAGTATTTGATTGGCAGTCGCCATAATTACTGATTTTGAAGTTATTTATTACTAAACTCTAACGCGCCAAAATAAGTTTTCACTTCTGTCGGCACTCCCGGAGTGCAACCTGTTTTTTTTTGCATTAATCAAATTTGGTATGGATATAGATTGTAACTTAGGAACGGACGTAGGCTACTTTTTATGTATGTACTATGCGTGGCCGCGGGCAGAAGCTAGTACATATATAAAATTTGTAAAACAGTTGAGCTATGTAAAAAACGGTCAAAACGATTTATGGATAGTTCAAGTGATCCAGATCACTGCCAGGCGCAGCTTCCCTAAGACACTTAGTATTGCCGTCGAATGGCGAGTGCTAATAATCTGGTACAGATAGGAGCCAGCTCTTGGGTCACGAGACATTTCTACCAGACGCAGTGAAATAACGTCGTGTCTTTTATATAGATTTATTGTAGTTACACAAATAAGTAAAATCATAGAAAAATATTATTTAGTTAGTGTATTTTTCCCACAAAAACATCACCTCAAAACACCACAACTTTCCCCATTAAAGCCAGTCATGCGAACGAGCCCTCCTATAGGGAACAAGGTCAAATAGGGGTGCGATTTAATAAACATCCATATCGATCCACTATCACAGACAATACTTAGTTTTATTACCAGGACCAGCGGCGCCACTCTTCCTGTTTTGGCCTTTGGACGATGCGACGACGTTGCGGCACTAACATACACCTTAGGTACTTTGTAGAGATTTCTCTTTGTCCCGTTACAAACAAAATACTACAAAAATTTAGTAACATTTTAGTAGCTCTGTGAGCTGTAGACCTCGCGAACTTTTTTCGAAATGAGTGAAATTATCTTTATTAAGTTTGCAAACACCATATCTCCGCCATTATGAAAAATTTCCAAAAACTGAATCGACAAAAAATTCTATATATTTATAGAGAACCTGCTCACAAATTTCACGAGAATTGGTTGAGAAATGCGACCTGTAGAGGAGAACATCCGGACAGACGCCGGCCGGACGTACGAAAGCATTTTCAACAAAGCTGAAACGGAGAAACTCGCTCGTGCTTCGCGCTCGTTCGGTCAATAAACTAGCGATATCTACATAAAAATGGGGACGACGACACTGAATTCAACCAAAAATTTACATTTGAAATCTTAATATTTATCAAACGAATATCTCTATCGAAATACTGTTCAAGAAACCTTGTATCTTTTAATTACCTATTGGACGATATACCTCATGAGGTAAAACAAATAAAAACGTGCGAGCCGTTTTAAAACTTAATTACAAAATAAATATACATGAGAGGATTTCTACGTTGAACTGATCCCAGATGAGTGCTGCTTGAAGACTGATGATGGAGACGACTGCGATAGCCTTTCAATTATTGGGGAATACTCTTAAGTAATTCCTAGAGGAATGGCGTAGAACGTCAATTGATTGAGGAGGCCTAAGGACAAAGGTCAAAGGACAACCTGAGTAATAAACTCATATAACAAAAATAGATTTAACGATGTCACAATTTATAACATTTAAGTTTTAATAATCTATATAATAAAAATCAATTGCTGTTCGTTAGTCTCGCTAAAACTCGAGAACGGCTGGTCTGATTTGGCTAATTTTGGTTTTGTATGATTTGTGGAAGTCCAGGGAAGGTTTAAACGGTGAGAAAAATTGTGGCATTACAACGCATGCCGGGTACAGCTAGTGTAATATAAAATTATGCACGTGGTTCCAACAGAGAAGTTAAACTTGAAACAAACCCAGCTCGGTGCTAGCCGTTATTGTGCCCGGGAAGCCCAGCGCTATCAAACAGAATCCCAGACAGAGTGCCGTCAGTGGACAGGAAACTTCACCCACCTCAGCTTGCTGGAGTGGATCCATGAAGTGTTTAATTACAATTAACTACCCTGTAACTTTACTGACGCTACCTAAATCATCTTCAACAGATGAAATGAGGCCAATGATGATGATGATGCATCAAGGTTTTTCAAAACAACCCTTATGGAAGGATGGAATAGTGGTTATAAAATTGTATGGGGTGTTCTTAACGCGTAAATGCGATTTGCATAAAACTTGGTTTGTAAACCTTAAATACAGTGAGCGACTCATCGGTCTTTGTAACATCATCTTACTGACGTCATCTAGTTAATAAGTACCTATTGTACCTATGGACGACCTCCGTGGCGCAGAGGGCAAAGGTCCGATTGAGACGCAAAAGGTTGCGGGTTCGATTAACGCCACGGCTCAAATGTTTGTGTGATCTGCAAGTATTTGTTTCGGGTCTGGGTGTTTCTATGTATAATATGTAGTATAGTATGTATTTGAAGAAAAAATAATATGTAAGTAGTATATTAGCCATGTGGTACCCATAACACACGCTCTGCTTACTTTGGGACCAGATGAAGCTGTGTGAAATGTCCGGCATTATTATATATACATTATTTACAAAAGAAAGTGATATATCAGTCATCTGGTACCCATAACACACGCTCTGCTTACTTTGGGACCCCATGAAGCTGTGTGAAATGTCCGGCATTATTATATATACATTATTTACAAAAAAAAGTGATATATCAGTCATCTGGTACCCATAACACACGCTGCTTACTTTGGGACCTGATGGTCCTGTGTGAAATGTCCGGGATTAGTTATTTATTTATTGTACTTAATCTATAATGTAATGTATATAGAAAACGTTGTAACTACGAGTATCTTAAAGCTTTACCTACTCGTTTGATGAACATAGATGCTTGTTCTGTCTCCATGTGTTATAAAGTATCACATGATAGTATTTTAAAAATATAAGTAGTCCATCAGGCATCGGGTTCCCATAATACAAGCCATACTTATTTCGGGGCAAGATAGTGTTTTGTGTATTGTCCACCAATATTTATTGATTTATTTATGTTCAGATTGGGTTTGAGTGATATAAAGACTTTTATTTACAGAAATAATTACAGAAATGTACAAAATAATATACAATAATATAAAATACACGTGAAACAGTTGAGCTATCTAAGGACCGTTTAAAACGATCTATAGATAGCTCAACTGATCCAGATCACTGCCAGAGGGCAGCGTTCCCAAGATACTGGCGGCATTACCACGTTGAATGGCAATACTAATACGCTGGGCCAGATAGGAGCCAGCTCTTGGGTCACGCAATATATCTACCAGACGCCGTGAAATAATTTTGAAATAGGTTTGAATTAATTATTATTCCAAAAAATTCATAATTGTTAATTACTGTAGAATTATTCATATATTTAACACTAAAATACATAATATTCTGTAGTACTTGTGGTTGTTACGACGAATTGAGGAGTTCCTCAATTTTACTAATGGATGGGGTCAGGGGTTCAAACTTCTGGGCAGAGCAGATGTGACGTCATCATGTCTGGTTGCTTAGTTGAACACATTAAGGACAAAGTCGGTAAAAATCCAGGATATGTATGTAATAGGTAGAACCTACTTATATGTCAACGTGTAACAGTGTTCCTTGTTTGAACTCATCGTTTTTATTTCTATGCTATTAAACTGCTGTGAGTATTAAAAACATACTTAGGCAAGTAAGAACTTGCATATATATATAAATAATTTCTAGTACTATACATATGAGTAACATAATTACACGTTACAACAACTAAGGTACTCGTACTTTAGCCTGTGCATGATATTGTCATCTGTAATTGAAAGAACAAGTCATTTCTTGTATCGGGTTATTACGTAATGTAGCAGAAGCGACAGCAATATCTGCGAAATCAGTCGCAAGTAAGAACACTCTTATCACGGAAGCCAGCTGCTGCCTTTATCTCGCCTGTCGCCCACCTCCAAACGAAAATACAGTTAAGTGAAAATAAACGCAGCTTGGAAAATAAAATTAACAGTGAGACTGGAATAGTCAAAATGTCAAACTTAAATGATGATGACATAAATGATGTAATCAACTTAAATATAACAATATAGTCCATTGAAAAGTTACATTTGGGTATGCATTTGTCAGAGGACGCAATTTTATTTTTTTAATGTGTAGGGGGGGTCAGTAGAAGCTTAAGTTCAAGTTTGTGGGGTCGGCACCCTTGTCCCCCGGCCGCCATCTTGGAAAAGGGGGTGCAAAGGGTTTTCGCGCTGTATCTCGTAAACTAGTTACCTTACAGAAAATTTAATCAAACATAAAATGTAGCAAATTAAATTTCCTACAATTTTATTTCTATTACTTTTTATCGTCAAGTGACCAACAAAAAAGTTATAAACAAAAATAAATGAAAATTTTGTTTGTTTGTTCTAGGTTTTACAGCGCTCCAAACTTAAACGGATTCTCGAATGCTCATAGGGATGCAATAAAAACTAAAAATTAGGCTTACTTTTCTATCTATATTTTTTTTATTCATACAATTTATTATGATCTTAACATTCCTATGCTATTATTGAACTATGTTTGACCCTTTTACCCACCACCTATGAGGTATAACATGGGCAAAGTCAAATTTATAAAAATTTTGCAGAAGCATCCAGAGTTAGCAAGTGGAACTAAATTATTTATGAGTGAGAAAGTCGAGTCATCGTTACTCAGTGTTGTTGGCGAACGTTTTTTCGTCTTTTTATATGGCGGAAATAAAGACGATACTCTAGACACTCTGCGATACAAACGATTTGCTAAGACAGTGACAAAAAATGCATTAAAAAATGCATTAAATTTTTATAAATTTGACTTTGCCCATGTTATACCTCATAGGTGGTGGGTAAAAGGGTCAAACATAGTTCAATAATAGCATAGGAATGTTAAGATCATAATAAATTGTATGAATAAAAAAAATATAGATAGAAAAGTAAGCCTAATTTTTAGTTTTTATTGCATCCCTATGAGCATTCGAGAATCCGTTTAAGTTTGGAGCGCTGTAAAACCTAGAACAAACAAACAAAATTTTCATTTATTTTTGTTTATAACTTTTTTGTTGGTCACTTGACGATAAAAAGTAATAGAAATAAAATTGTAGGAAATTTAATTTGCTACATTTTATGTTTGATTAAATTTTCTGTAAGGTAACTAGTTTACGAGATACAGCGCGAAAACCCTTTGCACCCCCTTTTCCAAGATGGCGGCCGGGGGACAAGGGTGCCGACCCCACAAACTTGAACTTAAGCTTCTACTGACCCCCCCTACACATTAAAAAAATAAAATTGCGTCCTCTGACAAATGCACACTAAGGCCTAAAAAATGTAACATTTTAATGGACTAATACTATTATTAAGCAAGATATAGATGTAGCACAGGCATTCGAATGTTTTTTCTAACATTCCAGTAGAGTAGAGTCGAGTAGAATAGTACAGACTGTATAGTTCCTGAACTCTTCTCATGTAAATGCATAGTCATTCATGGTAAGTTTTGTTTCACAAAACTAGCAAAAATTTCCCAAAATATGAACGATAATATTTTGTTAACATCATAGACACTATCAATAAATAATAGTTTAATAGTGCTTTTTAAGATATTTTCGAATTGATAATCCTTCCACCGTGCACCACCACCCACCCTTTTTTTTTAATAAAACATTTTTTCTTACATTACATTTATTAAAATTTATTTTCTATTTTTTAGTTTGGTTTTCTATATAAAGCGTGTTTTTTAGTTTTTTAAACTATTATTTATTGATAGTGGTGGCAATTCGGTTGGTTCATTTCTAAAATTAGGAATTGTCTAAAATATATTTAGTTAGTCATAGCATTTGTAAAACCTATTCGGTTGGTACCATCGAACTAAATTAGGAACGCTTAATTAAGTTAGATAACATTAAATTAGGATAAGTTGGTAGCAGCAGAATACCAAAGGTTAATTTGACAGTTCAAACCTAATTTTAGCTAAAATTAGTTAGGTTGGCGCCAACAGAATTGAGGCGAGTGTCTATGATGTTAACAAAATATTGTCGTTCATAATTTGGGAAATTTTTGCTAGTTTTGTGAAACAAAACTTACCATGAATGACTATGCATTTACATGAGAAGAGTTCAGGAACTATACAGTCTGTACTATTCTACTCGACTCTACTCTACTGGAATGTTAGAAAAAACATTCGAATGCCTGGGCTACATCTATATCTTGCTTAATAATAGTATTGTTATATTTAAGTTGATAACATCATTTATGTCATCATCATTTAAGTTTGACATTTTGACTATTCCAGTCTCACTGTTAATTTTATTTTCCAAGCTGCGTTTATTTTCACTTAACTGTATTTTCGTTTGGATGTGGCCGACAGGCGAGATAAAGGCAGCAGCTGGCTTCCATAGGCATAGGAATTGCCTAAGGGTTGTTTCATCTGGGAATGGTACTGCCAGACATAAGACGCGAGTCCATGCAGTAAGAATGAGGATGGCAAGTTGGGATGTAGGGACGATGACTGAAAGTGGTAAAGAGCTTTGCGTACGTTTTACGTTTACGTTTTGGAAAGGAGACTTTTAAATGTGGCATCATATTTACAAGTCTCCTTTCCAAAACGTAAGAGCAAGAGACGAAGTGGAAGGAAACGAAAGCAAGGGAAATTAGGGTGGGTTATTATTGAAGTGATGGTAAGATGAATGGTGTTGGAGTTGTGCTAGATAATATAAATAATGTATGACAGATGTTAAGAGGACAAATTAAGGAGTTATATAGACACACACTCACGGATGTGGGGATTTTAAGTGATACGTGGTGAGAATGAAATGAGGGTATAAGAGAGTGCATGGTAGATGAGGCTTTATGAGCAGAAACCAGAAGGGGGAATCAACTCTATTGCAAGATGCAACTATATATGACCTCTTTTTTATTTTTTATCATAGATAGACCTACGTTTGACCACGAACTCGCCTGATGTTAAGCGACGATGTGGCCAACGACGGGGCGCGCAGGTCTCGAAGATACCTATTTATTATTGACTTGAAGGGACCCAAATTGTAGTTTTCAGGAAAGACAGACGACGGCAAAGTATTCCAATCCTTGGCTGTACGCATTAAAAATGTGGAAGCAAAGCACTTTCTTCGTAAGCGTGGTAGCCTGACAAGGTGTGGATGGTATTGAGCGGTGCGTCTGCTTGTCCTGTTGTGAAAAGGAGATGGTGGAATGAGATCATGCAATTCGTGGGCACATTCTCCGAAATGTATTCTATAAAAGATCGAAAGGCAAGCAACTTTACGCCGGTGCTCGAGACTCTGGAACTTAGTCTCAGCGTTTAGCTGCTCATTTAAAGAAAAAATGTAGAAGTGTGTTCGTCACTTGTGGAAATTCAGCTATATATATTTATTTGGCTTACCAGCGAGCGGTTGCTACAAGCATAAAAGCTTACAAAACATTTTCATATCTAATGCTAATTGCACAAACAGTTAAAGACAAACACAGCATGCATAAGGAAACTTATGCTTTTTAGTAAAGAGCGATAACCTGATAAAACCACATGCAAATTATGTACTTAGTTTAATCTTACACACCTACATGTTCGTTATTTTAACAAGAAATAAACATTTTGATAAACACGGTTATTATTCACGTACTATTTGGATATCAAAATCTAAGAAATAAACAGTGAGTTAAAAACATGATTAAATACTGCGACTTACTGAATATATATAATTATAAATTATATATATATATATTTGATAATTTTGTATGACAATATATTTAAATATATATATATATATACTAGCTGCCCCGTTCGCGACTTCGTCCGGGCGTTTTAAAAAGAAAAAAATACATCTAATTGATTGCAGCGCCATCTGCCGGGCTGATTACACAATAAATGAATTATGAATTATGAATTATGAATTATGATTTGTGAATCTAAACCATCCAGGGCGCCACCCAAACGCATACAAAAAAAACATTCAAATTGGTCCAGCCGTTTTGGAGGAGTTCATATGTAAACACACGTACCTACAGTAGAATTATATATAAAGAAGATATATACTTATATTTAGTTTACTATTTTGTATGCCAATGAATTTATTTATATACATTAGAACCCGCTTAATACGATTTCTCGTATAATATGCAATTCGCAATTTTTAAGTAAGCCAGCAACTTTATATATGTTTTCATACATTTCTTAACGCATAATACGATCGTCAACCCGTTTAATACGCCTAATACACACGCACTTGGCAGGTGGCGACCACGAATTTTTTTTAAATTAAGCCTGAAACTATTCAATATGTTCCAAGAAAGCAGGTTTCAGAAATAACGGGGTTGACGTCGTGGATATTCCATTGATGACAATGTTTTACCGTACGAAATTCAATTAATTGAAGATCTTATTGAGAATGTGAATAGGTGACACGCAAAAATAGGCCATAAGTGATAATGATTAAGACGAAGATGACTCCGATTTTGTCAAACGCCCGGGCATTATCAGCTGTTAATGATTTATTGAATGAAAGCTAAGACGCACTGCAAAAGTTAAATTATGTTGAAAATCTTGTAATTGCTAATGCATCAAAATCTTTCAGTCAAGCTAAAATAAGTAATTACTTTAAATAACGTAATTAAATTTACACTGTAGTAATTATAATGTATTTAATGTAATTTAAAAACATATAATATAATACCTACATATACGAAATTAGAACATAATACTTACATAATACTATTTTCCCCGTCCCGCATAATACGCTTTCTTGCTTAAGACGTGTTCTTGGTTGGGTCCCTGTGAAATCGTCTTACTGTATATAAATGACATGCTGATCCAAGGCCAAATAAAAATGAGAGCTACTTCTAACGCACAGACAACAGTCACCAAAAACCGACTCGACACATTTTTTTGTCTTATTTAATAAATAGACCAAAAAAGCCAAGTATTGGCATAATTACCGACATCGAACACCCACACCCAACTGACTGGGAGAGGCTTCAGCGGACTCGAGGTCTGAATAATTCCCGAAAAGTCCAATGCGGAAACCAACACGCGACCTACCGTGATGATTCGTGATGATTCGCGTTTGTAGTGATCGGCGCCAGCCTAGATTATCAGCCGACATAAATCAGAGTGTGTTTTGGCGACCAGGCATCGAACGAAACCTTTGTTCAAGAAACACGATCTATGGAACGTGAGAGGACTCCTGGATGACAGCTTTTCAACCGACTTCAAAAAAGGAGGAGGTTCTCAATTCATCGGAATCTAGTTTATTTTTTATTAATTATGTATGTTCACCGATTACTCAGAGACGCCTAAATTAATTTAAAATTATTTTGTTTGTTTCTATAGTTATCGAAATCGATCGAGCTAAAAATTGTATACATCGATGTTATTTTCCCTTACTCCGATACCTCGCTGTCTCATTAGAGCAGTGCGTTTATTTGCCCTACCCATATTATATATATATATATATATATATATACAAAATACATCTACTTTCTACTAAAAATTTATTAAAGGTTCAAATTCAATGAAGTCGTTTTTTTAGTTTTTAAAACGTACCTAATTAGTACACTTAGTGTTTTACTTTTTGAGACCCAAGGATTACATACAAGAGTTACAGAGTAACAGACCCAGCAGTTAGAATGATCACCCAGAACACCAAAAAACACACCATCTACTTCTCAGAAGTTGAAAGCTTCTGTTATGTAGGAACAAGGTACCTGATGGTTGAATCTTATTAAATCCACCATAAGATCCACATTGGCCTAAATCTCTCGATAAGCTGCTAATAGAACCGAATGGAGACCTACGCATCGCAAGATTCGCAAGACCTGCCAATCATGCAGAGATACCTACTTAATCACGACATTGCCGCTATCCAGTGAAGAAAAAAACTCACTCCCGATTTTTTTAATTTGGTTTTTGTTTTATTTTAATGCTCTAAATATATCTTTATTTTAGAGCTTTAAATAAAATAGCTGTAGATAATACAGACACAATGCAGAAGCTTGCCGTGTGAGAAATTTACGTAGTTCTGATACTGTATCTATCAAAAATAATAATAATGCCGGACATTTCACACAGCATCATACCATGAAGCGATATTCCGAAATTACGGACCGTAATTTCGGCCAATTCCTACCATAAAATACATTTATTCCATTTTCGGTCCCGAAAACGGCATGTTACAATCCGTCATTCATAATTCCTACCATGAAACGTCCGTATCAACGAAGTGACGGCAGTTTGACAACACTTCATTCGTGATTTTTAACCTCTAATGTCAAGAAAGCTCAAGAGCTAACTTTTTACTTTCGTAAGTATCAATTTTAGTTTTTAGTGTACTCTAATGGACAAAATAGTTGTTTAATCGTGATTGTGTTGAAATGTTAAAGCGTGAAACGCGTTTTAAATGAACAATGTTATTATCATTTATAAATTTTCTAAAACAAGCCGCTTACATACGAGTCAGTACTTGTTTGTTTGTTTGTAAATCTATTCTAGTCTAGTGACAATGGCGAGATTAGCATTGATTTTTAAAGCATTAGACGATGAACGGCATAAATACAAAAATAATATGGAAATGGTTTAAATGCTCCTAACCTCTCACCAGAAGACATCAACAATGAACTTTTCCGGCAGCCTTTGCTCGAGACAATCAACTACTGCAACCCTGAACTAAGGTCGAAGAGCAAGGGATATTTTGATTCAATTACTTGGGTCTAGAGCATCATAATAATAAAACAAAATTTTAATAAATCAAATATTTTTATTAGTATGTACTTGTTATCAAAAACTATTAAGATAATAAAAAGTTCATAATCTGCAATGTTTTTATTTTTCCGAAAATGTTTGGGTGCTGGCCTGCACTGCTCTGCACAGCTCCTGAATAGTATCCCGGATGAGGGACTTTGGCCCTCTGTAACCACTCATCATAGGTCACAGAGGTACAGATTTATTGGGCTGAAGATTGATCCGTCATTTAACGGGCGTAGGAAGCCTCCTCCTTGGGACTGAATGCGGAGCTGGGATGAAAAAAAAATTACAGACATGACAATGAAATACACAATCCATATTAATATTATAAGTTCAAAAGGGTCTTTGTCTTTTGTTACCTTTTTGCAGCTAAAGGGCTGAACGGATCTTGATGAAATTTGGTAAGAAGATAGAGATAGTATCTTAGAGACCGGCATGGTCTATTTTTTTTATATAATTAATACTCATGTGAAGTTGCGGTCAGCGCAAGTACACAATAAAAATGTATTTTGTTATGTAATCAAATCAATAAGTTCATTATACTCTGTTTAAAACAATAAACATAACATACTCTCGTCTTTGTGCAAGACTATTGTATGCAGTAAATGCAAGTGATGGTGACCCAGGGGGTAGGAGCTTTTTTCTCAGTATATGTTCTTGGGGACGGAAGTAAATTTATTGCATTATTAAACTTACCTAGACCACCAACTACATTTGTACCGGGTTCACCAAAAACCCTCCTGCGCCAAGAGCGTAACGAGCGTGTAGTAGACAGTCCACAGCTTTTATTGGAAAATATTGTTTGTCGGGGCAATCCTGAAATAGTTTTCGATTAATTATCACAGACAAATACTAGGTACGTTATATAGGTGGTTACAAAACTAGCGAAATACTTACAAGATGTTTACCTTCTGCCATTGTTTAACATTCTTAATGCACACGCCCAGAGCATTTAACTCGTCAGTCAGCCAAGCCCACAAAGCTCTGGAGTGGTTGTGACTTTCTGCATTCTTCAAGTGACCGTGGGCTAACTCTTGTGCTCTTCTTGTAATGACAGCATGTATTTCTACCGTAGGACTGTTTATCTAACATTTGAAACACTATGTGAGTTACACTTTTTACGTAAATGCATACAAAACTTTTTAAGTAATTTACATCGTCATTACTTAAAATTTAAGGTGTTCCTTTGACCAACACACATCACAAAAATACTATGAAACTTTCTGTGTCCTTGGCTGTGAAAGAGAACACAATTTTGCCAATGTTGCGATTTAAATGCTTACATTTTTATAAAGAAAATAAAGGCCCTGTATAATTATCACATCTCGCGTGACGTTTTTGCGTGAAATGACAAATGACATAGGTAAGGATTTATTCGATATTTTAAACGACCTATTTCAAGTGTTCATAAATAACCATTATGTCTAATACAAACGAATAGACTTTTTAATATGGTCGATTCATACTAGTTCATTTTTTCACACGGTGTATTGTGTACGTTAAAGAACGTTTCATCTTTCATTCAATCAGGAAAAGACCCCGAACAAAAGAAATAAATCCGTTGTTACCTCATGGTAGGTATAGCCTTCCTATTTCGTGCGTGTGTCGTATGGATCCGTAATTTCGGATTGTCATCTTCATGGTCAAAGTAAGCAGAGTTTGTGTTATGGGTACCACATGAATGATAATACTACTTATATAAATGTTTTTCTAAATAGTACACACATATTATACATAGAAGCACCCAGACCCGAGACACACACTTGCAGATCATACAAACATTTGTACCACTTGGGAATCGAACCCGCAACCTGCGTCTCAGCCGGACCATAGCCCACTGTGCCACAGAGGTCGTCAATACAACCTTCTCACTACTACCACGGCTATATAATCGTTACAGATCATCAATTCATATGTAATGCAGCGTATTAGCAAAGTATACAGTCTTTTCTTTTTCTTTTTCTTTGTTTCTAAAACAAATGATAAATATATATAACTAGCTGACCCGTGCCTACATCGTTGGGCGGTTACAACTTCAAAAAAAAATACTAAAGTACTATATCGCAATTAAAAAAGAGATAGCTTTTCAAATTATTGTAATCATTACAGAGATTAACAACCTTACGGATAAATATTGATAGATGGCGCTAGCGGCCACCCGCGTCTTTGCCCGCCTCGTTCCCGTTCTGTTTCCCGTTGTTTTTCCGGGATAAAAAATAGCCTATATCCTAATCCAAGTTACTTACTACATATATTTTAAGTTTCAGCTAAAATGGTTTAGCGGTTCTCGAGTTATAAGTGGTGTAACTAACTCGACTCTCTTGTATATATATACCTACCTAGATTAGTTAGAATACAGTTTGGTCTGGATTGGTAAATACCTTTTACGCGCCCAGCAAAATAATACAATGTGAGCGAACAAAATGCAAAAAGATTTTTAATTTGTCAGTTTACTTGACCCAAAAGGTTACATATAGGTGATTTATTGTAGTTTGTAGAATTAATTAACAAAACTAACATGAAACGGAACGTACTTGTATATTTTTCTATGTAGGCTATGTAAAACTGCGTTAGAAAAGTAGTGACTACTAAAACACGTCTCTCTCTCTCGCACTAATGTATACAAAGCGAGGTGAGGAGATTAGTACCTAAATCAGTGCTGGTGCCTACTTATGTACTACTTAGTAGGTGTGAGTAGGTATATACCCGGCATTAACGCCCGTTAACTATTGTGTGTGTTTGACTTGCGCCTGATAGAATTTGATGTCATTTTTTTGTAGTGTTACCTCATTCAAAGTTTTACCCACAAAATCAGGTGGAATTAACGCAATGAATACTGACCCACATACTTATTACCTACATAAAATAATGTTCCTTATATCATTATTTTGATTAGGTAATCAAAAATCAATAGTCAGTCAGCTTGATTTATTGGTTAGTTATTTATATAGGTTTTACTAGTTAATGCCCGCGGCTTCGCACGCGTGGTACCTACATAGAAAGTAGCCTATGTCCTTCTCCAAGATCCCATCTATCCCTATACAAAGATTCATCAAAATCGGTTTAGCTGGAAAGGCGTGAAAACATGGCAGCCAGACGAGTAACTTTCAAATTTATAATATTAGTAAGAATTGTTTACATACTTATTCCTATTAATATGTGTTAGGTCTAGGAGTTGGTACGCATTGTCTTATCTTACGGCCATAAGTATTAATAACGTTGTGGGTTATTTACCTTATTTTGTTTGATTTCTTTCATGATTGTGGTAATTGTGCATAGCATTATCTTTAACCTAATCTGCGAATAAATATGCATTCAATCTAACTAACCACTGCCATCTGTCGGTTGCAAGGCAAGAGAACAGTGATAGTAATAAAAAAATATCCCGAACTGAGGCGGAATGAGCCGACAATCCACGAGCGTCGCCATACCACGAGAAGAGTCGAGCTTACTCCCGAACCCTGACATTAGATGTTTAGCATTAATAATGATTGCGATGATAGTATGGTGCCCGAGGAATTACCACCAAAATAACAAGCGTGTATTAAAATAATTTTAAATCAATAAAATTAAGTTCTAGGCGTTCAACATGAATATTAAAGAGTTTTCAACTTTTTTCTTTTCTGGCCAGCCTTTATTTAATAAAAAATGTCTTTGTTGGTCCTACCATTTTCAGCGCCTTAGTTTCAGGCTTATACCCGGAATTAAAGGGTATGCAGACGACAGTACAGTTGTGGAGAGATACTTTGCAAACGCACGAGCCAGTAAAACTGAAATACAGAAACTCAGAGACGAGATGCTTATGCGTCTGGATTTGGCTCTCCAGATCGTGTCCGATTGGGGCGACTCCAATCTGGTTAAGTTCAACGCATCCAAAACGCAAGCTTGTCTCTTTTCGGTGAAAAAAAGTGAGTTTCTCCAAGTCCCCGTTTTCCGAAATGTACTGGTACCTATAGAAAATCATCTTGAACTCTTGGGAGTTTCACTTACACGGACTCCCAATTTTGGCTCCTATATCCTCCAAAACAGCTGCCATGAAGCTTGGCATCCTCAACAAGGTGAGGCGATACTTCAAACCTGGACAGCTTTCCACTTAATACAAAGCTCAAGTCCGGTCGGGAGTATGGAAGTATGGAGTATGGAATGGAGTATTGCTGTCATCTAAGGGATGGTTCAGCCAAACACCAGCTGGCTGCCTTAGACTCGATCGAGCGTAGAGCATTGAGGATGATGGGTGAACAGCTTAACGCTGAGACTAAGTTCCATAGTCTCGAGCAGCGTCGTAAAGTTTCTTGCCTTTCGATCTTTTATAGGATACATTTCGGAGAATGTGCCCAGGAATTACATGATCTGATTCCACTATCTCATTTTCACACCAGGACAAGCAGACGTACCGCTCAATACCATCCATACCTTGTCAACCTACCACCCTTACTAACAAAGCGCTTTGCATCCACATTTATAATGCGTACAGCCAAGGGTTGGAATGCTTTGCCGTCGTCTGTCTTTCCTGAAACTACAATCTAGGTCTCTTCAAGTCTCGAGTAAATAGGTGTCTTCTAGACCTGCGTGCCCCATCGTCGGCCACATCGGCGCTTAACATCAGGCGAGATCGTGGTCATACGTAGGTTTATTGATGATTAAAAAAAAAAGGTAAATTTAAATGCAGCTTAAAATCAAAAGTAAGTATACTAAATCATCACTATGTATGTAAGAAAATAAAACCCACAACTATCTAATTACTGCAAAAAATATGAAAAGATACATTTCAGACTACATTTAAGGCTACTTCTCTATCTATTTCGTGTAACTTTTGTCCAAACGCAGCTGGCAATACTGACAGACACAGACACCCATCAATGTGTGTAACGCAGGGAAGCTCGCGCCCGTGTCCACTGTAACCACACAACATTTTATACAAACAAATCATTATTTGAAAATAACAAAATGTACGGAATTCAAAGTGTCGCCTGCTTAGCCTTATTTTTGGCCCTTTTCGACTTTGGTACGTATATTTTAAACATTGCCATATTTAATTATATTCTGTAACGTGCCTTGTACTTTGAGCTGTCCTTATATGTAATAACATCTTTCTTTAAAAGGCATTCTTGCAGTCAATGCGTATTTAGGTGTTCTCATTTGCGAACACACTTTATTTTAAGCGCTCTTTAAATCTATGACACATAAAGTTAATAGCTACAATCAGAACTCTGTAAATTGGATTTTACTGAAGGTTACTCATGACTAATATTACCTCATGTCTCGTTATTAATGGTAGGTAGCGGTGTAAGGTCGACGTGTTTTTGCCGTTATCTCGTGCAAAACTACCTACACTTGCTTGATCTGTGTGATTCTACTGGATGTATAAATAACTGACCTCTTTGCACAAATACTTGTGCCACGTAGTAAAAACAGAATCGGCATTTTATATCAGACAGATTCACAAACTCAATATTTTACTCTACTGATTCAAGTTAAGCTTTAGGTACGAACTGTAACGTGAGTACCTACGTACCTGTATACTTGTATTAGCTAAGTAGGTCATTATGTATGTATTTTGAATAAGTACCTACTCTGTAATAAAATAAAAAAGAGAACCACCACCTTTTGACGTGATAACGTCTTATAAAAGAGACGTTTAAATGCAACGTGTGACGTGTCTCTGAAATATTAAGGCGGGGTTCCCTGTGATGGTGTGCCATGTCGGCAACAAAAAGTGTCTTCGTTTGCGCAGCGCCTAAGGTGAGGTCATATATTTGTGTTGGACATTTGCATTTTAATAGACACTATGTAGGTACGACATAGCGTCATCGCTCTGGGGGTCTACTCTTGAAATCATTAACACATTCACTGCCACTGACACGCCTCGCGTGTTCAGGCTAATCTAAGTCTCTACGCCAAGAACACGCCAGGCGTGTTTTGAATGTTTCGGTTATATTCCCAAAACTAGGCCAGATTTTCTGTTCAAATTTTTAGTGCATCATTTTTAAAGGATAGGCTATGGCATATTGAAGCGGTTCCCTAAAAAAACTAGTTAGATTTTTTTTGCGAAAAATAGGTATTTTGTAGTGCCGAGAACACGCTAGGTGTGTTCACTTACTGAAGCTACCCTTAGGTTCCCAAACTTTTTTATTCTATTAAACGCTTCGCTAATTTGAGATATATAAGCTTGCGATATGAGATTTTTAACCAGTATTTGATGACAAAACGGAATGTCATAATTTATCGGACCGTTGTTTTTACCGTATACAGTACTGTGTCATGTATGAATAAATAATAAATAAATGAATAATGCCGGACATTTCACACAGCACCATCTAGCCCCTTTGGGGCTAAGCAGAGCTTGTGTTATGGGTACCACATGACTGATATACTACTTATATGAAGTCGCTTATACAACTCCATGCGCCATCAATGAAAAAAAAACGTACCTATCCGATGTATATCTTTATATAATTATACATACACACACAGTGACTTACACACGTACAGTAAATTATCTCTATTATATAAAAATCAATTGCTGTTCGTTTGTCTAGCTAAAAATTTTGTCATCATTAATATCTTCCGTTTCCGGTACAAATTTAACTTTTCCTGAAAAAAAGATAAGAAATCAATTTATTTCATTTGAATATTTTGAATTTAATTCATACTTTTGTAATTAGGTTAGGCCAATCAACCAACATTACGATAATACGAGATAAATAACGTAAACAAACTTTCTGCAGTTCAAAGCTTTATATCGGTTTAATAATTTAGATGAATTCACTCATATAAGACTGAAAATATGTTTAAATATGATTGTCACTCAATATATTATCAAAACAAATGTGCTTGCACTGTTAACAATGCCAATGTTACAGTTCACAATAAAACTTTATTCATTTATGCATAGGAATTTTAGTAAAAAAATTTTGAGAACCTTAAATTACGTTATAATAAATTTACTTACTAAAATCTATTTTTCTAAGCAATGCCGCGAGCACGCCTAGCGTGTCTGCGATTTTATACGGCGGCATCTCGATAAACTTCAAGAAAATCGTGGTGGCAGTGAATGAGTTAAACGATAATATCGTATTGTCACGATATTGCAAAATGTTGAACCGTTCGGCAAATTCAGTCGAATTGATAGTTTCGTTGTCAAATTCAAATTATCGTATCGAATTTTATAGAGTACTAGCTTCTGCCCGCGGCTTTGCACACACAAGTACATACATAAAAAGTAGCCAATGTCCATACAGTTTAAAAAAACGTGTGCGTCTCGGGACGCCCGACACAAGTGATAACTTAAACTAATCTAACTAGCGCTGTGGGTTAGAGTGAGAGAGGAGGAGCCTGTCTACCACTGCCGTACCCGTGAGAGAAAAGGAAGCCAGACAAACTGGCGCCGTAACGCGTTACGTAACGAAGCGGTTTACCCTCCCATAAGAAGTTATCACATTAAAAGTTCTGCTAGGCCAATCTGAAGATTTCCTGAAAATTTTATCGAAATCGGTTTAGCCGTTTCGGAGTCTATAGGGAACATACATACACACATCGCCTTTTATATAGATAGATTACGACGTTGAATGTCTGAAATAATGCCGATCATTCCATCGTCCAAAAAAAGTCGAAACGATACACGATTATCTTTTTAGTTTGGGCCCTTAAACCCTCAAGCACCACAAGTGGGTTTCAAAGAGTTAATGGTTAGTTATGAATACGTAAGAGTGTGACAATTAGTTAGACTACAAAACTAGGTAGATACGAATACCTACTTCTTTTTGCTGATCGCTGATCGTCCGCGAATTCAGGCAATTCATGTAAGATTAAATATTGTGCCATCAAGGTGTTTTTTTCCTTGAGCAAAACTAGCAAAACTATAAGAAAAACACAGAGGCCAGCTACAAGTAGTACCTGCAAATATAACCTTAAAATACATGCAAAAGGTATTCTTACCCGTATAAAGTAATAAGATAAAACATTTAGTCCGGTCAATTTAGACATTCGAAGTTACATAAAGTCCCAACAAGCTGAATTTCTGTGAAGTTGTTCAAAACATAATTATAAACAATGTCTAGAAGTTCCCCATCATTCCCCTGTAAGGAAAAAATTTAATTCAAGGTCAAAGGTCAAAAAAATTAGTTTTTTGCGATTTTCAGCAAAACGGTAAGTTTTATCATAAAAGTACCTCAGACAAAAATTGTAGATCATAAAATTATCTATAAAAAATGTATCAATACTTTTTTTCTTACGAGCCACCGTTTCTGAGATATAACGATTCAAAAAGTTATAAAAGTTGTTATCGTCATAATATGCCATGTATTTCAGTCTTGAGCCCCTTACATCCAGTGTGGGCCGGCAATTTTAGCTATTTCGTCCTCCGATCTCGTTTGGGCTCGATATTTCCTTCCAATGAAATCCCAGATACAGGTTAATAACATGGTATTACAATATAAGTAATTTAGTTAGTAGGTATAACAAGCGTAAAACAAGCGGACTTGCGGCGCTGGTTCACTCCGCAGAAGTGAGAACCCCTAGGCGCGGTCGCGGAGAGGGGAACGAACGTGAAAACTGGTTTGGTTTCTTCTTGTACTTGTTGATACAATTGATACTATGTTCATATAATTCCGAAACTATAAGTCAATCCCAATAACCATAAACATTCCAAATCGAGGCACCTGCTTTAAAACAAGTTAGTGAAACTTGTTCTTTGGGTGTGTCTTTAAACACAAATTTAATTTGGCAAGCGCATATTCGTAAAGTAATTCGCCAAACTGTCTAAGTATTCTTATGTTCTGTCCGTTTTAGTAAGTATAACATCAAAAACTATACTTAGCAACAAATGTTTACTATGGTTATGTATACTCTCAGTTAAGTTATGGCATTATATTTTGGGGAAATTCAGTAAACGTAGAATCTACTTTAAAAATTTAAAAATATTAATTATATAATTTATATCTATATATTAATACGTGAAGCTAAAACTTTGTACCCCTTTTTACGAAAATTGCGCGGACAAAGGAGTATGAAATTTCGCACATTAGTAGTTTATATAGAGAAGGAGTGCAGAATGCCAATATTTTTTTTAATTATGCATAAAAATACATTAATTATTAATTAATTATAGTCGAATTTCGACCAATGGGCAATTTGATTATTTGTCAAAAATAATTACACTATTTTTTGAAATTAAATTATCTTACTATAATAGCCTAAGAAATAAACATAAATTAAATATTTGTATTCCACAAACAGTGCCTTCTATAAAAATAGTTCCTTATATACATAAAATCTACAACAATCTTCCTCATACTCTAAATCTCGTTTCAAAACCATGAAAAAAATGGTATGTTTCTAAAGTGTTTTACAATTCAAAAGAATGCTTTGATGAGTAGTTGTTTATATACATCTATATCTCATGTCCCTACATAACGAAAAGATATAATAAAATTATATTATGTATCATGTCTTAATTCTGAAGTACTATTGTAAAGTACTATTGTATGCCCAAGACGGGTCACCGTTGATACCAATGTATAAAAAAACTCCATCTTTGCACATATCTACACAGTGAACCAATAAAGTTTATTCTATTATATTCCATTCTTAAATTCATTTTATGAAATTTTTATTTGCATGTTTCGATGCTCGTAACGTTGCGGCAACACATCGCGCAGTTTGGCGATGTGTTTTGTACGACTGTTGCGCCATTTTCCGCAATTGCATCCCGACAGTGGAAAGGCTATAAAAAAATATTAATTATTTGGCCTGTGCTGCGGAAACTATTAATGATACGTAAAATATGATATTAAATGTTTATATATAGTACTCATCTCTAACCACAAAAAACGTCCGCAAGGCTCTCACCTTTATTTAGAAACGTCTCTCAACTTCTGTCAAAAGTTAATCACTGTTTAAAACAGATTAATTTTACTATTTTTTTATATTCGTATTATTTATTCATCTTTTATAATAAATTATTTTAAAATAAAACGATTTAAAATATTATTTTTTTTTTTTAATTATCTAAACTTATTTTCTATTATCGCTTGTGATAAATATGTCACTATTTGTCACAAGCGATGGGGCTGTTTTAATCGAATCATAAACAGTGTTTAGTCAGTGTCCAAGCTAAGAGGCTTTTATATGTAAGGCTGTATGTGTCTAACTATCTAATAACGAGTAATTCTTGTATCTATATATGTATATTATATATAATCTGAATCTCGGTAACGGCTCCAACGTTCGTAATGAAATTTAGTGTGCAGGGAGCGATAAATCAATCTACCTAGGTTTCATTATTAGAAAAGTCTTTATCCGTGTTTTATATACGGTACTTATAGTTATGTTACAATAACCGCTTTTTTATTAAAATCATAAAGTCAATCAAAGTTAATCAGTCTATCAAAGCATAGGCTTTAAGGCTTTATTTCCACACTCAAATACATTATTTAAGGTCGTTACTGTGGTTTTAATTGGGTGTTAGGTATGGACCGCTTTTGGCGGTATAAGCCTCCTCCAAGGATTGCCAATCGTCCCTATCTCTTAATGTCCTTGATCATGTTTTCCCCGCCGCTTTGATAATTTTGACGTTCCATATTTCCACATAAATGGTCTTCCTATTTTTCTTTTTATGTTTCGGGGGATCCTGTTTGTAATTAAGGGCCATCTATTTGGCTTCATTCTTTGTATGTGTCACGTCTATTTCCTCTTAAAGCCCATTAACTTTTCGACCACATCTTTGGTTTTTGATTTTTCCCTAATTGCAGTGTTTCTGACTCTATCACTGAGCTTAATACAAAAAAAGTTCGTTTTTATTTTTCGTTGGCATATCTCTCTTCAGCAAATTCTTTGTTGTCAGCCACGTCTGACAGGCAATAGGTTAAGCAAGGCGTTGAACATAGATCCATGGCCTTTGTTTTTAGTTTTTTGGGTATGTTTTTGCATCTTATTATTTATTTTATAGTCCAGTATTTATTTAATGTAGATTTAATTCGTCTCTATACTATATATCTTTCGGTTTTCGAAGTCGAAATGTAATCAGGTGGCCGAGGTAGATATATTCATAAACTAGAACAGTTGAGTGTATTCTGATTGGTGTTTTATATTTATTTATCATAACTTTTGTTTTATCCTGGTTTAGCTGTAGACCGGCATTTTTCATTTCAAACCGTGTCAACCGCACATGCTGTACAGTCGCGCACGAAGTAGAACAAAATAAACATGTTAATAAACATATTAAAGGTCAAATAGCCTCTCTTAGGTCACTCCTACAAAAAATAACGCAGTTAAATTAATGATTGACGTCAGAATGAAACAATAACCTTCTATCAAGCTCTTAAAAGCTACGATGATCTCACCAATAACTTACTAGCTATATCCTGCGAGGTTGTCTGCGTACGTAAGTAGAATGGAACATCTAAGTGGAAGTTTTATGTGGAAACAGCAAACAGATGTGCAGATGCACAGTACCTACAGTATCTTTAAGGATTATTAAAAAAAAAGCTTGTGCGCGAATTTATATCAGAGGCAAACCAGATGTAAAAAAACAAGCACAAGCAAGTAGCACTAGAACCATGATGACCAGATCTACTACGGCGGTAGCTGACACTAATAAAGTAGGTTGTGGCTTATCAACTTTTAATTTAACTATCTCAAAAGAAATCTTAATATTATAACTAATTTGCACTCAAGCACTAGTTTGGGTGTCAATCACATAAGTGCTAAATCAATCAAATGTATCAAGCATTAAATAACTAAAGAACCATTAACTATTGGGAAATAAAACATTTCCAAAAAACAAAGGTATTTTCCTGCGAGTCTGAAAACTGTCAAAATGGCATCCATTTTTAAATTGGGGACTAGGCCTAACCCCAACAATTATCGACCGGTATTAGGTACTGTGGTTTCAAAAATATTAAAAATAGTTTATACAGCCGCTTAGAACGCTACTTATATATAATTGTATTTTATATGACAGCAATATGCGAATGAGGATAAGGGTTTAGTCCCAAATCTGAAGCGCTATCAGTAACTGTAGCAGCAGCAACCTTGTCACTAAATAAAGGTTACAACGATGGCGAGAAATTCAGTTTCAGTATATTTATCGCTCTCATAAAAGCATTTGACCTAGTTAGCCACAACATTATTTTGAACAAACTTAACAACAACGGCATAACTGGGATTGATCATGGTATTTTTATATTTTATTAGACAGGTTTTCAAATTGTTAGTGTTGGGGAACACCGAGGCTATTCCTATAACGTGCGGAGTTCGAAGGATCAATTCTAGGACCCTTGCTATTCCAAGGGATTCATTTTATTATCAATAATAAAAACAAACTTGACGACCTCTGTGGCGTAGTGGGCTTAGGTCCGGCTGATACGCAAAAGGTTGCGGGTTCGATTCCCGCCGCGGGACAAATGTTTGTATGATCTGCAAGTATTTGTCTCGGGTCTGGTTGTTCCAATGTAAAATATGTATGTATTTACAAAAAGAAACAAGTATAACAGTAGTATATCAATTATGTGGTTCCCATAACACAAGCTCTGCTTACTCTGTGGCCAGATGATGCAGTGTGAAATGTCCGGTATTATTATTATTATATTTAAACTTAAACTTAAAGGGAATCTGTCGCTATACTCGTATCCTGACAATACTAGTTTATTCTACATTGGCCACAAGATGGGCTTAATCGCCAAATATGCCCAAAATGACTTGTGTTGTGCTAAAATGCACTATGTAATTTTCTTAGCCAAAAATAATAAAATATCAAAACTTCGAGCCATTTCAAATGAACAACAATTACCAGATACAATACGTCTACCTACTTAGATTTTCTGTAAGTATTTATATAATAAATATTGAATCTAGTGACAGCGTCAATATTTTGCTGTTGACCTTACTTGAAGGTATAGCGCCGTCTAGTGTCTTCGAAAGCAGTGAAGCCGAATGATAGTTATCAAAATCGTACTGGTTAGTCTAATCTTTCACCGTAATCTCATATCCACCATCAAAATTTGCTCATTAACACCGTTAGCTATCTGTCGTACCTGAATGATAAGGACATAAATCATAATTTGTATTAATTAATTAATTTAATTAAACTAAGTATTTATGATATTTCACGAACTTTGGTATGTTTTTATTATTACTTACTAAGTTCTTCATAAGTATAAGCAAGACACTACTATTTAATTAATCATCTAAGTAGGGGAGCTAAAGGAAACTTTGAATTTATAAAAGTATCATCATCATATTATAAGCCTTTAAGAAATCCACTGCTGAACATAGGACTCCCCAATTTATTTCCAGGAAGAACAATATTTAGCCCTCTCCATCCACCGACTTCCTGCGATCTTTACAATGAAACATCATTATTTCGATATCATCAATAATTGCACTACAATATTAAAATATTGAGCTACAATTTGGAACATATTAAAGCTTATTAAAATAACATTAAAATGTATAGTCCATTGTGACTCTATGAACATCCCATTATGTGCATTTAGGGATTCTAAACAACATTTTCTAATCAAATAATTGTAATTAAGTATCCCAACCATAGACAATCGGTCCGAAGTACGTTACGGACAAAACTATGTCAGACTAGACTTAAATAAGTTATTTGTTATGCAAGGGTGCAGAGTTATTGTTTGGCGCGAAACTATTGAATGTACTTGTAAGCAAAATATTTTTTTTAAAAACCAAAACCAACATTGAATAGAATAAGAAAATAATATTATAAAAAGCTTTTTTTATGCAGCCGTCGTGCTGACCAGTGCTATTATTCTTAATATGAGGTTAGTGCACTGACATGAAATAAGTATTAATGCACTTTTCGTGGGTTATCGTTAGCGGTTTAGAAAATTATTGAATTTTCGAATTTTGAAAAATCTTTCTACCTTAGCGGAAAAAATTCACTTTTACGCTCAGGTCTCGATAATCTTTCCGAGGTTGTTAGGTGTAAAAGGTTCACTTCTGGACTTCTGGTGACTAACATCACCATCGACTGTTGATTTTATTATTATTTTATTTTTATGTTTTTTTGAGATGTATAAAATAGATATATGAGATATATAAAGTACTCTATTGAATTTTAGGTGTTTGATGGAGAAGCTAAACACAACCAGTTTACATGAAGTTCGAAAATCTCTATTAATTCTAATGCACAGCGCAAAGGACCTACTCTGCCTTGAGTCAGCATTTTATTGAAAATATACTTACTAAATGCTATGTATGCCACAAACTAGTTCAATACACCACTAGGAGTCATAGATAAACTAATTTTAAAAATAGACTATTTTTCATTTATTTATTATCAGTATATTTTTTTAAATCGTGTTTGCACTCTAATTCAACCATGGCAAAAACTATATATTTTTTATTCTTAAACATACTCATAACTCAATTAGATACTTCAGTCCTACTCTAAATGAATATATACTTATTTACTACATACGATACTCTAGGTATGCGATAAAAGAGTATAATTCACTATAATCGGAAAATAACAAAATATTAACAACAATGGATGCGCAATAAAAATCAGAACGTCAAGACGGAATATAAATCGAAATGGCATGACGTGATGTCATAACCAGACTGAACTAGATTTAGTTTAAATTATTTAACCTTTTTTACAATGTATCAAGTTTGTTGTCGACAGTATTTCAGTTGATAACTTTCATGATAAAAAATAACACGGGCCGTAGCAGGACTAAAAATATTATTTATTTTAAACTTTCTACCATGGCACAAAATTAGCCGTAGCCAGGAATGACTCAATTGTTAGCACTTGGTGCGGCCTTGTGAGCTCCCACGCAGCGATAATGTTCGAGATTCGTGTATTTGTGTAGGTTATACATAGGTTCTTATACTGATAACATTAACGAAAAACATTGTTTAGTTAAAATACATTGCAGAGTATTGATAAAAATACGCACAACTTGCTCGTACATACAATTTTACTACCTACCAGCAACGTTATAAATAACTTAATATACATCTCGATGCCTAATGGTCTAAAAACAACAGCTTTACCCTTTTAATACCTCCTTAATCTTAAATCCTTAACTTATAATTAAAATAAGACATTTAATAGACCCTTTAAGTATTATATTTCTTGTTTCATACTAAGTACCGATTAGTAGGGATATACTAGGGGTATATTCTGAATTGGTATTAATTACAAGATGTTCCTGTGGTCTTCAAAGGTTTATTTTAATAAGATTACTATTAATAGTTTTAATAATTATCTCGACTTGCGTAGTATATCGAAGAGAGAGCTGGAGAGCTGTCAAAGTGACAGCTAATGACTAAGACGTCAAGATGACATTAGTGCGTTTTGATACTACAATACATCATCCTCTTTTAAAACTAAATTTAAAGATATATATATAAACAACAGAGGTTAAGTTATACAAATTTCTCTAATTTTAAAAATATATTATTTTTAACAAATATGTTCTTCATCCCCATTTATTAAAAGAGATTTAATTATCTTTAAATATAAGAAATAATACTTACTATAATATCACAAACATAGTCTCATAATATCAAGTAGTCTAAACTAACTATTACCAACATTATCTAAGTTTTGGAATAAACAAGAACACATTCGACCGGTGGTGCTGAGCCCAACCACTGAATCTGATGAAGCACCACGCCCAGCTAAGGAGATCTGATATGCAAAGAGGTTCTGGTATAAATTACATTATTCTATCAGATTACCGTAATAATAATGTGATTTGCCTTCGATACATTATTTTTAGGATCTTTTTTTAACCAGATGCTCTGACCCACATAAAAATGTTTTTTAACACAACTAGTTTTATTGTAATTTCTAATGTTTCTAGTTCTTATCTTGCTATACTGCTAATTTACATTGTACAATTATACAATAAGGTTGTGGAAAACAAGACGCAGCAGTTAGTCAACAAAGTTTAGTCACAACTAAACTAAGTTGACTAACTGATGCGTCACAGAGGGATAACATTTACTCATATATAAGTCATCATTTAGGTCTAGTCAAATACCACAATAGTAAACACGTCATTAAAATCTGCGTCGAAAGAACTGCGTCCAATAAGTATTTTAGCGTTTTTGTTTCGAAAAGCGTATCCTTTTCGAATGCCAGCTTATTGAACGCAAAAAAACTAAAATACCTATTGGACGCAAACATTTTTGTGTGGGTCAAAGAACGCACATACTACACTAGTTTTCTGGAAGCCAATAATATTATTACCTAAAAACCATTAGAAAAGGGCATAGCACAGCAACAGTCTTATAGGATGTTGTTTACGATTTTCTAGTGGCTCAAGATATAGGGAAAGGAACTATATTAACATATTCGACTTTTCAAGTGCTTTCGATACAATGCATACCTCTCTCCTACTCGTATTATCTAAGCTCGCATATTACGAATGTGACGGAGCTACAGTTGAATGTTTAGCAAGCTATCTCAGTAATCTCTTTATCTACTACAATGTCTATGATTTAGGGAGTCCCTCAGGGTTCCATCCTAGGACCATTACTCTTTGCTCTTTACAGTTCAGATATCATAAATACAGAACTCAAAATTGCAAATACCACATTTACGCCGATAACCTACAACTTTATATATATTTTTATCCTAGTGATTTTAATGCAGCTATATAAATGCACTAAATTATGATATAAGCTGGCTGGTTGATTAGTGCGAATTTTATAGTTTGGTTTTAAGCTCTTCAAAGACGAAGCTTTTCGTTCTTGGATTAATGAACCAAATTAATGGAATACTCTTGAACGATGCTAAAGTTGTTGTCAATGGAATAGGGTGATTATTTTCTAGTCTGGAGTTATCGCCATTTAATTGTAGAATCGTGAGAATGGCATTATCCCAGACTTACGGAGTGACACCATCATATAATACTTTGTTGTAGAGTAATGAGAGAGGTTTGAGAGCACCGGGAGGTCCCGCTTGCAGTATTTCCTCATATACAACATCGTCACCGCTTTGCCCCGTTTCATTTGGGTCAGCGCAACACCAACTTCATCTTCTGTTACCTGAGGCAACAGTTCACAAAACGTTCAACTGGTTCTGCCCTTAGGTCTTGATCTTCCGGTGATTCAGCTGCCTCAACTTTCGACCCATTAAGACTCGTGTAAAACTCTTCAACAACTCTAAAGATCCCGTCACAAACTCAAAAAAAAATCTCAAAATTAGGTGTTCATCACTATTGTTTGATTTATAAATTACTAATTTCTTTTTGAATAGTTTTCTTCTAAAAACATTTGGATATATATTTTGATTAATTGTCTCAGTAATTAGTGTTATATGAACTCTAATTTGATTGCCCTTCTAATGATTTATTATTTTTTCTAACTCCCTTTGATGGTTGACTTTTCATTTATAGCGTGTTTTAAAAATTTTACGGATTTACACCATGATGGTATAATAGAAGCCGGTTTATATTTTCTTCGTAATAAATGTGGTTTAGAATAAGATCATGTTCAATAGAACGGAATATTTACACACCATAAATAAGTATGTAATGTACAGTTTTGAGTTCGGAACAATTGGAAATGGTTCAAGTTTTTTACGACAAGTTTGCACACGTATAGTAAAACTTGAGAAGTTTTAGGTTAGTTCATCTTTCATTCTTTCACTTCTGTCAGTTTTCATTCTTGCATCTGTATTATACTACTGCAAAAAACGATAAAAAAGCATAAGATTCTCGATAGGTAAAATAGGTTAGGTCTTAGGTACCTATCACGTGCCTACGTAGACACAACAGCACTATAAAATTGTTACATTCATGTTTTTCTAAACGTGTCAGAGAAATAAATATGCTATATGAAATGGCGACTGGTGACATCATAGTTTCTACTTAGCCAACCAAGACAACGTGATAAGAATATATCAATATGCTTTTAGTTCGTTGCGGGAGGTGATTCAACAACGAGCCGGGCTCCATATCTAAAGCTGTCAGCCTGTTCATGATTAAAATATCTATTTTTAAACTAATTTACCGCTAGCTTCCGTCTGCGCGTTGCACACGTGGTACCTACAAAAAAATTGTTTGTCTGTAAAGTCGGTTCACGGACGATAGTTTAACGTGACAACGTCATAACAAAACATTGATGAAATGATTGCATACTTTTATGAATAAAATTGAATCATTTTTATTGAATTATCACTATTTTATATATATATATATATATTGTTCATAACAATACACAAACATCGACTAGATGGCCCTACAGGAAATGTTTACAGGCCGTTCTCATGGCGCTTTCGATAAATTTTAAAATTGCTACAAATATTTTGGGGTCATCATCATCACCACTGGCCTTCGTTCATCTGTCGAAGATGATTTAAGTGGCGTCAGTAAAGTTACAGAGCAGTTAATTATAATTGATAACTTTCGTTCATGGATCCACTCCAGCAAGCTGAGGTGGGTGAAGTTTCCTCTCCACTGACACCACTCTGCCTTCTGTTTGATCCGGTTTGATAGCGCAGGCCTCCCCAAGTACCTACACTAACCTCTCATTCTTGCCAACAAGACCCGCAGGAAATTTTGGGGTAAAAGTAAATCCTACTCTTACCCCAAAATTTTCTGCGGATCTTGTTAATACTTTTTAACTTTAGCTAAAACTATTTTTTTATGCTTCCAGGGTCCGCTCTGCAGTGCTACCATTGCACTTCACAGATGGATGCGAAATGTTTGACTACATTCACATCCCCCATCGAAACCAAGGTGAGTTTATCAGATATTTACCTATTTTACACGCAAAACGAGATATTTACCATGATTGAGTCATCATCATCATATCAGCCTTTAGGAAGTCCACTGCTGAACATAGGCCTCCCCAATTGATTTCCAGGAACAACAATTTTGAGCTCTCTCAATCCACCGACTTCCTGCAATTTTTACAATGTCGTCAGTCCATCGGGTGGGGGGTCGTCCTCCGCTTCGTTTTCCTGTCCTTGGTCGCCATTCGAGAACTTTTACTCCCCAACGGTTATCAGTTCTGTGAGCTATATGGCCTGCCCATTGCCACTTCAACTTGCAAATTTTGAGTGCTATGTCGGTGACTTTAACATAACTTAGTGAACTTCGCGAGGTCACACGCACACGCACGCACACGCTACAGGTACATCGGCGGCCCACCTTGGTGGGCAAATTCGAAGAGAAGGGCTCTCTTTCTACCGCGTAACTCTATCTGGCACCATACTTCTACAGGAACATTATATGTTAGACGCTAAGCATTTGTTCAAGCTGAATAGCACTTTGTTGTGTCTTAGCAATAGTTGCTTTTTGTATAAATAAGCCACAGAAATTGCTTAACAAAAGCAAATTAACGTAATTCACAGTTACTTGTTTCGCTTTCTGCGAAAAAAGGAACTACAAAATGAAAATTTACGCTAATTTTCATCCTGTTTCATTCATTTCATTCGGAAAATTATCAAAACATAAAACATATCTAAAACCGTAAGTAATTCCATATGTTTGAATGTTCCAGGAATGCAGTTCAAAGGATTCACTCCAATATAACCAGCTGAACTTATACAATGTTCTTCCATCTGAGGTGTTCGCGGGCGTCGAAGGCGCGCCGAGATATTGCCACAAATTCGTGCTTGGTATGTCACTACAAGATGTCGTTACTGCTAAGCGATCGTTTCAAAATGAAATTGCTTTCCGACTATCTCATAATCCCGTAATTAACTAATATGGCTCTAATGTAAGAAAAACGTGTGCGTCTAGGGACTCCCGACAAAAGTGATAACTTAAACTAATCTAACTAGCGCTGTGGGTTAGAGTGAGAGAGGAGAAGCCTACCGCGCTGCCGTATGCGTGAGCGATAGGGAATTCAGGCAGACTGGCGCCGTAACGCGTTACGTAACAAAGCGGTTTACCCTCCCATAAGATGTTATCACTTCAAAATAAAGATAGCCAGATTAGCTATGTGACCTTAAAATCTAGTATAGTTTTTATTTAAATAGCACTTTGTACTTATGACTAATGGGACTAGTAAGACAAGAACAGAACATAAATTTTACCCCACTAGGTAGGTAATTGTGTGGTTAAGCGATGTCTCAACTCTATGCTACTCATACAGTGTGAAATAGCGCTTGTATTCAGAGCAAGGGCGAACAAGGACGGTGATGTCATACTGGTTTTCTTGTAAAACCATTGAATGTAAACAGTAATCTATCTAATACCTTTAAACGAGCAATTCTTGTATATATATATATGTATATAAAAGTCTTGTGTCACAGTTTTCGTGTTTATACTCCTCCAAAACGGCTTGACTAATTTTGATGACATTTTATATGTTTATTCAGTAGGTCTGAGAATAGGTTTATAACTAATTTTTATACCACTAAGTGTTAAGGGTGGCTCACCCCAAACATTTTTTTTATGTTCAATAAGGCAAAACAACGTTTGCCGGGTCAGCTAGTGTTTATATATAATCTGAATCTCGGAAACAGCTCCAACGATGTTCATGAAATTTAGTAGATATGTTTCGGGGGCGATAAATCGATCTAGCTAAGTTTCATATTTAGAAAACGTTGTTTTTTCCGTGTTTATATCGAGCAAAGGTCATCCAGGTACTATATATATTAGGTTGGGGGAAAATCCTTTTCGCATTATAGTATGTATGAACTTGTAATAAAATCTCTTTGGCTATACTATTTGTATCTGGCTGGTTTTGGTATCATTAAAAGTTTAAATTTTAAAGAACGTAATTCCAAATTCAAATTAGGAAAATGTGTGATTTTTATTTGTTTTTCGTACTGTCAAGATGAGTGAATCTAATGAAGAAATTCGATACATTTTAAAATTTGACTACAAAAAAGGTAAAAATGCAACGCAAGCCTCGAAAATAATTTGCGATGTTTATGGACCTAGTGCAGTATCTGTGAGAGTAGCACAAATTTGGTTTAAGCGTTTTCAATCCGGAAATTTTGATGTCAAAGATGCAAGTCGCTCTGGTCGCCCTATTACGGATAAAATGCCATTTTTGAAAAAGTGGAGCAAGATCGGCATATCAGTAGTTACGACGTAGCTGAAGAACTGGGAATTGACCACAAAACAGTTTTGGCGCATTTGAAAAAAACTAGGCACACAAAAAAGCTCAATATTTGGGTACCTCACGAGCTCACTGAAAAAAACCTAATGAACCGTGTACTCATTTGTGATTCTTTATTAACGACGTAATGAAACCGAACCATTTTTGAAGAAGCTGATAACTGGTGATGAAAAGTGGATCACGTACGACAAGAACGTGCGAAAAAGGTCGTGGTCAAAGGCCGGTCAGGCTTCACAGACTGTGGCGAAACCCGGGTTAACTCGCAACAAGGTGATGCTGTGTGTGTGGTGGGATAGGAAGGGCATTATTCATTATGAGCTGTTACCACCAGGCAGGTCCATCGATTCTGAACTCTACTGCGAACAACTGATGAGATTAAAGCAAGAAGTTGAGAAAACGCGGCCGGAATTAATCAACAGAAGGGGTGTGGTTTTTCATCATAATAACGCTAGACCTCACACATCTTTAGCCGCTCAGCAAAAATTAAGAGAGTTTGGCTGGGAGGTGTTAATGCATCCGCCTTATAGTCCTGACCTTGCACCTTCAGATTTCCACCTGTTTCGGTTTCTTCAGAATTCTTTAGGCAGTGTCAGGTTAACATCACGAGAGGACTGCCAAAACCACTTGTTGGTATTTTGATCAGAAGTCCCAAAATTTCTATAGAAATGGGATCATGTCCCTACCTACAAGATGGCATAAAGTTATCGAACAAAATGGTACCTACATACTATAGTTAGATGTAAATAAACTTTATTAAAAAATGTTTTGAATTTTCTTAAAAAATGCGAAGAAACTTTTTCCCCAACCTATTATTATACTAGTTGACCCGACAGAATAATCTATAACTGTCAAACCATAACGCCATACGCCAACTGTCAACACCATAAGAAAAGTTTATATTGTCAAAAGCCCTAAGGTTGCATTAGAAAAGTTTATATCGTCGTTAAGTTTTCTTAAATTTTCTAATTTTCCACGCAACTTTCTTTATTTTTTTATTCATAAGAACCTTCTCCTGACTATAAACAACACAACAAAAACATAATACCACAACAACAAAAACTAACCGTTCACGCGTGATGCCGTGATCAAGGGAAATTGGCATTCATTTTTACATATATACGTACTAGCTGCCCCGTTCGCGATTTCGTCCGCGCGTTTTAAAAAAAAACATATCTAAATCTAAACCATTCTCGAATCCATCTTTATGTATGTGTAAATACATGTGTATGTTACACAAAAAGGAGTTTAATTACAAACACACGCACAGAAGATTTATATATATATAGATATATTATATAAGTACTAAATATGAACTAAGTCTAAAGGGATAACGTACGTGTGTATAGTAATATCACTTCTAAATAATAAATAAATAATCCCAGATATTTACTTTTTTTTGTAAATACATACATATTATTCATAGAAACACCCATACCCGAGACAAATACTTGCAGATCATACAAACATTTGTCCCGCGGCGGGAATCGAACCCACAACCTTCTGCATCTCAGCCAGACCTTAGCCCACTGCGCCAAAGTGGTTGTAAATAGTGTACATACTTAACAAATATAAGCAATACTGAAAAAAGGCACGCTAGCACAAATGAAATAAACTGGAAAAATAAACTGGACACAAATAAAATAAATTAATTAATTTACTCAAAACAAATTATTGATTAGTAATAAATATTGCTACTAAAAATATCAACGAAATATCATAAACTATAAATAAATAAATCTCCGAGGATTATTTTTTTAACAACTTGACATCTGTATACCTACGCCTAGCAACAACCAATGCTTCCTACTCATTCTGACGCGCGCAAAAATGGCTGGTCGGGATATGTGTTGCTCATTCCGATTAATTTAGTCAGGGCATTGAAATTGCGTCGAACATAGTTAGCGATTAGTTGAATGAATAAATATTGAAGGACAATCCATACAAGTTGAACCTCAACTCCTGGATGCTGGTAAATCTTCGTTTAAAATTCGACGCCATTGCTTCATTACAAAATAGTAAAACTCTCCGCACTTTGGTATTTTAAACCTTACTTTAACATAAATCGTCATTGTAATAAAGTGTAATGGCAAAAATACTTATGTTACTTAAAACGGGACGTATATTTGAGCATTCCCTACACAATAACGAAAAAAGTCCTTGAGGAGCAATATGGTGTCCATACATCAAAATAAGAGGACCCTCCTTGTTAAATTCAGTTAAAAGTACAAATACATTAATTGACCGAGCGAAGCGAGTGTCTCCGTTAAGCTTAAGCGAAAATGCTTTCGTATGTCCGGCATCTGTCCGAATGTTCTCCTCTACAGGTCGCATTTCTCAACCGATTCTAGTGATATTTTGTAGTCGATTCAGTTTTTGTTTTTTTTTAAATGGCGGAGATATGGGAATTGAAAACATAAAAAAATATATTTCAGTCATTTCGAAAAATGTACGCGAGGTCTACAGCTCACAGAAAGTTAAAAAGTTTGTTAAAACATTACAGGAACTGGCACCGTGGTCCGCACCTGCCTGGGAGGAAGCGCCGCCGACATTCAGCAATCTTGCAATACCATGAAGGAACTATCCAAGAACAGCTCTCCAGACAAGAAGGTCACGTCTTGCGAGGTGTGCAACAAGGATAACTGCAACGGCGCTGGCTCTCTGTCTGTGTCTCTCCCTCTGTCTGCTTTGGCTGTTATTGTCTCTTACTTACTGTGCAAACAGTAAAGTAGAGCTTAGATACTGGGGCCTTGGGCTAGAAACAAATTGTCTGACAGCTCTAGGAGACTATGGTGTAGGAAGTTTTATTAGCCCTTTGCAATCCGTGTCGTAAGTAAATATGAGCATCTACATTAATTCTGGCATACTTACGGACACGTTAGCAAATTTAATCTATACAGGGCGACATCGATCTTGTCCGATACGTTTGTTCAAAGCTATTTGCTCAAAATCGTGAGTTAAATGTCGTAGGATGGAGAGAAGATATACTGAATGTTGGTTACCACAGTTGTCACTGAGATTTGCCGCGGATTCGACGTTATCTCTTCCAATGACATTTATCTCACGTTTCTGAGAATCAGGCCCTGGGTTGCTGGCGTTATTGATGCGATAACCAAGTGAATCATAAATAATTATTATTATTAATTATTATTATTAGTATTATTATAAATATTTATAATTCACTCAGTTACCAGAACAAGCACACATACAATATTTAACCAAGTTGAATAAAAAAGAGATGTAATAAGAAACTGAAGTTCAAGTCAGACTCGCGAACCGAGCGAGGATTCCGTATTTGCTTCGTAAGTTCCAAGAACAAAACATAACATTGTTTCTCAAATACTGACCACGGTAAATTCTCTAACTGCAGATGTAAGTTTATTTACGCAAAAATATATTTTTTAGCGTTCCATACCTCAAAAGGAAAAGAGGAACCCTAATCCTTCAAAAGGATAATTGCGTTGTCCGTCTGGGAATTCCTGGGAAAATAATAAGTTTAAATTAATATCAAATATTCCTTGGTGCGTGAGTGAGTTCGGGGTTTTTTAATGTGATATAACTACAAATTTACAGTTCCAAACGACCGTAAACCGAAATATATCTAACTCTGTGCGTTTTTGATAAAAATAGTCTTGACAGACAGCCAAAGTGATCTTTAAAGGATTTATTTTTCCATTTGAAATACGGAACCCTGAAAAAGGAAGAAAATAAAAATAAAATGTTTTAGTAGGTATATGATTATAAGTCGTAGGCTTACTAGCTTTTGTCCGCGGCATTCACGAGTAATACACAGTACACAGGTACTACCTACTAGTACTTATGAAGTAGCCTCTAGATCTAAAAATAAGCATATTAGTTTTATAGATTCTATTTTCACTGATACCAGGCTACTAGAAATATGATTTGGTGTAACAGCTATAATAACCACAAGTAAATAACAGCCTAAATAGCTTGACTGGCCATCCAGTTGTTAGTTCAACTTAAAAGTTGAAAACTGTGTTACTGTTGACCTAATTTCGTCCATTTCTTTTTATTTCTTAAGTTAAGTTTGATTTTAAAGTCTACTACTTACAGATGGGTACCTATAGGAGTTTAAGATTAATGTGCATTTCCTCAAAAATGTTGTGTTTACCTGTAAATGTCGTATTTGATTATTTGACCAACACGCAGTCACACGAAGCGATGATTTATGAAGGCAATGCTATTCATAAATAATTACTCTGCCTTCTTCGCTGTTGGTTGTGGGTTCGATCTCCATCCAGGACATTAATTCCTGTTGATGTTTTCAGTCTACAAAATGTTAAACGATTTTATTTAGGTTATGATAAGGATGAAAATCTCATTTAAAAATCTCGTTCAAGTCCAAAAAGCGTTTTGATGATATTAATAGTTTTCTTGAAGTCTATAAAGATATTTGCTTAATATCTTTGCGTTTTGTTTGTTTAAACTTTTTTGAAAAATGGCTTTTCTGTGTAATTTTCGAAAAAATTGCCATTTTTAGGAATTTTTTTCGAAAATTACACAGCTAGTAAGGTTTTTCTAAATTATAAGTAACAGCCTGATTTGTGAAGAAAATCACGATAGCTTAAAAAACATGATAAAATATTTTTTTTTTAATTTTCAGTTGGTGTTAAATTTGATTTATTTTTTATTCAAACTGAGCTCGGAATCCTTTACTATGCGTGGTTAACACGCGCTTGATCAATTTATTTAATTTTAATTTAGTAGAAGCTTTTGCGATTTTGTTTGTGGGATAAATAACAGATAGAAATATGATGCAATTACTTTTAAGCAACACAAATAACATAAATAAATATGTACGTTTACATTATGAATTGTAGTTTTATTTCATACATTCCATACAATGGTTCGTATTAAAATAGAAAAAATGTAGAAATTAGTCAATGTAAAACGATCACTTGGTACAATTTTGATGAATCTTTATTTTTCCCGTTTTCCGAAATGTACCGGTAACTATAGAAGATCATCTTGAACTCTTGGGAGTTTCACTTACACGGACTCTCAATTTTGGCTCCTATATCGAGTCCAAGGCCAAAACTGCTGCCATGAAACTTGGCATCCTCAACAAGGTGAGGCGATACTTCACACCTGGACAGCTTTCCACTTTATACAAAGCCCACTTTATACTTTATACCGGTCGGGTATGGAGTATTGCTGTCATCTATGGGATGGTTCAGCCAAACACCAGCTGACTGCCTAGGACTCGATCGAGCGTAGAGCATTGAGGATGATGGGTGAGCAGCTTAACGCTGAGACTAAGTTCCAGAGTCTCGAGCACCGTTGTAAAGTTGCTTGCCTTTCGATCTTTTATAGGATACATTTCGGAGAATGTGCCCAAGAATTACATGATCTGATTCCACCATCTCCTTTTCACAACAGGACAAGCAGATGTACCGCTCAATACCATCCATACCTTGTCAACCTACCACCCTTACTAACAAAGCGCTTTGCTTCCACATTTATAATGCGTACAGCCAAGGGTTGGAATGCTTTGCCGTCGTCTGTCTTTCCTGAAAACTACAATCTAGGTCTCTTCAAGTCTCGAGTAAATAGGTGTCTTCTAGAACTGCGTGCCCCATCGTCGGCCACATCGTCGCTTAACATCAGGCGAGATCGTGGTCAAACGTAGGTTTATTGACGATAAAAAAAAATATTTCATTCGACTTCAAGATAAGGAGTGCTCAATTAGAGATATTTTTGATGACATTTCTTCAGTAATTTGATTCCTAAATCAATCATCAATTTGATCAATCATAAAATCAATAAAATGCTGGAAAAAAATATGTCATCCAAGTAAATAAAATTTCGTATTTTTACATAAATAAAGTCGGTTTCTTTTTAGTTTTTAAAACGTTGTTATTAGTATTATAAAAGATATCTGGTACAAAAAAAAAGGGTTCGTCTCGGGACGTCCGACAGAAGTGATATGATAACTTAAACTAATCTAATTAGCGCTGTGGGTTAGAGTGAGTGAGGAGAAACCTGCCTACCACTGCCGTATGCGTGAGAGAAAAGGAAGCCAGACAGACTGGCGCCGTAACGCGTTACATAAGCGAAGCAGTTTACCTTCCCATTAAAAGTTATCACTTCAACAAGCAGTGGTGGAGTAGTGGTAACCCTTGCCTCGATAGGGTCTTGCGTTTAAAACTGATCGCAATACCTACCTACCTACGCAAAGTCAGTGCTCTCAAACGGTGAAGAGAAACATCTTGAAGAAATCGGTATTCCTTGGCGAGTACCAACAATTCGAAGGTGTATATTGAAATAAAATGATATACTATTTATTTGCTATAATGTGATACAATTTAATCTTAGTAGTTCGTCCATGTATGTCCTACCATTGTCAAAGTCAAAATCAAAACATTTATTCAATAAAATCACGAGGACCACTTTGAATTATCTCCTTACATGCTAGTGAATCTAGGTGCCGGTTCCTCCTAACCCTAGTTCAAGAATACGGCAAGAAAATCGTCTGTTTTTACTTTTTTTAACACTTTTTTGTTTGATCCTTGCCAATTTTGTTACAGATGCCGAGTTGAGTTGGAGTTTATTCCAGGCTTTTTTGTCATCTAAATAATCAACTATTTTATAATATGCTAAAAGATTTTTAAATGTGCCAATCGTCAAATCTAACAAGTCGCTTCGAACCTTGTTATAGAAGCGTATCTACACTTTGCCATATAAAATATTTATTAACTTTAGCGAGCCTAACTGTGGGAACAGCGAGTTTATCTTTATTTCTAGTATTTATACAATGATTATCGCAATTTTTTTTAACAAATCAACATATTTGTGAACATTCATTATATTTTAACATATATACTAACAAGGCACTGTCATGATATTCATTTCTCTAAATTTATTTCTAAGTGATTCTCTAGGGCCCATGTTATAAATTGCACGAGTAGTCACGAGCAGTTAATTTTAAATTTTCTGGAGTATTTTTTAATAAAATGATATGAAACACTTTAACTTACAAGATTTACATATGTAAATCTTGTTTGAATCTTGCCCTCTGGCAGTAATCTGCATTAGTTTTAAACGGTTCTTAGATAGCTCAACTGTTTAATATGTATTTTATATTATTATGTACATATCTGTAACTATTTTAAAACAAACGTAAAGAAAATATGTTTATAAAACGGTTTTAACATCATTATTGTACATGACTCGTGATTTTTATGGCAGGCAGTGCCAGAGCCACTTAAGAAGTCTGGATTCTATTTATCTATCGAGAGTTTTGCAATTTACATTGTTTATCTGTAGAGAGGCAAAGTACTTTATAATGCGATAATGGTCAAGTATTGATTTGTATCAGAGGATTTAGTGCTTACACATGGTGTGCCATTTTACTATTCAGATATTTGTAAAAGCTATAACAGCGTAGAAAGAAGCTGCGGAAAGGGAAGGAAACTTTCGATTAATCTAATGATTGGCCTGTCAGCTCAGTTGGTAGTAGCTCTGCCTTCTGCGCTGTATGTTGTTGGTTTGATTCTCTCCCAGAATAAACATTTGTGGGATGAGCACAGATGTTTGTTAAAAAGTATCTTATGTTTGTATTTAAAAATATATAAGTATTCTATCAGCCATCTAGTCACCTGAGTACAAGCTATGCTTAGTTTGGGGGGTTTTGTGTGCATTGGCCACTAATATTTATTTAAATAAAAACTTCTTACAATCAGCCGTAGAGTGGAGCTTAGAAGAAGGCTGTATGCTTCCTTTCATAACAAAGAGGTGGTGCACTTGCGGCTTCACTTAAAAATAGCTGTTGATGCTGAAGGAGAACTTGGGAACGAGTCAACGCAGTCGTGGCCGTGGGAGAGGAAATTGTTGTATTGTATCGTAGCTTCGATACAATGCCGTTCCGCAGGATACTTAAGGTTTTAAGCCAGGACTCGGATATACATTTGTACAACCATACAATACAAATACAATCTGAAAGCATATGGCAAGTATACCTCTTGACTCGTCTCGATTCCCAAATCACAGCACTCGTTAGAAACATAAATATATATATATATATGTCGACGCAAGACCTAACTGATAAGTTATAACTTAAAGTTTAAAACTAACTAGGCTATTTATGATTTGTAATATTAGAATCCAAGCTTATTGATATCTGAGAGGTAAATATTGAGTTTTGATTTGTTGCCTTCCGGGCAACAAACAGAACTCACGATTATTTTAATTTTGAACCTCAATTAAAATTATTGGTTATTTTTGTTAAACCATTTCTTAATTTGTTATGAATTATGGTTATAGTTTGGAGTTCATTTTGTTTGAATAATTAATGTTTTGGAATCCGATTTCCGGATAGCGCGAAGATTTGAAATTTAAATGTTTAAATGTTTTTGCTGAAGATAAAATTCATTTGATGTCAAAAGTAGATTGTAAAAATAGCTAAACGAATTTAGAAAACCTTTTTAGGTTAAAGAGAGTTAATGTAGATTTAAAGTGAAAGCGGAAAGCGCGATGATTTGAATTCAGGATGTTTAAAGTTTAGTTTTAAGAGAAAATTTATTTCATGTTAAAAATAGGTTTTAAAAATAGAAAAACTAATTTAAAAAACCTTTTTGTTTGTTACGAAATTATATTAAGTTTAAAGTGTAGTGTGTGAAAATGTAATGACTTCACAACGATGCAGCCATCTTGAAATATAAAAAAATGGCGAGTCGTTGGGAACTTGGGAAGCCACAATTTTTAAGACAGCACTTTCTGGTGAGCTCTCGTGGTGAAAAGTCCTGTGAGTATTATTGTTATAATCTACCTTAGACTTTAAGGTTGTTCAAAATAGTGTTGATAATAAATTGTGTCTGAATATATTGGGTGTCTTTATCATTTGCAATGCGTGAGCTTAGTGATGGAAGCGGTGACGCCAGTCTATCAGTCTATGTCAGTGATGTCAGGGAGACATCACTACCGGTAGGTCCCCTGATGCCTCGATATATATATATATATATATATATGTGGACAATTCACTAATACATCAAATAACGAAAGTATACTTCTCGACTCGTCGTATTAGTGAATTGTCCGTTAAAATTATCTACTTAACCTACATTATAACGGATGGTTAAAATGTAGGTTCAGTAGGTGCAGTCTTTACTTAAAAAAGTATTCGGTAAAGGAACGTAGATTTTTTTGTCTAAACCATAGATTTAATATACGCTAGTAAGTATACTAAATATAGTCTCCAGGTTTAGCTAACCGCGCTTAATTGTACAAATGAGACATTAATTAAATAATTTTAATAACTATTGGTAGACAATGGTGGCAATTCGGCTGGTACATTTCTAAAATTGTCTAAATTATATTTTAGTTAGTCATAGTTTAAGTTAGGCATTTGTAAAACCTATTCGGTTGGTACCATCTACCTAAATTAGGAACACTCTAATGACAACTCTAGTTTGATTTTGACATTTCTTAATTGAACTAACAGATAACATAGAGGAGACGAGGGTCGTCTAAGGTGTTGATAAGAAAGCTTTCACCTGATTTAGGTATCCTAAACAGTTTTTTAAACTTTTCCTCGTCCATATCAAACGGATTCGAAATGTCTCGAAGTCTCTCTAGGCGGATTCTTTCACGATACTGTCTGAAAATAATTGATTTTCCAATGTGTTTTGAAGATTTTACCTGTTTAAATAAGTCATGTTAGCGTCAAAAGCAGGTACATAGTGCACATGTACCTACATACCTTTCTTCTGAATTCACCACTTCCGCAACTACATACATGAAATCCATTTTCAAAAACTTCAAATATCTTCAAAATATCACCGATAACTACACTTTTAGACAACACCTCCAGCAGACATGTTATTTATATTCAGGTTGACAGGTCCAATTTTACGTAATTTTTACCTAAAAGGTGCACAGCAGAATAGCCTTTTGGCAAATTTTACTAAATTGAGTAAATTAGACATGCCATCTAAAAATTCATAAATTTTAGGTTAAGTTGGAAACAGCAGAATACCAATGTGCCATTTGACAGTTCTAAACCTAATTTTAGCTGAAATTAGATAGGTTGGTGCCAGCCGAATTGCCACCAATGCACATAACACCATCTAGCCCCAAACCAAGCATTGCTTGTATTATGGCAATGAGATGACTGGTAGAATACTTATATGTTTTAAATACATACTTGTGATACCTTAACACCCAGACACAGAACAATTATCTATGTTCATCACAGAAATGTTTATCCTGGGAGGGAATCGTACCCCGTCCTGCAGCGTAGTAGACGTAACTACCAACTGAATTGAGAGGCCAGACAAATAAGTATTTTTTAAACTCACGATCAGAATTTCAACAAAACCGGAACGTCGGGAATAGATTGAAAAATATACGCATTAACTATATACACCCGTTAACTATTAAACCAATTAGTAATTATTATTAGTAATTATTTGATACATTCTTCTTCTTATCGTGTCACTAGTTATTTCTAACCAGTGTGGTGAAAGGATTAAAGTGCGCCTCAGAGACTCCTTTCATGTATTTAGGTAAGCCTTAATGTAAGCTCTCGACCTTGCCGACAGGACCCGCAGGAAAGACGAATTAGTAGATGCGGTGTCGGTTCGGCTGCAGGTGCATAACGGCTGGCACCGGGCTTGTTTCAAGTTTTCCTTCTCTATTGCTAGCTCTTCTGTTAGTCAGCAGGGGGACTAATCCCCAATAACTTGAACTATCGCAGTCGTCTCCATCATCAGTCTCCAAGCAGCACTCATCTGGGATCAGTTCCACGTAGAAATCCTCACTCAAACTGATATATAATTCAGCGAAAATAGTACTATATTGTATTTATGAGAACACCCTGTATTCACATGACATGTATTGTTACTATAAATCTATTTGACAACTCACTACAGTTTCAGTGTAATCGAGTCAGGCACGATGCAGGTAGTTTGCTTTGTTTCTGTGATTTTAGTGAGTGGACTACTAGGAGGTAAGTACTAAAAGTACTAAAAACAGTATATATGCCTTCTTTATTTGATACATTCTTCTTCTTCGTCGATTTTTTGTAAAGACGCTCCTTTGAATGTGTGCAACCACAGTTGATATCGTTGTGAGCGGTCGCTCATTCGACTTGTTGTTATTGTTACCTACCTACTTTGTTTAATAATGCTGGAAGTAAGTGTGTGATGCTTATTGTTATTTTGTCTTTAGTACATTTGTTATCGAGAACCTAGTGTTTAGACAAACCTAATATAGGCTTAAAAACACTATTAACCAATGATTGTTACAAGTTTAAAGAAATAAATATCTATCTATCTATCTATCTATCTTATCGTGTCACTAGTTATTTCTAACCAGTGTGGTGAAAGGATTAAACTGCGCCTCAGAGACTCCTTTCATGTATTTAGGTAAGCCTTAATGTAAGCTCTCGACCTTGCCGACAGGATCCGCAGGAAAGACGAATTAGTAGATGCGGTGTCGGTTCGGTTGCAGGTGCATCGGCTGGCACGGGCCGGGCTTGTTTCAAGTTTTCCTTCTCTATTGATAGCTCTTCTGTCAGCAGGGGGACTAATCCCCAATGACTTGAACTATCGCAGTCGTCTCCATCATCAGTCTCTAAGCAGCACTCATCTGGGATCAGTTCCGCGTAGAAATCCTCACTCGAACTGATATATAATTCAGCGAAAATTACCAACCCGATTTTACAGTCAGACCCGCATCAGACTGTAAAATCGGGTTGGTAATTTTGCTATTGCTGAGCCATTTTTGATGATTGAGTTGATCGTTATAGAGTACAGCAGAAGGTAAAGTAAAAAACTTATAAAATAAAAAATATTTTTGTATAAGTATTTGCAACCTAAACTATCCCGATATTAGAAAGACATTTATGAATTTCATAAATTATGATTATATGACGATATTTATAACAGATTTTTTCCGCTACATGTAGGTAAAAACACGCAATTGTTTGGGTAAATGTTCTCATGCCGGGTAAAAGTGCGCAATCGGGTAAATTCACAAATTACACATGGGATTATATTGAAGCATCTTTATTTGAATTTTTGGTTGTTACATGATTCAACATGATCTCTTTCTGAGGATAGCTTCACTAATACCCACAGAAACCGCAAATCTTTTCTTATTTTTCAAAAAGCCTTTTGTTGCGATTTTGTTTCCTGGATATACAAATTCTAACGGGTGTTTTTTTTGTTATGTTACAGCATTTTGTTACTCTCTGAAACAATATCACATTAATTTAATAAACCTAAGTATGTCATAAATTTATCAGCGGAAAAATACGATTACGTACATTTTAGTCCCGTTTAGCCCCGTTTAGCCAGTAATCGATATAATCCACATCAGCTTTAATAAGTTTAATACATTTACATTTTCATTTTATTCATGTTACATTTTATAAGGTTAAATCCGTACAACTGTATAAAAAACAAGTACATAAAATCATTTTAACTGATTGACTGAGACGCAGAAGGTTGCGGGTTCGATTCCCGCCGAGAGACAAATGTTTGAATCTGCAAATATTTGTCTCGGGTCTGGGTGTTTCTGTATGTTTAATAAGTATGTATTTAAATAAAAAATGTATATAAGTAATATATCACTCATGTGGTACCCATAACACATGTTCTGCTTACTTTGGGGCCAGGTGATGCTGTGTGAAATGTCCAGTATGTACAAATATACCAAATATACACTTTTTCAAAACACGTTTTTTAATTGTACGAAAAAACATCAAATAAAACGTATATTTGATTGTTTTGCTTGCAACACTTACCGCGTAACGTGCAATGCTCAACTGATGACGACACAAAATGGAGGCTTGAACGCACTCAATTTCGTTGAATAAGCTTCTCCGCCAACTCCTACGTGGTCTAAAATAAAGGTCCTGCGTACTATAACCCAAGGCATCTTTCACCCAAAGTTACTCAACCTACACTATTATTAATTTGTGTTGTAAGCCTCTATAGATAAATTCTCTTTTTATTATTGATATTTAAAAGACAAATGATAATGGAGCATTTTAAAATGGTAAGTGGTTAAGAATACGAGAGGTAAACTTAAGTAAGACGGTGTCCACAGATAAATTAACTTTTGTATTTAAATAACTAGTCATTAATTAAAGTTATTTAGTCGCTATCTACTTGTTTATTGAAGAAATAAAAGTTATAAAAGATATATAGTGATGGCAATTCGGATGGTTCATTTCTAAAATTAGGAATTGTCTAAAATATATTTTAGTTAGTCATAGCATTTGTAAAACCTATTCGATTGGTACCATCTAACTAAATTAGGAAAATTAGGAAGTTGGTAACAGCAGAATACCAAAGTTTCATTTGACTAAAGCTAATTTTAGCTAAAATTAGTTAGGTTGATGCCAACAGAATTGAGGCCATTTATGTATTTTCAATATTTTCTACTTCCCCATTTCAAATTGGTTTTACGTGACAACGTCTAATAAATGGATGAACGCTGCACGCACGAAAAAGGAACATCATTGTAACGTTACGATCGGAGCGAGAGCGCATAAAGTAAAAAGTAGCATCGGTCGGCGAGTGCAGTAATATTATGTTTAGTAAGAATTGACTAAAAAATTATGGTGATTCATAAAAAGTTTGATAAAACGTTTTCATAAAAGTATGCAATCATTTCATCAATGTTTTGTTATGACGTTGTCACGTTAAACTATCGCCAGTAAGCCGACTTTACTGACAACCAATTTTTAATGTAACTGTTAGTTTTATAATTTGATTATGAAATAATGTCTAAAATATTTAATAATCATCCTCTTCTCCTAAAGTTGATCTCCATTTTAACTTGCAGCAGAAGCTTATAGGCGGAATGTAAGCAAATTTAAACAGTACCCGTTAAGCTTTTTTTAGAATCCTTATTGAATTGTTATCTGATGAAAAAAACGAGATTTGAGTGCCGTGAACTCGCGTCAAGATCATTTGATCAGGGAGACGCCTTAACCTACTCAGTTATAAATTTTTCAAACAGTAAGTTAATCTTCCTGTTATTCGTTTCAGTCGACAGTTTACAATGCTATTCATGTGGCAACTGTCCAAAACCTACGGATGCTGACTTGGTGACATGCGGAGCTCCAGGGACCACCGTTGCCCCTCCAGGAACCACCATCACCCCACCAGAAACAACCGTTGCCCCTCCAGGGACCACCGTTGCCCCTCCAGGGACTACGGTTGCACCTCCAGAAACCACTGTAGCCCCTCCAGGGACTACTGTTGCCCCTCCAGGGACCACCGTTGCTCCTCCAGGGACTACTGTTGCCCCTCCAGGGACCACCGTTGCCCCTCCAGAGACTACTGTTACTCCTCCAGAAATTAAGGACGATGTGGCACCAGGCAACAGATCAAAACGCAGTATTTTGTCGCTCACGAACACTAACAGAGATGGTTGTAAATGTAAAGATGTACGTAATAATTATGTAACCTATATATATAACCTTAATAATCAACCATTACAATAAGGAGTTAATACTACTCTTACTGTCGTATAACCCGATTAAAATGCCACTGTGGTGACCCATCTAAGGACTTACCTCGCAAAAGTATAGATTATAAATCATGTTAATGCTATGCTACCGCAATCAAGACCTCTTTCAATAAAAGATGGAAAATAAAGAAATAATAAACGAAATAATTAGTGATAAGCTAAGGGAGAGCTGTGCAAGCTAGCCTTATCTCTATGAGAAGAAATCCCGAAAATTTTACCTCTATCCCACGAACAGAAGCCCACCGCGTAAATTACCACCCACGCCCACCGTGTCTAGTAGAAACATTGCGTGACCCAAGAGATGGCTCCTATCTGCCCCAGCGTATCAGCTTTGTCATTCAACGTAGCAATGGCGCCAGTGTCTTGGGAACGCTGCCCTCTGGCAGTGATCTGGATCATTTGAGCTATCTATAGAACGTTTATTTCACATGTATTATTTATTATTGTGTATTAATCTGTACATTTCTGTAATTATTTCTGTAAATAAATATATAACCATAATTTTTTCAGGAAGCAGGTTGTAAGTGTGCTGAGAAACTTATCTCGGCTCGTATCTCACAATACGAAGATATCCCATACGCGTGTTATAAAGCTGCAGGTAATTACTTAAAGTTAAGCCATTAACAAAGCCTTTCTGCTGCATTATTCTAAAATAATTACCTAAAATATAAATATAATATAGCAATATATATTATATTGCTAATTACCTTGGTACTAAAACTTTATAGCAATATAAATTTTACCAAAATTTCAACATATTTTGATCCATTATAAACCATGTCGATCATAAATTCGAAGGTGCGTGTCAGTATTCTGACAAGCGGTAATAGGCTTGCAAACTGTCACGTACGGAATTTCAACTACCTACTGATCAAAGTTCTAGATGCCTTTGACAACACCATTTACACATCATCAAAGACCTTTAGGGCTAAAATTCAGAGACAAACATAAGCTAAAGATTCGTCATTGAATCTTAAACTTGATCTGAGATCTTAGAGATCTGAGGTGTGTAGCTTGGATATTAATTACAGCCATGATCAAAATTTTATTTTTCTAAATCAAGTTTCTTTTTTCAGACAACGACATTATCTACAGAGGTTGTATACCTGCTAGTATCGGCTGTAACTTCACTGAATTTGCAAACGCTACAAGTTGCAAAATTTGTGACAGCGATAAATGCAACGGTAGCTCCACGATGCATTATTCTGCTGTTATGTTAGTAGCTACTGTTTTTTTATTGCTAGTCAAGTAGTTCAATAAATTATATACTCGAAACACTATTCTATTCTGTTTAAATTCCTCCCAAGAAAATCTCCTGAAAATAGATCAATTATGAAAACATACCGATTTCCCAATCCACATGCTCACAAAATCCTCTCTCATCCTCCAACTTTAAAAAGCTCAAAATAATCAGTACTTATAAACATACGGTGCGTAGTGTAACTCCGAAATGAATATTAGATCTATTAGAAGGCTTAGAAGCATTGTGTTCTAGAAGTTTGCAGAAAGACCCAACCGCCACGTTAAAATGTATTCTTTTCATATTTTCATGCTCTAAGTGCAGTCGACTTAATGTCAATAACAAAAGAAGTATAAAGACCTGAACCGCGTGTATATTTATATCGTCAGATTCCTCAAAATGGCAGACAATTAGTGACGTACGTAAGACAATGAAATCTACAAAGTATCGATATCAATCATCGTGTTTCTTACCTAGCAGAGATAGCAGTGACAATTTTGTCATTACACAGAACATTATATATAATTCATTGTTTGTAATTTCATAAAATTTGCTCTGCTAATTTTATATTTTTTACTCGTTTTATTGCATGTTTTATTCAGTAATCTTAGCGGAATTTTAATGAATGAATTGTGACTACATAGGACAAGTATGGACAATTGAGTTATATGTGTATTATGGTGCAATGTGATTTGAACGACGAAGAATCCCAAGAAAATTCTAGACGGCAATTCCGCAATGACGTTTAGAATTGACAATTGACCATTGACTAAGACTTTATTAACAAACAAATTGACTATAAACAAATATAAATACTTGACACTGCCAAAATTTACATTATTATGTCACATGCCATTAACAAAGAAGAAGAAGAAAATTATATATTTTAAGCATATAATGGTAAATAAGATAAATTAACGGTATGAATTTAAGATACTTTCATAATATAAATAAAAAACGAAATCTATAAACAACATACACCAGTTTATTAAAGCTTTTATAATTATAATTATAATAAATTATAATATATAAAAATAAATATACATGGGTAGTTGAGTTTCATTGGTCTTTTTCAGTGCACTGCACGGGAATGTTAAGCATGTAGGCTTGATATCCACGGCACAGCAATAAATTGAGCTTTGTTATGTCTAAAACTCAATACAAATACATTGTCGTTGTTTACTTAACAGCTCAAGTACAAAGCCATACTCATAGTCAAAGTCACAACATTTTTTATTCAATTAAACCACGAGGTCCACTTTGAATCGTCTTTTTACATGCTAGTGAATCTAGGTTCCGGTTCCTCCTAACCCTAACCCAGTTCAAGAAGTATCCGGCAAGAAACTCGTCTGGTCTTAAATTTTTTTTGTATGATCCTTGCCAATTTTGTTACGGATGCAGATTCAAGTTGGAGCAGATTCATCCCAAGCTTTTATATCATCTAAATAATCTGTTATTTTATTAATTTAATCTGCTTTAAGATAAATGTTCTGACAAATCCAATAGACGGTGGAACTAAATGTCGAAGACTTTGTTATATAATGAGGTTACTTCTTGTTGCTTTACTCATCTATAAGAGTCAATAAACTCATGTTTCAGTTTTGTTAAACGCCATCTTTATCGTCATCGTCAAACGCACCAATTTTGACTATTTTTGACATGTCTGTGTTAATGTACTTAGAATGATGATCAAGATAACTATGCATGAGCGCGCTTGTGATCCAAGATGGACTTGATAAAGATTTCGACGCGTTTGGAATGTGAAATCCGCGAGACATCGATAAATAGTTTACTTAGCCAACCAATAGGAACGTTCTTATAGTGAATGATGTCATCTTCGCGAAATATGTACAACCTATAATCAATATTATTGGTTGATTTTGTATGTTTGACGTTGTATGTTTGTTTATTCAACAATAACTTTCGATCCTTTTGTTTTTCGATTGATTTTATAGGTCTGAACTAAGAAAGAGAATCATTCATTTTATTAATATATATTAGTTCGAAAAGTTTCATGAATATTTTCTTGCTTAAAATATTGAACACAGTATGTTGGTATGTAATTGGGGGACAGCGAGCTGATATGATGATGGAATCAAAGTGCTGTTCAACGGAACTCCTCAATAAATAGGCCAATTGAGCTGAATATTGGTATACCTGTCCTGGCTGCGTTATATTAGGGTGACAACGAGCTGATCTGATGATGACGTCAGGAGTTGTTCCATGGATTGTTTTAATGATTAAGAGCCCATATTTGGGCCCATTCGAATCAGTTCGCAGTTACTTCAGTTTTCTTCAGTAAGTAGGTACGATACGATACGGATTTCGCGAGATCTCAGTTTGGGTCGAACTAATGGTATTATACATATCGAGCATACATACATGATTTTTATTAACAACAGATTTGCCACTGAAGCAGAACAGCTATGATAAAAAAGGGTATCTGTAAAGTCGTTTACGGACGAGCATTTAACGTGATAACGTCATAAGAAAGCATTGATACTTTTCAGCTTGTGACGCATCATAATAGGTTAAAAATTGCATACTTTTAACTTATTAAGATGCGTCAAAAGCCGAACGTTTAGGCTGATCGTGCCTCTCTATTGTTCCGCGCTCTCGCTTGCACGCTCGGCTCAGGCGGAACGTGACAATTTTTCGTGCGTTCAGCCGGCGTTCATCGATTTGTCATCGTAGACGAAAACGTCATCACGTTAAAAAAATATGGTATCAATGCGGATGTGCGCCGCACATCGTGTAGAACAGTGGTTCCCAAAGTATGAGCGCATTTTCTGTAGGCCCTAAAAATAGGACGACGAATAAAAACAATTCATTGATTTGTCAGAATATACGTCACTGAAAAATTTCATTTTAAAAATTAATAATAAAACCAACTTCATTTCTATTGTACGCTTTTTAGTACTTTATCATTTTTGGAAATTCGTAAACAGCACTGGAAAGTCACAGGAAATCGAAATACAAAATCTCGTTTATTGGATGACGTTCTTTTTTCAGCTATTTAGATTTAAAAACCAAACAACTGAACCAAAATTTTATGAAATTTCTATGGGACCAATCGGAAAGTATATACTTATTACACATATATTTTTTTTTCAAATCGGTTCATAAATTACATAGTTTTAGAGTAGCAAACATTTAAATAAATAAACATAACCGACTTGAGAATATTTTTGAAGTCGGTTAAAAATAGTTAAATCACAAGCAGTTAACGAAATTCTGGCTCAGTTACTGATGTTTGATGAAGCTATGAAACCCTTCTTCCCTTCAGTACCTCATACCTATGTGAAGCAAAATTTTAGGATCTTAAGTATTCTATACTAAATTATTTAGAACTATGAACTCTGTTGTCTACTAGCCGATAGTGTAATTAGATCCGTTCACTCACCACAGGTAATGAGCCCAAAAGGCTGGCAACGTTACCTCATTTAATAGCTTTAATAATCCTTTGTCCGATGTAAGCATAAACCCTTTGATCATTGGTCACGTCAACCAATCTCTTACATAAATTTTTGGAATAGAATCTACGTCTCAGGTCCAGAGTGCCTAAAGTTTTTACCCCAAAAGGCAGAAATTGGATGAAATATGCAGAATAAATGTATATTTCCGCCTAAGATCTTCTACTGTAGCAGCAGACTAGGGCATGTAAACCGATTAATCGATTAACCGAAAAACCTATTAACCGACTGATTGTGAGCCGACTGATTGTGCTTGCTTATTAAAATAATAAATTCATTTTTATTAAAACTTGGTTTTATTTTTTCCTAATAAAAAACTCGAAAAATAACCGAATAACCGGTTAAAGAAAAATAAAAATTGAAAAACCGGTTTTTTAAACAACCCGGTTTTATACGCCCTACAGCAGACCCACGGTCTTGGACTTAGACGAAGTATGTTTTTAAGTGTCCACGTAAATTGCATCCCACACCAAAAGCTTGCCACAACTCCAGGGAATAGTAATTTTGAGCCAGTGTGGTGAACGAATTAAGGTGCGCTTAAGGCACCTTAATCCGTTTCGTGTTTTTGTGCCCTTGACCTTGACGTCTTTGAACTTTTTAGGTTCTACGACATTTCGGTTTCCTCACGATGTTTTTCCTTCACCGTTTTTGAGTACTGGTATAATACCGCACACACATATTTTGATTAGAAAAGTCCTTTGGTGCACGACTGGATTCAAACCCACAACCATAAAATTGGAAGGCGGGGCCACACCCTCTAGACCACCAGTGCTCTCATACTGTCATAATAGTAGTATACTGACCCCAATTCTGTTAGCACCAACCTAACTAATTTTATCTAAAACTAGGTTTAGTCCTGTCAAATAAAACTTTGCTAATTGTAGTATTTAGCTAGTCATATAATTTAAACTATAATTAAAAAATATAATATAATATAATAATAATAATGTTGTCACCTGTCATTAGAGCGTTCCTAATCTAATTTGATGGTGACAACAGAATAGATTTAAAAAATCCTATGACTAACTAAAATATATTTAAGACAATTCCTAATTCTAGAAATGAACCATCAGGATTGCTACCACTATCAGGGCCTCCTACCTCTTACTAATACTGAAATCAATTCGACGTATCGAACTCATTGCGATCAAAAGTATCTAAAATTGATGTTGATGTAATGATGAAACATAGGTAACAAATGCATCAAAAAATGCACTTAAACGCATAACATACTTTTAATATTACATTTTTTTTACTTGTTTTATTGTCCTCCATTCATAAAGTAATGACCCGTTTTTCCTTCACGAAAACCAAAAAGTGAGAACCCGAATTTTGAACTTTTTTATAGGTGGTTCGCGGCCTAATCAACTTTGGGAACCACTGGTATAGAGAGTCTGTTCTTTATAAACAAAGCCATGGAATCATTACATTTTGTGCCTTATACCGTTGACATAAATGTCACACCACGCCTCTATTATTATAGAAAAGGCTCTAAGCGTTAGAGCGTAAAATGTGTAGCTACAAGGCCTTAATCACGCTGACGATAACAACTAATTTGTGGATTTTGGTAGATTACTTAGATACCTGTTTGATATAAGTATGAGATTACTACACCATAGAATAGGGTATTCCCCTAGTAAAGTAACTTCAGTCTTCTACAATGAGGTCATCATTAATATTACCGTGTAACCGCGCTCAGTTCAGTCTTGGCGTCAATAATGAGTGCTTACCCACCGTCCACCTCCTTGAGACCAACTGGGTGAACCGTTGTATGTTTTTTTTACAACGGCTCACCTTTTTTCACCTGGGTGGTCCTTGGAAAATATTTTGTTTCCACCGTCCACCTTGTTATCAAAACTCTTCAGATTTGAAGTGCATAGAGATTATTTAGGTTACATGTTAGCAACAACTCTGTTATGTATCTAGACAGACGAACTATATTCTTCTGGCTCTTCGGCCGCTGCCATGGCACGCTCGCTTTGCTCGCTCACCTTGGGCGTTGTTTTCTATACTCTAGCATAACCTAACCAACTGGTTTCCAGGTCCAAATTTCTGAGGTGTACCGTCACCAATATAAAGTAAGGCGCGTTCAAGTTTAATCTGAGAGGTGAGTCGTAAAAAAACTTTCAACTGTTCACCCAGATGGTCTCAGGGAGGTGAACGGTGGGTAAGCACCTTCAATAATTGACCCCACAATTTCGATAGGTGACTGTTAGTGGTTAGTTAAAAGTCTATCTTATACATTGTAATCCAACTGTTAAGTAATAAGATAGCAACGGATTATAACGCCACCTTAAGTAGATAATTATCTAATTCTATATTACCAGTTAAAAGGGGTCTAAAATTACTATCCATTTTTGAAATAAATTAAGTTGCACATTTCACACAGCATCATCTGGCCCATAAGGAAGCAGAGCTTGTGTACATGACTGATATACTACTTATATAATTTTTTTGTAAATACATACATAATATACATAGAAACACCTAGACCCGAGAAAAATACAAATAGGTTAGTATCTATGTGCCTAAGTGTTATAAAGTATCATAAGTATTTTATAATATTAATTATTCTATCAGTCATCGTCACCATAATAAAAGCTATGCTTAGTTTAGGACTAGATGGTGTTTTGTCAATGTTCACCAATATTTACCTATTTATCTCAAACTCTATACCTAAAGCTTAACCTACTGCCTTTTCAATAAAAATTGTCAATTGCGTCTGACCACGCGTCGCAGTTTAGACTTTCGAAGTCAGTCAGGATCGCCTAGGATCGACTCTGCATATTATATTTATATATATAGCTTAATTAATAAAATCTGCGACTCGTTTCGTTTCGATATATCGATATCAAAACGAAAAAGTAGTTGAAATGTACGTCAGATTCAGTCGAATTGGTTTGTTTCGTTGTCAAATAAATTCAAAGCATCGTATAGTATGCTATGTGAATGTAATGTCAGTCGTAGCATCCCTCAAAACGAGTCGAAACGATGTTACTTTAACGACCTTCGTGACGCAGAGGGCCAAGGCCCGGCTGAGACGCAAAAGATTGATGCTTGCCGCGGGACAAATGTTTGTATGATCTGCAAGTATTTGTCTCGGGTCTGGGTGTTTCTTTGTATAGTAGGTATGTATTTACAAAAACATAAAAATAAAATGTATATAAGGTGCACATCAGTCATGTTGTCCCATAACACAAGCTTTGCTTACTTTGCGGCGAGATGATGCTGTGTGAAATGTCCGTCATTATTTATGAGTAGGGTTTTGCACGGATATTGACACGTAAGGTATAATGTATTATCTATTTCCATAGTAGGCCCCCTGGCCATTAATCAATTGACTATTCGTCGATCCCAAATTAAGTACCTACTCTTTTTGTTGAAGTCGGTTAAAAGTTATCGCAATGCAAACTTGTCAAGGATATGTAGGTGTGCTCGACAGTCGAGGTAGGTATGAGTTTTCTAAGAATGTTATCTTGAAAACAATAAAATTAAACACTTGAGTTAATTGCGATGACTCAAATTGAGTCAACTGTAGGTGATTACCCTGATCGTGTAGTATGGAGCACCTGAATAAGGACAGTCGGCGACACAAGAACAGAATCAAGAGAGAAAACAATTACGTTTTAAATACTAAAACTGAAACCGATTTCATTTATATAAAAATACGAAATTTCGTTTACTTGGATGACAATTTTTTTCCAGCTATTTGTTTTAGAAACCAAACTACTGAACTGATTTTGATGAAATTTCTATGGGACCAATGGAAAAGTATTTCCTTTCACATGAAAAACAATTCGGAAAGTACCAAACCAAAGCAATCGGAAAGTATATTCTTTCAATTTGACGACCTCTGTGACGCAGTGGGCCAAAGCCCGGCTGAGACGCAAAAGGTTGCGGGTTCGATTCCCGCCGCGAAACAAATATTTGTATGATCTGCGAGTATTTGTCTCGGGTCTGGTTGTTTCTATGTATAATATGTATGTATTTACAAAAAAAAAAAGTATATAAGTCATTTGGTACCCATAACACAAGCTCTGCTTACTTTGGGGCCAGATGATGCTGTGTGAAATGTCCGGGATTATTTATTTAAAAAAAAATATATTTTTTTAATACCTAGTTCATAAATAACGATATGAGGTTGAGAACCAAGTTGAGAACCTCCTCCTTCGTATTCTGCTTTCCTGTGACTTTCCAGAATGAATTTGTATATAAGAAAAGTACTAAAAAGCGATTTTTTTTTGTTTCAATAAACACGACTTCAATAATAGAAGGAGTTCCTCAATCAGTTGCCTTGCAGTGACGGGTCTAACGAAGGTCCGATTCTTTACCACTCGAGCACTCAACATCGGGAACCGTCCAATATATAGCACAGAAAGTAATAAATAAAGACAGGAATAAAGATACAAACCAGGTACTGTACATACCCGATTTCGAGTTAATTTCTTAAAAAATGTAATGTGTTGGGTATGCAGTCGATGGGGTTATCCTTTCGTTTGAGAAACCTCCTGAGATAAATAAAACTCAACTATCAATTAATTAAATAATTAATTATTGTTTCTGATACAAACATTGTTAAGGCTGATATGATGATGATGATGATAAAAATCTGAAATATCGTCTGAATTCGGAACTTTTTAACGGCTGGTGTGATTTCTTAGAAACTTGGTTTGCATACTTATAATGCAAAATAAATAAATACGTAATTCAGGATTTTTCAAAATAACCCTAATAAAAGAGTAAAATGAGGTGTGAATGTTTGTATGGAAACTTTTAAATGGATGGTCAGTTTGTATTTCAGGTTCAAATTGTATCCTGGGGAAGGATTTAATTATAATACCATTCATAAAAATGCGGACGAAGTCGCGAGCAACAGCTAGTATATGAGAGGACCGGAGTCTGAGGATTAGAAGTAGCAGGTCTTTTGAACTAGAGACCTAGTTTTTTAATGACTTTACTTGCTCTGAGTTAAGCAAGTTTATTGTTGAACGTTTCGTCTCATTCCGGGCATCATATGCATCACATTTTTTTGAGTCTGTGTATTTTCTTTCTATCACAAGAAAGTTATTAGTGTTTGACAGTCCATCAAAAGGCGGCATTATCTTAAAGAGACTTGGGGGTTCCAAACGTGTCGTTGGTTTTGCTGAGTAATGGCAAGATTATGTCCATGGCTCGATTTATGGCATCGATTCGTGCAGTGCTTTTCGCTATTTCTTCGTTTTTAACTTCACAATAAATATTTTTAATTTCATTTGCATTTTAACGTGTCATCGGTTGCCGTGCCGACATGACAAATCGATAACGATTCGATGTTTTAAATCGATTAAAATCTCAAAACTTGTGCAAAGTTGCCCGTAATCTAAAGAATACTACATTGTTAATTATATATAAAGAATGAAGGGACAAAGTACATATAATTCCGGATATATAACACATCATCTAGCCCCAGAGTAAACAGAGCTTGTGTTATGGAAACCACGTGACTGATATACTACTTATAAAGTTTTAATTAAATATAAACATACATAGAAATGCCCCTTAAGCTTAAGGAGAAAATATATAAAACGATCGTAAGACCTGTTGTATTGTATGGATCTGAGTGTTGGGCAACAAAAGGGACGGATGAACAAAAGGTGCACGTGGCTGAAATGCGAATGCTGAGATGGATGTGTGGAGTGACGCGAATGGACAGAGTAAGGAATGAGTGCATAAGAGGAAGTGTGAAAGTGGCACTAGTGAATGAAAAGATGAGGAGCAACAGGCTAGCATGGTATGGACATGTAATGAGAAGGGAAGAATGGCATGTAAATAGGAGAGTGCTTGCTATGAATGTTGATGGATTTACGAGTAGAGGTAGGCCAAAGAAAAGATGGATGGATTGTGTGAAGGATGACATGAGTAAGAAAGGAGTGAGTATTGAGATGACGGCTGATAGAGGAGAATGGAAGAAGAACACATGTTGAGCCGACCCCACATAATGTGGGAAAAGAGCAGGAAGATTATGATGATAAACATAAGATTATGATGATACATAGAAAAACCGGCCAGAACCGAGACAAATATTTGCCGTCTTATATATTAAAAGACGACCTCGGCAAAACAAATGATGTTCGTCAAACAAATATTTTTCCTGAGGGGGAATAGAATCCCACAGCGTAGAAAGTAGAGCTGCTCTCACAAACTAAACTCTAATGCAGGCCTTAGACGTTAATTACAATCGAATCGAATCGAACCCTTTCTACCACTAAACAAAGAAAAGAGAACCTCTATCTCTTTTCTTTGTTTAGTGATAGAACGGGAAAGTACGCTAATCCGAGGCTGGTGATCCACAGCTGTGTGCTGTTCGGATGTTCCTATAGATAGTGTGTACAAGGGATTATGTTATCGCCACACGGTTTTGAAGGACGTAGATACGATCTACTTACAGCCACTGCACATTAGCCAGTAAGTACCTATGTATAAAAAAATAATAATAATAGACTGCCGATAGAAGTGAAAACTAAGTTATTTGTGAATTGTATCGTCGTGCTATTAGATTATTATTTTTGAATTATTATTGGTTTGTATTTTTAACCGACTTCAAAAAAAGGAGGAGGTTCTCAATCCGTCGGAATGTTTTTTTATGTATGTTCACCGATATCTCAAAGACGCATGAAAAATTATTTTTTTGTTCCAAAGAGTTATATACTTATAAACTTCCCAGGTGGTTCCATTTAAATTTTATCGAAATCGGTCGACCGTTTTTTAAAAATCAACAAAAACCTAAAAATTGTATACATCGAAGATATTTTTTATATAGCTATGGTTGTCTTTTTAGTTTTTTAAACGTAATTATTGGTTTAAGTGACGATGCGGTGACGATAACGCGAGTTTCACACTTTTTGTTCACCCAAAAAGTACACATGTAAATAAATAAATATTGCTGGATAATGCACACAACACCATCTTGCTTCAAACTAAGCATAGCTTGTATTATGGTGACTAGATGACTGATAGAATACATATATGTTTTTAATACATACCTATGATACACCCAGACACAGAACAAACACCTATGTTCTTCACACAAATGTTTATCCTCGGAGGGAATCGAACCCTCAACCTACAGCGCAGAAGGCAGAGCCACAGGCTCCGCACAACTGAGCTGACAGGCCAGTCAAGTATATACATATAACTTTTATAAACATATAACTTTTAAAACTATCATGGTTTTGCACATCATTTTCACTTAAAACGGGATATTTACCATGATTTTTGCGACAAAAATATGGACACACAAAAGTCGGCCATAGCTACACACCTACTAGAATCTGGCTCAAACCACTGGATCGAGTTACACAATCCACAGGTAATCTCAACTGAAAAACATTACATCCCAAGATTGGTATAAGAGGCAATAGAGATTACCAAAGACAGGAATTTCAATCGAGAAGACAACCAATGACTTCCAATGACAACCATTTGTGTGATGAACGTAGACGGTTGTTCTCTTCTTCTTCTTCTTATCGTGTTAGTTATTTCAAACCAATGTGGTAAAAGGATTAAAGTGCTCTTGGCACATGTCTTCGATGTTTTAAGTTTCTACGGCATGCCGGTTTCCTTACAATGTATTCCTTCACCGTTTGAGAGTACTGGCGTACATATATATTTTTTGAATAGAAAAATCCATTGGTGCACGACCGGATTCGAGCCCGCGACCTAAGGATCGGAAGGCGGGGCTATTAAATAAATAAATATTGCTGATAAATTCACGCAACACCATCGATATATTTATTTATGATGGGTATCCAACAGTGGAATAGGTGACAAACACAGAAATATCACTATCAGATATATCAGACCATAGCTTACACTAAGAAAACTAATAATTACCACGTTAAAAAAAATATCTAAGAACACTACCTCATAGGTAGCGTGGAAACGTGTGCATAGTATGACGGTTACAACTCTTACAACTTTTTATATTCTGAGATATTATCTCAGAAACGGTGGCTCTTAGGAAAAAAGTTTTTTGTCAATTTTTACAGTTAAGAGCCCGGCGAAGCTCGCTCGCAACTTCAATTCGAGGCGTGTGCAAAAATCGCACCGAATATCTCTATCTCTTTTTAAATGATGTAAGCGCGCGCGGGGCGAGGGAAAGGCGCGGGACGCGGTACTACAATATCCAAATACAACCGTAGTGACGTGTTTGTGTGTGTGTGAGTAGGTGTAGGTAGGTAGGTATACTTCTGTCATCGATCATTGATTACCGGATCTATAATTTTTGTCTGAACAAATTTTTTTACAAAACTTACCATTTTGCTGAAAATCGCGAAACTCCCGTTTTTGTGACCTTTGACCCCGAGTATTTTTTTCCCAGGTATCGGATCAATGAGGATTTTTTAGATTTCATGCATGATAGTTTTTTGAACAATCCTACCTATTTTGAGCTGGGTGCGAATTATTGTATCTTCACTCCAATTTTTGGTCTAATTTGACCGAACTAATACTTACTTATTGATACTTTATAACACCCAGATCAAAACGAAATCGACCAAATCTATGCAAAATCATCACAAAAATGTTTGTCCTGGATTGAGATCGTATGGAACAATTATGTGACCACTCAGTGGTTTAGAGTGGTGAAATATCCTTTTATGCATGTAGTGGCTATCTCTTGTGAGGGGGGGAATTTACACGAGACGTAGGGGGGAAAGGGGGGACGTCCGTGTATTCGATTAGAATCGAACCGCAGCCGAATGACTGCAGTTGACGTGTTTTCGTATTCTGCTATTAAACGATTTATTTATTTATTTATTTATTAGTAAGTACGAACATGTCAATAACACTAATTAAAAACAACAGTTCATCTTACGCTACGTTTACGAAGTCGCCAACGATCGATCGAAAGTTTTCTTTTGTTTGGTCATAGAGATAAAAGAATAGGTTTTTAGGTAATTATCAATTGGAGCCGAAACGTATATAGAAAGATAGATAGATATTTATTTCTTTAAATTTATAACAATCATTGGTTAATAGTGTTTTTTAGCCTATATTAGGTTTGTCAAAACACTAGGTGCTCGATAACAAATCAAATAATGATAAGCATCACAAACTTCCATTTTGAACGGTAACCGATGTAAATTAACAGAACTGAGGCTCTGGGCTACACCATTGAACGATTGTCGGCGACTAGACACGACTAACGGCCACTACTACAGTGTACAGTGTATGAGGACTTATAGACAGTGTCACTAAAAGCACCCGTATAATTTCGATTTTTAAGTCTTTAATAAAATAGTTGTCTGTAAAGTCGGTTTACGGACAATAATTTTATGTGATAACGTCATAAGAAAACATTGATGAAAAATTGAATACTTTTAACCTATTAAGATGCGTCACAAGGCGAACGCTTAGGCCGATCGTGCCTATCTATCGCTTGTTCCGCGCTCTCGCTTGCACGCTCGGCTAAGGCAGAACGTGACAGTTTTTCGTGAGTGCAGCCGGGGCGTTCCTCGATTTATAACACGTTATTACGTCAAAGAATTACTTCTCGTCAGTAAAATTACATCACTCATAAACTTAAACTTTTCAAGCAAGCTGTGTCCGAGTTGAAACTCGGAACTCATGGTATGCGCGACATCAATAAAATGCCGACTATTTGTCCGCGGTCAGTGCAAAATATAAACACGCGAAACTAAACCAAACTTAACCAGTCAGCAGTTTTGACGCGACACCTTACAACGATACGCATTTAAATGACAAACCGGTACCGATGACTTCGGCTCCCGGAACCGCTGTCTGTGACTGTACCTCTGCCTCCCCCTGCTTGGCCGTGCCTTGGCAACCGCGCCTCCGGCTCGCCAGCAGAAGAAGAGCTACACCCAGGTGTCTCGCCAGCCTCAGCTGCCGCGCTCACCTCCTAACGCCACCTAGGCTTCACTATCGTGGAGAAGAAACGTCGACCATAGTCGTCCCGAAATCGGCGTGGTACCGCTCCACTAACTAATGAGCTCGCTCTACAGACGGTGGAGCCTATTGTATCGATTTACGTTTCTCGGTTAGACCCCTGCTGTCCAGACTCGAACTGCCAGAATGACATTCTTGTACTTGGCAGCTATCTACAGGTAAGACGGGCATCGGCCTGTCTCGTGCACGTACCAGAGGATGCTCTCTTAATGAAGAAAGTGCGCTAATAATAATTCTATATGTATGTTAGTCTGTTAGGTATTTATTATAATGGGTCTTTGCTTTTGTATTTTTCACATTGCATAAGTTGCCTGAAATAATGATATATTACTATTTTTTAAATGATTACCTATATAGAATTACAAATAAATAAAAATAAAATAAAATAAATAAAATAAAACGAGTAAAAATATTAAATTAGCAGAGCTATGTCATGAAATGACAAACAAAGAATCTCCAATGCAGTCGGTTTTCTTTTTAGTTTTTAAAAGGTAATTAGAGTATGATTTTCACATCTGAAGTTTATGAAATACTGTCAAATCTGTTATAGGTAATTGTGGAATAGGTTGGCAGTTGCCATGCATGTGGCCCGAGAATGTGGAAAGAAGATGTGGTACACATTATTCTACCTACCTTCGTGTGAGTCAGTACCTGACATACTGATACTAAACTTTAATAAGTAGATAGTAGGTACTTACGTGCTGGCACAATGCATACCGCACAGGTGCCTACCCATACATACACGTAGGCTATATTTAGCTTATCGTCGCGTAAGTGTTAATCAATAATTAAGTGCTTCAGTTAAATACCGAGGAATAACACTTCAAAGTGATTTCGTCACTTTGGCACAATTTTTCACTGAAATAGAAATAATACTGCACTGAAATATGTGAAAATTCTGTCCCTTGTACAAGTCAAAATCATCATGTTGGATACCACGCACGTCATTGCCAGAGTGACGACATACGGGACGTATTTTATTCTTCTTTTTATGGTGTTATTAGTTATTTCGAGGCTGAACAGAGGCTCATATCGTGAACTTGGCACTTCTTCAAACTTTTTACGACATGCTGGTTTCCTTACGATATTTTCCCATCAGTTAATGAGTAATTTATAAAGAATCGATGCACGATTGAATTTTAACCTATGAACTTATTATCCGAAGGCGAGACCGCTTCCACGAGACCACGAGTGCTCTTTATCATTCATTTTTATTATAGATACTTTACAAACAAATCAGACACAAAGGATTCGTTTTTATGTCTTAAATAAAATGGTTTTATGGATTTGACCATTATCTACATTATTACACGTCAAACTTATTGATATCAATAGCTGATATTGATCAGCTCATAATGGATTAGAATATTTTATTACAGGAACTCAGCACTATCTAAAGCCGTTGTTGTTTGGATGACATCCTCGTAGGAGGGCAATGAAAAAAGCATCCAAGGACAGACTACGACAAGGGAACGACTGAGTTGACTGACCTATAATAGCTAGCAATGTATCCATACCAGAGAACCAAGATGACTGACATAACTCAGCGAGTCAGCAAGCTAAAGTAGCAGTGGGTCAGACCGTTGGGGCAGACTGGTTCTTGAGTGGAAACCGCGTGTCGACAAACGTAGTGTAGGGTGCCCTGTTGCTAGTTGGAGCGATGATATTCGTAAGGCAGCGGGTAGGGATTGGAGGAGGAGAGCTGAAAGTCAACTGCCGTGCCATGGGAGAAGCCTCTGTCCAGCAATGGACTGACACGGGGTAATGATGATGATGTAGGCACACTACAACGAGCTGTATTAGGCAGTGAACATAATGTAACAGAACTTATGAGATTGATTGAAAAAACAGGCGACCAAACTAACAGCCATTTTACAACGGCTTATAAAAGCATCGATGCATGTCTCTATTATATAATTCGCGGCCATACGACCATGAGGCGACCGGTGCGAATCTTCCACAAGGCTTTCATGTTATTGAATTATCATTGTCAAATACCAAATTGTGTTTTAGCCATTACATGCAGTGATCTATGATTTATCAATGAACCCTGTTGTAGCAACACATTTTGTCGTGTATTTTGTTAAAGTTGAAGATCGAGATAAATTAGAAATGTAGAGTCTGAACAGTTGAGTCGTCCAATAACTATGAATAACTCTACTTTTAGTATACACATTCCGGGTATAACCTGTTTCAATAAAGGAACGAGTTTAAAATTGCGGTTTTTGCCATATAAAACAGTAAAAGCAATATTGTCCGAGTGAGAGGACATCAGGTTGTCAAATAGCAGGACTGCAAATAATAGAGGAAAAAGCGAGCTATCATTTCGGAAGCGAAGACCCAGTACCATTTGGGTCCCAGCACCATGGAATATGGGGACATGTTCCCTCACACATGCCACCTCTTCCTAAAACTTATATGACTAAAATTTTTATTTAAGATTAAGTTCATTATTGAAAGGGGTTAGGTAAGTACTTGGTAAATTAGATTAATTTCTTCTCGCTTCACCACAGAAGTACAGTCGTCCTCGTTTTAGCTGCTGCTTTATCAAGAACCTTCGGAGTAGGTCAAGTGACAGTTTCACTGGTGCGTCAAGGCTACTTCGATCATCCGTAGCGAAGCATTATTGGTTGGATTTTTAACCGGCAGTACTCTTTTTTTTATGAAGAAATGTCAAATGAAGTTAAGCAGGACACCTGGCAAGGCGAAGTGATAAATTGAGTAAAGCTCTAATTGAATGGCGTCCAAAAACTTGATTATATTATATTTACTAACATTATATTTAATTTGGACATATCCGGACATTTCACACAGCATCATCCGGCCCCAAAGTAAGCAGAGCTTGTGTTATGGGTGTTTTTTTTGTAAATACATACATATTATACATAAAAACACCCAGACCCGAGACAAATACTTGCAGATCATACAAAGATTTGCCCAGCAGCTGGAATCGAACCCGCAACCTTCTGCGCCTCAGCCGAACCTTAGCCCACTGCGCTACAGAGATCGTCGATATAGAAACGTTGGTCGTTCAGCAGCGAGATGCTGCAGCAGACGCTGCTGGACCTATGCCTAATTCTGTCCTCTCTGTTTGTTTTATTGCTGCCTTCACTCACCGACCAGACCAATTTTGTTGATTCATATATATTAAAAAATGTAGTGTAGATAGATACGTTGAATAGAAAGAAAATAGCAGCAGGACTAGCAGAATAAGGAACAATGTTTTGCTAGTCGGTAGTACAATGGGCGGTCTTATCGCTTTATAGCTATCTCTGCCAGACAACCTTGGGAAGGATAGTGAATAAGTGGTTTATGATTAAAATAATGTGTAAATTAATATTATAGAATAAGAAAACGATACATATGTCGATAATAAAACAAAAGTATATACAACATACATTATAATATATTAAATACAACCTCAAAAGATAAACGAAATAAACCAATAGTTACAGAAACATACCTCATTCTTATCTAAAATGATATATCCCTTTCAGGCCCATTTTTGTTTTCTTTATAATTTTGCATTTGGTGGCTACAATTCTCATGTAACAATTCATAAAAAAATCCTAAACGCTCCCAATTTCTGATTTGATCTGAGATATAAACCGAAGTTGCGTGGGTAATAGTATGGGTTACTATTACCTACGCAACTTCGGTCTTGTCAAAACTTGTTGCAGTTACGACCAAAATAATGACTAAAGTATTGCTAATTGCCGATTGCTAATCGAAACTGATAGACATATTGAACGTCACGATCGCGATTATTTGAATTCAAGGTGTAACTTTATTATTATTATTATTATTATAATTAACTTTATTTGACTTATCATACGTTACTATGGTAAAAACGTGTTGCATGAGTAAACAATTATTACGTCTACGAAATAACCGGGTTGACGCCAGGTCTGGCTGTTAAAACTGTCTGCATACTTCTTGTCATACTTTGTGGCGCAGTGGGCTAAGTCAAAGTCAAAGTCAAAGTCAAAAGATGATTTATTCAATACAATCACAAGGATCACTTTGAAACGTCTTACATATTAGGTGAATTTAGGTGCCAATTCATCCTAACCCAAGCTCGAGAAGAATTGGCAAGAAACTCGTCTTGGTCCTAGCGCTTTTTTATAATGATCCATCTCATAACTACCTTAACTACGAAATACTAATACAAGAGAGTTTATACATTTCAAGTGTGTCGGTTAACTGTCTGACGGCAGAGCGACATGAGGCCATGCATTTTTATCAATAATATAGTCATCTATATTATAATAAGCTTTCTTCAAAAGACTACCTTTAATGTATGCTTTAAATTTCTTGATAGGTAGTTTAGTAGCATTTTCAGGAAGCTTAATTTAGAAGCGCACCGTGTTCCCCATAAATAACTTATTAACTTTTTCTAGTCGAAACCTAGGGATGTATTATTTATGTTTATTCCTAGTGTTGATTTTATGAAGGTCAATATTTTGCTGAATCCTATCTCTATTTTTATGTGTATATAACAAATTTTCATATATATATATTGTGAAGCTATTGTGAGAATATTAATTTCTTTGAATATTTCTCTCAAAGATTCTCGTGGTTTCATTTTATAAATGGCACGTATTGCCCTTTTTTGAATTACAAATATTTTACCAGTATCAGCTGCTTTCCCCCAGAGAATGATGCCGTATGACATAACACTATGGAAGTAACTGAAATAAACTAGTCTAGCTGTAGCTTCATCAGTAAGCCACCGTATCGCACGAACTGCATATGCAGCGGAAATAAGCCTACCAGCAAGTGTTTCAATTTGTGGTCCCCACTGTAGTTTTGCATCAATATTAAGACCTAGGAAAATCGTGGAATTTACAAGATTTATTGCCTCTCCATTTATTTCAATGTTGGACGGGCTATGAATAACATTTGGCAAAGTGAATTTAATACATTTAGTTTTTTTTGAATTAAGCAAAAGATTATTTACAGTAAACCAGTTAAGAACTAACGATAAGGATTCATTTACGTTATCGCAAATACTGGTTTTACCTCTACCAACTTTAAAAATTAAAGACGTATCGTTTGCAAATAAAACTATATCACAAATATTTATTACAAAAAAAGGTAAATCGTTAACGTATACTAGGAATAAAAAAGGGCCTAGTATCGATCCCTGAGGTATCCCTATATCAATAATTGATCCCAAAGACCTCTCACCACCCACGTCTACTTTCTGGACTCTATTGGATAGATAAGACTGTATGAGGTCAATCGCCCGGTTTTTAATGCCAAAATATTTTAACTTTGTGATTAGGGTTGCATGACTCACACAATCAAAGGCCTTAGATAGATCGCAGAATAACCCAACTGCATCCTGTGACTTCTCCCAGGCCTCAAATATATGCTTTAAGAGCGCTTTACCTGCATCAGCTGTTGATCGAAGTAAATCCGTATTGATTACTATGTAGCAGGCCGTTAACGTTAAAGTGGTATAATAACTGATTAAGAATTATTTTTTCAAATATTTTACTTAAAGCAGGTAGTATCGATATCGGTCTATAATTAGCGAGATCACTTTCACTTCCAGACTTAAACATAGGAATGAGTTTACTATGTTTCATGAGATCGGGAAAAACTCCCTCGTCGATACATCTATTAAAAATATAAGCTAAACATGGTGCAATATCTAAGATAATGACACCCAGCACCTTTGTAGACATTCCCCAAAGATCTTCTGTATTTTTTATACTAATTAACTTAAATGCTTTTACAATACTAGCCTCGTTAATATAGCTAAAACTAAACTCATTCTTACATTTTGCAACACTAGATTCTAATAGAACGGAAGCTCTGGAGGCTGAAGAGTTTAACGATTTTGTCACTATTTTTGGTATATCTGAGAAAAAACTATCAAATGCATTCGCAACATCCTGTTCTTTAGTCAAAATTGTACCATTTATATATAATTTGAACTGTATATTGCCCTTGATTTACCTGTTTCATTATTAATTAATTTCAATGTTGCTTTTATTTTATTTGTTGAATTTTCTATAATTTTTCTCAAAAACAGTGACTTAGCCGCATGACAAACTTTTTTGAAGTAATTCCTAACATATAAGATAAAAACTGGATCATCTAACATTGTCTCTCTGGTAGCATATAATTCATACAATGTATTCCTACTTCTATAAATACCCGGTGTAGCCCAGTCGGCCAATCGAGCACAATTTTTTGTTTTGCATGTTTTTACTGTAAATATATCAGCATGTTCTTTAATTATTAAATTAGACAATGTGGTGAAAAGATCATTTGGATCATCGATGCATGGTACAAGGGAAACTTTGTGTTCAATTCTACTTTGAAATGTTTTGATGCGGCTCTCTGTAATAGGTCGGTGAGTAAAGTTCTGAGCTTCAACTATACGATCACAAGAAAAGTCTGACTGCAATAAATGTTATCTAGACAAGTGGCTGTTGTTAGTGTCACTCTTGTAGGTTCATCAAAAAGAGGACTTAAATTGAAACACTTAAATAAGTCTAAAAGTCTTTCAGATAATGGATCAATCGGAATATTTATATTAAAATCACCACAAGTAATTATGATCTTATCACAAGCTATTTTATGCAATACTTCTTCCATAGTGCATTCATATAACCCAAAATCAGCATTGGGAGAACGGTAAACGCTCACGACGACATGCCGCTCCAGCTCGACACACGACACCTCAATAATTCTTTCAATAGAAAGATTTCTAATATCCTTACGTCCCTTGCATTTTAAGTTATTTTTTACAATAATTAACGAGCCACCACGTATTGCGCTCTTGCGTTTATAGCTGCTAAGATCCGGCTGAGACGCAGAAGGTTGCGGGTTCGATTCCCGCCGCGGGACAAATGTATGTACGATCTGCAAGTATTTGTCTCAGGTCTGGGTGTTTCTATGTATCATCATCATCATCATCATATCAGCCTTTATGAAGACTACTACTGGACATATTTTAAGCCCTCTCCATCCATCGACTTCCTGCGATCTTTACAATGTCGTCAGTCCACCGGGTGGGGGGTCGTCCTACGCTTCGTTTTCCTGTCCTTGGTCGCCATTCGAGAACTTTTACTCCCCAACGGTTATCAGTTCTGCGAGCTATATGGCCTGCCCATTGCCACTTCAACTTGCAAATTTTGAGCGCTACGTCGGTGACTTTGATTCTTCTACGGATTTTCTCATTGCGGATTTTATCACGTAGTGAAACATCCAACATAGCTCTCTCCATTGCACGTTGCGCGACTCTGAGCTTGTGTATGCGGCCAATAGTCAGCGACCAAGTCTCAGTTCCATATGACATTACTGGCAACACGCACTGATTGTAGAATTTCGTCTTGAGGCTCTGCGGTATCCGTGACGAGAAGATGTGCCTTAATTTCCCGAACGTTGCCCATCCGAGTTGGATTCGTCGGCTGACCTCTTTGTCGAAGTTGGACTTGCCTAGTTGAATCGTCTGACCCAAATAGACATAATGGTCTACAAATTCGATTATATCGCTCACAACATGTACCGGTACAGGTGCAACATGAGCATTTGATTGTTTTGATTTGAGCAACATGATTTTTGTCTTGCTCATGTTCATTTTAAGACCCACTTTTGGGAGACGATATTTAGGTCGGTGAGCATTGTGCCTAGGTCTTCCAGTGGTTCTGCCATGAGGACTAAATCGTCAGCAAATCGAAGGTGAGTGAGGCGTGCGCCATTGATGTTGATGCCATGTCTATGCCATAGTACAAGATATAGTACAAGAGCTTGAAAACATCCTCCAATGCAGAGGTGAACAGTTTCGGATAAATAACATCTCCCTGTCGCACCCCGCAATGAAATTGGATTCGTGCTCTGGTCCTGGAGTCGGATAGACATGGTGGCGTTACTGTACAGACATTTCAACACTTCGATATACCGATAGTCGATTTGGCCCCGCTGGAGTGACCGCAACACTGCCCAGGTTTCGACAGAATCAAAAGCTTTCTCATAGTCCACAAACGCTAAACAAAGTGGCTGGTTATACTCTTCGGCCTTCTATATAACCTGCCGGAGCGTATGGATGTGGTCTATGGTATTAAAGCCTTTTCAGAACCCGGCTTGTTTGGGAGGCTGGAAGTCGTCAAACCTACGAGCGAGACGATTTGTAACTACTCTCGAAAACAGCTTATAGATATGGCTCAACAGCGAGATGGGCCTGTAATTCTTTATCCCCTTTCTTAAAGAACAGTACCACCACGCTCCTGTTCGTGTCCTTATTCCGTCTTCCCCCGGTGCCTTGTTGTTCTTAAGCTGCTTGTGAGTCGTTTGGATCTCGTATAGGCTGACGTCCGGAATGTCTTCAGTGTAGTGTCGGGTTAGGCGAGCTCTTGCATCGCTAGTCGTGCTTGTAGCAGGACTTTGCGATGAGGTGAACAGGTGTCCATAGAACTTCTCGAGCTCTCGTAAAATTTCTGGCTTCGAGGAAACGACACTGCCACTGTCGTCTTCAGCTTCGTCAACATGCTATGACCAATAGACAGATCACTCGCGAACACTTTGGAACCTTGATTGCGCTCTATCGCGTTCTCAATACTATAAGTATTAAAGAGACGCAAATCGCGTCGCATAGACTTAGAGATCTGTTTATTAAGCGTACTGTATTTCGACATGTCCACCATGAAATCTATCTCGCGTTTGTGTCCACCGGGGTGAAGCCATGTCCATTTTCTTGACGACCGCTTCTTGAAAAAGGAGTTCATCATAAAGAGTCCCTCCTTTTCCATAAAGTCGGCCAATCGCTGACCCCGTTGGTTCCGCTGTCCAAATCCAAATTGCCCCACTCTCAGTTCCTCGCCGTGCCTCACACCTAGCCGCGCGTTGAAGTCCCCCATCACAACCGTAAAGTGTGTTTTCGAGGTTTGTATGCCATTTGAAATGTCATCATACATAGCCTCCACTTCTTCGTCTGGACGTTTCGAGTGAGGTGCGTACGACCTGTATGACTTCGACGCAATTTATGACTTGGCAAACGCGATGGATGTTAACACGGCTAAGTGTTATGTAATGACGTTTGGTCGCATGTGGCACCCAATTCAATTTCCATATAATCTAAATGGTCATCCTATCACTAGATCTACAACTGTTAAAGACTTGAGTGTCACATATTCCAAGCTAATATTCCATGTGCATATCACATCCACAACCAAAGAATCCTTCCGTAAGCTGGGCTTTTTGTTGAGGAACGTCCGTGAGTTTAGAAGCAGTCACGTCATAAAGCTCTTATTCTCCACGCCCGTACGGAGTAAGCTAGAGACTAGCTCATGTGTGTGGCATCAATATGAAAGCACATATACCCTCTTGTTGGAAAAAGTCCAAAAGCCCTTTCTTCGTTTTCTTTTCAAGCACCTGTATGGATACTACCCTTACATGTACCCGACAAGGTTCCGTATGGGCTGCTTAGGCTACTACAGTTTAGAAGTTAGAAGGGCTAACAACCAATTGATTACCATGTGTAAGGTTCTCCGTGGGAAGATCGATGCTCCCGATCTCCATGATGACTTGGCGAGGCTATACGTCCCCAACAACTATTGCAGTAACAGAAAGCACCGGCTGTTCCAGGAACTTTCTCGCACGGTTACGTACGCACAGTCTCCCAATCCTCGTACTCTTTCTGCGCTATAATGCCCTCTTGAATGAGAACCCTGAATGTGATGTGTTTGCTGGATGGATGGATGTAAGATTCTATCTGAATGTCTGAGGTTTTGTGAGAAGACTGTTTGAGTGTGCTTACTTTACTACCAGTTAATGTTTTTATTTGTATTATCATTTAAGGTTTCTATTATAATTTTTTTTAGGGTTCCGTAGCCAAATGGCAGAAAACGGAACCCTTATGGATTCGTCATGTCTGTCTGTCTGTCCGTCCGTATCTCACAGCCACTTTTTTCCGAAACTATAAGAACTGTACTGTTGAAACTTGGTAAGTAGATGTATTCTGTGAACCGCATTAAGATTTTCACTCAAAAATAGTTTTTTTTTTTTTTTTTTTCTATTTTTTAGTGAAAATCTTAATACTTAGACATACTTAGAACTGAAACTCAAAATTTTTTTATAATAGGTCTTCAAAAATGATATTGAGGTTTTTAATATCATTTTTGAGACACTTACACTTGGTTTGAACGAGATCTAGTAACATCGATCAAAGTTACAACGAACTACAATAACTTTTATATTATGTTACTTGCTGCTTTCATGGGCGAGTCCGACTCGCACTTGGCCGCTTTTTTTAATTAGTGTTATTGACATTTTCTTACTAATAAATAAATAAATACATTATTATTGTACGAAATTCGTAAAAACCACTGGAAAGTCACCGGAAAACAAAATACGAAATTTGTTTACTTTGATGACATTTTTTTCAGCAATTTTGATTTAAAAACTAAGGTAAACTAACTAACTATTTTTTTTTAAATCCGTTCATAACAGATAGAGTTATGATGTACAAACAAAAAAAAACAACCGAATAAAGAACCTTCTCCTTTTTCTGAAATCGGTTAATAATTATTATACACTTATTATTCATTCATAAGATAATACCAGCAAAAACAGAAGAAACAACTATGTTCCTCACACAAATTTTTGAGAATCCTAGGCGAGAATCAAAGTCACAACCTACAGCATACAAGGCAGAGCTACTATATACCAACTGAGCTGATAGACCAGTCATAATTATACCAGAACCTACACACAAAATGAGTTGACAGGTGATATTTTTTTTTAATCAACTTCAAACAAGGAGGATGTTCTCAATTCGTCGTTTTTCTTTTTACTTTTTTTTATGTTTATTTTTGTAATTGCTCAAAGACGCCTGAACCGATTTGTAAAATTCTTTATTTGTTTCAAAGGGTAGGTATACTACTTCCCAGGTGGTCCAATTAAAACTTTGTCGAAATCGATTTTTATCGGTAATCGCTCCAATTTTTTGTGCGAGTAATAATGCGATTTAAGCGTTTGTGAACGATAGGCTATACTTTTACAATAGTTAAATAAATAATCCCGGACATTTTCACACAGAATCATCTGGCCCCAAAAAAGCATAGCTTGTGTTATGGGTACCACATGACTGATATACTACTTATATATGTTCATTTTTTTATTGTAAATACATACATATTATTACATAGAAACACCCAGATCCGACACAAATACTTGCAGATCATACAAACATTTGCCCCGCGGTGGGAATCGAACCCGCAGCCTTCTGCGTCTCAACCACACCTTAGCCCACTGCACCACAGAGGTTGTCAAAAAAAGTTGACTTTTGCGCTGATGGTAAGATGGTAATGGCATTACCTCAGATGTAGAGATAGTATTACCACATTTTATGAAGTCGAAGGAAGCCGTTGTTTCTCTATAGGGGTACTAAATTGTTTACCTGACTATTGCCTGATTCATATTTTTCCGCCCCATTAGGCGGAATTATACTCTTGCGATCTGCAGTCATTTTAATTTAACTGTTTTGTATGTATTTATTGCTCCAAACATTTTTGCTCCGACATCAGAACTGAGATTTCGCTATTTAAATCTTCTCTTCTTCTTCTTTTATGGCATGTGACTAAATAAAGTCAATTTTGCCAGTGTCAAATGTTTATGTTTGTTTATAGTCAATTTGTTTGATATAGTCTTAGTCGATGGTCAATTGTCAATTCTAGACGTCGAGCGGAATTGCCGTCTATAATTTTAATGGGATTCCTCGTCGTTCAAATCACATTGCACCATAATACACAGTTAGTTCAATTGTTCATACTTGTCCCATGTATTCACAACCTATTCATTAAAATTCCGCTAAGATTACTGAATAAAACATGCAATAAAACGAGTAAGAAATATTAAATTAGCAGAGCTATGTTACTTCATGAAAGAAAGAAAGAAAGAAAGAAAGAAAGAAAAACATTTATTCAGCACACAAAAAAAACATACAAGAACACAAGAGCGGAAAACAGACTAAAACTAAGCTACAAGAGAAAATTGATACAAACACATTAAAACAAACAGAAATAAAACTAACTATGAAAGTTATGAATAAAAAATAATAATAATAATGACAAAAATCATGAAATGACAAACGAAGAATCCCGCTATTCAAGTCATCTTTTTCTTTGTTGGCACACAATAGGTCATTGCATAATACCTACATACTAGCTACTGAGGTGTGAAGCCAGTCAATGTCAATGTCATCGAGTGTTTGGCTTAATCATAAAACATGAATTGCAATTATCATGGTACACGACGACAGTGCGCCACCACAGTGCCGAAATGCATAATAACGCGGCGGCGTCACGGAAGATCAGCGTTATAAGCGCTGCGGTATAAGCTTATAGCGCTATAAGCGCTATTTATAACACAAGCTGAGTGACGACCAATCTTGCTGTCAATTGACTTACTTGTTAGTTCATAAGTACTTATATATCATCAGATACGAAATAAACATTATTTTCTTTCTTTTCTTATGACATGCCGATTAATTCACATTTCCCTTGCTACACGTGTGGATTGCCAAAAAAAACCAAGAGCAGTGCTACACAGCGCTCGCTTAGATAAGGTTACATTATCTCATAGGTACTTAACCTATGAGATAATACCGTGCTTTACGCGCGATAATTATGACCTCTGCCGCCCAAAAGATACATTATTATTAAATTGAAAAACCCAATACACGGTCAATTTACAATGATAAGATTAGAGTTGACAGCGTTAAGAACCAGATTCTTCTAAATGAATATTATAAAGAGAATGGATCCGATGTTTTGTATGATTGTATGTATGTATGTTTGTTTGTAATCTCAAAACTACTTAACCGATTTCTCAATTCTTTTATCTAGAAAACTACATATTTATTTTATTTATTCAGGGATAATAAAAAGCTACTATTATGTTAGATAAATAGTAACTTAAATATGGTATGTAACAATATCATAGCCAATATATTATCCACATATTCGGTATACAACATTGCATTTTTGTGGTAGGTAGTACGCCGATAGAGGCTTTTGTAAAAATAGTAGGTCTTAAAATAATTTTAAGCAATTAGGTATCGTGAATCGTTGTACAGTAATAGAATTAGGTAAGTGAACATAATAAGAAAATTAAAATATGTAAGAAAATATTATTGAATATTAGAGTGAGAGGAGGAGGATAATATTGAGAATATGTTTTTTACAACACCCATTTAGAGCATGCAAAAATATCGATGTCTGTGAAAGTAGAATTTTAAGGCTCAACCATTCGACGCATGGCACTCCGAAGTCCAGAGTTCGACAGGTGTTCACAGCAAACAAAGTAATAATAAAAAAATAACCCCGGACATTTCACAACGCATCATCTGGCCCCAAAGTAAGCAGAGCTTGTGTTATGGCTACCACATGACTGATATACTACAAACATACTTTTTTTTGTAAATACATACATATTATATATAGAAACACCCAGACCCGAAACAAATACTTGCAGATCATATAAACATTTGTCCCGCGGCGGGAATCGAACCCGCAACCTTCTGCGTCTCGGCCGGAACTTAGCCCACTGCGCCACAAAGGTCGTCAAAGTATAAAGTATTAGCGGATAACACAAGTCGTAAAGCCTTATATTTTAAACAGGATTACTCGCAATTTTATAGGTTAGTTAAATGTTTAAACTTTACATGAACATCATTGAAATTTTGTTTGGGGAACTTAAGAATATATATACTCTAATTAGTAAGAAATTTAAAGCAGAATCCAAATAGGTATAGATGTTATTAGGTATTCCTACAAAATAATTGAGAAATCTGGGAAAGAATGCATCAACTCCCACCCAGCGCGCTACCCGCCATGATGGTTGGCAATCGCGCGGGGGGAGAGTGGTTCGGGTCGGCCGCTTGAGAGGTTATCTACTCTAGATTTAACAGGATAGAGACTTTTCTCAAAGTTTATGATTCAGACAAACATTTAGGTACACAATTATGTTATTTTCACTTTCAAACGATGATCATTTTACATACCAGCTATTATGAATAAAATACCGGAACTAACAGGCCCAACTCGGTATAGCGCTGCTATTCTCCTTGTCTGATAACGGAGAAAAAACAAAGACAATGTCAGCAGCGCTATGCCAAAGCTAGTCAGGGTTTATAAATAACAGCTGGTAAGCATTATCTATTTCTTGCTGATTATCTGACCGTTTAAAATTATTATCAAAAGCTGGTGTTGCATTTCGCGCAGTCGTATTTCGGAGAGCGATGTTGAAAGACAAACTACTTAATTATTGATAACGTAGATTAATTACTAATAAATTATTTATTTTGTACTTATTCAACAATGTTTTGTAGTTATTTGAAGTGTTGTTTAGTTTTTTTTATAGTCGGCTCTAATATTCAGTGTAAGTATCTATCAGTTGAGCTTATTGGTGCTTGATCGAAAGTATTTGCGTCAAAAAAATCGATTTGAGAAACATGTGGGTACTTATAGACTTAATTTAATTATACTGCATCGCTTATCTATTCTGGTATAAGTTCTTCTTGATAGTACTTATTGATTTTTGACTTTTATCAACAGTATTAATTGACATCATTTAAATAAGTTTGGAGGATTCACCTTTTTCAACATCAACCCTACCGTACCGTTCCTGACTCTACAGTACAGGGGAGGCAATGCCGTATAATTTATACAGTTCAACAAATAGCACCTAACCAAAAAAATATCCTTGCTCTTTGATAATAATGAAAGTGTACTTTTTTTATGTAATGGAGAAATCACATACCTGCCTGATACCATCTCCGGACAGTCTTTGATGTTAAATATTTTTTACAATACTGTTTGTCTAAGATCTAAGCACCTTAACATTTTAGGTTGTAGTTAATTAAATAATTCAGATAACACGTTGTTTTTTCCCACTGTAAAAGGTCAAACCGTGTCAAATTCGACAATAATTATTGGAAAGTTATCTTGATAACGATTATTTTATTATCTTGATTATGATAAGAATATATAAGTATTCGTGCTAAATATATCCGGATTATTTACAGATAATGCAGCGTTGGAATGCTACGTGTGTCGTGGCTGTCAAGATGTCACGCAACTAACACAAAATGACATTCAGACATGTCCTACACTACCCATTCCCACTGAACCACCATCAACGGACCCACCGACGCCTCCTCCAACGGACTCACCAATACCTCCACCTACTGTAGCACCTACAACTCTTCCAACGGACGCACCAACGCCTCCTCCTACGGTTGCACCGACACCTCCTCCAACGGTGCCACCGACGCCTCCTCCTACGGTTCCACCCACACCTCCTCCAACGGAGCCACCAACAGCTCCTCCAACGGAGCCACCAACACCTCCACCTACTGTAGCACCTACAACTCCTCCAACGGACGCACCTGCACCTCCTCCAACGGAGCCACCAACACCTCCACCTACTGTAGCACCTACAACTCCTCCAACGGACGCACCAACGCCTCCTCCTACTGTTGCACCGACACCTCCTCCAACGGAGCCACCGACACCTCCTCCAACGGAGCCACCGACGCCCCCTCCTACGGTTGCACCTACACCTCCTCCAACGGAGCCACCGACACCTCCTCCAACGGAGCCACCGACGCCCCCTCCTACGGTTGCACCTACACCTCCTCCAACGGAGCCACCGACGCCTCCTCCTACGGTTGCACCTACACCTCCTCCAACAGAGCCACCGACAGCTCCTCCAACAGAGCCACCAACGCCTCCTCCAACAGAACCGCCAACGCCTCCTCCAACAGAGCCACCTACACCTCCTCCAACGGAGCCACCAACGCCTCCACCTACTGTAGCACCGACACCTCCTCCAACGGAGCCACCGACACCTCCTCCAACGGAGCCACCGACGCCCCCTCCTACGGTTGCACCTACACCTCCTCCAACGGAGCCACCAACGCCTCCTCCTACGGTTGCACCTACACCTCCTCCGACGGAGCCACCAACGCTTCCTCCAACTATTGCACCTACACCTCCTCCAACGCAGCCACCAACACCTTCTCCAACGGAGCCACCAACACCTCCTCCAACAGAACCACAAACGCCTCCCCCAACGGAGCCACCAACGCTTCCTCCAACAGTGCCACCAACGATATCTCCAACGGTGCCACCAACGCCTCCTCCAACCGAGCCACCAACGCCTCCTCCAACAGAGCCACCACCGCCTCCTCCAACGGAACCACCAACACCTCCTCCAACGGAGCCACCTACGCCTTCGCCAACCAATGCTCCAACGCCAGCACCATCTGTCGTTACAATGACTAGTAACGTTGGATCTCGCGCAAGATTATTGATGAGAACAAGAAGACAAGCTATTGCACCAGAGTCCGAGCCCCGATGCGTCGTCACAAGTTTTGAAGGTATTTTAAAGTGTTGTTTTTATTATTTTATAATTTTTAAAAATAAGCATTGGTACGGGTATTTAGTATTAGCTGCCGCCCGCAGCTTCGCACGTGTAGCATAAAAAATTGTCTAAATCCGTCCCCAAGGTACAATCGAACTCATTACTCAATTTCTTACAGACTGAGACTGATTCGAATTTAAAATATTAGTTTGGAAGTATGGATATACCGTGGAAAAGGTATGTCATTGAATAGATATTAGATCTTTACTCGACAAATCTTTATCATGAAATTAAAAAATGCAATGTGCTTGGCAAAAATAAGTATTTATTGAATTTACTTATCATAAACAAGCTTACAAATAGGTACATACAATTAACAAACTAACCTAGTAATTCTATACTAAAACTATGAACTCTATTTTCTACTAACCGTAAATAGATAATTACTTATAACATTAAAACTGCTGTTTTGAAAAATCCTTTAGTCTAGAGGAGAACCAAAAATGTGCTTTATGTCGTGTCGACTTTCAGTCAGTAACGTAGTCGTCTAGTGGGATAGTCCTCTATCTTTCTTCGTTCTTTCGTTCTTATGGTCATGGGTTCGAATCCGGTCGAACACCAATAAATTGTTCTAAAAAAATGTGCGTTGTACCATTGTTCTCAAACTGTGTAAGGAAAACATCAATTCGAACTTCGAAGTAAAAGTTCGAAAGCGCACTTCAATCCTTTCACCACACTGGTTCGAAATAACTAGTGACATACAAGAAGAAAAAGGGGTGACGTAATAGTGTATGTCTTTTTTTCAGTAAATGGCGTGGTCGATGTAGTGCGTGGTTGCTCTACTGCTTCAGAACAGCCTCAGCAGAGATGCCGGGAAGCTATCGGTAACATCGAAAGCAACATCACCGACTGTCTGCTCTGTACTGGAGATCTCTGCAACTCCTCCACTAAGCCAGCAGTGGGTATCGTCACCGTTGTGATGATGCTTTTACAATATTTCAGACCGGTGGTAGCTTAAGCAGAAAAAAATGTTTTAGAAGCGGCTGTTTTTTATTGAAACAGTCGACGTTGTAATACACACATGTACTTCTACTTTCGTATGAATTAATGGCCAACTTTGGTGGCCAATGGTCTTAAATAGCCGCCCAAAGACCACCATTAAAAAGGTATCTTTAAATTGGTATACCAACCAGAAAAGGGGATGATTTTCCTTACTCCTCATTTTGATATCAACGGGTTTTCCTCACATATTATCTTGTCGATAAAGACACCGACACGGTTTTTATTCATCTGCAGGTGGTCTGCAGATGGTTCAGTGTCCGATTCCCGCCGCGGGTCAAATGTTTGTGCGTTCTGCAAATATTTTGTTGTCTGGATGTTTTTCTAATATAATATAATATTTACAAAAAAATATATAAGAAGTACATCAGTCATGTGGTTCTCATAACACAAGCTCTTGGGGCTAGATGATGCTGTGAGATATGTCCGGCATTATTATAAATTTATCTAAAGAATCTTCATCAGGGTGAGTTTGATCCGCGGTCCGATCAATCTTACTCGCGTTTGTTCTTCATCACCAAATAGTACGTGAGTAAAACCCGTGTTTATCAATTTGTTTAGTACAACTGAGTTTGCACTTGAAATGAATGAAAGTGACAATGCATTTTCAAATCTTTAAAGTACGAGTACAAACTGAGTACAAACTGAGTACCAAATTATTTTTAAATTATTTATTATTAAGAAAGATTCTTATAGAACAATCTTTATAAATTATGTTCCTTTAAGTAACCATCAGTCCATGTCTCATAAAATGTTTTCCCTTCACTCTACTTAAAAACATTTAACAAAACTTTGTTTTGTAACACGATTGTCTCTTACTCTTCTGAAATTAGAGTCAAACAAAAGAATGTGTTGCGTTATGTGTGTACTAAACATTTACAGGAGACTGATTTTTAAATTAGCTGTATATTCAAGTTAACTTACTAAAATTCAAGTAACAGGTGATCTGGATTAGATGTGCTATCTATGGATCGTTTTAAACTATCTTTAGATAGCTCATTGTATAATATTCTGTACATTTCTGTTACTATCCTAAAATGTTATTAAAGCACATGAAAAAGTAAGTAAAGAATAGCTTAAGAGTTCGCTTATAAATAGTATAAGTTTTTCTAATGTATACGATATAAGCTCAACATCAGTCATAATAAAATTAAATTGTTTTATTTCGTGTGTTATACAATTCTATAGGAATTCGCCATATTGGTGACAGTCACTTTTAACACCAGTTAACACCAAACATAAATGTTTTATGTCTAATTTAATAGAAATTGTACCTACGTATCATTGAATTTTATTTCGTTTCATTTGTAATAATTCTACCTTTAAATGATTAACTAACAATGAAATCGTATACCAAACTACGCACACGAAGCGCACATAGATAGCGCAGATTTAGACATAATGACAAATCTAAGTTTAATAAGTATTGATCTAATTTGATTGAAAGATAAACGAATGATACGAACCGAACGATCTTATTCTAATTTTGTTGTTGTTTAAAATGTAAATTCGTGAATTTAAAAAGTGTCATAGTTTTAATGACACTTTTTAAACTCTTGTTCAAAACTTTCATTAGTTGTACTATATATTTTGAAAAACACGGAGTTTACTCACGTATTTTGTCGATTCGATTTATCTAGAGAATCAGTGTGAGTTTAATCCGCGGTCCGCTCGTTGCCGCTCGAGTTCACGGTTCGCACTTAACTCGACTAGAGCGACTCAACTCAACTAAACAATAGATGAATCGAAACTGTGTCGTTGCCTACATCGACAAAATAATACGTGAGTAAACTCCGTGTTTTTCAAAATATATAGTACAACTAATGCTAACTAACGCTCCTTAGATAGCTCAACTGTTTCACATGTATTTTATATGAATGTATATTGTTCTGTAAATTTCTGTAATCATACCTATCTATTATGCGAATATAAGATTGGCTCTCGTCTCGGCTTCGGCGTTGATCGTCGGTCAAGAACGATCACCTTAGTAAACCAAACAAATATGAGAAGATAGGTAAGATTACAGGGCAAGAAACCTTTGTTATCATATTTATTGTATCAATAAACAATCGATGGTCGCTTTATTATTATTACACTTCATTCCAAAGAGACTATACAAAGAAACAATTATTTATTTGTATATTATAAAATGTATAGAATCTTGCTTCAGCATGAGTCAATATAGTTCTTAAGAACAATCAAGGTAGTAGCTAACTACAGCGCATGCGTATCTTGAGGACCGCTGAAGCGTAATAATCTATTGATTGAAAAGATAAATCAGACTAACATAAAATAAAGATAACAAAGTATTGTCGGTTTGTTTATTTTATACGTTATCTAATAATGGATTACTTACCTTACAGTTTTAATTTATAATTCATTTATTATGGAATATGGGTAAACTATGTTCCTTCTTACTTTTACCTCCATGGTGCCGAATTTATCATACAACCTTTTTTAATTTGTTAAAAACTCAGACCCGGAACCTTCTTGGTGTACTTTTTATTTAATATGCTTTGCGCGCGCCATTTTCTTTTCACGTCATATTGTTAAAACCTTAGGTTAAAAACAAGCAGCTTCAAAACAAGTGAAAACTCTAAAATCAGTGGTTCTAGCGACGAGGAAGTTTATTTGACGCCAACAGAATTGACTGAACTGTCAAAGATACGCAAATGTATTTTTTTTTGCATTTAGTAATTTCCTGAGTTGGGATGAAAAGTTACGTGTTGCACTCGAGTGCAAAGATTCAAAGACCTCGTGCTCTTTTGATTCCCTCGCTAACGCTCCGGATTCTAGTTTTAATCCTTCGCTTGCTCGGTCATCAAAATTGAGCACGCGGTTAAAAAGCAACTTTGCACTCTTGTAGAACAAATAACTATTAAACGACAATATTTTATCACTAATAGGAATTACATTACCAATTTACGCTAGACTAACCTTCCAAAGTTAGCCACAGTATAGAACATACGTACTTAAAAGTTTCACAGAAACTGAGACATATTCTTTCAATCATCAGCAAACACGTTAAACTGAGGATGCTTGGTGACAAGCCGGTTTAGATTTCGCTATACTCTGGAGATAAGTAATTGTTGGTGCGACAATGTGCAAAAATACCGGCGCATCCAGGTTTGCAAATAACGGCACGCATCCTGAACGGAACCTGGTTCTATTCTTTGGCACACAAAGCTGACTAGCTTCTTTTAGAAGCTCAGGGCAGTCTAAGCGGCCTTTGAGGATACGGCATACAGTTAATATGTGATTATTACATCGTTTTGGTTCAGCTGAAGTAAAACCTAATGTTCCTTGAAGGAACTAGTCTCGTATCGGGAACCAATAGATTACTAGTGCGTTAAATACTAAATTTTCTCTATGGTATGCAAGGGAATCTCGGGGAGGTTCACTAGCTTAAAAACCAGGGCTGTAACTAGACCATGGCATTTTGTATGGTTATAAAAAGTTAACAATGAGCAAGGTTGTGAAGTTGTGGAAAATGTTCCGAACGACTTGGTTGCTTTTCGTAATCTCAGTCGCTGTCAGTTCGGAGCCAAGAGGGTTGACACAAGGTTTGTAACTTAGAACTTATTTTTCTACAGTGACTGTTAGTGTTGCAAGTTCAATAAAATAAAGGTCCCGACTGCAAAAGGTATTACGAGGTACGAGTATAAAGAAATGTACAAATATACATACAAGATACGCGCTTGACTTAGGCTGAAATGAGGTTTTATTTACATTCAATGATTTTTTTTCGTCTGCGAATCATTAATCATTTTGAACAAAATTATAGCACAGACGTCACCAAATTTACGCCAGCATGCAGACAGCAAAGCAGTCGGAAACATTCTTAATTTTTTATCCGTTTAGTATCACGTTCAGTTTTAACAAATAATTTCAAAGAAAAGAAAGAGAAGGAACAGGCTGTCTCGTGTGATCTCAGCTGAAGTCCGTATCCGCTACTTACTTACTCATCCCACGAAGGATACTCACACTACCTTTGATTATGATTCTTCAGGTTGCAATGTATGTAAGGAAAAACCTCGAAACGATTGGGACGCGTGGCGATAGGCACGCTCCTGTATGTAGTACCCGTGGTGCTGGCGACCTCGCCACGATTACTCTCAGGCTCGCTAAATTGCAACGGCTAACCCAAAACCTACGACCGTCTGCTGGAGCATATTGTACAAGCACCCAACTTAACATCTTTCAACAGTAGACTGGAATCATTGCTCCTCGACAGGGCGTTCTATGTCGACGACTTTACTTGCAAACTGCGATAATTTGATTTTATTTTGACTTTGTTTATAATGTAGGCTATGTAATTATTATTATTACATGGGTTGGTATTACTAGTATCATTATCATTATTTCAGCCCGATTGCACCGACTGCTGGGTATAGGCCTCCTCTTTATTATGCCCCTCTTTCCGGTCCCTAGCAAGTTTCATCCAGTGGTTCCCGACAACGCTGACTATATAATATAATGGACCATCGGGCGGGTGGTCTGTTTTATACTATCTGTATTATACTATTAAATAATTAATCCATAACTGACATATAAATGCTATATTGCCAATTTAACAATAAACTGATTATTCTGATTAACCCTTAATCTGATAAACCTAGCGATTCGTGGAAAGGATTATCCTAATAAAAAATGGATTACCATCTTTTTTTTACAGCTTATCAATAAAATCAACTAACATAAAGTAAATTGAAAGATTTGGTTTAACTTTATAATAATATTCAAATTTATCTAAACGTTGTCTGAAACTTTTGTTGGTCTGTAGAATATACCTATGAGTACAATGGCCCCTCGAACCGCTTCCATCAGGTCAGGTATTTTTTTGACGTTTGAGAAAACGCGCGGTTCGCGTCCGATGTAGTTATTTTGGCTAAATGGTCGACGCACCAATGCTTAGACCGAGGGGTAGACGACATAATTACAGTCATTGAATACGGGATGTGGATGATCTTTTTTCTAAGTTTATTATCGTTGCCTTCTAATGTGTCTAGTGATAGATGCAGTTTTTGTATGGAATCATCTTTGATGTTCCGTAATATTGACGTAAAATTACTAAAAGAAGTTCTGACGAACTTGGCATACTCTGTGTTAATCTGATGATGTAAAACCGTTCTGTTTTAAAAATGATGCAATGCTATTGAAGTTTCTTTAACATGATTGATGTGTAACATCTTTCCTTGCGCTTTACTGCAATCTGTGGAAGTGATTTCGTGAATAGGGACGGAAATGTGTAACAGGAAGCCGGAGAAGCGCGCACCATTTGATGTAACCAATGAGGGCGACCGGTGGTAGAGTTGGCCGTCAGATGGTACCAACCCATTTTCTGAGAGGTTGGTACTATCAGACAACAGTGTGTGCGTGTGTGTGTGACAAGAAAGGTAAAAAAGAAATAGAGAATCAGAACGCATTAGCTAAAATAATTCAGGATATACATTCCTATATTTAATTATGTGAACAAGTCTTTTACAAAATAAAATTCATGGTTAAGGTACCTAACTAAATGTTAGAAATATATGTGAACCACGGAACCATATAGGGGAACACGTTCGCGGTCGGTCCGCGCTAATTTTTAACGTCTGAATCAAAGCTAAACCAAAGTCAAAACGTTTTGATTTTTGGTTTTTGATTTAGTGTATCCTAGTAGTCTGTGCATAGAGTAATATTAAGTAGTTACTGCTAGGAGACCTAATCGATTTGTAAAATCAAATGTTTTGTTCGGTTGGTAAAATCAACGATCCAGGAAAAATAGCGCGGTAGGTACCATTTTGACATTCCGATTAGCCAAATCTTAGCCATATCCAAACCTTTGCCAAAACCAATAAGTTCAATGGCGATTACGTTGACAAATACCACCGAAAGTGAAAACACTATACGAAATGTTGGCTTTGTCTCGTTCTTTCTTAGAGCTGTAATAGGTTAAAATCCTTTTTTTCACGCCACTACGCAGGAAAAAAGCTATATTATATTATATATTAAATGATAGTTTTGTAATAAGTCGTTGTACTGGTCTTTTGGAATTGGCAGCTCTACTAACAAAAAGGCCATTCCCAGCCAATTTTTTCAAATTTAAAAACAGATTGCACTTCTTTGTGAAATTGTCTTTGTACTGGTTTTTACTGTTAAACAGATATTAGATGTCAATCAATATATTAGCGGCTGTAGCCTGTAGGTCGGTATTCGTAACACTTTGACAGTACAAAGTATGAAAAGCCCTAATTATAATGATGCCGTGGTCAACAGATTTCTATAAGAGAAAGTAAAATAACAAAATCCATAAACAAATTCTCGGAGTAGTTTATTCATTTTTGATGCATAAAGAAATTCTAGGAGTCTATTCAATTATATTTAATTATGATTTAAAAACAAGAGATGCAGCAATTTGTATACTAGTTACATAGATTTACCTTATTATTTGTTTTTTGAAGTTTCAGATGAAGTTTCAGTTGGAGAAAACCTCGGAGAGCTAAGGTGCTACGCTTGCACGGACTGTCAGACGGTGTCTTACAACACAACTGTTAAAACATGCAAGTACAACGCAGGTCAATGGAAGATGCACAAATGTGTCAAATATACAGAGAAATATAAATGTGAGTCTCGAGAATCACTTAAAATAATGAATAATTTTTGACCGTCTTGCGAAGCAAACCATTGCTATTTATAGAAATGTACAGAATAATATACAATAATATAAAATACATGTGAAACAGTTGAGCTATCTAAGGACCGTTTAAAACGATTTATAGATAGCTCAACTGATCCAGATCACTGCCAGAGGGCAGTGTTCCCAAGATACTGGCGGCATTGCCACGTTGAATGGCAATGCTAACACGCTAAGCTGTTTTATTATTGGAACGAAGTTTCTTATCGCACGGTATGGACTTGGCGGATGGGGGCGAAAATGTGTAAGATTTTTCCGATCTTTCTTTAGTGTAGACGGTTATCCACGATGCAGACGCATGCACCTCCCTGCCGCCCGCAATTGAAAAGCCATGCAAAGCGTTAGTTAAAGGCAAGCACACACAATCCACACATGCAACCTCCAAAAGAAATTCGACACGTGTTTCGCCTCTCCACGAGGCATCTTCAGAAACACTTGATTCACTCCGCACCCCGACGAAAAAACACTCTGCTCTGCAGACTTGTTGCTTCGACCAACGTCAGGCTGAGACTGTGTCTAACTCTTTGGGTATTAGATTGGCGGAATAGTACTAAATATTTGTCCATCCATTTAATGTTTTTTATGGGGTACAATGTTTTTGCTTCACGAATATAATACGTAGATATGTATGTAGATAATTGAACGAAATGTCAAATTTAACTTTTTTCAGATAATTTTTCTGTTATTAAAAACGATTACGATTACGATTAGCCTATTGTCTCCCACTGCTGGGCAAAGGCCTCCCCTTGATCTCTCCAGTCATCTCGGTTTTGAGCTGTTTGGACCTAAGCTTTATCAAAGGTGGCGAGATATCACGCCATCTCTTTTTGGGTCTACCACTAAAGCATTTTATAATATATAAATTTATTTAGATGACAAATAAGCTTGGGATGAATCTGCTCCAACTCGACTCGGCATCCGTTGCAAAATTGGCAAGGATCATACAAAAAAGTGCTAAGACCAAAAGAGTTTCTTGCCGGATTCTTCTTGAACTGGGGCCTAACCACAAATCAAGAAGAATCCGGCAAGAAACTCCGGCACCGGCACCTAGATTCACTAGCATGTAAGACGATTGAAAGTGGCCCTTGTGATCTATTGAATAAATAATGTTATGATATTGATTTTTGATTTTAATTACTACGTGAAATGTGTGTAAAACGTTAACTGTGTTAATTTTAGTTATAGTATAATGTACAAATTATAGTACTTAAGTAGGTACTTATCTGATTTTGACTGGTTGAGGCTATTCGACAGACACATTCATAGGTGAAATATGGAACCATCATAAAGAATCTATAAAAGAGAACTAGAATGTTTACCTATGTTAAGTTACGACATAGCCATGTTTTACAGATTTGGCCAAGCCCTGGACCGTCAGAGGATGTGCATCAGACCGAGGGAGCTGCGATGAAATCAGAACAGCCCACAGGGAAAACCTAGGCGAGATGGTACTAAGTTCGTGCAACGAATGTGAGGGAGTAAACTGCAATGGAGTCTTTCGCTCCCTCCCGGTGGCGTTCCTGACTTTGGTGGTGACTCCGATTCTTGCGAAACTTGCTTTGTCGTAATTTTTTTCAGACCACAATGTTAAGTAAAGGCTAAACTTGAGATTTACAACTTTTTTTTATATTAGGCGCTGCGCAAACGTAGCACTTTTTTATTGCCGACACGACACACCATCACAGGGAACCGTAGTTGCTGTGACTTGTAGCGGTAATCGGACACAGTCGCCCGTTGCTACCACTGGCCACTGCTACAATTTGCATGTTGCGTTGCTTGTACAATTACAATACAATTCGTTTGCACAGCTCAGTACAATTGTAAGGAAATTAATATTGCTTGTGTCTTCAACTGACGACTTTTAGTTTCCAGTTACCGACACCGAACACTTTTTGATCTGTATGAGAATGTGTTAAGAGGGAGCAACACGACACAAAAATGATGGATGATTTCATACTGGTTCTATAGACATCTTATAATTTTTAAAACTATCATGGTTTTGCACATAATTTTCACTCAAAACGGGATATTTACCATGATATATGAGTTTTTCTGCTTCTCGATATTTCGGCACAGTTGCATGCGCCATGATCACGAGATAAACCCCCGTTTATCAATTTATCACCGTTTATAAACTCATATATCATGGTAAATATCCCGTTTTGAGTGAAAATTACATCTTATAATTTATAGAAATCTATAGAAAATATTCATCGGTAGCTTGTATCTGACACAAGACACAAGCCTTGCCTAAGTGCCTAAAATTGGCACTTAGGCAAATTTTATTATAAAATTATAGGTGCTCTAATATTATTACAATCTGACCCAGTAGGCCAATGAGTAATAAAACTATGACTTATTTTTATAACGTAAACTATGCCTAAGAATGTGTCCAGCGCTTTTCTTATTGTCTCTAGTTAAAGACGAATTTCTTGCCAGTTCTTCTCGGGCTTGGGTTAGGATAAATTGGCACCTAAATTCACGTAGTATGTCACGTTTCAAAGTGATACTTGTGATTGTATTGAATAATAGTAGTTTGTTGCACCAAGCGCAAAGTGAGTTATTAATGCACGAGTGTTATGTTGGTGCCCGAGCGCAAGCGAGGGCACTGAATTTGCTAAAGAGAGTAATTAATGCACTCGTGGCATTAATTACTCTCTTTAGCAAGGTGTGTAATTTACTTTTCTTTCAACTACCAATCTACATACTGTGATAAAATATACCTACTCAAAATAAAAATATGAAGAATCAAAGTTTTACAATTGTACAAATGCGCGCCGTTTGTATTTTTTTTCACCAAGTCGGTTTTATTCAGCCGATTTTTATCATCAGCCAGTATCTTTTTATCGAATGCAAACATTTTATATTACACTTAATGGGAGATATTAAACCGCTGTGGTAAATTTATATCTAAAATAAAAAGTAAAAAACAGTGCAATATTGAGATTTCATATAACATTACTGGACTGTTTTGGTTCTATGCAAAAAATACGTCCTTTGTGATCGGTTTTGTAGTTTTTAATGATAACATTACTACGTAGTTGAAAGAAAAGTATATTTTGATTTGACTTGACTTAAGGGGAGGACACGTTGTTCTCGTGTTCTTTTTTCATTTACAAAAAATGGACTCATTAATTTGTAAGCATACTAAGAATAGAAACGTTCTTTTACATATTACTGAACTTTATTTTGTCCCAGAGATTTCACAAAACGATGCGAGTGACGTGCAGACGCGGTGGTACCTAGGTTTGGTCCTAGGTTAAGTAAGTACTAGTAACAAAAAAATCGCTAACTCGTTGTCGTTGTCGTACAAACGACGTTAATTTGTTTTTGTGTAGCTAACGCAGCTCGCTTGGCACGCGAACGAGCACCACGATCGTTTGTAGAACGCGATCAATTCAAATTTGTACGAGCTTTAGAAAAAAAAGAAGGGCAAGTTTCACAGATATAATTATCTTTAATCGACTTAAAAAAAAAGAGTAGGTCCTCAATTCAGTTGTTGTTTTTTTTTTTGACCTCGTATCTCCGTCATTTATGAACCGATTTGAAAAATAGATTGTGAAGGAATATACTTTCCGATTGGTCCCATAGAAATTTCATCAAAATCGGCTCAGTAGTTAGCTCTTTAAATCAAAATAGCTAGAAAAAATACGTCATCCATGAAAACGAAATTTCATATTATGCTATCCTGTGACTTTTCCGTGGTGTTTACGAATTTCGCATAATGATAAGATACTAAAAAGCGATAAATAAAAACTTTTTTAACCGACTTACAAAAATGGAGGAAGTTATCAATTCGGTTGTATTTTTATGGATTCAAATTTCATTCAATGAAGTCGGTTTTGTGTTTAGTTTTTTAAACGTAATTTTTGGTATAACTTTGAAAATTATCATGGTTTTGAACAAAATTTTCCAATAATTAAAATATGGCACTTTTCACCAGTGCTCAGCCTCATTTCTCCACAAGTCAGCCATGTCTTACCCTGTAGTCAGCCTCTTACTTATTTTTGCATATTTGGCTTCATCATCACCATATCAGCTTTTATGAAGTCCACTGCCGGACATAGGCCTCCCCAATAGATTACCAGGAAGAACGATTTTGAGCCCTCTCTAGCCATCGACTTCCTGCGATCTTTACAATGTCGTCAGTCCATCGGGTGGGGGGGTCGTCCTACGCTTCGTTTTCCTGTCCTTGTTCGCCATTCGAGAACTTTTACTCCCCAACGGATATCAGTTTTGCGAGCTATATGGCCTGCCCATTGCCACTTCAACTTGCAAACTTTGAGCGCTACGTTGACGACTTTGGTTCTTCTACGGATTTCCTCGCTGCTGATTTTATCACGTAGTGAAACACCCAACATAGCTCTCTCCATTGCACGTTGCGCGACTCTGAGCTTGTGTATGAGGCCAATAGTCAGCGACCAAGTCTCAGTTCCATATGTCATCACTGGCAACACGCACTGGTTGTAGACTTTCGTCTTGAGGCTCTGCGGTATCTGTGACGAGAAGATGTGCCTCAATTTCCCGAACGCTGCCCATCCGAGTTGGCTGACCTTTTTGTCGAAGTTGGACTTGCCTAGTTGAATCGTCTGACCCAAATAGACATAATGGTCTACAACTTCGATTATATCGCTCCCAACATGTACCGGTACGGGTGCAACATGAGCATTTTAAGACCAAACTGTTGGGAGACGATGTTGAGGTCGCTGAGCATTGTGCCTAGGTCCTCCAATGATTCTGCCATGAGGACTATATCGTCGGCAAATCGAAAGTGAGTGAGGCGTTCGCCATTGATGTTGATACCATGTCTATGCCAGTACAAGAGCTTGAAAACATCCTCCAATGCAGAGGTGAACATTGCATAAGCGCAAAAAAATTAGTTTATTAACGACACCACATTAGAAACCTTAAATTATCAGTGTATCTCTATTATATTATGCATGTTTTATACATATGAACCTTCCTCTTGAATTACTCTATCTATTAAAAAACACCGCATCAAAATCCGTTGCATAGTTTTAAAGATGTAAGCATAAATCGGGACAGACAGACAGCAGGAGGCGACTTTGTTTTATACTAGGTAATGATGATACGCTTTCATCAAAAGACTACCCTTTATGTATGCTTTAATTTTTTTTTTTAACTCTGATTATAAGGGCTTTAAGGTGCTATTTCGTGAAACAGCTACAGACGGCTGATTACTGGATTTGTAGATCCATTGGTCGGCCCCTGACATGGAATTATGTTAGTATGCGGCTGACTACTGGTAAAATACCCTTTTCGCCTTAGATGAGTTATGATCAAACTAAAGAGCAAAATTGGGATTAACTGCTCCGTTAATTTGAGCTAAATATAAGAAAATTATGAAAAAACCAGTAGTCAGCCACATAAGGCTGAGCACTGGATCTACATTAAAAATACGATACCCAGTAGACGGCCTCCTAAATTACAGCTTTTAAAGCAAATAAATTCATGTAATAGTTAATTTTATCACATAATAATCATTAAATAGTAACACAGCATTCCAATCCACCACAAATTACAACAAATAGACACAAAAGCATACAGAAAATTTATACGTGTCTCGTTAAGAAAAAAATTGTGACAGCGACACGCCCAGTCATGTCTGTGGCGGAGGTGAAAAGAAATGCGTGTAGCTCGCCAACCTGACATGTTATTGTTTCGTATGTGTGCGTAATAGCCAAAAAGGATACAGGGATTTGATTAAACGTAATTTTAGAGGTGAAAACCAATTTCAACACTATTTATAGGGATATAAAGTCCGTAAAGGCTGAGTACTGGTGGGGGGCTGACTACTGGGTGTTTTACCCTACTCAGTATATAAAGCACACAGAACTATTTTCAAGTTACCTATTTTGATCTTGTAAATTTGAATATTTTTTGTACCTATATTAAATATATAAATTATATATTAAATTCGTTTATTACCAAACACCCTTTATTATTTTATTACCCTTTTTTATTCCTAGTATACGTTAATGATTTACCTTTTTTTGTAAAAAATATTTGTGATATAGTTTTATTTGCAGACGATACGTCTTTAATTTTTAAAGTTGATAGAGGTAAAACCAGTATATGCGATAACGTAAATGAATCCTTATCGTTAGTTCTTAACTGGTTCACTGTAAATAATCTTTTGCTTAATTCCAAAAAAACTAAATGTATCAAATTCACTTTGCCAAATGTTACTCATAGCCCGTCCAACATTGAAATAAATGGAGAGGCAATGAATCTTGTAAATTCCACGATCTTCCTAGGTCTTAATATTGATTCAAAACTACAGTGGGGACCACAAATTGAAACGCTTGCTGGTAGGCTTAGTTCCGCTGCATATGCAGTTCGTGCGATACGGTGGCTTACTGATGAAGCTACAGCTAGACTAGTTTATTTCAGTTACTTCCATAGTGTTATGTCATACGGCATCATTCTCTGGGGGAAAGCAGCTGATATTGGTAAAATATTTGTAATTCAAAAAAGGGCAATACGTGCCATTTATAAAATGAAACCACGAGAATCTTTGAGAGAAATATTCAAAGAAATTAATATTCTCACAATAGCTTCACAATATATATATGAAAATTTGTTATATACACATAAAAATAGAGATGGGATTCAGCAAAATAGTGACCTTCATAAAATGAACACTAGGAATAAACATAAATTATACATCCCTAGGTTTCGACTAGAAAAAGTTAATAAGTCATTTATGGGGAACACGGTGCGCTTCTATAATAAGCTTCCTGAAAATGCTACTAAACTACCTATTAAGAAATTTAAAGCATACATTAAAGGAAGTCTTTTGAAGAAAGCTTATTATAATATAGATGACTATATTATTGATAAGAATGCATGGCCTCATGTCGCTCTGCCGTCAGACAGTTAACCGACACACTTGAAATGTATAAACTCTCTTGTATTTGTATTTCGTAGTTAAGGTAGTTATAAGATGGATCATATAAAAAAGCGCTAGGACCAAGACGAGTTTCTTGCCAATTCTTCTCGAGCTTGGGTTAGGATGAATTGGCACCTAAATTCACCTAGTATGTAAGACGTTTCAAAGTGATCCTTGTGATTGTATTGAATAAATCATCTTTTGACTTTGACTTTGACACGCTTCAGTTATTCTTATAGCTAATACCTGCTGAAAAATCACTTGTTTTAAACAAATATAACTATTTGCGCAGACAACAGGAATCTCTCCCACGAAAGATTGCTCGCAATTAGTAATCAGGCGTTATTAGAGATGGGCGATTACCCGGTAAAAACCCGAACTTTGGGTTTTTACCCACTTATACCCATTTTTACCTTCCCATTTCGAATTAATACCGGGTAAAAATTCAATGCATCTTTTTTTTGGAGTTAAACTAATTATATATGCTTTTACTTGTTAGTTTTTATTCCTGTTTATTTATTTGGGGCTGTGTAAAAATGCCCGCCACTATTTATTTATTATTTTATTTGTTTATTTAGTATTAGGTCAAATAATAAACCATAATAAGTAACATAATAACATAACATAACCATAATAAGTAAATATATACATATTAACAAATAAGTAAATAACAACGCTAGAAATCTACAGAAAGCTTTCGAATTAGTAAAAAACCGGCCAAGTGCGAGTCGGACTCGCGCTCCGAGGGTTCCGTACAAACCTATAGGTATATAAGTAAAATTTCACCCATCACGACAATCGAGTCATAGTTGGATGATGTAACTAAAAATTTTCAGTTTTCGCAATTTTTCCTTTATCCAAGCCATAAGACGTTGCTTCGTACCAAATTTCATGATTCTGAGTTCACGGGAAGTACCCTGTAGGTTTGGATTCCCTTGCGAGTTGCGAGTTTGAATATATGCGACTTAAATTGCTGTTTCTCTTGATTGCGTTGACATAGAAGTTTGATTTTGTTACAGCTTAAAGGTATTTTATATGAATTTCAATTGAATACCTTTATGCGTTCATGAGAAAAGGGGTAGTAAGTTTAAAATTATTAAAAATATTATAATTATATGATGTAACTAAAAATGTGCGGTTATCGCAATTTATCCTTTATCTGTGCTATAGGACGTTGCTTCGTACCAAATTTCAAGATTCTGAGTTCACGGGAAGTACCCTGTAGGTTTTGATTTCCTTGCGAGTGCCGAAAATTTGCGTCATAAACGGCTGTATCTTTTGATTGCGTTGGCTTAGAAGTTTGTTTTTTTTCACAGATTTAAGGGACAGTAGACTTTTTGTAGGTATTTGATATAATTTTCAGCTTGATACCTCTACGCGTTCCTGAGAAAAAGTGTCTTGACAGACAGACGGACAAACGGACGGACAGACAACAAAGTGATCCTATAAGGGTTCCGTTTTTTTCCTTTCGAGTTACGGAACCCTAAAAACATCAATCCACAAATAGTTCCTCTCAATTGTGCAGCTCATACTTTGAACTTGTTAACTCATGACATCATAAAATGGGAAATTGTAAAAGGATGTTATAAAAACAATAAAAAAAATTCAAGTCTTGAGTTTTCTTTTCTTTTACAAAATTGTAAAAGAAAAGAAAAGCGGAGAAACATTAAAGTTGCCAGTAAAGACACGGTGGGGTAGTCATGTAGCCGCCCTAAAAAGTCAAAAAAATACAAAAACAGCTCTAATGGCCCTAGCCGTACATGAAGCCACGGTACTATTGCCTTCAGAAACAAAGTCTATACTTCTTAATGTCAATTTTTGGACAATGATAGAAGATTGCCTTGCAATTTTGGAACCGGTTACAGGACCTATATTCAAACTTGAATCAAATGAATTTAATATCCATAACATATTCACCACATTCAAAGATATCAAATCAAAGATGGAATTCATTTTGCCCAATATTAACATATTAAATGATGAACACAAACAATCGATCTTGTATGCAGTTGAAAAAAGTTGAAAAGACATATTTTTAACTCATGGCGTAGGTTTTTCCTACGTAGTATTAAGGCTGCCCTACTTACTAAGCATTTTTAAAAGTAATTAGGTTTTTTATTTTAATTGTAAAATATATGTCGAATTTTTACCCGGTATTAATAAAAAATACCCGTTATAAATGGGTATTTTTTAATTTTTACCTATTTTACCCTTTCCTTCCTATTTAACCCTCCCGAATTTTTACCCACCCGCCCATCTCTAGGCGTTATATGTGTCATATCATAAAACAGCGACGTTCCATGCCTGCTCGTCGGCGCACGGTGTGTAGCTCGTGGTGCATGCGACGTTGCCAAACCTCACAAGTCCGCATATCTGTCAGTCTCCATGCGGTTAGCTTTACTTTATACCCCGTTTACATATTGCTCCAGGGAGCCGGAAAGTGTAGGTACAGGGAAGTAGGCAGCACGAGTATGTAAACGGGTAATTTCTCATGCCACTCGACATGCTGCTCGTCAAGTCGGTTGCTTACTAAATATTCGTGCGCGAGTCAAAGGACCGGCCACAGTGGTTTGACTCCATACAAGAGCTCGGACATAGGAAAGTAAAATTTTCGAAGTCTTTATTTGATAATTTTGAGTAAGCCATTCGATTGCTTTAATAAAACTAAGCAAATGTTATTCTATTATAATTAGAGCGTAGACTTATAGTTCAGTAAATGGCATAAAACTGATTTTAAATATGGGAAGCAAACTACAAACGTCTGTGGACTGCGTGTTTCGTTTTGTTTCGTCTTGTTCTGGGTTTTCTATGGTACGTTCTTGGCACCATTATGACTGTCATTATGAGTAGAAACTGAACGTATCTACGTAATAAACCAATTCGTTAAATAATAATAAATAAATAATGCCGGACATTTCACATAGCATTGTTTGGCCCCAAAGTAAGCAGATCTTGTGTTGTGGGTACCACATGACGTATGACTACATATACTTTTATACTTTTTTTTGTAAATACATACATATTATGCATAGAAACACCCAGACCCGAGACAAATACTTGCAGATCACACAAACATTTGACCCATGGCGGGAATGGAGCCCCTAACCTTCAGCGTATCACCGGACCTTGGCCCACTGCGCCACGGAAATCGTCAAATACTCCATAATCGCTATGCTGACTTCGTTTTCGTGTATTAAATCTAAAATGAATAGAGCTTGTACTCGTATATACCGTGTTTCATTAATATCCGTCCAGTCATACAGACAACACAAGCTTTCTTAGGTATTTTAGTGTAATTACACATTCGCCGTTGAGTCACACTTTAATTTTTTCCCTACACTTGTTTAAAAGAACAAGTGGGCCGATAAGAAGAAGAAGAAGATGTGTGTTCTCTGATCGACATCAGTAAAAACAGGTACTCTGTATCCTGTACTCTGCCTTCAACAGTAGGGAAACTGTTACACTTCACAGTGTTAGGAATTGGGCATTGCGCCATCTAGCGGTAAGTAGTGTAAATTACTATTCGAAGCTAGATGGTGCGCGTTAGTTAAAAACTAAAAAGAAATAAGTACAATATAATACTTTTTTTTAGTATAAGTTGGTTTGTAAATTATTTATATCATTTATTATTCAGTAAATAAAAGATCTAGGGATTAAATTCATATAAAATTTACCTACATAATTAATATACCTACCTTTTCTTTTCCTTAGCGTATAGCGTCCCACTGCTGGGCAAAGGTTACCTTCCACTCTTTGCGCTCCAAGGCCATAGTTTGCTTGCCGGGTCTGCCGCGTCGTCTCCGACTATTGAGCACCCACTAAGTGACAAGCTTTGCCCAACGCTCTGAATGCATTCGAGTCACATGACCTGCCCAGTCCAATTAATATACCTACTAAATGCTAATAATCATTTGGATAACCATAAACAAAAGCAAATAATGAAGTATGTATAGACTTGTTAGGGGAAAGCGGAGAAATGTTTAATCTCTCGACTCTAAAAACATTAAATAATTTTATTTCAATTATTGAATGATCGAATCAATACATGAGGCGATCAAAATAACGATCTGTCCCTATCTTTATAGTACCTACTCTATTATGGTAGGGTTATGCTACATCGGCAAATATTCAGCCGTCTGGACCGGCGAGACGGTGCGTAGTACTATGAAACAAACAATAAAATGGTTTGTTAGCTATAAATAATAATAATAAATAGGTAATAAATACTGGTAAACAATGCACACAACACCTAAACCAAGCATAGTTTGTTTTAACAGTAATAAAAAGAAAACGAGCGAGCCAAGTAATAGTCGTGTCAGGAAAATAGGTTGGTACCATCTGCCGGCCACCTCTCCCACCGCGTGCGGTGATTAGTCAAATCAAATATTGCACTCTTCAGCGGCTTCCTGTAACCGAATTTAATGAAATCACTCCCACAGATTGCAGACAAATGTTACACATCAATAATAAGAACAAATATAGGTACCTAATATACCAATATCGGCTAATTGGTTTAGGCGATGTAACTAGGTACTTAAACGCATTCAAAAAGTATTTCAATTTTTTTAAGTGAAAATCGATGAAACGAAAAAGCGACAGTAAAAAGTGACACATAAATTCATAACGTAGGAGAAAATGAGATAGGAAGCATTATACAGTGTTTCTTATTTCGTGGTTCTAACATTTTTGAAGGTTTCACTTCTACCACGTATGAATTGCACGCATGTTTTTTTATTAACCTTACACTTTGGAACTTTTGAACCACATTGATCGTGGGAATTTTAATTAATATTTTTTTGTTAAAACTAGTTATTATTCTGATCTGATTCGACACACCTACATACTGAATTTGGGTTGCGTGATCTATGCGTGCGGTTTTCTAGATATTAGGTTTCCTTATTACCTACCTAAATAGTTTAGGTATTAGATATAAAATACTTGAAAGTAAAGATTCAAAACATTGAAGTAAAAATATAAAATAATTACGTTTTAAAAACTAAAATAAAACCGACTTCATTGGGTACAATTTAAGACCATATAATTATTTATTTTGAAATTTTTAGTGGAAAGTTTAGAGGAAAGATGTATAATGTTTACATAGGTATAATATGGGCAGACCAACTAATAAACGCACTGGTCTGCACTGCACGCAACGAAAATACCATCGATGGATGGAAATTTTGATATTTTAAAAACCGCTCGACCGATCGAAATCGCTTCAGGCGTCTTTGAGTAGTTAGTGAACATATATAAAAAAAAGAATTCGGCGAATTGAGAACCGCGTCCTTTTTTGAAGTCGGTTAATAATCGGTAAGCGTGCGATATTACAACGAGCTAAAAGATGTATAAAAATTAGTAGGTACGTACCTACCTACACTGAAAATGAGTCAAAATTATTGGTGCTATCCACAACACTGAAGTTATTCTCAGCTCGTTAATAAGGGCTGGGTAGGTATTAAGATAGCATTCTTGTATCGAAATAGAAAATAGTTTGAGTTTTGAGTGCAGTTAAATTCTCCTTTGTGCTACAACTGCGCATTTCTGGTGCCAGTATTTTTTGTGTACAGTCGGTATCAAAAGATGATCATATTTTTAACCGACTTAAAAAAAAGGAGGCTTCTCATTTCATTCGACCGTATATTTTTTTTATGTGTGTTCGCGGATAACTTTATGAACCGATTCTTGTGAATCGGTTCATAAACGATGAAGTTATCCGCGATGTGGAAACGGTGAAACGATAAAGTTATACCCTTGGGATCGTGGTACCACGATAAGGAAACCAGGACCAGGATGATGGGATGGAATCCCAGAGAAATCGACGGGAAATCGTAGTGGCGACTAGTGCGTTTGTTATTTTTTTTTCATTAGATAAGTATTTAATTATACACATGAAGTCGGTTGTCTTTTTAATTGTTAAAACGTAATTATAGAATGACTGTAGGTACTAGAGCTTCAGATTCAATGAAATATTTAACACTATCAATTCCTGACACAAATTTCAATCATTAGCAATGATGTTCTAGTATGATTTTTTGATGCTGACTGTACTAGCAGCCCACGGCTTCCTACACGTGGTATCTACATAAAAAGTGGTCTGTATGGTATTATACGTCACATACTATGGATAGGTATATCTTATTATCAAATTTCTAACTAATGTGTTGTTTAAATTTTTAAGTTTTACCAAGAAATTAATTGATTATATCAAGATATCTGTTCCATTCTGTGATATACTGATCACAGAATAGAATAATGAGTTAATTAAAAAAATATAATAGCACGATGATACTGTTTAACATAATTTTATTTTTAAGGTTCACTGCAGTCTTGGTTTATGATAAAAAAAATCTCTTTATTTATTTATTCACTTATTGTTTTTTTTTTAAAGAAAAATGATAAGTGAAACCTAAACATGATTTTGAAATATTTTTAATAATTATAATTTAGATAAATAAATAAATAAGTAATCCCGGACATTTCACACATCATCATTTGGCCCCAAAGTAAGCAGAGCTTGTGTTATGGGTACCACATGACTGATATACTATTTATATCCTTTTTTTTTTGTAAATACATACTTATTATACATAGAAACACCCAGACCCGAGACAAATACTTGCAGATCGTAAAAACATTTGTCCCGCGGCGGGAATCGAACCCGCAACCTTCTGCATCTCAGCCAGGTCTTAGCCAACTGCGCCACAGAGGTCGTCACTCTCATGTTTTCGTTGACATTCGCAAGATTAACGCAATTCATAGTCGTGATAGATAACCCAAGGCCCCTAGAGTGCCCATTCAGCCCTTGGGTGTCGAATGCAACCTTTACACATTTTACAGTAAAAAAAACGACTCCCAGCTTTACAGGGGCTGGATACTTTTGGGTGTAGTAAATAGTAGATTTTATTGAAAAATGGACGTGGAAAACGAGTTGGAACAGTACTATACTGTTCCAACTCGTTTTCCACGTCCGTAGTATGACTCGAATTTCTTGATTCGAAAATTGTTCCAGCTAATTAAATTATCAATGAATATCTTTGTATCAGTGTCCAAGCGGTGTATTCGTCACTATAACCAGACTGAGTTCCACAGTGATTTGGATTTTCGTTATACAACTTGCGACAAAGGAAAGCCTTTGTTATGTACCTACTTGTCTAGTAAAAACTCATTAGCGAAGAAGAACGGGTAAAAGCGTCTTACCTTAATAAGAAAAAGGAGAAAGAATCCTGCACCAGACTCGCACCAATGGAACCGCACGAATGTTCTTTTGTTTGACAAAGAAATATTATAATCTAATATATAAAATTCTTCTGTCACGGGGTGCGTAATCGAACTCCTCCGAAACGGCTCGACCGATTTTCGTGATCCTTAGCGAGGATATTAGTCAGGGGGGAGAATCGAACAACATCTATTTTTCATCCCCCTAAATGTTAAGGGTGGTTCACCCCTTAATTTTTATTTTTATTTTTCAGACAAATTTTTTTGTTTTTATTTTTTATGATACATCATACAAAAATACATGCAACCCTAAATTTTCACCCCTCTACGATCAACCCTTATTTTTTAAACATCATATTTACCTAATATATAAAATTCTTCTGTCACGGGGTGCGTAATCGAACTCCTCCGAAACGGCTCGACCGATTTTCGTGATCCTTAGCGAGGATATTAGTCAGGGGGGAGAATCGAACAACATCTATTTTTCACCCCCCTAAATGTTAAGGGTGGTCCACCCCTTAATTTTTTTTTTTTATTTTTCAGACAAAATTTTTTGTTTTTATTTTTTTATGATACATCATACAAAAATACATGCAACCCTAAATTTTCACCCCTCTACGATCAACCCTTATTTTTTAAACATCATATTTACCTATAAAAATGTTTCCTAAAAATGGCTAAAATGGCAAAACAACGTTTGCCGGGACAGCTAGTAAGTTATAAAATCAGTGTATTATTGTAAAATGTTTTTTAAAAACAGTGAACTTAAAGTTGAATTTTGTATGAAATAAAATTTTCTGTTCAGCTAAGGGACTAAAAATAAAGTTTTTTAAACTTACGCGATCAGTAGAAACGTCGGGAAAAATAGGTAAATAAACTCGATAAATACCCGTACGTATTTATAATAAAGCTAAGGGACTGTTCAGTAATCGTCTATGAAATACTAAAAAGAGCCTGGGTAAATACTGGATGAGAGATTCTGGGTAAAAATTCAGTTTTGTCTATGAATGGCGCTGTTTTGTTTATTTCTAGTAATATATAAACCTATGTTAATAGTAATTTGCTCTGTTCATCACATTACTTTCAATTTAAAACATGATTTGACGAATTATAAACCTAAAGATTTATATATTAGGTATTCATTTATATATTTAGTACCTGGATGACTGAGCTTTGCTCGGTATAAAACACAGATAAAACGACGTTTTCTAAAAATGAAATCTAGCTAGATTAATTTATCGTCCCCGAAACCCCCTGCATACTCAATTTCGTGAAAATCGTTGGAGCCGTTTACGAGATTCAATACATACATATATACAAGAATTGCTCGTTCAAAGATATTAGATATTGTTCTATTAAATCCAAACAATTTTACACAAGTCAAAACAAAAAACATCGACTATGCCACCGCAACTGCAAAGAGATTTGAAATGCACTATCGCTTTGTTTTGACCTTTAATTAATATTTTTTTTAGTTTATATATTTTAGTATATTAATCAAAATATTATTAACCCATGCTGTCCATGCATCTTTGCCAGAGTATTATCAATCTATCTCGTTAAATGTTGGTATTTTATTCCGATGCCATAAAAAAAAACATTCATACATATATATACTGTTAAACAAATGACCCTACTTCGCGTCGCGCATTCAGGTAAATATAGTAGATAAGTTTACCTACAACGACTAAAGTGAATATACAATGTAATCCACACTTTCGTAACAGCCGGTCACCGCGTCAAAGAGTTGAATAAACAAGGCAGATGCGACACACACATGCTCAAATCATTTATTCATTAATCTAATTACTTTGATCGTTATTTTTAGTAATGATACAGAAGGTTAATTATTTATTAATTATTACCAATGTTTAATCATTCTATGATTCACTTTGTTTCATTCAATTAGGATAAAAAATATATGTAACGTATCAATTGTTTCAAGTAAGTACACCAAAAACTCGCTGGCAACCATACGCATCCAGTACAATAATATTTTCAGGATGATGTTGGGGCTGCCTCGCTTCTGCAGTTCAGGGATGTTTGCTGAATACCAAACTGATGGCTTTGAAGCACTTATTCGCAAGAAATCTGCATCCCTGATCCCGTAGAGTTCGAGACAGTCACAAGAACATCCTGAAAACTATACCGGATAGGTACCTACTCGTCGCCGATGTGGGCAAAGTTGGTATGCAGGGTGATCCCAAAGAACTGCTCGTTACTCTGGTGATCGCTCTGTGAACCAGCGTTTCTTTTTTTACTTTGTATCTTTTATATCATTATATTACTAACTCTCTTTTGTTATATTAATATGTGCTACTAAATATGGATCTAAGTTGTCCGAAATAAAAAGATTTTAATTTGAAAAAAAATTCATTGTTTTTCGGGGGCTTAAATGAGCCTTTGATCCACGCCTCGTAATTTTCGACAACTTTAAATGATTTTTTTGTTAAACTAATCAATATCATGTATAAAAAAGGATAGTGAATCTCAAGTCCTAGACTGAAATTCAAAGATCGTTCTCTCGTGGTTTCAATGTCGTTTTTTTAAAGTAACTACATAGGTACTATGCTAAAATATTATATATTCTGTGCTTAGAGTTTATTCTATGCCAATATCAAACTCATTTATCGTACACTAAGGTAATAAAACGCGTAAAATCTGTTTTAATAGACAAGTGCCGAAATAAATCTTGTAATAAAGGGTCTTCTAATAGGCACGTCCGAACTTTGACAGTTGGTAGCGGCCATCTTGTTGAAGCTACATCTGTCAAATTGGTTGTAATTTATTCATTCTGTTTTGCCAAATCATCATGGATAGCTATAGCATTCAACAACACGTGCAAATATAAAATTGTTTTATCAAAATGAGTGTTCTGTTCGGGCAACGCACCGCGCGCTTCGCCCATTTTACGGTCGCCATAATCGTCCTACCGAGAGGACTATTCGTCGTGTGGTGGATAAATTTGAGTCCACTGGTTCGGTAAATGATCGACCAACACCCGTACGTCAACGAAACGTAAGGTCTACGGAAAACATCGCCGCTGTCCGTGAGAGTGTGCAGGAGAATCCGAGGCAGTCGATTTCGCGTCGCTCATAAGAACTCGGCCTTTCACAGACCATAACTTGGCGAATTTTGCGTCGTGACTTGGGCCTGCACCCGTATAAAATTCAACTCACCCAGGAATTGAAGTTAAACGACCATAGACAACGACGTGTGTTCGCTGAATGGGCACTGGAGCTGATTTATGCGCAAAAGTCATGGAAAATTGGATATCTCGCATGCGCTCCACCCAGAGAAGCCGTGGCGGACATTTGAATGATGTCATATTCCACACATAATGGCATCACTACATCTTTCAAATAAATAAATAATTTCGATAATATATCACACACACTATGTTTTATTTAAATTTAAAGATAGGACGCGCTTAATTAAAGACCCTATACTTATAGGTTCAATTATGTAAGTACTTATTGAAAAAAAAAAAAAACATTATATATAGTTATTTTATTTTATTGAACAGAAAAAAAACTATCAAATTTCGATAGAGAAATTACGTTAAGCGTTTTTCACGCCGCAGTAGGTACGCGTCTGCATTTCCAACGCGTTAGTTTGCGTCACTGTAAAAACTAGAACGTTCATTGCCTGTTACGTAGTGTACTGCCTCGCCATTCGCTCATCGAATGCGTTCCGAGACGACCGTCTACGAACTTTGTGAATAATTGTGTAGTGCACTTTCTATATATTTACATATTCTACAATGGCAAACTTTTACTTCATTGTGCCCGTGCTACTACTAGCTTTCTTCGTGCAAGATGGTGAGTTTTTTTAAATTACTGCTTTTAGTTTTGAAATTTAAAATACATGACCTAAACAAGTTTAAATTAATGAAAATTGCAATGTGTTCCAAAATTTGTTAAATTGTACAACCTTGCCTTGCATCGGATTTATTTATCGTATCGTCGAAAATGAAGCTGCAAAAATGCAATATCGGTCGTTACTTTTAAACCAAGTGAACGGTTTAAAATAAATCAACGTCTTTTTCCGTGACAACCTTCCTTGTCAACCTTCTACCTTCCTTCAACCTTATGTCAACTCAAACCTTCAACCTTCTACCATCTAGGTACGTTCATTCGGATCCATATCATCACGTTCCATGAGATGCAAATTAAATCTAAATAGGTACTTAATCTAAATAAATATATGGCTTTGTACCTATGTAACAGCAACATACTAATATGTTATCATTTAAGGCGGTACCCTGAACAAATGACCAACGCGTATTAATGGCACTCAAATTGCGTTTTTATTTATTAGAAATATCAAAAAAATCGTTTTAAAAGTTTAACGGACAGTGTAAGCTTTAGAAGATGATGATTATTGTATATCTTATTATTATTAGACCCGACTGAGACGCAGAAGGATGCAATCTGCAAATATTTTTCTCGGTTCTGGTTGTTTTTCTATGTACAATATGTATAATATACCTAATTATGTAGGTATTTAGAAAAAAAGTATCTAAGTAATCTAACCGTCATGTGGTTCCCATAACACAAGCACTGCTTATTTCGTCGCTAGATGATGATGTGTGAAATATCCAGCGTTATTATTTCATAAAAAAATACTGAAATAATACATTAAAATCAATTTGAAACGTGAAATTGCAGGCAAAATTATAAAATACGCATCATTCTTACAATTGTTATTCCTTCAATGAACAAGCTGAGATCCAAAATAAACCCGGCAAAATATGACACATTTTTCCATATAAAAGGTCACTTGCTGAGAGTTTATGATTACGTCGTTATGTAAACAAACTACCTACCTATACTTATGTACTTTATGGTAGGTAAACCTACTTATATAAAGTACAACAAGTTACTGAAGTTGCGTGAACAGGCTAAGGCGTGTCGAGCGAAACCAGTTATACAAGTTTTTCTAAAGCTTCGTATAGGTAGGTAGGTTTAAAGTATTTGCAAACGATGTCTTGAAATAAACAACTTGGAAGGTGGTGGTAATTCTATTGTCACGCCGACCCATACTAACTAAAATTACGTAAAATATGAACGATATCTTGCTTACACCATAATCCTAATTGAAGTAACACTTTTAACCAGTTTAAAAAATTATTGAATTGATATTCCAAAGATTTTCTGCAGTTTTAATCAGCACCTTCTTCTTCCTTAATGGCATGTGTCATAGTCATGTAAATTTTGCCAGTGTCAAGTGTTTATATTGTTTATAGGGTGTCACAAAGTCGTATCACGTCGTTCGTCATTTGTTATTTAATATAAAACTAGCTGCTGCCTGAAGCTTCGAACGCGTGGTACCTACATAAAAAGTAGCATATGTTCTTCACTAAGTTTCTATCTATCTATAAGTTCATCAAAATCGGATCAGCGGCTTAGGCGTGAAAACGTAACAAAAAGACAGACAGACAGAGTTACTTACACATTTACAATATGAGTAAGGATGGTGCCTTTCATATAAAATAACCACGGATTATTTTTGCTCGAATCACAAAGAAACACAAAGCTTTTATTCCAATTATTTACTCTTATAACTCTAGCTCTATTTAAATCAAAAAACCGGAAATAATTCGAGTAAAATATATATATCTTCTATATATTTGTCAAATACCACTCACTCATTCATCACGAAATCTCAGAAACCACCGAACGGATTGGAATGAATCGGGATCCTGGTCAAACAGCGAAAACCGCTATTATGCTTTGTAATTTTTCCGAAACATTCATTCGTTCAATTATTATCTTGCTACTTTTTATCTACCACGCGGGCAAAGCCGCGGGAAACAGCTAGTAAATAATATAGGAGCGTAATGTTTGCTTCGCAAGACGATAAAAAATTATTATCAGTACCTCTACATGGCAGCTGAAATGAACGTAAACATGACTATTTAGTACATTTTATACCAACTATGCTTCAAAATTTTAAAAAACTGCGTGTTGCCCGTCACGAGGTGTTTTCAAATTTGTGTCACGAGGAAACTTTTATCATTTACAATGGCTTTGAAAATGTTACTCTAATTTAGACTTTAGTCCTAGAAAAATGAGATTATTTGTGTTTTAAGTAATTTTAGTTAGTTCGGCGAAACAAAAGAATCTGGGCCGTTACCCTTAAACACAAAATTAGTAAGTAAATACAAAATATTGCCAAGTTTTCGTATTACATTTGTATTACAACTGACCGTTCAGTTACGTTCAAGGTTAAGTAACTCATTATTTTAATTAATTTTAATCTTACTCTGTGTATATTTTAATAAATACGCGAGTAGTTAAGTTTTTCGCAAAGATACAGAAACATCAGCCTACATGTGCAGTAAGTAGCTCAATTTATCAATTTGATCCTATTTAGCTTCGCGATATAACCCCGTATTAGGTAGGAGTGTATTATAACTAACGATTAATCCTACGCATTGCAAATTACTTGATATACGAACTCTAAATAGCGCAGGACCTGAGATGAAGAAGGTTTCGGATTCAATTCACACCGCAGAACAAATGTTTGCACGCTCTTCAAATATTTATATTATGTATATAAAAAACACCCAGACCATAGACAGTTATTTGAATATCATACAAACATATTTGTACCGTGGCAAATGTGGACGTTTCATTTTAAAAAGAAAAAAATGTTTATCTAAACCATTTTCACCAAATTCACTAGAACACACAAAAAAATTCATCAATATCGGTCCAGCCTTTTAGGAGTTTAATTACAAACACGCACAGAAGATTTATATTATAAAGATATATTTATAACATTAATCTTTATTGTCTTGGATACCTATGAGTAGATAACCACAGTCGTGTTAACTCATTCACTGCCACCACGATTTTATTGAAGTTTATCGAGATGCCGCCGTATAAAACCGCGGACACGCTAGGCGTGCTCGCGGCATTGCTTGGAAAAACAGATTTTAGTAAGTAAATTTATTATAACGTAATATAAGGTTCTCAAACTTTTTTTACTAAAATTCCCATGCATAAATGAATAAAGTTTTATTGTGAACTGTAACATTGGCATTGTTAACAGTGCAAGTACATTGGTTTTAATAATATATTGAGTGACAATCATATTTAAACATATTTTCAGTCTTATATGAGTGAATTCATCTAAATTATTAAACCGATAAAAAGCTTTGAACTGCAGAAAGTTTGTTTACGTTATTTATCTCGTATTATCTTAATGTTGGTTGATTGGCCTTACCTAATTACATAAGTATGAATTAAATTCAAAATATTCAAATGAAATAAATTGATTTCTTATCTTTTTTTTTTCAAGAAAAATTTAAATTTGTACCGGAAACGGAAGATATTAATGATGACAAAATTTTTAGCGAGACAAACGAACAGCAATTGATTTTTATATAATAGAGATAATTTTACTGTACGTGTGTATGTCACTGTGTGTGTATGTATAATTATATAAAGATATACATCGGATAGGTACGTTTTTTTTTCATTGATGGCGTATGGAGTTGTATAAGCGACTTCATATAAGTAGTATATCAGTCATGTGGTACCCATAACACAAGCTCTGCTTACTTTGGGGCCAGATGGTGCTGTGTGAAATGTCCGGCATTATTTATTTATTTATTATTTATTCATACATGACACAGTACTGTACACGGTAAAAACAACGGTCCGATAAACTATGACATTCCGTTTTGTCATCAAATACTGGTTAAAAATCACATATCGCAAGCTTATAACTCTGAAATTAGCGAAGCGTTTAATAGAATAAAAAAGTTTGGGAACCTAAGGGTAGCTTCAGTAAGTGAACACACCTAGCGTGTTCTCGGCACTACAAAATACCTATTTTTCATAAAAAAATCTAACTAGTTTTTTTAGGGAACCGCTTCAATATGCCATAGCCTATCCTTTAAAAATGATGCACTAAAAATTTGAACAGAAAATCTGGCCTAGTTTTGGAAATATAATCGAAACATTCAAAACACGCCTGGCGTGTTCTTGGCGTAGAGACTTAGATTAGCCTGAACACGCGAGGCGTGTCAGTGGCAGTGAATGTGTTAAATAACATAGAGATCGTTTCATTAAAACAACTATAAAAAAATATCAATATTTACGCATCATCATTACATAGTATAAAACAAAGTCGCCTCCCGCTGTCTGTCTGTCCCGTTGTATGCTTAGATCTTTAAAACTATGCAATGGATTTTGATGCTGTTTTTTTAATAGATAGAGTAATTCACGAGGAAGGTTTATATGTATAAAACATGCATAATATAGTAGAGAAATACTGAAAATTTTAGAGGTTTCTTATGTGGTGTCGTAAATAAACACATTTTTTTAAAATTAAACACACACAGGATTAAAGTGCGCCTCAGAGGCTCCTTTCGTGCACTTGGCACATATCTTCGAACTTAGGTTCTACGATAAGCCGGTTTCCTCACTATGTTTGAGACTATACATTTTGATAAACGCGGGTTACCTCACGTATTATTTTGTCGATGGAGACATTCGACATTTACATAATACAAAAGATGATTGTTTTTCTCAACAATGTCGAAGTACAATTTTACGTGTCACCAAATCATTAAAAATACTTCGTATACCTTCACTCTTTTCGTGAAGGTCAGAGCATCATGACGTCATCATCCTTGGCAAAGTTGAGGATTTGTAAATTGAGCATCAGTTTTGCAGTAAGTTTTCCGGATTTCTAGCAGTTTTTCTGTTTATGCCAGGGTTTAACAACGTTTGTAGTGCGGTGTCTATTATAATACCTACCTACTGTGTAGAAAAATTGAAGGTCGTACGGGGAAGACCTCTTTGCTGAGAAGGAAATTTAGAATTGTGTAGAAAATCATTTTTTCTTGTCACATCTTGATCAATCAAGCAATACCTTAGAAATTTATAATGTTATGATTGGATGTCATAAGATCGACTTATCGTCTTGTAACTTAAGAACTTGTAATATTGTTATTTTCCTTAAAAAAATTGAGGAGGTTCAAAAAAATGAGGAGGTTCTCAATTCGATTATATTTTTAAATAGGTACAACTATAGGAATTAGGGATATATATTTTTTTTTTGTGTTTTTTGTAAATACATACATATTATATAATTATTATACATAGAAACAATATTAGTTTACATTCCTATTATATTTTATAAGCGAAATATTTAGACGCAGAAAAATATACGCATACGGACTCAAATAACCACATTGAATAGACCAACTTTCACTTATACCTTATCGCGTAGGTACTGACACACTTAAGCCCTTTTCGATTTCGTAACTATATTTACTTGCCTTGCCTTTACTATCAGAGAAATATCGTTTAAAAATAAACTAGTTTGTACAACATAACACTCTCCTATGATCGCAAATTATAACTTTAAAAAATAACATAAATTTTGAACATCATTTTCATTAAAAACGGGATAGTTACCATAGAATGCTAGTTTTTTAGTTTATCTCGTGATCACGGCGCATGCAACCGAAATATCGGAGAGTAGAAAATTTTGCATTTTATTGGTAAAAATCCCGTTTTGAGTGAAAAGTTAAATAAATTTAGTTCTGTTATTTAGAAAATTTATTTGGATTTGAAATACCTTATACATTTACTGATAAAACACTACTCATTTCCCGTTTTTTATAGCCGTTTTTATAGCGTTTTTTATATATATTTTTCATTCCCGTATTTTAAGCTTTTTAGGATACTATCGTGTATTATTTGTTCAAAAATAATAGGTATGTATAGGAATGTGCGCTTTGATAAGTAATGATGTACTTATACCCCTTTTTTATAATAATGTGACACTGCTAGGCAAATTGCAAAGAGAATTAAAGCCTTCCCTTCATCTTTTTTTTTTATTCAATAAATATTGCTTGACAATGTAACACCATCTAGCCCTAAACTAAGCACAGCTTGTATTATGGTGACTAGATGACTGATAGAATACTTATATATATTTAAATACATACTTATGATACTTTATAACACCCAGATACAGAGCAAACACCTATGTTCTTCACACAAATGTTTATCCTGGGACTGCTTGATCTTGCTTTGTCTTTGGTACTTACTTATATTAGTAATACTTTTCATAACAAATCAAAATTATAAAATGAAGCAGTTAATAATTACGTTTTAAAAACTAAAAAGACAACCGACTTTCATATATACATGATATATGAAATATATCATCGATGTGTACAATTTTTTCATTTTTGTTGATTTTTTAAAAACCGCTCGACCGATTTCGATAAAATTTAAATGAAAAAATTCTAAAGAATTTTTCAAATCGGTTCAAGCGTGTTTGAGTAATCGATGAATATACATAAGAAAAAGTAAAAAAAAATAAAAAAGATTCTTACGAATTCGTTCAATCAATTCAATTTCTCCTCCTTTTTTTGATGTTGGTAAGTTGGCTAAGTTTATATGCATTACAAAAATTTGCATAGACAAGTACAAATTTGTTTACTACCTACTCGCCTGGTTTCCATAGTACAAGCTATGCTATACAGGAGCCCACCGCGATCTCAAAATTATTTCACGGCGTCTGGCAGATACATTGCGTGACTCAAGAGCTGGCTCAGATTCAACATGGCAATGCCGCCAGTGTCTTGGGAACGCTGCCCTCGGGCAGTGATCTGGATCAGTTGAACTATCTATAGATCATTTTAAACGCTCCTTAGATAGCTCAACTGTTTCACATGTATTTTATATTATTGTATTTTATTATGTAGATTTCCGTAATTATTTCAGCTATGCTTAGTTCTAGGTAAGATGATGCTGTGTGAAATGTCCATCAATATATTTTATTTATTTATTACTAAATAGTAATTAATAAGTAATTAATGTAACTATTATAGTTTGTTTACAAACTCCAACATCTTGTTCGTCGATAACCTTTTACCTATAAACACATATCGTGGCTTTAAAGTAACCTCTGTCCTTGTCATTCTTATAAATAAATAAGTAATACGTACCGGACATTTCACACAGCATTATCTGACCCCAAAGTAAGCATAGCTTGTGTTACGGGTACCACATGACTGATATACAAATTAAATACTTTTTTTTATATATATACCAACATATTATACATAAAACACCCAGACCCAACATTTAATGTCAATGAATAAAGATTTAAACCACTCATTAGCAAAAACGTGTTCATCTAAGCACTTATAAAAAAAGGAAAAATATCAAAATTTAGTTTCATCTAAGTGAATGACAATTTTGACGTGACAACGTCTAATAAATCGATGAACGCCGGCTGCACACACTAAAAAGGATGACTCATTGTCCCGTTACGTTGATTGTAACGTTACGCTCATAGTAACGAGCGAGAGCGCTGCACGAGCGAGCGAAAGGCACGATCGGCTTGAGCGTTCGGCTTGTTGTCACGTTAAACTATCGTCCGTAAACCGACTTTACAGACAACCGATTTTTTTTTAATATAAAAAAAAAACAGTCGAATCGGTTCTCAATTCGACTGTTTTTTGAAGTTGGTTGAAAAGACTAAGTTAATTAATTAGTCACCTGTGATTTGTTGCCACCTGTATTGATGATTTATAAAATTGTGTATGTTTATCAAAATGTATGTATGGTTGAATTTCGGATTTTATATTTTGTAGTTCTATATTTTTTTCTAGTTCTATCTTCAATCTTTTCGATTTTGTAATAAAAATAAACACATCAACTTAATTTAGAGAATTACTGTTATAAATGGATCCAAGCCCGCATAATCAGAGATTGTATTCAATAAAAAGCCATGACCCCATAAGCCAGTGGCCATTGTGACTTCAATAGTGGCAAATCACACCATTGATTTATATTAAGCCGGTGTTCATGCTATTCTTTACGTATTTGCCTTCAATAATGATAATAGGATGGCTATAATTTAAAGGCCACTTAGCAAAATTAAGTTGAATCGGATATTGTGGAAGCTTAATACATTGAGAGGCATCGTAAATGAATTGAAATGAAATGCTATTAGAAATTATTGTAATATATATGGCGCAGTGGGACAATGCCTGCTGGAGACGCTGAAGTCTTCGGATTCCATTCCCGTCGCATGACAAAAGCTTAAGTTCTGCAAATAAGTATAAAAAGTATATACCTAAGTAAACTACTTAGGTATATACTTAGGTATATATTGGTCATGTAGGTACCCATAACCAGAACACAAGCTCTGCTTACATTGGGGCGAGATGATGGTGTGTGAAATGTCCGGCATTATTTATCTATACATATAAAAGGCGATGTGTGTATGTATGTTCCCTATAGACTCCAAAACGGCTGGACCGATTTCGATTAAATTTTTAGGAAATCTTCAAATTGGCCTAGCGGGTGATCCTGTGAGTTTTAGTAGCGATCAGATCAATATAACTTGGGAACGGACATGGGCTACTTTATTATATTAATTTCTTTAAATTTATTTCTAAGTATTTCTCTAGGGCCCATGTTATAAATTGCACAAACAGCCCTCTTCTGAAACACAAATATGGTGTTAATATCTGCAGCACTCCCCCACAACAGAATGCCATAAGACATAATGCGTATTACTCTATTACTACCTTCTACCCGCGGCTTCACACGTGTGGTACCTACATAAAAAGTAGCCTATATGCTGTTCCAGGTCACAGACTACATCTATACCAAGTTTTATCAAATTCCGTTCAGCCGTTTCGGTGTGAATGAACCACAAACAAACATCCACAGAATCTTTCGTAATATTTATGTATAAGTGTATATATGTAAGTGGATTACATTAAATAATGAAGAAACTCTTATTGGTCTGCTAGTTAACTCTATTAAACTATAATAGATCCAAGTGGATTTAGGTCTCATTAGTGGAACCCTGACCCTTCTATCAGCAGAGGTTAACATGGCCAATGACTCACGGGATATACCTATAGGTTACGTAAGTACACGACATTCTCCAGTAGAATATATTTATTTGAACATTAATGAGTTTTTTTTTATTTTTATCGTTTCTAGTTATTTAAAAACAGATGTTTTTATTAAAAACATAAAACCCGACTTCATTTATATAAAAATACTAAATTTAGTTTACGCGTAAACGAAAACGATTTTTTCTGATCCCTCATATCATAATTAGTAATTCAATTTTATGTTAATGAACAAAGCAGACAACAAATTCCAACAACACATTTAATTTCTATTAATTTCCCATTAATTTGTTATTCATTTCATACCTACTGAACTCAATCCATGAACCTTGAAAATGGACCCCAAAGTACCGAACTTCCAATATACGTACTTAAACATTTTTAAATTTACCACAAGATTACTGGATCTGGATGTTTCTTCGCATAATATGTATGTATTTACAAAAAAAAGTATATAAGAGGTATATCAGTCATGCCATGTACACAAGCTCTGCTTACTTTGGGACCAGATGATATGCCAGATGTGTAATGTCCGGTTTTTTTTTTTTTTTTGTTATACTTTTCTACTAGATGCACGGGCCTAAGCCAAGTGCCCATCAGTGCCTATTAAGGCTGGAAGTTCCTTCATCCTGCATGTCAGTCTGCAGGAATTTCCTAACTATTCTGCAGATGATCAATATAACAGCCTGCTGGAAAAGAGCATTATGTATGTTTTGGGAGATTTAGCCGGTCAAGGTATTGAAATATTTGTTCTGGGACTACACCTGTAGAAGACAAGAGTATCGGGACTATAGAGAGATTCTGGAGACGCCACTATTATTATTATTATTATTATAATTAACAATAATATTAAAGGAAATTCATATCAAGATATAAGTAGCTTAAATTGTTTACCCATAACCAGATAGGTGCTACTACTTTCGTCAGTATCTACTACTTAAGAGTCGGTGATCAACTCTACTATTGAAGTAAATAGGCCGACCTCAGTCGTGGTCTACGTAGATCGATGAAGATATTTATTTTATTCAGATAAGTAGAAGTATCTACGAGATAAAACGTTTTAAATTGGGGGATAACAGGAAGAGCTTAAATTGGCCTTTTCAACGTTTATCTGATGGTTAAATTGGGCCTCGTTTTGTCGTTTTTTAGGGGGGAATTAATTTTAATTTTTACACTGACATGAACTCACTTAGCATGATAGACGACTATTGTTTTTATAAAGTTAGAAAAACAGGTAAGCTTTTCGATAGTCTTTTTGGTCGTCCTGCGAAGCAAACATTGCTCTTTTATATTATTCATTTTTGTCGAGTTATTTTCGATTTTATTAGTAACTAGCTGTGCCCCGCGGTGTTACCCGCGGTAACAAACAAAAAAAACGCAGTAAAACGTAGCCTATGTGTTAATCCAGGGTGTCAGCTAACTCCATACCAAATTTTATTAAATTCGCTCCAGCCGTTTAGACGCGAAGAAGTAACAAACATACACACTCACACACTCACAAACTTTCACCTTTATAATATTAGTGTGATTTTGGTGTTTTTATAGTTATTGACTCGGGTGTGAATAATTGGAATAAAAGTTTTGTGTTTCTTTGTGATTTCAAATCTTATTGAAAGGCACCAATTTATATGAAATAACAAATGCCAACATACGACTTGTGACATACTATTATACAATATAAACACTTGACATTAGCAAAATTTACATTATTATGACATATGCCATAAACGAAGAAAAGAAGAAGAATGTAATTTTTTTATTTCACGAAGTCTAACAAGTACCTGCGCGTTTATAATGTACTCCTATTTCACACAAACCTGTGATGAAGTCTCATCAAAACTAAAATTTAAAAAAAAAATCGGAAGGTAAACAAGTATATACAAGAACATGGAAAGAACGATAACATTACGCAGAAGTTAATGCTGTGTCGCGAATGTTAAGTTATTATGATATTAGTCACTCTATATAATATAGAGAATGTGTATTTTATATTATCAATAAACGCAAAAACCACTTAACAGATTTAAAAAAAAATCTTTCACCTACAGAACGCTACATTATCAGCGAATGAAAAAAGATAAATTATGAAAATCAATAAGCTATATATATATATATATATATTACAATAATAACAATAATAATAATGCCGGACATTTCACACAGCATCATCTAGCCCCAAAGTAAGCAGAGCGTGTTATGGGTATCACATGACTGATATATCACATACTTAAATACGTTTTTTTTGTAAATACATACATATTATACATAGACACTATGTAAGTCGTGTAGCTAATTTAGAACCTATCATGCCAGATCAGGTACCTACGAACCAAGTAGGTAGGTAGTAGACACCCCATTAGTAGGTCAAACATAAGCATCAACTAGTCCCGCTCTGTGTGCGCACCCAAACAGGTCCTGGACTCAGCATAAAGCTACCTTACACAAAGTAAATATGAAATAAAATTTCATCAAAAAGTAAATAAATAAATAAATAAAGATTTATCGAAACTTTACGTAAAAACCTGTACCGTCGTGTCCCCCCGAGTAATGCCCCACGTCCATACGTCCTCTACGTGAGCGCTACCGAAGTTGGCCATCTGTATTTAAATGAAATAAATATTTCGTATGTTCATTTAATGTCGTCAGTATAGCTTCACCCTGTAGATTACAAGTACGAACTGTATTTACCATACCTTATAGGTAAGTAGGTAGGTATTAAGTACCTACTACACCAAGATACGAAACGATAGCATCGATCTCATTGTTGCTTAAATTGAATATACGTGATTAATGATCGAAGCTACGAAGGTTTGATAGAGTATTTGAATAGACAATATAAATACCTTATACCTTATATAAGGTAGGTGTACATAAAATACTTTGAACATAAAAAGATATTGGCCAATGAATGTTTTTGAAAACTCATTTTTATCTTTACTGTTACTAACCAGAGGTCAAGTCCCTAACAGACATTGGTGGCAATTCGGTTGGTTCATTTCTAAAATTAGGAATTGTCTAAAATATATTTAATTAGTCATAGCATTTGTAATACCAATTCGGTTGGTACCATTACAATCTAACTAAATTAGGAACGCTTAATTAAGTTACATTAAGTAGGAGCAGAATACCAAAGGTTAATTTGACAGTTCAAAACATAATGTTAGCTAAAATTAGTTAGGTTGGTGCCAACAGAATTGAGGCTGTCTTTTATCAAAAATGGTCACTTCAAAACTAATTTCATTCTGCATCTTTATTTTAATCTATGAAACGAATATCTGATCGAAGAAACCTTTTAATATTATCTTTAAAAGACCTATGCAACGATACACCACAAGTTGGAGTAAAGAAATAAATATCAACCCCACTTTACTTAAAGGACACCACTGATCGAATAGACTGGCCTGTCAGCTCAGTTGGTAGTAGCTCTGCCTTCTGTGCTGTAGGTCGAGGGTTCGATTCCTCCCCAGGATAAACATTTTTGTGATAAATATAAGTGTTTGTTCTGTGTTATAAAGTATCATAAGTATATATATAAGTATTCTATCAGTCATCTGGCCACCATAGTTAACCACCAAGCTATGCTTAGTTTAGGGCTAGATGGTGTTGTGTGCATTGTCCACCAATATTTATTTATTTATACTTCAAGTCAATGATTTACAATTACCAGTTAAATTCCTACCTTTGCTCTAACCTAAGCCACATAACGTAGGGCATTCACAATATATGCGTAAAGCCTGTCAAGTATATGGTATGGCCGTGGTCAAAATGATTACAATTGTAATAAGCCCATTTTGAAAATTAAATGATAATCGTAATATCACCATTGTGATCGCGGATTCGTGCGACATGGACATTCTGAATTCGCGATGATCACGCACCACATTTAGGATTTATCTTCAGTCATTATAATAATCGATTAATGATCTTTCAAACGATGATGGAAAATGAGGAAACCGGCATGTCGTAGAACCTAAAAGATTCAAAGACATGTGCCATGCACGAAAGCCTCTGAGGCGCACTTTAATCCTTTCACCACACTGGTTTGAAATAACGAGTGGCACGGTATGAATAATTGATCACTATAATAATCATAGAGACTGAACCACTCTATGATTATTATTCAGACACAAGATTAAATAAATAAATAAATAATGGCAGACATTTCACAAAGCATCTTCTATCTAGTATCCTCATCAAGCCCCAAAGTGAGCTGAGCTTGAATTACGGGTACTACATGGCTTTTATACTTTTTTCCTGCAAATAATAATAATAATAATAATGCCGGACATTTCACATAGCATCATCTGGCCCCAAAGTAAGCAGAGCTTGTGTTATGGGTACAACATGACTGATATACTTACTACTTAAATACTTTTTTTTTTGTAAATACATACATACTATAACACCCAAACCCGAGACATACCCTTGCAGATCATACAAACATTTGTCTCGCGGCGGGAATTGAACCCGCAACCTTTTAGTCTCAGCCGGACCTTAGCCCACTGCGCCCCAGAGTCGCAAATACATACCTACATAGGTATTATATTAGAAAAACACACAGACAACAGAAAAATACTTGCAGATCTTACAAACATTTGTTTCAAACTCGTTTCAGGTGGGCCTTCGCTCACTGCACCGCAGATATCATTAAAAAGGCATAAATAAACTGGATTTTTTGGTCCCCTTTATGATTTTCGTGAGTCTTTGGATGTGTAACAATTTATGTTTTTCTAGAAGGTAAATAGATACCTAGTTACTCAACAGATGTTTCCGAAACATTAAAATAATAATTAAAATCCCTTCTTAGAATGCGGTTGGCACATCACCAGTAAGCCGTAGTACAACGACGTCAAATCTTTGGACGATGCATAATGTGATTAGAGAAAACCATGACATCACATCTCATTCATAACTCTCATTCATAATTTGAAAGCTATTTTTTAAGCAATAAGGCCGATATTTGTAAAATAACTTTATGTATGTCACAGTAAACAAATGTTTACCATGAGCACGATAACTAAGGTCACGCATGCAGTTTGAAAGTCAGTAGCTTGTTTATATACCTACAAAGGAATGGATTTAAGGAGTTCACCAGAAATTCATCCACTATCAGAAACAAATAGCTGAATTCCCATATTTTATACAATGCAGGAAACTCAAGCCAGCGATATTGTTTGATGACGTCATCGCATCATGTGAGGGCCTTTTTTTTCTTCTTTGTTTATGACATGTGACATAATAATGTCAATTTTGGCAGTGTTAAGTGTTTATATTTGTTTATAGTCAATTTGTTTGTAAATAAAGTCTTAGTCGATGGTCAATTGTCAATTCTAAACGTCATCGCGGAACGGCCGTCTAGAATGCTCTTGGGATTCCTCGTCGTTCAAATCACAGTGCACCATAATACACAATATATGTATAATTCAATTGTCCATACTTGTCCTATGTAGTCACAATTTACTCATTAAAATTCCGCTAAGATTACAGAATAAAACATGGAATAAAACGAGTTAAAAATATTAAATTAGCAGAGCTATGTTAGTTAATGAAATGACAAACGAAGAAATCCAGGGCCTTCTTATTTTACTCTTTCTATAACGACTTCTGTCTTGATGACAGTTTTGACAGTGGCAAGTGATTTTATTATTATTACTATTGTACAAAGAAATTACAAATATTATAAATATATTGCAATTTATTTATTGAATTACGCTAAGATTACGCAACATGAAAACATGAAACATGAAACAACAATAAAACATGAAATAATACGACAAATATACTCATCTAAAAGAGTTCATGAAATGTGAAACAAAGAATTCTTCTTGTTGGTTTCAATAACATTTGTCTTTTTCCAATGTCAAGTGAATGAGCTTTGTAAAAGAAACGTCACTGTAGTCATTCGCTATTATATTATACAAATTGGCTGATCTTTTAAATAAAATCTATTTACACATTCTTTTTGCTGGAGTTACAAAGAAACAATACTTTTTATGCAGAACACCAGAGTCATTTCTAGCTGTATTTGAAAAATATCACCAAAATTGCTAATAAAACCCGAATTAACTAGAAAAATGTTTGCTTCGCCAGACGGCCTGATATAATAAACAAATAATTCAGTTTGAGCTCCGGGTAGTTTCAAAGTACTTTCTTGACAATGACAAAATTGACATCACAATGAAGACAGATCATGTCATTGGGAGAAGAAAAGTTTCGCGTATCTATATATATTAGACGTAATAGTAATAGATACTCTGAACTCTTCTTCTCTTCATCCAATGACATCTGTCTTATCATGACTCGTATGTCATGTTTTGTGAGCGTCCATCTTTTGTTTGCTTTTCCTGGGCGTCTATTCTGCGAACTGATATATAATATCGAAACTATAAGTTTCGACTACTTTATCGTTTCGATAAATATCAGTTATATCAGTATATCACTTAATTATATCAGTATATCAGTTATGTATATCAGTTACTAAATAACGAAATAATACCACTGAATTTGACCTACATTTTGATGTAGGTCAAATTCAATCGAATTGGTAGTTATTTCGTTGTCAAATAAGGAAGGTACAGGAAGCTTGCTGCAAGTAGGTACTACAAAAATCTATTGTAATTCCATACTAACTCTTTTGTGACCTCATTAGCACAGTGTATCGAAAACATTACTGACATGACGATGGAAACCTATAACTTTTTAAATAAAGGGAAATAATGACTCCAGTGCGAGCGTGACCTACTAACCCTGGTTTGATTAAGTGGAGTTGCTTTATTTGCGCTTAAAAGAAAACATCGAAGTGATTTTTCACTTGTGTCAATAAACATTAGGATTAAGTATAGTGGACCCGTGTTTTCTGTGGACTGTATCATTGTATGCGGGTATTAAGGTAACTTATCAGTAAACGTGATAAATTATTTAAGAAAATTTGGGTACATTTTGGAACGAAGTACCTTATCGTACGATACGGAGTACGGATGGGGGCTAGGCGAAAAAAGTGTAAGATTTTTACACCACGACACTTTGTTTATTGTAGACTGTTATCCATAGGGTGGCACGAATGAATTAATTAGATTAACGAATTAATTAGATGAATTGAATGATGAAAGAATACAATAAAATGTTTATTTTCACAACTCGAAATACATATTAATTAAGTACGAAATTTCCTAACATTCCTTGAATTCATTTTATTTCTGCGTTTTATTTAATTACTCACAGACGCTAGCAATTCATTCATTTGTATATGTTAATCAATTATATAATACGTTTATGAATATCTAATTTACTACGATAGGTCTTCGTTCCAACCAAGTGTTCCACGACACTCGCGCATTTTCTATTGTTTATCATTTGACTATGGAACTCTTAACGAAAATGACAGTAAAGTGTAAACTTCCGGTAAGTTGGTCAGTGTCATGCTAGTGGACACACCCTATCAGTTATCAACCCTCTAATCTAAGGTGTCTTTAGAGATATGGACTATGGGAATGGTGTTAATGATACCCAACAAAAACAAATAATTACGGCTCTGAAATTGTACAGACAGTGTGACATATTTGAAAATAACCTATTTCTATGTTTTTTGTCATTATTATTGTATAGAGGTACATTAATGTACTATTTAGAGTTGTTCGGGGAAAGTGGTGACATGTTAATAAAAATATAAATTAAATGGAATCACATTTATTTGCAACTATAAAACAATGAGATGGCACAAAAGTTGGCTTAGTTGCAAAAAGGTCCCTCAGGGTGTGCAGGTTAATAAACAGTTCTGGTCTTCGGGACCAAGTTAAAAAAACCAGAATATTTAAAAAAAAATAAAAACCCTATTTTATAAGCTACCAATACATTTTTAAACCAATTTATTATTCATAATTAAATTAAAACATATAACTTGTATATTTTTGTAATCCCCTTATTATTTCCTTTATTTTGATAAATTACTCGAGAGCTGTAGTTATTATTTTTTTATGAACGTAGGTAGGTACTTATTACTAAATCCCACATTTTGGAAAAACAGCACATCTAAGGAAATTTGGGTCTTTAAGACAAACATAACGATACCTTAACTGTCGAAATCCATCCAGCCGTTTGGAAGCTACGAGTTACCTAATAAAGAAATTTACAAATACAACATAGATACAAGATAAGTGCGATGTTTTTCGCGCGTAACACTTCCTTGGCAGTCGGGTAAAAACACTTACAAGTAATATACATCAATATAACAGTGAAAAATTAACAAAAAAATTAAAACAATTGAATTAGAATTATTTAATGTTCCAAACGATGCACGAAGTTATCAAATTTAACATGACGATTTCTTGTTTACTCTACTATGGTTGGTTTTGCTGCATCGGCAAATTCTCAGTCGTCTGGCCCGGCGACCGCGCGTTGGCATTACTATGATACAAATATTAAAATGCTTAGTTACTTTTTCTTCTCGTGTCGCAGTTATTTTCCTCACTATGTTTTCTTTTACCATTTGAGAGTACCTACTCCTATTTATCTATTTTTACATGATTAACCTAATACTATAGTGTGGTTAAACATGTCTAAAATTTTATAATTCATTTTAAATCTATATATAAAGAAAGAAAGAAAGTCGTGTTAGTTACACCACTTATAACTTAAGAACCGCTGGACCGATTTGGATGAAACTTAAAATGAATATAGTTAGTATCTTGGATTAGGATATAGGCTATTTTTTATCCCGGAAAACAGCGGGAACGGGAACGAGGCTGGCGGCCGCTAGCGCTTTCAATATTTATCCGGATTTTTCTGAATCTCTGTAATTATTACAATAATTTGAAAAGCTATCTTTTTTTTTAATAGCGATGTTAGTAATGTAATATTTTTTGTGCAGTTGTAACCGCCCAATGAAGTGGGCACGGGCCACCTAGTAGTTCATAAATATTACTAATTACGTTGAAAAACAAATATCAATATTGAGTTGTACAGATTTCTGTTATGTCAATATTAATAATTCCTATAGTTAATTTATTACCATCACACAATTTAGACATCAATATTTCCTATATAATAATTATTATAAATTACTAATTAAGTTAATAAACAACTGTCAATATTTAAATGTAAAGACTTCTGTTATGTCAATATAAACAATTTTTATAATTTACTTACTACAATAACACAATACAAACAATGTAGCCTTTGTGATTTCGTTCAGATAAATATTTAACACGACTACTTTTTCCGCAACTATGTTTTCACAACAGGACAAGCAGACGTACCGCTCAATACCATCCATACCTTGTCAACTACCACCCTTACGAACAAAGCGCTTTGCTTCCACATTTATAATGCGTTCAGCGAAGGATTGGAATGCTTTGTCGTCGTCTGTCTTTCCTGAAAACTACAATCTGGGTACCTTCAGATCAAGAGTAAATAGGTGTCTTCTAGACCTGCGTGCCCCATCGTCGACTGCATCGTCGCTTAAGATCAAGCAAGATGTAACTAATTACTCGAAACATTGTCAGTAGATATGTTTGTGTGAGGATATGCTACATTATAACAATGAACAGAATAGAAATTTATTTTATCTAAAAACTTACTACTTACTAATGAGCAGCGTCGAGATTCTGTGGCAACAAAATAAGAAATGAAAACATTTAGACATGGGTGTTGTTTAAGGCGCTTATACGATTTCTTTTAAATCGTGATGCCCAAAAACTGGATCTCTGAGATGGAAGACAAACTTTCAAAGACGAAATAGGCCTTTCTTATGAGTAAAACAAGGACAGCTATAAAAGTTTGAAAGGCTTCGCTTAGCGTGGGCCGTTTATGCAACACAACATGGGTTTCGCAAGGTATTGGTATTAGAAGGGCACCATAAGGGCATGGAGTCTCGACCTTCGAGAGCGTTTAAACTTGTTTTGGATTAAGGTAGGTACTTATTGAGCCAATGGCTAAAGCTTTGTCAAGGTGTCAAAAGTTCGGCATTAAAGGTATATGTTCTTTTACACATTCACTAATAGAATAGAATAAAATATATATATATTAAGAGTACTATACCCACACGGAAATTAATAATACAGTAGAAACAAGCAGTAAGGTAGGTAATTAGAACAATTAGGTATGAAGGTAGTCAAAGAAAAAGAAAACAATACAGTAAAATAGCATATTTAGTGTCAATTCTGTTGGCACCAACCTAACAAATTTTAGCTAAAATTACGTATAGAACTGTCAAATGAAACTTTGCTATTACGCTGATGCTAACTTATCCTAAAATTTTGGATTTTTTAAGATAACAAGTCAAATTTACTCAATTTAGTAAAAATTTACAAAAAGGCTATTCTGCTGTACGTCTTTTTAGGTAAAAATCACGTAAAATTAGAACTACCAACCTGAACTTAGTCAACATATCTGGAGGTGTTGATCTATACATACCTATGTATTTATAAAAATGAATGAATCCCTATTTCCCTTGGTCACGGCATCAAGCGTGAACGGCTAGACCGATTTCGCCAATTAATTTATTGTTGTGTTTGTTATTGTCAGGAAAAGGTTATATAAGAAAAAATAAAGAATGTTGCGAGGAAAATAAGAAAATTTAAGAAAACTAAAGAAAATATCTATTAACTATTCTAATGTAACCTTGTGGTGTTTGACATAACTGTTAGTCGTTTGACAGTTATAGATTTTACCAATTTGAATTCAATATTCATAATTAAGACAGGACAAAGTTTGTCGGGTCAGCTAGTTAAAAATTTTGAAGATTTCCATTACATTTCGGAGCAAAATGGATATCATGTATATGATTACGGAAGTTGTGAATTCTTCAGATGTGTTGTTTAAATCTGTTGCTATCTTTATTAAAAGACATTAGAAAGACGAAGACAGAAGATACTTAAACGTTACGCTAGCCAATTAAGTAATAAAAATAGATTAAATAAGATACTTCATTTGACATTTCATGAAGTAACATAGTTTTCTTTAATTAATTAGTTTTCTCTTGTTGTTTCGTTTTATTGAGTGATAATCGAGTTTTAATCAATAAATTGAGACTTCTAAAGCACAAGTGTAGACAATTAAATTTTAAGTGTATTATGTTTACATTTTGATAAACACGAGTTTTACTAACGTATTATTTTGTTGATGAAGGCAACGACACTGTTTGATTCATCTAGATCATTCGTTCACGGTTCGCACTACATGAGCGCGAACCGTGAACTCGAGCGGCAACGAACGGACCGCGGATCAAACTCACCCTCATGAAGATTCTCTTGATGAATAGAAACAGTGTCGGTGCCTCCATCGACAATATATTACGTGAGTAAAACCCGTGTTTAGCAAAACGTAGATATAGTACAACTCAGAAAGTTTTGTAAGTGAGAACTATGTGGTTTGTGGTTTTTACGACGAACCCACGAAACTTCTAGACTGCCATTTCGCGATTACTATATATAAATGTTGATAGATTTAGAGTCTACAATTTTGTGACTTAATAAACAAAATCACTTGACATTGGCAAAATTGTCATCAAGCCAGATACCATTAGGTATAGGAAGAAAAAGAAGCGATTTTAATGCGATTTTATGAAATTTTATCCATTGGATACTTTGACTACGGGTCTAATTTAGCCTTAGTCTATTTTAGACGCGCAGCAACATTTAAATAAAAATAAAAAGATAAGATATAAGAGGCAGATACTTAGATAGGTAGCAAGAATATTTTATTCAAGGTAGCAAGGTTGAAACCAGTCGGAAGTCATAAAGACATTCATATTTTGCTTATTTTATTGAAATTATTTCACGGTATTTTGCTTCTGCACGATAGGACTGAGAAGGCCACGGAAACAATAGGAATAATTTAATGGTTGTTTTTGTACTTTTTTTATGAAAACCTACGACGAATTAATACATTTGTATTTATAACGAACTTTTCGCTGCGCAAATACCTATCTATATTTACTGGGTACAGCATAGACATTCCCTAGGGCCTACTCATAAAATCGATAAGCGATGTAACATGTCAATAATCGTGCAAAACTATACTCTAATCTACTCCTATAGTTTTGACTCTTTTTGAGCGATAAAACGACCGACATTACTTTTGACAACCGATGTCGTAATCCTGAACAACAAACAACAACAGACGATATTCGATAGTTAACTTGACAACGAAACCACTGCCAATTCGACTGAATTCGGCGTACATTTTAATTACTTTATCATCTAGATATATATCGAAATCAGTTCTTAGAGTAGACGCCTTATATCTTACTACCTGTTGCTCGCGACTTCATCCGCATTTTTTTTAAAGGAATTGTAGCTTAAATCCTTCCCCAGTAATTTATCTCCCTCCTTACCAAATTTTATTGATAAGTTTCAAACCAATCACACCCACCACCCATTAAATAGTTTCCATACAAACAAACATTCACACGCCATTTTACTCCGTAATGAGAGTTATTTTGAAAAATCCTAAAACACGTGTCCAATTATTTTGCATTTTAAGTACCCAAACCAAGTTTCAAGAAATCACACCACCCGTTAAAAAGTTCCCTTACAAAAATTTCACACACCATTTTACCCCTTTGTTAAGGTTATTTTGAAAAATCCTGAAACACATGTACATTTATTTTGCATTTTATTTATTCATATCAAGTTTCAAGCAAATCGCACCACGCGTTAAAAAGTTTCATACATTCGTTTTCACCCCTTTTCACCCATATAAGGATTGAATTTCAAAAAATCCTGCTTTAAAAAGAAAAAAAATCTTAATTAAAAAAAGAAAGAAAGAAAACGAGCAAAAGCTTTGGTGTAAAAGGAAGATACCTTCCAAATTTCAGCTTTCTAGGTTCAGCGGTTTCGGCTCGACGATGATGAAACAGTCAGTCAGTCAGGTTAAGCTCTGATATGATATGATGATATGATATTTTATAACAGACACAGAACAAACACAAATGCCCATCATTAAAATCTTATAAATCAATCATATAAGCACACAATGGCCTCAATTCTGTTGGCACCAACCTAACTAATTTTAGCTAAAATTAGGTTTGGACTGTCAAATGAAACTTTGGTTTATCCTAATTTAATATTATCTAATTTAATTAGGCGTTCCTTATTTTAACTTTAGCTATGATATCAGCATGATCTTACCATTGCCGTTGTGGTAATAATAATAATAATAATAATACCGGACATTTCACACATCATCATCTAACCCCAAAGTAAGCAGAGCTTGTGTTATACATGACTGATATACTACTTATAATTTTTTATAATTATCATATAATTTTTTTGGAAATACATACATATTATACATAGAAACACCCAGACCAGAGACAAATACTTCACACATAGGTACACACATTACAGATTTACATTAAAAAGAACACTTTTACAATTCACAAATTAGGTAGAACATGTTTCGTTGTAACTTCTAAAACTATCATTGTTTTAAACATAATTTTCACTCAAAACGGGATATTTATTGAGTGAAAATTAAATTTCTGTCTGTTTATTGTTATGGTTACAAATGTTTCAATGACAATTTTGCCAATGCCTAGTGATTTTGTTATCGTCGCAAAGTTGCAGTCGATCGTCATTTGTCTAGTTTAAACGACATCGCGGATTGACCTACTAGAATTTTCTTGTACGTCATCGTTCAAATTACAAAAAACATTATACTTACCTAAAATTTTATTTGTGCTAAGAAATCAATTAAAATTCCACTAAGATTACAAAAAACATTAAACAAAACGAGAAAAACCAATTAATTTAAAAGAGCAATGTTAATTTGTGAAATGTCACAAGAAATATCAAAAATATCACCATTACTTACTTATCTATAACTATAATAGTACTTTGCAAGCAAAAACTTTGTACTTACCCCATTTTACGAAAATTGCGCGGACGAAGGAGTATGAAATTCGCACACTTATAGTTTATATGTATAGAGAAGGAGTGCAGAATGCTTGTATTTTTTTAAAATTATGCTTAAAAAAACATTAATTATTAATCAATTATGGTCGAATTTCGACCGGTGGGCGACAACTAGTATTTATAATCAACCATATCTATGGAAATTAGACAATTGACAACGTCATCTCAAAACGAATGACATCTGCAAACACATTTGAGATGACTGAACTATCAAGAGTATCAGGTACCTAACCTACGCGTCATGTGATAGACGTTGGTATAACCTGTTTAAGTTTAGGTACAAGAGAGATCACGTGTTGACTATGCAGATACCTAGTACCTACCTAGGTAGGTACTAGAAACAATTGTTATGTAGGTACCCGCGACCACAGCCTGTCTGATAGTCATTGCACCAAGGTAAAGAGGCACATACTAAAATGACACATCATGTTATGGAACTGAGTCATTTACTGCGTAATTTGCAGGTATAGGTACCTACCCATCATAAACACTTAATAACACATATTAAGCTGTTACCTACTAATGTTTTTTGTAATAAACTGTGAGTAGGTTTACACGTCCTACCGCTAAAGCAGCGTCCTGTAAATAAATAATATCAGAATCATAGGTACTAGGATCATTTTGAATATTTGTACTTCTCCAATAATATAGGTACCACTGAGCATTTTGATAAACACGGGCTTTACTCACGTATTATTTTGTCGATGGAGGCACCGACATTGTTTCGATTCATCTAGAGAATCTTCATCAGGTTGAGTTTGATCCGCGGTCCGCTCGTTGCCGCTCGAGTTCACGGTCCGCACTGACAGTGTCGGTGCCTCCATCGACAAAATAATACGTGAGTAAAGCTCGTATTTATCAAAATGTATAATTATAGTACAACTCACGAAAGTTTTGAAAGGTAAGTAGGTAGGTAACACTGTGGTTTTATAACGCGATGAATTTGCAAACCAGCAAACGCGAAACCGCAAATATTGCGTGTGCTTACGTCTAATTCTATGTTCCACGGAAATGGTTCCCAGTTCCCCCTAACCCCAAGATTAAAGGATGTAAAAATACCTCCTCTACCTTACGACGTATCCTATGTTAGTGGTAATAAATGCCTAGTAATTCAGCACAGGCAAGATGACTACTGACAGAGCGAGACTGAAACTTATAAATAATTTATTAAACCGTTTTATTCTCTGACGCAACCAAGGAGTTCGAGAATGAGGTAAACCTGCTCCATCTTAGGTAGTCAAGTAAACAAGGTCTCACAAATACCTACCTACCTACTCATAAAATACGTTAGGTAAACCGGCTAAATGCAATATTTGGTTACTATGTTATATCTACCTATCATGCATTTAGCAGGTAAGAAATACCTATCGATTTCAACTTGTACGTGCTAACAAGAAGAATATAAATCGATTCTAAATTTCCTAGATTGAAAACGACATGTCAATTACTGAACATACCTAATTGGCCATGTTTCGGCACCAAAACTGACTTGTTTGAATACAAAAAATCTTACTAGCTAGGTGTAAGTGTACCTAGGTGGTGTGGCTGGAGTGTAAGTGCGTGGGCATTGCGCAAAACTCGCTCTACGCAAACGTAAAAGCCTGTTATGAATTCCGAAATCTCTAACTATCTATTTTACAATGGCATCTAAATACAACGGTACTTTCTATGTTGGTAGTTTAATATTCACGAATCGTCACTACGCGTGACAACATCACAAATAAAGCCATTGGAAAACCTTTGTTAAAGATCACCACACCGTATCAATGTAGGCAAACAGTGCAGTGTTGTCAAAAGGGCCTTGCAGAGTTGTTATCAAGTTTTTATCCAGCCTCCAAGATTGATCAAAGTTTACCGGAATAATTTCAAGGTCTACAACGACTATAGATACATAGGTACCTGGGTAGATACTTATTCAGTGATTGTAACGAAGCGTGAGTTCATGGTTGAATAGTGAAGCTACTGAGGCTACTATCAAACCTTAGACACGCCTCGGAATTTGAATTATTTTATAGCAAAAAGTTGAATCTCTTGTTTTCTTGTTTTAGATATTTATTTTCTCATACGATTAAATCATTTAAGTACATTAGAAAAACTTAAGTTAGTTAACTTAAATTAAGTGATGACTTATATGATTTATTTATTTAACTAGTACGAACATGTCAATTACGCTAAGTAAATAAAAAAATACAATAATAAAATAATTATGCTAATTCAAATTAATTAGAAGAAAATGTCAGAGTTAAAAAATGTCAAGGATAATTAATGTCATGTACAGCTTCAATAATAATACGAAATACTCAAACATATAAACGAACATTAAGATGCTAGTTGTGAAAACAATTGTTTGCTCCGTTCGTCAGCACTTAGCTTGGCGAAAATCTAATAAAATCACTCGCGCGTTAAATTCTAAAACAAAAAAATCTGATTCTTACTCTAACTTATGACTTGCATCTTTCCTTTGTGTGTTTTATCTCATAGTGTTATCTGATTACTATGTCTGCTTAAAGGCTGATTGTCATTAGGACACTATAATAATGGTGGGTGAAATTTGTACCTCCTACAAGTAACATTACAACCCAACCAGTGTTACTATAGCAGTCTTATCTTTTTGCTTAGGTTCTATTTGCTCAAAGAGTATGTAGATACATTACGTATCGTCTCTACTGACATGTTCAAGATGTAAATTACTGTGATCTTCAATGATATTATGTAATAAAAACAAAAAACAACAGTAGAATCAATCATATTATCTTTCCAGGTGAACCGGTACGCTGCTGGACCTGCTCCTCAGACCTGAACCCACTGTGCAACGATCCCTTCCATGTTGGCAACTACGACAACTCCTACGCATATCGGCTCGAGAACTGCGACGCAAACACTGGCGCCACATACCCTTACCTGACGTCATCCAAGTCCGCCTGCAAGAAGCAGAAGAAATATAGTAAGTTTATATGAGTAAAATATTGCTCTCTTGTAGAGCGAGCTCTCCTCAAAACGGGATACGGTGTAGAATCAACCAATAAAATGATTCCGGTACAACCAATGTTGATTTTTCGCACTAAGTCTCCGCTCTGGTGAATACTAGCCCCTACTTATTATCCAGTAGCTAGAGGTAAAGTATACCTAAGTCCAAACGTGCAAATTGCAAATTATGCATTTTACTCTGGTCGGCTGAGCAAATAATAGACCGGACAAATGGGCGATTTCACCGTGGATCCTGTTGCTTTCATTGCAATTATAACCATGGTTTCCTCATAGTCTAGTTTCCAATTACGCTATAAAATGAGTACATTCCTGCCGCCTTGTATTTAGCACTGTAGAACAACAGTTTTCTATAAGTACCCTCGTCTAGGTACAAAAAAAATTACTATCAGTATGCTTTTCGAGATTTGTGCAAGACTGTTTATCTCAGGCGTCAAGACTAATAGGTAATCTCTGGAAGTTGGTAGTGACTCTGGATTTGACGTCAGTTCACTCGTTGGTAAGTAATGCAGGCGGTTTAATATTAACCTTGGTGTAGTAGGTACCTGAAAGAGGATCTCACGCTTATTCAATGCTCCACAAGCCTTCTGTTACACTCAATGTCAAAGCCATAATTAGGTGAAGACGTTTGTCCTTCCAATTCTATTGTTCTAGCTTAAATCAACGTTAATTATCATAAACCTATTTCAGTTCTGAGAATGACTAGTTTGTTTGTTTCGTATTCCTTTTCAGATGGTGTGAAGTTATGGCTTTATGCCCCTCAAAAAATGATGTCAATAATTAGGTACCTACTAAGTTGTTGAGTCCGATTCTCAAAAGCCAAATTTAAATTTTAGCTGTTATAATTACTTTTAATGAATGACACATTTTCTTGTGATAGTCGACCCCACCTAACACAAAGGTTAGGTAGGTTAAGAGCTCGTTGCATGAATTCATTAGGTAGGTAGGTAATTAGCCAGTCCACTCTTGAGATCATTATTTTAAATTCATATTTTGCAGGTAGTAAGAAACACTTTAAAGAGATGGATGTTTTGTTTGAAAACGACAACAATCAAGACAATCTTTTCAATCTGGGTTAAATAAAAAACAATCTGGGAAGATGTTTTCAATGGAAGATCGTCATCAGATCACACATCATCGAATATATACGGCATCCATTAGGTATTCTTAAATTCCCCAATTTTTCTCTTCCAGTCAACGGCCAACTGGTCATCTCCCGTGGATGCACGTGGAAGCGTCAGGACGACTGGACCAGTACCTGCCCAACATCCAACAACGGTGCCAACGAAGTGACGTCATTCTGCGAAACCTGTGAATACGACGCGTGCAACGGCGCCGCCACCATCGGGAAGACTTTGGCTTTGATCATCGCGCCTTTGGGCATTCTGCTCTTCAAGTAGACGTATGAAAATTATAAGGCAGGGTTGACGTGTCGTAAACAGGTTATGGGCCCAGAAAATACCTAATCATAGCGGAGCAAAACTCAGTCTAGCTTGATTTCTAACGCAATGAAAGGCTACAAAAAATTAAACAATAGAGTGAATACGAACAACCTACATTGTAAGTTCGCTGTCTTGTCTGATTCTCAGATGCGTGTGATGGTATTAATAACACTGTTTCCTTCCTCACACTTCTAGATAATGTTTTGAATAATTCAAGTCACAACGTAATGGCGCTTGTAGGTACACAGAAGGTATGTCCAAGTTCTTGAGCTGTACATAGATTAGTATTTGTTGAACTAACACGATTTCTACGCCTTATAATTTTTACGAGTTCTAGTTAGTTAGGTAAGTAAGAAGAAACGAATCAATCTCAATTAAGACTCAATTCGAAAGTGATAAGATTGAAAATAACCGGGCGAAAGCGACAGTTCCGCTTACATAACATGTCCAAGTAAATATATACGCACATTACGACACTGTTCTACTTTCTTCTGAGCGATGCAGGTAACCTACACGTGTTTTAATAATACATGCCCGAATACATCACGATGAGCCAAATCTTTTCAAGAATCAAATGCAGCGTTGAAAATAAATGCTTACTGATTCAGACCATTGTTTCGTTACGATATGGTTTGAGTTATGTATAGGTTTACAAATATTGTATCAAATAGTACATTAGGTAGGTGTTGCACGGCACATACGGTGAGATACCGACAATATTTGCATAACATTTGATTTTGATATTATATGACAATGTGTTTATTTTACTAGAATTATCGAATTAGTAGGTATCAACTGATTACAGTTAATACCAATGCAAACATTCAACCTAGTACATTTGCATAATTGGTGAAAACTACAGTAATAAAATAATTAATCTTGTGTAAACTTGAATAACCTTTAAATACCTAGGTACCTAACTTATCTAGTAGACAGTGCTAAGTTCGTCTACCGATCACATTTTCTTGGTAGGTAATACTAGATAGGTTGCCTAAGTACTTGCGTAGAAAAACGTATATCAATGATTGAAAATAGGTCCCAAAAAACACCCTTGCGGCAACCAAAGCCTGAGTTTAAAAATGAAATACGATTCGTTTCTTCAATTATGTCCATAAGTACAAAAGTTATGATTGTGGGACTGGATATTATCCCAGAGTGCCCACCGCGTTGTTTACCAAGTTTCATAGGCCATCGAAATAAGTATAATTTGTATTTAATGTGAACCTGCAGTGCCACTGACTTCTCTGGCAAGAAGTGGTCAAAACCACAATACGCTGTAAATTTAACGGTAGAATAACCTATACCATCCATCGCCGTGTCACAAATGTTTGTGGTACTGTGCTTATTTCGATGAATAGCAATAATTAAATTATATATGTAAGTATTTGTAAATGTTGCTAATATTTTAAGTAAGGTATCTATTATATAGTTTTCTGACCAACATCATGTTCTAAGCTTAGTTTTTTGCACAATATTTTCGTGTGTTCTATTAACCTCTCTTGTCCTTCACTACCAACTAATATTTGCGTATTCCCTTGCTAGCTATAAAATATTTTACTGTAAATACTACATAATTATATGGTTTCATTGTATTGTAGCTAAAACTAAAATGTATTCTAAATTTCTTTTCACTAATGTGCCTTAGATACAATTGCTTTGTCTGAAAATACAATATTATATGCATTTATTTCGATGATTTATTTATAATCACAAAGAATCTCAATGTTGTAACAAAATGTCTATTTTTCGGCGCTAATGTTGAGTTTTATAATAAAGAAAATATCACAAAGATATTGGTTTTTATTTAGGTTATACTAGTTACTCCTACTACTAAGTATTTATATACCTACTATAGGTATAAATACTATAATATTATCAGTATGATGATAATACTGTGTATACTCTGATCAGTGTGATATGATAACTATGTTACGAGACGTTGTCTGTGTAAGTACAGCGGATACGAATTATTATAACGATGGTACCCCAACCGTACAATCTTAAGTCCTACTCCCATACCTACTTCGATAATTATTTACCCACTTAATGTTATGAAAGACACAGACAGACGCACACAGTACTGTAGAGCGAAGTGAGCTCTGATAACCTACGAAGGGTTGCCAAAAAATACCAATACCTACCTAAAGTAACAGGCGAGCGAAGCGAAGCAATTTGTTTCAATTAGCAAGCGAAGATATCTTTTTACAGCGTTATAAGAATAACGCATAGCAAGTAGCTCCTAAAAGCTACTGGCGAACGAAGCGAGCCTCAACATTTTCGTAGCAAGCGAAACGAGCTTATTGATCACACTACCTACCATGCCATATTTCACACTAACACATAAAACTAATTTGAATGTTTGAAAATTTGTTATTCAACCACATTGTAAAAGCTATACCTACATATTAGAATGAATTTTGGTATATGGTAAATATGGTATGGTATACGGAGAAAGCTGTCACAGCTTTCTTCCAATATGTCGATTTATTTTTCTAGACAGCATACACGTTACGCCATCTATTGACAACATTTATGTTAATAAATGAAATCAATGAGCTGTAGGTACGTACGTACGTAATTGATACCTACGCCTATATTCTATCTGTTTGCAACAATTATGCATAGATCCTGATTTGAAAAAATGGAGCTGACGGTATACTTCGCCAATCAGTGCATTATGTAATGTAATGATGCACCCTACCTATACCTTTTTTTTGACGAGGAGAAATCTGCTACTTACCAGATTTCCAATACACTGAGGGGTGCATAGAGTATATGTGAATTTGGCTGTTTAAAAAAAGACAGAGCACTCATTAAAACTCCCCGGTGTCCAGCCTATAGTCCATAGGAACGCTCCGATGCCCCTCACGCAAAGTGCTGCGGCTGCAGTCCATCCGTGGAGTGGCAAACCACCCCCGTGCACCCTCACGGTGCTTACGGTAGAACACGTCACACAAGTTAACTACCGCCTTCTCCGAGCCCGCGAACGGATAGCCGGGAACCCTCACTCAGACTACCCACGGACCCAGTGAACCGCTCGGTCCCACAAGAATATTAAAGAAACTGTTCAGAGGGACACGTGGAGAGGCCCTCTGTGTCGGGTTATTGGCCACCGTGCGTTACTTCTCCAGCGTACTATAGAAGTATCCCACGCTGTTACCAGGGTGCACCAGGTTACCCGACCTTGTACCCCACCGTACCTATACCTACCCAGCATCACGCGTATGAATTGATGCTCTGTAGCGTTTGTTGGCCTGGCTGATAAATGTCTCAACTTCTGTCAAATGTTTAAAATCACTGTTTAAAATATGCCATCCCTTTTTGTAAGAGTAACAAATAATGCCATCTTATAACTATCTTATAAAAACTACCTTAACTACGAAATAAGAATACAAGAGAGTTTATACATTTCAAATGTGTCGGTTAACTGTCTGAGGGCAGAGCGACATCAGTTGGGTGATTATGGAACTCTAATTACAATCAATGTCTATCATTAATGATTGAAATTACGCCGAAAACTGATATACATTGATTGTAATTAGAGTTCCATAATCGCCCTAGAGGTCATGCATTGCTATCAATAATACCTATAGGGTAGTGGCACCAAAAGTTGACTGACCCCCAAAAGTTGACTGACAATACAAAATTACAAAAAAAAAATATCTCGCTATTTACATGTGTGCAATATTTTTTTCCGCATATGGAAATATTTTGTCCGTCATTTTCAATCAAAACATAAGTTTTACTACTGACGCGCTCGTGGCGAGTCGTTGTATGAGTGGTTCCCGCCGAAATCCTGATTTACTAGGAAACCTACTTACGGTAGTGCCTTCCCAATTTAAGCATTTTGTTAGATTAAAGCAAGAAGTACCTAATGATCAATTTGAGTGGTTAATATAAGAAATAAGAACATGATAAATCAAGCTTTGATTATTTCAATTTACATTTACAATTTCTCATATGGAGTGTCGTCCAGTCGTTCAGCTGGTACTAAGTTGCTCCGCGCTTAAAATATTTTTTACGAGCGATAATGTCGCTAAAAACGATTGAAAATGTTGTACGCGAACTACAATTAACTGTTGTGTCACTCGTAAATAAAATTGAATCGTTAGAGTGTAAAATCAGTGAACAATCTGAGATTATCACAAAACTTACACTCAGTGCTAACACGTCTACCCGCAAGTCGCTGTCGAGCGCCGTGACTCAAGCTGCTGCCGCGCCCCAGCGTCCTATCCGCACTGCGCGCATACAAGCCTCGGCCGCTATAGCTGAGATACAGACAGCAGCGAACAAACGCCGCAATGGAGGTGTCAGTACTGCGATACCCACAAAAAATGACGTCGTGCCAACGACTAATCAATCCGAAAAACGAAGCAATTCGAAAGAAACATCCCGCATCAATGATTCACCGAATGGATTTTCTACAACGAAAACATTGACGACCGTGCCCCCTGTGGCACTAGAAGACACAAAAAATACTGCAGATAAAACGGAGAATGATTGGCAAGTAATAAGCAGACAACGTAGACACAAACAACGTCCCGCTGTTATAGTTGGAACGGCGAATAGCACTCACGATCTACAAGCAGCTGATCGTGTAAGGTACATCCAGGCGTGGAGTTTTAGGCCGGATACTACTTCCGAATCAGTACATAGCTTCCTAAACAAGATTACTAAATCTGACTACACCGTTGAGAAACGAAATATTAAGTCAGATAAGCATGCTTCTTTTGTTATCGGGATGCCGGAGAACGTATACACCGAAGTGACTACACCTACTGCCTGGCCGTCCGGGATTCGTTTCTCGGAGTGGTTTCTATTCAGGCCCCGCAGCCCGCGGGGCTGCGAACGAACCGACTAGGAGTTTGGTATCTACTTTGACGTGTGACCCGTGCGTCTCCAAGACACTGCGTAGTGACGAAGAAAACTTTTTTAATAAGTTGGTGATTTTTCATCAGAACATTTGCTCTCTTAAAAATAAAACAAGACACTTAGAAGTGATGCTGCAACATGAAATGAAATGTGAAGTGCTTTGTATAACCGAACACCATTTGAAGGACTTTTAAATTGACCAAACTACTATTAATAACTTCTGTTTAGGATCCTACTATTGTAGATCAGTTATTGACCGTGGTGGGTCATGTATTTATGTCAGGAAAAACATTAAATTTAAGGAATTTGACTGCACGGATTTATCTATGGAGCAAGTATGTGAGGTATCAGCTGTGGAGCTTACCGATTATAATATTGTAGTGGCATGTTTGTAAAGATCAAACAAAACACTTGTTTCTTTATTCTTTCCTTTGTTAGAACGTTTGCTCGATAGGCTAATAGATAGCGGAAAGGAGTGCGTTGTAGTTGGTGACATGAATGTAGACTGCATATGCCCGTTGAACAGTGACCAGAAAAAGCTGTACGATATCCTTTACACGCGTAACTACTGTAATATCATACACCTACCTACGAGAGTAACTGCTACTACGAGCACCTGCTTAGATCATGCCTATGTAAGTGGCGAGCGAGTGCAGACGGGAACAGCGCGCGCGACCGCGATGCGCATGCTACGGAGCGACCACCATGCCGTACGAGTCAAGCTACTATGCGAGTCAAGTATCCCGCCAGCGCCGCGTCTTGCTAGGTCCTATACTAATGCGAATCGATATAACTTCATTGCATCAATTGAAAGCGTCGACTGGTTTCAGGTAAGTCAAAAGAGAGCGTCCGCAAACGAGCTAGCCCAAACAGTTGTAAACATTCTAAGAAACAAACTGGAGATATGTTTTCCTTTAAAACGCGTGGCAGTCACGACCAAAACTAGTTCATGGGTTACGAATGAAATTGTCAGTCTGGAGTTTCTACTCAGAGAAATTAAATCTAGTGTTGCGAAATTCCCTTTAAATACAGCGTTGTCGTAGCGTACAGCGTGGATACGCAATCCCTTTCCGATAGGCAATTTGCATATAGGACGGGAAGATCCACGACGGACATAGCCCAAGAGCTGGTGAGTCGTGTGCTGCGGGCTCGCGAGAAGCGACTGCATGTGGCAGTCATACTGTGCGATCTTTCGAAGGCTTTCGATGTCGCAGATCATGGTGTGCTTACCACCAAGTTAGCACACTACGGTATAGATGGGCCCGCTCTAGCTCTCTTGAGCGATTTTATGAAAAATAGGTCGCAGACCGTGACAGAAGGAGGAAGCATCAAGTCGAAGTCTCTCAAAACGTCGATAGGTGTGGCTCAAGGATCATCAATGTCCAATATTATGTTCTCCCTTCTCCTCAATGACCTGCCTGACTGTGTAGGTGACGCGCATGCACTTATGTATGCAGACGATGTTGCTGCTGTCGTCACGGCGCCTACTGTGGACGTCTTGGAGAGGAGGTTGAACATGGTAGCTGAGAAGCTGCACGCGTGGTTCCTTGATAATGGGTTTCTTTTAAACGCGAATAAAACAAATTTTGTGCACTTCAACCTTGCAGGCCGTACCTATAGAGGCCTAAATGTATCACTCGGGGGCACCGTAATCACTCAGGTCAAGCACGCTTCTTTCTTGGGATTTATCTTAGATGAGGGTCTGAAGTGGGATCTGCATATTGATGGACTCTGTAAGAGAGTAGGCAAGGCCTGCTTCGCTTTATGGCGTCTATCGGCGACTCTTGAAGAGGGGATGACCAGAAGTTGCTACTTTGCATCCGTTCACTCGCTCCTTCAATACGGCGTGGAGTTGTGGGGTGGAGCTGCTGACTGGGAGCGAGCGTTCAGAATGTAGAAGAGGGCCGTCCGCGCTATTATGAAGGTATCCTGGGACACCTCTGCTCGCCCCCTCTTCAAGAAACTAAAAATATTAACTATTCCCGCCCTCGTCAAGTCGCCTCGTCGCCTCGTCGCCCTCGTCGTTCAAGTATTGGGTACAATTTTATTTTCTTGATCCAAAAAATGACCGGTCCATTGACCCATTCAACCCATTGGAGAAATAGCATTATTTTACAGACCTTATAACTTAGAATCTATCGCTTTAAGATAAAAATAAAATATCTCAAATTAGTTTTAGTCATTATATGAAGCTAATTACCAAAAGCTGAACATAATGTTTTCTGTGTTTTTGATTATTTTGTTTTTATTTAGTATGAAATCTTAATCTGTTCAACTTTAGGAATCATGTTCAAAACTTGAACTTATTAATATACCTATGTACATTTTATTCGTTCAACTTTAAGGTGTTGTTTCTTAAAATGAACAGATTTCCCTAAGCAAAGCAAGGCTTCAATTTAATATTCCAAAGGGTACACACAAAGGGTAGAAAAGGGCTAAATAAACTGTTATCAGATGATGAAGAAGATAAATTGCTACTTGGCTTTTAAATTTGGCCAAAGTTGGCTTTCCTGTAAACGCAAATGATGAAATTAAAGGTTCGAACCTGAAACCAGGCAAAAAATGCCTGCAGCTGTTTTTGCAAAGGCACCCTAACATCACGAAAAGGCATGCAGAAATCATTTCTAATTTATAAATGTCTAAATTTATAAAACTTAATTCATTTAAAATGTTAGTTCAATTATTGGAGGCAAATCGTTCATAATGAGGGGTCGGCGTTCATCTATAGGAGAAAAATACAAAATCTTCGACAAATAGTAATTTTGAAAAAAACTAGTAGACATAGGTAGTATTTTTGTTTTTCAGCAGTCAGTCTTGAGTCTACTTATCTTGAGTATATAAGTAATTATTAAAAAATACTGGCAAGCGATAATATCATAAAGTAAAGGAGGAAAAGCTACTCAAAGTTGTCAAAAACGCTTAATCGTTCATCTTTTGGTGCGACTACCCTAGTCATTTATATTGTAATACGCTTTCTTCAAAAGACTTCCCTTTATGTACCTATGCTTTAAATTTCTTGATAGGTAGGTAGTTTAGTTTCATTTTCAGGAAGCTTATTTTAGAAGTTTCATTTCATAAATTACACGTATTGCACTTCTTTGAAAAACAAATATTTCTTCAATATGAGCTGCTTTCCCCAGATAATGATGCCATATGACTCAACACTATGGAAGTAACTGAAATAAACTAGTCTAGCTGTAGCTTCATCAGTAAGCCACCGTATCGCACGAACTGCATTTTCACCGGAACTAAGCCTACCAGCAAGTGTTTCAATTTGTGGTCCCCACTGTAGTTTTGCATTAATATTAAGACCTAGGAAGATCTTGAAATCTACAAGATTCATTGGCTCTCCATTAATTTCAATGTTGGTCGGCATTTGGCAGAGTAAATTTAATGCATTTAGTTCTTTTAGCATTAAAATATTATATAATTTTTGTATTAGTGTGACTTTTCCCAGGCGTCAAATGAAGCGCTATACCTACCTGCATCGGCTGTTGATCGACCTTTAGTAAATCCGTAGGTATTAATTACCTACTATGTAGCAGGCCGAAGTCGATCCGAGAATGGATGACTCTATACTAAAATCACCATAAACTATAGTTTAATCACATCCCTAATGCGAAATCAGCATCTTGGGGACGGTAAACGGTCACGACGACATGCCGCTCCAGCGACACACGACACCTCAATAGTTTTTTCAATAGAAAGATCTGTAATATCCTTACGCTCCTTGCATTAAGTTAAGTTATTTCATACAATATTTTAAGAGCCACCACGTATGGTGCTCCTTCGTTCATAGCTGCTGGCAATATTATAATTTTCGTAGTAAAGAAATACCTCAGATTGTACCATCCAGTTTTCAGTGATACACATAATATCTACACTGAAATTATTTAAATATAATTCATTTTCTAATACTTTGCTGTGCAGGCATTGCATATTTTAGTGAACTACTTGTAAACTGCTTGTTTTCCCATATTCGACTTGGTCAGTTCAAATGCTGGTCATTTGGCCCTACAAAATTTTGCCCTCATTAGTTATAAGTATTGACGTATCTATCTTTTTCTTATCCTGTAAATTTGTATGTAAACATTATTTTAATTATAAATCTCTTAATATTATTATCATCACCCTTATTTATAGCTACATTCAGTTCAATCCATCCTAAGGCAGAGATCGCCACATAGCGATAAGACCGCCCATTGTACTACCAACTAGCAAAACATTGTTATTTTTGTTGCTACTTGTTCAATTTATATTTGGTATGCAATAATGTATTATTTATCGATCTATCTACTATTACTAACCGTCGGTCGTCATTTAACTGTGTTATAATTCTTAGAACAGGATCAGAAATATTGAATGCTGTTAACTTAGCAATAATCAACTTACTATGCTTACTAAAGTGTACATTACCTTTTGTCAAATAAAAATTACAAATAAAATTATTAGTGACTAAATATAAAATTTAAATACATTTTTAAACAATTTTAGCTTTTTTCTGATTTTTTAATGAAGTTATTCAGTTTTACTTATTTTTTTATCTTGTTACTCCCTTTCATTAATGAGGATCTATTGTTATATTTATTTTGAGGATAACTAGGAAAAAATAGCATAACACAACTTAATAATATAAAAACATATATTCAAAATGAATGTTCTTAGGAGTAGTCACTGTATACTATAAAATAGAAAATAAACACAAAAATATATAATTATAATGGACGGTTACACTCAGTCTTATGTACCCTACACTACATCTAAACACTTTGTTGTGGAAATGTTAGTACACAAACCAAAATCACATTTATAATGCTTCAAATTTGTACTGGTAAAGATACATAAAAATTAAATAGTTCTACTGTTCTACCAAATAACAATAATTATAGGCAATAGACATGATGAGTAGACAATAATTATAAAGTCATTATAAACAATGTCAACAAGATATTGCTGTACATTATCTCCAATTTTTTTTTTAAACATAAGCTACAAAATATATTTCGCTTAGATTAGTTACTGTTGAACACTAGTATCAATGTTTCAAGAAGGTACAATCAATAGAATATTCGAAAAGTCGACCTTAATATCATTAAAATAAGAAAGGAAATGTAATAACTCGGTTCCTTTGTGGAATGAAAGGCGAAGTTCAAAACAGTGTCAAAGTATATCAGTACATACCTAGTACTCTACAAGGCACGAGATTCACTTAAGGCAGAATTGTTACTCTTAAAATTAATTGTGTTTGACAGAGGCTAAATTACACAGAATACCAATGTATTGCAAACAAATTGTAAATTTATTTATTTGTACACAAAACAATCTATAGGAATCTATAGCTCATTTGTTGAAGGAGTTTATCATCCTTTTACTTTAATGAGTACAGCAAGACAGTAAAATGTTACTAGACCAAGAGAGTTGAGGTGGGCAAGTAGGTGTTTATACACATGGTTGAGTACTCATAGATGTGTTCATATTACCAAGGACTCAACAAAGCTGGCTCGACTGTCTTGCTACTGACACTTTACAGATAGGAGCTGTAAAAATCCCATAAATAAGTTACAGTTAGTTGATTTCCTGATGTGTTTGCAATACAAGAGTATTTACGATTGTGTATAAATCAGAAATCCTCACAAAGATACAAACTTCACTAGAGAAGTCAGAGCAGCCAATGTAAGCAACAATGGTGTAGGAGTAAATATAAATGAAGCATTACAACCATCCTTGCTGTTACAGGTGCAGTATTCAATAAATATGTTGTAAGTTCCGGTTCTCATTAGACAGAATCGTTCATCTCCCTGGATACCAACCTCACCTAAATAGGCACAGTCTCTGAAGTACCTCCATTCACCGTTTACTGAAATGAGATAAGAGAAAATTAACAATACAATTACAAGAATTACTTGGAAACGTCTTACATAGTAGATGATTTTAGGTGCCAATTTGTCCTAACCCAAGTCCGAGAGGAACTGGCTAGAAACTGGTTATAGAACTTTATTGTATGATCTGTGTTATAACTAGCTTAACTAATACAAGATTACAGTATTTTATATATTTCAAATCTGTCTGTTTACTGTCCCAGTACAGAGCATCATTAGGAATAAGAATGCATGGGCATTCTTATCATTAATAGTAATTTATATTATAATACGCTTACTCAAAATACAACCCTTTATGTAAGCTTTAAATTTTTTAATAGGTAGTTAACTTGCATATTAAGGAAGCTTAAGGAAGCTTTATGGAAGCTTATTATAGAAGAGCACTGTGTTGCCCATAAAGGACTTATTTACTTTTTGTAGTCGAAACCTAGGAGTGTCTAATTTGTTTTTGTTTCTAGTATTAATTCTATTTTGCTTAAACCCATCTTAATTTTTATGAGTCTATAACAAATATTCATATACATATATATTGTGAAACTATTGTGAGAATATTAATTTCTTTCACTATTTATCTCTAAGACTCTCATGGTTTCATTTTATAAATGGCATGTCTAGTTTAGCCCTTTTTTTGATGAACAAATATTTCTTGAATATTTTTTTTTCCCAGAGAATGATGCCATATGACATAAACCTATGGAAGTAGCTGAAATAAACTAGTCTAGCTGTAGCTTCATCAGTCAGCCACCATTATTGTACATACTGCATATACAGCAAAACTAAGCCTAACAGCATGTGTTCCAATTTGTGGTCCCCACTGTATGTATTGTACCTATACAGATAATGTACATGTATTGCTTCTTATCTAGTAGGTAGTTTGAATAGCATTCTCGTAACTGATAAGATGTTATGTTGGGTTATGGTACAAATGGCTAGATGGGTTTAGTAAGATGGTATCCTCTATTCTATTATTATAAATGTGAAAACTTGTATGTTTTGAATGTTTGTTTGTGGCTTAATGACACATTACCAACTAAATGATTAAGATGAAACTTGGTACAGATACACATGTGAACCTGGATAAAAATATAGGCAACTATTTATCTTCGTAGGTCGCGCGCAAAGCCCCGGGGGCAGTAGCTAGTTAGATTTAAGTATCATCAAGTCAAGTATGGAAAAAGCTAGGGTATATTTGAAAGCTCTTGGAGTCCCAATGAATAAAACATACCTTTCTGCCTGATTTTCCTGCACATACTAGGCCTGATTCCCGGTAAGTGCGCCAGACCTTTCTCCTGCTTGCAGTCGGTAATAGGAACCGTACTGTTATCGAAAGGATCAGCACACTTCGGATCGTTGTTGGAGCGACAGTTCCAACATTTTATACACATTCCTGAAACATTTATCGAACTTAGCACATTGTTTTCATCAGTTTTTTAGTGTCACTCGCTGGGTCACGCCCTAAAGTTTGCGTGCACCTCGGCTGTAGCTGTTAAATATCTATGCTATGAATGTATGAAAAAGTACCATACCATACGGAACTAGTGCAAGAACTATAGTCGCACACACAATGTATTTCATTATTATATCGTAATTTAGCCGGATATGCCAATAGATGTCTAAAAAATAGAATCACGCCCGATAAACGGAAAGAAAGAAAACACAACAAATTACAGAACAACAAAACAATTAGATATCAATCAATCAAAGCAAGCAAGCGGTTTTTTTTTTTTGTCTGACATTGTTGTATGTATACTTATTTCGTAAGTCGTTTTTATTTATAATAAGTAAGGAAGCTTATTCACAAAACAATAACGCGGAGCTAGAATGGGAGAATAGGAAATTTACTTATTATGACACACAATGGACGATACAAAAATTATTCAAAATATACAAAAATCAGTTATTTTACAAAATTATATTAATGTTTAGTACGGGATATTTTATAAAAGAAATAATAAAAATTTAGTTTTATATAATTAGGGAAGTTGTTAGTCTAGTCATCTCTACAAACGTCCCATCACTCACTTTTTCGGTTTATTCGGTGTTTGCACTATTTATTAATCTGTGCTAGAAGTATAGTGTTATTTGACTCTGTGGCTCGTCGAAGTGTTGTTTGCTAATTGCTTGCTTGCTTGAATAAGTTGGTTGGGGTGTGTTCATGTTCAAGAAACCAAAATAATTCAAATTCTTACTGCCTAAATTAAAACCTAGTTCACGATGTTTACCAAATCGTTGATACTCTTATCATTGTGTTCTGTGCCAGCTGGTAAGGTGTCTGTCGTCTATTTCATTGTTACTAAATTGCTTCTTGAAATTACATATATTTTTAACTTTACTTTCAGTTTTCTGTGTGAGATGCTACCAGTGTGCTTCATCTCAAGACAGCAAGGGTGATGATACGTGTGGCGCATACAAGAAATTCGATAGAGATAGCCATATAGCTGTAGAATGTGGAAGTGACGAGTCTCATATGCCTGGGTCCTTTTGCATGAAGCTGACCCAACAAGGCCCAAGAGGATTCATTTGTAAGTATTCATATTAGCTATTATTAGTCTCCTAGCGATAAATACACGCATATAGTAGGCAAGTATACAAAATTTAAGAGTTGCTTGATAAAGCGAAACATGATTAAAAACTTGCATGAGATTACAAACAACATTTTAATTATAAACATTATTTTTCAGGGGATGGTAGATGGCGACAAGTTATAAGACGCTGTGCATCAGTTGCTGAGACAGGAGTGACTGGGGTCTGTAACTGGGGAGTCTTTGAGAATGGAGTCTACTGGGAGGAATGTTACTGCTCGTCTGATGAATGTAACGGTACTATGTATGTAACATCGTCATTGACTGTTGTATGTGCAATGATTGGGTTAGCGCTGAGCTCTGTGTTTATTTGGTAAGGATTATACAGACAGGGTGATTACTGGATGTAACTCTAGCTAGTCCATGTATTAGTGGACTTGATCTTACATTTTACATGTCCAGATTGTCTTTTATATGGCTGAAGAAGTGCCTTATATTAAGTAGATTTAATTCTTATTATTGATGACAAAATAAGAGTTTGTTGACCTAAGGCTGGGGATAATCAAAATGTGACTTGAGTATAAACTACTACTATCTTTGACTATCGGGACAGCATGATTCAGTTTTGCTACTTACAAAATGTGACGCCAGTGACACATACATATTAAGCCATAGATATTAAAACACTTGATCTACCGGACTAGCCTTTTTTCAATACTTTAAATATTGTAGGATTTCGGTTTAAAAGTAAACTTTAATAACTCTTATTTTGTCTTACAATATTGTACGAGTCCATCCAAATAAGTGCCTCATTTTTGCTGATTTACAGCTACTGAATTATCAGTAGTTGTACTGATTTCCTGATCCACATTTGCACAAACCTGTGCTTATCTTATAGACTTATGCTTTATCCTATAAACAAATAGTTAGCATAACCCTTGAGTATGTTCTGTCCTCGTTATTCTAATGTTAAATAATAGGGATGGCAACAGATTTAATTAGCTAGTGTGTATTTTTATGATACTATAACATAATGTCTTACATTATGATCTTACATTTTACATGTCCAGATTGTCTTTTATATGGCTGAAGAAGTGCCTTATATTAAGTAGATTTAATTCTTATTATTGATGACAAAATAAGAGTTTGTTGACCTAAGGCTGGGGATAATCAAAATGTGACTTGAGTATAAACTACTACTATCTTTGACTATCGGGACAGCATGATTCAGTTTTGCTACTTACAAAATGTGACGCCAGTGACACATACATATTAAGCCATAGATATTAAAACACTTGATCTACCGGACTAGCCTTTTTTCAATACTTTAAATATTGTAGGATTTCGGTTTAAAAGTAAACTTTAATAACTCTTATTTTGTCTTACAATATTGTACGAGTCCGTCCAAATAAGTGCCTCATTTTTGCTGATTTACAGCTACTGAATTATCAGTAGTTGTACTGATTTCCTGATCCACATTTGCACAAACCTGTGCTTATCTTATAGACTTATGCTTTATCCTATAAACAAATAGTTAGCATAACCCTTGAGTATGTTCTGTCCTCGTTATTCTAATGTTAAATAATAGGGATGGCAACAGATTTAATTAGCTAGTGTGTATTTTTATGATACTATAACATAATGTCTTCTTTATTTATATCACAGTTAGCAGGTCACAATAATACAACATGGATATTTTATATACATTGTACAACTTACTTTAAGAACCTGATGGAAACATCAGGTCTTTTTACTGTTTAACTTGACATTTATATTGACCTGATGTCATTATAAACCCCCTTACCCATGTACTAGGTAATGTGTAATTTTAATTAAGAAATACAGTGACATACTTTAACTTAATTCTTAAACCTACAGGATTGTCAAGAATCTCATTGTTTTCTATTTTAGGTATCAGTTGATGATATACAGTTTATTTTTTCAATATTTTGCTGTTAGAATAGAATTGTTCCGAGCCAATTAGAATAGTAATGATAATGAATTAATTATAATGTACATGTGTAGTGTTACTTATAAGCAAACATCTGTTGAGCTTGAAAGAAGAATGAGTTACTGTGCAAATATCGGCAATATATCTAAGTATATAATTAATAGTAATTGACTAACTTATACATTGTTTTATACATCACATAAAGAAACATACCTTACATAAATATTTATATACCTTACATAAATATTTATTCTTATAGTTTAAAATGTATCATAATTATTTTGGAGTAATTAGGTTTATACTAAATATTGTACCTAAAGTGAACTTCTAGATCTTTATACTAATTCATTTTGATTAGATAAAGATCATTAGTACATAATTAGTATAGGTACATACTCATTGCATTTAGTATTTTATTTAAGTATGTAAAAAATTGTGACTTCAATCTTATTATGTATCAATATCACTTTGGTAAACACGGGTTTTACTCACGTAATATTTTGTTATTTTGTCGGAGGCACCGACACTGTTTCGATTCATCTAGTCTAAAGAATCTGATCAGGGTGAGTTTGATCCGCGGTCCGCTTGTTGTCGCTCGCGTTCATGGTTCACGGTATTAAACTCACCCTGATGAAGATTCTCTAAATGAATCGAAACAGTGTAGATGCTTCCATCGACAAAATAATGAGTAAAACCTATGTTCGTTGAAATGTCAAAATGTATTAGTAGGTATATCATAGTACAACTCACTAAAATTTTAAAAGTAAAATAGTAAACCTTTGTATCAATTTATGACAATATACTTCCAAATTTTATTTATTTATAATGGTATTATGTTCAAATCAGTAATCAAATAAAAGTATTAGATGTTACTGTCTTATGACCAAATTATTTGCTTTTGTCCATGTTCGTAATAAGATTTTATAACTAGTTACGTATCAAGATTTTCATAACCAGTTATTAAACAAGACTTTTTTTCCATTTATAGAACGAGAATCGCATAGACATGTATGGTCTCCTGGTAGTTTTTGTAAAATAATGAATATTGTGAAATTAATCTTTCTTACGTAGTGGCACTTCTATGCAGGGCTTGATACCGGTACCAATAATATCGGTATTATAGCGGTAATACCGATACTTTCATTTCGATATGTTCGAGTACCGATACTTTAGAAGTATCGATACTTTGCTCTAAAATACCGGTAATTCATAGCGGTTCTTGCGACGTTGCCAGCTCTCCGGTGCTAGCGTACGAACAGGGGCAAGCGCGTGCTTGCCAGTTTGTGCATATATCACGCGCGGAATATTTGCAGAGCACATTAATTTGAAGTTTCGAATAATGTGGTCAATTATTTTGAACTGACGGAATCTACAGCAAAGTGCATATTGTGTGACAAATTTCTAAAGGTATTTTAAGCAAGTATAAGTAGGTATTGTTGTTTTCAATTTTAATGTTAGATACGTAGCTACTGACTTACCTTTTCACATTACAATATGTATTATATACTATCTAATTAACTTTATTTACCATCTTTTTAAATAGTATATGTAGGTAGATAAGCTAGTATAAAGTAAGAAACTTATTATCTTTATCTATGAAACTTACTTAGATACATTTTATTTTAGTAGGTAGGTACTTACAAAAGCCTCGATAGATTAAAGAATTGGTCGAAATCGTTAGCCGTACCGATAATGGTGTAAATATGATAAAAATGACGAACTATTTGCAAGAAAATCTGAGAACCACAATCAATGACTCTATTACCAGTCATACCAGTTCTACTAACAATACCATTGTTGATTCGGGATCGGATACAGAGTCAGAATCTGACATGATAAGTGAAGATAGCGTAGATGAGAGTTTACGAGACAACCTCGATAGTGCGTTGACATTGTATCCGAATGACCCGGATTGTATTCCATCTGTCAGATGCGCAGCTCACACGTTGCAGTTGGATGTCTGTGATGCTCACATCAATAATGTAACACAGGATTTAAATATGACTGTTAGAAATTTAATTAAAAAATTCCGCACGCAGAACTATGACATGTTTATGAGGGTTAGTGACAAGAAAAAAACATTATTGGATTGCCCGACTCAGCCCTCACTGAGTCGGGCAATCAAATAATACATTTGGATACATTTCTACATTTGATATGCTGGAGCGATATTTGGCCTTGAAAGAAGTTATCTCCGGAGAACCTAATAATGATCTTTTCTTTCCAGTAGAAAAGTGGCCGATTCTAGAATATGTCATCAAATCGCTGAAACCGTCAAAAGTTTACTCACCTTAAAGCTACAGATGAAACAACTTAGGAGATTTTTATAGAGAGTGACTCAAGTGTGAATTGGAAAACAGTGAATATATTGTTTAAATCTTAGCAGAAGCTTAGTTCAGAAATGAAAGAACGACAGAAATTGCTCTTAGGTTCAGGATTTAACTCAATACTGACATCAGAAGAACAGACAACTGCTCGAAACTACCTTATCAAGATATACCACAGAATGGTATTTTTAGACAATAGCATACTCGTAGAAACAAATGATTTACAATCGACAGCAGAAAGTACAGGAATCTAAGATGTTAAAGCAAAAGAAACCGATATACTACTAAATAAACTGAGGCATTTTATGACAACCACATATAAAGAAGCCCATCAAAGTTCCTCTGCTACAACAACAACATCCCAAACTGAGAACCTGAAATACTTGTTGATCAGTTTTCTGAATGAACTGCTTCTCGACCATTCAGTAAATATATTTGATTACAAGCATTAGATAGTCGTTTTGCACGTAGGTTTGACGACTTCCAGCCTCCCGAACAAGCCGAAAAGGCTTTAACACCATAGACCACATCCATACGCTCCGACAGGTTATACAGAAGACCGAAGAGTATAACCGGCCACTTTGTTTAGCGTTTGTGGACTATGGGAAACCCTTTGATTCTGTCAAAACCTGGTCAGTGTTGCGATCACTCCAGCGGTGCCAAATCGACTATCCGTATATCTTAGTGTTGAAATATCTGTACAGTAACGCCACCATGTCTATCTGACTCCAGGACCAGAGCACGAATCCAATCCCATTGCATAAAGGGGTGAGACAGGGAGATGTTATTTCTCCGAAACTGTTCACCTCTGCATTGGAGGATGTTTTCAAGCTCTTGTACTGGCACAGACATGGTATCAACATCAATGACGAACGTCAACATCATGGCAGAATCGCTGGATAACCTAGGCACAATGCTCAGCGACCCTTCAATATCGTCTCCCAACAGGTGGGTCCTAAAATGAACATGAGCAAGACAAAAATCATGTCAAGTGCTCATGTTGCACCCATACCGTTACATGTTGGTAGCCACATAATCGAAGTTTATTAACCATTATGTCTATTTGGGTTAGACAATTCAACTAGGCAAGTCCAACTTCGACATAGAGGCAATCGACGAATACAACTCGGATGGGCAGCGTTCGGAAAATTACGACACATCTTCGTGTGTGCGCCAGTCAGTGCGTGTTGCCAGGCATGACATATGGAACTGAGACTTGGTCGCTAGCTATTGGCCTCATACACAAGCTCAGAGTCGCGCAACGTGCGATGGAGAAAACTATGTTGAGTGTTTCACTACGTGATAAAATCCGCAACGAGGAAATCCATAGAAGAACCAAAGTCGCCGACATAGCACTCAAAATTTGCAAGTTGAAGTGGCAATGGGCAGGCCATATAGCTCACAGAACTGATAACTGGTAACCGTAAAAATCGCAGGAAGTCGGTGGATGGAGAAGGCTCAAAATCGTTATTCCTGGAAATCTATTGGGGAGGCCTATGTCCAGCAGTAGACTTCATAAAGGATGAGATGATGATGATGACTAGCAATCCAAGAAATCACCAGACCCATTACGAACTTAGCTCAGGTTGTGCCATCTGCACCTGCGACTCGAGTAAGCGTGGAACGCTTGTTCACAGCTTTTAAAATTATTTTGTCCCATTAAAGAATGTCATTAAAAGACGATCTTGATTGAAATGATTTATTATTTATTTATTTTAAATTATTTCTGTGTACTAGACTCCATCGTCTTCTTGCAACCTTTTTCTTTTTGTGACGTGTTTACAAAATGTTGACAGCATTGTAGAACTTTCGATTGGACGAGGATCATCATCCCAACTTTGTCCATATTTGAATTCGTAATCGTTTGTATATGAAAATAAAGGTATACCAACAGTTATTAATAAGCGAGCTGGTAGGTACCTACCTATATTCTATTATAGTCATAGTCATATTATAAGTGTACAGTTCAGAGTTAGCCACTAGCTCATACTAACTTACTATATGTGTGAAAATGGCACAAATGAAAAAAGAAATAATTTGTAGAGGTACGTATGAGAGTAGGTTGGACACCTAAATATTTTTTTTTATAAGTAGGTACTTACTATAAAATACTTATACGTAAAATAACGAAGCCTGGAAAGTGCATCTTTTAAACTACTTAGGTAGCAAAGCCTATGGAATTTTGTTTTTTTTTCTTATTTATTTATTTAATTGTTGACATTTATTTAAAAGTATATTTATGCATCAGTGTACTACTCTCTATCGGTGGAGGAAAAAAAATGCGAAGAAACCTGCAGCTTACACACATATTTTACATGACGCTGTAGGTTTAATTATCTAGAAGTTATAGAATAGATGGCAAACAGCCTGTTATCTCACATTATTATTACACACATTAAAAGTATAACCTACATACTATCCATTTTTACTTATTTTTCAGCACTCTTCACTGGATTTTAAACGCGCGTGCGTACGAAGCTATTACTAAACTAAAATAACAAACACAAAAACCACCGACAACGACGCCGTGTATTTCTAATAAGTTTTCCCTCTCGCTTGCACAAAATTAAACTGCTTGTATCGATATTTTACGTGAATATTATCGGTAAATATACCGATACTTATTGAAAGTATCGATATTGTAGTACCGATACCGATTAAATTACCGATACGGCAATAAGTCTAATTATATCGGTTCTCAAAAATACCGGTATAATTTATATCGATACCAAGGATGTACCGGTACCAGGTCAAAGTCAGTCGTACCGGTATTTAAAAATACCGGTAAAACAAGCCCTGCTTCTATGTATGGTCTTCTGTTACACTGGACAAATTAGCGACCGGACAGAGTCAGGAGAAAAAGTTAAATCAGATCGAAACCACTTAGTAAGGTTTTGTTAGAGTACTTATAGAAAATAACGCGCAAGGCGAGCTAGCAAAGCGACAGCGATGACATATGGAACTGAGACTTGGTCGCTAACTATTGGCCTCATACACAAGCTCAGAATCGCGCAACGTGCTATGGAGATAGCTATGTTGGGTGTTTCACTACGTGATAAAATCCGCAACGAGGAAATCCGTAGAAGAACCAAAGTCACCGACATAGCACTCAAAATATGCAAGTTCAAGTGGCAATGGGCTGGGCAGGCCATATAGCTCGCAGAACTGATAACCGTTGGGGAATAAAAGTTCTCGAATGGCGACCAAGAAACGAAGCGTAGGACGACTCCCAACCCTACCCGATAGACTGATGACATTGTTAAAGATCGCAGGAAATTAGTGGATGGAGGGCTGAAAGGAAATCTATTGGGGAGGCCTATGTTCAGCTGTGGACTTCTAGGGGCTGATATGATGATGATGATGAACCTAATGCATATCATTAGATGCACAAAACAAAAGTAAACTACCTAGGTATAGGTAAATACAATTGAGAAATCATGTCTTTGTTAAAAATATATTCTACTAGTTGTCCGCAGCTTCGCCCGCGTTGAAGATTTTTCCCGGGATAAAAAGTGGCCTATGTCACCCGGGGATAGTGTAGGTAGTTTTCCAACGGTAAAATATTTTTTCAAATCGGTCCAGTAGTTTGTTCGTTACATACAAAAATACAAATCTTTCCTCATTTTATTATTATTAATATTGTTCTTGTATGTTTTTGTTTGTGCTGAATAAATGTTTTTCTTTCTTTCTATTAGTGTGGATTTCTTGTAGTCAGTAGGTACTACAGACAAAATACGTTTCTGTGGCGAGCGTGTGATAAGTAATTAATTTCAGTTGAATAAGTGTTTTCATTTGGATCTATTCTACACTAGTGTGCATTGCCTTAGCAAAATGTTGACGAATTTCAGGGTTTTGAGTACGCAGATAATTAGAGCATTGTTTCGTGTAATTGTGCAAGAAATTTCATAATTGTGCGTCCACAGGAAAAAAAAGTTATGGACAAAAAACAGATTTTGCTAGGGGAACGTTTGCAACGTCACACCAGCAAGATTTTATTGAAATAATGTACGTAGCTTAAAAATAATAAATGGATTGGGAGGCTTATAATTGTGCACGATTGTGCACGAAAAATCAAATTTGTGCATCTAAGGACTTTCGAGATACCTATTCATGTTTTTGCTGACTATGTGACTATGGCGAAACTTTAATGTCAGTTTACACGAGCTCTAGACATGTGACATAGCTAGAAATTGGCCAAAAGTTAGTGCGTCGAGCCATCTCGCTGTGCTGAAATTTTCAGCAATAACAAGCGACTAGTTTAAGAAATATATCAAAAACCCATAATCTAGTATAACCCGGTCTATGTTAAAAGACTATAAAAAAGTGGTGCCATAGTACACATAATACTATGTGCACATAATAACGACCACCCTAAGAGCAATAGCGCACTAGCGACCAGGCCGCAGCGGCCAGGTCGCGGCGGCCATCGAGATAGATACATTAGTATGAAATCGCCATAGAGCGCGCGCACCTGGCCGCACGCGGCCAGCGGCCACACCAAGCCGCAGCGACCACCGAGATCGAAGCGACGCATTTGCGGCCCGTGTTCAGTCGCTGGCCGCTGCGGCCACTGAGATCAATTGCATTGTAGTTTAATCACCAGTGTGCGCGCACTAGCCGCGGCGGCCGCACGTGTTGTGGAACTTCACATTCACATTTATTCACATGAACATCACAAATCACGCTGTGATTTGTGATGATCATCGCGATGTCTTTCGACACGGAAAGATTTATAACCGAGATTGAGACAAGGAGGGCGTTGTGGGACATGTCCTGTGAAGACTACGCCAACCGAGACTTAAAAAGGATGATGTGGGAAGAGATTATAGAAATATTTGGTAATGAAAAATTAACAATAACTGAAAAAAACGAACTAGGTAAGGAATGTTTATTTTATTGTGTTCTCAGAGCTACTCGATTTTGCCACGGGAGTTGTCCTTTACCCACGAAGTAGTCAGCAAATAGATCTCTGTTTTGTGTAGATGTTCTATTTCCTCTTGAAGGCTGGCAGGGAGGTATTCCTTCAATAGTTGGGGGAATATACAAAAAAAATGGAAAAATATAAGGGACTCATTCCTCAGGGAGCTACGACGTGTCAAAGGCGCAAAAAGTGGCGCCGCAGCGAAACGTAAATCTCCCTATGTATATTTTCAACACCTGATGTTCCTTAAAGATACGGTGGAACCGAATACAACAGAATCGAACTTAAATGATGCGGAAAATATAGTCCCTCCAACCCCCGAATCAGTATCTCAAGGACAACCAAGATCAAAGAAGAAAAAAGAAGACAATAATTTCGAAAAAGAAGATCTTGTTTCGGTTTTAAAAGAAAGCATAAATTCAAGAATTCAACGTGAATCAGTTCTCGAAGACGACAATGACAGATTATTTATGCTTTCCTTAGTAAATGATTTCAAAAAAATACCCGAATCCGCGAAGCTGACAACCAAGATGGAAATGATTAATCTAATCCACCGAGCTCAAAGTGGAAGATATGATCCAAGCCACTATGAACCTTTGACCAGGCACAGCCAACCTACTTACCCTCGAAGCAGTTATACCAACCATCAGGAATATCAACAGGGATATTTTACTAAGCAATCAGATAATGGACCACTTGCCACAATGAGCTGCCGCCCTTCTCTGTCACGTCCCAGTGAACTGCCGCCGCCATTGGATTCAGGAAGAGAAGAAAATTCTATCCAATCACCCGAATCAAACTACTCTCAGGCCTCGCAAGATTCAGAAATATTTGAAACGTTTTTAAATAATTATTGAACAACTGCACCTTTGATTGTGATAATACAGTACTTAAATACTTTTATGTATCTACTTGTTTCACTTATCTACCTGCATCCTTTTTCATAAAACAGACACAGGAACCGTAAAGAAATAATTTGAATAAAATTAGATAGGCATAAGCTTACCTTAAGGTTACAACAAGTTTTTCCTTGGCAGAAATGCAGGGGCGAAATTTAGTTACAGTGCCGGTGATTGATGGACTTAATTTTCTTAACAGTTCTTCAAACGAAGACTTGCTCATCCGCAAATAATTAAAGAACTTGTCATCATATAGCTGAAGGTCGGTGAAATAAGTATGAAATAATCCCTTTGTTCGCCTTTCACGTAGCAAGGGATGAACCCAATATTTTTTCCTTTTCTTTTTCCACTTCTTACTTATAAGATACAAAAGCACTGCTATTTCCTCAACGTCCATATTGAAGCGCGCTGTATGTGCAACTGACGATCGTAGCCGCGGTTTTGGCCGCGTTGCAAATCGTAACCCCTGCGGCCAGGCCGCGCGTACTAGCCGCGCTGCCAGGTCGCTAGTGCGCTATTGCCCTAAATTGTTACCGTTAAAATAAAAATCGCCATGTTTACCATAGTATAAATGTTCTAGCATTACAGTACCGCAACGTTTCTTATATACGAATGTTCGGCCGAATCTTCAGCCAATATTATATTCTTTCATTTATTTTATTTTAGACATTTCTGACATGACACCAAACTGGTACTATGTATTTATGCATACACATTTACACATAAACAGCAAAATTTTAATCATGAATAAAGGCTATATTGCAAAATAAATATTTCATCGTTCTTACATACCAGCAGGAAAAATAAAATTTGATTAATAACATGTGCTAATATTCAAATTTACCTATATAAGTGAATCTACATTTTACATGTACCATGGTGTTAAGGGTTTTACATGTTCAATGGTAAAAATAGGTGTACCACAAGGATCAATACTCGGGCCATTCTTGTTTTTATTTATATAAATGATTTACCTAAACTTGTAAAGGATGATCACGAGATTGTACTGTGTGCTGATGACATGTCACTCTTATTTAAATTAAAGCGACGACTTACTAATCTTGACGATGTAAACAATGCAATCGCTATAGTTGTAACATGGTTTAATGTAAACAACTTATTACTAAACGAGAAAAAAACGAAATGCATTCGTTTTATACTGCCCAACGTTAAACAGGTGAAAGCTAATGTAAAAATTCAAAACGAAAAGATAGATCTCGTCGACACCACAGTGTTCTTAGGCATTACTTTAGATAATAAACTGCAATGGGGCCCGCACATAAATAAATTGTCGAAGAGACTCAGCTCTGCGGCATACGCTGTTAAAAAGATCCGTCATTTTACCGACGTAGATACCGCTAGACTCGTTTACTTCAGCTACTTTCATAGCATTATGTCGTATGGCATTCTGTTGTGGGGGAGTGCTGCTGATATTAACACCATATTTGTGCTGCAGAAGAGGGCTGTTCGTGCAATTTATAACATGGGCCCTAGAGAATTACTTAGAAATAAGTTTAAAGAAATTAATATTATTACAGTGCCTTGTCAGTATATATACGAAAATTTAATGTATGTGCACAAAAATATTCATTTATTTAAAAAAAAATTGCAATAATCATAGTATTTACACTAGAAATAAAGGTAAACTCGCTGTTCTCACTGTTAGGCTCGCTAAAGTTAATAAGTCTTTTATAGGGCAATGTGTACGCTTCTATAACAAGGTCCCAAGCGACGTGTTAGATTTGTCGATTGGCAAATTTAAAAACGTAATTACACAGAAACTGTCTATTAAAGCATATTATAAAATATCTGATTATTTAGATGACAAAAAAGCTTGGGATTAATCAGCTCCAAGTCGATTCGGCATCCGTAACAGAATTGTCAAGGATCATACAAAAAAATGTTAAGACCAGACAAGTTTTTTGCCGGATTCTTCTTGAACTGGGGTTAGGAGGAACCGGCACCTAGATTCACTAGCATGTAAGAAGACGATTCAAAGTGGTCCTTGTGATTTTATTTAATAAATAAATATTGAATTTTTGAATTTTGAACAATCAAGTAACCTTCTAATGAAATTTTCTTTCTAACATTATTATGAAGCTGTGTATCAATTTTCATTGTCTTCATACCATTTTATCAGTCATAATATTAGAAAGTTTTGAGGATTCACCTGGCTAAAGCTAAGACCACACACACAGTGAAGGTTTCTAAGGTCAGTGCCCAACGCCAACGGTGCTTAACCAATTCCTATAATGAACTATATTTAGAAATAAATAAGTAGGCACTTCGTTTGTTCACCAACATATGTTAAACAATATTTCTTAATGTAGGTATCTAAATGTACATTACCCATTATAACTATTTAATGTAGCTAAGAAGCTTAACGGTAATTAACCATCCAAACTTACAAAAAGGCTGACAAAACCGAAGATATATTTTAGAAAACATTTGAAAATATTATTATGATACCGCAGCCAATTACTACAACTGAATTATTTAGGTATGTTTGTACATGTGTGTTGTGGTTTGTAACCTACCTTTATCCTGAATTATAAATATTCTTGCCCAACACAGCAGCAGTCAACCCTTCCGCCAGAGCTGCCAGACTGAATTTCAGAAGAGTTAATGAGATCAAAATTATGTTGCGCTACTGCAGGAAATTGTACTATTTTCTTAGTTTTTTGACATTACAATGCTGACAATTTATGGAGGTCGTTGTTATATAATATGGCACCACTTTTCAATAGTCTTTTATATAATTTATGGGTTTTTGATATATTTCTTAAAATAATCGCTTGTTATTGCTGAAAATTTCAGCACAGCGGGATGGCTCGACGCACTAATTTCTAACTTTGTCACATATCTAGAGCTCGTGTAAACTGACATTAAAGTTTCGCCATAGTCACATAGTCAGCAAAAACATGAATAGGTATCTCGAAAGTCCTTGGATGCACAAATTTGATTTTTCGTGCACAATCGTGCACAATTATAAGCCTCCCAATCCATTTATTATTTTTAAGCTACGTACATTATTTCAATAAAATCTTGCTGGTGTAACGTTGCAAACGTTCCTCTAGCAAAATCGAAAACAATGCTCTAATTATCTGCATACTCAAAACCCTGAAATTCGGCAACACTTTGCGAGGGCAATGCACACTCTACACTAGTGTAGGCTCAGCTCGTCAACGGCTCAATCTAAAATTCTTTAAATAAAATTAGATTACTTTGACTAAATACCTGTATCGATCAATAAATCCCTGACAGTTTTGAATGAAATGCTGTCAAAAATCTACGCTTAGTTCTTCGATTACATATTATGACGTAGGTACCTACCTAACTTAGATTCTACAAATGCATTAGTTTTTCTCGTTATATTGAGTAAACTTGACGGAATTTTAATCTATAAATGGTGACTTCTTACAACAAATGTAGACAATTTAATGAAAAGTGTACCTACTAAGTTACTTTGTAATTTTTACGACGAGCTAATAAGTCCTAGACGGTCATGCTGCAATGACGTTTAGAATTTTGACATAGACAACTGACGATAGACTGCGACAGTGCTGCCCGATATCTAAGTGAATATCCCCTAAACTTAGCATGAAGAGACAAAAATGAAGAGAAATGAAGAGAAAAAACCCCAATCAAGCAGGTGTTTTAAAAATTAAAATGTAAACTTCTGGGTGTCCAAAGAATTAAAATAAATGTTGGTATATAGGATTCCTCCTTAATAATCCATTCAACATTCAATATTACATTTTAATTACCTACTCTGACTAACACAGATTAAAGTTTGTATATTATAATTTTTATTAAATTGTTATTATTTTGTTATTCTCTACTTACTAAAATATGATAAATAAAATATGAAACGACCCAACCTTTTCTAATCCAACTAGAGATTTTGGTGTGTTCACTGTCAAACTTAACACGGACTGATAGATTGAAATTAATTAGTCATACCAAAAAACCAACATTGATATAAACTGACTGAATTAACTGTATTAATGATATACACAGGATATATACATTTTTTATACAAGATTAAAGTTTGTATAAAAAAAATATTAAATAATTATTATTTTTTCGTTCCCTACTTACAAAAATATAATAAACACGCATGGACATCATTTGAGTTGAGTGTTTGAGTACATTCAGTACTTGGTGTTACCTCCTCTAGCTGTTAAAACTGCTTGCAATCTTCTCGGCATGCTTTTGATTAAGTTATCAATGAAATCTTGTGGTATTCGATTCCACTCTTCTTCCAGTACCTACCCTTTTCAGATCTCCTATGTTTGTTGATGAATCCCGCTGTTTTATTTGTTTGCCGAGCTTATCCCAAACATGTTCAATGGGATTTAAGTCTGGCGAGCGTGCTGGCTACGGTAAAACGTCTATTTCGACCTCTCGAAGATACCCCGAAACTATCGGTGCAGTGTGGGGTTGCACATTGTCCTGCATTAATTAAAAATTATCTGCGATGTTTCGGGCATAGGGCATGGTGATCGATTCTAAGAAGTAATTTACGTTCCGAGCCGCAGTCACGGATCCATTCTACGATGTGATGCAAATGCCGCCCCATAACATTACTGGCCCTCTACCATATGACTTTCTTCCCACAATATTAGCCTTAAGCCTTATGGCTTAAGACAAAACCTAGACGAGTCAGTGAAAAATATTTTCCCCCAGTCATCATCATCATTCCAATTTTGGTATAAGCGAGCAAAGTTACTTCTTCTTCTTCTTCTTCTTCCTACGGTTTTAGTGCTAATTGTCACCTGCCGAAGGTCCTGGAGCGTAGATCTAACTTCAGAAGAAGTCAAAAGTGCGATTTCTCAGAACACTGTTCGCCATAAATCGATCGTCTCTCGCTGATGTGACTCTCTTGCGACCTTGCCCTGCAAGTCTCGTGTACTTTTCAGTCTGCCGGTAACGTTTAACAATTCGAAAGATGACGGATTTGGAAACTCATTTGAGCCACTTCTTTATAACTGCGACCATTTTCAATTAAAGTAACAGCTTTGGAAACCTGAGCTACGCTAAGATCCGGCATTGACTGCCTTCAGGTATTCATTGATGTGTAAGAACCTCTATTGCGATACGTTTTTGTAAAAAAACACGAAAAAAGACATATTTTATGAAATTAATACGCATGACGCATGCATGACGTATGTCAGCAAAATTATTCTAATATACTAGTGACTAGTACTAGCTTCCCGCTGTCTGTCTGTCCCTATGTATGCTTAGATCTTTAAAACTACGCAACGGATTTTGATGCGGTTTTTTTAAATAGATAGAGTGATTCAAGAGGAAGGCTTATATGTATAATGCATGCATAATATAGTAAAGAAACACTGATAATTTCGTTGAAGAAGATTGTATTGATAGATTTGTATTCTTTTATATTATTCAATAATGTTCAATGTCTATTGTGAAAAATAAAGTGACAGTGTGTCAATGAGAGTAAAGTGTAAAAGAAAGAATATACAAGATTGTTTTTGGAAAAACCGTTTAATTATATATCCTCAAACTTGCATAAGGAAAGCAGTTTCGCGTAGTGCTGACCACTGCAGCAGAAACTACATCAGGTTATGTGCCCATCATGGAAAACGCTACGGGAAAATTTCAAATTGGTCTGTTAGAAGGGAAATCGAATTGGGATACATGGAAGTATAAAGTGACCTGCTTACTACGCACTGTGACGACAGCGCTAGATGTAGTCGAGGGCACCTTTCGTTGACCTGAACCACCAGGCCCCAAAGCTGGTGATGCTGAGATGGGCGCGTACAATACGAATCAAGAGCGTTTTGAAAAAGCCAACCGCCCTTCTTATACCAACGAAAAAAATATTTGGACACAGCTTAACATAGAACTCAAGAAGGACAACAACAAAGAGTTACCCGAACTTCTGTTGATTTGTAAAATTCTAGACACGCTGGAACGCGAAGAAGGTGTCAACCTTCTTCGCGTTCAGAAGCAGCTGGCTACTACAACCAAAGACCGACAGAACCATCGAAAGCTTAACCAGCCATCTATGCGCGTTCGAGCGAGCTAAATGTAACAAAGTACAAGAGCAAGAAGCACTCATCGCGAATTCAAGTAACTCACATGCTAATGAAAGGAGTGTAAAGAAGGACAAGAAGTTGAGATGCAACTACTCACGACATCGGACATCGCGTAAGAAACTGTCAGAAGTGGATTAACGATGGCAAGCCTTCCAAGTACAGACAGTACAAGACAGTAACCGGCAGTCAACACCTACTCCTAATGCCGCTAACATGATACTGATGTCTATTGAGGACACAGAAGTTTTTTCAATCGATCGCGACACCGAGAATTGGTACGTAGCTAATGGCGCCACGAGCCACGTAACCAACCGGGCGGATCTGTTCCAAAATTTCGAACATTTCAAAAAAGATAACCGTACTGCGACAACGGCCAACGGCAACTCAATTAGTGCTAATGGCAAAGGTTCAGTAATGATCGAAGGAAATGTTAAAGGGAAGCTACAACGAGTAATCCTCACGTCACGACGTTTGGTACGTTCCAGTCATAAATAAGAATTTATTCTCGGTTTTGGCACTTCACGATAGAGTTCCGAGCAGCGTATTCTCATCAACGACAAAAGAATGCACCGTCTATGTAAACGGAGAAGTAAGGCTGATTGGAAAACGACACAGCAATGGTGGTTTATATCGACTAGACGTAGTAAACATACCACCAGATAACCCTCCAGAAGTCTGTGCGACGACGTCGACGTCAGCAACGAAGCAGCTATATCATGAAAAGCTTGCTCACCAGAACAAGAGACACGTGAAAGAGACAGTTAAACACGAACTGGGTCTCGATCTACCTCTTGATAAGGAGACATGCGAAGGTTGCATATATGGGAAAGCCCATAGACTTAAATTCGGTACGAAAAATAGAGCTACGATGCCAGGAGAACTCGTACATACCGACGTTTGTGGACCGTTTCAGCCAAGCTATTCGAAGTTGCAATACTATGTTTTGTTTAAAGATGACTTTACAGGCTATCGTATAGTATTCTTCCTGAGACACAAGTCAGAGGTCAAAGATAAACTCGCCTTGATGCAAGCTCAGACGAAAGCATCAGGACATACCGTAAAATGTCTACTAAGCGATAACGGCGGTGAGTTTGATCATACGTCCGTTAGACGGATATTAGATTCTCACGGAATACAACAGAGACTTGTAGGATGAATTAGGCTTGGGTTAGGATGAATTGGCACCTAAATTCACCTAGTATGTAAGACGTTTCAAAGTGATCCTTGTGATTGTATTGAATAAATCATCTTTTGACTTTGACTTTGACTTTGTAGCCCCGTATACGCCTGAACAAAATGGTGTCAGTGAAAGGGAAAACAGAACACTGGTTGAGACAGCACGCACAATGATGTATGCGCATGAGACGATGCCGCAACAATTGTGGGCTGAGCTAATCAATACCGCCGCTTACATATTAAACAGAACAGGTCCTACAAAATACGACAAATCTCGCTACGAACTTTGGTGTGGAAAGAAACCCATAATTAAGCATCTGCGAATAATAGGCAGCACTGCTTACGTCCACATACCAAAGCAAAAACGGAAAAAGCTAGACAAAAAAGCAATCAAAGGCCGACTTATTGGATACAATGAAGATTGGTACCGTGTCTGGATTACTGACGGAAAGAAAAATACACTGGTGCGATCACGAGACGTAATTTTCAACGAAAATGCCCTTCCTAACAATGACGTTGATCAACCAGGTACTGATAAAAGTAAATCCAATACGAGGGAGTTACTGATCAGTTACCGATAGACAACATCAGAGAAAGCGACAAACCAGCTTCGAATCTGGAAATATGTCAAAGCCCTTTGAGAATTGAGTCTGAGGGAGGCCTAGAACCATCAGTTATTGACGATCCTAAACGTAGCCTTGAGGGAGTAATTCTGGAACAAGTCCAGGAAGACCACGTTCATGAATCAGAGTCCGTCACACAGCAAGATTATGGTGATCTTGAAGAAGAGCGACGAATTTCACGACGCTGAATCACCACGCTACAAACTTCGTGATCGCAGTAAGATAAAGAGACCCGAACGGTTTGATGATTACGTCTGCGTGACTGAATCGTTTCCCACGAATTTTTCGGATGCGATGAAAAGAACCGACCACGTAGAATGGCAAAGAGCGATGAACAGTGAAATGGAGTCATTAAAAGAGCTCAAGGTATGGACATCGTGTGCATTACCGAAAGGCAGGAAGGCGCTACCTTGCAAATGGGTCCTTCGTATTAAGAAGAATCCAGATGGCACCATCGACAAGTATAAAGCTCGACTGGTCGTTAAGGGCTATAATGTACACCGTTCCTCAACGGGAAACTTAAAGAGGAAATTTATGTCCAGCAAAACCAGATGGATATTCCGATGGGACATCAAACGTATGGAAGCTTCATCGGAGTCTATACGGTTTAAAGCAAGCTCCAAGATGTTGGAATTCTTGTTTCGAAGAAGTGCTATTAGACATGAATTTCAAGCAGTGTGAGGCGGACAGTTGTCTATACACTAAGGTCATCAATGGCAAAAAGATATTGATCACATTGTATGTAGATGATGGATTAGTAGCTGCTACAGATGAGGATTTAGCCAATTCTTTTCTGAAAGATTAAGGAAACAGACTACGGATTACCACGAAATCTGCGTCTCATTACCTGGGTCTACAAATAGTTAGAGAAGAAGATGGCTCAATTAAAATAAGTCAACAAGCTTATGCAAAAAAGATTTTAGAGCGTTTCGGGATGTCTGAATCGAATCCCGTAACCACACCGATTGAAAAGCACCCTCAATCAGGAAAAGTAGAACCTGATAAAGGAGAATGTTTTCCATATAGAGAAGCTGTTGGAGCATTAGCATACCTCATTGTCGGAACACGTCCGGACATAGCCTATGCCGTGGGAGTTGTTTCACGAAAATTAAAATTTCCCCACTAGAGATGACTGGCTTAGAGTGAAGAGGATTATGCGTTACATCAACGGTACCCGCTTCTACGCTATCAAATATAAAGCACAGCATTTACCTGGCGTGCTCGAGGGGTTCAGTGATGCAGATCACGGAGGTGATAGAGAAACTGGTCGCTCCACAACGGGAGTTGTCTGTCGATACTCAGGAGGAGTGATTTCGTGGCTGAGCCAGAGACAAGCTTCTGTAGCTATCTTAACTACCGAAGCAGAGCTTGTGGCTGCTAGTGAAGGAGCCAAAGAACTGGTTTGGCTGACAAAAGTCAAGCAAGACCTAACGTCTCTTGTGAAGACTCCGATATTGTTTGTGGACAATGAAGCAGCGGTTCGACTTGCCCACAATCCAGAATTCCACGAGAGGACCAAACACATTCGCATTAGGCATTTCTACGTGAGAGAGTTGGTTGCTGAATGTGCCATCGAAGTTGAAAGGATCGGGACAGCAAAGCAAGTTGCTGATATCATGACCAAAGGGCTTCCAAGGGCAACTTTTTCTTCTCTCTGCCTAAAACTGGGACTTTTTAACAGTTTGAATAAGGGAAAGTGTTGAAGAAGATTGTATTGAGTAGACTACAACCTTCTTTTATATTATTCAATAATTTTTATTTATTGTGAAAAATAAAGTGACAGTGTGTCAATGAGAGTAAATTGTAAAAGAAAGAATATACAAGATTGATTTTGGAAAAACCATTTAATTATATATCCTCAAAATTGCATCTGGAAAGCAGTTCCGCGTAGTGCTGACCACTGCAGCAGAAACTACATCAAATTTTAGAGGTTTTTAATCACATAAGACATTAGTAGTATATTAAGTAATCAATATTGCAATATTGTGTGAAGCCGGGGCGGGTCGCTAGTAACAAATAAACGAAAAAACAAATGAAAGCCAGAAATAGAGTTAGAGTTAGAGTTAGAGTTAGAGTTAGAGTTAGAGTTAGAGTTAGAGTTAGAGTTAGAGTTAGAGTTAGAGTTAGAGTTAGAGTTAGAGTTAGAGTTAGAGTTAGAGTTAGAGTTAGAGTTAGAGTTAGAGTTAGAGTTAGAGTTAGAGTTAGAGTTAGAGTTAGAGTTAGAGTTAGAGTTAGAGTTAGAGTTAGAGTTAGAGTTAGAGTTAGAGTTAGAATTAGAATTAGAATTAGAATTAGAATTAGAATTAGAATTAGAATTAGAATTAGAATTAGAATTAGAATTAGAAACAGAAACAGAATTAGAAACAGAAACAGAATTAGAAACAGAAACAGAAACAGAAACAGAAACAGAAACAGAAACATGCATTTTTGATTTTATTGATGAAGCGTTCCTCTAAATGAGTGCATGTGTGTGTATCAGAGTTACAAGTTAAGTCGACCTAGATCCCGGAGGGGGTTGAAGCTTCCATAATTTCTGACTGATTTGACTATGAAACACCCTACCCCAAACTTAACCGTTTTCAAGATATATCATTTTGAAGTTTTTTTAAGAAAATACCGATATTTTGTCTATTGGCTTATTTTTTTTTGGGATTTTGGCCTCTAAATGATTTGTGTTTGCAATTTTTGTGTAGTAGATGAGTTGTTTTCTTATTCCTAACACTAAAATTGCAGGTAACTTAACCAACTGGGTCGCAGTAGACGATTGATAGTTAGGAATTGAAATAAATTCGAAAAAGATATTGTTTTTTCTTTTTTTTTTAAGATATTTTAAAAATATCTACGTTTCAGTAGCTATCTAGTAAGGTATAACAAGCTAGGGTGTTATCAGAATTCTTAGAAAAAACTTTGATGAAAGGGTCCCAGGTAGTAGTAACAAATAACAGTATTTCGTTGAGTTACTTGTCCTACAAGGGATTGCGTTGCGTGCGAGCGGGATACCATACGATGTAAGCAGGAGTGAGCGAGAAAATACAATCCCCGCCCCGGTCATTAAGCAGACTAACCAAACAACTAAAAAGTTGTTTGGTTAGTCTGCTTACGCGATTCGTCCGTGGTAGATGTGATATTTAGTGCTTTTCGTTTCTTACTCGACTTGGCTTGGATTTCTGGACTGTTTCTTTCGATTCGTGATCGTGCTTGCAAACTGGACTCTGATTTGGAACTGTTGAAGATGACGACGTTTACGAACGATGAATATGCTGATATGTTGGTTTGTTACGGGTACTGCAATTGTGTATCTGCACGAGCTCGTGATGAATACATATCACGTTATCCGGGCCGCCGAATACCGGATGTTAGTGTCTTTAACGGAGTTTACCGACGACTTAGAGAGACTGGCTCTGTTTCGAAGCGACGAACAGACCTGGGTAGGCCACGTGTCAATGCTGAAGAAGAGCAAGACAATGAAATAGTTCAACGGTTTTTTCAGATTGGATCCAACTACTTCGACTAATATTGTTGCCTGAGAATTTGGACTATCGCAGTGGAAAGTGTGGCTTACGGTGAATACACGCCGTTGCAAGTTATTGAAGAAGGAGATCCTGTGAAGAGGTTGGATTTTTGCAGATTCATGCTCAATGCAGATTTAGAGGACCCATCATTTTTCAGAAATATCTTGTGGACAGATGAGTCGAAATTTGATAAAGACGGCATAACCAATTACCACAACGCTCATTATTGGGCCTCGAAAGTACACGGAAAGCCCAATAAGAAGCGGACAAAGGGATCACAAAGACGATTCAGTTTGAATGCATGGATGGGAATCATATCGAAGCATTTGATTGGGCCTTACTTTCTTCCTGACAACTTAAATGGAGAGAGTTATGTAAACTTTTTAAGAGAAGATTTACCCGACTTACTTGAAGATTTACCGCTCAATCTCATTCGTGACATGAGGTTTCAGCATGACGGTTGCCCTGCACACTACAGGAGGAGTGTCAGAGAATGGCACTAATTATCGTAATAACTGGATCGGAAGAGGTAGACCCATACCGTGGCCAGCTAGAAGTCCAGACCTGACTTCTAGCTGGCCACGGTGGCCCAGTGAACTTTTCTGGGACACATGAAGAGCTTAGTTTAAAAAGATACTAATCCAATAACATCTGTTGATGTTTTGAGACAGAAAATAATCGATGCGGCGAATGAAATAAGACGGGGTTTAACAACTGGTGTAGTAAAAAGTGTATTAAGACACAGAATGAGAGTTTGTGTGCGAAACAGAGGCGGACACGTGGAACATGAATTGTAATTGTAGGCATTAATGTAAAAATAATATTAAATGTAATTTTGTACCTATTTGGACTGTTTTATTGTTTTCTGACATAGGTACCATTATTTTATACTACTACCTGGGACCCTTTCATCCAAGTTTTTTTATAAGAATTCTGATTATACCCTAGCTTGTTATACCTTACGAGATAGCTACTGAAATGTAGATATTTTTAAGCACATCTGCAGCATGACTGTCATAGTTTTTTTTTAGTTATTTCTAAGAGAAAAAAATATCTTTTACGAATTTATTTCAATTCCTAACTATCAATCGTCTACTGCGACCCAGTTGGTTAAGTTACCTGCAATTTTAGTGTTAGGAAAAAGAAAGCAACTCATCTACTACACAAAAATCGCAAACACAAATAAATTGGAGGCCAAAACCCAAAAAAAAATAAGCCGATAGACAAAATATCGGCATTTTCTAAAAAAAAACTTCAAAGTGCAATATCTTGAAAACGGTTAAGTTTGGGGTAGGGTGTTTCATGGTCAAATCAGTCAGAAATTATGGAAGCTACAACCTCCTCCAGGATCTAGGTCAACTTAACCTGTAACCCTCTATAATACAGCGATCGAACGAACGAATTATCGAATGAAATCATACAAACCTAAACCCGGACAATATTAACATCTAATACCGAATCACGTACGAAGTGTTGGGCTAACATGTTTAATAGGAATTCTTTGATTCCCTTAACAAATCAACTGGTATCAAATAAAGGTACGTTCTAAAAACCTATAAGTACTTATCCCCATCTATAATTTTTCCCCTCAAAAATCCCCCAAAAACGGATATTTCCCCCCGGAGGCCAAAAATACCCCCGAATTTGCAGGGAATTCCCCCCCATCTGGCATCATTGACTGCGACTGTGTAACGTTATTTATACTAAATCAAAATCACTTGACATTGGCATTTGTCATCAAGACAGATGCCATTATAGGAAGAAGAACAAGAATATAATTTTTCGCCGTTTTAAGAAGCAAACATTACGTTTTATATTTTTTATTTTTTATTCTCTAGTTATTTATATCCAGGTTCATTAGTAATTTTGGTGTTTTTTTTAAATAGAGCTAAAGTTTTTGATCTGGGTGTAATTAATTGGAATAAAAGCTTTGTGTTTCTTTGTGATTCGAGCAAAAATAATTCGTATAATTATTTTATATAAAATAAGAAATGACGAACGACAAGATTACGACTTTGACATCATACTATAAAAACATGACATTGGCAAAATTTACATTATTATGACACATGCCATTGAAGAAGAGGGAGAAGAAGATATTTGTTCTAAAACACTAAAACTAAACATACCTACCTACGTAACCCTTCCCTTCGACTATCACTTGAATTTTATTGAATAATAATAATAATAAATATTGCTAGGCAATGAACAACACCATCTAGCCCCAATTATTTTGGGGCATAGGTTGCTTCTATTAAAGGTCAACAGACGACTGATAGAATAACTAGGCTTCCTACGACTGCTCACGTAGATACAAAGTAGAATATATATACTTACCTAAGTACATTTATACCGAGTTTGATTCAAGTATATTCAGGCATTATTGCGTGATTGAGTAGGTAGGTACTTAACTAACATCCACATAATCTTTCACATTTATATTATTACCCTAGAAGTAGGATTATAGGATATGAATGAAGTACAAGTACTTACCTAATTTAATAAATTGTCCTAACGTGTGCACGCTCAGTGAAGGCTTAGGATAAGAATGATAGTGGTCAGGGTCCAGTGACCAGCATGGCGATTACGGAACTCTTAATACAATCAAAGTCTCAGTTTCGATTAGCCATAGCTATTATTTTATGTATTATTATTATTATTACATACGTTTCTATCTCAGTTTCTATTCATATGACAGCATTTGTTACAATCAACACCAACCATCGGTAATACCAAGTAACTAATAGTAACTGAAAGCCTTTATACTATCAAAAAGGTAATAATGATAGACCGAGCGAAGCGAGTGTCTTCGTTTCAGACTGTCGTTTTTTGGAAAAAATTTCATAATGGCGGAGATATGGGTGTTGAAAACTTTAAAAAAGTTATATTTCAGTCATTTTTAAAAATGTTTGCGAGTTCTACAGCTCACAGAGCCACTACTAGAAATAATATTTATATCACTGTCTTTATTTATTTAAGCACACACACATCAAACATTATACAACATTATTGAGTGACAAAATGATAGGTACACTTCTGTATATTATAATGGACTCAATGATAAACAAATACATACCTAAATTACTCAATGTTTTCGTTCATAAGTACTAATGTATTGTATGCCCAAGACTGGTAGCTGTTGATACTTATGTTTAAAAAAATATCCATCTTTGTACATACACAGTGAAACAGAAGTTTATTCTATTCTATTCTTATATTATTATTATCAATGTTTTGATAGTAGGTATCTGAATTCCATAATTCCCTGGCAGGTCCCAAACCTATTCAACACCATCCAAGTTACCAAAATAAACGATTTGGCAATTAACCGTATGTGGTATCCCATACGGTTAATTGCCAACTATCTACTATAGTTGTTTAATTGCCAACTATATGCATTTTTTTTATTACGATAAGAGTCTGATTAGGGGCGGACAGGCAGACAGACGGACATAGCGAAACTATAAGGGTTCTATATTGGACTTTGGAACCCTAAAAAAGCTCACCATGCTTTTCTTCTTGCTTTAGCGATACGTACGTCGGGTCTCGTTTTGAAAAGATATTTACCCTCATTATAATATCAAATATCAATTAGGCAGTCCATTCATTTCATCGCCCAGTTATTATAATTATAATGTAGGCTGAATCAATTCATAAGATTTATGAACCTGCAAAAAGGGCGGGTAGGTTTACTGGAAAAATGTCCTTTCAATTTTCGTAATGAATTATCGTTGCTCATTGAGCTTTCGGCGGCAGTTTCATCGTTTGTCGCCGGGTTCGGAAAACCCCGTGGATTATTAAGAGTCTGCGATGAGCAAGATCCGGTTTACTCGTTCTGACTAACCGGTGAGTCAGACGACCGAGCGAGAGAGAATACCACCCGCATCCCGCGTGTATTTTCATCACAACGAAATCCCGGTCAGAGCCGAGGCTTTATATTTTCCCGTAGGCTTTCAGTCCTCTGAAACTCGTGGAGGGAAGAACACGCGTGCTGTCTCTGGTTAAGCGTTTGTGTGGAATGGTTAAGTAACCATTTATGAGTGCGATTTTTAGTGATGCGTAAAGTGATATTATAGTGTGTATTCTGTTTTCTGTCAGAAAACCAAAGGATTTTTTTTATTGACCAGAATTTTCCACCTTTTTACCACCTGGAGAGAGTTGTGATTAAAACGTCGAGGTAAGGATTTATTTAATGTTTCTGACTGATTAATTATTGATTGGTTTGATTTGTTTTGACGAAGGACGGTTGTCAGTGACTGGTAAAGGTTACGACCCCTGCGTGGAGGCTGGAGGGAGGGAACCCGTGACGTTATCTAACTCCTTACCTACCCCTAGAAAATGTAGATACTTTACCTATCGCCTAGGTAAGTAGGTACATACCTATTTTAGCACAAGGACACTGATTTATTTATAAAAGCTTGCGTGTGCAACTATTTAGGTACCTACCTATCTATCCAAACATGGCATGGATAATTTTCCTGTTAGATTAATCTGAAAAGCCTTGACGATTTGGGTAGGATCTCTGGGGAGGGACCGAAGTGTGCGGTTAGGGAAAGCCTTACTACAAAATGATTACGCACCTTCTTATTTTTTGGGGCTCCGTAGCCGAAGAGTTTAAGCAGAATCCTATTTGTTATGGCAACCGCTCTACGTCGGTCATCCGTCCACATAGAAACCTTTTAACTCTTAAACAAAATTAAATACAATTCTGCTTTTTCGCCGAATGACTATTGAGAACTCAATGACGGACGTCAAGTGCGTGGTGATTTAAGCTAAGTGGTTCTGTTCATCCGTACTACAATTTATGCAATATTTTATGCCTATTATACGTTACCTATAAGGAACAAAATCTTAGTCACACTGAACCACAAATGTTTTATAATATTAAAATAAAGTTACGAGTCTACTATCTACAACAATTACTTACTCTAGATATATACTATACTAGCGACCGCCCCGGCTTCGCACGGGTGCAAAGCTGATACTAATTCTACCACAGAATTGTTATCCCTAAGATATATATCATCGTGGACTTTTTTGTCAACCTTTTTAAGCTGTACAATACTGTAGTACATTATATAGATCTATCTCGTAGGGTTCAGCCAGTGTTTGCAATGTAAGCGCAAAAAAATGAATTTATTTACGACACCACATTAGAAATATCTTAAGTTATCAGTGTTTCTCTACTATATTATGCATATTTTATACATATAAACCTTCCTCTTAAATTACTCTGTCTATTAAAAAAACCCGCATAAAAATTCGTTGCGCACTTTTAAAGATCTAAGCATACATAGGGACAGACAGACACCGGGAAGCGACTTTGTTTTATACTATGTAGTGATAGGCCGCCCAGAGGTTTCTAGCATGGTCTAACAACTCTTGAAAAGCCGGGACCAACAGCTTATTGTGTCTTCCGAAACAAGGAAGCCCTCAGAAGAGAACGCCTCTGCAGTCACCTATCTAGGAACTGACCACGCAAAACGTTGCTTGACCGCTTCTTCTGAAGTCTTTTACCAATTAGTCTCCTTATAATAGGTAGGTAGGTATAACTCCAACCCACGATGCTAATTGATTATCTTATCTACCTACTAACTAAAATAAGTAGGTAGTTAGATAACGTTAGTTAGGAAGCTAACTATTCTATATACTGCAATCGAATCAATTGATGACAAGAGACACGGCTGCAGTAGGTATGTCACATTTATTATGGTCAAGTTCAAATCAATTTACGAGTGTGTGTCGTTGTGGACGACTAGTGAACGCCTGCGAAAGTTCTCGTGGAATTATTTTACAATTAACCCTAGCAGCGATCCTTGAATTTTAGGAATTTTATTTGAAGGGATTTCAGGAATCCCTTTATCCTCTGGACTCTCTTTCATCCTCAAGTCGACTGAATAAGGAATAGCAACCCTTTTTCAGATTATGTCTCGGGTCTGGGTGTTTTTCTATGTATAATATACACTATAATATAATAATATAATTAACAAAAAATATTATATAATTAATATATCAGTCATGGGGTTCCCATAACTCAAGCTCTGCTAACTAATATCAAAATTGTTTGACTTCTTCAAGCGCGATATTGATTTTTGGGTATACGATGGACCCTTCCAAAACACGCACGTGCTTAGCTATCTCTCCTCTGCTTCATCGTTTATTTAGATGATTTTACTGTCGTCTTCCAGTGGCTGTTGACTTTTGAACCGTGCTCAATGAACAAGAGTCCCATTTACAGTAAGTAAAGGCCTACTATTATACAACCGTCGGATCTAGGCGACGTGATTAAAAAGACCAAAGTGCAGTTCGAATGAATGAAGAGGCAAAATGTCTTAAGAGTCAAAGAATTATTGTGGTATATCATGGTTTTTTTTACTATATACACTATTTTAAAGGTTCAAGTTTGATCATGTTGCCATGTCCAAAATAAGGTTTAAATTAAATATAGGTGTCTGATTACACCTATTTAATACCAATTAAACTTTTTTTTTTGGACTTATAAAAAGCCTCTTTAAATAGGTAATTCATTACTGAGGAATCTTCTTGCTGTGTAGGTATTGTCTTGAAGTCTCGGAATAAAATAGCCATCTCGAAGTCAAAAAATTCGAAGAATAAGCTTCAATTAGATGGCGATGTAAAAGTTTTTAATGAATTATGTAGGTAGGTTTATAGGTAGGTATAGGTAGGTGTATTATTAGGAAATTTAATTAATGTTCTGCGGTTATTGGAAAGTTGATAGAAGCAGTAGGTAAGTACTACATAAAATTGAACTTTTAATGACGACTGCCGACGGGCATTTGGTGGAACAACTGTGATATGGGTACGACACATAGAAGTTCTATTAGAACGCAGCTCTAGGGTTAATAGGTTAGTATTTGAGTTTAATTCTAAACTGTTTTTGATGTTTCCTAATAATAAATAAAACGTCAATTTATTTCGATTGTAGTTTATTGCAGTGTGCTAGTGTGAGTTGGCCCATTTCAGCCAAAAACAGGGCATCATTCACTATCTTCTCAGCTATCAGTCTTTGCGTGTTGTCTCTGAAAGCGATGTCTCTGAGTTTGGCAGCCACATTTTTGCCGAACACATTGTATTGGTCTTCGCGGCTTTCATGTTTTGCCACACCTTCGTATACCAAATTGTTCATCTGTAAGAGAAAATGTTATTGAGAAACGAAAAAGAAGTTTTTGCAGGTTTTGGTAAATCGGTAGAGATGAAAATCACGCTTCCCTTCTAATACTTAACTTCATAGCACAAGTTAACAATTATAAAAGACAATTTTTAGGTATCTAAGTTACTTCGGGTTTTTAACTATGTTTTTGCGGAGTTTGAACTCGCCAAAATAACTTACCCTGTGCTCTGGAGGCGTTCTAGAAGAGCTCACTTGAGAAAATTCAGCTTGAGCGTTCTTATGTCTTTTTGGCGGAGGCGATACAACTTCCCGCGATGACTCATCTTGTGTTGTATCAAATGTTACCAAGGGATCGTCGTCTTCGCTGACGTATTCAACTGCATATTCTTTTTCGACTTCTTCCACTTTAACATTCGGTTCTTCGCTCTCTTCCTATAAGGATACAAACAAAGATATATATCTGTACATCGTTCTCATACCTTAGAATACATACATATCAAGTACAAAATTTATCAAAACGAAATAATCCTTACTATATTATAGTGTAAACTCTTTATAACGAAACTCAAGAAAACAAGAATTTTTTATATGTATGTCTTAGATAATAAATGCTTATAAATTATTGTTTTATAGTCTGATAACTTTGTCTGACGTTTTTTGCTATGCCAGTACTTGTTTTGTATTATTTTATGTATTCTATTCATATCTAGATATGTGGTGGAATCGTCTTGATTAAACAACAAAAATGTATCTACCAACTTAGCGGCATCTAGGGCTTGTTGAATTGTTGGTGGTGATTCGGCTTTGTCCACTTGATCATCTTCCTCATCTTGATTATCGGGTGTTTCCTGACTTTTTGACACTAAATCAACAATTTGTTCATCTGTAAGTGTACCAGTTGTGGCTACATCCACATCTATATTTTCGTACAATTGTAGACCTTCGTTAAAATTATTTGGTATGTTGAACTGGCTTATCCATTCACTCAGTGGTAGATTGTCGTCACTGTCAAATTGGTTCGTTTCTTGGCTACTACATAATCCAGCATGTCGAAAAGAATGTTGGATAGTGGCTGCTGTTACCTCTTGCCAGGCTTTTGATAAGAAGTTCACTGCTTGTAGCATGTTGAACGAGACCTTGCCGTCAGTTTCGATCATATCCATCAACATTTTCCGTCTATAGTGGCCCTTTAGGCTTTTAATTACACTCTGGTCGATTGGTTGTAAAATACTGGTTGTATTAGCTGGGAAAAATGCTAACTCTATGTTTCGAAGATTAGATATGATTGGATGAGCAGGACAATTGTCTACTAGAAGCAAGATTTTCCGTGATTTTAATTCAGCATCCCATTTTCTCACTTCCTCTTCAAAAATCTGCGATGTCATCCAAGCTGACTTGTTTGCTTTGTACGTAACTGGCAACTGTTTTATGTTCTTGAAACACCGAGGGTTTTTCGATTTGCCTATAACTAAGAGCTTTCTTTTTTCTGTTCCACTCATATTGGCAGCCACTAGAACTGTAATACGCTCTTTAAACAGTTTTCCTCCAACACATTTTTCCCCTTTGAATTTTAAAGTTTTGTCGGGAGTCAACTTGAAAAAAAGGCCAGTTTCATCTGCATTAAAAATGTCTTCTGGTGAGTACTTCATCTTTAATTTAGGCCACACTGTACTAATCCAATAGTTAGTCACATTCATATCGACATCCCGCGCCTCTCCGTTCATTTTACCGTACGTAATTTGGTGACGGCGCTTAAATTTTCCGAGCCAACCTTCAGATGCTTTAAAGTCAATTATGCCAAGTTGGTTGGCAAACTTTTTAGCCTTAGCTTTTACAATTGGCCCCGAGATGGGTACATTATTCTGGCGTTGATTGTTAAACCACGACAACATTGCCTGATCCAAGTCTTCGAATTTTGGCTTTCTTAATTTTTTAGAAGAGTTTCCTTCCAGCGCCGCCTGTAGAATTGTTTTTTGGTTTTTCCAAATGGTAGCAACAGTGGATTGACTTAGTTCAAAACGCCTTCCAACGTCACTTTTATTTTCTCCCTTTTCAATCGCACGTATCACACAAACTTTTTCGTCAACACTAATCGCTTTCCGTTTACTGGCCATGTTAACAGTTTCAAAGTAGATTTACGACTGATAATACGATAGGTACCCAGTATGCTTGGTCGAAGTCCATCACTTCCGAGAAAACAATGCGTCATACTGCACGTGTTCAAGGCAATTAAGGATAACAAAAGCTAGACTGACCTCGGATGTTTCGGAGCTTTAAAGTCTTTTATTACCTGATAACATAACATAAACAATAATACCGATAATAAATATTTAATGTCTAAAAATATGAACACATTTCTTCGTAATAGAGAATGGCATATCGCTATAAAGAGTGTTTCAAAATGTGGGTTTTAACGCAAACCAACCAAGTTGGGCTCACTTCAACGTTATAGGGAGTTTATCGTTATAAAGGATAACGTTATAAAGAGTTTACACTATATTATAGACGCGAAAGTTTGTATGAATGTTTGTTATCTTTCACGCAAAAACTACTGACAGGATTTTAATTAAACTACAATAATATAGCTTATACATCAGAATAACACATAGGCTATAATTTATAAAGATATTGTGTGAATTGTCCACTATAACGATAAGTGTCAAGAAAGTAGGAAAAAATTCTGCCTTCTGCGAGCTAATCTGGTGTGTGCCGTAAAAGCCGTTAGAATTACACCAAGTACCGATCCTGCACAGACGAAGTCGCGAGCACCAGCTTGTAATTGATAGAATAAAAACATCGAAATATTTTTATCCTATTCATTGAGACCGTTCGCAATTATTTTTGGTCGTCTTGCGAAGCAAAATTTGCGCTCCTATATTATTTATTTTTCTTGAGTGTTTTCTGGTTTTATTAGGAATGTTGGTGTTTTTAATTAAATAAAGCTAGAGTTATTGACTTTGGTAGGAATAATTAGAATAAAAGCTTTGTGTTTGTTTGTGATTCAACCAACAATAATCCGTATAATTAATTTAAAGACACCATTTTGTATAAAATTACATTAATGAAGAAGAAGAAGATACAATTCCAAATGAACCGAATAACGATATCTCTGTAAGTTTGTGAGTAGAGTATCCTGCAGATTCCAGGTGGTGCTGCAGCAACACGTCAAGATGACCATATTCGATATTTTATTTTACTAGCGACCCGCCCCATCTTCGCGCGGGTGTGATTTAAAGTTGTAATCATAGGCCTAATAGACTAAGCGTTTTTATAGTTACTAGTGGTCGCCCACTGGTTGAAATTCAGCCATAAGTAATAATTAATGTATTTTTTATTCATAATTAAAAAAAAATAGCATTCTGCACTCCCTCTCCTATAAGTGTGCGAACGTTCTTACTCTTCCGTCTGTGCAATTTTTGTAAAAAGGGGTTTTTGCTTCACGTATAACAATTTTCGAAGAGAACTTTTTTTTAAAATAAAATACAGTCCATGCTACTCACACATAATGTAGCTTTCTATGTGAAATATTTTTTGAAATTGGTTAAGTAGTTTTTGAGATAATCCATTATAAACAAACAAACATACAAAATATCTAATCCTTTCTCTTTATAAGTAACTAGCTGCTACCGCGGCTTCGCACGCGTGGTACCTACATAACAAGTAGCCTATGTCCTCCAAGGTCCCATCTATCTCTATACCAAAATTCATCAAAATCGGTTCAGCTGTTTAGGCGTGAAAACGTTATAGACAGACAGACAGAGTTACTTTCTCATTTATAATATTAGTAGGTACCTATTGCAATAACTTTGAAGTAGCAGGATACCAAGTTTTGCAACGGTTAGACTTGTGGAAGTTGAAATGTTTGATATCCTTGAATCATATCTTCATAAGAATCATTCAGACGACCTCTGTGACGCAGTTGGCCAAGGCCCGGCTGAGACGCAAAAGGTTGCGGGTTCGATTCCCGCCGCGGGACAAATGTTTGTATGATCTGCAAGTATTTGTCTCGGGTCTGGGTGTTTCTATGTATAATATGTATGTATTTACAAAAAAAACAAGTACATATATATCAGTAGTATATCAGTCATGTGGTCATAACACAAACTCTGCTTACTTTGGGGCCAGATGATGTTGTGTGAAATGTCCGGCATTATTATTATTATTATTTTTATAAAACACTGTCGAATAAGTAAACATTCAAACAAAAAAAAACTAAAATAAAAAATTGTATATTAGTACGATTTCACAAGCAGATATAACATACAGATAACACGTTAAAATTATAACATCCCTCGTTTGCTTGAGGGGTTAAAATCACCCCTGTTTCCGGCGCATTCGCTCACTTTTATCTTGTTCAGTCTTACCACAACCTTCTAGCTACATAATTTTCTATAACATAAAGTAAGTTAGGTATCGTAAGACCGGTGCCTGCGGTAGTCATAATCAATTACACGCGATCTCGTTCGCCTGTGAGCGTCCAATAGAACCATTCAATAATAGCACCGAGAAATGAAACCTACAAAGACTCTTATACGCTTAAGAATACGGGCGAGAGTTACATACCTCTGACTGTTCGTCCCCCGGTCTATTACGTTCTTGGTCATCGAGAAAATCGAATAAGTAATAGTACCACAGTCTCGGCTGATACGTAACCCCTTCCTTTGCTAGATAGTCTGCCACCTTTTTCTTTTCTTTCCTCAAACTTGTCCGCAAACTGTTGATCTTCTTAACAACGCTCATGCGATTCGCTGTAGGATCGATTTCTTTTAACTTACTAACCAACTTGTCGTAAGCTTTTGCTCTAAGTTCCTTCACATGGTACTCCTTAGATTTTACACGCCATAAGCACGGCATGTTTTTGTAGAGAAGAATAAATTCTGTCATGTACTTGTTTTTCTTATAAAGATATTCCAGTTCATTCATTTTGGTTATCGCTCTGCGCTCGTTTAGTTTGGTACGAGCCAATCTCGCTCAAGTTTGGTCACTTACGTTAGAGCACGCCGCGCTCACTCGACCAAATATACCTGACCAAAGGTTTACGTAATCTCTACGTGTAACGTTACGTGCACAGTAGGTACAACACAAGTTAAATAAAACACCAATATAACTGATGACAAGCGACAGCGTAACGTGCTCTCCTCTCAAGCGCTCGAGTATAACTGCACAAAACAAACGACATAGTGGGGCGCGGGCGAGGACAGACATGGCTTCATGCGGCACTTCGATCGGCTTGCGGCAGTTTATTTGCGCAACAGAGTTGAGCGAGCCAGATTTGTAACAGCGCGCGTGTTTCGAAATGTTACAGAATACAAAAATAAACCTTTCTAAAGTTACTACCTAATATGCATGCCAGAATGTACATGTAAGTTACGTTGAGAGTTTCTATGAATCAAAGCGGATATGTGCAAGTTCAACATACCTACCTACATGTTGCATGACGTAATCTGCACGCAATTTTGATGGCTCGATTGGCTGATTTTAAACATTCCCCTCCGCTCTGTTGGATACCTACTACGTGTATGTTGTTACCTACTTACCTAAGTTATAAATGGCAGCCACAAATTATAACGATTATGTTGCACAAGGAAGTCGTAACGTAACTAGGTACTAGTAATATTATTCGTATGAGTCCAAGCCAGACAGAGTTACCAGCTCGCCCGTATCTATTAAGGTAGTAAATATTCGATTCCCTACTCACTTTCAAAGAAGCAAAGACACTCCTCTTTAGATCTTTCAAGTAAGAATTCTATCTTTATTAGAACCTAATCCAATAAGCAGCCTTTGCGCTGATGAAAAGATGAAAGATGAACGAAAGACGAAAGATGTATCTGAATAAGAAATATATTCTGGTAGATATCAAACCTACTGACACCCATAACATAATTTTATAAATTATCTACACCCTCATAGAAGCGTAACTCATAAAAATGTTCTTGAATCAATCGCCAAGCTCTATGCGTAGTATTTAGGTACCTAATCAGTTTTTATTAAATTTATTTGTTATACGTAGGGGATTGTAATAACAAATCTCTTGAATCAAATGCCCGCTGCACCTGTCAATTGTGGAATAAAAACTTTGCATGAAAGTAAAAGAATTTGATCAGGCGTTCTTACAAGATAGAAAAGCGCTGTTTTTTAATGCCACGGGCCCTCTGAGATGACTAGATGACACAGTAAGTAGGCTTCCTAAAAGATCTTCAAGTTTTAAAATAAGTGTGCCAACCTACTTAAATTAAGGAGTGCCCCAAGGCTCATTTTATATATAACTTTTTTAAAGATACTAGCCGATCCGACGTTGTCCTGTCTTAACTATGAGTATTGGATTCGAATTGGTATAATCATTAACTGTCAAACGATTGACAGTTATGTCAAACCATAAGGTTACATAGAAAAGTTTATATTGTCAAAAGCGCTCAGGTTACATTAGAAAAGTTAATGTCGTCGTTTCTTAAATTTTCAAATTTTCCACGTAACTTAGTTATTTCTTCTCCTGAAACTACAAAAAATAGAATTAGCAAAATCGATCTAGTCGTTCATGCGTGATGTTGTGACCAAGTGAAATAGGGATTAATTTTTAATACATATCTAATAACTTTAAACGAGCAATTCTTGTATATAATATATATACATTAATTTGGATCTCGAAAACGTCTCCAGCGATATTCATTAGTATCCAGAGGGTTTCGGGGGCGATAAATCGATCTAGATTGGTTTCATTTTTAGAAATCGCCGTTTCATTCGTGTTTTATACCGAGCGAAGCTTACTCATCCTGGTACTATAAATTTAATGTAGCAGTATTAGATAATTAATAAATAAATTATAATTATAAATAATCTTTGACATTTCACACAGCATCATCTTGTCCAAAAGTAAGAAGAGCTTGTGTTATGGTACATGACTGATATACTACTTATTTAAATATTTTTTTTGTAATTACATTCATAGATAACATACATAGATACCCAGACCAAAAAAAAAACTTGCAGATCATACAAACATTTTGTCCTGCGGCGGGAATCGAAACCGCAACCTTCTGCATCTGAGCCGGACCATAGCCCAATGCGCCACACAGATAGTAAAAAAATAATGAATTTACAACTATGAAACTAGCTTCACCGCGGTAGCCACCTCAATGATGAGCCCCGTAAAAGTTGCACGGGGAGTTCCACATCTAACTTTTAGTAACTCAAAGGTATCGTTGGCTGGTGTCGGCGCATAGGGAAGACGTTTGGAATACCAACCAAACCAACACAACGCTATAGAACGAAATCGAATAGAATTTACATTTATGTAGAGTATCGCGAAAATTGTATTGACAGACCCTCGACAGCAAACTGGAGGTGTTGAATATCGATGAAAATTGAATACTTTACCCATTTGCCTGAGTACTTTATGCTTACCGCCTGCTTATTCAATAAACCTGATGCCAAGTATAGACAGTAAAATGTAACAAAACTAGAAATTCTAAATGACAAATTTATTCTAAGAATAATTATTGGTGTCTAAGTGCTGATTTTTCAATGTGGTGGACGTTGAAAAATCAGCCCTTAGACATCAATAATAATAATTTTAAGTGTTTAATATTTCGCTTTTTGATTTGATTTAATGACCTAATAAAAGTTTTACCCCGTTCTTTATGGTTAAAAATGTCTCTGAAATCAATGGAAACGGCCACAAGTTGTTTCCCACTTCTCTGCTATCATCATCGCCACCTTTTTATCAAAACTAGTGGTCGTATTTTTTATGCATAATTTAAAAAAAAATTAGCGTTCTGCACTCCTTCTCTTCTCTATAAACTTAAATGTGCGAAATTTCATACAACTCCGCAATTTTCGTAAAAAGGAGTACAAAGTTTTGCTTCACGTATTAATCACGTATTAATATATAGATATTATAACAAGACTGACTTCAAGACTGATGATTAACGTAGTACCACCTCTCCGACTCTCGATCCTTGCGCTCCTCTGATACTCTCCTAATCACGACACCTCCTCATCTATGCCAAATCTTCTTTGTTTATGGCATGTGACATAATAATGTATATTTTGCCAGTGTCAAGTGTTTATGTTTGTTTACAGTCAATTTGTATGTTAAAGTCTTAGACGATGGTCAATTGACAATTCTAGACGTCACGCGGAATGGCCGTCTAAAATTTTCTTGGGATTCCTCGTTGTTCAAATCACATTGCACCATAATACACATATAATTCAATTGTTCATACTTGTCTCATGTAGTTACATTCATTAAAATTCCGCTAAGATTACTGAATATAACATGCAATAAAACGAGTAACAAATATAAAATTAGCAGAGCTATGTTACTTCGTGAAATGACAAACGAAGAATCCTATGCCAATTCTTTCACAGTACAGGCTGTTCAACTATGGAACGCACTGCCAGTATGCTATTAGACGCGCCAAATCACAAACTATTTTTAAAGCTATGGTCAGTATTGGTCAGGCAAACACTATTTGTCCTGTTGTTAACTATTGCTTGTTTCTTTACGTTTTTTTGATATTTGTATAAAAGTATGTATTAGTTATTTAGTTTATCATATTGTATTTATTATTATTTATTTTTGTAATATCAGGTATTGATGTATTTCACTTTTTGTTATCCTGCAAATCCTGTTATGTATGTACCTACATATGATTTTTATCATAAATCACTCATATTATTTTCGACACACCATATTCAGCTATGTTGATTTCTATCCATCCCAAGGTTGTACGGCAGAGATCGCTATCTAGCGATAGGAGAAGCGATTAGTACAACGGTACTACCGTGTAGCTAAACATTGTTTCTTATAACAGTTTAATGTATTTGTGGTGAGCAATAAAGTATTTTCTATTCTATTCTATTCTATCATTATATACCTTAATAGAAAAGCGAGCATTCCTCTATGGGCCACAGGTAAAACAGAGTAAAAGAGACTTAAAAAAATCTGACAAATGAGTATGTTCTTTAAAAATGGTATTCACATTATAAAACTTGATTAAATAAATTGAAAATAACCATACACAAATAGCTTTCAAGGCACGCTCCCCCGAGCAAAGTTTCAGTACGGCAAGGACCTAACCAAGCTACTAATTAGATGTTTGCCGCTCTGCCGAACCGAAGGCAGCCCCGAAGGTAGATGTTGCTGAGGATTCTAAAGCTAAACAATGAGGGGGGAGGGGGGGCAATTAGACCTACGAAGTTGTGAGGCACCCTGTAACAATCCATCCTTACCAAATGGAATCAGACCCCTAACTTTCACCTTTCGTATTGCATTGTTATTTTTACCGCCCGCTAAACTGCTGTTTGAAGAAACCCGAAATCTGACGGAGATCTGACCACTAGTCATTCATATCCATACTGACTTCGTTAGCCTTCAGGAATTTATTTAAGGAATTTATTAAAAATAACTGCAATAGAACAGTGGAAAAATATATATCATCCCTTAAGCAGCAGTTGATATCGATTATCACTGATAATTAAACTCAAGTTTAAAACATTAATCAAGTAGATACAATCACACTTCGTGACACATGTAGCGAGCGGAGCGAGCTCAACGAGATATAATTGGAAACCATTCATTTGGGCTTACCCGTAGGGAATTGTAAAATATTGCGAATCCTCCGCATCGAGTAAGGCTCAAAACATGAGCAAGGAAATAAATCAGGAAATACTTGATAAGGCAAAGTTCTCAGATAAATTTTGGTTATAAAAAATTTAGGAGCACAATATGCAATGGGCCGACACTTCACTTAACAAAAGGCCAATGGGTATGGGACTGTTCAATAACGAAATGTAAAACGTCCTGAGTTTTTTAATTACTTAGGTACCTACTGATTATTTTTTTCTGTTACACATAAAAATACATTCACTCTTTCATGCAGCCGGTCATCACCATCCCATTGTCGGTAACGTATGTAGAGCCTGTGATGCTTCTTGCTTTGTCGCTAGCCAAGAATAGAATTACATCAGCAATCTCTTCCGGCTCGGCTACTCTACCTAAGGGAACTGTTTTAGCATAGGCGCTCCACATTGCGTCTCTCTGTTCAGCGGTGATACCTGTTGATCTCATTATATCAGTGTTCACCGGTCCAGGACTTACTGTGTTGACCCTTACGCCTTTATCAGCCAGTTCCATAGCCACCGTTCTTGTGAAATGATCGAGCCCAGCCTTTGAAGCGGCGTATGAGGAGCCAGTCTTCAAAACGACAGCTAGCCCAGCAACACTTGACACGTTGATGATGTTGCCTTTTGTTTCTACTATATAAGGCGCAGCCAGATTAGTGAGGTAAACCACGGCGCGTAGGTTGGTTGACAATATGTTATCATAGGTCTCCATATGGTCAGGAGAAAGAATACTGTTTGTGCTGGCAATACCGGCATTGTTGACAAGAACGTCCAGCTTACCGAAATGGTTGATTGTTTCTTTTATAATCCTACTCACGTCTTCATCTTTTGTGAGCTCAGCTATTATGGTCAGTGGTTTGCTGCCTTTTTGCTCGCATTTTTCAGCAGTAATGGCCAGTTTCTTCTCGTTTCTGCCGACGATAGTCACTTTGGCGCCTTCAGCAGAAAATGCTGTGGCTGTTGCGGCTCCAATACCAGAACTGCCACCGGTAACAATAACAACTTTGTTTTGAAAACTCATTGTCGCGTGTTGTTTGTAAAATGAAATGTGTTTTGTTTTCAATTTGTTTATATAGGTACCTCCTCATTACCATTATCTCGCACTCTAAGTATGTGTGCGTTCGATAAGTAGTGTAATCTAAAGTAAAGAATACAGTGGATGTATTTGTAGATAGGTAATTTTACGGTACGGGTATTGTTCTGCAATGACACGATATATTTTATTTTGACGTACTCGTACTTATGTGTTTCGGTTTCCGCTCAATAATTTGAAACAGGAAAATTTGTTATTAAACTCACTTGCATACACACTTAGATACCTACCTATTTAAAGCCCAACCCATACCGTCCTGACCTAAGTCATTAGTTTGCTAGAGAACCTCTGTAAGTACATTTCAATATTAGTCTTTCAATCGCCGTAAAATAACGTACAATAAAATAAAATAGTAATGTAGAATTTGATAGACATACAACTTCGAGGTACTTTGGTTTAGTTGTGATACATTAAACTTCGGAAACCTGATAGTTTTCTATGTAGGTACGTTTTCCATTATGCATAAGAATCTCAGTTAGGTAATCACTTATCACATTAAAGGTACCTACTACATATATAAAATATATATCTACATACATAAAATAATTAATCTTAAGTTATCTACTTTTTTAAATTAAAAAGTTATTTAAGAGTTAAGTAAGAGTTTAATTATCAGTGATAATCGATATCAACTGCTGCTTAAGGGATGATATATGGTTTTCCACTGTTCTATTGCAGTTATTTTTAATAAATTCCTTAAATAAATTCCTGAAGGCTAACGAAGTCAGTATGGATATGAATTACTAGTGGTCAGATCTCCGTCAGATTTCGGGTTTCTTCAAACAGCAGTTTAGCGGGCGGTAAAATAACAATGCAATACGATAGGTGAAAGTTAGGGGTCTGATTCCATTCGGTAAGGATGGATATAGGTTGCAGGGTGCCTCACAACTTCGTAGGTCTAATTGCTCCCCCTCCCCCCTCATTGTTTAGCTTTAGAATCCTCAGCAACATCTACCTTCGGGGCTGCTCAGATGTTCGGCAGAGCGGCAAACATCTAATTATTAGCTTGGTTAGGTCCTTGCCGTACTGAAACTTTGCTCGGGGGAGCGTGCCTTGAAAGCTATTTGTGTATGGTTATTTTTAATTTATTTAATCAAGTTTTATAATGTGAATACCATTTTTAAGAACATACTCATTTGTCAGATTTTTTTAAGTCTCTTTTACTGTGTTTTACCTGTGTTTTACCATAGAGGAATGCTCGCTAATATATTTGAAACAGGAAAATTTGTTATTAAACTCACTTGCATACACACTTAGATACCTACCTATTTAAAGCCTATTCAACCCATACCGTCCTGACCTAAGTCATTAGTTTGCTAGAGAACCTCTGTAAGTACATTTCAATATTAGTCTTTCAATCGCCGTAAAATAACGTACATTAAAATAAAATAGTAATGTAGAATTTGATAGACATACATCTTCGAGGTACTTTGGTTTAGTTGTGATACATTAAACTTCGGAAACCTGATAGTTTTCTATGTAGGTACGTTTTCCATTATGCATAAGAATCTCAGTTAGGTAATCACTTATCACATTAAAGGTACCTACTACATATATAAAATATATATCTACATACATAAAATAATTAATCTTAAGTTATCTACTTTTTTAAATTAAAAAGTAGATAACTTAAGATTATTTTATTTCATTTCGATTCACGTTGCCGCGAAGTACACACTATAATGAGTCTTGTAAACAAAGTGGCTATAGTGACGGGTGCCAGCTCGGGCATCGGCGCGGCTATAGCCGTGAAACTGGCAGAAGAAGGCGCGAGAGTGGCCATCGTTGGAAGAAACGAACAGAAACTCAAGATTGTTTCCAAAACGTGTGGCCAACGCGGTGCTGATCCCCTCATTATCGTCGCTGACGTCACCAAGGATGACGACGTGAAAAGGATCATCAGCGAGACTTTAAATTTCTTCGGAAAACTCGACATCTTAGTCAATAACGCTGGAATTGGAAACAGAGTCAGTATTCTTAATGAAAACGCTATGGAAGTGTACGATAAAGTGATGTCTACCAATCTGCGTTCAGCTGTTTACATAACGCATCTTGCCGCGAAGTACCTCATCGAGACTAAAGGAAATATCGTGAACATAAGCAGTTGTGCGGCCACTAACGTTATTTCAAAGACTGCCTTCTCTTACTGTACATCGAAGGCTGGTTTGGACCACTTTACACGATGCGTAGCTTTGGAGCTGGGGTCAAAAGGTGTCCGAGTGAACGCCGTCAACCCAGGACCCGTCAAAACTGAAATAATTGAAAACACTGGAGCGAATGAAGCAGCTGCAGCTAATATTTGGGAGATGATGAAAAATAATACAGTATTGGGAAGAATTGCAGATGCTGAAGAAATAGGAGACCTGGTTGCATTTTTAGTCAGTGACAAAGCTAGAAGTATAACGGGCTCTACAATCACTACAGACAACGGAGCGAATATGCTGGGACCAATGGATGCACATGTACCTAACTGATATGAATAAATAAATATACAAAATAGTTTATGCTTCAGGTTCTCGAACCTTATCCGATTGTGCTTATCAGGCATTATCCAGTGATCAAGAAATTATTACGTTATTCATTTTCACGAAGTAACTATTATTTATTTAATTTTGAATGTTATACATTTTCATCGCACAGGACGTAAGATATATTGACGTAAGATTATTCTGTCGGATTTCATTCTCGCCGCAGGACAAATATTTGTATCATATGCAAGTATTTGTCTCGGGTCTGGGTGTTTCTATGTATAATGTATAGGTATTCAAAAAAAAAAATATATAATTAGTATCTATAATCTGTAATGTGGTAGGTACCCATAATACAAGTTCTGCTTACTTTGGGGTTACATGACACTGTGTACAATGTCCGGCATTATTATTATTATTCTCTTCCAAACTATGCTATTCTGTGTTGTGGTAAATAAAAATAATATATTTTCAAGAAGTTAACGAAACGAAACACTATATAAATATAGCTACAAAGCTTGTCTTGCATACCTAGGAGTAGTTTATGTAGACAAGAAAAGCTGTATTCAAAGAGCACTTAACTTGATACAGTTTTCAAGATGTCATGGCTCGCGGCTCGCTATGTTGCATTGTAAGATTCCAATTCTTAGAAAACTTCTCAGGTAACTGAATATACTTTAGCATAACTAAAATTAAGTAGGTAACCAAATACAAACTGAGCAAGATTTGTCGAGCAGAATCTAAAATAAAATCAAATAATGTAGGTCGCAATAAGATATCAATTTATCTATGTTGCTGTGGAATTAGACAGATAACAAACGCATTCCCTATCTAAAATCATTCTGCCAGGGATGTAGCCAGGTATTATCTGGGGTAATAACAAATTTCAAAACAGTTTTAAATAATATCGTGTAGTAACCTATATCACTCTATACACGATTAATATATTGCTAACTTTTTTAACTTTTACTGCTGACCGAGGTTACTGTCAATTTATTTAAGTAAATCGTCTCTCTGGTCTTCACGATGCAGGCTTACCCAGTGTGAAGACCGCTGAAAGGTCTATTTAAAATTCGAGCAGCATCCAAGTGCATTTAAACATTGTATATGCTATCATATGAATGCTGAAATAAGTTTATTTTTATTTATTATTTTTAATTTTCACACATTAAACTTAGGAAGCCTGATAGTTTTCTAAGTAGGTACGAATTCCATTATGCATCTAGATAAGAATCTCAATTAGGTAATCACTTATCACATTAAAGGTACCTACTACATCTATAAAATATATATCTACATACATAAAATAATCTTGAGTTATCTACTTTTTAATTATTATCTACTGTTTATATGTATAATATATAAGCACTAGGTGCCGCCTGCAGCTTTGCGCCCGTGGTACCTACATAAAAAGTAGCCTATGTTCTCCTCTAAGGTCCCATCTATCTCTATACCAAAATTCATCAAAATCGGTTCAGCGGTTTAGGCATGAAAACGTTACTGACAGACAGACAGACAGACAGAGTTACTTTTGCATTTATAATATTATACATAAATATATATTAGTAGGGATTAACAAAAAAATATTTAAAAGTAGTATAATCTGTAATGAAAATGACTCATAAACACAAGCTCTGCTTACTTTGGGGCTAATAAATGTTCTGTAACTGACGCCACCGAAATCCTCTTCAACAAAGATGTAAAAAGGCCAATCAATGATGATGATTTTTAGATCCTTAGTAGCTACGTTTAATAAGGTAATATAGAAATGAGTGATTACTGATAAGATACAGGTAATTTACCTAGACGAAGTCGCTTCTAACTAATTTATATTTAAAAGTGTTATGTAAAAGGTCCTCTTAGTACCGCACCATTATCTGTCACAATTGTAGACCCAGTAAAACTTCTCCCTTTTTCGCTTGTTAAATAAGCGACCAAATCTGCTATTTCTTCAGAGTCCGCCACTCTTTCTAGTGCAGTAGCGTTTTCCATAACTTTCCAAACCTTACTAGCCACTGCTTTACTCACTCCCATGTTCTCTATCATGTCTGTTTTTACGGGTCCTGGGTTGACAGCATTAACGCGGACTGCTTTCGGCGCAAGCTCCAATGCAACGCACCTTGTGAAGTGATCTAGGCCAGCTTTCGATGTACTGTAAGCAAAAGCAGTATAGGACAAAACCCCTAAACTTGCAATACTCGATATGTTAACAATGTTTCCTTTTGTTTCGATAAGATGTTTCCCAGCTAGATGCGTTAATAAAACAGGTGCACGCAGATTGGTGGACATTAATTTATCGTAGAATTTCATAGCGTTTTCATCGAGTATGCTGCAGGGACCGCCGATACCAGCATTGTTGATCAAAATGTCTAGTTTTCCGAAACAATCGAGAGTTGAAGATATGATAATCCTAGCGTCGTCATCCTTTGACACATCTGCGATAATAGTTAGTGGTTTTACACCGAGTTTTTCACATGTATCGGAGACGTTCTTGAGTTTGTTTTCATTTCTTCCTACGATGGTCACTCTCGCGCTTTCTTTGGTCAGCTTCACGGCTATAGCGGCGCCTATCCCAGAGCTGGCTCCCGTCACCACAGCGACTTTGTCTAGGAAACTCATTGTGCAAACGTTAAAGACAGACCAAATAACTGGACTGATTGGAAATAATATTGATATTGCATAATCTACGTTTTTCAAGATATAAATCAATTAGATACTTATCAATTGAAACTACGTCTTACATAGATATAATATCGTTGGATTAATAATTAGTATTAAAATAATCTTATGTTATCTACTTTATAAATCAAAAAAGTTGATAACATTATATCATATATAATGTTATCAACTTATATTTTATTTTATTTCGATTCACGTTGCCGCGAAGTACACACTATAATGAGTCTTGTAAACAAAGTGGCTATAGTGACGGGTGCCAGCTCAGGCATCGGCGCGGCTATAGCCGTGAAACTGGCAGAAGAAGGCGCGAGAGTGGCCATAGTTGGAAGAAACAAACAGAAACTCAAGATTGTTTCCGAAACGTGCGGCCAGCACCGGCACGTGCGCGGTGCTGATCCCCTCATTATCGTCGCTGACGTCACCAAGGATGACGACGTGAAAAGGATCATCAGCGAGACTTTAAATTTCTTCGGAAAACTCGACATCTTAGTCAATAACGCTGGAATTGGAAACGGAGCCAGTATTCTTAATGAAAACGCTGTGGAAGTTTACGATAAAGTGATTTCTACCAATCTGCGTTCAGCTGTTTACATAACGCATCTTGCCGCGAAGCACCTCATCGAGTCTAAAGGAAATATCGTGAACATAAGCAGTTGTGCGGCCACTAACGTTATGTCAAAGACTGCTTTCTCTTACTGTACGTCAAAGGCTGGTTTGGACCACTTTACACGATGCGTAGCTTTAGAGCTGGGGTCAAAAGGTGTCCGAGTGAACGCCGTCAACCCAGGACCCGTTAAAACTGATATACTTGAAAACACTGGGGCGAATGAAGAGGATGCAGCCAATAAGTGGGAAATGTGGAAAAATCATACAGCTTTAGGAAGAATTGCAGATGCTGAAGAAATAGGAGACCTGGTTGCGTTTTTAGTCAGTGACAAAGCTAGAAGTATAACGGGCTCTACAATCACTACAGACAACGGAACGAGTATGCTGGGACCAATTGATGCAAATGTAACTGCTATGAATAAATAAATATACAAAATCGTTTATGCTTAAGGTTCTCGAACCTTATCAAGTTGTGCTAATCAGGCATTATCCAGTGATTATTATATGGAAATTATTAAGTTATTTATTTTCACAAAGTCATGGTTATTTATTTAATTTTTAACTTTATCTGAAATATATCTCACGTCATCGCACAAGACGTGAGCTATTTTTGTCGTAACATTATTATTTCGCGTTTCATTCCCGCCGCTGGACAAATGTTTATATCATATGCAAATATTTGTTTTGGCTCTGGGTCTGTTTATATGTATAATATATAAGTACTAGGTGCTGCCCGCGGCTTCGCGCGCGTGGCACCTACATAAAAAGTAGCCTATGTCCTTCTCCAAGGTCCCATTTATCTCTATACCAAACTTCATCAAAATGGGTTTAGCGGTTGATGCGTGAAAACGTGACAGACAGAAAAGCAGACAGACAGAGGTACTTTCGTTTTTATAATATTATTAGTAGGATTTAACAAAAAAAAGTACAAAAGTAGTATAATCTGTAATGATAATAACTCATAAATCATAACACAAGCTCTGCTTACTTTGGGGCTACCTGACTGTGTGAAATGTTCGTTATTATTTTATTCTCTTCCAAACTAAGCTATTCTGTAATGCAGCAAATAAAAAAAATAAAAAATACAAAAATATTTATTCAGAACGAAATACACATTACAAGTTACAAAACGAACGATGAGAACTGCAAAAGTTTAAACAAACTGTGGAGCAGTCTCAACGCCACCTCCTTGACGTTACATAGTTCTGAGAGAAAAACTTAGGTACTAAGTATCAAACAATAAACTTAAACATAAACATCAGTAAACTTACTCTAAACTTAAACTAAGCTTAAAATATTTTAAACAAAGCAAATATTATAACTATCGTAAGGACAGTAGGTACTGCGCGTCGTTTGAGGGATGTTTGCAGGAGTGTGTGTGTTGTGTGTGTGTGTGTGTGTGTGTGTAAGGGGAGTGTATGTAAGGCTGTGTGTGCGAGTAGATGCATTTGTGTGTTTTCTGGTTTCCTCTGATACTACCAGTCTCTTAGGAGTCTGAGTATCTCAGAAGAAAACCATATTTAGTAGATATGTAATAGGATGGGGAAAAAGTTTCTTCGCATTTCGTAAGAAAATTCATAACATTTTTTAATATAGTTTATTTACATTTAAATAAAGTATGTAGGTACCATTTTGTTCGACCTTTTTGCCATCTTGTAGGTAGGGACATGATCCCATTGCTATAGAAATTTTGGGACTTCTGATCAAAATACCGCGACAAGTGGTTTTGGCAGTCCTCTCGTGATGTTAACCTGACACTGCCTAAAGAATTCTGAAGAGACCGAAATAGGTGGAAATCTGAAGGTGCAAGGTCAGGACTATACGGCGAATGCATTAACACCTCCCAGCCAAACTCTCTTAATTTTTGCTGAGTGGCTAAAGATGTGTGAGGTCTAGCGTTATCATGATGAAAAACCACACTTCTGTTGATTAATTCCGGCCGCTTTCTGTCAACTTCTTGCTTTAATCCCATCAGTTGTTCGCAGTAAAGCTTAGAATCGATGGTACTGCCTTGTGGTAACAGCTCATAATGAATAATGCCCTTCCAATCCCACCACACACACAGCATCACCTTGTTGCGAGTTAACCCGGGTTTCGCCACAGTCTGTGAAGCCTGACCGGCCTTTGACCACGACCTTTTTCGCACGTTCTTGTCGTACGTGATCCACTTTTCATCACCAGTTATCAGCTTCTTCAAAAATGGCATCCATTTTATCCGTAATAGGGCGACCAGAGCGACGTGCATCTTTGACATCAACATTTCCGGATTGAAAACGCTTAAACCAAATTTGTGCTACTCTCACAGACACTGCACTAGGTCCATAAACATCGCAAATTTTTTTCGAGGCTTGCATTTTACCTTTTTGTAGTAAAATTATAAAATGTATCGAATTTCTTCATTAGATTCACTCATCTTGGCAGTACGAAAAACAAATAATAATCACACATTTTCCTAATTTGAATTTGGAATTATCTTCCTTAAAATTTAAACTTTTAATGAAACCAAAACCAGCCAGCCAGATACAAATAGCCAAAGAGATTTTATTACAAGTTCATACATACCATAATGCGAAAAGACTTTTTCCCCAACCTAATATGTATGTATGTTATTATGCCGTATATGGCATGTTCTCTGCTAAGTATTGTGCGTGTTTATAAATGATAGGTAGAATCACGAAACACGTCCGTTTATTAGATGTTTATTTGCAATACTGCCTGTATGTAGGTACATTATATATTACATTATATAACATACATACATACATATACATACATATCAGACAATGTTACTTTGGTTATTCTAGAGTTTTCAATAGGCTTTCTGTTTCCTCATATGAGAGAGTAAGTAGCCATTTTAGACATTTTACTTTACACTGATAATTTGGGAGGGGTTATATATTTAAAATTTTGTTAACTTTATTAAAAAGCGTAGGGCTTAGATAGTAAAAGTTACGGCCTGCCACACCGTGGCAGTTCTACGTGATTCTATTTTACATACTAAGTCCGAGCGACGTTTCATTCTTACGGGGTTTAAATCGAAATTGAGTTGGAAGTGTTTAGGAAGAACAGTTGTCAAGACAAACAATTGTCTTACCGTCAGGACCTCACAAAGCTTGTGGGAAAACGCCTTGGTTTGGAAGTCATTACTTTAAGAATGGCTCTCTGAGCTCGCTCTATTCTCAGCATTTGGCCTTTAGAGGATCCACCCCATGCTTTCATGCAGTATGACAGTATGGATTGTGCGAAGAAACCCGAAATCTGACGGAGATCTGACCACTAGTCATTCATATCCATACTGACTTTGTTAGCCTTCAGGAATTTATTAAAAATAATTGCAATAGAACAGTGGAATAACGTATCATCATCCCTTAAGCAGCAGTTGATATCGATTATCCCGGATAATTAAACTCATGACCTTCTCGTTACGGACCTATTGGTATTTACTTTATTCAATAAAGTTTAAAACATTAATCAAGTAGATACGATCACACTTCGTGACACATGTAGCAAGCGGAGCGAGCTCAACGAGATAGTACCTACATAATTGGAAAACCATTCATTTGGGCTTACCCGTAGGGTATTGTAAAATATTGCGAACCTCCGCATCGAGTAAGGCTCAAAACATGAGTAAGGAAATAAATCAGGAAATACTTGATTAGGCAAAGTTCTCAGATAAATTTTGGTTATAAAAAATTTAGGAGCACAATATGCAATGGGCCGACAATTCACTTCACAAAAGGCCATTAGGTATGGGACTGTTCAATAACGAAATGTAAAACAAGTTTTTTAATTACTTACTGATAGTTTTTTTCTGTTACACATAAAAATACATTCACTCATACATGCAGCCGTTCATCACCATCCCATTGTCGGTAACGTATGTAGAGCCAGTGATACTTCTTGCTTTGTCGCTAGCCAAGAATAGAATTACATCAGCAATCTCCTCCGGCTCACCAACTCTACCTAAGGGAACTGTTTTAGCATAGGTCCTATACCTTGCTTCTCTCTGTTCAGCGGTGATACCTCTTGGTTCCATTATATCAGTCTTCACCGGTCCAGGACTTACTGTGTTGACCCTTACACCTTTATCAGCCAGTTCCATCGCCACCGTTCTTGTGAAATGATCGAGCCCAGCCTTTGAAGCGGCGTATGAGGAGTTAGTCTTGAAAATGACAGCTAGCCCAGCAACACTAGACACGTTGATGATGTTGCCTTTTGTTTCTACTATATAAGGCGCAGCCAGATTAGTGAGGTAAACCACGGCGCGTAGGTTGGTTGACAAAATGTTATCATAGGTCTCCATATGGTCAGGAGAAAGAATACTGTTTGTGCTGGCAATACCGGCATTGTTGACAAGAACGTCCAGCTTACCGAAATGGTTGATTGTTTCTTTTATAATCCTACTCACGTCTTCATCTTTTGTGAGCTCAGCTATTATGGTCAGTGGTTTGCTGCCTTTTTGCTCGCATTTTTCAGCAGTAATGGCCAGTTTCTTCTCGTTTCTGCCGACGATAGTCACTTTGGCGCCTTCAGCAGAAAATGCTATGGCTGTTGCGGCTCCAATACCAGAACTGCCACCGGTAACAATAACAACTTTGTTTTGAAAACTCATTGTCGCGTGTTGTTTGTAAAATGAAATGTGTTTTGTTTTCAATTTGTTTATATAGGTACCTCCTAATTACCATTATTACGCACTCTAAGTATGAGTGCGTTCGATAAGTAGATAGTGTAATCTAAAGTAAATAATACAGTAGATGTCTTTGTAGATAGGTAATTTTACGGTACGGGTATTGTTCTGCAATGACACGTTATATTTTACTTTGACGTACTCGTACTTATGTGTTTCGGTTTCCGCTCGATAATTTGAATCAGGAAAATTTGTTATTAAACTCACTTGCATACACAATTAGATACCTACCTATTTAAAGCCCAACCCATACCGTCCTGACCTAAGGCATTAGTTTGCTAGAGAACCTCTGTAAGTACATTTCAATATTAGTCTTTCAATCGCCGTAAAATACCGTAAAATAAAATAAAATGTTAATGTAGATTTTGATACACATACAACTTCGAGGTACTTTGGTTTAGTTGTTATCCCTGTGATACATTAAACTTCGGAAGCCTGATGGTTTTCTATGTAGGTACAAATTCAATTATGCATAAGAATCTCAGTTAGGTAATCACTTATCACATTAAAGGTACCTACTACATATATAAAATATATATCTACATACATAAAATACTTAATCTTAAGTTATGTACCGCACCATTATCTGTCACAATTGTAGACCCAGTAAAACTTCTCCCTTTTTCGCTTGTTAAATAAGCGACCAAATCTGCTATTTCTTCAGGGTCCGCCACTCTTTCTAGTGCAGTAGCGTTTTCCATAACTTTCCAGACCTTACTAGCCACAGCTTTACTCACTCCCATGTTTTCTACCATGTCTGTTTTTACGGGTCCTGGGTTGACAGCATTAACGCGGACTCCTTTCGGTGCAAGCTCCAATGCAACGCACATGGGAAGTGATCTAGGCCAGCTTTCGATGTAAGCAAAAGCAGTATAAGACAAAACCCCAAACTTGCAATACTCGATATGTTAACAATGTTTCCTTTTGTTTCGATGAGATGTTTCCCTGCTAGATGTGTTAATAAAACAGGTGCACGCAGATTGGTGGACATTACTTTATCGTAGAATTTCATAGCGTTTTCATCGAGTATGCTGCAGGGACCGCCGATACCAGCATTGTTGATCAAAATGTCTAGTTTTCCGAAACAATCGAGAGTTGAAGATATGATAATCCTAGCGTCGTCATCCTTTGACACATCTGCGATAATAGTTAGTGGTTTTACACCGAGTTTTTCACATGTATCGGAGACGTTCTTGAGTTTGTTTTCATTTCTTCCTACGATGGTCACTCTCGCGGCTTCTTTGGTCAGCTTCACGGCTATAGCGGTGCCTATCCCAGAGCTGGCTCCCGTCACCACAGCGACTTTGTCTAGGAAACTCATTGTGCAAACGTTAAAGACAGACCAAATAACTGGACTGATTGGAAATAATATTGATATTGCATAATCTATGTTTTTCAAGATATAAATCAATTAGTTACTTATCGATTGAACCTACGTCTTACTTTTAATACTTATTATCAAACCAACGATATTATATCGATTATAATATCGTTGGTTTGATAATTAGTATTAAAATAATCTTATGTTATCTACTTACTTTATACTTTAAAAAAGTAGATAGTAGAAAGTAGAATTTTATTTGATATTATTCATATTTTATTTTATTTCGATTCACGTTGCTGCGAATTACACACAATAATGAGTCTTGTAAACAAAGTGGCTATAGTGACGGGTGCCAGCTCAGGCATCGGCGCGGCTATAGCCGTGAAACTGGCAGAAAAAGGCGCGAGAGTGGCCATCGTTGGAAGAAACGAACAGAAACTCAAGATTGTTTCCGGAACGTGTGGCCAACGCGGTGCTGATCCCCTCATTATCGTCGCTGACGTCACCAAGGATGACGAAGTGAAAATGATCATCAGCGAGACTTTAAATTTCTTCGGAAAACTCGACATCTTAGTCAATAATGCTGGAATTGCAAACGGAGTCAGTATTCTTAATGAAAACGCTGTGGAAGTGTACGATAAAGTGATTTCTACCAATCTGCGTTCAGCTGTTTACATAACGCATCTTGCCGCGAAGTACCTCATCGAAACTAAAGGAAATATCGTGAACATAAGCAGTTATGCGGCCACCAACGTTATTTCAAAGACTGCCTTCTCTTACTGTACATCAAAGGCTGGTTTGGACCACTTTACACGATGCGTAGCTTTGGAGCTGGGGTCAAAAGGAGTCCGAGTGAACGCCGTCAACCCAGGACCCGTCAAAACTGATATACTTGATAACGCTGGAGCAAATGAAGTGGCTGCTGCCAACATGTGGGAAACGTGGAAAAATCATACAGTATTAGGAAGAATTGCAGATGCTGAAGAAATAGGAGACCTGGTTGCGTTTTTAGTCAGTGACAAAGCTAGAAGTATAACGGGCTCTACAATCACTACAGACAACGGAACGAGTATGCTGGGACCAATTGATGCCAATTGATGCAACTGCAATGAATAAATATACATACAAAATCGTTTTTGCTTAAGGTTCTCGAACCTTATCACGTTTTGCTAATCAGGCATTATCCAGTGACTATTATATAGAAATGATTGTGTTATTTATTTTCACGAAGTCATGGATATTTATTTAATTTTGAACGTTATCTGAAATATATGTCACGTCATCGCACAGGATGTGAGATATATTTGTCGTAACATTATTATTTCGGGTCTCTTTCCCGCCGCTGGACAAATGTTTGTATCATATGCAATAACGTTTGTCTCGGCTCTGGGTCTGTTTATATGTATAATATATAAGTACTAGGTGCTGCCCGCGGCTTTGCACGCGTGTTATCTACATAAAAAGTAGCCTATGTCCTTCTCCAAGTTACCATCTATCTCTATAAGTACCAAAATTCATCAAAATCGGTTCAGCGGTCTAGGCGTGAAAATGTGACAGACAGACAGAGTTCTTTTCGCATTTATAATATTATTATTAGGGAATAACAAAAAAAATGTATAAAAGTAGTATAATGTGTAATGATAATGACTCATAAGTCATAACACAAGCTCTGCATACTTTGGGGCTACATGACTGTGTGAAATTATTAATCTAATTATTAATTATTCTTTTTCAAACTAAGCTATTCTGTAATGCAGCAAATAAAAGTAATATATTTTAAAATTGTGTTTACTTTTTAGATCACTAAGGATCTAAAAAGTAAACACAATTTTAAAATATAAAAGCTACGTTCAAAAAGGTTATATAAAAATGAGTGATTATTTTTAGTAATTTAATTAGACGAAATCGCTACTAACTAATTTATATTCAAAAGTATTATATTGATATTGCATTATACATAGATAATGCAATATCAATATTATACAAATCAATAATATAATTATATTTATTATTATTATATTTTCAAAATCAATTAGTTACTTATCGATTGAACCTTCCTCTTATATCGATATAATATCGTTGGATTGATAGTTAGACAACACTTTGGTATTTTAGAGCAAAGTAGATGAACGTTGAAATTGTACAAGCTCTTACTCCGTATTATTTGAGAAAAGCCGTATGGCAAAGCTACAAAGCTTGTCTTGCATACCTAGGAGTAGTATAGGTAGACAAGACAAGCTGTATTCAAAGAGCACTTAACTTGATACAGTTTTCAAGATGTCATGGCTCGAGGCTCGCTATGTTGCATTGTATGATTCCAATTCATAGAAAACTTTTCAGGTAACTGAATATACTTTAACATAACTAGCAAGCGTTTTAACTATTGAAAATGTTGAAGGTACGAGTATCATAATTAAAAGTAAGTAGGTACCAATATACAAACAGAGTAACATTTGTCGTGCAGAATCTAAATTAAAATCAAATAATGTAAGACGCAATGTTATATCAATTTATCTATGATGCCGTGGTATTGGACAGGTAACAAACGCAACCCATATCTAAAATCATTCTGCCAGGGATGTAGCCAGGTCTGTTGGTAACATAAAATTTCAAAGCAGTTTTTAAATAATATCGCGTAGAAAATAACCTTGATTAATCGGAGTATTATATATATATATATATATATATATATTAATTTATATAATAATAATATAAATTAATTAGATCACTCCGATTAATATAACTATGAATTCAATAATGTTTAGTATCGTTTCAGTAGTTTTAAATATTGATCTAATAACCGACGTTTTCTAATAATGAAACCTAGATAGATCGATTAATAGCCCCCGAAACTCCCTGCATACTAAATTTCATGAAAATTGTTGTAGCCTTTTCCGAGATTCAAATTAAATATATTCAAGAATTGCTCGTTTAAAGGTATTATATTAGATATACAGAATAGTATAAAAGACATGTGAAACAGTTGAGCTATCTAAGGACCGCTTAAAACGATCTATAGATAGCTTAACTGATCCAGATCACTGCCAGAGGGCAGGGTTCCCACGACACTGGCGGCATTGCCACGTTAAATGGCAATGCTAATACACTGAGGCAGATAAGAGCCAGCTCTTGGATCACGCAATGTATCTACCAAAAATGTTACTCATACATAATGTACAAACAAAAAAATAACACAAACTTTGCCTATAATAATATTCGTTACTTGTTTTTTTTTTACAATGGCTTAGATTTCTATATTATGAGTCACATAAGTAATACAAGCGAGTTTAAACCATTACAAAAACATCGTTATTGCATTTTGCTTGTTTTTGATGAGTCAGTCTCCCGGCCTAGTTCCGGACCTGCGTTCCGCTGTCCCAGTTATTGGAACATCACGGAAAATGTGATTTCAAGTCAATTTCTGCTTACTTTTTTTGTATTCCGGTCGCCCGATTGATTGCCAGACGTAGCAAAAGTTTTCACAGCGTTGAACGCCAAATTAAAGGATGAAAATTGCTTTTATAATAGTTTTTATGGTTTTAGCAGTAGTAGTTTGTTGCTGAATTTGCATGAAAAAAGCGGCCAAGTGCGAGTGGACTCGCCCATGAAGGTTTCCGCAGCAGCAAGTAACATAATACAAAAGTTCTTGTAGTTCGTTGTAACTTTGATCGATGTTTTAATAATAGTGTATTTTTTAAATTAAGTTATTGATAAGTAAACAATATAATTAGGTACCTAAATGATGGGATTTAGATCTAACTATATGCGAGCCCATATAGGCATATGATAGCTAAACAAGCTAATATATATTCCAGTTGGACGAGAAATATTTCCAAAAATATTATCAATATATGTGCCTCCTCGCGTAGTTGGACAAGGTGGTAATAACGTCCTGTATCCAGCGTTCTGCATGAATGGCAGTATACAATTGTCTTTTAAAAAATCTTCGTTGAAGTCTCCAAAAAGTAATGTTGGCATATTGTTGTAGCAAAAAACATTTTTGTTTATGAACTCCATGAAAGTTTTGTTTGTACATCTGGGCGATACCGATCAAGCCACGTCCCGCGCGAATCATAATTATTATTTACATAGGCACCTATTACAGATTTATTATTAGAAAATAATGGATCACAGTTTATGCATAAGGTTTATGTTTATGAAGTTAAATGTTTTATTTTATTTTTATATTTGAGTTGATTGAATGATACTTTGAAGGTGTCTCTCGCGCAAACTATTCAGTTTAGATATTAGAAACCTTAATATCATTTTTGAAGACCTATCCATAGATACCCCACAAGTATGGGTTTAATGAAGAAAAAATTTTGAGTTTCAGTTCTAAGTATGGGGAACCCCCAAAATTTTTTTTTTTCAATTTTTTGTGAAAATATTAATATGGTTATGGAATACATCTACTTACCAAGTTTCATCAGTATAGTTCTTATAGTTTCAGAAAAAAGTGGCTGTGACATACGGACGCACAGACAGACAGACAGACATGACGAATCCATAAGGGTTCCGTTTTTTGCCATTTGGCTACGGAACCCTTAAAAGCCGCCTTATAAATTTAAAGTTGTTAATTTTACAACATTGGTTGTGCATCTCTGTGGTGCATAAGGTCAAGGACCGGCTGAGACACATAGATAGATTGATTTTTAGATCTGCGATTATTTGTCTCTAGTCTGGGTGTTTCATTGTATAAAATGTATGTATTTACATTTACATTATTGGCCTTAGTTTATCTGTTGGAGGTGGCGTCAGTCAATTTACAGAGCATTTATAAGTAAATCAAAAACTCTTGTTCATGAATCCACTTCAGCAAGCTGAGGTGGGTGAAGTTTCCTCTCCACTGACGTCACTCTGCATGGGATTCTGTTTGATAGCGCTGGGCTTCCCAGGTACCCATAATAACGGCTGGCACCGAGCCGGGTTTGTTTCAAGTTTTTACCAGGGTGACTAACCCCAACAATTTGAAGAGTCATGTGGTACCCATAAAACAAGCTCTGCTTACTTTGGGGCCAGATGATGCTGTGTGATATATCCGCCATTATTTATTTATTGAATCATGATCGGTAACTACTTATACATACAAGCTCTACTTTTAAAACGTCGTTGACAAAAGAAAATAGAGAGTTGAAAATATAGAGTAGTAACTATAGGGTATAGGTCTTGGTCTTGGCCACCACGGGTTATCGTGTTCTAGGATTTCCCGCCACGCGAGTCTTAACGATGTTATTCGTCGGGCACTTACCAGCGTAAACGTACCAGCTGGTCTCGAGCCGAACGGTGTGATACATACATGATGATGGTAGAATCATACCATCAGGGTATGATTCTTGTCCCTTAGGAGATGGGTTGGCCATTGGTCTGGGATGCTACTTGCGTCGACACCCTTGCCGCATCCCTTCTGTCGGGGGCTTCTGATAGAGCTGGTGCAGTGGCTGATTGTGCCGAGGACCACCAAAGGCGCATAATGCCAGTCTCTATAGGGCCTACGTATTTCAGCCTTTTAGAGTCGAGACCCTGGGCCCCTGAGGAAAAAGAGCCCAAAGCGTTTTCAAACTATTTCACGGCGTCTTGTAGCAACATCGCGTGACTAGAGCTGGCTCCTATCTAGCCCAGCGTATTAACATTGCCTATCAACGTCGCAATGCCGCCAATGTCTTGGGTATGCTGCCCTTTGGCAGTGTTCTGGATCAGTTCAGCTATCTATAACTGTAGGTTTTTAATTATGTATATCGATACATAGAAAGGACATCTCTAAATTATTACCACTGTATAAGATACTATGGGCTCCCCTAATATTGGCATTGTGTTAAAAAAAAAATGCTTTATCGACCTCTTAAAAGATGTACACAACTAGAGATCTAAGAAAGTGTTTACCGAGTTTGGGGATTACATTTATGAGCAACTATAATTTAGTTTTCCGATGAAAAAGTCACGTGTAAAAAATGCTCGATTTAACTCTACGGCCTGAAGCGATATAGGCGCTACGTAGGCTGTATAATGGAGCTTTCAAAGCCTTGTCACATGCATAATGCAGCTATAATAACTATGTAAATACCTGTTCCAGTGGCAGACTGAAAAAGCAATCTTATTTGCTCTCTCAGACTTGTTTTAAATTCATTGTTCGGGGAAGTTTTAAGAGCACTCTGAGTACTGGGTAAAAGTTTGCCTATTCATAGCAGGGTAAAAGGTAAAAGGGTGTGTCTTTTACCTGTAGCCTACAGGCTGTAGGGTCTCCAGTACAGACATATTTGATGTAACTATTTTTGATATCTATATATTAATAGTCAAAACTTTGTACCCCTTTTTACGAAAATTGCGCGGACGGAGGAGTAAGAAATTTCGCACACTTATAGTTTATATAGAGAAGGAGTGCAGAATACTAATATTTTTTTTCATAACGCATAAAAATACATTAATTATTAATTAATTCTGGTCGAATTTCGACCAGTGGGCGACCACTAGTATAAACGAATTCCGGATAGAATGTTAATGTTGCTAACTACAAAGGTTAGATGTCAGATATTACACATCATATGCGACTACTGTAAGGATCGCTCTTTTCGTCAGTTTCTGTTTTTCAACCGACAACTCAGTACCAACCTTTCCTACTCATATTGTCTTTCATACAATCCATCCATCTTTTCTTTGGCCTATTTCTACTTCGTATGTTCATCAACGTGTATAACTTACACTCTTCCCGTTACATGACATTTATCCCTATGCTCATACAACGCTAACCTATTACTCCCAACTTATCTATCCTTGGCGCTTCTTTAAAACATCCCCTAATATACTTATTCCTTATTATATTTCTGTAGTGTAACATAATAATATCCATAGCAGATAAGCCTGGCAAATATGCCCATTATAAGCTTCACAGCTAAGTTTATTACCGGGAAATTACGAGGCGGAGACCAAGCGAGGGGTGTGATTCGGTTGCTGCATCAAAATGAAACTAATTAGGTGTACCTCCTTGTTATTTACTTACAGCTACTAATTCTGAACTTTCTAAACAAATTATACATTTTTAAACGTTTTCAAAAAGGTTTAAACATCTTATATGACACCTAGGCAGTCATTTATATCGGCACCGCTTATCCCAAAGTCCTGGAGAGAATCAAACTCACTATCTACAGTACAGAAGGCAGAGCAATTGACTCTGCACATTAAGCTTTGAGGTAAACCAATAATGATTCAAGAATGAGAAACTGTAAGAGAAAACCGAGACGATTTTCTACATACTTTTTTTATAAATACTTAGTCCGTCGACTTCAGATCCTGAAATCCATTAAAGCAATAGTGTCCTCACGGAAAGCAATCTAAATCCAATGTGAGCACAAAAAGAAGTGGGTCGCGATATTTGCTCAGTGTGGCTTAACTTTCAAGAGTCGCTTAATGTTTTCAACCGTCGTAAGTTTGTCCTGAGCAAAGACAGTATATAACAATGTATTTGCTGTGGTATGAGACAGATACCTATTCTCGTGAGTTTATATGCAGCTTTAACGCTTCAGTTCCGTAATTTATCTTTGGCTAATGCCATACAATACATCATCATCATCTCATATTTCTGCAGGCGCGTTAAAGACGCTCATTAGCTATTTGATATTTCTACAAAAGCGTTAGCCTAAAAGAAAACTAAGCGTAAACTATTTGTCCTTGTCGAGACAAGTGAAAACGAAGAAGTTACACTTGTATAATTTCAAAAAAAAATGGCCGACGAATTAGGTTCTCAGTGTGCACAAGAGCGCTAAGGCATAAGCGATTCGGAAAACTCAATGCACTGATAAAAAAGCTGGGTCAGCCGTTGACGACCCTTGTTTCAGTTCACAACATAACAGGGTTGAATAAGGGATGAAAGTGTAATTTGTCTTTTGTAACAAATCGTTGAACAAATATAATAATAACCCAGATGTTGCTCGGACCGTGAGTGATTGCTATTTGCAAGGACATAAAAAATGGCTTTTTTTTATGAAATCGCAAGTACAAGTTCAATCAAGAAAATAATACTAATAGCAAAATTTTACAAGTGAAAGGGCATGACTGTAGCTCTCTTAGATTCGTTTCCTTATTTAACATACTACCTACTTTAGAATCTAACAAGCACCGATGTAAGTTATGGTGAATAAAATGTCTATACATTTTGGTAAACAAGGTTACTCATGTATTATTTTGTCAATAAAGGCACCCTGTAGACCGACACTGTTTCTATTCATCTAGAGAATCTTGCCTTCTGATTTTTAGATCGGGAATTTGGATCATGGCGCGCCGTGCGTCAAATACCTTACACAGAATTGAAATCACGTCTAGATAGATAATGTTCAACATGAATGGAGTCGTCGATCATTGTAATTTGTATATTATATCATTGACATAAGTTACAAGTTATCTCCCTAGATTATCTCTAGATCTTATTCCTTAAAAAGAGGCTGTTACAACTAGTGTTTATAATGTTTATTGTTTGTTTCAGATTCAAGAATGATTTGAAGAATTTAGGTGAGTTAGTAAGAAAATGATTTTTTATTGAAATAGAAAATTTACAGAAATGCGTATAATATACGTAAACATAACTAAAATAATATACGAATATACAATAAACGATCTTAAGATAGCTAAACTAATCCAGCTTGCTACCAGAGGGCAGTGTCCTCAAAACGCTAGCTGCATTAAAGTTTGACGGTTTGTACGAAGTAAATAGGTTTCAAGATCTCGATAATTTAGTATTACAATAAAATCAATTACGGTAAAATACGTCCGATTTAACCCTCACCCTCCATTCGAGTCATTGCTATTGGAAAAAGTTTATTTAACTAAAGGGATTTTAAAGGTTCTTTACCCTTAAAACCTTTAAACAAAGGTAACGAAAACAATGTTAGTAGATTGAATCGAAACGTGAAATTGGAAAGATTGGTAAGATTCTTTTCTTTAGGGTTCCATAGATAACAATTCCATCTTTGATAAGAGACTGGTATACGCGTAAATATACATTTATTTACAGAAGTTCAGTAAACTAGCTGATTATCATTCCATACAAACGTCAAAGGATAATTACTCCGTCTGATGTTGTACAACCAAAACCAACACCATTATTGTCTTTAGCATTCATATTTGTCTTTTTGTATAAAAAAATATAATTATATAATAGATGATTTGTGTTAATTGCTTTTTTTGTTTGTTTGTGTAAATTTTTAACTTTTACTGCTGACCCAGATTACTGTCTATTTATTTAAGTAAATCGTCTCCCTGGTCTTCACGATACAGGCTTGCCTAGTGTGAAGAACGCTAAAAGGTCTACTTATTTAAAATTCGAGCAGTATCAAAGTGCATTTAAACATTGTATATGACGGAGGACCAGTTCCAAGATGATTTTTAAAAATGGTGACGTCAGCAGGGCTGACGTCACTATCATCCTCAACATGCTGGTCGCTCATGGTGGGAAGAGAAACTCCAGTATTCAGTCTTCAATCTTGTTTATTCAGTTTGCGATAGGTCTGAATGGTACGACGGCTCGAGCTGGAATGAGCTCTGCATCGACCGCCGCCCGTATTTATACCAAATGACAACCGGTCCAAGCAACTGTTTACGACGAAGCACAACTTTGCTTGCAAGTATCTCAACATTGCTTTTGACATTATAAATTAGTTTCGGATTATTTAGAAACAGTGAAATCAACCACTAGATTAACTTAATTTACAAAACTTAAAATTAAATAATAATAATTCAAATTATTAACCATTTTGAATTCTCAATACAAAATATAAACAGATTAAAACACTGCTTCTTACGCCTATAATGCTATTGCATAGCGTCCAATAATGGCTTTGCGCCGATATATATGCTATCATTTGAATGCTGAAATAAATAATATTTTCATTTTATTTAAATTTTTCAAACATATATTAATATCAATTTGTCTCTTTATAATCTACGCTTGTATCGCAGCAGAATCGTAAAAAAATATAGTTTTGAAAGACTTGTCAAGAAAATACCGTATTTGTTTCGATTTTAGCGCATTTTTAGGCGAAAATAAATAACATACGGAGTACGATAAAGAAATTCTGATACGAGCATAGTTTTATATTTAGGAGCCGAAATAACTTTATTTCATTCAATAGTTTTTACATAAGAACACTTGAGCTAAAAGTCTATTCATAAGTTTTACGTTTTAAAGTTTTATGTAGAAATGAGTTTATTTTAATCATATGATGCATTTACATCATATGCTGCGGCCACTGACGAGTTTACGTCGGTAACTTGTGTATCCTTAAATACAGAAATGTACTGAATAATATACAATAATATAGAATACATGCGAAACCGTTAAGCTATCTATGAACCCTTTAAAATTATCTATACTATACTGAGCTCAATTGATCCAGATCACTGCCAAAGGACAGCGTCCCCAAGACACTAGCGGTGTTTCCACGTTAAATGGCAATGCTAATATGCTGTGCCAGATAGGAATGGGCTATTGTGTCACGCAATGTTTCTACGACTACGCCGTGCATTAATTTTAGACTTCAAAAGGTCAAATATGTAGGCCCTATCGAGACCGGCACATCTGCGTCGCATATGCATATTTTGTGTTACTTCAATATAATGAACATATAACAGATTCATTGAGGCGATCCCAATGAGCCGAAACACGATAACGTTGTGTCCGTTGTGATGAGCTGGGTATCCTGCAGAGATCCTATTCCACCTGATTCTGCATCATCAGGTCAAAGTCACCATGTTCTTGTAATGACATTGAAGTAACATAATACCAAATTTCGAATCGATCAGTAAGTAACCTCTGAAACTTAAAAAAACGAAATCAAACTCGACTTACCCGTTTTTGAGCTACGATGCCAGATACAGACACGCATACCCAGATTACGTTGAACTATAAGTATGTTAACCTCCTAAGTTTGCTTGGAGGTTAAATACGCACGTGTGCCATAACTAGCTTTGCTACGTGCTACGCATGCTACATCAAAAATGATGTGCTACAAATGGCTACGAAGTGCTACATCAAGCTTGACTACACTGTGCGATCTTCAAACCCAATCACTCAAATAACGACCATTTTGAATCCCCCACTCTTTAACCCTGTTTGACCCTTATTGCCTGTGTATTCCCCAACCGATGGACCAATTCTATGTAAGCTTTATTTGAAATCCATTGATTGCGAGATGGTGAGATATGTATGCTTCCGAAACAAAACTTCTAGAAGCATTTATTCAATGTTTTCTTTTATCTTCAGTCTTTATTTTATCTAATTAAATAAAATCCTCTTATATCTACTCGGCTCAGTGCTCCTAAACTCAATATATTTAAAACATCTTAAATTAATGAAGAAAAGATGATTAAGTAGGTATACTCGTACTACATGTTACACGCACCCTGAGAGAGGCATGTTGTGATGAGACATGTAAAGTATACATAAGTTGAATTTTAAGTTTGAATGTTACATCGTTGGAAAATGTGTGCGAGAAAACTTATTACTTAACAGCTGCTGCCCGCGGCTTTGTTCGTTTAGGACGTAGATAAAAATTAGTATATGCTTATCCAGGTCTACATATATGTATATCTATACCCATTATGCAAATGGTTTTGATAATATTACGCGATGGATTCAAGTTCAGATTTATTTATTTGCGAAACATGGGTTACAGTGGTTTGTAAAAAACAATATAGGTTAGGCCATGATTAGCATATTAAAGCATGCCAAGTTAATTTGAAAAGAAAAAAGAGTTATTAATTATATAAAGCAATGTATAAATTAATACCCAGATAAACACATTTGATAATTAAAGTCATTTTAAAATAATTACAGAAATGTACAGAATAATATAAAATACTTGTGAAATAGTTGAGCTATTTAGGGACCGTTTAAAACGATCTATAGATAGCTTAACTGATTCAGATCACTGCCAGAGGACAGCGTCCCCAAGACACTGGCGGCATTGCCACGTTTAATGGCAATGCTAATACGCTTTTTTAATAGAAGCCAGCTCTTGGGTGTCACGTTACTACTTATAATAATAATAATAATATAATAATAAAGCCTTTTAATTCCGAATAAAAAGATACAGATATACAGATTTTTAATACAATACTGATGAACTTTTTTCTATAAATATTTGTTTTCCTTCTTCCAAACTTATTCGTATATTTGATGCTTCTTGATCTTCTGTAGGTCCGTTTGCCAGTTGGCATAGGCCTCCTCCAACCTATTCCATTCTGGTATCTCTCTAGCCACTCTACTCCATGTTGTGTCTGTAATTGCCTGATATCACCGTCCTATTATTTTTGTTGTCTACCTTTTTTCCTTTTACTGACCACGTAACTACTTATTAAAGTTAAATACACGCATAATAAATTTACAATAGTTTTTTTTAAGTTAATCGTATAAGAATTTGCTTTTACTATTTCGTCTATCTATACCATAATAGGCTCTCTGCAGATTTTTTTTGACATTAAATTTAAAACTCTATATTTGGTCCATTTCTAAAATATTTTGGGGCAAATTATTTGAAACCCTTGTTATCATTCAAAAGACACTGTTTTTGAAACAATTAAGTAACTAACATCCAAAAGTATAAACACCCGCACACATAATAGGATAGGATAGGAATAGGATCCAACTTTAAGTCGCACAACCGTATTTGTATGGAGCTATAGTGCTAAAGAACTAACAGTGATACAAATATATCTTCAATCTAAATGTTACTTAGTTATTACTAATACCTTTAAGTTATCTAGTTTGACAACCCTGTCCTAGATGACTGCCGAAGTTTTATAAGTGGTGGAACCCCCAGACGAGCTGATAACGACTCCATCCGCATAATAATGAGCTAAGAGAAAAGAAAAAGTATTTTTACGTTCGTCAATTTACTCTTTAATTTCATTCAATTTTAAAGTAAAATTCGTTAGAAAGGATATTGGAAAAACTTTCGCCTACCCTCAAAGGCACCTAGGGTTTTTTTCAAGCGAAAACAAATATGACAATTTTATCATAGAATTTCCTCTTAACGTCTTTCCTTCGAATTAAACTAACTATTGCGCTTGAACGTGTTTTATTCACCGGAGCTGTGAGCGGAGGTCGACATAACATCATTTCCTTCGCCCGTCTCTATCCTCAGGGCTCGGCTACTGAAGACAATAATTTATTTTGCGAGAGAGACCGTTAGGCCATTAACACACTGGTACGTTTTACGATAAATTCTGAAATGTTTCTACCTATGCTTGGAAGTATAGCAATCAATTACCTCAGTTGGATTACCTTTTATCCATTAGAACCCATTACACTGGCCTCACAGTTGGTAGTAAATCTGCCTTCTGATAAGCTGTGGGTTCGATTCCTCCTAAAACATTGTGATAAACAAAATTTTCGTGAGTTGTACTATACATTTTGATCAACTTGGGTTTTACTCATGTATTATTTGTCGATGGGGGCACCGATACTGTTTCGATTCATCTAGAGAATCTTCATTCGGGTGAGTTTGAACCCTGAACCTGTGCGAACCGTGAACTCGAGCGGCAACGAGCGGACCGCGGATCCCACTCACCCAGATGAAGATTCTCTAGATGAAACAGTGTCGGTTCCTTCATCGATAAAATAATACGTAAGTAAAACCTGTGTTTATCAAATGTACAGACGTTTGTTTTGTGTTTGAGTTTAACTATCATAATCATTTACGAGTATTTCATATACTATAATATATCAGCCATCTGGTTCGGGTCTTAGTGTGAATTGTCTAGCATTATTTATTTATTTATTCGAACAAACATTGCTTCGTAGCAAAACAAATTTCAAATATGAAAATATATTTATTTTTCGTTAGTGTAATACAACTTTATGATTCATCTTTTAGCAGTAATACTTAAGGAAAAAGCAAACAAAATATCATGTCGTAAGAAATTTGTGTTTTATGTGAAAAACTGGCAACAATCATTTTCGCTCCTTTGTTAAATCCAATCTAGTCTGGCGTTTATCCACATTATACAGGTGAGTTTTTTTAGATGGACCCAAAACACCTTTCTAGAAAACTGTAAATAGGTCAACCAAGACTTTATTACGAGAAACCAGACTTCATTCTACAAACAATATCAGTCAAGAACTTAACATTTAATATTGTCTCCTTTGAATTTTGTTTTATATTATCTAAACCCTATAAGATTGTAAGATATTATACATATATTCCATAATTAAATTATAGCCCCTAAAGAAGGGTATGAGATGTCACTTATAAAAAAAATGAAAATTGTCTCTGTCTGCTTGTTACCTTTTCACAGCTTTTCAAAAAATTAACGGTCTTAATGAATTTGGTTAGCAGATAGATTATATCTTGGGAACGGATGAAGGCTATTTTTATGCATACACCACGCATACGTACCACAAAGATACAATCTATTTGCTTACCGAATTTCATAAAGATCCGTTTAGTAAATGTGATAGTGTCTCTGTTTGTTTGTTTGTTGCATTTTCACGGCTAAACAGCTAAACGGATCTTGATGAAATTCGGTAAGCAAATAGATTGTATCTTAAGGATGGACCTAGGCTTTTTATGTACTTAAGTACCACACGTGCGTAGCCGCAGGTAGCATGTAGTTTGTTATCAAAAACTACAATATAAATATTTCATGTATGTAGGTAGGTACCTATATTGTAGGTATTTTTTTCACTCGAAACGGGATATTTACCATGACATCAGATTTTTCCTGCTTCCCTATATTTTGGCAGAGTTGCATGCGCCATGATCACGAGATAAAATGAAGTATTTGCGGGTGAATGTTATTGGCAGACAGAACGGACTACTCGTTTACGAGCGTGATCGAGTTGTTAGTGATAGTGAATCCGGTGGTACGGGTAATGATCGCAGTAATAGGTTGAGAAAGAGGGTAGACGGTTTTGTCTGCTATTAACAGCCACCCGCAGACTTCAGTTTGTCTGTGCCGAAATATCGGTAAGCAGAAAAATTCACATATCATGGTAAATATCGTGTCTTGAGTGAAAATTATGTTCAAAACCATGATAATTTAAAAAGTTATATTGCAATAGGTACCTATTATAATACAATATAATAGGTACAATAGGTACCTACCTAAACGAAACGCGGTTCGGTTTAATCCACTAACAGACCGGTAAACAAAAATGTAATTCATCGAAGTGCCCTATTGTGTGGCTGAGTATTCTATTCTATCATGGATCTGTTAATCAGAATATAATCCATATTCATTTTGACTCGCTTATTATTTTGTCGACGGAGGCACCGACACTGTTTCGATTCATCTAGAAAATTTTCATCACGTGAGTTTGATCCGCGTGAGTAAAACGTGTTTATCAAAATGTGTAGTACCTACACGAATGTTTTGAAACTATAATACATATTCTTTGAAATTATCCCTATTTTGGGTTCTCGAAAATCAGTTGGTAGCACTGCAACTTTGCTTGCGTTTTATGTTCATAGAAAGTTTGACCTCTTTCTGCATCCCATAGGGGTTGGACTTGGAGAATTTCTTGCTTAGTGCGCATTTACACTCTGTAAAAAGTTAATCACTGTATGTAATAGTGAGTAAGTTATTAAGCTAGTGACCCTTTCTGTATGACAGTGACAAATAGTAAAAGGGCGAATCTTATGCATTGTTTAGGCAGTGTTAAAGTTGAGAGTCAAAGTCAAAATCAAAAGATACTTTATTCAATATAATCACAAGGATCACTTTGTAACGTCTTACATACTAGGTGAGTTTAGGTGCCAATTCATCCTAAGCCAGGCCCGAGAAGAACTGGCGTTTATAAGTAAGGCCGAATATTTATGATTTCTTATGACGAAAATTACAAGATATTGTCTAATTTCGCACGCATGTTATTGTTACGATAGAGCGGTTGTCAACACCGACTACCGATGTTTTTATTCAATATAATCATAAGGTTCACTTTGAAACGTCTTACATACTAGATGAATTTAGGTGGCAATTCTTTTAACCCTAGCGCTTTTTTCCTTCCTTATAACTGGCTTAACTATGAAAAACTAATAAAGGTAACACATGTTATACAATGTTATACATTGTAAATCTGTCAGTTAACTGATAGAGGGTACAGCAACATAAGGCCATACATTCTTTGCAAGGTTAGATCCGTACCTACTACGGTTGGATTTTTTGGTGTGTAAATCTTTCCTCTCGCTATCAGGCAATCGGTGGCAGTGATTTCGTAAAAAGAGATAAAAGTGTGAAACAGAAAGCCGGGGAAGCGTGCGTTCCTTGATTTAACCAATGTGCGCGCGTTGGTGGATTTGGCCGTCAGATGGTACCAGCCCATTTTCCAGAAATGTCAGATGTTACTCATCATACGCGACTACTGTAAGGCTCGCTGGTTTTTTCCCATTAGTTCTATAACCGTGTTTTTCTCGACTGTTACATTTGTCACGATAACTGTTATTCAGTTTCGCGCACATCGGTCGTATTTCAACCACCTCCCCAAGTTCCGACTGTACTGATATCTGGTCACGCAACGACTAAGTCTCCATTTAGTTGACAGTTTGAGATCTGATAGCGGTATAATGGTTGTCACTTCTGTCACAGGTAGTTTTGATAAAGCTCCTATGTTGTTAGTAAGGCAAGTTTTCAACAGGAAGTATGCTGTATTTGTATTTGTATCTATGTACTAGTCATGCATAGCGATATACTATCTTTCTTCTCCTTCTGCCTATAATGGCATCGTTGATGACAACTTTTCCAATGTCAAGTGGTGTCTTCTTCTTCTTCGTTGATGGCATGTGGCATAATAATGTCAGTTTTGCCAGTGTCAAGTGTTTATATTGTTTATGTATGTCACAAAGTCGTATCTTGTCGTTCGTCATTATTTTTTTTTATATAAATCGATGCCTTTCATATAAAATAACTTCGCATAGTTTTTGCTCGAATGACAAAGAAAAACAAAGCTTTTATTCCAATTATTCGCACCCGAGTCAATAACTCCTAACTCTTTTTAAATAAAAACAAAATTACTAATATAATCGGAAATAACTCGAGAAACATATATATCTTTTTGTTAAGGCGCTTCCAGTACCTAAAATAAAGACAGAAACGGCCGAGAAAGTTGACAAAATTACGCCGTAGGTGGCGTTGCCTGGCGAGCCGGTGCCGCTCGTCGCCGTCGCAGAGCGTCCTTATTCTGTGCGTGTACTTATTCTGAGATTTCATTTGTAAAAACATAACCCTAGAAATGTAACAGACACGGCCGGTGAAATAAAACAAAATAGCTCGGTAAGTTGTGAGTTGATAACTATTTAGTTACTTACCTACTTACTATATATTTGACTGACTTTGATAAGTTATGTTTATAATAAGTATTTTTGCATTTTAAAATTAAATATACCTACTGATTATACGAGTGGATATTGTAGACATCAATCTAAAGTAATTCTGGACCTGAAATAAATAATTGTTTACTAAACTAGGTACTTAGATTATTGATTATACCTTGAATCCTCTAAGGTTAGGTAACATGTAAATTTCTGTACCTACCTACCTCACAAGTCAGGAAAATATATTACTTATGTATTTTTTTTAATTATTAGGTGGTTATGGTTGAGGGTACAAAAAAAAACTGTTTGTCACGTAATAAACTTTATTTAAACTTTTTTATAATCAAACAAAATTACAAACAAATGATGGCGAGCCAATTTATACATAATTTCATACAAAATATATAATATAATATTAAGGATAGTTTACAAGTGGCAAACCTTTCCTGAATTTTGTATGAAAGAGTATTATAATTGTTTTTATAACTACGTTTACACCAGCAACCGTCCGCAATGACATCGATGATTGGAATGCCATTATTATTGACCCTGTCCTTAGAAATCGCAAATAGTCTTCGTTTTCTGCAGCCTCTTTCATTGCATCAACAGAAACATCCTCCCATTTCTGACTAACAATGTCATGGTTTTTTGCATATAATTCAGATTTAACAGGCAGGTTAAGAGCCGAAAAAAATTCTACCAATTGAGATTGACCCCCGCCAATTGCCATTGCACCGGCAACGGCGCATGTATTAATGGGCAAATAATTGTCACTAAAGTTATCACCTGCTATAACATTTTTTTTTTGCAGAGACGAAATTTAAATTTAAATTTCGATTGCAGACCACTTTGTGTTTCTGAAATCAAATTGAGTTCATCTGATGATGCTGCATCCGAGCGGCCCATGAGTAGATATGCGTTTAAGCTCTGATAAAAAATAGCTGACGTCGATTATCCCTCTTCTACTCGTCACTGTCTTGTTTTTTGTTTCATTCTCGTATGATATTTGTAACTGCAAAAAAAAATATAAAACTAAGTTATCTGAACCACATTGGAAACTCAAGCCATTATATAAGTTATTGTATACAAGACTAATCTCGACCTCGAGTTTGCCTTATAAATTATAATACCCACCTCTTCATAATCGTCAAAGGATTCGTTGTTACTTGTTTCGATGACTCGTGAAGGTGATCCTGAGCGCTCTTCAATCATCCTGAAAAAATATAAATTTATCATGAATTGAATAGGCAAGATATTTTGAAGTGAAAACTTCTATAGCATCGTTGTGATTTGAAAGTCGATGAAACGAAAAAGCGACAGTAAAAAGAGACAGACACATAAATTCATAAGATTTAACGTGGGAGAAAATGAGATAGGAAGCATTATACGTGTTTATTATTACGTGTTTGTGCGCGCATGCGTATTACAAAGCTTGAGAAAAGGCATCACAACAACCGTGGTGTTATGTATACGTGTACGTATTATACGTTTGTTTTTTGAAGGTTTCATTTTTACTACGTGTGAATTGCACACATGTATTTTTTTTTTAAGTATAATTTCTTTAGCATCGTTGTGATTGCGTAAGTAACAAACAAACAAACGTCTAAATATCATAGTTTATAAGAAGGATCATTTTATAAAAAATCAAATGTGCGTAGGTACATTATTTTTTTTATTAAAATGTACCTCCTTAGATTTTGAAATGGATGCCATTTTTTTTATCTACATGAAAAATTTCATAATTGATACCAACATCGTTTTTTTTAAAAAAACACCATGTATAATATAGCATAAAACGTGGTATTATTATATATATATATATATATATATATATAATCTACTTACTCATTATTGATTATTACGCTTTCCTATCCTGCAAAAAAAAACTTTTTATTATTTATTATTTAGGCAGGTAAATATTCTAATAGAGTCGACTTACAAAATAAAGCATGAACCTAATCATGTAAAATAGTTCTGCAATCAGAAAATATTACACGGCAACCTAAACCCTTGCGTTCGTGTAGTGTCGTGTCTGTATTTTTTATGCTCTACACTACATTGCAATTTTAGATACCAAAGCAGGCGTTTAGGTGTTTCCATTATGATCCACAACCAAGCGAGATACAGTTCATTTTTCTTCGCACACCGATGACGAAGTATCTACCTATTCGCAGCGATGATTCGATTATTGATCAAACAAAACATTGTAGATTTATTTTGATTAGTTGTTTGATTTACCTACCTAGGTACCTACTAGTTATCTAACACGTGATTTTTTTCTTTATAAATTTGCTAATTACCGACAGATTATCAAAATAACAAGTATTTAGGTACTTAGGTAGACAGGCAAGTAGGTAGGTACCTACCATCGAAATTGAAGTATCTACTTACCGTAAGTATTATGGTAGGTATAGTTAATAGATAGGTACCTATTTATTCTGAAGTAGGTACTTATTCGTTTTCATCCACATTCAATTGGGATGTTGTATTGTTATTTTGTCCGTTATTAGAGCATGTTCCAAATAATTCTTCTTTTCGCGTTCGTCTACAACAAATAATTATAGATTATTCAGCTACTTACCTGTGTTTATTGTGTACTTAGGTACTTGTAAGTAACTACAAAATAACAGGTGGTATTTACCTACATTGTAAGTAAATGAGCAGGTGATTAGATAAACCAAGTAGTAAGTCTGTAGTAGGTAGGTCCTACCTAATCGTAACTTAGTAAACAAGCAGGTAAACAGACAGAGACACATTTGAATTTATAATATTAGTAAGTACCTACCTATGGATATTATGTATGATATAGTTTGGCAGTATGGATGATGAAAATAGCAATAATTAGGTAGATAGGTATGTACTTACATAAATTTATTCAATCTTTCTGCGTTTTGACGCCTTTGTCGTTTCACTTGTTTGAACTTCGGCATTTTTTAGGCACGTAGGTATATAAAACACATGAAAGTAGATCACTAGGTACCGACTCTAATCTAGGCAATCGAAGCGTCTTTTCGCAGTTGGTAATTCAGAGAAATGTTTCACAAATCACAATCAATACTAGTATAACCAAGTCTTCTACAAACTAAAGGTAATATAACTAAAGAGGTAGGGTAGGTATCTTGATAAACACAAAGCCTCTTTTCACAATAAACAAAAACAAAATAACACAACTAAGTACTTTTAGAAGAAACCACGAGATTGTGCATCGGCAGCCGGCCGGCCGGTGCGGATGCGAGCGACACGGGTTCCACGTCCGAGAGTTGGGGGCGCACTGACGTCCGCGCCCGCGCATTACCAGCCACACCAAAACTCGCTCAAATTTCTCGAAGTTGTATTGGGAAAAATTACAAGTAGGCAATTTTAAAAGTATTTAACGAGGAATTATTTACCTATTAAAATATCTATTTAGTAGTGCAAACCGCAAATTTAAGTGATGCTAACTTTAGGAGAAGATGATAAATTATTTCCAATTTTCGTGTTGAATACAAAATTAAATTACAGAATTAACAACAACTTTAGAAACAATTTTAAACGAGGAACTTGAAGACAAAATATTCAGCATACCTACAGAACATATTTTTAAAATTTCGTTTATTCTTACAATTAACGAGTTAATAGCCACTTAATAGTGACCGAAAGTGTTAAGTTTTGTATCTGTCTCCAGGAAGCGCCTTAAATAAATCGTCACTAATTCGTAGTCGATCGTCATTGGTCTGTTTCTATACGTCATTCAGGAATGGCCGTCTAGAATGTTCTTGTCGTACAAACCGCAAAACATAAAATACTTAAAATTAAATTGTCTACGCTTGTGCTAAGAAATCACCATTTATTTATGAAAATTCCGCAAACGAATTAATTTAAAAGAACTATGTTACTTCGTGAAATATCAAATGATGAATACCCTTTCAAAACTTTCGTGAGTTGTACTATACATTTTGATAAACACGGGCTTTACTCACGTATTATTTTGTCGATGGAGGCAACGACACTGTTTCGATTCTTCTAGAGAATCTTCATCAGAGTGAGTTTGATCTGCGGTCCGCTCGTTGCCGCTCGAGTTCACGGTTCGCACTGAACCGTGGTAGTGAACTGTAGTTGAAGATTCTCTAGATGAATCGAAACAGTTTCGGTGCCTCCATCGACAAAATAATAATACGTGAGTAAAGCCCTTGTTTATCAAAATTATGAATACCCTCCAACTTTTAATTAAATTATTAGTGTAACGTTTAAGTGTAGTCTGCCCTTTACCTTCTAATGTCAATGAATAAAGATAGCAATTACATTATTTATTTGGCCATCTTGCGAAGCAAACATTGCGCTCATATTATATTATTCATTTTCCTCGTGTTATATCCGGTTTTATTTATTTAGCATAGTTAAAGGTTGTCTGGAAGATATCGCCATATGCGATAAGACCGCCGTTTGCTGGACATATTACTTTGTAGCCGTAGCATTAATTTAGTTTGTACGTCATGAAATGTTATGTTCTCAATAAAGTTCATTATTATTAGTCGTTTTGGTGGTTTTATTCAAATAATGGATTTGAAATAATAATGTATTCGAATTCCAGTTACAGCTATGTCCTAGAGCTAGAAAGCAAAGTTAAATAATCCGTATATTCTTATAAATGAAATGTCACCATTTTGTACAAAATTACAAATGAGTAACGAAAAAATACGACTGTATGATATTTTAGACAATCTAAAAACATTGGCAAAATTGCCATCTTTATGAAACATGTCATTAACGAGGAAGAAGAAGTATGACAACAGATTAAGGCAATACAATAGCAAAGGGTTATAAGATGGACCCGATAAAGTTGCATTCGCTCTATAAACGCTAATAGGTGTGGATTTACAGAATTTCTATCTAGATCTAATGAGATTGTGTTGTGTCTAACTAGATTCTAGTCTTTCAGTCTTTCAACATAACTCGTACAGTTTTCCCGATAGAATACGGCTCAAAATAAAGATTGAAAAAACGTTATCTATGAATATTCATTATATTTCCATTATTCTGAATATTCAGAGCCTCACTTCTCCAATCTAAGCGAAAGCACGTCCCATGACCATAACCAAGGTTAACACAAGGCTTTTCAACAACTATATGCAAATATAACACCATTATTGTGATGCACAGAACGTGCATCAATGCCGAGAAGATTATTTAGTCTATATATGTGTGTTAACCGTGGATATAAGGACAAACACGCACTAGCAAATTAATCGGCACGGCTTTGATCGTGGTTTTTTACGATAGTGCGTGCGCCTACGTCTTTTTTAATGTTCTACAGAATATCTAACTAATATTGTAAATGCGAAAGTTACTCTGATTGTCTGTCGCTCTGTTTGTTAAGTTTTCTCGCCTAAGCCGCTGAACTGGTTTTGATGAATTTTGGTATATGGGACTTTGGAGAAGGACATAGTCAACTTTTTATGTAGAGGACCACGCGTGTGAAGCCGTGGGCAGCAGCTAGTATTATATAATTCGCTGCGGATTAATTTGCAATCGGCGTAGGACTAATAAAGAAAGAAAGATTAATAATCATACACCTACAACTTTTGATAATAAATACTTAGCAAGTAAGGAAAATAGCAAATACGCACGTGTTCTACAAAAAGGTAGGTACTCAAAGCTAAAATATGGTTTTTGCTTTAGAATGTTTAATTAGGTAACTTATCAACCTTATGCGGGCTTTAGACAAGTGGCTATAAGCGCACGATTTTTCTCGCGCGGCGAAAATAGCAAAACGGAGACCGCAGGTAACGAAAATGCTCAGTCACAGGCGATTGTCTGCCGCGTGAAGATGTGTTATTCCGCTTCCGTATATAAATAAATAAATAAATATTTGTCAGTCAACACAACACTATCTAGCCCCAAAATAAGCATAGCATGTGCTATCGGAACTAGATGACTCATATAATTCATACTAGAGACCCGCCCCGGCTTCGCACGGGTGCAATGATACTAAATATACTACAGAATGTCTGATGTGATTAGAAACCTCTAAAATGATCAGTGTTTCTCTACTATTATTATGCATGTATTATACACCTTCCTCTTGACTCATTCTATCTAATAAAAAAAACGCATCAAAATCCGTTGCGTAGTTATAAAGATCTAAGCATACATAGGGACAGACAGACAGCGGGAAGCGACTTTGTTTTATACTATGTAGTGATTAAAAAAAAATACAAGTAGTATATCAGTCATGTGGTGTGGTACCCATAACACAAGCTCTGCTTACTTTGGCGCTAGATGACGCTCTATGAAATGGCCGGCAATATTTATTATTTATTTATTATTATCCAACTATTAATATCAAGCCAGGTCAGGCGTACTTCGCACTTTAGGTTTAAAGTTACATGTACAATAGCGCACTCAACTTGTTAGGCAAGTTGAGAAGTGTCCCGACAGACGATATTACGCGATCGAAAGAGAGGCACCATGTAGGTAAATATAATGTAAGGCACTTAACGCTTGTGCGTCCTGAATTGTACATTATTGCGTCGTACTAAGAGTTGCTATTTATATAAATATGTTCATGGAGTCTGCCTTCTGTGCTTGTGCTAATAAGTATTCTGTAACCAATCTAAGATAATAAATCAGATCTTAAACACGTTAAGGCAGCAAAAGCTCATTTATCTTAAAATCTATAACAATCTTGTCTAACATTTAAATAAGCTATATCATATAATTTGTAAATACATTCTTATAATACTTTTATAAAACCCAAATACAGAACAAACATGGATGTCCCTCACACAAATGTTTGTCCTAGGATCCTTCCTAGGACTGGAATTTAACCCTCAATTAACAGCAAAGAAGGCAGAGCAGAGAAACTAGAGGTGTTTGCTCTGTGTCTGGTTGCTATAAAGTATCATATATGTATTTAAACATTCTATAAGTAAATATTCTATAAGTCACCATAATGCATAGTTTGGAGCTAGATGGTGTTGTGTGCATCATCCACCAATATCTGATCGACATATGATTCATAATGAACCAGTCACCTGCATTTTTGTAATCGCCAGCAATTCAGCTTGTTAGACGATTTGGTAAAGGACTAGCCGTACAACGAAAATCGACCTAGTGTAAATCCCCCATCGATAACTTGAGCATATTATAACATACTCAATAGTTTACTAAGAAATTGCAAGAAAATAGACTTTGGTTAGGTACTAACAATCTAACAAACCCCAACCGCGTTTTCTACTTATCAAAATATTTACTTTGGAACAACCGCTCCTTAGTAACCAGGAACCCGTGTTGTTTGTTAAGAAACCCCTTTCATAAGACTGGTTTAGCTGAGCCTCGTAAAATTTGCAATTCGAGGAATCATTATTAATTTTATAGAGGGTTGTTTAAGGAATACATTTTTTACATATTTTCGATACCCTCCTAGGACAAACATTTGTGCGATGAACATGTTAGATCTGTGTCTGAGTGTTATAAAGTATCATAAGTATTTATTTAAAAATATATAGATAAGTGTTGCACTCGGTACATAGCTCCATTTGTTTCCTGGCGGACGCATTAAATAATCTGTACAGCGCCATCTAGTATCGATTAGATGCACTACAAAGAACGCGTATCTAATGCATAAGAGCGGACGAGATGGATGTATTTCTCTCTTACTAGCGAATATATAAGCGCGCTCCGTTTCATTCTCAAACGTTCGAGTAGCGTCTAGGTTTTACGCGACGCACTCGCCGGTCATATAAAAGCGGCGGTAATGTGTGGATAGTTACAGTCAGTCTATTCTCGGCTTAACAAGTGATACAAGTGCGATAGTTTCGAAGTATTATCAGTTGTGTTGTAGTGTTGTCTTTATTGTGTTCTATTAGGAAGTATATTAGTAGAATCAGTGGATTAAGTTCAGTGTGTGGTAACTTTGAAATTAAAGTTATAATTTAGTAAAACCGAGTGGTTTCATTAATTTATTAGTACCCGGTTCGTAACATAGATATTATATTATTATTAGTACATGGATGACCAAGCTATGCTCGGTATACAACACGGATTAAACGACGTTTTCTAAAATGAAACCTACCTAGATCGATTTATCGCCCCCGAAATCCCCTGCATAATAAATTTCATGAAAAGCGTTGGAGTCCTTTATTAGATTCAGATTATATATACATATAGTCGTATACAAGAATTTTTCGTTTAAAGATATTATTAATATATATTAAATAGAAAGATAGATAGATAAGTTTGGGGCTAGATGGTGTTGCGTGAATGCTTCACCAATATCTATTATTAATTGTTTAGTCCCAAAATAACCAAAGCATATAGTATGGATTCCAGCGGCCCTACTTTTACACGCCTCACTGCCTAAACAGTACTTATAATTTGCCTTGTCACTATTTCTCACTATCTTACAAAAAGGGATGTCACTATTTTAAACAGTGATTAACTTTTGACAGAAGTTGAGAGACGTTAATAAGTAAGGCTGCTGATAACTTCCATAATATTTAAATACTTTAAATACATATATAGATACGAGTATCATACATGAACAGAATACTATTATTCTGTAATATTCTAGTATTCTGTGATACTTATTAGCACTAGTATGTATGTATGTTTGAGAACGAGCAGCATGGTTTAGATGTGAGTGGGAATTGCGAAATGTTTTGAGGTTTCACTTTGGTTTTTTCGGGGCGCTCCGTCTTTATATTTCTTTGATCTGAGACATAAATCGAACATACGTAATACTACTCTTGTCAAAACTAGTTCCAATTACAATCAAACTAATGATTGAAACGAAACTGATAGACATTGATTCAAAAGTTCCATAATTGCCATGCCGGTTTCCGCGAAAGATCAGCGTTGTGTTTAGTCTACTGAACGTAACATGCTGAGTCAGACGCCGTTTTGTAGTTATTTTTATTTCATTCTTGTTTTCTTTATACTTTACTAAATAACACTCAGACACAAAGCACCTATGTTCATCACACAATAAAATTGTTGTTCTGGGTGGGGGACTAACCCACAACCCACAGCTCCAGAAGGTAAGGTTACTTCTAACTGAGCAATTATTACCCAAAAACTGACTACCTACTTATAATATGAAACAAATTCATTTGTATGCAGAGTCTATCGTTTGCACTGACAACATTTACTTGTGTTTCTGAAGCGTTAACATTATTTGCATCCCGTAGGAGGTATATAACCAGGGATAGACGTGCCTTTGTCTTTCACAATGGCATAAAAGGAGCTTGCTAATTCCTACTACCGTTGGTTGCAAAGTAGGTACGAATATATTGGAACTAGGATAATGTGCGTCCAAGCAATTTTTCAATGTCAACGGCACCATTTTCTTCATCCTGTCCTTGGCTATCGATCAAGGTTTTCGCCAGCAACGTCAAGGATGTCTTGCCCATTTTATATGAGGTTTATTACGGGCATTACGGGCATCTTAAACTTTTAAATAAGTAAGGCATATAAGGCATAGGCATGAGGCATATAAGGCGTGTGGCGTTATAAGGCCCATTTTATAAAATCGCACGGTTAATGATTTAAACCAACTTCCTTCTATACGCACACATGTGCCATAACTATATGGTCATGACTATATAGGTATCGTGTGTATATAGACTCGCTGCTAAAACCAGCCACACGCTGACGTCGGCATCTTGTCAGTAGTGAACGGTTTGTTGTCGACGAGAAGCATGTGGAGAGATTTTATAAGTTTTGAATGCAGAAAACTGTAAGTTTCTTTGTTTTTTTACTATTTTAGTACAAAATAACTTGATATGATTGTATAATAGGTCATGTTTTAGGTCAGTTTTTACGTAAATATCTGTAGTTTTTAATTAGTTGATTTTCTGGTTTCCTTCTGAACTTACATCAGAGATATAAGGCCCAGCAAAAAGGGCTTTGTTATCTTTGAGCAGACTAAAGTTAAGTAACTTAATGTTTTTTCATGTTTGTTCTTTCTAATAATAATAATAATAATAATAATAATGCCGGACATTTCACACAACATCATCTGGCCCCAAAGTAAGCAGAGCTTGTATTATGGGCACCACATGACTGATATACTACGTAAATACGTTTTTTTGGTAAATACATACATATTATACATAGAAACACCCAGACCTGAGACAAATACTTGCAGTTCATACAAACATTTGTCCCGCGGCGGGAATCGAACCCGCAACCTTCTGCGTCAGCCGGACCTTAGCCCACTGCGCCACAGAGGTACTTAATATATATATTTATAATAAAAATACAGCCAACATGCCGACCAAAACAGTTTTATGGACGGAGGAAGACATATTTTTCGATAATTTAATAGTTCTATTAGTAACTACTAATTTAATACCTTTCGAGGCCATTTTTAACCCCCAGGGTAATAATAAGTAATAAGTAATGTAATAAGGCTCGCTGAGAGTTTTTTTTATTAAAATGTTTATGAATTAAATTTTATTTATTGCTAAACTATCTCTAAATGATCATATTTGTTTGACTACTTTGGCCATATTTTACTGCTATGGTAAAACAGGGCCCAAAAAAGGTTTTTTTAAATGGCCATAACTTTTAACTTTTTATATAAAGCATATATTTATTATTTAAATAGTCGCATATTTAATTAAACCTTAACCCAGTTTTCATCTCATTATTCATGAAAAATACGATATAATACTTTTGGCGTCGTATAATACTTTCAAGTTAGGTGGGCCTTATAATTTTGCCTCGGCAAAATTATTGTTTGTAACGGTAGGCATTTGTTTTTACGTCGTCTTTAAAGTGCTTAGTTTCATTTCCGTTAAAAGGCAGCACGGTTCACGAGACAAGCCCACTTCGGCAGCAGGCGTTGCAATATTCACGGCGTTTTCTGTGAATGATGTGAGCTACAGCCAATATTTACACTGCCACGTTTAAAAGGTATCTTTCATTTTTATTTATGTATTTCTCAGAGAGCTTGTGTTATTCCAATTTGAATTCAAACCTGTTTTATTCAATAGAGTCACAGGGAGCACTTTGAATGTGTTTTGTTATTTGAACTGTTTGTATGAATTAATGCCCAACTCTCGTGATAGAGTTAATACTAATATAGATTAGTAGTAATTCGGTTTTTACATCAAAATACGAGCAGCTGGAAAAAAAATTTCATTCAAGCTAACTCGATATTTGGCTTTCCTATGGCTTTCCAGTGGTGTTTACGAATTTCTAAAAATGATAAAGTACTAAAAAGCGTAAAATAAAAACTTTTTAACCAACTTCAAAAATGGAGGAGGTTCTTAATACAACAGTTTATTTTTTATATTTTATGTTTGTTTCCTCACAACTCCACAACTAATTATATCAATGGCATCTGATCAAATGACTTCGAACAGTACGTAGCACGACTTTCACGACCCCACTTCCTATAAGTTAATAGATAAAGAAATATTCTATAAAAAATCGGTAAAACGTGGTTTATGTCAAGTAAATTGAGGTCGGTTGAAGCAGGTACAAAATGCTATTTTAGTCTGCGCCAGAACCGCAGGAAATGAGGCATCCGAGGCTTCCTTGTCATTCGCAATAACCTTCTTCATCTAAAATGTTCGGGAATTGATCACATGGTTTATTGTGCTCTTATCGGAGAAATAACTCTGCTTTTGTGTTAGTTCTTTATATATTTATATAGGTATACCTTTATATACCTATATAGGTTATAGGTATATAGGTATATACGTTTATATTTTATCATATGAAGAAACTGAATCCCTCTTACAGTTTTCTGAATAATTATGTACTAATATATTACTAAAATTTACCACACGCACAGCACTACACAACATCCACACACATTTTATCACACACACACGCACACACACACACACACACACACACCGTCACTCTCGAAAACTCATTTTTTGTATCCTACTTAGGTTATAATAAGTAGCTTTATATTAGTTTAATCTTAGTGTTAAACGTCCTGTAAAATTGGAACCCGGTTCTCTTCGGTATGGAGGGCGCTGGTACTTGCGACACAGTATTCATACTTCTGTGAGTATCATCGTTTCCAAATTGTTTACTGTACTTTTATTAAGTTCCAAATAAAGATATTTGATTTGATATACCTATATAGGTATGTAGGTATATAAAATGGTTAAACACACGATAGTATCCCAAGATTGCAGTAATGCAGTTCTTTCCACGGTATGTTGGTAAGTAAAAACGCTAAAAATGTAAGTATTTACTTATAGATACATAAAACATTTATTTGATAAACCAGCACACACGTATAATCAGTGGTAATAATAGTACATAATGGTAATGATATAAAACATAAAATGACACACTAGATATTTAACACTAAAAGTGTGTGTGTGTTGCAGAATACGAGTACTGCGTACGAGTACGTTCGAGTCTGTACGAGTACGTACGAGTCTGTACGAGTACAGAATAAGTATAGACCTATTACTTATTGACGACCTCTGTGGCACAGTGCGCCCACCTGAGACGCACAAGGTTGCAGGTTTTCTGTGGCATGTTTGTATGATCTGCAAATATTTATCTCGAGTCTAGGTGATTTTTCTGTGTATAATATTAATGTATGTACAAGAAAAAGTATTAAACAAGTAGTATACATCATACATAAATCATCAGTCATGTGGTTCCTATAAAACAAGCTCTGCTTACTTTGGGGCTAGATGATGCTGTGTGTAATTTCCAGTGGTTTTATTTTTTTATGTGAATATTTATTTTGATCGTGGGAGTAGGTGTGTTTTTATGAATTGGGGCGGAAATGTGTAACAGGAGAAGCACGTGCTAATTGATTTGACAAATGAGCGCGCGCGGTAGTAGAGTTGCCGTCAGATGGTACCAACCCATTTGCTAAGAAGTTGGTACTGTCCGGCAACAGTGTGTGCGTGTGGAATAGAGAAGGAAAACGCATAAGCTGTGCGCCTTACCTATAGTGTTCTGTATAAAGTGTGATGTTATAAAAACTAATTCAGGATATAATGTTAATGTTGCTAATTACCAAGGTGAGATGTCAGATGTTACACATCATATGCGACTACTGGCTAGCTCGTTTTTTATAGATAGCCACCCTATGTATAAAAAACTAGCTCACCTTATCAGTAGTTCCCAGAGACTGTTACAATTTTTTTTGGCTCGCAATAGTGATTTAATTATGAGCCGTGTCGACCATCAATCTGATTTAGCGCTCGGCAATGTTTATGCAGGGATCTCTAGAGAAATGATTTCTTAACTAGGAATTCATAAAAAGTTTCCAGTCATCAGGGTTACTAAAAAGAACAGAGGTTTTAAAATGAGGATGACATTTCTTCTTTTGTTCTGTCATGGAAAAATTCTCTATAATAGCATACCTCTCCGGCATACATATAAAAGATTGCGTTGAATGGCAATGCTAATACGCTGAGCCAGATAGATAGCCAAACATTGCGTGACCCAAAAGCTCCTATCTGATTACCAGGTATAAAAAATTAACCCCTCCTCTTCCTGACCCTGCCATGCCGCGAACTTTTTGATCTCCCTGTCCAAATTTTATATATAATATCATTGCAAATATGGCTGATTTTTCTATCAGGGAACCAAAAGGCACTTGCCAAATCTATAACTTTTATTCCAGGGGACGAGCACCTTAACGAGGTACCTTAAAAATAAATTCATATTGGTCAAATTCATATTTACTCACACTGGTAGGAGACCAGTCAATGGGCACCTATAAAGGGGCCGAATCTACAAATTTTATTCCGGGGGACGAATTTTAGGGGACCAGTGGGTTCTAAGCCATCTAAATTAAGGTTTGGTTGCCAAGATAACATTAAGCGCCGAGAGAGTGCGCGGTATGGCAGCGCGCGCGACGGTGTGACAAGAGGTAACTGCGAATATGCATCAATTCATACAACACCGTTTAGTCCCATACTAAGCAAAGCTACTATGTAATAGTCTGATAGAATAGTAGTACTAGTAGTCTAATAGACTAGTAGACTAGTAGACTAGTAGACTAGTAGACTAGTAGACTAGTAGACTAGTAGACTAGTAGACTAGTAGACTAGTAGACTAGTAGACTAGTAGACTAGTAGACTAGTAGACTAGTAGACTAGTAGACTAGTAGACTAGTAGACTAGTAGACTAGTAGACTAGTAGACTAGTAGACTAGTAGTACCATGGCTGATCAAATACTTTTAGACTTGCAAATACATACTTGTAATACTTACACCAAGACACAGAACGAACCAGAACCTACATAATGTATGTTCATCGCACAAATGTTAGTTCTGAGTGGGGATCGAAACATCCTACAATGCAGAAGACACAGTTACTACCACTACCAACTGAGTGGTGCTGCCCGATTATGATCTAATAAATCAATAATCCTTACTAATATTATAAATGCGAAAGTAACTCTGTCTGTCTGTCTGTCTGTCTCGCTTTCACGCCAAAACTACTAAACCGATTTAAATGAAATTTGTTACACAGATAGTCTAAAGCTTGAGAAAATACATGGGCTACTTTTTATGTAGGTACCGTGCGTGCGAAGCCGCGGGCAGCAGCTAGTCTATATATAAAATAAAGTCGTGTTAGTTACACTATTTATAACTCGAGAACGGCTAGACCGATTTTCATGATTTTCGATTTGTTGGAAATATATCACATTAGTGTTTTAATGTGATATAGTTTTCTTTTAGAAACACGGGGACAAAGTCGAAAACGGGACAGCTAACAAATAAAAAACATCGGTTGACAATGCACACAACTATATGCACTATGCACCATCTAGCCCTAAACTAAGCATAGCTTATATTATGGTGACCATATGACTGATAGAATACTTTTTTGTATTAAAATACACAGGTACTTATGATACTTTATAACACCCAGACACAGTAAAAACACATATGTTCATCACACAAATGTTTGTCCTGGGAGGGAATCGAACCCTCAACCTACAGCGCAGAAGGCAGAGCTACTACCAACCGAGCTGACAAGCCAGTTAATATTTATTTACCTATGTTACCGTTCTATAGTAAGAACTAGTTAATGACTAGTCTTAATGAATTATAAGTCTTCTTCTTATTGTGTCACAAGTTTTTTCAAACCAGTGTGGTGAAAGGATTAAAGTGCGCCTCAGAGGCTCTTTTCATGCTCTAAATAACTTTACTTTAGAAGTAAAAACTTATTATAAACGCCACATCAATTCAGTAGCATTTATTAATAGAAGCTGGTAACACTAGCGACGTCACCGGCTGAGCCAAATGAAATTAATGTCAAGTCAAATGAAGCGGATAAATGTCCACCATTAATTAACGTGAAGCGTGTGCGTATTAATTGGTTGATTGATATGATGCAGCACTAATTGGACACTGTTTCCAATAGACTGATATGATGAAACGCGTCATTGGTGCCGTTAATTATAGAAGACAGATCATAGCTCCGTACATAAAAGAAGTCGTAAAATAAGCCTATTACAGTCCACAATACAATCGATCTCCGTACTAAATTTCATTCATCCGTTCAGCCGTTAAGTCGTAACGTAACAAACACACTAACCAACAAAGAGATATAGATTCATTCGAATTTATGTATTAGTATAAGATCCCACCATAAAACGACCTTCTCCGAGCTGGTAAATGGATGAAAAGTATTTTATATGAAACTAGCTGTACCGTTCGCGACTTTAACCGCGCGTTTTAAAAAGAAAAATATCTAATTGTACCGACTGCAGCGCCATCTGCCGGGCTGATTTGTGAATCTAAACCATCCAGGGCGCCACCCGAACGCATACAAAAAAATCATTCAAATCGGTCCAGCAGTTTAGGAAGAGTTCTGTGACATACACACGTACAGTAGAATTATATATATAAAGGTTAAATATGGTATGCGCTATGGTATTGGATGGTAAATGGTAGCTTATTTGGATTGTTGCTGGGCAGTACTGGATAATCTCACAAGTTATGCCACGTCACGTACCCACGTAATGCCACATGGTGCCACGTTTGCCACTATTTGTTTTTATTTTGCAATAGAATAACCTTACTTTTTTTTTTTTTTTTTCTACTTAAGTTCACTCAAGTTAATCGATCGATCTCAATCTATCAAAAATAAAAAAATAAAAATTGCTTTTTGCTTTGCTTCTCAATGCGCATTGTTGCTGGTAAGAAATAATAGGGATTAGTTGAACAATAATAATTTTATTATATACCTTTACACAAATCGCGATGAACACAAATTGAATCTATCTCATATACTTTTTAACCTAATACTATTTATTTAAAATTTTATATGTACCTACATTAATTATTAACGTTATGTTTCGCGCCCGTGAAGTCACGGCGCCGGTTAAGGTCTAGTCTGAAAACCAGCGCTACTTTTTTAGGAGAGTAGCATCAACGCTGAGACTGGACCTGTTTGGACATACCACACACAGGGAAAGTACATAATGTTTTCGAACCACAGTTAGTATAGGTACCTACTATTGGTGTAGGTACAATTGTACCTTATTTTTTATTGAATTTTTGTACTCTGTATTTCCTTTTATTTTCTGGTATTTATTTATTTTTTTGTTTTGTTTTGTTTATTTTTTAGTTACCTTTTTACCTCATTGTTCATAGATACTTTCCTAACTGCCTGTTTCTATTGTATTTTCAATTTCCGTGTGTGTATATGTACTAAATAAATATTTATTCTATTCTATTCTATTCTATTCTATTCTAAATATGTCAATAAATATATTGCACATAGGTTGCCAAAAAAATTCAGTCGTTTCGAAATAGGAGTCAGGATATTGGTTACAAGCACTACCATCATCTAACATTGGCACCTTATCCTACAACATTTCGAGTTGCAATTTGTCTGCATTTGGGTGCGCGGTGCTGCGCCCCTCATCATCGTGTTATAGGGCCGCCTGTAGGATTGCCCGCCACGCCAGTCTTAACGATGACATTCGTCGGGCACTCACCAGCGTCAACGTACCAGCTTTTCTCGAACCCCACGGTCTGATACGTGATGATGGTATGACTTTTGTCCCTTGGGAGATGGGTAGGCCATTAGTGTGGGATGCTACTTGCGTAGACACAAATATGCTGGTTTGGATAAGGCCTACATATTTGAGCCTTTTGGTGTCGAGACCCTTGGCCCGTGGGGAACAAGAGCCCATTGCGTTTTCAAAATTATTTCACGGCGTCTGGTAGATACATTGCGTGACCCAAGAGCTGGCTCCTATCTGGCTCAGCGTATTAGCATTGCCATTCAACGTGGCAATGCCGCCAGTATCTTAAGAACGCTGCCTTCTGGCAGTGATCTGGATCAGTTGAGCTATCTATAGATCGTTATAAATGGTCCTTAGATAGCTCAACTGTTTCACGTGAATTTTATATTATTGTATTATTCTGTACATTTCTGTAATTATTTCTGTAAATACTTATTCAATATATTAAATATTATGTACTTACTGTATTCTCAGCATAAATATTATTAAATTCTTCAATATATTTTTTACTCAAAGCGGTCACTTTTTTATAACACTTGGAATGATAACCTACAAATTCGAGTGACGCACTGGTTAGCTCAACATCATTGTATTTAAAGTTTTTTATTTTACGAAAAGCTAACTTTAATGAACAGTTTTTAAAAGTTTCATCATTAAAATCAATGATATTATCATCCGAATTACACAAAAAACACTTTTTGGCCATTTTTTCACAGCAATAAATAGTAGCACGTGTGTTCAATTGTAACTATAGCGACAAACTACTCCAAAATGATGCACAGCATGCACGAGTCTATCGCTATCCTTTTCATTTATAAGGACAAATAGCATGCGCACTCTCTTTCTTTCAATAGACGAACTATAATACACACAGCTGCAATGCTGTGTACTCTTCTATCACATGGGATGGTTCACTGGGACCTTTCTGTCACACTCGCAGCAATATTTCACTTTTTAAAACTCGACAACCGGAATTCAGGACTGATTTTTCGCAGACAACCCTATACCACCGTTTTCGTAATGAAATAATCTTTATTTTAATTTAACTTTAATACATTAACCAGACCGGTGCAAGTTACTAGTATCGATTTACCTGTATAGGTATACCTGCCTACCCAAGAGTTGTGGCGGGAAAAAAATAGTCAACCTAACGTTTGCATTTTCTATGGGCTTTTCATACTTTCGATTGGTCTGGAATTTGTCTATTAACCAAACCAGTAAAATTAAAAAAAAATAACAAAATTAACGGACAACCATTATTTTTTCATTAAAAACAATTAGGGACTTTAAACCCGGCGAATATGGTATATTCTATAGTCACATAATTAGTGAGTGTGGCCTTAAAGTATGCTCTGTCCTTGTCATACGTCAACGAAAAAAGATGTTAATAGATTTAAAAAAAAAAAAAAAAAAATTTCGGACATTTGACACCGCTTCATCTGGCCCAAAAGTAAACACAGCTTGTGTTATGGGTACCACATGACTGATATACTATATACTTATTTTTTTATATAAACACATACATATTATACATAGATGCAGATACATACAAACATCCCGCGTGTCTATCGAACCCGAAACCTTCTGCGTCTCAGCCGGCCCATGGCCTACTGCGCCACAGAGGTCGTCAAATCGACAAATAGTATAGCATTAGTTACAGTGTATAATAATTAAGTTTTAAAAACTAATAAGAAACCGACTTCATTGAATGAAATTTGAGCCTATAATACATTTTTAGTGGAAAGTAGATTTATTTTGTCGCAATTAATGGTCAAGCGCCTTTCTTCTGGCTGGTATGTACATACCAGCCAGCAGAAGTACATTGCGACTGAGCCAAAAATAAACTTTGTCACGCGCCATTGGATATGTGCGTCGTGTTAAAAGATCCTTCATAAGAATTTGTAGGCCGTGCATTAGGGCACGAGGTGGCCATTTTGAGCATTTAATTTAATTTTTATACATAGTTAAGATATTTATTATGTTTCATTTGCAAAATCCTTTCTAATAACCTTTAGATCTAGCTAATAAGATAAGCAGTTGAGTAGAAACAATAGTTAAGCCTCCTCTTTCGCACTTGGCGCGTGACAAAAGGGTAATCGACACAGGAACAGGTAAAAAAAAATGTTGGTGTTAACCCGTCGAGTAATAAGTAATATCAACATTACTATAATATTTACAAAACTTGGAAATCAGCTTGCTTGTGATTATAAGCATTGATATTTTTTTTCTGTAAAAGAAAGAATGAGAAAGAATATTATACCATTTTAGAATCACAATGAATTGAGTAATTTATTTGTGCATTGGTCAAGAAAGCTTTCATACATTTTTTTTACACCACAGGTGATAAACCTAAAAAATAAAATACACAAAACAAAATTTCTGATACATTTCTTCAATTTTTATTTTTTGTAGAGCTCTAGGATTAAAATAATAAAAAACATTTTATAATACAGGTATTCAAGAAAACAAACTCCATAATTTCTGAAAATGGCACCAAAAAGAGTGTAAAAAAATGAGTTTTTTTTAAATATCCAAAATGGCCGATAACTCGAAATCCAGGGGACTTTAACTTAACTTTTTTTTAATTTTTGGCTCAGTCGCAATGTCCCTCGCCAGCAGAAAACCGCTCGACCATTAATTACGACACACCCTGTATATTTATAATAGACCAAATAAACGCACCGCTCCAATGAGACAGCGAGGTATCGAAGTACATGAAAACATAATCGATGTATACAATTTTTAGATTTTCGTTGATTTTTCAGCTCGACCGATTTTGATAAAATTTATATGGGACCTTTGAAGTATACCCTTTCAAACAAGAAAAGAATTTTTCAAATCGGTTCAGTCGTTTTTGAGTAATCGGTGAACTTAAATAAAAAATAAAAAAAATAAAAAATCCGACGAACTGAGAACCTCCTCCTTTTTGATAAAGTCGGTTAAAAAGTCATTCTTCGAAATAAAAACAGTAACTAGATGAGAGACCTTACCTGCTTGCTTAAGCTTGACTTGTGACATGTTTGCGCTAGTCTGTTTTGTCTCCGAGATATTATTATGATTCATTTGAGCGCAGAATTCTGTGATCTAATCTGAAAATCTAATTTAAAAATATGCAATTTGTTAAATTAGTTTGTTGAGTGCTTTTCTAGGAGAGTAAGGAGATGAGCTAGAGAATGTTTAATCTGTTGAACTACAGAGTGAAGAGAAATAACAACAAAAGTGAATAAACTCGACTAAATTACTTTACTGTTTCTGTTTTCAGTGCACTTTCAAAGACATCTCGTATTCTCGATGCTTAAAGTACTTAGATACTTTTGGACCAAATAAGGAATGAGGAATGAAAAATATATGAGGAAGTTTGAAGAAACTTTTATCTCTTTTTTCCCTGGCATTACAATTGTCTACACTTGTGCTAATGGTGCTGCCACACTGCTGTTTAAAAATGTTTAGTAAACATTTTTTAACAAACATTTGGTCCCAATGTTAGAAAACGTTTTCATGTTAGATAATGTTAGTAAACATTTCTATAAAAATGAATTGTAACAAATGAAACATTTGTTAGGTATCATTTGTTTGAGGGTATGCGGAGAGTGCGGGGCCCGTGCTAGCGTGCTCCACGCCGTCCGGTGTAGTGGAATTGTCAGTTGGGACTATACTTTTGTCTAGCTCTTAATGTTTAGCGCATCCAGATAGAGCGCTTTTTTTTAAACAAACAATAAAAACAACCAATGGCAAATCTTCTTCCATTTTCGTGATAGACGCCTCGGAACGTAAATTCAAACTGCGAGCCGATGTCATGTTTTCTAATGTTATAAATGTTTGTAAACATTTTCTATCAGTGCAGGAGCACTCAAAAAACTAACAATTCCTAACATTGGCTAACATTTGTTAGTAAATGAAGTGTTTGAAAATGTTTGTAAACATTCTTAACATCAGCGTGGCAGCACCATTAGCCGCAATTTATTGATTCACTGTTATCAAGATCCACCTATTTCCATAATTTTAATCCAAGAGAAGTTCTAATTTATAAAATTAGTATGGGTGAAATCATTGACGGAAAAAATATTTTTTTTTATTATTTTTGGGATTTTTTGGATACTGGGGGATACCGTCTTGCGAAGCAAACATTGTGCTTTTGTCTTATTAATTTTTCCAGCTTTTTTGCAGCTAAAATTCACACTAAAACATGGAATACTAAAACACGAGCAAAAATATATAATAAAGAAGTTGTTCGAATAATAAACATGAAGAAAATCGCAAGATAAGTATCTAACATTAAACACTAACTTTAAATTTTAGATAGCGTATAACGGCTTATGAAACATTTTTTGTTTTTTTTTTGGTTTTTTGGTTTTGGTTAATATAAATGACTATATTATTGATAAGAATGCATGGCCTCATGTCGCTCTGCCCTCAGACAGTTACGACACACTTGAAATGTATAAACTCTCTTGTATTAGTATTTCGTAATAAGGTAGTTATAAGATGGATCATGTAAAAAAGCGCTAGGACCAAGACGAGTTTCTTGCCAGTTCTTCTCGGGCTTGGGTTAGCATGAATTGACACCTAAATTCACCTAGTATTTAAGACGTTTCAAAGTGAGCAGCGATCAGAGCAAAGTCTCCGTTGCAGCTTAGCCGAAAATGTTTTCCGGCCGGCGTCTGTCCGGATGTTCTCCTCCACAGGTCGCATTTCTCAACCGATTCTCGTAAAATTTTGTGAGCAGGTTATATAACTATATAGTTTTTTTTGTCGATTCAGTTTTTGGAAATGTTTCATAATGGCGGAGATATAGGAGTTGAAAACGTAAAAAACTTATTTCAGTCATTTCGAAAAATGTTCGCGAGGTCTACAGCTCACAAAACCACTAGTATAATTACATTTAAGCTGATCGGCACCGATTTAAATTAAGTTGAAATAATGCAAAATTTAAGTCAGTCGTAAAACCATGATTTGAATATGCTTGTAATGGTGGCTATAGGATAGGTAGGTACAGGGAGTAAACCAGTTCTGCGAGTTCTGTCGGATGGGCGGTCATCTAAGCAACCCATCAAAGTGAACTTGCAGAACTTTGCTATTCATTTCATATGAGCGTTTACGCGTTTCAGAAGGCACGTTAAACCATTTACTTTCAGAAGTCGGTAGGCCATGATGAGCTATCTATAAACTCACAAGAATCTGCCTCTATCCCATAGAAAATTAAATACCTACTGTCTTTGCTCAGGACAAACTTACGACGGTTGAAAACATTAAGCGACTGTTGAGAGTTAAACCGCACTGAGCAAATATCGCGATCCACTTCTTTTTGTGCTCACATTGGATTTAAATTGCTTTCCGCAAGGACGCTATTGTTTCAATGGTTTTCAGAATCTAAAGACCGACGGACTGTGTATGGACGAGTTTGTGTAAAACCCAGATTCTAGTTCCTTCTTGTTTTGTTTTCTTTTATAATTTTACATTCTTAAATATAATATTATTTATAGCAATGCATTGCCTCATGTTGCTCTGCCCCCAGACAGTTAACCGACACGCTTGAAATGTATAAACTCTCTTGTATTCGTTTTCCGTAGTTAAGGTTATAAGATGGATCTAATGGAATTGGCACCTAAATTCACCTAGTATGCAAGACGTTTCAAAGTGATCCTTGTGATTGTATTGAATAAAGTATCTATTAACATTGACTTGAATGTTTTTTTTTCATTTTTCTTTATTGACTAGTAAATGCCTGCGGCTTTGCACGCGTGTTACCTACCTACATATACAGTAGCCTATGTCTATCTCAAATATACAATCTACATCCGTACCAAATTTCATCAAGATACTTTCAGCCGCGAATAGGTAGCACATAAACAGACAAATACACTTTTATAACAGGTTGGGGAAAAAGTTTCTTCGCATTTTTTAAGAAAATTCAAAACATTTTTTAATATAGTTTATTTATTTTAACTAAAGTATGTAGGTACCATTTTGCTCGATAACTTTTTGCCATCTTGTAGGTAGAGACATGATCCCATTGCTATAGAAATTTTGGGACTTCTGATCAAAATACCGCGACAAGTGGTTTTGGCAGTCCTCTCGTGATGTTAACCTGACACTGCCTAAAGAATTCTGAAGAGACCAAAACTGGTGGAAATCTGAAGGTGCAAGGTCAGAACTATACGGCGGATGCATTAACACCTCCCAGCCAAACTTTCTTAATTTTTGCTGAGTGGCTAAAGATGTGTGAGGTCTAGCGTTATCATGATGAAAAACCACACTCCTTCTGTTCATTAATTCCGGCCGCTTTCTCTCAACTTCTTGCTTTAATCTCATCAGTTGTTCGCAGTAGAGTTCAGAATCGATGGTCCTGCCTGGTGTTAACAGCTCATAATGAATATAATAATACCCTTCCAATCCCACCACACACACAGCATCACCTTGTTGCGAGTTAACCCGGGTTTCACCACAGTCTGTGAAGCCTGACCGGCCTTTGACCACGACCTTTTTCGCACGTTCTTGTCGTATGTGTTCCACTTTTCATCACCTCAGCTTTTCACAGCACCTTCATCAGCTTTTTCAAAAATGGTTCGGGTTCATTAGGTTTCTTTCAGTGAGCTCGTGAGGTACCCAAATATCGAGCTTTTTTGTGTACCTAGTTTTTTTCAATTGCGCCAAAACTGTTTTGTGGTCAATTCCCATTTCTTCAGCTAAATGGCATCCATTTTATCCGTAATATGGCGACCAGAGCGACGTGCATCTTTGACATCAAAATTTCCGGATTGAAAACGCTTAAACCAAATTTGTGCTACTCTCACAGACACTGCACTAGGTTCATAAACATCGCAAATTTTTTTCGAGGCTTGCGTTGCAATTTAACCTTTTTTGTAGTAAAATTTTAAAATGTATCGAATTTCTTCATTAGATTCACTCATCTTGACAGAACGAAAAACAAATAATAATCACACATATTCCTAATTTGAATTTACAATTATCTTCTTTAAAATTTAAACTTTTAATGATACCAAAACCAGCCAGATACAAATAGTATAGCCAAAGAGATTTTATTACAAGTTCATACATACTATAATGCGAAAAGACTTTTTCCCCAATCTAATATATATAATATTGGTATGGAATAAAATTAGAGAGGTCTAGTGGTAGTCTTCCGATCATAACCTCTGAGGCGCTTATGGCAGATTTTTTCCTAATAACTTGACACTTATCATTATATTTTGGACAATTCACACAATATCTTTATAAATTATAACCTAGGTATGTGTTATTCTGATGTATAAAAGCTATATTATTGTAAAGTTTCATTAAAATCCATTTTGTAGTTTTTGCGTGAAAGAGTAACCAACATCCATACATACAAACTTTCGCGATTATAATATTAGCAAGGATTGACCTCTAAGCTCAATTGGCACAATCAATTGCTCTGCCTTCTGCACTATTGATTGTGGGTTTTATTTATTTATTTAAATCTATATAATGTTAATTTATTGTTATATAAAGTGCCGGGTACGTATTGGTCTTAAAACACTGCCTAGGTGACATCTAAGACGCCTGAACGTTTTCAACAGTTCAAATGTTGAATTTTTAAAAATCAGAGAAAAAAGAAGAGAGCTTGGAATCTCTTTAAGTAAATAGCAAGGAGGCACAAGCAATGCAGCAAGCGAATCACACCCCTCGCTTGGTCTCCGCCTCGTAATTTCCCGGTAATAAAGTCAGCTGTAAGCTTATAACGGGTAAATTTGCCAGACTTATCTGCTTGTTATTAAATTATTGTGTCACACTTCAGGAATAAAATAAGGAATGATTATATTAGAGGATGATATAAGAGAATGGTGGCAATTCAGTTGGTTCTAAAATTAGGAATTGTCTAAAATATATATATTTTGGTCATATTTTAGTCATAATATTTGTAAAACCTATTCGGTTGGTACCATCTAACTAAATTAGAAACGCTAAATTAAATTAGATACAATAAAATTAGGATAAGTTGGTAACAGCAGAATACCAAAGTTTCATTTGACAGTCTAAACCTAATTTTAGCTAAAATGTCACACCTAACTGTGTGTATATTATGTTTTAAAGTGGCGTCAGCGACAGACAGAGAGATTTACATTACGACAAGTGCTGGATCGATTTAAACGACTATAAAAAAAGAGGTTCTCAATTTTTTTTTTAAGTTTGTTACCTCATAACTCTATCATTTGTAAAACTATTTGAAAAAAAAAATGTTTTATGCAAAAGGATATACTTTCTGATTGGTTTCTTAGAAATTTCATCAAAACCGGTTCAGTGGTTTGGTTTTTAAATCAAAATAACTGGAAAAAATATGTCATCCAAGTAAACGTTTGGTATATAAATAATTCGGTTATCTTTTTAGATTTTAAAACGTAATTATGTTCGTGATGCTAATCCATTTATATATTTAGACTCACCCTTATTGTTTAAATATTCACGGAAATATTACTGTGTCACGCTATTCGATATCAGTTAAAAATCCGTAAACTTCAGCTAAAAATGTAATAGTCGTCAAAAAGGTTTCTTCTACATACGTATATCAATGTATTTATTTACCCAATAAGTAGTTTACAAAACATCTTATCCCCACTCTTACCTTTGTTCAGAAGTTTTAATAAGAACTCAGTTTATAACGTACATACATAAATCTATTAATAAATATTTCTTTGACAAAGCTACACTTGAAATTGTACTTATTGTGTTAAAAAATAAAGAACTTTTAAAATTGAATTGAGTGATAAATAAGCTGAGAAGTAATTGGTATGAGCATGTTATGCGGAGGATTGAAGTAGAGGTTGTCCAAGAAATGTTGGATGGATTGTGTGAAAGGCGATAAGTGAAATAAAGGTGCGAGTACTGGATGACGACGGATAGAGAGAAATAACTTGTGCTGACCCAACTTAGCATGAGATAAGGGCAGAAAGTGGGCAGATCACATGCCGCAGATGACCGTTAGGGCAGACAGGTTTTTGAGTGGAGGCCGCGTGTCGGCAAACGTAATGTACCGCGCCTTGTAACTAGGTGGGGCAATGATATTCGTAAAGCAGCGGGCATGGATTGGAGGAGGAGTGTTGAAGATCGAACTCAGTGGTGTGCAATGGGAGAGGCCAAAGTCCAGCAGTTGACTGACACGGGCTGGTGATGATATGTAGATAAACGTAGTGCAGGTCACCCTGTAGCTAGGTGAGACGATGATATTCGTAAGGCAGCGAGCAGGGATTGGAGGAAGAGCTGAAGATCGAGCTCAGTAATGTGCCATGAAACAGGCTTACGTCCAGCAGTGGACTGACACATGCTGATGCTGATACGTAGATGAACGTAGTGTAAGGCGTTCTGTAGCTATGTGGGGCGATGATATTCATAAGGCAGGGATTAGAGGAGGAGAGATGAAGATCGAGCTCAGTGGTGTGCCATGGGAGAGGCACATGTCCAGTAATGGACTGACATGTTTTGATGATGATGATACATAGAGGAACGTGGGGCGATGATATTCGTAAGACAGCGGGCAGGGATTAGAAGAGGGGGTGAAGATCGAGCGCAGGAGCATGCAGTGGACTGACACGGGCTGATGATCGTGATGTAGGGTAGGAAGATGATGATCAAAGTAGGTTCTTATAGCAACTTAAAAGATTACTCAAAAAATAAGTAGGTGTAGCGAATTGTTAGCGAAGTTTGTTCGCGTAGAGTTTGCGAACCTCAGTCGTGGCACTCAGTTCTGCATAAAATCACAAATGTAAACTTAGCTCATAATCATAACTTTAGGTAAATAGATACTTATTTACTTGAAGTTCGTTGCAAACCTCTAAAAGACATTAAAAGTCGTCGCCATTTTCCAAAAACCTGAAACTTTCGCATTTTCATTTAAAAGCCTGGAAAATGTCAAATAAGCACATTGACTCGCGCATTCACAAACGTATACTGTTGAGTTAAAGTTGAAATTAGACCGCGAGAAGTGGCGCTTATGATTTCCGCGCGGCTCTTTTGATAATCTCCAACAATAATGTTACTTATGATCAAGTAGAAATAATTTTATAAAAAAGAGCCTCGCTTTTATTTTTTTCACACAGCAATTAAACAAATATAATTGTTTTAAATTGTACAGATGATACAAATGATAAGAAACATATTTTAAGTACACTTATATACACTTTTTTAATAATAAAATTTACAAGTTTAAGGTTACAAGTCGGTTTTATTCAGCTGATTTTTATTATCAGCCAGTATCTTTTTGCTCGAATGCAAACATTTTATATTAAACTGAATGGGAGATATTAAACCTCATTTTTGTACATACGAGTACATACACTATACATAAAAACACTCAGACTCGAGACAAATACTTGCAGATCATACAAACGTTTGTCCTGGGGCTGGAATCGATCACGCAACCTTCTGCGTCTCAGCCAGGCCTTGTCCAACTGCGCCACAGAGGTCATCAAATGATTCTATATCTATATATCAAGTCTGGCCTACTTAAGTTAGATAGTGAGAATAAACGTTCGTCAGTTTTGCTATTGACCAAATAGTTCGCGATTAGGTAAATTGTGTGTAATCCAGCGATTACGGTGTTTACTGGCGTAAAACTTTAGTGCTATCTAGCCACATAAGTTCGTCTGTAACACATTGCTTTTCTTGTAATCGGTGTCTGGCACATGACGGTCGTAATGTAGCTTGGGCGTAGCGGATATTGGGGATAAAAATTGGCACCGATAGTTTTCATCTCTCTCGTATAAAAATACTAACTAGCAGATTAAACCGCGCGGCTTTAACGTTTTCACTAATAATAATAACATAAAGTATAATTATTCTAAATAAATTTGTGTAACTCTTTTTTTCTTTTTTTTGTATTTTGTATTTCTTTGTTTTAACTATTATTTTGTAATTTATTTTTATGTATGTGGATTTCGAGGTCTGTAGATGGTTTTATGGTTTTATTATGGATGCAAAAAAAATAATTTTCCACTGAGTTTATTCGCTAGTGCGTGCCATCTCCACATGTTCCACAGAAAACTGAGAAAATGGAATCAAAAATTGATCAGATGCTAAACATAAAAAAAAACATCATAGGTACAGATTTATTTAGTTTTTCTTAATCTATGTTTTAGCGGAAAGCTGCATTCTTCGCTATTTTTATTTATTTATTTTATTTATTTATTATACTTTAAGTAACACGGATAAACCAATTACATTAATTATTGGGTGTTACATTAATTATTGCTATGTTACAGTAGTCATCTAACGGATACCGCTTTTTCTAGACCAAAGTTACGTGGTCTCTTAAATTACTTGCTATGTCCGAGGGAATACTGCTGTTTATTTCGTCACCGACTCGCACCGGCCATTTTCCTGGAACAGAAATGGGAAATTAGGTCATTTGCACCGATCGTTCCCAGTAGAACAGATACCAGTTCAATTGATCGAACTGTTAAGACAAAAAAGGCTCAGTAATTAAAAGAAAGAGTAATTGAATTATTATTAGTTTGAACCGCGCCATTCTGAAATACGTAATTTTCAACGCGTTTTTTTCGAGAGCGCCGACGTCTGATTCAATTTTCCACAGAATAGCGCGCAAAACAACTAGTCCATTAAAATGTTACATTTTTTAGGCCTTAGTGTGCATTTGTCAGAGGACGCAATTTTATTTTTTTAATGTGTAGGGGGGGTCAGTAGAAGCTTAAGTTCAAGTTTGTGGGGTCGGCACCCTTGTCCCCCGGCCGCCATCTTGGAAAAGGGGGTGCAAAGGGTTTTCGCGCTGTATCTCGTAAACTAGTTACCTTACAGAAAATTTAATCAAACATAAAATGTAGCAAATTAAATTTCCTACAATTTTATTTCTATTACTTTTTATCGTCAAGTGACCAACAAAAAAGTTATAAACAAAAATAAATGAAAATTTTGTTTGTTTGTTCTAGGTTTTACAGCGCTCCAAACTTAAACGGATTCTCGAATGCTCATAGGGATGCAATAAAAACTAAAAATTAGGCTTACTTTTCTATCTATATTTTTTTTATTTATACAATTTATTATGATCTTAACATTCCTATGCTATTATTGAACTATGTTTGACCCTTTTACCCACCACCTATGAGGTATAACATGGGCAAAGTCAAATTTATAAAAATTTAATGCATTTTTTAATGCATTTTTTGTCACTGTCTTAGCAAATCGTTTGTATCGCAGAGTGTCTAGAGTATCGTCTTTATTTCCGCCATATAAAAAGACGAAAAAACGTTCGCCAACAACACTGAGTAACGATGACTCGACTTTCTCACTCATAAATAATTTAGTTCCACTTGCTAACTCTGGATGCTTCTGCAAAATTTTTATAAATTTGACTTTGCCCATGTTATACCTCATAGGTGGTGGGTAAAAGGGTCAAACATAGTTCAATAATAGCATAGGAATGTTAAGATCATAATAAATTGTATGAATAAAAAAAATATAGATAGAAAAGTAAGCCTAATTTTTAGTTTTTATTGCATCCCTATGAGCATTCGAGAATCCGTTTAAGTTTGGAGCGCTGTAAAACCTAGAACAAACAAACAAAATTTTCATTTATTTTTGTTTATAACTTTTTTGTTGGTCACTTGACGATAAAAAGTAATAGAAATAAAATTGTAGGAAATTTAATTTGCTACATTTTATGTTTGATTAAATTTTCTGTAAGGTAACTAGTTTACGAGATACAGCGCGAAAACCCTTTGCACCCCCTTTTCCAAGATGGCGGCCGGGGGACAAGGGTGCCGACCCCACAAACTTGAACTTAAGCTTCTACTGACCCCCCCTACACATTAAAAAAATAAAATTGCGTCCTCTGACAAATGCATACCCAAATGTAACTTTTCAATGGACTAAACATACACGCGCAGATTTGTATTCAACTTGCAGTCTTATATTCATCGCATTGAGCTTATATCGTTTCAATTGTTATCCATTCTGACAACCTCTGTGGTGTGGGCTAAGGTCTGGCTGAGACGCAGAAGGTTGCGGGTTCGATTCCCGCCGCGGGACGAATGTTTGTATGATCTGCAAGTATTTGTCTCGGGTCTGGGTGTTTCTATGTATAATATGTATGTATTTACAAAAAAAAATATATAAGTAGCATATCAGTCATGTGGTACCCATAACACAAGCTCTGCTTACTTTGGGGCCAGATGATGCGTTGTGAAATGTCCGGGATTATTCATTCATTATTCATTTTTAACCGACTACAAAAAATGGAGGATATTCTTAATTCAGTTGTTTTGATATTTAATAATTTTGTTGTTATTACATTCACAGCTGTTGTCGTCGGCTTCGCACTTGTGGTACAAGTCCGATGATACAATCTATCTCCGTACCAAATTATCAAGATCCGAAAAAGTTACAGAAAAACAAAGAAATAGATATAAACACCTAAAATTTTTAATATTAATTAGTATTGATGTATTAGGAACGCAGATTCACTAAAAGGTAACAAAGAATTCTGAGCCGCTATGCTCAGAATTCATTATTAAAATATTCTCTCTACCTACGTTTAATAGAAAGAAAGAAAAAAAAAATGGACAGTAAGTGCTTGGTCAGACTGCAAACGCGGGCGCGGGGCGGGCGCGGCGCGACAAACTCAAACATTTGAGCGTCCATAGTGGGCATGCGGAAAGTTAACAAAAATACCAAGGCAGGTGAGAAATAAAAGCAGGAAAATACATATTTACTAATTTCCATTTACCTCGGTCTTGCACCAAACTAACCCCATACACGACCTGCGACTTTACCTATAATGTTTGTCTATAGATACATTTTACGAATAGGGCCGTTTTATAGAGCAATCATTTTTACGTTTTATATAATCATAGCATTGTTAAGTGTTATTTTACGAGTTTGTTTCTCCGCGTAGATGTTGTAGTCTGTCATTATTCTTTCATGACACTAACGTTTATTATTCCACGGATTAACCTATTAAATAAATGAAATTTTCGAGTGGTGCCAAAGAACGAATCACAAAGTTTTAGGTGAACGACCTGCGCCGCTGTTACGCTGATTAATATTTGAGTTACGGAAGTCAGTTTTGTAAGTTACTAGCTTACGCCCGAGGCTTTGTCCGCGTAGAGACGTAGGTAAAAAGTTAAAAAAAAGGTTAATAAAAAAATCTGATATAGGCGCACTCACTAGCAGACAAGATCGCGTTTAAAATTACATACTTCTGAATAGACTTTAAAATAGCGCGGTTTAAACCGCGCGTATTAGATCGCTTGTGCGTGCTAGGCCTATTTCATAATAATAATAATGCTGAACATTTGACACAGCATCATCTAGCCCCAAAGTAATCAGAGTTTGTGTTATGGGGATCACATGACTGATATACGTCTTATAAACTGTTTTAAATACATTCATATCATACAACCAGACAAAAAAAACGTATATAAGTAGTATATCAGTCATGTGGTACCCATAAAACAAGCTCTGCTTACTTTGGGGCCAGATGTTGTTGTGAAATGTCCGGGATTATTTATTTATTTATTCATTTGTCCCGCGGTGGGAATCGAGCCCACAACCTTCTGCGTCTCATGCGGACCTTCGCCATAGCGACACAGAAGTCGTCAATTGAGCAACATAAACAGCCACTCAAAATCCATTCACTTTGGAATTTTAAAAATTAGTAGAATTGGATAAACTCCAGAACATAAAATATCTACAAGAGCACTCGGTTAAATTCTTAACTTTTAGATTAAGTCTGTTTACTAAGAGAAAGGAGCTGGGGTGACATTTATGTCAATGTTATAAGATGCAAAGTGGTCTGATTCAAAACTCAACTCATATTAAGCTGTCTCTTGGCAGGTACATACGTGTAGTCACTAACAATAATGCACTAATTAAAAAAACTCAAACATTAACGGTGCGATGTCAAATTCGGTAAAAACTGGCCAAGCGCATGTGACCACACACAGTGAACTGTGAAGGCTTTCGAAGTCAGTATGGATAAGAATAACTAGCGGTCAGATCCCAAGTCGACTCAATACCACCTTAAATTGAAAATAAGGTTTGCTCCTTTTCTTTTGAAGTGATAACTTCTTATGGGAGGGTAAACCGCTTCGCGTTACGTAACGGTCTAGAACTCACTGAAAACAAATTACCTGACACATCCATGGCAGAAGGTGTACTTGGCCTGGTGACTATGGAATTCTGATACTAAAACAAAACATTAATATTAACAGCTTTCATGATACAATTGATGTATTGGTATGAGGTGATGACATTTGGAACTGATACATGGTCGCTAACTATTGGCCTCATACACAAGCTCAGAGTCGCGCAACGTGCTATGGAGAGAGCTATGTTGGGTTTTTCACTACGTGATAAAATCCGCAACTAGGAAATCCGTAGAGGAAAAGTCACCGACATAGCACTAAAAATTTGCAAGTTGAAGTGGCAATGGGCAGGCCATATAGCTCGCAGAACTGATAACCGTTGGGGAATAAAAATTCTCGACTGGCGATTGAGGACAGGAAAACGAAGCGTTGAACGACCCCCCACCCGATGGACTGACGACATTGTAAAGATAGCAGGAAGTCGGTGGATGGAGAGGGCTCAAAATCGTTCTTCCTGGAAATCTATTGGGGATACCTATATTCAGCAGTGGACTTCTTAAAGGCTGTTATGATGATTGGTATTACGAAAGTTTGATGTTGATTGTACACATGCTATTGTATAAATAGAAAACGAGATAAAAACCGAACGTAATACCAATCCACGACCACGAAACAATAGTCAATTGAATTCGACGTACGTTTCAACGACTATAGTTCAATATATCTATTTTAGTTTGCTTAGTAGATAGAATCCCTGAACTTGTATTGAAGAACCGATATTATACCGATTCAAAATCGGTATTCAATCCCTGCTCGCTAACCGAATAGTGATTGTTTTAGCCATGCCCTGCGTATGCATAACATACACATAATTTCTCGACGAGTACACCGTTTTGTCCGATAATTTGTTTGAAACTTCATCCACGCTCAACCCACATTCATACATATCTACAAAGTTATATACCGCGTGTAAACTTTCATGTTTCAAGTTACTCGGGACGGAGACCAAAAATAGAAGCTATTGTTCTCGAGATCTAGGTTTGCAATCTGTCACAACTTACTACAACTTCTGTGCAAAATGCGGGCATGTACCAAATATAATTGTTGGACGTTTATTTGACTGACTCTATTAGTAGACATCCTAATAAAAACTGAAAAGGCAACCGACTTCATGTATAAAAAAGCATAATATCAAAATTTTGTTTCATCCAAGTGAATGACCTATGTTTTCAGTTTTTTGAAGTGAAAACTTCTTTTAGCGCGGTACGCATATATATATATATATATGAGATAAAACCTCTGGATTCGCGACACCGTTACCGTCTGGGGCGAGACGCAGCCGGCTGCCGCGCTCGCCCTATTTGATTATAAACCTTAATTCACATGTTTACAGTCTACTTTTGTATGGAGAAGTTTACTGAGTTAGGTTCTTTGATATATTATCTACATTCTGAACAAAAAATATTGCATCATCTTTGTTCTTTCAGTATTTGATTGGCAGTCGCCATAATTACTGATTTTGAAGTGATTTATTACTAAACTCTAACGCGCCAAAATAAGTTTTCATTTCTGTTGGCACTCCCGGAGTGCATCCCGATTTTTTTTATTTAAAAACCTAACTACTGAACCGATTTTTATGAAATTTACATGGGACCAATAGGATTTTTTCATATCGGTTCATAAATGAGGGAGTTATGAGGTAATAAATATTTAAAAAAAAAACATTCTAATTGAGAACTTCCTTTTTTGAAGTCAGTTAAAAAATATATCTGAGGAATTGTCTACTAAGCCTAGGGATTAAAATCGTGAAAATGTATCCTAATAGTAACTATAAAGGCGAAATTTTGTGTGTATGTTTGCTTGTCGCTCAATTACGTTGTAATAGCTGCACCGATTTGGATGACACTTGTCATAAATGTAGACCCTGAACTAGTATGGCATATAGGCTACTTTTTATGTAGGTACCGCGCGTGCGTAGCCGCAGGCAGAAGATAGTAGCATAAAATGTATTAGATTAAGACGCCCACACTGACATCCCTCAGGAGTCAGGGGAGCAGATATACATCGGTATGTCATGCATGACTCTTTCTTCTCAGACCTTAGTTCACCAACATATAAACTGGTGGTTATTGTAACCATTGATTATGATGGTGACCATAAAATTTAATGTAATAATCTATTAAAGCTTCCTTGATTTTTATTTCGTGTCTTAAATTAACATACCTACACTGACATTAACTCTCTGATTAATTTATTTACAAAAATAATTTCACAAGTAACATACAATAATATAAAATACATGTGAAATAGTTGAGCTATCTAAGGACCGTTTAAAACGATCTATAGATAGCTCAACTGATCCAGATCACTGCTGGAGAGCAGCGTTTCCAAGACACTGGCGGCATTGCCACGTTGAATGGCAATGCTAATACGCTGAGCCAGATAGGAGCCAGCTCTTGGGTCACGCAATGTATCTACCAGACGCCGTGAAATAATTTTGAAAACGCGGTAGGACTCCTATTCCCCAAGGGTCCAGGGTCTCGTATCCGAACTCTGATTCGTAGTGACTATACATAGTACATATATATTATATATAAATATGTTTATATTTATATTTATATTTTCATCCCATCTATTCGAAAAGGAAGACTTGGTTCGCCTTTAAGTACACCCAAAGGTGGTGTTTTCTATAAGAAACTTTAAGCGGGCAGTAATGAGTTTTTAATCCTCTTTATAAGTGCGCCGCAATTATCTTTGCACTTTTTGAATTTGGAACATCTTAGTGTTCAGCGCTAAAGAAATCGAACGCAAATATTGTTTGAATAAAGACTGGCTGGTACGACGGCCCATAGTCGCGCCGCCGCCAGCTGAATAAAAAAAAAGAAATTAAATTAAAACGCGCGAACTACAGCCCGCGGTTTCGTCAATTTTCACGGATTGTTAGAAATTCATGGTTTTATTTTGAAAAATGAGTTTTTCAAGTGAGAGTGAAAGTATAGAATTAACTCCTGAAAGTATTAGAACTGACGCAAGAAATGTGATGAATCTATTACCTGCAAAATCCCGGGAGAAATATATGAAAGCCTATGGTAATTTTATTGAATGGCGAAATGCAAGAGGCGCCATAAAATATGAGGCGCCTTTTATTTCCTCATAGTGGGTGATGAGTGCGCAAAATATATTTTTGGCTCGGGCGACGTACCTTGAATCCCTCGCTACGTTCAGGATTCTACTAAAGAATCCCTCGCTAAGCTCGAGATTCTACTCTAGAATCCCTCACTTTGCTCTGGATTTAAAAAAGCGCCCTCGCCGTAAAAATATTATTTTGCTCCCTTATGATACAATCTTACCTTGTTATTTTTGCTCTAAATAAATATATTTGTATTTGAATCTACTAATAATGTAATATAGGTAATGTAAAAGCCCGAACTATGCAAAGCATATCAGTTTCAATTTTTTTCTCACTTCAATCTGGTTAATAATCTCTTAGATAGGCTAGACAGAAATATCGAACCTTGGTTAAAACCAAGAAAGGTTTGTTTATGCAAGGGTTTATTTCTGCTCGTCCCCACTGGGGAACAACGGGGTGTTTTTTTCCGGAATCGTTCGTCCTTAAAGGGTCCAGCGAAAATATTTTAGTAGCGTTCGTCCCTACTTCTTATTGTTATGAGGATTATGATATTTAACTTTGACGAACTCTGTAGCGCAATGGTCTAAGGTCCGGCTGAGAAGCAGAAGGTTACGGGTTCGATTCCCGCCGCGGGACAAAATTTTGAATAATCTGCAATATTTGCCTCGGGTCTGGGTGTTCCTATGTATAATATGTAATATGTATGTATTTACAATAATTACGTTTTAAAAACTAAAAAGAAACCGACTTCATTGAATGAAATTTGAGCCTATAATAAATTTTTAGTGGATATTAGATGTATTTTGTATATATATAATATAGGTAGGCCAAATAAACGCACCGCTCCAATGAGACAGCGAGGTATGAATGTAAGTACATGAAAACATCATCGATGTATACAATTTTTAGATTTTGGTTTATTTTGAGACTTTGGTTTACTTATAAGATTCCGACGAATTGAGAACCTCCTCCTTTTTGATAAAGTCGGTTAAAAAAAATGTATATGCTGTATATCAGTCATGTGGTTCCCATAACACAAGCTATTTATTAACTTTAGTTATTTCTCAAGCTTGTGTAGTGAACTCCAGGTCTAATGTATAAAATTATTAATGTGTTGTATAGTTATTTAATTTGACAAAGACGCGGGAATCATTGCATTTAGTATCTTATACCAACGACATAAAGGTCATACAACGAGTGTTCTAGAAGCAAGTTGTCAGGTCCCGCGACCCTACTCATGTGGCTGAGAAGTGAGAAGTTCTACCGGAACTGATCATAGCTTACGTAGCTCGAAGCTGGTTCAGTTAAATATACAAAAGAAGAAGGAATTTTATATTGGACTTTTAATTGAGTATACATGACATTATTGATACAAATATATACATTGAAACATAAGTTAGCATCCCTAGCACAGCATCCCTCAAATTAAATCAATAGATTAAAAATGTAATATGCTAGAAACTTGTGTATGAAATTTCGAGTGGCAGATAGCAAAAGAAATATAATATTGAGAAGAGCGTCATAACCTCGCCTCTCAAAACATATACCTATATCACCTATATACCCATAACATATACCCATAAAACCTTACTTATAAACGCCTCTCAACTTTTATTTATTTATATTTTTATCTATTTTAAACATTGGTTAACTTTTGACAGAAGTCAAGAGAGATTTCTAAGTAAACCCGATAATCGTTCGTCGTGCGTGATTCTATATTTTTGTACCTATCTGTTTGTGTGTTTTTGTATCCGTTGTATCTGTTGTACCTGTTTCAGGTGGATTTACTTGCAGAAATAAGTTAACAAGACACCTTTCCCTTTTACCCCTCTTTACCCTTGTTTCATTGTACATTCAACGGTCCCACAAACATATATTATTCAACGGTGAAACACCCAGTTCGCGATCCCCTAGACTTTAGGACTTTAGTACATTTTGATGATCACGGGCTTTACTCACGTATTATTTTGTCAATGGAGGCACCGACACTGTTTCGATTCACCTAGAGAATCATTGATCCGCGGTCCACTCGTTGCCGATCGAGTTCACGGTTCGCACTATTCAGAAACCCGAAATTACTGACAAAAGATCTCGTTTTAAAAGAAATGCCACACCTAAAATTTGCCGAATAATCTGAGGACTGACAACAAAATCGTAGTTCACAAAATTGAAAATTGCAAAAAGACTAAGATGGAAAATGTGTACCGCCACTGACCTGTTTATTCCTTGCTTTCCAATTTCCATGGCCCGATGGAATGAACTAGCTGACATCTCAGGAGCTGTGACAAAAGGGTCGTTGTTGAAATTGTCACGATATTATATGCACATTCTATTTTGCGATTGTTAGTTTTCATTACAAAAGGGATGCCCGTTTCTATTGTGTTGTGTTGTTATAGTTAGGTTATGTTATCTGTAGTTAACGGAGAAATACATTTGCGAACGTGACGTCTGAAACAAAAGGGTTACAAAAAGAATCCTGTAGCAACGTCCCTTGCGAATATATTTTTAACCGACTTTATCAAAAAGGAGGAGGTTCTCAATTCGTCGGAATCTTTTTTTTTTTTAAGTATGTTCACCGATTACTCTAAAACGGCTAAACCGATTTGGAAAATTCTTTTTTTGTTTGAAAGGGGTTATATAACTTAACACAGGTGGTCCCATATAAATTTTATCAAAATCGGTCGAGCTGAAATATAAACGAAAATCTAAAAATTGTATACATCGATCATATTTTCATGTACTTTCATACCTCGCTGTCTCATTGGAGCGTTGCGTTTATTTGGCCTACCAAATATAAATACATAAATAAAAATACATCTACTTTCCACTAAAAATGTATTATAGGCTCAAATTTCAAAGCCAAAAAGGTATATATATATATACAAAATACATCTACTTTGCACTAAAAATGTATTATAGGCTCAAATTTCAAAGCCAAAAAGGCAAAGTCAAAAGATTATTTACTCAATACAATCACAAGGATCACTTTGAAACGTCTTACATACTAGGTGAATTTAAGTGCCAATTCATCCTAACCCAAGCCCGAGAAGAATTGGCAAGAAACTCGTCTTGGTTCGTTTTCATTCAATGAAGTCGGTTTTTTCTTAGTTTTTAAACGTAATTATTAGTCATTATATTTGTATACGTATTCAGGACCTCTGGATTGGTTTGTAAATGAATAAGTCTGTATTCACTTAATAACATAATTATTCTCGCAATCATTCATATTTATAATTCATATTTCAAATTCTGTTTAATTGAAATATAACCTTTTTGTATATTTGTTTGTAAACATGACGTTATCACCATTTAAATACGACATACATTGATTACGTACCACCTACCCGCACAAAACTAGTGAGAAAGTGTCCGGATCGAACCGGTATACACATCAGGAATATGTGAAGATACCAATGATATCGGATCTCGACTACCGGCGCCCGGCACCGATATCGTATCGGACAATCTGAAAAACGCTCTAATACTAATTAATCCACGTTTTTTCGGTATCCGATTTCAGAACAGACAATCTGAAAAGCAGATACATAATTCAAATATAATTTTCACTCAAAACGGGATATTTACCATGATATATGAGTTTTTCTGCTTCTCGATATTTCGGCACAGTTGCATGCGCCATGATCACGAGATAAACTGATCATGGCGCATGCAACTGTGCCGAAATATCGAGAAGCCGAAAAACTCATATATCATGGTAAATATCCCGTTTTTAGTGAAAATTATGTGCAAAACCATGATAGTTTTAAAAGTTATAATTCAAATATTTTACTTGCCCCCATAATATCGGCATCCGGCTCCGATATCGTATCGGACAATCTGAAAACGCCCTAAGACTAATCCAAATCAATTATACGAGTAAGATAAGCTACTCCACGTTTTTCATATTAGAATAGATTAAGATAAAACAGGCCATCAGGTGGGCCGTAATTTAATTAAAAACAATCCGCGGGAAATGGCTACCGGCCCCGATCTTAATGAAGGAAGTTTAAACGAACTTGCAGGTTCAAATAACTTTCAAGTTTTGCCGGTGATTCTAGCACTCGTTGAAGAAGGTTTATAGGATTAACTTGGTATTTCTATAGTCATATTATTTTTTATTTATAACCTAATAACCGGTTCTAAAATATATTTCTAAGGGAAATAGTGAATGCCCCCTGGTATGTAAGACGCTTCCACCGGGACCTCAGTACAGAGTTCTTCGATACCATTAATCCAAAAGTATGCAGAAGCTCACGAACAGAGACTTCATCACCATGTGAATCACCGGATATTATGAGAACACTCGAGCGGATAAGCCTTTGAATAATTTGAATTAGTGTAGTGTTGAGTTAGTGTATAAAAACACAAGAAATTATTACGTTATAAAAACTAAAACGAAAACCGACTTTATATTGAAAACTTTAACAGGTTAGCGAAGGATCAGAAGATAACTAGAAACTAGCCAAATGCGTTCAGCCAAACTTGGTGGAAGCACTGACATGCAGCATGCAGCAGCAGCTATATATTGCTGAGGCTAGGTAACTAAACTATATTGAAAATACCTTGAGAAGGTCATCCCACAGGCAAAACGCATCGATAGCGCGTTCTAATTTTTTCTGTGGTGCCATCTAGTTATGTTTCGAGGTACCACTCTGGCTGTGGTTTTGTAGGTGGTGTTACAAAACATTAAATAGATGGACAAATATTTAGTACTATTCCGCCAATCTATACCCAATGAGTTAGAGAAATTCGACACGTGTTTCGTCTCTCCACGAGGCATCCTCAGGAACACTTCGACTCACTCCTCATTTCACTAACTCAGTAATGTGTGTAAATTGGCGGAAAAGTACCTACTAAATATTTGTCCATCTATTCAATGTTTTGTAATGGATTTCCGCAAAGTCACACCTGAATCGATTATCAACTTTATTGAATATAAAAATATTAAGAACCTTTTCCTTTTTTTTGAAGTCTGTTAAAAAAGAGTTCTGTTTTACGCTTTTAAGTAATTTATTATTTTTCGAAATTAGTTAACATTACTGCAAAGCCACAGGAAAGCAAAATACGAAATTTCGTTTACTTGAATGACAAATTTTCTTCAGCTATTTTGATTTAAAAACCAAACTACCAAACCGATTTTGATGAAATTTCTATGGGTCCAATCGGGAAGTATATCCTTACACATCAAAAAAATTTAACCGAATTGAAACCTTCACCTTTTTGGAAGACGGTTAAAAAGTGTCATAATGGTGCTATAATGGTAATGGTTATACGCTCGTGTTTTTTTACTTTATTTATCCGCACTAGTGCTTTATACATTTTTAATAAAAAAAAAAATTTGCGCAAGAGTTTTTATGTCTAAAAAGAATGATTTATATATCTTTAAATAAATAAACTATTTTTATATAGGCTGTTTAGCGGTTTTGCCAGTGCCCTTATTTACACCTGCGAAAAACAATTTCCATAAATATTTGATAACGTTTTCGCTGTGTGGTTAATTATTATCAAAAATGTCGAAATCACGTAGGGAAGAAGAGCAATACATAGATTTGACCCCTCAGGAAATACTAATCGAGGCACGAAACGCCAATAATAGCTTGTTGCCACCAAAATCTAAAGAGAAATATGTACCTAGCGGCCTACGAAACTTTCATAGAAAACAAGTCTGTTTTGAAGTGATAACTACATATGGGAGGGTAAACCGCTTCGTTACGTAACGCGTTACGGCGCCAGTCTGTCTGGCTCCCCTTTTTCTCAAGCATAGCGGTAGGCAGGCTCCTCCTCTCTCACTCTTACCCACAGCGCTAGTTAGATTAGTTTAAGTTATCACTTCTGTCGGGCGTTCAAGACGCAGAGGTTTTTTTACTCGCAAGTGTGTCGAAAAACGTCACATGAAACGCGTGTGCATTGATCATTACACACTCGGCTCCCTTATACTGCCTCGTAATGACCAATATAGCACACTTGTATCATAATATACTAATACTAACAATGAAAAAATAAAATTACTCATTAGCTTATTTGGCTAGATTTTAATATTATTTAGCATATTTATATTGTGCAATAAAGTAATAAAAAAATACATATTTAGAAATACTCACCACTTAATTCGCGTATTTACCCAATATTATGTTCATACAAACTTTGACCCTCAACATGTGAAATGGGGCATGATGATTGCGGAAATTCTTTTCTCAATGCGCGTTCCTGTAAAGACTACACCTTCCGTATTAAATGGGTCTATCTTATAAACACACAATAGCTATAGTATTTAATCTGTTCTTCTTCTTCTTGGTTAATGTCATGTGTCATAATAATGAAAATTTGACAGTGACAAGTGTTTATATTGTTTATTGTATATCACAAAGTCGTGTCTTATCGTTTGTCATCTGTTATTTTATACAAAATAGTGCCTTTCGTATAAAATACCTATATGTTACTAGCTGTTACCCGCGACTTCGTACGCGTATGCTTAGAACCTTTATTTTTATTTTTGTAAGGACTGCATCTGCATCTATAGAACATCTCATAAGTTTAATCCCCTATTTTACGCCCTTTGGGGATGATTTTGCATAAACGTTGAAACACATATAATTTTTATTTTCTACCAAAAGCCTAAATATAAATTTTCAGATCCCTAACTTAAGAAAATATGAGTTGCCCGAACAAAATTTCATATCCAAAAAACAACCTCAAAGGGGGTATACTTTACCCCCTTTGAGGTTGTTTTTTGAGACAAAAAGTAACCTATATTCTTCCCCCAAATGCAATACATTTTCTTACCAAATTTCATCAAGATCCGTTCAGCCATTTAGCCGTGAAAACGTAACAAACAGACAGACAGAGACACTTTCGCATTTATAATATTAGTATGGATTTTTGCTCGAATCACAAAGAAACAACGCTTTTATTCCAACTATTCACATCCGAGTCAATAACTCTAGCTCTATTGAAATAAAAATACCAAAATTACTAATAAAACCAGAAATAACTTGTGAAAAATAAGAGCGCAATGTTTGCTTCGCAAGACGACCAAAAATAATCTCGTGTTTAAATGTTACCATGTTTTTTCTTTGTCATTAGAATTACATGTACAGAGCATATTTAAGCACCTCTATAGCTATTTATGTGATTAAAGGAGATCGAGTCTCGGAAACGTTTCCGAGATTCAGATTATATATAGGGTCTTTCATTAAGCGCGTCCTATCTTTAAATTTAAATAAAACAAAGTGTGTGTGATATATTATCGAAATTATTTATTTATTTGAAAGATGTAGTGATGCCATTATGTGTGGAATATGACATCATTCAAATGTCCGCCACGGCTTCTCTGGGTGGAGCGCATGCGAGATATCCAATTTTCCATGACTTTTGCCCATAAATCAGCTCCAGTGCCCATTCAGCGAACACACGTCGTTGTCTATGGTCGTTTACTTTCAATTCCTGGGTGAGTTGAATTTTATACGGGTGCAGGCCCAAGTCACGACGCAAAATTCGCCAAGTTGTGGTCTGTGAAAGGCCGAGTTCTTGTGAGCGACGCGAAATCGACTGCCTCGGATTCTCCTGCACACTCTCACGGACAGCGGCGATGTTTTCCGCAGACCTTAGGTACGTTTCGTTGACGTACGGGTGTTGGTCGATCATTTACCGAACCAGTGGACTCAAATTTATCCACCACACGACGAATAGTCCTCTCGGTAGGACGATTATGGCGACCGTAAAATGGGCGAAGCGCGGTGCGTTGCCCGAACAGAACACTCATTTTGATAAAACAATTTTATCATTTGCACGTGTTGTTGAATGCTATAGCTATCCATGATGATTTGGCAAAACAGAATGAATAAATTACAACCAATTTGACAGATGTAGCTTCAACAAGATGGCCGCTACCAACTGTCAAAGTTCGGACGTGCCTATTGGAAGACCCTTTATATACACTAGCTGTCCCGTTGTCACAACTTCGTCCGCGCGTTTTAAAAAGAAAAAAGTATACCTAATTGTACCGACTGCAGCGCCATCTGCCGGACTGATTTGTGAATCTAAACCATCCAGGGCGCCACCCAAACACATACAAAAAAAAACATTCAAATCGGTCCAGCCGCTTAGGAGGAGTTCAGTGACATACACACGTACAGTAGAATTATATATATAAAGATATATACAAGAATTGCTCGTTTTAAGGTATAAGATAGATAGAAAAATTGATAAATTAGATAATATAAGATGGATCATGCAACTAAGTGCTAGGATCAGGACGAGTTACTTTCAGGTTATTCTCGGGGTAAGGAGAAATTAGCACCTTAATTCACCTAATATTTAAGACGTTTCAAAGTGATCCTTGTGATTGTATTGAATAAAACATCTATTGACTTTGAGTTTCACTATGGTGCTGACAAACATCAAGCCCGTTATCTCCACTGAAATGTATCCTAACATCATTTCTTCTCCTCATGGTGTCACTAGTTCTTTCGAACCAGTGTCGTGGAATATGGAATAATTAAAGTAATTCTCAGTCTAACATCACTTATAGATACGTATACCGACCTCAAGTTGATTACAAACTAGGCTAACAGACGCGAGGCTGAACTCACGTTAGCACATCTAAGCAATTATCAGAACCAATTTCGAGGTAATTAATCTTCTGATTGAAGAAAATAGAATAATATATTCTAGTCTCAAACAATTTTGATTTCAATAATACTATTTCACTTTCAAAACTTAAGTGATTATACAAGTTGAACGTATATTTGGAGTAACGGTTTGTGTCTGGGTGTCATCACTACATAGTATAAAACGAATTTGTTTCCCGCTGTCTGTCTGTCCCTTGTATGCTTAGATCTTTAAAACTACGCAACGGATTTTGATGCGGTTTTTTTAATAAATAGAGTAATTCAAGAGAAAGGTTTTAGTATAAAACATAATATAGTAGAGAAACACTGATAATTTTAGAGGTTACTAATTTGATGTCGTAATTAAACACATTCTTTTGCGCTTACATTGCAAACGCTGGCTGAACCCTACGAAATGGATCAAAATAATCTTTTTTTTTATCATAGATAGACCTATGTTTGACCACGAACTCGCCTGATGTTAAGCGACGATATGGCCGACGACGGGGCACGCAGGTCTAGAAGATACCTATTCACTCTTGACTTGAAGAGACACAAATTGTAGTTTTCAGGAAAGACCGACGACGCGACGGCAAATCATTCCAACCCTTGGCTGTACGCATTATAAATGCGGACATAATATAATATACATATAATCTACAAAAGTATTGTACACCGTAAAAAAGTCTTCAAAAAAGTCCGCGACGGTATATGTCTATCTCTTAGGTTGTTATTCTCTTAGATAACGTTGTATATAAAGACATTCTGTGGTATATTTCGTATCAGCATTGCACCCGTGCGAAGCCGAGGCGGGTCGCTAGTTTCTATATATAATACTAGCTGTCCCGTTCGAGGCTTCGTCCGGGAGTTTAGAAAAAAAAATATTAAAAAAAAAGTGTTAATATAAACTATTTTCTGACACTTTTTCGAATATCTAGAGAACCTTCATCAGGGCGAGTTTGATCCGCGGTGCGCTCGTTGCCGCTCGAATTCACGGTTCGCACTAAAAGTTCACGAAAGTTTTGAAAGTGAAATGTATGTAAGTATTAAAAAAAAGTATAGTTGTAGTATATCAGTCGTGTGGTTACCATAACCCAAGCTCTGCTTACTTTGGGGTCATATGATGCTGTGTGAAATGTCCAGCATTATTTATTTATTATAAATTTTTCTCACCTATTATTTTTGCGATTCCGAACAACAAAGCGAGAGGTATTTACTATATTATCGACATCTCAATTTCCTTCTAGATTAAGTTTAGTATAGTCAAAGGTTGTCGGGAAGATATTGCCATATGCGATAAGACCGCCGTTTGCAGGACATATTACATTGTAGCCGTAGCATTAATTTTGTATGTACGTACCTAAAATGTTATGTTCTCAATAAAGTTAATTCCTAATTCCCTACTAATATTATAAATGCAAAAGTAACTGTCTGTCACGTTTTCACTCCTAAGCCGCTGAATCGATTTTGATGAATTTTGGTATAGAGATAGATGGGACCTTGGAGAAGGACATATGCTACTTTTTATGTAGTACCACGCGTGCGAAGCTGCGGGCAGCAGCTAGTTAACCCAATGTTATGGCGCACATAAATTTCTCAAACAGAAAAAATCATTGGTGTACGATTAGAACCCACGACCTCAGGATCGGAAGGCAAGGCCATTACCACTTAGCTTAGCTGTATAATGTTGGTTGATTAGATCAATTTGAAGTCACTCACTTTGAACGTCTTTTCCTTTTTATTTTGTTCCGGAGTATAATAAAGTATGCTAGGGACTTCTGAATATAATCATCCACTTGAGTGGCTGGCGTTAATTTCACATTGAAGGCTCTATTCAGTGGCTCAGTGATACGTTGGTTTAATCGTCGTCTTGGCACGACGCGACGCGACGTGACTTGGAGGACGGAAGTATAGAGTGCCCTCGGCACTGCTCGTTTGCTAAGCTTGGGTTTCTTAAAAACGGTACCTTTATGGTGGCTTCATTAAACAAATAACACTTTCTTTTTTATTTATTTTTAACCGACTTCAAAAATGGAGGTTTCTCAATTCGACCGTATATATGTGTGTTTTTATGTGTGTTCGCGGATAACTTCGTCGTTTATGAACTGATTTTGATGATTCTTTTTTTATTGAAAGGAGATGCCTTTAGTGTGGTACCATGATAAGGAAACCAGGAACTGATGATGGCATCCCAGAGAAATCGAAGGGACCCTTCGAAAATCGTAGTGGCGACTAGTGCGTTTGTTTTTTTTTTTCATTTTAAGTATTTTAAAGCACTACTATACTTTTTTAATTTATAGTTAAGTAGGTTTTTTTTGTTTAAAATTATTAATTATTTTTATCATAGTTAGCTCTACATTTGACCACGATCTCGCCTGATGCTAAATGATAATGCGGCCGACGATAGGGCACGCAGATCTAGAAGACACCTATTTACTCTTGACCTGAAGAGATCCAGACGACGGCAAAGTATTCCAATCCTTGGCTTTACATATTATAAATGTGGAAGGGTGGTAGACTGACAAGGTATGGATGGTACTGGTATGATGGTACGTCTGCTTGTTGTGAAAAGGAGATGGTGGAATTAGCAGTCACACACACAGATGATAAGGCCTAGCGCGAACTGCGAATCATTTCACTGCTATTCTGTGGAACATAGAATTAGACGTAATAACACGCACTAGCGGAAAAAACCGTGTTCAAAATCTCAAACTTCAAAATAGACTCAGAAAAACGTGGTTTAAGCCGCGCGGTTTAATTCGCTTGTGCATGCCAGGCCTAACTGTGCTTATTTGAAACAGCCGGCAAGTTACATCAGCACGTCAGTTATTACGCTTCCTCCATGGTCCTATTGGTGACTTTTCTAGAAGGTAATTCTTCGTTACTTTGTCTTTAATTCATTTTATTTCGCAGAACAAGGCGAGAAAGGTACACTTTTAAATAGGCCTATTGAATCTATTCTAGATGATTATTGTCGGCAGACGCGACTTAGAAGTATCTATGAAAGCTTTCGAAGACCTTGACCCATTAGTCTGGCTCAAAAAGCTCTAGCTTGTTAATGAAACGCAGAGAGGTTCATATTACAATTTAACTAATTTGATGACATGATCATTGCACAATGAGAGACTTTTCATTTGCATACATGCCATTTCTCATTCATCCAAGAACCTTTTATAACATCCTTCATTCTCTTCGTCAACATAGCACTTCGAAATTAATTATTTTTTCTAGTGTTATTGCATGTTTTATTCAGTAATCTTAGCGGTATTGTAATCCATTCCGGCCATTCCGCGATGACCTCAAGAATAAACAAAAGATAATCGACTAAGATATAACCAAACAATCACTTGACACTGGCAAATGGCTACATCCACACATGTCATACCCAATATACTTTCATACTTAAATAGTATTTTTATTTTATTAACTTCCTTACTCGAATAACATTGCTATTAGTATAGTGCGAAGACGAACAGAGAAACTGCCAGACCACCAATAAAAAATCGTTTATTGAAACATAGGCACATGATCATTGGAAATCTCTATAGGTACTGAGAGATCACGTCAATTGGGCATATCTCAAAGCCATTAGCCTCAAGGTATACCGGAGAATGGATTGAATTATCTGCTTGCCTGTGCATGTAGCAATGGAGAATCAACATACCGATACATGATAGTGGCTTAGTATTAGGAGTAGTAGGCATATATTGCTTATTGAGAGCTTATACAATGCTTATACATTACATGTACTATGTATTTTATAATTCATGTACTCATGTTGCTTTGCCCACTGCTAGATTTGCAATGTATAAACTACCAATATCTTAATTTTCACTCGAAACTGGATATTTACCATGATATATGAGTTTTTCTGCTTCCCGATATGTCGGCACAGTTGCATGCGCCATGATCACGAGATAAACTTATTGGCAGACAAAACGGTCTACCCTCTTCCTCAGTCTTTTACTGCGAACATTACCCGTACTACCGGTTTCACTGTTTTCAGTTGTTAGTGACTGCTAGTGACTGACTGTAGTTAGTGTTTCGAGTGAAAATTATGTTCAAAACCATGATAGTTTTAGAAGTCATTCTAATGTCTTGAGTGATGAGTTATCAATTTGGCTTTAATAGATAGACCAGATATAATTCTGTTCTTTAGGAGAAGAGTGCTGGACTGGCATTTTCATAAATTACATAATATACAGAATGCAAAGATTCACGACTATACTCACATTGAACAGACTCTGGAGAATGTGTCCTTAGTGTATGACAATTTTAGAGATAAGAAAAACTGCAAAGTAGCTTTGCAAAGACACCAGAGACATAAGGGACAAAACCTTTTTAAATAAGAATTACTCGAACAAAATGTTCAATATTCTTCTACATTATCCACAAACGGATAGTAAAGTTATTTTCATTGCTGAACTAAATCGTAAAAAAATACAAAAGACCACTTTCAAAGAACTGCTTTTACACTCGAGCGGATATTCACATACGGATGAGAATTTATATCGAGCCACCACCGTGAATCGGAGAAGCTTTAGGATCATATTCCAAGGCCTTTTAACGTAATTCCATGCAACCAAAAGCTTCTGCAGCTGACTGGTCCGAGCGATACGACCAACCTTTGAGACGATGGGGGTTTGTGTATCTTTTGAAATGAGTCGTTGGCTTATTGCCTGTTCATCCATAAGTCTGGCTCAGATCTTGAGCAAGATATCTACTTGAGTAGTATATTAATCTCAAGTTAACAGTAACTATAGTAACAAAACGTACAGACAGATAGCAGCCATTCTCGGGTTGTGAATGTCCTTGAAGTAAATTTAGTAAATTTAAGCTTTTGATGACCTCTTGGCGGTTCTGCGTACCTAGTACATGCAAGAGCACTTACATTGCTAACGGATCAAATTAGACTTTTAGTCTCTTTAGTTATTGTAGGTGGCCAATGAGACAAAGGAGACTTTTTTAGTCTCATTTATTCCATCGATAGAACTGGAAATACCACAACAATTAAAATCATGGAAAACCTAATGGACGTTCTGTCTTTCTCTGCTACAGTACGAGTACAATACAGTGAAAATACATTTCATCTTTACAAGCGTGTATAAAAACAAAACAATGATATTTATCCGCAAGTTGAAAATAACAATGCACTGCATTATAAAGCTTACCTACCTATCACAATACATGCATTATGTTGTGTTGACCTGAAAAGCCAACCAAGCTTATCAACTGCAGCCATTTCACCGTTTTTAATTTATTGCCCTTTACAAACGAGCTGTTGTGCACATCTGGCTTCTAATCTACATTGTGTAGGTAATCTATACGTTATGTTTAGGCTTGTTTAGGTAACAACCGCAATTAACAGGGTCTTTCTGTGTTTCACGACCGGAAAATAAAGGGTGACTCCACAATGAGACTTTGGGCTTACCCTTTCATTAAGTTTTCAACAAGTTGCTTTTCAAAACACAATCCAATAGACAATTACTTTTAAAATATTTAACAAGCTTCCTGAAAATGCTACTAAACTATCTATTAAGAAATTTAAAGCATACATAAAGGGTAGTCTTTTGAAGAAACGTATTATAAATGACTATATTATTGATAGCAATGCATGGCCTCATGTCGCCCTGTCCAGACAGTTAACCGACACATTTGAAATGTATAAACTCTCTTATATTTGTTTTTCTTAGTTAAGGTAGTTATAAGATGGATCATGCAAAAAAGCGCTAGGACCAGGACGAGTTTCTTGCCAATTCTTCTCGAGCTTGGGTTAGGAGGAATTGGCACCTAGTATGAAAGACGTTTCAAAGTGATCCTTGTGATTGTATTGAATAAACTATCTTTTGACTTTAACTTTGACTTTGTTAGAGATAGTGTGGCGGCTGATTGTACCGATGTCTCGATAGAGCCTACATATATGAGCCTTTTGGAGTCGAGACCCTGAGCTCGTGGGGAACAGGAGCCCATTGCGTTGTCGAAATTAATCCACGACGTCTGGTAGAAACATTGCGTGACCCAAGAGCAGGTTCATATCTGTCTCAGCGAATAACATTGCCATTCAACCTGGCATTGCCGCCAGTGTCTTGTCAGTGATCTAGTTCAGTTGAGCTATCTATAGATTGTTTTAAACGGTCCTTAGTTAGATCAACTGTTCCACAACCTAATTTAATAATAAAACCGTTTTAAGGATTGGCCGGATTTTTTTGCACGTACTACAGTTGCGTGAGCTCTTGTTTCTTTTAGATTTATCAAGCTTTTAGAGGTATTTAGAGGTAGGTGGAGGTATATAATAATAATAATGCTGGACATTAACACAGCATCATCTGGCTCCAAAGTAAGCAGAGCTTGTGTTATGACCACATGTACCACATGACTGATATACTACTTTAATACCTTTTTTTTATAAATACATACATTATTATACATAGAAACACCCAGACCCGAGACAAATACTTGCAGATCATACAAACATTTGTCTCGTGGCGGGAATCGGGAATATATGTGTAGCATCTCTGTATCTTACGTCTAAGGTCCATAAATATATTTCAAATAGAACCATACTCAAACTGAAACCGAGGCGTAAGTGAAGATAATTTTAAAGTTTTTCAATCAAAACTGTCAAACAACCTTTGAGAATATGGCCCTAAAAATCCTAAGTATAATTGTATAAATCTCAGAATATAGAAAGAAGTTAAACTTCTGGAAAAATAACGAACCGTACTCTCGAACGGCTAAGAAATTACATCAACTCTTAATACACCGGGTAAGGAACTTGCAAAAACATTATGAACATCAGTAATGGTATTTGCGAGTGTGGCCCGCAAAGTAATGCCTTCATAATTTTAAGAGAGTTTATGGTTATGGAAATATTTTATTGTCGGCCGTTAATAAGTCTATAGTTACTTGTTGGGGATATAAAACATCCACTTAAGCACTCATATGTTATTGACTGCTTGTGGTGAAATCCCAGATATATAAGTAAATGTCGGTGGACATTTCATTAATACCGACCCGACCAGATGATTGATAATATAGAGTACTATTACTTACCTTTTAAAACATACATAAGGCTTTATGTATGTTTTAAAAGGCACCCTCTATTCTACTCATTCTTCTTCTTCTTTGTTTATGGCATGTGACATAATAATGTAAATTTTGCCAGTGTCAAGTGTTTATGTTTGTTTATAGTCAATTTGTTTGTTAAAGTCTTAGTCGATGGTCAATTGTCAATTCTAGACGTCACGCGGAATGGCCGTCTAAAATTTTCTTGGGATTCCTCGTAGTTCAAATCACATTGCATCATAATAGGTACACAGTTAATTCAATTGTTTATAATTGTCCCATGTAGTCACAACTTATTCATTAAAATTCTGATTAAGCTAAGATTACTGAACAAAATATGCAATATAACGAGTATGCGAACTATGTTACTTCATGAAATGACAAACTAAGAATTTTTTTCTTCTTTAATGGCATGTGTCATAATAAAGTCAATTATTATTATGTTTATATTGTCTGAAGTAAGAAATCTTGTCGTTCGTCATTTGTTATCTTCTCTAGATATATATAGTATAATTCTGTACGTGTGTATAATTCTGTACGTGTGTATGTCACTGAACTCCTCCTAAACGGCTGGACCGATTTAAATGATTTTTTTTGTATGCGTTTGGGTGGCGCCCTGGATAGTTTAGATTCACAAATCAGCCCGGCAGATGGCGCTGCAGTCGGTACAATTAAACGGCGGTCGAATAAGCGAACGGGACAGCTAGTTTTATATAAAATGGTGTCTTTCGTGTAGAATAATTATACAGATAATTTATGCTCGAATCGCTAAGAAACACAAAGCTTTTATTCAAATTATTTACACCTGAGTCGAAAACTCTATTTAAATAAAAACACCAAGAGTACTAACAAAACTAGAAATATTTCGTAAAATAAAATAACTAAATAAAGTAAAATAATAAATATAAGAAAAAAAAATATATATATATAAGAGCGCAATGTTTGCTTCGCAATAATCACCTATTCTAGGCTTTTAAGTATGCTCTGTCCTTGTCATTCTAAAGTTTAAATAAAGATATAACAGATTTCTAATATAAGACACCCAGAACTATTGGTGACGTAATATTGGTTCTATCAAGAGTTTAATAATCACCATGCTGGACTCAACAGTGTCTTTCGGAAAAAGGAAACAAATATAAATGGATGTCGATAGACACGGGCTTTACTCACGGATTATTTTGTCGATGGAGGCACCGTCACTGTTTCGATTTATCTAGAGAATCTTCATAATGAAGATTCTCTAGATGAAGATAATGAAGATTCTTATAAATTAAATTCTCTAGATAATGAAGATTCTCTAGATGAATCGAAACAGTGTCGGTGCCGACTAAATAATACGTGAGTAAAGCCCGTGTTTATCAAAATGTATAGTACAACTCACGAAAGTTTTGAAAGGGAAATATAAATAGCACTAGTAATGACTACAAACTAAGCTACGATCATGCGATGCGATCATGTTTTTGTCTCAGGTCTATGGCGTATCAGGTGTATCTATGTATACCTAATATATAAGCATTTAGAAAATAAGTATGTAAGTAGTATATCAGTCATGTGGCCCGTAACACAGCTCGGCTTACTTTGGGTCAAAATGATGCAGTGTGAAATTTATGCGTAATTTATGTTTCAGCCAGTACAACAACCTTTGGGTTGCCAAACATTCATAACATCATATCATTCATATCAATGTGGTCAAATACAGTTTAACTCATTATAGAAGTTATATCGGCTACATTAAAAACTTACCACTTCTGAAGTAAATAACTAATGATAAGCAGCCTCGCAGTTTTGTGTTTTCTACCAAAATGTTACCATCTAATTACCATCTAATGCTTTGAATTCTGTAAAGTCGCAACACAAATGTACGATTCACCAAAAGACATCACTAAAGAATGAGTTGAAGTCATTTATTATGTAAAAAAATATTCGCTAAACGAACTTTGACCTCTGACTTATTAGTCCATTGAAAAGTTACATTTGGGTATGCATTTGTCAGAGGACGCAATTTTATTTTTTTAATGTGTAGGGGGGGTCAGTAGAAGCTTAAGTTCAAGTTTGTGGGGTCGGCACCCTTGTCCCCCGGCCGCCATCTTGGAAAAGGGGGTGCAAAGGGTTTTCGCGCTGTATCTCGTAAACTAGTTACCTTACAGAAAATTTAATCAAACATAAAATGTAGCAAATTAAATTTCCTACAATTTTATTTCTATTACTTTTTATCGTCAAGTGACCAACAAAAAAGTTATAAACAAAAATAAATGAAAATTTTGTTTGTTTGTTCTAGGTTTTACAGCGCTCCAAACTTAAACGGATTCTCGAATGCTCATAGGGATGCAATAAAAACTAAAAATTAGGCTTACTTTTCTATCTATATTTTTTTTATTCATACAATTTATTATGATCTTAACATTCCTATGCTATTATTGAACTATGTTTGACCCTTTTACCCACCACCTATGAGGTATAACATGGGCAAAGTCAAATTTATAAAAATTTTGCAGAAGCATCCAGAGTTAGCAAGTGGAACTAAATTATTTATGAGTGAGAAAGTCGAGTCATCGTTACTCAGTGTTGTTGGCGAACGTTTTTTCGTCTTTTTATATGGCGGAAATAAAGACGATACTCTAGACACTCTGCGATACAAACGATTTGCTAAGACAGTGACAAAAAATGCATTAAAAAATGCATTAAATTTTTATAAATTTGACTTTGCCCATGTTATACCTCATAGGTGGTGGGTAAAAGGGTCAAACATAGTTCAATAATAGCATAGGAATGTTAAGATCATAATAAATTGTATGAATAAAAAAAATATAGATAGAAAAGTAAGCCTAATTTTTAGTTTTTATTGCATCCCTATGAGCATTCGAGAATCCGTTTAAGTTTGGAGCGCTGTAAAACCTAGAACAAACAAACAAAATTTTCATTTATTTTTGTTTATAACTTTTTTGTTGGTCACTTGACGATAAAAAGTAATAGAAATAAAATTGTAGGAAATTTAATTTGCTACATTTTATGTTTGATTAAATTTTCTGTAAGGTAACTAGTTTACGAGATACAGCGCGAAAACCCTTTGCACCCCCTTTTCCAAGATGGCGGCCGGGGGACAAGGGTGCCGACCCCACAAACTTGAACTTAAGCTTCTACTGACCCCCCCTACACATTAAAAAAATAAAATTGCGTCCTCTGACAAATGCACACTAAGGCCTAAAAAATGTAACATTTTAATGGACTATATTTGATTGATCACATTGAAATACTGTGATTGTTTGTATTGTAAGGTTAGGAATGTACATTATAATATATTGAATGTTTATTACATAATATATTAATTTTAATATAAAGTGTAACTTAATTTCTGTATACAAATTAATTTGTTAGCAAATCAATAAATTTATTGTATAAATGACCTAGAAATTTAAGCACCACATTTTTTTTTTTGTATATGTACACAATTGTTTATAGTAAAAATGTTGGCACTACCGATTATCCCGCTTCAAGCTATACTATTTCTATCAATATTAATGTCACTTTCGAAGTAGCTCACGAGAGTAAAAGAAAAAGGAAAAAAGAATATTTATTTCCTTCAAAATGTCTATAGTTTTAAAACTATATCGTCTAAACCAAAGTAGCTTCAATTATTTGACACGTAGTATATGAGGTTAATTCTATTCTTATTTAATTCGATGTGAAAATCGGTTTTAATTTAGCCGATGTACAATTTCCTGCGAGATTTCTGTAGCAATCTGTTAAATACGTGAACAATTGACAGGGACATGAGAACAGGAAAATGTGGGTTCATAAAAATATGATGGAAGAGCTACCGGAAACTGAGGATATGAGGTGCCTTTGAACGGATCCCTTGATCGATAGATAGACGTCGATAATAGACGTCCTGGAAAGGGGATTATAGTTATCCACGATTTATTTTATTACTTCCAGTATAAAAATAACATTTTCTTAGGAACGATGGTATCTTTATGGGATATCTGAAAGGTAGCTGGTAGCTGGATTTTGTGTAGGATTAGATGGGGATACTATAAAATAAACCTAGTTTTTTGTTTTGACAATTTGACAAAAAGAACATGACTTTTCCAGAAACTGGCTACATTATTGGGACCTACACTATCTAATACCTTTAAACGAGCAACAGTATATATATTGTATATATATTCTGAATCTCGGAAACGGCTCGAACGATTTTCATGAAATTTAGTATGCAGGGGGTTTCGGGGGCTAAATCGATCGATAAATCGATCTAGCTAGGTTACATTTTTAGAAAACGACGTTGTATCCGTGTTTTATACCGAGCAAAGCTCGGTCATCCAGGTACTTGGTGACGTTGGTTAATAACGTTGGACGAAGCTCGTCACTCAGTGGGTGTCCGATAGTCGGAGACGACGCGGCAGACCCAGGCTGAAGATGGCGAGACGATCTAAATGCATTCGAGCCAAATTGGAAAACTGTGGCCTTGGAGCGCAAAAAACCTATATCAGTTCAGCATCACTTATTAGTTGTTGTAGTATCAGTTTCGATTAGCAATTGGCATTATTTCATGGATTGTTATAACGTACCTACGTTCGATTTTTATCCCCGTTTCTATTCATATGAGAGCATGTATGACAACCAACCTTCAGTAACACCAATTCATCAATAGTAACGGAAAGTTGATAGTAGTTGTATTAAAATTCCATAATCGCTCGGCTGGTTTTTAGTTTTCCCTGAGCCGTTTCTCTGAGCTAATGACTATCAAAACGCGATTTCTTATCGAAAATAAACAATTATTATATATAAAAATTTGAGGTGAAAGCTGAATGTTAAAACAATGTCAACTTTACGAGTAGATGATGATTATTTAGAACTTTTTTCATTTTTTTCATGTTTATGTTTAACATTACAGAATTAGCAATAACATTTAGAACAATTTGAAACGTGGAAATTAGAGACATAATATTGAAAATATATTTACCATATTTTTTTATTATCTCTTCAATCGATGAGTAGATAGCCACAACATAAATAGCAGCAATATATTACACATTTTTTCATACAAAAGGTCATTTGCTTCTTGTCAATTCTTTTCGAGCTTGGGTAAGGAGGAATTAACACCTAAATTCTCGTAGCATGTAAGACGTTTCAAAGTGATCCTTGTGATAGTGTTGATTAAAAACATATTTGAAATTGAATACCTATGCTGACTATTGTTTCTGGTCTGTCTGAGATTTGTCACTTTGTACGTAACTAACCTATTGTTTTTGTCACCAGGTAGGGAGGTGCCAACGCGAATGGTGCGCAGTGATGGGGGGGCCGCGGCGCATGTCCAGTGCGCTGCTGCTACCCATCGCACTGCTCTCTCTACCACCATCAAACGCCGGCAACACCACCACGTATCGGGTAAGACCAAATACCCCGATGTAAGGGGTAATTACCCCAACAAAAAGAATAAATAATGGTGCACAATGCATGTAACACCATCTAACCCCAAGGTAAGTATACCTTATATTATGGCGACCAAAAATGATAGAATACTTATATATCTTTAAATACATACTTATGACTTTATAACAACCAAACACAAAACAAACTCTTACCAAACAAATGTGTGTCCTGGAGGGAACCCTCAATTTTCAGCGAAGAAGACAGAGCTGACAGGCCAGTCAAATAGAGTCATTCACCAAGTTACCTACCAGTGGCGACGCATAATGCTAAGACAATTACACGTTGTTACTGTGATAGACAGATACATGACTTGCCCTCTGACTTTTCCACTTTTCACTTCAATGTATGGGAGTTTGTATTAATTACATGCGCTTGAAAAACCAATTAATGAGTGTATTTGTCTGTCTGTGATCATCTATACCCTTAAAGGTACATCAATAATTAAAGTCCTGACTAATTTACTGACATAAAGATAACACACAGTCTTAACGGCTGGTCAGTAAACTTTGGAGATTGAAACACGCTCAAAAAAATCACGAAAATCATGTCAAAGTTGGTATAAAAATAACATGAGAACAGATGTAGAACTAAATTGCGTTATATTTTACTAGTATAAAACACGTAGAAGAACCAAATTCGGAAGCAACGATACCTACGTCACGAGATGCTGGCTACCGTTTCCGAGATGTGAAAATTCAATCTGCTCTCGCGCGAAGATGAAATGATTCAATTTGACACGAATTTATTGGTTGGAATGGACGATTGCTTCTCCAAATAGCGCTAATATTGAGGGCATGACCTCATATTGGTTGGTTCCATTGCATTCGGCGTCGACGCGAATTTGTGTGCCTAATTGGACAGGCTTTGAGACACGAGTCTAAAAGTAAGGTGTGAATATCAAAATAACTGTGATTTAGCTTGACAATGGCGCTTGTATGAGAGTTCCTAACACCACTTTTACTTGTATATCATCATCATCATTTCAGCCCTTAAAAGTCCACTGCTGAACATAGACCACCCCAATTGATTTCCAGGAAGAACGATTTTGAGCCCCCTCCATCAACCGACTTCCCGCGATCTTTACAATGTCATCAGTCCATCGAATGGGGGGTCGTCCTACGCTTCGTTTTCCTGTCCTTGATCGCCATTCAAGAACTTTTATTCCCTAACGGTTATCAGTTCTGCGTGCTATACATATGGCCTACCCATTGCCACTTCAACTTGCAAATTTTGAGTGCTGTGTCGGTGACTTTGGTTCTTCTACGGATTTCCTCGTTGCAGATTTTATCACGTAATGAGACACCCAACAAAGCTCTCTCCATAGCACGTTGCACGACTCTAAGCTTGTGTATGAGGCCAATAGTTAGCGACAATGTCTCAGTTCCATATGTCATCACTCGCAACACACACTGACTGTACATTTTCGTCTTTCGCTACTTGTATATAAACAGATGAATTTTAAAATGGCCGCTAAGATTAATGCACTCACAAATATTTCACTTTCAAATCATTCAGGAGTATGAGTATTTCAATGATTAAATAAATAAATAAATAAATAATAAATAATCCCGGACATTTCACACAGCATCATCTGGTCCCAAAGTAAGCAGAGCTTGTGTTGTACCACATGACTGATATACTACTTATATACTTTTATAAATGAGTGTAGATTTTAAGACACACGGGCGTTTACTCGTGTATTATTTAGTCGATGAAGGCACTGACACTCTGATGAAGATTCCCCAGATAAGGATTACACTCACCCAGATAAAGATTCCCGTTGAATTGAAGCAGTGTAGGTACCTTTATCGACAAAATAATACGTGAGTGAAAACCTGTGTTTCTCAAAATGTATAGTAGGAACATGTTTATTAACGCCTATGTATGCAAATGTATTATACATATAACACGTTAGTATGAACTCTACTTAGGCAGGTAGCTACCGAATATACAAAGAGGTATCATGTTACTTCATCAAACACACGTAATGGATATTGACCTGATGAGCTTGCGTCCTTTTAGAGGGAAGAAGGTGGCTAATTATTGCGGCGTTCAGTGACAATGGCACTGATACTGTAATTTCGCTGGATTAAATAAAATTCTGTAAAAAACGAAGGGTCTTTATTTTGTATACACCAAAGTCTAAATTATAGTAACATTTTTAATTACCACTTCTTAAATTTACTAAGCTGACGTACTCAATTTCAGACTTTAATTCAAACTAATTTAGTTAGTCCAGTAAAACTCAGGGCCTATGTCTGAAGCTCGCTTAAAGGCTTGTTTACTCGCTAAGCGAGTTACTAAACGAGGGTTTTGATGGTATTCTACGGTCTTTATAAGTGTTTTTATGTAAACCATATCCATTATATACTTACCTAATACAAAAAATGCGTGAGTGTCGTGGAACACTCGGTTGGAACGAAGTTCCTATCGTAGTACCTACATTACCTATTATCGATAAACGTATTATAATTGATTAACAAATTTATGAATTTCTAGCGTCTCAGACCAATTAAATAAAACGCAGAAATAACTAATGAATTGAAGGAATAGTAGGAAATTTTGTAATTAATATATATAAGGTCAGTCGGGCAAGTGCGGCGTAATATTTTATAAGTTCACTTTGCACACGAATAGCATTGATACTGTGTCAATTTTTAAATAATTTGTTTCAGTACCACATTACCTGATGAATAATATCCGTATGGAACTTACCATTTCAGCAATCACACTTAGTATTTTAGGTATTTCACTGGCTTTTTAACAGCTTGTCTCTAGCCGCACTTTCCCAACGAAATGGGGCAAGAGCGGCAGTAGTCAAAAAATGCTAGTAAATGACTTTATACTATACCTTCAACGTGAATATCAGTTAGAGAAGCGTTTAAATAGACGTTGAATTCGACTCTACAATCCTAGAAATAAGGTTCATCTCAAAAAACTAAGAAAGTTGTAAAACGGGGAAAATGCGAGTTATTTTCTAAGGAACAAGTTTTCAGTGGTGCTAAACATTTTTACCTGACTGCCCAAAAAGGGGTATAGGTTATGGGATGTATGTAGGTAATACATACGTATTATGTTCTTTTGTGTCTTCGTAGGGGTTAAAAGGCTACACAGATTTTGATGTGTGAGATGTAGTAAGACTCTTCTCTATGTCAGGAGGGCCATATAATTTTAAATTGTGTGTATAAAGTGTATTTGACGTGATTTTATTATTTCAGTGCAGGGCTTAGTAGGTACCTCTACGAAGTCTATAGTGTAGGCACTAAAACGAAAACATTGCTAAACGAAGGTCGCGTCGCGTAGAAAATTAAAATAGCTACTACCAAAAATGCATACTTAACAACGTGACAATATTTTCATTTCGTTATGTTTACACCAATAAAAAAAATACCTTCTAGGTTTTTATTTACATCATTTTGTAAATTGAATTAAATGTGTTAATTTGCATCGGTCGTTGTGCATGTGGAAATGATTTATAAAAAAATATATACGGTAACTTATTATTTTTTTATTAATCAAACTTAAGATAATGAAACAAAACACAAAAACTAAGAAAACAATAATGAGGCGGTTTTTAAAAATAAATCTTGCATATTATTCTAATGACATTTAGTCTCTGATATGTAAAGTTCTTGTAAAGTTTCGTTAGTCCAACTCGGTCTATCTTTCTTTTTACGTAATTTCGCATCTGCAAAGTAAAAAGAAAATATTAGACAAAAATTAAAGTTGAAAAGGTTGAAAACCTCTGACTTGGAGCATGGTAGCCGCACTTTCCCGAATAATATAATTTGAGGTTAGGTTTTTGAACCGGGAATTATAGCGTATTTTGCTAGATACTAATGAAACAACTACGTAAATATGAAGCTTAGGATCGAAAGAAAATACTTACGTATTGCAGATCAGCCAATTTATGCACAAACCCGATTTATTCAGCACAACAACGCACACTTGTCACCTTCAATCCATAGAGAAATCTCAGTGTCAAATAAAAATGGCTTCAATTCCTATTTCATTCAAGTGGCGCTCCCAATTTTTTTTCTTGGAACTAGTTTTGTTTATCCTATCGTGACTAGATGGAGGTTTTATCAATATCATTGATAATTTTTTGTATAATGATGATGATATATAATATTTTTTCGAGTTGTGACGTTTATGTACATCATTAAATTCATCTTATTCATTCGTTCATTCATTCATCTAATTAATTCATTAGTATCACTCTATGTATAACCATAATTAGTGTAGAACTAAAGAAAGGGTCGTGACGAAAATTGTGACGAAAATCTAACAAATACTTGTTTTCGCCAAGTCAGTACCGTGCGAAAAGGGACGTTCCAAAAACCTCGTTCCAAAAATATGACATAATAAGATTCACAAAGTGCGATCATTTCCCAATAATCACTTTATCATCAGTACAACTAGTCCTATTGGGACTATCATGTTATTGTCAATTGTTATTATCAATATCGTGTTCATAATCATTGTATAGGGTACACTGTATTAGAAATGCAGAATATGCAAAGGGGTCGCCTGCTAAAGTACAAAACAATATTATGAGAGTATCGCAAGAACTTGCGCGTTCATTTTATGACAAAAGAGACGCATACCTATTTAGGAGTACCTTTTTGATCCCGAAGAAGAAGCCTATCTCTATGAAGACCCGCATCTGAATATGAATCCTTTAGATCCCAAGCTCAGATATACCTACCTATAAGTAACCTACAACTAGATGGGTACCTTTGTAAGATGGATTTAACAGATATGTAGCGAAGCGGAAAACCTCTTTTACATACGGCTCGAACGTAACAAATTGAATTGAAGCCATGGTAACACTGCAATTGAAATATAATATGTGAGGTTTCTTCAATTATATTATTACCTTTAACCCCTTCTACTTAGAAACGTCTCTGAACGTCTGTCAAAAGTCTACTTGACTGGCTTGTCACTGTCAGTTCAGTTAGTAATAGCTACCTTCTGCGCTTTAGGTTGAGGGTTCGATTCCCTCCCAGGATAAACATTTGTGTAAAGAACATAGGTGTTTGTTCTGTGTCTGGGTGTTAAAGTATCTTAAGTGTGTATTTAAAATTATGTCCGGGATTATTTATTATTATTTTATTTATTATTTGTTTATCTATACCTATAAAAGAGCTTAACCTGACTGACTGATTCTTCATCGCTAAACAGAAACCGCTGAAGCTAGAAAGCTGAAATTTGTAAGGTAGCTTCCTTTTATAGCAAAACCGCCCACTAAGGCGGATTTTTTTGAAATTCAACCCCTAAGAGGGAGAAAAGAGGTAAAAACGAATGTATAAACTTTTTAACGCGTGGTGCGATTAGCTTGAAACTTGTTTAAAGATTTTTCAAAATAACTCTTACAAAGGGGTAAAATGGGGTATAAAATTTTGTATGGGAACTTTTTAACGGGTGGTGTGATGTTTTAGAAATTTGGTTTGGATGCCTAAAATGCAAAATAAATGGACACGCACGTGTTTCAGGATTTTTCAAAATAGGGTTATTTTCATAAAAGTGTAAAATGGAGTCTTTGCATGGATTTATTTAATGGGTGGTGGGTGTGATTGGTGAAGGCATCCTGGGGAAGGATTTAAGCTACTATTCCTTTAAAAAAAATACGGACGAAGTTGCGGGCAACGGCTAGTTATTATATAAGACAGTGCCATGCTTTTTTGTAGTGACAAATAGTGAAAGGGCGAATCTTAAGCACTTTTCAGGCAGTTTTCAAGTTAAGTGGCGTTTATAAGTAATAATAAATAAAAATGCCGGACATTTCACACAGCATCATCTAGCCCCAAAGTAAGCAGAGCTTGTGTTATGGGTACCACATAACTGATATACTACTTAAATTCTTTAGTATATTTTTTTGTAAATGCGTACATATTATTCATAGATACACCTGGACCCGAGACAAATACTTGCAGATCATACAAACATTAAACCCGTAGCCGTAGTATTATGTACTTCAATAAAGAAAACCAAAACATAATCTATCTCTTTACCAAAAAGGTACAAACAAACACACAAAACTTGACACTTTCCATTTTATAATACTATTAATATTAATATATAATAATATTATACGCATATATACCTACAAATCTCTCGAAGTGCAGATCAAATAATTGTTCAGTGTCCACACAATAAACATCTGTCATCTATTTCTAAATCGGTTTTACAATAAAACTAAGGTTTTACATAAAATTTTACATGGCCAACCATTACGTACTTACGTACTTCATAACTGTTCCCAAGGTTCGGTCCGCAGCGCCAGCTGTTTTAATATTTTCGAAAGAAATAGGAAAACTAGCTTCGTTTGAAACATTTAGGTACGAGGCGCTTTCATCGACATCTGGTTCTATGTGACTGTCACAAATCGGAGCTCGAGAGAAATAGTCCGCTATTGCATTATTTTCGTTCGTAATATATTCGATATCATAGTCTCGAGGCAGCCATCACTGATACGCCATTATTTTGACCAAATATAGCTAGAAGGGGTCTGAAATCCGTTTCTAATATAAATGGATTTTTGATAAAAATGCTCAACATCAAACTCTATAACGGCGGCTTCTTTATGGATCTGGCTATAATTTCTCTCGATCGTGGCAAGTGATCTGCCATTGCCAAGATTATGAGCGAAAATGGCACTTTTCGCCCTGATGCAGCATGGCCCCGAAGCCGTTCGGACTTGCGTCTACCCGTAGCACGAGTCTCGCGGCGGGTTCGAAATGCGCCAGCACGCGCATAGAAGTCAACTCATGCCTTACTGCGTTAAAACCTTCTTCTTGCCGATTTGCGTCTTTTCGAAGCAACTCATTAAATGGCGCCAATAACGTAGATGCTTATGGAATAAAATTGCTAAAATATAAAAGTCCAACAAGGTTCTTATAAAATTTCAATGAGGTTCTTATAACGGTCCAATTAGGTTCTTGTAAAATTCCAAAACTATTTTTATTCATTAAGATTCTATGCACGAAAGAAGGCTCTGAGGCGCACAGACATCCTTTCACCACAATGGTTATACAGCACAAAAAATAAGATTAAGATTCTAAACGAATTCCAATAAGATCCCGATACTTATTCCAATAAACTTATAAATGTCCAATTTCATTTTTATAAAAGTTCAACACGGTTCTTATATATACATTTCCCATAAGATTATTAAAGTGTTTCTAACTAGATTCTTTTAACTTTCCTAGAAGGTTCCTAAATATGAATCACCAGAACAAAGAGCTAAGGTTAGAAACAAGATAAAAAGATTTAGAGATGTCAATGGCCGAGGTTGGAACAAGATTTCTATATGATTCCGACCGCTTTGGGATGAGTCTGCTCTAGCTCGTCTTAGTGTCCGTACCAAAATCCGTACCAAAAAAGCATTAAAACAAGACCAGAATTTCTTGCCTGATTCTTGAACTAGGGTTAAGAGATACCTGCACCTAGGTTCATCTAGCATGTTTAAAGACAATTCAAATAGTACTTGTGTTATTTTTTTTAATTCATTTCTTTTATTCATATAGTCATGAGCTTTTACGTATTTTCTAATAACTATGTCCATGTTAAGGTCCCGATGTAAGTCTATATTTCATGATGTCCCGTAGTACATTATTTTGAAACCGTTGTATGATTAGAATGTTATTATTTTGGTACAGCCCCACAGCTGATAAGTCTATACTGGCATCAAGGCTTGTTTGTATAATTGAGATTTACAATTTACAAACAAGTCTATTTTTTGAATAATAAATATTAAATAAATCAATACTGCCGGGCATTTTACACAGCATCTAGCTCCAAAGTAAGTTTTATTTAGTTTATTTACAGATTATTAAGTATATAATTATATATAAACACCACACCAATGTACCCTTTCTCTGTTTATGAATAGTCCAGCCCATCCTAAGGTTGCCTGCCAGTAATCGCTGTTAGCGATAAGGGCGCCCATTGTATTGTCTTTTTATTGTTTGTTTTTGTGATTATCTGTGTGGTATACCACACAATAAAGAAAGATTTCAATCAATAAAGATTTATCAATCAATCTTTGTATCTCCTACTCAGACATATCGAACAACTGTTTAAGAAAAAATTTAGTATCTTTTAGAGACATATTCAGAGGTATGCAACACGGTGGGTTAGTCAAATATTTATAAAATCAACCCCACATTACATGTATTACATTACTGTACAAAATTGTATCACGCTAAAACAAATAGTCTACAACAATGATATTATATATAAACTGAGGTAGATATGTTCTACCGAGATCTGCGCGGCAAGACAAACACAAGCTAATTAGCTTGAGTGAACTCAGTCCGTTCTACGTCCGGCCGCGACGCGCACCTACTACGTTGCGGGATTTTGGAGATAGAAAAAAATAAAAATGCCATGTTGTGTATTTCGAAAGTGCAATACTTATACTGGGACGGCTATAAAAAGCAAGAAGGATGTATCTTTTGATTTGTAAGTACTGTTTAAACTATTGAAAATGGAAAATCATTAATTTAATTTGACTCAAAAATCATTGCCGCGGCGGCGTTGCCGCTTTGGCACTTACACGAACGAGACAAGGACAGCGTTGTATTTAGTAGAGTGAAGAGTGACAGAGAGAACGAGATCATGGCGTGCGGTGTTGTCGGTTCGAACGACGCTAGAGGAGGTTGGGTTAATTAGGAGGTGATCTATTACTCGAATATCACATCGGCTTTCCTAGCTTGCTGCAATAGGTATTTTTTTGACCATTATTATCCAAGTAAAAAATAAAGACCATAGTAGATAGTAGATAGAAAAGATAACATTTGACTTTCAACATTTACTTCTTTCTATTTTGTTTTAGATTTCCTAAAGATAGATTAATAAAAGAAGAGAAAAAAAGAGAATTGGGTACAAGTCGTTAGAACCCAAAGAAGAGAAGATGAATGGATGCTAACGACATACTCAACAATATGTTCCAAGCACTTTATGGAAAGTGATAAGTACGTCACGAAAAAAAGCGTACGCAAACTGATAAAGACAGCGGTGCCGATAATTAAGGTAAAAAACACAGAAAACTACTTCATACGTGCAATTATAGATAAATTAATCAATGTTCGCTTACATTACGGTCATAAAATTAATATAAATTCCAAAGAAGTCTACAAAAGACAAAAGAGAAATAAACTCGGTTTATTTCTCTATTCTTTCTCTATTTTTTATTTAAGGTATTTAATAACGATTTTCTGCCCGTATTTTATGTATGGAAACGTTTATAGTTTAATTCTATCCTATGGGAACTGTTTAGTGGGATAAAAAGTAGCCTATTTGATTAGACAGGCTTAGATCTACATCTATGCAAAGAGTGTAAGTGAAGAAGTAACAAACATCCATCCATCCATCTATCTATCAAGCCAAATTGTACTTATGTTAGTATAGTTAGTAGGTTATTAATAAATAAAGTAAAGTAAAACTTTTTATTTGATTTGTGTGATAAACGACTTAAAATTAAATTATTGTGATTACACACATAGGTAAGTAGGTAGGTAGGTACTTAATATAATAGTTTGTAAATAAACTTTTTTTTTTAATATACTGTTTATTTTATTAATGCTGCTGTACCTACCCATTTTTCTTGGTTCACCTTAGCTGATAGCCGACGCGACGTCATAGGCTGTCACTGGCCGTCAGCCGGCTGGCCACTCATGTAAGGTGGAAAAAGTATGTTTATCTCTTTCTGACAACGGGACCCTATATATCTCTGTGATCTTTTAACCTACTCAGCGATAGAAATAAAGTTCCATAGGTCCTATGTAGGTAGCTATAGTAAAATATCGTCAAGTTTTTATTGCTTTTTTAATGAGTATAACGTCTCTATTAGTAAAACCTCATTGGTCTACAAGATGACTTACAAATATATCGAAACTAACGAATAACGATACTAGTAGGTACTTATCTTTTTTTGGGGTTTCTCCCTAAAATAGATAAGGTACTGTATTGTTATTAATTAAAATATGTTCTTGTGGTCTTCAAAGGTTTATTTTCATATGATTACAATTAATAGTTCATAACAATTATCTCGACTTGCGTCGTCTTCTTCTTCTTCTTTGTTAATGACATATGACATATGACTTAATAAGTTTTAGTCGATGGTCAATTGTAAATTCATAACGTCATCGCGGAATGGCCGTCTAAAATTTTTTTGGGATTTCTTGTCGTTCAAATCACATTGCACCATAATACACATATAATTCAATTGTCCATACTTGTCTCATGTAGTCACAATTTATTCATTAAAATACCGCTTAGATTACTGAATAAAACATGCAATAAAACGAGTAAAGAATATTAATTTAGAAGTGCTATGTTACTTCATGAAACGACAAACAATGAATCCGACTTGCGTCGTATACCGAAGAGAGAGGACGTAGACAAAGAATCTCTGTCTACGAGAGAGGAGAACTCGGGAGCTGTCAAAGTGACAGCTCATGACCAAGACGTCAAGATGACATGAGTGCGTTTTGAAACTACAATACAGGTACTACTTTTTATATAGCACTTTTTCAACTTTTAGAATGAAGTGTAGATATAATAGACCGGCAAAATATACTGATCACAGATAACTAGCTTACTTTAAGTATAATGGTTCTTCAAAACTCGTTAGATACAAATGTGGCTGACGAATTTCCAATGAAGACAAACTTAGTTAATTAACCAAATGTGCCTTTGTTGTTGAGACGTAATTGATATTAGGTTGGCTTCATCGTAAATTGTAATTCTGGGAAATCCTTTCATTCGTTTTATAGAACATTCACATCAACAGGTATACTTTAATTTTCATAATTCATAAACCTTTGTGTTCACAACATGTGTGTTATGTGTTTGGGTTCGGTATAGATTATTTATTTTTATATGTTTTATTATCAGCTGTCTGCAGTTTTGCACGCGTGGAACCTACAAAACAAGTAGCCCATGTCTTTCCTCAAACTACAATCTATCTATTTAAAAAACCTCATCAAAATCCGTTCAGCCGTTTAGCCATGAAAAGGTAACAAGCAGACAAATAGACAAGCACACTTCGAATTTATAAAATGCCAATATAAAATGAAAATTGAGAAAAATTGAGAAAATACATTTTTAGTGGAAAGTAGATGTATTTTGTATATATATAATATGGGTAGGCCAAATAAACGCACCGCTCCAATGAGACAGCGAGGTATCGAAGAACATGAAACATCATCGATCTATACAATTTTTAGATTTTCGTTGATTTTCCAGCTCGACCGATTTTGATAAAATTTATATGGGACCACCATCTAAATCGGTCCAGCCGTTTTCGAGTAATCGGTGAACAAACATTAATAAAAAAAAAGATTCCGACGAATTGAGAACCTCCTCCTTTTTGATAAAGTCGGTTAAAAATGGAATTAAGTAACCATTAATGACTCTGAGTCTGGCAGCTGGTCAAACAGAATTGTCAATATATCCTAGGAATAAATGTACACTTAATTTTGTATATTTTGAGGTTTCCTCTTTTTTTCTTTTTGTCCAACTAACTACATTTAATTCCTCATCGTCAATAATGCTACGCCGTAGTGCGATTCCCACATTCGTAGCGAGTTGCTACGCGTAGCAACTCGCTACGAACGTAGAAATGACCCTCGGCTTCGTACGGATCGTTACGCAGTACAATAATATAAGTCAACACGTATTCTCGCAAATGAATAATGGCGATAGAATATACATACGAACTAATACATGCAAATGTTGACCACTTTGGTTGAGATACGAATGGTTCGGTTTCGATACCTGCTGTAAAAAATAGACACAATATTATTAGCTTCTTCTTCTACCAAATTATAACTTTTAATTATTTTTTTCCTGTATTTACCCCCATCTTATGGTAATTGTTATATTGTCGCTGCTGCTCTACTCTCATAAACCTAGGTAACAGCTGAAAATCAGCGTTGATTGTAAGCATTACTTGCTTCAGTCCACATGCTGAGCTGGATGCCTTTTTGGCACTCACATTTATGCATATTTTTCACACACACATTTATCACAATAGGTAGGTGTTTTATCCTATTATTAACTGGTTTGTATACCTATTTTTAAGTAGTTTTTTAACGGACTTCAAAAAGAAAAAGGTTCTCAATTCGTCGGATTTTTTTTATGTATGTTCGCTGATAACTCAAAGACGCCTGAACTGATTTGGAAAATTATTTTTCGTTTCAAAGGGTATACTTCCCAGGTAGTCCCATTTAAATTTTATCGAAATCGTTCGAGCGGTTTTTGAAATATCTTCAAAAATCAAAAAAAAATATACATCGATGATATTTTTGTTGCGTGCAGTGCAGATCAGTGCTTTTAGTTGGTCTACCCATATAGGTATAAACAATACAATAGGTATATACATCTACTTTCCACTAAAAAAATCTAAATAAAATAATTTGATGGACTCAAATTTTATCCAATGAAGTCTGTTTTCTTTTTAGTTTTTAAAACGTAATTATAAGTTGTTTTAGTTTAGAAGTTTTTATCTGTGCCAATTAAACGATTTATTAATTCATTCATTCTTAATAATAATAATAATAAAGCCTTTATTAATTAATCTTATAAAACACATATTTCTTATGTACTAAAATATTTAACATAGGCACAAGTTTCGCGAATATTGTCTTGCTACTATGCCTATGCTCCCCTAAAGCTTGCCATAAAGTGCGGTCTTGTGTCTTCCTTCTCCATGTGGCGCCTGCTATTCTTTTTATGTCGTCTTCCCATCTCCGACGCTGTCTCCGTCTCTTTCTTTTGTGTTGTCTTGGATACCATTCGGTCACATCCTTAGCCCACCTGTCCTTTTTGTTTCTCATCATGTGGCCAGGCCCCATTAATTCTTAAACCGTAACATGATTGAGTGTGTTGGCACACACACATCATGTTTAGAAACCCTGTCAGTACCCATGCCCTTTTCTTAAGGTAATATATGAAGATAATAAATTGACTAAGCGCAAGTGGCCAGGCCAGGCATATGAAGTGCTTCCGTAGTTAGTAAGGATATGAATGACTAAATGTCAAATCCCAAAACAATTCAACGCCTTATAGTTAGCAATCCCTACTAATATTATAAGCGCGAAAGTAACTCTGTCTGACTGTTGTTACCTTTTCACGCCTAAACCGCTGAACTGAATTCGATGAATTAGTATATAAATAAATGAGACCTTGGAGAAGGACATAGGCTAGTTTTTATGTAGGTACCATGCGTGCGATGCCGCGGGCAGCAGCTAGTATAAAATATTTTCATAGAATGGTATTGATCTATCATGTATTTTAAGGTTTACAAATCAGGGTGTTACCTCATACTCTAATAAAGCCTTTAGGAGCCTTTTTGATAATTTTCCATATAAATTGAACATACATAATATGCTACAAATTTTAAATTTTATACTTTAGGTATCCCAAAACAACAGCTTAGACTAGCCAAAGAAACTCGTCCTGGTCCGAGCGCTTTTTTAACTCGACATTAAAATAGGAGGAGGCTCAATTCGGTTGTATTTTTTTTAAATGTTTGCTACCTCATAACTCCGTCATTTATCAACCGATTTAAAAAAAAATATCTAGAAAAAAGTATACCATCCTTACCAAAAATTTCTTATTTTGCTCTTCTGTGACTTTCCACTGGTGTTTACGAATTTCGAAAAAATATAAAGTACTAAAATGTGTAAAAACATTCTTAACCAAAAAAGAAGGAGGTTATTAATCCGGTTGTATTTTTATTCAAATTTCTCAAATTTCATTTAATCGGTTTTCTTTTATTTTTGAAATCGTAATTATTTATGATTCTTGTTATAACAATTTCTTCTTCCTCCTGTTCGTTAATAGCATGTGTCATAATAATGTAAATTTTGCTAGTGTTATGTATTTATATTGTTTATAGTATGTCACAAAGTCGTATCTTGTCGTACATCATTTGTTATCTATACCTATAAAAGAGACTCATCATCGACGAGCCGAAACCGCTGAAGCTAGAAAACTGAAATTTAGAAGGTAGCTTTCTTTTACAGCAAAACCACCCACTAAGGTGAGAGCTTTTGAAATTCAACCCCTAAAGGGGTGAAAAAGGGTGAAAACGAATGTATGAAACTTATTAACGCGTGATGCGATTTGCTTGAAACTTGATATGAATAAATAAAATGCAAAATAAATGGACATGTACGCCAGGATTTTTCAAAATAACTTACAAAATAACAAAGGGGTAAAATGGGGTGTCAAAGTTTGTATGGGAACTTTTTAACGGGTGGTGTAATTTCTTAAAATGCAAAATAAGCAAAATAAAGCATTAAAATGGGGTGTGAATGTTTTAATGGAAACTTTTTAATGGGTGGTGAGAGGGATTGGTTTGAAACTTATCAATAAAATTTGGCAAGGAGATAAATTCCATCCTGGGGAAGGATTTAAGCTACAATTCCTTTCAAAAAATGCGGACGAAGTAGCGAGCAACAACTAGTTTTATATAAAATGGTGCCTTTTATATTTGATAACTACGGATTATTTTTGTTCGAATCACAAAGAAACACAAAACTTTTATTGCAATTATTCACACCCGAGTCAATAAGTCTAGTTCTATTTAAATAAAAACACGAACATTACTAATAAAACCGGAAATAACTCGAGAAAATTAAATAACATAAGAGCGCAATATTTGCTTCGCAAGACGTAGAAAACTAATACAAGGTAACAGTAGGTTATACGTTGCAAATCTGTAAGTTAAAAGTGAACTAGTCGATTATCTTTCCATACAAACGTCGAAGGGTGATCACACCACCGTCTGATGATGAACAATCAAAACTAAAAGTGATATAAATTGGTCTTGTCATAATCTATGCTTGTATTAATACAGAATTGTAAAAATAATATGGGCTTGTATCTAAGCCTCAAAAAAATCGTTTAATTCATTATTTTTACGCAATCGTTTTATTTAGAAATCATAGTCTAATCTGTTCATATGGCTCAAAATTATAATCACGCTATCTCCTTACTGCTCATCTATATCCTTGGTGCACGTCTATCCTTTTCTCACACTAAGCTTGGTGAAATAGCATGCATTTTAGCTGCGCCCACTAACAAGTTTGTGCCGCTGACTCGTGTATCCTTAACTGCCAGAGTGTAAATTATCATATAAATACACACTCGTATACTGTTTTACGTGTGCAGTTGTTAGTTCACAGAATAACTGCATTCAGAACTTGCTGAATAATCTCGTTTGAACCGCAATTTCACAGAGCGAGTTTCACACGCGGTTATAATATCGCCTAAGCATTTCGTTATAAATTTTGGAAGCGGTCCCATTTTAATTAGAAGCCCCGTCGTGCTAATAGGAGCCGCGGTCCCCGGTAGAGTTTCCAAACGTTTGGAGTTATTCGGACTTCAGTCTTTATAACGAATATAATTGTTCGTCTTTCTATTTACTACGTAAATTATGACAAGTAAATAAAGATGGAGGGCTTCGAAAAGTCCCGTAATAATAATTTCGTTGAAGAACTTATATAGGTACATTTTAAACTTTAAAAGCCTTATACTTAAGACGCCTTAAATCGCATTATGTAATTAATGTAGCATTTTATAGAATATAATTGAATGGAATAAATAATTAAATAAATAATCCCGGACATTTCACACAGCATCACCTGGCCCCAAAGTAAGCAGAGCTTGTGTTAAGGGTACCACATGACTGATATACTACTTAAATATATATTTTTTGTAAATACATACATATTATACATAGAAACATCCAGACCCGAGACAGATACTTACAAAAATTCTGCGTCACAGTCGGACCATAGCCCACTGCGCTACAGAGGAATAGATATTGTTTATTTGACACACGATACATAGAGAACACAAAACACTAGACACAACAAAAATAACGTTATAGATAAAGTCAAACAGCAACAGAACAAAAGAAAAAAAACAGTAGCAGTTGCAGTTGTAAATTATTAATAATTTAAAATTTTAAAATCTAACGTAACTTAATATTAATATTAATGTAATAATGATAATATTATTGTGATGAGTTGAAATTTACAGATGAACATAGTAATTTTATAGTTCTGAGTGGGGTTTTTTATGACTATTCCATTTCTATATTTAAAAATTCCGAGGCTGCTTTAAACTCAACCACTATTTAAGAGATATTATTATATATTTTTAATTTAATTTGCTTTGTACAGTAGTTCAATTCATGAGCTTGAATAAATTCAGTCGTGCATTTTACTAAATACTTTCATCAGAATTTCGCTTTTAAGAATTATATAGTATCGTATGAAAGGGCTTCATTGACACAAGCTTAAACTCCAGATGACACGGTTAACTCAATTCAAAATTCGGACCGCCGTTCCTTGCATAAAGACTGTATTTATGGTTTCATTTCAAATGTATAGGTTACAGATTTTTCCGTATACTTGTAATATAAGACGGTATTACTTGACAAATTTCATAGGTCTAGTTTAGGTCAACGGAATAAATTTTGATTCCCTTGAGAGTGTCGGAATATACGTTTTTTTTGTAGCATAAACGGCCGGTTCTTTTTTTATGTTTACTTAGAAGTTTGATTTTTTGACAGCTTCAAGAGACTGTAGACCTGAGTATATCGATTTAATTTCAACTCGATAGGTACCTCCACGCGTTCTCGAGATCCCCAGGTCTTGACAGACAGACAGACGGACGGACAATAAAGTGTTTTTTTCCTTTTGAGGTACGGAATCTTAAAAACGAGCAAGCCTTACAGTAGATTATAGGGAATTCTCCGTTGACCTAGACTAGACCTATGAAATTTGGCAAGTAATACCGTCTTATACTACAAGTATAAGGAAAAATCTGTAAACTGTATATTTGTAATTAAATCATAAAAAACATTATCTTTAAGTAAGGAACGGCGGTCTGAATTTTGAATTGAGTTAACCGTGTCATCTCGAGTATCGTATGAAAGGGCATCATTGGCACAAGCTTAAGCAGATTTTTAATTCGTTTAAGTACGGAAAAAAACCTTTTCCCTTTTCTATAAGTATAGGTAGCTACCTAATAATTTGAATTTTAATATCATGTACCTACAAATTTGTACGGAACCCTCGGTGGGTGAGTCCAACTCGCACTTGTCCGGTATTATTTTTGTATAAAAACATAATATTTACTATGTATATGAGAGCACCTACTGTGCATATGCATGCATACTGTAGAAAACAGGTACTGAACTAAACCTAGAAATTCCCTCTTTCATGGTCTCTCTACTCTTGACTTGATCAAAGCTATTAGAATAACCGCCTTTGAATAGTTTAAATTCTTGGTAAATTAGTGAGCAGTTGGCGTTTGTTTGAAGCAAGGCGCTTCCCGATTTATACTTTTGCGATTTTAATGTTTTTAGGGTTACCTTTAGTTTCGCTGCACACCCTATACCAAATAGTTTCGACATGTCCGTCTGTCAGTCTATATGTCTGTTTTCAGTCCATCTCTAATCAATGCCCTTGTTTGCAAACTATAACTTTAATCGTGACGTAGCTTTGAATGATATTACGTACGGCCCTACGTGAAATGGAATATTTATATTTATTGCTACCACATCTAGTGGCATATCGTTGGATAGGTATTTTAAGATACTAAGACATTTCTTGGTCACTTTTTTGATACAGATAATCGTTTGAAAAATATTAAGTTTTAAAGTGTTTTTTTTTTGTAGACTGTGACATCTCCTACCTCTTTTTTTTTCTTTTATAACTAGACTGTATTGAATTGGTTTGAGACCTTACCACTAGTTTTTCTTGACCAATATAATGTACTTATTATACTTTATACATTTTAAATATACCCTATCGTTTGGTGTATCGTTGGATAGGTATTTCAAAGATTTACCTAAAGATATTGTATTGATAATTTTTTAAACATTGTACCTACTGGTAATTTTTGAGTCCAGGAGTCCTCAAAAGTCCAGTTGAAATCCTAATGTATCTAATAAAAGAAATAGATCTTGTGTGTGATGATCTTTTACACATTCTAAGTAGTTACTATATACATATAAAGCTACAATACTTAGATAATTTGTACCTAAATACTTATTGTTGGAATTGGCCCCTAAATTCATCTAGTATGTATGAAGTTCAAAGTGATCCTTGTGATTGTATTGAATAACATATTTTGGCCCTAACTTTGACTTGACTTGATAGGTAGGTACTAATTTCATTTTATACCTAATATCTTAAAATTCTAAGGGCTTTTCTTTTACTTTTATTAAATCTACAACTAACAATTATAGTTTTCTAAGAAACAAAATAAAAATCTGCGCTTGAAACTCTCTTAGTATTTTGTCCTCTTTTGTGTATTTTCTACGATATCTATTAACGCAAGGCAAATTAAATTGTCCATGTTGTCACAAAGAAAATATGAGTAATTAATTTTCCTGGAACTGGAACTCGGTATTGCAAGTAAAATATATATCTTTGAAGTCTTTGTTAACAGTATGCTTCAGCTATTTCTGAAATGAATTTATGTTACAAAGAATGTGTAGTTTTTATAGATGTACCGATTTATATAGATTTTCTTAAACGAGTATATAAAAAATATACATTCTACCTAAATATTAGTAATAATCCCGGACATTTCACACCCCATCATCTGGCCCCAAAGTAAACAGAGCTTGTGTCATGGGTACACCTGACTGATATATACATACTTGTTATTTTTTTTCATTTATATTATACATAGAAAGTTATACGAAATGTATATATATTTTTATACGAAATTTTTCAATTACAAATAACTGCTATGTAAACTGACTGACGCTTCCTCAATCATCTTCAACAAATGAACTAAAGCCAATGATTATGATTATATATAGAAACACCCAGACCTGAGACAAATACTTACAAGTCATAAAAACATTTGGGGGGATAATATTAACATAATATTCTTATTATTATCCCCACATTCTCTCCATTCATCCCTTTCCCGCGTTAAGATAGTCCAGTCGGCACCGAATTCGGTGAGTTCGTCCCTTCACCTGGTCCGCGGTCTACTGCAATGTAGTCGTACCATATCAGGCTACCACTCCCTGGTTAGTTTGGGCCACTAGTCTCCCGACATGCGGCAGTCATGACCAACCCAGTCCCATAACTATATGGGAGGCTTTCCTCCAGATAGTTCTATCGGCGATCTCTGTTCTTGAGCGTAGCTCGGTATTGCGAATCCATTCTGATCATCCAAGATGCCACACTCCATCGCACGTTGGCAAAATCAATAGCTCTGCTTACTTTGGGGCCAGATGATGCTGTGTGATATGTTCTGCATTATTTATTTAATTATTTACTTTCACGTTATTTTTTATATTTTCAGGAAGAAATAGAGTCGTCACTGCGTCTTGTCCACGCTGTCGCATCTGGAGCAACCGGAGCCCTGTGCGTGACTCATCGGTACGGAAGACTCAGGGCACCGCTATACACAGAGCGGTGGGATACTGCCAGGGCACAGGCTGATCTTGCAGCAAACTTTCTGCATCAACTAGGATTAGAAAATGACGGTATGGTACCCCTCTACAGACTTTTAGTTTTTGTTTTTAAGTCTTTCATCTCGCTTTTCATCAATATCCCATATATTGCAGAAAAGCGAGAGTGATTTCACGAAAAGGGAGGGAAGTGTGTAACACGAAGCCGCTATTTGATTTGACCATTGAGTGCGCATGGTGGTAGAGTTGGCCGTTAGATGGTACCAACCAATTTTCTGAGAGGTTTGTACTGTCAGCCAAGAGTGCGTGTGTGACGAGAAAGAGAAAGAGAAATAGAGAAGAAGAACGCATCAGCTGTAACCTATAGTTATGTGTATAAAGTGTGCTGTTATGTAAACAAATTCAGGATATAATGTTAATGTTGCTAATTAATAAGGTGAGACGTCAGATGTCAGATGTCATCATATGCGACTACTGTACTGTAAGGCTAGATCTGCTTGAAGTCATGTCACTAGAAATGACAATGGTATTTCCAAAAACCATCATCTTTTTAACCCATGATAATCGTATGTGGAGACGTCGTATCAGTTAGCTTTACTTCTCCTTCTTTTCGTGTCATCACTAGTTATGTCTACCCAGTGTGGTGATAGGATCCGCCTCAGACGCTGTGACGGACTGTTATTTATGAAAAGGTAGGCCATCCAGCAACATTACACTCAGTAGACTAATCATAGCTTGTTATGATGTAAGAGCTCGTGGTATTAAAAACTTATATCAGCTCATTCTACAAACTCACAGTAACATTAGCTATATATAGTCAAAGTCAAAGTCTAAAGATATTTTATTCAATACAATCACAAGGATCACTTTGAAACGACTTATATACTAGGTGAATTAAGGTGCCAATTCCTACTAACACAAGCCCGAGAAGAACTGGCAAGAAACTCGTCCTAGCGTTTTTTTTTATTATCCATCTTATAACTACCTTAACTACGAAAAACGAATACAAGAGAGTTTATACATTTCAAATGTTTCGGTTAACTGTCGGAGGGCAGAGCAACATGAGGCCATGCATTCTTATCAGTAATATAGTCATTTATATTATAATACGCTTTCTTCTTAACAAATAGCCTAGTCTATTCAATCTTATCCATAACTCTTCTCGGCGAGTTGTAAACCACTAGTTTATAGCTTGGATTTATAGCTAAATTAAGTTTTAAACTTGGTTGATTTGCAACCACCAGCTGACATTGCAATTTTTATGTGAGAATATAAAGCGCTCTACTGGCACTTTGAGCTGTGCTTCAATATTGGCGTACACGCTCAGCGAACTTTGATACGATATTGTAAACCGCCTTTTTCATTTTCTTTTATCTCCTTTCAGTCGTGTGAAGTACCGGATCTAGATAACGGGTTAACTGAATCGTTCAATCAGCGCTGTTTGGAATGAATTTATGTAATGAAATTATGTTTTGCCGCCCTTATCTAATTTGGGATATCTAAGCGGATATCTGTAATAAGATTATTTAGATTATGATGTTCGGATGTAGCGAGGGTAAGGGTGAATGTTATGATTATAATTGAAACATTTTGCTAGCTGTGCTATCAAAAGGCAAACCCTTGTCGTTCAAGACAGCTTGTTTAGAACGTTAGTTCAACTTAAATATTGGCAGACAATCTACGCAACACCACCAGATGACTGATAGAATACATATCTACTCTATTAAGAATGTACCGGGAAACGATCAATAATACAAAAAATATTATTTATTCAACCAAATTTATTTTATCGCCTTCAAAGTATGCTCCTTCAGAAACGATACACTTACGCCAACGAATAGTCCAATCATCAAATAATTTTTATAATTTTTTCCGGAATAGAGTTCAGAATACAGTTCACGCCGCAAATTCTCCTTTATGTCTTCACGAACACAAAATTCCATTGGCGATGCAAAATTTATGACAAACTTTTTGTTCGATGTTTTGGTCCATTATGAAATTCACAATACACACTAGATATAATTATGATCAAACTAAAAACAGTTGTGTCTGTTATTTAGTATTTAATTTAAATAACAGATGCAATTAAAACTCCGCGCCAAAATGGAAAACAGATTGGCACAATCTAACAAAATAAATAATGAATTTGGAATCATAAACAAATTATCCATTCGCGATACTTTTTTGCCAGAATGTATATTTTAATACATACTTTGATATTTCACTATCATAACTTTTGTGAGTTGTAGGTACTGTACATTTTGAGAAACACGAGCTTTTACTAACGGAGTATTTTATAGATGGAGGCACCGACACTGTTTCGATTCATCGACAAAATAATACGTGAGAAAAACCCCTGTTTCTCAAAATGAATACTTATGATACACACCCAGACACAGAAAATACACCTTGATCATCACATAAATATTGGTCCTGGAAGGGAATCGAACCCCTAACCTACAACTCAGAAGTCTGAGCTACTACCAACTGAGCCGAGAGGCCAGTCAAATGTCAAATGAGTCAAAGAGTTAAATGATGGTTAGATATTCATTTGACAATTAATTATATTTTTTGTCAAATGAGTTTGTGGCGAGGTCCTCCATCTGAAATCCAAACACAGAACATTTAATTATATAACGTATAGCTGTCCCGTTCACGACTTCGTCCATTCGTTTTAAAAAGAAATACAAATAAAAAAAAACTAATTGGAAATCTTAACAATTCTCTAAACCACTTGAACACACACAAAAAAATGTATCAAAATCGGTCCAGCCGTTTAGGAGGAGTTTAATTACAAAAACACGCACAGAAGATTTATGTTTACCATCGTATAAATATTGACAAATATTGACATTAATATTTATACGATACTAACGTCACTCAATTGTTTGCCTATCCGGAACCTCTCCACTAACACTTAAACTTTATGGTATGGTTTTAAAGTTCAAATTGACTTTTAAGTATTAATACGAATCGATTGTATGGGAGTATAGAAAAGTGTTGTTTTTAGACTTTTTCAGGCAATTTTTTAAATTTTTCTCTTCATAAGAACCATCCTCGTACTTCAAGGAATATTCTAAAAAAAGAAATAGCGAAATCGGTTCAGCTGGTCTCGAGATTTGCGCTTAGCAACACATTCAGCGATTCATTTTTATATTATAGAAGATTATCCATTTAGAGACTTGCGGTTTAACTGGACGCTTCCAAACGAATTCCTACATACTCAGTACCAGCCAGCTACATTAGAGGTACTAGTATTAGTACCTCTAATGTAGCTGGCTTGTAGTATTAGTACTCCTCTACAAGTTAACTGACTCAAATGAGTATGTTTCTGTAAATTTACAGACGTCCTCATGGCGGTATCCCACGGGCTGGTGATGGGTGCCATGCCATCTGAACGTGCTGTGGGGGCCAGGGCACTGGCGCTGCGGTCAGACGGCGGGGTGGTAAATAGTGCGGTTGCTTGGGAGCGGTACGGAACTGGGGAGCCAGTAGCTGTTGTCTCGCCACAACTGGATAAACCACCTGATCCAGAGTACCCTTGGTAAGTCTATGCTTCTATGCTTCTTCGATCGTATAATGGATCGTTAAATGTATAATTACGTTTTAAAAACGAATAAGACAACCGACTTCATTTATATAAAAAATATCATCGGTGCATACAATTATCATAGATTTTTGTTGATGTTATAAAAACCGCTCGACAGATTCTGATAAAATTTAAATGGGATGTAATGTATGCCCTTAAAAATAAAAAAAGATATTTCCAAATCGGTTCAGGCGTCTTTGAGTAGTCAACAAGCGCAACAAAGTGCAATTCAGCTCGCACATTCAGCTATTTACATAGTGCATCTCTTTCCATCGCGTAAATCTATCTCGTCTGGCGCGGCACTTCTCTACGAATTTTACCACCAAGATGGGCACGCCGATGTAGGGTAGGGCGGGGCTAGTTGAGCAATTTTTCACTGGAGCGGATATAGCTCCTCAATGATAAGTCTCAATGAGTTGTTATGCGGCTTGATGGATTAGTTATTTATCCCTTAGCAAATTGTCCATAGCATTTTTTTTGTAACAAGTCGAATTTAAGAGCTACAGCTGTTTAAATGCAGAAAGTCAAGTACGCTCAATGTACCCCATAGGTGAGGTAAGTTGAGCAAGGGTATGGGGCAAGTTGAGCACTAAGAATATCTAACCAAACCATGGGTTCAATGTTGACTAGAGATGAAGTTGAATATGTGTTTGACAATTCTCTCTTTATTTATAGTCTTTTAGTGACAGAACAACAAAACTTAAAGTATATTCTTTGAATAATTAACCAAAACTAGAATCAACAAAACATAAACGTATCTTGAGATTAACTTCAGCATTAGATTCAGTCTTTCTGTTTAAAATCAGATTTAATTGTTTATTAACCATATAGCTCATATCTTAAAAAAATAATTATATTTGGAACTTAATGGTCATGTCACTGTTGCAATTGTCAAAAAAGAAAGTAAGTTTATATATTCTTAGTGACAGAACAACAAAACTTCAAGTAATTTTCTTTGGATAACTAACCCGTTGACTCTTTACTGGTAAAATTTACCCGGTAGTGAAAACTCCGTTGACTCGTAACTGGCCCGATAGTTCCAGCGCGGGAATTGTTACACATAAACCTTTCCCGCGTTTTATTTTGTTCCGGCGGTTGGCGGTTAATTGATGTGGCCTAAAGGACAGAATCCCTACCGTTCATTTGATATACAATACTCTATGGTCGTTGAACATTTTGATTGAGATAATCTGTAAAAATTCAGCGACATTTTTTCGCCATTGAAGTTAGCCTAATGTTCAAGTACAAATAACTTGGTATTTTTATATTGAAGTAAGTAAAACCAAATATGTCACTTATAAAACAATATATTGACAAACATAACAACATATAATAATTACATAAAGAATAATGTGTTTTTAAAATAAAGAGCATTAGTATGGAGCGAGCGAGATTTGCGCATTGCGCGAGATTGCGCTTACTATTTTTACATCTAGAAGAACAATTATAACAATTATAAAATAATGGATGAAACAACAATAGTCTAATAGGAAAATCCAATAGGATTTTTCAGCTGTTTTTGGATTGTTGATAGATGCAGTAGTTTGTTCAATAAAGTTGATTTTCTGAAGATACATCTTATGCCGCCATTTTGCCACCACAGCCGCTTGACGCCATATTTAAAAGTCTAGATTTAGGTTCGCCACTAAAGGGGTTAATTGAAAATAGAATAAACAAAACATCAACGTATCTTATGACTAACTTCAGGATTAGTTTCAGTCATTCTGTTTAAAATCAGACTTAAAAATATATTAATAAGATCTTAGCAACTTAATCGTCGTTGTCACTGTTGCAATTGACACAAACGAAAGTAAGACCAGCCTGGACAAATTTTGTATGCGCTGATTCCCTGCAAGTTTTTTTCATCTTCAGTAGTGTAAGAACATCTTGTAGTCTTCCTTTTGTAAGTCCGCATCCCAACAAAAAAATAAACATTCATTGCTTTTCTTGTTTGAGTCGTGGGGTAAATTGAGAAACTATAGCTCCGGAATTAAAAAAAAAAAGTGAGGTTAGAAAAAAATACAATAATTGTCAGGAAGATTAACACTTACCTGATTGAAAACAGATAACAATTGACTAAAACAGACGAAAACTTGCGATAAACGACGTTTTTACTTTTTGGTCACAAAATAAACAAAAGCACAGACACTTAACTCGCTCGTCGAGCCGCCACTAGCGATCACGTGGTGATTCCCCCTCCCACGAACCCTTCTTTCCGCCATACGATGCCTATGCGTACGGTGAATAGTTTGCGAGATATTTCGATTGCCCAACTTGCCCCTATGCTCAACTAGCCCTGCCCTACCCTACTTGTAGCGTACCTAAGGTGCTGAGTGCGCTAGGTCTGCTAATTGGACACTTATTTCGATTCCAGTATGGTTGCCACCTGTTAAGATTATTATGAGGTTGAGTTTCAGGTTTCCAGAAGTTTATTGACCTTTGGTAACGTTGATACGCTAAGCACTAAACTAGTTCACACTATTCAAGGTCAAGTCAAAGTCAAGTCAAAGTCAAGTCAAAGTCAAGTCAAAGTCAAGTCAAAGTCAAGTCAAAGTCAAGTCAAAGTCAAGTCAAAGTCAAGTCAAAGTCAAGTCAAGTCAAAGTCAAGTCAAAGTCAAGTCAAAGTCAAGTCAAAGTCAAGTCAAAGTCAAGTCAAAGTAAAGTCAAAGTCAAGTCAAAGTCAAGTCAAAGTCAAGTCAAAGTCAAGTCAAAGTCAAGTCAAAGTCAAGTCAAAGTCAAGTCAAAGTCAAGTCAAAGTCAAGTCAAAGTCAAGTCAAAATCTAGTCAAAGTCAAGTCAAAGTCAAGTCAAAATCAAGTCAAAGTCAAGTCAAAGTCAAGTCAAAGTCAAGTCAAAGTCAAGTCAAGTCAAAGTCAAGTCAAAGTCAAGTCAAAGTCAAGTCAATGTCAAGTCAAAGTCAAGTCAAAGTCAAGTCAAAGTCAAGTCAAAGTCAAGTCAAAGTCAAGTCAAAGTCAAGTCAAAGTCAAGTCAAAGTCAAGTCAAAGTCAAGTCAAAGTCAAGTCAAAGTCAAGTCAAAGTCAAGTCAAAGTCAAGTCAAAGTCAAGTCAAAGTCAAGTCAAAGTCAAGTCAAAGTCAAGTCAAAGTCAAGTCAAAGTCAAGTCAAAGTCAAGTCAAAGTCAAGTCAAAGTCAAGTCAAAGTCAAGTCAAAGTCAAGTCAAAGTCAAGTCAAAGTCAAGTCAAAGTCAAGTCAAAGTCAAGTCAAAGTCAAGTCAAAGTCAAGTCAAAGTCAAGTCAAAGTCAAGTCAAAGTCAAGTCAAAGTCAAGTCAAAGTCAAGTCAAAGTCAAGTCAAAGTCAAGTCAAAGTCAAGTCAAAGTCAAGTCAAAGTCAAGTCAAAGTCAAGTCAAAGTCAAGTCAAAGTCAAGTCAAAGTCAAGTCAAAGTCAAGTCAAAGTCAAGTCAAAGTCAAGTCAAAGTCAAGTCAAAGTCAAGTCAAAGTCAAGTCAAAGTCAAGTCAAAGTCAAGTCAAAGTCAAGTCAAAGTCAAGTCAAAGTCAAGTCAAAGTCAAGTCAAAGTCAAGTCAAAGTCAAGTCAAAGTCAAGTCAAAGTCAAGTCAAAGTCAAGTCAAAGTCAAGTCAAAGTCAAGTCAAAGTCAAGTCAAAGTCAAGTCAAAGTCAAGTCAAAGTCAAGTCAAAGTCAAGTCAAAGTCAAGTCAAAGTCAAGTCAAAGTCAAGTCAAAGTCAAGTCAAAGTCAAGTCAAAGTCAAGTCAAAGTCAAGTCAAAGTCAAGTCAAAGTCAAGTCAAAGTCAAGTCAAAGTCAAGTCAAAGTCAAGTCAAAGTCAAGTCAAAGTCAAGTCAAAGTCAAGTCAAAGTCAAGTCAAAGTCAAGTCAAAGTCAAGTCAAAGTCAAGTCAAAGTCAAGTCAAAGTCAAGTCAAAGTCAAGTCAAAGTCAAGTCAAAGTCAAGTCAAAGTCAAGTCAAAGTCAAGTCAAAGTCAAGTCAAAGTCAAGTCAAAGTCAAGTCAAAGTCTAGTCAAAGTCTAGTCAAAGTCAAGTCAAAGTCAAGTCAAAGTCAAGTCAAAGTCAAAAGATACTTTATTCAATACAATCACAAGGATCACTTTGAAACGTCTTACATACTAGGTGACTTTAGGTGCCAATTCATCCTAACCCAAGCCCGAGAAGAATTGACAAGAAACTCGTTTTGGTCCTAGCGCTTTTCTATATGATCCATCTTATAACTACCTTAACTACGAAATACTATTATTGTGGTACTATCCAGCCCTTCGTCATAACTGGATTGTCCTAAACCTAAAAAGCTCGAAAACATATGCCAAGTGCACGAAAGAAGCCTTGAACTGACTGACGTTAAAAAATTAAAGTTCCGCGGGGTATCTGGAGATGCCCCATGTCCCGTGTGCTCTCCGTTTGTTGTAGTTTTAGATTTAGAATTTTTCAAAGTTTTTTTAATCTAAAACTTAAAAAATTCCAGGTACGTTTCAGCCCACGAAAGCGACACTCTCCGCTCGCCAAAGTTCATGTCGTCTCCACTAGGGGCGACTATGGAGGGTTGGTGGACCTACCCCTACTACAGCTGTGAGGCGCAACGGTGGCTTCTGTCATACACTGTGCCTGTGACTACGATTCGTGGGTAAGGATACTAGTAACATAATTAAAAAACATAATTAGCAGCATAATTACATAACGCGTCTTACGACTTTACGACAAAACGACTTATGCGTGCTTGACTTCCAAACGTTACCCATGTTAAAATTAACTTAGTAAGTGGGTACACTTTTATGTGTTCTGTAGCTAAAATATTGGGGTACCGTAGAGGTATGCGACGCCGATGATCTGTGCTACATCAATGCTACGCGTCGTAGAGTAAAGCGTAGCAGTATCGCTTATTTTTCCTAGGTACCGTACGGTTCTTGATACAAAATAGAAAGTAAAAATTGAACCCAGCTTGAGTTTGCAACTGTATTTTTTTTTCAGATTAAAAGGCATCGTCTCGCTGGACATAGACATATCGAATTTGGAGATAAACCAATGCGAGTCAGATGCAAACGACGAGAACATCAATCAAATCTTCTCATTCCATGGAACTCACAAATGCCCTAATGAAACCACCTACGTGAGTCTGAGATTTTACTTTTCTTTAAAACGTGCAATTTTTCCAGTTCCAGTTTTACAGTTCCGTACCTCGGACGGAAAAAAGGAACCCTTGTCCATTTCGTAGTCCGTTTGTCAGTCTGTCTCTCAAAACTTTTTTTCAGGAACGCATGAAATAGTCGAAAAGTACCTACTAATGTCTACGTGTATGCGGTCTCTTTGAGCTGTAATTAAAACAAGTTTTTAAAGTCAACGCAATCAAAATATGATTGAGACAGGGTGAGACAGGGAGATGTTATTTCTCCGAAACTGTTCACCTCTGCATTGGAGGATGTTTTCAAGCTCTTGCACTGGCATATACATGGTATCAACATCAATGGCGGATACATTACTCACCTTCGATTTGCCGACGATATAGTCCTCATGGCAGAATCGCTGCAAGACCTTGGCACAATGCTCAGCGACCTTAATATCGTCTCCCAGCAGGTGATCCTTAAAATGAACATGAGCAAGACAAAAATCATGTCAAATGCTCATATTGCACCCGTATCGGTATATGTTGAGAGCGATATAATCGAAGTTGTAGACCGTTATGTCTATTTGGGTCAGACGATTAAACTAGGCAAGTCCAACTTCGACAAAGAGGTCAGCCGACGAATCCAACTCGGATGGGCAGCGTTCGGGAAATTACGGCACATCTTCTCATCACAGATACCGCAGAGCCTCAAGACGAAATTCTACAATCAGTGCGTGTTGACAGTGATGACATATGGTGCTGAGACTTGGTCGCTAACTATTGGCCTCATAGTTCATATTTCATAGTTCATAGTAGTTTATTCCATTGACAAATTACATTGTATGCGGAAATATAAATTAAATTAAAAATATAATTAAACATAAAATAATTATTGATAAATTATGGTAATCATGCAATATATTACAATGTCAAAAACCTAACCTAACAATGAATAATCAGAACATTTTAATGTGATCAATCAAAACAATCAATAATTATAAACGGTTCATAGATCATCCAGTGAATAGAGACATTTCTCCAGAAGAAAAGACTTCAACTCAACCTTTAGTTTTGTTCTTTGGTGAATAATAGATTTCAGTTCTAGTGGCAGTCTGTTAAAAAATTCAACTGCTTGATATCTTAAACAGTGTTTCATGATGTTGAGTGTGGGGTGTATCTTATTCTTTAGATTTTTCTTCCTACTATTTGTCCGCACATTATTTTCACTATGTGTCTCATACTCGTGTATGTTTTTGGCTAAAAAGCTAATAATTACATGTACATAGATACTTGGGACCGTCAAAATACCCAGTCGACTAAAATGCTCTCTACATGACTCTCTCTGAGAGATCCCAACTATAGTTCTAATACTTCACAATACTAATACTTACTTCTTACATACACAAGCTCAGAGTCGCGCAGCGTACTATGGAGAGAGCTATGTTGGGTGTTTCACTACGTGATAAAATCCGCAACGAGGAAATCCGTAGAAGAACCAAACTCACCGGCATAGCACTCAAAATATGCAAGTTGAAGTGGCAATGGGCAGGCCATATAGCTCGCAGAACTGATAACTGTTGGGGAATAAAAGTTCTCGAATGGCGACCAAGTACAGGAAAACTAAGCGTAGGACGACCCCCCACCCGATGGACTGATGACATTGTAGAGATCGCGGGAAATCGGTGGATGGAGAGGGCTCAAAATCGTTCTTCCTGGAAATCTATTGGGGAGGCCTATGTTCAGCAGTGGACTGATGGGGGGATAGGGGCTGATATGATGATGAATCAAAAAATGCACTTTGCACAAAAAATTTACCAGTTCTTTAAAACTGTTATTGTTTTTGCAGTGCGACTACAAGCCAAATCGTAAAATGAGTGTAAGGCTGTCAGGATGGGCTCGTGGCTCCTACATCTGCAGATGTCGGCTTGGTTTCTACTCGATGCATCATCCCGAAGGCTTCAATGGATCTCTTGTTGAAAGTAAATATAAAATCAGAAGTTTATAATGTTGATATAATATGATTTTCATCGAGTATGTTTGAATTATGCCGCCGCCACAGAAAGTTACGTACGAGTTTCTTGCCATAGAGAACGAATAAACAAAAGTTTTGTATGCCAATCTAAGCCTAGTGATTTGTTTGCTCTAGCAACACCGTTCTCGGTTGTTTGTTCGTTCTTCTTGTTTCATTCACTCAATTCTATATACTCATTCAGTTTGTTTGTGTTTTGAAAATTTAATTTTTCTTTTCATTTAACTAACGATTTGGTTGGATAAATAAATACGAAAACAAAAGTAAAGTTTAATCGACCAACACGTAGGTTACATTACAGGCTTTGATAATTGTACATAAATGTACAGCTATGGAAGTTCGAAAGATCACCGTGTTTTATATCCTCTTGAATAATTTATTGTTTGTATTGTAGTCGCATATCAAGAATATGAAGAGAATGGCGTGGATAACTGGAACGACCCGTACGAGTGTCTTAAGTGCCAGCCGGGCTGCGATACCTGCCGCGGTCCGGAGCCCTGTCTTGCCACATACAACTGGCCATTTCGGTAAGCCACTTACAAGACTACTTTTCATGTTACTCAAAGGAATTAACAGTTTGAATAGGCCTCTAAAAGTTACACTGAATCATATAATCAGTGTTCTCTTCCTCACCTATGATTGCCCGGAACATGAAGTTACAACTAGCTAGAATAAAGGTTTCTCATTGGACTTTGAATCTTAAATCTGCAATAATAACTCAGATCGATATGGATTTATGAGGATTTGATAAACATTATTATTTATTTACACATTGAATTTACTGTTTCTATGGGTAGCAGAACCCTATAGCTGAATGCCGTAATGTGGGCCTCTATTTTACTATTGTCTGAGAGTAAAGATTTACTAGTACATGTTGCGGATTTTGAGATTTAACAGTTGTACATGGTCCAAATATGCTCTTTATATTAATTGTTACTTTTGCTTTCAGGATAACACTCCTAGTGATATCGGTGACCTGTGCCATACTAACTGTGTGTTTATCGTTTTACACACGGCATCATCGGAGAGTCAAAGTCTTCAGAGTGGCAAGCCCTGTGTTCCTGTCTATCACACTGTGTGGTTGCGTTATTATGTACATGGAAGTAAGTATATTGGTTATGATAGTATTATATATAAATATATGGCTAGGGTCTTTTTAGGCATGTGATACTTTTGGTATTGGTATTTGGTGTGAGTGCTTGTAATGTTATGATAACTACATACCACCAGGTGGGTCATATGCTTTTTATCAGCTTGGTTGTATGCAAAATTTACTAAAAGCTATTTTTTATGTATATTGTAGGCCACAGTCAGATTTTCTTTGATTGATGGATTTAAATACAGCCATGCACTCATGGATTTTTCTGATCGAAATAATAATAATAATAATAATAATAATTCCGGACATTTCACACAGCATCGTCTGGCCCCAAAGTAAGCAGAGCTTGTGTTATGGGTACCACATGACTGATATACTACTTGTATACTTTTTTTTTATATACATACATATTATACATAGAAACACCCAGACCTGAGACAAATACTTGCAGATCATACAAACATTTGTCCCGCGGCGGGAATCGAACCCTCAACCTTTTGCGTCTCAGCCGGACCTAAGCCTACTGCGCCACGGAGGTCGTCAAATATGTAACTGGCATGTCAAACAACCAAAAAAGTTTGAAGACATGTCCACGAAAAGAGCCTCTGAGGCGCACTTTGACGACCTTTGTGACGCAGTGGGCTACAGGCCGGCTGAGACGCAAAAGGTTGCGGGTTCGATTCCCGCCGCGGGACAAATGTTTGCATGGTCTCGGGTCTGGGTGTTTCTATGTATAATATGTATGTATTTACAAAAAAAAAAAAGTATATAAGTAGTATATCAGTCATGTGGTACCCATATCACAAGCTCTGCTTACTTTGGGGCCAGATGATGTTGTGTGAAATGTCTGGCAATATTATATTACTTTTATCCTTTCACCACACTGGTTCGAAATAATTAGTTACACGATCAGAACAGAAAAGAAGAATATGCTATATTTTTAAGTTAGTACATTATTCTGTGAAATAGTTTTTGAGGTGAACAGTTTATGCTATTTTAAATGTGTAAACAGCATGTATTAACGTGTTTTACAGATGGCAGCCATATTTCCAGTTTTGGACAGATATTTCTGCATTGCTACAAAGTGGACTCGGCACATGGGCTTCTGTGTCACCTATACAGCATTACTGATGAAAACTTGGAGGTAAGATAATGTACTTTTTTTTAGTATTTTTTTAATTCTAATCATGAAACTGGATGAAACATGATAAGCAAATAACAGGAGATATGCTCACTGGAGCAAAGATCCTACAAACCAGACTGCCAACAACAAACCTGCTCATTATCTGAAGACTGATTGCAAAAAAAACATAACAAAAAAAAAAGTTTTTGTTTAAATAAAATATTATAAGTGTTGTTACCCAATGCTTTCCATATGGACATTATTTATTATTAGTATTTTTAATTAATAATGTTTAATAGGTAATTACGAAATTACCCTCTGAACCCAAGATAGATAATTGATTCAGGCGTGTCTTTGCGCAAATGTAACACAGGTATTTCCATACCTAAAAGAAAATCCCACACCCATGAAATATATCATAAGTATATTAAGTTTTAGAGAAATATATATTTTGTATTTGTATTGTAAATCCATTACAAAACAAAATGTATTTCTTTTCGTTTTCTGAATTAAATTGGATTTCTTTTTGAGGTTGCATGTGTGGATGATGTGCGCCAACTCTTTACAAACGCTTTGCATTGCTTTTCGGCGGGCGGGAGAGAGGTGCATGCGTCTGCATCGTACCTAACTCATTAGGAATAGATTGGCGGAATAGTACTAAATATTTGTGATTTTGTTTATGTCTCTGAACCCAGTCAGTGTATTGTATAAGATTTGCAGGCTCAGCAGAAAAATAAATGGCGGCCTGTTATTGTTTTTATACGCTTTATATTAGCTTCACTTGTATGTATGTAACCGACTCCTTAGGACGCGATTTTGACCCACGTTAAACGGCCAGATTTCATTAAAATTTTGCACACCTGTCAAAGACCGATGACAATGCGATAATTGTAAAAAAAAAAAAAACGGTTATCCTAAAGCTAAAAAATAGAAAATAAATAATAGTTTAAAAAAACTAAAAAAAAACGCTTTATATAGAAAACCAAACTAAAAAATAGAATTTTTTTTTTAATAAATGTTATTAAGAAAAAAATGCTTTATTTAAAGCGTGTTTTTTAGTTTTTTTAAACTATTATTTATTTGTTTGTTGATATTCTGTTTTCTAAATTTTATTCATTTCAGGGTGTCACTAACATACCGCGTGAAGTCGGCACACAAGCTGAAACTCACAGATAAGCAACTGCTCCAGTGGATGGCACCTATTCTTCTGATCATGCTGGTGTATCTTGGAACCTGGACGCTCTCAGCGCCGCCTGATGCTGAAATTGTGAGATTCTTATTGCATTTTATTAGATTACTGACCAAGGACTATTATTTATACATACTGTTAGAAAGTTGGCAGAGTCACTTATCACGTAAATCACCCAGAACAGAGGGTAAGTGCCTCTGACTACCATAGAAATCCTCAAGAATATATATCTATTTATATATCTATTTTTTATTATAAAATAAGGCATGGTATGGGCATGTAATGAGAAGGGAAGAATGGCATGTAACTAGGAGAGTGCTTGGTATGAATGTTGATGGATTTACGAGTAGAGGTAGGCTAAAGAAAAGATGGATGGATTGTGTGAAGGATGACATGAGTAAGAAAGGAGTGAGTGTTGAGATGACGGCTGATAGAGGAGAATGGAAGAAGAACACATGTTGTGCCGACCCCACATAATGTGGGAAAAAGGCAGGAAGATGATGATTATAAAAGGAGGCAAACCGTCGCCTATACTATACACATCTGCAACATCAGAAACATTGCTGACGCATTGCCCTTAATTTCTCTTGGTATGTTTTGTTTGAAGCGGGTCATGTTCTGCGGAAAAACCTCGGAAGGAATGACCTCCATAACCTGCCCATATGGGGTAGGAAAGATCTTGTAGTGTGAGATACCGGGTCTATGAACCCATGGTAGCCTAGGATTACAATGATGAATTAATCAAAATCAATTGCTCACACTATATTATTATGTGATCAAACTATACTTAAAATTAAGAAGAATTTTAACAAATAGTTCTTGGTGTTTCAGATCACAGACAACCTAGGACTGAAGTTCAAGCAATGTACTTACAACTGGTGGGACCACAGTTTGGCAATAGGTATAACCAATGTTTGTCTAAGAAAATTGCACTTGAACAAAAATACTAATTTTGGAAATTTCTTAGTGCAATATTACTTGTACATTCAGATAAGAAGATACTTTTTAAATTGTAGATCCATAGAACGATTAAAGCTATGTGAGGCGTAATCAAAAATAACGGGCTATCATTAGCTTTTCGTTATGAGCATCATCATGACTGGCGTGTCAGCTCAGTTGGTAGTAGCTGTGCCTTCTGCCCTGTAGGTAGAGGGTTCGATTCACTTACAGGATAAACATCTGTGTGTTGAACATAGATTTTGTTCTGTGTCTGGGTGTTATAAAGTATCTTATGTATGTAGTTAAAAATATATAAGTATTTTATCAGTCATTGGTCAGCATAGTACAAACTATGATTAGTTTGGGGCTAGATGGTGTTGTGTGCATTGTCCAGAAATATTGAAGTGATAACACAAACCGCTTCGTTGCGTAACGCGTTACGGCGCCAGTCTGCCTGGCTTCCTTTTCTCTCACGCATACGGCAGCGGTAGGCAGGCTCCTCTCTCACTCTAACCCACAGCGCTAGTTAGATTAGTTTAAGTTATCACTTCTGTCGGACGTACTGAGACGCACACGTTTTTTATTTATATTTACGTAACCGTATTTATTAACTTCAGTCAAAGAGATAATGTTTGTAATTGAGATTTTACAGTGGCGAGGCAATAACATTATACTAGCCCGAGAGAGGTGGGCGAGTAGGTATTAATTTATTCGGCCGAACACTTGTCATAGTGTGTCGACCTAGCTCTCGACTGAAGCCACTCATGCCATGCCATGCTTGTACTGATTATGTGTAATAGTTTTCACTCAAAACGGGATATTTAATAATAATAATAATAATGCCATTTCACACATTTATCTTTTACCATGAATAAATAAATATATCATAGTAAATTGTTTTGAGTGAAAATTATGTTCAAAACCATGATAGTTTTAGAAATTATACGTGTAATAGACCCATTAGAGGACTGTAACGTTTACGGAGTTTTAAAAAGTTTATTGGCAGAGTTGCCTACCATGGATGGAAGGTATATATGGATTGCAGTGTTGTGCAGTGTTGATATTGTTTTCTTCAAAAAAAAAACAGTGTTATAACAGTTTTATTTACAACTAGCGACCCGCCCCGGCTTCGCACGAGTGCAATGCTGATACTAATTCTACTACAGAATGGTTATCCCTAAGAGATAGCCATATACCATCGCGGACTTTTTTAGACTTTTTTAGACTTTTTTAGACCTTTTGAGGGTGTACAATACTGTAGTACATTATTTTGATCTATCTCGTAGGATTCAGGCAGCGTTATCAATGTAAGCGCAAAAATATGAGTTTATTTACGACACCACATTGGAAACCTCTAAAATTATCAGTGTTTATCTACTATATTATGCATGTATTATACATATAAACCTTCCTCTTGAATCACTCTATCTATTAAAAAAAATCGGGTTGCACTCCGGGAGTGCCGAGAGAAGTGAAAACTTATTTTGGCGCGTTAGAGTTTAGTAATATCACTTCAAAATCAGTAATTATGGCGACTGCCAATCAAATACTGAACGAACACAGATGATGCAATATTTTTTGTTCAGAATGTAGATAATATATCAAAGAACCTAACTCAGTAAACTTCTCCATACAACTTTTGTATTGATTGTAAACATGTGAATTAAGGTTTATAATCAAATGGGGCTAGCGCGGCAGCCCTGCGTCTCGCCCCAAAACGGTAACGGTGTCGCGAATCCAGAGGTTTTACCTCGTCTAAAAATATGCGTACCGCGCTAAAAGAAGTTTTCACTTCAAAAACCGCATTGAAAACCGTTGCGTAGTTTTAAAAATCTAAGCATACATTGGGACAGATAGACAGCGGGAAGCGAGTTTGTTTTATTCTATCTAGTGATTATAACATTAACATTAGTGTTAAATACCCTTTTCGTTTAAAAAAAAACAAAATATCATTGTCATATATCGAACTGTGTTAAATTAGATTGCCGTTTCTACGCTAAATTACCATGTGTTTCAGGTGAGATCCTATTCCTGCTGTGGGGTGTCCGCGTATGTTACCGCGTGCGTCACGCAGAGAGCCTTTACAACGAGGCTCGGCTCATCTCTTACGCCATTTACAATATATTTACTGTCAACTCAGTTATGATTGCTTTTCAGTAAGTATTTTATGTTCTCTATCGTAATGAACCCTGCCTTACGAATTTAAGTATTGTGCTTCTAATCATAGTGATATAAATAATAATATATAGATTGTTTTCTATTTTTGATATTTTTGGCCTCTCTCTTTCAAAATTTAAACACGCCATTAGCGAACAACTGATAAATTGTCTAATGTTTAATCAGTTATCATTTTTTAAAAGATATTTCCTTTTCAATATGTCCACTCTATCTTCACATTTTAAGCTTTACTTATTGTGGCAACTTTTTGCTTTTTTTAAACTTTTTGGGATTATGTTACACTAGCGACCCGCCCCGGCTTCGCACGGGTGCAATACTGATACTAAATATACTACAGAATGTCTAATATGATTAGACATTCAAAAATTTATCAGTCTAAATATTTACCCTCTAAAATTATCAGTGTTTCTCTACCATATTATGCATGTATTATACATATAAACCTTCCTCTTGAATCACTATATGTTAAAAAAAACCGCATCAAAATTCGTTCCGTAGTTTTAAAGATCTAAGCACACATAGGGACAGGCAGACAGCGGGAAGTGACTTTGTTTTATACTATGTAATGATCTAGTAATTTAGTTTATATGTTTCATTGTTCTGTTCAATAAGTGGTGTATTGAATTGAATCTACATTCTATAATATTTTTCAGAATAAAAGGTTTTTGATGTTTTTTCTATGTATTTTTACAAGTACACACCCACATCTGCCCACGGCTTTGTACGCGTGGTACTACATAAAAAGTAGCCTATGAAATTTGTAAGGAGTTCAATCCAACTCCTTACAAATTTCATCAAGATCTGTCCAACCGTTAAAACGTAACAAATAAACAGACAGATACTTCTGAATTTATATTAGTATGGATATTATATCAGTCATCTGTTTTGCTTGTTTTGCTAACCCCTAAGGTTAGATGGTGTTGTGTGAATTTTCAAGCATATTTTTTATTTTTCCAGTTTACTGATATTTCCAAGAGCAGGCCCAGACATGAAGTATCTGCTAGGGTTTATAAGGACCCAGTTGTCTACCACAACAACAGTGCTACTAGTATTTGGGCCAAAGGTAACTTTATTTATTATAACTATAAGAAAATCTGTTGTGTACTTCGCAAAGTGGAAGAAAAAATTAAGGAAGACTTGCTCTACCACCATAAGAATAGGATATTTACATTATAAATGTGTTTTTCTGCTTCCCGATATTTCGGCACAGTTGCATGCGCCATGATCACGAGATAAACTGAAGTCTTTGCGGGTGGGTGTTATTGGCAGACAAAACGGTCTACCCTCTTTCTCAGTCTTTTACTGCAAACATTACCCGTACTACCGGTTTCACTGTCATCAATACCGGATAGCAGAAAAACTCATATATCATGGTAAATATCCCGTTTTGAGTGAAAATTAAGAAGAAGGTATACGTTATGGTAACAAGAAGGTAATTATCTTCTTATTAATACAGGTGCTGCGAGTAGTAAGAGGTACTGGCGATACTTGGGACAGTCGAGCTCGTGCGAGGGGTGTACCGGCATCATCCTCACTGAATGGCATTGGGCTGGTGCCTGATGAAGCTCCTGACTTGTATCAGGAAAATGAAGAGTTGAAGGTAGAAATATTTTATAATTCATATTGTTATAGTAGATAGCCGTTCGTGGATTCGAACCCAGTCGTGCATTGGATTTTTTTGATCGAAAATTGTATGTGTGCTGTACCAGTACTTTCAAACTAAAAGAAACCGGCATGTCGTAGAATTATTGTGTTGTTGTGGGAATCTAATAGTTCGAAAACATCTGCCAAGTGCACGAAAAGAGCCTCTGAGGCGCACTTTAATTCATTCAACACTACATTGGTTCGAAATAACTACTGACACCATATGAAAAAGTTAACGGTATTTTATTGCGTATTATACCTTACTTACCTTTTACTTGCCGTATACTATACCAGCAAGAAGACACCAATATATGTCTGTTTTCTGGATTATGACATCTTGTGGGATAAGCTGGTGAAAGATACCACAATGCCCAGTGATCTCATAAATGTTTTAAGGATCTGGTACTTAAATCAGAAAAACATGGTTAGGTGGTCAGGCTCGCACTCTGAGGAGTACAGGTTGAAGTGCGAGGTGAGGCAGGGGGGATTACCTCTCCAAGTTTTTTAATTTGTACACCAATCAGCTGATTGCTGAGCTCAGTAGTACTAAGATACGTTGTTCTATCCATGGACATAGTGTAAATAATATCAGCTACGCAGATGATATGGTTCTACTGAGCCCATCAATCAGTGCCCTGAGACGGTTATCAAAGGTTTGTGAGACATACGCAGCGGTATAATGTAAAAAAGAGTGAGTTGCTTCTCTTCAAAGCCGGTATGAAGAGCTACTCTGTACCTCCGGTCTCGCTTTACGGTACTCCTCTCAGCTGGGTCAAACATTTTAAATATCTGGGTCACTGAGGATATGTCAGATAATGTAGATGTTGATAGGGAGCGAAGGGCGTTGTCGGTGAGGTGTAATATGGTGGCTCGTAGATTCGCACGTTGTATAGCGCCAGTCAAAACAACACTCTTTAGGGCGTATTGTACTTCTTTCTACACTTGCAGTCTGTGGGCCAGATATACACAAAAAGCTTACAACGCCTTACGCGTCCAGTACAATAACGGCTTCAGGATGTTGTTGGGTCTGCCGCGGTACTGTAGCGCATCAGGTATGTTCGCGGATGCGCACTTGGATGGGTTCTACGCAAGCATGCGCAAGCGGGTCGCATCCCTGGTGGGCCGCATGCACCGTGGCTCCAACAGCCGCTGGCCACCGTGGCGCAGGACCTCCGCTCCAGTATTGTGGGCCACTGGATGATGATGCTGCAACCGGTATCATCGCTGGTGGCTCAATAATCTGTCTAAGACAGACCTATAATAATATTTTATTTTATTTAAATTTTCTTTTTGTAATTATGTTGTATCTTAAGTATTGTATTGTGATCTATGGGCTATGGATCCGAAAGAAATGTTTTTTTTTTTTTTTAATTTAGTTTTAAATTACAATTACATTGTCTTAACAGTAGGGAAACCAAAACGACAACGGAATCACATAGCGCATAAATACTGTGTCGCAGCATCTGTGAATATTACCAAACTAGAAATAAATATATTCATATCATCAGATTCACATAGGCTCCTACTGCTACCAACTAACCTGACAATCATACCTATATGTTGTTGAATAACTACATAGTTAGTGTATAGTTCCAGATCTATAATATTCTATAAGGTCAATCCGTAAATAAGAGACAAGAGTACAATTTCCGTCTGAGCGCTTCGGCAATTTAATAAAGTTGATCTCGGCTGTTCAAAAGTTGTAATCCCATAACGGAAGTTTTTGGACGACCTATTAACTCTTACAAAAGTCGTACCTTAATGTGCAAACACTATATTTTGATATACTAATTATGCTGACGGCTTTTATTATTTTAGATAGATAATAATAATAAATATTGTAGGACAATGCACATAACACATTCTAGCCCCAAACTAAGCATATATTATTATGGTGACCAGATGACTGATAGAGTACTTATATATTTAAATACATACTTATGATACTTTATAACACCGATAGATGTATATAAAGTATTTGTGGTGAAAACCAGCAATCTCTAAGAAGGCAATTGTAGATCACATACCTCTATCAACTCTTAGAGAGCAAGATGTTAGGTCTAGGATAGAAGATGGATCTCTTGATACAATCAATGTCTATCAGTTTCGATTTGCAATAAGATTATTTCATGGATTGGTACTACGTAAGTTCGTTTTCTATCTCACTTTCTATTCGTGACAGAATGTCTTCTAATCAATATCCACCTTTTGTAATACTAATTCATCAATAGTAACTGAGAGCTGTTAAAATCAATGTCATGATAGTATCAGAGTTCCATAATCACCCGGCAGGTCCAGACGTGCATTATTATAATTTACTATTATATTATATTGTAATTGATTAAAAGTGAATTATTTTTAGAATTAGCTATAATTGATCATTATTATTATTTCAGGAAGAGGTACAGAAACTAGCCGCTCAAATAGAGTTCATGAAGATAGTTCAAATGGAGATGCACAACAGACATTTGCGGCCTCGGCCAGGTGGCTATTTCACTACAAGCAATAACCCTGCAAGCCCGCCGACACACACTAACACCGTTAACGTATCACAAGTAAGGAACTTTATAATATATACATTTTCCAAGGTTTGCTGGAAGGTTACTCTTTTTAGGGTTAAGCTCGCCTGGGATATTACTCACAAAGGTGAGTAATATCCCAGGCGATCTGGGCGGGAAGAGTTACTTACTTACCAACTGTACAACTGTAATGTTAGGCCAGTCATAAAAAAATATCTGAAAGATATACATACTTACCTATTTATTAATATATAGCCTTACTAAAGCCTGCTAACGATATCTAGGTCAGCGTTTGTCGACTATATCATCGAATTTACATGTTTTTCCGTACAATTATTTGAACCGCAAAGATGTGAATTTTGAGACTTCACTCGCCTCTCAGCATAGTTGGTACCTAGTAGATCTGATTTCTATAGGTTGTGGGTACGATAACCTCCCAGGACAAACATTTGGCTAATGAACATAGATGTCTGAGTGTCTTAAAGTATTTTGAGTTTGTAGGTATTTATAAAGAATAGGAATTATTAATACTTAATAATTCCTATTCTGTCATTTGTGCATACATAGTGCCTTTCTATCGCGTAACTCTAAAATATATTTTGACGACCTTTATGTCGCGGTGGCCCAAGGCCCCGCTGAGATGCAGAAGGTTGCGGGTTCGATTCCCGCCGCTGGACAAATGTGTGTATGATCTGCAATTCTTTGTCTCGCTCGGGCCGGTGTGTTTTTAGGGTTCCGTACCTCGAAAGGAAAAAAGGAACCCTTATAGGATCACTTTGTTGTTCGTCCGTCTGTCTGGCAAGACCCTTTTTCTCAAGAACGCGTGGAGGTATCAAGCTGAAATTTATATCAAATACTCAGGTCTACTGTCTCTTAAGGCTATGAAAAATCAAACTTCTAAGCCAACGCAATCAAAAGATACAGCCGTTTATGCCGCAAAAATCCGCAAATTTTAGACCCTCGCAAGGGGATTAAAACCTACAGGGTACTTCCCGTGAACTCAGAATCTTGAAATTTGGTACGAAGCAACGTCTTATAGCACAGATAAAGGGAACATTGCGAAAACCGTAAATTTGTAGTTACATCATATAATAAAAATATTTTTAATAATTTTAAACTTACTACCCCTTTCCTCATAAACGCGTAGAGGTATTAAATTGAAATTCATATCAAATACTCAAGTGTATAATACCTTTAAGCTGTAACAAAATCAAACTTCTACGTCAACGCAATCAAGAGAAACAGCAATTTAAGTCGCATATTTTCAAACTCGCAACTACTCGCAAGGGAATCAAAACCTAAAGGGTACTTCCAGTCGACCTAGAAACTTAAAATTTGGTACGAAGCAACGTCTTATAGCACAGATAAAGGAAAAATTCCGAAAACCGTAAATTTTTTGTTACATCATCCAACTATGACTCGATTGTCGTGATGGGTGAACTTTTACTTATATACCTACAGGTTTGTACGAAACCCTCGGAGCGCGAGTCCGACTCGCACTTGGCCGGTTTTTTTCTATGAATGTATGTATTTACAAACCAAAAAGCATATCAGCCATGTGATTACACGAGCTCTTACTTTGGAGCTAAGTATCTCGACTGCCGCGGCACTTGTTTACTTGTAGCTTCGTAGGTACCTAAATTGCGTAGAGTGCATGGTCTGCCTTAGTGACCGGTAATGGCATTAACATGGTCTCTGACGTATACGAACCTTTATTACAGGACAGCTCAGAATGGAGTGGGCCTGTGTGACTGGTGGCTCTCAGCGACAACGGATGGTCGTGGCCAGGTCCCGCCGCTAAGTCGGTGGTAACCGCCATTGATCCCCGCCCGCCGGCATTCGTCTAACACTATACTTACTTCTAGCTTGCGCATGTTGCTAGCAAACTGCCGATTATGTAACCCTGATACAATCAAAACATTGATAGTAACAGCTTTCAGTTACGATTGAGGAATTAGTATTACGTGAGTTTGATGTTAATTGTATGACATGTCAAATGAATAGAACCCAACGTACGTAACAATAATCCATGCATTGCTAATCGAAAGTGATAGACATTAATTGTATCAAGAGTAACATAATCGCTGGTATCATACACTGGTCGTTTATTTATAAAAACACGAGGTGTCGTGAGACACCTGTTAGGAACGAAGTTGAATATCTTGGAAGTGTTTAACGTCGACGCTCGAAGCAATATTCATTATTTAGCACTTAAAGACATTTTGTAGGTTTCGAAATTAGTCTAAAACTTATAGTTTAAATTTCTAATTTTGTGTCGGATCAAAATCTTACACTGTCTGTAAGATAGTGTCGGTAGTGTGCGATAACGAACTTCGTTCTAAAAAATTGCAGGAGCATATGTCGAAAATACATTCATCCTTATTATGATGTTGTAATGAATGCACAGTACACTACAAATATATATTACTAGCATTGCCAATTTAAACTGTGATACGAGATCTGTTACCGCAGCAACGTTTTCACTTAAGGCGACTCCCTGATCAAATGATTTGACGCGTTTTCACGGCGCTCATTAATTTGCTGTGGGCACCGTCTTAAGGAAAATTATGTATGCTAAAGTTTCACCTTCCTTTATTTATGTCTAGACCTATCTAAGAATAATCATAAAGGATCTATCGAAGATTTGCATCACGGTAATATAATACCAAAATATGTAGAATAAACGGCCAGGAATTAAAACAGAATCAGACATAGTGTTATTTGTAAACTTGAGATGAAGCTGGTGGGTATAAAAGTAGGCACAGTTTGGTAATTTTACGGATGTACAATCGTTTGTTATTCATGGAAAGCGTCAAATTATGTTGTAGGTAGCTGCTTTAAACTGTTGTCGCTGTTTTAGTAAGGTGTTAAATTGGTGATGAACTTGTTATGTTCTGCAATAGGCAAAACTAAAATCTGCTGGTCAGTTTAGTTCGTAACGTTTAGCCACTTAAGAATCTCAATATTAGTTGGGAAAACAAAACCAGGAAAAGGTTAGTAGTCAAGTCAAGTTGTTCAGTTTTGTGCTTAGTATAGTTATTCCGGGTAGTCTGTATAATGGCTGCTGCTGGTTAATTTTAAAACCTTAATATTTTTCCTTTCAAAGTATTTTCTACAATAACATTGAAAGCAGTTTAAAACGTTCATTTACCTACTGCTTACAGATTACTTTTGCTAAAACTTTATTTTATGTAGATGTAGAAATTTTTTCGTAAATCCAATTCCTTTTTCCTAATACATAACATAAAGGGAATCTTTTTCAAGTCACGTACACCTAAACAATTTAACCTTAATGCTTTATCTTTTAAATGAATTTAGATCAGTAGGTACTTTCTTTGGTCTTCCAAAGAAATTAAGTCTCTAGAATGTTTAATAGAAAGGACAGAAGTCCCTGTGTCAGATCTGTTTCTAGTTAAAGGCTATGTTCCAGATATGTATTGTGCCGTTAGACAAGATATTATTAGATGTAATATAGTTAGATTTGTTGTTGTAATGTAACAATGTTACCATTGATAATGCTAGTCCGCCAATAGGTGTAATTTTTATAATAATGATTTGTTCAAATGTAAATTTCGCGAACACATGGTGTTCTTGTTATAGGGCTGACAATAAAAAGTTGCACTCTGTATTGTTGAATAGTAAAAAATGAAAAGTACGCGCCAAATTTCTATGCACAACTACATAATCCGAAAATATTAAGCATGTGAATTTGTAAATGACAAGTCAGATGCTATGTAAGACTGTGCATAGTTATATGCCACATACATATTTATGTAATTTTGAGTTTTGATTTTATAACATAATCTCATTATTGTTAGTTTAGTTAGACTTAGTAAAATTGTAAATATGAATCAAATGAAGCATAAATTCTAAAATGTTGTAAATAAATTCACTTGCAAGTGATCATTTTATTTTCTTATCTGTGATAATGGTCATGGACACATTATTTAACATAAAATGTTGTGCAATGATCTGGATCTTTGTGTTTTTGTTATTGTATTATGACACAAACTGTACTAAGGCATAACACATAATTCATAAAATTAAGCCTGTTTCCCGATGGGGTAGGCGAAGACGGATTTCAGCTTGTTACGATCATAACACAAAACACAATATTAAAATTGCATACGAGTAATCTCATAATCAAGTTAAAATCCCTATATTACTAACAAATAGTTGACAGATAGCCAAAAGAACATGATCCACTATGATTATCCATCATTCAAACAATAATAGTTAGTTCTAAACCAATCTTTTAACCAAAGAATAAATAAGTCCCAGCCCATATAAGAATAAACTCAGCTGAATAGCATACTCTAAATACCTAGTTAGTCTCTCACATAATTAATTAATGTGGAGACATACAATGGTGTCTCTGTTTATTAATAAAGATGATTTTATCGCCACTTTAGCAGCATAATGAGATTAGTATGCTAGTATTTATAGATGTATTTATGCTATCATAATGTATAATTACTTATTTTTTTACATTTATTTATTTTGATATATTTTTATCTAATTGTACCTTGTTAAGAGCATAGTAGGTATTTGTTTTTTGTAACATTATATTTAGACTATTTACATAATTTAGCTAATAATAATGTAATAATTATTAATAAAAAGTAATGTCTTTATTTCTTCTGGATTAATAATTCTCGAGAATATTTTGTTTTAACTCTAAATTATAGGTGTATACTACTCTAAATCATTTGTGAATATTTATTTGAATAGTTGCCAAAATTATGCATTTTTTCTACATTTTGGTGATATTTATAGTTTAAGATCATCTAAGGTTTTGAGGTATATTTTTAAAAGTAATGTTCATGTGCCAACGCATGGTTCTGTGTATTGTACTTTTTAATGTAGGTGAACAGATTTTGAACATGTTTTATATTATTTTTTATTGTAATGTCCTACTCCCTAATAAAATTACAATACTGCCCATGCATTTTAGTAATGCTGAGCTTATTGTTTGGCAAAGCAATAGATTGTTATACTCTATGCTGAACAGCTATCTACAGGGCAGCTAAGATATATGTTGGCTGTATTGTAAAGATTGATGTTACATTTATGATGTTATAGCATAGAATTGATGTAATAAGTATTGTTATTCTCTGATATTGGTTATAGATAAGATCTGTAATAATTCTGTTTTTACAGTAATATAAAAATGACTGTTGATATTGTCTTTTATTTATATTATTACTAGCTCCTACCCGGTTAGCCATTCAACCGGATAACCTTTATGAAATTTGGTGAGGAGATGATTGTAACTTAGGTTCCAAATGTGCAGTACAGTGGGGTACTGCACATGGCACGATGGAACGATGGTAAACAGTACACAGCCATTACGCATCCCTGAGATACAATTATCTCCTCACCAAATTTAATCAAGATTCATTTAACTGTGGAAAGGTAATAAACTGGCAAACACTTGAGTTTATATGCGGGTATTACACTATACGCTATACGGTATTCAGGGCCCGGTAGTTAGGGACGCCGTGGCCCCTTTCAAGGGCACCGATTATTACACTGCACTGAACACCGGCTCCCTTACTCTCTGTGTACCATCTGAATTTGAACGCGCGCGGATAGAGACGTAGGTAACATGGCACCTGTTTTATCTAAACCATTAAGCAATGTCTGCCGTGGCTTTGGTAGTTGGATCCATGAATATTATAGAAGAAATAAAGAGGAGGAGAAGGATCTGGGTCAAGCAATACTTGAAATTAAGAGAAAAGCACTCCAATATAAGGATACTCAGTGCTCTGGAACTCTGGAAATGATGGTTAACAAAACTTCCTTTTCTTTATTTGAACACATGGCGTCTAATCCAAATGGCGGCCGTTTCGCTCGAGTTGAATTACGGACACTCATAACCTACGCAAGCGCTCTCCACGCTAGCTGCGCGACGACTGAGTTCCCTAACTGCCCTAAGTGTTATTACACTACGCGATTGTTAGGGCGATTAGGGAGCAAGGCTTGCCGGGAACGTCCGGTCGCCCTAGTTAGGGACCCTTACGCTCTAACTCTTATTACACCACTCTAAGTTAGGGTAAGGGTCCCTTAAAATTGGGTAGTGTAATACCCGCTATCCTAGTATGGATAATAGGGTAATTTCGCCTGTTCGCGTCCATCGCCCAATTCGCGTCCATTTTACGGATCTCCCTTTAAAAATCCTCGAAAATATGTAAACTAACACACCAATCAAACGAAAAGTCATTACCGCTAATACCTCAATGTATAAAGCATGTGCTACACGGTTTGAAACCGCAGTTTCTACCAAGGTGACCTTGGTAGAAACTGCGGTTTCAAACCGTGTAGATAGTGGTTGCAAACCAAATTTCGCATGACCTTTAAACGCCCTTGGTAGAAAGGCTTGCCCAGCAAACCACTGGCAGAAGCGGTGGTTGCAAACCGTCTAGCCGCTTGTTTAAAACCACGCGTATCACGAGCATGCACGATATTATGGAGAAAGATCGTGAGGAATTTTAGGATACATAGCTGTTTCTAGACTTTTATAATGAAAAAAGGAATAATATTAATTATGAATTTGCTTATGTTTTTTTATATTTAACGAATAAAATAAGGTAGACGCGAATTACTACATCGAATTTACAAAACTTCCACTTTGCGTCCGCAATGGACGCAAGCTATACCTACAGGGGATAATAATAAACCAAATTGCGTCCACTATTTTCGTTAAATACAATTGACTTGCTTGTAAAAATAATTTAAAATGTATTGATTATTATTATTGTACATTTTTTTATAAGACTACGTGTTTATAATTCTATTTTAAAATGAAATGAGTAATTTCTTTTATGCTTATTTTTTTTCTATTTAAGATGAGTTCTTCGGAGACAAGAAAGAAGAAGGAAAAGAGAACATACACAGAAGACGATTTAAAGAAAGCGTTAAATGAAATTCTAGAGAAGATTAAATCGATAAGTCAAATATGCAAAGAATATGCTATTCCCAAGACCACAATATTGGACAAAATCAGTCGGCGCAGACCAGATGGAGTAAAGAAACCGGGACCAGAACCAGCGCTAGGAGTAGATGGTGAAAAAAAAGTAGTTGAATGGCTTTTTAACATTTCCAAATGTGGGTTTCCAGTGAAAAAGCAAAAATTGTTGGATATTGTTCAGAAAATAATTCTAGAAGGGAACTAACATAATTTCAAAGATGATCGCCCAGGTCAAAAGTGGTTTGAAAAATTTTTCGCCAGAAATAAAGAAATCTCACTTAAAAATGCGGAGGGTATTAATAAAGCTAGAGCCCAAGTCGCAGAAGAATCAATCAGATTGTGGTTTAGAGAATTAGAGGAATATTTGGACAGTATACACCAAAAAGATATTTTGAGTGACCCGAAAAGTTTAAGGTCCAAGAGGGTTCAAAAACTTAGGTAGGTACCTATACCAAATAAAGCCAAGTACCTAATGAAAAAGAAAACATAACAGTATTATTAACATTTAATGCGAATGGAGATATGTATCCACCTTGTATCGTGTTTCCATACATTAGACCACCATGAGCTGTAGTGAATAGTATGCCTCAAGAATGGTGCTTAGGCAGATCGGAGACAGGTTAGATGAGAGGAGATATATTCTTTGAATACATCACCAACGAGTTTCACAACAAGTAGTGGAAAATAACATCAAAAAACCAGTGCTTTTGCTGGTAGATAGGCATAAATCGCATATGTCCTTAATGTTAAGTAAGATGTGTGAACAAATGGAAATTATTTTGTATGCCCTTCCGCCCAACACCACCCATATTTTACAGCCAGCTGACGTTAGCGTATTTGCACCGGTAAAAACATATTAGAACTCTACAGTACGCGCATTCCTATCAAAACCAGAATTTGAATTCTGCCGTCACAAAAACAAACTTTTGCAAATTGTTAAATGATGCATTGAAACATCCTAACATGCCCGACAACATCAAAAACGGGTTTAAGCGATGTGGTCTTTACCCATTCGATGCTAATAGTCCAGATTACACTAAATGTGTAAGAAACACTTTGGAAAATGTTCAGGCCGTTGATCAACAGTCACAAGATGTTACCCACTCGGACATTAAAAGTTTTAAAACACCTGAAGCCGACACTAAAAGAAAAAAATATTGACATTCGACCTTTAACGAAAGCAGTCAATAGGTTGAGTGAGAAAGTCTCACCCTGCAGAAGTAAAATTTGCAGAGACTTCTATCGAAACTGAACCTGATAGGTCACATATGGAACTTTCAATAGAAAAAAATAGTACTATTTTTAGTCCTATTGCTTTCGAATTGGATGCAACTAAAAAAATCACCATCTCTTCATTTCACGAAGACGCTGAAAACAAAAATGATGAAGCTAACTCCGATCCTACTGTACAGGTTCAAACAGTATCAGCCGAAATACATTCTGCACCAGAACTATTTGCCGAACCTTGCACATCAAATATAACAACCAGCAATAGAACTCTAGCATCTTCTAAGATTGACTACGATGAAATCACAATATATCCAGATAGATATTCAACTCTTGACACCCAACAAAAACGATTCGTTCCCTGACTTGTCCCTTTCGACGTTACATCTTTCTGGCAGTTACCTCGGCTCTATGGTGTCCTTAGACGACGTTTTAATTCTACCATTAGAAGATATTGCATCAACTCCCACCATATTAAGTTGAAAAAGAAACTCTCATCAAGGAACTAACTCCAGAACTGCCTCTGACTTCATCATCAGCATCAACTGTATCGCTACCATCATATTTAGGGTTCCGTAGCCAAATGGATAAAAACGGAACCCTTATGGATTCGTCATGTCTGTCTGTCTGTCTGTGTGTCCGTCCGTATGTCACAGCCAATTTTTTCCGAAACTATAAGAACTATACTGTTGACACTTGGTAAATAGATGTATTCTGTGAACCGCATTAAGATTTTCACACAAATATAGAAAAAAAACAATAAATTTTGGGGGTTCCCCATACTTAAAACTGAAACTCATAAAACCCATACGTGTGGGGTATCTATGGATAGGTCTTCAAAAATGATATTGAGGTTTCTAATATCATTTTTTTCTAAACTGAATAGTTTGCGCGAGAGACACTTCCATAGTGGTAAAATGTGTGTATAATCAAAGAACTCCAGCAGCCATATCTTCTGCTGCATGGAGAAAGTATTACGGAGATAAAGAGCAGATCAAGAACGAAAAGCAGGAAGCAATACGAAAAAGAAAGTTAGAATGAATAGAGAAACAAGAACAGAAAAAAACTTTAAAACACTCAAATGGTTCGTAAAACTGCTCCAAAACGAAAAAAGAAGATACATCCTCTTCAAGAAGTCAGACAGGAAACAGTAAACGAGGAATTTGAGAAAGATAATTTACCAGCTGTGGAGCGAGTGAAATGTTCTGAATGTGACGATATACTAATTTCAGATGTAGAAGACGACGATGAGAAAAACATGTAGGCTGTGACAAGTGTATTAGATGGTATCATCTGAAATGCACGCGATTTGTAGGATTAAGTTATTTAGAGGCCAAAGATAAGTCTTTTTAATGTGACCTGTGTCATAAATTGAAATTCTAAGGCTATAATAATAGTACCTTGTCTCATAATTTATTGATTCAATAATTCTTCTAGTTGTATGATTAGACAAAATTATTGTATTGTTTTGTTGCTTTAATATAGCCAAAAACTTATTATTAATCAAGGCTGATCTTTAGCAATAATAATATACCTTGTGATTTTAGGGTAAAATTAACAGAACTGATTACTCTTAAAGGTGTATATTCTTAAATAAATAAATTGTTAAAGTACAATCTTTCTTTACAAATTCTTAAAAATATCACCCCTACATTCCTTTTCTAAGCTGGTGGACGCTAAATGGTCCACAGGTGGACACAATTTGGATTTTGTGGATGCAAAGTGGGTAAAACACCTAAATCTGAAGTTTTTCTATTTAAAAAAAAAAAAGATGTTTCGAACAAAACTGAAACTTAATCTTAAAAAAAGACTATATAATAAACACAGTACACAAATTTTTCATAGTAATTAGTGCTGGAATATTTTTATTATCGCCAAACTCATCGCCAAACGCATCGTCAAACTTGCCAACTGCACTAAATGGACGCGAACAGGTGATGTGACCCTATAACATCATGAAAAATAGATCACTTAGGCTTTACATATAAGCTTTTGCCATTTTAAAACAATAACCAGAATTCAAACACTGGAAGTAACAAATTATTTAAAGACATCAAAGTCGGTCTTCTTCATGAAACTAACACTAGCGCACAAAGACATTGTATCATTCAATGCATGCTTACAACTATTTTCAGTGTTCTTAGTTACTAGATCAAATAAATCCATGTCCTTCTTTGCTGTTTCACATACATGTTCCACAGTCGCTAGGTCTTCTTCTTCTGCCATTAGCAATGCTTCCATGAGAGCACCTCTTTCAACTCTCTTTCTGAGATCGGCCACTTCATTTTTCAACTTCTCGTATTCTGAATCTGAAATCTGCTCCATCTGACACTCGTCACCCGGAAGTAAAACATTAGAAGGCACCTTCAATATCCTTTCAATCTCGGTATCGACAATTTCGAGCGAAGGTCCAGCCCGCTCGCAGTATAAACGAACCAACGTATCACAAGATTTTGTCAGCGTAACCTTGTCAGTCTCATTGAGGTCCAAGGAATCACGTAAATACGACTCCATATCTTTGACTCCGTTCGTTATTTTCTGCTCGACCATCTGCCTAACAGCTATTTGGAGACGCTGTGATCCAAAGCCGAAGTGTTGGGTTTCGTACTCTTCATCTGTGCCGCCGTTCCACGACTTGTTTTTTATCATTTTTCAAGTACACACACTTATTTTGAGGAAGAACAGGAAACTATGATCAGGTGAGGCCAGCCAGGCAAGCAGGTCAGGCTATTGATGGGCTTGTTATTGTATATATTTCAATAAAAATCACAAATAATTGCAACACATACACAACAGTTAAACTTTTGAAAATTTGTAATGCAAGCTACTTGAAAATTAACAAACAGTTGAATTGAATCAGTTGGTTTGGTTGCTTGGTTGACAGTGACAGCCTTGCTTTACTGACTGGTTGTTTATTTGTGGTTGATTGATTGACTTGACTGACGTTATTTTTACTAGGGGTGGGAATGGATATTCATCGCCTTTAGCTCCCTCTTTTTTTTTTGATAATCTTTAGTGTACAGATATAAAATACAATATGTGGGCTTAATGCATTTTTGCATAATTGCATTTTTTTATGCCAACCTGTAAGGTAGAGAAAATAACAAATAGGCGTGCTAACATAGTCTGAGAGAATAAGGAAGTAGAACAGGACAACCAAATAACATACCTACTTAAAAATATAGTCCTGAAATCCAAATATTATTATAAAAATTGGTTGTCTGTAAAGTCTGTATTAAACGTTGTCACGTCAAAATATGTAAATAGATATTATATACATAGTAAAATGCGATATAAATAACGTATTTAACTATTTAGTTAGTTAACTAGTTATAATAGGTAGGTACTTACAATAAGATGAATGGTAAGTTGTTATAGAAAAGCTATTGTAGATATATAGAATAGTAAGAGTGACGAGTCAAGTAGTGCATCAAGCATTGAGCAAGCGCTTGACTGAGAATTTGATTATGATTGTGTAGATGCAGTCGATACCTTATTTGCGTTCATCATAATCATATCGTGTTAATTTGAACGAGTGTAGAGAAATAATAAAAGTGCGCCGTAAAGACTCCTTTGGTGCACTTGGCACATTTTTCAAAATTTTAATGTTACAATTTCAAAGTAGAATTGATTGAACGCAAGGTTTCCCTCGTACCATGCATCGATGATCCAGATGATCTATTCACCACATTGTCTAATATAATAAATTTTCTCAAGCGCGTAAGATTATTTATTATACAGACGCTTCATTTTATTGTCCTTGTCGTTCTGATCCATAATCTGACAATTACGTAAAGGAATTTCCTTAATCAGACGGTTTGAAAAAAGCCTTTGTTACCATTGTATGTTTTTTACGAGTGACCAAAATGTGTTTTTTTAACTCAATCATTAGTTCTTTTTGTTGGATACCTAGGTAGTATAGTATCTAGAATAGGTACATACCTACTAACCGTGTAAAGTAGTGTTTGTTATTGTCAATTTTCAAAATTCTACGAAAAAGAAGAAAAATCTACCTAAGTCGTTGCTTATTTTACCATTAAATTAAAAACATTGGTTTCCAAAGAATTATTTGATTAGCCGCTGGATAAGTAGTTACTAAATAAATACTTACCTACTTAGCCAGCGGCTAATTTTCAAATCGAAAATTGTTCTGTGCTTAACTACCCTAGCTTAGCAGACGATTTGCACTCACTATGTAGGTTTGTAGCGCACTTACTTAGGCACATTGTTGACAAAAATATAAGGGTTGTCTATTTTATTTCTTGAATGTTTTTGTATGGAAATCTGAAAATTGAATTGAATTGAATTGAATTGAATTCTCGAATTGAAGTTGCGAGCGAGGTTCACCAGGTTCTCTTTTCATTCTTCAGGTCGCTTTTAAAGCATAATATTTGGACGTAGTTCTGCAAACCAGATCCAACTGACAAATTGACAAAATTGAGTTAAGTATACAGAGATACTTAAAAGTGCACGTTCTACCAACCCTGTAAAGATCAAAATAGTCTGATGATTTCTCATCTTTTCATTTTGATGACTAATATGAAAATAATGTACCTATGTTCAAAAATACAAAAATAATAAAATAAAAATAGCAATAACCACAATCATCCAACAGTTAGGCTTGCTTTAGTCTATCTATATACATAAAAGGCGATGTGTGTATGTATGCTCTCAATGGACTCCTAAACGGCTGGACCTATTTCGATGATTTTTTTAGTAAATCTTCAGATTAGCCTCAGATTAGATTAGCAGGTGATTCTGTGAAGTTTGGTAGCGATCGGATCAACAGATTTTGAGAACTTGTTTTGATGTGATACATCTATAGGCGAGGGTAAACCTGATTGTTAGAATGGCGATACAGGCCGCGTGTAGTCGCGATTTTAAAGACATTTTTGAACTAAAAATTTTTGTATATATAGAATAAATGTTTATTAAATAAACTGTCATCATTTTCTGGAGAATTGCATTTTTTCATAATGCCATATTTAGTTCCTGTCATCTGTACTTTTATGCCTATTACTTATACAAAATAATTTCGATGTTTCACATCTACCAGCCGTCACGTGACGGCTCACATTTTTTTGCATTAATCAAATTTAGTATGGATATCTATATGTATCTTAGGAGCGGACATAGGCTAAGTTTTATGATGTACTATGCGTGCGAATCCGCGAAGCCGCAGAAGCTAGTATCTTATAAAGGGCAATGTGTATGCTTCTATATCGAGGTCTCATGCCATGTGACGTGTTAGATTTGTCGACTGGCAAATTTTAAAACGTAAAATAAATTTTGGCTATTGGGGCGAAACAGTAGAATGCGTGCCAGGATTGCGTGTTTTATTGGCCTCAGAAAATTATTTATCTGAGCTTTAATATCTATGATATTTCAAGTTATCTTTGACATTTCAAGTATTGACTGGTTTGTCAGCTCCGTCGGTAGTAGCTCTATCTTCTGCACTGTAAGTTGAGTGTTCGATTCCCTCCCAGGATAAACATTTTGTGTGAAGAACATAGGTGTTTTTTCTGTGTCTGGGTGTTATAAAGTATCATAAGTATGTATTTAAAAACATATATGTATTCTATTGTAATAATTAAAAATTTGGTAGCTGGGGTGAAATAAAGAAATGAACAAAGTGAAACTAAGAATTTGTACTTTTAGGTTAGCGCATCAGAATAAAAGAAATAAATATGAAACGAGTATGTTCGGGCGCCGGATGTCTACCTAAAGAAGACTTGCAAACTCACCTGGATAGTTAAAAGCAGTCGAAGAACCTGAATTTTTAATCTGGGATGGGGAGCAATAAATAAATCTGGTGTTCGATTTATAGTTGAGAGCTTTATTACACTTATGCACGTAGAAATTTGAGAGCTTAAGAATATCTATGAAATAGGTCTAATGTGAACTATTGTAAATTTAGGTAAATAGGTGTGAAACAAAAACCAGAAGGGTTGAATTTTAAATATTAAGTTCGCTGTTATTACTGCATCCAAATAAAATGTTAATAAAGTTCTAAATACCTTCCTTCTTGTTTATAATTTAATAGTATTTATGTGGTATTAGACCGCTAATCGTGGCAATCAGGTTAGACTTGTAAAACGTGTACACACGCTGCACACGAAACCTCCCAAGAAGGCTTCATCCAATTGGGAAGAATATTCCAATCAGAACTAAAATATCAAGTAGAAAGAAAAGTCGAGTAGGAAAAAAAACGCTAGGAAAATAGCTGAAAAGAAAATTAATCCAATTAGACTCCATTTTTGGAGTTACAAAAAATTCAACCAAAAACGTGATATAAAACTTTCCGTTTCTCTCCAAAATACGGCTTATATAAAGTAAGCTATCCAATTAAGAGTTGATCGGTAAAGGATTTACTTAGAACAATATTCAGAGTGTTTAATTCGTGCCGACAATGTGAAAAACAATACTGGGCAATTACGATATAAAACTCACCAAAAAGTTCGAAGAAACAAATTAAATTTATGTGGGTGAAGCCCTTGGCTTAATGGAGGTTATTCTTCCATAATATTAGCCAAATTTCTAATGGTTTCTTTGAAAATCATCGATATTAAAAATTGTTACATTCTATTATCAAAATAGGAAGACGGAATAATCCCACGAATCTAATCTACCATAGAGCTCAAATATCTAAGAACAAAGTGAAGCCAAACCAAACCAAGCCAAACCAACAATCAATCAAGATATCGATCGCTAAGACAAATCAGAACGAATGTTCTATCAAAGTCAAACTTAACCAAATGTCAGGCGTCAAAACTATTGAAATGTCAGAAGGCCTAAGCAAAATATAAATCAGAAGGAGAAAAAGAACTCGAAATTAACTCTCAGCTATAAACAAATCTACAAAAAAGGTAAAGTTCAAAAACCATGTAACGCCGTGCAAAAGCGAGTGTTACACTATCAGTCATCTAGTCACCATAATACAAGCTATGCTTAGTTTGGGACTACATGGTGTTGTGTCCAGCAATATTTATATTTATTATTGTTATTCACTCAAAAGAGTTTGCATACTACCTTTGAGAGCTTCGTTTGTCTAGATAATTTTGAACACATGACTGCTCATATATATACGAAACAATGAATTGTAAGATATTATGAACACCTTGGGTCATTCATCAAATTGCTTTTATGTTTTTGAGATCATTTTGACTACTTACTCTAGACACTCGTATCAATTTGACGCTGACTGTACTATCGATATGTACTGTACTGTATGGTATATATTGCAGGTAGCTCAAGCAGCACTCAATTTCAGTTATTTAGTTCAGCGATATCGACATCAAATATCGACATTGTAGTATCACTAGCGTTGAGAGATGCTTTAGTACAATTTCGATGGTTCTAAAGTGGGTGCCAGACGTACGAACTTTAAGGACGCGGTTTTTAACATCGCGAACTTACTCGGCTCGACGTCAGTGACACACTTGAAGCTTGCGCACACTGTATTGCGATGTCGTCGCTTTGTGTTATTTATAAATTATATCATAACATAACACATTTTAAATCTCTTTCCAACTTACGTATAATTTCTAACTAGTGGCCCTGTGAGCTGTAGACCTCGCAAACGTTTTTCGAAATGACTAAAATATATTTTTTTACGTTTTCAACCCCCATTACTCCACCATTACGCCATTACATACATTACCCATTACTCCACCACCACCAAAAAATAATGATATACTTAGAACCTGCTCACGAAATTTCACGAGAATCGGTTGAGAAATGCGACCTGTAGAGGAGTACATCCGGACCGACGCCGTCTGGACAGACGGACATACGAAAGCATTTCGTATGTCCCCCTTCCCTCCGGACCTCTGATCTGTGCAGACGTGTTACAAGCTAATCCGTTTCTGTCTATTTTTAATCATTTTATTTAAATTCTCCGTACAAATAATAGGCGAGCAGAAGTCTACTAGCGGTCATCGTGGGTAACTCAAGCGCACACTCCTACCCGCATTTCTACATCTGGCGCGCCTTCTACAGAAGTGCACACATAATTTTTTACACTACCTCACACTATCGCCCCACAGAACGCACACATTGTCATACGAAACAAGAACATACTATCCCCGGCTACTACTACACGTAAGAAATAACTACTACACCAACGTCAGGGGTCAAACTATACTGGCCGGCAAGCCTAAGATAACCGATCGTCGCTGACCGACCATTTAAGCTGACCTATCTTTTGTCAGTGTGCTACTTCTGCTGTGTGGATTGTTTTGGCTTGTTTGTTACCTGCCTAGCTTTGCTGCTGCCCTTGTACTCGATACACCATGTACACGAAACACACTCCGCCATCTTCCCCCACTCCCCTCCCAAGCGGGGCTAACGCTAACGCTGCCGCTGTGCATGTCACCGCACCTATCTCTGCGGCGGTCAACACATTAAAATTACCTCCCGTGCTACCACTTCACGGTTCGTCTTCTGAACCTAATTTATCAGAAAACCCAAAAAGCACTCTTAAAAGAAAGCGTTGCTATTCCGAGGTCCTAAATGATTTTATGGACGAAATGCGTAATATGTTTAAAGAACTTAAGGACGAACAAGAAAAAAGATACGACCAAATCTGCACCGCTGTAGCGGACGTTCGATCAGCTGTCGATTTTATGGCGGATAAGCAAGAGCAGCTACATTTTAGAGTAGAGCAATTGGAAGTTGGGCGGAAGGCCGATGCCCAGCACAAAAAATACTCGAGGACAGGATAGATTATCTCGAACTGGATCGAGGTCTACGTGTCTCGAAATACGAAATATTCCGGCTCCTGCCTCAGAAAGCAAATCGGCTCTGCTGGAAACTTTCATCACCACGAGTAAAATACTACATGTGCCGATACAACATTCTGATGTGAAAGATATATTCAGAATTAACAACAGGGATCCCGCTCAGAGGACGATCATCGTAGACCTCACGACCACCCTGCTAAAAGAAAAAATGGTTACCATGTACCGAAAGTTCAACAAGGGTACATCTAAACTGACAACAGAATATCTACGCATAAATGGTCCATCAAAGCCGATATTCATCTCGGAGAATCTATCGCCCAGAATGAAGCGTCTCTATTACCTCGCTAGAGAGTTTGCTAAATCTAACGATTTCATATTTTGTTGGGTGTCACATGGCAAGAAATTTTTGCGTAAAAGAAAAAATAGCACTCTTATACGAGTTATGAACGAAGCTGACTTGGAAAACATCAAAGCCTCTATATGACTAAATTTGCCAGCCTCTCTAGTACTACTCAGATGTCTCTACCCTATTATTCGTAATGCATTTAAGTATTACTTTAGATTTTTATATAAACTTAATAACATTACAACACATCGACTTTACACACACATACACATACACATACACATAACACTTACACACACACTATTATACAGTAATATGAAGTACACTATTTGTGAACGCCTCTTTTACCAGCTCAGAATTATGCTTGAAAAGAAATTAATACGATTGAATAAGGGCTATCCGTCTATAGAGCAGCTCTCGCTGGTTAAATCATATTATGCTATTCGTGTTTCAGAAACCATGTTGAATTCTAACCCCAATAATGGATGATCTAAACCAAGTTAATCAAGATATTGAACAAATATCGGTCTCTGATTCACATATTTGTCCTCCTGAAGACATTTCTAAATATATTACAGACGATAGCAATGGTTTAAAAATCTTTCATGTTAACATCCGGAGTATTAACAAAAACTTTGACGATCTCGTAGTTTTATTACACAGAATCAAGCTTAACATAGATCTAATTGTCTTAACAGAATGCTGGCTGAGTAAATATCCTTCTACTCCATTGCTACTGTAGCATTACAATCCCCTTTTATAAAAAGAGGATTATAAGCTGCAATTAATTTAATAAATTTAGTTGAAATTTAAAAAAATATACTGAGAAAAGCTTTCTGCTTTGAAAGAAAAATAAAGTTTATAAGCACAGTTACTATATTAAACAAAAATATTACACATTAAATAAAAAGAAAATTAATAATTCAAAGAAGTTTCCGTTATTTTATAGATCTGCTAATTTAAAAGTTTGTACGTTTCTTTCATTTGTTTCATTTGTTCTTTCAAAACATGTTTTTAACATTGCCCTATCTTCAGGTGTATTCCCTATGGCCTTTAAGAAGGCTATAGTACATCCAGTATATAAAGGTGTGGCTCGGAGTAGTAGTACTAATTACAGATCTATCTCAGTACAGTCTGTTTTATCCAAAATCTTTGAAAAATTGTTAAATTCTAGACTCACTAAGTATTTAAACGATAATAATATCTTATCGCAACATAAATTTTGATTCAGGAGTGGTAAATCTACCCAAGACGCCGTCTTGGAACGGACAGATACAGTTATAAGAAATATGGACAAAGGGCAGAAGAGTCTTGGTATTTTCCTTGACTTATCTAAGGCTTTTGACACTATCTCGATCCCCATCTTACTCTCCAAACTAGAACATATTGGTATCAGAGGAGTTGCTCTGGATATGTTTAGTGACTATCTATCCGATCGTAGGCAATACGTTTTAATTGATACCTTTAAAAGTAAAGAAGAGACAGTCTTGTTTGGTGTGCCACAAGGTAGTGTCCTTGGACCTACCTTATTCTTAATTTATATTAACGAACTATGTGCCCTTCCTCTACCAAATTGCAAAATAATAACTTATGCCGACGACACAGCGCTCCTTGTTAATGGTCGAAGTTGGCAAGAGGTTCGTATTCGCTCTGAAAACTCATTAAGAATCATGATGAGCTGGCTTCGTAATAACCTTTTGACTCTAAATATCTTAAAAACTAAATTTATTCCGTTTGCCTTCAACAAAATTTCAAATCCACCCCACTCCTTCTCTATTCGGGCCCACGTCTGTCCAGTAGATCCAACACCAGATACATGTAATTGCATAGCTTATGCATATGCATAGAAAGTACATCTTCATTAAAATATCTCGGGGTCATTATCGATAGCGCTATGACTTGGGAACCTCAGATAAAATCCTCTACTTCACGAGCCAAAAAGCTGATATTTGTGTTTAGAACTTTAAGACCTGTTGTGAATTTAAATTGTTTAAAAACCATATACTTTGCACTGGCTCAATCCATTTTTCCATACTGTATTATAACATGGGGTTGTGCAGTCAAAAGTACGATAATACGTCTTAAAAGAGCTCAACGTGCTATACTTAAAGTTATTCTAAAAAAACCTATTCTTTTACCCACTTTTGATCTCTATTCGCTATGCAAAGTTCCCTCGATTCGACAACTTTTTATTCTACACACCATTCTTTATAAACACTCTCAATTATTTTATGACTCTGATTCTGTAAATGCTAGAAGAAGATTTGACATGGTCATGATCTGACGTGACATGAATGTTTGTATTATTGAAAATCGCCGAACAGCTCTAGCGAGTTGACATTTCCATTACCTCAGTCCGTCGTTGTATAACAAAATAAACCATAAATTAAACATCTATCCGCTACCGCACTTTAAATGCAAATTAAAGTGTTTGGAATGGCTCTTGTCTTTATCATATGAAGAAACTGAATCCCTCTTACAGTTTTCTGAATAACTATGTACTAATATATTACTAAAATTTACCACAGCACTACACAACATCCACACACATTTTCTCTCTCTCTCACACACACACAAGAACCACCCACACACCCACCCACCCACCCACCCACCCACACACACACACACACACACACACACACACACTTGTATTCTACTTAGGTTATAAGTAGCTTTATATTAGTTTAATCTTAGTGTTAAACGTCCTGTAAAATTGGAACCCGGTTCTCTTCGGTATGGAGGAGGGCGCTGGTACTTGCGACACAGTATTTATACTTCTGTGAGTATCATCGTTTCCAAATTGTTTACTGTACTTTTATTATGTTCCAAATAAAGATATTTGATTTGATTTGAGCATTTTCGCCTAAGCTGAAACGAAGAAACTCGCTCGCGCTTCACGCTCGCTTGGTCAATAAATTATTCTTTATTCTTTATTCTCTATTGTACACAATAAATTACAATCTAAACTTAATCAATAATAGCATGTACAAAGGCGAGCTTAACCCTAAAAAGAGTTCTTATTGTTAGAGAGTTATTATTGTAGGCTTGTAACTTCATATTTTTGTTAGCAAATCGTGCGAATAAGTTTGAAAATCACTCATTTTAAACTAAATAATTATTAGACGTGAACCAAAATAGCGTTACGCATCCACGAAATAGCGAAACAAAATGGCCGCTCGCGGCTCGCACGCAGTGCTGCTACACGTACGAGCCGAGACGAGTTACGTACGAGCAAGATTTCAAACCGATTGGATCGCTGACGATTTGCGTGGGCCGTTTTAAAGTCCGCGTACTTGCGGTGACACACTGGCGAAAAAGGTCGTCAAGCCATAAATACACGTACTTGCTCGTACGTCTGTCACCCACTTAAGATTAATGAGATTACTTTTGGCTGTCTGGCGAAGCAAACATTGCTATCTTCTATAATTTATTTTTCTCAAGTTACTTTCGATTTTATTTGTAATAAATAATATAATCACATTCGTCAAAGATATTTTTATTTCACTATGTGATAAATTTCGAAAATAGTATTGATATAGAAATGTCACGCCAAGTAAAAATAATGTTGTCTGTTGTAAATTATATTATTTTGTACTAGAAACCAAACAATTATGCTCCTACCAAATTAAGATTCTTCGCTCGCTACGTATTTAAGCAAATTGGTGAATACAATAATATAAACGATCCGTATATATTAAAGTATGTTAAGCCGCCTACCGTGAATTAGTTAAGATCTTGAAAACCGTACGCATGTATTGTAATTATATGTGATTATATTTTATTATTCATACCGTACTCAAATGCTTGCTGAACTGGCAGCACCATTCACTATAAGAAAATTCTAATTGAGCAGCCCCCCGCGCGCGCCTCGCGACGGCGGCAGACCGGCAGAGCTGTGTCAGTTTGTTTCATGTTCTTTTTCATTCATTCATTCATTCATTTCATCATTGTGTTGTGTTTCGGTCGACGAGGCGGGTGTCGTGCGCGCTCGCTATCCGGTCGGTTATCATAACAAAAACATAACCTCAACAGTCGTTTGTTAGTACGAAAACTTTCACTTGTTACATGCATGTCCTTCCTTTCGAGAAATTTATGTTTTTTTTTGTACTGTTGAAGTGAATGTGCAGTGTATTAGGCTCACCGAGCTTTCAATTCTCTGTCCGCGTGTGTTTGGTTGGTGTTTTGTTTACAAGTGTTAGGCGAAGTGTTGATCAGTTATACTTTTTTTGCGTGTTCGTTTCACCCTGAACTTGTTGCTTTGAGCTGCGCCTGAGGTAAGCCTTCTGTTTGTTCACAGAACATATTGCGATACGGCTATGATTTAATATTTGATTATCTTATCGGTTATCGCAGTGTAATGTAATCTTTGTGGTAAGTATATTTACCTACTCAGTACATGTGTGATGTAAACATGCTTATAAAATGCATCACAAAACCTAGGCAGCGTAAAATCGTCATGAAAATTTTCAGCCAGTGGTAGGTGGAAAAGTCGACCTACATAAATAATGAGTATCTTACAAGAAATAAATTAGGTAAGTTAAGACAAGTACTTGTCTTAACTTTACATTACATTACATACGTTTAAATTACATGAACCATTGTGTTTTGGGTAGGCATGTAGGTATGTAAGTTTCTGTGGTCTATCCAATAGCTTCGACACTAGATTTGATGTACTAGGTATATGCGGAGGTGGAAGGTAGGTAATTAAGTTCCTGCTTTTGGTTAGGTATCCTACTTACCTTTAAAAAAACATAGGTTACAAAGTAAGTAGGTACCTACCTATTTTAATCCGTCAGGTACCTAGTAGGTACTATCTAAACGATACGGTCTACCGAATTCTCTAATCACCCGCGCAATGATTTTGGCTGTTTTCGAAATCCGATGTCTGTCAAAAGTCATTCAGAAAGGGATTCTAGGAATTCACATGGAAGGGCCAAAGATCAGGGTTACATTTATATAGAGTTCACGAGCAAGGCCACAGAGTATGTGATAGTTTCTATACAAACTCCTTAAACAAGCCCGACAGGTGTGTTCGCACAGAATATAAATATTAAAGTAGGTAGCTATGTGTCAATAAACTACCTCTAGATAGTACTTAAATACGCCACAGATTAGTAGGCAGGAACTTATATTACAATACGTACCGACGTACAACTGACACCTAGTAGTTACCTATTTATTAAGTACTTGAAGGTGGGTACAGATGAGCGAGCTTGAACTACAGTTAGAAGCATCCTCAAATCAAAAGGCAGGGTTGTATTCAAATCCCGGGCGTACCAATGGATTTTTCCATACTCAACAAATACCTACCTACATATTTTCGCAATCAAACGTGAAGGACATCGTGAGGAAACTGTCAGTCTTCGAAACAAAAGAATACATACAAATTAAGTACAATACCAATACCTACACAAAAGCCCATCATATTGTACAAATTCGTAGAGAAGTTCCGCGCTAGACGAGTTAGTGTTACGCGATAGAGAGGCACTATGTAGGTATAATAATGTTAGGCGCTTTTGCGAGCTAAATTGCACTTTATTGCGTCGTTGCATGAGTCGCTATTTATATAAATGTTTTCGTGGAGTCAGCCTTCTGTAGTTTTGCCTAATAGTTCACTTCTAACTCTGTGATTTCGTTCTAATCTAATCGTTTATTTACAGCGGCTGACATCATAGTATACATTTTAACGTCCTATTTCCAATCGCTCGTACACTCGTGTACAGAACTTATTGTGATTGTCCACCGATCATAGCTTAGACAATGGATGATCGACAGATGGCCGACAAATTATCTTTATGTTCACATTTACACGCACCAAGACAGATTGGTATCTGACCCTGTACAAAATATCACGGGCAGGTTAAGGCGATACTCTCAGCAAATGGCCTCTTGAAAAATTGTGTTTTATTTTAATAGTAAACAAATATTGGAGGACATTGCACACAACACCATCTAGCCCCAAACTAAGTATAGCTTGTATTATTTAAATACATACTTACTTAAGTTTTTTTTTCTGCTTTGGGGCCAGATGATGCTGTTTGTACCTACTTAATGTCCGGCATTATATATACTACTGTCCCATTCGCGACTTCGTCTGCGCGTTTTGGATGAAAAATATATCAGATTAAAACACGTTGCTTGAGTTTGCTGAACTCACCACATTAAGTAAATCTTTTATTTTTTTTTATTATGCACATTTTCAAATGTTTTAATAGTTATTCTCCTATTTGGAGCAGAGACAAATCCAACAAATCAAAATTCATGAAAATTGTCCAGCCAATTTTCTAGAATTTTGATTTGTTTTAAGTGTACATATCCTTTAAAGTTTCCGTTATCCGTTCCGTTATTTAAGTTATCCTTTCCTGTACCTTTAAAGATTTTTTTAAACACCTAGAATAAAACTTATGTTCATCACACAATTGTTTAGCTTCGGAGGGAATCGAATTTGCCGCTACCTAGTTGCAATCTGTTCGTTAATTGAGATTGAGAAAATATGGTCTCTAATTTCAATACTTGCCTCAGACTTCCACGATGAAACGTGGAATTGGTTTTAAATGTTTTGATATTTCTCTAATTTAAATAAAGTTCCTATTCTTTGCTTTCCTAAAGTTGCGTCGCTTTAACTTGCAGCTTACACAAATAAAAAGAGAATAAATGTATTAAAACATTAATCAGCATCATCATCATTCAGCTTGATTGCACCCACTGCTGGGTAATGGCCTCCTCTTTATTATGCCATTCTTTCCGGTCTCTAGCAAGTCTCATCCAGTGGTTCCCATGTGTGTTTTGTTTCCGTAAAAATATATCGCGTCATTATCATTTACTCAGCGTACCGCCTTAATAAGTAATTCATTTGACAAAGATATTTAAACTAATTGCTAGTCATAATAAACTTCTAAATTCGAGCGTTATGTTAGGTAGGTATCTATTTGTATCATGAAAGATAAGGCTTCATTACATTACTTTACTATGATAAATAATTGTATATATAATTCCGAATTGGGGTTAGATAATGCTGTGTAAAATCACAGCATTATCTAACCCCAAAGTAAACAGAGTTTGTGTTATGGAGAACCACATGACTGATATAACTACTTATATACTTTTATTTTTTGTCTATACATTCTTCTTATACATAGAAAAACTCCCAGACTGAGACAAATATTTGCAGATCATACAAACTCTTCGTCAGGAAACAAACCCGCAATTATCTGCGTCTCTGGCGGGCCTTCGCCCACTGCGCCACAGAGGTCTTCGTCAGTAGGTAGGTGTTGTGTGTAACCACGTCTTGCGGTTGCGGTTCCATCATAGTGATACCACAAAAATGTATGAGTGATGCTGATTGAAATACCAAAGATCGTAAATAAATAAGTGAATAATGCCAGACAGCGTCATCTAGCCCCAAAGTACGCAGGGCTTGTGTTATGGGTACTACATGACTGACATAGGCCTCAATTCTATTAGCACCAACCTAACTAATTTTAGCTAAAATTAGGTTTAGAAATGTCAAATGAAACTTGGTATTCTGCTGTAATTTATCCTAATTTTATTTTATCCAATTTAATTAGGCGTTCATAATTTAGTTAGGTGGTACCAACCGAATAGGTTTTACAAATGCTATGACTAACTAAAATATATTTTAGACAATTCCTAATTTTAGAAATGAACCAACCGAATTGCCGCCATACTACTTATATAAGTATATCTTTTGTAATAAGTACATTATACATAGCAAAACCCAGACCCGAGACAAATACTTGCACATCATACAAACATCTGTTCGGCGTCATCGTGGATCAATATGAATTGGAATTCAGACATAAAGAAACTCTGTACCGAACATGCAGTGCCAAAGCCTATGGTTTGTTGAAACCATTGAATTTGGAATGACTCCAAATTCTAAATAAATAAAACATTTGGCGAACATAGAATATATTCTACTTTGTTTGTCTGAGTGTATAATACAATGTATAAGCTCCGGACATCAGTCGTGCCAAAGCAAAGAGTAGGTACATAATATTTGCATGTTTTTCAAATTACGCATTCGCATTGTGTGAATATTTGAATCAGTACTCGTCGAGTACTTGCTAAAATAATCTGCCAGATCTTAATTATTATTAAAAAGTGTGGGTATTCAAAATTATCATAAATATGTTTCTATAAATGCGAAAGTAACTCTGTCTGTCTGTATGTTTGTTCGTTTTCTAAGCAGCTGAACCGATTTTGATGAATTTTGGTATATAGATGCCTATATGGGACTGTGGAGAAGGACATAGGCTACTTTTTATGTAGGTACCACGCGTGCGAAGCCGCGGGCAGCAGCTAGTTTAAATATATATAAGTATTCTATCATTCCTCTGGTCATAATACAAGCTATGCTTAGTTAAGGGCTTCTTCTTCCTATTATCGTTTTACTAGTTATTTTGAACCAGTGTGGTGAAAGAACAAAAGTGCGCCTCGGAAGCTTCTTTCATACCCTTGGTACTATAATAATGCTAGATGGTATTGTGTGCATTTTACATCAATAATTATATTCGCAAACATATGAAAATCGACATTCGATTTCTGTTTATTACTCAGCTTTATTTTACTTTGTTTCACTTTAGTTGAATCAGTAAAATTGATGACATATATTTTACGCTTTACCTAACTACTTAGCACGTGTAATTTATATATATCTCCGTTTAGTAAGAGGTCCATACAGATATACGGACTGGGCCAAACATAATGCCAAAATACGTGTGCGTCTCTGGATGCCCGACCGAAGTGATAACTTAAACTAATCTAACTAGCGCTGTGGGTTAGAGTAAGAGAAGAGCAGCCTGCCTACGGCTGCGTGGTAGGCAGGCGCACTTACGTAACGCGTTACGTAACGAAGCGGTTTACCCTACCATGAGAAGTTATCACGTCAAAAAACCTATTAAAAGGTCAGTTACGTCAGGTTGTTTAGATTTTAGAGTTATGCTGCCGGAATGACACCCGTACTAATGTTATAAATTGAAAACGAAAGTATCTCTGACTGTCTGTCCGTTTGTTTGTTACCTTTTCACGGCTAAACGGATCTTGATTAAATTTGGTAAGAAGATAGGTAGTATCTTGGGGACGGGTATATGCTTATTTTTATGTAGATATAACGCGTGCGCGGCTGTAAAAAGTCAAAAATAAATAAACATAAAATCGACACGCACCTTCATACGGCGACTCCGTGGTCAAATGATTTTGACACATATTCAGGTCGCTCAAATCGTGATTTTTTTATCAGAAAACACTTAATAAGGAATTCAGATAAATCTACCAGACGCCGAGGATAAATTTTGAAAACGCGGGGGAACTCGTGGGGAACAGGAGATCTTAGGGACTCCTAGTCCCGTAGTCCTTTTGTAGTTGAGACCTAGAGTCTCAACTACAAAAGGCTCTAATATGTAGTTCTTATCCATACCGGCATATTTGCGCATATAAATTTAGTATATCAACGGGATACTAAATTTCGAATCGATCAAATCTGTCGAAGTTGCTCACGTTCCTTCATCTATACTAATATTATAAATGTGAAAGTAACTCTGTCTGTTTGTTACGTTTTTACTCATTTTGATAAATTTTGGTATAGAGATAGATGGGACCTTGGAGAAGGATATAGGCTACTTTTTATGTAGGTACCACGCGTGCGAAGCCGCGGGTAGCAGCTAGTCAACTATAAAAGAGCTTATGATCTTCAAATAGCTGAACAGATATTCTTGAATCACAAGAACATACTCGATAACTCGTTTGGGAGATACGATGCCAGAGACAGACACATATACACAGATACGCATTTGAAACCTCTCCGTTCTCTTCCGGGGTTAATATAAGCTTCGGGATTACTTCAAACGTGACTTGACGTGCAAAGCCAATTCCTCTCGCATCAAGAATTTCGGCATCTACTCAACCACGAGCAGAAATATAAGGATCAAAGAACTCATTTACGAATTCCATCACGTTCCACACATAAGTACACCACAAACATTCAAATGAATGACATTGTACTTGATAGGTAAGGTACGTAAAACTGGCGATACTGATAGTGACTGGCGACACTGGTTTTTTTTCACGGTCAGTCGGTCACATACAGTGGTCAATTAACAAGTTTAGATAGGCATGTCCAGAAAAGGTTCAATTTGAATTGATTTGAAAACACTTTATTATTTGACGCCAAATCGGGCAATGTTTTTGACAATCCCTGACTACTCGTATTTTATTAACACTTTTGTTCATCATTGTGCATTAATTTCGGAATGTCAACAACGGAGGAATACGCAAGTGATTCTGTTTATTGCGTTGTCATAATCTAACTGGGGTAATGGGATAGGGGTGGCAGAAAACCCCCTTAGATTACCCTGTTGGGGATAATCTACACACATTCTTTATTGTATTATCCAATCAATATGATGGTACCTATTAAAAAGATTAACCTTTTAAAAGACAATCTTAAAACCAGTTATGGCCATCGTTAACTGAAGTCTCGTTTCGACAGTAAAACACTAACTATCTTACCTACCAACTTACGTAAGTCACATATGTGTAGAAATCAGGTAATTTGCACTTTCTGATAAGATGGTAGGTAACTAGGTAATTATGAAAATGAAGCGATTGTTATGACAGCAATAAATAAATAAATATAAATATTGCCGGACATTTCACACAGCGTCATCTGGCCACAAAGTAAGCAGAGCTTGTTTTATGGCTGCAGGCTGATACACTAAATACATATTTACTTATTTTTTTGAATACATACATTATGATACATAGAAACACCCAGACCCGAGACAAATACTCGGAGATCATACAATCATTTGTCTCGCGGCGGGAATCGAACCCGCAGCCTTCTGCGTCTCAGCCGGACTTTAGTCCACTGCACCACAAAGGTCGTCAAATACAATATACGGTTATGGAGCTTTATCGGCCTTACTTCTAAACGCCTCTCAATTTGAACACTGTCTAAACACTACTTAAGATTCGCCCTGTATATTACAATAATATATTTTTACAAAAAACTGATAACCGGCTTCTTAACTCTGAATATCAAATAACCAATGACTACTCTAATTGCGATACATATTATATTTGTCATCGATGTATTCCGTAGGGTACCTTCATGATCAAGATCAAGCCCATGGTCTGATCAACCGTCAAGTTCCTATTAAGCTCCTATTACCTGTGATCACCAATGCAAACTGCAAAACATGAGCTGCTTGTCGTTGACGAGTTCCACAGGGTATCTTCGAAGCCTATTGTCAAGTTGACCACTGAATGATATATATATTATACTAATAGTAGTCCCTTACTATATTTACCAAAGTAATTAATAATTTGCTATGAATTTGTTTTCATGCGTTGAGGAGTTTCTGGTTTTAATAATGTATTCCATCATCAGATCCTCACCAAACTTATATGGGACCATTTCGAAAGTACACCCTACAGGATCAAAAATCGGGTAATAATTGGCGAAGATATCAGGTAAAACACATGCATAAAAAAAATATACAGCCGACATGAGAACCTCCTGCAATATAGCTGGCAGTTCGTGGATAAGAAGAGTCGAAGATGGCGTGCCTTAGGAGAAACCTACTTCCAGCTGTGCACTGCAATAGATCGACTATAAAAATGACAGCAATATAGGTATACTAACACTGACATCACATCAGATCCTAACAGACAAGATTTACTAAAACTAGTCAACTTAATATTAATATCAGCATAGATCTTTACTGAACTGTCAATGACAGTTAACACATTCACTGCCACTGACACGCCTCGCGTGTTCAGACTAATCTAAGTCTCTACGCCAAGAACACGCCAGGCGTGTTTTGAATGTTTCGGTTATATTTCCAAAACTAGGCCAGATTTTCTGTTCAAATTTTTAGTGCATCATTTTTAAAGGATAGGCTATGGCATATTGAAGCGGTTCCCTAAAAAAACTAGTTAGATTTTTTTTACGAAAAATAGGTATTTTGTAGTGCCGAGAACACGCTAGGTGTGTTCACTTACTGAAGCCACCCTTAGGTTCCCAAACTTTTTTATTCTATTAAACGCTTCGCTAATTTCAGAGTTATAAGCTTGCGATATTAGATTTTTAACCAGTATTTGATGACAAAACGGAATGTCATAATTTATCAGACCGTTGTTTTTACCGTATACAGTACTGTGTCATGTATGAATAAATAATAAATAAATAATGCCGGACATTTCACACAGCACCATCTGGCCCCAAAGTAAGCAGAGCTTGTGTTATGGGTACCACATGACTGATATACTACTTATATGAAGTCGCTTATACAACTCCATACGCCATCAATGAAAAAAAAACGTACCTATCCGAAGTATATCTTTATATAATTATACATACACACACAGTGACATACACACGTACAGTAAAATTATCTCTATTATATAAAAATCAATTGCTGTTCGTTTGTCTCGCTAAAAATTTTGTCATCATTAATATCTTCCGTTTCCGGTACAAATTTAACTTTTCCTGAAAAAAAGATATGAAATCAATTTATTTCATTTGAATATTTTGAATTTAATTCATACTTATGTAATTAGGTACGGCCAATCAACCAACATTACGATAATACGAGATAAATAACGTAAACAAACTTTCTGCAGTTCAAAGCTTTTTATCGGTTTAATAATTTAGATGAATTCACTCATATAAGACTGAAAATATGTTTAAATATGATTGTCACTCAATATATTATTAAAACAAATGTACTTGCACTGTTAACAATGCCAATGTTACAGTTCACAATAAAACTTTATTCATTTATGCATGGGAATTTTAGCAAAAAAAGTTTGAGAACCTTAAATTACGTTATAATAAATTTACTTACTAAAATCTATTTTTCCAAGCAATGCCGCGAGCACGCCTAGCGTGTCCGCGGTTTTATACGGCGGCATCTCGATAAACTTCAAGAAAATCGTGGTGGCAGTGAATGAGTTAAGTAAAGTAAAGGTAAAGATAGTCAGTAAAGGTAAAGTTAGGATATACATTTCATTAAAGTTAGGAGTATCAGAATAAGGTGATATCAATCTGAGTGAAAGATCATTAGGTAGGAAGATTCAGAACCACGTCCGAGGTTCATGAAAAAAGTCGCGGTCGCTGTTTTTGATGTAAGCGTGACGATAGAGAAACTTAAAATAGGTTTAACGTTTATTCGACGTAAAGTCGACAGTTAAAGATGTGAGTGAACCCTTCACCCTTCTTTCGAGTACGAGGAGAGGAGTCCATAGATTTAGGTCAATATATGACTGCGTCACATTCTTTCATTTTTGACAGTTCATAAAAGTATAAATATAAATTAATAACGAGGATTTTTTTTTGGCCGTTTTGCGGAGTAATCATTGCTCTTATATTATATATTATTTCCCCGAGTTATTTCGGGTTTTATAAGTAACTAGTTGCTGCCTTCGGCTTCGCACGCGTGGTACCTACATACCTTCTCCAAGCTCCCATCTATCTCTATACCAAAATTCATCAAAATCAGTTCAGCGCAGCGGTTTAGGCGTGAAAACGTAACAAACAGACAGACAGAGTTACTTTCACATATATAATATTAGTATAGATATGTATTTAAACTATACCTAAAAATATATATTAGTAAGCCTATAATTTTATGCTTCCAGTTCTGAAAATGACATCCTTTCATCTTCTTTTCAACCCTTTACAACACTTTTTTCTGATTAAAAAGTAGCCTATGACTTTCTCAGGCTTTAGACTATCTGTGTACCAAATTTTATTTAAATCGGTTCAGTAGTTTTGGTGTGAAAGCGAGACAGACAGACAAAGTTACTTTCGCATTTATAATAATGTAAGGATTTTGGTGATTTTATCCAAAGCTGGAGTTATTGACTCAGCTGTGAATAATTGGAATGAAGGGTTTCTTTGCGATTCGAGCAAAAATAATCCGTATAAATCATACTTCATTACAAAGTATAAAACAAAGTCGGGTCCCGCTGTCTGTTGTCCCGATGTATGCTTAGATCTTTAAAACTATGCAACGGATTTTGATGCGGCTTTTTTTAATAGATAGAGTAATTCAAGAGGAAGGTTTATATGTATCAAACATGCATAATATAGTAGAGAAACACTAATAATTTTAGAGGTTTCTAATGTGGTGTTGTAAATAAACTCATTTTTTGCGCTTAAATTGCAAACGCTGGCTGAACCCTACGAGATAGATGAAAATAATGTACTACAGTATTGTACACCTTAAAAAGGTCTACAAAAAAGTCCGCGATATGTCTATCTTTTAGTCTATGTTATTCTCTTAGATAACGTTGTATATAAAGACATTCTGTAGTATATTTAGTATCAGCATTGCACCCGTGCGAAGCCGGGGCGGGTATCTAGTAATATTATAAATGTGAATGTAAGTTTGTTTGTTACGCTTTCACGCGAAAACTACTTAACCGATCATCATGAAACTTTGTACACATATTTTTGGAGATATTAGAAGTAAGTAACATAATATACTTTTTATGAAAAAAAGAAATTATTTTTACGAAAGATATTTATATGGCAAAATAACGTATGCCGGGTCAGCTAGTATATTACAAAGAGACACCAATTTTTATAAAATAACAAATGACGAACGACAACATACGACTTTGTAACGTCGTACTATAACGTACTATCTGACAACCTCTGTGGCAGTGGGCCAAGGCCCGGCTGAGACTCAGAAGGTTGCGGGTTCGATTCCCACTGACCAACGTTTGTATGATCTGCAAGTATTTGTCTCGGGCCTGGGTGTTTCTATGTTATAATACTTATGTATTTATATATGTAGTATGTTAGTCATGTGGTTCCCATAACACAAGCTCTGCTTACTTTGGCGCTAGATGATGCTGTGTGAAATGTCCGGCATTATTATTATTAGTATTACTATACACAATCTAAACACTTTACATTGGCAAAATTGACATTATAATGACACATTTCATTAACGAAAAAGAAGAAGAAAATAATGGTTGATAATCTATAATTACGTTTTAAAAACTAAAAAGAAACCGACTTCATTGAATGCAATTTGAGCCTATTATACATTTTTAGTGGAAAGTAGATGTATTTTGTATATATGTAATATGGGTGTGCCAAATAAACGCACCGCTCCAATGAGACAGCGAGGTATCGAAGATCATCGATGTATAAAATTTTTAGATTTTTGTTGATTTTTCAGCTCGACCGATTTTGATAAAATTTATATGGGACCATCTGTGAAGTATACCCTTTCAAACAAAAAAGAATTTTCCAAATCGGTTCAGCCGTTTTCGAGTAATCGGTGAACATACATAAAAAAAAGATTCCGACGAATTGAGAACCTCCTCTTTTTTGATAAAGTCGGTTAATAAAACACCATCCAACGCCAAGCATAGCTGGTACTCTATGGGAACCAGATGGCTGATATAATATTTTTATATACATACACATGATACATTATAACAAACACAGATCAAACTTCTATATTCACATAAATATTTGTCCTGGGAATCAAACGCACAACCAACATCGCAGAAGTCACATCTACTACCAACTGAACTAAGAAGTCTGACCAGTATATTCTAGTTTTCTTGTGGGAATAACATCTCGTCTTGCGGCACTGTGTATCAGTTAGCGTCATCGCCCACCAGAGCCCACTAGTAATAAAGAAAATTGTTTCATTTGTGTGATTATACCAAGTACAGGATAATCTTAAGAACCAATCTCTTTGATATTGGTGGCAATTCGGTTGGTTCATTTCTAAAATAAGGAATTGTCTAAAATATATATTAGTTAGTCATAGCATTTGTAAAACCTATTCGGTTGGTACCATCTAACTAAATTAGGAACGCTTAATGAAATTACATAAAATTAAATTAGGATAAGTTAGTAACAGCAGAGTACCAAAGTTTTATTTGACAGTTCTAAACCTAATTTTAGCTAAAATTAGTTAGGTTGGTGCCAACAGAATTGAGGGCAAGTAATTTATATTGGTTCCACGCAATCAGCTCTCAACTCTCAACTGGATAACATTATATATTTTACCGTGGCATAGTTATTCTTAACATTTTAACGAAATAAGGTAACATTATACGAGGTATGGTCGGCTGACGGAGGCTTTTGGGCAGTCTCACTCACTTATATACGTAAGTGTATAAACGTATTCATATATACTAGTGGTCGCCCTCTTGTCGAAATTCAACCATAATGAATTCATATTTACTTAATGTATTTTGCATATTAAAAAAAAATATTAACATTCTGCACTCCTTCTCTATATAAACTTTATGTGTGCGAAATTCCATTCTCCTCCGTCCGCGCAATTTTCGTAAAAAGGGGTACAAAGTTTTTGCATCACGTATTAATATATAGATAAGTCTTTCCAAATTTAAGTTTACTTAATATCGCGGTTCCATTCATTTTTGTGTAATTAGAACTTTCTCTCTCTGAGTTAACATTAATAAAACTAAAATACGTATTAACCACACTTAAAATAGCTTTGACAAAGCACAATAACATTAATTTAGAGAGAGTAATATCATTCAAATATTGAGGCAACTAAGCAAGTAAGTATTCAACATTAAGAAGCATTTTAAAAATATGGAATCTTTAAAAAAATTAAATTCAAAACATATATTTTGAGTATATCGATGTATGTGTAAGACGTGGATCGTAGATCCTAGAAGCATTTGACATGTAATATTAAAGAAAACCGGAAAAAAGTTGCAGGTCCGAGGTTTCTTTTCTATTTATTTAGGTCTACTCGTAGAGCTAAGAAACCTATTGATTATAGAAATTGAGAAATATTATGATTGTAAATAGACGAGTCAACATGACTGGCCAAAATTTTTATATACACTATCATAGAAAGGTAAGTGTAAGAAAGAGAAGTAGAGGAAATACACAAATTAGCTACATGAGCCAAATTAAGGAAAAAATAGCTGTGATGTCGTATTTAAAGAGATCAAGGAGGCTGCGCTGGAGAGAAACGGGTGGAAAAGCCTGGCATCACCGACTTTTAATATAATGTTATTATTATCCCTTATTATTATCGTGCAAAGCCGCGGGCAGCAGCTAGTATTAAATGTTTAATATAATATTAATTTATTAATTTTATAGAAAAATAATACTTAAGTACATAATAATTATTTTAATATAAAGGTTTTAGGACTTAATATGAATTGTTTAATCATGATTTAATATTTAAAATTAATATTATGTAAAACACAAAGTTACATAAGAAGAAAAAATGGCACCTAAGTAATTACTAACGTACCTACTTACTCATTTTCATGAGTAAGTAGGTACTCAGTTTCATTTTTACACCAAAGAATTTTGATTCTTTGTCACTACCATTGTTTATTGAATACTAAGCCAGCTGAGAGAACCTATAGTAGCAGGTTCATTAATATTCATATTACAAAAAAACACTACAAAAACAAAAAGTACCTAGAAGTTTATGACATACTTAGTGTTATTGGAAAAAATGTTTATTCAATGAGCATACATTATTATAATAAATTATAGTAGGTGTTGTAGTACTTGTATATATGTATTGCTATATGCACCCGTTTTAGGCATCGCGACAGTTCTTTGTGTTTTGGTAAGATTATATATTGACGTGATAACGTCTTATACATAAATCGATGAACGGCGGCTGAACGCACGAACAATTTGTTACGTTCCGCCTGAGCCGAGCTTATAAGCGAGAGTCCGGAACAAGCAATAGAGAGGCACGATCTACCTAATCGTTCGGCTTGTAATGACGTTATCACGTTAAATTATCGTCCGTACAGACTTTACTACAGACGACCTTTTTTTTTTTTTTTTTTTTTTTTTTTTTTCAAAAAATGGAAAACGAAAGTAGGTAATTACTAATTTGGGATTAAGTAATTTGTTCTCAATCTCATACGATAAGGAGTTTCGGATTTTTATCATGTTTCCATCATCAGATCTACACCAAATTGATTTGGAACCATTTCGGAGGTGATGAAGAAATTATGTTGTTTTTTTAAATTTTCATAATTAAATAATTATGAAAATCGGCTAATAATTGGCGGAGATATATATAACACCGAATTGAATACCGCCTTCTTTTTTTAGAAGCCTATAAAGCATGTGCCATCATACTACGGCCGGCCGAGACGTCTACGCTTGGCCATAATACTAATATGGCCAAGCGTGTCCTGGACCACGCACAGTAAAGGGTTCCGAAGTCAGAATAATAATGACTATTGGCCAGATCCCAAACAAATTCATCACCATCTTATTAGAAAAACGTAAAATTTTGTATGGAACTATCGTGAATTTAATTAAGTCTTTCAAATCGCGCTGTAATCTTGATCATTTTCTTTATAATATCACCATAATGCTTTACGATGCCGGTTTAGCTTGTAGACTTCAAAACTTAATACATATTTTTTTAAACGAATATCTGTATCGAAAAATTGTTCTAGGAAACCTGTTAATATCATTAAACGGCCTATCACGATAAAATAAATAATCTGCGAGCATATTATATTTTTTTTTAAAGTCTCAAACCAATTTAACACCATCTAGTTAAACACTTAATATTTAACAACCGAATATCTGTATCAAAAAACTGTTTCAAGATACTTCTTTTTATCTTTGAACGGCTTATCACGATAAGATTAATACTCTCCGAGCAAGAGTTCGTTTTAACTCGTTTTAAACAGTGAATCGACCGACATTACTTTTGACAATCGATTGTCAAAAGTAATGTCCATCGCTATCCTCCATAACGGACGATCGATAATTCGAATTTAACAACGAAACAACGTTCAAATCTGAACCAGAACCGTTTTTTTTAAATAAATAAATAAATAAATAATGCCGGACATTTCACACAGCATCATCTGACCCCAAAGTAAGCAGGCTTGTGTTTTGGGACCCACATGACTGATATACTACTTTATATATAAGTAGTATATCAGATTTGTAAACTTAGTAAACAGTAACCTACGTACTAAGTACTTAGTAAAGGGCGGAAAGACTGACATGATGAAACTTTATGGGTTACTTGTAGATTTAGGAACCCTAAAAATGCTCTTCTTGATATATGCGACAGCACGTGTATGACAAGTAGCTCAACAGGAAATAAACACAGCTAGGGTTATCACATTTTATGTAATCATCTTATTAGATAGCGCGAACGTAAAACCGATTACGATAAAATACATGTGCAGTATATTATGCGTTGTCGATAATTAAATACGGACCTTCGCCCTGATTTATACTTTTATGCAAAGGAAAGTGGTACTTAAATTTATTGAGACAATGTTCTAATTACGATGAAGAGATAAATTATACAATCGCACGATTGAGATAAGTTTAAGTAGTTGTGCCTACCTGCATATAAATGATCGAGCGAAGCGAGTGTCTCCGTTTCAGCTTAGGCGAAAATGCTTTAGTATGTCCGCCGTCTGTCCGGATGTTCTCCTCTACAGGTCGCATTTCTCAACCGATTCTCGTAAAATGTTGTGAGCAGGTTCTATAACTATTCGATTTTTTTTGGCGATTTTGTTTTTGGAAATTTTTCAAAATGGTTGAGATGAGGGTTTAACGTAAAAAAGTTATATTTCAGTCATTTCGAAAAATGTTCGCGAAGTCTACAGCTCACGGAGCCACTAGTTTAAACAGTCTAAACTGTTTCGTCATCATTTACTTTAAGGTTAGTGTGATTTATTTTGCACAATTCTGTGTAACATGGAATTAGACAGTACACGCACTAGAAGAAAAAACCAAGTTGAAAGTATCGCTTCAGAATAGACTTCTGTCCAGAATAGCGCGGTTTTAACCTAGCGGATTCATTCACAAATGCGTGCTAGGCCTTATTCTAATTCGGTTCCTAGTATTTTCTACCTATGTCTTACCTTATGCAATTATTTATATTATACATGATGTATGTAATTTCTTACAACAGTGTATTGATGAAGTTCACTCATATTTGCCCCAAGAATTAGATCGTGCAGCATCATTCATTACCTGGTAATAATGTTACAATGTTCAAGGCTCTTGCCTTGAACATTCAGAGTTTCAGACAAATACAGGACGAGTGTATGTGTATTTAGTACTTCTCTCTTTTCGTGTCATTCGTTCGTACCAGTGTGGTGATAGGATTAAAGTGCGCCTAAAAGGTCATCGAACTTTTAAGTTCTAGAGGACATGCCGATTTATTCATATCAGTACAAGTAACTGCTTATCTGTAACTACTGTACTAGAGTAAGAAGTACTAATATTTTATTAAAATTTGAAATTTGAAATTTGAAAAATTTTATTCGACTACGGAATGATATCCTATAATTGATAAATCGAAAAAGAGTTTGAATAAAGCGAGACTTAGATTAAAATTCAAAGGCCAATCTAAGCTTGAACTTACGCTTCACGCGTTTGTACAGCATACAGAAGCGAAAACTTACCCTTAGTTTTTGCTTCTGAATCTTAACCTTACTGCATCATGTCATAAAAATTTGGCCACATAAGAATCCGAAGTAGTCGTTCTGTATAAACAATTCTACATGATGCATGAAATTTTTATGTCCTAAATGTTCAAATTTGTTGCTATTCATTATCATAAGTATGACAAGGACAGACCATATTTAAACGCCAAGCTAACTAATTATGTGTTTATATAATAGAAGGTTAGTCTTTCATTTCGTTTTCATGTTCCTCAAAGAAGAAGAGTCTAAGTAACTCAAGTTCATCTGCAAAATACCGGAGAATCATGCAAACCGTTTATTAATCTTTAGACATAATTATAATGTTTTTAGGCATGTCTTACAATATCTATGTATTAATACGTGAAGCGAAAACTTTGTACCCCTTTTTACGAAAATTGCGCGGACGGAGGAGTATGAAATTTCGCAGGCTTAAGTATAGTTTATTTGAGAAAGAGTGCAAAATGCTAATATTTTTTTAAATTAAGCATTAAAAATACATTGATTATTGATTAATTATGGTCGAGTTTAGACCACTAGTAAAAATAATTAAGGACCTAATTATATAAGTAATATTTTCCAAACATTATTATTTATCAGAAAAAGCATCATCAATATAATACCTTAATCAGTATCACATTAAAACACTGATAAAATAGATGTTCTCACCTTCTCACCTAACCTTAACCTATACTCCAGCCATATTCGAGCTATAATGTTTAATAACAAAGCGTTGCTAGGCAACCATGTGACGGCATGGGTAAACAACATTTTTTATCAATGCTCATTTTTGTAAATGCTAGCTAAAGTGTATGATAATAGGTAATACGCATGTGGTTCAAATTTACTAGACTTTTCTCCCTCGTTTGTTCTGATTTTGTATATAAACCATTATTTTCTGATTTAGTTTGTTTATAATTGCATAAGTTATTAAAATGTGAAAAAAAGCGCGCGAAATTGAAGTTTGCGTATAGCGGCGTTTTAGCACACCAAATTTAAGCGATGTTTTAAATATTTGTAACTGAATTCAAAACAAAAAAAATACATGCATATTCCCTATCGATTATAAATTATGAGTAAATAATTGAGTTTTTAATCACTAAAACTGTACGAGAAGATAAAAAAAAAAACAGTAGCTGATTTATTTACATTTACTATATTTTTATTTCATTTTTTACTTCGCACTCGTGTGGTGCTCACCAACTAAGTAAATGACATAATACAAAAATGTTTACGATTTCTTCCAAAGAAGCAAGAAAGCATTAGGGATGGCACTATTATCAACCATCACAGCCAATCCTAAATAAAAAAGAAAAATACTTCCATTTACTTACATGTGATTTTATATGTTTATTAATCAATTTATATCTTTTACATGACTTTACAAATCGTATTATGAATAGTTTGATCGATTTTTAGGGTAAAACGATTGAAAGTGTGAAATTGTGAAATATTCTGAAGTGAAAACCCTAAAAATCTATAAAAAACCCTAAAAAAAAAGACTATAAGCAGTTTTAATCGTGTTTTTGTTTTCCGATTAAAAACAATTTTTTCAAAAAGTAGGTACCCAAAATTTCCAAAATGCCTAGATCTCGCAAGATCGAAATTTCTATTCCCGCGAGATCCCGAACTTGCAATTTCGGGAGGTTGCATTCTCTAGTTACAGATGTCTCTAGGCGAAGGTATCCGCTTATCGCTGTAGCAGATAGCAGCTGTAACACAGGTTTACCTAGCACAGCTGCTAATGAACATGTATAACTAGTATAATTAGATTTAATACATCCATTGTATTTTTAACTAGTACTTACGTATTTAGTTAGTTTTTCTATTTTTCATTGTTTTTTCTTGTTGGATGCTAAATAAATAAATAAATAAATAAATATCGCAACCGTAAGCCGGTTTGCTTCCTAATTCCTACGTATTTAAATAAAAACTAAGTTACGATCATGGTCAAAATGTTCAACCTTGGTGACAATGAGCTCAGTCAAATATACAGTAATGCCCCTCATCGACAGAATATCGTTTGGTAAAGTTTGCCGAAAAAATGTTGTGTTAGTACAAACGGCATCTTATTTCAGTTGCTATGTATCCAGCTACTGGAAATGCTCTACAGACTCAACACTGGTTGGCAACAGCGTGAGCAAACTGTTATAAGTAAACTGTAAATTATCTGAAAACTAGCGCTACTTCCAGTCACGGAAGTGACGTTCTGAGATTGAACCCTTTTTGGTCACACTGAAATGTTGATTGGTTCGCGGGAAAAGTTAATTTTAGCGCTACTTCAGTATAAAACTCCTCTTGGGGCCTATTTTAGTCTTTTTTAGCTCATGTTCGATCTTTTGTTTTGTGTGTGCTAAATAAATGTTTATCATTCTTTCTTCTTTCTTTCTGTAAACATTGACATTGACATTGACATTTATATTTCGTTATAAGTGAGTCTAGCCTGTTATGTAGACAGAAACACGCAAAAAAGGACGTTTACTTGCCCCTAGAGCCTCTTCTAATTCCTCTTAAAGAATCGTGCTGGCTTTTGCAGCAGCAGCAGCAGCAGTAAATTCAATCGTCTCCTAAATATCGCGAAATCTTGCCCAATTCTTGCTCCGGGATTGATCTCACAAAACATCTCGCGAGATCGGGATTGTATTTCCTATCTGGCACTGAAGGAGATACATTATTAATGCTTCAAGGATTGTAAAAGTCTGTCTTGTAATTACATTTTAGATGTTATATTTAAATCTGTTACCATCATTATTCGTTGATATTAGAATGACCATTGCAGACCATACTTAAACACCGCTTTAACTAAAATATATATTGCAATTATTATTATTAGTTTTTTTTAATCATATATAGAACTACGTTTGACCACGATCTCGCCTGATGTTAAGCGACGATGGGGCACGCAGGTCTAACAGACACATTTTTACTCTTAACTTGAATAGACCCAGATTGTAGTTTTCAGTAAAGACAGACGACGGCAAAGCATTCCAATCCATGGCTGTACGCAATATAAATGAGGAAGCAAAGCGCTTCGTTCGTAAGGGTGGTAGACTGACAAGGTATGGATGGTACTGAGCGGTACGTCTGTATTGTTGTGAACCTGGTGGAAATAGATCATGCGATTCCTGGGCACATTTAGATGGTTAGGCTCGTACAAACTCGCTACAATATGACATGTAATTCAAAGACAAGGAGTTTATTTGAAAACAAAATGCTCTGATAGATCTAGGTAATATATCTGGCATACCTTTAAAATTAATCTTTCCACGTGTTTCGATTCAACAGCAAAAACGTTGTTTCATAACAAATTATCTGATAACGGCTATCCGTCATGCGTTGACTGGTTTCATTATAATCTCGTGTTGATTTATTAAGATCATTATTCTTAAACTGGTTTTTTTTGCCTGTACTGTACCATGGATGGGCAAGGCCTCGAGTTTTCCATTTATTTCGGTTCAACGCCATTGTTTGCCGACAGTCGCTGAAGGTGTCCAGCTCGTTGAGCCATCGTTTGCGTTGTCTACCGCGCCGTCTCACTGTATCAGGGCTCCACTCAATGGTAGCTTTGGGCAACAGTTCATCCGGCATGCAGCGTACATGCCCAGTACTACTTCGGCTTTGCAGATTTTTATTAAATTGGTTATTTGGTTAATTCAAATACCTGATCAATTTTTTTAAATAACTGTGGTTTAGGTATCCATACGTCATGTGAGGAGAAGAGTGTTGGATATTAATGTGGATGGACTCAAAAGTAAATATAAGTAACGAGTAGATTGGATTATGTTTGAATTTTAATATGAGTATGACAGGCGGGAGTACTGAGATGACAGCTGATAGAGGGAAGTATATGCTGATAGGGAAATATAAGTATATGAATATATGCTGTCTGACTTAGCGTAGAAAGGGAGTAGGTAAACAATGAGGTACATATATGTTTTGTACTACATACGCGTATGACATCTATAGGTACCATATTCATAATATAAAATACTAAATACCTACCTAATAGGTATGTAGTTCATATTATTAGTATTATTATATTATATCATTGACCGAGCGAAGCGAGTGTCTCCATATCAGCTTAGGCTAAAATACTTTGGTATGTCTGTCTGTTCGGGTGTTCTCCTCTACAGATTGCATATCTCAACAGATTCTCGTGAAATTTTGTGAGCAGGTTCTATTACTATATTTTTTTTGTCGATTCAGTTTTTGGAAATATTTCAAAATGGCGGAGATATGAGGGTTGAAAACGTAAAAAAGTTTTATTTCTGTCGTTTCGAAAATTGTTTGCGAAGTCTACAGCTCACAAGGCCACTAGTATTATTATATTATGAATAGAAGTTAACTACAGAAATGTATAAAATTCATGTGAAGCTGTTGAGCTATCTACGGACCGTTTATAACGATGTATAGATATAGCTCAATTGATCCAGATCACTACTAGGGGGAAGCGTCTCCAAGACACGTTTAATGGCAATGCTAACACGCGGGGCGTGATAGGAGCTAGCTTCTACCAGACACCGTGAAATAATTTTGAAAACAAGGCTCAAATATGTATTTTATTAAATTTAGATCACCCGTTAAGTAATATCAATGGTACGACTGAATAGTTCTCAAACATCGTAACTCGCGTATTTCACAAATTAATAAGGTACGATGCGGTTGGATTATTTAAAAGTCGTCTCTCGAAAAGTACTCTGGGTCTCGATTGTAATAATATTGGAATTACTAAAACACTAAAGTTTATTTACCTTCACACTTTGCGTGTGTAGGTAAAATTGTCAAACAAGGTTAACCTTTTGCCCGTCCTTCCATCGGTCCATAACGCATACATAAACTTGTTTATTTAGTTCAACTGGTGGTCTACATATTTCAAAGTCTTTAAGTAGGATAGTAACCATATATTTTGCCTCAGGTGGGACTTCTGGATGCCAAAATAACTGCCGATCCGAATTTATCTTATATAATCACTACTATCATGCTTACTTATATATAATAATTATGATGTGAATGTAAGTTTGTTTGTCACGCTTTCACTCAACTACTTAACCGATCATCATGAAACTTAGTACACATATTCTTGGAGGTATTAGAAGTAACATAGGATACCAATTATGAAAAAAAAAAAATTTTACGAAAGATATTTATATGGCAAAACAACGTTTGCCGGGTCAGCTAGTAATATTGTAAATGTGAAAGTAACTCTGTCTGTCTGTATGTTACGTTTTCACGCCTAAACCGCTGAACCGATTTCAATGAATTTTGGTATAGAGATACATGGGACCTTGGAGAAGGACATAGGCTACTTTTTATGTAGGTACTATGCGTGCGAAGCCGCGGACAGCAGCTCTGCAGTATTATATATATACAAAACAAAGTCGTGTTAGTTACACCATTTATAACTTGACAACGGCTGAACCGATTTTCATGATATTTGATTTGTTGGATTTTTCTTCGTCTTGAATAACAGAATATCTAACAAAAAATTTAATAAAACATTTATAGTGGTGAGTTCAGTTCATACCTACAACCTTTGACGATGTTCGGTTAAAAACCGATTATGTATGACAGTTGCTATTGTGCGCGCATGAACAATTGTGTCATATTAGTCAAAGTCAAGTCAAAGTCAAAAGATACTTTATTCAATACATTCACAAGGATCACTTTAAACGTCCTACATACTAGGTGAATTTATGTGCCAATTCATCCGAACCCAAGCCCGAGAAGAACTGGCAAGAAACTCGTCTTGGTCCTAGCGCTTTTTTACATGACCCATCTTATAACTACCTTAACTACGAAATACAAGAGAGTTTATACATTTCATTGTGGTGCAAAGTCAAGGAAAATGTTTTATTCTGATATTATAGGTATTTTCTTTAACGCGCGGACGAAGTGGCGAACGGGATATAATATAACAAAGTCTTTAATTGACAGATCTATGTCAGAAATCGATTCTTGAGACTTGATTCTAGTTTCAATAGTATAGTTTTGAAATACGTAAGCTATGATGACATCATAACCCTATTGTTCAAGGTTTTCATTTCAGTACACAATAGTCAATGACCTCAATTCTGTTGGCACCAACCTAACAAATATTAGCTAAAATTAGGTTTTGAACTGTCAAATTAACCTTTGGTATTCTGCTGCTACCAACTTATCTTAATTTAATTTTATCTAATATAATTAAGCGTTCCTAATTTAGTTAGATGGTATCAACCGAATAGGTTTTACAAATGCTATGACTAACTAAATATATTTTAGACAATTCCTAATTTTAGAAATGAACCAACCGAATTGCCTAATTGGTTTATATCAAGCGTAAGTAGAACAATAACTTATTTCTATGAAACGACATGACAACAAATCTGCCAAACAAATTATACATTATATCTATCTATTACATTATATCTACCTCTGTGGCGCAGTTGGCTAATGTCCGGCTGAGACGCAGAAGGTAGCAGGTTCGATTCCCACCGCGGGACAAATGTTTTTATGAACGGCAAGTATTTGTCTCGGGTTTGGGTGTTTCTATGTATAATATTTACTATTTACAATTAAGTATTTAATTATTTAGTGTTTATTTTTCAATTTGGTACCACTTGACTGATATACCTACTACTTATAATACTTAAGTAGTATATCAGTCATGTGGTACCAATAATACAAGCTCTGCATACTTTGGGGCCAGATGATGCTGTGTGAAATGTCTAGCATTATTATTATTATAAATAAGGAGATATTCTACTTTATGTAAATAAGTCGATTTTACAGTGGAATTCTTAAGTTGATAAATAGTCGAAGAATTAAATAAATAAATAAAATAAATAAATAATCCCGGACATTTCACACAGCATCATCTGGCCCCAAAGTGAGCAGAGCTTGTGTTATGGGTACCACATGACTGATATACTACTTAAATACTTATTTTTTTGTGTAAATACATACATATTATACATAGAAACACTCAGACCCGAGACAAATACTTGCAGATCATACAAACATTTGTCCCGCGGCGGGAATCGAACCCGCAACCTTCCGCGTCTCAGGCGGACCTAAGCCCACTGCGCTACAGAGGTCGTCTTCGAATTCTTCGAGATTATTGGAAAAAATACATTACTACTAATAAATAAAAACATTATGCTAGACATTTCACACAGCATCACCTTATCCTAAAGAAAGCAGAGCTTGTGTTATGGGAACTACAAGACTTAATTTTTTTTTAAACACTACTTAATTGTAAAACACCAATACCCAAGATAAATATTTGCAGATCATAATTTGTCCCGCGGCGGGCATCGAACCCGCAACCTTCTACGTCTCAGAGATCTCTCTATCAATCACAAGGATCACTTTGATCGAAACATCCACAATCAATATACGCATTTATAATATTACAGATGACTTTTGTGGTTCAGTGGGCGAAGGCCCATCTGAGACGTAGAAGGTTGCGGGTTCGATTCTCGCCTCGGGACAAATTATGATACTATAAAGTTGCTCCCATTTAAATTTTATCAAAATCGATCGAGCTGAAAAATCAACGAAAATCTAAAAATTGTATACATCGATGATATTTTCGTGTACTTCGATACCTCGCTGTCTCATTGGAGCAGTGCGTTTATTTGGCCTACCCATATTATATATACACAAAATACATCTACTTTGCACTAAAAATGTATTATAGGCTTAAATTTCATTCAGTGAAGTCGATTTCTTTTTAGTTTTTAAAACGTAATTATAATAAAATAAATCCAATCCTGCTGAAATATCTAATTGGGTATGCGCACTAAGTCGATTTAGGCTTTGTCTTTTAAGTGATACCTACATATACCTATACAAGTACATATACATATACCTATACCTACATTATATTGATGGATACATAATGAATAAAATTCAAGGTGAGAAACTCGACGTTGTTTTGTTTGGATGGAATGGAATGGTCGCGTCTCGAGTGTTACTCGATCTCGTAAATAGAATCTTGTCGATCGAAATTTGTTGTGATTGGAACTCGATCAAATAGCATTGTAGTACCTAGGTACTTATGTTATTGAATGGTATCTATTGAACTGACCTAGGAATCCAATTTATTTCGACCTAGTAAGGACTTGAGTCTGCGGGATCTACGTTTAACGAGTTTCGGAAATAATTTGCCCGATTGTGGACATTCGCAATTCTGATTTGAGGCTCTATTATGTAGGTACTTACTTAATACATTCTATCTTGGTAGATTACGACTTCTCTCTTAGAAAAATCAGCAGATTTCGTTTTTAATCTGATTAAAAATGAGTATAGTAGTATATATAATATAGTATGACGACCTCTGTGGCGCAGTCGGTTAAGGTCCGGCTGAGACGCAGAAGGTTGCGGGTTCGATTCCCGCCGCAGGACAAATGTTTGTACGATCTGCAAGTATTTGTCTTGGTGTTTCTATATATAATAAGTAAGTATGTATTTACTAAAAAAAAGTATTAAGTACATCAGTCATGTGGTACCCATGACACAAGCTCTGCTTACTTTGGGGCCAGATGATGCTGTGTGAAATGTCCGGGATTATTTATTTATTTATTTTATTTATAGATAAGCCAAAAAATAATGTGCCATCTCTGTCCTATTGTAGAACTGTACAAGTTTTACGAAGGATAAAATGTGTAGTCCTAATTATACCTGTTAAAATCGCATTTTCCCGTAGTATCTATGTTGTCCTGTTGTCCTGCGATAACATTAGATGCCGTCGCACGTATCGCACTAAATTTTCATTCAAGGAAATGAAATCGAAGAGGAAACTCCATTGCTGATTTAGTTTCGAAGTGTCCGCCTAAATAAGATTGAAATTCAAACCACGTTGTATTTTATTGAGTACTTATATGTTGGGTTGGTTGGACTGTAGTCTATACTAGGTGATGCTTCGGTATGGGCAAGAATTTTGAAGAACAAAACGTGATGCGTGTTTTTAAATATTTTTGAATGTTAGTTTAGATCTAAAGCCGGTTTGAGCTTGTATCAATGCGCAAACCCAAAAAGACGGATTTACAGACGAAAGAGAGAGCGAGCATCTACATACGCCTTTGAACATAAACCTACAAATAAGGGATGGACATTTATCCTATGCTTAGTTAACGCCTAGATAGGTACTAGGGCCTATTATTTTGGACCCAAAACACATCAAGCTAAACGACAAGATAGACAGCCAATCGTTTTGTTAACAATCAAGTACGTTCCGTAAGAAAGTCATGAAATAACTATCAAAACATACGTTGTAAAACACCAGATAGTAGATAGATTATCTACAGAACACTCATTGCATGAGTCTCGCACGCACGACCGATTTTTTATTCAATTAAACTTGTTTCCTTGTAAAGTTTTCAGCATAGCATTGTCTTGCAAATATGCTACGCTTCTATTGTAAACAATAAAAAAAACCACTTTGCAAATTCTAAATGACGTTCACTTTTAAAACTGGTTTGAATATAAGTCAAAAATAAGGAAATGATGATTGTCAAATCCAGCGGTTCTTAAACGGTGGGGTATTTTACTTTGTACTATTTGATTATAGACAATCTATAATCATTTTTAAAACGAGTATCTTGATAAGGTACATAACTTAATAACTTGATCGAGATCTTTTAATCTTTTAGAGATCTTTTTATTTAAGTAAATGATCTAGAATATAGTACAACACGTAAAATAATAACAAATAAAAATTCTGAAATCTATTACACGTAGATTACGGTGTGGGGCCGTGCGGGTTTACCCGTGGTGTAACTCAGTTATAAGCATAATTGATGCCTGATTGTTTTCGGACTTATTTAAGGTACCTCCTAAATCTGCACCTAAATTCACACAGCATCAGGCCACGCGCACTCTGAATTCGCACGGCCCATCTTGGTAGGCAAATTCGCATTGAAGTGCAGCGCCAGACGAAATAGAGTTACGTTATAGAAAGAGAGGGACTATGTAGGTATATTAAGCGCTTCAACGGGCTAAATTACACTTTGTTGCCTCGTAGCAAGAGTCGTTTTTTTATATATAAATGTTTTTCGTAATTACCAATAATTAGTCTGTACTGTACCAGCATGTAAGAAGATTCAAAGTTGTCCTTGTGATTTTATTGAATATAACTGTTTTGAATTAATTGTCGAGTTTGAGAACCACTGATTTACTCCGCATTTTAAAAACCCACTTGTTTTGAAAATCTACATAATATGGTTATGTAATGACACGAGCCAATTTTATTAGTGGTATTTAGTTACTTTAAATAGGTGTTAGTAGGTCTTTTATCTCAAGTTTTGTATTATATATTTTTTTTTTATTATAAGTAATAATAATTAATAGGCCACAATTTCTCGCAAGACCAAGGACTGTCTGCTTAAAGCGCAATATCTTTTATAATACAAGTATAAATAAAAAAAACGTGTGCGTCTCGGGACGCCCGACAGAAATTATAACTTAAACTAATCTAACTAGCGCTGTTGGTAAGAGTGAGAGAGAAGGAGCCTGCCTACCGCTGCCGTATGAGAGAAAGGAAAGCCAGACAGACAGGCGCCGTAACGCGTTACGTAACGAAGCGGTTTACTCTCCCATAAGAAGTTATCACTTCTAAAAATATCTAATTGTAACGATAACGTATTAATTCATAGAGCATTCTAATAAGTACAAACACGAGACATCGTAGTTGGTGAGGAGTTGGGTATCCTATAGATTCCTTATATCTTCTTGCAATATCATTGAAAGACGGGATATTAAATATCGAATCGATCAAACCTGTGGAAGTAGGGCACATCCCTTCATCAATTAAAAACGAGCTAATGACCTACAAATGGTTAAACATATTTTTTTTAATCATAGCTAAGAACACTCTACCATTTGTCATATTTCAAACAGAAAAAAATCATAATCGGTTCATCTCTTTGGGAGTTACGATGCCAGAGACAGACACGTCACACATACACACGTTAAACTTATACCCTCTTTATGATCCAGGGGTTGAAAATATACAGTTTTGATGGGAAAATAATTCACATTACTTAAACGTATTATGTTAATGGCGATGACAATCAAAGTTGATATGATTAATCTTATCTTAAGGGAACCTCGTAGTGAACAGATTTCTTATCATTTGTTTATCACATCTCATCACTTAATCCATTTTTAGCGTTCCGTGGGTTTAACAGAAATCATAATGGAATTTACTGCTTCGGTTCAGTTACCGCCTTTTAAGAATTAGGTAAATGTAAATTCATTAAAATTGTTTTTATTATTTACTAGCTGTTACCCGCGACTTCGTACGCGTGTGCTTAGAAACTATATTTTATTTTTGGAGTAAAATAAAAAAAAGGTTGGCATTCTGTGCATCTTAAAAACATCTGATAAATTTAATCCCCAATTTTATCCCTTTCGGGAATTATTTTGCAAAAACGTTGAATCACTTAATTTTTTGAATTTTCAGATCGTTCGAGGAAATATGAGTTGCTCAAACAAACTTTCATCCCCTATTTTCCCCCTTCAAGGTGGTTTTTTGAGGCAAAAAGTAGCCTATGTTCTTCCCCCGAATGCAATACATTTTCTTACCAAATTTCACTAAGATCCGTTCAGCCGTTTAGCCGTGAAAACGTAACAAACAGACAGACAGAGACACTTTCGCATTTATAATATTAAGTATAGATTGATCTCTGAGTATATTAGTAATAAAATATGTGATTGTGACTAAACTCAAAAAGTGTCAAAAACAGTGTTAAAACAGTGTTATACATAAAAGTTATACTACCCTAAACTGAGAGCCATTAATTATTTACAGAAATATTCAGATAAATGTACTGATTAATATACAATTATATTTAATATATGTGAAACAGTTGAGCTATCTAATAACCGTTTAAAACGATCTATAGAAATCACAACTGATCCAGATCAACTATGGAAATTATACATTATTGGCATCGCGTAAGATTTTATAAGCGCACTGCTTAAACTTACTGATACAGTTCTTCTTATCGTGTCACTAGTTATTTCTAACCAGTGTGGTGAATGGATTAAAGTGAGATTCAGAAGCTCCTTTCGTGCACTTAAGTAAGCCTTAATGTAAGCTCTCGACCTTGCCGACAGGACCCGCAGGAAAGACGAATCAGTCCATGCGGTGTCGGTTCGGTTGCAGGTGCATAACGGCTGGCACCGAGCCGGGCTTGTTTCAAGTTTTCCTTATGAAATACTGATACAGTTATTAAAGACATGTACATTATGAGTAGCCAACTCGTTATAAAGACGACACATACCTAATTGGGAGCGGACTGTGCAATTAAATATTATTTCTGTATACTTTTATAGTTAATACGCTGCGAGTTTTACTTGCACCACTCTGTAGAATGTCATGGAATTATAATTATGTGAATGACATTTCTATTGTTTGTAAGCTTAACAATTTTGACTTAGTCTTATTTACTCACGACACTATAATTTTCAAAAAAAACCTATTTCTTAAATTATTTTTTTTGTAAATTTAAGTAATATGCTAAAAGAAGTAATTATTAGTCTGAATGAATGGTTTTCAGGAAATAATCTACTGCATGTCGATAAAACTCATAAAACTCACTCCTAAAAAGACTGACTCAAACATTAAAAAGTTTTATGTGCGTGTCCATTAAATTATATAGTAAAAATCCTACTAATATTAAATCTAAATTTGAACCTGAATTTTTCAATATTGTAAAAAAGCTATTATAGCATAAGAGCTACATAAGATTGACGAGGCTGTGGCCGATAAATTTATATTCTGTGAAACATATAAAATCTAAAATCTATATAAAACCCAAATATTTTATGACATATCTAAGTACATCATGTGATAAGAGGAAATAAATGAATTATGAATTAGATGTAGGTGCTCGCACTAGCGAAAAAAAACGTGTTGAAAATACTTCAGAATATGTAAATATAATTGACTACGTATTTCGTTATTATCTGATTCTATTGTAATTGTAGCTGCTCTTTTTGAGGCTTCGAACAAACTTTAAGACCCCGCTACTGTTTTAAAGTTAAATGGTTATTTACCTTAGACATGAAAAGTAGATTCATTCAATCATTATCCCCTCGGGGGTAATATATTTGGTAGGTAACCTACCAACGATAGGTAGATCTACGGTTACGATTCGAAACTACGCTCACGTTGAATCCGATAAAATTCAAAAATTAAACGAACGTTTCCGTAAGTCGAAATTCAGTGAATTTTGAACATGGAATGAAACGTCAGCTCACGCTAGTTCCATTCTGAATCTTGGCCTAAATCTAAGTATTAGGTTATTATATAGTTATAATTTCAGCTTAGGCGAAAATGCTTTCGTATGTCCGTCTGTCCGGATGTTTTCCTCTGGACAGGTAGAATTTCTCGATTCTCGTGAATTTTTGTGAGCAGGTTCTATAAGTATATTGATTTATTTTGTCGATTCAGTTTTTGGAAATTTTATATTTTAGTCTTTTCGAAAAACGTTTGCAAGGTCTACAACTCACAGAGCCACTAGTATATCATAATTCATAATGTATTCGTGTTTAAAGAACAGAAAAGAGATCATTTTATGGTCTGTGTTCTAAAGAGGTTGATATTTCAACATTGAGCCTATGTTTTTCTTCAAATGTATCGTAATAATGCCATATTTAATATTTTATTGCTAATTTTTTAATGCATTCATGCTTACCAGATTTCTTGAAACCGGTTCCAGTAAATATTTTACCCAGTTCGTCACTAAATACGATTCAATGGTCGCGCCAACCTCAATTAACACTTTGCATGCATACAATAAGAGGTCATACAATCAGAATGTGCGAACATGTACGTGTACCGTATGCACTAGCAGCTGGCCCAGGTTTTGTCCGAGGTTTTGTAAGTAGATAAAAAAGAGAGACCCTTATGGTAGTCACATATGATGTGTACCGCTGACATTTACATTTCACCTTGGTAATAAGCAATATTAACATTATATCCAAGTTAGTCTATATAACAGCACACTTTATATCTTCTTGGCTGGCAGTACCAACCTCTCGGAAAATGGGTTGGTACCATCTGTCGGCAAAATTTACCACCGCGCGCGCTCATTGGTCGAATCAAATACCGCGTGCGCTTCCTCGGCTTCCTGTTACACACTTCTATTCACGAAATCAATCTCACAGATCGCAGAAAAGATGTTACACATCAAAAGTAGCATATCGGCTCAGCTATGAATGCGTGATTGAAGAAACAAATATTCAAACAATCGAGGAAGTAGGTTACCATAGGTTGTATCTAGTTTGCAAAACAAAGTACGACGATATAGATAAATAATTACACTACTAAAATAAGTAGTACACTTAATTTTCTTCTTATGGTTCCTAGTGTATTTCGACCAGTGTGGCGAAAAGATTAAAGTGCGCCTCAAAGGTTCCTTCCACCCACTTGGTCCATGTCTTTGAACTTATTAGATTCTACGACGTGCCGGTTTATTCAGAACAGAAAATCTATTGGTGCACAATCGTATTTGAACCCACAGTCTTAAGATCGGAAGGCTACTTTTACTAGATCACTATTTCTATTGTGAACTTACTTCCTTACCTAATAAGAACGAGTAAGTAGGTAGGTACATTTACCTTCACTATTTATTCTCGAATGTTCAGGAAAACAAAACTTCAGAAAAGCGTGATGGATTACTTACGTGAACAATGGGTGTGCCTAATTGCTAGATTGATAAGGTACCTTTCCTATTGACTCTCACCGTAAAAGGTAATTCATTTCATAATGTCACTTCATAGAGTTCGAGGAGTTGATAATGTAACCCTAAATTGCCTTTTACTACATATATTAAATTTACAAATTAAATTTTACTTATATAAATAAAAGCTTATCCTATACAACTAATATTATAAGTGCCAGGTATCCTGCCTTAAAGGTTCGGAGGGCATTGGAACAAGTGGCATTACTGGGCGAATAGTAGATTCAGGAGGGACTTTGCGGAAATCAATTACAAAAAATTAAACAGATGTACAAATATTTAGAACTATTCATCTATTCCTAATGAGTTAGACACCATGTAGATGCATGCACCTACATCCCCCCGCAATTGAAAAGCCATGCAAAGCTTAGTAAAAAGTAAGCGCACACCATACACACATGCAACTTCAAAAAGAAATTCGACACGTGTTTCGCCTCTCCACGAGGCATCCTCAGGAAGAACTGACTTTAACGAAAAACCACTTTGCTGGGCAGACTTGTTCCGCGTTTTTAAGGTTGCATATGTGGATACTGAGCGCTATCTTTTTACTAACGCTTTGCATGGCTTTTGAATTGCGGGCGGGATGGAGGTGCGTGCGTCTAGCATCGTGTCTAACTCATTAGGAATAGATTATAATAATAGTACTAAATATTTGTCCATTGGTTTAATGTTTTTAAATAATTGTCTTAAGGTTGGCAACATGTGTTTGTTAAAGCCCCGGATACACTAGGGGGCAAATGGAGCAACATGTTGCGGAACATGTTCCTCAACAACTACGTAGAACGTGCTCAGGTACATGTCGCGGAACATTGTGTAGGCCACACTAGTCAGTGTTTATAGAAATGTTGCCCGAGACTATAGTGCTGCGTTCATAGTAATTATATCGAGTGTGTTGAAACGTAAGAGAAAGAGAAGGTGGTGAATGCAGAATTTCATACTACAAAAAGAAAGAAGAGTTAATATTTTAAGTGATCTCCGAATGTCTGACGGATCGTTTGTGAATTTTACTCGAATGTCATCATCTGATTTTGAAACTTTATTGCAAATGATCGGACCTTCCATAGCCAAACAGGATACAATAGTACGGAATGCTATTAGTCCTCATATTAGATTTCACTTTCTTCCTTTCTAGGACGAATTGCGAACGCAGGGTATGAACTTTGGTTTCCGTTTCTTTTCTAGGCAATTTAAGCGCCTTGGCAATATCCTCCCACGCGTCATTTTTCTTTATTTTATTTCGATAATCACGGTGTGAAGTATCCTACAATAATCCACGACTCTCGTAAAGCTCCAGAAGTGAAAGCACGGTATCATTTCCCCACACTACAGACATTTTAAGAGGCGTACGCGACTACACTCTGTGACAAATGGCGCGACGCGACACTGAAGCGGGACACGTGCGCTCGCTCTCGAAGCGGGAGCAAGCAACATGCCCCTCGTCACGTAGAATGTTGCGGGGCATGTTGCCGGACACTATGCAACGTTGCAGTAGCAGTTGCAGTCACGTATATTGAGTGTTGCGCGTCGTGTTGCGGGACAAAATGTTCCCTAGTGTATCCGGGGCTTAAGTTTGACTTTGTAATTCTGACGGTAATGGATTTGGATAAAATTTAATATATGTAGATGTAGTCTGGGAACTGCAACAGCGTATTTTGATGTGTATCATCTATCCACTCGCTTTCCTGCAATCTGTGGGAGTGATTTCGAGAAAAGGGACAAACGAACGTGTGTAATGAAAAAGTGAAAGCAAAATAGAGAAAGAGAACGCATCAGATGTGCGCTTAGCCTATAGTGTCGAGTATAAAGTGTGATGTTATATAAACTAATTCAGGATATAATGTTAATGTCGCTTATTACCAAGGTGAGATATCAGATGATACACATCATATGCATCATACACTGTCAGTCTCGCTCGTTTTTTTTGTAGGTAACACACCTGCGAAGCCGCGGACAGAAGCTAGTAATATGATCAAATCCCTGAGGCCATGATTTACTAATATTGCTTATTATTGTTCGCGCTTTTGGCGGAAGTCCTACCCAAAATCACATGCAAATTACTGCAGAGCAGACGTTTTTTTTAAATTCAATTCATTTATTTGTCAGAATGTAGGTTTACAACATTGTTATAGTATAGTAATAATTATATAAAGTATCAGTACAATCTTACCTTAACTAGGCATGCAAATTTATTATATTTAGTTACAAGTAACTGAGGTCAGCGTTCAAAAACTCGGTGATACTATAATAACTCTTTTCTACAAGAAGTGCCTTAAGCTGATTTTTAAAGCTCAACAGTTGATTACCTTTTATGCTCACTGGTATCTTGTTATATATTTTAGGAGCCATACAGAAAACACTTTTATGCATTAGCGCTGTATTCGATTTTACAAGGCAAAATGTGTTTCTACTACGGGTATTTAACTCATTCACTGCCACCACGATTTTCTTGAAGTTTATCGAGATGCCGCCGTATAAAACCGCGGACACGCCAGGCGTGCTCGCGGCATTGCTTGGAAAAATAGATTTTAGTAAGTAAATTTATTATAACGTAATTTAAGGTTCTCAAACTTTTTTTACTAAAATTCCATGCATAAATGAATAAAGTTTTAGTTTGTTTACGTTATTTATCTCGTATTATCGTAATGTTGGTTGATTGGCCTTACCTAATTACATAAGTATGAATTAAATTCAAAATATTCAAATGAAATAAATTGATTTCTTATCTTTTTTCCAGGAAAAGTTAAATTTGTACCGGAAACGGAAGATATTAATGATGACAAAATTTTTAGCGAGACAAACGAAAAGCAGTTGATTTTTATATAATAGAGAAAATTTTACTGTACGTGTGTATGTCACTGTGTGTGTATGTATAATTATATAAAGATATACATCGGATAGGAACGTTTTTTTTTCATTGATGGCGTATGGAGTTGTATAAGCGACTTCATATAAGTAGTATATCAGTCATGTGGTACCCATAACACAAGCTCTGCTTACTTTGGGGCCAGATGGTGCTGTGTGAAATGTCCGGCATTATTTATTTATTTATTATTTATTCATACATGACACAGTACTGTAAACGGTAAAAACAACGGTCCGATAAATTATGACATTCCGTTTTGTCATCAAATACTGGTTAAAAATCTCATATCGCAAGCTTATAACTCTGAAATTAGCGAAGCGTTTAATAGAATAAAAAAGTTTGGGAACCTAAGGGTAGCTTCAGTAAGTGAACACACCTAGCGTGTTCTCGGCACTACAAAATACCTATTTTTCGTAAAAAAATCTAACTAGTTTTTTTAGGGAACCGCTTCAATATGCCATAGCCTATCCTTTAAAAATGATGCACTAAAAATTTGACCAGAAAAGCTTGCCTAGTTTTGGAAATATAACCGAAACATTCAAAACACGCCTGGCGTGTTCTTGGCGTAGAGACTTAGATTAGCCTGAACACGCGAGGCGTGTCAGTGGCAGTGAATGTGTTAAATTATGAATGTCAGAAAATTTATTAAATTTGTTCATGTTATGTTTTGCGAATAAGGCCATTTCAAATATGTATAAGCTAGGTAAAGTCAAAATTTTATTAGATTTAAAGTATGGCACACAGCTGTCAGTATTTTTTAGATTAAATATGGATCTTATACACCTTTTTTGCGCAATAAAAACGTCCTCTTTGTTTGTACTGTTACCCCAGAGAATCAGGCCGTATCTCAATAGTGAAGCAACCGAGCCGTGGTACGCAGTTAATGTTGTATCTTTGCTTGCTACTCTTGATAAATGACGTAGTGCATAAGCAAGGCTATTAATTTTTTTAATTATGTTTTCAGTGTGGATTTTCCATGTCAATCCTTTATCTATATATAGCCCTGAAAATTTCGTAACATCTGAATCTTTTATTATTTCATTTTGATAATTTATGTTAATATATTTTGAATTTATAATGCGTTGTTTAAAATGCATTATTTTAGTTTTACTTTCTTTAAGAGTAGTGTTAATATTATTTTCATAATTTGAGTCTTCTTTTTTTATTAAGACTGTGCTGTCATCTGCAAAGAGTACCATCGGATGACTCATATGCTTAGGAAAATCATTAATGTAACACAAATATAATAATGGTCCTAGAACACTACCTTGTGGCACGCCATACAGATTGTTCCGAAGAGAAGACCTATATTTCTCTTCTAACCTTGAATTTATATTTACTCGAGTTATTTCTGTGTATTGGTTTCTATTAGATAGGTATGATTTTATTAAATTCAGAACATTACCCCTAATTCCATATTGTTCTAATTTATAAATAAGTAACTTGTGATCTACACAATCAAATGCCTTAGACATGTCCATGTATATTGCGAGGCAGGAACCCTTTTATCCACATTATCTACTACCTTATCTAAGAAATCAAATATTGCTAAGTTGATCGATTTTCCCTTTCTAAACCCCTTTTGCTGATCATTTAGTATGCATTCTTTTTCTAGGTAGCCATAAAGACTATCATAAATTATTTTCTGAAAGATCTTAGACATTATTGGGATAAGTGCTACTGGTCTATAATTTGCCACCTTATCTTTGTCTCCATTTTTAAACAATGGATTAATTATTGAAGTTTTGAGAGCCGTTGGGAAAATACCAGATTCAATACATAAATTAAAAATAAAACTTAAAGGGAAACATATTATATCTGCCACATATTTAACTATCGATGTCGATATTTCATCAAATCCAACACTCTTCGTGTTGTTTAGACTACACACTCTTTTAACTATGTATTTTAACTATGTTATAATGGGTTCGTCTGACTCTGGCACTGTTTTAATTTGAGTTTAATTATAATTGTAATTGAACCAGTACAATTGATTAAAATACTTGGACATTTTACGAGTACAATCATCACAATTGATCTAATAGCAGTCCAATGATGCACGTGAATATCACTCAAGGAGTGGCCGATCTTTGAGTCTTCTCATAATTGCAAGCTACATTGCGCAAGTCATTGCTCCATCTAACTAAAGGACATCCTCCAGCTGCTATTTCAGGAGTTATAAAGGAAAGGACTACAGGACAGTGCGCATCAGAGGCTTCTTTCGTGCACTTGGCACAGTCTTAGAACTTTTAGGTTCTACGACGTGCCGGTTTCCTCACGATATTTTTCTTCACCGTTTAAATGTTAAAGCACATAAATGTTTCGATTAGAAAAATCCATTAATGCGCGACTGGATGCGAACCCCTTAGGATCGGAAGACGGGGACACTACCACCAGACCACCAGTGCTTTAAGCGAATGAGATACACTCGAGAGAATAGAAATCGCACATAAGGGAATTTTCCTGCATTTTGATTTCGACACTTGTTTTTTTTTTAAATTAAAGGTTGGTTGCAAATATAACTTAAATTAAATTAAAGTACACACTGTTAGCTTCCTAAAAACCCATAATGTCTGGCCTTGACTTTCCAAATCATAGCAGTGGCGGCTTAACAATGGAATGGCCTAAATTCGCTGGTTTCAGGTAGCGCGGTTTGTGGGACTTTGAGCAGGTATAAAACGATAAGGTATGATTGAAATGACATCATTTGCATACCAATTCCCAGTCAGAAAGGTCCTTTAACGAATACGTCATCTCTCTAAACAAGAAAATGGATACCACACTAGAAGCAGCGTCTCAAATGGTTGCACTAATCGAAGCTGGACAGAACCAAAGTTAAGTGGCTCGTCAATTAAATTTGAGCAGATATGCTGTTCGACGTGTATACCAGCGATATCAGCAATCTGGTGACTATACTAGGCGACCAGGAACAGGCCCATAACGTGCGACAACACTTGTGCGATTTCTATGTTCTCGAGGTAGGTGGATATTTCTAGTATAATCAATTAATCACAGAATACATTGCCATCGTCTACTAACGTAATAACAGTTTGTTAAATAGATGGGTGGTGTACTTGTTCATCAGCTAAGTCCTATATATGTAAACGTACACATGTTTGGAGCGTAAATGGGTTTCCCCGTCACGCGGTTGCTTGCAAACACATTTCCAGACAGATATTGCAAGCCATAAATCTCCCAAAACATGTGACGTGCACAGCAAACATGTTGGTTGTAATACTGGTAATACGTGGACAAGAATAAGTATTGTCTAAACGTAGTAAATCAATTGCGGGTAACAATAATTTTCTGCATTATCATCCACAGTCAATTTACCCATCTTGCCCAGTTCTCGATCTGAGTTTGAGTTATGTTATAAATTAATTAAACTGTAAAAAATATGTCATACAAGTTAACAAAATTTCGTAGAAAGTAAATATAATATATAAAAAAATATAAAGTACTAAAAAGCGTAAACAAAAACTTTTAAACCGACTTTAAAAAGGAGAAGGTTCTCAATTCGATTGTATTATTTTTATATTAAAAGAAGTTGGTTTTATTTTTAGTTTTTAATACGTAATTATGAAATATGTAATTTTCAAGGTGCTGTTTACTGCTAGAATGTGCGGTTATGTCTGATTCCAGGTTTTACAGAATAGCTCGGAATAATCCGCTTTGCGCTCTAAATGTGTAGTAGGTGTATCAAAAGTGTTAGGTATCCCAAAGGGGTTTCGCGTCTATTGTTTATCTACGTTTAATAAAACGAAGCTGTTAGATCTATACTTCAACCGAGTACGGTTGAAACACGGGAGCACACACCCACCAGAAAATCAATTTGCCATTAATTACATGAAGCCATTAAGTTGCTTGTTGACTCCATGACGGGAAAATCTGTGCTTAATTACAGACGACTGGCATAATGGCGGATTGGGGCTTTTGAGGACATAGGGATGTGCCGGCGTTACCCAAGGATAATCAATCTCTGACGTCGACGTTTGATTACGGTTCTCATGTGGAATCGTGGAGTCCTGTTCAATCAACATTGACAGCAGATCGGGTTTCGGGTTTGTACGAGCACTTGTGAGAATTAGGACCACCCTTTTTTCGGATAACCTGAGCTTTTACATATAAGGGTTGATAGGTACAAGGCTGAATGTTGTGTTTGACATTTGATCGTTTATATGGCACTAGCGACCCGCCCCGGCTTCGCACAGGTGCAATGCTGATACTAATTATACTACAGAATGGTTATCCCTAAGAGATAGACATATACCATCGCGGACTTTTTTGTAAACCTTTTTAGGTGTACAATACTGTAGTACATTATTTTGATCTATCTCGTAGGGTTCAGCCAGCGTTTGCAATGTAAGCGCAAAAAAATAAGTTTATTTACGACACCGAATTAGAAATCTCTTAGGTTATCAGTGTTTCTCTACTATATTATGCATATTTTATACATATAAACCTTCCTCTTGAATTACTCTATCTAGTAAAAAAAACCGCATCAAAATCCGTTGCGTAATTTTAAAGATCTAAGCATACATAGGGACAGACAGACAGCGAGAAGCGACATTGTTTTATACTATGTAGTGATAACCAATTTGGGATTAGGTACCTAAAAGTTCATATTCGTACAATATAGAAACGTACAAGTGCCTTAATTAATATTATTCCTATTTTTCTCAGCCCTTTGACATCATGATAATACTCAACCCATACGAGTGCGTGGAAGAAAACACCAAGTATATTATATATATTATATTCAGTATCCTGTAATTCTGTTGTTTCCAATTAGTAACTATCGTTGTTTGTTTTTTACTTGAGCTTATGCGTGATTTTGAATGTATCTAAGCTCTTTTTGTTATGATGGATCACGTTTGCCGAAACAGCTCTTCTTGATAAAGCCTTCGAATACCGGCTTAGACGAAAAATAGGGATCAGAAAACCTATATTATAAACGTATCAAATGGGTGCTGCTTGCGTTGAGCATGGATAATTATATGCAATAATAAACCTTGTGACAGTCTGGAAGAAAACTAAGAATTGGTTTCTATTATTTTATATTGTATATTCTATTATATTGTATTTACAAAAACTGATTTGATTATACTATCGTGCTCCCTATCGTTTTAGTGTATAAGGACAGCAAACATTTTTTTCGTGCTATTCTGTGAAACATGACTTTTATCAACATTTTTATATCATGACTGTGTAGATTCCTCTAATAACTCGTACCTATTGACAATACTAACAGTCTGCGAGCAAGACCAGTGATTAGGAACAGACAGACAGGCAAACAGACGGACATAGCGACATAACTATTAGGGTTCCTTGTGGAATTCAAAACACTGTGGCAAAATATATTTTTTTAGTTATGTTTATGCATTAAAACATTTATAACTTAAATTAATAATAATAATAATGCCGGACTTTTCACACAACATCATCTGGCGTCACGTCAATTTGGTAATTTAAATTTTAGCGTGGTTTGACTTTATGAGTGTGCGTGGGTGCATGTACTCGTATTTATATAGAGGAGTACTTTTTTGAGGCTTCACTTTAGTAGTTCGCGGCACTTCGTCTTTGCATTAATTGGTCAGGGAAAGAAAACGAACGTACGTCATACGATCTATCTTGTCAAAACTGGTTCTAGTTACATTCAAAGTAATGATTCAAACTTTGCCGATTGCTAATCGAAACTGATAGACATTGATTGTATCAATAGTTCCATAATCGCTTTGCTGATTTTTGCTGATTTAAACAATTCATTAGTCTAATGAATTGTTTAAATCAGCAAAGCGATTATGGAACTATTTATACAATCAATGTCTATCAGTTTCGATTAGCAAATGAATTGTTTAAATCAGGAAAGAGATTATGGAACTATTGATACAATCAATGTCTATCAGTTTCGATTAGCAACTCACCTTTTTTTTTTGGACCTGTCCTTGTCATTCTAATGTAAGAGAATAGAGATTGGAACAGATTTAAACAATTCATTAGCTACTTACGGTCTTACTTATAAGGCGCTGCGCAAACGTAAACACCGTTTTGTTTTGTTTTGTTGCCGACACGGCACACCATCAAGGGGAACTGTGGTTGCTATGTCCTGTAGCGGTGATCGGACACAGTCGCCCGTTGCTACTACTGGCCACTGGTACAATTCATTGCTTGTTTTCCGTCAGTCTCACGATGGACGTCGATGAGTCAACTGACGACTTTTAGTTTCCAGTTACCGAACACTTTTTGATCGTCAATGAGTAAGTGTTAAGTAGGAGCAACTGGACACAAAAAATGTTTACGTATGCACAGGGAGTGGATGATTTCATACTGGTTCTATAGAAATCAAATATTCATCGGTAGCTTGTATCTGACACAAGACACAAAAGTGTCCACGTTTGCGCCCTGCCTTAATGTCTCTCAATTTCTGCCAAAAGTAAATCACTGTTTAAAATAGGGCTATCCCTTTTTGTAAGATAGTGACAAATAGTAACAGGGGGAATCTTAAGCAATGTTTAAGCGTTTATGGGAATGGACGTAAATGTATGTTTTCAAGATAAGCTCTAATCTTCTATTTAGAACATAAAACATAGAAATAGAAACAACGAATAAGGTAATGGATGCCTGCGCTATAAATTGCATTCTAACCACAGTGCGGAAAACAACGAGTCGCGTGTTAAATAACATGAACCGCAATGTTTATTTAAATTGGTATCACAATAACCTACATTGTGTACTAGGACCCCTTTCCCGCGGTTTTGCCTGTTCTTCTTTCTCTTCTATCTTATATTGGTATCTGTCTTGATGACAATTTTGCCAATGACAATTTAGTTTTGTTATATTAACGTCATGTTTTTGACGACATCTGTGGCGCAATGGGCTAAGGTCCGGCTGAGACGCAGAAGGTTGCGGGTTCGATTCCCGCCGCGGGACAAATGGTTGGTATGATCTGCAAGTATTTGTTTCGGGTCTGGGTGTTTCTATGTATAATATGTATGTATTTATTTAAAAAAAGTATATAAGTAGTATATCAGTCATGTGGTACCCATAACACAAACTCTGCTTAATTTTTGGCCAGATGATGTTGTGTGAAATGTCCGGGATTATTTATTTATTTATTTAGTTTTAAAAAAAAATATGCTTCTCACTAAACATCCTCCGGCGGATCTGTTTGCGGATGACTGGAAGATGATAAAGAGACTGTGCCTTACCTACTGTGAGAACGTTTTGTATAGATAATATCTATATTCATAATATTATTTAGTGTAGATAGCAGTTCCTTTTATTATTAGATTGTTTTTATTTCATAGAAGTTAGATTTACCTATTTTTACCTACTATTAGTTTTATTTTTCTATGTACTTAAGTACTTTACCTAACATTTATTTGTTTCTCCTGCTGTTCTGTATTCTTATTGTTACGCATTAGATAGTATCAGTAATATAAAATAAGGTGTAAATAAACTGAATTTGAATTTGAATGATCGTCATTTATTTTATGGATTCCTCGTACAAATCTCAAAAAAACACTCATAATTGAATTGTTTACATTTGTGCTAAGTCACAACTTCTTGATTAGAATTCTGCTAAGTTCAAACAATAAAACATGATATATCACAGGAAAAAAAAAATAGACAAGTGATTATGGATAAAAAAGCAAGACGATATAATTATGTATAGTATATACTGAAGTACCTACTAAAAAAAAAATCGGGTTGCACTCCGGGAGTGCCGACAGAAGTGAAAACTTATTTTGGAGAGTTAAAGTTTAGTAATAAATCACTCCAAAATCAGTAATTATGGCGACTGCCAATCAAATACTGAACGAACACAGATGATGCAATATTTTTTGTTCAGAATGTAGATAATATATCAAAGAACCTAACTCAGTAAACTTCTCCATACAAAAGTAGACTGTAAACATGTGAATTAAGGTTTATAATCAAATGGGCGAGCGCGGCAGCCGGCTGCGTCTATATCAAAGAACCTAACTCAGTAAACTTCTTCATACAAAAGTAGACTGTAAACATGTGAATTAAGGTTTATAATCAAATGGGGCGAGCGCGGCAGCTGCGTCTCGCCCCAGACGGTAACGGTGTCGCGAATCCAGAGGTTTACCCTCATCTAAAAATATGCGTACCGCGCTAAAAGAAGTTTTCACTTCAAAAATATAAGGTATGTTAAGTACTTCATAAATGTCAAACGAGGAATGATGAATGAATGAATGAAAGAAATGGTTTTGCTCTTATGGTATTAGACTATGATGTCAAAGTCAATTTCAATACAGTTTTTTAGAGTTCCTAATTCCACAGGAACCTGTACGAGCTAACGCACACATTTACAATGATACAATGAACTTTTAGCAATAGATATCACTACATAGTATAAAACAAAGTCTCTTTCCGCTGTCTGTCTGTCCCTATGTACTTATGCTTTAAAAATACGCAACGGATTTTGATGCGGTTTTTTTAATAGACGGAGTGATTCAAGAGGAAGGTTTATATGTATAATACATGCATAATAATACTAGAGAAACACTGATAATTTTAGAGGTTTCTAATCACATTAGACATTCTGTAGTATATTTTAGTAATAGCATTGCACCCGTGCGAAGCTGGGGCGGGTCGCTAGTTTTCTATATAAATTAGCCTAGCTTGCATTGCCTTACGCTGTAATTATTAATCGATCATTGGTGGAAACAATAAAGCAGTTGTACAACTACACTCATCAGGTTCGGTCGTTTAACTCTCTTCGGAGTCAACACCCCTCAGCTAGCTTCCCTTAGCAGTATAACCACAGCATTACGTATGGGTTTATAACCTTACAGAACCCTTATGTTTTCGCTTTGTCCGTCTGTCTGTCTGTCTGTCCGCCCCTAATCTTGCTCTTTCTCGTAGACTATTAGATATATGGTGCTTAAATTTTGCACGGTTTTTTTTATCATCGATAAACCTACGTTTGACCACGATCTCGCCTGATGGTAAGCGACGATGTGGCCGACGATGGGGCACGCAGTTCTAGAAGACACCTATTTATTCGAGACTTGAAGATACCTAGATTGTAGTTTTCAGGAAAGACAGACGACGGCAAAGCATTCCAATCCTTGGCTGTAAGCATTACCTATAAATGTGGAAGCAAAGCGCTTTGTTCGTAAGGGTGGTAGGTTGACAAGATATGGATAGTATTGAGCGGTACGTCTGCTTGTCCTGTTGTGAAAAGGAGATATATATTAGTGACCCCTACAAAGTTAGGTAGTCTTGAGATACCTCCCCTACATGTATAGAGGGGTTGATTTTTTTATATTTGACTATCCCATCGTGTGGCATATTGTTGTATAGATATTTTAAAGATACTACGAGTTTTCTTAAACAGTTTTTCGATAAAGATATTAGTTTGATAAACATTAACCTTTGAAGCGACCATTTTTAATAGAGGTTTAGTTTCCCCTGTTTTGTTTTACAAAATAGTTAGATATATAATAGAATTACAAGGAAAATTATCACGGATTTTTGCTATGCTAATTAGGTGATGTCGCATTGATTTAGGACCTGGCCTCTAACGGTTTTTGCAGTGTACTTCTGGCGTACACTACAAAAACCACGTTAGAATTACACGTAGCTCGCGTTATATTTTGGACCATAAATAAATAAATATTTAATGAATATTGCTGGACAATGCACAAAACATCATCTAGCCCCAAACTAAGCATATCTTGTATTATGACTAGATGACTGGTAGAATATCTTAATAAATTGTAGCCTTTGCGTTATTCTGATGTATAAGTTATATTATTGTAAAGTTTCACTGAAATCCATTCAGTAGTTTTTGCGTGAAAGAGTATCAAAGAGTTTGTATGTTCCATACATACAAACATTCGCGTTTATAATATTAGTAAGGATACACCTGAACCACCAAACACGCTTAGGACCTACCTGATGTTCAATGGTTACCGCAACATATGACGATTGCAATACCAGGAGTTAACACACCCACGGTGCCGGTCCTAGACATAAGTACTTTCGTCTGTTTCCCAGTAATTTTACTTGCTCCAGTGCCCTACGGGTCTAAACACAGTAACGCTTGCACACTACTGTTTGGAGCCTAGAACTCTTTTTGTAGAGTCCTACAGGTAAAAAATGTGAGCTTACACACGGGCAATTGACATTGCTAAATCCTGTGCAATACTTGCCAATTATGACGTCACAATTACAATTTACGGGAACATTGGAGCAATGTAGTAATTTTACACATCATACAGCAATATAGAGCAAGTTAGGAAAACTAGTCAAGATTGATAGGGTAGAAGGTAAGTAAATAATCTCAATTGAATCCTAGCTCTTCTGAAAATGTTCACTTCATTAATGGAACATTTCACAAAATTAAGCATTACTCAAAAACTACAAATAATACCAAAATTCTACAATCATAATTCTGGATAATATTAAATAAAAAATATAATACATAACTTGACTTTTATATCCAGGAAACAATTGAAACTTTCCAAAAACATTAAACCTCAATTACTCAAAATAGATATTTCGAAATGTTCCACTACTGTTTTGGACCGACGATATATACAAGGCGATGTGCGTGTGTATGTATGTTCCTAATAGAATCCGAAACGGCTGGATCGATTTCGATGAAATATTTAGGAAATCTTCAGATTGGCCTAGCGGGTGATCCTGTGAAGTTTGGTAGCGATCAGATCAACAGAATTTTTTGCATCAATCAAATTTTGTATAGATATAGATTGTATCTAAGGAACGGACATAGCCTACTTTTTATGTACGAGTATGTACTATGCGTGCGAAGCCGCGGGCATAAGCGAGTATCTTATAAACTAGTTGCCAAGACGTAATCTTGTTGAGTCCTACTGAGTCCTACTACATAGATTTATTACAAATACAAAACTTTCTTTATTTAATAAAATCACAAGGACCACTTTGAATCGTCTTCTTACATGCTAGTGAATCTAGGTGCCGGTTCCTCCTAACCCCAGTTCAAGAAGAATCCGGCAAGAAACTTGTCTGGTCTTAACACTTTTGTATGATAATTGCCAATTTTGTTACGGATGCCGAGTCGTGTTGGAGCAGATTCATCTCAACCTTTTTGTCATCTAAATAATCATCTAAATAAGTTTTTGTTTAATTACGTTTTTAAATGTGCCAATCGACAAATCTAACACGTCGCTTGGGACCTTGTTATAGAACATTAATTTAATACAATCACAATTTTAAATTATTTAAGTAGATACTACAAAGAAACTTACTTATATTTTTGGTTACAGGTAACTTTTAATTATCATCAGCAACCAAACAAACTCAATATAAAGCCTTGCGGTTTCGAAAACCCGAAAAACGACTCTCTTATCGAGAAAACAGGTATTGTAAGAACAAAATAATGTAAGTATACAATACATACCTATATATACAGGTACCTAGGAGTATTATGAGAGTGTACTCAACTGCAACGATTCTCTCAGCGGTCCATGCAAAAGATCATAGGTTCCAAGTTCTAACCTCAACAGTTGATATGGGTCATTAGATGCGGGCTATCATCCTATGCTATCAATCGTTTGATTCCCATAGTTATAGTTTACAAGCTATGCTTAGTTTGGGGCTAGACAACGAATATTATAAAAGTGACAGAAACGTTAATAATAATAATTATAATAATGCCGGACATTTCACTCAGCATCTGGCTCCAAAGAAAGCAGAGCTTGTGTTATGGGTACCACATGACTGATACTTAAATACTTCTATTTTTATAAATACATACCTACATATTATACATAAAAACACCCAGACCAGAGATAAATACTTGCGTATCATACAAACATTTATCCCGCGGCGGGAATCGAACCCGGAACTTTTTCCGTCTCAGCCGGGCCTTAGCCAACTGCGCTAGAGAGGTCGTCAAATCTAGTTTCGCCAAACTAGCTAAAATTTCCTAAAATACGAAAGACCTTATTTTGCTCATATAAAGTTCAAATTAGAGTAATATTAGAAATGACAATCCTCCACAAATATTATAAATTTGAAAGTAACTCTGTCTGTCTGTCTGTCTGTCTGTCTGTCACGTTTTCACGCCTAAACCGCTGAACCGATTTTGATGAATTTTGCTATAGAGATACATGGGACCTTGGAGATTGACATAGGCTACTTTTTATGTTGGTACCACGCGTGCGAAACCGCGGGCAACTAGTAATATACATTTGATTCTTTTATGGAATTTATTATCCTAGGATTTTCCGCAGTTTTAGTCAACACCTCTTTACTTGATGACAAAATTGCGCTCATACATGTCAACTTAGTAAATTTAAGAAATGGCATTTAGCAATGTTACTCTAAATCAGACTTTGATACAAACAAAATAAAGTCTTTTGTATTTTAGGAAATTCTAGCTAGTTTTGCGAAATTACAGAATCAGGGCCATTCTGGATGTTAAGATATTTTGACGTTGTTGTTTCTGGATCAATCACGCGGTTTCGGCTGAAAGGGTTAGGATGAAATTCGGTATTAAAGTAATCTGTGACCTGGAGCAGCATATAGGATACTTTTTATGTGGGCACCACGCGTGCTTAGCCACGGGCAAAAGCAAGTCTAATACGAATAGCACTACACACACAGGGTTAGCTTGCCTGAGGGAGGGGTCAATTTTCTTTCGGAACCGCAACCGATTCTGGAAGTGCAATTACTGAAAAGTATCTTACACAAAATTTTTCATCGATCGGTGAAAACATATTTAACTGAATATATCTACCATAAAGATTATAATTCTAAACAAATTCTCACAGTCTTCTTTGTCCTTCCAACTTTACACATACTGTATCCAATGTTTTTGACGTGATAACGTCTTATAAATCTATGAATGCCGGCAGCACGCACGAAAAATTGTCACGTTCCGCTTGAGCCTACAAGCAAGAACAAGCGATAGAGAGGCACGATCGGCCTAAGCATTCGGATTGTGACGCATCTTAATAGATTAAAAGTATGCAATTTTTCATCAATGTTTTCTTATCACGTTATCACGTTAAATGTTCGTCCGTAAACCGACTATACAGACAACTATTTTTAGGGTTCCGTAGCCAAATGGCAAAAAACGGAACCCTTATGGATTCGTCATGTCTGTCTGTCTGTCCGTCCGTATGTCACAGTTACTTTTTTCCGAAACTATAAGAACTATACTGTTGAAACTTGGTAAGTAGATGTATTCTAAAAACCGCATTAAGATATTCACACAAAAATAGTAAAAAAAAACAATAAATTTTGGAGGTTCCCTCCGTTTTTTGCCATTTGGCTACGGAACCCTAAAAATAGTTGTCTGTAAAGTCGGTTTACGGACAAACATTTAACGTGATAACGTGATAAGAAAACATTGATGAAAAATTGCATACTTTTAATCTATTAAGATGCGTCACAATCCGAATGCTTAGGCCGATCGTGCCTCTCTATCGCTTGCGAACGTGACAATTTTTCGTGCGTCGCATCGGGAGGGTACATACATACTTGGAACTGAAACTTAAATTTTTTTTTATCAAACCCATACGTGTGTATCTATGGATAGGTCTTTAAAAATGATATTGAGGTTTCTAATATTTTTTTTTCTAAACTGAATAGTTTGCGCGAGAGACACTTCCAAAGTAGTAAAATGTGTCCCCCTGCCCCCTGTAACTTCTAAAATAAGAGAATGATAAAACGCCCAGATGTACAAAAAACGTTCATGGAGTTCATAAACAAAAATGTTTTTTGCTACAACAATATGCCAACATTACTTTTTGGAGACTTCAAACGAAGATTTTTTAAAGACAATTTGTATACTGTAATTCATGCAGAACGCTGGATACAGGACGTTATTACCACCTTGTCCAACTACGCGAGGAGGCACACAAATTGATAATATTTTTGGAAATATTTCTAGTCAAACTGGAATATATATTACTTAGCTGGTTTAGCTATCACAAGCCTATATGGGCTCGCATATAGTTAGATCTAAATCCCATCATTTAGGTACTAATTATAATGTTTACTTATCAATAACTTAATTTTTTAAAATACACTATTATTAAAACATCGATCAAAGTTACAACGAGCTACGAGAACTTTTATATTATGTTATTTGCTGCTACGGAACCCTTCACGGGCGAGTCCGATTCGCACTTGGCCGCTTTTTATTTATTGCACCATTTATCTGCATGAAAAAATGCTATGATAAACTTCTCGTTTAGGTATGAAGTCTGTTAAATATGGCGGTTTTTATGACCGCAATTTAACAAGCAAGTCGGGAGGCAAACAATCTCTGAACTGCTGCGTGGACGTGAGCGGCATGACCTAGATGTTACTAGATCTTTGTTCATTCATCTGGATAAATTGTACCTTTGAAAGTGGGTTGGAGTTATGAGGCTTTTCTTTTGAATATTTACCTATTGACCCACGTTTTTTCTTCCCAATAGGCATTTATCTTCTCAATAGGTATTTATTTTCCCATTAGGTATTTCTCTGGCAGGGTTATTACGTTAAAGTAGCAGTAGCGACAGTAGTATTTTCGAAATCAGTCGTATAAAAACTGTTATTACGAAAGTCATTCACTGTCTACTCGCCTACTATTATACGCTTATAAAAGAGATATTAACGTAAAAAATATGTGTTTGACAGCAGTGATCTAGTATGATGCTTGATGCATTTTGATGCCGCTCGAGTTCACGGTTTGCACTCAACCAGTTCGCAACTTCAGTGCGAACCGTGAACTCGAGCGGCAACGAGCGGACCGCAGATCAATCTCACCCTGATAAAGATTCTCTAGAACCTACATGAATCTAAACAGTGTCGGTGCCTCCATCGACAAATTTTGAATGTGAAATAGTGATCTAGTTGCGTGTTACGTTATAGGGGTCTGGTTTGGCCCAAAACTTGATATTAGATTCCAGATTCCAGCCAGATTCAGATCCTAGAGCAAAACTTATGAAAACTTAGTATAGGTTTTTAGGATTTCATTCAGACTGACTTAGCATATGTCGAGGCTAGAAGATGGTGTGTAGGTAGATTGTCCAAGTTTTTTTTTTTTTTTTTTTATAATTAAATCACGATGTGATTCACTTTGAATCATCTTACATGTAAGGTAAATTTAGACGCTGACTAAGCCAAGTCTGATAAAAATCAGGCAAGAAGCCTGTCGCTTCTTTGTATGATTATTTTCATCCCTTACCTACAAATAATAGAATTATTGAAATAATACCAGAGAATAAAATATTAAACAGATTTATAAATATTTAGTACTATTCCGCCAATCTATTCCTCAAAAAGAAAGAAAGAAGATTTTCAATCCAGCGCTCGGCGAAGCAACAAGTCTGGAGCAGTCTCGACGTTTTTTCGTTGTAGTGCTGAGCGAGTCGATTGATGATGATGCCTCGTGGAGAGGTGAAGCACGTGTCGAATTCCTTTTTGAGGAGTAGATTGGCAGACTAGTACTAAATATTTGTATCTGTTTAATGATTTCTAATGGATTTCCGCAATGTCACGCCTGAATAAATTATCTAACAAAAAAATAATTACCAGCTGGGTAACCTGAGCAAATGACCTTGAAGCGTGTTAAAAAATCAAAGTTTAGACTGAACTGTCAGCTCAGTTGGTAGTAGCTCTGCCTTCTGCACTGTAGGTTGAGGGTTCGATTCCTTCCCAGGATTAACATTTGTGTGATGTACATTAGTGTACTATTAAGTGTACCCACCCGATAGACTGACGACATTGTAAAGATCGCAGGAAGTCGGTGGATGGAGAGGGCTCAAAATCGTTCTTCCTGGAAATCTATTGGGGAGGCCTATGTTCAGCAGTGAACTTTATAAAGGCTGTTATGATGATATGATGACATAAGTATTCTGTGTCTGGCTGGGTGTTATAAAGTATGATAAGTATGTATTAAAAATAAGTATTCTATCAGTCATCTGGTCACTATGTTATATATACAAGCTATGTTTAGTTTGGAGGTAGATTGTGTTGAGTATATTGTCAATCAATATTTACTTATAAAATAAAACATTTTATTTTATTTGAATTACATTATATTTATATTATTCGAGTAAACTGCAAGTTAAAACGACGTCAATTTTGGATCTTATTTCATAATTGAATTTACAGAGTGAATAGCCATTTTTAAAACAATTTAAAATGAGGAATTTAGAGGTAAAGATTTGAAAATACAAACCATACTTTTCTTCTCATTATTATTTTGTTAATTTATGATAAGATAGCTAAATATACATTTTGGAAAACACGAAAGTAGTACTCACGAATGTTTTGAAAGCCACTAAATAGCCGCAAAATAAGAAACATTTCTATACAAAAGGTTAATTTTTGAGAGTACTTTATTATTTCATTCAAAATGTAATAAGTTGAACTAAATTTACATTTATTTGATACATTTCATACGCAAAATACTCTTTAGAAAGTACTGTCCATTATGAAACCAATTTTGCTAAAAGGCCTGTTTTGTGATGAAAATTTGGTCGTAAAATGAAATGAGTTTGTTTGAGATTGTCATAATAAAATTATGATTGCCAAATAATTATTGCGCAATTTCTTTTAGAAATTGAATGATATCATGGGTACCACATGACTGATATACCATTTATGTACTTTTTTTTTAAATACATATATATTATACATAGAAACACCCAGACCCGAGACAAATACTTGCAGATCGTACAATCATTTGTCCCGCGGCGGGAATCGAACCCGCCAACTTAGCCAACTGCGCCACAGAGGTCGTTAAATGATATTTTTTAGGCCAGCTTAATGAAGGAAGTTTAGTTTAGCTTAGGAAGATTTAGTTAGCCTGATCTAGAGACCAAACTTACTGGAATAGTACAAGTGGTTTTAGTTATGTTGTCTCACTCGCACAATAGTATAGGAATATTGTGCGAGTACTAACAACATTGCCTTTTTTTTTAAATATAAGTAGACCTTTGACCACGAACTCGCCTGATGTTATGCGACGATATGGCCGACGACGGGGCACGCAGTTCTTAAAGAGACATATTTACTCTTGACTTTAAGAGACCCAGATTGTAGTTTTCAGGAAAGACAGACGACGGTAAAGCATTCCAATCCTTGGCTGTACGCTTTATAAATGTGGAAGCAAAGCGCTTTGTTCGTAACTAATACTTATATTATTACGACGACCTCTGTGGCGCAGTTGGCTAGGACCCGGCTGAGACGCAGAAGGTTGCGGGTTCGATTCCCGCCGCGGGACAAATGTTTGTAAGATCTGCAAGTATTTGTCTCGGGTCTGGGTGTTTCTATGTATAATATGTATGTATTTACAAAAAAAAAGTATATAAGTAGTATATCAGTTATGTGGTACCCATAACACAAGCTCTGCTCACTTTGGGGCCAGATGATGTTGTGTGAAATGTCCGGGATTATTTATTATTATTATTATTATTATATTAATACTTTGAGTACTATAAAGAGATTATAAGAGTGAACTAGTCGATAGTCCTTCCATACAAACGTGGAAGGATGATCACACCACCGTCTGACGTTAAACCGCCAAAACGAAGAGTGGTATCAATTTGTCTCGTCATAATCTACGCTTGTATCGCAACAGAATCATAAAAAAATATGGGTTTGACTGATACAAGCTTCAAAAAAACGTATTTCAACACATATTTTAAGGGAACTTTGGGCATAAATAAATAACATACGCAGTGCATAAACTCCAAAATGATTCCGATACAAGCATAGATTATTTATTCAAGAGCTCAAATAACTTTGTTTTGAATAGATACCATAAAGCGTTATCTAATCTAATTAGATAAGACTATGCTTTCTACTTAAAACAACCGCATAAAATCATGAACAGACTTTTGGCAAAAGGGATCTCAAGACAAGACTTAAACGAACCAAGCCGTTTGAGTAAATGTAGTGTATTAAAATATAAATGATGAACATTAATAATCTTTTATAAAAAATATTCTTGTGTTCTTCAAAGTGTCCGTAAATAGACAGTAAAATAAGTGCGTTTGGTTACGTTCTTAAACATTTACTAGATTGTACTACTTTGCTAGATTGTAATATGTTTTTTTAAATAATACAATAGTAAAAAAACCACCGATAAGAACACTGCTCTTACATTAGAACAAGAAAGCTACGGGGATTTCTTATTCTAGATATACTCACTAGATAATGTATTGTTTAAGTCTGTTGCCATCTCTATTGTTTGAAATTGGAAAGACAAGGATACAGCATACTTAAGCGCCACGCTAGCTATAATAAAAATAACAATAACGCCGGCCATTTCACACAGCGTCAAAGCCACAAAGTAAGCAGAGCTTGTGTTATATGACAGAGCCACATGTGACTGGTATTTATACTACTTACATTATATATATATATATATATATATATATATATATATATATATATTAAATACATACACATTATACATAGAAACAACCAGACCCGAGACAAATACTTGCAGATCATACAAACATTTGAACAAATATACATCGAACCCCATTAACTATGTCACGAGCGATTCATTGCGACATTTAAGGTTCGTTTCTTTATTGAAACAGGTTATAAGTACGGTTTGCATAATCAGCGTGAAAATATAAAACATTTTGTCCCACTGCTGGGCAAAGGTCTTCCTCAAATCCTTCCAACTAGCTCGAGATCTCCTTCGAGATCGCCCACCATCTTCTCTCAAAGTGGTCAAGATCATCCATCCAACGGTTTTTCGGCCGACCGCGACGCCGCTGTCTATCCTTCGAGATCGCCCACCATCCTCTTTCAAAGTTGTCAAGATCGTCCCTCCAACGCCTTTTCGTCCGACCGCGACGCCGCGCCGCTGTCTATCCTTCGAGGTCGCCCACCATCCTCTCTCAAAGTTGTCAAGATCGTCCCTCCAACGCTTTTTCGTCCCACCGCGACGCCGCTGTCTATCCTTCGAGATCGCCCACTCCTCTCTCAAAGTCTATTTCTGTATGGTAGTATAGTATGGTAGTCTGAAGTATGGTATTTTTCTTGCTAGTGTGTCTAATTTCCATGTTCCACAGAATTCCACAAATTCGCCGTGAATTAATACGCAATGCGCGCTATGGCTGTGGACTCAAAATAAACTGACGACCTCTGTGGCGGGTCAAAGCCCGTTTGAGACACAGAATGTTGGTTTCCCACCGCTGGACAAATGTTTCTATGATCTGCAAGTATTTGTCTCGGGTGTGGATGTTTCTCTGTATAATATGTATGTATTTACAAAAAAAGTTGATAAGTAGTATATCAATCATCTGATTCTGATACCCATAACAGAAGCTCTGCTAACATTGGGGCTAGATGATGCTGTGTGAAATGTCCGGCATTATTATTATATTACACTAGCTACTCAATCAAAATATTTCAAAGTAGAATTGAACAAAAGTTTCCCTCGTACCATGTATCGATGATCCAAATGATCTTTTCACCACATTGTCTAATATAATAATTAAAGAGCATGCTGATATATTTACAGTAAAAACATGCAAAGCAAAGAATTGTGCTAGATTTGCCGACTGGGCTACACCGGGTATCTATAGAAGTAGGAATACATTGTACGAATTATATTCTTCCAGGGAGGCAATGTTAGATGATCCAGTTTTTATCTTACATGTTAAGAATTACTCAAAAGTCTGCAAAAAAGTTTGTCATGCGGCTAAGTCACTGTTTTTGAGAAAAATAATATTAAATTCAACAAATAAAATAAAACAACTTGGAAATTAATTAATGAAACAGGTAAATCAAGGGCTCGCAATATACAGTTCAAATTAAATATAAATGGTACAATTTTGACAAAGGAACAGGATGTTGCGAATGCATTTGATAGATTTTTCTCAGATATACCAAAAATTGTGACCAAATCGTTAAACTCTTCAGCCTCCAGAGCTTCCGTTCTATTAGAATCTAGTGTTGCAAAATGTAAGAATGAGTTTAGTTTTGAGCTATATTAACGAGGCTAGTATTGTAAAAGCATTCAAGTTAATTAGTATAAAAAATACAGAAGATCTTTGGGGAATGTCTACAAAGGTGCTGGGTGTCATTATCTTAGATATTGCACCATGTTTAGTATATAATTTTAATAGATGTATCGACAAGAGAGTTTTTCCTGACCTCATGAAACACAGTAAACTCATTCCTATGTTTAAGTCCGGAAGCGAAAGTGATCTCGCTAATTATAGACCAATATCGATATTACCTGCGTTAAGTAAAATCTAAGAAAAAATAATTCTGAATCAGTTATTATATCACTTTAACGTTTACGGCCTGCTACATAGTAATTAATACGGATTTACTAAAGGTCGATCAACAGCCGATGCTTTAAGAGCGCTATACCGATGCAGGTATAACGCTCTTAAAGCATATATTTGAGGCCTGGGAGAAGTCACAGGATGCAGTTCGGGTATTCTGCGATCTATCTAAGGCCTTTGACTGTGTGAGTCATGCAACCCTAATCACAAAGTTAAAATATTATGGCATTAAAAACCGGGCGATTGACTTCATACAGTCTTCTATCTATCCAATAGAGTTCAGAAAGTAGACGTGCGTGGTGAGAGGTCTTCAGAATCAATTATTGATATAGGGGTACCTCAGGGTTCGATACTAGGCCCTCTTTTATTCCTAATATACGTTAACGATTTACCTTTTTTTGTAAAAAATATTTGTGATATAGTTTTATTTGCAGACGATGTCTTTAATTTTTAAAGTTGATAGAGGTAAAACCAGTATTTGCGATAACGTAAATGAATCCTTATCGTTAGTTCTTAACTGGTTCACTGTAAATAATCTTTTGCTTAATTAAAAAAAAACTAAATGTATCAAATTAATTTGCCAAATGTTATTCATAGCCCGACCAACATTGAAATGAATGGAGAGGCAATGAAATTTGTAGATTCCACGGTCTTAATATTGATGCAAAACTACAGTGGAGACCACAAATTGAAACACTTGCTGGTAGGCTTAATTCCGCTGCATATGCAGTTCGTGCGATACGGTGGCTTACTGATGAAGCTACAGCTAGACTAGTTTGTTTCAGTTACTTCCATAGTGTTATGTCACACGGCATCATTCTCTGGGGGAAAGCAGCTGATATTGGTAAATTTTTTGTCATTCAAAAAAGGGCAAATACGTGCCATTTATAGAATGAAACCACGAGAATCTTTGAGAAAAATATTCGAAGAAATTAATATTCTCACAATAGCTTCACAATGTATATATGAAAATTTGTTATACACACATAAAAATAGAGATGGGATTCAGCAATATAGTGACCTTCATAGAATCAACACTAGGAATAGACATAAATTATACATCCCTAGGTGTCGACTAGAAAAAGTAAATAAGTCCTTTATGGGGAACATGGTGCGCTTCTATAATAAGCTTCCTGAAAATGCTACTAAACTAACTATTAAGAAATTTAAAGCATACATAAAAGGTAGTCTTTTGAAGAATGCTATTATAATATAAATGACTATATTATTGATAAGAACGCATGGCCTCATGTCGCTCTGCTGTCAGACAGTTAACCGACACACTTGAAATGTATAAACTCTCTTGTATGAGTATTTCGTAGTTAAGGTAGTTATAAGATGGATCATATAAAAAAGCGCTAAGACCAAGACGAGTTTCTTGCCAGTTCTTCGCGGGCTTGGGTTAGGATGAATTGGCACCTAAATTCACCTAGTATGTAAGACGTTTCAAAGTGATCCTTGTGATTGTATTGAATAAAGTATCTTTTGACTTTGACTGCGACGCGTCACCCGTGGTACTTACATAAAAAGTTGCCAATGTCCCAATTTTCTTATTGTTTTTCCGTAAGAACTTCTACAACTTTCTATTACAAAACATAAAAAAAAAGATGAATGGAATCGGTTAAGTCGTTCACAAGTAATCGCGTGACTAAGGGAAATAGTCACGCGATTACTAAGGGAAACATGCTAAGTTTTGTGCCTCAAAATATATATATATAAATATATATATATATATATATATATATATATGTAGATTATTATTTAAATTTATTAGAAATGTATTTTGAAACATAAAGTCTAGCACGTATACTTACCTATACGGACCATGGAAAACGGATCTATGTTCTGCGGTCCTACCCACGTAGGATGAGAAGATTCAATTTCATCCAAGTAGCAAGTCATGTCTAAGTTTTCAAACTTGCGTGTAACTTCTCGGTTCAGTTTCAAACTTCGTTCATCTAAAAGTGTAGCTGTAGGTAACTCGGTAGGTAGCTCTAGCTACTTAATACGTAATTTCGTTCCTTTATACGGAGCAAACACAAACATTGTTGTATTATACCTATTTTATTACTGTTGAGAGTTATTGTATTCTGGGAGGTTTATTTGTACAGACTAAGTGAAGGCGGCTCTATTCTTTGTTTTACGTTAGTAATAACAGATAAGTAAAGACCTATATAAGTAAAAATCAATAGAGTAGCTTTCAGGAGGACATTTGAAAGTTTAGTGTTTTTACATAGTTTAGAAATGAAAAGAAATGGGTACCTAAGTGAAATTGTCATACAATTTCTGTAGAAGTCCCAAGCAGCCCAAGCTGTTTCAATTCTGCTTGCTTGATGGCATTGGCATTTAAATGCAAGATACTCATGGATCATGGTGCCGAATTAACCAATTCAAAAACATGATTTTTTACAAATAAATTTTACTGTGTCTCATTTCTTTTAATTGCAAAACGATGAGAACACGATGTAACGTTGTATCTTAAAACAGAATAAAATATGATAGTTTCATCTTTGAATTGTTTAGAAATCAAAAGAAATAAGACACAGTAAAATTTTATGGCTAGTTGTAGTTGTTACAATATCTCGCTTCGCTCAGTAAAAAACAATTGCTTTATAATCCAATTGTTTCCAGAAATACAGTTACCAGTCCAATTGATTAAGTACTGTTACATAGTATCATTAGTTCACTGAACCACCATTACTTGTACTCTAGAGATAGAAAAGTTTCAGTAGTTCGATTTTTAAGTACATAGAATTGCTTGAATTGCTTCATGCTTCATAGGAACTAGAATGACCTGTTTCATTAAAAAAACTAATCTTAAAATACGATTTTTTCGTCTGCTATTAGTAACCGCGAGTCAGATAAAATTACTCATATAAACTTAACATTCGTTTCTTTGTTCTTCTAATCATGACACTCTTTCAAACCAGTGTGGTGAAAGGGTTAAAGCGCGCATCCAAGGCACCTATCGCGCACTTTATAAAAACAGGTTATAATTAGGAAATCACCAATAGGTAAGTAACATAAAGGCTAATGATTTGTTTAAATCCTGTTGCCGTCTCTTTTGACATTAGAATGACAAGGATAGAGCATACTTTAGCACTACGCTAGCTAATGATGTGATTATAAGATACAGGGTGATTAATAAAACGTAACTATCTACACATTTTGATAAACACAGATTTTACTCACGTATTATTTTGTTCAGTGCGAACCGTGAACTCGAGTGGCAACGAGCGGACCGATAATCAAATTCACCCTGATGAAGATTATCTAATTAATCGAAACAGTGTCGGTGCCTCCATCGACAAAATAATACGTGAGTGAAACCCATGTTTATCAAAATGTACAAAGAAATCTTTGAAAGTAAAATGTCACCATCTCTACGATTTATAGACGGCTTTATTTTTAACCGACTTTATCAAAAAGGAGGAGGTTCTCAATTCGTCGGAATCTTTTTTTTATGTATGTTTTCCGATTACTCGAAAACGGCTGAACCGATTTGGAAAATTGTTTTTTTGTTTGAAAGGGTATAAGTACTTCACAGGTGGTCCCATATAAATTTTATCAAAATCGGTCGAGCTGCAATATCAACGAAAATGTAAAAATTGTATACATCGATGATGTTTTCATGTACTTTGATACCGCGCTGTTTCATTGGAGCGGTGAGTTTATTTGGCCAACCCAATATTATATATATACAAAATACATCTACTTTCCACTAAAAATGTATAGGTATGCCTATGTAATAAAGGCTCAAATTTCATTCAATGAAGTCGGTTTCTTTTTTGTTTTTCAAAACGTAATTATTTTTTTCAAGAAACATTGGCTATACTGCAGTCGAGTTCGCAAGGACATTGCTCGCGTCATTCAACTATGCTGATTCGTTTCCTCGCGCACGTAAAAATAGTTCAGCTTATCGACTCTTGTGATAAAGGAATGTGCTAATCCTATGATAAGGAGCTACTCATACGCACTAAAATTAATGCCTACGCATTGTAGTACTTCGTATCGTGTCACTAGTTATTTCTAACAAGTGTGGTGAAAGTGCGACTCAAAGGCTCCTTTCGTGCACTTAGGTAAGCCTTAATGTAAGCTCTCGACCTTACCGACAGGACCCGCAGGAAAGACAAATCAGTACATGCGGTGTCGGTTCGGTTGCAGGTGCATAACGGCTGGCACCGAGCCGGGCTTGTTTCAATTTTTCCTTCTCTATTGCTAGCTCTTCTGTTTGTCAGCAGGGGGACTAATCCCCAATAATTTGAAGTCTATCGCAGTCGTCTCCATTATCAGTCCCCAAGCAGCACTCATCTGTTTAACGTAGAAATCATCACTCGAAGTGTTATAATTCAGCGAAAATTACCAACCCGATTTTTACGGGTACGGCGTACGGTACAGGTACAGTCAGATGCGGGTACTAAGCCATTTTTGATGATCCTCAGCTGATCGTTATGGTGTAGAGCGGATGGTAAAAGTAATAAACTTATAAAATATAATTTATTTTTGTATAAAATCATCTGAAGGGAGACAGGTGCAGGTGTCATATGCTATTGTAGTACTTACGTACTACGTTTATACTACGTAGTTTGTAGTGTACAAAAAGAAATTAATTAAAACTGCGCACGCAACACAGGATAGTAATAGTATTATGTAATTAAATTACTTTCGATATGAAAACAATGATGACGTTCGTTCGTTACTTGCGATGCTCAATGTGATCACACCACAGTGAGGGTCTACTTGGTTAAACTATAAACGAAATAACGGGACTTATTCTTATAGTGGTACTGGTTATAACCGGTGTGGTGAAAGGATTAAAGTGCGCCTCAGAAGTTCCTTTCGTGACTTGGCACATATCTTCAAACTTTTTACGTTCCACGACATGCCGGTTTTCTTGCGATGTTTTTTGCTTTACCGTTTGAGAATACTGATATAACGGGACTATAATCGTGCAAAACCTTCTCTTTGATACATTTTTTATTTATTTATTTTATATGAACAATACGAAGCTTGGGATGAATCTGCTCCCAACTCTTATCTAGAGAATCTTCATCAGGGTGAGTTTGATCCGCGGTCGAGTTGCCGCTCGCGTTCACGGTTCGTGCATTAAGCCCGTGTTTATCAAAATGTTTAGTAAGGATCATACAAAAATGTTTAAACCAGGCAAATTTCTGCCTGATTCTTGATTTAGGGATTCAAAATAGTCCATGTGATTTTTTAATTAAAATATATTTATTTCTTTCGTCTATACCATAATTATAATTGGAAAACGATGTACCTGTTTAATTTGACCGAATTTAACGAACGTTTAGACGGCGTTTTTACTCCGTTCGTCCGATGTATCTTAATCGGTTTGCCGAGTCGACGCCCTGTATAGTACAGTAGCATAAAACCTAAAAATAAAAAAAACGGTCATCGGTTTAACCCGAAACCTCTATGATACCCATTCCCAAGCTTTAGGCAGCTAAGGTTATTACTTTGCTTACCTGTGACAATATCATAAGTTTTCCTATATTATTTGCATTTCTATTTCATTTCCTTTTCTATGTTCTCGCTCAAACTATCCTACGCCGCGCCGGTGGATATATCAAAAATACCCTTTCTCGTGATTGCGACAAACAAACCTTTTGGTTGTTAGAAAGGTTTGTTTAAGCGGCAATTTTTTGAGCAATAATTGCTGGGCAACTAGTAAATCTTAACTAGTTTTCCTAACTTACGCTATATCGATGTATGTTGTGTCGGTACATCTATAAAATTGCTACAAGCTGCCGTAAATTGGCTAATGTTACTGTGACGTCATAATTGGCAAGAATTGCTCAAGATTTAGCAATGTCAATTGCCCGTAAACGTACCTTTTTTACTTGGTGGTAGGGTTCTACAGCAAGAGTCTTATATGGTGGGCACCAGCACAGTGCCAGTTATTCTTCCTCTAAGATCCTTTATTCTTCCTTTATTTAGATTTAATGGGCACTGAAATAAACGAAATTGCTGGGCAAACAGACACAAAACTCATGTCTAGGGCCGGCATGCATGCGTGTGATACCTCCTGGTATTGCAAGCGTTATAGGCTACGGGACTTACTATCAGTTCAGGTAGGCCGTGTGCTTATTTACTGGGTCAGTTATAAAAAAACCCTTAATAATCGATGACCGACTTATAACTGTCGTACTACTCGTGCCTTTGTGACGTTCGTCGTTACTTCGGTGATCATGACTATCTAACTTTAAATGGTATTTTAAAGGCCATTTAAAGTTCTTCCGACCGGCTATTAAGAAACGAACTAGGTAAATTAACACCACTGAAATGGTTAAGATAGTTTGAGCTGTATTTTAGGGTTCCGAAGTCCACATGGAACCCTTATAGTTTCGCTATGTCTGTCTGTCTGTCTGTCTGTCCGCCCCTATTTATCGTGATGAAATTTTGCACTGTATATAAGATATAATATATATAATCATAAACAGTGTAAACAATCAACAAACAATACAGAAATAACAAATAACAAAGTATAATAGCATGAAAAATAATGTTTCATGATAGAGAAGAATGAGAGTGAGCATTCTTTTAATGTTACCAATCCGTTATTACCGATTAGTTTATTGCGAAATTGAAAAATGTTATATTTTTGCCATATGATTTGCTCCGATTGCAAAATGCAACGCAAGTTAAAGATAAAGATAAAGATATGTGAGTATAGATTTAGAGATCGTCTGCATATAAGTGATAGGACGAAGAAAGTTGTTGACAGATACTATTAATAAATATTGCAAACAGTAGTGGAGATAGAACGCCGCCCTGAGAAACACCAGCATTAATATCACACCAGGATGATTATGAATCATCTATGCGGATACGTTGCCGGCCATGCAGGTAACTGCATTAGATGATGTTGAATTGGTTTGGGACCTAACCCCCAGTCGTTCTTATCCTTATTGACTTCGGAAGCCTTCACTGGGCCTCAGCCTTCGTTGTCACAAGCGCTTAGCCGATTATTATTTTAAAAAAACCTTTACATATTGATAAACACTGGTTTTACTCACGTATTATTTTTTCGATGGACGCACCGACTCTGTTTCGATTAATCAAGAGAATCTTCATCAGGGTGAGTTTGATCGTCGGTCGTCGAGAAAATCGATTATATATATAATCGATATGTGAGTAAAACCCGTGTTTATCAAAATATCAAAACAACTCACGAAAGTTTTGAAATAATCCTTTATTAGGAAAGTGAAATACCGTACAATAAACGAAAAACGCACCGTCTTTAAGACAGACTTAATGATAGCTCGTAGTTTTGTAAGGTTGCTTAAACTTACTTGTCAGCTTCGAAGTTTTCCTTAGTGGTCGGCTTACTCCCATCTTAGCACACATGCATTTAGGCCGACGAAAAAATTTTACTACAGGATATGTTAGTTACATAAATCTTTGTGATGTGATAAGGTCATCCTAAGGTCATTGTGTCATTCTACTTTAAACATATCCCCATAGCATAAATCAGAAGGCACCGTAGACAATAGATTTTTCAAACAAAAGATCTCTTCCAATTAAATTGTCAGGAGCCTCATTGGATGACCAAGGTGAGTGGAACCAACGAATGAAACTGAGCGGTTCGCTTTATTTGGATCAATACCGAGTTCCTCAATAAAAATGTATCTTTACGGTATTATTGAACCCTATTAGGACTCAGGAAGGGCTGTATAAAATCTCACTATCTCCAGATTTCCGATTCTCATAGACAACCAAATTGATGACGTAACTAGGCCACAGAATTGACTGGTTCAACAACCTTGTTTTTTTATACCCTCCTATTTTGTATTTATTAGATACCTACTGAGCTTTATTGGCTATGAACAACACTTTGGGCAAGATTTTTAGAGGGTCGTGAATTCGTAAGCCTATTTTACAACCCTCCCTAATAAACCTTAGAGAACCTCTCTCTGGGGGAGTAAATTCGAATGTAGCAATTACTTACATACGTAATTTAATTAATTTAAAAGCGTTTTACAAGTCTGGACATATAATTGTACCTAAGCATAAGTTACTTATTGCTGTTTAGATATAATTACATTTTAAAAACTAAAAAGAAAACCGACTACATTGAATGATATTTGAGCCTATAATACATTTTTAGTGGAAAGTAGATGTATTTTGTATATATAATATGGGTAGGCCAAATAAACGCACCGCTCCAATGAGACACGAAAGTGCGAAGTACACGAAAACATCATCGATGTATATAATTTTTAGATTATCGTGGATTTTTCAGCTTGACCGATTTTGATAAAATTTAAATGGGACCACCTGTGAAGTATATACCCTTTCAAACAAAAAAAGAATTTTCCACATCGGTTCAGGCTTTTTCGAGTAGGTAATCAGTGAACATACATAAAAAAAAATATTCCGACGAATTGAGAACCTTCTCCTTTTTGATGAAGTCGGTTATAAATACAAAACACAAATACAAAATGTATTATTTCACAAATATTTTTTGTAACATTATGCATTGGTTTTTGTGTTAGTTTACACCGTGTTTCACAAAACTAGTAACTTCACTAATGTGTAACATACAAAGTTATTGCAAAAGAGCACATATCTATGTGTATGTGTGTTAATATCTATTAATATTAATATTAATATAATAATATTAATAAACCCAAAATATAAGTAAATATGAAAAGAAAATTATTTTGAAAAAATGTGGGCTCCTATTCCCCACGGGCCCAGGGTCTCGACTCTAAAAGGCTCAATTATTTACTTCTTTATAAAATCACGATACTGTAGCCAGTTCTTCACAATTGTTTTAAGTTTGTATTGTATTCAGTTTTATTTTTAGTTTTGAAATTGAGAGAACTGGGGCTGTATGTTTGAGCAAAATATCTTTTACAGGGCACTAGGCACCTATCAATCCTTTTCTTGGTCATGGCCCATGACTCATTGGTAAGTATGGGACAGTTACTTTCTGGTATCTACGTACACATCTAAAGTAGCTAACGTAGAGCTTTCTTACTGATGAAATAAAAATATATAAATTAATATTACTTGTAAATTCACACAAAACTCTCTAGTCCCAAACTAAGCAAAGGTTGTACTATAGAAACCAGATGACTGACATTTGCGTGCGTGTTTTTTTTAAAGTCGTGGCTACACCCCTTTTAGCACAGACTTTCTTATTGCAGTCTAAATCACAGAATAATTATAAGCACGGAAATATTTATATAAATAGCGAATCTTTTATAAAATACAACAAAGTGCGTAACTCTATTTGGTATGACGCGGCACTTCTCTACGAGTTTTCCCAACAAGGTGGACCTGCCAATGTACTTGTAGCTTCGAACCTAAAATGCGGAGTGCGCCTGGCCTGTCTAACCCTAACAGTTCAAAACACAGCCGCCATTAGGATGTAAATTATCCGATTTTATGTCCAGGATATATTATGTGGGGCATCGAATTAGAAAAAAAAAATAAACAACCATCTTTTTATTTTAGTTACATATACATAAATGGTAGGGTTGGGATATCTTCTTTTAAGTTTACACCTGTGTTGGAAGAGTCCTCTCTATTCTGTGGTCCTTAATACATTTAAACATAAACAAAACCGGAAAAAAATAACAATAACAATAATAACTTAAGTTACACAAGTACACATAACAATAGGTATTTAGGTATTTAGAATTAGGTTAGATAGGTTTCTTTTTTTGGCGTGACAACGTCTAATAAATCGATGAACGCCGGCTGCACGCACGAAAAAGGATGACACATTGTCCCGTTGTTGTGCTCATTGTAACGTTACGATCGAAACGCATAACAAAACAGATCGTTATGACGTTGTCACGTTAAACTATCGTCCGTTAACCGACTTTACAGACAATTTTTTTTCCTACGTTAAATTATTAGGGTCCTACGTTACAGAAATAATCAAATAATGGTTTGATAATAACAAGTTTTAATCGTCTGATTTCTGATAAGACTTAACTTGAAGGTATATTATGTAAAATTATTAGTTACGTACGAATATGTTTGAGAGCGAGATCGTAAGGTTAAATGATGAAGCGGCGAGTTGTACACGAGGCATTCATTCAGATCGTCACAATCGTAGGTTTGAGTTAAGCACGCCTCAACAGCAATGGTTCTTTCTTACTCATTCTGCTATTGGTTATGGGTGGTTTGTTAGGTATTCCATTCTGTTCCATATTCTGTTGTAAATCATCACTCGTCCGCACTTCCTTAGTTACCAAAGGTGTGCTAAGCGTCATTGTATGTATATTATGGTCATCTATCACGTTGAGTATTCATGTATTGAAAACTGTTAAGGCAATTATGGCTTTCCGTGTAATTATGATTGTATAATGATGCAGTAAATTAAATTAACCTGTAAAATATTTTCTTTATGTAACTGTGAAGTTCAGTCCATTTTTGTAATAGGTAAACATTATTAAGATAATTTTATAGCAGCTGCAATTTTCTTATGAAAAGATTATCAGTTGTAAAATAATGAAAACACAATGAGCCGAACGGTCTGTCACGTGAGGATGATAAAAGGCCTGATGGTATGACTCTTGTCCCTTGTGAGATCGGTAGACTGTCGGGGATTTCCGTCAGAGCTGGTGCTGCGGCTGAATGTGCCGAGGCCCTCAAAAGAAACAAATATGCCAATCTTGATAAGGCCTACATATTTGAGCCTTTTGGAGTCGAGACCTAGACTAGGCTCGTGGGGAACAGGAGCCCACCGCGTTTTCAAAATTATTTCACGGCGTCTGGTAGAAACTGCGTGACCCAAGAGCTGGCTCCAATCTGGCCCAGCGTATGTATAAGCATTGACATTCAACGTGGCGATGCCTCCAGTGTCTTGAGAACGCTGCCCTCTGGCAATGATCTGGATCAGTTGAGCTATTTAGATAGATCCTTAGATAGCTCAACTGTTTTACATATACATATTTTATATTACTGTAAGTATATTAATTTGTACATTTCTATAATAATTTCTGTAAATAAATATTCTAAAATGTACTTTTATTTCTCTGTTTGATTTGCCTAGCTTTGCTTTGCATGGTATCCTATACCTTGTAAGGCAGCATTATGCTAAGTTCAGTACCTGTTTGGCTGCACATGCGGAGTGGTTTGGTTGGGCCAATGAATGACCTTCCCTAATTAGTTTGGGATAGGTAATCTGTTCTGGTTGTTTGTTTATTAGATTCTTTTAGGTGTACCTAACTTCAATGTAAACAATTTATGTTATCTTAGGTTATCATTGTACCTCTCTAGTGTTTTGTTCTGTGCTGTCAAATAAACTTAATTCTTTCTTTCTTTCTATTTAATCTTAATTATGAAGGAACGAAATAACATAATAATTAAACTCTCTATATAACTGACATTTTCAAGACTAAACCTTATATTCAACAAGTTTAACCTACGAAATCACAGCATTGAGATGATAACTGAAAACAATAGATACCAGTAGTTTATCGAATATTTTACGAGCTCCCTATTCAGTCGTCTGTAGTTTACGACTTGACTACTGACGACGCCCCAGTTTTCTGATATGACTCACTGGTTCCCCCGTTCTGTTATTATCACAGTATTTACTAAATAACTTTACGGGTTTACTATATAAATATAATAATAATAATAATAAATAAATATACCGGACATTTCAACCAAGATCATCTGGCCCCAAAGTAAGCAGAGCTTGTGTTATGGGTACCACATGACTGATATACTACTTATATACTTTTTTTTTACATTATATAAACAATAAACATTGCTGGACAATGCACACAACACCATCTAGTCCCAAATTTAGCTTAGCATAGCTTGTATTTTGGTGACTAGATGACTGATAGAATCCTTACTAATACGAGTATTATAAACGCGAATGTTTCTATGTATGGATGTTTGTTACTCTTTCACGCAAATCTACTGAATAGATTTTAACGAAACTTAACAATAATATAGCTTATACATCAGAATAACACAGGCCATAATTTATAAAGATATTGCGTGAATTGTCCAAAATATAACGATAAGTGTCAAGTAGAAAGAAAATCTATAATCTATAAGCTATTCTGGCGTGCGCTGCAAAAACCGTTACAATTACACGAAGTACTAATCCTGCGCAGACGAAGTCGCGGGCACCAGCTAGTACTTATATATTTTTAAATGTATACTTTTTAACACCCAGACACATAACAAACACCTATGTTCTTCACACAAATGTTTATCCTGGGAGGAAATCGAACCCTCAACCTACAGCGCAGAAGGCAGAGCTACTACCAGCTCCTACAAGCGATTAGATGTGCATGGTACCCTTACAAGAATATTCTCAATTGCCATTCCAGGCCACTTACTTTAGGCAACCAAGGGTACACTCAACTTAACATGTGCCGAGTTTAAAGTTTATTAGAATACATAACAAAAATAATAGTTCTCGCAGTAAGTACATATTGTTTATCTGGCTCCGCGTGTACACAGCTGTCACGCTCATTGTCGTACTACAGACATGTGATTCCATATTTATTTGCTTTTACGCTTATTCAGAGGCTACTAATGCGACGCGCACGAAGCAAAACAGCATTATCAGTAGTTTCGATTGTTCAGTGCACGAAAGGAGCCTCTGAGGCGCACTTTAATCCTTTCTCCACACTATTTAGAAATAACTAGTGACATGATAAGAAGAAGCAGGCGACTTCTTGATCAAAAAATCTTGATACGATTCACGGCGCTTAAATCGCGATTTTTGAAGTGATAACTTCTTATGGAAGGGTAAACCTCGTTACGGCGCCAGTCTGTCTGGCTTCCCTTTCTCTATCGCATACGGCAGCGGTAGGCAGGCTCCTCCTCTCACTCTAACCCACAGCGCTAGTTAGATTAGTTTAAGTTATCATTAGTTAATTCTGAAACAAGTTTAAAGAATAATGTTTTCATTAGCTTATTTTCCGCGTATTTGTGTAAATTGCAAGTTAAAACGACTTCAACTTTAGAAGATGATAATTATTAAATATTTTAGACATTATTTCCCAATTCAATTATAAAACTATCCATTACCATAAAAACAATTAGAAACAAGGAAGTAAGAAGTAAAATATTGAAAATACATACTATAATATCTATTATAACTATTACATATCGGTTCAATTATCGACCCAATAGCCACTAAATAGCGGAAAAATGATTTTTTTTTCCAGACAAAAGTGAATTTGTTGAGGACACCGCCTTAAGACGATCTCCTGTGAAAATAACTAACTAATAAGAATTATTTTTTTCGAGATATCCAAATCAAGATTTCTGCAAAAAATTTAACGTTCAAAGTTTTAATCAGTTTATTTTCTGCCTTATAGTGTAGGATGCACGTAAAAAAAACAGGTTGTACTTTATAGGTCTATTACTGATTGTTTCTGTTACCCATGATGGCCCAGGGTTCCAAGGAATCTAATGTGGGTATTGACGATATTTTAAATCTTAAATCAGAGATCGGAGGACTGCAGAACAAGCTTAAGGGTCCGGAAGTTACGAGTTCGCTTCGTTACCTTTAACATAAGTAGTAAATCCTGCTTTAGGAGACCTCTTGGTGGTTCTGTATTCCTAGTACATGGTCCTATGTTCAAGGTCTAATTTTTTGACACTTTACATTAAATATTATCAGAAAATCTATGCTCAGCTCTCGATGTTTTGAGTTTGAGTTTTGTTTTGAAATACGGAAATACTACTTACATAATATATTTACGTGATGCAGAAATCACAACGTAAACACGTTACTTACACGCGCACGCGCACGATAACACGTGTTTGCTATTGTTTATTTTACAAACCGACATCATTGACGTGACGACTACAGTCTAACATCATACAGAGTGTCCAGAGGACATAATTAAGGAAGTCAATTCAAGTTCGAATATTGAAATAGCGGAAGTCGACTTTTTGCTGAAAATAAGGAATACTGCTTAAAGATAAGAAAGAAAAAACATTTATTTAGCATACACATACAAAACAAAAGAGAAAACATTAGCGGAAAAAGGACTAAAAAAAGATCGGAAATTTATACAAAAACAAAAAACTAAGTGTAAAAATTTGCCCTTCCCGCGAACCAATTAACATTTTAGTGTGGCCAAAAACGTCCAATCTCAGCATGTGCTGCTTCCAAGCACGGAAGAAGCGCTGGTTTTCAATTACCGATACAAAATCTTCGAGGGTCTAGAGATTCTTACTTATTATTTTATTGATGATTGTCCCTGGCAACATTATTTGTCAGAGCGGGTATTTCATGTGCCTAAAAAATATTAGCTAGTTATTAGTTAAGTATTAGTTATTTTTTATAGTGGCTTTTTAAGAACTGCTGACGCTATACCCATTGTACTAATATGAATTATGTCCCTACGAGACCTACGACCAGGGATTTTATACATAAAAAGACTAAAGCTGTACATTTCGGGCGAGACGATGACGTCATTTGCGTAAAATATACATCTAAATTCCCTAATCTTTTGTAAAAGGCAACAGGCGAATCACCTAAATCGTTGGCAACAGGTTTTCTTTCATTAAGGGCGTCGCATTTATGTAATCTGAATTTACTGGACAGCTTGTTCAAAGTCTGGCTTTTATGGGATTACGACGCTTTAGAATTGGCAGCTTAATGGCAGGCAGCGGTAATCTTAGCATCGAGGGTATTAGTTTAATGGTATTATGAAGCGCTCTAGGAACAGCTTGCTCAGTCGAGTTGTTCGTTTTACGTTCCGAAGGGTCATATTCATACCTAAACTGCATACAGTTAGACCCACTTGCATCAACGGCATATACTATATGTGTGATAAATTATATAATGTAATTGACTGTATTATTGAATATAAGAATGCATGGCCTCATGTTGCTCTGCCCTCAGTTAACCGACACATTCGAAATGTATAAACTCTCTTGTGTTAGTAATTTCGTAGTTAAGGTAGTTATAAGATGGAAAAAAAGCGCTAGGCCCAGGACGAGTTTCTTGCCAGTTCTTCTCGAGCTTAATTGGCACCTACATTCACCTAGTATGTAAGTTTCAAAGCGATCCTTTGATTCTTGTGATTGTATTGAATAAAATATCTTTTGAATTTTTTGACTTTGACTTTTTTACTTTTTGCATATAATTACTATATAATATTATAAATTTGAATGTTACTCTGTCTGTCTGTCACGTTTTCACGCCTGAACCGCTGAACCGATTTTGATGAATTTTGGTATAGAGATAGATGGGACCTTGGAGAAGGACATAGGCTACTTTTTATGTAGGTACCACGCGTGCGACGCTGCGGTCAGCAACTAGTATCAAATAAACTATCAACCCGGTAAACCTTTTTGGTCAGCGAGCACGACACTTCATTCAGTGGTCCATACGTTCAGTTATCTTGATCGTATCGGGATAACGTAGCGTATCAACCGGAATATGCTACGATGTCTTGGTTTGCATATTATACATAGGGCACGTGAAAATGTTCTAGAGTTGTAGCGATATCTAACGCCCACGTTTTACAGAAAAGTATTTTATTAAAAAACTGTAGCGTAATCAAGTTCATAACAAAAGATGCAGACTTTTTAATCTACTTATAAAGTTTGCTGTTTAAATTTAAAGACATTTATTTATTTATTTTATTATGTAATCATCTATACCTATACCTTATAGTGCTTAACCTGACTGACTGATTCATCATAAACTAGCGAAACCGCGTAAGCTAGAAAGCTTACGCGGTAATTTAAGCTAGCTTAATTTAGAAGGTAGCTTTCTTTTACATCAAAACCACCCACTAGGGCGGGATTTTTTGAAATTCAACCCCTAAGAGGTGAAAACGAATGTATGAAACTTTTTAACGCGTGCTGCAATTTGCTTGAAACTTGATATGAATAAATAAAATGCAAATAAATGGACACGTATTTCAGGATTTTTCAAAATAATTCTAACCAAGGGGTAAAATGGGGTGTGAATGTTTGTATGGAAACTTTTTAATGGGTGGTGGCAGTGATTGGTTTGAAATTTATCAATAAAAATTGGCATGGAGATAAATTGCATCCTGGGGAAGGATTTAAGCTACAATTCCTTACAAAACAAATGCGGACGAAGTCGCGAGCAACAGCTAGTTTATTATAAAATTTAAAGCTAGGTATCGTTACTTAAACTAATAAAAGGACCTAATCTAACAGCGTAGTATTTGTTTTGTGATTCATTTCAACTTGTGAACTAATTAAAACTCGACCGGCGAGATAAAGTGGAATTCCGACCCCGTGAGACTTCGTACTGGCAACCATTGGCATCTACTAGTATATGACCAATGCCTAGTTAAAACTATGCCAACTAGGCAACTGTGAGAAAAAGCCTTAACACGGGAAGCCCACATCTTTGAACAAGTCTGTCTTTTTTATATAAACCAGTAACCAAGCATACGGCCAACCTGATGATAATAAGTCCTTTATGGGGAACACGGTGCGCTTCTATAATAAGCTTCCTGAAAAATGCAACTAAATTACCTATTAAGAAATTTAAAGCATACATAAAAGGTAGTCTTTTGAAGGAAGCTTATTATAATATAAATGACTATATTATTGATAAGAATGTATGGCCTCATATCGCTCTACCCTCAGACAGTTAACCAACACACTTGAAATGTATAAACTCTCTTTCTTGTATTAGTATTTTCGTAGTTAAGGTAGTTCAAGGATCACTTAGAAACGTCTTACATACTAGGTGAATTTAGGTGCCAATTCCTCTTAACCCAAGCCCGAGAAGAACTGGCAAGAAACTCGTCCTGGTCCTAGCGCTATTTTGCATGATCCATCTTATAACTAACTTAACTACGAAAAGCTAATACAAGAGAGTTTATATATTTAAAATGTGTCGGCTAACTGTCTGAGAGCAACATGATGCCATGCATTCTTATCAATAATATAGTCATTTATATTATAATACGATTTCTTCAAAAGACTATCCTTTAAATAAGCTTTAACCTTTCCAATGGGCAGCTAAGTTGCATTTTCAGAAAGCTTATTATAGAAGCGCACCGTGTTCCCCATAAAGGACTTCACAAGAATCACATCGTTCGTATATCGTTATACACTGCTTATGCTAACGTACACAAATGTTTTCGTATACAAACGTGATCACGTGTCTTACTGCAGTTAATTGTATGTTCTACATTTGGCAACATATCACATGACCGTGCGGTCGCCAAGGGATCTCGGTACTCGTGGACTTGTTGGCTGAACTCGGATGCCAACTTGAGCATCGTGTGACCTACTCCTATAAGAACATTGATGCTTAATTGCGGGAAGCTCGTTTGACGATTCAGTGAGTACACGACGTACAACACTTATCTGACTTGGTGTCTTCCAACAGAAACTGTTGGAAGTTTCAATGAAGGTGATTTAGGATGTTGTTATAAAAACTGCTAGTTAGTATTATATAAAGTATTATCTATATTAATATTATAAATGCGACAGTGTCTCTGTCTGTTTTTTGTTACGTTTTAGTACGGCTAAACGGCTGAACGGATCATGATGAAAAAACAACCTTGAAGGGGGATAAAAGTTTAAATAAGGGATGAAAGTTTGTTTGGGCAGCTCATATTTCCTTAAGTTAGAGATCTGAAAATTCATATTTAGGCTTTTAGCAAGAAATAAAGATATAATGTGTTTCAACGATTTTGCAAAATAATTCCCGGCGGTAAAATTCGGGATTAAACTTATGAGATGTTCTTTAGATGCACAGAATTCGTTACTTCCAAAAATAAAAATAAAGGTTTTAAGCATACGCGTACGAAGTCGCGGGTAAAAGCTAATATATTATATATATAGAGAGCACAGGTGGTCTAAGGAAGGAAGAAAGAAAGAAAATATATTTACTTGTAACAACATACGCATAAAAAAACTATATGAAGGTACACTCAAAATAAAAACAAAGAAAAACAGGTCGCGTGGGTTAGAATCCGGCCGTGCACCAATGGACTTTTCTATTCGAAAAATGTATGTGAGCTATTCCGGTACTCTCAAATGGTGTAGGACATCGTGACGTGCGGAAACCGGCAAGTTGTAGAACCTAGGTGTGTGCTAAGATCACGAAAGGAGCCTCTGAAACATTCATCCGTTCAACACACTGGTTCAAAATAACTAGTGTATTAACACGATGAAGAGAAAGAACGTTCTTTTAACGATGAGAAATCTACCACCAGATTTCCAATACATTGAGAGATATAAATGTCTAAAGAACGACAGAGTACTCACTATTATAATTCCCCGGTGACAAGCCTCGATTCAAAGGGCTCCGGGATTTAAAAAAAAAAACGCTGGTGTCATTCTCGCGAAATGCTGCAGGCCGCAGCCAGGAAAATTGATATACCTACCTACTATGTCTATTGTCAGTAACTCTGACAGTGTAAGAGGCTAGGACCCTTTATGGTGGGAGTCCTAGGCCTCCTAGCTATTGGTGTTGTTGGTAGTTGGTACGGTGACGAAATGAGAAGTCCAAAGTTCACTGTAGATATTTGTATTTATCTGACTTCACACTAGTACATGAAATGGTAATTAGAATATGATAAACTGGTATAATAGATTTATTTTGGTAATAACTTAAATGGTAAAAAATGGTATGTATGGTGAGATGGTTATGAGTAACGCGGTGCTGGGCCGGCAGATGTTTGCGCACTGGTTTGCTCAGGCAATTGTGCATATTTGCTTGTAAGACAAAAATGCATAATTGCTGTGTTCGGTGTAAACCCGAACAGACAGATACTTACCTAGAACATGCAAACATTTTGTTCCTCAAAGAATCGAGCAGTCAGCAGAGCAGAGGTTAAAGTATATGGTTGGTGTATTTTAGTTTCAGTTTAGCTGCTAAATTGTATTCCATCAACACTGCTAGGGGCACGAACTTCGACAACTGTAATTGCATTAGTTAGCACGGTACGTGCAGCTTCCCAAACAAGCTAACTGCAGTTCTCTTAGATGAAGTTACTGTTTGTTCTCTAGCAACTTTGCAGGTTGTTCACCGAATAGATTTTAACGGAGTGGACAAAGTAGGCCAAGCCTGCGCCAAATACTTAAAACTAAAATAACGTTTTAATAACTAAAAACCGACTTTATTGAATGAAATTTGAGCTCATAAAAATACAACCGAATTTAGAACCTCATCCTTTTATGAAGTCGGTTTAAACAGTTTTGATTTGATTTTTACTTTAATAATTTTTCGAAATTCCTAAACACCACTGGAAAGTCACAGGAAATCAAAAAACGAAATTTCGTTTACTTAGATGATGAACCTTCTTGTTTTGAAGTTGGTTTAAAGGCGTCCTTCCCCAAAGTACAATCTGAAAATACACTCATAATCTCAGCTTCCTGAAAATACAACTAAACTGCCTAAAGGAAAAAATTACATAAAAGGTAGTTTTGTGAAGAATGCGTACTATAATATAAATGACTATATTGTTAAGAATGCATGATCTTATGTTGCTATATTCTCTGACAGTTCTGACAGATTTGCAATTCATTACCTACTGTTACCTTGTATTAGTTTTTCGTAGTTATAAGAAGGATCATACAAAAAAGCGCTAGAAGCAGGACGAGTATCTTGTCAATTCTCAAACTTTGGTTAGGATAAACATCTAAATTTACCTAGTATGTAAGAAGTTTTAATGTGATTGAGTGAAAATATTTGATTAAATTAGAATTCTACTTTTACGATATTTGAAAACGAAACATCCCTCCTTTGTTTTTGTGCTCCAGGTCCATACTGTTACGCTCACTACGCCCAGGCGCCCCACACGCGCTCAGATGCACATGCATTTGTTCAGTGTGGTTTATTCTCTTGATGTCTAGTGCATTATGTGAACTATAACTATATTATAGTTATAGTTAACTATAAGGATGTACTGATTAACTATAATGGATAAAACATTACTCGTTACGGCTTTAGATAAATTAGCTTAAAACTCAGAGATCTCTATACAAAGCGACCAAGACGTAGTTTGACGACCTCTGTAGCGCAGTGGGCTAAGGTCCGGCTCAGACGCAGAAGGTTGCGGGTTCGATTCCCGCCGTCAATATGTATGTATTGTACAAAAGAAAAAAGTATATAAGTAGTAATCAGTATGTGTCATCCATAACACAAGCTCTGCTTAATTTGCCGGGCCACATGATGTTGTGTGAAATGTTCGGGATTATTTATTTATTTTCCTTTCTTTCTATAATGACATTTGTCTTGTTAACAATAGTGTCAATGTCAAGTGATTGGTTTTTATAATATAGTCACAAAGTCGCAGTCGATAGTCATTTAACCTCTGTGGCGCAGTGGGCCAAGGCCCGGCTGAGACGCAGTAGGTTGCGGGTTCGATTCTCGCCGCGTGACAAATGTTTACACAATCTATGTATTATATGTGTGTATTTACAAAAAAAAGTATATAAGTAGTATTTCAATAATGTGGCACCCATAACACTAGCTCTGTTTAATTTGCGGCCGCATGATGTTGTGTGAAATGTTCGGCATAAATTAATACATTCATGAATCGACGTCTGAACATTCTCAGGATTCGTCGTTCAAATCGAATGTAACTTATAACACTTATAATTTAAGAAGTCGCAGTTTATTGATTAAAAATCAGCTAAGCTTACCCAATAAAACATAAAATAACAAGGCCCAGCCTGGCTTAGAAGATAATTCAATTTTCCTGTCCTCATCCTTATATCAACAGAACTATCGGCAGACCAGCTATGTCATTTCCGCTCGTGTAGCGCAGAACAAACAAGTTATCGACTTCAAATCAAGCATTGATTTTCAATTTCATACTCTCCCCGTTCATATAACCACCTTCAAATTGCAAAATGTTAGCGTTTGTCGAGCCATTATACCATACTGTTTCCGTTCGATTGCTCACTGAAACCGTGCAATCAGAATATTTTATTATAAATACTTACGGGTATTTATCGCGTTTATTTACCTATTTTTCCCGACGTTTCGACAGGTTTACACTCTGTCGTGGTCACGGGATGACTGAAAAAAAAAAAAAAAAAAAAAAAAAAAAACAGAATATTCACCCTAAAACAGATCATCCTATTCTCCGTCTATTGATATTGGGTCCTGTTGAATTTCCTGTTCCATGGTAATAGCGCTGTGCTGGTAATGTGCTGTGCCGTGTAAAATAATTACATGTTAAAAACTAAAAAGAAAACAGCCTTTAATGAACGAAATTTGAGCCAATAAAAATACAACCGAATTGAGAACCTCCTCATTATTTTGAAGTCGGTTAAAAAAATTTTTAATTTACGCTTTTTTGTTCTATACTATCATTTTTCGAAATTCGTAAACACCACTGAAAGTTACAGGAAAGCGAAATCTCGAAATTTCGTTTTCTTGAATGACATATTTTCCAGCTATTTTTATTTAAAAACGAAACTAATGAACAGATTTTTATGAAATTTCTATGGGACCAATCGGGAAGTATATCCTTTCACATGAAAAAATATTTTTCCAAGTAGGTTCATGAATGACAATGTTAGGAGGTAACAAAAAACAATACAATTTGAGAGACTCCATCTTTTTAACCGACTTCATCAAAAAGGAGGAGGTTCTCAATTGGCCGGTTTTTTTTTATATATGTTCACCGATTACTCGAAAACGCCTGAGCCGTATTTGAAAAATTATTTTTTTGTTTGAAAGGGTTGTACTTCACAGTTGGTCCCATTTAAATTTTATCAAAATCGGTTGAGCTGCAAAATCAACGAAAATCTACAAATTGTATACATCGATGATGTTTTCGTGTATTTCGATACCTCGCTGTCTCATTGGAGCAGTGCGTTTATTTGGCCTACCCATATTATATATATGCAAAATACATCTACTTTCCACTAAAAATCTAATCTATTCTAATCTAAAATCTTTTTATCCGACTTTATCAAAAAGGAGGAGGTTCTCAATTCGTCGGTTTTTTTTTTTTTTTTTTATTTATGTTCACCGGTCCTATATAAATTTTATCAAAATCGGTCGAGCTGAAAAATAAACGAAAATATAAAAATTGTATACATCGATGATGTTTTCATGTATTTTCATACCTCGCTGTCTCATCGGAGCGTCGCGTTTGTTTTGGCCTACCCATATTATAATATACAAAATACATCTACTTTCCACTATAAATGTATTATAGGCTCAAATTTCATTCAATGAAGTCGGTTTCTTTTTAGTTTTTAAAACGTAATTATTTAGGCTCAAATTTAATTCAATGAAGTCGGATTCTGTTTAGTTTTTAAAACGTAATTATTAATAAAACAGGCTCTCCTAGATGATCATTCCGGTTTGTTCCGTTTCCAGTACAACAGATGGGACTAATGAGACTAAAAAGTCTCATTTGTCTCATTGACTGTCAATACTGGGACTACTACGACTAAACAACTCTCATTTGTCTCATTACCAACTTAAGTAGGTACTCCTGCTTGTATAGGAACATGTACTAGGTACGCAGAACCGCCAAGAGGTCACCTGAAGCTTTTTTACTATAATATGTTTGATGAAGGGAAATAAAAAGGGTTTCCGTTTTCCCTAAACGTACTACAAACTATTTTCAGTTATTGTTATTGTTATGATGATTTCTGTGGTGAAAGCCTGCCTGAGGCGCAGAAGGTTGCGGGTTCGATTCCCGCCGCGGGACAAATGTTTGTATGATCTGCAAATATTTGTCTCGGGTCTGGGTGTTTCTATGTATAATATGTATGTATTTACAAAAAAAGTATTAAAGTAGTATATCAGTCATGTGGTACCCATAACACAAGCTATGCTTTCTATGGGGCCAGATGATGCTATGTGAAATGTCCGGCGTTATTTATGATTTATTTATTATTTATTGTTTTCGTAATGGTAGAATATTTCTTTCTTTCTATATCAGAAAATCTCTTAGCAGTTATCTGTAGGTAAGTACTTATTGAAACAAAGTTAACCAACTACTTATTCTCAGGTAGACCTTCATTAGATGAGACTCAACTCAATTAAAAGTAGAAGCTTTTACTCGGATTAAAGAATGGGTAAATGTAAGGGGACGTAGGTACCTGTTGGGATTACATTTTACCTAATTCTTGTGAAAGCTTGTAATTTGTTCGCCTCGCTGGCTCGCTAATTCTAATAGAATTTGGAGCAAGCTTTGCCATCATCGTAAGTATTTTTTGCCTTTGATTATTCTACTTTTGTTGATTATCTTATTTCCTAGGTGCTTTTAGATTTCTTTCTTCCACTTATAGCACATGGATTAGCGCACAGGTCATCACTTTATTTTATTGTGTAGCCAATTAAGTTGGTAAATAATTTTAGGGTAGGTCTTAAGATAGACAATAACTTAATAATATATATTTTGTAGGTTGTCTTTTTATATTTCTTCATCTTTTATATTGTTTAATGAAACATAGATGTAACGCTTTGGATTTTTCTGTAATGTTACTCTTATTTAAATAAATAAACTTAAACTTAATCACTAAATAGTATAAAACGAAGTCGCTTTCCGCTGTCTGTCTGTCCCTATGTATGCTTAGATCTTTAAAACTACGCAACTGATTTTGATGCTGTTTTTTTAATAGATAATCTGATTCAAGAGTAATATAGTACAATAGTAGATAAACGCTGATAATTTTAGAGGTTTCCAATGTGATGTCGTAAATAAACTCATATTTTTACGCTTACATTGCAAACGCTGGCTGAACCCTACGAGATAGATAAAAATAATGTACTACAGTATTGTACACCCTCAAAAAAGTCCGCGATGGTAGGTATATGTCTACCTCTTAGGGATAACCATTCTGTAGTATTTATGATTAGTACCAGCATTGCACCAGTGCGAAGCCGGGGCGGGTCGCTAGTTCATGATAAATCATAGTAAATGCAAGTAGTAACTTACTAACTCATTATTAGGAGTGTGCTGGATTAGTCATTCTTAACATAAGCACTGTCAGTACCTACCTACTGTCATCACAGATCTTAGGTACCTAATAGATACAAGTTTATGTTGGCAGGCAAGTAAGTACCTACTTCTTTCTCATCTCACCTTAACTAGCCAGGCCACTAGAGTTTTTCTGCCAATTTGCAAGATTTTATTCAGCACGCGTTTCCGGCTAACAAACGTTCATCAACGGAACATTGTGTCTTGCATTCTAAAATACTCTATCGAAGAAAATTACCTGGTTCGTAGGTAAGAATTTTTATACAAAGTAAATCTACGACCAAAGTAACTAACATAGTCTCGAGGTCTGAGTAAATGTCTTAAGAATTTGGAATTGTTTTTGACGCCATCTCGCGGTTCAATATGGTACTACATCACAAAGAAGAAGACTACAAAACTTGCAAAGAAGCTTCGAGTTTCATTTCACATAGCTTGCACAAACATGTTACCTTTTATCGTAGTACGATCTAAAATCGAGAGATGTCGCTCGGAGGCTAAAACTGAAAAAGCTGAGTAAAATCGTGTCTCGTTTATTGAGACGATTTTATGACATAGAAATTTGACTCACAGTATTGTATTACGCTTTTATATAAATATGTACGAGTAATATGATAGATGCATAAACACATTTTTGTAAGTAGGTACTTACGTGTATTTACAAACTCAAAATCATGCTAATAATCCATACTTAATATTATAAATGCGAAAGTGTTGCTGTCTGTTTGTTACGTTTTCACGGCTAAACGGTTGATTGGATCTTGATGAAATATGGTAAGAAGATTATTGCATTCGGGGGAAGAACATAGGCTATTTTTTGTCTCGAAAAACCACCTTGAAGGGGGTAAAATAAGGGAGGCAACTCATATTTTCTTAAGTTAGTGATCTGAAAATTAATATTTAGGCTTTTGGTAAAAAATAAAGAAATACGTGTTTCAACGTTTTTGCAAAATTTTATTATTACTTTACTTATATTACATATGATTTAAAACTTATGAGATGTTATTTAGATGCACAGAATGCATTCTTTACAAAAATAAAAATTAAGGTTCTAAGAATACGCGTACGAAGTCGCGGGTAACAGCTTGTATTCTATAAGATAAGCAAGCATCTCAGTACTTAATTAGGTTTATCCATAAGTAGGTAGGTACTTAGGGGGCGTCCATAAATTACGTGAGGTGTTTTTTAAATTTTCTGTGGGTACTGAGCCATTTTTGATGATCACTAAAGTTGTCAAGATTAATTGGATTTATTATTTCAGGTGACGGCTTCAAGCTGGCTTCGTCGGGCTCGGGTAGCCCGGCGCCGCCGCCGGTGCAGTGGCGAATGCGGAGAAAGCCAGGTGAGTGACTGACAGATCAACTAAATCTACTAAAAACACGGCATATTTTCTACCACGCAAGACGTCTGATTCTGTTGACGACCTTCTACTCGCGAGATTCCAATTAATGCATTGGATATTGGACTACACTGGACGCATAAAAATGCCACTATCTACAGATCTACTATTTTGTCGATACGTCCCGTTTTCGATGGTTTAATTCAGGATATTGTAAAAAGTCAGATCCTTACCTACTCTGGATTATGCAACCAAAAGTTTCAGAATCCACCAAACTATGTCATCCGCGCGATATATATACATTTACTTATAGACTCCATGCTTACAGTACATGTCTAATACGGTTCTACGAAACAAAAATGTGTTTAACTAGACACAGCTGTAAAGATTCATTTTACTGCTGGCTTGAAACGATGATGATAAAATAAACTCGTAAAATACTGCTATTTCTCCCGGACCTTGTTCACGAAACATAAAAAACTGGATTTGTTATGGAGCGAGAGAAATGCACTCTGCTAGACTTAAGTTTTACGACACTTTTTATACTGCAGCATTCTAGATACCTAGGAATTACTGAATCTATTTGGATGACACACCACCATGCGACATCGTAGACAACATTAATAGTTTAATGGGGTCAGCCTAGTACACGGATTGGCATGCCATTGAATTCAAAAAATTGGTTTCATCCACTTCTTGTATCATTCTTTCTTTTTCCTTTGTAACATTGTGCTCAATAGATAGTTATTGACCAGAAGAAAGTCACTTACACTCCTCTGTGTCTGTTCTCTGACCTTTCGCCATTGTGCTGGTAGGTCCTCCCTTGAAAATATATTTATTAGAACATGTTCACGACAGCGTCGGGAGGCCACCTTAGAGATGAGTCCTAGATATAGACCATATAAAGAAGAAATATCGTAGCAGAGACCTGGTTGCGGTTCGCCCGCCATTGATTTGCTGAAATTGGAGAAGAACTATACAGCAGATACGAATACGAACTGCGAATGATGTAGCTAATACGAGTAAATTTAGTAATAACCCAACAAATTATTTGTAATTACAAACTTTTGGGTTTCCCTAGGAAGAACCGATCCAATCCGAACCCATTTGCGAAGAACCCGAATAACCATTCACACTTAAATTACATTTCCTTAAAGTGCTTCAGTTCGATATTCGTTAATTATAAAGGTTTAACGAGACGAGGCTTTTCGAGAAATATGTCAAAGTAACGCGAGAGAATAGCTGGTATACTTTATACAATGTAGCTATTTGAGATCCATAATTAAACACAGATTTAGTTTGTCTATGTATTCTGTGCAACGGGCTAGTTCTCAGAGGCTACTTTCGTGCACTTGGCACATGTTTTCGAACTTTATAATTTCTACGACATGCCGGTTTCCTCCCGATGTTTTTCTTCGTTGTGGTATAGCACACATACATTTTTCGAACTGAAAAATCTATTTTAGCAGGACCGGATTCGAACGCACTATCTTAGGATCGAAAGGCGGGGCCTTTACCACTTGCCTAGTGCTCTCAATAAAGAATTAGATAGAATATAGGCTCAACAGAACAACACTTAACACAGGAAAAAAAAATTTACTCGGAATGAAAACTCGTTAGATCTTCAACCAGATTTCCCTGGTATAACCTTTACGTCGCTCACGCTAAAGCCACGAGGCCACGCTTCCCGCCCAGCATGAGACAGCGGTCCTTCAAGAGTTCAACTCGTGTATTCAATAGAGTAGATACATTTTAGTGATTGAGCTTTATCTTCATTAGCTGTAGTCACTAAGTAAAGTGTCGAAGTAGGCGCCGGAAATTGATTGCTTTCCGTTCTTGACACCAGGCTCCCGTACACTTTCTGGGAATATTTGGATTGGCCTCCGGTCGCTAAATGGAGAACTTGATTCCGTAGCTACTGATGCACGTTTTCAATTACATAGGCTAAAAGACACCTAAATAGGACTTTCAAATAATGAGTAACGCCTAAAGCGTATAAAATGTTTCACCAACCCGTTTCGACAACTGAAAGAAATTACAGATTGTACGATACGAGTAAATAAGCGGTACATGGTTAGAGATCAGGTAAGTAAAACCGGGAATTAGGCTATTTTGATTTAGCTGAATATTTGGAAGTCCTTCATTCTAGACACTGTCTACCGGCGACGTTATTTCCTGTATTGGTTTGGGTACAGGCGTGGTTTGGTTGTCTGACATACGTCAGCTCGAGGGTGGATATGCGAGTATGTATATTATGTAGGTACTGTGTACTCTCACATAAACGGATCAAAAAAAAATTTTATCAACGCAATCATACCATTCAGAAGGTCAAGTTATCAAGTTATAGAACATACAAAAAAGAAGAAGAAGGAGAAGGAACAAGAAGCCCAAACCAAAGATCAATACGATAAATTAATCACAATAAATTGATTCCATCAAATTGTGTGAAACCAATGCTATCGCAATAAAATGACGTGTTACAATTTTGAACAATTCTATTGGTTGATTGAGAGTACTCGTGGTTTAGTGTTAGTGTCCCTGCCTTCCGATCCTAAGGTCGGCTTCGGATTTGGTCGTGCATCAATGGGTTTTTCTGTTCGTAAAATGTAAATGGACATCGAGTAGGGAAATTGAACTGGGACTGGGCGGGCCACGTCTGCCGCATGTCGGATGCGTTCTGGGCTAAATCCACCACAGAGTGGACACCCCTGAACTGAAAACGATCTTGCGGCAGAAGATGGAGGGACGAGTTAGACGCACATCTTAAGGATTGGCCCTCAGTGGCCTTAGACAGGGACGATTAAAGAAAAGTAAGGGAGTCCTTTGCCCTGCAGTGGGACTCCACGGGCTCTTAATAATAGTAATAATAATAAAATGTATGAGCGCTATACCAGTACTCTCGAACGGCTTAGAAACCTAAACAATTCGAAGACATGTGCATACAAATGCATGAGTCTTTGTGGAGCACTTCCTCTCACCACACTGGTTTAAAATAACTAGTGACACGATAAGAAGAAGATGCATTGATTTATTGTAATATCTTCTCTCTGCTTTAGTGTACTCCAGCTCTTAGTTTTTCACTTAAATTGTTCACAGTTTTGAGATTGGCCTAGTTTAAACTATAAACAACTCGACTTTAGTTTATCTTGAACGTAACTAATATTTGTGTGACGCAACTGCCGAAAGTCCTCTGTGGATAATCCTGACTTATATAAGTGTGTCGCGAACCTCACGAACCATAGCATCAGTTTATGATGTTATCGAACACCCTGCGTTTGCAGCTCGCATTGAAATTCTATACTAACTATACACATATTTAGCGTTAAAGTAAGTATATACTGTCTTTGTCTTTCTAATATCAATGAATAAGGATGGCAGCAGATTTTTGCCAATTATGCGATTAAGCATATTTGGCGAAAAATATAGACTTAGACCCTAGATGACTACCATCCATTGTACTTATGCGATGAGAATCATTAAGTGAACATGGATACTAATTGGTATGGGTTTAAATTACATTTATTTTATTTTCACAGGAAAACAAACAGTCTCTTAATACTAGTTACTATGAACTAAATATGTAACTATAAACCAATTAATAGTTTTCGCATATCGAGTTTAAAAAACTAGCTTACATTAGCAAAATAAAATAAAATTACACATAAAGAGAAAATAACATAATTATCGTAAGAAGAGTAAGGAAAAATGCCAAACCAGCGTTCCGCTAATACATTTTTATTTTGGGTCGTTTACTGTTGAAAAGGTCGAGTTCAAGGAAGCAAGGTTAGTAGGTATGTGCGATTATAGCTCTGCTAAAGTAAGACATGTGCACTATAAGTACTAGGTACCCACTATTACTAGGTAGGTTGACCACAACATGGTCGCAAACTCTGATAACAGAATTCCCTGTTCCCAGTCATAAAGATCCGTTCTTAAAATATACGTAATAGGAATATATTCGTAATATTTTTAAGAGTCTGACTGATGCTAGGGGTGCAGTAGATAGAAGCATTGTAGAAGATACTCTCGAGTTAAGCCCCTGCGAGGGAAAAGTGCAGCAAAAAGCTTACGGAGAGATTTTATATTTTCAACGTCAACTTACGGTGATGTTGCTTGCACTTCTTCATTTCTCGGTAAAATATGGCAATATTTTGTTTAATTTATTTTGTATTTTGTTATTATAGTTATATTTTGTTAATTTATGTACAGAGGGACACAAATAGTGCCTGTAAAAAACTAAAAAAGAGTTCTTGAACACTATACGAAAATAAGCTGCATTTTTGAGTTGCAAAGTCTACAACCTTGATAGTCTGTCTGTCTGTCCGTCCGCCCTAATCGAAGTCTCCGGTTGAATTCAGACTATTAGACGTATGGTGATGAAATTTGCAGATTTTACGTGTTGCACGGTAACACGTAATGGTAGCTCCTACATGTTACGAAATAAAAAGTTTGAATAAGAATATAATAGAATAGACATTTATTTAGTACACACACAAAGTAAAGAAAGTAAAGACAGTAAAAATAAAATAAAACGAAATAGTATAAGTATAGAGACCCCATAGGCAGATGGGTACCCAAACACTAATTACTTACCTACTAACATGCACCCACGATCAACAATCCCTCCCTGTGTGTGCCCAAATAGGTCCAGTTTCAGTTTTATGCCACCCCCATGCAAAGTATGAAGCAGCGCTGGTTTCCAGACTGAACCTCGGGGCTGGTGGCATCACGGTCGAGATACAATTATAAACTTAAACTTAAATAAGTTATTTTTAGGGCTAGCTCTACGTGCAAAGAGGGGTCTATTTTTTAGAGTCCAGTGTCGTATTCTTTGCCGGCTAAATCGCAATTTTAGGGTACCTGAAACGATTTCAATATAGTATCAAAATTATGATTTTTTTAAATAAAGTTATCAGAACTAGTAAATCCTTACCAGATTATGAGTAAGCCTGATTTGTATACCTTAAAAAAAGTCACGGAAGCTCCTTACTCAATTATTCTTTCTCGACCTCTGTGGCGCAGTGGGCCAAGGCCCGGCTGAGACGCAAAAGGATGCGTTCTCGATTCCCGCGGGACAAATACTTGAATTATCTGCAAGTAATTGTCTCGAGTCTGGTAGTTTATATGTAAAAATATTTATAAAAAAAAAGTATATGTGCTTGGCCAGACTGCAAACGCGGGCGCGGCGCGGCAAACTCAAACATATGTACTTCATTTGAGTGTCCATAGTGGACACGCGGGTGCGGGGCAGACGCGGGAAGCGGCGCGAATTACTTAGCGCGGCCAACTCACGCCATATGATAGCTCGCTCAATACAAGTGGCCGCAGTTGCAGTGAGAGCGCGGGGCGTCAAGCGACAATCCGCGCGGGAGTGGGGATCTCAAACTGGTTCGAGATAACCGCGCGCGTTCTTGTGATTACGTCTTCACAAATTAATGTAGAAGAATAAGTAAGTGCTATTCAAGCACGACCTACGCTGTGGATGTCGAAACAACGTCAATACAAAAACATAAAAGTTAATTTAAGATTGTGGAATAAAATAAATCAAAAAATTTTGGAGGTTGCTCTCGCAATTTTTCATTGCATAAAAAATTACCATTTTTGTAAGAATTCTCCAGTAAAAATAAGTCTTCTTCATCCATATTATATTTTGACAATCACTGACCATGTCAACACTCCGCGAACGAAACCGCGCTCCACTGCGGACAGGCACAAACGCGCGCGTTGCCGCACCCGCGCCGATTCCCGCACCACGCTGCCAGTCTGGCCAAGCACTATAAATGTATCAGGGGCCAGATGATGCAGTGTGAAATGTCCGGAATTATTTATTTATTTATTTTATCCGTCAAACTAGATGTTGTTGATTTGATTTCGACTTGACCCCAGCCATTCTGATCTTTACTAACATCAGAAGCCTCCACAGTGTGTGGTCTGCGCATGGCCAATTTATTTCTGTTATTTCCACGCACATGTAAACTCACTGCTAAAATTCATTTTAAAACTTAATAACGTTACGTGACTCTCGAAATTTAGTAAAACCCATAACTTTCTTCTGTGAGGATATATGTGATTGCGAGTTTGTAATTGTAGGCTGGTTGGGAATTTCATTCAGGCCTTGTAATTGTCTCTGAGAAAATATAGACTGTTAATTCTGTAGGACAGTTAATTTGGGTAAAGCTCTTGGCTTTGTTCATTAGAAAGCATCATTTGAAATGTGGCATTACAGTACTATTATTGGTATCAATGCTCGAAGGTGATATCACATGTTTTTTTTACACCTAGTTGTTGGGAAACTAATGACAGGCATATCCTTCCTCTTCTTATTCATCTTCGTTAATGACATGTCTCATAATAATGTCAATTTTCCAGTGTCAAGTGTTTTTATTTATATATTATAAGACATAGGGTCCTGAAAAGTTCCTCTAACATGGTAATTATCGCTTGACACGCTCAATATTTTCTAGTCATGATTTTCTAATCACGTTATAGCACTCTTAAGGATACACTAGTCAGCTGCACAAACTCAGTGAGTCGTCGTCAGTACATAAAACGACCGCGTAAAAATGCCGAGCTGGCTTTTGGCTGCAGGTTTTCATGAAAAAACTACTGAATGTATCTATCTATAAAAGGCGATGTGTGTATGTATGTATGTTCTCTATAGACTCCGAAACGGCTGGACCGATTTCAATGAAATTTTTAGGAAATAATCAGATTGACTTAGCGGGTCATCCTGTGAAGTTTGGTAGCGATCGGATCAACAATTTTTTTTTTGCATCTATCAAATTTGGTATGGATATAGATTGTATCTTAGGAACGGACATAGGCTACTTTTATGTATGTAATATGCGTGCGAAACCGCGGGCAGAAGCTAGTTCAAAATAAAGTTATTTGAGCTGTTGAATAAATGAACTTTGCTTCAATCGGTATGTTTTTACGCGTAAAGTTGCGCTAAAATCAGTGTTGAAATACGATTTTTTGAGGCTTGTATCTTTCAAACCTTTTTTACGATTCTGTTGCAATGCAAGCGTAGATTATAACGAGACTAATTGATATCGCTCTTAGTTCTGGTTGTTCTACATTAGACGGTGGAGTAATCATCCTTTGACGTTTGTATGGAAAAATAATCAGCTAGTTTACTCTTAAAGGTGTCAAAGCGTTAAAATAATTCATATGTATAGAGTACAACCCTCACTGCATTGTAAGCTGCCAGAAATAGGCCGATTTTTCTTTCGCACACTCCATTTCAAACATTTTTATTAACACGTCTATTTACGATTATGTCATTTTTCTTGCCTAGGCTATTTGCAACGAGAACCATTATCAACCATGACATTACCATTCCATATATCTTTTATAACTATTATTATTACAATTAACGAGCAGATAACCACTAAATAGTGGCAATAAAATACTATATATACAAAAGCAGGTGTCTGGCTAAAATGTTAGGTCTGATCACGATCTCGCCTGGTGGTGAGCGACGATGCGGCCGACAATCGGGCACGAAGGTCTAGAAGACACATATTTACTCTTGACTTGAAGAGACCCAGATTGTAGTTTTCAGGAAAGGCAGATGACGGCAAAGTAAATCCAATCCTTGGCTGTACGCGTTATAAATGTGGAATGTACACTGACAAGGTATGGATGGTACCGAGCGGTACGTCTGTTTATCCTGTGGTTAAAATCTTTTGCTGTCTTTATTCATTGACATTAATATAACAAGGACAGACAATACTTTAATGCCACAATAGCTAATTATGTGATTATGAATTTATGATAAAATAGGTAAGACTTTTCCATCCCCATTTTGCTAACGCAGACGTTTTAAAATGCGGACTACACGAACCTAACCCTCTAAAATTGGTGCTCAGTTTTGTAAATTAAACTGTGCGAGCGGTAAACAGTGAAACATTCATCATCATTATTTATTAAGTCACGCTAATGGTAGTACCATTATAATTAAGTTTCCTCTGTTGAAATTATGACGGATTACGCCTGTAATCAACCGGCTGTTTCGTTCGCTGTAATTGATTATGTAGGGCTAGCAGCATGGTGGGAGTAGGAAGTAAGCATTGTTATAAAACTCATCCCATTTTATCATCATCATCATCATCATCATCATCATATTAGCCTCTAGAAGTCCACTGCTGAACATAGGCCTCACCAATAGATTTCCAGGAAGAACGATTTTGAGCCCTCTCCATCCACCGATTTCCCGCGATCTTTACAATGCGATCTTTACAATGTCATCAGTCTATCGGGTGGGGGGTCGTCCTACGCTTCGTTTTCCTGTCCTTGGTCGCCATTCGAGAACTTTTATTCCCCAACGGTTATCAGTTCTGCGAGCTATATGGCCTGCCCATTGCCACTTCAACTTGCAGATTTTGAGTGCTGTGTCGGTGACTTTGGTTCTTCTACGGATTTCCTCGTTGCGGAATCTTTGTTGGGTGCGGAAACACCCAACATAGCTCTCTCCATAGCACGTTACGCGACTCTGAGTTTGTGAGTTTGTGTATAAGTCCAATAAATCATCCCATTTAATCAGTCTAAATTAAATAAAATGTTAATATCACAGAATAAGTCCTTTAAGGGGAACACGGTGCGATTCTATAATAAGCTTCCTGAAAATGCTACTAAACTACCTATTAAGAAATTTAAAGCATACATAAAAGGTAGTCTTTTGAAGAAAGCTTGTTATAATATAAATGACTATATTATTGATAAGAATGCATGGCCTCATGTCGCTCTGCCGTCAGACAGTTAACCGACACACTTGAAATGTATAAACTCTCTTGTATTAGTATTTCGTAGTTAAGGTAGTTATAAGATGGATCATATAAAAAAGCGCTAGAACCAAGACGAGTTTCTTGCCAATTCTTCTCGGGCTTGGGTCAGGATGAATCGGCACCTAAATTCACCTAGTATGTAAGACGTTTCAAAGTGATCCTTGTGATTGTATTGAATAAAGTATCTTTTGACTTTGACTTTTGACTTAACTATTACTACAAGTACAGAAGATGGACTCCAAGAAACCTTTTATATAAACAGCGACTACAGGTGCAATTCAGCTCAGCCTTACATTATAATATACCTAAATAGCGCCTCTCTTTTTATCGGATACCTCTATCTCGTCTGGCGCGGCACTTCTCTACGAATTTACCCACCTAGGTAGGCCCGCCGATGTACTTGTAGCTATGTACCTAAAGTGCTGAGTGCGCGTGTCCTGATTATACCTTAAGGTGGGTCCACATTTGTGACAATTCATCGTACCGTGGCTCCGTGACATGTTACGGTACTTGCTACGCTAAATGTGGACCAGGACTGTAACATTTAGAGAGATAGTGTCGTTTTGCCGTGTCTGTCAGTGTTGTGCTCGTATGCGTGGGTTCTAGGCAAACTAAACAGCTAGGCTCACCTAAGTATGAAGATTAAAGTAGGTAGTCTTCTCGCAGCTACCTAACCTTCCGACACTTGTTAAATTTTTACATACCGACCCAAACCATCTGTAGCGTAATGTAGGTAGAAAGGTATGTTTTTTTTGTAACAATTGCATTTCAAGTAGACGTGTCCGCCGCGTTAAAAAATGTCGGCGGCGGCGCGCTACACATTATGGCTCGGCGGCGGCGCGGTGCCGGAGCCGTGGCTTGTTTTTGTATAATGTTTTAGGATTAGTAAATTATGGAATTATGCATAAATGTTCTTTACATAGATTTGCTTAAACAAATGAAACAGGGATAATTACAATCTAAGTTTCATAATTGTCGTGGATGATTGTCATTTTGTTTAATCTAACTGGGCTCAAGCGAAATCAGCTATTAAAAAACTGCTTGTGGATGCAAGTGAAGTGATGCAATAACCATCCGACGTCAGCGGGGTGCGGGTGGCGGGAAGGCACACCGCAGCGCACTCGCGCGCCGAGCCGATCCATGACCAGTGCAGTGACAAAAAATAATTGCCGCGTGTCTGTCACGCGTTGCAAAGATGAAAGTGTGGACGGTTGCATTTACCCGGACAAGGACAGAAAATCCTTTGAAAAAACCGCCTTCCGAGGGATCGGCTCGTGACAGGTGACATCGTCGCTTGACAGTACAAAAACACCGTCCACACTCGCTACAAATGTTACGCGTTCATGTGTGCGTGTCAAGCCACAAATTTTATGTTACGGCGAAATGTTCGTTCCTTCATATGTGGGGTTCTCAGTGGATCGCTGCGTGACACTAGGTCGTGTCACATGTCCGCGTGTCAAAAACCGTCCACATCTATGTTTTTGTTACGCGTAACTGTTACAGCTACGGAGCCACGGTGCGTTGAAATGTCACAAATATGGACCCACCTTTAGATTTCATACGGTTAATACGGCTAAGGGTTTATTGCCATAATAGATAGGTACATAATTTGTAAATATTTAAAATTAATATCTTAAATAGCTAGGCTTACCAAAGACTGTATAAAATATATGTTTGACTATAGGTATACTACCTACGCGGCGCGGTTTTTTCAATTTGCCGCTCTCGGATAGTTCTTCACCGAGAGTTCAAGAACAAACGGGGTTTATAAGTTTTAAAGGGTGATAGTTTGTGTCTCAAGGGTTCTCTTCGTCCAGATGAGGTAAGACGATATAGCCGAGATAGCTGGCAAATTTGCTATCTCGTCCTGCTTATGAATTTATGAAATTATAAATTAATAATTATAAATATTGCTGTACAATGCACACAACACCATCTAGCCCTAAAGCATAGCTTGGGTTATGATTATAATAATAATAATTATAATTAATTTTCAAAACAGAGAGCTGGTACACTTATGTTCCTATATTATTAATACACCATAATTTTCCTATAAATAAAAAGGGTAGTACAGCTAAGTGACTCTGTTCCCCACACTAGGACTATAAAGCCTGTATTGTACAGGGACTCGCTACGGACTCGTTTAGATTTACGACTTGTACAATGAGTGTATCATAAGAAATAAAATAAAAACTCAAAATAAAATAGATGTTATAAAAATAAAAAAAAAATAAAAAAAAAATTTTTGTCCAGATTATGGTGACCAGATTATGACTGATAGAATACCTTTATATTTTTAAAACATACGTATTATACATTATAACACCCAGACACAGAACAAACATTTTCATCACACAAATGTTTGTCCTGGGAGGAAATAATTGTCCTTCTGTGCTGTAGTTTATAGTTTTATTCCCTTACCACGGAGCTGACAGACCGGGCATAAGTATTAGTATGGAGCATGGAAGTTCATCCATACTCCCCATACCAATTTTATAAATTCAAAAACAGACATATTCAAAAGCTTAGATTTCTTATTTATCTCGATGTTTAAAAGTTTCTCTTTTTGTATGTCTGTTTTCTTCTTGTCTCAAGGTTAAACGGCTGAAAGGTTCTGGATGGAAAGTGGCAAGGAGGTGTATCTTGGAGACGGATATAGGCTATTTTTTATGTAGGTACCACGAGTGCAAAGCCAGAGGCAGAAGCTAGCTTGATATAAAGGCACAGGGTTGAGCTGAGGTTACGTATTTGGTCAGATCATACACACAAAAAGACATACTCGTATGAGTATCTAGACATAAAAACAAATTTTTCGTAAAGTTAAAAAGATTTCAGAACATTGCGTTTGTTATACTACCATTTTGTAGTCAAATATAAATGTTTTGTTATGAAAGCGAGGGTTTAGGATTGGAAGGAAATTCAAATTTGAATCATAGAGGCGTAAATATTATGAAAAGGTGATTCAATTATTTAAAATCACCTCATTGATTTTCAAGGAAACTCTCGTTCGAATCAAGTAAGCGTAAATATTAAAATGTGATTCAACATTTTAATCACCTCATTGATCTCTTGGCCCTGGTAAAATCATCTATGTAAACATAACATAAAAATCGCACATCAAACTTACATTGAGTTTCTTTGTAAAATTATCCAACCTCAGTGGTCCGTGGGTCGGCTGTCACAATATTTTGTTGAATTTTGGTGGTGGTAGACTCGATAAACTAGGTACTCGTGCTCGCCCCACTTCAGTTGTAATTGATTCTGCTTGTTTGTGTTTATGATTAATTATTATTGAAGCACATAATGTAAGTTTGCTATCAAATACACAAGCACGAGTAAAGCCTTTTCAAGGCCTTAGGCTATGATGATGTAAACTTTAAGGCAGCCAGAATCGTATCTGAAATCGTATCGTAAGAGAGCACTGATGGCCTAGTGGTAGTTAGTGGCCCCGCCTTTCGATCCTAAGGTCGAAGGTTTGAATCTGGTCGTGCTCCAATGCATTTTACTGTTCGATAAATGTGTGTACCACTATACCAGTACTCTCAAACGACGAAGGAACCCATCGTCAGGGAATCGGCATGTCGTAGAATCTAAAAAGTTCGTAGACATGTGCCAAGTGCACGAAACGAGCTTTTGAGGCGCACTAATTAATTCTCTCATCACACTGGTTCGAAACAAACTACTGACACGATAGGAAGAACTAGAAAAAGAAGTATCTGAATACAGAATATTCAAGAACAGTTCGCTTAAATCATTCTCATTTTCCTCAATCGTATTTTGATGAAATATTAACTTTGATCGTAAATAGGGTTTTATTGAGGTAGGTTAAGAGGAAAACTTTGAATGGGAAACTAAACTTTCCTCAATTTGGTTTTCCATATGCTTTCTGATGTCTAAATTTTACCAATTTTCCTTTAGTTAAATATACTTTTATTTAATTCAAAGTTTTTTCTGTAAAGTATAAAAGTATTTAGACCTAACTACTGCTTTCATAACGATATGGAACAGGAGGTCTACTCGGCAAAACGATGAACGATATATCGGAACAACAATCAACACATTGTTGTGCGGAATATTGTTTCAACAATGTTTTGTCTACAATTTCCCAAAATATTGAACCAATAATAATAATAATCTTTATTAGGAACACATAACAAATTGTATAAAAAATGGTATGAAAACGATGACATCTGCTGAAGTATAAAACTGTGTTACAGACATCAACGCCCTCCTCCGAACATAAATTATATTCATAGTTCCAACTTAAGGTAGGTAGTAAATACAGAATATAACAATAAATGAATGAGGGTGTATGAGAGTGTGTGTGTAAGTGAATATAAGATTGTGTTTGTGTAAGAGTGTGTGTGTGTGTATGTGTGTGTCTCTGGTCTAGCAATATTTAGTACAATCTATATTTTTGTATTTTTTTATTTACAGTATTTTTGTAACATTCCAATTTTAAGTCTTAACTTAAAATTGCAATGTTTCATTCCGGCGCTCGACGAAGCAACAAGTCTGCGAGAAGCTTGTTACGAGGGTTGCTGTTTGCGGTGTTAGTGTTTCTTCGGCCTAGTGCGGGGCGAGTCAATTGTTCCTGAGGATTTCTCGTGGAGGTGACAATCCGAATTTCTTTTGGGTCAACACATAAGAATATATTAGCGGGGTGGATAGTAATACATATTTGTCTATCTATTCAATACTTCAAACAAACGTATTAACATACAGACAAACTTATGTATTTATATTATTAGTAGGATCGTTTTGCGGAGAACCTCCGAGTGCAGAGTAGAACATTTCTAAACAATATTTAAGCCTCTAAATTCTATAGTGAGTGAGACTATAGTGAGAGTGTTTCGTATTTATGAATGAGCACGCGTCGGCCACATGGTCGTGTTTGTTGATTTTGTTACGGTACAGTTCCAGGCCCGATGACGTCACGCAAGACTCATCCAAACATAACATACGGATCTGGGACCATATTTCCGTAGTGGAACCGATTGCGATTATAAAGGCTAATGATAGATCAAGTTCATTAAGCACTTGGATTACTTGCATTTTATGTGTTGTGACATAATTAATATAAAAAATTGGTTGTCTGTAAAGTCGGTTTACGGACGATAGTTTAACGTGACAACGTCTTAACGAAATGATTGCATACTTTTATGAAAACTTTTTATCAAACTTTTTATCTATCATCAATTATATGAATCACCATATTTTTTTAGTCAATTGTAACATAACCTATTATTACTGCACTCGCCGACCGATGCTTCTTTTTTAATAATAAAAACATAAAAAGGTACTTGAAATTATACCAGTACTCAGATTTTTAAAATACTTGAATAATTTACCTTTATTGCCGTAATTGTTGTTGTAATAAACAATGAAAACAACATTAACTTAACTTAACGTAAGCTGTGTGCTGCCGCTGTCTTTCTTCTCCTCGGACGCATAGGTCAATCGAGTGGAAAAGAGATAGACCCGACAGATAGATTTATTAGACGTTGTCACATCAAAAACGTGAAAATGTCTCTGTCTGTATATTTTGAGATACACGAATTTGACGTATTGATTGTCGATGAAAGTACCGACACTGTTTCGATTCATCTAGATAATCTTTATCTATGGGTGAGTTTGATCCGTGGTCTGCTTGCTACCGTTCGCGTTCGCGATTCGCACTGTCTCGTGTCTGTTTGTCAGTCTGTTTGTTTTCTATTTTAAACATTACTTATCAATTATTTTTATTTAAAAAAAATGTATTCCCATTCTACTAATATTATAAATTCGAAAGTGTATGTCTGTCTAATTGTTTGTTTATCTGTCTATTCGTCTGTTTGTTACCTTTTCACGGCTAAACGAATCTTAATCATATTTGGTAAGGAGATAAATTGTATCTTGGGGAAAGACAGGCTACTTAATATGTAGGTAGCACGCGTGCAAATCCACATGCAAGAACTTGTTGTTTATAACTTTAGAAGTGTTACTACAAAGGAGTTTTTTAAAGCGAGCTGGTTGGTCTTAAGCAACCAGTGTAGTCGTATCTTATAGGTGATAGTTTCTTTGAATATCAATTATAAGATTTCAAAGACAGTCAAAATGTTTGTGCACAGAAATAAAACTCAAATTGTAAATACGAAGTTGACAGATGGGCACACATGGCCCACCGTATGTGATATATCACTCGACACAACATGATCACATTACGGTTCTATACGTCAAAAGGACCTTTTTAGTTGGTGCAACTGTACTCTTAGGTAGACATGTCAAAAGTGACAGGAAAAGCTCTTCTCTTGGAAGATAATTTATAAGCACTTGCTTGCGTGTGTTACGAGCTCCAGGAATCGCTTTGTTTCGTAATTTATAGGCTGTCTTTGCTCTTGAAATGACAGTGTGCACCTGGCCTGAGATCTAAAAAAAGAAAATTCTTGTAAAATTTCATTTATTTTTAACCACTTTGATGTAAAAGTAGGTATTATACATAAACAAAAGTGTCTAGTTTTTTTTGATCATATTGTGGACACGCGTAGCCTATAAAATATGCATCACATGTAGATTTGCGTACAAAAAAAAAATTTCGGCTGATATTGTATATTCAAATTCTAATTTGCACCTATTAGCAGTGACAACCTTGATTTTTATCATTGTCATTGTATTTTAATCGTTTTTAGGGTTCCAAAGTCCACAAGGAACACTTATAGTTTCGCCATGTCCGTATGTCTATCTGTCTGTCTGGATTTATGCCCCCCCCTTAATCAGAACTCATTCTCGTATTACCTACGTATGGTGGTCATAGTGGTTATAGTGGTCCCCAAAAAGGTATGTTTAAAAAAAACAAAACATTTATTTATTACTCAATTCTAAAAGTAGATGGTGTTGAATTGATTTGGGACTGAGCACTAGTCATTCTAACCCTTAATGGCATAAGCTGCCCATTATGTGTGGTCTGACACGCCCTTGGCTATGTTTTTTTATTTACATTTTTCTGTACAGTCGCAGTTGTATAAAGCTGCATAATCAGAATCATCGACAAGAGATCAGATCTTAAGTTAAGAAGTGTAAAAAAAATAATGAAAGAAACAAATTAGTATATTTGATAACACCTGATACGTGCCCGCGCCGCTTGTCGTGCCTCCTGCCCGTATGCCACAGCCACGCTCTGTCGCCGTCGCGTCCGCGCCCGCAGCCGGAACTACGGCCTCGCTTCACGCGCCGAACCTGAAGAACAATGGAGGGAAACCCAATGCCCCACCGTATGCGTCTTCAACTACAGTCATTCCAAACCCTAAAGCCAGATCTACAAAGTCCACAAGAAGAACTGCGCTCGAAGCCCGATTAACACTCCAAAGGAAGCAATTAGAAGCCGCCCAGAACGCCGTAGCTAACCAACCACACCGAGTGCACTCTAAGATTTGGGATCTGCCAAATTTCAGCGGAGCACATGAAGATTGACTACCATTCAAGAAAGCGTACCTAGACAGCAATATCATCATTTGCCATAAATACTGAACATTTTAATGAAAGCTTTTTCGCAAAACCCTTTAATTCGTTTTTAATATCTCAAATTCCCAAGGTTTGTTGGAAGAGAACTCTTTTTAGGGTTAAGCTCGCCTGTGTACATTACTTCATTGATTAAGTTTAGATTATGTATTTTTTGTGTACAATAAAGAATAAATAATAAACCCTATATTTTCATGTGTATTTTTCATAATCAAAAGCTAAAGGTCAAAAGGTCCTAGTCATTAGAATTTTTTTAACTCAACCCTAGATAACCATTCTACTCGTAGTGTTTCGATAAGAAGTAGACTCGTCCGTTTCTAGTACCTTTCCTAATTAGCATCATTAGTGACCCGCAATCATTCATTGCTTTTATCGTCGAATTTACTATAAAAAATATGAATTATTTTCAGTAATTACTATAGTACTTTTATGTTATTACTAGCGAACCGCCCCGGCTTTGCACGGGTACATATTCTTTGATTTAGAAATATAAATATAAATAATTACATTTTAAAAACTAAAAAGAAAACAGACTCCATTGAATGAAATTTGAGCCCATAAAAATACAACCGAATTGTGAACCTCCTACTTATTTGGTTAAAAAGTTTTTTTTTACGCTTTTAGTACTTTGTCATTTTTCGAAATTCGTAAGCACCACTCGAAAGTCACTGGAAAGCAAAATATCAAAATTTCGTTTCATTCAAGTGGATGATTTATATTTTTCAGTTTGTTTGGGAATTTATATGGAACCAATAGGGAAATATATCCTTTCACATAAAATCCGTTTTTTTTTCAAATCGGTTCATAAATGACGGAGTTATGAGGTAACAAACAAACTATAATAATAATTATAATAAATCGTATAACGCAAATAAACGTTATTGTTATTATTATTATTATAAACAAATAATACAGTAGAATTGAGAACCTCCTCCTATTTTGAAGTCTGTTAATAAATAAACAATGCCGGACATTTCATACAGCATCATCTAAAGTAACCAGAGCTAGTGTTTTAGGTACCAACCAGGATGAAACATTACCTTCTTGCGGACATTTTCTAGGTAATGATGATTACCTACTATAAACAAGTCTTAGATTATTTTCAGCACACGCCTAGGCGTGTCATAGGAGCCTATAAATAAAGAAATCGGGTTGCACTCCGGGAGTGCCGACAGAAGTGAAACTTATTTTGGCGCGTTAGAGTTTAGTAATAAATCACTTCAAAATCAGTAATTATGGCGACTGCCAATCAAATACTGAACGAACACAGATGATGCAATATTTTTTGTTCAGAATGTAGATAATATATCAGAGAACCTAACACAGTAAACTTCTCCATACAAAAGTAGACTGTAAACATGTGAATTAAGGTTTATAATCAAATGGGGCGAGCGCGGCAGCCGGCTGCGTCTATATCAAAGAACTCAGTAAACTTCTCCATACAAAAGTAGACTGTAAACATGTGAATTAAGGTTTATAATCAAACGGGGCGAGCGCGGCAGCCGGCTGCGTCTCGCCCCAGACGGTAACGGTGTCGCGAATCCAGAGGTTTTACCTCATCTAAAAATATGCGTACCGCGCTAAAAGAAGTTTTCACTTCAAAAAGATACCTTTTTATTTGTAGGCTTTTAATTATTTTTTAAATAAAATACAGCCCATAATACTGATTTGTTAATGTAGACCATTATAGTTACCATAGATTTATTGATACAATCAATGTCTATCAGTTTTAATTAGTCTCTCTCCTGGGTATTATTTATCCCATCGGAAGGTGGAGTCTGCTTGTCTGGTGTTTTTCTTCCACTTCGCTTCATCTAACTAATGCGAACTAATGCGTCGTCCTGTGCAAAAAAACTCGTGCAATGTGTTTATTTTCTGCGTTTTATGATCTGGCGGTCTGTCTTGGATGCCCCAACCTGTCTGTCCGAGCCTGTTTTCCTGGAGCTTATCAGCGATGTCGCGCACACCGAGACTCCCGCGCACATATTCGTTGCGGATCATGTTGCGTCTCGTGATTCCATACATACCCCGAAGCATCTCAGGTTTTCATACCAGTTTCCAACTTAGTAATAAGCATTATTTCAATCATAAGTTTGATTGTAACTGGAACCATTTTTGACAAGATGGATAACGGCACGTGTTATAATAAACATCATCATTCCCGAATACCAATAAAAACTGAAAACGGTTAGTATCAAAAGTTTGGTAGTATCAGAATTATATAATCATACTGCTGAAAACGGTTGGATCAATGTTTTCATAGTATCCAAATTACGTGACAGATGTGTTTTATCATCAGCATCAGCCGAAAGACCAATCGATGACTGCTATGCTTTTTCTATGACATCCTAAATAGGCCAGTCAAAATAGCATTTAACTTTGCACTAAATTTCCGATCCCAATTCATTTTTTTATAAGGTTTAGGATCACTTACTGACCATAAAATCACAAAAAGTGCTGACAGATCCAGGTGACGCTGCAAGCGTCATCTTGAAATAAAGTTTTTGGTCGATATCTCGGAAACTATGCACTTCAGGGCAAAAGATATATTGCTCATTATTATAGAGAATAAAATTTTCGCATCTTTTGTTTCTAGTTAACTTGTTTGTAAAACACCGTTTACGATTTATGGCCCATTTCATGAACTGATTTTTCTATCGCGGCCGATAACTTTTGAAATAGTAGATTAATCAATAAAATGCATAGAGTTATTTTTAAAGATCAGTTTATTCTCTACAACTTTTGTTTCAAACTTTTTTTTCTAATGTCTATAATTTTTGAGTTATATAAGACTTTTAATGTAGAAATGCCGACGCTCGGCGGGTGACGCGGCAGCCCAAATTTATTTTATATCTCTACACAAATTTAATACAATTTTGAATTTGTATTTGTTTTATGTTTTTTCTAAAAATAAATTTTGGATATTTTTATTTTAAATATTCCCATTTCGTTTTCTTTCATTTTATTATAGCATTTGAACATAACATAATTAATTACAATTACTAACTATATTTTAGTTGTACAAAATAAAATAAAATAAAATAAAAAAAGTTCGTTATTATTGCAGGTAAGGAATTGAACTATTAATTTTTTACTACTTAAACAATCGGGATTTATTTTTTTATTTTTTTGTTGAATTTGTACCATTATATTCTATGCGTATCTTGAAATTTGCAACTTTACGCCCGGTAGTCCAACATTAAACATCCTATAACTCAAAAAGTATGGATATTAGAAAACAAAGTTTGAAACAAAAGTTGTAGAAAATAAACTGATCTTTAAAAATGAATTTATGCATTTTATTGATTAAACTAATATTTTAAAAGTTATCGGCCGCGATAGAAAAACCGGTTTATTAAATGGGCCATAAATCGTAAACGGTAAGTTTTACAAAAAAGTTTAGTATAAAACAAAAGATGCAAAATTTTATTCTCTACAATAATGGTCTCCATAACTTTTGGCCTAAACTGCATAGTTTCCGAGGTATCGGCCAAAAACGTTTTTTCAAGATGGCGCTTGAAGCGTCACCTGGATCTGTCAGCATTTTGTGATTTTATGCTCAGTAAGTGATCCTAAACCTTATAAAAAAAAGAATTTGGATCGGAAATTTAGTGCAAAAATGACCAAAATAAACGTCTATTTTGACTGGCCTAAAATCTGTCTATAGCGAATGGTTATTTATGTCATCCAGTTCTCAAATTCTAGGTACTATTTCGACGGTCAAATGCAATCTGAAATGGAAATGAGTTATTCAACTGTATTTGACCACGCACAGTGAAGTTCTGAAGTCAGAAAGAATGACAATGGATGTTGGTGAGGTTCCAAACCAATTCAACATCTAGCTAAGAAAATAAAATAATTTAGTATGAAGCTTCCATGTTTTTTTTACAATTTGGCTGTGACTCATAAAGTGTTAATTAGCCCTATTTTCCTTATAATATTATTTAGAAAACTATTCAGGTACCCACAACAGCTGAATCGTTGCTGGTAGGTAAAGAAGGGATACTGAACCCTATGAAATATGATCACTTCAAAGCATAAAATTTATTAAACGAGTATCTGTTCAGAAAAACTGTTCAAGAAACCTCTAAATAGTAAATCTTCGATAGTCACATCCAACGACATGGCACACTATCATGAAAAATATTTTTTAAAAAACAACCCCAATTTACATGTAGGGAAGGCATATCTTAAAACCGTTTTTAAAGGTTTTTACTTCATAATTTCGAAAGGGCCACTAATATGTATTACTGCTCAAAATGTCATCATGATAGTACAATGTCTGTGAGCAACAGCTTTGATTAGGTGCGGACAGACAGGCAGATGAACAGACGGACGTGGTGAAACTTCGGTCTTCTAAACTTTTAAAATCGATAAAATTAAGGATTTTTGCATTAGAATTGGCAGAGGAACTGATGAAGCATCGACTCCAAGAATGTTATCACACTAAGTTAAATTATCGCAGAGATCTTTAAAGTCTTTCAAGTCAAGACGATCCCAGAACTCGCAAAACTTGGAGCTACTGTTTTGCAAACAAATATGGTATGACTACGAATTTCTGCAAGGGCTGCAAAAAAAACTATTTACAGGGAACACGTTGTTTCAATGTACAATCATTGTGAATTTTTAAAGAAAACGTACATTGCTAATTTGTCATTTTGTCTAATAAATTTTGTTGATTCAATACATATTGAAGTTTTATTCCTTCGTAAAATTTGGCTTGATTATGGCTAGTGAGATAGAATTAAACTAGTGCACGTAAGAAGCCTCTGAGGCGCACTTTAATCCTTTCACCACACTTGTTAGAAAGAAAGACAGTAGAAGAGTAAAACTTCAAATATTCCTCTCGTTGGTTCGGAACCCAGAACCCAATCATGATCTCTGTGATTTGGCATATATTTAAAATTATTCAAACAGCATTTATTATTTCATAATAAATACATAAAAACATTAGGTCCAAATGCTATTGGAATTTTGAATTAGTTGAAAAGCCTTGAAGTCCAGTTGATTTGTTATGAGTGGGTTGGATAGCTTGCACAGATAACCCGTTATTAACTACCATGGAAAATTACTGAACGTTTTTTTAATTTATTTTTTACTTTTACAACAATCTGACGCAGCTTATTAGCATTGTCACTTAACGAATGCCGCCTGTGTCTTGGGGATTCTGCCATCTGGCAGTGATCTTATTAGTTGAGCTATCTGTAGATCATATTTAGCTTAGATAGCTCAACTGTTTCACTTCATTGTACTATTAAGTACATTTCTGTAATGTATTTCTTCAATGGTTAATTTCAACTAAGTTAACATTTGGAAATGTGTATGTATGATTTTTTTTTACCTGTAATAAATTTATACTCGTAGAACTAGCTTAAATCTCTTTACAACCACCAATATACTTATTAATACATGATGTTGTCCGCGTGTTTGCACGCGTGATATCTAAATAAAAAATAGATAATAAATAAATAAATAATCTCAGACATTTCACACAGCATCATCTGGCCCCAAAATAAGCAGAACTTGTGTTATGGGTACCACAAGACTGATATGCTACTTATATACTTTTTTTTGTAAATACAATCATATTATACAGACATATTGTAGACACACCCAGACCCGAGACAAATACTTGCAGATCATACAAACATTTGTCCTGCGGCGGGAATCGAACCCGCAACCGTCTGCGTCTCAGCCGAACAGGTCGTCGATATGCTGCTCCAGGTCATGGACAATAACTATATCAAATTTCATCTGAATCCGTTCTGCCGTTGCAACGTAACTGAGCCGCGTAATAATTAGTAGTCTAGAATAATACAATTAATAACTATACAAACATTCGTATTTATAAATAGATGACCCGATCAACTTCGTACCATCTTAAATTGATTTGATTGTGAACAACCCCAGCAATGAGAATAAAAGAAAATTCTAATCGGTCGAGCCATTTCGAGTACGGCAGTTATTTTTTATAAATAAGAGAAGAGAAATCGAGATATCCTTCTATAGCATTGATGAATATAATATAATTTATTTATTTATCCATTTAAGGATGTACTTAATTACCTCTATTTATGTATACTGTATGACCTGTAACTTTTACTGATACTAATAAATTACATATGACTTATGAAGACTTACCCTTATGCAATAGTCACATAACTCTGTCCTTGTTATTCTAACGCTAAGGTATAGAGATGGCAATATATTTAAACAATACATTAGCTTTCAAAACTTTCGTGAGTACTATACATTTGAATAAACACGGGTTTTAGTCTCGTTTTAAATTAAACTCACCCTGATGAAGATTCTCTAGATGAATCGAAACAGTGTCGGTGCCTCCATCGACAAAATAATACGTGAGTAAACCCGTGTTTATCAAAATGTACATCACATTATCTGGTGCATTTTTATAAGATAGACCTAATAGCTTCTAGGAGTAGGATGTAGTATGATATTCATTGTATTAATATAAATTTGAAAGCGTATCTCGGTCTCTTAGTCTGATTGACCTTTTCACGGCTAAACCGCTGAACAGATCTTAATAAAATTTGGTACGGATATAGATTGTATCTTGGGAGTCATAACCTAAGCTGCTTATATGTAGGTACCACGCGTGAGAAGCCGTGTACGACAGCTAGTATACAGGATGGATTTTCGAGACGGGACAGTGAAAGCTGCTATTAAACGATGTACCTACAGGAAATGTAACTACAACAAAGGAGACTGGCCTAAAGTTTTATATATATATTTTGACCGGGACTTGGATTTGATATTTTGAGAGTTGGTTTAAGAAAGAGGACCTATTGGCATAAGAAATAGTACTTGTGTAAATTACACATTTCCTCGCCAATATTTATTTATACTCGTCCAGTAATACTAATACTACTGGTACCACTCGTCCGGTGTAAATTATGCATAGAAAAGTGCGATTTTTAATTAATTTTTATTAAGGCTCTACGTCTACAGTGGACGCTGCAAGTGTTGTTATTGAGAATTAATTTATAGCGAGTATTGCAATGCAATGCCCAGATCCTAAATCGGTTATTTTTTGAAAGAAGCTTTATATCGCACGCTACAAATGTCAAATGAGGGTAAAGGTCGAAAAAAGTGTAATATTTCGACCAACAAGTGTAATAGCCAACTGTTTTTATGAACAATAAAGCGTTTATCTATCTATCTAATCTTTATAAACAAACGTCCAGAACGATTACACCACCGTCTTATGTTGAACAACCAAAACAATTTGTATTGTATGTGCTTGTATCGCAACAGAATCGTCAAAAAACATGGGTTTCAAATATTCAAGCCTGAAAAAAATCGTATTTCAGCACTGAATTTAGCGCGACTTTGGCCGTAAACAAAACAAATGGAGTACGCAAACTTTGAAATGATTCGATACAAGCAGAAGAACTTTATTTTTAATAGATACAGTTAGAAGCATTTCCATGAGAACACTTCATATTTTTTTTCACAACATTCACAATATTCACTACATGCTTTACTTCTTTATAATTGAAATATATAGAACTCGCCACACGATTCACGGCGCACGACATTTACCGCACGATGCTCGTTGCACAGCATTGGCCGCACGAAGTTCGCTGCACAGTTTATGCCGCACGCCGCTTATCGCACGATCCTTATCGCACCGAAATTCACCGTACGACGCTCGCCCCAGGGCACTCATGGTATAACAATAAAGAGTTATCTATCTATCTATCTATCTTTGTATCTATAATCCAAATTTCATTCAAATCGCATAACACGTTATAAAAGTCTATACAAATTTTAAATCCACATTTCAGCCTTTCTTAAAGGCACAGCTACATGCGCCATGATCATGGGATAAACTTAAGCACATGTTTTATTATTTTGTATTTCAAACAAACCGCCTAACGCGTAAAAAAGTGACCATACAAATTTTTAAACCCTCATTCCTTTCTCCTTTAAGGGTTGTTCGTAAACAAAAATATATTAGTATATATCATTACATCAAATGTATATTAAGTAGTACCTTTAACAGTCCTGTGGATCCCAAAACACGAGCTTTGCTTATTTTGAGGCTGATGCTGTGTGAAATTTCCTTTATTATTTATCCTTCATTATTATTTTAAAAAGTAACAGTTTATTAGAAATCTTGGAAGAATATATGTGTATAAAATACGAGCCAGTATAACACTTGAAGGAGTATGTAGGTTACTAACCTCGCGAATTATCTCAGGATAAAGTAGCAGCTTACACAGCAACATAGTTACTTCAGCCAATCTTCATTTATACGAGCGAAAGTTCCCATCTAGTTTATTTTGGAGTAAACTTCAGCTCGTGAAGCAAAGTCAGATCACGAACAAAATGAGCTAGGTACCTACTCCTTCAAACATCAAATACGTGTATATTTATTCATTCATATAATAACTAGCTGCTGCCCGCGGCTTGACACGCGTGGAACCTACATAAAAAGTATCCTATGTCCTTCTTCAAATTCCTATATATCTCTATACCAAAATTCATTAAAATAAGTTCAGCGGTTTGAGCCTGAAAACGTAATAAACAGACAGAGTTACTTTCGAATTTATAATATTAAGTTAGATTTTATAAATTCGAAAATGTGTTTGTTATTCTACACACTTCTTATCGTGTCACAGGTTATTTCAGAAATAGAAATAGAAACATTTATCGCACTTATGTTGTTACAGTATGATGATGAAACATTTTTTTAGTCTCAAACATGTTAGGGCACAGCAATACTTAACTAGGGGCGCTATTACAATACTTTAATAACTAATTAACTACTCTCTTAACTAATAATGTATTACAACTATTAATCTAAATACTACAACTTTGATAAGAACTGAAAACCGTTGAGGAATAAAAGTTCTCGAATGGCGACCAAGGACAGGAAAACGAAACGTAGGACTCAATGGACTGATGACATTGTAAAGATCTCGGGAAATCGGTGGCTGGAGAGTACTCAAAATCGTTCTTCCTGGAAATCTATTGGGGAGGCCTATGTTCAGCAGTGGACTTTTAGGGACTGATATGATGATGATGAAATGATGATAAGTTGTTCCTCCCAGTGTGGTGAAAGGATTAAAGTGTGCCTCGAGTGGCTTTCTTGCATTTCTTCTTTCTCAAAACAAGTCTTTTTTTGAACTTTCTTCACGCTCGGGACGGTCGAACGGTTTACGTTGAAACTTGGCTTAAACGTAGGCTGTGATGATAGCATATAGACCTATTGATGTGTAACATTTTTCCTCTCGCTTTCCTGCAATCTAGTGGTAATGATTTTGAAGACATGTGCCAAGTGCATGAAAGAAGCCTCGGAGACCAATCCTTTTACCACATTGATTGGTTCGAAATAATTAGTGACACGATAAGAAGAACCCGAAAACCAAGAAACAGCTCGTGGAAAGATGAAACAATATATCGATCAGCTGTTTGTTAGCATTGCCTAGGGTCGCCAACCCGGTCTCGTGTTATTACATCGCGCTCGTCACAAGAGTGTGTCACTTCAATATGCGATAGAAGATTAGATATTTTGCGTTGGTTTAAGTTTCAATATGACATCTATGTATAAAGACCTACCTACCTATGTAGGTATATATACCTGCATATATGCGTCCTTATAGACGCAAATATGCCGGTCTCGATAAGACCTACATATGTGAGCCTTTTGGAGTCGAGAGCGGCCCGAGCGGAACAGGAGCCCATCGCGTTGTCGAAATTTAGGCGTTGGGTAGAAATATCGCGTGATCTAAGAGCTGGCTCCTATCTGTCCCAGCGTATTAGCATGGCCATTCAACGTGGCAATGTCGCCAGTGTCTGGGACTCTGCCCTGATTTGATTAGTTGGATTATCTATAGATCGTTTTATACGGTCCATAGATAGCTCAACTGTTTTACATGTATTTTGTATTAATGTATATTATTCTGTACATTTCTGTAATTAAACGTATTATAAATAGGTACAAAGGTATTTTTCAGAAGATAGATACAATCTCTACCAATGCCTCTACTGTGATGCAAGTGGATCTTGTAGCTAAGGGGGCTTCGACCCAGTAAGTATTTGGCCCCGTTGGACCCAAGGTTTTTATTTATGTTGCTACCCAAAACTCCTTATTCCTCATTTATGTTGTTTGAATTTAAATACACGACACAGTAACAGCAGGGTCAGCAGACAAAATACATGTGGATACCTACTCAATACAACTTTAAATAAATTAAATAAATATTTTAGTCATATTCGAATTGCGGCCAGTAAAATATTTGTCTACTTAATTATAACGTCAATCAACTTATTTACGTCTTTTGATTTTGAGCCCTCTCCATCCACAGACTTCCTGCGATCTTTACAATGTCGTCAGTCCATCGGGTGGGGGGTCGTCCTACGCTTCGTTTTCCTGTACTTGGTCGCCATTCGAGAACTTTTACTCCCCAACGGTTATCAGTTCTGCGAGCTATATGGCCTGCCCATTGCCACTTCAACTTGCAAATTTTGAGTGCTATGTCTGTGACTTTGGTGCTTCTACGGATTTCCTAGTTGCGGATTTTATCACATAGTGAAACACCCAACATAGCTCTCTCCATAGCTCGTTGCGCGACTCTAAGCTTGTGTATGAGGCCAATAGTTAGCGACCAAGTCTCTAACTATTTACCTTTGAGTATTTACTTAAATAGCTTAAATAATTTATTGTATATTATGTTACTTAGTTATGATTTAATAAAATAAAATAGTTGAAATTTCTTTCTTTCTTCTTATTCATCATATTATTTACAGTTCTGTAACAAAAATAAATATAACAAATTTGAATTAAAACAACCATAAACCTTAATATATAATAACGTATTTTTACATTGTACTCAAATAAAAATTATAAAATAAAGAAAAAGTTCAACTTATAAGTTACTAAATAATAATTATTGACAACAAAAAATTACACAACTCAGCTAAACTTCACGGTGGCGTATACGCCACTGCGACGCTGATCTTCTGATATAACAAGAAATAATTAAATTTAATATACTAGTTTCCATGCTGCTTAAAATACACTGTGACTCACATTTTTGGATTAGGTAGAATGGACCATATGTTTTTTGTTGAATTGGGATCATTACCTATTGGGTAGAAAAAATCTGGGTTAACGGGGAAGCACTCAAGCACTCCTGGCTACGTTAGTAGCTTCTGGTCTAGTGTTAAAGCTGTACCATTCAACGTTGGAATATCGCTAGTGTCTTGGAGATGCTGCCCTCTAGCAATAATATGAATCAGTTGAGCCATATATAGGTAGTTTAAATGGACCTTGGATCGCTCAACTGCTATACATGTGTTTTATACTAACTCTGTAGATTTCTGTTAATAAATGTATTGATCCTTGAGTTAGTATATATCTTAAATTACCTTGTTTGCTAAAATACCGATTACTCTACCAGTGTAGAACCGGCTGTAAACCGGAGTGAAGCTTTTTTACTCCAGTACTAATATTACATCTGTGGCTTACTCCAAAAATACATTCGTGAATGAACGCGTCCTGCCATCTCGGAACAATCCCTGGTGGAAAATTTTACATCCGGTCTCAATTTTATCACGAAATATTATTCTCTATTTCTAGAACCCGACGATTCAGATCCGCGCGACAGGGGCTCGTGTAGTAATAGAAAGGGAATATTTTTTTGATCTGGCATGGATTGGATAAAGGTGTGAAAATGAAATTGATATTCATAAAGCGAAAACTAGCTATCTAGTCAATTTTACGAAGATTCGTTTTGTTTTTAAGTGGGTGGCAGACGTACGAGCATGTACGCGTACTTATGGCTTGTCGGCCTTTTTCGCCTGTGTGTCACCGTAAGTAAGGGGACTTTAAAACCGCCCGTGCAGTTTGAAATCTTGCTCGTAACTCGTTTCAGCTCGTACTTGTAGCAGCACTGTGAGCCATAATTTATTAGAAACTAGCTGCTGCCCGCGGCTTTGCACGCGTGGTATCTCAGTAAAAAGTAGCCTATGTTCTTTTCCAAGGTACCAGCTATCTTTATTCCAATATTCATCAAAATCGGATCAGCGGTTTAGGCGTGAAAACGTAACAGACAGACAGATAGAATTACTTTCGCATTTATAATATTAGTAGGGATTTCTTACCAAAAGCATTAATATGAAATTTCAGATCCTTAACTAAATATGAGTTGCACAAACTTATTTTCATCCCCTATTTTACCCCTTTCAAGGTTGTTTTTGAGACAAAAAGTAGCCTATGTTCTTTCCTCGAATGCAATACATCTTCTTACCAAATTTCATCAAAATTTGTTAAGCCGTTTAGCCGCGAAAACGTAAGAAACAGACAAACAGAGACACTTTCGCATTTATAATATTAGTATGGATTATATAGTCCAGGATCCCTGGTCCATTTTTGCTTTTGATTACTATAAAGCTAATTTTCCGTGAGTAGCTTCATTTTGATGAGACGCCCAAAAATTTCTTGTATTAAACTCTCTATCGGGGTAGCTAACAGAGGAAGCAAGGATAAAACATGTCGATTTTATGATTATCAAATATTTATTACTTATTTTTTTTTATTAAATCTCAAGTTAATTACTTATCTAAATTATTCGAAAAAATATTTGTCCTACAAAATCTATGGTTTGATCAAAGAGTCCCCTCCTTCCAACATGTATCGATAACGAGGTCATCATAAATGATTACTAACCAGCTGATTATTTCTTTTTTTACTTAGTTAATATTTATATAATTTAAAAGTCATATTGTTCTACAAATTGCGTGGAACGTTATCCCGGTCCTACGCTCAAAAATAGTGGTACAGATTATCAAATATTTATTACCAACTGATTTTTTTTGGTTAAATTTCAAGATAATTAGGTATCTAAATTATTCGAAAAAATATTTGTCCTACAAAATCTATGGTTTGATCAAAGAGTCCTTCCAACATGTATCGATAACGAGGTCATCATAAATGATTACAAACCAGCTGATTCATTAATTTTTACTTAGTTAATATTTATATAATTTAACAGGGGAAAATATATAAAACGATCGTAAGACCTGTCGTATTGTATGGATCTGAGTGTTGGGCAACAAAAAGGACGGATGAACAAAAGGTGCACGTGGCTGAGATGCGAATGCTGAGGTGGATGTGTGGAGTGACGCGAATGGACAGAGTGAGGAATGAGTACATAAGAGGAAGTGTGAAAGTGGTGCCAGTGAATGAAAAGATGAGGAGCAACAGGCTAGCATGGTAGGGGCATGTAATGAGAAGGGAAGAATGGCATGTAACTAGGAGAGTGCTCGGTATGAATGTTGATAGATTTACGAGTAGAGGTAGGCCAAAGAAAAGATGGATGGATTGTGTGAAGGATGACATGAGTAAGAAAGGAGTGAGTGTTGAGATGACGGCTGTAGAGGAGAATAAAATAAGAACACATGTTGTGCCGACCCCACATAATGTGGGAAAAAGGCAGGAAGATGATGATTGTCCTACAAATTGCGTGGTACGTTATCCTGGTCCTACGCTCTGAAATTGGATATCAAGAATACTTTCAGATTTCCATCTGTTTCGGTCTCTTCAGAATTCTTTAGGCAGTGTCAGGTTAACATCACTAGAGGACTGCCAAAACCACTTGTCGCGGTATTTTGATCAGAAGTCCCAAAATTTCTATAGCAATGGGATCATGTCCCTACCTACAAGATGGCAAAATGGTATCGAACAAAATGGTATCTACATACTTTAGTTAAATGTAAATAAACTATATTAAAAAATGTTTCGAGTTTTCTTAAAAAATGCGAAGAAACTTTTTCCCCAACCTATTAAAATGTTAGGCGCTAAGCGCTTGTGCAAGCTAAATTGCACTTTGTTGCGTCGTTGCAAGAGTCACTATTTATATAAATATTTTCGTGGAGACCGCCTTTTGTACTTCTACTAATAGAGTTTCTATGCTATAGGTATGTTACAGCAACAAGGCGAAAGTCGGGCGCGAAACCGGTCCTGCACCAATATACTTTTTTGATAAACACAGGTTTTACTCATGTAATATTTTGTCGATGGAGTTTGGAGTGAGTTTGATTCGCAGTCCACTCGTTAACGCTCGTGTTCACGGTTCGCACTGAAAGTTTAGAAAGTGAAATATATTTTTTGTTCGAAAAATGAATGCATCGTGTGGAACCGGCAGCCTAGACAAGAGCCTCTGAGGCACACATTAATCCTTTCACCACACTGGTTCGAAAGAACAAGAAACTCGATAAAAGGAACAAGCGGAAAGGTTAAAGATTCAGGTCTACATGCATTGGTTTATGGCTACCCTCAACGCCTAGTATTTTCAGAAATTATTTTTTACTATAAAAACGTCCCGTTTTTCGCAGTCAATCAAAACCTTCAACGTTGTAACTTGAGAAATATCTAGAAGATAATTTATTGTCCCAAGGACTCATGACAGAGTTCGTAAATGACTCAAATTTATTTAAAACGGTATTATTTTCAAAGGATCTTCATTCCGCCATCACTCTTGTAAAATGACTACCTACTTGATTGTTTTATCTTGGCGTTGGTATTCATAATTTATTTATCATAATTAAGTACCTACTTATGGTTGTGTCTTTTTAATAGGATTTTTTTATTTATTGTGGTTTATTTTACGTTGGTAAGTAATATCACGTGGACATTTAAGAATGTACGGTATTTAAATGAAAACGTTCCTAACGTAAGATTGTGTTATGACTTTATGAGCTACTTTAGTGTATTGTTATAGTAGTAGCACCTGCACCTACCTTCCGATAGTTGGTAGGTCCTATTAGTGTATTGTTATAGTAGTAGCACCTGCACCTACCTTCCGATAGTTGGTAGGTCTTATTGCTAAAACTTAATGACAGATAATTACGTTTTAAAAACTAAAAATAACTGACTTCATTAAATGAAATGAATAAAAAATTTAGAACCTTCTCCTTTTTTTTGAAGTCGGTTAAAAAAGTTTTACTTGACGCTTTTAAGTACTTGATAATTTTTCAAAATTCGTAAACACGAAGGCACAGAACGATATTTTGTCTTTATATCGAAATTTCGTTTACTTGGATGACATATTTTTCAGCTAAGTATTTTGAATTAAAAACAAACTACCGCACCTGTATATCCTATACATACTTCCCGATCGGTGCAGTAGTTAACATAAAAAAATGTTTATTTTTAATTGGTTCACAAATGCCCGAGTTATGAGATTACAAACATTCAATAAGTCGGTTAAAAAGGAAAGATGGAAGGAGATAGATTACTTCAGTTTGCTTGCTTATCAAAAAGGTAACCTGTCATATTGCATGATACAATTCATGATTTAAAGTATAGTCATTATATTGCTCTCCTATTAAATATCTTCAGAGGATCGTCTTTGGTATCTTGAAATCTAAGTTGGTGTCAGAGATTCTCTTCCTATACTACTAGGAACGTCTTGACGATGTTGAATACAAGCTGCTGCTCGCGAATTTGCCCGCATGGTGCATATATATACATACACAGATACAAGTATGTTATTTCAGGTCTTTATCTATGTTGTTTTTATAATCTATTTATTCCATCTATTTTTATAATCGATGTTATAATATAATTTGACGATCTCTGTGGCGCAGTGGGCTAAGGTTAGATTAATACGCAGATGGTTGCGGGTTCGATTCCCGCCGCGGTACAAATGTTTGTATGATTTGCAAGTATTTGTCTTGGGTCTGGGTGTATGTATAATATGTATGTATTAACAAAAAAAACTGTGTATAAGTAGTATATCAGTCATGTGGTACCCATAACACAAGCTCTGCTTACTTTGGGGCCAGCAGATGATGCTGTGTGAAATGTCCGGTATTATTTATTTATTATGTATTGAATCTTATAATGACTACATAATACTACATAGTTTGGATGTAAAACAAAGATTACATGTTTTCTTCTGTTTTCTACTAGATTATAAACAAACAGAAGATGCGCTTTCAGTTCTGATTAAATACATCATACTCAAATTGAATTCATAAACATACACACCCTATAACTCTCGTGCACTCTCACACACACTCTAACACACACTCTACACCATATCCTCCAATACTCATAAAAAAATTGTACGTTATACTCATAAACGTTTTTTCTTGATAACTAAACACAATTTCTGTGTATGAGTACCCTTTCGCCCATACTAACAAAAATGTTAATAATGTGAACGATCCACTATTCTCTGTAATAGCCGAAGCAGAGATCCCTTGCGTCTATATACAAGTACTAGCTTCTGCCCGCGGCTTCGCACGCATATTACATACATAAAAAGTAGCCTATGTCTGTTCCTAAGATAAAAAAAAAGTTCTGTTAATCCGATCGCTACCAAACTTGACAGAATCACCCGCTAGGGCAATCTGAAGATTTCCTAAAATTTTCATCGAAATCTGTCCAGCCGTTTCGGAGTCTATAGGGAACATACAACACACATCGCTTTTTATATGTTGATTCCACTTAGAGCAAGGAGTCAAATTTTTGACCTCGCAAGGTTTACGGTGTTATTTATTAAATATATATGTAATTAGTAAGCATTTAAAAAAATTATTGAGTACCTATATGTAGTTATAGTGGTACCTACATAAAAAGTAGTCTATGTCCTTCTCCAAGGTCCCATCTATATCTATACCAAAATTCATCAAAATCAGTTCAGCGGTTTAGGCGTGAAAACGTGACAGACAGACAGAGTTACATTCAAATTTATAATATAAGTAAGGATAACAAAACATTTAATACTATTGACTTGTACTTCACTTACGCAATTTGTAAATCATTACGACGACCTCTGAGGCGCAGTGGGCTAAGATCCGGCTGAGACGCAGAAAATTGCGGGTTCGATTCCCGCCGTGGGACAAATTTTGTACGATCTGCAAGTATTTGTCTCGGGTCTGGGTGTTTCTATGTATTAACAAAAAAGGTATATACGTAGTATATAAGACATGTGGTAGGTACCCATAACACAAGCTATGCTTACTTTGGGGCCAAATGATGCTGTGTGAAATGTCCGGGGTTGTTTTTTTATTTATTAAATATAGGAAATATAGTTTTTTATTATTTATTATTGTTATTATTACGAGTATAAACACGCACTAGCTAATGTGTTGTTTAAATCCTGTTGCCATCTCTATTCTTTGATGTTAGGATAACAAGGACCGAATATACTTAAACGCCACGCTATTGTAGCGAAGTATGTCATTATAAGACTATATCACGTAATAATGTCTTATTTGATAGAGCAAGTAACAAACAAACATCTCCACAAACTTTTCTAATTTAGAATATTAGCAGGAAAGTAAGATAGGATTGGATTTAGCTCGACCTAAGCCCTCAAAGTAATAAATAAATACTTCTAGCCTAACCAATGCCAATGCCATTGCCAACAACGTTATGTAGCTCGATGTTTGTTCCCTATTCATGGCTAAACTTGGGTTTGCGACTTTCAGTAAGTTATGATATGATAATAAATAAATAAATAATGCTGGACATTTCACACATGGCGTCATTTAGCCCAGAGTAAGCAGATCTTGTGTTATGGATACCACATGGACTGATGTACTTACTACTTTTATACTTATTTTGTTGAAGCGATAACTTCTTATGGGAGGGTAAATGGTTTCGTTACGTAACGCGTTACGGCGCCAATCTGTCTGGCTTCCCTTTCTCTATGCATACGGCAGCGGTAGGCAGGCTCCTCTCTCACTCTCACTCTTACCCACAGCGCTAGTTAGATTAGTTTAAGTTATCACTTCCGTCGGGCGTCCCGAGACGCACACGTTTTTTTTCTAAATACCTACATATTATACATGTTTCTATGAATAATATACTCACATATTATTTTGTCGATGGAGGCACCGACCCTGTTTCGATTCATCTAGAGAATGATACGTGAGTAAAACCTGTGTTTATCAAACTTATAGTACAACTCAAAGTTTTAAAAGTGAAATGTACCTATGTATTTACAAAAATTACCGGATCCGAGACAAATACTTGCAGATCATACAAACATTTGTCCCGCGGCAAGAATCAAACCCGCAACCTTTTGCATCTCAACCAGGTTTTGGCCCCCTGCGCCACAGAGGTCGTCACAATGCGCCACAGATATAAAAAGTGAAAACTGTGAAATAAAAACGCACTTATTTTGCACCTTTTGTTTATTACTTTTATTACGACATGTTTTGACGACACTTAAATCGAAATGATTAATCTGAAGAATTGGTGATATTTTAATTAACCGTATCTGTACCAATTTATCACACATTCTCGCCAACAATCCCTTGTCTCCAGAGTACTGCGAAATCTAAACCAGCGTGTCACGAAGCATCCTCCCTTTGATGTGTTTGCTGATGAATGGAAGAAGATATCCTTTCAATATGTCTCAGTTTCTGTAAAACTTATAAGTATGTAGGTTATATTATGTGGCGAATTTTGAAATGTAAATTCATGTAGTGCAATTTGGTAATATAAATAAATAATGCCGAACATTTCACACAGCATCATCTACTACACCACATGTCTGATAATACTTCTTATGTACTTTTTTTTGTTAAAAATTTAAATATTATACATATACAGACCCAGACCCAAGACAAATACTTGCAGATCATACAAACATTTGTCCCGCTGCGGGATTCGAACCTGCAACTTTCTGTGTCTCAGCCGGGCCTTGGCCCACTGCTCCACAGAGGTCGTCTAATATAGTAGTGATAAAGTTTGTATTGTGGTGATCTAATCTGTAAACATTAAGTTCACATCAAGACAAATTAATCAAGCTCAAACACCAGGTAATTTTGCTATTAATTTTATTTTTTAATTAAACTATCTGCTTACTTTGGGGCCAGATGATGTTGTGAGAAATGTCCGGCATTATTATTATTATTATTATTACAATTGCTGTAAATCGTTGACAGGTTGACAGGAAAATGACCTTCATTAAATAGTAGTGCTTTGAAATTTTTAAAGAAAAAAAAATTACAAACCACTAGTCGCCACTACGATGTTTGAAGGTTCTCTTCGATTTCTCTAGGATGACATCATCAGATCCTGGTTTCCTTATCATGGTACCAATCTTGGTAATAAGATATCTAATTTTCAACAAAAAAAAAAAGAATCATCAAAAACGACGAAAATATCCGCGAACACATAAAAATTGAGAAATCTTTCTTTGAAGTCGGTTAAAAAATATAACCGAATTAAAAACCTTCTACTTTTTTTTAATTTACGCTTTTGAGTACTTTATCACATTTCGAAATCCGTAAACACCACTGGAAAGTCACAGTTTTGTTGGATGACATATTTATTTCAGCCATTTTGATTTAAAAACCAAACTACTGAACCGATTTTTATGAAATTTTTTTGGGACCAAAGGGGAAGTATATCCCTCCCTCTCAAATATTTTTTTCATATCTGTTTATAAACGATGGAATTATGAGGTAGCAAAAATAAAAAAAATCGGGTTGCACTCCGGGAGTGCCGACAGAAGTGAAAACTTATTTTGGCGCGTTAGAGTTTAGTAATAAATCACTTCAAAATCAGTAATTATGACTGCCAATCAAATACTGAACAAACACAGATGATGCAATATTTTTTGTTCAGAATGTAGATAATATATCAAAAAACCTAACTCAGTAAACTTCTCCATAAAAAGTAGACTGTAAACATGTGAATTAAGGTTTTATAATCAAATGGGGCGAGCGCGGCAGCCGGCTGCGTCTCGCCCCAGACGGTAACGGTGTCGCGAATCCAGAGGTTTTACCTTATCTAAAAATATGCGTACCGCGCTAAAAGAAGTTTTCATTTCAAAAAATACAACCGAAACCTCCTTTTTTGATGTCGGTTAAAACGACATGTTATCTATATACAAAAGGTAATTTCCAGAGGATCGTCTTAAATTACAATGTTGGTTGACCCGCAGCCCGTATCTAGAAGATCTTGAAATCTGAGCCAAAAAAAGGTATATATCAAAAACAAAAAAACTGTTGTTGAGTCAAGGCTAGATTCCTAACGAATTATAGCAACTGTATTATAACGGAGTGTTTTAAACCGGTTAACTTCATTTCTGAATTGCGTATACTATATTTTAGAAAATTTCCATCATGCAAGTTTAATGTCATAATGATTTCGTAATATTATAACGGCCTACATTTTAGATTTTTCGTTAGTAATTTCATGAAGTAACATAGCTCTGCTAATTTAATATTGTCTTACTCGTTTTTTGCATGTTTTATTCAGTAATCTTAGCAGAATTTCAATAAGTTGTGACATGGGACAAGTATAAACAATTGAATTATATGTGTGTTATGCTGCAACGTGATTTGAACTACGAGGAATCCTAAGAAAATTTTAGACGGTCATTCCGCGATGGCGTCTAGAATTGACAATTGACCATCGACTAAGACGGTTTCATGCTAATGCTTTTCCAAAAATAATTTTGAAGATATCTGTGGCGCATTGGGTGATGGCTCGTCTGTGACCCAGAAGTTGCGGGCCCGATTCCCGGCATGGCACGTATTTTTGTATGATCTGCATATTTGTGTCGGGTCTAGGTGTTTATGTATAATATGTATGAATTTACAAAAAAAACCTATATAGGTAAGTAGTATATCAGTCATGAGGTTGTCATAATAATATTAATAAGGCACTTATTTAGAACACACTGTAAATAAACAGTACGATTAAAATAAAAAAAAATTGTTAAAAAAACTAAAAAACACGCTTTTTATAAAATAATAAAAGTTAAAAAAAACTAAAAAACACGCTTTTTATAAAATAATAATAGTTAAAAAAAATAAAAAAACACGCTTTTTATAAAAAACAAACAAAAAAATAAATACTATTAGTAACTGTAATTATTTTCCAAATCATTTAACATCAATTCCGGCCTTATCGACTATAGATGATTGTTAAATAAATAAACAAATCTTATTTTGCAAATTGATTATTAGAATAATCCTCGACCTCGATAACTCTACAAAGTTTGAATGAAATCTGACCGTTTGAAATGGGTCAAAATCAAGTCCAAAGGAGTCGGATACAAACATACAAATGAAGCTAATATAAAGCGTGTAATAATAAATAATAGTATAAAAAACTAAAAAACACGCTTTATGTAGAAAACCAAACTAAAAAATAGAAAATAAATTTCTAATAAAAGTAAGGAAGAAAAAATTTTTTATTAAAAAAAAAGCTTGGGGTGCATGGTGTCAATAGTCATAAATATTTCATTGACAGATATGAGAAGAAGGATTATCATTTCGATAATATATCTTAAAAAGCAACCCACGCTTTTTTTTAAATAAAACATTTTTTTCTTACTTACATTAATTAAAACAACTAAGACTACTTACCTAAAAATTATGTACAATTGGCGGTCTTACCGCTAAGGAAGCGATTTCTTCCAGACAACCATTGATAATATAATACTTTGTTTGCGTCTACTACGATTTGTTTGCGTTGGGGGTCCAAAAGATATAGTTCAAGTTGGAATGAAACTGTTTCTGAGTGAACGTGTCTTCAGTGCGCTAGAAACTTATGTTGATCTGAATCACGGATGAATCACGTAAATCTAATCCAAAAAGCTTGTTTTCGACATTTTTATATCAATTATGTGTAAATGGTACCTTGAATGAATAATTTGATACGTAAAGCTGTCCATTAAATAGCAGTTTACAAAGTCAGTGTTAATAAAATTAGAGAATTATTCCAAAAAATCACAATACATAAAAAAAATTATCAGTAATCATTTAATAATAATAAATAATAATAATAATAATAATGCCGGACATTTCACACAGCATCATCTGGCCCCAAAGTGAGCAGAGCTTGTGTTATGGGTACCACATGACTGATATACTACTTAAATACTTTTTTTTGTAAATACATACATATTATACATAGAAACACCCAGACCCGAGACAAATACTTGCAGATCATACAAACATTTGTCCCGTGGCGGGAATCGAACCCGCAACCTTCTGCGTCTCAACCAGACCCTAGCCCACTGCGCCACAGAGGTCGTCAAATTTTGTAATCAATTGGTAATAAAATGATTTTTCATTGATACATGATTTTACATTAGGGTAAATATTATTCCGCCTGATTTCAAAGAAGCACTGCAACATCTAGAATCGTTAGTAATGATTACTGTTTCGAGTTTAGTAGTAACATATATTATAGTTCAGTCGTTACTAATATATTTATCGGCTCTGCTCCGATGATTTTAACCTACATTGACGATTGGTCGTAGTTATACTATGTACCTGTCAATTTTGAAAGTAATAAGACTTAGTTAAAAAGCGTTAAAGTTTTTATTCTCGTATGACCCGACACATTTGACCCACTAGTGACTGACAGTTTCATTACCGATGTTCATTAGTCAAGATTTTCGACGTCTTCAGGAAATTGATTTATAGTTGATAAATGAATGAGATTATTTTTGGCCGTTTTGCGAAGTAACATTGCGCTCTTATGTTATAAATTTTTCTCTGATTTATTTCGGGGTTTATTTGTAAATTTGGTGACTTTATTCAAATAACGCTAGATTTATGAACTGGGGTGTGAATAATTAATTTCCAAATTTTTAGTTGGCTGTAGAAAAAAAAACGTATGCGTCTTGGGACGGCCGACTGAAGTGATAACTTAAACTAATCTAACTAGCGCTGTGGGTTAGAGTGAGAGATGAGGAGCCTGCCTACCGCTGCCGTATGCGTGAGAGAAAGGGAAGCCAGACAGACTGGCGCCGTACCGCGTTACGCAACCAAGCGGTTTACCCTCCCATAAGAAGTTATCATAATATTATGTAGTGCACTTCAAAAAACTTTAGACCCACGTGATTTAGCCCCAATCTACCGAAACGACTTTCCCATTTTGCTGGTCACGTTTTTGTTACACCGACAGTACGTCAATTGAATAGTGACGAGCCTTGCGAAATCAGTAGGTATCCCGTGATACCTATCTTCTCCAGTCCATTACGTATTGAAAAAATATCGCGAAGAAACTGGCACGCCCTAGAATCGAAGGCGTGTCGTGTCCTGGTGTGGCATCGGTTAGTATTGCAATAATAAGAGGATGTGTTTGCAACTTATCATGTATGGAATTGCAATTATTGTGCAAAAGTTGGTCTTGCGCCATGGGCTTTCCCTGATTTGGAAACTCTCTTTGGATGGTTGACATCCTAATTGTAGAATGATTTGAGTACATGGATGGGGACTTTGAAATGTATTGGAGCGGGTGGAAGACCTTAAAACGAATATGTGCGTAAAAGATAATCATCTCTATTTGTTTTTGTGTCTTATGTTTAGATTTAGTTAGCACAGACGACACCAGACAGAAACCATTTTTATGTAACTTTCGATTTTAGATTTGCGGATAACCGTTTACTTAATAAGTTGATTTAAGAACTGTAATATTGGTCCGAGCTATAAAAAACATTTTTACACACCAGATACAATATCGAAGTCTATCAATTTGTAAAGAACGCTTACGCTCAGTCATTTCGATAATGGAACTTTATTCACGTCAATTCACTTCGTCTCTCTTTTCTTTACCACAAGCAAATGATTTCATTCAACGTCTATTGCCTAAGTATGACTACATTATTAGTCCTTACATTATTAGTCCGTGTGATATCTACTTTTCCAGTTCCAGGTGAAGAATCCCCTTCAGATAAATCAATTTACGTGGACCATTTTTATCTCCCGTTTCGTACTCGTGTCGAAACACAAATAGATTTTACGAAAGCTCAAATTGAATTTCTGAAAGCGACAAAGTAAATTGAAACGTTTCGTCGAGAGACCTTTTCTTATTGTAAATAATACAGAGGCGCAGGAATCTTTGAAGTTGATTTATTAGAATCGGTATCGGTACATGACTTGTTCCATTTTGTTTCCGCCATATTTAAAAATATAGAATATAAAGAAAATATAAAACCAATTTTACAAATACTTAAAGTATAGATTCGCTCTAAAAGGATTATCTCCGTAAGTTTTATTCTTTTTTCCAAACAGGAGAACAGAACGCTATCAAATATTTTTATAAAAAAAATATTAAATATCATGTTGGCTCTCCATTTCTGCCAGATAAATTTAGAGTTAGAAGGTGATAAATCTGATACGAGGGGTATCAATTCTAGAATTTATCACCAGCCATCATCATTTATTTCCAGCCTCACACAACCTGAACCAATTATGTGCCAAATGCTATTGTTAGTTGATCTATGACATCTAATTAATTTTAATAATTTAATTTTAATTTTATTTATTTTTCAGTTTTTTACATACTTAGGTTTTTCGCGTTTAGTAGTTATTGTTATTTATTTTTGTACTAACTGCTTACCTAATTACACTAGTTTTAATATATTGTGTAGACTTATTGTAGCATTACATTACGAACCTTAGTAGTTTTTTGTGCTATATTTACCAATTCTTATTGTAAACTTTTTTTATTATGATAAATAAAAAAATAAAAAATAAATAACAACATATATTCAACAGATATTTTTGACCTCTTTCTAAATTTAAGCTCGCTGTTAGGAATCAACTACAAGTTTTACATACCTACTGTTTAAGTAGTTTAGTTTAAAATATGTATTTTTTTTGTATCAATTCATTATGTACTATTTTTTATCTTACTTTTATTGTTTTAAAATATCCACTAATTCCTACATTATAAGGCTTAAAAGGTGGAGACTTCGTTGGATGAAGTAATGTCATATTATCATTATCACTACATAGTATAAAACAAAGTCGCTGCCCGCTGTCTGTCTGTCCCTATGTATTGATGCTTTGATCTTTAAAACTACGCAACGGATTTTGATGCGGTTTATTTTAATAGATATAGTGATTCAAGAGAAAGGTTTATATGTATAATACATGCATAATATAGTAGAGAAACACTGATAATTTTAGATGTTTCAAATGTGATGTTGTAAATAAACACATTTTTTTCGCTTACATTGCAAACGCTGGCTGAACCCTACGAGATAGATCAAATTGTGTACTACAGTATTGTACACCTTTAAAAGTTCTACAAAAAAGTCTGCGATGGTATATGTCTATCTCTTAGATAAAGTTGTATATAAAGACATTCTGTAGTAGGTATATTTAGTATCAGCATTGCAACCGTGCGAAGCCGGGGCGGGTCGCTAGTTTAGTAATATTGTAATGTAATTCTGTTTGTTCTTCCAAATAAAATACATCACATACATAAATAGTGGTATCTACTTACTCGTACCTACCCATATGTTTTACGTCAGAAAACATATTTTAGTATTTATTTCCATGCTTTACAATTACATTTTTAGTGTTCAAGTATTAAAGACGACAAACTTACCCATACATTCTAAATAATACTTAGATACTCACTTGACTTTATCCATTTTTTTTTAAATTCCAGGTAATATCCTTACCAACCAACAATGTGGAGTATATATGCGTGAGTACCTTTTTATGTTAAACTTGTACATTATTATTTATTACTATTTTAAATACTAAGTAAGACGTATTGTTTTTACTGAACAGGTTACCCATTAGATTGTAGAAAGATTTCAAATTTCGTTTCCTACGATTACTCTATCACGGATTACGCATGCATTCACCATTCACATTATAATATAATTAATCAATCTTATCAGTTGCATAATAGAACTGGTTGATGGCTACGCAATATATGAATTTACCGTTATAATGTAAATTTGAATACTCTATCCTTGAGGAAGGGACATTCCGTGTGTCTATTAATTTCATTGTTTATACTGGCTATTTGCATCTATTTCCGACTCATCAACAGTTTTATACCTATTTGTGTTGTCTCCTGACGCGTCTGCCTTTGATAGTGGTCTCACTTCTCACTCTACCTTTATACCTATTTATTTGTAGGAGCGAATGCGTCTTGTACTTACGGTTGTCTTGTACTTACGGTTGTCTTGACCTCTCTGTTTATTACTCCTGTTTTCCTGCTTTGTCTGTGTTCAATATGCCATTCCACGTTGTGTCCGACCTACGACATTTCTGTCGTCAAGTGCTCATTACGATCGTACGAAACCTGTTTTTGCCGTTTCGTGTTTAGTTTTATATACATCATCTCATGCACAAACCATCTGTTAAGATTTCTAAGGGGTTTGCGAAAATAGCGACCCGCGGACGGCTGATGGTATCAATGATGTTCGAGTTGTATAATGGGAAAAGAGTTTGTTTATTATGTGCAGTTGCAATGTGATGTTTTGTTTGGTGGTGTTTATCAGTTGGATTGAGTGTGTGGGAGTGCGGGCGGCGTGTGTACGGAGCGGGCGCGCGTGTGAGTGGCTGCGTCTGTGTGGGTGTTCCTGTGTGACGGCTGACTGGCGGAGCGGTCGGCGCCAGTTCACTTCTGAGCGCCACGGGGCTGCCGCGTTCCGCCGCCGCGTAGAGCCCTGACTCGCGATCACACTAACTTTGTGCACTGGAAACTTTTCAAAGCAATTCAGGACAGTTCAGACGGGCGCGTGTCGTTTTCGTTTCGAATTTCGAGTCGTGTATCGAAGTGAAACTTGCGAGGGTTTACTGCTGCGCGTTTGATCGGATCGGTCGGTCTATTTTTGAATATTCTCTAAACGCTTCGGCGACGTGAAGTTTTCGAAACGCAGTCCGCCGGTGCCGGGTTAACGGCCGCAGCGTGCAGCACGCCTGCACCACGTCTCTTGTGTTTTTGTTGACGGATTTTTGTTGTTAACCTCTACATTTGTGCCCGAGGGACGTTATCTGTAAGTATAACCCCGGTTGATTTACGATACTGGCTTCTTTCCTTCCCAAATATAACAAACAACGATATTTTTAAGACCAATACGTACTGACTGAACGAAGTTTACATTCGATGCTCTTGAAAATGAACTAGGTATAGGTACTATTTGTAAAAAACTCTAAACTTGATGTTGTCGTATATCGTGTCTTGAATTAACGTGTGTTGTGTGAGACAACGTATGTTTTATGCACACAAACGTATATTGTCATACATATGCTAGTGCGTATTTATTATGGCAGTGTACTTGTGGTCGCATCTATAACACGCCAAGCGTTGATTACATGATCGAGTATAGGCATATTGCATTGAGCATTCTGCATAACACCATCCTGTGTGCCAAACATTGAACCACGCACGACGTCGCGACGTTTATCTGTTTACAACTCTTGTAAATAGACATATACTTACATAAGCATGGTTTTTTGAAACCATAAGTGATAAAAAATTTGGAAATATATAGTTAAGTTGTAAGTTGCTGTTGCTATTTTTGTACAATTTAACAACATATAGCATAGTTGCAGATAAAGTATTAATTTATTATCAACCGTACAATTCTTTTGGGTAAATTCGATTATAATTTTGATATGAGTTTTTCTGCTTCCTGATATTTCGGCACAGTTAGTTGTATGCGCCATGATCACGAGATACAGAAAAACACATATATCATGGAAAATATCCTGTTTTAAGTGAAATTATGGTCAAAACCATGATAGTTTTAGAAGTTATAAATTCTATTGTTTCTGATGATCGTTATTCTTTGGCATAACAAGCATTTACCCATAACTTTATTGAACTTAATCAAGCATTATAATCAGACTTGTTCCTGTTAGATGACAAATGTGATTCTCGAAATATAAATACATATTTACAACATTGATACGTTTTCTATAAAATATATTTCTAATCGTACATATTTTTGGTCATTGTACACAATGCACAAAAATATACATTTGTCCAAATAAATGTACGAAAATAATGTACGCCGTACGGTATGTCGTACATTACTAGGGAATAGATAACGGTGCTGCGATCTTGACCGAGTTGATTCGTCTATCAACAAGAAAATATAAACTGTTAAGTTACCCTAAGTTACCCTCTTGTCATTATAAAATGGATCTCAAGGGTAGGGAGGGAGAGTAGGGACCACTTTTTATTTTTAAAATCGATTGTAAAATGATAAGACTTTTAACATAGAAGTAATTTATAAAGAGCGAACGAATAAATTTTTTTTTAAATAAAATTACCCTCTTTTAACCAACTTGAAAAAAAGGAGGAGGTTCTCAATTCGGTTGTATTTTTTTTGTTACCTCATAAATCTGTCGTTTATGAACCGATTTGCAAAAATATATTTTCATGTGAAAGGATATATTTTCCGATTGGTCCCATAGAAATATCATCAAAATCGGATTTGTAAAAACATATCCGATCCGAATCCGAATCAAAATATGTAGCTGGAAAAAATATGCTATCCGAGTCCGTATTTTCATATAAATGAAGCCGGGTTACCTTTTTAGTTCTTAAAACGTAATTATTCACATACTTCTATCGTGTACTCGTTATTTCGAACCAGTGTGATGAAAGGATTTAATCGTTTCATATTTACGAAGTCTTAAAATCGAATCCGATGCAATTCACTGGTATGCTTTTTAATACTCGTACAATACCCAATGCCATTGCATGAGCTATAATGTCTTAATTAGATAATGTTAGCACAATTAATACGCGACGTATTGAAAAATTCATAGAGGTAAAATTTTACACTTCTTTTTTTTTACATCATAATGATACAATATTGGCCAATTTTCTAAGCAACTATTTCACAGCAACTAATATTATTAATTTGCTCCATATCATGAGAAATGGTGTAGGAATATCATCATCAGCGGACTACAAAATGTGTACTTAATAGAAGTATTGCCAGTTTAAAAGTATTTTTATATAAATTAGTTAAATATTGGTGTACACACACCATCTAGCTCCAAATTAAGCATAGCTTGTATTATGGTGACCTGATGACTATTATATTATGATACTTTATAATGAAATTTAGTATGCAGGGGGTTTCGGGCGATAAATCTACCTATATAGTTTTCAGTTTTATTATTTTTATTATTTTGACGACCTCTGTGGCGCAGTGGGTTTAGGTCTGGCTGAGACGTAAAAGGTTGCGGGTTCGATTCCCGTTTCGAGACAAATGTTTGTATGATCTGCAAGTATTTTAGGGTCTGGGTGTTTCTATGTATAATATGTCATAGTCATGTGGCACCAATAACACAAGCTCTGCTTAATTTGGGGCAGATGATGCTGTGTGAAATGTCCGGTATTGTTATTATCGATGCTTTTCATTTGTTCTCTCTCGTAAGGCGAGGAATTTACGTTATTATTATTATTATTATTATTATTTATACGATGATCTCTTTGGCGCAGTGTGCCAATGACCGCCAGAGACGAGGAAGGTTGCGGGTTCGGTTCCCGCCCTGAGACAAATGTTTGTATGATCTGCAAGTATTTCTCTGGTTTGCGTGAGACAAGCTCTGCTTACTTTGGCGCTAGGTGATGCTGTGTGTAATGTCCGGCATTATTTATTTTACACAGAATAAAAACCTATGTTCATCACATGATTGTTTGTTCTGGGACGGAATCGAACCCCAACCTATACTGCAGAAGGCAGAGCGACTACTAACTGAGCTATCAGGCCAGTCCGAAGAATCTTATACCTTTAAACGAGCAATTCTTGTATATATGTATATATATAATCTGAATCTCGGAAACGGCTCCATCGATTTTGATGAAATTTAGTATGCAGGGGGTTTCGGGGGCGATAAATCGTTCTAGCTAGTTTTCATTTTTAGAAAACAACGTTTTATCCGTGTTTTATACCAGGTTTTAATATTTAAAGAAAGATTTAGATATTTACAAGGTTTGATTATCCATTTCTTATGAGTACAGATAATAGGATGAGCCGCCAACCCGTCTTTGATGAGTTATAACCTTTTACCCCTCAACAGAAAGATAGATCTAAAACCAAAACAATTCCATCGCGTTTTGCGCTTTATCAATCGTTCAGTATGACACAGCACACACACACAAGCCTGTTATCATTCTCGACCCTATTACTCAAGCGATACAGTCCATATAGTTTTGAATACATGACACAAACGTGTGTAGTAATGATTGGAGACATACCTCCCTTGGAGGTCATGTGTCACAGATATGTTGGCTACTGTTTAGCATTATGTATGAATGGGTATTGATAAATTTTCATTGGCTCTTCTAGTATCATATTCTAATTCTTTGGCTCTTTTCTTAACAAAGGGTGTGTCTGTGGATTCATCTGTCATTATATTTGTTATCTGATAAAGAATTATCAGTAGGAACTGTAAACAGTTTTGTGAAGCAAAACAAATAACGCGTCTTTACGTACGGTATCGGTGATGGTATGTTGCGTAGTACTTGTTACCTATTATATGTTACTAGCTGCTGCCCGCGGCTTCTCACGCGTGGTACCTACATAAAAAGTATCCTATGTCCTTCTCCAATGTCCCATATATCTCTATACCAAAATTCATCAAAATCGGTTCAGCGGTTTAGGCGTGAAAACGTAACAAACAAACAGACAGACAGACAGAGTTACTTTCGCATTTATAATATTAGTTAGATTATGAAACAGTTTAAACTTAACAAACCAAATCAGTGCTGATTACACAGTGCACTCTGTTAATGGTTGCTGCTATATTTTATAATTTGAAGTATCGTAGCAGGAGTTTGAATCGGTTGAATTTTGGGAAGACATCAGACAATAATTAGAAGGTAACTAATCGGTAATCATACTCTAGCAACTTACACGTTGCGGGTAACACCTATTCGAATATATAGGTCTTAGTTACATAGTTCCTTGAGGATCTCATAAGGGTGTCAGGGGCACGTCCAAACAATACATTTGGCACATGCCCACATTTTGTACATAATTTTCTTAATACCTACTCCGTAAGTAACAGATTCCAAGCACGTCATCATTATAGATACTCTCTGTGTCGCAGTGAGCGAAGGTAAGTGTTTGTACGACCTGCAAGTATTTGTCTCGGGTCTGGGTGTTTCGATGAATAAATAAATAATATAATAAATAAACCCGGATATTTCACACAGCATCATCTGGCCCCAAAGTAAGCAGAGCTTGTGTTATGGGTACCACATGACTGATATATTACTTAGATACTTTTTTTTTTGTAAATACATACATATTATACATAGAAACACCCAGGCCCGATACAAATACTTGCAGATCGTACAAACATTTGTCCCGCGGCGGGAATTGAACCCGCAACCTTCTGCATCTCAGCCGGGTCTTAGCCCACTGCACCACAGAGGTCGTCGAATATGTATGTAATTAAAATAAAATAGTTTTGTTTACTAGCTGCTGCTCATTGAATCCAGTTTGAATTGTCTTCTTAGACTAACGCTGTACAAATTAATATGATTGTGATTGTATCAGTTTTTCATATACATATGTATACTGACTAGATAGACACTGTCATAATTTATTTCTTAAATTTACTCATATAAATTATCTCAAATTTTCAAATTTTCCACGCAATTTTCTTATTTTTTTCATTCATAAGAACCTTTTCCTGACAATAACAAACACAACAAAAAAAGAATTAGCGAAAACGGTCTAGCCGATCACGCGTGATACCGTGACCGAGGGAAATAGGGATTCATTTTTATATATGTATAATAATATAGATGATTCTCTAGGGTCCATATTATAAATTGTATGAACAGCCCTCTGAACCAGAACATCTACCAAGGTTAATGAAAATCCGTTTAGTGTAAAGGTAACAATCAAACAGACAGACAGAATCTTGAATTTATAATATTAGTATGGATACGAACAAACAAGACGTTAATTAATTTGTAAACTTTTGCGAATCATAATATTTTTCCTATTCATAACCAAATGAAAACGTATTTTCAAACATCGTGTTTCAAACGTTATGCAAATATAATGACTCTTATCTAATTGAATTGCGGCGTAAATGGACTACACCAAACGGCTTGTAATCAGGCACATTACGGACAAACAAAGAGACAAACATTCCTAAGATCTATTGTCGTTTTTATTCGTTAAAATTAGAATTATAAGGACAGTTAGAAGACCATACTTTAGCGTCACGTTAGTTAACTAAGTGATCGTGAAATAGACTGCTAGTCCTTTAGAAGGTTGCGGGTTCGATTCCCATCGCGGGACAAAAATCTGTATGTTTTGCAAGTATTTGTCTTGGGCCTGGGTATTTTGCATGAATAATATTTACAAAAAAAATCGGGTTGCACTACGGGAGTGCTGACAGAAGTGAAAACTTATTTTGGCGCGTTAGAGTTTAGTAATAAATCACTTCAAAATCAGTAATTATGGCGACTGCCAATCAAATACTGAACGAACACAGATGATGCAATATTTTTGTTCAAAATGTAGATAATATATCAAAGAACCTAACTCAGTAAACTTCTCCTTACAAAAGTAGACTGTAAACGTGTCAATTAAGGTTTATAATCAAATGGGGCGAGCGCGGCAGCCGGCTGCGTCTCTCCCCAGACGGTAACGGTGTCGCGAATCCAGAGGTTTTACCTCATCTAAAAATATGCGTACTGCCCTAAAAGAAGTTTTCACTTCAAAAATATTTAATTAGTATATCAGTCATAACACAAGCTCTGCTTACTTTGGGGCTAGGTGACGCTGTGTTAAATGTCCGGCATTATATATTTATTTATTATTATAAACCGTATGGGTGAAGAAGCGTCCAACGCAAGGTGTTCTCCATATTCCTAACTAGCTACTACTTTTATGGCTTCGCACGTAGTAGTAAGCCGCGGGCAGCAGCTTGTACTTATAAATATATTAAACACATTTATGATACTTTACAACACTCAGAAACAGAACAAACTTCTATGTACATCACACAAATATTTGTCCTGAGAGGGAACCCTCATACTACACCGCAGAAGGCAGAGCTGTGTGGCCAGTCTATTTATAGGTGGATTTCTACAGTACCTTAGGAAGATAGTTGTGCCACTTTAATGGCCGTTATGTATAGTTTTTGAAGCTCAATTTTCATATAAAAAATAATTCTGATACAGATCAAGTGTGACCAGAATGCTAGCTTTCCCGAATATTTCCGTAAGCGAATTAGCAATGCCATACAAAAAGGCACAAAAAACCTTACACTATTTAAAGAGGTACAACAGTAGCTCTAACAGAGCCCTGAGGCCATGAAAAGAATTCACGTAATTTCAGTCCAATTACGGTCAGTGACGTCTTGAAACTATCCACTAGCACAAGTTTAATGCGCAATCGATTACTACTGCTCAAAGACATTGACTGGCATGTCAGCTCAGTTGATAGTAACTCTGTTGGTTGGGTATTCAATTCCCTCCCAGGTCTAACATTTGTGTGATGAACGTAGGTGTTTGTTCTGTACCTTGGTATTATAAAGTATACATTAGCAGTATATCTTTATAAATAAAAATATTATGTGTTAAACTCCTCCTAAACGGCTGGATCGATTTTGATGAAATTTTTCGTGTGGTTCTAATGGATTCTAGAATGGTTAAAAAATTTCTTTTAAAATGAGGGGACGAGGTTGCGAACGGGACAGCTAGTATTATATACATATGTATAGGTATATACATATATATTATATATATATATATGATAGGGGGTAAGAGTGTGGCAGTAACTCGTGCTGATGGTATAGTACAATGTACAAACGATAATTGACAATTTGGCTCTGGGCATAATTGTTGCAACGATTAACTTTTATTATCAACAACACTGTAAATATTGATACAGAACATTTTCAGGGCAATATTACTGATGATCTTACTCTAAGCGATTTTTGATTGCTCGTTTCAGATACTCTGTCAGTTATAACGGTTATTTTGTAATGTCGTTCTCCAAGGTCCCATCTATCTTTATACCAAAATTCATCAAAATCGGTTCAGCGGTTTAGGTGTGAAAACGACAGACATACAGACAGACAGACAGAGTTACTTTCAAATTTATAATATTAGTAAGGATCTTATTAGTTGGTACGAAATTATCATATGAAATAAAGAAATAGCGCGGATGTAACGTGCCCACACCTATGAAAATTATTCTATGTTCTGTTTTCTTAACGCCTAAAATCATCTGATCCATGTGTTCGGAGTTCCGTGATGGCAGAAAGGATTTAGAGAGGAATAGAAGCCGGTAGCATAATCAAGTGGCATGCAAGCAAAGCCAATAACAGAAGATAAGTATTTATTATGGCTACCTTACTCAAATGTAGACTATATACTGTGATATAAGAATAAACGAAGTATTATTTGATTAAACTACAGAAATAGAAATAGAAACTTTTAATTCATGGAAATTATCGATTAGAAATGTCATTCCTATACATATATTTGAAGTGATGTTCGAGTTTGGATGTGTTGATGATGTGACTACCTCTGTAGACAACCATTTTACTAGATGCCCCGCTATAAAAAAGAACAAACTGTATGGGATTGACTTTTTAAACAATAAATCTAATGACTACTCCCAAATATTAAAATTTTTTTTTCTGTTCCTTGTCCCTGTCTACTAGCCTACAGTGTTATGTGTGGGTGTTATAATAGTACATTGTACACCTAGGCGAGAAAGTGCCCAATTCCTATCGAGTGTCAAAACACACGAGGTAGGAATTGCACTTTCTCCCGAGTGATACATAGTGCTTTATACTACACCTACGAGGAAAATCTTCACTATCACTCGACGACATTCTGTAGAATTAATAAAATTACGAAACCCAAGTTCAAATTTCTTTATTACTTGTGTTCTTTTTTCTAAATAGTGTTCGAAAATCTGAAGAGGAATAAATCATTTGCAAACTTGGAGTAAAAACTTTTTGTCGTTTGACCTATAATGAAAATAACCATAGCTACCGGCTGATCTATGAAGAAATTAAAAAAAAATAACACGTTAGAAATCGATTTCCATACACTTTTCTCTCCCACTAAACGCGTTAGAAATGAAATTCCATAGACTTTTCCGTCCCGCATTTTAGTAGGCCTGAAATGATGTACTTTCTAAGTTATATTTGGAAAAGGAATGGGCAGTTTCTCAGTAGGTGTGGTATAAGTATCATAATTACGTATATTTGAAAATATGTAAGTATTCTATCAGTCATCTGTTTCCCATAGTACAAGCTATGCTTAGTTTGCGGCTATATGGTGTGGTGTGGATTATCCACACTAATATTTAATATTGATTTATAGCTATGTTTGAATGTTACTTTGTCTATAGAGCGTACATTGTACTTCGTACATACAGTGCAATGTGGTCGTATTCGAATATACACTTTGTCGCAACGAACGACGTCGCCCGTGGCAATCATGATTCTCCTATCTCGGCATAATTTACAATCGGTATGCGATAGGGATTACCTTATCGTATGGTAAACAAAAAACTAATTACTCCATGGGTGTTTTTTTGCAATGTGTCACTATTAACACCCTTACCCTTGCAGATTGTATTACGAGAGCGATGTTATGAAAGTTATTCAAAGAATCTGACGATTCGACGAACAGCTTACGATTTTACTTACTTACTTACTTACTTACTTACTTACTTACTTACTTACTTACTTACTCTATTTGCGCAGGGACCCAAAATGAGTCTTGGCCTCCGAGACGAGAACTCTCCACCTTCTCCGGTCCTTTGCAATCTCCTGCTAGTTATCAGCTGCAAGCTCACGCAGATCAGCTTCGACTCTTTCGCTCCAACGGTATTTGGGACGACCAACCGGGCGACGACCAAGTGCTTGGCCCAAGTATGCTCTCTTGACGCTACGATCTTCACCCATTCGTTGCATATGGACGAGCCAACGGAGTCGGTTAGATAGTTACGATTTTACAATAAGCACTATCTGACTCCATGTTTATGTATGCATAAGCATGAATGTCACCATTTTCTATTTAATAACACATCACATCTCAGGCATACATACAGTAAATTACACCAAGTCACGCAAATCCATACAACTGTTTTGTTCGTAGTTTTCCACAGTCTGTTTGTCCATACACTGGCACTCTGAATGATGAAATTTGAAGATCCAGTGGAAAATTTTATGGTGTTAGAACGATTCGAGCAACATCAAAACGTTTTATCTGCGTTTGGCTCGATTTACCATTCGCTGGTAAATCATTTTCATCGTCTTTAAAACTTAAGTAATAAATCTCGGAAAACTGTTTGAAGGTAAAAATAGACGGTAATTCAAAGGTCTCGTTGAACGGTGTAAAAAAATAAAAAGGCTCAAAATGTAAAATTCATTTATCTCTCGGACGCTAACGAAAGGCCTTTATATCTATCTTTCGAACCGTGCTCCGGCCTGCCATAGTAAAATGAATAAGTATCATATCGGTCATACAAATACCGACCACAAGAAATAGGCCACCGTTTTCCACTTGCGTAAATACGATACACATTTCCTACCCCTAACTTGACAGTTGCTTGACGTAATCTCGAATTACTTCTTTGTTCCCTTCATTTCGTTTACAATTCACATAGAATCATTTAATAGCATCTATGGAAACTTGTGTCTATGTGTATGTGGATCTTACCTTACGTTGTAGAACCGTATATCAAATGTACTATGTCTGCGTGCGTATCCATAGCGTATGGCGCCTCTCTAAAGCTGCAGAACTGCAGTAATTATCTGCCCGCGTGCGATACCTCGCCTCATCCAGTTGACTACTTGAATACGCTTGAGTTAGTTGCATGCAAGTTGTTTTTTTCTAGAAATATCTTTTTGGGTATACAATTTTACCTGAGTATCAGCACATCGATGATCATAAACAATGTTTCGACTTGTCTTCTTGTTGTCTTATATTTAAATGTCTTTGTCTTTCACGATATTCAAACCTAAAATAACAGAAAACAGTTGCAACAGAAAAGGTTCATTATAATGCCTAAGAAGCACTTGTATGATTTGTATGCTTAGGATACGATTTTACAAATCCGCCATGAAATATATTATGTATTTAACCTCGTGCACGTTACCTTGGTTATTTAAAAAAGTTGCACGTGTAACCGTGTAACGCATTGGAAAATTGAATTCCGAGGAAGCCTATCGGTGAATATTAAATTTGAATTCGCGCAAATTTCATTTTGTGAAGGGATTTAGTGATGGATTTATTTTATTATCTTCATTTCTATCTCTGTTACTTTTTCCGAGTTCATTGTTCAATGATATATCCATTGGAAAATCCAGTCAACTAATATTTTTTTTATAGTTAAATGTGTAAATATAAGCATACATATCCTAAGATAAATCAATCAAGGATTAAGATACTCAGCATACTATTTTATAGCTGCATTGCGGTAAACGTTTTATATATTTTTAATTCATTTTCATTACTGATGGTTACTTTAACCGTTCGTTTATGTTAAGTAAAACTAGGGGTTTAAAACACTGTTTACGCGTTATCCCTTCAAGCTTAGATTAAAGACCACATAATAAGTACTAAAGCGTTTGCCATTAATTCTACATCGGGTAAACAACCTTCGAAGACGACTCGTCTGGAATTGTAATTACTATTGTTGCTTGTGTCCCTCATGCTGTGTCAATGACCAAATGGATTGTCACTATTATAATGTTTTCTTGGAAACAAAAAATAACAATAGTTTTATATCCAGCTATTAATCTAATTTTCATATCCGAAAAATTCCGAAAAAAAAGGAAATTTGATCGAAGGCACGCAAAATAAGCAGACAACACCAATTTGGTAAATAAGGTTTACAGATTTCAGGTTTTTAGCCGTCGCGTGAAGAAATCAACGGTTTCTTATGTGATAAATCAGAGTCGAATACTAATTTAAAATCTTGTTTTCAAATAGACCTAGGTATTTCATGTAAAATCTCATTACTTGAAGCTTTTCTGAAGTAGACATAATACCGAGGAGAACGAATACCACACGTAAATGGACCTGTCTAAAAACAAATTCCTGTCAGAGAACGGGGATAAGGCTATCAGGAGTGGATTTATGAGGGATTTTCACACCTTTAGGTTCTTGTTCTTTGAAATAACAAAAGTTATTATAATCTTCAGAAATTTGGCTGGCTTGTGGTTTTTCAAGGTGTTCCATTCCATTGAAATACTTTCTGGTCTCAAAAGTGATATTTTAGCATATATATATATATTATGTAAAGTAAGCAAAAAAACCATTAACTCTAAAGTCTAAACGTCGAAAAACTGTAAACAAACGCATAAGGATAACCAAGTGAAATAACGACAACAGAACTCAGTTTTCTCCATGAAAGCAACAGGAAAGGTAAATCTATAGACAAAGTAACATTATACAATCGATGATGCTTTTAGAAAAAAAGAAAATGTATGGAAATTACATTATATTCTAATCGATACGGCACTTGATCAAATCGATTCTTTTCAGTTTTCTATTTCATGGTCTACCGTCTATCTTATAAACACTCGCAAGCTAATTAATTGTTTAAATCTTCTTCTTCGGTAATGGCATGTGTCATATGACGATAATTTTGCCAATGTCAAGTGTTTAGATTGTTTATAGTAAGACGTCACAAAGTCGTATTTTGTCGTTAGTCGTTTGTTATTTTGTTAAAATTGACGTCTCTTTATAAAATAATGATACGGATTATTGATGCTTGAATAACAAAAAACACAAAACTCTAGCTTTATTTGAATAAAATCACCAAAACTACAAATAAAACCCGGAATAACTCGGGAAAAATAAATAAAATAAGAACAAAAAAATCCTGTGTAAATCTGTTGCTATCACTATTCTCTGACATTAAAACGACAAGGACAGAGCTTCTGTCAACTTCAAATAGTGACAGGACGAATCCAAAGCAGTGTTTAGGCGGTGTTCATGTTCAGAAGCTTTTATAAGTAAAGCCGAAAGTACAAATGTATTAAGTCTAGTGTTACCTTGTCTATAGATGTTGGCAGGTTTATAATATCCGTCCGAAACACGCTCGCGAACCGCTAGTGAGATAACGCGATAACAGTTAATGACGTGTCATTACGATAAGGTAGATGACGGCGGAGGCTTGTCGCGATAGCTAGGTCAAACGGACATTAATACACCCTAACATATACATATCGCATATGTACATTTTATATAATATGCGAGAGCAATGCAGAAAAGTAATAAGTTAGCCAAGCGCACGTGACCACGTACAGTGGAGTCTTTAGAATAAAGTTAGAAGGACTAATGGTCAGAACCCTACCCAATTGAACCATCTTGTTAGCCAAATAAAAGGGTTTTGTGTGGAGCATTCATGTTTTTTTTAGGTCATGAATGAGGTTGTTCTTTGATCTAAAGACTTAGCCGTGATAATTTTCCGTATAATTTCAGGTAATGTTATTATTTTTAAAAATTACAAAAAGTTACGAGTAAGTGTAATAGTCTGTAGACTAGAACTCTGATAGGGGCAGATAGACAGACAGACAGACAGACGGACACGGCGAAGCTGTAAGAGAAGGAACCCTAAAAATTATTACAATCAGTGTAAAGCACCGTAACCATTTTATACTCTAAAATAAGTCACTTTTGCTTTCTCTTCATCGCGAGTTGAGAAATACTTATCCTCACTTGCATTCTGAAACTGCTATAAGAACAATCCCTTATAAGAATAACTCCACCATAGAAGTGGCGCTAGCGTCTGGTTATAAGAAAGAAGGTTTAATTAATTTGTGGGGCAAATGTTCTACAGACATAAGTTGCAGTCGCAGGCTACCATTACTAAGCCATTGCCTTTCTATTCGTTACAACCTACAGCAACATCCATTTTTCTACATTAATCTTAAGGTGGAACTGTACTTCGAAATCCAAGCTAACATCACAGGCCCGACCGACCAATAAACGAGGCTCTGACGCCCTACCAGCGATCAGCGTTTTGAGTGCAACGGTCTAAATCCCTTCCAACATCCATTGAAGAGAAGGAAGCTCTGCTGGGGAACACCACAAGTTCTTAACAAAGATATAGAACTTTAGTTGAATGTGGTTAAAAGTTCGATTTTATGTGACTGTTGGGCACCTGTCTTATCATGTGATATCATGTAACTATAATTAATTATTATAATAGGCTCCCCGAATTTCACAAGCAGTACACAGAGCTGCGCAGTTCAATCCGCGCACGCTCCAATAACGCTTACAAATGATCGACCACCATTGTTTCTAAATCATAAATGGGCCATAAAGTCCTTATAAACTGCTGAACACTATTCGCGGCACGGACCACACGTGTGCCCACATCTCATTAATGCAGCTGATACGCCCTCACTGAACATTACAAACGAACGCTATAGCATTACTTTATGGCTCTGCGATTAGGGTTGTCGATGCCGTTGCGTTTGAAAAGTGATAAAAAGCCGGACATAGCTAAAAACTGTTCGTGAATATTTTTTTCACACGGATTGCATATTAACCTACTTTCTTATCATCATTATTATGCCCGCGACTAAGCACGCACTTCTTTTAACTATGTCAAAAGTAGCCTATATTCTTTCCCAAAATACAATTCAATCTCTACTGAATTTCATCGAGATCCGTTCGGCAGTTCAGCCGTGAAATACACCATCAAATTTATGGAATTAGTATGGATGGAAGTATAGATATGGTTAGTTAACTATCGTTGCATTACATGAAAATAAAGATAGCAAAATTTATAAACAACACATCAGCTAAATTATTATTTAAGAATAGCGATCTGGCCTGGCTTCGCACGGGTGCACGGGTATACTCAAATGTTATGTGCAACCTACAAAAATTGCATTATTATTGCAATTTTTGTAGGGTGCACATTACTTACTATCAATTTTTAGGGATTGGATTTTTTTTAAATCGTTTAAGTCCGTTTTGATTTTATCCTTTACAAACAAACAAAAAATCAAATCGTTTATCTATATAATACTAGTGTAAATAGCCCGTAATCGCTTAGAGTACTGAGTAACTAGAGGTTTGCAAAGATGTCTTCCAACCTAAAGATTACAGTCATGCGCCGAACTTTTTTTTCCACTCGCTCTCGAAATCTTCCGCGTCGTACCCAGTCAAAGTTGTAAAGTCCGAAGACCAAAAAGCCGGACACGTATTTCACCGGTGAAATCCGTCGGATAGCAATCCTTGTGTTTTGTGATCCGCTTAGGTTAAGATCTGTATCTATTCTGTAGGTAAGGTACATGGTAGGTACCTACAATTGTGAAACCGGCGGGCTGTAGCAATACTACGTGGGTACATATTGAGGTGTGTTCTTAGCGTACCTAATTAAGAAACGTATTCAAACCACTTTTGATCTAACTGTACACAGAAAGTAAATAATAGGTGCTCACAAGAAAATTACATACCAAGATAGGTAAGTCAGTACCTAAGTGAGGCGCTTCTGGGTCGTTGCTATTCTAACAGGTGACCAGCCTAGTTGTCAGTGATTTTATTACACGCTGGGTGACCTCTTTGATGATTCTGCGTTCCTAGTACATGTTACTTTAGTAAGAGACTTTTTTTGTCATTGGTACGTGATGATAATACAACAGCTATGAATTAGCAGCTGCCACGTCATAGATCTGTATAAACGAACGTACTTGCTCAGTGATTTTCGTTGATAATTAAACGTGGTTTACCGGAGTAATCACATTTATTGTATACTAGTGACACGCTCTGGCTTCGCACGGGTGTAATTTATAGTTGTAATATTATCGTAAAACTTTGTTCAAATCCACGACTTACAGATTAAAATTACTAACTATTTTTCAATTTTCACTCAAAACGGGATATTTACCATGATATATGAGTTTTTCTGCTTCTCGATATTTCGGCACAGTTGCATGCGCCATGATCACGAGATAAACATCTCGTGATCATGGCGCATATATATATATATATATATATCTGTCGTAACTTTTAAACGTAAGGTCCGATTCGAATAATTTACATGTACATAAGCAGTACCTACATCATTTTATGTATCATTATTAGTTTTTTGGCTGCGCACGAAAAATACTCTTATAGACTTTTATTTGCAAATTTTGATACCTTTAGTAACATTATTTAATTCTCGTAGGGATCTCTAATTTTATTGAGAATAAAATATATTCCGTGTTACTTGCTGATGATGTAGCTTTTTATTGGTGAAATATTTGTTAAAATAGGTTCAGTAGTTTTGAGTATTTTCATTAAAAGTAAACGTACAAGAACGAATTTCTCTTTGCTGCTGCCCGCGGCTTCGCACGCGTGGTACCTACATAAAAAATAGCATATCCTTCTCCAAAGTCCCATATATCTCTATGCCAAAGTTCATCAAAATCGGTTCAGCGGTTTAGGCGTGAAAACAATCAGACAGACAGACGAGAGTTACAATATATAATATTAACTAGATAAGTGTAAAATTGAGCACTTCAAGTGTTTCGCTAAAAAGAGGCACGTCAAGCTTTGTTGCCTCTGCTCATGTTACTCTCTAGTGATAAGAGATTCAGCACTTTTTACATAGATTTAGGTGGTAATTTGGCACAAGCAGCTGACTCGTATCCGCCGCAGGCTGCATTTAGAGAACATTATAAATGCATTAGCCTGATAAAATTCCAGAGTCAGGTACTCCGCTTCGCGTTTTTTGATTTACGGTTTATGTAGGGGTCCTTCATTCAGATGTTAAAACGGTATTTACAGCTTGTGTATGTGAGTATATAATTAAAAGCATACATAAAGGGTAGTTTGACAGCGTATTATAATATATATGACTATATTATTGATAAGAATGTATGGCCTCATGTCGCTCTGCCCTCAGACAGTTAACTGACACATTTGAAATGAATAAACTCTCGTGAATTAGTTTTTCGTAGTTAAGGTAGTTATAAGATGGATCATGTAAAAAAGCGCTAGGACCAGGACGAGTTTCTTGCCGGTTCTTTTTGGGCTTGGGTTAGGAGGAATTGGCATCTAAATTGTAAGATGTAAGTAAGTAACATGTAATGTAAGACGTTTCAAAGTCTAGTGATCCTTGTGATTGTATTCAATAAAGTATATTTTGACTTTGTCTTTGACTTTGTAAGAAGAAGTGACTATTTAAAATTAGTTTCTTTATAAAAAAAACTTTACATATTATTTACCTGTTATTGTAGCGTAAAAAAAATAACCGCTGGGTAATTAATTAAAAAAAAACCCCAAATGATTCAGTCAGTACCGGTCGGCACCAGATGGATACGTGCCCAGAACAGAAGAATGCGTGCCTAGAACATTGGCAGCATTGCCATGTTATATGGCAATGTTAATTCGCTGATCAAAATAGAAGCCAGGCATTTCGGTCACTCATGCTCTATTTCTCCGCTTGATTCTTGTAAATTTTATGTGCTCTTGATAATAATAATAATAAAAAAAATCGGGTTGCACTCCGGGAGTGCCGACAGAAGTGAAAACTTATTTTAGCGCTTTAGGGTTTGGTAATAAATCACTTCAAAATCAGTAATTATGGCGACTGCCAATCAAATACTGAACGAACACAGATGATGCAATATTTTTTGTTCAGAATGTAGATAATATATCAAAGAACCTAACTCAGTAAACTTCTCCATACAAAAGTAGAATGTGAATTAAGGTTTATAATCAAATGGGGCGAGCGCGGCAGCCGGCTGAGTCTATATCAAAGAACCTAACTCAGTAAATTTCTCCATACAAAAGTAGACTGTAAACATGTGAATTAAGGTTTATAATCAAATGGGGTGAGCGCGGCAGCCGGCTGCGTCTCGCCCCAGACGGTAACGGTGTCGCGAATCTAGAGGTTTTACCTCATCTAAAAATATGCGTACCGCGCTAAAAGAAGTTTTCACTTCAAAAAAACTTAATTGAGTATTTGATCTAAAGCCTTCACCCCAAACAGCTAAAATATATAAACCTGATCTATTAATAAAATAGGTTATATACAATAAGTTTAAGTAAAAAGTAGTATATTGTAAAAAAAAGTATATTGTAAGTAATATAACTACTCGCGTACTAAATAAAAAAAATCTAATATGGATTTATTCTGATTTTATATAGGCGAGTCAACTGTGTGGAAAATCTTTACCAAGTCTGACCAGCAACCTGCTACTAAATAACGGTACTGAACCCTCAGAGCCATTCTGACAATGTTACATTTTTGTGGCTCGACGATTCGAGAATACTAAATGCCGTATCTTTTTAGCTTACTATGTTTTCTTCTGTGACATTGGTATCGGAAAAGCGATCATAAATGGGGGAGAACCCCTCTGATAGTGACATGGAGGATCGGCTTAGGTTTCAGAAGTAGCGTTGATTTTGACGGCTATAATATAGCGGAAAATGTATGGACGTATAATCTGGTGTCGTGACTACTTAGACTACCCGAGAACTCTCATATATACGAAGGCCATTGTTTTGGCCTAACGATTGATAGAACGACAGCGAATGACGATACCAGCAACATTAATTGGGCGATTAATGGAACAATGCTAAGTTGCTCTATTCGTACTTATAGGGAATTAAGTAGTGAAAAAGCTATCGCACACAACTGAAGGAAGGATGCAGAATGTAGAGAGGGAATGATTGGATTCAACAGAAACCATAAAACAAATTTTAAAAAGCCTTATGTGAAAGGTTATGTTGATTTTCGCGTCGTTTTTGTCGCCGCTTATTCTCTCTGCAACATGAGGGCACGACCTCGCACGTGACGTCACGCCTCAGATGAATGAACATCTCCCTCGGCGACCCCTACCCTGACACCTTCTAACACCCCCTGACACCCTGGGTCAGTTTTACACGAACGATGAGTGCCAATAACTTAGCCAAAACAGCTGTCCCTAAGTCGAATGAACTTTGTTTTAGGATTTTTGTATGAAAATGTGGAACACAATACTTTCAGCCAACTCATTCCAGCTTTATTGAAACAGCTTTGGTATATTAGTCTACGGCTTTCTTCATATTTGTTGAATACAAACCAGTCCTAGCCAGTCTTAATCTTTCTCCAAACAATTTAATTCAAGAAAAACAGACAGAGGAGTTCAATCGCTTGGATGATTTTTCTAACATTATTTCAGTTACTTTAGCTAGACTGAGTCTAGTAGAGACATTCCAAAAACGCCTGGCAGTAAAATACAGAGCCACAAAACTAAATGGCGCTTGAAAGTGTAGTCGTCTAAACCCAGTCGTTAATTGCGAAATAATCCACTCGGTTCGAAAGCCAACTCAATTTGCGTGCCAGTAATAACCGACCCAGTTCAAGGGTCGGCTGGGGGTCTTTAGGGAGCTATCACATAATTGCATTGCGATCTATTGAATATGACGTCATTCCATATATGATAGCCAGTCTTAGGGGTAATTTAAATTAATTTTGTTCGTCTACCTTGAACATGACTAGCCTGTCAGCTCATTTGGCTCTGCCTTCTGCGCTGTAGGTTGGGGGCTCGATTCCCTCCCGATACACACATTTTGTGTGATAATTACAGGTGTTTGTTTTGTGTCTGTCTGTTATAAAGTATCATAAGTATGTATTTAAAATATGTAAGTATTCTATCAATCATCTGTTTACCAAAATACAAGCTATAGTTAGTTTGGAACTATATGGTGTTGTCCACCATTTTTTTTTCTATAATATTTGACAAGGAATGGGTTTCTGAGACTATTTTGTCTCAGTAGTCCCAACTGTAAAGGCTACCGGGAATAATCTAACATATTGTAGTAAACGATGGCAAGACTGCGTTTAGACGCAATATTCAATAATTTGGGATCCTAGGTTTATGCGCAAGGTTTGTGGCGCAGTGGGCCAAGGCCCGGTTGAGTCGCAGAAGTTTGCGGGTTCCATTCCCGCTGCGGTACATTATGTTTGTATGATCTGCTAGTATTTGTCTCGTGTTTCTGGTCTGGGTGTTTCTATGTATAATATGTATGTATTTACAGAAAAATATATATATGTTGTATAATGAACCAATAACACAAGCTCTGCTTACTTAACGGCCAGATGATGCTGTGTGAAATGTCTGGCATTATTTATTTATTTATTTATTTCTTGGATGATAGTGACACTGCAGATCAGGGTCAGGAAGATTATGGTACATATGGTTATCCTGATTATGTCTAACTAGACTTCAGTGATACTTGCAGTAGACAACTATTACTTACGCATTAGTCTGTTGCCAACTATTATATACAAACGCTGTACATGATAAAACATAGGTAAAGTGCAATGTAGCAGAGGTCTTGGTCAAGCAAGATCCCTATTTGGTTAGTTTAGCAGTGAGTCATCCAAGCTGTATGCGTTTAAGGATCGAACCTAACTGTTTCCATACATGGAGGCCGGATTAAGGAGAATCTAATATATATCTTGATAAAGAGGAATGAGAGTAGAATGAGATAAACTTGAACCTAACTACACATCAATTATTAAGACCTAAAACTTTTAATAATTGATGAGTAAGCACGAGTGATATTGTACAAACACGAGATTTGAACAAGCAGTTTCACGTACGAAACGAAGTCGAAGTTCCTATTAAATCTTCTAATACTAGGTAAGAAGTTGAACCGATGCTGAACTCTTCACTAAGTTCCCTCAAAGCATCTTCGTGTTATTAAGATCGATAATCGTGAATGTGCATGTGTTTGCCGTAGGTACATCATTTAGTTTTGTTATGACCTTTTTCATAATAAATTGCTCAAGGACCACTTCGAATCGTCTTACAAACTTACCTACATGTATTTAAAAATAATTATATATATTATATCAGTCATCTAGTCACCATAATACACAAGTTCTGCTTAGTTTGGGGCTAGTTTGTGTTGTATGCGTTGTCCACCAATATGTGTTTATGTATTTAGGTGCGCATTCCTTCACAGCCATGTCCGAAAATAATCACAGAAGAAATTCGTCTTGATGCTTTTTTTTATGATTCTTCTATGTAAAATGAGAATAGTTCTGGAGGTTCAAAATTCTTCTAATATTAAATAAAGCATGTTCTTCGAAAGCTTTGCCTTAACTAAACAAGCAACAAGAACGATGCTCGCGAGCCCTACAGGGTATTGCTCGAATGACGTGAAGGCACCCTGAAATGGCATGAGCTTCGCAGAAACACGTTTGCTTCGGTTTTTTGCACTCAACGTATTGTACATACGTACTCCTTACTTCCAAATACATACATGGCTATGCTAGAATAAGGTACCATTGTATTGATTAAATGCTGTTATTTTAATTACAATTGATATAGCTTGTTTAAACCATACCAGAACCAGTCCAGTGGAAGTCGTAAAGCACATGGGCACATATCAGTTAGATGATGCGTTTGATATTTATAGAGCGGGGAAACAAAGAGACTGATTGAAGTTCGTAGTCTTGTTTGATACTTGAAAATAGCAGAGTATGCACTCTATACTCGACTTATAGCAGAGTATTTGCGCGACCAATACCAATAATTATGGTGAAGTGACACACACATCGGAGACCTTAGAATGGTCTCATATTAGCAACACGCTTTCATAAAGTAAACGGAAGAGCGATAAGGTTGTCCTTGTTAAGATACGCGCCTGCCTATGTGTGTGTAGATTTATGTATGTGCACATTGTGTATGTGTGCGCGCCTTGACCTTCCGCACCCGGTCTGTGACCGCTTTGATCCGAATGTATTCAAATGATCCGAATCATCCTGTGAGGACTGTTCGCGAGACCTTGGAGTACTTTTAAAGAAAACATATCGGTGACAGTTCTTCGGAAACTATCCTCGACGGAAACCCTCCTACTATAAATTAAATTGAGTGTTCGGCCAAAAGTACTCTTAAAACTTTTAGGGTAATCCTATTAATGTGATAAATATGAAAGTTTGTGAAGATGTTTGGGTGTTTCTTTGTCAACCACATAATGGCTGAATTGATTTTGATTAAAACTTGGCATATATATTTACTGTTTCAAAATTATACTAACAGATCCTTATCAAAAATGATGATGGTCCACTATTGAGCTAGATCGATTGCGCGATAAAAGTCTTTCGAGACACGTGACTTTCTGTTGAAGGCAAAAAGTTTGGCCAAATGGTTATTCCACTAGAGCATCTGCCCTTCCTCTCGCATTTACTTAGTGCGAGTTATTGCCCACAAGCGACAATCATAATAATGTCACGTTAGACCGGTTAAGTCAAGTTGACCTCGATTTTGATTTTGTCAGATTTTGACGATAGTGTCCAAACTTGTACTATTAAAACTGAAATTACCTATATTTTATTACCACGTTTTATTTACTTGATGAATAAAACAACGGAATATTCAATTATAACAATAATAATAATAATTATAATAATTTTGATTCAACAATACCGGCGTACGGCCATTTTTTTTCTAATTTGTTTTTAAAAAAAATCTGTCTTGCCCGCCTCAGTACTTTAAGTACGGGGCTTAAACTACAACTTTTTTTTTTCTTTTCAGTTGAACTCGACGCCCATGTAGTGTTTCGGTGTGATGGCTACGGATGAGTTTGATTTAGTGGTTTATTCGTGATTCGTGCTAGTGTGAGGCAGTAAAGTGTCCGATGTCACTTTAGTGTTACTTGTGCCAGTGATGTGACAGTCTATGGATGCGCCTGGGTTTGCTCGGCATGTTCACGAAGCACGGCAAGCCCGCTGAGCGGTGCCACCATCCCTCGCATAGGCGGTGTAAGAAGAAAAAACAAGCACCCCACACGCCGTGGAAGTACTTGATGAATTGCCCACTCGTTAGAAAATGTTTTGGTATAGTATTTTTTTATTATTTATTTTGGTTGCGGTTTTTTATGTATTGAGTAGAACGGGTTGTTTTCCGTCGAACCGGTATAAAAATCAGGAAAAAATACTTCGAATGGGGAAGTACTTTTAATCAGGCTTACAAGAGCAAGAATAATTTACAAGAGTAAATTAATATTCAAGTTCTTTAGTAGTGATACGAGTACGACATACTCGTATAATCATGAAAGTAATGTACTCACCAATACAAATATTAATTAATAAATAGCTGATAACGACATTACACTTCCGTCGCATAATTACTTAGATATTTATCAACTGACACTATAGCATAGTATTATTATTTCCAAGTCTAATGTAATATCTATCATGTATTTTAATATAATCCGTGCTCCAACATATTGTCAAAGTCTATAGACCATTTTAGTAACAAATGATAAAAGTCCTACAAATATATTTAAAACTTTAAACGCATGCAACTTTCCATGAAACAACTGAGGAGAAATTACCAATATGTTCAGTTGAACATATTGGCAATTTCTCTCCAGTTGTTTCATGGAACGATATTGTTCTACAGAACAATTGTTCTGTTGAACTCTTTATGTTGAACTGGAGAATAAATTATTGACAACCATTTTTTTTTACCATTTTACCGTCACAATATTAATTACTAGCACCGCACCTACTAGGTACTAGTGGTACTTCGTTTGCGTACAATATTTTGTCGTCCGATTTAGTTCCTGTATACGTCATTTTTCGAGAAATAGAGTATCCTATGTATTATTCGAATTCATAACCAATCTATATACCAAATTTCACTAAAATCGGGTTTTAGTTGGGTTTCCTCATTGGGTATCAAACATCTAAAAATACGAATTTATAACATAACTAGCTGTCCGCGCGCAGCTTCGCCTGCGTTGACGATTTTTCCCGGGACAAACCAATTTTCCCGGGATAAAAAGTAGCCTATATCACCCGGGGATAGTGTAGCTTTCTAACGGTAAAGAATTTTTCAAATCGGTCCAGTTGTTTCGGAGCCTGTTCAATACAAACAAACATACAATCAAATATTTTTTCTTTATAATATTAGCATAGATATTTAGTGCGATATATATGTTTTGATGAATTGTAGAGTGTGAGTTATTTGAGCAAACACCAGCTATGGGTTCATTATCCGTCAAGCCATTCTTGACCATCTCAATGCGATTCTCAAGGTTGAACTGAGAAGAAAACAAGTTTCAGATTTGTGGAATTCAAGTAAATAAAAACTCTGTAATTCGGAGTAGGTAACTATACAGTCCAGACAACCATTGAGCCATCATATTCATCACCATTGGCTGCATAAGAACTGCCCGCTGCTTCTTTCCTCCACAAAATAAATAAATAAGTAATGCCAGACATTTTACACAGCAAGCAGTTTGAGTTATGGGTACTACATGACTGATATACCTACTTACTAGCTGTCCCGTTCGCGAATATGTCCCCGCGTTGTTTAAAATATTGTATTTTCTAATGTTTTAATAATTCTGCTAGGTATACGGGGCAGAGACAAATCAAAAATCATGAAAATCGGTCCAGCCGTTCTCGAGTTATAATAGGTGTAACTAATCAACTTTGTTTTATATATTCATTTTTAGTAAATACAATACACATATTGTACATAGAAAAACACCCAGACCCGAGAGAAATACTTGCAGATTATACATACATTTGCCCTCGGCAGGAACCAGTAACCTTTCACGTCACAGGCCACTGCGCCACAGAATAACATCACAGAATAAAATCAAAACAAAACCTCGAAACCGTACGAGGTTTCGAGGTTTTGTTTTGATTGATTAACTGCACAAGACAATCTAAAGGTAGGAAGAAGATAGTACTTATTTTAAGAAAATTCTTGAACATTCGACATGTACATATTGCATGAACTATAGTTCAAGTTAAACAATATCTTCATTCAGCTAGCGTAGATAGTTAATTAGAAACTGACGGAGTCGTTCTCTTAATTAAAACATCTATTGCAATTAAAAGTGGGATTTCATCATTGTCATCGGCAGCCTTGAAGTAAAATTTGATATTGTATGTTAAACTTGACTTTTTAGATAATTTTCTGTCCTAAATAATGTCAACAAGATGACCTGTTCGGCATTTCAACAATATCTTTGGTTCGATGAGGTTGTCACTGTCTGCCGTCTGTTGAAAATAATTAACTTATCTGTGATATGAGAAATATTTATCCCGGCCTTGGCCACCTTGGAGTATATAATATGGTGTCATCCATATTTTTCGACAACCAAAAGATATCAGAATGAATACTTAAATTATTTTCCTCATACTTCTACTCGTGGTTCCACGTAGGCTCATGCATTTTCAGATTACCTCATTCTAACGCAAGTATAATATCTGGCGCTAAGCCGCTCGGGCGTTGAACGTACACGACCTTGCCTGCATTCCTTCGCTGACCGCAGTTTCAACACAGAATAATATTAAGTATCGTACAGATATGTGCTACTTCATCATCTCAGACACATACAGATGCACTGATGCACTCAGACTCAATATAGGAGACCAAGACGTAAATCTTTGGTTTATGGCTAAGTCAATTACAGTCTTCAAAATGATCCTTGTGATTGTATCGAATAAAAGTATGTTTGAATTTGAATTTTGAATTCAATATCAATACATAATATTGTATAATTACGTTTAAACTAAAAAGAAACCGACTTCATTGAATGAAATTTGAGCCTATAATACATTTTTAGTGGAGAGTAGATGTATTTTATACATATAATATAATATGGGTAGGCCAAATAAACGCACCGCTCCAATGAGACAGCGAGGTATCAAAGTACATGAAAACATCATTAATGTATACAATTTTTAGATCTTCGTTGATTTTTCAGCTCGACCGATTTTGATAAAATTTATATGGGACCACCTGTGAAGTATACCCTTTCAAACAAAAAAAGAATTTTCCAAATCGGTTCAGCCGGTTTCGAGTAATCGGTGAACATACATAAAAAAAAAAAGATTCCGACGAATTGAGAACCTCCTCCTTTTTGATAAAGTCGGATAAAAAGAGAACTAAAATCAGCATGTGGCAGGTGGAATTCCAAGAGTATTGTCAATTGATCCATTGGATTGTCTGGAAGCACCGTACTATTTGCAAACATTTTGAAAAACGGAAGTGACACACATCGGTGACGGACGAGGTTCGTTCCGATACTGGAATTAATAATTGCCTTTGATACTTGCGATTGTTTGTGTGTCCAGCTGTGCAAAGACGTTATTATTGTCAAAAACAGCTCAAGCTTCGGCTTCTGGAAAACAGGCCAGATGATATTCGCTGCTGACACACCAATAACACAGTTCATGGACAACAATACAGCGAAATATAAGTCAGGGTCAATTCGATTTTCTTTTACATTGTAATTGTTTTTCAAAATTCGATCATTTTTCTTTATGGTATCGTAACTTAAACTGTCTCTGCCATTGTTTAGGTGTATTGTACGCTTTAACATCACGTAAATAGATCCGTTATTATTTTCGTAGTAGCAGAAAGAAGTATAGGATTACATATTGAGTAGCTGTTTTCCCCGTAACTATCAACTAGATATATTATTTTCCTCTTGAACGTTTCCTAGAAATACTCTGCACTGTTATTCACCGAGCACCTAGAATTTTTATCTTCATATTTGAACAGGTTCTTCGCTAGATATTTACATAGATGCCTGGTTTCACGAGTTGGTTTGTTATTACAATGTTTGCCTGTAAAATGTGGTCCAACTCAATTGCCTTTTTATTTTCTCATGCATTCTCATTTTTAACCGACTTTATCAAAAAGGAGGAGGTTCTCATTTTTTTTTATTTATGTTCACCGATTACTCGAAAACGGCTGAACTGATTTGAATAATTCTTTTTTTGTTTGAAAGGGTCCTACTTCACAGGTGGTCCCATATAAATTTTATCAAAATCGGTCGAGCTGAAAAATCAACGAAAATCTAAAAATTGTATACATCGATGATGTTTTCATGTACTTCGATACATCGCTGTCTCATTAGAGCGGTGCGTTTATTTGGCCTACCCATATTATATATATACAAAATACATCTACTTTCCACTAAAAATAGGCTCAAATTTCATTCAATGAAGTCGGTTTCTTTTTAGTTTTTAAAACGTAATTATATGAATACATATATCTGTAAAGTAGGGCGTATAATATGTTCCACAAAGAGGTTATGAAGAGAGTTTTGATGATAGTAGCAAGTGTGAATGAATAGAGATTCCATTTGTTGATCGGGCCTGCCTTTTCTGCCAATTGAATGAAATCACTTGTTGCTTCTAGCAACATTGCTTTCCACCTCGTAGTTTCACCAGTTTCATGAAGTTTTATTAACTATCAGATTGCGGCCCCTATGCTGAATGGGTCGATCAATCGCTTTCGCTTAGCTTCCAAGGCTAATAACACGTGAACTTTACTTGTACCCAACAAACCACACTATGTTTTATGACACATGTTACTGTTGTACGCTGATATGGAAAATATATAGGCAATATTTATTTTAGATATATGGGTAAAATTAAAAAATCATTATGCGGGGGTTGCAAATATTTCGGAGGTTACAAAGCAGCAATCCGTCATTACTCAATTAAGGACTCGGATGATGAAGTAGCATTATCTAATTTCCTCGCTTATCCTTCAAGTGCCACTGGACTTCCTGACTGACTCTAGGTTCTCTGGGAAAGCGTTTTAACGAGATTGTAATGTTTCGCTTGCTAAATTTATGACCACCGGCGCCGAAACCCGACTCCAAGGATCTTACTGAGTAATTTGCACGTCTGTGTGCTTCTAACAGGAAAATTGCATTGAGTTAGCTATTCAACTGGCGCGCGGGTTTTGAAAATGGAATAAAATGGCTATGGATAAGAATGACTATTTAGTAGTCGGTTTCTAAACAAACTCAAAACAAACTAGTTAGCAAAATAAAATGTCATCATGATAGGACTAATATCGAGCAAGGGCTTTGATAAGGGTCGGACAGATAGATGGACTAAAACTTTAACGGACCTTTGTTGGCCTTCAGAATCCTAAAAATGAAAGGAAATCTTTTTAGATAAAATAAAAAAAAACTTTAACGGACCTTTGTTGGCCTTCAGAATCCTAAAAATGAAAAGAAATCTTTTTTATATAAAATAAAAAACCTGATAGAATGATTTTTGTATGAATATCGTATTACATAATCAAAGTTAAAAGATATTTTATGCAATACAATCACAAGGATCACATTGAAACGTTTTAGGTACATACTTGGTGAGTTTAGGTGCCAATGGCCTCAATTCAGTTGTTTCGCTAAAGTAACTTAAATTTCCTAAAACAAGAACGATCTTATTTTGTTTGAATTTAAGTCTGAATTTAGAATAACATTTTTTAGTGACACTTCCTAAATTAACGTATAACTGACGTGTTTAAGCTCAATCTAGTCATCATGTAAGGAGGTGTTGATTAAAACTGCGGTTATATTCAGCAGTTTTTATCAACACCTCTATACATTATTTTCAATGAAGGAATAAATTTATAGCAACAAAAAATTATAGCAATATAACAAAAAAATCATTTTAACTTATTTTAGAACTGTGATTTAAAATGGGTACTCTAATTTGAACTTTATTGGTAGCATAATAAGGTCGTCCATATTTTAGAAAATTTTAGCTAGTCCGGCGAAACAACAGAATTGCCAGCAATTCCTCCTTACTCAGGCCCAAAAAGAATTAGCAAGAAACTTGTCCTGGTCCTAGCGCTTTTTTGCTTGATCCATCTTCAACCTTAACTACGAAAAACTAATACAAGAGATTTTATACATTTCAAATGTGTCAGTTAACTGTCTGAAGGCAGAGCAACATGAGGCCATGCATTCTTATCAATAATAAAGACATTTATATTATAACACGCTTTCTTCAAAAGACTTTCATATAATCTTTAAATTTCTTAAAAGTTATAGTTGCTTATAGTTGCTTATAAGTTAATAAGCTTTCTGAAAATGTCTGAAAGCTCATTACAGAAGCGCACCGTGTTCCCCATTAAATATTTTCCGAGTCGAAACCTAGGAATGTATAATTTGTTTCTGTTCCTAGTATTGATTCTATGAAAATAACTATTTTGCTGAAACCCATCTCTATTTCTATGAGTGTGCTGAGTGTGTGCATATTGTTATTATTATTATCATATGTACAGGCAAGAATCGAACTTAAACAGATGCTAATTCCATTGAGTATTTATTTCAAAAGAGCTATCGACAATTACATATTTTTGTCATCGTGTCGTCCCAGTAAAAGCCTGGCTATTTGTACACTAAATGAGTTTCCCTTCGGTCGACATAGCAAACAGGGTCGGAAATTGGTTCTTTCTCGACTCCCATCAGATTACATGTACCTATTATTGACATTACGAGTATATTATTATTCGGTTCTGATTGGATTTTCTTAGGAGAATATTAGAAAATCTTTGATCAAAGATATAAGGTTTATTTATATGGCATTATTCTAGGGAAGGAACTGAGTAGGGACTTATTTGATTACAGGCTCATTATTGTATTTGGTTACAACTTAGTATTAAGTTGTCGTAACTAATTGTTTCCTTTGTTTAACCAATCCGACGTAGGTACGTATTACAATCTTATAAAGACATAGACCTCCATTTCATAATACCATACAACCTTTTCGGGGTTTGTCCTAGAAGGTCCTAAAATGTAACAATGACGAACATTGAACAATGCCTACGTGTCAGTTTTCGATATTTTGATACGTAATAAATTATTTTCCCCGTTCGAATACTTAAAGATGATTAGTATTCTATAACAGCATACCAGATTGCTTTACCTTGTCGTCTTGAGGGGCACGTTGCATATTGCAACGCCCGCAGGTATATTGTAAGCTCCTTATAGAATCCTGATGCTGAACATTACCTTGGAAGCTTTGATGATGAATTATCTCGTTATGAAGTATGAAGTTAAATACATTTTCTAATTTAGACAAATTATAGATTTTCTTCAAAACTATTGAAACAAGCTTTGTACGATTCTAGTTGAGACTGTACATTAAAGTTATTTAGTTGTAGTGCACATTGATGAAAAAGTATACCATCACCAGTAGCGCGATTATGGAACTCTAATTACAATCAATTTCTATCAGTTTTCATAGATTTCTGATAGACATTGATTGTAATTAGAGTTCCATAATCGCCCTACAGTTAAAAGTTTTATTCACTAATTACAATATTGTGTAAAATTAAACGATTCGCGCTCATCGCGACTGTCTCGCGCGGTCACTGTCGTTGCACTCATCGTAATATTTTATTGCGCTGATTAGGTAGAAAACTTATGTAGAGTACGTAACCGTACAAGCTTTGTGATCTATTCCTGTCTCTTATTTCAAATTGTCATACTATTTTCTTATTCGTTAATCTCGCCTTCTCTTTGTTACGTCATGGTTTTATCACAAATGACGGTCTGTAGGTAGCTTCTGCTTGTGTTCTAAGTGCCAACAAGGTCGTTGTATCTATATATTATGTTAGTAGGTAGGTATATACGCAGCTCGCTATGACTCATGCGAGAAAACTCTAAACGTGTCTGCCGAGACGAGATAACCAATTTCAATAGCTGATGATCGATGGGTTGTGCAGGCGCCAAAGGTATGCAATTACGCAAATGGACCTCATTTTGTAAGCGATATTAATTATAAGATCAGTTTGAAGAATCAACTAGGCTGCTTTCGTATCCCAATACGAATGCCATTGGGACAGCGTTCAAAACAGCGTTTAAAACAAAAACTTGAAACAAAAAGTCTGCCACATTTCTAGGACGCCAAGTCAAATGCCTTTCTGGTGCGTATCTTGTTGAAGAAGTTACTCTAGCCCTTGCATACTAGATGACTGACATATGGCTCGAACGCAAAGTCGATTTGTGTACCATGCGCCAATGTTATGTCGTTTTGTCCGATAATTTCGTTGAACCTGCAATTAGTTTGATGCTGGCTGATTTTGCATGATGGGTACTATAAAAGTACATTAAAAGCACTACGTTTTGGAGTATTGCAAATTAAGCAAGGAAAATATTATACAAACAAAAAAAATAAGAAATTACATTACATTGTAGTCAGTCAGGTAGTGGTCAGGTTAGTTAGGTTAGGTTATCTGAAATATCTACTAATTTTAATATTTTATGTTTTCCTTTGGTTAGAGTGTATATATAATTTTACCTACAGCTACGGTATGGGTTTGGTCTAAGCTAGATTTGCTTACGAAAAGGAAGCGAAAACTGAAAGTGAAATTAAAATAGATTAAATCATTAAATAAATTTAAATTAAGGTAGGTACTAAAGTTTAATTTACCTATATATATATATACATAGTGTTTTTAGTGTTTTGCAAATTAGGGTAATAATTACGGTGCAAATAAAGCTAGCGCTCCAATAGATAATGTTACCTATTTGCATTTTTTAGATCAGATAAAATACTGGTCGCAAATATCGACCGAGATTTTGTGATAGATACGAGAAGCTGTAACGTACAAGCAAAATGTTGGCCTCTGGATTTTAAATATGGGTATGATTTAAGCTGTCGCCAATTTAATTGGTTTTAAATTTCTTTAATGTCCGCAAAATAGTAGATCTGTCGCCAAAATATAGTCACCAAACAATTCAAAAACAATTCCTTGATAAATTACATAAAATCGTCTGGATATATTATTAGGTATAAAATAAATATTTTTGTATTTGTTATAAGGTTTGTACTGATAACTATAAAATCAAATTAATTGCTAACGATCATTAAAAAAATAAATAAAATAACCTAACCTAACCTAAACATCGCGATCTGGCTACGATAATCGATTTATTTGGTGACAGATTTACCATTATGAGTACGAACTTATTATTAAGGAATAAACCCATTATTTTGTAAAAGATGTTTTTATTCATGAATGAACTACAATTTTATTGATAATCCATGTCATATTTTAGATACATAATGACATTAATTTAATAATTAATATCTCTCGACACTTATTGAATGAAAATATTTCGTGGCGATAGATGTATTAATTAGATGATACAAGTTGATGACAAAAAATATGATTCCGTTAAATATTACGGCGCTTATTTAGACTTTAAATTATTCCCCTTAAGTTTTGTTGTATAACGGCTCTAATAAGGAAATTAACATATTTTTACATTACAAATAGGAAAACAAAACACTGAACTATTTTATTCTAATAAGATTCAAGTTTAAAACCCCGTATTAATGATAAACATTGTTCATAAACAAAATTCTAATAACGTGTTTCTGAGTTGCTATCAAAATGTTGCTAGCAACACTGCGGGTTGCAGATTTGATCACTGCTTGTTGATAAGCTCTCGCCCGACGAGCGTAAACATCGGTTTGGCAACAACCGTAGATAAATACTACATGGTGAACGACTGTTGACGTGTGTGGACATGTTTGCAACTAGTTTATAAACAGTATATTTAGTAACAGTAGTGTTGAGCAACGTTAAAATAATGCAGTTATTTTTCAATCTATTTCAGCTGTATCCAAAGCTATTTCGATCAAACGCAATATAATGTAGAGATAAAGAAGAAACGATGCATTTAATTACGTTTTTCAAACCCTAAATATATTAGGTTAGGTTAGGTAAAGACGAAACCGACATGGAAACTAAATTAAATGTTCTGCATACGCTATTGCTATAGGTACGTTAGATACTGAGAACACTTCTTTTGCGGGCCTAAGCTTGATTGCCACTATTGTGGTATAGAAAAAAAAACAACGCTAGAGCAACATTTTGACGTAGACTTGGGCGTGTGAACAAGAAATATTGATTTAACAGCGTTTCAAGCAACTTTGTCGCTGTTCATCATCAACTGTTGCTTAACTAATGTTTTACAAGAATACGGGGCTTATCCTAGTTTTCAACTGACTTCAAAAAAGGAGGTTCTCAATTTGACTGTTTTTTTTAATGTTTGTTACCTCATATCTCCGTCAGTTATGAACCGATTTGAAAAAATCTGATTTCATGTGAAAGGATATTCTCCCCGATTGGTCCCATATAAATTTCATTAAATAGGTTCAGTAGTTAGGTATTGAAATATGTGAAAAAATATGACATCCACTTGGATGAAACGAAATTTTGATATTATGCTTTTTTATAAATGAAGTCGGTTGTTTTTTTAAAACGTAATTATTAGTATTTCCTCTTCCGTACCTACTCATTGGCAGTAAAATAACATGCAATAGATTCTTGGTCAGGGTATACATATACATACTCGTGCTTCGCCTAACTGCAACTACTCGTATGTAGGTGGTAGCATACGCTGTAGCGTTTTATGAAGTCATTAATTACAATTTACCTTGCAGACACGCAGACAGACATAATGACACTTAAGCCCACGCTTGCCCTGGAATGTTACTGACCTAAATCTGGCTCAAGTGAAAGTAAACAGATTAGTACAATGAAATTGTTTAAACAATATGATGTTTATGAACAAAGTCGGGATTTAAAACATTTCCGTCTTTCCAGACAGTCTTGGTCTACCTATCCTAGCAACGCATTACAACTACAACAGTGGTAAGCAAACACAAAGAACAATAAGAGAGTTTAGGTGTTCCACAAAGGAGTCCCGGGTAGGTTACCTCGTAAAAAACTGAAGCACCGAGGCGTAGAACCGCAATGAAAAATTTCCGGTCCACGAATGTTTTTCAAAACTTTGCCCAACCAAAAAAGTAAATTAATGAAAGCAAAAAGAGTTCTTTGAACAAACGACGGGGTAACAAATGTTTTCTACCCTAACGATACTGGTTTTTGTTTAACGATAGCCTCGGGCTCGGCTTACTTACTTGAGGTTAAATCCTGCAGTCCTTATTTCAATTATTGTTTATTTATTTAGTGAACTAACTGATGCCTTCGGCTTTGATTTCGTATTACGTAGATAAAAACTTGCATGTATATCCAGACCTTTATCTACACCAAATAATAATAATAATCCCGGTCATTTCCCACAGCAAAGTAAGCAGAGCTTGTGTTATGGGTACCACATGACTGATATACTACTTATAAACTTTTTTTTGTAAATACATACATATTATACATAGAAACACCCAGACCCGCAACAAATACTTGCATATCATACAAACATTTGTACCGCAGCGGGAATTGAACCCGCAACCTTCTGCGTCTCAGTCGGACCTTAGCCCATTGCACCACAGAGGTCGTCAAAAACATTTGTTCTAAATCGGCTCAGCCGTTTTTGATTAACAAACAAACATCCCAATATCAAATTTTCACATTTATAATTTTAGTAGGATAAGTCAAAAAAATTTGCAAAAACCTTGATTATAAAAAAATATTGTTCAACGCTAAATCGTGAACTGTTTAATAATGTAACGGGTAATTTGCATTCTGCTTAGAATACCGGTTTTAAAGTGTCATGGTATCGATAATCGGTTGATCGATCTGTCATCGTTATCACGGACGCGGAGAAATAAGTCGAAACACGTTTGCCAAACACGACACTGTCAGCTGAAAGCGCTTCAATTTGCACGATTTTGAAGCTGGTGCTCATCATTAAAAATAATTGCAACCGCACTGATGCAGGTACTTACTTAAATAAAAATAACATATGCTGATAGATAAGGTTTTTTCATGGTGCTCTTTTGGAAATATCTGGACTTGAAATATCTACCTGGTTCCGACGGAAGATCAGCTTTGCGTTGTATAGTTCTGACTGTATAACGCAACATAATGCAGAGTCAAACACCTATTTGTAACAGCACACTTTGACGATTGCGAGACACTCAAGCTTTAGTTTAGTTTAATTGAAATTATCTTTTCTGTTTTTCTTTGTTTTTATTTTGAGTGTCATATTGTTTTTTTTATTTGTTTGTTTGTTTGTTTTGTTACAAATAAATGTATTTTCTTTCTTTCTTTATTTCTTTAATTACGAGGATTTTTAAACAGTTTTTCGAAATTATCTGTATATCGTTTGATGTTAAGCTTTGATAATTTTTGTGCAGTTCCGTGTCTCCACCTTCTTATTGTATGCTTTCACTATGCTTGGGCACTTTGCCAATTTAATTTTAAACGTTCAACTTTAAATTAAGTGGGCAGGTAAAGTTAATTATGTGAACACAATCAGCTTTTGTTTATATAAATATATATATACATATGTAATTGAATATTGCAGTAGGTAATTGATTCAGGCGTGACTTTGCGGAAGTCCATTACAAAACATTAAAAAGATGGACAAATATTTAGTACTATCCGCCAATCTATTCACAATGTTAGACACGGTGCAGACGCATGCACCTCCCCCCTCCCGTGCAAAGCGTTAGTAAAAGGTAAGCGCACCACACAATCCACACATGCAACCTCAAAAAAGAAATTCGACACGTGTTTCGCCTCTCCACTGGGCATCTTTTTTAGAAGACAAAGACAAATAACCAACACCTATATTCAAAAAATCATTTTAACTTATTTTAGAACTGTGATTTAAAATGGGTACTCTAATTTGAACTTTATTGGTAGCATAATAAGGTCGTCCATATTTTAGAAAATTTTAGCTAGTCCGGCGAAACAACAGAATTGCCAGCAATTCCTCCTTACTCAGGCCCAAAAAGAATTAGCAAGAAACTTGTCCTGGTCCTAGCGCTTTTTTGCTTGATCCATCTTCAACCTTAACTACGAAAAACTAATACAAGAGATTTTATACATTTCAAATGTGTCAGTTAACTGTCTGAAGGCAGAGCAACATGAGGCCATGCATTCTTATCAATAATAAAGACATTTATATTATAACACGCTTTCTTCAAAAGACTTTCATATAATCTTTAAATTTCTTAAAAGTTATAGTTGCTTATAGTTGCTTATAAGTTAATAAGCTTTCTGAAAATGTCTGAAAGCTCATTACAGAAGCGCACCGTGTTCCCCATTAAATATTTTCCGAGTCGAAACCTAGGAATGTATAATTTGTTTCTGTTCCTAGTATTGATTCTATGAAAATAACTATTTTGCTGAAACCCATCTCTATTTCTATGAGTGTGCTGAGTGTGTGCATATTGTTATTATTATTATCATATGTACAGGCAAGAATCGAACTTAAACAGATGCTAATTCCATTGAGTATTTATTTCAAAAGAGCTATCGACAATTACATATTTTTGTCATCGTGTCGTCCCAGTAAAAGCCTGGCTATTTGTACACTAAATGAGTTTCCCTTCGGTCGACATAGCAAACAGGGTCGGAAATTGGTTCTTTCTCGACTCCCATCAGATTACATGTACCTATTATTGACATTACGAGTATATTATTATTCGGTTCTGATTGGATTTTCTTAGGAGAATATTAGAAAATCTTTGATCAAAGATATAAGGTTTATTTATATGGCATTATTCTAGGGAAGGAACTGAGTAGGGACTTATTTGATTACAGGCTCATTATTGTATTTGGTTACAACTTAGTATTAAGTTGTCGTAACTAATTGTTTCCTTTGTTTAACCAATCCGACGTAGGTACGTATTACAATCTTATAAAGACATAGACCTCCATTTCATAATACCATACAACCTTTTCGGGGTTTGTCCTAGAAGGTCCTAAAATGTAACAATGACGAACATTGAACAATGCCTACGTGTCAGTTTTCGATATTTTGATACGTAATAAATTATTTTCCCCGTTCGAATACTTAAAGATGATTAGTATTCTATAACAGCATACCAGATTGCTTTACCTTGTCGTCTTGAGGGGCACGTTGCATATTGCAACGCCCGCAGGTATATTGTAAGCTCCTTATAGAATCCTGATGCTGAACATTACCTTGGAAGCTTTGATGATGAATTATCTCGTTATGAAGTATGAAGTTAAATACATTTTCTAATTTAGACAAATTATAGATTTTCTTCAAAACTATTGAAACAAGCTTTGTACGATTCTAGTTGAGACTGTACATTAAAGTTATTTAGTTGTAGTGCACATTGATGAAAAAGTATACCATCACCAGTAGCGCGATTATGGAACTCTAATTACAATCAATTTCTATCAGTTTTCATAGATTTCTGATAGACATTGATTGTAATTAGAGTTCCATAATCGCCCTACAGTTAAAAGTTTTATTCACTAATTACAATATTGTGTAAAATTAAACGATTCGCGCTCATCGCGACTGTCTCGCGCGGTCACTGTCGTTGCACTCATCGTAATATTTTATTGCGCTGATTAGGTAGAAAACTTATGTAGAGTACGTAACCGTACAAGCTTTGTGATCTATTCCTGTCTCTTATTTCAAATTGTCATACTATTTTCTTATTCGTTAATCTCGCCTTCTCTTTGTTACGTCATGGTTTTATCACAAATGACGGTCTGTAGGTAGCTTCTGCTTGTGTTCTAAGTGCCAACAAGGTCGTTGTATCTATATATTATGTTAGTAGGTAGGTATATACGCAGCTCGCTATGACTCATGCGAGAAAACTCTAAACGTGTCTGCCGAGACGAGATAACCAATTTCAATAGCTGATGATCGATGGGTTGTGCAGGCGCCAAAGGTATGCAATTACGCAAATGGACCTCATTTTGTAAGCGATATTAATTATAAGATCAGTTTGAAGAATCAACTAGGCTGCTTTCGTATCCCAATACGAATGCCATTGGGACAGCGTTCAAAACAGCGTTTAAAACAAAAACTTGAAACAAAAAGTCTGCCACATTTCTAGGACGCCAAGTCAAATGCCTTTCTGGTGCGTATCTTGTTGAAGAAGTTACTCTAGCCCTTGCATACTAGATGACTGACATATGGCTCGAACGCAAAGTCGATTTGTGTACCATGCGCCAATGTTATGTCGTTTTGTCCGATAATTTCGTTGAACCTGCAATTAGTTTGATGCTGGCTGATTTTGCATGATGGGTACTATAAAAGTACATTAAAAGCACTACGTTTTGGAGTATTGCAAATTAAGCAAGGAAAATATTATACAAACAAAAAAAATAAGAAATTACATTACATTGTAGTCAGTCAGGTAGTGGTCAGGTTAGTTAGGTTAGGTTATCTGAAATATCTACTAATTTTAATATTTTATGTTTTCCTTTGGTTAGAGTGTATATATAATTTTACCTACAGCTACGGTATGGGTTTGGTCTAAGCTAGATTTGCTTACGAAAAGGAAGCGAAAACTGAAAGTGAAATTAAAATAGATTAAATCATTAAATAAATTTAAATTAAGGTAGGTACTAAAGTTTAATTTACCTATATATATATATACATAGTGTTTTTAGTGTTTTGCAAATTAGGGTAATAATTACGGTGCAAATAAAGCTAGCGCTCCAATAGATAATGTTACCTATTTGCATTTTTTAGATCAGATAAAATACTGGTCGCAAATATCGACCGAGATTTTGTGATAGATACGAGAAGCTGTAACGTACAAGCAAAATGTTGGCCTCTGGATGTTAAATATGGGTATGATTTAAGCTGTCGCCAATTTAATTGGTTTTAAATTTCTTTAATGTCCGCAAAATAGTAGATCTGTCGCCAAAATATAGTCACCAAACAATTCAAAAACAATTCCTTGATAAATTACATAAAATCGTCTGGATATATTATTAGGTATAAAATAAATATTTTTGTATTTGTTATAAGGTTTGTACTGATAACTATAAAATCAAATTAATTGCTAACGATCATTAAAAAAATAAATAAAATAACCTAACCTAACCTAAACATCGCGATCTGGCTACGATAATCGATTTATTTGGTGACAGATTTACCATTATGAGTACGAACTTATTATTAAGGAATAAACCCATTATTTTGTAAAAGATGTTTTTATTCATGAATGAACTACAATTTTATTGATAATCCATGTCATATTTTAGATACATAATGACATTAATTTAATAATTAATATCTCTCGACACTTATTGAATGAAAATATTTCGTGGCGATAGATGTATTAATTAGATGATACAAGTTGATGACAAAAAATATGATTCCGTTAAATATTACGGCGCTTATTTAGACTTTAAATTATTCCCCTTAAGTTTTGTTGTATAACGGCTCTAATAAGGAAATTAACATATTTTTACATTACAAATAGGAAAACAAAACACTGAACTATTTTATTCTAATAAGATTCAAGTTTAAAACCCCGTATTAATGATAAACATTGTTCATAAACAAAATTCTAATAACGTGTTTCTGAGTTGCTATCAAAATGTTGCTAGCAACACTGCGGGTTGCAGATTTGATCACTGCTTGTTGATAAGCTCTCGCCCGACGAGCGTAAACATCGGTTTGGCAACAACCGTAGATAAATACTACATGGTGAACGACTGTTGACGTGTGTGGACATGTTTGCAACTAGTTTATAAACAGTATATTTAGTAACAGTAGTGTTGAGCAACGTTAAAATAATGCAGTTATTTTTCAATCTATTTCAGCTGTATCCAAAGCTATTTCGATCAAACGCAATATAATGTAGAGATAAAGAAGAAACGATGCATTTAATTACGTTTTTCAAACCCTAAATATATTAGGTTAGGTTAGGTAAAGACGAAACCGACATGGAAACTAAATTAAATGTTCTGCATACGCTATTGCTATAGGTACGTTAGATACTGAGAACACTTCTTTTGCGGGCCTAAGCTTGATTGCCACTATTGTGGTATAGAAAAAAAAACAACGCTAGAGCAACATTTTGACGTAGACTTGGGCGTGTGAACAAGAAATATTGATTTAACAGCGTTTCAAGCAACTTTGTCGCTGTTCATCATCAACTGTTGCTTAACTAATGTTTTACAAGAATACGGGGCTTATCCTAGTTTTCAACTGACTTCAAAAAAGGAGGTTCTCAATTTGACTGTTTTTTTTAATGTTTGTTACCTCATATCTCCGTCAGTTATGAACCGATTTGAAAAAATCTGATTTCATGTGAAAGGATATTCTCCCCGATTGGTCCCATATAAATTTCATTAAATAGGTTCAGTAGTTAGGTATTGAAATATGTGAAAAAATATGACATCCACTTGGATGAAACGAAATTTTGATATTATGCTTTTTTATAAATGAAGTCGGTTGTTTTTTTAAAACGTAATTATTAGTATTTCCTCTTCCGTACCTACTCATTGGCAGTAAAATAACATGCAATAGATTCTTGGTCAGGGTATACATATACATACTCGTGCTTCGCCTAACTGCAACTACTCGTATGTAGGTGGTAGCATACGCTGTAGCGTTTTATGAAGTCATTAATTACAATTTACCTTGCAGACACGCAGACAGACATAATGACACTTAAGCCCACGCTTGCCCTGGAATGTTACTGACCTAAATCTGGCTCAAGTGAAAGTAAACAGATTAGTACAATGAAATTGTTTAAACAATATGATGTTTATGAACAAAGTCGGGATTTAAAACATTTCCGTCTTTCCAGACAGTCTTGGTCTACCTATCCTAGCAACGCATTACAACTACAACAGTGGTAAGCAAACACAAAGAACAATAAGAGAGTTTAGGTGTTCCACAAAGGAGTCCCGGGTAGGTTACCTCGTAAAAAACTGAAGCACCGAGGCGTAGAACCGCAATGAAAAATTTCCGGTCCACGAATGTTTTTCAAAACTTTGCCCAACCAAAAAAGTAAATTAATGAAAGCAAAAAGAGTTCTTTGAACAAACGACGGGGTAACAAATGTTTTCTACCCTAACGATACTGGTTTTTGTTTAACGATAGCCTCGGGCTCGGCTTACTTACTTGAGGTTAAATCCTGCAGTCCTTATTTCAATTATTGTTTATTTATTTAGTGAACTAACTGATGCCTTCGGCTTTGATTTCGTATTACGTAGATAAAAACTTGCATGTATATCCAGACCTTTATCTACACCAAATAATAATAATAATCCCGGTCATTTCCCACAGCAAAGTAAGCAGAGCTTGTGTTATGGGTACCACATGACTGATATACTACTTATAAACTTTTTTTTGTAAATACATACATATTATACATAGAAACACCCAGACCCGCAACAAATACTTGCATATCATACAAACATTTGTACCGCAGCGGGAATTGAACCCGCAACCTTCTGCGTCTCAGTCGGACCTTAGCCCATTGCACCACAGAGGTCGTCAAAAACATTTGTTCTAAATCGGCTCAGCCGTTTTTGATTAACAAACAAACATCCCAATATCAAATTTTCACATTTATAATTTTAGTAGGATAAGTCAAAAAAATTTGCAAAAACCTTGATTATAAAAAAATATTGTTCAACGCTAAATCGTGAACTGTTTAATAATGTAACGGGTAATTTGCATTCTGCTTAGAATACCGGTTTTAAAGTGTCATGGTATCGATAATCGGTTGATCGATCTGTCATCGTTATCACGGACGCGGAGAAATAAGTCGAAACACGTTTGCCAAACACGACACTGTCAGCTGAAAGCGCTTTAATTAGCACGATTTTGAAGCTGGTGCTCATCATTAAAAATAATTGCAACCGCACTGATGCAGGTACCTACTTAAATAAAAATAACATATGACATATATTACACAATATATTACACCTTATATATGACACAACATATATAAGGTTTTTTACGCATGCACATCCCCCCTCCCGTGCAAAGCGTAAAAGTTAGTAAGCTTAGTAAAAGTTAAGCGCACACAATCCACAGATGCAACCTCAAAAAAGAAATTCGACACGTGTTTCGCCTCTCCACTGGGCATCTTCATTTTTTAGAAGACAAAGACAAATAACCAACACCTATGTTCATCATAAATGTTTGTCTATCCAACCCTTAATCTACAGCGCAAAAGGCAGAGCTATTACCAACAGAGCTGAAAAGGCCAGGAAAATAAAAAAACCATTGATATCATGATTTGAAATTGAAGGAACCCTATTATACGGAATCGGTAAACATTGTTGGCGCTGACGAGGCTTAGTCATATGATAAGCATGACTTGACCAAGACCATAGACATTGGTGCCACTCGGGTTACTCGCAATAAATCTAGACACATAATAATTTGCGTCAAGCCGCACCAACTAGTGTAGGATGAGTCGAGTTATTATATTTTTATAATTGGAATTGTTTACATACCGAACTTATGTAAGCTTTTGATAATAATATCAGATGTTTTTATACATTCGGATAATTACGGGTTTTACTCGCGTATTATTTTGTCGATGGAGTTTCGATTCATCTAGAGAATCTTCATCCGGGTGAGTTTAACCTGGGTCCGCGCTCGTTGCCGCTCGAGTTCACGGTTCGCACTGCTGGTGACGTATCTTGCTGCACAGGTCGTGCGTGCAAATGGAGGGGGAAGTGTTTTCAAACTCGCACCCTCGTGAAGTCTCACGAAAGTTTTGAAAATGAAATATCAGATGGACTCCACTTAGAAAACAGTATATATACAGTCAACATCAAAATATATACACTATACAAATAATATACTAGTTTTTTCGAACCAGTGTGGTAAAAAGATTAAAGTGCGCCTCAGAGGCTCCTTTTTTGTTGTAAATACACGCATATTAGACATACACTTAGATCCGAGAAAAAATGCAGATCATACTAACATTTGTTACTGGCTTGTCAGCTCAGTTGGTAGTAGCTCTGCCTTCTGCGCTGTAGGTTGAGGGTTCGATTCCCTCCCAAGATAATAAAATGAACGACATACATTTGTGTGAAAAGCATAGGTGTTTGTTCTGTGTCTGGGTGTTATAAAGTATTATAAGTATGTATTTAAAAATATATAAGTATTCTATCAGTCATCTAGTCACCATAATACAAGCTATGCTTTGTTTGGGACTAGATGATGTTGTGTGCATTGTCCAGCAATATTTATCTATTATCTATTATTTGTGTCGCGGCGGGAATAAAACTCGCAACCTTCTGTGTTTCAGGCGGGCCTTTGCTCACTGCGCAACTAAGGTTAAGGATATTATCATAATATCTACGAGTTTAATGCTATAAGTACGGCGCGAGTAGAGTAAATACATCTTAATTTCTCTGTCGCTGAAAATATCTCCTCAGTTTAGTTACAGTGATGTTTTAGCTAATTAAAAGCTACACCCACAATTCTCAGTCCAGCCGCCTTCATTATCAACTTTGAAATAGTTATAAAACTTTAAAGGGTAGTAGGGAGCGAGGAAATCCCAGTGAATACTGATTTAGCTAACTCATTTAGTTACGGCGGTGCTCGAGACCACGTTCGGTTGAAGTTTCAAAAAACTTAACTGAAAGAAGAAACCTCGACGAGTGCTTCTACATTTTAATGCTCGTAACATTGATTGTTCCTTTCTTACCTCAAATCCATCATCATCATTCACAGCCTGACTTCACCTACTGCTGAGTATAATGTATAGCTAACTAGGTATATACCATCCATTCATTCCATTCGCAACCACGGCACGGTATATTGTCATAGAAGTTGCCAAAGACCGTCCGGCGTTCCTATAATCTTTTCTTAGTCACCATTCAGTGATTATATTACTCCATCTCATTCCCCATTATTGAACTTATGTTGTTATATTTTAGGAGCAGTTATGTCAACTAAATGAACCCATAAAGTCCCCGAACTCTTATATCTGAGAGGCAGCTTTTTTACTTTGAGCTTTATTTAAGTTAGATCACGACTCCTACACGTCAATTATTTATCCAAGCTGTTATGCAATTGATAGTTGAAGCCTCGGAGTTATCTCTGATAAATGCCTTTGAAAATTCTATTAAGTTGTAAAGTTGGACTGTCGCTGAAATATTACTTCACGGGGCGTGGGATGGCTCTTATCTCCAATCGATTTGTCACAGAGACGATAAGTGTAGAGCCTTCGAAAAATGACAGAACTTTTTCACGTTTGTTTATTTTATGTCTCAATAACCGACGACGCTTATCCACGAGTATGAGGAATATGATGAGAGTGAATGAGGTAAAGAAGTACGTCAAGATCGTAGCAAGAGGAATTTCGTAGTCTCTGCCTCTGCCTCTATCTTATATGGAAACTGGCGTGATTTTTTTTATATACCAAGTTAATAATAACTTGGTATGTATGTATCTTTCAAAACGTCGGATTGATTTGAAACTTTGCACACTTATCAAGGACTGATGACAATGAAATAATTTGAAAAGTTTGTCCCGTTATCTTGATCAGGACTTTCAGGATTAGTCATTTTTCAAATCCGATTGTTAAAACAAAAAAACACGCTTTTTTATAACACCGAACTAAAAAGTAGAAAATAAATACTAGTTTGAAAAAACTAAAAAGTAGAAAATCATTTTCAATAAATTAAAATTAAAAATAGTGTGATTAACAAAAACATTTCTTTCATTCTAGAAAAGCGTGGGGTGCTTTTTTGTATGTGCTAGCAACCCACACTTCGCACGTGTGAATCATACACATAAACCCTCCTCATGAATCACTCAGCCCGTTGCTGAAAACCGTATGAAAATCCATTCGGTAATTTTCAATTTATCCGAGACAGACGGACACAGGCAGCGGAAGAACTTGGTTTTATAATGTGTACTTACATATGTCTTATTTCAACGGTTTTATTTACGTTGAATAGAGCGAAGTATGCTTAACCTCCTTGGCCTAGTTCTTGTTAACTGTACTAAAAATTCTACCAAAATTGCACTAAACATTTTCAATACCTCTATTTTTGTAATCATTGTAATCGTTAGTGGATGCTGGATGGATAGTAAGAAAGAATAGTAAAACTTTCAAAACGCCTTTTGTTTATTGAGTCCCTAATCCCATCTTGGGAACTTTTTGATGTGTGCTTGATAAAAAAGTTTCGGTTCTAATCTTTTTAAGAAGCCATCTTTCTTTTCTGTTACCCAAAAGTTTTTTATTACACTAGCTTCTGCCTTCGACTTCGCATGCGTGGTGTTTACTTAAAAATCTGTATGCTATTCCGGGTCACGCCTTACATGCATGTGTACCTATATCAAGTTTCATCTAAATCCGTTCAGACGTTACGTCATTGAGTCGAGAGAAAATACAAAACTCACAACTTATGCTTTTTTAATATTTATAGGATATCGTTTCGAAATAATACTAAAATATTGCTTTACTTTATGAGTAAAAATAAATGCTTAATCTAACTAGCCAACCAAAAACTTGAACATATTAATATGTATTAACACGCAGGTGGTCTGCACTCGAGCATAATAATCTTTTGTTCGATAAAAATAGAACTGGATTAACTATAACACCTCACAATTAGACATATCAAGCCTCACATGATTGACTCTACTTAAGTGGAGACCTGTCATTCGACACAAAAAACAGATTTACTACAAACATATCAGAAAGACACCTACACGGATTCCTACCTATTGCGATACTTGATACTACGTCATAGAGGTAAGGGGGGCGGTGCACAATGATTTACTTCCAAACTACTACACGCATCCATTCATGAATGGTCTCGTTCGCTAGTACGATTTATCAATGACAAATGGTATTTCGTTGTCGTTTGTTTTTCTATTTCCGAGTACGGTTCAGCGTTGAGTTTTTGCTCTTTTGTACTGTGCTATTTGCTATCTAATTGTTTCGTGTTTGTTTCCTAACCGTCCGATACTTACATTGACTATCGCTGGATGATCAAAAAATAGCCAAAGATAAATAAAAATATACGTGAGGTGGGAACGAAGTTGAAAATCATCAAAATGGTTGACGTCAACGGTTCAAGACGTTTTAGAACGTAAAGTTGAACTCGAGGCTCAGCATTGGTAGTCGGCGTTGTCAGTTCAACTGTGATTATTAAATGCGCTAAATCAGTCAACAGTTTGTAGTCGTCGTCATAGTTTCGTTTTTAAATTAGGAATTTGGTGTCTGTCGTAATCTTACACTTTTTGCGACCTCGCTCTCATCCACCAAATGTCTGTAACGTGTCATAAAAAACTTCGCTCTAAAAAGTTTGTAGGAACATAATAATATTTCTGGAAACTCCACCTTCTTCCATCTTAACTCTATTTGAAATACGCCTGTCTCGGCACAAAGTACTAAAGTAGAAACGTAGAATACGTAGGTGAGTTTTAATAGCCATTTAAACAAGGCAAGTATTGTGTTAAAGCTACGGTTCTCAAAAAACTTGCGACCAACACGTAGCGGCAGCAGTAAGAGGAGATGGCAATCAATTCATACGACTGTTTGAATGTCTTGCCCACAAGACTGGAGAATGACATTACGTAACGTCCAGAACACATACCTAAAAATACACTAATACCCGTAGACAGAGAAACCAATAGACACATGGTGATCGTGCCGCGTCTGAGATAGAACGATACGTGGGTGGTGTTGCCAGATTAAAACGTTTACCCTAGTCCTAAGTAATCCTAGATTTATTAGATTTATTAGATTTATTTTATTAGATGTAGTAGAAATCTCTAGAGCTTGTTTCTCTATCACAAAATTCAAACTTTTATAACAGTGTGATATAGAAAAAATATAACAACATTTGTGAACTTAATTGTTTATTATTATTAAAGCAAAGCAATGTAATGTTATTACAGAAATATTAAAACCATAAAGATATAATAAATACTTAAATATAAATAAATAATGCCAGACATTTCACACAACATCATTTGGCCCCAAAGTAAGCAGAGCTTGTGTTATGGGTACCACATGACTGATATACTAGTTATATACTATTTTTTTTTGTAATTACATACATATTATACATAGAAACACCCAGACCCGAGAGAAATACTTGCAGATCATACAAACATTTGTCCCGCGGCGGGAATCGAACCCGCAACCTTCTGCGTCTCAGTCGGACCTTAGCCTATTGGGCCACAGAGGTCGTTAAAATTAACCCGCATACGAGTGTAGGCTCAGTGGAATTTTTAAAATTAGACTTTGGGACTATACTCGTATATGGGAATGCGGGTAGGATATTAATTAAGCAATTTTCCAACCCCCTTCAGATGCCAGTACTGTAAGTTAGCCATAAATGTCAAAAATCTGTGAATTTTGCGACCCATCTGTACGAGTACTAAACCGTACATTTTGTGTTAGTGTTGTACCAAGTGAAGTGTTAAAAAAAGTGTTGAATGTTAGTCGACTGTGCCTGCCCCTAATGGAGACTACTCATAGAAAGGGGTAGCGCCCGCATGGGGCAAGCGGCGAGCATGTGTCGCCTTCACGGATCATGTCTTCACCACAAGAAAAGTATGTACCTGCATCCCTACCTAGTACATTCTACTTACTTATTTACCTAGTATTCGTAACTACCTAGTACTTGCAAGTATTTGTTATTTTTACCTAATATTTATTTATTTTTATCTCAGCAATGTCGACTAGCTAAAATATATAGACAGATAGATAATTCTTTATTGCTATACCACACAGAAAAATACAAAATCAATTAATTTACAATTAAAGGGAATACACTAGGCGGCCTTATCGCTAACAGCGATCTTTGCCAGGCAACCTTTGGATGGTTTGGACTATAAATAAACAGAAAGGGGGCATGTTTGTGTGGTGTTTATATATAATTCTATACTTACGTAATCTTAAATAAACTTAATATAATACTGATATAAATAAATACATAAATACACAATAGGTATAATAATAAACAGAAAAAATTATAGCACAATAGTGGGTTATATAAGACATAGACAATACAGAAATAATTATGTATAATAGCACGACAAATAATGTTACATGACCATGTTCTAGAAGATGATATATAAATATTGGTGGGCAATTCACACAATCTAGCCCTTTAAGAAGCATACAAGCTTGTACTTGTAGAATTATGAGTCACTTTTGATTTAGAATTTTTATCATATTTGTTGGAGCCATATTTTTTATATCTTACAAATTAGGTTTAGATATTCATAGCCTCCATTTTCTTAGGCAAGTTATAACCAGTATGTGTACCTACAAAGCTAGTATCTGTAACTACCTAGTACAAGTATCTGATATTTATACCTAGTATTTATTTAGCCATTGAAGAAACATACAAGCTGTCTATCTGCAAGCTTCCTTTTACAGCAAAGGCATCCACTAAGGCGGGATTTTTTGAAATTCAACCCCTAAGAGGGTGAAAAGGAGTGAAAACGAATGTATGAAACTTTTTAACGCGTGGTGCGATTTGCTTGAAACTTTATATGAATAAATAAAATGCAAAATAAATGGATACGTATTTCAGGATTTTTTAAAATAACCCTCAGAAATGAGTAAAATGTTGAGTGAACGTATGTATGGAAACTTTTTAATGGGTGGTCAGGTGATTGGTTTGAAACTTATCAATAAAATTTGGCTTCAATTCCTTTAAAAAAAATGCGGACGAAGTCGCGAGCAACAGCTAGTCTTACATATTAGGTTTAGATATTCATACGCTCTTTTTTTGTAGGCACGTTAAGTATCTTGCCAGTCTATACATCACTATTATAGACCCCCACCTGTGTAAGGTTAGGTGTTAACTAAGCTGTAACATATCGGAAAAATTTATTGGCCGTTATACCGATATCGTTTCCCATATTGAGAATTTATAGGCTATAGTTTGGCCTACATAGGTTTAAAATGGAACTGCGTTGTGAACTTGGTACTCGTTTGCCGTTATTTACGAATATCTTTGTAATGTATTTACCGATTGGTAATATTAATGAATAGTTATCTATATATTAATACGTGAAGCAAAAACTTTGTACCTACCCCTACTTTCGCACACTTAAAGTTTATATAGAGGAGTGCAGAATGCTAATTTTTTTTTAATTATGCATAAAAAATACATTAATTATTAATTAATTATGGTCGAATTTCGAGGTGAGCGATCACTAGTAATCATTTAACTGGCCTGTCAGCTCAGCAGCTCAGATGTTTATAGCTGTAACTCGACAAAAAACAGTTTTTTTTTAATATTAGTGTACAAGTCTTAAAATAATACTCTAATATTATTACAATCTAGCCAAGTAGGCCAATGAGTACAAACTATTACACTACACTATGTCCGTGCTGTCGTGGAGCTGGATTGCCTCGGCGTTCACATGATGATGAAGTCTATCCTCATAAGCTTCTGTGTACTTTCTAATAACTGTGTTGATTTATAACATAGTTTTTATTTTATAAACATGATGTTATCAGAATTTATCAACGTGAAACCCAACATGCGGCATCCAATTTATTTTCATTATAATAGTCTAGATAGATCGATGCCCTCGATCTGACATAACTAGCTAGCGGGACATTTGCATAAAACGTGAATCATACAAGTATCATAAGATAATTACGTTTTTGAAACTAAAAAGAAAACCGACTTTATTGAACGAAATTTGAGCCCATACAAATAAAAACGAATTGAGAACATTATCATTTATTATCATTTTTCGAAATTCGTAAACACCACTGAAAAGTTATTTTTTTTTTCAGTTTTCTTGATTTAAAAACCACTACTGAACCGATTTTAATGAAATTTATACGGGACCAGTCAGGAAGTATATCCTTTCACATGAAATCAGATTTTTTTTTAATAGGATTATTAATCACGGAGTTAAGAGGTAACTAAAATAAAAATGACTGTTTTTTTGAACCTCCTTTTTTGAAGTCGGTTGATAAGAATGCGGAGCTCGCAGTTAGTTCCTAACTGCGAGCTTAAATTTAGAAAGAGAGGTGTCAAAAATATGTGTGTTAGAAAAGCAGTTGTTATTAGATATCATAGATCGACTGATAAAAGCATTTGACGGATAATTAGTTCGGGTTGTGTGAGGCTGGAAAAGGTGACAATAAGACAGAGACCGTAAGCGCGTTTGTATAATTTGCTATTGATGTGAAACTGAAGCCGCCATGAAAATTTTCCGCGGCTTCTTTTTACAGGTACATTATGTTTTTGTCACGGGAATAATTATTTTTAAATGATGTTGCATCATTTGGTAATGGGATCTTATTTCCCATTATCCTATAATTGTTGGCGGTTTCCTCTTTTCATTGTTCATATATTGTATTAAAATTATAAAATGAATAAAAATATAAAAAAATTAGTGTTTCATATGTTTGTTTATTATTTTTTTACCGAACTAAGCGTCTGAGCGGATTTTGATACATATTAGTATTGAGATAGATTGTTTTGGGGAAAGACATAGGTTAGTTTTTATGTAGGTACCCGGTGAGCAAAGCAAGAATTAGGGTTTTAAAAGAATACCGAAAGAATACCCTCTTATTAACAATAAATAAATAAATAATAATGCTGTAAATTACACACAGCATCGTCTAGCCCCAAAGTAAGCAGAGTTTGTGTTATGACCACATGACTGATATACTACTTCTATACTTACCTACTTTTTTTTTTTTTTTTTTTGTTTTTTTTTTTTTTATATAATTTATCTATACCTATAAAAGAGCTTAATCTGACTGACTGATTGATTCCGCGAAACAGCTTAAGCTAGAAAGCTGAAATCTGGAAGGAAATTCAAGCCCTAAGAGGGTGAAAAGGGGTGAAAACGAATGTGTGAAACTTTTTAACCCGTGGTTCGATTTGCTTGCAACTTGATATGAATAAAATACATAATAAATGGACACGTACTTCAGGATCGTAAACTAACTTACTTCAAAATAAGTCTAACAAAGGGGTAAAATAGGGTGTCAAAGTTTGTATGGGAACTTTTTAACGGGTGCTATGGTGTGATTTCTTAGATACTTGGTTTGGATACTTACAAACTATTTAATGGGTGGTGGGAGTGATTGGTTTGAAGCTTATCAATAAAATTTGGCATGGAAATAATTTGCATCCTGGTAAAGGACTTAAGCTACAATTTCTTAAAAAAAATGCTGACGAAGTCGCGAGCAACAGCTAGTATTTTATATAGAAAAACACCCAGAAATGAGACAAATATTTGCAGATCATAGAAACGTATATCCCAGGGCGGGAATAGAACCCGCAACATTCTGCGTCTTAGACTGGTCTTCGCCCACTGCGCTACAAAGGTCGTCAAAAAATCTTAATCTAGTGTCAATCTGGAGAGAGAACAAGTAGTTGACAAAATTAAAACAAATTGAATATCGGTTAACGGATTTTACAAGAACGTCTGTTACAAAGTTATTGGCATAGTAATCTGAACTTCGTCCCAATTCACAGTGGCTTCTAATACAAACTAGATTCAAATTTGTTAATGATAAACCTTTTTATCTGCGCTTCCAAATGCGCTTCAGGCCTGCCTACCAACTAGTACCGTTAGCAAAAAAATCTATAAAGCAAAATTATTTTGCGAAATATTATTATAGGTATTAAAATTTTAACTTAATTTTAGGTAGATATAGGTAAATGGTTATACTTACAATATATTAACATTTTTATTGTCTACCTTATAATTACAGATTAGCTAAAGTGTTATTTTTCAATTCAATTCAATTTTATTTATTTCAGCCTTCATAAGTATATGTACAAATTTGAGCCATATTTATCACAATATTTATTTATTTAAATATGTCTTTATTTATTAGAAAGACAAGGACCGACCATGTATAAACGCCACGCTAAATAATAAATAAATTAATAAATATTGGTGGAAAATGCACACAACACCATCTAGCCCCAAACTAAACATTACTTGTATTTTAGTGACCAGATGCCTGATATAAATAACTGGGGAAAAAAACTAAATCGCTTATGCCCTGCAACGTGCGTGTGACACCTCCTGGAATTGCAAAACAATAATGATACTGACTGTACTACGCGCCGAGATTGTTGTGTAATGATTAAAGTATGTAATCGAAACGGATGGCAATTGTTTTGGGATCGATAGTGCCACCTGCCTCAAACGGACAAGCAATATAAACTTGGAACACAAATTGTCTATAGATACTTTTCAACTACAGTTCTATCATAGATAATTTGATCCAGTTTTAAATTTAATATTCTTAATAAACCCCCGAAGCAAATGGATTTGCGAAGTGGCTTGATAAATTATAATATCACTGGGTTATTTTTGAAAGTGGTAGACAAGGACTTGATAACGGATCAAAGAGATTAGAATTTGGTAGTTAGGGTCCAGTAACATCAAAGCTAAACCAAAAGAGAGCCCATAAATTGTACAATATCATTACTGTCCCTTGATACTACGCAATATAAAACTTACCGAGGTTTCGTCGCATGAATAAAGCTTTTTGTAGGACCAAGGTACAGAATAAGTAATAGTAAACATACTCCGGGTCTGAAAGAGCAAAGTGGCTAATATCTTTATCAGTTAGGGGAGGGATTTGTTGGCAATTTTCAGGAGATAACTCAGAGATGTGATAATGCTTTAAAAACTAGCTTAGGACTTTTAGGATGTTTTTGTTTAGCTCTGTGTAATTTCTTGTTCAATAATAATATGTAAAGGCAGGAAGAATATATAATAATTTATTCATGGTCCGATTTGGTCCATCCATACAAGACTTACACTACATCTGTGTTTTCGATAGGTAAAGTTGCTTGCCTTTCTTTTATAGGATAAATTTTGGAGAATGTGCCAGGAATTACATAATCTAATTACACCATCTCCTTTTCACAACAGGACAAGCAGACGTACCTCTCAATACCATCCATACCTTGTCAGTCTACCACCCTTCCGAACAAAGCGCTTTGCTTCCACATTTATAATGCGTACAGCCATGGATTGGAATGCTTTACCGTCTTTCATGAAAACTACAATCTAGGTATCTACAAGTCTCGAGTAAATAGGTGTCTTCTAGACCTGCGTGCCCCATCGCCAAACGCAGGTTTATCGATGATAAAAAAGGTATGAGATAACCTCAAGTAGTAGAACGGACGAGTAGGAAAGAGTAGGACGATCTTTTGCAATGACAACTTGTAAGGCAACATTTATGTACAACTCGGCGTTTAAGCATATGGTTTATATGACGATATGTGGCAACTCTTAACCTATGACGGGAGGTATCACGCACGTTTCCGGCCCTAGCCATAAGTTATTTAGTTTGCCCAGTAATTTCACTTGCTCCAGTGCCCTTCAAGCCTAAACAGTCGGCCTTACTTATAAACGTTTCTAAAGTCAATCTCTACCAATCTCTGCGGTTAATCTTAAAATAGTGCCATCCCTTTTTGTAAGATATCACAAATAGTGATAGAGCAGTGTTAAGGCAGTGTTCAAGTCTGGGGCGTCTATAAGTAACGCCGAGTAATGCTGCTTGGAGACAGAATGTCTGGCACTGTGGCGGTACCTACCAAGATGGCGGTACCTACCAAGAATTGCTATAGAGGCTTACCACTTAGGTAAAAATAAAATACAACAAATACAATTTTCATGTTAATATAAACTTGAAAATTGTATTCGTTGTATTTTATTTTTATACAATAGTTATTTGTTATTATGTGTTCTGATCGCGTAAGTTTAAAAAACTTTATCAATATTTATTTATTATGTAGTATGTAATATGTTTCATAGTGATCCTTGTGATTGAATAAAATATCTTTTGACTTTGACTTTGACTTTATTGTAGGTAGATATTGTACTTAGTTTAAAGTTTAATAAATAAATGATGCTGGACATTTCACACGCAATCATCTAGCCCCAAAGTAGTGCTTGTGTTATGGGAACCACATGACTGATACTTATATACTTTTTTATAATTACATTTTTTTATAAGTAGCTAGTGTTTTTGCTAGCTACTGTGTGAGGTTTAACGTGACTGATCGTAATTGCGAATGGCAGAACAGGTCTAAGAAGTCGGCAAGAACATTTCTAATGTACTTGTACCTACAGATTAGTGTAGATTTCGGCACAAATAAATTTTATTACCATTATTATATATTGATGCCAATCTGTAGTGTATACTTAATTTATTTCGAGTGAATAGGTGAATCAAACTGGTATTGGCAGTGATTTTGTTGTTTTGCCAACAAGCTAAAAGTTCGAAAATTCATATCTTATTTTGCTTACTCAAAAGTCCAAGTTAAAGTAACACATTTAAATGACAGTTTTCAATTTAAAGTGACATTTTGTTCTTACTTTTCTGAAAAATCACAAACTTATTAGTCCAGCAAAACAAGCTAAAACACGTAAACAAGTAAATTTAGGAAGTGTCAATTCGTATCTAACCAAATTTTAGTTAGACCTTTCGTTATAATCAACAGAGTCATGGCCCTTGTATCGTTAAGATACCTAATACGATGTACTTAGTATAGTATTGTTTAGATCACCTATTTGTGCCTTTAATTAGCTGACCCGCTCGCGACTTCGTCCGTGGTTAGGAACTTCAACACACAAACATTTAACCTTTCATTTTGGACTCATTTTACAGATAAGGGCGTGACGAAACACACCTCAGCGACTACTTGCATAATAAATAAATCTTTATGAGATGAGACGCAGAAGGTTGCAGGTTCGATTCCCGCCGCGGGGCAAATGTTTGTATGATCTGCAAGTATTTATCTTGGGTCTGGGTGTTTCTATGTATAATATGTACGTATTTACAAAAAAAAAGTGTATAAGTGGTATATCAGTCATGTGACATGTGGTACCCATAACACAAGCTCTGCTTACTTTGGGGCCAGATGATGTTGTGTGAAATATCCGGGATTATTTATTTATTTATTCACTATAAAGATGATGGCACAGTGGGATAAGGTCTAGCTGAGACGTAGTAGGTTGCGGGTTCGATTCCCGCCGCGGGACAAATGTTTGTATGATCTGCAAGTATTTGTCGGGTCTGGGTGTTTCTATGAATAATATGTATGTATTTAAAAAAAAATATATATAACACATTTATGTACTATATCAGTCATGTGGTACCCATAACACAAGCTCTGCTTGTATTGGGCCCTGATGAAAGCTGTGTGAAATGTCCGGGATTATTTATTTATTTATTTTAGAGCTAAGTGTTACAATATGGAAAATAACATTTATTATTATACTATAATACTTATTATACTTAGGTAAATGCTTACAATATGCCTGAACTAGGAGAACCTATGTCACAGGTTCATAAAAAAAAAATCTGTAAACTTAAGTGATAAAATTAATTATTCAGAATTACAATATGTGTAACAGTTTACACAAATAATGTGAAAGACGAAACAAAGCGAAAACCTAATTTTCACGTAAAAGGTCAAAACTTTTGAATATTACCTATTTTACTACAACTAACAACTCCTCAATTTCTTCGTAAGATAAACAAGATGGGGCATTTTATAGGGTTATTATAGAATTAGTAAAGCTGAATACATAGATGCCTGCTTTACGATTAAGTCTTTTATACACGAAAGGCCGTAGGAACAAGAATCTAGAGACGAAAGCATGTTTTAGTGGGATAATGTTAGTAAGGATATTATTACGTCTATTGTCAATATTTTCAGCACAATAAGAATGGAATCTCTGTTGTCTTAGAGCAAGGTTCAGTATAAATAGCTGTCGAACTGTTAGCAATTTACATGATTCATATAATAGGTTAGTAGAAAATAGTAAAGGGCGGTAGGTGGCAACATTTAGTATTGCCCTTTAAACTCTTTCTGCAGTTAATATAAACGTTTTAAAATTTCCGCCCCATGATTTAATAAGAAATTATTGTTTGTAATAAAAATAAATGATAAATAGAATAATAATTAATAACTTACATAAAGTTCTATCCAAACTGTTCCAGTTTTTTTAAGCCTATCATGCAGACTTACATACATGCATTGTGTATGTGTATTTTGATAATTTCTACCGAACATTGAAAAATATAAAAAATATTAATATTTAAACCACATTTTTATTGTAGTATAAAAACACTGAGAGCACGCAGCGAGAACACTGTTGGTCTAGTGGTAGAGGTTCCGCCTTTCGATCCTGAGGTCGTAAATTCGAATCCAGTCGTGCACACATTGATTTATAGAATATTGTGCGTTATACCAGATCTCTCAAAAAGAGAAGGAAAACATCGTGAGGAAACCGGAAACTGCTCTTTAATCACATACTGGTTCTAAATAAATTATATGGGAAGATTGTAGTATACATATTAAATAAAAACGAATAACAATAATTATGCTGCATTATGTCTGTCATAAAGATGCAAAAGGAAAATGATTTCTCTAATTAAGAAAATACGCCATTTAAATCGAACCATTTAATGTTTGTATTTAACATTTTACGAGGCAATAATAAACAGTTTCCTGTTGAAGTCTTGGTAATGCCCTTGAGACCTTTCACTTAAATATACGCCTAGATGCTGGTGACATCTGCCTTATATAGTTAAATAGATACAACATTTATTTGATAAACCAGCACACACATACAATCAAAGGTTAGACACTAGATATTTTAAACTAAAAGTGCGTGTGTGTTGCAATATCAAAAGGGTCATAGCTCAGCGATAATATTGGTTAAGAAACAAACACTTATTTTCAGCTATTACCCTCAAATTGTGCCGAAAACGAACGCAATACAACATTCAGTGTACCTTCAGTTCGAGTGTGTATGAGTGAAAAGGAGCCTTCAGCTGCGTTATCTGCTTAAGCACATAAGTCACAAGACACATTGACATGGTCCCATGTCATGGGTGAAAGAGAGTAACCACTTTTCCACTCGTGACATGGGACCATACCTAACCTAACGTATAGACCGGTCTTGACAAACTGACGTCGGGATGTCATCGGGGTCGGTCTTCAGGAACACATTAATGTCCTTCTTGCCACGCCCTTCCCTTTGCCTGGTTATCAGGCGGACGGTTGTAGAAAAGTGGCAGTCGATGCTAAGAAAACATGGCTAGGAAAGTATGATGAATTATGTTACTACTTTTGTGTGCGTCAGTGGCTAATTCTGGAGTTAATAGGCTGCCTAAAGGCCTCCGTAGTTGTCTAAAGTAACAACATAGAAAAACTGGGACCGAAGCGCTGAGATAAAATAAATAAATACTGGACATTTCAGTGTTTTTGAACTGTTTTGTTTTGTTAATACATACATATTCTACAAACAATTATACTCGTATGTACTGACGGCCTCTGCGGCGCAGTGGGCAAAGGCCCGCCTGAGACGCAGAAGGTTGCGGGTTCGATCGACCGTGGGACAAATGTTTACATGATCAGCAAATATTTGTCTCTGGTCTAGGTGTTTTTCTATGCATATAAATGCCATAGTACAAGATATGCTTAGTTTAAGGCTAGATGGTTGCTTATACGGATATTCTTATCCGTATTTCCGAAGCCTTTAATGTCCGTGGTCTGACACGCACTTGGCCAGTTTATTTGTTTTTCGTTTATTGTCTACGGATTGTCCAAGCAGTGTAATGGTGTAATGTGATCGCGATTTTATGATCAAGTTTAATTCCTGTATCGGGTATTTTATGATCTAGCTTTACTTTACGATGCTATATATTTGGACGGGGTTACCGAGGTTATCTGTAGATATTATGAAGTGTTAGCTGCTTCTCGCGGCTATGCCTGCATGGTACGTAGATAAAAGGTAGATTATATTTATGTTAATTTATGTTAATCCAGGTCCACATCTATATCTAAACCAAGTTTTATCGATATCGATTCAGCAATTTTTGAGTATTTAAGTAACAAAGAAACATCAAAACATGTTTTTGAATGTATAGGGACGTTAATAATAACAGACAGGTATAATTTAATAATTCAAAAACTGCTCTTATATTTTTGACGACCTGGGCTAAGGTCCGACTGAGACGCAGAAGGTTGCGGGTTCGTTTCCCGCCGCGGGACAATTGTTTGTATGATCTGCAAGTATTTGTCTCGGGTCTGGGTGTTTCTATGTATAATATGTATGTATTTTCAAAAAAAATAGTATTTAAGTAGTATACATCAGTCTTGTGGTACCCATAACACAAGCTCTGCTCAGTTTGGGGCCAGATGATGTTGTGTGAAATGTCCGGATTTATTTATTTATTTATATAATAATAGGTCATATAAAAGCCAAAATCAAACTATTTGTTCCTCCAAATTACTTGCAATCGGATTTCTGATTTAGCTTGTAAAAAACTACTAGAAAAATTAACAATGATTTTCTGACCCTTTTTCACCCGTCTGGGTTTTTTATCCGACTTCATCAAAAAGGAGGAGGTTCTCAATTTGTCGGAACCTTTTTTTAATGTATGTTCACCGATTACTCGTAAACACCTAAACTGATTTGGAAAATTATTTTTTTGTTTGAAGGGTATACTTCCCAGGTCCCATTTAAATTTTATCGAAATCGGTTGAGCTGAAATATCAACAAAATTTTTAAAATTGTATACATCGATGATATTCTCGTTTACCTCGCTGTCTCATTGGAGCAGTGCGACCATATTATATATATAAAATACATCTACGTTCCACTAAAAATGTATTATAGGCTCTAATTTCATTCAATGAAATCGGTTTTCTTTTTAGTTTTAAAAACGTTATTATAAACATGTAAATTCATCCAAAATCGAAGAAAAATCAACAACCAAAATCTGCAATGGTTTTCGAAAATTCTGATTCTCAGACCTAAATTAATACATTAATATTATTTAAATAAATATATATTATCAGCTATTTAACATAAAAACAGATTGCCTTAAACATAATACTGGGGGCCTATTCTTAAAGTCGTGCAAAACTCTTCATCTTTCCTACTCGTTTGAGCGATGGAACAATCGATATTACTTTTCAGACTAGTGGCCATACTAATAAACGACTCAACTTGAACGATGCTTAAGTTTGGTGCTTATCACTATTTTCCATTTCTAAGTAGAGAAGTACTTACATGTCGTAATCCTCCTTCAGACGATACGATAATTAGTATACATTTACTTATTTATGTAAATACATACATATTATACCTACACAGAAACACCCAAACCCGAGACAAATACTCGCAGATCATACAAACATTTGTCCCGCGGCGGCAATCGAACCCGCAACCTTCTGCGTATCAGCAGGGCCTTGGCCCACTGCGCCACAGAGGTCGTCAAATATCGAAATCGATCCGCAGAATAGAAACCCTGATGCGCATAAAACATACAAAATAAATGACATACAAATTAATATTATTATTTACCACATTTAACAAAAACGATCTATTCCATGTGGTTTTTAATGTATTTGGAATGTTATTTTTGGATAAAAATATATCTTCTCAAAATAAATAAATATAGCCGAGTATCGGTGTATTAAGTTCTGTTTTTAAAAAAATAGAACCTGTTTTCCAAAAGCAGAACTGAAAATATATAATTTGCCTATTTATTTATCAGTTCTTAAATCATTTAAGATTGTAACTGTGTGTATTTTCTAGTATTAAATTATGCCTAGTTTACATAAACATTTTCAAGTTGCCTTAATGACAACATTAACTGGTTTTTATTATATACATAGTCGTCTTTTATTTAATTATCATATATAATAAAACGGTCAAGTGCGAAAGTAGCACTAACCGGAAGGGTACCGTACTAACTTTTTAGTCACCTTCTTCCAATAGTACAAGCTATGTTTAATTTGGGGCTTAGATAGTGTTGTGTTGATTGTCCACCAATATTATGTTTTTCACCATAATGGGTACTTATGACGACCTCTGAAGCGCAGTGGGCCAAGGTCCGGCTGAGTCGCAGAAGGTTGCGGGTTCGATTCCCGCCGCGTGGCAATCGTTTGTACGATCTGCAATTATTTGTCTCGGGTCTGGGTGTTTCTATGTATAATATATGAGGTATTTACAAAAAAAAAGTTAATGAGAACTATATCAGTCATGTGGGACCCTTAACACAAGATCTGTTTACTATGTGGCTAGATGATGTTGTGTGGCGTGAAATGTCCGGGATTATTTAATATTATTATTAAATGCTTTTATGTAAATAATCACAAATTAACGTATTTCTTTACTTGTGCTGTGCTGTGACACCTTCCCTCTTGCCAAATTTCAGAATTCTAGTGCAACTCGAAGTACGCCAAAGATTTTGATGAACTGGCGAGTGTATTTAGACCGTAATTCCATGACTGCTCTTTTTTTTTGTTCCAAGGTACTGTTCCAAGGTACTGTTCTATTTTTAGTTCCAAGGTACAGTAGACCTTAGTATTAGTTATTAATTTTAACTCTATACCTCTACGCCTTCTTCAGAAAAAGGATAGCTAGGACCAGTAGGGCGATTATGGAACTCTAATTACAATCAATGTCTATCAGAAATCTATGAAAACTGATAGAAATTGATTGTAATTAGAGTTCCATAATCGCCCTACAGGACGAGTTTCTTGCCAGTTCTTCTCGGGCTTGGGTTAGGAGGAATTTGCACCGAAATTCACCTAGTATACAAGACTTTTAAAGTGATCCTTGTGATAATATATCTTTTGACTTGACTTATTCTAGTTGAGGTACGGGACCCTAAACAAAACATCGAATGAAATTCCAAATGCACATAAATGATTTTCTATGTTCTGTGTTCGATTTATGAATCGAGCAGCTATGGTCAGTCTAAAGTAGGTTACAGCAGCAACATAACAAGCTTAAGCAAATTGATATTGTAAGGTATTCGTTATCCAATTCTCCACTTACGTCTTATTTACGTTAGAGTAAAGGCATGACACACAGACACTTAAAGTATTAATAGCGTTTACACGTTTTTCATTCATTTTTAACCCTTGAAGCAAACAAATTTGACGTGTATAGTGTATGTGTACGTCTGTTTGTGACATCGTAGCTCCCAAACGGATGAACCGGTTTTGATTTAGTTTTTTTATGTGTGAAAAGTGACTTAATAGAGCGTGTTGTTAGCTATGATTCAACAAAATCTGTTCTGCTATTTTCTAGTTTAAGCTCTTTTCTAGTTCATGGGATGCTACTTACGTAGGCAACCTGGCCGCATCCCATCTGTCGGGGATTTCCGTTAGAGCTGGTACGGCGGCTGAATATGCCGAGAACCTCAAAAGCCGCAAATATGCCGGTCTTTAAAGCCTACATATTTGAACCTTATGGAGTCGAGACCCTGGGCCCGTGGGGAACAGGAGCTCATATTTTCAAAATTATTTCACGACGTCTCTGTTAGAAATATTGCTTGATCCAAGAGCTGTCTTTGTTCTGGCTCAGCGTATCAGCATTGCCATTCAAAGTGGCAATGCTGCTAGTGTCTTGGGAACGCTTCCCTCTGGCAGTAATCTGGATCAGTTGAGCTATCTATAAATCGTTTTTTAGTTATAAACGGCTCTTAGATAGCTCAACTATTTAAAATGTATTGTATATCATTCTGTACATTTCAGAAAATAAATGTTTATGAAGAGATCTAAGCAAATTCCACAGATCTGATCGATTCGTAGTTTGGTATCTTGTTATTTCATTTACTGCAAGAACAACCTTGACCTGATACTGCAGCATTTTCTGGAATCTCCTTGATCCAACTTCTCACCAAATTACATACATGAGAAGTATTGTGTTTGATCTCATTGGTCTCGATGACTATATTTTAAAGATTAATGTTTTTTTAACTTGAAGAAATGAGCCTTGTGTCGCCATAATATATGGTTGAATTGAAACCTCTCTAGACATTCTTGAAGATATTTTTTAATAGTGATCAGATATTTTTATTAAAAAAATATATATTTCTTAGTTTATTTATATTAGAATTAAAAGAAACAAAGGTTTAAATATATTTGTATTTGACGAAATGCGCTCTTTTATAATGGTGTGTTTAAATTTAATGTTTTTTGTATATTATGTAAGACTTGTTTATTTTATAATAAAAAAATACGAGTGCGTCTCGGAACGCCCGACAGAAGTGATAACTTAAACTAATCTAACTAGCGCTGTGGGTTAGAGTGAGAGAAGAGGAGCCTGCCTACCTATCCGTGTTTCTCAAATTGTACTTTCGTCTTCTTCTTATCGTGTTACTAGTTATTTTGAACCAGAGTGGTGAAATGATTAAATTGCGCCTCAGAGGCTCCTTTCGTGCACTTTGCACATCTCTTCGAACTTTTTTGGTTCTACGATATGTTTTGTTTACTCACGATGTTTTTCGTCACAGTTTGGGAGTATAGCACATAAATATTTCGATCATGAAAATTAATTAGTGCATGAATTTAAATAAACTTGATTTTTTTTAACCATCTAAAACTAGTACGAAACTCGCCTTGAAAGTTCTATAGATGAATCGAAACAGCGTCGGTGCCTCCGTCGACAAAATAATACATGAAAATATCCGTGTTTATCAAAATTAATCTAAATAATAATCTAAATATTGATGGACAATGCACACAACACCATCTAGCCCCAAACTAAGCATTGTATTATGGTGACTAGATGACTGATAGAATACTTATATATTTTTTAATACATACTTATGATACTTTATAACACCCAGACACAGAACAAACACCTATGTTCTTCACACGAATGTTTATCCTGGGAGGGAATCGAACCCTCAACCTACAGCGCAGAAGGCAGAGCTACTACCAACTGAGTTGACAGGCCAGTCAAATCTATATTACTTACTTAATAATTTATTTGAAAAAAAAAAACACTTGAAAATATTTAAATTTACTTACCAGCTCGGAAATGATTCAAATGGAAAATTACCAGAATATTTCGTGTTTAACGTGATTTGGTAGGCAGATTTCTGTGTATTTATTTACCTTGAAATTATTATTACTAATGGTAGAGTTCACAAAATGTTCATAGCTTTGTACAAAGCAATCCCTACTCATATTATAAATGCGAAAGTAACTCTGTCTGTCTGTCACTTTTTTACGCCTAAACAGCTGAGCCGACTTTGATGAATTTTGGTATAGTGATGGGACCTTGGAGAAGGACATAGGCTAATTTTAAGGTAGTGACCACGCGTGCGAAGCCGCGGGCAGCAGCTACTAACTAACACTCGCTGCTGCCCGTAGCTTCGTATGCGTGGTATTTACATTAAAAGATTGACGTTCTCTGTGTCGCAGTGAGCCAAGGTCCGGCAGAGACGCAGAAGGTTGTGATTCCTGCCGCGGGACAAATGTTTGTATGATATGCAAGTATTTGCCTCTGGTCTGGATGCATCTATGTATTCTATGTATTTATTTACAAAGAAAAGTATTTAAGTAGTATATCAGCCATGACACAAGCTCTGCTTACTTTGGGGTCAGACGATGCTGTGTGATATGTCCGACATTATTTATTTATTCAAAAGTATCTCCATACCAAATTTCATCAAGATAATATAATGAATTAATTAATTAATTCCGTTTTGAATCTTTTGTTGATGGTTAAGTTTAAATGTAGGTACCTCCGTAATTGCTAATATGTAGGTACATACTTTTAACCCAGTTTTGATCATATAATAAATAAAACATTGTACCAGGGTTCCGCGCATTTTTATACATTTGCTGTTGCTTTAGGTAGGTCTGTTTGTAATTTTGATTTTAGTTACAATAAGATTTTTGTGGTAGACAAGCTTTCGTCCCACCTGTTAGTAAGAGTATAGATCACATTGCGGTAGAAAGAGAGCTCGATCTGACCTTACATTTTAAATACAGTCTGTGTTACAAATATTTATAGAGAAATGCTTATTTTGATAAAAAATACGCAATTAAAATTCTTTAGTAAATACTGCGAGACAGGTGAAAGTATTTTAATAAAAGCTTTGAAAACGACTTATCTTTTTATAAAACTCTTATAAAAACAGCTTGAAATATTATTTAATTTACGTCGCAGAAGCTTGTCAAATGTCAGTACGATCTATGCATTTATATTACCTACTACAACTTTTATGTGCTTCAAACATTTCTAGATGATGTCATTATGAGATTTTAAAATATTTTAGAATATGAGCACAGTCAGGTAATAAATAAATACGGAACATTCGTGCAATGTTTCAAAGATTCTAAGATCTGCAAATACTTTTTGAAAATTTTGCGATGGAATTAAGTATATTGTTTTATCTGTATATATAAAAATGAATCCCTATTTCCCTTGGTCACGGCATCACGCGTGAACGGCTAGACTGATTTCGCTAATTCTTTTTTGTTGTGTTTGTTATTATCAGGGGAACGTTCTTATAAATGAAAAAAAAAAATAAGAATATTGCGTAGATAATAAGAAAATTTAAGAAAACTGAACGACGAAAAACTTTTCTAATGTAACCTTAGTGCTTTTGACAATGCTGGCAATTCGGTTGATTCATTTCTAAAATTCGGAATAGTCTAAAATATATTTAGTTAGTCATAGCATTTGTAAAACCTATTCGGTTGGTACCATCTAACTAAATTAGGAACGCATAATTAAGTTAGATAAAATTAAATTAGGATAAGTTGTTAACAGCAGAATACCAAAGGTTAATTTGACATTTCAAAACCTAATTTTAGCTAAAATTGGTTAGGTTGGTGCCAACAGAATTGAGACCAATTTATACTTTTATAATGTGTCTAAAGGGCCCCATATATGGTACGATTCGTCTGTACGATTGATCTGATGAAAATCGTGACAATTGCTTGTATAAAAAATGACGCCCATACACGAAACGACTGGTCGTAACGATCGATTATTTACTTGTTTGTGTTGTTGAAACTGAAGGATAAAGACTTGTTCAAATAATTCAATACGTATCCCATAAAATGGAAAATGAACTTCTTTTCCTCACTGGTCTGTCAGCTCAGTTGGTAGTGGCTCTGCTTTCTGCGATATAGGTTTAGGGTTCGGTTCCCTCCCAGGATAAACATCTGTGTGAAGAACATAGGTGTTTGTTCTGTGTCTGGGTGTTATAAAATAATTAAGTATTTAAAAATATATATAAGTATTTTATCAATCATCTAGTCCCTTAATACAAGCTATGCTTAGTATGGGGCTAGATGGTGTTGTGTGCATTGTCCAGCAATATTTATTTATTTAATTATTTATGTGGCGATTACTTTAATTCTATCTATTATCTATCTTGAAAAAAAGATAGCCTAGAAGAATGTGGGGAAATGGCTACGAGTATTAAAGCGAAACCAGTATTCGCATGTAAATAATTTAAGGAATTAAGGTTCCATCCAGAAGATTGGCAGCCATCACTGTTGATTCATCGTTACGATTTTCATGATTGCATAGAATTTTGTTGCGATTGCCGACATCGTCTTCGATGAAGTAAATCGTTCACGATTTTGATTGATCGACACTTTCGATTCGTTGTTTCGATCGGTCTGAAGCGACGGATCGTACAGACGAATGCCGCGGCAGCGGCCGCCGAAGCGCCAGAAGAATAATACAAGGTCACGGTAGGAGCATAAGGTCCTGGTGCTCCTACCAGTAGGAGAACCGAGTAGGAGCAAGAGGAATCGGTCATTATGGGACCCTTAATGGCGTTTGACATAACTATCAGTCGTGTATTAATTATACCAATTCGAATTAAATATTCATAGTTAGGACAGGACAACGTCTGTAAGGCCAGCAAGTTATAAAAAAATATTGCATAGCATAAGCATAGCTTGAACTATGGGAACTAGATGAAATAAAATGAAATGAAACTATACAAGTACTCTAGATACGTGTCTCGAGTGGATAAGTTTTGCAAGATCAGGGTTTTCTTTCATGCTGCAAGGTCCTATTACATTACGACCGTGTTCTTTTCATTAAATGTCCGTTGTGGCGTTTTTATTCAGAGAAACTGAAACTGTTCGTCAATTTTGACTTATGGTATTGTGGCAACTAGTTATTAGTATAGTTCATTCCGAACTAGCTTTACGCAATTTTTCCTTTTTTATTTATATAAAGCCAAAATTCCGTTGTTAATTTTTAATAAAACGTGCGCTTGCACTTTTTTAAGCGCATATTTTAAACTTCTGCTCTATGCCAACGACATAAAATAATATAACTAGCTGGGAGACCCGCGACTTTGTCCGCGTGGTCTGAATTTTACTATAATTTTTTTGAAAAATCCTGATACACGTGTCCATTTATTTTGCATTGTTAGTATCCAAACCAAGTTTCTAAGAAATCACACAAACTATTAAAAAGTTCCCAGACAAACTTTGAGACCCCATTTTAATCCTTTGAAAGGGTTATTTTAAAAAACCCTGAAACACTTGTCCATTTATTTTGCATTTTAATTATTCAAATCAAGTTTCAAGAAAATCGCACCACGCGTTAAAAAGTTTCATACACACGTTTTCACCTCTTTTCTATGAGGGTCATAGGGGTTGAATACAAAAAATTCCGCCGTAGTGAGTGGTTTTGTTATAAAAGAAAGCTACCTTCCAAGTTTCAGCTTTTTAGCTTCAGCGGTTTCGGCTTGGCGATGATGAATCAGTATATATATCAGTATATATATTATCTCTTGGATAGTAGTTCAGTTTGAAGCGGCCTCGGAATTTATATATGTATGGGATATCTTCAAAAAGAACCCATTCAAAACCGTGTACAACCTAATTTTCACTCAAAACGGGATATTTACCATGATATATGAGTTTTTCTGCTTCTCGATATTTCGGCACAGTTGCATGCGCCATGATCACGAGATAAACAGAGACAGTTTATCTCGTGATCATGGCGCATGCAACTGTGCCGAAATATCGAGAAGCAGAAAAACTCATATATCATGGTAAATATCCCGTTTTGAGTGAAAATTATGTGCAAAACCATGATAGTTTTAAAAGTTATATCGTGTACAACCTGTAAATTTCGTAAATTTCAAAATCCAATATACTCGTAATGAGATGCGTCGGCCGCAAAACGGCATTTTATTTTTAATCGTAATAGATATAATAGCAATTAATTGGGGTTTATGCCAATAGGTAGGTAATATAATTGTCATCAGATCAGATGATGAGGAATATATAATTAGGTCCTTTTATTTTTTTATTGGTATGGTATTTATATAAAATAAACTCATTAAACCGAGATCGATAAAACTTTAATCAAGGTTCACTGTTTTAAATAAATCATTTCCATGCAAATACTGAGGCCGGTAAAGTGACGGAAAATAGTGTTGAATATGTAAATTACGATAATATGAATCCAACAAAGCCTTTGGGATTCAGCTTCATAACATATCATCAAAATTCGGGGCTTGTTTTCCATCATAACAAACATAATACGTGACTTCATTCACTATTTCGATTGATTTTTCAATTTCCTCCTGACTACCATATAGTTTAGCACAGCTGGTTTTTGCTAGCCACAAATTTAACGACGTAGTACAAGGACGCTTTAGTCAAACGCGGCACAGAATGGTCCAAACAGTCACACACGTCCAAAGAAAATCCAAAACGATAAGCCTCGCAATCTGAAAACAACCCATTATTAAAATCATATTGTATTATCGGGCTAGAGATTTACTTTCCTTTTGACGTCACAGTTAAGACTACACATAATAATGACGTCATACATCTCTTCGTAAAATGCTAGTCATAGTATAGTACTTATAGTTTGAAACTACATATCTAATCTATCTAATACCTTTAAACGAGCAACTCTGTATATATAATTAATAATAATAATAAATATTGCTGGACAATGCACACAACACCATCTAGTCCCAAACTAAGCATAGATTGTATTATGGTGACTAGATGACTGATAGAATACTTATATATTTTTAAATACATACTTATGATACATTATAACACCGAGAAACAGAACAAACTCCTATGTTCTTTACACAAATGTTTATCCTGGGAGGGAATCGAACCCTCAACCTACAGTGCAGAAGGTAGAGCTACAACCAACTGAGCTGACTCTGAATCTCGGAAACGGCTCCAATGATTTTCATTAAATTTAGTATGCAGGGGGTTTCGGGGCGATAAATCGATCTAGTTAGGTTTCATTTTAGAAAACGTCGTTTTATCCGTGTTTTATATCGAGCGAAGCTCGGTCTAATAAATACTTATAAATACCAAAACAAAAAGCCTAGCACTAAAACACCCCATAATTAAAATCAGAGGTTATTATCGTGTAAGATGTTTTTTTCCTTTTAACATCACAGTTAATACTACACATAATAATGACGTCATACATCTCTCTTCGTAAAATGCACGTGTATTAGTATCTTACAGTTTGATTGATTGATACTACATATACCATATATATATACTAATATTATAATTGTGAAAGTAACTCTGTCTGTCAGTTTGTTACGTTGTCACGCCTAAACCGCTGAACCTTAACTTATTTTTCTTAGCTCCGCCTTCCCAAAGTCTCTGCATAGTTGGACCAACAACGGATACTAATAACCTCTGATAAGTCACTCAAATCGGTAAATCCTTTTGGTAGCTTGGAGTTGACTGCAAATTAGGAGCTCCATCGTTAAGATTATTAGCAGCGGCTGTTTTAATCAATACTTGTAAAAACAAAAGTTATTTTTACTCGTAAGTAACTTGTACTGAACATTCAATTTGCAAGTTCAACCTCCCAGTGTCTATTTCAATTAGGAAAACCAAACGTACTAGCTTTAATTAACATCACGCGAACGTCACAGAAGAAGCAGTAGTGAACAGATGGCAAGGCACAAGTTGTAATTAAAGAGTTCTATCACAATATTCATAAGACCAGTGACGTGGGACTTACGACCCTGCTTGTTTGTAATAAGAGCGCCAACACACGATAATAGTATGAATGGTTAATTAAAGTAGTTCAAAGAGTCAGCAATATTGAGAGATTCCTATAAGGAACTGGGAAGTTCTTGGCATCATCGCAATATGAGTAAAATGATATCTTTATTAGAAAATTAGGTCCAAAGGAAAATCCCAAGACTGTTTTGACCTGATGGAATACAAGTCTTCATAAAATTCGAATTTCCTCTGAATAACTTCTACAGATAATAGACGACCTCGGTGGCGCGAAGGGCGAAGCTCCGCCTGAGACGCAGAAGGTGGGTTAAATTCCCGCCGCGAGACGAATGTTTGTATAATCTGCGAATATGTATGTATTAAAAATATATATATTATGTAGTATATCAGTCATGTGGTACCCATAACACAAGTTCTGCTTACTTCGGGGCTAGATGATGCTCTGATAAATGCCCAGTATTATTAATTTATTAATAATATATATTGTTATTATTATATTCAGACTGGGTACACATATGCTCTGATTTTTCACTGACTTTAACTTTACCAAGTTTATAATAGAAAGGCCTTTCTAAATGTCTGCTGTGTGTAATGTTATACAAAAGGTAGAATTTTCTTTTTAAATAAAAAATCCATCTCTAAATCTATTGTTTTAACAAAAAGCGAAATCGTGGAAAATGGCAAAAACAGATTCCTTATTTATTGAAATGTACACAATAATAAAAAATACTCGCATTCTGAAGATATACGTTACACACCAAAAAACATTGGGTATGTATTATATGAAGGATTCCGATAGGTGCAGATTTTTTTCCCTTTTGATGTCACAGCTAATAAAACCACCAAAAATATGACGTCATACATCTCCTATTTTTAAAAAGTAAAAAGACAACCGACCTCATGTATATAAAAAATGATATATACATACGTATCCAATTTTTACATTGTTTTTGATTTTTAAAAACCGCTCGACTGATTTCAATAAAATTTAAATGGGACTGTATACCCCACTTGGGAAGTATACCCTTTAAAACAAAAAAAAACTGAAATCGGTTCAGACGTCTTTGAGTAATCGGTGAACATCCATAAAAAAAAGATTCCGATGAATTGAGATCCTCCTCCTTTTTTTGAAGTCGGTTAAAAATTAGATTCTCTATTTACAGAAATGTTCACAATAATCACACTATTACATTTACCATAAATGTGACAGTTTGTGTGTGTTAGTTTGTTACTCCATTACGCTCAAACAGTTGGTCAGATTTCGATTAAATTTATAGATATAGATTTGGACCTGGAATTACATATTCGTATTTGCAACTTTTTATCTACGTTCGTACCGCGCAGGCAAAACCGCTGGCAGCAGCTAGTATATAAAACCGCTGTGCTATCAAAGGACCATTTGAAACGCTGTATATTATTTTGTAGGTTTAACTATTATCATTACCATATTTTATATTTTTATTAGATATTATGTAACTTTTTGTACACTGCCGTATTTTTATTTTTGGTCTATCCTGTCCATCTCTGTCCAAAAAGGTTGTCTGGAAGAGATAGTGCAACTTTAGTGCTAATTGTGTTTTGTATATTCTCTCTGTGTACAATAAAGCGATCCAAACTGAACTCAACTGATCCAAATCACTGCCAGAGAGCAGCGTCCCCAAGAATCTGGCGCCGTCCATGAGTAGGTTCGAGATATTCCCGAGAATTCGCACAACAAATCCGCACACCTCATAAACTGATCTTCCTGGTATTTACCCATCAACCATTACTGTTTGCTCCACGAACAATCCAATATTTCTTAGTATCGGAACAATCAACAAGTCTGCCGACCACGTAGGTATGTAATTAACCTGTACCACAGAATACTTATTAGTACAATCAAGTACAGACAAGCCCGAAAATATAAATAGCGATTCTAGCTACAATGCGCCAAAGTGCAATTCAGCTTGCACAAGCGCTTAGCGCTTACACTTAATACCTACATGGTGCCTCTCTTTCCATCGCGAGGCACTTGTCTCTACGAACTTGCCCACCAAGGTCCTGCCAATGTACTTGTAGCTTGTACCTAAAGTACGAAGTGCGCCTGGCTTGCCTGTACAATGTACACACTTACCACTGGCTGTTGTTATAGTAAAAAAATGATTTTTTAAGTAAAAAGTTCTTTAGCATCTTTGTGATTTGAAAGTCGATGAAACGAAAAAGCGACAGTAAAAAGAGACACATAAATTCATAAAATTTAACGTGGGAGAAAATGAGACAGGAAGCATTATATGTGTTTATTATTACGTGTTTTGTGCGCGCATGCGTAGTACAAGCTTGAGAAAAGGCATCACAACAACCGTGGTGTTTTGTATACGTGTACGTATTATACGTTTGTTTTTTGAAGGTTTCACTTTAATACGTGTGAATTGCACACATGGTTTTTATAAATTTATTGCAAGAACCCCTCTGCAGGTGAAAGCTTCCTCCAAGGAATGCCAACTTTCTCTGTCTTTGGCTGTTTGCATCCAGCTTGGTCCAGCCGTTTTTATTAGGTCGTTCGCCCATCTCGTAAGCGGTCTTCCTTTATTACGCTTACCACTTGGGCCTCTCCATCGTGTAACTCTTATGGTCTATCGCTCGTCTGACAGCCTTGCCAGGTGCCCCGCCTATTGTAATACATCCATTATATTTACGTATGTACCTAACAGTACTGAAAAATGAAGACCTCTGCGTATTCACTCAGACCAAATTGGGGATGTATAGAGAAAGGCAAGGATAAGAGTACCTTAAAAGTGATACCACACCAATCGATCGATCATCGATCAATGCCATGGAACGACGTCGATCGATTGATGTAACACCTAGGTATACAGTGGGCTATCCACTAGTATCTTTTAAAATGTATTCCGAAGAGGACGTGTTGTTGGCCTGTGCGGAGACCAAATAGTTTAAAAAAACTAAAAAACATGCTTTATATAGAAAACTAAACTAAAAAAATAGAAAATAAATTTTAATAAATGTAGGTAAGAAAAAAATGTTTTATTTAAAAAAAAGCGTGGGGTGCATGGTGTCAATAGTTATAAATATTTCATTGACAGATATGAGAAGAAGGATTATCATTTCGATAATATCTTAAAAATCACCCCACGCATTTTTTTTTAATAAAAAAATTTTTTCTTACCTACATTTATTCAAATTTATTTTAAATTTTTTTAGTTTGGTTTTCTATATAAAGCGTGTTTTTTAGTTTTTTTAAACTATTATTTATTTTCTACCTTTTAGTGTTAGGATAATCGGAAAATGTATTTTTTTGTCGAATTATTGCATTGTCATCGGTCTTTGACAGGTATGCAAAATTGTAATGAAATCTGGCCGTTTAAAGTGGGTCAAAATCGCGTCCTAAGGAGTCGGTTACAACATACATACAAGTGAAGCTAATATAAAGCGTATAATAATAAAAATAAAGCGTATAAAGACAAGGGTATCTACCCTAAAGATGATACCATCGATCGATCATCGATCAGTGCCATCGAACGGCGTCGATCGATTGATGTCTTTTAAACTAAAAAAATAGAAAATAAATTTTAATAAATGTAGGTAAGAAAAAAATGTTATATTCCGAAGCGTACTGTTGGCCAGTAAGGCTCCTATTCAGTCTCAGCATGCCGTTTGTCGAAGCAACAAGTCTGCAGAGCAGAGTGTTTTTTCGTCGGGGTGTGGAGTGAGTCAAGTGTTCCTGAGGGTGCCTCGTGGAGAGGCGAAGCACGTGTTGAATTTCTTTTGGAGGTTGTATGTGTGGATTGTGTGTGCTTGCCTTTTACTAACGCTTTGCATGGCTTTTCAATTGCGGGCGTGAGGGAGGTGCATGCGTCTGCATCGTGTCTAACTCTTTGGGAATAGATTGGCGTAATAGTACTATATATTTGTCCATCTATTTAATGTTTTCTTATTACGGAGGCGAAAAGGTAGACTTTGGATGCGGGGACTGTCGATCGACTTTGACCGATCTCATTCAAAATCGATCGACGATCGATTAATTGGTGTAGTAACACGCTAAACCGATGCGGAGGAGTGTGATGAGAGTGAATGAAACAAAAGAAGTATGTCAGTATCGTAGCAAGTGGAAATGCGTCTCTACCTACCTCGTCGGGAAACATGCGTGACTTTATGTATGTACTAGCTTCTGCCCGCGGCTTCGCACGCCGTTCCGAAGTTCTGCTGATCCGATCGCTACCAAACTACACAGGATCACCCGCTAGGACAATCTGAAGATTTCCTAAAAATTTCATCAAAATCGGTCCAAACGGCTGGACCGATTTCGAGTCTGTAGATACATACACACATCGCCTTTTATATATATATATATATCGATATATACCAGGACTCTCAAAAGGTGAAGGAAGTCATCGTGAGGAAACCGTCATGTCGAAAAAACTTCTTAACTAGATTATGAAAAACATATTTTTTTTAAACTCTAAAAAAACATGAAAGTTTTATACATTTGATTACATAACACGGGTTTTACTCACGTATTATTTTGTCTATGAAGGCACAGACACTATTTCAATAAAATTCAAGATTCTCTAAATCTTTATCAGGGCGAGTTTGATCCGCGGTCCGCTCTTTTCCGCTCGAGTTCACCGAGTGGTCCGCATCTGTTCACACGAAGATTTTGAAATGAAAGTTCCTTATAAGGTTAAACTTAGGTTACTTAAAAGTATAAAGATGACATGTGCTAAATGTATGAGAAAAACCTCTAAAGCGCGCTCTAATTCTTTCACCGCACTGGTTCGTAATAAATAGTGACAGTAGAATAATAAAAATAGTGTAAATAGAAGTACATCCAAGCAAACACCAGGATTTGGGACTGAATATTAGATTAATTGGAATTGATTTCGGCAGCAATCATTGTCCATTTCCAATTTTGGTGAAACTCGGTATGCATATTTTGGGCAGTTATTTTGGCTCCTAGTTAATGCTTAAATTGGTGGTAAAGTAAGGTTAGAGGCACGAAATTTGTTGAGTCATAAAATAATAAAAATGCCGGACATTTCACACAGCATCATCTAGCCCCAAAGTAATGGGTAAAATGACCGCGAAAACGATTTATTAAAGTTTTTATCATTATTATTATATTGCGTATTTTATCTTTATCAGTATTGTGCTGCTTGCGTATAAAGTAAAAACTTTTTAAAAATTGAGCCTTCTTGGTTTATTTTTTTTGATAGTTTTCAAATTTGACAATAGTAAATCTATCGACGGACTTTTTTAAAGTTTTTCAAGTTTTTCCGAATTCTTGGGATTTCTTGTTTGATTAAGACAAATAATACATTTTATTCTCTCGGCAGCTAAATAGATAATTATTTTTAAGCTGTGTGAAAAATATACACTGGAAGAATATTTAAAACAAGAAAGTTGTACCATGCTGGGTTTCTACAATATGCATTTTCATCCTTTAGTAGTATCCATCACTTAATTTTTGTATACGAAAGAAAACGGTCCGTTCTGAAATCATAAAAGTTCAGCTTAAGGTCGCTACTTACGGATGTTTTCATAGGTTCTAGATGTCTTTCGGTGGCTTTAGTGGATGTTGTGATTGGTGGGAAGTACCAAGCATAGTGCCGGGTAATCATTAATATTACATTTTATTCTCTCGGCAGCTAAATAGATAATTATTTTTAAGCTGTGTGAAAAATATACACTGGAAGAATATTTAAAACAAGAAAGTTGTACCATGCTGGGTTTCTACAATATGCATTTTCATCCTTTAGTAGTATCCATCACTTAATTTTTGTATACGAAAGAAAACGGTCCGTTCTGAAATCATAAAAAGTTCAGCTTAAGGTCGCTACTTACGGATGTTTTCATAGGTTCTAGATGTCTTTCGGTGGCTTTAGTGGATGTTGTGATTGGTGGGAAGTACCAAGCATAGTGCCGGGTAATCATTAATTTATATTTACTTATATCTACCTATATTTTTAAAGACTTGAGAAATTATAGATATTATTGACGGGCAGCCTTATATTTAATGATAAAGGACGTAGACCGAACTGATCGGCGCGTGGGTATCAGAATCTAAGTCTCGAGTTCAAGGAATATGATGCTGAAGAACCAAACTTTCTTACCATAGATAAGATCTACCTGAACTCTTAATAGTCCATGTGATTTTACTGAATAAACCTATTCTTGTTATTGTGTCACTAGTTATTTGAAACCAGTGTGTTGAAAGGTAAAAAGTGCGCCTCAACAGCTACTTTCGTGTCTTCGAATTCGTAAGGTTCTACGACATGCTAGTTTTTTCATGATGTTTTCCTTTACTGTTTGAGAGTACAGCTATAGCTCTCATAAATTGTTGAAAAATCTTGGTGCACGACCAGATACGATCTGATGACATTAGGGCTTGGGCACATCGCATCGCGAAGGCACCTTGCTAATAAACAACACCAGGCTTCGCCGCTGGCGCCCGGTGCAGTGTCAGAGACAGTTCGGTTTATAGATTACTACGGTCTAGCGTCGTTTATTCGGGGGATTAAATCGTTGAGGGCGGGGCAAGCTAACGTCTTGCTTTGGGGGGACAAAAAATTGCTACCAGATAACACACTATTCCCTAATGAAATATTTCCTCTTGACATCAAACAACGTGCGAACTGTTCGGGAATCATACATAGCTGTGTCACCCGCTGCACTGGCGATGTGGCCAAGTTCTTAGGATCGGAAAGCTACTACCTGCCATTAGATCACCAGTGCTCCCGAAATATTGTTTTTTTTACAGTGAACACAACACATACAATGCACACTTATTATACTTTATGACACCCAGACACAGAAGAAGCACCTATATTCATCACACAAATGTTTGACTTAAGACGCAATCGAACCTCCAACCTACAGCGCAGAACCAACTGAGCTGTCAGGCCAGTCAGGTACGAAATCCATGTAACTTTTCTATTAACGAAATAAGTCCGTCATCATAAATGATATCCTCATACGCTGGTATACTTTGTTTCCTGAACTAGTTTTCCATTGTTGCAGGTCTACAGTTGCGGAGTATAGAGGAGCCGGCAGGGGGCGCGGGCGGCGGCGGGCCCGCGTCCTCCTGCTATGACGCAGAATGTGCCCGCACTGAGGCCTGGCTCGACGAGAACCAGGAGTTCGTGCATGACTACTTTTTGAGGCAAGTTAAATAGTCTTAACAACCCTTATAAACGTCATCACTTTAAGAGATACCTAACATGGATTCTTAAATAATAAGTAGTTTAAAAGCACTACCCATGGGAGTGTCAGTCAGGAGCGCGTAACTGCTCGTATCGTGTCCGTAGCTTATTTTCTATTGTGAAGGAATCATCGCTCTGTGCACCCTGTGGTTTTCTAATATTATTAACTGTAGTCTGTTGCGTATGCGTGAGTGCTTGTGAGATCGTGTTAGTCCTGGATCGCTTATAATTCAAAAATAACTGCACAGTTTGTCCGGCTGTCAAATTATCTCTGAGGGTAGCCCAACGTAGCAGGAGCGAACTAAATCTGCACTAAATTTACTGTCGGTGCTATCTACTGATGAGTAACAGGGGCTTTATCCATCACGAGACGTAATCGATAAACGGAATTGGTTTTTGTCCCGTGTTTATGACAACCAGTGCTAGGTTAGCGTCTAACCATTGGTTAGACGCTAACCTAGCACGCACTAGCGTATTAATTCGCGTGATTTAAACCGTGCTATTTTATAGTATGTAATGTTTAACACGGTTTTTCCGCTAGTGCGTGAGCGTTCGTCTGATTAAAAGTTTCACAGAATAACGAAAATAATTCGCGGCGGCTTAATCCGCAATTTGCACTAACCCTTGTTTCCTCTAAAACTGTATTTTTTACATTTATGACGAGTTATTATGAATTGGTTACAAAGATTTATTTGATATTACCGATCCACTCGGCTTCTCACAAGTGGTTTCTCATTATTGCATATCGTAGGGATCTTAATTTTTTTTTTAAATAAAAATGATCTCGTTGATTAAATCATTACCATTAAGTAGTTTATCCATTACAAACAAAATATCTAATCTCTTCTGTATATATTATTAGTTTAGATATGGGTGACTGAATTGTCTAAGGCTGTCGCTAAAGATAATCACGGAGTCCATACCCTTGTATTAAACTCAAACTGTGTTTATTTGTATGAAATGGAGCTTATTTGGTAAGTTTTTGTTCTCTCTGCGGTTAAATACCAACAGTAATTATGTACGAATGTATTAAAATATGAGTTGCGATTTCACCGAGCGAGTAATACTCGTAAAAGCAAAAACATTTTCGCACATAATGTGCCGTCATTTATCCCACACTAGAGAGGTAAATGACGACAATTTATTTTGTATTTCACATTACATTAATATTGTTTTAATGTTGTTTCCTTGTTATTTCGCTATAGGGCGACATCTACAAGATAAAGGCATTTACGAAAATATTTGTTGTGTATTTTGCGCTATCAAAAATTATTACTTTATGCACATTTAGCGGACGAACCGCAGCGGAAATACGGGTCTTTGCACAAATCAACAACCGCACGTGTGACATTAAACGGTTCGTAGCAATTATTTGCTACGAACCGTAGCACTTCTACGGTACAATAGAGGATGTGTAACGGTACAAGTTTCTTTGCTCGCTTCTTTGAAATATATTCCTGCTTTATTGAAATTAAATCATTTATAGCGAATATTTCTGCTTTCAATGCGGTAATAATATACAAAAAGTCTTGTGTATACTTTTAGATCTACAGGGAGATGACGGACGAGACTAGTAGGTATGACACTCGTAAAACAGTGGGGTGCCGACGAGACAAGACATTAGTTACTGCCAACTAGGTCGACGTCGTAACGAACAACGCAGACTACAGCGAGCTTAATAAATATTTTGAATTTAAAAGTCATTTTAAATTTAGTCATTGTGTTGATTTTGCGTAAGGTGCCATAGTAATATTAACAAGTGACGTGAATATGTTACGTCGAATGTTCAACGGTTCGATTCTAATCTATTGCGTAGAATTGCTCTAACGCAGGCTTGTTAGAAATCGGGGCTCGTTGCTTGAACATAGGATACTGATTGTCTAGTCTACTATGGCGAGATACCAGCGATATCTTAGAGACGCGTTCCACGCACGTGTTACACCTTCATGTTATATTTATGTAACTCGGTTAACATATAGATGACTTGAGGCAGCTTTTTTATTTGTTTCTTTATGTACACGGCGCATGACATCTTTGCAAAATAATGATTTTTCCGAAATTCGAAAGCTTTAATAGTATCCATTCGATATTGGGATTGAAACCCACATTTCATCTGTTTACTTCCTTCATTCCTTTATCATTTTGGTCGATTGAAGCAAGATCGACGTAGGTGACGTAAAGAGGTTTATACCCCAATATATCTCGCCTGTCATACGGCCGATAATATACATAGTTGTGTAACGTTTTCCTGAACGTATCGAATGCTTACGTACGGCTTATTTATGTTTATGTACGTAATAAATCAACAACGAAATTGTAATCAATGTTACCATACGATAGCGTTACATGATAATAACTAATATGTAGAGGGTTTCGGAGGAGCTAAAGCTAAGGAAAGCTATTGAGCATTTTTTGTACGGGGTTGACATTGGCGTTTCTGCTATTTAGAAGCCTCGTTTCTATTCCCATAAATATTAGTTTGGCAACCTAGACTAGTCTATGTAGCAATAAAACTCTGTCTACATCAATATCTTTAGCATTATTTTTACATATATTTGTTTGTCTTTTGATAAATTAGAACAAGATAATAAAAAACAGATACTCACTCACGCATCACTGTAAACCAAATCAACACAATTATTTGATTATCAAAATAAAGATCTGTGCAAAGAAAGTTGTATGTACATCTTATTGAAATAATATTCGTAGAAATATAATTCCTTGAAAAGCCTTCAAACTCTTTTGTTGCCCGTATTTGCTCTGTTGTTGTGGAAAATACTAATCAGAAGCAGTCTAGATTTACGTAAATTTAATAAATCAAGTGAGCGTACTGTTTTGTCTAAAAGAATGGAACGCGCTTTCTCAGCGTTTCTCAGCGAGGGCATGCGACTATGCGGGCTCTCGGCGAGAAATGTAAAACGAGTTACAGTTTTTTTTGGTGCAATGCTTATTTGAATCTTCGGAGTATATGTACCTAACCTAACCTACATACACTAATTTATTTTCACCTCACAACTTCGAAAAGATTCAAAGTCAAAGTCAAAGTCAAAATATGATTTATTCAATACAATCACAAGGATCACTTTAAAACGTCTTACATACTAGGTGAATTTAGGTGCCAATTCATCCTATCCCAAGCTCGAGAAGAATTGGCAAGAAACTCGTCTTGGTCCTAGCGCTTTTATTCTGTTTTTCATTCGAAACCTGAGTGCAAAAGTGCATATTATTTTAAAATTCGAACTATTCAATAATTTTCTATATCGCCAATCTAATGCATTAACACTTTTTTCTTTCAACTACGTAGTAATGTTATCATTAATCACTACAAAACCGATCACAAAAGACGTATTTTTTGCTTAGAACTTTGGTTCTAACAGTGCAGTAATGTTTTATGAAATCTCATTATTGCACTGTTTTTTACTTTTTATTTAGATATTAATTTACCACAGAGGTTTAATATCTCCCATTAAGTTTAATATAAAACGTTTGCATTAGATCAAAAAGATACTGGCTGATAATAAATATTGGCTGAATAAAACCGTCTTGGTGAAAAAAATAACAAATGGCGCGCATTATGTACCATGGTAAAACTTAGAATCTTAATTTTTTTAGTTTGAGTAGGTATATTTTATCACAGTAGGTAGATTGGTAGTTGAAAGAAAAGTAAATTACGCACCTTGCTAAAGAGAGTAATTAATGCACTCGTGTTAATTCAGTGCCCTCGCGTGCGCTCGGGCACCAACATAACACTCGTGCACCAACATAACACTCGTGCATTAATAACTCACTTTGCGCTCGGTGCAACAATCTCCTATTTCATGTCAGTGCGCCAACCTCATTTTAATAATACTGCACTGCACTGGCCCGCGACTGCATGAAAAAATACACTAATTTTATAATTATTTTATAATTATTTTAGTTGTTTTTCTTGCACCTAGCAATTTCCTTGCTGTGGTGAGGTGTAAGGTTATTCTGCGTCGCGTTCCTTTGAAACCCTCTATATGCTCAGGTTTGAATACAAGTACTCTGGCCTTAAAACAACTTTGCAGCCTTGCTTATCAATCACCTATTATTATGTAAATTCTGTATCTCCAAAATGCAATGTTCAATATGAACTAAAACGGTGCTCGAATTATGTCAGTACCTTTTTAGGCATTTGACGTTCTGTTCCATATAGATTACTATTTCACTCTCGTCCATTATTACGTTATGTGTAGGTACATGTTTAAGCAGCCCGCTGCGCCCCGCTATCAAGTTACGTACCTTATACTCGTTAGCCACTAGTCTCGGCTGGGTTTGCTTAGTGCTCTCCAATTCGTCGTTGATTCACGAAACCTCGTATTGTTTTACTTTGCAACATTTTACCATCTGTCCTCTCGCTTTCTTGCAAGCTGTGGAATTGGTATCGTGATTTCGTGAAAAGAGTGCGCGCTATTTAATTTGACCAATGAACGCGCGCGGTGGTAGAGTTGGCCGTCCAATATCAACCAATTTTCCGAGAGGTTGGTACTGTCAGCCAACAGTGTGTGCGTGTGTGTGACGAGAAAGGGAAAGGGAAATAGAGAAGAACGCATCAGCTGTGCGCTTAAACTACAGCGTTGTGTATAACGTGTGCTGTTATATGAACTAATTCAGGATATAATGTTAATGTTACTTATTACCAAGGTGTGATGTCAGCTGTTATAGATCATATGCAACTACTATAACAGTAGTTGCATATGATGTATAACAGCTGACATCACACTTTATTTTTTTTTATATTACCGAGATATTTACTATCTCGGTAGTATAAAAAAAATAAAGCATACTGATGATAAATGGTTAACATAACCTATAACCTACGAATCTCAGAATTCTCAGAATCAGAATCTCTCACGCACGTTGCTGGCCCTAATTTTATATGTTTTTTTCTTTGCCCAGTAATTTCGCTTCAGTGCCCTTCTAATCTAAACACAGTAATAATGCTTGCACACTGCTGGAATGAAGAATATCTATCATTGTGTGGTCGTACCCACCCAACGCGGACTTTTGCTATAGAGTCCTACCACCAAGTTTTTCGTGTTTCAAGAAAACTTGTTTCAGATATTTCACTTTAATAACTGTCGTGACTTTTACTATACATTTTGATAAAAACGGGTTTTACTCATGTATTATTTTGTCGATGGAGGTATCGAAATTGTTTCGATTAATCTAGAGAATCCTTATCAGGGTGAGTTTGATCCGTGGTCCGCTCGTTGCCGCTCGAGTTCACGGTTCGCACTGAACCGTGCGAAACAGTGTCAGTGCAGTCAATCGCTGTTTTTTAGAATGAATCAATATGCTTAGTTCTCTACCTGCCAACGTAGTATTTAATTTAACTTAATGACTATTATACAACAGAACAACAATTATAAATTCGTCTTGTTACAAATTCCTAGCTTTATTACAAAACTTTATTAAGCTTTACGGTATTAAATGTACCTACTTATTTAGAGTAACGTTGTTTTGTACGTTATTACGAGTATATTATCTAATTAGTTAAATAAGCTTCAAATACGACCATAAAGTCGACCGGCTCGTTATTGCAAATTATCATAAAATTAAGTTTATTTAAGCCAAACGATTTTAGTTTGAAATTAGTTTAGCATTGTGTATTATTTTATGATAATGCATTCATTAAATATGTTATAAGTTTTAGTGCCATTTTAAAACCAAATATGTGTTTGATTTTAAAATGGCACTAAAACTTATAACAGAGACAGGTATTGGCGTAGGTTTATTATTTTTTGGAAATATTTATGCAAAAACTCCGTTGCGAGATGCGTGAATATATTTAAAATACCCATACGTATTTATATAGAGTGCTTACTAGCTTCTGCCCACGGCTTTACACGCGTGATATATAAAAAGTAGCCTTTATATAAGTTCTAACATATTATGTTATTCCAGGTCCAAATCTATATCTATACAAAGTTTCTTCTAAATCAGTTCAGCCGTTATTGCGGGAATAAGCAACAAACTTATGTATTTATAATATTATGTAAATAAATCAATAGTATTAGAGAACACTCTCTAGCCCCAAACTAAGCATAGCTTGTATTATGGTGACCAGATGACTGATAGAATACTTACCTATTTTTAAATACTTACGATACTTTATAACGCCCAGACACGGAACAAATACCATAGCTCATTACACAATGGTTTGTCCACAGAAGAAATCGAACCCCCAAGCTACTGGCTGTAGCTAGTGATACTACCAACCTTAGCTGACGGGCCAGTCATATTTGGGATCGGGAGATAATACAGACTATAACCTGACGAGTTTTTTTTTTTATTATTATATTCAGAAATGGTAAATTACATACCTAATAGTGGAATATTCTACCCACGAGATATTCAATCATCAAGTTTATAGCTTCAACTATAAGGAAACGTGGAATGTACCAGTAGTCGTAACCAAGGTGCCACATAAACTTTGATTATGTACGTTCGTATAAAATTCAGATGCATGATTCGTATCATTTTATGGGTCGTATCGTTTGTGCAATGGATAATGCTCCTTAAAGACAAACAAGTGGAGATATGTTTAACCGACCGTGGTCTAAACTAAGGAAGCTCAACGTTACAGGTCAAATTCCTAATAAAGTTGCGAATGTATTTTCTAATCTGGTCTAAGCCAGACTGCAGCTCATAAACTCGGCTGAGGTGTCCAAGCTGCCTTTTATGAACTAAATGAACCCAGAACGCAGATGGTAGGCAGTACGTGGTTCCAACCCAACGCTATTTTATCGTGAAGTAGCGTGTTACTATAAACTGGCAATAAATGTCATCTAATATGCTTAGGAATGAAAACGTGATTAAGAAATATTATATTATATTCACTTATTCTCCTTTCGTGTCGTTATTACATCATATTTGACCAGAAGCTACATCTAGGGCATTATCCGAGCAGGGCATCAGATCATCCATAGTGCATGAAATGGGGCAAGATGGACACACAAGTGCGTGTGACTTGTACTTGGGCACCACAATGACACAACGTGTCGATTTCGCCGATCATGCCCCATTTTCTAAGATTGCTCTTGCATCGCCCGACTTGAGTTCGCAGTCTGTTGAGGCTTTTCCACACTGGTTACGAGAGTTCATTATATTGTCATTAATATGTACTAGCTTCTGCCCGCGGTATTGGACGTGCTGTACCTATGTAAAAAGTAGCTTATGTTCATCCCCAAGACACAGTCTATATCTATACCAAATTTCATCAATATCCGTTCTGCCTTGAAAAGTTAACGAAACAAACTACACTACAACGTGTGCCCACTTCGTTGGGTGGTTACAACTTCACAAAAAGTTCAAGTTCAAGTTCAAGTTCTAATATCGCTATTTAAAAAAAATGTATATTGTAATAATTACAAAGATTAACAAAGTTACTGATAAATATTGATAGATGGCGTTAGCGGCCACCCGCGGCTTCGCCCACCCCGTTCCAGTTGTTTTCCGGGATAAACAATAGCCTGTGTCCTAATCCAAGTTACTAACTAGATTCATTTTAAGTTTCATCCAAATCGGTCCAGCGGTTCTCGAGTTATAAGTGGTGTAACTAACACGATTTTCTTATATATATATAGATTAGCTGCTGCCCGTGGCTTCGAACACATACATTCTGTTAACCAAGTTTCATTAAGATCCGTTTAGCCGTGAAAAGGTAACATACATACAGTCAGCCAGACAGCTACTATTTAACTACTAATATATAATATACTAATATAAAAATTGACTATTGAATTTATATATTAGTATGAAAATATGGATTGTCGTCATATAAAAATAATATGTTTAACTGTTGTCGATTGCACTCTTGAGCTCTTGAGTTACGAGTAATGAAATGCTTGAATGAATTTTAATGTATTCAGACCTTAACCTGAGTGAATAATAAAGGAGTTTAAGTTACTAATTATGGGGCGCTTATCTATTTTGCAATTACTTGGCAGCTCTGTTTATTCTAGTTTTACTAGGTTAAGAAGATAGTGAATTGTGAAACTATGGTTCAATGCATTTATGTGGGAATATAAAACGGCATCCTCTCTCGCAGAGGTTAACTTGAAAATATTCGAAGCGGCAGCGCGGCAAATTAATATAACTAGTGGTCGCCCACTGGTCGAAATTCGACCATAATTCATTAATAATTCATGTATTTAAAAAAATTATATTTGGATTCTGCACTCCTACTCTATATAAACTATAAGTGTGCGAAATTCCATAATCCTCCGTCCGCGCAATTTTCTTAAAAAATGGTACAAAGTATTTGCTTCACGTATTAATACGGATGTTTACGCGACTTCATTCATTCATTCAGAATTTCATCAAAATCGGTTCAGTAGTTTGGTTTCAAAATCAAAATAGCTAGAAAAAATTATTCATAATTCATTTAATGTCATCCTATCGAAATTTCTTATTTTGCTTTCCTGTGGTGTTTACGAATTTCGAAAAATGATAAAGTACTAAAAAGCGTCAAAAAAACTATTTTAACCAAACGTTTTTAAAACGTAATTGTATTTCCTCCATTTGATATGTTTACGATCTTTTAAAACTGAATCAACACATTGCTGTTCATTGTTTGTAACAACGGCGCCGGCGCCATCTATATTATCAGATGAATTACCATAATCATCTTTGATATTTTTAATTTCATTTTGAAACTGATTGGATGTGTCGTTGGGTTTCCTCGCTAGATATGATCAATATATTTTAAATAAACAAACGACCTCGTACCAATAACTATTTATTAGTGCATTTGATATCTTAAATATACTAAAATATAAACCCAACTCGCTGAAGTCCGCTGTAAATAACAACGGCGCCGGCGCCGGCGCCACACCACACCACACCTGACTCGCGAATTAACATTATTAACATAATTTTCCTATTTCTCTGCTTCGTTAATGTTTAATGGCTCTACAAAATTGGGGGTCTACTCGACAAAACGATAAACGATATATCGGTACAATAATTGGGCAAAGCTCTACTCTTAGTTACATAGTTGTGACTCGTTTTGAACAATAAAACGATCGATGTTACTTTTGACAATCGACGTGTCGTAATCCAGCACAAAAGACGATACGATAATTGACCGAGCGAACGCGAAGCGCGAGAGAGTGTCTCCGTTTCAGCTTAGACGAAAATGCTTTCGTAAGTCCGGCCGGCGTCTGTCCGGACGTTCTCCTCTATAGATCGCATTTCTCAACCAATTCTCGTGAAATTTTGTGAGCAGGTTAGGTTAGGTTATAGCTATATCAATATTTTATTGTCGATTCAGTTTTTAGAAATTTTTCAAAATGGCGGAGATATGTGAGTTTAAAACGTAAAAAAAGTTATATATCAGTAATTTAGAAAAAGTTCGCGAGGTCTACAGCTCACAGAGCTGCTAGTTTAAATTTGACAACGAAACAACACTCACTCAGCCGGGCTTTGTCCCAGTCCGTCACAGAGTTCGTCAACATTATAAACATTTCGACACATTATCGTTCCGATTTATCGAAATCGGTTTGCTGAGTAGACGCCCTGAGCGGACGCTTCGCATTTGTCTGTCCGCTAGATGTGCACTTAAACTATAATAACCTGTCTAGGATCTTGAATAGTTTGTACCTAATCGTAATTACTTAACTACTACCTAACTACATGCAAGGAATCCCTAGCTAAAAATACATGTCTTATTATCACCATTTGGTAGGTAAAAAGTTTTCTGACCTAGTTGTTTAAATTTAAATACAATTGTTACTTAAGTTTGTTTTGAGTAACTACTCCAGGTTTCTATACTTTATACGTTATACTTGTTCTTTTAGTTTGAGTTTTTTAATGCTTCTTAGGTATTTTTACTGCACAGCTCAGTTGGTTTGGTAGTAACTTAGTCTTTTGCGCTGTTAGTTTTGAGCTTGATTTCTAGGACAAACATTTGTTTGATGAACATGGATATTGGTTCTGTCGCTTGGTGTTAAAAATATATAGTAGTATTTTAAAGTTACTTTGATTGAGACGCAGAAAGTCGATTCTCGCCACGGGACGAATAATAATAGTAATAATAATAATAATTAGTATGTGTCTCGGGTCTGGGTGTTTCTATGTATAATACTGGCTGTCCCATACGTGACTTCGTCCGTGCGTATTAAAAAGCAAAAAAAAACAAAATTTAAATCTAAACCATTCTCGAATCCACTTGAACACACACAAAAAATGTCATCAAAGTGACATTGCCATTCATAAGTGTATATATACATATATTATATTTACGAGTTTAAGTATTTTATCAGTCACCTGTTTCACATCGTAAAATCAATTAATCCTTAGGTGTTTTAATGTTGCGAGAATTTTTCATTGATATATATAAATAGATCTGCAATTCGTCGCGGTAACGTACCTTACGTTACCGCGTTAATCCCTAAGGGTGTCGAATGACGTAGTCGCTTCTATCATTCCGTCAGACATAGTCTTGATGTCGATCTAAATTTATTTTCAACTAGCTTCTGACCGCGGCCTCGCACACTTAGTAGGTACATACATAAAAATTAGCCTATGTCCTATGCCTAAGTTCTGTTGATCCGATCGCTACCAAACATCACAGGATCACCCAGTAGACCAATCTGAAGATTTACTAAAAATTTATTGAATTTGGTCGAGCTGTTTTGGATTTTATAGGGAATATACATATGTACATACACACATTGCCTTTTATATTATACTAGCGACCCGCCCCGGCTTCGCACGGGTACAATGCTGATACTAAATATACTAAAGAATGTCTAATGTGATTAAAAACCTCTAAAATTATCAGTGTTTCTATACTATATTATGTATGTATCATACATATAAACTTTCCTCTTGAATCGCTCTATCTATTTAAAAAAACCGCATCAAAATCCGTTACGTAGTTTTAAAGATCTAGGCATACATCTGGACAGCAGACAGCGTAAAGCAACCTTGTTTTATACTATGTAGTGATAGATAAAATGGGAAAATGTGCAGTGAAGGGAGTGTAATTCGCGTAAACGTACGAACGCAAGTGTAGTTACTTTTACCAAGTAAACATTTCTATTTATCGTTCATCATTCTTTAAAACATGAGAAATTGATGTTTATTTAAATGAAAATGATTTTCATTCGGTGTTGCCAACGAAAAAGAATGCTGTTTATCCATAATGTTTTTTTAAGTAATGAATGATTATATTCAATGATTTCACTATCACTGCAAAAAAATATGGCATATAAATGTCGCGAAAATATTGAACATTAAAATTTTAGATAAAGGTTGTTAAAAAAAATATCTTGTAATCTATAAAAAAAAAACAATATTTTTTTTTTATTATAAGTTTTTTCTTACTTATCAATTTATTTTAAGTAAGATATTTATCTATAGATAGTTTTAAACGGCTGGGCCCTTAGTTGTCACAACCATAAGTGGTTACCCTTTTATTAACATTGGTTTGCTCCTCTATTCATTTTAATCTCGATGAAAATTAGTGTAACCAAAGATACCCAATATTTACCTGTAAAAGTAATTATTTTATGTATTGTTCACAGGAAGGCAACAAGGCAGGTAGTGGATGCGTGGTTGGTGTCCCACGCGACGCCGCCGAGTGCGGAGCTCGCCTCGCCTTCGAGAGCCGGCTCCGGATCAGGAGCGACTACACCTGTCAGGTAATGCAACATCATAACTTCGTACATGTTAGATAATTAAATCAGGCATGAATGCGGAAATGCATTATAAAATATTGAATAGGTAGGGCTAGATTGTCGGGATAGTAATAGTACTATCCTGTAGTACTATGAGTTAGACCGTAAAGAAATACGACATGTGTCTCGTTTCTCCTCGAGGCATCCTCAGGAACAATTGACTCACTCCGCGCTGGACTGAAAACACACCAACACCGCAAACAGTATCCCCCGTAACCAGCTTCTCCAAATATTTTTATTAAATACAATCACAAGGATCACAATGAAACGTCTTGCATACTAGGTAAATTTAGGTGCCTATTCCTCCTAACCCAAGCCCGAGAAGAACTGGCAAGAAACTCGTCCTGGTCCTAGCGCTTTTTTGTATGATCTATCTTATAACTACAGTCCAACAAGAGTAGAAATAAAGTAAGCGCGAGTCGTGCCCGTGCCCGAGTAAAGCCCGTGTTTATCAAAATGTATAACTCACGAAAGTTTTGAAAGTGAAATCAGCTTCTTTTCCCCAAAGAATGATGCCATATGACATAATGCTATGGAAGTAGCTAAAATAAACTATTTTAACTGTAGCTTCATCAGTAAGCTAACTGCATATGCAGCGGAACTAAGCCTACCAGCAAGTGTTTCAATTTGTGGTCCCCACTGTAGTTTTGCATCAATATTAAGACCTATAGGAACATCGTGGAATCTAAAAGATTGATTGCATCTCTATGAATTTGAATGTTGGTCGGGCTATGAATTACATTTGGCAAAGTGAATTAAAATTAATTATTATTAGTTATACTATAAGTGATACATATAGCTTTTTTAGCAGTAAGTAACAAATTATTTACAGTGAATCAACTAAAGATAGGGATTCATTTACGTTATCGCAAATATCTTTATCATCAAATTTAAATAATTCTTTTTCTTTTGTGGTTTTATGTATGTGTGTGATTCTAGCTACAAATAAATGTCTCTATCTATCTATTAGTATATACATCATATAAAAAAGTATATTTTTGTTTGAGCAAACTTTGGTGCTTTCATACTTAGTTTATAACGATCGGACTAGTACCTAATAGTACCTAAGCGATGATAAAGGAACCATGTAGGTGAAAAAAGTAGGTACGGTAACTCTCTCAAGCGTTTCGCACTTGACCGAATTTGTTTTTCCAAATACTTTTTCCAGCATGTAAGTTAGTAAAAAGTAACACGTGACACTGCAAAGGCCTGTTTATTGATTACTAGCTTATCGTTCGCGACTTCGTCCGCGTGTATATAAAGAAAAATATAAGCATCACATTAAAAAACTTTGACTTTGCTCAACTCACCAAATTTTTTTTTTTTTTCTATTTTTCATTTTGCAAATGTTCTAATATTTATAGTTATTCTGCTATTCGGGGTGGAGACAAATCCAACAAATCAAAAATCATTTAAATCGGTCCAGCCGTTTTCGAGTTATAAGTGCTGTAACTAACACGACTTTGTTTTATATATTTGTTTTTTATACATATATAGATATCGAAAAGCAATATCGTCGTCTATTTTTTAATAGCTGCAGTTTGCACGCAGTTTATAATGCTTCGAACACAATTCTAGAAGCTAAAGAAAGGTCCATGCGACGCAAACCCTTTATAGATGCTTATTATACTCGTAAAACACGTTTATAAACGAATGGTCTTCTAGTTATTTCCAGCACATTATTTCTTTTTTTATCGAAATGGGAGTCAATTTAATAGCAAACATAACTTGGGTTGGATTTCCGTTTGCGACCTTATCTCTAAAATCAATAAGTAGATAAATAGGTAACATATAATATCAGCTGCTGCCCGTGGCTTAGCATGCGCGGTACCTACATAAAAGTATGTCCGTCCTCATGATACAATCTATCTCGGTACCAAATTTCATCAAGATCCGCTCAGCCGTGAAAGAGTAGCAAACAAACAAACAGATACACTTTAGAATGTGTTGAAATGAATCTGTTTTCTCAAGAAAACCAATTAGATAGAATTACGTGTTCCCGTACAAAGTTCTGAAAGCAATAATGTTGAAAAGAATTTATTAGAAAATCTGTAGTAATATTGAAGAAGCTTACGGCACGACTGTGAAACCCAAGCATCATCATCAACATCTCCCTGCAGTCATCTTTGCTTCCAATCTTGACTGGTCTCTCAGTTCAGCTTGTAGCAGCTCTGCTTTCTGCGCTGTAGGTGGAGGGTTCGATTCCTACCCAGGGCAAACATTTGTGTGTAAGCATTGATGTTTATTCTGTGTCTGGGTGTTAAAGTATGTTCTATCAGTCACCTGGTTCCCATAATACAAGCTATACTTAGTTTATGGCTAGATGGTGTGCATTGTCCCCGAATATATATTTATTAAATCTCCTCCATCAGCTGTCTCTCCAATCTGCCCAAGCATGGTTTCTATAAAAAAAAAACCTAGTTGCACCATACCAGCCGAGTTATCAATTTAAACGGAACGGAGGACAGCCAGCCAAATCAAGTATTCGTATATTGTTTGCTATCTGATTGTCGTAGGTGGTCTTTCATGAGCTAGTAAAAACTTGCTTAACCAGTGTTATTCGGCTACTGAAAGTAGAACATCTACTTACGCAACCACATCCCGAACAAATAGACTAAAATGCGTGGCCGGCATCAGACCTGTATGTTTAGGCCCAAATGTGCCAGTTGTCTAAATGTTTGACAATGTTAAAATGCGTGACACCGTTTCACACATTTTGGCGATGTGAAGCATTTTTAAACCATTTTGTTGCGATTATAAGAAACAATTTAAATTGCTCAATTCTTGCTAATTATTACGTTATGCAACATCAAGCAATTTACGGCAATGACAACATGTAGAAATTGTATAAAGATACCACCACTTGGTCACTCTCTTGACTCGCCTTTCAGCTTAGTCGGTAGTAACACTTCCTTTTGCACTGTAGGTTGACAGTTTGTTATTAAGTATCATAAGTATGCAAAACATATATAATTGTTCTATCAGTCATCAGTCAACATAATAGAATAGAAGAATAGAATAGATATTTATTGTACACCTTATAAAATAGAAAACAATATTACAATTTAATTAAAATACAAGTATTTCAGTGGCACAATGGGCGGCCATACCGCTTGAGAGTGAATTCTTCCTGGCAACCTTTAGATGGAAAGGATCGTATTAAGTTGAGTGGACGGCGCGGCGTAAATTGAACGAATTATAAACTATATAACTAAATACTACATACATACACAGAAATAAAAATAAATACATAAAAACGTTCATACTAAATAGATATGAGACTCATGTGAGATGATGATGGTATACCAAGTTTTTGATCATAGGTAAGCATTTAGCATACCGGATGGAGACAGGAAGTTCATTCCGAAGCTTCAAAGAGTAAAAGAGCTCCCATAGTAACTATATGTATGAATAGGAGTTTGTGTGATGCACATAGATGGTTGTTCTGTGTCTGGGTGTTATAAAGTATCATAATTATGTTTCTAAGTATGAATGTGTAAAGGAATTTACCGTCTGTTACCTATTTCATCAACTTCCCTGTTTATATCTACTTTCGTTGATATAATATTTAGTCCAATTACATTAAAAATCGTGTCTTCTAGACCCAACAGCCGCCTAGCTAGGCCAAATCTTTCTTATAATGTCAATAGTTATTTCGTACAAGTGTGGTGAAAGGATTAAAGTGCGCTTTCGAGGCTCCTTTCGTGCACTTGGCATATGTATTCAAACTTATTAGGTTCTGCGACTTGCCGGTTTTCTCACGATGTTTTCCTTCTTTGTTTGAGAGTACTTGTATAGCGCACATGAATTTCTGATCAGAAAAATCTATTGGTGCACAACTAGGTTCGAATCAACAGTCTTATGATCCTCTACCAGTAGACCAACAGTGCTCTCCTGTAACCTGGGCGTAACGGACCCTAAATGTTTCTCACAAAATTAACTTATCTTAAAAACTTTAAAGGCAATTATAATAATCTTCTGTTGGCTTAAACATTACTTTTATCGGCTGTTGTAAGCTTGTTTTAGAAGTTTCAAAGTTCCAACACTTGAAACTTTCCAAGTTAATGAAGGGACCTTGTCTTCATTTTTGCTCACCAGCCATGAAATTTAAATCCTAGCTATAGAAGAGAAACTTACAAATGATGCCACCGTACCAACCGAGTCATTTTTTAACCGTTTTTTTTTTACTTTTAAAAAAGGAAGTTCTCACATCTTCTTTTGTTATTTCATAACTCCGTCATTTATAAACCGATTTAAAAAAACTTTTTATCATTTTTGTCCGACTAAAAAAAGGAGAAAATTCTCAATTCGGTTGTATTTTTATATTCAATGAAGGCGGTTTACTTTTTAGTTTTTAAAACGTAATTCACAAAACCGGACCTGTTCACTTGAAGGTAATGGAAAAATAATCTTAAATCATTATTTTGGGCTGTCTAAAACCTTGGTGATGCAATGTATTAGTTACGCAAGCAAAAGCAAAATAAATTTACGTAAAAACTACTTAATAATTAGTAATAACACATAACCATAGAAATAATAATTATCTAAATATATATATACCATTAAGATCCGATTAGCAATGAAAATGTATCAAACAAATATATTGACAGAGACAGTTTCGAATTTATAACATTTCTAGCTGCTGTCCGGGGCTTCACACGCGTGGTATCTACATAAAAAGTAGTCTGTCTCCAAAGTCCCTTGTATCTCTATACCAAAATTCATTAAAATTGGTTCAGCGGTTTAGGCGTGAAAACGTAACAAACAGACAGACAGAATTACTTTCACATTTATAATATTATAGTAGGGGATTATGGAAGCATTGAAGCATAAAACGCAAATTTATTTTATTGCCCTACTCTTTTCTATTTCCTTACGCCATTTATGAGTATTCTATCGGGCAATTGGTCACCATAACACAAATTATGCTTAGTTAGAGGCTAGATAGTGTTGTATGCATTGTATTGTCTACCAATATTTATTTATTTAGCCATATAATTTGCCATTTTGACAGAATGCCTTATTCGATACCTCTAAAAGTTTCGTTTCTATACGCTACAATCTTTACAGATCTTACGTGTTTCAGACCTGTAACGGCAACCGCCTTATCTGACCCAGTAAAGTTAACTTCCCGAAGTGTTTTACAGCCTATTTATAGGCTTCAAATGATTATTTTTATTAATAAAGAGCCCCTGTTTCATTATTCGTTTAAAGACCAAATTGTAAGAAGGCAGTTCAGTTTTGAAAGGTAATGTTTCAAAGACGTAAACCAAGAGTACCTACGACAATGTCTGACGATGTATTCTCTCAAGACTACATTTTTTACGTGACCCTCAGTTGATCTAGCCTACATCCATCTTCCATCAGTTTATTCCTCATCAGAACATAGGTACTGGTTAAATCTTGAAATCGACAAACGATATATCGGAACAATAATCGTGCAAGAGCCTACTCGTTTTGATCAATAATGTAACGACCGATATTACTTTTAATAACCGATTTCTTAATTCTCACCAATTTGAATTTGACAGCTAAACAACTGTAATTTCGATTCAACTCGACGTACATTTCAACGATTGCATCGTTTCGATATCGAAATTGGTTTGCCAAATAGATGAAGCTATTGATCCAATTTGTATTAAAATAAGACAAGGCTAGTAAGTAGGCACCTAAGTACTTGCATGCGACTGATTGAAAACTTTAGCCACCAACGTATTTTCACGTTTTGCAAGATCTTTTGATCAAGTGTCTTTTGGGGTTTTAGTATACAAATAATTACCTACGTTTTAAAAACTAAAAAAAGTAACCGACTTCGTTGAAACTAAGAATTTCCTTTGTATGAAGTCTGTTAAAAAAAGTTTTTATATTTTGCTTATCATTTTTCGACACACCTATGGAAAGAAAGACAGGAAAACAAAATATGAAATTTCATTTACTTGGATGATATATTTTTTCCAGCGGTTTTTGATATAAAAACCTAACTACTTAAATTTCTATTGGCCCAATCAGAAAATATATCTTTTTATAATTTTCTTTCAAATCGTTTTATAAATGACGGAGTTATGAGAGAACAAACAAAAAAAATACAGAATTGAGTACATCCTCCTTTTTTTGAAGTACGTTAAGAGTGCTTGGCGTAGAGTAGTTTTTATATCTTTGCCTTAAACTACACAAACAAAGCCTTATTATTACGTAAAAGCTTGTAACAAAGCACTACACTATCCGCAACATATCGTGTGCAATACCTATTGTTTGTACAAGACGACATGAGATTGATGATAGCTTTAAAGCGGTAGCGGCCTCCCATGTTAAAAGTAATGCGAATTTATTGCTTCTGGTACAATGTTGAGCTTTAAAAAGCGCTCATGTGGACCCGATGTCGTAAAGTGAAATGCATTATGTGAACTATAATGGCTTGTTATTTATAATCAGTTTGGCAGATAACAGTTGTTTGATATCACAGTTCTATTCTATAATTACATAATTGTTTGGTTAGCATGGCGTTTAAATATTAAAAATAAATAATAATAAATAATGCCGGACATTTCACACAGCATCACCTGGCCCCTAAGTAAGTAAGATGTTTGTTTTTGTTAATATTTACTTATAGAAACACCCAGACCCGAGACAAATACTTGCAGATCATACAAACATTTGTCCCGCGGCGGGAATCGAACCCACAACCTTCTGCATCTCAAATATGCTCTGTCCTTGTCTAACTAATATTAATAAATAAATATGGAAAAAGATTTAACCATCACTTAAGTAATTTTAGTCCTTCATTGAAAATATATCTGTTTATATTCACAAGTCTTTAAGAGGTCGATATGTGGTTTGTTTTTATAAATTAATGTATTAATCACTGGTCATGCATGTCTGTCGCATGGCAGATGAGCTGTGAGCCAAAATCACCACTCAGTAAAGCCCTGAGACAGCGAGACGGCGCCGTGGCAGACCCAAAAAGAGATGGCGAGATGACACATTTGTCAGAGCTTGGGTCAAATTAGCTCAAAACCGATATGACTGGAGATCAAGGGGAGGCCTTTGCCCAGCAGTGGGACACAATGGGCTAATCGTTATCGTATTTATCACAATTGTTAATTCTTTAGTTCTCTAAAGAAGAGCTGTGTTTAAATTTGCTAATTATATGAAATGAAATTAAATAAATATATTATAAAACAAATAAATATATTTCTATGATTGTTAGATTTTTGTTACTAATTGAACGAATATTGGTGCCCAAACTAGGATTGGGGTCCTGTGATATGGTGTACCAATGCCCACAGCTGGTTGATATCAATTCAACCAGCGGTGGGCATTGGTACAGGCTTGTTGTTTATAAATAATACATTAGATATAAATTTAATAAATACAAACTTTTAAAAATTCCTTTTTTCTAAGAAGGATTATCTTTTGTTTTTTCAATTACTAGCTGACCCGGCCAAGCGTTGCTGTAGCTCAGTAGTTCTAATACGTTGAACCCATATACGCTAACCTTTAAAATTATCAGTGTTTCTCAACTATATTATGTATGTATTATACATATAAACCTTCCTCTTGAATCACTCTATCTTAAAAAAAAAACCGCATCAAAATCCGTGGCGTAGCTTTGAAGATCTAAGCGTACATAGGGACAGACAGACAGCGAGAAGCGACTTTGTTTTATAAAAAATAATGATTTATAAAAATAGGAATTGGAAATCATTAAAACATAATAAATCTTAGTTAGTCAAAGTCAAAATATATATAAATATAAATATAAATAATACCGGACATTTCACACAGCATCATCGGGCCCCAAAGTAAGCAGAGCTTGTGTTATGGGTACCACATGACTGATATACTACTTATATACTGTTTTTTTTTTGTAAATACATATATATTATACATAGAAACACCCAGACCCGAGACAAATACTTGCAGTTCATACAAATATTTGTCTCGTGGCGGGAATCGAACCCACAACCTTTTGCGCCTCAGCCGGACCTAAGCCCACTGCGCCACAGAGGTCGTCAAAAGATACTATATTCAATACAATCACAAGGATTACTTTAAAACGTCATACATACTAGGTGTATTTAGGTGCCAATTCCTCCTAACCGAGAAGAACTGGCAAAAAACTCGTCCTGGTCCTAGTGCTTTTTTGCATGATCCATCTCATAACTACCTTTACTACGAAAAACTATACAAGAGAGTTTATACATTTGATACATGTCAAATTTGACGGTTAACTGTAGGCAGAGCGACATGAGGCCGTGCATTTTTATCATAGCTAGTAAATGTGTGTGCAACACTCATGGCGTGTGGCAGTAGCTCCTGCGCGACGATGATGCCACTGATGGTGCTACGATGATGTTACGATGGCGCCACTGAATACCAGCGATACAACAGCCCTCACAATCCTGTATCATATGCTGAATGGTAGCGTTTTTTTTGTCACGGTTTATATACTACTTTATGTTATAATCGCACCGTATCTGTTATATGACGTTAAATCTATCTATCCAATACCTTTAAATGAGCAATTCTTGTATATATATAATCTGAATTTCGGAAATGTCTTCGATTCGAACGATTTTCAATTTTTGAAATATAGTATGCAGGGGGTTTCGGGGGCGATAAATTGATCTAGCTAGGTTTTATTTTTAGAAAATGTCGTTTTATTCATGTTTTATATCGAGCAAAGCTCGGTCATCCGGATTTTAAGATAGACATTAAATATATTATATCTGCAATATCCTTTGATGTAGGAGGATTAAGCGCTTGTAGCCCTTGCTCGCGCTCGTTTAGAATAACTAACTTAGGCTGATTAACGAAACGATATTTAAAATGAAAACATAAAACCTACCTCTCATAAAAAACGACATGAATACATTTGTGTTCAATAAAATAAACATGTAATTTAATTTTATTGTTAGTTAAATGAATGCGCATGCAGGTAATTTATTATGTTAGGTTAATTATTCAGGTGTACTAATATACAACTACTATTTAATTAAAATGTGATATTTAATAATATGATATTACAAGTAGTAGTTATAATAACTGAGTTAAGCAAGCTTCGGTTCAGACCTCACTTTTGTTGTGATAATCTCATAACAAAATGGGAGGCTATGGATTATTTTACGTCACGACAGTGTTCCTGCTTAGGCTTCAGCTCCATTTGGCAACAACCTAACACAAACTTATTGTCCTCCAGGAAGATCTCTGCGCACGAATTCGAGCGAGGCGGTTTGCTCAAACCCCTCGTGACGACGGTGGACGGCACGCCCACCTTCCTCGGAGACCAGCCGTATGCGACGCCGCCGCGGCCGCAGCGCCGTTCACGGCACGAGTTACGCCAACTGGATGAAAAGGAGCTTATATTTGAGCTTGTGAGTATAAACATTACGCTAGAGTATGCGATTGATCCACCGTTCTTGGTGATCACGAAGACTACCGCTAAAGTGGCGGCGACCCAGTCATCCATTTCGGACAGAGTAAACACTCCATAGATACACCGACCTCGCGAGGTCCACGACGTCTCTCCGTTCCCGCCCTAGTTGGGCCGTCCCCTCAGGCAACCAGCCGAAGCTGAGGTCCGTACCTAAGTGGTACCCTTGCGGTTGTTGCCATAAAACCTAAATATTTTTTAATCGAGCGCCATCTTCGCTTGCCAAAAGTCCGTGTAACGCTGTCACGGGTTGACAGACAACCTAACAGCATTAATCCAGTCCCTAAAAAAATACATTACGCTATGAAGGAGAGCTCGTAACATACTCGTAGATGGTTAATAAAGTTGCTCCTTAGTGTAGATTTTCTTTGTCAAATATATATTCAAATTCAAACTGTTTTATTCAATAAAATCACAAGGACCACTTTGAATCGTCTTCTTACGTGCTAGTGAATCTATGTGCCGGTTTCTCCTAACCCCATTACAAGAAGAATCCGGAAGAAACTCGTTTGTTCTTGTTGTATGATTGTATGATCCTTGCTAATTTAGTAATGGATGCCGACTCTAGTTGCAGCAGATTTATCCAAAATTTTTTTGTCATCTAATATTCTGTTATTTTATAATAAGCTTTATGAGACAGTTTCTGTTTTGTTACGGTTTAAAATTTGCCAATCGCCAAATCTAGCACGTTGGGACCTTGTTACAGAAAGCGTACTCATTGATTTACTAACTCTAGCGATCCTAACTGTTGGAACAGCGAGTTGTATCTTTATTTCTAGTATTAATATTATGATTATCGCATTTTTTTTAACAATATAATATTTTTGTTTTAAATTTATTACAATTAACATGCATACGTTTTGATAAACACGGGCTTTACTCACGTATTATTTTGTCGATGGAGGCACCGACACTTTTTCGATTCATCTAGAGAATCTTCATCAGGGTGAGTTTGATTAGAAATCGTAAATAAAAATCTAATGCAATTAACATGCATTTGATTTTTATTTACGACTGATGACTGACTACTGAATCGTCACTTTAAGTATAAGAGAGCAAAAGCAACCTTTGAGACCACGTTATCTGGCCTTCAAATTTATTCGCCTTTCAGTATCGCAGCGTCAGTGTGGCAGTAAGTCATTCCTAACAGGTCTAAGAAGTAAAGAATCGTAGTGCACGGTCAGTAGGGACACGGAAGGTTGGCCGTAGTGATATTTCTGTCACTTCTGTGCTTCGTAAAGCACGTTTTGGTGTTGGTTTCGGTTTTTCAAAAGCTTTTAGGCCATTTAGTTGCCTATTAACTCTCTCACTAGAAATGGCCCCTGACTCATAAAAAAACAGTTCACCACAATTCATTTATTTATAAAAACAATATACATTGTATTTAGATATATTACATGATTGGCCTATAATTGCACATAATTAAAACAATTGATAATAAAACAACACGCAAAAATAAAATGTTATATAATGAAACATTTATGTCAATCATTACTAAAGTAATTTATTCTGAAGTTCATTTACTGAATTAAAGCATCCTTCCAGTAAGTGCTTTCTAATTTTATTTTAAAATAAATTTAAGACTATTAATGGTTTTAATTTCAACAGGTATAGAGTTTTATAATCTGACCGCTTGAAAATGACAACCATGCAAACTGCTTCTAACCTCGAAGACTGAGACTGAGTGGTCTCTATATTTGTCTTCTTGTTCTTGTGTCGAATCTTAATGTTCTTAATGAGTTACTAAAATGTAGAGGCACGGATGAATCAAAATGTTTAACATCTTGAAATACTATTTACACAATTCCCATGGCAGAATCCGCACCATGGTGCGAATGGCTCGGTTTTGGATTATAAATGCTCTTTTCTGTAATAAGCGTAACTGTATCCCCAGAATTTGATGATATATTAGGTTGGGGAAAAAGTCTTTTCGCATTATAGTATGTATGAACTTGTAATAAAATCTCTTTGGCTTATACTATTTGTATCTGGCTGGTTTTGGTATCATTAAAAGTTTAAATTTTAATGAACATAATTCCAAATTCAATTTTTCAATTTCAATTTTTTTAATTCAAATTTTTTCAAAGTGGAGCAAGATTGGCATACCAGTAGTTACGACGTAGCTGAAGAACTGGGAATTGACCACAAAACAGTTTTGGCGCATTTGAAAAAAAAACTGGGTACACAAAAAAGCTCGATATTTGGGTACCTCACGAGCTCACTGCAAGAAACCTAATGAACCGTGTACTCATTTGTGATTCTGTATTACGACGTAATGAAACCGAACCATTTTTGAAGAAGCTGATAACTGGTGATGAAAAGTGGATCACGTACGACAAGAACGTGCGAAACAGGTCGTGGTCAAAGGCCGGTCAGGCTTCACAGACTGTGGCGAAACCCGGGTTAACTCGCAACAAGGTGATGCTGTGCGTGTGGTGGGATCGGAAGGGCATTATTCATTATGAGCTGTTACCACCAGGACCATCGATTCTGAACTCTACTGCGAACAACTGATGAGATTAAAGCAAGAAGTTCAGAGGAAGCGGCCGGAATTAATCAACTGAAGGGGTGTGGTTTTTCATCATGATAACGCTAGACCTCACACATCTTTAGCCACTCTGCAAAAATTAAGAGAGTTTGGCTGGAGAGAGGTGTTAATGCATCCGCCGTATAGTCCTGACCTTGCACCTTCAGATTTCCACCTGTTTCGGTCTCTTCAGAATTCTTTAGGCAGTGTCAAGTTAACATCACGAGAGGACTGCCAAAACCACTTGTCGCGGTATTTTGATCAGAAGTCCCAGAATTTCTATAGCAATGCGATCATGTCCCTACCTACAAGATGGCAAAAAGTTATCGAACAAAATAAACTATATTAAAAAATGTTTTGAATTTTCTTAAAAAATGCGAAGAAACTTTTTCCCCAACCTATTATATTGATTTCGACTCAACCAAAGCGTAGTAATATATGTTGTTTTGAGTTGTTTAAGATCTACCTAATCTCTCTGACTTAAGACTCAACTCAACTCAGGCTCAACTTACTGAGTTCTATAGACTAGTACAAGCTTTGATAGACAAATAGCCGTAGTCTATACTAATATTATAAAGAGGAAAGATTTGATTGTTTGTTTTGAATAGGCTCCGAAACTACTGGACCGATTTGAAAATTCTTATACCGTCGGAAAGCTACACTATCCCCGGATGACATAGGCTACATACATAGGCTTTTAAAGTAAAATTGGTTTGTCCCGGGAAAAAGCTTCAACGCAGGCGAACCTGTGCGCGGACAGCTAGTATTCTAGAAACAGGGTGGACAGCTAGCTGGTGGTTGAGATTATGTTTAGGCTTTTGTTTGCTTTGGGTTCCTTACGAAATAGAGAGTGAGGGTTTTAAGTTTCGCAATCTTGGGTGTCGTGACGTATTGTGACTCCGTGTTAGTCCCTTAGTCTTTTGTTTTCAAACTTTGTCTCTGTCAGGGTAAAATAAACGCTTTCTTTTTACTATTTCCAACAATAAACCAAACTAAACAAAGGATTTGAACAATGCCCTAGTTTGTTCCCATGCAGAAATACCTAGCTGTTATTGGCTGTGGTGAACTGTAAAGATAATTAAATCCGAGCTACCAGGTTTTAATTAAGGCGGTGGAGCATAGCTCGCTGTTGTATGCGCGTGTTCAGTGTGCACTACCCTTTACTGCTGTCCCGTTCGTTACGCTTTACTTACCTGCTACTGCCGACCTAGGTCTAGGGCTTTTGGCATGAACTGGGTGGAATACAATTTGAATATTGATTTGATGGGTGAGGGCTGTCGGTGATATCAATAGATTTAAACGTTATGAGAAACACTGGTTTTACTCATGTATTCATTTCTCGATGAAGGTGCCGATACTGTTTTGATTCGTAACTAGAGAATCTTTATCAGGGCGAGTTTATCCAGGGTCCACGTTTGCGATTCGTACTACGAAGGATGAATGTTGAAGATTCTCTAGATGAACCGAAACAGTGTCTGTGTTTCATCGACAAAATAATACATGAGAACCCGTGTGTAAACCCAGAATGTATAGTACTTACACTAAAGTGAAAATCGTGTTTCAGCTATAGTAAGTGAAGCTGCTTGTGATAGAATTCCGGGGTAAAACCTATCACATTGTAAACCATATTTTGTTGCCAAGCAAATTGCATTGCTGTGCTCATTAAAGCACATTCGTAATTATTAGAAAATAACCAAATTATATGAGACTCGTCTCCATGTCTCCAGTGACGGCGATAATGCAGTTCCACCAAGACACGTAGAGCTCGTCTTTGCTGATTGTGCTTACCGTCTTGAAGTATTTTCACTTTGTAGGGAGCTCTGCTCTTTTGTTTCTTCCGCCATCATTTTAAGACTATTTTCTTATTAATAGCCTGATTCGATTCAAACATCAAAAGACTTAGTCATCCGCTCATTTTTACGTCGGCTTATTCAGCTCATAACCATTTCAAGAGATCGTTTCGTCATAAGTTCATCGAATGATTAAGCTTTATAATTAGAATCTTTGGAATTTTCTCCGTTCTGAGTGAGCGTGACCTCCATTTTTCATATTTATTAAATTATTTCGTATTTCTAAATCGTTAAATAAATTAAGTGATTTGTGTAGTTACTTAATATAGATGGCTAGGACGGGTTGCTTAAAGAACAGCTACGTCACTATCGTCTAATTGTGGGTAACTCTGTGGTTTGACCGGACTATTTAAAATTTCGTAAAATACAAACGATATTGTTTTATTTGCAACAAAGTCTGATGTAGATAAAATTTTGAAGTGGCACTTCTAAAATTTATTTTATATGCGCCATGTAATGTGTAATTAAAGTGTTGATTAAAACTGCGGAAAATCCTAAGAAAATGAACTCAATCATGCAACTAAAATTGTCATTTGAAACTGTATCTCTAATTTAAACTTTGATTTTGAAAAATATGTTCGTTCAAATTTTAGGGAATTTTTGCTAGTCAGGCGAAATTTTAGAATTGCCAGCATTGTGGTACTTACCACTTTAGTATGAGTCTGCAACCAACCCTGGTGACTGAGTTAATAGGCCGTCCTAAAGCCTAGGCCTAGGCCTGAGCTATTGAGGTGTTTTAAATGTAAGTTTAAAACCCAGTTGGAATTTTTCTCATACAACATACAACAACCTGTACTTACTGAGCTAAAAGTAACAAAGTTCAATCTCTACCTAGAGAGATAGATGACAGAGGATTGCTACAGAATAATATAGTATACTATAAAGCTCTCCTTTAAATACTAAAGCGACGAGTTGAATTCTTGGCACGCAATATCCTTAAGAGTGATCGAACTGTTTTAAAATCTGTTTTATTTGCTTAAAAATAAGTATTGGTTTATTAAATTAATTTATGTTTTAACATTTTCCACGCCCCGGCCGCCTATTTTATTGTGAAAAGCGAACATACTTTCGGATTTAACGCTTTATTAAGCAGAAAACGAGTGAAATACTTGGAAGGGTCAACGTTTTCATTTAAATCTTTTGATCCTATTTAGAAATTTAGGTTGGACTTAAATTAGCGGCACTACACATTTTTATAGGATACATATCTCTATCCACACCCTGTTTTTCCCAGCACCGCACCAATCCTACTATAAGGAATTTATATCGTCTTTTGCATGCATAATCAATATTAATTAATCAGACGCAATGAGGCCAGTGCGGGCAAGGCGCCAGTCGTAAATCTGCCTATTTACTATTCTGTACAGACAATCAAACTAACATTTTGCGTAATGTGATAAAACAGTATAACTTAAAGGAAGCTAGTTTACTTGTATTAAATATATTGTGGCATTTGTTGCTTGTAACAGTTCAGTAATAGTTACAAAGTGAAGTCTTCATTTGGTTAAGTGACCGCTTGTAGCATTTTGAATGTAAGCGCTTACGTGTTACAAAATAATCGCTAGGCCATGTCGGAGAGTCTACCATCAGAAATACCCGTTAGGTCACAACAACAATGATCTGTTGCAAAAACTTTTAGGTGTAACGGAGAATCGCCCCGGCTACGCATTGAGCTAGCTGTCACGACTTACGACTTTGTAAACAGTACAGATGTACAATTAAAAAGTCAATTATTAAAACAATAATTGGGTGTCAGTTTCCACAATAATTATCTAAATTAGGCTTGTGTCGGTCCGCCGCAGAGGTTGGAGATAACGATTGATAATTACATGTCAACATGCGCTCTGACACGCATTTATGGTTCAATTGAAGTGATTCCAACTTAAAACGACATGATAAATTATCAATGACGGTTATCACGATAATTATCACAAAACGTAGCCCAAATTAATCACAATGTTTAGACAATCAGACTACTTCTAAGCAAAAACTACAGGTATGTTGTTGAAGAAAGAAAAAAAAAATCTTTCTTGTTATTCAATGTCACAAGGACTTATTTGAATCGTCTTATAGACTAGGTAAATCAAGGTGCGGGTTCCTCCTATCCCCAGTTCAATAAGAATCCGGCAAGAAACTTTTGTATGAACCTTGCTAATATTGTTACGGACGCCGAGTCCAGTTAGAGCAGTTCCGTCCCAAGTTTTTGTGTTATATAAATAATCTGATATTTTATAATCAGATTACGTTCTTTAATTTGCCAATCGACAAATATAGCACGTTGTTTTTGTCCTTGATTTAGAAGCGTACATATTGTCCTTTAAAAGATTAATTAACAAGCGAGCCTAAGTGTGTTCGGAACAGCGAAGGAATTTATGAAAACCGTTTCGTTGCAAGTTCAGCAGGTGTGCAACTGATGTGAGATAATCTACCGCTTACACTCGCTATTAGATAATGAATAATAATGATAATAATAATGAATGAGTAAGACCGAAATCGTTTTTATTACTTACGTAGTGATATTACCCAGTCGAGGGCAAACAAATAAAGCTTGTCCTTTATATTGTTACAAATGGGTCCCGCCTCGCAGTTTGTGGCTTGCTCCCTGATGGCACTAGATGTGGAACAAACCCGAGCTCAAGTGGCATATACTCGTACCTTTCCTGAAAAGGAAGAAAAGATACCTTTTCACTCTTGGTCGTTGCTGCGCTGTTTTTGTTTATTATTTCAGATTGTATTCAAAATAGAATATATAAATAATAAATATTGATAGACAATGCACGCAACACCATCAAGCCCCAAACTATACACAGTTGTATATGTTGACCAGATGAGTAATAGAATACTTATATATCTTTAAATACATACTTAAGATACTTTATAACACCCAGACACAGAACAAACACCTATGTCCATCGTACAAATGTTTATCCTGGGAAGGCATTGAAACTTTGACCTACAGCGCAGAAACCAGATCTACTACCAACTGAGCTGACAGACCAGTTAGAAATCTTTAATTGTCACACCCTCTATTTTATATTGACGATCTCTGTAGCGCATAATGCGAAGGCCAAATGTTTGCATTATCTGCAAATATGTATATGTCTGTATATATATATTAACATAAAAAAGTATATAGGTTGTATATCAGTTCTGTGGTTCTCATAACACATGCTCTGCTTACTTTGGAGTTACATGATAATGTGTGAAACATCTAGCATAATATATTATTTATTTATTTATAATCACATGATTTGCTAGAGTGGTGTTATAGTATAGTCAGTCCTTACCATTCTAATACCAATGAAAAAAGACGGCAACATATTTAAATAACAAATACTAAGCTAGCCGCTAGGCGCTCTAAAAGTAATGGCTTCAAATTCAGCATCTGCTGTGTACTCGTATAGGTATATATAACTACCTTCACAGCGTTGATTTTTAATTTGCCTCGCTCGGATAGTTCTTCAACGAGAGTTTAAGAGCGAAAGGGTTTACAGTTAATAAGAGTAAATTATTGTAATTGGTACTTTAGCGAAAAAGCAAAAACTTATTTCATACTGACCTGAAACCTTTCATTTTATATAAATCGTTTTTCTGTCCAGCAGTTAGTAAGATCATGGTACATCGATAAAAATAGCCTATATATTAATACAGGCTTAAATCTATATTTTTACTAAGTTTTATCCAAATCTGTTTAGTTAATATTGCGTGATTCATTAACAAACATCCACACTTTTACATCTACAATATAAAAATGAATCGCTGAATGTGTTGCTAAGCGCAAATCTCGAGAGCAGCTGAACCGATTTTGCTAATTCTTTTTTTAGAATATTCCTTGAAGTACGAGGATGGTTCTTACGGAGAGAAAAAAATCAAAAACTGCCTGAAAAAGTCTAAAACAACACTTTTCTATACTCCCATACAATCGATTCGTAATAATACTTAAAAGTCAATTTGAACTTTAATACCATACCAAGTTTAAGTGTTAGTGGAGAGGTTCCGGGAAGGCAAAACAATTGAGTGACGTTAGTATCGTATAAATATTAATGTCAATATTTGTCAATATTTATACGATGATAAATATAAATCTTCTGTGCGTGTGTTTGTAATTAAACGCCTCCTAAACGGCTGGACCTATTTTAATTTTTTTTTTGTGTTTGTTCAAATGTGTTCAAATTAGTTTTTTTTGTATTTGTATTTCTTTTTTAAGCGATGAAGTCGTGAACGGGAGAGCTAGTTTATAATATTTGTAAGATTCATCAAAGGAGAGTACCTACTTCGAGTACTATGTACCTACATGTTTTCAAAAATAAAAAATATGTCTCTGAACTGAAGTTTCTAACTTTTCCCATGTTGTGACAAAATAAACTCTATAGATATAAAACTAACAAAGCCTGATTTGAATTCCCTAACTCCCGAAGCAGTGCATACTGTATTAGATTTGTTGAATAGCTGAACATGGTTCACAACTTGAGTTGGGTAGATAGTTTGGAACTCAAAATGAATCTGTAGATTGGCAAGACTGATGATGCAGCGTACGAAAATCGGATATCCATGGAATTCGACGAGAAATGGCCGACTAATTAATCCGGAAATTGGGATACTGCTGGAATTCGTTGTACTAATGTATGCAAATGATTCGAATTGTTTGCGCTGGCTACTGCTTCCTATCAATACTCCTCGATGCTCCTAGTTTGATCGTTTGACACGTCACGTGCCGCGTGTTGTATAATACAACACGCGGCACGTGACGTGTCAATACAACTTGTATTACTCGATTGCCCCAACACACCCTGTTTTATTACTTGTGAAACTGATAACGTACCTACGTACGGTACCTATTATAGTTTTAATTTGTTATAAAGTTATCTCTTACCACCAGGCTTTCTGATATTTCTTTCATTCAATAAAATTGTTGGTTAGTATTTACGCAGATAAGGACAAACTATGGAATGTTTACATACAAATGCGTATATAACGAACTACCCTCAATTGTAAAAAAATATAATTCATTTTAAGTGTTTAAATGTAAATTAGCCCATCATGTTGTCGAAAACTATTTTTTTAATGATTTATTGAGTCGAGAACTCAACCTGTATCATACTCGTAGTTACCTTTTTAAGTACCGCTACATATTAGAGTTTGAATGTTATCCTACTAATGTACTTATTCATATTAAGAGTTCAGATTATCTAGCTTACATAGCAAGAACGACGCCTATACTTTAATGTTACTTTGAATTGTAATTTCTCATGTTAAGTCACTTTGATGACCTCTGTGCCGCAGTGGGCTAAAATCCGGCTGAGACGCAGAATGTTGCGGGTTCGATTCCCGCCGCGGGACAAATGTTTGTACGATCTGCAAGTATATGTCTCGGGTCTGGGTGTTTCTATGTATGTATCTCTGCTTACTTTGGGACCAGATGATGCTGTGTGAAATTATTTATTTATTGTCTTTTTGAGAAATAAATAATGTATAAACGGAATTCTTATACGTATATGGTCAGTTTAGTCACGTAGGTATGTAGTTTCAGTTCAGAAGTATAACCGTAGCCAGATGTCCACAGGGATCTCTTACGTATTCCTTGCAGTTCTCCTAAATGACAGAGAATATTATTTCTTTGATGTGTTATGAATAACCAAATATCTGTCTGGCGAGTTGTTATTGGATAAGTTAGCTGCTGAAAGTTTACTGGTTGATGACCTCGGTAACTTGTTGTATGGGTAATTTATTCTCTTTGGGGTATGACTCTCCGTAATTTCTGGAATTAATCTGGAATTTATTTAGTTAATTCAGACACTGATAAAAGGTCGTCTAGGTATAATACCGAAAGGCGTCATGCGGTGTACGAACAATTTATAAGTGACTAAATGACCCTGTGAACATAGTATCACCTAACATTGGTTTGATTGTAGACCACCACAGAACAAACAAAAAAATCTATCGGTATAGCCCTTAGCCCTAGAGATTTTGTGAGACCAATTGATTGATTATATAGATGTTGAATTAATTATTTGATTCGTTTGAGATTCGTTTGTACGAGTATTGTAAAACAATTGTATCTAGTAAATAAATATTCTTCGTTGACTGACAGCTACCAACTAATTTTGATAAACGGGCGCCATCATGCATTAAATTGATAAAATAAATTGCTTTAGTTGAGTAAGTATATTGTTTGATACAACACTTGCGTAAGAGTTGATTTGTGGGAGTCAAATACCTACATTAAACTTTACAACAGTAACGGTTCCTTAAAATTTAAATTTATTACAGAAAGATACCTAAGTTTATATGAGTCAGTTGACATCTTTTCACTTATGTTATAAGATAGCAGTACCTTTATTAAATAGTACATTAACCGTAATATGATGCAAAGATTTCGCTATCGAGCTCACGAGTTTCAAAGAAATTCAAAGAGTTGCAAGATGGTTCGTTTCCTCGCATTCCGTTTTGCTGTGCATTCAACTGGCAATTCTCAAACATGTGGCTTTGAAGCAACAGCTGATGCTGAAGACTCTTTGCCCTGTAATGGTTTATTTGCTTTTAACAGATCGTTTGGAATTGAATTTTAAAATATCTTCTTAATGCGCTCTACATTTTCTTTTCCGTTGGAAGAGTCAGTAGTATGACCTTTCGGTCAGTGACTTTATGTAGCGTTTAGTGATTGATTGTAAAATAAATCAATGTGGTGAATAAACACAAAGCTATTAGCAGGTGATGCCTATTTATTCTCGATTCTACGCTATGTTTTATCTATATTATTATAATAATGAGAAAATATTTGTTTCTTTTGTGTTTGTTTGTTATGGATAAACTCAAAATCTAATAAACCAATTTAAAGAAAATCTATAAATACAATAAAGATCCCTATGAAATTTTCAATAATTACAAGGTATTAGAAACTTTACTATAAATTAGATTTTTTTGCGTGTTCTGCAAAAACTTTCGTATTTTTTTTGCTAAATTGTCATTTCTTACTGTATTAAGGGGAGAACACTTTGTTCATGTGTTCTTTATAAATAAATTTTATAGTCATTATCACTTTCTATCACTGTTACACTACACTAACTCAAACGACTTCGTTCGTTTTAGTCTTCGCACTATGTCTGTGTTGTCGAGGAGCTGGTTTGCATCGACGCTCACGTGATGATTCATCATGAAGTCTATGCTCATGAGCTGCAACGTAATTTCTAATAACTGTGTCGACGAAGTCTATGTTAAGGTCCCGATGGAGGTCTTCTTTTTTTACGTACCAGGGTGCATTCACAAAAGTTATTGATGATGTATAAAATAATGTTCTATATGTTAATAGTGCTCATCATTATCCACAATTAAGTCCGAGAGGCTTTACGTCAAACTATTATAGTTAGTCACATTAAGAGTTTTTTGATCAGATCAGATCACGGGTAAAATCAAAAGAGGACGGTTCGTATCATGATATTAATCTTGTATCAACTAAATAACAGCAGTTATGATAAAACTTTGGCATTGGCCCTATAATTGGCCCCACTTATTCTGTACTTTCGTCAAACTAGCTAAAACTTCTTAAACAATATTTTGCTTGTACCAAAGTCCAAATTCTCATTTGAATAAGTTTAAATTATCATTTTGTTCCATCATTGAATTAATTTTCCTTAGATTTCCCGCAGTTTCGATTAACATCAAATTACAAGCGTCTAAAATGAGCTAAACTCTACTCTGATTTAGATTTTGGTTCAAACAAAATAAGATCCTTGGTATTACACAATATTTTAGTTAGTCCGGCGAAACGACAGAACCAGGGCTAGTGACAACGAAAAATACCTAAAGTTAAATCTATAAGACGTGGACTTGAAATATGTTTCACGATAAAATTACTACTCCAAATTGTACCCATGTGAAGCCGTGTCGGGTCGCTAGTGCTAGATAAGATAACAACACTACGCTGACATAGCATAGCACCTTTTACATAACTTACGCCAAGTTACGGAGGCTTTCATATAACCTAAAACTCCTTTACCAGAGTTTGCGTAAAATGCTTGCTGATTTAGCTGTAAGCTTTAGTATTGATTGATTTACTTACAAGGTTTCTAACCAAAATACTTGCTCTACTGGGATTACTGGAGCGTGTCTCACCAGCTTCGTAGTAATTAATCATATTATCGTGTAACACACGATATAACAATGTAAATACACAAAAACACTTCGTGTAATAATATTTTATGAGCAACAAGTAGAACGACTTTGTTTACTCGACAATTACTAATAAAAATACTATTCCGTAAGTATGACAATCCAAAAAAATTATGTAGATGTAGGTAGCTTTGCAGTTGTTACTTGTGTTATTCACTTTCAACCCACTTTAATTTATGACATCAATTTGTTTAGCTAACCCCTGAAGCTTGTTTACAGAATTTACGCTGCGACTTCTGACATTTACAGGACGCTAAAAGATACATATATAAAGGAAATTAACTCGGAACTCATATACAGCGGCGAGCTAGTGTATATCTGCAATATTCGTTTGGAGCCTTGCTTACACGATGTTTGTTTTACTGACCGGATTGATAGGAAGAGAACATACATACGCAACTAAACTCACCGACTAACTGTTCAATAATTGCAAAATTGATTGACTATTCGTTGGAAAAATACATAAAGTAGTAACATTAGGTATTTTTTATTTATTATATGGATTTGGAGGATTATATCTGTCCTGTTGAATGCACTATTTTCTCAAACCTACACACTTTTTACAATTACCTAGGCCCGATTTGTTTTGTGGCAGACTTTGAAACATATCTGGCAAGTTGAGGGTGTTAAAAGATAATAACTTTGCCTCCTATCCTGCTGATTTCCTTTTTCTTATCTTAGCCATAGATTAAATAAAAACGATTCAATCACTCAAAGAAATAAATATGTCTTCTTCTGTCTTAACATTTATTATGTTTCATCTTGTGTATGATATATAAGTTTACTTGTGTTCGTTTTAGCTGTGGATTTCAAATATTCCATTTCAATTATGCATTAAAGATCCAAGATCCAGTAACAAGTAGAAGACAGATGGCCATCATCAGTTATCGCCTTAAATACTTATATAAATTACCATGGTGTTATGATTTTGAATGAGCTAAAAGGATGACAATTTGACTCACGCCAGTTATTCGATAGCCTACTTGTAGCGTGTCAACACCCCTTCGTCTACTCTGGTCGTGGGTGGACAGAGCGATCCGAAGTTTGTTGACATGTCGCGACTGCATCTCGAATACGCTTAGATATGCAAATTTTATTGCACATGGAACATATCTTTTTGAAGTGACTTTGGGATTGGGATATCTAAACATTTTAAAAGTTCGCTCGCGCGAATTTGAATGGCGATATTCCGCACAATGGACGTCAATAAAGGTTTTATTGAAGACGTGAGTTGTCAATTTTGTTCTTTGTACGGTTCACTGGTGTGAATTAATTTGACGGTATTCGTATTGTCTTCGGATATATGTATGTATGACTTATCAATGGTGTATTAACAGTTGAATGATCTTGAAAACATTAATGTTGTTTACACTTTTGTGATAAAAACTGCCACCCACCAACATTCGTACTAGTTTATTTTCAATAATTCTTTGCATACCTCACTTTAAAGTAATCAATTTTTGTATGTTCCAGGTGAAGGACATATGCAACGAGCTGGAAGTACGGGTGCTATGTCACAAGATCCTTCAAAACGTGTCGATACTGCTCGACGCGGACCGAGGGTCGCTGTTCCTTGTGCAGGGAGAACGGGCTGCGTCTCCTCATCCTCAGAACAGCAGGTTTGTGAAAACATCTTCACTGATTTTAAGGACGGATATTTGATAAACAATACATAGAAAAATAACCTGACCAACAAAACGGTTGCTGAAGAATGTTTTTGTTTATTTTTTATTTTCTTTACTAAACTAGATTAGAAAATTAGATTAGTCAAAAATTTTCTGAGAATTGGTCAGCGAATAAAGGCTTTTATTATTATTATTATTATTACATAGAAAAATAAGCAAGACAAGCAGTTCCTACTATGTTTCGGTTTAAAAAGAACATTTTAGTGATAAAGTGATGACTAAACGAAAAAGACAAAATGAGTTATGGTTGGCATGGCAACTTGCTAGTGAAATCTAATCTTACTTCTGGTATATACTGCAAGCATTTTATCTCACCCGAAACGATATTACTTTGTTCTCAAAATTTTCTGGCTGCTAATCTTCCTTTGTCGTTCAATCTTTCTTTATGTCAATCTTTGTTAAACTTTTAGAAGCTTTTAACGTATCTATCGCTTGCCGAAAATACAACGTTCTTTGTTATTTGCCTGCGTACCAGAAGACGCACGTTTACTGATAACAGTGTTTAAGCATGACAAGGTTCACTGTAGACAGTTTCTACTCGAAGAAACGTCAAACAGCATCATCTCGTAAGGCCAAAGTCCTTTGACTTTTAACATTTGACTTATGAACTCCACATCTTTGATGGTCAGCGGTGCGGATAAAATTATTCTCTGTTGACAACTTCTGCTTTTGTGTAGAAATTCTTTTGAAATTCAAAATTTAATTTGTCTGGCATGGTAATCTAATCTAGTCGTAACTCCGAAGCCAAGTCTACGTTTCTATAAACAAAATAGCTACTATACTAACTGCGCTAATAAAATCCACTTATAATAAAAAACGCTATCTATTGATGGTTCTATGTAATATGTGATCGATACAAGCCAATCATGCCTTTTTATTTCCTCAATACCAAACGTGAATGTTAACGCGTGCGTACACTATCATTATGTTTTTCGATAAACAAGGTAAGGTTAGGCAGAGTGTTTGATCATTTCGATATACTCTATAGCCAAGATTGCGTGACGCGATGTCAATTTCCTGCCAGGAGATGAAAGAAAAATGAGGTCGACTATTGTTTTTTCCATAAGTTGCAGATAAAAGATTCCTTTTGTGAGATTTTGTATAAGAAAGCGTTCTTTAGCAGTATTTTGATATCTTAGTATGTGTACGTTCTGAGAATGTAATAGAAATAGACATATCATCATCATCATCATCATCATCATCATCATCATCATCATCATCATCATCATCATCATCATCATCATCATCATCAGCCCATAGCAGTCCACTGCTGGACATAGGCCTCCCCTAATGAGCGCCATTGCGCCCTGTCTACAGTTCGACGCATCCAGTTTCTGCCGGCAGCCTTTCGCAGATCGTCACTGCAGAAGAACCGATAACCGTTGGGGTAAACGAGTTCTTGAGTGGAGACCGCGGCTCGGCAAACGTAGTGTAGGACGCCCATCGGCAAGGTGGAGTGACAATCTGCGAAAGACATATACATTTTGATAAATAAGGGTTTAACTCACGTATTATTTTGTCGATGGAGGCACCGACACTTTTCGATTCAACTAGAGAATCTCGCGTTTCTTGAGGGTAAAACTTACCCTGATGAAGATTATTTAAATGATACCTATAACTTCTAAAACTATCATGGTTTTGAACATAATTTTCACTCAAAACGGGATATTTACCATGAAATATGAATTTTTCAGGCTTCCCGATACTCCGGCACAGTTGCAGAAAAAGCAGAAAAATTTATAAAACGGGATATTTATCATGGTAAATATCCCGTTTTGAGTGAAAATTATGTTCTATAGATGAATCCAAAATGTCCGTGCCTCCATCGACAAAATAATAAGTGAACAAATATTAAATAAATAAATAAAAATTAATTTTGGTGGACAATGCACAATAAAACCCGTGTTTATCAAAATGTATAGTACAATTCATAGTACAACAGTTTTGAAGGTGAAATAGAAATATCTTAAAACTATAATAAGAAAAACGTTACAGTATTTTTAAATACGCATACAAAAAAGCTAAACCGGCAACAATGCCAACAAAAATCTGCAATAGCTTTTTCCAATAATCGAAATGAGAATTTGCACTTGAGTGCAGTCGACCCGTTTGCCGTTTGTAATCAGAAGTTATAGCTTTAACGAGTTTCTGTCACAGTGACTGATGATTTGTGTAATTCAAAACATCTGCGAGTTTAACAAAAATGATTTTTATATCTTCGTTTCCTAGTGGTCCACCAAGCAACCTTTATTTAGATTGGCTCAACTTTCTTTGCGATCTTTAGGTACGGGTTTTGTGCTTGTTTTTGTAAGACGGTTTTTCTTTTTGTATTTTTGAGGTTATCGTTTACCATCAGTCGGGTCTTCGTTTCTTAATCGAGTATAAACATTAAAAAGACTTTTTTAGCTACCACTGGGCATTTCGATGGGTAAACAAAGGCAAGCTACATTTTTTAATAATTTAATAATAGGTACATTTTTTAATATACATACCTACGCTTCGATAAAAAGGCTACAGAATTTGCGGCCGTAATTTCCCTAAGCCTTTCCTGTTCTTATTTTTTTGTTTTAAGTCAAAGAGGATTAAAACGAGCGTTTTTATTCCCCATTATGGTTTCTGTTTTGTTCCTTTAAATGGGTACTTCTTTAGGCATTTATCGTTTTCTTCAGTGAGACTCTTTGAGATATTTAATGCTCTTCATCTTGGAACTTATTCATGGTACTGCGCATCTGGTGCATTTATGGTGATGTACTTTATTACCCTTGGTTTCTTTGTGACGTTCATATTTCAAACGTTTTAGCTGCATTTCGAATTTACATTTATAGAGGTTCCTCGGGTTGTAAACTTCAAAGGCGAGGATTTTGCCATGCGTGTCACTTTAGATCGGTATGCAATGTAAAATTAGCTCTATTACGCTATGTTTACACTCAATACTGCTTGGCTTTGCTACAGACAGAGGTTGTAAGCAAATGCTGACCACAGCTTACCCTACGAGATTCTTAAATTGGCAATTTCATGAATTTCAACTTTGGTTTCAGCTATCATGAATATTTAAGACTATTTATACTGAGCGCAAAAGTTGAAAAATACTATGTAAATTGCTGAATATATAGAATGTATTATAAGCGTACGTGCCGATGGTATCTAATTTTGTCTCTCTTCTGGACGTAAGCTCCTACTATAATTCATTTTGCGGTGTGGATCAACCAGTCGTGTGTAAGTCTAGACTAGAAATTCAGCGAGATATCTATTCCGAGGGTCAGAATGTAATTTAGAACGGACTACGACTGGGTTTGTCAATGACCTTTAGTTACTTTCTTGTGCTGGCTCGTTCGCAGTTTTCTTTCGGAATTTAAATCTGAATTCTCGAAACATCTGGATAAACCATCTTGTATGTATCAATCGCGCATGCATGGAAGCGAAAGTGAAATGAATCACACATTACCGGAATTCAAAATATTTACAGTAATGTGCTATTATAGAGCAAGTGGGCACTGTAGACAAACTTACATCATATATGTAAATTGTTAACGTAGCTGCAGTATGAAGAGGTTGCCTGCATGGGTTTCGTTCATATTATTGTTCTTTGTCAATGATCAGGATGAGGTGTTTTTTACGGTTGGTGCTGAACTGAATATAGTACGAACACGTGTATGTAAATATTTTTTTTACAAAAAGTACTTTTTTTTAATTAACCCCCGTAGTAAACTGAATGGTGTTATAAAAGTTTAACATGTGTATACGTGTATGTGCGTGTCTGTCTGCCTGAATTGTGAACCTCCTTTTTTGTAGTTGTCTAAAAAGAGTAAAAGATGCTATTTTTTATGTCCGGGTTTATTGTAATTTTAAATTTGTACTTGTTTCCTTGCCTAGCCTGGCCTAGTATATTATTTGTTTTATATTAGCCAAATTACAAGTAGGTATGTTTAATCTATACTGGAGCTCGATGATGTGGGGTATTGTACGTTGGTCTCCCGATCTATAACACGTCCAATGTTTTGTGAGACGGCACGTGAGATTATAATAAAAGAATGAATCATTGCGCACTTGGCGATGCGATTTCACAAAACGATTGAAATAGAAAGCTTCTTACTCATTTTTGTTTAATAATGTTAATAATAATAGTGTTATGATAGTGGTAAGTACAAAAGAAGATATATGTAGAAGTATCTGTGGAGGTATAATTTATAAAGTAGGTACTAGCAGCAGCCCGCGGCTTCGCACGCATGGTACCTACATAAAAATCAACCTATGTCCTTCGCCAAGGTTATTTCTATCTCTATACCAAAATTCATCAACATCGGTTCAGCGGCTTAGGTGTGAAAACGTAACAAACAGACAGACAGAGTTATTTTCGCATTTATAATATTAGTAAGGACTATACTGTTATTCGACTCATTGACTCAATGATTAAATTATGTTTTTACTCATCTGTAATATGCAATATTATACACTCGAGGTGCCTTTCAAAATTACTTACGTATATATGTGCGTTTTAACAATACGGATATATAAAAGATATTCTGATTTTGTAGGGGTAATGGCGTGATCTTAATGTTGGAATATAGTCATTTGCAATTTGGTATGTGCAAGGGTCAATCTTATAATCAAATTTTTTTTATTTTTTTTTCTACGAGTATTTTTCAAGCAAATTTATTTTAAAATCCCCGCATACATTGCTAATGTATTTAAATCCGTTGCTATAATTATTAATTGCAAAAAAACTTCATATAATAACTATATAATAATAATAACACCGGACATTTAACACAGCATCATCTGGTCCCAAAGTAAGCAGAGCTTGTGTTATGGGTACCACATGACTGATATACTACTTATATACTATTTTTTTGTAAATACATACATAATTATACAAAGAAACACCCAGACCCGAGACAAATACTTGCAGATCATACAAACTAGTGGTCCGCGCGCAGTTTCGCCTTCGCTAAAGATTTTTCCCGGGACAAAAAGTAGCCTATGTCACCCGGGGATAGTGTAGCTTTCCTACAGTAAAATAATTTTTCAAATCGGTCCAGTAGTTTCGGAGCCTAATCAATACAAACAAACAAAGAATCAAATCTTTCCTCTTTATAATATAGATAGTATAGATAATAATAATGTTTATTCTAAATTTTACATGGTACAATAATATCTAAGAACGAAATTCTAAATCTTATTAAGCTGAAGGTATGCATAATACGAGCCTGAACTAGATAATCCTGTATCCTCAGGCGTGAAGAGCTTACATAAATAGATTCTAAAATAATCACGTACATAGACATTTTATTTTTCAGTTAAATGTATAGAATAGTATCTAAAATATGAACAGACCATACTTAAACCACGGTAGTTAATTTTGAGTTGATAAAATAGAGGGTTAGTCAATTACCGCAGTGTAGGTAAACGTGATTGTGAAAATTACATCATCATTGGCCTTCATTCATCTGTTGAAGATGATTTAGGTGGCGTCAGTAAAGTTACAGAGCAGTGAATTGTAATTGAAAACTTTCGTTCATGTATCCACTCCAGCAAGCTTAGGTGGGTGATGTTTCCTCTCCAGTGACGTCACTCTGCCTGGTACAGTTTGACAGCGCAGGCCTTCTAATGTACGCACACTAACCTCTCGACCTTGCCAACAAGACACGCAGGAAAGACGAATCAGTACATGCGGTGTCGGTTCGGTTGCAGGTGCATAACGGCTGGCATCGAGCCGGGCTTATTTCAAATTTTCCTTCTCTATTGCCAGCTCTTCTGTTAGTCAGCAGGGGGACTAACCCCCAAAGGATCAGTTCCACGTAGAAATTCTCACTTGAAGTGTTATATAGTTCAGTGAAAAAATACATGATCATTGATAAGACTAGAGCAGGTATAGTCTGCATGTATAGAGCAGTTTGTTGGTAACATGACCAAAACGGGTTAAGAAATTCTCAATAACTCGAAATAAAGCAACAAGTACGAGTCATCACACTCAGTGCCAAATATTTGCATGATATCGGAAACAGCTGTATACTCGTAGGTTTTGTAGAATCATTTACGATGACGACTCTGCGATTGAACCGAAAACGGCTCTATAAAATAGTGCCTTTCATATCTATAAAATAACTACGCATTATTTTTGCTCGAATCACAAAGAAACACAAGGCTTTTATTTTAATTATTCATACGCGAGTACTCTAGCTCTATTTAAATAAAAACAAAAAAATATTAATAAAACCGGAAGTAACTCGAGAAAAATAAATAAAATAAGAGCGCAATGTTAGTTTCCAAGAATAATCCTGCCTTATGTTAATAACTGTTTGTTTATTTTTGTGTAAGATAGTGACAAATAGTGACGGGGCGAACCTTAAGCTGTTGTTTAGACAGTGTTCAAATCGAGAGGCGTTTATAAGTCAGGCCTTTATATTTGACCATCAACCGACATCTATCCATACTATACCATTTTGCAGTCTGCACATATACATTTATAATATTAGTAAGAAAACTATTATGAGTATGAAATTCATCGCTCTATATTTTCATATTAAGGAAATGCATAGAAAATACAAAAATATCTTGTGGAAAATATCTTAGAAATATTTTTGTTACTCTTCGTTTTTCTGAGGTTGCCTTTGTGGGATAAGCAGTGGCCTTCCTGTGGGACTGGGTCACTCGTTTCTTTGTATTCATATAAGTTAATATTTACTTGTCTAATTGAAATTTAATAAGTTTAATAAGCTGCTTTAACATGCTATGAACAAGTTTTGATACCTACAGCTTTTCACATGAAAAATCTTAGATGAGAAACCTTTTTTAAGGACTCCGGCGAAACATGTTATCGCATTGATAAATCCGTATATCTGTTCGAAGATAAACGTTTACCCAGTCAAGCGTATAACTTCATATAAAACCACTTACACCACAATCGGAGTCCATTATAGGAATAAAAACAAAAATTAATGGCCAGGAAATGCGAAGTTACAATGTTATTTTTGTACAAATAACTTGGAGAAAGCAAATTTTTCTTTAGGATTTTCGGAGTATCGGTGTACGGAAGTTAACAGTTAATCTTTTAGTAAAAGGAAGTGAGGGTGCAGAACTTTTTTTTTCTGGAAAATATTGTTTATTGGCTTCACTTGTAGCAATAAAAAATATTTCTAAGAAGCTACTTCCTTTTTCTTTCACTTATTTCTAAGCCGGAGACCGTGAGCCGGAGGCTTTGAGCAGTCTATTCCTTGCATCAAATTTCGCCTTAAAGTTTTTGTAAAGACTTATTGTGACTATAGAATCTGATAAACACTGACTTTACTCGCGCATTATTTTGTCGATGGAGGCACCGACACAGATTCGATTCATCTTATATATAGCTTCATGTTGCAAATACTTATATCTTTCTTTATTTGAAAAGTAAATACAACCTTTTCAACAAATCGGTGAATCACGCGAAGTCGCGAAGTAATCCTCAATTGGTCATGTCTGGTTAGATCTAGGCCGACGACCTAAGGCCCCACTGGCAGACCGTGACGGAACGGAAATGTGTACAATACACGAGGAACTTTCATTTGCGCCTTTGTCTGAAACAATACCTCGGTGGTGATTTGGCGGTGCGAGATTCTCAGCCGTTGTTTTTTCAAATATCAGAGCATTGACTACGGTGCCTTTCAGAAAGACTCGTGGGAAGTGCGGACCGTGGGATGTGGAAAGATGTCGGATAGATTTTTACACAGCAGATTTTTTTTTCTTACCCTTACAAGTATAACTATTATGGGTACAATACAATACAATACAATTAATTTCAATCACTTTATATGCGCAGGGGATCTTGTATTACATTACAGTAGAGTATAGGCATTATTTCAATAATTCGTTTGATCGCAACTTGTCAATATTTTAACAGACTTCAAAAAAGAGGAGGTTCTTAATGCGGTTGTTTTTTGAGTTTGTTTTCTCATAACCCCGTCATTTATGTGAAAGGATATATCTTCCGACTGATCCCATAGAAATTTTAAATCAAAATAGCTGAAAAAAATATGTCATCTAAGTTAATAAAATTTCGTTATTTGCTCTCTTATGACTTTCCAGTGGTGTTTACGAATTTCAAAAAACGACAAAGTACTTAAAACTGTAAAATAAAAACGTTTTTAACCGACTCTAAATAAAGGGGTTGGTTCTCAATTCGGTTATACTTTTTATGGGCTCAAATTTCATTCAATAAAGTCAGTTTTATTTTTAGTTTTTAAACCGTAATTATTTTCGTATCAAAACTACATAAACGCAGCACAGACCACTGCTAGTCAAAGTTGTCAGCATTCTAACCTATTCAGTGTTTGTATCTTGACACAATCTGCAATTGACTTAGTTTACTGCCGATGATTTGTCCCCAAAAGCCGTTAGCATGCTCCAGCTCCCGCTGCATCAACCGTAATGGATGTTTCACAAACAATGAGCCTTGGGGCTTGCAAGATAAACTCACGCTTGCCCTCATAGGAGGCCTTGATTATCTAAGCCTGTTTTAGGACGCGACAAATGGTCGCTACCTTTGCTTGTTCACCTCGAGTGACTTACTCAGATTGAACTCATCGAATCTGACTGACTATGAAATTTAATGAAATTAAATTGAACAATCAACTTTTAAAAGTAATTCGGAAGGACTCGAATGTAAGTACTTTTAGACAGATAATGCTTGCGGTATGATTCTGATTCATATGAGTATCAATAAACTAATATAGTTTTGAACATAATTTTCACTCAAACCGGTAGTACGGGTAATGTTCACAGTAAAAGACTGACAAAGAGGGGTTTGTCTGCCAATAACATCCACCCGCAAAGATAGTTTATCTCGTGATCATGGCGCATGCAACTGTGCCGAAATATCGGGAAGCAGAAAAACTCATATCATGGTAAATACCCGTTTTGAGTGACAATATATATATATATATTTAACACACCTCAATCGAGAACGAATATAGGCCTACCTTCCTTCTACCTTCTACAATGACATTAATACAAAAAACTTTATATATATTTGCAGCAACTCTCCGCGAACATTTTAAAATAAAAAATTGAACGAATCTTGCTCAACCCCAATTACCAAACTATGATTAAGTATGTAATTTAGATACATATTCTTTTTTTCAAATCGTTACTCCATGAAATACCCAATACTTAAAATTGGGTATTTCATGGAGTACATTATGGTCACCCTTTAATTTCATGCATATCAGAAAAGTATTGTTTGTCAATAATAATGTAATATTATATATATGTATTATGGGTGTGTGTATTAATAAATAAATAAACTAATATTGAACTGACTCGTCTTTCCTGCGGGTCCTGTCGGCAAAGTCGAGAGGTTAATGTGGGTACCTGGGAAGGCCTGCGCTGTCAAACGGAATCCCAGGCACAGTGGCGTCAGTGGAGAGGAAACTTCACCCACCTCAGATTGCTGGAGTGGATCCATGAACGAAAGTTTTCAATTACAATTAACTGCTCTGTAACTTGACTGACGTCGCTTAAATCATCTTCAACAGATCAACTAAGGCCAATGATGATGATGACGAAACATATATTTTGTGAATGACAACATTATGACAACATAGTATAAAACAAAGTCGCTTTCTTCTGTCTGTCTGTCCCTATGTATGCTTAGATCTTTTAAACTACGCAACGGATTTTGATGCGGTTTTTTTAATGGATAAAGTGATTCAAAAGGGAGGTTTATATCTATAATACATGCATAATATTATATTTGCATAATTAATCCAACAGCGCCGGGTATTGCGCACACGCGGTACGCAATCTATATTTTATTTATCGACAAATTGATTCAGTTGCGGTGGACCGCGTACATTGCGTTGGGAAATCATCTTTTCCCGGCATTACATTCGCACAATACGCAACCTATATTTTTTTTATTGTTTTTTTCGTGGACCGGCCAACATAGCCACAATAAATGTGCAACGCTCTCCTTGCACACCAACACGAGCGGCTCAGCCAATGAGAGAAGCAGGTTCATCATACAATACACCAACCGGCGGTGGGTCACAGCCAGATTTGTCACAGCTAAACGAGATCGAAGCTGCATCACTTATTACCTTCCGCAATAAAGGAATGCGGGATCTAAAGAGAAAATTCCAAAAGGAATGCGAATGTGCAGGAGAGGTTAAGGATGTGCGAAGTGAACTGTCACGCTTGAGTTCCCTTCTCGAAAGGTACGTGGAGTCAAATGAGACCATTCTTAGTCAGATGCAAAATAGTATAACTGAGGTGAAAACCCAAATAAATGATATAAAAACATCAAATGAGCAAACTACCAACCTACTACGAGACAATATCACAGAAATAAAGAGCCAAATAAATGTTATCATATCATCATCATCATCATCATCATAACAGCCTTTATAAAGTCCACTGCTGAACATAGGCCTCCCCAATAGATTTCCAGCAAGAACGATTTTGAGCCCTCTCCATCCACCGACTTCCTGCGATCTTTACAATGTCGTCAGTCCATCGGGTGGGGGGTCGTCCTACGCTTCGTTTTCCTGTCCTTGGTCGCCATTCGAGAACTTTTATGCCCCAACGGTTATCAGTTCTGCGAGCTATATGGCCTGCCCATTGCCACTTCAACTTGCAAATTTTGAGTGCTATGTCGGTGACTTTGGTTCTTCTACGGATTTCCTCGTTGCGGATTTTATCACGTAGTGAAACACCCAACATAGCTCTCTCCATAGCACGTTGCGCGACTCTGAGCTTGTGTATGAGGCCAATAGTTAGCGACCAAGTCTCAGTTCCATATGTCATCACTGGCAACACGCACTGATTATAGACTTTCGTCTTGAGGCTCTGCGGTATCTGTGACGAGAAGATGTGCCGTAATTTCCCGAACGCTGCCCATCCGAGTTGGATTTGTCGGCTGACCTCTTTGTTGAAGTTGGACTTGCCTAGTTGAATCGTTTGACCTAAATAGACATTATAGTCTACAACTTCGATTATATCGTTCCCAATATGTACCGGTACGGGTGCAACATGAGCATTTGACATGATTTTTGTCTTGCTCATGTTCATTTTAAGACCCACCTGTTGGGACACGATATTAAGGTCGCTGAGCATTGTGCCAAAGTCTTCCAGAGATTCTGCCAAGAGGACTATATCGTCGGCAAATCGAAGGTGAGTGATGTGTTCGCCATTGATGTTGATACCATGTCTATGCCAGTACAAGAGCTTGAAAATATTCTCCAATGCAGAGGTGAACAGTTTCGGAGAAATAACATCTCCCTGTCTCACCCCTTTATGCAATGGGATTGGATTCGTGCTCTGGTCCTGGAGTCGGATAGACATGGTGGCGTTACTGTACAGAAATTTCAACACTTCGATATACCGATAGTCGATTTGGCACCGCTGGAGTGACCGCAACACTGCCCAGGTTTCGACAGAATCAAAGGCTTTCTCATAGTCCACAAACGCTAAACAAAGTGGCTGGTTATACTCTTCGGTCTTCTGTATAACCTGCCGGAGCGTATGGATGTGGTCTATGGTGTTAAAGCCTTTTCGGAACCCGGCCTGTTCGGGAGGCTGGAAGTCGTCAAACTAACGAGCGAGACGATTAGTAACTACTCTCGAAAACAGCTTATAGACATGGCTCAACAGCGAGATGGGCCTGTAATTCTTTAAGAGGGTGTTATCCCCTTTCTTAAAGAGCAGTACCACCACGCTCCTGTTCCACGCCTCTGGCGTAGTTCCCTCGAGGATGACGGAGTTGAACAGCTTCTGGAGGACCTTAAGTACCGGTGTTCCACCCGCTCTCAGAAGCTCTGTCGTTATTCCGTCTTCCCCCGGTGCCTTGTTGTTCTTAAGCTGCTTGAGAGCCGTTCTAATCTCATATAGGCTGACGTCCGGAATGTCTTCAGTGTAGTGTCGGGTTAGGCGGGCTCTTGCATCGCTATTCGTGTTTGTAGTAGGACTTTGCGATGAGGTGTATAGTTGTCCATAGAACTTCTCGAGCTCTCGTAAAATTTCTGGCTTCGAGGAAACGACACTGCCACTATCGGTCTTTAGCTTCGCAACGACTTTGCCCAATAGACAGATCTCTCGCGAACACTTTGGAACCTTGGTTGCGCTCTATTGCGTTCTTAATACTACACGTATTAAAGAGACGCAAATCGCGTCGCATAGACTTACTAGATCTGTTTATTAAGCGAGCTCAGTTTCATTTCGCTACGTTCTGCCATGAGTTTAAGAGTGTGCTCAGAGAGTTTTTGGGTTCTACCTTTGCGCTGGGTTTTACAGAACTTTGACCCAACGGCATGGACAATTTCCACCAGACCGTCACGGATCCGCATTCGGCGAGGCATTGGAAGCGATTTTGGAGTTCCAACTGAAAGCTCTCGGGGTTTTGGATTTGGCCAGGACTTGGGCGAAGAGTAGATTTCATCAGACGGGACCTTTCTAGCTTTACGTTAAGATTTAATGAGCCTCTAACCATTCGGTGATCACTGCCGGTTTTGACCCTGTTGATCACTGAGACATCATTAAATATTTGCTTTTTTGTAGTCATGATGAAATCTATCTCGCGTTTGTGTCCACCGGGGTGAAGCCACGTCCATTTCCTGGACGACCGCTTCTTGAAAAAGGAGTTCATCATAAAGAGTCCCTCCTTTTCCATGAAGTCGGCCAATCGCTGACCCCGTTGGTTCCGCTGTCCAAATCCAAATTGCCCCACTCTCAGTTCATCGCCATTCCTCACACCTAGCCGCCCGTTGAAGTCCCATCCCATCACAACCATGAAGTGTGTTTTCGAGGCTTACATGGCATTTGAAATGTCATCATACATAGTCTCCACTTCATCGTCTGGACGTTTCGAGTGAGGTGCGTACACCTGTATGACCTTAAGCGAATACCGTTTGGTTATTCTGAGTATAAGGTATACCACCCTACTCGACACGCTTTCGATCTTTACTATGTTGTTAACGAGGGATTTGTGGACGAGAAATCTGACACCGTGCTGAGAAAGTTGATCGCCCTCCCGGTAGTAGAATAAGTTGCCGGAATTAAGGATTATCGTGTCCTCTCTCTCTCTTCGGACTTCTGATAACCCCACAATATCCCAGTGCAACTTATTTACTACTTTTTCCAGCTCTATCAACTTCTCGTCGGTCCTCAGTGTGCGTGCGTTGTATATTGCCAAGGCCAGGGGTCGTTGGGATTGGTAGCTGGACCTCTGCTGGAGATTCTTCGCACCCCCTGTCCCGCCGTTACCATGGCCGCCACCTATGCCAGGAGTAGCGGAACTGCCGGGAACTGAAGGCCGTCTTCTAGTTGTGTTCATCATATGGGGGGTTTTGCCATAGTCACCACGCTTGGGAGACGGATTGGTGACCGCAGATTCAGTATTTTGTGCTCGGGGGGTGCTGCTGCCCAATCCCCCGGTGTGTGTTCCCTTAGTCGCCTTTTACGACATCCACGGGAGGAGATGGAGGGGTCCTATTCTATGCCGGAACCACCACGGTATATGATGTTAAGAATGATGTTAAGACTTCATCATTTAACATAGCCGTAGAGCAGAGGGATATTAAAGACCACGTCTCTAATCTCGAAAATAAGTTAGCTATCGGTGAAAATAAAATACTAGAGCTTGAATCAGAAGTTAAAACCCTGAAACGATCGTCTCCGACCATGACGACACCTATACCAGGATCTTCAGCCACATCATCAGACTATATTGAAAGCCAGTACTGTAATGAGTACCTGGTACGTGAAGTCCAGGACCGAAACCAACGAGAGAAAAATGTGATAATAGGTACCTGAGGTGAGCTCATCAAATGCAGACGAAAGAAGAATTCATGACGAGTCCAAAGTTCTAATGATAACGAATGATTTGAAACTTGACATAAACCAATGAAAGTCTTCCGCGTTGGAAAATACAACTCTGAAAAACACCGCAAGCTCAAGATTTGTTACGAAACCCACCAGGGGTTTCGTAACCAGCTAAACTTCAAAACGGTGAAATCGACATTACCATAAAATATGTAAATGGTACACCAAAAATCATAAAATCGACTCCAAAAAAATTCCAACAGTAAACCAACTAGACAAATAAAATACACAAAGAAGCGTTACTTATGAAATAGTTGATCATTACAAAAACCTGAAAACTTCGAAATCCAGACTTAATTTTTTCTATCTCAATGCAAGAAGTATACGCAAAAGAGGCAAATTTGATGAACTACAAGTTATACTACGCTCAATGACCACAACGATTCTCATAGTCCTACTAACTGAAACTTGGATCTCAAACGAACAGCAAGCCCTAGAACTACAGCTACCGAATTACAGACACTATTATAACTTCAGGACGGATAGGAGAGGCGGTGGAGTACCTGCTTTTGTCCACAATGGCCTTAAGCACAGCATATCTGAATCTAACTATTTGGATGGTAATAACTACTTATGGTTGCATCAAAAGAACTACGGCTTAGAAGTAAGAGTTATATACAACCCTGGTGACACAAATGACAATGATTTCCTCACAACATTCGACCTACAACTACAATCAAGGAAAAGGGCAATTGTCTTTTGAGATTTCAACATAAACTTACTAACAAAAGAGAAACGATCGAAACAATATAAACACCGATTTTTTTTGTTTTGTTTCTTTGTTTGTTTAAGATACAAAATCTTAAACAAACAAAGCGAAGCTACATATGAAGCAGTAAACTATTAACGACTATACAACTTAGTAAAAGAACAAACTGATTATAACACAATAACAGACTATTATACACTGGAAAAGAAAATAAAACAATTAGTAAACACCAGCAAAACGACAAAAACCAAAATACTAAATCTGCCACAAAAGGATTGGATAAATAAGGATATAATAACAGAAATCAATCAGAGGAACCGAATATGGAAACAAATAAGGAACAACCAAGACAAAGAAGACCTAAATTCAGAGTATAAAAACACAAAAAATAGAGTTGCAAAATTAATTCAAGATACAAAAAACAACTATTTCTACAAAGAATTTCAGAAGTGCAGTCAGAAGCCAAAAAAGATGTGGAAACTAATAAATCACCTTGCCAAAAATAAAATATAGGAAAGCTGTGTTCCTACAAAACTTATATCTGATGGTAGACAAATAACAGACTCTAGCGAAATTTGCAAGGCATTTAATCAATACTTTTCGACAGTAGGATCCGTACTAGCAAATCAAATTTCTAAACACTTTCATGACAACACAAAACTAGCACTACCCAAACCTAATACTACCGATAACCTTAACACTAGCGATGGTGGGCTAATAAATTTTCAGCCGTGTAGTTCAGACGAAATCATTAATATAATTAAAAACCTAGACTTGACTAGGTTCAATTCCAGTGCAGGCCTAGACGAATAAGCACAATATCATTAAAATGTATTAAGGAACACATATTGGACAGTTTGACTAATGGTTTTGATCATTTTTTTATAAAAGGAGAATTCCCAAACTCACTAAAAATAGCTAAGGTATCTCCCATCTACAAATCGGGTCCTAAAAATGATCCAGGTAATTATAGACCAATATCAGTCCTTGCTATACTATACAAACTCCTGGAAAAACTGATTCATCGCCGACTAGAAAACTATGTAAATTCCATAAATTTTATCTCTAAAAATCAATTTGGTTTTCGGCCAAAGAGTAGTACCTTAACTGCTACAATTGAGCTAGTAACTAAGATTAAATCAAATATTGATTCAAAAAACGTTGTTTTGGGTGTATTCATTGATTTGAAAAAAGCTTTTGATACCGTGAGTCATAAACTATTGTTAAAAAAGCTTGAAGTTATAGGTATGAAAGGTACAGCATTAAAAATGTTTAAATTTTACTTGTCTAATAGATTTCAAGTGGTAAAAATTGGAAATCAGCAAAGTGCTAAACAACTTATCACATATGGTGTTCCCCAAGGATCCATCTTAGGCCCTCTCCTGTTTCTCGTATATATTAACAACATAAATGAAAAAGGATTACATGGTCACATATCTCTGTATGCTGATGATACGTGTTTATTTTACTTTGGTCCATCAATACATGAAATTATCAAAAAAGCTCAAGACGATTTAAACTCCCTTTGCGATTGGTTTCAGTACAACCTCCTAACAATTAACACATCCAAGACATGCTACACAATTTTAAAAACTAAAAATAAAAAAATCCCGCCGCACCAACCTCTAACAATAAGGGCTTGCACGCACTAGCGGCTGGCCGCGATGCGGTGTGCCGTTGCGGTAGGTACATTGATTATTACATGAAACCGCATGATAACGACGCACTGATTTGGGTTGTAAGGTTCATTTCACAACAGGAAATGTGTGAAACCTGTTCTCGGGACATGGTTCTTGAGGAAAAAAATTGCGAAAAGTACTTAGGGCTACAATTGGACAGTGGTTTAACGTCGGGAACTCACATAGAAAATATACGAACAAAACTTTCGAAACTTATAGGCTCACTACGTAATTTAGTTCGATGTATTCCACGCCAAACTCGCTACACAATATACAACTCGCTTGTTAAACCACATCTGCTATACCTTATTGAAATTTGGGGTAACGCCGCCAAAACTAAACTAGCTGTCCTGCAAGTTCTACAAAATAAAATAATCAAATTACTTTTTAACTATCATTACCTTACTCCTACTAGAACTATTTACAAAGAAACAAATCTAATGACTATTAATTAATTGTACATCAATTGTACATCGTAAAATTACCAAAATCTCCATTCATACTAACATATCGTTTTTAAAATCAAAGCAAGTAACAAAACGTAACACTCGCCGAGCTAGTTATCTTGTCAAGGTCAGAACAAATTACGGCAAAAAGATGTTTACTTTTGAAGGAGCACAGCTTTATAACAAACTACCCGAAACTTTGAAAAATGTTAGCTCGTTTCATACCCTTAAAACTGAACTCGCTAGTTTTGTTAGTGAAAATTATCCAAATTTGTAATATTGTTAAATTCTAGGTGTACCTAGTTGAAATTATTCGTAGTGTGTGTGTGTATGTGTGAATCTACCTTTTACTTTTTCTTATTTTTGTACCTACCTATCTTTTCATTTCAGTAAACAAAACCTTAGATAATAACTGGTATAACTACCTATCTACAGACCGAACAACAACTTTACTTTTATAAATTGTTTACTTAAAGCTAAAAAACTATTTTCATGTAAGTGACTGTGTCTTTTTTGAGAATAAAATATCTTTAAACTTAATCATATAGTAGAGAAACACTAATAATTTTAGAGGTTAGCGTATATTGGTTCAAAGTATTAGAACTACTGAGCTACAGCACGCGTGTCTGGGTCAGCTAGTATATCATAAATCATTGACATAAAATGTGACCCCTCGCTACACGAACACACGCTAAACGTTTCTAAGCTCTGTTAAGTAGTTGATCTATTTATAAAGACTAGGTATGCTACTCTATGACCGCTTCAAACCTATCTACTCGCTAAAATTTCATGGTTGACTGATAGAAAGTCGCGACCGATAATATTGCAGGCTTTAATGTGATTTACCGTTCTCGCTTGCCACATTAATGTGCCGTCGTTGCACGATTTAGTGCGTCGAGCGCCACATTGCATGGTTTCCAATTTGCCTCTAGAATTTCTGCCACATTTAGCTAAAACTAAAGCATCCTGTACAGTAAAAAGTACCACTTAACGCTGTAAAAAATCTTGTTATTAGAACCTAATAGTACCTAATAGCATGTATAAGAAGTCAATGGAGGTTGACTTTCTTTATACTTCAAAGATCATACATTATCAGTCAGTGATAATAAAAAAAGGATGATTGTATATTGCTGGACATTTCACACACTACCATCTTACCATCTTTGACGACCTCTGTGGCGCAGTGGGCTTAGGTCCAGCTGAGACGCAAAAGGTTGCGGGTTCGATTCCCGCCCCGGGACAAATGTTTGTATGATCTGCAAGTATTTGCCTCGGGTCTGGGTGTTTCTATGTATAATATGTATGTATTTACAAAAAAAAAAGTATTTAAGTAGTATATCAGTCATTTGGTACCCATAACACAAGCTCTGCTTACTTTGGGGCCAGATGATGCTGTGTGAAATGTCTGGTATTATTATTATTATTATTATTATTATTATTATCTAGTCCCAAATTTTCAAAACGAATTAACGGCGTCTAGTAGAAACGTCGCGTAACATTATCTAGAGCTGGCTCCTATCTAGTTCATTCAACGAGGCAATGCCGCCAGTGTCTTGGGGACGCTGTCCTCTGGCAGATCGTTTTGAGCTGTCCTTAGATAGCTCAACAACTGTATTTATATATTAATAAGTACATTTCTGTGAATAATGAATCAATCAATCAATCAATCACATAGCCCGCTGAGTAGAACCCTCTACTTTATTTGGGTACCAAACGAGTCTAATTACGAAGTGACAATCACAACCGAATATTCGTTGACATTGTAATATTGACACAATGAAGAGCCTGGATAAATGATGTTGCGATTTCGAAATATTTCGAAGGTTTTCGTTTTGAATCTTTTATTACTTCTCGTAATTGTGTGGTATCAATCGAGAACTGTGATTGCTTGTGTGGCAATTTAATTGACCCAGAGACAATTTGACTTAATAATCGATTTACTTATCATCCGTAACAAAATTATCAATTAGGATAAAAAAAGGCTAAAGACCAGGCGAAATTCCTGTCGGATTCTTAGAAACTTAAAAAAATAAAATTTTATTCCTTTATTTCAGACATTGACAACCATATCACATAATATACAATAAAATACAAAATTATGTATTAAACATAAATAATACAAAAATAAATGACAAAGTTAATAAAAATGAATAAAATTTAAATAATACTTATTTATCATATATATAAAAGGCGATGTGTGTATGTATGTTCCCTATAGACTCCGAAACGGCTAGACCGATTTCGATGAAATTTTTAGGAAATCTCCAGATTGGCCTAGCGGGTGTGATCTTTGAAGTTTTGTAGCGATCGGATCAACAGAACTTTTTTTTTGCATTTATCAAATTTGGTATGGATATTGATTGTATCTTAGGAACGGACTAAGCAACTTTTTATGTATGTACCTACTATGCGTGCGAAGTCGCGGGTAGAAGCTAGTTTATCATAAGGACAGATATCCAGTGCCTGTAAATTGGATTCGGTAGGTAGTCAAATACAGTCCTTAGAATGGTATTGTTGGAGCGCCTTAACCTATACTAAAGCCACTATACGCGTTCTTAGTCCGGAAGCCCCCGCATCAGAGAAAATACTCGATGCGCTGGCAGCCCTATAGATAGGGATCTTATGAGGGATGTACATGTACAGGGGTACGCATTGTTGTACTTGACTCTTAGATGCTGATAGATTTTCTCGTGAAGTTGAACCAACGTTGGTAGGTGTACATATCTACACAATATGCCTTAAATACTCGTAGTGTGTTCTTCACGAGTTGCATCTAGTTTCGCGGCGTGCGAGCATGTTTCCTCTTACTGCAAAAGCCCTTCTCTCCCTCTCTTTATTACTGTCATTCAATGACTCCGTCAATTTACCTAGTATATAAGAAGACTTTCAAAGATTTGTTCCACATTCGCCCCGCAGAGTTTTGCCCCATATGTAAAATTCCAGATTCGCCCCACATTATATTCCTTGTTCGCCCCGAATATATTTTATTCATTATTTTAATAATATTTTTCCACGTTTTCCCCATTTTGTGTTCCTGTTTTGCCTCGCATATTTATATAATACATTTAAGAACAGTCAGAATATAAATGCTTGAAGCATTGAAACATTTTAATGGTAAACTACGTAAATAATACTTTGTTATTTAATTTTTTAAACTTGCTTTACAACTCAGCAGCATAATGCAAACTCTGCGAACAAAAGGTTGGGACATGTGCAATCTCTTGTTTCATGGTCAAACAGGCTAAGTGCTAGGACAATCACGTTATTGGATTATCTATAGACCAGTACCAAACCAGTTATCTACTGTAAGGAAGATGGCAACTTTCTAGAAATGATAAAAGATCATAAATGAGAGTGTCGTAGTGAACTAAAGTTGTGTTTTTTTCGTGTAAGTTTGTGAAATTTGCCTAAAGTAGTGATTATGTTATCTTTGGTGCCAGTATGATCTTAAAAAAAAGTTATTTTTATTCAACTTTACATAGAGTTTATTTGTTTTTTCTTGTTTCTAATTAAGTTCTTGCTAGTCTATTTATTAATTGATAATGTTTGATTAGGTCCCCAGTATGTTGTATCAGTTGTGTATTAAATATAACTCAAAATATGAGACATCATTTTTATTACATTACATTTACATTTATTACTAATTTTATTACATCAACAAACACAAATGTACTTCATAGTGAAAGTCAATTGGTATATATTTATTTTGAACTATAACATGACAGAAATAGGTTTTTTATTATGTGTTCTTTTTGTGTGTTATTTAAAAACTGAAAGTTGTTAAATATTTAACACCCATAAAATTTAAATTTCAGTTTTCCATCTATGTAACTATGTTAGAACCAGACACAACCACTACGCCATCGTCGTCACAGAAACATTTAACATACGTAGAGCCAAAAAGAGTTTAGCCGATTCTGCTGTAGGTATTCGGGATTTGTACACACAATTTTTTTTATTAAAAATATTACAATATCATGGAGGTGTATTAACAGAAAGTGCAAATTGTAAATGGTCACTGACGCAAATGATCATCTAATAAAATCATCACAACATAGTATTTGTAGGCAAACATCTTACATCAAATCTGCATATGCAGAAGGTAAACCCATTCCATTGATTAACAATTAAAGCATAATAAGACTAAAAAACAAAGCAGTTGTTTTAAACTCTGCCTGAATTTTCAAAAATCAAATCATGTTTGGGGGATACGTTCGGTAGGGATATAAACCAAACACCTCCATTTAAGTTAAGGCGTGTATTATCACAACGTACATGATGTCAGACACACCCATTAGCGATATATGTGTACGTTCGTCCGTGACCGCGGCAGAAGCTCAAGAGACCGAGTACATGATGATCAGAGTGAATGCCTCTTGCGGAAACGGAGGATCATAGACTATCTTAAATCTAGTACATAGATAATCTTACATCTATTACATAGGTAATCTTAAATCTATTGTTGCCATAGAGAAAATACAGAGATGATCGACTTAGACTACATAAAATTAGGGGCGTTAATTAAAACGCCACACTAGTATTTATAATTCATAAAATAAAGCTATATATAAAAAAATACATTCACAAAAGCGTCTGAAGTACAGAAAGACTTTAAAGTTGTAAATTTTTGATTATTGAAATTAAAAACAAAAATTTTGGGTTTCGCTAATAATAAAGAAATGAAAGATATGGTCCAGAACATACTGAAGTATCTAGGTGACGAGACATTCTAAAGTGTTGCATTTAAACAGTTATATGTGATTTATAGCGACCCCAAAATTACAGCAAACAGAATTCAAATAATACCTCTGTTTTATATCATGTTGATGAATAAAAATAATTTAAAAACATTGATCAATTGGTTTTATTAGTCAACTGTACTTTGCTCTTACTTTGGTACCTTTTGTAATGTGGGGCGAATCCAGAAATATTTTTGACATGGGGCAAAAGCAGAATTTTATAGAATGTGGGGCGAACAAGTGGGGCGAAAGTGGAACAAATCCTTTCAAAATGGTCCGTTTAATTGTAAAAAACATTTTTTTTCTTTATTTCAAAACTTACTCGAAACGTGCGAGATGATGACTCTTGAGAAATCTTAGACCTTGCGTGCGCTTTTACTCGTAAATCCACCGTTCACCATTCATGGTGTGTTTTGCTTAGTTATATTCTTGGACATCAACTGAGAAACGTTCAGTATCTGTTACCCCTAGTGCAATAACATTGGTTTGAACTTTGATTAAGGCTTTATGGTCTACGCACATGGCTCGGTTAGTTCATTTATTCAAATGTGTGTATCTAGTATAATATGATTTGATTTGAATATAAACCGGTCTCTTATGTTCTGAGAAAATTACTTCCTTTTCTTAAGCTTCTTATATTTAACTTTTTCAATTCCGTCTGCATTTACTATTTAATTTATGAGAAAGTGCATTTCAGCTATATATAACATACTAGTTGCATAATACCGAGAAGTAGGTACTTCTTTTGAAATTACATCCTGTGGTTCCCGGAGTAATAAAATAATTTTATGATGATTACTTTGGGTCGTTAAATTTAAATTGCAAGTGTGTGGTACTCCTTTTATTCTTGAGAAAACATTATTTATGGTTGAACATATTTATTTTGTTTTTCTATGAATTATTATTTTTCGTCGCGTCGCTGAAGCACAGATTTATAACGATGCGTTTTCTCGTGATTTTGCACGGTGACACGAATCAGTGCCCCTACAAAGGTTTTAAAACTTAAAAAAAACGGTTTACCTCTCCTACATGTTGACGTTTTTTTTTATATATTCTATATAGGTCTTATTATATTCATAAAAAAGGCGTTAAAATTCGTTGCCATCTTTCTTCATTGATATTATAATTATACTTATTATTATCTACTAGCTGCTGCTCGTCGCTTCGCTCTTGTTGTAACTAAATAAAAGTAATCTAGGTTCGTACCTATTATACAATCTATCTCCTATCATAGGATACCAAAATACCAAATTTTACCAAGATTCGATGGATAGAAATATTGGGACTGATTCTTCCACTGTTTCCATTGCTGGCGGCGGCGGCAAAAAATACACTATCACCTCTTATGACGGCGTGCACATTACAGTGTTAAAGTGATCGCTCCAAGAAAAAAAAAATCAGCTGTCCGGTCGACCGAACCATGGAAAATAGTAGCTATATTTTCTGGCGCTTCGGTCGCTTTGCTCGCTCGCTTTGCGCGTTGTTTTCTATACGCTAACATAACCTAACCAACTGGTTCCGATCTGATTTGATAAGAACTACAAGTCTTTTTGAAAAGTTAAATAGGCACGGGAAAGTAAAATTTCAATTAATTGCGTTTTTGTTGCCACAAAAGAAATAATGGGATATAATTTGGAAAAAACGCTAGTCCCGCTTTTCTATTTTGTATTTCCATGGAAATAGTGGGTTACACCCGATTCGATTAGCCATGAAAAGGTAATAAAGAAACAAATAGACACACTTTCGCATTTATAATAGTAGTATGGATAACTTCTTCTTTTCGTATCGATGCTTCAGTCGTTATACGGTTTTAGAGTAGTAGGAGGCGATCTCAATCGCACTAACTGTGGCCGCGTTAATATCTACCCTTGTGCACAGAATGCGATTTGGACAGATTTCGACACAGAAGGCACACGAGTAGATGCGCCATAGATTGTGTTAGCACATGACACGCAGTCGCATTGCACTAGGCTGGGTTCCCTAGATCCCCATTTGCACATGTTCAATCTACAGCGGCAACCTGGGTCATGGTGGTAATTTATCCTGCGGGCTGATAAAATCAGGAGGTGAAGGTTTATGTATGACGATTTCGCTAGATACGCAGAGGTTGTTCTAAGTGCAGCTTAAAAACATTAAAAATAATTTACGAGCTAGATCCTAGATTCTCAGGGCGAGACCAAAGAGTTCTAAAGAATTTAGTGGTTCATGCTAGTGGTCGGTCTTCCGATTGAGTTATGGGTCTACACTACGGCGTATACAAAGTCGTGGGCCATAAATGGGCGAGATTATCGCAAGATCACTGTAGATGGCACAAGCTATATTTAAACCGAACAGTGAGTATCAGACTGTTAATGATAACGATATAACTTTTAAACTTTATTATGATTATACAAACTTATACTTAGGTACCAATTTGCATTTTCTTGCGGTAAGATTGTAATTAAAGCCGATGTACAGTCAAGTGACTACCCTCCGTACTAGTTGACATTGTTTGACGGCACTGCATCGTTGCTCTTCCGAAGTTGGCTCTGTATTATCACGATACGGTACAAAATTGTATCTATTAAGTAATACAAGTTACTCACTATCACGATTATTCACATAAACTATCACGATTATTGACATAATTTTCATGTGAAACATGAAACGGGATATTTACCATCATTTGTGAATTATTCTTAATCCCAATTGGGTTCAAACACAGTCGTGCAACATTTTTCTGATCGGTCGTCAGGAAACCGGCATGTCGTAGAACCTGAAAAGTTCGAATACATGTGCCAAGTGCACGAAAATAGCCTCTGAAGCGCACTTTAATCCTTTCCCCACACTTGTTCGAAATAACTAGTAACACTAAGAAGAAGTGAAAATTAGATAATAACTGCTGAACATCCATAAAATCTCAACTTACCTAATTCTAAAAGCTATTCTCTTACTTTGTACTTGTACTTAGTAAAACTATACACAAACCCAGATTGTGTAAACTGGATGAAGTTTAAATTAAAGATGGCGGTTTTCATCAGCTTTACAACGGTCTGTGGGGAGGGCAAATTACGGAAAGGACATACTTACTAGCATAGAACGGCGTGACTTGGGCGTAATATAATTTTTAACAAAAAAAACAAACTTCAAACTAAAAAAATCCTTGACTGACCTTCGAATTCATCATCAGACCCATAATGACAGTCACAACCTATTTAAGTGTAAAGTTCTTATCAATACAAGTTAATCAAGCCCAAACACCAGGTAATTGCTGTACATCGTTGAGGAGTTCCCTCGACTATCTTTCGGCTCCATCATCAGATCGACTCCAGACCTTCAGACCAGACCTTAAATACTTAATGAAATGAAAATTACAAACGCACTAGTCGCAACTACGATTTTCGAAGGTTTCCCTCGATTTCTCTGGGATGCCATCATCTGATCCTGGTTTCCTTATCTTGTTACAACCCTTGGGATATCTCCTTTCAGCAAAAAATAATCATCATAATCGGTTCATAAACGACGAACTTATGCGCGAACACACATAAAAAAAAATATATACGGTCGAACTGAGAAACCTCCTTTTTTGAAGCGGTTAAAAATTATGTCTTGCACGCACCGCTTCATGTGAACGTGAACATACTTTTCGTGTAGTCATAACAGAACATGTTGATGACTATGAGGGTAACACTAACAGTGTTACCCTCGGTTGTGTGTCCAACCCTTGGCCTGACCCAGCACTTCGTTAAGCTAATTATGTTTACCTGTTTGCTTTGGTTTAATTTTTACTGAGAAACAAATGGTTTTGACCAAAGAACTGTTTACTTTGGTTAAAAACACAGTCGTATTTTATCTTGACTGATGACAGGTTCCTTATTTCGGTCCAGTCTGTTCTAAATCATTGTTTTTAACATTGTTTTTATTGCGTTTGACAATGGGTATATAAATAAATATAAATAATTATGCCGGACATTTCACACAGCACCATCTGGCCCCAAAGTAAGCAGAGCTTGTGTTATGGGTGACTGATATACTACTTATATACATTTTTGAAATACATACATATTATACTTAGAAACACGCAAACCCGAGACAAATACTTGCAGATCATACAAACGTTCGGGCGAGAATCGAACCCGCAACCTTCTGCGTCACAGCCGGTCCTTGGCCCACTGCGCCACAGAGGTCGTCAAAATATGAGGATATCTTAAAATATTAGCTTCTTTTTTTATTTTTGTCTACTAGTTGATTTGAAATGTTTAAAGTTCGCCTCAAGATGCTTCTTTCTCCCACTAATGTGTTGTTTAGATCAGTAGGGCGATTATGGAACTCTAATTACAATCAATTACAATCAATGTCTATCAGTTTTCAAACGAATGATTGAAATTACGATAGACATTGATTGTAATTAGAGTTCCATAATCGCCCTACTGCTTGCATCCTTATTCATTGACATAACATAAATAAAACGACAAGAACAGACTATACTTTAGCGCCACGCTTATTATTTGAATTTTAAGATATAGGATATGACTCATATCTATGGTCCTTAATACTAACAAGTTTCCAGTGAGAAAATCAACTAAGCACGTTTGTCAATTGAACACTGATTGAGAAATAGACTAAATATAAGCTCATTACAAACCAATTTGAGGTCTTTTGGGGTTATTTTCGTAGAAACCACGAGCTCTGTAAGCTTATTACGTTACACAAAATAGCAAATTAATGTAACGTACGCGGTGAAATTAGTTTTTTACAAAGACCGAAGTATAGCATAGTAAAGATTTTACTAAAAACAAAATATCATTATACAACATAAAACCATCATAAAAAGGTATGATGCGCACTTGTTTCCTGTTTCTGAGAATTTCGTCTCGTACAAAACAAGTGGGTAATGTGGATTCAGTGTTGTGGATTCAGCATTCTCCCTCGGGGATGAAGGGTACAAAATGGCACTATGTTGTAGAACGTTTCCACAATGTTTGCTGACAAGTTCTTCAACGGCTTTTATTCGTGTCGCTCGTGAAAATCTTCCGACTTATTCCCATGTGCGTAGTATAGTTTTGTGCTTATTATAAAAAGGGTCTTTCTCTGAATCTATTTTTAGTTAAATATTTAATGTTTAAATTATACCAACAATAGAGCCCTTGTATAAAATTTATCAGCTATTTTGTGAGTCCCTGAAGATTTTTATGAAAATTTAGAAACTTTATAACTTTGTTTCGTGTTGTTTAAGTTAAGATACAATTTATAGACCGCAAAGTTGTAATCAAGTTTGGAGCTTAAAAATTTACAAAGTCATGTTTGTATTAAATTTTGCTTATGATTTATTACAATGGTTGTACATTTCTGATACTTATTTTCAGTTCATACTTATGTTTTGGCGGGTAGCCAACTTACATAACGTGTCAGGCATAATATATATGTTGGCCTTTGGGATAAGATATACGAGTGGCATATCGGGTGCAATCTGTCCATGATTTCACAGTTGGTTTCATTATTATTATGACAACCGTGGCGCGATAATTTGTAGTCATTACTATGTGACACCCTGTCATTTTTGTATGGTGCAATAATATTTAACAAACACTTATTGAAATCAACCTTATGATAAAAGTGCTTAATACCGTTAGAAGCATAGATTAAGCCAGCGTTTTTTAGTGAAGAAATGAAAGAAAATAAAGAAAATAATAATAATAATAAAATGTTTTTTTCTGTATAAACACGAAACAGACGAATATGACTAACTAAATAAGTATAAGATAAACAAGAAAACTTGTTCAAATGTTATACAAATGTTATACAGGGGCTATGGTTATTCATTTAGATTCGATTTAGATCAATTTAGGTCTAATATCTCCACACTAAACAAGTCTGTATCGTGGAGATCTGTATCAATATATATATAAATGTTATGTTGGTTTGTGTATGCTTCAAAAACTCTGCACCGATCGAGCTGAAATTTTAGAATGATATATAATCCGCATCAAGGATTGTATTTATCAATTTTTTTTTGTACCACAGCGAAGCGTGGCGGGTACAGCTTATACATACAAAACTGATAAGATGAATGAATTGTCTGAAAACATAATGGGTACTTAAAAGATTAAAAAGAGAAATACTATTAATACAAAAGAAAATATGAAACCATATGTAAATAACACAAATAAAACACTATACAAAAGAATTATAAATGCTATACAAGCGAGAATGCCCCGTTTCAGAATATGATGGTGACAGCAGCCATTTCCTCACCATGAATTTCAGCTCAGGGGGGGAAGTTAAGTCAGTCAGCCCTTAAGTCACAGTGCTTAGCTACGGTGTTTCCTACACAGAAATGGCTTCATGCATGGCTCATTCTTATAAATAAAGTTCCCATATCTGTTAACGGGCTAAAAATTAGACCTAACACGAGAGAATTACATTAAATCTGATTGATGCAAATAGGGTTTATGGTTTGTACAATGCGGGTAGTTTTTTTGTATATGTATACAGTATACACAATATACATATCCAGAGTAAGCTCATTAATGAAATTGCGTCAATTTATTTGCAACCGCATTACGAATAGAATCGAATGGAATATATAATGTTCAGAAACAATTTATATCAATTTATACAACCCGCAGAAGGTTGCGGGACCGATTCCCGCCGCGGGACAAATGTTTCTATGATCTGCAAGTATTTGTCTCGGGTCTGGGTGTTTCCATGTATAATATGTATGCATTTATATAGGTTCTCATAACACAAGCTCTGCTAACCTTGGGGCCAGATGATGCTGTGTGAAATGTCCGGGATTATAACTAAGTACACCAAATATAAAATAGTTACAAAACAAAAATTAGAACTAATCTTTAAATTAATTATACATAATAGATTTCGGAGAGACATTAAAACCGTATTATTTCCCCTGAATGACGTAGCACATTATTTATAGCCTCGCTGACCCCTGGAATGCTAAACTGTTACAGTTCGCAAAACACTCTGACACAATACAAATGACTACAGCTTGGCAAGGTCAAGGGTTCGGGTTAAACAATACGGGAGATTTGTAGTCGGGATTTGCCATTTGTGTAAGTGTTGAGATTGCTCCAGCCAGGCCCATTTTGGGGCATTTCGACGGTAAAGCGGTTTTTATCTGCGATATATTATTATGATTCGCTGATTTTAGTCACCCATCTTTAGTATAATAACCTGATTTGTGTGGTGCGATTATGAAACACACTTCTTATGTCTTACAAGTTATTTCGAACCACTACTGTTTAAAAGGATTAAAGACCGCCTCAAAGATTCTTTCTTGCACTTGCATATGTCCTTTTCGTAGGTTCTACGACATGCCGGTTTCCTCATGATGTTTTCCTGAAAAACTGCTTGTGTGCTAAATTATTTGAATCATTTATTTGACTAAAGGAAAAGGTTTGTGAGATAGAAGGTAAAATAAATGATATGGTAAAATGATTTGAGTTGCACCTAAATAATTTTTCCATGGAACGAAGAAAAAATGCCCATCTGGTCAGTAGGCGATGAAATCTTGGGAAGAAATCTTGCGGCTCGTAAAAGTCTTATCATCCAACCTCTCAAATCTATAAAAAACAAGGGATAGCGGCTGTTCAAATGCTTGTTGCTAATCCCGAGCTCGACCGAATCGTAAATGAGGAATGGTATTCGAAATATCTTTTCTGAACTGGGAAACGCGAGCTGTACTTTGATTTCATAGGCTTCATCACTTACTGACGAAAACGAAAATGGGTAGTGAAAACATTCATATAGGATCTTCACTATTTTAAGGCTATGGCTAAGATTGAGAGATGCAAAGCAAATCTCGCTATCCTTCAAAATTCATGTCGTTTGACAAACGGTGACGCCTCCGTTTGCCAAATTTTTGTGCATTGTAACATATCAAGCTAGCGCTTAATTTTGATCTTGGGCAAAGGTTACGTTTGCCAGTTCACATATCATAACTGGCAAGCGTAATCTTTGCTTTTGCTTTGAGCTATAAAACAGTTAATCGTATTCTACCAGAATATATTTGACGATAGCTCATGACTACAATCCTTACAAATAACAGCACCTAGAACTTAACCTGATATTTTTCATTAAATTATGTTGAACTTAAATTCATAACCCTAAAGCTCTGTTTTGCATTGAAAACTGATTTGATACAGGACTAGTCCTATGGAGTGGAAGCTAAGGATAAGGTCACGGCCGACTGGAACAACCTTTTGATGATGGAGGAATACCAACATAAAATAGTTAACAATTGCTCGCATTTTATTGGTATTCGTTGCAATAATTTCCGCATTATAAACTTTACGAACTGACTTTAAAACGATTAGAAGAGTCCCTGACTTTTCAATGAACTTGGCACTTGGTTCTTACGATCATGTTAGTCTGCCTTTTATAAAAAAAATAAAACTTAACTTTAAAAGGCCTTAATTTTAGCTAGCAATCTCAACACAATAAACACACCCACTTGATTAATTCCAGCGTAAATGCGTTCCCTATGAATTTTCTCAATTGTACGTGTATCGTATCGTATCGTGTCACGAAAGGATAACAGTGCGTCTCAGGCCTCAGTCTTGAAGTCATATTATGCATTTGACAAAATGTCCTCGATCTTTTTAGGATCTACGTCGTGCCGGTTTTCATTCAATTGTACTGTTTTAATCAGTATGATCAATCAACAAAGGCTCTTCATGAAACTGAATTTAACATGTTCCTACTAAAGTGTAAATTGCTCGAAATGTAATCGACACCAATTTCACTGTTTGTTCATGTGAAATAGCCTTAGCATCCAGTTGTTCGAATTCATTGAACGGATATGGTGTCACTCACTTCGGCCTCATGCCACTGAGACTTTATTGAGTAGCTCTTAAGATAAGGGGTTCTGGGACATAGCTCTTACATAATGCCTTAGTCATGCCGGATTATCACTGATTAGTTTGCGAACATTATTTCTATACTGTGGAAAACCCAGATGGGTTAATCTGTTCCGCCATGTTTATTTTATAATTCGAATAAATACGGGTTTTACTCGCGTATTATTTTGTCGATGGAGGCACCGACACTGTTTCGATTCATCTAGAGAATCTTCATCATTTCGTTTGATCCGCGGTCCGCTCGTTGTCGCTCGAGTTCACGGTTCGCACTTCGCACTGCGGGTGACGTATCTCGCGGCGCGGCGCGGGTCGTGCGTGTAGGTAGGTAACAAATTTCGTGCAGGTACCTTCGACTTCACCACTCGTGTCCTGAACATCGGGAACCGTCCAACATACGGCACTGACACTATCTTTAACAGGCTGCACATCGTTACCGTAATATGTTCCGTCTAGACATGACATGATTAGAATGATGTTTTATTTTATTATTTTATTGTAAGAATCTAGTATGAAAATCCAAAGTCATCATTGAATTATTACCTATTTGCAAAGGTTGTTAAAATAACCGGATTACCTGAAACTGTCTTCGCTTCAGGCTCGCGTGTCTCAAAGATTTGAATTATAATAAATTGTGGCGATCCATCTAAAGGCGCCATATTGGACTCTTTTAGATCGTGTTGCCTACTTATTCCTGAAATAAACCTTGAGAGGTTTTATTCTGAAGATATTTTTGGTTACATTGTGATGGTAAAAAGCTTAGAGGGGAAAATGATTTATGTATTGAGGTTCTGTAAGAGCTATGTCTTTTATGTAAGTGGTTGGTTATTTGGTTTTATTCATATTAGAACGGCTCTTACCGCCTATTTATGCGTTCACTGATAATTTATAACTCAAACTTCAATAAAACTTCAATAGTTTTATTTTATCCATTAATTCCGAATACTAAATCTTGGACTAGATGAGTACTAATGTTTAGCCTTAACTTTCTATACGGTTTAACGTTGTTAGATAAATTTGTTATTCAAGCTGACTCAAGAAAGCTAAATACCCGGTATTATCAAAAACAGATCGATCAAGCTTTAAGATTCCAGTCGCGGCTCCAAAATGATTTATTACTCTTCAAATTGTTTTTTGAGTTCAAGGTTTCTGATTTGTAACGTCACTTTGTTCACTTCAGCTTAAACGTTTTATTTGTGACAGGTTTAGGTTTAAATCTATAGAATTGTTGAAATGGTGTCTTACGGACCAAACAATAAACCCAAAAGTAAAATCAAATTCTTTCATTCTTTCGTGGCCTCAGGAATTACGGAGGAGTTTTGGAGATTAATTTCATAGTAAAATAAGAAATGAATCTCCCGAACTTCTGAGAAGGTGGAAGTTATAAGCAAGAGAAAACACAACCACACTGTAGCAAACAATAAACCCACTGGTCAGGCAATTTCATTTCAAGAATTCCGTCATTGTCCACAGATGTTTGGTGTCTAAACTGTTCGACGTGTGCTCGAAGTCGACACCTGAGCAGATGGAGCAACTGGACGAGATTCGGATACCTTGGGGAAGCGGCATCGTGGGCTACGTAGCAGAGAGTGGGGAGCCGGTCAACATACTTGATGCTTACAAGGTGCGTTTATAGGGCCTGGCAGATTGATGTCATTTGATATATATTTTTTTTTACAACACTCTTTACTAAAAGCTTACTAAAAGCATTCTAAAGATCGCTTTATATTGTATCATAGTTGACCAGAAGTGATGCTTAGCACATTTTCGGTATATATATGTATATTCTTAGAATCTGTCTCTAGTGAAATGAAAGTACTTGCCGAAATTAGAAAAGTGTAAAACTTACATTGATAATATATTCTTAATGTTAATGTTTATTATATGGAGTAGCAACATCATTGGCGAGCAAAAAGCTGCTCAATCAAATTGTGTCATGCAATATTTAGTTAAAATGTGGGCTGGGAATCATTATTGGGAAATGATGATTATTATTGTGAGAGCTATGTAACTCTGCCTATGTACATTTTAATAATTTGTGCCTGTGAGTGATAGTTGGGTGAGTACGAGGGCTGCTCTTGTAGTATCTGTAGGAAAGTAATGAAAATTATTAGTTTATTAGATTGGTTTTAAGAAAAATTGATTTATTTTTCCTAAAACAAATCCAATAAAACGGACCTAAGTAAACTGAAGCAATCGAACACGTTTCCCGCTGCGTTAAAAGGTATCATAGAGTTATATTTGCACTGATATAAAACTGTTTATCTAATAAAAAAAAACAAATTATCTTGAATACAGTGAAAGTCACTTTTATATTCGAAGATTTTATCAAATCTTTTTCAAAATAGAAATATAAATTCTAATTTTAGTGTTTCTAACGGAGTTTTGAAACTGATGGCAAAAATTCATATCAGATAAAGATTTGAGTTTGATAAAAATAAATCGACTTATTAGTCGGATCAGAGTCACTTTCCATTGAAAGCTAACGGTAAATATAATTGAATACAATGAGCGAAATAAAGACGTTTACGCTATTAACTAATACATGGTTTACATAAAATAAACTTGGGCAAACATTTTTAAATTTGGATTGGACGCAAACTCTGGTGAAAAATATGCTTTGTAAACATTTTTCAAACAGGTCGGTCCGTTCGATGTTTTATGAGACGAGTTCGTCGAGCCATCTGTATAAAATACTGAAATCTGAACTGCTACGAAATACTTGCCTTTTTTTCATTTGAATGCGTATAAATATGAGTTATTTCTGTAAATGTTATTTTAAGTAGAACAATGAATTTGCCAAGCTCATGTGACCACGCACTTTGACGGCTTCCGAATTCAGTAAAGATAAGAATGAGTAGTGGTCAGGTCACAAATTAATAAAAAACCATCAATTTAACAAAATAAGAAAATAATCAAATAAGAATTTAGTACAATTATATAGTTTACAAATCAGACTGCTACTCAGGTTACGCTGGTCACTAACAAAAATGTCCACGAATGTCTGTAACGAAAATCTGTTAAAGAAATCTCATAGTACGAACCTTTGAACCTTTGAACGACCTATCTTATGATATTCCTCACGATGGGGTAGTGTTTACATGTAACCCTTAAAGCCAATTATTTCAACATTTTTAAAAGGGTCATAAATATGTATTACCTTAGAAATTTCAATCATGATTATCTAATCATGATTGTTAATCTTAACAGTCTGCAAGCAAGCGCTCTGATAAGTGTCGGACAGACAGACAGATAGACGGCATGACCTCAAAATTACCTTTAAATGATGTATCACAATCCCTAGTTCATTGGACAGAAATTGTAGAACATTGTCTTGATTAACTCGCGGTGAAGCGTTTTCAGTTTAAAGCTCGCGAGTGTATAATGGTTCGGAAGGACTCAGGAATCCTAAAAACGCCGCATATTTTTAAATTTAAATAATGCTTTCAATGGTCTAGGTTTATCTATGATTTTATAAAATGCAGACAACATGCCACCTCCGCCGGCATTCCGCTGGTATAGACAAAGAAGCATGATATTCATAACAGATTGCTAGAATGTCTTGTATACCAAATATTGGTTTGCCTTTCTCGGAAAACCCAATTGAGCGGGTAGTTTATTCAGTTCACGTAAACCGGTAAAATGTTGTGCTTCATCCCAAGTATACGTTTACTGCTCGTCATATCGTAAAGATTCCAGACATGCTTTCTTAGTCGTAATATTTTCTCTTGCGTTTTCGTTTGACGTCATTTTTGATTTGCCTCTGTGATTTAGTAAAGCTCTTGCGTGTTTTGCCTTGTAAATCGGGTATAGGTTAAACTTTGGGGTGCATGTTTTCATGTTTCGAAATATTTCATAATCTAATGCTTATAAAAACAAAGAACTAACCAATTACATTTTAATAGGTGTTATGGTTCTAGAACGCATAGAAAAACAAAGAATGAAGTAATTAAATTTAAATAAATTTAAATATATAATGTTTTTGTCATTGAATGAAAGACATGTTTATGTTAATTAATATAAATTAGTGCATCCATTATTTTTATTGTATTGCATAATTTAAATTTATGCTGTTTTATGAAAAGTGCGTTTCGCGATTTTGCAAATGTCATAAAACTAAGCAATTTTGAAAACAACAAGGTCCAGTGTTGAACTTGTTTTTTGTGTATTTATATTAGTTGACTGACATTAGGCACACGCACACTAGTTTTTTTTTTATAAAAAATACACACAAGAGCCTATGTTGCGCATCAGGACTACGTCATTGTTATCCCATAAATCTACCCGAGGAGGTAACCTCCTAAATTTGTATATTCATCCCAAGAATTTGGATCAGAATGTGCCAGAAAGATCCCGTATTGACATCAATATGTAACGCAAAACTCTAAACTCCATAGAGCTACGTTTGCTGCTAGTTCTTGGTTGTTTTACAGTAGCTACCCTCCGTCATCTGTCAGTCATGAGGTTGGAGGGATTTTTCGAATCCGTCCGACCCACGTCTCGTTTGCGCCGCTAAGCCGCAAGAACCCAAACATTCCGTACTCCCGGGAGATTTATTCAGCTCAGATAAGTTTATTGTGATAAGTTTTGACATTATTGTTTTGATGTCTACAGTGTCCACGAAGAGCTTAGTTTTAGGCTTAAAATAAGTATACTAAATGTACACATTTTGAGCCTTAAAAATAAGATACATTGCGTTCTAATCTAGGGTAATCATCTGGTCTGAAATTATTCGTTGGTCACGTCAGCAAAGGAAGAAAGTTAACTAAGTTACTTATTCAATGTAATTATTATGTCTAATTTCCAAAATGCCTACGAAGTAAAATGCCTAAAATGTAAAATTACTATTTTGCAGAAAACCTAAACAGAAAAATGACTTAAGTCCCATTGTGCCTAAAATATAAAAGGTCTAACATGTGTGATGCCTTAACTGTGAAAGGTATACCTAAAAATATTTTCGCCAAACTTATAATACCTAAGAAGCAAAAAGCCTAAACTGTTTAAGCTCTCTATAACGAGTATGTTTAAGAAGTATAATAACGCCTAAATTTTTTCTTCCAGGAGTTATACATAATAACGGGTTAAAACTGTAGTTACACTACCTAGGTACTAATATATAAATAATAAAATAAAGTTTGTGATGATGTTTGTTACTCTTTCATGGCTAAACGGTTGAACCAATTTGCATGAAACTTAAAATATACATACATATAAATATACAGTTAGTGACCCACTACAACATATAGGCTACTTGTTATCCGGGTACCACGTGACTCGCGGGCGGACACTGCAATTATTTTTAAATTTTATACAAAGTTCTTAATCATATCCTTCTTCTTTTTCTTCGCGAAACATACGCTTCTCTAAATTAAGAACATTGCTTAGAAGTTATGATGGCGTAATAATATAGTTATTCAGTTGGTCTAATGCTGTCGGTACCTCTTATTAAAAAATATGCCACTATCGTAAGATTTAGTCATCTTCCTATGTAGGTGTATTGCATTTTAGACTATTTGCTTCTTAGGAAGTTTCACATTTATACAATTTGGATTTTAGGCATACTACCGCCTTAGGTTTTCTGAATTTTAGGCATTTTGCTATTTAGACATAACATTTAGGCATTTTACTTCTTAGGCAACTTAAAAATTAGACTTTCTGATCAGGAAGCATTATTATCAATCAGAGCCCTTCGTTAACGTCTTGAGCCACTAGATTTTTCATTGACTGTTACGAACATTTTGTATGTAAAATTTTAATGATAACATAGACTTTTTCAAAATGTCAAAGCTAAACAGCGAGTTGAATGAATTATATAGTACTAGCTGACTCGGCAAACGTTGTTTTGCCATATAAATATCTTTCGTTTTTTTTTTTTTTTTTCATAAAAAGTATCCTATGTTATTTCTAATACCTCCAAGAACCTGTGTACAAAGTTTCGTGATGATCGGTTAAGTAGTTTTCGCGTGAAAGCGTAACAAACAAACTTACATTCACATTTATAATATTAGTAGGATAGTTGTTTTATATCGTGTTTTTCTGATAAGGGTTGTGATCCACAGAAATCAAAGAACGTCTGTTATAAAGGTCAGTAGGGCTAAAAAGGCCACATTGAGCAATTCATCTGATATCAATTCATTTCCTGAATTGATAGCAGATCCTTAGCAATTCTACTAAAATTCGTAAAATGGTCAGAAATTTAGGTGAATCGTACGCAATTCATTTCATCAGCAGATTCATATTTGGCATTTATATTGCCATACGAAAATATAACAAACCGTTAAAACCGATATTTTTTTTTAACTAATTTAATTACTTTACGAAGGTTTGCTGTAAACAAAGTGTTTTTAAAAACCATGCTATGCATTATTGGATATCAATAAACTAATAAAATTATTGTTTTAATAATTAAAAACTTAAAATTAGAAGTTGATGCATATAATATTATTATCGACTGGCAACAATTCGGATGTCAATCACAGAGTAATTCTCAATGTCAATCAACACAACAACAATAAATCACCATAATACAAATCAAAACAAGATATATTTTATGTGGTTTTTGTACGATTATCACTTGAAATGTTCGATTTGGTGAGGATAAAACCACTTACACCTTTCATGGACCCCTCCATTTCAAAAATACTACAAAAACAACATTGGTACCTATTTTGCGTGTGAACAAACGTCGATCGAGTTGGAATATTTATTACAAAGTTTGTAAGTGAATTAACTTTTTGTTATATGAATACCTAATTATAAATGCCTTTCCTATTTACATCAATTTTGTTCTGCATATCTGTAAATGGTTATTTTTTGTAGCAATGGAAAAGCGTTTGGCTAGAGTGGAGTACTCTGGAGTAGATATTCTTCTAAATTTCCTGGAGCTTGGCTCGGGCTCGGACTTACAATAATATTACCTGGGGAGGTAAGAATCTTTGTGCTTTTGATAGGAGGTGGCTTTGATATTTAATGCTGAGGGGTCAGGTTATACCAAAACTTGTAAAGATTGATACATAGTAGTAAGTATTTCTAGTAATAATTTGTGAGTATTACCGAAGTATCAACATACTAATTTCTAAATTATTATCTTTATATTTTAATGTTTTTGTTTCAGTATGTCAGCAATTATAGAAGTAAGCTGAAAATGATAGTTACTGATTTAAACTCTGATGCCAATGGAACAATGGAAAACAAATAGAATGACCCTTTCCCGAGTAAGCGCCTTGTCAGACCTTGAAAGTAGGATCTTCGCTATCATGGGACTATGTATTAGTGAGACAGCGCCTTGGATGAGCGTTGGGCTCTTCCCCAACGAGGTTGACTAAATGAGTTATACATATAAATTTAATCTTGCACACACCTAAGTGAATAATATGAATATTATTTAATAAATTTATTTATTTAACAATACATTCTAAGACAGTTAATTCTAATCTGTTTACATATTGACCTAAGATTAACACTATTTCATTTTCAGTTGGGTGGAGTTGTTCGAGTTGGGATTTGACGGTGCATGATTGTTCGACACAAATGAGTCAAGATTTGCCCCACCATGGCTAGCATCTATACTTACAGTATTTAAGTTGTAGTAACATACCTAAATATATAACAGTATATTAGTAGGTGTTGGCATTGTACATAATACTAAACCAAAAGAAATTAAATTTAGATAAATTACTTTCACCTGTACCTAAACATTGTTTTATTTTCATATAAACTTTCATAAATGAGTACCTACCTATCTATAATTATCCTAGAAAATTTACATATTCTTACATATTTAACAATGGCATCAATTCACTCTGAAACACAGGGCATGTTAAACTTGAGGTAAAAATTGTAAATAAGAGTAGGTAGGCACTTAGGTAGATATAGTTAGACAGTAGTATAGTAGTTTTAACTGTGTGCTTTTAATAAAAACTATTAATGACTTAAGGGCCTACCTTATTTTGATAAGTACCTATTGGGTGAGACGACAGGTCGGAAAATACCTAAGGTTTCAGCTCATGAATGGGATCACGACTTTCACATTTGTTCAGTCTATACCTACAACCAAAGATTTATATAAACTCTTGTCCTATTCTTATAGTTCTTGATGCCTAGAAGTTGTAGGCTACACTACAACCCAACAAACTGAAAGTCCGGCATCTCGATAGTCCCATTTTGCGAACACTTTGCCGGCGATATGGAACATACTCCGAAACACGCCCGTGCATCAGAAAGTTTGAATAAAGACTTAAAAATCTGACATTATTAATGCATTTTTCATCAAAATCGACGATATGAATTGTAAAAAGTTCCTCACGAGTAACTTTTTATGAATCGGCTATTTGACGTGTAAGCAATTCAGATTTTGTGTACCATTTTACGAATCTCCATACAAAACTGTCAAATAGATGAATTGTTGATATGAATCGGTTCGTGAATCATAATATGAATTCTCTTCATGTGGCCATTTTGTGATTTGCAATGTAATTCATATTAGGATCATATTATGATTCATACAATGTTACCTTTTTAGCCCCGCAGGCCTTTGACGTTCCTACATTATCACGATTGATTTGATTTCTCCTCGACATTTTTATACTGTGTGTGCGTGGGCGTCTATCTAAGTATATACGAACTTTCATTAACGAAGATGCTACTTTTTGTATAAACTAAATCTAGTATATTCAAAGATAATCTGGTCTAGTCTGACTTTAATCTTAAGTCCCCATCATCAGATTGACTTAAGAGGTTGATAAAATATCGATTTCAGGAACTGAGTTAATAGATAAATATTCATGTAGAATAATATTCAAATTAACGAGTTTGTTTTACGATTTATTATGCAGATAAGAATCACTTTGAATGTTGAGAGCCACTTTAAATTCTCATAGGCTTACCAATAAACTAATCGTCTGTTGAGATCCTTGTAACTTGATAACCTTAATTTATTTCATATTCAAATTTATTTTTTAAAACTGCCAATGTTTGCAGAATTTAAGACAGCTTAGATTAAGATATGCTATCTAAATATAAGATGATTCTACTAAACAATAAATTGGCCAAGTGTGTCGGACCACGTACAGCGATAGCTTCCGATGTCAGTAAGGACGAGAATGGCTAGTAGTCATGTCAAACCATCCTTTTTAACAAACTACAATAGTTTATGAATTGAACCATAATCTTCTTTTTAAGGTCTACAAATCAGACTGTTACACATAATTTCGTAAAGCTGTTTTCGTATTTGGCGTATGTAGTTAAATCTCCATTTAAGCTTATGTAACACTAGCTGCTGCCCGCGGCTTCGCACGCGTGGTACCTACCTAAAAAGTAGCCTATGTCGTTCTCTAAGGTCCCATGTATCTCTATACCAGAATTCATCAAAATCGGCTCATCGGTTTAGGCGTGAAAACGTAACAGGACAGACAGAGTTACTTTCGCATTTAATAATATTAGTAGGGATTATTTTGTTTTGCGAGTAAAACAGAACTTAAATTTTGCATCAATTTATGTTCAGCGCTTTCTCTGTACTCCTTACTAGATAGTTAACGAGTTAAGCGCTGAAATTTTAAGTTCTTACCTACCATAGGTATTCTTTTAACCCATTTTTCCATAATTTCAAAATCTATAGTGTCATCTATAGTCATCATATCATAGTGTCATCTATAGTCATCATATCATAGTGTCATCTATAGTGTAAATCTATGTTTTAAGTTGCTTGTATTTCAACCAAAAACAACATATTTTTTCCTGGTCAATATTTTTTCCAAACTGCTTAAAAATAGTCGTCAAATTAAATTATCGTGTTAATGACTCCCAGTCGCATAACATATTTACAAGTTAACCTGACAATTTTTCACTCTCTTTGAATCAAAACTAGGTTTATAACTAATCGATTACGATCTGTGTCCACTTAATTAGAATTATATACTAGATATTTAAATAATTATCCAAAAGCCGAAAAGCAGTGTTATCGATCAAACCTAAGTATACTTATATCGATATCTTGATCGATCTTGAATATATCGATATTAGATTACAGCCCCAATATAATGTTACCTAAATGTTAAAGCTTTCACCATTCACTTATTAAACTTATCTATATTATTTATATTTATAAGACACGATCAGCTTGACTGATTACTATGTATGAGTTAAATCACACGTATGACACAGAATGAGTAGTATAATTTATCTATGTAAGATACCGATACCGTTGAAGCTAGTCGATTATCTTTCCATACAAACGTCGAAGGATGGTCACACGACGATCTGATGTTAAAAAACTAAAACTTATATCAATTTGTCTCAATTTGTCATCATAATTGCTCGCTTGTATTGCAACAGAATCAAAAACTATGGGTTTGAAAGATATAAACCTCAAAAATTTCGTATTTCAACGGAGCTATGGGCGTAAATAAATAACAGTACCTGCGGGCCTAGCACGGCACGAGAAGAAATAGTCTTTCCACCTTTTTATCCACCTGTCAGTGGAAATACACCACCACCTGTCCACCACAAGTGGATAAAAACGGGGGAAAGACTATTTCTCCTCGTGCCGTGCTAGGCCCGCTGGATGACCGAGCTTTGCTCGTTATAAAACACGCATAAAACGATGTTTCTTTAAAATGAAACCTAGCTAGATCGATTTATCGCCCCCGAAACCGCCTGCATACAAAATTTCATGAAAATCGTTGGTGCCGTTTCCGGTATTCAGATAATATATAACATAGATATATACAACAATAATAATAATAATATTTATTTAGCATCCAACAAGAAAAAGCAATGAAAAATGTAAACTAACTAAATACGTAAGTACTAGGTATCACTTAGGTAAATATACAGTACTACTTAATTGGTATGTAGGTAAATACTTCCTACTAAACTAGATAGGAACCTATTCATTAGTACCAGTTAAATTTTGAAATTACTACCATGATACAAAACTAAAATAAAAACAAAGCAAAATATAAGAAAGTAAGATAATCTAATTTACATAATGTATAGGTAATTAATTATTTTGAGGTCCTACTTGGAATAATAAAATTCTATGTATAGATACGTAGGTAATGTACCCACTCGCAAATAACATTACCTGGAAAGTAGCAAGTAGCTTCAAAACAAAAACATGAACAAAATCTACCTACATTAAATAAATCTACGTACGCCGCGCACTGCGCTGGCAGCCCGGGCAATTTCTATACAGAATAAGCTAGCGCATTGAGAATTGCACGGTACAGAAAAGGAGGAGACTTTTTTATTTTTTTTAATAATCTATTTCAAAGTGGTAATATAAGGCTATTCTACGATATATGGTGTGTATAGAGTATAAAATGTAATATAATATAATAATATAAATATATATTATACTAATAGTAGTATAAAATATAGGATGATATATAGAAAATAGAATATGTATATGTATAAGTATAAATACTATAATATAATACAATTTTATTTAAAACAATGAAGATATAAGCAGTAATTTTTCTGTACCGTCATAACCCAACGCAGACAAAAAAGAAACAATAGTAATCTATAACTCAGATTTGGTAAGCGGGAAGATTGTTCTATGATAGCTGATTCTATTATAGAGGTGTGGTCCAAAAAAGCAAAATTGTCGATGAGCATAAGCAGATGAGAATTTAGTTTGGGGTATAATACGATCTTTACGTCTAAGATTGGTAAAATAGTCAAAATCAAATTTTGCTTGGGTATAAGTTCTTGAGACAGCTTTTTGAATAAAATATTGGCGCACCGTCAACACCTTAGTTTCAGCATACAGCTGTGATGTTGGAAACCGAAAGGGCTTTGAGAGCATCACCTTTAGTACCGCTCGCTGGGACCTCTCAGTAAATATGATTTGTAAGCTCCTCCCCACACAATCACACAATATGTCAGCAGTTTGTTACAAAGGGCGAAATGAATAGTTTTCAGTAAATCAGGCGAGAGGTGCCTAAGCTTTTTAAATACTGGAATTAGTTTACGTATGCGACAAGTTAGAGTTTTTGTATGCTCTTTCCAGCTCAATAAGTCATCAACGATCAACCCAAGATATTTTATGGATGACATTTTCTCTAGAGAGGTACATGCGCAGGAGGATGGTGAGTCACAAATGTGAGCCTTTATATTTAGAGTATTGGTGCTAGGCTTACTTCGAGAAGTTTTAGCAAATGTAAGAAATTTTGTTTTACTAGTATTTAATGTAAGCAAGTTCTTTCTGAGCCAAGACATAACCTCCTTAAGACCGATTTCAGCGATCACTGATGCCCTATGCCAATTTGGTACACTGAAAACCAAGGCTGTATCGTCAGCGTAAGCAACCAGCTTACCACCGCCAATTCCAAGATCACAGAGATCGTTGACATAAATTAAAAATAACGTTGGGCCAAGAATGCTGCCCTGTGGCACACCATAACTAATCGGAGTTTCGTCACTGACTAGATCACCTAGCCTAACACATTGCATTCTGTCAGAAAGATAACTTTTGAAAAGCTCTAGAGCAGTACCCCGAATACCCAACCTGTCCATTTTGTTGAGTAAGATTGGCACTGACACAGTATCGAATGCTTTCGATAGGTCAAGGAAAATACCTATACATTTATTGTTTTTATCAACTTCGCGAACTATATAGTCGGTGAGAGATAACACAGCATCTTCCGTTGATTTTCCAGCCACAAACCCGAATTGATTTTCCGAAATCAACCCAAATTTAGTTAAGTAAGATCTTAATATTTTATTAAGGAGCCGTTCCAGGATTTTAGAAAGCGATGTTAGGATCGATATAGGACGATAATTTGTGATATTGTCCCTTTGTCCACTCTTTTGTATTGGCTTGATTATTGCCGTCTTAAATTGAGATGGAAACACTCCCTAGTTTAAAGCTCAAGTTGCAGATGTGAACCACGGAAGGAATTATTAATTGTTTTGTTGATTTAAGAACCTGCGAAGAGATACCATCGTATCCGACAATGCAGGCTTTTAAACTCATAATAACAGTTTCTATTTCAGAAGAATCAGTGTCAAGTAGGCCAAAGGATTGCAAAGAATTAGATAGTTTTGAGGTAGAGGAGGAAAAAGTATTATCACTTTCACCTATAGCGTCAGCTAGCGCTTTACCAATATTTGCAAAATAATTGTTAACACAGTTAATCGACTCTATTGGTGTGGGTCTAATGTTTAAAAGGTCATTATCAGAACCACTATCTATCTTAGGACGAATATTAGCAATGTTTTTAATAACTTTCCATCTTTTTTCTGTCTTTGCCAGCTTTGTGTATCAGAGTTCTATCAAATTCTATCCTAATTTTCCTGAAAATATCAGAGCAAAAATTTCTATATCGTTTATATGTTTTAATTAATACCAAATTCTTAGGATCTCGCTTAAGATTTCGATGCAACTTATCACGGTGGTTTATGCAACTTAACAGTCCTGGAGTGAGCCAAGGTTCCTTTAGTCGCTTGCGGCATGGAACTAATTTAATGTAGGTATTTTTATCAATAGCTTTATTTAAAAGTTCTATTAGCAAACCTGTTGCCTTATTGACATCTTCAGTAGCCAGTATTTCATAGAAGGCGTTTTCATCTAGATCAGAAGCAATTTTATCATAATTTATAACACAATGAGAGTTAAACCTATTTCTGGGCGTTGAATGGTTACCGAGATTTATTAGAATGGTGTAATGGTCTGTTATAGTAGTTGTAAGAACAAGGGTTGTAACGGAAAGCTTAGTTTTTAGGAAAACATGGTCAAGTACACTATGCTCTCTAGTTGGCAATGAGTGAGCCGATAGAAGCCCATGATGTGCCATCAGGTTTAAGTAGTCTTCACAGTCAACCCTTGGGTCTGTATCAGATATGTTAATGTTAATATCTCCTGTGAAAATGATGTTCTTATAAGATTTTAGGGAGTTTAATACATCATTCATGGTATTAAAGAATGAGTCCATAGAGTGGTAGGACGGTGGTCTATAAATAGCAATTATAGCGGTGTCTTTCCCTACGGTAACTACAAGGCAGTTACACTCGTGTGCGAGTGGTACTGTCACTAAAGATACTATATTATTTCTGACGTAAACAACGACTCCTTCATTTTGAGTCCTGTTCAGTTTCGAGCCAACTTCCTTGAAACTACTTAGTTTTGGAATTAAATCCACTATATGAAGCCAACACTCTGTCAGAATTATAATGTCGACATCAATTTGTAAGCTAGATAAAATAGCATGCATTTTAGCTGCGCCCACTGACGAGTTTATACCGCTGACTAGTGTATCCTTAAAGCTGATCTTATAGTGAAAACTGAATGCATTTACATGAACTTAGTTTTACCTCTGAATTTTAGCCGGAGACATGCTCAGACTCTTGACTTTGTTTGGAGTTTATTTACCAATGAAACTGGAAGTCATTAAATGGCTTCAGTACAGCTCTAACCTAGACAAAACTGGGAGCTAGAGTTCATGAAGTAGGTAAGAAAGATAGTTCTATTAAACGAACCATTTGTTTAAACTTAGCTTCTATTCTTTATTATGTGGTCGTGACGCAGGTACGGGCTATGATGTTGCTTGTTCCACAGAGTAAATTTATCGTAGCCTGGTTGTGGCAAATCTCAGAAGGCCACTTCTTTTTATTGTAAAACTTATTTTATTTTCCTACACGGCTTTAAACCAGATTGTAAAGCGACGGTAGATAGCTTCAGAGGACCCTCGCGTATCTACTACTAATCATCGTATTTGATAATCTCGTATTTTATTTTTAACCGACTTTATCAAAAAGGAGGAGGTTCTCAATTCGTCGGAATCTTTGTTTTTTTTATGTATGTTCACCGATTACTCGAAAACGGCTGAACCGATTTGTAAAATTCTTTTTTTATTTGAAAGGGTTCACAGGTGGTCCCATATTAATACTATTAAAATCGGTCGAACTGAAAAATCAACAAAAATCTAAAAATTGTATACATCGGTGATGTTTTCATGTACTTCGATACCTCGCTGTCTCATTGGAGCGGTGCGTTTATTTGGCCTACCCATATTATATATATACAAAATACATCTACTTTCCACTAAAAATGTATTATAGGCTCAAATTTCATTCAATGAAGTCTGTTTCTTTTTAGTTTTTAAAACGTAATTATTTATTTAATCGTTGTAGAAAATCCACAGCTCTTGATAACTAAATTTATAACTTATCGTATACACAAAACTTAATTTTATAACCGACAGGCAATAAAGATTTACATGATAATTAACATAGATAAGCGACAGTAATCAGGTGTGGTTTTTGTATGCAGGAATTCATGTGTGTGTACTCTAGTTGTGTGTGTGCCTGTGTGTATGTGTGCGTGTACAATAATTTAAGGCCTAGCTAAAAATCACCTATTTTAAATCACCAATTAGGTGAGGGAATTACCAATTAGTAGGAAAGGGATAGAGTTTTTTTACAAATTTAAAGCTTATTTGTAAGTAAATAGATAATATTACTTATGCATGCCGTAGTATTTTTGAATATTTTCGAACTCAAAAATAGAGATTTTAAATCTTTGCCGTAGTATAAGAGTGAGTTGAAGTAGGTAAATTGAAAGATAGTATTAATAACTAACTTATATTTGCCGGCATTATTAACTAAGTATCTAACAAACAACCAAGCACCCAAACAAACTTTTACATTTATATGGTGGACTAGCGACCCGCCCCGGCTTCGCAAGAGTGCAGCTTAGACTTATAATTTACAAGTACATAATCAACCATGATTATAAAACTATTTAGTTTAATCAGGATTAATATTATGATTTGATTGAACCGTGTTTTGGTTGACTTATATAAACAAAAAGCGATTACTGTGACTTAACTAGTTATAGTTAGCCTCGTAGACTTTTTTGTGGGTAATGACTCATCATTATCATCACATCATCTATAAACATGTAGTACATTACATTTTGATAAACACGGGCTTTACTCACGTATTATTTTGTCGATGGAGGCACCGGCATTGTTTCGATTCATCTAGAGAATCTTCATCAGGGTGAGTTTGATCCGCGGTCCGCTCGTTGCCGCTCGAGTTCACGGTTCGCACATGTAGTACATTATTTTATGTATCATCAAAAGTTTTTGTAGCGCACGCCAAATGATGAATTCGACAGGCAAGTTTTTGATAATTTAATAAATTTTTGATCGTAGAGATCTTTGATTCTCTTAAATAAGTACCTGCATGAGCGAGCTTTGCTCGGTATAAATCACGGATAACACGACATTTTCTAAAAATGAAACCTAGCTAGATCGATTTATCGCCTTCGAAAGCCCCTGCATACTAAATTTCATGAAAATCGTTGGAGCCGTTTCCGAGATTCAGATTATCCTTCCGGACCCAAGGCACAACTACTATGCTCAACTGATTGTGCCGTGGGTACTTTTGATTCCCTTCTACACAACTAATTGGTCCGTTCCGGAAAAAATATGTACCTATGACCCAACTGACGAAAACTCGAATCCCTGGTTGTGCCGTGGGTTCTTTTGAGACACAACTGATTGATACGTTGGGAAAAAAATGTACCTTTGACGAAAATTAGACGCAAATAGCCATACCTACACTGCCAAACTTAAAACTTAAAAATAAACCCATGAAAGAAAGGAAATTAATAAAACCTCATATATTTTAGTATTACTTATTTTATCTTAATTTGTCTAAGGCATGGCCGAGGCTAATTTCACCGTTGATAAGTTGCATCTGGACAGATCTAATAACTTTGTCATTGATGATCTGATCTTTTTTACGTTTTGCGGAAACGCCTTTTGTTATTTGCATTTTAGAAGTGGATACAATTACTTTAAGAGCATTCAGTAGGCGCCAAACATTGACTGTGTTTTTGTTCACGGCTTTATTTAATTTGCTGTGCCATCCTTCTAAGTAGTTATTTATTCTGTGACGCTCACCAAATACGGACAGAACAGACAGCACATTACACTTTATAAAAAAGGTGATCAATGTACTTTGTAAATTTAGGCATTATTAAATTATGAATTTTGACTTCCTCCTTGATATATTGCCAGCCTTCTAATATTCTTTGTTTTGGCAACAACGGTAAAGCAGTGGTAAGGCCAACAATTCGTCTCTCGGCCTTTAGCGTGTGGCCTAAAAGTTAACATTTTCGCCACATATTTTTGTTCCAATGGTAATAACAACCACGAATCGCAGCTTTTGGAAAAAACTTAGCAACAGTGTTTATTATAGCAATTTCGAAGTCGCAATGCGCTTTTGATATAGTCCATTTACAGCTGTCGCCTTCAGTAATTTGTGCAATCTGTGACTGTAGAAGATGGAATATCCTTTCGTAAGTTGCTTGCTTCTTATTTGGCATTAGTGCAAACACAAGTGGTTTTACATTCTCTGTCTCTTGTGTACTCCCAAAGTCACCATGAATCGATAGCAACTGAGTGAAGGGCTTCGGGCAGCTTTTTAATGTTGCATCTATAAAGTATTCTTTAATGTTACATAGTTGCAGTCTTAATTCAGGTGAACAGAAGATCAAAATTCTATCTCCACTATCGTTGAAGTCAGCCATGAGAAACTCTTTAAATTTTTCTAGTATTTCCACTTCTTTTAAATCCTCGAATCTGGTCTTATTAGCACCTACAGCTTTCTTTCTGGCATCGTATAAAAAATGTTTAATATTTTTGAATTCCGGCATTTCAGTTACAAAATTCAATCCTTTGTCCATCAACCCGTCGATAGTCTCAGCATACAGTTGAGGTATAGGGCGGTCATCACTTTTAACCAAATTTTTTAATGCTGCTTTTTCTTTTATTATCACATTTTTGTTTGGATCTACTTGGCATTTATGTGGCTTTTCACTTATAACGCGTTTATCCTTAAAAAAAACAAATATAAGCGGCGCTAAAGAAGGAAATGATAAGGCTCAATTCAACACTATCGCTGCCATAACAGAGTAAATTGGGGCTAAAACTGAAAATTAAACTTACTGCTTACCAGCACTGTTATTTATCCTGGGCACTTTGTTTTTTTATATGATGAACATCTCAGTACGCAAGAACCATTTTTATAATTGCGAATCTTGTGATACTGGTGTTCACGATAAAGTACAATCTTGCCGCCATTGTAATCTATGCAGCAAATACCATCGTCTTCATTCATTTTTATAATATAAATTATAAATTGATTAACAAAACAGTAATTGTAATTACTATGACGCCTCGTCAAAGCTAACAGAAAAGTGACGTACACATATTAATACGTTTCAAAAAGATGACAAATCTAAAGTGATACACTTGAATAAAGAGGTTTACTTTCAGTGCTTGAGAGAATTGAAGTAGTTGTATTATGGGGTATCAAAGTGGTTTCAGAGTTCCCTACAACTCAACCAGGTGGGCATAGTAGTTGTGCAGAAGGTCTGGGTTGAGTCGCAGGGAACTCAGTTGTGTAGAAGGGAATCAAAAGTACCCACGGCACAATCAGTTGAGCATAGTAGTTGTGCCTTGGGTCCGGAAGGGATTATATATATACTCTAGTTGTCCCGTTCGAGGTTTCGTCCGCGCGTTTTAAAAAGAAAAAATATATCTATTTGTACCGACTGTAGCGCCATCTGTCGGGCTGATTTGTGAATCTAAACCATCCAGGGCGCCACCCAAACGCATACAAAAAAATCATTCAAATCGGTCCAGCCGTTTAGGAGGAGTTCAGTGACATACACACGTACAGTAGAATTATGTATATATAAGCTATTAGATAGTTATACAGCTCATGTTATTCACTGATAATGTAGTTTCCGAAATTTAAAAATAAAATCAAGTTTAGTTTTCAAAATTCAAAATTCAAAATAACTTTATTCATTACAATCACAAGGACCACTTTGAATCGTCTTCTTACATGCTAGTGAATCTAGGTGCCGGTTCCTCCTAACCCCAGTTCAAGAAGAATCCGGCAAGAAACTTGTCTGGTCTTAACACTTTTTTGTATGATCCTTGACAATTTTGTTACGGATGCCGAGTCGAGTTGGAGCAGATTCATCCCAAGCTTTTTTGTCTTCTAAATAATCAGATATTTTATAATATGCTTTAATAGACAGTTTATCTGTGACAAGTAAATATAAAAAAAAAAAACTTTACAATATTAAAACATTTATAGTATAGTACTATAGTATTTAATTGTACTATAAATATTATAGTATTTATAGTACAACAATAAAACATTATAAGTGAAATAAGTGGTTATCTTTGGGAAAGTGAAATGAACTCCACATAACGTATGCGTTTAACATAAAATATGAAAAAAGCTCGCTCTCCTAAATTTGAAAGAGATTTAAACAGAGATTTCCAACCCGAGATTCAGCATCAGTTGATGTACGGGAAATGTATCTGATGTTTTCGAGACCGAATGAAAAATTCACATCGATGAATAAAAGTCCTGGATGAACGCTGAGTAACTTTTCTTGGAACTTTATGTAGGTACCTATATATGGACGTACTCAGGACGAAATTGGAGTGAAAAATTCTTCTGAAACCAGACTTCGTGAAAGATGATATGGGTAAGAAACGAGTGAGCACTGACGAATGACGAATGATAGGGGAGATTGGAAGATAAGAACCGGTTGTGCCAACCCCACTTTGAAAGATAAAAGTAGGTCGATGATGATGAAATATTGATACCGGTGAAAGATTCCGACGAATTGAGAACTTCCTCCATTTTTTGAAGTCGGTTAAAAATCATAAAAAAAGGTTAAAAAATCAATGGACATCGTCTTCTTTCATCTGGGGCATTTCCTAAATATCTTAAATGATCTTAGCAGTAAACTTATATGCCTATCGGTTCGTAAAAAGGGCAAGCCTCAGGTTTCTGTGAGTTGCCAGATATCAATAAAAATGTTTATGGTAACTTGGACGTAACAGATATAGGAAGTTAAGCAACGCTCTGCGATGTCACCACCTGGATAGATGGCACTGGAATTTTAATCAAAGCGCTTCCGTGATTTTCCAAAGTTGTTAAATCATGACAGATGCGCTTGGGTGGGCCTGTTAATTCTGTTACTAGAGCTAGCCACTAATTGATACGAAATAGTAGTAAATAGTTAATAATAGTGTAATAATTAATAATAGTAACTAGTTCGACGACCTCTGTGGCGCAGTGGGCTAAGGTCTAGCTGAGACGTAGAAGGTTGCGGGTTCGATGCTCGCCGCGGGACAAATGTTTGTATGTTTTGCAAGTATTTTTCCCGGGTCCGGGCGTTTATATGTATAATATGTTTGTATTTACATAAAAAAAAGTATATAAATAGTATATCAGTCATGTGGTACCCATAACACAAGCTCTGCTTACGTTGGGGCCAGATGGTGCTGTGAAATTTCCGGGATTATTTATTATTATTTAGTAGTACAAGTAATGTACAAGTTCACCAAGTAAATAATTCTATTAAATTCAACTTCCGAGAGATTGCATCTACTTGAGCGGTGGTAGATTAAGAAAATAATTCAACTCGAACGTACCATTATTTCGTATGCCTGTGTTGCGCGCTGATAAATTACATATACAATCCACTAGCTGCAGACAGTGGCTTCGCACGCCTGGTATTTACATAAAAAGTAGTATATTTCCGTCCCTTCAAGATCCGTTCAGCCGTTTAGCCGTTAAAAAATAACATACAACTAGACAGACATACTCACGGAGACTCTTTCGAATTTTGGATTTTTCAGTTTTTTTCAGCAACAATTTACATGGCGACTAAACTCGAGGAGCTACGTGTTAATTTAGTATATTTAAGAAGTGCCAAATATAACTGGTGAGATGTTTGTATGTTAAGAAAATTTAGTTTGCGTAAAAAAAGTCGTCTCTGGTAACCCTGCGTTCCACTCTGGCTATCACTAGGTCAACTTACCAATTCAACACTGCTCTCAGAATGTTCCCTGCAATAAATCTTCGGCTATCTAACGGCTACCCAATACAAATTCAAGCTAAGGTATTCGATGAATACATTATTAGTAAGCAATGAATGAATAATCAGCGGTCACAAAATTTCTCGAATTTTATATATAAGGTTGGGGAAAAAGACTTTTCGCATTATAGTATGTATGAATTTGTAATAAAATCTCTTTGGCTATACTATTTGTATCTGGCTGGTTTTGGTATCATTAAAAGTTTAAATTTTAATGAACATAATTCCAAATTCAAATTAGGAAAATGTGTGATTTCTATTTGTTTTTCGTACTGTCAAGATGAGTGAATCTAATGAAGAAACTCGATACATTTTAAAATATTCTACAAAAACGGTAAAAATGCAACGCAAATTGGGATGTTTATGGACCTAGTGCAGTGTCTGTGAGAGTAGCACAAATTTGGTTTAAACGTTTTCAATCCGGAAATTTTGATGTCAAAGATGCACGTCGCTGTGGTCGCGCTATTACGGATAAAATGGATTCCATTTTTGAAAAAGTGAAGCAAGATCGGCATATCAGTAGTTACGACGTAGCTAAAGAACTGGGAATTGACCACAAAACAGTTTTGGCGCATTTGAAAAAAATTGGGTACACAAAAAAGCTCAATACCTTCGTGAGGTATCGAGCTTTTTTGTGTACCCAATTTTGACTGAAAGAAAACTGAAACCGAACCATTTTTGAAGAAGTTGATAACTGGTGATGAAAAGTGGATCACGTACGACAAGAACGTGCGAAAAAGGTCGTGATCAATGGCCGGTCAGGCTTCACAGACTGTGGCGAAACCCGGGTTAACTCGCAACAAGGTGATGCTGTGTGTGTGGTGGGATTGGAAGGGCATTATTCATTATGAGCTGTTACCACCAGGCAGGACCATCGATTCTGAACTCTACTGCGAACAACTGATGAGATTAAAGCAAGAAGTTGTGAGAAAGCGGCTGGAATTAATCAACAGAAGGGGTGTGGTTTTTTATTATAATAACGCTAGACCTCACACATCTTTAGCCACTCAGCAAAAATTAAGGGAGTTTGGCTGGAGAGAGGTGTTAATGCATCCGCCGTATAGTCCTGACCTTGTACCTTCAGATTTCCATCAGTTTCGGTCTCTTCAGAATTCTTTAGGCAGTGTCAGGTTAACATCACGAGTGGACTGCCAAAACTACTTGTCGCTTTATTTTGATCAGAAGTCCCAAAATTTCTATAACAATGGGATAATGTCCCTACCTACAAGATGGCAAAAAGTTATCGAACAAAATGGCACCTACATACTTTAGTTAAATGTAAATAAACTTTATTAAAAAATGTTTTGAATTTTCTTAAAAAATGCGAAGAACTTTTTCCCCAACCTATTATATTATATACCAAGGTATAATCAATAATCACAAAGGAAATATGCAACCTTACTAAGAAACGTCTCTAACTTCTGACTATCTTGATTACTGTTTACTTCTTCTTATTTTCTTCCTGTAATGGCATTTGTCAAGTGATTGTTTGATAATAAAGTCTTAGTCGATCGATATATATCTATTCTAAACGTCATCGCGGAATGGCCGTCTAGAACTTGCTCGGGATTCCTCTTCGTTCTTATAATTCAATTGTTCATACTTGTGCTATGAAGTCACAATTTATGCAATAAAATTCAGGAATAAGATTACTGAATAAAACATGCAATCACAAAAAATAATGAATTTTGAAGTTATATGTTGAAATGACAAACGAAGAATCATCACTGTTTATAATAGTGCCATTACTTTAGTGTATACTTCCCAGGAGACAAGACCGATTTCGATAAAATTTAAATGGGACCACATTTAAATTTTATCGAAATCGGTCAAACGGTTTGTTGATCTATCCATATCATATATAAACAAAATACATATACTTTTCACAAAAAAATAAAAAATAAAATTAAATTAAATTGAAAACTATTGATATTATTTCTTTATTATCTTAACATTCAAAGTCAAGAGATACTTTATTCAATGCAATCACAAGGATCACTTTGAAACGTCTTACATACTAGGTGAATTTAGGTGCCAATTTAACCTAACCCAAGCCCGAGAAGAACTGGCAAGAAACTCTTCATTGTTTGGTGTTGGAAGCTTAGCTTAGGAAAAATGTTCATTTCTTCAGTGGGATTCGCACCATTATAGATATTTAGGACGATATTTTCTTATTTTGACTTAGAAATATGGTTGGTTATGCTTTACACCATTAATTGAATGAATTAAAGAAGTGTCAAAATTTTATATCATATAAGTAATATGAGTACGAACCGTGAACTCGAGCGGCAACGAGCGGACCGCGGATCAAACTCACCCTGATGAAGATTCTCTAGATGAATCGAATCTGTGTCCGTGCCTCCATCGACAAAATAATACGTAAGTAAAGCCCATGTTTATCAAACTGTATCATATAAGTACTTATGAACTATCAAGTAAGTAAATTGACAGCAAAATCGGTTGTCACTCAGCATGTGTTGGAGGAGAGGTGTGTTTGCTCTATACAACAGAGCTCCAACCGGACTACTCAAAAGAAATAAGAACTAACTATGTATATTAAACCATATCCTCTTAAGAACAATAAAGGATTGTTCCAGTAAATACTTATACGTATAAAAGAGACACGCTGACTATATGTTAGAGTGAGATAGATTTTGTTTAGTAGCGTTTAGAACGCTCTTATAAAGCTGGTCTTCCGTGACGCCGTGACATTGCTATTAGCCATGTAATTGCAACATAAAAAATTTACGTGTATGGAAATTAGCTTCTAATATTGTATAGAAGCAAAGTTTGTCGTCCAGCAGCTAAATGGGCAGAAGAAATTCAAGATATCGCCTGCTGAACCTGGATTAGGCTGGCACGGGATCGGAAGAAATGGCACATACAAAAAGAGGCAAGGGGTGAAGACAGGCTGGAATGATAATTGATGATGAATGATTGACAGTAGTGGTTAAGGTTAATCATTGGAACTACTGAACTAATTTAAGAAAAATTAAAAATACGAGAAACTAGGTTATTTTGGAGTGGTATAGACGTGTTTTAGTAGAATTAGTCTGAAAAATTTTAAAAAATAAAAATTTCACTCCTTCACTTTTCACCTCCACTCACTGGTTTGAAATTCCTAGTGTGATGAAAATAAAAATTATAATATTGTATTAAAATATAATTTAAAAAAATATTGGTCGACAATGCACACAACACCATCTTGTCCCAAACTAAGCATAGCTTGTATTATGACCAGACCAGATGATAGAATACTTATATATAACTTCTCAAACTATCAATTGATCGTTTTTACGAGATAAATTGTTTATCTCGTGATCATGGCGCATGCAACTGTGCTGAAATATCGGGAAATTGAAAAACTCACATATCATGATAAATATCCCGTTTTGAGTGAAAGTTAAGAACACTTATAATTTTTAATAATTGTTTATGATACTTTATACCACGCTTTGTTTATATGTATGACTAGCTGTACCCGGCATGCGTTGCAATGCCACAAATTTTCTAACCGTTTAAACCTTCCCTGGACTACGACAAATATTTCAACACCAAAATCAGCTAAATTAGTCCAGCCGTTCTCGAGGTTTAGCGAGACTAACGAACAGCAATTGATTTTTATTATATATATATTTATAAATAATAAATGGGATAGTAAGTATTTCAAGTTTGCAAAACCGCGAGACACGCAGCCAACTATAAATCAAAAATATATAAGTAAAAGTAACTTTTACTTACTACCTATTCATCTAGATTCGAAACAGGCTGGTACAATTATATTTTTTACACATGCTATTAGTAGTTAGAAAGTGGAGTCGCTTATTATCTTACAAGAGAAGGATTAGGTACGGCCAGAAATTAATCTACAAATTACCGTTATTTTCACTGGTATTAAATCAAGCTGACATCGTTATTTATAGATGTCAGTTGATCCGGGTAAAAAACCTAAGCTTCTTAACCCACACTTGCGCGACCAAAATGACTGAGAAGCGGGACCGTCTGCCGCGCGGTGAACGCTACCCATGCTTTATCAGTGGCGCTTTGCACACCTACCTACGTTGCACGTTGAATTGCAGATGCTCCCGCATCGCGCAGGTTTGGCCGAACTTTTAAAGTACGCCTACACAGGCAGTTAAAACTGCTCAATCCTGGGCAATACTTGTCAATGACGTCACAACAATAAGCAATTTAGACCTATTTTATTACGACCGTGATTTTTTTGATTAAAACCTCTTCGGCGTTCTTATTTAGATACTCTTCGAATTTTTCTACTTAATGTATGGTAAAAAATAGTTACTATAGTATTTTATTATGTACGATCTATAGGTAGCTCAACTGATCTAGATCACATTAACTAAATTGGCGATTTGGGATGTTTTTTTAGTTATGGGTAGAGTTACATTTTTCGAACTGACATACAATTTTTTGGATACTTTTACCAAAATTTTGAGATTATCCAGTTTTAGTTCAGTTTTCTGACAATATTCCTCAATATTTATTTATTTTGATGTGAAAACTTCTTTAGCATCGTTGTGATTTGAAAGTCGATGAAACGAAAAAGCGACAGTAAAAAGAGACAGAAACATAAATTCATAAGATTTAACGTGGGAGAAAATGAGATAGGAAGCATTATACAGTGTTTCTTATATTCTTATTCGTCTCATTATCTAGAAGCACACATTTTGCACACATGTTTTTTTATTTTCATAGAGCACTGCTGATCTAATAGTAGTGGTCCCGCCTTCCGATACTGAAGTCGTGGTTTCGAATGCGGTCGTGCACCTGTTGTTTTTTTCTGATTAAATATTATATCTATACCAGTATTCTCAAACGGTGAAGAAAAACATAGTGAGGAAACCGGCATGTCGTAGAACCTTCAAAGTTCGAAGACTGTGCCAAGTGTATAAATGGAGCCTTTAAGGCGCACTTAAATCCTTTCACCACACTGGTTCGAAATAACCATTGCCACGATAAGACGAAGAAGAATTTATTTTATTTATTTATATACACTCAATACTACGTATTAATCACTTATTGCACTTTTATAAACCTTATAAGTTATGTAAGTGTGTCTAATAAGAGTTCGAGCTGTATAAGAAGTTTATGGATCTTTTTATTTGTTGAACGGTTTTTGGCTTAAGCTTGTGGCTTTCTTTATCCAACTCTAATAACTTTCGTTCAGACGAGTAGGTACTTCATCTAGCCAACTCACTTTTATTGCTCCACTTGGTTTTGTATTAAAACGAGCAATGTACGGAGTTTGATAAATTGCTGTATTACAATAAACTTATTTGGAATACGCTAATATAAAAGAGGTTATTATTTTATGTGTATAACCGAGTTGGTTATACACATAAAATTTGTTAACATTGTTTGGTTAACATTGATTGTATCAAAAGTTCCATAATCGCCATACAGTTGTGTAACAGTCATCTTTCAGTTATCTTTTTAGCTTTAGAAGTTATTACTCCGTCAATAATAACTTCTAAAGCTAAAAAGATAACCCTAAGTTAAGGTGACCTTCGTACACACGACTACTTATAAATGAATGTGTGGCTCTGTAGACACCTCAGAGCTTTACTTACTTGGATCTTTTGATAATGTCCAGGGTTATTCAGAGGTTTCAAACGTTATATTTAACACATGCAATGAGCATGTTACAATGTAGTTATTATTCCGTAATATGATAACAATTGGAGTTATTCATTTTAAATCACTTATTTAAATTAAAAATTTAAACATTTACAGATATGGAATTCAGATATCAGATAATTCAGATATAGAGTCATAAACAAATAGGTCGACGATGTCGAAGCGATGTTTTGAAATGCTGTACGTACGGATTGTATTTTTGGGGCATGATTTAATTCATTTCCATTGTTTATTCAATAAACTCCCACCTCCGCTTCCCTCAGCGTGTACGAAATCACTGGAATTTCATGATCTCTACCTATACAGTTGTAAATGTTACGGCGAGATTTTACACTTCAGAGAACGCGCTGTGAATGTTAACTTCAAATGATTTTCATTCTTAGACCGCAGGTACTAAGAATCATTTAACGATGACATGGTGAGATTTGCATCAAAAATTCATTTAAATTGACTTTCTAATATTTTGCGTCGTCTTCTGAATTAGGTTATTCTCGTACCATGTTTCATGGTAATTTTTCAAGGTTGTTGATCATTATTCTCGTAGATGTTTTTACTTCTTTTTATAGTGTCTTTACTTCTTTCGAACCAGTGTCGTTAAAGAGTTCAATTGCGCCTCTGGCTCCTTTCAAAGTCATAGAAGGTTCAAAGTCTAAGTCAAGTCAAGTTAAAAGATATTTTACTCAATACAATCCCAAGGATCACTTTGAAACGTTTTTCGTACTAAATTTAGGTGCCGTTTCCTCCTAACCCAGGCCCGAGAAGAACTGGCAAGAAACTCGTCCTGGTCCTAGCGCTTTTTTGCATGATCCATCTTATAACTACCATAACTACAAAAAATAATACAAGAGAGTTTATACATTTAAAATGTGTCAGTTAACTGTCTGAGGGCAGAGCAACATGAGGCCATGCATTCTTATCAATAATATCTTATCATATTATAATACGCTTTCTACAAAAGACTACCCTAATGCGCCAAATTTCTTAATTTTGCGAGTTGCGGGTGCGGTTCCCACTGCGTTATAAATATTCTTGTCTACATATTTTGGAACTAGATGATGCTGTGTGAAAAGTGCAGTATCATTATTTAATTAATTACATGCTATTGGCAAGGTTCTACTGTGACGTGACAGTGCATCCTGTTTTATTCAGAGAATGACGGACTTCAACGTTACTCAGCCTTCTGAGCTGTCATAATTTTATATATTTTGGGAAATTGCTAATACACAGAATTTACAGAAATGTCTATATAATACCGTCTTTATCGAATAAAATTGAGTCCATAAAAATACAACCGAATTGAGTACCTCCTCTTTTTTTGAACTCAGTTAATAAATAAAATCAAACTCACTTTATGTAAGCAAGGTACCCCTAAAAACATTTTTTCAATAATTTTATTTCATAGCTTTGTGTGGCCCGTACGTATACGTAATACGTATTATCGTGATAAATTTCATAACGATAAAACATATAGCCTGCGATCTAGATTTCTGATTAAGGGCAAACAGAAAGACGGACATAGCGAATCTATAAGGGTTCCTTGTGGACTTCGGAGCCTAAAAAGCAACGCCACAAATAATCTACGTCGACTACAGGAAAGAAAAGTCTCGTAGCAAAAACTTTGAAAGAATTACAGAATGATTTCTATCTCATAAAACATTTCCATTCCCATTCTGTCAGGTTCAAGGTCATCCATTCATTAATGTTTGATGGTAACTCCGATATGACTGCTCATCCTGGCCGGTCTCCAAAACCGTGACCTTGTCAGATGTTCGCTTATGTACTAACTATTTATGAAAACGATTTGCATACAAATGCGTATGAAAGATCGCACTGAACAGATAGTGCAGGAAATATGCACAGTGTTTGGGAAACAGCAATATCACATTACGCTTCACTGAATTTGCAATTACGGGCATGAAACTCATTATAAAAAACGGGAATTTTCACCTGATATCGTCCGTTGGTATTTGTGTATGAATAATAACCTTTAAAATTGTATTGATAATAAGTAATAGTATATAGGAGTATATAATTAACTATAGTTTTATAAATTGTACGAACATTGTATTCGTGTCATCAAAACACGAAGGAATAACTGATTGCTGATTTCGTTGTGACCTGATTTGTTTGACAAAAATATATTTTTAATAAAAATATACATTCTTATAGTACCTTTTACATAAGAGTAAAATAACCTTAATAATCTAACGATTTACCGTGTTTTCGTTTCCAAAAATACGCAGATATTAGCCGATTTCGGACTCAATTTGAATGTTAATTTTATTGTAAATTTTATCGTGTGACTATAATTGTTCTAGCAATAAACGAGCTGAAACACACCTGCCTGCGTGTCCAATTGGGTCGTGTCAGAATTGGGAAAGCCTAAAATTGCTTTCAGATAGGCATTGATTTAAAATTACTTTACTTTCTATTACGTCGTAACGTACGAATTCGCTAGACGCGTTGGTGTATCTAAAAACATTACAAAACATATTTGGTCTTCTTGCGTGTCAATGATACAACTAAATTAGTTTTGGATAAAATACTGCCACCCTCATACCATCGTCCTTGGCGTCCATTAAGTCATCCCTTGTGCTGCTGTAAGGGCACAAGGGGCAGACGAGTATATGTGTCATCGTTTGGATGAGAGCTCCGCAGTCGCATTAAGCACAAGCAGAGTCGCGATAGCCTCATTTGCACATGCTTTCTCTACAGCGGCTGACTTGGGTCCCGCAGTCGGTTTATGGACTTCCATACTGACCATGGAAGATCACGTCCGGGGGGCAGGTGTTCCTGCGATCTAAAGTCGGGTAGTGCAGGGTTAATACAGTTCTTCTACCATATCGTGATCTTAAGAGTGGCTGCCTATGTATGTGGCTGATCGTAAGCCGCTGTAGTGGTGTGCCAAAAACTTCCATTTCATGTCATGTCAGTGAAGACTTGAGATGCACTGAATTCTACTGTCATTTTTCATAGTATTTTTCTAGCTGATTTACGCTGGCTAACTTGAATTTAGCCTCTTAACAAACATTAACTGGGTTCAGTCTTAAAGAAACTTAGTGAAAGAGCTGTTAGCATAGGTCTGTGGCAAGAGACCTAAACTACAGCAATGCTGTTGTCAACTCCATGAATATGCGCCAGCTTGTTTTAGAATCATGTTGCTCCACAGTCTTGAAGTGAGTTGTAAAAACTTATCAATATAACTACAAACATTATATGTGTGTGGATCACGCGATCTTACGATTATTTAAGAAAATGTGGTTTTCCAGTGTTATTTTCGAGTTCAATATTCGCTGGTGGTATAATCTTATAAACATGTTAAACTGTGTATGAAAACTTGGTTAAGGTCTAATGACGAGCGAAATCGTGAACAGTATTAGAAACAGTTTGCTCGATACTATATAAACACTACATGGTAGATGTATATTCTAAGTTGTTTATCAAAACACGCTTGCGTTTGTTTAAACTGTCTATGTTGACGACGAATACGTGCTATGTACCAACTTGACTGGAAAATTAACATTTACTTCGTAAACACAAGCCTTTTCTGCTTCGCGCGATGTTCAACCTGATGTACTTTATAATACAAATCTGCTTTTAAAATAAATGAAATATTTGTAAACATTTCGTAATCAATGCGGCTTAATCACGGCTTAACCTAATTAGATGAAACTTGGTATAGATATAAATTTGAATCTAAAATAACATGGTAAAGCCATGGGCAGAAGCTAGTGAAAAATATAGGGAATAAAAAATAGTTTATTTAGTTACAAATTTTAAACTAAGGAAGCTAACATTTGGTTACATGATCAAATCTGACATTGAACTTACGATCTCGTTCACCATCTGATTGGATTTATCAAAATTATCTCCTGAAACCAGAAAATCCAGTTACACCGTATCGCTCAATGAATTATTCATTAACATCCAGTATTGATCTCATAAAACATTCAAACGCTCTTGCTAGCTCTATGATACTTATCTCTTATGCTAATACACTATTGAGGTAGGTAACGAATGAATTATAATGACAATATTGAGACTAAAAGGTTAGAGGAAGTGGTCTTTTGTCACAGCAAAACGCGTTTTGTTATTCGATTGCAAATATTAAGGAAAAAAAACATAAGTACTATGATCTTGTATTGCAGCTTTAGATTTGTAAGGTTTGTTTTGTAATCTATTTATTTGCAATAAGTATTACTTATGTAAATATTATGTTGCGAGGAGTCCCGCACGTACGCTTGTTGAAAAGCCATTACGTGTCCAGTCCTTGATAAAAAATATGTCCTCTTTTTCCATAGTTTTATAACTAACTTTTGAATAAATGTGGATTCGTGTACACTTTTGGCAATTCACCATAACTTTTTTAATGTTGTTTTTAGGGTTCCGTACCCCAAAAGGAAAAAAACTGAACCCTTATAGAATCACTTTGTTGCCAGTCCATCAGTCCATCCGTCCATCCGTCCATCCGTCCGTCCGTCAAGACGCTTTATCTCGGGAACGCGTAGAGGTATCGAATTGAAATTTAAACGATTTAATTAGGTCTACGTTCTCTTGAAGCTGTAAAAACTTCTAAATTAACGTAAAAAAAAGATACGACCGCTTATGCCGCAAAAAACGTAAATATACGTTTTTACGACACTCTCCAAGGGAATCAAAATTTATAGGGTATATTCCGTTAAATTTGGCAAGTAATACCATTTTATACTACGTATACTAAGTAAGTATAATCAAAAAATTTAAAACTATACATTTTTAATTAAATCATAAAAAAACAGCAAGGAACGGCGGTCCAAATTTTGAATTAAGTTAACCGTGTCATGCGGAGTATCGTATGAAAGGGCTTCATTGACACAAGCTTAAACCGATTTTTTTTTGATGATGTATAGCTTTCGATTTATGACGAAGAATGAAAAAAATCCATTTCCTTTTTTATAAGTATAAGTAGGTACCTAATAGTTTTAATTTTAATTACATGTACATACAAATTTGTACGGAACCCTCGGTGGTCGAGTCCGACTCGCACTTGTCGCACTTACAGTCCCTTGATTTTTCTGCAAGAATTTGAATCGTAATTATTAAGTATTATACACATTTAAAACTCTCTCCATTTACTTTAACGGTTCTTTCAAAGTGCCATAACCTTGAATGAAACTTAAGTCATTTTGATTCTTAGATTAGATTTTTTGCAACCTTTGATTCGCAAAACTAAAAGTTTGCTGTTCCTTGGAGATACTTCACTTCCTCGCGAGAAATAAAACTACGGTAAACTTGTACCACGAATCGAATTTCATGCAGCGGTTTACAACTACTGACTTTTCTCTTTTGCAATCTTCTTATTTTTATTTCAAACCAATTCCCTTTGCGTTCAAGTATTTTAGTTCAAGTATTTTAGTTCAAGTTTTTCGTAACTTTATGCGGAAGGGGGTTGTCTTTGCGCCAAATATTCCGTAGGAAAATGAGCTCTTAAACTAAATTGATTTAAAGTCGGATTTTTATCACTCGCATTGTTAATTTGATAAACGAAGCTCAATAATAATGTACATAAAAATCTAACTCTTAAACGCCCGATGCTTAACTCGTTGATACTCCGATATTTATCACACTCCGATGTAGTAACAGATTCGTGAATATATGTATTGAGGCTCAGTTTTCCACGATAGTCGTGATGTACGTAATACATTGAAGCTTTTATTTTGTTGGAGCAACCAATTTATTTAAACATACAAAAGTGTTCTAATGGATCTAATCAAATTTGTGAATGACTGTACAATAATGTAAACACAAATGAAACGTAAGCGATCGTGACTCTCGGTTTATGGAAAGTTTTGTAAAATGAATTTTTACTGTGAAAATCGAGTGTGAGTTTTGCAAATTCAGCGTAGCGCGTCAGCAATTTTGTGCTTAATTTGATGGAATATCGAAATTGCATGAATTGGGTATTGTGCTAGACGTGAGCACAATGCAGATGGCTTAAAGCTTGAATTGTTAGTTGCAAGTAGTGAACGGTGGCTTCAATTCTCGTTTTTTGTTATCTCAAAGCGCACAGATTGAGCCTGGTAAGTTTACGCTGTCTTATCTACACGTATATTGGATCTCAGCAGAAAAAGTCATGTTATCATAGTAAAATGTGTAAGCGTTCTGCTGACTGTATTAAATCGTAAATTCCAGAACACACTATTTCTGAAATTGCAATACTACTCGGCACCAGAGATTTATGGTGCTTGTTTTTACAACTTTTGTAACTGCACCACAACTTTTCCTAATAAACTCGATTGTTAGTTGCAATGTTTTGTTGCCTTGTCATTTGGGTCATGACAACATTATTAGAATCAAATTTCGGACTGACTTACTGACATATAGACAACGCACAGCCTAAATTGTTGATCCTAGAGACATTACATTTTGAGGGTGTGTTCTTATAGACGTGCACTGAGAAAGGCACTGCACCTCTAAAGGAGTGCAGCGCGGAGGGCAAAATTTAAATGAAAATAACATTACTTGGACAAAGTTGCAGGGTGTTGTAGTTACTCCATAAAAGTCGAAATGAAGCTTTTGAAGCTTCGCATCTTGTCTTCATTGTAAAGTATGTTAAAGTAGCAATAATAATATGTAGGACTGTGGTTTGTGGTTCCTCGTTCAGGTGTATTTCCAGCCAGCCTTTGCTGTTTCCGTACTTCCGTTCTTTGACTTCATTACATTTAATTTGAATTTCATAACGACATTATGAAAATTACTTTCAACGTTTTAAAGTTCTGTTTTGTTGCAGGATGAGCGGTTTAACCACGACATTGACCAGCAGACCGGTTACAAGACGAGGTCACTTCTCTGCATGCCGATTAAGGACATCAATGGAGAGGTCATCGGTGTCGCTCAGGTATGAAACATGTTCATTTATCACTTGTATTGTGTTGGCTTTCGTTCCGGATTTTTTTTTTTACAAACATGTTTTTTCAACAGTTTTTTCCACGCTTCCGTAGTTCAAAAAGTAAATTAAACATTGTTTACTCGGAAATCCAACAGCTGTTGAAACTGCGAAATGAAGGCTTTGCGAAAAATAATGAAAATGACTGTACATTTTATCCTGACGACTGACTTCCACTAATTTCAACCAGTGCTCGTAACGAGTACATATATTACATATATCTTAGATATAAAACACTGAAATTCTTTCCATTAGTGTTCCCGCTTAATAAAAGCTTTTGGTTTTTAATAGTAAATGAAAATGCAGGAAGCTTAAAATGCCAGCAATGTTAAAAAATATGAGGCGTATTGAAATTGCTTTTTTGAAATGTTAGTGAAACTTGGACTTATCTCATGGCATCTGTCTGTTGGCAATGGCCCCAGAGGGGAAGAAATTTAAAATGTCAGGGATGAATAAACAATAAAATCTCGAATAGCTATTGAAACTCGTGAATCCATGATTGTTTTTTGAATATTTTATGACACCGAATTTATTCAGCTATGGTTGGAACAGTAGTGTCCACTTTTATGCCAAAAACCAAGCAAGGTCACATTATTCAGGCTTGTTTTAGTTGGTCAATGTTTGTACTGCGTTATTTTCTTGATAAATGAAATCGTTCTACGGAAAACTTTATTGTCCTCACGATCCGCAAATATTTGATGTGGGTGTTTGTAGGGGCTTCGTAGTTTTGAACACCCACACGACAAAAGTAATCCTATACGTGATTCAAAGTCATCATACCCAATTTATTGGTTGACCCTACTGCTCGACGTCAGATCGAATCATGGCCGCATGCGTAGGATACAACGTGTTTCTAAGCCGGCTTACGGCGCATTGTAAAAAAAAAAAGATATCTATCTATTTAAATTTACTAATACCAATAGATGTGAAAGTTTGTACTCAATTACGCAAAAAGTTTGTTACGTAGACCTGAATAAACATATCGGTTAATTTTATCTACATCCCACCGGGGAAAGCCGTGGGCTGATTTATTAAACAATAACTTTAAAAGATCCAGTGATATTGACAGTAGAGTAAGACTATCTATGAGTTCGAGAATGGTGATAAAACTGCGCTTTGCTATTAAATGGTTTTTCTTTATTTTGTCAGGTCATAAACAAACAAAATGACGGTCCCTTTACGTCGTATGACGAGAAAGTATTCTCCGCCTACCTCCAGTTCTGCGGCATCGGCCTACGGAACGCGCAGCTTTACGAGAGATCCCAGTTGGAAGTCAAGAGAAACCAGGTAAAAATATGTACCAAGAGAATATGTCTACAACATTTGGATGAAAAAACTTTTAACGAATTCAAATTTATTAAAATCTTTGCTGTTATACACAAGTCTAAATAAATATTTAGGATTTTTAGAAGAACAAAGTATTTTATAAACCTTGTTAAATGGAAAGTCGACGTTCGTCTTTCTATTATTAGGTTCATTTTAGCATTGATAATCTGATATTAAGAGCTGGGAGCCTACTCTTGTAGTATATAAACGATTTATCTGGACAATAATCGTTCTAATCCTAGCTATATCGTTTCGACTCGTATTAAACGAAGGAACGACCTACATTACATTTGACAATCGATGTTGTAATACTCCACAACATATAATTCGATAATTTGAATTTGTGACTGAATTTGACGAACATTTCAACGATGTTACCGTTTGCATAATATAGGATTCGGTTTGCGAGTAGACACACTAGACTCTATTATAAACTTGTATTATATGTCAACCAGGTTCTACTAGATCTGGCGCGAATGGTGTTTGAGGAGCAAAGCACGATAGAACATATGGTGCTGAGGATATTAACGCATACGCAGAGTTTGATCCGGTGTCAGCGGGTTCAGGTATGATATTTTCAGCATCCCGAGACCAGATTAGATCAGAGAACTTGAACTATCGATCGATATGAATTTATATTCATAAAAAATCCTATACACAGCTGACTTTGAGCAACCTCGATCGATCGCAGTGACTCGCCTGGATTCAGAAACTGGCAGACTTCTAATAGCCTTGCAGTTTAGCTACAAATTTGATTCGTACGGTTTTCCGTACATTACATAATATTCGTATATACATATTTCGTACATAATCCGTTCCGTAAATATTTTGCATATATTTGTTTGTAAATCACCTCATCATCTCCCTCACGGTTTAAGACCGTTCAGTGAAAGGCTGTGGTGGTGTAGTAGTGTTGTAGTAGCAGACTAACCCTCTATTCTATAATCACATATTTAGCTAGCGTATCAATTTAGTATGTTTTATCCTTGTTATAATAAATCTATATAATAAAAATCAGTTGCTGTTCTTTAGTCTCGTTAAAACTCGAGAACGGCTGGACTGATTTAGCTGATTTTGGTGTTGAAATGTTTGTCGTAGTCCAGGGAAGGTTTAAACGGTGAGAAAATTTGTGGCATTGCAACGCATGCCGGGTACAGCTAGTAATAAATAAATATTGCTGGACAATGCACACAACACCATCTAGCCCCAAACTAAGCATAGCTTGTATTATGATACCAGATGACTGATACAATACTTAACAATTTTTAAATACATACTTAAGATATTTTATTGCCACAGGACAAATGTTTTTATGATCTGCAAGTATTTGACTCGTTTCGGGGTGTTTCTATGTATAACATGTATGTATTTAGATAAAATAAACGACTTATTTAAGTAGTATATCAGTCATGTGGTACCCATAACACAAGCTCTAATTACTTTGGGACCAAATGATGATGATGATTATCCGGCATTATCATTATTATTATCATTTATAACACCCAGACATAAAACAAACATTTATGTTAATTACACAAATATTTATCCCGGGAGTGAATCGAACCCTATACTTACAGCACTGAAGGCAGAGCTTCTACCAACTGAGTTGACAGACCAGTAAGAATGTCGATGAATAACGATGGCAACTTAAACAAATATATTATTAGCTAGTCTGTAATTATAACATACACCCTTAATGGCACTCTTAGGATCATATAACGATCGTTCAGATTTTTCCACACAAGAAAAATGTTTAAAAGTGGTCTGAATTGACGGAAAACATCGGCATCAGGATGTCTTACGTATTATTACATTCAGCATTATAAGTAGAATGTCAGGATATTAAAGTTTGAAGATAACGTTGGTTTAATCTAAGTTCAAAATCAGTAAGCTCGTATCGGAACACAAACGACGCTCTTACACGAATTTAATCCAATATCACACAGATATATCTTATTGCTTAGCAATGAAATAGCTTTGATGCCTTTCAAAGCAATTTCATTGGGGTATCTCTACTACATAGTACGAGATCCGCCTGTGGAATTAGCGCACTCATCGAGTGTTTGCTAAAAACCAATTTTTTACGCATATTTATTTGACTATCTAGATGTGGCCGCTAGTATTTATAATTAATTACATTATTGTGAATTGATTTTTCGGAAAAAAAATCATTCCCATATAAAATATCGTCCACTTCACGGCAATATATATAAAGACTAAAAAGGAGCGACCAAGTGCACAACGGCAACCCTGATTGCCGTTGTGCACTCGCTCGTCTTCACATTTATACGTTCATAATGTACATTTATTGTTTATATATAAAATTAAATTTTAACTTTTTTTTTTCTGTTTATTATGATATACGGTTGCTTAATTAGATCTGGCCGCAAATAAGGGTTACTGGCTCTTAAAGATGGTAAATATTTAAGGTAGAGTGAAAGAGAGTTAGCGCGTAACATCATTAGTCAGAGGATACCGATTGTCAGCTGTACAACGCTTTAAAGCCATTGCCGCCGAATGCTAGTGTTCGCAACATTTTTTTTAAATGAGAGTCACGGAAATATAAGATACCTTTTTTATATTATTATATTATATTCGCCTAATCATAAATATGAGTAAAATATTTGTGTTCACCAAACACTCGATGAGTGCACTAATTCTGCAGCCGGATCCTTAGACTATACGTTTTGTAATTAATTTAATTTTCATTACGTGCTAAACTTTTTCTGACAATGTAAAACTTCTTTCTTTGGAGTAAACGTACCTTTCTTGAATAACGTTTTTAGGAGATTGTTTTAAAACATGTAAATTGTTTGTGTCTGTAGTTCGCAATACTATACAATTGTAGTTTTGCCATGTCCGTCCGTTGTCCGCCCCTACAATGTTATGCTTTGAGGTTGTATTTTTTGATAGGGTTTATAAGTGTGTTTGTGTTTTTGTGTTTTTATGTTGCTATTAGGCATACATAACCATAGAAGATTTTAAGTACAAAATGTTCCTATAAAATCCTTTAATTTTTTTTGTTTTAAGTAATAGTATTAACGTTACAAACGGTCTTGCTTCGCTCACGCTCTAGCAAGTTAGTTCGCGCGGTTTGAAACCGTGATGTTCTGATGTATGTAATTTTCACTGGAGTTTTTTTCGCTAGCTTGTGCTACTATATCCGTATACCTTAGCTTAGCGCGGGTTGAGCATGTACGAATTTGAACGCTTTAACCATACATAGATAAATAAATAATGCCGGACATTTCTCATAACATCATTTGGCCACAAAGTAAGCTGAGCTTGTGTTATCGGTATCACATTACAGATACACTTCTTATATATGTACATGTTTTTTGTAAATACATACAAAGTATACATAGAATCACCCAAACCCGAAAAAAATACTTGCACATCATACAAACATTTGTCCCGCGGCGGGAATCGAACCTGCTGAGACACAAATACAATAAAATAATCAAAACAATTGTACTCTCAACCGGCGAACGTGAACATCGCGAGGAAATTGGGGTGTGATTGAACCTAAAAAGTTAAAAAAGATTTGCGAAGTGCATGAAAAAAGCCACAGAGGTGCACCTTCCTGGTTAAAGCCTTTTCCTGGTTCAAAATAACTAGTGATACAATAACAAGAAGAATTTAACAATATTCTAATTTGAGTTCAACATTAGAATTCAAAGCGTAATTCTAACGCGGATTGGTCTGTTTGTCTTGAGATAAGTAAAAAGTTTCATTGAATCAACTTTGTTTTTTGAGAGATTGCCGTCGTGATCCCTACTATAATATTATAAATGCGAAAAATCTGTCTGTCTGCCTCTCTGTACCGTTTTCACGCCAAAACAGCTGAATCGATTTTGATGAATTTTGGAATAGAGATAGATGAGTCCTTGGAGATGGACATAGGCTACTTTTTTTGTAGGTACCATGCGTGCGAAGCCGCGGCAGCAGCTAATATTATTGTAATTGTTGTTTAAGTTTAGAAATTTTATTTGATTATTCGACCATAATCATAGTTTTTTACAGTATTAATTAAAAACGATCAAAATATGTAAATTAGTTTCATTACTATTATTTATATAATGAAAATATGCTATTTGTTTTACAAATATATCAAGCGGACTAATGCATGCGAAGTTGCTGTACCTACATTATAAGTATATGTCCATCTCAAAGATACAGTCCATCTCCTTACCAAATTTCATCAAGATCTGATCAGTCGTTTTGCTGTAAAATGGTAACAAAAAAATAGACAGGTATACAAGCAGACAGACTTACGAATTTATATTATTAGTATGTACCCATACTAACAACATCCAAACGACTCGGCTTCAAGGCATGTTTCCTCCGAGAAGTGACAGGCCCATCAGGCTATCGCGACTATTTGTGACACGCCTAAGGAGCTATTTCGAAAGGGTTGCGGACTACCCTTGGCGAGTATGACACCTACAAATGACACGTTAATTTCCGGCTACATATAAGCCAGGTTGTATATTAAACACTATATCAGAACTAGTAGGGTGCTGAGTGGATTGTTCTAATATGTAAATAATGAATAATATGTATTTAAAAGTAAAGTATATAGGTAGTATACCAGTCATGTGGTCACCCATAACACAATCTCTCCTTAAATAACTAAGTAACCAGAGGTCTAAGTAAGATTCACCGAGTCCAGGGCTTGCAGTCATGACCATGTTTGTTTTTTAGGGTTCCGTACCTCGAAAGGGTAAAACGGAACCCTTATAGGATCACTTTGTTGTCCGTCTGTCCGTCCGTCTGTCTGTCAAGACACTTTTTCTTATTAACGCGTAGAGGCATCAATCTGAAATTTGAATCAAATACTCAATATAAAATTAAAAAAATATAAAATTATATATCAAAGTCTACTGTTCCTTAAAGCTGTGAAAAAATCAAACTTCTAAGCCAACGCAAACAAAAGATACAGCCGTTTATGCCATAAATTTCCGCAAATTTTCGACACTCGCAAGGGAATCAAAACCTACAGGGTACTTCCCGTGAACTCAGAATCTTGAAATTTGGTACGAAGCAACGTCTTATAGCACAGATAAAGGAAAAATTTTGAAAACTGTAAATTTTTAGTTACATCATATAATCAAAATATTTTTAATAATTTTAAACATACTACCCCTTTCTTGAGATCTAGAAGAAATTTTTTTTGCAATAGTATTACCATAACTATGACTTGATTGTCGTGATAGGTGAACTTTTACTTATATACCTACAGGTTTGTACGGAACCCTCAGAGTTGTTGAGCGTCAGCTAGTACCAACCCATTTTGCTGAGATGTCAAATGTTACACACACGCCATATGCGAGTACTGTAATGCTCTCTTGTTTTTTATTTAGACTATTTCAATGTCAAGTTTTCATCCATAGTGCACGAAAGCAACCACTGAAGCTCACTCATCCTTTCATCACATTGGTTGGTAATAATCCGTTCAGCTGTAGCGTTATTGAGCCACAATAACATCCCCTCTCACGAAGTTGAGAGAAACGACTCGAACTTATGTCAAAAGTTAAACACTCCTTAAAACTCCTTAGTGCTATCCCTTTTTGTAAGCTAGTAACAAATAGTGACACGGCGAATCTTATGCAATGTTCAAGTTTATAATGAAAGCCGCATATACATCAACTTTCACATTTATAATTGATCGAGCGAGTCTCTCCGTTTCAGCTTAGGCGAACATGCTATGCTGATCGTATGTCTGTCCAGTCGGCGTCTGTTCGGATGTTCTCCTCTACAGGTTGCATTTCTCAACCAATTCTTTTGAAATTTTGTTAGCAGGTTCTATAACTATATAGTTTTTTTGTCGATTTAGTTTTTGGAATTTTATTAAAATGGCGGAGATATGGGGGTTGAAAACGTTAAAAAAGTAATTTTTCAGACATTTCGAAAAATGTTTGCGAGGTCTACAGCTCACAGAGCCACTAGTATATGTACTTTTCTTACTTTACTTTACTAAAAGCGTTGTTTGAGAAATCTGAATATTTAAAACTCTAAATAGTGAATCAAGACATTGCTCGAAAATAGCCCGTTTTAAAACTTTATCAAAGCCCTTTGTCTCACTGATTACTTGATTACACATTTAATCAACCGAATTGAATAGCAAATTCTGTGTACACACGCGTTATTGATTGGAGGTCCTGTTCAAACATTGTGTGGGACAGTGGCTTAGGATAAAGATAATTAATCTATGTGTGTGTGCTTTGTATTAAAATTTATATAAATCTCGGGTTTCAAATATAAATACGGGTTTATTGTTTGACTTGGAAATATATTATTTTGCTGGCTGTTACAATTTATGCAGGAACTAGCTTCTGCCCACGGCTTCGTATCTAGGTACATAAAAATTACCTCATCTACGTCATAATCTTATATCAAGTTACATCCAATTTGTTAAGCCGTTTCAGCGTGATTAGAGTTATTGTCTCTTGTGAATAATTGGCATAAAAGTTTTGTGTTTCTTTGTGATTCGAGCACAAAGAAACACCGTAATCCGTGTAAAAAAGTAATCCGTGGTTACTTTATATGAAAGGCTCATTTTATAGAAAATAACAAATGACGAACGATAGGATACGACTTTGTGGCATACTTTATCACTACATAGTATAAAACAAAGTCGCCTCCCGCTGTCTGTCTGTCCATATGTATGCTTAGATCTTTAAAACTACGCAACGGATTTTGATGCGGTTTTTAATAGATGGAGTAATTCAAGTGGAAGGATTATGTATAATACATGCATAATATAGTGGAGAAACACTGATAATTTTAGAGGTTTCTAATGTGATGTCGTAATTAGACAATTTTTTTGCCCTTACATTGCAAATGCTGGCGGAACCCTACGAGATAGATAAAAATAATGTACTACAGTATTATACAATTTAAAAAGGTCTACACAAATATGTATATATCTATCTCTTAGGCTATGTTATTCCCTTAGATAACGTTGTTCAAAATCCACGATCCTCCGGCACTATGGCATAATTGATTGATTTTTAATCACAAAAATCAACTTAAAATTTTAATAAAAGGTCTACTGTTAATTAACATTCATAACAATGAACAGCTAAATAAATACTGCTTATTGATCGTAGCTAATGGATTCTGGATTTATTCGTGTTCGTGCCTGTTATTCTTCTTATATTTCTATAGAAAGGGCAGCGGAAATGGGTAAGTATATATTATCTACAGCTATGGTGTACTAAGGGTGTATGTCTACTGAAGCAAAGCGGATAAATGTAAAATCAATGGTCCTATCCATTTCACTTCAATGGAAATCATAACAGCGAGAGTACTGGTGGTTTAGATCGGAAAAACATATGTTCGCCATTACCAGTAGCATACCGGCATACCGTAAAATGTAAAAAGTTCGAAGACATGTGCCTGGTGCACAAAAGGAGCCTCTAAGACGCACTTAGATCCTTTCACCACACTGGCTCGTAATAAGTAGTACACGGTATGAAGATGTTTAGTGTTATTCATTTAAAGATGTTCACAATTTTGTAGTAATGTTGTCTGTACTTGTGGATTGTTTAAGTGTGTGTCTGTTTGTGGCATCGTCTCAAACTCGCAAACGGAGAAACTGATTTTGATTTAGTTTTTGTTTGAAAGGAGACTTAGCTAGCGTGTTCTAAGCTATGATTCAAGAAAATGTGTTCAGCCATTTGCAACACTTCTAGTTGTTGAAGGGATTTGAGCTACTTCCACAGGTCTGATCGAATTGAAGTTATCCTGTTACTTGAGTGATATTGCAAGAACATGGTAACGTTGTTCTGATGCTGCAGTATTAACTGGAATCGGTAGGATACCCAACGTGTTAAGGCTTATTGCAATTGCAACAGTGAATAGATCAAAAAAAGTAAGTATGCCTCGTTGCAGAAATCGGAGTTTTTCACAGATTTTTCGCGACACATTTCGAGATAAGATTATAAGATTAAAAATTGTCAATGGAAACACAATCTTTCGATTTGGCGATTGTGGGCGCCATCATAACTCTGAATATTTTTTTATTTTCGCGATTTTTTATCAGAAAAATATAATACGGAATTTTTAGTGTATTATTAGTTTAAGAGTGTACGTTAGCTGCAAATTAAACCGACGTCAACCTTAGATTAGATGATTATTTAATATTTTAGACCTTAATTCATAACGAAATAAGGAAGAAGTAGGATACAAAATACTGAATGCCATATATTCCATATATTGGGTACCATATATTTCACTTTTGAACATTTTCATGAGTTGTACTACAGACATGATAAACACGGGTTTTACTCGCGCATTATTTTGTCGGTGGCAGCATCGGCACCGACACTGTTTTGATTCATCCAGAGAATCTTCATCAGGGTAAGTTTGAACTGCGGTCCGCTCGTTGCCGCTCGCGTGTCGGTGCCTCTATCGACAATACAACGAGAGTAAAACCCGTGTTTAAAGAGTGTATACCATATATTTCATATAATTACTATCAATTAACGAGCAGATAGCTACTCAATAAAAGAGGTACATTTTTGCAATACAAAGGGTTGAGGGTCATCATGGTCACCAATCATTGAGGGTCACGACGTTCACGACGTTGAAATGTATATATAAACTCTCATGTATTAGTTTTTCGTAGTTAAGGTAGTTATAGATGGATCATGTAAAAAGTGCTAGGACCAGGACAAGTTTCTTGCCAATTATTCTCGAGCTTGGGTGAGGACGAATTGGCACATAAATTCACCTAGTATGTAAGACGTTTCAAAGTGTCCTTGTGATTGTATTGAATATAGTATCTTTTGACTTTGACTGTGACTTCAGAAACAAACTAAATAATCGTACATTTTGCACGAGTTTCATGAATTTATCGCTCGATGTTTCTGATAGATGAATGTTATTGATAAATTACAACTCCTCTTAACGTCGCGGCTACAATGTAACACATGTTTCGATTTGCCACCGAAGTTAAGATTAGATTGGTATCGTATTGTCTTTGCTCGGCTGTTGTTCCGATATTATTTTGTTGTTGAGGGGTGCGATTGATTAAAATGAAACACACTTTTACCGAACTTGTGACCCAAATGTGTATATACGGTATATAAACAATGTATACACATATTTTCAAGAGCACCATTGGTTGTTGGTTCGTGGGATCTAGAAAAATGCAATCTCGCTTAGGTTTCCTTCACACTGACTCCTTTGGGAAACATTCCTTTAAAATCGTATTTCGTCACGACTGTAAGCAGCAATCACTCTTCAATCACGTGACTTATCACAAACTGTCATATCCATACAATTTGATATTTCCGTAAACGTTAACGCCAACAGATATTAGATTTTGTCTAGGCCCTCATGTCGTGTACCAATGTATTCGAAGACAACGAAGGTAAAGAAATATATTGAAAGAACATAAACCTAATATATATAACTAAACTAAATAGAATCTAACTAAATAGAAAACACAAAAAACAAGATGAATAGAATCGGCTAAGTCGTTCTCAAATTATGACGTGACCAAGGGAATAGGGATTTATTTTTACATATGTAGAGCATTATATTTTATTATTCTGCTTAATTATATAATATTGATGTTGACATTTTAATTTTAATTTTAAGTATACTTAATTGTAATTAATAATCTTATTTATCTCATGGTTGCCATGTTGATGATTGAATGTCGGTCAACGACGAAGTGTGTGAGACCATTGTTATGTTCTAACCTTTCATATTACTAGCTGTCCCGTTCGCGATTTCGTCCGCGCGTTTTAAAAAGAAAAAAAATGTAAATCTAAGTCAAAGCCATTCTCGAATCCATTTGAACACACACAAAAAAAAAACATCAAAATCGGTCTACCCGTTTAGGAGGAATTTAATTACAAACACACGCACAAAAGATTTATATACATAATATGGGTTAACACTATAGGTATATCGTTTTCTATTCGTACCTAATAGTAATCTACATAAAGTGTTCTAACTAAGCTATTAACTAATCGATAGCACGTACATTAATGAACTTAATGTAGTACCATTTAGATCATTACCATTAAATGTATGTTGATATTGTGTTTGCAAACTTTACGGTACTCTGTAGCAATTACTTACTACTAATTGCTGATAACAGATGATCGATTCACCAGTGTTTTTGAACAGGGAGTCTAGAAGATATCTCGCTTCGTTTTCTTTCTCGCTCACTCCTTTGCGAGAAGATCAAAGATGAAACCGAAGATGACAATCTTCTTCTTATCTTCTTCTTATCTTCGGTAATGGCACGTGTCATATGATGACAATTTGGCAACGTCAAGAGTTTAGATTGTTTATTGTAAGACGTCACAAAGTCGTATGTTGTCGTTCGTAGTGTGTTATTCTTTAAAAATTGGTGTCTCTTAATAAAAAAACTAGCTGTCCCACGCGCATACGAAGTCGCAAACGGGACAGCTAGTTTTTTATGTAAAAAAAGTAAACTAAAATTCTCGAATCTACTTGAAAAATTTCATCAAAATTGGTCCAGCAGTTTAGGAGGAGTTTAATTACAAACACACGCACAGAAGATTTATAGGGTTATTTTAAAAAATCCTGAAACTCGTGTCTATTTATTTTGTATTTTAAGTATCCAAACAAAGTTTCAAGCAAATTCAATTAATTTCAAGTTTCATACATTGGTTTTCACCCCTTTTCACCCTCTTAGGGGTTGAACTTCAAAAAATCCCGCCTTTGTAGGTGGTTTTGCTATAAATGGAAGCTAGCTTCTAAATTTCAGCTTTCTAGCTTCAGCGGTTTAGGCTCGGCGATGATGAATCAGTCAGTCAGGTTAAGCTCTTTTGTAGGTAGAAATTTATACGGATCATTTTTGTTGGAATCACAAAGAAAATAAAAACATTCATTCCAATTATTCACACCCCAGTCAATAACTCTAGCTTTATTTAAATAAAATCACCAAAATTACAAATAAAACCCATAGCATAATTTAACAAAAATATTAGCATTCTGCACTTTATCTCTATATAAACTATACGTACTATTATATACTCCTCTGAAAAGGAGTACAAAGTTTTTGCTTCACGTATTAATATATAGATGAAGCTAGAGTTTGTCTTGATAAAAATTTACCAATGTATAGTCTTTTTTGATTTAATATCGTCATAAAGTCGTAGTTCGTCATTTGTCTATTCTAAACGTCATCGCGGTCTAAGATTTTCTTGTATCATACAAATCACAAAGAAGCATAATACACTTATAATTAAATTGCATACAATTGTTCTCAATAAATTTTTTTTGTTACCGCATAACTCCGTCGTATATGAACCGATTTAAAAATATTGGTCAAATTGATCCTATAGAAATGTCAACAAAATCGGTTTAGTAGTTTGGTTTTTTCTCGTATATCAAAATAACTGGAAAAGGTTTTTCATCCAAGTAAACGAGATTTCGTATATTGCTTTCCAGTGGTGTTTACGAATTATCTAAAAGTACTAAAAAGCGTAATAAAAACTTTTTTGACCGACATCAAAAAATGAGTTTCATGAAGTCAGTTAAAAAGCAGGAGCTTCCCAATTCGGCTGCACTTTACACTTTACTACCCATTATGTAATTTGAGAACGTCTGACGTCTGTCCTGTTTGTTCTGTAGCCTATTAGCTAGATTATTAACAGTAGTGCAACGACATAGTATAAATACTTGTAGTATAGCGTCCCAGTGTCGCCAGTGGAGCTGTGTTTAATCGACGCCATCTAATGATGATTGAAGTCTTGTAATGTACACATCATATAGGCACAATACAGTATCCTAACTCCCTTATTACTACGTGATCGGTGTATCAGTGCGTGCTGATAAGTACGCCGGCTCTAGTACCCATGGGTCCAGTAGCGTTGGGTCAGTCTTATAATTACTCATTAGTTAATGTGTTACTTAAATCTATTGCCGTCTTTGTTCAATTACATAAGAATGACAAGAACAGAGCATACTCAATCGTCACGTTTGCTAATTATGTATTTATAGGATAGAGAATTGGTCTTTTTAGACAACGTAAGTACACTTAATTCCGGTTCCGGATGGACCACCATACATAACCTTGAACCAGGAACGTACAAGTGACACGATAAATCTAGTTCTTTCGAACCAGTGTGATGAAAATATTATAGTGCACTTAACACAGTCATATCATGCTTGTTTTTGACGTGATTACGTCTTATAAATCGATGAACGCCGGCTGTACGCACGAAAAATTGTCACGTTCCGTCTGAGCCGAGCGTGCAAGCGAGAGCGCGGAACAAGCGATAGAGAGGCACGCTTAGTACGCATGCTTAGTATACTGGAATAGTGCACATACATTTTTCGAACAGAAAAATCTACTAGTGGATTCAACTCTAGGATCGAATCGATCGAAAGGCGAAGCCACTAACACTAGTCTACTTGTGCTCCTTAAAGTTAACTTATAGCATTTCACACACATGCTATATGTTACTGGTGATCCCCGCACTAGGCCTGGCCTATATCCCGATAGATCTGTCAATAAGTTGTATTACTGTTTTTATTTAACCAATCGCGTGTCGTTACTGGTTTATTTTTACTGTGTGGTCGATCGTAGGCGCCGGGCGTACTTATCTCGACTATCCATCGCGCGAACGTCGGAATGCTAATCGAGATTTGTTACTGGGTTTTACTGGTTTTTCACTGTGCACAAATGGAATGCGAGTGCTAAGTTGTTTCTCTGCGGTTTGTCGGAGATCACGCATCCGATAAATATGTGCAAATTTGATAATTTATCTTTCGCATACATTTCAAATGAAAAACCAATTCTAAAGTTTCATGAATTCCGAGAAAATTCAATATGGACATTATTGAACAATGTTGTTTATATTTTCACAAGTAATATGAAGTATAGAGTATTAAGTACAAATAGATTTAGCGATAAATAAAAGAATTGGTTTACTCGAACTTATCAGTAAAGTGCTTTTGGCACTTACGAACAGTTGTCAAATGACATTTGTTTGTATGTTGCCACAGTTTCGTATATGTATCGCATCCGCTCCCTGGATGTGTGCCAACGAGTCCTAATAAGTGCTTGGTTACAGTGCCTACTGTTACTGCTCAGACAAAAAAAGTAATAAATATTATTGGACAAATCACTCGGCATAATCTAGTCCCTAACTGTGCAAAGCTTATATGGGAACCATCAAAGTCAAAGTCTAAAGTTATACAATCACAAGGATCACTTTGAAACGTCTTACATACTCGTACTAGGTGAATTTAGGTGCTAATTCTTCCTAACCCAAGCTCAAGAAGAACCGGCAAGAAACACGTCCTGGTCCCAGCGCTTTTTTGCATGATCCATCTTATAACTACCTTAGCTACGAAAAAATAGTACCAAGAGAGTTTATACATTTTAAATGTGTCGGTTAACTGTCTGAGGGCAGAGCGACATGAGGCCATGCAATCTTATCACGACTGATATAATCCTATCCTACTAATATTATAATTTCTAAATATTGAGATAATATTTTATTTTACTACAATAAAATATTATCTCAATAATTTGTTAAATGTTTATAATAATATAAAATACATGTGTGTGCTACATATAAAATAATTTAGCTATCTAAGGATCGTTTAAAACGATCTTGTGCAAGGTTTTGTTTCTATATTCCACCTCGCACACATGTGACTCCTTTCCTCAATTCGAAGAGCCTCCTAAAGATGAAGGATCGTAGGAAGTTGCATCTCGCTACCCTTCTTTTTGGTGTTGTACATGACCAAATGCCGACATACCTTTTCAGGAAATTAAAATGGGCTAGTGAAAACTCACGTTATTATAGGAGGCAGTGTGCTCCTCCTCTTCTTACGCAAAGTCACAAATGTGTTGCTTTCCGCGGCTCGTTCCGGTTCGCGGCGTCGAAGTGTTGGAATGATTTGCCCCCACCAATTCGTGCCCTTAAAACAGTGAATACTTTTAAATTAACCCTTAAGAAACTTCTTATCTCTTCGCAGAAATCATAGCTAGGTACCAAATACCTACTTACGAATAGCCAACTTACCAAAAGTTCCCGGCACGTCCATTTTGATGGGGAAGCGTTCATTCTACTATCGATTACCTTGTATTGCATTTCACTTTTCGTTTCTCACCTCTTTCACCTCATTTCACCAAAACAATTTTAATTTTATGTAGTCCAGTTTGTTCCCAGTCATTTTAGTTAATTATTTTAGTTGTGTGAGTATAAATGTATTTTGCTATTTATATATGTATTGTTATCCTTTTAACTAAGTAATATTTTAAGTTTTCTTATTTTTTTTTTGTTTACTCCTGTTCTAATTTTAAAATTGTTCGTTTTGTCACGGCATGATGTCACCCTCCTTGTTCGGCGCAGTCTGAAAACCAGCGCTATTTCGCACTGTGTGAAATAGCATAAAGCTGAGACTGTGCTTTTTTGACAAACGCAGACTAGGTTTGGAACAAGGTGGGTACACGTAGGTTTAGTATTAGTTAGTTAGTTAGTATTGGTTGGATCTGTGTACCTACTATATTATCGTAACTTTTATCAGTGTGTGTGTGTCAAAATAAATTTATTTCATTTCATTTCATTTCATTTCATTTCATTTCATTTTCATTTCATTTTTTTCATCTATATGAAGTTCAACTGATCCAGATCACTGCCAGAGGTCAGCGTTCCCGACACTGGCGGAGTATCTGTATTGTAAGGAGTAAGATTGTCTTGGAAACGGACATTAGTGTACGTGTAAAACTATTGACTTTGACTTTAATACATCTGTACAAATGAGTTTATAACCAAAAAAAATTTTGTTTAAAAAAATTTACATTGTTGTTTTTTTTTTCAAAATGGTGATTCCTTATATTTGTTTTCCATGACTAAATACCTTATGTTTTATTTCACGAGTCAGGGTAAAAAACTAACTCGGTATATTGAAGAATACGGTCGAGTTCAGCAATTCATATGGGACCATCCGTCAAATATCGAAATAATATAAGGAATCTCGACTGCTGGTCAGCGCGACTACCAGTTATACTGTGCCCGGGTCTTGATGGATTGATCCCATCGGTCAAACGGGTCTTGGGATAAGGGCCACTATTTGATATTACACCGTCGTCTGTTATTCCAAATTTGGTGACATGTACCTAACCTACAAAATGAGCTATTCTCGGAGATTTTTGTACAGATTTTTGTGGTTAGATGCTAAATTTTGGTGGATAATTGATTCAGGCGTGACTTTGCGGAAATCCATTACAAAACATTAAATAGATGGACAAATATTTAGTACTATTCCGCCAATCTATTCCCAAAGAGTTAGACACGATGCAGACGTTATTTTGGAGGTTGCATGTGTGGATTGTGTATGCTTACCATTTACTAACGCTTTGCATGGCCTTTCAATTGCGTGCGGGAGGGACGTGCATGCGTCTGCATCGTGTCTAACTCTTTGGGAATAGATTGGCGGAATAGTACTAAATATTTGTAAATCTATTTAGTGCTTACTTTTGGTTTATGTGAGGTTATGATCATTCTGCTTTTCTGTTAATGTCTCATTTTGCATGTTGTTTTATTTGATTATATACTAATACAAAAAGGTTTATTGCCGAATTAATATTTTAAAGAATCACATAAAATAGGTAGACAACGCACTATATAGTTTTCAGGGCAGGATTAGTTTTCAGTCTGCCCCATAGCTCGAATTTAGGTGATTGTCGATCAATCAAAATTATAAGTATCAAAGTCTCTAAATATAAAAACTTAAAATCAAAAATATATTGCAAATGAACTTATATGTAAAGTCTAATGACACGGCCGTGTAGAAGTGAAAGCAACCTTCCTGTCTTAGCGAGCAATATTTTCAGCTCATAGTTAAAATAGAAAAAAGTCCAATTTCGCGCTTCTCTCTTTTGCCGCATTAGTCACTCAATCATTCGAAATATATAGAAATTATAAAGGATTACTCCTTTAAAATATATGAAAGTAATTCCAAGTTATATGTAAATAACCATACTACAGGTGCTTCAGCTCGTCTGCAGCGCATTAACAAAGTATATTTTTATTCACGTAGAGAATTTATAAATGTTTCGCTTTTGTACTCTGTTTAGATCTAGCGCGCGTTGTGGATTAATCCATGAAGATTTTTTTCCGCGCTGTTTTGTTAAAAACGGAAACATATGTGATGATGCGTGAGACTACGCACTAGCGGCAAAAATCACGTTGAAAATTACATACTTTAAAAGTGGTAATTTTCAACACGGTCTCAAACCGCGCGTATTAATTTGCAATTCCGTGCCAATTAACTTCAAAAGCTACCACACTGGCAAATAAATAACAAATAGTTGTCTAATTTTGTTGTTGGTACAGTAGTAGGTTAGTATTAAATTAGCTTATTGTATAGAAATGGTTTTTTGAATTTATTTTGCTGCTCTAAAAGAATTTGCTAGCGAGTTCATTAGTTAAACAGTTTTGCGGTTAATTCGAGATAACGTAGACCGCAAGTTACAAGTTTATTATTATTATTTTCATATAGATTATTACCTACTTTTTGACCGACTGCAAAAAAAGTTACTCAATTCGGTTGTTGTTTTATGTTTCTTACCTCATTACTTCGTCATTTACAAACGGATTTGAAAAAAAAACTTATTTTTATGTGTGACCCATATAAGTTAGCTAGAAAAAATATGTCATCCTAGTAAACGAAATTGCTTATATTTATATAAATGAAGTCGGTTTTATTTTTAGGTTTTAAAACGTAATTATGTAAATACATAAAAGTTGTAGAAAACCATTTTCCAAAATTTACAATTCACGCTGGAATTAATAGAACGTGTATTTACTGAAAGTTATTCAATTTTGTTTTATTAAACTAAGGTATAAATAAGCAAAATGTTTCTTTGTTTCTTAAAACTTATTGGAATAAGTGAAGGCAATATCCAGACGTCTAATATCCCGTGCGACTTCGACATATAACATGTGTTATATAACAGTCGAAGTCGCATGTATATATATATATATATATATATATATATATATATATATATATATATATATATATATATGTATATAAATTTGTAATAAAAATAGTTGTATTCAATACAAATATACAACCACAAAGACTATATTAAATCGTCTAAATTGCCTGGGGAATTCAAATGCCGATTACTTCTTAGTAAAGTTCATGAAGAATCGGGCGAGAAACTAGTCATGGTCCTACCGCTGTTTTGTATGATCTATTTTGTCTACATAGGTTATGGGTTTGATTCCCGGACAAACACTATGACTAACATAGATGTTTGTTCTGTGTCATATGTGTTACTAGCGACCCGCCTCGGCATCGAACGGGTGCAATGCTGATACTAAATATACTACAGAATGTCTAATGTTATTTAAAACCTCTAAAATTATCAGTGTTTCTCTTTTATATTATGTTATTTTTTGTGCATGTATTATACATATAAACATTCCTCTTGAATCACTCTATCTATTAAAAAAACCGCATCAAAATCCGGTGCGTAGTTTTAAAGTTCTAAGCATACATAGGGACAGACAGACACCGCGACTTTGGTGTAGTATATGGCTAGATGGCTTTTTGTGGATTGTCAACCAATACCTTGCCTTGAGGTAAATTCCCTGCCTTTATTACCCTCAGCTCTTTAATGGTGAAAGAGCTCCTTTATAAAGTTTCAAAACCCTTTGAAAACCTTGCCACTTGTACACTACCTATGAAATCAATAATGTTATTGAATATTGAGTGTTGACTTGAAGAGAGTGCTTCCGAAAAGCCGTACCGCCAAATTTAGATAATCCAGATATCACCAGATAATCAAAAATATTAAATTCAATTACCTATTTCAAAGACAAATTGAATTTCAGTCGACCGTCAATTTACAACACGACTCTTCCAATGTTATTACGCAGGTGTTTCGACGCATTTAACTTCATAACAATTAGCCACTTCGATAAAGTCTACAATTTAATTTGTATATAAATAAACCCTATTTTATGTAAATAAACCGAAATCAATAAAAATGTCAGATAGTTGTTTACAAACATAGGAACGCTCTCAGTTATCTCAACCAGTAGCGCAACTCCACATTTTTAAAACAATTAACGTTCAAAGTACATATATACAGTTTTCGACTGGCCTGTCAGCTCAGTTGGTAGTAGCTCTGCCTTCTGCGCTGTAGGTTGAGGGTTCGATTCCCTCACAGGATAAACATTTATGTGATGAACACAGGTGTTTGTTCTGTGTATAAAGTATCAAAAGTATGTATTTAAAAATATATAAGTATTGTATCAGTCATCTAGTCACCACAATACCAGCTATGCTTAGTTTGGGACTAGATGGTGTTGTGTGCATTGTCCAGTAATATTTAAAAAGTTAACCCGTATGAGCCAGCCAAAAAAATTTCTAGTTCGTCCACGCACAGTGAAGGCTAGCGAAGTGAGGATATTAATGACTGGCGGTCAGGTCCTAAACCAATTCAAAACCTTGTATTTAGTTAAATAAAACACAAGTGGGTAGATGCAGATATGATTTTTGTAAGTGGGGAGTCCTAGACGAGTCACGTGTGCGACTGTGGTGCTTCCAAACTATGTCTTTGTCCTACTTGCCTCTTCTGCACAAGAGCTGACCCCAACAACGCCTCGGAGGCCCCGCTATAGCGGCAGCAACATTTTAGTCGAATCAAATTTGTATTATCTTGAGAGATAATTGACACGAATGAAGAAAAAGAAGCAAAATAACATCATTTTGTATGAAGCTTAAATTATTTTTTTAAGGTTTACAAAACCAAGCTGCCTTGTACAGGCATGTTATTCATTATCTTTACTACTAAGAATTCTTTACTATGAGACTCGATGAGACGATGACATGGTTTTCGTGCTTTGGCGTGCTTTGAGGCGGAAAGGGAAATATACAAACATACATGACATGGCGAAAGTACATGTATTCTTTGTGGGCTTCAGAACCCTAAAAAAGTTTTCAGGTAGCACCTTCTTCTTATCGTGTCACTGGTTATTTTTAACCAGTGTTGTGAAAGGATTAAAGTTTGCCTCAGAGGCTCCTTTCGCGCATTTAGGTAAGCCTTAATGTAAGCTCTCGACCATGCCGACAAGACCCGCAGGAAAGACGAATCAGTACATGCGCCGTCGGTTCGGTTGCAGGTGCATAACGGCTGGCATGTTTCAAGTTTTCCTTCTCTGTTGCTCTTCAGCTCTTCCGTCAGTCAGCAGGGGGACTAATCCCCAATAATTTGAAGACTATCGCAGTCGTCTCCATCAGTCTCTAAGCAGCACTCATCTGGGTTCCACGTAGAAATCCTCACGAAGTGTTATATAACTCAGCGATAATTACTAACCCGATTTTACAATCAGATGCGGGTGCTGAGCCATTTTTTATCCTCAGCTGATCGTTATAGAATACAGCGGATGGTAAATGTAAAAAACTTATAAAATAAAATTTGTTTTTGTAATAACCATCTGAAGGGATGACAGGTGTCATGTCATTTGGTAGTACCATATCCTTGGTAGTAACCTACCAATCCTTCAAAGCTTATGTTACTCGAATTTATGTGCCAATTAAATCTTTTTTTCCGTGCGTACATCACGCACGTAGTCAATGAATATGTACGACTGCTACAAAAGTTACATCGTTACGAAGTGTATTTTGTTTTGGGCTGGCCAATTACCGCTGTTTGCAAGACAATATTGAAGTTTAATTTTGCTTTGGTTACATGAAGCCTCTGTTGACGGATGTTAATTAAAATTGTTCGCTGTGAAAGTGAAGACGGTCTTGTTTTTTGGAATCAGAGCTGCTTTGCAACGTGATCTCCGAGTAGCTTAATTGTTTCGGGAAAAATGTGGAGGACATAAACCAAAATACGTAGACAGTTTTAAAATATATGTTTGCAATCTGCAAATATATGTCTCGGTTCTGGGTGTTTATCTATGTATAATATATGCCATTAAAAACTAAATGGATTTAAGTAGTATATCTGTCACGTATATAACACAAGCTCTGCTTACTTTGGGGCTAGATGATGCTCTGTGTCCAGCATTATTTATTCCTATTTTAATTTTGATGTTGAAGGTAATGTTATATGAAACACGTATAATGTATGGTAAGCAGGAGGTTAAAGACTAAAATCTTACAATAATGATAATAATATCAACATAATAAGGTGCTTTAAATAAAACTAGTGATTAATATACTATGTACTTATGTATTTACAAAAAGAAAGTACCCATAACACAAGCTCTGCTTATTTTGGGGCCAGATGATGCTGTGTGAAATGTCCGGGAATATTTATTTATTATTTATTATATACATACGGAATCACTTTTCATCAGCCATTATTTTTTTTTCTCAGGTTCTTCTAGTCCATGAAGCGTCGAAAGGCAGTTTCTCGAGAGTGTTCGACCTGGAAGCCGGAGACGATACGGATCCGGGCATGCCTCGGACGTCACCGTACGAGAGCCGGTTTCCCATCAACATCGGTATCACGGGCTACGTGGCGACTACAGGCGAAGTAAGTAATAAAATAACATCAAAAAGATATATCGTTCGACTCGTTTTGAGCGATGGAATGACTGACATTATTTTTGGTAATCGATGTCGTAATACCACCATAACAGACAATACTATAATTTGAATTTGACAACGTAAACTTTATCGATATATCGAAATAGGTTTGTAGAGTTGGCAGGATACTTTTATCTCGAAATCGAAATCAGACGTCAAAGTTTGCAGGCGAACGTTCCACTATTTAAATAAATTATTTACTTTACGTAATACGTGGACACAATGAAATGTATTGTCTCTAACAAATTGTTTTATATTGTATTAAAAAATTAAGTACATTATCAGTTATCTGGTCACTTTAGTACAAGCTATGCATAGTTTGGAGCTAGATGGTGCTGTGTGCAATGTCCTCCAATATTTATATATTTATTTAAATTACCAAGAGCTCTAAAACATAATCGGTCTTACTTATGTATGTCTCTCGACTTGAACTGTCTGAACACTGCATAAGATTCGCCCTATCCCAATTTGTCTCTATCTTACAAAAAAGCGATAGCGCTATTTGAAATAGTAAATAACTTTGAAAATACATTACTTAGTTAGTCCGAATAAGCTCGGGTTTTCATTTTTTCTTGTTTACCTGTGTGTGTCGTCAGCACGGCAGATAATATAAAAATAAATTTCGAAGTGACATTGTATGGCTACCTATATTTAAAAACGACAAGCTCAAAAGTTTAGAAAGTACTTTTGAACGGAGCTTTGAAAATTAGCTTTTTGAAGCTTTCACAGAAATTTGTGATAAAATAAAACTAAGAACATTGTATCAACGTCACATAGAGATAAGTTTGTGAAGTTTAATCATTCCAGACGTACATCAATTTGAAAGTTTCAAATTGTTTTGAACAGCTAATCACGTGAATTCATTAACAATCTGTCTTGAACAACTTTTTGTGACGCGGTCTCAGTTTCGCTTCTATTCTCAAAAATATTTTTATTGTCACATTCAATTTAACCAGTTTTTGTGTGTGTTTTTATTTTGATATATCAAACTACGAGTAGCTTCTGCGCGCGGATTAGCACGCGTGGTACCTTAATAGTAACTTATTATAAATAAATAAATAAGTAATCCCGGACATTTCACATACCATCATCTGGTCTCAAAGTAAGCAGAGCTTGTGTTATGGGTATCAACATGACTGATATACTATTTATATACTTATTTTTTTTTGTAAATACATACATATTATACATAGAAACACCCAGACCCGAGACAAATACTTGCAGATCATACAAACATTTGTTCCGTGGCGGGAATCGAACCCGCAACCTTCTGCGTCTCAACCGGACCTGAGCCCACTGCGCCACAGAGGTCGACAAATTATAGTGATCCAAATAACAGACTATATATATATCGGGTTCATTCATTAATTTAATAATTGAAATCCATTTTACCACGACGTAATTGAGCCACGAACAAAGGTATAAACATCCAAACATGCACACAGCCTTCGCATTTATAATATAAATTGAGTTGTTTGAGATGAAAGAAACCGAAATAAAGGGAATATTTTTGGCTTTCATCTTGTGATCATACATCATTTCTAATAAACAACGCAGACCTTTCTTCGGCGGCCCTTGGGAGTTGTATACAGTACACCTATCCTTATCTCCTGATCTCTGTAAATCCCTTGTGTACTTGTTACTTGAAGGCAACTGGAGGCTGAATTAGGCTCTGTGTTATACAGGCAGTGTCATTTTAATTATTAATTTTTGTGTAGGAAGAAACGTACCGTTACCAAGTTACGTGATAATCTCCTAAAATGTCGGTAAAAGTTCTTTACTTTTAAACGAGTGAATGATCATGAACACGACCATTTTTCGTCTGAAGACTGTTCAGTACGTCTAGCGCAGGTTTAAAAATCACGTAAACTATAACTTTTAAAACTATTATGGTTTTGAACATAATTTTCACTCAAAACGAGATGTTTACCATGATATGGAGTGATCATGGCTCATGCAACTGCACCGACATATCGTGAAGCAGAAAAATTCATATATGATACGTAATACGTAATTATGTAAATACGTAAATTATAACAGTTTTCGTGCTCGCAAGCTAATAGTTTTCATATATCGGTAGTACTGGTCAATGTTTTCTAATGTAGTTCACACTATGTCAGCAATATACTAGCTCCATTAAACTCACTTCAAGCTATATACTTCTATCTCTTTTATACATCATCATAAAAAGGGACAAATATCTCCGTAATGTCGATTTTAGTTCATCATATTTTCCAATAGGGGCGCTGCAGTTAAACATATGGAAGGAAACACAACCTTTTTAATTAATAAAACTTTCGTGAGATGTACGATACATTTAGATAAACACGGGTTTTACTCACGTATTATTTTGTCGATGGAGGTACTGACACTGTTTCCATTCATCTAGACTAGAGAATCAACCGAGCGGCAACGAGCGAAACGCGAATTAAACTCACCTTGATGAAGATTCTCTTAATGAATCGAAACAGTGTCAGTGTCTCCATCGACAAAATAATACGTGAGTAAAACTCGTGTTTATCAATATGTAACCAAACTTTACAGTTTTGTGTAAACTATGAAAACCCGTACTGGACGTGTGGGTTGTTCAATAAACGTATATGAAACACATGAAAAAGTAATTCAACATACAGCCTGAGTTAAGGAATGACGTTTTCTGGGAGACTGTTCAACCTTTGACTATCAATTACACTTATAATAAGTACGTGCAATATTGCGTGTACCATTTTTGGTTCAATGTTAGTATTCCGTTGGACATTTTAAATACAACAAAACAACAAAATAAATTCGTGCAAGATTGCATACCACGTCGTTGGTCCAATACTGACGTCAGCTTGCGACCACGATTGTTGCAACATTACCGAAATGTCGGAAATAATTACGTTTTAAAAACTAAAATGAAAACTGACTTCATTCAATAAACATTTGAGACGATATAAAATTCGGACCCATTAAAAATTTCATCCCCTATTTTTTCATCCTTAGGGATAATTCGTAAAAACCACTGGAGGTCACAGGAAAGCAAAATACGAAATTCCGTTAATAGCTCGTAGCTATTTTTATTTAAAAACTACTGAGAACTACTGAACCGTGAATATATTCAAATAATAAATATGTTATCAAATCCGATCATAAATGACAAAGTCATGAAGTAACAAACCAAAAACTAAAGAAAAGCGAATGGAGAACCTCCTTTTTTGAAGTCTGCTAATACATGAAAAGGTTAACTCCGTTAACTACTAAAACTAATTTATAGTGAATTTAACGCTAATTAGGAAACGATTTATAAATGTATGTGTGAAGCTTATTATAGTTTTGTTACCCTTAAAGGGACTTTTTACTAAATAAACGATTTTTTTTCATATTTTTATTCATAAAACCAAGATGACGTAGATTAAGCTCAGGGTTAAGCTCGCCTTTGTACATGTCTTCGATGTTTATTTTGTGTACAATAGAGAATAGAGTTAGCAGAGAGTTTGGATTTCCACTTACTACGGTCCTTAGATACTTTTTTTAGTTTTAGTTTAGTTTTCTTTAAAACATTGAATAGATGGACAAATATTTAGTACTATTCCGCCAGTCTATTCCCTTCGACACGTGTTTCGCCTCTCCACGAGACATTTTCTGGAACACTTATTTGTCCATCTATTTAATGTTTTGTAATGAATTTCCGCAAAATCACGCCTGAATCAATTATCTATCAGAATAGATATTTTTAAATTGTTGCGATCACAATTCATTTTGTTTTAGTTGTTAGCGGGTATTTATTTATTTATATTTATAAATATAAATACCCGTGAACTACTAAACCAATATGTTATTTACATTAATCATCTTATGATATCCACGTTTTCTTCCAGACAGTGACAATAGCGGATGCGTATCTGGACCCTCGGTTCGACCCATCCGTGGATGACGGCACCGGCTTCAAACACAACACAATCTTATGCATGGCGATCAAGAACTCTGAAGGCAGAATCATAGGAGTTATACAGGTACGAGGGTAACTCCCTGCGAAGTTTGCGTTGCGATTAAACTGCGGCTTCGCAAGCGTGCTTGGTACTTCAAGATACAATTTATCTCCTTACCAAATTTCATCAAGATCCGATCAGCCGTTTAGCCGTGAAAATAGAAGAAACAGACGGAGACACTTTCCGATTTATAATATTATTAAAGATGTATGAATAGCCTTATATAAGTTTAGAGCATAGGTTTTGATGGCACTGGAGTTGCAATGTGCGCACCAATTATATATGTTACTAGAGATAGTATGAGGCCTGGGGATTTCAGTTGTGAGCATATATCATACCTTCTCAAAGTGTGAGCACTTTAATACTTTCATAACACTTGCCCGACCTAACTAGTGTCAGGATAAGAGCTTTTCAAGCGTATTGCCAATTTGAACTTTAGAAGCAGTAAATTTAATATTTTCTTAACCCATGAATATGGAATGGATTTACAAAATTATCACATAATTCCGCGAGCGTACAAACCGTGGTTGAAATGCGAATTAATGAAAAATTCAAACCGTACCAGCGCGTCGGTTGAAACGGCGCAGTGCGGCTACCATGCGACACGGTACAGTTGCCAGTAAAAATAAGTTTACCGCAATTTTTAATCCGTGTACATTACCTGAGAATACCTTGGGGATCGCAGTCGTGCCTGGTCGTAGGTACTTATTTTTGAAACTACGTTTCTCTCAATTTGACGACAAGTAATGTTGACTTGGTATTTCTGCGTGTATTCGACGTAACCCAATTTATTGTTCACCATTTACTTTGGCTTACAGCTTTTGATGTGAAAATGAAATATCTTTCCTCTCGCTTTTTTGCAATCTTTAAGAGTGATTTCGTGGACAAGAAGCCGGGGAAGCGTGCACTATTTGATTTGATCAAACAGCGCGCGCGGTGGTCGAGTTGGCCGTCAGATATAAACGCCGTTATGTAAAATAATTCAGGATATAATGTTAATGTTGCTTATTACCATCATATATTATGCGATTACTTTAAGGCTCGCTCGTTCTTTTTAAATAGTTATCGGGACGTTGTTTATCGCAAACCAATGGATCAAACTGAATTGCATTTACTAAACTGTTATTATTTTCGGTTAAATATCCTAAGCAATTTTGTAGGATAAAATAGTTTGTGCACACATAAAGTGAAATAAAAGAAAGATCAAAAAATAAATAAATATATTTTTGTATAATGCACACAGCACCATCTAGCCCTAAACTAAGTATTTCTTGTATTATGGTGACCAGATAACAAAATGATGATGACATAAAAATAATTATTTCAAAAACGAGAAAATACGATCCCTCTTATTCTTAACTAGCTTCTGCTCACGGCTCTGCCCGCGTGTTACATAGATATATGTTAGTCCAGGTCCCAATCATATGTAGATACGCCAAGTTTGATTAGTAGGATTATAATTTTTATAGACACGAAAAAGTACAGCCCGTCCTTGCAATTCAATAAAATTAGATAGCGATACTGGGGTTTGTATAGGCTTGGTAAATCAAAGCTGTATGCTTTGATTTCAGCGCTGACTGTACTAGACAATCTAGGCACTACATTAGGCAGTTTGCGGGAGCTTAAAATGGAAATTACGCATTCCGGTGCGGATGTTTCAATAATTAACAAGTTTACCAGTTTTAAATAATTTTTGTACGTTTTGTTTACTGGTTACTTTACAAACAAACACTATACAAATACGCCCACGCCAGCAAACCTCAGTATTAGTAGACACTTCGGATTTTCACTGAGGCCTTGACTGGTCTGACAGCTCAGTTGGTAGTAGCTCTGGCTTCTGCGGTTGGGGCCTCGTTTCCTCCCAGGGCAAACATTTGTGTGATGAACATAGGTGTTTGTTCTGTGTCTGGGTATTTAATTTTAAAAAATATATTCTTTTAGTCATCTGATCACTATAATACAAGCTATGTTTAGTTTGTGGTTAGACGGTTTTTATTACCTAATTATAGCTTATATATATATAATATACCTAGCTTTTTGAGGACTGACTAGTTTAAAGTGGGATAATGATTTTGAATAAAAATATATTTAGCTTGGTCTCGGTGATCCCATTGTTAATCCATTGTTTTTGGAGATTCAAAAATCTTTATACACGAGTTTCGAAACCCATCCCAAACAATGCCGAATATTTCCTATTGCCCAAGAACGGTTTTGCACAATCAACGTTTTGCGTATCGGATGAAATTATGACTGACCTATCTAGAGGTAGTTTATAGAAGGGAAAAACTATGAAAATTTAACACAAACTTTATGAATACTAACAAAAACATCAGTTTTATTGTTAAAATTTCAAATCTAAGCATGTTTTTGCTCAGATTAGAAGAAAGGAGGAAGTAGGTAAGTTATAATAATGTATCCAAAACACTTTCTTGTCTTTATCAACACGTTATTGGGACCCATCAGAAATGTTTCATCATTGTTTAGGACCGGTTGAGAACTAATTTATGGAAATGTTTAATCTCCTAGAACTATAGTTTTGGGATCCTTGGGAACAAGCCTTATATTGATGCGTTTGGTAAATTATTCAATAAATAATGCTGTAAAAATATTTGAAATATATAACTATAGGTGAACAATGCACACATGCTTATATATTTTTACTTTATAACACCCACATGACAAACACTTATGTTCATCACGCAAATATTTGTCCTGGGAAGGAATCGAACCCTCAACATACAACACAGAAGGCAGAGCTACTAACAACTGAGTTGACAGGGCAGTCATATAATTAATTTATATTTTAAATGTAACATATCTAAAAAAATAACAACCTATTAAAAACAGTGGCGTCGAAAACAAAGGTAAACAATATAAAAGAACCTCATTAAAATAAATTGTGCACTGCGACGTCAAACTTTTTTCTCGGCAGCAAAAGGTAGGTATTTCGAACTAAAAATTCGAAGTGAACTAATTTTAAATGCATCACAAGCTCCTCACAAAAAGTTTTTTAAGCTTTCAAAAGTTTTTATTTTTAACAAAGCGAGCCAAAAACGTTGAAACTGCTATAAACAAAGCAACTTTTTACTACAAAGCATTTTAAAGACATCTTGTCTCTCCGTGTGAACGTAAATAGCTTGTTTGATTTTCGTGTTCAGATCTTTACTAATATAGCGCAGTGGGCCAAGGTCCGGCTGAGACGCAGAAGGTTGCGGGCTCGATTCCCGCCGCGAGATAAATAATGTATAATTTGCATGTCTCGAGTCTGTAAGTCAATTCATTTATTCCCAAAATAATTATGAATTCTGATCGCGAAAGTAAAAAAATCTAATAAAGTAATGCTTGCACATATTATTTAAAAAACAAATAATTAGTTTCATCAGTCAATTAAAATTTGAGTATTTCTCGTGTTAATCTTTTTTTTAATTGATGTGGAACTATTTTGAAAAAAAACGTGAAATTTGTACACAGTCCAGTGCAAGCGACTGTACCTATTGTTTTTCTTCGCCACTTCCTATTGTTTTTCGACGCCTCTGTTTTGAATACGTTGTTTTTTTTTAGATATGTTATATTTAAAATATAAATTATTTGTATGACTGCCCTGTTAACTCAGTTGCTCTACTCTGCTCAGCTCTGCCTTCTGCGTTGTATGTTGAGGGTTCGATTCCTTCCCAGGACAAACATTTGCGTGATTGTGAGGAACAAGAATATTTTACTAAATGTGCCTTTACACATAGCGGTTAAGTAACGCGTTGTGTTGTAAAATCAACATTTTACTTTCAGTCTAGACAATTTACTGTTTAACCTTTTGTAAAAATTCTTCACAGGAAACTATATAACTAATCTAATAGATTTTATATGTTAAATTACTCAGGTTATCATAAATAAGCTATTGTTGATCAATCAGTTTTATAATAATAATGAATATTTTAAAGATTTAACTAGTTAAATTTGCCATTATGTAAAACCATGTAGATATTTTATTTAATCGATAACTGTTTACTGCGAAACAAGCTATAAATTACAGTATTATCTTAATTATTTTCGAAATATTATGCAAATTAGACAATATTTTGAATTGGCGAACATTTCGAAAAAATCAAAAATTGCACTATTATAGAGCATTGATTTCGTAACAAATTAGCATAGAATCGTTTAAGGCGAAGCTTAAAAGACTATTGCTTTTTTAGTAGTGTTATAATCGCGCTTAACGTTTTCTATACCATTTCGATTTTTAGGGATAATACAGCAAGTTAATTGAATAACTAATCAAGTTACTTGATCTGTTAGTAACAACTAAGCAAACTATATATTATATTAATACGTGAAGCAACTTTGTACCCCTTTTTAAGAAAATTGCGCGGACGGAGGAGTATGAAATTTCGCACACTTATAGTTTATATAGAGAATAATTTCATCCAGTAGGCCACTAGTTTGAATAACTACTCAAACTACCTGATCTGTTAGGAGTAACTAAGCAAGTTACTTGATCTGTTAAGAACAACCAAGCTAGTTAATTGTTTTGTTAGGAATAACTCAGCAAGTTACTTGATATGTTAAGAACAGCCAAGCTAGTTAATTGTTTTGTTAGGAATAACTAAGCAAGTTACTTGATCTGTTAACAACAACCAAGCAAGCTTATTGTTTTATTAGGAATAACTAAGCAAGTAACTTGATCTCTTAGGAATAACTAAGTAAGTAACTTAATTTGATAGAAATAACTAAGCAAACTACGCTATTCCGTTTGATTTTACATGTTGTTTACAGCTTATAAACAAATTCGACGGGCTACTCTTCACGAAGAACGACGAGAATTTCGTGGAGGCCTTCGCGATATTCTGTGGCATGGGAATTCACAACACTCATATGTATGAGAAGGCGATCACAGCTATGGCGAAGCAGAGCGTCACTTTAGATGTAAGTACACATTGTTTACACTGCTCAGTAAACACCATCTCTGTAGTCATTTCTATCTTACCCATTCGATGACCTCTTGGCAGTGGGCCAAGGCCCGACTGAGACGCAGAAAGTCGCGGGTTCGATTCCCGCCGCGGGACAAATGTTTATATAATCTGCAAGTGTTTGTCTCAGGTCTGGGTATTTCTATGTATAATATGTACAATTAACCCAACTTCTGCTTATTTTGGGGCCAGACGATGCTGTGTGAAATGTCCGGCATTATTATGACGACTTTGAATAGTCCCTTTACATACTAGTGAATCTAGATGCCGGTTCCTTCTAACACCAATTCAAGAAGAATCCGGCAAACTCGTCTGGCCCTAACACCGAGCCGAGTCGAGTCGAGTTAGAGTAGACTCATCCCAAGTTTTTGTCATCTAAATAATGTGTTATTTTATATATGCTGTATGAGACAGTTTGTTTTATTACGTTTTTAAATTTGCCAATCGACAAATCGTCGCTTGGGACCTTGTTATAGAAGCGTGCACATTGGCCATTAAAAGATTTATTAACTTTAGCGAGCTAACGATGGAAACATCGAGTTTATCTTTGTTTCTAGTATTAATATTATCTTTTTTTAAACAATTGAACATATTTGTGAGAGAGATCTTAGGCCTACCCTATATCCATCCATATTCAAATCCATCACTCTTCTTCTAACATTTGATTATCTTCCCAAATGACTTGTCCCATTAGACAAAAATATACAAATAAATGTTGCCAAGATGACATACGGTATTGGGACGGTAAAAGTAAGCCAGTTTAAATCAGTGGACCCAAAGCACATAAGGTTTCGATCATGGTCTTCTGGTAACCGGGACTGGACAAACACGCACAGAATATCGCTCATTGTAATGTCGTTGATCTGGAATATATATGTAGGTAGTTCTAGTAGATCAACTGAGCTAAAAGGTGTCTCAATAAGAGTGCACTATTTATATTTTATATAATTTTTCGTGTATGTGGCAACTTTGAACTTTGACAGCTGTCACATATGGTTTTTCCGATTAATAAAAATGGAGCGTTACAAAAAAGAAGAACGTATTATCATTGTCATTACAAAAATGGAGAAAGTTACGCTGAGACATGTTCTTGTAGAGAGTAATGACCTCAGAGCCGTGGGGGCCTTTTGTCGGATATTTTATTCCATATATAATCGGAATGTCTTCTTTATAATGCAATATAAATATCGCAACTTACTCAAAAAATAAGTGTTTTTAATTTAAAACGAAAAAGTGCACTCTTATTTAGACAACCTTTAGTGCTTCAATAAATGCAATAAAGGATAGCAGAGGTTTTCATCAATGGTAAATTAATTAATATATATTTTTGTTGCAGGTTTTAAGTTACCACGCGTCAGCGTCGCTGGACGATGCTCAGAGATTGCGGGTAAGTTTACTAAAATTGTTTGTTTAGCTTTAACAGTGTTCTGAAACGAGGATGGAGAACATCGTGAGGAAACCCGCGGCTTAGTAAACTCATGCCTTTCCTGAGTATTGTATAAATAGGTGCTGGGCAAGCTTAATCCATATAAGTCTGTCCCATACACTGACAGCGTCCTGTGAGTGGAAAAATCCACTTGTTCAAAACACCTTGTTCAAACTATGTAGAATCTTTTGCAAAGGCTATTATTGTTACTGGTTATTATTATTATTGTAGGTCTTCTGGCTAAAGGTTTCTACAAAGCACCAGCGCCTACTTATCTCCCGGTGTTACTGGGATTACTCTTTGTTACTGTGGCACACAGATACATACCTATCTACATAGTGAAACTATACATAGCTCTCTGTCTTCTTGACCTTAACTTCTATATTCTTCTGCTTATGTGTACCCGAGTGATAATTAAAAATAATAATGTCTATTATGAAAATATTGGTACAAATGTTCATCACACAATAGTTTGTCCTAGGCGGAGACCGAACCCACAATTTACAGCGCGGAAGGCAGAGTCACTACTAACTGAACTGTGAAGCCAGTCAATATGATCATGTATAAACTCTTCGTTTTTTTTTATTAGTGGCTGCCCGTGGCTTTGCACGTTGCGGTACGTAGATAAAATGTAGCCTATATATTAATTCAGGTCTACTACTTACCAGGCTATTTTTTATCTATATACCACACTATATACATTGCCGCGGCAGCATTTTATAGCGTTAGACTGGCCTCACAACTTTGAGTTGCTAGTGAGTTACTGGTAACTGCGTTTTGCGATGCAGGTTGAGTGTTCAATCCCCAGGACCAACATTTGTGTGTCGATAGATATTTGTTAAATGAAACTGCAGTCTTTAGTGTACATGTCAAAATACAGCACGCTCAATAAACAGATCTTAAGTCTATGCGACGTGATTTGCGTCTCTTTAATACTTATAGTATAAAGAACGCTATAGAGCGCAATCAAGGCTCCAAAGTGTTCGCGGGAGATCTGTCTATTAGGCAAAGCCTGTTGACGAAGCTGAATACCGACAGTGGCAGTGTCGTTTCCTCGAAGCTAGAAGTTTTACGAGAGCTCGAGAAGTTCTATGGACAACTGTACACCTCATCGCAAAGTCCTACTACAAGCACGACTAGCGATGCAAGAACCCGCTTAACCCGACACTACACAGAAGACATTCCGGACGTCAGCCTATACGAGATTCAAACGGCTCTCAAGCAACTTAAAAACAACAAGGCACCGGGGGAAGAATAACGACAGAGCTTCTGAGAGCGGGTGGAACACCGATACTTAAGGTCCTCCAGAAGCTGTTCAACTCCCTCATCCTCGAGGGAACTACGCCAGAGGCGTGGAACAGAAGCGCGGTGGTACTGTTCTTTAAGAAAGGGGATAACACCCTCTTAAAGAATTACAGGCCCATCTCGCAGTTGACCCATGTCTATAAGCTGTTTTCGAGAGTAGTTACTAATAGTCTCGCTCGTAGGTTCGACGACTTCCAGCCTCCCGAACAAGCCGGGTTCCGAAAAGGCTTTAACACCATAGACCATATCCATACGCTCCGGGAGGATATACAGAAGACCGAAGACTATAACCGGCCACTTTGTTTAGCGTTTGTGGACTATAAGAAAGCCTTTGATTCTGTCGAAACCTGGGCAGTGTTGCGGTCACTCCAGCGGTGCCAAATCGACTATCGGTATATCGAAGTGTTGAAATGTTTGTACAGTAACGCCACCATGTCTATCCGGCTCCAGGACCAGAGCACGAATCCAATCCCATTGCATAAAGGGGTGAGACAGGGAGATGTTATTTCTTCGAAACTGTTCACCTCTGCATTAGAGGATGTTTTCAAGCTCTTGTACTGGCATAGACATGGTATCAACATCAATGGCGAACGCCTCACTCACCTTTGGTTTGCCAACGAAATAGTCCTCATGGCAGAATCGCTGAAAGACCTTGGCACAATGCTTAGCGACCTTAATATCGTCTCCCAACAGGTGGGTCTTAAAATGAACATGAGCAAGACAAAAATCATGTCAAATGCTCATGTTGAACCCTTGCCGGTATGTATTGGGAGCGATATAATCGAAGTTGTAGACCATTATGTCTATTTGGGTCAGACGATTCAACTAGGCAAGTCCAACTTCGACAAAGAGGTCAGCCGACGAATCCAACTCGGATGGGCAGCGTTCGGGAAATTACAGCACATCTTCTCGTCACAGATATCGCAGAGCCTTAAGACGAAAGTCTATAATTAGTGCGTGTTGCCAGTGATGACATATGGAACTGAGACTTGGTCGCTAACTATTGGCCTCATACACAAACTCAGAGTCGCGCAGCGTGCTATGGAGAGAGCTATGTTGGGAGTTTCACTACGTGATAAAATCCGCAACGAGGAAATCCGTAGAAGAACCAAAGTCACCGACATAGCACTCAAAATTTGCAAGTTGAAGTGGCAATGGGCAGGCCAGGCCATATAGCTCGCAGAACTGATAACCGTTGGGGAATAAAAGTTCTCGAATGGCGACCAAGGACAGGAAAACGATGCGTTGGACGACCCCCCACCCGATGGACTAACGACATTGTGAAGATCGCAGGAAGTCGGTGGATCGAGAGGGCTCAAAATCGTTCTTCCTGGAAATCTATTGGGGAGGTCTATTTCAGCTGTGGATTTCAATAAGGCTGTTATGAGATGTTTGTTTTGTGTCTAGTTATCATAAAGTATCATACATATATTTTTACGGACGACTCATAAACCTTTTCGTAAACGCGCTTGCTCGATTACGAAAAGGTTTATGAGTATATTAGGAACAACTCGTGCATCCTTCGTACTTACCTGATTAGATCGTAAGTAAAATGCGCTTGCTCCAATAGGCAGTGGGGGCGGGAAGTTTGTACAAGTTTATAATTATGTAGAAAGAAATAAATAGAATTCACTGTACCTGAGTTTTCACTGTCGAGATTGCTGACATATGTATTTACCGGTATATAAGTATTATATTAATCTGGTTCCAAACTAAGCAAAGTACTATGTACTTTGCTTAGTTTGGAACTAAATATTAGATGAATTTGTCTAGAACAAAATATTATTACTTATTTATTAAAATGGTTTGTAAAAGTGCCGCTAGACTTTGATGAAGGCGTCTATTTCGCAGACGCTGCGGATACCCTCATCCGTCCACTACTGCTTGCACGAGCTGGCTTTTGATGACATCGAGATGAATGATGACGATACCCTCAAGGCTTGTCTCAGGATGTTCTTGGACCTGGATTTTGTTGAGCGGTGAGTTTGGCTCGCATTTTCAAACCAAAATAACCTCTCTAGTTGCTTAATAATGTGCTTTAATGTGCGATTGCTTGAATACTACCACAAAATGGCCACCCGTTACTAAAAGTTTAATAACATAGTATATTCACTGCATCAGCATCACGGCATCTCTGCAGAAGGATCTGAATAAAATTTCCTATTTACACATACTCAAAAAAGATTATAAATCTCCAATGAGTATTTTATTGTAAAATGATTAAAGAAATGTATAGAATAATATACAATAATATAAAATACAGGTGAAAACTTTGAGCTATTTAAGGTCCGTTTGAAACGATATAATTAGTGTATCTAATATATATCTATCTATCCAATGAGTTGTTACGCGACACAAAATGGCGGGTGAAAAACTCTATTTACAATATAAACATCTGAACAAATGATGTGTAACATCTGACATCTCACCTTGCTAATAAGCAAAATTACATTACCAAGCGCGCTCATTGGTCAAATCATATAGCGAGCGCTTCCCCGGCTTCCTGTTACACACTTCCAACCTTTTTCACGAAGTCACACGCACAGATTGCAGGAAAGCGAGAGAAAAGATGTTACACATCAAAAATATTTATCAGCCATCCGCTTCTCATCATACACATCATACATACATTTCTTACAATTATGTTCTATTTTTTTAAGGTTTCACATTGATTATGCTGTGCTATGCCGTTGGCTGCTTAGCGTGAAGAAGAACTACCGTAACGTTACCTACCACAACTGGAGACACGCGTTCAACGTCGCTCAGATGATGTTCGCTATTTTGACTGTAAGTATTGTTACTAGCTGTTACCCGCGGCTTTGTTCATGTGGAACGTAGGTAAATAGTAGCATATATGCTTATAGAACTGTCACAAAACCTATGCCTAGTTCTATGATACTAAGATGCCTAGTTCCGCATCTTAGTATCAGTCTTTTTCCAAGATACGGTACTAGAAACGGTATGGTATAAGAAAGTCCATTAAAAAACTCAACATGGCAATCTACTTTTGTCACTGACAAAGCGACAAGCAAACAAAAAAAAAAGCGTTTGCTTTCAGATTATTCCTATGACTAAGTAATGGTTTTTATGAACCACTAGTTTTCTGCCCGCGGCTTCGTGCACGTGGGACCTACATAAAAAGTAACTTAATGGTTACTTTTTATGTACTTTTATAGCATAATTGCTATTCTAGTTAAAGACTACAAAGTTTTATCCAAATCTGCTCCCCCGTTCGTTACGGCGTGATTAAGTTACAATCAAATATATACATGTACACAAACTTTATGCCTGATGTTCTTTCGTGTTGAGCTTCGAAAAAATGAATGAATTAATGAATGAATGAATAAACGAATGAATGAACGAATGAACGAATGAAAGAATGAACGAATGAACGAACGAACGAACGAACGAATGAACGAATGAATGAATGGTTTATTTGGTCCATACAGAAAAAAAATATTTTAACTAACTAAATCATTTTAAAAACTAACCATTCATTTTAACCATTTGATATTAATTCCAGGAGACGCAGTGGTGGAAGATATTCGGTGAACTGGAATGCTTGGCGTTGATCATCGGCTGCCTATGCCACGATCTCGACCATCGGGGGACCAATAACTCATTTCAGATCAAGTTGGTACATCCTTTTTTATCACATTTTTGTTGTGAGTAGTCAGGACGCTCTGACCTCCAGACTAGACCTCCAATTATATGTACCATTCCTACCAATCTTGTGTCAAGCTCATACAGTTTCATCTGCCTATCGCGCTGTCTGAAATAAATATTAAATAATGCTGGGTATTTCGCACAGCATCATCTGGGTCCAAAGTTGGGTTCTGGGTGCCCCATGACTGATATACTACTCTATACGTTTTATTTAACACATTCACTGCCACTGACACGCCTCGCGTGTTCAGGCTAATCTAAGTCTCTACGCCAAGAACACGCCAGGCGTGTTTTGAATGTTTCGGTTATATTTCCAAAACTAGGCCAGATTTTCTGTTCAAATTTTTAGTGCATCATTTTTAAAGGATAGGCTATGGCATATTGAAGCGGTTCCCTAAAAAAACTAGTTAGATTTTTTTACGAAAAATAGGTATTTTGTAGTGCCGAGAACACGCTAGGTGTGTTCACTTACTGAAGCTACCCTTAGGTTCCCAAACTTTTTTATTCTTTTAAATGCTTCGCTAATTTCAGAGTTATAAGCTTGCGATATGAGATTTTTAACCAGTATTTGATGACAAAACGGAATGTCATAATTTATCGAACCGTTGTTTTTACCGTATACAGTACTGTGTCATGTATGAATAAATAATAAATAAATAAATAAATAATGCCGGACATTTCACACAGCACCATCTGGCCCCAAAGTAAGCAGAGCTTGTGTTATGGATACCACATGACTGATATACTACTTATATGAAGTCGCTTATACAACTCCATACGCCATCAATGAAAAAAAAACGTACCTATCCGATGTATATCTTTATATAATTATACATACACACACAGTGACATACACACGTACAGTAAAATTATCTCTATTATATAAAAATCAATTGATGTTCGTTTGTCTCGCTAAAAATTTTGTCATCATTAATATCTTCCGTTTCCGGTACAAATTTAACTTTTCCTGAAAAAAAGATAAGAAATCAATTTATTTCATTTGAATATTTTGAATTTAATTCATACTTATGTAATTAGGTAAGGCCAATCAACCAACATTACGATAATACGAGATAAATAACGTAAACAAACTTTCTGCAGTTCAAAGCTTTTTATCGGTTTAATAATTTAGATGAATTCACTCATATAAGACTGAAAATATGTTTAAATATGATTGTCACTCAATATATTATTAAAAAAAATGTACTTGCACTGTTAACAATGCCAATGTTACAGTTCACAATAAAACTTTATTCATTTATGCATGGGAATTTTAGTAAAAAAAGTTTGAGAACCTTGAATTACGTTATAATAAATTTACTTACTAAAATCTGTTTTTCTAAGCAATGCCGCGAGCACGCCTAGCGTGTCCGCGGTTTTATACGGTGGCATCTCGATAAACTTCAAGAAAATCGTGGTGGCAGTGAATGAGTTAAATACATATTGTACATAGAAACACCCAGACCCGAAACAAATACTTGCAGATCATACAAACACCTTGCCGGACCTTGGTCCACTGCGCCACAGAGGTCGTCAAAGTAAATCACGAGTAAAGAAATGTGGAAGACTTTACAAGTAAAATCTTTCCAGGGCATCATCACCTCTAGCTCAGTTATACTCCACTTCAACAATGGAACATCATCATTTCGACCAATGCCTGATGATCCTCAATTCTCCTGGAAACCAGATCCTGCTGAACTTGTCATCGGATGACTATGAGAAGGTGGTCAAAGTGCTCGAAGATGCTATACTGTCTACCGATCTGGCTGTTTATTTCAGGTAACCTAAAAATTATATATCATAGAAATTCAACTTATTGATCTACGGAGACTATTGTCTTACCCGAGATGTCACCCTGTTTAGGCCCAGTGTGAAAACCAGCGTTACCATGTTTGCGAGTAGCAATAAGCTGAGATTAGACCTGTTTGACCGCACTCTCAGGGTAGTGGTAAAACACTTACTCATGTTTAGTGTTGCCATATTTTTTTTGCATGTACTCACTTTTTTATCTGTCATTTCTTCTTCTTTTTCTGTATCAACTAAACATGTTCTTTATTTCTCTTTATTTTTTTCTCGGTTTGAGTAGTGGAAGGGTATGTTATTCCAGGTTTACATCTACTCGTATATCAATACCAAATGTCATTTAATTAATTATTTTCATTCATTCATTTATTCATTCATTCATCTAAATCGGTTCAAGCATTGCGTTATTAAGAAATAAACAAACACCGAAACATCCAAGTATCTACAACATCAAATATCACATTCATTCCGGCGCTCGACGGAGCAACAAGTCTTCAGAGAAAACTCGTTACGAGGAATGGTGTTTGCGGTGTTTTTTCGGTCTTGTGCTGAGAAAGTCAATTGCTCCTGAGGATGTACAAGATTTTTTTTATTGGTGGACAATGCACACCACACTAATCTACATAGTCTCAAAATAAGCATAGCTTGTATTATGGTGACCGGATGACTGATATAATACTTACACATTTTTAATATACTTTATAACACCCAGACACAGAACAAACACCTATGTTCATCACACAAATGTTTATCCTGGGAAGGAATTAAACCCTCAACCTACAGCGCAGAAGGCAGAGCTACTACCTATTCAGTTTTTAAAATATAAGAAGAATTATATCAGTTATCTGCTTCCCATAATAATAAAAATAAAAACTTTTTTGAGAACACTACAAGACAAAATAAGAAATTTAAACCTTAGTGCATATACATAAATTAATAGTGTCCTGCAAACGGCGGTCTTATCGTGGTTACAATTTCTACCAGACAACTTTAGTACTAGGTATGCTAGTACTAGGGTGCGATTGTTCTATGATTTGCCTACCAGTATTTATTTAATAATTTTATTTTCAGCAAAAGAAACTCATTCATTGACCTAGTAAGCACGGATAGAGTGGTGACGCCTTTGTGGGGAGAATGCGAAGACCGTCGCGGCTTGTTGCGAGCTATGTTGATGACGGCTTGTGATCTAGCTGCTATAACCAAGCCGTGGCCGGTGGAACGACGAGTAGCGGCCTTGGTGGCTGGCGAGTTCTTCAGGCAAGGAGATCTGGAGAGGCAGAACCTGAATTTGACGCCTATTGTAAGTACAAAAAGATACATTTGCCAGTATATTTAGAATGTGTTGATGACGCGTGTGATCACGTGGCTATGACCAAGCCATAGCCGGTAGAACGAGGAGTAACGGCTTTAGTGGCCGGTGAGTTCTTCAAGCAGGGAGATCTGGGAGAGGCAGAACCTGAATTTGACACCTATTGTGAGTACAAGAAGATACATTTTACGGTACCTTTAGGCTATGTTGATGACGATGATGTTTTATCCAACTCGTGACTGGTCCATAATCTATCCGAATTTGGTTCTTGTTGCATGGATTCTGGGAAATCTATGATTAATATTCAGAGACAAAACTAAGTATAAACTACGCTTCAGTCTATCTATACTCAGAGCGGATGTCTGTTTCCTACACTTAGAACATAAAAAGTATATTTTCGTCCCTTTAATACAATCTATCTTTTGCATAAAGATCCGTTGAAAAGGTAGCCAACAAACAATTTTAAATTATTCAATACAATTACAAGAATCACTTTGAAACGTCTTACATACTAGGTGAATTTAGGTGCCGTTTCCTCCTAACCCAAGTCCGAGAAGAACTGGCAAGAAACTCGTCCTGGTCCGCTTTTTTGTATGATCTATCTTATATACAGTGGTGGACACATAATTAGAGACACCCCCTAATTGATCACAATAAACATGATTTTGGCACTACTTAGCCAAAGTAGGTATTAAATTTATTGTAATTGTTACTAAATCATACATGACGTTGTATTCTTAAAAATGGGAGACAAAAAAGTTGTGTTGCTTGGTATTTTAGACACTGCTCACTATCCGAATCTAATACAAACTTTTTTAACGTACCTCTAGATGGCCAGCTAATTAAAGACAGTGAACGCTGTGTTCTGAATTTAAAAAAAGAAAAAGAACTACATTCGGTTTTTCATTGTTTTGCCGCGTATTTGCATGAAACGTCGACATTAATTATAACATTTTACTTTTTGTATTCAAATTAATACGTTTTATAACAATCGATATGGGAAAAACAAGAGTTGCAATTCGTCCACTAGAAAGATAATCTTGAACTTTCATAGCAAAGGTTGGTCATACAGAAAAATACAGCAAACCATTTGAGCTGTTCTAAGGACATGGTTATGAATGCTATAAAGCATTTCAAGAAGTTTAATACGACCGAAAATGTACCCAGAAAACCTAGACCCAGGAATACTACTCCGCGGGAAGACTCTAGGATGGTGTTGTTGGCAAAAAAGGAACCGTTCAAAGGATCAGAACTGATACGCTCGGAAATATATGGGGCAGGAGGGTCGACGGGTGTGTCTGCAAGGACAATTAGACGACAAAATGTTAAGGCAAGGTTAGCGTTTGCTAAAAAATATGAACATTGCACTGAACGAGAGTGGAAAAATGTGCTTTTTTCAGATGAAACAAAAAGTAATATGATTAATTCTGACAGAAAACAATATATTAGACGCCCCCCGAACAAAGAAATGGATCTGAAGTACACCAAGAAAGTAGTGAAACATGGAAGGGGAAATATCTAAGTGTGGGGCCGTTTTTCAGGACTTGGTGTCGGACCTGTCAGGAAGATAGAAGGCAATATGGATAAATACCAGTACAAAAATATTTAGAAGAAAACATGTTGCATTATGCTGAGCAAAATTTACCGGTTATTTGGATTTTTCAACAGGATAATGATCCGAAACACACCGCAAAAGTAGTTAAAGATTTCTTGAGGAACCAGTTGTGACAATTTTGGATTGGCCCCCGTACAGTCCGGATTTAAATCCAATCGAAAACTTGTGGTACCAGGTGAAGAAGACAGTGGCGGCAAAGCGTACATCAAACGTCGATCAACTTTACACAGCTTTTACAGAAGCGTGGGAACAAATTCCGGTACAAGTTTGTACAAAATTAATCGCTTCCATGGCTAAGAGATGTCGTCCTGTTATTGATGCAAAAGGACATGCGACCAAGTATTGATACGCATCGGAATGCTCTATAAAAATGTGTTAGAAATCTTGCGTAGGTACTAAGATAATTTCAATGATAACTCATTTTTTTAAAATTTCTTGTTACGAAATGAAGTGTCTTTAATTATAAGGCCAGATCTTACTAATCTTATCTTTTATTTACACTGCTTACATTTAAGTTTTACCGAATAAAATGCAAGTTTTGTTGTAAATATTTCGTTTTAACAATACACAATAACAACACAAATAAAAATTAATTGGCAGCAAGTTACAATGACAGTCTGATAAAATATATACAGGAGGAATAGCTTAGTTATTTCAATATGCTTCCAGTGTCTTTAATTATGTGACCACCACTGTATATTGCAAATATGTCAGTTAACTGTCTGAGGGCAGAGAATTATGAGGCCATACATTCTTATCAATAAAGTAATTTATATTATAATACGCTTTCTTCAAAATACCCTTTATGTAAGCTTTACAGTTCTTAATAGGTATTTTAGTTGCATTTTCAGGAAGCTTATTATAAAAGCGCTCCGTGTTCCCCATAAATGACTTATTTACTTTTTCTATACGAAACCTAGGGATGTATAATTTGTTTCTGTTCCTAGTATTGATTCTATGAAGATCACTATTATGCTGAAACACATAATTTTATGAGTGTATAATAAAATTACATATAGATATTGAGAAGCTATTGTGAGAATATTAATTTCTTTGAATATATCTCACAAAGACTCGCGCGGTTTCATTTTGCAATCAGACTTACACTTTACACTTTTATATTTGTATGTATTTTGATTGGTAAATAAATAAATTATTTCATTTCAGGATATCATGAACAGAGATAAGGAGGATGAACTTCCTGCTATGCAAGTCAAGTTCATCGACACTATCTGCATGCCTATATACGAGGTATGTTTATCTACTCATACAGTTGTGACTGGCGTGTCAGCACAGTTAGTAGTCAGCACAGGTAGTAGCTCCTGCCTTCTGCGCTGTAGGTCATAGGGTCTATTCCCTAGGACAATCATTTGCGTGAGGAACATATATGTCTGTTTGTACTCTGTTATCACATTAGTCATTCGGTTCCCATAGTACAGGCTGTGTTTTGGGGCTTTGGCTGTGTTGACGTATATATATATTTATTTATTTTAGTACCTAATTTTCACTTGAAACGGGATATTTAGCATGATATGCGAGTTTTTCTGCTTCTCGTTATTTCGGCATAGTTGCACATCCTCATCACAGGATTCCAGGTTCCAGATAAATTCTGTGGTGAGGATGTGTGGAAACCGAAAAAGTGCGTGGCCTACCTGAAATGTTTTACGCTTTTATCTATAGAACGGATGATTGATAGAATACTTATATACCAACTTGTAAATACGTAAGACGCTTTTTAACCGTGACACGAAACAAAGATGTCTCAGACTCGAAGGTGTCACTTTTGCAAGACAATAATTTTAATAAGCTTAGAGAACGGATACCTACTCTAGTAGTTTCAAGCTATCGCAAAAAAACCTCAGTTACCATCTGAGCTGAGAGGCTGGTCTAACCGTGTACAACCGCCCTAACTCTATTCATGATCGATCATTAATCGATTTTGTATCCCCAGGCGTTTGCGGTCCTCTCTGGCTCACTACAGCCGATGCTCGACCGCGTCAAAAGCAATCGAGCACACTGGATCGACCTATCCAATAGCGAGAATTACGACAAAGAGAACCTACCAGACAGAAACGACAAATCAAGTACCAGCTCGCACGTCGACGACACTGAAAATACATACGAAGGTGACAGCAGTGGCGCTGTCAGTCTGTCATCAGAAACCTCGAAGTATGATCTTGAGAACCCGGTGGTAGGTTTACTGACAAATAACGCTCTTGCTATGTTACCCCCGAATAAGTTCGATGTCAACGATTAGAATCAACCTCGTTTGTATATCGAGTTACAGATAAAACCTGTTTGGAATTACCCAACATATTTAAATGGGTTTGTATATGGACCTCTTTTAAATATCGATAGAGTTGCTATTCGAATAAATCTTGTTTAAAAAAAGAACCCTGAATTAACTTAGATGTTACCAACATAACAAAATCAATGTTTATTTATGATGAGTGATTATGTTTACTTAAAATTGAGGGTAGATGTTGAAAATGAACATAAGTTTGCAAGGAGATCTTCATTAAGGATGTTTGAAGTCGCTTTGACAACTGTCCATATTACAATTTGGCTTAATAACCGATTAATTTCCGCTTCAGTTACATTGTTTCAATGAATTTGTTTGAATTTGTTTCTTGGGTGCTATTTCACCTATATGGAAATCTGTTTTTAGCTTAAATTTTAATGAAGGATAATTGTGCAAGTACGGCTTAGTGTATATGTTTGTACGCATTTTGGAAATCTAATCCTATGACAGAAAATAGTGTTGTGCTTTGTCGATAAAGTCTTATCGATGTTTTACCGATTTTTTTTCAATTTTAATAATTGGTTAAAATTGGGCGTTTTACGTACTTTTAGAAATTCAAGAGTCTATTTCGTATTTCGTCTATTTAAAAAAAACATCGTTATCTGTCATACGATTTTTGTAGTTGTTGCATTTTAGTTCGTCATCAATGTCAATATTAACAATTTCAATTGCACTGATATTCATATCATTGTTCCTATTGGTATACACGAAATGTATGACATATTATAAGCGTTGGGGGTACCATGCATTTCAGATGTAAATTATAACTCATGGAACTTGTGTTACCTGAAGTTATAGAAAGGTAAAACAAAATGGCGTCTTGAAAGTCGTTAAAATTCTAAAATGCATGGTCTCGTTTTGCGTGCGCTAATAATGAGAGTGTGATATTCGATTAGTGAATGATTTTAGTCCAGATTGGAAATGTAACGCATAGCGTAAAAGTATCGATATATTCTCATAGCCGTTAACGCTGCACTATTTTTGTACAATTCATCAAATTAGCTTTACTTAAATAGGTATCTTAATAGTTGGGTATGTATTTTGTTAATACCTCATTCGTCTATTCCTACTTATAACATGAAAATTTCGTGTGTCGCTAGCTTTAGTATCATTAACGATACGGTTATTTTGAAGCTTACTTTTAAAATTGTATATTATATTTGATCGGGTAAGCAAAATTGAAATTACATACTTTGTAAGCACTGTATATTGTAAGGGCCTATCTGTCATATTGTCTATTTGCGTCAATACGACAACCAAAATACCAAATATTATGTTTTTTTAAATATAATTATTATTCTCTATCTTTTGGCTGCGTAGAATATTTTTATATTCTATTTTTAGAATTATACTTAAATATGATTTTTGAAATATGTAATGACTATTTCGCTAAAATATGCATTGTATATAAAAAAAGGGCGTACAGTCAGCGAAATTTGATTATTTCATATATAATTTATTGACATTTATTATTATCTAGCAGCTAACTGGTCAGAACTAATTGAAGATTTGATAATTTTATTTAGTAATAAAACTGAATCTTACTAATAATCCTACTACTATTTAAATATCTGAAACGGGTAACGATAGCAATTTCCGAAACGCATCGATAGCGCGTTCAATTTTTTCCAGTGGCGCCATCTAGTTTTCCATAAATCCAAACACAAAACATAAATTTTCAAGCCACTAAAAAGTCTTGGTGTCACCAAATCACTGATGCAGAGAAAATAGGATTTTATTTTTGTCTATTTACAGCTTTGAATCGTTAATCACATTTCGCTGATTGTAAATACTTAACGTATTGTATAATTATGAATTTTGATGAAACGTGTTTCGTGTACGTTTTATATTAGCAATCATAAAGGAACCTCGCCTCGCAATAGTATTTATCAAAGGTTAAGGCACCGGTCGATCCATTCCATGTTTTTATCCTAGACCCCCGAACAACGCGACTGCTATGATAAGCAACTCGACAACTTGTTTTAATAGTTATTTCAACATAAATAAAGCTCATTTTCGCATCACAAGGTTTGAGCTAAACTGATTTGATGACACAATATACTGTCATCACAAAATAATTCTTACCACAGTGCGCTAAGATTCATAATAGCATTAACGAGTCTGCTTTGTTTGTCAGTCGCATTGTTCCAATGTTTGCCTAATTTAATCGAAGCTATTTCCACAACTGCTTTAGTACAGTTTTTATGTTCTACCAATTGGATTAGCATTAAGGTGTTTATCCATCAAAGGTTAGAAATATATAAATTACAGTGAATTTCGCTGGATTGGCATATATTTCGTAAAATTTATTGATCTTATTTTGTTAAGAGAAATAATTACAGAAATGTGCAGAATAATATACAATAGTATAAAATACATGTGAAGCAGTTGAGCTATGTAAGGACCGTTTAAAACGATATATAGATAGCTCAACTGATCCAGACACTGCCAGAGGGCTGCGTTCCCAAGATACTTGCGGCATTGCCACGTTGAATGGCAATGCTAATACGCTGAGCCAGATAGAGCTTTCTCTTGGGTCACGCGATGTATCTACCAGACGCCGTGAAATAATTTTGAAAACGCGGTTATCTCCTGTTCCTCACGAGGCCAGGGTTTTGACTTCAAAAGGCTCAAATATGTAAGCCTTATCAAGACCGGCATATTTACGCTTTTTTAGGTTCTCGGAACATTCAGGCGCCGTAATAAACTAAATCAATGATAGTAATAAAATAATTTAAAATTGTTATTTTGTTCCTCTGTTGGATTGATATTATTAACATGGCGACTAAAAAAGGCTTTAAACACGTCGCCTTAGTAAATTCTAGATGTGTTATTTATAAATGTTATTCTAATTCAGACTTTAGTACGAGAAAAATAAGATCGATAGTATTTTACAAAATTTTATAACAAGCCAATTAAGTCATGTCAAAATTGCTTCAAGATGACGTCAGATAATTTTAAAGGTTTTCTATCGTTTATGTAATTATCGGCTTGGATGGATAGTCGCCTTTAGTCTTCAACTGCTTAGTAGTGGTACCAATAGTAAAGATTCCCTGCTGTATATTATTTACTATAATTGGGTTTTATACCAAAATAGTTTAAAAATGAAAACCATCGTTTTCATATAACTGTTGTGCTGTCCATTAGAAATGTCAATTACATTATTATACTAAATATTGTTGCTTTGTATGAATTGTAAAAATCGCGTAATATTGTAAACTTCTCACTAATAGAGATATTTCGTCACGAGTGACAATTTAACTTTAAAAAGATTAATTCAAATTTTTGTTCGTAGTCAGATAACCTTATAGGCTTTTATAAAATGACCATGAGTTATCGTGACCATAAATCTACCATCTATCTTGATAATCACATAGCTAGCGTGGTATTACAGTATGGTCTGTCTCTTTTATTGTAGTTCAATATCAGTGTATCCATTGGCCAGATCCATAGTGGATCTAGTGAGATATTTTTTCTCTGTAGATCGGTAACCCAATAATTTGGATCTGATGAGATTATTTATTGCAAACCAGTTGGTTAGGTTATGTTAGAGTATAGAAAACAACGCGCAAGGCGAGCGAGCAAAGCGAGCGTGCCGCCGAAGCGGCAGAAGAATATTCTTAGTTAGTCTGTCATACTCACAACTCTGTCCAGTTGCTAACCTGTCCAGATTTATCATTATAATCATTAGATCCAATAAATTTTACCGTTATTTTAAAAATAGATCTATTAGCAATAAAAATTCTCATCAGATCCAATTTATTGGGAAACCGATCTACAGAGAAAAAAATATCTCACTTGATCCACTATGGATCTGAACAATGGATCCACTGAGATTGAAGGTTCATTGTAATGGCAATGTCAATGTAATGTAATGTCAGTGGCAAAGAGTGACGTGACGATTATGGAATTCTGATGCTCATCAAAAAATGGTTGGTTGCCGGAACTGAAACAGCTTTTAGTTACTATTGATGAATTGGTTTTTCAGAAGGTTGATGTTGATTGTCAGACATGCTGTCATATGAATAGAAACCTCAGACCAAATTATCTATAAAGACGGAGCGCGAGCAACCAAAGTGAAGCCACAAAAACCGTGCTCCTGTGTGTAAATACTCGTACCCACCTAGACACATACACCCAACTCCTTGCTCTTAGTGCATGCATACAAACTTGTATTAATAAGTAGAGAGTTATTTAATAGATATATCATGTTGTCGTCTAGTAAACATCGTAGAAATAAAATACTTTCTTGTTTTGTGGTGATTCCGTGACATAACTAGTGTTAGGGAACGTGTATTTTCATAGAAGAGCATGGTTGAAGGTTTTAGCTCTGGGGATTCGCTGTGCTCCGTCTTTATATTTATTTGATCTGAGATATAAACTGAAGTTACGTAACAGTACTAATCCATCATCAAAACTTGTTCCAGTTACAATCAAACTAATGATTGAAATTATGCCGATTGCTAATCGAAACTGATAGACATTGATTGTATCAAAAATGTCATAATCGACATGCAGGTTTAAACAACACTATGTGATTTGATAATAAACCGCTAGGTCTATCCTACCTATAATCAATCATCAGTTAATGCATGGTGTTAATCTATTGCCTTTTTATCATTGACATAATTATGACAAGGAAAGACCATACTCTAACGCCACGGTAGTTAATGTCGTGATTATAAGACAGAGGATTTCCTTCTGTACTATAGTTACAATAAATAGCGTCGCGTTTTTTCTGTCCTTTTCGTTCTCGTGGTAATGAATAAAGATAGCTACAGATTTAAACACACATTAACTATTGTGTGATTTTAAGACGCAGCCCTTGTATTTTAGGAAAAGGCATGTTTCAATTCAATATCAATTCGATATTTTTCAAAGTTCGCTCTGCTCTATTTTATAATAATTAATATAAAATTCAATATTGTCAGTAATTTTAATAAAACTCTAAAAATGACCAATGAATACTTCTAAAAATTGATTGGAATAATTCTCTCTATAAGCGATAGTTTACATGAATATAAAATCTCAAATTATTTGTGGTAAATATGTACAAGATTAATCTAAGATTGCTGTAAGTATTACTAGAAGTTAATTAGTTAATTATTAATTGTAATTCATTAAATGACGAGCTGGATGGTGTGTGAATAAGGAGGTTGTTTTGTTCCAAACAAAAATGTTATTTATTTATGATTAAACCAATTTTGAAATATTTTGTGTCCTTTTTTTACCTTGTTATACCATATAAGAGTACCACAAAGGTGTCTAAGCTCTTAGGGCTTAAACAGATAATCATTTATTTCATAAATTACAATACGACAATCATACGTCGAAGAATTTCATAACAATTTTATAAAAATTATATAAATATTATGAATTACGAGTACCTATTCATTGTATGTTGTTTGATGAACTATTAATATCTGTCTAAAGTAGAATCAATGAAAATACCTGAAATACATTATAAATACCTCTGCAATACTTCAGATCGAAACCAGTTTGTTAGGTTATGTTAGAGTATAAGAAACAACGCGCAAGGCGAGCGAGCAAAGCAAGCGTGTCGCGCGAAGCGCGAGAAGAATAAAATTTGACATTAAAACCAGGTGTAAAGCATAGTCTTATAAATCACAGAACTAATGGGAAAAAAATATTCATAAGTAATTAGTAGGTATCCTCTAAGTATCCTCTCTGCGGTGGCGAGTGTACTTTGCCTATTTTGACACGAGTTCGGCCATGAGGATATGTTAGTCCTAGTAGCCAAATCAGTTAGGCCATGAGGAAAAAGCCCTTATTGGCCGATTAAAGGCATATTATAAAATCTCCCGTAGATTACTTCGTTACCAATGGCATTACTAATACTAATTTAGCACTGTCAGGAGCATTTGGATAAATTCTCAGCTGGACAAATTAGCGACTGGACTGGAGAGTAGAGTCGGGAGAAAAAAATAAATCAGATCTCAATCAGAGAAAACTCTACTTACTTACATTAATATACAAACAGAGTTTGAAAATTTACAAATATTTATATACTGTGCCGCATGGAAATGCAATGGAGCTGCAAAAACGAATGGGACAAAGTTTAAACTACCACCACCAAACTTTCAACAAAACTGAACACAGGTAGAGTATAATCCCAAATGGCAGATACGGCTTGAGCGTAAAGTGGACGATTTACGAAAAAAATTTGGCAGGTTATCACAATACATCAATGGAAACAGAAATAGGGCCTTAACTCAGTAAGTAAACAAAATTTTAGAACAGCACAAAATACACAGCACACATGAAGAACCTAATTCGCAATTGACACACTTCCTTGATACCTTAAAACAAAAACTCACAGTTATTAGCAGTCGCCTAAGACGATACAAAGCATGCACTCACCGTAAAACCCAAAATAGTCAGTTCATTAGCAATGAGAAGAAATTCTATTAAAACTTATCTAAAACGACAAGGAACCACACAACACCGCTTGGGTCAAATAACAACCAAAACAACACGCCGGACCCGGTAGAACTAAGACAGTTTTGGGCTAATATTTGGGAGATTCCTGTAGAGTATAGAAAAGACGCTGTATGGGTATAGAGAGAGCAGATAAAGTATTCCGACATGGCATCTATGAAGTACGAGAGTATCCCCATTAAAGTATTCCAAAATGTATTGAGAGCTACGCATAATTGGAAGGCACCAGGGTCTGACCACATTGACATCTACTGGTATAAGAAATTTACAGCGACACATCCATAACTTTATAATCATGTCAATCACTTTTTAAAACACCCCCAATCAATGCCTCTATATATCACATCTGGAACTACGCACATGATCCCTAAAGACAAAAACGATTTAGGCAACCCAGCAAAATATAGACCTATTACTAGCCTCCAAACCTTATATAAAGTTATTACAGCCTGCTTGTCTCAACTGATCTACATTCACGTTGATGTACACAGCATACTTACAGAGCAACAAAAAGGCTGTAGAAAGTTAAGCCAAGGATGCAAACAACAACTGGTTGTAGATTCGGTTGTTTTAAAGCAAGTACAGCGTAAAAAAGAAGATCTGTATACGGTTTATATTGACTACAAAAAGGCATACGACTTGGTACCGCACGCGTGGCTAATTAAAATCCTAGAAATATATATAATACACCCTAAAATAATATCCTTTTTAAACGAAACTATGACAAAGTGGACGACACGACTCTACGCGCAAACCACCGACAGTGTACTAGAAACAACTCCCATCAAAATTCGAAGGGGTATTTTTCAAGGAGATGCTCTTAGTCCTTTGTGGTTTTGCCTTGCCCTCAACACTCTTTCTAATAGTCTTAACTCATCCGATGCAGGCTATATACTAGACATGAAATAAGGACTTGACAGACAAGCTGACAACCCGCTATGTAAACTCAATCACCAGCTTTACATGGACGATATAAAAATTTATGCAGCAACTCAGGCTGATCTGGAACATCTAATGCTGATTACCGAGCAGTTCTTTAATGATATCTCCATGCAATTTGGTATTGATAAGTGCAAAATAAACTCAATCAAAGCAGGTGAAACCTACCAACACGTTTACCAGGTGCAAACTGGCGAGTCGATAGATACTTTAGACGAAAATGAAGCATATAAATATTTAGGATATCATCAATCAAAGCAAAATACATCACAAAAAAATTTAAGCTAAGCTTAGTCAAAATTTTAAACATAGACTTAACTCCATTTTAAAGACACAATTACACTCAAGAAATACAATCAAAGCCATTAACACATATGCCATCCCAGTGCTCACTTATTCCTTCGGTATTATAAAACAGGAGATAAAAACCAACGCGTAATAAATGTTACAATGACGAAACACAGAAAACACCACCCACGTTCAGGTATACAGAGACAAATTTTACCAAGGTTAGAAGGAGGCAGGGGTATTGTCGACATACACAATCTACATAACCGTCAAATATCAACGATAAGAGCTTATTTTCACGCCAAAGCTGAAACATCTATCGTTCACAAAGCAATAGTCATATTAGATAAAAAACTAACACCTCTTAATCTACAAGATCTAAACAGACAGACAGACGTTAACAACTGAATGGACCCGAAAATCTCTACACGGAAGACATCGTCACGACTTGAGTCAACCCAACGTCGACAAAGAAGCGTCGAAAAAGTGGCTCAGACGAGGGGAACTCTTCCCAGAGACTGAAGGGTTTATGATTGCAATTCAGGACCAGGTGATCGAAACCAGGAACTATCAAAAGCACATCATGAAAGTACGCAGTCTACCAACAGACCTATGCCGCAGATGCAACAGCTCCTCGGAAACCACACAGCACATCACTGGAGCTTGCAGGGCGATAGTACAGTCCGATTATAAGTTCAGACATGATCAGGTGCCTAACATCATACGCCAAAGACTAGCTGCTAAGTATGAACTCATTGATGTTTCTTTAAGACCAACGCTATACTACAAGTACACACCTGAAACTGTTTTAGAAAACGCTTCCTATAAGCTATACTTTGACAGAGCTATTTTAACTGACAAAACAACACATTACAATAGACCAGACCTTCTACTCATAATACATCGACCTTAAAGACGAAATTACAAGGATGTGGCGTTTGGACATGGTTTCAATAGTCCCAATTGTCCTGTCTTCAACAGGCGTAATACCCAAAAGATTATTCCAGTCTCTTAGTCATTTAGATTTGCCTAAACAAATATTTGCTATTTGTTATAAAAATTTTGCAAACCGACATGTCACCAGGAACTACAGAAACAACATCAAACCAAAACACTGAGTTGCACTTGGCTTAGGCCCGTGTTTCTTAGTTATTTTACCGGTTTTTCCGAGCTGAGCTGTTGAAAGTCAAAATCAAATAATAATAGTAATAATAATGCCGGACATTTCACACAGCATCATCTCGCCCCAAAGTAAGCAGAGCTTGTGTTATGGGTACCACATGACTGATATATCTACTACTTATATACTTTTTTTTGTAAATACATACATATTATACATAGAAACACCCAGACCCGAGACAAATAAAATATATAAAAACTGAGCTTATTTGAGGTCCCATTATATTCACCTTTGCTACGTGTTACCTGCTGTAAAAGTATTCCTTACACTGTAACTGATATTGATAGGTATGATTGGTAATAAATGAGAACCACCCGAGTCCGTAGCTGAAAGTGAACTGATTTATTGAGAAAGTGAAAGTGAAAGAGCTGAATGATATTATGTACATGCTGCGAGCGTGTAGGAAACCACCGCGTTATCAAAATTAACATTGACTGCACCTCTTGGCCACACTTGGACAAGATGTCTAAGGGATGATATAATTTTTGCAACTAAAAATATAAGGAAACCATGTAAAACAATGCTAATGTTTGATTGTTAGGTAATACAAAGATGATAAACAATACTGTTTGTTAGAAAATTATATCGCTAAATCAAACAAGTAAATCGATTAAGTTTAGACTTAAAAATTACAGGGAATGTGCCCGTGCTCATCACTTTCACTCTAAACTCTGATTAGCTAGCCTCTAACGCTCACACACACTACACTGTGGGTACGCGGGCGCGGCTGCGGGGCCCGAGCGGAGCCAGCCCAGGCTCTGGGCGCGCCATGGCGAGGTAGAGATTTTTTCGCCACCTTCAACCAATGGCGGTGATGACTCCGACGATGATGATACATTTTCATGATATAACATCATGACGTAATGATGCACTTAATGAACGATGAGTTGAAAAGAAGACTGTTCTTTCAAAAGATTGACTCATAAGTTCATCCCAATCCCTCTTTTCTAATAGGACAAAATTTTCATTTGATAGAAGACTGACGTTTCAATGACTTTATTTGAGACAGATACTCCTGGAGTTTCTAGAGTTTCTTCCTGGGTGCTTTTTGATGTTCCTTGTTATCCGTGTATGTTTGTTGGTGGTGTCAATTCGCAGTTCGAATGACGATTGTTTTGTTATATTATGTTGTTTTAATAAAATCTCGATATTTTTTCAAAATAAAAATTGGTTGTCTGTAGTTAGACGATAGTAACGTGACAACGTCACATTAGTAGATAGATAGTACGGACGTAGATCGTACGGACGATAGTTAAACGTGATGAGTCGAAATTGGACCATAAATAAATAATAATTAATGTTTTTTTTATGCATAATTAAATAAAAATACGCGACTTCGTCCGCATTTTTTTTTAAAGTAACTGTAGCTTAAATTCATCCCCAGGGTACAATTTATCTCCTTGCCAAATGTTATTGATAAGTTTCAAACCAATCACCTGACCACCCATTAAAAGTTTCCATACAAACATTCACACCTCTGAGAAAAATAAAATTTTGAAAAATCCTGCAACACGAGTCCATTTATTTTTAGGTATCCAAACCAAGTTTTGAAGAAATCACACCACCCGTTAAAAAGATCCCATACAAACTTTGACACCCCATTTTAGCCCTTTATAAGTGTTATTTTGAAAAATCTTGAAACACGTGTCATTTAGATTTTTTGACATTTTGACATTTTGAATTTTATTTACATGTACCTATATATATAATAATAATAATAATAATAATACCGGACATTTCACACAGTATCTGGCCCCAAAGTAAGCAGAGCTTGTGTTATGGGTACCACATGACTGATATACTACTTATATACTTTTTTTTTGTAAATATACACATATTATACATAGATACATCGATATAGATTTATAGATATATTTCCTATATCATAAATAGATAATGATAGATATAGGAAAACACCAGAACCAGCTGGCCTTAGCCACAGAGTTCGTCAAATATGGGTCTAGGTGATATTAAAGATGACCCCAGGTAGTTAAAATCCGAGAAAGGTTTCGCTTCTGATCTCCTCATGCGTCTTAACGACCCAGAGTATAAGCCGCAACCGGAATTCGGTAGAGACAAATACTTGACTGAAAGAGGTAAAACTGATCCAGACAGGAAGTATTGTACCTACTAAACAGAGTGCAGCAACTAGAAGTATGGCCGGCGGGTGGGCGACTGTGCACTAAGACAGATCCCTGAGTACGGACGGTGCTGGTGTCTGATGAGAACTTAGCGAACTAGAGTAGGACCCACACATGGGATATTGCATACTCTTTGACCCACACCGGACGCCTCCGCACTACAATTCTACGGATCACTCTGGACCAAGTAAGTGCGTCAACGGTTAAACAGATGGCGCTCTACAAAAGTTCTAGAAGTGAAAATGAAACGAAAAATGCGACGAAGTAGAGTTTTTAAGGGTTTGGATTTCTATGGATACCTACATATGTTTTTATCGTCATACTGTATATATTAAGATTTTTGATAAAAAAAATAAACATAAAATATTGACTTTCCGTAAGAACTGAACAAGTAACTACTAGACCAAAACGCCATTATGGTAATTGGTAACATGGTAGGTAGGTACATCATATCAATTACCAATTTACTCGTACAACATACATTTCTGAAGCCGATTTTTAATATACAAAAATCCGTACTGCTGGAACGTGAATTGTGTCGATTCGAATAAATACATTAAAAAGCCCAAAAGAAAACTGAAAGATGTGTTCGACTACTTCAGGACTTCGCTTTGCAGGTATCAGTTCTGACACGTCACCTTCCACACCATCAAAAGTTTATAAACTTATCTGTCCAATGAAACTCCCTGATTACGTACATTGAGTAGGGAAATAGGACACACGACACGCCACCCAAGTCATGGGACATTATCAGCTGTTATGGGGGTTGCTTGACGCAACGCAAGGTGTTTTCCCCCAAAACTCCCGCCAACACTTTTATCAATAACACTGCGCATGTGAAAATGCGGACCCTCTCCCCATCTCACTCCACCAAGTCTAACAAAAAGAGAGAGCCAATAATTTGTATAATGCTGCGCGCATGCGTGGAAACTCGCCGTAGGTTCCACGCATGCGCGTATCATGCGGAAAAGCCGCTACGTGTAGCGAAATGCGGTGACCAAAAAATTTATTGTGCATTTATTTTCTTGTTACATACCCAAAGAAATGTTAATTTATATAGTTTAATTTTATTTAGTTATCAAATGTACAAATCAGATGACAGTAGTAAAATAATAGATAGGGTTATTTAGTTCATGAGACAAAACTAAATAGTGATATGAACTTCTGCGTTGTGATAGTTTCATTTAAGTACCAATATAGGGTAACCTAAGCAATAAGTAGGTAAAATTAAGGGCACCAAAATTGTGTGAATTATCTTAGTGAATTGCTTGCCTCTCCACAATCATAATTTTGCTCCAAGTGTAAAAGGGTGCCCATCGACATCTAAGAGGTGAGTCAGTGTTAAAAGTACCTACTATATACTTAAGTTTTAAGTTACTAAGCCATGAGTGGCGACCAAAGACAGCGAAATAGTCTTCAATCAAAAATAAAACTGGATTCTATCGAAGTACAAAAACGGCTGAAATTGTTTAATTGCGTTTAATTTGCGTTATATTACCTTTTTCTGTAGTTATACTTTGTAACTACCTAAGTCTAAAAGTTGGTGGACCTACGTGATTCAGTTGAGCAATATAATAATATAAAAACATAGGTACATTTTGTGTAAATATTTGAGCCACGTGTTTTTCCTCGAGCTCGATCTAACAAGGTTACCATCTCAGACATGTCTGCAGTAGGTGGTATCTCTCAATCAATGAAGATCAGCTGGGTAGAGTATGCACACCCTAAATATACCTTACCTACCTACCTTGACGTAAAAAATAAATATACCTACCGGTTGTTACAATGGAGTATTTATTCTGTGTTTTGGCTGTTTTAATTGGCGTGCAAACTTTTTGCAGCTTATAAACCTACTAGACTTTTTGAAACATTCTTCTCCTTTGTGCAATCTTTACAGAACATCAATGTCAAAATCTGGCAGGTAGTAAAAAATCAAAGTCAGTTTCAGATTTGTGATTTTTCGTCACGCTTATTTCATGTTTATTTTTTTTATTTAATACTTACCTAGGCTCAATTATGCAGCGAAAGATAGTAACGGATTAAATCGATGTTTTGAATTTACTCGTACATACCTACTTTGTTTTGAAGGTAAGCATTTATCTACATAATCATTTACAATGGTTATCAATACCTTAATTGCCAAGTAGAGGTTGTAGATAATAGAGGTTTTGCTGGTTGGATTCGTACCAAAATGTTTCTTATTTCAGTTTATCTGTTAGTTATACTTATATATATGTATCTAAAAATAACATAAACTGAAATCAAAAAGGTTTCTGAGTTACCGAATTGAATTGTTGCAACCCGAATACTTATGTGTAAGTATCTACTTAATTGCTACTTTATTATTATTATTACTACGATATTATTGTCGTCTCTATTGAGCAGTAGCGACAGAAATATCCGCGAAATCATTCTGAAGTGGTAAAAAAACCTCAAATTACGGAAGCTACCCTATAACTCGCCAGTATCCACATACGAAAAGACGCATAAAGTAGAGATGTTAGCGTACAGCAGCTTTTGACAGCAGTGATCGCGCAATTCATACCTATTGCTAATTGTTGCGAGTTATGTAATCGGGGCGGTCTTATCTTGGTCACTGGGTCACAGAAAAAAATTAAGGAAGTAGGTACCTACTGCTTACTGGGATAGGAAAGCTCGATTGTGGGATGAGTCTTGTGTGGTGAAAGCTAGAGATAACCTAAGCATTTCTAGAAGTATAGCAGCTCAATATTTATTTGATGAACCCACCAACAAAGCTGTGCCTATTTAAAGGTAATGGTACCTACCTACCTACCTACTCTTAAATTTTGCAAAATGTTATTGTTTTTGTGGAAAAATGATGTTGATACTAGGTACGCTTTGTTGGCTGAGGTACCTACCTACCTACCAATTCAAGGTTTTGTAATTATACATACCTAGTGCTTTGTTTGTGCATTTGTGAAGGTCTCATTAATATGCCTTTGAAATAATACCTATTACGCATAACAGTCTTTAAACGAATCGTTTGTTTGTTAAATAAACGATATTTTCATCTTAGTAACAAATTATGTACTTACACAGTCTACACAGAGAGCAGATTAGCTTTGGCAGGAACTTGATTTCGATTGAGGAACTATCATCACCTGCCTGCCTTTATCACACTTAGTGCGGTTAGCACAAATGGTTTTTTCTTCCGCTTTCCCCTATCCTTTGTCATTTCAGTAGTCACTTCTTTCTTATCCATATCATATTTCACATACTCTATCCATAGTTTTTAAGCCTACCTCTATTCCTACACATGCTACAATGTTCAAATCTATCATCCGTCTTGTAACATCACTTTCTTACTTACGGATGAAATGCCCATACCATGCTCACCCATTTTTTTGCCCACCCACGAACTTGCCTGATGTTAAGCGACGATGTGGTCGACGACGGGGCACGCAGGTCTAGAAGATACCTATTTGATCTTAACAAGATTCAAATTGTAGTTTGCAGGAAAGACAGAAGACGGCAAAGCATTCCAATCCTTGGCGATATAAATATAAAAGCAAAGCGCTTTGTTCGTAAGGGTGGTAGACTGACAAGGTATGGATGATGTTGAACGATACGTCTGCTAGTCCTGTTGTGAAAGGGAGATGGTGAAATGAGATCATGCAACTCTGGGCAGATCTCTACGAAATGTATTCCATAAAAGATCGAAAGGCAAGCAACTTTACGCCGGTGCTCGAGACTCTGGAACTTAGTCTCAGCGTTTAGCTGCTCACCTTTCACCCTCAATGCTCTACGCTCGATCGAGTCTAAAGCAGCTAGCTGGTGTAGGCTGAACTATCTCATAGGTGGCAGCAATACTCGATACCCGACTTGAGCTTTATATAAAGTGGAAAGGTGTCCAGGTGAGAAGTATCGCCTCACCTTATTGAGGATGCTAAGCTTCATGGCAGCAGTTTTGGCCTTGGACTCGATATACTATACTCCTTATCTTCCGTTACTGGCGCTACTTTCATCCTCTGATATACTCATTTCTTATCTAACCATCCTCGTTACTCTGTATATCAATCTTAATATTCGCATTTTCGTCGCATCAACTCTTTTTTCAATCATCGCTTTGGTTGCCCAACACATTCGTTTTGTAGATTTTCCTCTTAACGCGACTCCCTGTTCATTGATCCTGATGTTTTTGACGCGTATTCACGGCACTCAAATCGCGATTTTGTTATCAGTAAACATTCGAATAAGGAATTCTTGAATGCAAATAGTCACTAAATAGCGATTAAATAAGTATTTTTTTTTCATACAAAAGTTAATATGCTGTGGGCACCGTCTTAAGCTTAGTAGTCCATTAAAATGTTACATTTTTTAGGCCTTAGTGTGCATTTGTCAGAGGACGCAATTTTATTTTTTTAATGTGTAGGGGGGGTCAGTAGAAGCTTAAGTTCAAGTTTGTGGGGTCGGCACCCTTGTCCCCCGGCCGCCATCTTGGAAAAGGGGGTGCAAAGGGTTTTCGCGCTGTATCTCGTAAACTAGTTACCTTACAGAAAATTTAATCAAACATAAAATGTAGCAAATTAAATTTCCTACAATTTTATTTCTATTACTTTTTATCGTCAAGTGACCAACAAAAAAGTTATAAACAAAAATAAATGAAAATTTTGTAACAAATTTCCTTTTGGAGGTTATAACTTTTTTTCAGTTCATTTTACAATAAAATGACATCACAGCAATTTTGTCGATACTATTGAGAGTTTTGTGGGTAAAATTAATATCTTTGTGATAAGCATTTTGACTTTTTTTAAGCGTGCATCATGAGTGATTGTTTCATTTGTAAAAAACCTCTGGGGAACATTAAAGTAAGAACTGTAAAGGCTAGAGGAGTGAAAACTTTGCTTGATCGAGCAAAAGCCAAAAATGACTTAGACAATGAGCAATTTTTACAAACTGTTTCAGAGATTAGTGTACATATAGCGTGTTATCAATATTATAGTGACAGTCGAACAGATAATGCTGTTCGTCGTCTGAGCAGCAGAGTCTGCAAGTATAGTATTTGATGTCTGCAAGTATAGTATTTGATGGCTACTCCGAAAATCCTGATATCGCAGGAACAAAGTCATGGGAGCGCTTGCGTCGCACTAAAAAGCACCAATCGACAGAGGTACAGTTTGATAAGAGCACCGTACCAAAATTATCTCAAGAAAAATTTCTTGGTATTTTTGTTTATAACTTTTTTGTTGGTCACTTGACGATAAAAAGTAATAGAAATAAAATTGTAGGAAATTTAATTTGCTACATTTTATGTTTGATTAAATTTTCTGTAAGGTAACTAGTTTACGAGATACAGCGCGAAAACCCTTTGCACCCCCTTTTCCAAGATGGCGGCCGGGGGACAAGGGTGCCGACCCCACAAACTTGAACTTAAGCTTCTACTGACCCCCCCTACACATTAAAAAAATAAAATTGCGTCCTCTGACAAATGCATACCCAAATGTAACTTTTCAATGGACTATAGGGGTATCTGCGGATTCGCACGTAGTTCCTGCTCCCTGTCGCTGTTTCATCCATCCCGCATTATTTATTCATCCCATAATATTAATCCCGTTTTCGAAGCATCGGTTTATGCATAAGCATCAAAAGCAAAGGGTAAGAATGTCGAGAGACCACAGAAATCGTGAAACAAATGCTCAGTGTTAAAACAAATGAACCTAAAGGTCCTGCTTATTTCATATACGAACACGAACGAACACCATATGCAAGTTCTTGTGCGCTCGTATTTCTCGCCAAGCTGGCGAATTTCAAATGGGGCGTCCGTTGTCCATAAGGAACTGTCGAAACTCATAATCCGCCCGCAACTTTAGGAAAGTACTTTCTTAGTTTTAAATCAATAATGATTATAATAATAATCAATAATTGAATCGAGGCCGATTCGGACGTTTGAGATTCCGCGAACCATTAAATTTGTTTGAGGAAAATGATGGAAATGTTGACTTAATTTTTGTGGCATTTCTGTATTCGGGTATAAGATCCATAATTTGAAAAGCTACATAAATACTGATAGGTACCACTGACTTTAGTAAGTAAGTAAGTACCTTCTTAGATGTACGTATATTATAAGTATTATAAGCTCTTCAATGCCACATAAGGTCTTTGCCCTCTGGCGGTGATCTAGATCAGTTGAGTTATCTATTACCTATATATATCTAAGAATCTATTTAAAACGGTTTCCTAGGTACCTCAATTGTTTTACATTATTTTATCTATACTAATATTATAAAGAGGAAAGATTTGATTGTTTGTTTGTTTGAATTGAATAAGCTCTGAAACTACTGGACCGATTTAAAAGATTCTTTTAACGTTGGAAAGCTACACTATCCCCGGGTGACATAGGGTACTCTTTATCCCGGGAAAATTGGGTTGTCCCGAGAAAAATCATCAACGCGGGCGAAGCTGCGTGCGGACAGCTAGTAGTAAAATAAAGATACTTAGGTGAGTTTCTAAAGTATCTAGTACTTAAAATACTAGAAATATGTATAAATATGTATTTTACCTACTAACATTTTGGCACAAAACGTAACAGCTAAATTATGTAGGTAGATACATATACAATTTATTTTATCATACTCGCCTAATTCGCCGGCAGATACGGTCGCGTTTTAAAACATAAATTCATACCTTAGTATTTCTAAACTATGTATTTTCCTTATCCAAAGTTATTATGAAAATGTGTTTTGTTTAGTAAAATATATATTTTCTGTTTCAACTCGAGGTCCAGACTACAGTGTTGAGTCCAGCCAAGCACGATGACGACTAAATGTGAGTACTTTTTTTTACTTGCATCTGCCTGCGGCTTCACACGCATTGTACCTCAAACTAGCTTATATACCATTCCAAGTCACAGACTACAACTTCACCGAGTTACCAAATCCTTTCATCCGTTACGACGTGATTGAGACAATAAAAATAAATATATTGGTGGACAATGCACACCACATTATCTAGCCCCAAACTAAACATAGCTTGCATTATGGTGACCAGATGACTGATATAATACTTATATATTTTTAAATACATACATAAGATACTATAACGCCCAGACACAGAACAAACACCTATGTTCATCACACAAATGTTTATCCTGGGTGGGAATCCAACCCTCAACCTACAGCGCTACTACATACTGAGTTGATAGGCTAGTCAATGACACAAAGTAAACATACAAAAGTCCACACAAACATTTGCATTTAAAACTATTAGACGAATTATGACGACCTCTGTGGCGCAATGGGCTAAGGTCCGACTGAGACGCAGAAGGTTGCGGGTTCGATTCCCGCCGCGGGAGAAATGTTTGTATAATCTGCAAGTATTTGTCTCGGGTCTGGGTGTTTCTATGTATAATATGTATGTATTTACAAAAAAAAAGTATATAAGTAATATATCAGTCATGTGGTACCCATAACACAAGCTCTGCTTAGTTTGGGGCCAGATGATGCTGTGTGAAATGTCCGGCATAATTATAAAAAAAAAAAGAATAATAAATAAATAAAACAATAATAAAATAATTATTAATTATGTATCGGTAAGTTCTCGTAGCATAGTTACAGTCGCTCAGATCGGCGAGGTATATACCTAGATGGGTGACCGTCATGGCATTTTCACCTGGGAAATTCCGTGCTTCGTAAGGCACGTAAAGCTGGTGCTCCGCTGGTGCCTGATGCTCTGCTGATCCTGGCTTTTTATTTAATTTTTTTTTTTTTAAATATTGAAAAAAATTCAATATTTTTTATAAAAATATATATGAATATGACAGAGGCTTTTGGGCGACCTATAACCTCCACATGACCAGTTGACCACTGACACATACGAATGTATTAAAAGTTGTGAATAATACATCTTCACCTTCTTCGTTAATGGTACGTGTCAAAATAAGGTCAATTTTGGCAATGTCAAGTGTTTGTATTGTTTATAGTATGATGTCACAATGTATTTGTCTTATATTGTCGTTAATAAAATGGTGTCTTTTTATATAACTACTAGCATAGACGAATTAAACACAAATTCGTCTATGCTACTAGCGACCCGCCCTGGCTTCGCACGGGTGCAATGCTGATACAAAAAATACTACAGAATGTCTTTATATACAACGTTATCTAAGAGAATAACATAGACTAAGAGATAGACATATACCATTGTCGACTTTTGTGTAGACCTTTTTAAGGTGTACAATACTGTAGTACATTATTTTGATCTATCTCGTAGGGTTCAGCCAGCGTTTGCAATGTAAGCGCAAAAAAATGTGTTTATTTACGACACCACATAAGAAACCTCAAAAATTTTCAGTGTTTCTCTACTACATTATGCATGTTTTATACATTTAAAACTTCCTCTTGGATTACTCTATCTATTAAAATCTAATCTATCTAAAAAAACGCATCAAAATCCGTTGCATAGTTTTAAAGATCTAAGCATACATCGGGACAGACAGACAGCGGGAGGCGACTTTGTTTTATACTATGTAATGATTATACGGATTATTTTTTGCTTGAATCACTAAGAAACAAAATCTTTTATGTCTAATTATTCACACCGTGTCATTAAGTCTAGCACAATTTCAATATAAACACCAATATTACTAATAAATCCGGAAATAACTCGAGTTAAATTTAACATAAAAGAGCGCAATGTTTGCTTCGTAAGACCGCTAAAAATTCTCCCGTGGGTAATATTTATCTCTAGGTACTTCTTGCTGCTATTTTTTTTTTTAATTTAGGTACAGGTATGGAAACTCTCACTTAGTCAATATTGCTAATGTCAAGTTCAAGGAGCGTTCAAAATAATGATATTATACATTGATGACAATGGCTTGCAAAGCCAAATTTTGTCTTGAAGGTCCTGTTACATGGCGCACAGTATAACTGACCTAAGTTGTAAGAATAGTTGTAAGAAGGCTTGGGTCGGGTCTTTTTAAGAAGGCGCTTGTTACTGAGATCTTGTCTTGCTCTATTTTTTTTTTCAAAATTAGTAACGGCCCTGTTAACAGAGTTGCGCCACTCCCGTCTCCGTTGCGCAAGCTCCTCCCAATCATCTGTTGAAATATCGCAAGCTCTAAGATGACGCTTTAATACGTCCCTATAGCGAAGGAGCTGACCCCTAGGTCTGCGTTTTCCCTCATGTAGTTGTGAGTAAAATACAGATTTAGGCAGCCTGGAGTCATCCATGCGCACTAGATGACCACACCATCTCAATTGGCCCTTTATCAGCAAAGATTCTATTCCAGTACTCCAATAATAGGTATATCCACCACAATTCTCACAAATCTCACCGCTATCCGCTAAGTGAGTCTCGCTTATGGCTGCAATGTCTATTTTATATTTAGACAGTTCCCTCCCTTGGTTGAATTATCTAAGAGAGTCCGTACATTCCAGGTTGCGTAGGTCAGTATTATAGAAGATGATATTTTTACTTTATTTTGTTTTCGAACGCGGTTATTCGGTACCCGACGACCGCGGTTTGCCATCTAGGTTAAGGTTGAAGCGGACTATGTTTGGGCCACCTTTTCTAGGCCCCTCCCCATGCAGGGGTAAGCAGAGTGATCCTAAATAGGGCTACTTAGTCATCAGATGTGCTACCGAACCCGTCCTCCCGCTTCAGTCGATTCCAGGAGCGACCACTCTCATCTGACCGCGTTTGTGCAGAGTAACAGCTAAGATCGGGGTATACCGGTACCCGAAACCCCACCGCCATTTGCTCTATCGCCATAAGTCTTTTTTGTGTCCAAGTCCGAAATCTTGCCAAGGTATATCTGCGCGGGAATTATTTTAAGTAGACAAACGGTTGCGCTGGTGCAAGCCCACTCTCTCGTCCCGTGTCACCGTAACCCGATGGACCGGTTTCCCGGTACGACCGGTGATGACGGGGATGCAGTGACATAGATCCTGGCAAGCGTTCTTAAGGCATGTCACGTTGCCTTGCTGCATCGCCATAGCTTGCCTATGCACACTTTAAATTCAAGTCAGGGATAATCCGACAGCTACTCTACAGATGTTAGTAGAAGTAGCCCCCTTCTCTAGGTTTAGCCCACTGTCGTGGTTTACCAGGGTGTGGCCGCTGTGGTTACAGCTTCTTGGAGCCACTAGAGAAGAGTTTGTCGAGGTTTATAAACACGGAACACTCCTCTACACCCCAATACACACACTATTATACACTAAGTAAGTACCTACTAGAACTATGTATATACATTTTGTTTAGAAACATTTAGGAGTGCATATATTTGTCTATTTTCCAGAATCGTCTAGTGTAGTTGGAAACCCTTTATGTCAAGGGCTTAAAATAATGTAAATGTATTTTTTCTTATGATAGATGTGAGCCGAGGCGAATTACATCTTTTTCATGCTTATTCCGTTGACATAATCAATTTGTCTCGTATTTATTTGTTTTTCTATGTATAATTTATGTATGCATTTACAAAAAGGAAAGTATGTAAATAGTATATCAGTCATGTCATGAAAGTCATGGCACAAGCTCTGCTTACTTTGGGGCTAAATGATGAAATGTCTTTTATCCGTTGGGCTTGAGCCGATTCCTTATCGATTATTATATACTCCACTAGCTGACCCGGCCACGCGTTGCTGTAGCTCAGTAGTTCTAATACGTTGAACCAATATACGCTAACCTCTAAAATTATTAGTGTTTCTCTACTATATTATGCATGTATTATACATATAAACCTTCCTCTTGAATCACTCTATCTTTTAAAAAAACCGCATCAAAATCCGTTGCGTAGTTTTAAAGATCTAAGCATACATAAGGACAGACAGACATACAGCGGGAAGCGACTTTGTTTTATACTATGTAGTGATACTCATTATTATACCTAGATTCGAATACCTTAAGTGTCTGTGTGTTTGTTTGTTACATTTTCAGGGCTAAACGGATCAATTAAATTTATGCAATTGGTTACGTAGATAGATTCAGTCTTAGGTAAGACGTAGGTAAATTTGCATGTAGATGCCACGAGTCTAACCATAGGCCGCGACTATATTTCATACTCTGATACTCAGTTCAAGCGAAATGACAACTAGGGTACTAGAGCATTTTGATAAGCGTTATCTCCTCACTGTTCTGAAAATCGTTGCTCAATCGAAATAATATTCCAATCTACGTATAAATAGGTACTGGTTTTCTCGTGGAAGTAGGCCCGCCTTCTGATCCTAAGCTCGTAGGTTTGAATCCAGACGTGCACCAGTGTATTTTCAGTTCGTAAATGTATGTTCGCTATACCAGTACTTTCAAACGGTGAAGGGCTCTACGAAAGGCTGGTGTCCTCACGATGTTTCTCGTGAGGACACCAGCCTTTCGTAGAACCTAAAAAACGTTCATAGATAAATGCACCTCTGAGACGCACTTTAAGACTTTCCACACTGGTTCTAAATAACTAGAAACACGATAATATGAAGAGGTAGGTACCTTAGATTAACTTTGGTGAGATTTTTTAATAGCCAAGTGAGGGTTAAGCTCAGAAAGTGAGGAGATATCTCACTCAGATTGCGTCATCACCTCCCGGAGATGTACGGTTTTTGGGTGAGATTATAGTCCCCAAGGAACCCTTGTAGTTTCACTGGTCGTCTGTTTTTTTGTCTATCTGATCATTTATGCTCCTGCTCGCAGACTTTTATGTATATGTATGTATATGTAATACATATACATAAAAGTCTACGTCATAAAAGTCAGATTTTATATATATATAATATAATAATAATAATAATACCAGACATTCCACATAGCATCATCTGGCCCCAAAGTAAGCAGAGCTTGTGTTATGGGTACCACATGACTGATATACTACTTATATACTTTTTTTTTCTTCTGTAAATACATACATAATATACATAGAAACACCCAGACCCGAGACAAATACTTGCAGATCATACAAACATTTGTCCCGCGGCGGGAATCGAACCCGCAACCTTTTGCGCCTCAGCCGGACCTAAGCCCACTGCGCCACAGAGGTCGTCACATACATACATATACATATTATGTATATATAAAATCTGTGACTCGGAAACTGCTTTCATAATATTTAGTATGCAGGGGGTTTAGGGGGCTATAAATCAATCTAGCTATGATTCACTTTTAGAAAACGTCGTTTTATCCATGTTTTATACCAAGCAAAGCTCGGTCATCCAGGTACTGAAATTAAAACTTAACAAAATGGTATTTAGGGTTTTTCCTACATGCAACGGGGTTGGGGGTTTTATTGTACTACCACGTCGTGTGGTATATCATTGGATAGGTATTTTAATGATATACAATACAGATATTCGTTTGGTAAATAATGCTTTTACCCGTAGTATTTAAGTACCCGTTTAGAGGGTGACAATCCTACAAATTATCACGGCTAGTAAGGCTTAACTAGATTTTGAGTAAAACAAGGGCTTATTCCGTTTATCCACTCTAAAACAGCCACAGCCAAGGTGCATCTATCCATGCACCGGCAAACGCGCGTGCATCTATCCACCCTAAACGGGGTGGATATTCGTAATTCATACAATATCTTTCTTCCCTTTTTCTCACCTACTACAGTAATTTACGCAAACATACACAAACATCCACAGTTAGTTAAGTTTTTGGAAAAAAACGCACAGTTTTTCGCTAATACGTCTACTGCAGCAAAAAAATAGAAAACGATTGCAAATATACATTAAAAGGGACGAATTTATCCAGGACTAGCTGACCCGGCAAACTTCGTACCGCCTCAGAATCAATAAATAAAAAAGCGAGCATTTTTTTCATATTTACTCACCTTTTAAACCTTCCCTGGACTTCCACAAATAATTCATAACCAAAATTAGCCAAATCAGACCAGCCGTTCTCGAGTTTTGCGAGACTAAGGAACAGCAATTGATTTTTATTATATAAATTAAATTAAATTAAATTAAATTCATTTATTACGTCAGACAACAATATAGGTTTATTATTTTTTGTTAGTAAGTTGTCTTAAAAACTATGTTAATTTACAATCAAGTACACATACAAAACACACTCGTGCCCCGATCAAGCTGTCTCAGGCGTGACTTTCTACTTGATCAGGACCCGAATAAAGGCCTTCATTACTGGCAGGTCGTAGCGATCTGGTATGATCTGCAGGATGCTTTTGGTACTGCCTCACACTCTGCTGAGCAATGAGGCAGTTTTTTTACGGATGATGGCGTGAAAACCATCGACCCGTGCCTCAGCAAACATAGTGGATGCACTGCAGAAGCGCGGCAGTCCCATCAACATCCTAAAAACATTATTATATTGGACGCGCAGAGCATTAAGCGATTTCTGAGTACAGCTAAACCACAGGCTGCTCGTGTAGAACGATTGGCAGTAGGCTTTGAAGAGAGTTATTTTACTTGCCTACTGCAGCGAGCAAACCTGCGTGCCAGCATAATTACATCTGACCGCCAACGCTCTGCGCTCCCTCTCTATGTCCTCCTGGTCATCAAGGTCATCGGTAACACATAGATACACAACTACGTCTACTCAATAATGAAATAAATGTTGGTAATTTTCTGGTCATATTGCAAAATTTATAAAATACTACCAGCCTCGCCTCGGCTTCGCATTTTTAGAAATTACCCGCAAGGCCAATCTGAAGATTTCCTGAAAATTTCATCGAAATTGCTCCAGCCGTCCCGGAGTCTAAAGGGAACATATACACACTTCACATGTGAAAAATACACAATATTTTTTGTAGATATAGAAGATAGATTAGGTACCTACTTTATTTCGTAAAGGAAATTATTGAATTAGAAATTGAAATGTTTCCACACCATGTACCTACTTTTAATAATTTGACATTCAATTTCACTGTTTTATTCAAGCTATTGCTAAATCGGCTCCTAATTTGACATATAGGTAAGTAATTTAATTAACATTTTACTTTCAAAACTTTCGTAAGTTTTACTGTAGAAATAAAGGTTTAATTTAACTCACGTATTATTTTTCTAGATGAATCGAAACAGTGTCGGTGCCTTCATAGATAAAATTATACGTGAGTAAAGGCCTGAGTTTCTCTAAACGTAGATAGAGATAGGTACTTTATTACACACCGTAAATATATTGGGTTGATAGAATAATTAACAATGTTTAGCTGGTCGGTAGTACAATGGGCGGTTTTATCGCTCTGTAGCGATATCTGCCAGACAACCTTGGGATGGATAAATTAATATAGCTGGAAAAGGGCTATATTGAATTTAGCTATAATAATAATAATATTAGGAAAATAGTTTTTACATACAAATTGACAGGATAATGATAAGATACATACGTTGGTACTATTACATAAATATTTACCTACAATACGAGTACATACATATTATATATTAAATACAACATTAAAAGATAAACTAATTTAACTAATTCATACATATCCATACCTGAACCTAAAATAAATCTACGTTAATAAAATGTACATATTAATTAATAATTAACTTATACCTACTTGGTCGCTAACTTTTGGCCTCATACACAAGCTCAGAGTCGCGCAACGTGCTATGGAGAGAGCTATGTTGGGTGTTTCACTACGTGATAAAATCCGCAACGAGGACATCCGTAGAAGAACCAAAGTCACCGACATAGCACTCAAAATTTGCATGTTGAAGTGGCAATGGGCAGGCCATATAGCTCGCATAACTGATAACCGTTGGGGAGTAAAATTTCTCGAATGGCGACCAAGTACAGGAAAACGAAGCGTAGGACGACCCCCCACCCGATGGACTGACGACATTGTAAAGATCGCAGGAAGTCGGTGGATGGAGAGGGCTCAAAATCGTTCTTCCTGGATATCAATTGGGAAGGCCTATGTTCAGCAGTGGCTGATATGATGATGATGATACAGTAAATTACTCAGCCACATACGAGCTTCAAAGACGGTAGCACGTGCGGTTACCATAATGTGGATGTATTAAGACGCTATTAACACCATTTGTTAATAGCACCACATTTCATAGCATTTAATTTGGATTTTGTCATCACATTTTTTGACGTGATAACGTCTTATAAATCGATGAACGCCGGCTGCACGCACGAAAAATTGTCACGTTCCGCCTGACTCGAGCGTGGAAGCAAGAGCAAGGAACAGGCGATAGAGAGGCATGATCGGCCTAAGCGTTCGGCTTGTGATGCATCTTAATAGGTTTAAATGCAGATTTTATCAAAGTTTTCTTAAAACGTTATCACGTAAAATAATCGTCCGTAAACCGACTTTATCGACAACCATTTTTTAATCATTTTACAGTGTATGATTTTGTTTTCTAAATTGATTCTAAATTCTAAATGAATTATAAAGAGAGGCTTATTAAGTCATAACTCTGTCAAATAATATTTAACATAATTGTTTTTTAATTGAGGTGATGAATGCTTTAACGAAACCCTGAAAAAATATATTTTAATAAAGTTTAAGACCGCGTTGTAAAGGTCAAGGCATATCTAGACGATTTCTGCGAAGATGTTTAAAAGAGAATGATAAAAATGGTAGCTCTCCGTTTATGTCGCCAAAGAAACGAAGGCCAGGATAGGCCAGAAGGAAGGATTTCAGCGTGATATGAGATATGGTTTATAATATTCACTTGGCAATTTTCATTTTCAAGGAAGTTTCTACGATAAAGTCATTAAATAATAAATTAGTTGACGCGTTTAGGTTGCAGTTTAAATTTTATATTCCGAACTATTATAATAATTACTCGATAACACAAAAATAACATATAATTGTTGTAACAGCTCTAGATAAATGTATTGGGCGGTTGTATTACCGATGATAGACGAAATTTGCTGAGGCACCGAGCTTAAATCGTAGTGCTGTAAAAAAGTTTGTATGTATGTTTGTTACTCTTCCTCGCAAAAACTACTGAAACGATTTTAATGAAACTTTACAATAATATAGCTTATACATCAGAATAACAAATAGGCTATAATTTATAAAGATATTGTGTGAATTGTTCAAAATATAACGATAAGTGTCACGTACTCGTAAGTAGGAAAAAAATCTGCCATCTGCAAGCTAATCTGTAGGGCGATTATGGAACTCTAATTACAATCAATGTCGATCAGTTTTCATAGATTTCTGATAGACATTGATTGTAATTAGAGTTCCATAATCGCCCTACTGGTGTGTGCAGCAAAAACCGTTAGAATTACAGGAAGTACTAATCCTGCGCAGACGAAGTCGCGGGCACCAGCTAGTTCTTTATGTTTGTAACATTCACCTTAGTAACATTAAATAGACACGGCCGGCGGTCCATTAAAAAAATATAGTTTCCAGTCCTACCTAAGTACCTACTGTCAATGTTCAGAATCGATACCATAATTATATTACGAAGGACATTAGCAGTTAAAGTCGTTAAAGGGAATTATAAATGGTTAATAGTCGATACAACTTAACGAGGTACTTGCTTCCTCCATTTACGACGACCGCTGTGGCGCAGTGGGCTAAGGTCCGGCTGAGACGCAGAAGGTTGCGGGTTCGATTCCCGCCGCGGGACAAATGTTTGTATGATCTGCAAGTATTTGTTTCGGGTCTAGGTGTTTCTATGCATAATATGTATGTATTTACAATATAAGTAGTATATTAGGCATGTGGTACCCATAACATCATCATCATCTGGCCCCAAGTAAGCAGAGCTTGTGTTATGGGTACCACCACATGACTAATATACTACTTATATACTTTTTTTTGTAAACACATACATATTATACATACAAACACCCAGACCCGAGACAAATACTTGCAGATCATCATACAATCATTTGTCCCGCGGCGGGAATCGAACCCGCAACCTTTTGCGTCTCAGCCGGACATAAGCCCACTGCGCACAGAGGTCGTCATGTATGTATTTACAAACAAAAAATAAGTATTTAAGTAGTATATCAGTCATGTGGTACCCATAACACAAGCTCTGCTTACTTTGGAGCCAGATGATGCCGTGTGAAATGTCCGGGATTATTTATTTATTACTTATATTATTATTTACGAGAAGATTCGTGTGGCACCTTCTTCAAAGTAGCCTATAAAGCTATTCTGGGTCACAGATTACATCTGTACCAAGTTTCATTAAATTCGTTCAGTCTGTGTATGATTGACCCACAACCAAACATGCAAAACGTTTGCGGAAACATTAGGATTAAGTATCGTTAAACGCTCGTGACATTTATATATTCTACTTCTTTACTTATTCATTCATGTTTAACCGACTTCAAATAAGGAGGAGGTTCTTAATTCGTCGAAATCTATTTTATTTTTTTTGTTTCAAAGGGTATAGCTTCCCAGGTCCCATTTAAATTTTATCGACATCGGTCGAGTGGTTTTTAAAAATCAACAAAAATCGAAAAATTGTATACATCGATGATATTTTCGTTTACTCCTCAAAACCTCGCTGCCGCTGTCTCATTAGAGCAGTGCGTTTAGTTGGCCCATATTATAATATAAACAAAATACATCTACATTCCACTGAAAAAAAATATGTTCAATGAAGTCGTTTTTCTTTTTAGTTTTTAAAACGTAATTATTGTATTTCGTTTTTTTTATACTAATTCGATTCCTATAATTCATTCGTTATTATCAGCGATCAGCTGATGATTTCTCTACGAAAATTAAAATAACCCTTATCCTTTATAATGCTAAAATTGTGTACCTATGGATGTTGCATGTTATAGAATTCCGGCATAAGTAGATACCAAGGTAACAGAGATACCAATCGGGATAATATTTTAGATAACCATCTATTATTCGGCAACCAACCCATTACACATCTATTATAATAAGTTAAATAGGTAGGTAAATAAACATCATTGGCCTTCGTTCATCTGTTGAAGATGATTTAGGTGGCGTTAGTAAAGTTACAGAGCAGTTGCTTGTAATTGAAAACTTTCGTTGATGGATCCACTCCAGCAAGCTGAGGTGGGTGAAGTTTCCTTTCTACTAACGTCACTCTGCTTGAGATTCTGTTTGATAGCGCAGGCCTTCCCAGGTACCCACACACTAACCTCTCGACCTTGCCGACAGGACCCGCAGGAAAAACGAATCAGTACATGCGGTGTTGGTTCGGTTGCAGGTGCATAACGGCTGGCACCGAGCCGGGCTTGTTTCAAGTTTTCCTTCTTAATCTTATTTTTATTAGCTCTTCTGTTAGTCAACACTATCATGGTAATTTAACTATCGATCCAATGCAAGGCAAATACACCGTCATAAACTATTAAAGCATGGAACATACTCGTAGGTTTATTGAATAGATAAGTTGAGTTGAAGGACAATTAAGTTCGTAGTTGAATCGTTGTATGAGAACAGCTCATGCAATGATATACCTACGTCACAGGTAAGTAAGACTTACGTAGGTAAGTCATAAGTAAGTGTAATCGCAAACAAAAGAGTTTGGTTTGTTTGTCCTTTAATTATGTAGTGAGACCTTGCTTCTTGACAAATTTCATGAGTTAGGAAGTAGGAATTACCTTAAAGGTATTGATTTAACTATAGTTCTTAGTATGGGAACTAGATGACTGATATAATAGGTACTTATACTCGTATATTTTAAATGACAGCATTTAGTGCGTATTTTTTGATTGCCTTGACTTACAAGCTTGATTTTGACGTGACAACGTCTAATAAATCGATGAACGCCGGCTGCACGCACGAAAAAGGATGACTCATTGTCCCGTTACGATCGTAGCGAGAGCGCATTTATCTGTTTTGTTATGACGTTGTCACGTTATACTAGCGTCCGTAAACCGACTTTACAGACAACACATTTTTTGTTCAGCCCCAAGAGACCGTAGACCGTAGGTAGTTGATGTTAGTTTCAACTTCATACCTTTACGGGTTTTTTAAAAAGGCTCTTGACATACAGCCATGCCTGAAAGGTTAAATTTATAAAGTACATTGTTGTATTACATAATACTATGTAGGTAAGGTAAATCAGAATATGGTACCTACGTTTTGTAGCTAAGTAGGTACATCGTAGCTACATTACAGGTGACCCTGAAATGGAAATCTGAGCAATGATGTACCACCTGATGCAGCATTGCTAAACGTTTTGTCCAAGGTGCTTTTTTGTTCTACAAACTCTACAAAGAGTGAAGAGATAATTGTTTCTCCAACATCAGAATCAACCCTGTATAGTACAAATAAGTACAAATATGTAAATTCGAGATAGTCGCTGCCTGAATCGCTGAATGCTACTAAACTGAATAAACGTGGATCTGCAAAAGTCGTTCCAAAGAACATGTTGTGTGAACGTGCCGTAATGTACACGTCAATGTACGTACGTCATGCCATGCGCCTACACCAATCTGCGCCGTGTTGCGATGCGGATAGGTTTTTGTAATATACTTAGGTATAGTTACTGTTATAGCCAGCACTGGTCGGCCAATATCAGTTCCACTGAGGCTTTGTTGTGTGTGAGTCACGGTATTGCCCCATTTGTCAAGTTAATCGACATCGATTACCTGATTCGAAGGTGCGGAAGGGGAGGTACCTGTACAGGCTCGTAGCAAGGCTTTATTTTATGGTTTGTTTGTAGGCAGACGTATAAGGCTTTCTAGTTAAATGAGAGATACTGGATGGGACATGTTGAAATCAAAATACATGCTCAAGCGAGATGAACAATGCAGCTCAGAGATGATGATCTGGGTTATTCTGTAAGCGCAGGTGATCGCAATATTGATGAAAACAATAGCTGTAAACCTTTTAAATGCAAAACGCATCTTGAGCATTTCGGCAAGATGACAATTTGTATACGATTTCTCATTCCCATAAATATCTACTGAGAGTTTAGCGAAACAATATTAGGTAGGTACCTACTCGTGCAAAGGGCAGAATAAATAATAAATAAATAATCCCGGACATTTCACACGGCATCATCTGGCTCCAAAGTAAGCAGAGCTTGTGTTATGGGTACCACATGACTGATATACTACTTAAATACTTATTTTTTGTTTGTAAATACATACATGACGACCTCTGTGCGCAGTGGGCTTAGGTCCGGCTGAGACGCAAAAGGTTGCGGGTTCGATTCCCGCCGCGGGACAAATGATTGTATGATGATCTGTAGTATTTGTCTCGGGTCTGGGTGTTTGTATGTATAATATGTATGTGTTTACAAAAAAAAGTATATAAGTAGTATATTAGTCATGTGGTGGTACCCATAACACAAGCTCTGCTTACTTGGGGCCAGATGATGCTGTGTGAAATGTCCGGTATTATTATTATTATTTACATAGAAACACCCCAAGACCAGGCAAAATGTAATAGATGATAGTTTGTGATGTAAGCTACCATACCAGAGCTGACAGGATAACGATGGTATTATTCTGCCCACGGCTGTGGCTGTATCGATCTATTAAGTAGTCGCGATTGATTGTCATACGGCACGACACACCTGCTATGCATTATTTAGCGCTAAGGGTTGACTGGAGCTTCGATTTGTTGTATGTCCTTGTAAGTTTATACCTAGCTTATTTTTAACCAACTTTATCAAAAAGGAGGAGGTTCTCAATTCGTCGGTTTTTTTTTTTTTTTTTAATGTTTGTTCACCGATTACTCGAAAACCGCTGAACCGATTTGGACAATTCTTGTGGTGGTCCCATATAAATTTTATCAAAATCGGTCGAACTGAAAAATCAACGAAAATCTAAAAATTTTATACATCGATGATGTTTTCATGTACTTCGATACCTCGCTGTCTCATTGGAGCGGTGCGTTCATTTGGTCTACCCATATTATATATATACAAAATACATCTACTTTCCACTAAAAATGTGTGTATTATAGGCTCAAATTTCATTCAATGAAGTCGGTTTCTTTTTAGTTTTTAAAACGTAATTATTATAAGAACGACCGTCGCGTTTGTTTGATTCAACTTTAAATACCCATATATTTAAGTACGTAAACTCTTCTTTTTTTTTTTTTACAAAAATACATTTTACTTTATATTTTTTTACTTTTACCATCCGCTGTACTCTATAACGATCAGCTGAGAGTCATCAAAAATGGCTCAGCACCCGCATCTGACTGTAAAATCGCGTTGGAACTTTTCGTTGGACTATATAACACTTCCAGTGAGGATTTCTACGTGGAACTGATCCTAGATGAGTGCTGCTTGGAGACTGACGATGGAGACGACTGCGATAGTCTTCAAAGTGGGTTAGTCCCCCTGCTGAGTAACAGAAGAGCTAGCAACAGAGAAGGACAACTTGAAACAAACCCGGCTCGGTGCCAGCCGTTATGCACTTGCAACCGAACCGACACCGCATGTGTCGATTCGTCAATCGTCTATTCTGTGGGTCCAATCGGCAAGATCGAGAGGTTAGTGTGGGTACCTGGGAAGGCCTGCGCTATCAAACAGAATCCCAGGCAGAGTGAGTGACGTCAGTGGAGAGGAAACTTCCCTCAGCTTGCTGGAGTGGATCCATGAACGAATGTTTTCAATTACATATAACTGCTCTGTAACTTGACTGACGCCTCCTAAATCATCTTCAATAGATGAACGAAGGCCAGTTGATGATGATGATGAAACTCATTTGGTTTTGTAAATTCTTTTAACATTGATCTCTGACTCTAAATTTTTCTTCATTAGTTTTTTTGCTGATTTTATTTTGTTCCTTGTTTATTGTCTGGCTTAAACAAAGAAACTTTTTTTTATTTTAATTAATTTAGTGGAAAACATCGCTAAAATTCCAAGGGCCGCAACATAATTCTTCTTTCCTGTCATCCTATTAGGAATGTCATTGTTTCTTTTTGCGATGAGCGAAGCAGATTTAAGGTCGTTGCACCCTCGGTCAGTAGTTTTCTCTGACATGGTCTGCATAGTAACTATAGTTAATTCTGTAGCAGTGTTCATGGTAACAAAATGTTATTCTGTGAATCATTGCAATTAGAGTGAGAGCGGGGTTTGTGTGTCAGCCTGAACCGGATTGCACTGAGTCTATAAACGTATATGTATTAGCGTAGGTAGGCAGTAGGTAGGCAGATTGAGTGCACTTTTCTATAGCCAAATTATTATTTTCCTGCATAAAGGAGTTTCAAGAACATTTAAACGGTTGGACAACTACGTAGGTAAGTTACAAAGCAACGGAATATCATGAACCAACATCGAAAATTGATTTTTACGACAGCTTAAGGTGTAGCTTAGCCTTAATCAAACATTACAATTAACATAGGTTGTATCGGACGCCATAATCTAAAAAAATATACGTAATATAAATTATGTAAGATGTGATGTAGGTACGTAACATTATTGTCGTTTCCATCTAATATATTACAAGCCACAACAAGTTAGTCTAGATTTATAAAACCGTAAAATAAAACAAGATGCAGCGGACGATGACCCCAGGCCGGTCCTGCCTTACACCACACCAGATATGATTCGATAGATAACTGTATAGATAGGTTCCTCTTTTTATACAAACCTCACGCGAGGTATGCTTTTGAAGAGAGGCCAAACTTTTTCACCAACTTGTTGCTAGCCAGTGCTTTTGAATCTAACGTTCGATTTTTGATTGTGGCTTAGCTTACTTCAGTTCTTATCAGATCAACGAGGTTAAGCAACGCTGTGCGCGGTCAGTCTTTGGATGGGTAACCGCAGTGGCACATTCATCTGTGCGCTTTCGTGCAGCTTTACATAAGCTGTAAGCTTAACAGCAGAAATGGCCTTACAAACTTGAATTGAATTCAGCAAAAATACCAAAAAATATGCTAAAACTCAAAATACATTAGAAACCTGAAACTAATTAAGTATTACAGTTAAACATACTGTTATCTTATGATTATTTCTGTTTATAAAAACCGTTCTCTTTGTTTCATTATTAGATTGCTTATTCCATTACCGAAATAATCTTCAGGTACCGGTTAGTTAGGTTCTGGTTGTTTTATACTTTTATAGGAAGGGAACACAATCAGAGGAAATACCTAGTCTTTTTAAGAGATAATTAAAATAAGTACTTGGGAAATTACTTTGTCTTTAAAAATAACAAAAACTTATTTTTTTCGTTAGGTTTGGTAGAGCTTGTAATTACTTGCAGGACAACAATATTTGTGCAATATTCAAAGGCTTTAACATTATTTATTTTTCTTCATATTAATGTCAGTATTTATTTCGAACCAATGTGGTGAAAGGATTACAGTGTACTTCAGATTATATTATGGGCACTTGGCACATTCGGTGTTTTGACGTGATATCGACTTATAAATCGATGAACGCCGGCTGCAAGCACGAAAAAGCATGACTCATTGTCACGTTCCGCTTGACCCGAGCGTGCAAGCGAGAGCGCGGAACAAGCGATAGAGAAGTACGCCTAAGCGTTCGGCTTGTGACGCCGGTTTTCTTATGAAGTTATCACGTAAAATTATCGTCCGTAAACCGACTTTACAGACAACAATCTTTTAGGTTCTACGACATACCGATATCCCAGAGCAGAAAAAAACATCCATGTCAGTAAAATTCCACATTCAATAAAACTAGATAATCTACCTCCAAAAATAAAACTATTGTAATTGAGATACATACGATGTTCAATACATTTTTTGCTCAATTACCCAAATGTCGGTCACAGGCATCGCATAACTGCTCATGACACAATACAACTCAAGTTCAATACTTTAGCACAATGTCAAAGATGAGGTAGGCTATATCTTATCTGTCATATGTCATCTGGCCACCATAATACAAGCTTATTTTGGAGCCAGATTGTGTTTATGTGCATTGTCTACCAATATTTCGTGTCTCGGTGTTAGCTTAGACAAAAATGCTTTCGTATGTCCGTCCGAACGGCGTCCGGCCGGCGCGTCTGTCCGGATGTTCTCCTCTACAGGTCGCATTTCTCAACCGATTATCGTGAAATTTTGTGAGCAGGTTATATAACCATAAAGATTTTTTTTGAGGATTGAGTTTTTGAAAATTTTTCAAAATGGCGGAGATATGGGGGTACAAAACGTTAAAAAAGTTATATTGCGTATATAGTCATTCGAAAAATGTTTGCTAGGGCTCACAGAGCCGCTATCCTACTTAATATTTTACAGCTGATATTTTGGGATGATGTTTGGGTGTTTGTGAATCAACCACACCAAAACTCCTGAACGGATTTGGATATAACTTGGAATATAAATAGTTTGAGACTTGGTGCAGCTTTTAGATTATTTATGTTGGTAGCAAGCGTGTGTAGCCGCGATAAAAATCTAGTAATACATAACAATAAAATCAAAATCTATTATAGTTATCTATTATTATAGTAATTTGGCGGACGTAAAATATAGTATATACCTTAGCTAGTGTGGACGTGGATGAGTCTATGTTTACCTTTATGTTCTTATGAAAATGAAAAGGTTCTTATTCATAGAAACACGACTTGCATTAATTAAATAGATCATTCTAGAATCAGATTATTAATTTACTACGTGTCGCTTTGAGCTTGCATCCCGAGTGAGTCAGCGGAGTGTAGATGCAATTTGAATATCATTTGCATTCATCGTAGATAGGCTAGCTAGGTATACCTACTTACCTATGGTATGAATAGAGGCGAATATAATGCGTAAATAGCTGACCTAGTTCTTATAATTTATTATTAAACAATAATCATCAGTCTTCTCAAACAATGTTGCAAATAGACATACTGTCTGAAATAAGTAGTATATCAGTCATGAGGTACCCATAACACAAGCTCTGGTTACTTTGGGGCCAGATGATGCTGTGGGAATTGTCCTGCATTATTTATTTATTTAAATTATGTTTGATATGTGTTTCGTGCTTGTCAAATTTGAGCTTGAGTTTATGCCGGTGTTATTTTATAACGCTTATTTTACGATGTTCTCGAATCCCGTGTTTGTAATATTCTCGACTGGTATCACTATATATCAGGCAAATACTTGCGATATCCAAAGGGATATAAGTTAAATATAAAGGCATATAAGCTAGTTCTTTTTAACACAAACAAAAAACACACACACACATACACACACACACACACACACACACACACACACACACATACACATTCACATAATTAAATACAAGCATCACACCCTGATTACTGCCGGTTTTTTTGTTAGTTATAATGTAAATTTGTTATTGGCTGTCGGAAGCACTTTAGAGAATTCCACAATTGTAATTCGCGCAATTTGTGGGACCAATTCAAGTGTGCGAATGTATCCTCGTTGATTAACTAATTGGTAATCTTGTAGGAGAAGCCCGTCCGTGTGCCTTATTCCTATCATCCCCTAGTGGTTGTCAGTGATGTATCTGTGTTCCGGTCTGTGTAATGTTCTTTGACAGCAGTGGGCTAACTACATCTGCCTTTGTGCCGTTACTCGACACAGTAACCGCAAGCAGATTAATGACGGGTCCAGCGCATGCCACGAGGGATCGATACATAAAGCTAACCCAGTGCTAATACCGACTTTGTCGAGTTGAAGGTGAATATTAGAAATAGAAATAGAAATATAAATATTTATTGCACTTATGTTGTTACAGTAAGATGATGATACATTGTTTTAGTCTCAAACATAAACCCTGTTAGGGCACAGCAATACTTAACTAGGAGCGCTATTACTATAATTTAATAACTAATTAACCACTATCTTAACTAATAATGTATTACAACTATTAGTGTAAATACTACAATTTTGATAAGTTGATACTAAACCAATCAAAGTTATTTCTTATAACATATCTGAAACGTATGATAGAGATATCAATAATGTATCTAATAATAATTAAAAACTAACTATAATTAACAGACAATAACATTATTGCTGATAAAATATCTAAGAGTTTAAGAATTCTTGTAATGAATAAAAACAGTTTTCAATCAAGTATTTTTTCAAAATATTTTTGGATTTTTGAAATATTCATGTTCAATGCTATCAGGAATTTTATTATATATATTTTTTTTAAGTTACTCCAAAGTTTGTCCATGAGTAATTGTCTATTGAAATCCTAAAGATATTATAATCAAACTCAACAAATTAGTCAAGTGTGGTAAGTATTAACTTATTTTATTTCAAGGAAATGGTATTATGAATAAAAGCTTAACTTACCCCAAAGATGCAACAACAAACTTTCATTAAAAGTGGGCACTGTTTCAAAACAAAATACTAAATCAGTAGTGGTATCATTTAAATCTTTTCAATCCTTCAAATCATTCTAATAATATTGACAGTGTGCTTCATGAATTATCCTAACCAAGAACAGACCGCATGAAGTTCTTAGGAGTATGGCTGGACTCAAAGCTAACTTGGGCAGTACATATTGATGAGCTGTCAAAAAAACTAAGTTCTGCTACATATGCAGTTAAAAAAATAAAAGAACTGGGGAGGCCTAAGGCTGCTAAGGATGTCTACTATGCATATTTTCATTCGTTGATGAGTTACGGAGTTATGTTCTGGGGAACTGCTGCAGAATCAAATAGGATATTTATAATGCAAAAACGCTGTGTTAGATATATTTTAGGGCTCAAATATAGAGACTCTTTTAGAGATAAATTCAAAGAATTGAACATTACTATGATTGGTGAATTTATTTATCAAAATATTGTTTATATTAGAGAAAATATCACCAACATAAAGTTTGTTACACATAAGTATAACACGAGGAATAAAAGAAATGTTCTGACTCCTAAGATTAGGCTGACAAAAACATTAAAGAGTTTTATGTGTCTCCATTAATTTATATAACAAAATTCCTACTGACATTAAATCTAAATCTGACCCTGAATTTTTCAATATTATAAAAAGGCTATTATTACGTAAGAGTTACTATAAGATTGACGAGGTTTTGGCCGATAAATTTATATTCTGTGAAATACTTTCTGTATAAGATCCCAAATATTGTTATGACATAATCTAAGTACATGCAACATGTGAAAAGAGGAAATAAATGAATTGAATTGAACCTACCCCAAGAAAATTAAGTAAAGCTAAGCTAAGGTTAATGACACTAGATAAAATTTGCATGCCAAGGAATATGGTAGGACATACAATGGACAAACTATTATAAGACCTAATTGTATCACATATGCTCAAGCAAATAAATAATATTTCATTTCATTTCCGTCGGACTTCGTAAGTTTATGTTTATAATACAGGATCTAATCCAAAGTTGCGTAGAGCCAAAGCTCAAAAATATTGCCACTCAAAGCCTTTTTAACCACACTTTGTTCTTCGGCGTTTCTGAGATTGGAATAGATAGATAGATAGATAACTTTTTATTGACTACCACACGGAATATTACAAAAACACTAACTTAACTTATTTAAAGCAATTCACTGGGCGGCCTTATCGCTAATAGCGATCTCTACCAAGTAACCGTTGGATGGTCTGGACTATAAATAAACAGAGAAGGGGCATAAACGTTGGGATAAACGTGTACTGAGGTGCAGGCCTTAGAGGGCACGAGTCGTAAAAGAGAAATTACCATTTCAGGATTCTTTTATTGTATATTTGCAAAATTTTGCGCATAGCAATCATTTTGATATAATTTCGTAGCCGAATAGCGTTGAAAGTGGGCCAAGTTTGTCCCACTATGTTGGCTCGGCGGAGCTTTAAGCGCGACCGGTCGGTCGGCCATTGAACCCGCAACCTACTCTGCTACCCCGAGTTCGCAAGATATTTTACAATATTCGCTAAAGAACTTTGTAGGTAAGTACTTACACTAGGAACGTGCACGATTTGCGCCATGACTTCCTTAATAAAAGCTTAAATTAAACGTTAGTAACTTAGGTAAGTGTTCGATAAAAATACAGAAACGCACACATACGCTAAAAAGCTCAAAAAAACTCGCACTTCCGTTAATCAAAATGAGCTTAATTTCAAGTCAAAACGTACTAAGCTTTTAGACGAACGGAAGCTTTAGTTAACGCTATGTTTATTCTCCACATCTATGCCATATTTCCGTTGTATCACTGGACTAACTAAAGTTCCATAAAATGCGAACGATCTTAATTTGTTTGCACTAAAGTCTTAATTAATTAGTGTAACGTTATTAGATGACAATTTAATATAAGTTAAAATTGTACTTTTGTTCTTTTATTCAAATGATTTTCTTAGAATTTTCCGCAGTTTTTATCAACACCAACTTATACAGCAACTAAAAAGAGCTAAAACACGTAAATTTAAGAAGAGCTTCAGGTGAAATTTATAAATTCTACACTAATTTAGATTTTAGTACAAAATCTACCTACCTAAGATGAGAAGATTGAATCTTATTTAGATGAGTAGTTGAAAGATAAAATAGCAATGACTTGAATTGATCTTCATAAGGAATTTTATGGATCGATTTGGTTTATATCGTGAGCAGAATTATAGTGATGTTTTAAAAGCTTCTAGCTATACTTGCCTGTAGTCACTTACTTCACATTTTACTGAAACCTTGGTTGGTTTATGGAGTTTATTTGCATAGTGATATCTTTTTGTATCTCTAAGGTTCAAGCTATGTTTAAAAGCAATTAAATTCAACATCATCTACTCTTAATTAACATATTTCTGTCTCGTCGTACCGCGAGCTTGAGTACCTACGACGCGTTAATAAGCTAGCGAATGCAATTGATTTCCAGTTTAAGCATGGTAAGTTGAGATTTTAATTTTTATTGCCTACAAATGACAGTTAAGTCTATTTTCATGATATGTAAAAATTAAAACGAAAACTTCTACTTTCAAATAAGCCAGTGGCCGACTGTGATGACGAAGTTAAAAGGCCTAAGGTCTCCTAAATAAGCTAAAAAAATCATGGCCTGAAATATTTGAGTAGCTGGGACCGACAGCTGGACTTACGTTACTTGATAATTGAACATTAAATAATGAATTTCTAGATCCTTGATCCGAAAACTGGACGTGTCCCGATTGTGATGATGATGTAGTTATTTAAGTACGAGTGTGTTTCATTTTATAATATACCTACATAGTTTACATATTGCACGCTATGACGCGCTTTGACTAGAAACGGCCACTTGCTTTGACTTGCATACGTGCAAGTCGCATGCGCAAGTTCAAGGCTGGTCAATTCCCGCTTCCCATTGCATGTGTATGCGCATTAATTCAGCTCACAAACTTCCACCATTGTCTATCACTCTAGTGCTAAGACACAGAGTAAAAAAAAATTGAAATAACAGATTAGGTATCCATTCCTTAGATTTTCCCAAAGCAATCAATATGAGTAGTTTTAATCAAAACCCATTTTCAGCTTCGTTTATCCCGTGGGCATTACTTAGATATACTTCTATGACCTATTTCATTAAAGCCACTAAACCATTAGGTACCTATTCAAAATCACTCGTCTAGTTCTTCATGGTTACTTCGAATCGGGCCAATGATCGGCTTAACCCTGTTATGTTGTGACCAATGACGAACGTGTGTTCAAAATGTTTAAAGTGCCTCACAGAATACTGCACTATCGAGGTAGGCACGTAACCAGCGCTTGCACTAAGAGTGCTGCATCTCTCCTATTACCGAGGTCGAGGAACTCATAAAGGATTAATGACACTATTGTGGGTGCGCGTGCGTTTTCGTCTTCCATTTTTATGCAACCACCTGCGAGTATTGCTGGTTCTGGCTATACGAGCGCTGTGAACGAACGATGAGTGTAATATTAGACAAAACCGTCTGGCAACTTAAGTTTTTTATGCATTCCCGTTCAAAAGCTTTTGTAGATATATGGTTGAGTTTTCGTAGAGTTATTTCCCGTCTGCTCTAGAAATTTACTTTATTTATCAATTGATCTCGTTGCCTTCCTCGCTATTGCCATTTTCGATTTCCTGTTTGAGCAGATTGAGTTTTATTTGCAGCTCCGGTTCTGATTCTATTTAAAAGGGTTGGAGAACCATTTCGCGAAAGCTGAGTGTTTCCTTCAGTTTGTTATTTTAATAAGTTTAAGTTAGTATCGTTTGGCTGGTTAGACAAGTCAGCCAAATTGGCTGAAAACGAATTGATTAAATACTGTAAAAAACGTTTATTTATTTCTAGAAACAAATCGATCTGATTTATGTAATTAATTTGATTGTCGAGAAGAAAATATTGTTAACGCAACTTCGCAGCGCGGATTTACTGTCCAACTAAACATTGAAGCAATACTAAGAACCTTACTACCTAGATCTGAATGCAATTCTGGAAATTGAGTAAATAAATACAATTGGAATCCTTTGAAAATCGCCGTTCACGCTGACCTTGCGATCTAGTCGCAGGCTTACCAAACAGTTTACACAGTGCATTTACGGATTATTGACTTGATGCGACCCCGCTGGTAGGGCTGGCAGACCTAGCTTACGTTTATCAGTTTTTTTACCAACATAATTTCCAAAATCTGAGAATCAGCAACTCAGAAAGAAAATCTTTTACCTAGTTCTTGTTTTACGACTAGGCCTCAAATATTAGTTGAATAAGCTTACCGAGTGTTTAAGCCATGTACATTTTAATCCTTTTTAAACATACGCTTATAACCAGATTAAGCCAATTCCGGGTCCATATATCTAGGGACTACCTTATGAGACACTAACTTTAATGCAGTTTTGCAATTAAATTTAATGTGCTCCAACCAGTTCGATGCCCCAGCGTTATGCGTCATTACAATAAGCGGATCCTTATGTCAATATGTGAGGGTATTTCGTAAGTATTGCGTGTGAGTTTGTTAGCTTTGAAGGCAGTGACCATAGTAGACTTCATTAGCGATCATAATTTAACAGATTAGTGATCTTACCTGTAATTTTAAGATGCGAAGAATTAAGTAGAGAAAGCATGTGGAAGTTCTGAACTGATTTATAAGAGAATTGCGGGTTAGGTTATCCAGACTTTTGGCCAATAATACCTCTGTTTTAATACACCTTCTATGATTAGCCATATTCCATACTCCATGGTAATATTATAAATTTGACAGACTGTCTCTGTCTGTCTGTATGTTTGCTTGTTGCCTTTTCACGGTTAAGCAGCTGAATGGATTGATAAGGTATGGAGATTATATCTTGAGGAAGGACAAAGGCAGGTAAAACATGTAGGTACATGTTGGTACCGCGTGCATAATTAGGTACGTATGAAAGTCAACCATTACAGGAAATGTTGCTTTATAAGCTTTTTATGATATTCTATTACCGAATCAAGCCAAATTAAAAACAGGCCCATTCAAAAACATGGCAATAACCACACATTTTAGCATAAAGTTTCCATAATCTCGAACATCTTGTAGGTAACCGGCTATTCCTACGCTTTTAATGGTGGATTGTTCACTGTTGCGGCCCGTGGCCCGCTAAAAGAGAGAGGTGGCTAGGTCCGAGGCTCGAGACTCGAAATCAGGGGGAGGTTGGAGGCAGGCGCATTGTCGCAACGAACGGCCGTCTCGTCGGCCGTACTGAGTCAAGCGCGCGCGCAACTGTGAAGTAATCGATATACTCAATAATACGCGAACGGTGACACTGCGGATGCTTGTGACCGAATCTTTTTCGCACGTGTCGATCGTAATTCGTACGTTACTATCACGTGTTTGACGTAACCGGGCGGTGCACGTTCGTCGCTTTGTTTTGATAGTGCCTTCTGTGTTGCTACTTGATGTAAGGTTTTCGGAAACTAGATGGTACTTACATATTTTTGATAACACTTTTGTTTTTGCAGTCGAAATCTATAGCGGTTTGTTGAGTTATCAAGATTTTTCACAATTATCTCCAATTTCTACATCAAATAGTGTCGGCCTCACTATTTGATTAGATTACATTTGTATTCTTAAATAATACGATTTAAGGACGGCTTTTCTCAAGTTTAAGGGAATCAATGGTTTTTTATTTACATAAAAAAAAACAAGTAGTACCAATTATGTGGTACCCATAACACAAGCTCTGCTTACTTTGGAGCCAGATGATGCTGTATGAAATGTCCAGAATTATTATTTTTATTATTTTACAAATAGGCTGGATATCGAAAAATCTATCTAATATTTTATTCTTCGGTAACTATTTAGAACTATTTTGTGGAATATGCTCAAGCTATTCTCAGTTATATAAAGCGTCTACTAGTATACATTTACTGCTTCAATAACTGCCATAAAAGGGCTTCATTATTTTAATAGCAGTCGGAACGCGAAAAGGCAAGCTATTGCGAGCCACTGTTTATCTAAGAGTTAGTACTCTAGAATCTGTGTGTTACCTGCGACTTCGTACGCGTATGCTTAGAACTATTTTTATTTTTGTAAAACATTTATTTTTGTTTTTTTAGTCAAAAAGTAGCCTATGTTCTTCCCCCGTATGCAATACATCTTCTTGCCAAATTTCATCAAGATCCGTTCAGCCGTTTAGCCGTGAAAACGTAACCAACAGACACTTTTGCATTTATAATATATATTTACTAGCTGCTGTCCGCGGCTTCGCACGCGTAGCACCTACATAAAAAGTAGCCTATGTTTTTTTCCAAAGTCCCATCTATCTCCATGCCAAAATTCATCAAAATCGGTTCAGCGGGTTAGGTGTGAAAACGTAACAAACAGACAGACAGACAGAGTTACTTTCAGATTTATTATATTAGTTAGATAATATATATATATATATATATATATATATATATAATCGTTAGTAACTTACTACTTCTAGGTTTACTCTACATAGCAATCATGACTGGCTACTGTTATTGCTGAGCTACGGTTGAAATGTGATATCTATTGTTTGTGGGTCATTCGTAAATTATAATACAGAAATCATTGTTCTTTTCATTTAAGTACGTAACTAGAGAGATATTCTTTGTTCTTTATGCGTGCTACAGCTCTGCATCTAACGTAACGTATTTAAGACATTCGATCTATCTCATATTCACATATTAGCCCCATACCCCATATTCAGCTATGTTGATTTCTATCCATCCAAAGGTTGTCTGGCAGAGATCGCTATCTAGCGATAAGACCGCCCATTGTACTACCGTGTAGCTAAACATTGTTTCTTAGAACAGTCTAATATATTTGTGGTGTGCAATAAAGTATTTTCTATGCTATTCTATTCTATTCTATTCTATTCTATTCTATTCTATTCTATTCTATTCTATTCTATTCTATTCTATTCTATTCTATTCTATTCTATTCTATTCTATTCTATTCTATTCTATTCTATTCTATTCTATTCTATTCTATTCTATTCTATTCTATTCTATTCTATTCTATTCTATTCTATTCTATTCTATTCTATTCTATTCTATTCTATTCTATTCTATTCTATTCTATTCTATTCTATTCTATTCTATTCTATTCTATTCTATTCTATTCTATTCTATTCTATTCTATTCTATTCTATTCTATTCTATTCTATTCTATTCTATTCTATTCTATTCTATTCTATTCTATTCTATTCTATTCTATTCTATTCTATTCTATTCTATTCTATTCTATTCTATTCTATTCTATTCTATTCTATTCTATTCTATTCTATTCTATTCTATTCTATTCTATTCTATTCTATTCTATTCTATTCTATTCTATTCTATTCTATTCTATTCTATTCTATTCTATTCTATTCTATTCTATTCTATTCTATTCTATTCTATTCTATTCTATTCTATTCTATTCTATTCTATTAGCTAATCTGTTGTTTAAATATGTTGCCATCATCGATATTAATGAAAAAGATAGACAATACTTTAACACCACGCTTATATTTATACATATAAATCTTCTGTGCGTGTGTTTGTAATTAAACTTCTGCTAAACGGCTGGACCGATTTTGATGTTTTTTTTTGTGTGTTTAAGTGGATTCGAGTAGATTTTTTTTCTTTTTGAAACGCGCGGACGAGGTCTCGAGCGGGACAGCTAGTTAAATAATAAATAAATAATGCCGGACATTTCATACAGCATCATCTGGCCCCAAAGTAAGCAAAGCTTGTGTTATGGGTACCACATGACGGATATACTACGTAGTTTTTTTTTGTAAATACATACATATTATAAATAGAAACACCCGTCTGGGTGTTTATGTATGTATTAATAAAAAAGTATTTACGTCGTGTAGTACCCATAACACAAGCTCTGCTGACTTTGGGGCTAGATGAAACTGTATGGAAAATGTCCGGCATTATTTATTTATTTATTTACTTGGGCACGATAAGAAGAAGAATGAGCCAGTCTAGCTAATTATATGATTACGATATAAAGGGATAATATTTACTAGATTCATACATCACTATTTACTTACGTCGGCTACTACTTTACTTTTATAAAATCTGTGATTGAGTGATTGAGTGCTAGCAATACAAAAGGTATCACACGCGGCATTGCTGACCTTAGACAGAAATTTAATTAATTTAATAATAGGCATATATAATAGGCAATAGCCCCAACCAATCAATTGTCACCTATTTATTAATTTATTTGTCTTTTCAAAAGCTGTCAATCTATAGATCTCTGATGTAGCTATTCGATGTGCATATATTAAAAAATTTTTTCGAGTTTCTCGTCTGATTCTTTTTTGACGACGAGGACCTAGCATGCAAAACGATAAAAAATGGTCCATGTGATTTTATTTAATAAAAAATATTTGATTTGATTTATTATAAGAGAGAAACAGGCCTGTTGAAGTATGCATATATTATTTAAAACAAGACATCGTTTAGTTCTGTGTAAAGATACTGCGCAGTAAGACGTCTTATGTACCTACCTAGGCCGGCCTAGATAAACAAAAGTGGTAGATAATCCTATTGAATGGTGAAATTAAAGATTGATTAAAAATAGTCACTGTTTTGAATCTATGCATCCAATTGCATTGAGTTTGATTTACACATTTATTAAGTAGGACAAAGTGGATGTTGACGCGATGTAGTCGAGTGTTGTCTCACTGCGCATGCGCACTTTTTATCGCTAGGAAGTGAATGCGTTTTCTTTTCACCCTACACGAATGCGTATTTTGTTTAGTTTTAAATTAAATGGCCCATTCATCATCATTATCAAATGATCATAGTCATAGAATTTGGAGGGTTTATTTTTAGAGCACTGCGGCATTTGGACGTACAGTTTATTTTTTTAATACCACTAGGACATTATGGAATAGCAATGAGAGCTAGTCATATTTCTCGCGAGAGAAGTCAAATAGTGGATACTAGCCAGAAGCGATATGGGCAAATTCATTGTTTCCGTGAACCAGATCGAAACGTTGGAAACTACCGTTAGAGTTGTGAATGTTCCGACAGCGGAAATACGAGTAAATTTTACTGGTTCTACCTCTATAATGCCATTGCCTATATATTAAATCAACACATTTTAATACGCAAATGTATCGAATCAGTGCCTACTGCCATGGAAAACATCTTGCAAGTTTCAAATTGCGTCGTGACTCTATCAGGGATTGCTCGAAACATCCACACCTCACTTCAGTTCCATAACAACACAAAGATTGATTATGGTGACAGCGAGATCTAACAATAGTGTTGAAATGGAGTGTTATGGAACACACATTGCGTTTTCTAAGCATAATTTACTGACTTTGTCGTACGTTGGGTAAAACAATACCCGCAGTAATGTCACCCGGCTCCACGCTTTAGCCAATAAATGTAATCGCGGTTTGATCGAATTGCATTGCATTGTAGATTGTTACTGCTCGTGCGCATACTCATACAATTGCAACGATCGAGTCTATAGGTATCCGCGTTTCTGTTGCAGTTGTCATGAAGCCTGTTGGGATATTTCTTAATTGCAAATATGTGCAGAATAGGTATTTGTATATGCAGGTATAACTTAACCTATGCCTTTTATGCTGCCTGCATTGCGTAAGAAGTGAGAAGCTTCCAATACTTTACCCATGTGGCGCGCAAATGCTTCACTAACTCTTTTAAGATGTAGAGTATTACACCAATAACAAAATGCGAGTCGATGAACTCCACACCGCGTGTTTTGATAAGGTCGTCAGTTCGGCGACCACTATTTTCTCCGTTTTATTTTAGCATATTTGCAACTACAGTTAAAAAAATAGGCGGTCAATAGCGAACCGTTTTAATTACGTTACCACGCAGGAGTAGTAAAAATTCCCGTTAGCGGAAAGTGATATGACAAACCGGACGTGATTCTTTATGCCTATCCGTATTTTACGAGCGTTTCAAATTTCTCAAAACCGCTGCAGTTCATCAAACTTTGCTCGTTTATTTTTGTTCCCGTTGCCTTTGTTTCCATGGCAACTGCTTGCACTCGAACCATAACAAATTGACTGCGTATATTCCAGCTATATTAGTATACTTACTGAGTTTCGTCAACATCAGTAAGGTGGCTGCGAGGCATAAAACTGGTCTATTTATCCTGACCGGACATTTTTACCTCAAGGCAATGCAAAATGTGGATCTGGTTTTGCCAGTAGCCAGTTTATTTCATCCAACTTCATTTTGGAAATTACATTGAAAATACGAGTGCTTAACCAATTATTTCATGAGGATAAATAGGATATACATAAATAGAATTCACGACTGGTTTTCTTCTTCATATAATGCCACTAGTCTCTTTATCAAATTTCATCAAGATCCGTTCAGTTGTCCAGTAACAAACATACAGACAGAAAGACAGATACCTACACTTTCGAATTTTTCTAGTATGGATAGTATGGATGGCGAATAATCTCTTACTTCAACCACTGGAGGTACGACCCGCGACCAGGGTTTGATTGATGAACCGCTTAGTGTAGATTCAGCTCTGGTTAACATTTCCACACCTACTCACGAGCATGCTAATGCACAAAACAAACGATAATTTATATTATTGCTGCTTGTTTGGTTTCTGCTTTGCATGAGTTATTGCACGGGGGTGGGTCAACACGTCAATTAAATTATTAGTAGAACCGCTCGCGACTTGGTTCTTACTATTAATGAAGAATTTTTCCACTGCACAATTTCGTTCCTAGTGCACCAGATGTAGAAAGAAAGATACAGGCGAATTGAGACCTTTTGTCTTTTTTTGGAAGCTGGTTAAAAACATTTAAGATCGTCAAACACCTCATTCAATATTAAAATCTATTCGATAAACTTAACACAGAGCAGTCTATTGATGACCCAATAAAATAACAAACACGTCCAACAAATCGAAAGATAATAAGGATAACGTTAAAGACTCGGTAGCTAGATTACATGTCAGCTATCGTATAATATACAGTGTTGATGAACCCCACAAGGCCAAAAGCCTCTCCAAGATAACTCAATAAAACCTTTTAGTTTTATAGATTTCGATTGATTTCGCGACTTAATACTTCGATATCAAATATCTTTACGACAAGCGTCTAGCGTGCATTTATACCTTTGTTAATTAACAGTAATACGTGATTCGAGGCTCGAGAACCATGCCCTAGAGCTGAAAAAATGTTATTGTAAATATTAAATATAATATATTAAATATAACAAAATGGGAAGCGGAAAGTTTGGTTTCAATATTAAAAAGGACAAAGTGACCGATAATGGAGCTATCAAGACTGAATTTAGTGTTAAGGAAAAATATCATAAAATACAGAAGAAATTGAAGAAGACTGAGAAAAAAAAGACTGAAGAGACACAAGAGAAGACCATCTGGTGGAACCAATGCAGCAGCTGTAAGTTTTTGTTAATTTAAAAAAAAATTATATCACTGATATCACAAATGATAAAGAATGACATACAATGAAAGAACCTACCTAAAGACTAACCTTATGATTTATCACAGTCGTTATACTCAACCCATCTGGTACACAAGGTTGGTTGTATTGTATTCAACCAGAGCCCTTACATTGCATTGAATTCGTAAAAAAAATTAAAAAAAGTCTATCGGAACGGAAGACTGGATTCAGAGGCCCTTCAAGGGCCGTCACGTTATGCTCGTTACGCCTTTTGAATGCACAATCAGGGGAAATTAGTCCGCCAAGGTTCTAACTTTTGAAATCAACTAGTACCTTCGTACAGCCTAACAAGGTATCGAGGCTGGCAATGCGACCTTAAACGTCGCCTTCAAATTGCATGTAGCCCTTCTAATGATCAAAATGTCTGTTGCGACATTGACTTTTGCGATTCGTCTAACCCTGTCCCTAATTTCGTTTGAGAGGTCTGCCCTTGGCACTATCCAATCAGCATTATAATTTACTGTCAAGTTTTGTAAATCTGATTAGAAAATGCCTACTTATCTGATTGCATTTGTAGCCAGTAATCATTATTTTTAATTTCGGGAGTATAAGTCAAAGGACCCATTTATTTTGAATTGGATTCTAAATTTGGTTGTTGTCAACTTCTGTCCGATAATATTCTTTATCTGTTATATTTTCTTAAATTCCTAGATAATCCAAGTCACATCGTTTTACGAAACAGCGTAAAACGTTGTAAAAGTATGTCAATGGAAAGCGCGAGAGATTCCCGAGAAATCTATGCGCTAATGTCTGTCTGCGAAGTGCGAACGCACCCGAGTCTCCACTTTCTAAACTAGCCAGACCGCTGTTTATAGTTCAGGAACTAGTCGCTTGGCTGCATGAAAGTTGTCTTTGTGACATTTCCTTATTTGGGGATATGACTGCACTGCACTGTATGCAGATGAAACGACTTCACTAGTTGCAATATGCCGTCCAACGGTTTTTGTAGAAACAAGTTTACTTATATAAAAATCCCTTTTTGTTTTTTAGGTTTCCGAAGTTCACAAGAAACCCTTATATTTTCGCCATATCCGTCTGTCTGTGTGTCTGTCCGCATCTAATCAGAGCTCGCAGACTATTAGTCTGGAAATTGAATTTTACACAATAATACATAAGAATGACCCCTACAAATTGATAAAAATAAAAACATTGAAAAAATATTATTAGGGGCACTTCCCCAACGTGTTGGTTTGTTTTACATCATCGTGTAAGATGGTTGAATTTAAGATATTATAAAAAATCTTGAACAGTTTATCAATAGGTACATTCGTTAGATAAATATTAAGATTTAAAGTTTTTGATAGAGGTCAGTATCCCTTCCGGGTAAACTGCTGTTTGTGGAAGCCTAAATGTTTTTCAAAATAGCTGACATGATGATATGATATTATGATGAAACTACAAAGATTAAAATTTACTATATTACAAAGATCAATAAAAACTTTACACAAGTCATTAGTACGTCCTTCAAGTTCAACCGAGAGAAAGAAGGAAATAGTAGTTACTCCTGTAGAATATCTTCAATCATCATTAACTTTTCTGACTGACAGAGAAGGTCGTCTCAACCGGTCACTATCGAACGAACCCAGTAGACTCAGTAATCACTCTTTTGTTGAAAGTAGTTATATTGTGTACTAGTCAGTGCTACGCAAACTCCTCTATTGTTTTATTTTGGAGGCGTACTCTTGAATTCTCATTCGGATTTTTGTGTCTGTTTAAGGAGACGCAGCGCTTTGAGCGTGTTAAATCCTAGGTTATCGCAAGGATGACGTTGATCTGACGCCGCGTCTCTGTAAAGTGTAAACAGAGTAAACAGATTACGAAATTGATACAAATTATTTTGGGTTCTTGAGTCCGCGGTAGAATCCCTTGTGATCTCTTGTAACGTCAAGCGTACCGCCGTGTTTCTGTAAACAGAACATTAATTAATCCAAATTCGAAATTTCTGAGTCCACAGTAGGCGCTCTGATATGTGTATAGTTTGTCGAAATAAACTTTTTTTTATTCTTTATTACTTATAAGGTTCTACTTATAAAGTGCTGCCCACGGCTTTTAAATTGTCTAGATATATTGTATCTAGATACAATCTATCTCCGTACCAAATTTCATCAAGATCCGTTCAGCCGTTTAGGCCTTGAAAAGATAACAAACAAACAGACAGACAGAGATCCACTTTTTAATTTATAATATTAGTATGGATTACTATATTTGAAGGTAGTGTTGTTAGATCATAGTGGTTTAGAAATTGCTATGAAATCTCTTTAGATTAAAATAATACTCGACAATCCTGAATTGGCCGCAACTGTTTCTAAAATGGTTTGCTGCTGGTTTTATCAATAGCTGAGCTGTCATTAGTGTGGACATTTTGTAAGCATTCTTAGCGTTGAACTTATTAATCTTCTGAGCAAATTCATGCAGTTTATAGTATAAGTGATAGATATCCTAAAACATAAAACACTTTGAAATTCTATGTATTTAGACCACTTGCTATTATAATAATTATATTATCTTGGTGTGATAAAACGTGTAACGAGTGGAGGTTACTGCACATTGGTATCTGGCGGACTGCCATGTGTTTGTTAATCTTAAAAATTTGTTCATCGAAGATACTCAGTTCAAGCGTTAACAGTTACAAAACAGGTGTCAATAAAATGTTTTGATGACATAAAAAACTTGACCTTTTGGCGTTTGTCGCTTGATGTTTCCGTGTATCCAGACTACACCGAGTAAAAATAATGCGTTTGCCCACAGTGAGTGAGATCGACCAGTACCTATGGATGGTTGGAGGATCCGCAGGCGCGCTAGCCTTGACTGGCGTGGCGGCTGCTTCGGCGTTTTACCTCAGCACGAGGCCCAAGCCGGAGAAACCCCTTGTCACACTCCACGAGCAGAGTCTTCTAGAACCGGTGAGATTCAACTTTTAAAGTATCACTTTATTATCCATTAAGGACGACCCTAAGATTATAGAAATCCGGACCAAAAGTCATAACACTCGCACTCATCACAGCCGAAATTCTTTATTATTTTCCTTATGATTTCGTCTACTTATATACGCACATAAATTAACATTAAAAACGATGACTATTATATAGTAGTGGGTACTAAGTTACCCCTTACAATTGACTTGTTGATAAACTAGGGTCTACTTTTCTGGTGTTCCTACAACTCTTTTCCCAGTAGAATCCCAAAATTAGTTCAGTTTAGAAAAAGTAATACTTGTTTTTAATCTAAATCCCATCGTTAGTATGACGCAAGAATTGGCTCTTGACTGATAATGAAAGTCTTTGTCTTGCTTGACTATTCGGTGGGGGTCAATGATCGATAATGTTCATTTATTACTAAAATACCTATCTATTGTTTTGTCTTATCGGTTTTTTTTCACATTCAGATTTTGTTGTGAGGCAATAGATTACCAACGAATGTACTTTTCGAAGGCAACTTCTAATATTTTACTGATCAAAAAATACTTGGAGCTAAGTGTCATTCATAAACTAACTTAATATTATAGACTATGTTAATGTTATAGTACTTATAGATTAAAAAGAAACTCCTTTTTATCGTGGTATCAAAGTTCGAGATGTCCTAATCCCGAACTGCCAACGATCTCGAGTTGGCAGAGCGCATCTTTGAGCGGTATTTTTAACTCATTATACCACGGGCTGCCCTGGACGTTGCTCTCCTGTCGTTTCCCGAAAATCTAGCGAAAGTGACGAGGCATTTCAAAGCAAATTCAAAACTACACCGTTCAATGCCAAAGGCAAACAATCAATTAAAGACTTTGTGAACTTTGTATGACATTCCTAGTAAATATGATTGCGCAACGCCGCTATAACATTTCAAAGTAACAGTGATTTTTCTGTAACTTGTGTTGTGAAAGAAGTGATAATGGCGTGTTGTACTTGCTGTATCGGAGTGTCTCCGATCAGACCTCCGATTAACCTGAATGAACAATCCGAAACCTTCAAAGTGAGTGAAAAGATCAAATTATCTGTTGACGGTAATAATTTTATGATGACTACATTGGGGAAAACAATGTGAGAAATAAGGTATTTAGGTCGAAATCAAGATTATAACAGAATAATTGTATTTTACAAGGTTTTTAATGTTAATAGCAATTGAAACACTACAACAACAAACTGTTATTGTAATCAACACTACAAATTGTTAATAGCAATTGAAAAGTAGGAAAACACTTAAACCAAGTGAACACTACAGATATCGAAGAGAGTACTTCAAATATTATTTATCTAAAGGAATAGGAAGCTTTTAAAACGGGGAAGCCCTTTCAAGGCATTGTCATGTACGTTATATTTGATTAATAAATATTACGTAAATTTTTATTGCTTTTGCAGTCGTTGAAACACTCACCCTCACCACTCACGCATTTACAATTGGCAAAGATCCGTAGTATTCAGACAGATCATTTAGTCCTACTAGTGATAGAATGTTTAGAAATAGAACCGCAATAAATTCTAGAAGGTTCGTGTCATGCTGTGATTTCTCAGTTTTAATAAGTCCATATCAAATACATCATGCCTAGCAATGTGGCTTGCCTCATCACAGCACTTGAAAACAAACATGCAATAATTATATTAGTAAAAGATAAACATTATTTACTGTAATATAAAGAGATCATGAAGTGACATAACCCAACAGCTACAATGCCATATATGTAGGAGGCAATTTTACAATAGCAACAGACTGAAGTTATTTAAAACATATTACCACCACAAAAATAATGACAATAGGCGACATTGGTATGCTTACAAAGTTCACTCGTGACTTTTTCTAAATTTTTTGGCAAACTAAACTAACGCGTATGAATACAATATCTATTGCAAATACAGAATATAAAACCTAATGTAGTTATTATCAAATCCGATTGATATAAAGGTTTGTATGATTTGCAAGTATTTGTCTCGGGTTTGGGTGTTCCTATGTATGATATATGTATGTGTTCACAAAAAATGTGTATGTATATGTATGTATAAGTGTATATACTACTCGTATATACAATACAAGCTCTGCTTACTTTGGGACCAGCTGATGCTGTGTGAAATGTCATTATTGTTTTATTTATAAAACTGACAGCAAATTATGATGTAAATGGATATTAAAATGTAAAAAGTTGCACGAAATAAGTATTTTGTGCAACTTTTTACATTTTAATATCAAACATACTTATGTTACAAACGTAAAAAATATAAGGTTTAAAGTGTCAACTATCTTGTGAATCAATGGCAATAATGGCAATGGTGCAAGTTTTTTAAATAGATTATTTCTTTTCCCCATCACTTGATTCAGTACTAATCAATATTTACAAATGCATTGTTGTCGACATAGTAGTCGTCTGGTTAAGGCATTGTCTCGTGACATATTTGACTGTTGGCCAAATTCTTCGTTGCTCATGCCCGGTGAGTGATGGTTTACACCATCTACTATGTTTGTTGGTACTTCTCTACAATATAATTAGTTTTTGTTTCCAAGTTTGTCGCCATTCATCATAGACTTGTGTCATGTGTAAAGTGTCATGTTCAGATTATTACAGTGTGCGGAGAGCTATTATTTATTTTGAATTATAATAATGTATTCATCCGGATCCTCTGATGGGAACCTATGTCTTTACTGTTTTGGTAACTTTTAACTAGTGTTTTCTGATATCCTCGGGGGATTATTGCCATTGATTTTCTGATATCCCCCTAAAAATAACAAGATTTGCACCTCTTGAAAACCAAGAGACAGTTTAATTATCCTATAGCCGTGTCATATTTGTCCGCAGCTATTTTATCTCAGAAATCGTTAGTCTTTGCGTTATTTACTAAATATGATACCAGTATTTTTCAGTAAAAAAAGTATCTTCCTGACATTAGTTACACGCTGGTTTCAACAGCAGTTTACGCGGAAATGGTTGCCAACCAAACGAAACGACAGTGTCATCTATTTCGACGACATCGTGTAATAGCTGCCAAGAGCATACGTACGTCTCGCTTCCAGAACAGACCTCTTTCAGGGCTTTCCTGAAATATTTATAGATAAGTTGTTATTCGCTACATTGTCGCAGTTTAAGACTTCATATATAATAATAATTATTATTTATTATATTTTATATTAAGAGCGAATAATGATTTTTAGGGTTTCGTACCTCAAATGGAAAAAAGGAACCCGACAGTTAGTATCTCAAGACAGTTTTTTCTCAGATACGCGTAGAGGTATCAAGCTGAAATTACTGACAAATACTTAGACCCTAGTCTGCAAGTCTAAGATCTGTAATTCAAATTGTATCTTTTAGTTAAACTGTAGACGTGGGTGGTGAGAGGTCTTCAGGATTAATTATTGATGTAGGGGTACCTCAGGGTTCAAAACTAGGCCCTTTTTTATTCCTAGTGTACTTACGTTAACGAGTTTCCTTTTTTTGTAAAAAATATTTGTGATATTGTTTTATTTGCAGACGATACGTCTTTAATTTTTAAAGTTGATAGAGGTAAAACTAGTATTTGCGATAACGTAAATGAATCCTTATCGTTAGTTCTTAACTAGTTCACTGTAAATAGTATATTTTTCAAAGTGATCCTTGTGATTGTATTGAATAAAGTATATATTGACTTTGCTTTGACTTTGTAAAAAAATCTTAAATAAAAAAATCATTTAAAGCTAAGGCAACTATGCCGCATCTTTCAAACTAAATCAAAACCTATGTGGTATTTCCCGTTGACTTAAAATGAAGTAAAAGTTGAGTAAAATAAATAAATCCAAAAATGTTTATTCATGTTACAAAAAAATATGTGTATTGCCTAAAACAGCAGATTTTAAAACGATATTCGGTGCTTTCATAGTCTATGACATTATAATTGGACTAGCCTCAGAGGCTCTCAGACGCGACTTTCGCACTTGATCGATTTATAAATTCATTATTGAATTCCAAAAAAAGAAATAAATTCATTAATTTTCTTTCATAAGTACTTGTCGCTAAAAAGCGCAAAAATATACACATCAGTATTGTGAAGTTCATGAAATATCTCATCAGTAGCCAGTATAAATGTACAAAGTCTGTATTCACAATGATTCATCTCTAAACAACAATGAAGGGATCATAAAAGTAGCTGAATGGATGCGTCGCTTTAATTTTAAACTGAACGATCAAATTCAAGTTTACGCAAATGCGATGTTTTCTAAAATTGTATTTGTCACCCAAATTATTGCGTATGTGTTAGCGGTTCCGAAACTTTTGTTATAAATACTCGGTCAAACAACCGAAGCGTTTTTAACACGCGCTCGCGTTGCGGTATGTGACCGATTCTCTCCTGACCTTGCTTATTGAACCGAATTCAAGATCACTGTGTGGCTCGCACACTTTATTTTCTAAATACCATCCATTAGCCTCATACCTAATCATATTTATGGCCACAATCGTCGAACATAGCTGAATAAATTCACGAACCCTACTGAGTATTACACTTGAGTGGCGACAGAAAAGATGGCTGATAGGTTATTATAACAACAATAGGAAAATAACTACTATGATTCCTTGTCCGCAACTTCCATTGCATAATGTTATTCGTATTTTTATACAACCTTCTGTTCTCTTTAGAGGTAGATTATGGAGAATTATTTTTTTTAGTGCTTGTTTACCTCTAAACATTGTAAATAACACAACCTCCCAAGTCTTTACTACCAAGGGCTTAAGCTGTGCGTTATTAAATCTCAAACGGCTTTGATTTTTAATACTGATTTAAAATATTATATTTAATGAGAAGTTTTCGTCTACCGGTGACTTTGACCCGGACATCGTTCCGGTTTCATCCGTTGTGCAAACTGTAATAATATACCGTAATGTAAGAGTACCATGCTCGAAGCCGGGATTTCAAGTATGCCAACTATGTCATTGGGTTAACGGAGAGTGTAATAGTGTTATGCATGGCTTCATTTTATGACAAATGTTAATCATCATAACCTATCTTGAAAGGAAAAGCATTTTTAGTCAATTAGTACTCAGTAGTTCCTACGGCCATAGTAGATAGGTATATTCTATGTAGATAGATAATATATCTAGGTTAAGTGAAACTTTCAGCTCACTTCACAGGACGATTATCTGTGTCTGGGTGGTTCACATGTTCCATCCATGGAACATGTCAACCAGCCTCAAAAGGGATAACGTTATGTTCGTCAATAATTATATTCGTTATGACTGTGTTGGTTGGCTGGCATGCAAGCTAATGATTTGTCGACAGTATCTAGTTGGTTAATTAGATTATAACTGATTAGTTTCTTGTGCGTTGAGGGGGTTCAGTTCAACGTTCTTTGTAAATGTGACAAAATCGCGATAAAACATAGCAATTCCATTTAGACGTTATTGGCAATTTAAGTTCCATTGATGCGGTAAATGCAAAACATTAAATTGCATTACTAAATTGAAAAAACAATATTATTTTATTATAAGTTACTAGATATTTTTGGAACTATCTTATGATAGTGTCATGCATAAAAACATAATAGTTCTGTTTGTTTCAGGGACCTGAAATGGTACGCGTGTCCAAATTCTACAAAGAAGCTAAAAACGGCAGATACCTACGCTACCTGCACGAAGACACACGCACACTTTATGAAACTTTCAGAAGAGGTGTCAAAGAATCAAGTGAGTTTTACATTGATTACATTGCAGAGGCCAAAGCAGAGATTCTGGCTTTCTTGCGTGAAGCTGTCGAATGCCGAACCCTGTCAAATCAACGTCAGGCGTTAGACAGGTGCCAAATATTTAAATTGTTAAATAAAGATGTGTTGTAATGAAAATCTAAAAATTAACGATTTCAGGTTTGGTCTGCTTTGCATTGGTTTCATTAGGTTTGGTGAACATGGTTTTGATTTCAACTCAAATGTTGAGAATGTTCTTGAGAATCTTGCTTATCTCAAGTCACTTTAGTTAATTTAGGACGACTTTCCATAAAATATGAAAGGCCTGAATTTACAAAATGCATTTTACAGACACGCCAGTCCATCGGTTGATTGCGGCTCTTCTCATAAGATTTATGGGATCGTTACGACTTTGCACCATCATGGAAGATTTATTATATGCATTCAGTTATTGCCGACAGACTATAATCACGAATTACTCACAAACCACTGCAAACCGAGGAGTGCCGCAAGGCGCAATTCTGGGCGCACCTCATTTCCTTACATATCCGCTCGTTAGCGATAAGCACGATAATGCCACAAAATGTTGCCATTATTCACAAACTGGTTCTGAGCATACAGTTAAATATAATTTGTGCCACTAGAGTAGTCAAGACGGGTGATTTTTTTGCTCTCAGCTGACTAGGACTAGTTATTAGTGCCTGATGCAAATGCAAAACAAAACAATGAAACTGGGACAGGTTACGGCGTATAACATTAAATGCAGCCTGATTGAAAAATGTGTATATAATGAATGAACGAGAAAGCTAATAATTTCAATGTAAAACTGACAGCACTGTGGTTTACAGATAATGGAAACTGTCTAGGCTGGCGTGAAGGACCAAATAAACCCTACGTGTGGCAGACTTACAATGAAACCCTCTTGAGGGCTAAGAACTTTGGATCTGGCCTCATATGTCAAGGTTTGACACCTGGTCAGAACACATTTGTGGGTGAGTTCACTTAATTATTGATCAATAAAAATTTTAAGATATTTATCCTGTAGGTCTTCAAATAATAATCTAACCTGTCAAAGTCTACAGATTATGAATTATGACGCTACCCAACAACGCATATATTTTTAAAAAACAACAGATTCTATTATTTTATGATTCAGGCGATAATATTAAGTTGTTGGTATGATAAAGGTTTTATCCTATCTACTTGAAAAGGAAGACCCTATCTGCTGCGATGTTCATTATTATTTCTTCACAGGCTTTAATTTATTCATAGATTTGTTTGAGAGTTTATTTATTCGCTGTTTGCAGGAATCTATTCACAGAATTGTCCAGAATGGATAATGACAGAACAGGCTGCCTACTGCTATTCAATGGTCATTGTGCCATTGTACGACACGTTAGGAGCCAACGCATGTGCCTTCATTGTAAACCAAAGTATGTATATTTATGTCCTTTCTGTTGTTTCATGATTTTTTCTTTAACTGTTTGATTTTATTGTTTGGAAGAGCTTATTTGGTAAGATCGCTTTTATGTGTTTTCTACCTGCGGTGACGAGCTGAGTTTATAGGTCCCTAACAAAGGCTTCTTTGACAGAACGGTACTTCATTTACCTTGAGACGTTAGATATAATTTTTCACACCACTTTGATTCAGAAAATACACAGATTTTAAAACCACTTCCGTTCTCATATATTTAGAACACTTAAATTATATGACACGACTTGCCGAGTAATTTAATATTGGAACAAACCTGTCAAAAATAGTCTTTGAATATTTTTATAACTACATCCGTTGTTCCAGCTGAAATGTCTGTTGTTGTTTGTGAAGACGACAAGAAAGCTAACCTCCTACTTGACCAGTCGCCAAGATGTTTGAGGAAGCTCATCACTATCAAGGAAGTCTCACCTTCAACACATCAGAGGGCGAAGAGTCGAGGAGTCGAGATCGTCAAATTTACAGATGTGGAAGTTCAGGGTGCTCACAAAGATCATCCTTGTGTAGTAAGTTGTCTAAATAATATGTTATAGGTACGGCAACTTTTGCAAGCAGTTAAATTTAAAGACTTCAGATAGCTTTTAATTTTTTAACATAAAATTTTGATAAAAAAACACCTTATAAACCTAAATATGCTTTGCAGAAAGTGCAGAAAGCAAAATTTATGCAAATCATAGCACCTCTTTATAATTTAGTAAACACATAAAAGAAACAGTGCCGTAAACACGCTACAAATTATGTAAGGATACAAAATAACGTAAATTTAATCAACGAATAAGGAATTGTTACTACAAAATGGCAAGAATGTCAGCTGAGCTGGTTCATTTCTAAAATACTCAGACACAATACACTGCCTATCTGCATGCAGTATACAAATTGATATATTTCGTTGTATGTCTATTGATGGGTAAATAATAAGTAGTTATTCTTTTTATTTAGGTATGTAATAGAGTCGATTTGATAAGCTACTCGTATTAAGGTATTACCGTAGTTTTTTTTAAATAACGCAATTTAAATTGTGTTATTCAGAAACGTATTGTTTAATTTCTTCTTTGTATGATTAATAGTCTAGTTTCGATCTTTCCTTTGAGGATAAATTGCTGTTTTTAATAATTTATATATTAAAAAAGGTCTGGTTTTAAATTATAATTACAACTTTGCAAGTTTAAATTAAACAACTTTACATTGTAGCTACTTCCCTCAGTTATCATTTATATGATTGATCGTTCTTTTTTTATTTATTGGTTTTATAATTTATAATAAATTAATTTTCGTTCCGACCAATTACTTTATAAACTTGTTACTTTATGTGTAAATGTCATTGGTTCGAATACCTATAATTTAACTACATAATTACCATTTATTTATCTGAATTCAACTCTACCAAAATGTCATCAATCTTAACGATGTTGATATTTTCATATCAAGATTTGTATATTCTTTGCAAAAAAAATTAATACGTATAGATACTTCTTACTTACACAAGAAAACATAATATGCTTTTATAAAGCACCTACACATTTGACCTACTCACAGCGTTAGCTAATATAGGTACGTATATTTCTGCTGCATAGCCATTGTAGGTACACCTAGGCCGTCTGTTATTAACATCTCTTGAAATTGTGTAATCAACATTATACAATACTAGCTGCCAGCGGCTTCGCACTCGTGGTACCTAAATGAGACATAGCATATATGCTATGTCTCATTTAGGTACCACCATCAAATCTGACTTGTCGTGGCGTGATTGAGCCACGCTGCTTGCGGATTTCTACGCGTGTATCTACGCGTCTATCTACGAGTATATACGAAGTTGTATGCAAATCTGCCCTTTTTCTGTGTGCATTTTACCTTCTTTCTACATTTTATCCTCCTGCCACCTCGGTCAGAGAATCTATGCGCAATCTGCTATACATCAGCTACAAACATTCAAACCAACTTTCAGCTTTTTAATATTATAAATTATAGAATGTTATGAGTGATATATTAGTAGGATTTAACTGGTTTTTAACAAAACATAAAATTGATGGACAAATATTTAGTACGGAATAGTACTAAATCTATTTTCAATGAGTTAGACACGATCACGCACCTCCCTCCCGCCCGCAATTGAAAAGCCTTATATTTGTCCATCTATTTAATGTTTTGTAATGGATTTCCGCAAAGTCACGCCCGAATTAATTATCTATCTTAGGTTTTTAGCAGCTACAAGTTTCTTTTACATGTATTTTACCTCAGGTTTTCCTTGCAGCCACCTCGGCCAGAGAGTCTATGCACAATCTGCTATACCTCAGGCACGACTGGAATGCCGAAAGGCGTGATGTTGACTCACGAGAATGTCGTCGCGTCAATGTGCAGCGTCACTATGCAACTCGGCGAGCACAGACCCATGAAGAATGACGTCATGATCTCTTTCCTACCACTCGCACATATGCTAGAACGCTGTTGTGAGGTTTGTGATCTCTTTTACACTCAAATACTGAAAAGCCATGGATTCTCACACATTTGAGTCAATTCAATTTCTTTAATAACCTTAGGATCACTTTGAAACTCTTGGTTCCACCCTTTATCTAGATAAATTTGGCGTTATTCCAGTTCTAAATCTATGTCTATATAACCAGTTTCAATAAAGATACGAATCTTAAATAGCGGTTTCAGTCATGCCCTCTCCTCGCATAATACTAATAGCAAATTAATAAACAATCATCCACATACTTTTTCAACATTTATAATATAAGTTCGAGATGAATATCAGACTAAACGAATGGATTTACATGGAGATTAGATTGAAGCTTTAGTGTGTCTGTCTGGTTGTTTAAGCCTAGCTGTTATTTCAAAGCATTATCATCGGCATCAACAATATCTATTACAACTTAATTGCGTCGTAGGTCTAACTTTGGAGCAAGCACTCTGAAAACTACCCTCATTTGGAACATAATATCCATTATTGTTACAAAGTTTAATCGACTCCTCTGACAATAGATGCTTTTGAACTATGTTTTGAGTCTTGGAAATCGGACCAGCGTGCTCGTAACTTTTATATCTAGACGATCTCTTGTTCCCTATTAGTTTATTTTATAACTATGTTCTTACTAGCTCATTTAGTTTGCATAACAAACGCGCAGTTTAGTTTGAATGGTGAGATTATAACTCGAGACTGCATTCATGTCGTCCATCCTGTATATTCATCCAGTCTATAGATACTCATAGGTGTGTTGTATGCCACAAATAAGTATTCGTCATGTCATTATATAATTGGATGAAGCACACCTGTTTTTAGGGTTCCGAAGACCAACACGGAGTTAAAATCATTTATTTTCCTAATTTGATGGTTTTCAATTGGTTTAGGACTAGTGCTACGATTATAGAATTTATATACTAATAAAACATTGATACTAACAGCCTTCATTTGTTTTTCGATGAATTGGTTTTACAGAATGTTGCTGTTCTTTGTAACTTATATAGCATGAGTTTAATAGAAACCGAACGTATGTAATACTCGTTTCAATCAGTTGATGGAAACACATCTTGTCAAAACTTGTTCCACTTGCAATCAAATTAATGATTTATACGTACAGTAAACGTAATACCTACTAAAAATCTTGTTGGGAATGACACTGACACTGATTGTTATATGAATCCATCATAGTTATACTGACCACTAGTACTATCCGTACTGACTTCGGAAGCCGTCACTGTACGTGGTTTAGATAGATAGATAGATAGATAACTCTTTATTGTTATACCACACAGAAAAATACACAAACAATTATTTTACAATAAAAGGCAATACAATGGGCGGCCTTATCGCTAACAGCGATCTCGGCCAGGCAACCTTTATACGCCTTTAATAAGAGTGGGTTAATACGCTCTTGGCCCATATATATTTCTTTGTTCTATTACCCTCATCTTAGAATCTGAGGGGAAGTTTGTATGTACCTGCTCGGTGTTCATTTTATAGTTTCTTTCAGAATGCTCTCTACATGGTAGGGGGCGCCGTTGGCTTCTACAGCGGCGATATCAGACGATTAGCCGATGACCTCACTGCCCTTAAACCCACCATGATGCCCGCCGTTCCCCGTCTTCTAAACAGACTGTACGACAGAGCACAATCGGAGATATCTAACTCGAAGATCAAGAAACTGCTTTTCAATATGGCGCTGTCGGCGAAAGAGTCTGAATTAAAGAGGTGAATATACTTTTCTTTTAGAATCATCTTGTCTACTGATGAATGGTTTATTCTCAAAAATACACCATCGTTTTTTGATAATTTAGCTGAGAAATAATCTGAAAAAAAAAACAAAAATACTTTAGAGATTTCTGTAATTCGGTTGTTTCAATGGAGTAACTAAAAATTTTAGTATACGAATGATATTGATTTATTTAGACTAAAGATTAAGTTGAAAAATGTTTAATTCAGTTTTATAATATGATTTTAATACACAAGAAAGGAGATAAGTCCGATATAAATAATAGAGCCTTATATCTCACGTCTATAAAACATTTATAAAAGTAGTAGAAAATCGAATAACGAAACAGCTGGATAAGGAACAACCCCCCGAGCAGGCAGGTTTTCGCGGAGGACTGTCTACTACTGATCATGCCATGCCATCAATCAAATTATTGAAAAATTCACAGAATACAAATAACCATTATATTTACCCTTTGTAGATTATAAAAAAGCATTTGACAGCATTACTCACTCATCTATATTAAAAGCACTAGAAAATCAAAATATTGAACCCACTTACATTCAACTCATCCATAGAATTAATTCAAACAGTACTGCTGCCATTAAACTACAATCATCCGGAACTATATTCGAAATAAAAAAAGGTGTTAAGCAGGGAGATCCACTGTCACCTAAGTTATTCACTAGTACCCTAGAAGAAGTTTTCCGCACATTTACAACTCGCTGGAAAGAGAAGGGCGTTGACAGGCAGGATAAGGAAGTCGCAAGACGGACCGAAAACGCCTGGCAAAGCTATTGGTCGATGAAAGCACAATTTAAAGGTGATCTGCCTCTATCTCTCAAACGTAAACTCATGGACGTCTGTATCCTCCCAATTCTAACCTATGGTGCTCAAACTTGGTCCCTCACTGGTGTTCAGAGGACTAAACTCGAGGCTTGTCAAAAGGCAATAGAGCGAAGCATCCTCGGCATTAAACTAAGCGACCGAATCAAAAATACTACGATTCGCTCCAAAATAAAAATTCCTCGACGTGGCTGAAAAAGCTGCGAAACTGAAGTGGTACTGGGCAGGGTACGTCTGCCGCATGCCGGACGAACTGTGGGCCAAAGCTACCACTGAGTGGAGCCCTGAGACAGTGAGACGACGCCACGCCAGCGTTGGCGTGACGAGCTAGACACCTTTAGCGACTGTCGGTGGCAGACAATGGCGTTGGACCGAAAGCAATTGGAGGAAAACTCGAGGGGAGGCCTTTGCCCAGCAGTGGGACAGTACGGGCTAAAAACAACAAACAACGACCGCATATGGACAAGATTAGCACATGATCACGATCATGATTCAAACTAGAAGAAGCCTATACCCAGCAGTGGGTGAAGCCAGTCTGTGGATGATAACGATGTATGTAAGAATTACTATCCAACTCATTACGTTTGCTTCAGAGGTATTATCCGCGGGGATTCGATCTGGGACAAGCTGGTGTTCCGCAAGGTGCGAGAAGGCATGGGCGGGCGCCTGCGTATAATGGTGGTTGGTTCGGCTCCTCTGGCTGGCAGCGTGCTCACCTTCGCACGATGCGCCCTGGGCTGTCTGGTTAGTGTTTGCTTTAAATAATTTTGACCTCCTGTACATATAATCCTTTGAACTTCTATACTGTACTTATTGACCTTTTTATACTAAACCCTATAAACAAAAAGCGTCTTCATATCCTTATGTTGACTCTTCCCTATTCTGAATCCTTTTGACCCCCATATATGTAGCTTTTTGACTGACAACCTCCCAACCCTCCAGCCCCCCCTTAATATGAAGCTCTTTAACCTCCCATAAAAGAAAATCATGACCCCCCTAATATGACGTCCATATGGGACGTCATATTAGGGGGGTCATGATACTGGTGCTGATACTGGTGGCAATTCGGTTGGTTCATTTCTAAAATTAGGAATTGTCTAAAATATATTTTAGTTAGTCATAGCATTTGTAAAACCTATTCGGTTAGTACCATCTAACTAAATTAGGAATGCTTCATTAAATTAGATAAAATTAAATTAGGATAAAATGGTAACAGCAGAATACCAAAGTTTCATTTGACAGTTCTAAACCTAATTTTAGCTAAAATTAGTTAGGTTGGTGCCAACAGAATTGAGGCCACTATTATACTATTGACCACTCTATAAAGTGGTCCTTGAATTTATTGAGTTAAATAATACTTCTTGACTTTGATTAAAATGCACTACCTACTACCTCAATAGATGTGCCTGCAGCTATTTGAGCTGACCAAATGACGTGACGCACGAAGCATTATACACCTACACTGAAATCGAGCCTTAAGCCCTTAGTGTCATGCAATCATAATTTCAGCAATAAATTAAATCACCAAGCACTTTGATATGCATTCGAGCGTGTTTATGACGCGAACCGCCCTATTAAATTATGTAGAACATCGTTAAAATTTTATTACGTAGGAGTAGTTGGTTTATCTCGGAATATTATGGTGTCCGGTCGAACTAATCTGGATAATATTACTAACAAATAAAATGTCGGGTATGTCAGAATGCTTTTATAGTTTTATCGTAATCGTATTTAATTCAATTAAACTATTATTTTAAATGTTTTTTTCAATGCCAAAGCGCTTTATTTGACATCGAAATGTTAAAGTAATGTATTGGCAGTTCATCTAAATTGTAGTTTATGTTTCTTGGAAGATTTTCAGTAGTGTCTTGACACTGCTGAAAATTTATTACGCATACCACATCAGAGCTATTGTTATTATGTTACATTTGTGAGTACTTTAGAGATAACAAATTATACCTCTGAAATCCAGCCGCTAGTGGAGAACCGCCAAAAGCTTTCATCGATATTTTAAGATGGTTGCATCAGAAATTGAAAGTTATTTTGCATCTGAAATATCAAATATGCCGCTCGAGATCAGATGGAAGTGTTTCAATCATTATTTTCTAGTTTCGAAACCTTTAATTATCTCTGGGAATGACAGATTACCTATTACTGCAACTTTTTGTCAGCCATTAAAATTCTAGTGCTGGTTTAAAGCGTTCTCTCAAACCTCTTCATCATTTAAAATCCTGAGCGAGAAAAGAGCTTTATCAATAACCGACAAGAACACAGCTTTTAAATCAGAAAAAATAAAATGCACATGCAATGCATAAGAGGCACATAAAATGGCGAGATGAAATCGACTAGCGATCTACTAGGAACCTACTAGCGATCTAGTTGATCGCTCGTTGATAAAGCTCTTTTCAACTTAATTTATTTCTCTCCAGCGCATCCTTCTTTATCTCCTGACAAAATTGGTTGACTGTTTACACCAACCAACCTCAAATTAAGCAAATACGACATTATACGACACGACAATTACCTTCTTCTGGTTTTGGCTCATATACAAGTAGCATGTAGTTGTAGCAACTTTAGCCTCCAACTACTCGGGCATACGGAACACGAGAAGTATGCTCATCCAATAGGGTCAATTTTGCAAGATAAGTAATAACGTACCTTCAAATAAAAGAAGTTGCCTTTCTTCAACAGATCGTGGAAGGCTACGGCCAGACGGAATGCACTGCGCCAGTAACTCTGACAGTTCAAGGAGACCACGTCCCGGAACACGTCGGGCCTCCCGTCGCTTGTTGCAAAGTGAAGGTAAGCTCATCATTCTGTTACTATTAACGTTAGATATTGTACACTCCTCGACAGTTGAGCTGTCTGATTCTGAAACTATTATTTCATTGCGTCACTAACTGCTGCCCACAGCTTTGCTCGCGTGGATTATGTAGTTGAAACATATATTGTTAATCCAGTTACACTATATCGAAATCAAGTGTCATCAAAATCGGTTCATCCATCAAACAAACATCTACACAAACATTTTTATTTATAATCTAGTAGGAATAGGAATTAGTAGCATGTTATATTTTAAGAGTACTAGCGACCCGCCCCGGTTTCGCACGGGTGCAATGCTCATACTAAATATACTACACAATGTCTTTAAATACAACGTTATCTAAGAGAATAACATAGACTAAGAGATAGACATATACTTATGGACTTTTGTGTAGACCTTTTCAAAGTGTACAAATACTGTAGTACATTATTTTGATCTATCTCGTAGGGTTCAGCCAGCGTTTGCAATGTAAGCGCAAAAAAAATGTGTTTATTTACGACACCACATTAGAAACCTCTAAAATTATCAGTGTTTCTCTACTATATTATGCATGTTTTATACACATAAACCTTCCTCTTGAATTACTCTATCTATTAAAACCGCATCAAAATCCGTTGCATAGTTTTAAAGATCTAAACATACATCTTGACAGACAGACAGTGGGAGGCGACTTTGTTTTATACTATGTAATGATAAGCCAGCATTAGCATCGTGTTGTTGTAGTGATACCTGTTCACTACTACAACAATATGGATTCTGATCGCTATTAGTAAAAATACAATTAGCATCGTCGACAATGGTTTTCGCAAAGGATTTTACAACATACAAACTGTTTCTTCGTCTTCTCCTTCGAAAGAAACAATCTGGAATTTGATATATCCATTTACAAACTTCTGAGTGAAATTAGGGTACTTGTCAAATATAATGTATGGTCGGGCCCCTGACTATGACTACCCTCCTCAACAATCCTCTGAAAAATCTAAATTCCCATTTTGTGCGCGTGATTTTTTGTTTTTGTTATAAATTATCATCAAGGCAATCGCTCATATTATTTAAGTGCTGGAAGTTTTGCCAGTCTAAAATTAAAGGACAAATAAATAAATCGTTTCCGTTTTGAGCCCACTTTAGAGATTCCTTTCTGATGGCGGTGTATCACTGCTGTGCTGACGTAATGTTTTGGCAGCTGTCGAATGTTTCTCAATTGCAAAGATGTATCAATTTATCGCTGTATCATTACGCACATCCATGCTTTAACTCATGGAAAACCCACTATGGAAACTTTAGTATGCTAAGGCACACAAGTATAATCATTGTAATCACTTGTTCCAACTATTACAATATATAATGAATACTATTTATTTATTAGAAAACTAGCATCTGCGCGTTCGTGGTACTTACATAAAGAGTAGCCTTAATGCTAGTGCAGGTCATTGACTATATATATTCATTCAAATCTGCCATTGTAGCGATATAAGTAAAACAGAAAATTTATGATGGTATTTGGATGTTGGTAAGTGCTCGTGTGTAACCAACGCAACGCAACACGTCGGCTAAGGTGACATACTGTCTCAGGTCTCAGTGTAAATGTGGAGTGTAAAAATGGACACAAGAAGACTTGTTGCATAGACAGCAACTGCACCTTATACCCAATCATGCCCAATGGAATTACCGACCTGGATCTCGTATTTGTACTGCAATCTGTTAGAGCCCACTTTTTACCCCTATTTGAAGATCATCAGCGTTTTTCTTGTTGATGAAGGAATGCCAGCAACTTCCAAAGGTCTGATGGGTTCGAAATATGGTATCTTGTTACTTCTATGATATTGCAAGAACATTGTTACCTTGACCTGATGCTGCAGCAGCTTTTCATTAAGGCCTCTGCGAAAAGATCACGTTGTATTGTATAAATGACAGCTGTAGCTAAGCTTAAGTCTCGTGACTTATCACACGCCAGTGTCATCTTCATACAATCTGATCTTTCCGAAGGCGTGAGCACAAACAGAAATTAGATCTTGTCTTGGACTTTTGGACTCTGCAGGAAACCCAATTCCTCACCAACATATAGCAGTATCATCACGAATAGGTTAAACAAAGATGTTTTTAGAACTTTTCTGTATACTAGTACTCTCACAGATGGAAATAATATTCAGTGATTTGCCCTTCGTTTCTAGCTAGTGGATGTGCCCGAAATGGAGTACTATGCAGTGCAAGGTCAGGGAGAGGTTTGCGTGCAAGGAGCTAACGTCTTCAAGGGATACTTCAAGGAACCAGAAAAGACCCGAGAGGTCATCGACTGCGACGGCTGGCACCACACTGGTGACGTCGGCAAATGGCTACCGGTACTTACTTATTATCCTATTAGTTACTTGTGGTGACTGAGTTAAAAGGCCGGTCGGAAGTCTCCGGGTCATGACTACTAACTTTTGCAAAAACCGACAGCTTTACGTGTTCTCCGATGCACGAAAGTGCTTAGTTGGCTACCGGTGCGACATACCTACTCCCCGAGAACTACGTTATATAGGACCAACCAACACGGTAGAGACTAAATTGCGACCCAGAAAGGTTAATTTGTTAACCCATCGCTTCAAAAAGACAATAGCTTTTCAAAAATTTAGTAACGTAGAAGAGTAACAAAGACCGTAAAAGCATGGCCAGTGGAAACTTCCTGGATGCGATGGGTTACGTGCAACTAGACTGGACTTTAAGACGGTTCTGTGCAGTAAAATCATAACTTTAAAATCGAGATCATTGTTATTTGATGAAGAATTTTGAGGTTATCACCAATCCGTATAAGTTCCGGAGTAATATATTATATATGACTACATGGTATTTTAAGCCCGGATACATTCTTACTAACGACCTCTGTGTTACAGTGGACGAAGGCCCACCTGAGACGCAGAAGGTTGCGGGTTCGATTCCCGGCGCGGAGCAAATATTTGTCTCGGGTCTGGGTATATTCCATATAATATGATGTGTATGAGTTTACAATAAAAAAAGGATATGAGTAGTATATCAGTAATGTGGTTCTCATGAAACAAGCTCTGCTTACTTTTGGGCTAGGTGATGCTGTGTGAAATGTTCAGAATTATTTATTTATTATTTTATTTAATCAAAATAAAACTAAAAACCTAAATCTCATGTAATTTTACAGAACGGTACATTGAAAATCATTGATAGAAGAAAACACATCTTTAAGCTGTCGCAAGGTGAATACATAGTTCCCGAGAAGATCGAGAACATCTACAATAGGAGCCAATACGTCGAACAGGTGTTCGTTCATGGAGAATCTCTGAAGGTTAGTCCCGTTATTTTACAAAACCTAGAAAATCTCAAAAAACCTATGTCCTCATTTTATTACAAAAGTTTAATTGAACTGAAAACATCTTGAGGTATTTAAAAGTGTCATCCACCAAATCCCAAATTACCAAATCTCTCTCAAGATTAGGCCGTGTCCTAGATGATCCGAGCAAAAATAAATGAATATGGCATGATGATGGCTTCGCTTTCCAATGGTGAATTGCTATGGGAGAGTGTCTTCGGTGTCGAAGTTTTCAGGCCTGCCGAAGGGTTATTATCGGTTGTTCTTACAACGCTCGCAGTGGTAATAGAGATGTTTCATAAAAATGTTCCATAACTGCCCCACAAACGATGCCGCAGTAGGGGAAAAAAGACTCTTACGTACTTAAGTCTACTCTAAAGGGACTGTAAAGGACTTAATTGATCCAGATCACTGGCAGAGGGGACGGAAGGAGAAACTTTCTATATGTCTGCCCGCACAGCTCTGTGGATAGTAACTTTGTCTTCTGTAGGTTTGGGGTTCAATCCTTTTTTGTGTGACTTACCAACATTTTTGTGATAAATATATATATGATTGTTCTGTCTGGATGTTATAAAGTATTTTAGTTAGGGCATTCTCTCAATCATATGGTATCCAATTGTACAAGCTTTACTCAGTTTGGGGGTATATTGTGGTGTATGAAATATCCAGCAACCTAATCATATCATATGCACGAAAAGAGCATCTAAGGCGCTCTTTAGTTCTTTCACCACTCTGGTTGGAAATAACTAGTGACACTTTAATCTAAATCTAAATTCCTAGCTAGAGTTTTGACAGTTGTTCAAACTAATATTTTCTTTTTCAGTCTTGTATAGTAGCAGTAGTCGTGCCTGACGTAGACGTTATCAAGTGCTGGGCTCTAGAGAAGGGCATAAAAGGCACCTTCTCTGCACTTTGCGAGAATGAACAGGTCAAGAAAATGATCCTGGACGATATGCTGCAGTTTGGCAAGAATGCTGGCTTGAAGACCTTCGAACAGGTAAGCATTGATGTCTTCTGTCTTTTAGCTAAATCATCCATATAATGCCTGTAGATTTTTAGGAACTTACTTATGCTATGCTATAGACAAGTGGAAAGAGAACAGGGAGGCCTTAATCCAGCAGTTGTATCATAGGCTAATATAAAAATGCAATATCAAGCACCTATGCTCCATAATTGTACCTTCTTGCTGTTTTGTCTTCTGTAACTTTCTATGGAACGAAACATCAAGCTTAAATTTGTAGTTCGAGTCTGAACTTAAGTCGTATTAACCCTTTTGACTTAACTTGAGATGCTAGAAAAAATGCCAGAAGAAATGGATTTTGCAAAATATTATCTACTATGTAATGCTTACTACTTACTGCATTTGCTGCATCTATCAACATTCTTGTCTTGGGTTTTACTCACGTTTTATCTTGTCGATGCAGGCACCGACACTGTTCCGATTCATTTAGAAAATATTCATCATGGTTACTTTAATCTGTGGTCCGTAAGTTGCCGCTGGCGTTGTCTGTACCTCCATCGACAAAATAATACGAAAGTGTAGAGATCGAAAGTTTTGAAAGTGAGATATTATTTACAACAGGACAAGCAGACGTACCGCTCAATACCATCCATACCTAGTCAGTCTCCCACCTTTACGAACAAAAGGCTTTGTTTCTGCATTTATAATGCGTACAGCTAAAGATTGGAATGCTTTGCCGTCGTCTGTCTTTCCTTGAAATTACAATCTGGGTCTCTTCAAGTATCGAGTAAATAGGTGTCTTCTAGACTTGTGTGATCCATCATTAGACACATCGTCGCTTAACACCAGGCGAGATTGTGGTAGAACGTAGGTTTATCGATGAAAAAAAATATATCCAACATATCTATGAAATTTCTTATTAAGTAATAATATCTCCTTGCACATGAAAAAGTTTCAAAATCGACATTGAATACGAAACTGTTAACTTACCTAAATTATCTCTCTTTACAGGTGAAAGACATATACCTACACCCGGATCCGTTCTCAGTTCAGAACGGCCTTCTCACCCCCACGCTGAAGGCGAAGCGACCTGAAATCAGAAATTACTTCAAACCACAAATAGAGGACATGTACAAACAGCTTGAATAACAGTAGCGTACACATTTGAACTGCGTGTTTGGGTCTAAATGGTAGCTGTTATTACGTCTCAATGAGATGTCTCTTAATGCATCTCAATGCAAAAGCTCTTGTTGCGTTTGAATGAGATACTTAGCTGTTTTGCATCTCAATAAGATAAAAACTCTTAATATATCTCAATGCAAAAGCTCTTGCTCGTTTCAATGAGATATCTCTTATTGCATCTCAATGAGATATCTCTCATCTCAATCCATTAGCTTTTGTTGCGTTTCTATGAGATATTATCTGTTATTGCATCTGTTTGAGGTGATGACTTTTAATATATCTCGATACAAAAGCTCTTGTGTTTCAATGAGATAGTTCTTATTGCGTCTCAATGAGATAGCTGGGTTCTCTATATAAGCTGTTAAAAGTAGATCACTTTCACTTTAACACTTAAAAAGATATCTTATATGGCAACTTTAGGAGATAGCTAGATTGCCATCTACTACTTAAGATGTTTTAAAATTCTACTTTAGCAGCTTAATATAGCACCAGTTTAAGTTTTGAGAGTGTGCGAATGTAGTTAGGAGTATGTTTTGAGTGAAGCCCTTTCATAATTATCCATTATTTTTTTTATTTTTACGATCTAAGCAAAGTGCATTTTGCGTTACGCAAGCGCTAATACTTGCTACACGGAATACTGCAGGCGTTTAGTTAAGTGCTTGTTGCTTCATTTGTAAACAACCTCTGGTTTGTGTATAAGTAAACAACGAGTTGTATACACTCAAGGTTTTAAACATTCTATGAGTTGTATACAACTTGTGCTTTGTATACCAACAGAGTAGTTTCGCACCAAACACCTAAACTAGAACTTATTTATGAAGAGTGCTATTTTTATGATTTAATGCTAAATAGATCCTAATAATATAAGATATTATGTCAAATTAACTCACTTTCTACTGTTCTATGCTAAAAAGCATCTCTAAACACTGCTAGGGTTAAAGACCAATGATGACTATTGGCTAGTTTGTATCGCATCAGTTTTTAGAGAATTTAACAAATCTGTAAATATGTGCTGAGGCCAAGTTCACCAACACAAACGGGTTGTTTACTTGATTCTGTTCAGACAAAGACACTATACTAATACTACGTTAACTGATCAAGCTCTTATGATAATTGTAGCATAATATCGCTCAACGTAAACATCTGATGAGCTTCTAACAACTAATCATGATTTGTGGTGATTATTTTGTTGTTTAGTCTGATTATCTAAAATTTTTATAAAATACGAATAATCATATTTGCTTAAACCTAAGTCCAAATAAGTTATTAAACTACAGTTTGTAAAATAAGTTAAATAATTAATTGAAATTTGTAATGTTTGTAAAATAATTAATTGAAATATAGTTGAATTGATTTCACCAATTTACATGGTGACAAAAATGAGTTTTATGTAAAATGTTACTCATCTCAGACTTTTCGTGCAAACGAAATAAGTTTTACAAAATATTAGTTAATTTGACGAAGTAACAGAATCAGGGAATATTACTTATAACGTTACTAATTACTGACGTGTAAAAGTGTGTTAGTCATCAAGACAAATTTCAATAGGAAAAAGAGATATGTGTTAGTGGACTTGGTCTTAAAAGATTTTCTTAACTTGAACGCCGAAGACCGACGTTGAAAGAGGAAGGCCGGCCTTAACACCGCTTGAAGAGAAAGGAGCTATTAGATATAACTTGTAGATATATATAACTCCTTCATAATCGATGGCAATAAAACGAATAAACGATGTATCGTTCAGTCAATTATAATTAGAATTTTTTCCGAAGACGCATTTTGCAATCTAATAGGTACTTACTTATTTATTAATAGTTATCTATATAAGCAATTTTTCCTTATTCAAATTGATTAACTCCCTTCGATACTCATTTGGTCAGAGAGTACTCACAATGTAGGAGCCGCACTGTTTAAACATACATGATTTCTTTTACAAATAAAATTAAGCAATACCTTGAGCCGTATTATTTCAATGATGCCAATACGTGAGTTATTAGCAATATTTACCTACTTACAAGCAACACAATTTTGAGGTGTTAATGATAACTAAAAATATTTTCTTTTCTTGAGTACAATGTACCAAGGATTGAGTGGACTAACAAACCCACTATTATAGGTAAATATTTGTAGGAGGAATTGGCTAGCAAAAAATATTTGGAGGTAATTTTACCTACCCAGTAATTTAGAAAATTAGGAATTATTGAAACTAAGAATTAGGTAAGTATTAGCTCACTTTTTTTACATGATTTTGTGTGATAAAATGTGTTTGAAACCAAACAAATCAAATTATTACAACTAATAAAGTCGGCGTACGCATTGTATTGAGAAATAGGAATCTATTTTATTTGAGTGTCAATTTACAATTCTTGAAAACGTTATGACAAAGAATTATGTAAGTAGGTAAATATAAATTGTTTTTAAGACACAAACGAATCTATACGGTTTATCGGTACGGTTTTAGTCTTGCCCTCACTCGCACAATATTGCTTTTGGACGCGACTAAATCGTTTTGTTTGTTTTGACTTTTTTTATACTGAAACTACTCTACTCTGCAAAACAGTTAACGATACATATATCGGAACAATAATCGTATAAAATCCTACTTTTAGTTACATTGTTTTGATTCCTTTTGAACGACGGAACGACCGATATTACTTTTGATGAACGATGTCGTCGTAATCCTCCACAACAGACAACACGATTATTTGGATTTGACAACGTAAAAACTATCAATTCGACTGAATACGACCGAACATTTCAACGACCTTATCGTTCCGATATATTGAGTTTGGTTTGGCCGATTAAGTAGACCCCCAGGTTTTAACACAATTACGGTTGAGAGATTTACGCAAACGAGGTAATACATAAAATGTCTACGTGCGTTAAATTGATGTGGCTAACTTCGTTTGTTATAATCCATCGACCAAACTATGTTATAACTAATGTTACTTATTATACAATTACTGTCGGCAGAATTAGGCAAAGAGGAATTATGATTGGCGTAATGCCTATTTTAAAAACATACAATGTCCACGTGCTTTCCAATCAAGTGGCTAATTTTGTTTGTCATAATTCATCGACCAAACTGTACTTATTACACGAACACCGTAGAGTAAACTATTGTGCCTTCGAATCTCACATTTGGTACTTTGTATTACCTTCAGTCGATGTGCATGTTTATTACTGGCCCTCATGATTTTCCCTTTTTGTTTTCGTGTCATAAACCTCGTCTGTTTTTATTATGCCTAATTACACTATGATGTTTATGAATTAGGACGTTTGAGAGCGAGTGGAATTCGATTCCGTTTTTGGTTACGATTACATCGACAGTATTACCTATTCGAGCAACTGAATCTTTTTTCAAGCAACTGAACCTTTTCTGAATAGGATGATTTTGTGGCATGCAACAGTGCAATCAATTTCAATGTTGCGGTAGTATTTTTTGATCGCATATATGAATTTGTCAGTTTAATCTAACCTAAGGTTGAATCTCCGATGTATGTTATAACTTTTTGCAGTTTTCAATAAATAATAGGACAAAAAACTAAAGTAACATTAACCTAGGTCCTATCGCACCGTAGTATTTAATTTTGTAATCTTAGACGTTATGCAGACTAAGTTGCTTTGAGCGTAAAGTTAAGGTTTCATGTTGTTTAAACCAAAATTTTGTTGTTATTGGTGCAAGTTGTACTACGATAATTTATTTTTAAATAAAAATCTTTGAAAAAAAATGCATTTTCATTATTTTAATAATGAGGTTTTATATTATTTTAAGTACCATACATTATGTACATAAATTATAATAATAATCCAGAACATTTCACACAGCATCATCTGGCCCCAAAGTAAGCAGAGCTTGTGTTATGGGTACCATACATACTAACTTACATATATTATATACTTTTTTTTGTAAATGCATACATATATTATTTGTACATAAAAAATACCCAGACCCTTGCCCTTAATACTTACGCATCATAAAAACATTTGTCCCGCGGTAGAAATCGAACCCGTAACCTTCTGCTTCTCAGCCGGATCTTAACCCACTGCGCTACAGAGGTCGTCTAATATTATTTCTGATCCTTTTACTGATGGTTTATTCTTATAAACCATCAATAAAAGTTCTGTGTTGGATAAAGTCGCGAGCAACAGCTAGTAGACACGAAATTGTGTAAAGATATAGGTAGGTATCTTTGCTCGCGACTTTATCCGCGGTGTACATAGATAAAAGTAAATGTTATTTGATCTATAGCATAGCACTCTAACTTATAATCACAGAATTAACTAACGTGGTGTTCAGTATTGGTCCCGTTGTTGTAGTTTTGCCAGACATTTTGCTAAAATTTCGTAAAATACGAAAAACCTTATTTTGATTGCACTAAAGTCCAAATAAGAGTAGCATGACTGACGTATGACTGACGTCTTATTCATATATACTCATTTTAGTCATTATTTAATATTGATAAAACTAGAGAAAATCTTAGGAAATTCAATTCAATTATTATTAAATATCTATTTTTTTATATAGTTTTAGTTTATTTTTGAATTGTCATTTAAAGTCATTACTCTGGACTTTGGTTCAAGCAAAATAAGATCGTTTGTATTTTAGGAAATTTTAGCTAGTCTGGCGAAACGACAGAATCAGGGCCATTGTCTGTCCTTGTCAATCTAATGTCAATGAATAAAAAAAGAAAGAAAGAAAGAAAGGAAACACTTTATTCAACAAAATCTCAAGGGTAATTTTGAATCGTCTTCTTACATATAATTACAGGTGAATCTATGTACCGGCTTCTCCTATCCCCAGTTCAAGAAGAATCCAGCAAAAAACGCTTCTGGTCTTAATGCTCTTTTGTATGATCCTTGCTAATTGTTACGGATCGAGTCGAGTTTTAGCAGATTCGCCTCAACTTTTTATGAAATGTAAATAATCTGATATTTAACAATAAGCTTTATGAGACCTTTTTTGCTTAATCACGATCTTAAATTTATCAATCAACATATTTACGAGTAGCACGTCTCTTGGAACCTTGTTATAGAAGCGTATACATTGCCCATGTATACGCTTATATACTAACATTGATTTACTAATTTTAGCGAGCCTAACTGTGGAAACAGCTGGGTAGTTCATATTTCATTTGAATAACTTTTATTTTTTGATATGTAACATCTTTCCTCTAGCTTTCCTGCAATCTGTTGGGAAATTTCGTGAAAAGAGACAGAAGTATGTAACAGAAAGCCGGAGAAACATTTGATTTGACGCAATTTGATTTGACCAATGTGCACGAGTGGTTGTAGAGTTGGCCGTCAGATGGTACCAACCTGTTTTACGAGAGGTTGGTACTGTCAGCTAACAGTGTGCGCGAGCTGTGCGTTGTGTTGTGTTTAAAGTGTGCTATTATATAAACAAATTTAGGATATTATGTTAATGTTGCTTATTACCAAGGTGATATTTCAAAAATTACACATCATATGCGACTACTGTAAAAGGCTTGCTCGTTTTCTTTCACTTTTGAAACCCTATATCTTAAAACCCGTTGTTCAATTTGGTTGAAAAAGTTACGAGCTTATTTCTCAATTTCCATCTATTGACCTGCCAAATTCCATGTAGATCGGATTTACAATTCAATAGTTATCTTCGAACAAACAAACATGCAAACATCCAAATCACCCAAGCTGTCACTGAAATCTTCACTCGCTTTGCTTGCTCGATCAAATATTGTGCGTTATCATGCAGGATTAGCGGGCACAAGCAATTAACTGAAGCTGCTTTAGTTCACCTTTAATTCGAAGTTGTCTACCATTGTTAAAATTCACTACATATACATTGTCGATTTTGCGTGACGTTTGCGCCGCACTGCTACCACGACGGATTCCGTATTCCATAACTACACGAATATTAACGTGTCCATGCTGACGAAAGAGATTCAAATGACATGATAACAGAACACAATAATAAATAAATTACTGAATTTGAAGATATAATCATGTTTTGAAAATTTCATGCATTTATTAGAGAATTAGAATTCTTAGCCATTAATAGAAAATTAAACGTCAAAATCAAATTACACTATAAAACAATACCTTCATACGTTAACACCTATTAAAGGTATATAGTTTTTTTTTTTTTTCAAATTTCTATTCATATCTAAATTTTCAAAAGAGAATACTCCAATACGACGTATTTTAGCTAATTTCGCCTGGGACTAGGTTTAGATAGTTGCGATATTTTTTTCTAGGCATATTCTTTGGAAGTAATTTTTTTTCAAATCAGTAAAAATAATAATAAGCGTACAGTGCTTATTATTATTTTATTATAAAACAATATTATGATAATGATAATAAACATAAAGTAAATCCCTACTTATAATATTATAAATGTGAAAGTAACTGTGTCTGTCTGTTTGTTACGTTTTCACTCCTAAACCGCACAACCGATTTTGATAAATTTTGGTATAGAGATAGATGGGACCTTGGAGAAGGACATAGGCTACTTTTTATGTATGTACCACGCGCGCGAAGCCGCGGGCAGCTAGTAAAATAGGGCTAGTAAAATATAAAATAAGTCAGGAAAGGTTATTAAGTAGGTAGTTCAGATAAGAACTTTAGATAAATACTTACTGTAGAAAAAGTGTGATAATACTATTAAAAATAAACAGTAAAGGATGAATAAAATAATTTATATATATGTACGTAGTTCTGAAAATAACTTTTAACTGGAACAAAAAAATATGCCATGAAAAATCAAAGAGTATGCAATATCCTATAAGAAGAGACGGGACACCATAGATTAATATAGACTAACCCTTACGTCAATGTCAAAAATTAGCTAACTTATATAGCCAACCAAACATAAACGAAATAGGGCTGTTCAACAATAAAATTTCAAATTTATCGATATCGATGAATGACCTGACCTACCCACGGTTGCAACTCCTAAGTGGTATTGATTTAACTATGGTTATGGTAAAGTTTCATTTAACACCACAAAACAAGGTGCTAGGCTCAGTATAGATTTGGGTTCAATAAAAAAACGTCATTAAAATAATCAAACAAATTTATTTAAAAAAAACTTTTTATAAGTACGTCCTCTTCCTGATCACTACCTGAAATAAAAACGATCAGATAAGATATAACATTTTAACTTTATAAAATTGACCCATTCGCTTGCGGTTTTTCAAACCTTTGATGCTCCTTTTTACCACGGCTAGGCTGTTTAACTATGTTCTTTTTTTTGGAAGGCCTTATCATACTTTACAAAATACTTTCTGCGAACAAATTTCAATACATGAAGTTTTTCAATTGATAAGTTCTCATTGCCTGCCATCTTCATCCATTTTTACACCTAAAAATTATGACATCGAAAAATATCGATGTTTGTAAAATGTTTCGATGCACCCCTCTATTACTGAGATCACTGTTATTATAATAATATTTTGTTCCAAAATGATGTAGGTGCCTATAAATTGATATATTAGTTTAAGTTCTACTCACTGCCCCTCATCCAGGGGAAATCTGGCCATAAAAAACCTTTTACTACCATATTTTCTTTGTGAACGAAATCCACATACCTCGCTTTACACGCCATACACCTCTAAATTTTCCTGGAAAACAGGAATTTATAAGAAACACACTTATGTTTATCATGCTAGCAGCCTTTTAAACCTCATCTATTACTATTTATTACAATTTAAAACGATTATTGATTTCGTAAACAACATGAAAACAATGCAAAAAGTGATAAGTGCATGGCCGGCAATCATTGAACTTTAAATCCTGGCCGATTTATAGTCTATATAGAACGATAGTACTAACATAGTTAACAGTTCCTCTCCCCCTTCTTTCATACTTCTTTCCTGTCCGATCAAGTCATGTTTGTTTCCTATTTTGCTATCGACATCAAATCAATCCAACCAACCAAACTAACAAACAAGCAACAGCTGTTGTAGTTTCAAAAAATGACGTTGATTTTTAAATTCTGTGAGTAATTTATATTTATCCTCTCAATTCCTGAACCTGTAATTTAATCTCGCAGTAATGTACAAGTGCTGTGTTGTGAGCTGTGCTAGTAAACGAAAAGACGTCAGTTTTTTTATGCTTCCGAAAAGAGAGATTGGACTCTTGGATTGGACTTCGATTGGACTAAAAGACTTCTCGCTTCAACTCGAGAGCACATGCCTATCCAACGTAATCTGCTGTTACCGAAATGTCTATCTATTGGTGTTCTTCTGCTATAATCACCAGTAAGTACTTATTGTACCTACTTATCTTACCAAAATCATTAAATAATAATTATAATAATAATAATGATAATGTAAGCAGAGCTTGTATTATGTAAACCAAGTGACTGATATACTACATAATCGACTGGCCTGTCAGCTCAGTTGGTAGTAGCCTTCTGCGCTCTAAGTCGAGGGTTTGATTCCCTCCCAAGATAAACAATTGTGTGAAAAGCATAGGTGTTTGTTCTGTATCTGGGTGTAAGTATTCTATCAGTCATCTTGGCACCATAAATAGATTTTGTTGTGTGCATTGTCCAGCAATATTTTTTATTTATACCTTTATTTGTAAATACATGCATATTATACATAGAAACACCAATAGAAACAACATAGAATGTTGAACACTCAACATTATTGCATTTGGTTATGTGTGCCTAATAGATGATGTTGTGTGCATTGTCCAGCAATATTTTTTATTTATACCTTTATTTGTAAATACATGCATATTATACATAGAAACACCTATAGAAACTACATAGAATGTTGAACACTCAACATTATTGCATTTGGTTATGTGTGCTTAAATTTCTATTTTTTTTTTCCAGATAGTACTGTGATCACACCTACTCCAAAGCAGATTACACCTAATTCAAATGTCAACATCAACATACCAGCTGTTCTCGGCCTGTACAGTCTGATAAGTGATGATGGTAAGAAGCCTGATGACTCTTGTCCCTTAAGAGATGGATGGGCCATTGATATGAGATGCTACTTGTGCAGACACTTGTGAGGACCTGATAAGATGAAAATATGCCTTTCTTTCTTGAATTCAAGGCCGCTTCCGTGAAATAATCAAATGTTCTGGACCAGTTTGGCTATCGATAGATTATTTTACGCAATTTAGATTGCTCAACTGTTTGACTTGTATTTTGTATTATTGTGTATTATTCTGTATATTTCTGTAAATAAATGTCTAATTGTATAATCAATGTGTTTATTATGATTATCAGGGTCTTTCCTTTGTAGATCAATAAAATATTTTAAAAATAGTAAGCAATTGTATGCAAGCCAGCAAAAAAATATACTCGGTAGAATGAATACCCTGCTGATGCTAAAAGGTTCATTCAAAATAAAAAAGTTATCTGTCATATGGGATAAGGTGAACAGGTATTGGACAGGATTTCGTCTATGGGAGTGCCCCGTCTGATGCGTTAGCATCCTATAGTTTGTGGATAAGTGTAACTGAGGCTGAACTGACTGACTGACTGACCAATTTATGTCAGTGCTGGAAAGAGGGAGAAGCTAATATCTTCCATTACTTCAAGATTAGCCCTATAGCGTAGACCGAGAAACTAATAGACAACTAGATAGAATCCGTCGCATTCATACAAGAAAGAAAACAACTTATGTGCAGATACTGTAAAGAAACGAGATAGAATGGTTTGATTTTTTGTTTCATGTCGCGTGCCGGTTTTTTCAAGATCGCACCTCGATGTGTTGTTTGGATGCTTTGTGTTCGCTTTGTGTGAAATAAACTGAAAAAAAGAGTTAAAAATAAATGGTGGGTTAAACTTTAGTAGTGCGTCGCAAGAAAATGAAGGAAAAAAAAATGGGGGGGGAGGGGGGGGTACCCTCCCTACCCCCTGGTACCACCCTCATAGAAGGTATTACCCCGTTTTCGAGATATTTGAATAAATGTAACCTAACCATCAAAAAAAAATTTTGATACAAATCTAGTTGAAATTACCAAGGAGGGGGAGGGAGAGGTCCACCTCACCCCTGGTATAGCTCCCAAGATAAAAGTATTCAAAATTCAAAATTTCAAAATTCAAAATAACTTTATTCATTACAATCACAAGGACCACTTTGAATCGTCTTCTTACATGCTAGTGAATCTAGGTGCCGGTTCCTCCTAACCCCAGTTCAAGAAGAATCTGGCAAGAAACTATAGTCTTAACACTTTTTTGTATGATCCTTGACAGTTTTGTTACGGATGCCGAGTCGAGTTGGAGCAGATTCATCCCAAGCTTTTTTGTCTTCTAAATAATCAGATATTTTATAAAATGCTTTAATAGACAGTTTATGTTAAATTACGTTTTTAAATTTGCCAATCGACAAATCTAACACGTCGCTTGGGACCTTGTTATAGAAGCGTACACATTGCCCTATAAAAGACTTATTAACTTTAGCGACCCTAACAGTGGGAACAGCGAGTTTATCTTTATTTCTAGTGTTAATACTATGATTATCGCAGTTTTTTTTGAATAAGTGAAGTGAAGAAGTAGATGCACAAATGAGAAAAAAAAAACATTTGTAACCTATCGTAACGTTTCGTAAATTTGTAACGTTTCGTTCGCATCAATTTTGCACAACATGATATATCACAGACAACAAATACGATAAACATCAGATATACCGTGACCTTGTATTATTTTCTGGCGCTGCGGCGGCCGCTGCCACGGCACGCTTCGCTCGCCTTGCGCGTTTTTTTCTATACTCCAACATAACCTACCTTGATAGGTGATAAGTAACCAAGTGAGATATACCGTGACCTTGTTTTTCTGGCGCTGCGGCGGCCGCTGTTGCGGCACGCTTCGCTCGCCTTGCGCGTTTTTTTCTATACTCCAACATAACCTACCTAGTGATAGGTGATAAGTAACAAAGTGAGATATACCGTGACCTTGTATTATTTTCTGGCGCTGCGGCGGCCGCTGCCGCGGCACGCTTCGCTCGCCTTGCGCGATTTTTTCTATACTCCAACATAACCTACCTAGTGATAGGTGATAAGTAACCAAGTGAAGTGAAGATAAGCCAAAGTCGTCGAAAGAAGCCATAACAAAACCACTGACAGGATTTTTACGTTTCGTTCACATTAATTTTGCACACAACTTGTTAAACCATAGACAAGAAATACGACAAAGTTGATTATTATCTGTCAATCTTTACGTAGTTTTATCTGATTTATTTGATTTGAGGTTACAAATGTTTTATTATTTTCTCGGAATAACCTAATGTTATTAGTGGTAAATATGTAATCAGAAAGCAAAACCCTACCAGATGTGAGTCTTTTCACCCTCCAATTCGTGCGACGCACTACTAAAGTCAAGCCATAACCATACCGCCCTGTATAAATAAATAGATTAAAACGATTCTTACATTGTAAAATAAAACACCTTGCTATTAATTTGTTACAGTTTTCCATCAAACGATAATGTACGTTTGTAGAGGGTTGAAGCCACATGCCGAAAAATCTGGACACCCAAAAACTCTTCGAGGATTTGTAGTACCCATTTTGAGAAAAAATATCTTGTTTAAGAAGAATAAATTAACTATTCTGTATCCTAATGCTGTTCCACTGGTGGTTAGTAAATATATGATTTATGAGTTTTTATTCTGTAGGTAGGTAGATACTGATCAATACTTTTCGACTAGAAAAAGTAAATAAGTCCTTTATCGGGAACACGGTGCGCTTCTATAATAAGCTTCCTGAAAATGCAACTAAACTACCTATTAAGAAATTTAAAGCTTACATAAAAGAGTCTTTTGAAGAAAGCATATTATAATATAAATGACTATATTATTGATAAGAACGCATGGCCTCATGTCGCTCTGCCCTCAGACAGTTAACCGACACACTTGAAATGTATAAACTCATGTATAAGTATATCGTAGCTAATTTAGTTATAAGATGGATAATGCAAAAATGCGCTAGGACCAGGACGAGTTTCTCTTCTCGGGCTTGGATTATAAATTGGAACCTAAATTCACCCACTAGGTAAGACTTAGTTTCAAAGTGATCCTTGTGATTGTATTGAATAAAGTATCTTTTGACTTTGTGTTATATTTATGGTTTTTTAATTTTTGTATTGTTATGCTTAGCTAATAATAAGTAAACAATTAAGTACACAAATGTTGTTATATGTTTTCTATATCACACATCTGTTAAAAAAGTTTGAGTTTTGTGATAGACAGGAAAGCTCTAAAGATTTCTACTACAACATAACGTCTCGAATAAATCTAGGATTACTTAGGACTAGGGTAAAAGTTTTAATGTGGCAACACCACCCACCTATCGTTCTATCTCACACGCGGCACGATCACCATGTGTCTATTAGTTTCTCGGTCTACGCCCTTTATCATAGTTCGTTTTCATTTTTTCAAGTCGCAGCAGACTGTGAAAAATGTCAAAATATTAAATGTGGGTTGCGTCCGTGGCGTAGCAGAGCGCGACGGGGCGCGGCGTTTATTTTTCTGTTAGTATTTTGTTTAGATTGACATTTTAATATTCGTAATATATTTAATAATTCAAAGTTATCTGCTGCTATTGAAACAGTCTTAAATACGAAATGATTTATTTAGATAAGGATTGATATAAAGGTATGGGTCTGATTTTGGTCGGCATTTTTATCAATGTAATCTATCCAAAATGTAAAAAGGAGTTATTTAGGCGTGACTTTGTGGAAATCCATTACAAAACACTATACGGATGAAAAAATATGTAGTACTATTCCGCCAATCTATTCCCAATGAGTAAGAAACGATGCAGATGCATGCATCTCCCTCACGCCCGCAGTTGAAAAGCCATGCAAAACGTTAGTAAAAGGTTGCGCACACCACCCACATCTGCAACCTCAACAATAAACTCGACACGTATTTCACCTCTCCACGAGGCATCCACAGGAACACTTGACTCGCTCCACACCTTTACGAAAACTCAGCCCTGCAGACTTGTTGCTTCGCCGCTCGTTAGGAGAAGTTAGGTATAGTTACAAAACTAGAATATGGTCATATGGTATCGGGAAGTTTGTTGTAGACAATGATATGTTCTTTAATATTGTGGAACATATTTTTGTTCCATCATCAATAGTTTTCGCAGCACATGTGATGAAATACATTTTATGGCAATTTAACATCTACCGTTACATTATTGAAGTTTTAGTAGGAACCCCTGATTTTTTTAGAAATAAATATAGCCCTCGTTACTATTTTCTGAATCAAACTAGAGTCAGGACAGCCCAGAGCAATTATCAAGTTTTCGAGGTTTCCGATTACGTTAGATAAATAATGATGAGTGCACAAGGTAGCTACCAAGATAAACTATCCAATAAAAAATCCCTATTCAAAAGTATTTCTTTAAGGTAGACTTCTTCACTGAGACATAGTTTTTTTTTTGTTTTGAAGATTTACCCTAACGATATCGTTTTGCCTGCGTGGCAGTCTTTCACGAGTGTAACAAACTTATACAAATCAAAAAACTGTTAGACTAAGCTCTTTCTCAGTTCTCAGTCAGTCTGAACTATCTCCCTTGGTCTGAGCCACACTGGAAATGCTCTGACTCAATATTCAAATAAATTATGGCGGACAATTCACACACCATCATCTGGCCCCAAAGCAGAGCTTGTGAGGGAACCACATGACTAATATATTACTCATATACGTTTTTATAAATACATACATATTATACCGATGTATCTTTCTATAACGATACCCAGACCCGAGACAAATATTTGCAGATAATATCAACATGTGCCTCGCAACGGAAATCGAACCCGCAACCTGTTGCATAACAGGCGGGCCTTCGCCCACTGCGCCACAGAGGTCATCATTGTTATCGAAGTCATTCGGCTGATGCTGTGGGGCGTCTCCTCGTGACCTAACAAGGTTGCCTAACTGATCTGGCCACGTGGTCCACCCAAGGAAGTTGAGACGGAGAAGGTTACGGGTTCGATTCCCGCAGTGGGACAAATGTTTGTATGATCTGCAAATATTTGTCTCGGGTGTTTTTCTATGTATAAAATGTTTAATATATATATATACTAGCTGTCCCGGCAAACGTTGTTTTGCCATGTATGTTATTTTTAGGAAACATTTTTATAGGTAAATATGATGTTTAAAAAATAAGGGTTGATCGTAGAGGGGTGAAAATTTAGGGTTGCATGTATTTTTGTATGATGTATCATAAAAAAATAAAAACAAAAAATTTTGTCTGAAAAATAAAAAATAAAAATTAAGGGGTGGACCACCCTTAACATTTAGGGGGATGAAAAATAGATGTTGTTCGATTCTCCCCCTGACTAATATCCTCGCTAAGGATCACGAAAATCGGTCGAGCCGTTTCGGAGGAGTTCGATTACGCACCCCGTGACAGAAGAATTTTATATATTAGATATATAAGTAAATATATATATATCAGTGATGTGTTTTCTATTCCAGATGATGTTGTGTGAAATGTCCGGCATTAATAATGTATAACAAAGTATAAGCATAACAAAATATATCGTGCGCTGATATCAATATAGTAGAGGTTCTCGAGGATGAGGTCCTCAAGCTATTTAAGGGTCTTGATTTAACTAATTCAGCGGGACCTGATAATGTTCCCGCCGTTTTTATAGTTAAGTGTGCGGAGAGCCTAGCTATTCCCCTATCTATTTTGTATCGCCGATCCTTGGTAGAGGGCGTTGACCCGGAAATCTGGAAATCGGCTTTTGTTTCACCAATCTATAAGAAAGGTCCTAAAAACATTGTTGAAAATTATAGGCCAATTTCTAATAATACTTATTTGCTACGGTCCTGGAAAAAATTGTGCACACTCAACCGTACTCTTCACTGCGGCACGATCTCATGCTGGAACAACACGGATTTATTAAAGACCGTTCTACCACTTCAAATCTTCTTATCTGTTCCGATTTTCTTACTAAGGTCATGTTTGAGCCATCACAAGCCTATATAATACACTGACTACAGCAAATGCTTTGATCGCATTGATCACACAGTATTACCTAAAAAGCTTTTACAAATTGGTATACGAGGCAACCTTTTCCGATGGTTCACCTCCTATGTCCATACCTAACAGATGCCAAACAATTGTACTGAGTGGATATTCCTCCTCGTGTATGTTTATTCCTTCGGGAGTTCCACAGGGATCCTTATTGGGCTCTTTACTTTTTAGCATATTATTAATGATATTTCGTCCTGTTTTCATCACTCTAAAATCATTCTTAACGCTGATGACATGAACATTATTTATAGGATACAATCTATCAGAGATGCCTATCTCCTACAGGACGACCTTTTTCGACTCACTACTACTAAACTACTGTATTCTAAATAAATTGGATTTAAATGTCGCAAAATGTTTCGTTTCTTCTTTCACTCGTGAACTAACGTGTGTCAATTTTGATTATACTTTTCATAGTACACTGCTCATACGAGTAGATTCAATCAGAGATTTAGGTGTATATTTTGATAGCAAACTTCGGTTCGATGACCATATCAATAAAATAGTTTATAAGGCTTCCCGTGCACTGGGCTTCGTTTTTCGTATGTCATCTGAATTCACAAATTTAAAAACATTTAAAATATTGTATTGCGCGTTTGTACGTAGCCATCTAGAATACGCGTGTCAAGTCTGGAACCCATGTTTTGACGTTTATATATCACGGTTCGAAGGTATACAAAGGAGATTTGTGCGTTATCTACAGTATCGCGCTAAAATCTTTCTACCCGACTACTTATCAAGACGCCGTAAATTTCACTTTCTGCCCCTAAATGAACGGAGGAAAATCTTTGATTTATCGTATCTCTTGGGCATATCAAATGGCAAGGTGGACTGCTCGGAGTTATTAGAACTCTGAGGATTACGCACTAACAGGGCTACATTAAGAAATCCCAATGTACCTTATGTACCGCAAGTTAGAACTAACTATAGGCAAAATGCATTTATTATAAGGGCATGTACTTTATTCAACAATTTAGCTAAGGCGGATGATGCTATTGATGTATTTAATACCTCAGTAACTGCATTAAAACGCATATTAAATGAACATTTCTTTATAGAATAAGTTAGCAATATCCTTTTTATTATATCACTAGACCTATCTATTTTTATTTAATCTAAATTCTGAATTTTAATAGTCGTCTACTTTCACTGTTTTTAATTAATCTTTACGTAAATTTATATGTGGAAACTTATAATTGGCCATCAACTATATAATATGTACTTTCAGTAAGTATGTATAATTATATATTAGTCTTGTTATGTACCTAGCTGTAAGTTTTCTTAAAAGTTATAAAATAAAATTAATTATTTCTAAAGGAGACTCGTACTTTTTATTATAAATATTATATTTATTTATTTATCATAATAAAAAAGTTTAGAATTGGTAAATATGGCACAGAAAACAAACCACTCTACACACCCTCTATAAGTCTACACAATATATTAAAACTAGGGAAAGTACTAATATTAGGCAAGTAGTTAGTACAAAAAAAAACAATAACTACCTAACTCGAAACAAGTATGTCAAAACTGGAGCTAGGTAAATACATTTCGCATAACTTATAATTATTATATACAATAAATCCCAAAGTATATAGGAGGTACTTAGGTATTACTATCATCTGTCCTCGGTGGCCAATTACTGGCATATTGTATGTTTGTGCTAGAGTTTCGATATCGTGCCACACGCAACAGTATTTAACAATAATTGGCACAAACGTAGTAATTTACTTAAGTAAATAAATATGTAAGTACATCGTAATTTATACTTTTTGAGAAAAAACTAGGTACCTTTAGTATCTGCCTAAATGCGGCAACGGCGAGGAAACTTTAAGGTGCTACGTCTTAATTAATTTTGCAAAAGTAACTGTTAAAGTTTTAATTGCAGTCTAATTTGGACTTCAAGCCATTTTGAGTGTTTAATAACAACGACCTAAAAGGCGCAGGTTATAAAAAAGCTTTCAGTCGTGATCAAAGTCGTAAAGTAATGTCTTACGCATTTTAGACAACTTTTTAAAATGCGTCGTATTTTTGAGTGCAGTCGAGCCCTGTCGAGCCATTAGTACATTCTTATTTAATTAAAGTATGTTACAAAAACATTTGCACTATATAATTGAGTAGTTACTACATTTTCATCACAGGTTTTTTCATCAAAGATTATTTCATTTGATCCAAAGTAATTTTGAAAAGCTGAATAGCGCCCTCTAGCTTTGAGTAGAGTAAATATTTAGCAAAGTAAATATTTTATACTTCTAATTTTCTTGAACTGCATCTATAGATACTATATATGACCTAGTAAATCCTCAGGAATAAACATAATATAACACAAGTAATATAATACATAAAATATGACATTTGAGTATAAAGCAAGCAGTGACATCTAACGTCTAGTAGCGAAAGCTATGTTCCTGATTTGTACAGTTGGTAGAACTCTTTTCGACTAATATAGATTAAATCTCTACCTGCGATCTCTATTACCTCTGAGATTTTTATCTGCTTCAGCGAATTTGGGAAGCAAGTAAAATGTACTTGCTAATTACAAACCTAGGTTCCGACTTACAGGAAGCTTGTCGTATGGACCTAGATATTTACGAGTCAGCGTCTTTCTGGTTTCCCCTCGTTCTCCTTACCAGTCTTGCCATATAGTATACAAGCTACTCTCATAATTTTCGTAACGCATTATTTTTCAAATCACCTGACTTAAACAAAAATTCGAATTTTCATCAATGCAAAACAAACGTGCAAAATGGAGAACTTAGGAGGTCAGTTCTGAAAGCAATTGCATTGAACACAAAAACTGAACAAAGCAGCAAAGCGTAGTAGCCTGCATTCATTGATATTCACATCTCATCGGTTTTTATTTATTCCATAATACCGCTTATCGGCGCATCACGCCAGGCGAGCAGCACAGTTTCTGTTAGTTGCCATACGGGCAGCGGTCTCGCCGCTCGCGTCGCGCCGTGCTGCCCTCTGCCTGCCACTGCCGGCAACACGCCGGCCTGACCTTGGAAGCAGTGGTCGTACCGTTCATTGGCCGCGGGAACCCGACGCAAACTCTCCCAAACTATGCCATTCCGCTAACAACACGCCACTGCACCGGGAACTAACCCGGCTCCCACCGCGTAAGGTGGCCGTTCAAACGTCACCTGTCAAAATGACGTGACGTTGTAGCCTAACAAGTGAAAATAAACTTTTGTGCAAACACAAGAGACGAAATGACGGGGCCACTTCTAGTTCGTTTCGGTGAGTTTGATTGTTTTAGGTTATGTAATGTTTTGATCGACGGGTCGTGCAAAGACAGAAAACGATAGCGTTTACATTACAGCAGACAAAGACGTGATCTCTGTGCGGATTCTATAAATAGAACGCTCTGTAATGGCGGTACATGTACCTAAACAGCAGTTTATAGTTGTAGGTACACGGTTCAAGCCCTATTGCCGAGCCGGGTCTTGTTTACCGTTTCCTACATCAACAACTTACAATCATGTGTGGATTTCGTGCTTGGCGATAGTTGTAGATAAGTTCACATGAACTCGTAAACAAACGTTGGTAAGTAAACAGATAAGGTATGTCATAGACCAGTTGCATACCAGCTACGCCTTTTAGATCCACAACTCTAGATATATAAAAAAGAAGAAATATAAACTCTGCCTGGCTCCAGCGGCCCAACAATACCAGTGCTTGCAGGAGAAACTCATGCTAGATATAATTAAGAGACGAAAATTCAATTTTAACTGATGATGAACTGATGAACACTGAATTTTAACAAAAGTAAGCGCAAGTACACACTTAGTTGCTGAAACTAAGCGTAGGTATATAAATATACATAGGTATCTAACAATATATTTGCCAGTTACAACCTAAGTGTCAATATAAAAAAATAAGTTACCTATCATACAAACTTATCATAATCATAAACTTGTCTTGTCTTTGGTTCTCTCAAATGAATTAGCACGGTAAGTTATGCATTGATACTTAATTATAATATTTTAGCAACACAATCGCAATAAAAAAATATTCTTAAAATCATAAGAATTATTCAAATGAATTAATGCCTTTTCCGCGCAGCCAAGGCCAGAAGAATACATTTTAGTGGTTCCGAGGTTCCGAGCTGAGCTAAATCAGAAACCGGAAAAAGAAAGCCACCTTATTTCGTGCATCAAAAGTTGCCCACGGTGCTGCTTCAATCCAGCCTATGCTAGGATGCACGCATTGGAGGATCTTCTAAATAAATTCCGTTTTGACCAAGTAACCCTAAAGAGACAGCGGTCTATCTGGCGCCGGCGCCGTCATTATAAATGCACAAAACCACCGCCGTTATATCTGTTAAATGCAATTAAAATATTTGAATTTTGAACAAATATTTTATTTTAACGGTCAACTTTTACATAAAACTAACGCTAGTCAAATATTTCGGTACTAAAACTAGAATCATGTCCACGCATATTTTCAAAATTGATAATAACATACATAAATCAGTGATTTAAATCATGTGATCAATTTGATTGAGGCTTTTTTTTCAAGCAACAGGTTATCCCGTACATGTAGTATCAACGTATTCGTAGGAATTTTATACAAAATGTGAAATCTAAAAAAAATCTAAAAAAATCTGCTGCGAGTGGTCCCTGCATGAGTGCACTACGATGTTAACAAATTGATACCAGATATCGAGAAAAACTCCCTTATGACCACGACTGGTCTGCCAAAAACGTATAACGGAAATAAGTGTCTTTTTGGGCCTACTTCGCGTCAAAAATGTTCCAAACACAGTTATAATTTGAAACATTTCAAATGTGTGGAGTTGTGCCTATTTGGTTTCAGTAGAATCAACGGATAAGTAACACGAAAGCAAGGCCACTTGACCGAAACGAATCGACTAGTGTTGCAATTATTGTAACTGACATGCGAATAACTTAGAATAGCCTACCTACTGATTTTCGTATCAGAGTACAATCATCAACAATAACTGGGTCTTAATTAATACAAGAATTGTTTTGCTAAACCCTCTCATTTACTTTTTTGTTTACTGAATATTATAACTTACGGTTTATTTTTATACCTGCAAAAAAAACACTTTACGGTTTATATTTACGCTTTGTGCACTGTAATAATTTTGCAAATCTTGGCAGTAAATCTGCAAGACTATTTTCCTTTTGTTTTACCAAACAAAATGTTTACATAATTTTCATATTTTGTGATTCGATTTCTATGTTTATCTAGCCGACGGGTTTGAAACATAATAAGTCGATTTAGAATATTCTAAGCAACATCAAATTCCCAAGTAGTAATCGTGAAGCTTCTCTATTTGGGCTCAACCACTCAATGTAGAACCTTGTCAAAGAAGTGTGGAAGCGGTCGGTCTTTCTATGTTTGACGTCCTTCACCTATTTACAAGCCCATGAATGCACTGCAACGTGCCAGCACCTAAAAAGGTCCTGTTTGCTTGTACGTGACTAAAAGGTTGGGTAAAGACACAGGACCTAATCGTTGAAGAATTCCATCCTGCGATGCATAGTAATTAGTATGATTGTGATCTACGAATACACTAGATGCAAAATCAGTTTATTATAGACTTTATATTAGTCGAGTACTTGTAGTTTATTAGTTTTAGAAATTCGTTCCATAAAGAATTTCTATGTATAATATGTATGTATTTACAAAAAAAAGGTATATAAGTAGTATCAGTCATGTGGTACCCATAACACAAGCTCTGCTTACTTTGATACCTGATGATGCTGTTTGAAATGTCCGGTATTATTATTATTATTATTATAATACTTTTAGACGTAGCCCGAATGAGAAACAGCGTAGATAAATTTCTTAAACTCACTCAATCTAACGATGCTTATCATCGTAAAGCCACTTTTGACATAAAGCATTACGGAATGCAACGAACCATGGTACAATCCGTCATTTATAAATTCAATGATTGTGGTTTTTTGATTACGTAATTTGGTGATGCCCTTAGAGCCACAAGGCTGCGTGGCGTCTTAAATATTTTGAAAAGTGAAGCAGTACAAGGAAATAAAGGAGGTATCGTGCAAATGCGTTCGTTTGAAGACATGCTTCAAGCGCATAAGTGGAACCAAATTGATAAGATGTTCCTGATCTTTTGGCTATGGTTGATACTGTTTATTATGTTATGAATCCATAACAAGTCTGAGGGTTTAAGGTCGTCTCCCATTGCTGTAACCTTTATATATATTAAAAGACTAGCTTTTCCATCTGGCATCAAGGTTCCTGGTTACGATTAGCAGCGCATTTTAATAATGTGCTCTTTTGCTGTTTTTATGTAACAGCTTTGTGTATTCTTCCTTGTTTTGTCTTATTCTGTCTTTTATAAACATTTCTTTCAAATCTTTCGTTGCATTGTGTAAGATCTCTCGGTCAACTCCTTTATTTGTATTTTATTTTATTTTCGAAAAGAAATACTTAATCCATTGCCAAATCCGTTTCTACATATTTAATTTGTGAATTTTTACTATGCTGTTTTTCGTAACTGCATAAATAAATAAATATTACATATTTGTGGACACTTCACAGAACTTGCTCATAACGGTCCGTGCGAGTAAATCAACCGTTTTACATGTATTTTATACTGTAAATAAAATATTACTTTCTGATTCTGTCTTCATCGACTTAAAAAGCTAGTATTTCTTTAGAATGATACAATAAGTCGCAATATGTTGTTATGAATAATGCAACTATGCAAAAACAATAAATGTACTACTTCGGCAAGACACATGACCTGGGTACACACAATTACGAAGTACAATCATGCTTAGAATACATGATTACTTTTAAATACCATTGAAGAGTCATTGAATTTACAGAAAGCTTTTAAAATTGGAAACGATATCAACAACTTCAGACTTGAATTAATTAATACACTCAATATGTATTTGTTCTTAGTTAATAGGTTTTTAAATTTTATTCAAGGCTAATTTTGAAACTAAAATAATTAAAAGTCTAATAACAGTTAATATTATCTGCGCCAAGTCTCCGCGAAAAATTCGTATTCCATCCGTTTTTTTTTATATATGCAAATCTTTAAAAAATTTTGAAAGATCTTTCGAAATTCTGTTTATTTTTGAAAATTATGTTTATTTGCATATTATTTAAAACTGCTTATTTATTTGCATAATATTATACGCTTTATCACTTTCTTGTTTATATTCATGCTCTGTTAAAATAAACTTTGCTGGAACAGTTTATTACCTCTCAATTTTCAAGTACGTCTAGCTAATGGACTCGTTACGATGATGTTTATAAATATTACCCGATTGCTTTTAGCAGATGTTGAAAATTCAGCATGAATGAATACCTAAAACGCATTTATAGTCTGCTAAAAAAATAAGATTATATAAAATTTTGTAAGCTCTAAATTTTACTCCATTATCATGTTTCTCACGGAAATTAGTTTTAATAATCATAATAAATCATTAGTAACAAATATATTGACCCATAGATACCTTAAAGACCAAAATATATTTGGCTCCTGAAACACAGTTTTTGCTAGTTCGGGAGCCTATGGATCATTATAGATCTGTAACATTGTATTATGTCAATAAATTTATTTTTGTTTGTTGTATATATAAAATACCCCGACTACATATATTATTTAATATAATAAATGCGAAAGTAACTCTGTCTGTCTGTCACGTTTTTACGCCTAAACCTCTGAACAGATTTTGATGAATTTTGGTATAGAGATAGATGGGACTTTGAAAAAGGACTTAGGCTACTTTTTACGTAGGTACCACGCGCTCGAAGCCGCGGGCAGCACCTAGTAGATGAAATAATTGATAATGAATTCTGACACTTCGCCTGTATTGATTTGTGTGACATATCAGTACGAACGGCTAGTAAAACATTACTGATGACGTTCGCGCGGTGTTTTATGTCAGGAATCCATTGAACTTCCTGAACACAACACCATGCGGCCAGAATCTGCTTTTTATCAATGACTGCATTTAACAATTACTCTTGCTAGTCAATACTTTAGGTACATATACATAGATAGAAATGCCCAACACTCGTAATATTTAATATATTAACAGTTATGTACAAAATTATACACAACGTGTATTTACCAAATAAAATTACAGAATGATACTATACAATAATATAAAAACATGTGAAACAGTTGTCCAATCTATGGATTGCTTGAAGACCATAACCAAAGTCTCTGAGACATTAGCGGCATTGCCAAGTTGAATAGTAATATTATTATGATGTGCCAGATAAGAGCCACCGTTTACGTCTTTATCTTCTTGTTTAGAATAACACTTAGGAACCTAAAATCGTTAAATACAGAGATAAAATTAAGAATGAGCCACGAGCAATATTACATTATATTAGTTACACCTAGGTAGGTACTTATAACCTCAATAGGATCTTACGTTATTTGGTAAATAAGTTTCAAATAAAAAGGTAACGGTTATCTATTCGATCCTAATCAAAAAATGCTTTTAAAGGGGAGTTAAATGAAATACTGTTGCGAAAAGCGTACTATAATGTGAATGATTTGTTGTATGACCGCAATATGATTTAGATTTTAGTGACCATTTTTAACCGTTTTTATCAAAAAGGAGGAGGTTCTCAATTCGTCGGAATCTTTTTTTTTTCTTTTTTTTTTATGTATGTTTATGTATGTTCACCTATTACTCAAAAACGGCTGAACCGATTTGGAAAATTCTTTTTTTGATTGAAAGGGTATACTTCACAGGTGGTCCCATATAAATTTTATCAAAATCGGTCGAGCTGAAAAATCAACGAAAATCTAAAAATTGTATACATCGATGATGTTTTCATGTACTTCGATACCTCGCTGTATCATTGGAGCGGTGCGTTTATTTGGCCTACCCATATTATATATATATACAAAATACATCTAAATACTTTCCACTAAAGATGTATTATAGACTCAAATTTCATTCAATGAAGTCGGTTTCTTTTTAGTTATTAAAACGTAATTATAGTATTTATCTTTGTCACAATATTTGTATAGTTTGGGACCATGTAATATTTTTGATTTGATCTTGTTAATGTTTACCTTTAAATATTTGTATAGTTTTGACCATGTAATATATTTTTTTAATGATTTTGTTAATGTTTAACTACCTACCTACTAAAGGTTTGTATACTGTATGCAGGATCCAGAGGAACACCTGTCTTTTGTAACACCCACAAACAATAAATGAAATGACAACGGCGTAGATGTTTTGGTTCGGAAAATGAAACAGTGGCTTGTTTACAATTTTTTTAAAGCCGATTACCTTTATAAGTTAGTTCAGTAAGCTCTATTACGGTATGATCATCACAATCTGAGCAAAGAGTAATATTTCATAGCCTGTTTATATGATGTCGGTAACGGAGCATAGATTGAAAATAATGACGGCGATTTATCAAGTACGGCCATTTATTTCTAAGCTGGCGTTAATATTTAGTAATTTATAGCTATACAGGATGAAAACTATTGAAGAAGCCAAAAGCAACAACTAAAATAAACATAGCGTTTATTTTTATTGCCTTTATTGGCAATATGCCACACAATTCTAAAAATGTACCGATTAGGTTAAGATTATTCGCACCTAACATTTAATTGGTAATGAGATTCTATGTGTAATATGTATGTATTTAAAAAAAATCTATATATAAGTAGTATATCAGTCATGTGGTATCCATAACACAAGCTCTGCCTACTTTGAGGCCAGATGATGATGTGTGAAATGTCCGGGATTATTTATTTATTTATTACTATTATTATAATTTCACAGAACAAAATATGATTGATCTGCTAAAAGAAATATGGTTGTAAATTGATTGACTTTGGGTAGAAACCTATGAAATGAAAACTTTATGATAAGTAACTACTAAATACAGCAATGATTTCTTATACGTATTGAAATAATACTCATCATCGAGATACAAAGTAAGTATCTAAGGTAAGTTTTTCAGCTTTCATCATATGTTCATCGTCTTCACTGTAGGTAACACTGTAGAAATACACAAGATCAAAATACCGTAAAAAATACTTCTTTTTTTTTTTTTAAATAATTCTTCTTACGTTCAATTTTGGTGCTAATTTATTTTGACACTTTATATATATGTTCGCTTTATAACTCCTAATAGATTTGACGCTTACCGAAGAGCGTTTGATTTATTTTAAAAGCTCAAACGTCAATAACATTTTTTCGCTTTGGTTTTAAAACCTTTGCATCTGACTATAGAAGGTAGGTTTAGTCAGATGCAAAGGTTTTACCTTTATATTCATTAACATGATTTACAGATATGAAATGAGTATTAGAATAATATAAAATATGAAATAGTTGAGTTTTCTAAGTACCGGTTTAAAGGATATACGAGTATAGACCAAAAATTGATACGGATCAGCAACTCATGCCAGAAGGTAGCGTCCGTTAGACACGTTAGCGGCATTGTCACGATGAATGGCAATGCTAATACTCTAGGCCAGATAGGCTCCATAAAAGGCCTATTACGACTGTGATTTTTTAATTATTCTTCAGCGTTTTATTCAGAGAAGCTGAAACTCTTCGAAAAATGTTCACTTATTGTTTAGTAGATAATAGTAATTAGTATTGTTCATAGCGGCGGCGTCGCTTTTGGAAATTATAAATTATCTATACCTATTAAAGAGCTTAACCTGACTGACTGACTGATTCATCATCGCCGAGCCGAAACCACTGAAGCTAGAAAGCTAAAATTTGGAAGGTAGCTTCCTTTTATAGTAAAACCACCCACTAAGGCGGGGATTTTTGAAATTCAAGAGGAAGGGATAAAAAGGGGTGAAATCTAATGTATGAAACTTTTTAACGCGCCGTGCGATTTACTTGAAACTTGATTTGAATAATTAAAATAAATGGACACGTGTTTCCGGATTTAAATAACTACTTAAATAACTCATACAAAGGGATAAAAGTTTGTATAGGAACTTTTTAACGGGTGGTGTGATTTCTTAGAAACTTGGTTCGGATACTTAAAATGCAAAATAAATGAACATGTGTGTCAGGATTTTTCAAAATAACTCTCATAAAGGAGTAAAATGGGGTGTGAATGTTTGTATGGAAACTTTTTAATGGTTAGTGGGTGTGATTGGTTTGAAACATATGGTTTGGCAAGAAGATGAACTGCATCCTGGGGAAAGATTTAAGCTACAATTCTTTAAAAAAAAATGCAGACGAAGTCGTGGGCAACAGCTAGTATATTTATATAAAGCCTAAATTCTGAAACATGTTTTTAATAAAATGCGCGACGGCACTTTGTCAAGGTCATTTATATTGAAGTCTCTGTCTGTCTGTTTGTTACGTTTTAACGGCTAAACGGCTGAACGGATCTTGATGAAATTTGGTATGAAGATGTATTGCATTCGGGGGAAGAACATAGGCTTTTTGTCTCAAAAAAACACCTGGAAGAGGTAAAATAAGGGATGAAAGTTTGTTTGGGCAACTTATATTTTCTTAAGTAAGAGATTAGAAAATTCATATTTAGGCTTTTGGAAAGAAATAAAGAAATATGTGTTTCAACGTTTTTGCAAAATAATTCCCGAAGGGAGTAAAATAGTGGATTAACATATGAGATGTTCTTTAGATGCACAGAATGCATTCCTTCCAAAAATATAAACAAAGGTTCTAAGCATACGCGTACAAAGTCGCGGACAGCTAGTAAAAATATATATACTTATCTAATAATATCTCTTAAATAGTAATAATAATAATATAGACTTTTAGTCAGATTAACTTAACCTAATAACAATATTCTAATATACACATAATAACTTAAAAACATAAAGAAGTTAATCTAGTACAAGCTGGTGACCGCGACTTCGTCTGCGCAGGATTAGTACTTCGTGTAATTCTAACGGTTTTTGCAGCGCACGCCAGAATAGCTCGCAGATAGCAGATTTTTTTCCCACTTGACACTTATTGTTATATTTCCGACAATTAACAAAACATCTTTATAAATTACTAGCTGCAGCTTTTTTTTTTCTAATACCTCCAAGAATATGTGTACAAAGTTTCACGATGATCGGTTAAGTAGTTTTCGCGTGAAAGCGTAACAAACAAACTTACATTCACATTTATAATATTATATATAGTAGTATAGCCTATGTGTTATTCTGATGTATAAACTATATTATTGTAAAGTTTAAATAAAATCCATTCAGTAGTTTTTGCGTGAAAGAGTAACTAACATACATACAAACTTTCGCGTTTATAATATTATTATATAGTAGGATTTGCTGCTTGCTTGTTTTCTGTAGATCTGTTTGCCAATCGGCAAAGACCTCCTCCAACCTTTTCCATTCTGATTCTGATCTTTCCTGAGCCACTCTGTTCCTCAAAACTCCTGCCACTTCTCTGATATGATCCCACCTTTTCTGTGGTCTTCTTTTTACCCTTTCCTTTACTCTTAATTAATAGTTATGTTTTAAGCGGCATCGGAATTTAGAAATATGTATAAGTTCTCTATAAAAACCTATTCAAAAAATTCCATGAACTACTAAAACCGTTTAGAATTTGCTGTAAATTTCATACAAGTTTTTAAATCATTACATAGTATAAAACAAAGTCGCCTCCTGCTGTCTGTCTGTCCTGATGTATGCTTAGATCTTTAAAACTATGCAACGGATTTTGATGCGGTTTTTTTTAATAGAGTGATTCAAGAGGACGGTTTATATGTATAATACATGCATAATATAGTAGTTAAACACTGATAATTTTAGAGGTTTCCAATGTGGTGTCGTAAATAAACTCATTTTTTTTCGCTTACATTGCAAAAGCTGGCTGAACCCTACGAGATAGATCAAAATAATGTACTACAGTATTGTACACCCTCAAAAGGTCTTCAAAAAAGTCCGCAATGGTAAATGGCTCTCTTAGGGATAACCATTCTGTAGTATAATTAGTATCAGCATTGCACCCGTGCGAAGCCGGCGCGGGTCGCTAGTTATTTTATAAAATTTGGAATAAATTTAATTACAACTGCACAAAATGCTACATAAATTACATAATGCGAAGGCCGTTCGAACTACTGCGGCATGTGTGATAGGCTTATTAATCTTTATTATTTAGTATTAGAAAATATGATTAATTCTAGATAACTTCAGTCACGAACCACAATATTTCAATGAAAACCTTCGCATTGCCATTGAATGCAAATGAATAGACCGTGTCAAATTCAAAACAGGACTACTTAGGCACATTTGGTAACATTAGATAGGTACGTGTAATACAAGACGTGTACAAAATTTGGTTCATTGTGTAACTAGACGTAAAAGGAATTACAAAAGGCGCTATTCGACTTTCGTGATCATGTCATATTGAGAAACTAAACGTGACTTGGGTATTGAATTAAAAAAAAACAGTGAGAATTTTCAACAGCTTTTATTTACAGTTGAAAAGAGAGTTGAGATCCTACTCACCTATTAGATCACCATCCAGTAATTCAGATAAACTGATGATGATGATTCTGTTTTTTGACGTGATAACGTTTTAAAAATCGTTAAACGCCGGCTGCACGCACGAAAAATTATCACGTTCCGGCTGAGCCGAGCGTGCAAGCCAGAGCGAGGAACAAGCGATAGAGAGGCACGATCGGCCTAAGCGTTAGGCTTGTGACGAATTTTAATAGGTTAAAAGTATGCAATTTTTCAACAATGTTTTCTTATGACGTTATCACGTTAAATTATCATCCGTAAACTGACTTTACAGACAACCATTTTTATACCGCAATGGTGGCAAACAAGCTAACGGCCCGCCTAATGGTAAGCGGTCACCGAAACGTATGGACGCCTGCAACACCAGAAGCATCACATGCGCGTGGCCAACCTTTGAGAAACCTATTAACTCCCCATATTATTAACCTATTAAGGTATCGTCAAATACGCACGATCTTCTCTCGTTTGCTGCAATAACTGATTAAAATAAATAAATATTGGTGGACAATCAATGTACACAACACCATCTAGCCCCAAACTAAGCATAGCTTGTACCTATTAAGGGTGACCAGATGTTTGACAGAATACTTAAACGACCCGTTTTAATTTACAAATTAATGTAATTTGATGTTGATTAGAACGCTTAAATTCTTGAGAATCTTTGGAAAATCATTAAAATAATGGTACATAATGAAAAATATTACTCAAATTTAGACTTTGTAACGAACAACAAGACCGATCAAGATCGATCGTATTTTTCAAAAAGTCGTAGTCGGCCGAAACAAAAGAATCATTTATAAAGTCACATTCATATCATTCGCAGAATAGAAGAAAACAACCCTTCCCTACATGGACATACAATTCAAAATAAATGTAAAGAAATCTGGAACAGCCTTAAATACTATTACATTGCACACATGCTGTTTGCTGGGCCTTCCAATTCTACCCACCTAAACAATTCATGTCGTAAGCTGATAGCTTATCTTCGTGATTGCGATGCAAATCGTCGCCAACTCCATGCGCTAAGTATAAAATAAAACTACTTACCTATTCTAGCAATAATCTTAGAAAATAATAGAATTGAGAACTAAGGGCCCTGTTTCAGGAAAATCTGTCAAATGAGAAAAATAGTTATGAATAGATTCTCTGACAGCTCTGAATGAAATCAGAAATCCTTGAGATCAGAAATCTATGAGATATTTTGTTCTGGAATACGGCCTTAAGATAAGCAGACCTACTTGTTTTCTGTGTTAGTTAACCAATGTGTGTTTTATCTACGGGTTGGTTTACATAGGCCTGACAAAAGGGTATACTTATATAATTATAAAATATAATTAAAAAATAAAAAATGTTGTTTCTATATAAATTAAAAATAGGGAATTATATTTTTTGTCAGTTTATATTTGTCATCAACTTGTACCATCTAATTAATGGATCTATCACGAAATATTTTCATTCTCAGATAAATAAAAAGAGTCGCCAGGTATGAATTAAAAATTAATGTCATTATGTATCTAAAATATTAAATGGATTATTAATAAAATCGTAGATCATTCATGAATAAAAACTTCGTTTTCACAATTATAAGTTTATTCTTTAAATAATAACTTCGTGTTCAGAATGGTAGATCTGTCGGTTAGGTTAGGTTATTTTCATATTTTAATTATCATTAGCAATTAATTTGTTTATATAGTTATCAGTACAAACCTATTGTAATAAATATAAAAAATATTTAGTTGATACTTAATAATATATCCCGATAATTATACTTAATATATTATGGAATTGTTTTTGTATTGTTTAGCGACTACATTATGGCAACAGATCTACTATTTTGCGGACAAACTCTATTTATTATTAAGGAAATTTAAACCTATTAAATTGACAACAGCTTAAATCACAATCATAAAAACATTTCAACGAGCATCGATAGTTCCTAGTGAGTGTTGTTTAGTTTAAGTACATATACATAGGTACTTTATCAAGTTGTACATGCGCAATAAAACTGCATACCAAAAGAACATCTCGGCTTATCTCTGCCATTCCGATGCAAATAGATATTAACCTATGCAATATTGCGTGTGACGTAGCCGAGGAAATATCTGACATTTAACTCAAGCCGCAAATATACGATTACCTAGTTGGCAAGGTTTAATAGCTGTAGTTAAATCTACAAATTCGTTGCAAGTAAGTAGTAATAAATTGTTGGATAATTGGAAGGTTTTTTTAGAAAAGAAGCTGTTACAGAGTTTTAATATGATAATCTCATTCTTCCTTTTGTCTAATTGCAATGAATTATGAAAATTTTGACAAACGAAGGAGTTAATTTATTCTAGATCTTCTCTCTAAATCTTAATTATAGTAAGTTGACAATCTTATGGATAGACTTTATTATCATGAAAAGAAGAAAACTGAGACACACTTGCTATTGTTTTTATGAATAAAGGCGCGGTGCAGTTGTGTGGTGCATACGTTTTCAATAAGTAATATTCTTTGACCAACGTTTTTTTTATCAATGTTCCGTCAGTTTTTTTTTTTGTAAAATATTGAAATAAAATAAAAATAAGGCCAAGCGCATGTGACCACGCATAGTGAAGGCATTTGAAGTCAGTAAGGATCAGAATTACTTGTGGTCCTGAGCTAAACCAATTCAACACCATCCAACAAAAAATAAAAATTGTAGAAACCACTAGGTAATACCAACGTGCAAAATTTAATCACGATAAAACTAAGTCTGCGAGCAAGATATACACGAACGATCGGACGAACAGACAGACGGGCTTAGTGAAATTATTGCTTCTTGTGGACTTCGGAACCCTCAAGAGAATGACTACTTATTTCGTAACTTGCACATAGGTAAAGCAAATCCTAGAGAAAAATTACAGCAATATCTTCTATCTCGTAAATTTAAATAATAAGTCTGTCCTACTTACATGAGCCTCATAATGTCACATCTATAATTTGGCCTGCCTGTAAGGTTATAGTATAATGCGGCTGAATTTACACGCAAATATTGTCATTCAAGGACTTTTTATATTAAATACCACTGTTTTTTTATTACCCTGTGTAATACCTCATAAAACATCAAAAAGAAATAGCTGTGTCAATTAAAATCTTCCAAAGTTCCAGATAAGATTGTAAATGTTTGAGTGTTTTAGCACCCACGTTGGAATCAGGTTTATCGTTGCCAATAAACCAAGTTGTAAAGCTTTTTGGGATTGAATTACTTGATAATTGGTACAACCACATTGAGATTTTAGGTTCGAAACCCTGGGTCCGTGGGGAACAGGAACTCAAAAAAAAAAAAATCAAAATTATTTCAAGGCATCTGGTAGAAAAATCGCATAACCCAAGAGCTGGCTCCCATCTGACCCAGCGTAGCATTGCCATCAACGTGGCAATGCCGCTAGTGTCTTGGCAGTGATCTGGATCAGTTGAGCTATCTATCGATCGTTTGAAACGTTCATTTGATAGCTCAACTGTTTTAAAAGTATTTTATTTTGTTCTGTATATACTATATTAAAATACTGTATATTAAGAGACATAAAAAAAACCTAAATCGATAAATAATTCATAAATCTTTTCGCATGAATAAATTTTAGAGAACGTCATAAATTACGGAAGAAATTTAATGGTATGGTGAATACAGTCATTAACCAAAACCTAATAAATGCTAAAACTGAGAACGTACAACGGCATAAGCAAAAAAATAAATATATTCGTTCATTGTATATAATATGAATTGATTGTAGATGTAAAGCCAGCAAGCTTCCCTAAGATTATTATATATGACGTCAGTTCATTAAAAATATTTATGCATAATTACTTTTGCCTAAAAAATTCTGCCTGCCTAGTCCTACAATGGTGGCAATTCGGTTGGTTATTTCTAGAATTAGGAATTGTCTAAAATATATTTTAGTTAGTCATAGTATTTGGAAAACCTATTCGATTTGTACCATCTAACCAAATAAGGAACGCTTAAATAAATAAGTTAAAATTAGATTAGGATAAGTTGGAAACAGCAGAATACCAAAGATTCGTTTGACAGTGTAAACCTAATTTTAGCTAAAACTAGTGAGGTTGGTGCCAACAAAATTGAGGCCAATATATCTTTATTTGGAGTATGAGAGTATGTCTAAAACTTTGCTTAATTTTGAGACTAAATCACGCTGTGAAATGTCCTCATATAATATTATTTCTCCTTGCTATTTGATAAAATAATCATAGGCCGATTTTCATTCAGTTATATTTGGATCACAAATGTCCCCAGTTGGTTCGAGTTTGACCAGTTATCGCTAAGCCCATCTCTGGTTGGAATCTATATTTAGATCCGTTTAGTCATTCAGACCATTTACAAAGGCACTTAAACGTTAAATTTAACTATGAGCGCTGGTGTTATTTCCATCTGAATAGAAGTTATCGTTCAGTGACTCAAAGGTCTTATTAATTTGGTCATGCTGCGCGGACGCATCATCTATTTATAGTTTTGAACTATATGGGACACTTGTTACGAAGTTTTTATGAGCAAATTTTACTATTATACACAAATAACCTCTGCATACCCATAAATAGGTACTTGCATAGTGAGACCGATTATAATTTGTAATATAAACATAGTTTTTTTAATTGACATGAGCATTTGTTTATTTTGAGTGTTCCGTACATTCAATGGAAAAAGGACCATTTTAGGATTACTTTGTTGTCTTTCTGTCTAATTCTCTGTATGTTTGTAGGTTAGTCAAGAACTTTTTTCTTTGGAACGCGTAAAGGTATCATGCTGAATGAATTATCAAATACTCGATATTTTAGAAGCTGTAGGAAAAGCAAGCTCCTAAGCCAACGCAACGCAATAAAAAATTAAGGCCTAAAAATCCGGTAGTTTATGCCGCATATTTCGAACCGGTCGGTAATCAAAAACAACTGGGATACTTCCAACTAACTTAGAAAATTGAAAATTGCTAAGAAGCAAGGTATCACGGTACAACACAAGTAATTAAAAACATTCTAAAACTTTAATATGTAAACTTTAAAGGTAATCACAAATATATTTTTGATTACCTTTATTTTGTGATTTCATAGTTTATGGCGGTATAAAACGACAGAGAGGACTGGGAAAACGGATGGATGTCTTTGCCTTGCTTTTGGTCTTCTACATTAGATAGGTATAAAAAACGAAATCTGGCTAGTTTACGTCAAATTGGCAACCCAGTTGTTGCTCAGTGTGTGCTTAACTTGATAATACAAACCAGCTGTCGGCCCAGAAAGACTACAGCGTAATCATCACTAAAGAATATATTAGCCTTAACTTATTGTAATAGGAGCGAAAATCGATCGGCAAATACCGCTAGGTGTTGGACTTTGTCCAATGCAATATTGTCTGTAGCAGTAATTACAATATCATTAATAAGTACCATAGTTTATTGTTTGAGGTCATCTATTTTAATCTTTGTTTAATTATTTCATAGAGTCGGTTTTGTTTTGTGGCATTTGTTTGTTTCCTTCCTGAGTTTAAAAATAGTCTCCCACGCGTTTGATACTGTACGATTTTATCCCAATATTTTGTTTTTATATGTAGGTGTACGATTTTATCCCAATATTTTGTTTTTATATCTTTGTCTTTCCGTGCTGATTTTGTAGTACTTTGTAGTCGCACGCATGATAGGTACCTCCACAAAAAGCCGTTAACTGTCCTCAAGATACAGACTGCATCTTGGGGACAGATATAGACTTATTGACAGATATCTCCGTTTAGCCGTGAAAAGGATACAAGCAAACAGACAGACACCGAGTCTTTCGAAATAACAACATTAAGTTTGGATAATTCCATACATTTGCCAGATATCTTGTCTTTGAGTCAATTTGTTTCACACATTTCCAATTCAAAATATAAAGTTATATTAAACTGTGAATTATTCTGTGAAATGCAGTGTACCGTAACCGGTTCTCGCATCGTCACTTTACCAGGAAAAGGCTGATGCTGCATCTACTATTACGATGGTCGTCTTGTTTGAGTTAGCAACCGTGTCTGTCAGACCGTCCAGTTATCCTTATCGTCATCATAAAATACCTTGAATTATTACCTACTGTTTTTATTATTATTATTTTTTATATTTTTTTATTTTGTCTTGTTCCGTTTCTGTTGTCTGTTGTTTCTGACTTTATCTACAATGTTATTTTTGTTGTGTCTAGTGTTTTGTGTTCTCTGTGTATTGTGTGTCAAATAAACAAATTCTATTCTATTCTATTCTTGAACTTTAACATAATTTCTGGCATGTGCTCAAAATGTCACAGAGGGTATCAAGAATCTTAAATTGTTCGTAGAACTCTCTTACTATACTCTTTACGATAATAAAATTGCCTTTTGTGATGCGATCCATATTGTTTACAGCTGCTTTATTAAAGTCCACGACCTTTAGATCAAAATGAGGTCATTGAGCTATTAGCATAGCAAGAAAAGTTTTACCAAATTCAGTGTGATCTTTAAACTTTATATGGAATAATTACGTTTTAAAAACTAAAAAGAAAACCGACTTCATTGAATGAAATTTGAGCCTATCACACATTTTTAGTGGTGTTTTTCATTTTCAAGTAAATGTATTTTGTATATAATATGGGTAGGCCAAATAAACGCACCGTTCTAATGAGACAGCGAGGTATCGAAGTACATGAAAACATCATCGATGTACACAATTTAAATGGAACCAGCTGTGAAGTATTCCCTTTCAAACAAAAAAATAATTTTCCGAATCGGTTTTTTGATGAAGTCGGTTAAAAATAATTTAGCATTTTGTGTATGATGGCTTTAATAGTTAGATGTGTAGGCTTTACTTTTAGTTCTTTTGGTACATACTCAGAATACATACCTATGTACTATACTATCATTATCAAAACGCCCGACGACCGGTCTAACTGGTACCCACTTGAGCGAGAACATAGGTTAGGTGGACATTCCTATTCGTAGTAGTATGAAGGCAGATGTAGTTAGTGGCAATACGATTGAGTTGCAGCATCGCGAGGTTGTTAGAAGATTTTAAGTATACGAACCACAAACTTGTCTTTATATCAATATGACCATAAGACCCTATCAATCAATCTAAGCAAAATCCGGAATGATAAACACAGACAGAAACGAACAGATGCTGTTTATTATTTCTTTTATCTGATTCGTTGTTTTTTACTCGTGTAGATTTATCTAAAGCTAAACTAGATAGTGCTAATATTATCGCGGGTTATATCAATCTACAAAGGCAGTCAGTAAAAAAGAAGTAACATTTTAGTGCTCACAAAATTGTTGTTTTTCTTTTCTTAATAAAATTCTAAACAACTCCGTCCGTACAATGGCGTGACCTTGATGTGCAGCCGAAATGTAATTCTAGTTATGCAGACATTATGTAATGTGTTTGAGTTGTTTACGTAATTTACATTATGTAACTTATGTATAATTTGATGATTATCAAAAACATATAACGCGTGATATTTGATTGATGGAGGCACCGACACTGTTTCGATTCATGAAAGATGTTTGAATGAGTTTGATGTGCAGTCTGCGGTTCAAAATAATGAAAAGCCCGTTTTTCTCAAAATGTACAGTACAACTCACGAAGGTTTTCAAAGTGAAACTTGTAATATGTAAAAGTAACTACATTAACTTAAGGAATGTTCCAGAAAGAAACTTAACATACCAAAAAATTGTATAATGACCCTGATGTTGGAGTAAATTTTATAAAAGCCCCCGTAATCGCCGGGGTAGAGTTTGACAGTTTAAGAGTAAACAAACCGATTATTTTTCATACAAACGAAGAAATCCTTCAATTTTCCTTCATGAAATACTTCATGTTTGTATGGGAAAGGTAATCTGTTAGATCACACCAAGGTCTGATGTTGAATAATCAAAAGAGTGATATCAATTTGTCTCGTCATAAATATGCTTATATCGCAACAGAATCGTTAAAAAATATGAGTCTCAAAAAAATCGTATTTTAACACTGATTTTAGCGCAACTTTGAACATAAATAAATAACATAGGATATACGAAAAATCCATAATAACGTTTTAAAAACTAAAAAGAAAACCCAACTTCATGAAATTTGAGCCCATAATAATTACGTTTTAAAAACTAAAAAGAAACTGACTTGATTGAATGAAATTTGAGCCTATAATACATTTTTCGTGGAAAGTAGATGTATTTTGTACATATATAATATGGGTAGGCCAAATAAACGCACCGCTCCAATGAGAAAGCGAGGTATCGAAGTGCAAAACATCATCGATGTATACAACTTTTAGATTTTCGTTGATTTTTAGCTCAACCGATTTTGATAAAATTTATATGGGACCAAATAAAGTTTTTTAAACTTACGCGATCAGAACACGTTATTATAAATACCCGTAAATATTTATATGGGACCACCTGTGAAGTATACCCTTTCAAACAAAAGCAAGAATTTTCCAAATCGGTACAGCCGTTTTCGAGTAATCGGTGAACATAATACATAAAAAATAAATTAAAAAAAAGATCTCCTATTTGATAAAGTTGGTTAAAAATACAACCTAATTGAGAACCTCCTCCTTTTTTTTGAAGTCGGTTTTTTTGAAACTATATATGTTATTTTATATTTTTAGTCCTTTATCATTTTTCGAAAACACCATTCGTAAACACCACTGGAAAGACACTGAAAAGCATAATATCTAAATTTCGTAAACTTAGATGACATATTTTTTTCCCAACTATAATGATTTAAAAACCTAACTACAGAACCGATTTTGATGATATTTCTATAGGACTAAGCGGAAAGTAGATATATCTTCACTACATAGTATAAAACAAAGTCGTTTCCCGCTGTCTGTCTGTCCCTATGTATGCTTAGATCTCTAAAACTACGCAACGGATTTTCATTTGGTTTTGTTTAATAGATAGAGTGATTCAAGAGGAAGGTTTATATGTATAATACATGCATAATATAGCAGAGCAACACTGATAATTTTAGAAGTTTCTAATGTGATGTGGTAAATAAACACCCGTGCGAAACCGGGGCGGGTCGCTAGTTTCACATAAAAAAAAATATTCAAATCGGTAACGTTAATAAATGACGGAGTTACGAGGTAACAAACATAAAAAAAACAACAGAATTAATTACCTTATTTTTAAAGTACGTTAAAAATTTGATACATGTTAAGTTTATTTATTCACAATAGCTTTATTTTGAATACTAGTTCGATTCCCACCGCGGGACAAATGTTTGTATGATCTGCAAGTATTTGTCTCGGGTCTAGAAGTTTCTATGTATAATATGTATGTATTTACAAAAAAAAGTATATAAGTAGTATATCAGTCATGTGGTACCCATAACACAAGCTCTGCTTACTTTGGGGCCAGATGATACTGTGTGAAATGTCCGGTATTATTATTATCTATCCATATCTATGTTTAATGGGTAACTAAGAAAGACAAGCTTTTTTAACCGACTATATCAAAAAGGAGGAGGTTCTCAATTCATAGGAATCTTTTTTTTTATCTATGTTCACCGATTACTCGAAAACGGCTGAACCGATTTGAAAAATACTTTTTTTGTTTGAAAGGGTATACTTCACAGGTGGTTCCATATAAATTTTATTAAAATCGGTCGAGCTGGAAAATCAACGAAAATCTAAAAATTGTATACATCGATGATGTTTTCATACCTCGCTGTCTCATTGGAGCGGTGCGTTTATTTGGCCTACCCATATTATACATGTACAAAATACATCTACTTTCCATTTAAAATGTATTAATAGGCTCAAATTTCATTCAATGAAGTCGGTTTCTTTTTAGTTCATAAAACGTAATTATCTGAATGACTTTCCTCAAAGCATTGCCAACTATACCTAATAATAAATAATACTGTAAATACTTAGAAGTAGGTAATTACAGAAAATACGTGTATCTTATTACAGCATAAGTACCTACTCAAAATTTTGAAATCTAAATTAATTCATCGTCATAATTCATTCATTGATTTGTTAAATTTAAAATTATTTTCTAATGCACTGTCTGTAAAAAAACAATAAAAATTCATACAGTATATGAATTTTTATTGTTTAAGGAATGTGCTAAAATTAGAGCAGATAGGCAGGTACGCAATATTTAAATAAAGTGTTTGAATCCTAGTAAAGTAAGAATAGACGTTGAAACAAAACATTTAATAGTAATAGGTAGTTCCTACTTACGATACATAAGGTTGAATTGTCGCGTGTAAGATAAATAACTGTACCTACCTACCTATCTATCATTCAATCGATTGATATCATAGAGCTGGCTTTTGGCGAATTGATAAAAATTATCGAAATGTGCCCATGTTATCTTATTTTTGGACTAAAAATAAATCGTGATTTCCGAGTCTTATCATACATTGCATGATACATTTTTGTCATAATTTTTATCACGCCCTCTATATGATAGAACGTTAAATTTGTAGTTACGCTACTCGACACTAGATGTCTCTGCAACAAAATACGCCTCAACTTGTAGTATGAGTCAATCTACTACATTTTTAGATACACGACTTTTTTCAGCACAGCGTCTAATATCATGCCTGTTTTGCATGGGAAATCTTTCATAAAACGTGATCACTTATTTTTATCAGTGGTTACTAATTAGGACTCTTCAGATAGAAATCGTCTTGGTGACCACCGCAGTGTCAGTTATTCTGCCAACAAGTTCTGTGTCACTAGGTAGTTTTATCATTACTCAATTAGATTTAAAAGGCACGTAAATTACTGGATTTAGTTACGAGTAATTTAATTGTTGTTTGTTGTTAATTTTTGTGCTATGTATATGTGTTACGGGTCCCCAATTCTGCTAAAACAATTGCTTAAAAATAACAATGGCGTCCATTTTTCAATAATGCTAAATTAAGCAGCATTGGAAAGTCCTAGTGTCCAAAAAGTCTCTTCTTATGTTGCTTAATCTTTATATTTTTGACAGTACCACTGAAAAGCCCTTCTTTAGTCTTTAACTAACTAAATTTGGTAACAAACGGACGCTCTTTCAAATATCTAAAAATCCACGCATATTATTACGTTTATAATCCATTTTTTGTAAATACTGGGATATAGATAAAAATAACCAAATTCCTATGAAAATTCAGAACTTCATGTGGAGGCTTGCCTGTCTGACCGTGTTATAACTATCCTTTTAAAATATTAAAATCAAAATATCATCGAACACATAATGTATGCTATATACTGAATATATATTATATACCACAAATTGAAAACTTTTTCACTTTTAAAACTTTCGTGAGTTGTACTATACATTTTGATAAACACGGGCTTTACTCACGTACCTATTATTTTGTCGATGGAGGCACCGACACTGCTCACTGTTCAGTGCGAACCGTGAACTCGAGCGGCAACGAGCGGACCGCGGATCAAACTCACCCGAAGATTCTCTAGACGAATCAAAACAGTGTCGGTGCCTCCATCGACAAAATAATACGTGAGTAAAGCACGTTTATCAAAATGTATAATTGAAAATTTGTTCTAACGTATACTATAATACTACTATAATATTATACTAATACTAATACTATGTATACTATAATAACAGGCGAGTTTAACACTAAAAAGAGTTAATTTCAGCAAACATTGCATTGAATTGTTTGATCTTTCCAAGTAGTTTAATATCTACGCGTGATCGCTTTTTATCCACATTTCCAACCAGCTTTTCAAGGTTTTTGTCATTGCGTCTCGTAACAGAGGCTGGGGAGAATTCCTCCCCCTAACACGATAATTGGAAGACAGCGTTCTCAACACCACACAGACACTTCTAGTTCTGTAGGATGCCTTTTGACCTCTCGAAGCGTCTGGGTTTTGACTTGGTTTTCGGTTAATGTCATTATGGTAACTTATAGATTTTGTATTTTAACATGAATGGATAAGATTACGAGATACGACAAATTCAACTAGATTTTGTTAGAGTCGTGAATCATTGTATTTTGTTCCTTATGTTCATTGACATAAATGTCGACCCACGTCTCCACTACTATAGATTTGTAGGTAATCATTAGAACGTGCTTCTGAAACCTGTAAACTAGAACATTTTAGTTTTATTTAATAATGAAACTCCCCGTTATTTCATTCTCGTAATGTATACTACTGTATGAAATTTCGCACACTTATAGTTTATATAGAGCAGAAAGCTAATATTTTTTTTTAATTATGCATAAAAATTACATTAAATCAATAAAAAAACATTACACACTACCATGTATTTGACACACATACGCATATATACTCTTTTGTTTATTGTTAAAGTCTGTGGTCAAATTGAGAATAGATTATAGTACAACGAACTTATTTGTTCCGGTAAGGGTGGCGCCTCTGTCTATTGGCAATGTCATTTAGATTAGATTTTCTATTAGAGTTTTTTAGTTCGTTCATTGGCCACCTGAACAGATAAGTTGGTGGCAGTATAATTATATTGTTTGTCGTTACTATTATTTGTCCATAGTTTTACTGAATGTCAAACATAGCCATAATAATTAATTTATTGCAATATATATTAATTAGTTATTAGTGAAATACCGCTCGCTCCATATACTTACATATATAAATCTATAATAAGAAAGTTGTGTAGCAGTAATCTGAATTAACAATATCATATTATAACAGGATATTGACAACCTCTGTGGCGCAGTGGGCTATGGTTCGGCCAAGTATTTGTTTCGGGTCTGGGTGTGTCTATGTATAATATGTATGTATTTACAAGAAAAAAAAGTATATAATTAGTATATCAGTCATGTGGTACCCATAACACAAGCTCTGCTTACTTTGGGGCCAAATGATGCTGTGTGAAATGTCTGAGATTATTAATTTATTTCATATAGGTAAAAATATATATATATATATATATATATATATATATAAATATATATATATTCATTTATATATATATATTTATTATTGCTGGTTCAAAGATCTTTTTGTATTTTCTATTTTTGTGGTGGCTACTAAAATCACTAGGACCACTGGGCAACAACTAGTGGTATTAATCAGTTATTTGCAAGGATCTAGATTTTTCGTCAAAGCCCCCCCTATAGCAGTAATTTGTCTGAGCGTAGGTATAACGACCTCAGTTGCGCAAACGCATTGATACCACCACAAGTGTACAAGATCGCCTGAAAGATGGCTATTGTGTTCTACCACACAAGCGGAGGAGTCAGCAGGAAGGATAATGCTTCCCTCCCTCTAACAAATAGTCAGCCTTTTCATTGATATCAGAGCCCTGGGACTTACGAGCTAGGGGTTTATTTCTATGTCAATGCCAATATTTCGTTGTTAGTTATTTAATTATATATGTAGTTGTTATAACGTATCATAAGTATGTTTTTAAAAATACATAAGTATTATATCAGTCATCTAGTCACCATTATACGCTGCGCTTAGTTTAGGGCTGGAGGGGGTTGTGTGCAATATTTATTTCTGAATTTACTAGTAGGTCCCTAATTTGCCGTTCCTTGAAGTTGTTCACTCAAGAAATGAGTTACTGTTCCATCTTTTTATTATCGTGTCACTGGTTATTTCAAATCAGTGTGTTGAAAGGATTAAAGTGTGCCTCATAGGCTCCTTTCGTGCACAACTAGTACATCGCAATGAATGTGCTATTTTATTAGCGAGTATCAGATGATAGAGAAGAATGTAATCATACGTATAACACTTTTTACTCTTTGTCACTTTAACATGAATCACTAGCAATCATATCTGTATTCATCATCATTGGCCTTTGTTCATCTATTGAAGATGATTTAGTTTACATCAGAAAAGTTACAGAGCAGTTAATTGTAATTGGAAACTTTCGTTCATGGATCCACTCCAGCAAGCTGAGGTGGGTGAAGTTTCCTCTCCACTGACGTCACTCTGCCTAGAATTCTCTTTGATAGCGCAGGCCTTCCCAGGTACCCACGCTAACCTCTCTGTATAACTGTATTACATAAGTGATATTGTCACCACGTCCTTATTGTTTACTTGCTCAATGCCCGCATATCTCTTAGCACTTGTCCCGCACCTTGAGTGGTTATAACCAGTAAATCTGACTGCACTTGTTCGCTGCCTCAATATAAATTTATTGTCCAACCGGCACTATCAAGAACGCCCGTGTCACATAGATAATCACTAAAAACCCTTATAAAACGTCTTGCTCTCCCTATTTCATGAATTTCACCTTACGAAACGTATTTGAGTCGGTTTTCATATCTTTCTTGCAGTGATTTGGGTCGGTCTTAGAAAGCAGTCCTGTGTACCGATTGTGCTAAGTGATTTTGAAAAATTTTAAAATCATTTTGGTAATTCTCGTGTGATATTTTAAAGTGCGGTCGTTGTGCTCCATTAACTTAAATTTGTGGTTGATAACGATAAGTGTAGATTAATCTGAAACTGGTGTGGAATTCGTTGGGAGCTAAATTACTTAACCACAGTTGTCGAGACATTTGGATGTGTTTTTAAGTAAGTGAATTGCAATCTAAAAGGTTTTTTTCTTGTTACGTTGCACAAAATTATCACGCAAAAGCATCTACACTTGCAAATATGTGAAAAATAAAACGGCTGTTATCATTAAGCTTAAAATTAACGACGTGTAGAGTGTGTGGTGTATTTTGGATCTTCGGGTTTTGTTGCGTAGTAGGTATAAAGTGTTCATAAATGTTTTTAATAAAAAAAAATACAAAAAATTTAAGACATTTCAGAGAATTATTTTCATTTACATTGTTTCCAGTTGTATATACCTAAATCATTAGCAAAATCAAAGCATCTAGCTAGTATAATAAATAGCCTATTGTAATGCTTGCAACATACTCGTACTTGAAATGTCCTAGGTGACTAGGTGGCTAGAGCGATTATGAGCAGTTCATATATTTATCAATGATATCGGAATGGGAGCGGAAGTTTATTGAAACATTACATTTTATCGTCATTATAGATGAACCTACTAGTTTTATGTAATGGTTTCTTAAACTGTGTTACCGCGCTCCAACTAAATTGTTTTGCTCTGAAGCATTCATATTAATTAGTAGGAAGTTTTTCCCCTTCAGCTGTAGGTAAATGGTTGTGTATTCTGGGTCATGAGTTCAAAGGCGGGCAATTGAAATTGTTCCATTCAATTCGAGGTAACACCACACTTTTACGTAACAAATGTTTGTGCTATATTACTTGCTAAATTCAAATGATTATGGCAATCCCCAAATCATATTTGAGCAATCTTCAGTGTAAGTTTGTCTATAATAAAACCGTTCTTTGACGTTAAGGCAGAGGTCGCTTTTTCAGACTGGGCATAGAAAGATTTAGCACTTCAATTCACCTAACATATGAGACGATACGACGAAGTGGTTGTGATGGAATGTATACCTTTAGTTACATTTTGATTTCACACTTTCTAAGTCAAGAGTTTAGTTGCATGTAATTGATTATATAGGTAATATTAGTTTTAGCTGAATCTATATATTAATACGTGAAGCAAATACTTTGTACCTTTTTACGAAAATTGCGCGGACGGAAAAGTATGAAATTTCGCACACTTATAGTCTATATAATGGAGTGCAGAATGCTAATATTTTTTTTCAAATATGAATAAAAAATATATTAGTAATTAACTAGTTATGGTCGAATTTCGACCAGTGAGCGACCACTAGTATCTATAGAAAGTCATAGATAGATAAAAAAGTAGTAGACATGTAACAAGTGAAGGCAATTGCATATCTAAAAAGATATACTCCGTCTTAACGGGCTCACAGACTAAACAATCAATAAAATTTTAAAAGTTCAGCGGCTTGTTACAAATCGAACTGCATACTACCAACATTAATACACGGTACATACGAGTATGTATATAACACCATGACATTATAGCCAAGTATCAATATCACGAGGTTTCAATTACGGAGTAGTCGCTAACGACATGCGTCATCCGGCTGGTCAAAGGATCCATTTTTCAAGTTAAGAAGTCAATTTAATGTTTTCTGAGAAGTTGGAACTACAAAAAGCTTCTTGAAGGTTTTCTGTTTTGCAAAGTGTTTTTGCTTTATTATAAAAATATTCAGGAAACAAAGTTTCAAAAAACATGAATATTTCATGTCTCAAAAGTTATTTTATTTAGCTGTTACTCGCGACTTCCTTCGTATCGCGTATGCTTAGAACCTTTATTTGGAATGGTATCATTTAAAATTTCCTCGATGCTAATATAGTTTATTTTTGTAAGGAATGCATTCTGTGCATCTAAAGAACATCTCATAAGTTTAATCCCCTATTTTACACCCTTCGGGAATTATTTTGTAAAGATGTTGAAACACATGTTTCGTTATTTTTACCAAAAGCCTAAATATAAATATTCAGATCCCTAACTTAAGGAAATGGGAGTTGAACAAACAAACTATCATCACCTATTTTACCCTCTTCAGGGTTGTTTTTTGAGATAAAAAGTAGCCTATGTTCTTCCCCAGAATGCAATAAATCTTCTTACCAAATTTCATCAAGATCCGTTCAGCCGTTTAGGCGTGAAAACGTTACAAATAGACAGACAGAGACACTTTCGCATTTATAATAGTATGGAAGTATGGATAAATGTTTTTGTAGATGTTTGGATGGAAAGTTTATTTTTCATATCTTACATTGTATTTAAAAATGGTTTGTATGAAGGCTTTCATAATTAATTTCATGTGACCGAATTAAATTCTCATTTGGCATGCATTTCAACAGTCCCTTGTCCGTAATCCAGCACTGACACCTCAATAAATATTACTGTCAATCAACACTCCGCAACTACTCTGAAACGACCTTTCCTCGTACGAACCAGATTTTAACACCTTGATGACATGTAGTACATCCAGTGTACATAATATACTGTTCAGGAAGCCAAAACGATAAAAATATAATTATAAAACATCATATCACAAGACTTTTTAAACATAGAAATTCGTGGTAATGGCATACATAAATAAGGTCAATGAAAACTATTGACAATGTCATTTACACTATTTTCTTTGTGAAAAAAGTCCAGTGATAAAATTTTTTAATTTAGTTTTTTCTCGTAGAGCCACCCTCACTTGAAGATATAACTTTATTGCCAACCAACAAAATACATTCTGATAAACACGGGCTTTACTCACGTATTATTTTGTCGATGGAGGCACCGACACTGTTTCAATTTATCTAGAGAATCTTCATCAGGGTGAGTTTGATCCGCGGTCCGCTCGTTGCCGCTCGAGTTCACGGTTCGCACTGATAAAATATTAAAAGTCTTAGAATATTTTATTGTATTTTGTTTTATTTATTATACAGATTTATTGGCAAATTGAAATACATTGCCACAGTGAAATCCAGTTTTATCTTCGCTATTGGAATAGTTGGCTAAGAAGAGTTGAAACTTCAATGTTATCACATAATTCTTGTAAATTACGAAAGTAATTTATAAACGTTAAGATGTTCAGTGAAATAACTTTTAAAACTATCATGGTTTTGCACATAATTTTCACTCAAAACGGGATATTTACCATGATATATGAGTTTTTCATCCACCCGCAAAGACTTCAGTTTATCTCGTGATCATGGCGCATGCAACTGTGCCGAAATATCGAGAAGCAGAAAAACTCATATATCATGGTAAATATCCCGTTTTGAGTGAAAATTATGTTCAGTGAAGTTTGCAATATTATTTAATTTTCACAGAATAAACCTAAGCAATAGTTTCAACCTATTATAGGTTGAAATTATTGCTTATGTGTTGTTACGTTTATTATAATGTAAATAATAGCTACATTGTCAACTGTCAAGGTGGAATACGTTTATCGTGTGTATACTTCATTCTCAACTGCCTTTGTTATATCCTTTGTGTTATATTGACATGTGTCCTAAATAGCAATTAATTTATTGATAAGTATACCTTAAACCTGTTACGGTTAAGAATTATAGTATCTGTATTTATTTATTTATTAAATTCACAATACAGATCACAATCAACGCAGCGTTTTAACTAAAATTAGGTCTAATCTATTTATTGATTTAAATTCGTAATCAAATATGTGAATATGACAAAATTACAGTGTTACATGCATAAAAGTTATAACACCCTAAACTAAGAACCAACTATGGAAATTATACATTACTAGCGACCCGCCCCGGCTTCGCACGGGTGCAATGCTGATACTAAATATACTATAGAATTTCATAATACTGAATGAGATAAACATATGTATACCATCGCGGACTTTTCTGTAGCTGTTTTTAAGTTTGACAATACTGTAGAACTTTATTTTGATCTATCTCGTAGGGTTCAGCCAGCGTTTTCAATGTAAGCGCAAAAAATGAGTTTATTTACGACATCACATTAGAAACCTCTAAAATTATTATTGTTTCTCTACTATATTATGCATGTATTATACATATAAACCTTCCCCATAAATCACTCTATCTATTTAAAAAAACCGCATCAAAATCCGTTGCGTAGTTTTGAAGATCTAAGCATACATAGGGACAGACAGACAGCGGGAAGCGACTTCGTTTTATACTATGTAATGATTAGTATCGTGTAAGACTTTATAAGTGGACCGCTTAAACTTACTGATACAGTTATTCAAACACGTGCACTAAACGTGTATGACAATAACAGGTAGGTACTGATATACTATTGATTAAAAAAACCTATGAGATTAAAATCGTAATAGAAAAAAGAGACCAGCAATCATAAAAAAATATTGTTATTAACATAAATACATATAACAAGTTGAGTAACTACCTAGTACTATTTATTACACTATGGTTCAATATATAATTAGAGTTATTTTTTTAATATTCTGAATTAATTGATTATTTACGTGCTTCAAGTTTTTTGACTCCAGAGCTCCAGTGGCTATTCCTACAATATAATTTTTGCACGATTTTTTGAATAGGATTGACTGGCTGTTTTTATATATGTATAAGACTCGTATATAAAAAATAATGCTGAATATTTCACACAGCATGATCTGGCCCCAAAGCAAGCAAAGCTTGTGTTATGGGTAACACATATTTACTTACCTGTTTTTGGTAAAAACATTATACATAGAAACACCCAGACCCGAGACAAATACTTGCAGATTTATTTCGCGGCGGGAATCGAATTCGCAACCTTCTGCGCCTAAGCCAGCCGGACCTTGGCCCACTGCGCCACTGAGTGAGGTCGTCTTATATAAACAGTTAAATAAATAAATAAATAAATGTTGGTGGACAATGCACACAACACCATCAAGCCCCAACTGAGCATTGTAATATGCTTGTAAAATGGTGACTGGATGGCTGATAGAATACTTATGTATTTTTATATATATACATAGATACTTTAAAACATACGCAGAACAAACATTTATGTCCGTCACACAAATGTGTGTCCTAAGAGGGATCCAACCCTCAACCTACAGCGCAAAAGGCAGAGCAACCACCATCTGAGCTGACAGGCTAGTCAATATTGATAAAATAATTAAGAAAAATAAAAACAAATCTATGTGGTATAAAAGAAAATCACATTAATTTTACATGGTGTCATTAATCTTTTAAAACCAGTGTGGTGAAAGGATTTTATTGCGCCTCAAAGACTCATTTCTTGCACGATGTACTGGTGCCATCCCATCTAGATTTGTACATTTTCATTAAAATATCTACTGAATTGCCATCTCCAGAATAGTAAACTACGACCTAGATTCCAGTCTTACATACCTAACCTCTCTTCAATTATATAATGATGTCTCTGCGGAAGTGGGTTATTCTGAGGACAATCTACCTTTAGTACTGGACAAATGAAATATTGTACAGTTGGAAATTTGACGAATTTATCTGCAAGATATAAAAGATGAAGGTTATTTGTTACGATGATTGTATGATTGTCCAAAGACCCACTGCGGAGAAGTCGCAAACGAGATCATTTCAATTGGGGTAGTAGATCAGTTCATTCTGAAAATATACAATTTTATCTTCTTTTTTTTCGTATGTCTCAGTGGCCAATTCTGGTAACGGAGATACTTGGAATCTGGCTAAAACAAGGATTGATATAGAAAAAATAAATCTAATTATACCTGATTCTTGAATTTCGTAACTACTACTTGTTCATGCTCTTTATCTTATTTTATTTTATTTAGAAACTTGTATTTTGCTTTTATGTAACACAAAGATTAAAACACATAGTCCAGTAAAGTTTCCACAGTCACTATACATAATATAAAAAAGAGTGGACATTTAACTTTATCATATATATTTTTGTTTTCAATGATATATATGATTATAGTCAATAAATAATGCCGGCCATTTCACACAGCATTATCTGCCCCCAAAGTAAGCGGAGCTTGTATTATGACTGATCGAATCGAATGATATGACTCAGACATTAACAAATTGGTTTACAAGCTAAACAATTAAGAATAACTATAATAAATTGCCAATATACGCAATTTTAAGTTTACTGATGCGTGTAGCATGTATAGGAACTGGCAGCACGCTTCAGAGAATATGTTATACAATATAGTTTACAATCATGCGTGGATCTAGTAGTTCTATAACATCATTGTCTGCAAAGCGTATGTAGCGACAGACGTTTTAGTGGGCATCAGACTATACCACACTCGCGTACTTGTAAATCACATAATTGAGAATGTGACAACCTTAACCAGTAGAATTGGATTTAATTGAGGCGATTCTATTTATAGTCGGCAAGTGCAAAGTTGACATACATAATTCTATTTAACCAAAAGCGTCCGAGATGAAGATGAGAAAGGAGTGGATACTGAAATGACGGTTGATAGCGTAGAGTGAAACAGAAGAACATAATTATACCGACCCTACACAAAGTAGGATAAGATCAAAATGTCTAAAAACGCTTCTGAGTACATAAGCACATAAAAGTACAATAACAGAAATAGTTCAGCACCAACTATATGTGTCAGTTTTCTATAAAACGGTGTGGGTACTATACATTACTAAACTGTGTTTCAATATAACTGATATGGTTCATAAATCTATATATATAAAACAGTCGTGTTAGTTACACCTTTTATAACTCGAGAACGGCTGGACGGATTTTCATGATTTTTGGTTTGTTGGATTTGATTTCGCCCTGAATAGGAAAACTAACTATGAAAACAATTTAAATATTTGCAAAATAAAATAAAAGATCGAGATTTAATGTGGTGAGTTCAGATTGATACAACCTTTGAAGTCTTTCGGTTTTTGACGCGACAACGTCTAATCAATCGATGAACGCCGGCTACATGCACGAAAAAGGATGACTCATTATCCCGTTACTCTCATTGTCCCGTTACGTTCATTGTAACATTACGATCGGAGCGAGAGCGCATAACATTATGACGTTGTCACGTTAAACTATCGTCCGTAAACCGACTTTACAGACAACCAATTTTTTTTAAATGTTTTTTTAGTTGGAATTGTGCGCGCGTTAATAAATACATACATTTTGATAATCACTGGTTTAACTCACGTATTATCAAACAAGGGTGTTTTTGATAAAATAATATGACTAAAACCTGTGTTTATCAAAATGTATGTATTTATTAAAATTAAAATAAGTAAATACATAAAATAAATACTGTTAGAGTACATATTTTGAAGAAGTTGTTATTTGAATAGATGAACGTGTATTTCGTTTATCATCACTACATAGTATAAAACAAAGTCGCTTCCCGCTGTCTGTCTGTCCCTATCTGTATGCTTTGATCTTTAAAACTACGCAACGGATTTTGATGCGGTTTTTTAATAGATTGAGTGATTTAAGAGGAAGGTTTATATGTATAATACATGCATAATATAGTAGAGAAATAATGATAATTTTATAGGCTACTAATGTGATGTCGTAAATAAACTCATTTTTTGAGCTTACATTGCAAACGCTGGCTGAACTCTACAAGATAAATCAAAATAATGTACTACAGTATTGTACACCTTAAAAAGGTCTACAAAAAAGTCCGCGATGGTATATGTATATCTACCATCTACTTAGATAACGTTGTATATATACATTCTGTACTATATTTAGTATCAGCATTGCACCCGTGCGAAGCCGGGGCGGGTCGCTAGTTGCTTATATATTACTAAAATTAAGTCAGTAGATATTGTATTAATTAAAATAAAGAATCAATTTAGGATCGTGTTCTATAAAAACTAGAGCAGGTCACGAATGATTGTACTTTAAAATTAATATCATTAATTATCTGTTAAAAGTCGTGTTTATTATTGCAAGATTGCTGTTAATAAAATAATATTTATGGGATGATGACATTATTATTAGAGAGTTAGAAACAGAATGATGTTGCCAAATTTTCATGATTTGTGTTACTTGTAATGCCAAAAAGCTTTAAAACTGTTTATAATTTTATATTTTGTTGAATTAGTTTATAAACATGCTTTATTTTGTTTAATCAAAAAATAAGGAGTATCTTAGGTATGAGTTACGTTAGTTAAGTTAAAGATTGTACCTAAATACAGATAACATAATTATAGATCTTCTTATTGTGTCACTAGTTATTTCTAACCAGTGTGGTAAAAGGATTTAGTGCGCCCGAGAGGCTCATTTCGTGCACTTAGGTAATTCTAATGTAAGCTCTCGACCTTCGCGATAAGACCCGCAGAAAAGACGAATCAGTACATGCGGTGTCGGTTAGATTGCAGATTGGAATATAGATGATACATATCTAACATAGATTTTAAGACATTACTTACGAACCTCTGTATTTTGTATATTGGTAAATAAATCAAATATATACCAATCTATCTATGTAGCGTCACTACATAGTATAAAACAAAGTCGCTACCCGCTGTCTGTCTGTCCGTATGTTTAGATCTTTAAAACTACGCAACGGATTTTGATGCGGGTTTTTTTAATAGATAGAGTGATTCAAGAGAAAGGTTTATATATATAATACATGCATAATATAGTAGTGCAAGACTGATAATTATAGAGGTTTCTAATCACATTTTGTAGTATATTTAGTATCAGCATTGCATCCGTGCGAAGCCGGGGCGCGTTGCTAGTAATTTATAAATAATAAGTAATACTTATAATATATATTGGTGGACAATGCACATAAACTAATTATAGCTTGTATCATTTTGAACGGATGACTGGTAGAATACTTATAAATTTTTAAACACTAACATTATGATACCTTATCATATGTTACACACAGACAAAAAACAAATATGTGCCTATATTCATCACACAAATATTTGTCCCCCCAACCTACAGCGCAGAAGTCAGTGCCACCAACTAATCTGACAGGCCAGTCGTATATCAATCATATAAATATATATTAAACAACATGTATATAATGTATTGTTATAAATATGTATAAGCACATTAACATTGGAAGCAACAAAATGTGGCCATGTTAAAAAGCTAATATAAAATTAGCGTATAAATAAGTGGTAAAAAACAAAAATGAAAAAATATGAACAAAGACATACATTAAAATAGGTAAGATTTTCTTTTAATTTACTTAAAACTATAAATATTTTTTTAAACCTTAAACTGTTTTTAATATAGTGATTTTTTGAATTACATAAAACATTCCTAAATTTCCGGATTGTATCTACCAAACTAGTCACATAATCATTATTAAACACAGCCTGACTTCGCTCACTGCTGGGTATACCTAATAGGCCTATGGGTCTCTCTTTATATGTGCCATTGATTTCGGTTCTGTGCCAGTCTCATCCAGGTTCGACCCGAGATGTTTACTATATCCTCTGCCCATCTCGTCGGCCAACAACGACCAACCAAACTACTCAGTCTCAACAATAACTAATATCTCTAAGATCTTATATCTATATCTAATAATATGGCGATCATTAATTCACTCTGCACCATGCATTACACAGTTCTTTCCACTGCCACATGAAAAATGACTCAGAAAGCTCAAGCCGCCATAATTAAATGCTCCGAGAAAATGATTTATGTGCACATTTAGACTTAAAACGTGGTAAAGTTGGCAACCCGTATTTATGAGCTAGTTTATATCGATCGTTAAATAGAGGTGGTTAAACAATTAAGTAGAACGCATTATGACGTAATATTTATAACTGTGAATTGTGACAAATCATTTTAATGAGGTAAAATGGTCTAAAAATGTTAACTTATTTTACCTGTTCAACGGACTAAATGATATTTTGACGTTTTTCAAAATGACAGTCAATATAATCACTAAAGACAACTGTACATCATATATTACAACAGTTGAGTGAGCATATCAAAAATGAATGAAAATTAATACCTATGCAAATGAAACTTATATGTGTAAATAAATAATTGACAGTAGTCAAATCTTGAAACAATCTAGCTAAAAAATCGATTCTTAGGTTGTCATTTCATTAAGTAACATAGCTCTGTAAATTAATATTTGTTAATCGTATTGTTGCATGATTTATTCAGTAAAACTTAGCGGAATTTTAATAAATAAATTGTGACTACATTAACAATTGAATGATATGTGTATTGTGGTGCAATGTGATTTGAACGACGAGGAATCAAAAGAAAACTAAACGGCCATTCCGCGATGACGTTTAGAATTGACAATTGACCATCGACTAAGACTTTATTAACAAACAAATTGACCATAAACAAATATAAACACTTGACACTGGCAAAATTTACATTATTATGTCATATGCCATAAACAAAGAAGAAGAAGCTAAAAAAATATGATATAATATTCACGGGTTGTGAATAGTCTCCGTTAGATATAGAAAGGTTAGTTGTATCTAGGACTGTCATCTTTAGTGTCTGATAGAATGATGTGACAGCATTATATATTCTATTTTCGTGTAAGCAATAACTGATTTCATAGATAAAATATAAGTGGCCCAGATAAAAACATTATCAACGATACATACGTTTTGATTTCAAGAACAAAAGATTGTTTTAAGATTGTGGTACTACAGGTAGCCGCTTTTCAGCTGTCAGTGCACCGATATTTTTTGCTTGCATAATTTAACATTTTATTATAAAAACAATAAAGTGGCTTCTGTTTTGGTCAACACTCCTTTTGAAACGCAATTTTAACGTCAAGTGAGTAAATAAACTCTTTATTTGGCAATATTTTCTGAGCCGGTATAAATGATCGTAAGTTAATATGACGATAACTACTGCAACTATACTGCAACGGTGAAGCGTATTCGATTCCCTAAAAAGATCTAGACGTAGGCCTTCAACCGTCACTGACATTTTGTGGTTGCATGTGTTATAAGCGTTGCCCTTTATACCTTGTGGTTGCATACACCCACCGGAACTTAACAATTAATACGGAACAAGAACACCCACTAACTAAACTAGAGTAAGGTTGTTTGACATTAACATTCCAATAGACTGTGACATTGTCCTGGCTAAAGAAAGTTTCTTCAATGTATCTATGAAATAGGTAGAACTAAGTACTCCACAAGTAGAAATTATCAGATCCGACTTTTGATTATTTTAGAAAAAATATTGATTCAAGTAATTCAACGATAATTAGACTACTTACTCTAGTGATATTATTTATACCTGCACTATTATATATGATATTTATTATTATATCTTGGATCACTAGTGCAGTGTTTGTAGTACAACTGCTTTCTGATCCGAAAGTCGTGGATTTGAACCTATAAGCGGGGATGAGCTTGTACGTCATGTACGGAATACTTGCGAACTATGCAAATCGTGGGCATGTTGTGTTGGGCAACCAAATGGACGAATGCAAGAAGAGTTCATGCAACGGAGATGCGAATGAGATGAGTGGAGTGACGATAATGAATTAGTATATCAGAGGAAGTTTGAAATTAGTGCCAGTGACGGAAAAAATAAGAAATAATAGGTTAGCGTGGTGTAAGCATGTCATGCGGAGGAAAAAAGTCATATCACAAGAAGGGTGATAGATTTTAACATGGACGGATACAAGGGTAGAGGTAAGCCTAAGAAAAGATGAATGGACTGTGTGAAAGATGTTATTTGTAAGAAAGAATTGTACTGATACGACGGTTGATAGAGGGGAGAGGAAAAAAGAACCTGCTGTGCTGACTTAGGATAAGACCAGGAAGATGTCTGTCCTCTGCCTACCTCTTTTAGACATCCTCAAAGATATAAGCAACTAGATAATTCAGAAGATGTCTATCGAGACTGCGGATTAATATCGTCAGCATATTCTATTAAAGTTTTCCTATATTGGTAAGGTAATTCCAAATTCCAAAGGTATAATTCAATACAATCACAAGGATCACTTTGAAACGTCTAACATACTAGGTGAATTTCGGTGCCAATTCCTCGTGACCCAAGTTCGAGAAGACTTAATGATGAACTAGTGCAGATAGATGCTTATGCCACGGTACAAGTTTTAAAGTTTACCTGTCAATAGTATGGTTTTTGTTATTGGATTCTTTAGGAATATTTACAAAAAGTCGCAACGTTTTCAACTTCGAAATCTGTATCCGTTGATTTTGGCCGAGTGCCGTTGGAGTATTTTGAGCTTTATTTTCTTCTATAATATTGTTGATCCGGTTACAGTATTTCATAATCAAATTGTACTTTATTTTATCTTCGTCTGCTACTAGTTAGACCGAGCTATTGATATAGTGTTCCAATTCCATTTTCCATATTGGTGTTTTTTCTGTAATGTACAAGATGTATAGATAAACATCTTAAAATGCGCCATCATGAATAATTTATAAATAACCAGAATAACGTCTAATGATATTTTTAATTAAGATCAGTAAGTTCTAGCGTGTGTGTGTATTAATTCGCTCAAAGTATAATAGGTATGTAGGTATTTATCTGTAGCCAAGTGTTCGAGCATCAAATCTATTAAACGGAAAATTTTCCCGCGTCACTTAAATATCGTGGTTTTGAGGCCAACACCGTCTACAACATTCTGCATAATTATCACTACTAATTAACTAAAGCCATTATTTCTTTCATTCAACGACCGAGATCGACTGGATTATTATGTCATTTTTGTATAAATAATCCAGTTTTAGAAATAGGTAAATTTACAACAATAATAGGTTGCCATTTTTTATTATACTTCTGTCTATATCTGTAACTAAAGTAGGTAGGTACTTAAATATGCAAATCATTCTATTGTCAGTCATTCCCGGTAAAAATATCGTTTTCAATGAAGTTATCATTTTATTCTAAACACACAAAGCACTGTTTTGATCTTTGTCTCGCGTCAATGAGATTAGATATTTGTGGTCATGTGGCTCTTATCACTTATGAATCAGGTGATCACTTGATCAGTGATCTTTTTTATTCGTAAACTGATATCTTCAGTCAAAATCACTCGATTTTTAATTTAAAAGAACCTTTGTGGCTACTGTTCGACTACTCAAAAAATGTTACATAGCCGTGAGCTATGGAAATATTGATCTAATTGATTGGACAGTCATGGGTCCATTATTGTGTTTATGGTTTAGTAATACAACTTTTGCATGGTGCTATGTTTTATGGGTAAAAAATCCAACTGGATGTTGACCTATTGCATGGTATATATCGAATACCTAATTACTAAAATAAAATGTCAACAACCCGTGTGCTGTAGAATAGAGATATCTTTTAAGTGACGCGTATTTTAGCTGGCATTAAATAGCTGAGCTCACCTTATTTTCTTAGGTACATTATATTTAAACAAAATAATTAAATAAATGTAGATTTTTAAAAATCTTATGAATTCACTGTGATTGTCAGTTGAATAATTATGAAAATAAAGAGGAAATTAATAATTACAGGGAGGCGTCGACGCACGCGGGGCTAAGTCACCGATCGGTAGTGAGGCGGCGCGCGCGACTACACTACTTCGTTCGTCTGCGCCCGCGCCGCACGACTCCACGCAACCTACGCACATCCTGCCACGCTTCCCCAAACACCCGCGACACTCCTGTGCTAGTGGATAAAAAACAAAGTAACCGTCAAAACTATAGTGAAATTCCCAGTGATTCCGTTCAGTGCTATCTAACTAGGTGAATGCGCGTGTGTTTCGACACCCTCTGCTTTGGATCGTCACAGCGCACAGCTGGTGACGATGAGCCGAGGTCCTTAGTGCCTTCAGGTACACTTACGGTGGCGCCCACCGTCAACGGTGACAGACGCGCTTTAGACGAAACTTATAGAGAGACAGAGTTAAACGGTATAATGGGGACTCCTAGCGCTATGAACGCGGACTCGGAAAATTGTGTAGCCAACGCGACGATGGCAAACGATATGCAGCCGCTGATTGAGAGAATTAGGGAACTGGAGGCGTTGTTGAAGCAACGCGATCAGGAGATGCTGGAACTGCGCTCGCAGCTGGATAAGCTGCAGAGCGTGTTCCCCTACCAGCAGTACGTGAGGGCGTCACGAGCCCCTCGTAAGCAGAGAGCCCAGGGTATCTCAGCAGAGCCACAAACGAGCTCATCCCTTCAAGATTTGGCGCATCAAACCTTCCCTGTTTACGACAAGAATGAAACGTGAGTACCCTTTTATTTGTAAATATTGGCCTACTTTATTGAGGCGTTGTTTGATCAGAGACACGAAGCACTTGACATTTTAGCATTACAACAATACGTTGGCTTTGAAGCCAGTGTAAACAATTTCTTCAGTAGTTTGGCTGCTGCTGTTAGGAAACAAGATGCCAAACTAATGACGGTATCAGACGGACAGGCAGCAAATTAATGGGCAATAAGTACACCTGCTGTGTGCTGTATTTATAATAATACGTAGCTACGTACGTCAAAGATATTATATCCCATATTTCTACGTATACAGTTTGTATAAACAAGTTAGAAATATATTTTATAAATCTCAATTTAGTGAATAACGAAAATGGGTCTACCTTATCACAAACTAGCTAATGAATTGCTAAATCTGTTGCCATCTCTATTCATTGACGTAAGAATGACAAAAACAGACCATTATAAGATCTATGGTATATGGTTAGGAATCAGTTTATCTTAATAACCTGATGTATGGGTAGGTCAATGTCATAATGATGACCAAACTACAAAAAAATATATTTGTATGCTGATAGCAACTCTTACCAACGAGTATGTTGTTATTTATCTACACTAGTTACCAGATGTGTCTCATCATAACTTCGTATCGTGTGACTTGTTATTTTGAACCGGCGGTGTGTCAAAAGGATTAAAATACGCCTCACGAGGCTCCTTTCATGAACTTTCTTCAAACTTTTGGTTCTACGACATGTTGGTCTCCTCACCAATAATAAATTCAAAGCGTTCTGGCTATATGAATGAATATATTTATATAAATGGCATTAAGTAAAATGCCTTGGTTACCTACAGCATTTCGTAATGTGACAGCAAATATCGCTCTTCTAATAAAAAACTCGTGATCAACATATACAATTTAATATTGTAGCATGGACATCATAACTAAATTTGTCAATAAGATTTTGAAGCTCAAAATCACTTTTACCAAATGGTGTTTCTGCAACTCGTAGAGACCTTCTTGACGCTGGACATAAATTTAAATCCATAAGTAAAAAATAGGAAGTTCAGTCAGAATTCACAACATGTGAAGGAAGTAATAAATTCTTCAAAGCACCTGGAAAAAAAACTAAATTATTATGATTATTATTACCTAGGCATATAATGCAAAAATGAATTAAAAAGAAAACAGCTGTAATTGTAAAACAATCAACCGCAATCATCTTAGATTGCTGAATTACATAATTGAATACCATATACATTACGTATCTGATAATGGATATGTATAAAAATAGAAATTGTTTACACATCATAACACCAGGATTGCGATTTTTAATCTCCTTATTGCGGTCTCATCTTTGATAAGACAAGCAAGGTCTTAAACAAATAATATTACGTTAAATAGTCGTCATTTCAACGTGGTTGAGTCCCGGATATTTGATTTTTAAAACAAAATTTAATTTTACGTTTAGTCACCTAGCGTCCGTCGGTCACAGAGACTTTTTTGTTTTTTTTTAATTTTTCCGTTATTATCTATGCGTAACAGTTTTTTTTATGTTTAAAGACTTTTCGTGTTTGATGATTTTTCATGCCCATATTTTGTTCTAAAATGTATATATTAACATATTATATATAGCCTTGTTCTTAATATGTTTAAAAAGAAAAAGCACTATATCAAAATATTAAAATGTCATTTAAAAAAATCTACAATAAAGCAAAGTACTACCGCCGTGCGTGTACGTGACCGCCGTTTAGTTAGTAGTTAAACTTAACAACACGGTAGGTAACTATGGGTTAAAAATTATAACGATGTTTTTCTAACAAGCAGAGTGAGAAAAAAATGAGTTTAACCTTGTTAAAATATTATACTATATTCATAAAATATTATCTACATTTGCATGGTTTTTTCATCAGCGTGCGAGCGGATACTGTTTACGATCTGTATTTTGTAAGACTCATAGGAAATACCTAAATAAACGATATCACTAAATGCCTTTTAATAATATTATATATTTAATGGATTTCCGCACACCTGATTTCATTAAAAATATAACCTTCTTCATTTAAAAAATAATTTTAACGTGCTCTGGAATTCTCTGGCATCAATTACTTTAATAGGTTTGACACCCAAAATATTTTAATAAAATTCAGCCTCTGTTTTGCATTGTTTGCATTATCTTAAGGAGTAGAGATAAAAATGCAACACATATTTGTAATACATAAGTATTATATTTTTTTATTACGTGGTAGGTAACGATAATACAAATTCCCTGGTTTATTTTTAGGTAAGTATACCCTGATCGTGAGTTTTTAGGATTTAGGATTTTGATACAATCTAGATAAAGCCCTACGGGTCCCTCATTACAATTCGTTTCCAGTTCAAAAATATAGTCAAAAAGTAGCGGTTCAAGGCGATTAGATAACCTCAATGATTGTCCTTATCGTTGTATAACATCACGCTTTTATGCTTCAAACGTTCTTCAGCAATGTCATCATTGAAATTAGGATTCGTAGGATTTGTTTTATGGTGTATACTTGTAGCACCATCCTTATGTGTTGTTGTACAACCTCGGTATTCTTAAGCAGCGACACTGGGCGGAAAATTATAAAACTTCCGCAGACAGGTTCTGGGTCTAAAAAATACTAAAGCCACAAAAACGCTTTTGACAAAAATGATATTTAAAGCTATTTGGCTGAATAAATTAATTTTTCTTTTAAATTTACTTACTTGGTATTTTGTCTTGGTTCGGGTGGAAACTGCCGATTCCAGCCACCCGATGTTCTCCACGAAAAATGAGCACTGACCCCGGTGCAGGCCTCCCTGGGTGTCCTAGGTGTTCCAAAATGCTGAGCACGTTGGGATGCCATGCTAGTCTAAGAACACATGCGGTTGCCTCCTCCGTGCTCATGCATCCTCTGCATAATGGGCTGTCTGCAACACCAAATGAAAATAGATGCTTAGTGAGCAGTGACATGTAACAATGCCTACGATATGTAGCAGATTGTTACGTTTGAGACTTGAAGCTTTCTGGAGTATCTCGGATTTAAATCCTTAATTTACTTGTCATACCTTCCGCATACTACATGTTTTAGTAATGTTAAATATTTTTGGCAAACAAAGTAGTTTTTGTTAGAACGTTTTGAGTTGTTCGTCAACTCGTAGCTAAATAGTCGTACCACGTGGTACGAGTTAGCAAATTGCAAAAAATATAGTATTTTCGTTGTTCAACTCGTACCTTTTTTTTGTATTGAAATTATTCGTCAAGGGTCACTCAGCTAAAAAGGAGAACCATCATTCTACACCCAATTGTGAGTTTTTATTGTCATATCCAAAAACATTGTTTGCACCTGTTTTCATGATGACCGACCTATATCTATCGATGTCGTACTTCCTAAATTTTCGTGAAAAATGCCTGCCATTGTTTTGTCCAAACTGACTATGGCCTTCAAAATTGTCATCCTCAATTTACGTACGCTGTATTAGTAAGTGAATTAGGAGTAGGTACTTAACCTACTGAGCTTTTATTATTATATTTTTGTCCTCAATTAATGCATCACTATCAGCTTAATGTAGTAATCGTGGTTTACACATAATGAGAGGCATTGATATATTTAATTCGTTGTCATCACCTTGTTGTGTTTCCTTTTTGCCGTTAAATTCCTTTTCATTCATATTTGATTTATGTTTGGTCTTTATGGTAATGTATGACATGTTTACGACTTATACGAAGGCATTTATTTACAAAAACAGATGCATCAACATTATTAAAAGTAAGCCCAGGAGCAAACACAGTATGGTTCCATTAATTACCATAAAAACACTACCTGTTGATTAACATAAATTGTTTCGGGTGGCATGACCAATTTCAAAGTTGTTGATTTGAAACATTTTTGTCAATGAAATAAACCAGTTCAACCATATCATTGGCATCTCTTATTTAGGAATGTCTTATATTTACGATAGTTTATTAAAACAAGTTTTGATTTTTTGACTATGTGAGGTAGCTCCGAGAATAACCTGTTGTTTGGATCAATCAGTGGCCAGTGATTAATGATGGACTTTAACATCAACCAGCTGAAATACTATTAAGTTTTAGAGCTTCTCTCTGGTTTGTTTAAAAACATGCCGAACTGTTGCGAGATGATTGACTATGCGTATCCTTTCTATATGATACTATCAGTGCAACGTCAAATCTTGCCTTCAACAAATTGACGTAAGAAAAGCGTTTACGGTTCCCGAGGTAAGAGATAACTTAATTCACGGAATTCTCTACTGACACATCGATTAATCTTCTCAAAGAGCGTTTATTTGCCATAATGGTACCAATGTATGTTATCCTGTCATTTACATTCTTATCAAATAGGTAGCTGGACGTTAAATTATGTGAGTGCCTTGTTATGTCAGTCCTTTTCAAAATGTAGTATGCAAATTGTTAGAATTACCCGTATGCTAAGTAAATGGTATCTGTCATGAGTTGAGTAAAATATGATAGAATGATACTTGTTTCATACGATATAAAATATGAACATTAATAGCAAACGATTAAAAATAATAAAATTATTGTATTTATCTGAATGTGGAGAACGTATGGGTATAGGTTAACCCTATAATTTGGAGAAAATAAATGACAATCATTTCAAAAGTCGTTATAAACGACTAAAGGTTTTAATGATTAATATTGAAAAGTCCAATTAAATGTCTTTTGTCGAAGCCGTGTCGTTTATCACAGATTTAAACATAGTAATTTTTAGGATTAACGATTCGCTCGGACCATTTAATTGGAATATGAAGTAGCAGATTATATGACAAATGAACTTATACTCAAAGTCAGTGAGTTGGAATCGTGCACTTGTTGAAACCAAAAATGGCAATGAGTGAAATCTCGTTTTGAAAATTGACCCTTTTCGATACGACCACGCACTTGCACAAGTGTGAAATCGTATAACAGAATATATTTTTTCGTCAGTATTTTTGTCATACGATACCATCATATAAAATTTCTGTATAATTAAAGTCAAATAACAATATTTACATTGTATAATTAATGCAACGAGTTGGCTTATATGGTGTACGCAAGTTGTTATTGCTAGGTTTATATAAAACAAATTCTATTAGTACAAACTCTAAACAATGTCACATGCAAATAAGATCTCGCGTCTGATTTATCGATCATGTTATCAGTGTTTATTTTTATATGGTAACTCTTATAAATTTCAAATCCATTTAAATAATGACTGCAGTAATCATGCTAATTTACATTTAAAAAGTTAATTGCATAATACAATATGTACGAAAACAATGATAGAAATTATTAAGTATATCTCTCTAGTTTCCATAACAAGTAAGCCCTCCTTACTTTGGGGCTAGATGATGCTGTATGATATGTCCAACATTATTTATAGCGTTATACCTACTTTTTACAAAGTTACTTGTTGGAGTTTACTTCCCTTATTATACTTACTAGCTTCTGCTGGCGGCTTTGCACGCTTTGTATGTACTTATATATAAAGTAGCATATTGTCCGTCCCCAAGATATCTTTATCTAATCTATCTCTTAACTAAATTTCATCAAGATCCGTTCAGCTGTTTGGCCGTGAGAAGAACAAACGAACAGACATACTTTACATAGACACTTTCAAATTGATAACATTAGTATCGATTATGTAAAACACGTTTTTTTAACAGATAATACTTACAGATATATTAATAAAAATAATATGTAAATATAATTGTGATCTTATACTTTATCACCCGATAAACATTCCTAGTTTATATTAAATAAAGACAATAAATTTTATACACTAGGTTCGCTATTAATTATGTCGTGGCAATATTATAAATATATCAGAGGTGTCGTTTAAAATGTTTGTTAATATATCTAATCTCCTACACATTTGTTTGTAGTGTTGCGTATCTATAGTGTTGTGTTATAAATAAAATTATCACAAAATAAGTCACGGCTTCTGAGCTTCTGTTTTGCATCTTCTTTTATCTAATGTATCAATGGCAATGATTCTGCTGTTGTCTCTAAACTAAAACTAACTCAAATTGGTACTTTATTTTTCTTACTACACTCTATAAAAAGACCGCGGCATTCCCATTTAGTTAGCACTAGATGACCCGGTTAACTTCGTACCACCTATTATGCATTTAATTGTAAACCACCCTTATATTGTGGTGAATAAAAAAAAATATATCGGTCAAGCCATTTTGTAGTTTTTGCAAAACTAACGCAGGGCAATGATTTTTTAAACATAGATTTAATAAATGCAACAGCAGATTATATGACAAATGTTTGTATTTTCTGCAAGTATTGAGATAAGTATTATCTCGGGTCTGTTTCTATGTTATAATGTGTTTGTATTTACATATAAAATAAAAAGTATATAAGTAGTATATCACTTATGTGGTACCCATTACACAAGCTCTGCTTACTTTGGGGCCAGATGATGCTGTGTGAAATGTGTGTGAAAATATAAAAAAATAGAGGCCCGTGCTCTATTTTTTTAGTGAACCTTTATAAAATATAACCACAAGGATTAATTTGAATCGTCTTACAAACCCGCGTCCTAGCGCTTCTATGTATGATTCTTGTAACCAAACCGAAAATGAATGAAACCACGAGATTACAACTTCGTTATTTGTAGAATATGTAATTATAGAATCATGGCCATTATGTCAAACTCTTTATTTAAAGTATCTACTTACATTTGGTAATTGGTACAGATACCGCATCTTGTTCTTTTATAAAATATATCTCCAATTAGCTTCTGGTTGGACCACTCTTTCACTTTGGCTTGTTTCGAAATTGATTGTTTCAATTAGTGCATTATCGAAATTGATTGTTTCAATTAGTGCATTATCGATAACATTTATTTGCCATACGTGTTTAACAGGTACCTACCCGGGTATGATCCATTCTGCGCGTCCTATTTTTTAATCGACTTCAAAAATAGGAGGTTACTCAATTCGATTTGTATGTATTTTTTATATACAAATCGAATTAAAAATCATACGAAATCATACTTATTATAACCGATTTCAAAAAAGGAGGAGGTTCTCAATTCGTCGGATTTTTTTAAAATGTATGTTCACCGATTACTCAAAGACGCTTGAACCGATTTGGAAAATTATTTTTTTGTTTCAAATGGTATACTTCCCAGGTGGTCCCATTTAAGTTCTATCGAAATCAGTCGAGCGGTTTTTAAAAAATTACCAGAAATCTAAAAATTGTATAGGAACATCGATGATATTTTTTATATAAGTACATGAAGTCGAAAAATCAACTAAAGTCCAAATATTGTATACATTAATGATAATTTTTATATACATGAAGTCGGCTGTCTTTTAGTTTTTAAAACATAATCATTAATAATATATACCTTCTCATGATAAATAAAGAAATAATGCCGGACATTTCACACCGTATCTTCTGGCCCTAAAGTAAGCAGAGCTTGTTTTATATTTATAGAGCTTGTTTAGATTTGGTACCCACCACATGACTGATAAACTATTATATATACTTTTTTTTTGTAATACATATTATACATAAAAGTTATGAAAACCTGATTTTATTAAATTAAAAACTCAATAACGCGAACTTGTTTTAGTGACGTAATAGTCTTTACAGGCTAATATCGACTACAGAGTCAGAGTTACGATCCAACAAAATCTCTAAAAGCCGCTCATTGCTGATGCCGAGACATGAGTGCTTGTTACCACGACTTAAAACTCAGTTTCGTTTACCGACCCAATTTAGCCACAATTAGCAACAATAAAGCATCTGCAATAAAGTCGTAATCATGTTGATATCCTTACAGTTTAATTTAAAGTTACAGTCACGACGTCCTTCTTTTGATACCTACTCGAACAATAAACGAAGCGAGATAGTCCGAATCACTTGACATACATTCTTAAGTCGAAAACTTCGTCAAACACTTGGGTTGTAATAAAGGCAAAATTAATCTATATCTATTAAAAGAGCTTAACCTGACTGACTGAATGATTCATCATCGCCAAACCGAAACCGCTGAAGCTAGAAAGCTGAAATTTGGAAGGTTAGAAGGCTTCCTTTTACAGCAAAACCTCCCACTAAGGCAGGATTTTTTGATATTTTTGCTCGTACCACCAAGAAACACAAAGCTTTTATTCCAATTCTTCACAACCGAGTCAATAACTATAGCTTTATTTAAAAAAAGACACCAAAATTGCTATTAAAACCGGAAATATCATAATATAATAGCGCAATATTTGCTTCGCAAGATGACCAAAGATAATCTTATCCTATTCGCATAATTTCTTCTTCTTCGTTAGTGGCATGTGTCATAATGATGACATTTTTTCCAGTATCAAGTGATTGTTTGATAATATAGTCTTAGTCGAATAGTCGACCATCATTTGTATATTCTAAATGTCATCGCGTAATGGCCTTCCAGAACTTTCTCGGGATTTCTCCTTGTTCAAATCACATTGCACCATAATACACTATTAATAATAATTATTACACCATATTTAAATTGTCCATACATGTGCTACGAAGTCACAATTTATACATTAAAATTCTGCTAAGATTACTGAATAAAACATGCAGTAGCACGAGAAAGAAATAATTATTTTAGAAGTTCTATGGTCCTTCATGGAAAGACAAACGAAGAATCTCGCACTTAAAGCGTGGCACATAATGTTCTCTCTCTACTATTCTAATGTCAATAAATAAAGATGACAACAGACTTAAACAATACATGAGCAAGTGTGTGTTTATAAGAACCAAAATTATTTTGCCAGTAATTTCACTTGCTCTAGTACCCTTAAAATCACAGTAAAGTACTAGGCACGTGGAGGCAAAATATCTGACACTGTGATCAGATATCCCTTAACCCCGAAGACAGATTCTTGCATACAGCAAAATAAGCGAAAAACTTGTGTTGTGTGACACGAATTTAAGACATGTTTGTTAAGTGCAAAATGTGTTTCTTTTTCCGAAGGATAAACAGATGATGCCACTGAACTTGCACAAAACATAGCGTTATTCAGACAACAATAAAATGAGTTCAATGTGTATTTTATTCGTCAGCTACTTGTGGTAGAACTGTAGGAGTTTCGTGACTCATTTGATAAAGATAATGTATTATTGTTTTCCACGGTAAGTCTTGTTTTAGTCACCTTGGTGAATCTTAGTGAATCGTAACCTCTTGCTGATTTTGTATAATGTTTCTATTAACATTAGCTAGCTAACATAACCTTAGCTAGTTAAAAGACGGATTATACAAAAAAGCGAACCAGGCCGATCTTGTTAATGCTTCTTGGACTTGGGTTAGAAGGATTTCGTATCTAAATTTACCTGGTATATAAGACTGTTCAGAGTGATCCTTGTGATTGTATATAATAAAAATATTTTTGAAATTGAATTGGTAAATTGAACTTCTGAGTTTATTATCTCAGTAGTTCAATCAGTACTGAGAATGAACATAAAATCTAACGCGGTTGTACAAAAATGATTGTTACTAAAAAGTGCGATAATTTCACGAAAGAAGAAATGGAAATTACTTTGGTCAGAAACTTGATGGAAAATAATAAGAAATAAAAGTTTTTAATGAACATTCAAACCACTAAACGGATGTGGTCTAGTATTTACGGTATGAATGGCGTCAGTTTTCCTGATGTCAGACCGCACGTCTACCTAGAAATCCCTTTCCTGGTGGATGGATGACTCAGCCGAATGCTTCTTACCTGCATTACCGCCTGAAGCATTTCGTAAACGTTCCTTTTAATTTAATAGCCTGTTCCTGTAATAATATAAAGAAACGTGTTTAAAAGTTTTAATTGCTTCATCAAATTGTCAGTGAAAAATTACCCAAAAATAAACGAAATTTATATGCACGTGAGTCGATAAGTGTTTGCGATACGCTTCAGCGAAATGCCGGCACTAGTACACAGCTTACTAGTATTGTAGCTGGTTTAATACATACGAATCTCACAACTTTAGCAAGTCCAGTTGTTCAATTTGACAACCTCTGTGGCGCAGTGGGTCAATGTCTGGCTGAGACGAAGAAAATGTAACAAATGTTTGTATGATCTGCAAGTATTTGTCTCGGGTCTGGGTATTAGTATGTATAATATGATTATATTTACAAAAAAAAAGTATAAGTAGTATGTCAGTCATGTGGTACCCATAACATTAGCTCTGCTTAATTTAAGGCCAGTTGATGCTGTGTGAAATGTCCGGCATTATTTATTGAAGTGATAACATCTTATGGGAGGGTATCCGCTTCGTTACGTAAGGCGTTACGGCAGTCTGCCTGGTTTCTCTTTCTCTCACGCATACGGCAGCGGTAGGCAGGCTCCTCCTCTCTCAGTCTTACCCACAGCGCTCACTTCTGTCGGGCGTCCCGCGACGCACACGTTGTTTTATTTATTGTACGTTTGTTGAGGCATCACAAAATACCATTAATAATTGGAAGGACCGCATGATATAAAAATAAAATAAAATGATATGTTTTGGGTTTCTAGTATGTGAGTGGTTATGCATGGAATGAAAAACATGAGCTACGAGCATAAAAGTAAAGGTAATTAACTAAATCAACATAAAATCTGTACCAAGTTGCTACAGTATCGATAGAACTCTTCAGATTATCGGAGTTGATGACTAGATACACCAAGGCTATAAATATATTTCGGTATAAATTTGATATGGCACGCATAGATTGAAATAAACAAATGCTTTTTTATTTAGGAGATATAAATATGAAATGTTGGTGAGTGGAGAAGTGTTCTAGCTTTTTAGTTTAAACTGCAGCACTGACAGTGGTTCGGTTTTTATGATCTCGTGAACCAATTATTCACAGCAAATTGACGTTGTTCGTCGAATAGTGTATTTTATTTTTGTTCATGGTTATGTATTGTTCGGTTTGAATGTCGTCAATGACACAAATAGTTAAGCGATTACAGGGATCACCCTGTATAAATAAAATGCAGTGTACCTACATTATGTTGAATATAGTCCTTTATAATGTGCAAAAAATATTATTTAATAAGGATAAAATTATTACATCTTATTATTAATTTATTTTTTAAACTTACGCGATCAGAACACATTATTATAAATATTTACGACAGAGTGTAAACCTGCCGAAAAAAAATCGGGAAAAATAGGTAAATAAACGCGATAAATACCCGTTAATAATTATAATAACTAATTTATTTGTTGATAAAAGGAAAAAAAAGGTAAGAAATGTACAGAATAATATAAATAATATAAAATCAAAGAACTATCATTTTGAGTGGTTCTTAACCACTCAATATCTATAGATAGCTCAACTGCTCCAGATCAGAGGGCAGCGTCTCAAAGACACTGGCGGCATTGCCACGTTGAATTGGCAATGCTATTACACTGGGCCAGCTCCTATCTATGTTCCCCATTGGCCCAGGGTCTCGAGTCCATAAGTCTCAAAAATGTAGGCCCTATAAAGACCTGCATTTTTGCGCCTTTTGAGGTCCACGATCCACATTTAGCCGCCGCACAAGCTCTATTTCGAACGGCTAGGAGATAGGCTCTATCTACGGAGCTTGAGCATATTTCTTTTTATATATATGTTTAGATTTCGTTTTATTTCAACAGTATGTCTATATCATATTTCGAAAGTGCACGTTGTTCATTAAAAACCATCTCGATATGGGAGAAATGTTTCGAGAAATACTACTTCCCGCTCGAGCTCACGGTTCGCACTGAGCAACTCGCAACTCGAGCTGCAACGAGCGGGCCGCGGATCAAACTCACCCTGATGAAGATTCTCTAGCTAGATGAATCGAAACAGTGTCGGTGCCTCCATCGACAAAATAACACGTGAGTAAAGACCGTGTTTATCAAAATGTATAGTCCAACTCACGAAAGTATTAAAGAGAGACATACAATTTGTGCGTAATCTATAGTTTTTCACTAACTACACACATACATAGATAGAGGTTAAAATAAAAGGGGCAGTAAAAAACACGATTTCCATGACGTAAGTATAGCACAATGTCGGCCCGCAGCACATTAAACAATAATCACACACAACGCAAGCCACTCGAATCATTAACCCTACATAATTTTCTCGTAACTTTGACGTGTCAAGAGTAACAGGTCTTTTTACTTCGAATTGATATTAAATCTGAATAAAGGTATGTGAACTCCACCTCTTTAATGGGTTGTGTAATTGTTCAGAGAATTCAATCTAGTTTTTGTATGTATACTATATCTGATAGATATTTTATATGGATTTTGTGCAGGCAGTTAGTTATGTTCATTGAACAAGTGCAAGTAACATGCGATGTTTTCTTGTTAGTATCATAAATAAAGAACACATTTTTTTTTCAAATTGTGTACCTAAGCGACGATGAAGTTTAAAAATGAATTAATTAATATTGCCAGACATTTCATACAGCATCATCTGGCCCCAAAGTAAGCAGAGCTAGTGTGATGGGTACCACATGACTGATATACTACTTATAATCTTTTTTTTATTTGTAAATTCATACATTTTATACATAGAAACGCCCAGACCCGTATCACAAGGGAACAAGCTTTGTGTTCCCTTGTGATTCGAGTAGAAACAATCCGTACAGTTATTTAATATAAAAACACCATTTTATGTAAAATAACGAAAGACGAACGACAAGACACGAATTTGTGACATCATACTATAAACAATATAAACATTTGACATTGGCAACATTGACATTATTATAACACATGCCATTAACGAAGAAGAAGTAGATTTAAACAACATAAGTATTAGTTAATGTGTGAATATAGAAAATAATATATTTTATTGTATACCTTATTAATAAAACATAATATAACAATTTAAAATGGTACAAATATTTAAGTGGTACAATGGGCGGCCATATCGCCGTAAACTTTAAATGGAAATGATCGAATAAAGTACGGTGGACGGCGCGGCGTATACTAATATTGTAATTATATAACTAAATACTACATACATACGCATACATAAAATAAATACCATAATTATGTCATTAATGATGGTATACCAAGTTTTTGAAAATAGGTAAGGATTTAGATACCAGATGGAGTCAGAGATCAATCCAAAGTTTCACGGCGTAAGAGAACTACCATAGTAACTATATATCAGGAATTTAAGCTGCAGGGTTTTAGAAGAACGTAAGGATCGTGGATTGGAGAGATGGAGGAAGTAAACTTAAAGTAGACCAGGACGAGTTTCTTGCCAGTTCTTCTCGGGCTTGGGTTAGAAAGAATTGGCACCTTAATTCAACTGGCATGTAAGTCGTTTCAAAGTGAACCTTGTGATTGTTTTGAATAAAGTATATATTTAGTTTTTATTTTGAGTAGACCGAAGTGTAAGGAAGAAAATTAGTAAAGAAAAGAAAAGATGTGAGCAATTCTTAATATTTATTTATATATTATATATATTAATTATTTATAATAATTATTTATATATATTAAAGATTAATTAGTGTCAACCTCTCAAAAACAAGTCCCATCTCAATACTTCATAATTTTCCTCAATCAATGATGATTTTGTCGTATCATTTTCTCCGCTGGTATTACCAGATGAAGCCCTATAAAGAGTATCGGCCGTATTATCGACACGGTCCTGACCATGTATGTGCTCTTTGATTCCATTGACATTCTCTAGCATAATATTTTAACCTTTTCCGACGAATTCACTGAATATTTACTCTAATTATTTGTATCATTTAACTGATTTACACTTTTTCAATAATTTTGACACTAATGTTGGATTTGGTTCTCCTAGCTTTTAGAGTCTTTATTTTGAAATAAAATTTTAAGTGGAAATTTATATAGAGTGGACACATTCAATATCTTCTGCGCTTACTTCTGTAGGTTGTGGGTTCGATTCTCTCACAGGACAATCTGTGTGATGAACATAGATCTGGGTGATATAAAGTATCTTAATTAGGTATGTATTTAAAAGTATGTAAGTATTTTTATCAGTCATCTGGACATCGTAATACAAGCTATGCTTAGTTTGGAGCTAGATGGTGTTTTGTGCATTGTCTACCAATATTTATTTATCCATACCAATATTATAAATTCGAATGTGTCTCGGTATGTCTGTTTGTTTTTTACCTTTACACGGCTAAGCGGCTGAACGGATTTTGATGAAATTTGAATAAGAGATGTATTGTGTCTTAAGGAAGGAAGTAGGCTACTTTTTATGTTGAAACCACGCAAGCGAAGTCGCGGGTAGCTCGTATTTTATGTTTTTTTGCAATTAGGAATAGATTTATTTAGAGTTCAAGTAATAAATGTCACCGTAAATATTGTATCTAATAAATTAGAAATTACTTAATATAGGTATGTAGTAATTTCCTAATTAAAAATATTTATATATTTCAAATATACATTATTTATAATTGTTGTAGTATCCTAAAACGCTCTATTGACTTACTTTACTGAATAAGGATTCAATAACTATTGACACATATGATATTATTGTTGCACTGCGTTTATAATAAATGTAATATATAGTTGCAAAATGATATAAAAATATACTCACTTATTTATTATCAAGTTCTTGACTGATTGTCGCTCGAGATACTTAAGATTTATATGATTTAAACGTTGATTGCAGGTGTGTTTTAGACTTGTTAGCAATACAAATTATAGTAAGGTAATTCTTAATATAGTTTGCCCTTAAACTTCTAAATTTTGGCATAAATTTGAAGGAAATTATAAAAAATCGTATTTATTTATATGAGTTTATATATATTCGATGACCTCTGTGGCGCAATGGGCTAAGGCCCGGCTGAGACGCAGAAGTTTGCGGGTTTAATTCCTGCCTCGGGACAAGTGTTTGTACGATCTGCAAGTATTTGTCTCGGGTCTGGGTGTTTCTATGTATAATATGTATGTATTTAAAAAAAAAAGTATATAAGTAGTATAAAATCAGTCATGGGACCCACAACACAAATTCTGCTTACTTGCGGGCCAGATGATGCTGTGCGAAATGTTCGGGATTATTTATAAGTATCAGTAATGTTGTGTAATTATTTTGCGTTTATTGAATATAAATATTAAAATCATAGCTCATTTTTTAGTGCACCCTAAACAATCTTCCATTCGAGTTAGGCTCCATTCTACCCAAAGGTTCTCTGGAAGAAATCGCTCCCATAGCGACAAGACCACCCATTGTTTATATATATTTAGGTATACTTAGTTGTCAAATTGATTATGTTAAGGTGTACAATAAAATGTTTTCATTCGTTCATTATTTATAACACCCAGACACAGATCTGTGTCTGGGTGTAATTTGTGTGTAAGTTGTGTGTTGAATTGTTTATAAATAATTATAAATAATTCAACACACAAATGTTTGTCCTCTAACGGAATCGAACTCACAACCTACAGCGCAGAAGATATTGTATATTTCCGATCCATTTCTATAGGTATTTCCACATTAAAACTTATATTACTAAGTATTAATTCCTACAAAAGTTATAAATTGTTAAAAAAACCTACGAACACAATTATTCTGAATTATGATAAAAAACTATGTATAATAAAGATATTATATATACCTACCATTATAATTTATAACGTAAAATAAATAATGCAAATCTAAAATTAAGTGCTTCCTGTGCTACGAATAATTCGTTTAGCATGATTAAAAACCAACTGCGTTGGTAGGTACAGTCGAGCTCTAAGGCCTAGTGCGCATTGCGGATTATTCCGCGGCGAATATTTTTGCGCAAAGTTAGCATCCTGTAAATTCTTGGTAGAACGCACTAGCTGTTCTTTTCGTCGCCTGCGGTTTTATCCGCCACTCACGGTTTTTCATAGCATGATGCGGTTTTCAATAGACTTCAAAAAATTCTCAATTCGGTTGTACTTTTTTTACCTTATAACTCCGTCATTTATGAACCGATTTGAAAAATATTTATTTAGCTGAAATTACATACTTATTGGTTGGTCCCATGGAAATTTCATCAAAATCGTCACGATAGTTAGGTTTTTAAGTCAAAATAGCTGGAAAAAATATGTCATCCAAGTAAACAACATTCCATATTTTGCTTTTCTCTGACTTTCCAGTGTTGTTACAAAAAATGAGGAGGTTCTTAATTCGATTGTATTTTTTTTATATTCAGTGAAGTCGGTTTTCTTTTTAGTTTTTAAAACATAATTATTTCGAATGAATTTGCAAACTGACCCACGGGGAGCCGTGAAAATTTTCGCTAGTGTCTGTGCCTATGTCTCATTCGATGTTTTACAGAAAAGTGCAATTAATTTTGCTGCAGATTATTTCGCAATGCACACTGGACCTAAAGATTTAATGTGACACGTTATCACATTATTCATAACGTTTTTTACACAATGAATAAAATGAGACCTAAAAAATAACATTACGGCTATTTATGACGTTTTGGTATTACTTAGGCTAACTGTACCAAAACAAGAAGCAAAACTCGTTACGGACCCGATTGGACTGAGTGCGAATGTATCCATACATTACGTACTTTATTAGCTGGTAACTTGAAGTAGGCAATATTTATTTACAATGTATTGGCATTACAAATAAAATCGAAATACCCTTGGAATAGTTCATACAAACAATTAAGTTTAGATTGCTTTATAATTATTTTATAATTAGGAGGTATACATAAACGAAAAGGTATAAAATAATTACGTTTTAAAAATTAAATATAAACCGACTCCGTTGAATGAAATTTGAGCCCATAAAAATACAACCGAATTGAGAACCTCCTCCTTTTCTGAAGTTGGTTAAAAAAGTTTTTACTTTACGCTTTTTAGTACCTTATCGTATTTTTTAACACCACTGGAAAGTCACAGGAAAACAAAATACGAAATTTCGTGTACTTTGATGACATATTTTTTCCAGCTATTTAGATTTATATACCCGTGAACCATGAAATTTTTATGGGACCAATCGGAAAGTAAATCCATTCACATAACATTTTATTTTTTTATTTCGGTGTATAAATGACGGAGTTTGAGGTAACACACTTGTTAAAACCTCTCGGAACATGGCTTGGTACCATCTGACGGCCAAATCTACGACCACGCGCGCTCATTGGCTTCCAGTTACACACTTCCATCTCATTTCACGAAATCAGGAAAGCGAGAGCATCAATAAAATTTAACACCCGCCTGCCAAAAGTCCCGCCTTAAAGTACTTTTTGAACATAGGTACCTATATCTTATTTTTCTAAATGAGATGTTGACGTTGTCCCACCTCTTGTGCTTATTTAGTTCTTAAATCTGACAATAAGCGTCACATACAATTATTACAGGCGACGCAAGCGATGTCTGACAAAACGGTATCAAGCAAAAGAAAATAAAAACATGTGTGCAACTCACACGTGGTAGAAGTGAAACCTCCAAAAATTTTAGAACCACGAATATAAGGAACACTGTAAATGCTTCCTATCTCATTTTCTCGCACGTTAAATCTTATGAATTTATGTGTCTGTCTCTTTTTACTGTCGCTTTTTCGTTTCATTGACTTTCAAATTACAACGATGCTAAAGAAGATTTCACTTCAAAAAGTATTGTATTTGTATTGTATAGATGTATTTTGAGAAGAAATAAAAGTATTGCAAGACCATTCAGCGTTTGTATTACGAATGTGAATACATTTTATAATACGTACCTAATAAATAAGTATTTAATAGGGTCGGGTTACCCTTTAAGCATTCACAGATAACGAGCCGTTCAAGACTCAAATTGGATCAAATGAATATAAATTGTATTATTATGAATATTGTAATTTGCATACTTATCTCATAGAGCTACAATATAAGCTGATATACGGGCACGTAAACTTATTTGCTTAGATATCTACTTATTCGTATAAGAAAAACCCATACCCATAACACAAGCTCTGCTTACTTTTGGTCTTTGTTCTACATATTAGATGATGCTGTGTATAATGTACGGTATTATTTATTTATTATAACAAAAGTCATATTTATTTTATTTACAATAATAATAACAAAAATGTACAGAATAATACATGTGTAATAGTTGAGCTATCTAAGGACCGCTTAAAACGATCTATAGATAGCTCAACTGATCCAGATCACTGCCAACGTTCCCAAGACACTGGCGGAATTACCACTTTGAATGGCAATCCACACCTCGCCTGCTTAGGCCTCTCTAAGCTAGTATCATCTGCCGCGATCCGGAGCTAACATTGTCCAAACGCGGCCTGGCACCTTGACTATACGTCAAACCCATCTTGCCAAAAGTTCTTGACTGACGTTACTACAACTATTTCTTGGCCACCATTCGATGATTGCCGTACTTCACCTTTCGTCACCACGCCTCGTCATGTGTCTATAAAACTCCACTAGTCTATTTAAATTCGACGGCATACTACACACACATATTTACTACTTCTCTCAGTTATTCCACATAAAAAAAAAACGTGGCGTCTCGGGACGCTCGACAGAAGTGATAACTTCTAGCGCAGTAGAGAGTAGAGTGAGAGAGGAGGAGCCTGGCTACCGCTGCCGTATGCGTGAGAGAAAGGGAAGCCAGGCACCGTAAAGCGTTACGTAACGAAGTTGTTTGCCCTCCCATAAGAAGTTATCACTTCAAAAACTCACTTATAACATTATAGAACTTCAATCGATCGAAATTCGATGTAGTGTTTCTATCGAAATAATCAGTTGCAGCTCAGTTCCAGTTCAGACAAATACAAAACAAGACACTAAACAAGAAACCCACCTGGTTTAGGGACGGGGGTCGTTGGGGTTCTTTAGTGTCCATTTGTTTGAACTGCCCCAGTTACCTAATTTGAAAATGGTCCTACAAACGTAGAGTGTAGTAGTTTTGCTCTCGCCTGTCCATTTATGCGACTGTTAGCAAATTGTTCAAGTTACACCTCCAAGCCTTTTAGATTGTAAACCCCTTTTTATGAGACAACTCCGATATGACCAGTATGATCGAATTACTTTTAAGACTTTATGGTCTGGCTAACTTGTGAAACTCTCGCGACTTTGTTTGTGCGAAGTAGTTTTCTAGCCATTCTTTCCTTTATTGATGTTGCCCTTTAAAGGGGGAAATTCGGAAAATCTTTTCTTATTTAACTCCTATAACCTATAAATACGATATCTTTAGATTGTTAGGTTTCTAGACGACTCTTCAGTCAGACTGCACAAGTTTTTCTATGGATTTAGAATGCACGGGCTGGTACTAATTACTATTGCATTAAGAAAACTGGTCACTGTGTCACAATGCAGTAATCTTGCTAGTGACCATGTAGGTATGTTTGAAATGATTGTAAGACATTAAAGCTGCTTGCTATATGCAGCTTCAAAAAGATCCTTAACTCTAATTAAGAAAAATACAGTTCTTTTTGACATACCGATTTACTCTACTTATCTGGTTTTATCCATTTAAGAGTTACATACTCATCTTAAACTGATTTTAAAAAGTGGAGGAGCTTCTCAATTTGGTTGTATATATTTATATTTTTTTTGTTAAATGTTTGTAACTTTAGATCTTGGTTGTTTATTAAGCAATTTGAAAACATTTTTTTGGTTTGGGAGAGTATACTTTTCATTGTTTTCATATTTTTGTTCCATGTAAATTTGATAAAAAATAGATTTGAATATAAAAAAAGATACTGTATTGCTCACCACAAATACATTGGACTTTCATAAGAAACAATGTTTTGCTACACGGTAGTACAATGTATAAATGAATACACTTAATAAAATATATTATTGAAGTCGGTTTTCTTTATTAGTTTTTTATATATATTTTTTGTGGTTTATAACACAATAAAAAAAAACAGGGTAATTAAGTACCCTGTGCAATAATATATATATCGTTTTTTTTTTTAAAGTATAGTCGTGTGAAGCGTTTGTCAATCAACGTCATCGTACATGTCATTCTCTACGCTAGGAAACTCAAATATATTTTTGCAATGGTTTTTATTCAAAGTTATAAGATGAGCTTATTTAGCTTAATCGGTGTCTTCCGTACAAATAATATTGTAATGAAGCAACAAATTTTAATGTTTTTTTGCGAAATACAAACACAGTCTTATTATCCAATTGGCATTATCATATATGTACTAGTTATGTATTGGATACTCGTTTTATCCGCTTATTATATACTTACCTTGCACAACACACGCAGGTTACCCATCGTGTGATTAAAGCAAGCTGTCGGTCTACTGGTTTTTACAAATGGCTAAATTTAAAATTTTGTTCACTTAACCGTCGCTTCCATCAGGTGGGCTTTTGTGGTGTGTGGGATGTTGACATTGACCCCTACAGAGATGAAGCGAATTTTCATTAGCACTTTTTTTTGTTTGGTTTTATTTTGTGGAAAGAAATGCGCACAGAATTTGAAGAAAACTATAAAACGATAATCAGAATTAGGATGCGATTGAGATTGACTCAGCGGTCACTTATTTTTGAACATAGGGTACAAAGAAAAATAATGTTTTTTTTAGTCATGTCATTAATTTTTTATAAAAATAATAAGTAAGAATCGAAATAGTAGTAGGGGTAAAACAGATAAAAAGTCAGGGCATGATATAAACATGACATTACAATTGGCAAAAATGGATAACGGGAGATGGACAAAGGCGGTAACGAAGTGGTGGCCAAGAGATGCTCAACGGCCAAGAGGCAGACCACCCGCCCGATGGTCGAACGATATAGTACAGTGTTGTCGGGAACCACTGGATGAGACTTGCTAGGGACCGGAAAGAGTGGCATAATAAAGAGGAGGCCTATACCCAACAGTGGATGCAATCAAGCTAAATGATGATGATGATAATGATATAAACGAAAAGAAATGGCAATTTACGATAATGATAACAAAAAGCGAATGATGGACACTCCAGTTAAAAGGTTTTAAAAGGGACCATTAAAAGATATTGTGGTTTATTGCTTTTCGATATTTAAAATAATTGCGATATAAAGTATTTTCCTGTTTTTTTTTTCAATAAACATTATCTATATTGACAAAGAGTCATGTGGGTATCTTAGAAAAGTTATTGTTTAATACAAGTAGGTAAGTACTAATTTATTATTATTATACAACCAGCATAAAAAAACTTAGACTATGAAATATAAAATCTATGTTTGTACCTAGGTATTTAATTACAAGAGTCCTACAAAATCTTAACAAAAGAATATAATCTTTTGCAGTAATTTAAGCAGCAAAAAAATTTAATAACCTTTAAAGCTTTTTTTTAAATTTCTGTTTAAATATCAGCAGCTTTAAACCAATTTTGGCTGTATCACATAATTAAAGAATTCAATAAGCCGGCTCGTATAATTCGTACGTTTTTCCTTTGAGTTACAACACACTGGAGTCAAACGAAATACTTTTTAACAGGTAATCGTAGGAAGTTAAGATTCTGAAGATATTTTTAACCTAAAATTTTTAACTAAATATAAGACTCCATATCTACCCTGAGGCCAACTTTGTAAATATTTCAATTAAGTTAAGGAAGTTCCTCTGATTCAGCGAACAACATTGGCGATTTTAATTAATCATCTAAAAGTCTCCGTCATGGCATAAAGAGGAAATGCCTTTTGTAAAGGCTCGCTTTTGTACATTTCTCTTATTATTTTTTAATTAAAATTTTAATCGTGACCAAGCATAATAGTTTTGCCCTGTATTTTAATAACCACATTTTTACACACACACACATACACACACACACACATACACACACACACACACACACACACACACACCCACGAACACACACACACTCACTCTCAAGATCACGCCTCTATATAATAACTCAACATTCTCCTGGTATTCCGAATAATCACCGTCCTTTCTTTTCTATTATTCTATTAAAAAAAAAAATGCCATACATACCATACTTACTTATTTGCAATTTAGAAGTTAGCGTTGCGTTTAAAATGGTATTTTTTTTACATTCCTATGTTAATAAATAACGATAGCAACAGATTCAAATAATGCAGTAACTAATAAATGGTAATGATAGACCTTCATTATAAAATGTGACGTTCACCTCAGTTCACATGTATCGGGCTTTGGGTCCAGTATAAAACCTTTAAGATCAAAAGCCGATCAAAAGTGAATTCTTGTTTCCGATAATTATGAATAATTTTATTTATGCTTGGAGAGCAGTCTCTCGCTGAACTTGTTGGTGGTCTGCAATTTCACGTCTTTTCATTAACAACTTTTTTATTTACCATTGAAAATAATACAGACGGTATTTTTATAGCGATAAAGACCTAAATCGCGTGTTTATGACATAAAGAACATATTGTTTAAATTGTAACGCAGATATTTATCACCTTTATAAAGTTGTACGAGTTTGTCAGTTTGATTTATTTATACACTTACCTCGGGTTATCGGTAGTTGGTTAATCCGCCGATAATCTACTTAAATTAAGCTTTATATGTGTTGTAGTAAAGTTGAATTTTACTTTCGCAATGACTTGATTTGTGACTTATTGAACAAATGTATAATTTGTCATCCACATTTTCGTTGCGGTACTTTAATTTAAATGCCTATGTACTTGGGTTGATAAATCAAAAATAAGTGCAACCTGACTGCAACAGGTTGCAGTAGTCAAAATGTCATTGTAATTTTGACATAGGTACCTTATCAGATTTTTGTATACGTAGGCACAGAATACTTATTAGTAAAGAGAGCGGACTCTGCAACAACATTAAAACTCTGTGAGCTGGAACCCGCAAACATTTTTTGAAATTACTGAATTATAACTTTTTTTAAACCCATATCTTTTCGAAAAATTTCCAAAAACTGAATTGACAAAGAATTCTATATTGTTATAGAATCTGTACACAAAATTTCACGAGAATCAGTTGAGACATGCGACCTGTAGAGGAGAACATCCGGACAGTAGCCGGCCGGACGCCGTTCGAACAGACATACGAAAGCATTTTTGCCTAAGCTGAATGCTACGATACAACAAACTGTAATTCAGCTCGCACAAGCACCTAACATTATACGAGTAGGTATATACCTACATAGTACCTCTCTCTCTAAAACGTAATGAGTTAACATATTTCAGACGTATATCAATGATAATTATTAACTTTCATTTTTTTTTCGTTTTCGTAATGCGTTACATTTTTTCTCGACTAGGTCCCCTCGCCAACCCGCGATACTTCGGAACGGAAATTCGTTCAACTGTATGACTTTGTAATTTTGGCCAAATAAACATTATTATTATTAACATATTGCTACATTTGTTATTGCCACTATAGAAGGCAGGGTAGGTTTAACACATGAATATACACTGTGACTCGTACCAGTTTAATTGACAACAGCTTAGATATTAATAGAAATACAGCGCATTAACAATATCAATCAGTGAGTTTATGAGCACTGCCGTAATTGCTTCACTAAAGAAAAGGCAGGGATGGATTTGGAAATATTTTGATTTTGTGTTTTGCTCATGAATTTCTTATTTGTATAGTTATGAATTGTTTGATTTTCATATCATACCGATTTAATTATTTATAACTTTATATCCTTAACTGTCTGCCGCATGCCGGACGAACTGTTGGCCAAAGCTACCACTAAGTGAAGCCCTGAGACAGTAAGATGGCGCGGTACCACGGACCACGCAAGCGATAGCGCGACGAGCTAGACACCTTTAGCAACTGTCGGTGGCAGACAATGGCGTTGGACCGAAACAAATGGAAAACTCGAGGGGAGGCCTTTGCTCAGTAGTGGGACAATACGGGCTACAAACAAACAAAGGAACAAACCTTAAATAGAAATTTAAATAAAAAAGCTTTGGTCTAAATTTTTTAAATTCAAAAGAGTGTACTTGGTAATATAATTAAAATTAAAATATATCGCAAACACATTAATGAGGCAGTAATGTTTAAGGACAGCACAGTAAAAACAAAAAAAAAACACGTTTGTTGATTAAAAGTTTTATATACATATATATATATATTTTATATATGTTTTTGTAGTTTTAATAATTCTCAGCGCGAAATAAGAATAATACATTGGTACTTATGTAACTGTAATTTTATTCCGTGTGTTTTCAAATAAAAACTGTCTAGGATAACAGATAAAAAAACTATTGGGACAAATGTTTTCATTCTCTTTTCTTTCTCTTGTTTTTCTGGTTTGCCCTGGATACAACCCTGGCTTATAGACTTACTTACTAAAATGATCGTTATATAAAGTGATTTATCTTATTGTTAATTAATAGTATCTTTTGAACCACTTCCGAAAAAGGGAGCGACCTTGTACAACTTGATAACTAGACCGAAGTCACATCACAAGTGAGGTTTCATTTAATAAGTACATCTTTCTTCTTCTTCTTCTTCTTTGTTATGTGTTTATAGTTTATAGTCAGTTTGTTTGTTATTAGCCTTAGTCGATGGTCAATTGTCAATCTAGACGTCACGCGAAATGGCGTCTAGAATTTTCATGGGATTCCTCGTCGTTCAAATCACATTGCACCACAATACACATATAATTCAATTATCCATACCCGTCCTGTAGTCACAATTTATTCATTAAAATTCCACCAAGATTACTGAATAAAACATGCAATAATACGGATAAAAAATATTAAATTAGCAGAACTATGTTACTCCATGAAATTACCAAAGTACATCTTAAAAATATTCTACATTGGCAATGACTGAAGTCATCAGATCTGACGTATGTCATGTATACAATATGCTCCCAGAAAATATCACAGGCCTCTGTTTATGGCCATTTTTTAAAATAGGCTGAAACGCTGGCTTATCGAACAATCTCTTATAGCTATGGCGAGGTTTTAGATTATAACATAAAAAATATGCTCCTAAGCTAAAATTAATTTGTCAGTTTTACAAATTGATTTATTTTATTATTATTTATTAGCACAGAATACAGAAAGGTATTACTGTCTTCTTACTTACTTTTTATGCGTGTTTACTTTTGGATATCCTTTTTTTCCTTTGACTTAATAATGATATTATCAATAAAAAAATATTATGACTCTTATTATTAATATGAATAGGCTATAGTGTCAATAATCACCTTGAAGTTTTTAATGTGATATCGTCTTATAAATCGATGAACGTTGGCTGCCCGCACGAAAAATTGTCACGTTCCGCCTGAGCCGAGCGTGCAAGCGAGAGCGCGGAACAAGCTATAGAGAGGCACGATCGGCCTAAGCGTTCGGCTTGTGACGCATCCTTATAGGTTAAAAGTATGAAATTTTGCATCAATGTTTTCTTATGACGTTATCACGTAAAATATCGCCCGACTTTACACAGACAACTATTTTTTAATCATTGTAGGTATACACTGCAGTGTATCCTGAAATAGCTTCTTAGGGTATCATGATAAAACTATTCCAGACTGAGAGACATTGAGGGATCATGGAAGCATTTGACATGTGATGTCGGAGAAAGATAGAAATGAGTTTGCTCGACAGTAAAAGTAACAAATGTAGTAGTTTTAAGTAGTTTGATTAGTATCCTATTGAAAAGGATTGAAAATTTAAGAGGGAAAATTATTAGCCACCTTATAAGGTACGACAGATTCATAAACACCTTTAGAGAAAAGAAAATTGAAGGATGAACGGAATAGAAAGACCCCGAACAAGAAAGGCAGCTACATGAGACACAAATTAAGGAGATAGCTGTTGGTTCGTTTAAGGAGATCAAGAAGGCTGTGCTGGAGTGGAACAGATGGAACACCTATATTAGAAGAAAAAAAACCATTCTAGAAAAAATCTTTGACTTTTAAAATCTTCGAGATTTTCGGGTTAGCTGTTCTGAAAAACGACTGGACCAGTCTGTCCAGACTGGAATGTTCATAGAAAACCTCGGATAATCAAACTAAGTACTATAATAAATTGTCATCTGAGTGGACGTTCTATTTTTAGTCAACAAGACACTGTCCATCGCCGACCACGCAATCAATTTAGTACATTCGTTGTGGTTGTGGGCGAATGTACGGTCGTGTCATTAGATTCATGATCCACGACCAACTCACTACCAAATCTCACTCTACTAACCAGTGGGTACATAATGAAAACATACATTTAGGTATATTTGTCTCTTGTGGGAAAATTATAGTGGAATTCACGAAATTGTCTCATAGAAAGTCTGCATTGTCAATAGAAGGTAGCGTCATCCTCGCCATTTCCTCGCGATAATTTTCTTTCATCGTCAGAAAATACTGATATTAAATATATAAGTAAATATATTTTTAAAGGCAGTGTTATTATGTAAACATACTTAGATAAAAGTAGGTACAAGTAGGTAGGTACAATAATAGGATTTAGAACTTCCATTCTCGAGAATCTCGAGAATCGTGACTAAACAAAGATAAATGGCTTATGTTTTCTATAAATCGTGGGACGCTGGTTTTATTATTATGTATGTTGTTTTATCTAAATGGTTATTTATTTACTATTTTCTTTTGCTTACATATAATCGCATTTCAGGTAATTGTGCCAGCGTCATCTATTCGTTGTATTTCATGATTTTGAATGACAGCGCCATCTTTTGTCGAGTAGCAATTCAACACTGTAAGCGCGCTAAATTATAGATGTCGCGGTCAAACCTTATATTTTCTTCTGCGCCTTATCGTATGAATTTCAGTAACCGGACATAAATGTATTTTAATAATGTTAGCATTTATTGGGTTCCATACCTCAAAAGGAAACATTATTTTACATTATTTGTGTTTCTTGATTAATCACTTTGATGTACGTAGGAAAGACTACGTTCCATTAATAATTTATTAAACACAATCTTTCTTTTACGTTTTTCTATAATTTTAAACGCGTTCTTAGGTAGTTAAGGCTGGTATTATAACAGTTTATTTTTAGGAGTAGGTACCTAAGTACCTACCAAATGAATCCTAAAAAGCAACGTCAAAACACATAAAAACCAAAATGATTTTATAGTGCAATATGCCTGGTCATTTTATAGGTTATAGTAGCCGTAGCTCTCCAGTCAAAGGTATGGCAAACTGCTCGAAGGTCGAGGAGTCAGACGAAAATAGACGACATTAGTAGGTACCAAATCGAACTAGGTATATACCTAGATACTAAGGTGCAATGGACAAGAAGATAGCTATTATAAAAATAACTTACATTAACACACTCCACTACCTACAATCATATTTTTCAAGTTTGTTGGAGACAAATGGCCCATGGCTAAGTTGACTTAGCTGACTCGTGAAAATCGATCTTTTTACGAGTGAAAGGATCTACATAAACTAAATAAAAATAAAATAAATCTTCTATATACGACGTCATAAAACTTAATCTTCCTCCTAACGTCAGGCAATTTTTTTATTTCAACAAAACAAGTTTCTCATTTTATAAATAAGTTTATTATTTAAAGTAGGTAAATTATTAGATTTTAGTCTCCTTCCTAAGTGAATAAACTGGTTTTAACCAATTAACGTTGCGTAGGTAAAACTAATATTGTGTTAAAAATAAAATTGAAAAATTCTCAGGCTTAAAATAAGTAATTAAGTATCATTGTACCTATTTGATTCTATGCCTATGCCTAATAGTAATATAAAGAAACACGCATCCATATTCCGTAATAACATTGAATTTTCTTTCATCGTAACAGAAATAGAACACATAACACAAACACATAAAATAGTCACGCATTTTAACGTCAATTGTTCAGAGCAGCCGGTCAATTTCTATGTCATTGAATCTATCAACGGCAATCAAGTTATTTACAATGTCCATAATGTGAAGTGTACCTACATGAGTGAAGATTTTGCACTGCGTGATATGGCACCATAGGATTGACAGTCTGTAGAACTAACTAAAGGTACTCCACACTCTTTAGTATCAATGCCGCGTTCGTGCCGGCAAAACGTTGCTGGACTTCGGTTCGCGAATTTAAATTTCAAACGTACTACATTACATATAAATTAAGAAGTAGACATTCTAAATTTAAAATTTTAGAACGAAGGAGTGATTTTTAAAATGTTACAATGCTTTTAATACTTTACTTTTAAAAACAGGTTTCATGCAATTTCGTGAAGTGATGAACCCAGGCCATATATCGTTTTTACCTTTTATTTTATTATAACACCTTTTTATTTAAATGATTATTACACGTCAATGGTGTTGCCAATCACTGTTTTTATTGTTTAATTATATAGGTACATACCTAATTTAGTTTATTTTAACGTCTTTTAACCCAAGCTATTTAATTTTGTCGACCAACAAAACATGATTATTGTTTATTGTCCAAACTCATAAAGCGCTTTACATAATAAAACAAAAAGCTCAAAAATGCTTATTTTATCAAAATGTACTCGTGAAGGCCACTTTATTTTCCGTTTTTGGGTCACGTAAACTTTTTAAGTCGCTACTTGACAATGAACAAATCTGATAAAAGGCAAACGAATACGTGCAACTTAAATACGAAATAAGTATTATTATATGCATTGCCCCAACCTTGATCGCTGACAAATAGAATATGTAAACAAATTGGTTCAAGAGTTGTCAAAATATAGATTCTTTAGTATCATCTTATGAAATGTTATAGAAAAGGTAAATTTAAAAAAAACAAACCTATGCATAATGTCATTTAAATGTATGGAATATGTATAGTTTAATCTATCAGTCATCAGTCATCCTATCAGTCAGTAAAAGCTTTGCTTAATTTCGGGCTAGATGGTGTTGTGTGAAGTATTCACCAATAATTACATATTCGTTTAACTGATGGAAGAAAATACTTCAGAGACATATGCTAATGTTATTTTACTAGCTGTTTCCCGCGGTTTCGCACACTTGGTACTTGCATAAGAAAATGCTTATGTCCATCCTTAATATACAATCTACCTTCTTACCAAATCTCATCAAGATCCTTCAGTCGTTTAGCTATAAATAGGTAACAAAACAGAGACACCTTATAATTACTAGTGGTTGCCCATTGGTTGAAATATCGATCATAATTAAATTTAATTTAATGTATTTTTTATGCATAACTAAAAAATCATAAATATCATTCTGCACTCCTTCTCTATATCACTCCATAATATAAAATAAAGTCGCTTCCCGCTTTCTGTCTGTCCCTATGTATGCTTAGATCTTTAAAACTACGCAACGGATTTTGATGCGGGTTTTTTTAATAGATAGAGTAATTCAAGAGTAAGGTTTATTTGTTTAATACATGTAAAATGTAGCAGAGAAACACTGATAATTTTAGAGGTTTCTAATCACATTAGACATTCTATAGAATATTTAGTATCAGCATTGCACCCTTGCGAAGCCGGGGCGGGTCGCTAGTAAACTATATGTGTGCGAAATTTTCATACTATTCTTTCCGCGCAATTTTCGTAAAAAGGGGTACAAAGTTTTTGCTTCTCGTATTTATATATAGATTATACTATGGTCTATGGATTGACCTACATATATTATATCTTGCAATTCTGCTATCATGTAAATTAAATTGCCTGTTTAGAATATTGTGATCGTTAATCTAATTAACTCTTTTTACGACTGGCTATTGGCAGACATACGAACTCCTGTCACTAATTTGCTCGCCTTCATTCACCATGACATTTGCAAGATTAACGTGTTCAGAGCCGACAGTCTATTAAACAACTACCTCGCTGTTTCTGATATTGGAATCAGATAAAAAGACGTGTAAATTACCACTCTTTGATAAATATGTCATGGTTTAAACATTGTATATTCAAAATTTATGTTAAACTAGCTGTACCCCGCCACGCTTCGCTGTGGCACAAAAAATAAAATAAAATAGATAAAAACAATCCTTGATGCAGATTATATATCATATTAAAATTTCAGCTCGATCGGTGCAGAACTTTTTGAGTTTTTGAAGCGTACACAAACCAACATAACATTTTTATATATATAGACTGACGACGATGTGCCGCAACTGATTGCAGTGTATAGTTTTCTGTGTTGCGTTGTACACAATTTTGTGATCTTTTGTATTACTTATCACTTTTCAGAAGAATATACAATCATATAAAATACTGTACAGTTTTCTATGTACCGTACTTGTTCTTACAGTCTCTGTATATATTATTATAGTAGGTTACGTTCCAAAGTACACAAATTTACAATTGCTAATAAGTATAGTCAATAAAATCGAATTGAGTGATGGATAATGACAATACGGTCCAGTTCATCTAACATGGTACATTTGGCGGTTCCACATCAATGACTTCCTACGTTATAGGAGTAGCCTTCAATAGCTTCCGGATAGTTTTTATCCTTATTGTTGTCATTATGTGTAAAAGCTATTTTCTGACATCGTCTCTACTAACTATAAATAGACTGGTTTACTAGAAAAGTTATGCACTCGTTATAAAATTATAGGCAGACAAGTTACACAGCTCAAAACTAAGCCCAGGATCTAGACAACTAACAGAATACTAAGCTTATCAGTCCCAGAAACAGAACGAACATGTTTGTTAATCACACGAATGTTGTTCTGGATGGGGATCGAACCTATAACCTACATCGCAGAAGGCAGAGCTACTATCAACTAAGCTTCGAGTCTCAAGTTGATTTCTAAATGAAATACCCGTCTATTAAAAATAATAGTGTCATGTGTATTACTATTGTCTCTCACATAATAACTAATAGCAAGAGAAAAAGGCTAAACAGATAACTATAGAACTTTTGATAGCAAAATGTTTCCGGTTAATTTGCATTGAATGGGAATAGTGAATGTCACAGAACAGAATCTGATACGTCAACGTATAATTATGACGTCGGATTTATTGTCACAAATCCTTTGTTAAAGCAAGACACGTTCCAGGGTATTTCTCAAAATCTATCATATTATTCTATTATAGGTAATTTAATTAAGTTTTTTCTTATAATTCTGTACATATTCAATTCAATTAAATATCATTTATTTCAGCCTTCATAAGTATTTATATTAAGTACAAATTAGAGCCATAATAATTTAAAACATACAAAACATAAATAAAACAAAGAAATTAATATATAGACTGCATGCACCACATCATTACATCACCGGTGCGAATGGTGCACCTCTGTGCAGTATTTAAAAGTATTTTTTCATATATTATTACTAATCATTTGTCATCTGTCTCACATATTATATGAATTAAAAAAGTATAGGTATTCAGAATTCGTCTAAATTACTACTTTATTTTAGTTTTTCTAAATGTTTGTCGTCAATTAGTTATGACTACATCAAAAACAGCAGACATTTTGACGCTTGTCATCTTCAAAGTCGCGAAGGGAACGGAAATAACCTACCATGCTATTTTCCCTGTGTGACATCAACAAAATTTGAGATTTTTAAAACAGCTTGCATTTCTTTCAAAGTGAAATTTGTGTCAAGGTCCTTTAATTGCTATTCACGAGGTTAAGTAGACCTAAACATTTCCACTAAAATCCTCTAAATCTGCACAGTAAAAATTTTACGATATATTTTGTGATCATTCATTGAGTGTCTGACTATACAGGGTGTTGGTTCGTTCTCGCAGAGTGTTTGCTAAGACGTATATAGGAAACATCAAAGGCGTTTATTTGCTTTGGAAGTTTTCGCAGAATAATTTGATAAATGTGAAAGATGAAAGACGGTTGCATCATAGTAATGTGTATCGATTTGATTTTTTCTATTTTTATCCATTGAATCTGCATTGCCAAAAACGATTTCAATAAATACATGTTTATCAAAATCTTTAAGTGCACGAAAGGAGCCTCTGAGGCGCACTTTAATCCTTTCACCACATTGGTTAGAAATAACTAGTGACAAGATAAGAAGAAGAAGATCAAAATCTTTAAAAAAAACTCCCTGTTTTTAGTGCTAGTTAATGCACCTTTGGGCACCTCACAAATCTGACTGACGGGTAGTCAAAATTCACCTTACGAGTATAAATTATATATACTTTATTCATTGTATTGCTGCGGACGAGTGGTTACAGAAATATAGCATACCAAAAGTGGCTTTGACATTGTCATGCAACTGGAGATTCGTGTAATATATAAGGTTCAGCAACACCACCCTACCTCGCATCTATGGAAAACAGCCAACAGAGCAACTCGTGCTTTTATCTCTTAGGCAGGGCGTAAACGTGGACACTTTTGTGTCTTGTGTCAGATACAAGCTACCGATGGATATTTGATTTCTATAGAACCAGTATGAAATCATCCACTCCCTGCGCATACGTAAAAGTTTTTGTGTCCAGTGCTCTCATTGACGATCAAAAAGTGTTCGGTGTCAGTTAAAGACACAAGCAACATTAAAAAATGTCCTTACAATTTGTACTGAGCTGCGCAAACGAATTGTATTGTAATTGTACAAGCAACGAATTGTACTATTGGTCAGTAGTAGCAACGGGCGACTGTGTCCGATCACCACTACAGGACACAGCAACTACGGTTCCCTGTGATGGTGTGCCGTGTCGGCAACAAAGTGTCTACGTTTGTGGAGCGCCTAAATAAGTGATCCATCGTTTATGTAGTGTACCTTATTTTTGACGTTGTCACTACAAGTGTTTAAAGGTTCAGATTCACTATTTTTTGAAAAAAAAATAGCGGCATCAGCAAAACCAAGCAACCCGTGCATTTATCTTTAAATTAGCGCTGTATCAGTTGCTATATATAGAACTGTCATTACGCCATCATGATCAGTTACGCTAATGGTAACGGTAGTTTTTGCGATAACGTCAAGCACATAAATAGTGTAGTCTACTTCGTCTGAGAGGTTTAATGACGTCACGGAATTCAGAGATTATCCAGCTTTCAGATAAATAAAGTAAATGTTTGAATTCGCTACTTTGCACAGACGAAGTTGAGTGACAGCGTCTATCAGTTAAAACCGAAATTTTACCGCTGAAAATGCGGATACGAAAGAGCTAATAAGCCGACATAAAATCGAGTTAATAAAAACTTTGGATAGTGGTTTGAGATAGGTTTACCAACGGCTTCGAAACCGATTTTAAACTATCGAGTTATTCTTCATAAAACAATTTAAATCAAGTACGTAACACAATTTTCACTCAAAACGAGATGTATACCATGATATGTGAGTTTTTCTGCTTCCCGATTTATTGGACATAAATATTGCTGGACAATGCACACAACACCATCTAGTCCCAAACTAAGCATACTCGTAGCTTGTATTATGGTGACTAGATGACTGATAGAATACTTATATATTTTTAAACACATACTTATGATACTTTAAAACACCCAGACACAGAACAAACACCTATGTTCTTTACACAAATGTTTATCCTGGGAGGGAATCAAACACTCAACCTACAGCGCGGAAAGCAGAGCTACTACCAACTGAGCTGACAGGCCAGTCATATGTTTAAAACTATGATAGTTCTAAAAAATATAACTTACGTACCGACTTCAAAAAAAGAAGGAGGTTCTCAATTCGTCGGATTTTTTTAAATGTATGTTCACCGATTACTCAAAGGGTATATATACTTCCCATTTAAATTTTATCGAAATCGGTCGAGCGGTTTTTAAAAAATCAACAAAAACCGAAAAATTGTATACATCGATGACATTTTTAACATACATGAAGTCGGTTGTCTTTTTAGTTTTCAAAACGTTATAGGTAGTAAACGTATATAAGTAGGATATAATGCTTTATTTATTAAGCTACACTAGAATAGTAAATCTTATTTTAAATTGCGAGTTGTAAAAAACTTATTAATCAATGTAAACCATTTCAATCAATCAAAAGAAACCATTACTACACGCAAAGCAATTAACTATAAACAGACGGTAAATTATATGTATTTATTATTATATAAACTAGGACTAATGTAAATATATATCAATTTAACCTAATGAAAAACATGAGGATATTATCTAGTTTATAACAATAAAGAATTTACATCTATTGAAAACACTTTCCCTAACTAGATCTGACCTTATAAAAGATATGTAGAGCGATCTTGGAGGATTCATTGGCCGTAAGCAGCAATTAACACCACAGTGAAGCTTCAATAATCTTATTTTTAACCGAATTAAAAAAAAATGAGGTTCTCAATTCGGCTGTTTTTTATGTTTGATACCTCATATCCGTCATTTCTGAACAAAATTGAAAAAAACTTTTTTATGTAAAAGAATATCCGATTGGTCCCATAGAAATTTTATCAAAATCGGTTCGGTAGTTTGGTTTTGAAACCATAATAGCTGGAAAAAATATGTCATGAAAGTAAACGAAATTACTTATTTTTAGGGTTCCGTACCTCAACAGGAAAAAACCGTTGTCCGTCCGTCCGTCCGTCTGTCCGTCCGTCTGTCCGTCCGTCTGTCAATACCCTTTTTCTCAGGAACACGTGGAGGTATCAAGCTGAAATTTATATCAAATACTCAGGTCTACTGTCCCTTTTAAGCTGTGAAAAAATCTAACTTCTAAGCCAACGGAATCAAAAGATTCAGCCGTTTATGCCGCAAATTTCCGCAAATTTATCAACACTCGCAAGGGAATCAAACCTACAGGGTACTTTCCGTGAACTCAGAATCTTGAAATTTGATACGAAGCAAGGTCTTATAGCACAGATAAAGGAAAAATTGCGAAAATCGTAAATTTTTAGTTACATTATATAATAAAAATATTTTTAATAATTTTAAACTAACTACCCCTTTCTTGAGATCTAGAAGTTTTTTTTGCAATAAAAATACCATAACTATGACTCGATTGTCGTGATGGGTGAACTTTTACTTATATACCTACAGGTGCGAGTCGGACTTGGCCGGTTTTTTTTTATATATAAAAAATAGTCGGTATTCTTTTAGGTTTTAAAACGTATTTAAACACGTAATACAAAAAAGCACTAGAACCAAGTCGAGTTTCTTATCTAATTCTTCTTAAGGTTTAAGGAGGAAAATTCACGATGCATGTTAGAAGATTCAAAGTAGTCCTTGTGATTGTATTGAATAAAATGAAAAATTGAATAAATTCCACTATTTCGCTGACGTTCATAAATAACACTTAATACTAGTACTAATAAAATAATATCAACTATTATAAAACTAGATATCTTGATAAGATCGTTACAACTAATGATTATATTGTAGCACTGCAACAGATTATACCAAATGAGATGGAACATTTTGGGCTTTCATCCAAAAGTCAATAGAAGCAGGTCTAGGTCACAATTCAGATGGCTATTCGCTATAGGTAGCTATTGTGTGGCAGTCGCAGTATGTGCTATCTCGAGATAACATTGATGGGCGGGAAAGTAATCAGAGATAAGCTATCTAATCAAGAGAGATTAGATAGCTTAACGCGTGTGCGTAAACTATAATGAAACTGAGTTCAAATTTGAACTACAAATATCTAAAAATATAACCAATTGGTTGATTAAAGTGATGTGACAATAGTGTTGACAATTTGATAATACTATATAAACATTACTTGATATAGTTTATTCAAAAAGTTTAAAATAAAAAATGCGTGAGTGTTGCTGAACACTCGGTGGAACAAAGTTCATACCATAGTTAATTATTATTGATAAACGTATTACATTATTGATTAACAAATACAAGTGAATGAATGACTTGCGTACGAGAGCAATTAAATAAAACGCACACATAACTAATGAATTAAAAGAATGGTGGGAAATTTCGTAATTAATATATTTATTCGAGTTGTGAAAATAAAATCTGTATTATCATAAAATTTATCTAATTCATTCATTCGTGTCACCCTATGGATAACCGTCTACACAAAAAAAAAATCTTACACATGTTTTTGCCTAGCATCCACCAAGTCCGTACCGTGCGATAAGGAACTTTGTTCCAATTAATAAGTAGGTATTTAATAACATAATAACTATTAACAAAAATGTATATAAAAATGTTCATATAATTGCAATGATAACAAAATTAGGAAAATAAATAATTACATTATACGGTATATATATAATTATTCTAAGCTTCCATCGCAAAATATTGGTTTTTGTATTGGTAATTATTGGCTATTGGTTGAAAAAACAAAATGCCAACGTCAGTCTGATAATTTTAATTACTCAAATATTTACACTTACATTAAGAAATTCATTTTAAGCAATGTATCAAGTCACGGTATCGTGAATAAATTAATTTTATTTAATATTCGTGACTCTGTTGGTAATGTCAAGTTTAAATAATTAGTACCCAGACGACTGAGTTTTGCTTGGAATAAAACACGGATAAAACGATGTTTTCTAAAAATTAAACCTATATTAATTTATCACCCCCAAAACCCCTTGCATAACAAATTTCATGAAAATCGTTGGAGCCGTTTCCGAGATTCGTAGTAAAAATACTAGATACCTAGATTAAATTTATATTAATTGAACAAATTGTAAAAGCACAAAAACCTTTTTAAGTTAAATTTTAAAATTGTTAATATCATTTATTTTTGTGTTCTTATATTTGAAGTTGTAAATTACAAGCCATTTATCATCCTCAATTTTATTTCAAAGTTAACAAATTGCCCTAGGACATGACCCACGCGACCATGACTTACATTTCCTGCTGCGACCATCAATCTTTTAACTTGACCTTACAATACTTAGAAAGGTATCACTAACCTTTACCGAAATAATTTCACCTACTTAAACAGGTTCTGCTCGTTCAACTTCTAATCTAACACAAATTTAATTCATTGAGCTTTGTGCGTATATAACATTTAATAGATAATAAATGTCAGTCCATGACAAAATAATGAGATGTCGACTGCGAAAACATAGTTTTATATCACCCTCTTAAATTAAACACCCACTTAAAGAGATAATATCTAAAATAGATAAAATCAATAGGTATAAATTGTTTAATACTATGGAGCTATTGAGGCTAATACCATCTTTAAATGGCGCTTAGTCGTCAAAATTAATTTACATATTCAAGGAAAAAACTTACGATTGAGATTTCGATAAGAGATAACATAGATGATTCTGATAATCAGTTTAAACTTACATAAAGTTTGTTTTATTTGATTATTTACAATAACTGGTTTTTATTGAAAACTTACGCCTTCATTTAAGATATCAATCTTATTTATACCAATTTAATCATGTCATTTTATCTATACTTTTTCGTGTTTAAATTGTTTTATGAGTAAAATTTATCTTTTATTTGGATAAATGTTATCAATGCCATATAATTTTTAAAACTATCATGGTTTTAAAGATAAGTTTTACTCAAAACGGGATATTTACCATGATATATGAGGTTTATCTCGTGATAATGTGCCGAAATATCCTGAAGCAGAAAAACTCATATATCTAGTATTCGTTTTGAGTAAAAATTATGTTATCAATGCCAGTTTTTGAGGTGTTAATTCCTCAAATACCGAAGTCGCGATATCGTGTCAAGAACAATATAAAAACTATTATCTTGTTTAGTAGTTTTCAAAATGTTTTGACTCTGACGAAGGTCTTGTAATTCCGTCACCAGAGTAGGCCGCAAACTCATAAAATATAGTAGTAGTATGAATATAATTGGAGCAATTAACAATATTTTTATCTTACGAAATGCATTTCAGCCTCAAATTCCATTGTAATTTATTCCTACAGTTTGTTTATTAATCTATCACATTCATCAAGTTTAATGAAAACCAATTAAAGCTAAACCGGACTACGGCCGTACATACTCGTGCATTCTAAACTAAAACATGTTTCAATGTGTTATGCATGCTTCAATGTGGCATACAACAGTTATTGAGTCACTTACTGACAGTTGGTTTAGACGGTTGATTTTATACTAGGCGTCACTTCACATCTCATAATACAATACGCTATTAGCGAAGTAATATAGAATAATGATGGTATTGTGATAAATGGCCTGGCTGAGATCGTACAATTTTGACAAAAAAATTGCGAAATAACACTATCTTTGATTTTGAACTTGACCGTTATCAATAACACTTCATTGATAGTTTTGTTGATAACGACTAGTTTGTATCAGTTTATAATTAGACAACAGTTTTGATAAACGCGTTTGAAAAGTTATAATGATATTGTAAAATAAAGACGAGATACACTACGGACCAAGATGTCGACAACACACACAAAACAGTGTCAAATGGACCACACATACAAGCTGGAAAAGAAATATCTAGAAATGAAACGCTTGGTGGTTGAGAAGACAGAAGAACTGAAAAGAAGAGACAAAATAATTGCCATACTAGAAAACGAAATGGATGACAAAGATGCCACAATACGACATTTGAAGAACGAAATTGATAAATACAGACAGGTTGTGAAACCTTTGACAAGACAAATCATAGACAGCCATAAAAATGGATTAGATGATGAAGAAGGTTTTGTGATGAAAGCACCAGGAGTTGAGAATACGAGAGTTTATCACCTTGGAGAGCCAAGACTAAAAAGGACGGCTATATCTGCAGAACCCTTGTCATCTCTTAACTCTGGTCATGAAATGAAGCTAGTAAGGATACCCAAAAGTCAAAAGTGAGTATTATGATTAAGAATTACAATAATTGACTTGTTATAACAGAGCATATAAAACTTCTATAAGCGAAGGTTTATTTTTTATATTATATAGAATAATATCACAAAATCGCTGACCCAGCTCTAAAAAATATTAAACATTATCGTGCGCAAGTGCTGAATTTTTATAGAGATGTCTGAAAATCATAAAAGTTTCATTCCTTAATGTAAATTTATAGGCTATTTCATTCAGGTTATTTTATTGAGAAAATTAAGATGTATTTTTGTTACTAAACATTATTTTCCTTTGTAGCTCGTATAAACTTGCCAAAAAGCACGCAATTTAAATATTTAAATGAAATTTACTCGTAGTACGTTCATTGTTTTCCAAATTGGTTGTTCTATTGTTTTTAGCTACTTACAAAAACAAAACACGTTCTAAAACTAATTCGTATTTCCAAACGCGACTTTTGCTGTTTTAATTTATTAGGTCACGATTGTTTCTGCTCAGCTTATCTCAGCTTGTTGAATGATGATATTTATCAATATTATCAAATAGTTTAAGCACAGTCATTGGTTTGTTTACATTGAGCTATTAATAATAATCGCATTCTTTATGCACTGATTAAGGTTTTATTTTATCATTTTATCTTTAGTAATGTTTTCGATTTAGTCATTTTATTTTAGCTTAAGCTCGGACGCCTCTGTCAAACAATCATACTATTCATTATTATCAACCATTTATGGGTATCCATCAATCAATTGTGATCAATTGATTCTCCAGTCAAAATAATAATGAATGACTGTATTTAATCAACACATTCAGCTTTTGATTTTAGGTACTGTAGTCGAGATTATTTTATTTCAAAGGTATTTTGACAAATAGTTATTTAATAACAGTGCCGGTTATTTCATTTATAGGTTACGTCTGATAATAAAAAAACATAAGTAAAAAAACATTGATAAGAAAAGGAATTGGTATAACACACGAGTGTTTTATACCTAGTACTCATTCCGATTGATTGATAGTTCGATCTTTCGCTACATCTTTCTAAGCGTCAACTGGATATGTGCGCGCATTGAATTGTAGGTACTTACACTCATTATTATATCTTGTTAAACAGCGTGGCAATGTGACAAGGATTATGGGATCGCTGCCAAGTTCAGGGACCACCAGAGCAATCTTTTATACTATTATTCCATTTACTTCATAGATTTGCTGCAAGTAATAAAGTCATCCATAAAAGGTATTAAACTTGATTGATCTAGAAATCTTTTAACGTGTTTTGTTGAAGCTTCAAAGCAGTACCTACTGATGATCCTTCTGAAGATGTATCACTAGAATAGTATGAAACTCTCAAACCAATCTTCTGACTCTTAAGACATTGCCGTCTTAAGAGCCACACTTGTCGTAAAGGAAGACACCTGCAAAACCATCATGCAGTCCTACGTCAAGGGCAACGAAAGGCAGCTGCAGTTAGAACTCGAGGAATCAGATGCCGCGGTGTACAACAACAGCACATTCCAGGTTCAACGGGGGTCCATGGCGGGGCAGTATATGGCGGCTTAAAACCATACCAGTGGTTTCGTACCACTCAATGAGGAAAAGACCCGTCTTGCAGAAGGAACGGTCTTTGACACCCCCCCAAATGTGCCAATCGTTGTAGTCGCAAAGTGTACAAAGGTAATGCTGGAAGAAAGGATCTTGGATATGGCAAAGAGCCTGTCCGTGAGAATTGGTACCAGCAGAGCCTCCACGCACAAAACCCCACCTAAGATCATCTGGATCAACGGTGTCCCTGGGTGCGGAAAGACAACGTGGGTAATAAATAACATTAAAGGCGACGAAGATATTGTCACAACAGCAACAAGAGAGGCCTTACGTGATATGAGGGAAAAACTGACCGCCAAAATGGGCACCACAGTCAATACCCGGGTGCGTACCATGGCCTCTCTGCTAGTAAAAGGTAAAACGGGAGATGGAGTCTGTAGAAGAATAATCATCGACGAAGCTCTTATGAGTCATTTCGGTGCAGTGGTAATGGCAGCCGAAATAACAGGAGCCACGGAAGTGCTACTTCTCGGTGATTATAATCAGCTTACCTACATCTACCGTGACAATCTCTTCGAAATGAAGTACACTCGCCCAAACCTAGGATCACACAGGAGCCGCTGTGCACGCGCAGAAATCCAATGGACGTAGCGTTTGCCCTAAATGAAATCTACAGCGGTATATTCTCGTCCGTTCATCAGAGACCTATGAAGAGTCGCGAATCCCAAACCTACCGGACACACTATATCTTGTCCACACCCAGGTTGAAAAGGTTTTCCTAATCGATCAGGGTTACGGGAAAGCGGAAGGTTCACAGGTCCACACAATCCACGAGGCTACAGGGACTCACGTTCAGAAGTGTCATCATTGTTAAGACTGCAAGGAAAAAAACGCAACTACACAACAGCCTTTCCCACGCAGTCGTAGCAATAACAAGGCACACGAGTAGCTGCGTGTACTATACAGCCAGCCGTGAAGACGACGCAATAGCCCGGTTCATCCAGAGAGCCTTGTCTACATCTAGCAATAAAATACAGGACTATAATATAAATATGGCGATCCGCAGCCGGAACTTGGAAGTGGTGGACACGCTGATCGAGGTCGGAGAGAGCGAAACACCCAGTCAATAGATCTGGGAAAGTGCAGTCTCCGGCACCACTTTTGGCTAGCCACAGGGCTTATAAATAACGGTTTTTAAAAAAAAATACATTTTATAAAATGTATAAGTGATCTAAATATATAAACTAAACCTATAAATAAGTATTGTATTGTATCAAATGTAAATAAATAAACACAAATAAATATATATGAAGTAAAATTGTAATATAATAAAACTAGATATTACGTTATGTAATATTATCAATATAATAATATATATATATATATATATAACAAGTAACAATAAAAAGTTAAAAAAAGGAGTACTCCAAATAGGAGCTAAAGACGTTTATTTACCTGTTTAGCAACCAAATATAAAGCATGCCTCATAAAGGGTACGGACGCATAAGTCTGTAGAAACTACTTAGTGCCGTTTCGAGACGGCAAAAAAATAAAAAATAAACTGTCGAACCTGGTCATACAGTGTCATCCATGACATATTGAATGCCTTTGAACATCTAAGTTCCGTCAACCCTGTAGTTTTGTAGTCAGTGGTTTTAATCTATAATAGTTTCCTATGATTAGAAGCTTCTCATAGTTTCCACATACAAGTAGTTTCACAGAAATCGCTGCAAATCAATACAGTGATTAAATTTCTTCTAAGCACTGACGACGAGGTCGACCAGTGGTGGCTGGTGTGCCTTCAAATGCACACATTTGGTATAATTACGATCGAACTTTATGTTGTATGTGTCCTCGCCATCGGCTGTATTATGTGGGGTGGCAAATAATGCAAGCATACATTATTCATGTCACTTGAAAATAACTACTTCCTTCCTGCGTGGAAGGTCCAAATTAGTCATAAAATATATAATTATATTAAAAAGTGAGGTTTTCGGTGAGTATTTATTGCTAGTGCTGACAAATTTACATTTAAAGATTACGAGACGCAATTTTTAGAGGTGTCTGGCCAATTTGTATTACTTTGTAATAAGTCAAATTTGTCTTTGTATATAATAATTCGCTATTTAGTGAGATATTCTATGAGAATATAACTTTAACTATTAAGTATAGAAGATAGAGGGTTATATTATATTAAATTGAAACTAAAGACATTCCGAGACTCACTCTGACGCGACTGGCTTATTTTTACTAAAGGAAATTGTAACAAAAAATTCAAGAGGTAATTAAATGCTCGCAAGTTGAACAACTTAGGCGTAGGCTGGTTTGTGGCTTGTGGGGCACCCAACAAAAACATACGATTGATGACGAGTGGAATGATATCAGCAGATAATGCGACTTAATTTTTAAGATATAAATAGAAACACATCCTCATCCACAAGACATGCTTTTCTATAAAGATTGTATATATATTTTCTATACTTTGATCAAATTGTGTTACATTACGAACATATTATAATGTGAGAGAACATTATGTAGGTAGGTATGGTTAGATTCAACACTTCAAATCTCTCTTCGATATATTATTAAAGTTCTCACACACTTTCAAATACAAAAATCATTATTGCTTGCTAACAGCGTAATATATATCAATCGCTGTTATTATGATTATTTTATTCTGCTTAAGCATTTGATTTTACTATAAAAATAAAAACAGAATCTCATACAAAAATTTACCGATAGTTGGTTGCTGCTAACGGATGTTTGCTTATTTATATAGAAATTAGCTCCGGCATTAGTCGACAGATTTATGCTACACATAAGGCTCTGTTTATGATGTCTATTTACTGCAATAATTTTGAGGTTATTGTCATTATGTTTATAGCTCACAATATGTTGGTATCTATAGCTTCTAATAGCTTCTATAGTCTTAAAAGACCTTCGTCTATGATTTCCTTGTAAGCTTGGATAATTTGATGTCGGGATAACTTACATAGCTGTCTTAAGGACAATTTTATGTCTCTTCATAAGTGAGATAGGTACGTAATTGTGATTGACAATCATTTATAGTTAATCTAATACCTTTGTTGCTAAAAGTCTTATCTCATAATTACTTAATTACATGTTTATATATAAATGTTTGGCTTATATTAAGAAATTTAATAGTATTTACTCACCTACCTACATGCCTAATTATCATTTTATACCACGCACTACCGCTCAGAGGTTATATCGCGCTTCCAGAGTAAGTGGTTAGGTTTTTTCTACCATATTACTTACAATACTCCAGCTAAATTAAGAAAAAAAACACGATTTAACAATTGACCAATACCTCATAATGTATTTTTTTTTTTTTTTTTCAGATCCCGGGAGTTGATCAAGGGTGCTATCTTAGACAACGACTTCATGAAGAATCTGGAAATGACGCAAATTCGCGAGATAGTGGACTGTATGTACCCTGTGGAGTACGCGGCCGGCAGCCTCATCATCAAGGAAGGAGATGTCGGCAGCATTGTCTACGTCATGGAAGGTAAGTGAACTCCAAGCCTAAAAACTTTAATACAAGTTAGCGCCATCTGTTGTTGAGTAGCTAGACCTAACTAGTGGTACTTTGTAGCCTATCGTAAGAACAAAATTCACATTCAGTGAAACTGCTAGGTATTAAGTTCAACATGAAACTGTTAGATGGCGTCATTTAAAGCTGCGTAGAGACATCTAGTGTCGAGTGGTGGAACTTCAAGTTCGTATTAATTACACCTGGCGCTAATATGCCAAGAGAGTAAATATTAAAATATTCCAACACAACTTAATTTGGTCAAAACTGGTAAATTGTACAATTTAAAACTTACATAAAATTAGAAAACTGAATCCTTTAGTAGTGCAAGCGTAGCTTGTGTTTACTAGCTGTTGTTCGCGGCTTTGATCGCGTGATCGTGATACCTAGATTCAATGATTACCAAACGACATTCGGAGTTACAAATAATGTTATCAAATTGGAATTCCATTAAAATTTAAAAACGAACAGTATGACGTATTTATTAAAGATGGCGCCTTAGGAAAAAATAGAACGCCATCAATACGTTTCGGAATTTGCTATAACTATTTTGCGATTCTACCTGATTCAGAGATAATATTAGTAAGATAAGTATCAATAAATAATGTACTACTTCTTCAACTTCTCCACTCTGCCTATTTGTTTCTCTTCTAAGTATTTCGGTCTAGTCTGTGTAGCTAATACCTATTTTAACAGTTTCTTAATTCAGTTTTTTGATTGATTTTGTAGTTACTTCAAAGAAAACACCAAATCAAATAATAATTATAACCTTTTTGGGCAAAAATAACATACATAACGTAGTACAGTATACCAAATTCTAACTTAATTAACTTAAAATTATAATACATTTTGAAACTACTTAAAACCTAAAAAGTTTCTTTATATAGTTGTTTGATTGATTTTGTAGTTTCTTTAAAGAAAATCTCTAATCAAGTATTTATTCGGCTCTATCGATCTCAATTAATTATGTAAGTAACTAGTACAGACATGCCAATTTCCTCACGATACAAATTATTTCTTGCACTGCCATAGCTCACTTCAATTTGAATAGAAAAATCGGCACCCTTGCTAAGTAGCATTGCAGGAAAGTCTCTAATGTCACGCCGCGCTGGCGCTTTTCCGCTTTCTCGGCGCAGGCGCAGGCAAGGAACAATCAGCTCGTCCACTTGCATCTCTTAAACGCTTTTGAACGCTGAACTTCTTCCCAACTTCATAAGAGATTCAGCAATATGTTCTTCCACGGCCTTATTGTGTTATATTACATAAACTGATTACATAGTCATAGTCAAACAACATTAATAACTTTTCACTGTCATCAATGTAGTGTTTGAATGTGCCTCACACTACCTCAGACATACTCAAATATCTATTTCATTTTGATTTCTTTTGTGATCCCTATGACAGAGCCTTTCGGCCGGCTTAAATCAGTCAATAGAGTTGGTCAACTCTTACGAAATTACTATTGAAAAAACGTGTAGAAAAAAATACTATGAATTTATTTCTATATCACCAAAATCAGATGGTTTTAGATGGTAAGACGGCTGACTCTAGCCACTTGTGCACGTTTGTGTGGCTGTAGAAAACTAGAAGAAGATAGAAGATAAAATCATAGAATTTCATAAGGAAAGAGAGGGAGGGAAAGTTCAAAAACTAAGCACACGAACCAAATTAAGAAGAAAGTAGCTGTTGTGTCACTAAAGGAAAATAAGGTGGAACATGTAGAAAGAGCTGCATCATGACCAAACTCAGCTCTTAAGTAAAAAGAAGAAGTTAACTAGATATTTAATTTTTACTGTGACGCCGACTCAAGTGATAATTTCTAATCGTATGGTCTGGGGAAAGTAAGTGTTTCTCTAAACGCTGATGATAATTTTGCAATTTAAATACTGGGACGTCAGATGTTTTGAAATGCAGTTTTTAAGTCTGTTTCTTCAGGGTGTCAGGTGTCTAATCACAGACTGAACTAATGACGTGACAAGTTGATGAAAGTAGAAGACAAACTGCGTGCACAATGTTATCTACAAAATACAACATTTTCGATATGTGAATATTCTATACAGGGGCAGATAGTTCTTCTTCTTTTTCTATAATGGCATCTGTGTTGATGTAAATTTTGCCAATGTCCAGTGATTATATTGATATATTACCATAACAAATCGAGATCGCAGACGATCGTCATTTGTCAGTTCTAAACGTCATCGCGGAATTACCGTCTTCAATTTTATTGGATTGCTCGTCGTGCAAATCACATACAAGTCGTACAGGCAACATAATACACATAATTCAATCGTTTATACTTGTGCTACGAAGTCATAATACATTTATTCCGCTAAGATTACCTAATAACACATGAAATACCACGAAATTTAATACATTTATAGGAGCTATTTTACATCATAACGAGTAATACTGGGGCAGACCCTGTATGCAAAAAGATCCAAAATAAGATTCGAACATCGCTATAAAAAACAAAAAAAATATTTGGGAACAATCATCAGATACCTTCAATCAATCAGCAAATATTGCGATCTTACCTATGTTATTTATTTTTCCTGGGTTATTTCGGGTTTAATTTGTAATTCTGGTGAGTTTATTCAAATAAACTTAGGAATATTATTGACTCGGCTGTGAACAATTGGAATAAATTCTTTGGGATTCAAGCAAAAATAAATCGTATAATTATTTTGTACAAGCTGGTGCCCGCGACTTCGTCTGCGCAGGGTTAGTACTTTGTGTAATTCCAACGGTTTTTGCAGCGCACGCCAGAACAGCTTGCACTTATCGTTATATTTTGGACAATTCTCACAATACCTTTATAAATTATAGCCTATGTGTTATTTTGATGTATAAGCTATATTATATTATATAAAGTTTCATTAAAATCCATTCAGTAGTTTTTGCGTGAAATAGCATGAAATTTGCGTATATAACATACATACAAACTTTCGCATTTATAATATTATTAAGAAAGAAGTAAGATAGCACATTTTTTTATAAAATAACAAATGACGAACGACATCATACGACGTTGTGACATTCTACTATAAACAATCTACATTGGCAAAATTGACATTATTATGACTCATGCCCATAATGATGACAGAAGAAGAAGAAGAAGTCATTGTTGCCATACGAATACATGTGTTTTGTATTCTACGAGTATGTATAACGATGTTCAAATGTTACTCTGTCTATAAAGGATGCTTAATATTTTTAAATAAGTTATGCCCGCGGCTTCGAAAGCGTTGTTTTTCTATCTACATAAAAAACAGCATATGGCCTTCCTCAAGACGCAACCTTATTACCAAATTTAATAAAGATCCGTTTAACCGTTAAACCATGAAAACGTTTCGCATAAACAGATTTCAAATTCAAATTCAATTTTAATTTATTTTATTTATATTCATTCAAATTTATAATATCAAATTAGGCATGAAAGTTTGGATAGTGTGATCTCTATATTGATATAGTTTAACCTGCTGCTCACAGGTCTTCACGACACAGGCTTGCCAAGTGTGAAGACCGCTGGATTGTTTCTAAGCATCTACCTTAGCATTAAGCAAATGTTATTTATCGTTAAAAGCTAAACCTGTAAATTTTAAATTTGTTATTATGCTATTAGGTAATAAATATTTTTTCATATTTTCTTTTCAATACTTTGCTAAAATTTGTTTCATTTTTATTCATCGACATTCAAATGACAGGAACAGACTATAGTACCCAGCAGTTTAAATGTGAAGTGATTAGGAGTTAGGGTATAATATATATAATATAAATTATTCAATAATAAAGATTAATTGATGGTAATATTTTATAAAAACTTTAATTTTAAAATAATAATATAAAACACATATGAAACAGTTGAGCTACCTAAGGAGCATTTAAAACGATATATATACATATATACCTCAACTGATCCAGATCACTGCCTGAGTCAGAGATCACACTGGCGGCATTGCCAGATAGGTGCCAGCTCTTAGGCGGTGTTTCTACCAGACGCTGTGAAATAGTTTTGAAAACGCGATAGGCTCCTGTTCCCTGCGGGCCCAGAGTCTCGACTCCAAAAGGCTCATTTCATATAGGCTTTATCAAGACCGGCATATTTGCGCCTTTTGAAGTCCTCGGCACATTCTGCCGCCGCACCAGCTTTAACGGAAGTAGATGCGGCCAAGGTGTCTACGCAAGTAGCATTTTATAAACTAACAAAATTATAAGTAACACTTTTATATCTCTACCAAATAAAGTCCCAAAAACAGCCAAAAAACGGAACCACGCAATGGTCGCTTAGCGACAGACTATTTTCTCATAATCCGTGACCATCGACGGCCTTGAAAAGCGGACATCATAGATGACTGTAGACTTTTTGTCATACTCTAGATCTTGCATAAGCGAAGCGACAAATACTGATTGTTTTTTTAAGATAAACATGCCTTCAGGCCTCATAGCTTTGTTGGCAGTAGTGGTAGCTCTGTCTTCCTCACCGCAGGTTATGGTTGCGATCACTAGAATATGCATTTAAATGGCGAACATAGATATTTCTTCTGTGTGAGATAAAGTATCATAATAATAATAATAATAAATAAATAATCCCGGACATTTCACACAGCATCATCTGGCCCCAAAGTAAGCAGAGCTTGTGTTATGGGTACCACATGACTGATGCACTACTTATATACTGATACTCTTTTTTTTGCAAATACATACATATTATACATATAAACACCCCAGACCCGAGACAAATACTTGCAGATCATACAAACATTTGCCCCGCGGCGGGAATCGAACCCGCAACCTTCTGCGTCTCAGCCAGACCTTAGCCCACTGCGCTACAGAGGTCGTCATAAGTATTATGTATCATAAATGCCCGAAAGAAGTCTTCTAAGGTGCACGTTAACCTCTCACCACATTGCATTGGTTTGAAATAACTTGTAACACGATATGTATGATATATAATGAAAGTATGTATTTATATTACACTAGCTGCTGCTGCTTCGCTCGCGTGGCACCTTCATATAAAATGGCCTATGTCCGTCCCCATGGTACAATCTACGAGTATCTGCTTACCAAAATTCATCAAAATCCCTTCAGCCGTTTAGCCATGAAAAGGTAACAAACAGACAGACAGACAGAGTTGCTTTCGCATTTATAATATTACTAGCTGACCCGGCAAACGTTGTTTTGCTATATAAATATCTTTCGTAAAATATATATATATATTTAAGGTATCCTATGTTACTTCTAATACCTCCAAGAATATGTGTACAAAGTTTTCATGATGATCGGTTAAGTAGTTTTCGCGAAAGAGCGTAACAAACAAACTTACATTCACATTTATAATATTAGTAGGATTAGGATTATTATATATTATTATAATAGCGATTTATGTAAAAGTATTCTATCACATCTGGTTCACATTATACATGTGTTGATTAGTTAAGAGCTGAATGCTATTGTGTGAATTGTCCACTAACATTTTACTGAAGCTATTTCTTTCTATACTTTGACCTGAGACAGTGCTGTCAATCTGCTACTCGAGGTGTTTTTTAAACAGCAAATAAGGTTTAGCACACACTAAATATTTAAACTTTATCGTTGTACACAGAACCACAGAAAGAGTTTTTTTTAAATAGCTCTCCTCTCTTACCATGTCACTAGTTCTTTAGAATCGGTAAAAATAAAAATGCGTCTCCAAGGCTCCTTTCGTGCCCTTAGCACATTACTTTGAACTGTTTAGGTCTTACATAGGATAACATAAGATATAAATAAATGCCAGACATTCTTACACAGAATCATCTGGCCCCAAAGTAAACAGAGTTATGGGAGTTATAAAGTTATGAGATTGTGTTATGGGAACCACATGACTGATATACTATTTATATATATATATATATATATATATATATATATATATATATATATATATAAATAAATACATATTGTACATATAATCACCTAAACCCAAGACAAATACTTGCAGATCATATAAACATTTGTCCTGCGGTGGGAATCAAAAATATTTTCTGGAAGAAATCCTTAGCGATAAGAAGTTTGTACATCATTTTTTCGTAAATTTAGTTATCTAAATGATAATTGTATTTGGATTTAAGGTCTACAATAAAGAATTTTCATTCATTCATTTCATTCGAACCCGCAACCTTCTGCGTCTCAGCAAGGCCCACTGCGTCACAGAGGTCGTTAAATATATATTATTTTTATGTATCACGCGTCACGCGCAAAGCCGTGGGTAGCGGCTAGTATTTTAACAAAACGAATATAGAACATAATGAACATTGACACAATATATCTTAAAAACAACGGACACGTTAACTAACTGGCATACTCAGAATCATTACATTACACAAGAGGTTACTCAATTCGCTCCTAGGTATAGTTTTTTTTTGTCAAATCTATTCTGAAAAGCATGTGTAACTGGTAATGACTATGATTGCTTTGAGACTCCCATATTGAGATTGCAACACACACGTCTTGTCAAACGACATTGTTGTAATACAAAATTCTGAAGTAGGTACGTTTCGCTGGTTTTACATCACTTTGTTGCTCAATGTGCTCGATATTACTGCTTAATGTTAACCAATTTCTTTTTTTTGTGTGCAATTATTGCTTAAGTAACTCAAACTTATTTTTAGAATTCCGAATTCTACAAGGAACCCTTATAGTTTCGCTTTGTCCACCTGCCTGTCTGTCCGGTCCAGCAATTTGCACGGTAATACACATTAGTGTCTCCTAAAAAATAAGAAAAAAAAAATTGGTTGTCTGTAAAGTCTGTTTACGGACGATAGTTTAACGTCATAACAAAACAGAACAGCGTAAGAGGACAATGAGTCATCCTTTTTAGTGTGTGCAGCCGGCGTTCATCGATTTATTAGACGTTGTCACTAAAAAAAAATTTTTTTTAGGGATACATGAAAAGTGGGGTTGAATTTTCACTTGTCCAGCGGCGGGAATCGGACCCGCTACCTTCTGCGTCTGAGGCGGGCCATCGCCCACTACGCCACAGTCGAGGGGGAATATTTCTTGTGTTACATTAACTACCGTTAAATATTTTAATTTGAAAAGTTATAAAATTGATATAAATTTGATAAAAATATTTAGAATAACAACAATTTATATTCACAACGCTCTTTTGAGTGGTGATTAAAGCAACGGACACAAGTATTGACGACCTCCGTGGCGCAGTGGGCCAAAGCCCGGCTGAGACGCAAAAGGTTGCGGGTTCGATTCCCGCCGCCAGACATGTGTTTGTATGATCTGCAAGTATTTGTCTCGGGTCTGGGTGATTCTATGTATAATATGTATGTATTTCCAAAAAAAAGTATGTATGTAGTATATCAGTCATGTGGTACCCATAACACAAGCTCTGCTTACTTTGGGGCCAGATGATGCTGTGTGACATGTCCGGGATTATTAATTTATTATTTATTTATTCTTAAAAGCGGTTAATAGGTTTCAAACAATCATTTATAGTCTGTAACCAAATAGAAAGACTAATAGCTCCACAATCAATATAACATCCACAATTATGACAATATAGGTATATTATATACATAGATTGTGCTAAATACGTTTCCTAGCCTGTCTGTCATTGTCTCATCTCAATTCAAATTAAACACATCAGAATTTTGTGAAAATCTCAAAAGTTATAGATTACTCAATTGTTGTGATACTTAAAATCTGAAACATCTCAAATTATCAAATCGTGTTGTTAACTTATTTCAAAAAGTACAACCAATACCAAAATAATACAAAAACAGACAATTCTGAAGAGCATGTGCGTGCATAATCACTTGTTATTTGTCTCGACGTAAGTACATACCGACTGTGTGACCATCCATAACGATTTCTATCTGAATAACTGCATTAGATACGTCAAATTGATGCAACCTAATTCCGTAGATTGGCTTTATGAGACTGTGAAATGACTGGACAAAATTGTTACAACCATGTATGACAAATCATTTTGAATTTTTTATAAACACGGGTTTTACCCACGTACTATTTTGTTGATGCACCGACACTGTTTCGATTCATATAGAGAATCTTCATCCGGGTGAGTTTGGTCCGCGATCCGCTCGTTCGGTCGAAAGGTCAATCTAAACTGAATCTAGATGAAACAGTGAACATAGATGTGTCAGTGTCAAAACAGTGTCGGTATCTGCATCGACAAAATGATACTTGGGTCAAATCCGTGTTTTTTAAAATGTACTCACGAAAGTTTTGAAAGTGAGATTATGATAAAATACCTCATATCAACTTTATTCAGGGATAAGTTGATAATCGGATTGACATTGAGTTAACCGTGCAGGCTTTTTAACGAGACCTGAAAGACCCTTTAGGGCTTAGAGAAGACTGTATGTGTCCCGAGTCCCGAAAGCTTTAGAATTCAATGCAGGAAGAGCTGAATACGGTCTACATACATACTGCATCACGCTCGATGATCCGTGCCCCGATAGCGTTTCACGTGAAATCAAAGATCTACACATTAATAATAACATGTGTGTGTGTGTGAGTATCACGTGTGTGTGTTACATACATATATAATAACATAACTGAGAGATTTTTATTATTTAAAAACTAAAACTATCGAAATTTATAGCGGAAATCATTATAGAATCATGCATCAATAATAGAAAAAAAACTGAAGACAATTCATTTTTTTCACGCTAGTAAACAAAGACACAATTGGTGCATGAAATAACGGCTTAGATAAATATACAAGATTCTGCATCTAACAAAATATTACATCACTAAATTTATATAACCATTTAGCCAACTTTTACGGATATAGGTAAGGTTGGTATAAAACAAAACCTAGAAATTGTGTGACAACGTTTTTGTTAGGTATATAAAAAACGATCTAGGTTTATTTTTAAATAACTAAGCTGTTTTATTGGGTGAAAATATAACTTGTTATTTTTTTTATTATTATACCATCCTAAATCATTTCGTAATAATTTGTCTGTCGTCCAATGACTATCTTAATCGCATCTCGATTTCTAATAGAGTCATTACGATTATATCACTAAGAAGGCAAAATAATGGTCATTTCCCATAGCCAAACAATTTTCAAGCACAGAAGATTCGAAAGGTTAGTAAAGCACCTCGTAATTATAATCAGTCAGACCCCAAAACGAAAGTTTTAAATAAAACAGATAAGATGATAGTTGGTACGAAAGTAAAAGTGAGAATGATGAGTTGAGCGGATGTGGTCTTCTCGATGACGTAACTTTAACGTTTGGTGGTATATGAGATGACATCTTCAAGTCAAATGATTTGGGAGCTATTGAGCGGACAAAAAGAAACTGTATCTACCTAATATAAATCAACGTTTTGATTAAGATTTATCGTTCCACATGTTTATTTATATACAACATTCGCATTGGAACCCAGCGATGTGGGTCAAAATAACATAATATAAAAAAAACCACTGTTGCCGATGAGACACAGATATGATATATTTTTTACGTTCCAATAAAGTTCTGAACACGTTAGTATTTAGTTATGTTAGTGACGAAATCTTAAAAAATGTCAACCATGGTTATCATGGTACACAGGTACGTTTATCTCTATGAAGTGATTTGACAAAGTTGATAGAAAATACACTGTTATTATTATGTTCACTTTCAGATAGAACAAAAAAGTAAACGCGCTTAGTATCGTCTGTATTCTTTCTTTTTAAATGAACAATGAAATTGGATGGTATGCGGGCATTCTTCTTCCCCTTATAATGCAGCTTGTATTTTCAATGGGTGACGCATTACGTGATTGTAATATAAGGTTACTCTGCTCAAAGCATTGCCTTAATTCATTTTATAGTGCTATAGTTTTTTATGGTTTTGCATCGTTTAAATCATTTATTGGTTTTTTATTTTTTATGTACGTTGTATAGTACTACTTTATCAAGCCCATAAGTCATTTTGACTTTGACCTTCAAACATTGATAGCTTTAGTAGTCACGGCCGTTACCTTGCATCGATTTGCTTTTTTTATTTTGCTTACCTTCACTTATTACAATCCAAAGTATGTTTTAAGTCTTATTGATTCGTTTCTAAGGTTTTTAATTATCAGAAATAGGTTCTAGGCAAATGTATTACCTGGGTTAACTTCTGTTTTTATGAATATGATCGATTTATAATTGAAATGCCTAGTTTGATTTTATTGGCTAGAGCCCATTTGTAAATAATATGATTGTGTTAACATATTGCTAGCCGGCAGACTATTTGACTGATGTATTCTCATTGAGGACATTTGTCTCAAGTTTTACCGTTTCTAGACTCCCCTAGGATCAAATTCAAAGGTTCACAGTCTGGTCCACCTTTTGAGATATGAACTTGGAGCTTTTATTATTCAGGTAGGTATGCTCTGTCTCCTTCTGTTGTATACGCTTGTCCCGTTCTAACGTCAACAGCTGCGCTGCGTTGGAGTCGATCGGAGAACAGACAGTAAGCGGAGCGGCGCTGTCGTGATTGGCCGCCGAGTCTTGAACCTCGCGTTCTGAATTTAAAATAGTCGCGATCGTTTGTAGTGGCGTGCTTTATGTTTATCCTTTGTTTTGTACAAACAGTTTTCACGATTTTTTCAATACTATGTTATGGTACTAGTGTTTGTGTAGTGCAGTAATCTAGTGTTTTTTGCGGAAGCAGCTGTTAATAAATTGGATTTTTAGCTAAATTGGTTATCTTGCACCTGGATTTTGGTTTATATACCTCGTGCTATAGCAACGTTTGAACTTCTTTTAGTTTTAATATTTTACAATCTTGTCTATCTGGTTTAGCATTTTTATTAATTGACATTTATGGAGTATCTTTAGATGCGATGACTAACCAACATGTTTTTATATAATGTCCTTCATCGCCTTAGTCAAATTGAAAGTGCCTAAAGCATAGGCACAAGGTTACAAGACTTGCAAGTCCGCTCGCGTGCACTACCAGTCTCGTGAAAGTATTTCGGAGCAATGCCTTCACGAAGATTATTTTAGCATAATAATGTACGAGACCCGAGCTTTCTATGTCTGCCTTTGGTCGAGTGACATCACTCATGTTTGCATCGTAGCCTTTATGTCACAACACCTTTGCCTTTTGCGTTCCATGTTTGTAGACCTTACCGTATCAGTTTTCAAATTGTCAGAACTTAAGTTAAAAGCGATAATGGTATCGTTTATCATGGCCTTATTATTCTTATACTTCTTTTGATATTATGCTTAAAATTCCCAGTCTTGTTTGTAACAAGTCTCCACTATAATCGTAGGTTTTATTAATGTACCTTAGTTATTATTAAGTGCACGATCAAGCATAAACACATTTGTTTCTATAGACTAAAGAATTCAAGATAAATTTAAAATTTTTACGAACTCATGTACAAGCAAAACATCATATAAATAAAATATTACAAACAATCAATTGGAACGTACAGTTCATAAAAGAAACAATGGCAATATTGACCTATAAGAAATCATCGACCTAGAAACGACTAGCCCAGAAAGCATGTAAATCGGAATTATAGCCTATAAACGTATTTCTTTAGTTAGGTACTTACAATAAAACCTGTTTTTAATTAGCAAACAAACGTGTACAAACAAATCACGCGCTAATTTCATAATAATTTGTTGCAATCGACACTTAGAGTCCATTGCATTCAAAATCACTGTAACCATTACATACATGATTAGTAAGACCTTTATCATCAACATTAATTAGTTACGCGTTTGTGGGTTATTGTCACGTTTCTCAAAGATTAGAAAGTACTTTGATTTTATCACGGCTACTGTATGTTATGGTTAGATCGCCAGACATGTTCAGTATAGCACATAGCGTTATTATGATGTTATCAGTAACTATTCAAATTATAAAGGCCGTCAGACCATGGAAAGTTGGTGTTTCAATGTGGTTATTGTCATAACTCGAATGTGGCAACATAATTTACCTATCCGAGTCACTGGGTTAGGTAATCAGCCGGCAATTTTCCACAGGCTAGCTAGGTAGGTATATACTTTTTTACGAAATATGATTTCGTAGAATATCAATAGATATAACCTTGATGCTTTACAATTGGCTTAATTTTTTGCTTTGTTACTTCGAAACTTGTTAATATCTCATTAATGATTTTAACTTAGGAAATTTGTAAAACAGGCGGTACTGTTTTGCTATCTGCAGCTATTGTCAACGGGTTCATAATTTTCATACTCCATATAAAATAAGAAAAAAATAAAATTAATAATATCATTAAACTAATAGAAAATATAAAAAGAAGGAATTTACGCATTTCCAAATGTTTTAAGACGAACTATGTTTAATATTATCCTCAAACACCTCAACCAGAACCATAGATTAAACAATAACTACAGAACCATTCAACAAAACATACTATTGTTTATGATCTCAGTGACCGTTATGACCAAATAAATCCAGATTGTGTGCGTGCGAGCATCTATGTACTTACCTACTAGTGATGCGTTCTCAATACGTATTGTTCGAGGTGATTCAGTAAGCCTTGAGTTACTAGAACAGGAATATATAATTAGGAGTATCTTGTAAATGGACACTTAGTGTACATGTTTTATAGGGACTTAGGCTTATAATAGGTAAAATTGTCATTAAATATAAAATCATCATTAATATTATTATTCCTATTATTCATGTCCATGACATTATGATTGTATGCATAATGTATAAACAGCAGCAGACATTCGGCATTTGCACAAACTACCTATAAAGACGGCTCATTTGTTGCCTATACCTCAATCCCTCTAATAGCAATGTCGTTTGAGAAAGTTTCCACTAGTGATGATATCCATAGTATCTGAGAATCGCCAATGTATTATTCATTAGATATCTATCTTACTGGTTCTAAGTAATTAAATATTTTCAAATAATAAATAGCAGCTCACATAACGTCAGTTATATTTGTTACTTATCATTTGTGGTTTAAATTTTAGCTACGGTTGTTTAGGTTAGGTTGAAACGGTGAACCCGTTTTTAATATAAAAAAGATAAAAAAGAAGAATTATAGAAGATAATCTTAAGTTGACCTACATAAAAATATAGTTTAAACCTACATCTTTATTATCACGTGGACACTTCTTAGAAGCCGTGGACACTGCACAGTATCTGCGTAATCGCTTGAACTTTGCTCCGGTAACATTATCAATTCGTGTCAAAAATGTAAATTTTCTGAACTTATTTGCGTAATTAAGCAAAACAAACAAGGAAATTAAACTAAATAAATAAGAATATTTAGAAATCAAGATATCTTAATGAGAATTCTATGGTATTTATCCTAAAGTAATTAATATGCAAGACTTATTCGCTAAAGGAAGCTTAGAAATATCCAACACTGAGAACATCCTTAACCCATCAAATATTGCATTCAGTAGAACCTAGATGTGCTTATGAACGTAAAAAAACATACAAATACATATAATAAAAATACAATATTTTGTCAAATCTAAAACAATATATTTTTCTTTGTTTTAAAGATTTATTAAACTTTTTCTAGTTTCCGGATAAGTTTCTCATGTCACTGCTGTCCAGCCGGCTGGATATGTGGACCGTTGAACTGGTTTCACCCATGCATCGTGCCTTAGAAATCTTTCCTATTAACTCAATCATGCATTTAATGAAGGCCGCTAATTAGTCATTGCATCGCTTTGCAAGTACTTTTCTTCTATTTTGTGATTTCTCAATATGAATTTAGACGTTATCGTGAACTACACTACCGATTAAAAAAAAATCAGTATTTTTAAATATTTATCTTTTATAACCCAAAAAGGGAAGCCCAGGTGGATGACTAATATTTATATCACTTACTTATAGTATATTTTTATGTTAATCGGTCAATGTTTGTTGACAGATAAATATAAAAATATTGATATACTGCGCCCAATTATATTTGTGTTTAATCACACGCCTAATGCAACAAGCATCTGACGTTGCATTTTTATCTCGCTTTCAATTCAATTGCTCAGTCAGTCTGCTTCCAAGCTTAATGTCAGTGAAAGTATTGATAACAACGTCGCCGTATTTGGCGCCTGGCCAGCGTTATCTAATATGTTTATTATTCAACTATTTTACATTCCCCTTGGTGGGTGGCTCTATGCCTACTATAGACTAGTGGTTTGTACCCACTTCCTCATCAATGACTTGGGTTGTGCAACGTGCTTGCCTCCCGTGACGCATCCGCTTGCGACGGCAATACGTCTGTACCTCCTACTAGGGTCATTCATTTGAGAATGAGACTACTCTTATGTTCATTACGTTCAACAAATCTATTCTATGTACACGTGTGCATATATCTTGCTTTTTATAGGAATATGTTTGTGATTTCTCTACTTAAAATAACATAATTTCTTATCTAAAACAACACAACTGAATTGACATTTTCTTGATTAATATGAGTACCTAAATTGGAAATTTAAACATTATCAGTAGCTATAACAATGCAGCATTTCAAGGCACTTGTTAAGTTTCTCGTATCTTTAGTTTACAAATATGTGTTTAAATAATAATTTATTTACATATTGCCTTCAAAGGCTTACAATACTTACATTACAAACAACATTGCTGATAAAATCTTGTTCTTGACTGTAAAATTATATAAGTTATAATAATAATAATATGAAATATTAAAGAAAAAAATATATCACTGTGTACCCTGAGTGATTTCAAAATATTTGGTCAGTTTTGCTTAACTATGTATAATGTCGTTCGGAAGCTTTGGTTTTATATAAGACGGTGATATAAAACTATTTCAAAATTTTTCATGATCTTTTTTTGAGGACACGTTAAGCGGTAACATGTATTTAGTATGCAAATCGTTTAGTTCATAATGATATAACTGCAGGTATTATGGTTATTCCACGGTCGCTCATACTTAACTATCTTCTTATTTTTAAGTTAAACTTTATAACCGGTTAGAGCACTATTTCAATGAGGGCAAGTACAAAGCAAGCTCGTGTCTCGTATAAAATTAATCGAGTTTCCAGACCAGAAGTAACAATGTCTCTTGCAAAATCATTCCATTGTTTTACGTTAATCAATCGAACTCTTGACGCAATGTCTTGTTGAAATGGTATCTTACTAAAAACCAGGAAAAGAAGTTCAAATTGTTGTTATAGAAATAGGTGCTTATAATTATTTATCAATGTAGATTAACTATAAATCAACCTACAAAGAAATAAGGACATTACTTTGGCAGCGTACTAAAATAAAACTTATTGGAAGAAATAATGGGACCTTTGGAGATATGTATGGCTCTTCAAATGACAAGAAACTGTTCGTCTGTTTACGCTAGTTGGATAATGAAAACAATGTCAATATGAAAATAAAACACTATCCGGGAAAAGCGGTCATGGAGGACCCGTGGCTTTCCATCAATGACCGGACCATGGACCTTGTTTATGCAGCCAACTGGGTTGGAGCAAGCAATCTCGGACTCTACAACGAACAAGATAATCAGTCAGACAAAGTCAAATTTAATTCGATATCTAGAAGCAAGTCGTGTAGAGATGTCGGCCGCACTAATGACAAAGAGTATGAAAACAAAACATATTCGCACGAAGACAATGGATATGCTTACCCTTATGATATTCCTAATGAAAACATATCACAACTAGCTAAATACCAACAAGACATTGAAGAAAAAGCGAGATCAAATAACGATCTCATTGCTCAAAACAAAGTTAAGCACAGTTTTAGTTTTAAAGATATGCCAAACGGATACAGACCGTCAACGCTGAGAAGAGTGAAACGAAGAAATTTTACAGAGTGGGATATTGAAGCTTTTGGGTCGAATAGCAAGCAGCCACCCATACCGCCACAGCGTAAGGATTCTCTGAAATATGCTCACCGACAGAGGAAAGCTGACACCAAGAAAAATTATTACTCACTACCAGACCCTGGTCCGGTTCCTCCAGACCCGTCATCAGAATCGTATTACGAATATTATTCAAGAGTGAGTCAACAAAATAATGACACTGACAGCGATAAGCTTAAACAAATTCAAAAGGGTACTAGAAAAGACAGATCTTATAATAACAATCACTCTGTATCTAAATCTAGTGGCAACACTATGTACCAATTGATAAACTCTATGGCAACCTTGGATCTTACTCCTATGAGATCCCGTAATGGAAAAAAAAACTATGAAATGGACTGTGAAGCGGAAGATTCGGGTATACACATGAAACCAATTACTCAATCGTTATCTGCATGCGATCAACTTCCGAAGCACACTACGCACCTGACTAACGCACAAAACGGACGTGTCGAAGACGCTAAACCTAGTTTTCGTTCCAAATCTTTGAGAGTCAAAAGCGAAGGTAGAGCTCCTCTACGAGCATATTTTGATTCAATGCAAAATGCTCCGTTCAACGAAGTCACCGTCACGCAACCAAAAAGAAACCTATCACCAAGTGAACAACTGACATTAATGCAATACGAAATGCTTAACGGAAGCCAAAGTAAACCCGCGGCACCGATTAGCAATGGGTTACACTCCAATGATCTGGACAAGGAAAGTGATCATCGAACAACAAACGGAGTTATGAAACAAATCAAACGTGATAAGTACGGGAAGATGTACAATACAGTGAGGGTGAAAAGTGATGATAGGTATGAAAGGTACAATGACATCATGTCTTTTGGAAAGAACCGTATTAGTGAGGAACGTGTGCCGGTGAATGGCAATGGTGTCTACGCGCGTAGTGCTAAAAGTTCATCTAGTGGTTCTGACTCTGATTTTTCAATACCACGACCTAAGTTGATAGTTCCTGTTCATACGTATGGTATGAGAAAGAGAAGGACGGGAAATCTTTGTCAAAGAGACAGTACCGCAACGGAGGCATCTCTTGACGCTGGTATAGTGTTGGATGTGACACGCCTAGAGGACCCCTCTAAGACTTCCGAGAAACCCCGAAATGGCAATCCAGGTAATTAAATATATTATAATATTGTTTTCACTATTATCTGAAGTAAATATACTGTTATCTTGATGCTATTTTGATCTGGTGTGTGTACATTTTGATCGATGTAGGTTGTAGTTGTTTGTAGTTAACGAGGTAATTTCGAGGCCTCAGCGGATGGCAATCTAAAGAAATGATGTAATAATACTGTAAAACTATTGCTAGTATCATGCAACCAGCCTACATAGATTTGGCCATCATTTATACTACTAAGTCAGTTTGTATGAGTTAGAAGCCAGGTTTGGTGATGGAATTTGTAGAATAAGAACATGATAATTATTAATTATGTTTAAATTTGTTAGTTACACGAGTTACCTTTCTCAATTATCAACTAAAGTGATGTCGCAAAATACGATATTATTGCATACCAAATACAAGGGCAACCTAGCAATTTTTTTTGACGATACGCTACCCATTCTTTTTAAGATTTTTACATTGCCATACAAAAAATATACGTGGTATAATACCTAAAACCTCATTTAGAACTGTATTAAATGTACAGACAGGTGTCGAGATGAATACTTAGTGATTCGATGTCTTATGCAATATTTCGTTTCTAAATAAATAATGCCAGCTCATTCGTAATCACTTTCATTGATCAATTTATTACGCAGTTTGTTTGAAATCATTATTATTTCGTATTGTTTGCAATAATACACATTTTTGTTGGGTAGGCTTGATCGTTCGTGCACGTTGTATAATTATTTTTGGTACACGATTTGCTACAATATCACCTACAAAAAGTTCATGGAGATCAGGGGCATACAAAATATACATGAACCTAGCGGAAAGATTGAAACCATGTGTGACCGGAATGCTGGCTTCTATTTCGGTCAGCGAGTTAGCATTGCCATACAACGTGGCAATTCTGCTAGTGTTCTGGGCACGAATTCATCTTGTGACGACCGGAACCAACTGGATTATGTACTTATGTTCTTTTCTTATATAAATTATCCCGTTACTTGTATAAGGTATTTGTAATTTTACATGTGAATACTAGGTTTATTGAACTTATTTGTTATTTAGTAGAAACTATGCATAAACATAGCATCTGAATAAATATAAAAGTAGATGTGTCTAAAACTGTTATATGTGATAATTGATAATAAGTATTACCTATAATCCTACGTATTACCTATACATCGTAAAAGGTTTGATTAACAATGAGTTTTAATATGATTAAAAATTTTTCACTATCCCATATTTTAAGATTCAGTTTATTGGCGCATATCGTTGCCACATGCACAATCCATTTAGCGAAGCGCCAAATGCTTTGGCATACGTATCGATCGAGCCACTTACGAGGTTGCTAAACACGAGTCCGGCATATCAATTAAAGGCTTCGTTTTGCCCTACTTTAGTTTACAAACATGAATATTAATAGTCTTTGCAAATATCAATCATTTTAAAACTTTGCTCTGATACCGTCATATTCATCAACCTACTAATCAGACAGTAAATAATGTTTTGTTTTTATTATTATTTTCATTATGTATCTCTTTACTAGTAAATTTAGTTCTTACATTTTACTTGTAAAGTTTTCTTGATGATGATCCAATATAAATAAACACTACAATGAAGAAACCTATTAAAGTTTTAAGTATGTATGTATTCAATAGACACTTGTTCAATTTCAATGTCTATAAAAACGCACACGCGAATGAACTTTTAGCCCAGCCACAGATTATTACTCAGAGTCTCTCGGAGCTGCCTTGAAACACTTTCGTTGCTTAAGTAATTTGCGTCCGTTTCAACTGTACAGCAATAACTTAGCCATGTCCGTGTGAATTTATTCTCCATATCCTCCATATCGGCTTAGATGTTTCTACATACAGAGGTTGCAAAATATTTTGATGTTTACACGTGTCTTGGAGACAAACTGAGTTTTTGCAAGTTTTGTTATTTGCGAGTGTTTTACCTTTTGTATTCAATGACATGAAACAACTCCTTGAAACGTTTTTAAATGTATACCCCTTATTTATCTAAGGTTATTGCATCGCTAAATAGTAATTATTTTTGCTCCATCTATTTGAATAATTTTGTTTTTATATGTACTTTTTATATGCAAATATTTTATATTTATTATATTATACTATACTGTCTCGTTCGCGGCTTCGTTCGCGCATTTTAAAAAGAAAAAAATATATCTAATTGTACCGATTGCAGCGCCATCTGCCGGGCTGATTTGTGAATCTAAACCATCCAGGGCGCCACCCAAACGCATACAAAAAAAATCATTCAAATCGGTCCAGCCGTTTAGGAGGAGTTCAGTGACATACACACGTACACAGTAGAATATATATAAAGTATATAGTATATATATAAATATATTACTAGCTGTCCCGTTCGCGACTTCAACCGCGCGTTTTAAAAAAAAAAATCTTATTGTAAATCTAAACCATTCTAGATTCCACTTGAACACACACAACAAATTCATCATAATCGGTCCTGCCGTTTAGGAGGAGTTTAATTACAAACACACACACGGAAGATTTATATATATAATGATATGTGCACGAAAGAAAAGCCTTTAATCTTTTCATCACACTGGTTCTAATTAACGATAAGAAAATTTTACACATACGTATTGTTAATGGCATAGTGCGTAGGTACTTTGGGTATTACGACATTTTCTAATAATACAACGAAAATACTTCCGAAATAATATTGACACGATGAAAGTTGCTAAACATGTACGCTAAACTTGGTGCTAATTATCGTTATTTGTTTGGAATGTGTTTGTTTCTCACACAAAGTGCTTGCATGCTTGCTTCTGCGTACTTCGAATTGTTTAACGTTAGAAATGTAGGTGCTTAATAAATCCAACAATGTTATGAAGATACGAAAATTGTTGAATAAAATATTTGAGCGAAAACACAGTAGTGTTTAAAACGAATGTCTCTTCGTCTTAATCTAACTAATTCACAAATTATTCACAAATTACGCAGTACAAATGCGAAAGTAACTCTGTCTATCTGTCTGTTTGTCTGTTTGTTACGTTTTCACGCCTAAACCGCTGAACCGATTTTGCCGAATTTTGGTATAGAGATATATGGGACTTTGGAAAAGAACATAAGCTACTTTGTATGTAGGTACCACGCGTGCACGCGAAGCAGCGGGCAGCAGCTAGTAGTCAATATTTTACAAACACTTTCTATAAAATTATTAGCTGCTGCTAAATTATTGCCGCAGCTTTTCACGTGTGATACCAACATAAAAAGTAGCCCATATTATTTCCCGAGATATAATCTATCTCCTAACCAAATTTCATCAATATCTGTTCAGCCGTTTAGCATTGAATAGTAACAAACAGACAGAAAGTCCGAGTTTTTAATTTATAATAATGACTATGGATATACTAGTAGGAGCTTGTCAATATGATAAAAAAATTACAAGTGGAAGTCGGTGTCGGTTATGACATCAAGTTAAGAAACTCCCTGGTGTCCAGAGCAGTGTGAACAAATTAGATATATATATATAGATATGTAGGTAGGTTAGGTACGAGCAGTTTTTTTAAAATGTGATGAACGTGATGAAATGTTAAACAGAGTACAGTATGTTAATAACGGAACATTTAAAAACACAATAGGTGTAGCAGGACAATGACACAAATAGTGGTATCCGGACTTGCATGGCCATTCAATAATAAAACTACATTATTCGGAGGTGTAAGCTTTAACAATAAAAACTTCAAAGTATACAAAGTTCGATAAGGAATTGAAGTGCCTAAAAGACTTAATTGGAATCGAACCATGACTGAACGATAGTTTATCAACAGATTTGACATGTTTTTGTATACTGTTAATGAACAACAGACAGATACGAAGTCGCTAACGATCGATCGAATGTTATCTTACGGCTATAACAGTAAGACAACAGAATCCGTTTTTCAAAACGGATCAAAACACAAGCGGAACGAAAACATTCATAAATTTGAATGTACAATAACTGTTGTGAATAAGAAAAAAGGCCATCTAGTTGTTCAAAGCGCTGACGTGGCATTAAGAATGCTAGAAAACTTTTAACACCCTGTTACTATATTCCTTCAATTAGTATTATGCTACGGTTTCTGTTAGTAAAACAGCCTTAAACCAAGTCTGATCGTAGATAAAAATGTAAAGAATAGGATTGTTCACACGGTCCTCTATTTGTTCGCACATGTCCAGGGTCGGTATCACTGTCTGTAAAATGAGCGTTAACATCAACATCATAAGGACTACAATTAGACCAATTTAGTTTTATAGATCCATCAATTTGTTTGAACATTCACAATGAGTCATCATCTTAAGGCTCTGTGGCCTTGAATTTGGCAATCAAATGGCAAAACAATCTTGATTGTTAATTGGCTATCTATAAATTAGCCATGGTGGTGTTTTGGTTAGTAACTTCATATTTCTAGTTGAAATTCTATCGATAACTTTTAATAATTTGATTTTATGTTCATGCATAAGTTCATGCTTATTATTTATAATACTTACCAGGTTTGTAAATTTTAGATATCTACGACAAATAGAATCTTAGTTTTTGGTTATAACAGCGTTACTATTAAGTGATGTGTACCATCCTATTCCAGATGAAAAGCTTTTATAAATTTCTAATAGATCTGTTATTTTTTCCAACAGAGGGCCGAGTTGAAGTCTCTCGAGAAAACAAATACCTCAGCACAATGGCACCAGGCAAGGTGTTCGGCGAGCTGGCGATCCTTTACAATTGCAAGAGGACGGCTACCATTAAAGCAGCTACGGACTGCAGGCTCTGGGCGATCGAGCGGCAGTGCTTCCAGACTATCATGATGAGGACTGGGCTGATACGGCAGGCGGAGTATACAGATTTCTTGAAGAGGTAAGAGTTACTTATTATTATATTACAAAATTGCGCATGCACTTAGATGCGTAAGTTAGGTACTGTTCGTACTGAGTAGAAAATAGGCAAGTAACAATCTGCAATGTTAATGCTTCTGACGAACTTCTTTGACTTTTAAAGATTTAAATAACAAGTTATTTGAGAGGATATTCTTCTATGGTTGGAGATTATTACGATAATGGAATAGATTTGTTTGAAACAGTAAAACATTCTCTGAAGATTTTGAGCTACACGGCTTTATACGTGTTATAAAGCCATATTTTAATCGTTTGAAGCATTTAGTTTATTTGTCAATTATTGCTTAACAAGGGGATAAATGTTTTGCCATCAGGACTTTTATCTATTGGGTTATCTTTCTTGTATTTTGTGTCTGGTTCAAGTCGCTTGCAGAATCGAATAAGTAATTTCACGATCTCTGTTTCAACGCAAATAATTTGAAACAGCTTTTGATGTCGCTATAAAACGAGAATCATCGCAATTTTATTGCAATTTGTAGAAATACGACTGTATTGAGGTTCTCTCCGAATTAGTCTTGGAAAGTCTTACAGCTAGTCTACATACCGGATGATGCACGCAATTGCTGCTGAATATGTAAGAACCAAGATACAAAAGATTAAAATTTAATTTATTATTTATTATTAAAAGAATGAAACTGCTAATATTTAATAAAATAAATAAAAATGACATGAGTTTCATTGAAAATTGTTCAATATTCATGCTTTTTTGAGTTGCATGCGCCATGATTACGAGATTTCTGAGACTGAGTTCTGAGTTCTGAGTTCATGCAACTGTCCCGAAATTTCGGGAATTAGAAAAACTCACATATCATTGTTATCCCGTTTTGAGTAAAACTTTTGTATTTAAAGGTACCAATGATACAATTGTGAATCTTATCGGCCTTGATAATTTGATAAGGTCATATCTAATAATTATTCAACATAAGGTCAGACAACAAATGAAAGTGTTCATTCATTACGTTGCCGAATGGTATTCGGCAAAATAAGGCGAACTCAAGTAACACTGAGTCATTGAAACTGAAATGATTATAAGTTGTTAATATCTAGTTAGAAGGTAATGAGTACGGCAGCTACTTGCGATAATTGTTTAAAATATTTTCATGATATTTTCGAATGGAATAGATAGTATCGTCTATAATTTCCAGCAAAGGTAAATTAAAAAAATCATACTGTTCTAGTTTCTCAGATCCTTAAGGACATCTATCAGTGTTAGTTTTAGAGGCACGTTCAAATAGTATTTGAATCATGACTACATTTAGCAGGTTCTTCGAACCGAATGTTTGGCATAACACCAAAATAGTTGTACTAAATGTTTTCTTTTTGGAACAATCTATATTTACATTACCCTCCTAATAAGAGACGATGCTAACGATATCGAGGGCAGTAACCTCAATGCTTGACTAAACGTTTATTTTGACAATATAAAGAATCAGTAGGTACATGAAGTTTATCGTTTCTTAACATGGTATTTTATCTAGAAATAAACGGGTTTATTGCTTTGACGCTACTCGGACATTGTTAAGCTGCTGTTTAATACAAGAAAGTATGTTTTATACTTTCACTTATTCATATTATTATTTGCAGATCAGACGGAGACGATTTGATATTAATTATGGGTCTATAAATCTTTAACCAGTTTATTTTTGCATATAATACTAGTAGACCTTAGTCATCTAAAGTAACATTATATAGAGAAAATATTCGTGTTTTCGTATGTTTGTATTTATTTGTAATGGATAAACTCAAAAACTAGTTAACCGATCCTAAATATTATTTCACTTAAAGTAAGCTACATTATCAGCGAGTAACATAGAATAAACTTTATTTATAAAAATATTATAGGTGCTTACGAAAATTGCAATAATGTAACCCAAGAAATCAAAAATTTGCCTCTAAATGTCATTATTTGGCGTGCGCTGCAAAAACTATCGATGATACATCAAATAATATAGATACTACATGTCTATAGTACTTATCATTAACATCTACTTATCACCCACAAAAAAAAAACAATCAAATAACTGCTAACTGCTTTTGTATACAATTTGACAATAAAAATTCAAATTATTCTTCACGGGTAAAATTTACAGATATACCTACATATACAGATAAAGATACAGATATTTCATCCATATCCAACTAAGTAGATCCATAGTCAAGGTTATTAATCTAAAAGTAAATTACAACTCTAAATTACTAGATTTTTATTTTAAGTATATCTAAGTAATTTCTTCATATAGATAAGATATTTTTAACCCCCTTAAATACAATGCATCACTAAGATCTATCAATATTTACCTAGTTAGTTATGCTCGTAAATGTTTATAACGCAGAGCATTATTTACTCATGATAATGTCTACCATAGCGCATACTTACCCAATATTTGTCTTCTGTGGGATTGATTAATTATACCTACATAGTATGATAATAATTTTGTGTTTGAGGTTCATTGTATTAGTTATACCAAAGGTTTTGACCTAAATGTCATTCATGGATACAAATGCAAGTGCAATAGCCTTTCAATACAACCTTGTAGGTGCTATAAATCATAAGGCACAATAATCTACTTAGAGATTATCTGAGAAATAATGAATCAGATGAAGATATTATTACGAACAATTCATTCATACAGAGATGTATAACGGATACATATATATTATTAAATTATCAAGAAAATAACGCGAAATCATAAATGTATTTTTAAAATATTTATGGCTTCTTACTGTTTACAAAGTTATATCTTGTATTACCATCTCAAGTTCGGAAATTCTAGACGAGTAACATTGTGTTAAAGTACATTGTAAAATAAACAGCCTTGCATGGCGTTTCCAACACGGTGATCCATCTTTAAAGGCATCATAAAGATCGATGTCTCTGCTGTGAAACTTATTTATTTATCGGAGTCTACACTTGTGTTGGTTATTTTAACATTATTGCCTCTCAGATGGTCTGAATAAAAACAGGATCACTATTTTAATTTGGCTGGATTATTTTTAATTGTAATTAGGTTAATGAAATATGATTTCCAGATTGATTATGTAAAATCTGAAAGCAATCATTATATGCAGAAGATCATCGATATAATTATTTTAAACAACTAGATTATAAATGTGTGGTCAGGATAACATTACCAATGCAATCCACTAACACAAATATTTAAGTTCTCAAGTCTTGTATCAAACGCTCCAATTACCTTCTCGTCTATTTCTCAAACAATAGGTACTGTACATGGTACAATGCTATTGCCGAAACCAAGTGTCATCATTGCTTAAACACTCGTGCGCACTTTGCGAAACATTATTAAGTTAGCTGTCACGTTTGCAAGACTCATGACACTTTGAGATCGTAATCCTTTCACTGGCCTGTGTGTGCACAAGCCTTTTCAGTATTGCCTTCTTGTAGTTTATTCAAAGCTGCTTGTTAAATAACTTGATAATTTGTTTAAGATGTTTTATTTTATCATTCTACTTCTGAATCATTTAAATTTTATCGAAATTTTAAAGTTAAGTACTTCGCAAGTTATTCAACCAAAGAAACATAAAATAACCTAAATCAAAGTAACAGCTGTTTTACCAGTAACATTACGTTTACCTTTATTTCTATTCGAGATAAACTTTGGCTGTTACTACCTCGACACACTTTAAATAATTACTAAGTCTACCATTAGCATAGTATTACATGCAACCGGTTGTTACATTATTTTGATGTTAAATGACTTAATTTGTTTACATGGAGTAAACAAATACACTGTGGCTCGAAATAAACTTTGTAGTTTTGACATACTTAAAATGTTCATGAAGAACTATCATTGATTTATTTTTACATTCTATAACCGTAACACAAAATTTGCTAAAAATACCATAAAAGTAGATATGATTGCAGCAATTTTCTCTCGCATAAAGTGTAACGCAACAGTTACAACAATAATGTACTGTTTTGATGGCTCTCTGTTCTTTTATGTTGGTTTAATTGACTGATAACTTTCTGGTCACATTATTCTTTCGATAAGAATCATTATACCTAAGTGGTTTGAAACGAGTAGTATTTTACAACATTCAATAGAAACATTAACAAATAAGAGTCAGTTATAAAAACCATTAACCTATTAGCCTTCTCTTTACCAAGCTTCCAATCAACCGAAAAAAAGTGCGAAAGTGATTGATCAAGAATTCGTTCGCTAATAATAACAATGTTTTATGAAAATTTAATCTGTACCTATAAAAGAGCTTAACCTGACTGACTGATTCATCATCGCCGAGCCTAAACCGCTGAAGCTAGAAAGCTGAAATTTGAAGGTAGCTTAAATGGTTATATTACTAAGCCAATCAATGCTTTTAGATGTATTCAATTTCGATACCATTGCAATTCTTTTAGTCAAATTCTCACGATATGAAGGTCATATTAAAGTACTTTCCGTATTAAAATAAATACACAATTTCATGTATGCCAAGCGACGATATTTTAAAGACCTTGAGTATTTCCTGGTTAGGTTCAAATTTGGTTGCAATTGCGGAAGCCTTTCTGAAACCAGCACAGGCTACAGATTCTTATGCCACCAGTTCATCAAATGAAAACTAGTGACTAGAGGCACCACTGACTGTCAAGTGGCTGTGTTGGTTTTTTGTAAGATCCTAACAGTTCTACTATGAAAGGATTCATATTATTTAAATCAATCAATGTATGTTATTTTTTTACAGTGTACCAATCTTCAAAGACCTACCAGAAGACACGCTGATCAAAATCTCCGATGTTCTAGAAGAGACTCACTACCAGAACGGTGACTACATCATCAGACAAGGTGCACGGGGTGACACCTTTTTCATCATTTCCAAAGGACAGGTAAGCAGTTCCAGATAAAACTTTCACGATCTCTGTGATGCGTAAAAATACTGGCAATAGTAATCTCTTATTTACCGACACTAGCTAGTTTACTAATATCTCAACAGAAACTGAACCAAGTACTTTTAATTGTTTATATTTCGTTTTGCAACTACCTCGCTTGCTGTTGATAAATGCTCGGTATTTCTGGGACTACTTTCAAAACTTTATTTTATATAATTCACCTACTTGTGTTACCTACTAAGTTACCTACTTCACTAGTAATTTAAAGTGATAATCAAAACTCAATAACACATTTTATATTACTGTCTACTAAAATAAAATGTGCTAACCACTGTCTAATTGGAAAAATATAAATCGTCAAATATCATAATGGGTCCATTAAAATCACTTAACACCTCTCTATTAATAAGAAGCGATAAGGAACCTGTTTTTTATTACTCGTATTCATACTTCTAACAGCAAATATGCGTTTCTAGCAGACATCTCTTATAGCAAGATGCTAAAGTTTTATTTACAATGCTACTTTTTTCGTTGATGTTTGTGAAGATGGTCAGTTTTCACTTTCGTCATAACTTTCCAGAACCGCTTTAAGCGATGACTTTACTTTTGACCACTGTTTTGTAAACAGAACGCTGTTGGTTATCTAACTGTGAAATTACAATTTGAAAATAGGTGTAATTTTCATTTCATCTTCGTGTAATCAAAGAACATTTGCTCTGTTTAATTGAACACTTTTGTGCGATAAAATATTAGTAGATGTAGATACGTAACGTGACATTACAGTAGTGTGATCACTAGTTCGTGGTGACTGCACGTTCACCTTGGCATTTAACTCTCGACTTTCTGATCTGTGATTGTTATTCAGACCAGTGCAAATCTATAGATAGAGGAACACCAAATTAATCACTATACCAATAATTATGTTAATTATATATCTACATATTTATTAAGCATGACTTATCTTGCGGAAACTAAATTATATAATCAACAAGCGCATTTAGTTTTTTCTAAAAAAACAGTAATACTGAGAGTAAAATTAATCGATGTAATTTTTTTGTATTGTTATCATGTTATGCCTAGATATGTATTGTAGGTATAGCTATCGACAATGGTATGTCTTAAATTATTTGACTAATATATAGGAAAATACCTGTATTTTCCAAGATGACTGACATTATTTGAATACCGACGGAGGTGGTAAAGGCAAAAGAGACAGCCTCTGTACAAGGTCAGCGTACTAACAGAATGCACAATCTTACGAGCGTATAAAATATAATGAGACAATATTTTGTATTGTGATCTTTGAAACGACTTAAGCAACACGATTTTACCTTTAAAAACTAGATTTTTCACAATATTAAATTATTTTTTATATGAAACTGGTATATTTGAATTGTAAAAAAATCTTCCGAAATTTGTTAATTCTGAACTTTGACCTACAAATAACACTCAAGTCTAGACAAGCCAAGTTTATTCAAAAAAATGATAAATATATATTTTCGATGAATATCAAATGTTATATCGATAAGTAGGTAATAAAATCCATTATGTCCGTCCATTTATCTAGTTAGATTTTAGCCAGTAAACACATAACTATTATGTAAGAGAACAAAAACAATATACTCGTACATGCCTAAAACGAAACCATATTGATAGAAACTGTTTTAATACGTCTCGTAACTAATTGAAATAGTAAAACGTGTTGCTGTTGTTCTTTTGTTTAATGTACTCAACCCATAAAAGAGGTTTCCAACTTTACGGTGTTGTAAAACCTTATTTACGTTTATAATAAAGCCTTTTTAACACTGGTCCTACTTTTCTTATATCCGGTATATTTACGATTTGATCTAACATACTCTTATTGAATTGGGACTGTTAAATTTGATACAGAGAAGTTACTTACGTTCGTTACGTTCCTTTGATATATCATATTAAATTAAACCCAAAATTGACAACTGAAAATGTCAGTTATTTAAATATTAAAATGTTTATTAAGGTTTATTACCTTTAATGCTTTGACGTTTCCGCTATCTGTTTGTTATTTCTGTTTGTTATTTAATTTTGAAGGAATAATAATTCGATTGTCATTTTTTAGTATAATTACAATATAATGTCTATAATATTCAATACCTAATCATAACCTCCAAAATTAAAGGTCTTTTTGTCTTGCAGGTTACATTAGTGTATAGATACAACCTAAAAGAACATTATGCGTTCTACTTTATTTAAAATATTTCTTCTTCTTAACGTGACACTACTTATTTCAAACCAGTGTGGTGAAAAGATTAAAGTGCGCCTCTGAGGCTCCTTTTTTAAGTTCCTAAAAAATATAGAATTTTTCTTAAAAAAATCGCGATTTAAGCGCCATCAAAATTCCTAATTTTTGCTTACCAGGGTACAAAAACCTACTTTAAAACTATTTCAATACGATTCTTATTAATATTATAAATTAGAAAATGTTTGTATGTTTGTGTATGTTTTATGACCTGGACGGATCTTGATGGCATAATGGTAAGGAGAAATAGTGTGTTGGGGAAGGACATAGGCTCATTTTGACAAGGTCCTAAGCGACGTGTTAGATTTGTCAATTGGCAAATTTAAAAACGTAATAAAACAAAAACTGTCTCTTAAAGCTTATTATAAAATAACAGATTATTTAGATGACAAAAAAGCTTGGAATGAATCTGCTCCAACTCGACTCGTCATCCGTAACAAAATTGGCAAGGATCATACAAAAAACTGTTAAGACCAGACGAGTTTCTTGCCTGATTCTTCTTGAACTGTGATTAGGAGGAATCGGCACCTAGATTTACTAGCATGTTAGAATACAATTCAAAGTGGTCCTTTTGATTTTATTGAATACTACTTGTCGCGTGCAGCTTCGCCTGCGTTGAAGATTTTTCCCGGGACAAACCAATTTTCCCGGGATATAAAGTAGCCTATGTCACCCGGGGATAGTGTAGCTTTCCAACGGTAAAATAACTTTTTAAATCGATCCAGTAGATTCGGAGCCTATTCAATACAAACAAACAAACAAAAAAACAATCAAATCTTTCTTCATTATAATATTAGTATAGAAATAATGTTTTGACTTTGACTTAATGTAGGGGCCACGCCTCGCCTGCGCACAGCAGTTATTTTTTAAACATTTAGAAATAACAATATAGTTTCAAAACGTTAAAAAATACAAAGATAAAATATGTAATAATAACTTGCAAAACCACCTTTGTTAAGAATGGATGGACACATAGATCATTGTATTATATTTTTTTAACAGTAACGTAAGTCTACATAATTTTAATAAATAGTAACTACTAACAGTATAAAATATTGTCCCATATTTTTTATTAGCATTGCCTACGATCACAAAGAAACTATTGCCCGTTTCTCGTTCATCTAATTGCTAATTTACATTAACAGAACCAGTTATAAGCATCCATTTGCCCATATTGCTACTAGATGTACTTAGCAATTAAAACCTATGAATCTCGCGTGCCTTTGCTAAATTAAGAGTTTATAATGGCACAGTATTCTACAAATAAATTATTATCAAGTTTTTTAAACCTACGCGATCAGAACACATTATTATAAATACTTACGGGTATTTATCGCGTTTATTTACCTATTTTTCCCGACGTTTCGACAGGTTTACACTCTGTCGTGGTCACGGGATGACTCACGACAGAGTGTAAACCTGTCGAAACGTCGGGAAAAATAGGTAAATAAACGCGATAAATACCCGTAAGTATTTATAATAATAAATTATTATCATTTATTTATAGTAAATTTTATTATAGTATAAGTGTTACATTATTAATAACACATTTTTAAAGCAATCAGGTATTTTTGTGATAGGTTACTGATATTTTTTTATACTATTTCAAATTTACAAATTACTAAATTGTGTCCTGTACTGATGCCGTGGTGGCTTCGCACGTGTGAAACCAACATAAGAAGTAGCCGATTTATTTCCCAAAGACATAAAATATGTATCTCATTACCAAAATTCCGTAAGAGCCGTATTAGCCGTGAAAAAGTAACAAACAAACAGGCAGACAGTCAGTCGGAGACAATTTTGAATTAATATTATTAGTATGGATTCATTTAGATTTAGTATACAAGAACATACAATGATATAGTTAAAAGGACAAATGTATTTTTTTAAACCCATAACAAACCGTCATCTCAACAACTTTCGATGTTGTCTAAACGTTTCACATTTTTATGGCAACTCTAATGACTTTACATACCAGTTTTTAACTGGTTTCATCTGCATATTAGGCAAGAAAACTACGCAGAGGTTATTTTGTTGTCATTTCGAGTTGTTGACGATGCATATGTGTTTCATCTGTCCAGTATTTAATGATTGGAGAATGCATTTACTTCATGTTTTAATTCATGTTTTTTATTTGAACGAAGCTTACGTCATGCTCTTTCCTAGACAATATTTTACTAACAGATCATTTTAATTTCAGGTTAAAGTCACCCAGAAGCTACCGACTAACAATGAAGAAAAATTCATCAGGACACTCACCAAAGGAGACTTCTTTGGAGAAAAGGCGCTTCAAGGGTAAACTTTGAGTTTTATAACCTGAATAACAATGAATGATCTTTATCTACAAATATATCTAATTTCCAAATGTTGCATTTCCAGAGACGACCTTCGAACAGCTAGCATCATTTGCGACGCCCCAGAGGGCACAACTTGCTTAGTCATCGATAGAGAAACCTTCAACCAGCTGATATCTACTCTCGATGAGATCCGCACGAAATATAAGGATGAAGGAGAAAGCAGAGCGCGGTAAGTTTTTCCTATTTCAAATTCATGTAGAAGGTTCTGTTTTGTTCATTAGCAAATTCACAGGTTCGAAGTATATTTTCACTGAGTCAGCAAAATATTGTATTGTCATTGAATTGCATATTAACATTGAATCTTAGCAGGAACAAGCAACGTATTGATAAACACGGCAATTCAAGGGCGACAGTAAACTGTGACTCAGTGGTATTCTCTCAGTCAAGTCCTTAGTCATCATGCAAGTATATTTACAGTTTGTGCTAGGTATGCTTTTTAACACTTTTACTCCTAACTTAAATATTTGTTTAGGCTTCAGTTGGTGGATTTACGTGATTTAATTGATTTCCATACAACACGATATAAATTTCTAAATTGAAAACTATATTTTAGATTATAAATCAAGAATTATTATATTCAAAATTGGCACAGGCTTACTCTTGATTTACAGATATTAGATGTGCATTTAGATTTCTTAACAAAAATCATTCATCATTTCTTGATTCATCAATTCTTTCTATAAAAAATTTCGTATGTCAAGTTCACAATAGTCAGATACAATTACGAATTCAACACCTATTGTTAACTTATCTCTTCGGCTAGAACAATAGTCGTTGTATAGCGTGAAATTAATAACAATATTTTTATCTTGGTATTCTTAACAATTCCCATTTCTGTTTTGCTAACACTTGGGACATTTTTGGTAAGTATATTTCCGTGTATTTCTTATTCAACCATTTTTAGGTCTATAATGAATTTGAACTTTGGTGAAAAGGTATCGAGTTCTACTGCAATGCATTTCCTCGTGTTCAATACCAATTAGTAGAAGTAAACTAACTTTCATTTGCAACATAGAAATGTTTTCGCAGATAAGATTGATAGCATAACAATTATTGTTTCCCGCGTTTTTGTATTCATCTGTTCGAAACTGAAAACAATAGACACCTGACTGAGTAGTTAATATGTAACCGCAAAAACAACGTCAATTAAAATTTAGATGAGAGATGAAATGGTGACACTAATGAAGACATTAATTATGCATTAAGAAGATGAACGATCCTAATAAATTTGTCTAAATTACCTTTCTTATTAATTTCAAGGAAGGCCGAACATGTTATTTTTATTGGTATTTATTACTGCTTGAGTTATAATTAATGTTTGGACCACAAGACAGCTGCATTGAATATATAGATTCACTTGAATAACCAAAACGAATCAATTAATATACTTATTATCTTGCACAACGTTAATTTGTTGACCTGACGATTTCTACATTGACAAGTATTTTTGAAAATTACAGACTCAACGAAGAATTCGCGGGCCTTCGCCTCTCAGACCTCCGCATCATTGCCACATTGGGTATCGGCGGCTTCGGTCGAGTGGAGTTAGTTCAAATCCAAGGCGATCCCACCAGATCCTTTGCACTAAAGCAAATGAAAAAAGCCCAGATCGTTGAAACGAGGCAGCAGCAACATATTATGTCTGAGAAGGAGATTATGTCAGAGATGAACTGCGAGTTCATAGTAAAGTTGTACAAGACGTTTAAGGATAGGAAATATTTGTATATGCTGATGGAAACTTGCCTTGGTGGAGAGTTGTGGACTATTCTGAGAGATAAAGGTGAGATAATTAGGAAACTCTTTATTTAAGACCGTTTGTAGATATTCGATATGCCTACTTTAAAAAGATAGATAGATAGATAAATGCTTTATTTGACACAACATTACACAGACACACACAAGGTACAAAAATAAAATAACAAACTTACTACTAACACTAAAAGTAACTAATAAAAATAAAGAATAAATATTACATCTTCAATCTAACAAGATAAAACAAATATTATAACAAGGACCGATTTTCATTATTCTTGATTTGTTGGATTTGTCTCCGCCCGAAATAGCAGAATAAGAGCTCAGTAAAGTCAGGCTTTAATTTTTAAATTTTTTAAAAAACCCGTAGACGAAATCGCAAACGGTACAGCTAGTAAAAAAATAATTTACGAGTTACAGATAACACACAAAGTAGCTAAGAAACAAGGTAGGTGCAAGAAGGTCTGCGCAGTGCTGGGTCAAAAAAGACCAGTCTCAGCTTATTGTTGAGAGGCGTAGGGCAACGCTGGTTTACAGACTGTACATGTATAGTTGTGACTCCACGAGAAAAAGAACAACACAACTGCAACTGAATAGATATACATTATATATCTACATAAAGTAAATCAATAAATTAATTATTCAAAATAATATATTAATACAATTTTAAGTATAAAATGAGATTTGTGAGACCGTGACAAGCTAGAAGACAATGTACTTTTCTGTCAATGTCATGTAAAAATGTTCTGTATTATTTGTTGTTTCTTATTTTTAATTTTCTGTTTCAGGACAATTCGATGATGCCACAACGAGGTTCTACACCGCTTGTGTTGTGGAAGCCTTCCACTATCTTCATTCTAGGAATATTATTTACAGGTTTGTAAAATACAGTACCCCCCGTCTTATAAACTATTTATTTCAACTCAACAACTCAATCTAGTACTTACTAGCTAATCTAGCTTGCCTGAATAATATAGCTTTGCTTGTCATCAGTGGACTTATAAAACTGGCCACTTTATTTTGTATTTTTAATCGACCACGCTTTGTCATTTTCAGGGATCTTAAACCAGAAAACTTATTGCTAGACGGCAAAGGTTACGTGAAACTTGTTGACTTTGGCTTCTCCAAGAAGCTACAAGCAAGCCGCAAGACTTGGACCTTCTGCGGGACACCAGAGTACGTTGCGCCTGAGGTCATCATGAACAGAGGTCATGACATTAGCGCTGACTACTGGTCTCTAGGCAAGTGCACCATCTTTACATATGACGCCAGTAACATAAACTTAGACAACCTTGTAAATTTGTTTGTAGACATATTTGATGTCATCAATATTCAGACCATTATTAATACCATAGTGCAAAAAATATTAAAAATACTAGCTGCTTCTCGTGGCTTTGTACACGTGAAAAAGTAGTTTTGGGGGCGGATATACCGCCCTCAAAACATATTCTATTTCCGTACCAAGACCGTACAAATAGACAGAAACACATTTGAATGTATAATATTAAGGATGGATTTACTGTCATATTTCTTCATTGCTTACACAAATCCTTGGACACCCATTTTGAGGATACTACTTTACTTGTACTTTAGAGTTACCTTAGCAAGGACCAGCTTAAGAAGCCCATGCATAATATTCCCGGGCGTCACCAGATCTGGTGGTCACCAGACCACCAGACCACAGCCTCATACGAAGATGATAACTTATGTCCATCAAATTCCAGGGGTTTTAATGTTCGAGCTGCTTACCGGCTCACCACCCTTCACCGGCACCGACCCCATGAAGACATACAACAAGATACTTAAAGGCATCGACGCCGTGGAATTCCCCCGATGCATCACCAGGAACGCAGCTAACCTGATCAAGAAACTGTGCAGGGACAACCCTGCAGAACGGTTGGGTTACCAGAGAGGGGGAATCACTGAGATTCAAAAGCACAAGTAAGTTGATAAAATGTTACCCAATAATGATTTAGCTCAAATTTGGATTATACGTTGATCAAACGTTGCGGGATCGCGTTATTTTTAACAGTGCTTTCAAACGAACGTTTAAGTACATCCTAGTAGTATGTGCATAGAGTAATACTAGGTTTTTCTGTATATAAATTATATTCGAATGGTAAAGTCAACGATTAAATCGTTCAGGAAGAATATCGCGGTACCATTTTGACATTCAGATTAGGCAAATTTTTGCCTTTGCCTTGCCTTGCCTGAACCAATCCGTTCAATGGCAATTACGTTAACAAATATCGTGATCGCCCTACAGTTGGAGTTAACTGTTAGTAAAATATAATTATACAATCACGCATACTATTTTACTGTCGACCAACACTGATAGAAATAACATCTGTTAAAGATTACCATATGATAATTATTTTCTAACATTAGTAACTGTTTCTTTCCAGATGGTTCGATGGCTTTAATTGGGAGGGCCTGGCAACTCGTTCCTTGGAACCACCGATCACGCCAACAGTCAAATCTCCCATCGACACTCACAACTTCGACCAATACCCAGCGGATGCAGAAGAGCCACCACCAGATGACCTCTCCGGTTGGGACTCGACTTTCTAGAGATAGAAGAAAACGAGACAGCTATATTTCTGTCAGCGCGTCTGACAATCCACGTCAACGAAGCGAAGCGGTGATTGCTAAGTTTTTTTATGAGTAGCCTGCTGCCTGATTTCACCAATGCGGTTTCAGACACAATATGCATTATTGAATTGTTGTGTTATTTATTATAAAAACGTCTATGACACATGAGTTCTGGGGTTGGTGAAAAAGGGCAATTAGTCTTTTAGGTCTCATTCTAGGCCTTAAGAGGCAGTTAACTCATCTTTTCGGTGACTAATTTAAAATGACTCTAGTATACTTTACCTAAGTTAAGAGGTATTCTCATTATGGATAGGACTATTACTTCTGAATTCGGTGATTCTGCTCTAGCTGCTATTAAACCCCCCCGCCGCGTTTGTCTTTCTGTCTGAACGCGATAAACTCAAAAACTACAATACTTTCAGCAATAGACATAATGATTCAGAAGGAAGATTTAGCTGTATAATTCACCTGTAAAAAACTGGGTGGGTTGCTAGTAATATAGATAAAGACAAATAATCCAGATGACTACCAGAACACAGCATCTAAGACACTGGTGGATTTGCCACGTTGAATAGCCATGCTAATATGCACATATATATAAATCACAATCGCATATATTCGTAAATATATGTGTATAGCTTAGACTTACTCATAGCTAATGACAAGCCAGCTAAGCAATATGTAAATAGCTGGAGCAGTTAAAAATGTTATGCCATTATTTAATAGTTTTTAATATTCTTGCCAGTTGTTATTGCAACTGTACCTATGCTGTAATATAAAAAGTTATATCTTTCTTTGTATAAAATTCTGGACTCCGGAAAATTCATTTCACGCCTTGACGACTGTACGTTATTATCAAGATTGATAAGTACGGGTAAAGCGTGGTATATACCACTAGCAGTTACCCATCCATTTGATCATATTCATGATCAAGGCCAGCTAATCCGCGTGCATCTTTAATGCAAATTTGTTGAAATTCTGCCTTTCGTCAGATAATACTGTAAATAGCTCAACAATAATTTCAAATATGTCTCAATAAAATAATATTATTAGTAATTACATGTTATTGTATTTTTACTAACATAATTGTTAAATTATGATGTTTTTGCAATGGTATCTATCAATATTATATTTTTTTGCTTTTGAATATACATTCAGATTCTACAAAAATGGTTTCTAATAATTTTCGTCATTTACCAAACATATATGAACGGTTTTACTAAAATGGGTGTTTTGACCTAGCTATGAAATTGGTTTCTTATTTACATAATAAAAATACGGTAGCAGTGAAAGCCTTTTCTTTTCTATTCAACTGTTAAAAGTTCGAACTTGATTTATTGAGTTTCCGGAACACAACTCAAACTTGGATCTAAAACTAAGGCCAGATTTTTTCAAAGCAATTTATTATTATAGATAAAACTATCTATACCATGTCTATGTATCTTTATTTAGTTTTCGATCTGAGTTTAAGTTTCTAAAATTACGGTCCCGAAATAATAATTTGCCATCAAAATTATTAAGGTCTTTCAAGGGATATGACAAAACATCATTATTCGTTTAATTTTCAAGTAGCTGTAATCCCTACATGTAGTCAATTATATTTTAAACCTTTCGGTTTGACTTTATTTTGTTAAAGAATATTTTAATTATATTGTAAATATCTTAATTATTAATAATAAGTACCTATAATTAACTGTTATTGAATGTAAAAAGTGTAGATTGGGAAATGAAAACAGTGTATGAATTTAGAAACATGTTTTAACTTTAGTTATACGAACATTTATTTTTGTAATCTTTAAGATTAATGATTTTAAAAATGAAAATATATTTTATCAAACTAAATAATGTACTTTTACTTGCCATTTTTATATATTACGTGTATTTTATATTATAACCTTCTTATTGTGAATCCATCGAGCGTAGAACATTGAGGATGATAGGTGAGCAGCTAAAAGCTGCGACTAAGTTTCAGAGCACCGCCGTAAAGTTGCTTGCCTTTCGATCTTTTATAGGATACATTTTGGAGAATGTGCCCAGGGATTACATGATCGAATTCCACCATCTCGTTTTCACAACAGGACAAGCAGACGTACTGCTCAATACCATCCATACCTTGTCAGTCAATCACCCTTACGAACAAAGCGCTTTGCAAGGATTGGAACGCTTTGCCGTCGTCTGTATTTCCTGAAAACAATCTAGGTCTCTTGAACGCTCCCGACCCGTGGTACAACTGTGATGTCCAACTGGTTGTACTACGGAGAAGTAAAGTTACCCATAGTTCAACTAGTTGTTCTATGGGGAAATATCTTTACCAATGGTTCAACTCGAGTGAGTTGTTCTTTCCTTGGTCTAACTAGTTGTACTACTGGGAATTGAATGTATCTATGGAACAATTACTGGTAATAAACTATTAAATTAATAAAATAATAAATAATAAGGACTTATAAGACTATGCTTTACATCTGGCTTCAATCTCATCGACAGACGAACTATATTCTTCTGGCACTTCGGCGGCCGCTGCCGCGGCACGCTCGCTTCGCTCGCTCGCCTTGCGCGTTGTTTTCTATACTCTAACATAACCTAACCAACTGGTTTCGATCTGAAATATTCTTCTGACGCACCATTTTTTACAATCACAATCGTTTTCAGATCACTTAACGATAGTCATTTGTTTTGTAGACGTTCATTTGTTTTACTCGATCATCTTATCCCCGTGGTCCAACCAGTTGGACATATATTCCACCGTTGTACCACGGGTCATAATCATAAATGTCAAAAATAAGAGTTGAACTATGGATAACTTCACTTCTCCGTAGAACAACCAGTTGGACATCACAGTTGTACCACGGGTCGGGAGCTCTCTTGAAGTATCGAGTAAATACAGTGTCTTCAAGACCTGCGTGTCCCATCGTCGGTTACATCATCGGTTTATCGATAATAAAAAAAAACCAAGGTGTAAGTATGCGTATTGTAAAAACATGGATCCTAACAAAGCGAAATATACTTCGAAAAATCGTCATAACATAAATTTGCCCTATTAAAATCAACTAACAGTCCATTTCGCTAATCATTTAGAAGTTATATTCGGAATAGTTTAAAACATTTACCTAGTGCTCTGTTTGGTTCAAGTTGAAGAAGAGTGCGAATTGTGACGGCGAGCGAAGGTAAATCAAGCTCATCTTGATGAAGATTCTCTAGATGAATCTAAACAGAGTCGGTGTTTTCATCGCCAAAAACGCGAATAAAACCCTTGTTTCTTAAAATGTATAAGTCAATAAGCATCAAATTCTAAAAAAGACGGCTAGAGAGACGAAAACGGAGAAGACAGGACTGATAGGATAGGATTACTGATAGGGGACATTATTTGTTTATAAGAAAAGTCACTTCAATGGGTGTGGGTGAAGGCAGGTCTGCCATTGTAACTACATAAACATGGTCACACCCTCAACTAAACTGAGAGAACTTCAGTCTGCCTATCTGTATTGAGGCTATTGAGAGTCAGGCAGATATAGATGGACGAATGCTGGTCAGTGTAGATAGAGTGACATTGGTGGCAATTCGGTTGGTTTATTTCTAAAATTAGGAATTGTCTAAAATATATTTAGTTAGCCATAGCATTTGTAAAACCTATTCGAGTGGTACCATCTAGCTAAATTAGGAACGCTTAATTAAGTTAGATAAAATTAAATTAGGATAAGTTGGTAATTGATTAAAAAACTTATCAGTTCAATGAAAAACCACCTTCGAAATGTAATTAAATCTAGAGGAGGCAACACCGAATATTGAGGAAAACAAAATTTTTAGTAATATACATAAATTTTCAGTTTTATTTTAATTTTGATCAAGCCTAATTTACTTTAATTAACTTCACTTTTTTAGCGTTTCCACTCAAATCTGATTAATTTAAAAAGTACTGGGTAGATTTTCAAAATAATGGTACCATTTTGAAGCTTGAAGATCAAGCTTTAAAAAATATATAAATTTTATTTACATTACTTAAGTAATTTCCAAAAAAAAGTACATTTTGTAGTCGTGAGTCGATTCGGTTGCTCACGAGTGTAGTTATGCTAACCCAGGTTATAACAATTAATTAATAACATAGCATTATCTTTATATATATAATTCTACTGTACGTGTGTATGTCACTGAACTCCTCTTAAACGGCTGGACCGATTTGAATGATTTTTTTGTATGCGTTTGGGTGGCGCCCTGGATAGTTTAGATTCACAAATCAGCCCGGCAGAATGCGCTGCAGTCGGTACAATTAGATATATTTTTTTCTTTTTAAAACGCGAGGACGAAGTCTCGAACGGGACAGCTAGTATAAGATAAAATATAGTTTCTGAAACTAGATGTTCATTAGACCGTTTCTAAACTAATTTTACATATTACCTTGTTCCCCAGTCGACTGCATCCCAATCCGGAATTCCGTTTGGCCCGCTATCGCCAAGTTGTCCTTCCAATAACTAAGTTGACGGCGGCACAGTTACACTTCGATCCGGATGGGTACCTTACTATAAATAGCTTTAATGATAGAGGAATGTGGACTCGTTGGGTAATGCTTCCTTGTAGAAATGACTACGCTTCTTGCTGAAAGTTGGAAAAATCTTGACATGTGGCTATTTGGGTAGTTGAATTTTATTTGCTTGTATCACGAGACTGCGAAAACTTTCTTGAGAAATTAGAGTCATGACTGGATTATTACGTAATAGAAGCAGTTGCGACAAATATAACTTCAAAATAATGAAAGCAAGTCGTTGCCTTATTACTCGCTTGTTGCTCCAAAAATACGACTAAATAAAAAGTATATTAGACGACCTCTGTAGCACAGTGAGCCAAGACCCGGCTGAGATGCAGAAGGTTGCGGGTTGGATTCCCACTGAGAGACAAATGTTTGTATGATTTGCAAGTATTTGTCTCGGGTCTGGGTGTTTTATGTATAATATGTATGTATGTATTTACAAAAGAGTCATGTACCCAAAACACAAGCTCTGCTTACTTTAGGGCCAGTTACTGTGTGAAATTTCCGGCATTATTTATTTATTTTTATTAATATGTAGTATCGTACAAGTACCGATATGAGTTATAAATGACAGCTTTCATGACGCAATTTACATCTATTGCCAATTGTCGCGTCAAGTTACGTAATAGTGAGGGTTACTTTACGTAAAGGGATATGATGTTCTGAAAGTGAGATTAATGTCACGCACGCAGATGACGTCATCATTTCATCCGAAAGTTATGAAAATTATGTGACTGAATTTCCTCTGAGATTTAGAGATAAAAAGATTCACTAAGCTGACTATGCCGTGTGTCAACATGTGCTTAATTTTGACAAACCAAAGCCTTAACTCACGCTTAGTCTCTAAATCTTTAACCTAAGAGTCGTTCGAAGTGTTTGGTCTAGACAGTATTCTATACTGTAATCATGTACTGTTTTGGCACCTGTATCTTAAGCATTTTGGAGACCCGGAGCCTATATTATAAGTATCTAAGTGTTTCCCATAATGTAAAGTAAAACTCACAAAAAGTGAAATACTTTAAAAAAGTTTCATGAGTTTTACTTCGTACCTGATTACTGTCTGATATATAATTTTTATTTCCAATTTGCTATTTGATCTGATCTGAATTATTGTTATCATTACTTCTTTTTTTTTCTTAAATTCTTTTATTTGACAGAGCGCTTTGAGTCGCTTCGCAACTATGTCTGCCCTGTTTTAGCTTACACTTTAAATAACTTTTTAACTATATTACAAACTGTTGAAAAGAGTGCCATGGCCGCTTCAGACAACGGGGCAGCCAAAACACTCTGAAATGCTCAAGCAAATTCAGATCATACTTTTCGGACATACCTATACGAACTTGGATCTTGGACTTCATAAAAATACCTTGTTTGGACACATTGTAGTACAAACCCATTGTGATCCAAATCATGGCAGCTAATCGGATAAATTAGACTTTTTTACTCTCATTCGTTTCACCAATTGTACTACAAATAAGATAAATAGGAAAGATAATTATAATAATAATGCCGGACATTTCACACAGCATCATCTGGTCCCAAAGTAAGCATAGCTTTTGTTATGGGTAATTTCATGTTACGATTAAATCAGCTGTGATATGGTTTTGACTTCTCTAGTACGCTACCCAATGTCGACAACAAAATGCGATAAATAAATTTTTAATGGCTTTTGTATAGCCCAAACTTGTGGAAATTGTGCCCACAAATTTAGCAGAGCACAGAAAAAAACGTCCTCTTAACTTGATGCTTTTCCTTGACTTGACTTAACTTGATGGGTTAGTTAAACCGATCCAATATAAATAAATAAATAATAAAATAATAATAAATATAAATAATACCTTTTTGCCGGACAATGCACACAACACCATCTAGGCCCAAACTAAGCATAGCTTGTATTATGGTGACTGGATGATGGATAGAATACTTAAATGTTTTTAAATACATACCTAATTATAATACTTTATAACACCCAGACATAGAACAAACACCTATGTACTTCACATATTTTTTTTTATTTTTATTTAATCGAACATTCAGCGCAGAAGAAGGAGCTATCAACTGAGTTGACAGGGCAGTCATAACTCATAAGGAATAGACTTTGAGACACACAGTCAAAAGGTTTGGTTGTACCAACCTGGATTCTACAAGTATTTATTACCAGATTTATTTGGGTGATATTGCTATAAACCCATAATAATCTAACCTGGTACTTAATAACCTCACTTTCTAATAAAACTTGTTTGTTTCCATTCGAGAACCAATCGAGGGGTCGGACCCCACGGAACTGAATTATTTCATTAAACCACAGGAACTGCGATCGCGCGAAAACGTTGCGCTTCCTCGACTCACGGCTGCCGTTATTGGTTTAATTCAATATTGGCGGTCTTGCCTTCTGCATTTCATCATCTGGATTATTATAACTATAAATTAATATTTGTAAGCAATTCACACACCAATGTCTAGTTCCAAACAAGGCACAACTTGTATATTGGAACCAAATGATTGATGGATATAAATACCTACGTGTAAATACATACTTTAGATATAACATACAGACACAGTACAAATAGGTAGGTTTTGTATATAAAAATGTTATACATATGTTTACATTATGCCTACTCCCGTGGTAGGTAGCAGGGAAAAGTGCGCAGGAAAATAGGCAGCGCGAGTGGCAGTGAGTGTTTACATATTACTCGCTCTCTCACTTATCGTTGAGCGCGTGGTGTTAAAGCACGTAATGACCCAGTTAGGTTACCTAGGTAGGTAGTAAGTATATATATAAAATAAATAAAAATCAACCATAAATAAAGGCTGGTGGACAATCCACACTGCAATTTTTAACCCTAAACTCTAAGCATTGTACTAAGCTTGAACTATGAAAACCAGATGACCCATATAATATTTCTATATTTTTAAATATGTACAATCAAGGTTGTACAGACAAAGTCACCACGGACTCTCGTGCCGCCGCAGCGCAGGTCGTCAAGCTCGCCACGCCAGTCTTAATGACATCATACGAAGGGCACTCGCCACCGTGAACGTGCCGGCCATCCTAGAGCCGAACGGTATCGCACGTGACGATGGGTATCGCACGTGACGATGGTAAGAGGCCTGACGGCATGACATTAATTCCCTGGAGTCGTGGTAAACCTCTGGTGTGGGATGCGACTTGTGTGGACACTCTGGCAGCATCTCACGTATCGTCTACGTCTAAGACCGTGGGTGCCGCTGCTGCTGCGGCAGAAGACCTCAAGAGGCGGAAATATGCATCCATTGGCAATGGTTATATTATTTTTCTGCCTTTTGGGGTAGAAACTTTAGGCCCGTGGGGACCTGAGGCGAGGCTCCTATTCAGAGAGTTATCAAAGAGACTGGGGGACAAGACCAATGATCAAAGGGTTGGTGCTTACCTCGGACAAAGGCTTAGTATGGCTATTCAACGAGGTAACGTTGCCAGCCTTTAGGGCACTCTACCTGCGGTCAGTGAACTGAACCGTATTTTTTATCTATAAGTAATTGTATATTTATTTGATATATATCTGTTTACGAAATGATTAAATGGATTTTTTTTCCATTTGAATAATAATATAATAAAATATTATTACATTATTATTCAAATTAATAATAATATTATATAATATGTACATACTTATAATACTTTATAACATACAGATACAACTAATTTCTATGTTCATCACACAAATCTTCTTGAAATGATCACAAGTCTTGAGAGTGAATTGAAACCACAACCTACTGCGCAAAAGGCAGAACAAAGTCAAAATCAAAGTCAAAAGATACTTTATTCAATACAATCACAAGGATCAGTTTGAAACGAACATAGCTGAGAGGCCAAAGTCTGTTATCCGTTTTAACTGGAAGGGCATATAACTACTTTCTGTTACAGTAGGTAACCGTAAGTACTTAGATAGATAGATAGAAAGCATTTATTCAGTCCACCACTCAAAGTACAGAATACGAATTTAAAAAGTTTAAATTAATTTCTTAGTATCTAGTAGGTACTTTCGTACTTTACCTACCTTGATGTTTCTTGAATCTTGAAACACGGTCTATAGAATATGACGATAAAATTAAGAATTTGTATCATCTACCAACTCATCGTGCGGCGATGACATTTAAATTTTTATATTTTTAAACATTAAAACGACGTTGAAATAGCATAATCTGCCCGTAATGCTGCCGCAGAAATATTTCCGGCAGCGCGAGTGGCAGTGGCATAATGATTGACCTGTCGGTTCAGTTGGTAATAGCTCTGCCTTCTGCGATGTAGTGTAGTAGTTCGATTCCCTCCCCGAACAAATATGTGTGTGATGATCAAAGGTGTTCTGTGTCTCGTTGGATAGTATCATAAGTATTTATTTAAAATATATTCTATCAGTCATCTGGCCACCATTAAGCTATGCTTAATTTAGGGCTAGATGATGTGTGTTTGTGTATTTATTTATATAATGTAAACGAGGAATTCGTTTAGGTAGGAATCGAACTTAAAATTTACGTCGCTGGATGCAACTCCAGCATCCATAATGCCATATTATACTCGCTGATAATGATGATATGGATATGATCTATGAAGTCGCAGAGCTACTTCTAAGTTGTGAGGCTAGTATGGATAATATCTAATCATACTACTATTATAAATGTTGAAGTTTGTCTGTTTGAACCAATTTGGATAAAACTTAAATATAGATCACTAGCTGCTGCCCACGACTTCGCACTTATGGTACCTACCTAAAAAGTAGCCTATGTCCTTCTCCAAGGTCCCATCTATCTCTATACCAAAATTCATTAAAATCGGTTCAGCGATTTAGGCGTGAAAACGCAACAAACAGACAGACAGAGAGAGTTACTTTCACATTTATAATATTAGTATAGGTTAATAAAGGCTACTGTTTATCCACGTAACACGCGGGTAAAACCGCGGACAGAATGCTAGTTAATAAAACAATCTTGCAATATCATAATCTTTTGTGTGCTATTTCTTTTAAGTACACAGTCTTATTAAACGTCTAGAGTAACTTCCCTAGGGAATAACCTTAAGAACAGTTTTTACAGTGATAATATATGAACAGTAAGTAGCTCAAATTATTTACTTAATAACTTGGATGCTTGAATGCTTGGAGATCCAAGAATATTTCTTCTATTTTGTAGATACAAAATAGAAGAAATATTTATGATCACAATGTTGAATGCAAGATCGTGAATCTTGATCACAGTCCTTAGGCTAGCCTCATCATCCTATAGCGGAATCCAAGTTTTAAAAAGGCTCGAGTAAAAGAACAGTCCACGCGAACCATACGTTAGGAGTTTTACATTGGACTTATAGTTTATAAATATAAAAGGTTATGTATTTATGTTTTGGAGTCTATACTCCGAAACGGCTAAACCGATTTCGATGATGTTTTTAGGAAATCTTCAGATTGGCCGAGCGGGCGATCTTATGATTTTTTTTTTTGCATCAATTAAATTTGGTATGGTCAGTTCCTAAGATAGATTGTATCTTAGGATCTGACATATTTTTTTTTTATATTTTTAGTTCTTGGCCTGGTCTGTTTTTTCCTCGCTAAAACATACGCCGCGGAGTAAACCGCGTAATGTTCCGCTAATGCGTGACGTCTGACTCGATGTTCTAAAGTGTAAAATGAAAACAATCTACGTGGATTCATTTGCAATGTACGCTAAGCCTAGCGATGTTCTTCTTCACCTAAAACACGTCTAAAATAAGTCCCTTAAGAAAATTCGTTTATTTCAAAGCAGGATGCTCGTTAACGTGACAAGGAGCTGTCATAACGAATTTCTTGTAATCTACAGTCAATTAGGTTTCTTTTAGGGGATAGTCATCACAACACAAGATCGAGGTGGATAATAAATCTAAACAATGAGTGGCCTATACCTATTCAGGATGTTGCCGATGGATGTCATAATTTTTTTTATATTTTATCATAATAAAATACCAAATTTTATGAAAGCTCGGTGTTAAAATTCACAGTAGTTATTACAAAATATGATTAAAACATGCGAAAAAAAAAAGCTTAAGTTTTGTGATATTGTTTTCCTTTAGACAATAACTAACAAAAAAAATTAAGAAATATATTTAAAAAAAAATTTTGAGTCGTAGCTCGTTTTGTTATAATATATTTTTCACTTGAATAATTGATATACTAATTTTTAAAATTATCATGGTTTTGAACATAATTTTTACTCAAAACGGGATATTTACCATGATATATGAGTTTTAAACATAAACAGTTTATCTCATGATCATGATCGTGGAATATCGAAAAGCAGAAAAACTCATATATCATAGTAAATTTCCCGTTTTCAGTGAAAATTATAATGATTATATGCTCACCACGCCTTAAATAAAATGATTGAAACCTATTAACTCAAATTTCCAACCATACGAAGTACCGTGGCCAACTTTTTGGGCACTTTACCTGTGGTCAGATATGTCTATTATCTTTCTAAAGGAAAAAAATATTATCTGGTTACTTACATTACCATTTTATTTTAAGATTATTCATGGCAGTACTTCAACCTGCCTCTCATCAACTCCCCGGGTCGTAATTAAGGCCTTCGCAATTACAGAGGTATGCAGCTCTTTGTAAATGTATTTCAGATGCTCAAAGGAACCCCTTTTAGAATAATCAAATCGAAAAGGTCCCGAAAGGTGTTAGTTAATTGTAACTGGGAAACTATTTGTAACAAAATAAGTAGGTACTTAAGATAGTGTGCCAAGTGGCCATGAGCCATGATGCGCACTTTAACCCTTTCTTTTACACACCACACTGGATCCAAAGAACTAGTGATACGATAATTAAAAAGTACGAGTAGGTAGGAACCTAATATGTTACGGTAACATTTTCATATACATGGGCTTTGATCGCGTATTATTTTGTCGATGAAGGCACCGACACTGTTTCGATTCATCTAGAGAATCTTCATCAGGGTGAGTTTGATCCGCGGTCCGCTCGTTGCCGCTCGAGTTCTCGGTTCGCACTATTCGGAAACAGTGTCGGTGCCTCCATCGACAAAATCATACGTGAAGTAAAGCCCGTGTAGATTAAAATGTATAGTACAACCCAGGAAAGTTTTGAAAGTGAAATGTTACGGTAAGTTTCCATTTCCGACGACGACTTGGCGCAGTGGGGCAGTGCCCTGCAGAGACGCATAAGGTTGCGAGCTCGATTACACGCAGGACAAATGTTTGTATTATCTGCAAGTCATTGTCTGGTTGTTTTTATGTATAAAATGTGTGTATTAACAATAGAAAATAAAAATGTATATTTAGTATGTCAGTCATGTGATACCCATAATACAAGCTCTGCTTACTTTGGGGCTAGATGACGCAGTGTGAAGTGTCCAGCATTATTTATTTCGAGCTCGACCTTTCTAACATTTATTATACTTGTCGCTGTAATAAATAAATTATCCATTTATAAAATTATGTACTAACTAATGTGGCCTAATACGTAACCGCCTATAACTAGCTTTACCTCGGTGTGTGTAATTTTTGCTATTGAAGCTTAAAAACTTGTCATAACCCACCCATTAAGAATTTTCATAAGAGCACTCCTTCTTGTCTTAACTTATGCTTTAAGCTTGTAAACTGGTTGTCAGTCTGTCAGTTAAGATTATTTATTATTAACAATAGAAAAGTCGAGTGATGTAGTCAGGAGCGTAATGAGTTTTCTAATTACTTTTCCATTACATAACGGAGGATCATGTACTTGTCACAGGGATTTGGAAAGTTGAGACAAAGTTAATTGGCCTTAATTATGACTGACAGTGGCAGTTATTATTAATACCGGTAATATATGGTATCGACAAACAGTGCACGAAAAGAGCCTCTGAAGGGCACAATCATTCAACCACACTCGACCGAAAGAATAGTGAAACCGTAAGAAGAGTGATAAACAGTAGTAAAAGTGTCGTAGCATCGTAGAAATAAAGTTTTCCTAAACTTCAGCTGCCAGTGTTACATTTATCCAGTCGAATAATTCTTATGACATTTTCAAGGTTCTAAACTGAATAATATAATGCTTTCAAGGTCGCAACTCGCAAGCCCCAGAGACCGGAGTTCAGTCGTACATTTTTCATCGTTTTTGTCGAGAGACTGTTCCATTGAGCACAAAATGGATTTCAATTTAAAATTCGCGCGATAAACTTTACACCCACACGTGTAATGGTGCATAACTATTGAATATTTTGAGGTAGAATCATTGATCAATATCATCATCAATATTTCAGCTTTGATGGTAGCGTGGGAAAGTTGTAACGCTTTAAAAAGATGAGAGGTAATTTATGTATCTAAAAGAATACAGGACTAAATATGGGCGAGGGGTTCCTATGAAATAAATAAAAGCATTCAATTTCCAGTGTTCAGAGGAGTTTAAGGCACTTACAATTAAGAAAATAGGATTTTTTAACAAGTAACAAGTGTATTCCGATATTTGGTCGTCTTGCGAAGCAAACTATTTAATATATATATTTATATTATTTATTGTTCTCGAGTTATTTCCGTTTTTATTAGTAATTTTGGTGTTTTTATTTAAATAGAGCTAGAGTTATTGACTCGGTGTGAATAATTGGAAAAAAGCTTTGTGTTGCTTTGTGATTCAAGGAAAAATAATCCGTATTATTATTTTATATATGAAAAGACACCTAATATATATATATATATATATATATATATATATATATATATAATATAATATATATATATGTATAATATAATATATATATATAATATAATATATATATATATTATATTATATATTATATATTATTATATATATATATATATATATAGCGGACCGCGGATCAAACTCATCTTAATGAAGATTCTCTAGATGAATCGATGTCCTGTCCGTGCCTCCATCGACCAAATAATACGTGTGTAAGCCCGTGTTTATCAAATATATCATTAAATATTTTGTGTGTCGTACTGTGTCGTATAATTATTATACGACACAGTTTCGATTCATCTAGAGAATCTTCATTAAGATGAGTTTGATCCGCGGTCCGCTCGTTGCCGTTCGAGTTCACGGTTCGCACATATTTATTAATTTTATTTTATACATAAGTGAAACCCTTGGCAATTCTTTTTTAAATTTACACATGCCATGACGAACAAGAAGAAGTAAAATTTTAATAGCCAAAAAAAAACACGATTTCCTACTATGCTGTATATTCCGAGGTTTCTATTGACTATGCAAAGTAGTAAAAAAACAACACACGCATCAGTTGCATGTTTTATCAAGTAAATCGCTCAATCATCGATTCACCAAACAGGTTTTCTTACTCTGTTATAATTATTTCCTTCGTTCATTTTCGGTAGTTATAGACCTCTCAATCCTAAGTCCATTATTCAGAACCAAATCAAATTCAGATCAAAAACTAAGCATACAAAATTATGGATCAGTTGAGCTATTTATATATCGTTTTAATCGGTCCTTAGATAGCTCGATTATTTTACATTATTTTTTTATTAATCTGTACATATCTGTAATTATTTCGGTAAATACATTTTATAATAGCGTACAGAGTTTTCACTGAAAACGGGATTTATCATGATACTTGAGTTTACTGCATCCGATATTTCGGCACAGTTGCATGCGTCATGATCACGAGATCTCGTGAAATAGTTTTGAGTAAAAATCATGTTTAAAACCATAATAGTTATAAGCATACATATTCTTACAGTACCTTTGAATAAATATAAGTAGAAGTACAGAAGGTTGAATCCACGAAAACATTTATATACTAGTGGCTCTGTGAACTGGAGACCTCGCAAACATTTTTCGAAATGACTGAAATATAACTATTTTAACGTTTTCAACCTCCATATATCCGCTTTTAAAATTTAAAAACGTAATCAAGAAAAAAAAACGATTTTGTTATAGAACCTGCTCACAAAATTTCACGAGAATCGGTTGAGAAATGTGACTTGTAGAGGAGAATACAGGACATATGCGAAAGCATTTTCGCTCTTTCTCTACGTAACAAAGAGTAATCCAGCTCGCACAAGCGCTTAGTGTCTAACGTTATATACACATACATAGTACTTCTCTTTCTACCGCGTCTTATAACTCCATCTCGTCTAGCGTGGTACTTCTCTACGAATTTGCCTACACAGGTGAACTCGCCGATGTACTTGTAGACTGGTATGAAATGCTATTAAAAAATCTATGCTAAGTTTTTGATCTGAGCTTGAGTATTGTTCTGAAATACGGCCTTAACTCTCCCAAAATATCAACCTATTGTCTGTGGTTCAATCATGCCGCAATGAAATGAAATTCGGATAAAACTTGGTTTAACCTTTAAACGAAATTTCATCCAAATTTCATTTCAGTATATGACCTGGAATATCGTATAATATAGCTAGATAACTTTTTACCACACGGAATATTACAATAAATGTATTATCAAAGGCATTACAATAGGCGGCCTTAACGCTAATAGCAATCTCTACCGGGCAACCTTTGGATGGGCTGGACTATAAATAAACAGAGAAGAAGCATGTTGGTGTGGTGTATATATACACAATTATATGTAATGTGTATTATGACTGGCCTGTCATCTCAGTTGCTAATAGCTCTACCTTCTGCATTGTAGGTTGACAGTTCGATTCCCTTCCAGGATAAACATTTGTGTGAAGTACATAGGTGTTTGTTCTTTGTCTGGGTGTTTTAAAGTATCATAAGTATGTATTTAATATAATATATAAGTATTCTATCAATCATACAGTCACCATAATACAAGCTATGCTGAGCATAGCTTAGTTTGGGAACAGATTGTGTTGTGTGCATTGTCCAGCAATATTTATTAGATATTATTATTATTTACGTATACATATGTTTAAACTAAACAAATACTGATATATATGTATATACGAGTACATACATGTACTCAATAGATGTAATAATAAAGATAAACAGTCTAAAACAGATCAACAATACAGAAATAACTGAGTATAACAGCGCGATAAATAATGTTTCATGAAAATGTTGTTGAAGATGTGGAAAGTCTTGCCTTTCTGATATCTACAGGCGTTCTACAAGCAGACAGCCGGCACTGTAAACGACATTTATGCCGCATGCCGCATATTTCGAACACCCCTGTAAATCAAAACCTATGGGATACTTCCGGTTGACCTAGACTCATTAATAATAATAATAATAATAATACCGGACATTTCACACAGCATCATCTGGCCCCAAAGTAAGCAGAGCTTGTGTTATGGGTACCACATGACTGATATACTACTTATATACTTTTTTTTTTTAAATACATACATATTATACATAGAAACACCCAGACCAGAGACAAATACTTGCAGATCATACAAACATTTGTCCCGCGGCGGGAATCGAACCCGCAACCTTTTGCGTCTCAGCCGGACCTAAGCCTACTGCGCCACAGAGGTCGTCATACATTCCATAGAAGGTAGAGGAGTGAACAGGAATTTTATTTCTTATTTAAATTTGAAACCACTTTTTACATCGATATAAAGCTTGCAAGCAGGCATAATCTAATATTGTATAATGATTTAAAAATGAATTGTAGGTTTTTTTAAAGTAAATATCTAATAATGTAATGTAGCTTTCCGATGTCGAGTCGCAGCCGCAAAGTCTGTCACGCCTTGCCATCGTGCTCAAATATCCAACGAAGCCTTACACTGAGCTTCTGGATTGGATTGAGTTTGCTTTTCCATCGCGAAATGAGAACAGAGAGAACCTCTTATCACTAACATAAATCACACCTTTGCTTATTATTTTCTATTCTATTATATTTTAGAAGAACGAAGAAGAAGAATCCATACATCCGTAGGTACTAAAATTATTTATTTGAATGTGTATGTCTGTTTTTTGAAGTGAAAACTCCTTTAGCATCGTTGTGATTTGAAAGTCGATGAAACGAAAAAGCGACAGTAAAAAGAGACAGACACATAAATTCATAAGATTTAACGTGGGTGAAAATGAGATAGGAAGCATTAATAGGTACGTGTTTATTATTACGTGTTTGTGCGCGCATGCGTAGTACAACGTTTGAAAGGCATCACAACAACCGTGGTGTCTTGTAAACGTGTACGTATTATACGTTTGTTTTTTCAAGGTTTCACTTCTACCACGTGTGAATTGCACACATGTTTTTTTTTTGTTTACATTTTCACGGATAAACTAAAAATATTGGTTGACAATCAACACCCTTAGCCCTAAACTAAACATAGCTTGAAAATATATACATTATAACACCCAGACTCAACAAACATAGATATGTTCATCACACAAATATTTATCCTGGGAGAGAACAAAACGCTTAACCTACAGAGCAGAAGGCACGGCTACTACAGAAGTAAGGAGATACATTTTATATTGAGAAAGAACATGGGCTACTTATTATGTACACGCACAAGAAGCCACAAGCAGCATCGAATTTTAAAAAGTGATGCTTTGCAGGAAGTTGGTTAAAAAATATGAGAATCTACTATCACTGGTAGCTTCGTAATTTATTGTCTTAAGCAAGCAAACAGATTGTAACAGTGCAAAGAACACCTTACAAAATAACTTCACGTAATAACCGTATATGCGAGTTCCACTAAAACCCACGCGTCTGATTCAAAACATCACCTAAAAAGGCTTAATATTTCACGGGTTACTAAACTACAAAATAAGTATATACCACCACAGGTTAAGCCACTATTTACAACGCACATCATCATAGATTGAGTAGCAGTTATTACGTAGATATACAGTGACGAAAGCGTTTGCCACGGTAGGGCATACATTTTCTTCGGAACGATATCTACCGCATCTATAGCACTATACTCAACAGACCTCAGTTCAGAATGTGTTGGCGAAGCGAAAGGACGCCCCAACGCAGCGCGTTTTACTTATATACCGATCGCAAATGTAAACAGTGAACAAATAGGACCACAAGACTCAAAATTCATAGTAAATAAAGTTATTTGTGAATAGTGAGTGGCTCTACAGTGCATGGATTGGATGAGAATCGTGAAAATCGAAGATTGTTGACTTCAAAATTTCAGGTAAGTGAATTATGCATAGGTATAACACGTTCGTGAAAACATATTGGTTTTTCGTCGGTAATTAATCGTCCGACGTTTGATTTCCTTGCTGCAGTGAGTTGCTGGATTAACGGAATTAATTAGATTATTGTAAGGTGCGGAAAAAAGTATCGAATTCCTGAAACGCGATAGACAATTACTGTATGATCAATGATAGAAGTAATTTTTGTTTGCTTGTTATTTATAAACAATCATACCGTCAGGGGCCGTCGGAGGAAGTAAGTAAACCTATTATACTTAAATTTCAATAGACTTTATTAATAATATGATATACTAGCTGTACGTAAAGATAAAAGTTTAGTTATCGGTATCTTAATTGTTTTGCGTTTCAGCATAGGCCTCTCCCAGATTTTCCCATAGTTTGCGCTCTTGTGATTTTATCCATAGTGCACTTGCTATCGTTTAGAAGTCATCTGCCCACTTTCGGAATGAAAATACCTGTTAGAGTCCACCAAACACCATGCTATTATTGTACCTACTTACTTTGTAGAGGCTGCTTTTAAATCTATATATCTTATATATTTAAAAATTAATCCCTATTTCTCTTGAACACGGCATCACGCGTGAACGGCTAGACCGAATTCGCTAATTATTTTATTGTTGTGTTTGTTATTGTGATGAGAAGGTTCTTTTGAAAGAAAAAATAAAGAAAGCTGTGTGAAAAATTAGAAAAATTAAGAAACTTAACGACGATATTAACTTTTCTAGTGTAACCTTATGCGTTTGACATAACTGTCAGTCGTTTGACAGTTATAGATTATACCAATTGAAATTAAATATTCATAGTTAAGACAGGATAACGTCTGTCGAGTCAGCTAATATTTATAGTGATTAATAATTTTTCTTTCAACTACGTAGTAATTTTATCATTAATCACTACAAAACCGATCACAAAGGACGTATTTTTTGCCTAGAACCAAAACAGTGCAGTACCTAATGTTATATGAAAACTGATTATTGCACTGTTTTTCATTATTGCACTGTTTTTTACTTGTTATTTAGATATAAATTTACCACAGAGGTTTAATATCTCCTATTAAGTTTAATATAAAATGTTTGCATCAGATCAAAATGATACGGGCTGATAATAAAAATCGGCTGAATAAAACCTTGGTGAAAAAAAACAAATGGCGCGCATTTTGTACCATTGTAAAACTTTGATTCATATTATTAGTTTGAGTAGGTATATTTTATCACAGTAGGTAGATTGGTAGTTGAAAGAAAAGTAAATTACGCACCTTGCTAAATAGGGTAATTAATGCACTCGTGTTAATTCACCAACATAACACTCTTGCGCTCAGTGCAACAATCTACTATTACGAAAGGCCATATTCCAAAACCAAACTCTGGAACTAAACATAACAAAACTTTTTTATACAACTGAACCAGCTCGTGATCATACAGCCCTGATGGTAAATTGTTAAATTGTTACCGTAATTTATGACGCTTGGATTACCAGGAGGTATCACACGCACGTTGCCGACCTAGCCATTTTGTCTATTTGCCCAGTTATTTCGTTGCTTCAGTAACCTTCAAATCTAAACAAAAATATTTGCACACTACTGCTTGGAGACAGAATATCTTGCACTGTGGTGGTATCTACCAAGACGGACTTCAATGTAGAGTCCTAACCACCAGTCAATTTAACTTAATTTTCAACACACTTGCTCATAAAGTGGCTCTATGGTCACCGCAATTAGGCACACTATATAACTACTACACTATGTAACTATAACTCACTAGTGAGTTATAGTTTTTTTTTTTAATTTTATTGGTTGAGGTGCTTTGTTCTTAAAAAAGTTTTTATTCAAAAAAAGAAAGTGTTTAATAGTACAAATAAATTAATGTTCCTATTGCTTGCTCATTTCATGCAACTTCTTATTTAAATAGATAATTTTAACTCGTACGTGTTTAATAAATAAAACTTTCACTGAAATATAAATTTTGTTTTCTCTGTAATAAAAGAAAACTTTAAATTCCCCATTTTGTACGTGGCATAATAGGCAAAAACCCTATGCGCGGAAAATAAAAAAAAACCTCATCCCTTTAGCCTGTGGCTGATCGCAATGCGCGCGCATAGGAATTTTTCCCGCCATAGCGAATCATTTTTCACAACTCGTTTTAACTGAAATAAAATGAGTTTTTATTGTTATTTTATTCACAAGTGTGTTGAAAAACGTCGTATGATACACGTGTGTATTGATGATTACCATCTTCGGCTCTCTTACGACTCTCTCAATGGCGCCTCAGCGGTAATCACCAACATTACACACTAGTACCATAATTTACTATTATTTTAGCACTTCTTTTAGAACTGTCAGAACATGTATGATTCAATCTCGATCTTAGCTTGAGTTAAGTTTTGAAATTTTCGAAATTTCGTGAAATATATTTTTCTTGCAAACTTTCCACACCCTGCAGTTTCTTGTGCTTGAATTACAGGAATTCCTTATTGCATATCTTGACTCCAGACCTTAAAAATATCAGAAAAATCTTCTACACTAAGGTTTACTTTGCTAACATGTCTCGTAACTATTTTATTCACTAACATATTGTTTCAATAATGATCACGAGATGAACATTCTGTTTATCGGAAGCAGAAAAACTCATATATCATGGTAAATATCCGGATTTGAGTAAAAGTTATGTTCCATAGCCATAACCATGTTATTTTAGAAGTTCAATTGTTACAATTTTTTTTTCTTATTTTTTCATGTTTTAAAACAAAACTGAACGAACTGAACTGACTATTTCACAAAGAACTTACAGAACATCTATGGTCAGTACTCTATCTGTTCTTAACATATTAAAATAATACTGACTGTTGGTTATTGCACAAAACCCGGAAACTTCTTGAAGGAATACTTCAACTTAAGAGACTAAGTATAGACGGATGCTCCATCGAAAGGATTTCAGCTCCAAATATTCAATATCAAGGATAAGCCTCCGGAATGAAATACTTTTCCTTCCGATAAGGGTTTACCAATATAAACACGAAGATCTATACATATCACATATAATTTGATTTCTGCGTGAGCTGAGAATTTTATGTTCTTTGAATGCGGTCATTGAGGTGAATTAATATGGGTACAGTATATACATTGGTTTATTTACTGAATATACACACATACACATCAATAATAAAAAATAAGACAAAACAATATTAGGTAAAAAAGGAAGTAACACATACTAAAAAGTGAAAAGAGAAAAGACATTTAAAATTATTCTGCGTACTATCTATCAGTGCTGTGTGCTACAGCAGCAAAAAGATCTCAACTCAGCGTTATGCTTCCCTGTCAGATGACAGGTTAGTGCTGTTATTCTGCCGAGACCTTAGATCCAGTCACTCAACCTTAAGAAACGCAATAAATAAAATAAAAGTACGTACAAGTACAAAATTGCAGTTGATCCCTTACCAATATTTTCAATTTGGTTCTCCTAACAACCACCTCTATTATTACACAATTTCAAACTTCTTCTTCTTCTTCTTCTTCCTATAATGGCTTGATCTCGATGACAGTTTTGAAAATGACAAGTAATTTTGTTTTGTTATATAATAATGCCAGATTATTATAATTGTATAATAATGCCAGACATGCAGGACATTTTTTTCACACAGTTTCATCTGGCTCCAAATTAAGCAGAGCTTGTGTTATGGGTTCCAATATGACAGATATACTACCTACTTATATATAATTATATATATTTTAAATTCTATAGACATATACATATTATAGATAGAAACACCCGAGACAAATACTAGCCCGTCTCAGCCGGGCACAACGTCAGAGTCGATCGTCATTTGTCTATTCTAATATCGTCGTGAAATGAACGTCTAGATTTTTTTTTGATTTCTCGTCTTACAAATCACAATATAACATGGTACACTTATTATTCAATTCTCGACACTTGTGACATAGCATCTCAGAAGTCACAATTAATTGATTAAAATTTCTTTAAAATTGACCAAAAATACCAGAAATAACACGAGTAAAACTAGTCAATTTTAAAAGCTATGTTACTTCATAAAATGTCAAACGACGAATCCCTCCTTCTTCTTATCGTGTAGTTATTTCAAATCACGATTGGCATATGTCACAATAAAATGAGTTACATATATATTATATACTTACGGTTATTCTTTCTCATTAGATAGATAGATAGACAGATAACCTTAATATTAATATACACGTAATATAACAATAACAATAAATTTACTATTAGGGCCAATACAATGGCCTTATCGCTGATAGCGATCTCTACCAGGCAACCGTTGGATGGACTGGACTATAAATAAACAGAGATGAAGCATTTTGGTGTGGTATATATATCTATACATACATGTACTCAATAGATATAATAACAGAGATAAACAGTCTAAAAAATCAACAAAACAAAAAAAAATAGTATCACAGCATGACAAATAATGTTTCATGACCATGTTTCTGAAGATGGGAAGAGTCTTGACCTTTCTGATGAAACAGGCAACGCGTTCCACAAGCGGACAGCCTGCACTGTAAACGACTTTGCATAGAAGATAAAGCGAACGGGAATATTGAGTAGATTGATATCTAAGGAGTGTAATCGAGAATCGAGGGTTAGAGAGACAGAGGAATTCAAATCGTTCCTTGAGATATAAGAGAGTTGAAGGAGAAAACAGAATATTAGAACAGAAGATTGAGAATGTGAGCATTCCGACGAAAACAGATACATTTTTGCATCATTTAGGAGAAATTGGTCAATCTTATACACACACTAACTAATGAATTGTTTTAATCTTTTGCCATCTCTATTAATTGACATAATAATTACAAAGACAGAGCATACCAACACCACACAAACGAATTATGTGATTATAGGATAGTAGATAAGGCTTTATGTACTATATTTTGATAAACACGGGTTAAATTCACGTATTATTTTGTCGATGGAGGCACCGACACTGTCATTCATTTCAATGCATCTAGAGAATCTTCATCAGGGTGAGTTTAATCCGCGGTCTGCTCTGTACCGAACTAAAAAAGTGTGTCGCACTCGAAAGAGTGTCGGTGTCTCCATCGACATAATAATACGTGAGTAAAACCCGTGTTTATCATAATGTAAGGCTTTATGTGTAACAGGACTGAGCAATTTCAATTGCCCGTGTATTTATGACGACCTCTGTGGCACAGTGGGCTAAGGTCCGGTTGCGGGTTCGATTCCCGCCGCGGGACAAGTGTTTGTATGATCTGCAAGTATTTGTCTCGGGTCTGAGTGTTTCTTAAACCCGAGAAACATATTTTATGTATAATATGTATGTATTTACAGAAACAAGTATATAAGTAGTATATCAGTCATGTGGTACCCATAACACAAGCTCTGCTTACTGCTTACAGATGATGCTGTGTAATATGTCTGTGATTATTTATTTATTTATTTATGCCCGTACTTTGAATGAGTTAGAATGGGATTTAGTTGGCATAAATAAAACCAAAGTATATTTCATTAATTATATTTATAGCATCGCCATAGTTTTTCCCATTTCTTTGCCATTGCCAGAGACAGAACTCCAACAGACTGGCACCCTGGCATCTCCACATACGGAGCGCTAACATGCATGGCCAGTTTATGCGTTTGTACTGGAAATGAGCTCAACATCCTGAAACTCGTGAAACTTTTATTAATAAAGGCTTTATTCCACCCGCATAGCGTATATCTGTGAAAAGTTTTTCAGGAAATATGCGAGCAGTGCGAATTGGTGGTCCTGTTTTATCTGCCATGCCAGTTCTACGTAGGTAAAAATAAAATATATGAATGTCATCATCATCGGCCTTTGTTCATCTGTTGAAGATGATTTAGGTAGCGTCAGTAAAGTTCTAGCAGGTGTAATTGAAAGCTTTCGTTCATGGATCCACTCCAGCAAGGTGAGGCGGGTGAAGTTTCTTCTCCACTGACGTCACTCTGCCTGGGATTTTGTTTGATAGTGCAGGCCTTCCCAGGTACCCACACTAACCTCTCGACCTTGCTGACAAGACCCGCACGAAAGACGAATCAGTACATGCGGAGTCGGTTCGGTTGCAGGTGCGTAACGGCTGGCACCGAGCCGGGCCGTTTCAATGAATGTATGAATGTATTTATAAATATATACGTGATCTATATTGTCCTATGATTCCCATAGTATAAGCTATGCTTAGTTAACGGCTAGTTCGTGTGGTGTGGTTATCCTTATAAACCGATATATTTTCTATATCTATAAAAGGCGATGTGTGTATGTATGTATGTTCCCTATAGACTCCGAAACGGCTGGAATTTTAAGGAAATCTTCAGATTGGCCGAGCGGGTAATCCTGTGAAGTTTGGTAGCGATCGGATCAACAGAACTTTTTTTATGTTTTCAAATTTAGTATGGATATAGATTGCATCTTAGGAGCGGACATAGGCTACTTTTTATGTATGTACTATGCGTGCGAAGCCGCGGACAGAACCTAATACTAAATAATATTAGAAATATAAAAATGTTGAACAATTTCACACAGCAGCCTTAATCAAAATAAACCTTATGGTTCTCGAAAAACAGATAAAGTAGTATTATTATATGTATAAAAAGTATGTATTTACAAAAAAAAAAGAGTAAGTATGTAAGTAGTGTATATCAGTCATGTGGTACCCATAACACAAGCTCTGCTTACTTTGGGGCTAGATGATGCTGTGTGAAATCTCCGGCATTATTTATTTATTTATTTATTTATATACTTTTAAATGCTGTATTCATCACACAAATGTGAGAATCGAACCCACAACGTAGAATGCAGATTTACTACTGAGCTGTAAGTTCAAAGGTATACATGCAGTAGGCGGAAATTGCTCCAATTAGTTGAGAACGGAAATGTTTCGAAGAACGATCTTGTAGCTCTCAATCGTAATTGAGAATATTTGACTGTTCTGAGTATATTTGACAGAACTAAATCGAAAGATTCTTCATTTGTCATTTCATGAAGAAAAAATAGCACTTCTTATTAATTATTTTTCTAGTGCATGTTTTGTTCAGTAATTTTAGCGGAATTTAAATCAATAAATTGTGACTTCATGGCACAAGTATGAACAATTGAATTATATGTGATTGAACGACGATGAATTTCGAGAAAATTCTAGACGGTCATTCCGCGATGACGTTTAGAATAGACTAATGACGAACGAAGAAAACTTTATAACCAAACAATCACTGGTAGAATTGTCAACAAGACAGATGCCATTAAAGAAAAAAAAAACAATATAAGCACTTGACACTGGCAAAATTGACATAATTATGACACATGCCATTAACGAAAAAGAAGCACTAAATCGAAAAGAACTCTCAATTCTTCGATACGACTTCGATTCCGATTATCACATAGTTTCCGGAGTTACATAATTCCTAGATCGTTCATTATAATGTACCTGCTGTTTTAACAGATGCCTGCTGGCATTTTCGACGATTGGATGGGTGACTGCTAGTGGTATTTACAACAAAACGCTTTCATAACTTGTGTCTCTGTTAATGGAAGCTTTAGGACAGATTTATATTGAATCCGAAAAAATGGTTGTATGTAAACTCGATCTCGACTCGACTCGAACTCGGTTTACGAAAGATAATTTTACGTGATAACATCATAAGAAAACATTGATGAACCGATCGTACCTCTCTATCGCTTGTTCCACGCTTGTGCTCGCTTGCACGCTCGGCTCAGGCAGAACGTGACCATGAGTCATGCTTTTTTGTTCGTGCAGCCGGCGTTCATCGATTTATATGTCGCTATCACGTCAAAAAAACGTATAATTGATATCGAGAAATTGCAAATAAATTGAAAACTGTTAAAGCTATGTTTATCACTAGCTGCTGCCCGCGGTTTCGCGCATCAAAAGTAGCCTAAGTTCATCTCCAAGATACAATCTTCCTACTAAAATTATATCAAGATCATTTCAGTCGAGAGTCCGTTTGGATTTTATAATAATAACTAGCTTCTGCCTTCGTCTTCGCACACATAGTACATACATAAAAAGTAGCCTATGTCCGTTTCTATATCCATACCAAATTTAATTGATAAAAAAAAATGTTTTGTTCATCCGATCGCTACCAAACTTCGGAGGATCACCCGCTGGGCCAATCTAAAGATTTCCTAAAAATTTCATCGAAATCGGTCCAGCCGTTTCGGAGTCTATAGGTAACATACATACATACAAACATCGCCTTTATAAATATTATAGATTAATACAAGTATAGATGGATTGTGGAAATTGAACCCAGACTGAAACAAGTCTTTGTATCGGCTGCCTCGTTATCGAAGCAGAGTGGTCTAATTTTTCAGAGTAAAGGCACATTCATATTGATACAAAAGCAAATTCAATATACAAACCTTCTATAAAGGAGCCATTATTAAATAGTTAGAAGAATGGGTCAACTCTATTTGCAGAGCCTTATGAGTTATATCTGGCCTAACATGCTAGACTGATGGCCTACATTCAACGTGAAACGGAGCTAAGTTTAAACATGTATTCCTGTCTTTATTTTAGTATCCGCTGAAACCCGTTTTTTAAATATCGATAAAAGAAATCTCTTTTGACGTGACCACGTCTAATAAAACGATGAACGCCGGCTGCACGCACAAAAAAGTATGACTCATTGTAACGTTACGCTCATTGTAACGTTACGATCGGAGCGAGAGCGCTGCACGAAAGGCACGATCGGCTTGAGCGTTCGGCTTGCGCCAACTCCTTCCTTGTATCCAAACAACATAGTGATAATTCAATAATAAATATTCAATTTTATTCATAAAAGTATGCAATCATTTCATCAATGTTTTGTTATGACGTTGTCACGTTAAACTATAGTCCGTAAACCGACTTTACAGACAACCAATTTTTTTAATAGATTTGAACGAAAAACGTAATGCCGCAAAAAGCTTCACGTTGAAGATCAGACCTTGTGAATTTTGTAAAACTTGTAGAAAATATGATGGGACCTGAAAAAACAGAACAAAACTCAAATCAATAACTAAAGATCCAAAGTTACGTTTCAACAAACAATTGGAAGTGCTTACTCCTAGGCGTTACTTGCCCTTTATGACGTCACGACAACATCAAACAATTTACTGGTCTGAGTGATTCTATGTATAATATTCATTATACATAGAATAATAGAATTATATTATTGTATGTATTTACAAAAAAATATATAAGTCATGTGGTACCAATAACACAAGCTCTGCTTACTTTGGGGCCAGATGATGCTGTGTGAAATGTCCGGGATTATTTATTTATTATTATTATTTTTATTATTATAGATACCGCTTCACCATACTTCGCGATATCGAGCAATGGACAATAACCAGTTGCTTCAGATTGATCTACACTAGTTGCCGAGCTATTATTGTTCAGAAAATTGTTCGTGTGCCTCTATCAGCTTTTCATTTAGACCTGTCAGAATATCTAGGTTTAGTTCTTGAGTTTTGTTTTGAAATACGGGCCTTATTTTTTATTAGTAAAACATTCAATTAGAGAATTCTGACAAAAGCTTAGCCGGCAATGTGTTAATACGTTACCGCTTATTAGTGTAAGCCGCAAGTTAAAACAACCTCAACTTTAGGAGAAGATGATCGTTATTGAATATTTTAGACATTATTATTGAATATTAATTCATTATTTAAATTAGAAAACATACAACACATTAAATCAATTTAAAACAAGAATGTAGGATGCATAATGGAAATACATACCATATATCATTTATATCTATTAGTTCTTCAATTACCGAGCATATTATAGCGAATAAAAAACGGTAAAACAGACAACAAACATTTTTGTCCGTACAAAAGTTAATTTGCTAAGAGCAGCGTCTTAAATACAAATGATATGCGTAACTTAAAGAAATAACAAATGATCTACATAAAATGACTTTGAAACAATGTTTTATTTATTATAAAACTGTTCTGGTAAGCTTTTTTAGTACGATCTAAAGATCTGGGTTTTCAAAGGAAATAAGGATTAAAAAATTAGCTTTCAGATCTTCCAAAGTTAATTCGGTTATATGTAGGTAAAGAGACGAGATACAGCAGCACTCACTCACACACTCTTGTATCATATGCTGAGCGGTAGCCTTTTTTTCGGCACGGTGTTTAAACTGTACTTTATGTTATATTCTCACTGCATCTGTTTTGTGACGTTAGTTTTTTTGACGTGGTAACGTCTTATAAATCAATGAATGCTAGCTGTATGCACGAAAAATTTCCACGTTCCGCCTGAGCCGAGCGTGCAAGTGAGAACGCGGAACAAGCGATAGAGTTAATAGAATGCATTTTTTCATCAATGATCTCTAATGATGTTATCACGTAAAATTATCGTCCGTAAACAGACTTTACAGGCAACCATTTTTTTTTTCATAGATACACGTAACACGATCTCGTTTGATGGTAAGCAACAATGCGACGACGAGGCTCGCAGATCTAGAAGACACCTATTTACTCTTGACTTGAAGATACCCAGATTGTAGTTTTCAGGAAAGACAGACGATGGCCGGCGTATTTCAATCCTTGGCTATACGCATTATAAATGTGGAAGCAAAGCGCTTTGTTCATAAGGGTGGTAGACTGACCAGGTATAGGTGATACTTAGCGGTATGTCTGCTTGTCCTGTTGTGAAAAGTAGATGGTGAAACTAGATCATTCAATTCCTGGGCACATTCTCCGAAATGTATTCTAGAAAAGATCAAAACGCAAGCTTACGACGGTGCTTGAGACACTGAATCTTAGTCTCAGCGTTAAGCTATAAATAATATAACAAAAACCTTTTTTTGGTGTACTATTTACAGGAAAAAAGTTGGGTCGTCAAAAATATGAGCTGGCAACACTACGATAGATCAAAACCACTGTGACTAGTATACATATACCCTAATGGGATGTCTTCAATTCAATTCAATTCATTTATTTCCTCTTTTCACATGTTGCATGTACTTAGATTATATCATAACAATATTTGGGATCTTATACAGAAAGTATTTCACAGAATATAAATTTATCGGCCAAAGCCTCGTCAATCTTATAGTAACTCTTATGTAATAATAGCCTTTTTATAATATTGAAAAATTCAGGGTCAGATTTAGATTTAATGTCAGTAGGAATTTTGTTATATAATTTAATGGACACACACATAAAACTCTAATGTTTTTGTCAGTCTAATCTTAGGAGTCAGAACATTTCTTTTATTCCTCGTGTTATACTTATGTGTAACAAACTTCATGTTGGTGATATTTTCTCTAATATAAACAATATTTTGATAAATAAATTCACCAATCATAGTCATAATGTTCAATTCTTTGAATTTATCTCTACAAGAGTCTCTATATTTGAGCCCTAAAATATATCTTCTAAGAAATACGGAGTGAATATTGGTTTATAGTCGTAAAAAGAAATAATATCGGTCAAATTTGAAGCCATTGAAATGAAAATTGCCGGCCGACTGACACAATTTGCAAAGAAATGAGTAAATTATAATAATTGGGGAAAAATATTAAGGCGTTCAAAGACGAAAATACTTTGATCAGTTTTGAGGATATAGGTTATTATTTTTTAGGATAAATATACAAGTATTTAGCACAAGAAAGCCTTGAGATTTCATTGAAATTAATATTACTTGGAAACATTATTATGTAAGACGAGACTAGAAATCTAATTGTATTCATGGCATAATACAAAATTTTATATTAATACTAGCATTTGCCCGTGGCTTCTGACTCGCTGTAACTACATAGAAAGTGGCCTATGTATTTTCCCAAGATACAATCTCTTTACCAAATTTTATCAAGATCCGTTCAGCCATTTAGCCGTAAAAACGTTATAAGTAAACAGAGACACACTTTTACATATTAGTGGCTCCTACAAAGTTATAAAACAAAAACTTTGAAAAAATGATTCTTAAACTCCTAAACATAACCAATTAACATTTCTAGTTTTTTTTTTCTATTCCATCGTGTTGCATGTCATCAGATAGATTTAAAAAGATAACACAAGGTGTTTTGAACAGTTTTTCAAAAATATTTGTTTGATATTAATATTTCAAGCCCCAACACATCCTGGCTAAACTACTATTTGGGGAAGCCAGATATATAATAAAAAACCGGGCAAGTGCGAGTCGGACTCGCGCACCGAGGGTTCCGTACAAACCTGTAGGTATATAAGTAAAAGTTAACCCATCACGGCAATCGAGTCATAGTTGGATGATGTAACAAAAAAATTACGGTTTTTGCAATTTTTTCTTTTTACTGTGCTTTGACGTTGCTTCGTACCAAATTTCAAGACTCTGAGTTCACGAGTGTCGAAAATTTGCGGAAATTTGTGGCATAAACGGCATTGATCTTTTGATTGCGTTAGCTTAGATGTTTGATTTTTTCACAGTATTTGATATAAATTTCAGCTTGATACCTCTACGCGTTCACGAGAAAAAGGGTCTTGACAGACAGACGGACGGACGGACGGACAACAAAATGATCCTATAAGGATTCCGTTTTTTCCTTTCGAGGTACGGAACCCTAAAATTGAGTTGAGTATATGATGAAATTACAAGGAATATTTTGAGTAACAGTCTGAATTGAGTATGAAAACCTTAAAAATAAATCGATGCCATTTTTTTTGTTTAGATTGTGAGGAATTGGTTTGGAACCTGACCACTAGTCAATATTATTCTTATGTACTTTGGAAGCCTTCAAAGTGCAAGGTCACATGCACTTGGCAATTTTTTTTATTTTTTTTATTTCCCAAACAAGCCAACCTCTGTTGACCTTATTGGTTAATAGAGGTGGTGTAAACTGCTTCATCACTACATACTTTGTTTTATATGTACTTACATTTAAAAAAAAGTCGCTTCCCGCAGTCTGTCTGTCCCTACGTATGCTTAGATCTTTAAAACTACGCAACGGATTTTGATGCAAGTTTTTCAATAGATAGAGTGATTCAAGAGGAAGGTTTATATGTATAATACATGTTTAATATAGTAGAGAGATACTGATAATTTTAGAGGTTTCTAATCAGATTAGACATTCAGTATATTTAGTATCAGCATTGCACCCGTGCGTAGCCGGGGCGAGTCACTAGTGTAAAATAAGAAACAGAAAAGTATTTTGTGACACACGAAAAATTAATATCGGGCAGAAACGATTGTGATCTTTAAACTCTAAATAAATTATACACAAGTTTATTAATATATTATTCCATATTACCCTTTAAACCTCTTCAGCCTCATTAGATGACTCAATCAAAAGAATTGTTAAATCCTATATCTGACTTCATATATAACCGCTGAATTTAAATAAATAGTTTTTTGTCGCTCGCTAAAAGTAGGTGTAATGTAGGTTTTTTCGTCAAGTTGAGAACGTTAGTATAAGAAAAGCAGAGTCGTGAACCATTGCATTTTGTATCTTATGGTATTAATATAAGTGTAAACCCAGCACTCTTATTATATTAGCTCTATCGGTGCTGCTTGTCATATCGACGACATTTCATATGATTCATTTCTACAATAAATCCTATTTTGGAGAATTTATGCATGCACCGAACGATGAGTAGGTTAAAAACCTAATTATGAGTCACGTACTATAAAAGTAGAGTGTAAACTCAATGCCAATCCCAAGTTCATATTAAACGTTTCCAAACGGGGTAGGCAGAGGCTACGGAATTCCTACAACGATTCTGATATACTTCACATTATGTTATTATAAATCATTTATGTTTGTTTTAGACTTTTAGGTTTCACGGGATTCGTGTAAATAATAATAAAATAAATGGGTATATTTACCCATTAACATTTTGTAATAAACAGTTAAGAAGTTTTTTGATAAATATTTTAAAGGCTCGCACAATAACTCAAACTCAGATCAACCATATCAATCGGAATAACCATAGTTTTTTTGATTTTATTGGTTTTATTTATTTTAATCCATTTAATTCATATGTCAGAAAATCTACGTTCTTTTTACGCCCTATTGACCTTCTTACTAAAAATAAATTTAAAAGGGCACAGGAGAAAAAGTGCCCAGGAATTGCATGATTTCATGCCACCATCTCCCTTTCACAACAGGACAAGCAGACGTACCGCTCAATACCATCCATACCTTGTCAGTCTACCACCCTTGCGAACAAAGCGTTTTACTTCCACATTTATAATGCGTACAGTCATGGATTGAAATTCTTTGCCGTCGTCTGTCTTTCCAGAAAACTACAATTTGGGTACCTTCAAGTCAAGAGTAAATAGGTATCTTCTGGACCTGCGTGCCCCGTCGTCGGCCACATCGTCGCTTAACATCAGGCGAGTTCGTGGTCAAACGTAGGTCTATCATTAATAAAAATAATAAAAAAAAGTGGCGTTCCAGTATTGGGGAGTTTTTTTGTTATATACAGGCCTTAGGGACTACGAATAGGAGCATCAGTTGTTCAGAACCTTTATTCTAGAAGTGGACACAAATTATAAGTCTTTTTAGAAGAAAAATAACTGAAGGAGGTCTTGTTTAACCATAAATGTAACTAATATTATAAATGCGAAAGTATCTGTTACGTTTTCACGCCTATATCACTGAACTGATTTTGATGAATTTTGGTATACGTAGAAATAGATGGGACCTTGGAGAAGGACATAGGCTATTTTTTATGTCGTACCTACAACGCGTGCAAAGCTGCGGGCAGCCGCTAGTACCTATCTTATAATTACATCATGAATTAGTGTGGCGTTAAAGTATGGTTGGTTCTTGTCATTTTACGACAAATAAAGATGACAATAAATTTAAGCAACGCATTAATTATTGTATGTGTTTTAAATATACCACTATAGCTACACTCAGAGTCCTTAGTGGTTAGTTAAGCAGCTCCTGAGTATAGATTTGACAAAGAAAATCTGTACTAAGGCGCAACTTAATAAATCGTTAAAGACTTCGAGTATGGCTATCAGTGGCTTGGAATATTTTTCTAGCAAGTAAATTAAAGCTTACCAGAAGAAAAATAGCAGAAGAAAATATAAATGGGGTATGTATTTTGTTCAAGAACAAAATACCTCAGCAACAAGTGACCAAAATACCCGATACGAGAACCATTACTTCGCCTCGGAAAATGTAAACACAACCCACATGCTCCAGGATATATGGCCGGTTTTTGGATCACAGAGTAAAAATAATGTAATTAAACGTGGAGTCCTAGTACGTAAAAACAGAGAGTTCCTACGGACATCCGTACGTACTACTATCCTATCAAATTAATATTAATAAGGCGTTCTATGTTTATGTTAGTTAGTGCCTCAATCATGCTGCCTGGCGGACTTGGGTGCAACTTCCTACAAATATAGTAATAACTTTTTTATAGAAATCAAGTGTACAAAGCCACGGACATGAGCTAGTATATATATATATACTAGCTGCTGCCCGCGGCTTTGCGCGCATGGTACCTACATAAAAAGTAGGTAGTAACAAGTCCTTCTCCAAGGTCCCATCTATCTCTATACCAAAATTCATCGAAATCAGATCAGCGGTTTTGGAGTGAAAACGTAACAAACAGACAGACAGACAGAGTTACTTCCACATTTATAATATTAGTATGGATTACTCACTACACTATGTACTATTAGCACATACCTTTGATGTAACGTTTGTTTATTTTGCATCCATAACGGTTGAAGCGATTATCCGATTTTTCGGGAACCAATTTATTCTTTGGTTTCTTTCTTTGTTCGTTCTTATGGTAGGTATGTATACAGGTGCCTTGTGTAGTATTTTCCCTCTGGGGTTTAAACCATTTGCTTAGGACCGAGCTCAAGGGTAGGTAGGTACATCAGCAATATATCAGGACGAAGACAAATGATGTAGTTTGGAAAGGTTGGATTTTGTATGGATTTGTTACGAAAGTATCAAGGTCAGAAAATTTGAAAAAGATCGAGTTTTTAAGTGATTCGGGTAAGCCCGTGTTTCAGAAACTCAGATCAAAAACTAAGCATAAATTTCGTGACAGTTCTGACATATGCTCTTGAATAAACACACCTTGTACTGATATGCAAACCTAATACGAATATCCAGCCTTATAAATCTAATGAAATCCGCGAAGAACAATAATACAACAGATAACTGATTCAGGCGTAACCATGCGGAAATCAATTACAAAACATTAAACGGATGGACAAATATTTAGTACTATTCTGCCAATCTATTCCTAATGATTTAGATACGATGCAGACGCACTTTCCTAATGCTTTGCAAGGCTTTTCAATTGCGTGCGGGATGGAGGTGCATGCGTCTGCATCGTGTCTAACTCATTAGGAATAGATTCGCGGAAAAGTACGAAATATTTGTCCATCCGTCCATCATACAATTTCATAGACTTTAATGTAATTTAAGTAGCTGTCGCAACATGACTCTTATAACGGGTTCGATTATGATTTTAACATTAATAGATTATCTAGATACCCTACGTGTGAAATATCGTATATGACACCGATGTACAACAATTTTTAAGTGAGTTAGTCTAGAGATTCACAGCTGGGAGGAACCTAAAAACTTTAGCATAATATTATACAAGTTATATTATCGGACTCTGGTGTATACAAAGTTGACCCCTCTGCAACCCCTTCTCTTTTCAAGGATCACAAAACCTCCCAAACCATCCACTCGTTACTTATTTAGCTAACTGTAAATGGGACACACTTTAACCTACATTCGGCCCCTCGTGTCCTTATCCCTTCCTGCTGTCATTGCTACATAACCATTATTTTATGATTTCATCAGCTATGCTATGATATGATGCTTGAAATATGACTTACGACCAATAACATGACCCTGGACTGTTGTTGTTGTTACTGTTGTTTAGTTATTTCGATCGCGTATAATCTTCTAAGGATCATTTATGTCGCGAAATATTATTAAAACTTGCTACAAAGCATAATCAAAAACATAATTTTGTAAATTCATGTGACACAGTTGATCCAAGGACCGTTCAAAATACTCTAGACACTAATAATAAAATAAATATTCTCAAGTCCGTAGGACAGAACAAAAAGAACGAGAGCTTACATTTTCAGACAGGTGACAATCGCGACATATCACTACGGAGAAACGTCAAAATCTACATTTTACGGCCTTACTTATAAACGCCTCAACTTAAAGACTGCCTTAACTCTGTTTAAGTTTTGCGCTGTCACTTTTTGTCTTACAAAAAGGGATGGGACTATTTAAAACAGTGATTAAGTTTTGACAGATGTTGAGAGACGTTTATAAGTAAGGGCGATAAAGGCTAAATGTCAGTTTCTCTACAAGGTTGTTTAATAATTTTATAAACTAAAAAGACAACCGACTTTATGTATAAAAAAGCAAAATATCAAAATTTCGTTTCATCCAAGTGGATGACATATGTTTTTAACTTTTTTTTTATTTAAAAACCTAACTTCTGAACCAATTTTATGAAATTTACCCCAAATTTACCCTTTTACATGAAATCCGATGTTTTTAATCGGTTCATAAATGAAGGAGTTATAAGGTAACAAAGATAAAAAAAAACAAAAATACAGTCGAATTGTCTCAATTGACTGTATTTTTGTTTTTTTCCCTCCTCCTTTTTTGAAGTTGGTTGAAAAACTTGCTTTGTCGCTGCTGCCATATTAACCTGACTGAATTAAAAGCTGTCTCAAAGTATTCTTCGTTAATGGCATGTGTCATTAAGTTAATTTTGCCAATGTCAAATAGTAAAACGTCACAAAGTCCTACGTTGTAACGCGTCATTTGTGAATAAACACGAAAAATTTATTCTAGTAATTCACACCTGAATCAATAAATCTAGCTTTATTAAAATAAAAACACCAAAATTACTTAATAAAATAGAATAAAAATAGAAATAACTCGAAAAAAAATAATCATCTCAAAAGTCTATGCACTGACTGAGCAAGCAATCAATCAAGCTATGAGCTGACAAGGATTGGAATCCTTTGCCGTCGTCTGTCTTTCCTGAAAACTACAATCTGGATCTCTTCAAGTCAAGAGTGAATAAGTGTCTTCTAGACCTTCGTGCCTTATCACTTACAGCCATGCGAGATCGTGGTCAAACGTAGGTCCATCAATGATTAAAAAAAAAGATATTAAGATGACATTGCAAAATTAAAAAAAATACTGATAAGCCCGAAATATCTCGAGAAAATAAATAAAATAAGAGCGCAATGGTTGCTTAACAAAAAAATAATCATGTTAAAAAGTCTATGAGCAGAGCTCTTGAGTTGACTTTGAGTTTTGAATACGGTCCTAAAACTGCCGTCACAAAAGCTAGTCGTAGCAGTAGGTAACAATAAAAAAGCCTAGAATACCCACAACATTAATCCAAATTACGAAAGTTCTCTTTGAATGTGTGCACGAAACGGTGCCTAAAGGAATTAGGCCATCAATCTCCTGCGTATAGCCATTTGGTCGCTGTCCTTTCCTGTCGATCAAGGCGACGCGTCGGTCGTTCTACTACTTCACTGTCTAATGTATTAAGGAGTTGATTAATTCAATTTAGAACGGTAATAATGCCTGGGGCTTGCGTCAGCGCAAGGTGATGGATATACAGGAACATTGTTGAATGATTATCTTGTTCGTAATTCCACTTGCTCTAACGGTGCACTTTGAACCTTAACATGCTGGGACATTGCTTGAAGGCATAATGGTGCGGTGGTATGTACAGTCAACTTCAAAAGATATGTCGCTTTAAAGACGTTGCGCTATTGCAGCAAATTAACTTCTGTATAGAAAAAAAACATCTTTTTTTACGTGATACGCCGGCTGCACGCACGAAAATTGTCTCGATTCGCCTGAGCCGAGCGTGCAAGCGATAGAGAGGCCTAAGTGTTCGGCTTGTGACGCATCTTAACAGGTTAAAAGTATGCAATTTGTCATCAATGTTTTCTTATGACGTTCTCACGTAAAATTAATGACCGTAAACTGACTTTACAGACAACCTTTTTTTTACTGCTATTTAGTGGCTATCTGATCGTTAGTTTAAGGAATATAAGTTATAAAAGATTATAATGGTGTCTATTTTCAATTTGTGCCTGCCACTTTCTCGTTTCAAATTGTTTTAAAGAAATTGTTAGTTTATGTTTTAAGGAATTGTTAGTTTATTTATTTATGAAATAATGTCTATGAAATAATGTCTATGAAATATTAAATAATCATCATCTTCTAAAGTTGACGTTGGTTTAACTTGCAGTTTACACTATTAGTGTGGAAAGTAAGCTAGTTAAAACATTAGCCGTATAACTTATTTCAGAATTATTCATTTAAATGTTTTCTAATAAAAAAAAATCGATTTGAGCGCCGTGAATACGCGTCAAAATAGTTTAATCAGGTATGTTTCAGAAACAAATCTCTTAATGTAAGAAAAATAAACAAGAATAAAGAAAATTTTTATTGTTAAAAAAGAATAACACTGCTACAGTATCGGTGAGGCCCAAACTAGTTCGGCGTAGAAGGCGTAGAAGCCTGTATCTTGGGTCTCAAGAGCTCTATATATTCTTGGCGATGTTTGGCTATGATTTGTGGTTTAAGTGTAAGTTTGTGTGTGTGCTTGGGGGGCCTTATATTTATCAAACAAATATCTGTATTAAAAAACGATTTAAGAAAACTCATGGTATCTTTAAAAGTCCTATCTGACGATATGACACAAGATGGGGCTGTAAAATAATAATAAAGTCAAACACCACTAAAGTCTGCGAGCAAGAGCAAGATTAAGGGCAGACAAACAGAAAGACGGACATAGTGAAACTTAATGGTTCCTTGTGGACTGCGGATATCTAAAAAACACGCAAATCTCTATGGATATCTTGTTTATCAAAATGCTTATTTTTCATACTATTCATTTTGATAAACACGGGATTTACTCACGTATAATTTTGTCGATGGCACCGAAACTGTTTCGATTCATCTAGAGAATCTTCATCAGGGTGAGTGTGATCCGCGGTCCGCTCGTTGCCGCCCAAGTTCACGGTACGCACTGCGGATGACGTATTTCGCCGCGCGGCTCGTGCGTGTAGGTAGAGATAGTGTCAGTGCTGCGGGCCTAGCACGGCACGAGGAGAAATAGTCTTTCCCCCGTTTTTATCCACCTGTGGTGGACAGGTGGTGGTGTATTTCCACTGACAGGTGGATAAAAAGGTGGAAAGACTATTTCTCCTCGTGCCGTGCTAGGCCCGCTGATGTTGGACGGTTCTCAATTTTGAGGGCACGAGTGGTGAAGAAACCTTATGTGTATAAACTATGTGTATTGTAGATAATAATTTTATGTCAAACTTGTTAGTTTTAATTTACAGCAAATAAATAATAAATATTTACAAACTAATAATGAAAATGATAAGAATGGATGGTCCTCATTCTATTGGTTGCTTTACCAAAGCCTTAAGTCCTACTCAAATCACGGATAAAGTGAAAATACAGTTCAGAGTGGATTTATGGACAGATTAATTTGAATTGGCAGTAAACCCGATTGTCATCTTATCCAGTGATGGATCGGTTGCCCTCAATTTATGTTTCAAACTTCGAAATTGAACTAGGTAGTCCGCGGGATTAAGTATTAAATTACTTTGAAAGCTGTTAGATATTTGTTTGTCTCTGTACTATTATAATATAAGTGGATAGATAGAAGACATTTATTTGTCAAAACAACAACAAATTTGATAAAACAATAGAAGACAAGAAGGAATTTAAGTTGGTAGATACAAACAAAAATAATACTAAATAAAAACTAAAAAGAAAACCGACTTAATTTATATACAAGTAGATGACTTATTTTTTTCAGTTTTTTTTATTTAAAAACCTAACTACTGAACCGATTTTTATGAAATTTATATGGGACTAATCGAGAAGTATTTTTTCATATCGGTTCATATATAAATGATGGAGTTATGACGTAAGAAACATAAAAAAAAAATATTCATATGTACCCAGACAAAAAGGTTCATAATTTTGCTCAAACACTGATTTTCAGCTTGAACCCTTCGAGATGACAAGTTGAATGAGATGACATATCTACCTGCAGGATAAAAAGTAACATGTGTGTGTGCGTGGGAAGGAAACCAAGCAAATAAGTAGATACATTGTTGCACAGAGTGCTATTCTATTGAAAAAGTTACTCGATTGACTTTGTTTTAGTTTAAAATTTAAACGCCTGTATCATACATTGAAATGTGTAGTATACTCTTCTTCTTATTGTGTTATTAGTTATTTCAAACCAATGTGGTGTAAGGATTAAAGTGTACCTCAAAGACTCCTTTTGTGCAAGTGGCACGTATTCGAACTTTTTAGGTTCTACGACATGCCGTTTTACTCACGATTTTTCCATTACCGTTTGAGGGTACCTACTGGTGTAGTGTATATTTTCAGAACAGAAAAATCGATTAGTTCACGATCAGATTTGAACCCGTGGGTTATATTGAGTTGTTTTACAGGAAGACTAAGCTTATATACAAAACACTATGTAGTGTATTAGTGAGACTTCGATGTCTGTTTTTTTCGATATTTTAATATATTACATAGGTTAAGGTTGACGCAATTTACGAAATTCGAGACGAAACCGCGGAACTATAATTAATTTCATATATGAATATTAGAAAAAAATATGATTAGATTATAAATTATAACAACATGCTTTGTTGATTAATACCTAAATAATAGATTCAATTTATGGGAATAAACCGCGGAACACATGTACATTACGCGTTCTGTCTAAATCGTTAAAAAAAGCTAGTGAACTTTTTCTTAAAGAAATTGAACGTGTATTGTGTATAACATGCATTTTTTTACCTTGCTAGCAGCGGATCTGAGTCTCATGAAATTTAGAACAGCCCCTGAGGTGAGACATGGTCATGACTCATGAGTGAGTTATCACATGCCCCCGAGAGTGATTGGGTGAGAATCGAGAATAAGAGCACCTACCTAGTACCTACTGTGGGCTCATGAACCCAATCAAATCAAATTAAACCATTCTTTATTCAATAAAATCAAAAGGAAAACTTTGTGCTAGTGAATCTAGGTGCCGGTTCTTCCTAACCCCGGTTCAAGAAGAATCTAACATCTGGTGTAACACTTTTTGTATTATCCTTGCCAATTTTGTTACGGACGACGAGTCGAGTTGGAGCAGATTCATCCCAGGATTTTTTTTTTCATCTGAATAATCTGCTGCTATTTTGTAATAGGCTTCATGAGACAACCGACAAATCGAACAAATCGCTTGGGACCTAAAAGATTTATTAACTTTAACGAACCCAACTGTGGTAAGCGAGTTTATTAGTATTTCTAGTATTATATAATATTTTGATTATCACAATTTTTTTTTAAAAATTGAAAATGTAATACCTTCTCTCTTTCGTTTTTCTGTAATCTGTAGATGTGATTTCGTGAAAAGGGACGGAAGTATATAACAGGAAGTGCACTATCAAAATTAAATTTGACCAATGAGAGCGCGCGGTAGTAGAGACTACTGATGGCTCTTTATTTTTTTTCTAAGGTTTAGGATCTGGAGTTGCAATAAAAAAGGAATTTCCAAATGGTGCAACGGAATTTTTGAATTTTTTTCCCATAATTTTGCTGTGGAGTTCCTTTAGTTCTCATAAAGAAAAAGGCGACATAATCAGCTTCATAAATAAAGATCTCATAAAACCTACAAAACGTAAATCCAGTATTTTTTCTGACATCTCAAAAGAATAACTTCTGAATATCAACGCCTCAATTTTCCTCCGTGCATAAAAAGAAATCATTTTTCCGGGTACTTAGATAAGTACCTACTAACGCTACGAAGTATTCAGTAATCCTCAATCAAGGATCCCCTGAGGGTACTTTTACAATTTAGGGCCCGATTGCTGAAGCGTGCCTTATCACAAGTTTTAGGTCTGATTACGGCAAAAATGGCTGCAGTATCATTCGAGGGGTTATAGTACAATGGTAGAGATTGCAGAGTACTCGTAGCTGGGTTTTATAACAGCTTCCGTTTCCTCTTGGGAAGCACCTCTTGAGATTTTTTGAAAAGGTTTTTTTTACAATACCCTCCCACCCCTAGTTTAAGAGCGCATACCTCACTTAAAATCCTAGCAGTAATATAAAAGTTAAGTTTGTGTGAACGTTTGTATGTTTAAACGGTGGCCTTCAAAATTATATACAAATAAATAAATATCGGTGAAAAATGCAACCGCCTAGCCCCAAACTAAGCATAGCTTGTATTATGATTACCAGTAGGGCGATTATGGAACTCTTTATACAATCAATGTCTATCAGTTTCGATTAGCAATCGGCATCAATGTCTATCAATTTCGATTAGCAATAGGCATTATTTCAATCAATCATATACGATGTATTTAAATGCTTAGCACGCTAAACACGGTTCTACCACAATCGTACTTTGTAAATTAGTCGAGTTATAGTTTGACACCAACTTCACATTGTAACTAGCGATAGAAGCCGATAGAAATCGTAGCGATCCGTAATACCAATTCATCAATAGTAACTGAAATCTATTAGTATCAATGTTTTGATAGTATCAAAGTTCCATAATCGCCCCACAGATGACTGATGGAATACTATAATATTTTTAAATACATACTTACGATACAGACACAGAACAAACACCTTTATTCATCACAAATATTTATCCTGGGAGGGAATCAAACCCTCAACCTTCAGTGCAAAAGGCAGAGGTACTACTGAGCTACTACACAATATTTTTCACCAAAAAAATATTTATTTGTAAATTCATCATTTACCATTTCATCATTTCATCTTTAATAGGAATACAAGGAAACGATGAAGGAAAACGGTTTCTATGAAATGAAAAGGTATATTGTATTACGTTTCAGAGTAAAATGTTAGAGATGATTAGGTTTTCCACGAAGAATAATAATGCAACATAGAACTAGTTAAGTGCCTTTGTTATCCTTTTCTCACGGACATTGTACCAAGTAATCATTATCAGCAAAAAAATAATGACCGACCAATCAATATAATTTTCTCTTTTTTTAAACCCCGAAGAAAACAGGGGAGTTATAAGTATAACGTGTATATCTTTGTGTATGTATGTGACATCGTAGCTCCAAAACGGATAAACTGATTTGGATTTTTTTGGTTTAAAAGGTGACTTGATCGAGAGTTTTCTAAGCTACAATTTAGGGAAATCTGTTAAGCTATTCATCAGCTCATAAAGATGTGAGCAAATTCCACAGGTCTGATAGCTACCTCCAAGTGACGAGGCATATTATGTTGAGAATTATGTATATGTGTGCCTTTTTGTTACTGTGGCACATAGATACATGACATACTCTCTGTATTCTCCACTTTTGTTTATTCTAAAATATGTTTTTTTCTGTTTGTACTGATAGTGTGTGCTTGAGTAACAAATAAATGAGTGTATATGTCTATTCAAAATTTGGTATCCTGCTGCTTCAATTACAAGAGCTGGGTAACCTTGACCTTGTGTTGCAGTATCACCTGGAGTATGTAGGATACCAGACTCCTTACCAACTTACTGCACGAATACGATACGTGTTTGTACTCGTTAGAATGGCACTCTTTAAGTACTTATAATACTTAATTTAAGTATAATACGTACTTAAGGAGTGCCTTTAAGTACTTATTATATGCCCTCCGTTTTCTTCTAAAAAATATAGGAAATTATTTTCCTATATTTTTAATATCGGTTTAATGAATTATATATTTTTGGTTATATTTTTTATTTTTTTGTGTGCGAAATTAATGTTACTTAAAAAAAATACTTTATTTTCGCACACTGTGAAGCAGAACATGCACATTATTTATGTTTGTATCAAATCTACTTGTGTTTTTGCGAAAAAAATAATGTATTTTATGTTGGTGACTCTTTAACGATTCTACTTTCCTAGTACATATTCCTTTGAAAGCTAACTAACATCAATTCACGCGAATCAAACATCAAACTATAAATTAAGTAAATACAAGCTCTTGGCGGTTCTAAGTTCCTAGTACTCGTTACTAGCAAAAGCACTCAAAATGGTAATGGGACAAATGAGACTTTTGTTTTAACTCGTCAACATTTAAATTCAAAAACCATTTTATTCAATATAGCTGGAACGACCGCAACTTTGTCTGCGCGTTTATATTTACTTCAGTGTGTACTTAACTATAATTAGACACATATATACTCATACTCTCAAAATATATAAATATATATTATATATATATTATTTTGAGAGTAATGATTAGTACTATAAACAAATAAATAAATATTGATGGACAATGCACACAACACCATCTAGTTCCAAACTAAGCATAGCTTGTATTATGGTGACTAGATGACTGATAGAATACATAAATAGTTTTAAATACATACTTATGATACTTTATAACACCCAGACACAGAGCAAACACCTATGTTCTTTACATAAATGTTTATCCTGGGAGGGAATCGAACCCTCAACCTACAGCGCAGAAGGCAGAGCTGAGCTGACAGGCCAGAAATATGTAGTACATTATTTTATGTATTATCAATAGTTTTCGCAGCGCACGCCAAGTAATGACTTCTATAGGTAAATTTTTGATACCGTGGGTTACATAATAGCATTTTTCGTAAAGTTTTTTAATAATTTTTTAAATAAAATACAGTTCATGTTACTATGAATAAGTGAAAAAAATATTAAAATCGGTTTAGTAGTTTTAAATTAATCTATTACAAACATAAATAAAAGCTAATCGTTTTTTTAATAATAATTATTAGTTTAAACAATAACAACGATCATTTTTGATCACTTATAAGCTAGGTGAATTTAAATGCCGATTCCTTCTTACAAGACCTTTTTTGTTTGATCCTTCTTGTCTGGCTTCCCTACGAGAAACTATTACGAAACCTATCACAAAATTTCGTCCTGCTGCCGACTTATCGCATTATGTACTTGATGTAGCCTTTTGTGCAGTTGTAATTACGTTTGTTTTAAGTTTCATAATATATTATTGGAAAAAACTACACAATTACATTTGAACTAATGTTTATTTTGGTATAAACTTTACCTAATAATATTTTTGTAGGTAAGAGAAATTTACAGTTAATTCTGAACGTTTTCAGTAGTTTTATGGTTTTTAAAGGCATTTTTTTGAAGATATCCCATACATATTTATAAATTCCGAGGCCGCCTTCAAATTAACCACTTAAAGATATTATTATATATTTTTCATTTTGATTGCTTAGTACAGTAGCTCAACCCATGAACATGAAAAATGCCGTCGCGCCATTTATCAAAAATTTGCTTCACAATTTTAGCTTTAAGCAAAAAGATATGGAAAAATTTAGAGGTCACAAACTATTCTCCACACAATACTATAAGTGATAATTCGAAGAGTTTAAATTTCTCTGAATAAGAACGCCAAATATGGACATTTAGTAAAAAAATCACGGTTGTAATGTAAGCTTCTTAAACTAATACGAGATAACATCAAGGACTGGAAATGGGACAGGTAGGAGTGTCATAAATGCGTGCCATCGAGCCTTCATTCCAAAGTTTATTCTAACCCCAAAGTATACAAAACACCGGTTACCTAACTATATTTTGTTATTCATACTCTCCGTGTGTTTGTTAATAAAGTCACAGAATCCACGTGACCCCTGGCTCGGGAAACTCGTTACGTAAATAATTATTGCGGGACATATAAGCCGAAAGGGTTGTGGTCAAACAGAATTTAATAAATATGGGTCGGAATGATAATAAATTTTGCGTTGGAATTAAATTTACAGGTCATGTGCTACTGACACAACAGACGTTTTTCTAATTACCTTACTACTTAAACAAATAAAATGGTAGAATTACTACATACCTTTCTCTAGATGAATCGAAACAATGCCTCCGTCGACAAAATAATACGTCAGTGAAACCCGTGAAAATCAAAATGAATGTTAGAAGACAATTCAAAATGGTCCTTGTGATTTTATTGAATAAAAAATTACTTTAATTTTGAGTAACAAACAAAAAATTAGCAAGAAACAATAAAACTATTTATTGTTTTGAAGTGAAAACTTATTTAGCATCGTTGTGATTTGAAAGTCGATGAAACGAAAAAGCGACAGTAAAAAGAGACATACATTTATGTGTCTGTCTCTTTTTACTTCATAAGATTTTACTTGGGAGAAAATGAGATAGGAAGCATTATACGTGTTTGTGCGCGGATGCATAGTACAAAGCTTGAGATAAGGCATCACAACAACCGTGTGTTTTGTATACGTGTACGTATTTGATTTTTGAAGTTTTCACTTCTACGTGTGAATTGCACACATGTTTTTTATGTTTATTGTTTTGTTTTTTTTTGTTTTTGTTTCTCAGATATAGTTAATTAATTGTGATTCAATGACCTATAATCCAAACTACTGTATCTAGTAAACGCAATGTTTCAAACGGCATCTGTTAGACGCTGAAATTGCGCTTTGCACACGAAACAGCTGGCTGACGTCAAATAGATAGGGTTGCATTTGATATAAAAATAAAATTATAACGAGACTCGCAGAGAATAGCTTTTGAATAAATTGGTGCACGTTCAGGGCAAACAAAAGAGTAATTTTTTTTATGAACGTTAGGATATTTTTTTTACAGAGAGATATAAAGTTGATTTAGACAGTTCGACATTGGGATCGATTTGCACTTGACATTTTAACATTTTAAGCATGTATCAAATCAATTACATAAATCTACAGAACAAGATACAATAATAAAAAAAATAAGTTTTAAAATCTCAAAAGAAAACCAACTACATTAAGTACATATACAAAAATACAACCGAATTTCGAACCTCCTCCTAATTTGAAGTCGGGTTAAGTTTTTATTTAACGCTTTTGAGTACTTTATAATTTTTCGAAATTTTCGTAAACACTACTCCGAAAGTCACAGAAAAACAATATACGAAATTTCGTTTACATGAATAACATGCTTTTTTCAGCTGTTTTGATTTAAAAACCAAATTACTGAGCCAAATTTAATGAAATTTATATGGGACCAATCGGAAAGTATATCGTTTTCAAAAAACAAAAAAACGCTTCATAAACGTAGTTATGAGTTAAAAAGAAAAACCAAATTGAGAACCTCCTTTTATTGAAGTCGGTTAAAAATACAGGTAGAGCTATCTAAGTATCGTTTTAAATGATCTATATAGAGATCAACTGATCCAGATCACTACCAGAGGGCAATGTCCCTAAGACACAGGCGACATTGCCTCGTTGAATAGAATTGCTATACGAGTACGCTGGGCCAGCTGTAACAAATGATTATTACAAATACAGTGCATTGCGTTTTTGGATAGGAATGACGTCTACATAAGGATGTGATATCCTTATGTAGACTTCATTCCTGTCCAATTTAAAATTGAATCCGTCGTATAAAACCATCGAAAAAGATAATACATTTATTATCAGAAATGTACAGAATAATATAAAAAACATGTAAAACAGTTGAGCAATCTAAGGACCGTTTAAAACTATTTTAGATAGCTCAACTGATCCAGATCACTGCCAGGGGGCAGCGTTTCCAAGACAATGGTGACATTGCCACATTAAATGGCAATGTTAAATGACACTAAGCCATATAGGAGCCAGCTCTTGGGTCATGCAATGTACCAGACGCCGTGAGATAATTTGAAAACGCGGTGGGCTCTTGTTCCCCACGGGCCCAGGGTCTCAACTCCAATAGGCTCAAATATGTAGGCTTTATCAAGACCGGCATATTTGCGCCTTTTGAGGTCCTCGGCACATTCAGCCGCAGCACCAGTTATCTATTTAATAATACTCGTAATAATCAAGGTTGTACATTTATGTCATGAATATATACGTTTGTTCTGTGTCGCATGTATATAAGTATTTTATCAGACAACTGTTCCCATCGTACAAGCTTTACTTAGTTTGGGGCTAGATGGTGTAGAGTGAAACGTTCATCAATACTTATATTTTATACTAGATGGCGCCACAGGAAAAAAACAGAACGCGCTATCGTTTCGTTTTGGAATTTCGATAAAAATCGTATTATAATATTATTATAATATTAGTAGGATATTATACAAGTTTGTCAAGTTTTAAGTTCCACAGAGACGACCTCTGTGGCGTAGTGGGTCAAGGTCCAGCTGAGAAGCAGAAGGTTGCGGGTCCGATTCCCACTGCGAGACAAATGTTTGAATGATCTGCAAGTATTTGTCCGGGGGGGTTTTATGGTATAATATGTATGTATTTAAAAAAAAAGTATGCGTTTTGGAACGCCCGACAGAAGTGATAACTTAAACTAATCTAACTAGCGCTGTGGGTTCGAGTGAGAGAGGAGGAGCCTGCCTACCGCTGCCGTATGCGTGAGAGAAAGGGAAGCCAGATAGACTGGCGCCGTTACGCGTTACGTAACAAAGCGGTTTACCCTACCATAAGAAATTATGACTTCAAAAAGTATGGAAGTACCCAGCATATTAGCCATGTGGTACCCATAACACAATCTCTGCTCACTTTGGCACCAGATGATACGGTGTGAAATGTCCGGCATTATTTATTTATTCGAATCGGGTCGATTAAGTAACAAACAAAATTTCAGATTTTATATTAGTAATTATGTAACATTTGAGCGTGTGGCAACCCTATGCCTATTTGACCACACTCGACATTGCAAATGGAATGGACACTCGTGAATGTGTCATGTCATTGGTCAGTGTATGAATCTAACAAGTGTTTATTGTTCAATACGCAATACGCTCCCTAGGTTCATTTAGAAAGGTATCATCATCATCAGTCAGCCCGATATAAATCCTAAGGATAACCTGTTCTCCACACAAGGATTCTGAAACCTGTAAGTGGGATCATAAGGACTTACGTAGCCTCATTTTTGCCCTAAATTAAACTCAAACTGAAATATGTTTTAACCGACTTTATCAAAAAGGAGGAGGTTCTCAATTAGTCGGAATCTTTTTTTTTATGTATGTTCACCGATTACTCAAAAACGGCTGAACCGATTTGTAAACTTTTTTTTTTGTTTGAATGGGTATACTTCACCATACAAATTTTATCAAAATCGGTCGTGCTAAAATATCAACGAAAATCTAAAAATTGTGTACATCGATGATGTTTTCATGTACTTCGATACCTCGCTGTCTCATTGGAGCGGTGCGTTTATTTGGCCTACCCATATTATATATATACAAAATACATCTACTTTCCACTAAAAATGTATTATAGGCTCAAATTTCATTCAATGAAGTCGGTTTCTTTTTAGTTTTTAAAACGTAATTATATTCAGTACAATCACAAGGATCACTTTGAAACGTCTTACATAACATAATGGATGTATTTAAGTATTAATATATCTTTTTAGTCCGAAAAGAATTGGAGAGAATTGTCCAGGTCCTAGCGTTTTTTTATATAATCTTTCTTATAGCTTAACTACGAAACACTAACACAAGATATCAGTAGTTTATACATTGCAAATCTGTCAGTTAACTATCTGAGGGCAGAGCAACATGAGGCCATGTCAACTCAAAGTCAAATCAAAAGATACTTTATTCAATACAATCACATGGATCACTTTGAAACGTCTTACATACTAGGTGAATTTAGGTGTCAATTAATCCTAGCCCGAGAAGAACCGGCAAGAAACTCATCCTGGTCCTAGCGCTTTTTTGCATTATCGATCCTATAGATACGAAAAACTAATACAAGAGAGTTTATACATTTCAAAGTCAGAGGGCAGAGCAACATGAGACCATGCATTCTTATCAACAATATTATAATTTATATTATATAACGCTTTCGTTACAAGTCTATGTTTTATGGAAAATATTTAAATTTCTTTATAATAATAATGATAAAAAACAATAATTTTGAACACGTGTATAATAAAGTTCTTGCAAACTGTTCTTGTTCCTGATGAAGCCCAACCCAACAATACTTGGGCGAGCTTGGCTTAGGCCTGTGCACTCCAACGAACTCCCGTATTAAATTATAGCGAGTAGAACAAATCTATAAAAATTGTCAGGGATCTCGACAGTGAAACTCAGGTTCAGTGGACTGTATTTCTATTTAATTCTTCCAAATTTTCTTGTACAATATTTCACTTCTTAACTAGACTTTTAACTTTTTCTTGGTTTATTTCACTTCACTGATTTGCTTGACTGACTGTGCGACTGACTGACTGACTGTCAAAATTCACAATATTTTCCTAATCTATGTATACGGATGAAGCCCGCCCCCACCACCTATTGGAGCAAGCGCGTTTTAGGTACGATCTAGCTAGGTAAGTACGACGGATGCTCGAGTTGTTCCTACCATACCTATTTGAGCAAGCGCGTTCATAATTCGATCGAAAGATTTATGAGTCGTCCGTAACATTCTCCCCTCGGCGTAGATCTTCGCAGCCCTCTTCTACTGGTAGGACGATGAGCCTTCTCACCGGTCTTCGGAAGATACCCCCTCGCGTCCTTACGTCTGCGCTCCGCACCACCTTGTCGGGTCCCTCGTATACACGCTCGACTAGACCACGGGGCCACACGTTTCTAGGTAGCAATCCGTCGGCTATCACCACTAAATCACCTGGTTTGACGTTATTTACAGTCTTTCTTGTCCCAGCTCAGATTCTACCTCTTTAGGCCAGCGATCCTCAGCTTCATATAGGAACGCAGGGCCTACGAACCAACGGTTATTGTTGTGCACCTGGGTGTTACCGCAGCGGGTCGCGTCATCGGCCACATTATGCGCGGTGGGAACCCACCGCCATTGGTCCGTCCGGGTGAGTTCTGCTATCTCACTCAGCCGATGCGCTACATAGGGCGTGTATCGTACCGAGTCCCGCCTGATCCAGTGCAGTACCGTTTTCGAGTCGCTCCATAAGATTACTTCTAGATCCATCTTATGACCTTCGATGATTTCTTTGGCGAGTCTCGCACCGATCAGGCTAGCTTGCAGTTCCATTCGTGGGATGCTCTGTGCTTTCAACGGTGCAACTTTCGCTTTTCCTGCCACCAGTTTGATGCTGACGCCTTCCTTACTCACGAAGCGCCAGTATGCGACCGTTGCGAAAGCTTGTTCACTAGCGTCACAGAATACATGTAGCTGTTGTTTAGTGACATCTCCGTGGTGGTAGCACCTAGGTAGTCTGAGATCACTTATATATTTCAAATCCGCTTGCCATTCGTTGAAGATCGTTGCTTCTTCGGGGGGAATCGGTTCGTCCCACCCCACCTTTTTCTTCCATAGTTCTTGAAGCATGATCTTGGCTGAAATAGTATATGTACTTAACAGCCCTAACGGATCAAACAACGACATGACAGTTCCGAGCGCCTCGCGTTTGGTTGGTGCTCGAGTAAAGTTCTTTACTTCGTCCGGCACGCGTGGCATAGTAGTGTTGAACGCAAGCTCGTCGGTCTGAGGTAGCCATAGAATCCCTAACGTCTTTCCATACAGATGAGCGTTGGCTGCGAGTTCTTTAGGTGCGTGCGTTCGGTTCCCTTCAGCGATGCCTTCCAACAAAGCATTACGGTTCGAACTCCAACCTGCTAGCTCAAAATCCGCTTTACTATGTACCTCTCGTACTTCCGCTATTGTTTGCGCAGCTATTTTTTCAGTGTCGAAACTATCTACCCAATCATCCATGTAATGATTCTGGGTTATGGCGTCAAAGGCTAGTGGGTGCGAGTCTTTGTGGTCCGCTGCGTTTCGATTCCTCACGCTGTGAGCTAAAAACGGCGAGCTCCTAGCACCAAAGATCATTGACGACATTACATATTTCTGCGGTCGTCCGGAACGTTCTTTGCCGCGCCATAGAAAATGTTGAGCTACTCTATCTTTTGGCCTTATTTTCACTCGAAGAAACATGTCTCTAATGTCAGCCGTGACTGCTATCGGCTTCTTTCTGAAGCGGAACAAAATCCCATGTAATGCCTGTAGTAGATCCGGTCCATCTAGAAGCACGTCGTTCAAACAAGTTCCATTCGTGCTTGCGGCTGCGTCGAACACCAACCGTACCTTGTTAGGTTTATTTGGATTCATGACCGCAAAATGAGGTAGGTACCACAGACGATCGTTCTGGTCGTGATCCATTTCGCATAGAGCAGCATATCCATTGTCCAGCAGTCTCTGCACTTGAGCCGTGTAACTACTTTCGAATTCAGGCGACTTGTCCATTTTACGTTCTATTCCTCGCAGTCGACGCACGGCCATGTCGTAGCTCGGTGGTAGTTCTACTTTATCTTCGATCCACGGTAGTCCCACCTCAAAATGCCCGTTTACTCGCTTCACTGTGGCGTTGAAAACTTCCTTAGCGCGTTCATGTTCCGCTATCGGTTTTCGTTTGATCGATACGCCCAGTGCGTCTATGTCGAAGTGCGCCTTGACTAGCTCGTTTAGTTCGTTGTCTCGGCCGCTCGCTTGACTATCGTTCTGGGCTTCTTGGCACTTGTTCACGTGCAAAATATTGTTTCCCTGTGCTATGGTGTATCTAGGTGTGCAACCATGAATGATCCATCCTAGATTAGTAAGTGATGCGGCGGGCTGATTTCTTTTTCCTGTTAGTAACCGCCGTGTCACTATGAGGTGCCAGTTATCAGCTCCAATAAGAACTTGCGGTCTTGCGTTTGCATAACATACGCTTTCCGGATTTAATTCAAGTAAGTGCGTTTGTTGAAGAAGTTCCGTACCGACCGATTGTCGTCCCAGTGTTAAATTCTTCACCGTGCGTGCTTTGATTAGCTGATAGTTAGCCTGACCGCGCCCTCGAACTGAAATATCTACTACTCGGCTATCGGGTTCACTTTGACTAGAAGTAGCGCCGACGATGTGTAAGGACCGTTTCGGGCCCTGAGCTCCAACTCTCACAGCGATCTCATCATCTACCAGCGTTATCGTTGATCCTTCATCTAATAAAGCGTAAGTATTGATGTCATTCCCGTTACAGCCTTTGATCGTGATCGGGCATACTTTTAGTAAGACTCGGTCCGTGCTTACTGACGTATGTGCTGACGCCGTTAGCGCCATCTCTTCGCTGGGAGTTGGCTCCGCGGCGGGCGTAGTTACTTCGTGTTCATTATGCAGCAGAGCATGATGTGGTCTACGGCACTCGTTCACGCCACATAACTTGACCTTGCAGCGGAAACGTCTGTGTTTGCTGTTCAAACATCGGAAGCAGACGCGTATCTCCTTGGCCCATTCCCATCTCTGGTCCACAGACATCTTCGCAATTTTACCACATTTTGTGGTTATGTGTCCGGCTCCGCAACAGAGGCATTCTGTTTTAGCGACTTCTGGTATCTTGTCCTCTGTTGTAGCATACACAGTCTTGCGGTTACGATCGTTTATTCGTGGCTGTTGTTCCGTGGGTCGTGGGTTAACCACTGCGCTCTTGGTCGTCGTAGCTCCGTACGAATGTCTCATAGCGCGGTCGGCCTCGCGCATGAGAAAGCGGGACAGCGTAACTATTTCTGGCTCTCGAGGATGTCCAAAATCTTCCGCGTAGTCGCACCATTTCGATCTCGTATGCTGTCCTAGCTTGTCAGTGACTTGCCTGGCTAGCATAGGGTTCTGTATGTAGCCTCGTTCATCTAGGCAACCGATCACTGTCACTATGTTTTGAAGTTTGATGGCGAAAGCGTTTAGATCACTAGCCGTTACGCCTAGTCGTGGAAGCTTCTTTATTTCTTCTAGCGCGTTGTCTATGATCATCTCTGGGCGCCCGTAGCACTGTTCCAATGTTCGCATGATAACTGCTGGATCTGTCGCAGTATATAATAACGCGGACACTGTCTGTCGCGCTTCACCTCGAAGACACGATCTAAGCCTAGCAATGTTTTCCGCCGGTGAGAATTGGTGTAGACTGGTCGATTCCGTCATAGCTGCTTTGAATGGTAGCCACTCGCTCACAGCTCCGTTAAAAATAGGTAAGTCTTGCGTTTGTCTTGGTGGCGCTCTTCCTCTGACCATCCTCTCTATTGAATCAGCCAGCCGATCGATCCCTCGTTCTCGTGCTCGATTTGGCGTCGGCGACCTGGGTCGTTGCTGCTGGTCAAACTTGACACGGTTCGGCGTGTATCTCTCGTTAGACCTATCCCGGGTCCCTGACTGGTATCTCGTATCCGTATCTACTATGTCAGGGTGCCGAGGCTCCCCCCGTGTGAGCCAGTCGGTGACCCTGTTTTCTACTTCTTCGGCCGCATTGCTCTCTCGGTCGGTTTCTTCATGAATCGCAGCGACGTCTGCTGCTAGCCGTTTTTGTATCAACGTGGCTTGTATCTGCAATTCCTTCCGTTGGATTTCCGCTAGTTGTTCTTCGGCTTCGAATTCTGCCTGCTTGATACGCGCGGTTGCACTGACGGTGGATCCTTTGGACTGTATCGACGCGGCTCGGGTTCTTCGTGCAGGTACGCCTGTGTTCGTGCGTCGCGGCGTTAGATCCTTAATCATGGAAGGATCATTTGTGGGTGGTGCTGGCGCAGGCGCATGCGTCGAGTGTGATACGGCGCTGGTCGTCGCGACCCCGGGTGGTGCGGTCATGGTACGCGTGGCGACACCGGTGCCAATGCGGGTGGTAACGGCGCGTGCTGTTTCCGGTTGGGATGCTTCCGCAGACGGCGAGGCAGGGAAGTCTTCATACACGCGTAGTTCATCGGCTGCCGCTCGACTTCTGGTAGTTGGCATTCTTCAGCACTTGACGCCCCTACCTACTCCTACCTACCCGAGTTCCCTACTGTACTTATCTTAAAACCGTTGATCCGCAGGGGGGGGGGCGGGGGGCAGGACGTATCTCCTCCGGTGCTCGGCTGCCCGATGCTCTGCTACCCGTCGCACCGTTGGGTGATTTTCTTTTTTCAACTCGAGGCAGTAGCACCGTTGGGTGATCTTCGCTTTTCAATTGGCTTTCCAGGGAATGGCAGTGCTTATGTTATAGCTAAGCAGTGCACTATATCACTGGTCTTCACCTGGAGTAGCAGCACGTATCGGCTGGGCTCACTCCAGGCAGCAGGTTTGCAGGTGGGCTTCACTTGGAGCAGCAGCGCCAACGCTGGTCTCACTCCAAGCCGCAGGCTTCAGGTAGGCTTCACTTGGAGTAGCAGCGCCAATGCTGGTCTCACTCCAAGCCGCAGGCTTCAGGTAGGCTTCACTTGGAGTAGCAGCGCCAATGCTGGTCTCACTCCAAGCCGCAGGCTTCAGGTAGGCTTCACTTGGAGTAGCAGCGCCAATGCTGATCTCACTCCAAGCCGCAGGCTTCAGGTAGGCTTCACTTGGAGTAGCAGCGCCAACGCTGGTCTCACTCCAAGCCGCAGGCTTCAGGTAGGCTTCACTTGGAGTAGCAGCGCCAATGCTGGTCTCACTCCAAGCCGCAGGCTTCAGGTAGGCTTCACTTGGAGTAGCAGCGCCAATGCTGGTCTCACTCCAAGCCGCAGGCTTCAGGTAGGCTTCACTTGGAGTAGCAGCGCCAATGCTGATCTCACTCCAAGCCGCAGGCTTCAGGTAGGCTTCACTTGGAGTAGCAGCGCCAATGCTGGTCTCACTCCAAGCCGCAGGCTTCAGGTAGGCTTCACTTTGAGTAGCAGCGCCAATGCTGGTCTCACTCCAAGCCGCAGGCTTCAGGTAGGCTTCACTTGGAGTAGCAGCGCCAATGCTGGTCTCACTCCAAGCCGCAGGCTTCAGTTCCGATCCGGCTTCGTAGGACCAAACACTGTCAGGGATCTCGACAGTGAAACTCAGGTTCAGTGGACTGTATTTCTATTTAATTCTTCCAAATTTTCTTGTACAATATTTCACTTCTTAACTAGACTTTTAACTTTTTCTTGGTTTATTTCACTTCACTGATTTGCTTGACTGACTGTGCGACTGACTGACTGACTGTCAAAATTCACAATATTTTCCTAATCTATGTATACGGATGAAGCCCGCCCCCACCACCTATTGGAGCAAGCGCGTTTTAGGTACGATCTAGCTAGGTAAGTACGACGGATGCTCGAGTTGTTCCTACCATACCTATTTGAGCAAGCGCGTTCATAATTCGATCGAAAGATTTATGAGTCGTCCGTAACAAAAATAATAATAATGCTGGACATTTCACACAGCATCATCTGGTATAATATGTATGTATTTATTGTAAATACATACATATTAAACATAAAATAGGTACCTAGTTTAGTTGTATTTTTAGGAAGCTTATTATAGACAGACAAAACAGAAATAAGACTGTCAAAATTAAATATACCTAATTCCAATAACGAATAGACTTAAATATTTGGGCACAATAAGGGAGGGCATATTGACATTTGATCGTTGTTAGTAGGTAGGTAAATATTTACTGGGTATCTGTGCCTACAAGATTATATTTCATTATCTTTTGTATTTATTTTCCTTTTGTTACATTTTTATATTTATAATGTTATTTACTATACTTGTTGTAGTACTTTTTTGTCTCAAGTTCATATTTTTTTTAATTACAAGGATTTCTTTAAATGTAATTCATTCTTACAGGTTAGTTGAATTAAGTTGCCAATTCCTCCTGGGCTAAATGTATTAACAAGAAACTCGTCTGGTCTAGCGCTTTTTTAATTGATTCCAAAAAAGGAGGTTTTCAATTCAGTTGGATTTTTTTTATGTATGTTATAACTTCATAACTCCGTCATTTATGAACCGATTTGAAAAAAATATATAATGTGAAAGTAATATATTTTTCGTTTACTCCCATAAAAACTTTATCAAAATCGATTCAGTAGTTTTCTTTAAAATCACAACAACTGGAAAAAATAGGTCATCCAAGTAAACATATTTTCGTATTTTTTAAATATGAATTCCGTTTTCTTTTTAGTTTTTAAAACGTAATTATTGTATTATACATATATTATATACGAAAAGTAGGTATAACTATTCAATTTATTAAAGGTACGTAATAACATTCACAAATATCACATTTAGGTGTCAGAAGGCAACATGAGGCCATGCATCATCAACAATACATTATAAATTAATTAATTAATTAATAATAAATTTCACACAGAATCATCTGGCCCCAAAGTAAGCAGAGCTTGTGTTATGGGAACCACATGACTGATATACAACTTACTTATATACTTTTTTTTGTAAATACATACATATTATACATAGAAACACCCAGACCCGAGCCAAATAGTAGCAGATCATACAATCATTTGTCCCGCGGCGGGAAACGAACCCGCAACCTTCTGCGCCTCAGGCAGGCTTTCACCCACTGCGCCACAGAGCTCGTCAAATCATTAAAGTATTTATATATATATTGAGAAAAACGGGGTTTTACGTAAAATGTATATAAAACTCACAATGCTTTTGAAAGTGAATATAATATTTTTGTCCTAACAGGTACGTTATTTTATAAGACTACTTTTATCTAAATATTGAATCGGCAATTTAATAGCATTTTCAGGAAGTTTAATAAGCGCACTATGTTCCCCATAAAGGATCTATTTTCTTTATCTAGTCGAAATATAGCGATGTATAAATTATTTTTGTTACTAGTACAATTCTATGAAGACTGTTTTGCTGAAACTTATCTTTATTTTATGAGTGTATAATATACTTAATACATTTTCAAATATATATTGTAAAACTACTGTGAGAATATTAATTTCTTTAAAAATGTATTTCAAAGACTCGCAGCTTCAATTTGTAAATTGCACGTATTAAATTAAAATTGCTTGCATTAATTTACAAATTTTAATATACTAATTTTATTCTATTATGTGTTACATAATTGCCTTTTAGCTTCTTAAGGTACTAGAAGTAAGTGATCAAAAACTCTTACCATTAAATAAACGCAAGATTGCATTCCGAATGGCCTTCTACGAATATATATTACGCATGAGCAACGATTAAGTGAAATCTACACTCATTATTTAATTGTAATAAACTAGACTAGGTATTGTTAAAAACGTATTAGAAAAATATTCTGGATGTTTCTTTTGTAAAACCACTCTTTAGATTATTCCATTAAAATAAAGTTGACCGAGCTTTGCTCGGTATAAATCACGGATAAAACGACGTTTACTAAAAATGAAACCTAGCTAGATCGATTTATCGCCCCTGAAACCCCCTGCATACTAAATTTCATGAAAATCGTTGGAGCCGCTTTCGACATTCAGATTATGTATATACATATGAATAAACAAGAATTGCTCGTTTAAAGGTATTATATAAATTCGCGTTTATTTACCTATTTTTCCCGACGTTTCGACAGGTTTACACTCTGTCGTGGTCCCGGGATGACTATAGTCATCCCGTGACCAAAGTGTAAACCTGTCGAAACGTCGGGAAAAATAGGTAAATAAACGCGATAAATACCCGTTAATATTTATAATAATGTGTACTGATCGCGTAAGTTTAAAAAACTTTATCTATGTGTTGATTGACCACATATATCTGTGTCATATCTATGTGTTGATTCAAAGTGGTCCTTGTGATTTTATTGAATAAAGAAAGTTTTGTATTTGTATTTGTATGTTTATTATTATACCTTTTATGTATTATATGTATGTATTTATTTATATCAGTATTTTATTTAGTTTATTTATAGATTATATATGTGTAAATATAATTATATAACACAGCACCAACATGCCCCTTTTCTGTTCATTTATAGTCTAGTCCATCCAAAGGTTACCTGGCAGAGATCACTTTTAGCGATAAGGCCGCCCATCGTTGCATTTTATTGTAAAATATTTGTTTTTGTAATTTTCTTAGTTTCAGAAAAATAGTGACCTTATAGAATCAATACTAGGCATAGAAACAAATTATACATCCCTAGGTTTCGACTAGAAAAAGTAAATAAGTACTTTATGGGGAACACGGTGCGCTTCTATAATAAGCTTCCCGAAAATGCTACTAAACTACCTATTAAGAAATTTAAAGCATACATAAAGCGTAGTCATTTAATATAAGCTTATTATAATATAAATGATATATTATTGATAAGTAAAGATGGCCGACACATTCAAAATGAATAAACTCACTTGTACTCATTTTTCGTAGTTAAGGTAGTTATAAGATGGATCATGCAAAAACAGTGCTAGGACCAGGACGAGTTCCTGGCCGGTTCTTCTCAGGCTTGGGTTAAGAGGAATTGGCACCTAAATTCACCTAGTATGTAAGACATTTCAAAGTGATCCTTGTGATTGTATTGAATAAAGTATCTTTTGATTTTGATATATCACTAAAGAGTTATCTATTTATTTATTATTTAGATAACATTTCTGGTTTCCTCAAACATCTGTGTTGCCAGTAGGGGGAGGTCAATAAGAATACGAATGACTAGTGGTCCTGTCCCAAATCAATTTAACATCATGTAGATAGAAAAACAAATATAATAGTATCGAGATTTTGTGGCTGGGCATTCAAAGCCATCAATTGCTCATACATTATATATAAGTGTTATGTATATAAGTATTATATCAGTCATCTGGTCACCATAGTAAAAGCTATGCTTAGTTTGGGGCTAGATGGTGTTGTGTGCATTGTTCACTATAATTTATTTATTATTATTTATTAATTAGATTTGATATTTGTTGAGATCAAACGAATATCTGTAAAACTGTTAAAGATTAAAAAAAACCTTTAAAATACCTTTCTATATGCCATACAATAGGGTAGTAAAACAAAGAAGATAACCCCATTTTACATGACGAGGAGATACCACTAAAAACATGTTATGTAATAATTTTGTATAGGCTACTAATATGTATATCCGGTCAAAATTTTATCAAGACATGACCAATAGTCTAAGAGCAAGATAAGGGCGAACAGACAGACATACAAACGGACATAACGAAACTATAAGGACCTCCTCTCCTTTAGGACCCTTAAAATATGAAGATCCCTTACCACTTTTAAAAATGTCTACTACATCATATCTTGGTAATTATAAAGAGTTCTTCTGCAACCGAACCGACACCGCATATACTGACTCGTCATTCCTGCGGGTCCTGTGGGCAAGGTCGCGAGGTTAGTGTGGGTCCCAGGTACCCATCAGGCCTGCGCTATCAGAGTCCCAGGCAGAGTAGCGTCAGTGATGAAGAATCTTCCTCCACCTCAGCTTGCTGGATTGCTTCTTGAACTTTCCAATAACGAAAATTTTCAATTACAAATAACTGCTCTGTAACTTGACTGACGGTACCTAAATCATCTTCAACAGACGACCGAAGGCCAATGATGTAAGTATCAAATCCTCACTCGAAGTCTTATTCAGTTTAGCGAAAAATACCAACCTGATTTTACAGTCAGATGCGGGTGCTGAGTCATTTTTGATGATCCTCAGCTGATCGTTATGGAGTACAGCAGATGGTAAAAGTAAAAAACGTATTAAGTAATATGTATTTTTTTGCAAAAAATCAACTGACGGGATGACAGGTCGTGTCATGTCATGTCTGTCAACAAACTATGTGATTATATGATTCGGATTCTTTTAAACATTCTGTTTAATTAATAATTACGTTTTAAAAACTAAAAAGAAACCGACTTAATTGAATTAAATATATATATATATATATAATATGTATTTTGTATATATATATATAAATATATATAATATGGGTAAGCCAAATAAACGCACCGCTCCAATGAATGAGACAGCGAGGTATCGAAGTACATGAAAACATCATCGATGTATACAATTTTTACTTTAATGTTTACAATTTTCGTAGATTTTTGAAGATTCCAACGAATTGAGAACCTCCTCCTTTTTGATAAAGTCGGTTAAAAATACGGTTTGTTTTGATGGAATTCGTAGATGTAATATATGTAGTAACACTCGTAAATAAAGCATTAAAACACTTCACACGGCTTTTGCGTGTAATTTACACATGATTGTTGAATATGTAGGTGAATATTATGACTTTTATTTCATCACTCTGTTTTTATTTATATAAGCAAGAATGCGGAACATGTTGATTAATTTTATGTTTATATACATAAAAAACAATGCTATAGACAGTAAGTAAGTCCAATTTACACATACATAAAATCACGACTGTTTCCCAACCGGGTCGGCAGAAACTATGTATGCACTCTTCCTGAGATCCTGATTTACTTCTTTTGCTTCATTCGTTCTCATCACATTCGTATTCTTCTTCTTCATTAATGGCATGTCAAATATGCCAGTGTCAAGTGTTACAAAGTCGTATCTTGTTGCTGGTTATATGTTATTTTATATCATCTCCCATCTCCCATCTCCCATCTCCCATCTCCCATCTCCCATCTCCCATCTCCCATCTCCCATCTCCCATCTCCCATCTCCCATCTCCCATCTCCCATCTCCCATCTCCCATCTCCCATCTCCCATCTCCCATCTCCCATCTCCCATCTCCCATCTCCCATCTCCCATCTCCCATCTCCCATCTCCCATCTCCCATCTCCCATCTCCCATCTCCCATCTCCCATCTCCCATCTCCCATCTCCCATCTCCAATCTCCCATCTCCCATCTCCCATCTCCCATCGCCCATCTCCCATCTCCCATCTCCCACCTCCCACCTCCCATCGCCCATCTCCCATCTCCCATCTCCCATCTCCCATCTCCCATCTCCCATCTCCCATCTCCCATCTCCCATCTCCCATCTCCCATCTCCCATCTCCCATCTCCCATCTCCCATCTCCCATCTCCCATCTCCCATCTCCATATTGCTGAAAACTGCATTAAAATCCGTTGAGTAGTTTCAAAAGATCTAAGCGAACAGACAGCGGAAGCGACTTTATTTTATACCATGTAAAGATAACGATATACAAGTACACAGATTCATTCACTGCAAGTGTAACTTTGTAAACCTATATAATTATATGGGATTACAAAGTTATTTATGCAGTTAGTTTATATAGAAAACTGGACCGAAATTGCAAAATATTTTAGTTTTTTCCTTGATTTATACACTATATACTAATTGTATTCTAAATTTGAAGCTTCTATGTCTGCTGGAAGTGCCTTAGACTTTTGATGATCGGTCAGTCAGTCAGTTAGTGTGTGAGTGAGTGACAAAATTAAGAAACTTTGACTAGTTATAATTCTTAAGAATAGTAGTTTTAAACTACTTATTCAAATTGAATAAAATTTTAAATATACCGTGTTTATACAATGCCTGCTTGGTTACTGAAAATCAGGCTTCTAGGTTTATCAACAACGAAGTTATAGGGGGTCGAAAATGGTCTGAACTGTTTTCAGAAAAGAATGGTACGGCCCTGCCGCTTTTTTGGTCGACTTGGCGAAGGCACTGCCGTGGCCCCAGATGAAGTTCTATCATCATTATGTGAGCTGCTCAATTTAAAGCGTTAACTAGTTTATATTAGAAGCGAAAATTGAGCAGCGAAACCATAGTACCTACTAATTGTCACTGTTCTCAATATTGTACTTACACTTACAAGTGATTATTTTTAATTTTATTTAAGCACTTCTCACCTAAAACACAGGATCTACCGTTGTCTAATTAATATTTTGGTTTTTATATCATTGTACTATTTCAATTTTGAATTATTTACAGAAATAGTCACAGAAATGTACATAATATAATAATATAAAATACAAATAATACAAATGAAAAAATACAAATAATATAAAATACATGTGAAACAGTTGAGCTATCGAAGGACCGTTTAAAACGATCTATAGATACCTCAATTGATCCAGATCAGCGGTCAGGGTTTCCAAGACACTGGCGGCATTGTCCAAGTCCGGTCGGGTATGGAGTATTGCTGCCATCTGTGGGATGGTTCAGCCAAACACCAGCTGGGTGCTTTGGACTCGATTGAGCGTAGAGCATCGAGGGTGATAGGTGAGCAGCTAAGCGCTGAGACTAAGTTCCAGAGTCTCGAGCACCGGCGTAAAGTTGCTTGCCTTTCGATCTTTTCTAGAATACATTTCGGAGAATGTGCCCACGAATTGCATGATCTCATTCCACCATCCCCGTTTCACAACAGGACAAGCAGACGCACCGCTACCATCCATACCTTGTCAGTCTACCACCCTTATGAACAAAGCGCTTTGCTTTCACATTTATAATGCGTACAGCCAAGGATTGGAATGCTTTGCCGTCGTCTGTCTTTCCTGAAAACTACAATTTGAGTCTTTTCAAGTCAAGAGTGAATAGGTATCTTCTAGACCTGCGTGCCCCGTGGTCAGCCACATCGTCGCTTAACATCAGGCGAGTTCGTGCTCAAACGTAGGTCTATAAATGTAAAAAAAAAAAAATGACACGTTGTATTTCAATGATGAAACTAAAACAGACTAGCTAAACTGAGCCGGTTAGGAGCCAGCTCTTGGGTCACGCAATGTATCTAACAGACGCCTTGAAATAGTTTTAAACAAATATTTTATTTGTTTTTTTATCTATTAACATTAAATTCGGCGATGTTTTAGACGCATTATGAACTTATAGTAAACATGTGCCGTCACGAATGCGCCAAAAGGATCCGACCGTGACGGATAGCACGCTATTTCATTTGCAGAAGATTTATACAGAACGTTACGTAAGACAGGTGAGAGTGAATACGAATTTTTGCTCAGTATTTTTTGATTAAACTAGGCCAATGTGTGTGAATTTGCTATGACGTGAGAAGTTTTTAGCTATTTGTTTTTGTGATGTGGATTTTGAAAATAATGCTGCTGGCCAGGATGTTTTAAAGTAGGCGGTAATAATCATTATGAAATTTATAGATAACTAGCTTCTGAAACCCTCTGTGGCGCAGTGGGCCAAGACGCGGCTGAAACGTAGAAGGTTGCCGCGAGACAAATATTTGTATTACCTGCAAGTATTTGTCTCGGGTCAGGGTGTATAATATGTATGTATTCAAAAAAATAACACAAGCTCTGCTTACTTTAAGGCTAGATGATGCTGCGTGAAATATCCGGCATTTTTATTTATTACTAGCTGACCCGGCAAACGTTGTTTTGCCATATAAATATCTTTCGTAAAAAATATTTTTTTTTCTTAAAAAGTATCCTATGTTACTTCTAATACCTCCAAGAATATGTGTTCAAAGTTTCATGATGATCGGTTAAGTAGTTTTCGCGTGAAAGCGTCACAAACAAACTTACATTCACATTTTAATATTAGTAGGATTTATATTCTCTTTATATTCCCAGGACAAACCTTTTTGTGATATATGTGTCATGTATCCGGGTGTTATAAGGTATCATATGTATGTATTCAAAAAATATACGAGCTATGCTCAGTTTGGGGCTAGATGATGTGTGCGTTTTCCAGATTTTTTTCCTATTTTTGTATCTTGTCTCGTTTTCACGCAAGGTACCGACATAAAAAGTTGCCTAAATGCTACCTAGGTCACAGACTACATATATACCTAGTTTAATCCAAATCTGTTCAGTCGTCACGACGTGCTTGAGCTACAAACAAACATATAAAGTTCGTTTTATTCACCAAAACTAGATGGCGCCACACGAAAAAATAGAATGCTTTGTTGCGTTTTGAAATTTGCTATAAATATTACTTCATTCAATTTAATGTAATGCAGGACATTTCACACAGCATCATCTAGCCCCAAAATAAGCAGAGCTTGTGTTATGTGGTACTCATGACTGATATACTAAATATATACTTTTTTATAAATACGTTCATTATTATACGTAGAAACACCCAGACCCGAGACAAAAACTTGCAAATCATACAAATATTCCCGCGGCGAGAATCGAACCCGCAACTTTCTGCATCTTGCATCTTAATCAACGTTATACATAACGTTAGTAGGATTCGAAATGATGAAAATGTTGATTGCGAGTGTTAGTAAGTACTCGCATTTGGAGGGACAACTGGCTACTTAGCATATTTTTGCATAGCAACCACGAACCTAATTGACTTTCTAAACTCGCCGAAATCCAACAACTTTTTAATCCAGACTCCAGCTAAGTCCATCCATCACAACAAACTCCTAAGTCCATTGCTTTATTAACTCGCACTTCAACGTACCCAACTCAAGTTTGGGGTTAGAAAAGTTTTATTAAAAAGTTTATGAAAAAGAAGAGCTCTTAGACAAATAACTTAATTAATTTGATGTTTTGAAAGGCATCATCAGCCTTTCATCAGCCTTTCATCATCATTATCAAAGAAGTTCACAGATGGACAAAAGCCTCAAGTGGCTCGACAAAATGATCTTCAACTTCCAACTGACTTCTTGATGACTTCGGTATATATTTTTTTTTATCATCGATAAACCTACGTTTGACCACGATCTCGCCTGATGTTAAGCGACGATGTGGTCGACGATGGGGCACGCAGGTCTAGAAGACACCTATTTACTCGAGACTTAAAGATACCTAGATTGTAGTTTTCAGGAAAGACAGACGACAGCAAAGCATTCCAATCCTTGGCTGTACGCATTATAAATGTGGAAGCTAAGCGCTTTTTTCGTAAGGGTGATAGACTGACAAGGTACGAATGGTATTCGGCGGTACGTCAGCTTGTCCTGTTGTGGAAAGGAGATGGTGGAATTAGATCATGTAATTCCTGGGCACATTCTCCGAAATGTATCCTATAAAAGATCGAAAGGCAAGCAACTTTATATCGGTATCTAAGACTTGGATGATTTCTTTATTTTCCAGAGGTTGCCAGTCTTCTTCGTGGAACTATGTCCCTAACCTTGATTTACTGCTGGTTTATTAAAAGTTTATTTTGCTAATATTTAAATGTACTGTTAAGCTTCAAGAAAAATAACATTTCCCACTTGTCTAGCCTAGTTCTACCAACAAACACATAAAACACCCAAAGCTCACAGTATTTGCTCTGCCATTTGTCCCGGGCCAGTTTGTTTGTTAGAACAAAAATAGGAAATCCAAGCGCTTTGTTTTTGGTAAGCCTGGGTTTTACCAGCGCTACCTACGACTCACCAGGTCTCGGAGCTGTTAGAGAACAAAATCGTCGCGAGATAAACTCTTGTATAAACACAAGATTATTAGTACTAGTGGTCGCCCATTGGTCGAAATTCGACCATAATTAAAATTAATGTATTTTTTATGCATAAATAAAAAAAAAATATAGTATTCTGCACTTCTTCTGTATATAAACTATAAGTGTGTCTATATAGAGAAGGAAACAATTTCATACTCCTCCGTCCGCGCAATTTTTGTAAAAAGGGGTACAAAGTTTTTGTTTCACGTATTAATATAATAATGTTGTAATAGTAGATTGTTGTACCGGCGCAAAGTGAGTTATTAATGCACGAGTGTTATGTTGGTGTAAACACGAGTGCATTAATTATTCTCTTTAGCAAGGTGCGTAATTTACTTTTCTTTCAACTACCAATCTACCTACTGTGATAAAATATAATCAAACTAAAAATATGAAGAATCAAAGTTTTATAATGGTACAAAATGCGCACTATATGTTTTTTTTCAGCAAGTCGGTTTTATTCAGCCGATTTTTATTATCAGCTAGTATCTTTTTGATCTAAAGCAAACATTTTATATTAAACTTAATGAACGATATAAGTAGTAATGACTACGTAGTAATGATAACATTACTACGTAGTTGAAAGAAAATTTTGTTTCTTACTGAGGACGTGCTATTCATTATTTTACAATCATGAAAAGCAAACATAGTACTCTGTCTAAATCCACTTTGGCTCCACGAAAACATGTAGATAAAAAGTGATTCTCGCATCAACGCAACAAAGTGCAATTCAGCTCGCACAAGCGCATAGCACCTAACATTATGTGTACCTACATAGTACCTTTCTTTCTAATTTGCCTACTAAAGTGAGATTTATCTGATTACCAAAATTACCTTAATCCGAGTGACCTGTTTCCCGTTAGTGAGTTTATTTTGTGTGCTTCAAATGTTAGCTGTATAGTCAGGGAATTTAGGATCACTTGGCTTAATATGAATTTGCTTCTTGTGATAACGTTTTATTGATACATAATTTAGTTAAACATTAAGGTATAAATTATAAAATATTGATTTTCAAATTATTGATGTTTAAAAATCACATTAAAATCTGTGACTGTGTTTTGCTTCAGTTTGCAGAAAACTTTGATATAGCAAAGATATTTTCAATTTGTAAACAAAACAGCCCATTTGCGTGTTATCGCGCACGGTGAAGGCTTCCAAAATCTGTATGGATAGGAATGACTAGAAGTCAGGTCCCAAGCCTTGACTTCGTTACCCTAAAAAGTAGATAGGTAGGTAGTATAAATCAATCTAAACTCTATTTACCATATAAATTGTGGTGTTAGGTATAGCTACTATCTCTCGTGTTATTCCGATATTGCGCTGTTATTACATCACACCAAGGTGCCTGTCTCAACCCTCAGCAGTCGAGAGAACGCCCGGGGTCTTCCCATTGGTACCCTAGATTTTATTCAATAGTCGTGAGTATAGCAGACTTTATTAGAAATTGCAAAACTGATTTCAATTCCACTTACGTCAATGCATAAGTTAAAACAATCTGTGGAATGAGGAATCAGAATTATACGCAATCGTTATAATTACCTCAAGCTAGCGTGCGCAATACTAAGTACTTTACAAACATTAAAATTAGGCGCAAAACACATCATGATTTTTTGTTGCATTTTAAAATTTACCAAATCTGTCAAATACAGAATTACAGAGCTTGAGTCTTGGCGTTACACTGGGAGACAATTCATCTTGAAGACAAAGTTACTTCGTTCATCTCAGATACAGAGCAAAACTAAGCTAATTTGCCAACTTTGTCTGACTAAGTTGAAAGTTCGGAAACTAGACAATTTCAACAAAGCGGATCCGATACCGAATGATCTTACGAGTATATACTTCATACTAGATTAACTTCGACGTTATCTACTGCTACATATCTTATTTGAATAAACAATCACGTACATACATTTTGAGAAACATGGGCGAATACCAGTGCGAATCGCAAACGCGAACGCGAGCAAGCTCCCTAATAAAAATTCTCTAGCTAGATGAATCGAAATTGTTGTGCTTCCAGTGTAGTGTTGGTGCCTCCATCGACAAAATAAGACGTGAGTAAAAGCCCGGGTTTTTTAAAATGTATAATACAACTCACGAAAGTTTTGAAAGTGAACCAAACCCGCGGCCAGATGAATTTTAAAATTATATGTAATAATATTTCTAGGAGCGTAGATCGCACATGGGTTAGATAATCGTAAGACCGAGGCAAATGGCACAAACGAAGAGAGGTCTATCCTCAGCAGTAGGATGAGACAGGATGCACATAATGATGTTGATGATAATATTCAAATGTTTGTAGACGATGATGTTTGTTACATTGAAGCGCAATGTACCGACTACTGTATTTTTATATCGATTGTATCTACAGTCGATATAAAAATACCTAAGTAGCAACCCTTCGGAGCCAACCGCATTAAACCTAAAACAGGAAGCGTCATCGTACTCTATAATAGAAAGAAGAATTCTAGCACCAGTCAATATAAAGTGAGGCCATGATTGCGATTTGATTTTGATTTTTTAAGTAAATTAAGTTATTGTTAAATAGAAACTAGTCATAAAGACTGTAACAGCCAAGGAACCGACATGAGTACTTGTCCCCAACAGTACGGATCTATTGTATGTAATTGTAAAGAAAGTAGACAGCTAGGTTGTAAAGAGCACCAATAAAGTTGTGCCGTAGGTAATAAAACAATAAACAAAGGTGTGGGAACGCAGCCTAAGTCAAAATTACACGAGATACAACCGTATATAAGACAGGGATTTCGCGTAGTTATCTCCACAGACGCCGATTCAGGCGCACAAACCCCATGAAGGCCAACGCAAACGCCAAGATGGCATCGTACCGTTGTAGAATGCAACGAGACCCACTGACCCAGAGGCAGTCGCCCCTGCGAGTTGAAGCCAGGGTAATGTTAATGACAAAGATGTCGAGGCCCTTACCTATACCCAAGATTGAAAGGTTTAGACGAATAGAGTAGTAGCAGTAAAATGTACAACAGTGTAAGAGCAGAACGGATCTTCTTGAAGAATAAATAAACATTGTACGGGCTAGAATCTTTCATTGGATACCTCATCCGATCCAGATCCGACGTAGGTTGTAGAAGCCGAACCGAACGAAAATCCGCGCCTATCCGCAACAAGCACCTTTTAAAAATAAATAAATAAAGCATCACCTAGTCTCAAACTAAGCATAGCATGTATTATGGTGACCAGATAACTGATAGGACACTTATATATGTTTAAATACATACATTTATGATACTTTATGACACCCAAACACAGAACAAACACCTATATTAATCACACAAATGTTTGTTCTGGGAGGGAATCGAACCCTCAACCTTCAGTGCAAAAGGCAGAGTTACTACCATTTGGGGTGATAAGACTGGATAATTTAACAGCTATACAAAAGAACTTAATATTTGTTTTATTTCATATTTGGGGCAACTGAGATTCTTTACTAAGTACACTGAGCCAGTAGCCTGAAATCATAGCTGAGAGAGACATAGTAAATCATATAATTAATTATATACTAGCGACCCGCCCCGGCTTCGCACGGGTGCAATGCTGATTATGTGTTTATTTACATCACATTAGAAACCTCTAAAATTATGAGTGCTTCTCTACTTTATTATGCATTTATTATACATATAAACCTTCCTCTTGAATTACTCTATTTATTAAAAAAACCACATCAAAATCCGTTGCGTAGTTTTAAAGATCTAAGCATACATGGGACCGATAGACAACGGTAAGCGACTTTGTTTTATACTATGTAGTGAAAAAACAAAATTCCTTCGCCATATCTGTCCGTCTGAATGCGATAAACTCAAAAATTAACGAACGAATTTTCATACGGTCCTCACCAATAGACTTAATTATTCATGAGAAAGGTTTAGATGTATAATTAACCTCTGCGAAGCCGAAATAGAAGAATAAAAATAAATTCGTAGGTATTTACTAAAAAACAATCGAAGAAGTTAATAGCATTGTCGTTATTGAGTATAATCTAAGATCATCAAAATAACAAGTAATATTTTTTTGGAACGTTTTTATTCGAGAATGCTACATAAAGTGCAGTTTCAATAAATAAATAAATATTGGTGGACAATGCACACAACACCATTTGGCCCCAGACTAATCAAAGCTTGTATCATGGTGACCAGATGATTGATAATACTTATATATTTTTAAATAAATACTTATGATACTTTATAACATCCATACATAGAACAAATGTTTATCCTAGGTGGGAATTGAACCCTCAACCTACAGCGCAAAAGGTAGAGTTACTACCAACTGAGCTGTTATGCTAGTCAACTTAAGTCAGCATAAGTCCATCCCCAAGGTACAATCCATATCCTAACCTAATTACATTCAAATCTGTTTAGCCGTTGAGTCTTTAAAAGGTTACAAACAAACAGACAGACAGAAGCATTTTATAATTTACAATATTAGTATCATCATCATCATTGGCCTTCGTTAATCTGTTGAAGATGATTTAGGTGGCGTCAGTAAAGTTACAGAGCAGTTAATTGTAAGTAATTGAAAACATTCGTTCATGGATCCACTCCAGCAAGCTGAGGTGGGTGAAGTTTCCGGTCCACTGACGTCACTCTCTTATTAGTATAGATTAGAGATATATACCTACTCACTCGCTTTTTAAAATCGCTTACGATCTACGAGAACTTGTGCTAAATGCTCAGCCCTGTCGACGGTCCAATCTGTTTTCCATCGTATATTATTAAATTTTCATTTGACATCTCTTGAAATGCATTTTTACTTAATGCTGGATTAAGATTATCATAAAACAGACTACAGAACCAATTTAATAATTATTAAAGCAAAGTTCTAAGTTTAACTTTCTAGATGTTTCAGTTGTAAAGATCTAGAATGTTATTAATTGTTTACTGGTTTATTGAGAGCACTATTGGTTAACCTGCCTTTTGATCCTAAGAACGTGGGTTTGAATCCAGTCATGCTCCAATGGATTTTTCTGTTCGAAAAATATACGTACCTGCACTATACAATCACATACAATCATCCGTGGTGTCACAGTCATCATCTAACTAATATTATAAATGCGAAAGTAACTCTGTCTGTCTGTTACGTTTTCACGCCTAAATCGCAGAACCGATTTTGATGAATTTTTGTATAGATATGTATAGGACTTTGGAGAAGGACATAGGCTACTTTTTATGTAGGTACTACGCGTACGAAGCCGTGGGCAGCAGCTAGTTTTTTTTATATTTTGAATTGAGTGTGACTGATGTACTGACACTACAGACCCGCCCCCGGTAACACATGCCCAAATGGCATACGCGGTAGTTACATTCACCGCTGACATTATACTGTAATTTGTACCTTTAAACCTTTTATATTAATACAAGTAATTAAAGTCAAGCCATCTTGAAAAAAATGGTCATGAAACATTATTTGTCGTGCTGTTATACGTAGTCATTTCTGTATTGTTGATTTTTTAGACTGTTTATCTCTATTATGATATCTTTTGAGTACTAAGAGTATATATTATCAGTAATTGTTTAGTTTATACATATATATGTACCTATGTTATTATATAAATACACTACACCTAGATACATGCCCAGAAGGGGCTGTTAATTTATAGTCTAGACCATCAAACGGTTGCCTGGTAGAGTTATCTCTATTAGCTCTATTAGCTCTCTATCATCATCATCTTCGCATTTTGAAGAACCTTAATAGTTCGAAGACATGTGCCAAGTGCACGAAAGGAGCCTCTGAGATGCATTTTAATCCTTTCACCACACTGGTTCGAAGTAACTAGTGACACAATAAAAAGAAGACTTATTTTGTTTATAGAATGAAATCACGGTCGTTATTTTTGGATAAGTGGGTATTTATTCCAAAACTGGCCGTTATGATAATAGATAGATATCGTTTCTTTGTAGGCTGCCAAAAAAGTTACCTATAAACAACAATAGAACTGTATCAAAGGAAAAGAAGAAATAATATTTATTTTCCGCAAATAAATAGGTATCATCGGACGAATCTTGTGCTTTCAGTACAACAGTAGCATACATGTACCATATCTATTTATAACATCAACATATCATCATCATAATAATTACGTTTTAAAAACTAAAAGAAAACCGACTTCATTGAATATAAAAAAATACAGCTGAATTGCGAACCTCCGTTTTTGAAGTCGGTAAAAAAAATGTGAACAATTTAATGTCGCCAATGTGCCACAAAATAAAATAACATGTATAAAAAAAACCGTGAGTATCGTGGAACACTCTGTTGGAACGAAGTTCCTATCGTAGTGATTATTATATGATTATTATATATGATTCGTATATGATTATTGATAAACGTACATATTATATTATTGATTAACAAATACATATGAATAAATCACTAGCGTCTGAGAGCTATTAGATGAAACGCAGAAATAACTAATGAATTGAAGGAATGGAAATTTAATAATTAATATTATTTATCTATTTGTGAAAATAAACATTTTATTGTACATCATTCAATTAATTCGTTTTTCAAATTAATTCATTTGTGTCACCCTATGGATAACCGTCTACACTAAAGAAAGTGTCGTGACGGAAATTCGTGACTGAAAAATCTTACACTTTTTATCGCCTAGCCTCCATCCGCCAAGTTCGTACTGTGCGATAAGGAATTTCGTTCCAATAAAATAATACATGTCTTTGTAAAAGTAACGTCACATCACGAGGAACTTGTTAAAAGTGATAGAGATCTTCCAGTTCGTATTATCTACAAAGCAGGCGCCGCCACCGTGAAATATATTTTGCTTAGCGATATAAATCAAGGTTCCCATAAATATGCTACGATCTGATGAGAAAGGGCAGGTGAAAGGTCAAACTTATCTGATTATCATTTTAGTACAGCAGACCTCTGTCAAATTAAAGAGACCTTAGCTTCCTTGAACCAGCTGCTGATGAAGATTGCATTTGATTGATAACTAGTTTCTGCCTGTGGCTTCGCACGCTTGTTAGCTTTAGAAAGAGTAGCCTATATCCGTGCCTAAGATACAAGCTTTTTATTTTTTCAAGATCTGTTAATATACAGACAGACCTGACAGTTTTAGCATTTAAAATTTAGTATGGATAATGCCGAGATCTCTTGATTGCTCCTAATTTGAGTTTAATTATTGCTCACATAAGCTGAATTGCAATTGGCACCCCTTTTTTGAAGGTTGTATTTAAAAACCTTTAAATACGTATCTATTTATTTTGTATTTTAAGTATACAAACCAAATTTCAATCAAATCGTTATAACAGGTTTAATTGTGGTGCTCCCTTCCAAACTACGAGTATGTCTCATCTACTTGCCCCTCCTCCTGCACAAGAGCTGACCTCAACACCGCCTCGGACGCCGCTATAGCGGCAGCAACATTTCGGTCGAGGCAAATTTAATTTTTATGAAGAAGAAGAAGAAGAAAAAAAACATTTATTCAGCACACAAGAAAAACATACAAGAACACAAGAGCGGAAAACAGACTAAAACTAGGCTACAAGAGAAAATTGATACAAACACATTAAAACAAACAGAAATAAAACTAACTATGAAAGTTATGAATAAAAAATTATAATAAAAAATAATTATGAGAGAAAATTGACACGAAAGAAGTAGAAGAACAGGTTTAAAAAGGCCCCACAAAAATTTAATATCCCCATTGCACGCTTGTTGAAGGGATGTTCTAAAAAGAATTATAATAGTCTTATTATTATTATATATTATTATTTAAGAAATTTAACGACCTCTGTGGCGCAGTGGGCTAAGGTCCAGTTGAGACGCAGAAGGTTGCGGGTTCGATTTCCGCCACGGGACAAATGTTTGTATGATCTGCAAGTATTTGTATCGGGTCTGGGTGTTTATATGTATAAGCTGTATGAATTAACAATTAGGTGATCTAATAGATTAATGAAAAAACTAATGAATAATGGAAAAATTAGGCGAAAAAAATGTATCTAAGTAGTATATTATGTATCATAAATTATCATGTGGTAGCCGTAATACAAGCTCTGCATACTTTAGGGCCAGATGATGCTGTGTGAAATGTCCGCCATTGTATTTATTTATTTATTCTATCTATGTATTTATTTGCATCAGAGCATAATGTAAGCGAAATTTCAGAATTCAAGGGATAACATTTTTCATACAAACGGTCACCCTTTTTCACCATCATAGAGATTGAAATTTGGAAAATCCATTCTTAGTGTGAAAACATCCCTCAAAGAATGCCCATGTCAAATTAAACCTTGTAGTTTTGGAGAGTTCGTGATGTGAGTCAGTCAGTGAGTGGACCTCTATTTATATATACAATATAAATTCCCATAAAGAAGACAAAATCCTTACTAATATTATAAACGCGAAAGTTTGTATGTATGTTATTCTTTCACGCAAAAACTACTGAATGGATTTTAATGAAACTTTACAATAATATTGCTTATAGATCAGAATAACACATAGGCTACAATTTAGAGATATTGTGTGAATTGTCCAAAATATAACAGTAAGTGTCAATAAATAGGAAAAAAAATGCTATCTGCAAGCTATTTCGGCGTGCGCTGCAAAAACCCTTAGAACTACATGAAGTACTAATCCTTCGCAGACGAAGTCGCGGGCACCAGCTAGTGTTCTATAAAGATTATACTTATTATTATAGATATACTTACTATGTATCTCGAAGTGGTCCCACGTGTGGCGTCACGCGTCATCATTGCAATTTGCGTCTTTTAACAATGACATAAAATTCACAATCGTTAAATGCACGAACTATAAATGTTTTAACGTAGCATACAAACTGTTACGTAAGCTATGAGAACGTACGAATGCAGCAAAATAAATAAACTACGTGTGAAAGTAGCTTTTATTGTCCTTTGCCTGTAATAAAGAAAGAATTATACCTCCATAGAGACCAGAGGTGAATGCTCCTCAATTAGGCGACAAAGTATACCATAGAGTGCACACTGAGTTGTTTAGTTAGACTGTTTTGTTGCCAAGTGATGTATTTTGAGCCTTTTGGAGTCGAGACCCTGGGCCCGTGGGAACAGGAGCCCACCGCGTTTTCAAAATTATTTCACGGCGTCTGGTAGATACATTGCGTGACCCAAGAGCTGGTTCCTATCTGGCCCAGCGTATTAGCATTGCCATTCAACGTGGTAATGCCGCCAGTATCTTGGGAACGTTGCCCTCTGGTAGTGATCTGGTTCAGCTGAGCTATCTATAGATCGTTTTAAACGGTCCTTAGATAGCTCAACTGTTTCACGTGTATTTTATATTATAGTATATTATTTTGTACATTTCTGTAATTATTTTTGTAAATAAATCTATATGGTAAATAATAAGGGGTGTATTAAATTCCTTATCTGGTCAAAACCGAGCTACATTTCTAAGCCAAGCTTGAGATTGTGTAGTCTTCTTCTTCTGCTTTCTCAAAGGCTGTTATGATGTCAATTTTGTAAATGCCAAGTTTTTCAATTGTTTATAGTAAGACGTCACAAGGTCTTGTCATTCGTCTAATTGTGTCTTTTTATATAATAATCATACGGATTATTCATTTTATTCCAATTATTTACACCCGAGTCAATAACTCTAGTTCTATTTCAATAAAATTCCTAACATTACTAATTACTGAAATACCTTGAAAAAATACCTTTAAACGAGCAATTCTTGTATACATGTTATTTATTTATTTATATATTTATTTCAAACATTACATCTACCATTGCAGTTTAGATCTAATACAATAGAGTAGTCACACACAATATTATTGACGACGACACAGTATTATTATTATTATTATATTTGACGACCTCTGTGGCGCAGTGGGCTAAGATCCGGCTGAGACGCAGAAAGTTGCGGGTTCGATTCCCGCCGCGGGACAAATGTTTGTATGATCTGCAAGAATTTGTCTCGGGTCTGGGTGTTTCTATGTATAGTATGTATGTATAAACAAAAAAAAAGTATATAAGTAGTGTATCAGTCATGTGGTACCCATAACACACCAGTTATAGGTGGTGGTGAGAGGTAGTAGGTAGAAATAGGTATATACCTTATTACGTACAATGTAGCTTCTGCAGGTCCAAGGAGAAATAAGCAGTCCAGTAACAAGCACTAGGTAAAGTTTATTGCGTAATTAGATAGGCACAGGTTACACTAGTCAGTACATTAACAAGCTCACAAAACACACTATAGTTTTAGAAGGAGTAAGAGAAACAGTAGAAGAAAGTCTTAAAGATATACACAAGAATACGAGAGGGAATTGGTATTAGCGAAATATAGGTCGCGCGATACGGGTGTAAGCTCCGAAGTCTAATCTCAACTTAGCTTGCTTGCTTTGGGGCCAGATGATGCTGTGTGAAATGTCCGGGATTATTTATTTTATTTTTTTATATAATTAATACCTACGTGTCATAGGGCAAAAAATAATATAAAATAATTCAATCAATAACAAATAATAATAAGAAAATACAATCAAATAATAACTAAATAATTACATTAAAATCTAAAAAATGACAAAATTATAATCCTAAAATAGTTTATAGCAAAATAATAATAATTACCTATTATATATCTATATTTAGGGGTTGTAGGGACATTACCTTAACTTAACCCGCGAGCTGCAAGCAGCTCGCGCACTACGCAACCTCTATTCTATTTATATAATCAGGATCTCGGAAACGGCTCCAACGATTTTCATGAAATTTAGTATGCGAGGGTTTCAGGGGCATTAAATCGATCTAGGTTTCTTTTTTAGAAAAAGTCGTTTTATCCGTGTTTTACCGAGCAAAGCTCGGTCATCCAGGTACTAATAATAATAAGAGCGTAATTTGAGCTTCACAAGATGGTGCTTCACATGACGTGTTCAGTAAAAGAGAACACGAATTTGGTATTCTGAATCTTATGTCATTGATATGAAATGAAATGACATTCTTCGTTTGTCATTTCGTTTCATTGCATGTTCTATTCAGTAATTTTAGAGAAATTTTAATGAATAAATTGTGACTACGGGACGGGTATGGACAATTCAATTGTATGTGTATGAATAAGTTGTGACTACATGGGACAATTGAATTAACTGTGTATTATGGTGCAATGTGATTTGAACGACGAGGAATCCCAAGAAAAATTTAGACGGCTATATCGCGTGACGTCTAGAATTGACAATTGACCATCGAGTAAGACTTTAACAAACAAATTGACTATAAAAAAAAAACTTGACAGGATTCTTCGACTGTCATTTCATGGAGCAACATGGCTCTGCTAATTTAATATTTTTTACCCGTTTTATTGCATGTTTTAAATTGTGGCTGCGGGGCGGGTATGGATAATTGGACTGCATGTCTATTGGGGTGCAGTGTGATTTGAACGACGAGGAGTACCAAAAAAATTCTAGACGCCATTCCGCGTGTCGTCTAGAATTGACAACTGACCATCGACTACGACTTATAACAAACAAACTGAATATAAACTATAAACACTTGACATTGGCAGAATTGACATTAGTATGTCACAGGCCATTAACGAAGAAAAGAAGAAGTAACACTTGACACTGTCAAAATTTACATTGTTATGTCACATGCCATAAACAAAGAAGAAGAAGAAGAAATGAAATGACTCATGTATAACTCAAGTATTTAATATATGGTGTATGTACCGTTCTAGTTCTATAAATAAATAAATAACTGATGAATCTACTTTTATTGAACAGACTGACTATAGATTATTTTTAGCCGTCTTGCGAAGCAAACTTACTAAAACTTGAAACTATATCTCGAGTTATTTCCGGTTTTATTCGTATTTTTAACCGACTTTATCAAAAAAGTTTTTTTTTTTTTATGTATGTTCACCGATTACTCGAAAACGGCTGAACCGATTTGGAAAATTCTTTTTTTGTTTGAAAGGGTGGTCCCATTTAAATTTTCCTCACAAATTTTCTTCACAGGTGGTCCCATTTAAATTTTATCAAAATCAGGCGAGCTGAAAAATCAACGAAAATCTAAAATTGTATACATTGTTGATATTTTCATGTACTTCGATACCTCGCTGTCTCATTGGAGCAGTGCGTTTATTTGGCCTACCCATAATATATATGCAAAATGCATCTACTTTCCATTAAAAATTTATTATAGGCTCAAATTTCATTCAATGAAATCGGTTTCTTTTTAGTTTTTAAAACGTAATTATAGAGTTATTGACTCGGGTGTGAATAATTGGAATAAAAGCTATGCGTGTTTTTATGTTTCGAGCTAAAATAATCCGTATAATTATTTTATATGAAAATATATCACTACACGGTATAAAACAAAGTCGCTTACCGCTGTCTGTCTGTCCCTATGTATGCTTAGATATTTAAAACTACGCAACGGATTTTGATGCGGTCTTTTTTGATAGATAGAGTGATTCAAGAGGATGGTTTATAAGTAATTCAAGAGGATGTTTTATATATATAATATATGCATAATATAGTAGAGAAACACTGTTAATTTTAGAGTCTAGCTTATATGGGTTTAATGTATTAGAACTACTGAGCTACTGCAACGCGTGGCCGGGTCAGCTAGTTTTATATAAAATAACAAATGACGAACGACAAGATACGACTTTGTGATATCATACCATAAACTAAACTATAAGTACTAAAAACTTGAGTGTCGAAATAATTCGCTCCTTGCGGCATAAACGGCAGTATATTTTTTTACGTAAACCTAGAAGTTTTTTTTTCACAGCTTCAAGAGACTGTAGATCTGAGTATATCATTCTAATTTCAACTCGATACCACTACGCGTTCCCGAGATAAAGGGTTTTGACAGACAGACAGACGGACGGACGAACGGACAACAAAGTGATCCTATAAGGGTTCCCTTTTTTCCTTCTTTTGAGGTACGGAAACCTAATAAATGACGATTTTTTAAAACAAAAAAGAATCATACATATATTAATTAAATCAGTGGTAATTCATAGAACTTATCTACTAAGTAGAATGATTTGTGAAGTAGGCACTTGCGTAATCTTATTAACTGACTGCATCAAAAAGGAGGAGGTTCTCAGTTCGTCAGAATCTTTTTTTTTTATGTTTGTTCACCTATTACTCGAAAACGCCTGAACCGATTTGGAAAATTCTTTTTTTGTTTGAAAGGGTATACTTCACAGGTGGTTCCATTTAAATTTTATCAAAATCAGGCGAGCTGAAAAATCAACGAAAATCTAAAATTGTATACATTGTTGATATTTTCATGTACTTCGATACCTCTCTGTCTCATTGGAGCAGTGCGTTTATTTGGCCTACCCATAATATATTTGCAAAATACATCTACTTTCCATTAAAAATTGATTATAGGCTCAAATTTTATTCAACGAAGGTGGTTTTCTTTTTAGTTTTTAAAACGTAATAAATATATCGGTATATATGTTCTCTATAGACTCCGATGAAATTTTTAGGAAATCTTCATATTATTGGCCTAGTGGGTGAAGTTTGGTAGCGATCGGAATAACACAACTTTTTTTATGCATCAATTTAATATAGTGTGGATATACATTGTTGTCAATGTATGTATGTATGTATGTATGTACGTAATACAGGCCATCCAATACAAAAAAAACATGTGTGAAATTCACACATGGTAGAGGTGAAACCTTAAAAAATTTGAAAACCACGAATTTAAGAAACACTGTATAATGCTTCCTAACTCATTTTTTCGCACGTTAAATCTTATGAATTTATGTGTCTGTCTCTTTTTACTGTCGCTTTTTCGTTTCATCGACTTGCAAATCACAACGATGTTAAAGAATTTTTCACTTCAAAAACTTAAACCTGCGATATTTCAATGATACGTCATACAGGTCATCCAATACAAAATGCGGCTAAGTAAACCCTTTAACTCAGCATCCAATAACTGATAAAATAGACTCTGTCCACCTATTTTGACCTATTTATTTACACCAGGGACTATATAAAATTCTCCCTTGAATGAATAAAACACGAGACCTCGGGTAAGCTGCCAATCATAGTTATTCTAAATTCACTATTAATGTGACGGTCTAAGAAGGCGAGGTAACTTAGTTTACTGAGGCGTTCTCACATTGACCGACACGACGTTGATATAATTTCTATTTATGCAACAACTAGCTGCTGTCCGCGGCTTCGCACGCGTGGTACTTACGTAAAAAGTATTTTATGTCATTCTCCAAAATCCCATATATCTCTATTCCAAAATTCATCAAAATCGGTTCAGCGGTTTAGGCGTGAAAACGTAACAAACAGTCAAATTAGATATTGGTAAATAAAAGAAATTAAATATAGAAATGTACAGAATAAAATACAATATAAAACATGTGAAACAGGTGAGCTAAGGACCGTTTAACGATCTATAAATAGCTCAACCGATCCAGATCACTGCCAGCATGGCAGCATTGCCATGTTTGATAGATTTTATTGATAGTGGTGAGTGCAATATTATATTATTAAAATAAATGAAATTGACTACTCGTACCTCTTTTTATTTATGAACTTTCTTTATAAACCTATGGGGTAAGTACTACCAGTTGACCTAGAATGTTATTGGCAAGAAGCAAGCTCTCACAACACAAGTAATGTAAAAAATACAAACACCGTAAATTGGTACACACACTTAAAAAAACACCGTGATGTATGATGGGACGAAACATTTTTTCTATTGAACTTGAATTGGAATTAGCTTAGTAAGTATGTTGGTAAAAGAACATTATTATCTCATTATTCATTATCTTTTTCTTTTATTTACAAAATATAATTATAAACAATCCTCACTACCTTTACATTTACCTACCGTATACCTTTTAACCCGGATCAAAATTTTTGACTTGATAACGTCTTGATGAATGCCGGCTGCACGCACTAAAAAATGTCAAGTTCCGCCTGAGCCGAGCGTGCAAGCGAGAGCGCGGAACAAGCGATAGAGAGGCACGATCGGCCTAAGCGTTCGGCTTGTGACGCATTTTAATAGTTAAAAGTATGCAATGTTTATCATTTTTTATTAAGACGTTATCACGTAAAATTATAGTGCTTAAACCGACTTTACAGAAAACCCTTTTTTTTAGGAAATATACCCATTTACAGAACAAACATCATCTTATTCATCTTACCTTTTTTCTTAAAATCGAAGATGGATCTAATTAGAAAACGAAGTAATCAACTAAAGGTCAAACCTAAAATAAAACTGGAAATACGGAAATTATTGAAAATTTACGAAATACTTTAAGATACCCTCCCCTCAGCAGTAGTTTACTTTGCTAGCGAATATGTCACGTACGAGGTCCACTATGTATCCACTTTAAAAATTATGTTAATAAACTGTTTTTGGTAGAAACTGTAATACACTACACCTGACAGACAGTATTGGAACTTATTGGTTAATAGAGCTGGTGTAAACTCCTTCATGTAATATAAGAAACAGAAAAGTATTTTTTGACACACGAAAAATAAAGGTCGGGAAGGAACGATAGTGATGTTTAGCCTCTAAATCTATCTATACCTATAAAAGAGCTTAACCCGACTGACTGATTCAACATCCCCGAGCCGAATCCGCTGAAGCTAGATAGCTGAAATTTGGAAGGTAGCTTTCTTTCATAGCAAAACCACCCACTAAGGCGGGATTTTTTGAAATTTAGCTAAGAGGGTAAAAAATAGTAAAAACTAATGTATGAAACTTTTTAACGCGTATTGCGATTAACTTGAAACTTGATTTGAATAATTAAATGCAAAATATATGGACACGTGTTTCAGGATTTTTCAAAAAACTCTTACAAAGGGTAAAATGGGGTGTCAAAGTTTGCATAGGAACATTCTAACGGGTGGTGTGATTTCTTAGAAACATGGTTTGGATACTTAAAATGCAAAATAAATGGACACGTGTTTTAGGATTTTTCATAATAACCCTCATAAAGAAGTTTAAATGGGGTGTGAATGTTTGTATGGAAACTTTTTAATGGTTGGTGGGTGTGATTGATTTGAAACTTATGGTTTGGCAAGGAGATAAATTGCATCCTGGGGAAAGAATTAAGCTACAATTCATTCAAAAAATGCGGACGAAGTCGTGCGCAACATCTAGTAAATTATACACAAGTTTATTAATACTCCATGTTACTCCATGTTATTCCATGTAACCTCTTCAGGTAAAGTTCAGTAAACCACTTCAGGTTATCGTATTGGGTCAAAGATTCAAAGACGAATTTAGACAAACGGAAACGTAGTTTCACGTTTATATTCGTACGAGTATCTGAATTTTAGCATAGATATTTACAAAGGGCTTTGTAGCCAGAATAAATAATCACGAACTGGTGCTACCCCGCTAAATGCCAGTGCTTTATATGCGGAAACACCTTCACTCTACATTTTCTCGTTCATTCCACGCACCTTCAATGCAAAAGACATCCGTAGAATACCAAAAAACAATGCTACACTCAGTAAATTACTTTATGGAAATACGGCAACCTTTCAGTGGGTGCATGACTACCTGGGAACTCGATTCGTTATCTGTTCGAAATATTTTGAAAGTATTCACGCTTTTGCGGTCTTCAATTATTGTAGCGCAAATAAATAAATAAATAATACCGGACATTTCACACAGCATCATCTGGCCCTAAAGTAAGCAGAGCTTGTGTTATGGGTACCACGTGACTGGTATACTACTTATATACTTTTTTTTTGTAAATACATACATATTATACATAGAAACACCCAGACCCGAGACAAATATTTGCAGATCATACAAACATTTGTCCCGCGGCGGGAATCGAACCCGCAACCTTCTGCGTCTCAGCCGGATCTTAGCCCACTGCGCCACTGAGGTCGTCAAACTAATAAAAATGTCGGATATTTCATACAGCATCTGGCCCCAATAAGCCAATTAGCTAATTTTATGGGTACGACTTGACTGAAATACTATTTATATACTTTTTTTTATATATACATACATACATAATATGAATAGAAACACCCATACACGAGACAAATGCTTGCAAATAATGCAAACATTTGTATGGAATCCGTTCATCGTCTCAGCAAATGATAAGCAATAAAGGATTTTAGGATATAATAGAATATTTAATCCCACTAGTATCGTCACGGCTTCGTACGGATGGACAGGTTAAGTTATTGTAAATGTTTCACTACATAGTATAAAACAAAGTCGTTTCCCGCTGTCTGTCTGTCCCTATGTATGCTTAGATCTTTAAAACTACGCAACGGATTTTGATGCGGTTTTTTTAATAGATACAGTGATTCAAGAGGAAGATTTATATATAACACATGTATAATATAGTAGAGAAACACTGATAATTTTAGAGGTTTCTAATCACATTAGACATTCTGTAGTTTATTTAGTATCAGCATTGCACCCGTGCGAAGCCGGGGCGGGTAGCTAGTTATTAAATAAAAGACTGCTCTGTTGTGGATTTAACTTCCTTCCAGGACACATTTGTGTGATAGATATAATTGTATGTAGGTGTTTGTTTTTAAGCGGTCAGATTATACAACTCCCTACCTGTAAAGTGTAAATTTTCGCACACGGACAGCTAGTGTAACATAATTAAATGTTAATCAATACTAAAGTTAAAGTTCGCCCACGGTATAAAAGTACCATTCCAGCAAGATTTTTTAAGCTTATTTTTAAATATTCTTGAGCCATTGATGGTTTTCATTTCAACAGGTAGGGAGATGTATAATCTGACCGTTTGAAAACAAACACCTACATACAATTATATCTATCACACAAATGTGTCCTGGAAGGAAGTTAAATCCACAATAGAGCAGTCTTTTATTTAATAACTAGCTACCCGCCCCGGCTTCGCACGGGTGCAATGCTGATACTAAATAAACTACAGAATGTCTAATGTGATTAGAAACCTCTAAAATTATCAGTGTTTCTCTACTATATTATACATGTATTTTCCATGCGTTTTAAAAATATAAAAAAAAACTAATTGTAAGTCTAAAACATTCTCGATCCACTTGAACACACACAAAAAAAACATCAAAATCGGTCCAGTCGTTTAGGAGTTTAATTACAAGCACACGCCCAGAAGGAGTCATCCCGTGACCACGACAGAGTGTAAACCTGTCGAAACGTCGGGAAAAATAGGTAAATAAACGCGAAAAATACCCGTATATAATAATGTGTTCTGATCGCGTAAGTTTAAAAAACTTTAGTACTCTGTCAGTATTCTGGTTCCCATTCAAAGTCAAAAAGTCAAAGTCAAAAGATACTTTATTCAATACAATCACAAGGATCACTTTGAAACGTCTTACATACTAGGTGAATTTAGGTCATTGTACAAGCTTTACTAAGTTTCAGGCTTGATGTTGTTGTGTGGATTGTCAACGAATATTTATTGATTTAATATCTGTATTGATATTTACTTCAACTAAAGGAGTTAAAAATAAGTAGGTTTCTCAATTCGCGTATATATATTTTTTTATGTGTGTTCGCGCATAACTTCGTCGTCAAAATCGTTTTTTTGATGATTCTTTTTAGGGTTCCGTACCTCGAAAGGAAAAAACGGAACCCTTATAGGACCACTTTGCTGTCTGTCAAGACCGTTTTTTAGAAACGCGTGGAGGTATTAAGCTGAAATATATATCAAATACTCAGGTCTACTGTCCCTTAAAGCTGTGAAGATACAGCCGATTATGCCGCAAATTTTAGCAAATTATCGCAAATTTTCGACACTCGCAAGGGAATCAAAACCTACAGGGTACTTCCCATGTACTCAAAATCTCAGAAAACGAAGCAACGTCTTATAGCCCAGATAATGGAAAAATTGCAAATACCGTAAATTTCGGTAACTCCCATTTGTTCAATAGGACTGTTACGTCATAGAACTGTTAAAACTTTTTTATCATTTTTAGTTACATCATTATAATAAAAATATTTTTAATATATATTGTCATGTTATGGATTTCATTATGCAATAAAAATACCATAACTATGACTCGATTGTCGTGATGTCGTAAATTTTACTTATATACCTACAGGTTTGTACGGAACCCTTGGTGCGCGAGTCCGACTCGCACTTGGCCGGTTTCTTAATTTGTTGGAAAGAAGATATCCCAAGGGTGGTAACGTGATAAGGAAACCAGGATCTGATGATGGCATCCCAGAGAAATCGAGGGGAAACTTCCAAAATCGTAGCGGCGACTAGTGCGTTTGTTATTTTTTTTCATTATGTATTTAAAATCTCTGCTATTTAAAGTCGATCTGATGATGGAGCCGAAAGACAGTCAAGGGAACTCTTCGGCCTTGTTTAATTTATATTGGTGAGAACTTTACACCTAGATGGGTTGTAACTGTCAATAATCATAAGACGATGATGAAGACGAAGGACAGTCAAGGGATTTTTTATTTGTTAATTTTCTGTTTGAAGTCGGTTTTGTTTTGTTAAAAATTATTGGTATCTGACATTAATGTCACTGGATGACTTTTTGATTACTGAACAAATTCTAGTTCAATGTTCATCGGAATGTTTAATATCTGCGTCATCGTAAAGTGGTTTTACAGTGTCTGTATAATCCATAAAGTAGGCAATATCTCTTACAAAGCGGCTATTCAGCTACTATCTGGTCATTTATAGCGGGAGATGAAACAAGGCGATCTAGTGATGTAGGAAGTATCGATGAAAACGTTTTATCGATATATGTTATGACGACCTCTGTGGCGCAATGGTCCAAGTGAGATACAAAAGGTTGCAGGTTCGTTTCCCGCCACGAGACAAATGTTTGTATGATCTGTAAGTATTTGTCTCGGGTCTGAGTGTTTCTATGTATAATATGTATGTATGTATGTATATACAAAAAAGTATATCAGTAATGTAGTACCCATACCACAAGCTCTGCTTATTTTGAGGCCAGATGATGTTATGTGAAATGTCCGGGATTTTATTATTATATTCTCGATGGTTAGTTATCAGTATTCTTGCAGACTTAAAAAGGTTTGCAAGCTTATTGCCCATTAGTTTAATTCGTTATTTAGAAACTAGGTAACAAAAATAAAAAAAAAATAACAACCGAATTTAGAACCACCTCCTTTTTTTGAATTTGCTTAACAAAATAAGATCTTATCGTATCTTACGAATTTTTAGTTGGTCGGCAAATTATAGAATCATGACCAATATCGATGTAATGTAAGCTATCGATAACAACAGTGTGGCATCACTATGCGGTGCCGCAGTGTCGAAAGGGTGCAGCACTTCAGCGGCCGTCGCTGACATCTGACTCGAGAGAGGCCGACGACCTTTCAGTAATTTATCCTCACGTTGCGTAAACATTTAACTGTTTATTTGTTACTTCCTAATGATGTGTTAAACTTTGGCTGTTAAGAAATTCAACGCGGCTTCATCAAAGGGTAAATTGAGATTTTAATTTCTTATAAACAATTAGATGCCTGCGGTTTTACACGTGTGGTACTTACATAAGTAGTAGGTAGTATATTATCATCGAGGTTAGTAAGAATATTATGCTATTTGAGATCACAGACTAGGTCTGAAAAGCTAAAAAAGAAAACCGGCTTCTTTAAATAGAAAAAAATACAACTGAGTTGAAGACCTCCTTCATTTTTTGAAGTCGGTTAAAAAAGTTTTATTTTACGCTTTTTAATACTTTATCATTTTACAGAAAAGCAAAATACAAAATTTAGTTTTCTTTGGTGATCGGAAAGTATATAAATTTTTTTTTTCAAATCGGATCATAAATGACAGATTTATGATACCTTTATGTTTTAATAAAAAATACTAATGAAACTTCTGAATTTTCGTTTTTATACTATACCCACTTGAGATATTTTTCAAACTTGGTATACCAAGTCGTCTAACAATCTGTTAACATAACCACTGAAAGCTTAGATACAAGATACAAGAGTTTAACTCTTCAAATAAGCCATTAGTCAAACAAAAGTGGTTCTCAACTAAGTTGTATTTTTTTTTTTATATATCTTTTTTTTACTGACAGACTGATTGTCTGATTAATATATAAACTTGAAATTGGTAGGGTAAATCTGTCTATGTGTGTAGCAAAGTACTAAACAGAGAATTTTCAATATCTAATGAGCACAATTCGCTTCCTATGGATGTGTAGCTCGCTAGATACTTTGGGGTAGTTGTTGGTTATCTCGTGAATGGCAAGAGCTGAGAGCTGGCTTTAATCGTTAGATAGGTACTGTACTGTGTTCATCTCTTTGCTTCTTATTCTATGCTAAATAATTTTAAGTGGGGAAATCGAAGTATTAGTGCATGTCTTTAAAACAATTTATACAAAGTCAAAGTCAAAAGATACTTTATTAAATTCAATTACAAGGATCACGTTGAAATGTCTTACATACTAGGTGAATTTAGATGCCAATTCATCCTAACCCAAGCCCGAGAAGGATTGGCTAGAAACTCGTCTTGGTCCTAGCGCTTTTTTATATGATCCATCTTATAACTACCTTAACTACGAAATACTAATGCAAGAGAGTTTATACATTTCAAGTGTGTCGGTTAACTGTCTGACGGCAGAGCGATATGAGGCCATGCGTTCTTATCAATAATATAGTCATCTAAATTATAATAAGCTTTCTTCAAAAGACTACCTTTTATGTATGCTTTAAATTTTTTATTAGGTAGTTTAGTAGCATTTAGCGTTCGAAATTAGCACTGCTACTGTGAGGTCGCGTTCGTTTGTGCTTTAAACTCTCGACACCCCTGTACAGAACTCCCACCCCTATAGACTTATAACTTAATATCATAGTTGAGTGTACATATACAAAATCTAACTTTAATAAAGGTGTAAAATAATTCGCTTGAGCGCCAACCTCGCCCCGCGTTACCTCAAGTTGGAGCAAGACGGGCTGCGTTTTTGCTAATAATTCGTAAATAATTTTATTTTCGTAATTCGTAAATTATTTTTAATTATTTAAATAATTTAATAAAAAATCCCCGGCAACTACCACCTACTTTGTGTTAATATAACGGACTCAAAAAAAGTAACAGAAGAGCTGAAATTAAATTGGGTTTGTCCGATGTGTAAAGTGGTGGAGCCTAGGAGAGATAACACGAACACCCCCGTGCGAGTATGCGTCACCGAGTGCGACGAATCAGCTTCATCAGTTAATACGCGGCGTGAAGTCTCTCGTAAAGCTACGTCGTCTGCTCCGGTCAGCCCGCTTTTTTCTGCAGCTGATTCTGACTCCTTGGCTACAATGGTGACCGAGATGAGATTGCTAAGAGCGGACGTGGGGGAGATCAAGTCTCAGATGACGTCCTTAACGGAACACATTACCAAATGCAACGATCGTCTGGATGAGTGTAAAAAAAACCTAGCAGAAACTTTGAATAGGATTCAAGCAGTTGAGGCTCGTACGTCAGTTATACTTACACTTGAAAATACAATAACACAATTACGTGAACAACAAAGTGCACGAGCGCAATCCTATCTAAAGAATGACATTGAAATCTCTGGAGTTAATGAAGCGGCTAATGAAAACCCAATGCATATTATTCGGGTAATTGCCCAGAAAATCGGAATGCCTCTGGAGGACAAGGATTTAGCCTACGTCACCCGTGTCGGGCCCCTGCGACGAGACCAGGATTATCCGTCAAATGATGACTCTTCCAGAAAACTTCCTCGTCCATTGGTCATTCGGTTTCTAAGGCGGCACGAGCGTGAGGAGTTTCTCAAGGCGGGTAAGAGTAAGCGGAATTTAAATTGTTCTGACATTGGAATAAATGGCGCTCAGAGAATAATATACTTCAATGAGCGTCTCACCCAAGAAAAACGACAGTTATTTCGATCTGCGCGATACCGCTCCAAAGACTCGGGCTTTAAATATTGCTGGATTAAAAATGGCTCGCTATATGTTAGAAGACAAGAAGGGAACCCGGCGATCACCATTTAAAACATGGACGAGCTGCTCCGCCGCGTCAACCCCAAGGTACCGGGTGAGGAACCAAGTTAGCTGCTCCATGGAGCCGGCTGGTGTTTTTCGCCTCGAAAACTCAGTTGTTTCGAATCTCAACTTCAATATATTTGTTTTTATTTACGTATTAGGTTACTTATCTCTAAATTTAAACTTTTGCTTTAATCTTAAAAGTATAAAATATAATGTATATTGGCTTGTCACATATTTACACTCACACACCACAAACACACTTACATCGTTAAAAATTTACACACACAAATTACACACACTGCGCGAAAATGTTAACTGTATCACTATCTGCACAACAAGAATGACTCACTTTTTTCAAGAAAACTTTTATTTTATGGTCTTTTTTTATTATCAATATGGCTTTACTTAGCATAACTGATGACATAGATGAAACAATCTCAATTGAATGTCAGTCATTCACCTCACCTGAGCTATGTCAAGGCTTCTTATCTTCTACCGACCTGGACTTCAGGATTCTATCTTTTAATATCAGGAGTATACAAAGTAACTTCGACAATTTCGCTATTATGCTGCAACGTCTTAAATCGGAAATAGACGTCATCGTCTTAACGGAGTGCTGGCTATCCTCTGACTCAATAATAGACCGCTTACCAGGCTACTTTGCTTTTCGTTCAGCAAATCAAATAAACAAAAATGGTGGGGTAGTTACTTACGTCAAAAATTCATACAAAACCAATGTCTCGTATCCAAACATTAAGGATGCGGATAGTATGCTTGTAACTATCAACGATAGCATAGCGGTATTGGGTATTTATCGCTCTCCCGCAACTACCTCAATCGAACCTATGATTAACTCGTTGGACTGTGTGTTAGACACCTTAAAAAGCAAACCAATAATTCTAGTAACTGGTGATCTAAATATCGACATTTGCAAGCCTACGATAAGCCAAGTACCCGACTACCTGTGCCTTATGGCATCGCACAGTTTACTCCCTGCTATTACCATCCCGACTAGATATAACGCGTGCTTAGACCATATTTTTATTAAATCTAACTCTAAATCAGTCGGTATAGTTTGTAAGTCATCGATAACAGATCACGACATCGTAATTTCTGGTTTGTCACTCGAGTCTAAATTAAATCGTAGCCATGGTCCTCGGTGGCGTTCAAAAATTGATTTTGACGCTCTAGCCGCTGAAATCAATGTCTGTAATTGGTTAACCGTAATAACGGACATAACAGTAAATGGGGCAACTACAAAATTCTACGAATTAGTCAATAAATTAATAATAAAACATACTAGTATAATTAAAATAGGACGTAAACTAGTAAATATAAAACCCTGGATTACTCCTGGTTTGATTCGATGTATGAGGAACCGTGACAAACTCCATAGTGAGTCTAGAGCTTTGCCGGGTGATATGGAAAAACATAAAATCTACACCAGGTACCGAAATTTCTGTAACAAGCTTATCCGCAAGGTTAAAATGGAATACAATAGACAACAACTTGAACAAAGTAAAAATGATCCAAAAAGGTTATAGAAAACTATTAAAAATGTCTGTGAATCTACACGCCATCACAATGCTGCAACAGAATTATTAACTGCTACCAACGATGAGAAAAGGTCTCTTAATTTCTGCAATCAGCATTTCGCCTCAGTAGGAAAAACACTAGCGGACAACATTCTAAATAGACTATCAGAAACTCAAAAGTCCTTGGTTAATTCTTACCGACCTCTCAGGTTGGTTGCACAGTCTCTCTATCTCTACCCGACAGACCCAAATGAAATCTACAAGATAATTGCCAACTTCAAAACTGAAAGCTCTCCAGGTCTTGATAAGCTAACCGCTGGACTATTGAAAAAAACACTCCCGTCATTAATTGTACCTTTAAATTACATTTTTAATCTAAGTCTGGCGACTGGCTCTTTCCCAGACTGTTGGAAAATCGCTGCTGTTTCGCCCATCTACAAATCAGGTCCCAAGAATGCACCTGATAACTACAGACCAATTGCTTTGTTAAGCGTAATCTCTAAAGCACTTGAGAAGATTGTCAGTAATCGGCTTGTGTCATTCTTAGAGAAACATCATCTCTTGTCAGATCGTCAGTTCGGCTTCAGAAGGGGAAGATCGACCGAAGACGCTGTCTTAGTTAATCTAGTTTCATCGTCTGTTGAGAAGGGTGAGCGCTGTATCGGAGTATTCCTCGATCTGGCAAAAGCTTTTGACACCGTCTCGGTCGACCTACTCTTAAAAAAGCTGGAATCTGCAGGAGTTAGGGGAGTTTCACTGGCTTGGTTTGAAAGTTACCTTTTAAACCGAAGGCAGTGCGTAAAGGTCGGTAGCAATCTTAGCTCACAGCTTCCCATTGACTTTGGCGTGCCTCAGGGCAGCATTCTTGGCCCCACACTTTTTACGCTTTATTTGAACGACCTTCTCCAATTACCATTAACAAATGCGGAAGTCATAGCATACGCAGATGATACAGCTATTTTATTTCATGGCTCTAACTGGGATCTGGTTAAAGGCTATGCAGAGGTCGGACTCTCTGAGGTAGGGAAGTTCCTAAACAACAACCTTCTCACACTTAACGTTACAAAGACTAATTACATCGCATTTTCTAAAATCTCTGGCGCAAGAGCTCCCAGAGACCTGATACTCAAACTACATACTTGCTCATATGATCCATTCAGTTCAAATCAAAGCTGTTCTTGCAATACAATTGATAGGACACCAACTCTCAAATACCTTGGCATAACATTGGATGAAAATCTAAATTATAAAAAACATCTCTCGGATTTAGCTGGACGAGTTAGAAGGCTCATATTTATTATGAAAAAGCTTAGAAACTGCTCGCCAGCTGACATCTTAAAGCTAGTTTATACCGCTCTCTGTCAGTCTATAATCCAGTACTGCATCTCTGTTTGGGGCAGCGCGGGAAAAAGCTTTCTCATACAGCTCAGAGGGCGCTGATCAAAGTCATGCTTAATAAACCTTTCCGTTTCCCAACCGACACCCTCTACCAGGAGTTTAACGTTTTGCGAGTCCGCCACCTCTTTGTCCTTAGCGCAACGATTAAAACTCACAAAAGTATAAGGGATCGTACAGATTACCTAGACATATGTGAAAGACGTTCTTACAGAATCTGTATCCCAAGAACTCATTCTGAAATGGCAAGACGAAGTCCGAGTTTTTCACTTCTGAATACCTACAACAATGTTTGTAAAAAGTGTGACATTAGGGATTGCACTGCTTATACTTGCAAAAGGACTATTCAGCAATGGCTTCTTAGTCTTTCGTATGATGAGGTGGAAGCTTTGATATAGCTCGTTGTCAGCGCAAAAAAAAAAAAAAAAAATCTCAATCACACTCACTTTCATTCACTCACCTGCACATATACATACATACACACACGCATATACACATCCACATACACAAACACACACACACACAATACATGCATGCAATCTAAAACTGCCGATTTTAACATTTGTAATATGTATACTAAAGCCAAACATCGCCAAAAATGTATTAATTAGGTAACTCGAGCTCATGAGACCCAAGATACAGGCTTCTACGCCTAGTTTGGGCCTCGCTGATACTGTAAATTAGTGTAATTCTTTTTGGCAATAAATATTCTTATTCTTATTATAATTATTATTCTTATTTTCAGGAAGCATATTATAGAAGCGCACCATGTTCCCCATAAAGGACTTATTTACTTTTTCTAGTCGAAACCTAGGGATGTATAATTTATGTCTGCTCTTAGTGTTGAGTCTATGAAGGTCACTATTTTGCTGAATCCCATCTATATTTTTATGTGTGTATAAAAAAAATCATATATATATTGTGAAGCTATTGTGAGAATAGTAATTTCTTTGTATATTTCTCTCAAAGATTCTCGTGGTTTCATTTTATAAATGGCAACAGAATACCTCAACAGATATCATCGTTTTCATAATAATGCTCAAGTACGTAGGTAGGAGGTAAGTGTCCTTAAGAGGGTGATGTTCAATAAAAGAACTTCCTTGGTCTACAAACAAACCTCCAAATAAAATTTACGTTCATATAACATTTTCGCGATCAAAACACAACAATAGTGCGTTCTAGGATTCTGTTAATTTTAATCGCGACATCTAGTTGTGAATTTAGAACTAAAAGGCTAACTTTCTTCCTTCCACTGTTATCTATTCCGAGATAAAGATTTTTAAATTGAATTCAACGTAAAAATCATGAATTTCAATCAAAGTCCGTAAACTTTTATAAAAGCTTTCAATGCTAGGTAAATTTGCGCGTGTTTCGCCTTCTGATTTCGTCGGGTACGACAGACAGACAGACCGGCGCCGCAAGGATTTCAGGGTTTGGTAATCCGAATAAGTAATCAGGCGAAGTGGAATTATTATTTATAACAATAACCCTGATTTTACCTGACCGGGTAGTTTTAGATGACAGTTCTAAAATAAGTTAATATTGACAATAATAATTGACATTATTAAACAATAATTAATAATGTCAATATTGCCATTGTCATGTGTATAATATTGTTTATGGTATGATGTCACAAAGTCGTATCTTATCGATAGTCATTTGTTATTTTTAAAAAATGGTGCAAAAAAAACATTATTTCAAGTCATACCTGAATCAATAACCCTAACTCCTTTTAAATAAAAACAAGAAAATTACTAATAAACCAGAAATAACTGGAGAAAAATACATAATATAAGAGCGAGTTGTTTGATACGCAAGACGACCAAAAATAATCGACGTCATACTATAAAATCGAATCACTTGACATTGGCATAATTGACTTAATTGTCATTGTTATGACAGATGCCTTAACGAAGGAGTAGACGAAGATCTAACCAACACGGGCTTTCACCGACAAACGTCACATTCTTCGTTCGTCATTTCATGAAGTAACATATCTCTGTTAATTTAATTTTTCTTACTCGTTTTATTGCATGTTTTATTCAGTAATCTTAGCGGAATTTTAATGAATAAGTTGTGACTACATGGGACAATATGAACAATTGAATTAACTGTGTATTATGGTTCAATGTGATTTGAACGACGAGGAATCCCAAGAAAATTTTAGACGGCCATTCCGCGTGACGTCTAGAATTGACAATTGACCATTGACTAGGACTTTAACAAACAAATAAACTAAAACAAACCTAAACTCTTGACACTGATAAATTGACATTATTATGTCACATGCCATAAACAAAGAAGAAGAAAAAGAAGCAGAACAAAAGTCACTTAATCACTTAATAATTAAGTCTGTCAAAAGTTAAACACTGCTTAAAATAGTGCCATCCCTTTTGTAAGAGGGATAAATAGTGAGAGGGCGAATCTTAAGCAGTATTTTGGCAGTATTCAAGTAGAGAGACATTTATAAGAAAGGCCGCACATTTATTTAATAATAAGATAGACCCGTAATCATGAAGCCGTCTACCTTGATAAATACACGAATCATAAAACGCAGATTTACATAATTCACCCTATCGAGTTTGCAGTCGAAAGATAACTTCTAAATAAATTATTTACTTCCACTTCTACCCTAATATAGTCCGGGAGTCAATGGACCTTTTCGTACCTTGCAATGTTACGGTTCGCTTGTATTCAATGGTCTATCTTGATTACAGATTTGCTAATGTGTTAATTTAAGACTGTTGTGATCTCTATTTATTGGCTAGAATGACAAGGATAGACTATACTGAAACGCGCCTTACAGAGTTAGGTGTTAAAATCTGCTGCGCAGTGGGAAAAGGCCCGGCTGCGACGCAGAAAGTTGCGGATTCGATTCTCGCCGATAGACAAATATTTCTATGGTCTGCTAGTATTTGTCTCGGGTTTGGGTGCTTCTATGTATATTATGTGATAGGAACACCCATAACACAAGTTCTAGTTTAGTACTTTGGGGCCAGATGATGTTGTGTGAAATGTTCGGCATTATTATGATAATTTTAACTATGTGCATAATCTCATGCAAATCTATATGCAAATTAGAGTCCTTGAAGGAAAGCATCATAAGAAACTGCCGGTTTTCTTATGACAATAAGAATATCAATATCGGTCAATGGCCTCAATTCTGTTGGCACCAACCTAACTATTTTTAGCTAATATTAGGTTTTGAACTGTTAAATCAACCTTTGGTATTCTGCTGCTACCAACTTATCCTAATTTAATTTATTCTAACTTAATCAGGCGTTCCTAATTTAGTTAGATGGTACCAACCGAATAGGTTTTATAAATGCTATGACTAAGTTAAAATATTTTAGACAGTTCCTAATTTAAGAAATGAACCAACCGAATTGCCACCAATATCAAATTATTTTTAGGTAGGTATGATATTAAAATACTAGTGTTCATTGTTTTTTATTAGACTACCTAATAGGGTACCTGTAGCACCTTTTAAACACATGCAATTTTTTGTCTGTTTTTATTGATGTAATATTTTCATCATTGTCCCTCGCTCTACAAGACAAAACCCGCCCTACAAAAACGAGAAATGGGTATTTTAACGGAGATGGAAAAAGTTTTCCCGCGTTTTTTAGCTCTTTCTTATCATAAAATTTCAGATTTCACGACGGAAAGAGTAAACAAATTGTATGGTAATAGAAAAATTGTCTTCTTTAGGAATTTGTCTTAAGTTTTATAATGACGATCACAACGCGCAATGTACTTGGGGTTTAAATTATTAACATGAAAAAAGTATAAGTATATATAGTTTAAAAACCAAGGACCTAGATTGTTGTTTGGGGCAAAGGTCCCCTTCATCTTCATTCTCAGCATGATGAGAATGAGGATTAGTAAAGATATAGCTGTTCGTATAGGTACACGTTATTCTTTATGAAATAAGACTCATCTTATATCTATTTGAGTTATCCAAATCGGACCATTACTTACAAAGATATTAAGTAATAAACATTATGCCATTCCTTCCGGTAAAATAAAAAAAGGGGGTGCGTGTGACGTCACTGGGACGGTCCAAGCCCAGCCGGCCTTCTTACTTCACCATTCGATAACTGGCAGCGACCGTCCCTGTGATGTCACAGCTACCGCAGCGGCCACTCAGTGAACTTCGCTAGTACAAAAATGTTTACACTGTATGTTTAGTATTTCTTAGCTCTATAAATCTGCATTCTTAACTAAAAACGTTGTGGATTTTCATTGTAGCAGCGCTGATTTTCGGTACTTGCCTAAGTAGCATTATAACAGCTGAAGCCCCGGTAGAGGGTGGATTGGACTGATAAATGATGATGATGATAAAAGGAAAACCTTGCAAAATCCTTCAGCCTTGCCGATGAACGTCCCATTTTTCTCACACTCGGCAAAATCAAAGGTCACATACCAACGCGATGGCATTTGTTATTAAACGTTCGATAGAAATATCGAAAGATTCCATCTGTCTTGTTTCCAGGAATGCTTTGGGCTCCTTCAAAGACCCTTCATTTTATATTTAGTTTTTTAAGCTTGCTTTTTTATGTTTAACATTACTTATATTATTATAAATAAATAATAAATAAATTATTCACAGCCAGGGGCCAGATGATGCCCCAAAGAAAGCAGAGCTTGTGTAATGGGTACCACATGATTGATATACTAGGTACTTGTATACTGTTTTTTTTTTGTAAATACATACATATTATGCATAGAAACACCCAGACTCGAGACATGTTTGCAGATCATATAAACATTTGTCAAACATAAAGTATTTGTAAAGTAACATTTGTCAAACATAAAGTTTTGACGACCTCTGTGGCGCAGTGGGCTTAGAACCGGCTGAGACGCAAAAGGTTGCGGGGTCGATTCCCGCCGCGGGACAAATGTTTATATGAACTGCAAATATGCCTCGGCTCTGGGCGTTTCTATGCATAATATGTATGTATTTACAAAAAAAAAGTATATAAGTAGTATATCAGTCATGTGGTACCTATAACAAAAGCTCTGCTTACTTTGGGGCCAGATGATGCTGTGTGAAATGTCCGGTATTATTATTATTATAATTATTAAGTATCCTATGCATGTATTTAAAAATATATAATTAGTATTATATTAGTCATCTGATCACCATAATACAAGCTCGACTTAAAAAAGTCTCTCAACTGCTTTCAAGAGTTATTCACTGTTTAAAATACTGCTATCCCTTATTGTAAGATAGTGATAGATAGAAATAGAGACAAATAGTGACAGAGCGAATCTTAAGCAGGGATTAGGCAGTATATAAGTTAAGAGTCGTTTTATAAGTATGCTTGTTATATGTTCAAGACTTAACTGTAAAACGAATCTTCATGAAACGAGATAGATGGTATCATTGGGATAGATATAATAGGATTCTTGGGGGCTCTTGCATGCAGGTGGGACAGTGTCCTACAAAGTTTTTGGGTGTCAGCCCTGATTAACTCTTTTACTCGGCAAATCTATTATATTAATTAAGGTGGTTTTTGGGTTAGTAGAAATTGTTTTTAACATTTAATTTAATTTATATTACTTTGTTATTGATCAATTATTTTATTTTATTTTTACTTTTATGGATGAAATGGATCTTAGTTATCTGAATAAATATATAATATTATTATTAATATATTACAAGCTACATGTGTACCACACATGAGAAACAACTACATTCGTTATAACTTTTGAAACTATCATGATTATGAACTAGCAATGTAATAGGTTGGGGAAAAAGTTTCTTCGCATTTTTTAAGAAAATTCAAAACATTTTTTAATATAGTTTATTTACATTTAACTAAAGTATGTAGGTACCATTTTGTTCGATAACTTTTTGCCATATTGTTGGGACATGATCCCATTGCTATAGAAATTTTTGGACTTCTGATCAAAATACCGCGACAAGTGGTTTTGGCAGTCCTCTCGTGATGTTAACCTGACACTGCCTAAAGAATTCTGAAGAGACCGAAACAGGTGAAAATCTGAAGGTGCAAGGTCAGGACTATACGGCGGATGCATTAACACCTCCCAGCCAAACTCTCTTAATTTTTGCTGAGTGGCTAAAAATGTGTAATGTCTAGCGTTATCATGATGAAAAACCACACCCCTTCTGTTGATTAATTCCGGCCGCTTTCTCTCAACTTCTTGCTTTAATCTCATCAGTTGTTCCCAGTAGAGTTCAGAATCGATGGTCCTGCCTGGTAGTAACAGCTCATAATGAATAATGCCCTTCCAATCCCACCACACACACAGCATCACCTTGTTGCGAGTTAACCCGGGTTTCGCCACAGTCTGTGAAGCCTGACCGGCCTTTGACCACGACCTTTTTCGCACGTTCTTATCGTACGTGATCCACTTTTCATCACCAGTTATCAGCTTCTTCAAAAATGGTTCGGTTTCATTACGTCGTAATAAATAATCACAAATGAGTACACGATTCATTAGGTTTCTTTCAGTGAGCTCGTGAGGTATCGAGCTTTTTTGTGTACCCAATTTTTTTCAAATGCGCCAAAACTGTTTTGTGGTCAATTCCCACTTTTTTAGCTACGTCGTAACTACTGATATGCCGATCTTGCTCCACTTTTTCAAAAATGGCATCCATTTTATCCGTAATAGAGCGACCAGAGCGACGTGCATCTTTGACATCAAAATTTCCGGATTGAAAACGCTTAAACCAAATTTGTGCTACTCTCACAGACACTGCACTAGGTCCATAAACATCGCAAATTTTTTTCGAGGCTTGCGTTACATTTTTACCTTTTTTGTAGTAAAATTTTAAAATGTATCGAATTTCTTCATTAGATTCAGTCATCTTGACGAAAAACAAACAAAAATCACACATTTTCCTAATTTGAATTTGGAATAATGTTCTTTAAAATTTAAACTTTTAATGATACCAAAACCAGCCAGATACAAATAGTATAGCCAAAGAGATTTTATTACAAGCTCATACATACTATAATGCGAAATGATTTTTCCCCCAACCTAATATAACGTTTATCTATTTGTAATATAATACTTTTTAATGCATTATTTTTATTCATTTACTCTTATGTATGTCACGTCCGTGATGTCACCCTGTTTAGGCCCAGTCTGAAAACCAGCGCCGCTTACCATGTTTGGGAGTAGCAAGACTGGACCTGTTTGACCGAACTCTCAGAGAAGGACTGATTGATAATAATAACTGTAAGGACACTTACTCGCATTTAGTGTTGCCCTGTTTTATTTTGAGCACTCCTTTTTTTTCTTCTTTTTGCGTGTGTCAAATAAACATTTTCTTCTTTCTTTCAAAACGTTATATTTACCATGATATGTGAGTTTTACTGCTTCTCTATATTTCGGCACAGTTGCATGCGCCATGATTACGAGATAAACTTACTACTTTCGTATGAGTCAGTGGCCAATAGGCCGTCCATAGGCCATGGCCTATCAGCTCAATTGATAGTAGCTGAGCCTTCTGCGCTGTAGGTTGGGAGATCGATTTCCTCTCAGGATAATCATTTGTGTGATGAACAATAGGTGTTTGTTCTGTGTCTGTTTTATCAGTCATCTGGTCACTATGTTGTGTGTATGGTCCACCAATATTTGTTTATTTATTTGTAGCAACTTTTGAAAAGCTAGGACAGCTTAAGGTGTATAAAGCACGTTTTTAAACTGATGTCACTTCAATATTAGATCAAACAAGGTTACAAAGTATCTACCGATTTTGTATGATGCTTTTAGGTAAGTCTTCTTTAAACGAAGTTCAGTGAGCAGAAATTAGTTATGATCCTGTCACGTCTCCGGTATATTACTGACGTTAAACAACGGTTGTTTCGAAGAATGCATGCTAAACTAGCTTCAATTGATATTCTAACAGTAATCTCAATTTACCTTGACTATAACTACTGTGCAGACTGAAGACTTGATTGAATTGGGTTATTGGATTCGGTCTCAGGTTTACATTTAGATTAAACGCTTTGGGTAAACTAAATCTTGCTATTTTGGGGATGTTAGGAGTAATCGCAAATTGAACATCACAGAACATAATCAAAATATAAGTACCCAATTGTATACTACCGATGGAAGAGGTGACGAGATATAACGTACTGATCACGTCTGCTGCTATTTACAAATTTGCAGTAGAATACTGCCATTATTTTAGGGCTGTATTCAGAACTATCTTAAACTCAGGGGAGTTTGAGTCTTCTGTACATATTACAGAAGACTCAAACTCTTTTCTAAGACATCCTCAAATGCTTGAACTACCGTGACTAGAGATTACATCAACTCTATATTCACACAGCGAATAAGTTTTTTAATAATTTGAACTAAACTCAACTCAGAAGAGTTTGAGTGGAATATGGCTCTAAGACATCCTTAAGAGCTGGAATGAAGATAACAGAGACTAGGGATTAGCCCGCGTCAGTTTAATATCAACTCCATATTCGCAGAGCGAATTCGTTTTTAAATATTCTGAACTAAACTCAACTCAGAGTTTGAGTCTTCTGGAATATGGCTCTATGATATCTTTAAGGGCTGGAATGAAGACTACAGAGACTAGGGATTAGCCCGCGTCAGTTTAATATCAACTCCATATTGGATGGCCGTTTTCTTAAAATGAAACCTAGCTAATCGATTTATCACCCCCGAAACCCCCTGCATACTAAATTTCATGAAAATCGTTGGAGCCGTTTTCGAGAAATTATTATTACATTAGATTCTCACCTTCAAAGGTAAAATGAGGTAGACAGAGAAAATAGTTCCACTTACTACGATTGTAAGGTACAATTAAAACGACCACATCATTACCTCCCGTTTTGCTTTCCGTACAAGAACGGAAATATAATTATGTTAACTGTTTACTTTCGTCACGAACTGAAAGTAACACGCAATTCTGTTACATAATTAGTTAGATATATGATTTTACCTTGAACATGTTCAATGTTTAGCTTCCTTTTCCTTCCCACAGTTGGGACTTGGGTTAGGCCTTATTTAGGTACCCATAGAACTATCTAGAAATACTACTTACAATAAGGTGATTAACTCACTGATAAAACTCAACTGGACAACTGGACTGTAGCCCAGTTAAAATTCTACAGTAGTACCAAAGCATTCATGCATGACACACAGGTCCTCAAGCCACGTTATAATCACATGTCAGTGTTACACTGGGGCTTGCTCTACACAGACTACACAATACTCTGCCAGAATTTCAATCTCAGCTGACTCAAAAGTAATTTACTATGTCCTCTACACGCATCGTGTGAAGCTAGACTAGCGAGGAATTCGTCTGCCTGCCTCATATTAACAAGGTGACGTGTTTAGAATGAGCGAGTTGCTAAGGTATGCCACTTGTCACCTATTGCTTTACTGGAAATTATGATGGCCTGAAGTGATTTGTGTTAATAGATGAATTCAAGCATTAGAAAAAAAATGATGTTACCACAGATAATCATAGGATCTGTTTCGTTACTGTCTATAGGATGAGCGAGTTGCAAAGGTATACTTCCTCTTATTGTGGTTCTTGTTTGATAAGCTGCCGGGAACAGTGCGCAGAACCCAGTAGGTACTACTATTAGACAGGCAGCAAGCAGCTGGCAAGCTCTACTGGAGTGTGGCACCAAACCAAATAGCATGGCAGTAATGGCACGCAAATAAATTGCCTATAGTTTTCGGCATCATCATGATAAGTTGGGCAGTAGATTTGACGGGCATACAAAGAGGCAGTGTCATTCTACATACACTGACTCATTTTACCAGGGTATACTGAAAATTATGATAAAAATTATGATGATGAAAGAAATTTGTATTACGCAGATGTTGATTTGTGTTGACTTATCGTCTACCTGTGGCGTAAAAGTCTGTCTTTGTTATTCCAATGCCAATTAATAAAAATAGCAATCACTAATAATTTGCACAAATAACATTAAATAACAACACAACAAATAATAAGATAGAGCCTTATACTCGTGTAAATCTACGCATGTCTATTACATTTCAGTAGTATAGCATTTTGGACGTTATCCACAACATGAAGGTCGTATTTAAAGTTATAAATCAATTGAAGTCAAAAAACCGTGTTTGTATGTGTTTTATTCTGGAATACTGCCCTAATACATAGTAAGTTTCTTAAGTAAGTAGAGAGTCTAAACGGTCCATAACTCCTTGTAGACGTCAACCACTTCCACTACAAAACATTACTGTACTCAACGAATGAGTTTTTAACCAAAAAAACATCTGTTCGTTCGTAATTTTAGTAGGTAAACATTTGTAAATGGTTTACCGTTATAAGGTAGGAAATTGGAAGACATTTTAAGAAGTAAAATGATTAGGAATGAGTTCCAATTTCAGACGTTTCCGAAATTATTCATCCGGTGAAGAAACGTTATTTCAGCAAAACATTTGTGATAAGAAAAGTGGTTGAAAATCTGTATCTACTTGTACAATGTGAAAAGATTTCATGAATACATAAATGTGAAAAAGTTTTCCACTCTCAATGCTTTACATTTCGGATTTGTATTTCATATTTTTAGGAGATTCATTCATCGCATTAAAAAGATACAGTAGTCTGAATAGGATGAAGAAATAGGTGCCTGCTTTCAACACAGAAATATTTTTGCAAAAATATGCGTAGAGGCAAAAAATATTTTATCATGAAAGTTGGCTTCCTATTAGGTGGAAAAAGTAAACAATGTTCTTACATAATTTATAAAAGTGTGGAAGGGTTATTATCTGCATAGCAAAGTATTGAAACATTTAGTTTCAATACGAAAACTACAAATTTCGTAAATCGTACGATTATATACATCGTATGACGAAGGCAAAACCACTCACATCGCCAGAATACAGTCATCTCAGTTAGGAAAAAATCCTTATCTACAGAAACGTACATAAAAGCAATAAAAAATAATATTAAACAATTGAACTGTCTAAGGGTCTAAAGCGACCTATAGATATCTCAACGGATCCAGATCACTGCCAGAGAGCATCGTCTCCAATACAGCGCTTAGAAAAATACAAGCCATCTTTTGCATTTCGCAATGTTTTTAGACAGATCATTTTGAAAACTCAATAAATTAGTAATTATATGTTTTGACTCCAGGTTTCAAGCGCTTTCAAATTCAAAGTTTTCCCCAAACTACGAGTAGATATACATTGGATAGACGATCTATTGGGTATTCAAAACGTGTACGTTCGGAAGTAGGGCGATGAAGTCGACTAACGAATCACATGTCGTTTCAATTTGCGCCCTGATTTATTTATAGTTTCTATATTATGCATCATATAGAAGGCAATGATGGACGGTTGTGTATTTATAAAAGTTACGAGTTATTTTTATGATGGATTTATTTTAAGGCCAGTCTCAGCTCTTTATCTCTTTCTCTTTAATTTGACAGTATTCTTCTTCTTCTTTGTTAATGGCATGTGACATAATAATGTCAATTTTGCCAGTGTCAAGTGTTTATATTTGTTTATAGTCAATTAGTTTGTTAATAGTCTTAGTCGATGGTCAATTGTTAATTCTAAACGTCATCGCGGAATCGCCGTCTAGAATTTTTTTGGGATTCCTCGTCGTTCAAATCACATTGCACTATAATACACATATAATTAAACTGTCCATACTTGTCCTATGTAGTCACAATTTATTCATTAAAATTCCGCTAAGATTACTGAATTAAACATTCAATAAAACGAGTAAAAAAAAATTTAATTAGCAGAGTTATGTTACTTCATGAAATGACAAAAATGAATCTAATTTGACAGTATTATCAGAAGAAAATTCTAGACGCTCATCCCGCGATGACGTTTAGAACAGACACGACCATAGACTCTGTGAACGACGATAGAAACAGAATTACTTGACATTAGCAATTGTCATCACGATAGGTGCCATTATAGCAGAATCGTTTTTATTTTACGCTATTTTAGTACTTTGTAATTTTTCGAAATACTACTGGAAAGTCACAGGAAAGCAAAAAATATCGAAATGATTATAAATAAATATATCTGGTCGTTTTTCGCAGTAAACATTGTGCTCCTATATTAGTTACTTTTTGTTATTTGGGGTTTTATTTATAATTTTGGTGATTTTATTCAAACAAAGCTAGAGTTATTGACTTAGGTGTGCATAATTGGAATAAATGTTTTGTTTCATTGTGAATCGAGCAAAAATAACCCGTATAATTATTTTATACAGAGAAACCAATGTTTATAAAATCACAAACGACGAACGACAGCATACGACTTTGTGACGTCTTACTATAAAAATCGAATAACTTGACATTGGAAAAATTGTCATCATATGACACATGCCATTTATGAATAAGAAGAAGAAAAAATCATAATTTCTTCTACTTGGATGACATTTATACTTTCCATCTATTTTAATTCTAAACTAAACTACTTAACCGATTTTTATAAAATGTCTATGGGACCAAAAGGGAGGTAGGTATACCTTTTTACTTGAAAAATGAATTTGTCAACTCGGTTCATAAAAAATATAAAATAAAAGTCGGTCGGTTTGAAGTCGGATAAAAATAATCGAACAGACGCAATCAAACGCGATAGATAATGTATATTTTAGATTAGCTATCCTGTCTTTCACCACCACCCTGCAAAACATGGGGGTATTTCAGATTAAAACATGCAGAGCTGAACTGCATTATTTGCCTATTTGCGGTTTCTGCTTCTGACGTTATCCATTTCATTCAACAGGCTTCCACAATTTCCAAATGTATTTTGAGATTAGATTTGAAATATGAAATATAATTTATAAATTACTAGCTGCTGTCCGAGGCTTCGCTCGCGTGGTACCTACATAAAAAGTAGCCTTTGTCCTTCTCCAAGGTCCCACCTATCTCTATACCGAAATTCATCGAAGTCGGCTCAGCAGTTTAGGCCTGAAAACGTAACAAACAGACAGACAGAGTTACTTAAACATTAATAATATTAGTAGAGATCTACGTGGGTACTAAGCACAACCATCTTCTTGGTATAAGTCAAAGGGTAAATTTGTATGTCGCTTAAGCGTCTCTGTATACTACTATGTGATTTATAAATTCTTATAGCTATATATTATATTTTATACACATTTTAAACAATTTTAAATTCAACATATATTTATATTCAATTCAAGGATCACTTTGAAACTAGGTGAATTCAGGTGCCAATTCCATCTAATCCAAAGCCTATAAGAATTGACAACAAACTCGTCCTGGTACTAGCGCTCATTGTATGAACCTTATAACTAGCATAACTACAAAAAACGAATACAACAGGTTAATAGGTTTTACATAGCAAATTTGTCAGGTAACTTTCAGAGGGCACAGCAACATGAGACCATGCATTTTTATCAACGACATAGTCATTCGTATAATATCATTATATTATTACTTTCTTCACAAGACTACCTTTTATGTAAGCCTATTCGCTCATCACAGATGTTTCTATGTATGATATGTATGTATTTACAAAAAAAGCATAGTATATAAGTAGTATATCAGTCATGTGGTAGGTACCCATAACACAAGCTCTGCTTACTTTGGGGCCAAATGATGTTGTGTGAAATTTTCGGGTTTTTTTTTTATTTATTTATCACAGATATCGTTCTATTCTAATCTGTCCACGTTCCAGCTTCAATTATAATTACCTAAACAACTGATTCGGTTATCTTTATGGCCAAATTAACATCGTTTGTTGACGACTTCGTAAACAGAAAGCGTAATATAAAAACACGTCTAAAGCTATCGTTCAGCTGCAAATAGCTCAAGTACAGTTTTCGATTCGATTTCGATTTCGATTCTAATCGAACTCAACTCTTTAATCTATAATCGAGTTCTTGAATGAATTTAAGTAGAAAAACCCGTCAAGTTTATTACAACTATAAAACGTTACTTCAAAACCTGAGAGTAAATTTCACTTACCAAAGAGTATTTACGCAGAACTTGAATTGCATTCCCATATGTCACATCTCGAGCAATCAGCCATCGAAACTCCGAGTCCGTGACATCAAGCTACTAGCACGTGAGAACGATTTCAATAATAGACAATGTAGAGAATTGTGAAAAAGCCGGTGTTTTGTTTGGAACGTTATCATTATTACTGTTATTGTATCGTGCTGCCGGATGATTGGCATTGTGCAATGCTTGGAATTTTAGTCTCAGCGCAACATGTTTTTTTCTGACTACAGCATTAGATTAGCCAGTAGGTGCCTGATCGCCTAACGTCTGAATACAAAAACGCTACTTTTTGAAGGTTTTGTGAAGGCACTTTTTCGTCACTTGCCGGATACAGTTTTATAATTCATTATTAATTTATGATGACATCTGTAGCGCAGTGGGTAAGGTCCGGTTGAGACGCAGAAATTAGTGGGTTCAATTCCCGCCGCGGGACTAATATTTGTATGATCTGCAAGTATTTGTCTCGTATATGTTTGTTTCTATGTATAATATGTATTTAAAAATATATAAGTAGACAGTCATGTGGTATCCATAAAACAAGCTCTGCTTACTTTGAGGCCAGATGTTGCTGTGTGCAGTGTCCAGGATTATTTTATTTCCTAAGTTCGCTTTGCTATTCTATTTGGAAAATGGTGTACAATGTTTGTTAAACAAAATACAATAATAATTCAATATATCGTCATTATGTAATATTAAATAATAAAATTTACATCATATTACAATTGAGATATATTATAAGAACAAGCTAAATGCTTGTAACCAGGACTTGAGTTCCTTAATAAATTTATTTGAAGGTAATTTTTTGAAGGATGACGTGGTTTCAAACGTTCGAGTTACTCTCAAATGCTTAAGTAGCTCTTCAGTACTCATTTTAAGGACCAAACCTATTACACAATAGAACTCAACTCTTCTCTTCTCTCAACTCAGAAAACAAACTCAATTCTTGAACAAAGCATCGAGAATTTTTTTTTTACAGAACTGAGCATTTCGTTCAGAACTGTCTTAAAATCTGTGCTTGATTCTTGATCTAAGTTTGAATTGTATTTAGAAATACGGGCCTTAAATCCAATGATAGATTATAATAGTTTGGTCCACGTTCGTAACTAAGATTTCATAACTAGTTATATATCAGGATTTTTTTTCACTGTTTATACATGACTAAGATGTTCTCGTTATCAAAATGGAAAAGAGTCTTGTTTAATAACTGGTTATAAAACAGTGAAAAAAACCTGATATATAACTAGTTATGAAATCTTAGTTACGAGCGTTGACCAAACCATTATATTGACCCCATGTCATTAATGAATGATACTTTCCAAATCTTGAAAGGTTTCTTCACGTCCGGTTTTCGAAAGAAAACGGTGGTATTCATTGTGTATTTGCATAACAAAATCACCCCGACCACGCCTCTGTAATCTTGCAAGGAGTTCTCAGTTAAGTGGCTGCCTAATGTATCCACCTTGTTAGAATAATCTTTAGGTTATTACTGTTACTGTTTAGGTTTGAAGGGCACTGGGGCAAGTGGAATTACCGGGCAAACAGACATAGTAACTTATGTCTAGGGCCAGCAACGTGCGTGTGATACCTCCCGGTATTGCAAGCGAGATAGGTAACGGTAATCTTACCATTACCATCAGGTGGGGGGGACGTATACTTGTTTGCTGGCTCAGTTGTATAAAAAAACCCTTAGACAGAGTAATAATAATAAATATTGCTGGACAATGCACATAACACCATCTAGTCTCAAGCTAAGCACAGCTTGTATTATGGTAACTAGATGACTGATAGAATACTTATATATATTTAAATACATACTTATGATACTTTATAACATCCAAACACAGAACAAACACCTATGTTCTTCACACAAATGTTTATCCTGGGAGGGAATCGAACCCTCAACCTACAGTGCAGAAGGCAAAGTTACTACCAACAGAGCTGACAGGCCAGTCAATAATATCATATTAATTGATTACTCCAGCTTCTTCTAACCAACTGCTAACCAGAACAACGTCAAACAATAATCTATACCCTTAAACGAGCAATTCTTGTATATATGTATTTATATAATCTGAATATTGGAACGGCTCCAACGATTTTTATGAAATGTAGTAGGTAGTAGTAAGTAGTAAATTTAATTTGCGTAAAATGTAAATTTAAAATGCGCCACCACAGTGCTGATGCGCATACCAACGGCGGCGTCACGGAAGACCAGCGTTATAGAAGCGTTCTAAACGTTATTTATAACACATGCTGAGTGACAACCAATTTTTCTGTCAATTTAATTAGTTTTTAAGTTCTTATATGATATCATATGACTCAAAATAAACTTTTCTTTCTGTCTAATTAATTTGTTTTTTAATAATTATTCTCCACAGAAATATATTTGTACGTAATTTCAAAAACTACGAAGCTATGAAAAACATGATATTCTCACCAGTTAGTGTTGAAAACATCAAAGAATGATCACCACTAGAACAATGATGTTTTTGTAAGGTGTAGGTACTGTCAGCATTACATAGCGTAGGATATACTTAACTAGAATTGCAATTTATAAGAGAAGAGTGCTAGGGTAACATTTATGTCTTTGACATAAGGTACCAAATGCAACGATTCACGTCTCTTCTCATAAGTCCATGGCTAAGAAGTTGCCGTTCTATAGTACTGGCCATTTGAAATGTAATTTCTAAGGTGGGCTAAGAATTATAATTTCAAATAAATCATATTTAAAAAACATGGGATTATATTTTCAAATTCATTCATTGTTTTGGTTTCATCTCATTTGAGGTTTGACTCTTTTTCGTCTAAAATACGAGTATAATTATGGAATACGAGTTCTGTCGAAGTAGCAGAGCGATGCAAACTACAGATTTCTACCTTTTCCAGAATATGGACAACTTTTTCATTTTCAAAATTTCGTGAGTTGTCCTATACATTTTGATAAACGCGGGTTTTACTCACGTTTTACTCACGCGGTCCGCTCGTACCGTACGTGCGGGCCGCGGATCACGTTCATCCTGATGAAGATTCTCTAGATGAATCGAAATAGTGCCTCCATCGACAAAATAATATATGAGTAAAACCCGTGTTTATCAAAATGTATGGACAACTTGTTAGCATAAAAAATATCAATACCCGAGAGGCACTTACTGCCTTTAAAGAGTTTGTAGCCTCACGTCCAGATAACGTCAAGAAAGGCATTGATAAACTGCTGCTGCATTGGCAAAGATGCATCGATAGCATGGCTAAATACTTCGAATAATAGAAATACTAAAAAAAAACGTGTGCGTCTCGGGATGAAGTAATAACTTAAACTAATCTAACTAGCGAAGTGGGTTAGAGTGACAGAGGAGGAGCCTGCCGATTGCTTCCGTATGCGTGAAAGAAAGAGAAGCCAGACAGACTGGCGCCGTAACGCGTTATGTAACGAAGCGGTTTACCCTCCCATAAGAAGTTATCACTTCAAAAATACTTGAGCTGTTTTGTACAAAACGTCAATTTCGTAGGCGTTAAAAAAATATTGACATTTGAATCACAAATGATGGACCACATCAACTAAAGTGATTACGGGATAGACAAAGGTATACCTACATATTAGCATATCTCGAAGACTCGTGCAGTGATCTTAATCTCGATGATATAGGATATAAAATGGAATGATTCGCGTGTCTTCACATATTACTTTTCTCACATTCAACCAAAACTCTCACCTTTTAAACTAAAGACGTCAATGTCACTATCCAATACGTGAGCCAATTACAAATCTCCAGAGACTTTCTAGCAAAACATTTATAACACGTGCGCGCGCAGAATAAAGATGGCCGAAAACAATGACTTGATTATAATTTAAGGACAGACAGAATGGGGCGAGCATTGTTATTGTTGTACTTGATCAGTTATTGAATACAAATGAGTTCGCTTTATTATTTATTATATTGAAAAGTGTAAGTATTACGTATATTTACGAACTGGTGAGATGAAAATATTTTTTCAACCAAAGCGTTTGTATGAAAGATGTTTCTTCTTACAAAAGTTACGCCCACAACGGGTAAATATGTTGAAACCTACAGACCTCCAACCAACGAGAGCCATGTATATTTTTTGGCCATATAATATTCTTATTCCTATAACAATTACGGCACACCGTAATTGTCATGTAAATATATCAGAAATGTATCATTTTGTCGCTAATAATGTTGAATAATTGACCGAGCCAGCGCGAAGCGCGAGCGAGTGTCTCCGTTTCAGCTTAGGCAAAAATTATTTTGTATGTCTGTCCGGCCGGTGTCTGTCCAACCAGCAGCGTCTGTCCAGCCGGCGTCTGTCCAGATGTTATCTACAAGTCGCATTTCTCAACCGATTCTCGTGAAATTTTGTGAGCAGGTTTTATAACTAGGTACTTATATAGATTTTTTCTGTCGATTCAGTTTTTGGAAAATTTTCAAAATGGCGGACATATGGGCGTTGAAAACGTAAAAAAAGTTATATTTCAATCATTTCATCATCATTTCATAATAACAAGTAATAACTAGTGGCTCTAGTAGAAATATCGCGTGACCCAAGAGCTGGTTTCTATCTGGCCCAGCATTGCCATTCAACGTTTCAGCGGCAACAGTGTCTTGAGGACCTACCAGAGAGCAACGTCTTTTTCTCCTTATGATATGATAATTTAATTAAAAACACCATCATCTATATATATAATAATGAATCCCTATTTCTCTTGGTCACGGCATCACGCGTGAACGGCTGGACCGATTTCGCTAAGTATTTTTTTATTGTGTTTGTTATTGTCAGGAAAAGGTTCTAATGAAAGAAAAATATAGAAAATTGCGAGGAAAATAGGAAAATTTAAGAAAAACTAACAACGATATCAACATTTCTAATGTAACTTTGGCGCTTTTGACAATATAAACTTTTCTAATGTAACCTTATGGCGTTTGACATAACTGTCAGTCGTTTGACAGTTATGGATTATGCCAATTCGAATTAAATATTTACAGTTAACGACAGTTGACAGGACAACGTCTGTCGGGTCAGCTAGTTACTAATAAAACCGGACATAACGCAAGAAAATTAAATAAATAAAAGCGTAATGTTTGCTTCGCAAGACGACCAAAATTAATCTATTGTCAATTGTCGTTTGAGAGCTAAGTCATGTAATTTTTTGAGGAAGATAAGAGAATGAAAGATGTTAGAAAAAGTTGTGCGATGTGATGGATTACTTTCAATGAGTTAATGAGTCAATACTTTACTTCAATGAGTTAAGTTATCATATATGGATGGTAAATCTTGACTTTGAGAGACATTTGCATTGCATTGCATTTGCATTTGCACACATGTCGTGCAAATGCAAAGTCTATTGTTCTATCGTTGTGTTAAGATCAACATGATGAAATCAAATCGTGAAATAATGTGGTAAACTTGTAATTCAAATCTCTCTACGTTTCATTGGACATGCTAGGGTGGTTTGACCCAGAGGAATTGAGTCAAGGTCTTTGAAAGCTTTAAGATATATTTCTGGCTGATAAGTCGCATCTGCCGACATACATTTATATGCATATCATGCACGTAGGACTATATGTATATATAAATATCTATGAATCACATATAGAACGTCACAAATCCAGTGTTCCACATCATTTATAACACTATAAAAATGCCCTTTTTTGCTCAATTTCATGCAATCTTTTTCTACGACTTTTCCGTTTCGTTTGTTTGATGTTGTGATTCGCTTTGACTTATCTGAAATTGCGAGGGGTGAACCATCGGCGAGTAAAACCATTGGTATGTAAATCGGCAAATCAAATGCATAGAAATTGAGATTTCTCGAGTAGATAATTTGACAACCTATGTGGCGCAGTGGGCTAAGGTCCGGCTGAGACACAGAAGGTTGTGGGTTCGATTCCCGCTGCAAGACAAATGTTTGTATGATCTGCAAGTATTTGTCTCAGGTCTGGGTGTTTCTATGTATAATATGTATGTATTTACAAAAAAAAGTATGTTAGTAGTATATCAGTCATATGGTACCCATAACACAAGCTCTGCTTACTTTGGGGCCAAATGACGCTGTGTTAAATGTCCGGCATTATTTATTTATTTATTTTTATTTATTTAATATTAATTATGATTTATAAGCTTTCAATGAAAGAAGGGATGGGATTCTGCCTTCAGCCCTTCTTGAAGATTCTGCCCGCGGAATCGCACGCGCGTACACACACGCGTACACACGCGCACAAAAAAATGCTGGACAGTTGCACACAAAACATTTAACAGGTGCAAAAATATTTAGTACTATTCTGCCAATCTATTCCTAATGAGTTAGACACGATTCAGACATATGCACCTACCTCGCGCTCGCAATTCCAAAGCCATGCAAAGCGTTAGCAAAAGGTAGCGAACACCATCCACACATGCAACCTCAAAAATAAAAGTCTAAAGAAGTTGAATATTTTGTTTGGATTTCCACAAGGTCTGAACGCCCGAATTATTTATCTAATAGCACACAACACCATCTAGCCCCAAGCTAAGCATATCTAGTATTATGGTGACCAGATGACTGATAGAATGCTGATATATTTTTAAATACATACATATGATACTTTATCACACACATAGAACAAACATAGAGATTGAAATGAAATGAAATGAAAATGAAATGAAATGATAAATATTTATAAGATAAGACCTACCACCAACTGAGCTATAAGGCCAGTCATAAAAAGAAGAGTATATCGCCAAAACCCATTTCCTTACCAAATTTCATCAAGATCCGTTCAGTGTCTTAGGCATGAAAACAAAAAAAACAAACAGGCACAGGCAGAGATACTTTAAAATTTACGTTATGGATGGATAGCGTTAAATCACATTTAAGATTTTCTGCTACACTACACTCAATGTCATTAACGGTTCCTTGAGTTGCTTTTTAATAAGATTTAGCTAGAAAAACCTAACGAGCGACTTATCCGTGTTATAAATTTTATAAAGTAAGATAACTCTTATAAATTAATTAGTTTCTCTCTTATAATTTGATGGTATATTCGGTAATCTTAGCTGAATTAAGAAATAGTGCATAAGTGTAGATTGAATTATAAGTGTATAATGTTGGTTTGTGATTTGTACGACGAGGAATTCATAAATATTCCAGACGGTCATTCCGCAATGACGTTTATAATAGACAAATGACGATCGTCTGCGACTTTGTAGGATAAACTTGACTACTTGATAAACTTGACTTTGTAGAATAACTTGATATCAATTGACTTTGTAGAATAACTTGATATCAATGATATTATATATAAACTGAGGTAGATACGTTCTACCGAGATCTGCGCGGCAAGACAAACACAAGCTAATTAGCTTGAGTAAACTCAGTCCGTCCTGCGTCTGGCCGCGACGCGCACGTACTACTTTGCTGGATTTTGGAGATAGAAAAAAACAAAAATGCCATGTTGTGTATTTCGAAAGTGCAATACTAATACTGGGACGGCTGTAAAAAGCAAGATGGATGTATCTTTTCATTTGTAAAAACTATTTAAAATGGAAAATCATTAATTTAATTTTCGGCGGCGTTGCCGCTTTGCCACATACACGAACGAGACAAGGACAGCGTTGTATTTAGTAGACGTCATAGGCTGTCATTGGCCGTCAGCCGGCTGGCCGCTCATGTAAGGTGTGAAAAGTATGTTTATCTCTTTCTGACAACGGGGTCCTATATATCTCTGTGATCTTTTACCCTACTCAGCGATAGAAATAAAGTTCCATAGGTCCTATGTAGGTAGCTATAGTAAAATATCGTCATGTTTTTATTACTTCTTAATGAGTACAACGTCTCTATTGGTAAAACCTCATTGCTTGATATTAGCAAAATTGTTATCAAGACAGATGCGATTGTACTCGTAGAATGAGAAGAAGTATGGAACTTTCAAAATTTTGACATTTCAACAGGCTGGAAATCGTTGTAGAAACTTCAAAGTAACCACAGACGAAATGTAACGTTCAAAGTAACCAAAAGAAGATGTAATTATTTTCAAATCGTGATTTGGTGGACGCTATACATAAAACCCCACGTAGTCCTGTATTTACTCCAATTAGCGACTGATAAATTTAATAACCTTCGCCTTCAGTCACCTTGAATTAAATTGAATAATGGTCCCCATAATGGAAACATCCTATAAAATTATGGTCCTCTGAACAAAACAATAAAAATGGGAACTCAATCACTGGTTTTAGAAGGAAATAAAGATTATTGAGGTACCGATTGGTTTAGCTACAATTTTGTTACAGAAAGATAAATGTTCAATTGCTCCTAAGAGCAACTCAGTTCTGTGTCTGTGTGTTATATAATAACATAAGTATTTATTTAAAAATATATAAGTGTTCTATCTATCACCTCGTCACCATAAAACAAGCTATGCAGTTATAGAACCTGTTCATAAAATTTCACGAGAATCGGTTGAGATATGCGACCTGTAGATGAGAAAATCCGGACAGACGCCGTTGGGACAGACATACGAAAGCATTTTTGCAATTATAATTATTATGTAAACAACCCAACGATCAAAGGTTACAATTACAACTATTCTCGTTAAACTTTCTAGTGCAAATCTGCGCTATATCTAGCGCATAATCATATTACCTTTTGCGTAATTACGTCAATTGATTTACTCTATAAAAATCTGTACAGACAGTTTCCTGTCACATGCAAACTACACTGTCACGTATGACAGGATTCGAATCCACTATTTCAGAATCGATAGTCGAAATTGTAAATTATACATCAACCGTGTAAATACACACGCACCCTGTAAATTATTAATTATATTTAAGAAAATCAAACATACCTACATACCCACAGTGTTGAAATTATTCCGTATAATGTATACCTTTCCCTAAGGCTTTGTTTTGTGGCCATGTCGATGTTGGGCTTTGTTAAGCTTCCGTTCAGTAAAACCATCATCATGATCAACTCCCTGCACGTCAAATACAGTCGGCACATCATATTTTCTTACTCTATTAGCAGTCATCTCAAAAGCCTTGACTGGCCTGTCAGCTCAGTTGGTAGAAGCTCTGCCTTCTGTGCTGTAAGTTGAGGGTTCGATTCCCTCTCAGGATAAACATTTGCGTGATTTACACAGGTGTTTGTTTTGTGTCTGGATGTTATAAGGAGTCATAAGTATGTATTTAAAGTTATATAAGTATTCTATCAGTCATGGTGCCCCATAATACAAGCTCTGCTTCGTTTAGGGCTAGATGGTGTTATGTGCATTGTACACCAATATTTATTATTTACTTATTTCCTACTTATCGTCGTCGTTTAGATTATCCATCAAATTTTTTTCTACCTCTAGTTTTGTGTCCATCCACATTCATATCTAATACTCTTCTCACCGTTTAGTTGTACTATTTCTTTGAAAACAGCAGAATTAAATTTGTAGCACGTTTACGTTGGCTTAGAAGCTGAAACGTAAGACAATACTGACTTTAGATTGGTCTCACAGCTCTGCCTTTTACGCTGTAGGTTGAGGGTTGAATTCCATTTGTGTGACAAACATTTGTGTTATGAACAGAGATGTTTGTTCTGTTTCTGGGTGTTTACAGGTATATTGTTTGTTTTAGAGCATAAATCTTTCACAAATATGAGGATCAAGGAAATTCAAAAAAAAAATTGAGGGATTTGAAAAACTGCCTTAAGCCATAAAACTTGCTACATAATGTGTATTAAAATATTTAATAAAAACCTCAATCTATAACAAATATAAAATAAATTTGAAGTTTTTATAGTGCCAAAGAATTACTTAATAAACGTTCTGTTTACGTTGGCAAAAACTAGAAATGAAACGGATATCCGCTAACTATCTGGTATCCGGCCTATCCGGCCTTGTTTTCACTATCCGGCCGGATACCGGTAGTAATTCAGTATCTGGCCGGATTCCGGAGAGTTAAATTCAAAAACTTCTCACTATTTTACATAAGGCAAATCATACCACAATAAGTTATGGATATTTTTATAATCGCACGTCAAATGTTTGTTTTATTAATTAGTTTTGTACTCAAAATTAACAAGTGGCAAATTGTGATTAAATGAATACCAAATTTTCCACATTTCTTGGTAAGAAGTGACTCCGCTTGGCTTCGTATACCAGACCAGCATCTGAAATTAGCCGCTGAAAATTTCGCTGTAAACGCTACTGCCAGGTGCTGAAAGATAAATTCTAGCAAACCTCGACAACTCCAGTTACTGATTCAAATTAACTGATCAATAAATGTATTGGTCGTGATAGCGATGGATTCGAGATGTCTTTAAGAAAAAGTCAATCTCGTTAGCAATTTTGGATTTTATTTTTCTTGATCGCAACGATCACTTCTATTATCCTTTGCCAGTTCATAGAAACAGTCCTAAAAAGTGTCATGAGCCTCACGTGTGAAGTTGGATCCAGTTTCATCTTCTTTCATTCGTTTAGCAGGTGTTGAAGACGGCGATGAACTGTTACTGTCAGATGAAGATTCGTCGTATCACCGTGCCTATATTCAAATAAAACTGATCGCATCATTTAACGCTATAAAGGGCCAAATATCCGGTATCCGGTATCCGGCCAAACCACTATTCGTTTCATCTGTAGTACAAACTATAGTTTTTACCAACATTTAATTGTTTTAAATTGTTATAGTACCTAATGTTTATTTAATTTACTTAAAAATGTGTAGTCTTTATTTTCATAAGTACCTACTTAATTTTTGAATGCTGGTTTTCCTAGCGAAATGTATGGAATTTAGTTGTACTACATTTCACTCAAATATATCATTTCATTTCTTTATATAGTAGCATGAGTATGTAATTAAAATATATAAGTATTACATCAGTCATTTGCTTCTCATGGTACAAGCTATGCTTAGTTTTAGGCTAGATGGTTGATTGTCTATCTATATTTATTTAATACACTTAAAAGAAACTTCTTAAGTAAATTGCATTATGTACTAAAATAACATAAAAAGAATGAGAAAGAGAAATGCCAGTTTATGTACATATTTAAATTGGCATTACATGACTAGATATCAAATGGTATCCCACAATAAACAACACATTGATTCTGGGAAATATTTTAATATCCCAATACGATCATAAAGTAAACAGCTAGATCACTTTTTTTTTTTTTGATGTCGATTATAAACATCAAAACGAGTTATTCCACACTATATAGCATGCTAAGCTTTAAAGTGGTACCCTCAGCAAATTACCTTTTCATGATTTGAGGGCTGTCTGTAAAGTCGGTTTGCGGAAAAATTTACGTGATAACGTCATAAGAAAACTTTGATAAATCGATCGTGCCTCTCTATCGCTTGTTCCGCGCTCTCGCTTGCATGCTCGGCTCAGGTGGAACGTGAAAATGAGTCATTATTTTTCGTGCGTGCACACGGCGTTCATCGATTTATAAGACGTTATCACGTCAAAAAGAATTAGTTTTAATTTGTTTATTTTCTACTATTAGCGTAAGCTGCATGTTAAAACGACGTCAGCTTCAGAAGAAGGTGATCATTATATTTTTTGTGCTTGTAGCTATTACAAATAAATACCTTTATCTATCTATGTATCTATCTATTTAATATTTTAGTCTTATTTAATGTATAATATGTACCTACTTTAGTAATAGGTAATCACGGTTTGCTCAACCGATTATTTCATGTTTAAATTACAGAATAATAACATTCAAAACAATTTGAAACGAGGATGTTAGATGCACAATATTAAAACCCATTTTTTTATACTTATTATTACTCCTTCAATTAACGAGCAGATAGCTACTAAATATAGAAAAAAATAGACACATTTTCCAATTTAAATGGTAATTTGCTGAGGGTATGGCCTTAATAGTTATATTGCTGGAGAACTGAGGTACAAAACGAAACTCAGCTATGCCATAAGAGTGAACCAGCTTATCCATCTTCACCAGGTCTTCGTAAAAACACCTCATTGTCTCAAGTAAAACCTACAATGGACCTGAATATCTATTTTATAGCCCATAAACTATCAACATCCTCCCATTAAGGCCATATTCCCTTTTAACCTCGTATTATGGCTCAGCACTTTGAGCCTTATTATGTAAGCTATTACATATAAAGTTGTTTGAAAGGTTTTTATAAAAACCACTGCTGTAAAGCTGAAATTACAACATTCATCATTATAACTTGAATGATAAGGTTCAATATGGAATGGGACATGTTATAGTTAGAAGATCAAAGCACTTATATGGTTCTCAAGGGACGTATTGGAATGGAAGTCTCACCCTTGGTGACATAATTTCGCACGTGTTGCAGCTTAATATTATATAAATAGAATTAAAATTAAATTAGTAATAAATTATCATTAAATATAGAATTAGTACATTTAGTTTTAGTACTATTCCATCGTTTACAAATCAGTTTTTTTTGTTACAATAAATAATGCCGGACATTTCACACAGCATCATCTGGCCCCAAAGTAAGCAGAGCTTGTGTTATGGGTACCACATGACTGATATACTACATAATATACTTTTTTTTTGTGAATACCTACATATTATACATACAACACCCTGATCCGAGACAAATAGTTGCAGATAATACAAACATTTGTCCCGCGGCTGGAATCGAACGGTATGATTAAAGATTATATAAGATACTAACTCTTGCCCGTTGCTACACACGAATGGTACTTGCATAAAAAGTAGACGATATTCTATTTCAGGGGGTCGACCGGGGTAATTTTGAATGTATAGACCAAGTCTAAACCTAAGTCAAAACGGTATTTTTGACATATTTCGTACTACGCTAATCGCTATAACGGAAACGATTTAGCTATAATTTGGATTATACGTTGATCAAACGTTGCGGGATCGCGTTATTTTTGACAGTCCTTTCAAACGAACGTTTTTGATTAAGTACATCCTAGTAGTCTGTGCATACAGTAATACTAGGTAGTTCTATATATAAATTTGTTCAATTGATAAAATCAACGATTATATTTTCAGCGCGGTACCATTTTGACATTCAAGTTAGCCATATCCAAACCTTTGCCAAAACCAATCCGTTCAATGGCAATTACGTTGACAAATAGCGCGATCGCCTTACAGGTCACAGACTTTATCCATAACAAGTTTCATCAAAATCCGTTAAGTCGTTACGGCGTAATTAAGGCACAGATATATAAAACATCAAATCATCTACACAAACTAGATGGCGCCACTGGAAAAGTTAGAACGCGCGATCCATGCTCTTTGGAATTATCTATAAACATTTTGTGATTCTACTACTAATAACACTAATAATAATAATACTACTAATAATATTTGTTTATATTAATCGAAATTTATAAAGTGTGGTTACAGTTGGAATGTAGCTTTAGTCCTACACAAATAATTGGTTTCAACCAATTGCAAATACAACCATAAACATTAAAAGTTGAAAGTAAAATAAACAAAATATATGAGGTAAAGTTAAATATTGCTTAATTAAAAGGTTTCTGAAGGTTTCATGGGTACTTATTTCTATACCTAATGCTCAGAGTAATAAGATCTAAAGAGTGCGTGCCTTCATGATAAGCGTAGGCACAAATTAATGAAATTCAAACATATTGAATATTTTCATCGTCTGTACAACGCAACAACGCTTTGCTTGAAAGACTTGTTTGCTAGAAGGTACTCGTATAGCGTTATCTGATAAGGAATCTAGACATCAAGTGTTGATGTGACATCACCTACTACACTCGCCCTTACACTCCACATGCACATGGGCCTTTTCTGTTCACCAGACTCTTAAGAGACTGCAGCTATCAGAAGAGACCACACCACACGACACGAATATAAAATCATTCTCTCACTCACCCACACACACGCATTTTGAACCCATCTTTTCACTCACTCGCACTCGAGCTCTAGGTGCACTGAATGTTGTATTGCGTTTTCGGATCTTCATCTCGAGGGTAATAGCTGAAAATCTGTGTTTGCTTGCTTAAGCAATATTATTGCTGAACCCTTTTGAAATAGCAACACAAACGTACTTTTAGTTTTAAGTATCTAGTATCTAACCTAAAAGTTTATGTTGTTATCATTATGTATATATATATTACCTGGATGACCAAGTTTTGCTCGGTATAAAAGACGGATAAAATAGAACCTCCAAACCTCCTCAAATCGTTGCAGCCGTTTCCGAGATTCAGATTATATATATATATATATATATATATGTACATATATACAAGATTTGCTCGTTTAAAGGTAAAAGATAGACAGATAGATAGCACCATGATTGTACATGTGTGCTGGTTTATCAAATAAATGTTTTATCTATATATCTTACTTGATGTCGGCGGCATTATTTTGGAGTATATTCAATATCTCTGAAACCAACCAGTTGTTGTCAGTCGGGTTATTATCGTGTCGTCTTCGTCTTCTTCTTTGTTAATGACATGTGACATAATAATGTCAATTTTGCCAATGTCAAGTGTTTATATTGTCTATAGATTGTTTGTTAATAAAGTCTTAGTCGATGGTCATTTGTCAATTCTAAACGTCATCGCGGAATGACCATCTAGAACATTCTAGGGATTCCTTGTCGTTCAACACATTGCACCATAATATATTTATAATTTAATTTTCCATTCTTGTCCTATGTAGTCACAGTTTATTCATTTAAATCCGCTAAGATTACAGAATAAAACATGCAATAAAACGAGTAATAGTACATTATGGTACTAGTGTGTAATGTTGGTGATTACCGCTGAGGCGCCATTGAGACCCGAGCCGTTAGGTGAGGGTCTTAAGAGAGCCGAGGACGGTAATCATCAATACACACGTGTATCATACGACGTTCATATCATAAAAACTCTTCAACAGTGAAAACGAGTTGTGAAAAATGATTCGCTATGGCGGGAAAAATTAATCAGTTTTCCTATGCGCGCGCATTGCGATCAGCCACAGACTAAAGAGATGAGGTTTTTTTTTATTTTCCGTTTTAGGGTTTGCGCCTATTCTGCCACGTACAAAATGGGGAATTTAAAGTTTTCTTTTATTACAGAGAAAACAAAATTTATATTTGAGTGAAAGTTTTATTTATTAAACACGTATGAGTTAAAATTATCTATTTAAATAAGAAGTTGCATGAAATGAGCAAGCAATTTATTTGTTCTATTAAACACGATCTTTTTTTGAATAAAAACTTTTTTAAGAACAATGCACCTCAACCAATAAAATTAAAAAGTAAACTATAACTCACTAGTTATAGCAATGAAAAAGTCACAGTTTGATTATGGGTGTCATTCTGTGCCTAATTGCGGTGATCATAAGTGGTGATCCACTTTATGAGCAAGTGTGTTGAAAAGAATATTAACTTAGAAGCGCTATGTTACTTCAAGTGACAAACCGCGTGTTGTCTTCATCTCCTTACTATAATTGCAACTGTCTTGCTGACAATGATACAATGACTTTCATTGTATCAATTCATCATCATATTTCATCATTTCATTTATCAGTATTATTTTATTGAATTTTTTTTTAAGCTTTTGTGTGTAAACTTGATTCTTCGTCTCATGGAGCTCTGCTAATTTAACATTTTTTACCCGTTTTATTGCATGTTTTATTCAGTAATCTGGGCGGAATTTTAATGAATAAATTGTGACTACAGGACGGGTATGGATAATTGAATTATATGTGTATTGTGGTGCAATGTGATTTGAACGACGAGGAATCCCTAGAAAATTCTAGACGCCATTCCGCGTGACGTCTACAATTGACAATTGACCATCGACTAAGACTAATAACAAACAAACTGACTATAAACTATAAACTTGACATTGGCAGAATCGGCATTAGTATGTCACAGGCCATTAACAAAGAAGAAGAAGAAGGGGACTTCGGTGAGTAAACTCAAACACTTGCAGCCGTATTCCAGAACAATATTCAGATCAAGGTTAAAACAAAGACTTCAGACACATTCCATCCAGAACTATCAGCAAACTTACTTAATTTGTCTGAGTTTGTCTTTTGTTCTGAAATACGGGCCTTATGAGTTCATATGATGTATCAAGTCAATGCCAAAGTCAAAGTCAAACAAGTTTTGTTCAATCACAAGGATCACTTTGAAACGTCTCACATATTAGGTTAATTTAGGTTCCAATTTCTCCTAACCCAAGTCCGAGAAGATTTGTCAAGAAGCTCGCCCAGCATTTTTATATAGCAGCTTATATTCGAAAAATTTATACGGTAAGTTAACAGTATATATAATAAAAATCAATTGCTGTTCGTTAGTCTCGTTAAAACTCGAGAACGGCTGGACTGATTTGGCTAATTTTGGTTTAGAATTATTTGAGGAAGTCCAGAGAAGGTTTAAATGGTGAGTATATATGAAAAAAATGCTTGCTTTTTTATTTATTGATTCTGAGGCGGTACGAAGTTTGCCGGGTCAGCTAGTAGTTTATAAATAGCAAATCTGTCAGTTAACTATTTGAGGGCAAAACAACATGAGGCCATGCGTTCTTATCAACAATATAGTAATTTATATTAAACCTAGCTACTGCCCGCGGCTTCACGCGCGTGGTACCTACATAAAAAGTAGCCTATGTCCATCTCCAAGGTCCCATCTATATCTATGCCGAAATTCATAAAATCGGTTCAGCGGTTTAGGCGTGAAAACGTACCTAACAAAATACGTTCGGTCGCGGTCTGAGTATTGTTACTCTGGGCTTAAGGTAAAGCTTGTTACCAACGCAAATTGAGTAAACTTACCCTACACGTTAATATAAAGTTTGGGTCAAGTTTTGCAATTTCATTCCACCCCTTCCCGATTACATTTGCGTACACGTGAATAACGCACAAAGGTCCTTTTCGATTAGAAATTTCAGGTATTTACCTATTTTTGTCACTATAAATTATTCCAAACGAATCATGCCAATTTCTATCTTATGGCTATGACATAAAAGAGACGCGTTTTTGGGAAATGTACGAACTAAAACGGGTAGACAAAACCTACTATATATTCCTGAAGGAATTTAAATTGTAGTTACCTCTGGCCCCAGGTTTAATAGCCAGGTAATTAAAGTGGAGGAAATACTTCCACATATATAACTTGATCAAGGAATCTGATGACATATAATTACGTTTTAAAAACTATAAAGAAAACCGACTTCATTGAAAATTTTAAAAAAATTGTAGTAAGGAGATGTTATTTGTATATATATAATTTGGGTAGGCCAACTAAACGCACTGCTTCAATGAGACAGCGAGGTTTCGGAGTAAACGAAAATATCATCGATGCACTTATACAATTTTTCGATTTTTGTGGAATTGAAAAAAAAACCAATTCACCGTACCTAGGAAGTATATAATACCATTTGGAACAGAAAAAATATTTTTTCAAATGGGTTCAGGCATTTTTGAGTAATCGGTGAACATACATAAAAAAAAAAGATTCCGACGAGTGAAGTCGGTTAGAAATATGGAAAACCTTGAAAATTTGCCGGAAAATTTATACGAAACGCATATAACCGAGATGGTTATAGATGGGTGGAGTGAGATGACCTGTTTTTAATTATGTTTCACCAAATTAAAATGGTAAATATTATCAAGTTATAAAATAGGTTACCAGAAACATTAAAAAAACCCAAGAAACAAATGATTAATTTATCATTTATTTTTAACTGAATTATACAACTTTTAAGTAAGTATTACTTCTTACAAATTATTTACTTCCTACATACTAAAAGCAGAAAGATTGTGTGGACTTGAGAATATTTAAATGTTTGTTTGGTTCAATCACGCCAAAACGGCTTGGCAGAATTCGATGAAACTTAGTATAGATATAGTCAGTGAACTAGAATTGCATATAGCCCATTTTTGTAAGTATCACGCGTTAAAATCCACGGGTAAAAGCTTGTAATTTATAACACAAGAGAACGAGATGAGAAAATAAGTTGTTAAAAAGATTAAAGCTGAAATTCGTCACAAAACAGTTGCGAAACAAGCATTCTCAACGTTAAAGAAAATGCAGTATAAAAGTTTATCTCTATGAGTAAGAATAAAATACTACCAGCAAGACAACAGACTGATAAATTCTGTGACGGTATGAACTGTTCACACTTGTATCAACAAACGTAGGTTGTTATACTTCAATGCCCTAATGCAGATCAATGCCTGCGATTGTAAGCTATATTTAACAGACTTCAAAAAAGGTGGAGGTTCTCAATTAAGTTATTTTTTTTTAACGTTTTTTCTCATTACACCGTCATTTATGAACCGATTTGACGATATACTTTTCGATTGCTCCCATAGAAATTCCATCAAAATCGGTTTAGAAGTTTAATTTTTAAAATTAAAATAACTGGAAAAACTATGTTTGTCTCATAGTTTTTTCTAATTATTTTAATTAAAAAAAAATATGTTAAATCCAAGTAAAATAAATTTTGTATTTTGTTTTCCTGTGACTTTCCAGGAGAGTTAACGATTTTCGAAAAAATATAAGCCACTAAGAAGCGTAAAATAAAACAATTCTAACCGATCTAAAAAAAGGAGGAGATTCTCAATTTGGTTGCATTTATTTTGAATATTTAATGAAGTCGGTTTTCTTTTTTTTTAAAACGTAATTATCTTAAATCAGTTCAATCCAGTGAAAACGGGGGTACAACAAACGAGGGGTAACACTAACCTGATGCCTAGTAACAAATACTTCTGTCAGTTTAGGAATTACCTAACACTGCTTAATCATTGTCGGAACTTTCGATAGCGTCTAACGCTTTTTTACTTTATGTCCTCTCCTTATTATTTGGGAACCGATTTTGAAGTCTCCTAGGGATAATGAAAACTACATTACACTCTAGAAGAACGTAATTCAATACGGTATATAAGTAGGGAATCCACTATTGTAAGTGCATTATCCAATATTACGAGTAGTATATCACAATTAATTGTTACCACTTCCACGAGAAGAAGAAAAAGAAGAAGAAGAAGACTTTCCACCTGGAGAAAAATGATGGAAAGCATATCAGACAATCTAATTTCCCAGTCCTAAAATAACCACTTGTAAAAGTAACAGAGCATTTTTTCTGGAAAATACAGACGCTTGTCACACAATAGATTAAATAAATCCTCCAAGGTATTACTATAATATTACTCTGGGATGACAACCTCGAATACTTTATGTTCCTCTAGTGATTTTTGAAGCTAAAAATGTCGTAATAATTCACAAATTTACGCAGCAAATTAAAAAATATGTTGAAAGTTTCTGAGTTCAGAAGGCTCGTAAAATATTTAATGTGTCCTGAAATTATAACATTTTCGTCATTATGTCTTTTTCCATTAGTGAGACGATATAGGTTGCAATCATTATCATCATTAAACATTAGCACATTATTAAATCATACAATATTACGGATTGGAATTTGTCTGCGGTTGGGTGCGCGGTGCTGAGCCCTTCATCGGTGCCAGTGTGGTACAGCGGTCCAGCTTGGTCTCCACGGGTTATCGTGTTCTAGAGCCGGCGGTAGGATTGCCCGCCACCCAAGTCTTAACGATGATATTTGTCGGGCACTTACCAGTGTCGCCTTACTAGGTGTTGGTATGACTCTTGTCGTTTGGGAGATGGTTAGATCATTGGTATGGAATGCTACATGCGTAGACACCCTGACCGCATCCTATCTGTTGGGGACATACGGCTGAAAGGCGCATATATGCCTCTCTTAATAGGGCCTACAAATTTGAGCCGTTTAGAGTCGAGACTCTGGGCCCGTGGAGAACAGAAGCCCATCACGGTTTTCAACATTATTTCACGGCCTCTGATAGAAGCATCTTGTGATCCAAGAGCTGGCTCCTATCTGATCCAACGTATTAGCATTGCCATTCAACGTGCCAATGCCGCATTGGGGACGCTGCCCTGTGGCAGTGATCTGGATCGGTTGAGCTATCTATAGATCGTTATAAACAGTTCTTAGATAACTCAACTGTTTCACAATTCTACTACAAGAAATCAATCACTTATCACAATGCAACGATCATTCAGTGATCTGGAATAGCGTATAAGCTACTTTTTGGAGCCTCTTGAGGCGCATTTAAATCCTTTCACCACACTGGTTCGAATAAGTAATGACACGATAAAAAGAACAAATACAAGTAACTTATAAAAGTTAGAATAACTTGAAACAAACCCGGCTCGGTGCCAGCCGCTATGCACCTGCAACCGAACCGACACCGCATTTACTGACTCGTATTTCCTGCGGGTCCTGTCGGTAAGGTCGAAAGGTTAGTGTCGGTACCTGGGAAGGCCTGCGCTATTAAACAGAATCACAGGCAGAGGCGTCAGTGGAGAGGAAACTTCACCCAACTCAGCTTGCTGGAGTGGATCCATGAACAAAAGTTTTCAATTACAAATAACTGCTCTGTTCAGTACAGAGCAGTTATTCGGCACCTAAATCATCTTCAACAAATGAACTAAGGCCAATGATGATGAGAGTTACTAACAAAATGATGAATCTAGACATGATTCAGCAAGAATGTGAAGAGAAACGAAATTTAAACAAGCTTTACGATATCATAATGTAAAAAGTTGTAATTCGATCCTTAATCCAAAGAGCTTTATCATTATTGTACGAATCATCCCGGGACAAGTACCTAAAAGTTTTGTCCCAGTAAAATGTATATAAAGTACACGAAAAGTTCTTAAAGTCGATATCATCATGATCTACATTATTCATTTGACAGAGTTTTACTTTTTTCGGTATGTTACTTAAAAACTTTTTCGTATAATAGAAGCTACGCATTCATTAAACCTGACCACCTCTGTGGCGCAGTGGACGAAAGCTTACCTGAGACTCAGAAGATTGCGGGTTTGATTGCCGCGAGACAAATGTTTGTAAATTAAGGTAAACATTTGTCTCGGGACTGGGAGTTTTTCTATGCATATAGGTACTTATTTACAAATGTTTGTAAGAATTGTAAGTATTTGGTGTTTCTATGTATAATATGTATGTATTTACAAAATAAAGTATGTAAATAGTATATCTGTCATGTGGTACCCATAACACAAGCTCTGCTTACTTTGGGGCCAGATGATACTGTGTGAAATGTCCGGGATTATTTATTAATTTATTCATTGTTTCAGGGTTTCTATAAATGCCATGCTGAACTCCGTTTTTGCACATTGAAATTATAATTAAACAGTGTACAAAATTACACGTATGTTCAACGAAGAAGTTATTCTTTTACTTTCAAAACTTTCGTGTTGTACTACATTTAAAAAACACGGGCTTTACTCACGTATTATTTTGTCGATGGATACAACGACAAAGTAATACGTGAGCCCGTGTTTATCTTATATTATCAATCAATATCTTATTTTATTAAGAAGGTATTCTTGGTCAAGATTTAGGTTTTATTTACTACTTTTCCTACTTGTCTTGGTTGCCTGGTAGAGATCACTATTAGCGATAAGGCCGCCCATAAATACGTTAAGTTATTGTTATTTTAATATTGCGTGTGGTAGTCAATAAAGAGTTATCTATCTATCTATCTTGTCCTATAAGTTGACTTGCGTCCTTACTGCTTTCGTATGTGTGTATGGTGACTCTGGTGATTATCTGCTCAAGATAGCCGAGTTTGAGGTACTCAAGGGATTAGATCACTATTGTCAGTAATTTTATCAATGACCTAGCCTAGTGATATGTGTTCCGTTCGGCCTCACATCGATGCGTCGAGTTTGCATTTGTCATCAACAAAACTAGTCGGCCGTGGAACGTGAATCACGAATTGTGAAAAATAAATCTTGGAGAAGGATATAGGCTACTATTTATGTAGGTACCACGCGTGCTTAGCCGCGCGCAGCAGCTAATATCTTTATAAATTATAGCCTATGTGTTATTCTGGTGTATAAGCTATATAACTGTAAAGTTTCATTAAAATCCATTCTGTAGTTTTTGCGTGAAAGAGTAACACACATACATACAAACAATCGCGTTTATAATATTAGTGAGGATGTATTATGGTAACCATATGACTGATAGAATACTTACGTATTTTTTTATGTTTACTACCTCATAGCTCCATCATTTGTAAACTGATTTTAATATCTACTTTTTATGTAGGATATATTTTCCGGTTGTCCCATAAAAATTTCATTAAAATCGGTCTGTAGTTAGGTTTTCCAGCTATTTTTAAATACATAATTACGATACTTTATAACACTCAGACAACGAACAAACATCCGTGTTCCTCACACAAATGTTTATCCTGGGAGGGAGACGAACCCTCAACCTATAGCGCAGAAGGCAAAGCCACTACCAACTGAGCTGACATGCCAGACAGTAAATGATTTTTACACACAGATGACGTCATTATCTCACCTGAAAACGGCACATTTCCAGTGAGATGATGAAGTCATCTGAGAAGTTCATCTTACTTTCTGAGCATTAGCTCCTAGAACTGATACGGTCAAAAAACCATTGTCGTACATACACCTACTTACATCGAGATAAGAGGTTGTTGAATAAAAATGATATGTTAATTCTAACTTAAAATACGGTCGAGATGAATAAAATATACAAACTTACTTATGACTAAGTTAGGCCTAGACAGGAGTCAGAACTGTAACGGCCCAAAATTAAGACTGACGTGGAATTTTGCCGCGTCAGTTTTCATCAACCACAGATAAGCGATCAGATTTTTTAGCGCCTCGTAACTTAGACTGCTTAAACACTGCTTAGGATTCGCCCTCTCACTATTTGTCATCTTACAAAAAGGGATGGCACTAGTTTAAACAGTGATTCACTTTTGACAGAAGTTGAGAGAAGATTGTAAGTAAGACTGAAGTTTTAGTGATACCCTACCTCATTGATTTTCGTAACTAATCCGCATTCCATCTTAGATAACATAGATAACATCATTATGTACCAATAAACGTAAGTATTTATCTGCTCTTTACCTAGACCAGGCGTCACTGTGACGTTTTGCTACCTCAGAGGTTGTTTTCGACTTCAAGGCATCTCATTCTTCGACCTGAAACATTAAAACGCAAAGAGCATTTAAACATTCAAAAAGTTAGCGCTACGAGGATTCGATCCCTCGGCCTACCCATTGCGAATGCTTGCACCGACCAATATATATAGAAAAAAAAAGGTCAGATAACAGAGTAACAATAGCTATCCCAATAATTTCCTATTGTCCCAGTTCCTAGATAATAGAAGCAGGTAGTAAAATGCTGGATCGCGCAAACGATATTTTTCGACTAGTTCGCTCATAAACCCCTCAAGTTTATTTATGTTGGGGCGTCCGTGCCTTCGCGCTAAGCCAGTCCACGGGAGCTGGTCTAATTCCCTGATTGACAGAGGTCATAGATCCTGTATCAGGGTCGTATGACCTTGACCTAGAAACCAGTGAGCTACCTCTTTGACGGCCAATGAGCAGTTGGCACCAAGTGCGTGATCATTGGTCTCAACCCCAGTGCCGAAGGCGTTTTGACGTCCTTTTAGTACTGGCTATGCCCAAACTCGATGAGTCATAACGATTGACATAACCGCCCATACATCTGCGTGATGTAAATCGTAACAGTTAGGTAGTTTACGTAAAGGCGCAAATTATGAGAAAGATTTTTTGCTGATCGTGCGTATGTTGGAAAACTTAGACTGTTCGGGAATTACTTTACAATTGAGTAGAATTGATCTTTTAGGATGTAATTATCAAACAGATTATCTACACTAATAGTACAAAAGAAAAAAATAGTTTTTTTTGTTGAATTGCTAAATTACTCCCAGAACTGTATAATTGTTTTAGTATGTGATCCTGTAAAATATTTTTTAGCGTTTAAAAAACCTTTTTGTATATGTTAGTTTTTAAAAGATAAACCCAAAAACAACAGGAATGACACCACCACTATGTGGCGTATTGATAGTCTTGCATTTATTATTACGACACTGACTCGCATGCAGACACTGGAGAATTCTACATTATCAGCGAGTAATATAAGCAGTATTTTATTTATAAAAAAAATAGAACTCCCTGCGAAAATTGCAATAATATAACCCCTGCACGTAAGAAACCATCCCGGATCGTTATGTCAAAAAGGTGAGCTGATATCGTAGAAGATCAAGTTATGAAATAAATGCATGCATCTCTTTAATTTGTATATTTTCGTTGTTAGCTAACTAAATAAGTAAAGTATTATATTGGTGAACTACTCACACAACATTACGTGGGTCAAACTAAGGTGACTAGAATGACTGTTAGAATACCTTATACATTTTAAAACTAGCTGACCCGGCCACGCGTTGCTGTAGCTCATTAGTTCTAATAAGTTGAAACAATATACGCTAACCTCTTAAATTATCAGTGTTTCTCTACTATATTATGCATGTATTATACATATAAACCTTCCTGTTGAATCACTCTATCTATTAAAAAATAAATGCAATAAAATCCGTTGCGTAGTTTTAAAGATCTAAGCATACATAGGGACAGACAGACAGTGGGAAGCGACTTTGTTTTATACTATGTAGTGATGATACATACATGATACCTTTTAACACCCAGACAGTTAAACCTATCATATTAATACTATAAATACAAATGTTAGAATTTTAGTATATTTGTATAGATATTAATATGTTTGTTTCCCGCTAGACCACGCCGAACGTATTATATACTTTTTATATAGGTACAAAGCATGTGAAGCCACGGGTGGATGCTAGTTTATAATATTCTTACAATAATTTGCGTTTTTACTTCTAAATAAAATAAATAATGAATAATGCTGGACATTTCACACAGCCCCAGGTTTTTTTTGTAAACACATATATATTATACATAGAAACACCCAAACCCGAGAAAAACACTTGCAGATCATACAAAGATTTGTCTCGCGGCGGGAATCTAACCCGCAACCTTCTGCCTCTCAGCCGGGCCCACTGCGCCACAGAGGTTGTCAACTTATGCTTTGATCATCTAAGTTATTTTGAATTAAGAATTAATTATTCATCTAACAATTAGTGTTTGGGAATTTGGTAGGTATGAAATTTACTAATAATAATGATTAATACTCGTAATGAACAATACAGTATATTATACTTAGGTATTATTATTAAATGCATGTACTTACTCAATGGTATTGATCTTGTTAATTAAACGTATAATTTTGCAAACGATCTACACGAGTAAGATTTTTAGAGTAACATTTTTAGAATAACATATTTAGATGGCACTTTTTAAATTTACGAAATTGATATGTGATTGACGTATTTTAACACATTTTAGACGCCATTATGTTTGTGTTAAATGAAACTGCATAAAATCCTACAGTTATAATGAACAAAATGTCGGTTTTTTAAATGCGATAAATGTTTATTTTTAACATTAAAAGTATACCTATTAATGTTGAAATCTGTAATACAATTTTAGTGACACAAAATTATTCTTTATCAACATAAATCTTTTTATCTAAATGTGGGTATCTGCAAAAAAAATGTTGACACCTTCAGACTTCTTCGATAATTTCATAGATGTCACCAGTGTGTATTTCTTTGTTGTTTTTACACATTTCACTGTGTTATTATGATTTTTTACTGCTGATGTAAGTTTTCTGAGTAAAATTCTAATTGATATTCAAATTTGCTATCGTCTTTCGTAGTAAGTGATGTTGAAAGATAATGTATTTTCAAACTGTTGTTATATTTCCTGAATCGCGCAAACGCTTTTTTTACAGCAGGCAGAATGAGTAGGAGTTTTGAATATTTTTGTTCGGGGGTGTCCAGCTCTTCTCGGGAAGTCACATTTCGATGTGATATGAGACTTGTGTGTTTATTCTGAGCCAAACTGTGCATCGCAGATCCAAAATTCTTAGATTGTTTGAGTGCTTGGCACGTAGAGGGGGGTTTGAGGAGAGGCTAGCGCCGGGCTATCTCCTCAACTCTCTTGGTCAGGAGTTCAGTTTACTGTTCTCTCATCCACTGAAGAAGAGCGGGTTTGACATCCCTTTTGCCATCTGAGATTCTGATCTACTTTCTTCCTATCGTATCACTAGTTCTTCTTAACCAGTGTGGTGAAGGGATTAAAGTGCGCCTCAGAGGCTCCTTTTGTGCACTTGGCACGTCTTCGAACTATTTAGGTTCCTCACGATGTTTTCCTTCACCTTTGAAAGTACAGGTAAAGCGCACATATTTTTCTATCGGAAAAATGCATTGGGGCACGACTGGATTCGCACCCACGAGATAAGGATCGAACGGGGCCACCACTACTAGACAGACAAACAGTGCTCTCTGTTCTACTTAAAACAGTATATATGATTTTTGTATATAATGATCTAAATTGTGTACTCTTCGATATATCAAAAAATCTTTTTGAAGTGTTAACTGTTTATGGGAGGGTAAACCACTTCGCTACGTAACGCGCTACGGCATTAGCCTGTCTGGCTTCCCTTATTATCACGCATACGGCAGCGGTAGGCAGGCTCCCCCTCTCTCACTTTAACTCACAGCGCTAGTTAGATTATTTTAAGTTATCACTTCTGTCGGACGTCCCGAGACGCACACATGTTTTTTTTCTACAAAATATATATTTATAATATTTTGCCAGTTTTCTGTACGCTTTCATTCTTAAAGTTCCCTACATACCTAAAAGTAACCAAGTTAGTACAACTTATCAGATCATTTATTGCCACGATTTTTGAGTTGAAGTACATTTTTACAATTAATGTAATCTATAATAATATGAATGTATTTAAAACCTCACAATAATATAGTAGCGACGAACAGTAGGTAGGTAATATCAGGTAAGTACTTACTGTGTTTTAAATTTTAATTTGCATAACTTGGCTTTATCCCACTCACGTTTGCAAATAAAATGGCATTTCTTATCTCTTGCGTACTTTCTGGATAATACGTCACGGTTAACAAGAATAGCTGGGACATTTTTAATATTAACCATAGGTTAATAATCGGCCTTACATATAAAAGTCTATCAACTTCTAACAAAAGATAATCACTGTTTAAAATTGTGTTATCTCGTTTTTAACCGACTTCAAAAAAGGAAGAGGTTCTCAGTTAGTTTTTTTTCATAAAATATATTTGTTACCTCATAACTCTTTTTAATGTGAAAGGATATACTTTTCGAAATTTCATCAAAATCAGTTCAGTAATTTGGTTTTTAAATTAAAATAGCTGGGAAAGGTACGTCACCCAAGTAAACGAAATTACTTATTTTGCTTTCTTGGAACTTTCAAGTGGTGTTTAAGAATTTAGAAAAATGATAAAGTACTCAAAAGCGAAAATAAAAATTTTTAACCGACTTCAAAAAAAAGGAGATTCTTAATTCATATGTATTTTTAGGGTTCCGTACCTCGAAAGGAAAAAACGGAACCCTTATAGGATCACTTTGTAGTCCGTCCGTCTGTCTGTCTGTCATGACCCTTTTTCACGTGTGGAGATATCAAGCTGAAATTTATATCGAATACTCAGGTCTACTGTCCCTTAAAGCTGTGAAAAATCAAACTACTAAGTCAACGCAATCAAGAGATACAGCCGTTTATGTCGCAAATTTCCGCAAATTCTCGACACTCGCAAGGGAATCAAAACCTACAGGGTACTTCCCGTGAACTCAGAATCTTGAAATTTGGTACGAAGCAACGTCTTATAGTTACATCATCCAACTATGACTCGATTGTCGTGATGGGTGAATTTTTACTTATATACCTACAGGTTTTTACGGAACCCTCCGACTCGCATTTGGCCGGTTTTTTTTATATTCAATGAAGTCGGTTTCATTTTTATAGTTTTTGAAACGTAATTATTGTAAAATTGGACATGCCTCTGAGTAACCTCTAGTTAGTACCATCTAGACTAAGTCCAATCAAAAAGAGAAATAGAGATTTAAGGAGTTGTCTTTTGAGCCTAGTAGATTACTATAGTAATGAGTATTGTATGTTTTTGTGACCAAAAATAAACCACAAACGAACAACCGCTAAACCTAAGCAAGTCTCAGTATGAGCATAACAGACCACCGCAGAAATAATGCAGATTCTCCATATTTCAAAGCAAATTTGAAACAAATATTACTAATAAAAAGTTTGATTGTTTGGATGTGTGTAAGTTTATGGTTTAATCACACTGCAATTGCTTATCAAGACGCGGGTTCGATTCCCGCCGCGGGACAAATATTTGTATCATCTGCAGTATTTGTCTAGGATCTGGGTGTTTATATGTATGTATTTACAACAGAAAAATACATAAGCAGTTTATCAGTAATGTAGAATGTATCTATAACAGAAGCTCTGCTTACTTTGGGGTTATATGATGCTGTGTAAAATGTCCGGCATTATTTATTTATTATTTTACTAGCTGTCCCGTTCGCAACTTCGTCCGTGCGTTTTAAAACATTTTCGAATCCACTTGAACACATACCAAAAATTCATCAAAATCGGTCCAGCTGTTTACGAGAAGTTAAACGCACAGAAAATTATGTACATTTATAAAGATACATTTGGATGAAACTTTTTAAAGGTTTAGTCAGTAACCTAGATATTTCAGGTTAGATATTCGATAAACTACTTTTTATGTAAGTACCACGCGAGCAAAGCCGCTGGTAGATGCTAGTGTTATATAAATACACTCCACTCCGAACAATGAGGCATGCATCATGTCCATAAGACAAGACTATCACGCCTGAGCAGCACCATAATAATCTATGCCCATAATCATAGATTTAAAATACTTACACTGAGGTATTCTCTGAGGTATGTATTCTTAATTAATAATAATACTCATAAATATTGGTGGATTTTTACACAGCATCATCTGGCCCCAAAGTAAGCATAGCTTGTATTATGGTGACCAGATGACAGATAGAATACTTATATATTTTTAAATAGTTATGGTACTTTATAACATCCAGACACAAAACATACACCTATGTTCGAAGGGAGGGAATCGAAGTTCCAACTTCAATTTAATGTTTTCCTACATTATCTATTTATACATTATCTCTCTACAATAAGTTCCTTATGTTTCTAACAGATGGCAGTGTAGTAAACTTCAACAGAACTAGCCGGTCAGCTAGTAAGGTTATAAGTATTATATTAGTCATCGGGTTCCTATAGTAACAGTAAAAGCTATGCTTATTTTGGGGCTAGATGGTCTCTGGAGCTGGTGATGAGGAGCCTGCCTACCGCTGCCGTATGCGTGAGAGAAAGAAAAGGCAGACAGACTGGCGCCGTAACGCGTTACGTAACGAAGTGGTTTACCCTCATATAAGAATGTATCACTTCAAAAAAATTATAAATATATGCAAGTAATTAAACCCCAGCGGGAAACCTTTTTCAGCTGTGTCTCGGTACTTTTTGGCAGAAACGCGTGTATTATTCAAGCGCTTTGAAAGCACCTGAGACAAACAAATGCAGACAATTTATTGATGCTCTCGCCATTAAAGTCTTGAAGATATTTCCGTTATTGCGACATCTGCCGCCGAATGATGGTCATTATTTAATGTTTTGGAGTGGATTGTTTTGCTGAATCTTAGAAGTTGGAGACACTCAAGAACGTTTAAAATTTATGTATATAAGTTTAAAGAGCCATTGGCAATTCGGTTGGTTCATTTCTAAAATTAGGAATTGTCTAAAATATATTTTATTTAGTCATAGCATATGTAAAACCTATTCGGGTGGTACCATCTAACTAAATTAGGAACACTTAATTAAATTATAACATTAAATTAGGATAAGTTAGTAACAGCAGAATACCAAGTTTCATTTAAAAGTTCAAAACCTAATTTTAGCTAAAATTAGTTAGGTTGGTGCCAACTGAATTGATGCCATTGAGTACAACAATTTTGCTTTTGAAACAAATATGATATAAATTTATCTTATACCCACAGATAATTAATACCACACATGTTTATACTCATCTTAGTTTTAAATTAGTAAAAAAATTAGTAATATAATATAAAGTACAATTAGTATTTGGGGTACAATGTCAAATTCAAGTTGCTCCTGACAAAACTCGAACAACAAACACATCAGGAAGATTTAACTAGAAATTTACGCCTGAATAATTAATGGCTACATAAATTTGAAGCAACAAGTTCTTGACGTTTTTGCAATTTTCCTCACACAATGTCTCAAATGTCTAGACTGCCAGCCGCGATGGCGTTCAAAGTAAACAAACGGCGATCGACTGCAAATTTGTGCTCACATTATAACAAAACAAAATCGCTTGACATTGGCAAAAATTTCATCAATACAGATGACATTATAGGCAGAAGAAGAAGAAAAATAATAGTAGATCTCAAATGCATTTGTGGCGTTTCAATATTCAGGCATTAATAATAATTAATCAAATCTTTATTCATTGTCTTAGAGCTAAGTTTTACAACACGGAAAATAGTATTTCAAATTATACTATATATGGCTTCGCATGTAACAAGTAGTATATGTCCTTCTCCAAGGTCCCATCTATCTCTATACCAAAATTCATCAAAATCGGTTCAGCGGTTTAGGCGTGAAAACGTGACAGACAGACAGAGTTACTGTCGCATTTATAATATTAGTAGGATTATGTAATTACATATATTTAAATAAATGAACTAGGAGAACCTGTGTCTCAGACGGAAAAGGGCTAACAATATTATAAACCTAAGTAGTTCAATAAACGTAAAAAATAGTAAAAAATAAATTATTAAATTTAAAAAAAGACAATCAAAACGGTTACACATAAAAAAGAAACATAGTGAACTTACCTTTAACATAAAAAGATTGAATTTTAAAAATATTACCTACTCTACAACAATTAAAAAGACAGTTTCCTCGTAAGGTATATACGATTAAGTTTTTTACAATTCGTAAATTAATTACATATTTGCTTAATTAAAGATTAAGTCACACACGAAAACAAGAACTTATAAAACTAGATGCGATTCTAGTGGCATTAAAATTTACTGCCAACTTTAGAAACTCATAACAATGTATATGCAGCAATCCAAATATCGCTTACACATCATTTACTTACCATAAAACGCAATCAAGTCTATATGTAGTTGTGACCATTTGACCAATCAGAGTTCAAAAAATCTAGATGCGAAAACATGTTTTAGTTTTATTAGAATTTCAGAATTTCAGATGACTAGATGTAGTTAAAAGTCATATTGGCGTTAAAAAACAAAAGGAAGTCAAAACTCCTACGTCGGTGGGGTTGAGTGCTAAGCACTACACTTTCCAACATCCCAGCACAGAGCCAGCAATGATACGATCCGTACTAGAAGTACTTCACGCCCAACAAATGTTTATGCGCCTTGCGTCACGTTTGACAAGGTCACACTTCCCGCGTAGAAACGGACTCCCCGAGAACACAGCCCAAAGTATTCTATTTTAACTTAAATCGCAGAAAATATCGTTTGCGCGATGCAGGGTTTATATTAAAAAAACGCTTCGTTTTTGGGTTTTGGGGATGCATTTCGCTACCTGCGTTAAGGAAGGGCGGGGGTGCATCTAAAATTTTATATCCACGACTGACGTAAGCTACAGAACGTATTGCGTAGTGGTGGTGTTGACTATGCATTACGGTTATGTAGGTATTTATAATGTTATAGATAAGATACTTTTTTAAATTTATTCAGTCTTAAATAGCTACGAGCTACGACCGTAGAGGGCTCTACGAGACAATGTCACTTCGTCATAAAACACGTTTATGTTATACGCAGATTATACAGTTATATAATCGAACAGAAAATAAATATATGAATAAAGATGTCGTAATTGTAGGTCTAGTCTTAATTCAGGTTAAGTTCTATCTTTATTTATAGAAATATACAGAATATAGTATCCAAGAATATCTAAAATTATTATTTATCTATCTTACATAACTGTCAGTTTCGTTTGTAGTAGCTCTTCCTTCTGCGCTGTAATTTCAGGGTTCGATCTTCTCCCAGTACAAACATTTGTGTGATGAGCATAGGTGTTTGTTCTGTGTCTGGATGTTATAAAAAAAAATCCCGGACATTTCACACAGACACAGACACAGACATTTCTTCTCGGGCTTGGGTTAGGATGAATTGGCACCCAAATTCACCTAGTATGTAAGACGTTTCAAAGTGATCCTTGTGATTGTATTGAATAAAGTATCTTTTGACTTTGACAGCATCACCTGGCCCCCAAATAAGCAGAGCTTGTGTTATGGGTACCACATTACTGATATACTTCTTACATACTTTTTTTTTGTAAATACATACATATTATACATAAACCCAGACCCGAGACAAATACTTGCAGATAATACAAACAATTGGCCCGCGGCGGGATTCGGACCCGCAACCTTCTGCGTCTCAGCCAGATCTTAGCTCACTGCGCCACAGATGTCGTCAATCAAATAAAGTATCATAGTTATGTATTTAAAAACATTTAAATATTCTATCAGTCACCAATATACAAGTTTGGTAGCGTATTGTATGATAAGTTGATAACTCTGAACATTCATGAATATTGAGGAAAACTTAATAATTTTCACCGTATTGGCGTAAACTATTCCAATTAATCAACACGACAATCAAACAAGTTCCAAGACAGTTATGAGAATTCTTCGAAATTCTAATAAAGCTACGTTCATAATGACGCCAACTTGCGCGATCAAGTGGCAATTACAACGTTAAAGCGACTCACGTCACTTACACGTACTGTGCAACTTTCTCTCGAAAAACACGGACGCAGTTAAACACGCAGTTGTCGTTTATCTGTTATTTTCTGAATAATACCGCGATGCTTTGGTCGAAGTTTTACATGAAGCTCTTTAAACTTGTTATTGTCAAAGTTAGAAGTTATTGCGCGATATTTTTCAATCGGTGTATTGTATCGATTTTGAGTTAACCGTCATAGATCATAGAACTATACTAAGAACTATACTAAGTTTTTCCAAATCTATTCGTGCCAAGATCATTTGACGACCTCTGTGGCTCGGCTGAGACGTAGAAGGTTGCGTGTTCGATTCCCGCCGCAAGACAAATGCATGGTCTTGTAAAATCTGCAAGTATTTGTCTTGAGTCTGGGTGTTTCTATGTATAATATTTAAGTTATTACAAAAAAATATGTAAGGAGTGTATCAAATGAGTTGACAGGCCAGTAATTTATATGTTAACTCATTTATATTTCATTTGTTACAGGTCACACAAAGGATTAAGATTCAGTGAATAGGTTTCAAAAAAATACTGGTTGCGTGTAGTGAATTCGTCTGACATGTGATCCACAATGTTGAAGATTCAGATGTTGGAGTCACTCCACAGTAATGATGCTGATGAACAGGAGCAGCAGCAGAATGGGTAAGCTTTCTTCTACCAACGATACTTATGATGGTGATAATCGGATATTTTAGACCATATTTTGACATTAAACTATATAAACAACTACATATATAAAAACAATTTATAACGAGAAAATTGTAGACAAAATATTGAAAATACATACAGTTCTCTTCTTAATTAAAAAGCAGATCTCCATGGAATAGCGGCACAATAAGATAAAAGTTGCTCATACAAATGGTAATTTGCTGAAATTTACTGTCTTAATATAATGCTACCGACACAAACCCGCCGGGCTATGTCGGTTCGGTCGGGTTGATCTATAGACTCTAGTAAGTGATGATTTTTTGGAAATTCTTTCATGGTTCTACCAATGGGTAATTCTTCTTCTTCTTATCTTGTCACTACTTATTTCTAACCAGTGTGGTGAAAGAATAAAAGTGCGGCTCATAGGCTACTTTCGTGCAATTGGCACATATCTTCGAACATTTTAAGTTACGATATACCGGCTCCCTCACAATGTCACTAACACACATACGTGCCGTGGTAGCATCATACGCACACACAAAATCACATACACCCCACACACACACGCATACACATAAACGCTCACACTGTAGTTTAACTTTCCCGCATTTATTTAAACCAAATTTTTCTTAAATTCCCAATTTTTACCACACATTCATTGTAATCGTCGAATGGCCCCCACGATACAGACATAGCCTAGTGTGGGGACCATCGTACCTATTTTAACTAAAATGAAAAATATAACTGTGACTCAACTTAATATTAAGCTATATATTAGTCAATAAGTTTCTCGTTTTTGGTTAATAAATATTTTTATCATTTTAATGTTTTTCGTCGCCATTTGAGAGTACTTGTATAGCGCTGTCATTATAATGTCAATAAATAAGACATTATAATGACAAGGACATACTATTAAATGCTAGCTAATTATCTGATTAGAGGGTACAGAACACACCCTCCAAATTAGGTCCTTAATGTGTTTTCCATAAGGTGCAACTATCATGTAAATTACTCATTACGTAATTATGTAGTTACTGTGACGAATGGTACGTCCTTGTCCTTCTAATATCAATAAATAAAGAAAGCAATAGATTTTAACAACACTAACTAGTATGTGATTATAAGATTTTAATAATTTATATCTATAAAAGGTGATATGTGTATGTATGTATGTATGTTCCCTATAGACTCCGAAACGGCTGGACCGATTTCGATGTTTTTTTAGGAAATCTTCAGATTGGCCTAGATTGGATCCTGTGAAGTTTGGTAGCGGTCGGATCAACAGATATTTTTTTTGCATCAATTTTTTTAGATTGTATCTTAGGAACGGACATAGGCTACATTTTATGTATGTACTATTCGTGCGAAGCCGCGGGTAGAAGCTAGTAAATATATAAATAAAAAAATAAATAAATAATCCCGGACATTTCACACAGCATCATCTGGCCCCAAATTAAGCAGAGCTTGTGATATGGGTACCACATGACTGATATACTACTTATATACTTTTGTTTTGTAAATACATACATATTATACATAGAAACACCCAGACCCGAAACAAATACTTGCAGATCATACAAACATTTGTCCCGCGTCGGGAATCGAACCCGCAACCTTCTGCGTCTCGGCCGCAACTTAGCCCACTGCGCCACAGAGGTCGTCAGGATATAATGCAGGACATTTCGCACAACATCATCCTAGCCGCAAAGTAAGCAGAGCTTGTGTTATGCGAACAACTTGACTGATATCATCATCATCATACCAGCCTTTATGAATGCCACTGCTGAACATAGGCCTCCCCAATAGATTTCTAGGAAGAACGATTTTGAGCCCTCTCCATCCACCGACTTCCTGCGATCTTTACAATGTCGTCAGTCCATCGGGTGGGGGGTCGTCCTACGCTTCGTTTTCCTGTACTTGGTCGCCATTCGAGAACTTTTACTCCACAACGCTTATCAGTTCTGCGAGCTATATGGCCTGCCCATTGCCACATTGCCATTGCCCATTGACTGATATACTAAGTACTTATATATTAGTTTTATTTTTCAAAAGAAACACCCAGACCCAATACAGATACTTGCAGATTATACAAACATTGGCGACCTTTTGCGTCTCAGCCTTGGCCTACTCCGCCACAGAGGTCGTTACTTAAAGAAAGATTTCACTTAATTAAAAATCTTACACCCTTATTACAAATCGTTGTTTGGTTTTGTAAATATTCTCTCATTTATATATGAATAATAATCTAAATCTAAACTTAATTTAGAACGACATATCATAATCCCTTCTATTCTATTTCTACGATATCGATTCAACTAGTCCGGGGGATGTTACTGCATTGAAAACTTCCGTAAAAACGAAAAGTATTAAAAATATAGGTAGGTACATAATATAGGTACATACAATATATTTTAATGTGATTTTTAAGTATATTAATAATGTTCTTGTTGCACTAAAGCATACTTAAAGGGTAGTCTTTTGAAGAAAGCGTATTATGATATAAATGACTATATTATTGATAGCAATGCATGGCCTCATGTCGCTCTGCCCTCAGACAGTTAACCGACACATTTGAAATGTATAAACTCTCATATATTCGTTTTTGTCTTAACACATTCACTGCCACTGACACGCCTCGCGTGTTCAGGCTAATCTAAGTCTCTACGCCAAGAACACGCCAGGCGTGTTTTGAATGTTTCGGTTATATTTCCAAAACTAGGCCAGATTTTCTGTTCAAATTTTTAGTGCATCATTTTTAAAGGATAGGCTATGGCATATTGAAGCGGTTCCCTAAAAAAACTAGTTAGATTTTTTTACGAAAAATAGGTATTTTGTAGTGCCGAGAACACGCTAGGTGTGTTCACTTACTGAAGCTACCCTTAGGTTCCCAAACTTTTTTATTCTTTTAAATGCTTCGCTAATTTCAGAGTTATAAGCTTGCGATATGAGATTTTTAACCAGTATTTGATGACAAAACGGAATGTCATAATTTATCGAACCGTTGTTTTTACCGTATACAGTACTGTGTCATGTATGAATAAATAATAAATAAATAAATAATGCCGGACATTTCACACAGCACCATCTGGCCCCAAAGTAAGCAGAGCTTGTGTTATGGGTACCACATGACTGATATACTACTTATATGAAGTCGCTTATACAACTCCATACGCCATCAATGAAAAAAAAACGTACCTATCCGATGTATATCTTTATATAATTATACATACACACACAGTGACATACACACGTACAGTAAAATTATCTCTATTATATAAAAATCAATTGATGTTCGTTTGTCTCGCTAAAAATTTTGTCATCATTAATATCTTCCGTTTCCGGTACAAATTTAACTTTTCCTGAAAAAAAGATAAGAAATCAATTTATTTCATTTGAATATTTTGAATTTAATTCATACTTATGTAATTAGGTAAGGCCAATCAACCAACATTACGATAATACGAGATAAATAACGTAAACAAACTTTCTGCAGTTCAAAGCTTTTTATCGGTTTAATAATTTAGATGAATTCACTCATATAAGACTGAAAATATGTTTAAATATGATTGTCACTCAATATATTATTAAAAAAAATGTACTTGCACTGTTAACAATGCCAATGTTACAGTTCACAATAAAACTTTATTCATTTATGCATGGGAATTTTAGTAAAAAAAGTTTGAGAACCTTGAATTACGTTATAATAAATTTACTTACTAAAATCTGTTTTTCTAAGCAATGCCGCGAGCACGCCTAGCGTGTCCGCGGTTTTATACGGTGGCATCTCGATAAACTTCAAGAAAATCGTGGTGGCAGTGAATGAGTTAAGGTATTTATAAGATGGATCATGCAAAAAAGCGCTAGGACCAGGACGAGTTTCTTGCCGGTTCTTCTCGACCTTGGATTAGGAGGAATTGGCACCTAATTTCTCCTAGTATGTAAGACGTTTCAAAATGATCCTTGTGATTGTGTTGAATAAAGTATCTTTTGACTTTGACTTTGACTCGCAAACTCCACTGAGGCATACGACACGCTCCGAGCGATACAATTATCGCAGAGCGAACCGCGAGTGCGAGCGAGAGCAAGCTAACCGCGATTCAAACTCACCCTGATGAAGATTATCTAAATGAATCGCTACAGTGGTAGCAATTCTGATGGTTCATTTATAAAATTAGTAATTGTCTAACATATATTTTTTTACCGCATTTCTAAAACCTATTCTGTTGTTACGATCAAATTAAATTAGGAACGCTCTAATGACAACTCTAATTCGATTTTGACATTTCCTAATTGAATTAACAGATAACATTTTGTTATACCTATTTGATTGCAATGCAAATAATATATATGTTAGTCTGTGGAGTATGTTTTTCTTTGTCCACAGTGACGATGCTTACATTGACAAAATAATACGCGAGTAAAAGCAAATGTTTCTCAAGATGTAGGTTTTTATTGGTTTTCAATATAAAAACAAAACAATAATCAATACAAATAAACCAATATAACAATAAACAACCCGTTATCTTGTCTTACAAAAAAATTATTACGTTTTAATAACCTAAAGGACAACAAACTTTATTGAATATAAAAAAATTTACAAACGAATTGAAAACCTCCTCCTTTTTTGAAAAACGTCATAAAAGTTTTTATTTTTTTTTAATTGTTCGAAACCTGTTAACACAACTAGAAAGTCACAGAATGCTTTTCTGCATTCGAATTTTTATTACATTGATGATACATTCTTCAGCTATTTTGATTTGAGAACCAAACTACTGGACCGATTTTGATGAATATTCTATGAGATCAATTAGAAGTGCAAAAGATCATCATCTTTTCCACTAAAAAAAATATTTCATCAAATCGGTTCATAAATGAAGGAGTTACAAGGCAACAAACATCGAGAGTCCTATAATAATAGCTAGCCCGGCAACGCATTGTTATAGCTCAGTAGTTCTGTTGAAGTTAACTTATACGGCCATCTGTTAGAAATTCATGGAACTTATTGTAGGAAAAAAATATTTTGCAATAAAACAATTTGCGTTTAATAATCGAGATAAAAGCTAGTCTATCTTTTAAGTAGGACCAAATAACACTAAGCCAAGTTCCATAAAAAAATATTTTATAAAGATAATAATAATAATAATGCCGGGCATTTCACACAGCATCATTTTGGCCCCAAGCTGAGCTTGTGTTGTGGGTACCACATGACTGATATACGACTTATATACATTTTTATTAGTAAATACATACATATTATACATAGAAACACCCAGACCCGATATAAACACTTGCAGTTCATGCAAACATTTGTCACGCGGCACGAATCGAACTAAATTCAACTATAATGTAAGATGTTTCAAAGTGATTTTTGTGATTGTATTGAATAAAATATTTTTGGGCTTTGACTTTGACAACCTTCTGCGGGTCAGCCGGGTCTTGATCAGATTAAAATTATAATAAAAAAAATCCTTAATGAATGTCTAGATCCATCTAGATGTAATAAGTTTCGCGAATACCGAAGTAGTAAGTCGGTACCTAGGTAGGTAAGCAATACAATACAAGCATGTATTGCTTGCCTACCTACCTAGGTACCAACGTAAGTTCTGGGTTTGTTTTATGTTTCTACCTACCTGCTTACCTAGAAATTTACGTCAAATAACAATAACTGTTATTTCACGTAATTATATCAACATAAATTATATATATATATATATATATAAACATATATATATTATAAATATATATATATACATATATATATAGTGTCAGAACAAAACTTAATTGTTTTAGAAGCCTTGTGCCTCTGTGGCACAGTGGGCAAAAGCAAAGCTGAAACGAAGAAGGTTGCGGGTTCGGTTCCCGCTGCGGGACAAATGTTTGTATTATCTGCAAGTATTATCTCGGGTCTGGGTGTTTCTAAACAAGTATATAAGTAGTATATCAGTCATGTGGTACCCTTAACACAAGGTCTGCTAACAGTTTGGGGTCAGATGATGCTGTGTGAAATGCCAGGCACTATTAATTTCAATGACGTTATTGTTCCGATGTATCGAAATCAGTTTGCCGAGACCCAGGTTCGACCCCACGACTTAACGATCAGACAAGGGTACTACATACATCACACCAGTGCCTTTGTAGATATTATTATTAAGAGCCTATGACATCCCACTGCAGGGCAAAGGCCTCCGTTCCTTTTCTCCAATCGTACCTGTCTAAAGCCAGTGTTGGCTCACAGTGGCTTTAGACAGGTACTATACAGGCTATCCTTAATATTTCATAGGTATGAAATAAAATTAATAAAATTTATTAGACATACAAACACAGATACAAGTTACATAATAACATAGCAGGTACACAGATAAGAAAGCAACCTAACTACTAAACTAATTAATACTAAATTTATATTTCTACCATTTTAAGTACAAGTTTACCAACCCTGTTCTAAACCTAGTCTGCGGTTATCAAAAAAGCACAGACTTAGCTTTACGCTATTTCACACAGTGAGAAATAGCGCTGGTTTTCAGACAGCGCCGCCGAAGATATGACCTTTGAACATCAGCTTCATCATCAAACTCCGTCCCAGTCGATGTCGAACATCAGCTTATGACGTGAGAATCCCATCACTAGCTCCGAGCTCAAATTATAACCGTCACCGCGGCGCCGGCATAATTATTTTTATTGGGACATCAGAGTTGTTTGCGATTGTCCGGGACACGAAGTTCGGAAACAATTTTGCACAAACAGATTCTCCGAATTCGTTTCAATCGCTATGAACGAACGTAAGCAGCAATGTTCTAGGTGTATTTGTATAAAATGTTATCGCGACTGTGTAAAAGCTTTATCCTTTCCTTTGTTTTTGGGCTAGAATGTGCTGTATGAAATTTCCACGAAGATTTATTTGAAGGTACTTCTTCTTCTTCTGACGCAAGGCGCAATTAGGCGCCTCAGAGGTTCCTTTTTTGCACTTGGTACATGTCTTTAAACTTTTAGGTTCTACGACTTGCTGGTTTCGTCACGATGTTTTTCTTCAGGAAATTACCGAGTTGATTATTATTTTTTTAATAATTAATAAAAATAATAAATAATGCAGGACATTTTACACAGCATCATCTGGCTCCAAAGTAAGCAGAACTTGTCTTATGGGTATCACATGTGTTTTTTTCACAGGCTGTTTTTTTTCTCTTTTTTTTTCCTTTTGTGTCCTACCTATTGTGTTACCTATTGTCTCCCACTGCTGAGCATAGGTCTCCCCGTTTACCTTCCACTCTTTGCGCTCCATGGTCACAGTTTGCCAGTTTGGCTCGAATGCATCTAGATCGTCTCGCCATCTTTTCCTGGGTCTGCCGCGTCGTCTTCGACTATCGGGCACCCACATGGCTGTTATACTACTTATATATATATTTTTATAAATACATACCTACATATTATACATAAAAACACCCAGACCCGAAACAAATTTTTGGCATCGTACAGCTAGGCTTGGTTTTTGCCAATATATTCTGTATATGTTAATTCGCCAGTCTAAATAAAATTGTAATACCAGTTTGCGATCTTATTTTATCGGCACCAAAGTCTAATTTAGAGTAAAATTTTAAAAGACACTTCTTAAATTTAAGCTGAAGTGTGATTGACGGGTTTTGACTCATTTTAGTCACTATGGAAATTGGTGTTGGGATTCTTCGTTTGTCATTTCATGACAAAACTAACAAAACTTCTAAATTATTTTTGAAGTGATAACTTCAAGGGAGAGTAAACCGCTTCGTTACATAACGCGTTACGGCGCCAGTCTGTCTGGCTTCCCTTTTTCTGACGCACACGGCAGCGGTAGGCAGGCTCCTCCTCTCTCACTCTATCCCACAGCGCTAGTTAGATTAGTTTAAGTTATCACTTCTGTGGGGCGTCCCGAGACGCACACCTTTTTGGAAGTGATAACTTTTTAGGGAATGGTAAACTGCTTCGTTGCGTAACGCGTTACGTAAGCGCGTTTTTTTTCATTTCGTTCTGTTGCATGTTTTATTCAATAATCTTAGCGAAATTTGAATCAATAAATTGTGACTTCATAGCACATGTAAGGATAATTGAGTTATAAGTGTATTATAATGGAATGTGATTTGGACCAAATTGCTTGCTTAAGTGATTGCTTTATAACCAAGAAATCACTTGACACTGGCAATTGTCAACAAGATAGACGCCATTAAAGGAAGAAAAGAAAAAGAAATTGGTGTTGAATAAAACCACGGAAAATTAATTCAATAATAGATTGAAATGTCAAATTTAACTTATTTAAAATCTATTTTGAACTTTGGTAATAGCCAAATAAGATTGTATTTTATGAAATTGTAGATAATACGGCGAAACTACGGAATAATTAACATTGGATATCTATACGTACCTGTACTTATACTTTGAGGAACACAGAACACATTAGGCTTAGTGCTTACTAGCGATTTAATCCGTGTGGTTTGAAACTGCGCAATTGTAGCATATAATTCACAGTGCGGGTTTTCTGCTAGTACGTGTGCCTTTGTCTGATAACATAGGCTACAGAATATCATGGTTTGTTTTGAGCAAATTAGCTAGGCCCGCAGACCTTGGATATATAGACGGATTGCCACTATCAATCAAAGCGAAGCCATAAAATCGTGCTACTTTATGTAAATACACGAACGCACGCTCATACACCCAACCCGTGCGCCTTGCTCTTAGTATACTTCACACCACCATTAAGTAAACATCGTAGCAAAAAAAACACTGTGCCTTCCTGTGCGGTGAAAAGTTGTAAAATTAACAGTATAACCAAAAAAATGTGCCACTGAATCACTTTTCACCTATATATAAATCGTAAGTTTTTAGGTCATATGGAACACAAAACAAACACTTGGCGTAAAGCGCGATGGTTGCCAGAATATAATTTGAAATTTACCTAGACAATGATAATATGTAATATTATTCTGATATAAAATTCCTACAATTTTAGATTCCCAAGCAGGAATAAAAAACAAAAATAATATGGGTAACTGCTTTTTAAAGAATTACCTTTAAATAGCTCAATAGATGGCGATGAAATAAACAAGCATGGGTAGACGCCGGAAACTTATAAGGCAACCAGTCAGCCCGCGACCACGGTTATTGCAACATAACTGAAATTTCCGGCATAAATTAAAAGGTAATACGCGATAAATACCCGTTAACTACTAAAACAAAATGAATCTAGATCGAGAAAGTTACAAAAAAATACATCGTAATTATTTGTGCAATGACATTGCACAGCTAATAAGAGAAGTGCACAACATAATAATTGATTTCTGTATGAATCAAGGACCACAATATTTTACTCATTCATACAAATTTGCCCAATTATAGGGAGCCATTTAACAAATGGCAGCCCCTAAATGCGCACATACATAAAATGGTGGCTTCACTGTGGTTGATAGCGGCATTCCGTCTATATATCCTAGGTCTGTGGCTAGGCCTTGAAACCCTGACTGACCTAACCATAATCAAGTAATTAAATCAAATCAAATCAAAGTAATTTATTGCGTAATATAACCCATATTACACAATAAATTACTGTAACAGTTGTTTTGTGATACATTTTAGAACAGCCAATAATCAGCGTGGTCCGCATGCAATATTTATTAAACATTATTCAAATTAATTAGGTAATTCCAAATATGCTTTCAATTTCATTCAATTAATGTAAGTCCATAGAACATTTTCTAAAATAATAATGTTAAATGTCAATACTTTTATAATTTAAATAATATTTTTTCTAACAATATTGTTTTCAACCTTGCTTTAAACACCACTGGCCTTAGACTAATAAAAATGAAGGTAGATGATTGTAGACACGAATAGCCATAACTAACACGCTTTTGTTTTACAACGCAGTTGTATTTAGGGGTAACCTGAGTTTCTTATTATGTCTTCTGGATCCAAAGTGAATAAAAAGGTCCATATTACTTTTTACAAGTAACGAGAAGCTTCATAAACTTTCTGTAGTAAATACCTTGTTTCCTTTAATAAATAAGATCATACACACGATTTCAATCTCAATCCCCCGTTGATTTCGTCGTTCCCCGTCACAGCGAGGAGCTAAACGAAAACATTGACGTCGTAAAAAGCAAATGAAAAATACTGGTAGGTTACAAACGTCGTCGCGCCGACTCAACGTCGCCTTTAGGGCAAAACAACATGGTTTACTAAATATAAATAGTGCCAAATACTAGCTGCTGCCTGCAGCTTAGTCTGATTCTTCTTATTGAATAGAAAATAATAGAATAGACATTTGTTTAATACACACAAAGAAAGGATTGTAAAGATATCCAAGAAGGACAGTAAAAATATCATCGATCAAATTTTTAGATATTCGTTGATTTTTTAAAAACCGTTTGATCGATTTTAATAAAATAAAAATGGGACCTGGGAAGTATATCCTATGAACAAAATTAATTTTACGGTTCGGGCGTCTTTGAGAAATCGCTGAACGTACATAAAAAAAAAGATTCCGACGAATTAAAAACCTCCTGCTTTTTTAAGTCGGTTAAAAATTATAACCTGCAGAAAAAAAAATGATGCCAACGAATTGAGGACCTACTCTATTTTGAAGTCGGTTAATAAAACGAAAAAATATTGGGTACCCAAACATTTTTCTTACCTACTAACACACACAGACGATCAATAATCCCTCCCTGTGTGTCCATATAGGTCCAGTCTCAGATTTATACCACTCCCATACAAATTATGAAAGCAGCGCTGGTTTCAGACTGAATCTCGGGGCTCTCTGGTAGCATCACGGTTGAGAACTATTAGGTATCAGATGACCTCTGTACAGCAGGCTTGATTCCTTTCGCGAGACAGACGTTTGTATGATCTGCAAGTATTTGTCTTGGATCTGGGTGTTTTAAGTAGTATACCAGTCATGTGGTATCAAAAACACAAGCTCTGTTTATTTTGGGGCTACATGATGCTGTGTCAAATGTCCGGCATTATTATTTATTATTTAGTCTCAGCGACTTCTTTCGTGCTTTTAGCACACGTCTTCGAACTTTATAGATTCTATGACAAGTTGGTTTCCTCTCGATGGTTTCCTTTGTCGTTGAGGTTACTGGTATAGCGCATATACATTTTTTGAACAGAATACAATTGGTGCACGATGAAATTAGAACCCAAGACTTTAGGATCGGAAGGCGGGGCCACCAGTACTCAAACTTGTTGAGTCCGCAAGGTATGTAAACAAAGAATTCTCTTCGTATATTAATCCAAATGTATGTCAAGTTTTATCCAAATCGATTCAGTAATTATTGCGTGATGATGATGTTACCAAACTTTCATATTATAATATTAGTTGGATTTCATTTTAAAACCAGTATGTATATTATAATAATAATAATATACCGGACATTTCACACAGCATCATCTGGCCCCAACGTAAGCAGAACTTGTGTTATGGGTACCACATTACTGATATACTACTTATATACTTTTGTTTGTCTGTTTGTCCAGTAATTTTACTTGCTCCAGTGCCCTTTAAACCTAAACTAGTTTTGCGTACTACTGCTCACAATCTATTAGAAATTATTTAAATTTTTATCAAAATATAATGAATAATTACGTACTCATATATCATGGTAAATATCCCGCTTTGAGTGAAAATTATGTAAAAGAAACTGACTGAAACTGAAAGAAACTGACTTCATTTAATATAAAAAAAATCATCAATGTAATTACATTGATGATTTTTTTTCATTTTATAATTTTTAGATTTTTGTAGATTTTTTAAAAACCACTCGACTGATTTCGATAAAATTTAAATGGGAAGTATAATAAAAAAAAACGAAAGTGAAAAAGAAAAATAATTTTCTAAATCGGTTCAGGCGTCTTTGAGTAATCGGTTAGCATACTTACATAAAAAAACAGATTCCGATGAATTGAGAACCTTCTCCTTTTTGAAGTCGGCTAATAAGATATACATTTAATGTCAATCTAGGCTAGGTTGGGAATTTATACCAGATTTCCTATTACACATTTCAAACATCCTCGTGCACTGCTTAAACAGAATATCTGGCACTATTGTGGTTTGCTACCACAATACCAAGACCGTCTCTTGTTACAACCAGGTAACATGTTTTCGGGTCTCTGTATTTCAATCAAAACAGACAAAAATCCACTGTAAGATGGAACAGTAAAAATAAAAATAGATGTCAAATTATATACTGTAGTGGGGTCACCCGACATAGGAATGGTACACATAAAATGGCGTCGGGCTTTCGCATGGTATATAAGGTTGCACGACGCTGTCTCTCGATACACCTCTTACAAATCGTAAAGCCTCTCAAAAACCCTTCGTCGTGCAACCAGGTTAATTTGACCAGATAACCCTTCTGGCTTACTAAGTATATACGGACACCCAACTAAATTTAGGGGGTGGAGTATTAATAGACTAGTCAGTTGAAAAACTTCGCTTGCGCGATTCAGGATTTTTTTGGCTTGATATCGCATCCCGGTGACGCATACTTTTTGTGACAATATTTTCTTTTTGGGTCATAACCGAGCGTTGCTAAAAAATAAAAAGAAGTGACGCGTCTATATCTTTTATATGTAAAAATACTAATATTGTTAGTAGTAATCTTTGTTGTAGTTAGATAATAAATAGTGATGCTCTCGGAAGTACAAAAAAAAAGTGTGCGTCTCGGGACGCCCGACAGAAGTTATAACTTAAACTAATCTAACTAGCGCTGTGGGTTACAGTGAGAGAGGAGGAGCCTGCCTACCGCTGCTGTATGCGTGAGAGAAAGGGAAGCGAGACAGACTGGCGCCGTAACGCGTGACGTAACGAAGCGGTTTACCTTCCCATAAGAAGTTATGACTTCAAAAATACTGCAACTTTTCCTCATGATAATACTCGTACAAATAGTATGCAAGCAAGGGCTCTGAATTACTGTCAAAATGACAGATATACCATGTATATTCAAGACAGCTTTTTATAGCATAACTATAAAGATTAATAATTCATGTAAATTTTTTGCACAATTTATAAAATATATTAGCATTCTGCACTTCTTCTCTATATAAACTATAAGTGTGCGAAATTTCATTCTCCTCCGTCCGCGCAATTTTCGTAAAAGGGGGTACAAAGTTTTTGCTTTACGTATTAATACAGCCCTTGTTGGACTCCGGAACCCTAAAAAATACTTACGTAAGTACATTTATAAGTAGGTACGTAAGACAAGAATAGCATAATTGAGATGAAGTAATAATGAACAATATATTTTTACTAGCCAAATGTAATAATAATAAGCAGGCCACTATCACGTTCATTTAAACTACTAGTTAAGATTGAGCCATTGGACAATAAATACTGCGAACATACCTGCAATCATCTAATTATGCAGGTATATCAATCAATGCAGGGCAGTATTCAGTGATAAATTAAGGGGCAGCTTGTCAAAAATTATTAAACTCAAGTTTCAAGGACAATAACAAAAAAAGCCAATCGCTTGTTTGACCATATACAGTGAAAGCTTTCGAAGTCAGGATCAGAATGAGTGGTGGTCAGATCACAAACCAATTGAGCATCTGTGGCGCAATGGGCTGAGGTTCGATTGAAACGCAGAAGGTTGCAGGTTCGATTCCCGTCTCAGGACAAATGTTTGTATGATCTGCAAGTATTTGTCTCAGTTTTGGGTGTTTCAATGTATAATATGTATGTATATACAAAAAAAAGTATATTGGTAGTATATCAGTCACGTTATACCCATAACAAAAGCTCTGGTTAGTTTGGGGCCAGATGATGCTGTGTGAAATGTCCGGCATTATTATTTATTATTATTATTATTTTTATAAAGACTTGTTTTACTCGGTATAATTAATACCGGATTCATTGGAGCGCACAGGCCTAAGCCAAGTGCGCTCCAGTATTGTTGGGTTGGACTTCACTAGCAAGTTCAGTTTGCAAGAACTTTCTTACTATTTTACATGTGATCAAAATGACTTTCTGTAGCCAAACATACGTATGCTTGGGAAAGTGCAAGTGCTCTAGAGATTGGAAGAGTTGTTTTGGAATAACGCCTGTTGATGATTAGACTATCGGAACTATTGAGACCTTTTGCAAACGCCACATTACTATTATTATTATTATAAAATTGTAGATCAAACTGTTTCGACTATATTACGACTATCTTGATGATATTAGCTTCTGGGAAATTATAAAAAGTAACAGGTACTTACTTATTTAGATACTCTTATTCATGCACTGCAATATTTACCAACAGTCTGTCTTTGTCATTTAAATGTCAATTAAAAAAAGATTAATTCGTTCTGTACCTTGATTAATAAGAAGAACAGATTTAAGCCCCATTTATTGTTCCTGAATCCGCCCCTGGCTTACGGTTACCTACAGAATGTTGCACAACGGTTCGCCACAGATACACCGTTCGCAAGTCAACCACCCGTGAAATTCTATACCAGAAAAACTAATTAATTACTCAGGTGATGTATGGCTTAAAGTTTTTTAAACTTACGCGATCAGAACACATTATTATAAGATTTACGGGTATTTATCACGTTTATTTACCTATTTTTCCCGACGTTTCGACAGGTTTACACTCGTGGTCAACCAAAAAAAAAACATTTCGTTTCTAAAGCAATCTGTGCCAGTTCCATGACTTTTGCAGGAAAAAACAGGTTTATTGACATTGGAGCGGATTTGAGGAAGTTCTAAATGCTGAGCTGAGCAAGACTGACGATGCAGACCTACGACTCCCTAATATATTAATATACTAGATGGCACCACTGGAAAAATTAGAACGCGCTATCGTTTCGTTCTAGAATATATATCTCGCGATAATAAACCTGATTAAAATATTTATAATATTATGGATTCATTATTAATAATTGTTCACTAATATAATTTATATAATTTCTTTTGAACTAAGGTATTTTATGGTTTCATATCGTTCAATGTAAACATTGCTTTGTAAACTATCTTAGCTCTCCTTGACATAACCCAAGCCAGGAATCTTGGATAGGGATCAGACTGTTTTATTGGTCGTTAGATTTTATCTGTGCCATTCGAAGTCCAACTTAGATATTGGGTAGAGACCTACCTAGTAGGCAACTATAACTTTTTGTAATGGCTTTTGGGGTTTTGGTGCTCGGTAGGCACACTTTTATAAACAACCAAGCCACAAAGATGAGTTTTCCAGTGAGTTGATAAGACCTAATGATTTAACGAATGGAATATTTTTCCTTCATCACCTGTTACAAAGGTATAACCTGTCAAAGACAACGCCTCGTTATATATTTCATCCCCAAAGACCGAAGAAATATCTTTTACGAGAAAATATCCTAAATCGGCCACCCGAACAAGACCCGTCTAGCATTCAGTGTTTTTGAATAACCGAAGTGCCGGTTATACTGGTCCTATTATAAAAGTAAGTTTGACTAGGTATCTGTTCGATATCAGGAGAGATAAGTTAAGTCATTTGTGCAAGCTTTAGATAGGCCTGCCGTAAAATTGAATTAGGAAAGTGCTGTAAAAAGTGGTTTTCTTTCTTGAATGATAAAGTTCCATATTTTTCATCTCTTCACACGATTATAATTTAGTGAACAACAATGAAGTAAATTAATTTTGAAAAAGTATGTAGGAATAAATAAATAAATATTGGTGGACAATACACACAACGCCATCTAGCCCCAAAATAAGCATAACTTCTACTATGGTGACCAGGTGACTGATAAAATACTTATATATTTTTAAATCCTTACGTTACTTTTTAACCAACTTCAAAAAAATATTAATTAAAACATAATATTGTATTTTTTTTTTATTAATTATTTTTATAATTGTATTTTAAAGCAGTCGATCTGATGATGGAACCGAAAGACAGTAAAGCGAACTCCTCAACGATTTGAAGCAATTACCTGGTGTTTGGGCTTGAATCATTTGTATTGATGAGAACTTTACACCTAGATGGGTTGTGACTGTCATTAGGGATCTGATGATGAAGACGAAGGACAGTCAAGGGATTATTTACTTCTTAGTTCCCTGTATATGGTCAGTTTTTTTTGTTTAAAATTATTCACACCCAGACACAGAAGTAACACAATGTTTATCCTAAAAGGGAATAAATAAATATTGCTGGACAATGCACACAACACCATCTAGTCCCAAACTAAGCATAGCTTGAATAATGGTGACTAGATGACTGATAGAATACTTTTATATTTTTAAATACATACCTATGTTCTTCACACAATTGTTTATCCTGGGAAGGAATCGAACCCTCAACCTACAGCGCAGAAGGCAGAGCTACCAACTGAGCTTACAAGCCAGTCAATGTATTAATATTTTCTGCCTTTATTTGTAACTACAATCGTAATACAGTTTTGCTATGTTATTATCAGACAGAATAACCATTCAGTTGAATATAACTTCATGTAGTGTCATCTATCGTTAAATTAATGCAACTCTTACTCTCTACCGTATTGATCACCTTAACGAATTACGCACAACAGTCAGTTCCATTAGATGACTCAATTTAGTTCAACCATAATTTCCCAGATGGCGCTATCCTGAAGCACAGTCATTTTGACGCACATTGGTTTAAAATCAAGTGCAGGCTAAGTAAGTTATTGCACTTGCTATGCTACCATGATCGGAACCACGTTAATTATGTTGATAGATAGTAAGATAGATGAAAGAAAATACTTCATTGCACACCATAAATACATAGAACTAATAGCATTTGGAACAATGATTATTTAGTCGATAGTACAATAGGCGGTATGATCGCTATTTAGAGATCTCTGCCAGGCAACCTTAGGATGAATATAGGGTGATGAAAATAATGTGTACATACATATTTACAGGATAATAAATAAAGAAACATCGATACGAAAAATACATACAGTATTAGATACTAACTTATCAGATAAACTAAATAAACCAATACATAAACCTAAAATTACATAAACGACAGAATAATTACTGTTTTAGGACCATATAGCTTTCAAAATTGCATGTGATTGGGCGCGTCTAATAGCATGTGGCAGCATTCTCCCTGAACACTCTCGCGAAGCTCGCATAATTCGCTTAGGCGCAAACAATATCTAGGAGAGACGGCCCACGGGAGTAAATTAGAAAACTAAGCTAATTAGGTAACTGGGGCTCGTTCGTGAATATATAATGACATAGGGCAGTGTTTTTGCCACTTGCCAAAATGATTTAACCAGTGTTATCAAATAAAACTGATTTAATACTAAACTTAATATTAATAATAGTAATACGAGACAAAATAAAGATTAGTAGATATGGTCCCTTTTTCAATCGACTTCAAAAAAGGAGTAGGTTTCTCTGTTCGACTTCGAGATTCGACTGTTTTTTTTTTCTTTTTTTATATTTGTTACCTCATAACTCCGTCATTTATGAACAGATATGAAAAAATCGGATTTCATGTGAAAGGATATACTTCCCGCTTGGTCCCATATAAATTTCATAAAAATCAGTTCAAAAGTTAAAAAAATAAAAAAATATATAAAAAATAAATAAAAAATATGTCATCCACTTGGATGAAACGAAATTTTGATATTTTGCTTTTTTTATACATGAGGTTAGGTTAGTTATTTTTTAGTTTTTAAAACGTAATTATTAACCCCCAGGCCTGGTAGACTTGAATCTTAATTCAAATTCAAAAATATTTGTATTCACTACAATCACAAGGATCACTTTAAAACGTTTTAAAATTAAAAAAACATCAGGGCCTAGTATTTAGTATATATGCCTATCTACCTATCGTGCCTCTGACCACCCTAAGACAAGAGAGATCTCGAAATGTCTGTCTAAGTCTTCAGAGTAATTTTATAAACATATCTACCTAATAGGTACTACTTACGTAGTAATGACGACCTCTGTGGCGCAGTGGGCTAAGGTCCGGCTTAGACGCAGAAGGTTGCGGGTTCGATTCCCGCCACGGGACAAATGTTTGTATGATTTGCAAGTATTTGTCTCGGGTCTGGGTGTTTCTATGTATGTATTTATAAAAAAAGTATGTTGTAGTATATCAGTCATGTGGTACCCATAACACAAGTTCAGATAACACAGGGTCAGATGATGCCGTGTGAAATGTCCGGTATTATTTTAATGCTTACCTAAAGTCCCGAATATAATTGTTTGGACGTGCCTCTGACCACCGTTAGACAAGAGAGATCTCGTGATGTCTACCAGGCCAGGGTATTTAAGAGGGACCATATTTACTAATTAGTATTTTAAGGTTCCGTACCTCTAAGAGAAAAAAAGAACCTTCATAGGATCAATTCGATGTCCCTCTGTCTGTTTGTATATCAAACCCTTTTTCTCAGGAGCGCGTTGAGGTATTCAGTTGAAACTAACATCAAATACTTCGGTATAAGTTCTCTTGAAGCTGTAAAAAAATCAAGCTTTCTAAATCAATGCAATCAAAAAATACAGACTAATTACGGTAATTTATGCTGCATATGTTGACGATTGCCAGTAAATCAAAATTTATAGTGTACATCCCGTCGACCTAAGATCATGAAATTTGGCAAGAAGGAAGGTCTTATAGCAGAAGTAAAGATAAAAATCCGATAGTAGGTAGTTTATAACCTAAAAATATGTCATCCAAGTGAACGAAATTTAGGTTTTTGCTTTCCTGTGACATTCCAGTGGTGTTTAGAAGTTTCGTAAAACGATAAGGTACTAAAAATTTTTTTAAGTGACGTTTCTAAACAGGAGGATGTTCTCAATTCGGCTGTATTTTTATAATCTCAAATTTCATTTAACGAAGTTGGTTTTCTTTTTAGTTTTTAAAACGTAATTGAATAATAATTTTCAGGATATTTTCAGGAACAGGATATTTACCATGATATCATCATCATCTTTCTGCCCTTTTCCCACATTAAGTTGGGTCGGACCAACATGTATTCTTCTCCCATTCTCCTCTATCAGCCGTCATCTCAACACTCACTCCTTTCCTACTCATGTCATCCTTCACGGATTGTGTGAACGGATCCATCTTTTCTTTGGCCTACCTCTACTCGTAAATCCATCAACATTCATACCAAGCACTCTACTAGTTACATGCCATTCTTTCCTTCTCATTACATGCCCATACCATGCAAGCCTATATATATAGGCTTGCATGGTATATATTTACCATGATTATATGAGTTTAATATCACGTATTGAGTGAAAATTATGTTCAAAACCATGATAGTTTTAGAAGTAATTTAATAAAATGACCAACAGAAAGTCAATTCTGTGCACCACCGTCTAAAGAAACCATAAAGAATAAAAATAATTATTAAAATCCCCAAGTTTATAATTACCGTAGGTACTTCATAATTACATTTCGACGTCTATTCTCGAGTTTTATTACTTGGAACAAGTAATTCAGCAATGCATATCCCCTGGGTCGTTAACTTTGTGATCAGGCACCGATACGCCTCATTTACTTAAGAAAATTGTCTTAAGTTATTACGTAAAATAAAACAAATTATGCTTATTGACATCTGGTGGTCATTAGTTATAAAATTGTGTCGATACGGTTTTAAGCATAGTATTATAAATCATAATTAAGTAATTTTAAGTAGGTAAAGCAGTTATAACTAGACAGAGGTTCCAAAATTTATTTCCAATTTTAAAACTATATAAGTTTCATACATAAATAATGCTGGACATATTTCACAGCACCATCTAGCCCCAAAGTAGCAGAGACTGTATTATGGGACTCACAAAATGATAAGGTACTTATATAATTTATTTATTTGTAAATACATATTATACATAAAGAAACACCCAAACCCGAGACAAATATAAGCAGATCTTCTGCGGTTAAGGCGGTTCTTCGCTCACTGTGCCGCAGAGGTCGTCAACCTCTTGAGACCGTGGTCAGAGGTCATATTGTTCCCGTAACTAACGCTTTGCTTACTTTGGGGCTAGTTGGTGCTGTGTGAAATATCCAGCAATATGTATTTCAACCGTTTCGATATAACTGTTTACCTTCTCAATGTGGTTAAGTATTTTACACTAGGTTAGAATCTGTGAATCCAACCAATCATACTTAGATAACATTTGCAAAGTTTATAGAGCATGATCTAACTCTGATAACTTGGATTAAGCTCAAGATGTGCAAGGTTAGTTCGTTCTGAGGCCCTGTTCTAGGATTTCATTGACCTAGTTTGTTGGCACTACCCCAGTTACCAAGTAGTGAATCGTAAGCGGTAGTTTTTAGCCGATTATAGTAGTTGTATCGACTAAAAACAACTGCAAACATTTCTTTTAATTTTGAAAAATACAGGAATTATTTTCTGTGCGAACGCGAACGAGATCAAGAGTACGATGGACACCTGCAGGACGACGGAAACTCCACCTGCAGTTGTATAGATGTGTCCTATAGGGTTATAGGAGGCCATATACCTGCAGCATTACGCTGCAGGCTTGATCCAATCTGCAGTTCGTCCATATACACCACACACATTCAGTTGAAGCCACGGCATCACCAGTGATGGACGACAAAAATCTTGACTCAACTGAACTGACGATCGCGCGACCGCACATTTATCCCGGGGCGGGAATCGAACCTGCAACCTTTTGCGTCTCAAGCAGGCCTTCGCCCCAGTGTGGTGCAGTCGCCACAGAGGTAAACTTATAAATTGATTCTTCGATTGTACATACCAATTTCCAATTACTTCTTTATGGCTATCAAGAGTTTAATACGATTTAGATCAGCTCAAATATGTTCCAAGTAATTTCTTCTACACACAAAGATTCACATCTACCAGAACCGGCACGCACGTGGCATGTCCCTTTCCGGCGTCTGCCCTTAGACAATGCCAGATGTTTCTGAAGACCACAACGACCCATGTCCTTTGAAAAGCTTAAAGAAATTGTCTATTTAAAATGTTGACTTAAATAATAAAATGCCATACCTGTAGATAACTGTACAAAAGTTTACTCTGAAAAGGAAACGTAATGAATAAACTATTAAGTATTCTAGTAGTACATTGATTTTTTATCACCTTGACATGACTTATTTCGCTATGAAGTATTTGGTAATGTGCTAGTAATATATAATATATAGTATTTCGGAATATATAAATAATAAAACAAATACAAAACGGTTAATTACCAATATTATTTTTACAGTTGAGCTATAGACCGTTTTAAACGATCCTTAGATAGCTCAACTGTATTTTATATTGACAATCGAGCAATTAAAATATACTTCAATATTCACGTAGATACATTTATTTAGTTCGACATTTCTTCTCAACTTGAGCAGTACCTTCTCCTACTTCTTCTTCGTTAACGGCATGTGTCATAATGACGACAATTTTGCCAATGTCAAGTGATTGTTTGATTATAAAGTCTTAGTCGTATGTCAATCGTCATTTGTCTATTCTAAACGTCATCGCGGAATAGCCGTCTAGAACATTCTAGGGATTTCTCGTCGTTCAAATCACATTGCACCATAATACACCAATTGTCCATACTGAAGTCAAAATTTATTGATTAAAATTCCGCTAAGATTACTGAATAAAACATGCAATACGAGAATTGGAGACTGATGATGGATACGAGTGCGATAGTCTTCATATTATTGGGGTTAGTCCCCCTGCTGGCTAACAGAAGAGCTAGCAATAGAGAAGGAAAACTTGAAACAAGCCCGGCTCGGTGCCAGCCGTTATGCACCTGCAACCGAACCAACACCGCATGTACTGATTCGTCTTTCCTGCGGGTCCTGTCGGCAAAGTTTAGAGGTTAGTGTGGGTACTTGGGAAGGCCTGCACTATCAAATAAAATCCAAGGCAGAGTGACGTCAGTGGAGAAGAAACTTCACCCACCTCAGCTTGCTGGAGTGGATCCATGAACGAAATTTTTCAATTACAATTAACTGCTCTGTAACTTTACTGACGCCACCTAAATAATCATCAACAGATGAACAAAGGCCAATGATGATGATGCACACGAGAAAAAAATATTAATTAAGATGTGCTATGCTACTTCATGAAATGACAAATGAAGATTTTGAACAGTACCTAAACCTCCTAAGGTTCACCCTGTCACAAATTGTCGCTATTTTAGGATCGAAATACGAGGCCACTAACACTGATCACCAGTGATCTTTACTTATATCTATACTAATATACTTTTTAAGTACAATGTACTTAATAATTATATCACCAGTAAACATCTGACCAGTAAAAATCTACTCTGTTATTATGGAAGAGCATGATGTTTCTAGTGTCAAAAAACTTTTTTTTTTTCTTATAATTAACAGAATTTGCTAATTAGAGCGCTCAAATCGGGTCTCTGTGTGTTTTTGCCGAAACATGCAGCAGGAGAATGATGATTACTAAATATATAAGTAAAATTGCTAAAATTTGCTCTGTTATTATTTAAGAAGATGAAATAAAGGATATTATTCATGTAATAGTTAGGTATAGACTTTAAGGAAATGAATCATATTTAAACGACGAAAACCTTGTAACTGCAAATATTTTTGTAGTAGCGCTCTTAATTATCTCAAAAACATTGGTCCTAGATGAGGATCGACCCCACCACGTAAAAGGCTGAGCTACGATACTCGCCATAAAACCGCAATATATTCATATCATTCCATAGTAATAATACCTCATGTTAGCAAGCCTGTTAGCAAGTAATCAAAACTATGTTTTTACGTCTTTTTTACCCTCATTTTTCGAGTTAGGTTAATTATTATGTTCGGAAATTTCCGGCCGGATGTAACAACTACAAGCTTACCGGTTTATTTTCTTTATAATTTAATAAGAAGTGTGTGTCGGATGTCCAATTGTCCGTGCTCGGTGTCCGTGACGTCAGAATTGTCGTTCTTTAGGTGAGTTATGAACATAATATGTCTTGCTTAGGCTTTGTTGGAGTAAACTAGAGTAAGTTATGAGGATAATCCACGGTTGAAATGTTTTATTCGTATGTATCCTGAATCTGTTTCTATTATTTGTCATAATTAGGGCTCATGAAAGAAAATCATTTAGATGTATTAATTTTTAGTTAAGGTCATAGCTATCGAAATCGATTATGTCTATACATACACATATATTACTGTACTAACGATCCGTCTTGGATTCACATTGGTGCACGGGTCCACTGGTCACATTACTGCTGCAAGTTTGGTAGGGATCTCAAATTCTTTCAAGAAAATAATTTAGATGTATAATGATGATGTATTTTTAGTTAAGGTCGTTGTTATTAAAATCGATGAGGACTATAGTTGGTGACCTCTGTAGCACAGTGGGCGAAGGCCCTTCTGAGACGCAGAAGAGCCGAAATAAATATTAGCAAATCATCGAATCGAATTCGATGATTTGCAAATATTTATTTCGGTTCTTCTAAGTATATAAGTAGTTAGTCATGTGGTTCCCATGACACAAGCTCTGCTTATTGGGTCTAGATGATGCTGAGTATTTTTTTTATAATTATTTATTTATTATTGGAACGATGTTCCTTATCGCATGGTATGGAACTTGGCCCCACCCGCACGGTATCCCGCATCCGTTAGGCGAAAAAAAAATTAAGATTTTTCCTTCACGAATTTCTGTCACGACCCTTGTTTTAGTGTAGACGGTTATCCATAGGGTGAAAAGAATGAATGAATTAGATGAACGAATTAACCAATGAACGGATGAGTCAAATGAATTGAATGAAATGTACAATAAAATGTTTATTATCACCACTCAAAAAAATATTAATTACGAAATTTACGAAATCTACCATTCCTTCAGTTCATTTGATATTTCTGCGTTTCATTTAATTGCTCTCAGACGCTAGTAATTCATCCATTTGTATTTGTTAATCAATAATATAATACGTTTATCAATAATAATATACTAAGATATGAACTTCGTCCCACCCGAGTCTTCCACGACACTCACGCATTTTAAAGTGAAAACTTCTTTTAGCGCGGTACGCATATTTTTAGATGAGGTAAAACCTCTGGATTCGCGACACCGTTACCGTCTGGGGCGAGACGCAGCTGGCTGCCGCGCTCGCCCCAGACGAAAGGTGAATTATAAACCTTAATTCACATGTTTACAGTCTACTTTTGTATGGAGAAGTTTACTGAGTTAGGTTCTTTGATATATCAGTTCAGTATTTGATTGGCAGTCGCGATTACTGATTTTGATGTGATTTATTACTAAACTCTAACGCGCCAAAATAAGTTTTCACTTCTGTCGGCACTCCCGGAGTGCAACCTGATTTTATCTTATTTTTAAATATAAATGTATATCACTGTACTAGCGATGCGCCCAGGCTACACACCCGGTGTGCCTGGTGCACGAGTCACATAATTGCAATTTTAGTAGGGATCCCAATTTTTTTTTTAATAAAATACCTACGGCCATTGTTACTCAATGATCGGTCCATAGATCAAATATTTTTATAATATAAAAATAAAAGTATTTGAGTTTAACCATTACAAACGAAAACGAAACTAATATTTTCTTTTTATAATACTTATGTACATACATGTAGACTAATCAGACTAGGCTTGTATTTAGGTGTAGAAATGTACAGTTTTTTTCATAATGAAAAACCTTAATGGAAGCCATTAGCTTTCGGGTTAATAAATAGATATTTGAGACTCCTACTGACTAAACACCACAAGTATCTTACGGAGCGCCTAAATCTTCATAGCCGTAGTCTAACAGATCTAACTAGAATAAATAAATATTGTTTGACAATTCACATAAAAAATAATGACATTTCACACAGCATCATCTGGCCCCAGAGTAAGTAGAGCTTGTGTTATGGGTACCACATGATATACTGATACTGATATACTGATAGACTGATACACTGTCCAACATTATTTATTTATTTACTACCTTCTGCCTGCGGCTTCGCACGCATATACATACATAAAAAGTAGCCTATGTCCGTTCCTAGGATACAATCTCAATCCATACCAAATTTGATTGATGCAAAAAAAAAGTTCTGTTGATCCGATCGCTACCGATCTGCACAGGATCACCCGCTAGGCCAATCTGATGATTTTCTAAAAATTTAATCGATATCGATCCTGCAGTTTCGGAGTCTATACAGATATGTATCGCCTTTTATAGATAAAGATAGATTGGTTCGCGGGAAGGGCTTATTTTTAAGCATAGTTGTTTTTTTTGTGTTTGTATTTGTAGAAATATTCCCTTGGGGCTTGTTTTTTGTTTTTTTTCCGCTCATGTTTCCTCTTTTGTTTTGTGTGTGCTACATACATGTATTTCTTTTTTTCTTTCTATCTTGTAGTTATTATATTTTTAACAGACTTCACGAAAAGGAGGAGGTGCTCAATTCGTCGTAATCTTTTTTTTACTTTTAACTTTTTTATGGATGTTCACCGATTACTCAAAAACGCCTGAACCGATTTGGAAAATTATTTTATTCTCTCAAAGGGTATACTTTCTAGGTATTTTAAAAATCAACAAAAATCTAAAAATTGTATACATCGATGATATTTTTTATATACATGAAGTCGATTGTCTTTTTAGTTTTTAAAACGTAATTATATAACACCCAGTCACAGAACAAACCAACCAGCCCTAAGATTGCTACTACCAGCTAAGCTGTGAGCCCATTGTAAGGAAAATAACTGACTATAGTATCTTATAAGATGTCTTTTATTTGATTTATAACAGAAATCCAATAAGACATGGACACAGACATAGACATTATTGTTACTCAAGCACACAGTACAAACAGAAGAATACAGAAGTAAAAGTCGAGAAGACAGAGAGCATAAATAATATATGTGTGCCTCAGTAAGAAAAGAACCTCAACTCATTATCTATAGGCTTCACCAGTGAGAGTTAGTTAGAAGACCTCACACCTAACACGCACTAGAGAATTAATCCGTGCGGTTTAAGCTGCGTTTTTCTGAGGTATGTAATATTCAACGTGTTTTTTCCCGCTAGTGAGTGCGCCTACGCATTTCTAATATCATATTCCACAAAATAGTACGAAAAAAAATCACGTGTACTATTATCTGAAAAGCAATTTAAGGCCTACACGCATTAGCAAATTAATCCGCGTGGTTATAACCGCGTTATTCTGAAGTCTATTGCTTTTAAAACCGTTCAAAACGATCTATGGATAGCTCAACTGATCCAGATCACTACCAGAGGGCAGCGTACCCAAGATAGTTTTTAGCGGTATTTAGATAGTTCTATTTCTAAGAGAGAGAGATTTCAACTATTTATCATGTATTTTATATTATTCTGTACATTTCTGTAATTATTTCTGTAAATAAAGGTTATTTTATAAAAGTATAAAGAAGACATGAGATCATGTCCAAGAAAGGAGCTGTTGAGGCGCACCACCTTTTACCACACTGGTTCAAAAGAACTAGTGACACAATAAGAAGAAGAAGAAGAAAAGGCAGTATTTAAAGTAAAAACTTAAGTAGTACGGTATGTTATTTTCCGCGCGGTTTTTTTCCGTCTACATCTGATCCCATGTTTCACAAAATAACGCGAGAAAATTCGCTGCGGAATAATCTCCAATGCGTTCTAAGCCTGAGCGCTACCAGGATAATAAACATACAATTTTATTTATTTATGACATTTAGTTCGAACAGAGCGCGGAGCAGCAAAGGGTTTGAAGTTGAACAGTCAAGCATTGTTAGTTAAAGTGTCGCTTTGTTGGCTTTTGAGCCGCTTTATTTACGATAATGTACAATTTTCACGGACCATTTAGTTTTTTACTACGGTTCGTCTGATTCCGATCAACTTTGGCGAGAGTGGGTAGATAATAGTTCGGTACAGTTTCAAATATAAGTCAGGGGGTGGTGAACTTGTAGGTATTTCCTAAATCTTTCCCTTAACTACATACTTACGTATTAAATATCTCTGTGAACGAAAGGAGACGGCTCATTTCTGCCCCAAGTCGTTTCAAGTTTATGCCTCGGAGACCTAAAAAAGTTATTTAATTAAAATAACATATAATTAAATAATGCAAACTGTACATTCGATACTAACGTGCCAAGCGGGGATTGCAAATTGGTGTGATTTAAAAGTACTTTAATGACTGTACTTAAAGTCAGCCATGTTTTTTCTTTTTTTTCTTCTGTTGAAGTATACGTAAAGTGAACGTGCTTGTGTCATTTTGCCTGGATTGCGTAAAAGGAGTTTTGGCGCCAACGTGAAAAAAACATGTCGCCTCATTGTATTACCTACTTGGGGCGTTATTTTTTTCACCGTTTTAGTTGATATCTTTTAAACCCCGCTATGCAGAATAAAAATATTAACGGTTCCTCAATAGATATTAAAAATCCTATACAATGATCCAACTTTAGTCGAGTCTCCTGCACTTTTGCTGTGGGGCAAATGTCCATAGAAAATGGGCCGTCTCCTTTTCGGTGTATATTGACAAACGACTCCTATTTGAGTAGGTATATTAATATCTGAAAAGACGCATTTCCTGTTTATCATTCATAACATAGTAACAATAACATTATACCATTTTTTGTTTATGTTAAGTAATTAATACCCTAACGTCCAACTGGAATTTCTTGATAACCTAGCAAAAGGATCTGAGGGATTACAATAATGCTAACATGAACTGAAAAAAATACTGTTTTGCAGGATAAATCTGAAAAAAACTAAATGACTCCGGAAGGAGTCATGGACATAAAATTAAGTGACTCTTTCGAATCATGGACGTATGAATTGAATATAGTAGTCTCGTTCCAAGTCATGGACTTGTAGATGGACCTAAATACGAAGATTATTATTTACTTGTTTTGGTTAGTATGGTTTAGTATGAAGTGTCAAATCGAAAGAATCGATTTGGATTTGTCTAAAAGTGTTGTCGTACGACTTGCTGAAAACTTGCTAGATGAGGGTAAGTTGATAATAACTGATAGTTTTTACACCAGCATACCGCTAGCCACCTTCTTGAAGAGCAGTTTTATTGATTTGCTAGGTACAGTGAATAAAGGCGGTATTACTGTCATAAAGTGGCATGATAAACGAGACGTGACGTGAATTGGTTTTAGAGTAGGTAAAATAAAGGTATCGGTGTATCAGACGATAATCGACTGTCTTTAGATCGTCTACAGCAAACATCGAGAGTCAAGCACGCCTTATAAAAAATGGAAAAAGGATCTGGTCGAACGATGTAAGTACAAGAAACGCTGCAAAGCTCATGTCAGGGAGAAAATCTTGAAAAGTTGGAGGTGCAAAGGTTTCTAAAGTGATAACGTGATACCCTAAATGTAAAACAGTGTTATGCCGTCAGTTTTATAACACTTTTCATAGATTTAAAATGAATAAACAATAATTTTCCATAACATAATTTGTTTTATTTAACCTCCCATGTATATGGCAAGCTGGCAACATTTTACGTTGGCTCATTTGAACTTTATGTAGTCTTGATATTTAATCATACGTCCATGATACTATTTTTACTCATATTCATACGTCCAGTGAAATAAACAACATCAAGTCTACCCATCGAGTATGACTCCAGCCAGAGTCATGGACGTATGCATTTGGCACAAATGTGACTCCTTTGAAGTAATTGGACAGTGAACGTGTTAAGGCCTAGCACGCAGTAGTGAATTAATCCGCGCGGTATTCTACAGCGATATTCTACACCATGCTCCACAGAATAAGGCGAAAATAATCGGCGCGTATTAAACCGAGCTATTCTAAGCCTAAACCTCTTATGGGTCCACCAATTTGTGATATAAAAAGTCGTCGTATATTTTATTAAAATCTGCGGTATTTTTCCAGAGTTATGGCCAATTTTATGACCTGATAATAATAAATGTTTTGCAACATGTAATAATATTAGATATGCAAATAGCCCACCCATGTTTAATTTATTTATTAAATGCACCGGTTACCCCTAAACAAGAGGCAAACAAAATTGCATTATCGTAACAACGAAGATTTATGTGTTATAAAATTATGGATCCTATTTCACTATAAAATATGCATCAAAGAGTAGGTAGGTAACGTAACAACATAAAAGACTGATCAAGACACTAAGTAAAGAGGTATACTTAGTACTTACTTACCTAAACAAATTAGAAATAATTGGGTTATAATATGTTATATAGTTCTAATTATTTATCTTTAATGTAACCTAATTGTATGTTTTCGAAAAAAAATTAAAAAATAAAACAAAATAAACTATGTGTTATCAATCAATCGATAACTTCCGACAGATTAAAAAACGATATGAAAAGGAACTACATATATGAAAAATTGTTCAGTTTAGTGATTAAACAAATTTCAAATTAAACAATTTTAATAAACTGTTTATTGGTTCTTAAACTGAAGAGCAGATAAAAAAATACATAAAACATAGCAAATCTTTATTAGATTTTTTTTTAATCAGAGATCAAATAGAACATTTCTTTTAATTTTGAAAAATACAGGAATTATTTTCTGTGCGAACGCGAACGAGATCAAGAGTACGATGGACACCTGCAGGACGACGGAAACTCCACCTGCAGTTGTATAGATGTGTCCTATAGGGTTATAGGAGGCCATATACCTGCAGCATTACGCTGCAGGCTTGATCCAATCTGCAGTTCGTCCATATACACCACACACATTCAGTTGAAGCCACGGCATCACCAGTGATGGACGACAAAAATCTTGACTCAACTGAACTGACGATCGCGCGACCGCACATTTATCCCGGGGCGGGAATCGAACCTGCAACCTTTTGCGTCTCAAGCAGGCCTTCGCCCCAGTGTGGTGCAGTCGCCACAGAGGTAAACTTATAAATTGATTCTTCGATTGTACATACCAATTTCCAATTACTTCTTTATGGCTATCAAGAGTTTAATACGATTTAGATCAGCTCAAATATGTTCCAAGTAATTTCTTCTACACACAAAGATTCACATCTACCAGAACCGGCACGCACGTGGCATGTCCCTTTCCGGCGTCTGCCCTTAGACAATGCCAGATGTTTCTGAAGACCACAACGACCCATGTCCTTTGAAAAGCTTAAAGAAATTGTCTATTTAAAATGTTGACTTAAATAATAAAATGCCATACCTGTAGATAACTGTACAAAAGTTTACTCTGAAAAGGAAACGTAATGAATAAACTATTAAGTATTCTAGTAGTACATTGATTTTTTATCACCTTGACATGACTTATTTCGCTATGAAGTATTTGGTAATGTGCTAGTAATATATAATATATAGTATTTCGGAATATATAAATAATAAAACAAATACAAAACGGTTAATTACCAATATTATTTTTACAGTTGAGCTATAGACCGTTTTAAACGATCCTTAGATAGCTCAACTGTATTTTATATTGACAATCGAGCAATTAAAATATACTTCAATATTCACGTAGATACATTTATTTAGTTCGACATTTCTTCTCAACTTGAGCAGTACCTTCTCCTACTTCTTCTTCGTTAACGGCATGTGTCATAATGACGACAATTTTGCCAATGTCAAGTGATTGTTTGATTATAAAGTCTTAGTCGTATGTCAATCGTCATTTGTCTATTCTAAACGTCATCGCGGAATAGCCGTCTAGAACATTCTAGGGATTTCTCGTCGTTCAAATCACATTGCACCATAATACACCAATTGTCCATACTGAAGTCAAAATTTATTGATTAAAATTCCGCTAAGATTACTGAATAAAACATGCAATACGAGAATTGGAGACTGATGATGGATACGAGTGCGATAGTCTTCATATTATTGGGGTTAGTCCCCCTGCTGGCTAACAGAAGAGCTAGCAATAGAGAAGGAAAACTTGAAACAAGCCCGGCTCGGTGCCAGCCGTTATGCACCTGCAACCGAACCAACACCGCATGTACTGATTCGTCTTTCCTGCGGGTCCTGTCGGCAAAGTTTAGAGGTTAGTGTGGGTACTTGGGAAGGCCTGCACTATCAAATAAAATCCAAGGCAGAGTGACGTCAGTGGAGAAGAAACTTCACCCACCTCAGCTTGCTGGAGTGGATCCATGAACGAAATTTTTCAATTACAATTAACTGCTCTGTAACTTTACTGACGCCACCTAAATAATCATCAACAGATGAACAAAGGCCAATGATGATGATGCACACGAGAAAAAAATATTAATTAAGATGTGCTATGCTACTTCATGAAATGACAAATGAAGATTTTGAACAGTACCTAAACCTCCTAAGGTTCACCCTGTCACAAATTGTCGCTATTTTAGGATCGAAATACGAGGCCACTAACACTGATCACCAGTGATCTTTACTTATATCTATACTAATATACTTTTTAAGTACAATGTACTTAATAATTATATCACCAGTAAACATCTGACCAGTAAAAATCTACTCTGTTATTATGGAAGAGCATGATGTTTCTAGTGTCAAAAAACTTTTTTTTTTTTCTTATAATTAACAGAATTTGCTAATTAGAGCGCTCAAATCGGGTCTCTGTGTGTTTTTGCCGAAACATGCACCAGGAGAATGATGATTACTAAATATATAAGTAAAATTGCTAAAATTTGCTCTGTTATTATTTAAGAAGATGAAATAAAGGATATTATTCATGTAATAGTTAGGTATAGACTTTAAGGAAATGAATCATATTTAAACGACGAAAACCTTGTAACTGCAAATATTTTTGTAGTAGCGCTCTTAATTATCTCAAAAACATTGGTCCTAGATGAGGATCGACCCCACCACGTAAAAGGCTGAGCTACGATACTCGCCATAAAACCGCAATATATTCATATCATTCCATAGTAATAATACCTCATGTTAGCAAGCCTGTTAGCAAGTAATCAAAACTATGTTTTTACGTCTTTTTTACCCTCATTTTTCGAGTTAGGTTAATTATTATGTTCGGAAATTTCCGGCCGGATGTAACAACTACAAGCTTACCGGTTTATTTTCTTTATAATTTAATAAGAAGTGTGTGTCGGATGTCCAATTGTCCGTGCTCGGTGTCCGTGACGTCAGAATTGTCGTTCTTTAGGTGAGTTATGAACATAATATGTCTTGCTTAGGCTTTGTTGGAGTAAACTAGAGTAAGTTATGAGGATAATCCACGGTTGAAATGTTTTATTCGTATGTATCCTGAATCTGTTTCTATTATTTGTCATAATTAGGGCTCATGAAAGAAAATCATTTAGATGTATTAATTTTTAGTTAAGGTCATAGCTATCGAAATCGATTATGTCTATACATACACATATATTACTGTACTAACGATCCGTCTTGGATTCACATTGGTGCACGGGTCCACTGGTCACATTACTGCTGCAAGTTTGGTAGGGATCTCAAATTCTTTCAAGAAAATAATTTAGATGTATAATGATGATGTATTTTTAGTTAAGGTCGTTGTTATTAAAATCGATGAGGACTATAGTTGGTGACCTCTGTAGCACAGTGGGCGAAGGCCCTTCTGAGACGCAGAAGAGCCGAAATAAATATTAGCAAATCATCGAATCGAATTCGATGATTTGCAAATATTTATTTCGGTTCTTCTAAGTATATAAGTAGTTAGTCATGTGGTTCCCATGACACAAGCTCTGCTTATTGGGTCTAGATGATGCTGAGTATTTTTTTTATAATTATTTATTTATTATTGGAACGATGTTCCTTATCGCATGGTATGGAACTTGGCCCCACCCGCACGGTATCCCGCATCCGTTAGGCGAAAAAAAAATTAAGATTTTTCCTTCACGAATTTCTGTCACGACCCTTGTTTTAGTGTAGACGGTTATCCATAGGGTGAAAAGAATGAATGAATTAGATGAACGAATTAACCAATGAACGGATGAGTCAAATGAATTGAATGAAATGTACAATAAAATGTTTATTATCACCACTCAAAAAAATATTAATTACGAAATTTACGAAATCTACCATTCCTTCAGTTCATTTGATATTTCTGCGTTTCATTTAATTGCTCTCAGACGCTAGTAATTCATCCATTTGTATTTGTTAATCAATAATATAATACGTTTATCAATAATAATATACTAAGATATGAACTTCGTCCCACCCGAGTCTTCCACGACACTCACGCATTTTAAAGTGAAAACTTCTTTTAGCGCGGTACGCATATTTTTAGATGAGGTAAAACCTCTGGATTCGCGACACCGTTACCGTCTGGGGCGAGACGCAGCTGGCTGCCGCGCTCGCCCCAGACGAAAGGTGAATTATAAACCTTAATTCACATGTTTACAGTCTACTTTTGTATGGAGAAGTTTACTGAGTTAGGTTCTTTGATATATCAGTTCAGTATTTGATTGGCAGTCGCGATTACTGATTTTGATGTGATTTATTACTAAACTCTAACGCGCCAAAATAAGTTTTCACTTCTGTCGGCACTCCCGGAGTGCAACCTGATTTTATCTTATTTTTAAATATAAATGTATATCACTGTACTAGCGATGCGCCCAGGCTACACACCCGGTGTGCCTGGTGCACGAGTCACATAATTGCAATTTTAGTAGGGATCCCAATTTTTTTTTTAATAAAATACCTACGGCCATTGTTACTCAATGATCGGTCCATAGATCAAATATTTTTATAATATAAAAATAAAAGTATTTGAGTTTAACCATTACAAACGAAAACGAAACTAATATTTTCTTTTTATAATACTTATGTACATACATGTAGACTAATCAGACTAGGCTTGTATTTAGGTGTAGAAATGTACAGTTTTTTTCATAATGAAAAACCTTAATGGAAGCCATTAGCTTTCGGGTTAATAAATAGATATTTGAGACTCCTACTGACTAAACACCACAAGTATCTTACGGAGCGCCTAAATCTTCATAGCCGTAGTCTAACAGATCTAACTAGAATAAATAAATATTGTTTGACAATTCACATAAAAAATAATGACATTTCACACAGCATCATCTGGCCCCAGAGTAAGTAGAGCTTGTGTTATGGGTACCACATGATATACTGATACTGATATACTGATAGACTGATACACTGTCCAACATTATTTATTTATTTACTACCTTCTGCCTGCGGCTTCGCACGCATATACATACATAAAAAGTAGCCTATGTCCGTTCCTAGGATACAATCTCAATCCATACCAAATTTGATTGATGCAAAAAAAAAGTTCTGTTGATCCGATCGCTACCGATCTGCACAGGATCACCCGCTAGGCCAATCTGATGATTTTCTAAAAATTTAATCGATATCGATCCTGCAGTTTCGGAGTCTATACAGATATGTATCGCCTTTTATAGATAAAGATAGATTGGTTCGCGGGAAGGGCTTATTTTTAAGCATAGTTGTTTTTTTTGTGTTTGTATTTGTAGAAATATTCCCTTGGGGCTTGTTTTTTGTTTTTTTTCCGCTCATGTTTCCTCTTTTGTTTTGTGTGTGCTACATACATGTATTTCTTTTTTTCTTTCTATCTTGTAGTTATTATATTTTTAACAGACTTCACGAAAAGGAGGAGGTGCTCAATTCGTCGTAATCTTTTTTTTACTTTTAACTTTTTTATGGATGTTCACCGATTACTCAAAAACGCCTGAACCGATTTGGAAAATTATTTTATTCTCTCAAAGGGTATACTTTCTAGGTATTTTAAAAATCAACAAAAATCTAAAAATTGTATACATCGATGATATTTTTTATATACATGAAGTCGATTGTCTTTTTAGTTTTTAAAACGTAATTATATAACACCCAGTCACAGAACAAACCAACCAGCCCTAAGATTGCTACTACCAGCTAAGCTGTGAGCCCATTGTAAGGAAAATAACTGACTATAGTATCTTATAAGATGTCTTTTATTTGATTTATAACAGAAATCCAATAAGACATGGACACAGACATAGACATTATTGTTACTCAAGCACACAGTACAAACAGAAGAATACAGAAGTAAAAGTCGAGAAGACAGAGAGCATAAATAATATATGTGTGCCTCAGTAAGAAAAGAACCTCAACTCATTATCTATAGGCTTCACCAGTGAGAGTTAGTTAGAAGACCTCACACCTAACACGCACTAGAGAATTAATCCGTGCGGTTTAAGCTGCGTTTTTCTGAGGTATGTAATATTCAACGTGTTTTTTCCCGCTAGTGAGTGCGCCTACGCATTTCTAATATCATATTCCACAAAATAGTACGAAAAAAAATCACGTGTACTATTATCTGAAAAGCAATTTAAGGCCTACACGCATTAGCAAATTAATCCGCGTGGTTATAACCGCGTTATTCTGAAGTCTATTGCTTTTAAAACCGTTCAAAACGATCTATGGATAGCTCAACTGATCCAGATCACTACCAGAGGGCAGCGTACCCAAGATAGTTTTTAGCGGTATTTAGATAGTTCTATTTCTAAGAGAGAGAGATTTCAACTATTTATCATGTATTTTATATTATTCTGTACATTTCTGTAATTATTTCTGTAAATAAAGGTTATTTTATAAAAGTATAAAGAAGACATGAGATCATGTCCAAGAAAGGAGCTGTTGAGGCGCACCACCTTTTACCACACTGGTTCAAAAGAACTAGTGACACAATAAGAAGAAGAAGAAGAAAAGGCAGTATTTAAAGTAAAAACTTAAGTAGTACGGTATGTTATTTTCCGCGCGGTTTTTTTCCGTCTACATCTGATCCCATGTTTCACAAAATAACGCGAGAAAATTCGCTGCGGAATAATCTCCAATGCGTTCTAAGCCTGAGCGCTACCAGGATAATAAACATACAATTTTATTTATTTATGACATTTAGTTCGAACAGAGCGCGGAGCAGCAAAGGGTTTGAAGTTGAACAGTCAAGCATTGTTAGTTAAAGTGTCGCTTTGTTGGCTTTTGAGCCGCTTTATTTACGATAATGTACAATTTTCACGGACCATTTAGTTTTTTACTACGGTTCGTCTGATTCCGATCAACTTTGGCGAGAGTGGGTAGATAATAGTTCGGTACAGTTTCAAATATAAGTCAGGGGGTGGTGAACTTGTAGGTATTTCCTAAATCTTTCCCTTAACTACATACTTACGTATTAAATATCTCTGTGAACGAAAGGAGACGGCTCATTTCTGCCCCAAGTCGTTTCAAGTTTATGCCTCGGAGACCTAAAAAAGTTATTTAATTAAAATAACATATAATTAAATAATGCAAACTGTACATTCGATACTAACGTGCCAAGCGGGGATTGCAAATTGGTGTGATTTAAAAGTACTTTAATGACTGTACTTAAAGTCAGCCATGTTTTTTCTTTTTTTTCTTCTGTTGAAGTATACGTAAAGTGAACGTGCTTGTGTCATTTTGCCTGGATTGCGTAAAAGGAGTTTTGGCGCCAACGTGAAAAAAACATGTCGCCTCATTGTATTACCTACTTGGGGCGTTATTTTTTTCACCGTTTTAGTTGATATCTTTTAAACCCCGCTATGCAGAATAAAAATATTAACGGTTCCTCAATAGATATTAAAAATCCTATACAATGATCCAACTTTAGTCGAGTCTCCTGCACTTTTGCTGTGGGGCAAATGTCCATAGAAAATGGGCCGTCTCCTTTTCGGTGTATATTGACAAACGACTCCTATTTGAGTAGGTATATTAATATCTGAAAAGACGCATTTCCTGTTTATCATTCATAACATAGTAACAATAACATTATACCATTTTTTGTTTATGTTAAGTAATTAATACCCTAACGTCCAACTGGAATTTCTTGATAACCTAGCAAAAGGATCTGAGGGATTACAATAATGCTAACATGAACTGAAAAAAATACTGTTTTGCAGGATAAATCTGAAAAAAACTAAATGACTCCGGAAGGAGTCATGGACATAAAATTAAGTGACTCTTTCGAATCATGGACGTATGAATTGAATATAGTAGTCTCGTTCCAAGTCATGGACTTGTAGATGGACCTAAATACGAAGATTATTATTTACTTGTTTTGGTTAGTATGGTTTAGTATGAAGTGTCAAATCGAAAGAATCGATTTGGATTTGTCTAAAAGTGTTGTCGTACGACTTGCTGAAAACTTGCTAGATGAGGGTAAGTTGATAATAACTGATAGTTTTTACACCAGCATACCGCTAGCCACCTTCTTGAAGAGCAGTTTTATTGATTTGCTAGGTACAGTGAATAAAGGCGGTATTACTGTCATAAAGTGGCATGATAAACGAGACGTGACGTGAATTGGTTTTAGAGTAGGTAAAATAAAGGTATCGGTGTATCAGACGATAATCGACTGTCTTTAGATCGTCTACAGCAAACATCGAGAGTCAAGCACGCCTTATAAAAAATGGAAAAAGGATCTGGTCGAACGATGTAAGTACAAGAAACGCTGCAAAGCTCATGTCAGGGAGAAAATCTTGAAAAGTTGGAGGTGCAAAGGTTTCTAAAGTGATAACGTGATACCCTAAATGTAAAACAGTGTTATGCCGTCAGTTTTATAACACTTTTCATAGATTTAAAATGAATAAACAATAATTTTCCATAACATAATTTGTTTTATTTAACCTCCCATGTATATGGCAAGCTGGCAACATTTTACGTTGGCTCATTTGAACTTTATGTAGTCTTGATATTTAATCATACGTCCATGATACTATTTTTACTCATATTCATACGTCCAGTGAAATAAACAACATCAAGTCTACCCATCGAGTATGACTCCAGCCAGAGTCATGGACGTATGCATTTGGCACAAATGTGACTCCTTTGAAGTAATTGGACAGTGAACGTGTTAAGGCCTAGCACGCAGTAGTGAATTAATCCGCGCGGTATTCTACAGCGATATTCTACACCATGCTCCACAGAATAAGGCGAAAATAATCGGCGCGTATTAAACCGAGCTATTCTAAGCCTAAACCTCTTATGGGTCCACCAATTTGTGATATAAAAAGTCGTCGTATATTTTATTAAAAACTGCGGTATTTTTCCAGAGTTATGGCCAATTTTATGACCTGATAATAATAAATGTTTTGCAACATGTAATAATATTAGATATGCAAATAGCCCACCCATGTTTAATTTATTTATTAAATGCACCGGTTACCCCTAAACAAGAGGCAAACAAAATTGCATTATCGTAACAACGAAGATTTATGTGTTATAAAATTATGGATCCTATTTCACTATAAAATATGCATCAAAGAGTAGGTAGGTAACGTAACAACATAAAAGACTGATCAAGACACTAAGTAAAGAGGTATACTTAGTACTTACTTACCTAAACAAATTAGAAATAATTGGGTTATAATATGTTATATAGTTCTAATTATTTATCTTTAATGTAACCTAATTGTATGTTTTCGAAAAAAAATTAAAAAATAAAACAAAATAAACTATGTGTTATCAATCAATCGATAACTTCCGACAGATTAAAAAACGATATGAAAAGGAACTACATATATGAAAAATTGTTCAGTTTAGTGATTAAACAAATTTCAAATTAAACAATTTTAATAAACTGTTTATTGGTTCTTAAACTGAAGAGCAGATAAAAAAATACATAAAACATAGCAAATCTTTATTAGATTTTGCTACACATTTTATTTCAAAGGGGCTCGTTCTGGATAGCGATAAAATAGTGCACTGATTATGTCAATAGATTTATTGCGGTAAAAAACCAAAGCCGATGGGTTTGCGGACGATGGCATTGTTTGATCTTGCTCGCGTTCAAAACGTTTTAACAAGGGTTTTAATAGCTCGAGTCTTTTGTCTAAGTAAAAAAATAAAGTGCCGATTTTCGTTATAAAATTTACAACAACTTATTCGCTTTTTTTATGTATAATTATGTACATTTACAAAAAAATATATAGATAGTATATAAGTCATGTGATTCCCATAACAAAAGCTCTGCTTACTTTGGGACTAGATGATGCTGTGATGCTCTATGAAATTTACAGGAATATTTATATATTTATAATAAATAAATTGATTTGATTTTCAAATTATCATTTAAACATATTGTAACAACAAAATCAATTTTAATGTTAAACTAACTGCTACTCGAACGAAGCCGTCGACATACCTATGCTAGTGAATGTGCGCTGGGTTTTTGTTAAATTATTTTACTTACTAACTTGAAAAGTATTGTCCAAAACAAAAACTGCTAGATATTTTACATAGCATTATCTAGCCCTAACCCAAAGAAAGCTGCTAGCGGCTGATATACTACTCCGTCAAGAAAGTACCGTGAAACGACCAATAATACACAAAATGTTAGTTACTCATCCAAATTTATATTATCGCCTTTAAAGTATGCTATTTTATATATATAAATAACTATACTTACGAATAACAATCATCAAAAACATTTTTAACGCTTTTTCCGGAATTGATTTAAGTCTCGCCGCGAATTCTCCTTTATGTATTCTACCGAATGAAAACGGGTGCCATGAAGTGCTAATTTGAGTTTAGGAGAAAGAAAGAAGTCGGCTGGAGCCTATATCTGGTGAATAAGGTGGTTGCTCGATGGTATTTGTTGAGTTTTAGGACAAAACATCGTTCACAATGATGGCCTTGTGCGAAGGCGCATTATTGTGGTATAAAATCCAAACTTTTCTTTCCACAAATCTGGACTATAACAAAAAAATTGCGGACCATAAACAATCGTCCATATCCGCTATTACTTCCACAGAATGTATATACTTTTTTGTATATACATAGAAACACCCAGACGCAAGACAAATATTTGCAGATCATAATCAAAAATTTGTCCCGAAGCGGGAATCGGACCACCACGAACGCAACCTCTTACGTTCGCCCAGTGTGACGCAGAAGATTGCGAGTCCACAAAATAGCCACAGTGACCAAGAAAGGAAGGTTTATTTGATAAGACTCACCTTGTAGCAGCTATAATAGAAATTTGCGTGTGAAAATTTACACCAAACCGCTAACGTTAATGAGAGTTAACGTTAAAAGATTCGATAATTTGGGGTTATTTTTTCTCACAATCGAAACAAATGTTAAGACTCCATTGAAAGGTTAACATTGTTTATAAACTGTATTTCAAGTGTTGAATTAATCCACATTGTTCTATACAAATCGAGATTTAATTTTTAACAATGAGTTTAACAATTACAGTTAATTTTTTAGCGGAGCATGAACTAATATGTAAGTGTTATTAGTAGGTGAACTAATTAGTACCATTTGAAATTAAGGTGACTGGTAGTAGCTCTGCCTTCTGCGCTGTATAGGTGTTTGTTCTGCGTCTGGGTGTTATAAAGAATCATAAGTATGTATTAAAAAATATATAAGTATTATATCAATCATCTGGTCACCATAATACAAGCTATGCTTAGTTTGGGCTAGATGGTGTAGTGTGCATTGTCAAAGTCAAAAGATATTTTATGCAATACAATTAAAAGGATCACTTTAAAACGTCATACATACTAGGTGAATTTAGGTGCCAATTCCTCCTAACCCGAGCCCGAAAACTGGCAAGAAATTCATCCTGGTCCTAGCGCTTAGGTACAAGAGTTTATACATTTCAAATGTGTCGGTTAACTGTCTGAGGGCAAAGCAACATGAGGTCATGCATTCTTATCAATAATACAGTCATTTATATTATAATACGCTTTCTTCAAAAGACTACCCTTAATGTAAGCTTTAAATATCTAAGCTTTAATATAATGGTCTTTCAACTCAGCTGGTAGTAGCTCTGCCTTCTATGCTGTAAGGATCATAAATACATATATGTTCTGTTTCTGGGCGTTATAAGAAGTACCATTAGTATGTATTTAAAAATATATAAGTTATATTATATTAGTTCCGCTATCTGGTAGCTATGCTTAGTTTGTGGCTAGGTGTCGTGTTGATTGTCCACCAATATTTATTTATTTATTAAATTAAGGGGGTTAGTTTCCCTGCTGACTAACAGAAGCGCTAGCAACAGAGAAGGAAAACATGAAGCAAACCCGGCTCGGTGCCAGACGTTATGCACCTGCAACCGAACCGACACTGCATGTACTGGCTTGTCTTTCCTGCGGGTTCTGTCGGCAAGGTTGAGAGGTTAATGTAGGTACGTGTGAAGGCTTGCGCTATCAAACAGAATCCCAAGCAGAGTGGGGTCAGTGGAGAGGAAACTTCACCCGCCTCAGCTTGCTGGAGTGGATCCATGAACGAAAGTTTTCAATTACAAATAACTGCTCTTTAACTTGACTGACGCCACCTAAATTATCTTCTACAGATGAACTAAGGCCCATGATGAAACTAAGGAGGCTCCTATGATTTTACTGCAACAGATATTTTAATAAGTAAAGGTGATACATTATTATTTAAATACATAGTTTATTTATTTAGTAAAAATTAAAGTAGTTGCTTATGATGTGTAACATCTGACATCTCACTATGGTAATAATCAACCGCACGCGCATTGGTCAAATTGCTTCCTATTACACACTTCCGTCCCTTTTAGAAAACACGTAATCATTCCTGGAAAGCAAGAGAAATGATGTTACACATCAAAAGCTATCCTGGGTAGGTTAAATACCCAATCGGTATCGTCCCACAGCCCGAGGAACGGTCATATCCTTAATATATATATTTTATTCATATTATTCATTAATTTTGTGTTTACGTCTATCATACGTCACTCTGACAACAACAAAATGTCATAATGCAAATGATTTTTGTAATTTTACAAAAGAGATGCGCACTCGCTCTTTTCATTGTCATTCCAATAAGGTAGGTAATATAATGCTCACTATCACTACATAGTATAAAACAAAGTCGATTCCCGCTGTCTGTCCTTAAGTATGCTTAGATCTTTAAAACTACGCAACGGATTTTGATGCGGTTTTCTTTAATAGATATAGTGATTCAAGAGGAAGGTTTATATGTATAATACATGCATAATATAGTAGAGAATCACTTATCATTTTAGAGGTCATAAAGTAAATAATCACATTAGACATTCTGTAGTATATTTAGCATCAGCATTGCACACGTGCGAAGCCGGGGCGGTTTGCTAGTATTTATTACAGTGCACGCCTGTGTTTATGTATTGAATGATGAAAATATTAAGAATATAAACAATATGTAGGTATAAGATTTAAATAAAAAAATGTATAACAGTAATTTTTGTAAGACAGTCATCCACGACATCTATTTACTTATTTTACTTATTATTAATATTATTATTTATTATTACAATTAAGTATCTATTTATTTATTATTAATAAATAGAACGGTCCAGGACCACTTGCAATTAGATCAATTAGATTTCCGATGTCAACTATTCTAGCCTATTTTATACAAAGAATTAGTCAAATAACTGAATAAATAACAAAATGAAGTAAAAATACATATTATAAAATCAATAATATGGTAATGACAAAATTTATAACAATAGAAAATACATACTTATTATAATTTATAATACGAAATACTTAAACGAAATAGGTATATTTAAGTATCAGTCAAGCTTTGAATGAATGAATGAATGAATGAATGATTGAATGATTGATAGATTGAATGATTGATTGAATGAATGATTGAATAATTGAATGATTGAATGATAGAATGATAGAATGATTGAATGATTGAATGATTGAATGATTGAATGATTGAATGATTGAATGATTGAATGATTGAATGATTGAATGATTGAATGATTGAATGATTGAATGATTGAATGATTGAATGATTGAATGATTGAATGATTGAATGATTGAATGATTGAATGATTGAATGATTGAATGATTGAATGATTGAATGATTGAATGAATGAATGGATGGATGAATAATTTATTTGGCATATATAGAAAAAAACATCTTAACTAGAACCTACTTAAAAATAGGTATACCAACCAGTTATAAGTAAGGATAAGTAATCACCTACCTATTGGGCAAAGCTTTTTACTTTTTAAGCTTTTTACATATGTTAAATGTTACAAACATAATGAAACATTACATACAAACATTTGAAAGCTTTTGCATTTATGGTATTAGTAAAAGTAGGTATCTTGCAAATAAACAAAAATCAAAAAAAAAAATCTTTTTAAAATTGATTTAACGTACCCCTTAGATCGGTCCCCTTACTTCATTACGCACCGAATATTTCTGAATTATAAAAAAGTTAGCAAAAGGTGAGCTAAGGGCGCGCGCACATTGTCACCGAATGATAGATTACCAACGCCTATAGAAAATAAATATGTAAATATTCCGATGATGAATGTCTGTACGTCTGTATCGCCACGCTCGTATTGTCATCCCAATTGAAGGGGGTTTGATAAATTAAATTAATATGAAAATCAGAAATCTTGTGATTTATGTAATTTGTCATGTTTGAAGTATCTTTGTGTTAAAAATATTTTTACAAATATTAATTAAGCATGAATTAAAAATATTCAATATACCTACCTACTTATTATGTCATAGGTAATTACCTACTTTTAAAGAAACAAGCGCTTTAATTCGTAATAATTACGTTTTAAAAACTAAAAAGAACCTAACTTTATGTACTTATATAAAAAATATCATCCATGTATAAAATTTTTAGATTTTTAGGTTTTTAAATCCGCGTGATCGATTTCGATATAATTTAAATAGGATCACCTGGAAAGTACAACTTTGAAACAATAAAATAATTTTCCAAATCGGTTCAAGCGTCTTTGAGTAATCGGTGAACATACATAAAAAAAAAAGATTCCGACGAATTGAGGACCTCCACCTTTTTTGAAGTCGGTTAAAAAATAAAACGTTTTTTTATTTTGTTTGATATTTATTTATACGCTCCGATCTGTCAAAAATAACACACACGTGACGCAACATCAAAAAAAGCACGTTAATTTTATTTCAATAATTTTGGAAACCAAGGTGAACGACCCAAGCTCCTGCATACCAATTATTGTCCTGTCAATCCAAAACCAGGATATTCAAAATATTGCCCCTCCATCTCCGCCCAGGCGCTAGCCTCGGGAAAGAGTCACAACTTTTTAATAAATCCAAAAACGAAGGGTTGTCACACAATGGTTTCGTTAAACTTTTAGGGTTTCGTCATTTTTTTTGGGATAGTTGGTCTTTCAAAATCATTGGGCCAGTGATGAACTGACACCATTGAAAGTTGTGATTGATGTAACTAATTAATTTTGTCGTACGCGTGTTTCAATGGGTTCGGAACTTCGAATACTAGAAAATTTAAAATTGCGTTCCTATTGTTGGTATTTGACGTGACAAAAGATGGCGCATTTTATTGTTCACATGACATTTGTTGCGCGCGCATGTTTTTATAAACACTGGCATTTCCTTATTTATCATTTGGTATCTCTGTTGCGATTCCTTGCATTGTTTTAGTTTCAAAATAATAACAAAAATCTTCACAATGGTATGTATTTATTAAATGTAAGTAGGTACTAATATACATCTATACTTATAAATTCTAAAGTGTCTCTGTCAGCGTGTCTGTTTGTTACCTTTTTACGGCTAAACAGCTGAACGCATCTTGATGAAATTTAGTACGGAGACAGATTGTATCTTGGGAACCGGCATATGCTACTTTTTATGTAGGTACCACACGTTCGAAGCCGCAGGCAGCAGCTTTATATTTATGAAGATAAGGTACCTCACCTACTTGTAATTAAAAACAGTTATTATGGTTGAAACACACATAGCTACATATGAACATACGTAAATAAACAAAAGTTGGTGGACAATGCACACAACATCATCTAGCCCTAAACTAAGCATAGCTTGTATTCATAATCATGATCATCATTGGCCTTAGTTCATCAGTTGAAGATGATTTAGGTGGCGTCAGTCAAGTTACAGAGCGGTTATTTGTAATTGAAAACATTCGTTCATGGATCCACTCCAGCAAGCTGAGGTGGGTGAAGTTTCCTCTCCACTGACGTCACTCTGCCTGGGATTCTGTTTGATGGCGCTGGCCTTCCCAGTACCCACTAACGGCTAGCACCGAGCCGGGTTTGTTTCAAGTTTTCCTCAATAATTTGAAAAGTATTGCAGTCGTCTCCATCAGCTTGTATTATGGTGACATGACAAGATGACTGATAAAATACTTATATATTTTTAAATACATACTTATGATACTTTATAACACCCAGACACAGAACAAAGACATAAATATGTACATCACACGAATGTTTTTCCTAGGAGTTGAACCTACCAATTGAGCTGTAGACCAGTCGTTACGTAAAAAAAAATAACATTGAATACTTAATAAGCATTGTTTGACAACCTTGGTCCGAGTGGCTGTCACTCTTTCACTGCCAACATTGAAAAATTGATAACGGTTCGCACCAAAGTGTCAATTTGTATCGCTCTTTATCACCCTCCGTGATAGACAACTATTTTTCATTCTGTGCCTCTGAAAAATAAATTTGAATATTTTTTTATACAACCTAAGAAGTTGCCGTTGTTACTATAGAACCAGTACAACACCTCAATCCTATAAACACATAATTTGCTGGCATGGCGCTTAAGTATCTATCCTTGTCTTTTTAATATCAATGAATAGAGATGGCAACAAATTTAAACAACACATTAGCTAGTGTGTGTTTCTAAGATAGACCCTTACCCTCTATCTTAGAATCGCTTATTTAGTTAGCGTGGCGTTTAAATATGGTATGTCCTTTTTAATATCAATGAATTGAGATGGCAACAGATTTAAACAACACATTTGCTATTATGTTGTTATAAGATAGACCTCTATTATTTACGTGAGTATCTAATAGTAATAACCTTTATAAGTATGTGTTACTTAAAATAAGTAAATTTAATAAATAAGTGATATGTAAACTAAAAGTTCACCCATCACGACAATCGCGTCATAGTTATGGTATTTTTATTGCAAAATGAAATCCATCTAAAAATTTACAGTTTCGCAATTTTTTCTTTATCTGTGCTATAAGACGTTGCTTCGTACCAAATTTCAAGATTCTGAGTTCACGGAAAGTACCTACCCTGTAGGTTTTGATTTCCTTTCGAGTGTCGAAAATTTGGGGCATAAACGGCTGTATCTTTTGATTGCGTTGGCTTAGAAGTTTGATTTTTTCACAGCTTTAAGAGACAGTAGACTTGAGTATTTGATATAAATTTCTGCTTGATACCTTTACGCGTTCCTGAGAAAATGGGTCTTGACAGACAGGCAGACAGACGGACGGACAACAAAGTGATCATATAAGGGTTCCGTTTTTTCCTTTCGAGGTACGGAATCCTAAAAACGACGAAATTAATTTCTCTAAAACAAAATGTGACTTATTAACTAAAATACACCAATTTGGTTGAGTGTAAAAGTTATAAGTCCATCTTACATAACTTTTACATTGCTACTAAAATAACTAAATCTCTATAACGTCTGGCAAAAGTGGATATTGCTCTATTTTTATACGCTTTATATTAGCTTCACATGTTTGTATGTTTGTAACCGACTCCTTAGGACGTGATTTTGACCCACTTTAAAAGGCCAGATTTTATTCAAATTTTGCACACCTGTCAAAGACCGATGACAATGCAATAATTCAAAAAAAATAATAAAAAAATATCCAATTATCCTAAAACTAAAAAGTTGAAAATAAATAATAGTTTAAAAAAACTAAAAAACACGCTTTATATAAAAACCAAAATTTATTACTAAAAACAATGTCGCGCTGACAAGATGAATGAAGTTAGAAAATTGTGTCAATTTGATTACGCGCGGCAAATGCAATTTGTGTCATATTTTATAGCTTGACAGTTTATTTTGCTACAAAAATACTAAACTATTTTATTTTTACGTTGATTATAGAAAAAAACATACGATGCTTGGACATATTGGCCTTTATTTTGTAATTTCGCCAAACCAACTAAAATTTTATAAAACAAGAACGATCTTATTCTAGTCTATACTAGTCTAAAGTAGTGTTATTAGACATTTTTAAATTACACTTCTTATATATACTTAATCGACTTATGATTTAGCTCATTTTAGTCACTATGGTTTACAGTTTTAAGGCAAAAAAATATTTTATATATATGTATATAAAATTTTATAAATGTTACTGTAATTTGTCTTTAATGTAGGCAAAATATAGATCGGTATTTTTTTACGAAATGTTCTAGACCTGCATCCTTTCTAGCTTGTCCAGGGAAATTCCAGAATCACCAGCATCGGCTTCTGCCCACGGTTTCACACGTATGGTAGGTACCTAACTTACATAAAAAGTAAACTATATGCAATACCAAGTCTCATACTAAGTATGTACTTACTTCTATACCAAATTTTATCCAAATCCGTTCTTCCTTAGACCCAAAAAAAATTATCTCCACGAACTATCCTGTTGAAAAATTGACGTCATTGAGTGTTGTTCTTTTGGGTCTAACTCGTTAGAATAGATTGGCGGGATAGTACGAAATATTTATTTACGTATTCGATATACAAACATCTTGATCTTGATACATGTTAACAAAATATTTCAAGGTAAAATGGGATCTACAGATAATGAAGGTATACCGACTACCTCAACTGACGCCCTCGTTACCTTGACTTTGATGTTCAAAGGTTGCGGATAAAAGCGTGCACCTATTTTTAGTGGGTGTAGGTGTGAATGCGGCTTTACAACGCGTGTTCACTTTCTTTGAGAGTTATAGCTTTATTTACTTCTAGTGTTGTGCAGCTAAAAGTATAGACGAACATATGAACGAATAATCGAATACGTACTTAATATAATTTAAAAGCTTTTTAGGTAAGTTTTCTTTTTATCAGTTACTAGCTGACCCGTGCCCACTTCGTTGGGCGGTTACAGCTTCACAAAAAACATTAAAGTACTAATATCGCTATTAAAAGATAGCTATTCGATATATATTATAATAATTACAGGGGTTAAATAAGTTACGGATAAATATTGATAGATGGCACTAGCGGTTGGTTCATCTTATCTTCTGGACCTTGTTTGTTTACTTACAAGATTGACCTACGCTTTTACACTGGACACCGATTTTCTGCCTTCACGATTGACCCTTGCTGATCTACTAGACATCTGGACTGGTATGTAACATCTGGACTGGTAATTTAAACTAGAATATTTTTTTTTGAGGTTAGGTTACATTTATTCAAATATCTCGAGAACGGAGCAATACCTAGTATGGGGGTGGTACCAGGGGGAGGGGGGTCGGACCCCCCCCCTTTTTTTTCCTTCATTTTCGTGCGACGCACTACTAAAGTTTAACCTTTTTCATTTTTTTTCCTTCATTCTCGTGCGACGCACTACTAAAGTTTAACCTTTTTTATGTTTGTTACATCATAACTCGGTCATTTATGAACCGATTTGAAAAAATCTGATCTCATGTACAAGGATATACTGAAAATCGGTTCAGTAGTTAGGTATTTAAATCAAAAAAACTGAAAAAAATATGTTATCCACTTGGAACGAAATTTTGATATTTTGCTTTTTTATACATGAACTTAGTTTTATCAATAAAAAGTTGCTCAATTGAATTGAGACATCCGGTTTAAATAAATTCAATCCAGATAAACCCTTATCTAATAAACTATACGTCAAAAAAGCGAACATCAGAGCAGACAATGAAGAAATCAAATTATGCTTGTATCAACTCCGACGAAAACTTACTAGGTATTGTTTGAATCTGTGGCAGTTACGCGAGCGTGGAACTTAATTAGTTAACGCAAATTAAACGAACACTTACCAGTTGAGTTTTTAGACAGCTTTTCTCGCAACTCAATTTGAGCTTTAACACGCCATTTATATAGCTCATATTGCTCTGTAAGCTAGTTTTAAGTGACATTTGACAAAAAGTAAGTTTGCTCACTCGGCGTGACTGCGTACGCTTCGTTACTCACTTGTTCTGATTTAATTAAATACTAACGACTTTTAGTAAATATCTTAATTATTTCCGTCGGAAAAAACCGTCTCTTTTTGAGATTTTGTTTATTAAGCTTGTTATGGCTTTGATGAGACCGAGGCTACAATTAAAAGGGACTTTTTTCCGTTTTAATTATTAAAGCAATCTAATTATGAATTTTTAAAGGATTATTTTCAAGAAAATATTATATAAAAGTTTTTAGGACGGAAAAAATATCTCATATTTAAGCATGGTTGGTTTGGTTATTCAGATGGTTTTCTATCTAAAATATAATATACATGATTACTACCTGTCCCGTATGCGACATCGACCGCGCGTTTTAAAAAGAAAAAATATATATAAATCTAAACCATTCTTGAATCCACTTGAAAACACACAAAAAATTTCATCAAAATCGGTCCATCCGTTTAGGAGGAGTTTAATTACAAACACACGCACAGAAGATTTATACATACATATCTTTATATGTTACATCTATATATTAATTACATTCCACTCCTTCGTTTGAAATTTCGCACACATAGTTTATATAGAGAAGGAGTGCAGAACGTTAATATTTTTTTAAAATATGCATATAAAATACCTAATTCATTAATTAATTATGGTCGAATTTCGACCAGTGGGCGACCACTAGTTATTATAACATTGACTATTAACTACATAATTTTTTTTTATGCTTGTCTCATTCTTTAATAATTTTATAGTATTTTTTAAGCACTCGCGATCAGGAGTTCATGTTGTTTTTTTAGTCGTTAACGGGTATTTTTCTTATCAAAAGCATCGAGAAAAACGGCATGTCGTAGAACCTAAAAAGTTCGAAGACATGTGCAAAGTCCACGAATCGAGCCTCTTTGATCCCTTTATCACACTGGTTCTAAATAAATAGTGACACGATAAGAAGAAGAAAAAAGGTATTTTTCGCGATTTTTGCAATAACCTTGGTTGCGGGCTGACTGCGAAATTAGCCTTTAACTACGTTAGAATATGAATTAAAAATTATATATTACTAGCGACCCGCCCCGGCTTCGCACGGGTGCAATGCTGATACTAAATATACTACAAATGTGTTTATTTACGACATCATATTAGAAATCTCTAAAATTATCAGTGTTTCTCTTCTATATTATGCATGTATTATACATATAAACCTTTCTCTTGAATCACTCTATCTATTACAAAAAACCGCATCAAAATCCGTTGCGTAGTAGCATACATAGGGAAGGACAGACAGCGGGAAGCGACTTTGTTTTATACTATGAAGTGATCATTTAGAAACCAAACCAACCATATTTGAAATAGTTTTTTTTTTTAATATTACTATATATCCGTTTTTTATTTATGTATGCGCTGTTATTTATTTTGACTGCGCAACTTCACCTAAATTCGAGTTATGGGGTAGACTGAAACCAGCCCTGCGTAAACTATATTTGCGCAGATATAATGAGTACATACATCAATTGCTAAATTGCTCCAAGAAATGTATGATTCTTTTGTTAATGAAATACTGTTAAATATTGCTTAAGAAATAAACCTTATATATGTATTTTGAATGACTTACGACTGTAATCCCCAAGCTTGGTAGACATCTTTTAAAAGCTTTCTCTAGTCGGCAGACAGGTCTTTGAGAATATCTAAGGGAAGATTGATCTCTTAAATCGCATTGAGAAAGCTGCCGGCTTTGTAAACACCTCTTTAGATCCTTTATAATTACGTTTAAAAACTAAAAAGATCGCCGACTTCATATATAAAAAAAAGTAAAATAAAATCAAATTGGTTTCATCAAAAAGTTCGTCAAAAAGATTTTTTTTTTCAGATTTTTTGATTTAAAAACCTAACTACTGAAACGATTTTTATGAAATTTATATGGGACCAATTTATATGGGACCAATCGGCAAATCAGTTCAAATTGGTTCATAAATGACGGAGTTAACAGATAACAAACCTGAAAAAAATAAAAAATACAGTCAAATTGAGAACCTATTTGAAGTTGGTGGAAAACACTTAAAAGGAGAAGTAGGTACTTCATCAAAATCGGTTATTTTAAGTAACCTACACAGCTTTTTTACCACATCACTAATGCGCATGATGACCTATGTTTATCATAATGTTATTCAAATTAGCGCCTGTCTTATTAGTAGGTGAAGTGACACCTACCTAAATGTCAATTAAATGGCAATGACAAAATGATAATAACTGACCTACCTACCTATCCTCTTATTGCATATTTGAAACAGATTGATGATATTCCAAAGAAATGAAGTGACTTCAATTTTTAACCGACTTCAAAAAAAGGAGGATTTTCTCAGTTCAGTTCAATTCAGTTGTTTTTTTATGTTTGTTAGCTCCGTTATTTATGAACCGATTTGAGAAAATATTTTTTCATGTGAAAGGATGTTCTTTCCGATTGGTTCCATAGAAATTCCATAAAAATCCGTATTGTGGTTTGGGTTTTATATCAAAATAGATGGGAAATAATATGTCATCCAAGTAAACGAAATTTCAATATATTACTTTCCTGTGTCTTTCCAGTTTTGTTTACGAATTTCAAAAAATGATAAATTACTAAAATGCGTAAAAACTTTTTTACATGCTTAATTGAAGTCAGTTTTCTTTTTGGATTTTATATCGTACTTATGTTATAATAGGCTTTATTGACAAGTGACAAAAATACTAAAAACAATTTCATTGCAAATATAGAAAAGGCCTGCTGAGGGGCCAACAAGGTCCATTTTCTGTTGGCAATCACGCCTACACGGAAATCAAATCGTATGGATCAAATTGTATGGATGACACAAGCTTATAATATGTCACATAACTGTTTCTGTCCTTTCCATACAATTTGATTTTTCCCAAAGGAGTTATCATGAAGGTAAAGGTAAACGCGAGGACCTTCCTTAAATAAAAATGGCGATGCAGGTACTCGTGCCTTCACTCAGTAGCATCATAAACGCATTAATTAATTTAGGGTTCTGTCATAAACAAAAAACCATTAAGCCATACTGTCCATTAGTCGACCGTGTCGTCACATTCGTGTCGCGCAAAATTTATCGCATCAATTAAAATGTACAAAATGCTACTAATGAACGCCGAAAATAAATTAACAAAGTTCGCGGAAACTTGTCTGATTTTGGAAACTTTTTTATTACTCTCTTGACGACTACTGAAGTATTACTTTCGTAGCCCAATTTTATTTTTTCTAACCCTTTCGTAGACCCTTTCAAAGATTGGCGTCCTATTTATCTACCGAAAGTCGTTTTGACTTTATTAGATTGTTTGTTATTTACTATGTAAAAGTAGAGGAGAGAGATGACTCATTAGTAGAAAGGTAAGTAACCTGAGGTGTTTTCAAAACCTTCGCGAGTTCAAAAGTTCAAACTCAAAGCTTAATTGAGTTTGACCCTGATGAAGATTTACTAGATGAATCAAAACAGTGTCAGCTCATTTATAAAAATACGTGTGTAAAACAAGTTTAATTTTTAAAAGGTGCTACCTCGTTAAAAAAATGCTGAACTGAACTTCTTGTCTTTTTTATATTATATCATGTCGAAAATTTGTTTGATTACGCAACATTTAGGAATCAATTCTAAAAAAACTCAAACTCTAACACCATATATTTTTAACAGCATAGATATAATGACACATTTAGGTCAGATAGGCCAGATAGATAGGCCATAGTAACCCTGGCAACCTGATGGATAAAACCAAGAAAAAGTTGGAGGGATGATCTCAACACCTTCAAGAGAGGGTGGTGAGGGATGTCATAGGATAGATCCTTTTTTTGGGCTCGCATTAATTTATGCATTTGCCATATTTCTGGTTAATACTTTATTTTATGGTTTTGCGATTTTTTTCGTTGCGTTCTTATACTTATAGTCGTCGTCTCGAGTTATTTCCGGTTTTACTGGTAATTTGGGTGTTTTTATTGAAATAATGCTAGAGTTATTGACTGATTGACACGGGTGTGAATAATCTTTATATTAATACGTGAAAAAACTTTGTACTTTTACAAAAATTGCGGAGGAGTATGAAATTTCGCACACTTATAGTTTATATAGAGAAGGAGTGCAGAACGTTAATATTTTTATTAAAATATGTTAAAAAAATACATTAATGAATTATGGTCGAATTTCGACCAGTGGGCGACCACTAGTTGGAAAAAAAGCTTTATTTTTCTATGTGATTCGAGCAAAAATAATCCGTATAATAATTATTTTATACGAAATACCCCATCATTACATAGTATAAAACAAAGTCGCCTCCCGCTGTGTGTCTGTCCCGTTGTATGCTTAGATCTTGAAAAATCTTAAAATCTCTTTTTAAAACTATGCAACGGATTTTGATGCTGTTTTTTTTAATAGATAGAGTAATTCAATAGGAAGTTTTATATGTATAAAACATGCATAATATAGAAGAGAAACACTGAACATTTTAAAGGTTTCTTATGTGGTGTCGTAAATAAACACATTTTTTTGCGCTTACATTGCAAACGCTGGCTGAACTCTAAGAGATAGATCAAAATAATGTACTATAGTATTGTACACCCTCAATAGGTCTACAAAAATGTCTGCGATGGTATATGGCTTTCTCTTAGGGAGAACCATTCTGTAGTATAATTAGTATCAGCATTGCATCCGTGCGAGGCCGGGGCGGGTCGCTAGTTTTATATAAAATAACAAATGACGAACTACAAGATACGTCTTTGCGACATTATACTATAAACATTATAAATACTTTACATTGGCAAAATTTACATTATTATGACATATGCCATTAACTAAGAAGAAGAAGAAAAAAGAGAAAGAACTTGAGTGTTGTACTGAAATACATGCGGTATATTAGTATTAGTAACTCTCTGTATTCTGATCTGTGTCTGAAACTCTTTCAAAATTGCAAAATTCTTTCGCAGCCAAAATTTATTGCTGTTTCTATGAATAGTGTCGACATAAATGTTGCAAATTAGACATCCGGTCAACCCATTATGATCATTGCCCATTCAAATTCAAAGTTACTAATCCTGTATTTCTGGTTTTATATAATACTTTCAAGTATTACTTACAATAAAACGTCTATTCGTATTTGGTTACTTTTACTCAGGAAACAGCTGTAAGTAAAATTGATTAAAAAAATAAGATTTGAATTATAAATATTTTATCTTAAATATTGTTCACTCGATTAGAAGCGGGTAGGTTTCGTCAAGTATATTAACAACTAGCTGTACCCGGCATGCGTTGCAGAGCCACACATTTTCTCACCGTTTAAACCTTCCCTGGACTACGACAAACATTTCAACACCAAAATCTGCTAAATCAGTCCAGCTGGTCTCGAGTTTTAGCCAGACATTTGATATTTGTGGACAATGCACACAACACCTAGATAGTGTAACGTAAACATCGAATTAGAATACTATCCTACCTAACTCGATGAATGTAAAGCCCAAAATCAAGCATAGCTTTTATTATATTGACCAAGTGACTAAATAGAATACATTTGTAAATACATACTTATAATACTTCATGACGACCTCTGGCGCAGTTGGTCAATGCCCGACTGTGACGCAGAAGGTTGCGGGTTCGAATCCCACCGCGGAACAAATGTTTGTATGATCTGCAAGTATTTTCGTGTCAGGGTGTTTATAAGTAGTATATAAGTAACACTTATCACAAACTCTGTTTACTTTAGGGCCAGATTATGCTGTGTGAAATATCCGGCATCATTCATTATTTATTTATTCATAACACCCTTACAGGTATAAATATATTGAATAGGTAATATAATAAGTAATTTGATAAGTAGATTGTACTTAGTTATTCAAACCCTTATTTTACTTACCATGAGATAACTAGGTAGGTACTTGATTCAAACTAAAATATATCAATAAAAAACCCAACTGGATAAAGAACCAGATGGTCAAAACCTAACAAAATGGTCATCATCAATGTCAATTAGATCCAATATCCATCAATATATCACCATATAGATAAGATAAACCACTTAAAAGTGTTGCCAGCTGGAGCTGTTACTTATTTTTTGTCGGTAACGCATATCATGTTACTAACGAGGTTACACTTTTAACGAGTTTTGAACTGTAATCAGTCGCAATAACGTTTGAAATTGCATTATGTCATCTATCGTTACAATTTATCAGACTGCTAAAGATACAAATAAAAAGTTTGTTTTTCTGACTTCGCAAAAAAAGGTCGCAAATACTAAAGGCCAAGGTGACAATGGCCCGTAATTTGAAGTGGGACACTCGGGTTACAATGGCCCCCTTGTTACGTAAGTTATGATAATATTGGCGCACACTCCACCGCCATTTGCCACTTTAGCCTTGTTTTATGGTATTGTAACATTGTTCTGAAAACTCTTTGAAATAAGGTTATATAAGTCATCATCATTGTCATCTCACAATATGTCCTTTTCCACTTTCCTTTATCAGTCGTCATTTCTGTATTTACTCCTATTTGTGCCTTTACACAATCAATCCATCTTTCTTTGGTCTTCCTCTTATCACTACATTCATACTTAACAGTCTTCTTCATCTTATCGTGTCTAGTGATACGTTATTCCTCCGAATCAGTGTGATGAATGGAATAAATTGCACTTCATAGGCTCCTTTCGTGCTCTTGGTACCATGCCTGCGAAATTTTTAGATTCTACCACATGTCGTTTTCCTCACGATGTTTTCTATCGTCGTTTAAGAGTTCATGTACTAAAAACGCACGTATGTATCAAATAGTAAAATCCATTGGTGCACGACCGGATTTGAAACCTCGACCTTAAGATCGGAAGGCGGGTTATTACCATTGGACCATCAGAGTTCTCATTATTCTTTATTGTACACACATTCAACGTACTTTGAAAGATCATTTTATATGGCATGTACACAGGCGACCTTAACCCTAAAAAGAGTTATCTTCCAGCAAACCTTGGGAAATGAAAATATTATAAACGAATTAATAATAATAATAATAATGCCGGACATTTCACACAGCATCGTCTGGCCCCAAAGTAAGCAGAGAGAGCTTATGTTATGGGTAAGTACCACATAACTGATATACTTATTGTGGGGATAATGCGTAGAAAAGGGATAAAGAAAAATATAAATTAGGATATATTAAACAAACTAACAAGCACAGAAATGCACTACAAAAACAGATTTAAAATGTAATTTATTTAATACTTACATAAACTTTTTCCAAAATCAGGTTATCTAAGTGTCTAATATTTGTTTAAAAGTTTATTGTAAAAATGTCGGAAATTTAATCTACCTATAATTCAAGAAACAATCCCCGTTCTCGCCGAGTCGTGTCGATGTTCTTGTTCAAGCTTGTCCAAGTTTCGTCTTTTACTTCGAAAGTTATCAATCGAAGTTCAGTAGAACACTCATAAAAAAACCCAGTTTTGTGTTGTGGTTTTAGTGACTGCGGATACCAGCTTGCTGGATTTTTACTTGCAATAAATCAAGTTTAAAGCTCTCGTCCGTTTGACCGCAGGAAACTAAGACTCGCTTCACACTTACAGGAAATCATATCGTGAGAACTGAACCTGCCGAAAGGTCTTTGGGAATATGCTCGGAAAGTGAGATGAATTTCTCATGCAAATGACATCACCATCTCACCCGAAACGATTTGTGAGATATACGAAAAGAGAGCTTCTGAGGCGCTTTTCAATCCACTGCACTGTTTCTGATGCACTGTGAGATGATGACGTCATATGCGTGAAATATTTATCACCATTTTGAGCATAAGTTTAGTGGTTTTTCGTTGTTCGATCTAGTTATTTAAACATACATTTATGCTATCTGCATGCTTAACAATTTACACAACACCGTTTAATTTTAATCATAGATATACCTACATTTGACCACGATCTCGCCTGATGTTAAGAGACGATGTGGCCGGCGATGGGGCACGGAGGTCTAGAAGACACCTATTTATTCTTGACTTGAAGAGACCCAGATTGCAGTAATCATGAAAGACGACGGCAAAGCATTCCAATCCTTGGCTGTACGCATTAAATGTGGAAGCAAAGCGCTTTGTTCGCTTTGTTTGTTTGTCTGCTTGTCTTGTTGTGAAAAGAAGCACTTCAAGCCCTTAAGTTAGCATAGTTTGTACTATGCGATCCAGCTAAGAATAAGCAAGCTCTGAAGACTGATAGATTATATTTAAGATAGGTATGCTACACCCGGACAAAAACAAACATCTAAATAATATTCATAACTAAAATGTTTGTCTTGGGATTGAACCACAACCTACAGCGGACAGACAGAGCTTCTACCAACTGAGAGGCCAATATGACAAAAGTACTTAATCACAAAATATTACACGACATTTTGTCCTATATGTAATTTAATTAAAGCCCAAGTGGTGATAAATTTATCCTCCTAACGTTATGGCTTGTTGGAGAAAATGAATTAAAACTACACTACCCTTCAACATGATGTTCATATTTTTAGTGCCTAATAAAGTGTCGCCTCTCACAATTCTGGCCTCTTTTATTATAGAGAAATTATTGCCATTTTTATAGCTTGAGCACGCACGGTTTGGACATTATTTTATTGTGTGCAAAAAATCACGAGTGTTTCACCTGCTTTCAGAATTTCATTCTTCTATTTGTGGAATAAGACCTTTTTTCGTGTGGATGTTTGCAAATATCGCAAGTGTTTGCTTGCTTTGTGACTTTGAATTGTTTGTGTCTGGAATAATGACTGTTTTCGCATGCCTGTGTTGTCATCCTGTACGAAGTCTGTAAAGTGTAACAGCAGTTGTGGCTGCCGGATCTTTACTGAAGTAAACCTTACTGATTTTGTCTCCATATTTTGCTAGTTACGTTTTCGTGCCACATTATCGAATCATCTACATAACATTTTTAAAACTATCTTGGGTTTTAACATAATTTTCACTCAAAACGGGATATTTACCCCAAAACGCAATGATCACGAGAAAAACTCTTAGTTTATTTTATGATCATGGCACATGCAACTGTGTCGAAATATCGGGAAGTAGTAAAACTTAAATTATCATAATAAATACTCTGTTTGAAGTGAAAATTCTCATCTACATCATCATCTTAAATTATGTCATCAATCAACCAATAATTTATTTATTTAACTACTACTTTTCTATTTATCCACAGCGTAAAAAAATATTTAAATTAAAATCAAAGATTATTTAGTACTAGCTGCTCCCTGCGGCTTCACATGTATTGTACCTACATAAAGAGTAGTATATAACGGTCCCCCAGATACAATCTATCTTCTTACCGAATTTCATCAAGATCCGCTCAGCCGTTTAGCCGTAGAAACAGACAAATTAACAAAATACAAACAAAAGCACTATATAATTTATAATTAAAAAAAACAATATATATAATATTACTAAGGACCAGTGGTCGCCCACTGGTTGAAATTCGACCATAACCAAATAATAATTAATGTATTTTTAATGCATAATTAAAAAAATATTAACATTCTGCACTCTTTCTCTATATTAACTACAAGTGTGCGAAATTTCATACTCCTCCGTCCGCGCAATTTTCGTAAAAAGGGGTACAAAGTTTTTGGTTCACGTATTAAATAGATATGGTTGTATTTACAAAATACAATGGCTTAATATTGCTAGCTTAGGTACTTGAAAATTAACCTTATTCGTAAAGCTAAGATTATCTGGCACGAAACGATACCTACTTCGGTATTTCAAGAGCTTTTGTTAATCCTCAGAGCTTGCTTATTCCTTAGTACCTAAACCCCAACATTCACTAAGCTTTGTCTTATTAAAGGTAAGATACATCTACGTAAGATAGATCTATTTATAGATATACCACACGGAAAATTACTAAAACAATGATTTTACAATACCATGGGCGGCCTTATCGATTAACAGCGATCTCTGCCAGACAAACTTTTTATGTACTGGACTGTAAATAAACAGAAGGTGCATGTTTGTGTGGTGTTTGTAAAACTATATACTTACATAATCTGTATATAAACTTAATAAATTTCTGTTTTAGTAAATACATACACATTACATATGTAGGTATAAATATACAGATAAAATCATAGCACAAATGTGGGTTAAATAAAATATCAACAATACGGAAATAATTAGGCATAACAGCATAACAAATAATGTTTCATGACCATGTTCTTGAAGATGGCAAGGCTAAGTCTTTCTGATACCTACAGGCAACGCGTTTCTCAAGAGAACAGGCTGCACAAAAAATGACTTTCCATAGAAGAGGAGACGGGAATTTTGAGTTGATTGGTATCTGAGGTAAGATTGACTTTCAAAATTCAAAACTTTATGTGGCAATTTGACCGACGTAATTTTTTATATTTCGAGCCTAAAATAACATGAAATGAAGGTAGACTTTATTCAAAGCTTTTATATTCTCAATTCAAACGTCAAAGATAAAATCTAATACAAATTAACACCTCAAATTTTATCGGAAACTTAAATCGAGTCGACCTACAACGCTGTTGTTGCATAACCCTAGCAAAACAAACACATTACAAGTTTGAACTTTATTTCCTTATAGATAAGGTTTATGATAAGTTAAGAAAATACAACCAACCCTTAAATCTGAATCCTACGACTATAAACTTTACTTTTATTGTAATAAGATCTGTTGTTCTCTTTATAACAAGTTCTTTGATTCTAAATTCTAAACCCCTATCGTCACAATGTCCTTACGGGCGAGTGCACAGATTATGCAAATTCCTGTAATAACATATCAAATTAACAAACGCACCCTCGTCGGACAATGAAATAAAGCTGCTATTATTAACAAATGCTTCACCATGGCGAAGTCAAAAGTTATTAGTCTGTAAGTACTTGAGAATTTGCAAGCTGAAGTGGCAAGTATTGTACGAGGCACATTGTCCGGTAAAATAATTCGAGGTGAGGCACATTGAAACAAACAAAAGAACTCTATGGTCGGCGAGGTGTGTTTTCCTCCGGGTATTGCAAGCATCATAGTCTACGGTATCAACTTACTATCAGATGGTCCGTATGCTTGTTGTCGGAGGTATCCCTAAAAACAGTTATTATAATTATAATAATAATTCCGGACATTTCACACAACATCATCTGGCCCCAAAGTAAGCAGAGCTTGTGTTATGGGTACTACATGACTGATATACTACTTATATACTTTTTTTTTTAAATACGTACATATTATACATAGAAACACCCCGACCCGAGATAAATACTTGCAGATCATAGAAACGTCCCGCGGCGGGAGTCAAACCCGCAACCTTTTGCGTCTCAGCCTGACCTTTGTCCACGGCGCCACAGAGAGGTCGTCATGTTTTTGATGACATGTTTTTGTTTGTTCATGTCATGTCGATTATGTTTTTATTTTTTAACATTGTAAGTGTCACTTAAACGTATTAACGTGCAAAATTCACGATAAAACTAATATTCTGCGAGCAAGAGCAAGATCAAGGGCGGATAGACAGACATAGCGAAATAATAAATAGGAAACCATAAAGAGGAATAAGAATCATCAAGAAGCGTTACAACAGACCACAGAACAGAACCTACACGTATATTTATCTTTTCTGTGCAACCGACTATTGAATTTATTGAAGCGTAACTCCGCATGTGCTCTAAACATACATGACACGTGCCATCTCCATAACTTTTCTGTCAATAACAAACGATAGCATTGAAATAAGGTTGTGCAACTTTTACCGCTAGATGGAGTTATTTCAGCTTGCACCAGGGTTGCCATCACATTAATCTCGATAATTCTACTAAGGTTATACGCAAAAGTTTGTGTGAATGGTTTGCGGTTCGATCACGGAAGTAACGGCCTATATCTAAACTATATCTGTAACGAAAAACTGTTTAACCTATCCTACGATATACCACACGACGCAATAGTAAGATATAAAAAAATCAACCCCACTTATTATGTAGCATCACTAATACGTATTACTGTGCAAAATGTGATAACGATAAAACTTAGAGTCTGCAAGCAAGAGCAAGGTTAGGGGCGGACAGACAGACAGACAGGCGGACATAGCGAAACTATAAAAGTTCCATGTGGACTTTGGAGCCCTAAAAAGCAATCAGAAAATTGTTGGTATGTAAGTAATTCTGCTATTGCATTTATAAAAGAATCTAAGAATTAAAATATAAAATATCGCAGTCTAAAATAAAAAATAAAATAAAATAAAAGTATTTAGTGTAATAATGAAAAAAACAGCAACTGCTGTGTTATTTCGAACGCCGAAATCAAAAGTAGGATTTAAATATATTACACACACCTCTGTAATCTCATTACGATTGCGTGTCAATATATTTTAAAAAATACACTAAATGCATGTAAACCCGTTTTGGCTTATCCGAAGAACTATTGTTACCTAGTGCGTCAAAAAAAGGGTTAGCCAAAGAGCAAAAATATGTTACAGCGCTCAATTTATATATGAGCACGATTGGGAAAACAAAAGTACACAAAAAAATCGCACGAAGTCACTATCGTATTATATTATGATTGATAAACGTACTATATTATTGATTAACAAATGAATAAATTACTAGCATTTGATAGCAATTAAATGATACACAGACATAACTAATGAATTGAAGGAATGGTAGGAAATTTCGAAAATAAACATTTTATTGTATATCATTCAATTCATCTAATTAATTCGCTCATCAAATTAATTCATTCGTGCCACCCTATGGATAACCGTCTACACTAAAGACAGGGTCGTGATAGAAAAATCTTACACTTTTTTTCGCCTAGCCCCCATCCGCCAAGTCCGTGCGATATGGAACCTCGTTCCAATAAAATCACGCATGTATCTCCTAAGAGAAAAATAGTCCGGTAGATAATGTACCTGGATGCTATGTGCAGAAAAAACTGGTGCCAACCAACGAAGTTTTCCCGTCTTCACTTCCAATGGCATTTGTTTCACTATTCCGAAAACAAGGTCCCTGTAGGTATTAGTGGACAAAACAAACAACAGAATCTAGCCTCAAACTAAGCATGCTTGTACTATGAGAATCAGATGACTGCTAGAACAAATATATTAAAAAAAAAAAGATTATCTAATAAATGTTTGACGTGGGAGGGAATCGAACCTACAACGCGTAGAAGTCAGAGCTACTACCTACTGAGCTGAGAGCTATGGGCATTATGATAATATTATTGAGACTGAACAACTGTTGAGACTGAACAACTGCTAATGATCATTTCTTAGATACGACTTACTCATACTTTCCAGCCTTTCGTATTGGCCTATAGCATACGTAACGTACTATAATCATATTTTTAATTATTATTATTTTTTTTTTTTCTTTATTCTTAATAGCTCAAACCATGAAATGAAAATAATAGGTACATATATGATCACCACATGTTATTAAAAGTACCTACATGATGGGGTGTAGAGCACTACCCTGCCGTAACACAGTGTCACACTAAAACGGAGGGTATTGATCCGCATAACTTTATGTTTTGCCTATAGTTTCATAGTTGATGTATCACATATCTTGTTACACATACCTACTTATATCTTGTCGATTATTTATTGTTCTCTGATTAATTTTAAGGTATTATATTTAAGGCATTGTACTTTTGTTGTGAATAAAAAACATTATTATTATTATTATATTATTGCTCTAATTAAGTACTTATGTTTGTTAGGTATAGAGCTTGTTTTGCTACGGATCATAAAAAGACTGAACATAGTGATAAACAACTTCCGAACAAACAGAAAAAAGTAAATGTTTATTGATTACTTGTGCAACTTGACGGAAGAGTTTCTATGAAACATTGTGCGAAGAGCTAGGTGTGTTCTATGCATACTTTCCTACAGAGCGTTCAAAACGCATACGGTTCGTACTCGTGAGTCGTGCGTGACTCGTGTTACGCACTACCAATTATTGCTCTGAGGGTTAGCCCTGCTCTAATGTTTAGAAGGGTTTTCGATTTCAAGCAGCCGTGGTCATTGTAATTGAATACTTCACTTTGAACTTTGAAGGTATTGTATAAAATCATGTTCAGGAACTTTTAATTATTCGGTGTTCGGTGTGAATGGTCAATAATAATTATTTTTTCGTTAAAGCAAGTTGTTAACAGTATCCATAATTTTTTTTTTTATATTATTTTATTTGTAGTAAGTAGGTACCTAGTATTGTTTATAGTGTTTTATATTAAACGAAAAAAAAGTTGCTAGTCATATTACCAACCTACTTAAGTAAGTTTTAACGACCAACAGAAAATACCCTATATACTTCAATAGGGTCAGTAGATGAAAAGGTAAGTAGGTATTTTCTGTATTTCCCTAAGTAAATAGAACAATATTGGTTTGTACCTAATCCAATAAAAACCCGAACAAACGCAATTAATAAAGTTTCAGCTAAAAATTTTGATTGAATTTCTAGGCGTCGCAGGTTTTGCGATTCCCAATTTTAATTTCAAACAGTCGGAACTCATCGATATTAAAAGTTTCCGAATTATTCCGGAAAGTTTCCGATTTATCCGTATTCTAGGAGTTAGCACCGTATCTGATGTTTCAAATCACATGTATCGCTCAAGCGAAACATTGATGTATCATGTAGTCTGTATTTAATGTATCGCTCAAGCGAAACATTGATGTATCATGTAGTCTGTATTTAATGTATGTATAAGTATTGTCCTCTATTAAGAAATGTAAAGCATTTATAAAAGGTAGTCTTTTGAAGAAAGCTTATTATAATATAAATGACTTTTATTGATAAGAATGCATGGCCTCATGTCGCTCTGCCGTCAGACAGTTAACCGACACACTTGTAATGTATAAACTGTCTTGTATTAGTATTTCGTAGTTAAGGTAGTTATAAGATGGAACATGTAAAAAAGCGCTAGGACCAAGACGAGTTTCTTGCCAGTTCTTCTCGGGCTTGGGTTAGGATGAATTGGCACCTAAATTCACTAAGTATGTAAGACGTTTCAAAGTGATCCTTGTGATTGTATTGAATAAAGTATCTTTTGACTTGATTTGACTTGACTCTAGTTTCCATGGTACAAACTATGCTTAGTTTGGTGCTAGATGGTGTTGTGTGGATTGTTTACTATTAATTTATTATAGAACTTACAAATTACAAAGACCCTACGTCACTGAAGTTATAATTACGTTTTAAAAACTAAAAAGACGACCGACTTCATGTATATACACAAGGTAGCTACTGTAAAACGTTGAGGAGTTCCCTTGACTGTCCTTCGTCTTCATCATCAGAACCCTAATAAAAGTCACAAGTCACAACCCATCTGACGACCTCGGTGTCGCAGTGGGCTAAGGTCCGGCTGAGAGGCAGAAGGTTGCGGGTTCGATTCCCGCGGCGGGACAAATGTTTGTATGATCTGCAAGTATTTGTCTCGGGTCTGGGTGTTTCTATGTATAATATGTATGTATTTTAAAAAAGTATATAAAGTAGTATTTAAGTCATGTTGGTAACCATAACACAAGCTCTGCTTATTTTGGGGCCAGATGATGCTGTGTGAAATGTCCGGGATTATTATTATTATTATTATAATTATTATTATTATCTAGGTGTAATGTACTCATCAATACAAATTAATCAAGCCTAAACACCAGGTAATTGCTGTAAATCGTTGAGGAGTTCCCTCGACTGTCTTTCGGCTCCATCATCAGATCGACTTGACCTTCATTAAATAGTAGTGCTTTAAAATACTTAAAGAAAAAAAATTACAAACGCAATAGTCGCCACTACGATTTTCGAAGGTTCCCCTCGATTTCTCTGGGATATCTCCTTTCCAACAAAAAATATCATCAAAATCGGTTCATAAACGACGAAGTTATCCGCGAACACACATAAAAAATATATATATACGGTCGAATTGAGTAACCTCCTTTTTTTAAGTCTGTTAAAAATCCCAGCTGCTGTTCAAGGTTATACCTTATGGATAACCGTCTACACTCACCCTATGGATAATCGTCAACACCAAAGAGGGTCGTGACGGAAATTCGTTGCGGAAAAGTCTTACACTTTTTTCGTCTAGCCCAATCCGCCAAGTCCGTACCGTGCGATCAGGAACTTCGTTCCAAAAAACGACATACAATAGATTAACTTACTGGTCAAACAATAGATAGGTATATTTCAATACAAGATTCAAAGAAAAATACAAAAGAAAAATAAATTATTAGTCACTTTAACACATATATACTGAAATATACATCATAAAATATATATATCTATATCTTAAAGTTTCATTTGTTTCAAGGGGAAGTAGTTGACACATAGGTCGGAATGGCCAACATTAGAACTGTGTAGGGTGACCAAAATTACTTATTGTAATAAATCATTATACGTTCCTAATGAATTAGTGTTTTGTAGATTGTTGAATTGTAATTAAATATTTCGTAAGTGAAGGTAACAAAAAATATGCAGTAAACAATTGAAAGTATCAAATGCACCAAATGTTGACATACTAAAATTTGGCTTGTGTAGGAAGTTGACACTATAGTTGGTCCAATAGTTGAAATGTAATAAAAAAATATAAATATGAGTAGTACTTAATTGCTTTATTTATGAACTAATTAAACAATGGAACAACAAACAGAAAAATCTTATTTATCAAGATTATATTACTCTTAAAAATAGCAGTCAAGAGGTAACTAAGAAGGAAACAGTCATTAGTTTAGAAAACAGTCTTATGGATCAAGAAATCTAATTATTCGTTTTCTTTTAAACAAAACCTAAACAAACCTAAATATGGTAAAATCATACTCAAAGAACAACCGTTCTCGGCGAACAATTTGACAAGCAGGCACTTTAGTAACCATGTCTTCGTTATTAACGAAGGACTTGTCTTCTACAACAGGCCACTTAAATTTACCATGTTCGTCATACTTTAATAATGTAACTTCAAATCCGAGGCCTTCGTCTCCAATTTTGTCAATGATTTTTCATACGAAATGTTTAGTTTTCTTTTTCCTCTAAATCGGATGACCACAAAATCATTTATCTGTAGTGACTTCTCATTTTCAGTTGGTGAGACATTTATAGGATCTTCACGGTCAGATAATAGATCTTGACTTTCTATACTTTCTTCATTAGGTGCCTCAAAGCTGACATCTAGGGTAGATGAACCAGATTCGACCCAATCAGTTTCAACATCACTACTGTCACTTTCTTTAACTATTTTCTTCCTTTTTTTAGTCTCTTGGAGTTTTTTTAGCTTTTGCTGTCTTTTTATTCTGATTTTCCTCTTTCTTTTCTTTTCATTTTCGAATATTTTCGTTTTTCTTTCGTTCTTTATCTTCTTTTTCCTTTTGTTTTTTTAGCAAATACTGAATATATGACACAGAACTAACCACGGCTGGCACTTTTTCTTTTGGTCATCTCTTACTAGAGCTAGGTTTTGTTTCGGGTAGGTAAATAGGTAGTACTTGACACCATATGCATGCATAGTTGACACCCCTGTCAAGTATTGCTGCTAGTGATAGCAGCTGGACTCACTATCTACAGAAATGATTATGATTGATGATGACCGTACACTTATTACTATCATCATGCAAATTGGACTTATACTTAAAAATCCAGTAGTTGACATGGATGTCAATTACTGCAAATATTAAAAAATGCGTAACTAGTAATTGACACACACAAAAATAATTAAAGCCATTATATCCACGAGGTGAAAAGTAAAGCCCGGGCAATAAACATGAATGAATAATATTATCATGCATAAAGTGTATAAATATCTTCCAAAGAAAACACAAAAATTTGACTGATTGTAAATTCACTCACCTCTTTCAATTATTTTAGAAATTACAAAAAAAAATCATTTCTCGCACACGCACGCTGAAAAATACTCGCCAATACACAATGGTGAAATCAATGTTGCCGATATACAAAAACAACGAGTGCGTTTACGTGACCTATTCTTATAAAAGAGCGTCTTCAAATCTATCCAAAGTTGAAGGTGTCAACTATTACCTCAATGTCAACTAAGCCCACGGTTACCTTAAGTAATTTATATAAGATATATAATTTAGTGACTTGCAATTAAATAAAGCACAACTTAATGTTTTTTTTATGTTTGTTACCGCAGAACTCCGTCAATTATGAACCGATTTGAAAAAAACAATTTTATATAGGGTATACTTTCCAACATGTCTGCCGCATGTCGGGAAACCAGTGGGCCAAACTGAACACGGAGTGGTGTCCTAATACGGTCCGACGACGTCGCGACAGACCGCGAACCAGGTGGAGGGACGAGCTCGCCAAATTCCACGCCGACTGGACAATCTTATCGCGGAAGAGGGATGAATGGAGAGAATGGGGAGAGGCCTTTGCCCAGTAGTGGGACAGCGTAGGCTGATAATAATAATATTAATACTTTCCGATTGGTCCCATAGAAATTTCATCAAAATCAGTTTGGTTTTTAGATCAAATTAGGTGGAATAAATAAGTCATCCAAGTAAACGAAATTTCGTATTCTCATATAAATTAAGTCTATTAGTTTTTCAAACGTAATTATATAAAAAATGCTGTCTCGTTAAAAAATTGATTATATTAGGTTGGGGAAAAAGTCTTTTCGCATTATAGTATGTATGAACTTGTAATAAAATCTCTTTGGCTATACTATTTGTATCTGGCTGGTTTTGGTATCATTAAAAGTTTAAATTTTAAAGAACAAAATTTCAAATTCAAATTAGGAAAATGTGATTTTTATTTGTTTTTCGTACTGTCAAGATGAGTGAATCTAATGAAAAAATTCGATACATGTTAAAATTTTACTACAAAAATGGTAAAAATGCAACGCAAGCCTCGAAAAAAATTTTCGATGTTTATGGACCTAGTGCAGTGTCTGTGAGAGTAGCACAAATTTAGTTTAAGCGTTTTCAATCCGTATTTTTTTAAGTCTTAGATGCACGTCGCTCTGGTCGCCCTATTACGGATAAAATGGATGCCATTTTTGAAAAAGTGGCGCAAGATAGGCATATCAGTAGTTACGACGTAGCTGAAGAACTGGTAATTGACCACAAAACAGTTTTGGCGCATTTGAAAAAACCTGGGTGAATAAAACACAAAAAAGCTCGATATTTGGGTACCTCACGAGCTCACTGAAAGAAACCTAATGAACCGTGTACTCATTTGTGATTCTTTATTACGACGTAATGAAACCTAGCCATTTTTGAAGAAGCTGATAACTGGTGATGAAAAGTGGATCACGTACGACAAGAACGTGCGAAAAAGGTCGTGGTCAAAGGCAGGTCAGGCTTCATAGACTGTGGCGAATCCCGGGTTAACTCGCAACAAGGTAATGCTGTGTGTGTGGTGGGATTGGAAGGGCATCATTCATTATGAGCTGTTACCACCAGGCAGGACCATCGATTCTGAACTCTACTGCAAACAACTGATGAGATTAAAGCAAGAAGTTGGGAGAAAGCGGCCGGAATTAATCAACAGAAGGGGTGTGGTTTTTCATCATGATAACGCACACATCTTTAGCCACTCAGCAAAAATTAAGAGAGTTTGGCTGGGAGCTGTTAATGCATCCGCCGTATAGTCCTGACCTTGCACCTTCAGATTTCCACATGTTTCGGTCTCTTCAGAATTCTTTAGGCAGTGTCAGGTTAACATCACGAGAGGACTGCCAAAACCACTTGTCGCGGTATTTTGATCAGAAGTCCCAAAATGTCTATAGCAATGGGATCATGTCCCTACCCACAAGATGGCAAAAAGTTATCGAACAAAATGGTACCTACATACTTTAGTTAAATGTAAATAAACTATATTAAAAAATGTTTTGAATTTTCTAAAAAAATGCAAAGAAACTTTTTCCCCAACCTATTACGTATTATTTTTGCTCGAAAACAAAGAAACACAAAACATTTATTCCAATTATTCACACCCGAGTCAATAACTCTAGCATTATTTGAATAAAATCAGCAAAATTACAAATAAAACCGTAAATAACTCGGGGCAAAATAAATAACATACGAGTCCAATGTTTATAATTGTATTATTGTAATCTCCCCGTAACTCCTCAAGGAATTCCCAAATCAGCTGTCAACATCACAGTATGCTCCTCTGACGTTAGCAATACCTAGACTCGCTTGCAATTCCAAAAATCTAGTGCTAACCCCTCTGACCTACATTCCAAACGAAACTGCTCTCTCGGGGCCGAGAATCAATCATTGAGTTGGTTTAGGAAAGGCCAGGTATACCTATGTCAATATCATGAACTAATAAGTGTAATTGTGAAAAGGCAAGTAGATACGCTTAAAACCATCGCAAGAAGAGAAGATGCTACGCCACATCGTACTCTACCATGCCTCATGCAATTTTAAAACCAAGCATGACGGAAACTCTATATTATGTCTTGCAGCGTCACTACAGCGAAACATTGACGACCTCTGTAGCGCAGTGGGCTTAGATCCGGCTGAGACGTAGAAGGTTGCGGGTTCGATTCCCGCCGCGGGACAAATGTTTGTATGATCTGCAAGTATTTGTCTCGGGTCTGGGTGTTTCTATGTATAATATGTATGTATTTACAAAAAAAAAGTATGTAAGTAGTATATCAGTCATGTGGTACCCATAACACAAGCTCTGTTTACTTTGGGGCCAGATGATGCCATGTGAAATGTCCGGGATTATTATTATTATTTATAAACAATTACGTTTTAAATATTAAAAATAATATCGAGTTCATTGAATATAGAAAAAAAATGAGAATCTTTTTTTTGAAGACGGTTAAAAAAGTTTTTATTTTACGCTTGTAACAATTTTATTATTTTTCGAAATTAAACACCATTAGAAAGTCACAGAAATTAAACGAAACGAAAAGTATATCCTTTCACATAACAAATATAAATCGGTTCATATATGACGAAGTTATGAGGTAACGAACCTCCTCTTTTTATGAAAAAAGCTAAGCTTGTTTTAACTTAAGTTAAAAACTAGCATCATTCTTAGAATGATGCTATTATATGCTACATTTAATGCAGGTACCTGCATTAAATGTAGCCTTTAACGTACTATGCCAGATCACAGACTACATGTATGTATGTTTCACCGGAATCCGTTAGCCCATTACGGGGTTATTGAGATACATACATACATATATCATTAAATAATGCTGGACATTTCACACAGCATCATCTAGCCCTAAAGTAAGCAGAACCTTGTGTTATGGGAACCTCATGACTGAAATACTACACATAATATTTTTATAGAAGAAAACCCAGAACCCAGACAAATATTTGCAGATGGTACAAATATTAGTCCCGCGGCAGGAATCGAACAACATCCACACAAACTTTATCATTTAGACATAGACATAGGCATTTATTTATTTACTCAATAAGCACACATACACATGTATTATACAAAAAAGACCAAACAATATTAGGTAAAAAGGAAGTAACACATTAAAAATTAACAAGAGAAGTAATGTAAAAAGCTTAAAATTATTCTGCGTACTTACCTACCTCACAGTGCTGTGTGGTACAGCAGCAAAAATATCTCCACTCAGCGTTATGCTTCCCTGTCAGATGACAGGTCATTTATGGCATTATTAAACGGCTTGGTTCGTTGAGAAGACTCAAACGAACCAAGCCGTTTGAGTTAGTGTAGTGTAACAGTGATAGAAAGTGAAAATGACTATACAATATATTCACACTTGCTGGTGCCCGCGACTTCGTCTGCGCAGGATTAGTTCTTGGTGTAATTCTAACTATTTTTGCAGCCTACGCTAGAATAGCTCGTAGATAGCAGATTTTTTCCTACTTACTTGTCACTTATCGTTATATTTTAGACAATTCACACAATATCTTTATAAATTATAGCCTATGCGTTATTCTGATGTATAAACTATATTATTGTAAAGTTTCAATAAAATCCATTCAGTAGTTTTGCGTGAAAGAGTAATAAACATACATACAAACTTTCGCGTTTATAATATTAGTATTTAAGGATTGAATACAAAAACAAAGTGTCCTCCCCTTAACTAGAGACGATAAGAAAAGTGCTATTGAACACATTCTTAGGCATAGTTTACGTTATAAAAATAAGTCATAGTTAAATACTAAATACCAATAATTAAATTCTCATTGGCCTATTTGGCTAGATTGTAATAATATTAGAGTATGTTAAGAATTGTACACTAATTTTAAAAAATGGTATTAGTAGGACTGGCTCCTGCCTGCGGCTTTGCTTGCTTCGGTAAAATTAAAGAAGGTAGCGTATGTCCTTTCCCAAGAAACAATATTATGTCCTTACCAAATTTAATCAAGATTAACGAAGCTGTGAAGACAGACTCAGACACTTTCGAATTTGCAATATTGGTATGGATTTTAAACCCATCCACAAATCATACTAAATTGACGACCTCGGTGACGCAGTAGGCCAAGGTCCGGCTGAGACGCAGAAGGTTGTGGGGTCGATTCCTGCCATGGGACAAATGTTAGTATGATCTGTTAGTATGTGTCTTGGGTCTAAGTGTTTATAATATGTATGTATTTACGAAAAAAGTACATAAGTAGTATATTAAAAATGTGGTACTCGGAAGTCATAACACAAGCTCTGCTTACTTTGAGGCCAGATTATGCTGTGTGAAATGTCCGGCATTATTTATTTACACTGTATCAAGAATAAGCCCACAAAAAAGGACAAAACGCCTTACCGTTGATGCTACAGGTATTCAAATAAAGCATAGACCGCAACTCAGAAATCTCTGCATTCAAAGCCATCCAGAGTCGAGCGAGACTTGCAGACAAAGGCTAAAGACCCATTGTCAGTTCGTGTCCATAAATGCCTTCAATTTCACCTTTGAATGGTCTTTCTCTAATAGCACTAGTTTCGCTGTCATCGAAAACTGGTCGCTTGTTATTTTTCTTACTTATTGTGGTTCTTTGAAAACTGTTTGTTATTTACACTCTGAATTACTTCACAATTTGAAAGTCTAATTGCTTTTGCCAACGCGATCCTTTGCGATAGATATTTAAATAAGTAAAATTATTAACTGTTTCGCGAGAGATAGAGGTCTATCGAAAGATATGGAGGAGGCCTACGCCAGAGAGGCGACTACTACAAAATAAATCAATTTATACCTAAGCATGATACACATTATTAGCATGAAATTATTTAATTTGAAGTAAATTATTATTGTAAGAAAAATTATTGAACGTAATTTAATGTAGTAGAATAAATGGCTTTATTATTATTTTTTATTTTATTTAACTGTTTCGCTTGCCGCAATTCAACTCTTTGATGTGTAACAATATCACAGCTGATTTAAAATAGGCAAGAAAAAATCTCTGTTTACCAAAAATAATTCATGCAAAGTGATTTACTTCGGCTATTTACACTCCAAGAAAGGCACAGTGACCTCCATAAACTTTTTTATTAGCACAGAAAAAACATCTGATTAATCTAAGTACCAACAAATTAAATCGAAAAAAAGAATGTTCCATAATCGGTTGCTTTTTTTATATTACATAACTCATAACTCCGTCATTTAAGAAGAGATTTGAAAAAAAAATATATTAGAAAGGGTTTACTTTCCGAGTGGTCCCAAATAAGTTTCATCAAAATCGGAGCCGCAGTTTGGTTTTTAAATCAAAATAGCTTAAAAATATGTAATCGAAATGAACGAAATTTCGTATTTTTATATAAATGAAGTCGCTTTCTTTTTAGTTGTCAAAACGTAATTATTTATACCTGCCTAAAGACAACCCAATGATTATCTAAGCACATCTCGTCTTCATTTACAATTTAACCAAAACCAACAAACAGGTCTTTCCTTCCTCTCTAAAACAAACATTCGTACCATCTACATCCACATAAATATTCATAGCATCATAACCAAAACAGTCTAAATGAGTAAAATGAAAGGTCGCCGACCTTCATAAGGGTTTCTGAGATAAAAAGGGGTTCCACGACGTTGTTTCGGTCTCATTGTCCCTTTACACGAGAATAGCACACCCTTTATAGACATTGTTTCACACTTGTCTTGCTACACCTTGCTTTGTGCCTAAACTAGATCTTTCTGTGGTATCATACCCTTGGATGTTTTGAAGTGATAGATAACTTCTTATGGGAGAGTAAACCGCTTCCGAAAAGTGAAAGGATAACTACTTTCCGATTGATTCTATATACATTTCATTTCGCTTTCCTGTGATTTTCCAGTGGTGTTTACGAATTAAAAAAAATATAAAGTACTAAAAAGCCATAAATAAAAACTTTTTAACCGACTGCAAAAAAAGGAGGAGATTCTCAATTCGGTTGTATTTTTTATTATATTCGATTATAACGACCAGCGTTATTATCAATAATCTGTACATCCATATTATAAATTGGAATGTGTCCGTTTGTTTGTTTTATTGTTACCATTTCACAGCTAAACAGCTGAACGGATTTTGAGAAAATTAGATCTTGGGGTAGGACATAATGCTACATTTAATGTAGGTACCAGACGTCCGAACCCGCAGGCAGCGTGTCCGCTAAATTCATTAAAACAAAAACAATTCCATAATAAATTACTTATAATTATCGGGATATATTATTAGTAAGCATCAAATAAATATTTTTCTTCTGAGTACGAAGATATTACATAAGGAATAAACCTATTAACCTACCTACGATTTTATTGATAATCCATCTCTTATTTTAGATACATAATGACATTTATTTGGTAATTCATACCTGGCGACACTTTTTATTTATCAGAATGAAAACATTTCGTGGCGATAGATCTATTACTTAGATACAAGTCGATGACAAATATAAACTTTGCTGACAAATATATAATTCCCGTAATAATCTGTGAGATTTAACTATAAAATTAAAATTTAAAGATGTGTAAGTGATCAGGCTCATTTTCATTACCATACACTACTTAGAATACTAATCCTACCATCTATTCTTTCGATCAGTTTTGTCTAAATAATAGAGAGTTTAACTGTGTGAATAACAGCATCCTTTTGTTATCCTATTGTAGTTTTGTGAGAACATTTTCTTGGTGCCAGTGGGTCACTGTATAATAAACAGGTCTTTGTGGTCTCATTGTCCAGTAAACATTAGCGTAGCCAAATATGTCACCCTTTTTATTAGACATCTGCAGCCAAAGGGGTACTTTCTTGCACAAGACATAACAATAGAGTCATCTACATTAAAAAAACTCGGTTGGAACGAAGATCCTATCGTAGTAAGTATGTTATTATTGATAAACGTATTATATTATGATTATGATACTATTAATTAACAAATACAAATGCATGAATTACCTAAGAGCAATTAAATGAAACGCGTAAATAACTAATGAATTGAAGGAAATTTCGTTTACATCATTCAATTCATTCGTTCATTCGTTCATCTAATTATTTAATTCATGTCACCCTATGGATAACCGTCTACACTAAAGAAAGAGTTGTGACGGAAATTCGTGACGGAAAAATCTTACACTTTTTTTCACCTTTTTTTACACTTTTTTTCATCCGCCGCCAAGACCGTACCGTGTGATAAGGAACTTCGTTCGAAAAATATGTGACTTAAGTGGACACTCCGGCGGAATCTACGTCTAAGATCGTGGGTGCCGCTACTACGCAAAAGATCTCAAGAGGCGGAAATATGTACCTATCCATTGGCAATGGTTATATATTTCTGCCTTTTGGGGTAGAAACTTTAGGCCGTGGGGACCTGAGGCGTGGTTCTTATTCAGAGAGTTATTCAGAGACTGGTGGACAAGACCAATGATCAAAAGTCTTGTGCTTATCTCGGAGAAAGAATTAGTCTAGCCAGTCAACGCGTTAACGTTGCCAGCCTTTTGGGCACTTTACCTGCTGTCAGTGAACTGTACTTTGTTTTTTATCGTAAACATCTAATTACGGCTGGTATAAAGTAGAGTTCTACGTTTTAAATATTTTAGAATAAGATAACCAGCTTAGTTATTTGTAACTATTAAATTTGTAACAATTTTTTCATTTTATATTATTACAAAGTTAATATTTGTTTTTGCACAAATAGTTCAATCAATATTGCATTTAAATATAATAGATAACTTAGTTGTCTAATGACTGTATACAAAACAGTAAAATAAAGGTGTTTTAATATTCAGGTGCCATTGAAAATCAGCGCTGAATGTCTGTTCCTGATACATGCTGAATGGTTTAGTATGTCACTGTCACATTTGTTAATAATTATAATTATGTATCTGTTGGCATTCTTCGTTTGTCATTTTATATAGTAACATAGTGCTTCTAAATTAATTATCTTTCTCGTGCTATTGCGTTTTATTTAGTAATCTTAGTGGAGTTTTAATCAATAAATTGTGACTTCATAGCTCAAGTATGGACAATTTAATTATTACGTGTATTATGGTGTAATGTGATTTGAACGACGAGGAATCCCAGAATGGCCATATAGAACTTTCCAAGTTCTAGACGGCCATTCCGCGATGACGTTTAAAATAGATAAATGACGATCGACATTCGACTAAGACTTTTTAATCAAACAATAATTTGACACTGTCAAAATTGTCATCATTATGACACATGTTATTAACGAAGGAGAAGAAGTATGTGTCTGTCAGAATCTGTAACATGGTGTAAAATAAATAATTTCTATGCTATTATATTTTATTGTATATAATGTATTTTTTATTGTAATTATATTACTAATCTAAGTTTAGAATAAGCAAACCCATTTCAAAATATTCCAATTCAATACCTACAACTGGCGATTACAACCTCTTACATCCATTACGGGTTCTACAGCAGCATAATTACTGGGTTTATGTGCCCATTGCAGGGGATTCAATTATGGGCAAAATCTCGCTCTAGGGCTTATGGAACCGAAATCAGTGTAACATAGCTGGTAAATTGGTTTGAGAAAACGATTTGTGTAGGGTTGTCCAGTCAGATTTCAAGAATGTCAAAAAATAACCCAGCAATAATGTGGTATTTTTTGACTAACTTTCAGGACAATTAAAAAAAACTAGTGATACTGAGAAGATCTCATTGTTCATATCAAAAATAACTTTACCTTTTCATTACATTCAGCCGCTGGTCACATAGCTCTATATGATAACTATAAACAGTGAAATTTAAACAAGCAATGACAAATACCAAATCATTTTCACTTTCAAAACTTTCGTGAGTTGTAGGTACTATACATTTAGATTAACCCCGACATTGTTTCGATTCATCTAGACTCTAGAAAATCTTCATGAGGGTGAGTTTGATCCGCGGTCCGCTCGTTGCCGCTCGAGTTCACGGTTCGCACTGAATTTTTGTTTTTGTTTGCGAACCGTGAACTCGAACTGATGAAGATTTTCTAGATGAATCGAAACAGTGTCGGTGCCTCCATCGAACAACTAATACGTGAGTAAAGCCCGTGTTTATCAAAATGTATACCAAAATATCAGTTAAATCTCACTGTTCAAAGTTATAAAATAGAGCTTTGTGTGACCAGAGATTGAAGGTAGTAAAAATAATCACATGCAATTGTCGATGACAATATCGAAATACCATGTATATTCTGCACAGATATTACCATTTACAATGTATTGCACAATTCCACAGTAGATAGTTGTAGCGTAAGCACATAAAGGCACTCCTTCAAATTTTATGTTTCATGACAACTTTATATTATATTCAGCACGTCTCGCGTCGTCGGGATCACCAGCTGAGGCAGGTGAACCAACTTTACATATTCGAGCCTTATCATTATCATTGAAGAACATTTAACCTGTTTAAAAAAGCAAACGAAATACGACGGTAATAAATAATAATGACGGTTTATCATGTTCTCTCACTCGTAAAATCATCAGCATCATTGGCCTTAGTTCTCTGTTGAAGATGATTTAGCTGGCGTCAGTTACAGAGCAGTTATTTGTAATTGAAAACTTTCATTTATGGATCCACTCCAGCAAGCTGAGGTGGGTGAATTTCCTGTCCACTAACGCCACTCTGCCTGGGATTCTGTTTAACAGCGCAGACTTTTCCAGGTATAGTGCAACCAACCTATTTGTTCCGGTAAGGGTGGGCCTCTGTCTATTGGGAATGTCATTTAGATTAGATTTTCTATGAGAGTTTTTTAGTTCGTTCTTTGGCCACCTGAACAGATAAGTTGGTGGCAGTATACCCACAATAACCCCTCGACCTTGCTGACAGGACCCGCAGGAAAGACGAGTCAGTACATGCTGTGTCGGTTCGGTTGCAGGTAACGGCGGGCACCGAGCCGGATTTGTTTCTAGTTTTCCTTCTCTGTTGCTACTCGTAAAATACTAATAGCAATATTCTGCAAGTTGACAACCTTTGTGGCGCAATGGGCTAAGGTCCGACTGAGACGCAGAAGGTTGCGGGTACGATTCCCGCCGCGGGACAAATGTTTGTATGATCTGCAAGTATTTGTCTCAGGTCTGGGTATTTCCTATGTATAATATGCATGTATTTACAAAAAAAATAAGTGTATAAGTAGTATATCGATCATGTACCTACCCATAACAAAAGCTCTGCTTACTTTGGGGCCAGATGATGTGGTGTGAAATGTCTGGGATTATTATTATTATTATAGTTCCTGACTAACATGCAGGAGACAAGTTGACAATGGCAATAACGAAAAACCCAATAAAGTTATGTTCATAATTCTAGGGATCTCGAGATTAGCAACCCTACAACTTTATTGTTTCTTGGGCAGATTGTTGAACTGTGAACCATGTGGGTGTGAAATAACAGTAGTAAAACATAGAAAGCAATTTCAACTGTTTTTGGAACGTTTTAAGTTTTAATTAAGGCGTGGGCGTAGTGATAGCTGAATTGAGTGGTTTATTTACTTTATAACTACAATTTATTTCACCATACACAGATCTTATAGGAACCGTAATTGTTGTTACTGGTAGTTCGCCTCGAACTGAGATCTCGCGATATCCGTATCTTATCATGTTGTTGTTCGATAAGTGTGGATCTCGACACCTAACCACCTACGTAAAAGAGAAAAGTATTTTTTTTTTCCAGACATTTCACACAGCATTATCTGTCACCCAGGTACCCATAAGTTATGGGTACCACATGACTGATATATTCAGTATACTGACCTATGTTGCCACTGAGATCTTGGCTTGCTCGTTTAATAATATTTTGAGTCACAATATTTAAGAGTTTTAAACCGATAAGTGTTTCTAATTTTAAAGAAAATAACAGCAAACTTAACAAACCATTTTAAAATTTCAGTGTCAGTGTCTTTAAGTGTTAAAAATTACGCTGACGTACTTACATCATTGTCAAACTCTAGGTAATCTCTAACTTGATATTAGTTAGGTGTTCCAAAGCTACTGGCCCAGTCTATAACTATGTACTATATAATTACGTTTTAAAAATAAAAATAAATGCGACATCATTGAATATAAAATTTATGACCGATAATACTTATTTAGATTTTTGTTGATTTTTTAAAAACCGCTCGACCGATTTCGATAAAATTTATATGGGACCACCTGGGAAGTACTCTTTGAAACAAAAACTATTTTTTTAAATCGGTTAGGGCAAGGCGTCTTTGAGTAATCGGTACTTAAAAAATTAATAAAAAAAAGATTTCGACGAATTGAGAACCTCCTCCCTTTTTGAAGTCGGTTAATAAATGATAAACACGCTTCATAGTCCCTACTAGAGCAATATTTATATATCTAATAAAGTTCCATGCGACAAATCTAGATAATGAGATGCTAATCAAATCACAAGATGAAACTTGATATTTCTCTCATCGGAACAGCAAATGATCAACTCGTTCTCAAAATGATGAACTGGTTTCCAACAATTGAAGATCACAGGTGGCGCAATCCGGTTGCGAAAACCTGACTCATTTCTATATCAAGTTTTATCAGAGACTTATGAATTGTTGTTGCATAATTTGAATGACCCTGTGAACTCATCGCGTAAGTTTAAATAATCACCGACAGCTGCCCATCTATTCCACAATTTTAAATTATTGATGTACTGAATTTGAAATTAAGTGACCATAAACTGTTCTTCTTCTTCTTCTTTGTTAATGACATGTGTCATATGATGACAATTTTGAAAATGTCAATGCACACTATTCATTATTTAAAAATTTAAATTTCTACAACACGGTTTTCAAGGATGTAAAGTGAGGTTTTTGTTAAATATTTTACAACCCCATCGTGTGGCATATCGTTGGATAGGTCTTTTGAAGATACTACGAGTTTTCCTAAACAGTTTTTCAATACATATATTTGTTTGATAAATATTTATCTTTATAGTGGCGATTTTTGATAAATGTTAGTGTCATCACACCATCCCTTACCGGCTAAACTGTTGTTTGGAGAAACTTTAAATGTTTTACAAAATTGTAGGATATATAAGGCTTGACTGGATTTTGAGTAATAGTCAGATTTGTGAACCTAAAAAAAACAAAATGGCATATACATTTTTTTGCTATGCTAATTTGATGGTGTTAAATTGTTTGGGAACCCTACTCGAGTTTTTCTCGAATAACTCGTACTTCCATTACCCAAACTATTTGCATACTCACACAACAATTAAAACAATAATGCCTCGCTCCACTTCCTCCATTTCTCTTGTTAATATCACATTAATACACTTTCTAATGCTGTTCTCTTTTTTTTTGCAGGTAATTTCTTAACGAAAGATAATCTTGGAGATTGATGATGCTGAGGCAATGGTAAGAGGAACATTGTTCACTGTGGATCGAGCCTGTCCTAACCACGGTTGGACACAGTTTGCACAGGGTCTATGTTTGGTCTAATGACCAACATAACCCGATCTTTAGGGCGATTATGGAACTTTGATACTATCAAAACATTGATACTAATAGCTTTCCGTTACTATTGATGAATTGGTATTACGGATCGCTGCGATTTCTATCGGTTTCTATAGCTAGTTAGTTGTGAAGTTGGTGTCCAAACTATAACTCGACCAATTTACAAAGTATGATTGTGGTAGGAACCGTGTTTAGCTTACTAAGTATTTAAATACATCGTATATGATTGATTGAAATAATGCCTATTGGTAATCGAAATTGATAGACATTGATGCCGATTGCTAATCGAAACTAATAGACATTGATTGTATCAAGAGTTACATAATCGCCCTGCTGGTTTCGATGCTTTCTGTGCCTGTATCGCCGCCGGTCCACGTGCCGGGGTGTAACACAGAAAATAGACCTTATACATAAAATACCTTATATATAAACTCACCCGTGGTCAACTCCTGGTTTTTATAGTAACTGTACAGTTTTTCAGCTGGTGCATTTTTCCGCGATGCACCTCTTCTTCCATCTATTTTCAGAAAGACTTGTGTTGTTGTCGGTTTTCACCGTTCCGACCAAAAGCGTTGCGGCATAATTTTGTCGCCGGCGTATGACATTGACATTGACATAATGTAGATATCCGACTTTCCGTGGTTCGTATACAGCCAAGTTAGCAAGGGATTCTACGTCTGTCATTTCATGGAGTTACATAGCTCTGCTAGTTTAATATTTTTACCCGTTTTATTGCGTGTTTTATTCAGTAATCTTGGTGGAATTTTAATGCATAAATTGTGACTACAGGACGGGTATGGGTAATTAAATGTTATGTCTATTGTGGTGCAATGTGATTTGAACGACGAGGAATCACAAGAAAATTCTAGACGCCAATCCGCGTGACGTCTAGAATTGACAATTAACCATCGACTAAGACTCTAATAATAAACAAACTGACTATAAACTATAAACACTTGACATTGGCAGAATTGACATTAGTATGTCACAGGCCATTAACAAAGAAGAAGAACAGCCAAGTTAGCAAGGATTTGTTCGAGTTGTCCACATAGCAAACCCAAAACGTATAGAGGGGAATAAACTAAATAAAATAAGGTGTGGTAAATGTGTGTATTATTCATATATATTAAACAGTCTAAAAACGCGTCTATCATTAGGGCGATTATGGAACTCTAATTACAATCAATGTCTATTCGTCAGATGTCATTCGTCAAACGAATGATTGAAATTACGCCGAAAACTGATAGGCATTGATTGTAATTAGAGTTCCATAATCGCCCTACAGATCGACTCAATTCAATTGTCGTGGTATCTACGCTTTTAACTCGCAACTTGGAACTTGTACAATTTGTACTAAACTAGACAGTGTCCCTCATTCTGCATTTTAATTTCGCAAAATTAAAATTTCCTAACACACATACCTACTTACGATCTTATTTTGCTAAAGCCAAAGTCCAAATTAGAGTAAAACTTTTAAATGTAAAACTTTTAAAAGTTCTACCCTCATTTTTTATAATTATTTTTTGATGTAGTTATTTATTGCGATGTTTAGTTTTGTCATATCTGTATACCTAACTACGATTAAGTTTTTAATAGTTTTTTAAATATTAGGTTTTACCTGTACCTATGATTAAGCCTCTATTTACTAATATTTTTGTGTTCTCATGTAAGTGAATTTATTCTTATGAGAAAATAAATAATCTTAAGCCTAAAATTACAGTTCTAAAATAGGTTAAAATTTACATTTGATTATTTTATTGAATTTATTTTAATAGGATATACTGCAGTTTTAAGGAACACCTCTTTACATGATGATTAAAATGTACACGTCAAACACTCGTCAATTTTGTAAATTTTTGTGTTACTCGAATTTGGACTTTGGTGCTATCAAAATAAAGTCGTTCATATTATAGGAATATTTAGCTTGTCTGGCGAACAGCATCAGGGCCAATTTGCAAGCAAGCGGAGTTGAAAGCTTGATACAGAAAATAAATGCTCAAGTTTCACATGTCCACTAATTAGGTCCGAAAAGGTCAAAATCGTTAAACGGTGAGCACAAAAGCCAACAATCTAACTTTGAAAAACGATTGAAGCTGTTTCCATGCTGAGTTAATTATGGGTCGCACTGAACTGACCCCTTTGAAATGTTGCGACAAAGACCTCAAAGAGACGAGGACTTTGAACTTTGTCAAAGAAGTTGTGAGAAGTATTGTGGATCGAAAGTTCGGACGTCGAATCACTGACTTTTTAGAGTTCCGAAATCAAGGAAGGAACCCCTATAGTTTAGCCATGTCTGGTCAGTAAGTCGGTTCGCCTCTAGGCAGAGCTTTAACTCGCAGGCTATCGTAATTAAAATTTCCACTGTAATATGTATTAGTGGTTTTTTCAATGTTAGAAGTAAAATATTGAAAAACATGTTTTTAGGGGTAAGTACCTCTCCTGCATCCCCCTAAAGCGGAGTTTTTTTATTTACTTTAATACCATATCGTTAGATAAGTCTTATAAATATATTAGGAAGTTTCTTAATTCTTTTTTTTAAGTTGTCAAAACATTAAACAGATAGCGACAAATATTTAGTACTATTCCGCCAATCTATTCCCTAAAAAAGAAATTCGGAATGTGTTTCGCCTCCACGGGGCATCCTCAGGAACAATTGACTCGCTCCGTACTGTAACGAAAAAACACGACGACTCTACAGACTTGTTGCTTCGCCGAGCGCTGGATTGAGTAATGGATTATCGTAGTCACACCTGACTCAATTATCTATTCGACAGGAGGCTTCGACAAAAATAAATTGAACAAATAAGTACCTACCTACCTACTATTGCTAATTAATCTCAGTGTTATTTGTTATAGGTAGGTAGGTAGTAAAACCTAGTTTGTAGGTAACTAACTTTTGATAAACATAAAATAGGTTGGTTGAAAGCTAGGTAAACTAGAAGTAAACAAAGTAATTTGACGCCCATAGTGTGTATGCACGCTGTCTCCTTACTGCTCATCACTGGGTCTATCCTTTTCCCACACTATCTTAGGTGAAATAGCATGCATTTAAGCCGCGGCCACTGACGAATTTGTGCAACTGACTAGTGTATCCTTTAGTTGTCATTTCTGTAGGGCGATTATGGATCTCTAATTACAATCAATGTCTATCAGATATCTATGAAAACTGTTAGAAATTGATTGTGATTAGAGTTCCATAATCGCCCTACAGTTCGTATCGTCTCGTCACTCACGGTCCTGTTACTCACGGTCCCAGGATCTCGCCTCCAAACGGCTCAAATATGAAGGCCTTAACAAGACCGGCATATTTGCGTCTTTTGAGGTCCTCGGAACATTCACCAGCCGCACCATCTCAAACGAAAATCCCAGACAGATGGGATGTGGCCAGGGTTGTCTACTATGGTTAAATAAAGTTTGGTCCATGTTCGTAACTAAGATTTCATAACTAGTTATATATCAGGATTTTTTTTCAGTGTTTTATAACCAGTTTTTAAACAAGACTTTTTTCCATTTTTATAACGAGAACCTCTTGGTCATGTATGGTCTCTTGGTACACTGGACATATTAGCGACCGGGACAGAGTAGAGTCAGGAGAAAAAGTTAAATCAGATCGAAACCAGTTAGTTAGGTTATGTTAGAGTATAGAAATCAACGCGAAATAGAAAAAAAAAGGCGCGGACGCTGCAGCGGTCGCCGAAGCGCCAGTGCAAATTTGTCCAGTGTACCAGGACACCATACATGACTGAGAGGTTCTCGTTATAAAAATGGAATAAAAGTCTTGTTTAATTACTAGTACCTAAGTAATAAAACAGTGATATATAACTAGATATTAAATCTTAGTTACGCATGTGGACCAAACCTTAAATCATTGAATGAAGATTTGAAGATTCTCTAGATGAATCGAAACAGTGTCGGTGCCTCCCTCCATCGACAATATAATACGTGGGTAAAGCCCGTGTTTATCAGAATGTAATGTTGAAACGACTTGAATCAAAATAAGTAAGTACTGAACAATTTTTTCTCTCTCGATGTTCGGTGTTCGAAATTCCGGCTTTGGTTTTTTGGTTCCTTTGGAAGGTCAATTACCATTTATTCCACGAAGCGCAGTGTAATGTGAGCCTTAAGTACCTACCTTATATTTTTTTCGCACGTCTTCGTTTTTTTGATCATTTTGATTTTCGACTAATCGCTTTCTAATTTTCTCACAAGTACCTACTTAAGTATGCTTATGAGAGTACTGGTGGTCTAGTGGTAGCGGCCCCGCCTTTCGTTCCTAAGGTCGTGGGTTCGAATCCGGTCATGCACTAATGTATTCCAGCTATTTTGATTATAAACCAAAATTCTAAACCGATTTGGATGAAATTTCTGTGACCAATCGGAAAGTAGTATATTATATTTAGGGAATGATCTTGCAACCTGTTACCTACGAAATACTAACTACTGTGGAAAGCGTAGGTATATGTCAAATATAATGTTTGGACGTGTTTCTAGCTACTAGTCTAACTAGTCAATAGAGATCAGAGGCATCTACGATTCTATCAAACCCGAGAATTATAGACATGTCGATTTTGTTTTTTTTAACTTACAATACGCGAGACCCTCGTATTGCTCGTTTTTGTAGAACTACTTAAGATAAACATTTCCATTTATACATTATATACGTGTAATTCTAACGGTTTTAGCAGCGCACTCCAGAATAGCTCGCAGATGGCAGATTTTTTTCCTACTTACTTGACACGTTATATTTTGGACAATTCACACAATACCTTTATAAATTATAGCATATGTGTTTTTCTGATGTATAAGCTATTATTGTAAAGTTTCATTAAAATTAATTCAGTAGTTTTTGCGTGAAAGAGTAACAAACATACATACATACTTTCGCGTTTACGTTTATATTACTAGCTGCTGCCCGCGGCTTCGCAAGCGTGGTACCTACATAAAAAGTAGCCTATGTTACTTCTAATACCTCCAATAATATGTGTACAAAGTTTCATGATGATCGGTCAAGTAGTTTTCGCGTGAAAGCGTAACAAACAAACTGACATTCACATTTATAATATTAATTATATAATTATAATAGTATGATATTAGTAAGGATAAGGATTATTAAGGTAGTAAGGATAACAAATGACCAACGACAAGATACTACATTGTGACATACCTAGGTACTATAAACAATATAATAAACATTTGATACAGGCAAAATTTACATTAGGTACTATGACACTTGGCAATAACAAGGAGAAGAAGTTTTGACAGAAATTTAGAGACGTTCATAAGCAAGGCCTTGACATTTGTCACTTGAAGTATTAGTAAGGCAAAACATAATAGTTGCATATACCTAACTACAGAGTATTATGACGCGGTCATTGACTTACGTATGTGCATAAAAATGTGCATTGTGTTTGTATAGATCAGGTGCAGATTGTACTTGCTTTACTTACCACGAGCACAGAATGCAGAAAAGAACACGAGTATGTAATAATCATGTTGTTATTATAAATAAATAAATAAAAGGAATTTATTTCAGACAACATAAAAAAATTTGTAGTATTTTTTTGTATTCGTCTTAATCTATGTTAGTAAAAAAAACATGTTTTCTTTTTAGTTTTAAAACGTAATTATAATATCGTAGAATATAAGATAGACCCATGGTCTGTGTTGGTATATTTAACTATTACCCTCTGCTGCTTACTTCATCGAGTTCCGGTATTCAAAATACAGCCGATTTGAGAACCTCTTCTTTTTAACCGACCTTACAAACGGAAACCTTCTTAATTTGTCGGTTTTTTTATGTATGTTCACTGATTACTCAAAGACGCATAAGTAAACCAATTTGAAAAAAAAATTTGTTTCTAGGATATGTTTACTTTTATATAGTATATATATACTTCCCAGGTGGTCCCATTTAAATTTTAACGAAATAGGTCTAAAGGTTTTTAAAAAATCAACAAAAATCACAAAAAAAATATACATCGATGACATTTTTTGCATACATGAAGTCGGTTGTCTTTTTAATTTTTTAAACGTAATTATTCATGTAAGTAGTCATTAAACGAATTTATCAAAAAGGAGGAGGTTCTCAATTCGTCGGAATCTTTTTTTTTTATGTATGTTCACCGATTACTTGAAAACGGCTGAACCGATTTGGAAAGTTCTTTTTTTGTTTGAAAGGGTATACTTCACAGGTGGTCTCATATAAATTTTATCAAAATCGGTCGAGCTGAAAAATCAATTAAAATCTGAAAATTGTATACATCGATCATGTTTTCATGTACTTCGATACCTCACTGTCTCATTCGAGCGGTGCGTTAAATTTGCCCTACCCATATTATATGTATACAAAATACATCTACTTTCCACTAAAATGTATCATAGGCTCAAATTTCATTCAATTAAGTCGGTTTCTTTTTAGTTTTTAAAACGTAATTATTTACAATAATCAGTAACGTTGCCAACTTTGGGAACCTACGTTTTTTTTGGTACCGTTACAAAACCCCTGAAACGATATTTTTTAAAATGGTCAGCAGAACCCAGATGTAAAAAATACAACATCCAAACAACCGCAAACCAAGCAACAGTTACCTATTGAGTAGACCAAGGATTAGGGGGTGCTAAAAAATCGGATCCTGGATTTCGTAGTCTACTAACCTGACCTTAATAATCCCACATAGCTAGTCAAAGTCAAACATATCACATATCAAATATATTACTTTGTAACGTTTTACATACTAAGGTGAATTTAGGTGCCAATTCCTCCTAAGGTTTTTTCAAACTGTAAGCTTATGTGCTTAGCCAGACTGCAAACGCGGGGGTGGCGCGGCAAACTCAAACATAATAACTTCATTTGAGTGTCTATAGTGGACACGCGGGTGCGGGGCGGACGCGGAAAGCGGTGCGGGCTACTTGGCGCGGGCAACTCACGCCATAGCTCGTTCATACAAGTGGCCGCAGTGAGAGAGCGGGGCGTCAAGCGACAACCCGCGCGGGAGCGGGGATCTCAGACTGGTTCGAGCTAAACGCACGCTTTCTTGTGATGGCGTCAAAAAGAGCTTCGAAGAGGCGAACCCTGGAAACTATCCATATCCATCTTAACTAATACATATAAGTAATAAATTCGTAAGTTTCTTTTTGGTTTGTTTGTTACCTTTACACAGCTAAACAGCTGACATTTGGTACGCACTACGCAGATAGATTGTATCTTGGTGACGGGCATGGGTTACTTATTATGTAAGTACGTACCTCGTGTGCAAAGCCGTGGGTAACAGCTAGTGCTATAAGTTATCAAGGTACGGCTCTCTTGGGACGTAACTTGGGACATGTTGGGTGGGGTTTCGCAGTATTTGGAAACTATTGTTATGGTTATGGGATGACGTCATAGACTCATAGAATCTCCTGTAGGGCGATTATGGAACTCTAATTACAATCAATGTTTATCGAAACGTCAAATTCGTCAAACGAATGATTGAAATTACGCCGAAAACTGATAGACATTGATTGTAATTAGAGTTCCATAATCGCCCTACTGGACTGGGGACTAGGGATGAACTTTGCGATTTAGTGGAACTTTATCTAGTAGGTCGTTACTTTATACATGAAGTTGCTGTTCCATAGTAAAGGTTCTATTGTAAAAAGCGCAATTAAATAGGTAAAGTCCTTTTTAAATAAATAAATAAACATATATTGCGGAACAATGCACTAGCCCCACACAAAGCATAGTACATAAGTACTACCTTCCACGAGAGCATAAAACAAATATAATGACACTAAGCTGCTGCGCGCAGCTTCGCACGCGTGGTACCTACTTAAAAAGTAGCCTATGTCCTTCTCCAAGGTTCCATCTATCTCTAGACAGTAGAAAGACAGACAGAGTTACTTTCACATTTATAATATTATTTATAAATATAATACATAGTACTTAAACAATAATGACACTGTTATAAATCAGTAAACTCTTCTTCTTCTTATCGTGTCATCGTGTTGTTTCTAACCAGTGAGGTGAAAGGATTAAAGTGCGCCTGAGAGGCTCCTTTCGTGCACTTCAATGTTTTCGACGACACTCTGAGAACCTTTCCTTGGCTCAATATTTTTCAGAAACCAGTTAACTGATAGCATGCTAATATAACTATATATACATACTATACTTATGATACTAACATCCAGACACAGAATATAATATAACTAGGTTTATCACAAAAATGTTTGTCATCCGCGGTCCGCTCGTTCCCGCTCGCGTTCACGGACAGCGGACCGCGGATCAAACTCACCCTGATGAAAATTCTCTAGAAGAATCGAAAGAGTGTCGGTGCCTCCATCGACAAAATAATACCTGAGTAAAGCCTGTGTTTATCATAATGCACAAGAAGCTTTTGGAAATTCAGAGGCAATTTATTTCAAGACCCTTAGTTACTTTCAAATCATAAATCCTTATGAAAGTGGAATAAACAAACACGCCAGTTGCAATTTCTCACCACTCCCTAACAAGCCACAGGTCTAAGGGTATATACACTGGCAACTTTCAGAGCAATATTCGGCAACTAGGCAACTAGTTTACCTAAATTACTCGATATCGTGAGGTATGGTGAGACCGTATCTCTACTTATTTCTTACATGTTGCCATTGCCATTAACTGATCTCACAGCTTTTTGGTAGTAGCGCTGCCTTCTGCGCCGTAGGTTATGGGTTTGATGGCCCAAGGACAAAGATTTTTGTGATGAACCTAGATGTTTGTTCTGTGTCTGGGTGTTCCTATCATAAGTATATTTACAGATATACATTAGTATTCTACCAGTCATCTGATTCCCAGATTGAAGTTTGGTCCACGTCCGTAACTAAGATTTCATAGTTATTTATATTTAAGTTTTTTTTTAGTGTTTTATAATAACCAGTTATTAAACAAGACTTTTTTTTCCATTTTTATAACGAGAACCTCTTAGTCATGTATGGTTTCCTAGTACACTGTACAAATTAGCACTGGTGCTTCGGCGGCCGCTGCCGCGGCACGCTCGCTTTGCTCGCTCGCCTTGCGCGTTGTTTTCTATACTCTAACATAACCTAGCTAACTGGTTTCAATCTGATTTAACTTTTTCTGACTTTACTCTGTCCCGATCATTAATATTGATTCTCACAATTGATTACCAAATTGATTCCCAATAGAATATTGAGCCAAGCAAAGGTTCGCAATCTCGCCGTAAACATGTTCCTGTTTTAATCTCATTGTATTCGTTAATATTTTCGTGGAAGGTAGTACAAGCTATGTTTAGCTTGGGCACAGATAACATAATACTATACTGCTTGGGCTAGATGGAATGAATATGGTGCTGTGTGAATTGTCTACCAATATTTATTTAGATTTAGATTACTTTATTTACTTTATTGGTGTTTCTATGTAACAAAGTACTTATTTGTAGTATATCAGTCATGTGGTTTATCACAAGCTCTGTTTACTTTGGGGCTAGATGATGCTGTGTGAAATGTCCGATAATTATTTATCGTGATGTTGGAAAGTGTAGCCCTCGCATTTAAATTGCTCGTGTAAGCGTAGTTGCCTTTAGAAGTATATCATCTAAGCTACAGGTGTACAACGCTTGGAACAGTGACCCCGTTTCAGCGGGATATACTGCACCCTATCGATAGGTATCTTGGAATCGAGATGCTGAGCAACGAGGTGTGAATAGCGAGATTTGTCAGATGTGAATAGGGGAAGGGGAGGTCGGTTCGCATTCGTTATAATAATAATAATTGTAACGTTTGTTTTGTACAACAGAAAAAATAGGTTTTGTATGTCAGCTCAGTTAGTAGCACAACTGTCTTCTGTGCAGTAGGTTTGATCGCTCTCAGGACAAACATTTGATAGACCTAGATGTTTGTTCCGTGTCTCCGTAGTATGCGTTTAAAAATATACTAGTGTTCTTCTGGTCATCATAATACAAGCTATGCTTAGTTTGGGGCTAGATGGTATTTATTAAATAATTCTTCCTCTTCTTGTCGTGTCACTAGTTATTTGGAACCAGTGTTAAAAATGGATATAAGTGCGCCTCAAAGGCTCTTTTCATCCACTTGGCACATGACTTCGAACATTTTAGGTTCTAAGACATGCCGTTTACCACACGATGTTTTCATGGACGCATAATATCAGACACAGTGACGCTGGCTTCCCTTGTACGATTTGCTTTTTAAGGAACAATTATTATGATAATATATAAAAAATGCATTAGACTGGTAGATAAAAAGAGATAAATATTTTGTTAGTCTGCTAGAACAAGGAGTCGTCTTATCGATGTAGCGATCTCTGTCAGTCAACCTTGGGATGGATAGAAATTAATGTAGTTGAAAATAGGATGATGATAATGATTAATGATGAAAATAATGTGTACTTACATACAAATTTACAGGATAAGAAAAATATACAATATATATAAATATACGCCGATACTTACAAAAATATATACAATACATACCTACATTAATACGATAAAGTATATATTTTACTTGTCAATTAATGACAGTGCTGTAAGCCGATTATGAGTTTGTATGAGACAACATGATATTTAAGTTTACTTGACGAGCCGCTAGGGGCGCTTAATACTGTTATTCATACACATATCGAAGTGTTCGCCTAGCTTAAAAACTTTCAAAAATCTTCTAGTTCCCTTGTAAATTACCTGGGTTTTAGGTACTTACTTACTTATGTTAGTTTCCAGTGTGCAAGCTAAGCCTATCCATTGGCACTTCAACTTACAATGCAGTAAGTCACATCAGTATGCGACAGAGTAACTGTAGGGACATGGTGCATTCGGAAGATGTAGTGGATTGAGTGACAGGCTGAGTCACAGGAAGTTGGCAGTAAGTGGGTACCTAGAGCACCTACCTACATAACTGAATATAGGTACTTACCTACCTATTTACCTAATGCCCGGACAGTTATGACGATTATATTTATTGGTAGGTACCTACCTAGGTATATCTTCCGCTTTAGGATTCTAGTCCTACCTACAAAAACAGCAGAGTACGAGTTTTTGACAGTTTCTGAATCCAGGCGGGCGCGGTCCTCTCGCCACATCACGCACGACCGCGTTTGAGAAACTTTCATAATTACTCATAATCAGCCCTGTGTACATACATACTTACCTTAATCGTTACATTACTACAGTATCTAAGTTACCTACACTTAACATTATACTTATTGATAACCCACAGGGTGGGTGAGTACGTACTCAATTGATAACAAAAACGAAGCATGAAGCGAAACGATGTAGCGATCTCTGTCAGTCAACCTTGGGATGGATAGAAATTAATGTAGTTGAAAATAGGATGATGATAATGATTAATGATGAAAATAATGTGTACTTACATACAAATTTACAGGATAAGAAAAATATACAATATATATAAATATACGCCGATACTTACAAAAATATATACAATACATACCTACATTAATACGATAAAGTATATATTTTACTTGTCAATTAATGACAGTGCTGTAAGCCGATTATGAGTTTGTATGAGACAACATGATATTTAAGTTTACTTGACGAGCCGCTAGGGGCGCTTAATACTGTTATTCATACACATATCGAAGTGTTCGCCTAGCTTAAAAACTTTCAAAAATCTTCTAGTTCCCTTGTAAATTACCTGGGTTTTAGGTACTTACTTACTTATGTTAGTTTCCAGTGTGCAAGCTAAGCCTATCCATTGGCACTTCAACTTACAATGCAGTAAGTCACATCAGTATGCGACAGAGTAACTGTAGGGACATGGTGCATTCGGAAGATGTAGTGGATTGAGTGACAGGCTGAGTCACAGGAAGTTGGCAGTAAGTGGGTACCTAGAGCACCTACCTACATAACTGAATATAGGTACTTACCTACCTATTTACCTAATGCCCGGACAGTTATGACGATTATATTTATTGGTAGGTACCTACCTAGGTATATCTTCCGCTTTAGGATTCTAGTCCTACCTACAAAAACAGCAGAGTACGAGTTTTTGACAGTTTCTGAATCCAGGCGGGCGCGGTCCTCTCGCCACATCACGCACGACCGCGTTTGAGAAACTTTCATAATTACTCATAATCAGCCCTGTGTACATACATACCTACCTTAATCGTTACATTACTACAGTATCTAAGTTACCTACACTTAACATTATACTTATTGATAACCCACAGGGTGGGTGAGTACGTACTCAATTGATAACAAAAACGAAGCAAAAACGCATTTGTATTATGAGCTATGGCATTCATTAAAATTAAAAAGGGTTGGAATCAGGCACAAAAAGCAACGGATGCGCACGCGTTGATCTCCGATCCGACCGAACTCAAGCGACCGATGACGACGGGACGACTTCAGCCAATCAGGAGCCCAGTTGGTTTCCGACAGCCGTCGCGTGAGGCCGTGTCGTCCGCGGTCAGATTATTCGAATTTTCGAACACTCTTTCGTTTTATTGACTTCGGGAAAATGTGCATTTTGGAGGAAATGTACTTGGTTTCTCTTGAGTGCTGATAAATGTTCACGTTTAGTTAAAAACATTTGAACTGGATTGTTTATTATGGTGATTGTCAGCGTTTTTAGCAGGTCAGTGAATTTGAACTGTGATTTGGTTGCATTTGCATGTATTGTTGTGTTGTGTGTTGGTTTTTAAGGAACGCACTTCATGTTTGTGTTAATAAGTTTAAACAACATTACATTAGCCACTTACATAATAGATTTATAAATGAACCTGGGCCTAAGTAGGTATAGGTTACTCCACAAAATTACAAATCTCCTCACCAGATACAAACCTGACTCAACTCAGTCTTATGTGGGTGGATATACCTACCAAGTTAAGTTGGTAATTTACATAATTATAGGAAAATTAGATAGTAATCATTTAGTAATATGTCATGAAACGACATAATTTTGGTCACTGACTATCTTTGCGGGAGACCGATCCACCACTACCGTGTCGTAGCTACCGTATTCTATTAGTGATGGGAAAGAGTGACAGAGTTCGCAAGTCATTCAGATTCATTCAGCTATTTTTTTTAATTATTTCGTCCTATTTGGCATAGGTCTCCAAAATCCTTCAAACTGTCTCGACTGTTGAGAGCCTTTCCTTCGAGATCTTTAAATATCCTCACTCGAAGGTGTCGAGATCATCCAGATTTCTCGGATGAAGGAAATAGGTACTTGCCTACCTAGAAAAAAATGAACTTAATACCTATGTAAATTAAAATTTTCTAGAAAGGTTTCATAAGTAAATTACAAATCTACGTAGGTAGGTACTTACTTAACTTGGGTAGAAGGTAGGTATTAAGGGCGAAACAGAGAAGAATAATTTTCGGCTTTCACTCTATCAGTAGGAAATTAATCCTATCTAGGTAGGTACCTACCTAACCTACCTACGTTCTTAGGTAGTTATTTAATCTGTGTACGCAGGTAGATAGACAAGGTAGGTACCTACTCATTTGTGTAATCGTAAGGTCCACTAGACAAAGAGCAAGAAATAGGTACTTACTTACCTACCTATTTATTTCGTAAGTTCTATTATGAAAGCATTCAAGTCACATAATCAATCCAAAAGATATCTATGCGACATAATGGCAGGACTCAGGGGGTTATTCTACGAAAAGTGAGAAAATGTTATTGAGGTGACAACATTTCTCATCAATTATTTTTTAACTAAAGTTGGTTGGTAGGTTGGTAGGTGACCTAACATATCTACTTAAGTACCTACCTATGTTATCACAGAAAGAAATACCTAGGTACCTAGTCAAGTTCCGTTTAAGTTGGTTCCTCAGTTTAAAAGGGAGAAGTAGTTAGGAGGTAGGTAGCTCACTAACCAATGGGTATTGGGTACCTATTTAGTGACACCTGTTAAATCCTCAGTAACAGTTCTAAATACATATATAGGTAGGTAATCACTTTCTACCGCAAACATATATACATAAGTACCTACTTACTTAACACTGTCATGTCCACGCGTGCAATAAGACTCGCGTTTTTTTTTATTTCCTCCCTTCATACTTGACCTGGCTTCCTGGATTAAATTAAGAAATGAATAAGTCATTATCTGTGTTTCGCAAACAGTTTTGACAGTTCTGTTAGTGACTTTAGAGTTTGGAATGGATTGATAGTTTAGATCGCAGTTCCGTTGCGTTTCCGATTACGCGTGCGAAGTGCAAAATGATCTTTGAATTTATTATGCATGGTTCATTACCAGCAGCGTACCTACTTCCATCCACCAGCACGTACCTACCTATCTAATGTTTGTCCTCCCACAAACAAACATTTGTGCGATGTTTATAGCTGTTTTTTCTGGGTGTACACATATACCTATTACCTAGGTACCTACTCGTACCTATAAAGTATAATAAATGTGTATTAAAAATACCTATTTACTTATAAGTACCTATAAGTTTTCTATCAATCATTCGCTTCCCATAGTAGGTACAAGCTATGCTTAGTTGGGGCTAGATGGTGTGTATATTTACAGGAATGGTTTTGTCGCAACCAAGTGTTTGTCTTTCGTTCGATGTATCGTATCGTGACATAGATATCGGCCATTAGCATCAAAGTAAACAAAATAGTTACATTACCTACTAAATAATTGATTAGGTGATTCACAGCGGCGAATTTGATGGTTGAATATTAATTTAATTTTAACTTAATTGACCGTCCGAAGTGATATTAATCATTAACATTAAGATCGCGTAGGTGCGCAAAAAATATTTGCCAAACCTGCACAACCACATTGTTTTCTAATGATGTTTTATCAAAGTTGTATTTTTTAAAGGGATTGAAATTGAAACATCGAATTAATCATTTACCTTCAATATAGATACTAGGTAGGTATTTACCCATTTTAAGATCGGTCTCAGTATCAGCAAGAATTGTTGTTTAGGCACCCAACCAATTTGCATTAAAAGGTTGGTGGTTAAAGTAAACATTCAACAAGGCTAGAAGAATGATTCTTCATATGAGTAACTAGCTGTTTCCCGCGGCTTCGCACGCTTGATACCTACATAAAAAGTAGCCTATGTCCTTCTCCAAGGTTCCATCTATCTTTATACCAAAATTCTGCGAAATCGGTACAGCGAGCGGTTAAGGCGTCAAAACGAAACAAACAGACAGAAAGATAGACAGACAGAGTTACTTTCACATTATGTGTTATTCTGATGTATAAGCTATATTAATTTAAAATTTTATTAAAATCCAATCAGTAGTTTTGCGTGAAAGAGTAACAAACATACATATAAACTTTCGCGTTTATAAATTACCTAGTAGGGATGTACGAGTAGATGAAGTATGTATCTACCATAAAGTAAGATGGTAAGGTAAGTATATAACACTAATCAGTCATACTTTCGTTTAACAAAACGAGATTTGAGATAAACGTCCATTAAACTCAAGCTTTTAAACATTAACCTGAAAACAACGTAAAATTGCATTTTTAAGCATCGCATTTCATATTAAAACGACCGTAAATACCGTCTTACTCTTTCTAAAAGATTTCTCAGATGCTCCATTAATTTTAATGATATTCTACCACTTGTAAATAATGCGCTCTACTCAAATACGAGTAAGTACTATTGTAAAATTAACTAAGAATATACCTACAACATTTACGAACATTTTCAGAAAATGTTCAATGTTATTTTAAAATCGAATATCTTTTTAAGTACTGTTTCTAATTTAAATCCAATTTAAAACTTTACTATTCCATTTCACTCTTTTCTAGGAGCCCGTATTCTAAAACAAAACTCAAACAGAACTGAACATAGAATTTTGAGATCATATCAGTCAAACAGAACTGTCAAAAAATGTAGGTAGCTTGGATCTGAGTCTCCATTTTCGAAAATTATTAAGTAATTTTATCATTATTTTTGTGTTGTATTGTATTATGTGGACTTTATTTGTTCACTGTAAATATTCAAATATATCAAAGAATATTTGTTTTTTACCTACTACTAGATAAATGCCTAATCAGGCGGGACAGGGCAACGAAAAAAGCGTCCACAAACCATTATGATTGGTTTTGTACGAGTAACAGTTAGCTAAATTGTTCGAGATGTTCATTTTATCTTATAATAATAATAAATAATCCCGGACATTTCACACAGCATCATCTGGTCTCAAAGTAAGCAGAGCTTGTGTTATGGGTACCACATGACTGATATACTACTTAAATTTAAAAAAAAAATACATATTATACATAGAAACACCCAGACCCGAGACAAATACTTGCAGATCATACAAACATTTGACTCGCTGCGGGAATCGAAGGCGCAACCTTCTGCGTCTCAGCCAGACGTTAGTCCGCTGCGTCACAGAGGACGTCAATGGGACAATGGGACCAAGGGACCAATTGCAAGTTATGAATTACGTATTTCCCCACAAGCATATTACCTTTTAAATTGTCATTGAGAACATTAAACATTAATGTAATGAGCATACGGATGAATATCGCAAGCTTCAGCAGCCCAAGTTAATCGCCATTGATTCTTAAAATCTTTTATAAGATTCAAATCAGTACCTTTTTTTTGGATATCGGGTGGGATACTGGTAAAATTAAATTTTATAGGTCTAAGAATAGGTACTTTCACTGAAATTGAATGTGTATTATCGAAGACAAAAATAGGTTACACGATGATACCGTTTGTATAGAACAGGTTTAGGAACTGGAATGCTTGCTGGGGGAATACCGGTTCCATTTCGATTTGCATTAGAAAATTAGGTCGTTTTAGAATAATGAGTCGCATTCACCTGCAGGTCTATAGGGAATGCAGATATCTTGCATGCACTACTTTCTAAATATTGTCCTGGTCATAATCGTGACTGTCTTTTGCAAGCTGAGCTCAAATTGACCACGATCCATCAATTAAAATTAGTTTGCTCTGGGAATTTGGCCTTTGATCTGCTATAGTTAACTTGTGAGAATGAAATGACGCAGTTCCTGTGTAGCCGGTTCTTTTTATACGCTTTATATTAGTTTCACTTCATGAAAAAAATCTTTTATTAAAAAAAGCTTTTTTTTAAATAAAACATTTTTTTCTTACCTACATTTATTAAAATTATTTTCAATTTTTTTAGTTCGGTTTTCTATATAAAGCGTGTTTTTTTAGTTTTTTTAAACTATTATTTATTTATACATTTTTTTACAAAAAAGTGCGAGAGAACTCGATATCTACAGAACAGAAATTGACTTCATAAAGTACACTAGATTCCATTATACAAAATCTATGAGAAATTATGCACGAAAAGTGAGATGAATATCTCACCCGAAATGTACTATTATCGGGTGAGATGATAGCGTCATATATAAATAAATAAATAATAACGAGCATTTCACACTGCGTCATCCAGCCCAAAGAAAGCAGAGCTTGTGGTATCACATGACTGATCTACTACTTACATACTTTTTTGGTAAATACACATTATACATAGAAAAACATGAATTGATATCGTAAACTTCTGCGCTGCATCTCACACAGGCCGTCGCCGACTGTTGTGCACATACGTAAAATTTTGTAAAAAATGCTTTTGAAAAATTTCTGAGCTCACTTGTTAAATGGTTCCTGTATTCTCGCATTCCCAGATTTCTACGCATATTATTCATGAGTGAATCCCATTCTAGCCTACTTTCACTTTCAATAAGCCTGTTTACCGCAAGCTTCTTGGAACTTCTAATGTCATAAACCACAAAACATTAAGAAACGGAAGCTTTCTAAACGAGGTCAAAATGAATTCATAATCATACAAGTTTACTTCAATCAGTTAGCGGTTTTGCGTTGGTATTACGTTCAAGAATAATTCAACCGCGTTAGTTGCGAGATATTTTATAACATGGGCTTGTTTATGTTCTCGGGTAGTCGTTATTCAAACATTGACACGCCATTGTATAGTAGGTATTAATCGATAATTTTGTATTTTATCACGCTATCGCATATTAAATGATGTTTCCCGTACAAGAGGTTGTGTGTTACGACGATTGGTTATCAGTTATCACGCTATAAAAAATGGCTAATGTCTGTTTATCTTGAAGGAAATGTATTGAGCATGTGACCGCATCGATTTCGTAATGAGAGAGGAATGACTCCTGCGGCCTGCCTGATTCATTTCCTTTTATTAGCTCTTACTTTGCATAACTACTGCATACATGTAAATAATGTTTTGCTTATAAATCGTTCTTTCTTGATAATTTTGTAGTAAGTTCCAGTAAAAGGTACTACATAGTTACGTTTTAAAAACTAAAAATAAAACCGACTTCAATTATATGAAAACACGAAATTTTGTTTTGTTTTCTTGGACGACTTTTTTTCCAGCTATTTTGATTTAAAAACCAAATTAATGAACCGATTTTGATGAAATTTCTATAGGACCAATCGGAAAGTATGTTCTTTCACGTGAAAATATTATTTCAAATTGGTTCATAAATGACGGAGTTGTATGGTAACAAACATACAAAAAAATACAACCGAATTGAGAACCTCCTGCTTTTATTGAAGTCGGTTAAATATGAATTAATTATCACGTAATTATCCTCATTATGAATAATGTATAAAATCTACAATGGTTGTCAAAATTAATGATAATAATGCCGGACGTTTCACACATCATCTGGTCCCAAAGTAAGAAGAGCTTGTGTTATGGGTACCACATGACTGATATACTACTTATATACTTTTTTTGTTGTAAATACATACATGTTATACATAGAAACACCCATTTGATAAAATTACTTGCACCTAAGTATTTGATAATTTTCCGCCAATTAGTATTCTATCTCATCTTTTCAACTTTTTTAAATTCAAATATCACGCAACATTACCCGTCTATGTATGTTTAGACGATGCATGCTACCCGTTCACATTGATTTCACTCTTTGAATAGATAGTTATGCTTTCTACCTCATCGTAGTAAAAGTGAGAAAATAATTAATAACTGCATCCTACCCCACAATTAGGCTAATTACTTTTTTAATAAACCAATCTCTATAAGCATTGTTTGTCTATTTTATATTACCATCCAAGTAGATCCAAGGAAGTCCGTAAAACAACCAAAGACTGACATAGCACTCAACATTTGCAAGTTGAAGTGGCAATGGGAAGGACATAATGCTCGCAGAACTGATAAACGTTGGGGAGTAAAAGTTCTGGAATGGCGACCAAGGACAGGAAAACGAAGCGTAGGACGACCCCCTACCCGATGGACTGACGATATTGTAAAGATCGCAGGAAGTCGGTGGATGGAGAGGGTTCAAAATCGTTCTTCCTGGAAATCCATTAGGGAGGCCTATGCTCAGCAGTGGACTTCTTAAAGGCTGATATGATGATCCAAGTAACATTCCTAGTTAGATGTTTGTAATTTTTAAAACTTTGCTGATTGAATTGTAAGTGATACGTTTTGTTGATTGATGATAACAGTCTATGAAAGTAATCTGGAGCTGTCATCATTATCGGATGAATTATCGAGTTTTCGAGCGGCATGAATACGCAAAAATGCCCCTAAAACCATGATCGGATCGATCGGAAATTGGCTCAACAATACCTTGCTTTGTCGGACCATCTGTCATTGATGGATTCAATAACGCGGTAATCGTAGGTTAGCTGCGCGTGTATTGTACAAAACCTACCTTTTATTATTAGAAATGCGAACGGATAAATAATATTTTTGCGCACGCGTGAAAGTAATATAATATAGTTATTGGATCCTCTGTTTTTTTTGCAATGACTCTCCCTACCCACAATCCGATAAGTTTATTTATTAGTCGAGCTAAAATTGCTGTAGGGGTACGAGTTTACGACTGGAGTTTGTTTTGTTGGTGAGAGGGGAACTGTCAGGGATGTCAGTCAATGTCGCCTTTATTGGTTTTATCGTTAATCTTGGCTGTCGATAGTTCGAATTATCAAAGTTTATTAGTTTCTGTTTCGTGGGTTTAGCTTCGTAAACTAAATTTCGTCTTATCTATGTGTGGAACATTCTAAAGGGCATGTGTCATGTTGCGTTTGATTTTACGACTGAGTCCTATATTTTATGATGAACTTTAATCAGACGTTGAATTGACGACCTCTGTGGCGCAGTGGGCCAAGGACCGGCAGAGACGCAAAAGATTACGGGTTCGATTCTCGCCGCGATACAAATGTTTGTATGATCTGCGAGTATTTGTCCTGGGTCTGGGTGTTTCTATGTATAATGAGTATTGATTTAAATAAAAGATGTATATAAGTAGTATATCAATCATGTGGTACCCATAACACAAGCTCTGCTGACTTTGGGGCCAGATGATGCTGCGTGAAATGTCCGGCATTATTTATTTATTATTACTAGTAGTCGCCACTGGCCCAAGTTTTTAATAATTATAAACTTGAATATAAGATACCAATTTTATAGTGTTTACCTTCCACTTAAATTACACATACTTATATAAATCGAACTTCACATTAGAAGTTAGTTTAATCATCATACTTACGTACCTACCATTATTAAATTAACTGCACAAAAACGGCACATAATAATTAAACGAAACATTAAAGCGGTTTGCCGAAGCATCTAATGATCAATAAGCCCGGCTAATATAACCTTCCATATCTCCTTAGATAAGTCCTAAAACTTTTACTACTTAATGAAGGTTCAGATTTTAAAGACAGGTTAGTTAACTGCAAACTATCCCATGCCATTTCGCGATATTTGACGTCTCGTTCGCGAACTTACTAATATTTTGTTCTCTGACACATTAAATATTGATTTTTTTGCATTTTTATCTCAGTGACATACTTGAAAGCTTCATCGTAATTTGAACTAGCATCAGTACTAGCTGCTACCCGTGGCTTTGCACGCGTGGTACATCCATAAAATATAGCCTATGTCCTTTTCCAATGTCCCAGCTATCTATATTCCAAAATTCATCAAAATCGGATTAGCGGTTTAGGCGTGAAAACGTAACAGACAGAGAGAGTTTCTTTAGCGTATAAAATATTAGTAGGGAATTCTTACCAAAAGCCCAAATATGAATTTTCAGATCCCTAACTTAAGGAAATATGAATTGCCCAAACAAACTTTCATCCCCTATTTTACCCCCTTCAAGGTTGTTTTTTGATACAAAAAGTAGCCTATGTTCTTCCTCCGAATGCAATACATCTTAATACCAAATTTCATCAAGACCCATTCAGCCTTTTAGCCGTGAAAACGTAACAAACAGACAGACAGACACTTTCGCATTTATATTAGTCTGGATTCTATCAAAATAATAAGTTGTGTTCTATTTGAATTTCGACAACCGTTAATCCAAATAAATATGATGTAATCATTATTCAGGGGTTATTGTTACGAACAAAACTAGTTACGTTGGCCCATTGGGGTATACTCATTGCTATTGTGTCCAGAAAATTATGAATACGTTATGGTTTATCCGCTATTTGACCATGAATGCGGTCATTGTTTGGTAGGGCCGGGTGGTAAGATCATTCCGGTCATCTAGTTATAAAAGAGTCTGCGCAAAATAATATAGAAAGTATCTACCTACGCACTCCATACCAAACTATTTAATATTAATGAAATATTTGTGGACATGGGACGCAAAACTATATTGCCCCAAACTAAGCAATGCTTATATTACGGTGACTAGATGACTGATAGAATACTAATATGTATGTATTTACAAAAAGTAAGTATATAAATAGTATATCAGTCATGTCATGACTGATATACTATTAATATGCTTTTTTAAGCAGTTTACTTTTATAAGCAGAGCTTTTGTTACGACTCGTAACAAAAGCTCTGCTTACTTTGGGGCCTGGCGATGCTGTGTGAAAATGTCCGGGATTATTTATTTATTATATTTATAAATACATATGTACTTATGATATTTGTGTAACACCCAGACAGAACAAACTCCTATGATCATAACACAAGTGTTTGTCCTGGGAGAGAATCGAACCCTCAACCAAGCGCAAGCGCAGAAGGCAGAGCTACTATTGTTATTGCTGTGCCCGGTCGCTCATTATTCTTACTTGTTATTGTTACTTACTTAACAATATTGAACGTGTTTTTTTATACTCGCATATGTTACCTTAATTCTTTTTTAAACGAGAACCTAGTGTTTAGAAACACTATAAACCAATGTTTGTAAAAAAAAATATGAAAATAAATATATCTATCTACTACCAACTCAGTTTACCAATTGACAATGAAAAAATTTTTTAAAATTTATTTGTAAAAATATTATGTTTAAAGTTTTGCAACACACGCAATGCTTGTGGTACTAGGTCTATAACTATTAATCGGCATCCCAGCTTACGGTATGCTATTCTAACGGTAGATGATCGATGTGATCGAGAACAAAACAATCTATACTTTTTGCTGGATTCGATTCGAGCCAGCTAAATCGTAATCACATTGTGGTTTGTTCAAAATAGTAATTAATTTACGGTTGATTTAACTCGAATGTACGTTTGTATTTGTATTTCCAGTTGGATAGAAATCGATTATTGATGCGTTATAAAAGCACACGTTGTTGGGGGAACGAAGTAAAAAAATACTGAATATAGGTACCTACATGTATATATGTTAAAAAACAAAAGAACTCCTTTCTTACCAAACTAATCAAAAATTTCAAACAAATAATTATACGATTACGAGTGAAAGTGATCATGTGACGTGAGATTAATATCTCATTTGCGTGAGATATAAATCTCAATTTCTGAACGTCAGCTCTTCTGAACCGTAGAGCAGGTTCGGAATTCAGACTCTGAGCTGAGCCACCCACATCAACTGTTAATAAAGTGAAATTTATGTTTCCGCTATCTATTCCTGCGTGTGCTTTAACCCTACCCTAGAGATTCTTGAATCAGAACCTGACCTCATCTATAACCAGTTTCAATAAAGTAACTATTCTCCTTTTTATCTGTTGGAGGAAGCCGGGGAAGCGCGTACTATTTGATTTGACCAACGAGCGCGCGCGGTTGTAGAGTTCAGATGGTACCATCCTATTTGCCGTCAGGTTAGTACTGACAGCCAGTAACTGCCACTGTGTGACGAAAAAGAGAAAGGGAAATAGAAAAGGAAAATGCATCAGCTGTGCGCGTAATATCTATAAAATGTGCTGTTATATGAATAATACCGCGCGCGCGGAATGGTCAAATCAAATAGTGCGCGCTTCCCCGGCTTCCTGTTACACGCTTCTGTACCTTTTCACGAAATCACTCCCACAGATTGCAGGAAAGCGAGACAATAGATACACATAAAAACGTAGGTAGGTATAGGTAGGTACGAATACGAAACAAATAAATTATATTCTTACACTTCGGGTACCCCATTTGTAACGTACGTAATGTTGAATTGAACTGTGATGTGAAGTAAAGCTATTTATTTTATCTTATCCAAACGGAAAGGTCGAATAGTGGTCAAACTTCCGAACGCTGATTTGATGCAATATCTGTGTAGGTCGAACTTTCGTATAAGCAAGTTTGTTATTACAATAGACTAGCTACAGCGCGTGACTCTGCACGCGTGGTACCTACATAAAAAGTAGCCCATATCCTTCCCCAAGATACAATCTATTTTCTTACCAAATTTCAACAGGAACCGTTCAGCCGTTGAGCCGTGAAAATGTTACAAAGAAACAGACACTTTAGAATTAATAACATTACAAGCTGCTGCCCGCGACTTCACACGCGTAGTACCTATATAAAAAGTAGCCTGTCTGTCCCCTAGATACAATTTATATCCGTACCAAATTTCACCACAATTCGTTCAGCCGTTTAGTTGTGAAAAATTAACACGATTTAATATTAGTACCGATGGTATATGGATGGCATGGAAGCTGTAGGCTGCTTGGCTATACAACTTAGGGGGACTAGGTTAGGTACCTATCTACCTATTTACTAAGTGGATAAGATACGAGACCATACGAGATCGAAGCTATCCGAAGCTCGGCTATCCGTATCAATATCAACTAGTAAATACATAATACCCGGTTACAACGAATCTAAAATGGGTGCTTGTACCTACACTGATAGAAGTACAGTTTGACAAAAAGTAAGTACCTACTATCTTTCGCCTGCAATTCCATTCTTCCTTCATACGATTTTGTATCATTAATGTACAGATTTTAAAAACAAAATTTCTACAATACAAAATAAGAATTAATGCGCTCTAAAAACAGAGCGTCAAGACAGCGTGATGGAAAATCCAGACTGATATTTTTTTGCACATTGAACGGCCGTATAACGAGTGCGAGTAAACAGCAATAAGAAGTAGTTTTCGGTGACATTTGAGATTCGCTTTTTTAAGTAACCGGGTTACCACCATCGGGTAATAACACGGTATACTTATTTGTCCAAGAACAGAAGGCAGACTACACGAAAATATTTATATAAATATCGACTTGCAACAACGTAACGAAGGGCAGTTCAGCTTGCACTTGCTCAGTAACATTATATTTACCTACATTGTGCCTTTCTTTCTATAGCGTAAATCTGGCGCGAAGCCTTTCACGAAGGACTAAAAAACACTACAAACTTTCCCATCATTTCAATTAATTTGATGAGCATACCGGTTCAAGTGCCAAGGTCAGCACACCCTATTCAATACCGTACATAATGCATGGTTCCTATCCTATTCCTCCATCAGGAGTCAGGACCGCCTCATGACCCGGGAAGTTAAGAGAACTTTATTTGTATGCTCAACTCTTGGCTAGATGGATGATCGATCATTCTCTCTTAAAACTTTTGAATATTTTAATAATATTAAAAGGTTTGAGGGGCATTTAATACATAAATATAAGTGCATAATGCACACAAAACCATCTAGCCCCAAACTAAGCATAGCTTGTATTATGGTGACCCGATAACTGATATAATACTTGTCTTATGTGAAGCAAAAATGTTGTACCCCTTTTTACGAAAATTGTGCGGACGGAGGAGTATGAAATTTCGCACACTTAAAAATACATTGATTATGGTCGAATTTCGACCAGTGGGCGACCACTGGTATATTCATTAACACGTGAAGGAAAAACTTTGTACCCCTTTTTACGAAAATTGCACGGACGGAGGAGCATGAAATTTCGCGCACTGTTTATATAAAGGAGTGCAGAATGCTATTATATCGACCAGTGGGCGACCACTAGTACTCTTAAATACATGTAGGTGCCATCTAAGTATATATAATAAAGATCAATTGTTTAAAAAAAATGGCGGTATTCATAATATTAATACTAGAAATAAAGATTATGCCGCTGTTCCCACAGTTCGGCTCGTTGAAGTTCGTAAATATTTTATAGGACAATGTGTACAACACATAACAAGGTCCGCATGTAAGAAGACGATTCAAAATGATCTTTGAGATTTTATAAAAAATAATATTTTGATTTTATTTGACATACCTATGGTACTTTATAACACTTAAACACAGAACAGACACCTATATTCAACACACAATTCCAACCTTCCAATATTTGGTTTCAGTTTAGTTTCATTCATTAATTATTTTAATACCTACATAGGTTGTAATGTCCCTGATTCTCTCGTTTCTGCGGACTAACTTAAAATTTCATAAAAAACTTTATTTTATTAGACTTCAGTGCACATAAAATAGGATCGTTATCTTATTTGATGTGCACTAAAGTCTAAAAAAAGTAACAATTTAAATGACACGTAAATTTACTAAATTTATGCGTGCTTGGCGTGTTTTTGCAAATTTTTGTAGTCGTGTAGGTGTGATTAAACTGTAAAAAGTCGTAACAAAATCAAGTTAATATAGGATAAAATGTAAATTTTAACTTATTTTAAAAGATTTTTTTATATTATTCTAATGTCGCCTTTGGTGTAAGCAAAAAGGTCGTTCGTGATTTTGGAAATTTTAGCTAACCTACCGAAATATTTGAATCACCACCAATGCCACTGGTTCTTTTAATGTGACCCTGAGATTTTTCACAAGGTAAACACTATAGGGATAGTAATTTTGTTGCCATAAAATAAATAATGGTACAGTTCAAATATTGTACTTAAAGCCATTATTTTATTTCTGAGTAAACAATACGTTTATTTAACGGCTATTGGAAATTATAGACTTTATGAGCAAACTTCAACGATGCCTACGATCATAGCGCTAATAACAAAACTGCATTTGTCTACCCATTAATATTCATTCAGGGTTCCACCAATAAGTTAACAACCCGTTATAGCGCAGAATAAATCCTTACTATACTTACTAATGTTATAAACGCGAAAGTTTGTATGTTTGTTACTCTTTCACGCATAAACTACTAAATGGATATTCATGAAACTTTACAATAATATAGCTTAAACATCAGAAGACAACATAGGCTATAATTTATTAAGTGTTCTATGAATTGTCCAAAATATAACGATAACGATAAGTGTCATGTAAGTAGGAAAAAAATCTGCCATCTGCGAGCTATTCTGGCGTGCGCTGCAAAAACCGTTAGAATTGCACGAAATAAGTACTAATCCTGCGCAGACGAAATCGTGGGCACCAGCTAGTACAAAGTTTCCAGGCTCACTTCTTGAAACTATCATGAACATATTTTTCATTAAAAACTGAATTTTTAGCATTTTTCAATTATCTGGCCTAGAATCCTGTGGTGGGGATGTGTGGAAACCAACAAGCTATGCGTCCAGATACCGTGAGTGTTGTGTGTCGTAATCGTGATTGGATTGTTAGTGACACTGAATCCGGTGGCACGGGTACTATTCGCAGTATAAGACTGAGAAAGAGGGTAGACCGTTTGGTCTGCCAATAACGTCCCGCACTACTTCAGTTTATACCGTGATCATGGCTCAACTATGCTGAAATATCGGGGTTTCCTTTCTTGTATAGGAATTGTTCATATATAACTCTAAAATCTCCTATATCTTGAAATCAACAGGTGCTTTTTTTTATAGCGAGTATAGAATTTGCTAGAATTAGAAGTCTATTTGGGTCAGTCGATTCAACTAGGCAAGTCCAACTTCGACAAAGAGGTCAGCCGACGAATCCAACTCGGATGGGCAGCGTTCGGGAAAATACGGCACATCTTCTCGTCACAGATACCGCCGAGCCTCAATACGAAAGTCTATAATCAGTGCGTATTGCCAGTGATGACATATGGTATTGAGACTTGGTCGCTAACTATTGGCCTCATACACAAGCTCAGAGTCGCGCAACGAGCTATGGAGAGAGCTATGTTGGGTGTTTCACTACGTGATAAAATCCGCTACGAGGAAATCTGTAGAAGAACCAAAGTCACCGACATAGCACTCAAAATTTGCAAAATGAAGTGGCAATGGGCAGGCCATATAGCTCGCAGAGCTGATAACCGTTGTGGAATAAAAGTTCTCGAATGGCGACCAAGGACAGGAAAACGAAGCGTAGGACGATCTTTACAATGTCGTCAGTCCATCGGGTCCCCACCCGATGCACTGACGACATTGTAAAGATCGCAGGAAGTCGGTGGATGGAGAGGGCTCAAAATCGTTCTTCCTGGAAATCTATTGGGGAGGCCTATGTTCAGCAGTGGACTTTATAAAGGCTGTTATGATGATGATAGAATTTGCCCGATTGGAAAGCTTTATCATATTTAAAAAATAAAGACAAGAAAACTGACTTCATTTATATAAAATAACGAAATTTCTATTTCTTGGAATATATGTCATATTATTTAACCCCTCACGTATCTTTACCAAACTAGCGCTTACTTCCCTTGAGCATCTTGCAAATTTTCGCAAGACGGCGCACTCCCGTTTTTTGAATTTAAATTTTAAGATCTCTAAAACTATTTGTCTGATTCCCATTCTAAAAGCTGTTCTATAATCTGTGATATTTAGACCGGATGCAGTCCACGTAATACTTCAGGGGTTAAGTATAAATATTTTGATTTAAAAACCAAACTACTGAGCCAGTTTTGATGAAATTTCTATGGAATCAATTGGAAGGTATATCTTTTCACATCAAATCATTTTCTCAATCAGTTAATAAATGACGGAGGTAAAAAAAATAAAAAAATACAACCTAATTGATTACCACCACCTTTTTTGAAGTTGATTAACAACTCATTGAATTTCAGTAACCACAAGTTATGTAACCACCGATCAATTGTGTTGGTGTACTCCAACTTTAATGTCTAAACTCTCGGCAAAGCCAATCATAGCTCCGTAAAACCCACATTGCTGGAATTAGACGATGCTCATGAATTGCCACTCATTACGTTAATACGACCCTTACACGAAATGATCATCTACGGGGTTATTGTTGTTTTACTACTCCGATGGTATAGATTATGGACATCGAACGGATACCTTTACGAGTTTTTTACTCTGTATAATCGTCTTAGCTTAGTTGTCTGCGTGGTAATGCGTGGTATCTACATAGATTATTTGTAAGAGCTACAAACAAAAACAATACAAAAAAAAAATAACGTGTGCGTCTCGGGACGCCCGACAGAAGTGATCTAATCTAACTAGCGCTGTGGGTTAGAGTGAGAGAGGAGCCTGCCTACCGCTGCCGTATGCGTGCGAGAAAGGTAAGCCAGACAGACTGGCGCCGTAACGCGTAACAAAGCGGTTAGAAGTTATCACTTCAAAACTCAAAACAAAACATTTGCATTGGTGTCCCATTAATCCATGTGTGTGTTACAGCCAGACAAATAGGTCATAGCACAGTGCATAATTTGCTTAAAGAGCAAAGACTGATTTTCAGCTAGAACCCTTCAAGCCCTACCCTACATAATAATAATAATAATACCGGACATTTCACACAGCATCATCTGGCCCCAAAGTAAGCAAAGCTTGTGTTATGGGTACCACATGACTGATATACTACTTATATATATTTTTAAATACATATTATACATAGAAACCCCCAGACCCGAGACAAATACTTGAAGATCATACAAACATTTTTCCCGCGGCGGGAATCGTACCCTATTGCGTCTCAGCCGGGCCTAAGCCCATTGCGCCACAGAGGTCGTCAAAAAAAAATATCATATGTCCCACCCCAAGATACAATCTATCTTCTAACCAAATTTTATCAAGATCTGTTCAGCCTTTTGCGTGTAAAGGTAACATACAATTTGACACTTGTATTTATATATTAGTATGGATTAATGCAAAATCAAATGCCAAACTAGTTTCGGGTCGAAAGGAAACACTGAAATAAACAAAGTAAAAAAGCCTGGGCTTCAAAGTAACCTACACTAAGCTCATATTTCTCTTAAACTATGTCATCATAACCACAATAATGTTTACATAGATAAGCAATAACGCAATGGTAACGTTTAGTTGTACCAAGTGGGCGGATAATGGCAGATTTTAGCTGATATTTTCATTTGGAATTATGGTTATTTTACTGCGGAACGGCTACAGGCAGACTGTGATTGTGTCTCTCTATATATTATACTAGTATATCCTGTATATGTAATATATAATATAATATTATAAAGAGGAGAGATTTGTATTTTTGTATGTAGCGAATAAACTTAAAAACTATTGAACCGATTTGAAAAATTATTTTACCGTGGGAAAGCTACACTATCCCCGGGTGACATAGGCTACTTTTTATCTCGGGAAAATTGGTTTGTCCCGGGAAAAATATTCAACGCGGGCGAAGCTGCGCGCGCGCAAATAGTAATATGATAAATGCGAAAGTAACTCTGTCTCTCTGTTTGTTACGTTTTCACGTCTAAACCGCTAAACCGATTTTGATGAATTTTGGTAAAGAGATAGATGGGACCTTGGAAAAGGATATAGGCTACTATTTATGTAGGTACCACGCGTGCGAGCCGCGGGCATCGGCTAATCTAAACTTATTTGCAAGGACGAAAGCTTTACCGCAAAGTTTCTATAGTGTCGAATTTCGCGTGCAAATTGTGACTACCTATTCTTAGGAAACACATTTGAAATCCTGGGAAATTCACAGGATATTTGAATACCATTCGAAGAATTCTAAACGAGGCATCAGCCATTGTCTTCAAGGACTTGGCACTTCAAGTATTCTGGCTATCTCCTTAAGGAACACAATACTAGTTTTATTGTTTGTTGATTACGGCTAATACTTTTATTGAGTTGAAGTTTTAAAACCATGACAAACAGTCGTTGAGGCCGTACACTTTGGTGTGTGCATTACGAAGGACAGACGACTCTGTAACATTGGATAGCTCAATTTCAAATTCAAATAATTAATTTCAGAAATGTACCGAATAATATACAACATTATAAAATACATGTGAATCTGTTGAGCTATCTTAGGACCGTTTAAAATGATCTATAGATAGCTCAACTAGGCTGCGTCCGCAAGACACTGGTGGCATTGTTAAATGGCAATGCTAATACTCTGAGCCAGATAAGAGCCAGTTCTTGGGTCACGTAATGTATCTTGCCATGCAACGTCGCAATGCCAACGCCAGTGTCTTGGGAACGCTGCCCTTGTGATCTGGATCAGTTGAGCTATCTATAGATCGTTTTAAAATATTCTTATATAGGTTAACTGTTTCACGTGTGTTTTATATTTTTGTATATTATTCTGTACATTCCTTTAAAAGGCTAAAATTGTATTAATGCAGGTGTTTTAAAATGGTTCTTGGACACTGACCTCTATAAAAATGACCACTTCAAAGCGTAATATTTATTAAAATAATATCTGCATCGAAAAACCATTTTAGAAAATTTCTAGTTTATTTATTACTACATAATAGGATTTTAAAAACAAATCAACCCAACTTCAAATGTGGGGGAGATATCCTAAAAACTGTTTTTTTTTATGTTTTTATTTCATAACTTTGTAGGGAGTCATTATACGTATTATCGTACTAAATTGAATCACGATAAAACTAATAGTCTTCTAGCAAGACAAAGATTAGGGGCGGACAGAGAGACGAAGCTATAAGATTTCCTTGTGGACTTCGGAACCCCTTAAAATGATTGACGCGGTTCTAATATTTATTTTTAGGAAATGCAAAAGATAATATTTTTCCATTGGCGATTTGTTTTGGTTTATTTCTACAAAACATATTTTAAGCCTTCAAACAATCGCTTTCTAGCCACAGCCAGTAACTCGATGCTTCCTTTACGGTTGATTATGATGCCCATAAACCATGGTTTTAAACAAGTGATTAGTTACGGTCTTACGGACTTCAAGTTTTGCAAACGCCTTACCCACGCTTCTAATCGATCTGTTCATGATTCATGGGCTAATCGATTCACGCATCGATTTTAATTCGATTTTATTGCGATGCAGTCGTTTCTGTTTACATTCGGATCAGTTTGTTTAATTTAAACGGTTCGTAATAGTATAGGGTGTAGAGAACTGGCAGAACCACCAGCGATGTGGTTTCGAGCAAATAAACACATTTCAATGTAAACATTTCATAATTCAAACATATTTTGTGTATTTTTTTAGGCTCATTTGTCTAAATACTTATTTTTGTAACATGCTTGGTAGAATAGCATTTGAGGTCTTGAGGTTTTTATGAAACTGGGATGCACCTAATTATTAAAAAAATAACGAGCGAGCATTACATCAGTCGCGCGCGCGCATCGTTCGCAAACGGTTGTGCTATTCGAGCGTATTATGTCAAGCGCTATGATGGCTGGAACCGTTAAGTGCAACTCGTGCAATATTGTGATAGACGAATTGTTATCGTTCGTGCAAAATAAAATCTCGATTATTGATGAGGACAGTTTGACACGAATATGTGTCTCCTCTTTCAAAAGTGACGAAATCAAGCGGTCTAAGGATTTACTGTATGATTCCTTGCCTAAGGAGAGGAGGAAGATTTATCGTAAACGACAAGGCAAAGAAAACCGGGACGTTGAGGACATCATCTCCTTGTTCAAGGGGACGGATCCAGAAGTAATGCCCATTTTTGTTGCGCGTGATTTGGAGAAACTACCGCCTATTCTATTTGATCATGTGGATTTGACTAAGCTCCTAAAAGACCTGCTTATTCTACAAAAAGAGCTAAAGGACATAAAATCTAATTATGTCACTTGCCAACAATGGAAAATAAGACTACCTCCTCAACGCTTGCAACGCCCCAGACCAAGTATCGGAATATTCGCATTAACACTAAAAGAGGTGCATGTTTGGACAGTGGGCCCATGGGACTCTCACCGTGTTTGAATTCAACATTATTATTAGACAATGCAAGTAATACATTGAGTTCAACGAACGAAAATACATGCATGCTACGGAACTACCCGCAAAAACCCGATTCGGCAAAAAATATTGACACACAGACTGCGATCGCTTCGCCGCCGTCGTCGCAAAACCCGTTACCTACACAGCTGGTATCTCTGGGACAAGAGGGGACATATGCGGAGAGGGGGAGCGCGGAGGCTCAGTTTAAACGGAGCGGTAGACAAACTTGTATGCAACCCGAGCGGGTGTATATTACTCGCCAGCTGAGTGACGAGTTAACAAACTGTCCGTTACCGACTGTAAATACGATGTCGATGAATAAGGAATGCTCTCCACGTAAAAAGTTGTTTTCAGAAACAATGAGAAACGAAGGTGAATGGAAAACGGTACATCGCCGTAAGCCTAGGTTAAATTATCGTTATCTCGGTTCGACTGGCTCTTCACAAGATAATAGCGGTGGAAAATTTAAAGCTGCAGAAAATAAAATACCAATATTTATTACGAAGGTGCATAAAGACGCGTCTGAAAAGGACATAACCGATTATGTGTTGAACAAAACAAAAGAACGTATTTCATTGGAGAAGATTGTTTTTCGGCGAGAAAAGGATCACAGGGCATACAAGTTCTTCGTGTCAGAACAAAAGTTATCATTATTTTTGGATGACAAGCTGTGGCCTCAAGGAATAATTTTTCGTCGTTTTGTACATTTCAAGCCAAGAAATGTGAACGGTGGTGACACTGTAGCCGGTTTTTCTAAAAACAATGTGTGATAACTCATCATCATCATCAGCGTCTAAGCTTATCAGTTTTAATTGTAAAAATGTAAAGCGATCAGTTGATCACATACGAGAGATGTGCCAAACAGCGCACATAATTGGACTGCAAGAAACCTGGCTGCTGCCTGAGGACATTCCATTCCTCAGCACCATTCATCCTGACTTCGCCTACACCGGGACGTCGGCGATTGATACGTCGGCCGGCATGATTGTCGGGCGGCCCTATGGAGGAGTAGCGTTGCTATGGAATAAAAGTGTGTTCCAAAATGTTTCAGTGATACAGTGTGGTCACCCGCGTGTGTGTGCTATTAAAATTGTCTTAGGGCAAAAGTCATTTTTGGTGATTAATGTGTATATGCCTACGGAGAAAGTGACGAACTTAATTGAATTTACGGAATGCTTGAGCCTGGTGAGTGCTATAATAACTATTGAGAACACTGAGTCGGTTTATATACTTGGAGACTTTAACGCGCATCCCTATACAACATTTTTTAAAGAACTGACTAGTTTCTGCACTGAACAAGACTGGATATGTGTAGATGTAGACAAATTAGGTTTACACTCAGACACTTATACATTTATAAGTGACGCGAACGGGTCCAGAAGATGGCTGGATCATTGTATTGTTTCCCAATCAGCTGTTCCGTCAGTATTGAATGTATATGTACAATATGATGTCTTATGGTCAGACCATTTTCCTGTTATATTAGAATGTAATTTTAATGTTACAAAACCAAAAATAGTGGTAGAACAAAATAATAATATTAGTAAAATAATATGGGGGGAAAGAAAGTTGGACCAAATAGAAATGTATAGTAAAATGTGTTGTAATAGTTTAAGATTAATAGATTTCCCTAATGAATTGACAAAGTGCTGTGATTTTAAATGCAATAAATTAGAACATAGGTGTATTATTGACAAATTGTATGATAGAATTGTGAATGTCCTTAGTCAAGCGGCGAAATGTAGTAATGTTATAAAAGCGACTCGAAAATGTAAAATAAAACCTATTGCGGGATGGAATAGGTACGTTAGTGATGTGCATCGGGAGGCTAGGTTGAAGTATCGGATCTGGCTTAACGCTGGAAAACCTAATTCTGGCAGCTCTTACAGCGATATGAATGAAAGTAGAAAGATATTTAAAGCGCAGTTAAAGTGGTGTCAAAATAATAGCGAACAAATAAAAATGGATAACATTACCGCTCAACACCTAAAACAAGACTTTCGTAGTTTTTGGAAAGCAACTAATAAACTCAACAGTAAACCCGGTCTCCCTGCGAGTGTCGCTGGTATCACAGATGATAAAGCCATAGCAGAAATGTTCAGGGATCATTTTACCGTGCGTTCACCCTTAGGACCATCACAGTCGGTAGTCAATGCGGGATCAAATGGCCAGGAATTGCAAACTAGATTTACAGCGAAAGAGGTTAATAAAGTTATAACGGTTATGTCACGAGGTAAATCTCCTGGCCACGATGGTCTCAGCATAGAACACCTTAAGCATGCGGGCCCTCATATGCCCAGAGTACTAGGCATGTTCTATACCTTATGTATGGGACACTCATATCTACCAGCTGAAATGATGAAAACTGTGGTAGTACCTATCGTGAAGAATAAGACCGGTAACATTAGTGATAAGAACAATTATAGACCGATCTCGTTAGCCACTATTGTAGCAAAGGTGCTGGATAGTCTGCTTGATGCTCAACTTGGTCGTTATCTGAAACTTAATGATAATCAATTTGGTTTCAGACCAGGTTTGTCCACAGATACGGCTATTTTGAGTTTGAAGCAGACTGTCAAGTACTATACCGATCGCAAAACTCCCATTCATGCATGTTTCCTCGACCTATCTAAAGCATTCGATTTGGTTAGCTATGAATTACTGTGGCAGAAGCTAAATGAACTGGAAATGCCACCAGAGCTTAATGACATATTTAAGTTCTGGTATCAAAACCAAGTCAATGTGGTGAGATGGTCAGGCGTTTACTCGGAGGCATACAGGTTGGAGTGTGGAGTGAGGCAAGGGGGGCTGACATCTCCAAAGCTCTTCAACTTGTATGTGGACGCGCTCATGGGTGAGCTCAGCAGCACGCGTGTCGGCTGTCACATTGACGGTGTCTGCATCAACAACATTAGCTATGCAGACGACATGGTGCTGTTGAGCGCATCCACGTGCGGTCTAAGTAAACTGTTACAAATTTGCGAGAGGTACGCTGAGAAACATGGATTAAGATACAATGTTAATAAAAGTGAATGCATGATTTTTCAAGCTAGAGGAAGTTGTCCAGTATCTAATTTACCACCCATCAAATTATATGGAGCTCCTCTAAAGAGAGTAAGAGAGTTTAAGTACCTGGGCCATTACCTTACCTCTGACTTGAAGGATAATGTTGACATTGAGAGGGAACGGAGGGCGCTGTCTGTAAGAGCGAACATGATAGCCCGCAGGTTCGCTCGCTGCTCTAGAGAAGTAAAAACAACTCTTTTCAAAGCCTACTGTTCTAGTTTTTACACATGCAGCCTGTGGGTGAATCATACGCAAAAGCAGTATAGCGCTTTACGTGTTCAACACAATAACGCGTTCAGGGTGTTGATGGGGCTGCCTCGATTCTGTAGCGCGTCAGGGATGTTCGCCGAGGCGCGTGTGGACTGCTTCTACACCACCATGCGTAAGCGGGGAGCATCTCTGGTGTGCAGGGTCCGAGCCAGCTCCAATAGCATTCTGAGCGTGTTCGCAAATAGGTTCGACTGCATTTATATGTATCACTACTCGAGGATGCACGTTTTCACTAATAATAATAACATAAAGTATAATTATTCCAAATAAATTTGTGTAAGTCTTTTAATGTATTTTTTCATGTTTTGACTGTTGTACTTATTATTTTGTAATTGATTATTATGTATGTAGATGATTTCTAATGTTTATGATAATTTCATGTATATTATGGACCTAATGTAGTCTGAAATAAAGATTTAATTTAATTTAATTAAAATTACTCCCATGTATGATGTAACAACTGACATCTCCTTGAGCACTTGAGCAACCATAACAATATATCCTGAATAAGTTTATATAACAGCACATTTTATACATAACATTATAGGTTAAGCGCACATCTGATGCGTTCTTCAATATATTCACAATATATATATGAAAATTTGTTATATACACACAAAAATAGAGATGGGATTCAGCAAAATAGTGACCTTCATGAAATGAACACTAGGAATAAACATAAATTATACATCCCTAGGTTTCGACTAGAAAAAGTTAATAAGTCATTTATGGGGAACACGGTGCGCTTCTATAATAAGCTTCCTGAAAATGCTACTAAACTACCTATTAAGAAATTTAAAGCATACATTAAAGGTAGTCTTTTGAAGAAAGCTTATTATAATATAGATGACTATATTATTGATAAGAATGCATGGCCTCATGTCGCTCTGCCGTCAGACAGTTAACCGACACACTTGAAATGTATAAACTCTCTTGTATTAGTATTTCGTAATTAAGGTAGTTATAAGATGGATCATATAAAAAAGCGCTAGGACCAAGACGAGTTTCTTGCCAATTCTTCTCGAGCTTGGGTTAGGATGAATTGGCACCTAAATTCACCTAGTATGTAAGACGTTTCAAAGTGATCCTTGTGATTGTATTGAATAAATCATCTTTTGACTTTGACTTTGACTTTGACTTTCTCCTTTCCCTATTTTCCTTTTTCTAGTCACACACACACACACACACACACACACACACACACACACACACACACACACACACACACACACACAATGTTGGCTGACGGTACCAGCCTCTCGGAAAATGGGTTGGTACCATCTGACGGCCAACTCTACCACCGCGCGTGCTAATTGGTCGAATCAAAAAGCGCGCGTTTCCTCGGCTTCCCGTTACACACTTCCATCTCTTTTCATAAAATCACTCCCACAGAAAAGCGAGTGGAAAGATGTTACACCCATAAAAATGTTCAACATACCTGTCTTATCATTTAATGTCTCTTATTGACATGATATATCTAGGTTTTCGTTTTCACTAAGTAAATCTTCCAACCAACCAGTGTATTTAACTATTTAGTTCCAGAAACCGAATGTTCCTTCAAGCACAAAACCCTAAAAAGATTGCGAGGCAAGATTGCTAGGATTGGCTGGCAAACACTCGGAACTGCAATGTACTCAGGTGCTTGATTGTGCAAACATTTACACGAAGACTAGAATAGCTCTTTCGATCCTTTACTCCTTTTCAAGTTCTTCAGCAATCGACCCTAAGTACCCAACTACACACTCAAATACACTATTGGATACAAAACATTAGTTTTTGATTTCTGCAATTTCATCGGTTTACTTGAAATTTTTGTTTCCTGCTGTACTTTGATCTGAATAAACAAATTCTTTTGTTCAAAATTTTTTTTTTTGCTAATTTTTAACCGACTTCAAAAAAGGAGGAGGTTCTCAAGTACACTGTATTGTTTTTTTATGTTTGTTACCTCATAACTCCGTCATTTGGGCATTTCTCTGTAAACTGGGAAACTCGTTCTAAGAAGTTGTCTAGGCATCTTTTTTACTCATATATTAAATAAATCTTGGTTCGGGAATGTATTTAATACCTATTTAATAATAAATGGCAGATTAACCAAAAATATTTTCATTATTTTAGAAAATATTGAGCATTTTCTGAAAAATCGATACAGGGGACTGATGCCTGTGTCAGGGGACTGTGAATATTAATGAAAAATACTATTTCAGTGCCAAAATTCAATCTTTTTAACATGCATATAACTTAAAAAGTTAGGAATTATGTAATTAAACAATAAAGAAACAAAAGCAAACAACAGTCTTTTATAATATATTGCTAATACACAAATTGTAACTCCTATAGTAATAAGTAAAATCACATACACCGAAAAATGTGAATGTGAAATACTTGGTATAAGTACTATGGAATCAGTCTCATTATAAATAAAGATGATTAGTTATTTCTTAAATATGGCACCAAATAGGTAAAGAAAATAGTAACAAGCACATTCTTGATATCTTGGTACTATTTTATTTATCTTATTATTTTTCAAAAACATTTAGAGTTGAACCAAATTTGTAGAATGTTTATTTCCTTTTAAAATTATATTTGGATTAGGGAGTTTCTGTATCATTTGGTCCATTGTAACATCCGCCACATTGTCTTGATCAGTTCTAAATTTTTGGCCGTTTTTATTACAAAGCTTTAGGAATGTGACATGGATTTCGCCATCTTCTTCATCAATCATGTCAATGACGCACACATATCTATATTCCCTATTTCTGGCAAGCAATTTGGCGAGGATGTAAGTGTTAAATGCTTTTACTGTAGCAGAATCTGAATCAGTGAACACATCTTCCACAGTTTTGACGAATCTTCATAAATTATTTTACTTTAAAATTGTAGACAACAATCATTGTCACTAAAGCAGCTTAGATGTTTCAACACTATTTCATTGGAATTTAATTATACCCAAAACATTATAGAATTTTCCAGTGACTTGATGAACTTTGAGGATGCTAACAAAATTTTCCACCTTGGTTACTTCTCGATCGATTTCAGCACAACTTTTTTTAATCGTATCATCTTCTCTAACACTTAAACTAATGGCCGGACATCTCTGTTCAATGGCTTCTACAAACTTCACTAGATTATTAACATCACCTCCAGCAGCAACCAAGGCATCTGCAGTTCTCTTGCAGGTTGCTCCAGCACTATACGATGCGCCTTTACCGTGGCCACTCTCAGTATAGTTCCAGGTAAACTTGTGTACATGTAGAAGTCGTTTTAGTATTTTTGTCGCCATAATAAAACATGGTTTTATTCCAATATTGCGTCACTGGTCCATCGCTCAAGAAATGCAGGTTTTTTATTTGAGGTTGCAAGCATTACAAATTGATTTCAGCTGGAGAATGAGAAACATTGAATGGAAATTGTGCAGTAAGATTTAACTGTACCCTTCAAATACGCTACAACCGTGTGTAGACTAATCGTGGAGACATATTCTTAAAAAGTTTCCTAGTTCCATTTTATTGGTATGTAAGGTGTTCTTTTTCATTAAGTTCTTCCCTTTCTGCGGATTGTTTTTATTACGCTTATACCTCTTTCGCTCGGCTTCTCTTTTTCTTTTTAAAATCTCTTTCTTAGCCTTTTTGGTGCCATACTCTAACCACCCGTGTACCTAAAATAATGACAAAGACAGTATAAATACAGTCCCCTGGATATGCAAACAGTCCCCTGTCCTGTTGAGGGGCAGGGTACTGTTGCCAGGGGACTGTTTAATTTGATTTTATTGAGAGGTAGCATCAAATGTAATTGAGTCACTTTAATTTTCTGTACACAGGGATAAATTATCTATTATTACAATATAAAGGGTCTAAGGTATCAATATAATACATGAAAAGAAATAAAAATATTCCTTACCAGAGGACTGTCGGTTGTCAGGTTACGACGTGAGTTCAACGGAGGGAAGCTCGTGCAGCCCTAAATCAAATGGCGCCAATGGTGGCAATTGTGCAAACTTCAGATCGTTTGCGTTATGTTACACTAAGCAATGCAATTGTATAACCTTTAGACAATGTGGTGCGTAATTTAAAATATAGACAGGGGAACTGTTCCCAAAATGTGGGGACAAACTTTAAGTTACATTTTTAGTATAAGAAAATAATATTTTTAAAAAGTAAGCAGGTTTCATTAACAATGATCTATTATTGTTTGAATATTTAATCAATTTGATTAATTCCTATAGTTATTGTCATAATTAATTTAATGTAAAGAGACAATACTGATGTTGTGACATGTCAGGGGACTGTTTTTTGAGGTGTATAAAAACGTTTTTGATACAATAAATTTTATTTTAATGTATATTGTACGCTAAGCCGAGATGGATTAGATTATTATATTTTGAATTTATCTATTAAATATATAATTTGTACTTTTTTATACAATATCGACCTGAGACAATGAGTTGCCCAGTTTACAGAGAAACGCCCATTTATGAACCAATTAAAAAAAATCTGATTTCATGTGAAAGGATATACTTCCCGATTAGTCCCATTTAAATTTCATAAAAATCGGTTCAGTAATTAGGTTTTATAATCAAAAAAAAACTTAAAAAAATATGGCATCTTGGTTGAAACGTAATTTTGATATTTTGCTTTTTATACATGAAGTCGGTTGTCATTTTAGTTTTTAAAACGTAATTATTCTAGTACTAAAAGTTAATTACTAAAAGGGTTTTCCCCAGGATAACTTTGACGCGGTACCCTTGGCTCTTCGTCATTTCTATGTTCTTCCACTTACGCTGAGCTACACTCATCTCAACCTAAAGGTGTTGACATTTTAATCAACCCTCAGGCCCTCAAACTTGTAGGTAGAAGTTCTGAACAAGCTTTCAATAGCTAAGTGAACTTTATTGTTTACTAAATCTATTTAAAATTCTATTCAATATCCAACCACTTGCAGATTAAGTGTAGTTGTTAAAAAAATTGGTTACTTCTCTTGAAAGCATCTGAAACTTGTGCTAGGAAATCGTGTTGACAGATAGATAAATAGATAGAAAATACTTTTGCACACCACAAATACATTGGGCATAAGAAACAATGTTTAGCTAACGGTAGTACAATGGGCGGTCTTATCGCTAGATAGCGATCTCTGCCAGAAAACCTTGACAGAGGCAGTAAACAACAAAATCACGTGATTGTCTTCTCTATTGGATGCTATCAGATCGTCTGGACTTATTTAGTTACTATGTCAAGGCTTTCACTACCATTTGATCACCAACACCAATGTCAAGAAACACAGTATTTCAGGCTGTCATTCGTCAGATGTACACTGTGGCGCAGTGGGCTAAGGTCTCGCTGAGACGCAGAAGGTTGCGGGTTCGATTTCCGCCGCGGGACAAATGTTTATATGATCTGCAAGAATTTGTCAAAAAAAAAGTATATAAGTAGTATATCAGTCATGTGGTACCCATAACACAAGCTCTGCTTACCTTGGGGCCAGATGATGCTATGTGAAATGTCCGGGATTATTTAGATGTGCGACACTGTCTTGTAGCAGTCGAGGTGCACTAAATATGCCCTTTAAACGCACATTTTTGATGTTATTGGGACGTTATCAGTGGGGTGATTATGGAACTTTGATACTATCAAAACATTGATACTAATAGCTTTCAGTTACTATTGATGAATTTGTATTACGGATCGCTGCGATTTCTATCGGCTTCTATCACTAGTTACAATGTGAATTTGGTGTCAAACTATAACTCGACCATTTTACAAAGTACGATTGTGGTAGGAACCGTTTAAATACATCGTATATTCGTATATCGATTGATTGAAATAATGCCTATTGCTAATCGAAATTGATAGACATTGATGCCGATTGCTAATCGAAACTGATAGACATTGATTGTATCATGAGTTCCATAATCGCCCTACAGATCGGATAGCCATTTACTTCAAGCTTATTAAAAAGTTAATCCTATCTCGTTGTCTTAGATAAAATAAATGATCACAAAACAACACCATTTTCAGACTATGAATGACTAAACGCCATGCCCAAATCCATGCACAAATCGTTATTAAAAATAATGGATGACGTAATCATCGTAATAACATATTTTTTTGCATCAATAAAAGTTCATCCACATATGGGTATCAGTATCACTAGATCAGGAAGTTCATTAGATCTTTGGGCAAACAATTAATGCGTTGGATTTAATGGCTCCTACCCATTTTTGGACTCTTGAAACCTGTTCCAAAGTTCCGCCTGTGTGATCTCACTAAACCATTAGCATATAATAGCATGGGCTGCATGAATAGATCAATCAATGAAGTGCTTTGTATAATAGAAGTATAGATAGATATATAAATATAGAAGTATAGTCATAACAGAAGTTATAACTTAAACGAATCTAACTAGCGTTGTGGTTTAGAGTGAGAGAGTAGGAGCCTGCCTACCGCTGCCGTATGCGTGAGATAAAGGGAAGCCAGACAGACTGGCGCCGTAACGCGTTACGTAACGAAGCGGTTTACCCTCCTTAGTTTTTCAAGATGAAGAGAATCCTACTTTTTTTAGATACATTTTGAAATCACGATGTAACGGCTGAACAGATTTGTATGAAACTTGGTATTGACGTAGCATGTGACCTAGTATATCACAAGAGGTAGGATTCAGAAGCTGGTAGGAAACAATCCCAACTAATATTATAAATGTGAAAATAACTCTCCCTGTCTGTCTGTCTGTCTGTCTGTTTGTTACGTTTTAACGCCTAAACCGCCTAACCTATTTAGATGAATTTTGGTATAGAAATAGATGGGACCTTGGAGAAGGACATCGGTATTTTTTATTTATGTACCACGCGTGCGAAGCCGCGGGCAGAAGCTACTATTAAATAAGATTAATAAACTTAAATAACAATATTTCGCTCATGTACCCGTGCGTGCGTCTCGAAGAAGTCTGATGTCTTGTTTAAAACAGCTGTATTGCTCAGACATCATCATCATCAGACATCAGACATCATTGAGATCTAGTTACCGAGATCCTTGAGGATATTTAAAAGGGTAGCCAATCAGTCACTAGCCGAAGGCACGCGTCTAAACGTGGTAGGTTCTTACGAGTACATATACTAAATTTTTGCTCAATATAATAATCTCGTACAAAGCGTTGCAAGCGTTCGCCCATTGCAAAACCCATGGCTGCTGGCTTAGTAATGAAAACTCAATAATAAGGTGTCTTAAAAGCCTTTGGAAAATCCGATCGAAAACAGACGGAAAAAAATGTTCTACATATAATCAGATATTAATTTATTAATTATAAGTCTTTATTTGTACAATAAAGAAATTTTATTCATTAATTCATAAAACTCCTTAAAACTATATATAACAATTTGACAACTAACTATACTAAAGAAAAATTATGTACAATGGGCGGTCTTATCGCTAAGTAATTGATTTCTTTCAGGCATACTTTGGTTGGAGTGGAGCTTATTTTGATTAGAAAAGAGATATACTCGTATTAAAAGTTGCTTCCTTTACGATATAATAATTACTGGAGTAATTTCAATATTGGCAGTTATAGCTGTTTACAGGCTCCTTCTAGTGCAAGCGAGATAGAACTTTATTTTATTAATCTCAATAATCATTTTTAATCGTCTTAAAACGAGGTGAGTTTAATATGTTGTTTCTCGCGGCTAAACGTAATTTTGTACACGAGAACAAAGTCAAGAAACATTACCTGTTTTATTTCCCTTGTTATTGATAAGGAACTTTGTTATTTAGCGAAGATGTAAAAATATGTTTTGCCAGCCTACAAACAAAATACTTAAATTTTTCTTATCCAAAAAATATTTGTATATCGCTTTGGAATAGATTTAGTTTATGTTACTGATTTATTTGTTAAGTGACTTCTATCTATTTGTCTTAATAGCCTTAAAAAAACTAGTGTTAATATGATTCGTCCGTATTGTATTACCGTAATTAAACTTTATTTGACTCCCTACTGAAATATAATAGCGATATTCACTTTCGAAATTGACAAAACATGCACAATTGCAATTTAACCATTTAACATAAAATAGGAATGTTGCCATCAGCTAATTGGTATTTGGTATCAGCTTACAGGAAATTGAACTTAAAACTTTCATCATTACACCTCATTTTCCTACGTAGTTAATACTATGCTATCTGATGTTTTGTAGCTACCTACATTTATTTATAATTATTATATAACGACAAACACTTATGTAATAGTAATTAATGTGTCTTAGCCGAGATGTAATTGCTTAAATCTACAGTACACGTCCTGTAATTATGCGTTGAAGAAATTTAATTCTTCTTCTTCTTCTTTGTTTATGGCATGTGACATAATGATGTCAATTTTGCCAGTGTCAACTGTTTATGTTTGTCTATAGTCAATTTGTTTTTTAATGTCTTAGTCGATCGTCTATAGTCAATTATAGACGTCACGCGGAATGGCCGTCTAAAATTTTCTTGGGATTCCTCGTTGTTCAAATCATATTGCACCATAATACATAGTTAATTCAATTGTTCATACTTGTCCCATGTAGTCACAACTTATTCATTAAAATTTCGTTAACGGACTTTTAATAAAGGAACTGGCTCATATCACTAACATTACATGTATACTTTTAGATAAAAGCCAATGCTAAGTAACCCTTTGTGTGAAATAAATCATTTTAATATTATTATTTTTATGTAATTTAAAGTTACTCTAAATTGGACTTTGGTGCTAGCAAAATAAGGAAATTTTAGCTAGTATGGCAAAAATTTTGAATCAGGACCAATGAAACTGGTAATTCGACTAAATTCGACGAACATTTCAAGGAAGTTATTCCGATATATCGGAATCCGTTGTCCGAGTAGACGCCTAGTGTACTATTACTACCTACTTTGTACGATAGATGAGATAGCATATTGTAAATGAATGATGCGTGCTAAAAAGCCAAAGGTGCATATTGAAATGGCGGACACTATACATAGGCCAGAACCCTTATTCTCTGTGGGCAATAGATTAGCTGGGCGGTGCTTAGTGAGATTTATAAGCGAAGAATATAACGGAACGCTTCTAAGACAAAATGAACCTTCGATTTGTTCTTAAACTTAAGGAAGATGAACGGGAACTAGAAAAGGTTATTCTGGTTATTTCGGATAGCCATTTAGTAAGAGTTGAGAGTATCAATAGTACACCTTATATGTATAGTTATAGATTCCATTGAATGAAATCGATACTTTGATAGGTTCCGAAGTCGACAAGGAACCCTTGTCTGTTTATCTATCTGTCTGTCCACGCCTAATCAGAGCTATTTCTTCCAGACTATTAGTTGACGTTTTAGCTTAGTTGAAAATGGCTTCGTATGTCTGTCCGGCCGACGTCTGTCCGGATGTTCTCCTCTACAGGTCGCATTTCTCAACCGATTCTCGTGAAATTTTGTGAGTAGGTTCTATAACTATATAGTTTTTTGTTGATTCAGTTTTTGGATTTTTTTTAAATAGCGGAGATATGGGAGTGGAAAACGTAAAAAAAGTTATATTTCAGTAATTTCGAAAGTTTTTGCGATGTCTACAGCGCACAGAGCCACTAGTCAAATAGGGAGAAAAACTAGCATTAATGATAAAAATTATCACCGCTTAAGTATTTACATGATTATGTGTAACATCCTGATTTGTAAACCTTGAAAAATCCATGAAAAGTCTATAATAATCTCTTGTAGCTTCCGGACTAAATGGTGCTGAATTCGTATGGCACTTCTTCACTAGTAATTCTATCTTTTATTACTTTGGAAACCTTTACTGTACGTGGTCCGACTCGCACTTGGCCAATTTTTGTTTTATATGTACTTTTATTTGTATAATTCCTAAAATTATGTCTATATATTAAAACGTGAAGCAAAAACTTTGTACCCCTTTTTACGATAATTGCGCGGACGGAGGAGTATGGAATTTCGCTAGTTTACTAGCTGTACGCGCGCAGCTTCGCCCGCGTTGAAGATTTTTCCCAGGACAAACCAGTTTTCCCGGGATTAAAAGTAGCCTATGTCACCCGGAGATAGTGCAGCTTTCCAACGGTAAAATAATTTTTCAAATCGGTCCAGTAGTTTTTATGTTTATTCGTTACAAACAAAAATACAAATCTTTCCCCTTTATAATATAAGTGTAGATATAGAGGAGTGCAGAATGCTAATATTTTTTAAAAATTATGACTATAAAAAACATTTAGTATTAATTAATTATTATTTAAGTGGGCAACCACTAGTTCTAATATATTACAATCTAGCCAAATAGGCCAATGAGTAATTTAACTCTTGACTTATTTACATAAAGTAAACTATGTCTAAGAATGTGTCCAATAGCACTTTTTTTACTGTCTCTAGTTAAGGAGAGGACTCTTTGTTCATGTGCTCTTTATATAATGTATAGTTACGAACTTTTTCACTACTGCACTACACTAACTCAAACCGCTTGGTTCGTCACTATGTCCGTGGTATCGTGGAGCTCGATTGCCTCGATGAAGTATGGTCATGAGCTTCTTCTATGGCGAATTTATTAATATTAAGCTGTTACAATCGTTGGTCAGTCAGTAGGCATTTTGAACCGCTTTGAAAGTATTGTAAAATGATGAAGAACAATTTGCTTACTTTTAGATTTTTCTTGACTAGATGTGCGCTGTTTAAAATTTTCTACATAGCGCCATCTAGTCAAGTCCATCTGTAGTAATCGTAAAATCATAAATTACTTTATTGGTTTTACCAACTGTCCTTTCCACGGTTTTCCGCACAAAATTATGGAATAAACATTTCACAACGCGCCGTCGGCCATCGCGCAGTAATATTTGGCACTTGAATTTCGCTATCCGAGTCCTAGCTCTGTCTAGACCAGTGTCTCCCAAACTTAGCCGTACTCGGCACGCCATGATTCCGACATGAAAAGGACTGTCAAAGTTTCATTATCGCGCGAACTCGCTTCGTCGCTCGCTAGTCGCTGCGGCTACCAGCACCCTATGTATATGTATTTAGGTACGGGTATCCATGTAACTATCTAGTTTGGAAACCACTGGGAAAGATTTACGGTGTAAGCTTGGTCGCCCGCTGATCGCTGCGGTTACCATCACCTAACTTGTAAGTAACTTAGTAGGTATATTAGGAATTATTATAAATACTTACGGGTATTTATCGCGTTTATTTACCTATTTTTCCCGACGTTTCGACAGGTTTACACTCTGTCGAAACGTCGGGAAAAATAGGTAAATAAACGCGATAAATACCCGTAAGTATTTATAATAATGTGTTCTGATCGCGTAAGTTTAAAAAACTTTATATTAGGAATGTACAAAATAGTATACAATATATAAGATACAGTTTGAATATAGTTCAAACACACAGTTGAACTTTCTATGGACCGTTTAAAATGATATATAGATAGTTCAACCGATCCAGATCACTTGCAGAGACGTCCCCAAGACACTGGCGGCATTACCACGTTGAATGTCAATGAATTATCATTTTATTAATGAAATATCATGAGTTAACGCAGGCTAAGATGAAATAATTTTGACAACGCGATGGGCTCCTGTTCCCGACGGGCCCAGGGTTTCGACTCCAATATGCAGGCCGAAGTCTGGTATCGAAGTCTCAAATATGCCCTATCGAGCCCGGCATAGTTTTATATTTGGTAAATATATCCATCTAAGAGTACGCCTTAAAGATAAATCTGCGCCAAGTTTTTGCGCTATTCTGTGGAACATGAAAGACGTAGGAAGTAGGCGTACGCACAGCGTTGAAAACTAGCACGGTTCAGAATAGAATAGCGGAGTTTAAATCCCGCGGATGAGTAGCACGCTAGTGCGTGCTAGGCGTATCTAGTTTGGAAACCGCAGGCCTAGATTTACGGTGGACGCTTCGCGTAGGAGCGGTTTGCCTTGTACCAGTGCGATTCCCACTTAGACAATACTTAGACAATAATTCAGTCAAGCAGCGAAGTGCCATATTTGACAAATGGTTTGAAGCGATGATTTGTAGCTTATAGGCCAACCGCATTAAGACATTTATCTGTAGCTCGTTTTTACCAATAGTCAAGTCAATTATTAAAATAGTATTTTTTTTTAATACTTTCGTAATAGCTTTTTATTTATTCCCAATCTTTAACTGTGGTCGCAGCAAGCATTCAGTCATGCTTAGGGAGTTCGCGCTGAGTAGCGCGGCCAATTTTTGGTAACTATCCTCATTGGTCTTCAGATTCCAAAATATTCGCATTCACATAACAACACAAACGAACATACAACATAACCAAAACGGGAATAAATTAAAAATAAATTCGCGATAAAATCCCCGTTAACTACAAAAACAATATTTATGCTTTCGAGATGATAACTTTATACTTTAATGACCTTGATACGTTTTGGCGGCGCTCAAATCGCGATTCAGAAAATAAAAACACATTATCTCTACCTATAGGTAAGTGCAATCTAAATCGACGTAAACTTTAAGAATATGATGATTATGAAATATTTTAGACCTTAAATCATCTTTAAAAACAATTTGAGACCTGAAAGTTGCAGGTAAAATTATGAATAAATTATGCTGGACATTTCACACAGCATCATCTGGCCCTAAAGTAAGCTTGTCTTATGGGTACCACATGAGTGATACTACTTATATACTTTTTTTGTAAATACATACATATTATACATAGAAACACCCAGAGCAGAGACAGATACTTGCAGGTCATACAATCATTTATCCCGCGGTGGGAATGAAACCCACAACCTTCTGCGTTTCAGCCGGACCTTGGTCCACTGCGCCACAGATATTGTCGATGAAAATGCATAATTACTATATTTTTTATTGTTATTCCATCAAATAACGAGCAGATAACCACTAAACTGTGCCAATAAAATGATTGACTAGAAGTAATGTGCTTAGAATACCGTCTTAAGTTATGATTTAGTACAAATTCAATCCTTAACTACTAAAGTTTAAGTATAAAATACTCAATATTGGAATGAGTAAAGAACTCGTCAGTTTAATAGGTAGGTTGGGTTACTACCTATTTTATTTATACACTGTTGTAAACCTAACGAGGTGTCGTGTCAGGGCGCGTGTGGTGTTAAATTCAAAATTGATTTGTCCATAAACGTCTGAAAATTAAACGCGCCAATTTATTATTACAGAATGGACAACATTTAAATAATTTGTGATATTTATCGCCTTTGAAAGACTAGAATGCGGATAATGAAGGCGATGTATGTGGTAAAAACGAAAGTAGCTCAATAAATCTTATCATTCTACAAAGAGTAATTTTGCTTCAAAATACGCTGGCACCTTTATCTTTTTATTGTGTTTTTAATTGCCATAGGTGTAATTTACTGTGAAGTATACTTGAATTTGTATTCTTGCGATGAAAGTATAGAACAAAAAAGAAAACAGACTCGTTCTTAAATTCTCGTAACTTTCAAGTTTGTAATTATTATTGCAAACTAGTAATCTCCCAGATGTTTTGTTTGTGTTTTTTGATAAGGTTTTTTTGTTTTAAAATGTTATTCCCTGCCTTCTCAAGGATTGCATTTTGGGTATCTTAAGTTACTTACCTATCTACTACATGTGTATTAATTCCCAGTTAAACCCAACCCAAAAAAGGTTTTCAATTCGACTGTATTTTTCCATTTTTTTATGTTTGCTACCTCATAACTCCGTCATTTATGAAAGGATATATTTCCCGATAGGTCCCATCTAAATTTTATAAAAATCGGTTCAGTAGTTAGGTTTTTAAATCAAAAAAACTAAAAAAAATATGTCATTCACTTGTATGAAACGAAATTTTGGTATTTTGCTTTTTTATACATGAAGTCGGTTGTCTTTAGTTTTCAAAATGTAATAATTGTTATTTTTGATGTGTAACTTCCTATAGCTTTCCTCGCTTTCCAAAACTCAATCTTTGCCTATAAAGTTGTCGTACTTTCTTCAAGGCTTCTAGGATTATTTTTAATAAGGTTCTTACCTATAAAGTTGTATATCCAGTGGCTAGAACAACGTAATAGCTCGAGTAAATCAGCATTCGCAGAAAGATGGCAGTGTGAAATATGATGCACTTAGCACTACATATGCTATCAAAAGTACGTTTGTTTGTCACCATTTCTCAAATAGATAATAATATTTCTTTCGTGTACCTTGGTGTTTTATTTACTGCCAACTTCTGTGATAACTGAGCTCCTGATAATAATTTGCCTCACAGTTTACACCACTACTTCAATAAATAGATCGCTCGCTTTGTGCTTGACGACCTCTGTGGCGCAGTTGGCTAAGACCCGGCTGAGACGTAGAAAGAAAGTTGCGGGTTCGATTCCCGCCGCGGGACAAATGTTTGTACGATCTGCAAGTATTTGTCTTGGGTCTGGGTGTTTCTATGTATAATATGTATGTATTTACAAAAAAAAAGTATATAAGTATTATATCAGTCATGTGGTACCCATAACACAAGCTCTGCTAACTTTGGGGCCAGATGATGTAGTGTGACATGTCCGGGTTTATTTATTTATTTATTTGTATTTCGTTTTTTAACTAGTATTTTTGTATACTTATAAATTAATCACCCTGTAAGGCGCGGTTTGAAAGCCAGCGCTGTCTCCTACCCGTTTGGCTGCCAAACAGGTCCAGTCTCAGCTTTAAAGCCACCACTACACCAAAAGCGAAAAATGTAACCTACCTACCTACCTAATATAACTACCTACTCTAATCATTTACTGGTTTGTCTCTCTGTCTATAACATTTTGCGTAATGAGCTGATAAGTGTCAAATAATTGTACATTTCCACTTTCTCAATACGAGGAAAATAAAAAGGAGAACAACTTTTAATTGAAATTTATATTAATAAAATGACCAAACCCAAATGAAAATTTCGTAGAAATTCCCGCGCATGCCTTTATTACTTGGATTCATTTTTCAAAATATTGTTCGGAAATCGGAAGAGGAAAAAATCATTTGGCTGACTTGGAGTTAAAACTTTTTGCCGTTTGAGCTATAATGAAAATAGCTACCGCTACCTGCTGATCTATGCAGAAATTTAAAAAAAAAACACCTTAGAAATGGATTTCCATACACTTTTCTCTCCCGCTAAACGCGTTAGAAATTAAATTCCATAGACTTCTATAAACCGTCCCGCATTTTAGTAGGCCTGAAATGATGTACTTTCTGAGTTATATTTGGAAAAGGAATGGGCAAAGTTCTCAGGAGGTGTGGTATAAACCATTGTTCTATTCTATTCTGTATACCCTCCTTGATTAACCTGACTCCGTTGGTAGTAAGTCTTCCTTCTGTGTAAGTTTTCGGCTCGATTCCTTCGCATTATATTGTGTGACTAGCGACCCGCCCCGGCTTCGCACGGGTGCAATGCTGATACTAATTATACTACAGAATGGTTATCCCTAAGAGATAGCCATTTACCATCGCGGACTTTTTTGTAGACCTTTTTAGGCTGTACAATACTGTAGTACCTACATTATTTGATCTATCTCGTAGGGTCAGACAGCGTTTGCAATGTAAGCGCAAAAATATGAGTATATTTACGACACCACATTGGAAACTTCTGAAATTATCAGTGTTTATCTACTATATTATGCATGTATTATACATATAAACCTTCCTCTTGAATCTCTCTATCTAATAAAAAAAAACCGCATTCAAATCAATTGCGTAGTTTTAAAGATCTAAGCATACATAGGGACAGACAGACAGCGGAAAGCGACTTTGTTTTATACTACGTAATGATAAATAAATATGTTTGTTTTATGTCTGGGTGTAAAAAGTATCATAATTATGTATCAAAAATACATATGTAAGTATTGCATCAGTAATTTCTTGTTCCCAACACCTAGCCCCAAACTAAGCTATCAGTTTGGGGCTAGATGGTGATTTGTGGATTTTTCACCAATATTATTTGACGTGACAACGTCTACAATAAATCGATGATTCGAGCTATACGCACGAAAAAGGATGACTCATTGTCCCGTTGCGCTCATTATAACGTTACGATCGGAGCGAGAGCGCATAAATGACGTTGTCACTTTTAAATTATCGTCTGTAACCCGACTTTACGACAGCCATTTTTTTTACTAGGTATGTCGGTTTCGTACCACCTATAATTTGATTGTACTTCGGTATTCGGTACAGATATAAAATAACAAGAATATTTAAATCGGTTGAGCATTTTTTGCTTATTCAAGACGAACACACGGCAATTGATTTTTAATATAGATAAATTTATAACGTTATTTTTAATGAATAAAATTGTGATGTAAATTTTAATGGTGTTGAGGGCCGGTCTGTAAAATTAAATATAAATTTGTTTAACTGAACGTTTTCTAATTACGCCAAATAGCACATCGTGTTGTCTCTAATGATCTCTGTGGCGCAGTGGGCTAAGGTCCGGTTGAGACGCAAAAGGTTGCGGGTTCGATTCCCGCCGCGGGACAAATGTTTGTATGATCTGCAAGTATTTGTCTCGGGTCTGGGTGTTTCTATGTGTAATATGAATGCATTAACAAAAAAAGAAAACGTATTTACTTAAGTAGTATATCAGTCATGTGGTACCCATAACACAAGCTCTGCTTACTTTAGGACCAGATGATGCTGTGTGAAATGTCCGGCATTATTATTATTATTATTTTTATTGCCTATCAATGCAAAAGATAACAAAACCAAGTAACGAGCATTGGTAGAAACATCACGTGACCTAAGTGCAGGCTCCTAATTGGCCCAGCGTATTAGCATTGAGATTCAACGTCCCAATGCCGCCAGTGTCTTGGAGACGCTGCGCTTTGTAAGTGATCTGTATAAGTTAAGCTATCAATAGATAGTTTTAATCGTATCATTGAAAACAAAATTCGTCCTAACGGAAGACCAGCGTGGATTGTTGACACTGCAATCCGCATATGCTGAGTCAAGGTCCATTTTGCGGCAACCATTAATTAAGTTAATTATATGTATAGGTTATTGTTTTTGTCAATTAGTCATTTCGCCATTATGCACCTGCAAACGAACAGACACCGCATGTACTGGCTTGTCCTTCCTGCGGGTTCTGTCGGCAAGGTCGAGAGGTTATTGTGGGTACCTGGTAAGGCCTGCGCTATCAAAAAGAATCTTAGGTAGAGCGGCGTCAGTGGAGAGGAAACTTCACCCATCTCAGCTTGCTAGAGTGGATCCATGAACGAAAGTTTTCAATTACAAATAATTGCTCTGTAACGTGACTGACGCCACCTAAATCTTCTTCAACAGATGAACTAAGGCCAATGATTATTCGTCTATTGTAATGTGTTGTTGCAAAAAAAAAACTTATTCTATTCTATATTCAGTACATTTATTATTGATTAAGGGTACTCCGGTATTGAGCAAATTGCGTAACAGCTTGTCATTGGCAAAGTAGTTTAGACGCTGCGCAAACGAAGACACTTTTAGTTCCGACACGGCACAACATCACAGGGAACCGTGGTTGCTGTGTCCTGTGGCGGTGATCGGACACAGTCGCCCGTTGCTACTACTGGCCACTGGTACAATTCGTTGCTTGTTTTCCGTCAGTACAATTGTAAGGATATTTATTAATGTTGCTTGTGTCTTCAACAGACGACTTTTAGTTTCCAGCTGCCGACACTAAACACATTTTTCGTCAACACACACTGTGTTTAGTGGAAGCAACTGGACACAAAAAAATATTTACGTTTGCGCAAGGGAGTGGATGATTTCATACTGATAGAAATTAAATATTCATCAGTTGCTTGTATCTGACACAAGACACAAAAGTGTCCACGTGTGCGCCCTGCCTTACTTACGGAAGAACTTAAACTATTTGTTACATAGGTGTCCTATGTATTAATTATGTATTAATTATAACTATTATAATTACATTAATTATTTACGTAGAAATTGATAACTAATATTTCATAAATGTTTAGTAATTCTGAACTATGATCAGATGGTACTTCTATTGATAGATTATCAACCACGGATGTTCAAAGGCGTATCTCCTAGGACAAATTTTGGTTATGTCCGTGTATGATAATAACGTAGGTACATCAGCTGAAGGTCATAATTTTAACGAATAGACTCCATTATTAAATCTGTCTGTCTAGTCATGTCAGTCTTGGTTGTTGCTCTTCTGCTGTGTAAGTTCGATTCCCTCCCAGGGCAAACATTTGTGTGATTATTAATAACTATAATGTGCGATATAAGTATGTATTTCAAAATATATAAGTATGGAATCTGATCACAATACAAGCTATTCTTAGTTTAGGCTAGATGTTGTGTTGTGTGCATTATCCATCAATATTTATTTATTTATTTATAATTGCAAATATGTAGTTACAGAATTACATGGGTGCAATCATCTTTAGATTCTACTTATGTTTTGATAGATTCATTTGAGTTTCAATCTCAATGCGCTGGGCCAGATTTGAGCCAGCTCTTGGGTCACACGATATTTTTACCAGACGCCGTAAAATACAAAAAAAAGTACTAATTTTATAAAGTAACGAGATAAACTCTCATACAGTTTATAATGTTGATAAATATGACCATAAAAAGGGAAACAATGAGATTAAAATGTGATAATTATGAAATTAAAGCTCATTTTTAAGAGGACTAATGAAATAATGGCCGCGTAAATTTAAGTAGTTAAATTAAACAAAAGTTTTATGAGTTGTGAGAGAAAACCCAGAAAACTAGCTAACTTGACCTTAACATAAATTGGATTATAACAATGGAGAAATTTACTCAGAATTTAAATATTATTTTAATTCTTCTTAATTTATTTTGGAGACTGTTGTTGGCTGGTGATATTTTGGTAAAGCAAACAAGAAAAATTGTATTTATATATTAAAAACTAGCTTCCCGTTCGCGACTTCGTCTTGCGTTTTACAAAAAAAAATATCAAAATAAAACATTTTGCTTGACTTTGTTTACAAAGACTTTTTTATAGCAGAATAACTATTAAAAGAAAAAGAAATGCAAAATAAAAAAAAAACACGCGTAGTATTACCAAATTTTCTCCTTTATCTGTAACTAGTTGTCCCGTAATTAAAGGTACAGAATGAGAAAATTTTGAATAAAATATTTTTATGGCAAATTTTCTAGATAACCCGATATTTCTGGTTTTTTGAACTTCCTATCAAACGTTAAGTCAAAGTCAAAAGATACTTTATTCAATACAATCACAAGGATCACTTTGAAACGTCTTACATACTAGGTGAATTTAGGTGCCAATTCATCCTAACCCAAGCCCGAGAAGAATTCAAGAAGGCAAGAAACTCATCTTGGTCCTAGTTACCCAATGCTTAGTTGAGACTTGGATGAAACCTAGGTCTAGCTGTGAATGATGACGACATATTTACAAAATTTTTGAGCAGATCTGTCTATAACAAACGACTATCTTCCTCACGATCAAGATATTATTTGCAACCGCTTCTGAATACATTCCAAAATTTCGCAACACATCGATACATGAATTGGTTGGCACATAAGCGCTCAATCAAGATAATATATCAATGGAGTCCATTGTACACCTTTCAATAACTCCCACACTTTGGATCATAAATAGATTCGGACTAGATTTGATTACATACTAATTGGTTCGAACTGAGTTCGGAAAGCAAGGCCAGTGTTGTTTTATTGTGCGATGGCTTTTGACAAGTTTTGACAAGAGACATGGATTAAATAAAACATGGTATCAAAAATCATTATTATCTTTGGCAAATATTCGCGCTTGGCACAGCATACCGTACGTCTCAGGTTGCAAGCCCATTGCCCATTGTTGGCTTATTGAAATGCTAACCAATGACACTCCTTGGATTTTTTTAAGTTTTATGATGAGCTGTTTAAAAAAAACTAATACTTCTTCTAATAAAACTTCTTGTATCATGAAAAACTAAAAAAAAACTCTCATGCATTAATTTTAAGATTTCCAGAATTGAGCACAGATTTTTGTTATTAATGAAAAACTTTCTAAAGTCTGTTTCGTTGATTTTTTTAAATTCGATTTTTAGTAGTCAAGCAGTAATAGAGTCTATAGAGACTATTCAGCATCCAAAGAACTCATACGACCTTGTAACATCCAAAAAAGCGCTAGGAGTTTCTTGCCAGTTTTAAATTCACCTAGTATGTAAGACGTTTCATATCATGTTTGTATTGAATGAAAAAAAAAATGATTTTGACTTTGACTTATACATATATATATTAATTTATTCCAGTTCACAGATAACCGTGAACAGGAGTATTCCAACCAAACAGCCTCATTTTATAATCACTAGTTATATGTAATGAAGTTGTCAAGTCCAAAGAACAATAGGTGCGTAGGATGTCGTTTGTTATGGCCACTAATAATTGCTCGGTAACTAAAGTGTAGATAACAATACTATTACAGATAACAGTTATAATTACCTAAACAACATTGGAAATACATCCGAATAATTATGTGGACAAAGTGGAATAGCCCAATGACCACATCACCACATAATTAGTACAAAAAGCAACTCTTGCTACGACGCAATAACGTGCAATTTAGCTCGCAGAATAATTAAGTACCTAACATTATATTCACCTACATTGTGCATCTCTTTTTACCGCGTAACTCTATCTTATCTGGCGCGGCATTCCTCTTTGAATTTACCCAACAGATTGGGTACTTGTATCTTTGTACCTTAAATGCGGAGTACGTACGATATCACTGATAAGTTGACACATGAATCTCGCTAGACGGCGTTAGTAACATCTTAAACATTTAATTAAGTCGTCAAGACAGGAGCTCTCTCTGTCATGTAAATTTTTGTGTTCGTTGACCGGCAAAGTAGCAGTATTACGTAAAAGGTACAGTAGGGACAGCAACAGCAGTGCGACAGATTTATTACGGAAGCCAGATGCTGCTATTACTCGCTGGTCAGTATAGTTGGTAGTAGCTAAGCTTGCTGCGCTGTAGGTTTAGGGTTCGATTCCCTTGCGAAACAAACATTTATGTGATGAACATAGGTGTTTGTTCTTTGTCTGGGTGTTAGAAAGTATCATAAGTATGTAATTAAATAAATAAGTACTAGCTGGCCGCGATTTCGTCTGCGCAGGATTAGTACTTCGTGTAATTCTAACGGTTTTTGCAGCGCACGCCAGAATAGCTCACAGATGGCAGGTTTTTTTCCTACTTACTTGACACTTATATATTTTAGACAATTCACACAATATCTTTATAAATTATAGCCTATGTGTTATGCTGATGTATAAGCTATATTATTGTAAAGTTTCATTAATATCCATTCAGTACATCATACATACATACTAAATTTCGCGTTTATAATGGTTTGCTTAGTTTGGGGATAGATAGTGTTGTGTGCTTTGTCCACCGAGAATAAAATATAAATATAATAAATAGCAGAGATATCAAAATACGACAAGTGTGTTTGACAGCTATGATTGCGCAATTAGCGCCTATTGCTAGTTACTGCGAGTTATGTAATATGGAGGCGGGTTGGGGAAAACATTTGTGACCAGCGAGTTTTGGGGGTAAAAACAGTAAGTAAGGCATACTGATTCAAATTAAAATGTGCATACTTTAACAGATTTGCTTGAAAAATAATTAAAACGCACTGTTCTGTACTATTGAAACTCGCTGCATATTTCATTAGCGCGTTTTGCGCTGACGTAAACCTTTCGAAGTAAAGACAACCGACACAGTTGATGTAAATTTTGTTCAAACATTTACTAAGTGCTCTTAACTTAAAGTCTGTCTTTCGCTATATAGGAGTAATATGACAAAACGTCTGAATTAAAACAAAAACTGGACATGAGAATCTCATATTATATTTCAAGGACTACAAGGTTGAGACCGGAGTTAGTGGCGTAATAAAAAGGCCTTTACCCAGCAATGGGTGCAATCCGGCTGACTGATGATGATGAACACACTTGCGATTTAATTTGCGCTATTCTGAAGACTTTTGCAGTAGGTACGTAGGTAATCGTTTAAATTTTTCAACAATGATTTTCGGTAGTGCATTCGCCGCGGATTTTCAAAGCGCTCTTGCCTTAGTCGGAAGACAGTAAGGGCAAGTAGTATTAATATCTTTGTATATTACGTTATAAAAATATTTATTTCGATTCGCCTTATGGCCTAATATGACGGTCTTTAAGACTTCCTCGATCAGTACATTTATAAAACAAAGCGCGGCGTCTGCCTGAACTGTCATGTTTCACCAAAAGATTGATAAGTTTCAGCAAAATAGTAATCTTTATAGAATCAGATAGAATACTAACTATTAACAGAAACAAATTATACATCCCTAGGTTTCGACTAAGAAAAATAAATAAGTCCTTTATGGAGAACACGTTGGGCTTCTATAATAAGCTTCCTGAAAATGCAACTAAACTACCTATAATGAAATTTAAAGCTTACATAAAGGGTAGACCTCTGAAGAAAGCGTATTACTATATAAATGGCTATATTATTCATAAGAATGCATGGTCTCTTTTAATTAAAATGTAGTTAATTGACAGATTTAAAATGTATAAACTACTTTAATCTTGTATTCGTTTTTCGTAGTAAGCTAGTTATAAGATGGCTCGTACAAAAAAGCGCTTGGACCAGGACGAGTTTCTTGCCAGTTCTTCTCGGACTTGGGTTAGGAGTTGGCACCTAAATTCACCTAGTATGTAAGACGTTTCAAAGTGATCCTTCTGATTGTATTGTATAAAAAGTTTTTGACGTGACTTTGAACCCTGTAAACTCAAAAACTACCGAACGGTTTTTTATAAGGTTTTCACCAATGGACGAAAGGATTCATTAGGAAGGTGATGATGATGATGTATAATTCATCAGTGCGAAGCCGGGGCGGGTTACTAGTTATACTATTAAAGAAACTTCTGTTCCGCATTATAAGCCGCCAGACATAGTCCTATTGAAAATGCTTTGTAACGATAGCTAATTATAACGTAATGATAAGAGTACCGTTAACAATCAATTATTTAGGCTATCTTGAAATAACTATTGTTAGTTGGTGCGCTCTCTGTCTAACTAGCTGTTCCTATTTATTGATTACTAACAAGTAACTCCGATACACAATTTAAAGGCTTAGCTCGCGTTAATTAAAATCTGAGTTTTTGTAGTCTGTTTTGGAGTATGTAATTTTCAATGCGGCTTTTTACGCTAGTACGTGCGTCTACATCTGATAAAATTCGCTCCGGATTAATTCGTAATGTGCGCTAGGCATTGTAGGCTACAACAATTTTTAACCGACTTCAAAAAAGGTGGAGATTCTCAATTCGGTCGTATTTTAATATTCAAAGAAATCGGTTTTCTTTTTAGTTTATGAACGTTTTTATTTGATTCCGTTCTGAACGTTTTTATGTGTGGAATCACATCTATCGCTGCCAAATGTATGAAGATATGAACTTGAAAAATAAGAATAAATGACAGCCATTTTGTAGGTATGTTACAGTACAAAATACTCTGAAACATTTTTACCCGTATTTTAGTCGATTCGATACTAGACGTGGGTACCTAAAGAGCGTCTTTTTCCTTGTTATGCTTTGTAGTGATTGCATGATTCAGTTCTACGGTACTGTAACACGTATTTTTGTAGTCATAGATTGATTTAGTACCTTCAGTTTGTTCAAAAAGCTTGCAATAGCACGCCGCGTCGCGCTCCTCGCTTTTTCTATTGTAAAATATATCCTTTCAAACCTTTTTCTTTATAGGAGGAGAAAAGAAGAATTAGTTATACGTGCATTGAATTTAGTGCATAGTAGATAGAACGCACCGCGTCGAATGAAGTCCAAGTTGAAAATGAAATATTTGCCCACGGGCGGGCAGAAGGAATCTTATACATTACTTTCGGCAAGAAGGAGATACATGAAGAAACTTATGTACGTATACCTAGCTAGTAATAGTTTATATATCAACAGCTAGAGATATCGGCTGAAGCTACCGATCACAAGTATTGTATCGGCAGAGGCTGGAATTGCTTCCTGTCATCATCGCAAGATAGTATTGGTATGGAATTACACAATGTCCTTTACTCTACCTTGAATTTAGTATCATTTTAGATATCGGTTTAAGCTAGTGATATAAATAATATCGACTGTCTGAGGAATCTTTTACGTTGCTCTCGGCTAGAAGGAGATTCATGACAAAACTTATGTAGTAACAGTTTATATGCAACTGCTGGGGATATCGAATGAAGCTACCGATAACGAATATCGTATCGACTGAGGCTGGAATTGCTTCTCGTCTTCATAGCACGATAGTATTTGTACACATCTCTTATACTGTACCTTAATCTAAATCTAGCTACATTTATCATTGAGGCTAACATTTTTGTCATCTTTTAGTGAGTGAGAGTGGCACAGCGTCAATTCGGTCGTAGTTTTAAATTAGTTGTTGAATTTAGTGCACGATAGGAGCCTCAAACTAAGTCTTTCCCCACACTGGTTTGAAATAACTAGTGAATTATAAGCGATATAAAGATATCGAGAAGGTATCGACTGCGGCGATTACTATCGCCTACGCGATATCGCTAAACCGCAATTTGTCACCATTTGGGTTACGGTTTTTAGTGAATAAATTGTATTTATTTTGTATTACATGTTATTGTTAGGTATGAGCATAGTTAGGTAATCATTTTTATAATAGATTTGTATTCATTTTCCTAGTGGAATTTCCAAAGCTTTTCCTTGAATAAGACCGATTTACCTACGAGTAAATATTTTTTGTATTATTATCATGACAAATTAAATAAATTATTGTTTACTGTAAAAACCATAAACAATGTCAACAAAACGTGAGTTACATACCCATATATATATATATCTCATAAAGTCCCATAAAGCGTGGCGTTAAACTATGTCACTGTGTTTGTCCTTGTCATTCTAACGTAAATAAATAGAGATGACAACAGATTTAAACAACACTTAACTAAGTGTGTTTATAGGAAAGACCTCACATAATAAAAAAAAATACTCGAAATATATACTTCTTGAAAAATATTTTTATAAAAAATCCCTTGTTGAAGTAGATAAAATCAGATTTTTCTAGCGTTTACTGATGTTATTTGTTACTTCACATAATTTAGTAAATAATGTTAACTTGGTGAATACAGTTTTAAAATAAGTTAAAATTGTAATTTTGCTCCCTTATTGAATTGATAAGGTACTCCAAGCTTTTTGCGACCTCTTGGCGGTTCTGCGTACCTAGTACACGTTGTTTGTATAAAAAGGAAGACTTATGTTAGCAATGGGACAAATGGGACTTTTTAGTCTCATTTGTTACATTAATGAAACTGGAAATAGGACTAGTGAGAATAATCGAATTTTCCTAGGATTTTGCGTAGTTTTATACAACCATACATTTTTGATACACTTTGAGTAAATATATGAAATGTATTAAAAATTATATTTTAATTCAGACATACACTATTATGAAAACAAGATAAGATACAGAAAAAAAAATATTAGTTCGAAAGATTAGGGCCAATATCAATAATTTACCTAGCACATAAAATCACAAACATGCAAGCACTCAAACCTTTTTAGTAAATAAATAAGTAAATATTGATGGAAAATGCACACAACACCATCTAGCCCCAAACTAAGCATAGCTTGTATTATGGTAACCAGATAGCTGATAGAATAGGTACATAATATTTTTTTTCTTTCAACTACGTAGTAATTGTATTATTAATCACTACAAAACCGATCACAAAGGACGTATTTTTTGCTTAGAACCAATACAGTGCAGTAATGTTATATGAAATCTCATTATTGCACTGTTTTTCATTATGGCACTGTTTATTCCTTTTTATTTATACATAAATTTACCACAGGTTTAATATCTCCCATTAAGTTTAATATAAAATGTTTGCATTAGATAAAAAAGATACCTACTGGCTGATAATAAAAATCGACTGAATAAAACGGTGAATAAAAAAATAAATGGCGCGCATTTTGTACCATTGTAAAACTTTGATTCTTCTTATTTTTAGTTCAAGTAGGTATATTTTATCACAGTAAAATTGACACAGAGATTGGTAGTAGAAAGAAAAGTAAATTACGCACCTTGCTAAAGAGAGTAATTAATGCACTCGTGTAAATTCAGTGCCCTCGCTTGCGCTCGGTCGGACACTAACATAACACTCGTGCATTAACACATTCACTGCCACTGACACGCCTCGCGTGTTCAGGCTAATCTAAGTCTCTACGCCAAGAACACGCCAGGCGTGTTTTGAATGTTTCGGTTATATTTCCAAAACTAGGCCAGATTTTCTGTTCAAATTTTTAGTGCATCATTTTTAAAGGATAGGCTATGGCATATTGAAGCGGTTCCCTAAAAAAACTAGTTAGATTTTTTTACAAAAAATAGGTATTTTGTAGTGCCGAGAACACGCTAGGTGTGTTCACTTACTGAAGCTCCCCTTAGGTTCCCAAACTTTTTTATTCTATTAAACGCTTCGCTAATTTCAGAGTTATAAGCTTGCGATATGAGATTTTTAACCAGTATTTGATGACAAAACGGAATGTCATAATTTATCGGACCGTTGTTTTTACCGTATACAGTACTGTGTCATGTATGAATAAATAATAAATAAATAAATAATGCCGGACATTTCACACAGCACCATCTGGCCCCAAAGTAAGCAGAGCTTGTGTTATGGGTACCACATGACTGATATACTACTTATATGAAGTCGCTTATACAACTCCATACGCCATCAATGAAAAAAAAACGTACCTATCCGATGTATATCTTTATATAATTATACATACACACACAGTGACATACACACGTACAGTAAAATTATCTCTATTATATAAAAATCAATTGATGTTCGTTTGTCTCGCTAAAAATTTTGTCATCATTAATATCTTCCGTTTCCGGTACAAATTTAACTTTTCCTGAAAAAAAGATAAGAAATTAATTTATTTCATTTGAATATTTTGAATTTAATTCATACTTATGTAATTAGGTAAGGCCAATCAACCAACATTACGATAATACGAGATAAATAACGTAAACAAACTTTCTGCAGTTCAAAACTTTTTATCGGTTTAATAATTTAGATGAATTCACTCATATAAGACTGAAAATATGTTTAAATATGATTGTCACTCAATATATTATTAAAAAAAAATGTACTTGCACTGTTAACAATGCCAATGTTACAGTTCACAATAAAACTTTATTCATTTATGCATGGGAATTTTAGTAAAAAAAGTTTGAGAACCTTGAATTACGTTATAATAAATTTACTTACTAAAATCTGTTTTTCTAAGCAATGCCGCGAGCACGCCTAGCGTGTCCGCGGTTTTATACGGTGGCATCTCGATAAACTTCAAGAAAATCGTGGTGGCAGTGAATGAGTTAATAACTCACTTTACGCTCGGTGCAACCATCTATTAAATACATTAAATACACTATTAAATACATACTTATGATACTTTGTAACACCCAGACACAGAACAAACACCTATGTTCATCACATAAATGTTTATCCTGGGATTGCTTATGTTAAGAGTACACCATAAACTACATCCTTAAATGACGAATCAGTATTTATTACGAGTTCTGGGTATTATGAGGAAATTAACTAACAACTGATTGAAGAACAAAGAACATTTTTAAAATTATACCGTACTTGTCAATGCGTAATCGACGCCATTTTAATGTGTCCCTTACCATAAGCGCGAACATTTATGGTGAGTTATGGTACAATGAAACTTATATTTTCTGATACCTACGTCATAGGGAACCCCTATGACGTCATAGGGAGTTTATAATTTAAGATATTTTATGGATGTGCGAAAAAAACTCGAAAACTCTGAGTATTGACTCGATACCCAGAGTTTCGAGAATAGAATTATTTTTATTGTAGACCAAAGCGCTCTTTGGTTTCGTACAACATCAATTGAATTTTTACACCCCACTTTTTTCTTCTATCAGTTTGGTGCACAATGTGAATGTGATTTTTACGGCCGTCATGATCGAACTTCGAAATTGAATTAAAATGGCCGGACGTGTGACTAGCTAGCGCGACGCGTACGTAACCCCTCTCTCCCCTGGCTGCACCCCGGCAGACGACGCCCGCCCGCGCGGGCCCGCGGTTAGTCGGCGCGCCGACTCGTAAATACGGCGGCGGCGGCGGCGCGGCGCGCACGTCTAATATCGAGTATCGATCGACTTAGTGAAACAAATGGTAGTTACTTTGTTCTAAACAAAACAGCTGCTCCTTGCCTTAATAGCAGAGCAGATTATCCCCAATTGATTACACCTCTGGTAAACCATATCAGTACCTATGATACTTATTAATAGGTATGTTATTTCAATGATTACACCTTTATAATAACTCACGTATTTCGCGCCCGATATTAAAGAACAATTATTTTTTTCCTATAAACATAATGCGATGGAATCTATTATACGCGGATAATATGATCCGTTATTGGGCATAATTATAGCTATAAATGCAATAATTTGATTTGCATTTGAAATTATGAATGCGACACGCGACAACTGAAATCATAGGTTATTTTGGTAATGCCTAATTATTTTTGAATCATAGTGTAGTTAGACGTGTGATTACGGTTGGATTATAATACATTATAATAAATAAAAAATATAGGGAATACAACCAATAGTCGTACAAAAAAACTCTAGGTGGTCATTCCGGGATGACGTTTGGAATAGACAAATGACGATCGACTTTGTGACTATATAATAACGAAACTATAACTTTTCATTACATTATTTTTTGTCGTCTTGCAAAGCAAACATTACGCTTTTATATTATATATTTTCTCGCGATATTTCCGGTTAATTTTGGTGTTTTTATTTAAATAGTGCAAGAGCTATTGACTCGGGTGTGAATAATTGGAATAAAAGCTTTATATTTCTTTGTGATTCGAGCAAAAATATTCCTTAGTTATTTTATATGAAAGGTACCATTTATATTAAGTAAATATAAAATGACGAACGACAAGATACGACTTTGTGACATACTATAAACAATATAAACACAAAATTGTCTTTATTATGAAACAGACCAACGAAGAAGAACTTTTCATTAGCAGAATTGTCATCAAGACAGATGTCACTATTATCAGAAGAAAAAAAAAGAACAAGTTAGTAAATCGGGCGTTCAAATACTAAAAAAATATTGACGTGTGAAGGACGATTTTGTTCACGTCGGTTATACTTTTGCTATATGAAAGACCTTCGTCGGTGTGCTTTATCATAATAATTACTTACATACCTAATTTCAGCTGTAAACGTGCGCTAACACGTTGATACACGTTGGTATTAAGGAAATAATAACGTATTTACTTATTATTTGTTTAATTTACACAATAAACAACGTTATTTTATTTGTTTGTTTTTAATATAATTGTAGAACCAGAACTTTTGAACATCATCATTCATATACCTAAGAAATTTGCTCCTGTCGGTGATCCTGATGCTCCTTCCTCCATGTGCTCGTTACAAAGCCGACATGACAACCTTCTCATTGATAAAGGTGTCGGCAAAACGATAAACGAAATATAGGAGCAATTGATTAGCTTTGAAATATGGAACGACTGAAATTACTTCAATAGATGTCATAATCAACACAACAGACGATACGATAATTTGAATTTGGAAACAAAACGACTGTATTCGAGGAACATTTCAACGACATTATCGCTCCGATATAACGAAATCGGTTTGATGAGTTGACGCCCTAGCTAAAATAGAAATATTGAAAATCAAATAGAATCAAATAAATCAAATAGAAAATTTAAAAAACGTGTGCGACCGCGGACGCCCGACAGAAGTTATAACTTAAAATAATCTAACTAGCGCTGTGGGTTAGAGTGAAAGAGGAGGAGCCTGCCTACCGCTGCCGTATGTGAGAGAAAGGGAAGCCAGGCAGACTGGCGCCGTAACGCGTTACGTAACGAAGCGGTTTTCCCCTTCCATAAGAAGTTATCACTTCAAAAAAATCTTAATTCTGATCTATTTCATATATATGACATTTTAATTTATTACTTCTAAACTTCACAATAGGGAAACATGCCAGCAAATGGGGGTTCAAAGTGCCTATTTCTATACAGTTTGGTACAAAATTCTATAACCCCACTGTCTAGACAAGTCGTGCTTCCACACAGACGGTTTTGAGATTAAGGCGATTCCCTGATCAAATGATTTTGACGATTTTGAAAACAATTGCAATTTGAGCGCCGTGAATAGGTCACGGCGCTCAAATTGCAATTGTTTTTATAAGAAAACATACAAATAAAAAAAATACCAAAAACTTTTTACAAAATAACTGGTAATGTTATTACTTACTTTCCGCCTATTGGTGTATGATACTAATAAAAACGACGTGAACTTTATGAGAAGATGATAACTATTGAACAATTCAGTATAAGCAGTTACTTTAAATACATTTCACTCAAAACTTTCGTGAGTTGTACTATCCATTTTGAGTGCGAACCGTAAATTCGAGCGGCAACGAGCGGACCGCGGATCAAACTCACCCTGATGAAGATTCTCTAGATGAATCGAAACAGTATCGGTGCCTCCATCGACTAAATAATACACGAGTAAAGCCCGTGTTTATCAAAATGTATACTTTAAAAACAATCTGAAAAGAGTACAGAGAAAAATTTGGAGGCAAATTATTGAAAATACGTAACCATTCTTCTTCTACTATATATTTGTCAAATACCACTCACTCATTCATCACGAAATCTCAGAAACCATCGACCGGATAAGAATGAAATTTAGCATGCAGCTTCCTCTAGGGCCGTAGGTGCTCGCTAAGAAAGGTTTTCAAAAAAATCACTCGGGATCATGGTCAATCCGCGGAAACCGCGATTATACTTTGTAATTTTTCCGAAACATTAATTTGTTGAATTATTATCTTGCTACTCTTTATCTACCTCACGGGCAAAGCCGCGGGAAACAGCTAGTTTTAGCTTTTATAACTATTATACCTTAAATTAACGAACAGATAGCAACGAAATAGCTTTAAAAAATAACTCATTTTTCTATACAACATTTAATTTACTGTGGGCATCGTCTTAAGTTGAAATATCAAGTTTACGAGGTTTACGAGCAAACAATAAACATTGCCTGGGTTTGCTTTCATCGTTCGAGATTTATTATGTCTTCGCACAGGGGTGTAGCAGGGACAGATGAGTCTAGAATACATTAATTTTTTTTAATGCACAATACACCATCTGGCCCTACTAAGCAAAGCTCATACTATGATATGAATGACTGATAGAATAATATACTGACATACTTTTTTATAAATACTAAGGATAATGTATCACATCCAGAGGCACAGACAGAACAAACATGTCTATCACGTAAATGTTTGTCTAGGGTGGACATCAAACCTACAGCGCAGAAAACAAATTCACAACCAACTGAGCTGCAAGGCCAGCCAATCATTCTAGAATCTTAAATTATTTGATTATTAAAATAAAATCCATATTATATTATGTTACATATTTGTAGTGGAAGTGAAAGGAGCAGTAAAACGAAATACACTAACATGCTCGCATCTCTTAGGGCTAATAATTCCGCGCGGTTCAATAAGTATTCGCAATTTTGTTTCGCAATATTAATAAGTTGCATGTAGTGAAACACTTGACGAGTGGAAATAATCAAATTTAACAAAACATACGAACTATTATACTTTTAACCGACCTTTTCAAAAAACGAGGAAGTTCTCAATAACGAATTTATTATGAACCGATTTCAAAATATATTTTTTTACAAATATACTTCAAATACGTCAAATATATTTTCCGATTAGTCCCATAGATATTTCATCAAAATCAGTTCAGTAGTTTGGTTATTATATTAAAATAGCTGGAGAAAATAATATATGTCATCCAAATAAACTTAATTCGTATTTTCTTTCCTGTGACTTTCCAGTGACTTTCCAGTGGTGTTTTATTTCGCAATATTATAAAGTAAAAAAAAAACGTAAAATAAAAACATTTTAACCGACTTCAAAAAGGAAGATGTTCTCAATTCGGTTGTTTTTATTATATTCAATGAAGTTGGTTTTTTTTTACATTTTAAAACGTAATTATCCAATCTCAATAGGACATCTCGGATGGATTTACGAGTAGAGGTAGGCCAAAGAAAAGATGGATGGATTGTGTGAAGGATGACATGAGTAAGAAAGAAGTGAGTGTTGAGATGACGGCTGATAGAGGAGAATGGAAGAAGAACACATGTTGTGCCGACCCCACATAATGTGGGAAAAGGGCAGGAAGATGATGATGAATAGGACATCTTGGATCTCTAGTTATTTAGTTATTTAAATCTTTTATCTCTAGTTTGAAAATATCTAAAGAGGGATAGTCAGAAGCACGTCCAAACATAAATTTGGCATTCCCATACTTTACAACATACTTTTCTTGTATAACGTATTTTACATGCAAGCCCATCGTAAGTAAGAAATACAAACCGTTCTATTTATTGTCACTATTGACAGTTATTTTCATGCATTAGTTTACAGTTTTTTTTGTAAGAATCATGGCTGAAAAATAAATTAGGAATTTTGATACTAAAGACAGGACCTGTCTCGAGGACGAAATCTCATTACAGCTTCTGATATTTTTTAAGTTGTTTAGGTTTGGACTTTCTTCTTGGGTCATTGATACAGTGAGTTTTTGACTTGTAGGTAACTAAGAAAGTAAATCATGGAAAGTAAAACGAATCGTAAGTAATATAATTTTTAAATTGAAGCATAATTTTTTGCTGTACCTAAATGTATACCTACACGGGCAATTTTTTGAGCAATAGTTGCTCGGCTACTAATATAATATAGAACATTATGAAACAGTTTCTTAAAATGCTCCATAACGCCAGATACAGTTTGGCTGTATCTCTTAATTATTGCCATTGCCGTGTATTGCATGATATTACCCATTATTCTGTAGTTGCTAGACTAGCTAAAATTTCCTTCGAACGACCTTAATTTGCTTGCACCAAAGTCTAAATTAGAGAAGGATTTTAAACGACAGTTCGAAAATAAGTAAAAATGTATATTAAGTTTCTCTATTTAATAGATTTGCCTAAGATTTTCTAATTAAAATAAGCTAAAACACGTCGGTCCTACGTTAATTTCGTATATATTTGAAATGTCATTCAAAAGTGTTACTCCAATTCAGACTTTAATTCTAACAAAATAAGATTGTTCGTATTTTAGAAAATTGTAGTTAGCTCGGCGAAACTACAGAATCTTAGCCATTATCGTGACGTCATAATCAGACAGTATTGACCTGGATCGAGCAATTTTAAATTGCCCGTGTAAGCGTACTCAATAGATATATCTTCATAGGTTAATAAAGTTTTTGTATTTTTTAGAGCTGTATACAGTAAACTTGTCTTAATACTTGTCTTAAGCACATAATACTTATAAGCACAAGTACAGAAGGCATACTCTGCGAAAACATTTAAATACATAGCGAATCCTATGTGCCGGAGGTGCCGGTTCCTCCTAACCCCAGTTCAAGAAGAATCCGGCAAGAAACGCGTCTGGTCTTAACACTTTTTTGTATGATCCTTGCCAATTTTGTTACGGATGCCGAGTCGAGTTGGAGCAGATTCATCCCAAGCGTTTTTTGTCATCTATATGCTCTAATATACAGTTTCTGTTTGAATACGTTTTTAAATTTGCCAATCGACAAATCTAACACGTCGCTTGGGTCGAGTGACAACCCTTACCATGAAGCCTATTTTACCTGTATCAGAACTTCCGTAGGTATTAGTTATATTAGACCTAGTTAAGTCGGTAAGTTTAAGTTAAGTACGATACACCACGCCTTAGTTCGTAACTTGATGAATAAGTAATGAATGGACTTAGACTACTTGGTAGTTTCAAAGCCTTGGGTTCGTAGAAAGCGGGGACTGTAATATACCGGTGACACTACGTTGATTTTCGAGAATAGCATACGAGACGAGATCGTCTAATACCTAGCATGAATTAGCGAATTGATCCGCGCGATTTCTACCGCCATATTCTGATGTAGGTACTATGTAATTTTCAACGCAGTGTTTCCCGCTCGTGCGTTCGCTTACGTCTGATTCCACAAAACGGCACGAAAAAATTCGCGGATTGATTCGCAAGGCGCGCTAAGTCTGGCTAATTCAACTTTTGATACGATGTTAGATCCAAATACATTGGCACACCTAACTTCTCCGCCAGATGAGGTACAGTGACACGGTAGAAAGAGTAGTAGGTACTATATAAGTAAATATAATGTTAGGCACCTAGCAAAATTGGACTTTGTTGCATCATAGCAAAAGTCGCTATATTTATGTAAATATTTTCGCGGAACCCGCCTAATATATCGCACAAAAAAATATCGTCCCTATTCATACATAAATCTACTTACCTAATATACCCAAACCTACGAAGATAGGCACAGAATACTTATAATTACAAGTAGGTAATAGATATACCTAAGGTACACTTTTCCATGACTACACTACATGCAAAGTGAGTGTTTCTACGGAATATAACCGCATTCGTTGGCTCTCACCTTTGGCCCTTAAACTTGTACTTACAGCTAGGTATGTCACAGAATAACAGAATACGATAAGTTAGGTACACCTAACAGAACACTTATTACAAGTACATACTTCTCGAAAACAATAGTGTATTTACTACGACGCAATAAAGTGCAAATCAGCTTGGAGCCAAACATATGTCTACCTTCATAGTACATTTCTTTCAATCGCGTAATATTTCGTCTAGCGCGGCACTTGTCTACGAATTTGCCCCACATGTTGGGTGCGCAAATGTACTTTACTTCATAATCTAAGTAGTATTATTGTGGAGTAGGCTAGTAGTAGGTAGGTATATCAGAATACTTATCATTCTCTGGTACGTGGATAAAGACATGGTAGGACAGGCTTTAGTCCATTCATTAGTATATTATTGAGCTTCTGTACGCGGTATCGCATGCGTTGTACCTACTTAAAGATATAGTACATGTATCACCGAGCTTTGCTCGGTATAAAACACGGATAAAACGACGATTTCTAAAATGAAACCTAGCTAGATCGATTTGTCGTCCCCGAAACCCCCTCTGTATACAACGCATGACATCACGAAAAGAGATATTTCTGTAGACTAAAATTCGAAAGAGTTTTAGAAAAAATATAGACAAAGAAAATATGTTATATCTATTTATTTTGTCATCTTACTCGCCCAATATAAGTAGCAATAATGTGCGAGTGAGATAACATGTCTCAAACAGTTCGTTTTAAAATGCAGAAGGCGCCTACGGTATCAATAAAATTGAAACTAAAATTGTTCCGCTGCAAATTAATCGAACTTCGCGAACTTTTCATTGAAACTTTTATTCGCTTCTTGAACTCACTAAACTATGCGCTGAAGTTAGCTGGTTTATATTTCGATCGGTTATTAACGGTCGGAGTTAGTTATATTATTTTGTTGAGAAGGATCTTGGCATACTTATTATAATTAAGTTTTAAAAACAAAAAAGAAAACCGACTTCATTTATTTAAAAATACTAAATTTCGTTTACTTGGATGACATATTTTTTCCAGCTATTTAGATTTAAAAACCAAACTACTGAACCGATTTTGATGAAATTTCTATGGGACTAATCGAAATGTATATCCTTCCACATAAAAAAGACATCTTCCAAATCGGTTGATAAATGACGGTAGTTATGTAACAAACATTAAAAAAAATATAATTGTCTGTAAAGTCGTTTTACGGACGATAATTTTACGTGATAACGTCATAAGAAAACAAAACAGTATAGGTTGAATTAGGTAGGTAAAACGTGTAGGTTGTGTGCTGCCGCTGTCTCTCTTCTACTCGGGCGCATCGACCGATGGAGTGGAAGAGAGATAGATGCATCACAAGCCGAATGCTTAGGCCGATCATGCCTCTATCACTTTTTCGTGCTTGCAGCTGGCATTCATGGATTTATAAGACCTTATCACGTCAAAATGAGAACCTCCTCCTTTTTGTTAAAAACAAATTTCAGCTGTCAAGTATTTTGTTCGTATGAATAATCGAATTTAATAATCGCAACACTGGTCTAAGTCTGCTAAGGAGATTGTGATGTCATCATTGTCATCAATGTTTCTGCAGTTGTTCAATACACACATGGCGTGCAAATGTTAATAATTACTAGCGTATAGGTCAAATGTGTCATTATCATCATAAACTAAAATAAAATATGCATCATCTATGAATTACCAAGGTCATCGAAGTTCTCATGGTTTTATCGACAATTTTTGATGTCACACAGTACCTACCCACTTTCCGAGAGGTTGGTACAGTCAGCAAAGGTGTGTGCGTGTTATTGACGAGAAAGAGAAAATGAATAGAGAAGGAGAACGCATCCGCTTTTAAACTATGGTTGTGTATAAAGTGTGCTGTTATATAAACTAATTCAGGATATAATGTTAATGTTGCTTATTACCACGGTATCTCACCTTCAGAGTTTACATAATATCATATGCTACTACTGTAAGGTTGGCTTGATTTTTTTTTATATTTACACTATAACATGCTAGTTTTGCACACGCAGTAACTACTTTAAAAAATGGTCTTTGTCCGTGTCTCTAAGATACAATCGATATTTGTACCAAATTTCATCAAGATCCAATAAGCCGTTTGCCGTGAAAAGATAAACAAATACATTTTAACCAAACTTCTAAATTTATAATATTCGTTTGGATTGGATGTTTCGTTTCATTTTCGTAAGCTGCAAGCTCAAACGACGTCAACTTTAGGGAAAGATGATTGTTGAATATTACACAATTATTTTATAATACAAACATTAAACTATTTTTTTTAAACAATTTGTAACCAGGAATTGGAGGCTAAATATGGAAAATACATAACATATTATCTTTTATTACAATTATTCCTTCATTTACGAGATATCCACTAAATATTAGTTAAAAAGAGACTGCTTTTTTCCATTCAAAAGTTAATTAACAGAGGGCAACATTTTAATAAAAATAATATTTATTTATTCCGATAACTAAGATCTATTGCACATCAAAATAAAAGTAAAAATCGAATAAAATCATTGATCAATAATATAAATTAAATTAAATGTCAAAAACTATTCCTACTAACCTAAATACCACCTTAATTAATATAATAGATTTGCCGAGCAAAATAATTAATCAGGGTTGACACCCAAAAACTTTGCAGGACACTGTCTCACCTGCCTGCAAGAGCCCCAAGATTCCTATTGGGACTAAGTTTAGTAAAATAAACCCTGTTCAATCTTTCACCGCATGTATTAAGAGTTAGTAAGTAGGCTGGATATACTATGGTACACTCCGCTATGTGATGTGATGACAGACGACGCACTTAAGGCTCGACAAAAGCCTTTTTAAAACCGTCTGGCTACGTGTGAATCGCTTTCAAGTGCGGGTTTGTTTAGGGAGGGAAAAATGCTCTACCCATAGTCGTAGAATTTTAGAGCACCTGGAATATTGATAAGGTAGAAGCAGTACATTGCATAGCCAACGAGAAATTTGCCGTGTGTTGAAATTCAGTCTTAAACGATTTTTAAACCAATGAAAAATCAGAAGAGGAAGGAACAGTCACTACATAGTATTAAAACACAGTCGCTTTCCGCTGTCTGTCTGTCCCTATGTATGCTTAGATCTTTAAAACTACGCAACGGATTTTGATGCGGTTTTTTTAATAGATAGAGTGATTCAAGAGAAAGGTTTATATGTATACATAATACATGCATAATATATTAAAGAAACACTGATCATTTTAGAGGTTACTAATGTGATGTCGTAAATAAACACATTTGTTTGCGCTTATATTGCAAACGCTGCTGGCTGAACCATTCTGTAGTATATTTAGTATTAGCATTGCACCCGCCATTGCACCCGTCGGGGCGGGTCGCTAGTGTCTTATATAATGTAATTCTTCTAATATTGTGTATATTTACATTGTTCTCTACACGTCTTATGTTTCAAACTTGTCTTCAAAAATACTTGTCTTCTCATACAATGATCAAGCAAAGCTATCTGTAAAGTCATATTGTGCATCGGAAGCACGTTCTAAATGATATATCAATATAAGGACATCAGTGTCAAGTGTCTGTCATGTGCAAGCGCATGTGACCGACATCGATATCGTTATTTGATCTTGGGAGACGGAACGTTATGGGAGCAATGCTGTTGAGTATAATCTATATATTAATACGTGAAGCAAACACTTTGTACCACTTTACGAAAATTACGCGGACGGAGGAGTATGAAATTTCGCACACTTATAGTTTATATAGAGAAGGAGTGCAGAATGCTAATATTTTTTTAAATTATGCATAAAAAATATATTAATTATTACGGTATGGTTGAATTTCGACCAGTGGGCGACCACTAGTAAAGATAAAACAGACTAGACATAAACATATTTTGATACTTGCGTCAGATAAACCGAATTATCAAGCAAGCATTGTCATTTGTAACGTCTACACTTCCTATAATAGGATCCTTTGATCTATGGCGCAGTCGACCTAAGCCCGCCTGAGACGCAGATGGTTGCTCGTTCGATTCCCGCTGCGGGGCAAATGTTTGTATGATCTCAAGTATTTGTTTCGGGGTCTGGGTGTTTTTCTATGTACTTATAATAAGTATTTTTTCAAAAAAAGTATAAATGTAATACTATAATTTATCTGGTACCCATAACACAAGCTCTGCTTACCTTGGAGCACGATGATGCTGTGTGAAATGTCCGGCGTTATTTATTATATTTTATATACAAAAAAAAATAAAAAACGTACTGAAAATTCCAATGAAACACTTAACGTACTTTTAAAACGCAATAATAAGTTACAAAGAGATGTCTATGTCTTCCTACCTTTGAGGAAAATGTTATAATAAGTACCTACTCATATTGTCTGCATCGCGGCTTCGTGAGACAAAAATTTGATCAACATATTTCCCACGCCTTATCAAATTTTATTTATAAATCCAATAAAAAACCTTTTACCATACGCGTCTCCAAAAACTGTCGCCTATTGAGTTATTGAATCATCCACATATCCTTCCTAAAATTGCTCCGAATTATACACGGGTTACATAGGTTAACATCAGTAAGAGCTTATTTAAATTAATTACGTTTTAAAACTAAAATGAAAACCGACTTCATTTATATAAAAATACGAAATTTCATTACTTGGATGTAATTTTAAAAACCACACATCGGACAGAGAAAAAAAATTGTATGAGATCAATCGGAAGGTTCTTTCACATATGTTTTTTTCAATTTGTTTCATAAATGACGGAGTTATTAGGAAACAAACATTAAAAAAATACAACCGAATTAAGAACCTCCTCCTTTATTTGAAGTCAGTTAAAAAAGAAACGCAATCAATAAAAAAAACATGTGTACAATTCACACGTGGTAGAAATGGCATACCTATAGGCATAAAGCTAGGTGCATATACCTATAGGCATAAAGCTAGGTGAATATACCTATAGGCATAAAGCTAGGTGAATATACCTATAGGCATAAAGCTAGGTGCATATACCTATAGGCATAAAGCTAGGTGCATATACCTATAGGCATAAAGCTAGGTGAATATACCTATAGGCATAAAGCTAGGTGCATATACCTATAGGCATAAAGCTAGGTGCATATACCTATAGGCATAAAGCTAGGTGAATATACCTATAGGCATAAAGCTAGGTGCATATACCTATAGGCATAAAGCTAGGTGAATATACCTATAGGCATAAAGCTAGGTGCATATACCTATAGGCATAAAGCTAGGTGAATATACCTATAGGCATAAAGCTAGGTGCATATACCTATAGGCATAAAGCTAGGTGAATATAACTATAGGCATAAAGCTAGGTGCATATACCTATAGGCATAAAGCTAGGCGACAGGCGTTTTACTAGCCTGTCGTTTACCCATGGACGAAAATACGCTTTTAACAGAGATATAAGCGTACAAATTGTGTTTGAAATCAGTGATTGAGAAGTTCACGTCGTTGCTAGTCGTTGCTGCCGCGAGTTACGTAATCGGGGGTCAAATTAAATTTGACAATAAGAATGTTGTAATGATAAATAGATAAGAGCTTTATTTGACACAACATTACACAGACACACATCATACTTCGTATTTATATATTACTAGGTGCTGCCCGCGGCTTCGCGCTCGTGGTACCTACATAAAAAGTAGCCTATTTCCTTCTGCAAGGTCCCATCTATCTCTATACCATTCATCAAAATCGGTTCAGCGGTTTAGGCGTGAAAACGTGACAGACAGACAGATAGAGTTACTTTCGCATTTATAATATTAGTATGGATGCACCGTGTTAAAATATAAATACGAAAGTGTCTCGTCTGTATTTTACCTCTTCACAGCTAAATGGCTGACCGGATCTTGATGAAATTTCGTAAGGTAATAGATTGTATCTTGAGCAAGGACATAGGCTATTTTTTATGTAGGTAACACGCGTGCGAAGCTGCGGGTAGCAGCTAGTTTTGTCATAAAAACACCAAGAATTACTATTGGTTAGTTAATTGGTTACCGCTCAACTTAATAAATCCTATTGACGGATTTCGATTTTCGACCGAAATTCAGAACAAACTTCACTAATTGGCCGAAGTTATGGTTTGTTTTGAAATATTATTTTGTTTGTTTTGTACGAAATGAGCAAGTTTCAATTCATGGAAATCAATGTAAGAATTTGTTATTGTTAATTTTGACTAACAAACATTTGGTTCAAAAAATATTTATTGAGAACAAGATATTCTCTTTGCGTATAGAGAGAGCTAAGACAAAATTAGAGCTTGTTTCATTTTTACGTTGATACCGACATTTTAGCCATTTTTAATCCAAAATACCTGAAAAAAGAATCTAAATTTCTTTTAATTGGATGACATATATATATTTCTGGTTATTTTGATTTAAAATCCAAACTACTAAACCGATTTTAATGAAATTTCTATGTGAACAATCGTAAAAGTATATCCTTACATATGAAATAATATAAATCCAAATCGGTTCACAAAAGCCTTAGTGTTTTTATGATATGATAATAGTTATGGTGAATAAAAAATGTATTTGATTATTTCCTGCGTCCAAGTTATATACCAAAAAAGTTCTTCAGACAATCGTGAACCATTTTTATGACTTAGCGCACTTATTATTAATCCGCGCGGATTAAAACGTCCTTTTCTAAAGTATAATCTGAAGTATGAAGTGCTTGCGCGTGTCTGATTCTATGTTTCACGCGAAACCAATCCGCGCTGGGCCTAAAATTTACAAACTTTGGTCATATATGGTTAGATTGATGATTGGATTGATTGGGTTAAATTTCATGCTAATTACGAGTATTTACAGTAAATCAAAAACATAGGTACCTACCCATAATACCATAATCATCTAATAGATGAGAACACTGGTAGTCTAATAGTGTAGTGGCCCCGTCTTTCGATCCTAAGGTTTTGGGTTCGAATACAGACGTGCTCTAAAATATTTTTCTGTTCGCGCTACATCAGTTCTGCCAAATGTCGATGAAAAAATCATGAAACAACCAATCGGAATAGTATTGGAGTAATTGTACTAAATATTTGTCCATCTATTTAATGTTTTATAATGGACTAGGTGAACCAATATAACCTCTTAAATTATCAGGGTTTCTCTACTATATTATGCACGTATTATACATATAAACCTTCCTCTTGAATCACTCTATCTATTAAAAAACCGCATCATAATTCGTTGCGTAGTTTTAAAGATCAAAGCACACGTAGGGACAGACAGACAGCGGGAAGCGACTTTGTTTTATACTATGTAGTGATTTCCGCAAATATTTTGCGGATGATGAAAATAATACTATAATTAAAAGATAAAATTATAACTAGTTTAGTAATTTTAAGTGGAATAACGTTTGAGAAACGTGTTGATGAATGGGCGTGCTCAGGAAATTACTAATCATCTTTCTCATTCATACAAATAAATAAACAATGAACGGCCGAGACCGTGAATTGCCTTATCCGTGAATAAATCAAGATAATTACAACACATGGCTGTGGAACGTGTGAAATGTTGACTCTTATTATTTTTTTATTAAATTAATAAGTTGGCATTGGGATTTTATCATTCGGAAACCATAATTAATCTCACAAGTTGGTACAGCCGGGTGAAAGAATTAACGGACTTGAAATATCGATGTTGAAACAGGGCCACTTATCTAGATCATTAAAATTAAATAAATAATGCTGGACATTTCACGTAACATTAAGCAGAGCTTGTGTTATTACTAACTAGCGACCTGCCCCGGCTTCACACGGGTACAATGCTGATACTAATTATACTACAGAATGGTTATCCCTAAGAGATAGACATATACAATCGCTGACTTTTTTGTAAACCTTTTTAAGGTGTACAATACTGTAGTACATTTTTTTGATCTATTTCGTAGGGTTCAGCCAGCGTTTTTCTCGTTTTATTCATAATAAAAAAAAGGAAAACATCTGCCATCTGCGAGCTATTCTGGCGTGCGCTGCAAAAACCGTTAGAATTACACAAAGTACAAATCCTGCGCACACCAAGTCGCGGGCACCAGCTAAACTATATGTGTGCGAAATTTCATACGCCTCCGTCCTCGCAATTTTCGTAAAAAAGGGTACAAAGTTTTTGCTTTACGTATTAATATATAGATAATGTAAATGTGCATGCATTGCCGTATAGAATAACAATCTATTGTCAGTACAAGTCAACCCCAAATTAGCATAGCGCTGTTTAAATAGGACAATTTACACGCAAAGCAAAAAGTGGTTTTGATCTACAATAAACAATTGTGCACGCAATATAAACACGTGCTTGTATATTTGCGTACACCGTAAATACGTAGGTAAATATGTAAAAAATAATGTAACAAAAAAATAATAATGCTTCTATTCAGTTGTTATTAAAGTCTATTGAACTATATTAAGTGTACTTGTTTTTGCAAAACGTAAGTATGTAGGTTTGTAACATAAAAAAAATTACGAGTTGAACTCCGGGAGTGCCGACAGAAGTAAACTTATAATAATAAACACCCCTTACTATCGATAAATCCAGTAAATCCACTATCAAATCACAAACAAAACACAATCAAAGTTCACTGAACTCACACGGACCAATGCGAAACGCGACTGCCAATCAAATACTGAACGAACACAGATGATGCAATATTTTTTGTTCAGAATGTAGATAATATATCAAAGAACCTAACTCAGTAAACTTCTCCATACAAAAGTAGACTGTAAACATGTGAATTAAGGTTTATAATAAAATGGGGCCAAACGCCAAACTAAACGTCTATACTCGGTATAGACGTTTAGTTGTGATATATGCACACACTAAAGCTGCGTCTCGTAACGGTGTCGCGAGGCCAGAGGTTTTACCTCATCTAAAAATATGCGTACCGCGCTAAAAGAAGTTTTAACTTCAAAAAATATTTGATACTAGCTTCTGCCCGCGGCTTCGCACGCATAGTACATATATAAAAATAGCCTATGTCCGTTCCTAAGATACAATCTATACCCATACCAAATTTTATTGAAGCAAAAAAATAAAAAATGTTCTGTTGATCCGATGGCTACCAAACTTCACAGGATGACCCGCTAGGCCAAACTGAGGATTTCCTAAAAAAATCATCGAATGTCCAGCCGTTTCGAAGTCTATAAGGACTATATATATATACTTACTCACAGCGCCTTTTATAGATATAGATAGATAAATAATTATAAATTTACAACTATCTGATATTTTCCTTAACTGCTTGCTGCTTCTTGTACCGCTACTTTTCCTTATCTTCTATTTTGACAAATTTAATGATAAATGTTAATGAGCTACCTACCCCATATGTTTCGGTTTACTTGCTAGTTTTGAAATATGCGGCAGAAATTACCGTAGGCCCTCATTTTTGATTAGTAAAACTGGAATCTTGTTTTTTTTTTAGCTTTAAGAGACCGTAGACCTATATATTATTTTAGTAGAGCAAATATTGCTAGCATTTCGGTTGGTTAATTTCTAAAATTAGGAATTGTCTAAAATATATTTAGTTAGTCATAGCATTTGTAAAACCTATTCGAGTGGTACCATCTAACTAAATAAGGTACGCTTAATTATATTAGATAAAATTAAATTATGATAAGTTGGTAGCAGCAGAATACCAAAGGATAATTTGACAGTTCAAAACCTAATTTTAGCTAAAATTAGTTAGGTTGGTGTCAACGGAATTGAGGCCATTGTACAGTACTAGCTGCTGTCCGCGGCTTCGCACGCGTGGTGCCTACCAAAAACATAGCTCCAAGGTCCCATGTATCTCTATACCAAAAATCATGAAAATGGGCTCAGCGGTTTATGCGTGAAAACGTGACAGACAGACAGAGTTACTTTCGCATTTATAATATAGTACGGATTTACTTGTATACGAAATACGAATGCGAGATCTTTATAACGTTTTTTTTTCAATAGGTATTACATTTTTTACAAAATTGAAAACTTAGTACAGTACCTACACAAAAGAGACAAATTAAGATATTTTTAATTAGTCGGATCTAAATAATAAGAAGTTTTCTATCTTCTATTATGTCCATGTAAAAATATTCGACTATTCAAGTCAATAAATTAAAAGAAAACAAACAGAACATCTGCCAATCAATTTTGATGTTTACAATATCACCCTTCATCACAGAATACGAGTAAAGCCGAAAAACAAACATAGCTTGATTGAGTTGCTGAACACCGGTTACGTTATCATTGAGGCCTGAAGGGCTCGAATTGCAATGACCAATAGGGTTGATCGTTTGCATAGGAAGTTAGCCGGACTTGCCACGACTAGAATGCTCTGTCCGGCTAAATTTCCGTTGAATTTCGCTAATTACAATTTATTTTTTTCTCTCAGTAACGTTAAGGTGGCGTTGAGACTGCTCCAAACTTTTGCAGTTCTCATCGTTTTTTTGTAACTTGTCTTGTGTATATTGTTCTGAATTTTAAATTTTTTATTTATCCGGCTGAATTCAACGACAATTCAGCCCGATTTGCTACAATTTTAATACCGTCCTGATTCATTTTCGTTGAATAGTATAGACAACCTTAACATACTTACATACCTACCTAAAAGTTAATAATAAATCTTTACCTATGAAGTTTCTAGCATAAATTGAATTAATTAAATTCTGTTAATAAATTTGACTATTTTATATATATTGGATTGATGTACTGTTATGTTATTATAATTAATATGAATAAATAAATATATAATAAAGTTGCCGTTTATACTAAGAACAGACTTCATAAGTAAAATCTATAGGTTTTATTAATAACCTGCTGCCCGCGGCTTCGTACGCGTGGTACTTACATAAAAACAAGTCCTGCCTCAATCAAGATTCGTAAAGTCGTTTAGCTGTGAAAACGTCATAAACAGACAAATAGACTCGAATTTATGAACATATCTATTTATATATATATAGATTCTTGTCTTGTCTTGGATAAATTATTGTAAACAAAAAAAATATAAGCAGCTCAGATGACCGGCGCTATGCCGAGACTTTGACTGCAAGAAATTGGCGCTTACTTTATTTATTGTTACGTTCGGCTTTGTCCGGTTTTGTCCGGCTTTACAGATGAGCTGCCCAACGAAACTGAGGGGTGCCATGAATGGTCAGTTAATTGCTCCATAAATCACAGACTCGAACCATTGATAGTTTCCTCTCTCGGCCAACAGATGGGGTCAGCGCGTGTCCGTTGTCTGAATTGTTAGGATAAACAATTTAAACCGGTTCATAATTTGAAATATGATGTCATCGTTGATTACATCCCTATTGTAAATATCATTTCAATTTCGTCTGGTCTCGTGCTGTTAAATGGTGGTAATCAGTTTATTTGTTTACTTTTAAGGGTTGAAATATATATCATTTGCAAATCTTATTATTATGATACTAATATTATTCATAAAATATTATTATCCATACTAATATTATAAATTCAAGTGCCCTTTGTCTATCTGTTTATTTGTAACCTTTTCACGCCGAAACGGCTAACGAAAATACGATACGAAAATAGGTACGGAGATTGTATCTTGGGGACTGACATGGGGTACTTCTTTTGTAGGTATTGGGTACATACCACATGTGCAGGTAGTTTTTTTGTGGTCACTTAAGTACCTGACTACGTAAGTAGGTACACTAGTAATGATACAATCTCGTAAATATAGAAATAAGAAGCACAAGTGCTTAAAATTATATTTTTAAATCTTAATCATGAACATAATGATTTTTAACCGACTTCAAAAAAAGGAGGAGGTTCTCATTTCGTATTTTTTTAATGTTTCTTTTTACTTCATAACTCCGTCGTTTATAAACGTGTTTAAAAAATTCATCTTTTATATGAAAGGATAGACTTTCCGATTGGTCCCAAAGAAATTAAGAAATTACGAAATTACGAAAAATTACAAAGAAATTACGAAATCGGTTCAGTAGTTTGGTTTTTAAATCAAAATAGCTGAAACATCTAAGTAAACGATATTTCGTAATTATATATAAATTATGTCGGTTTTCTTTTTCAAAACGTAATTATAAGTCGAATTGATAGAAGAAGGACATACTTTTTGTAAGAGTTTTTTTGGAGATATTGAATTAATTAATCGTTAACTCGATTTGGTTACAGCTGCATTGATGTCGTAAATCCAGACCAGGTGAAGATAATCCTATTAAATTACAAACCTTCACCTGCTGCGTCATAAAGTTTTTCTATCCTTCAAACCACAGATCGATTGATCGGTTTTAAGATTACCCTAATCAGTGGTTTCATGGTAAACGTTATTTTATTTACAATTTAGTTGAAATAAACAACTCTACATGTTTTGCGTTGCTTGTTCAAAACTACAAATGGTTCAATGAAATACATTTTTGATATTCGAATTTAAAATGCATACCTTGCCTATTGTCCAGTATTGTATTGTCCAGTTGTTATAACAAAACAAAATTATTTAAAGTAACGGGTTGTCGATGGAGTCACCGACACTGTTTCGATTCATCTATATAATACTTTTTTACTATAATACAGGCTTTACTTTTCATCAGTGCTTGTTTATCAAAAAGTTCAGTACAACTCACGAAAGTTTTGAAAGTCACCTAGAGAATCTTCAACACGAGATTGATGCTCGGTCCACTCGCGTTCGCTCGTGAACTCCCGAATGATTTAGTCACAAAACAAATTATTATTTTAGAATGGGTTCAGATACAGTCGTGCACGAATGGATTATTTTGTTTGAAAAATGTACATGCGCTATATAAGTACTCTTAAAACCTTGTAAAACCTTGTTTTAAAACCTAAAAAGTTCTAAAACACGTGCCAAGTCCACGAAAGAAGTTTTTGAGGCGCACTTTAATCTTCTCACCACACTGGTTTTAAAAAGTAACACGATAAGAAGAAGTAAGTTAGTACCTATTAGTGACATCAAGTTTTGTACAAAAAACATCAATATAAAAGTCTTTTGCATATCTCTAGCTGAATGAAAGCCAGTAACGAGTTCCATTGTCCCTGTCTTGGCTTTTTATTTTTTATATAGAGAGTTAAAAAAAGGAGACGCAAAGGAGACATTGATGGATACGACTCTGATTGATGGGCTGGTTCTCCGATGTGCTTTGAATTACTAACGACTATATACCTATCTAAAATGCTGCCATAGTCTAACAGCCGCAGTACATTTTCATTTTTATTTCGCTCTTCGTAAACGGTAGACAAATTTTAATAATTACGTTTTAAAAACTAATAAATAATAGTTTAAAAAACTAAAAAACACGCTTTATATAGAAAACCAAACTAAAAAATAGAAAATAAATTGTAATAAATGTAAGTAAGAAAAAAAAGCGTGGAATGCATGGTATGAAGCGTGTTTTTTAGTTTTTTTAAACTATTATTTACTTTTTAGTTTTAGGATAACCGGATATTTTAATTTTTTTTTTATGATTTTTTTGTATTTTTTTTTTTATTTATTGCATTGTCATCGGTCTTTGACAGGTGTGCAAAATTTGCATGAAATCTGGCCGTTTAAAGTGGGTCAAAATCGCGTCCTAAGGAGTCGGTTACATACAAACATACATACAAGTGAAGCTAATATAAAGCGTATAAAAATGGTCTTTACTTACTTACATTAAAAAAAATGGTTCTTAAATAATTTAAATTCTTCAGTGTTGTCAATAATTGAAATGTTCGGTAAACATTTTCAAGATAGTTCTACTTACTTACTTATTTTTAAGTACTTACAAACCTACCTTACCTACATAACCTACATAACCTTGTGTAGATTATGTACATATCAGCGAAAAAGACATTTTTTTTTCTAAACAAGACTATTGTTTTATATAAAAATAACTTCGTAATGGAAGAAAATACAAGTTGAGTCTATTTTTGGATACTCCACCAGCGGGCCTAGCACGGCACGAGGAGAAATAGTCTTTCCACCTTTTTATCCACCTGTCAGTGGAAATACACCACCACCTGTCCACCACAAGTGGATAAAAACGGGGGAAAGACTATTTCTCCTCGTGCCGTGCTAGGCCCGCAGGTGGCATTTAAAAATTTCGTAAGCTTCCTCTATTATTTATCTGTACTGTACCGACCTACTTTAATGTGATAAAATACATACTTAATAAAGTTAGTAATGTATATAGTCATAAAGTTAATATAGTTTTTTGTTTCTCCACCAGGCGGCAACACGTGCCCGCGCCATGGACCTCGACGACGACGACGACTGGCACTAGAGCTCAACACGAACTCTTCGAGCTACTGGAGCGAGTGCAATGTTCGCGGCTAGATGACCAGAGGGCAGTGCTTCCGCCGTACTTCTCTCAGGTATGTTTAATACAATTATTATAGTACTTCTCTTCCTGCACTAATTGTTCATAGGAACGATAAATCCAAAGACATACCACATACTAAAAACAAAAAACATAGAAATTTATATAAACGCCATCTGTCGGTCCGGTCTCGTACTTTTTAAAACTCAACTCTGTTCCAAGTTCGACTTCGAACCAACTAACTAAACCGCGGCGCGCGCAACAAAATATGAGACAAGCCGCGTACACTTAATTCTGCTACACTACGCTAGATGGCGCTGTGCAGCAACCAGCAAGTAAAATATTTAATTAGCATTTACCTACCTACTCTACGTATTTTATCCTAAAGGTATTTGTCATACGACAAAACTTATATTATTAATTCCTGTATCTATATATCCTGTATTATAATCCTGTAATTACTATAAGAATAGGTTATTTGTTTAGCCAAGAAATAGATTTCTAATATTATCCAACCTTTATCAATATCTTACTTTTATGAAGAGTTTCAATCTATATTTGATTCTTAATCAAAAGACTGAGGGAGAAGCATTAGTACTTGTTAGAATGTGTGTATGTACTCAGATCGAAAGGTAGGTACTTACAGGTAGAATTTAAATCGATGAACAAGGAATTCGCCACGCAAGTGTGCAGAGGCTGCATCCATTTCAAGGGTCAGCGCACACCGAGTTCGTTAGCTCTAAAATAATCGACGGAAGCGACTACGCAGCAAGTCACCGGATACGGGGGTGGTAAGCGGACCATGTCGCAAAGAAAGCAACGAATGGCTCACTTAGAGATATGTGCTGTGGACTGTGATACTTGCATCAAGATTCACATTAAATTACCCTACCTTTAGCCTATCTTTTTCAAGTGAAAAATCAAGACCAAAGTCTGAATTTTGATAAAAACGTACATTTAATTTATCCGTACAGGAAGAGAGCTGGAAAAAAAATTAAATGCCAGACAAATCCAGAAACTTTAGTAAATGACTGTTTGTAAAAATAATCCCGTAATTCAGTACATACATTTAAGTACACTAAGTTCTCTCTTTGATGTTATTAGAATATCACTACTTAACAATTTTTTTAATAAAAAGTAGTCAAGCAGAAATGAAAAGACGAAACGCAGAACGAAGCCTGTCGAAGCCTAAAGTGGCCATTAATCACAGATCATTTAATCGTACTCAACTGAGTACACCAGCGTTTTGTTTTGACCTTAAATTGATAACTAACTTTATGAAAAAGTTTTGAAGACTTTGCGATAGAGTCAATGGTTGATTATAGAACTCTAGATATAATCAATGTCTATCAGTTTCGATAGGCTTTATTTTTTGCTATTACGTTCAGTCATTACTAGATGTAATAACGAAATAAAGAGATTCCTGAGGGAAACAGACTTGTCTTAAACGGCAATAGATCGCGAAAGTTGGAAGGAACTGGAGAATGCCTTTACCCGAGAGGGGTCCTAATATCTACAAGTATATAATGAAACACAAATGCAATTTGTTCAAAATTATTTTACTAAATTCAAATAAGAATGTTTATCATATCTAAATTTAAAATGCATGTATTTATTTAACTTCTTCTTATCGTGTCACTAGTTATTTCTAACCGGTGTGGTGAAAGGATTAAAGTGCGCCTCACAGACTCCTTTCGTGCACTTCGTGGTAGATAAGCTCTCGACCTTTCCGACAGGACCCGCAGGAAACACGAATCAGTACATTTATTTAACTACATAGTTACAGTATTTATTTAACTAACACCTAAGTAACGGAATAAACTGGCTTTTTTATATTAATTTTGTTACGTTCAGTTTCTTTCTGAGTTTCTGTTTATATGACAGCATGTCAATCAACATCAACCTTCCGTAATACCGATTCATCAATAGTTACTGAAGGCAATCAGAATAACCGAATCGTCAGATGTGGTTCTTAACCTTACTAGGGTACCTACTTGCTCTTATATATCTAGCTGTGCTATTACGTACGAACTAAATACATAGGGTACCTAACCTACTAACTACCTACATTAGAAATTATATTAATGGTGCTCTTTTGAGGTCAATCCAATTGTGTTTGATTTGTAAAGTGGTTCATTGAGGTAGCTCGATGCTATATTTAGGAATGATTAATCTATAAATGTAACGTTAAAACGTTTTTCATCTATTGTTTCACCCCCGACGTGAATAGAAGAGTCTTCATCTTCGTTAATGGCATGTGTCATTAATAATGTCAATTTTGCCAGTGTCAAGTGTCAGTGTCAAGTCAAGTATATTGTTTATAGTAGTATGTCACAAAATCGTATCTTGTCGTTCGTCATTAGTTATTTTATATAAAACTAGCTGTCCCGCACGCGACTTCGTCTGCGTGTTTAAACAGAAAAAAAATATATCTAATTGTACCGACTGCAGCGCCATCTGCCGGGCTGATTTGTGAATCTAAACCATCCAGGGCGCCACCCGAACGCATACAAAAAAATCATTCAAATCGGTAGGAGTTCAGTGACATACACACGTACAGTACAATTATATATTTATATAAAGATGGTGTCTATCATATAAAATAATTTTGCAGATTATTATTGCCTATAATCTGGGCTGCGCTTCTGCTCTGTAGGTTGAGGGTTCGATTCCCTCCCAGTTTTAACATTTGTGTGTTTGTACTGTGTCGAGGTGTTATAAAATATCATAAGTATGTATTTCAAAATATGTCTTATACCTGCAAATACTTATATAAATAAATAAATATTGGTGGACAATGCACACAACACCATCCAGTCCCAAAAATAAGCATAGCTTGTTACTATAGTGGCTAGATGACTGATAGAATACTTAGATATTTTTAAATACATACATAAGATACTTTAAACATCCAAACACAAAACACACACCTACATACATCACACAAATGTTTATCCTGGAAGGGAATCGAACCCTCAACTTACAGCGCAGAAGGCAGAGCTAATACCAACTGAGTTGACAGGCCAGTCAAATAAGTATATATATAATCTGAATCTCGTAAACGGCTCCAACGGTTTTCATGAAATTTAGTATGCAGGGGTTTCGGGGGCGATAAATGGTTCTAGCTAGGTTTCATTTTAGAAAACGTCGTTTTATCCGTGTTTTATACCGAGCAAAGCCCGGTCTTCCAGGTACTAAGTATTATATCAATCATCACCATAAATATAAGCTATGCTTAGTTTGGGGCTAGATGGTGTTGTGTGCAATGTCCTCATTATATTGAGTTTTTATTTATTTTATGTCCAAATTTTACCCAACTTAACTAGGTGTTTTTATAACTATTCTTGGTTTATTGGTAAATATTTTTAGACTAAATCGATGGTCAAACTAATAGTGAATGCATTTTTAAATCCTGTCCAGCGAGGCTGAGACACAGAATAGTGTTTTGTTCGTATTCAACTTGGAATAAGGTATACAAGCTATGGAGGTGGTATTAATTTAATGATATGTCATTGTCACGTTAAAAACATTATCATTGTATTATTGTGTGCATGTATTTAGTTCGTATTCTACCAAATAAGTATCTCATTAATTTAATGTTTGTTACTTTAACTTTTTTTGTTTTAACTGTTTGTATTTTTGTATAATATATATGTATAAATGTCCCGCCCGTGATGTCACCCTGAAAGGCCGAGTATGAAAACCAGCGCTGATCCCCAATGGGAGTGGCATTAAAGCTGTGACTGGACCTGTTTGGCACCACAGGCGAAAAATGTACTCTCTTATCATGTGTTATTTGGCCTACCTACTCTAATCCTTTACCTGTTTGTTTTTCTATGTCTGTAACCTTTTTCGTGTTGTGTGTCAAATAAATCATTATTCTATTCTATTCTATTTGTATATATAGAAAACATCATGAAAAATGTATTCATTACTAGATGGCGCCACAGGAAAGACTAGAACGCGCTATCGTTGCGTTTTGCAATATCTATATATATCTCGCGATAATGAACCTGATTGAGTGATTTATAATATTAATCGGATTATTTTAAGGGCTCTTGTTTTAACTGATGCAGCTTCTTCCATGTGCTCCCCTGTATACCACAGAACAGCAATATTTTCTTTGATAAGACGCAAATGGTGTTTGCTGTTTGTTCGTGGCCATTCTTTTTTCTCGATTATCATGTCGAATCATAATATATTCCCTCTATTAAATCACATATTTATCTAGGGTAGCGTTTATTTATATGTATATCCTAGTCTATTTACATTATTAAGTGCATACTGTTATTAAATAATAAATAATACCGGACGTTTGAATCAACACTATCTTGCCCGCAGAGCTTGTGTTATAGGTACCTACCACATGCATGACTGATACTAAATTATATACTTTTTGTTAATACATACATATTATACATAGAAAAACACCCAGACCCGAGACATATATTTGCAGATCATATGTTAATCCCGCTGCGGGAATCCAACCCGCGACCTTTTGTATCTATATGCTTCATCATCATTATTATGATGTTATTAAAGATTGGTTTTAACACTATGCCTTATCCATGGATTTGAATGGTCAGCGATCTGTGTGTTCAAACAATGAGCGACCTTCGTAAGATTGGGTCAGGCTTGCTTTATGGCTACACAGTAAGTTAATGGGAGGTTCGTGGATTTTGATGTTGTAACGATTTTATTGTGCTAATTGTTGTGATTGGAGCTAAATACTACGGTACAAAACGAATAAATAAATAAATATTGATGGTCAATTTTACGCAGCACCATTTAGCCCGAAACCAAGCATGGCTTGTACAATGGGAGCCCGATGGTTGATGAAATAATAACTTTACATATATGCGTATGTTTCATAGAAAAAAACATCTAAGTTAATTCCAAAAATGTTTATCCTGGGGGGGAAATCGAACCCACGAACTACAGCGCAGTGCCAAATGAACTGTGAGGCCAGTCTACATTTGATCATGACTCCTTTAAATCATTTAAGACCCACCAGACCAGTTATTGTATAGTGGCAATGATCGTGAATTCCAGTGTTGTTTTTGTCATTCGAGTTGAAGTCTATTTTAACCAAAATTGCAATCATTTTAAGAGTTTGCATAACAGTATCCATCAATTTTAAATTTTATGTCTTTAAAACTGCACCAACTTATTTACTTAAATTAGGCAAACATAATTAACTAAACAAGCTGTTTCAATCACGAAACAGGAAAAAACTAAAATTTCTATATAACACTTTACTAGTTGTAAAGAATGAGACCGGCCAGACATGGTCTTGAAATATTAATGGCCGTTGCATTCATTTCTTGAAGGGGCTAACCTAAGAGTAGTAAATAGTGATAAGCTATAGATAAACCCATTTTGCAATGACACAATTAACTACGGTGGTGCTTAAGTATGCTCTGTTCTTGTCATTCTAGTGTCAAAGAATATAGATGGCCAGAAATTAAAACAACACCTTAACTATCGTGTTTATAAAATATACCTAAAATCATTCGAACTTCGGTTCATACATAACTCTGATGTCGGGTATCGGTTTCCCGTTGTCCTAGGTGAAAGACAAATAACGCGACGCGATTCTGTGCGACGCGAAATATTAAGAAGTTGTTGTATTTACTTATGTGGCATGTCGCATAGCCTCGCGTTGCTGACGTAGGACACCTGACAACGGGTGACACTGACAAATACTAAGACGACGGCTGATAGAGGGAAATAGAAGAAGAAAACATTCACGCCGATCCCACACTTAGTCCTAGGGCATGCAATTATCGAAACTATTCGATAAACGATAATCCGATTTTTATCGGTTTTTTTTTCGATAAAAACCGATAATTACCGATTTATATAAGAAAAATAACTGTGTCGTAGAATTGCTATCTTTGTCCATATCCATAGTATACAAGAACATTTTACTCTTTTATTATTGAATTAAAATAATTATTTTTTCGATGATATGGATTTATTTCAATTAAACTACAAATTTATACATAAAAATCAAGTCTGAATCTAAATAGCACAAGTCATGGTTACCTACCATTAAAAACTAAACAAATAAAATATTTTTTCTGAAATAATTACAGTAAAAAAATATACTAAGGTAGGTAGTAAAACAGTCCAAGGTAGTAAAGCTACTTATTAGTTCGCACTTTCGTATCTTTTTGGAATTATAAATTTTACCAATCAAATCAGTTATTTTGAAGACGACGTGTCTACAAAGCCAATTTTTTAAATTTGTTGGTTCATCAATTCTGTATTTGATAATCTCAGACCGAGGGAAATATATATAGACGCTTCGCCGCTATCAACCATAGTGAAGCCATAAAACCGTGCTACTTTATGTTACTACAAGATAGCACGCACAGTCAGACACCCAAACCATGCGCCATGCTCTTAGTACGTGTCACATCGCCATACAGTAAATATCGTAGCAAAAAAAAATACTATGCCTCCCTGTGCGGCGAAAAGTTCGGTGAAAACATGCGTTAGCATCCTATAGTTTGTGGTGAAAACTAAAAAATAGTGCCACGGTATCACTTTCCACTTGTAAGTACTTCTAATAAGACCTTTTTATTAAATATACTTCGTAAGTTTTAAGGTAATTTGGAACACAAATCCCCATTGACACACTTGGCATAAAACGCGGTGCTTGCCAGAATATATTTTAAAATTTCCCTAGTCAATGATATTATCTCATACTAGCTGTTGCACTCCAACTTTGACACTCCATTTTACCTCTAAGGTTATTTTAGAAAATCCTGAAACAGAGTGTCCATTTATTTTGCATTTTATTTATTCATATCAGTTTTCAAGCAAATCGCACCACGCGTTAAAAAGTTCCATACATTAGTTTTTACTCCATTTCACCCTCTTAGGGATTGATTTTCAAAAAAACCCCGCCTTAGTGGGTGGTTTTGCTGTAAAAGGAAGCTACCTTCCAAATTTCAGCTCTAGCTTTAGCGGTTTCGGCACGGCAATGATGAATCAGTCAGTCAGTCAGTCAGGTTAAGCTCTTTTATAGGTATATATTATTGTGATATAAAATAAAATTCCCAAAGTTTTAAGTTCTCAAGCAGCAACAGTGAAAGAAACTGTTGAATTAATCCACAATGGCTACCATCGAAAACAAGCGTGGGTTGTTCAAATAATTTTGAATGCTATGACTTGTGCATAACTAGTTTAGGACTTTATCGTGTGATCAAAAGCGAATATCCATTATCGGTTATCTAGAAAAGCATTTTTAAAATAATCAACTCAAAATAGCTCAATAAATGGCGATGTACTAAACATACATAACCGAAATATTAGGCATAAATTATAATACGCGGTAACACGCGATAAATACCCGTTAACTAGTAAAACAAAATGAACCCTGATCGTGAAAGTTACAAAAAAATACACAGTTATTAGTTGTAGTAGTGCAAAACATAATAATTGATTTGTAAATGAATTACCCACTACAACTTTTTACGCATTCATACAAATTTACCTAATTATAAGGAACCACTTAACAAATTGTGATTTCACTTTGGTTGATAGCGGCGAGGCGTCTATATATTTACCTCGGTCTGAGTTGATAATGGGGTTTATTTGACTCGCGGTAGTGATAGAAATAATTACATAAAACCTTTATAAAATTATCGTTTATCGGTATTTTTATCGATATTTTTCGATAATTATCGCTGACAAAAATTTACTGATTACCGATAAATTATCGGTTATCGATTATCGGTTTGCATGCCCTGGTCCCTGGTACTACCATAATTGTCCAACTATCAAAACTAGCCGTCTTTCCAGCTTGTAAACATTAAACCATTACCGTGTTCATACCTTCATGGGCGATTCTCTAGCTTGTTTATTATTACTTTGAGAGGAAAACCGTACGCTGTAAAAGACAATTACTTATGTATGTAGGAACAGACAACTTGCAGTGCTTGCAAAGTTTTAAAACATATATCTAGACTTGGGGCTTGAGTTTCAGCTTAGACCCATTTTACTAACGAGGATGTTGGGAAAGGAAGTTCGTATCGTTGGTTTTCTTTGTCCTGAGCTTACCTCAAGTTTAAAAAGGTTTCACGACAAAAAAGTTTGATTTGTCGTTCCAATTTTGTTTCTGCGCTTTTGAATAATAATTTAATTAACCTCAGAAACATTCGACAAATGACATTGGATGAGACGTCATCTCTCCTAATCTCAAGATTTCAACATGATTCTGTGCTTATCGGATTAATTGATAAAGGTGTGATGAGGAATTAAAGTAGAGCTGTGCTGTTATCAACCTGACGCCGAATTAACTTATCTGAAGACTGTATGTCTGTCTGTCTGGCGGCTCGATTCCCGGCGCGAGACAAATGTTATGATCTGCAAGTATTTGTATTAGTTACATTTGTATTATGTAAGTAAGTACAAAAAAAACCTAGCTTACTTTGGGGCCACATGATGCTGTGTGAAATGTCCTGCTTTATTTATTTACTTTAACTAGTGGTGGCCCACTGGTCGAAATTTGACCATAATTTATGCACAATTAAAAAAAAATATTAGCATTCTGGACTCTTTCTCTATATAAACTATATAAGTGTGTAAAATGTCATACTCCTCCGTCCGCGCAATTTGCGTAAAAAGGGGTACAATGTTTTTGCTTCACGTTTTAATATAATAATAATATGTCGTTACATATTGTTATTATATTTATACGTGAAGCAAAAACTTTGACGAAAAACGATGTAGTTGCCCTGTTTTAGTCCAACGTTACCATGATAGCCAAAAAAAGTAGATAGGAAATGTAACCCTCTCAGGCGCGACTTCCGTACTTGGTCGTTTTTTTTACAAAATCGTGCGTTTTTCCGTACACATTTTAAGAACCACTTGTATATAAACTCACGATTCATTCCTCCAATTCCAGTTGGAGCGAAACCACGTATTTTCTGGTAGCAGGAAAGCAGTACCTGCTCTAACGACCGCCAAATGAGGCGCATGCACTCGCATAAGTGATGCATTGCTTACATAATCACCCATCGGCTAGTGCTGGCTGGTTTATCGATGTTTTTAATATATGAATATACATTTTACTCGGTCCTTATAGTGTCCTTAGTTCGAACCAGTGGTGAATGGATTAAAGTGCGCCTCAAAGGCTCTTCGAATTTTTAAGGTTCTACGACTTGCCGGTTTGAGCCGATTTGCTCTTCTAGTCCCTAAAATCACATAATTAACTAACGCGGCGTTAAAGTAGGCTCTGTCCGTATCATTGTAACATCAATGAATGAAGATACGAGTAGCAACACATTACCTAGTGTGTAATTATATGATAGACCTGGACTTTTACACATACTTTTTATATAGGTATCACGTGTGTGAAGCCGCGTGAAGAAGCAGAAAAAGATTCGATGAAATCATCTATCGATAACCGATCGCATTACCATCACCCCCATCACTAGCAAACATGATCTTACGTATGCAAAACTACGTCCCTAGCCGGCTCCTAGCACTCCTAGGCCCAATCAGTCACGTCTGAATCGTACGATTATTATTATTCAATACCTATTTCGCCTATATTAGTCGCTAGATATAGTGAGAATGTTGAATGATAAATTTACAATTCGATTATTTGTAATCGAGTCATTGATATATAAGTTAGTACCGTCAAATCAAGACTAAAGGTATGATAATACTTGTATAAAGACACAAGGCAGTGTGTCAGCCTAGTTCGGAAAATAATCAAGATTGAAAATGTGGCAGAGTGGGCTAATGCCCGGCTGAGACGCAGAAGGTTATAGAATGATTCCCGCCGCGGAGCAAATATTTGTATGATCTGCAAGTACTTATTTGTATGGGTGTTTCTATATATAATTTATGTAGGTAGGTATGTATTTACAAAAAAAAGAATATAAGTGGTATATTAGTCATAACACAAGCTGTGCTTACTTTTGTGCCAGATATGCTGTGTGTAATGTCCAGCATTATTTATTTATTATTTATTTAATTATTGAGCTCTCTTTAGAACGTCAAAATAATAAATTGCCTAAGCGCGTGTTCAGTCACGCACAGTAAAGGATTCCGAAGTCAGTACGAGTAGAAATGACTAGTAGTCAAGTAGTCAGGTCCCTAATTGATTAAGATTTACAAATCAGGCTATTACTCAAATTTAGTAAATCCTTACCAGTGATAATTTTCCTTGCAATTTCGTAGAATTCGAAGGAGACGATATTCAGCTCAATCAGAAATGGCTACTTCAAAGCCACTTCATTATTAACAAACAAATATCTATATGAAAAAAAGTGTTTAAAAAACATGCTCATATCTTTAAAAGATTGATCCAACCATATCCCACACGATGGAGTACTAAAAAAAACAATCTAACTCACTTTACATGTTGGGGAAATTAACCTAAAAATAATTTTTTAAATGTTTTTTTTCTTTTATTTGTAGGGGCCACAAATACGTTTCACTGTTCAAAATTGCATTACGATAAAGCTGAGTCTTAATGCAAGAGCTCTGGTTAGGGGCAGACTTACAGACTGACAGACATAGCGAAGCTATAAAGCATAACCCACACATGCGCGACCAAAACGACTGCGAAGCGGGAGCGTCTGCCGCGCGGCGGACGCTACGCGACCACGTTGCACGTTGCATTGCGGACGCTTCCGCATCGCGTCCTGCTTCCCGCGTTACTGACGCGCATTTTTAGCCGAACCTTTTTGCGTTTCTTGTGTTTTTTGTGTGCGGAACCCTAAAATAAGCTCTATTAGACTGTCAGCCCACATGCACTACACTGGTGTAAAACAGGATGATTCATTCTACTGGAATCTTTATAGTTATAAAGATATAACAATCATTATTCGTTAAACCAGTTGATTCAAACAACCCAGAAGTTAAACATCATGTAGATGTAACAAAAAGCTATGTTGAAACAATTATTGTTACATTTCGCATTGATCTTGTCTCTGTCATTGATACACGTAATTTCAATGTACTTTCCCACATTAGTAACTTTAGCTTTTTGCTACTTTTGTTAGACATTTAAATTGACTGAGTTTGTATTTGAATTCTTTTGGGAATACGAGAGCGCCTCGTATCGCATCGACGTCTATTCTGACGAAATACGTGTGAGATGGCGACGACTTGTGTGAATAGGTGTCTTTGAAAATGACGTGGCTAGGGATGTAGTCGGCCGATGAATACCTCCGTATTTGCTGGGAATGTATTATAGATTTGACTGTATCTGTGAATTGAATCTTTTTGAGACTACTATTCTCGCGATGGGCATGAAATGCGCAATCACTGCGATCAAACAAACATTTTGATCGGTAATATCTATAAGATATTCGCGTGGAGCTTCGAGTTGGTGATCTTTCTGGCGCAGTGGGCCAAGTCCCACCTGAAACGCAGAAAATTGCGTGTTCGATTCCTGCCACGGGATAAATTTTAAGAAAAAATTCTAATATGTGTGTTAAAACATTAGTATACTTCTCTCCCATTTATGTTTAAAGTATCATAATTTAAAAATATAAGTATTCTATCAGTCATTTGGTTATCATATACTACAACATTCTGACAACCTCTGTGGCGCAGTGGGCTAAGATCCGGCTGAGACGCAGAAGGTTGCGGATTCGATTCCCGCGACGGGACAAATGTTTGCACGATCTGCAAGTATTTGTCTCAGGTCTGGGTGTTTCTATGTATAATATGTAAGTATTTACAAAAAAAAAGTATATAAGTACGTAGTGTATCAGTCATGTGGTACCCATAACACAAACTCTGCTTACTTTGGGGCCAGATGATGCTGTGTGAAATGTCCGGGATTATTTATTTTATTTATTTTAATTTTATTTATTTATATACCACAAGCTATGCTTAGTTTGGGGCTAGATGTTGTGTGCATTGTCCAGCAATTTTAATTTTATTTATTTACTAGCTGCTGTCCGCGGCTTCGCACGCGTGGTACCTACATAAAAAGTACCCTAAGTCCTTCTCGAAAGTCCCGTCTATCTCTATATCAAAACTCATCAAAATCGGTTTACCGATTTAGGCGTGAAAACGTAAGAGTTATTTTCGCGTTTATAATATTATCTAGTAGGGATTTATTTAACCGAGATAAATATGTTAACAAATGCTATGTATTAATAGGGTTGTTGCCATGTAATTTGCACAAAATACAAATTGTATTCGTGTTTTGCGGTTAACCAAATATTTATTACAACAATGTAACTAGCTTATGACGCGGAAATAGGTGTGTAGTAAAATGCGTTAACTGAGGCCGGAATACATTAATTGCAGTTAAACGAAACTATCTGTTAAGTAACTAGTGTTGTAAATTAATCGATTATAGTTACTAATAACAATGCAGATAGTTTGTTTAAACAGCTTTAACTATATAGTTTAAGATGGAATTTCTATGCAATTGTCTTCACCTTTTTGTCAACATTATAAATCTTAAGAAGAATTTTTATTTAGATTTAGATTTTTCAACATAGTTTGTGACAGGATAAGTCCTGTCACTAGCTGCATACGAGTATGTCGAAACAGTACGCGACAGAGGCTCCTTTTCACCATTTGAGAGTACTGATTAAGCGCAAATACATTGTTCGATCAGAAAAATCCATTGTCGCACGATTGGATTTGAACCCATGACCTTTAGTCCACCTTGAATAGAAATCTCGCAAATTACAAAAAAAACATTGAGAAATTTTCGAATAATTTGAAATTGTATAGTTATAAAATTTTAATACATTGTCAAATTATATATTACATAGTTGAAATTGTATAGTTATAAAATTTTATACATAAGCAAAAGTGGTCATAGTAAATCACTATTAATTAGTATTAATAATAATTAGTATTAATAGTGATTTACTATGACCACTTTTGCTTATGTATAAAATTTTATAACTATACAATTTCAAATCAAATGTTTCAAATGTTGTACTTACCTAGTGGTAAGTGCATATTTTTATTTGTTTTTATGCACCGATTGTTCTGTTATCTAATCAAAGTCCATCTATTTCCATAGAAGTTATCTACTAAATTATATACCTAACTTGTTAATAATATGGGTTTATGCACGACCTGCTTCTAGCGACAATGACGTCCCTTAAAACTTGAAAGACCCCGACCGCAAAAATGGCTTTGCACCTATGTTTTTCATATACAATGAAGCTCAAATAGGTACTATCTAATATGGAAGTCTTAAAGTTCCGTGCGAACTTTTAGACTTTTTGTCGATCACTGTTCCTGCCACATCCTTCCTCTACTAATATGGCATCGTATTCCGTCTTTGTGGTTCTCAGGCTTCGGAAGCAGCTGCCCAAGGTGCCTTTGTTCCCTTCTTTGAGTGTCTACAGATTAATTTAATAGTTGTATGCACAGATGATGTAATACTTAGTAGCACTGGACTTGCCATAGATTATTACTGTAGGTTTGAGCACTTGTATAAAATGGTGATAAGGGGTGGGTTGGGGTAAAAGCGGATGTTCCCACGCAATGGCAACGTTCACATTCCAAATTTGGGAATATTCAAACGATATTTTTGATAGTTTAGGTTATGTTGCTTAAGATGTGCTATTTGCAAGAATATTACTTAGTGAGGATTTTTATTGTCAGGTCATTATTTGGGGATCGCTAACTAAAATTTTAAGTACTGTTTTTTACTACCTTAATAAATAATTCTAATGTAAATAAGATACGACTTAAAAGAGTAAAGTTTTTATCGAAATAATTGTTCTTGACTCAAGTTCCATTTCTAGAGCCCTGAGTTTCTTTCGCACACAATAGAAAATGCTACTAGAAACGCTTGAAAAGTTTTTGTTGTCTTCTCCGGCTGTTACATTCACCTGTCTTGTCTTGTATCTGACGGTGCGGTTCACTTCACTGCTCGTCCTTGTCTAATGTTTAGTGATATCGCCTCGAAGAAAGAGACGGGGGTTTCTCAGCAAGGCTCGGTGCTCTGAAAGCATGTGGCACGCGCCGCTCCATTCGGTTTCGGAACGCAAGCCGCGCGGACGTAGACGCCTTGTCCTCCTTATTAGAATAGTTGCGATTCGATCGTGATTTGCAGCTCAATTATTTTCACCTCTCGATTACTCCAAACTGTATGTACGCGAGCTAGTTTGTATATTCTGCAGATATTTTATATTCTAGTGAATTGTGTTGATGTTTTCGTGAATAAATCAGCGAAAAAAGTTTTACCTAACTCACATCGAGGACGCGACCAAGTGAAAGTTTGAACAACGATTACTCGTATCGGTGTTTGGACTAAAGTGGATTCCGGAAAATTTGTTTAGGTAAAGGTACCTAATTGAAAAAGTTTCGGCCGTTTTATGGGAAAACTTGCAGCTGGGTGACCCGAAAACTGTAATAAAAATAAACGATACGGGAAGTTTTATCCCGTTTGATGTCGGATACCTAATATGATTGATAGTGCGTGTGTTGGGATGCGTTTTGGGGATCGCTGATCAAACTGGCTGGGACTCTTGGCTATATGAGGGAGCGGAGGTCTTTCCCGATCAGCAGCGAAGTGGCGCTTAAAGGTGATAAGGATGGAACTGGCAAGTTGGGCGTGAACTCTGTTCTATGTGGTGTGGTGGACGAACTGTCTAACGGGAGGACTGGGAGGAGAGGTTCGTGGGTGCGTCACGCTGTCATGGGGGTGCTCAGGTGGAAAGATCTCACTGGAGTCAGGACTAGCACGCCTACTGAACCGAAAGAGGTAAGAAACCCTTACTAAATCATCCATTGGATTTTCGTGAAGAGTGTCTTTTATAATGTTGCAAGGAACTAATCTCCTGGACGTAATGGTAGGTTCCCCTTTACGCCTTTCTTTACAGTAACTATTTTCATTATTATCAGTAATTATGAGCTTATCAAAATTTCACGCTAAAAACCACACTGTTCGATAAAAACAATAATAAACTCAGTTGACAGACGATTTCTCGAAATCAAATACGTCAGTGGCTTTGTAAAACGTGGTAGCTAGGTTACTAATAAGTGACCATCATTGAGAGGTGACGTGTGGAAATGTTTGTACTTAGTCGAGTTGAAAATTACGTCACTGATGATAAAATTATAAGGCTAGGCTCTGTAAAGCTAATATAGGTCTCATAAATCTGTCAATTTATTGTTTGAGTCATAGTTTGATTACCTACCTAGTACTTTTGATTCTAATATTAAACATTCTTGGTTTCAAGTAATTTATTTATACTAGTGGTTGCCAACTGATCGAAATTCGACCATTATTAATTAATGTATTATTTAATAATAATTTAAAAATAAAATTAGCATTCTGCACTCCTTCTCTTTATGAACTATAAGTGTGCGAAATTTCATACTCCTCCGTCCGCGCAATTTTCGTAAAAAAGGGTACAAAGTTTTTGCTTCACGTATTAATATAATAATTAAACAATAAGTTCTAGCAATCTATATATTAATATCTATATAAATAAATATATAATGCCGGACATTTAACACAGCATTATCTGGCCCCAAAGTAAGCAGAGCTTGTGTTATGGTTACCATTTGTAAATACATACCTATTATATATAGAAACACCCAGCCCTGAGACAAATACTAGCAGATCATACAAACATTTGTCCCACGACAAAAATCGAACCAGCAACCTTTTGCGTCTCAACCGGGCCTTGGCCCACTGCGCCACAGAGATATATAAATAGGTTTGAAGTTAGTTTTTGGTTAATGGCACTAATCATTGCAATATTATTTTTGCACACGATATTACTTCGTACGAATACACAGTAAAGGTAATAACGTCTAATAGGTAAGTACTTAACTAAATAGACAATTTTCTAAGTATGAATTAACAAATTCTGTTTACATTTTATTCTTATCAATTTCAACACAAGATATTGGTTTGTTGTTGTTAACACGCTTCTGCTTTCTTAGAACCAGCGACCGTAATATGACATGTTTGTGCTCAAAATTCCTGTTTTGTTGGAAAATAAAATTCAATACATTCGTTCCCAGTAAATTAAGAAGTGTAAGTTTAGAGAGAAGTGATCTACTTATATCAATTTATTTTATCTATTCATTTCTTTTGAAGTGGTTGAAGTGATTATTTTTAATTTTTAAAACGTTTAAAAACTAAAAAAACAACCGACTAAAAAGACTTCATGTACCTACTGTAAAACGTTAAACGTCATCATCATCAGACCCCTAATGACAGTCACAACCCATAGGTGTACAGTTCTCATCAATACAAATTAATTAAGCCCAAACACACAGCCCAATACACAAATTGCTGTAAGTGCCCTCGACTGTCTTTCGGCTCCATCATCAGATCGACTCCAGACCTTCATTAAATAGTAGTGCTTTAAAATACTTTCATAAAAAATAAACAAACGCACTAGTCGCTACTACGATTTTAGAAAGTTCCCCTTGATTTCTCTGGGAAGCCATCATCAGATCCTGGTTTCCTTATTATGTTACCACCCTTGGGATAACTCCATTCCAACAAAAAAATAATCGTCAAAATCGGTTCATAAACGACGAAGTTATCCGCGAACACACATAAAAAAAAATATACCAATTGAATTGAGTAACCTCCTTTTTTTGAAGACGGTTAAAAATGGGCAAAAATGCAACAGAGTGGTGGCCAAGGGATAAACGGCCAAAAGGCAGACCACCCTCCCGATGGTCGAATGATATAGTCAGCGTTGTCGGGAACCACTGGATGAGACTTGCTACAAAGAGTGAGTGCAATCGGGCTGAATGATGATGATGATGATGATGATGATTCATTTCTTGTACGTTTCCTTGATTATTTTGTATTTTTAAAATGATATGGTACATTTTTTGAATGCAAAGCAAGTTAATCCTTTTTATAATAATAATTCCGGTCATTTTCGGGGTTTAATGATGATATGTGATCATCATTAAACCCCGAAGAAAGCAGAGCTTGTGTGGGTAACAAATGACTGATATACTAATTATATACTATATTTTTTTAAATGCATGCATATTATATAGAAACACCTAGACCCGAGACAAATACTTGCAGATCATACAAACATTTGTCCCGCGGCGGGAATCGAACCCGCAACCTTCTGCGTCCCAGCCGGACCTTCCATTGCGCCACAGAGGTCGACGTCATAACAGTCTTCATTTCAGTAAGACACGGCTTTATAGTCAACAATGTTTTCATCTCAGATATTAATTGTAAAGGTAAAATTAACTCATAGAATTGTTTACAAGTATTTCGTTTCCGTTATTATTACAGCTTTGATTATCTTCTTGGAAAGATAATTTCGTAATATCTTTGTCAGAAATATTATTAACGTTAGATTGTTTAATCATGACTTAAATAAACCTACATATCAAATCAAAATATTCCTTATTCAATCATCATCATCTTTCTGCCCTTTTCCCACATTATGTGGGGTCGGCACAACATGTGTGTTCTTCTTCCATTCTCCTCTATCAGCCGTCATCTCATCACTCACTCCTTTCTTACTCATGTCATCCTTCGCACAATCCATCCACCTTTTCTTTGGCCTACCTCTACTCGTAAATCCATCAACATTCATACCAAGCTCTCTTCTAGTTACATGCCATTCTTCCCTTCTCATTACATGCCTATACCATGCTAGCCTGTTGCTCCTCATCTTTTCATTCACTGGCGCCACTTTCACACTTCCTCTTATGTACTCATTGCTTACTCTGTCCATTCGCGTCACTCCACACATATTCCTTATTCAATAAAATTACTAAAACCAATTTGATCCGTCTTTTATGCTAGTGAATCTAGGTGTCGGTTCCTTCTAACCCCAGATAAATAATAATCCGACAAGAAACTCGTCTGGTCTTAACGCTATTTTGTACGATCCTTGCCAATTTTGTTACGGATACGAGTACGGTCGAGTAGGAGCAGATTCATCCCAAGTTTTTTTGTCATCTGAATAATATTTTATGTTGTAATATGTAATAAGATACATATTATAATAAGAGAATAAGAGACAGTTTCTGTTTTATTACTTTTTAAATTTGCCAATCGACAAATCTAGCACGTCGCTTTGGACCTTGTTATAGAAGCGTATAGAAACAAATTTCGAATATTTTATGAGTAAAATATTAGGTAATATTTTCATATAACTCAAATAGTTTTCATCAATTTATCATGTCAGGTCTTTGAGTGGACTATCAGTTCCACCACCAGACTTTGCCACTATCTCTCATTGACTGATAAAAAATAGTCTTCTGTATCTAATTTCAGAGCCTTGTTCTTGTCGCTGAATGATGCACCTGTTTTCCTCTGGCCTCTCCAGCGCAGCTTCTTTGACCTCCTTTACAACACGACTGCAACCTACGACTAAGTAGTTCTAGTATCAATTGATCTGTTTTCTTTGGTTATCAGATTGGGCATTATAGGTTTTGAGTGATAAGGTGTGACAAACCTCGATAATGACCCGAGCTAGCTAAAATTTCCTTAAGCACGAAAGACCTTAGCTCTAAGATAATGAATAAAGATTTATTATTATTATTATTACCTTATTTTGTTCCAACCAAAGTCCAAATTAGAGAAACATTTTGAAATGACAGTTCTGAAATAAGTTAAAATTGACATTTTGATTCCTGTATTGAATTTATTAACCGACTTAAAAAAAGAAGAGGTTCTCATCGGTTGTTTTTTTTACATAGAAATTCCATCATAATCGGTTCAGTAGTTTGGTTTTTAAATCAAAATATGTCATCCAAGTAAACGAAATTTTGTATTTTGCTTTCCTGTGACTTTCCAATGGTGTTTACGGATTTCGAAAAAGGATAAAGTATTAAAAAGCTTAAAATAAAAACTTTTAACCGAACTCCAATAAAGAAGGCCTTCATTCGGTTGTATTTTAATGGGCTCACATTTCATTCAACGAAGTCGGTTTTCTTTTTAGTATTTAGTCGTAATTATTTTTCTAAAACTTTCTGTAGTTTTAATCAGTACCTACCTCTTTACATGATGACCTCTTTACATGATGACTAAATTTCTAAATTTAGTTTAAAACGTCATCGGCCGTCAATTTAGTAAATTTTATAGTGTTTTTTTTTAAATAAGTACACTGTTAAAAACAAAAGAGGATTTTTCGTTTTTTAAAAAATTACTTGTATGAAGAAAATACAGAATCATGAGCCATGTCTTGTTATTATATGAAATCTTGATACTTTATTCAACAATACAGTATCATTAACCTGTTATTTTATCGCTATCGCACTGATAGAACTTCTTACGTCAAAGATGACAGCTGTTTAAATCTTTATAACGTGAGTCACGTATTATGTAGATAATATGTGACGAATAGAGAAAACCACTTGTCTAGGTCGCCGGATGTTCTGCCAAGTCTTTGCTTTCTTATCTCGTTTCACCTAATTTACATCTTTCAAGGTTATGAAATGGACAGTCATTGAATAAATATTGGTGAATTCACATAACACCATCTAGCCACAAATTAAGCATAGCTTTTATTATGTTGACCTGATGACTGATAGAATACTTATATAATATTTAAATACTTACTTTTATACTTTAAAACCCCCAGACACAGAACAAACACAACTAATTCACAACTAATTTTTTTTCCTGGGGTAATCGAACCCTCAACCTACAGTCAGTCATATAATACTACTAGTTACCCGCGCCTTCGGGCCCGCCGCGTAGCCTATGTTCTTCCCCCGAATGCAATACATCTTCTTACCAAAATTCATCAAGATCCGTTCAGCCGTTTAGCCGTGAAAACGTAACACACAGACAGACAGAGACACTTTCGCATTTATAATATTAGTATGGATTAAATCCAATAAAATAGAAGCAACGTGTTAGCATTACCATGAAGAATCGATTTGTTTAAATTATAAAGATTCATATACCTAGTTACTTGTGGCATTTTCTAGAATAAACTATCGCAGTCCCTCTCATTCTAGTGGAATAGCAAAAGGACAGCAACTACGTACTTACAATTTCTATAAAAATGTCCCAAGCGACGTGCTAGATTTGTCGATTAGCAAATTTAAAAACCTAATTAAGCAATAAGCAGTTTCAAAGGCGAACTTTTATAGCCTTGCCTAATCTAAGTGAAGATCATGTTTTATGAATGAATCGTTTTTAGCACATCTAAAGCCTCATCAGTGATAACATAATAAAGGAAACGATAAGGGTTAATCTGATAACGTGTGCTAGCCTACTTTCCCGGTTTTGACAGTGACAGTTACTATTGTGACATCATGTGTGACAAATCACGTGTCAGCCCAAGGCACATTACCATAGCTGCGAAATGGGCAGACACGTTTGAGACGATTTTTTTCTTGATGATTTCGGCTATTTTCCTAACCTACTTATGAAATGCCGGGTTTGTGTTGATATTTATGTTTCGCGTTAGGTGTTTTATTACTAAATTATTTGCCCAATAATATTATTGTGTAAAAGTTTTATTTTTCCTTTTTTAAGTACTTCCTGGTTATATTATTATTATTCAATCTTGTATTTTGTTTTATCTACATTATAGTGTTCTAAAATTCTAAATTTAAATTTGATCTAAAGTTGATCTAAAATTAAGTTTCATCTTTCGTAAGTTGAAACTGCTATCACAAAATATGTTACACCTATTAGGTGTGACATATTTTGGATTTGGGTTCCTGTGTAATTTTCCTATACATTATTTCCGTCTGATCTCTTTACTAAGTTGGTAGTAACTCTGCGATCCGCTGTAGGTTCAGGGTTTGATTTCCTACCAGGACTAAAAATATATAAGTATTCTATCAGTCTTCTTGTCACCATAATAAAAGCTATGCTTAGTTTGGGGCTAGATGTGTGCATTGTCCACCAATAATTATTTTAATTATTTATTTTCCTGCCTATTTATTAACGAATCTTCGTAGGTACCTAAGAACTTACTATTTCTATACTAATTACTTGATCCCATTCGTGGTTTTACAATGTTTCTATAGGTAACCGACTTGCCCCAGTTCCACGATTACGTACGTACTGCATTATGACAACTGCAAATCGGTAATACGGTCAAACACTTCGGTTCCAACTCCGAAGTTTAGACGCGACTTGGCACATTGACAAGTATTTCACGGCATTTGTCCGGTGTTGTCAACCCGGTCAGTGACATGCGTTAGGCTGTTTTCAGACAATGATAGTAACTGACTGGAAATCAAACAAGCAATTAAAAAATATATTTTTTAAATTTAGAAGATTCACAGAACTAAATATATTATTTCTAAAAGTAAACTGTCTAGAAAGAGTCTTGAAGAATTGGCTCCGATCCAGTTTCAAACCAATTAGATTCTTTTTGTCACATTCGATCCTAGACATTTTTCTACCTAATTGGTAGGAAAATAAGGACATTGACGTTTATAGCTATTAATTTCGTTTGCCTTCTCAATGGTTCTAATCACTAATCTCGTGTAACGCAGCCTAAAGAACGAGAAGAAATCGGTTTCGAGGACAGAGTGATTAGAATTAGCAGACCGTGATAATGGTAGTTAATAAACTGCTTGTGTAGTATGTGTAGCAAATATTTTTATGAATGACTAAAAAGAAGATAATTTTAATAAGCGAGTAACTAGGTACATTTGTAATACTGGCACAAACAATATTATAAATTTATACTGTCCTAAAAATACGGTATATCTGTAAACATAGGAAAATAGCTAAGCTATGAGTTTCGCTGAATTGGAAGAAATTCGCTAAAGCTCTTTCCTGTCTGCTTGCTCTGAAAGATATTATTCTCCAAGGAAATGTTAATGTTCCACGTTTGAATTTGGTTTGTTTATAAAGTAAAATAAAAAAATAAAAATTACCTATTCAAATATGGAACAAAGTAACAGAGTTCCGATTTCAAAAATACGAACACCTCACGTTTGTGTAAGCAATATTAGATTTTATTTACGAGTAGGTATGAAGACAATACAATTATTTCGGTTGATTTATGTAACAAAAAAACAGTTAAAATGTTAGATAGTTCAAAGATTAGAGTCTGTATATCCGAATAGTTTATGTTTCCTCAATAACATAGTAATTGGAACTTCAGGAAGCATTTCATTCTCGGATTATAAATAGAGGGAGAATCTAGAGACAACTGCTGCGTTTCCAGGAATAATGCTAGAAGTTATTGAATGCGACATCTTATTTGAGCTGTAATTATGATCATTTTCAGTGTAGTTCATTTGCCTGTGAGTATCTATCTAATACCTGAACGAGCAATGCATGTATATATATAATATCTGAATCACGAAAACGGCTCCAACGATTTTCATGAAATTTAGTATGCAGGGGGTTTCGGCGGCGTTAAATCGATCTAGCTAGGTTTCATTTTTAGAAAACGTAGTTTTATTCGTGTTTTAAAAACGTGTTTTTTTGGTTTTAAACGGTCATCTAGGTATATACTAATAATAATGTCGGACATTTCGCACAGCGTCATCTAGCCCCACAGTAACCAGAGCTTATGTTATGGGTACCACACCACTGTTAAAGGTACTATTTATATCCTTTTTATTTATAAATACATACATATTATTCATAAAAAAAACAGATCATACAAACTTTATTATTCTTACATTAATTTGTTTGTCATTTTATCAAAAACACTATTGTATTTAGTTAAAGCCGCATTTTGAATTTTAAATTTAAATTTTTATATTATGCACTGGTCACAAAAAGTTTCTAACGAAAGACCAGCGCAGGTTGTTAACAACCTGCATATGCTGAGTTAGAACCTCTTTGTAACAGTAGGTATGTACGTGTAGGTATGTTTTACATTAGAATGATCTATACTATATATTAATACGTGAAGCAAAAACTTTGTACTCCTTTTTTCGAAAATTGCGCGGACGGAGGGGTATGAAATTTCGCACACTTATAGTTTATACAGAGAAGGAGTGCAGAATGCTATTTTTTTTTTTAAATATGCTTAAAATATACATTAATTATTAATTAATTTCGAGCAGTGGGCGACCACTAGTTATCAATCAATCAAATCAATTATCATTTTATTTTATTATTTTAAAAATATTTTTATTTTAGCTTATTTCTTTTGTGTCATGCTGTTCCAAATAAATACAATTATATTCTATTCCATTTGTCCAGCGGCGAGAATCAAACCTGCAACCTTCTGCGTCTCATGCAGGCCTTCACCCACTGCGCCACAGACATCGTCTGTCACAGAGTATATAATTATACTCTTTGTGATAGAGCTCGCCCCGGGGCCATATAACTTTCTGCTGTCACGCATTTCTCATATAATGCTCCGTGAAATTATAGTCACACTTTGATGCTAGGCAAATAATATACCTATTTACCTTATAAATATACAGTCCTTTGCGACTAACTAGATGATTTATTCAGCGTCAAGTGGAACTTTTGAGTCATTTACAAAACGTTATGTAGTGCCAGTGACAGAATGAGAAGAAAAAATAAATTTGAATTATCCAAGCCTTAGGTTACCTCTTGGCGGCTCTGCGTACCTAGTACTTGTTATACGAGCAAAAAACGAGTTGACACTTAATACTTAAGGGCATGACAGTAGCATTCAAAGGTACTGAATGTCAGCTCTAATGTATCCACTCGCTAAACAAATTTATTATACTTAATAATTAAATGTGCACATATTATATTTAATCTGGAGTATTTAATATTGAATAATAAGTCTTTAACCCGATAAGGAGTATATTCATTGTTGTACCTACCTATTTTATATTTAAGTTTATTTGAATTTATTTTGTGTTATTGTGGATGGAACCAATTGTAGTCTAAAAGATACCTTTTAGGTCTCATTGTAACCAGTAACAGCGATTGATGAAAAATTTGGGATTTTTTAGTCTCATTAGTTTCATTAATAAAACTGGAAATATGACTAGTGGGAGTGATCGGTTTTTAAATAATAATAATATTATTGCTGGACTTTTCACACAGCATCATCTAGCCCAAAGTAAGCTGAGCTTGTGTAATGAGTACCACATAAATAACATACTTTTTTAATTTTATAAACACATACAATTTTATAATATAGAAACACCCAGACCATAGACAAATACTTGCTAAATTATATATACAAACATTGGTACCACGACAGGAATCAAACCGCGTCTCAGACGGACCCACTGCGCCACAGTTGTCGTCATTCAATTAGCTTACCCAACAACATCCTCCTAACTTATAACTTATCTATAAAGAATAAAAACAACAATCATTAAACATTTGCAAGAAAATCGCCAGTATTACAGCACTTGAATTGTTGAAAGTGATTTCTCCCAAACAAGAAGTCCCAGGAAGTTTGAACTTCGATTATAAGTCGCTGTCATCCTTCGCAGAATTTTCGCCATGTCTTTAGAAAACTTGGTAATGGAGTCTCTGGAAGTATTTCTCCTCACGTGTGGTCAGTCATGCGTATCACGAACTTATCCAGCAAAAAGGTTAACGTTCTGCCTTCACCGTAAAAACTTAGATAACATTGACAGACAAATGATAAATGGTCTTGAGTTGACGGTACTTTGTGTGTCGTGTTCTGGCAGCTCTAGACATTTCTCCTTGCAAGGAGTTTTTGTAGCAATCGAGGTATGTATTAACTAATGACTTATAGGTATATTGGAATTAACCCAATGAAATAGTTTTACATTTAAAAAAAAAACAATTGTCTAACAAATTGTCGCGTATGATGTGTAACATTTGGACTTCTCACCATGGTAATAAGCAACATTAACATTATATCCTGAGTTAGTTTATATAACAGCACACTTTATACACAACGCTGTAGGTTAAACGCACAGCTGATGCGTTCTTCTCTATTTCCCTTTCTCTTTCTCGTTACACACACGCACACAGTACCAACCTCTCGGAAAATGGGTTGGTACCATCTGACGGCCATATCTGCATTCGCTGTTAATTCGCATTAAGATAACTCACGCTTCTTCTTCTAGTTATACACTTCCGTCTCTTTTTACGAAATCACTCACATAGATAGCAGAATAGCGAGAGAAAACATATTACGCATAAAAAATGCTCATATCCAACCTTTTTTGAAAGTTCAAGTTGTTCTTAATACTAAACAAAATTTCAATAAAATAAATACCTTATTTCAAAGATATTTTGCCAAGTTATTACGAAAAAAGTTGAAAATGCTATCTAGCATCGTCTCTGGGGTTGATGAATGTCTGAGTACACTTGCGCACTGTGTATTTCAACTGTTCTATTGCGCACGTGAAAAACCTCATAAATTTAAGTGAAAAACTGAATCTCGTCTGCACGCGAACTGAATTTGCAGATTCAAACTTTACGCTTGCTTCGATTGTAGTAACTTTTCCGTTAGAATTGATGTTATCCTATTGATAGAGAAATGGACCATTACTAATATTGCGGTACGCTCTTGCTCTGAAGCGTTATTGGTCGTCACGAATTTCGTGTTTGCTGCAATATAATGCAGGAATCGGTTGAGACCGTTCGATGCATTATGCACATGCGAAGTGGCTCAGATACGAGAAATTCTGTATCTGAATAAGACATGACTTTCCTAAGATTTGTTTAAAGTGTTTTAAATAAAACATCTTGAAAATAAATGAATAACCTAATTGATTTGATGACGGCGTATTTTATAAACTAGCGTCCCGTCCCTGCTTCACACGGGAGCTTTTTAGAGTTAGAAACGACTCTAAACTTCTGTCAAATGTTAATCACTTTTTAAAATAATGCAATCGTTTTTTATTAGATAGTGACAAAAAGTGACAGGGCGAAACATAAACAGAATTTGGGCAGTACTCAAGTTGAAAGGTGTTTATATAAACAATAAAACCTATATATATATATATATAAGGCTGTACATTTACATAACCAATCTTGATTATGAAGCTATTTGGTTGGATAAGGATTAATATAATAATACGTATATTAATAAAAAAATACAAAAACTTTATTGGGAACAGAACAAAATAAGAAATTTAAGCATTAGTGCATATATATCAATTAATAGTGCCCTGCGGTCTATTATTATTATAATAGTGCGGCGGTCTTATCGTGGTTACGATTTCTACAGGGTTATTTTCTTTTAATGTCATATTTCGATTCTATCCGTGTTTTGATAGACAAATTTTAACAAATAGCAACAAATTGTCATTTTTATGGGGTAATAATGAGTACTATAAACATATAGTATATTATTTTATGTATCATCATTAGTTTACGCAGCGTACACCATGTTTGATACCTTGGGTTACATTATTGCAATTTTCGTAATCTCTAAATTAATAAAAAAAAAAATAGCTTTTTGAGTTTATCCATTACAAATTAACATACATAAAATCTTCTATTTTCTCTTTATAATATTTAGATGTAGTACAACTACATAGATACCTACTATTTTAAGCTACCTAAAACTACGTAAGTAGGTAAGCGTAGGACGACCCACATGATACCCACCCGATGGACTGACGACATTGTAAAGATCGCAGGAAGTCGGTGGATGGTGAGGGCTCAAACTTCCTGGAAATCAATTGGGGAGGCCTATGTCCAGCAGTGGACTTCCTAAAGGCTGGTATGACTGAGGTACTCCAAGCTTCCTTAATTTTCCATACAAATTACACAAATCAAACGTCAACTTAAAACGCTTGGGTCCTCGGGGGACAATTGAGCTTCTTCAAAACGAGATAAAATCCAAAGTTTACAAGCGCCTTCTTAAACTCGAAAGTCGAAGCGTTCTTATCAAAGCGCTCAATGAAACTTTAAACTGAGAGCAATACAAGTATGAACTTTGTGACGTCACAAGGCGGGCATTAGAGAGCTTTTGACGCCCTGATTGTTAGAAGTTTTGATTTGTTGAAGAAAAGTTGGATGTTACAGGATTTTGTTGAGTAATTGGTGCAATTAAATGATTTGATACTTTTGAAAAGTTTTCAAAATCATTAAAATAAAATAAATAAATAAGTAATCCCGGACATTTAACACAGCATCATCTGGCCCCAAAGTAAGCAGAGCTTGTGTCATGGGTATCACATGACTGATATACTACTTATATACTTTTTTTTTGTAAATACATACTTATTATACATAGAAACACCCAGACCCGAGACAAATACTTGCAGATCGTACAAATATTTGTCCCGTGGCGGGAATCGAACCCGCAACCTTCGAGGTCTCAGCCGGACCTTAGGCGACTGCGCCACAGAGGTCGTCAAATATTCATCATCATCATCAGCAGATTATAGAACTCTACTTCCGTATGTCACGTCACCTAATCTGGTAATCGTAGTTATCAAGCCGCCTGATGTCTATTGCTGGATGGACCTGGGTCTCTTCAATAAACTTCCAGGACGAACGGTTTTATGCTGCCTACATCCACCGACCACCCTTATCAAAAAAACATGCTCCTTTGGGAATTTGGGGACCTCATACGATACAATGAGTAACACTAGGTACAGTTTCTAAGATATACATAGGGCAAGTACATATGATATATCGCAAAAGATTTACTAAACCCGTATAGTATTCATGCGTCTTGCGTTGCGTGCTTAGCAACAAAAATAATAATCTGAAATTATTTAGAAAACATTTCTTATCAAAATGCAGTGTGAAAATTCATGTTCACGGTGTATTGCTTAAGCCTATAAATCTCCATAACCCGGTTATGTAAAGCTTCTACTGTTTATTTAATAGTCCAATCAAGATTACGGGGTTACATTTCAAAGTCCTGGGTTTTGTTATGGCTCTGTTTGAAAATGGCGTGAGATAATGTAACCTTGTTTGTTTTTGCTAGTCAGTAAATACTTAATTGGATTATTCCGTGCCTTTTTTTGTAATCTCTTTAGTCATCTTAAAAAATAGGTTCGTACCTACTGACGTAAGAGTTGATTTCAGAACAAACTCAAACTCAGATCTAGAACACAGATTTTCTGATTCTGAAAATTCTGAATGAAATGCTGTCAATAAATCTATGATTCGTTCTCGATTCGGTTAACATGACAGACACAAAGGATTTCTCGGCTGCCTTGTAGAGAAACAAACATTTAGCCCAAACTTTATGTCAATTTAGACGTTTCTACGTAAAGACATCCTCTGTCGCGGTTGCTATGTCAACGGCTGAGGTTCGTGTTTCAATTTTGAAAGTTACAAAAACTATATTTTTTTACATAAATAAATCATGAAGCTATAGTAGAAAGCCAACATAGCAGTAGGTTAGGTTAGTTTAACAAATTACAGCTAGTACGTGACTTCTATACCTAACTTTCAAATCTTTTCGCTTATCTTGAAGTTTGACTAGCTAACAAAACTGGGGGAGGCTATCCTCGTAAAAGTGAGATAAATGTCATTGAAAGTAATGACGTCAAATCAGACAACTTTTCCTTCTTTTCGTGGCTTTAGTTATTTTGAACCAGTGTGGTGAAAGGATTAAAGTCACAGAGGCTCTTTTCTTACTAATCAGACACTCAACATTGGTTAACACCAGTTTTCAGCAGAATTTGGCGTGAGCTCTCAAAAACATTTTCTCACTTTCAGAGCATATCACATCACCCCCTGATCTTGAGTAGATTACGTCTGGCTCGCATATAAAATGTCCAATTAAATATAATCTTTACATAATCAGTCGGCGTGGTAGATGGTAACGCTTTCTTTGTGAAAACGACGTTTTTTTCCCCTGTAGTCATGCAAAACTAATTAGTCAACTGTTATTAAGGCGGTGTTCTATAAGATACCGGCGTGTAACAGTAAAAATGGTTGTTGAGGTAAGTTCCGCGTTCGCTACATTTTTTATCTATTTATTAAAACGTGTGTTAACCATAAATCATCATAAATGTAATGAAACATGGTCACGACTCTTTTCCCTAGGGTCTCCATATTAGATATCTAGTTGCTTAAATCTTTGAGAATGTCTAAGCCAGAAACACGTAAATGAAGTTAGACAATAAGCCAATATTATGTCCATACATTACACGGTAGTATTCAGTCGCTTAAATTAATACTATCAGATAACACACACTTATGTACTTTTAGTTCTAGGGCGTACTCTATCCCACCAGTGTTCTTATGAAAAATAATACAAAAAAATATACTTGAAAAAGAATGTTCTTTTTTGGTAGAATATGATGGTTTGTGTTAAATGTTATAATTAAGTACAGTTATCCGTAAAAATCAAAATGATTTCAACGAAATCTGTTTACAAACGTAGAGCCGCAGACCTAAAATAATCTCCTCCAATGACATTTATCTCACTTTTCCGAGCACGGGGCAAAATTCCTCTGTTTCCACGCGAGTATTGTTCACATGCTCGCATTCATCTATCTCACCCTTTAGCCGTGAAATGTGAAAAACTGTGAGATTCTATATTCTCATATAGCATTTTCTTTTGTGTGAACATCACGATCTTCATTTGGATGTAATGAATATAGGTTTTGCAACTCGGTTTTATAATTTGTGAGATTAATAAATTTAAACAATACGTGTTAGTTCTGTGTCTTGGTGTTATTTATCAGTACTAGTGGTCGCCCACTGGTCGAAATTCGACCATAATTAATAAATAATTAATGTATTTTTTATGCATAATTAAAAAAAAATATTAGCATTCTGCACTCATTCTCTATATAAACTATCATCATCATCATATCAGCTCCTAGAAGTCCTCTGCTGAACATAGGCCTCTCCCCAATAGATTTCCAGGAAGAACGATTTTCGTCACAGATACCGCAGAGCCTCAAGACGAAAGTCTACAGTGCGTGTTGCCAGTGATGACATATGGTACTGAGACTTGGTCGCTAACTATTGGCCTCATACACAAGCTCAGAGTCGCGCAACGTGAAGAACGTTGAAGTGGCAATGGACAGGCCATATAAACTATAAGTTTGCGAAATTTTATCCTCATCCGTCCGCGCAATTTTCGTCAAAAGGGGTAAAAAGTTTTTGCTTCACTTGTTAATATAATAATAATAATAATATAGGTATGCGTTTATAAGTATAAAAGTATCAGCCATTCTGGTGTCCATAGTACAAGCTTTACTTAGTTTGAGACTAGTAAAATTATGTGAAATGATTAGCAATATTTATTTATTATTTACTTACTGCTGTCTGTGGCTTCGTATGCGTGATACCTACTTAAAATATACTATGTATTTCATCAAGATTAATTTAGCCGTTTAACTGTGAAAATATAACAAACTGACATACATTATAGATACATTTTCGATTTTATGTATTAAAGTATGGTTACGCAAATATGACCTTTATTTAGGCTTTTATAAGATACCTACGTGATAAGCTTATAATTTATTATTTAATGTTCAACTCATGTCTATCAAACCAGGCTTAAAAAATAGTTGAAGTGTGTTTAGAGGCGCTGCTTTTATGAATTTACGAAAATTCCAAATACGTTTTCGTTTGTTTGACACACAATACAATTTATCATTCGTTAATAAATTTCTCGTCCTTCAAAGCCTTTCGTGTTCTTGACCCTAGAACTAAGACCGCTGAACTTCCATTGAACCCTGTATTTGTAGTATTTGTACCTAAATAATAAACCTTCTATTGAGCGGAGAATGTTTAACAAGGGTTTTATATGTGCATTGTGAATAAATCTTGTCTTTTGTATGAATTGAAAATTAGGGTTATTTCAAGAAACATTTGTAACAAGCTCGTATACTTATCAGTGGCCTTGGTTATTTGAGGCTCCATCTGAATTGACATCAAGCACCCCATGCTTTTCTACAATGAAATATATATTTTTGTTAATGCTATTCTTAATTTAAATTGATTGAAAATGATTTTCTACTTTTTAGTTTGCTTTTCTATTAAAGCGTGTTTTAAGTTTTTTTTAACTATTATTTATTTTATACTTTTTAGGTAGATGTTATCTACAATAGCGTTTTTTTTAGTTTTAACTATCGGATTTGGAAAATCGCAAAAAGTCCTGATCAGGATAAAAGGACAAACTATTTAAATTATTGCATTATCATAGTTCCTTGATAAGTGTACAATGTTTCAAATTAATCCGACGTTTTGAAGAGGGTGAAAATAACGTTTAAAGATTCCGTTACATATAAAGATAGATATATATACCAAGCTAATAAAAGTGTATTAAAAACAGAGTGGACGTGACAAAACAAAAAGCAGTCACGACAAATTAACTGACTCGCAGTTGCTGTGGCTATAGCCACAGTGGCTAAAGGTGCCGTGTGTGAGGGTATTTATAGCTATATATACCGATTACTTACCCCAAATGCGTTATTAAATAAGTTATCATCTGCAATTGAGAGTTTAGATTAATATCTCAAAATCTTATATTACGTTTTAAAACTATTTAGATTCCAGACTTTGATAATTGAATTAGAGGAGAGGTCGAGGTTAAATATTTTTAATACTAACTTTGAAAGTATTTCTTCTAAATTTAATATAAAATTTTGTGTTTGAATATGTACTGACATTCATCAAAAGAGCAGATTTTAATTATTAGAATTTATATTTTTTCAATCCGAAACGCAAAAAAATCTCTTAAAATCTCTTGTTATATTAATTCATTGACATTATAATGTCTAGGACAAATTATATTTACGCCATATTATATAACTATGTGATTATAATTGATAAGCGTATATCTAATCATAACAGTTTTTGATTAAGAGGGTTGCCGAAATACCGAAGAAGATATAGATGAAAAAAAAATAAACGATAAATATGTGATATATGTAATACATATAAATATTGCTGTATTTTTATATTCCGCCAATAAATGGTACGAAATACTTGAGCAGGATCGTCATCTCATGAGATGTGGTATTGGAGATGGAGCGATGCATAATAGATTGCGGCCTCACAAGCTAATAGGACGGTCTGGAAGCATGTTACGTGAAGATGAAGATTAATACATAATTCACGGTTTCTCATTGAATATGTAGTCGAGATGCCTAAAAATAGATGTTGTAGGCTTCCCATTTTATTACCCAGCTATTCCCGTGTTTTGATACGACGTGGCTTTTCTTTAAGATTTTTAGATGTGATTGGGTTAAGAAATCCTATAACTCTACACGTTCAGCATGCCAAAACGAATTATAGGCAAAATGCTTTCATAATTAGAGCATGCTCTTCGTTCAACTCTTTGGTAAAGGCAAACATTGACATTGACATTTTCAACACCCCAATAAGTAAGTTGAAGCGCATACTCAATGATAAATTCTTCTTGGTAAATCAATTGTAGTTTACTCATTATATGTAATTGTTTTGTTTTATTTTTTGTTCTTCAAAAATTGTGTTACTTACTTATTTTTTTTTTTAACTACAAGTGGAAACTTTTAATTGACCCTCTGTAAAATATATGCCACGCATATATTATGTATTTCATAATTATTAACAATGTACATACATAGCTGTAAGTTTTATAAAATAAAAATTTGGTTTAAATTAATTGAATACTGTCCTGCTGTTCGAAGGACCGTACCTGCTTGTCTTATTTGTAAGTAGATGGTCCCAAGTGTGAGAAAGTGAGGGGTACCTAAGGAACTTGCTTCGTCAGCTAATGCTAATAAAAGTGCGCTTGGGGTGCTCCATGACCCGAAACGGTTATTTGCGCTAGTCAGGTAGCCTGGTGGAAAACGTTTTCTTTTTATATGACTGGTTTTTAATCCACATACATTTGTAACCTGTTTTAAATAGGTATTTAAAGCTTAACATTTCTACAAACTCTTTGTAAAACATTAATTTCAAAATGAAATTCTTTATCGCCATATATATGTGATGATAATATTAATTGCTACATATTAATATAAGTTGATTATTTTATGCCTAATATCCATTATTTACATTATTGAAGGGGATTTCTATTTTTATTTAAATAAAACCACAGCCTAATATGTAGCTCGCTGATTATGTAGCCTTCTATAGGTGAAATAATTTTCATAATCGGTACTTTTTGAGTTTATCCATTACAAACAAAAAAAACAAATCTTTTTATAATATTAGTGTAGTCAATTTTATTTACAGAAATGTACAGAATGATATACAATACAATATAAAATACATGTGAAACAATTGAGCTATCTAAGGACCGTTTAAAACCATCTATAGATAGCACAACTGATGATCTGGCTCACTGCCAGAGGGCAGCGTTCACAAAATACTGCATTGAATGTTGAATGGCGTTGAATGGCAATGCTAATACGCTGGGCCAGATAGGAGCCAGCTAGGGACATGAAGCCGTAACATATTTTTTTTAGTGTAGATAACTATATATACGAATGAAAACGAATGTATGAAACTTTTTAAAATAAATAAAATGCAAAATAAATGGACACGTGTTTCAGGATTTTTCAAAATAACCCTGACAAAGGGGTAAAATGTGGTCTCAAAGTTTGTATGGGAACTTTTTAACGGTTGGTGTGATTTCTTAGAAACTTGTATGAAACTTTTTAAAATAAATAAAATGCAAAATAAATGGGCACGTGTTTCAGGATTTTTCAAAATAACCCTGACAAAGGGGTAAAATGGGGTCTCAAAGTTTGTATGGGAACTTTTTAACGGTTGGTGTGATTTCTTAGAAACTTGGTTTTGGTACTTAAAATGCAAAATAAATGGACACGTGTTTAAGGATTTTTCAAAATAACCCTCATAGAGGAGTAAAATGGATTGTGATGGAAAATTTTAGATAGGTGGTGGGTTTGATTGATTGGTTTGATACTTATCAATAAAATTTGGCAAAAATATAAAAAGCATTTTGGTGAAGGATTTAAGCTACATTTCCTTTAAAAAAAATGCGGACAAAGTCGCGAGCAACAGCTAATCTTGTATGAAATAGCTCATCAAGTCATCCCTTACCACGTTATAATGCAATTTCCGTAACCCTGTATGTTTCACTTTCTTGCTATTGTATCTTTTGAAACTATCATGGTTTCCAACATAATTTTCACACAAAACGGGACATTTACCTTGATATAGTTTTACTGCTTATTATATATTATATCTGCAACTGTGCCGAAATATCGGAAAGCTCATATCATGGTTAATATCCCATTTTGAGTGAAATTTGTTTCATGTTATTTTCTAGATCTTTACTCAGTCTCAATAATAATAATAATAATAATCAATATTGCTGGAAAATGCACACAACATCTAGCCCCAAACTAAGCATATCTTGTGTTATCGTGACTAGATTGACTGATAAAATACCCAGTCTCAATCTACTCATAAAATAACTTAAATAATCTAGTGAAACTGATATTCCTATTTGCTCTTAATGCGACTATAAACGGCTTGTATTAAGTCGTTTACGGCCAGATCTAGCGTAAACATACGGTGCAGATGTGGCTACTTTCGTCATGCATCTTCAAGCATCGAGATCTCATTGTTCGAACCACTTTCGCAATGGCCCCTACTATGGACCCTTTTAAAGCATCAAAAGCTATCGGTATAAGTCTTAACTGTAGGAATAGCCACACTACACACCACACTTCATACTATTGAGGAGCCTATGAACTCATAATAGATGAAAAATAAATAATGCCGAGAATTTCACATCATCATTTGGCCCCAAAGTAAGCAGAGCTTGTGTTATGGGTACCACATGACTGATATACTTTTATACCTTATTTTTTGTAAATATATAGATATTATACATAGAAACACCCAGACCTGAGACAAATACTTACAAATCATACAAACATTTGTCCAGCGGCGGGAATCGAACCCGCAACTTTCTGCGTCTCAGGAGGACCTTAGGCCACTGCGTCACAGAGGTCGTCAAATGATGACTGGCCTGTCATTTCAGTTGGTAGAAACTCTACTTTCTGCACTGAAGGTTAAGGGTACGATTGTTTCCTAGGACAAACATTTGTATGATGAACATATTTTGTTCTGTGTCTGCGTGTATCATAATATATATATTTATATTATAACATATATATTAATATAAATACGTATATTTCAAATTTTAAGTATTCAATCAGTCATGGTCACCATAATACAAGCTATGCCTAGTTTGGGGAGAGATGGTGTTGAGTGCATTATCCACCAATATTAATTTATTTATAGATGTGTTCTACTACTATTTTTTTATGTCAGTGACAAACTCTGGTAATCTATTTCAATTTCAAAACTTTCGTGAGTTGTAGGTACTATACATTTTGATAATCACGGGTTTTACTCACATATTATTTTGTCGATGGAGACACCGACACTGTTTCGATCCATTTAGAGAATCTTCATCAGGGTGAGTTTGATCCGCGGTCTGCTCGTTGCCGCTCGAGTTTACGGATCGTACTTTGGTAACGTAGGTTGTAGTTCGAGGACTCCGTCATGGTAAACCTAATAGACAGACAACCTTTGAAAAACCGGTACACTCAGTTTAACGTGCCCTCAAAAGCAGGAGGATTAATCTATAATATTGTTATATTTATGATTGATTTATTAACCTTGCCCTGCTAAACCTAATCTTTATTTTATGCTTTCTTTTATATCGTTTTTAAAATGTTATTTGTTTCTGTTATTCGAATTCGAATCGTCGTAATCCCATGGTAGGGTTATTATACATACTGTCCCATATTGTTTATGGTAAAGTTTATGCGTGTTTGTTTTTATGTTGAAAGTGGGCCGCGACGGGAGATTATGGGTTATGTTAAACTATTAGTTTTATGATGGGAATTGTTTGAAGTTGAAAACGTAATGTCTCTCGTGTGGAACATGCTTTATACATATTATTAATTTTGTATTAACCGTACAGCTTTCGGCATTTCAAAACTTTGGTATGTCCATACTATACCACAGCTGTTTTGAAAAATGGCGTCGGCGCGGCGATGGGTCGTCATTAAAGTTAAATTTCATGTAATATCATCAACATTGCATCACTGCAGAAGTATCTGAATGAAATTTTCTGTTATAATACCAAAAATTCGAAATGCAAGTTTTAATGCATCAAGGAATAAGATCTTATGATCATTTCGAATGGGCGGGACTCGAACCGACATCTATGCCTGAACCTGGCCAGGAAGTAGCCCCGTTGATTGCCATCGGAGAATTACCGACTAAATAATATTAACGTTTAATGCAAATACTAGATGGCGCCACAGAAAAAAAGCGTAATTGATGCGTTTTAAAATTTGCTGTAAATATTTTGCGATTTTTACCTGATTCACAGATTTAAACAACTTTAAGTAACAACAAATCTTAGAATATTATAATTTGAAGCTTAATAATATAGGTTAGAGCAAACGAACTGTAGGTACTGTAAGTATCCACTGAGCCTAAACATGCTGAGCATAACATTAAAACACACTTACGAGTAACAGTTAACCATCATAACCTAATTTTCAACGGAAAACGTGTGCCAAGTTTTGGGAAAACCGCAGAAATTTACCTAAATGTCTCTTTGCTGCTGTTTTTAGTATAACTCATTTCGGCGAATGTATCAGCATTGCTACCAGTACTGAGGTCAACATGACTATCAGTATCCATCTCTATCTCACTATTTCATATCAACTAATGACCTCAAGAGTTAAAGGATTCATTGAGATTGCTCTTCTTAGAGCTACTTGTCTTGCAAGGCACTAGACCCTGCGGAAGGTCACCCAATGGACCAACCAAACCTAACCAGCTGTAGGTATTCTCTTGCAAGTCAGGATGTCTCCTTCTTTTCGTATCGATGCTTCAATCGTTATATGGTTTAAGAGTAGTAGGTGGCAATCTCAATCGCACTTACTGTGGCCGCGTAAAGGTGTAACTTTGTGCAAATATTTGGACAGAGAGGGCACACGAGTAGATGCCAGGATGTTAACTAATCGAGATAAATGGTATCGTGAAGCAAGCAACAAAATTATTGACCGATCACGATTTATCTGTCAGCGTAACGAACGGCAAAGATGAAGACTCATGTTCCATTATTAAACATTAGTGTGATGAACACAGGTGTTCGTTCTACGTCTGGTTGTTATAAAGAAACATAAGTATGCAATTTAAAACATATAAGTGTTCTATCAGTCATCTGGTCACCATTATACAAGATATGCTTAGTTTGAGACTAGATTCATTGTCTTCCAATATGTATTTCTTGTTTATTATTATTGGTTAGATGTTTGTTATTTCTTATTGCGGTTGTTTAAGACCTTAAATTCAAAAAAAATTTAATTATAAATTATTATTAATCATCATCGTATTAAACTGTGGTTTTCTTTGTTTTTCAGGTAAGATTCCAGAATTTCGTCAACTTGGCAAGTATTATTAGTCTGAATAGAAACCACATATGTTACGTTATTTATTGAGATGGCTCCTGGTTATTCTTGTGTTAATACATTGATATACCGTATATTATTTACTTAATTTAAGTGATCTTTTTCTCTTTTTTTATTATTATTATGACTACAGATTGCTACCCCCTAGCGACGTTTTCAAACATAGCCCATATCGGTATGAAATAAAATTTTATTGCGATTCCGATGACGATAAAATGGGGCAATACTCACAGCAATAGGTTTATTCTGAAAATAATATAGAAACCAATTTACTCCTTATTTGAGAAAAGGTGTAACAGTATACCTACCTACAAATCTTGGAAGAGATCTATATCCGTAGAGAAGTCCTTAAAAAGTGTCATTTCGGTCAAAGTGTCCGAAAATATTGGGTCCGAAATGTCATCTAGCCAATTAGAACCAGCGCAAATCAGATTTTTTTTTTTTTTTATTTATTTGTACCAACATAAGTATTCAAATGATAATCTAGATGCTAACGCAGTTCACCTGTAAAACATCTCAAGAATACAAAACACGTTTCAAAAACAATATGGGCACGTTCGTGCAATTATTTCCGTCATGTTGCTCGCAAGGTTGTATTACGTCATCTAAATTCGGTTTATAACTTACTTAGAACCAGTCGTTAGTAAAATAATGTGGATAGCTTCAGTAGTTTGGACCTTGATGGCTGAATATAAATCTGTAGAGTGATTATCTGACACATCGTTTTCTGCATTATCAGCTGCTTGAGTTCAGAGTTCTTTGAACGTATTTTATTTTCGAATCTATATTTGTATATTTTAACTTCTTCGCTCTCTATTTCATTTCTCTTAATGAAGTGTCTCTTAAAGATAAAAAAGTGTTGTTAATTACACAGTTTCACTTCTTATTATTGTGTCTCTAATTACTTCGAACCAGTGTGGAGATTAAAGTACGCCTCAAAGGATCCTTTCGTGCACTTGATACATGTCTTTGAACTTTTCACGTTCAAAACTATCGTGAGTTATTAAGATTTTGGGAAATACAGGTTTGGATTTATCTAGAGAATCTTCATGAGAATGAGTTTGATCCGCGGTGCGATTGCTTCCGTTCGCGTTCGCGATTTGCACTGAATCGCTGCTTATGCTTCCCCGTTCAACCCAGGATTTCTCTTCCCAATATTATTATTCCCCATTCGACCCAAAACATACGCCCCGTCTATTCAGTAGGTATACAAAAATCGAGTCACCGAGTATTCTAAACAGCACAAACACCGTAATATATATTATAAAAATCTTGATGAAATTATTAATTTATTTATTTTATTGGAAAATCAACAGCTTAAATAGATTAAAGTAATAATAACAGAATAACAATGTGAACATAAGTAAACAAAAGCTCAATGATGTGGTATAATAGAGATAAACTATGTATGTACTTAAAATTAATGTAGGTAAACCTAAATAAGTACCTACGTAACTATTAAAGTAACTTCTGGTCAGTCGCTGTCGGACTGAGTTAACGCTCATACAGAAAAGATCTAGGTCTAATTCAAGATGCCTGCAAAGCTTATTGAATAGATCACTTGTTCGCCATAAAAATGCATTCTGTAATTTGTTACTCATAGTACCTAAGTTCGAAACTTTGTACACGCAATATGTATGTAGTAATATTTTACATATGCTCTTCTTTATAAACGAATGCACGTGCAATTACTAGAACTATGTAGGCAGACTTATTAAACAATAGATAATCCAATTAACAACGGTAAAGACATCCATTATTTTTCTTACTCAATAGGTACGATCCTCATGATGAAAAGAAATGGATAGGCATATACTATCTTTTTCTTTATATCGCGTGGGACTCGTACTTTTTGTCTTACCTGCCACTTTTGTCAGTAGTTCTTAGACCTACTAATTTAATTGTTTACATTAAATATGGCATCTTTCATCGGCAAAAGAATATTTGATTAAAATCCCGTACTTTTCCAAGTTTATTACATAGGTGTAAATTTAATAAAACCACACAATTTGTGGTCATATTTTACAAGTCACTACAGTAACCGACATAGTTTTCTATCATTTCTCTTCGCATTACAAGCAAAATACCTGAGCGAAAGTGCAATTTACTGAGCTATTAGAAAGTAAACAAATAATGTTATAGGCAATGTTGGTTCTAGATACATTAAGTATAATCTGTAACGTACACTCGGATCAAATAGTAACGTAGTCTATCATTATTATAACGACAGCACATAAAACAATGTTTTTTGTTTATTAAGACATTAGTTTTTTATTATTAAAATCAGTGTTATCGGGTATACGAATTATGCTTAAAAAATCTTACATCAGCAATTGTATTAAGACCAGACGAGTTTATTGCCGGATTCTTCTTGAACTGAGGTTCCGGAACCGGCACCTAGATTCACTAGCATGTAAGAAGATGATTCAAAGTTGTCCTTGTGATTTTCTTGAATAAAGAATGTTTTGTATTTGTATAAAACGCATTTGGTAGTAAGATCAGAATACATTAATATAACTACAATCCACACACAAATGATCACACAATCTAAATATACAGGGTGTAAATGGGTTAGTCATTATCGTTTGGTATAAATTCGCAACATTATACGTCCCGGAAGAAATATACAGCGTGAAGCTTAATAAAAGCTAGCAAGATACGACTATTACCAACGAAATCTCAGTGCATTTATTCACGCCATTTAAATGGCACTTCAGTCAAAGCTTTGTTCTTCCGCATCCTTTATTTGTTCGATTTGGTTACCAAAACAGAAACAAGTCTCAAAGGATAAAGTTGCCCCTTACAGCAAAGTGGTCCGATTGAAAAGTTTCCGAAGCGAAAACCCTTAAAACGAAGTGCTCGGATGCACTCCAATGTTTTTGTCACGTAATAATAGGATGGCTAAAAAACAGGACAAATTCTATTCATGAGCGGAACTGACAACGACTTTACTAAACCTATATTATGGTATAACTTTTTAAACTAAGAGTATTTTATTTTTCACATTATTTTCGCTATATATGTTCGAGATTTTTTGTTTATGAGTTTTTCCACTTCCCGTTATTTCGGCACACATGCATGCACCATGATTTCGGAAGAAACTGAAGAAAAAGTCACATGGTGAATATCACATTTATAGTTTAATCTAGGTAATGGTGGCAATTCGGTATGTTCATTTCTAAAATTAGGAATTGTCTAAAATATATTTTAGTTAGTCATAGCATTTGTAAAACATTTTCTTGTTGGTACCATCTAACTAAATTAGGAACGCTTAATTAAATTATATAAAATTAAATTAGGATGGTAATAGCAGAATACCAAGTTTCATTTGACACTTCTAAACCAAATTTTAACTAAAATTAGTTAGGTTGGTGCCAACAAAATTGAAGCCAATGTAGTGTTATTCTATATTTTTTTTTATTATTAATGTTGGTACATTATATAGTGCTCCTTTATGTTAAGTTAATTATTTATTTCACACATCCTGTATGGCACTCTGTACTGTGAATGGATGGAGGCGGACTAAGTTTATTAATTTTAAAATTCTTTGCGAACAAAGCCTGGCAAAGTTGAAAATTTTAAAATTTATTAGCGAAGAAAATAGTGCTTCGTAAAATATAATTGAATCTTTAATAGTATCTAGTATCAAGCTTTAGAAATTGCCATTAGTTTCTTCCTTGAGAATTCTAACAAAATATAGCTCTAAATTTAACTTGAGCTTTTAGATTTAGACATATCTGAATCGATTAGAACAAAAGCTCTAGACTCAAGACTAAATGGTCACTAATAAGTAACTACCAACCGTTTAATTTAACCAATTTTAATGATAATTTTCACTATAAATAAAGTTTGAGTTTTCTGTTTCCCTATTTCGGCACAGCTGCATGCGCTATGATCATGGGGGAATTTCTAAATCAAGTATCTCGTTTGTAATTAATAATTATGAGAATAACTATTTATTTTATTATATTTATCTATTTATTATACGATTTTAAAAGTACTACTACTACAACTTTTGTATGACAGCTCAACGTGCTCTCCGAAGCATGATAACACTCAGATGAATTTGCTACGGTCACCCATCCAGAGACTGACTTTGCAAAATGTTGTTTAACTTCGTTGATTTGTAGGGAAGGACGTAGTTAAAGTTATATATTTGAAATATGTTTGTCATCTTAGCCAACGGCAAAGTAACATTTCATAATTCATTGGGCTGCGTTTCCTTCAAGATGTCAGCTATCAGGAAAGGCGTTGCAAGATTTTCGGTTAAATACACATCAGTGAGAGCTCAAAGGTTCATGAGGATTACTTGGCATACGTTCAAGTCTAAGAGTAGTATTATGAGACAGATATGAACGAGTACGAGTACGAACGCTTCATAATACCAAGAAGCTAGCATTCGTCGTTCGTCTAGCGATGGAAAAAGTAGTACTTTTAGTTACACTGAACTGAAATAAGAAATGCTTTGTCTAATAACGTATAACGTAACGTCGCATGTAACATATCTATCAGACAAATCACGTCAATCGGGATAACAAATAACTATGGGCATATATCCACCTTAAATTAAAAAAAACAGTCACAGAAAGGTTTCATACTTAATTTTTTTTAGTTGTACTCCTTACTTTGGATTCTCCATACCTACTCAGATTCTTCATACTTCACATAATACTTTCAATGTAGTACGTAGTACTTACGTATAAAGTATAGTCCATAGGTAAGTGTTATGATGATAATTATACTGAAATGCTCGATGTCCTAAAATGTGATCTATGTAATTCTTTGACTCTGCGATTTAACCTCTCATTTCTTTAAGAAGTAATGTTTACTTTCTGCTGTTGAAATATTGGTGCGTTCGAACACGTGACGGGTTTTTTTAGATTAATTTAAATCTACAGAACAGAAAATTTCCTAAACTACTAACCTAGTTATTTACTAAATTGCTGCGTTTAAAAATATTTGTAGTGATAGTTTCCTGGTTTTCAAGATATTTTAGTTTAAACCTGAGAACACACTAATCTTTTAAAGTATTCGTACGTGCCTCATCAATCCGTCATTCATTCGTTCCCATTAAACCAAAAAGCTTAAATAACAATTCTTCAAGTGGGGCCCGCAGTAAGACCCGCTGTCGAGAGCTGATGACTGAAGGATCCCTTTCAAGGCAGTTTATTAAATAACCCTCCACCGCTCTTTGTCTTTTTTACCTCTTCTTTATAAATATTAATGGAACCCGCTGTTCGCCACACGTTCAGAGATGTATGAGGGGTTTTGCAATTTATTCGGGTTTGAGTCTGCACCCGAAAATAAGTACAGCGCCATCTATTTGCACAATTTGGTGACCCGGGTCAGTTTTATTTATGTTTAGTGCTGAATTTACAAACCAGGGGGTGATATGTGATTTTAATGTTTAAAGAAGTTCTATTAATTCGTAGCCTAAGAAGTATTTATTACAGCAGAAGGTTTTGCTTATAAATTCATATACTTATCATGTTTAAAAATCAAGTCACTACACTACATTACTTCTAGAACTATTACAGTTAAACTTTCATTCACTCGCAAACTTTGCCGACCAATATGAATTCAAACTCAATTCCGAACACAGGTGTACTCGTTTACTGAAAGAAGGCTTACAATAGAACTGACTGAATGGGCACACCATATGCAAATGATCCCGCTATCACACCTATTTTCCTGGTAGACACCTCCTGATATCGGTCGAGTACATTACATACCACAGTCATAAACTTTTCGTGCCACCATTTTCCTCTGACAGTTCAATACGAGCATACGTATTGTGTTGTTGAGTTTTTTTATTCTCTGAAAAACTTTTCATAGTGTTTTTTTTTATAAAAGTGCACGAACTTTATTGTGAACTAAAGTGAACATTGGATAAAAATATATTATATAATATATTAAATATAAAGTGAAAATGTCAGATCATAACCCCTACAGGAGGAAATCACTTAGTATCTGGGTGGAAAAGGTTCTAAGACGAAGGGACTCTAAAGACTCCTCGCCACTCGATTCTCCTTTAGGACCCGATGACGTATGTATAGTTTTATATATTGACTAGAAAGCAATAGTTCTGGTATATAAAATTAGCAATATTTTGTTAATCGCAAATTAATTAATTTAAACACATGCCTTGATAATGATATGGTTCAAATTCTGCTATGGTATCAAATATCTAATTTTGTAACATAAAGATATAATCTCTCCAAATCTCTCAATATTTGTAATTGCTTCGCTATAATAATAAGCTTGGGAGATTTTTAGTTTTTGAATCTAGTTAGTAAATATTAACGCGTAAAAAGCATCGTAGCCGCCCTTGAAATTGTGCCAACGTTATCGGTTACTGATTACATGTACGATTTTGGGTGGTACGTACGATAATTTCTCCGTGTTTTGACTTTGATGAGATAAATCCAAGATAACTTTGATAAGCATTAGGCTCGATCAAAATCAAAACTTTGTGATTAAAGTTCGGAATAAAAAATGCCAAAAATCGAATTTAAATAAGTAGAGGTGGTTGAAAGATATAATCAAATTATGCCCATATTACAAGTAGCTGCTTTGCCGGAAATATCAATACATATATATCAGAATCATGTATCCTAAATCTTTGTAAAAAGTTAGCTTAAACTAAAACAATATTTGTGTTAAGGAAGTATCTAAATCACTTTACAATATTAAATTACTAACAGTCACACAACAAGGTAATAAAAACCACAAAGATTTTTTTAAATATTGTTATTTACTTAATTGAGTCATGCACGTTTGTTTACTAATAGATCGCCTTGGCAGACATTGAACATCATTGGCCACCTGCCCTGTCTGATGTCTGTGTGGCTTTATTATGTTACCCGTCGATCTATACTCATTAAAAACTCAATAAATTCTCTCCTTAAGACTATCAATATCTCTATTAATATCTTTATCTGTATGTCTGTTTGCTACCTTTTCCCAGCTGAACGAAATAATTATTAAGAGATTGATTGTAACTTGAGAAGGATAGAGGCTAGTTTCAATATATTCAGTTCAGTTTTTAAAAAAAGTATGAATATGCTGCCTTTCTACAGAGATTAAGGATACTTAATTGTATATTTGTAAATCTATTTCCGGGTGCCTTCAAAGCAGCTACTTATACCATATAAGGTCATAATTTTACTATATTTATCAACCTCTTCTAATTATTTAATTTTGAAAGATAGCAATACATTTTTTTGATATTCAAACTCTATCATTTGAAGCTTAGCTCTTTTTTTTTTTTTATTATAAATATTGATGAACAAAGCACACAACACCTAAATGGTATATGATATTCTTGATGTTCTGAAAAGCAGTTCATAAAAAATCTGTTAAATCTTCTCGTGGGTGAGGTCGCTACTGAATGTCGTATCTGTAATATCTTACATGTTGCGAATATTTTCGTATCTATTGCAAAAAATAAGACAAGAAATCTTGAAAAAAAACTGACATGTTTTTCGATAACCACCGGATATTTACATAAACATAAGGACTATCTTGCAAAACTAGTCAACTTCCGGTGCTTATCGCGTTCTAAATACCTTCGTGAATTTGTACCTTATAATACGAAGTTGTCGGTATGTCTGTCGCATGCCGGATGAGCTGTGTGCTAAAATCATCACTCAGTGGAGCCCTGAGACAGCGAAACGGCGCCGTGGTAGACCAAAAAGAGATGGCGAGATGATCTCGACACCTTTGATAGAGCTTGGGTTCAAACAGCTCAAAACCGAGATGACTAGAGAGAGAAAGGGGAGGCCTTTGCCCAGCAGTGGGACACAATGTTCTAATCGTAATACGTAGTTACATGTGGAGTTGTGTGTTAAATCAAGTTTACTAACAAGCGGTAATGAAAGGAAAAGACAGAATATATCAGCAATTTCTGCACTGAAATAACTCCAGCATCATAATGTATGGATGTTTAATAACCCACTATGTCCGTCTGTCTGTCCGCCCTTAACTGTGGTCATCAGTGTCGTCGTCGTCCTGACCCCATTACCGGCTCAACTGCAGTTTGGAGAAACCCAAAATGTCTTACAAAATAGTTCGATATATAAATTTCATAAGAACCAGTGTGGTCAAAGGATTAAAGTGCGCCTCAGAGGCTTCGTGCACTTGGCACATGTCTTTATAGGTTCTACGACATGCCGGTTTCCTCACGATGTTCTTCTTCACTGTTTGAGAGTACTGGTATATACATTTATCGATCAGAAAAATCTATTGGTGCACGACAGGATTCGAACCAACAACCTTAATATCGGAGGGCGGGGCGCCTTAAACTAAATACATAAGTTTATTTATTCACATCTATGTCTATAACATGTTTCATCCAAGCCATTTCAACGTGTAGAATTAACCAACTAAAAAACACACATACAATTTCGGCATTTATAATAATGTGTTAACAAACTCAACTATAAACCAAATGGACTTTACAAGTTACCCAAGAGCTGGCTCTTATCTTGCCCAGCGTATTAGAATTGCTATTTAACGTCGCAATGCCGCTCTCTGGCAGTGATCTGGATCAGTTAAGCAATCAATAGATCATTCTATATGGTCCTGAAATAGCTCAACTGATACCATCTTATTATTTTAGTAAAACAAAGCCTTTTTCAGCAAACGTTTCAGCTGTAAATTTCTCCTTAGTTCATAAGAAAATAAATTGTATAATTCACTTTTTAATAATAAATTTTAAAACTAAATAATCATACTCACAACTGCACAAAATCCTTACTAATATTATAAACGCGAAAGTTTGTATGTATGTGTGTTACTCTTTCACGCAAAAACTACTGAATGTATTTTAATTAAACTTTTCAATAATATAGCTTATACATCAGAATAACACATAGGCTATAATTTATAAAGAAATTGTGTGATTTGTCGAAAATATAACGATAAGTGTCAAGTTAGTAGGAAAAAAATCTGCCATCTGCGAGCTATTCTGGCGTGCGCTGCAAAAACCTTTCGAATTACACGAAGTACTAACCCTGCGCAGACGAAGTCGCGGGCACCAGCTAGTGCTACATAAAATACATAATACGATACGTTGTCGACACGGATGATGTCAGGTCAATATTTTTGCATTATGGCATTTTATGCCAATTGTAAAATTGCTTTTAGTGTTGCCCTAATTTTTATTCTTGCAATTATGTACTCCATTATTTCCTTCGTTTGTTGTCTGACAAATAAACATTATCTTTCGATAGGTTTTATTAATTACTTAAAAAATATATATATTTCTCCAATCCATTATCATTGCTAGATAGGTGTTGACTGGTAACCTACCACTACCACTAGTCATAGTGTAATTCCTAAAAGTGCGATCGATAGAGTTCATCGCCACTGACGAACATGTATTACAAGGTCGGGTAACCTTCAAGCGATAGTCCCTAAACCTCGTATACATGACTATTGATACTGTCAACACAACAGTTATTGTGAGGCTCACCTTGGAGATAATACGTGAATGGAATAGAATGTAAAAAGACTGAATATTTAATAAAAATTTAATACAGCAAAAAGTTTATACAGAAGAGTAGAATAGAAAATAATTGAACACCATAAATATTGTAACGTAGTAATTCCATATACCGCTAAATGGCGTGGTTTGTACATCGACCTTTTGTCTTGACTATATCCGTCGAGTGACGTTGACAGTTAAGTTATGGACAGGAGACGTTGACCTATCTGTTTTGAGTGAGATTATCCGCCCAGAAACAGGGTGGGGGATTTTTCGAGACGCCATTTGCGAGCGTGGTTTATTTCGGTCTTTTTTACTCACCGGTTGGAAGGAATCTTCCAGAATTCCTAAGTTTTTGTGTGAAGTCGTGACAAAGTGTGCCCAGGCGTGGTGATCCCATCCCGCGGCGGCGGTGCAAGCCTAATACCTTTCTGGATGGAGCCTTCGTTGTGCTAAGATTGTGCGTAGTACACATGCATTATGCATACCACGCGACGGATGCACACGAGTCTATAACCTTGCTGGACGGTGTTTCTACTATGGCTGTTTAATTCAAACCCCTTGCAGTCGTACAAGGTATGTTTTCTACTGTTTTTTGGTACTAGTAGAACCCCTGAATCTAAAACATGTAACCATGTGGCATCATACATTCATCTTGTGCCTGCTAGGAACCTGTTGAAGTTAATGTTAGGCCTATCTAGTAGTTTTCCTTGAAGCTAAGGAATAGTTTACAGTGTAGAAGTAGGTAATCTTTCTCAACTGTATTTTGCAACTTTGTAATTGAGATGCTTCTCAATTACAGGGGTTTTTTTGTACGGGCCTGCCCTTCATCGCGTGCTGGCAGTACCTCGCCAGTTCAACGCACCTTCTAGAGGGTGGAACCCATTCAACGGAGTGCGGCTGTTCTATGTGGCCTCGGCCAGCCCAAGGGACTCTTCGGCACGGTTCAGTATACCCTATTCCCGGTATAGCAGCCGGTTACACTGCTATTGGCGCTCAACTTATAATCTATCATATTACTGGTGCGTTTTGCAAATTATTATAACTAATATCAGTGCGGAGAGTATTAGAACAACCGAACAATGCTTACTTTCAACTTTACCTACCTTATGGAACGGCGTTAACTAAATTAAATCTAATCTAATTTAATCTAATCTACCTTTACCTACTACCGTTTGTTACTGTATTACCTATTACTAGTTAAGTAAGCACATTGCAATCATCTCAAGGGTCCCACCATCGCTCACCATTGTGTTTAGCCGAGGCACATTTACCTTTTAGTCTTATACTTGAAATTATAATGATAACCTACCTTTTGTTGAAACATAACTGTATGTATGCTCCTGTATATTAAATGCATCATCCGACCTCAAACCGAGCGAATCTTTTTTATTTAATACCCTTCGATTCGGTACCCCTTTCGGGCCATAATAGGGAGGAGGCCTTATTAAATTGTAACAGTGGCGCCCAACGTGGGGCTTTTCTTGAGATGATTGTCATGTCAGTTAGCTGTGACAAAATTGCATGTGTGTTACTTATTATGTAAGCTAAAAAAAAAAAAAAAAAAAAACTATTGTCTACTTTTTAATTTATATATTATAGTAATTACCTCATCATAATATTAAGTCATATTTCTTTAATCTTAAGTCATATTGTGAACTTGAGGTGATTGCAATATCGTACCTACTTTTAAAAAAAAACTTACCTTAACTTTTTACTTTTGTACTTTTTCCTTGAGTACTTTTTAAAACATGGAAGAACGCCCCATTATTGACGTTCCGGCTGTGCCTGCCTTGGCTCCCAGCGGCAAGCATCAGTCTGTCTCTTCACTAAATCTAAAATTTGACGGGACGTCTTGCGTTCGTGCGTTTTTGCAACGTCTAGAAGAGTTGTGCGGCTCGCGCGGAATATCCGAGCTTCAGTTATTTGCTTCAGCGCCAGAATTATTCGAGGGAGATGTTTTATGCTGGTTTAGAAGTGTTAAGCCTGAAGTAAAGAACTGGTCCGAACTCAGGAAGTGTTTGGTCGATGAATATTTACCCTACGATTTTGATCGCCGGCTTATGCAGGAAATCCGCGCACGTACTCAGGGTCCCAGCGAAAATATCGTAACATTTGTGGCTGTGATGCATAACTATTTTAGTCGTTTGTCTTACCCCGTTTCAGAGAAGGATAGGTTTGATATTGTTTTTCAAAATATTCGCCCCGAGTATTCAGTCCCTTTATGTACGACTGAAATTACTTCACTTAAGAGACTGAAAGAGTTGTGCAGAATGTTAGAGTGCGGCAAATACCGTGAACAGACTTTTGTCGAGCCACCTAAACCGTCTAGTGGTTCCATGGCACCCGATTTGGCTTGTAAAAACTTCAAAGCTCGGTCGGCTACGGTTGCAGTTGTCTCCACAGAGAAAAAGTTCTGTGCACGTTGTCGGGTTGAAACTCACTCATTGTCTGAGTGTAAGTCTACTGCTGTTGTGTGTTTTCGTTGTGGTAAGAGTGGGTTCGCATTTCCAAAGTGTCCTAATTGTCATTCTTCCCCAGTGAGCAAAGACTCAGCTAAGGTTTCAAAAAACTAGGTTCTACGAACTCTCGAGACAACTCCGATAAATTTGATGACGCAGATTGGAAGCGTTACCTAAAACAATTAACCTTTTTCTTTTCTACTTACAAAAAAGTCTCGACAGTTCGTAATAGTTACTTATATAATGATAATCGTCCGTATGTTTCGGTTGAAATTTCTGACTACCCCTTTCGTGGTTTGTTAGATTCCGGTTCCACTATTTCTATTTTGGGATCTACTTATTCTGAGTTTTTTTTGAAGGCCGGAGTCACTCTACACGGTTGTGATGATATTACCCACATCTCCACCGCTACTGACTCCCGTGCCGTAGTTCGCGGTTACTTTTTATTGCCAGTCAAATTTGATAATTTAATCAGAACTATTAAACTTTTCGTTGTTCCGGAGGTGTCTACTCCCCTGGTTTTGGGCGTTGACTTTTGGAAGAGTTTTGATTTAGCCCCAAAAATTTTTGGAAACAATTTGTTCTTTTCCCCTTCGAATGTTTCCGAGATTCGATTTTTAAGGCCGTTAGACCAGTTGTCTACCGACCAACAGCGCGTTGTGTCTTCGTTGATGGAAAAATTTGAATCCATTTCCTTCGACAAAAAAGGCCTAGGACGTACTACCCTCCTTGCTCACACTATCGACACTGGAGACTCGCCTCCGATTAAACAACGGTACTATCCAATGTCACCTGAAAGAATAAAGGAGCTGAGCCGTCAGTTGGACGAAATGTTGGACCAAGACGTCGTCGAGTCCAGCTGTAGCGCGTGGAATAATCCTACGCTCTTTACCCCTAAAGCTAACGGCGAGTTACGCTTTTGCATCGATAGTCGTAGGCTAAATTCTGTGAGCAAGCATGATGCGTATCCTTTACCTTACATCTCTAGAATTCTTGATCAACTACGAGATGCAAGGTTCTTAAGCTCCATAGATCTTAAAAGTTCCTTTTGGCAGATTCCTCTGGATAGTGCTTCACGTGAAAAGACCGCATTTACCGTACCCGGGCGTGGTCTTTTCCATTTTAAGGTCATGTGCTTCGGCCTAACTTCAGCCCCTGCTACCCAGCAAAGACTCATGGATAAGCTATTCGGTCCTGAGTTCAACGATAGGGTGTTCGTTTACTTAGACGATATAATTATAGTGAGTCGTGACTTTGAGGAGCACATTTCGTTGCTTTCCAGAGTATTACATCGCTTGACTTCCGCTAATCTTACCATTAACCTATCTAAGTGCCAATTTTTCCGCAAGGAGCTAAAATATCTCGGTTATGTAGTCGATGATCGTGGTCTACATACTGATCCTGCTAAAATACAGTCTATTGTGGAATACCCCACACCTTCGAACCGCAAAGAAGTTAAGATGTTCTTAGGAACAGCGTCGTATTACCGACGTTTTATCAAAAATTTCAGTTCCATAGCAGCACCACTTAACGCTCTTACATCAACCGGCAAGAACGCCCCGCCTTTTGATTGGACTGAAGTTGCAGAACAGTCTTTTCAAGAATTGAAGTCAGCATTAGTGTCGGCCCCAATCTTAGCGTGCCCAGATTTTTCTAGGCCCTTTTCCGTTCATTGTGACGCATCTAGTTACGGAATCGCGGGTACCCTAACTCAAATTCTGGAGGATGGTCTTGAACACCCGATTGCGTTTGCTAGTCGTTCCCTGAATAGGGCTGAACGTAATTATTCTGCAACTGAGAGAGAGGCTTTGGCAGTGGTGTTTTCCGTGGAACACTTCCGTCCGTACTTAGAAGGTGGTCCTCAATTTAAAATTATTACTGATCATTCCAGTCTTAAGTGGTTCTTTAATTTGTCTAACCCCACAGGCCGTCTCGCCCGTTGGGGATGTCGTCTTTCACCCTACGACTTCGTTATCGAACACCGCAAGGGTAAAGATAACGTAGTTCCAGACGCATTATCGCGAGCTGTTCCTGTTCTCGCTATAGATCCCGACTACCCTTCCGCTGAGGACCCGTGGTTTGATCACTTACTTAATAAATGTACCAAATATCCTAAATCTTGTCCTAATTATTCTGTTATCGATGGTAGGTTATGTAGGTACTCTAAAAATAAGTTCGGATTTTCGAGTGAATTCGACTGGAAGGAAGTCGTTCACTCTTCTAAACGCTCTGAAGTTTTAGAATTTATTCATAGTCGTGATAATTCCCCTCATTTTGGTATTTTTAAAACCTTTAAGCAATTGTCTTTGCGCTATTTTTGGCCCAAAATGTATCAGGATGTGGTACATTTTGTAAACGCGTGTGAGGTTTGCTCCGCTTACAAGCATTCGCAAGAGCCACCCAAAGGTCTCATGGGCGATCCCAAAGTTTGCTCCCGTCCTTTTGAAACCATAAGTATCGACTTGGTTGGTCCCCTTCCGCGTTCTAGGGCTGGTTTTACTTTTTTACTAGTTGTTGTTTGTTGCTTTTCTAAATATTGCTTATTATTTCCTCTAAGAAGAGCGGTTGGCAAGTCTATTGCACAGTATCTGGAGAATGGGGTTTTCTTGACGCATGGCGTCCCACGCACAGTGATTGCTGATAATGGTACGCAATTCACTGGAAGTGAACTAAAAGCCCTGTTCCAGAAATATGACATTCCTCAGATACATTACACTCCTCGTTATTGTCCACAAGTCAACACTGTGGAAAGATACAATAAAACTATCGTGGTTGCTGTCTCGATTCTGGTAAAAGATGACCACCGTTCGTGGGATACTACCTTGTCCAAAGTCCAATTTGCATTAAATTCGGCGGTTAACGAGACGACTCGTTTTACACCTTTCTCCCTGGTGCATGGTCGCGAAGCTGTTCCTAGTGGTAAATTTTATGGTCCCGCCAGTTGTCCCTTGTCGGATCTTACTTGTGCTTCACGCGATGAATACATTTCTAAGCTTGGGGGTTTACAGGACATCTTCCACAAAGTCGAGGAAGCTATCGCAAAAGCTCACTTAAAAAGCGCCGTTTATTATGATAAAGGACGTCGTTCTTGCGAATACAGTATAGGTGATCTGGTTTGGAAAAAAACCTTTCCTCAAAGTGATGCTAGTAAATTTTTCATGGCTAAATTGGCCCCTAAATACGAAAGGTGTCGTGTAATTGGTAAGCGTTCACCTCTGGTCTACGAGCTAGAGAGCTGTAGTACTGGTAAGCACTTGGGTGCTTGGCATATCCAATATCTAAAGAGTGATAGTTCTGATTGAATTTGTTCTTTGTTAGATTGTACAGCCCGGACAGAAAGGAATATTTTGGTTTGATAACATCGGTTCTGGCAGTTGGTATTTTTTTGGTCACGGTTACTTTTTGAAAAGAATATTTTATATTTATATATAGTAGTAGTAGTAGTAGTGTAGTTATTATTCTTGTCTAATTGTATCCATATTGTATTTGTTTAACATTTAATTAAGGGGCGGTTGGTTGGAAACCCCTACCAAATAAAAAGCCTATTCCATACCGTAGTTGTAGCTGTAATTAGAGTCTCAGGACTAAGTTGCCTGGGCCTCGTTGCGCGGGTATTGATCGTTTTTCGTTGAACAGTATTTCAACCTACTGTTGAATAAGTTCTATTTTTATTTCTTAGTTATAACACTTCGCATAATTTATCTCTATTTGGTCGGTTTGATGCTACCTGTGTTAGTCTATTCGTTTTTTTTTGCTTGAAGCAACGTTGTTCTCGTTCCAACTTCGTTTGTATACCCATTTTGCTGTGTAGGTTAGAACTCTAATCCTAGCGGCAACTCTTGTCATTTAATTTTCCTATTTGATGTTTCAGGTTCCTATGCTTATAAGCTGGGGGTCCAGCTTGAATTTTGCTTTTACTATTGCAAAATTCTTCCGATTGGGGGGGTCATTGTAACGTAGTAATTCCATATACCGCTAAATGGCGTGGTTTGTACATCGACCTTTTGTCTTGACTATATCCGTCGAGTGACGTTGACAGTTAAGTTATGGACAGGAGACGTTGACCTATCTGTTTTGAGTGAGATTATCCGCCCAGAAACAGGGTGGGGGATTTTTCGAGACGCCATTTGCGAGCGTGGTTTATTTCGGTCTTTTTTACTCACCGGTTGGAAGGAATCTTCCAGAATTCCTAAGTTTTTGTGTGAAGTCGTGACAAAGTGTGCCCAGGCGTGGTGATCCCATCCCGCGGCGGCGGTGCAAGCCTAATACCTTTCTGGATGGAGCCTTCGTTGTGCTAAGATTGTGCGTAGTACACATGCATTATGCATACCACGCGACGGATGCACACGAGTCTATAACCTTGCTGGACGGTGTTTCTACTATGGCTGTTTAATTCAAACCCCTTGCAGTCGTACAAGGTATGTTTTCTACTGTTTTTTGGTACTAGTAGAACCCCTGAATCTAAAACATGTAACCATGTGGCATCATACATTCATCTTGTGCCTGCTAGGAACCTGTTGAAGTTAATGTTAGGCCTATCTAGTAGTTTTCCTTGAAGCTAAGGAATAGTTTACAGTGTAGAAGTAGGTAATCTTTCTCAACTGTATTTTGCAACTTTGTAATTGAGATGCTTCTCAATTACAGGGGTTTTTTTGTACGGGCCTGCCCTTCATCGCGTGCTGGCAGTACCTCGCCAGTTCAACGCACCTTCTAGAGGGTGGAACCCATTCAACGGAGTGCGGCTGTTCTATGTGGCCTCGGCCAGCCCAAGGGACTCTTCGGCACGGTTCAGTATACCCTATTCCCGGTATAGCAGCCGGTTACACTGCTATTGGCGCTCAACTTATAATCTATCATATTACTGGTGCGTTTTGCAAATTATTATAACTAATATCAGTGCGGAGAGTATTAGAACAACCGAACAATGCTTACTTTCAACTTTACCTACCTTATGGAACGGCGTTAACTAAATTAAATCTAATCTAATTTAATCTAATCTACCTTTACCTACTACCGTTTGTTACTGTATTACCTATTACTAGTTAAGTAAGCACATTGCAATCATCTCAAGGGTCCCACCATCGCTCACCATTGTGTTTAGCCGAGGCACATTTACCTTTTAGTCTTATACTTGAAATTATAATGATAACCTACCTTTTGTTGAAACATAACTGTATGTATGCTCCTGTATATTAAATGCATCATCCGACCTCAAACCGAGCGAATCTTTTTTATTTAATACCCTTCGATTCGGTACCCCTTTCGGGCCATAATAGGGAGGAGGCCTTATTAAATTGTAACAATATATTTGACTGTTATATGAAACAATGTTTAGTTACAATGGACGGTCTTATCGATAGATAGCGATCTCTTCCAGGCTACTTTAGATGACTAGAAGTGATGAAGATGAATATGCTGATAAATTAGCAAATAATGATGGATATTTCACACAGCATTATATAGCCCTAAAGTAAGTAGAGCTTATGATAAAGGAACCACATGATTGATATACTGCTTTTATACTTTTTTTTTTTTTTTTTAGAAAAACAGATTATACAAAGATGATAGTAATATGAGTAATTTATGATAAAAATAATGTGTACATAGGTACATATTTATCGAACAACAAAAAGAAAAATACGACAATATGTACAAAATACATATTATATACAACATACATATCAAATCAGCTAAATAAACCAATACGTACTATAATATACGTCAACCTTGAAAAAATTAAGAAAAAACAAAAGTTAACAACAATACTAGTATACTAATACTAATCATGTTTCTGAATAAGTACGAGACTATGCAACCAATGTCCGGCCGTCCCGCGGCTCGTGACTGCTAACTAGTGATCGAAGAGCTGTCCCGAACTTAAATAAACCAATACGTACTATACAAACGTCAACCTTGAAAAAAATAAGAAAAAACAATAGATAACGACAATATACTAGTCTACTAATACTAATCGTGTTTCAGAATAGTACGAGACTATGCAACCAATGTCTTGCCGTCCCGCGGCTCGTGACCACTAGCTAGTGATCGAAGAGCTGTCCCAAATCGCGGGACGGCCAGGCAAAACGTAGTACCTAGTCTAAGAGTACACCACAAAACACCGGTTTTTTTTAAATAATAAATAGTTAAAAAGATTAGGTGTGCATGCTCCGGTATGTAGGACGCAATATATTTTTTTCCTCAACCTGTTTATAGAAAAATAATGGATTATTATTTTCCATAAACAGGTCACATTGTCTGATAGATTACACATTTGTATGTGCGTGTAAATATTATATACCAACAGTATTGAGCTTGAAAGTCTAATTACTGTAAAATATGGTTTTTTTTTCAGTAACTATGCTGTCATGCATAGATATTTAAAAAAAAAGAAGGACATTTCACGCAGCATTATCTGGCCCCTAAGTAAGCAGAACTTGTGTTATTAGTGCTTCCCCCTTCATGACTGATATATACATTATTCATTTGTAAATACATACATATTATACATAGAAAAACTGCCAGATCCGAGACAAATATTTGCAGATCATACAAACATTTGACCCGTGGTGGGAATTGAAACCTCAAGCGGCCCTTCGCCCACTAAACCACAAAGGTCGTCATAGTAACAGCATGTCATTTAGATCTGGTATATTTTTTGTTTGGGACACGTTTCAATAGTTATTATTATCTCATACATAACAGTCATCTCATCATCGTAATTGTCAAATATTTAAAAGAAACCGTAAGTAAAAAAGAAAGTGCTTCTAAGTGTTATCATAATCGGTATATTCATCATCACTGACCATATATTTGATGTTCGTTTCGGTTGCCATAACGGCAGTTGCGTATACGCAGGTGTTTCGACAGCTGCTATTCCCTAATTTTGATCAAAATATAAGACAAGGTACGAATAAGCTATGCTCCAACTGACACATACATCGGACCCTCAATAATAAGATGTAGCCTAAGGTAAAAAAAAACATTCAAATTACGACATCGACGAGGTAGTGTATAATGCTTCTTTTTCTTCTTTATTTATGGCATGTGACATAATAAATGTCAATTTTGCCAGAGTCAAGTGTCTATTGTCAATTTGTTTGTTAAAGTCTTAGTCGATGGTCAATTGTCAATTCTAGACGTCATCGCGGAATGGCCGTCTAAAATTTTCTTAGGATTCCTCGTCGTTTAAATCACATTGCACCTTAATGCACTTATAATTAAATTGTTCATACTTGTCCCATGTAGTCACTACTTATTCAGTTAAATTGCTGAATACTTTTATTTACTGAATAAAACATGCAATAAAAGGAGTAAGAAATATTAAATTAGCAGAGTTATGTTACTTCATGAAATGACAAAAGAAAAATATAGAATATATATATATATGTATAATGCTTTACAACTTATAAATTGACAGAAGTGACCGTTTAAAAATGAAACTAGCAAGGTATCTGGTTATTAATGAAAACTAGCATCAGTTATTTTACGTACCTACAATAAATAATTACGTTTTAAAAACTAAAAAGAAAACCGACTTCATTTAATGATATTTGAGCCCATAAAAATACAACCGGTATTCCCATTGAGTCCCGGTTTATTTCCCATTTTTTTTAAAGTGAGTTAAATTAGTTTTTACCTTACGCTTTTAGTACAATTTTTTCGAAATTTGTGAACCACTGGAAAGTCACAGGAAAGCAAAATGCGAAATTAATAAATGCGAATTTCGTTTATTTAGATCACATAATTTTTCTAGCTTATTTGATTTCAAACCGAAAACTACAAAAATTTTCATGAAATTTCTATGGGACCTATCGGAAAGTATAACCTTTCACATAATTTCACGAGATTTTTTCTGACGGTTCATAAATGACGGAGTAATTAAATTACGTATCTATAACAAACATTTCTATGTATAATATGTATGTATTTACAAAAAAAAAAGTAAATAAGTAGTATATCAGTCATGTGGTACCCATAACACAAGCTCTGCTTACTTTGGGGCCAGATGGTGTTGTGTGAAATGTCCGGGATTATTTATTTATTTATTTATTTAAACATAAAAAAAGAACCGAATTGAAAACCACTTTTTTTCGAATTCGGTTAAAAAGAGAATAAAAGAAAAGTACAATAATTATGATATAGAAAATACAAATACATATTGTAGGTATGTATGTATTGGATTTTGCTGTATAAAATAAAATATAAAATATGTCAATGGCAATGTGACTATGAGACAAATTCAAAAAAAAAACTTAATAATAATCTAGGTACCTTAAAATATAACCTACCAATTTTAAATAATTAATTCAAATAAACATTTTGGTGCAAATCGTTCTAAGCATTTAGGACAACATCCTTATAGGAAAAAACACCGATTGACGTCAATCTTTTGTACCTACTACACGAGCTTTATATAAATAAATAATATGTATTTTACATTTATAGTAAACCACAGTCTTTTGGTAGGTGTTTTACTATATTTTTAGTGTTGACATGATTGTAAAAAACCCAATAAAAGAATCAACCATCACAGTTTTTAATCTACCATAATATTTGTCACTCATTTATCACGAAATCTCAGAAACCACCAAACGGATTGGACTGAAATTTAGTTTGCAGCCTCTTTTAAGAGCCGTAGGAGCTCGCTAAGAAAGGTTTTCAAAAAAATCACTCTGGATCATGGTCAAACCGTGGTTATGCTTTGTAACGTTTTTCCGAAACGTTCATTCGTTCATTTATTATCTTGCTACTCTTTATCTACCACGCGGGCAAGGCCGCGGGAAACAGCTAGTGATATATATAAATACATGCTCTATGAAAAAATGCCATATTACAATGATCACATCGTCAATTGTCACTTTACTGTAAAAGTTACCTTGCTTGATGGAAAATAAGGTTGACATTTAGTGCATGCGTGCGTGACAGACACTTACGCTAAACACATTCCAATTGTTGACACCGACCTAAAAACTACCAAGACTATGTTCGTGCTGTTAATTGATAGTTGGATATAATTAGTACTTAATTTCACAGGCATTTTAAATGATGATGTCTACATCTTCAATTCGCAATAATAGTTAAAACATATTTTGCTTTGTTCTTTAAATAATGCAATCTATATATATCATGCAACATGGATATATCTATCCGTATTCGTCTAGACAGGATGTTATTGAATAAATTAATCAAAAAAATGTATAATAATAAAGTATATATATATGTACAAAATATATATAATTATTAAAAATAAATATCGCATATAGCATTGAAAAATATTGATTAATGAGTATTATTGTTCTTAATAGGCGCAACGAATACCAATTTCTAACACAATCACGATTACAAATATGGCATTTTTAAATCTTGGCGCCCTCTAAATTTTGGTGTATCCAGCTCGTAAGATAAAACACACACGCGCTACTTTTAAATTGATTTTATGATTAGCCTATCATTTAATTAAAATAAAAAAAAATTGTTTAATTGCATTTAAAAAAAAATACAATCAAATTGAACAAATTGAAAGTACCTAATATATTGATATTTTCTCTATCAATAGGGTCTAGCAAATTATTGTGGCAGGTATTAGGATAGAGAATTTAAATATTCATAAATCATTTTGTAAATACATCTTAGATAACATGCTTTATAAAAAAAAAATACTCATACCTAAAATAGCCTACATATTATTAGAGATGCGTTGAGATCATTGAGGAATATCAAACAAATGGTAAAACCCACTAAATCGAATATGACTATAATATGACAATGTTGAACCTATATATAAACATGTATATATAAACAGGTACCTAATTCATCTTATATTATACATCATCTTTTGTTTAATAAATTGGACAAAAAAAAAACATTTTTTTTTTCAAATGTGATATATATATGACCCGCGACTTTGCACGCGTATGCTTAGAATTTATTTTTTAATTTTGTATTCTGTGCATCTTAAGAACATCTCATAAGTTTAATACACCCTTTGGTAATTATTTTCCAAAACGTTGAAACATATATTTCTTTATTTCTTACCGTAAGCCTAACTTAAGGAAATATGAGTTGCCCAAACCAAATTTCCTTTTACCCCTTCAAGGTGGATTTTTGAGACAAAAGTAGCCTATGTTCTTCCCCCGAATGCAATACATCTTCTTAAAATTTCATTAAGATCCGTTCAGCCGTTTAGCCTTGAAAACGAAAAAAACAGACAGACAGAGACACTTTCGCATTTATAATATTAATATAGATTATTTTACGTTGGATACAAAACTTCCTTTTGTTGTTTGAGCAGGAAGAATATCTCAAAATTTATTTGTCAGTGATTTTGTAGTTACTTATTGCAGTACAGTATTGACACCCGCTTGCAACATTTTATATTATCTGAATAAGATATCGAGAAAGCCGATTCTCTTTACAAAATTCCTAGCGTTCTGTGCAGCTGATTTTCAGTATCCAGTTGGGTTCTATCTGACTGAATATATGGATGGATACATTGAACATGCTTATCGAACGTCTTTCGTGATGTAGAAATGTCTGTCGGAATCCTGGATATCTATAAAAGGATTTCTGTGTACAAGGAGTTATGCTTCGGAAATGTAGGTACTTATTCGTGTTTGTTTACAGAAACAGTCTGAACTAACGTACAAATATCAATAGATGCCAAAATATACCAAAATATGACTTCCAGCCTACATTTAATTTTGATAAATAATTTTCACTCAAAACGGGATATTTACCATGATATATGAGTTTTTCTGCTATCCGATATTTCGGCATAGTTGCATGCGCCATGATCACGAGATAAACTAAAGTCTTTGCGGGTGGATGTTATTGGCAGACAACGGTCTACCCTCTTTCTCAGTCTTTTAGTGCGAACATTACCCGTACTACCGTAGTACTTCAGTTTATCTCGTGATCATGGCGCATGCAACTGTGCCGAAATATCGGGAAGCAGAAAAACTCATATATCATGGTAAATATCCCGTTTTGAGTGAACATTTTGTTCAAAACCAAGATGATGATAAAATTTCGAAGTAATATTTTTGCACCACCAGTGAGTTCATAATAAACAGTTTACACTTCAGTCTCTATTTGCTCGACCAACAGTCGTTTCGAGAAGGCCAAATTCAACGTGCAGCACCAACCAACACAGATAAAGTCAGTAATCTATAAACCACAAATTTGCACCTTGCTAATACGAGAATAAAGTTTATTTTGTTGAAAAGGTTAATCAAGCGGTTAACCAGGCGCATTGTGACTCTACCTCGTGGATGTTTAAAAACTAATTAAAACATTTAATTTGCGGGTTCTGAATTGGCGCAGTGGACTTTCGTTTCAGTTCTAGGGCTAATTGCATAAATGCTGATATTATTATCTATGAGCTAATGTTGATTTTGTTTAAGTTTATTATCTGCAAATATAATATTCTCATCATCTTATCCCACTTTATATAGGGATGTAACTAAATATGTATTCAATACAATCACAAGGATAACTTTGAAATGTCTTACATACTAGGTGAATTTAGGTCCTAATTCATCCTAACCCAAGCCCGAAAAGAACTGGCAAGAAACTCGCCTTGGTCCTAGCGCTTTTTTGCATGATCCATCTTATCGCTACTTTAACTACGAAATACTAATACAAGAGAGTTTATACATTTTAAGTGTGTCGGTTAACTATCTGAGGGCAGAGCGACATAAGGCGACATAAGACATGCATTCGTATCAATAATATAGTCATTTATATTATAATAAGCTTTTTTCAAAAGACTACCTTATATGTACCTAAGCTTAAAATTTCTAAATAGGTAGTTTAGCTGCATTTTCAGGAAGCTTATTATAGAAGCGCACCGTGTTCCACATAAAGGACTTATTTACTTTTTCTCCGACTCACCTCTTTCAGCTCCCAAAATTTCGTAAATATACAAATGTACTTTAAGTACGCGGTAATGTTTGCGTTCTCTGAAACGTTGTACTTTTTTGTATACCTTCTTAATATCACTAGATTTCTTCTGTGTAAAAATAAATGGTAATGATTTTCTGAGTATTCAAGAGCACGCTGTCTATTTACCGTGCCAACTGCCAGCGTTCATTACCTCGGTGCCATAACAAGTTGCGAGTAGTAATAACTACTAAAATAACACTGATTGGCAGTTGTGATTAGTTCATTGACACTAAAGTAATTGTTTACCTTTTTTAATGGGGATAGTGGATGATAATGCAATTTGCTTGGTGTTTTGCAATAAATATCTTGACCAGAATCTTCATTCTTCAGTTTACTGTGATATAGACACACACAGGCCCACGCATCAACACTTTGTTTGCAATAAATCAACTTTCAACAAAGTCAAAGTCAAAAGATATTTTATTCAATACAATCACAAGGATCATTTTGAAACGTCTTACATACTAGATGAACAACAGAAACAGTTTCCATGAAGTTGGCTTAATTATTCGTATATCATGACAGTTATTTATTTTATAACTACGCATATAGGCTGTTTAAATATTTGGTGTATCTATATATACAGTAGGTATCACCGGCTCTTGTCGCCCCTTTAATATGTTTTCAAAAAGGTTTGCGTTGATATTTGATACGTAATTTCCACCCTTCTTTATCACGTTCCCTCAAACAGGTAAAGATCAGTAAATGACTCAGTTTAATGACTCACCAAGTTTGGTTTTCGAAATCCAGTTTTAATGGTAACTAGTATCGTTGCGGTTTACCGAGATTGTTCTCAAAGATTCGGTTTTCGTTTTGATTGTTGATTCATCTTTCGATTCAACACTATCAATTTATGCTGCGCTTAGTATCATCATTTCCTGCAACATGACGTTCATAGCTGAACACATTTTGACCAATCTATAAAATTTAACAACCGATGTTGCTAGTGTTGACCGGTGTTGACCATCTTTATGGACAGAATTCGTTGTCATCGTCGGTCCATTGTGTGAAATAAACATCCTTTTTTTTTTTTTTTTAATATTTAATATTTCTTTATTATTCAGTATTATTATTCAGTATACCTTATAACAAACAAAGGAATAGTCAACAGCTATAAACTAAACGGGCCTCCAGAGACAGGTATAAAGTTTGCCTCACTATCTGACTCATGCCTATCATTGCCAGTATTCAAACCAACCAGACATCGTGCCTTTTCCCTACGATGTAATATATCAACTCTAACAGTATAATCATAAGGTTTAAATTAAAATACTGGTAAATGATCTAACCTCTTTGGAACACGTAATCGTCTTGTAGCTTGAATAATAGGCGTGCTGTAACTTTGTGTGCAAATTGAATATGCAATGAAATGTGCAACAAAATAACTGAATTTTCTATTAGTAAAAAAAATGAACCAAGTATTGGTTCGTCTTAAAAATAATGTGCAAAATTAAAGATAAGCCTATTCCTGACTATTCATTCAGTATTCAAAATGCTTCACCATTTATACCCGTAATACCATGCAATTGTATGCAAATAATTGAAATCTTATTCACACATTTTGTCTTATGTCGCTATTGCATCCTTTATATTTTTTGTCTAGACAGTATTGTCAGGATACTAAAATACTGTTTCGTAGAAGCAGAGTTTTTTTTAATAAAATTACAATATTGATACCACATAAATTCAAATCATGATTGATGAAAGAGGTTCCGATAAAGAAGTGTTATAACAGAATCACATAATTAGCTAGTGTATGCGTATATTAAAGTATGGCGTGTATAGTATGCGTGTAATGCGTATATCAAAGTACTAGCTGCTGCCCGCGACTTTGCACGCATGGTACCTACATAAAAACTAGCCTATGTCCTTCTCCAATCTCCCATCTATCTCTATACCAAAATTCATCAAAATCGGTTTAGCTGTTTAGACGTGAAAACGTAACAAACAGACAGAGTTACATTCACATTTATAATCTAAGTATAGAGTATACATCAACAGCCTAAAATTTTATGCTTCTAGTTCTGAAAATGACAATACTTTCATACAACCTTTGTCCTTCCTCAGGCTTTAGACTATCTGTGTACTAAATTTAATTTAAATCGGTTCAGTAGTTTTGGAGTGAAAGCGAGACAGACAGACAGACAGACAGTTACTTTCGCATTTATAATATTAGTATAGATGGTATGTCCTTGTTATTTTTCTGCAAGGCAAGATAACAACAGATTTTATCAACACATTCAATAGCAGTAACTTCAAAGTCGAGACTACTTTAAAAGTGCACTTCATGTTGATGATATTCTAGTAGGTAAAGGCGGAATATTCTCTTCGTATATCCGTTTCCACGTACCGAGTACTTGCAGTATCTTAAAGCACAGTGTTTGCTATTGAAAACTTCACAACATCTGGTCAATGTTCTTCCATGGGCATCGGACATCTAAACAAGCTCTCCCGAGAATATTATTATATTCAAAAGCGTTTACTGCAATCCAGGTCAGATCATGAACTCTACGAACAACGTGTTCTACTACGCTTTTTAAAAATACCTTGTGTAATATGACCTTTACGAATGTAAGTTAAAACAAAATATATGTAAAAAACATTCTTGAAAGTTGTACATATTGAAAAATACGGGGTTAACTCACGTATTACTTTGTCCAAGGAAGCACCGACCGACACTGTTTCGATTCATCTTCACCAGGGTGAGTTTGTTCCGCGGTCCGCGCGATGCCGCTCGAGTTCACGGTTCGCACATTCTAGTTGTGTTTGCTTAAAAAACATCTGATGAAGCCCTGGAAGGCAAACAAATATATTATGTCCGATGAACAAAATCGCAGTCTTGTATGACTGTCTAATAAACTGATAGGTTCTTAGTTTTAATGTTATACGTGCTTGTGTGCCCGTCTAGTGCCGTCGCAACCACATATTTTAACTGTGCAAATAATGAACGGTTACCAGTTGCAATTGTGTTCGCCTAGCGTCTGCTATTACGGTGTTCGTATATGTATGACGTTATAAGTTCTTTATTGAAAGGCCGATCACGCTTCAGGGATTTTGACGTTTCCTTACAATCTAACCAGTTACTGAATCTTTTTAAAATGTTTAAACGTGTGTTTTGTTGTGGTTTTTAATTTTTAAAATGGATCACCATGAAGTTTTACTGGTCAACGTAAGTCACTCATTCATTCACTTTTGTTTTATCTTCAAGCAATTATATTTTCGTCAACAGTCATTAATCAAATATTTCGTGATTGCGTCATTCTGTTTCTTTTTTTCGTTTGGGTTTGAAGTTTCCCTCCTGTGCAACATCAAGTATATTTTTGGATACTGCATTTGGACGGGAAGATCGATCAGACGTGACTTCCGCGAATAGAACTGTGTCTGACCTAGTAAAGAATTTTCAACTTTTCTAGTTATTTTCAACCCTTATTCGAAACTGTATATACATTACACGGTATATACTTTACAATAACATAAAGTGCAATAGGAAAGCTATCCGCTCATAAATGTAACATTCAATTCAATTAGATTTAAAAGTTTTATCGTTTCTCAATCATCTAATTTAACACCTATATAGAAATATTGTTGTAGAGAAATCAACTTTCCTTAATACCCATAAAACTTTCCACGGCACTTATTGTATGTGGTATGTTCTAAAATAGTCTCAATAACGCGAACGTGATTTACAATGTAAGTTAATAACGGAGAAAACCAATCTTTATAATAATTGTATATGGAACTACTACCATAAGAATGTAATATAGAACGCATCCTAGAGAATATAGAGACTATAATAAAATACACATCGAGCACGAGTTCATAGAAACCCATCTCATAAACAGTACAAAAGCTACTGTCTTTTCTGCTTGAGTGAGTTTTCCTTTTGAAGACGCATAAGACGCAGAACAAACAAAGTCTTTGAACTGTTACGACGAACGACGGTCAATGTACAACAGATTGACATCATGCAATCTGTAACCAGTCAAGCAGCATAATTGGATAATTGCAGATTCAGATGTAATCAAAATACTCCGAATGTGTTAATTTGTAAAATACAACATAGAAAAACCTTACAACCTCAAAATCATTAACTTACGAGTATACGTAAGTACCTATGTATAAATATGTTCGTTACTTACTGACGAATTCGATTAATTTAAAGTAAATCAAGTATTGGTTGAACGAACACGAATGACGTCATGGCTTCAATCCGTTTCCAATAAGTTATTTAAAGTTCAATACAAAATAGTCCATTGAAAGCCACTAGAATAGAATAATTTGTCCGATTGAATTCCCCCTTCGCATAACCTGTTGGCGATTTCCTGAATGAGATAGTACCTTGTATGTGCTTGAGTGGGAATTTTATGTTCGGTAAATGTCTACAATTTATTATTAGCCCTTTTTAAGTGAGTTTCTTTCGATTCATGACTCTCATTTCTCATTTTATTGCTCATTTTGGCTTTATCTTCTTTGAGGTAATGCAAACTCTGTTCACCATTTACTTTAGTATCGCCATTATTATTGACTTCTGCCGTCAGCTCTTTATGCCTTTTAGCGTCGGCGTTGTAACTTCTAGCTTCTCAATTTGAGCCGTCGCCCGTAACAACTTGATTTTCCTTTAATGCATGTAACTCAGTAAAAACAGCCACATTACAGTAATCTAATGTATTTGTGTTCACTGAACTGTTGTTTTCGATTCTATTAAACAGACATTTTCCTAGTCTATGTATGAGCAAGATAATTGTATGATATGTTACGTGTTTTAATCATTATCCAAACCCATTTCAAAATATTTGTGTATTACATTACTTACTCGTACAACTACAAGTATTTATAATAGCTCTAAGGTTGTTCATGCACAATGTTTAATTCCTGAGTTTTGTCTTATAGAACTCGACTAGGTCTAAAAGACAACATTAGTTCATTGTTCTTTTAAAACCTACATGCAATACTAATGCTTTATTAATAGGTTATTCATTCGTGAAGATTCACATTACGAGAAGCTTTGAGTGACACCCACTTCACAGAACAAATCGATGATGTAACTCACTTACACTCAATAGCCTTATCTTTAGTGTTGATATGCTTGTTTACAATAGTAAATAGCACTGTATTTTTTAACAAATACAAGGTAAAGAAAGACAAAAAGTGTCGTACCTGCGTTCACGTTTGAAATGCGCGAAAACAGAAGTTGCAAAAGTTTTAACAAAATTTTTTTACCCAGGTCGTCGGAAAAAAGTGCAAAAATAAATTATGGTTTATTTTCCCAGTAGTTTTTGCTAGTAAATGTTTGGATTTCAGCGGCCTTAATGATTGCTCTTGTGCGTCGGCTCTACCTTGAGCCTCGCTTACAGCCCTTTTAGAGAGAAAACTCACGGGATGATATTCGGAGTTTTCCAGGTAGGTACCTACACTATTTTGTTATTAAGAATACGTGAATTTCAAGAACATTTAAGTGGCTTGGCCACTACAAGAGATCAATGCGTTTAGTATTTCACATATATATGTATATATACATGGATATACAAAACAGAGTTGCAAATGTTTCCCTTTGCAAGCAAAGCGAAATCCTGCATATTAGGTTTGAACGTGAACATCTCGAGTCGTGTGTTGCCATGTTGCCTCAGTATGGCCTAATTGCAATACGCGTTTGCCACTCGTTTATGCATTAGGGATGAAATGTATGCCTCACGTCTTGTTGAGGGGTTTCCACGTTTGATCATATTTTCATTAAACGAACCGTGTGCACTGACGCTATCCTTATGAATGAAGCCAATTTAAAATGAGCAATAGAAATAACGGAATACGTCTGCAATAATGTAACACAATTCAAGGGGGGTTGTGTGTGTCGTAATAAATGCCATGATACAAAGATAAGAGGATCTTCGCAAATCCGCGGCATTTGATTCGCACTAAACTGCTTAGTCTACGACAAGTCGGATATAAGACGGCTTATTGTAAGACTCCTTTATATATTTATTTGTGAAGAATTCTCACATTCTAGAACAGGTGCAAGAAGTTTCAGCGTCAAAATAGGAACATTTAATTCTTTCGCCGACAGTGCAGCTTTGCTTGTGAATTATGATTTAAATTTCAAAATGAAGCCTCTCCATTAGCTACGTAATTTATGACTAGTTTATTTTTGGAATCAAATTACTTGCGAAATTAGATGTGATTGTATAGCGGCTGGATTGTCGGCTGAGTTTCGGCAGTTACGGATTCGGCTACCATTATTGTACAAACTAGCATACATGTATTATTGTTCATTTAAATGCCTTTGCGTATACTACTTGCTTTTGCTATTATCTCGACCTAGCAGCCATTGTCATAGACATCCGACTTTACGTCTTCGGAGGCCTCATGCATCCTACTGTTTATTGCACTTAGTTAATTCAATTCGAAGCTATTGTCATCGGATTTGGCTACCATTGCCACTGCGCCCATTCATTGTACCATATTAGGTTGCCTGCCATCCAGTTTACGATGTTATTGGTGTCGTAATACTGTCTAATTCACTTTCAATACGTTATGTGCTTTCACTTTATTATTACAGTCATCATGTTTGTTATTGAGATAGAGTGTTTTTATTACACTTGTTTTGACTATTGTTGAGTATTTTTTTTGGAACAAATAAAGAAATAACTAGCTGACCCGTGCCCACTTCGTTGGGCGGTTACAACTCACAAAAATATTAAAGTACTAATAATCGCTCTTAAAAAAAAGATAGCTATTCAAATTATTGTAATAACAGAGATTAACAAAGTTAAGGATAAATATTGATAGATAGTGCTAGCGGCCACCCGCGGTTTTGCCCGCCCCGTGACCGTTCCCGTTTTTTTTACGGATAAAAAATAACCTATATCCTAATCCAAGTTACTAACTATATTCATTTTAAGTTTCATCCAAATCGGTCCTGCGGTTCTCGAGTTATAAGTGGTGTAACTAACATGACTTTATTTTATATATACAATATATATAGAATAGATTCATTTACTTGATTATAATACGGACGATTTTAAATTGTCTTCGGTTATTTTTGATATGTAAAACCAAGTTTAGTATCGACATTTTACACAACTCGTTCACGCGTCATTCGATTCGCTACTTACAAGATCTTAATATCAGCTCTAACGAGCTGACCCATAGATAAAAATCCATTGTCGTTTGCAAAATCACAATCTTCCCCTCCATTGACATTAAAAGGCCTTTAGATGTTATCATTGTAATTGGTGTTCCCGTTTTCGTATTTGTTTGGCGATGATCGTTTTTATCCGGCAAGTTTTATTAATAAGACATATAGCGAATATAGCTAATTTCTCCACAAAAACCCCAAGAACAGATAAACAAAACAAATCATTATAACTATTTAGATTAACATGTTAATAAACAAATAATAGTCTGGTTCGAATATAAATATAAGTAGTAAACGTATAAGTAGCAAATACGTAGATAATACATTCTTACGACTAACTGCTGCCAGCGGCTTCGTACACGTAGTATAAAAAATAGCATATGACCGACCTCAAGATACATGGATGATTCAATAATTAAGAAGCTTGTTAACTTTCGAAGATATATTGTAACACACAGACAGATAAACAGAGACACTATTGCATATATAATATAGTTATGGAAGTACGGATGAAGAAAGGTATCAAATGTGTCGACCGGGCTCTATTAGTCTATGAAACCATAAATTCAATTAATATGTTATAATTTAAATGATGTAAACAAAAGAGTTGTCCCTGACACAGTGACGACAAATTGTGAAATTCTATATTGTTTGATAGTGTAATGGAGTCCAGCCATTATCACAAACAGAAACGTACTATAAACACTCACAAAGATTAATATTGATGCTATATACCTACCGAGAAACGAAAGTAAATTAGATAAAAGCATTTTGTTTTTGTTTGGAATGTCGTAATTAATAGTAAACTGATATCTATCAATAAGAATGTATACATTCGTGAAGTCGTGAGCTTAACCTTTCTATTTGGTAACAAGTTACATTAAAATATATGAACGGAAGGTAATAGTATTGGAAAATTAACAACTTGCAGAAGCACCTGAGAGCGTGCCCTAACGTTCACTTTAAATCTATTTTCCCAATATAGTCTGGTTTTGAACGAGTTCCAAATACCTCCATTCTATTACAGTTATATATTGTCCCATTTCATATATGCATTACAGTATATTTTCTCTATATTGCTTTTAAAGTTGGCGGTAAGGGTAAATTTATGCTTGAATTTTGGTTTGGGTATTACTAGTCAATGTGAACTTTATACTCAATAGTATGTACGTATACGTGTACGTACGTATGTATAATATGCATGTATTTACAAAAAACATATTTTACATCATTCATATGGTATCCATAACACAAGCTCTGCTTACAAGGGCAAGATGAAGCAGTGTGAAATGACCGACATTATTAAAAAAAATAGTTTAATATTATTTTTTTCTGTTTAAAAATATTTTTAAACGGGTCAAAGATTTGGGAGACCTTTGTTCCTGTTCGCATCAGTAACTGATTCTCACCCTAAATTTCTTCATTCTCACAGCAGCAATAAATACAAAGACATAAAAATATCTGCTTAGCAAACAGGAGCGTTCGCACTTTAGATGTTTTATGGCACGAATACAGCTTCAGATAAGCTTCCTTACCTTTATTTCTTCGATTTATTCATGCCTTTGCATAAATATTGGGCGATAAGATACTGTGATACGGCAATCTCGTGGCTGGAATTCTTGAGGAATAGTGTTTAGTGATGGAATGGGCTAAACAAAGTTCTGTAGCTTCCTTGCAAGAGATATCATATACCGAAGAAACCGTTGGAGTCACGTACTCAAAACTATTTAATATGTATTTATGACTAGAACAATATATATATATCTATGCACGTAATGTAAATATGTATTTTAATGTGTCGTATGCGTTTGTTGATAGAATGATTCGGTTTCATTTAAGTAGTCACAGATGAGTTAAGTATTGGAATATATAAGAAACTATTGAATCGTGTTGTTTATAATGTATTCCATTTTGTTACAGGTATTTTGGGAAACTCCGATACCGGTAAGCTAGAGCGAGGGAAGCTCAAAACGTCGGATTAACATAAAAGTCTCATTGAATTTCAAACAGTCTTTGGAAATTCAAATAGTTGACAAAGCGATGGAGTTGTCAGCTTCGAATCGGCCAATATTTGGTTAAAGTTAGCTTAAACTTTAAAAAGTCAAATTCAGGCGTAAATTTTCAGAGTTTTAAAGGAAAATTTTGTGATTTCAAGCGACAAGATGCGGGAAATAGGCAATCAAAATATTACGCTCGAAATAGCTTTGCAGGTCGGTATTTCCGTGGACAAACTGTGGAACTATTCGTGCACTAAAACGATGAAGTTTTGAGAGAAAGGAGTGATAAACGCGCTGATAACCTCTGCTCTCGCAGTAACCAAGGTGCAGTACACGTTGCGACATTTGAACGTTATATTTTATTTAAAGGCTCTAGGGCATGTTGCGGAAACTATTCGGAATAAAGGCCCCGGTTTTATATAAAACGTTGCTTTCTTCGTTTACCGCATTTTCAGTCAGCTGGGTTCATATTTTTTCGCTTTGCGTCGAGGCCTCTACTCAATGTGCTGGTCCGCCCTCCGTTGAATTTTTCATTTGCAACATTCAAACACTTTTTGTGCAAGCTATATAATCCAGGGTCATTTTAAGCAAAAAAGACCTATATACCTTTGTTTTTATACATATTTCGTCTATATAAACCTACCATTTTGTAATTTTACAGATAACATTTTCTATTGTTTCTGTTCTAACTAATCATTTATTAAATATACTCGTATCATGTCATATTTTATGCTTTTGAAATAGTGTTGAGTGGAATTTATTCCAAAACATTCAATCGATGATTGATCGGATTAGGTCAATACCTTATTAATTAAGCAATACGTAGACATATCGTAACTATTTGACGAATACAGGAACCTATAAGAACGCTATTTCGTAAACTGATTGCTTCCACATAGATTTTTACTTTTTGTCGGTGCAGATTACGGGTGTCGCGTGAAATGGAATTGCAATCCTTTCCAAATCGCGTTAGATTTTGATGATAATACCCATGTGGTTTTAAAAAACAAATGTATTGATGTTAGTACCTACTTATCTTAGTATCCATCTACTTAATAGTTAATTTCGCTTCGTATAGAGTTATGCACTCCATTGTATATAAATATAAATTATGTCAATAACTTGTCGTACGACTTGATTTTCTGTGTTGAACAGATTTTTAACTGCTAATTGGCGGGGTGTTTTAAATCATAAACCACCAAGAATTCATAAAATCGTCTGTTATTAAAGACTCTTGTACAGGTAATGTCACGCCATTATGAGTTTCTTAGTTCTCTGGCATTATACTTACATTTCCCAGTAGTGCCCGTTCCACTAGCCTCGATATTTAGAACTCCCTTCCAAAAGTCTAATGTCACAGGTCACTGGCGAAATAACTGGGGCAGTGAATAGGCTAGCCAATGGCATAGTTTATTTAAAACAGCTGGCTATATGCCCACGTCTCTGAAATAAGTACATTTAAGAATTTAAAAAACGGTACAAAGTCTACCAGGAAAAGGGCTTCAAGCTTATTATAATATAATTTATTACTGAATTATAAATGATGTGCGAATGTTTTAACATCATCGGTAAATTGACATTCTTGCCCTTCTTAAAATTCGAAGCTCTGATCGGGCATTGTCAGTCATTGTTTGTGAATAAGACTTATGAATGATGTCTCCGACAAGGGCTGTTTTCTTTTTCTTTTTATCGTGTTACTGGTTATTTTATACCAGTGTGGTGAAAGGATTAAAGTGCGCCGTAAAGGCTTCTATCGTGCACTGAGGGTTGGGTAACATTAAGAGAGCCAGTGTACTGTAAATGACGTGATAATGCTCGTCCCGCGTTCCACACAGCCTTCTGAAAAATGATGTTGTGTTTATATGGAATTAACTAGCTGTATAACTCTTGCTGGAGCATCAACTAAACGTAATGGCTTGACCTAAATTGACATGTAAATCTTTGTGATTGCACTATCATTAGAGTAGGTATTTTGCGTAATTTGGGGGAAACGGAACTTTTGATTATGATTGTCCTTTTAGGTTTTTAGACACTCTTTCCAATCCATAGACGAGTGACATTCGAATTAAAGACGAAAACTCTAAACTGTACTCTCACTCTACACTCTAAAATGCACGTTACCCAACGTTGCGACGTGATCGAGACTTTTCTTTGCCTTTCGTTCGTTCGACCTTTTATCTAGTGGGGTTTTAATAGAAGAGCTTAGAAAGGTAGGGTGAAGCTCCATTATTTATGATCGCTTTTATTCTTAGTTTATACGAAAATGAAATACTTTTGTTGTAGCAATAAATAGACGTAAATACAAGCATTCTCCTTGAGTAAATCAATACCATCTAAAATTATTGTCTGCATTGTCAAAATCAGTACCTATTCTAGTAGACGGACGTAGTTTTGAGGCCGCCATGAGTCGTTTATTACTAACAATATTGTGAATATTCTTCTATAGGTTTATGCAATTTTTAACAAAATATTATAGCTTCCTTACTCCGTAACTCAAGTGATTGTAAACCTTTAAGGGCGTCTATCGTGCTTATTTCTAGTTTAAAATGGGTGTTTGAAAGTACAAAGTTTGAGCCACGAACTTGAGTCTAGTCATGGAATATATAAAACTGCGTTCGTTTAGTTATCTCACTCGACTCGAGACACATCTTTGTATGATGTTATTATCTTACTTTTTAATGCACGTAACATAAATGAACCAGCCTCTTGTTATTGCGCATACAATTAGAAAACATTTATAAACACATGTGAATCAAAATCAAAGAAAAAAAATGAACGTGTCGCGGGACGCGTTTGGAAGACTCTTTAATTATTTTATATAAAATGATGACCTTTCATATAAAATAATATGAATACACACACACACATACACAGTTATCGGTCTCCTTTATTCTCTTTTTCTCGGTTTATCGTAACGCGTTTTCGTAACTCAACGAGTTACATTTTTTCTCGCCTAGGGGGACTTAGCCAAGTTCCTAATCGCAACTTCGTTCCAATTATACTTAATTAATTAATTATTATGCTTGAACTAGATCACAAGGCAAAGGGGATAAATTAAGCAATAATATTAATATAAATGAATGTGTACAAGGCTCTTATAGATACAAGGTATGATACCTACTTAACTCCAAATGCAACTGGCACCTTTACCAGCGTCACTTTTACTTTGACAGCGTTGAACTAGATGATTTATACGTTAAATGGACAGCAAGCTTATGCTTGGAACAGTTTCCAGAGTAGGCTTGCCCAGCATCATTACCATCCCCTCAGCTAAGTCGTTGTATCTAAAGGAAAGACATGCTTATAAGTTAACAATATCAGTCGCAGAAGGGTATGTTCTAGACTCCGGCCTAAAAAAGCGCGTAAAAATGCGCACTGTTCTGAGAAACATGTAATAGACGTACGCACGCACATGCGGCATAAATCGCTTTGAAAATTACATACACAGTGCAAGGTTTAACGATTCCTCCCGGAAAAGATTTCATGCTCATGACTTTTCATGTTAGTCTCAGGGTGTCGGGCTTAGAGCACGTTCTAGCCTGTCGTGAGTAACATTTGTATTATGTTCACAACATTACAAACCGAGCAATTGTAATCTAAACGATGTGCTATAAAGTTTTATTTTCTCTGCTAGGTGATTTAAAGTGACACGTCTGTTTAATTTAGAGTACCTGAATAACATCAATTAGTGGGATCTGAGTCTTGGATTTTGATAGAAGTTTTGGTGAATAGAATATCTAGCTCTCATACAATGTGTTAGAATAAGTTGAGTGTTAAGTTACCTAAGATAGTGTTATCGGCTTAGAACTATGCCAAAACAACTTGGCCGAACTCCAAAACTTGTATCTGTAAATTTCCGAAAAATGGTCTAGAATTTTCTAGGAAAACTGAAAACTGAAAACTTTATGAACCTGTGTTCATTATGCTATAAAAGTGAATTTTGAATAATAATTTTAGACTGGCAGATCGTTACTTTGAATCCTTAAAAGTTTAGACCAAAGTAATTTTTACTATGGAAAAATTCATTCATATAGAATCATGTATAAATAAACAAGTTGTTATTATCAGATTACATATAAAATATACATAATATTCACTAGGTAAAGTTATGAATGAATAACTGATGATATAATTCATAATCTACTGCTCAATAAAAACAATAATACATATAAATTACCAAGTTTTTATGCTCTAGAAGTGTAAGCAGTTAAATCGTAGTTCTCTCGTAATAAGGTGCAGTCGGCGTGGCCACAGATTATATAACAGAATATACTATGTAAGAAAGAGAACTCATTCACTAAAGATGAAATCAGACTTTGTTCAGTCTAGATTGAACTAGAAATGAATGAAACTTCTGAATTCATTTCTTTGTTGTTGTTGTGTGTGCTTTGATGTAGGGGGTTCTATAGTATGTACATATTTCAAAATATATAAGTAATATATCAGTTACTAGGTGCTGCCCGCGGCTTCGCACGCATGATACCTACTTAAAAAGTAGCCTATGTCCTTCTCCAAGGTCCCATCTATCTCTATACAAAAATTCATCGAAATCGGTTTAGTGTTTTAAGCGTGAATACGTAACAAACAGACAGATAGACAGAGTTACTTTCACATTTATAATATTAGTAGGGATTTGGTTCCCATAGTACAGGCTATGCTTAATTTGGGACTAGATGGTGTTGTGTGGATTGTCAATATTTATTTATTTTATATTAAGTTTAAAAAAACAAAAGAAACAAAGAAAATTGTTTCTAGACCTCTATCAACCCTATCAACCTTGCATGTTTTAATCGCCACCGACATCATTAATTTACGCAAAATGGACTCTGCGTTCGGCCCTTCTATGTCTTGCCTGTAGCACCTGCTGTCAACCTTCTTTCAATGATGAGATCTAAAATTAACATTACATTTTATGTCATTTGAAATGTGTAATTCTGTGGTGTGAACGAACGAAACTTAAAATAAAATGAAAATGAATCGTGACTTGAGTGAACGTTGAATGAATCGTCTGAAACCACTTTAAGGTGCGGTAGTTACATCAGCGAAGATAATTATGGCGATCCTTCAGGCTGAGATGCATCGTCTACGAATGTTTATGTATGTGGTGTGACCAAAGTAAACGTAAAATAAAATAATGAAACGGTCAAGTGTGAACGTCGCGCTGAGAGGGTACCGTATCTACGTACCTACTTTTTTTGAAGTACTTTCAGGATTGAAGCTTTGTCCTTCAATATGAATAAGTTCTATTGAAGAACAATCTGGAAGAAATTGTGGTCTAGTAGTAGTGGCCTCCGCTTTGCGATCCTCATGCCGGGTGGGTTCCTTGGCTACTCCCCACCACATCCAAACCCATTGTTCTCGGAAAAGAAAACTTTCATACATCAGTTCCTGACATTTTAATAACAAATCTAAAAAATATTTTCTTAAAAAAATATTCCCATTCACATCCATGCATTAGTCGTGGTAGAGTCAACACGAGAATCTACGAATATTAAAAATATTTAATAACGCAAATAAAAAAATACAGGCTTGTTTTTGCATTTATTTTGTTATTTAGGAACTTGAAACTAATAGATTATCACAGTTTCAATCAGCTTTATATTGGTGGTAGAAAGTGGTAGAAAGAGCCAAACATTATTTTAGACTCGCAACTTAAAGATCTTCGTCATCGTCATCATGATACAAATAAATAAAACCCAGAAGCCTTGCTTATGTTGACTGTACTAAAACATTTCGTGTCACATACAAGAAATGTTATGTTTGTTCGTGGGAATCATTTAATAAATGCTGCCGGATGTGATTGGGAATCTTTTTTGTATGTGATACCGATACCGTATATGACTGATAACGATTGTAGGTGATACCGGAACCGGTTCCGGTACTCTCAAACTTCTCGGTGAAGGAAAACAACGTGAGAAAACCGGCTTGTTGTATAACTAAGTGCACGAAAAGAGCCTCTGAGGAACACTGATACGAAACTAAAGACACAATAAGAAGAACGTAAATTGAAAAAAGTTCCTAGACAAACAGACAGAAAACAAAGTAATCCTATAAAGGTTACATTGTTCCATTTAAGGTACGGAACCCTAAAAATGAATCTTAATTAGAGTGAACGTTGAACGAACGTTGAATGAACCGTCTGAAACCACTTTAAGGTAAGACGGTAGTTACTTCCGCGTGGGTAATCATGGCGATCCTTCAGGCTAAGATGCATCGTCTACGAAGTTGTTTAATTTCCCTCGTAACTTAGGTTAAGTTGCGTGGGTCTTACAGTTAGGATGTAGGATTGAAACTTAAACCGTTATGACTCAACTTAGCTAATAAGTAGAGTTATCGAATTGCTAGTGATTAGGCTCTTGCATTTCTAAAATTGTTGCTGCCCTTCTCTTATTACTCTGAAATGAAAGAGACCGCGATAGACCAATTTAGTTAGTTTTAGAAAACTCAAAAACAGTTTATCGGTATCGATATTGATAACAGATGAATAATAGAATACCGTTTTCGTTTACGTTTCAAACCAATACTTATACACAGCCACTACCCATTAAAAAGTTTCCATACAAACATTCACACCTCATTTTACTCCTTGATGAGAGTTATTTTGAAAAATACTGTAACACGTGTCCATTTATTTTGCATTTTAAGTATCCAAACCAAGTTTCTAAGAAATCACACTACCCGTTAAAAAGTTCCCATACAAACTTTGACACCCCAGTTTACCCCTTTGTAAATAATAAATAACTCCCGGACATTTCACACAGCATCATCTGGCCCCAAATTAAGCAGAGCTTGTGTTAATGGGTACCACATGACTGATACACGACTTATATACTTTTTTTGTAAATACATACATATTATACATAGAAACACCCAGACCCGAGACAAATACTTGCAGGTCGTACAAACATTTGTCCCGTGGCGGAAATCGAACCCGCAACCTTCTGCGTCTCAGCCGGATCCTAGCCCACTGCGCCACAGAGGTAATACAAATACAAATAAATACAAATAAATAATTAATAAGGGTATAAACAATAATAAGGGTTATTTTGAAAAACACGTGTCCATTTATTTTGCATTTTAATTATTCATATGTAATTTCAAGCAAATCGCACCATGCGTTAAAAAGTTTCATACATTAGTTTTTACCCTTTTTCATCCTCTTTAGGTCGAATTTAAAAAATCCCGCCTTAGTGGGTGGTTTTGCTATAAAAGGAAGCTACCTTCAAAATTTAGCTTTAGCGGTTTTAGCTTTAACGGTTTTGGCTCGGCGATGATGAATCAGTCAGTCAGTCAGTCAGGTTAAGCTCTTTTATAGGTATAGATTAGTATTATATTCTTATCAAAGTATCTTACGTTTGAGATGTTATTTGCGTAGACACTCTGGTCTCATCCCATCTGTCGGGGACTTTCTTTAGAGCTGATGCGACGACTGAATCTACCGAGGACCTCAAAAATTGCAAATATGTCGGTCTTGAAAAGGAACCCATCGCTTTTTTTTAATTATTTCACGGCGTCTGGTTGAAACATCGCAACAGCTTGCTCCTATCTGACCCAGCGTATTAGAATTGCCATTCAACGTGGTAATGCCGCTAGTGTCTTGGGCAGCGATCTGGATCAGTTGAGCTAACTATAGATCGTTTTAAACAGTCCGTAGATAGCTTTACTGTTTCACATGTATTTTTAATTATTGTATAAGTATTCTATCAGTCGTCTGGTCACCATAATACAAGCTATACTTGGTTTGGGGCCAGATGGTGTTGTGTGCATAGATTTATTTATCTACTTATATTAGATTGGAGTACTTTTTATTTAAATACCATACTTGGCTGCAGATGCTAGGAAAATAGGGCTAAACCAGCATCTCTTTAAACGATCTATAGATAGCTCAGTTAATAAAAATATATAAATGAAATATATAAACTATATTTTCTTATTCGGCTCAGTATCCATATTCGGAATTTTGTACAAGGCAGATTTCTGCATAAACTTTAATGTGTATAAAAATTTTATATTCAACCATATAAATTTTATATCATAAAACATCAATAAAAAACTGAAATTACAAAAACCTATTACTCGATCGACGTTGTTTGGGCGGGCGGCGGCGCCGACATAGGCGGGCGGGTTCAACAACCCCGCTAATAACTTCCGCTTACCTGCAAACGGTAGTCGTTAGCCTGGACTGCTGAGTCTGGTGACTGCAAAGGTGCAGTCATTTAGTCAAAGTGAAGTAATTTAGGCAAATCCTTTAGCGCCCTAGTCTAGTTCTGTTATTTCGTCTGACTTACTAAAAGTTCTTTAAATAAAAACGATCTTATTTTGCTTGCACCAAATCCGAAATTTGTGCAACAATTTTTAATCACACTTGTCGTAGCATATTTTAGTCGCGATGTTAATAAGTGTCGAATAAAACTAAAAATCAAATAAATATGAGAGCAAAATTATTTCAAGGACTTTTGGTAGATACATGGACCAAGAGCTGGTTCCTATCTGGCTCAGCGTATTAGCATTGCCATTCAACGTGGCAATGCAGCTAGTTTCTTGGGAACTGCTGTCTGGCAGTGATCTGGATCAGATGAGCTATCTATAGACCGTTTTAAACGGTCCTTAGATATCTAAACCGTTTCACTTGTATAATATATTATTGTATATCATTCTGTACATTTTTGTAAATAAATTTCCAAACAAAAAAAAACAAAACTGCCATTTAAAAATGTTACTCCAATTTGGACTTTGGCATGAAGAAAATAAGATCGTTCGTATATTTAGCGAAACAAGAAAATCAGGGCTAATATACCTGCGTCTGATAGAGACTTAACAGCAGTGGATGCTGCCATGATGCTCACGTTTGTAATCACCTGGCTTCAATCAAAATGCCACGGTAAAAAAATATAAATAAATAATTATAATTTCAGACAAAATTAAATAAAATGAAGATTTGCACGAGTGCATACGAGAGGAATTTATAAAACTAATTAATCATCAATTACTATTATCAAATTCATAATATTACGTTCATATAATTATTTTTGTAATTGTATGTGTGCGTTTCAGCAAAGGCCCTTCCAATTAGTTCCATTTTCTTGACTTTTGCAGTCCTCATCAATATCTCTCTTTAAATTCCATATCATTGTCATCTGTTTCTCTTTCTGTTTCTTGGGTGTCAGACTATATCTAACTCTGTTTCTCCACTTAAATCAATAAATAAATGTGGCTTTTCAGCTCAGTCGGTAGAGGCTCTGCCTTCTGCGCTGTAGGTTGAGGGTTCGATTCCCTCCCAGGATAAACATTTGTATAAAGAACATACGTTTTTGTTCTGGGTCTGGGTGTTATAAAGTATGTATTTAAAAGAATATATAAGTATTCTATTAGTCATCTGGTCATCATAATACAAGCTATGCTTAGTTTGCGGCTAGATGGTGTTGTGTGCATTGACCAGCAATATTTAATTATAAATAATGTCAGACATGAAATGTTACATCATCAATGCATCTAGCCCCAAAGGAAGCAGAGCTTGTCTTATGAGAACTTGTATGCCGGTCTATGGCTAATGTCACATTGAACCAGCCCAAATTGATGTCAACCTCTATGCTATTGTGTACGAGATCGCTTTCTGCATGGTACTACAGTTTCATTCCGCCGAACAATACTGGCTTGAATCAGAATAACACAATAATGAACAGACGAGCTGAATGCATTGTCGGTCGATCCAAGACTTAAGGCCGTACTCAGAGACAACGATAACTTAATAATAAGGAATTTCCGCCTATGACTGCGGGCTTCGTCTGTTTGGAAACTTTGATAATCCCTATGGCAGTAGATTCCCGCCGCGGGACAAATGTTTGTATGATCTGCAGATATTTGTCTCGGGTCTGCGTGATTTTTATGTATAATATGTATTTATTTACAATAATATATATATAAATAGTATATCAGTCAAGTGGTACCCATAACACAAGCTCTGCTTAGTTTGAAGCCAGATGATGCTGTGTTGAAATTTGAAATTTCCGGGATTAGTTATTTATGGTCGATTTAATAAAAAGTAACATGTAATGAACATTGAGGCTGTTTTCTACATACAGCGTTCTTATTTTATTCTATTCTTATCAAAATTCGAATTTTATGAAAACAGGCTCATCGCTGTAACGTAGGTTTGTTTATGACTATTTAATATTTTAGAATCGTAAATCATTTAATTATGCACTTTACGTCATTAATATAAAAGTCACGCCACGACTCTATTTGTAAATATATGTTGGAGGACATCGCACAGAACACCATCTAGCCTCAAACTAGCTTGTGTTATGGTGACTAGATTGCTCATAGAATACTCTTGTATATTTTTAAATACATACATATACTTTATAACACCCAGACACAGAATAAACATCTATTGAACATCTATTGTGAACATTTATTGAACAATTTCTATGCATCTTCTCAGATGTCTAATTACTCAAATGTTCTTTACTCGTATAAAGAATGGACGAATGGTTTTAAGAAAAGATTGTCGAGCCAGACAGAAACATCATAAAAAAATAAAAATAAAGTTTATTTAGTTTGAGGATTCTGGTTGCGGCTGTAAGTTTATTCTCTGTCGACCTAGATACGAGCAATACAATTCCCAATACCACCCGCTTCGGGCGTTGCACTTTCAATGCAGATTACTGGTGGGCAAGTGTAGTATAGAAAAGTTCGTTTGAATATAATTAATTACTACAATACTAATGTTAGATGGTTTTAGTTAGCTAGCTGCTGCCCGCAGCTTCGCACTTGGCTTACCTACCTATAATATTAAAAGTAAGCTATGTTCTTCCCCAAGATACCATCTATCTGCTTAAATATCAAGATCCGTTCTACCGTTCAGCTGTGAAAAGGTAACATACAGACAGATAGATACTTTTGAATTTTTAAATAAAATAATAATATAAAATATAAATATAAATAAGTACCTACTTAATATAAAACTAGCTGTCCCGTTCGCGAATTCCTCCGCGCGTTTTAAAAATAAAAAAATATATCTAATTGTCACTACGCGAAGTAATTTTTGAGGCTCTGTTGCTCTTCAATTTATTACTTATATCGCAAAAGCAAGCGATCCTTAATTAGCTACGTAAGTTTTCTAAAAATTTGGTACGAGAGCGCTGCAAAGCGCTGGCGAAGAGTATCGTGGAGACAATTTGGTCTCTCGCTTGGTACGCTCGCTATAGAAATCAATGTTTGTATAACCTACATAAATAAGGCTTATCTCGTTTTACCCACTAAAAACAAGCCATACATTTCAAAGTAAGTAATTGATAAAGTTACGCCTGTTATGCCATAGAAAACTTTACGCGTAAATCGACCGTGCAAATCTTATGACTGGGGAACTTTCGTGAGATCTTACAAACCAAGTGTGAAAATTGCTGCTATTTACTTTTATTCAAATTTTGTATCTAAACGCTCGGTCTTCATATTTATTGTAGCAATTTTTCGCTTTGCGTTTTGTTTACCTGGGTTCTTTATTTCTTTTATTACTATCAACCCACCCCGGCTTCATACGGGAGAATTATGCACCTAAACTTTCCTGATGAATCAGTCCGTCTATTGGCGAAACCCGCATGAAAATCCGTTTTGTAGGTTTATATTTTTATCGCTCTCAGACAGACAGACGTGGGAAGACTTTGTTTTAAAATATCTAAGGGTAGTATATTCAGATGTTTAGGCTGAATATTAGCTATGAACGACTCCTTTGTTAATCCTTTATTGCTGTGTTGTACAGTTACAAAAAAGATGTAGGAAGTTACAAATAGTTCTAAGATATATGTCAAGGGCACACTTGAATCCTTTCGGCACACTGTTTCCAAATCATAGTTACGATATACGTAGTATACGATAAGAAGACAAGAACGACTGCATGTTAAGTCAACAAAAAATCACGAAAGATCTATATACCATTATGAATCTTTTTTATTTTCATACATAGTTTCAAAATGTGGTTTCCAACAATTCACGGAACATTTTTTTGTGGTCGCTTCCGATATAGGGCGTTAGATTGGATTTATACAATTCACGGTTAGATTGATAGAGCTACACCCGGTTTGTTTCACAGACCGTCGGATTTTAGGAATTGAACCCGCTTTTTATCACTAAAACCTCCTTTGGTTCTATTCATATCGAAACTGCTTGCTAGGAACTACTTACATGCTTAGATAGGTATGTAAGTACACTATACCTTCCATTGGGCGTCCATTCAATAAGACCTGAAAGTCGATAAGTACTTACAAGAGAGAGCTGGCCGAAGTAATGGATAAAAATAAAAGTGTCCAACCCTTACAAAATAGAGTTGAAGTTTTCTCATAAAGTTGAAAAGGAAGAGGTTGAGTTGTTGTGAATTGCTGATAATTTGTTTAGAATTTGGTTAATTTGTTAGTTAATAATTTGGGTAGAAATATACTAGGTATATTACAATTATGTGAGGTACTCAACAATTTCTTAAGGTCGCGAATATGTAAGTATGGAGTTTTTACGCATTTTCTAATTTCGAATTTACAAGCTCCAAATAATTTTATTCTTTTGTTCAAAATAAGGCGACGTCGTGAGTTTTCAAATTCCGAACCCATTTTCACGCACGTCACCTTTTGTTGACGCGACAACAAAGTGGCGCACGCATGCTGCCAGTGTTGCCAGCATTACTATGTTGTAATTATGCGTTAATACGGTGTGCTGCCGTGTTTCTGCTCCTTCGTAGAAATTTGCCGCATCACTTCTTACACGCTTTCTCTTGTCGTATCCTGTTCCGTTTTGTACTGTAAATTAAGTTATAATTACTCTATATTGTTTGAGTTTACGGTAGAATAATGTTTCGTGAATCCCAAATTTGTAACACTAGTTTCGTTTTGCGACTATAAACCGACGCGTAAATAACATAAACAAAGTACCCACTAAAATGCCTCAATAGGTAAGGTTACACATTTTGGGACGACAAAGTGTGTCGAGCAACAGTAACCGTCGTGGATAACCTGTTACCGCGGTTGGACGTTTCGGTAGCAAGCATGTAAATCATGAGGTTGACTGTTAGGTACCAAATGGCTGCTAACTTTCCTTTTTGTACAAATTTTGGAGCAATATTAGAACAGTGACATTTTCTTCTTTAGATATAACATTATAGGTCACAGTTAGGTTAAGTACCTACATAAGAACTGAACCGTAGAACCTAACATTAATACAGAAAAAAAAAACCGTTATAAGTTAGAAGGAATTTAAAGGCTTCCAGTATGGATAAGAAAAATTAGATCCTAAAATAATTCAACGCCATTTAATAAGCAAAACAATAAAAAAATATGGGGTTTCGTTCATATATCTTTTATGTTCATTTGCATGCAAATCAGTCTGTTACTGTTTATGGGTAGGTACCTATTTTCAATCATAATTGTCATGTTTAGTTTAACTAAGTTTTTCGCCTTTGTTTCAGTGGTACCATTGATTTCTACCATTGATAGTACAAGTGACACATCTTTGTATCCTTAGTACCATTAAAATAGATACTAGTTCATACCACGTTTTTACTTTTTTTTACCAAAAACATTAACGACGCAATTTTTCTAAAAATAAACTTAACCTATACTAACCTGAATGCCTTTGTAGCATCTGGACAGGTTAGCAACTGGACAGAGTTATGTATCTAGACAGACGAACTATATTCTTCTGGCGCTTCGGCTCGCCTTGTTTTTTATACTCTAACATAACCTAACCAACTGGTTTCGATCTGATTCAACTAAAAAGTCAATACACGGTATAAACTATTATCTATTTTGATGGCACTAAGGACACATAGTAGTATCACTAGTACCATTGATGGTACAAATCAATGGTACTATAGATAGTGTCAGATTTTCTTTAACTATTCCGTATGTTGACAATATTCTAACTAAATAAATCATCAAACAAATCTGTTTTGCTTGTGATTATTAGACGCATGTCAATCGTTATAATACATTTCCTGCATAGTACATCTAAATCTAGTTTGGCTTTATTAAAAAAAAAATCACAATCGCAAATGGAGTTTCCCTCACAAAGCGACGTCTGAGCTCTTGGATTGCATCATTGTGCTCAACAAAAATGCTGCAGTGCTAATTTCGCATGCACCGCGCTCCTCATGAATACTATTATGAGCTTACGAACGTAAAGCCTAGGTCTAGTTAACGAGCACACGCACAAAAGCTAATAAGCTATTCATCACATAATTTATAACGAAACGATAAATCTCTACATGCAAATAAAATAACATAAATCAAAGATAATTCAGACGAAAAACTGGTTCAACGGCAACACTACAATTTAAAAGTTTGTGATAGAACCGGGTGTGCGTGTTCCAAATTTAAATTCATTGAAATTGAAATATTTACAGCTTTTGCGCGCGCAAATTCTTTATCAATCATTCAAACGTAGTTTAGTTTTAGACTTTATCGACTGTCAGTCATCAATTTCTGTCATAAAGTTTTACACGGATGCACATGAAGTTAGTAGATAGGTAACTTTATTTAGGTAATATACTCATATTTTTTTAATATTATATATAAATATTTGTACAGGTACGTACCATAACAAGAAAATAAGACGTCATTACTCAGTACAAAATATTCAAATATTGGCCTACATTTTTCTAATAAAGAAATCGAATCCGCAATCAGAGTTAATAAAAACAAAGAATTGGTAAACAAACAGCTTGCGGAATGAAAAAAAAAAACAAAAACAACCTGATTAAAGGTTGCGGTGCTCATTTAACGGTCCAATAAACGCAATTACTCAACAGGGGCCTAGGAAGAGTTATCTACAGCCAGGGTTGTCCTAATATCCGGGTTTTAATCCCATTTTTGGACAAAATCTAGTGTTTCCAACTTTGCCTTAGTATTTTTCCTACACTATTATAAAATGTTTGTAGAATTGCTTTATTTATTTGCTTGGTTATTTCTTGTAATCGATTCTTAAAAATATTTCACTGCGTATGTACTAATTATAATGAAACCGTGGGACATCCAGCTAGTTGTTTATATGAATGTAATGACTTCCAATGTTCCTGGGCGTAACAAAAGTCTAGGTTTTGTGTTAGCCCTAATACCTACCGTCTTTTTATAAACCGTGAATCAGAACGTTAATATTCGTTTTCAGTGCCACAAAACTTTAATCTGGCTCGTAAGCAGAATTATGTTTTTGCGCTACTTTATTACCCTATTTTTTCTAAAGAGCTCAAACAATCACAAAGGAAATTTAAATATCAGGCTAAGCGGAAATTGGATTAGCCGGGTAGACTTTAAGACTTCAGAGAAAATGCAGCTACCATAGAGTTGATGAAGTTTTGTCTTATACGATTGCAAGACGTATCTGATAAGATAAGTATCTGAAATTAGGATATCTGGCTGAAAAGGAGCACCTTCTTTTTAAGTAAGTATAACAATTTCAAAACAAAAAAAACCGACTTCTAACTAAGTATTTTTTCAAATGTTTTTATTTATATTTATAATTCGTACATTTCTCAATTAAAAGACCAATACCAAATTTCATCTACCCCATTTTTCAACCCTTAGGATGACATTTCTTCTACAAATAAAAATGAGACCAAACGGGAAGTATACCCTCCCATAAAGATTGTATTTTTCGTATAAATGAAGAAGTTTTGAGGTAACAAATATCAAAAAATCGTATAAATGAAAAAGTTTTGAGTTAATAAACATTAAAAAAAAAATGAACCTACTCCTTTTTTGTATGGGTTAAAAATGTATGTCTTTCTTTATCTAAAAGACATTTAAGGTGTGACTTTCTACACCCAAATGCAATTTTTAGTTATATTCTTGGGTGCGAAATAGTTGTCTGTTAAGGATCCTACTACACAGGCAGATGTCTAAAAGGACACCCTAATAATAAGATTTCCAACAGTCAAAAAGATAAAATCGACACGCCAAATTATACTCAGCCGTGAACTTATCTGAAACATATCTACACAAAAAGGGGTCCCCATTGAATGGTTATATCCTTTTGATAAGGGTCTGTTGTTTCCGTGACTCTGAATTTTACGCATGTTACAAGACAAGTAAATAAAAGACCGCTCAACTCGATTCCGTAGTAACTGAAGCGAAAGTTTCTGAAGTTACACAATAACTTACACATTTCGAAATTCTAAAGGAACTGACATAAGTCATGTATATCGTCAGTCAGTGTGAAGTGACGGTAAAATAACGCCTTCATCTTGATACAGTTCAAACCGTGTGAAGCACCCTTTATCTGTAGAACGAGCAAATGGTAGAGCAATATCGTTAGTATCTGGCTCCGAACAATGGTACCTCCCCTCGCTGTGTAATGAACACGAGAAAGCACATTACGGCACATCTAGTAGTACCTACCCGATAACATTCTGTGATGAAAATACTATTTTCAATGGCTAGCATCGTCGTGTCGTCATCCTGTGCAGGGAAACTAAAATATAATTTATTATGACTGAAATTGCTGGCTGAATATTCATTTTCCATTTTTAAATTCCATTATGTCATCAAACTTTGCAGTTTGAACGTTGAAAATGTGTTCGAAATTCGAAAGAAGATGAGAAGAAAATGCAAACATATTGTTTTCTTAGATTAACATAGAATTTCGCGAACCGACTCCAAGCCCTTTGACAATAATAGATTTAAAATATTTAAGAGTATCTGCAATAATAAATTTAAAATATATAATTTTGAAAAGCATGTAAGAACTACCCGTACGTAACTCGTAAGAATGATGCAACTAAATATTAGTTTTCCATTTTCAAATTTTATGATGCCATCGAACCTTGCAGTTTGAGAATTGTGTTCGATATTTGAAAGTAGATGAGAACATGCTGCGCTACCGTAAAATTATTATACGTTTTATATTTTTGATACAAATAAGATTAATTTATAAATTGTGAAGCGTAGGAACTTAATTATTTAATAAATACCTACACTCACACATAACATTATTGTAAACTGGTATTAATTAACGCCTTATGTTTTTGTAGGTTACCTACCGATAAAACGATTTTGATGTGTTCAGAGTTGCAATAAAATAAGTAAGTGGGTGGTAGTACCTACCCTACTTATGCGTAAGTTCCGATATTTTACAATCTGGACAGCTATCTACTGAGTGCAACGTACTTGAATAAGTATACATTATCTTATAAGTAACTTGTAGGTACTTATCGTAACTACCTACCCATTACAAAGTTTAAAGTTAGATAACGTGTATTGGCTGAAGTATTTATGTTGATAAAATTATAATAATACTAGCTTTAGTCCAAAGATTCACACGCGTGTTACCTACATAAAAAGTAGCCTATGTCTTTTCTCAAAATACAATTTATCTCCTTACCAAATATCAGCAAGATTCATTCAGATGTTTGGTCGTGAAAACGTAAATAATAAAAATAAACAGATTAAACAACAACAGTTAAGATATTTAGTAGGGTAGGTAGGTACGCAATCCAAATTGAATCTCAAGGCATGCCAATTTAGTTAGTCCACTAGTTTTCCCATTAAACATAAAAATTAATTAACATAAGCCACAGTTTCAAACAATTCGCTTTACATTACTGGCTATTTGCGATACAAATTTTGGCATCGTCACGTTCATGCCTCGATCTGTACAGTTTAGGGGAGAGTTGTTGCAATTTGCTTTCGATCACAAACCAATCATTGGCGGAGTGTCGGTACAACGGTCGGCAAGAATCGCGTGTCGTGTTTATCCTAAATGTTGCATGGTCGGCAAATACGAAGGTGCAGAGTTGTTGATTTTTATGTCTGGGTTGGTGATATGGAAGATTGTCGTGTAAGCGCTTCTTGAAATTGGATCCATGGTGTTGGATTTATGAAGGTTTTATATGAGTTAAACGTACCTTTTCACGTGTTTTTCTTTAAGTATCAATGTGTTTAGTTTTGTAAATAAATAGCATTTTATTTAGAGCTTTTCGATTCTATTTGGGAATAGAAAATAAGTATCTGAATCAACTTTCAGCCCACGTCGTATTTTGTACAAAGATAAATACCAATTCTAAATTCATTCTACATTCATTAAACTCTTTCTTTTAACGTTAGAATAGACAAAACATACATGCAATTTATTTTTAATCGTTCATAAGCACAGAATACTTAGTTCATTCAAATACAGAAGAAAGACTACACGAAAACATTTATATAAATAGCGACTCTAACTAACGAAGCAACATAGTGGTATATTTCGTAAGTGCTTAGTGCTTTACATTGTAATACACCTACGTACTGAGTCCTCTTTTTCTATCGAATTTACCCAACAGGCTGGGTGCGCTAATGTATTGTAACTTTGTACATAAAAAGCGAGGTACGCCTGGTCTGCAATAAGTAAGTAGCTCTTTTAGTTATTTTCTTTTATCTTTAGTTTAAAAGTCCTAATTCTATACTCAGTAAAATAAAAACAATATTAAAACATTTTATGATACCACAGCAGTTTCAACTTTTTCAATAACAGAAATGGAAACCATCTGCAGAATGAAATACAGTGAACAGAGTAGTGACATTGTTTGCTGTTGTTTGTTTTATATGGTCGGGTCAACTTTGTGAGTGTATAGCTTGCATAGCTTTCAGCTTTTCCCACCATCAAATGTTGCACCATCGTGAACCACTGATTTTATATCTTATGTCGTTGACTTAAAGGTCAGGTCACCCCATCACTCTTCGTTAGTTAAACCAAAGTTGAACATTCTAGATAAATAATGCAATTACTGTATGATTGAAACAAATAATAAATAAGCAGGCATAATAATTTATGTATAGGGCAACACAGAACACATAAATCGTTCTGTTTTATATGTGATATTGCAAGCGTCATAGGTGGTGATCATTTGTTGACTCAGTTGTATAACAATTATAAAAAGAAAATTGCGTCTTGGGTGACGGAAATGATAACTTAAACTAATCTAACTAGCGCTGTGGGTCAGAGAGCGAGGAGCCTGCCTACCGCTGCCGTATGCCTGAGAGAAAGGAAAGCCAGAAAGACTGGCGCCGAAACGTGTTACGTAACGAAGATGTTTACCCACCCATAAGAAGTTATCACTTCAAAAACCGGACACTAAATAAATACATCTATATAACCTATTCATTGGAAATCCATTCAGCCCCAACACCAAATACGATACCTCTGCTGTAAGTGAGGAAATGGGTATCCAGCAAATTTCTGGTGATGCTGCAGCGTCAGGTCAAAATTACCATGTTCTTGCAATATCATTGATGAAACAGGACACCCATTTCCCAGTCGATCAAACATGTGGAAGCTCAGATGTCTTCATCAAATAGAATAGAGCTGATGATCTTCATAAGAACACTCTCGACTAACACACCTTTCTAACGAAAAACACAATCAAAATCAGTTCATTCGCTCAGGAGCTATCATGCCATACATAGACAAACTTATAAAACTCCTCTATTTGACGACTTCTGTGGCACAGTGGGCCAAGGCCCGGCTGAGACGCAAAAGGTTGAGGGTTCGATTCTATCCGCAGGACAAATGTTTGCCTGATCTGCAAGTATTTGTCTCGGGTCTGGTTGTTTCTATGTATAATATGTATGTATTTACAAAAAGTCAGTCATTTCATGTGGTACCCATAACACAAGCTCTGCTTACTTTAGGGCTAGATGATGCTGTGTGAAATGTCCGTCAATATATAAATATTAATAATATATACTAATAATATGATTTATTCGAGCTTTAAGATATTAGTTCGATCGAGTCACAGTTCGAGGTAGAGGAAACACCAAATTTTATCCATCCTTCCTTTTGTACTTTTTAAAAAGGTATCTAATTCTCGTTCAAAACATTAAATATACTAAAATCGAATTGTAGTACCTACACGTTAGTTTTATTCACATAAGGCTAGAAGAAAGTTACTTCGGGCAAATCAAATACCTAGTCTATAAAGTCTAGCAGTAAAGCCGTCCTTGACTTGTTTGTGAAGCGTGCTAACGAGGTTAGGATTTTTGGCTTACCACACCGACTTTATTAACGCGAGCGAACGAAAGAATGGCCGCTCTTACCCAATTCTCCCTGACAAATTTTGTTCGTAAAAATCTGATTTATCAGAAAAATATATTAAATTTAAATGATTTATTTATTTATTTATAGAAATAATTATAACACTATTGAAGGTTTTCCAAGACGATGTTATACTTACACAAAAAACATAATATAATGAGTATCAAGAATAAACTAATCTATACTTATAAAAGAGCTTAACCTGACTGACTGACTGATTCATCATCGCCGAGCCGAAACCGCTGAAGCTAAAAAGCTGAGCTTAATGTGCTATGTACTTAAACAATTTGACAACTAAAAATACATAAAAGTATTATGGGCGGTCTTATCGCTTATCCCCTAACTGCCTGCAGCATCAACTAGAATCTGCAGGATACCTAACTCCTCACCAAGTTACAACAAGTTAGGTTTTACAAATGCTATGACTAAACCAAATATATTTTAGACAATTCCTAATTTTAGAAATAAACCAACCGAATTGCCACCAATGTATGTATTACTTGTGTGTGAATGTTTTTACATATCTATATAATTTATTCTTGTTTAAAATTCGTTCAATAATTTCAAAAATTACCTTACTACAAACAAACTACATACTTTATAATATTAGTATTATTAGTATTAGTTATAATATTAGTATAAATATTATCGAATAGTATCGAACGTCTAAATATAAATTCTACCGAAATGTGCTATACCATAGATTAACTAATAGTCAAGCAATACTGTACAAGCAGCGACCGTTGACGGTTTTAGAACTAATTCCAAAATTCCGGTTTATTTCTGTTTTGGACGCAGATAGAACAGTCATTCAGATAATCGATTTTAATTTGTGATATTGTTGTTATAGTCCAGGATCCATGGTCCATTTTTGCTTTTGATTACTATCAAGCTAGTTTTCCGTGAGTAGCTTCATTTTGATGAGACGCATAAAAATTTTCTGTACGAAACTCTCTATTGTGGTAGCTAACAGAGGAATCGAGGATAAAATATGTAGATTTTATGATTATCAAATATTTATTATTAACAGATTTTAAATAACGTATCACGCATGTTGTAGGACAATATGACTGTTAAATTATATAAATATTACTTAAGTAAAAAAATAGTAATCAGCTGGTTAGTAATCATTTATGATGACCTCGTTATCGATACATGTTGGAAGGACTCACTCTTTGATCAAACCATAGATTTTGTAGGACAAATATTTTTCGAATAATTTAGATAATCATCTATAGATTTAACAAAAAAAAATCTGTTAGTAATAAATATTTGATAATCATAAAATAGACATATTTTATCCTGGATTCCTCTGTTAGCTACCACGATAGAGAGTTTCGTACAATAAATTGTTGGGCGTCTCATCAAAATGAAGCTACTCACGGAAAATTAGCTTGATAGTAATCAAAAGCAAAAATGGACCATGGATCCTGGACTATTAGGCATTGTACGCACTAACGAATAAATACGCGCGGTTTGTTCAGAACAAACATTTATGTGATGAACATTTGTTTTGTGCCTGTATTTTATAAGGTGTAGATAGAAAGATAGAAAACACTTTATTGACTACCACACGGAATATTACAATAACAAAAAACTAAACTTATTTAAGGCAATACAATGGGCGGCCTTATCGCTAATAGCGATCTCTACCAGGGAACAGTATATCTATCATAAGTGTGTATTTAAAAATATAAGTACTAGCTGCTGCCCGCGGCTTCGCACGTGTGGTACCTACATAAAAATTAGCCTGTGTCCTTCTCCAAGGTCCCATCTATTTCTATACAAAAAATCATCAAAATCGGTTCAGCGGCTTTCGCTTTTATAATATTATACTCGTAGTAGGGATTCAATCAGTCATCTGGTCATATTACAAGCTGTACTTAGTTTAGGGCTAGATTTTGATTTCATTGTCAACCAATATTCATATTTTTTTTCTTATCATGTTTCCAGTTATTTTGAACCAGTGTGATGAAAGGATTAAGGTGCGTCTTAATGGCGTATTTATATCTAAAAAGCGTTATTTTGAAGTACGAGTGTAATTTTCAACGCGGTTATTTCCGCTAGTGCGTGCGCTCTGGGCGTCTACTCTTCGAATCTATTTCGATGTATCGCAACGATAAAGTCTTTGAAATGTACATACAATTCAGTCAATTTGACAGTTTCAAAAATTTCGTGATTTGTACTATACATGTGACCATCGACAATGTTTCGATTCATCTTGAGAATCTTCATCAGGGTGAGTTTGATCCGCGGTCCGCTCGTTGCCGCTCGAGTTCACGGTCCGCACTGATCAGTGTTTATCAAAATGTATAAATTGTCAGTTGTTTCGTTGTCAAAATCAATTAATCTATTATGGAGGCTTCCGACATCGATTGTCAAAAGTAATGTCGTTCGTTCCATCACTCAAAACGAGTCAAAACGATGTCGGTAAGAGTAGGGTTTTGCACGATTAGTGGCCTTGATTCCGCGAATAGCGCAGATTAATCCGCAGTACGCGCTAGGTCCACCTCCTCACCTTAATCTTTTGTTAATCTTATCTTCATTATATAGTTGTAGACCTTATTTATATTGGAATAGAGTCTTACTTAACCCAAGTTTCATAAGTAATTACGAGATGCTCTGAAATTCCAGGTGCGAAAACATTTTGGTTGGTTTACGATCTCGCCAGAGTAATGTGGCTGCAATGAAACACCACACTTAGATGTATCATTTGTCTTGTGCTCGACTTACTTTAATTAATGGTACATGCAATTTGGGTGATGAAAGTCATTAGTGCGAAGATTAGCTCAGAAATCTTATTGCAAAAGATATAGTTAATAAATATCTCGTATGAGTTATGACGGATTCTTTTGACGTGATAACGTTATAAATCAGAGCGCCGGCTGCACTCACGAAAAGGCATGACTCATTGTTACGTTCCGCCTGAGCCGAGCGTGCAAGCGAGAGCGCTGAGCAAGCGATAGAGAGGCACGATCTGTTCATCTAAGTTTTCTTATGACGTATAATTATCGTCTATAAACCGACTTTACAAACATTTTTTTTATACAATAAGTTTTTGTATGAGAATGAAAACGGTTCGTAATGTTTTTCATAGAGAAATTCACCGATAAATATTTCTAACGGATGATTTATTATATAGGAGTCAGCATCTGTGCGCAATTTATAATGACGATTTTTGGACGCTTGAATGACAATTTATCATGCAGTCACCCAACTGAATTGCAACGTAACTGTACGTTGCATATACACGACGCTTAAGAAAAACTCCCATCCATTTGGTCCTAAATTTTCCCGCCTTGAACTGAAAACATTAAAGCGACTTCCAACTTTTTAAAGCTTCAAATGTTGCCCCCATTTTTTAAATTCTGCCTAATTTAGCCGGTTGCCTGTTGACTTTCCTTAAATAGTTCGGCGCCATCTAAACTTGTCTTTCCAAGTTAATAAGCCGAAGGGTGGAAATTATTCGTGTCGTTTATTTGGAATTAGAGTAATTACTCAGCATTGTTTTAGGGGTAAATTATTTTTTTATAATCATGGGTTTTACTCTCGTATTATTTTGTCCACGGAGGCTTTGACACACTGGTTCGATTCATCTAAAGAATCTTCATCAGAGCGAGTTTTCCAACTTTTTAAAGCTTCAAATGTTGCCCCCATTTTTTAAATTCTGCCTAATTTAGCCGGTTGCCGGTTGACTTTCCTTAAATAGTTCGGCGCCATCTAAACTTGTCTTTCCAAGTTAATGAGCCGAAGGGTGGAAATTATTCGTGTCGTTTATTTGGAATTAGAGTAATTACTCAGCATTGTTTTAGGGGTAAATTATTTTTTTATAATCATGGGTTTTACTCTCGTATTATTTTGTCGACGGAGGCTTTGACACACCGGTTCGATTCATCTAAAGAATCTTCATCAGAGTGAGTTTGATCACCAGTCCGCTCGTTATCGCTCGCGTTCACGGTTCGCGCGTGTTTATCAAAATGTATATATTTACAACTCAACTCGCGAATGTTTTGAACGTGGAATTATTTAATGTAAATATATCAATGCTGAAAACTAAGTAGGTATTAAAAATTACCTCACGGCGTCTGGTAGATACATTGCGTGACCCAAGAGTTGGCTCCTATCTGACACAGCGTATTACCATTGCCATTTAACGTGGCAACGCCGCCAGTGTCTTGGGAACGCAGTGTTTGGCAGTGATCTAGACTTGTTGAGTCATCTATAGATCGTTTTAAACGGTCCTTAGATAGCTCAACTGTTTAACATGTATTTTATATTATTGTGTACATATCTGTAATAAAAAATAAGTAGGTATTTACCTAACTACCTTATCCAGGTTTTCTTTACTTGTACGAAAATAAAATAATATAATTTCACGAACTTTCTCATCCTTTTGTATAAGTCGCGATTTACTTAAGACTTACCCTTATTCTTATCATGTGGCTCGTTATTTTGTTCCAGTGTGGTGAAAGGATTAAAGTGCATATGTCTTAGGACTTACCCCAAAAAATATCATACTTGTCATTTTAAAACGCTAAATGTAACTCAATGAAGAAAGACGCAAAACGCTAAATGTAACTCAATGTCAACAGATTTGGCGCTATTATAAGTTAGTTAATTGAGGTTTACAGGTTAGGCGTTCGATTATGAATAAGAGCCCAAGGAGGTTAAATTTTTACTGCGAATGTGTTCTAAAATCCACAATTTACACTTTGCTCGGCACTTAGCCATATAATTAGGTATTCAATTTGTTGCCCGATTACATTTGTAAATTTCCGTTTCAAAATGTCTGACAACGTAATTTACATGGGATATGAACGTTACTTTAAAATGTGTAAATTAACTTCATTGTATCCGTAACTACTAATAATTCGACTCTTAATTGAAATTAATAAGTGACCGAATTTGATTCCAATCCAAACATCGGTGGTAATTCTATGTTTTAGCTGTACTAGCTGAAATTTGGTAAAATACGAATGATCTTATTTTATTATAACCAATGTCTAAATTAGAGTAACATTTTTAAATGATACCTAAATTTACTGAATTGATAATCAATTGACGCGTTTAAACTCAATAAACGCTATTTAATCCGTGTAGATTAACTGTGGGAAATCTGAATAAAATCAATTCAATAATAGAACAAAATGATATATTATTTTAAAACTGTTACTCTAATTGGGACTTTGGTTTAAATCAAATATGGTCGTTTTAAAAAACATGAGATTTAAAAAAAAATAACTCACTTATTATATTGTCGATGGAGGCATCGACACTGTTTAGATTCATCTAGCTAGAGAATCTTCATCATTAAAATTCATTATAAACGACCATATTTATTTTAAAGAACAGGTTTACTCACGTATTATTTTGAACTCGAGCGGCAACAAGCGGACCGCGGATCAAACTCACCCTAGTTTGATCCGCGGTCCGCTTGTTGCCGCTCGAGTTCACGGTTCGCACTGAAATGTGACAAAATAATACGTGAGTAAACCTGTTCTTTAAAATAAATATGGTCGTTTATATATATTACAAAATTTTAGCTAGTTCAGCGAAAAAACAAAATACAAAGTGCGCAACGTGACGCGATGACGTTGAAATCTGATTAATTTGATCAAAGAGGAAATGGCGCAAGTTTTCACGCTACTAGTTGCTGTCAACGAGTCCACTAATGCTTCCGTTGATTTTAGTTTCCAATTTTAAACTTCTGATGGTGTTTATCGCTGGCGCTATTTATGAAGCATCCCATTTTTAAATCGATTTTCGAGAATGATCGAGTTTTCAGAGCGTATCGCTTCTCACAATCATGTGACTTACTTGTGGTTTGATTAGACTTTTATTCGGATATACCGCAGAGCAATTTTATTCTGTACAGTTACAGAGAAAATCGACAATGACGGAATCCCACGGTGCAAGTTCAACGATCGATGCGTTACGCTCACTGACTTCGACTGTACTTAAATTACACGATTCTGATAGTTGTACTAAGTATTATACTCAACATATGTTCCATGAGAATACCCATTTCAATATAGTTAGTAATTTATCTATTCATGCTATAAACGAGCTTAACTGACTGGCTGACTGATTCATCATCGCTGAGCCCTCAAATTTGGAAGGTAGCTTTCTTTTATAGCAAAAAAACCTGAAACACGTGTCTATTTATTTTGCATTTAAAGTATCCAAACCAAGTTTCTAAGAAAAGACACTACCCGTTACAATGTTCCCATACAAACATTGTCACCCCATTTAAACCCTTCGTAAGGGTTTATTTTGAAAAATCCTGAAACACGTGTCCATTTATTTTGCATTTCAATTATTCATATAAAGTTTCAAGCGAATCACTCCACGCGTTAAAAGTTTCATACATTAGTGTTCACCCCTTTTCACTATCTTAGGGGTTAAATTTCAAAAAATCCCGCCTTAGTGGATGACTAATGTAATGTATGTAATTTAATAACGCGTGGTTATTCGCTAGCTACCATCTCATAGGTTCTTACTTTTACCTATATAAGTACATAATAAGAATCACGAGATCTTTTGATATACACAGTGTACCATGTACTACAACTTACGGTGTTACTTCAATAAAACCTTTCAGTAAATGGTATAACTGTAGTTTAAATTGCTACTACAGAATTCCTTAACGTCGCAAAAACAGTGACGAATCATCCAAATAATTACCGTAATCTTTCTCTCCATTTTTTATTTCACAGCTTTAATTTATTTGGTATTTTTATATCAATCTGTCACAACACATTGTTTCGTATCGTTATTATATAATTTACAATGTTTGTTGTGACGTCAATGCAGGTCAAGCTTTTCTCGAAAGCTTCGCGGAATAAGCCCCTCGGAAACTTGAACATTAACGGCTGTTTGGTATTGCCAACTTTGTATGATACGGTTAAATCTAGCCACTTTTATACCAACAAAGAACCACAAACCACAACCACAGTATTTACAAAAAAAAGTATATAAGTGGTATTTCAGTCATGTGGTATAACACAAGCTCTGCTTTCTCTGTGGCCCGATGATGCTGTGTGAAATGTTCGGCATTTTCATTATTATTGTTATTATTTTCGTGGATATTGTTTAACTAAATTATGCTAAATATTATTAATTTGGCTTCTGGGTTGAAAATGTGGGTTGAGATAGAAATACGCCAATATTCCAACACCAACTCTGTATCGACTCTGAGTCAACTTTATTGTAGGTAATTTAAAGTTTAGCAACTATTCTGAGCTTGAGTTGGCAGTTGGAAACATTGTGGGTGGCTGGGAGTTTGAAACCATTAGCTGTGGCACGGTGACATGTAATCTTTAAGCTATCGTGCTGTTAAAAGGCCACTTTCTGCAAGCCTTCTAAACATTGAGTGTTAGTAGAAATTAAATAACTACCTTAGCGTAGTTTTCTAGATATTTTCACAAAACACGAATCTATATACTCATATCGCCTACTTACTTAATGACTTTAAACACGAATCTAGTTGGTACTGATTTAAAAATTTATCAACTACCTCCATCGTTTGAAAAATAAATTCTTTGATATTTTGTGCTAATTTAACCTTTATTTGTAGGTATCACGGACGGGAGCAGAGCGACGTGCGACGTCAGTAGGAGCCCCTGTGACGGTAGCTGACCGTCATTCGTATGCCGAGGGTCGAGTGCCTGCTCCTCATGGTCCACCGTCCTCGCCAGGGTTCACTTCAGCGCAGAGAAAGGCGGCTGCTACTTGTCAGGCCAGCCAGAAGCTACTAGAGGATACGTTAGCAAAACCTGGTCAGTTGAATCCGACGTTTTAATGTAGAAATCTGAGTATTGTTAGAGAGCTCAGAAAGTGATATGAATATCTGTTTCCGTTTCCGAGTGAGATGATGACGTCATTGGTGTAGGAAAGGATCAGTAAAACAGCACTAGCTAATCAACTGAATGGTTACTTATGTTTTTTTAAGTTATTTAAGATAATCTCTAATTTTATAAGATAAGTTCCTCTATTTTCGTTCGGATTACTGTTCTTTACTGGAAATAAATATTTTTTCATTTTTCATATCTCACATTTGAACATACCTAAACTTACATGAGAAAATCCATGATCTCCTAAATTTATCGTTTGTTTCGTTTCTAACGCAGCTAAATAAAAGTAAAGCACCTATAAGCCAATCCGTTTAAGAGTTTATGTTACGAATTCTCCGCCATATTTGTGATTTTTTGTTAATAAAATTGAACCCTAGTTTGAGTTCTAGAAATTAATATCTTCAGGAAATATGCAAGGGTAAGCTATACCTTATAAAAATATAGCTTTAGAAGAATCAATGTTAAACAAAGCATACGTTTCTACAACACAAAAATAGAGAACGTAATACGATCAAAATTCAACGGCAATTCACTCTACGAACGAGCATTGAGTAAATATTCTATTGTTCTAGATGAAAATTGAATACAAAATGTAGCAATTTTGTAGCACGCGAATAAATCGTATTACTTTTCTATGCAGCTAAAATTACTTCAAAAACAGCTAGTCTTACTACTACTTGACGACCTCTATGGCACAGTGGGTGAAAGCTTGAGACGCAGAAGGTTGCGGGCTCGATTCCTTCCGCGGGGAAAATGTTTGTGATCTACAAATATTTGTCTCGGACCTGTGTGATTTTTTATGTATAATATGTATGTATATAAAAAAATATAGAATTATGTGAGTACATCAGTCATGTGGTTCCATAACACAAGCTCTGCTTATGAGTCTAGATGATAATGTGTGGAACGTCCAGCATTATTTATTTTATTTACTACTACGAGTATATCGTATGAATCTGTGAACAGGCCTACTCCAGTGAATAGGCCGCCTAACAAAATTCGAAAAGTCAGGACCCCAGGTTAGCTTGCCCGGACGCGCTCAGATGAAAATCCTATTGTAGTAATCATTCAATTCAAGATTGTTTATCTTCGTGGATCTGTTAGACACAGACACAGTATAATGTACGCATAAAGTCTAAAATATTTTTATTCAATAAAATCACAAAAATCTTTTAGAAACTTCATACGTACTACGTGCCAATTTCTCCTAACCCAAGCGCTTTTATGATCCAGACTAGCTGCACTACGAAAAACTACTTATATAAGGAAACAGTAGTATATTGCAAATCTTCCAAGTAACTGTCAGAGAGCAGAGCAACATGAGGCTATGCATTATTTTAAACGAACTAGTCATTTATATTTTAATACGCTTTCTTTACAAGACTACCCTTAATGTAAGCTTTACATTTCTTAATAGGTAGGTTAGTTGCATTTTTATATAAGTGTACCGTGATCCCCATAATGGAATAAGGAGGTGTTTATTTACATTGGAATACAAAATTTTCATACTATTTCGAATTTAATAATAAGAGTATTGACCTGACTCTAACACAATTAGCTACTTACCCGACGTGAAGTTCATTCCACACAAATTGCGCTTGTTACACAAGTTCTGCGTAATTTTGGAATGTGTTGAGGAGATTACGAAACAATTATGACCTCCTAAGACCCTTTTACTCACGGATTCCACAATAGAAGTGTAGAAGCTAGAAAAGAAATAAATAAATTGATGAAATACACAACACCGTCTAGTCCCAAACTAAGCACAGCTTTTATTATGGTGACTAGTTGACTGATCGAATACTAAACACATTTAGGATATCTTGTCACACTCGGATACAGAACAAACAAATTCAAATTCAGTTTATTTATACCTCATTTTAACATTACAGATACTATCTAATGCGTAAAAATAGGAAAAACAGAACAACAAAAACAAAAAGTTAGGTAAAGTACTTACAGATAAAAATAAATGTTGGTAAAAAATGTAAGTTCATCATATAAATATTTGTCCTGGGAAGAAAACAAGCCCCCAATCTTCAGCGCAGAAGGCAGATCTACTACCAACTGAGCTGACAGCCCAGACCATCGATAAACTTAATTTTAACTCACTAGTCACAACTCTATTCGTGAGATAGTCGATTATCTTACGTATATCTTATCATAATCTTATTACGAAGATTATATTCTTAGAAAGACAGATAGATAAACTTTTTATTGATACCACACAGAAAATTACAAAAATAATGATTTTACAATAAAAGGCGCACTAGGCGGCCTTATCGTTAACAGCGATGTTTTGTTTTTTTCTGTGTGATGTAGCAATAAAGGGTTATCTATCTACGTGCTGAGAGCACGAGAGGAGTCTCTGAGACGCACTTTTATACATTCACCTCATACATTCATAAATTACTAGTGGTAAGAGGGAGAAAGAGTGAAGGAGGTTTATAAAGAGCTGTTTCTGTTAATGTGCAGTCTTTCACCACACTAGCTCTAAAGAATTAGTGACACGACAGAAGCGGTTTAATTGAGATGATAATACCCGACCACAAATCCTGTTAAGCCAATATTGTGGCTCAGATCGTCATCTATCGCTTTGAGGTGTCTAGCTTGCTAGTGATATCCACACCACAATGATCTACATTCTAGACCTTCGTCTGACCACATCTCTATTCCTTATTGTACACACATTGAGATATTTGAAACATTATCATATAGCATGTACACAGGCGAGCCTTACTCTAAAAAGAGTTTTCTTCCAGCAAACCTTGTGAAATAGATATTATAAACGAATGGTATAATTATAAAGACAGTGGCAAAGTCTGATTAATAGACAGCAAAACAAAAAGGCCTCCATCATCCATCATCATAAAAAAATGTATATAAGTAGTATATCAGTCATGTGGAACCCATAACACAAATCCCGTAAGATGGGGTTTGATTTCCTCCTAGGACAAACATTTGTGTAAATATAGATGTTTGTTTTGTGTCTTGGTGTTATAAAGTAGTCACCATAATTTGCTTAGTTGCTATGCTTAGTTTAGGGCTGGATGGTGTTGTGTGCAATGTCGACCTATATATAAATCGAAATCTATAAGTACTCTACACTTTTAGTTAAAACTGAAATATTCTCATTTTTACCAAAGGCCTTATGGCTTACATAACCTACCAGTATACAAGCATGGTGGCAAATAAAATTCACTAAATAAAAGTAAAATGACACAAAGAAAAGAATCTGGCAATCGTTTTCGGCAAGAGAACTATGAATACCAACTACACAAGGTACTGAACTCATTGTTGCAAATTTGGAGAAAGTAATGGAAAATGTGTTGAGAACAGATGTGTGAAAGTGCCCAATTCTTAACGACTCCATTATTTAGAGTTAAGCCGATCACGAACTCAACCGCTGACTCCAAATAAAGAAACTTTAAAATATTGTGGTTTCTTGTTTGAAACTTGCGAGAACAAAAACACTAAGACTAATATATTTGGCAGTACTTTTAAATTTTTATTTGTCAGTACTCTGTGGCGCAGTGGGTAAAGGCCTGCTTGAGATGCAGAAGGTTGCGAGTTCGATTCCCGCTGTGGGACTAATGTTTGTATGATATGCAAGTTTTTATCTCGGGTTTAGGTGTTATGCTATGATATGTATGTATTTACAACATAAGTATATAAGTAATGTGGTATCTATAACACAAGATTTGCTTATTGACGTGACAACGTCTAATAAAGGTATGAACGCGCTGCACGCACGAAAAAATTGGTTGTCTGTTATGTCGGTTTGTAAAACAGATAGATTGTTATACATTCTCGCTCTGGTCGTAACGTTACAATGAGCGTAACGGGACAATGAGTCATCCATTTTTGTGCGTGCAGCCGGCGTTCATCGATTTATTAGACGTTATCACTTCAAAAGGATGACTCATTGTCCCGTTACACTCATTGTAACGTTACGATCGGAGCGAGAGCGCATAACAAAACAGATAGATGTATCTGTTTTGTTATGACGTTGTCACGTTATACTATCGTCTGTAGACTGACTGACAGACAACCAATTTTTTTTGGGCTAGATGACACTGTGTGTTATGTCCAGCATTATTTATTTATTAGCTTTGTCATTGTAGGAACTCTCAAATATACCCGATTACGGTCATGACTTAAGAGTTACATATATGCTCTCCTGGTTTTGTAAAGCGATGGCTCTATAAGCAGAGGTGTGACCTATGGTTGGAAGCTAGGACAGATTATGCTAATGAAAATAAATTCCCGGGCAGGCCTTCAATTCCTACAAATATAGCGACCGACGACGTTGCAGAGGCAAAAAACATTCCCACCGCTACGTGCTAGTTAGCTGATTAAAGCCTTAATTAAATTACTTAGCCAGGATCTTGGGAAATCATGGCAAGAGCTACGCAGATTAACTCATACTAATCACTTATGGAGGTGTTTAAGACCATGGTAGAACGCCAACATTTACTTGTAAGAATTTGTGTTTTCTGTAAGTTTTCAGATCTCGACAATCTGTTCTTACACCTACACATACCTATTTCTTCACGATGCGATGTTTTTCTTTCGCGAGTACTGGTATAACGCATATACATTTTTCTATCAGAAAAATCCATACTTATAGCGTAGGGTGTTCAATAGAATCGTCCAAGACTTTAAATACAACTTAGAAATGCGTCTAAGGTCGGGTTTAGTATTCTACTCATATGTAAATATTTTTAACCGACCAAAACACTGAACCTAAAGGAATATTCACTGGATATCTGTGTCGTTGTCCATGTATAATGAACACAATAATACCTTTGGATGCAATGATAGAACGTATGTCCGTCCTGCTTGAAGCAGAACTCACTCTAGCTAATAGAGCCCAGAGTCTGCATGAAAGGAACGTGGAACAATGGAACCCACAGGACTAGACTATTGAAAGCGATGTAAAAATGTCTGGACAAAGCCTGTAGGACGTGCCTGTTTGAAATTAGATGCGGTCTGGAGGGAGTGCTTGTTGATTCTATATTTGCTTAGTTAATGTTGATGCTGACTTTGCCAATTCTTTTCAGACTTCAAACCTATATAACTAAAAATACGTTTCTGAATTGAAATACTTTATTACAACAGATCTAGAGGTTTTGTATATGACTAGAAAAACATGCGTAAAGGATCTAGTTTGGACCGAAGTATTAATGTTAAAAATTAACATTAATACTTCATGGCTATAGACGAATACCTTTGTGCCTCTTGAAGGTTTCGATGATCGTGATTTCCTTTAATTTAAGGAAATAACAGTCAGCATTTTGAATTTAAACTATTGATAGTTAACAATAGTAACTTCAATATTAATTGTCAACAATCAACTCCACACATAACAGTATGCATAATAATCGTTGTGAGGTAGTTTTGATTGTTATGATATCTCCAGACAGACTGAACCACTGCATTGTTATCTTCGCTTACATATATTGTGTCCCATTTGCAACTACAATTCATACTCTTATTCTTATCTCAATAAGGTCTTATATAACTTAGCATCTGACAGCTTCACTCGCGTGATAATAGAATGAAACATAAACAGTCCGTTAAATCCAGGTCCACGATCTTTGTCTTTCGAAATCTATTCTGTTACGCCATGATTGAAACATTTATATTTATTTTTATCGCTACTGCACTACTTTTACGAGTATTCAAACATCACTGTTACAATAAGAACGAAAGAAAGAAAAGTTTATTTTGTGTCACATTTTGATAGAATATTAAGTACAAATAAGTGAGTTAGCAAATTGAGAGCAAAATCGGTCGTCACTCAGCATTGTTTATAGTAACGTGACGCCGCCCGCGTCGTGTATGTATGCGCATCGGCACTGTCGTAGTTTCATTAATATGATAATATAAAGGTACATATTGCAATTAATGTGTACTTACTATAAATGCAGTAAAAACTAAAATAAATAAAATTATGTCAAGTTCACTAAGATACAATATTAAAATTCAAATTAAACGAAAATACAACAGAACATAAAACTAGAATATTTAACGATAAACAAGAAAATACATATAATCTACAAAAGTTTAGAGACTGGGCACTTAAATCAAACTGAAGACTAGAACAACTACCTATGTGCAAGATTTTTGTGATATTAACAAGTGGTATTTTAACGAACATTTAAAAGACAAAATTGAAAATGATTTTCTGATAGGCGAGGACAGATTGTTCTTTCTAATAACTCTCGTTTGTTTCCGAAAGTCCCCTAATGCAATGCAGTCTACATTTAGGCCTTAAACATTATTCCAACGACGGTGAAAGCTGACGTGGTCGAGCAATGACAACGTGGTACACGTACAGACTACAGTGCCACGCCGACAAATAACTTGATGTCTACGATAGATTTTCTTTCAACGCGGATTCTACGCGCTCACTATCTATAAAGCACTGTTTGGTTTGGAGCCTAAACCCACATAAGAACTAAGAGCCGACTGTACAATAAAAAAAAACTGTGACCTGTTTACCTATCATGTTGAACGTTGCAGCTACAAAACATGTTTGTTTTACCAGGAACCCCACCGACAATCGTCTTGCCCCCAAATGGCGGTTACTGGCTTGACGGAGTGGACGACTCTCCGCCGGATGGGGAGGAAAACGAATCTCGAGCGCAGCCCGGCACCCCTAGACAGGCCTCTAGGCGGCACAATATCGACGCTGATGACACCGCTAAGTACTACGGGCGGTTCTTCCTTGGCAAGGTAAGGTTTACCTTAAAATGCATTTTTCTTTGCAGCTAGAGATTCTTTTGGAGAATGCGTTTGGTTTCCTATTTTGTTTAAGTGCTTCTGATGTAGTCATTTTTGGAATTTACCGAATTTATGTAGTGCACGATACACGATTAATTATCATACTATAACAGTTACAAAATAATAACAGAATACGTAATTGCTTGCAACTTGTTCAAAGCAATTTAAACCCGAAATGGTGCAATTTGTGTATGTATTTACTACAACAGACGAGGAAAACAAAGTTAAGGCTTTAGGTGCCTGACCTGTGAGATGAATCATTGGTATTTATATACTTTGTTTAAGTGCTTACCTAATTTAGTAACCTATTCTAATGTATAATAACATTATTGCGAGAGATTGGTACGAGGGATTGACCGAATATCCCCGAATATAAACGCAAATAAGTGACAATTGATAGTCGTGTCGTAAGTCACGTTCGCTCCGCAAAGCACAGCACGACAAAAACTTGCAATCGAAAAAGTACACAACAAAGAGACTCGTTTAAATTGCTTCCGTGACCGCCGAACACTTTCTTCGAGTGTTCGAGAGAAAGAAATAAAAGTTTCAAAACGTGCGCGCATTCCAATCGCGCGCCACGCTGTCTGCAGGGTGCAAATAAAATCAGCGCTGCCAACCGTTTAGAGCTAATTTCGCGAATGACTTCACAGTCGCACATTCATTATCACTCACCATATTGTTTTAAATACAATAATGATAACAGCTTATACAATAATGATACTAATAGCTTAACAACGGATTTTTGTCCTGTTGAAAACTGTGCTCAATTCTATTTTGGACATCATTTTCCTCAATAACTATTGATGAACCCGTGGGGAACAGGAGCCAATCGCATTGTCAAACGTGGCAATTCCCCCAGTGTCCTGGAGCTGGCAGTGACCTGGATAATTTGAGCTCAGAAAGATAGTTCAACTGTTTCACATGTCATCATTATAATCATCATCAGCCCGTGCAAGTGTCCACTGCTTTTCTGTAAATAAAATTATTCCATATTTTTGATGGGAAAACAAAAATTTGACATACTAGACTACACGTTTTTACCACTTCTATTACCACTTGAAACGTGTAAATTTTCAATATATGCTGAGGCACGGTCCAAGTGCCCTCCGTATAAAAATATTCGACGAGCCCTCGTGTCCACTTGATCACGTTTCCCTTGACACATGGATATGTCACGTCAAAGTCGATGTCCTTTTACGCCTTGACCTCCAAGTAAGGCCACAGTAGTGCCAACATAATCAATAACTGAGAACTATAATTACTGCAATCAATTGCAGATGATACTTGAACTTCGTCTTTTTTCATTTCGCATTTCGTTGATGTAATTACGGTCTTTTGGGCATTAAAATAAATTGTTTTTCTCTCCCTCAAGACTATCAAATTTCATGTCTCCGCAGTAAATTTTGTGACTTCTTTTGCTATGCCGCTGCGTCATTAGCTTTTTGTGCCCTTAAAATTAAAAGCTATTAAAATTCTGCGCCAAAATTCTTTATTATTCATTTTCTGGAAACCAACGGTTTAGAGTTTTCAGCTTTTTGGATTGGACGTAATATCTGACTATAATCTTACGTTCGTACAAAAATAGTTTCGATGAGCAAAACATTACACAATCATGATTGGTCAAGGCTATTAGACATATTGGCGAATACATTACAGATTTGTCACGATCCAATAGCCCACTTTGGATTGAAGAGTTGAGTAAACTAAGGAGTTTGCACAATTCCCAACTAGGCTTAACTTATTTTACTGTAAAGTAATCGATTGTGTGTAAACACTGTAAATATGATAGATTTGTTGCAATTTTATTATTACGTATTGGTACTTATACTACTGTGCTATACTATATATATACGTATATATTTTATGACCTCTGTGGCGCAGTGGGCGATGATCTGAGACGCAGAAGATTGCATGTTCGATTCCCGCCGCGGGACAAATAAATAAACAAATAAATAAATAAATAATAATTAAATATTGGTGGACAATGCAAACCATACCATCTAGCATCAAACTAAGCATAGCTTGTAATATGTTGACCAGATGACTGATTGAATACATATATATTTGAAATACATACATAAGATACGACATAAACACAGAACTAACACCTATGTTCAATACATAAATGTTTGTATAATTTGCAAATATTTGTCTCGGGTATGGATGTTTTTTCTGTTTAATACGTATGTATCTATAAAAAGTAATGTATCCAAGTATATCAATCATGTGGTTCCTATAACAAAAGCTCTGCTTACGTAGGAGCTAGATGATGCTAATTCGTACAAATTACGCCACAAACACTTTTATTAACCATTCCATGAACTTTAATAATGATTTGTTTTCTGTTTGATATATTTGACCTCTCCCTTTCTAAATTTAAACACGCCATCAGCGGACCACTGCGATATTAAAATAACATGTCTAATGTTTAAATCTGTTTTTTGTTAAAAAAATATTATTTACCTACTTTTACAGAATGTCCACCTTACGCCTTCACGTGTAAGTTTTAAGTTTACTAAACAATGGAAACTTTGCTGGGTCACAACCCATTGTTTAGTAGTTATATTTTAGTGATTTTGTTTATTTGTTTGACCAAGTAACTTAATAAATAGACAGTTCCGTTTGGAATGAATAGTTTTATTCCGATTAAATTATTTTCTCACTCATACAATATAACTGAACTGTTTGATGACCTGACATGCGGAAATTGCTGCATATCCATTAAGCTCTGAAAACCCTACTCTGAGCTTCATCGACTCGTTTTGAACGGTGGAATGGCCGACATTATTTTTGACAATCGATGTCTGTCGAATAAATTTGACAACGAAACCAATGTCAATTCGACTGAATTCAACGTTATCGTTTCGATATATCGAAATCGGTTTACAGAGTAAACGCTCTGATACTATTGATTCATTCGATTCTCGTTTTTACACCTTTAACAAATGGTAACGAGCCGTCCTTGATTTAATATCATAAATCTATTACCTCTACCTATTCGCCTATCAAATAATGACAAAGGTTTTCCATTATCTTGGTCGTTAATATTCATGGTACAAGACGCTCTATATTTCTCAGATGGAGGTACAATGCCAGTTGATACCATGGTCGGTTACATTGAGCGGTGAATGTATAAGCGAGTTGCGATTTTACATCGTTTTTATTCAGATCATTTTTTCTCGTTAGGTATATTATGGATGACGACCTGTAGAGCAGTGGGTCAGGGTCCGGCTGAGACGTAGAAGGTTGCGGGTTCGATTCCCGACAAATGTTTGTATGATCTGCAAGTATTTGTCTCGGGTCTGGGTGTTTCTATGTATAATTTGTATGTATTTGCAGAAAAAAAAGTATATAAGAAGTATATCAGACATGTGGTACCCATAACACAAGCTCTGCTTACTTCGGGGCTGGATAATGTGTAAAACGTCCGGTATTATTTATTTATTTATTATAATGTTTCCTTTATATTTAAGTACCTTGTCAAGCTTTTATTTCTTAATTTGCGAGGATCGTTTCAAATGTTTTTTTTTATATTTTGAGAATCAATGTAACCACTATGTAATATAGTTAAAGTATATAATAATTATAGTCAAGCAATATATTTTTATGTGTTGATATCCGCTATCAGTTGGTGTACTATAAACGAACTATGAGTTAAGTTAGACGGGGTAAAGCTTGACATTTTGGAATCGGGCTCATTTGTCTTTCTTCTTAAAGTAATTGAGGATTATCCAGAACATACTCGTAGTTTCTCTTCAGCATTTATTATAGTATTCTGTAAGTTCCAATGTAAAACATACATAGTTCTGGCTCACATAAAATTTACAAACATTTTTGAAGCATGTTTATCAACGCCCCGTTTATTTGCCCGCTCTGCTGGACTCTGAAGCCTCTACCTAACTCGAAGTACGAAGCTTCAGTACGGTTACCATCACGTGTGAACGTTCCCATACCCACGCGTGCTTTTTGTACTTTTTACGTTTGAATCTTCATAATCGCCTCTGAACGTGCGACATCAGATGCTATCATTGTTTTCATAGAAAGTTTATTATTGTTGTTTGACAAAATACGAGATTTGTAATGCTTTGTAAAATCGAAAAAGTTTGCTTGTTTTTATTTTCTTGAAATTGTTTCTTTTGCGACGAAAATAATGACGCATTGTTATTAATGTTCTCGCTAAAAAGTAACTCTTTATTTGCATGAACATTATATTATTGCGAGCGAAATGAAAAGTACTAAATAACACTGAAATGAATTCCATAAATCGTTGTACTGAATTTTAAAACTGCTTTCGTTCTACAGGAAGTACACATGTGCAGAAAATACATATGACAGCTATTAAATTGCAGAGCAATATTGCGAGCGAGTGCTTTATTAATTCTGTGTAACTCGGGTCGAGTGCATAGCATAACGTTAGTTGGTAAAGTTACTAGCTGCAGCCGATACGCCTTGAGGCTTTCCGACTGCTGTAGCTGATTTGCACTTATCTGGGATCTTATAACTCCCAAGTTAACTTGACTTTTCACTGTATAAATAGCTATTCTCGAGTTATGTGCTCATAGTCCTAAATCTAACCCTGCCTGCTTGGTGAAGTTTGGGGGCTAGCCAATAACTGAAGTAGCGTACAAGCTTCTAGAACCATCTCGAAAGTTCGAGACGTTAGTCTGAAATCATGTGAATTTATAGCGAACTGATTGGTTACATTGCAGTGTCGTGAGAACCGACAATACGTTTTATTTGAGGTTATAGGTTCAAGTCTGAGAGGGCTCTAACAAAACATTGAAGGTGATATTGTATTAAGTATGTTGATAAGTATATTCTTTGGGAAAATTTTGAAAAGTTTTTAACAGGGACTAAAATCAGAAAAAATATTGTGGCATAAAATTAAGTAAACCAAAACAGGAGAGACTTAAAAAACGTAATTTAACTGAGACTAAAGGACAAGGCTGTTTAATATTAATATTGTATTGTACTGTTCGTTATACTAACATTTTGGAGCCACTTTCCATGATTCCATCCGTCTTCGTGTAATCAAGTTACTTGTAATGCAAATAAATTCCTGTCCAGTCACCGTGAATGTGTTCTGAACTGTAACATAAAAATATGAGGCAGAAATAAAATCAGGAATCAAAATTGCGTCCACCAATTAACGTCGACGCAAGGGCCTATACTTATGTAAGAAAAATAACGATAGTGGGAAAAGCGTCTGTGTTCACCAATGCGTAACAACTTCACGCCTTGTGAATCAGCTTCTCACATGTAGATTGCTGCGATTACTATACTTACTATGTCGTACCCTGCGTCTGTATAATACTAACTATGTAATACGCTGTGGGTATCACAAACACTTAGCTACACTGTGGTTTTGGGGCAATTTCAACTCGCAATGCGCTTATCATGACTCCCCAATCTCTCAGACGTCTTGTTACTAAATTACGAAAAAATTTAGTTTATTCACGTATAAAGTTACTCGTGTAATGCTTAATTTAAATTTAATATGTGCGGTCGCTGCCTCGCTTTGTTTTTTGGTTTATTAAGCTTTTTCTGTCGTGTTTTGAAAATAAAGTAGAATTTTGGTTTGTTAAAATGTTATAATACTACGTTGCTCGCGTATTTTGTTCGGGACTGTGGTTGAAAGTTTTTTGTTGTCCATGAGATGAAAAATTTCGTAATGGTTATTTCAAGGATTGAACCAAGCAATCATAGAGTATCATAGTTTCTCAATAGGAAGAAGAATGAATATTTATTTGTTTTCATTAACATTTGTGTATCGCTATTATCCTGAATGTTGGCGTCAATAGTTGACCAACTGCTAAATTACACTTGACTAAAATGAACAAAATAAAATAAAATGAAATAAGTTTATTTTGACACACATACACAGATAAAAATAAAATAGCAGGTTCACAATGAAAAGGACAATAATATAAATACACAAAACTACAAAACCTACAATACAACTCAGAATCTTTTCAAATCAAAAACTGTTTTTTTTTAATGTCGGACATTTGACACAGCATCACCTGGCCCCAAAGTAAGCAGAGCTTGTGTTATGGGTACCACATGACTGATATACTACTTGAATACGTTTATTTTTTTTAAAATACATTCATATTATACATAGAAACACCCAAACCCGAGACAAATACTTGCTGATCATACAAACATTTGTCCTGCGGCGGGAATCGAAACCGCAACCTTCTGCGTCTCAGCCGGACCTTAGTCCACTGCGCTACAGAGGTCGTCTTTATATCGAACCATAAACCTCGAAACCAAATAGGTTTAGTTTTTCTGCTACATGTGTCCTAAAATACGTATTATAATATAAATTACTATATTGTTGATAAGAATGCATTGTACCCCTTTTTAGGAGAATCGGACGACGAACGCGGACGAACGAGTATGAAATTTCGCACACTTATAGTTTATATAGAGAAGGGGTGCAGAATAATGCATAAAAAATACATTAATTATTTATTAATTGTGGTCCAATTTCGACCACTAGTAACTATAGAATGTTGTTTTACTAAAAATGTGTATATTTGTCTGATCTAGTGATTCCACATTGGTGTCGAAGTTTAATGTCTTAATGATGATGACGATGATGATACTTAAGTAATCTGATCTCTTGTTCACCATTTTGTTTTGTAAATGCAAATGGCCGGCTCTCACGCTTAGCCATTTTCAAGTAGTTTTTCTCTCACAAAATGTAGGTAAAGGTCATACATCTAATCTCTTTGCCAAACACATTATCTTTGTTAGTTCCCATAAAGTGGCAAAACATGTAACGAAATAAAACCTACTCACGTGGGGATTGCATTTCACAAAGGCTTTGAAATTTGATGTTCATATCCCTTGTTTACACGATTCACAAGTATACACTCAAATTGGGGTAAATACAACTTCAAACGTTAACTAGGTTAAAGAAATGAAACTATGAGCCAACATTATATATAAAGTTAGTTTCTGCTATGACTTTGAAACCTAAATCAATGTTCAAATCAAAACTACAAAATTTTCATCAAACATAGTAAAATATCTTCCATAAAACTTACTAAGGCTGGATCACAAATTAAACTAAAAAACACTAAACGCTTATATTATAGATATTTCAGTAATGAATGAATGTTCATACATGTAGGCACCACATTAGGGGTAAAGGGGTAAAGATGACTAAGCACTCCTGTTTATTTACTTTTCGTTCCTATGTATTGATATAAATGAAAGCATGATCCTTGCATATATTTTCCGTAGCCAAATGGCACGGAACCCTTATAGATTCGTCATGTCTGTCTGTCTGTCTGTCTGTCTGTCCGTCTGTCCGTCCGTATGTCACAGCCACTTTTTTCCGAAACTATACGAACTATACTGTGTTTGAAATTTTGTAAGTAGATGTATTCTGTGACAATCGAGTCATAGTTGGATGATGTTATTAAAAATGTACGGTTATCGTAATTTATCCTTTATCTGTGCTATAAGACGTTGCTTCGTACCAAAGTTCAAGATTCTGAGTTCACGGGAAGTACCCTGTAGGTTTAGATTCCCTTGCGAGTGTCGAAAAAATGATATTGAGGTTTCTAATATAATTTTTTTCTAAACTGAATAGTTTGTGCGAGAGACACTTCCAAAGTGGTAAAAGGTCCCCCCCCCCCTGTAACTTCTAAAATAAGAGAATGAACTGCTACGGAACCCTTAATGGGCGAGTCCGACTCGCACTTGGCCGCTTTTATAAATATGCGTTGTCTATTGTGATAGAGTTGCCCCTAAATTATGTTTTTGCCCCTCTTTAAACTCCTGGTTACACCCACCACCGTTTGCCTAACATATTGCAATCGTTACTCGTCAGTCGTGGAAAGCTGAATAGGGCATTGCTAACCGCTAGGGTTAGGCTAGATGAATGCGATGCTGCGATGTCTAAGCTGATAGCGTGTTATGTTGACACGTATGTAAATAAGTTTTGGCAGGGCCACCGAGTCCAGCCATTATTTACGGTTACTGTGAGTTGTTGTGAGCTTTGAATTTCGGTGGCACATAATATATTTTCCTTGTACCTACGCTGTTATTTTTTTCTTAAAGTCGTGATTGGTCCAAAAAACTCGCAATAAAGAATCACACAAAATATTTCCAAATAAATGATTATCCAATCCATTAATTCAAATCAGTGACGATGACGGATGTCCCGACAAAGAAAAGTGGGAGCAATAAGCGAAATGCCTTCTTTCATAACGCAAAATTGGTTCGGGGACAATTCGTTTCGGAGAGAGTTGGCCTCAGAAATCATCTGAATAAAACGGGCTACGTGGAAATGAGTTTTATGAATAACCATTCTTTATTCTTTTCATTCCTTAGTTTAGGGTTTTAACAAGATTATTTTAAAATGAATGTCTGAAAATACAGAACAGAACAGAGATTATGATTTCGTTTTGAATGACTTGTGTATATGATAAATATAAAAAAATTAGCGTTGAGTTGAAAATTGTATGTTTTGAGGGGGACTTAATGTTTATGGAGTAGATTTGAATACTAAAATTATACTCAAGAAAAACAAACAAGTACACAAAACAATCATAAAATGATGCCATATTTTTATTATTCCTCTCATGTTTTCAATTTCAAAGAAATCAATTTACACGTATTAATGTTTTCATTTGACCTACTTCACAGCAACCTAAATGCGCATCGGTGGGCCATTTCCTATCAGGGAGAAAAACGTAAGATTTCATCTCAAATGACGTGATCCATCAGGGAGTTGGAAGAGGGGCATCAACCCGTCGTCCTTTCAATTACCATCTTTAGCTTTCAATTTGCGTTTTTGTGGCGTCTTAAAAAGGGCATGTTACAAATTCCTGATATTTGAATAAAAATCTGATAAGCAAGAACTCATGATGTAATATATATATATATATATACACATATATATATATACATATATATATATATACATATATATATATACACATATATATATATATATATATATATATAATATCATTAATAAACCGACGATGGGGCACGCAGGTCTAGAAGACACCTATTTACTCGAGACTTGAAGAGACCTAGATTGTAGTTTTCAGGAAAGACAGATGACGGCAAAGCATTCCAATCCTTGGCTGTACGCATTATAAATGTGGAAGCAAAGCGCTTTGTTCATAAGGGTGGTAGGTTGACAAGGTATGGATGGTATTGAGCGGTACGTTGACCTGTTGTGAAAAGGAGATGGTGGAATCAGATCATGTAATTCCTGGGCACATTCTCCGAAATGTATACTATAAAAGATCGAAAGGCAAGCAACTTCACGACGGTGCTCGAGACTCTGGAACTTAGTCTCAGCGTTAAGCTGTTCACCCATCATCCTCAATGCTCTACGCTCGATCGAGTCCAAGGCAGCCAGCTGGTGTTTGGCTGAACCATCCCATAGATGACAGCAATACTCCATACCCGACCGGACTTCAGCTTTGTATAAAGTGGAAAGCTGTCCAGGTGTGAAGTATCGCCTCACCTTGTTGTATATACAATGTTTTATCGTAGACGGATCGTTTTATTCTTGAAGAAAGTATAAAAACTATAAATTTTTATTGATGATGGTGATGGTGTTGATGGTGATAAATTTTGTGTTTGTAATATTGGAAGGCATGTAAAAATTAAGAAACCTCAAATATAAACAAAAAAGGATTTCGGTAAAAAATGATTCGGTAGCACAATGGAGTTATTCTTTAGAATAAACAATGTTTATCCTTCGAAAAGGTCTACGATGGGAATAGAAATAGGGACGGACGTACGGACAAGGTTGACGTAACAATACATGTTACTAATTAACATTTACATGGCATTTACGGCCTACCTTGTCGGGTAAATTGAACCTGTCTTATTTAGATAACATTAGTTGAAATGCTACGATTCGGTGGGAATAGAGCATTTAAACAAGTTATTATTTGTATTCTACATTTTGTACAGTAATGATAATGAATTACAAATTATCTCATACGTAAGTATTTGTAGCAAACAAAACAGTAATTACCATATTTCTATGTATTGGAATAGTTAGATTTTTCCCTATCTCCGTATTGTAAAAGATGATAATTTGTAAAGGAAAGATTCATCTAGGTACATACTTCGTGAACCCAAATGATGTCATGGGTATTCGTTATGATTCATCTTGTAAATTGCTACAGATAAAAACGCAAGCTAATTATTTCAGCTAGATGATGTATCTAGTCATCTATATGATAATTTATTAAACGTTTTAATCACCTGTTTTAGATATCATGTCGCTTGCATCTACTACAATAGCATCTATTATTGGCATTTTGATAGAAAGGTCGTGAAGAGTAATGAAGCCGTAGTAGGCGTTATCAAAATAAAATTCTTACACTCACTCCGAATGTTGCCCTTTGCGTCATTATATATTGAGTATGTCAGGTTAACGTGGGAACTCTTCATCTAAGGTCTTATTTGTATTGTAAATATTGATAACTTTTATTCGTGGAACTTTATTTATTTGTATACGTGTCCTAATTTCACCAATACTATATATATACCAATACTCTATGACTATATAGTCAGTCATAGTTATTTCGTCTATTGTATCTAAGTATTCCTAGATATCTATTACTGTTTATGACTAGGTTTTTATTACATTCTAGCTGCCCACGGCTGCTGTCCGCGGCTTCGCACACGTGGTACCTACATAAAAAGTAGCCTATGTCCTTCTCCAAAGTCTCATATATCTCTATTCCAAAATTAATCAAAATCGGTTCAGTGGTTTAGGCGTGAAAACGTAACATACAGACAGAGTTACTTTCGCATTTATAATATTAGTAAGATACAATTCTACCACCTCAGTATACAGTCAAACTACCTTAGTAAAGGGAAGATTAGGTGTTTCTGTTGACATCTTACTCGTAAGCATGTTTTTATATACGCTTTTACGCAATATTACTTCCGTTTACAGTGTTTTATTGCCCACCATGTTTCCAACTGACCCATCTACTATAAAAAACACATTAACGGACATCATTACCCCCAAAAATAACCGTAGCCATAATATTGCTTTTCTATCATATTCCGCTGACCGATAGCCAGAGGTGATTTTTTCACATCATACTTCTGAAGTTTTTGTTTTAAATAGCTGACTCCTACATTAATTTTTGGAAAGAAATAGCTCAATACTGAGACCAATGTAAGGAAGGAACATTTGCCCTGCAGTAGGCAACATTGAGCATTCAAAAATAATAATATTTTACATGTGACCGGGCTCGCCGTATTGATAGCCTTATTTACTTAAGTTGTAGAATGATGACGTAAGAAACTCACCGATGGTTCCCTAGCTAAATATTCCGTGTTTATTGCAAATGGGTGCGACGTATTTTTACCGTTGTTTTGCCGGACAATATTGGCAGTTTCATTCCTACGAGTACCTAATTAGTTCGTTTTTCCTGTTACCGATTTACTTATCGCTTCACAGGATTATCATTGTTATTGTTTTTATTAACTAAATAATTATAAATGAGGGAATTATAGCTGATTTGTTATGTAGGTTACAATCAGGCTTTTTTGGGTTAAGTAAATTAAAATATTTTAATAAAGTATTTTTTGAATTTCTATATAGACTTCCTTATAGATAATTGATACTGATTTGTCCAATTGGCATCCGGTATCTGTTTAATTTTCTGATTATGTTATCAATTGACATTTGAAACTTTTTGTCAACAGGAGCACATCAACCTGGTTGGGTTTGACGAAAGCCTTGGCCCAGTTGTTATGTCCTTGAAGAACGAGCACATGGCTGGACAGGATCACACCAGGATACTGCTGCGGCTTCGCACTGAGACCATGCATGGACTTATACCCACCATCAGTAAGTGTACATGTATAGCAGGAAATACTGGGTGAATAGATTCTCAAGAGATAGCAGGCTGACAGAAAAGAAAGGAGGTTCCAGCAGTACTGCTAATAGAGGACTAATATGGTGTCATCAGACGTGTTTTAGATAAGCATATCCTTGATAAGCTTAGGGAAATCCTAGACTATTGGGCTTCTTTGATACATTGATAAATATAAATTATGTTCTATCAGCTGCCTCTTTCAGGTATAATAATTATTGTTAATACAATATTTATTAAAATTTAATATAATACAATAAAAATTTTAAATGAGACAACACCTCAGATGTTGTAGATACTCATGGTCCTTGTAGATATTTTATGGTTAGATTGTTTGAACAATGAAAGTACGAGACATTGCTGGCAATTCTGTTGTTTCGCCGGACTAGCTAACATTTTTTAAAATATTGACAACCTTATTTTGCTAGCAATAAAGTTCAAATTAGAGTACCCATTTTAAATCACAGTTTTAAAATATGTTAAAATTATTTTTTGTTTTATTGCTATAATTTTTATTCCAATTAATTCCTTTACTGAAAATAACGTATTGAGGTGTTGATAAAAACTACGGAAAATAAGCGCAGTTTTAATCAACACCTCTTTACATGATGACTAAATTGAGCTAAAACACGTCAGTTATACGTTAATTTAGGAAGTGTCACTAAAAAATGTTATTCTAATTCAGACTTTAATACAAACATAATTAGATCGTTTTTGTATTAAGAAATTTTAGTTACTCTAGCGAAACAACTGAATTGAGGCCACTATCTCTCTGGTTTCACTGATTTATAATACTGCGTGAAACTCTTTCAATAGTTGCTGCATTCTTCCAGGATCTGGCATCATGCCGTCCCCTCTAAAGATGGCCAAAATGTTGAACGAGCAGATCAACGTAGACAACTTCATGGCGGTGATGTGTATGAACATGTCCTGCCTCATATCCGCATACGACGAGCACGTATTGGTCAATAGCTTCAAGTTCGGAGTACTGTATCAGAAGTACGGACAGACGACTGAGGAGCAACTGTTCGGGAATAACGAGACTTCGCCTGTTTTTGACGAGTTCCTGGATATGCTTGGACAGAAGATCAAATTGAAGGATCATAAAGGTAAAATACTACACCTGTATTGAGCGAATAGTATGAAACAGGCTTCTTATGCAACGTCATTTGGAGATTTTCACATAGGCTTTAAGGACAGTTTAAGATGGGTCTTGCCCAGTAACCATATCATCCTCTAAGCTTATTACCTTAACTTGGTATAGACTGGCCAGATGTACTCCGCACTTTAGGTTCAAAGTTACAAATACATTGGTGCAGCAAATTCGTAGAGAAGTACCGCGCCAGATGAGATAGAGATAAAGAGAGAGAGGTACTATGTAGGTAAATAAACGTCAGGCACTAAGCGCTTATTTTTTTAATCTTACTAATGAACGTTCAAACAGACTAACTTGGGCCAGTGGGGCAGCTAATGCTAACTTTCCATGGAGTGTGGTTCTTTCGGATACTCCTACAAACTACGGTTTTAGTTCTTCGTGTCGTTTTGTACAAACAAACTGCTGACACCCTACTACGTCTGCACTGATACGCTGCATATTATTTAATTTGTGCACGAATAGGAGCCCTATTAGTGACATGATAAGAAGAAGCGCTTTTGCGAGCCGAATTGCACCTTTTTGGGTTCACATTATTTCTGTTTCTATTTCTGTGAATAGGTACTAAGACAGGGTAGACTCAATCATAATAAATAAATAAATAAATAAATATTGCTGGACAATGCACACAACATCATCTAGTCCCAAACTAATCATAGCTTGTATTATGGTGACTAGATGACTGATAGAATATTTATATATTTTTAAATACATACTTATGATACTTTATAACACCCAGACACAGAACAAATACCTATGCTTAAATGCTTTTTACACATAATATGTTTGTCCTGGGAGGGAATCGAACCCTCAACCTAAATCGCATAAGGCAGAGCTACTACCAACTGAGCTGACAGACCAGTCAGTGTTGAACAGATAGCTGCTATCATAGACCACTATTAGTGTATCCATTCCATTTATCGTAAAGTTCGTGCCGCCCTACATTCCGTCAGGGTTGACATACAGGCACGGTGCCAACCGTCACTGCCAAGCCTGGCAACACCATATGCTAACTGGGCACATCTGTCTATCTTAAAGCTGATAGATGTGTCCAGTGGGGAATGGAAATGTATGCATCAGAACAAGTTGGGAACGAATAATCCGGGGCCGATAAATTTATTGAAAATTAAAACATTTAGAATTAGCGTTCAATTATATTGTTTTAGGTATAGGTACAGCAATTACGTGAGCAAGTACGCGGGACAAATGTTTGTATGATCTGCAATTATTTGTCTCGGGTCTTGGTGTTTCGATGTATAATATGTATTTACAAAAAAAATCAAGTACTTACATAGTTATCATTCACGTGGTACACATAACAGAAGCTCTGCTTACTTTGAGGCCAGATGATGCTGTGTGAAACTTCCCGCATTATTGTAGTGATAACTTCTTGTGGGAGGGTAAACCGCTTCCTTACGTAACGCGTTATGGCGCCAGTCTGTCTGCCTTCCTTTTCTCTCACGCGTACGGCAGCGGTAGGCAGGCTCCTCCTCTCTAACTCTAACCCACACTGCTAGTTAGATTAGTTTAAGTTATCACTTCTGTCGGGCGTCCCGAGGCGCACACGTTTTTTTATTTATTTATTATTTTTTTCTTTAGTTTGCTGATTGATGGTTCATTTGATGACCGCTTCCTTACGTAACGCGTTATGGCGTCAGCCTGTCTGCCTTCCCTTTCTCTCACGCATACGGCAGCGGTAGGCAGGCTCATCCTCTCTAACTCTAACCCACAGTGCTATAATTACTACCACAGTGTTAGATTACCTAGTTTAGGTTATCACTTCTGTCGGGCGTCCTGAAACGCACAAGTTTTTTTATTTATTTATTATTTTTTCTTTAGTTTGTTAATTGATGGTTCATTTGGTGACCTATAGATAGATAGAGGTCTAGAATACATCACGCTTTGTTTTTCTTAACGCTATCGCCTCCATAACGAATTGTATGGAAATGACGGCTGCAGACACGTTTTAGTCATGTCTTATGACAAGCTTATTTCTAAACAATTTGATAAATTGGTATGGATTTTGTCTAGGGCCTCTCTGGCAATGCTCTGAAAGTAGTCTATACCAACAGTTTTTTTATATAGTATTGAGATAAATAGTTGGAGGATATCCAGATTACTTTCCTGTTAGACTGTTAATAAGTATACCAATCAATATGATTTAGAAAATGAAATGTACTTACTTCATTGATGATTGACTCATGTCAGTGGTCAGTGGTGACGTCAGTCCAAGGTTATAATGTTACCGAGAGGTGTTTTTATAGTTTTATCGTTCGCTTGTTTTCCTTGTTACCGCGATATTATTGACCAGCAACCCAGCTCCCGTACTATGAAAAGGAGAAAACCAAATTTTGACAACCTTGCACTTTTCCTGCACCTCAAAACTTGTGAATTGTATAATGACCAGAATTTGACTACGACTACTTTACCCGTTGCTTCGTCTAAGTTGAGCTTGAGTCACTCATTCATCTCAGAAACCACCGAACGGATTGGAATGAAAATGAAATGATTTGGTATGCAGCTTTCTCTAGGGCCGTAGGTGCTCGCTAAGAAAGGTTTTCAAAAAATTCACTCGGGATCATGGTCAAACCGCGAATACCGCTTACCGCTTTGTAATTTTTCCGAAACATTCATTCGTTCAATTTTTCAATCAATTCAATTATCTTGCTACTCTTTATCGACCACGCGGGCAAAGCCGGGGGATACAGCTAGTTGTGTTTATGAAAGAAGGAAAGAAATGGCATTTTTTAAATCCGCTACTAATGAAAGCACGAGTAAATACAATAGAAACCCAAATCATTATTATTGATTAGAACAGATAAGAACAAAAGAGAAATATTAAATATTTAGAAATATTACTACTTCTGCAGACTACAGAGTAGGTACAAGTACAGAAGGCAGACACCACGAAAACATTTATGTAAATAGCGACTTGCTAGGACACGGCACTTTTCTAAAAATGTCCCCACAGCTCAATATTACTTAGGCACATTTGCTTCAATAAAATTATGTTTATATCCTTTTTCCAGGTTACAGAGGTGGACTTGACATAATGAACGGGCACACTGGCTCAGAAGCCGTCTACGAGAAGTTCTTTAAACGAGAGATAATGTTCCACGTGGCACCACTGTTGCCACATACAGCAGGTGATGCCCAGCAGTTGCAGAGGAAGCGACATGTGGGCAACGATATTGTGGCAATCGTGTTTCAGGTTTGTACTTTTTCTCTTTCTCTCTCAAGTGCTAAATTCAAAAACTAGGTTCTAGGTTTGTTTTGCTGTCTCTTTCTCATGTAGGTACACATACATTCCAATGTGGTAAAGTTTACGGCTTGTTATGCGGTCTCTTTCTTACACAATTATGTAGGTACTGCATAGATTCAAAATTGATAATGTTTCAGCTTTGTAGTTTTGTCCATTTCTTTTTCATCAGAACTATTTTGTCGAAGACATTTTTTTGTTATTTCTTTATTTGATATCGGTATGAATAGAAGAGTCTATTATATCAGACATCTGGTTCCCATAATACAAGCTATGCTTAGTATGGGGATAGATTGTTTTGTGAGAAAATTGACTACCATGTCGAGATGACCCTATGAACTTCTTTCTACCTTTAAAAAAATGATTTTATTGTAAACCTTTAATACATTGTGTATTAAGGCAAAAAAAAATAAACAAATCAGTCGCGATATTTTTGTGTTTTTCCGCGACGAACGGTAATTGTTTATTTCTAAATAAAGATAGAGAATATTATGTATCCATCTATAAACTGTGGAGCGAAGAGTGTAAAATCGATCAAAATAACCATGACGTCTCCGATCAGTTTGACACAACTATATGTTGTTTTTACACAATACAGCACATGTCCGCTCCGCTTTGGTAGATATCCGCCCTTAGTGTAATTAACGTGTGATACAGACCGCAAAAAAGGTAAAACCGACAGAAAACGGACGCGAGGGTTAGGTTCAAAAAGACTGGATAAAAAAAACTGTAAACTTAAGTTCTTGGTTAATTGTTTCGTCTGCATTTGATTTATCTTATTTTACTTTAGAATTGATAATATCAGTATGGAAATATTAATAAACAGTTTTTATCATAGACATTTTTATTTATTTTCAGGAAAAAGCGACCCCTTTCACGCCAGATATGATCGCGTCTCACTTCCTTCACGCGTTCGTTGTGATCACGCCGTTAGAAGCAGATGGTGGGGAGACCAGGTAAATAATAATATGACCATAGAATTTGACTGTCCATATGGACGGCAACCTCCATAGGTTGCCGAAAAGGAATTTAGCGACAAAGCCTCCCATTGTGTACTATCTTTCTATCTGTGGCTCATTGAGCGATGGTTCGCTTGAGACGCATACATGTCATGCATAGAAAAAAAATGCAGAACCGAACCAAATATTAGCAGATCATACAAACATTTGTCTCATGGAGGGAATTGAACCCGCAAACTTCTGCGTCTCAGATGGGCCTTCGCCCACTACGCCACAGAGGTCGGTAGACTGTGATGTCTATACGTTTCCTATTAAGTTTAGAAGTAATCTCTTCTGAATGTTGTCAATGTAATTAAAATAAGTCATTTTCTTGTTCTCGAAATTTGTAATATTTCTGTTCTCTGTTTCATATTTTTCCATTGCATAAGTAATTCCACGAAGTATATTTTATTTTACAAACCCAGCAAATAAAATCCTCTTTCAATTTCGCTTCTTTTAACTTGTCAAGTGAGTTGTTTAACTTTCCGACAATGCACAGTGGCATTTGCATGAGACGCCGAGAAAATGGTTTGGAAACTGGAAATGGAGTTTTCTTTATAATTTATATGCAAACGAATCCCCGCTGTGTAATTATTATGATTTTTATGACAGCAAACTCTGGTATCATTGCGTCTTTTAATGGGGATTTCGTATGGCATTTTCAATTTTGTGGAAAGGTTTTCTCAATAACGAAAATCTTTCAAACAGGAGAAACAGGAGTATAAGACTCCTGTTTGAAGACCCCCGTTTTCACTAAGGTTCTAGACAAATGCCTTATGATTAGTTTTTTTCGCTAACGCTTTTGCGAAAAGATCGTATTGTTTGTTAATGACAGTAGCTGTCACCCTTCAGTTACATGACATATCACAAGTTTGTGTCATATCCATACATAATATTTTTGGACTCTTGCAAAACAAACATTGCGCTCTTATATTATTTATTTTTCTCGCGTTTTATTAGCAATTTTTGGTTTTTATTTAAGTTATCGACTCGGGTGTGAATAATTGGAATAAAAGTTTTATGTTTCTTTGTGATTGGAGCAAAAATAATCCGTGCAATTATTTTATATGAAAGACACCATTTTATATAAAACAACAAATGACGAACAACAAGATACGACTTTGTGACTTCTTCTTCTTCTTTGTTTATGGCATGTGACATAATAATGCCAATTTTGCCAGTGTCAAGTGCTTATTCATTATTATTCATTAAAATTATGTTTGTTTATGGTCAATTTGTTTAATAAAGTCTTAGTCGATGGTCAATTGTCAATTTTAGACGTAACGCGGAATGGCGTCTAAAATTTTCTTGGGGTTCCTCGTCGTTCACATCACATTGCATCACAACACACATTTAATTCAATCCTCCATACCCGTCCTGTAGTCACAATTAATTCATTAAAATTCCGCCATTATTACTGAATAAAACATGCAATAAAACGAATAAAACAATATTAAATTAGCAGAGCCATGCTACTTCATGAAATGACAAACGAAGAATCCGACTTTGTGACATTCCATAAACAATATAAACACTTGACACTAACACAACTGACATTATTATTACACATGCCATTAACAAAGAAGTATATCCATAAAATTTGAACAAAGTAAAAATGATATGGCATATACAATGAAATATATTTACTTCTCAGTTCTTGAAAAGGTTACTTCATCCTGAAAAAAGCATATAGCACCTTACTTTCAACAAATAATGAAAAAACATATTTATTAAATACCAGAATCAACTACTTTAGTATTATTTTTTTAATATTGTAACTTCAGCTTCATTTACTTTTTATTATTCTTTCCGTTTTAATGTCTGTGTTATGCTCGGTCGTTTCTAATTTCTTCTTATCGTGTCAGCTCTTTAACACCAGTGTGGTGAAAGGATTAAAGTGCGTCTTAGAAGCTCAGTTCGTGCGCTTGGCACATATCATGGAACATTTAAGGTTCTACGACATGCCGATTTCCTCACGATGTCTTCTTTCACCGTTTGAGGGTACTGGTATATCGCACATAGAATTATCAAGCAGAAAATCTACTGCTGCATGATCAAATCCATGACCTTAGATCGAAAGGATCTACAACTAGATCGCCGGAATTCTCCAGATTCGCCAGAAATTTCATTTGATTCTTCACCCCTCATTTTTCCAGGTACAAAGTGGCCGTCACAGCACGTGGAGACGTACCATTCTTCGGACCGACTCTCCCACAACCATCTATCTTCCGCAAAGGACGAGAATTCAAAGAATTTCTCCTCACCAAGCTCATTAATGCTGAAAACGCTTGCTACAAAGCCGAGAAATTCGCACAACTTGAACTACGGACCAGAGCGTCCTTACTGCAGAATTTAGCTGATGATTTGAAGAGCAAGACGACAGAGTTTCTTGGTGCGGGTTTGAGGATCGATGCTGGTGCGATCTCTCCGCAGCCTGAAGGCACGCCGAAGCAAGACGGGCCTGGGGCTCGGTTTATTGATACTGTGAAGAAAGCGCTTATATATAAAGTCAGGTTAGTATTTACATAGCTTTTATTTCCTCTGTGACGACCTCTGTGGCGCAGTAGGCGAACATTCTGAGATGCAAAAGGTTGCAGGTTCGATTCCTGCCGCGGAACAAATGTTTGCATGATCTGCAAGTATTTGTCTCGGGTCTGTGTGTTTCTTTGTATAATATGTATGTAAATATGAAATAATAAGTAGTAATAATAGAACATTTCATACAGCATCATCTAGCCCCAAAATAAGCAGAGCTTGTGTTACGGGTACCACATGAATGATATGCTTACTTATTCTATTCTATTCGAATTCTATTTTATTCGTTTTTTTTATGTTTGTTACCTCATAACTCCGTCGTTTTTAAAACATAATTATGTGTTGAACTTTGATAACATCAGTAAAATTGTTTCTATCGTTTGAAGTTAATAGTAGTGGCATTTATCTGAACGCTTTTGTGATTCAAAAGTTGTTAGGCCTTGACGGAGGTCTTTGAATGGCCTATTTAATTCCGAGAGGGGCCATGTGGCCACACATAGAGGCAAGGCGTAGTAATATTGACGCGCCGAACGAGCAAAAGTTTCTAGAAATGTCTTCAAATATTTCAATATATTTCAGATCACCGAGCGTAGACACGAACCTATCTGGCGACAGCAGCACCAAGAACCATTTCAATAAGAACAAATTTACTCCGAACGAAACTCACACACCCAATGTAAGTGAAACTAATGTATTGTTAACTAACATGCATCCAAACGTTCACATTTTAATATTATTAATATAATATTAGCAAGACTCCAGACGAGATAGAGTTACGCAATAGAAAGAAAGACACAATGTAGGTAAATATAATGAGCAATTGTGCGAGCTGAATTGCACTTTGTTGCGTTGTAGCATGAGTCGTTATTTAAAAGCTCACACAGTATTCTTTTAATATATTATTTTAGTTATATTTAGATTTCCGACTTATATTATACCTATAACTTAGCTCATCAAATCTTGTCTGGAACATTGAACAAGGGAACATAAAACAATGTTTGAAAGAGTCAGGAGACGCTGACTTTGCTCAAAAATTTTAATTGTTTTTTCTGTTACATAATGTTATGTGTTTCAAATAAATATATTTGATTTCGAATTTTGAACACAACCGCTTGGAGGCAGTACAACAACTATAGTGGTATCCACCAAAACAGACACTTAACTTAACGGACGTAGAATCCAGGTATAACATACCTTTAACTTACAGAGCGGGCGATCCAAATCATCGATAGCATCATCATCAGCATCAGCAGTATCTGTCCGATCAGCCGGTGGTTCTGGGGAGTCGAGTCCGGATGTGACGTCACGTGCTGCCGCTCCCCGTCCCCCACTCAACGATCACAGCGACGACTCTAGTCTCAACTCAGTCGATTTAGATCCACTTGGTATGTTATATTTGTGTTACTGTATAAGCACCTTAGATAATGTGGCTTTAAAGTGTTCATTAATAATGATGGTAACTGATTTTATCGCCACGTTAGTTTGTATGATAGAACGAATTATACACGTTAGGGGACTAAGTGATTAAAAAACAGCTTAAACTGAATCTGCTGATTGTTCCCACTTTTAACAGATTTCAAACCTCCTTTTGATGCAACCTATTTCATATGTTTGAATATAGAAATTAACCACAAAAGGCGATTTTTGTATAACTTTCTCACTCGTACATATTTGCTATTAGTATATAGAGCGAGTGAGAAATATGACCACTGACATTTACAATTAATTTATTTATACATACTATTATTCCCCTGTAGACAATAAACAAAGACAAAGTAACATTCGACTATCGCTATTGCATAAAAAACTACATAAATACATTGACGAATTGATCATCAATTCGTTAATGAGAAGTCATCGCAATATATTTTATAAGATACTTAATGACCCGGTGGGCTTCGTGCAACGTTAAATTGATTATATTCTAAACCACCCCGATATTGATTTATCCAAACAAAAAGTATTTCAAGCCATTTTAAATTTTTTCCGAGACTAACCGCACGGCAATCGTTTTTTATATAAGAAGATATACATATATAGTAAAACTCTTCTGTATGTCAATATTCATATAATATACAAGTATATTTTTGTATATGAAAATCGTGACGCAATGTCAATGTTTGTTTGAAATTCGACTTACTGTGGGAAATTTGGTCATACTTAAAATATAGTATCTAACTCGAATACTTTTATTATTGCAAATTAAATGTTTTCCTACAGCAAGTTCCAACAGTTTCTAACAGATGGCAGTGTAAGTTAACTTCAACACCTTTTGCTATCTTGGTTGGGTTAGCGTATATTGGTGCAACGTATTCGAACTACTGAGCCCATAGTAACGCGTGGCCGGATCAACTAGTACAAGTATATATAATATACTATACTAATATAATGTTTGGAAAATATAAAATAACGTTTTTTATTCCGTTGAATGTTACTATGTATATGTTGACAAGACATCAAGTTATGTAGATTGCGTGTTTCAAAGAACATCATTGTTTTTCTCCAATAGACGACAAGGACTGGTTGAGTTGTGGCAAAAGCGTGACAGGTTAGTCCTGTAAGACAGTAGAAAAAAAAATAGTTTTTGTATAAAATAAAGGTAGTGATTTTGTTGTTGCATTTCTAACTTGAAACTATCTAACGTTGCTTTTTTTGTAACATAGAAGGGAATGCGAAAGTCATAATACCACAGTTCCTATCAAACCAACTTAAATAAATAAGTATGGGAGATTCACACAGAATCTAGCCCCAAATTAAAAAAAACTTACTGTAGAACCAAATGACTGAAAAAATACTTTTACTTTTACATTTGTTTATGTATTTATATGAAGCTTTATAACACCTGGACACAAAACAAACATGATGACTGGAACTGGAACTGGAAACATAGGACTATGACTATGTTCATTGTTCATACAGTAATTTTAACTATCCCTTTACATAATTATTTATATAGAGAAACTTACAGAACAATATATACAATATAACCTAGGAGTCGTAATTATTAAAATTTATGATTTGTATTTTCTAGCCGTAATCAGACAATTATGAATAGATAGAAAACACAGTTCAAATCAGTGACCGCTCCAACCACGTTTAGAAAATGCGACAACAGAATCACTACTGGTCAAATTAATTACCAATGTTTTTAAAGTATATACATAAATAAATAATGCATTGTTCTGATAAGAACGACCAGTCGAACTAAAGCATGATTGTATAAATTACCTATCCGTTTAAATTTATAAGCATGCATTATTTTTCTGTATTTTTCTGTATGTAGATGAATTTCACTGTATTTAAGTGCGTATTTCAGAAGCTCAAACAAGCTGTCATAAAATCATAATCTCACACATTAATCTATCTTTCAGTTACTATTGATGGTATTACGGAAAGTTAATGTTGATTGTAACACAGAATCAAATTACTGATTTTAACATGATGTTATATGAGTAGATACCTAATATATGTGGGTTATACCAATTCTTGTAAAACTTCTTGTAGTTACAATCGAAGCAATGATTAAAATTATGTAAGTGATGGACATTCCCTATATCCTATAATTACATAATTCTGTCCTTGTCATTCTTATGTCAACGAATAGAAATGGCAACACATTTCATAAAACTCCCTCCACTCCCATATCCCTTAAGTAGAGTCGGCACATGTATCTTTTTTCCATCTCCCTCTATCAACCGGCATCCCAGTACTCATGTCTTTCTAACTCATATCGTCTTTTACACAATCCATGCACCTTTTCTTTACCCATCTCTACTTCTATTTCCATCCGTTCATATCTAACACTTTTCGTCACATGACTTTCATCCCTTATAACATGCTCATACCATGCTAACCTACTCGTATTACTTCTCAATTTATCTGTCACTGGCTTCGAGAATGCTTGAAGGACACTACTTTTCTGTCAGTGCCTGAACTGAACATTCAGTGCAATTTGACAAGTATTCGCCTAAAAAACATTAAACAGATAGACAAAGATTGAATACTATTCCGCCAATCTATTCCTCAAAAATAAATTCGACACGTGTTTCGCCTCCACGAGCCAACCTTAGGAACAATTAACTTGCTCCGCACTGTAACGAAAAAACACCAAGACTCTGTAGACTTGTTGCTTCGCCGAGCGCTGGATTGATTCATGTCTCAATCCAGCGTTCTGCATCTTAGCCTATGTTTTGCTCTGAAATACGGACCGTAGGTTGGTTTTAGCAGTTCTTAGTACACTAGTTAGTCCAAGCATGCTAAGTGAAACATAGTTGTTGTCGTCGTACCAAGTTAAACTGTGATCTTTTCCACATGTCTGTACCTGCCAACCTCAGAACCTTACCAAACCAGTAATTATAAACAATCATATAAAATACTTATCTTAGCGATATAAAACCAGCTGTGCGCCATTTTGAAAATTCATGCCTTTACGTCATCCTTTTTTTAAATCTACAAATTCAAATTTAATAGTAAAGTTTATCGTTATATTTAAAATGAAAACGCTCTGTAATCTCCAGATTAGATATACATCTTCTCAGGTCTCTAGTTGTATTTGTGAATATCCAAGAGGGATATTCAAAGGCACGCCACACATTGCATTTGCACAGAAATAAATAAACATTTATGGAAACTTTTTAACAATTGGAGTGGACTCAGTTTTAAACATACAGAGACTTCACTACTTCTTTCGTACCGGTATGGTGAAGGGATTAAAGTGCGCCTCAGAGGCCTTTTGTCAGGCTAATTTATAATTATCATTTTATTCCTAAATTTTAGATTGGATTTGGTGGACTCTTAAAATGACCTGACGATCATAATGGCAAAAAAATGGTTAAGCTGGATGAATTATTCGGACGTTAGCCTTCTAGGTACAGTTTTAAAAAAATTTTTGCTAATAACTAATAACCCTTCTTTCAACAGGAGTAGTATACGTAGACAGCGACACAGGTCTAGAGTCGATGTCGTCAGCCGAAGCAGCGACGCGAGAAAACATGGGAGCTCCCAGAACAGACGCAGAACACTTACGGCAAGAAGTCTGCAGACTCAAGAACGACAAGTTAGACCTGCTTAAACAGAATATTGTAAGTTACCTATACTATTTACCGCGTAGGACTTCCCACGGGCATATAAACCTTCCGTGATCTAACTGATGATGAAACCCGCTTCAAAATCCGTTGCATGGTTTAGGAATTAGCGGATATACAGGCTCCATGTATATGTAAAGAAGATTACATCAATCTGTTCAGCTTTAGTTAAGAGTATTTGACTGGCCTGACCATTCATTTTGAAAAACACGGAATTTACTCACGTATTATTTTTTGTCGACGGAGACACCGGCACTGTTTCGATTCACCCAGAGAATCTTCATCAGAGTGAGTTTGATTCGCGGTCCGCTCGTCGCCGCTCGCATTCACGGTCGAAAGAGTGTCGGTGCCTCCATCGACAAAATAATAAGTGAGTAAACCCCGTGTTTTTCAAAATGTATAGTACAACTCACGAAAGTTTTGAAAGTCAAATAATTGAGCATTGGTGGGACAGGCGTATTCAGTACTGTAGGTACGAAGTTGAAAGTACATTAGCGCAACCAACCTAGTGGCCAAATTCGTAGAGAAAAGCCGCGCCAGATGAGATACGCGAGAGACGAGTTACTTGATAGAAAGAGACGCACTTTGTAGTTATATATTATGTTAAGCACTAAACGATTATGTGAGCCGAGCTAAAATGCACTCTGTTGCGTCGTAGCAAGAGTCACTAATTATAAAAACGTTTCGGCGGAGACTGCCTATGTACTTTATACTAACAATTTATACTAACAAGTATACTTTATTGTTACAGACATGGCAACACGAAATAAAATGCCTGCGCGAACGAGAGATGGCGCTGCAATCAGAACTCGCCGCAGCCTCCAAAGAAGTTAGGAGATTGCGCGACCAACAAATCACAGGCACTGTTATCCCCAATCCCTCCACACACGATTCCACAGCCTAACACCATCTGAACTATACCAGCTATATAGCCAGACCTGTGACATGAGTACAGTCGCCTGCACTGTATACCTATAACCAGTTTCAATGGAAACTAAAATGGCTGGTTTAGTCGTATCCTCTCATTCGCACAATATTGCTATTAGTATTTGTCCGAGTGAGAGAACATGATATTATAGGCTATACATTTCACAACATTCAAAATGGTGTCACATCATTATAATAAACCAATACAGGACCAATACTCACAAATTGTGTTACAATCACATAGTTCATGATTTTTATGTTTTTGTTGTATTTATTTGTTGTACAGTGACGCCATTTTCAGATTTGAAATGGATACAATCTTGGTGCAGACTGTACAAGTTTATAATATTAGTGAAAAACACTAATATAGATAGAAAAACACTAATATTATTACAAAGCTTGTTTTTATGCAACTTGTCTTTTGTAAAACGCTTAAGCAGCACAAAAACTCGTACATAAAGAATCTGCATGTGAGAATGAGAGAGCAATACAGATGTGTCATGCTACCTTGCTCACACGTTTCTAGAACTTTCTTGGCTCTGACATAGACTTTATTTTTGAGTAGTGTTTTAAGTGTGTTAGTATTTTAAAAAGATCTTCAAAACTTGATCACTTGTTTCTTACAAGACGAACACGAAATTATTAGTGTTATGATAGTATTAAATTGAGAATGGAAAGTAAAGATCTGATGATTTAAATTGTACTTTACTCACCAAAAACGGATTTCTTATACGAAGTTTCTCGAGAGATATTTCAAAAACTTTTTTGGATAACCAGTCTTGACTTTAAAGTATTTTATTTACCAATTTCTACTGGGTACTTAGTAATTGTTCCGTTACTATAGTCGCTATAGTGAAACACGTGCAATAACTTTCTTCAGCTGTTTGAGAAACGTTTTGTTATGGACATAGCCTATTTTTCCATAGTAAAATGGTTTTTTCAACGGCTAAACTGCAATACATACCTAGCTAGGTATATCATAGATGCCCTATTTATGTAAATAATAGATTACTCTGATAACTTTAGTGTAATGTTTCTATGTTGTAATAATGTACGAAGTAAAAATGTACGATGTGGTTAAATTGTACGATGCTGTAATATTATTGTACGTTGTAATTATAACTTCTTAGATCGTGGCTTGACTGATTACTGAAAGCATAAAAATCTTCGGTATTAACGATTTCTATTACTTAGATAATATAGAGAATATAATTCGAATGTTTTATATGTTGTTATACCAAAACTAAAATTGTTATTAGACTATCTTGATTTAGTAGGTGTAATTGATGTGCTATTAGCATCTTCGGAATTTTATAATATGATTATTTTTCTGTGACGATCTAATATCTTAAAGACACAAAATTTCACTGACACTCAGTGGCTAAAATCTGCCAATTAAATCTGTGATTTGATTGTCGATTTGTTTAGCACAATTTTTGGAACCCTTGACTTACCTTTTAGATTAATCAAAATTATATAAATAAAGCAGAATATAAGAGAAACATGAAAAAGAAAAAAACTTACGTTAAACATTGAGTTTTTTCTTAGAAAAAATGGTACTTATAGATAATTGAATTTAGATACTACGTGTTGTGTATCTTGATAGGGAAACTGTATCGAATTCATTATAATGTCTAAATTTGCGATGTTCATATTGGCAAACTTTCATACTACCTTTTAGACGTTCCTTGTTATGGACTTTTGTACCAAACACTAAAGTAATAGTACCAAGTAAAGCCAGTTAATACAGTAGGGAACCAGTTAACGAGTTTATACAATATGGTATGGTAAATTTGCTACTTTGAACAACGCGTTATAATAGTGTCCCAATATTTGTAGTTAAACTTCATTTATTATATATCCAAGTAAGGAACTAGAAAAAACGGTACCTATTATTAATAAGCCTTGATATTATCTATTAGAGCCTACACACACAATAGTGCGTTGCAAAAATATATCTTCTAATAGGTCTTTACATATAAAGTTGCGGTTTTTACTACAGAACGACAACTTCATAGGTAGACAGGCTTATTATTAATAATTTGAAGTGAATCTGATGTCCCAGTAGGTACATACCGTTTCTTTCCTATTTTGTGTTTGCTTTCCATAACACAGTACAGTTATTTTCGCTCGATCTTGCGTCACGATTAATCGAATTACTTGAAAGTTGTTAAATAATATTAGAATAAAATTTCCATGTACGACATTGTTAAATGTCGCCTAAAGTTGTATTCTGTTCCTAAAGTTCGTTTAAAAACGATTCCTCTAAACTGTGTACTGTACTGAACTGTACTGAGTATTGTACTGTTTTGTTAAACTTTGGTTAAATATTGTTAAATAACTTTCAAGTATGTATGTAATGATTAAGTTACTTTAGTTCTCCGGTTTGTAAATATAATTTAACTGGAATTAAGCTATTGATTAAACAGTATTTTCTTAATTTATGCCTCGATTTAAGTTGTTTACGAGTGTCTCTGAGTTAATATGTTTTTGTTGTTTATAATTAATATTTTATACCAAAGTTAACATTCCCCACTAATAGTATAGATTTTTATATGGATAACCTTGAAAGAACCAGTATTTGAGAGGGTTGGTACATAACGCAAATTATTCCAAACATTTTTAGTAAAAGGGCGAATCCAATGTTTTTGATTAAAACGAACCTCTGTAATCATCATTGTGTATCTTACATACTTAAGTATTACCGTACCCGTTCAAACAATTTTGGTCACTATTCTGATCAGCATTGCGCAGTTTTTCAAATGTTTAAAATATTAAGACTTGTATCTTTCTAATTTAAGCCCTTTATTGAAAGTAAGGTAACTTTTGGCCTATCGTTTGCCTGTTGATTTGCAATGACTAATTGTTAATTCGTCTTACATTAGACAAACCAAATATGAGCGCGGAGCGTTAGAGAAATAGATATAATTATAAAAGATACTATTGAAATATATTAATAGTTATAACGAATATATTGTTGTTTTAATGTCCTTATCCTTGTTTCACATACAAAACTTTCGTTAGTTGTATTATATTGAACGCATTATGAATGCGAGATGGAGCAAGCAAACATCGGATCAAATTCAAATTCAAATGTTTTTATTCAATACAATCACAAGGATCACTTTGGTGCCCATTCCGCCTAACCCAAGTCCAAGAAGATTTAGCTGGCAAGTCGTCCTGGTCCTAGCGCTTTTTGTAAAACCCTTCTTATAACTAGCTTAACTACGAAAAACGAATAAAAGATAACAGTAGTAGTTTAATACATTACAAATCTGTCAGTTAACTGTCTGAGGGCAGAGCAACATGAGGTCATGCATTCTTAAACCTTATATGAAGGTAAGCTTTAGAAATTAAACTCTCTAGGTGAATCGATACAGTGACAGTTCCTTTATCGCCAAAATAATACTTATGTAAGAACCAGTGTTAGTTAAACCTGCCTACATAGGTACATGTCCTTACATAGTATCCTCGGACAGATGAACACATTCAATAAACTCAAAATTTTGCTCATATACCACACATGTACCTACTTATTATCAATGGTCGCGTAGGTACCTACTGAGGACAACGATACTTAAAACTTTTAGATTAGTTTCATAACCACCACAAAACAAACCCAAGTATAACATCTGCCACTGTCCTATTTAGAAATACTTATGGGCAAAAATTATATAAACAGGTACAAAGAAACATTTTCATTTATTTTAAGTATTAGTAGGATAGGATGTGTATAATGTGTACTATCGAAAGGAACTTATAGAATTATTATACACTAGCTTTTGCCCATAGCTTCGCCCTACATCCACATGTTTACATAGTACTAAGTTTCATCCAAATCGGTTCAGCCATTATTGCATCATTGATTAACAAACAAAAAAACAAACATCCACGTAAACTTTCACATTTCATATTGATAAAATAGTTTTTGTTTTTCCCAAGCTATGTGAGATTAGCGACATCTGTGATGAGGTGTTTGAACTAAAAACAAAATCCTACGAGTGTATGCTGAGTGTGAGACCCTGGATACTTTTCAGGATGAAACCCTCAACTGAGGGATCTAATACATACTTAGTAGAATTGTTAGATGGCGCCACGAGTACACACATGTCAATGGGAAGTTGGGAACCATTGTAAAGTGATCCACATTAGGACTTCGCAGTCCCATCGAATGGTTGTCTTATAATTTTACTTTCACAGACATCGATATTTTTGCATGTTCGGAATGGATTTTTAAAAATCATATTTTTAATATTCTCCTTACTTACAACTCTAATGTATTGTTGCGCCCGATACATAGCTCCATCTATTGGCAGGCGGACGCGTTAAATATTCACCTACAACGCCATCTGATATCGAGTAGATGCAAACTACAAAGTACACGTATCGAATGCATAAGAGTAAACGAGATAGCAATATCTCTCTATTGCAAGAGAACATTTGAGCGCGTTCCGGTTCGTTCCCGAACGTTCGAGTTGCGTCGCGGTTTTGCGCGACGCACTCGACGCTCGTATAAATACGCCGGTTTTACCAAAGGAAGACACGGATGGTATCCGGACAAGGAGTCAGCGGCAACAGAAAATGGATGAGAGGCGGTTTGGAGGTTCTTCATCACAAGAATCTCGACAGGTTCTTCAGCCAACGATGGAGCTATCTGGTGAGTTATCGGGAGTCCCATCATCATGCAGGGGACCTTGCTGCCTTAATGGCGATGCTAGAGGAACAGGCCCGTCGTCAAGAAGAACAGGCTCGTCAGCAATGGGAAGAAGATGCTCGTCGTCAGGAGGAACAAGCTCGCCGTCAGGAGGAACAGGCTCGCCAGCAACGAGAAGAACGGAAACGCTGGCAGGAGGAACTAGTTCACCGGCAGGAAAAACAAGCTTGCCAGCAACGGGAAGAAGAGGCTCGTGGGCAAGATGAACAGACTCGCCTTATAAAGGTCCTGCATGGAGCCTTTGGCAAGGAGCTTCAGGATGTTAAGGAGCAAATCCAGCACCATGATAGCCGAAGAAGAACGCCTTGGCCCATGCTTTGGAGGTGGAAGTTGTACGGATGGACACTCGAGCACATCACATCAGAGAAGTGGTGGAGTCCAGCTGCGACGGTCGTCCAAAGTTCATACCGAAATGTTATGGGTGTGGAGAAAAGGGTCATCTGAGGTCCAGTTGCCCGAAACGAAACAAAAAGAGTAACGACAGATCTCAAGGACAGGTGGTGAGCACTTCCGCTCCCCAGCAGCAGGGAAACGTCAGGACTGCGTGGCGGGTGCTAGCGGATATTGATAAAGCACCAAGAGTTTCGATTTCACAAGCCCACGATGGGAACAGCCTGATCATCAAAGGCCAAATTAATAAAACGACCTGTAAAATGACTTTGGATACTGGTGCTTCTCGTACAGTAGTGAGTTCCCAACTTGCGAATCGCTTTCTTGGGGACTTTTCCCGCAAATGTAACAAAGTTCAGCTCGTGACAGCAACCGGCCAGCACATATCCGTTGAAGGCGAGAAGCAATGCTCGCGGAGATCACTGTCATCTGCAAATGGTTGTTCCAAAGGCTAAAGTATCTGAAGTGCTTAAACTCTACCATGAAGATGCTCCGGGGGGCAATGGGGGTAAAGAGAACTCTGTTGAAGATACGTGAGCGATTTTACTGGATCCATTGCAGAGATGATGTGGAAGACTGGTGCCGAAAATGCACGAATTGCGCAGCAGTGAAAGGACCCCATACACGCAGCAGAGGTGCATTAAAAATTTATAACGTGGGAGCGCCATGGGAGCGGATAGCTTTAGACATTGCGGGACCATTCCCTGCTACAGAAAATAGAAACAAGTATTTCATGGGTGTTATGGATTATTTCACAAAGTGGCCGGAGGTCTTTGCAATCTCAAACCAAGAAGCGTCGACAATAGCCGATAAGTTAGTCCATGAGGTCTTTTGTCGTTTTGGAGTACCCTTGGAAATTCACAGCGATCAAGGGAGGAATTTCGAGTCCCAAATATTTCAGGAAACATGTCGAGTGATGGGTACTTATAAGACAAGAACCACCTCTTATCGGCCACAATCCGATGGCATGGTAGAAAGGTTCAATCAAACGTTGGAAAGATATCTAGCAAAAGTAGTTGGAAACAAGCAGACCGATTGGGACAAGCACATTCAACCGTTTTTACTATCATATCGAAGTGCAGTTCACGAAAGTACAAGTGTCACTCCAGCTTTAGCGAACTTTGTACGAGAACTACGGTTGCCAGCAGACCTTATAACAGGCATTCCTCACCAGTCTCCGCGCAATATAACAGAGTACGCGAGTGACCTTCGCAACAAATTGAACGATGTACACGAACACGTTCGCCAATCCAGTCAACAAATGTCTGAGAAAATGAAGACCAGATATGACCGAAAATTAAACCACTTGGGCTTTAGTGAAGGATCACTGGTGTGGTTACATAACCCTGTACGCAGTAAAGGAAAGTGTCCTAAACTGCAGGCGAAATGGGACGGCCCATATCGAATTGTGAACAGGATCAACGATGTCACATACCGGATTAAAAAGGGGCTACGAGACAAGCCTAAGATTGTCCATGTGGATCGACTAGCGCAATATTACGGGTCTAACGATGCTCGAGACGAGCATGTCTTAGGAAAGGATAGTGTTGCACCCGATACATAGCTCCATCTATTGGCAGGCGGACGCGTTAAATATTCACCTACAACGCCATCTAGTATCGAGTAGATGCAAACTACAAAGTACACGTATCGAATGCATAAGTTTGAGCGCGTTCCGGTTCGTTCTCGAACGTTCGAGTTGCGTCGCGTTGCGTTGCGTTTTGCGCGACGCAATCGACGCTCGTATAAATACGGCGGTGGTTTGCGGATACAGTCCGTCTATTTTCGGCTAAGAAAGTGATACAAGTGCGAAAGTTTTGAAGTGTTATCAGTTGTGTTGTATATTGTGACTCTTATTGTGTTCTATTGAGAAGTTAACTAGTAGAATCAGTGGAATAGGTTCAGTGTGTAGTAACTTTGAAATTAAAGTTATTATTTGGTAAAATCAAGCGGTTTCATAATTTATCAGTACCCGGCTCGTAACAGTATAATAATATTTTCTTACTTACCTTATTTATTTATATCTTATTATGTTCACTTACTTAATTCTACTATAGTACAACGATTCACGATACCTAATTGCTTAAAATTTGTTTTCGCCCTACTATTATTATAAAAGCCTCTATCGGCGTACTACCTCAAAAAATTCAATGTTTCCTACCTACTAACAAATAATTTTACTACGTGAAATGTACATACCCTAGCTCCAGTGTTTTTCTTTAGTCAGTTCATGCTTAGGTGTTTGAGTCAGCTAGATTTAGTTTTGTGTACTACCTTCCTGTCTATGTAGTAGATACTTTATTATTAAGTACTAGCAACCCGCCCCGGCTTCGCACGGGTACATTGCTGATACCAAATAAACTACAGAATGTCTAATGTAATTAGAAACCTCTAAAATTAACAGTGTTTCTCTACCATATTATACATGTATTATACATATAAACCTTCCTCTTGAATAACTATTAAAAAAAACCGCATCAAAATCCGTTGCGTAGTTTTAAAGATCTAAGCATACATAGGGGCAGACAGACAGCTGGAAGCGACTTTGTTTTATACTATGTATCGATCTACTACATAGACAGGTAGGTAGTACATAAAACAATACTTATTATGTATGTAATGTAATTGTTATCACGTATACGAAATTGTTGTTGTACGTGATATTTATATATAATTGTCTTGTAGTATTTACATTACAAACCTTAGTGGTTTTTAGTGCTGTAACTACGTATATTTTGTAAACTTTTTAATTAAGGTAAGTAAATAAATTAAAAAAAAATTATAAAGTGCTTTCATATTTTTTAAGGTTTTCAAATCAGGGACATTATCTTCCTGCCCTTAACCCACTAAGTGGGGTCAGCACAACTGGTTTTTTGCCAGTTGTGCCGACCCCACTCTACCACTATCATTCGTCATCTCAGTAGCCCTCCTTTCCTCTCCTCCACTTCCTTACCCATATCATTTTTCACATAGTCCATCCATCTTTTCTTACGCTTCCTTACCTACTCTACTAAATTTTCTCCTCATTCAAATCCATCACCTTTATTGTAACATGATTTTCTTCCCTTCGCATGACATGGTCATACTACGCTAATCTTTTACTCTTTATATTTTATATCAAATACAAATACAAAAAGTTCTTTATATAATAAACAAGGACCACTTTGAATCGTCTTCTTACATGCTAGTGAATCTAGGTGCTGGTTCCTCTTAACCCCAGTTCAAGAAGAATCCGGCAAGAAACTCGTCTGGTCTTTTGTCTAGTCTAGAAAACTCACTTTTTTGTATGATCCTTGCCAATTTTGTTACGAATGCCGAGTCGAGTTGGAGCAGATTCATCCAAAGCTTTTTGTCATCTAAATAATCAGATATTTTATAATATGCTTTAATAGACAGTTTTTGTTTAACTACGTTTTAAAATTTGCAAATCGACAAAACTAACACGTCGCTTGGGACCTTGTTATAGAAGCGTACACTTTGCCCTATAAAAGACTTATTAACTTTAGCGAGCCTCACTGTGGTAACAGCGACTTTAGCTTTATTTCTAGTGTTAATACTTTAATTATCGCAATTTTTTTCTAAATAAATAAACTTTTTTGTGCGCATACATTACATTTTCGTATATATACTGACAAGGCACTGTCATGATATTTATTTCTTTAAATTTATTTTTAAGTGATTCTTTAGGGCCCATGTTATAAATTGCACGAACAGCCCTCTATCATGGGCGCTACTTTCAAACTTCCATTGATATACACATTCTTTATCTAATCCATCATCATCATCATTCAAATCCATGTTTAGCATTCGGATCCCGGTCATAAATGTACTTGCATTATACATGTTTTCAAACCAGACTGTTACTCATTAACTAGTATAAACTTACTAGCCGTGATAGTTTACCATATAATTTCACGGGCTCTATAAAAAACAACTGTTCAAAGCTGTTTAATTTTAAATCAAACAAATATGTGTATCGAAAAACGGTTCAAGAAACCTCCTTATATCTTTGAAAGACCAATTTAACGATATGCCACACGATGGGGTAGTAAAATAAAAATAAAACCACTTAATATTACCTACCCCTAATAAACATTTATTTTCATTAATTTAATAACTTTGTAGAGGTCACAAATATGTATTACCGTGAAAAATATAATAACGATAAGACTAATTGTCTGCGAACAAGAACTCTGGTTATGAACGGACAAACAGACAGGCGGACTGACATGGTGTACCTAACTATAAATGTTCTTTGTGGACTTCGGACCTCTAAAAATTAAGCCAAAGTGCATTAGCAACACAATCAACGTTTAACATCCCATAAAATAATGTCATAACTTTGGCAGTTCCTTTAGCTAATTCTGCCAGTTGTGGTTATGGTTCAAGAAAGGTGAATCAGATTCACAAAGCAATTGGCAAACTCGTTATGGTGATTCAATTATAAGTATTGTACCTACAAGAACAGTAATAATAATTTGCCTATAGCGCGCGAACGAGCATTTTCAATGAGAACAATGAGCAGGCAAAGGCTTGTGACCTGTCACGTATGTACTACTAACTACTGTGCAGTGTGGGTATGTGTCAAATATAAAAGATTCAGGCCTGACTCGGCATTAAATAAAGAGACAAATATTTAGTACCTAAATATTTGTCTGTAGAGTATTAATAAATAATACAAATAATATAATATAATAAGACAAGTATTTAGCCTACCTACGAAATATTTCTGTTTATTTTAAACTGTTTAATGTTTTGTCTTTATAAACATTACATTTGACAAAACATTAAACAGATAGACAAATATTTAGTACTATTACCTACTAAATATTTGTCGATCTGTTTAATGTTTTGTCAAATATAATGTTTGGACGTGCTTCTGACTACCTCTTAGACATCCTCAAAGTAACAGGGACAAGAGATCTGAGCTGGTGTCTTCCTAGCTCGGGGATTACACAGTCGTCAGTAGTCTGCTTCTCTTCTTACTTGTAGACCTTTTATGTCATTTTTTTCCACTCCTAATTGTAAATATTTACTTTATAAGAACTAGCTGTTGCTTGAAGCTTTGCACGCGAGGTACCTATATAAAAAGTACCCTTAGTTCTTCCTAAATATGTCTCCATACAACATTTTATGCCTACAAGCACAAACACAAGCATAAACTAACATATAAACAGATACACTTTCGAATTTATAATAAAAACAGGTTTCGGCTAAATCCTATTATTATACATTTTGATAAACACGGGCTTTACTCACGTATTATTTTGTCGATGGAGGCACCGACACTGTTTCGATTCATCTAGAATCTTCATCAGGGTGAGTTTGATCCGCGGTCCGCTCGTTGCCGCTCGAGTTCACGGTTCGCACGGTTCAGTGCGAACTCGTAAAGCCCGTGTTTATCAAAATGGACTAACCAACTCACATACAACTCACGAAAGTTTTGAAAGTGAAAAAATCCTATTATTGTAATATTAATATTAGTATAGAAGTTGTTTTGTAGCATTTTTCTTGATGCGTTCTATAGGTTGGTAAATATTACACTGAGATCGCAAACCTTGTTTATTCCCTTTCTTGACATCGTCAGGTTGTCTTCAAAATTGCTCTTAATTGTCATAAAAGTTGCTTCATTTTCCACTTATAAGCATAATGTACTAATATTTAACCATTCGGGTAAAATTAGATTTTGTGAACAGTGAATGTTTGTGAAGAAAAGTGTTTCATTATTGAGCGAGCGAAGCGAGTTATGATCTTATTGTTAACTTGGGTGATTTGGCTTTGTATGTTTATTTGTTTGTTTGTAGAGGCAATTAATATTGTAGATTCCACGATTTCCTAGATCATTTTCTAATATTTATATAAAAAAAAATTACGTGCAAAAATAGTGTAGATCAGTGCTAGTGGCCCCGCCTTCAGATCCTTAGGTCGTGGGTTCGAATCCAGGAGCGTACCAATAGATTTTTCTAATCGAAAAAAATATCTACCATTACTTCTATGGTAAAACTCTCTGGGGAAAAGTAGCTGATATTCAAGCAATATTTATTCTTCAATTAAGGGCAACAGCCATTTATAAAATGAAACCGTTAATCTTTGAGACAAATATTCAAAGAAATAATTATCCCCAGAATATGTATAAAAAAATATTACACATATAAAAATAGAGATAGGTTTCAGCAAAATAGTCTTCTTCTTGCCATATCGATAGTTACTAAAAAGAACCATTTTGGTTAAAGGAGTAATGTTAAAGTAAACATCTCAGAGGCTCCTTTCGTGCACATAAGTAATCTCGTTAGAATCAGTACTAGGAACAAAAACGTATTATACATAATTTTCGACTAGAAAAAGTAAAAAGGTCCGTTATGAGGAATATGGTGCGCTTCCATAATAAACTTCTCAAAAATGCCACTAAACACACGGATATTTAGTGTTTTTATCGTAATTTTAAACTAAAATTCTCCTTATAAAACTTAAAAGTGTTAAGTCTTATCCAAGATAAATCTTAGGTTAATCTTTACCATCAACATCAAAGGTTTCCAACAAAACGTCCCAAAGTTATAATAAAACTTCGTCAGAGAAAACTTTCACATTACAACTTACCCTTTATTTGTCGAAGCTTTCAGAGTATATTATCGTAGTTTCAACGAGACACAGAAAACCTTATAGTAGCTAAGAACTTTGTTCAAAACTAACTAACAACTAAAATTTGTTTAAAAATAATTTATTTGCTACGGTACACAAGGAACCGAGCGACACAAAGACATATTAAAAACAAGAAATACATAGAAAAAATAAAATAAAGCAGGTTAGAGAAACAATATTAAGAAAAACGTTCTATGTTCTGTCTCTCAATCCATGGGATGACGTCAAAAAGGTGTCCGACTCAGCATGATGTTGCGTTCAGTAGTACTACTGAAAACAACGCTGATCTTCCGAGGAAACCAGGAGGCTGCGTCACGGCTTTGAACAAGATAGATAGGATTCATAGGATTTATCAAAAAAAATATAAATATACTTATATAATAGGTTGGGGAAAAAGTTTCTTCGCATTTTTAAGAAAATTCAAAACATTTTTTAATATAGTTTATTTACATTTAACTAAAGTATGTAGGTACCATTTTGTTCGATAACTTTTTGCCTTCTTGTGGGTAGGTACATGATCCCATTGCTATAGAAATTTTGGGACTTCTGATCAAAATACCGCGACAAGTGGTTTTGGCAGTCCTCTCGTGATGTTAACCTGACACTGCCTAAATAATTCTGAAGAGGTCAGGACTATACGGCGGATGCATTAACACCTCCCAGCCAAACTCTCTTAATTTTTGGCTGAGTGGCTAAAGATATGCGAGGTCTAGCGTTATCATGATGAAAAACCACACCCCTTCTGTTGATTAATTCCGGCCGCTTTCTCTCAACTTCTTGCTTTAATCTCATCAGTTGTTCGCAGTAGAGTTCAGAATCGATGGTCCTGCCTGGTGGTAACAGCTCTTCATTATTCAGCATAATGAATAATGCCCTTCCAATCTCACCACACACACAGCATCACCATGTTGCGAGTTAACCCGGGTTTCGCCACAGTCTGTGAAGCCTGACCGGCCTTTGACCACGACCTTTTTCGCACGTTCTTGTCGTACGTGATCCACTTTTCATCACCAGTTATCAGCTTCTTCAAAAATGGTTCGGTTTTATTACGTCGTAATAAAGAATCACAAATGAGTACACGGTTCATTAGGTTTCTTTCAGTGAGCTCGTGAGGTACCCAAACCCAGTTTTTTTCAAATGCGCCAAAATTTTTTTGTGGTCAATTCCCAGTTTTTCAGCTACGTTGTAATTATTGATACGCCGATCTTGCTCCACTTTTTCAAAAATGGCATCCACTTTATCCGTAATAAGGCGACCAGAGCGACGTGCATCTTTGACATCAAAATTTCCGGATTGAAAACGCTTAAACCAAATTTGTGCTACTCTTACAGACACTGTACTAGGTCCATAAACATCCCAAATTTTTTTCGAGGCTTGCGTTGCATTCTTACCTTTTTTGTAGTAAAATTTTAAAATGTATCGAATTTCTTCATTAGATCCACTCATCTTGACAGTACGAAAAACCAATAAAAATCACACATTTTCCTAATTTGAATTTGGAATTATGTTCTTTAAAATTTAAACTTTTAATGATACCAAAACCAGCCAGATACAAATAGTATAGCCAAAGAGATTTTATTACAAATTCATACATACTATAATGCGAAAAGACTTTTTCCCCAACCTAATATAACAATCATATAAATCGTTTATCACAAATATTCCTACTATAATATTATTATTAATATTACAATATTACTACTTAATATTATTATTTATATAAGCAGGTGCTACAATCTAATGGACTATAGGAGGAACACCTTACTTCTAAGGTGCGCGTACTCTTTTTGGTGCTCGGTGAATTAATGTTTCAGTTACAAACGAAATCAATAACTTGGAGATCTCTTATCGGCGGTGGGATATTGTTCCAGCATTTAGTGGCAGAGTACCGGAAGCTACCTCTGAAAGCCGCCGAGTGATGCTTTTGTGTGGATAATTAAATAAAAATAATCCTGGACATTTCACACAGCAACATCTGGCCCCAAAGTAAGCAGAGCTTGTGTTATGGAAACCACATGACTGATATACTACTTATACACTTTTTTTTTGTAAATACATACATATTATACATAGAAACACGAGAAACACCCAAACCCGAGTCAAATACCTGCAGATCATACAAACATTTGTCCCGCGGCGGGAATCGAACCCTCAACCTTCTGCGTCTCAGCCGGACACTAGCCCACTGCGCCACAGAGGTCGTTAAACTATTTTGTTTGTAGCACTAATTGTTTTGGGAATTTGCACAATGACCTAGATTCCAAGACCCAGGTCAGTTTTTCAAAAAGATAAGCTGGTTTTCGGTATTTTATAACTCCAAAAAGAAGACATTTCAAATGAAGTTTCTGTCTCGCTTTCATCTTTAAAATGGAGTGATGATTTAGAAATGGGGTAACATGAGCTCTGGGCGGTATTTTGAAGCAAAAACTAGTTCATCCATACGAACATCTTTTTGCAATACGATATAAGTACCTACACATATTTTGTACACACGTTCCTGGCACCAAATTGTTTTATACGTTTCTGTACAAAAGGTATAAGCGTTTGCCAAATATTATATTTGAACGTGTCTGTAACCTACCTCCATACACATTCTCAAAAATAAACATAAAAACATTGATTTGAGATGAACAAAACGAAAAATATATATTCAAATCAGTCGAGTCATTTTCGTATTCAAATTTTAGTCATTTGTTTAAATATATTTAAGAAGACGTTGTACGTTCTTGAGTTAGTTGGTAGAGCCTCGTGACCTAGTTAGTCTGCTAGCTGGTCGCTAACCATTGGTTATAGCTAGAAACCGCAGCGCAGAGGTGATACAAATCATGATCTTCTCGTCTCCAGTGGAGTTAAAAGCCCAATTAATTTTTACAAGTGAAACACTTTGCGACTTCCTTACGTATAAACATAGGTTTTTTTGCAGGTATTGTCTATAGATAAGTCATCCAGGTACCATAGTACTATAGTACCTGGATGACCGAGCTTTGCTCGTTATAAAACACGGATAAAACGAGGTTTTCAGAAAATGAAACCTAGCTAGATCGATTTATTGCCCCCGTAACCCCCTGCATACTAAATATCATGAAAATCGTTGGAGCCGTTTCCGAGATTCAGATTATATATGTATATACAGAAATTGCTCGTTTAAAGGTATTAGATACTAAATTTCATCGAAGTCGATTCAGTTGTTGCGTAAAAACATTCAAACTTGCGCATTTATTACATACTAGCCGTTGTTACCTGCGGTTTCACACTTGTGGTTCCTACATTAAAACTAGCCTAGGTGAGGAAGACCCAAGATACAGTATAATCATCTTACTCAATTTCAGTAAGATTCAGCCGTTTAATAAACTAACAAACAGACACAGTCGTATGTGTACTATTAGTTTCAATTATTAGTGACCCGGGTGCAATTTAGAGCTGTATTTTACATGTACATAATCAACCTTGGTTATGAAACTATTTAGTTGAATAAAGGTATAAATTATATTATTATATCATGATACTTCTGTCATCATCTTTTGAATATAAGTACCTACCCGTGTTTTTATTGACCATTAAACAAAAAGTGTTTTTTTTTGACTTAACTATAATAGTAAGGCACTGACCCAAATTCTGTTAGCACCAACCTAGCTAATCTTAGCTAAAATTACGTTGAGAACTGTCAAATAAATAAATAAATAATGCACATTTCACACAGCATCATCCGGCTCCAAAGTAAGCAGAGCTTGTGTTAGGGGTACCACATGACTGATATACTACGTATATACTTTTTTGTAAATACATAGATATTACACAGAAACACCCAGACTCGAGACAAATATTTGCAGATCATACAAACATTTGTCCCGCGGCGGGAATCGAACCAACAACCTTCTGTGTATCAGCCAGCCCTTAGCCCACTGCACTACAGAGGTCGTCAAAGTTTGATATTCTGCTCTTGCCAACTTTTCCTAAAATTTAAGATTTTTAAGATGACATTTCTAATTTATTCAATTTAGTAAAAAAATCCAAAGGCTATGCTGTAAGTACGGCTTTTTAGGTAAAAATCACTTAAAAATAGAACTGGCAACCTAAACTTAGTCAGCATGTGTGGTGGTGTTGATTAAAAATAAATGATTTCGGTGATTTTTTGATAATTTCCATTTCATTTCGGAGCAAAATGGATAACATTGCGAAAGTTGTGATCATGATGATATCTATCACGAGATAAATATCGGGAAGCAAAAAAACTCATATATCATGGTAAATATCCCGTTTTGAGTGAAAATTATGTAGTACATTATTTTTTGTATCATCAATATTTTTACAATGTTTTTTATATACAAGTTTTTGACATATTTTATAATTTGCGTAGGGTACAAATTTTTTCGAAAATAAAATACATATGTTACTCGCTGATAACATAACATTTTACCTTTCTATACGTGAAAGAATTTTCAGAATCGCTTAATTAGTTTTTGGGTTCATCAATTTTAACTAAAATATCTAAACTTTTCTCATTAAAATATTAGTTTAGATGGGTATAAATTACATTGAAATCAGTTCAACTGTTACGACGCGATTAAAAACTTCAAAACTTTCGTGTGATGATTGTTGGCAACTAGCTCTTCCGAAGAACGCGAAGCCGATACAATACAACCCGTGGTATCCCAACTCCATGTACTTAATTTACCTGCGACGATGGTATCCACTTACCTCCAGGTGAGCTTGACTGATGAAAAGTATCTAGTATGCAACACCCAAGTTCGAGTCTGAAGGATCATGCGCACTACATAGCCTAACCTGGCTCCTCAGTGGTTGGTCCAGTAACCCCAGTCCCTTACCGGTTCAACCTCCCTTCGCACGTCTCGCGAGGGCATCCTAAAACGCGCAACTTTCGTAAACGGGTGCTCTATGTAAGCAAATCCAAGCTTTGTAGTCGCATGTTTGTGCTTAGAAAGTTTCAGTAAGACCTGTGAATTTATTTCAAAGGTGAGTGGAGTTTGTAGAGTTGTATGACTGAATGCATGATCCCAGTGTGAAGTTGAACCCTTAAAACCTTAGATATAAAATTATGTGATACTGAGTATAAATGTTTAGAGTGTGCTTTTCCTATCCTGACATGTATGGTGTGGATGATATTCGTGGTAAGTTTGTCTTATTTCTGTTGTACTGGTATTTATAGGGTTTTTTTATTATGGTTTTTGTTGAATAATAATTTTAATTTAGATGGTTGTGTTCTAGTTTGGTGTATTTGCAAAATAAATAGGTACCTTGTAACAGAAAAATAATGTAATGGATATTTAATTTGTTTTCTGTACAAATCACTACATAGTATAAAACAAAGTCGCTTCCCGGTGTCTATCTGTCCCTATGTATGCTTAGATCTTTAAAACTACGCAACGGATTTTGATGCGAGTTTTTTTAATAGATAGAATGATTCAAGAGGAAAGTTTATATGTATAATACATGCATAATATAGTAAAGAGACACTAATAATTTTAGAGTTCTCTAATCACATTAGACATTCTGTATTACAGTATTAGTATCAGTCTGTATTTAGTATCAGCATTGCACCCGTGCGAAGCCGGAGCGGGTCGCTACTTAATTATAAGAAAACATTTATATTAAATGAACTACTCTACCAATTTTTTATTGAAATGTAACCTTAACTATTTCTGAAATAATTAACTGGACAATTTATGAAAACAAATCATTAATAATCTTGTCGGTGCTGGTCGTCATCAAATGGATGCGAGCCTAGAACACTAGCATAGTCATGTTGTATTGCAATGCTAATTCACTGACCGAAATTAAAGCGAGCATTCCGGTCATACATAATCTCCATCATTTCGCTGGGTCCTTGAATATTTAATGTGCCCCTTATCCCCATGTACATAAAGTACACCTCATATTTTATTTGTTTTTAAATCAATACATTAACCTTCAGTCCTAGAAAACTGATGTCTTCCGTAAGTTGAGTAAGAGTATCTTTCTTTTCTTTCTTTCTTTTCTTTCAGATAATGTGCAGTTATTTTACATGTAAACCATGTAAAATAACTGTACATTATCTGCGTAAATATGGAATCTGCAGTAGATGTTTTAAATTTGAAGTAAAGCACTTTAAATAACACGAACAAAGTCGCGGGACTTCCATTAGCAGGCACATAATTAAACTAATGAATTGGCCATGCTCTCAGGTTCCTCCTAAAGTGCTTTGAATTGAAAAGGTTTATTGAAACAACAATACTCACCTAGGTAGGTATATTCATTGTATCCCTAATGAATGTTAAGTACTTACCTTTGTTAGAAACAAAATAACTGTTGGTAAATAATTTGATATTTAATACCCTTTAAATAAGATGTGGGTTACTTTTTGTAGGTTTCTTTTGTACTTAGGAACTTATCTAGGTAATTTGAAATAAGGCGTCTGTTTTCGCATTTAACTGTGCCTTCTCGCTTTTATAGACGTGTAAGTACGAGTATTGATAACCTTTGTATTATTTTCTTTGAATGAGTGAATGAGTTTTTGACAGTTGCAAGTCGAGTCTTCTTCTTCTTCTTAGTTAATGGACTGTGACATACTAATGTCAATTCTGCCAATGTCAAGTGTTACAAGTAGTCAGTTTGTTTGTTATTAGTCTTAGTCAATGGTCAATTCTCAATTCTAGACGTCACGCGGAATGGCGTCTAGAATTTTCTTGGGATTCCTGGTCGTTCAAATCACATTGCACCACAATACACATATAAATCAATTATCCATACCCGTCCTGTAGTCACAATTTATTCATTAAAATTCCGCCAAGATTACTGAATAAAACATGCAGTAAAACGGGTAAAAAATATTAAATTAGCAGAGCTATGTTACTCCATGAAATGACAGACGAAGAATCAAGTCGAGTCACCTCTATCGTTCAGAGTGACTCGTCTGGATTTTGAAACTGACAAAGACTCAGTCATCTGTAAGTAATTCATAAACGTCGAAAGTGGTAGAGCGTATTGGGAGTGACAATATTTCGGCAGAGAAGGCGTTACCAGTGGTCTCACTACTTTATCCCACTGGTGGTTGGGTCCACGGTTGTTTTTTTCCCCATAGTTCCACTGCACTAGAAATATTTTTTTTCTTATTTAATCGGCAGTTACAGTGGGTCCACAGGTAATTTTGATTCACCACGCTTTTTACGTTTGTTTTCCTAGGCACTACCGTTTGGCACTACTAGTAGAGTGAAGGGAAATTTTACTTTCCCGTGACACTACTGGTAGTGCTACGGGTAAAAGTACATTTCTAGTGACACTACACTGTTACCAGAGGTTTCACGGGATATTATTTCCCGTGGCACGAGTGAACTTTTTGTGGGTAACATATTTATGTATCTAGACAGACTATAATATATTCTTCTGGCGCTTCGGCGGCCGCTGCCGCGGCACGCTCGCTTTGCTCGCTCGCCTTGCGCGTTGTTTTCTATACTCTAACATAACCTAACCAACTGGTTTCGATCTGATTCAACTTTTTCTCCTGACTCTACTCTGTCCAGTCGCTAATTTGTCCAAATTTATTTATTTATTTGTTTATCCGTGGACCAATTACTGCAGTTCATCTAATCTGCTCAGATCGAAACCACACGATCTTCTTCTTCTTCTTCTGCGCCTCACAGGCTCCTTTCATGCACCACACGGTTATGTTTGCATAGAAATCAAAGCGCAAGGCAAACGAGCAAATCGAGCGTGCCGCAGCAGCGGCCTCTGATGCTCCAGAAAAGTTTAACTATTCAGTTCATGTATTCAGCTGTATTCAGTTCCTCTAATCGGCTCATAGTTGGTTACCTTAGATTCGTAACGTGAATTTCAATAGATTTATGGTTAGAGTGCCTCTTCATTCATGGACACCGGGTTCTGGCCGAAAAGTGTCGTGTTCAGTTCAGAAAATTCAACGGAGCCGTGACACAAGACACCGAGCGCACGTCACCTGTTATCTAGTATTAAGTTTATATTTTGTATGTATGTTAGACTTTAAGGTATTTATCTATGGGCCAATATATTTGTTACCTATAAGTACCATTATTTGTTGCCTGAAATAAAGAAATTATTATTAGAGTAGTGATAAAAAAATATATGGGGTCTATGTGGGGACCCCATAATTAACCATACAATATTTAACTACAGGGAAAAAAATACCGTGAACCCACCAGTGGGTTGAAGTATTGGGTAAAGATTCTATACTCTGACATAACCACAGACAATGTAAACCTAACAATGTGGTTTCGATCTTAGCAGATTAGATGAACTGAAGTGTTAGGTCCACGGATAAACAAATATATAATAAATAAATATTGGTGGACAATGCATACAATTTCATTAATATATTACCTGTGTACCCACTGAAACTGCCGATTAAATAGAAAAAACTTAATCTCTAGAACTACGGGGCATAAAATAACCGGGTACTTACTATTGGGTGAAGGTATTGGGAGCACGTGTAAAAGTCTCTTAGATCGTGAGCTATTGAATGACCCTTGGCGGCCTTAAAGCCTCAGCCAAAAACTATAGGTATAAATAACGCCATTTTTTGACTGTACCGAGATTCTAAGTATTTAATACGAGTAAGGTTTGTTCCTAATCAATACAAGGACGGTATCTAAATCCTCGATAATGTTTCGCTACGAAGCGTCACATGGATGAACGCTGTACATAATCCGACACTTAACAATATGTCACAGTAGCTCATGTCGAAATACCTCATCGTTTATCGTATGCGCAAAATGTTCGATAACGTTCAATACAGAAAATTGTGTAAGCTTAAGAAAGATTTAAAAAACGTGTGCGTCTCGGAACGCCCAACAGAAGTGATCACTTAAACTAATCTAACTAGCGCTGTGAGTTAATGTGAGAGAGGATTCTGCCTACCGCTGCCGTATGCGTGAGAGAAAGGGAAGCCAGACGGACTGACGCCGCTTCGTTACGTAACGCGTTACGTAACGAAGCGGTTTTAAGAAGTTATCACTTCAAAAATTCAATGTTAAAAGTAAAGTCGACCTAGACGATTAAGATCTAGTCGTTCTAGGACTGAGCTTCTTATTTTAAAGATAAAGGTAAATATACCAGATCGATCTGAATACTATCAGACTGATAACTATTACATCAAAAACCTTTACACTTTTTTTTTTTACAGCAATTTTTGTATATTATATATAATCTGAATCTCGGAAACGGCTACAACGATTTTCATGAAATTTAGTATGCAGGGGGTTTCGGGGGCGATAAATCCTTTGGAGACCATAAAATTATTTTTTGAATTTTTTAGTAGGAGGTAGATGTATTTTGTTTATATTTAAAATGGGTCCAACTAAACGCACTGCTCTGCACTGCACGTAACAAAAATATCATCGAAAAAATGATTCCGACAAATTGAGAACCTCCTCCTTTTTGATGAAGTCGGTTAAAAAGACAACACACTCAAACCCGTCAGGTGAGTGGGACCGTCTTGAAACGAACTCCTTCTTCTTCTTATCGTGTATCTAGTTATTTTGAACCAGAGTAGTGAATGGATTAAAGTGCGCCTTAGAGGCTCCTTTCGTGCATTTGGCACATGTCTTCAAACAGCTTAGGTTCTACGTCATGCCGGTCTCCTAACGATGTTTTCCATCACCGTTTGAGAGTACTAGTATGGTGCTCCACTGAATTCGAACCTACAATCTTAGGATCAGAAGGCGGAGTAACTACCACTCGACCATCAGTGCTCTCTAGTGCTCTCTAGTGTTCTCTAATGGGAGCGGTTAATCGTTTAATCTGGCGTGTCAGCTCAGTTGGTAGCAGCTCTGCTCTTAGTGTTCTATCAGTCATCTGGTCCCATAATATAAGGTATGCCTAGTTTGGGGCTAGATGGTGTCGTGTGAATTGTCCCCAAAAAAATCAAACTATGGCGTAAAAAAATTTTGCTATCTTTATTTATTGACATTAGCATGACAAGGACAGACGATACTGTAAAGCTACTCTAGCTAGTTATGTAATTATGAGATAAGATGATAAGACCTTTGAGTTTTATTTTTAAAAGTACATAAGTTACCGGAGTTGCGTTTTTCTTGCTTAATAAGCTTAAGCCAGCTCTAAGCTCCTTTCAAATAAGCGTGCGTAAAAAGTTATTCTCCCTATTAGTAAATCAAATTGTCTTCATAGATAAATATTTATTAGTCATAAAAATACAAGGATAATGTAATTCTTCTTTTCTTCCTATAATTACTTTGTTTGTCTTGAAGACAATTTTGCCAGTGTCGAGTGATTGCTTTGATAAAATGTCGCCACAAAGTCACAGTCGATTGTCATTTGTCTATTTCAAACGTCATCGTGGAATTGACGTCAAGTATTATCGTCGTATACCTAAATGAAATTGCATAAATTTTATTTACATTGAGTGGCTCAGTTGGTAGTTGCTCTGCCTTCTGCGCTGTAGATTGAGGGTTCGATTTCCTCCCAGGATAAACATTTGTGTGAAGAACATAGGTGTTTGTTCTGTGTCTGGGCATTATAAAGTATCATAAGTATGTATTTAAAATATATAAGTATACTATCAGTCATCTCGTCACCATAATACAAGCTATGCTTAGTTTGGGACTAGATGGTGTTGTGTGCATGTCCATATTTATTTATTATTTAAGATTGCAACCTATAATTAAATTCTTTATACAATATGTGATGATGATGTGATTATGTTATATCTTAAAACTACACATAAAATCTATATATATAAAAATGTTATGTTGGTTTGTGTACGCTTCAAAAACTCAAAAATTTCTGCACCGATCAAGCTGAAATTTTTGCATGATATATAATCCGCATCAAGAATTGTTTTTATCTATTTTTTTGTACCACAGCAAAGCGTGGCTGGGTACAGCTAGTATCCAATAAACGCCTTTTTAATTTCGCATGCTTGTGTCACAGACCGACGCGTGACGCAACGTCTGGGTAAGTAGACGTAGTATTCAAATCATATCATCCAAATTCAATTTGTCTCTGGTATAGACCGACCCAACATTCATGAAACGCATTGTTATTGGTGTCGAGACATGGGTTTACGAGTTTGACATACAAACTAGTCAACAAGCTTCGGTGTGGCGTCTTCCAACTGAACCGAAACCGAAAAAACCACGCCAAATTCGATCAAAAGTCAAAGTCATGTTGACTGTTTTCTTTGACTATCGCGGTGTTGTGCACTCAGAATTCTTGCCGGATGATCAAAGGGTAAATAAAGAATATTATTTAAGCGTAATGCGGTGTTTAAGAGAGCAAATTCAACAAAAAAGGCCAGATTTGTAGAATGAAAGTTCTATGATTTTGCACCACCATAATGTGCCTTTGCACAAGGCCATCATTGTGAACGAATTTTTGACCAGAAACTCAACGAGTACCATCGAGCAACCACCTTATTCACCAAATATGGCTCTAGCCGACTTCTTTCTTTTTTCTAAACTGAAATTACCATTTCGTGGCACCCATTTTTATTCGGTAGAAGACATAAAAGAAAACTCGCGGCAAGAACTAAACTCAATTCCGGAAAAAGCATTTAAAAAATGTTTTGATGATTGGAGTGTATGAAGTACTAATATTTTGTGTATTATTGACCGTTTCCCGGTACTTTCTTGACATAGTATTAATATCATATAAATAGTTTTGCCAATATCAAATGATTTTGTTTTGTTATAATTCGTCACATAGTTGCAATCGATCGTGATTTGTTTATTCTAATCGTCAGTCGCCGCGGAATGACCGTCTAGTACAATTTTCTTTGATTCCTCGTCGCACATATCACAAAACAGCATAATACACTTATATAGATATCGTTTATATATTACAGAATTGAAATTCTCAATTCTGTAAAATTCTCAAACATGCACTATAATGTCACAATATTGATCAAATTCCGCTACGATTATCCAACCCAATTCAAAAGCATGAAACAAATAATGCTGTACATTTTACACAGTAGCATCTAGCCGCAAAGTAATCTGAGCTTGTGTTATGTGAACCACATGACTATATTAAGATGGTGCAAATAAACTTTTGTATTGAAAAAAAGTCTTTTTTTAACGCTTTTTAGTAGCTATCTAAGCGTTAATTGAATTATTTAAGGTAATTCTGAAAACCAGCGTTGCCCTACGCCTAATGGCGCAGAGTAACACTAAGCTGAGACTGGTCCTTTTTGGCATATCGACTACACAGACCTTCTTGCACCTACCCTGCTTCTTAACTACTTTGTGTGTTTGCTATAACTCGTGTACATATTTTATTTTTATTTTTCGTTTAGTGTTTCTTTTAGTGTCTTTTAGTATCTTATATTGTGTCTGTGTAATGTTGTGTCAAATAAAGTTTTTATCTATCTATGTATCTAATTGTACGTTATATTATTTTAATTAACTATGATTACGGATAGAAGTCAAACATATTCAAAAATCATCATATTCTTATGTTGATGTCGTAAACTAATTAAAACATTACCAGTTAAACTTTATTCAGAATTTCTAATTTGAAAGTTTACTTATAAAAAAATACTTATTTTTACACATAGAAAAACTCCCAGACCCAGAAGCAGAAAACTTATTTTATAAAAGGTATGTTACTTCATTAAATGTCAAACGAAAAATAAACACATCAAATACTCAAATACCATTCGACTAGCGAGCAGCTTTTCAATTTAAATTAATTATACTATTGGAAAATCTGTCTATAGTATATTAATACCTGCGCCATTTCCGTTTCTGGTATCAATCTAGGTCAGGCTGGTGTCACAGTCTGTGGTCACGAAGCTCACTAATGTGGGACGGGTGTGGACTTACCAATTTTAATCCCGACCAAAGGCACTCAAGGTGAGTCATGTTTTCCTGACAAATTGTATGTTTAGTAGATACGCATTGAAATAAATGTCTTAAGTGTTCAAATAACTCGCGTGAAGTAGTCGTGAGAAATTTGATATTGTGCAAACAATTTTAGCCTAAATTGCTTCAACCAGAGCTTTTTGTGTTGGTAAATATTGGCTGAATTTTGTGTTATTTTTGCGTATGTAAACGGGTAGTTAATTGGGTGTTTGTTTTCTTAAACCTTACATCAGTTCTCACGAACCTTCGTACGTCATTATAAATACCATTTATTTTGTGAATACATAGAAAACCACCAGGCCCGCAACAAACATTTGCAGATCATACAAACATTTACGCCGCGGCGGGAATTGAACCCGCAACCGTCTGCGTCTCAGATGGGCCAAATCGAAAAAAAAGATCGAAAAAGATCGAAAAAGAAAGAAAAAAAAAAAAATATTTGACATATAGCTTTAAAGAGGTCGTCCATTTTAGGACTATATGTCAAACATTTTGGATATATAGAAAATCCTAGAAAAAAGCAACGGAAGAATACTCCGTCTCTGTTTACACCAATAAAACATATTTTAATAAAATGAGGATTTGTTAGTTTGGTTTAAACGCACCTTTAGATGTTTGAAAAACCAATCAAATATTTTTGGCCGCGTCTCTCTAAATCCATTATGTTATTGTTTACGAATAACTCCCTAGGGATTGGGATTGTTGGGATTTAAAAACGTTCCAGCTACTAGGTACTAACCCCAAATATTCCAATGCCTTCCGGTTGTGCCAATGTTATTTTTCTTTTCGTGTTTGCGCTTGTACCTGTACTTTCAAACTGTGAAGAAAAACTTCGCGAGGAAACCGGCACGTCGTAGAAATTAAAAAGCTCTATGACTTGTTTCAAGTGCTCGAAAAGAGTCTATGAATCCTTCAACGACCACTGGCTTAAAATAACTAGTGACACAATAAAAGAAGACCACAGATATTGATTATTTTAAGTCGGTACTCTACGACGTGCTTCTTTGTAAAATTAAAACATTGACTCTAATCGACAAATAAGTCACGAAGTCCTGGTCAGAGTTCATACCGGGTTGGCGCCTAGAACATTCTAGGACAACTAATTGATTTCGTATCACTTTGACATTTAAACCTATTAGTTAGAAGCATTGTTCTTGTACTTATAGCTAAGAGAATCAGAGAACATCTACTGAGCGAAGCTCCTTTTATGTCATAAAGTGCTCTCATGCACTTCGAAATATTCGTTTTTAAAATATTTGGTGCACCGTTGCTGTAGAATACAGATGTCGTATAATAATTCCTGCCATTGAAATGCTAGACGTTTGTATTTTTGTAAACTCAGTTCTTCAAAGGACAGAGACCTTTGACTTGCCGTTAGAAAAATAACGCTTAGGTACAAATGAAATAAATAAATAATCAGACCTCGAGCGAAGCAGGACTTGGAGCGTATTTATTCAGCTAAATCGTTTATCGAACGTGTAAGCATTCCGATGTGTAAGGTTCTGGGGGAAATTGCACGAGACTCCAAATATATTTATTTACTCAGTACTGGCCGGCCTGTGCACACGAATAGTACCTACTGAAACTTTATTGAAATAGAGCAGGTACCAGAGAGTGAATAGTATATTAGTCTAAGATCCCACCATATAACGACCTTCACCGAGCTGCTTAATGGATGAAAGCATTTTATATTAAATTAAATATGTCAATAAATATATTGCAAATGGGTTGGCTAAAAAAAAATCAGTCCAGAATATGATCAATTAACAATTCTAAATTTTTTTTTAGCATTTCACCTGTTTGGTTAATAGACAAATTCCATACCAATCGAAAGTATGAAGCCCATAGAATATGCAAACGAAAATTTACTATTTTTTTTTCCCGTCACAACTCTTGGGTAGGCAGGTATAAACAGGTAAATCGATACAAGTATCCTGCACCGGTCTGGTTAATGAACTAAAGTTAAATTAGAATAGAGATTAATTCATTACGAAAACGGTGGTATAGGGTTGTCTGCGAAAAATCAGTCCTGAATTCCGGTTGTCGAGTTTTAAAACTCTACAAAATGAAATATTGCTGCGAGTAGTATTCTTTATCATTTAAAAATAAAGATTCGACATATATACGTCATGTATCTTAATGGCAGTTAAAAAAAAACTATAACACTTGATTTGATTTGAAATGTATGTATAGTAAAATAAGTTTTTAAATTAAACTGGATACTTATCATACATTTTCAAACCAATTAACTATATTTTCTAGTAATAATTAGAGAATATCCTACAAATCTACATTAATTACACTCTTAATACATAATGTTTGTATAATCTGCAAGTATTTGGCTCTGGTCTGGATGTTTCTATGTATTATTAGTTATTTACAAAAAAAATCGTATATAAGTAGTATATCAGTCATGTGGTACCCATATAACAAGCTCTGCTTACTTTGGGGCCAGATGATGCTGTGTGAAATGTCCGGCATTATTAATTTATTATTTTATTCAGAGTCCTGACTTGATAAGATATTATTAATTAAACAAGAAGAATTACTCTAACAAACTATAAGTAGATACATTTTCAAAATTTGCGTGAGTTGTAGGTAATATATATTTTAAGAAACAGTGGTTTTTACTCACTTAGTAACTTTAAATTTACTGTAATGACGTAATGCTACTTCTTTGTGCACATTGAGTAGGTAAATAACAAATGAGCCATGTTGGACATTACTTACTTAGCTTGGATATATGAGAGCCTAGAGACGTATTAAACGAAGGTAAAAATGGTTATTTTTATTTTGTTTGGGATAGTATGTTGCCAAAACGAGAGTGGCGCAACTCTACTAATAGGGCCGTTACTAATTTTAAAAATAACCGTATACACGATCTCAATAACAAGCGCCTTCATAAAAAAACCCGTCCCAAGTCTTACACCTATTCTTACAACTCTTTAGGTCAGATATACTGTGCGCTATGTGACAGGATAAAATTTTGCTTTGCAAGCCATTTTCGCTCTCAAGTCTAGAGCTAATAAGGTCATCATCATTTTGGTGCCAAAAAATGTGTATTTTACTGTAATGATTCGATTACTTATAATTATTTATTTTGTAATTATTTATTAGTTCTGACGGAAGTAGATCAACCATTTAATCATATTTCGTATATTAAGGCAGTCAATTGACTGTAAAAGACTTGCAGTCTCGTGATTGAACTACCTGGATGGATGGTTGGTTGGAGCGGGAAATAATATTGGGCAGTCTGCTGAGTGATCTCGTAAAGTAAAGTTATCTAGAAATATAGTGGGTTTAAGAACTGAAAATGGAATAGTGCTAACTCTATTTGAGCTGGTTTGATTTCTTACAATACCATGTTTAGGAATTTATGCAGATGTTTTGTTTTTACCTTATGTAGGTGTCCACTACTGTATCAGTAAAATGTCTGGTATCTTGTCAGTTTATTTTTCGCCTAAAGAAATACCCTCATGTTTTGGGCCTTTACGAGGTCAAGTCGTTAACCCCTTACCAGGAAAATGCCCTAACAAAATGTTGAGCCATGGCCAGCTGCTTTCACCTTATGCCATTATAATATCTAAATATGTTTTACAACATGAAATAGCATAGTGTATACGCGTTTTATACAGCGCTGTAGTTATGTTTGTTACTATTATTCATAAACCCTTCTATTTCCAAGTTTTTAATTTTGTAAAGGAAATAAATAGATAAACAGTCCACTAAACCTGAGTTCTCGCTGTCAAGATTTGTTGATTAGATGACGCAAAAGATGCAAACGACAGCAACACGCGCGGTAACTGCACAACAAAATATGGGAACTGGGGCGTAACTTTAGGCGCTGCGCAAACGTAGACACTTTTTGTTGCCAACATGGCACACCAACACAGAGAACCTTGGTTGCTGTATCCTGTAGCGGTAATTGGACACAGTCGCCCGTTGCATCTACTGGCCACTGGTACAATTTGTTACTTGTACAATAACAATACAATTCGTTTGTGCAGCTCAGTACCAATGTAAGGAAATTTGCTAATGTTGCTTGTGTCTTCAACTGACGACTTTTAGTTTCCAGTTACCGACACCGAACACTTTTCAATCGTCAATGAGTATGTGTTAAGTGGGAGCAACTGAACACAAAAATGTTTACGTATGCCCAGGGAGTGGATTTCATACTGGTTCTATAGACATTAAAATTATTCATCGGTGGCTTGCATCTGACACATGAGACAAAAGTGACCACGTTTGCGCCTTGCCTTAACAAATAAATTGACTAGAGCAGTTCACAAACAATTCAACATGAACTAATTAGATATATAAAATAATTTAGATTTTGAATTGATAACTTCTTATGGGAGGGTAAACCGCTTCGTTACGTAACGCGTTACGGTTCCAGTCTGTTTGGCTTCCTTTTCTCTCACGCATACGACAGCGGTACACAGGCTCCTTACTCTAACCCACAGCGCTAGTTAGATTAGATTATGTTATCACTTCTTTCGGGCGTCCCGAGACTCACACTTTTTTTTATCATCAATAGACCTACGTTATACCACGATCTCACCTGATATTAAGCGACGATGTGGCCGAAGACGAGGGGCACGCAGGTCTAGAAGACACTTACTCGAGACTTAAGAGACCTAGATTGCAGTTTTCAGGAGCAAAACATTCCAATCCTTGGCTGTACGCATTATAAATGTGAAAGCAAGGCGCATTGTTCGTAAGGGTGGTAGACTGACAAGCTTTGGATGGTATTGAGCGGTGCGTCTGCTTGTCCTGTTGTGAAAAGGATGGTGGAATTAGATCATGTAATTCCTGGGCACATTCTCCGAAATGTATTCTATATAAGATCGAAAGGCAAGCAACTTTACCGCAGAGCTCGAGACTCTGGAACTTGGTCTCAGCGTTTAGCTGCTCACCTATCATCCTCAATGCCCTACGCTCGATCAAGTCTAAAGCAGCTGGTGTTTTGCTAAACCATTCCATAGATGGCAGCAATACTCCATACCCGACCGGACTTGAGATTTATATAAAATAGAAAGCTGTCCAGGTGTAAAGTATCGCCTCACATTATTGCTAATGCCAAGCTTCGTGGCAGCAGTGTTGGCGTTGGACTCGATATAGGATCCAAAATTAAAAGTCTGTATAAGATTAAAAGATGATCTTCTACAGTTACTGGTACATTTCGGAAAACGGTATAGAGCTTTCATGAATATTTTTAAGGTTTACAAATCAGTCTCTCATAATCTAGTAAAGTCGTAACAGCAGTAACAATTTTCCTTTTAATTTTAGCATATATACTACAATTTTAAAGACTTAAAGTTCCCTCAAACAGTAGTGTAGCTGGGTGGGGAATAAAAAATACTCTATAAAAAATAAAGATATTTAAGCCTTATGTTTATAAAAGAATATCTGTATCGAAAAACTGTTAAAGAGAACTCGTGATATATTTATGAGACCTATCTAACGATGCGCCACACGATAGGGTAGAAAACATAAAAAAATACTTTACATATACAGGGTGTCCCGAAACTAGTATGTTATCCCAAGTGGGAACGATTCTCGACACATACGAGAACAACAAATGTTCAACGACTTTTGTAAATTAGACGACTTTCATTGAAAAAATGTGAAGCAAAGTTTGCTTTTAAACCGGTAGAAGTATCTATGCCTACCTATCTTAGTAAAGCAACAAATTTACAACTGCGCGGGTTTATGCAGGAAGAAGAAGCATTGTTCACAAACTAAGGTTGTCAATTCTAATTATTAAATTGAAATAAATAGTTTTTGTAAAGAAATAAAAAAAAAGGAATTCTTAAGAATTTTATCCCCATATCTATTCGTTTCCATGATTGGAATCACCGTGTTCAGACTTAAAATACTAGTTCCGAGACATCCTGTATATAAGTAGAAACATTACTTTAACGCCTGAATAAATACCATTTTTACAAAAATTTCATGTTTTAACCTTGTAGGAGTCTCTAATACGTATTACACAGCAACATTTATTTACGATAAGACTAATAGTTGCGAGCAAGAGCTATTTTAGTCACGGACAGACAGACAATACATCCTTGTGGACAACACACCTGAAATTAATGTTAATTAATGTCACCTACCCTATTGTTCATACATTAAAATATCATAGATATATCATGTACATCAATTTTCTTTGGGAATGCCTCGATGAACGTGCCTAGATTTCAAAAACTATTGTACGTTTCAATTAGTTGCAACAAATGAATGGATGAATAAATTGATCACATCTAATCATGTCACGTACCAGGCGTGGGCCGATCGTATTGCTTAGCTATTTACTGGGATTCTTTCAAATAAAGCAAGGCCGTCGGCTCCGGAATGAAATATATTTATTGGATTATCCACTGTTCAGTTAAGGTTCATAAAATATATAATGTATTATTAAAAATCAAATAAATATTTTTGTATATATTATAATAGGTATAATAGGTAACTATATAATCAAACGAATTGCTACCGATCATTAATATTTAAAATAAAATAACCTAAACTAAACATCGCAATCTCGGGATGATAATCGTTATATTTGGCGACAGTTCTACCATTCTGAGTACGAAGCTATTATTTAAGAAATAAACATATTATTTTGAAAAAGAAGTTTTTATTCATGAATAAACTACGATTTTATTGATAATCTATCTCTTATTTTAGATACATAATGATATTAATTTGGTAATTCATACCTGGCGACACTTTTTATGTATCTGAGAATGAAAATATTTTGAGGCGATAGATATATTAATTACAATACAAGTTGATGAACTTTGCTGACAAAAAATATAATTCCCTTTTTTTAAATATACATATATGTGTTATATAAAAAAAAATTATCATTATTCTTTTTTCTAGATCAAGTTAGAAAATTTGTAAATTTAAAATGAATTCACGTTTCAAAAGTCGTTGGTCTAAAAATACAAGCAGAAGAAATGTATAAACTTCATGCCATCGCTTTCAATTTGATATTAAATTGGTTTATTGCCTACCCGACACCTTCCCGGTCCCAGCTTTAACTATTAGAATTTCAAAGCTTAAAAACCGGTATATCGAAACCTATTGCATTTATTCGACGCCGTTCGTAGAGCACTCGTAGCACTGGTATCACTTACTAACATTTATGTCATTGGTTAAAAACAACCTTAGACCTTTTACTATCCGTTATAAGAAAATATCCAGTCAGAAACTGACCAGGGAATAGAACATTTTTAGTTTAGCCGAGGCAAAGTAATTATAATGAATCTTTTATGCCTAATCCATTCAGGATTTAGAAGCGAAAGCTTCTTTGAATAGATGATTGGAACGGTTTTCATCCGGTCGTTCAACTTATCATAGAAAGTAGGCGATAATGTTTTATCCAAGCTAAGGCTAAATAATATGCTTTGCCCGTTTGGTTACTTTTTTTTTAAAGTGGGAATTTTGGGAATTTCATAATAGTTTGCGTCTATAGGAACGAACAGATTGACTAAATGTTAAGTCTCTACAGGCAATGCGTGCTCTGTACTTTAGGAAGGAAGTTACAAGCACATTAGCGCACCCAACATGTTGGGCAAATTCGTAGAGAAAAGCGGCGTCAGACGAGATAGAGTTATGTATCTCTGTCTCGTCGTCATCGTGTTATCATCGTCTCTCAACTTATGTTAGTCACTATTTAAAATAATGCCATCTTTTTTTTTAAGATAATGTTAGATTCTTCGTTTGTCATTTCATGAAGTAACATAGCAGTTCTAAAATAATTGTATATTTTTCGTACGACTGCATGTTTTATTCAGTAATCTTATAATCTAATGAATAAATTGTGACTTCGTAGCAACATGTACCTATTGACAATTGAATTATAATTTTATTATGGTGCAATGTGAATTGAACGAATTGAATTGAAAATTCTAGACGGCCGTCTAGAACTTTCTCGGGATTCCTCGTCGTCTTCAATTCCGCGATGACGTTTAATACAAATAATGAGCGACTATCCGATTAAGACTATATTATCAAACAATCACTTGACACTGGCAAAATTGTCATCATTATGACACATGCCCTTAGCGAAGAAGAAGATAATAACAAATATTGACAGAGCGAATCATAGGCAGTGTTCTAGTTGTGAAGCGTTTATAAATAAAGCCGATAATGTTAGGCACTAAGAGATTATTCAATCTGAATTGCACTCTATGGCATTGAAGAAAAAGTCGCTATCTATATATTAAAACGTGAAGCAAATACTTTGTACCCTTTTTTACAAAAATTGCGCGGACGGAAGAGTATGAAATTTCGCACACTTATAGTTTATATTTGTTTAAAATTATGCTAAAAATACATTAATATAATAAAAATCAATTGCTGTTAGTTAGTCTCGCTAAAACTCGAGAACGGCTGGACTGATTTGGCTAATTTTGGTTTTGAATTATTTGTGGAAGTCCAAAGGAAGGGAAGGTTTAAACCTTTCCTTCCTAAGGTGAGTAAATTGATAAAAATGCTTGCTTTTTTATTATTTTTTATTTTTTATTCTGAGGCGGTACGAAGTTTGCTAGTTATTAATAAAATTAATTATGGTTGAATTTCGACTAGTAGGCGACCACTAGTTTATATAAATGTTTCCGTAGAGTTACCCTTTTAATTTTTACAATTAAGTATTCTAAAGTCTCTAGGAACATCCTTTTGCCTACTTTTAACTTATGCATGCATTTATATACATTTAGCTTAGGTCAAACATAAATTTTTAGTTACATTGTACCGTGAGTGGTGCTGCATAATTCTGGTGCTGCATTCTAAATTAGGTGTTAATTACGAATCACATTTTTTAATAAAAAGACCGACCCTTCAAGTTATACTATAATATATTAATGTATTTATTTAAAAATAACTATAAATAAATAATCTCAGACATTTCACACAGCATCATCTGGCCCCAAAGTAAGCAGAGCTTGTGTTATGACTACCACATGACTGATATACTACTTATATACTTTTTGAATATATACTTATTATACATATAAACACCCAGACCCAAGACAAATACTTGCAGATCATACAAACATTTGAGAATCGAACCTTCAACCTTCTTCGTCTCAGGTGGGCCTTGTCCCACTGCGCCACAGAGGTCGTTATCATAACATGGGTTCTCATACTAGGCAAGCCAGTAGGGCTATCGCACTTTTTGTCAACGTAATTGTCATTGAACGGATTGGTTTTGGCAAAGGTTTGGATATAGCTAATCTGAATGTCAAAATGATACCGCGCTTTTCTTCTTGAACATTTAATCGTTGATTTTACCAATCGAACAAATTTTTATATAGATCTACCTAGTTTTACTTTATGCACATATTACTTGGAAGTACTAAATCAAAAACGTTCGTTAGAAAGTACTGTCAAAAATAACGCGATCCCGCAACGTTTGACAACGTATAATCCAAATTAGAACTAAATCGTTTCCGTTTTAGTGATTAGCGCAGTATGAAATATGTCAAAAATAACGATTTTTGTTTTATTTAGCTTTGGTTCAGGCGTTCAAATTACCGTGATCGGCCCCCAGGTATCATTCAATACAATACAGTACAATAAACACTTAAAATATTAAAGAACTGTAGCATCAAAATAGTAAGTACTTAAAATACCAATAACAGTAACTATATTGAATTTTTGATTCGTGAGCACACAAACCCCGTTTTGTTGTCTTTCAAAACTAATGATTTTGTCAATAGCATGGTCATGAAACTACTTACGTATGAGTCAGCGGCCGGTTCTTGGTTTGACATTTCACGAATTAATATACTTCTTCTAAATTAATTAGTTTTCTCGTGCTATTTTATGTTTTATTTCGTAATCTTAGCGGAATTTTAATCAATAAACTGCGAATTCTAAGCACAAGTGTAGACAATTTAATTTCGGCCATTCCGCGATGGCGCTTAGAAAAGACAAATGAAAACTTCGATTTTGTGACGATATTGTAACAAAAGAAAATGCCAATTAATTACACTCATGTGTTTTTTATTGGCAAAATTGTTACCAAGACAGATGCCATTATAGGAAGAAGAAAAAGAGTCAGTGATGACATAATGATGGAGCTAAATGCTGCTCGATGGCCTCCATCGTGGCAATACAGTTGTTAAAAAGCCACGACCATTAATATAATACCGACCTCGGTGATGTAGTGGGATCGCCGAGGTATTTATTATATTAGAGGTCCCACTACGGGACCAATGATTATATGATCTGCTAGTATTTGTATCGGGTCACAAAAATTCAAAATGCTACTGTCGTCACCCATTCTGACTGCCCTGGCAGAAGGTTTATTATCTTCGTTGAACTGGTAGGTAGAAATTACTTAGTTACGCCTCGAGCGCTTCGTTTATTCAACAATTAAAAACTTACAGACCTCGAAAACCCTTGTCGCACTGAAGTAGGTATAATTTGTTAATTTCAACCCACCAAAGTTACCTGCCCCATTATTACGTAACGGGGTAGGTAACATCAGTAGGTTGCAGACTCGCGACAACTCGCAATTGGCGTGAACTGCGCAATCAGTGCTGTCAGACAAACAGATTAGAGTTCTGAAGTCCAACAAGCAATTTTAGAGAAAAACGGTCTTCCGTTGACCGGACAGACGGTGACCGTTTTTCTCAGGAACGCGTGAAGGTAAATAATATAAAATACATAAGTTTGCTGTCCATTGGAGCTGTAGAAAAAACAAATTTCTAAGTCAACGCAATCGCAAATACGGCCTAAGTACGGCAATTTATGCCACAAATTTTGAACTCGCCTGTCTCGTAAGTCAAAGCCAATGGGATATATCCCGTTGACTTAGAATCATGATGAAATTTAGCAAGAAGCAAGGTCTAACAGCACAAGTAAAAATCTGGAAACCGTTAAGTTAAAATATCACAAAAAATGGTTGTCTGTAAAGTTGTTTTAAGGACGATAATTTAACGTGATAACGTCATAAGAAAACATTGATGAAAAATTGCATACTTTTAACCTATTAAGATGCGTCACAAGCCGAACGTGTATTAGGCCGATCGTGCCTCTCTATCACTTGTACCACGCTCTCGCCTATTCCGCGCTCTCGCTTGTTCCGCGCTGTTGCTTGCACGCTCGGCTCAGTCGGAACGTGACAATTTTTCGGTCGTGCAGCCTTCAACGATTTATAAGACGTTATCACGTCAAAAATATTTGTGATTACAAGCTTAACAACAAAGTTCGGTGTTTTTATTGTAAAAAATGGATTAGTAACCGATTGTTACGGAACCATCATACTGATAAAAGTGTGTAGGCTGACAGCGAATTCAGCACTTGACTGATTTATTTTATATAATTTCCGCATCCCATAATCCCATAATCGTTTACCTGTTATTGGATAGGTATTTTATTATAAAGTTTCTTGGTCAATTTTTCGATATAGATATAAGTTGGTTAAATATTAACCTTTGAGGTGGTAATTTTGCTTTGAGGTGGTTTTTTTACGACTTGCGACTCTTAGATTGTTGTCGCGCTGTTATTGTCGCTACTGCTTTATAATAACCCCGCTGGATCCGTGTTGGATAATTGGGTAAAATTGTTTGTAAATTATTTATTCATATTACGAATTAACTTGATTGCGAACAAAGTTTAAGTTCGGACGCACAGTTTCACATCATGGGAAAATCCTTTTAAAAACGTATGTTTTGTATTTTTAGCTAGAATATCACCCGCTACTTTTTTCGCGACATTTTTAAGAGCTTACTTAATCTCTAGTACAGGAAGTTAGAAGGTTTTTTGAATTCTATCATTTTTTTATAAATATTTGTGAAAATTTCACACACCATCTAGCCCTAAACTAAGCAAAGCTTATAGTACGGGAAGGAGACAACCATAGTATACTTATATACAATAATTATACTACAAATTCGTACTTTGATACTTTATAATTATAACACCCAGACACAGAACAAATATCTATGTTCCACGCATAAATAATAAATAAATAATGCTGGACATTTTCACATAGCATTATCTGGCCCCAAAGTCAGCAGAGCTTGTGTTATGGGTACATGATATACTACTTACACACTTTTTTTTTGTAAAAACATACTTATTATACATAGAAAAATACCCAGATTCGAGACAAATAATTGCACATTATACAAACATTTGTCCCGTGGCGGGAATCGAACCCACAATCAAGAGGTTGCGGGTTCGATTCCCGCCACGGGACAAATCTGCCTGTCTCAGGCAGGCTTCACCCATTGCGCCATAGAGGTCGTCATATTTGTCCTTGGATGGAATCGTATCTTCAGTTCACTACGCAAAAGACAAAGTCACTACCAAATGAGCTTTCTGAGTCTATCGACACTAATAATGTTAAGGGAAAATATTTCTGTGTTTAATCGTTTAATGGATAAACTCAAAGTACTTTACCGATTATAAAAAATATTTCACATATAGATACATATATGTAAGCTATATTATAAGCTTATATTATTTATATTATAAGATGATCTGTATATTAATATCATAAAAAACAAATATCCCTACGATAATTGCAAAAATGTAAACCGTGTACCCGTGCAAAGTCAGGGCGGATCGCTAGTAAGAAAATAAGTAAACACACATTATGCTCTAGTTTTAGTACTAACACAAGTCGCGTAGTTTTTTATTCAGCCATTCAGTAACGGCACAACGAGTAGATCGAGTACTAGTGGTAAAATCGCGACTTCTTTTGTTTATAAACTTTGGAGTCTTTAAATCATTTCGGGATAAAAGTATCATGTGTTATTTCATGTCATTTTCTCACATACTATGTGAGCTGCTTGACTATGTGGCTAACAAAATGAGCAATGCTTATAAAGTTGACGTCGTGTATACGGACTACTCGAAGGCTTTTGATAAGATTATGATTTCACATAAAATCTTATAAGACGACCTCTGTGGTGCAGTGGGCTAAGGTCCGGCTGAGACGCAAGAGGTTGCGGGTTTGATTCCCGCCACGGGACAAATGTTTGTATGATCTGCAAGTATTTGTCTCGGGTCTGGGTGTTTCTATGTATAATATTTATGTATTTACAATAAAAAAGTATATAAGTAGTATATCAGTCATATGGTACCCATAACACAAGCTCTGCTTACTTTGGGGCCAGATGATGCTGTGTGAAATGTCCGGTATTATTATTATTATGATTATTATTATTACATATTTTTCACATACATATATTACAGTTACTAGTGATCCCTGCACTAGGCCATGCCTGTATCGCGGGAGATCGGTTAAGCAAAAAGTGATTACCTGACACAAAAGAACACATTACAGGGCAGATAAACAATAAAACATTGGTAAAGTAAACTAAAGAAAACTATAAAAAAAACAATAATTTAAGGTAAAATTAAAATTAAACTAAGTAAACATGAACAAACCAAGACTACGATAACATCACAAATAAGTGCAGTGTGGGGAGAATGCATACTAGGGACTTTAGAGAGGCATAAGTGAGTGAGTGAGCGTCAAAGTAAGTAATATAGAGAGGGAGGGGGAAGAGGGAAGAGGGAATGGGTTGATAACAAGAGACTATGAAAAAGTTATTGTGGATTTCCAGAAGGCTTTCTGTTCCGTTATAATCCAATGTCTTCCAATTCCAATGTCTTATTTATTAGGTAAATAAAGCTTTCAATGTTCCAGTCTTAATTCTAGAAAGAACTACACATGCTAACCTAGTATACTCCCTACAAATTACGCCTCAAATACTTTTATTAACCGTTTCATGAACTTTAATAATGATTTGTTTTCTATCTTAGCTATTTTTGACCTCTCCCTGTCCAAATTTAAACATGCCAAATTTTGTATGTAATCCATGTCGTCCCACTGCTGGAAAGGTCTCCCCCAAATCCTTCCAACTAGCTCTATCCTTCGAGATAGCCTACTATCCTCTCTCAAAGTTGTCATGATGGTCCCTACAACGCTTTTTCGGCCGACCGCGACGCCGCTGTCCGTCAGGCTGCCAGGTTATTACCATGTTGGCCCATCTGTCTGAATGCATGCGACTCACGTGACCTGCCTAGTCCTACTTAAGCCTGGCCGTTTTATTACCCGCATCAGCAATTCCAGTAATAAAGCGCATGATACTGTTTCGTACTCGGTCGTTTGCGTTTGAATCCGAGAATGCTGCGCTTCATTGCTCTCTGGAAAATCTTATGTTTAGATTTCTGCAACTCGGTCAGTGACCAGGTCTGAGTACGGTAGGTTAGGACGGCAAGATACACATGTCTAATGTTTAAATGAACTATGGATTAGTACCTGGATGACCGAGCTCAGCTCGGTGTCAAACACGGAAAACCTTGATCAAGATTATATTTCTAATTGTTTCAAAATTATTTCAGCTGATATATATTTATTTCTTTGAAAAAAACAAACAATAATAAAAATCATTAAAACATTACACATGCCTAACATTATAACAATACCTTTAACGAGCATTTCTTGTTATATATAATCTGAATCTCGAAAACAGCTCCAACGATTTTCATGAAATTTAGTATGCAGGGGGCGATAAATCGATCTAGCTAGGTTTAATTTTTAGAAAGCGTCGTTTTATCCGTGTTTTACACCCAGCTAAGCTCGGCTCGATACATAAAATTTCATACAAATCGGTTCAGCTAATATTACGTGATTGATTACGAAACATCCAATCATTTGTATCCATACATTATTTCGATAGCATCTCGGTTTCTAAACGGATCTTGATGAAATTTGGTAAAGAGATAGAAATAAATAAAGAAATACATTTATTTAGCACACATACAAGACAAACAATACAAGAATATATACGGTTGAATTGAGAAACCTCTTTTTTAAGTCGGTGAAAAGGAGCAGATATCAGCGGAAAAAGAACAAAAACAGGCCAAGAATAGGCCACAAGGAAAAAGGTTAACAAGTTACAGTGCACATATAAGAGTATATGAACATAGAAAACTAGGCTCAAAATTAGCCCTTCCCGCGAACCAATCAGCGTTGTAGTGTCGTCAAAAAGGTTCAATCTAAGCATATATGCTACTTCCAAACACGGTAAGAGAGTAGCAGCTAGTGTGGTACAGTCAACAGAACTCTTAATAATATTTATAGAACAAATTAATTACGTCTTAATGAAGCCGGACAAAACGCTTCGTTTCTTTAAGAACAAGTAATGATAACTAATTGTGTTGGGTAGACAATTCATCCTTAGGTCATTCCTTATCTGTCATTTACTTTTATGGCTGCCTATAGCTTAATCGAGTTTTCAGCTAGCAATAATAAAACAAATAAATAAATAATCCCGGACATTTCACACAGCATCATCTGGCCCCAAAGTAAACAGAGCTTGTGTTATGGGTGACATAACTGATATATTATATAAATACTTATATTTTTGTAAATAGATACATATTATACGTAAAAACTCCCATACCCGAGACGAATACTGGCAGATCATACAAACGTTTGTTTTTTTGAATTGCAGAATTCTGCGGGACCTAAGGTCCGGCCACTGGTCCACATAATGGTTACACATAATAACTACATAATAATGGTTTGTAGTAATATAATAAGGTATTATGTTTATTAAACTAACCCTGATATTTTAGTTCTAACTAACTTGGAGTGACGAGATAAAAGGGTTAAAATTTCCCTAGTGGAAAGTCCGGGAAAACGTAGAAAACTAGAAGGAAAATTGGTAGATTTAATTTTTAGGTTGGTCGATTACTTATTTTGCAAAGCAAATGTTTTAGGCTTTGTTACCTAATAAAATGACTTTGAATATGTACAAAACAATCAAGGGCTTATAATATGAAATTGCCATTCAATGTACTGATACTGAATTAAAATTAAGCCTGCATGGTGTGGAATTTCAGAGTGATTCCTTTATTCTCCTTGAGAAACTCCTCCTTTTTAAAAGTAACCGAATTTTAAAAAGGAAGTTGCTCTCTATTCGTCGTTTTTTATGTATGTTCACCAATTACTTAAAAACGCCTGAACCGATTTAGAAATATAGGTTATAACTTAATCGAAATCAGTCAAACGGTTTTTAAAAAATCAACAAAAATCGATGACATTTTTTATGTTCGAGAAGTCGGTTTTCTTTTTAGTTTTGAAACTGTAATTATAATACGACAACTATATTTTTATTAAAAATAAATATGACATCAGATTTTTTGACTTTCAACTGTTTTTACACTCGGTTTTGTGGGTAAAGGTGGATAATATAGGTATTGGAAATTAGACGCTTTTAATGAGTTCCGACGTAGAACTAACGCAGTAGATTAATAATGATGTTAAATACTTTGATTAAATAAATAAACTTACAAATGTTTGATTTTTTTTGGTACAATACCGCAATTTCATGTCCTAGTCCCTAAACATGAATGTCATGGAATTTCCAGACATATAGTATAATAGTACATTGATAATTCCATTGATGTGCTCGTAGCATATGTAAGTTGTCCCAAACAGAACAGCGATGCAGTGAAATTTTCATGTGCGCTTCCATACTTTGGAGGGTACTTTAAACTGTCAGGATTTTCAAAATTTGTTAGACTAAGACGGAGACCTTCAAGCGGCTTTTAAATTTTGTCACTAGAGTCAAACTCGTTGCCAGGAAGAGATCGCTCTCAAGCGATATGGCCGCCCATTGTATCACTTAACTGTTTGTCCTTACCTTCCTTCCAAACTGTTTGTCTCTACTGTATTATCAATTTCGGTGTGTGTAAATATACCAAATAAACATTTATTCTTATTCTATTCTATTCCAAAGTATTCTTACCATGTTTAAATTGTTATTTTGTATTTTTATTCCATAAGGTGTACAATAAAGTTATATTATATTCTATTCTATTCTTGAGGACAGACATAGGTAACTTTTTAAAGTGATTCCTGGTTAGTAAAGCCGCAGGCAGCAGTTGTGTTATAATCCCGTGCAGACTAGATTTGGCTTGTGATTTCACGGAGCGCCATGAGCAGATGCAGGTCTTGCATAATAATTACCTGAATACCTAAAAGCAAATACAGGTGGGAATTAAGGCTTCAAACACGTGTATGCGCTTGAAACTAGCTTTGGTAATGTTACATCATGTTGAAACGCTTTTAAAAGGGTTCTTTGTAGTGAGGAATTTAGGTTCGACCTCGTTTCGTGGTATTTACGTTCTCAAAGTGTGTGAATAATTTTAAACATAGCCAATGAACGTACATAGACATGATCTTACCAAAAACAAAGTCTAAGGGTGTAACTTTTATTTACTCAATAGTTAATGTGTTGTTTAAATCTTTTGCCATCTTTATCCAATGACATTAGAATTACACACACTGTTTAGTTCACTGTTTAGTTCACACAGTATTTATTCTTTTTTTATTAATTTTAGTTTCCGTTTCATATTATACCTCTTAGTTAAACAGATCTTGCCCTAGAACATTGTCCTTCCGTGCTAGAGAGGAGAGCGCTGACTCTGCCACGCAGTTTCTAACTATTGCAGTTGTCAACATTTACACTCGTTTTTTTGTGTTACATGTGTTATGGGTTAAAATTTTTTATTGTTTTATTTTTTGAATTACAAGCACAGAGCATAAAGGACGGGTAGAGGAAAGCGGATTTTTTATGAAGGATATTAAGTCCTATCATATTTCAAAGCAAAATAAAAAATATCTGTTGGAGAAGTTGCTACCTGGACCTGACAACAAAAATTATTAAATATTCTGACTTTATTGGTATTATTATTTTATGTTATTGCGTAATTTTGATGATTTATACCTTTTTTAATATACATTTTTCATTTAATATTTCGTGTTTAATTGTAATTAATTCATAGTGTACATTCAAATACAATTTGTAACATAATTGTTAATGAATAAATGAAATGAAATATGTACATAGTGGATTGCTTTCATTCATCTCCTGCTCCCAGCCTAGCTTGCGCAAAGCGCTTTTAAGATTTAGAGCATCAATTACTATGGATTGATTAATGCTTCAAGGCCTGCAGAAGAATCTTTATGAATTTCCTTTAAACAGTTTCATCTGCTTGATTAGACGAAGTTTAGTATAGAGAGTAGAAAAGTTGTAGGTACTACCTATTTGGTACTTTTTCAACTTTTCAGCGTTCCAGAGACCACAAGGAACACTTATAGTTTTGTATGTGTCTGTCTTGCTCGTAGACTATTAATTAATGTTTTCACAGTAATACATAGGAAAAATTGTTTTAAGGGTAACCGCTTTTATATGTAAAGTGTATATTTTTCTAATTTTACAACGTTATTATGTGGTATATCATTGGATAGGTCTCTTAAAGCTAAGAGGTGGTATTTAAAACACTTCGATACAGGGCGTCAACTCTGCGAACTGATTTCGATATATCGCAACTATAAAGTCGTCGAAATGTACGTTGAATTTAGTCAATTTTACAGTATTTCGTTAGCAAATTCAAACTATTATATCGTCTGTTGTGAAGGATTACGACATTGATTGTCAAAAATAATGTCGGTTATTCCATCGCAACGAGTCGCAACGATGTAGCGAAGAGTAGGGTTTTCCACGATTATTGTCCCGATGTTATATTAAAGTTTATAAATTTCAAGAGTAGGCCCCCAGATTTACAATATAAATCCTACGTTGTTGTAGACGACCTCTGTGGCGCAGTAAACGAGCACCCGCCTGAGACGTATAATGTTTGTATGATCTGCAAGTATTTGTCTCGGGTCTGGGTGTTTATATGTACAATATGTTTTACCAAAAAAAGTATATAAATGGTATATCAGTCATGTGGTACCCATAACACAAGGTCTGCTTACTTTGGGGCCATGTAAATGTAAAGAAATGTCTGGCATTGTTTATTTTATTTATAGATATAATATATATATTATATATTATATATATATATTATATATATATATTATATATATATATTATATATATATATTATATATATATATAATATAGATTCACAGATATACAGACTTTTCGTTTGATAAATATTAAGCTTTGCCATTGTAATTTTTAATAGAGTACAGCGTCCTTGCCAGTGAAACTGCTGTTTGAGGGTACTTTAAAACTTTTCAAAATAGTAGCATAATATTATGATGAAAATTTACGAGGAAAATTATCACAGCTGTGTAATATGAATAAGACTGTACTAGATTATGAGTTGCAGCCTTATATAAAAACCTTCTAACAATCTCGTGTAAAGAAACTTCTTGTAGTTCGCTACAAGAAGTTGTTAAAGAGGTTGAGATGGTTTAGATGGTTGTAGATAGATGGTTTTAAATTGGTTTGGGACCTGACCGCTAGTCATTCTTCTTCATAATGGAATATTTACTTTGGAATATTTCTCTGCTTGCCAGACACGCGCTTGCCCAATTTATTTATTTAGTTATACATTTAAAAATAAATACCAGCAAACATAATTATAACTATTGTTACAATTTATAAGATACTGGCTTCTGCCCGCGGCTTCGTACGCATAGTACATACATAAAAAGTAGCCTACGTCCATTCCTAAGATACAATCTATATCCATACTAAATTTGATTGATGCAAAAAAAAGTCGTGTGACACAACTTTTTTTCACAGAATCACTCGCTAGGCCAATGTGAAGATTTCCAAAAAATTTCATCAAAATCGATTTAGGACCGATCGGTCTATAGTGAACATATACACACACATTGCCTTTTATATTATGGATTTCAATATATAAATAAAACGAATTCCTCTACTGCTAAAATTAATTATCATTTCTTATAAGCACCTTCTTTTTATATCTCAACAATAGCACCTGAGGGTCCTCAGTTCATATTTCTAAAGCTGTAAAGGTCTTCTCAATACACGTCCCTGTAATAGAAGCCTTGATATATTTTATCAACTCTTATAAGGCTCATTTCAGAAGTTGTCTATTCAGTAATGATTTCTGCCTATTTTATTCAGATCATTTGGTTTTATTTTACTCTGAACCGTTATAGAATATGTTTCAGAATTTTATTTTAGTCTGAGACATTAATGGGTTTGAGTAATCGTACTAGTTTTTTTCAAAAACACATCTTTTGTATTAACTTAATAAATAAATAAATATTGATGGACAATGCACACAACACCATCTAGTCCCAAACTAAGCATAGTTTGTATTATGGTGACCAGTGGGGCGATTATGGAACTTTGATACTATCAAAACATTGATACTTATAGCTTTCAGTTACTATTGATGAATTGGTATTACGGATCGCTGCGATTTCTACCGGCTTCTATCGCTAGTTACAATGTGAAGTTGGTGTCAAACTATAACTCGACCAATTTACAAAGTACTATTGTGGTAGGAAACGTGTTTGCGTACTAAGCATTTAAATACATCGTATATGATTGATTAAGATAATGCCTAGTGCTAATCGAAAATTGATAGACATTGATGCCGATTGCTAATCGAAACTGATAGACCATAGACATTGATTGTATCAAGAGTTCCATAATTGCCATACAGATGACTGATAGATCTATATACATGAAAATGTTATGTTGGTTTGTGTACGCTTCAAAAACTCAAAAAGTTCTGCACCGAACGAGCTGAAATTTTAGTTCTTTGCTTAGTTTTTTGTACCACAGCGAAGCTTGGCGGGGTACAGCTAGTATCTTTTATATTTTTATATACATTCTTATGATACTTTATAACACCCAGACACAGAACAAACATCTATGTTCTTCACACAAATGTTTATCCTGGGAGGGAATCGAACACTCAACCTACAGTGCAGAAGGCAGAGCTACTACCAATAAAATAATAACTTCTAAAACTCATGGTTTTGAATATAATTTTCACTCAAAACAGGATATATACCATGATCTACGAGTTTTTCTTTTTCCCGATATTTCGGCCCAAATGCATGCGCCATGATAAACTACTCAGTTTATCTCGTTATCTCATGATCAGTTTATCTTAAAAAGCATATCCCGTTTTGACTGAAAATTAATAAAACTATTGTAAGGCTTATGCGTAAATTTTCTTAGAATTTGAGCCTATGAGTTGTACTACTCGACTACTTACTGCTTCTAACGTTCATTATATCTTGTTTGAGCATCATTATAAAACAAACGTTGAAAATTCTAACTAATAAGTCTATAGATGTAATAATTAATTCCCTCAACGTATTCCATGAACCGCAAGAAAAGCAAAAAAACCCTGTTTTTATAAGAAACGAAGCTCGGTCCCCAGAGAAGCTTAAATATCTTAAACCGCACCTTTTTCTTTACAGAAACAATATTTAGATTTAAATTAGATCGTTCCATTTGAAGGGTAAATAGAAAGGAGCCCCTGAAGTTTACTTTCTGTGCTCTTTTATACGATTCTATGCCCGTCATATAATCTCACTTAGCGAAACTTTCCTTGAAGCGTATTTCTGAAGTGGACGTGGTAACCGAGTTGTCAGGGCTGTGTTGCCTGTCATAAATAGGCCGAAGTTTTTGGTAATACTGAAACTTATATGTTCGTGATCAGGAACCAATTTCAGTCTCTTGATTGAATAATGCAACATTTTAAAGCGAATTTCAATAAAGCGATACATATTGATGGGCAAGTCACACAGCACTATCGAACCCCAAACTAAGCAAAGCACGTGTACTATGATGACTTAAAGAATTACTTATATTTATATAATTGTAAATACATACTTATGTTACATAGTGCATATGTTATTTATTCATTCATATGTTTGACCGGCCTGTCAGCTCAGTTGGGAGGAGCTCTGCCTTTTGTGCTGTTGGTTGGGGGCTCGACAAACATTCGTGTGATGAACACAGGTTATTGTTCTTATTTGTACGTATTTGGGTGTTATAAAGTATTAAAAGTATGTATATAAATGTAAGTATTCCATCAGTCATCTAGTCACCATAATACAAGCAATTTTATCTACATATATAGATTTCGTTGTGTGCATTTGTCTCAAGTCAAGTCAAGTCAAAAGATATTTTATTCAATACAATCACAAGGATCACTTTGGAATGTCATACATACTAGGTGAATTCCTGTAGTATTCAACTTTACAGAAATGTCAACCTACCACCCTTAAAGACAAAGCGCTTTGCTTCCACATTTATAATGCGTACAGCCAAGGATTGGAATGCTTTGCCGTCGTCTGTCTTTCCTGAACACTACAATCTAGGTCTCTTCAAGTCTCGAGTCTCGTCTCACGATGGGGCACGCAGGTCTAGAAGACACCTATTTAAGGTGTCTTCTAGACCTGCGTGCCCCATCGTCGGCCACATCGTCGCGTCGCTTAACATCAGGCGAGATCGTGTTCAAACGTAGGTTTATAGACGATAAAAAAAAAAGTGCCAATTCCTCCTAAGCCCGAGAAGAACTGGCAAGATACTCGTCCTGGTCCTTGCGCTTTTTTACATTATCCATCTTATAACTACACATGAGAGTTTATACATTTCAAATGTTAACTGTCTGAGGGCAGAGCAACATGAGGCTATGCATTTCTGTCAATAATATAGTCATTTACTATACATCACACATCACACCGGTTACAGAACAAATACTCTATGTGTACATAGAGTGTAGACACACAAATATTTGTCAAGAGTAGAAATCAAACCTACGAACTAAAGTGCAGAAGTTACAGGAGCATTGAATCATGAGACCAGTCAATCATGCATTATATTATCCATCTTTTACAGGTTTCCATCGATGTTTAGAGATGTTAAACCTGCCTCCATCGAGTTATGGAAATGTTGATGTCGCTGACCGCGTGGTGAACACCAAAAAGGTCTATTCAAGGAGGCCGTGGTATGCTCCACCGATCGACCCCGCCGAGATACTAAGGGAGCAAGAAAAATACAATACAGGTAAGAGCTATTTTTATCCGACTTCAAAAAAAGGAGGAGATTCTCAATTCATAGTTTTTTTTGTATATATTTATGTTCACAGATTACTCAAAGACGCCTGAGCAGATTGCGAATTTTTTTTTGTTTCAAAGGACCCATTTAAATTTTATCTAAAAAATGGTTTTTAAAAAAACAATAAAATTGAAAAATTGTATACATGGATGATATTTTATTTACATGAAGTCGGTTGTCTTTTCAGTTTTTATTTTATTTATTTTATTTATTAAACAAAATCCACAGCTCTTAATAAACAATATTACTTAAACTAACGCATTTATCCTAAAGCCAATAACGGATTTACATTTTATTTACGTTTTAAAACGTAATTATTGCAAAATACGTTTCAATACACAACATGCTCCAATAAAATATTCCCTCAAGGTAACTGCATTACGTTGTATGATCTTCTGATACAGTCATACTCGTAATTCAATATCCGTCAAGAGAAATATATTTTCGCACTAAAATACGTGTTCGACTTGTACATTTCTATTCAAATACAAGTATCGTTTTATATTGTTAGGTGTACGTAATATGTTCGGATATATATCTATATGTATATCACTTTTATATATGTACCTTCCGATCACGTCGGACTCCAGATCAGAAGGTTATCTAACTTTGGATATGTTATTTTTATAAATGAAATACTTAGTTGTTAATCACTCAGTGTCTATTCCGTATTCATGTAGGTACATGTATTATTCGTCTGCTTGTCGGGAGTTGACTGAGGTATCCAGCGCGCGGGAAGTATTGCATTGCTTATATTTTGCTTAGCTAAGCTGCGCTGCGATCCCTACAATCATCCCCTTCCAAAAAAAAATTTTTCACAAAAAATCGTCTTTACAACTTAAAACTATACAAGTTATAAAATGTTCAAGTTCATGCTGCGAGGCACACAGGAATGTGCTGCGTTGCAAAGATAGCGGGTCGTAACCTACTATTGTGTAGTCATGACGCACGCGATCTTGCATTACAAAGTTGCTAGTCTATTTATAGAATCTACTTTATAATTACTTGGGTTCCGTTCAATGAAAGTAATGAATTTATATTAAAGTTTTTTTTTTTATCCTACAAGGTTTCACAATAAAAATCAACAAAAATTACCCAATAAGGCTTTACACAATACAAAATCAACAAAAAATACTTAAATTTTGATACATAATAAATGTTTAACTACTTACTTATTTGTTTACTTAACCACTGCTTATACCGATTACTTAACATGGGTTCTGATACTGCGACTGCATCACAATAAACTTATCTTCTGTACCGATCCGGCGATAGCGGTCTGGGGCACGCAAAAACCGGCGAACCATTTGGTAATGATGCGATGACATACTGACTATAACCCATTATTATCAAAAATGCAACTAGGTAGGTATTTAAACAAAGTGTTCTACTATCTGTTTGTTGGACTGAAATGACCAAAAAAATGTTCATTTCCTTTCATGACTGAGTGATTTCACAATTATATAATGCTACGTAAACTTTTTACCTTTAAAAACTTTACCATTCCTTTCTAAAATGCGATAGGGGCCATCATAAGTAAGACATACTGATTTCTTTACATATCGTTCCGCATAAACTCATGTATGCATGTCTCCAAATCTTCACTTACAAAAAACTTTTCGCGCATCGCCTTAGCTGGCTACAAGTTTTAACGTAAGTTTTTATGCATGAATTACAATTAAATATGTTACCGTTCTGTGTTATCTCTATTAAGCACCTTTTTCCGTACGGTCTTGCACGCTCTGCTGACAATTCATAACAATTTACTTCAAAGAACTCGGTAACATGATATCCTCCGTTTCCTGTGCGAGCTCTAGGTATATTACACATGAACAAATACAAATGACAAAACATAAAATACGGTAATGTATAACAAAAACAAAAAAAATCTTCACATAAACATTTCGTAAGACCCATTTCATACTAAACATAAAAAAAACTAAATTTAAAACAACGAGAAAAAAAAACTTTGCACACGCGTAAAGGTACGCCTCGTCCAGTCCTACAGCACCACAGCACACAGCACCTTCTCAATAAATATATAGCCGCCATATCCATTATCTTAGCGCAGGTTTCTACTTGCATGCCAATCACTCGTTGCAGTGGGACTGAGCTATCTCCAGATCCAGCACTGATCCTCCGGCGAGCACGTCTCCAACCGGGCAAATCCATCTTGAGTGTATCTGCAGGTCCAAACTCCGCATTCAGTAGGACTGAATGAACCTCAGATGTCGCTGGCTCCCATAAAAGTATGTCACCTCGCTGCGTGATCCTCCTTGGCAGGACCGCGGGTCACCACTCCCCGGCCGTACGGTGCCATATCACGCTCTGATGACCGGCTTCTCCCAAGGGCTTCTGTTGCTGGGCAGGACAAAATCTGCGTAACCTGTCGTCTCTCTGCATGTCTTCGCTGCACGCTTCGATGTTCTAATATCTTTCTTCAAAACTTCGTCGATCGAGTCCTCGTTAAGTAAAAACTTAACTATGAGGTTGTCGCCGTTTTGGGTCTTTTCTCGTTACAATACTCGTGGACTACGGAACACTATTTGTCGCGCGAGGAGTCACTCCCGATAAGTCTATGTACCTACTACTCACTTTTAATGTTCACTTTTGTTCCAAAGTTCTAAATTCACAAGTTCATAAGTTCATCGTCGGAAGGTCACCAATGTACGTAATATGTTCCTTCCGATCATGTCGGACTCCAGATCAGAAGGTTGTCTAACTTTGGAACTGTTATTTTTATATTTGAAATACGTAGTTGTTAATCACTCAGCGTCTATTCCGTACTCATGTAGGTACATGTATTATTCGTATGCTTGTCGGGAGTTGACTGAGGTAGCCAGCGCGCGGGAAGTATTGCATTGCTTATATTTTGCTTAGCTAAGCTGCGCTGCGATCCCTACATTAGGTATATTCAATGCATACTATATTTCCTGTGGGATGCACTGGAGTGCTACTCAGATAATTCCAAAAATAGGATTTTAATTCATAGTGTTTTCCAAACGTGCCGTGATGACTAACTTTTTGCTTTGAGATTGTCGCTGTGTTTTTGGACTAGCGAGCTTGAAAGCAATTAGTTTGTGCATTTTTAAGCTATAACCGAGATTGGGTTGGCTGGTATAACAATAATAATAATTATAATGCCGGACATTTCAGACAGCATCATCTGACCCCAAAGTAAGCAGAACTTGTGTTATGGGTACCACATGAATGATATAATACTTCCTATTTTTTTTGTAAATACATACATATTATACATAGAAACACCCAGACTCAAGACAAATACTTGCAGATCAAACCTTTGTCCCACGGCGGGAATAGAACCCGCAACCTTCTGCGTCTCAGCCGGCCCTTGGCCCACTGCACCACTTGCAATTGCAATTATTATGTTTAGTGCAAGTCATTAAGTTCGTTTTGGAGACATTTAGAGTTAGTAAATTTAGGCTAAGTCATTAAAGTGTTATAGAAGTCCCTCTTCGGTTCATTTTTAAATGTCATTCAAGGATATTTATGTAAAGACGACAGCAGTATATCTGCATAAGAGGAAATATTCGCGTTGTTTATTTTAAGGTTACAGTAAATAAATAAAATATATCTTTATTGTGCTTATGAAATAAAACACAATTTAAATGCAACTGGTGCAACTGGTGCAACTCAAGTACTTGTACTATACTTGAGTACAAGTACTTGAGTTGCCAGGGACGGTCATATCGCTTGAGAACGACCTCTTCCTGGCCAGTGGATGGAAATCGTATAAAGTAGAGTGAGCGCTGCGTACATTAAACTGAGTGAGACCAATCAATCATGTAATTACATAACTAAATATAAACATACATAACTCATAATTTACATAATTAAATAAATAAAATAATTTTATAAAAATAACATATCAATGATTCATGACGAATTGATTGATTGTGTGAAAGACGAAATGAGCCAACCCCATTTTACGTAGGACAAAGGCAGGTAAATGCTGAAAACATTAACCTCTGTTGTTTCCTAGACTACGACTCAGAGTACGCTGGCTCAGAGGAGCAGCAGAAACCAGCTGACTACTATGAGCGGCACGACTATGAGGAGCCTGTGACTGCCAGACACGCGGAGCTGGGGTATCTGGATACCACACGTGGCCGGTTCGACCAGTCTCCGACCACTAGTTCCGTGTCCGAATTCTCTATTGCTAATGCTGTGAACTTACGAGGTACATGCTCATTTTTATAGCTACTTACTTACTTATAGCTATTTACTCTTATTAACTCTTAGCTACCTTACTCTCGTATGAGTCAAATCTGGTGAGGGAGTTGATAAGCCGCCCAAAGGCCTACGTCATAGCTTTAAAACTTTTTAAAAGCTGGGATCGACAATTTTATTTGCTCTTCGAAGCCCGGAAGCGCTTGGCCCAGCTAGATAACAGCATCTTTTTATATTTTTCTAAAATATTTCAACGGGTAGTACTCGAACCCGCTTTTGTTATTCGGACGATGCACGAAACTATGCTTCTATTTAAGTAAACTGTTTGGGTCTAGAAAGAAAAAAGTGGTGACGGTTTAGCTAATCGATTGAATCCACGCATTTCCAATCCAAAGACGCTTGACTTCTTGATTCTTCGTGAATAATCATGATTGAATCTTATACGAAATCTACGAACTCAAGTTATGAGCGTATAAAGCATGTTTGCTGGAACTTGAAATAATAAGTGGTAATAACAGTGAGTTTCATATTTCAGACGCCATTAAATTCCGTCGTCGTAATCTCGAAAGTGCCAGTACAATATTGTGTTAGAAGATCTCTCTCAACACGATTTAGTTTAGTGTATTACGGACCATAAAAGCAAGCAATGATTGCTGGTAATAACTGTTGGTCTGACTCAGGGTCTGTCATCAGTCGTAATTATATTTTACTGGCTTCTGCGGCTTTGCACGTGGTACTTATCTATATGAAAAGTAACCTACATGCTATCCCAGGGCACTAACTATGTTTGTACATAGTTTTATCTAAATCCGCCCAGGCGTTGTAGCGGGAATGAGTTGCAAACAAATATCCAAATATTTACACAAACTTTCGCTTGTATGTGTGTAATATAAGTAGTAGGTAGGATTGAATTACTTCTACCATTGACGTCTTTGCTCGCGTTGTACACAAATTCAAGTTTTCAAATCTTCGAAATAGGTACTTTAGACTAGTATAGATTTATTTACAGAAATAATTACAGAAATATACAAAATAATAAACAATAATATAAAATACACGTGAAACAGTTGAGCTATCTAAGGACCGTATTTTAGACTTAGAACCCGGATGACCGAGCTTTGCTCGTTTTATAAAACACGGATAAAATGACGTTTTCTAAAAATGAAACCTAGCTTGATCGATTTATCGCCCCCGAAACTCCCTGTATACTAAATTTCATGAAAATCTAAATATATACAAGAACTGCTCTTTTAATGGTATACACTACCGACTTATATTTTCACAGTAGTCGATATAATACTGTCTTTTTGGCAATCGCAGCACAGTATCTACTGATAGTATAGTATGTTACTTGTCAAATACATTTATTTCACTTCATATCATTCTTCGTTTTAATATTATCGTATATTTTATTAAAAAACCAAGTGAAGCGGCTCATTTCACTTTCATCTTTCGTAGCCTTTGCTATCATTGACTTTACTAAATGGCATATTTTCATTTGATCTACTAGAGATGAGAGAGAAGATGCCTTAAAATATTCGCTGAAACTCCTTCGTCACGATCCATTCCATTTTACGATCTCCTATTACAATAAAGTGCTTATTGGAAAAATGGTGATAAATATTTTTATATTGAAATAATAATGTCAAGTTATATTGTTTTAGTTAGATTCATGTTAATCAACCGAATTAGTTCTGTAAGCGGTTTTACCTTTAACATGATCCAGAAATACAGTTATTGAAAAATATTAGGTGACAATTCACACAATCTATGGAAAACCTATGGAAAACCAGGTGACTGATAGAATATATTCGTAAATAAATACACCCAGACATAGGAAAAACATAACACAAATGTTTATCCTGGGTGGGAATCGAAGCCACAAACTACTGCGCAGAAGGCAGAGCTACTACCAACGGAGCTGTAAGGTCGTTATTATGAATAGCACCAGTATCTTTGTTGTAATGCAGGGGAATACCTCCCCTAGTCAAGTGTTTTTCATGTTAAAAACGGAGTCGATAAACACCGTGGAAACACCCGTTTGGTGAAAATTTATTGGCAATTTGCGACGGACCGGACTGCCCTGCCCCACTTTCAGGAGATTTTGATCTTCACTCTTGGATATCGATTACTAACAAAGCCAGCAAGACACACACAGGTCACTTTGTTCCCGCCTTTAATCTCCATGGACGACATCTTTGATCCTTATACTGGATGTTCACACAACTTTCATTGAACCATCTTTAGCTGGAAAACGGATTTATTTAAAATTTTTTTTCAAAAAAGGAAGAGGTTCTCAATTCGTCGGTATCTTTTTATTTTATGTATGTTCACCAATTACTCAGAAACGCCGGAACCGATTTGGGAAAATTCTTTTTTGTTTCAAAGGTTTTTCTTTCCAGGTAGTCCCATTTAAATGTTATCGAATTAAGTCGAGCCGTTTTTAAAAAATCAACAAAAATCTAAAAATTGTATACATCGATGATATTTTTTATATACCTACATGAAGTGTGTTGTCTTTTAGGTTTTAAAACTTAATTATATGACATGCTTTTTCACTAACTTGTTTTATTGTAGAGGCAGTGTTGGTTGCATTGGGCGGCGCAAGCGCAGCACTAGTGCTCTTGATCGTGATGGCCGGCGTGTTCGTGGCTCGTCGACGCAAGAACAGCCCCTCCCCTGTTCCCTCCCCACCGATTCTGGTCTACCCACCTCACGATATCTCTGGACCGTGCTATATGTAAGTCTTCTCTCTAATAGTTATATATTAGTTATAACGTAAGGATTTTTTCTCGAACTTGGCTTGGTTAGGAATCAGTACATATATTAATTTAGCAAGTATGGATTAAAAGTGGTCCTTGTGTCAAGTTGATGGCGCAAATGACATTGACAGAAACGGACATGGTCTTTTTAGTTTCTCGCGGACAGTATTAGGCATGTCCTAATTCTGTATATACAGGGTGGAATTTTGTAATGCCACCTGAAGGGAAAGTACTCTTAATACTGTAGATAGAAAATTTTACTCGAAGGAAACATTCCTTTATTTTTGAATAGAAAGAAAACTGCATTCAAAGATTTACGAAAATTCACTTGCCACACCCAGGAATCGAACCGACTAAAATCTGTAAAAATTACACCCTGTACTTTTATTGCATTGATCGTTAGGATCAATTGTAAGGATGAAATCTCTCTAACAAACTTGATAAATTAAATGATAGGAAAACCATTAAAATCTTAAATTAATTAAATTATTTACAAAAAATGGTAAAATAACTAATTAGTTGCTCGAAATGGGCTGCATTTTCTTGGATACACAAATGTATTCTTCTTACGAATTCATTTCTATTAACCTTTAATAACGTGTTGTGGTGAATATTATAAATCGTATTCTGATCTTCAACCCTCAACTCGTTTACATTCGCAAAAGATTTAATGTAAATTCGATTTTTCACATATGAAACCATTTAACTCTTTTCTTAAGAGATCCAGTATTTCAAAATACTTGACAGTGTTTAAATGACCTTCGTACACGTGAACTAACACAAGTATATTTCTCATAATTCCACACTAAACGTTGAAAGAAAATCTTTCTAGATTGTTAGTTTCATGAACACGAACAGGATTCACTCGAAACCAATAGTGGTTATTGCGACGATTGTACATGCCGTTATTGCTGAAGTTGGTTTCGTCAGACCATACAATGTTACTCAAAAAATACAATTTTTGCATTTTGAATTAATTACTAAAATGAGTAAACTGATGAATCTTTGAATAAAAGAGCTTTAACTTGTCTCATTAAATTTATAAGTCCAGATTTCATGGTTTTCTTTTCATTTAGTTTATCAAGTTTGTTAGAGAGATTGCATCCTTATAATTGATCCTAACGATCAATGCAATAAAAGTACAGGTTGTAATTTTTATAGATTTTAGTCGGTTCGATTCCTGGGTGTGGCAAGCGAATTTTCGTAAATCTTTGAATGCAGATTTCTTTCTATTCAAAAATAAAGGAATGTTTCCTTTGAGTAAAATTTTCCATCTACAGTATTAAGAGTACTTTCTCTTCAGGTGGCATTACAAAATTCCACCCTGTATACCTATTACTGTACTGATTTATTAACATTATATCCGGGATTAGCACTTTATAAACAACACTGTAGGCTAAGCGCACAGCTGATGCGTTCTCCTTATCTTTGTCTGTCTTTCTCTTTGTCGTCACACACCCACACACACTGACTGTACCATCCTCTCGTAAAATGGGTTGGTACCTTCTAACGGGCAACTCTACCACCGCGCGCACTCATTGGTCAAATCACACGCTTTCCTGACTTCCTGTTACACACTTCAATCCCTTTTCATAAAATCACTCCCACTGATTGCAGGAAGGAAGCGCGATGTTACACATCAATAAAAAAAACTATAAGTCAAAGTCAAAGTCAAAGTAAAAAGATACTTTATTCAATACAATCACTTTGAAACATCTTACATACTAGGTGAATTTAGGTGCCAATTCATCCTAACCCAAGCCCGAGAAGAACTGGCAAGAAACTCGTCTTGGTCCTAGCGCTTTTTTACATGATCCATCTTATAACTACCTTATCTACGAAATACGAATACAAGAGAGTTTATAAATTTCAAGTGTGTCGGTTAACTGTCTGACGGCAGAGCGACATGAGGCCATGCATTCTAATCAATAATATAGTAATTTATATTATAATAAGCTTTCTTCAAAAAACTACCTTTTATTTATGCTTTAAATTTCTTAATAGGTAGTTTAGTAGCATTTTCAGGAAGCTTATATAGAACCGCACCATGTTCCCCATAAATGACTTATCTACTTTTTCTAGTCGAAACCTAGGGATGTATAATTTGTGTCTATTCCTGGTATTGATTGTATGAAGTTTACTATTTTGCTGATACCCATCTCTATTTTAATGTGTGTATAACAAATTTTCATATATATATTGTGAAGCTATTGTGAGAATATTAATTTCTTTGAATATTTCTCTCAAAGATTCTCGTGGTTTCATTCTATAAATGGTACGTATTGCCCTTTTTTGAACAACAAATAATTTACCAATATCAGCTGCTTTCCCCCAGAGAATGATGCCGTATGACATAACACTATGGAAGTAACTGAAATAAACTTGTCTAGCTGTAGCTTCATCAGTAAGCTACCGTATCGCACGAACTGCATATGCAGCAGAACTAAGCTTACCAGCAAGTGTTTCAATTCAATTATATCAAAATGGGTTTACCTGTTTAGGAGCTACGATGCTACAAAAAGACACACAACACCCATCTTTTTAAAATAATAGGAGTCGCTTAAAAGGTATAGCGAAGTTTTAACAATCACTTTAATAGCGGGTTACTGAAAGTTTTTAATTATTTGATCCATCTCAAAGTCACTTATATTTTCGGATTTAAATAACTCAGATTTGCTAAAGTTTTGCTCTAAACTAACTTTAAGAAAATACAATTTAAAGTCGTTCACAACCGAATTTTAACTTTTTGTTCCGTCGTCTAAACACTTCTTAATTTGATTTAATTTTGAATTTAGGTTAGAAAAACAGATTCTAATAATAAAATAATGAATTAAGTTAAAAAGTGCTGGACCTAGAAGATCTCCCTGCTGAACCCTGCCTCATAATTTAAACTGGACGCTGAGATATAACATTGTTTGATGTCCTGAAAAACGTTTGGCATGTGAATAGATACTACGTCCAGCAAAGAAAATTTATCTAGTAAACTGAAGGCGTTTTTGACCTTCATAAATACAACTGTGGAACATCCTTGTTTAAGAAAGTACGGATGAGGATTATTTGTGGCTGTCTTGCGAAATAAACATTACACTCCTATATTATTATTTTTTCTTGAGTTATTTCCGGTTTTATTAGTAATATTGAGGATTTTATTTAAATAAGACTAGAGTTATTAACTCGGTTATTAATAGAATAAAAGCTTTGTGTTTCTTTGTTATTCAACCAAAAAAACCGTTATATATATATAAATCATTATTATATATGAAAAGACACCATTTTATAAAAAATAATAAATGTCGAACGCCAAAACGACTTTGTGACATCATACTATAAACAATATATTAATACTTGATATTGGCAATAAAGTGACACAAATTATGTTATTATGTCAAATGCCATTTATGAAGAAAAAGAAAGTGCGGTCAGAATGCTTAAGAAACTAGGTATTCATGCTTCTTCAAATTATTTTGACATTTATTTAAGCTTAATAGATTGATTAATTAATATTAATTTATAAAAACACTTTTTTATATGTGATATTTTATAGATATACAAATGTAATTAGCAAGTCAAATGTTTGTATGATCTGCAAGTATTTGTCTCGGGTCTGGGTGTTTCTATGTATAATATGTATGTATTTACAAAAAAAAAGTATATAAGTAGTGTATCAGTCATGTGGTACCCATAACACAAGCTCTGCTTACTTTGGGGCCAGATGATGCTGTGTGAAATGTCCGGGATTATTTATTTATTTATTTATTTATTAAGTATCAATTTTTAAATTAACCATAAATTATCACCATCAACATCAGCTCGTGTCAGTCCATTGCTGGTCATAAGTCTCTCCCATGGCACGCCACTGAGCTCGATCTTAAGCTCTCCTCCACCAATACCTCGCCGCTGCCTTACGAATATTATCAGTGGGGCTAGGTGGCTAAGTTTGCTAACATGAATTTAAAGATTAACTATTATGTACCTAATAAATAACCTAACTTACTAAAACGATGGTACGAGTATACGTATCAGAACTGCCTCAAACTGATAAAAGAAGCCAAATTATGTAGCCATTATTAAACAACAACACTTATTCACAGTCAAATAAACTCTGAGTTCCCGAATAACCTACTTAGGAGATCACTGAACAAAATAATTAATGAAATTCTTGCATCCAATTTTTCCTTGAAGGGACCAGGGTCGCCAATTAGGGAATCCAACCCGGAAAAATACCTCGGTCAATGCTAAACACTAAAACCGCCGACCGAAACGTGAAATCCTTACTAATATTATATATTTGAAAGTAACTGTCTGTCACGTTTTAACGCCTAAACAGCTGAACCGATGTCGATGAATTTTTGTATAGAGATAGATGGGACCTTGGAGAAGGACATAGGCTACTTTTTATGTAGGTTATACGTAGTTTAAAGTGTATTTTTTATTTCCGTATCTAAGATCTGTTTAATATTAATGAAGGATAAAACAACACGCATTTTTATCAACTTTGAAAAGGTCAACGATTTGTCTTCGTTTCTTTTTGATGACAGGTTACAAACTGGGTGGGATAAACTCCTTGGCCTCAGAGACCGCGGGGTATAAGAGGTTTTACATAGGGTGGTCTTATAAAAGCGCTATACTATGCTTATAACAGGCAAACAGGGCGAGATGGAATTTAATCAAGTACTTATGATTATATCATAAAAACGGAGTACCTAAATGTAAGGAAAGTTAAGGAAATAGTTATATTAAATAATATATGGTATATACAGAGTAATATACCATAATATAAAACAGTTTACCTATCTATGGACCGTTCTAAACGATCTTTAGGTAGCTCAACTGATCCTGCATGACGATTATGGAACTTTTGATACAATCAATGTCTATCAGTTTCGATTAGAAATCGGCATAATTTCACCCATTACTTTGATTGAAACTGGAATCTGTTTTGACAAGATAGATTAATATTACGTACCTACGTTCGGTTTCTATCGCAGAACAAAAACATATAAAGACGGAGTAACCAAACAAACGTGATGGTATATAACAATGTAACAACAATCAAAGTGATGCCTTAAACCGTGCTTCTTCAGAAGAGCACTTCTCTTTTATATAACGTCTAAAACTTTCATGGTTTGAACTTTGAGAAGCAGGAAAATTCATATATCATGGTAAATATCCCGTTTTGAGTGAAAATTATATTCTCTTCTACACGCACACTCATACAAACTATCCATGTTTCTTGCTCTTACTGGCATACATACTTGTACTACTAATATGTAAACATCGCAAATATTTAACAAAAATAAACATAATGCTATCTGCCTGTTTCGTAGTAATTCCATGACATAAAAAGTGACAGGGAACCAGTTTTCACTTGAAATAATACATTATTTAGGTTGTTTAGATATGTTTTTAGTATATTTTGACCACAAAACGTCTAACCTAACATACATATCCTAAAACAAGAGGAATTTTACTAAGTTTACTGGATGACAACGTAACATGTATTATGAGTAAGGAGCATGATTTGGATGCACGTGTATGCCGTGGGTGCCTGTTTGCCTACACACGGCGCACGGTTTTGAGACTTAACTTTAGATGATCGCGGCGCTCCGTCTTTAAGGGTATTTATTTAGTCTGAGGTTTCTATTCATATGACAGCATGTCTGACAATCAATATCAACCTTCCGTAATACCAATGCATAAATATTAACTAAAAGTTACTAGTATTAATGTTTTGATAATATCAAAATTCCATATTCGCACGGCTGATCACTGCCGGAGGGAAGCCTTCTCAAGACACTGTCGGCATTGCCATGTTGAATGACCTGAGTACCTATACAGTTTATACATAGATTCAGTAGGTACGAATATATTAAACTATATTGGTCGAAATACATAGGTATCTAATAAAATCAGAAAGATTTAAAGCTACATTTCATTATCGATTTAGTCGTTGGACAATATTTAATTAGCACTCGGCTCGACTCAGTAAAAATATTCATTATTTATTTATTTAATCATCACGGTTAATCACCAGTTATACTAATTAATAATAACAATTAAAAACAAAAAGAAAGCAAACAAGAAACAAAATATAAAAATATGAAATAGCAAAATGGTTCCATGGGATATTTTATTTGCAACCAACATAGTTGCAGGATTTACAATGTAGGTCATTCCTCTTTGTAAATGAGGTCGGAACGTTGCAAATACTTTCCATTGTAAAAATATAATAAATATTAATTATATGCAAATTATAAACTAGCAAGATTAAACGCTTTGAACGCTTGAGAAGTTTATTGTGGACGAGCCGAGACAAGACAATGAACGTAATTAAATACGTGATGAAAGAAAAATTTAAATTATTAGTTTTAAAAAGTTGCCAGCCGCATATTTTATAATGAACAAGCAATGCTTTGAAACACTGAAATAATTGCCCAAAACAAAAACTATTTCTTTTATAAGTGCATGAACAAAGTTATTTGAAATCTTGTTAATAGGTATTTCTAATTTTAAGTTTCGATAAAAAATTATATCAAGATTTTAATAAACACGGGCTTTACTCACGTATTATTTTGTCGTTGGAGGCACCAACACTGTTTTGATTCATCAAGATCAGTGCAAATAGTAAACTCGAGCGATAACGAGCAGACTGCGGATCAAACTTACCCTGATGAATCGAAACAGTGTCGGTGCCTCCATCGTCAAAATAATACGGGAGTAAAGCCCGTGTTTATTTACATGTATAGTACAAGGCACGAAACTCACCAGACTTTATAATTGTTTTCATAGTAATAAAAAGTACAATATTATAGGTGTCCAACAATTAATTTGTTTCAATCTGTATGTACGGTTATGTATCTATATCGGCCTGATGACTTATAAATGCATCTGAAATTGAATACTGCCCTAACAGTGCTTAAGATTCGCATTGTCACTATTTTTCACTATCTTACAAAAAGAGATATCACTATTTTAAACAGTGATTAACTTTTGATAGAAGCTAAAAGAAGATTCAGAGGCAGAATTAGGATTCTCTGTTTGTCATTTTTCATGAAGTAACATAGCTCTGCTAATTTCATATAATTTACTCATTTTATTATATGTTTTATTCAGTAATCTTAGCGGAATTTTAATGAATAAATTGTGACTACATACGACATATGAGTCTACATACTACATACGAGTATGGACAATTGAATTATATGTGTATAATGGTGCAATGTGATTTGAACGACTAAGAATCCCAAGAAAATTCTAGACGGCCATTCCGCGATAACGTTTAGAATTGACAATTGACCATCGACTAAGACTTTATTAACAAACAAATTGACTATAAGCAAATATAAACACTTCACACTAACATAATTGACATTATTAACATTATCATATGCCATTAATAAAGAAGAAGAAGGCAGAATTCCTTTTCTGCCAAATCAACTCAATCAATAATTACAATGAACCACTTGAGTGAACGCGCGAGCAGTTGCAATGAGCGTGAATCGTTAACTTTCGTAATATTGTGAATAGCGAATGACACTTTTAACTATTTTAACTACAAATACTTAACTTACGAGGCATCCTCGGAAACAATTGACTCGCTTCGCATTGAAATGAAGAAACACATACACAGCAAACAGCATCACTCGTAATGAACTTCTCTGCAGACTTGTCGCTTCGTCGAGCGCCGGAATGAATTTTCATGTGATGAATTTATTTAGGGTCTAACTCTTTAGGATAGTACTAGATATTGATTTTTTTGTAATGGTATTCCGCAAAGTCACGCTTGAATCTATTATCTATGTAATGTGCAGTTTTAACTGGAATAGTACACTTTTGTCTTTTACTTTTTATTGGTTTTATACGAAGACGCAGTGAAACTTAGTAACGTCTTGGACATTTTATTCCAATTTATTTTTACTTCACTGTCTGCTGAGCTTTGCGGATGCTCATTTCCGTTGTATCCGCTCAGGTAGTTTTCTCGTAAATGTTTTTAAAAAGAGTGCACAACTACTTAGAAGGTCTCTAATCAGAATCAAAGATTGTAGTTATATTACCTAATAACCATGATTCTGAAATATCTATCTATCTATTGTTGACTAATTACTAAAAAAAATTAGAGCTTTAATATGCCTTAAAAGTTTATTTCAGGATGCTTTAGTTACATTATATTGACTATATTTTGTATAGACAATACAAATGTTTGTATGCTCTATGGGTATTTGTCTCGGGTCTGGGTGTTTCTATGTATAAAATGTATGTATGTATTTAAAAAAATAGTGTAGTAGTACCCATAACACAAGCTCTGCTTACTTTGGGGCCAGATGATGCTGTGTGAAATGTCATCATCATCATCATATCATCATATTAGCCTTTATGAAGACTGCTGGACATAGGCCTCCCCAATAGATTTCCAGGAAGAACGATTTTGAGCCCTCTCCATCCACCGACTTCCTGCGATCTTTACAATGTCGTCAGTCCATCGGGTGGGGGGTCGTCCTACGCTTCGTTTTCCTGTCCATGGTCGCCATTCGAGAACTTTTACTCCCCAACGGTTATCTGTTCTGCAAGCTATATGGCCTGCCCATTGCCACTTCAACTTGCAAATTTTGAGCGCTACGTCGGCGACTTTGGTTCTTCTACGGATTTCCTCGTTGCGGATTTTATCACGTAGTGAAACACCCAACGTAGCTCTATCCATTGCACGCTGCGTGACTCTGAGCTTGTGTATGAGGCCAATAGTTAGCGACCAAGTCTCAGTTCCATATGTCATCACTGGCAACACGCACTGGTTGGAGACTTTCGTCTTGAGGCTCTGCGGTATCTGTGACGAGAAGATGTGCCTTAATTTCCCGAATGCTGCCCATCCGAGTTGGATTCGTCGGCTGACCTCTTTGTCGAAATTGGCCTAGTTGAATCGTCTGAACCAAATAGACATAATAGCCAACAACTTCGATTATATCGCTCCCAACATGTACCGGTACGGGTGCAACATGAGCATTTGACATGATTTTTGTCTTGTTCATGTTCATTTTAAGACCTGTTGGGAGACAATATTGAGGTCGCTGAGCATTGTTCCTAGGTCTTCCAGCGATTCTGCTATGAGGACTATGTCGTCGACAAATCGAAGGTGAGTGAGGCGTTCGCCATTGATGTTGATACCATGTCTATGCCAGTAAAAGAGCTTGAAAACATCCTCCAATGCAGAGGTGAACAGTTTCAGAGAAATAACATCTCCCTGTCTCACCCCTTTATGCAATGGGATTTGATTCGTGCTCTGGTCCTGGAGTCGGATAGACATGGTGGCGTTACTGTTCAGATGTTTCAACACTTCGATATCCTGATAGTCGATTTGGCACCGCTGGAGTGACCGCAACACTGCCCAGGTTCCGACAGAATCAAAGGCTTTCTCATAGTCCACAAACGCTAAACAAAGTGGCTGGTTATACTCTTCGGTCTTCTGTATAACCTGTCGGAGCGTATGGATGTGGTCTATGGTGTTAAAGCCTTTTCGGAACCCGGCTTGTTCGGGAGGCTGGAAGTCGTCAAACCTACGAGCGAGACGATTTGTAACTACAGCTTATAGACATGGCTCAACAGCGAGATGGGCCTGTAATTCTTTAAGAGGGTGTTATCCGCTTTCTTAAAGAATTCCCCTAGTGCAGTACCCTCTGGCGTAGTTCCCTCGAGAATGACGGAGTTGAACAGCTTCTGGAGGACCTTAAGTACCGGTGTTCCACCGACTCTTAGAAGCTCTATCGTTATTCCGTCTTCCCCCGGTGCCTTGTTGTTCTTAAGCTGCTTGAGAGCCGTTCGGATCTTGTATGGGCTGATTTCCGGAATGTCTTCTGTGTAGTGCCGGGCTAGGCAGGCTCTTACATCGCTAGTCGTGCTTGTAGCCATGAGATGTACAGTTGTCCATAGAATTCTCGAGCTCTCGCAAAAACTTTGGCTTCGAGGAAACGACACTTTCACTGTCGGTCTTCAGCTTCGTCAACAGACTTTGCCCAATAGACAGACCTTTCGCGAACTCTTTGGAGCTTTGGTTGCGCTTTATTGCGTTCTTTATACTATAAGTATTAAAGAGACGCAAATCGCGTCGCATAGACTTAAAGATCTGTTTATTGAGCGTGCTGTATTTCAACATGTCCACTAAAGACTGCAGTTTAATTTCGCTACGTTCTGCCATGAGTTTTAGAGTGTGCTCAGAGAGTTTTTGGGTTCTACCTTTGCTCTAGGTCTTACAAAACTTTGAGCCAGCGGCATGGACAATTTCCACTAGCCCATCATTTAATTCATCTACGGATCCGCATTCGGCAAGGCATTGGAAGCGATCTTGGAGTTCCAACTGCAAGCTCTCGGGGTTTTGGATTTGGGCAGGACTTGGGCAAAGAGTAGATTTCATCAGACGGGACCTTTCAAGCTTTACGTTAAGATTTAATGAGCCTCTAATCATTCGGTGATCACTGCCGGTTTTGACCCTGTTGATCACGGAGACATCATTATATATTTGCTTTTTTGTTGTCATGATAAAATCTATCTCGCGTTTGTGTACACCGGGGTGAAGCCACGTCCATTTTGGGAAGACCGTTTTTGAAAAAGGAGTTTATCATAAAGAGTCCCTCCTTTTCCATAAAGTCGGCCAATCGCTGACCCCGTTGGTTCCGCTGTCCAAATCCAAATTGCCCCACTCTCAGTTCCTCACCGTTCCTCACACCTAGCCGCGCATTGAAGTACCCCATCACAACCGTAAAGTGTGTTTTCGAAGCTTGTATGCCATTTGAAATGTCATCATACATAGCCTCCACTTCTTCGTCTGGACGTTTCGAGTGAGGTGCGTACACCTGTATGACCTTAAGCGAATACCGTTTGGTTATTCTGAGTATAAGGTATACCACCCTGCTCAACTGCTGGCCGTCTTCTGTTTGTGTCTGTCATTTGGGGGTTTTGCCATAGTCACTACGCTTGGCAGGCGGGTTGGTGACCGCTGATTTAGAGTTGGGGGTGCTGCTGCCCGATCCCCCGGTGTGTGTTCCCTAAGACGCCTTTTACGACATCCACGGGAGGAGATGGAGGGGTCCAATTCTATGCCGGAACCACCACGGCCATTTGTGAATTTACGGCATTATTATTGTTATACTTATATGTTGTTAATTGTAACTTAATTTTTAAACCAAGGGCAATGTGTTCATATTTATTTTGATCATATAAGAGTAATAAATCAAATATTATTAAATAACATTTTTTTTTATTATATAAACAGATGGGTTCTGTGGTTAATTTAATTACATAAGTGGTAAAAGAAAGAGATTAATATTAGCCTGCTCGGAAATAAGACGTCTATTAGGCAATAAATAACAACGGCTTGTGGGCGGACGTTTGGAATCTTAAATGTAATAGGAGAATATTTTATTATAATAAATTGTGTTATTATGCAAAATAAAGTTATCATCACCTTCAGTAGTGGATAAAGTATATTCATTTTGTAAAGCTAAGTTTGTTTCACATAAGTTAAATACTAGAAGTGTTAACGATAAAAAACTTTGTACAATATCAGCTTAAAACTTCTATAGAGAAAGAACTACCAACTACATATTACCTAGATTAAAAAATAAAATTCCAAAAGATATACATGACAAAATTACCAAAACTAATATCAAAAGTTTAATTATGAAACTATTTGATACAAATACCTGCATAGGTAAACACTATTAGCTTACCGTCAATCACTAAAGAAAGTACTTTACTCATAAAAACTAAAATCAACCTGTATACGACATCGGAGATAAGAGTGTGCATTGTACTGTATGTAGGTATGTAAAGGCAGCCCAGTGTTATGGAAGATTTCTTTTTGTGTCCCTACCCACTTTACCATTATTAATTTTATTTATCTTTAATATTAGGATTACTATTAAAGTTAAATTATAGTTAAGTTTATTAAACCTAATCGTACCCTTGCATCTTTATATTAACCTATATATTATTGAGGAATGTATTTCTTTTTTGCATCTTTGTCAAACCTAACCTAACAAGGTTAGGTTAATTAAAATATGTATTTACTTTAAAATAATTAAAAAAAAATATGTACATATTATAATATAACAAGTCATCCCTTCAGATGACTTTTTACAAAAATATATTTTACTTTATAAGTTTTTTACTTTTACCATCCGCTGTACTCCATCAGCATCATGTACGATCAGCTGAGGAACAAAAATGGCTCTGCACCCGCATGTGTATTTTTCGCTGAACTATATAATACTTCGAGTGAGGATTTCTACGTGGAACTGATCCCAGATGAGTGCTACTTGGAGGCTGATGATGGAGACGACTGCGATAGTTTTCAAATTATTGGGGGTTAGTCCCCCTGCTGACTAACAGAAGAGCTAGCAATAGAGAAGGAAAACTTTAAACAAGCCCGGCTCGGTGCCAGCCGTTAGTGTGAATACCTGGGAAGGCCTGCGCTATCAAACAGAATCCCAGGCAGAGTGACGTCAGTGGAGAGTAAACTTTTCCCGCTGACTCAGCTTGCTGGAGTGTATCCATGAACGAAAGTATTCAATTACAATTAACTGCTCTGTAAATTTACTGACGCCACCTAAATCATCTTCAACAGATAAACGAAGGCCAATGATGATAAATATAACAAGAAATATTTACATAATGGTAATTCTTACCCAACATTTTTCAGTAAACAATTTAAACATATATTTGAAAGAAAGCAAGGAAATACATTTATTTGCGTGTAGACAGTGTAGACAGTTAACAAAGATGCATAGTTACAGAGACAATGAGAGATAAAAAAAAACTTATTTACTTATTTAAAAAAGAAAAAAACGTAACTTAAACAATCAAATAGGTACACACACGTTAAGGTATTACAGAAGTGAGTATCTCCCGGCATTGGCCATCTATACCTGCCTCATCGCAAATTGGCGTCCAACTCAGCATTAGTTGTGTTGTAGCAACACAACGCTGATCTTCCGTTGGAATCAAGAGCCCAGAGCGAAATCACGGATGTCCGCTAACAATATAGAGATATAATTACATATATAAAATAATAACATATACTAATATAAACAATACAGATAAAGTGTATCATCACACAAAATAGACACTTGCAAAACTTAATTGTGACGTTTTAGTCTTTAGAGGTCACAATAAAAACAACGAAAACAATAGCAAAGCAAAACTTCAGAGAGGGGACAGAGAACATGGAATAAATAACAATAATTGTACCCAAACCTGAAGGTGTAAACAGTATAATAGACAAAGAAGTGTAAAACATTATGAAAGCAGCTACGATACAGTTATTATATGAAGTTATAAGATAGAAACTTCATTCAAGAGGGAACCTGTCGCCTTTTGATGAAGAGTAAGGTACATTTTTAATTTTCGCTTAAAGCCCTGATTACTTTGTAGGTCGCGGATCGGTGGTGGGATGTTGTTCCAGTAGTTTGACGCAGCGTACCGGAAACTGCCTCTAAAGGCTGCCGAGTGATGTCGTTGAGTGGACAGCTGCTTTGAGTACTTACGTAAAGATCTTGTTTTTGACACCCACGTAAGCCTTTCATATAAATAAATTGGTGTCCCGTGCTTAAGAACACCAAAAAGCAGACAAGCTAGATGCAGTTTCCGTCTCGCTCTCATTTTTAGAATGGAGTGTTGGTTTAGGAAAGGTGTGACATGGCTCCTAGGCGGTACCTTAAAACAAAAACGAGTGCACGCATTTTGTACTCTTTGTACCAGGCGTTGCGTGCGGCGGAGCAATCGAGGACCAGTGACGGTATCAAGGTAATTTAGTCTTGAGAGTACTAAAGATTCTACGAGCTGTATACGCAACTCCTCACACAAATATTGCCTAATATTGTACAAGACCCTCAGTTTATAAAAACACGATTTTACTGAATTAGTTATATGTAACATTTTGATAAACACGGGCTTTACTCACGTATTATTTTGTCGATGGAGGCACCGAAATTGTTTCGATTCATCTAGAGAATCTTCATCAGGGTGAGTTTGATCCGCGGTCCGCTCGTTGCCGCTCGAGTTCACGGTTCGCACTGCTGGTGAGGTATCTTGCGGCGCGAGTCTTGCGTGCGGGTAGAGGTGGAAACGTTGTCACGGCAGGCGGTAACAAATTTGGTGCTAGTACTGGCTCTTCGACTTCGCCACTCGTGCCCACAACATTGGGAACCGTCAAACATACAGCACTGACACTATCACTAACCGGCTCCACATCGTTACTATAATACGTTCCGTGCAGACAAGGTTTCCAGGCTGGAGAAAGAAACCAACCTTTGTCTCGGTTGAAGTTTGGAACACGGCCGATTTCGATTGCTTCACGGATTTTTCGAGGTACAAAGAATCTTTCTCTTGATAGTACCTGAGCCTTATCAAATCGAATGTAATGTGTAGAGCCAGAGGTTAACGAGTGCTCTGCAATTGCTGACTTTTCAATGTCAGCATTCTTCACGGCACGAATATGTTCAGTCAGCCTGGTAGAAATGTTCCTCTTAGTTTTGAATTGATAAATCGATTATTACACTAATCTAGGGGTCTAGTGCGTCACCACACACTAATGACTAGCGTTCCCATAGCAATTCAGTACCAACGCATAAGTAGGGATAGATCCCAAGTGCTTGTTTGCACTTATTTACAAACTGCTTTATTTTTGTCGTCAAGAGACTCTCACAGGGGGTAGTTCACTGGGTCACTCACGATAGTTTATTGAAAGTTTGATAAAAATGTAGTAATTGGACACTGTATCACGACTATATCAGTTGTACTAGTTATTTGAGCACTATTTTACAAGTACAAGTAAGATGTTCACACTATTAAAGCTTTGTTTATTTAAACACGCAAACTTTAACACCGAGACTTAGCATCAGCTCTATATTATATAGCATATTTCTAGTTCCAAGCTAGTTCAGAATTTAAACATATTCCGTAGCTATGAAGGAATATGTTTCAATTCTGGTTGGTAGTTGAAGTTTGTTTTGTATCCATTGTCTATACAGTATAATGATCACAGAGAGTGCGTCACGCTAATGGATTTGAAGCCACTATTCGTTAAGCTGCACTAATGCACGGTCACTTTGTTCTACCTACAAACACAAGGTTTTAGTCAAGAAACCTTGTTTATAATTCACATAAGGCAACAGTCCAAATTAATTAAAAGTTAAAACTGATATTTAAAAACACAATTTATCATTACGTTTTAAAAACTAAAAAGACAACCGACTTCATGTATATGCACCAGGTAGCTACTATAAAACGTTGAGGAGTTCCCTTGACCTTCGTTTTCATCGTCAGACCCCTAATGGCAGTCACAACCAATCTAGGTGTAAAGTTCTCATCAATAAAAATTAATCAAGCTCAAACACCAGGTAATTGCTCTAAATCGTTGAGGAGTTCCCTCGACTGTTTTTCGGCTCCATCATCAGATCGACTCCAGACCTTCATTAAATATTAATGCTTTCAAATACTTTAACGAAAAATATTACGAACGCACTAGTCGCCACTACGATTTTCGAAGGTTCTCCTCGATTTCTCTGGGATGCCATCATCAGATCCTGGTTTCCTTATTATAATAATAATAATTATAATGTAATAAAAAAAAAATAAAGTTGTAATAATAGTTTAAAAGTTGTAATAATAAATTTCAAAGTTCCTAGTATGATGTTAAATTGGAATAATAAGGAAGTTTTTAATAGGGCCTCCTGTCACAAACAAAGTTAAATTCAATTAAATAATAATTCTCGGGCGCCAGACAGGAGGTATCCCAACTTACTTAAATAAACTCACCTCGGATAGGCAGCCGTCGCACTAGAACTTCTAATCACAGGGACGGGAAAACAATAAAAGTCCAGATATGTTACAGATGGTATAATTTTGAATGTTTTGGGGCTTGGTTTGAAGCTTATAATTACTAGTTATACTAGATACATTTCCTAATTTCTGTTACCATTGCATTTCTTAGAAAAAAAAATAAAAGTTAAATTTCAAATACCTGGGTTGTCAGTCAAAGAAAATAGGATTAATTATACCGGATCCCGGTTCCAGGAGGCATCCTGGGACTCCGCCACGTGGCGTGGGGGTCTCGCGAACGTAGCGAGTCTTGGGAAACGGGTCTCCTTGGGTCGGTCCGGTGTCTCTTTATATCAAATGCCAAAGAGAAATGATGTTATGTGGTGAAGTCTCACCATTCTGACGTTCCCGCCGAAAAAGCACGCGGCGTCATTGAATCAAAATTTTGCTAATAAAAAAAAAACGCTTCCGACATTTTGCGAAGCTAGAACAAATAAATTACGATTAATAAAAACTCGAAGAATGTTCAAGGGAAAACCAAAACTAGTAGTAAAACCTTACCGTTTTTCTTTTAAATAATGTTGCTGGATTACTCAGCCATTTTAAGGGTAGGAATAGATATTTCCCGCCTGAAACAAATATTCACGATGATCAAAACTCGCGAGGTCAATTTGAAGATAACAAAATCACAATTAAATTTGAAACTTACCGAAATAATGATTTGGGGGGGGTCACCCTTTGCCTTAAGGAAACATAGCGTCCATTTCAAGGCTCTAATAATAGAGGATTCCTGCGAATTTAAAAGATTTCGCAGGATCTAGTTACAACTCCGCAGTAGTCGGCGGTCGGGAAAAAGTAAGGTGCCGGCCATCGAGTATAAAGGCTCTATTTGTTCCAATCACTCAATGTAGAGTTGCCACTGGGGGAATTAAAAATTCCATAATATGAACGAATGTATCTGTCAAAGTCAAAATTTACTGCTCTGACAGAACAGCTAAATGTTACGCTCAAAAGACAGAAGCGGCCGGACGTAAAACTAATCGCCTCAATATCTAGAAGTAAACTAACCATTTTCGAGGTTAGATTCCCGAACTACATGTATGACGCAAATACGTCGTTACAGTACAAACTTTCCCAAAAAAAATAAAAGAAAGACACTTTCTTTTATGCCTAAACCAATTACCAAAACAATAACTTCAAACGAATTTGATCTAAATAGTATAAGAGAGCAAACCTCTACAAAAAATAACCCAAAATAATATGAGAGAGCAAGTCTCTACCATACAAAATTCAAAATAATATGAGAGAGTAAGTCTCTACCTAAGAAGTACAAAAATAGACTCTACAACTCTATAATGTTTGGCAATACAAAAGAGCTATAGGCTCTACAAAAGATGAATTGAAATTGAAGGAATGCATCTTTGGGTTTATCAGAGAAGCATCTAAACAAAAATACTAAGATACTTATAAAGTGCGACTAGACAACATTGGTCGCCGACTCAGAAAAGTGTAAGGAATATCTGTGTAGTGAAATAATAAATGCCAATAATTTGTAATGCAACAATAAATGTTTAAGAAAACTCAAGTATTACACTGAAACTTGTATAAAGTGCGGATGGGCAATCCTAGCCTCCGACTCAAAGTTCAATGAATATCTAAAGTGGAATGAAATAATAAATGCCAATAAATTTGTAATGCAATAATAAATGTTTAAGAAAACTTAAGTATTACAGTGAACTGGTAAAAAGTGCGGATGGGCAATCCTAGCCTCCGACTCAAAGTTCAATGAATAGCTAAAGTGGAATGAAATAATAAATATAATGAAACTTAAGTATTGCAGTGAACTGGTAAAAAGTGCGGATAGGCAATCCTAGCCTCCGACTCAAAGTTCAAAGAATATCAAAAAACTCTATCTCGAAAGATATCTAATACAATTTACGGTTAGACCACTTGTGTCACCGTTTCAGTTCAAAAACAATCACCTGAAGGGGTGAAAGCATAATACACAAACAAAAGTTCGTGGTGTGAATGTCCAAAGCTAGGTACAACTAGACAATGAAACAACCAACAAAAATCAGTGTAATTGTGATCGGCGCAACCCTACCAATATTCCGGGCACAATACAGCAAACAAAAATGTTATTCAACACAACAATGCAGTGTGAATAAACAAAAATTAGAGTATGATGTGATCGGCGCAATTCTACCAACTTTCCGGGCACATACATATCTGTAACAAATGGTGTTGCTCTACACGACAAAACGGTGTAGGCAAACAAAAAACTGTAGGTGCTGTGATCGGCTCTACCCCACCAATTTTCCGGGCACAACACTAACAAAATGGTTCTACCCCTCACAACAAGGCGGTGAGGGTGAACAAAACAAACTACAGAACCGGAGGGAAAATCCGAGAACTGCAAAAAATAGTGTGTGCACATCCGAAAGGATGTCACAACAAAATGTAAACAATCAAACGGAACCGGAGGGAAAATCCGAGGACCGCAAAAGGTGTGTGGACCATCCGAAAGGATGTCGCAACAAAATGTCTAATCGAAGGTGGCCAATGTAAAATGTCAAATCGGAGTAAACTTAAAATTATCCATGTATACCTAATCTAACAATTGTAAACTTGGACAATACAAAAAACCTACAAAAACAAGCCTAAAAAGACTTACAAAACAAACGAATAAAAGGTACAAAAACAAAGACCTTTAAAATAATGAACAATAATATACATAAGATCTTTTGATGTTGAATAATAGTAATAAAGAGTGAGAAGTAGTAAACCGAAACGACCTAAGCTGTCTTTTGAACATCTAACCTAAATTCAATAACCGTAATGGAGTCTCCTTACGTTCATCGTTTTCGTACGGCAATTATCTTTCATCCATCAGATCTCATTCTTCACACTCAAAAGCCGAATTCAAAACAAAGTTACTAAACTCAAGAGAAATGTAAGTGTAAACCGAAATTAATATTTAATAATATCTTTAACAAGAAAACTTCCAGAAGTAGTTTTATCTAAATTCTTTAAAAGGTAAACATTTAATAAACTCAGGTACTAATCTAACCGAAAAATATGCCTTAGCATTTAATTGAACAAAAGCTTCTTCTCCAAACAATATCACCAACAGCAAAAGAAATGACTTTTCTTCCTTCCACCTAATAAATAGCAGTACGCTAAAAAATGTCAGTAAATGAAACTGAACTCCAATAACAATTATCACTAAGTGATCTAATAAATGTTGCAAAAGAATATCCAAATAAAGTTGACCCAAATAAAAGTTGATCCCAATAATCCAATGAATTACTAAGGTGATGTAAAAAGCATCAAAAATGTAATCCCATCCAAACATAAGAAAACTAAGTGTAATCTGTTACAAGATTAACACTTATTCAAAACTAATGGTATAAATTTCAAAATGTGAAACCAATTAAACAATTTCCAAAATGTGGAACCAATTAAACAAATTCCAAAATAATAAATGAATTGAACAAATTTCAAAATAAGAAACCAATGAAACAAATTTTCAGAATAAGCGAGGCAAAAATATTGAACAATAACATTGATTGTTTCTAACAAAACATGATGTGCAAATTGCTACAGTCTTACTATATCTTCCTACAGGATTGTTCTACAGTATACAAATTATTATAAAATACTTTAATAGTGTTATAACTTTTCAGGAAATCTACAAAATACTTTGAAGTGAATTGAGTATCGATGAAACAAACTATATTCTTAGGACTAATAAACTTTTAGAAATATTTTCCTTTCCAACAATCCATTAATAGCAGAAGTGAAAGCATTAACCATTGGGAATATTCAGCAATATTTAACATGTATTTACACCTCAGCTACATACATCAACCATAGAAAGAATATACTTATGTCCAGAATAACCTTTAGGCAAAATTCCTATGATGTCAACCGAAGGCAAAACCATGTAGGATTAACCATACTACAAAAAGGTGGAAATGTACTATGTTTTAAGCTTTACAAATGTCATCAAACTTTTAATTTTAATTTAACTAACAATATTTGAATTCATCTAAACTAACTTGAACATTAAACCTTTATTCCAAAACAATGTTGTTTTAATTTCTTTATTGTATATTTATTTATTTAGATATTTATTTATTTATTTATTTAATGTTTTTATTTCTCAGAAGGAGAAAGTTTAGAAACAGAAGTTACTGTACAAGTATAAATTCTATCATTACTAACAAAAGTTATATTTTATCATAGATCTTTATCTAGATCAAATCTAAGCCAAAATTAAGGTACTAAGATAATTGGATAATTAAACATAAGTAAGCTTCACTATCCAAGTAATGCCATCGCATGTTACTGGAATATTCATAACTACTAACTCTCTGTGTAAAATCTAAAATGTTCTATTGAATCTAGAATTGTAAGTAATTATCTTTCTTTTGTGCTAAAGTTAAGTTCACATTTATTAGGTGATCTGGAGTAAAACGCAATTGGATGTTATCCACTATTAGTGTCTTCTTGATTCAGAACACTATCAATTCCAACAGAACTAGCATCACAATGTAAAAAGAAAGATTTCTCAAAACTAAGACAAACCAAAACAAATGGTAAAACCAAAGTTTGTTTTTAAATTATTGAATGCAGTTAATTTAATCAAAGGTGAGAACAATGTCAGCAAATTTACAATATGAATCTACAATAATAAGAACATAACCCAAGGAACTTCTTATTTGTCCACGGTATCAGGTCAAGGAAAATTATCAATAATATCCAATTTAGTGGGATCAGTATGGAAACCTTTACTGTCCACAATATAACCAAGATCACAAATGTATAGAACCAATATCCAATAATTAACAATACCAAAAACTATATTTACCAACCAGAAATTGCAAAAATGAAACTAGACACACTATTCTTGACACACAAAACAAACATAACCTTATAGATGTTAAAGAATGTGTTTAGATAGCATAACCAATCCTAAAGTTACCTGTTATCAGTTGTAATGTTAGGTTTTCTCCATGTGGCTAACAATTTAACATCATCCAGACACGGCGGGTTTCTTAGAAACTGGTGCTCGATGGAGACCAATTAGTTTTTTGAAACAGTATCCTATTACTCTAAAATGCACACTTCACAATCCCTTGTGATAACATATAACCTGTGTAGATGAAAACAAGTCAAACCTGGAATGGTCGGGCAATCCCTATAAGGATAATCAAAGGCAACAACATTCTCTTCATGAGTAGAAGTACTGGCAGTAGAATATCATTAAGTTCAGGCAACAGTAAGAACTGAACCTGTTTGTCCATGATGAAAGGGTGTGAACACTCGAAGAACACAGTAACAAAGTAAAGTCAAGAATGTTTAGTTAAGTCCGTTAAATATTTTGTTTAAAAATAAATGTTTTAAATGTTTTCCAAAGTATTTGTTTAAATAAGTTTGATTTTATGATAAACAGTTATTTTCTTCACTAAATGCATTGGTAATTTACAAATGAATACTTACTATTGAATGAATACTTTTTTAAAATTAAAATTTCACAACTATAACTTAATTATAACCGCTGTAAAAAGATACATATAATTAACTGAGCAACCTGGCTTGTTAATGTTTGTTACACAATTGAAAACACAATATAATGGCACACAAAAATTGGCACAAAATATGGCACAAAAAATGCCACAAAATATGGCACAAAAATAACAATATATCAAAAATTATTTGATATCCAACAATAGAACAATATGGGGTTACACAAATAAATTAAATTGCCTCACTTTAATCTGGTTTAACAAAAATAGAATGCAATGGTAACTTATAAACCTCAAACAAACCACTCCAGGTCCCTGTGCGTGAGCGACAATTGTAATAAAAAGATTTTAAAGTTGTAATAATAGTTTAAAAGTTGTAATAATAAATTTCAAAGTTCCTAGTATGATGTTAAATTGGAATAATAAGGAAGTTTTTAATAGGGCCTCCTGTCACAAACAAAGTTAAATTCAATTAAATAATAATTCTCGGGCGCCAGACAGGAGGTATCCCAACTTACTTAAATAAACTCACCTCGGATAGGCAGCCGTCGCACTAGAACTTCTAATCACAGGGCCGGGAAAACAATAAAAGTCCAGATATGTTACAGATGGTATAATTTTGAATGTTTTGGGGCTTGGTTTGAAGCTTATAATTACTAGTTATACTAGATACATTTCCTAATTTCTGTTACCATTGCATTTCTTAGAAAAAAAAATAAAAGTTAAATTTCAAATACCTGGGTTGTCAGTCAAAGAAAATAGGATTAATTATACCGGGTCCCGGTTCCAGGAGGCATCCTGGGACTCCGCCACGTGGCGTGGGGGTCTCGCGAACGTAGCGAGTCTTGGGAAACGGGTCTCCTTGGGTCGGTCCGGTGTCTCTTTATATCAAATGCCAAAGAGAAATGATGTTATGTGGTGAAGTCTCACCATTCTGACGCTCCCGCCGAAAAAGCACGCGGCGTCATTGAATCAAAATTTTGCTAATAAAAAAAAAACGCTTCCGACATTTTGCGAAGCTAGAACAAATAAATTACGATTAATAAAAACTCGAAGAATGTTCAAGGGAAAACCAAAACTAGTAGTAAAACCTTACCGTTTTTCTTTTAAATAATGTTGCTGGATTACACAGCCATTTTAAGGGTAGGAATAGATATTTTCCGCCTGAAACAAATATTCACGATGATCAAAACTCGCGAGGTCAATTTGAAGATAACAAAATCACAATTAAATTTGAAACTTACCGAAATAATGATTTGGGGGGGTCACCCCTTGCCTTAAGGAAACATAGCGTCCATTTCAAGGCTCTAATAATAGAGGATTCCTGCGAATTTAAAAGATTTCGCAGGATCTAGTTACAACTCCGCAGTAGTCGGCGGTCGGGAAAAAGTAAGGTGCCGGCCATCGCGTATAAAGGCTCTATTTGTTCCAATCACTCAATCTAGAGTTGCCACTGGGGGAATTAAAAATTCCATAATATGAACGAATGTATCTGTCAAAGTCAAAATTTACTGCTCTGACAGAACAGCTAAATGTTACGCTCAAAAGACAGAAGCGGCCGGACGTAAAATTAATCGCCTCAATATCTAGAAGTAAACTAACCATTTTCGAGGTTAGATTCCCGAACTACATGTATGACGCAAATACGTCGTTACAATAATAATAACGTTTATTTCAGGCTACACTAGTTAAGTACATGATGTTAAATACTTACAAATTACGGCCCATATCAAATATATACATTAAAGTCTAACATACATAAGTAATATTATAAACCTAATAACTATAATTATGGTACCACCCTTGGTATATGTTATTTCCAACAAAGAATCATCTAAATTGGTTAATTGGTTTGGTTATAAGTGTGCACCGTAATACACTGATAATAATAATAATAATAACAATAAAGCCTTTTTATTTTCCTTGACTAATCATAACAATTTAGTATAACAATTTTATGGTAGGTAAATTTTTAATTAATTCAGTCTAAGGCTCCTTTCGGGTCCTCTTTCATTCAGTCATAGGCCTCCTCCAAGATCTTCCATGTGTCCCGGTCTTGTGCTTTTTTCATCCATTCTGGTCCGGCTGCTTTTATTATATCGTCCACCCAGCGTTGTTGTGGACGCCCTCTATGTCTCTTTCCCACTGGGCCTGCCCATGTCATAAGTCTTTGGGTCCATCTCTTGTGGTGTAAACGTGCTATGTGGCCCGCCCATTTCCACTTGAGGCTCTGTGTATATAACACCGCATCTATAACTTTGGTTTTCATTCGTATAGAGTTACTTTTTGTTTGTCCGTTAACTTGATGTTTAATATGCTTCGTTCCATTGAGCTTTGTGTTGTTTGGATTTTGTGTCGGGTGTTTTCATTAAAAATCCATGTTTGTGAGCCCTAAGATAGACAAGGTAGTGAGCTAGAGTCCATAAAAATTTTTTTTAATTTGAGGGGCAATTTAGATTTTAAGATTTCTTTCTGCCTCCAGAATTTATTCCACGTCATTTTTATTCTTCTCTTAACTTCTTCTGAGTGTCTTGATTTGTTGAAAGATATTTCTTTGCCAAGATAAGTGTAGCTCTCTACATAATCTAGCGTGTTCTGTTTTATTAAAATAGGATTTTTGGTGCTGTTTGACGCTACTTTTGTCTTTGATGTGTTGAGTTTGAGCCCTATATTCTCACTGACGGTACATAGTTCAGATATCATTTTTTAATACACTGATACGTATTACATATTACTGATACGTATTAAGTAAGATTAATAGTCTGGTAAAACTCTGATTAGGGGTGGACAGACAGACAGACACACAGACAGACTTACATGGCGAAACTATAACGGTTTCTTTTTTTCTTTGGAACCCTTAAAATAAAACATGCTCGCGACGCAATAATAAGCTAAGTAGGCATTTCCAATCTTATAATGGAGCGCAGTCTGAAGTATGCCCATACATTAATTAATTATCTCAATTACATAAAACAACTCAGATTGAAGCAAATACAAATCTGAGATATCTACTGGTCATTACAGTCGTGAACATTGATTATTTTAAACAATAATTTACAAATTTGAACTTTTGCTCATATGCAACTCGTCATTTCTATGTATAATATGTATATATTTGAAAAATAAAAGGATTTCACTCTTGTAGTTCTGTTTTGGAGTCAAATAATGCTGTATGATATTTCCATATTTATTATTATGTGTATAATTCGAGTGAGAACTTCAACGTTGAACTGATCCCAGATGAGTGCTGCTTGGAGACTGATGATGAAGACGACTGCGATAGTCTTCAAATTATTGGGGATTAGTCCCCCTGCTGACTAACAGAAGAACTAGCAATAGAGAAGGAAAACTTGGAACAAGCCCGGCTCGGTGCCAGCCGTTATGCACTTGCAACCGAACCAACACCGCATGTATTGATTCATCTTTCCTGCGGATCCTGTCGGCAAGGTCGAGAGCTTACATTAAGGCTTACCTAAGTGCACGAAAGGAGCCTCTGAGGTGCACTTTAATCCTTTCACCACACTGGTTAGAAATAACTAGTGACAGGATAAGAAGAATAATTAAGTATATAAGTAGTATATCAGTCATATGGTACCCATAACATAAGCTCTGCTTACTTTGGAGCCAGATGTTATATTGTTATAGTAATTAGGAACAAACAATGCCGTTTATCATTTATTATAAAAAAAATGCTAATGCAATTTTAATAGCTTTTTTAGTATGTCTATCTCTGTTCATGCTAGTTCTGTTTTATGTTTTGCAACTCAACAATGTTTACAATTTTTAACTCAAGTTCAATAATCAATAACTGTGAGTGAAAATTATAGTTATCATGGAAGTTATTTGGTAAGTATACATACAGCCTACACGAACGAAACGAAAATAGATAATACTTCGTATAACGGATTGGAGTTATGTATAAATGTTTTTTTATTTTAATGAAATAAAAATATTTAAGACTAGCCGCTACCCGCTGCTGTGCCCGCGTGGTAAAAGCTAAAAATAGCCTACTATGTTAATCTAAATCCACATCTATACCCCAAGTTTCACACAAATCGGTCCAGCCGTTATTATCTGATTAAGTCACAAACAATTATCCAAACATTCACACATTTTTTTACATGTATAATACTAGCTGCCACCCGCAGCTTCGAACGCGTGGTATCTACATAAAAGTACCATATGTCCGTCCCCAAATTACAATTTATTTGGTTACCAAATGTCATAAAGATTCGTTCAGCCGTTTAGCCGTGAAAAGGTAACATACAGGTAACATTTATATAGTAGTATGGAGTTTGAATATGGATTATTAATATATTAATTTACAAAAATAATAACTGAAATGTACAGAATAATATACAATAATATAAAAAACATAAGAAAAAGTTGAGCTATCCAAGAACCGAATCCAGATCACTGCCAGAGGGCAGCGGTCCCAAGACACTGCGGCGTTGCCACATTGAATGGCAATGCTAATACGCTGAGCCAGATAGGCGCCATCTCAAGAGATGGCGCCTCCCAAGGTTATTAATTTCTAATTAATTAAAAAAATAAAATTTAATTAAATAAAATTAATTAATTCTACCAGACAGTTATTAATTAGCCAGTATTTGGTCAATTCACATTTATCACATTAGTAATCAAAAGTTGATTAAAAAATTGCGCACCGCAAAAGGTTGACTAGGGCTTGCTCCGTATCTAATTTGGAGGGTACTACATTGTATCAAACTATTGCATGTGATGTGAATACAACATTAATTCTAGAGAGGGTGGATGAATTCGTTTTCAATAACATTATATTCGCAAAAATGAACAACACTGTCTAGTCGCAACAATGTTCAAATTTTGGTTCATATTTCAGACGTAGAATTTTATTTTCGTTTTGAAACGTCGGTATGATCAAAATTTAGTAAATATTAAATACCCACTGCAATGCCTATCATTCTGTTATTTTCCCGTCAGTAGTAATTGTTTTGGAAAAATCTTGGATTCTAGGTAATTTTAATTAGACAAATGATCACAAAGGTAAGCCTATAAAAGTAATGCATTGTCATTCAACGTGGCAATGTTACTAAAGCATGGCCAATGGCAAAAAGTGTCTTGGGGACGCTGGTAGTGACTTGGATCAGTTGAGAAGAATAGAATAGTATAAATGTTTATTAAATGTTTATTTTAAGCTATCTATAGATCATTTTTAACGGTCTTTAGATTGCTTAACTGTTTTTATATAATTCTGTACATTTATTATTTCACTGTAAATGAACTATTATTTGTTTTATATAAAGAAAACTATTTTGTAAGTTCAAACATCAGAAAACATTCCAAAAGAATAGTGAATTATAATTTTTGTTTTAAATTAATATTCATCATGAATCTGGATTCACCATTCCATTTTATGATTGGATCATAAATTATGCAGAACTAATCTTCTGTTATAAATCGGTGCTGATTAACAAACTTTAGGCTGGAATGTAGGTTATTTTTCACCTACCTAGGCTTTAGGTTTGGTTTAGATAGAAGCGAGTGAAAGCGTTGACAAAACCTTTAGTTAAAACGACTTTCGGGATATTTTATTTCTTTACTTATCCAAAAAAACAAGATCAATGAATCGTTTAAACCAACATTAGATAGCTTATCCGTATTACATATATTTTATACTTTAGTTTGTGTACTTTCTGAAAGCTTATAGGAATAACAAAAAAAATATCGGAAATAATATATAAATAGCCCAGAACAGTAGCCGAACAGCACGTAATGATGGTAAGAGGCATGACGGTGTCATTAATTCCTTGGAGTTGTGGTAAACTATTGGTGTGGGATGTGACTTGTGTGAACACGATGGCATCCCACGTATCGTCTACGTCCAAACATAGCGTCAAAATCACTTTGAAACATTTTACATACGAGGTGAATTTAGGTACTAATTCCTCCGAACCCAAGTCCGAGATGAATTGACAAGAGACTCGTTCTACTCTTTTGTATAATCCTTCTCATAATTAGCTTACCTATCTACGAAAAACAAATACAAGGTTATACAAATCAAATACAATACAAATCTGTTAGTTCAGGCCATGCATTCTTATCAACAATTTAGTCATTTATATTATAATACGGTCTAGGATCTAGGGTGCCGCTCGTAATGATGCAACAAAAGATCTCAAATGGCGGAAATATTTATCTATTGGCAATGGTTACATAATTCTGCCTCTTGGGGTAGAAACTTTAGGCCTGTGGAGACCCGAGGCATAGCTCCTATTTAGAGAGTTATCTGAGAGACTTGTGGGCGAAATCAATGTAAGGTCTTATAAGACGTTTAAAAGTGATTCTTGTGATTTTATTCAATTATAATGTTCGGACTTTAACTTTGAAAGATCAAAGGGTTAAACTAATAATTTAAGTAATTGTCTATTCACGACTCGGTAATAGTTCATAGTTTTTAATACTTTTGTTTAAAATATCAAGGTTCGTTTATACCATTTATTATATTTTGACGACCTCTGTGGCACAGTGGGCTTAGGTCCGGCTGAGACGTAAAAAGTTGCGGGTTCGATTCCCGCCGCGGGACAAATGTTTGTATGATCTGCATGTATTTGTCTCGGGTCTGGGTGTTTCTATGTATAATATGTATGTATTTACAAAAAAAAAAGTATGTGGTATGTAAGTAGTATATCAGTCATGTGGCACCCATAACACAAGCTCTGCTTACTTTGGGGCCAGATGATGCTGTGTGAAATGTCCGGTATTATTATAATTATTATTATTATTATTACTGTAAATAAAAATTTTAATATTTTTAATTATAACAAGAGTAAAATTTACTGTATATTTTAGCACCGATGCGTGTATTTGAACATTATATTAAATAAATTTATAATATGTATAATATGTATGTATTTACAAAAAAAAGTATTTAAGTAGTATATCAGTCATGTGGTACCCATAACACAAGCTCTGCTTACTTTGGGGCCAGATGATGGTCTGTGATATGTCCGGCATTATTATTATGAAATAAAGAAACCATGCATATTACTATGGGAACCAGGTGACTGATATAATACTTAAATATATATATATTTTTAAATACATACATGACACATTATAATACCCAAACACTGAAGAAACATCTACATTCATCATACAAATTATTTTCCTGGGAGGGAATCGAACCCTCAACCTACAGCGCTGAAGGCAGAATAATTACTAACTTAGCTAAAAGGCCAATATTTAACGATGCTTTCTTTTCCAGGACCAAGGAGGTGAACTTTTCCTTGCCGACGCTGCGTTCGTCGTCCTTGGGGGAACTACGTGGCGCTGCCAGCCCCAGCGTGAGCAGTCTTGCAAGCGACGTGCTGAGTCCACCAATGCCCGCGCAATTTCGTTCCAATTCATTCAGTAAGTTTACAAGTTGCCACGGCCCCAGATTAACTAACTCGCGATTGCTAGCAATAGTAATTCAATTCAATTCAATTCAATAAATCTTTATTCAATCAAATCACAAGGACCACTTTGAATCGTCTTCTTACATGCTAGTGAATCTAGGTGCCATTTCCTCCAAACCCCAGTTCATGAAGAATCCGGCAAGAAACTCGTCTGGTCTTAACACTTTTTTGTATGATCCTTGCCAATTTTGTTACGGATGCCGAGTCGAGTTGGAGCAGATTCATCCCAAGCTTTTTTGTCAACTAAATAATCAGATATTTCATAATATGCTTTACTAGACAGTTTTTGTTTAATTACGTTTTTAAATTTGCCAATCGACAAATCTAACACGTCGCTTGGGACCTTCTTATGAATTGCACAATCACATGTGCAATTCATAACAAGGTCAAAGTCAAACACACGTTTAGTACTGAAATATCTTTGCTGATATGTGTACCGCCTGTGGATCGACCGCCAGGCAAGTAGTTGACAGCGGATAGCGGATAGGGTTATTATTCAAATAGTGGAAAATAAACTGCAATATCTACAAAACCTGTCTCAAGTAGTTAAAAATCTAACCACGGAAGTTAGATTTTTAACTACTTGAGACAGGTTTTGTAGATATTGCAGTTTATTTTCTACTATTTGAATAATAACCCTGCCGGAACTTGTTAGAACTGGAAAATTCCAACAAACCATAAAAATTTACAGGCACAATTATAATGATTTAATAGTATATAGTAATTTTAATTAGTATACAAAACGTAAAACCATAGATTGAACAATAACAGAGTCAGAAATAGAGTAACATTTTAAATGACCCATTTAAAGTTAACTAAATTGATGTAATTTACGGAGAAGACCGTGTCATTATTCAATACACAATTATCAAGATTAATTCAGATAATTTTTGGCCGTCTTGCAAAGCAAACATTACGCTCATATATCATTATCCTTGAGTTATTTCCAGTTTTATTAATAATTTTGGTATTTTTATTAAAAACTCTATCAAAACTAAAACTAACCAAAATAAAGCTAGAGTTAAAGACTCGGGAGTGAATATTGGAATAAAAGCTTTGTGTAATCATTTTAATAATTTTATATGAAAGACACCATTTTATAGAAAATAACAAATGACGAACGACAAGATACGACTTTGTGACATCATAACATAAACACTTGACACTGGAAAATTTACATTATTATTACACATGCCATTAACCAAGAAGATTTATGCAGCAAGGTAAATATCTGTTATATGATTCTATGATAATAATATTAATGTTCCGGGAATTAAGGCACGTTGGTCTGACAATGTTAAAGTACGTACTTAGCAGACTTCCAATGAAAACGTGAAACACGATAGACATGTTTAGGCAGGCATTAAAGTAAGCAGAGCTTTTGTTATGAGTCATCATCATCATACCAGCCTTTAGGAAGTCCACTGCTGGACATAGGCCTCCCCAGTTGATTTCCAGGAAGAACGATTTTGAGCCCTCTCCATTCACCGACTTCCTGCGATCTTTACAATGTCGTCAGTCCATCGGGTGGGGGGTCGTCTTACGTTTCGTTTTCCTGTCCTTGGTCGCCATTCGAGAACTTTTACTCTCCAACGGTTATCAGTTCTGCGAGCTATATGGCCTGCCCATTGCCACTTCAATTTGCAAATTTTGAGTGCTATGTCGGTGACTTTGGTTCTTCTACGGATTTCCTCGTTGCGGATTTTATCACGTAGTGAAACACCCAACATAGCTCTCTCCATAGCTCGTTGCGCGACTCTGAGCTTGTGTATGAGGCCAATAGTTAGCGACCAAGTCTCAGTTCCATATGTCATCACTGGCAACACGCACTGATTAAAGACTTTCGTCTTGAGGCTCTGCGGTATCTGTGACGAGAAGATGTGCCGTAGTTTCCCGAACGCTGCCCATTCGAGTTGGATTCGTCGGTTGACCTCTTTGTCGAAGTTGGACTTGCCTAGTTGAATCGTCTGACCCAAATAGACAGAATGGTCTACAACTTCGATTATATCGCTCTCAACATGTACCGGTACGGGTGCAACATGAGCATTTGACATGATTTTTGTCTTACTCATGTTCATTTTCAGACCCACTTGTTTAGAGACGATATTGAGATCGCTGAGCATTGCGCCAAGGTCTTCTAGCGATTCTGCCATGATGACTATATCGTCGGCAAATCGAAGGTGAGTGATGCGTTCGCCGTTGATGTTGATACCATATCTATGCCTGTACAAGAGCTTGAAAACATCCTCCAATGCAGAAGTGAACAGTTTCGGAGAAATAACATCTCCCTGTCTCACCCCTTTATGCAATGGGATTGGATTTGTGCTCCTGGAGTCGGATAGACATGGTGGCGTTACTGTACAGACATTTCAACACTTCGATATACCGATAGTCGATTTGGCACCGCTGGAGTGACCGCAACACTGCCCTGCCCATTGTTATGAGTACCGCATACATATTACATATAAACACTCAGACCCGAGACAAATACTTGCAGACGATACAAACTTCTATCGACAAGCTGGAATCGAACCCGCAACTCGTCTTAGCTGGGCATTGGCCTACTTTGCCACTGACGTCATAATGTCAATGGTGAAATACTGATTAATAATAATAATAATACCCAACATTTCACACAGCATCATCTGGCCCCAAAGTAAGCAGAGCTTGTGTCATGGGTACCACATGACTGATATACTACTTATATTCTTTTTTTTTTGTAAATACATACATATTATACATAGAAACACCTAGACTGGAGCGGCGGGAATCGAACCCGCGACCTCTTGCGTCTTAGCTGGACCTAAGCCCACTGCGCCACAGAGGTCGTCAGAGGTGATTAATAATAGTGTTCATGTTCACTGTTCCATGATTTTTTTAATGATGGATTCAGAATAGCTCATCAGTGGGAACATTAAAGTGCTTGTTATAATAACTCTATAATATAAAGCATTATAACAAGATCCCGTGATATAAGTTTAATATCGGTATTCCGAGTATCCACGCGAAATCTTGGAGTCCATACAGAAACGTGGACCGAATAAAATGCACCATATCCCTGAGAAGTGATACTGTTTTGAATTACTCTATTCAAAGCTATTTCATTTGTGTAAAAATACAGCAGCATTCCATTTCGTCTAGTGAGTTCGTAGGTATATCTTATATCATAAAACATCAAACATGTCTTCGTTTAAAAGATGAACTCCACCTACTTACTCAAGCACCTACTATGTAGTAGGTGCTAGACATATTTAACCGGCTTCATAGACGTAGGTTCTCAATTAAGCATTTTTATCTATACTATCTATACTAATATTATAAAGAGGAAAGATTTGATTGTTTGTTTGTTTGTATTGGATAGGCTCCGAAACTACAAGACCGATTTTAAAAATTCTTTTACCGTTGGAAAGCTACACTATTACCGAGTGACATAGGTTACTTTTATCCTGGGAAAATTAGTTTGTCCCGGGAAAAATCTTCAACACAGGCGAAGCTGCGCGGGGACAGCGAGTATATTATATTTTTGAATGAATGTTACTTGATATGATTAGACGAAGCACAAGGTTAAGGGTTTGATTCGTGCTGCGTGAGAAATGTTTGTATGTTTCAGTCATGTTTCGGTAAGTACCTTTAACACAAGCTTACTTTGGGACTAGGTAGATGATGCTGTGTGAAATGTCCGGCATTATTTAGAGGGGCCTAAAAGCAAATCCGCCACTGTTCAAAAATTGTATCTAGGTCATTCAAAAAAACTTTAGCAAAGCAAATTATATTCGATTGTCTATAGTAATGCTTGTTTTTAATGTTTAGGAAGATATATGCATATGAGATCATATATGCATTCTATTCTAAACTAATATAAAATCAATACTAAACATAATAAACCAGAAATTACAGTGGTGACTTTGCATCTCACATTAGACAGTAATGAATCTGCGTCTAAGGGTATTATTTATTTATTTATATCTCCGCCAATAATAAGCCGATTTTTATCCCATATAGTTTTGGTGAGGATCTGTTGATAAAACATGATATAAATAAAAAATCTTCCGAAATTGAGCGTTGAAGAATTCGAAAATCTTCAACGCTCAATAAGAAATTTATCCCGAATTGGTCGTTTGGAATATATTGAAAAAGAATACCAATTTGGGTACCATTCAGTGGTCAACTAACCTGGCAATGGACTTTGAAGATACCTCACAGAACTCATTGACAAACAGGTCATGTATCGCAATTATAGCAATGTATTGAGGATCTCTGGCATTAACTTTATGCATACATATCAGTTGATCAGACCATAGGATTTGAAGATACTCTGTGAACTCTTCAACAAGCAGCTCATGTATTGAAATTAAAACACTGCATTTGTGATCACAGGAAATAGCTAAATAGGAACTTGTCAGTTGATCAGACCATGGAGGTAAGCTTTGAAGGACACGGAACGAAAATTAGAATAGATATTGTATTGGTTATTTGATATAACATGTTTTAATATTCAGGACTAAGAATCTTGTTTTAGAAATATGGTAAAAATAGATTATGTTGTTTCGGTACGTTATACAATATATAAATCCCGACTTAGAAGTTTTGAACAAAATGAAGTAGCAAATGAATGCATATCGACCTGTTCTATATCTATAAAAGTATTGTGTGCGATTTTCCTCATTATCGCTCACAGTCAGAAAACGTTCTTTTAAGCTTTTTTACGGACGCATGGGGAAACGAGAATATCTGTACTATATTGTATATTACTAGCTGGAAACCCCGCGACTTCGCTCGCACGTTATTATACTATTATTCATATAAAGATTAAAGCAAATCGCACCACGCGTTAAAAAGTTTCATACTTTTGTTTTCACCCCATTTCACCCTCTTTATGAGAGTTATTTTGAAAAATCCTGAAATGTTTCCATTAATTTTGCATTTTAAGTATCCAAACCAAGTTTCTATGAAATCACACCATTCGTTAAACAATTACCATACAAACATTGACACCCCATTTTACCCCTTTGTAAGGAATATTTAGAAAAAAATCTGAAACACGTGTCCATTTATTTTGCATTTTAATTATTCAAATAAGTTTCAAGCATATCGCACCACGCGTTAAAAGGTTTCATGCATTATTTTTCTCCCCTTTTCAACCTCTTAGGGGTTGAATTTTATAAATCCCGCCTTAGTTAGGGGTGGTTTTACTATAAAAGGAATCTACCTTCCGAATTTCAGCTTTCTAGCTTCAGCAGTTTCAGCTCGGCGATGAGCTATTTTATAGGTATAGAACAATCTATGGTTATTTCATATTGAGGATACTTATACTTGAATAGAAATGATCTACTCGTATTATACCTAATTACGTAGAAGGCTTGAAAAATATGGCTACTCAGTAAGTTCTAACTTTGCGCTAAAGGTTGTGGTTTCGATTCCTCCCAGGACAAACATTTGTGTACATAGATGTATGTTCTGTGTCTGGGTGTTATTATATTTATAAATTAATTAATTTGTGATATTATAATAGCTATACTGAACGCCGACTGTACTCCTTAGGCAGACAGAGATTACATACTAATTTAAATTGCGAATCTTGTGAAATTCCAAAGTTAGTAGTCAGGAGTACGGTCCGGACATTTTGATACCATATTTAATTATTTTTTTAGGGATCTGTACCGGAAAAAAAAACCCTCATAGGATCACTTCCTTGTCCGTCTGTCTGTCTCTTGAAGCTGTAAAAAAACCGTATTTACAGCCTAAATACGGTTATAATTTACGCCACATATTTAAAAATGACCAGTAAACCAAAACCTACAGGTTTTGACCTAGATTCTTAAAATTTTGTAAGAAGCAAGCTAAAATCCGTAAAATCGTTTGTACTTCTTTTTTTTCTTAACCTTTAGTGTCCCACTGCTGGGTAAAGGTCTCCCCCTTTACCAGTTTGGCTCGAATGCATCCAGATAGTCTAGTCATATTTTATAATTCTTCTTCTTCTTCTTCTTCTTTGTTAATGGCCTGTGACATACTACTGTAAATTTTGCCTGCGTCAAGTGTTTATAGTTTATAGTCAGTTTGTTTGTTATTAGAGTCCTAGTCGATGGTCAATTGTCAATTCTAGACGTCACGCGGAATGGCGTCTAGAATTTTCTTGGGATTCCTCGTCGTTCAAAACACATTGCACCACAATACACATAGGTAATTCAATTATCCATACCCGTCCTGTAGTCACAATTTATTCATTAAAATTTTGCCAAGATTACTGAATAAAACTAATAAAACGTATGGGAACTTTTAAACGGGTGGTGTGATTTCTTGGAAACATGGTCTGTCTACTTTAAATGCAAAATAAATGGAGACGTGTTGCAGGATTTTACAAAATAACCCTTATAAAGGAGTAAAATGAGGTGTGAATGTTTGTATATAATTTTTTTAATGGGTGGTCGGGTGATTGGTTCGAAACTTATTATAATTTGGAGATAAGAAAATAAATAGCATCGTGGGGAGGGATTTAAGCTACAATTCCTTTCAGTGCTGGTATAATTAGACTACGAATAGTAGCCGATGGTAAGAGAATTACGATTCTGAAAAAAAGTAAGTATGTACGGTAGGTGCGATTTTTGCACTTGACTCGAGGACATGGACTGCCCGGAGCTGTTAGCACAAGTAGGTCTACGCTATCACACTTCTACTTTAAGAAACCACTTTATGTTCCTTTAATTAGGACATACTACAGACAAAACGCTTTTATGATTAGAGCAAGCAGCTCGTTTAACACTTTGGCGGAGTCAGATATTGATGTGTTCTATACCTCAATACAAAAGCTGAAGCGATTATCATGTGACAAATTTTTCTTCTTCATCTTTAAACATTCGTTGTTATTTTTAATTGTTATACTTTTTATACTTAAACTTTTTTACAACAGTCGTCTAGTTTACTGTTTAGTTTTTATAATTACTTGTTTAAATTCTATAAGGGGAAATTTGTAATTGGCCATCAGCATACACGTACCTCGTGCATCTTACACAGTTGTGCTATTTATCTTGTATTTAACCTAGCTGTGTGTTTTCCAAAATCATAAATAAATAAATATATTAACTCATTAAGGACATCTTAACATGATGTAAAATTATGTGAGATAGTTATTCAAACATTCGAAGCAGTAATTTAGTTTACCCTTCACATAACTTCATTCCCTTTGAGGGATGTTCTATTTTGGGCTGTGATGAGCCATGACGTATGAACATGTCCGCTACAAGCCCGTGTCCCACACATGTAGATACCTAATAGCGTATCAGTGCTGTTTCAATTTACGTCAGGGACACGAAACGGATATATTGATGAAATCTGGCAATCAAACTCAAAGTTTAATTTATCGTTTATTGTGAAACTAGCTGCTATGTGCGGCTTTGCACGCGTGATGAGCAGTAAAGAGATAGCATGATGCTGATTTCAAATAATATGATCAGATTAAAAAGAAAGAAGAAAGAATAATAAGTTATTTAACGGTACCCAAGGAACCGAGCGACACACAGTCATATAAAAAACAAGAAATACACATACAATTAAATAAAAGCAGCTTATCGAGTAACAATATTAGGAAAAACGTTCTTGTTGTTTCTCTCAATCCATGGGATGACGTCACAAAATGTTGTCTGACTCAGCATGATGTTCAGTCGTACTACTGAACACAACGCTGATCTTGCGCGGAGACCAAAAGGTTACGTCACGGCTTCGAACAAGATACTCAGATAGGATTCATAGGTTCAGTAAAAAATATTTAAAAAAAGGAGGACAAAGGAAACAATGATATAGCAAGTCGATAGCAATTCTAAATTAAATCTCTATATATAAAAATGAATGTTGCTAAGCGCATAACTCGAGAACGGCTCGACCAATTCGGCAATTTTTTTTGTATGTTCCTTAAGGCCCCACAACTGGTTTTAATACTTATAAAAAAAAATAGGTTACGTTTTATACCGGGAAAATTCTTCAACGCGGGGCGCGGAGTGCTAGTCATATATATAATCGTAACGACTATCGTATCGTAATCGACTATGGTTTCTATAAAAGGACGGTGTATTATCATGAGCAGACTTTTGGCTCAAGGGTATTTATGTAATAACTACTAAATGTGTCTATTTAAAATAATGTTATTTGCAGCACTTGAATATATAAACTATGCTTATATTGAAATCATTTTGGAGTTTACGAACTTCGTATGTTTATTTACGCCTAAAGTTGTGATAAAATCAGTGACATATACGATTTTTTTGAGGCTTGTATCCTTCTTACATATTTTTTTACAATCCTGTTCGAAACTAGCATAGATTATGACGAGACAAATTGATATCACAACATTCAAGACGTGTATAAATTAAAATTTAATAAGCCACATATACTTGTTTATTATTAAAAAAGTAAAATGATTTAATTTATAAGGTAAAACTATCACTGATTAGTTTTGAATTTGTTTGGAACTTGACCCAAAGTCATTCTTATCTTTACTAACTTTGGAAAACTTCACTGTACGTGTTGACATGCATTTATACAATTTATTTACCACATCTGTTTAACATTGTTGCAGCAATTGCGGCAGCAATGCCATCCAATTATCTATGTTATATTAAAAGCTCACCAATTGTTATTCAACGCTAATAAACATTGCAACATTTTCAGGATTAAAATAAACCCCGCAAATGCCAACTTTACATTTCTCTCAGTAAAATTTGCTGAAAACCACAAATCAGTTTTCCGACGGCGGTTTTATGTTTTGTTTTTCCTTTGTAAATCCCTTCCAAATGAGTGCGTATCCATTATACTTTCTTAACTTTTGATTACGTGCGTACAATACATTTATTAAAATTGGGCTTTTGATATATCAACGCCGGTGGGCCTACAACCAGTCACGTTCAGAATACTTATTTATGGTCGAAATGTGTTAGGACGTATCTCCCTTACACATCTAAGTATTCTTAAAATAAATTATATGAAACTAGAGATAGCTCAACTGATTCAGATCGATGCCAGAGGGCAGCGTCCCAAAGACACTAGCTTTACCACGTTGAACAATGGTGGCAATGCTAATACGCTAGGGCAGATAGGAGCCAGCTCTTCGGTGACGCAATGTTTCTGCCAGACGCTGTTAAACAATAGATATATCGTTTTAAACCATCCTTAGATAGCTCAACTGTTTCACTTGTATTTTTCTGTACATTTCTGTAATTATTCAAATATGCATCAGAGTGTTATAAAGTATCATAAGTATGGAACTATTTTAAAATATATAAGTATTCTATTAGTCATCTAGTCGCCATAATACAAGCTATGCTTAATTTGGGACTAGATGGTGTTGTATGCATTGTCCAGCAATATTTATATTTATTTATTTGTATTTATTTATTTATATTAATCAAAGATTAATTGATAATAATTGAAATTAAAATTAATTTATTTTAGAATTAGTATTCGTGGCGTTCCTTCCGCTGTTTATTACATATTCTTTGGAATTGGTGACTACTAGTAATTTTTATTATATTGTTTTACTAGTTAACTGGAAGGTTGGAAATAAACTAAAATTCTATATTATTTATTCAAAACAAAATAAACAGGACAAGTTACAAAATGAACGATGAAAACTGCAAAAGTTTATAAAACTGTGGAGCAAACTCAACGCCACCTCCTTGACGGTACATAGTTCTGAGAGAAAAACTTAGCATCAAAGAATAAACTTAAACTTCAGTAAACCTAATCTAAACCTCAACTTAGGTTAAAATATTTTAAAAAAAGCAAATATTATTTCTAAGGACAGTACTGCGCGTCGCTTGGGGGATGTTTGTAAGAGAGAGAGAGTGTGTGTGTGTGTGTGTGTGTAAACGGTGTGTATTTGTGAGGCTGTGTGTACGAGTAGATGTATTTGTGTGTTTTCTGGTTTCTTCTGATACTACCAGTATCTTAAGAGTCTGGGTATCTCAGAAGAGAACCATCATTTTGTAGATATGTATGACCAGGAACGAGAAAAGACCGAAAGGACACCTAGGATATTTGATTGTCTGTGTGCATTCCATGTTCTGGCTAGTACATGTGATAGAGGTACTCGTATGAAAACAGCAGATATGGGCGCGAACGGAGAATAGTGAAGGTTGGGATTTAATGGATAGACAAAATGTAACGACTTTTGTTTTACTTATATTCAGGGTTAAAAGATTTATTGAGAGACAATTTAAAACAACATTCAGAGCTGATTCAGCTAGTAATTTAGCTGCCATCTAGTTTCTACCAATAATTAGAAGGGCTGTGTCAACTGCATAAGTAAAGATGGAACAATTTGGAAGAGATAGTTTGCACAGATCGTTTGTGTACACAAGAAAAAGTGTCGGCCCAAGAACACACACCTGAGGCACACCAAAAGATATAGGTTCATAATACATACTGGATACAAGTGTTAAGGATTTCAACAGCTTGTGTACGGTTGGATAAGTAGCTCTAAAATAATATAAGTGACTAGTTTTAGGATTTTCCATTTCATTGTAATTTTTTGTTATATTCTTCTTTGACCATAACTTATAACCGCACTCACAATCCTTAATGTTAAATTTGTCAAAGAAAATATATACTAAAGTGCGACTTCATTCACCATGAAGGACTCTGAGTGCGGCGGCTATTAGCGATTCTTGCTTTTAGTAATGCGATAAGTAGATTACTATTTACTATTTATGTTAGGTCTTGAAATACAGACTTTTTTATTATTCTCTTAGCTCGAAAACAGATCTACTTAGCCAAAGGAAATAATTTTATTTAGCGAATTCTTTTAGGTAGAAGCGAGTTCACTAAATTATTTATGTATATGATTTAAATTATTTAAGTTAAAGCAAATTACTCAATATTGTACCTACAATTAAAAACTAACTTGGAGATATGGTTTTTTGGGATTCTATCATGAACATAGTTCTTGGTGTTTTCTGAACTCTGAGGCCGTATTCCAGATCCATATTCAAACTCAAATCGAAACCTCAGCATCAAATGTAAATAGTTTAAACGAGCTTCGTGGTAATGTTTGTTTTTTGTATATTAGATTAGTAGGAATGTTATAGAACTCTTTGTACACCACCGTTTCATTTTGTTTTTTGTCTATCCTATCCACCCAAAGGTTGCCTGGGAGTGATTTGCTTTAGCAATAAGGCTGCTCATATTACAGCTTTATCAAAACTAATATTACTAAGATAACTCATTACATATTTTGTGTTTGTGTGTAATAGATAAACTCAAAAACGATAGATAGATAGATAATACTTTATTGCACACCAAATATGCAAGTAGAAACTAAAATAACAATGTTTTGCTAGTCGGTAGTACGATGGGCGGTCTTATCGTTATGTAGCGATCTCTGCCAGACAACTTATTTTACCTATATTTCACATACAGTAACAGTACAGTAATCTACATTATTAGCGAATAACCTGGGCCGCATTTTTTTATTTTTTTTATTTTTTTTGTGGATATGTGTTTATAAATGTGTGGTTTATTTTTTGTGGATAAGGCGACGCACGCTGCATCAACACTTCAATAGACACGCAAGTTCAAATACATTAATGGTGGATAATGATTTTTCTATTCTTATTTAGAGCTTACATTTAGGCTTAGCTAAGAGCACGAAAGCCTCTGAGGCGCACTTTAATCCTTTCAATACAATACAATAGTTATTTATTCCAATAAGATACATACAGTACACTTGGAAAAGTCAGGTACAAAAATACTTAATAATAATATTACACTATAATATTACGGGCTTACTGTTTGGTTACAACATTTAAGAAAAATAATTCATTACAAATAGAATAGCAACATTAAATTCCAAATAAATTAATTATTTAAAAATGTCATCAGCAAGTGCTTCGTCTAGAGAATAGTACGATTTCTCTAGTAATATATTTCTTATCTTTATACGATAACATTCAAGATCAGAGTTTTGTAATTCAGGCGTCAGTTTATTGTACAATTTTATGCTTATACATAAGAAGCTATTACCAACTTTGGCTAGTCTATGCTTAGGAAGACAAATGTTATATTTATTTCTTGTGTTATAATTATGGATCTCAAAGTTTAGGTTAAATTTATCAGGGTTTAGCTTTACAAACATCAGATTGTGGAAAATGTATTCTCCTACCATTGTCATAATTTCTAATTTCTTAAACATTAGCCTACACGATTCTAAGCCTTTCATAAGCAAAATAGAACGGATGGCTCTTTTTTGCAGTATGAATATTCTATTCGACTGTGAGGCATTTCCCCAAACTAAAATTCCATACACCATAATGGAATGAAAATACGCATGATATACCATTTTTGCAGCTCTTATGTCACTAAGTTGTCTTATTGTCTTTATTGCGTAAACTGCTGACTTTAATCTCCCAACGAAAGTGTGTTACAACAATATGTTTATTCCAAATGAATTTACTGTCAATGTCTATGCCTAGAAATTTGGTGTTGCCAAGAGTAGTCAAAAAGTGTTTATCAATTGTATGTCTAACTAATTCGTCATTATTATGTTTATGTCCTAAAAAAAAGTTTACAATATTCGTTTTATCTACATTTAATAGTAAATTATTGGCATTAAACCATTTTTGTAAATTGGGTATCAGCGTTTCTATCTTTACACATAATTTTTCTTTGTTCTTATCACTAACTACTACAGTTGTGTCGTCAGCAAAAAGGACTATATCCATTTCATTTTCAACACAGACCACAATGTCATTAATATATAGAATGAATAGAAGTGGCCCTAAAATAGATCCTTGTGGTACTCCCATTGTAATAATATTTGATTCAGACTTTTGGCCGTTACACTCTAGAATTTGTATTCTATTTTTTAAATAAGACGCGAATACAGACAATTCATTGTTTCTAATACCATAATGCTCAAGTTTTAATAAGAGAATCTTATGGCAGACACATTCAAAAGCCTTTGATAGATCACAAAGCAGGCCGTATGTGCTCTTACTTCTGTCCAAATTCCACAAAACTCTTTCTACTAGAGAAGTTATAGCTTGATTTCAACACACTGGTTAGAGATAACTAGTGACACGATAAGAAGAAGAATGATTCTTCTCGTATCTTGCTTAAGGAGTATCAATACTTAAATTCACTTTGCATTTAAGACCATGTAAGCGTACAAAGTGATTCGTTTTGGATCAATAAAACTTTTATGACTTTGATTTTGACACAGTGTGACTGTGATCCATGAGGATGAAAATCGAGTAAAAATTCATGTAGTCTCAGGTATTACTTTATTAAAACCTTGTTAATGCATTTATTATTTATGTGATGTTCGCGTTTTATAGAGGAACTTTTTTACGAGCCGAGAGCTTTACCACTTGCTAGCCTTATGAATGATGTAGACGAATGTATAGGCTCGTTGGGACTTTCTTATAATGGCCCGGAAAATTTACAATAGCGCTATTTCACAGCTTCGATGGCTGGTAGGAAAAAATACAGTAGATTTTACACTAATAAACTTTGATTGTTTTCGCTATATCCGTCTGCCTGTATGTTCGCCACTAATCATAAGTATTGCATGCAGATTGTTAGTTTATTGTAAAAAACGTGAATGTAAATACGTATTAGTGACCAAAGTTATGAAATAATCACATGATATATAGGATTTTTATAGATTTTTACACAATGTTAAGGGTTGTTTTCATTGGCTTTCATTTGGTATTATTATTGGATCGGTCCTTCAAAGATATCACTATATTCCTTATACATTTTTGCCATACATATATTAGTTTGATAAATATTATGTTTTGAAATGTTAATTTTTGATACAGTCCTGTGACATTTGCCCTAAAAACCTCTGTTTGGGTCCCTGGAATAGATTTAAAGTAGTAGCATAGGTATATGATGAAATTATAAGGAAAATCATCAAAGGTACTAGATTAGGCTTTACTAGGTTATGAATAAGAGTCTGATTTGTAAACCTTAAAGAAATCGAGAAATCCGTACCAGTATATTTTATTTTGTTAACTAGATAGTCTAGAATCTTCAAATCTCCTTATTGGCTTCGAAACGCGTCTGGCATGTGCTTGGCCAATATATTTTTTATAAACCAATTGCGTGCTGCTGGGCAAAGGTCTCCTCTAAACCTTTCCCAATCTTTCAAAATATGTTCCTTTCTCGAAAGTATCGAGAAAATACCTCCAACGGTTTCTCGCTAATCGTTACGCTGTTGTTCGTTTAGCTGCCAGGTTGTTATCATCTTTGAAAGAACCTTAATCAGTACATATCAATATTTGACGATCTCTGTGGCGCAAGGTCCGGCTGAGGCGCAGAAGTTTGCGGGTTCGATTCCGGCCGCGGAACAAATGTTTGAATGATCTGCTAGTCTCGGATCAGGGTGTTTCTATGCATCATATGTATTAACACAAAAAAACTACATAAGTAGTATATCAGTATATCACAAGCTGTGTTACTTTGGGGCTAGATGACGCTGTGTGAAATGTCCGGCATTATACATTTGTTATAAAATTATTGTTATTTATTTATTATATAAAACATAGTCTTCCTGTCGTTGTTGTGTCTATCCGTCTTTCTTAACGCGAAATCTCAAAAAACTACTGAACGGATTTTCATAAGGTTTACACCAATGGACGGAGTGATTAATAAGGAAAGTTAGGTGTATAATTCACCCGTGCAAAACCGGGGTGGGTTGCTAGTTTAATAATATTTGATACGCTTGATTCGATACTACGCATCAATGAACATCCCGATTCCCCATTAAATACGGGTAAAACTACCCCGAGAGTGAAGTAATCGGGTAAAATTACCCGTGGATGGAAGTTTGAACTCGACTTGCGATACGGATTCATAATTACTTTCTAAACTGCGTAAAGTTTTCAAAGTTTTGAATATATGTACGTTATGATACATCATTAAACTCGTGATTATGAAAGATTAGAAGTTACTTGATACTAAATACTGGAGTTATTTTTATCATATATATATAACCAATATAACCCAAAAGTTATAACTAAAGCCTACGCTGTCTGTTCGTCTGACATCTTTGAAGTTTTTTCAGAATAACCTCTTTTTATTAACCGCTTTCCTTAATAGTCAACATCATAAGCCCGTGTTAGTCCACTGCTGAACATCTCTCCTATCCCATGGCACGCCACTTAGCTTGATTTTCAGTTCTCCTCCTCCAATTCTTGCCCACTGCCTTACGAATATCATCGCCCCACCAAGCTACAAGGCGCCCTATACTACGTTTGCCAACACGCAGCCTCCACTCAAGAACCAGTCTGCCCCAACGGCCGTCGGTTCTGCGGCATATGTGACCTGCCCACTGCCACTTCAGCTTGCTAATTCGCAGAGCTATGTCGTTCACATTAGTTCTCTGACGAAAAGCTTCGTTTCGGATTCGATCCCAAGAAAAACTCCGAGCATAGCTCGCTGAGCGACCTTGTATCTGTTATATACCGAATATAAGTAATATATAGTATATCATAGATTCCAAGTAATTCATAGAATAGTTGTCTAATGAAGGTAGTGGTAAAATAGAATCAGTTCAACCTGTCATCATGTGTATAATTGCGGGTACTCAATAAAATCGTCAGTCTCGATAAAATGGTGGTTTCATTAATATCTCATGTTATATATAAAACATTTGGCGACGATTGAGGAACCCCAGTGTTGCGTGTTTATCAAAATTGTTTGAAAAAATAATAAGTGAACAAAAATAAATATGAATCTCAACCAGTTACAAGAATTCAAGCTGAATACCGATCGATGGCCAACGTACGTCAGTAGATTGAGAGCGTGGTTCGCAATACACGATATCAAACCAGCAGAGTATTCCAAATATCTAGTTGCAGTGGTGGGCACAGAACCATTGGATCTCATGATTGACTTATGTTTTCCGGAAAAACCCGAGAAAACCGATTTCGAAGCGTTGGTGAAGCTAGTGGAAGTTCACGTGGCGCCAAAACGGTCGGTCATTGCAGAGCGCATGATATTCAGATCATACAAACAGTCGCAGTCGCAATCGGTAACAGAATACCTCGCTCAATTAAAAAAACTCAGCAAAACATGCGTATTTACCACGACGGAAATTCTCAAAGAGAACTTAAGAGATCAATTCGTATTCGGCTTGAGAAGTGATAAGATCAAGCAGAGATTGCTAACATAAACAGAATTGACATTCGATCGGGCAGTGGAGTTAGCTTTATCATTGGAAGCCGCCGTTCGAGACTCACAGGAGACGGGGGAGGCCATCAGCACCGCCAGCACTGCGGAGAAGGTACACGCAGTGGACGGAACCGGGTACGGCGCGGGTCGCGGCTGGCCGCAACGGGGTCAGCGCGCGTTCGCAGGCAGGGGCCGCGGCGGCCGTACGATGACGGCGCCCGGGGCGTCACAACGGGGCGCGCCCGCCGCCAGCAGGAGCAGCGGCGGTCAGCAGCGCTCCAGTTGCCACCGATGTGGCCAACCGCATCGTCAGGAGAACTGTCCTTTCGGGAACGTGGAGTGTTTTGTGTGCGGCAAACGGGGTCATGTAGCTAAAGTGTGCCGTTTCCGCAAGCGTACTAGTGTACATAAAGTGCTGTCCGAGGAGGACTACGAGTATGAGTATCTCACGTCGAGCGAGGACGAAGGGAACCAGGTTTATCAGTTGAGTGATAATGAAGAAGATAAAAGGTGGATCATGAAAGTGGTGATCAACGGGAAGCTGTTAGCAATGGAGGGCGACACCGGAGCGGGCATGAGTATCATAAATAGAAGTACGTACCTAAAACATTTTAGTAATATAGAACTAACTCAGCGTAAGTCTTGTTTAAAAATGTACAATGGTGAGAATGTATTACCGAAAGGTGAATTTAAATGTACTGTTCAATATAACAACAAAATTGTTCACAATTTAAAACTGATTGTAATCGATAATGATGACAGCAATTCGTTGTTCGGTCGTAAATGGATGCGAGCGTTTGGCATAAAGTTTCCATCTGCACTAGAGGCCAAGGAATCGGTAGCTCATGTCGATAATAGTAATTTCAACAAATCCAGTGCGATTAACAAGTTAGTGAACAAATTTCCTGAGGTGTTTTCCACTAGTATAGGTGCATTCAATAAAGGTACGATTGATTTAGAAGTGAAGTCAGGCGCGGTGCCAGTATGGCGGCGCGCGCGGCCCGTACCTTACGCCTTGGGTCCTGCAGTGGACGCCGAGCTGGACCGCCTTCTGAAGGAGGGTGTTATTTCGCCTGTAGAATGGAGCGAGTGGGGTACGCCAGTAGTACCCGTCATAAAGAAGAGCGGAGAGGTAAGATTATGCGGAGATTTTAAAACCACGCTAAATCCGGTTTTGGTAGATGATAAATATCCACTTCCTAGAATTGAAGATATCTTTGCATCACTACAAGGCGGTAAAGTATTTAGCAAAATAGATCTAAGTCGAGCGTATCAACAGCTGATCCTGAGCGATAAGGCGAAAGAGTACTGTACTATTGTTACGAATAAGGGTATGTTTACATATAATAGGTTACCGTTCGGTATTAAATGCGCAGCGAGTAAATTTCAAAGAGTGATGGAAAAATTGTTTAGAATGCCATATGTGGCTGTATATCAAGATGACCTACTAGTCAGCAGTGCTAACGAAACGGTCAACATGGATAGATTGATGGGGGTTTTTAAAATATTGTCTGATAGTGGCTTAAAGGTAGAACAAAAGAAATGTAGTTTCTTTAAAAAATCTATATCATATCTAGGTTACGTGATAGACGCCAATGGGTTAAAAACCGAAATTTCCAAAATAGACGCTGTGAATAGAACGCCAAAACCGACAAATGTTAGTGAGGTAAAGGCTTTTTTAGGTTTAGTAAATTACTACGGCAAATTTGTGCAAAATATTAGTAGCGTTCTAGAACCGTTGTACAGATTACTCAAATCAAACACAAAATTCGACTGGACGCACGAATGTGAAAAGGCTTTTAGGACCATTAAACAGCTTTTGCGCGAAGCACCAGTTTTGGCTCATTGGGATCCTAGCCTACCGACGTATGTGACATGTGACGCGTCGCCTTACGGTGTAGCCGGCGTGCTGGCGCAGCGCACAGCGCCCGGTGCCGAGTTACGGCCCGTACTTTATGCTTCACGCACACTCTCGCCAGCTGAGCGAAATTATTCACAAATATGTCGAGAAGGACTAGCAATTATATTTGCCGTGAATAGATTTCACGACTACTTATATGGTAATAGATTTACTTTAGTAACGGATTGCAAACCGTTAGCGTCTATTTTTCACGAAAACAAAGCCATACCGTCGATGGCAAGCAACAGATTGCAAAGATGGGCAGTCATACTGAGCGCATATAACTAACAAGTTAAATGTATAGGGTCACAACATAATTGCGTAGCAGACAGTTTATCACGCATACCGGTTATAGATGAAAATAAGGAGTATAGAACTGAATTTTACATAAGTTTCATATCTGAGCAGGCACCGATTGATTATAAGATGGTGGCCAAACACACTGCAAACGATAAAACATTACAAAAATTAATACAAGCGATAAAATCTAACTGGTTATATTGCAAAGAAGAAGATTTAAAAAGTTTTTTTACTATTAAAGAGTTTCTCAATATTGAATCGGGTTGTATATTGTTTGGTCATCGCGTAGTTATACCGAGCTCGTTACAAAAAGGAATATTAAAAATGATACATGCATGTCATCAGGGTATTGTGAAGTGTAAAAGTATAGCTAGGGGTTATGTATACTGGCCCGGCATCGATGCTGAAATCGAACGAGAATGCCAGGGCTGCGATACTTGCGCGAGCACCCGGCCCTCACCGGCCGCGGCGCCAGTGCATCCGTGGGCATGGCCGCAGGTACCATGGTATAGAGTACATGTAGATTTCTTCACATTAGAAAATCACACTTACTTCGTTCTTATTGATGCTCATTCCAAATGGATCGAAGCGTATAAGATAGGCTCAACGTCAGCAAAGCTTACCATTTCAAAATTAAGACATATTATGAGTTGTTTTGGGCTACCTCGTGAGTTGGTGTCAGACAATGGGCCACCGTTTACTAGCCAAGAATTTAAAATATTCGTTGAAAGCTGCGGCATAAATCACATCCTAGTGTCACCATATAAGCCGAGTAGTAATGGAGCCGCAGAAAGCACAGTAAAGATAATTAAAAATTGTCTAAAAAAGGCAGTTATCGAAAAAGACGACTTACAGTTAGCACTAGATAAATTTTTACTATACTACAGATCAACTCCTCATAGTTTAACAGGAAAAACTCCAGCACAGTTATTACTTGGTCGCAATATACGCACTCATTACGATTTAGTACGACCAAATATCGAAGACAGAATACGTGATAAACAAAATGTTATCCATGAAAAGAGAAACAGTAAGGTGCGTCAGTTTAATATACATGACAAAGTCCTATTTAAACAGTTTAAGAATAATAAAAGTTTTTGGGAAAAGGGTACCATAGTTAAAAGGTTGGGGCCTTTATCATATCAGGTGGCACAGAATGATAAAGTGCACAAGAAACATATTGATCACATAATCTCACAAAATGCTCGAATATATACCACAGATAAGAAACAAGAATCGGTAAGTGCGGATGGAAACATAGATAACGATATATCTGACTTTAATATCACACATTATAACTGTCCATCGCTAGTTAGTGATATCGTGAAAGACGGGAACAGCGTGGTAGATGCTGATGAAGATGATCCTATAAATACACGGCCACGGCCCCAGACATCGTATACCGATAGGTTAGCAATCGAAGCGCAGAGCGGAGATTCTACGCCAAAGCGTGTACGTAGACAAGTTCAACGATTTGTTGTCACATAATCAAATGGCTCGTCTGGTTTGTAAATATATTTAGTAGGTACTATGAGACAGGCGGTTACAAATACCTACCTAGCTCAATTATTATGTTAAGTATGTAACTAACTTTATATATACTAAGATTTAAATAATTACTTTATTATGCTAAGGTTTCGCCCCACAGTGTAAGCTGATTGTAATAAATAGTTAATATAATAAACTAATTAGGTATCTATAGTGTTGGCACTTAAAACATGAATAACTAAATATCTACTTAGTTGTAATAAATGTAGGTTTGTTTGATAAGCTGATTGTTGTAAAATAAATTATATAATGAGTAGGTTTAAGAGCCATTGCTTTTAAACAGAGGTGTGAAGATGTTATATACCGAATATAAGTAATATATAGTATATCATAGATTCCAAGTAATTCATAGAATAGTTGTCTAATGAAGGTAGTGGTAAAATAGAATCAGTTCAACCTGTCATCATGTGTATAATTGCGGGTACTCAATAAAATCGTCAGTCTCGATAAAATGGTGGTTTCATTAATATCTCATGTTATATATAAAACAGTATCTTAATTGTACTAAAAGTAAATTATGAAAATGACTAGATGACACCACTGGAATAATTAGAATGCGCTATTATTGCGTTTATGAATTTCTATAAATATCTTGCCAGACTTAACCAGATTAATATTATAAATCGCATTTTCAAAATCATTATACTGCGTATAGTAGATACATTGCATGACCCAAGAGATGGCTCCTATCTGGCTCAGCGTATTAGCATTACCATTAAACGTGGCAATGCCGACAGTGTCTTGGGAACGCTGCCCTCATGCAGTGATCTGGATCAGTTGAGCTTTCTATAGATCGTTTTAAACGGTCCTTAGATAGCTCAACTGATTGACGTGTACTTTATATTATTGTATATTATTCTGTAAATAAGCTTAATATTATAAATAATAAAATTACTAATAAGATCAACATTATGTCAACCTAACTGAAATCTTGACATTTAAATATGGACATTTGTTTTTCAACTTAACTAGTAATAAAAATAAAACAATTTTAAAAGAATCATTTAAACAATATACCTATATGTCATTTCAGATTATTATGTTTTTAGGGTTCCGTACCTCGAAAGGAAAAAACGGAACCCTTATAGGATCACTTTGTTGTCCGTCCGTCCGTCTGTCTGTCAATACCCTTTTCTCAAGAACGCGTGGAAGTATCAAGCTGAAATTTATTTCGAATACTCAGGTCTACTGTCCCTTAAAGCTGTGAAAAAATCAAACTTCTAAGCCAACGCAATCAAAATATACAGCCGCTTATGCCCCAAATTTCCTAAAATTCTCGACACTCGCAAAGGAATCAAAACCTACAGGGTACTTCCCGTGAACTCAGAATCTTGAAATTTGGTACGAAGCAACGTCTTATAGCACAGATAAAGGAAAAGTGGCGAAAACCGTACATTTTTTGATTTTTTTACATTTTACATTCATTGCAAAATGAATACACTTGGCCGCTTTTTTTTAATTTGACCACACTTTTGTTTATTTTTTATTTATTTATTTATTTGTACAAAACCCACAGCTCACTTAATATCTATGTTAAAACTTATAAATAATTCTTACAGCCAATAAAGGATTTACATTTTTTAGTTGTAACATAATATAAAGCGACCGTTTTACTAAGTATAAGTACATGTAATTTAATCTAACTTAATTAATATAAATACAATCACACTAATATTAGAAATGCCAAAGTCTTGTAAGAATGCGTGTGTGTAATATATGTTTGCAACGCTTTCATGCAAAAACTATATATCAAAATAACAAAACTAAATACATTTGACTGTATATAATTTTACTTTTTATCAACATACCACGCGGGCGAAGCCACGTTACAAAAATACAAAATAATACGAAAATACAAATAACAATAGGTTAACAAATTTAGATACACAACTTTAGAATTTCATGTTTAAAAGTTACCCTGCCACAATGGAAGGCATCTGCAGACCTAAATTTCTTGTAAAAATTAGTGTGCAACTGATTCACAAGGGAGTTTTGGGCATTATTAGTAAGAGTACGATTGACGGCGAACAAAGGTGTGTGTCTAGTTCGAGTGTTTGGGACATATAACCGTAACAGTTTGGACAATAACTCAGGACAGTCAATAATACCATTACATACACCATGAAGAAACGACATGTCTGCGAGAGACCTGCGATTCTCAAGAGTCGTGAGACAATGATAGAGGCATGCTTCCTGGTAGTCGCTGAAAGTACGAAAACAACGAAAGTTTAGGTGTTTAATAAACTTACTCTGTATACTTTCCAGACTCTGAGTATAAGTTATATAGTGAGGGTTCCAAACTGAGCTGCAATATTCTAGAATACTTCTGACATAAGAATAATAAAGAACCTTCAAACAACCTATATCAGAGAAAGGACGACTGACACGTAAAATGAAACCCAGACATTTGTAGGCTTTATTAACGATTGATTCAATGTGCTCAGAAAATATTAATTTGGAGTCAACTAGTATACCAAGGTCCCTAACAGTGTTTACTTTATTTATTTTAGTGTTACTAATGAGGTAGTCAAATTTTGTTGGATGTATTTTTCGGGTGAAAGAAATGAATGAACACTTGCTTACGTTTATGCCTAGACGGTTTTTAGTATAGTAGTGTCCTAGCCTATCAAGATCCGCTTGAAGATTCTTACAGTCATTTATATTACTTATTGTCATTTAAATTTTGGTGTCATCGGCATACATTAGAAAACGAGCATGCATAAAACAATTACCTACATCATACAAATAGGAAGCATAGAGAAGAGGTCCCAAAATTGAGCCCTGTGGGACTCCTGAAGGGATTTCTTTGAAACCAGAATAATACCCACAAACAATTTTCTGACCGTTTAAAACGATCTATATACGTTTAACGTCCTACATTGTAAATAGTACCTACCTAGATGGATGCTCGCAGTAGCATTTTCGTCAGATCGTTTCCGTGCTTTGAAATCACTTTAAGACTCACGTCCCGGCCTTTCAAAATGCGTTAGACCATAATGAAAACCTATGGCCACTCTATTTATTCCGTCACCATAAAGGCCTTTATAGTAGTTGTATCAAATCAAATCCCACAAATTTTTTGCAAAGTAAATTACAAAGTATAAAAAAAACTTTAATATTTAGGTGCTACAACTATTTTGGTAATATCGACCCACAACGGGTGGAAGCAATTATCCAGTCCATTAGGGTTCAGTGACCACCACACCTTTATGACAGGCCTGTTTCAGTCATTAACAGCTAAGGCGCATTTTAAAAAGACTTGTTTTTACAGTACGAAGTTTCCTTTCCATATTTATTATCCACTGCACAAAACGCAAAGGCCAGTAACAGACATTGGCATACAACACACACGTGCACGTTAATTAAATTAAATTGGGGTTTTCTCTAACTTGCGTTTCATTTTCTTTTTTTGAGGTAAACATGCAAAGAACAGTAGCTGACCACGAGCTGATAAAACTTGACCTACAAAATCATCAGCATTTGATGGACACAAATGAAGGAACAGCCGTGACGTGCGTTACTCTGCGGTTTCTTACAATTAGAATATGGTAATTGAGGACGTGCTCAGAAACAATCTAAAAATATCATGGGATGACGTCACATTTGGAACAAGTTGAGACTCGACAGTATTTTATTGTACTGCCGGTAAAGTAATACGCCCGTAAAACAATAATAATAAAAAACAAACAGTCAAGACGCTCAGTGGATACCTTCTATAGTTAGTTTTGACCATGTCTAAAAGGATTAGTCGGAGGCACATCTATATAAGATTTTTATTAATTTATATTTATAACACCAACAGAAAATACAGCTAAAAACTGAAATAAATAATAGGGATTCAGTTATAGGTTTTCACTGATGGAAACATGATAGCCAGTGATGTGAACACTATTTTGACCCACCTTCATGAAAAAAGGCGTGCTCGCTTACATATCAAGAACTTACAATGGAGAGTTTTTACACTCTATAGATTAGCTTCACTTGTATGTTTGTAACCGACTCCTTTGGACTTGATTTTGACCCACTTCGAACGGTCAGATTTCATTCAAGCTTTGTAGATTTATCAAGGACCATGAAATCACTTTTTTGATATAATATAATATAATACATACACTAATATTACACTAATTTGATAAGATTATTTACTAAATAAAAACAAAATAGAAAAAAACTGACGTGATAGACACAGACCTCTATCAAAAATGGCCTTCAAAGCTTAATAATTATCAAACGAATGTCTATGTATAATATGTATGTATTTACAAAAAATAACTATGTTTACTACAGTATTTTTTGTAAATATATCAGTCATGTGGTACCAGTTGGGGCCCGATGAAACTGTATGAAATGTCCGACATTATTTATTTATTTATATCGAAAAATTGTTTAAAATTATAGTATCTATAAGAGATCTATCTAACGAACGAAAGAGGAATTCTTTATAAACAAAGTCAAAGTCAAAGTCAAAAGATACTTTATTCAATACAATCACAAGGATCACTTTGAAACGTCTTGTAGTAGGTGAATTTATGTTTAACCAACCCCACTTTACATTTAAGGTATTCCTCAAACGGTTTTTTTTGTTTTTATATCCAAACTTTGTAGGGTAGGTCACCAATACGTTTTACCATGCAAAATGTGCAAAAAAAAACGACAAAACGAATAGTCTGCGAGCAAAAGCAAGATTAAGGGCGGACAGACAGACATATAGCAAAGGATATAGCGATCTTCAAATAAACATCAAATAACATATTTATAATACCTACATAACACTTGTGTTACCTAGATGCTAATGAAATTCTGGGTTATGGAACGCCTTTTTAATAGACTCAAAATTTGCCAAGAAGTAAATATTTGATAAATAAGTTTCTAAATAATCCAATATCATTGGCACAATGCCCACCTCCTATAGATTATTTCTAACCCTGCTGTGCTCGATATATTAATTACTGTGAACCACAGGTTTCAATTTAATTATGAGGCTCGCAGCCTCATTAAAATAACCGTACATTTTCAGTGTGCGTTGTTGCGGCTTTGTGAAAGCATAGAAAATATTATAATATATTTAATTATCTAGCTGGTATTTCCAGTCGTAGCTCTGCCTTTTGCGTTGTAAGTTGTTGGCTCGATTTCCACTAATGACAAACATGGGCCCACGTCGACGTCGTACCACTACAGATCACGCCACGTGCAGGCTACTGGTCTGTAAAAACAAGAAGTGGTCAGGTCCCAAACCAATTAAACACCTTCTAGTTTAGTATACTACTAGAATTTAGTATAGACAGATAATGTTTTTGTTTAATTTAACAAATCAGGCTGTTTCTCATAATCTAGTAAGGACATGAATTTAGCGTCTCATTTCATCTGACTATTGAAATTACTACTACTACGAAAACTTCAGGTATCTACCACCAAATGGCAGATGAGCCAATAGAGCTAAATATTTATCAAACAAACATCTATGGCGCAGTGGACAAAGTCCAGCTGAGACCCAGAAGGTTGCGGGTTCGATTTCCGCCGCGAGACAAATATTTGCATATTACTTACATACCAAAAAAAGCAAGCAACCCATAAACACAAGTTCTGCTTACTTTGAGGCCAGATGATGCTGTATTAATTGTCCGGCATTAATATTATTATTTGTATCGAAAAACTGTTCATATCTTTGAAATTTCTATCCATTAATATGTACAAAAACTTTTCAACACTTTACATATAGGGGAGGTACCCCTAAAAAACATTTTTTCAATGTCTTTTATTTTATAACATTTTAAGGGCTCCGTCCTAAATTTAACAAATACAGACAGTTCCAAAGACAGATGGACATGTCACTATAAGGAATTCTTGTGGACTTCGCAACCCGTAAGAGTCCAAATACGTCTTACAGATATAAGAATAAATGTCGTATAATGACCTATTTGGACTCACGAAGTCCATTTCCAAGGACCGTTGTAGCTGTATTTTTGATTGGCTCGTAGAGGGTCTACGAGCCTGCTACGACATTGACACACTCGTAGCAACGCCTCTGTTCTTTGTGACGGCATTATTGTTTTTCTAGTTTTTGCCATGTATTCTGTCAGGTCCGCCAAACCCTTACAGTGTGACTAATATCATGATTAAGTACTTAAATACTAATTAAATCACAAAACCATTCAGAAATGTTCATAAAACGGATAATAAGAAAATAGCTGGCTACAAAAAATATAGGCACAAACATTTCATTATTCTCTCATTACATATTTGTCCCATTGTCCCTGGAATTGGCACAATGCTTTATTATCGCGTCCCTCGCCGAAGCGTGAGATGCCATTCAATACAAACAATACCGTGAAAGTATTCGAATAAAGTTTGATATTGAACGCCACCTACACAGAACTATAGATAAATAATTTTCATTGTATCATTCATTGATAGTAATGCCTAGAGTAGTTTAAAGGTTTTTTTTGTGTCTATGATCATTGTATGGTGTTTCTAAGTATAATATGTAAGTATTTACAAAAAAAATACATATCAGTTATGTGGTATAACATAAGCTTTTCTTACTTTAGGGCCAGATGATGCTGTGTGAAATGTCCGGTATTATAATTGTTATTGTATAGTCTCTGTGAGTAAAGGTGTGGTAAGACCCATTTTTCAACAAGTGGCAGCATGATTTTTGACCCCCACTTACATAAAAATCGGCAAGTCCCGCGTAGACGCCCGTAAGCTGTTTAGATTAAACTAGGCTTACAAGAGAAAGTGAAAGGGTAGTTTGCCTCTCTTTATAAACCTCCCTTTCTACCTAAACTCCAGCATTGGATAAATAATCTGAACGAAGGCGGAATGGAAAATGATTAATAATGATTGATGAATACTTAATTTTCTCCTTATTCGACGCGTTTATAATAAAGCCGAGCTAAAACGAGGCAGTAATATGAATAAGATGCAATTACGGCGATACAAAAATAGTTCTATGTGGTAAGACAGATGTCGCTGTCTTATTTTTGTGCTGCCTTAAGCTATACATGTGACCTACAGGCATAATAGACTATAATATATATTTTCGTTTGACAATACAAACCAGTTTAAACACTACTTTACAGCGCAACGCTATCTAGTTTAAACTCTGACACCATGGCCAATTTTTTTACTAATAAAAACTACGTTAAACAATGTTTAAAGTGAAGAGATATTACATTTACATGATAGATTGATAGAAAATATAGGATAATAACTTAAATCTGTTTACTGTAAGAGTCCAGACATCTAAGTCATCTTAAAGACATCTAAGTCAATGACGTAAGGTATAAAATGCTATGATTCACGGGACTAACCAGATTATTTAAAGCCATTGTGAGAATAAAACATTGCGCTCATTTTCCTCGAGTTATTTCGGGTTTTATTAGTAATTTTGGTGATATTTTTCAAATAAATTATTCGGGTGCGAATAATTGGATTAAAAGTTTCGTGTTTCTTTATGATACGAGCAAACATAATATCTGTCTCTGAATCCTGAGTGAGGTTCAAAAGACCTGTGTTACAGAAGTCAGTGCCCTCTCCAATTTCAGGTAACGTGAATTTATGAGAATAAACAATACTGAGAATTTGATGAAAAAAAAATTCTGAAAAAAAAAATATACGCAAAAAATTACTATATACATATATTAAAAAATAACATGAAGGATAAAACTTGGATATAAAAATAAAAATAATATAATTAAAACTACAAACCTACTTTAGAACTAAATAATAATAAAAAAAGTAAAAAAACCCAGATCCGAGACAAATACTTGCAGATCATACAAACATTTGTCTCGCGGCGGGAATCGAACCCGCAACCTTTTACGTCTCAGCCGGACCTAAGCCCACTGCGCCACAGAGGTCGTCAATTGAAAACTAATGGAGTATTCCTACTTCTATAGTCACGTATCGTTATAAAACCAATGCCAAGCCGTGAAAAGCTGTCGTGAAGCCGTCTTTGCCGAAACACTTCGATAATGTGTATTATAACTTAAAATATGCATGAAATAATTTGTCTCGTGCTACGAAGTGCTACGTACTTGATTACCAACCATCATTAATATCATTACAAAGACATTAGATACAAATTTGAGGCTTGTATGATAGCGTATGGTATTATTTGAGTTTCTAACCAAATAATAATTAATAAGATATACACCCGTATAATTTATTATATTCTGTCTGCGATACCCGTGTTTATTTAATTGAGCATAATTATTTAAGTAGGTTGATATTTAGTGATTATGACTAACAGAAGAGATAGTAATAGAAAAAGAAAACTTGAAACAAGCCCGGCTTGGCCGTTATGCACCTGCAACCGAACCGACACCACACCGCATGTACCGATTCGTCTTTCCTGCGGGTCCTGTCGGCAAGGTCGAGAGGTTAGTGTGGGTACTTGGGAAGACCTGCGCTATGAAACATCCCATCCCAGTATCCTAGGCAGAGTGATGTCAGAGGAGAGGAAATTTTACCCACCTCAGCTTGCTAGAGTGGATCCATGAACGAAAGTTTTCAATTTCAATTAACTGCTCTTGTAACTTTGCTGGCGCCATCAAAATCATCTTCAACAGATGAATGCCTGATGATGATATTTAATAATTTTATTTGTCGAAAAGCAAATTTTATAAGTTATGTAATTTTTTTTCACTAGCGTTAATTTACAGACAGAGTACAAAGTAAATATACAATAACATAAAATATATTTGAAACAGTTAATCTATCTTAGAACCGTTTTAAACGATTTTCACTGCTAGAGGCTAGATTTTACAATATCTCAAATTGAGTTACACTAGGCTTTATGAGCTATGGTGATTTATTGTCCACCGATAGGTTATTATTATTTTTATTTCGTTTATAAAGCGAAAAAGCCGTATCTGCCTTCTGAAGCACGGCAGTGTTCAGACATGCTTTGTAAAGCACGTTATGATGTCGATGCCGTCGATCTTTAACTTGGCTGAAATTCCAGTACGGCCTTTAAATTTCATTCGAATCGGCCATTGACTCATACGATAATCTATACCTATAAAAGAGCTTAACCTGACTGACTGCCTAATTGACTGATTCATCATCGCCGAGCCGATACCGCTGAAGCTAGAAAGCTAAAATTTGCAAGGTAGCTTCCAATTATAGCAAAAACACCTACTAAGGCGAGATTTTTTGAAATTCAAGATTTTTTGAATATCAAGATTTTTTAAAATAACCCTCATAAAGAGGGTGAAAATGTGTGAAAACTAATGTATGAAACTTTTAAAGGCGTGGTGCGATTTGATTGAAACTTGATTTGAATAATTAAAATGAAAAATAAATGGACACGCGTGTTTCATGATTTTTCAAAATACAAAGGGGTGAAACGGGGTGTCAAAGTTTGTATGAGAACTTTTTAACGGGTGGTGGTGTGTGACTTTCTTAGAAACTTGGTTTGGATACATAAAATGTAAAATAAATGGAAACGTGTTTCAGGATTTTTCAAAATAACCCTCATAAATTTTGATGAAAATTTTTGTGTGTTGAAGTGGATTCAAGAATGGTTGAGATTAGCATTTTTTTTTAAAACGCCTGGACGAAGTCAAAGACAGCTAGTACTATATATATATAATACTATAAATATTATTAGTGTAATATTTCTATAGCTTTATTTTTTTTGCAGCTAATACCGCTGATCTTGGGGTTCTGGATCCGGCGCTCTATAAACCAGACTGCCTCGACGAAGACCTTATGTGGCCCGAAGGACATGTGGTAAGTTGTTATTGCCATCGCCAATAAGACATTATCTGAAAAATTACGTTATTTGAAATATTTTGTTTTGTATTTATAAGATTTTGTTTACATATTTAATCAAAAAGTATTTACCTTCATTATACATATATTTCTACTAACGCCAAAGAAGACCATTTAAACCTTTGCGATATAACTTTGGGTACCTGAACTCATCACTCTGTGTGAAAGTATTCTGTACCGGGAAGATATTTTTGTACCATGCAAAAAAAAAAAAAATCTCGGAAAAAATGGTGGTCGGTTGGGTCCAATTTCGGCGAGTACGGAGGATGACGGATGGTTTCTAACTGCAGACTCTGTAGTGTTAAAACAGTTTATTGAGCAGTATGAGGTCTTGCGTTTGGAGCAATAATGATGATGATCAGTTGAAGATTCGGGGCTGTTTCTCTGCAAGCTTCGCGATCATAGTTCTTTGTTCTACACAGATCTAGATCAAGTCAAAAAAAAGGCAAAAGATACTTTATTCAATATAATCACAAGGATCACTTTAAAACATCTTAAATACTAGGTGTCAATTCGTCCTCACCCAAGCCCAAGAAGAACTGGCAAGAAACTCGTCCTGGTCCTCGCGATCTCTGCTGTTATTGCTTGACCAGATCTGAGGAAACAGTAGTGAATTACGCCATGAAGTGACCACACAACCGTTACTAAAACCATTTTATGGGTAAACTTTGCTAAAGGCAATGCTGCGGCATCTGACATGATGTCGCCCATTGCGTTGCACAATCCGATCTAAAAACCTTTAAGTTTTGTAGCGATTTAACAAGATAGAGCAAGCTTCAACGCGTGCTTATATCTGCAAATTTATTTTACTGATTTGCTGCAAATTGGTCAATATTATGGGTAAGATAAATAAACAGATATATTTAAATCATGCCGCTAATTCCTAGGTAGTTTGGTATGGATTGGTTTCTATTATTACTTTCATAGTTATTTAACTTATTGGGTGGCGTCTCTCGTGGATTCTTCAAGGCGAAGTTTTCACTGCGAAAGCGATTTAACAAAAAACGCATAGTGCGTTCATTAACCGTGTCCTCTCCAAACGCAGCATTGATGTTGCAAGGTGAATTCAGCGAATGCAGTAGGCATTAGTTCCACGATGGAACTGTAAGCTGAATGTTAAAACAATAGAAAGGCACACAATCAAAAGTCATATATTTTTAAATATTGAATATTAAACATTATCATCGCGTGAAAAAAGTTTCACTCTCAAATTCCACACCATGCAGGCTTAATTTTAATTTAAGGTGTAATTTAATTAATTTAATTAGAATGGAAATTTTATAATTAAACCCTATTATTAAGGTACACTTACAACTGCAAATGCTCAATCCTTGCTAATGATTTAATTTATGTCACGATAATTTTAAGCAATGTACGGCAGTGACAAGATGTTGGTAGTTATTGTAGATACCTCCAGACTTTTCGATATGGAGCTATTGAGGAATAGTTGCTCTAGATTAATCCATACTAGTTGCCGGGCAAGTATTGTTAAAAAAAACCCGTGTAGGTAAAGGTCAAAGTCAAAAGATATTTTATTTAATACAATCAATCACAAGGATCACTTTGTGAACTAGGTGAATTTAGGTGCCAATTCATCCTAACCTAAGCCCGAGAAGAACTGGCAGGAAACTTGTCCTGGTCTTAGCGCTTTACATGATCTATTACTTTACTTTTTAGATGATCCATCATATAACTACCTTAATTACGAAAAACGAATACAAGAGAGTTTATACATTTCAAACGTGTCGGTTAACTTGCCAGCAACATAGGGTCGTGCATTCTTATCAATGATATCGTAATTTATATTATAACTAGGTAGCTGCTTAAAAAGAAAAAAATATATCTAATTGTACCGTCTGCAGCGCCATCTGCCGGGCTGATTTGTGAATCTCAACCATCCAGGGCGCCACCCAAACGCATACAAAAAAATCCATTCAAATCGGTCCAGCCGTTTAGGAGGAGTTCAGTACATACACGCGTACAGTAGAATATATATATATGTGTATATATATATATATACATATATATAGATACGCATAATTCATATATGTTTAGGTGACAATTTGACACTTGGATGAATTTTATAGAAATATATAATCGTGTAATGGCGTCATCCTACACTTTGTTACGACATTTCTATAAAATAAATTCGTGAAAGTAGGCCTTTCTCAAGAACACCACAAATTAATGTCAAACGCGAAGCAAATAAGCAAATATCACAGGAATAAATTAAATCCCTACTTCAGCTAAGTATACTCTAATTAGGTCTGTCTTTCTAATTTAATTTTGCGGTTGAATCACATCACGTCTCGTAAGATCCCTTGAAAAGGTTCACTTTGTATTTTAACAACATGTATGAGAACAGCTAACTCAGTCTAACTAATCATTATAAATGATAAAAAAAATGCTCTAGTTCAAACCTACTTACATTCTTTGGTATTTGAGGGTGGAATAGAATAGAATAGAAAATAGTTAATTGCACACCACTAATACGTTGGACTATTATAAGAAACAATGTTTAGCTACACGGTAGTACAATGGGCGGTCTTATCTTAGATAGCGATCTCTGCCAGACAACCTTAGGATGGATAGAAATCAATATAGCTGAATATGGGGTGATGAAAATAATATGAATGATTTATGATAAATTAATATATACATACATTATTACAGGATAACAAAAAGTGAAATACATAATATTATAAAATAAATAAATAATAATAACTACAATATGATAAACCAAATAAACGAATACATACTTATATATATATGACTTCTGACTATCTTCTGACTACCCTCATATATATATATGAGGGTAGTCAGAAGACCAAAAATGATATTTGACAAATGAACCCGCTTTACACAGTAATTCGTATTTCGTACGTGACAGCCCATCACCGCTTATACTAAATACTTAAATTTATACTAAATTAATACCCACCAACGATCAACAACTTTATTTTTTAGGTTCTGGATTCCGCACGATGTTTTTCTTCATCGTTTGAAAGCTCTGTCATTGCGTACGTACATATGATGCAAAATATCGATTACATAAGACTATTTTTCTTGAACCCACGACTTTATGATCGGAAGGTAAGTTAATCAATTTTCTCATAATACTGCTGACGAAAAACAATGAACTGAATAAGGAGCTAACGAAGTCTTTTGATGTGTGGACGCAAAACCGACATTATTCGGTGGACCGGCAAGTGTTTTGTACTATATCTCTACACGTTGGCCCAACTTGTTGGCCCAGCAGCTTGGCCCAATGAGTACAGTGGGCTTATGACGTATTATCTGAAGCTGGATGTAAATGGTGGGATAAAATGGTTATACTCAAAATATGGTTATGATAGGAAAAAGATATCGTGACGAAATCATGCCCTTAATGTAAACACTTTCTTTGTTTTTAATCTCGTGGCATAGATAACTAACTCGTTGCAAGGAGGAGGAGGTTTTCAAAGCTCTGCGTGGTCTGTACCTGGATAAATATTTTCAAGAATAATTTAAGAAAACTTTTGTTGAAGGGGTGTTTTTACACAATTGACGAGTTTTTCACAAGAAAGTAACTATGATGTAAGTAACAAAGATGAATTTGATTAAGTACCTATATGTAATTGCATGCTATTGATTTAATTTTATTATATTATGTACGATATATTCACACACGATGTAAAAATTGTTTTTGAATAAATAAACTAAACTAAACTAAACTAGGCGACCGCGTTTTCATCATAGCGGTTTCGTGCTTCGGAGGTCCCTGCTTTTCAAAAGTTGTTAGAGCATAACGAATGCCTTTGAGCGGCCTATTTACGGTGACAGATCACCAGAGTTGGTCGCTCACTCCTAAGAAAGTAATAAATCGATATCTGATGTTCTTGTGAACTAGCTATTCTTTTCCTACGTTTAAAATTAACCTGAGCTAATTATGAAGTGAAGCTGAACTCGTAACCCGATTACGCAATAATTAATGTTTATAAGGACTTGAAAGTCGGCCCCACGTCGCTGTAGCACGCTGTCGCTTGATCTATCTCACACCCCGTAGGGTTATTACGTAAAAGTAACAATAATGTCGGCAATAACTATGTAGCAATAAATCTAAGAAATAAGTTGCTAGTCGTAAATAAATTGCTATTACTGGCCCGTCTATTATTGGGCTGTCGCTCACCTGCACGCAAAAATACGCTCATAGCAAAGATATTGCTTGTTCAATCACTTGTGTCAAATACACACTTTGTACGCATCAATAGTGTGTTTGACACCAGTGATTGAGCAAGCACGTATATGGCTAGTTGTTGTGAATTACGTAATAAGGACACCGGTCTTTTCTCGGTCGTCTTAAACAAAGTTTAAATCCTTCCACTTTGCTTGTTGATTGTAAACAACAAACTAATTAGATCAAGACCAACCCTAATGAATATTTATGTAGATGCCAACTTTTCCAGGGCCCTGAAATGCCTGAAGTAAATTTTTACAAGGAATGTAATTTATAAAAGTGCGGCCTTTGAAAACTCAAACTAAAGCTTAGAAATGAGTTAAAGTTATTTTAGGAGAGTCATTTAGGAGAGTAGACTCTTAACAGTTGTTTTATTATTGGAAGTCTGTGCACAAGATACCCTACCCTTTAAACTAATTTAAACCGTATTCTAGAACAAAACTCAAAGTCAAACCAAAAACAAATCATAGACATTTTGACTAGTTATTTACTTATCTAATTAACTCTAGTTAATTCTTATTGTGAAAGCTATTTCGAACCAGTGTGGTGAAAGGATTAAGGTGCACCTCAGAAGCTCTTTTCATACACTTAGCACATGTCTTCGAACTCAATAAACGTAATAAATTATAACGAGATTAATCTTCTATATATATAAAAATTAATTGCACTAACATATCTCTTATAAATTAATATGTATTTTTCGAGTTACGAGTATGCCATGTTTTATTGGGTAATCTTAGCGGAATATTAATCAATAAATTATGACTTCCTGGCACAAGTATTAGCAATTGAATTAGTGTGTTATGTAGTACGGTTTGTTCGACGACGGGTGCGAAAAATTCTAGACGGCCATTCCGCGATGACGTTTAGAATAGACAAAATAACGATCGACTGTTCTGTGACGACGGCTCTGTGACGATATTATATAACATTAAACAGATGGACAAATATTTAGTACAATTCCGCTAATCTATTCCTAAAGAGTTACCTCCAAAAGAAATTCGACACGTGTTTCGCCTCTCCACGAGGCATCCTCAGGAACACTTGACTCACTCCGCACCCCGACAAAAAAACACTCTGCTCTGCAGACTTGTTGCTTCGACCAACGTCAGAATGAGACTGGGTCATTCGCGCTCCAGCTTTACTATTTATACACTCAGTCAGACCGGACTGCCACGCCACCCGTATGAATCAGCGCCAGCCGTTGTTAAACAAACGTAATAGCGGTGATCTTGGAAAACTTGTATTTAATTCGTTCAATAGTGTAAAATCTAATGAATTATGTCTTGTTATTTCTAAAGTTTCTAGTACAGACATTCTAAAACCTTTTTCGCATGTATGTAAAATTTCAAAAGTATTATTATTACTCAATGAATGTCCTGAATCTATCAAATAATTGGCAAAATGGACCTTTCTGGACAATTATTTCTATAAGCTGCGATATGTTCTTTGTACCTAGTTTCAAAATTACGACCGGTTTGACCCACATAAACACGATTACATTCATCGCAAGTTAATTTATAAACCCCTGATTTTTTATGGTTCTCTAATCTGTCTTTTCCATTACAAATCCGTTTTAAAGTGTTGTTGGTTTTAAAGGCCACTCTTACCTTGTTTCTCAAAAAAGTGTTTGAAATCCTATCACTAATGGATCCCATGTAGGTCAGGCTACCTAAATATCTTTCTGGTCTACCAGGACGCACTGGGTACAAAAGAGAACGAACAATACTAGAACGTTTGCTCCTAATTAGACTGTCGACTATATTTCTTTTGTAGCCGTTACTCTCAGCTATGTGATAAAGTATGGTAAGCTCTGTATTATAATTCTCTTAAGAAAGTGGTACTGTCATCAATCTATGAACAAAACTACGGTAAGCTGCCAGTTTATGTTGACGAGGGTGACAAGATGTCTCCGGAATAGTAACGTCTGTATACGTAGGTTTCCTATAAATTTTGAAATCATGTTTCTCGCCCATTCTTGTAACAGTTAAATCCAAAAAGTTGAGGGAACTATCAACTTCTACTTCTAATTTGAAATTAATTTTGGGATGTAATCTATTAATTTTATTAATAAACATATCGATTTGTTGAAGAGTACCGTTCCAGCACATAATAATGTCATCGACATACCTGTAATAATATAAGATATTATGTTGACCTATAATAAATTTATTTTCAAAATAGTCCATGAAAATATCAGCCATGAGTGGACTTAGTGGAGATCCCATAGCTAAACCTTCTTTCTGCTTATAGTATTGGTTGTTGAATCGAAAGTAATTCTGTTACACGTAGTAACACGTGTCGAATTTCTTTTGGAGGTAACTCTTTAGGAATAGATTAGCGGAATTGTACTAAATATTTGTCCATCTGTTTAATGTTTTGTAATGGATTTCCGCAAAGTCACGCCTGAATCAATTATCTACGATATTATATGAAAACAAAATCACTTGGCATTGGCAAAATATATTTTTCGAACTATTACAGGTTTAGAAACTTGTCATTTTATTAAAACTAGTGGTCGCCCACTGGTCGAAATTCGACCATTATTAATTAATAGTTAATGTATTTTTTATGCATAATTTTAATAAAATATTAGCATTCTGCACTACTTTTCTATAATTATAAACTATATGTGAGCGAAATTTCATATATACCCCTTTATACAAAGTTTTTGCTTCACGTATTAATATATAGATAAAGCTCGAGTTAATGACTCGGTTGTGAATAATTGGAATAAAAGTTTTGTGTTGTTTCTTTGTGATTCGAGCATAAATTATCCGTATAATTATTTTATACAAAAAGGCACCATTTTATATAATATAACAAATCATGATACAACTTTTAACATCACACTATAATAGTAGATTGTTGCACCGAGCACAAAGTGAGTCATTAATGCACGAGTGTTATGTTGGTGCCCGAGCGCAAGCGAGGGCACTGAATTAACACGAGTGCATTAATTACTCTCTTTAGCGAGGTGCGTAATTTACTTTTCTTTCAACTACCAATCTAAGTAACTGCCGTCATATATATACAAAATATTTACTCAAAGTAAAAATCAAGTTATTAAAAACAAAATTTAATTCATCATTTCATTTCTCATCAACATTCAAAACATACAATTATTATATTTGCAGTTATTAAAAGTAAAATTTGCACTTTTACTTGGAAAATTGATTCATGTATTTGTGTGGTTTATTTGTGAATAATAATTATTATCATCAGAATCAGACGATACAGGTAGACGCGGGCTCAATTTCAAATCATTTCCATGAGAAGTAGACAGACGTGGTGATGTTGATCGAAGCAAATGAATTGATTCCGTTATGTTTTGAGTGATTTTACTTTTATTTTGTACCGATTCCTCTATGTAACCTTCTGCTACTTGGTCCGATTTTCATCCACCATGACGCTTGAGCGTAGTCAAATTATCACCGGAGTCAGCTAGCAGCGTTGCTGACGTTCGGCGGAAACAATGCCCAGTGTAGGCTTCCGGGTTTTGTAGCTTCAGATAACTGGCAATTTAATAAGGCAATTTTCCAAATTTGTTTCTGCCGATGGCTTGTTTTGAGCATTTACCATTCTGGTAATTAAAGAAAAAATGATTTGTGTTTATAGAGCTTGGACGCAGCGCCATGTATTTCTGCACTACATTTAAAAAATCGTCGCGTATTACAAATTAACTGTCTTTCTTTGTTTTCGTGTTCATAAGTTTAATTAGCAGCATCTGGTTGTGTGTTTCGATGTTTTCAATTGTGATATTCATTAATTCAGAGCTTCTGTAAGCACCGTTTATACCGAAAATAAGAGCAACCTGTAAAAAAGATTAAAATTTGACGTTACACATAATTTATAGGCATTTAATTATATTAATGACCGGTATATACATTGTTTAGGGCAAGTGTTGAGTAGAAATACATTGCCGGGTAATTAGAATAACTTCAAACATGTCGCAAGTAGTTACTCAACTTAGCCGGCAATGTACTTCTATTAAACAATTGCACAAAAGAGTGTTTATACCGGTCGCAATGTGTCAACGTCTAGATTATATACTTAAAACTTACCTTTGTTGCTAAATATTTATCGTCAGATACTTCATTCAAAAATGTTTCTATATCCTGAGCTGTGAGCACTTTTGACTTTTTACTCATATACCCATCTGATAGCCGCTTCAGTAGCGATGTTAATTTTGAGTATTCTTTTATATCCACGTTGTGCTTGGTATTAACTGTGCTTTTTAACATTGAATATATAGACCACAATGAAGATGGTCTCATTTTTTTGGACATCTCACTGAAATACGTTAAAAACACACTTTCGGACAGTGATTTTACACGTCTTTCGTTTCTCCACAAAATAAAATTTTCGTAAGCTTTTAAATATTTATCACGCGACTTTTGCGGTAAAAGGTTATTAATCATTTCATTTGCAGCTGTTTTTATGCATTCTGGAGTTGAATTCACATCGCTATCGCTGTATATTTCCATTTATTCCAACTTTTCTTGCTAAATATAAATTATCAATTTTTTTTACAATGGTACAAAATGCGTGTCATTTGTTTTTTTTTTCACCTAGTCGGTTTTATTCAGCTGATTTTTATTTTCAGCCAGTATCTTTTTGATCTAATGCAAACATTTTATTATATTGAGATATTAAACCTCTGTGGTAAATTTATATTTAAATAAAAAGTTAACAACAGTGCAATAATGAAAAACAGTGCAATAATGAGATTTCATACAACATTACTGCACTGTTTTGGTTCTAAGCAAAAAAGACGTCCTTAGTGATCGGTTTTGTAGTGATTAATGATAACATTACTGCGTAGTTGAAAGAAAATAATATAAACACTCGACACTTGCAAAATTTACATTATTATGACACATGCCATTATCGATGGAAAAGAAGAAGATTTCGTTTTATTCTGATATATAACAATCTGGAATAGGCAGAGCCTATCGAAAAATGTCCCGTTTCGTACGTAGACAAACTTTCGCATTCCCATTGCGGTAAGTTTTCAGTAGAGAAGTGACTGGTAACGATTTTATTAGACTACTACTAGCTGGTGCTCGCGGCTTCGCACGCGTAGTACCTCCATAAAAAGTTCTTCAAGATCCCATCTATCTCTATTCTCTAATTCACAAATAATACATAAATAAATAATCCCGGACATTTCACACAGCATCATCTGGCCCCAAAGTAAGCAGAGCTTGTGTTATGGGTACCACATGACTGATATACTACTTAAATATATGTTCTTTTGTAAATACACAGAAACACCCAGACCTGAGACAAATACTTGCAGATCATAACAAACATTTGTCCCGTGGCGGGAATTGAACCCGCAACCTTCTGCGTCTCAGCCGGACCTTAGCCCACTGCGCCACAGAAGTCGTCATAAAAATCCCCTGGAAGTCCACTGCTGAACATAGGCCTCCTCAATAGATTTCCAGGAAGAACGATTTTGAGCCCTCTCCATCCACCGATTTCTCGCGTTCTTTACAATGTCATCAGTCCATCGGGTGGGGGGTCGCCCTACGCTTCGTTTTCCTGTCCTTGGTCGCCATTCGAGATTTTTTATTCCCTAATGGTGATCAGTTCTGCGAGCCTGCCCGTTGCCACTTCAACTTGCAAATTTTGAGTGCTATGTCGGTGATTTTGGTTCTTCTACATATTTCCTTGATGCGGATTTCAATACCCAACATAGCTCTCTCCATAGCACGTTGCGCGACTCTATGCTTGTGTAAGAGGCTAATAATTAGCGACCAAGTCTCAGATCCATATGTCAACAAAGTTGTTCAATATTCACGACATAGAGATAACTTCACAAACGTCAAACGTTCAAATTATATCTAACATCGCAAACAGATCCCCAAAGCTTGACGTAAGGGTCATCCTCACCCCAAAGGGTAATTTTTATTTAATTAGATCCTAAGCCGATAAGCATCCGCCTACACATTTTAATTTCGCGTCAAAACGACCTGTTTTTACGACCCTTTTCGAGGGATTATGAGGCTTTGAGGGTCATATTTTTTTAGCCTACGGAACGAGACAAGAAAAAATATGTATGTTTTGATGGTAGTCTGGGTAACCTTTGCATAGTGGTTGAACTATGTTTCGGGATCTAATTAATTAAACTATTTTTATTCCGTTTTAACATAATATAATGCCTCTCGCAATACATTATCAATCATAATATTATACACTCCCACTCGAAAACTTAAATCATAGGTATTAAAAGTCGGGCCTAATCGCTTAGTATAATTTCCCTGGAGACTTGTGTTATTCAAAGTGATATTATTAGCTGGTGATGAAATACCCTCATTAAAAATGAAAAATATACATGCAGTAGATATTTATAATAATTGTAATTATACTTAATACACACAAATGATACTTTTTATCCAGGTACAAAACAAACATCTATTTTTATAATTTATTATGTTTGTCTAAGATGGGAATTACACTAAAGCCCAAAAAGTATGGGCCTTATTTTTGCGTTTCTGAAGGAATGGGTACTTATATAAGTAGGTACTTTTTAGAGTTCCGAAGACCAGTCATGTCCGTCTGACTGCTCTTGCTCGCAGACTGTCTTATCTTATCATATGCAGAATAAATTTTGCACGGTAATATGTATTAGCCCTACATAGTAAGAAAATAAAAACTATTATAAAAAGTTTTTGGGGTAAAAAATAGCCCCACATCACGTAGGTGAACATGTTGAATGGGGTTATTTACTTAAGATTTTACTATCTCATCGTGTGATATATCATTTGATAGATCTTTTAAAGATGTGCAGGGGTTTCTTAAATCGTTTTTGATACAGATATTCGTTTCATAAATATGCTTTAACGTCGTAATTTTTAATAGAGTCCAAAGTCACCCCCCACCTATATGTAAAGTGCTGTTTGGGGGTACCTTAAAAAGTTTTCAAAATAGTAGCATATATGATGATATTAGAAAAATATCACGGCTAGTAAGACAAGGTTATGAGATTTTATTTTGAGTTTGATTTGTAATCCTTAATAAAATGGTATTAAGCTGCTTTGGAACCTGACTTGTGGTCAGGTTCCAAAGCAGCTTAATACCTATTCTTATTGTCTTCAGAACCGTCTTAACCGTCTTAACCGTCATCGTGCTTGGTCCGTCTCGTTCGTGTTAAATTTATTAGATTTACTGTTACTCGCGACTTCGTCCGCATTTTTTTAAAGGAATTGTAGCTTAAATCCTTCCCCAGGATGCAATTTATCTCCTTGCCAAATTTAATGGATAAGTTTCAAACCAATCACCTGACCGCCTATTAAAAATATTCTATACAAACATTTACACCTCATTTTACTCTTTTATGAGGGTTATTTTGAAAAATCCTGAAACACGTGTCCATTTTTTTTGCATATTAGGTATCGAAATCAAGTTTAAAAGAAATCACACCACCACCAGTTAAAAGTTGCCATACAAACTTTGACACCTTATTTTACTCCTTTATTAAGGTTATTTTGAAAAATCCTGAAACACGTGTCCATGTATTTGTATTTTATTAATTCATATTAAGTTTCAAGCAAATCGGACAACGCGTTAAAAAGTTTCATAAATTCGTTTTCATCTCTTTTCACCCTCTTAGGGGTTGAATTTAAAAAAATCCCGCCTTAGTGGGTGGTTTTGCTGTAAAAGAAAACATCGGTTTCGGCTCGGCGATGATGAATCAGTCAGTCAGTCAGTCAGGTTAAGCTCTATTATAAGTATAGATTAGTATCGTGCAAACATTGTATTCATAGTGTGTGTATTCTATTTGTCCCTAGGGCCGAGTTTGGTTTACCCTAAAGTACGAAGCAGTAACGGAAAGGCTACAGGTGCACATTTTAAAGGCCAAGCATCTACCTTCGCGTACGCCCGCGCTCGCCAACGCATGCGATCCGTATATCAAGTAAGTGGGCAGTTTCAAGTAAGTAATCACTATTATTGTAACCCACGAAAAAAATATGTTTTCTCCTCTCAAGCGCGAAAGGGCGATTTTGGAGCGTAAAACTCGCAGTAAAATCGCTTTAAGCTGCAAGCGTGAGTGAAGCCTAGCACGCTCTAGTCTAGCGAATGAATCCGCGAGATTTAAGCCGCGCTATTCTAAATCTATTCCAATGTTATTCAACGCGGTTTTTTTCGCTAGTGCGTGCGCCTACGTTTGATTCCATATTCTACAAAATACGCAAATTCTCCGCGAATTAATTCGCAGTGCGCGCTAAGCCTAATTCAAAACACTTCTGAAATTACTCAATTACTCAATTTTGTACTAATTGCTTTTCTTACACGTAAAAAGTTATATGTTTCACACTAGAACAAAATTGTTTTATGTCTCGTGCTTTTAAACCTCTCTCTGTGCTCAGTAGTCTATATTAGAATCACACGCTACGCTCGTGATTCAATTCTAGACTACTTCATAGCATAGCTCACTTTTTGAACAAATAACTATTTTCTCGTATAATTAAGTTTTTGATTGCAGAGAAACGGCACAGGTTCGTAGCTTTAATTCAAAAGTACAAGATTGTCTAGTTTTAGACACAGTAGATATGTACTATATATTATCTGACGACGACTGATAATCCTTAGGCATAAAAGATATTCCCTGAGATCTCTAGTCCTTGTGGATCAAGCTGGTTTGAAGGTAATATGACGGCTAAATACTAAAAATACATCTAAACATTGGTTCCACGGCGAGAATCGAACCAGCAACCTTCTGCGTCTCAGGCAGGCATTCGCCCACTGCACTACAGAGGTCGTCAATATCAATATGCCAGTAATACTGGTTTAGAAGATCGTAAATACAATTTAGTTATATTAACTTTTCTATACTCAAGTTTTGTACTTCTTGTATTTATTAGATTCCAACTCTCGGGTTATTCGTAAATTGGATCGCTGCTGGAACATCGTTCTACCTACAATTTACGATTCAATGTCAACAACCACAGAACACGAAAAATCTCTTACAACTGCGGAGCTATAACTCTTAATAAAGAAACCTATAATAATAACGGTTTTATGAATTATCTACCTTACATTAAACCAACCCGCTCATGGCATATTTAACAGTATTTCTAACAGGTCATTTATTGGATGGGTAACCGCTGTGGCATTTTCATCTGAGTGCTCTCGTGCTATGGACGCGTTGAACTGTCGGTCCTGGCTTTTGACGACCTCTGTGGCGGAGTGAGTCAAGGCTTGACTGAGACGCAGAAGGTTGCAAGTTCAATTCCCGCGGGACAAATGTTTGTATGATCTGCAAGTATTTGTCTCGGGTCTGGGTGTTTCTATGTATAATATGTATGTATTTTCAAAAACAATATGTTAGTCATGTGGTATGTTTAACACAAGCTCTGCTTAATTTGGAGCCATAATGATGTGTCAAATGTCCGGCATTATATATAGTACCTACTTGGATGACCGAGCTTTGCTCGGTATAAAACACGGATAAAAGACGTTTTCTAAAAATGAAACCTAGCTAAATAGATTTATCGAAACCCCCTGCATACTAAATTTCATGAAAATCTTCGGAGCCGTTTCCGAGATTCAGGTTATATAATATACATAGATACTTAAAAGAATTGCTCGTTTAAAGGTATTAGATATTTTCAAAAGATAAGAAAAGAAAAGACCTCAGTGGGGTTTTTGCTGGCTTATTATCTCCGTAACCAGTCACTACTGATGAGTCAGTATAAGTGGTAGTAATATGAATTTGTATGTATTGGTTTATTTAGTTTACTTATAAACTAACTCTCCGGATGTGGAATGAGCTCGCTGCCAAAGTTTTCCCGGGGGATTACAGTATGGGGTACTTCAAGATGGGAGTTTGGGTTTCTCAAAGGACAGCAACACGCATATGATGCTCCTAGTGTTGCAGGCGTCCATAGGCTGCGGTGACCGCCTACCATCAGGTGGGCCGTAAACTTGTTTGCCACCATTGTGGAATAAAAAAAAATGGTATTTAATCCTTTGTATTAGTTTGTATGTATCTTTTTCTTATCCTGTAAATTTGTATGTACATTTTCATTATAAATCACTTATTATTATCATCACCATTGTTTTAGCTACATTCGGTTAAATACATACCAAGGTTGTCTTGCAGAGATCGCTACATAGCGATAAGACGACCCATTGTACTACCAATAAGCAAAACATTGTTATTTTTCTACTAGTCCAATGTATTTATGGTGTGCAATAAAGTATTTTATGCTCGCTTTTATTAGCTTGGTATGTATGTATCTATATATCTATCTATCTATCTATCTATGTAACGGAATCTTTGAACGTGATTTTCACCTGCTTCAAAACGTCGGATTTATTTGAAACTTGCACGCTTATCAAGGACCGATGACAATGTAATAATTTAAATAGTTTGTCTCTTTATCCTGACCATAACCTTCAGGATAAGCGATTTTCCAAATTTAATTGTTAAAACTAAAAAACACGCTTGTGTAGATAACACCGAACTAAAAACTAGAATATAAATAAAAGATTTAAAAACTATAAAACACGCTTTAATAGAAAAGCAAACTTAAGAGTAGAAAATATTTTTCAATTTTAAATTAAGAATAGTGTAATTAACAAAAAAAAATATTTTATTATAGAAAAGCGTGGGGTGCTTTTTAAGATATTAATGACTCTTCTACTTATACAAATATCTGTCATTAAAATTAATCATTAAAATAATTGACATCAAGCACCCCACGCTTTACAATGAAATAAATGTTTTTGTTAATATTAAATGAAATTTATTGAAAACTATTGTCTACTTTGCTTTTCTATTAAAGCGTGTTTTTTAGTTTTTTTAACTATTATTTATTATAACTTAAATTAGATCAATAGTCATTGTAGGTATTTGTAATACCTTCTCTCGATATTACCACGTTTTCAGTGGTATACAAACGAGAGAACGCCCGAATAGCTTTGCTATTAAAAGGCAACTATCAGTTGATGACATGCCTCTATTGAATTCCGAAAGCCTATATTTGAAAGCGCACGTTAAACGCCAACATTGGCTTTATATTTTGTCAGGTGACAATTTGTTAGTATGTATCAACTGTTACTATGTAAAAGTGTGGGCAATATTTTAAATGAATGTATTTTTGCAATGCCGCTTAACTATGAGAGTAATTTGTGTGAACGAGTCTCAGGGGCAGAATAGATCACGCAACTTAGTAATCAAAAGAATGACTGCGCCCTTAAATAATTACGTTTAAAAAACTTAAAAGAGAATATATTTTAATTCATTGAATACAATTTGAGCACATAAAAAATACAACCGAATTAAAAACCATTTCCTTGTTTTGAAGTCGGTTATTTTTTTTTTATTTTACGCGTATGTACTTACTTTATAATTTTTCGAAATTCGTAAACACCACTGAAAAGTCACAGGAAATCAAAATACGAAATTTCGTTCAAATCCAAACCACTGAACTATTTGATGAAAATGGGACCAATCAGAAATTTATCACATAAAAAAGTGTTTTGTTCATATTAAATGATTGAGTTTGGTCAAAAACAAAAACTACGGCAAACATCTTTTTTTTTGTTGAAACTCCTTTTTTTGAAGTCCTTTAAAAATAACTTGTGCATAACATTATGGCTCTAAGTCTTTGTGTGTGAGGCATCAACTGTCTCTCTGTATATTCTTATCTGACAATTTTACTTCACCTGTCCACATCCACCTGTTACGCCTAAAAGTAATATTAAAACTAGATTGCTCCAACGTGCCCGAATTCCCAAGACATTATTATATTATCAAGCTGTAACACAAGCTTGGCTATCAGTTTATATCATTTAGAAGCACCGAGAAAGATTATTTAAGAATAAATTCCTCTTTTATTACAGCAAAAAGGGTGTACCCAAATATTTATACGTGCTCATATTTTATTCATAGTTATCAGTTTGAAATCGTGCAAGTACTGTATTTGTGTTAGAAATACTCGGGAAATGATTATGCTCTCAAATTTACCCATGACTTTATTTAATCCTAACCTTGTTTGTTCTATTATATATCAACAATAAATACATAATGCCAGACATTTCATACAGCATCATCTGGCCTCAATGTAAGCAGAGCTTGTGTTATGGGAACCACATGACTGATATACTACTTATATTTTTTGTTAATACATACATATATTAATAGAAACATCCAGACCCTATATATATACTTGCAGATCATACAAGCATTTGTCCCAGCTGGGCCTTGGCCTACTGTCGTCAATGTCTTACTGTCGTAATGTAGCTTAGATAGATTGTTTTTCTTTTTGTTGTTATAGGCGTAGGCGTAGGCGTAAGCGTATCCTGACCAACATGTCAGGATACCCAGAACATAGCTTCTTACAATATGAGTCAAATATATTGATTAGATTCAAGGGTGTAGGCGTTCAATTAGTAAGGTTAGGTTTTGTGCTGTTTGGAAACCTACGTACATATCTACATAGTTGTAGTCTTTTGTTGGTTTTTTCTACATTGTTTGAAATTGAATCATCTCTGCACAACAAAACCTTAAAGAAAGACTTGCATGGGCTTTAAGGATGGAATTTCCGTTCGCCATTAATAAAGGTTCGATACTAGGGATCGATACTAGGCCCTTTTTTATTCCTAGTATACGTTAATGATTTACCTTTTTTTGTAAAAAATATTTGTGATATAGTTTTATTTGCAGACGATACGTCTTTAATTTTTAAAGTTGATAGAGGTAAAACCAGTATATGCGATAACGTAAATGAATCCTTATCGTTAGTTCTTAACTGGTTCACTGTAAATAATCTTTTGCTTAATTCCAAAAAAACTAAATGTATCAAATTCACTTTGCCAAATGTTATTCATAGCCCGTCCAACATTGAAATAAATGGAGAGGCAATGAATCTTGTAAATTCCACGATCTTCCTAGGTCTTAATATTGATTCAAAACTACAGTGGGGACCACAAATTGAAACGCTTGCTGGTAGGCTTAGTTCCGCTGCATATGCAGTTCGTGCGATACGGTGGCTTACTGATGAAGCTACAGCTAGACTAGTTTATTTCAGTTACTTCCATAGTGTTATGTCATACGGCATCATTCTCTGGGGGAAAGCAGCTGATATTGGTAAAATATTTGTAATTCAAAAAAGGGCAATACGTGCCATTTATAAAATGAAACCACGAGAATCTTTGAGAGAAATATTCAAAGAAATTAATATTCTCACAATAGCTTCACAATATATATATGAAAATTTGTTATATACACATAAAAATAGAGATGGGATTCAGCAAAATAGTGACCTTCATAAAATGAACACTAGGAATAAACATAAATTATACATCCCTAGGTTTCGACTAGAAAAAGTTAATAAGTCATTTATGGGGAACACGGTGCGCTTCTATAATAAGCTTCCTGAAAATGCTACTAAACTACCTATTAAGAAATTTAAAGCATACATTAAAGGTAGTCTTTTGAAGAAAGCTTATTATAATATAGATGACTATATTATTGATAAGAATGCATGGCCTCATGTCGCTCAGCCGTCAGACAGTTAACCGACACACTTGAAATGTATAAACTCTCTTGTATTTGTATTTCGTAGTTAAGGTAGTTATAAGATGGATCATATAAAAAAGCGCTAGGACCAAGACGAGTTTCTTGCCAATTCTTCTCGAGCTTGGGTTAGGATGAATTGGCACCTAAATTCACCTAGTATGTAAGACGTTTCAAAGTGATCCTTGTGATTGTATTGAATAAATCATCTTTTGACTTTGACTTGACTTTGACTTTGGTTCATAAAGGTCAAAGTTTCCATGAAAGAATAGTAGATAGTAAAAATATTACTTTTATTTTTTCCGTGCTACATAAAAGCTTAATTTGACGTTTGTTTTTACCGTTTACTGTAAGAGACACCGGCAGCATTGCCATGTGGAATGACAATGTTAATACACTGGGCCAGATAAGAGTCAGTTCTTAGCTCACTCGATGTTTCTACCGTGTAATAATGTTGGAGAATAAATAAAATAGCCTCATCTTTCCTCAAAGTAAGCATGGGAACAACATGCCTGATATACTATACATATATATTTTTTGATATTAATACTTGCATATTATACCTAAAAAAACACCAAGACACGAAACAAATATTTGCATATCATACCAATATTTGTTCCGCCAATCGTATCAGCAACCTTCGAGTCTCAAGCAAGTCTTCGCATACTGCGCCACTGAGATCGTCGTACAGAATGAGATACTATGCTGCTTAAAATATATAAGCAAGCATCCAAAGCATATTTTATTGCCAATAAAAAAACTGTTACATGCTTCTTAAGGGGGCGGCATTTAAGTGTTGTTTACTTCTTCTATCTTCTATCTATATAAATACATAATTTATTTATATTGATGGACAAAGCACGTCACAAATAACACAGAGTTTATATTAGGACAAAAAAGTTTCAGTAGTTTCAGTACAAACTTTAGAGCTCTTGCATAAAATATGGAACGCTGAATCGCCAAAAGGCCACGGGTCGAAAGTGCTAAATTTATGCTGTTGTTGACTGTACATTAACATTTATATAGTCTGAAGGGAAAAAGTTGTCAGTTAAATTATTATAATGAATAATAGTTTAAAAAAACTAAATAACACGCTTTATATAGAAAACCAAACTAAAAAATAGAAAATAATTTAAATAAATGTAGGTAAGAAAAAAATGTTTTATTTGTAAAAAAGCGTGGGGTGTATGGTGTCAATAGTTATAAATATTTCATTGACAGATATGAGAAGAAGGATTATCATTTCGATAATATCTTAAAAAGCACCCCACGCTTTTTTTTAATAAAACATTTTCTTCGTACCTACATTTATTAAAGTTATTTTCTATTTTTTTAGTTTGGTTTTCTATATAAAGCGTGTTTTTTAGTTTTTTTAAACTATTATTTGCTATTATATTATTTGCTACGTTTTAGTTTTAGGATAATCGGTTTTTTATTTTTTTTCGAATTATTGCATTGTCATCAGTCTTTGACAGGTGTGCAAAATTTGAATGAAATCTCGCCGTTCAAAGTGGGCAATACATACAAACATACAAACATACAAACATACAAACATACAAACATACAAACATACAAACATACAAACATACAAACATACAAACATACAAACATACAAACATACAAACATACAAACATACAAACATACAAACATACAAACATACAAACATACAAACATACAAACATACAAACATACAAACATACAAACATACAAACATACAAACATACAAACATACAAACATACAAACATACAAACATACAAACATACAAACATACAAACATACAAACATACAAACATACAAACATACAAACATACAAACATACAAACATACAAACATACAAACATACAAACATACAAACATACAAACATACAAACATACAAACATACAAACATACAAACATACAAACATACAAACATACAAACATACAAACATACAAACATACAAACATACAAACATACTAACATACTAACATACAAACATACAAACATACAAACATACAAACATACAAACATACAAACATACAAACATACAAACATACAGACATACAGACATACAGACATACAACCGTACAAACATACAAACATACAAACATACAAACATACAAACATACAGACATACTAACATACATACAAGTGAAACTAATATAAAGCGTATAAGAAATGCTCAGGGATTGCATAGATGCGTTTAATTAATGGTTTAGCAATATCTACGAACTTGGTTATATCTGACATTATTCTGATTCTGATTCTGATATCTGACATCTACGTGTTCAAGCAGTGCGTTTTTAGACCTTGCTAAATGCTGATTTAAATCCTAATATTTAATTTATGTTCGATTTTCTTTTAGGGCAAAAAAAGGAGGTGGTTCTCAATTCGGTTATTTATTATACTTCATAACTCCATCATTTATAAACCGATTTGAAAAAATATTTTTATGTGAAAGGATATTCTTTCTGATTGGTCCCATAGATATTTCATCAAAATCGGTTCAGTAGATTGGTTTTTGTTCAAAATAGCAGGAAAAAAATTGTCACCCATGTAATCAAAATTTCTTATTTTATATAAATGAAGTCGGTTTTCTTTGTAGTTTTAAAAACATAATTATAATATTACGCATTCAATACTACACAATAATATTCACTTGAAAGATTAATAATCGAGTTTGGATTTTTTTAAGCCAGGTTGAGGTTGAAAGTAGACTTTGTTTTGTAAATCTTATAAATAATTTAATTAATTCGTGGAACATAAAATTGAATTTTGGGAACAAGCCAATTACCCGACCCTATTTGAAGCTTACTGAAACATAAAAATGCTTTCAATAAATGTTTTGAAAAATATATTACATGGTTTACAAATATTATTACTAGTGGACAATGCACTCAACACCAAAACTAAGCGTAGCTTGTGGTGAGCAGATGGCTGGTAAAATACATACATATTACATACTTTGATACCATTTTTAACACCCAGACACAGAACTTACCTTATGTATGTGGCGACCTCTGTGGCGCAGTGGGCGAAGGCCTGCCTGAGACGTAGAAGGTTGCGGGTTTGATTTCAAATGTGTGTATGATCTGTAAGTATTTGTCTCGGGTCTTAGTGTTTTTCTATAATATATATGTATTTATAAAAAAAAAGGATTTAAACAGTATATAAGTCATGTGGTACCTACCCATAACAGAAGCGCTGCTTACGCAGTGTCAAATGTTCATCACACAAATACTCATTCTGGGAGGGAATCGAATGTAATGATAATTTATTTTTACAGGATTCAATTGATGCCTGACGAAAGACGCGCGCTCCAAACAAAGCAGAAGAAGAAAACATGCAACCCGTTCTACGACGAAACTTTCGTGTATCAAGTAAGTACCTTCTCGATTTCCAACTAGGCTAGGCGCCGCGTCGGTCAGTGCGGTGAGTATTATCATTTCGAGGAGAGTATAAAATTAATGAGTCTTAAATCTTTGAGTTCAAATAAATATAAATACTACCCACTTAACTGGCACTGGTTTTATAATGTTATCAAGTTTTTCGACCATAAGGTCATGGGTAACCTCTGACACCTATTGTACTCAAAATACTGTATATGCACAATGCCAGTGCACTCAAACGGCGATGGATAGAATCGTGAGGAAATTCGATGATGTGTTTCATTGTACAAGCGACTTCGGACTTGCTACCTATTACGTACGGAATACTAACAAAATGCAAAGCGTGGACATACGTCAAAAATTATGTTTGGTCATGCTTTGGACTATCTCTTTAAACGTCTTCAAAGATCTGAGGACGTCTCAACCTCAAGCTCGAGAATTACAGTAGTGTTTGTTTTTTGTTTTTTAACTTTTTTCTCATCTTCTTGTCTCATTACACTTATTAGCTAGTAAGTATCCTAAATCTATGGTCATTATCTTTATGCTGACGATCCTAATGCCTGATATCTCTGTCGACAAAAAGTGAAAAAACGTATAGTCGATATAACATTGTAATTTTTAAAATATCACATTATGATAATGAAATACGACTAACACATCAATGACTAAGCTATCCCTACTAATATTATAAATGCGAAAGTATCTCTGTTTGTCTGTCTGTCTGTTACGTTTTCACGCCTAAACCGCTGAACTGATTTTGATGAATTTTGGTATAGAGAGGGACGTTGGAAAAAGACATAGACATACTTTTTATGTAGGTACCATGCGTGTGAATAGCGAGGAGAACTTCAGAATAATCGAACCACAATATTACAAAAATAATTGGACGTATACTCTGTAGAAACATAAAAATAATTTTATAACAGAGTAACACTGATAACTTCATAAGTACATTTCACCAACTCGATATAAACCCATAAACTCAAACAATACATCAAACAGTTTTGTTCTTTGATCAAAAGTTATTGGGTTTTGGCAAAAGACTTACGCTTTTCCCAGTTTTCTCAACGTTTTATCAAAGCCGCACGCCTTGGCTTCGCAAATCAACTACTTACCTACAAGTACAGGTTGTAGGTAAAAGTAAAAGTAAAAGTAAAAAGTAAACAATAATAAATAAATAATGCCAGATTTACACAGCATCATCTGGCCCCAAAGTGAGCACAGCTTGTGTTATGGGTACCACATGACTGATATACTACTTGTATACTTTTTTGTAAATACATACATATTATACATAGAAACACCCAGACCCCGAGACATATTAAAGAGTCATACAAAAATTTGTCTCGCGGCCGGAAAAGAACTGGGACATGACATGTCGGTTGATGACATAATGTTTTCTGTAAAACTGTCGTATCCTATCCAAATTACACGATTGACTAAATAAAACACCTGTGTTTATAAAATGTCTTGATGCTTTGTCATTAACCGCACTGCTGACTGATTTACTAGAACATAGGCCTTTATAGTATACTAGCCGCTGCCCGCGGCTTTGCACGCGTGGTACCTCCATAAAAAGTAGCCTATGTCTTTCTCCAATGTCCCAGCTATCTCAATTCAAAAATTCATCAAAATCAGATCACTGTTTATGCGTGAAAACGTCACAGACAGACAGACAGACAAAGGTACTTTCGCGTTAATAAGGAATATTAGTAGGGGTTTCTTACCAAAAGCCTTAATATGATTTTTCAGATCCCTATTTTAAGGAAATATGAAATGCCCAAACAAACATTCATCTCCAATTTTACTACCTTCAATGTTGTTTTTTGAGACAAAAATTAGCCTTTGTTCTTCTTGTTGCAATACATCTTCTTACCAAATTTCATCAAGATCCGTTCAGCCGTTAAAACGTAACAAACAGACATACAGAGACACTTTCGCATTTATAATATTAGTATGCATACTCTAGAATGTGAACAATCCTTTACACCTTGTACAAGTTTCCTTTATATTTACTGTGTAAGTAAATCGTATAGATTTAGGCCTACGTTGGTTCAGGATTGACGCATAAATTTTGATTAAACCTCCAAGTTGTCGGGTGACTTTAGTTTTTCATGTCTAAAAACTTTCTGTTATATTGCAACATGAGTTTAAAATATTGATTTCCCGTGTTTCGTTACTTACTGGACACATTGACGTCATTACAAGGATTCCAGATAAAACGCCCTTGAAACGAAAGGTGGAGGTCACTATACCTGGGTCACGACTGAGCATAGTACACAATTATAGTTATTTGTCATTCTAACAACGTATCTCTGGTAGACTGGCGATGGATCGATGCTTTCCGAGCAACAACACCTCAATCCAGTTCATGACAAATTCTGAATAGCTATGCTTTCTCAAGCAGGCTCCTAATTACCTTAAATGTTATGGAGAACAGAAAGATTTTAAGACAAAGAATAAGTCCTACTATGTACATTAGGATTTGACTGTACCACTAGATTTTAAAAGAAAAAAAATCCCAAGGCTAGCTTGGCGTTTAGGTATAGTCCTTATCATTCTTATGTCATGGAATAAAAATTGCATTATGATACCACAATGGTGGCAAACAAGCTAACGGCCCGCCTAATGGTAAGCGGTCACCAAAGCCTATGGACGCTGCAACACCAGGAGCATGCGTGTTGCCGACCTTTGAGTAATCTATTAACTCCTCTCTTGAAGTACCCCATACTGTATTCCCACAGGAAAACCTTGGCAGGAAGCTCATTCCTCAATTTAGATTTTAACAATACGTTAGTTAATATGTCATTATAAGATTATAACAAAGAAGTAGTAGTGACATTTATTATGATAATCTTCTAAATCACAGATTTGGAATTCTGATGTTTTTGCGTTTAACATTTTATGAATAACATGTTTTTGTTGTTGTTTCTAGTCCGTACTGTCTCACCGCTGGGCAAAGGCCTCCCTTCGAGATTATTTTTAAAAAGTTCTTATAAATTTAATTTGTTTTACTTGTGTTATTTCATGTTCAATGGGTAATCTTTGCGGGATTTTAGTAAAAAGAATGTGCAAAATTTCTAGCATAACAATGTATAGACTGTTTTGTGATTCGTACGAGGAATCCAAAAATGTTCTAGACAATCATTCTTCGATGACGTTTCTTATAAAGAAATGGCGATCGACAGCGTCATTGTGACGTTACTTCTTCTTCATTAATGGCATGTGTCATAGTGATATCAAATTTGCCTCTATGTCAAGGGTTTCGATTGTGTATAGTATACGTCACAAATTTGTATGTTTTCGTTTGTCATTTGTTATCTTCTAAATAATAAAAATCAATTGCTGTTCGTTAGTCTCGCTAAAACGCGAGAACGGCGGGACTGATTTGGCTGATTTTGGTTTTTAATTATTTGTGGAAGGTAAATATAAAAAAAAAAATGATTTATTGAGGCGGTACGAAGTGTGCTGGGTCAGCTACTTTTATATAAAATGGTGATTACTGTTGTTTGTTATCATAAAGAAATACTAAACTTTCATATCTATTATTAATAAAATCCCGCTTCAATATTTCTAGCTTTATTTTAATAAAACCACATCACACACATCAGAAAAACTCATAATATTGGAGCACAATGTTTGCTTTGCAAGACCGCCATTAGAAATCGTTGTGACGATAACATAACAAAACAATCATTTGACATTAACAAAACTGTCATCATGACAGTTGCCACTGTCAAAAGAGAAAAAATAATTCTAAAAATCAATATAACCTAGTTTTAAAAAGTTCTTGCGAAAGACCGACCTACAAAAGGTCTGTCTTTTTGGCTTCTAGAGGTGCAGTTAGTAAGAATTCCCAAATGTGTACTCCTTAAAGGTGCAGAGGCGTTAAACTTTTTAAAATTATAATTACGCCATCGATCATTGATGACTGATTGAAATATTACGCGAGCAGAATTCCACTGCTAAAACGGGGACCTATTTGACTCTCACATCAAGTATTTAAGTAAATTTATTTTCATAGCCTAGTCTGTCAGCTCAGTTAGTAGTAGCTCGATGAAGCTAGTTTGATTCCCTGCCATCATAAACATTTGTGTGCTGAACATAGGCAGTAGTTCTGTGTCTGTGTATTATAAGAATGTATTCAAAAATATCTAAGAATATGTATTGTATCAAAAGCAACGGCTTGTCTGTGCCGTGGCGTGAGTTAAAAATACATTTAATTTTTTCACTGGTATTAGGTATTAGGTATTGATTTTAGGTAAGCTCGATTACGATTCCCAGACCCATAAAGCATAAATAATTGGAAAACATTATTCAGATTCATGTACATAAAAGGTCTGACGTGATCATCCCCCAGCTACGTTTTTGCATATTTGGGCAACGACCGGCTTAATTACAGCACCTAATGGGAAACTGATCCCACGTCGGCGATGAGATATGCATGAGCCTTTCATCATTGGTTTATCGGCTTTCAGTGATTAAGTGGTTGGTATAAATACCTAAACATACAACATTGTAACGCCCGTAAACAAATATGATAACCTTTCCAAATATAAACACGCCATTAGCAAATAGAAGCTATTTTATATAACTTGTCTAATGTCTAAATGTGTTCTTTTTTGTTTATATAAACTTATTTTTTTTAATGTTCACTTTATCTTTGTATGTACTAAAACTTTACTGCATTATGTAATATTTTTGAATTTTGTTTATAAGTTTCTGTTTTAAAAAAATATAACATAATAGTATAATATATATATATCTATATTGGGTGTACTATTTTTAATAAGCCTAGCGTTCGCACTTTATGTAGGAAGCTACAAGTATGACGGCGGGCCCACCTTGGTGGGCACGCGTTAACGTACTGAATAGGCCTTATTCAGTTGGTTGCTGCGTGTCACCCGGGACGCACGTATTCGGTATAATATTGTATGTCTTCTTCACCAAAATGAAGGCTAAATTTTACTGCTTCGGATTTGGTTGCTTATGTAGTATCCAGTATCGAAACTCAATGTTTTTCATACTTCAATAACTATTCTGTGCGTTTTTTAATGATAGATTCATTATAGATAGAAATATTTACAGAAATATTTACAGAAATGTAAATACAATAATATAAAATACATGTAAAACAGTTAAGGACCGTTTCAAACGATCTATGGATAGGTCAAATTACCCAGATCCTGTGGTTGTATTAAAGTAGTTATACAGGCACCAAAATGCATCTGGCATGTAAGACAATTTAAAGTGATTCCTGTAATTGTATCTTAGTGAGGTGTAATATATTTCACCCATGTTTTTGTACATTTTATGGAAAAAGTACTAATTCTACTTAAGTGAAACTGATATGGGACTTACGTTGGAGCATTCTCTACACAATAATTAAAATCCCGTTGAAATCGGACCAGCCATTGATGAGCAATTGGTATACATACAAAAAAACCATCCGTAACCATCCAACCTTGTCATAAAAATCCTGCTTCTTTTCTGACTTTAAGTTTGTTGAAAATAACAAATTCAAATGATTTAATACGTGAATAAATAATTTAATAATGCCTGACAATATTGTGGTTGAAATAAAAAGGCGAGTGTATTTTCATAGAATCTTCGGTATTAGTAAAGTATCTCTAGATCTCTTGACAGTTTTTGAAATACGTGATGCATTACCGACACGACCACACGTAGATACTTCTTTCGATTAGAACTTTTGCTGGATATAAAATAAAGTGCATTTTGCTGTAGCGATTCCCGTTGCTCTAAGAGCCAAGATCAATTTCGTATAAGGACTTTCGACCATAAAAGTAGAGAATCATTTTGTGCAAACATTTCAAGGTTTGAAGGATCACTAGTAGTTAAGTGGTAGGGGGGCGGGGTGTTGTTTCTGATCCTAAGGTCGTTGTCTCAAATTCATTTTTCCCCTATTTATATGCTCTATACCAGTTCTATCAAACGATGAAGGAAGACATCAGCATGTGGTAAAACCTAGAAAGATCGATCACTTTAATCCTTTCATAACACTTATTTGAAATAACTAATGACTCTATTATAAGAAGAAGAACGAGACGAGAGATCTACTACATCAATAATAGTCTGTTCTTTATGTACTGGAGTGAACTTTATGTCAATGGCTTAAAATACAAATTGCAATGATTCACGAGTCTAATCAAATTGATCAGATTCTATATATAGTATTACCAAGTATTTATATCTATTTGTTACATAGTGATTCAAAAGACATCGAGCATTTTATAGATCAATGCCAGACAGAATCAATCGTAAGTTAATGTCATTATGATTGACTTTCGAACTTCACGATATTTAATTCGTGTATCTCTTTTGAGTTGAGTTCCAAATGCACGAAAGCCGAATATTACTATAATACCAAAATTTTATGAGGAAAATGACATAAACTTTAAGGAGCCATAAAATGTAAGTGACGTTTCAATATTCGGCTGAAGTAAAGAGTAAAATATACCTTTATTACTATAGGTACCACCAGGAAAGGTAGAAGAGGTCACACTGAAGCTGTCAGTGATAGATAGCGGACGAGTTGTGAAGGGGAAGCAGTTGATCGGCCACATCATACTGCCGCTGACTGAGCTGGAAGGGGTTGCACCTGATGAAGAGCCACAGTTATACAAGCTTGATATTGAGAAGGTAAGTACTACTACAGTTACTACTTTCGTAGTAAGTCTCCAACTTTTAAAAAGCCAGGACCGACAGCTTAGATTATCTTCCGAAGAACAGAATAGAATATAGAATATATCTTTCTTGTAGATAAATAAAACACAATATAATAAATAAATAATACCGGGCATTTCACACGGCATCATCTGGCCTCAAAGCAAAGCCAAGCTTGTGTTATGGACACCACACAGCAGTTAAACAACTTATATCGTTTTTTTTTGTAAATATATACATATTATACATAAAAACACCTAGACCCGATTCAAATACTTGCAGATCATGCAAACATTTGCTAACATTTTTAAAAAAAGTACTAACTTTATGTAAGTTAAAACGATGATCCTAAAATCAATTCTACTCAATTCAATTCAATTCTACTAATAATGTAAAAGTTTGTGTGGATTTGGATATTTGGTTATTACTATATCACGCAATAAATACTATGATTTGAATTAATCTTGGACTTCTATGAGTAGCAGTTTCTAAAGATGTATGATTCTGTTTCACAAACAAAAACTCAGTTTTTTCTGTAATCAAAGTTGGCCATTTACTTATAATTAACCTTCTTATTATGAGATTAGGGATTATTTGACAAACCAACGAACTTATGAAATATGAATAGTGATGGGAAAGCTTTTTCAGGACTGTCAAGAACCAACTTCAGACCTGGGGGAAATACTAGTGTCTCTGCTCTACAATGAAAATCTGCACCGTCTCACCGTCACCGTCATAGAAGCACGAAATCTTAAGGTACATGATTATATCACATCATAAAACTAGACCAATTAGATTTTGACATTATTTATTTACATGTGAAATCGCTGTTTTACAATTCAATTAATCGAGGTATTCGCGCATGCTATTGATGCCAAAATACCTCAGAACACATTTACTTGTACCTTATGAAAGTGTGATGGATGATGGCAGCAAAAAGGGATACCAGACCACCAAAAAGTGACCATCACGAGATGAGCGCTTACAATTGTTAAAAAACATTATTTGTCGCAATACTTAAATATGCGATAAGTGATAAGTTCAAAATACTCTGTATCTGTTGATCAACTCAGCTCGTAGGTGCATCGCGCTGGCGGCTATTCAGTTCGTATGGCATCTTTTTGTAAGCGTTTTTACCTTGTCAATTTGCCAACATCGAAAACTTCTGCTAACTCAAGTCCATCAGCTTCTACAATCGTTTTTTAGTTTGTTGTTGTCAACTATACATTTCAGGTAACCACGGGGTTCAGAAGCTATCAAACCAACAGGTCGTGCGTTTGTAATGTTCACTCTGTATACGTCGTTGATGTTGCGCGCTAATTGCGCCGCACTGCCACAACAACGGAATTCATATTTCATAAATACCCGTATTTTTAAAATGGTCGTGCTGACAAAAATAATGAGATGAAAACACATATCAATAAACAAATGACTGAATTTTTAATAAAATTCTGTTTCCAAAATGACATTAATTATAAATTCGAATTCGTATCTTACTTATTTTATTGGTATCGTATTCGTAACTATAGCAAAATTTACTTAACCAGCCAGTAATAATAGCCAGTACTAAAGAACGGCAACTTCATAGGTGTAGTTTTACCTCTAGGGCTGTACCAGAACATTTACATTACATAATACAGTTCTAAGTGAAAAACTATCTAGAAATCAATACATACATAATTTATATCTCTATTCGAGTTTGAGTATGGATCTAGAATACGTCTAGACTAAACTAATTGAGTTTATTAAAGCGCTATATTAAACTTAGCTCAGTATAAAGATAACGCTTCATGTTATGTAAAGACAGACTAATAGAATCGTGAATAAGTTTAAGAAATTATAGAAAAGCATTCAATGATCAAACAAAATGAGCGCAGTTAATTTTTTATCAAAACCTAGAAAGTTATTTTATCTAAAAGAACTTTCTAGGTGCTTACCATCAGTTTTAACCCTTAGATGGACCCATCGTCAAGTCGACGCGAGATGGTGGTTAGAGTGACGCAAGAACGCGCATGCAGAGGCGTGCGTGCGCGTCGCACTGAAGCCGTGGATGTCTCCGAGGACGGCAGCGCGCTGGTTTCCGAATGCTTTCACTTCAGGCTAAAGGCTGATGAGCTTCACACGACCAGCGTTACTGTACAGGCTTTGCAGCCACACTCCGTTTATGCCAAAGGTAGGTTTTCTATCCTGAACCCATAGCTTGTTTAAGGGCGCTGGAAGTATTTGACATCTCTGAAGCAACTTGTTGGGCTTCTATTTCCGGCTTTCAATTAATATGACTTTGATTTTCGTACCTCCATTGTATCCCTTAATTATAAATCGATTAGTGTTCAAAACATGAGGGTAAAGTAACTGGCCCGGTCTCGCTATCTGTCTGTTAGTCTGTCAAGTCATTTTACAAATGGCGGATCTGGGTCAGAATGGGTTTCAAGCATAATATATCCTATCTATAATCTATACTAATGTTATTAATTCAAAACTGTCTCGGACAAACAAACAAACTGACCGAGAATGTTTCGAATTAATAATATTAGTATCACTACATAGTATAAAACAAAGTCGCTTCCCGCTGTATGTCTGTCCCTATGTATGCTTAGATCTTTAAAACTACGCAACGGATTTTGATGCGGTTTTTTTAATAGATAGAGTAATTTAAGAGGAAGGTTTATATGTATAATACATGCATAATATAGTAGAAAAACACTGATGATTTTAGACGGTTCTAATGTGATGTCGTAAATAAACACATTTTTTGCGCTTACATTGCAAACGCTGACTGAACCCTGCGACATTGATCAAAATAATGTACTGCAGTATTGTACACCTTAAAAAGGTCTACAAAAAATTCCGCGATGGTAGGTATATGTCTATCTCTTAGGTTATGTTATTTTCTTAGATAACGCTGTATAACTTTTTGTTCGTTACGTTAAAACGTAACGAACAAACAAACAAACAGACCGAGGATATATAGGTTATTTTTTGGGAAGGCCTGAGTAGGTGATTGAATAAATTGAATGTTTAATGACAGTTACTGGCTACGTGTGTCAAAAATGAAGCAAATGTAAATATTAAGAATTTTGAGGATTAACCCTTGTTTTGGGTAGGTAAGTCATAAAATTGTTATCCGCACAAAGTTCAGCGCTAGCATGTTTGAGGTGGAATAGGATTGCAATCTCTTTGATACCTCTGTACCACAGAATTTCTGAAGTTTCCTTACGTTCACTGAACAATTTGCTACACTTTTGATAGACGTGCGGTTTCATGAGCAGTACAATCACGTTTTCCGTGTGAACACAAACGTGACTAAAGTTCAGCCTTTATGCCATGTCAGTAGAACTCTTGAGCAGACTTTGGAGCTTTATAAATTTACTAATAATGTGCACGTACAGTGAATAATAGTCACGGTAAGTATTTGATTAGTTTAACGTGGCCACAAAATCCGACTATAGACAAAAAATATTTCGTTTATTTGTTGTCCGTACTTTATAACCAAAAAGGAATCCTTACAGGGTCATTTCGTTGTCTGCCTGTGTGTCTAGTATCAGACCCTTTTTCTCAGGACCCTTTTTCAACGCCTCCACTAGGCATCTAGTTGAAATATTATATCTATAATAAAATAATAAAATCATATTACGGCACTTGCCAGTTCATTTTAACCTATGGGCACTTCCCTTTGACCTATAATCGTTAAATTGTGTAAAAAAATTGAAAAACGTTTATATGTAGTTTTTACATTGTTATTTTTGTACGGTATGAAATTTACATGAATTTGACGTATATCAATGCTTATATTTAGCTGTCGGTTCGTTCTTCAATCTAACTTAAGTTAGAGAAATGCTTGATTCTTTCACACTTTATGATGGCATAGTGGCCCTGAATTGAATTAGTAATTGTAACTGTAAAAAACCATGATGGTAAATGTAATTACGTCACACTTGATAGTTTTTTTTTATTTGTAAACAATCGTTTGATCACTTGGCCGCCGTCGGTTGACTGATCAAAAGCGTTTGCTTTTAAACTGTATACCATATTTTATACTAGCTGCTGCTCTACATAATAACTAAATACATAAACTACATAATAAGTCTAAGATACAATTTATCCCCTTAACATTTTTTTTTCCCTTTTCAAAATTTGCTGTGAAAAGGGAACAACAGACAAACAGCAATAATACAATTTATAATATTAAGTATAGGTTTATTCCATTTTCTATAAGTTGTATTTTTATATATTTTTAATTAAAACAATCTGGCCACGTTGCCTTGCACTCGAGGTCAAGACGGTCCAAACGAAGCGTAGCATACCCTTATCTCTGTAGTTAATTGTGCAATTTGTAACCCTTGAATGCATCTTACGAGATTATATTCTAGGATTATTTTTAGGTATAACAATAGCAATTTTTCAAACTAAGTACCTAATAAGTTTGTTTATAAAAATGTTAAAAAACTAGTACAAAAGATAGAAAACTTTTCACATCGTTTTCTTCATCAATTTAAGTTCCACGCATAAAGAAAATAGCTATAATGGTATTTTTTTGTTTTATTACACTAATATAAAACCTCGAGAATGTCGCACCATTATGGTTGGTAAAGTACCGACGTGCTTTATCACCCACACTCCAACTGAAAGGTTAAGGTGCATTTTTAGCGTAGGTGTTTCTCATTGAAAAACCGAAGTTTGCTGAAATAATATTTTTGACGTGACAACGTCTAATAAATCGATGAAACCCGACTGCACGCACGAAAATGGATGACTCATTGTCCCGTTACGCCCGTTACGTTACGATCGGAGCGAAACGTTGTCACGTTAAACTATCGTCGGTAAACTGACTTTACAGACAACCAATTTTTTTTTAAAACTTTGTGTACGTACATTAAGGGACAATGCTTTCGTTTACCGCCTGCAGCATTACATTTGTAGTACGTACATAAAAAGTAACCTATATTCTAATTCAGGTTACAAACTAAATCAATACCAAGTTAATAATTATAATAATAATAACAATGCCGGACATTTTAAACAGCATCATCTGGCCCCAAAGTAAGCAGAGCTTGTGTTATGGTTGCCATATGACTGATCTACTACTTATATACTTTTTTTTGTAAATACCTACATATTATATACAGAAACACCCAGACCCGAGACAAATACTTGCAGATAATACAAACATTTCTTCCACGGCAGAAATCGAACCCGCATCCTTCTGCTTCTCAGTCTCAGTTTTATCAAAATCCGTTCAGCAGATACTGAGTGATTATGTCACAAACAAACATACAAATATTTAAACATACACATAAACCTTCACATTTATATAAAACTTGTAGTTTGCAACGAACTGAGATCTCGCGATTTCCATCGTGTCGTGTCATATTTCGATGAACTAGTACCGTACCTACATGTACATCAAAGTCAAAATATAAATATAAATTATTGTTTTCATTACCTAAGTTGATTAAATGAGCCCAAACACAAAATATTTGACTTATTTTTATTCACTTATAAATTCCATAGAACATTATATCATCATATCAGTAGGGCGATTATGGAACTCTTGATACAAACAGTGTCTATCAGTTTCGATTAGTAATCGGCATCAATGTCTATCAATTTCGATTAGCAATAGACATTATTTCAATCAATATACGATGTATTTAAATGCTTAGTACGCTAAACACGGTTCCTACCACAATCGTACTTTGTAAATTGGTCAAGTTATACACAGTTTGACACCAACTTCACATTGTAACTAGCGATAGAAGCCAATAGAAATCGCAGCGATAAGCTATCCATAATACCAATTCATCAATAGTAACTGAAAGCTATTAGTATCAATGTTTTGATAGTGTCAAAGTTCCATAATCGCCCCATAGCTCGCTGTACCCTTATTTATTTTGGACAGGTATGGACAATTTTCAGCTCAATCAGCCTAATTGTTATTCAATCAGCTCGTTGTCACATCATGACATTGTGTAAAATCTTTTAATTTAGAAAACTTATCACAGTATAAGTACAGAAATGTACAGAATAATATACAATAATATCGTATTAAATTCAGACCAATGAAGTCAACAAAACTCTAGCGAATGACAGCTCAAGTTAAAATGAATATTTTTTTACATTGTATACAATAAAAACTGTACATTCTAAAATAAAAATGATTTTATATATACAAACTATTATATACTCATAAATATTTATTTATATATTTATATATATTTACGAGTATATATTCATTAAGATATCTTATTAGATACATTTGTATAACTTTACTTTTTTTTCTACCAGTGATATCCTGAAAATCCAAAGGTCTAGCTGAACTTCATACAAACTTTGACAGGTCAAGAGAGGGGTTTGTATGAACATAGCGAGACAATTCACTTGTTTTGTCCAAAATAATGGACTCGACAAAAGCGTCTGAATTAGCGGGTGTTCATAAATCAAAAAAGCAACATTTTCTTTATAAGAGTACCAACTTTTCTTAGCAATAACGTCAGCGTTATATTCCCATTTTAGCATTCACCGCGCAACCATAATATTTTCTTGTTAGGAACATGCCAACGCCCCATTTCCCTAACGAGGTAAAACATTGAACCACTTTGAGACAGGTGATTATTTTGTAATAGGAGATGCCCATGGATGTCAGATGTACGTGAAACTGGGATAGTTAATATATAGATAGAAACTGATATACCAGAATATTTCTTCACCCCAGACTCCGTATAAAATGTTTTTCTATGTAGGTAACTTCTTAGGTCCATAGGGTCTATTGCCTTTACGAACTATTGAATTGCTTGCAAGTTTGACAATGACAATAAGTCAACACACGCGGTTGAATATTTGCAAGGGATTTTCTTGTTTATCATAACATCCCAAATTCGGGGCTATGTGGCTAACCCTTGATAGTCTCTTTTTTCTCCATGATCTTACATGCTGACTGTGATCCCCGTGCTCCGCAGTGTCTACTTAGATTTATATTTAGATAGATAGTGTTTTCTTTGAAGATGTTTAAAGGGAGGTGTTAAACTTATTGTACTTAAAACTTTTATAGTCGCTGTCCTTCCTAACTAGACTTTTGCTGCAAATTATTACCCGAAGTCTGACACATTCTAACATTTTCATTGCCATATACCAACGCATAGATTGTACAATACGTACTATACGTGACAGATGCAAGCCCATCGCCGCTTGTAGAAATAATAACTAATAATTAAATAAAATTAATAAATAAATATTGGTAGAAAACCATCTAGCCCCAAACTAAGTATAGCTTGTATTATGGGAACAAGATGACTGATTGATTTTTAAATACATATTTATGATACTTTATAAAATCTAGACACAGAACAAATAACTATGTTTATCACACAATTGTTTATTCTGGGAGGGAATCGAACCCTTAACATACAGAGCAATAATAATGACAAAGACACACAAGTTAGATTTTTTATCGAGTTCGAGTATATGCAACTGGCATATTGTTGCATACGGTGTTTTTCTTCACCGTAAGAGAGCACTGAGCTATTCTGGCGTGCGCTGCAAAAACCGTTAGAACTACACGTATATCGTGTATAATAGATATGTTTATTATAAATATTCCTAAAAATAAGCCCACGACAACATATATCTATGTTTTATTTGTAAGCCGTTATCGCCAAAATAGTGTACCATAAATCCAATAAAAAATTATAATTTATTCCTAATGCACATTTGGTACCAAATTGATCCTTATATCAAAACAGTAATATTAAAACAGTAGATCTGGTATCTAGATCTAACTTTGTCCAAGGGTCTCTCAAAGTAACTCCATCTGTCTATTAGGCCTACACGACTAAACCGCAGAACCAATTTTGATGAATTTTGGTATAAGCTAGTCGAAATACTAATCCTGTGCAGACAAAGTTGCGGCAACCAGCCAGTTTATTATAATAATTATTATTGTTTCAGACCGTCTTGTCGGTAAATTCGTTTTGGGATCGTACATGTTTGCCCGTGGCCGAGCCTTGCAGCACTGGAACGCAGCACTTGCCTCCCCGATGGAACAGGTCAAGCAATGGCACTCACTCACACACTAAATGAAACCACATCCACTAGAGTCAAATTTAATCTACTGCAACTTTGACTTCATGCGTCTGTAATGGCTCTAGTGGACGCTATGAAAATTACGATCGCTCGCCTCCCTGATGATATCTTGACCACAATCAAGATACGGTAATTTTAGTAACTATCTATCAACGTTTTAATTAAGAATAATTGTATTGTAATCAAATTAATAATCAAGTTTAGAAAATAAGAGATTCACTGAAATCCTAACGACATGTTTACAGTGGTAGTTTAACTCCTTTGGATTAGTAGCACCATTGTCCAATCACCTAATCTGTCGAGTATTGCAAATGACAAAGAGCAAAGCCGGATCAGACAATTTTTGAGAGATTTCTCAAATAATGGGTTTTTCTGCTTCCCGATATTAATTGCGTTGAAATATCGGGAAGTAGAAAAACTCTCATATCATGTAAGTATTAGGTTTTGAGTGATTGTGGTCAAAACCATGATAGTTTTAAAAAAATTATAGCTAACCGATACCGAACTATTACTGGTGGTTCAGTATTTAAAATAAAGTGACTAAAAACTCATATAATTTTGTCAAAATAGTCTCAACGTGTCAAATATAACACCTAAAAAAGAGTTTCATTACCATTGCCATTAGAGAATAGCTTCAGCGATTCTGTTTTTGACTTGGCTTAATTTTGTCATAACTCCATTAGGTACGTAATTGAAGTAACTACGGCCAAATAATAATGTCACTAGCGCACGAAAGAGCTTTTATTTTTCATTATTAAAACGATAAAAGCAACAAAACGAAACTAGGTTTTTTTCCTGAAATATATCACGATAGATGAACTTTATTTTGTAGCCGTAATTAAAATGACCTAAAAGTTCAGACTTCTGAATACTGACTGCCCAAAAAACGTAATATATGGCGACTTATCCTAAACAATTAAAATAATTGTGATATAATTTTGATGAATAATATAGCATTTGTTAATATTATAAGAGTCCATGATATATCCTTCCCTCCAAAAGACATATCAATACCATTTGAAGAAGACCATTTTTATCTAAACAAGGTATAAAAATACTAACTTCTTACCTATATCTTTTCATCCTTGAAATCACCAGCGTGTACCTATTTTAAATATTTGTATAAAGAATGTAAAAAGCAAACAAGGCAAAGGTTTTTAATATAAAAACTTGGAAAAGAACAGATCTCTCCTCCGCTGAATTAACAAGATCGTATTGTAATGTTTCATTATATCTTTGCTAATACTTTGTCGATACTCGTATCTAAGAATAGTATTAAAATATTCCACACCTATTAAAATATTGAGAATATTATAAACTTATCTGGTATTTGTCTAAGGATATTGTAATTCGATTTACCTTTGCAACATTTTTAGTGAATTTATGTGAAATTATAACTTGGCGGCTTTTGGAAGATATATCTATTTAAAAGTTTAGTACCTTATAAGAATAATATATAAACATTTACATTATAGTCTATATAAATTATATTTTCAATATGTACTTTATTCTCCAATATATCATTATAATTGATATTGCTCAGGTTTAAGAAGTTACGAAAAAAAGTTTATCAACATATTTTTGTCTGTAACATTAATGTTATTATACCTAGTCTTGTATTATCTAATGTTATTAAATATAAGCAAAATATACACTTACTCAATCTGTAGTATTATTTCCTTATTGTGAAGCAGAAATTGAAATAATAAATCGCTATATTTCATTTGGTGTTTCAATTATACCTACCTACCATCTGTACCGTAAATATTGTTATTTCATCGCTTAATTCTTTGTGTATTAGTAATATTACAATGAAGTATCCTTAAGTTAAAATAATAATAATAATATAATGCCGGACATTTCACACATCATCATCTAACCCCAAAGTAAGCAGAGCTTGTGGGTACCACATGACTGATATACTACTTACATACTTTTATTTTTTTTTGGTATTATACCCAGACCCGAGAAAAATACTTCCAGATCATACAAACTTTTGTCCCGCGGCGGGATTCGAACCCGCAACTTTCTGCATCCCAGCCGGACTTTGGCTTACTGCGCCACAGAGGTCGTCCATAATTAACAGGCAACTTTGTAAATTTCAGAGAGAAAACCGTGATTTAAAACATCGAATCGTAACTCGTTCATACTATTTTGTTCATAGCATTGAGTACACATGCGTTAGCATCTTAGTATGGTATAGTCGCTTTTATATTACGTTGCTTCATTTTTCAGATATAAAATATGTAGTCCTTTTATCATGCAGGTAACTTCTTACATTTAAACTTTAGGAAACTCAATTGTAAATATAAAATAAAAATAAAAAATCTACCTACACAAAACTTATTTCATCAAGGTATATTTATAGGTATAGGTATATTTCATATTTCATCAAATATACCTACACAAAACTTATTTCAACTATACTTATGTTATCTATTTTTAAAATCCACGCGATAAAACTCAAATTCGGTACCACCAGAAACGACAAGTATTACCAGAAAATACAAAATTCATTCAATTTCAATTTGGATTCAATTTGGATATTGCACAGTTTATGTTCCAAAGTTGTTAAGACTGAATATATATCTGGGACAATTTTTTAAAAGGTGCATAGTTGGATTCATGAACAATGAATCGTTGAATAGGGGTCTGATTAAAAATCCATTCAATTTTGAAAGTTACAATATAAACACATTGTCAGCAAATACCTTCAAAAGCTTTGCTACCATTCTATAGTAATATTTTCGCAACAGCCTATCACACAGTATTTTCAAGAACAGGTATGCATTTTCTGAATGATAATGGTTAATCTATAATCTAGAAAGCAATAAGCCAAATGATACTGTATGTTGGCGTTTGATTTATAAACTAATCTATGATTAGAGGTTATTATTAGAGGTTCGCTTTGAATCTGCACTCACTCAAACTATTAAAATTGCGCGGTTTAAGCAGAGTTCGATAAAGTTTTTGAAACAGGCACATTAAGCACAGCAATGTTAGCGTAGATTATGGTAGTTAATATGTAATAAAACTGAATTTAGATATTATATTTGATCCATATGGATGACCGCCTACAGGATATAACAAAGGATTTTTGCGCATGAACCCAAGACAGTGGTAATTTAACAGATTTTGATTACAACATGATTTTACTTCAGTGTCTATTGCTTGACATATTTGTATTTTATGTTTCATGCTAATAGAATGTAGGGTTTTATTAAATTATACAATAGCAATAACCTCAGTAACGATACGATATGTTTTTACACAAGTTGTTTAATTCATGTTATAAAAGCATGAAATCGTACATATACATATATGTACATATAATATGTGGGACAAGTATGTACTATTATTTAAGAAACTTTAATTAACAGGCAACTTTATATTAGGCCTGTAAGGAGGGTGATTAAAGACTTTGCTCGGTGTGGTGTCTAGAAAATCATTTGTTTTGAGCCCTGAGTGCGCAGACGCGTTGTGCCTGATGAAGCAGTAACCCGTGGAGCCTGGTGCTTGGTAGCTTGATGTTAATTTCAGTCAAACTTCTGATAGTTATTTCATAGTATACTATTCGGCGTTGATGCTGCTTTGATTTTGTAATAGAATCGACACCAGATGTTGCGTCAAACTAACGATCAAAATCAAATTTCTCTGCGCTTCTCGATTTCTTCACTTTGGTATGCGTTGTTTCGTTTTGAAACAGTCAAACTGTCGACTGACGCTTTGTTTCTGGATAGTAGGTATTGATAAATCCAGGATTCGTCACCTGTCGTGAATACGCCGAGACGAGCCTGCTTTAAATTTATTAAATCATGTCACGGCACGGCAAAGGTGTAGCTCTCAATCAATTTTTTTTTAATTGGCATCGCCCCTGTCTGACACGACCTGGAGAGTCAAATCCAGATATATATGCATCTAGTCTCTGTGCTTCTGAATATAAGTTTTACTCGTGCGTTGGCAAAATATCTCTCCACAACTTTATTGTCGTTTGCATACTCAATGATTCAACGTTTATGTGCAGTAAATTAGTGTTGCAGAGAGCACTGACCCTTAGCGTTTAAGAGAAGTTTTTTTTTAAGACTTAAAAAAAAAAACTTTCGTGTCTTCTTTTTAGTTATTTTTTTACCTTAAACAATTTAGGACTTTCCTATATAAGACAAATAAAGAAAGCAGGTACTATTAAGAGTGGCGCATAACATTATTAAAGATATTGGTGGTACAATATGTGGTACACTCATGGCGTGTAGCAGTAGCTGCTGCGCTACTCACGATAGCACCACTGAATACAACGATACAGCAATACAGCAGCCTTCACATTTCTGTATCATATGCTGAATGGTGGCCTTTTTTCGTCACGGTACATGTACTACTTAATGTTATATTCGCACTTTGTCACGTTAAATAAATATTTTCTATTTCTATTTCTATAACTATATAATTCATAACAGTTAGTGCCCACCACATTTTTAGACTAAAACTAGCAGAGATATGACTAAAAACCATAACGTACATCTTAGACAATGTACCTAGTTAATATTAATTTCACTGTTTTAAAAGTGAATTTGGATACTTATTGTCTATTTAACAGCTATTAGTAGCCTCTCAGTATTCTCATGGTCAAATTGATATAGGAACTTCTCTATTGCTTTACCACACTCGTATCTTGCTTTACATTTAAGAGTAATCGTTTTTCTGATACCTCACGCGTCGTTCTATTGAGTAAGTTTTCAGTACGACCAGGGTAAGCATGTTGTCTTATAACAACCAGCTTTATATATAGTTCACGTACAGTAAGAACTCTAGCTTCTTTATATAGATCTGCTGTGGGTTTAAAGTTCAAAATGTTCAGTATAGAACGCTGTGCTCTTTCTATTTTTATTTTAAAACTCTTGGCTGCTCTACCCAAAGCCGACATACCATAAGTAATAAGAGATTGGCATAAAGTAAGGTACTGTTCGGTTAGTCTTGTCGTCTCTTAAATGTACCTATATTTTTTTTAATACGTTTATAAGTTTACGGATACAATACTTGAGGGTATTAATATGGTTCTTCCAGTTAAGGTTTTTACCAATGGAGGGTGCCAAACGATCGTCTCTCGTTATTTATGGACAACGGGTAAAGACCTAAAAGTGTCGTGTTCAGGAAGTTCGACAAATCCCTGACACAAGACACCAAACGTTCGTTATACTGTAGGCTTATCTATGGGTCAATATTTTTGCTACCATTAGTACAATTATTATAATTACTAAATGTACAATTATTGTGATTATTAATAAAAACACAGTCGGTTATTTCCGTTTGATTGCACAACAAACAGCACCTGGTTTTAGCACTTGGCTGATCGTTAGCGGAGCCTTGCTTTTCCGCACTTCCACGCACACTAAAAACTGGTTGCACGGTCTCGAAAGCACTTGGTGGAATTATACAACGCTGCTGTGCAAGTCGACGGATTTAGACGTAGTTTATATGTAACATATGTTTTATTTTATTTTTGGATGTGGTTTATATTTACTAAGAATGTAATTAGGATCATTTATGTGTAAACTTACTTTTTAATTTGGTCGGAACTCCTTTGGTGGATTTGAGGCCGCCAATATAACAATATTGATTAGTAGTAAATCTTGGTGGATAAAAGCATTCAGCCATCAAGACAACTTCAGATTTACTATTAACTTGAGCCATTTTCTATGACGAATTCCTATCATCATCGACCTATTACAGGTTACTGCTGGACTGAGGTTTCTGCTAAAATTTCGACTCTGAGCCCGATCTTCGTTTTTTTTCACCTACATACGTCCGAGTCTGCCACATTGCGCACATCATCGATTCATATAGCTGGAGGGCGTCCTACACTAAATACACTTGCCTAGTCGCGGGTCTCCGCTCTAGAACACGTTTATACCAGCGGTTATTGGTCATTCGGCCGGCCTACTTTAAAAACACTTTTGCCCTACTTAATGATCTTTGATCTTCAATCCGAAATATATTTTCTGTAGAGCAACGTTTGGTGCTTTTATAATTTATAACAGTATATTGGCCCTGAATTGGAATAGTTATATTAACCCATAACCCGTAAAAACCGTGGTTTATTTATTTATGCACACAGATCATACATATTAACATTATATAACATTTAATGTTCACTCAAAACGGGATATTTACCATGATATATGGCCGATGTAAGAGCTCCCACAGCTGCAGTCAATCTTGTACACTCCTGGTGTTTGAAGAGGAATCTTATCTTTAGGTGAGCGCAGGTAGTGTGAGATCTTCTTTAAAGGAGTAAAAATTGTTTTTATGGACAATTTTTGCAGGGCTTTCGCAATTTTGTCCGTCACTCCTTTGATGTACGGTAGAAAAGCAGGTTTTCGTTCTACTATACATCTGTGGGTTTTAGGCCTTTGTCTAACTGGAAAAGATCGAAGCTTATATCCATTTTTACGTAGGACTTGCTGAACATGAGCTAGCTCATTCTTTATGGAGTACTCATCACATAGGTCGAAAGCACGGTTCGTGAGAGACATTACAACCGAGTTAAGCTGCCGAGGGTGATGGTGTGAATCAGCATGGAGATATCGATCCGTATGGGTCGGCTTCCTATAAACCGAATAGCCTAAATTACCATCATCACGAATCTGTACCATCACGTCCAAGAAAGGCATGCCTCGATCACTTTCCATTTCATACGTAAACCGCATCTTGGTATGTACGTCATTTAGGTATGCCAAAAGGAGTTCAATCTCATGTTTATCGCCTCTTACAATACAGAAAATATCATCAACGTACCTTTTCCACAACTTCATTGGCAAGGGGGCAGAGCATATAGCCAGGTTCTCAAAATACTCCATCCATATATTGGCCACTACGGGAGCGACGGGACTTCCCATGGCAACACCATCAATTTGTAGGTAGTAATTTTCCCTATACAAGAAATAGTTTGTGGCCAGAATATGGTATAAAAGCTTGGCATATTCTGCTGGGATACCATTTCTCTGTATTCTAGTCTCTATCACCTTCATACAGTCGGCTATAGGGACGTTTGTAAAGAGGGATTCCACATCAAAACTAACCATCACCTCACTCTCATCAACCGTTGTCTGCTGAAGAATCTGTATGAAGTGACGTGAGTCTTTCACGAAAGATGATGTCAGGCCTACAGAAGGTTGCAACACACCCGCTACATGCTTCGCCAACTCGTAAGTAGGTGAGTCAATCTGACTAACGATGGGTCGCAGCGGAGCATTCTGTTTATGCACTTTAGGTAGACCATACAGTTTAGGTGGCTGGATGTTTTTAGGGCGCAACAGGTATTTTGTTAGTTCCTCTCCTATAGCGTACTGGCACTCCTTTATAATTTTCTGGGTACTACGATGTATTCTAGCCCTAGAAACGCATCCCTTATGAGAAAGTGATCGGTAATGTGGAGGAGGTCATTCGTTATAATAGAATACCAGGAAGTGACGCGGAGTGTCTAAGACAGGACATTGCATTTATATTACGTCATACTAAACCTCCAGAACCCAACATTACTAAGGATGAGTTGATGGCGTTAAAGGAGTTCCGCCAAGATACCAACTTGTTGGTCCTTAAGGCTGATAAGGGGAACGCTACGGTAGTTATGAACGTCACAGAATACGAGGATAAAATCCTGAACTTGTTGAAAGACACTAACACATACAAGCTGGTGAATTACAATCCGACGGCTAGAATACATCGTAGTACCCAGAAAATTATAAAGGAGTGCCAGTACGCTATAGGAGAGGAACTAACAAAATACCTGTTGCGCCCTAAAAACATCCAGCCACCTAAACTGTATGGTCTACCTAAAGTGCATAAACAGAATGCTCCGCTGCGACCCATCGTTAGTCAGATTGACTCACCTACTTACGAGTTGGCGAAGCATGTAGCGGGTGTGTTGCAACCTTCTGTAGGCCTGACATCATCTTTCGTGAAAGACTCACGTCACTTCATACAGATTCTTCAGCAGACAACGGTTGATGAGAGTGAGGTGATGGTTAGTTTTGATGTGGAATCCCTCTTTACAAACGTCCCTATAGCCGACTGTATGAAGGTGATAGAGACTAGAATACAGAGAAATGGTATCCCAGCAGAATATGCCAAGCTTTTATACCATATTCTGGCCACAAACTATTTCTTGTATAGGGAAAATTACTACCTACAAATTGATGGTGTTGCCATGGGAAGTCCCGTCGCTCCCGTAGTGGCCAATATATGGATGGAGTATTTTGAGAACCTGGCTATATGCTCTGCCCCCTTGCCAATGAAGTTGTGGAAAAGGTACGTTGATGATATTTTCTGTATTGTAAGAGGCGATAAACATGAGATTGAACTCCTTTTGGCATACCTAAATGACGTACATACCAAGATGCGGTTTACGTATGAAATGGAAAGTGATCGAGGCTTGCCTTTCTTGGACGTGATGGTACAGATTCGTGATGATGGTAATTTAGGCTATTCGGTTTATAGGAAGCCGACCCATACGGATCGATATCTCCATGCTGATTCACACCATCACCCTCGGCAGCTTAACTCGGTTGTAATGTCTCTCACGAACCGTGCTTTCGACCTATGTGATGAGTACTCCATAAAGAATGAGCTAGCTCATGTTCAGCAAGTCCTACGTAAAAATGGATATAAGCTTCGATCTTTTCCAGTTAGACAAAGGCCTAAAACCCACAGATGTATAGTAGAACGAAAACCTGCTTTTCTACCGTACATCAAAGGAGTGACGGACAAAATTGCGAAAGCCCTGCAAAAATTGTCCATAAAAACAATTTTTACTCCTTTAAAGAAGATCTCACACTACCTGCGCTCACCTAAAGATAAGATTCCTCTTCAAACACCAGGAGTGTACAAGATTGACTGCAGCTGTGGGAGCTCTTACATCGGCCAAACAAAACGTACCATAGCTTGTCGAGTGACAGAACACATCCGGGCGGTCAAAAATATGGACACACAAAAGTCGGCCATAGCTACACATCTACTAGAATCTGGCTCAAACCACTGGATCGAGTTACACAATCCACAGGTAATCTCAACTGAAAAACATTACATCCCAAGATTGGTACAAGAGGCAATAGAGATTACCAAACACAGGAATTTCAATCGAGAAGACGGTTTTCAATTGTCTGGAGCCTGGAACCCTGTGGTGAGGATGTGTGGAAATCGTAAAAGTGAGGTACCGGTTATGCGTCCAGATACCGTGAGTGTTGTGTGTCGTAATCGTGATCGAGTTGTTAGTGACAGTGAAACCGGTAGTAGGGGTAATGTTCGCAGTAAAAGACTGAGAAAGAGGGTAGACCGTTTTGTCTGCCAATAACATCCACCCGCAAAGACTTCAGTTTATCTCGTGATCATGGCGCATGCAACTGTGCCGAAATATCGAGAAGCAGAAAAACTCATATATCATGGTAAATATCCCGTTTTGAGTGAACATTATGTGCAAAACCATGATAGTTTTAAAAGTTATATTATATAACATTATTATTGACAAAACCATACATTTCTGATATGCATGACAACAACGGTGTGCGGTTTGTGGTTCACCATAATAAATTATATGATAAAATAAGTTGATGATATAATCATTATGGTGAAATGTGCAGGTAACTATGCACAGTTCTCTTTTAGACACGACTTTCGCACTGAATGCGTTATTTATTGTTTTCATCGCTTATATTCATAAATTCGTGGGAACTTTGATCACAACCCAAATCAATTGTCTTAAAGCATCCATAAATATAAAAATGTTCAATTTCTTGCAGGCTCCTATTTTTTGTCTCTGGCACATACCTCCAAATAAACAAAGAGCAAAACGTTGCATTCAATGAAAAACATAAAAAAGTTCCTGTAAGCCCTAGGTATAGAAATAAGTAAGGAGACACTTTCAAAGAAACAAAATGTAACAGACACACCAGAATAACATAAAGTGCACCCCCTAAATCTCTATGCTTAACCGGCATAAGTTCACCCGATATGGAAAATACCATGGTAGCCAACCCCAAGGACATGAACACCATAAATGCTACTAAGAAATACAAACAAAATAATGAATCATTAGCCAAAACACTAATATTTTGCAAATACGAAACTAATGACGTCATAAACATACACAAAGCAGATCCGAAACCACTAAACAAAAGTACTGGCTTATTGTCATAGATTCTAATAAGTACAACATTGATTAAACTACCTGAATATGAAATAATATCAATAGCAATTATGCCATAAAACGCAGCTGCTTCACTGCCTGTAGCTGATCTTATCATGTCCATTGCATATATCAGAATAACCAAGACACCACTACAGTAAAACAAGCTCAATAAAACGAAAATCTGAAAACTTGGTATAATAAAGTCTTTTCTTGCGACTTTTGTAAGCATCTCACTCCAGAGTGCCTTGTTTCTGCTTCTTTTATTTTGAGAGCTTATAAGATTTTTTAGTTCCTTTCTAGATACATCATCAGTACCCCTTAACCAGAGAAAGGAATCCTCACACTTCTGAAAGTCTCCTTTGAAAGCCAGCCATGCGGGTGATTCAGGCCAAAAAAAGCTTATGAACAGAGCAAGGAACAGCGGCACACTCATGATGTAGCCTACTGTCTTCCAATGCAAATACCTCCCCATGATGCTAACTGAAGCAAGTCCGAGAATCTGATTGATGGTATAGAAAGACATGGATATGAGCCTGAACTTCGGATCGACCATTTCACTAATAGTGTAAAAACTAGCGACGGCAATGCTGTTGGTCCCCAGACCATGGAAGGCCTCGGCAATGAGAATGGTTGTGGTACTTTCAGCGAGGAAGGTGATGATCCAGCCGGTAAGAATGATGAGGCAGCTGCTAATGAAGGCAGGCTTCCGTCCTCGCCATTGCATGAAGACGGGCATGAAGACACTTGGCAGACCAGCAATTCCGTGGGCTGATCCTGAAATAAAAGACTAATAGTTTTAATTGGAGTAGACAAATTCATATATAATACTAATATCTGTGACGACCTCTTTGGCGCAGTTGGCTAAGACCCGACTGAGACGCAGAAGGTTGCGGGTTCGATTCCCGCCGCGGGACAAATGTTTGTACGATCTGCAAGTATTTGTCTCGGGTCTGGGTGTTTCTATGTATAATATGTATGTATTTACAAAAAAAAAAATATAAGTAGTATATCAGTCATGTGGTACCCATAACACAAGCTCTGCTTACTTTGGGGCCAGATGATGTTGTGTGAAATGTCCGGGATTATTTATTTATTTATTTATTTATCTGAAAATAAACAATAAGTATCGTGACGATACGATCTACAATATGCTAAGCTAACGTTTGGAAAAAAATACATTAATTGCTCTGTCTTTAATACAGTTATAATAATCACTTCGAATCGCCTTACACGCTAGTGAATTAAGTTACATAAGAATATAAACTTATAGGTCAGTGGTTGTCTTGAATTAAACTGTTTTAATAATGATTTTATATATAATACATATTTTTTACAACAAATAGATTTGCTTTGTTTTGACTTTTCCTTTGACATGTTACTCTATTAATAATCTATTAATTCTATTAATAATGCTAATATAAGTATTAGCAGATTGATGAGCGACCACAATCCTTACCAATCCATGATGATATGTCCAAGTCTACTTGTATTGAGCTGCTGTTACTTTTGAACTGTTCTAGTAACACATTAGGATATCCCACGACACCACCAACGGAAACTGCAGCTATCTGCGGTGCTCCGGCTATGAAGATCTAAAATGCAATAATAGTTAAAGTTGTATCATACTTAACGTCTTAAATATAGAGACTGACGTTGGATGACTGTAGTCGATTTTTTATCTGAGCGATTTTGTGTTGCGGAAAGCCTTTGCGAGGCCTATTTGTTAAAAATTAGAGTAGGCCACAGACTCGTAAGAAACTGGTATTAAGTGGTAGTACAGTCTCAACGGCAATGTCAGCGAGTATTCGGTCAAGTTTTAATCAACAAAATGTTTTGGGTGCCGTCGGGTATTCTACCTTTATCACATAGGTATTTCCCACAGAATGCTATCTGATTGTAACTATTTATTATAATCTATAGTATCATCTATGGTACCTACTACCTTGAACAAAGTCATCTAATTTTATCTGTCTTTCAGTGTTTTGTGTTTATCAGCACAATTTTCAGGTGTCACGTTTTACAATCGATACAGGCGGAATATATAATACTTATTATAATACAAATGACTAAATTATTGATAAGAATGCATGGCCTTATGTCGTTCTGCCCTCAGACAGTTAACTGACACACTTGAAATGTATGAACTCTCTTGTATTTGTATTTCGTAGTTAAGGTAGTTATAAGACCGATCATGCAAAAAAGCCGCTAGGACCAAGACGAGTTTCTTGCCAGTTCTTCTCGGGCTTAAGTTAGGATGAATTGGCACCTAAATTAATAATAATAATAATAATACCGGACATTTCACACAGCATCATCTGACCCCAAAGTAAGCAGAGCTTGTGTTATGGGTACATGACTGATATACTACTTATATACTTTTTTTTTAGGTTTTTTTTTTGTAAATACATACATATTATACATAGAAACACCCAGACCCGAGACAAATACTTGCAGATCATACAAACATTTGTCCCGCGGCAGGAATCAAACCCCCAACCTTTTGCGTCTCAGCCGGACCTCAACCTAAGCCCATTGCGCTACAGAGGTCGTCACCTAGTATGTAAGACGTTTCAAAGTTATTCTTGTGATTGTATTGAATAAAGTATCTTTTCACTTTGACTTTGATATATCTACCCTGAATACTAGATTTCGCGATAGAATTTGTTTTTATTACTGCTACATAATTTTAATTTAAAATCAATCAACAAACCTGTTTTGCTATAGGTGATAAGTAATCCATTTCTAGTTTATGCTTTGTCGTACATTACATGTCGTATATTTGATATGTTTAACTACATGAACGAAAAAGGTTTTGACCCAACTTCGTTTAACAAAAATATCAAAATTCAACACTTCATTTAATATATATTCAATATCTTAAAAATCTCATAAAACTTTTCTTACGCAATTGTTTAGTTTTGGGATTCTGTTAATACAATTAAACAAAAAGTACACGTCAAGTAAGGTGTTGTTGAAGCGCACATTGTTTTTACTATATATCAAAAAGGCTAAGGATTCCTTTTTATAGTTTCTTACAATATGTACCTACATGAATAAATTTTATTTAAAACTGTAAATAAATGTCAAAGATTCCGTACAATTTTTTTCTTGTAAACCTCTTAAATATGCTAGTTTGTCTATTGAATACATCGTCATTTTCGCCAATAATTAATCAACTCGTGTTAGGGCCCTATCTAATAAAATTACAGGATGTCCTGGAACTAATATGCTAGCTCAAGGGGGTCGATTCTAGACAAGAAAAAAACAAATGCTCTACCTCTTTTGTCAATTCGATGACTTTCATTGTATAAGCTACGTCCAAGTATGTATATATATATATATATATATATTATATATATATGTATATTTATTACTTTTTTACTTAAAATATGTGTAATAATATGTATATATACTTTGACGTAGCTTATCCCTCTGCAGCCGAAGTGGTAGTATGACAGAAATCGCAAAATATAAAAACGTATTCTGGGTCGTTCTTTTAAAAAATATGACTGACGCGTTCTTAGTACCTTCCTTCCTTAGTATCTTCATTTAATTTGCCGTTTATTTCCCCCTGACCTCTTCGGGACTGCACACAGGTTTCGTTTATTATTTTTATTAGATAGGTCCTTACACGAGTTGATTACAATATTTCCACAGACAAACTAACATATTTAAGAGGTTTACAAGATACAAATTGTGCGGAATCTTTGACATTTAATTACAAGATATATTTTTTACATACATTAGTTTAAGAACTTAGATAGATAGATAGATAGATTAACACTTTATTGTACACAAAAAGAAATAAAGAGAAATAATAGAAATAAAATTGTACAATGGGCGGCCTTATCGCTAAAAGGGATCTCTTCCAGGCAACCTTTGTATGGACAGGATAAACAAAAACTGAACGACGGCGGTGTACAAAAAGTTACTTAATAAACGAATACAAAACATTTAAAAATACAAAATATACTAGTTGTAATGATGCTAATCGATATACTTACACGATAATTATTAACACATACAAACAACTTTCTATAAACAATAATAATAATCATAAGTAGTGATAAATGATATCAACCAGTTAGCAGATTCCAGATATGGACAGATAATGATCATGAACTTTGTTTTTAATGATATGGATAGATTTGGATGCGCGGATAGATGCAGTAAAGGAGTTCCATAAGCGTACGGCTTGAACAGTGAAGGATTCACCATACGTAGCTGAACTATGGACAGGAGTAGAGTGCTGAAGAGTGTCAGAAGAGCGCAGAATACGATCGTTTGCCTGATGCAGGAAATTTATAGTTACTAAGGTTAAATAAAAAGGTTTATTATTTTTTGCTTCTCAGTTTTTTCGGTGGTTTTTTTTTGTTAAAAAGTTTTATTTTATATGTTTTGTGGCTATAATCTACTAATTACTACATGCTTAATTTTGTTTACTATTAAAATAGCTACCTACCTTACTTTAGCTATCATACTGTACAATCAGTGAGTGAACAATCAATCATCCCCTGTTTTCCTACCCATAGGGTTGGTTTTTTTTTCATAATACATGGGACCAACTTCGGGGTATATACCCTTTCCATTAAAAAGAGAAGAATTATCAAATTACGCTGTAAAAAGTTAGGAGTGGTCATACATAAAAAAAAACATTTACAATTTACTTGACACGTAATTAAAATAAAAAAAAATATATAATAATAATAAAAATATAATATATATAAATAAAATAAAAAACTTTTTTCCAGGGGTTTATTTATTCCTACACAATACCCTAGTAACATTTTGGTACTTAAACAAAATTAATTGCAAATGGCAACGTAAAAAACCGGATAGGTGCGATTATGACTGGCGCACCTATGGTTCCGTATAAATCAATTTGAAGGACAAACCAAACATTTTGTTGAAAAAGTTTTTACTTATACATCTCATGATGCAAAATATGATGAGCTCTGTGGTGCAGTGGGTTAAAAGAAGCCTGTCTAAGACACAAATGGTTACGGGTTCGTATCACGCCGCGGGACCAGTATTATATACCAGTACCAGTATACCAGTATTATCTGCAAATATTTGTCTCGAGGCTGGATGTTTTTTTGTGTATAATATTGTATTATTTATTTATTATACATTAATTAACTCGGATAAACCAATTACATTAATTGAAGTCAATATATATATATATAATTACTTGAAATGTAATATATATACCTATAAAAGAGCTTAACCTGACTGACCTACTGATTCATCATCGCAGAGCCGAATCCGCTGAAGCTAGAAAGTTTAAATTTGGAAAGTAGCTTCCTTTTACACCCACTAAGGCGGGAATTCGACCTCTTAGAGAGTGAAAAGGGATGATAACGAACGTATGAATTTTTTTAACTCGTAGTTTGGATATTTAAATGAAATATAAATGGACACGTGTTTCAGGATTTTTCATAATAACTCTCATAATGTAGTAAAATGGGGTGTGAATGTTATAGAAACCTCTTCATGGGCGATGGGAGTGATTGGTTTGAGACTTATCAATAAAATTTGGCAAAGAAATAAATTGCATCCTGGCGAAGGATTTAAGTTATAATTCCTTTAAAAAAAATGCGGACGAAGTCGCGAGCAACGGCTAGTAGATTATAAGCCTTTTTTCACAATATCAAACGAATAGTCAAAATAATTCGGTCAATAATAATAAACCTAGCCTAACCTAACAATCAATGTCGAACCAACACACAAATAAAAAGTTTGAAACACGCAGTCATACATCACGCTCACAGAAACAATCCAATAATATTTTCAATCATCGATCCGCAAATAAATCGCATTCATGATTACAATTCAGAAGCGCGTTAAGCGCGGCGAGGATGCGTGGCATAGGTGACGAAGATCTAGTCACAGTTCGTGCCAATGGTTCGGCAAAAAACCTATGATTCCGACCCCGACAATAATTGTTCAGGACAAAGCTCGTTGCTCAATACAATCATACAGATCACTTTGAAACGTTTTACATACTAGGTGAATTTAGGTGCCAATTCATCCTAACCAAAGCCCGAGAAGAATTGGCAAGAAACTCGTCTTGGTTCTAGCGCTTTTTTATATGATCCATCTTATAACTACCTTAACTACGAAACACCAATACAACAGAGTTTATACACATTAAGTGTGTCGGTTAACTGTTTGAGGGCAGAGCGACATGAGGCCATGCATTCTTATCAATAATATAGTAATTTGTATTATAATAAGCTTTCTTCAAGAGACTACCTTTTATGTATGCTTTATAAAGAGTATTGTTAAGTTGACATACAAAGTTGTTAGAGTTACACATTCGACCGCAATCATCACGTAGCACTTACTGGCATTAAATTGCATCTTCTTTAGGGCACTCCACTCGTAGACTGCATTAATGTCACCTTGTAGCGCCATACTACAAGGCGGACGATTGTAGATGGATCATGTAAAAGAGCTGTAAAATAGGACCAGTATGAGTTTCTTGCCAGTTCTTCTCGGGCTTGGTTTAGGACGAATTGGCACCTAAACTCACCTAGTATGTAAGACGTCTCAAAGTGATAAATGAATAAAAGATCTTTTGACCTTGACTTTGACTTTGTCCAGCATTATTATTACGTAATTATTATCTTAAAAATAAATATTTTTGTGTGATGATTTTTGGAATACTTGTGCTCCTGTACTAATGATGTGAGACCTTCATAACAAATTTCTATACCTTATGTCAAGGGGAAGTACCCCATAGATTTTGATATATAAGGGTTATTTTTTTCTTTTAAGATACGGAACTCATGAAACAATGACAAAATACTCACAGTTGTTCTAAAAAAATACCGTTTCCCACATTTTGCTACATTGTTTTTGAGGTAATCGATCATGTCATCATGTTCAGATGAGCAGATTTTTATCGTATAAATACGCTATGCATTAGTCCTGTTGCGTCATTTTCTTAGAGAACTCACCAATCAGAGAGTATTACGTACAAGGATAATTTATTTTATTACTATTAATAACATACCATGATAATTTATGTAAATTATTATCTCTATAGCTTGTAACAGGATAGAAGGTCAGGCCCGGTCATGTTCACAATAATTATAATACTAGCTGTCCCGCTTGCGACTACGTTCACGCTTTTTAAGAAAGATACATACATATAACACATTAAATAAGATTTAAAAGTAAATTATTGAAGTACAGAAATGTACAAAATTATATACAATAATATAAAATACACGTGAAACAGTTGAGCTTTCTAAGAACCGCTTAAAACGATCTATAGATAGCTCAACTGATCCAGATCACTGCCAGAGGGCAGCGTTCCCAAGATACTGGCAGCATTACCACGTTGAATGGCAATGCTAATACGCTAGGCCAGATAGGAGCCAGCTCTTGGGTCACGCAATGTATCTACCAGACGCCGTGAAATAAATAGAGATTTTAAGGTACCTACTTGAGATACTCTAACTTCCCACAACACAGGTTCTCCTTGGGTAGGAGTTAGTGTTCTTACCAATTTTAAAGTACCTACATTTGAAACTTGTAATGTTATAAATTAAGTACCATATGAATAAGCCAAATTATAGGTATAAATTTACATCTCTTTTTATAAACAAATAAATAAATAACAATTTAAAAAATCGAGTTATCTATCAGTGAATATATATTAAAAATTAAATTATAGTTTATTATTAGGTTTGGTTTGTTAGTTTAAAAGATAGCCCTCTTAATCCATTCTCGCAAAAACTGAAATAAAATTACAATCTTTACTTGTATAAAATGTATTGTAAATGTTTTTGGACGGTGTGGTGGCAATTAGGTTAGTTCATTTCTAAATTTAGGAATTGTCTAAAATATATTTAGTTAGTCATAGCATTTGTAATACCTATTCGATTGTACCATCTAACTAAATTAGGAACGCTTAATTAAGTGAGGTAAAATTAAATTAGGATAAATTGGTAGCAGCAGAATACCAAAGGTTAATTTGACAGTTCAAAACCTAAGTTTAGCTAAAATTAGTTAGGTTGGTGCCTACAGAATTGAGGTCCGTGTCGGAAATGTAAGTATTTTCTGTACAGGTTTAGCCACTGTCCCGTTGCGTATTTGTTAATATTTTATAATGAACCGAACTCCGTTGATTATAATGTAAAGGACCCGTTAATCAGACGTCAGTAATGAGTTCCACTTGTTAATTCACGTTAATAGTGATGAACCGGAAAAGCGGCCTCCAGTAACCAATTCTACTTCTTAATGGAGTGCTTATATCCCGTTGCTAAAAAGTATCTATTTTCCTTACAAGATTTGATACCCGGTTGTACTGATGCTTATTTTGTATTTTTTATGGGGATCCGGACTCTGAGATTACGACGATCAGTAAAAACAGACGTCAGCAACAGTTCTATCTCTTTTGCAACAAACTTTGTGATACCCCGTAGTACCGCTGCTTATAATGCATAATTAGTTTATAATGTTCCAGACTTTACCTTTTAGCCCACTGCGCCAGAGTGGTCGTCATAGAATACCTAATAAAATACCTAGGTAAATTATTAGTTAATATTTTTATATACATTATGTAGCCATTTTTATGATTTAAGGTTGTTTTTCGAATCAGAGCTAATAATATAATGAGTTCTTTTATATGTATGTCAAAAAGTCAAAAGTCAAAAGATGATTTATTCAATACAATCACAAGGATCACTTTGAAACGTCTTACATACTAGGTGAATTTAGGTGCCAATTCATCCTAACCCAAGCTCGAGAAGAATTGGCAAGAAACTCGTCTTGGTCCTAGCGCTTTTTTATATGATCCATCTTAACTACCTTAAATATACAAGCCTATGTACAAGCTCCTATGCATTTTTTTATCAATGAAAGCCCTATTGATGTGAGTCGCATTATCCCAAAGTAACAAACCGTACCTCAATACCGAAGCAACATAATCATGGCATTCAGAGACGTTTTTTGGAGGCCTGATGTGCGGCGCAATGTCTTTATTAACCGACTTTATCAAACGGAGGAGGTTCTCAATTAGTTGGAATCTTCTACCTCGCTGTCTCATTGGAGCGTTGCGTTTATTTGGCCTACCCATATTATATTTATACAAAATACATCTACTTTTCATTATAAATGTATTATAGGCTCAAGTTTTATTCAATGAAGTTGGTTTCTTTTTAGTTTTTAAATCGTAATTATTACAAAAACAAAACGATTCAGTTTTTTTGCATGTGAAGTCAACATGATGTGACTTCCAGTTACAGTTTTTGTTTAACTTTAAACCTAAAAAAATAATTTTATTAACATTATAATCTACGAATTCATCACGACGTTTAATATTTATTTTATTGTAATTTTGAATATGAATAAATTTTGTCTTAGATATGTATTTTAGCTTGCAATTAGTTACATTCTAACCAATTAAAACTTAATTCAATCTCAGCATTCGCTGACTCTACATAACTTATGTTTTTACTATTATCAGAAACAACTAATGAAATATCATCTGCAAATAGAACACGTTGACACTTAGTAATCAAAGGTAAGTCGTTGGTCAAATGATGTTTTGTTGTGAGTTGAGAAGGTTGCTTGTTGTGCTGCGCGCAGTTCGGAACCCATGCTGAGTATCCAAAAGTTAGGCCGATATCTTCTCTTGCATGCTGCGTGGCTCTGCCTATTCTAACACCTTCGCTGGCGTCGAAAGTATCTCCACGGGTCTAAATTCATTAATTTCTGATCCTGCCTTTCCTTTAGGTATCGGAATCACCCGTGTCACCCTCCAACGCTTTGGAAAGTATGACACCGACAAACATAAGTTATAAATATGTGCGAGCAGTGCCGCCAAGACCATGGGACAATCTCTCATCACAAATACGGGAATCGTCTAGGCCGCGCGGACGTCTAGCTAAGCTTTAGAGGTGCCGTAAACCGACTGGAAATACTTCGTGAATTCCACCGCACATTCTGGATCTGGTAATGTATTACCATCTCTGTTAATTTTTTGCGGTTTACTGTCTGGTAATGTATAACCTCTTTTTGCTCTGACATAATTCCAGAATGACTTCGGGTCTTTTGCACTCGCTGTTGGTGTTGATCATGCGCATCCTTAATCATCTTTTTGACTCTGGCTCTGCCTTCGAGAAGGTCCGTTAGTTATTCCTTGATTGAATTGATTTATAAAGTTTATGCAGTTTCGCCTTTAATTATATATCCCGAATAATTTCAGCCGTGTACCACTCCGGATAGCATTATCTAGTAATTTCTTTTTTTGCCTGTTTTTAAGTACGCAATCATCGAAAATGTTATTTAACGTACTGAAAAAGTTATCCATGGCCTCCTTCGGTTCATGTTCATGCACCTCCTACGGTTCATGTCCGATTCATGCGCCTGATATATCGCACTCCAGTCTGTTGCCGCTTTCGACGAGTACAAAAAATGGCAGTCTGCCTTAGAAAAACTCCACTGCTTCGCCGTCTGATGTGATAGTGATAAAGGCGGCTCGATTGGGAGTGTGAGCGGCTTCGCGAGCCGGCGCGGCGCAGCGTCACTGCGAGCGGCAGCTGCTGTATGTCCATCCCCACCAGCGCCTCGTCAGCAGCGCACACTTGCACATCCTTCAGGTTAATAGAGACCAACACTTAATCCAGTAGCCGGCCATTACAGTTCTTCACCTTGTTTTTCTGAATGAATTCGCAATAAGCTATAAAATATTCAAAATAATTTATTTAATTATCACAACACGAGTACATATTCAAGTCACCTATTATTACTATTATTACTTTATTAATGTATATTATATATTACACCTATTTTTATTAATAGACATGGACATAGATGATTGCGTAAATCATCCCTTCATCTAACTAATGGACGTCCTACAGTATATACGTTACTAGTCGTGGGTCTCCACTCTCGAACACGTTTACACTAGCTATTTTTACCTACAAAGTCATGTTTGTACTTCAATCCGAAATATCTTTTCTGTAAAACAACGATCGGTTCTTTCATAATTTACAAGCTGTTGCCCAAACGACTTCGTCCGCATTTTTTTTGAATTAATTGTAGCGAATTTTAGAAAGATTTAACTTTCCCCAGATGCAATTTATCTCCTTACCAAACTATACTATGGTTTCTATGGTTAACTATGGTTTCAAACCAAACACACCCATTAAAATGTTTCTATACAAACATTCACACCCTATTTCACTTCATTATGAAGGTTATTTAAAAAAAATCCTGAAGCACGGGCTATTTATTTTGCCTTTTAAGTATCCAAACCAAGTTTCTAAGAAATCACACCACCCGTTGAAAAGTTCCTATACAAACTTTGACACCCCATTTTATCCCTTTGTTAGAGTTGTTTTAAAATGCTGAAATACGTATCCATTTATTTTGCATTTTATTTATTCATATCAAGTTTCAAGTAAATAGCATCACGCGTTAAAAAGTTTCATAAATTAGTTTTCACCCCTTTTCACCCTCTTAAGGATTGAATTTCAAAAAATCCCGCCTGAGTAGTTGATTTTGCTGTAAAAGGAAGCTATTTTCCAAATTTCAGTTTTCTAGCTTCAGCGGTTTCGGCTCGGCAATGATGAATCAGTCAGTCAGGTTAAGCTTTTTTATAGGTCTAGATAACAGTATATTGGCCCTGAATTGGATTAGTTATTATAACCGATGCTAAAATAACCATGATTTATTAATTTACGCACACACATCGTTCATTTTAACATTATACAACAAAATTATTGACAAAACGATACTTTTATGAATTTCCGTGTAAGGTGTGTGGTTCCTATAATGAACTATGATTAAATAAGTTGATGAAAGAATTATGATGGTGAAATATGTAGCCACAGTTCCCTTTATGAATAATAAATGTTTTATTTATTGTTTTCTTGGCTTAGATTCATAAGTTCATGAGTACTTGGATCACAACCTAAATCAATTGTCTCAAAACATCCATACATATAAAAATTTTCAATTTCTTGCAGGCTCCTATTCTTTGTCTCGGGAACATACCTCCAAATATACAAGGAGCAAAACGTTGCATTCAATGAAAAGCATAGAAAAGTCCCCGGAAGCCCTAGGTATAGAAAGAGGTAAGGAGACGCTTTCATAGAAGCAAAATGTAACAGACACATCAGAATAATATAAATTGCACCCCCTAAATCTCTATGCTTAACCGGCATTAGTTCACCCGCTATGGAAAATACCACGGTAACCAAAGAAATGAAAACTATAAATGCCACTAAGAAATACAAACAAAATAATGAATCACTAGACAAAACGCCTCAACGGCATTGTTTGCGGGAGTTTGATCTGATTTTGATTAATAAAATTATTTAGGTGCGGCCGTTCCGCCCTGAGAGTGAAATATCACATAGAAATTTCCCAAAGAACCATATAGTTAATATTTATTATACTCTATAGAATATTTATGTCAAACAAAGTCATCTAATTACTGCTTTCTTTTTTTACAGCACAATTTTCAGGTGTCACTTTTTACAATCGTTACCAGGTTTCTACCTCGAATTTTTGATTTCGCGATTGAATATATTTTTAATAGACTCACTGGTACACGATTTTAATTTAAAATCAATTCAACATACCTGTTTCGCTATAGGTGACAAGTAATTCATTTCTAGTTATGCTCTGTCGTGGTATCTGTGGTATGTTCAACTAGTTGAACGAAAAAGTTTATGGTTCAACTTCAATCGAACTAACATGTGAATTCAATACTCCGTTTAATATCTATTCAATTTTTTACAAATCTCTTACAATTTTTCATACCCATTTTTTTAGTTATGGGATTGTATAAAAAAAAATAAAAAAAATTATGCGTCAAGTAAAGTGTTGTTGATAAGCGCAAATTGTTTTAACTGGTAATTAAAATGGTTAAGGATGACTTTTTATTGTTTTTTTCAAAATGTACATACATGAATAAATTAGAACTTGTAATTAAATGCCTAAGATTCCGTACAATTTTTTCTTGTAAACCTCTTGAGTATGGTAGTTTGTCTATGGAAATATTGTAATTTTCACCAATAATTAATCACATCCTGTAATTTTATTAGATAGATCCTTATCTAATAAAATTACAGGATGTGAATTTGTTATTAAATGCCAAAGATTTCATACAATTTGTTTCTTGTAATCCTTTTAAGCGTGGTAGTTTGTATATGGAAATATTGTAATTTGCACCAATAATTAATCACATCCTGTAATTTTTTTAGATGGATCCTTATCTAATAAAATTACAGGATGTCCTGGAACTAATATGCTATATAATTTGATAACTTTCGTTGTGTTACGTCTACGTCTAAGTATATACATACATATACAGTGGTGGTCATATAATTAAGAACGCTGATATAAAGGGAAGGTTTTTTCAAACTAAGACGCTAAACTAATTGCATGCAATTTTTTTGATTACTCTCGGTATCGTAAAACTTTTCCATAATACCACTTTATTCATTGATACACATGATTAGCTAAAAATAATAGGACAAACTTTTTACACTACTTCTAAACATAGTATTCCTATTTACTGGCTGGGCACGTAATTAAGAACGCTAAATAGTGTATACCTTTATTCAAATTTATATAGAGAACACTTAGTCGATTTGTTACTGTTTGTATAATTTTGACGCCATTTAGTGCTGTAAAAGATTAAAAGTGATTGCTTCTTATGAAAAAACAATGGGAAAAAATAAACGTTGTGATAAATCTACAAGTGAAGTATTAATAAAACATCGCCGGAAGAATTGGTCTTATAAAAAGATAGCTGACCATCTGCAATATTCGAAAATGATGGTTTTCCACGCTGTACAACATTTTGCTACGTATCAAACTACTTCGAATGTCCCACGTGTACCTAAACAGAGAAAAACAACTCCTCGAGATGATATTCTATATATTCTATGTATATATATATATATATATTTATATATATTTTATATATTCTATGTATTATATGTATGTATTTAAAAGAAAAAAAAGTATATAAGTAGTATATGAGTCATGTGGTACCCATAACACAAGCTCTGCTTACTTTGGGGCCAGATGATGCTGTGTAAAATGTCTGAGATTATATATTATTATTTATTTATTATTTTAAAGGGTCCAATGAGCTGAGAAAAGAATATTTTGGTGAAATGAACCCTTCAGCAATGTCAAAAAATTGCACGGTAGGATAGCAAGAAAGGTACCCATGTTGAAACTTTGCCACAGACAAGCCCGGCTAGCATTTGCGAGATAGTATGAAAACTGGACTGTGCGACAGTGGAAAAATGTACTTTTTTCTGACGAAACGAAAATAAACAGAGTATGTTCTGATGGAAAACGATATGTACGACGTCCCCCGAATACAGCATTGGTCGAATGCTAAGTACGCGAAAGTTACATTAATGTACGTGTCATAAAAATCAATTTTTGAGCATTTTAATAAATCGATCTTAATTATTTGTCCAGCTTCAGTACTATTTGAATGTGTTACTTTGGTAAAATAAATAAAATTTGAAAAAAAAATAGTTTGCGATTTTAATCTTTATTCCTAAGCCACGTTGCTCTATTACTGTGGCTATTTTATAACATAACTAGTTGCTTTTCAGAAGGTACACATCTCTGTGTATGACAAGATTTAAATAAAAAACTTCTATAACTTCAAATCGTTCTTAATTATATGACCACAACTGTATATGTATATAGATATATATGTATAAAATTACTTTTTTCCAGGGGTTTTTTTAAGACAACACAATACCCTAGTTACATATTGGTACTTCAATTAAATTAATCGCAAATGCAGTGGTAAAAAAAATCGGACAGGTGCGATTCTGACTTACGCAACTAAGGTTTCGTATAAATCGATTTGAAGGAGAAACTGAACTGTGTGTACACAGAAATTAACGGATTCGTATCCCGCCGCGGGACAGATATTTTTATAATCTGCAAATTGTTGTCTTGGGTCATAGGTGTTTTTCTGTGTATGTATTTATTATTTATTTATTATATATTTTTAAGAAAAAACCTAATACATGAATTAAAATCAATTTAAACAATTATTTGAAATTTATAAAAATTATAAGTACTTATTCACAAAGTCAATCAAATAGAAACACGCAGTCATACATCACGCTCACAGAAACTAAAATAATCGAATAAAATTTATACCCATCCATCCGCAAATAAATCGCATTCAGGACTATTCAAGAATTCAACGCGGTAAGATGCGCGGCATAGGTGACAAAGATCTAGTCACAGTGCGTGCCGATATTTTAGCAAACAATAAATGATTCCGACAATGTCAATAATTGTTGGGGACAAAGAATCGACACAGCTCGTTGCCCAAGTCCAGAGCGTCAATTTTGCCGCGGAAAATTGACCGATTTTGCAGGCCGTGAGAGTTTGATCACAAGCTCGTCGAGCCTCCAACGAGTTGTACACAGACAGCCCTGCAAACATTTTGTGGGATATAGGTAAGGGTTGTACGCATAACGGTGCTTTTAATGGGGCCAGCAAGAAAGACTTCTAGACTTTTTCCAACAAGAATGTATGAGTAGAGTATGTGCTCTCATGCGGGTTCCACACGCAGGCACTGGATTCCAATTTGCACCATACAAGTGCACCGTAAAGTAAACAGACCTCATGATTGCTACGGACTTCACTGGCGTTACTGAGGACAAACCTAAGCGCCAATAAGACTCATACATGATTGTGATAAGTAAGCCTACGATTTAAAGTGTCTCCTAAGTATTTTATTGTGTTAATAGGAATATTCTTAAGTTGATATACAAAGTTGTTTGACGAATTTAACGAGACGCTTGTTGATAATATTTTCAAAAACCTTAGACATCACGCTATGTACGGAAATTAAGCGATAGTTGTTTACACTGGCTCTGCTTCACCTTTGTAAATGGGATGAACGATGGCTTTTTTGAAGACTGAAGGGAATGTACCAGAAGACATGCATAGGTTAAAGAGGAAGCTTAAAATAGGGGATAGAATGTGCTTAGCATTCTTTATGACAGACTTAGGTATCCTGTCCCAACTGCACACTTATCCTTCAGGTCGATGATCACCTTTTCTATCTCTTCACAGTCGGTAGGTAGTAAAGCCATTGAGTCAAGAGGGAGTGAGTTCGCAGAATTCTGGGAGCAAAAAGTAGAACAAGAGGATACATTAATATTAGATGCTAAGTTCTTACCCACATTTGCGAAGAAGCTATTTACCATGTTAACAGATGTGTGAATGTCAACATATGCGGCATAAATGGCGGCATTTTTTATGTTTGTTGACTTTATTTTTAAAAAGCTCCAAGGTATACTAGACCTAAGTATTTGATATTAGTTACAACTTCATGAAAATGACAGACAAACAGACAACGATGTGATCCTATAAGAGTTCCGTTTTTCCTTTTGAGATGCGGAACTCATGAAACAATGATAATTTACTCACTGTAGTTTCTCACATTGCAGTTTCCTACATTGTTTTGGAGGTACCTAATCACAGATGGAAAGTTGTTTTTGGTATAATTACTGTATTGTTTAGTCATGTTGGGTCATTTTATTACAGAACCCACCAATCAGAGATTATTACATACATTTAAATTTGTTGTAAATAATTATCTCTTTAGATTGTAACACGACAAAAAGTCAGCCCCGTACATGTATTTTAATTATACTAGCTGTCTCGCTTGCGACTTCGTCCGCGTGTTTTAATAAGAAAGATGTACTAGTGTTTGAGATCAATCGCATCACGCGTTTAACAATCACAATTAATCAAAATTTATGAGACACCTGGCGGCATTGCCACGTTGAATGGCAATGCTAATACGCTGAGTCAAGAATGTATATTATAAGAAGTAAGCAAAAAAACCCTGAAACCATATTTGTTTATTTTCAATGAGGAACACTAAGTCTGAAGTTCATAGTGTTTAATTGACGTATTAAGATTTTCTGAATGTTCTATATAAAACTCACCTCGCTATACTTCATTTTAGAAATAACTTATTTGTTACATAAAAAAATCCAGAGAAAATATAAAGAAATATATACTCATATTTATTTGTTTTCAATTAGTAGTACTTAACTTTTTAAATTCCATAGAAACTTAAACATACAAGTGTTGAAGTTTGCATGGAATTCAAAAAATTAAAGTCCCATTTAACTGGTAAAATAAAAAGTCTAAACAAAAAAACTTTGAAACCCCTTTTGACCATTTTTCCAGGGTTGTTTTGAAAAATCCCGAAACATATCATTAATTTTGTATGATACGGATATAATATACTTTTTATGTTACGTACCACGTGCAGCAGCTTGATAGACATTAAATTATTTGTTACTCAAGCACAAACATTACCTACAGGTAGTGAAGGACATTACTGGATACTATAAAACGAGCACCAAGTACCATTAAAAGCATAAAGCAGGTTAATGTTCTTCATTGAGTCAAGGTAAGGATTGAACAAGGGCATCCCAATACGTAATTATATTTTTAAATCCTTATAGAAACTCAAATGGAAGATAACAACGGGTTAATTTAATTTTGTGATTTATTATATTATTATATTATATTAATATATAATTATTATATTATTATATTAAACTTAAAGTTTTTGCAAAATGAACTACGAGTATGTTGCTCATAAAATATCATAAGTCAAAATTTTATATTAAGTTATAAACTCGTAAGTAAAAAATCCCACTTGCTAGCTCGCTCTATAAATCATGAGAATTCACAAACAACCACCCTATCGTATCATTAAAAAATACGAGTATGCCATAATAAAAAACATTGCCTCAACCCATTAACTACTAACTTTAACTACTATTAACCTAACTAATAAATCTAATTTTTTATTTTTTTATTTTAACGCCTATTTATATTTATGATATCTTCTTTTACTAATGTACCAAATTATAATATTTACTTATATTGTATGTTAATTGTTCCACCTTATGTATCCTATACCTTATCTTAATTGTTCTGTTGTCGCTGCTGCACTACTCTCCTAAACTTAGGTAACAGCTGAAAATCAGCGTTGAGTGTAAGCATTAGTTGCTTCCATCCAACACATGCTGAGCTGGACGCCTTTTTGGCACTTATACTGTTATTAACTGATTTGTATACCTATTTTTATTTAATTTTGAAGTGTTTTAGTTAAGATGTTTTCTTTTTTGTGTGTGTGCCAAATAAACGTTTCATTCATTCATTCATTCATTCATTCATTCATTGCCTGTTAAAAGCTAAAATGAACAACTCATTTCCAACATCGGACACTTCGGAAATATTCCGAAGTAATCACTTGCAAATGAGCGAACCGACTTTTGATGGGAATTGTAGGAACTGCGATGAATAGCTTTAGAATCCTGTTAAATACGATTGGAATTTATAAGCACAGATTGTGTAGGTATGTCAAATTGAAATTCTAAACATTTTATTCAACACTATCACAAAGTTCTTCTTACAGGCTAGTGGAATTTAGGTGTTAGGGCAATTTCTCCTATATCAAGTCCGAGAAGAATTGTCAAGAAACCCATCTTGGCTCTAGCGCTTTTTAGTATGATCCTTCTGATAACCCTGACCGAAAAACAAAACCGTTGAACTGCTGGTGTTACTATTGTTTTACCAAACTAGCTAAAATGGCGTAGAAAATTTACAATAATACCTTATATAAATAATCATAAATTTTGGTGGACAATGCACACAACACCATCTAGCTCCGAAATAAGCACAGCTTGTATTATCGTGACAAGATGACTGATTGAATATTTGAATACTTACATATTTTTAAATACATACCTATGATATTCTATACCCATACTCAGAACAAACACCTCTGTTCATCACACAAATGTTTGCCCTGGGATGGATTCGACCTACAGCGCAGAAGGCAGATCTGTCAGTTAGGTGTCAAAGTGTAGAGCAACATGAGGTCATGCAGTTCTATCAACAGTAGTTGAATATAATAAAAAATGCTATATTTAAAAGGTGTAGACACTCTGTAGGGTAAATTTGGATGGGTTAAGACCGCTTTTGCCAATAACACTGAGCTTTTCTGGAACCTATGATCGAGAAAGTATTAGAGCTGTTTGTAATAAGTAATCAGACTATGACGGAGCCCTACGGGCTGTTCAGAGTTGTCTACTGTCTCTTACAAACTTTCTTTATATATAGATTTCTCAAGAAACAGAAAAGAACATGTTATTTTAGTAATTCCTTTTCTTATTATCGTATCACTAGGTATTTTAATAATAATAGATTAAAATTAGAAAGTATTTAATATAACAAACATATATGATCGACAAACAATCCTAACTCAGCCTATGTAAATATATTTTTACATCTGACATCTCACTCTGGTAATAAGCAACAGTAACATGATATCCTGAATTAGTTTATTTAACGTGTATTCTTTTTCCCGTCACACACATGCACACACTGTTATCAGACAGTACCAACCACTCAGAAAATGGGTTGGTACCATTTGAAGGCCAACTATACCACCGCGCGAGCTCATTGGTCAAATCAAATAGAGCGCGCTTTCTCGACTTGTTACGCACATCCGTGCCATTTTAAGCAATTACTCCCACAGATTGCTGGAAAGCGAAATAAAAAATGTTACACATCCATAACTTTATGTTACAAACAACAGCACAACACAGACAAAATAAAAGAAAGAAAAGAAAAAACACCTATACCTTAATAGAGAGGAATATTATGCACTCGTATAACACACAATAACAAGAAAAAATTACTGGTTCGAGAAACAAGTTCTCTGGGCGATGTTGTGAAACAACATTTTAAAAAACAGCGCTTAATGCCTCGCTAGTACGCGTTTGAAAGGTGATGGATTGATCACACAGTTTCAATTAAGGTTTATCGATTCAGCATTCAGCAACTGCCAAAACAATTTCCTGGGTTCGAAAAGTTAGTTTTTAACATTGTTACGAATTTATTAGGTATAACATTGTTGGTTTCATTGTGTTCGGTTATCCAGTCACGTATGAAGTCAACCGAAACACCTATCGAAACAGAAAAATCTCGAACTATTCTCGAAACTAATGTTGCTTTGTAGTCAGAAAATATGAAATGTATAGCCCGCGGGATATTTCTCGTACCTATTTCAAAACTTATATTAGGTAGGTATTGTATTTCGTGAAAAGACTTATATGTTCGTGAAATTCTTTATTATTTTGTAGTACCATAGATAATAATAATTTTCGTCTAAAAGAAAATGTTTAATATACAACATCAGTACGTCAAAATAGCTCACTAACTAGGTACATTACGTTAACTAGTACATAATCAAAGCTTTCAGGCTAGCAAAATTGCCTTCAGCAAGAGCTGTGTTGTTTGCAATATTTTTTTTAAGAATCCCTTTACAAAAGCTCCCAAATAATGAGATGAAGTTTGAAGGTTCTTGGTGTAAGAACTTTTTGCGATTATTTTATTATGAAACTTTACTATATTGAGGCCACAGGGTCATAAAATACTTAGGATTTTATGTCTGACGCTAACAGCGATAAAATTGTGATGTGATTGAATAGCAATGAGCAGTCATGTCGAGTTTCACTCGTAAAGATTTTTATGCGCATCGTATAGAAACATTCATCCCCGATTCTGAACAGATGAAATCTAAATAGATTTCTGGGTATGACAAAAACACATAACTGAAAACATAAGGACTTTATTATTTTATGAATAGTAGAAAATATGTGTAATAACATCATGAAATACAATATTGAAATATCCTTTGCTGTTTTCTTGTATTCTGCAGATTCTCTATAAGCCATTTTTCTACAGTAGTAATATAGCAACTTCAGTGTAATTTTTGAAACTTGTAGCCGATTTTGACATAGTTTACGGTTCCTATATGTCAGGAATTGAATTCAGAAATTAATATCCCACAATTTGTAACATGTACCTTTGGTAGCTACTACGAATATTGAGAATCAAGCTACGATAGGTTTTCCTGCTTCGCTCGTAGCACGCTGTAGCAGCGTAGTAAATTCGTAGCTTCATAATTACTAGTTTATTATTATTGATCGCTCTAGACTTCGTTATCATTATTTATGTACACAAGTAATATAGATTTAAACTTGTACATTCAATATTCATGTATGGTGAGGTTTCCTGTCGCCATAGATGTTATTATAACGGGCATTTCATGAAAAGGCCTGCTTTGTTTTGTTTTCAACGTCTACGATGTAAGTACTAAACAGTACTCAACCCAACCATTCCATCAAAATCATAAGGATTTATTTGAGAAGTTTAGATTTATCATACAATGTGCCTTCTTCAATGTTTATTATAAGTTATTGCCCACATGCCAAACAACTTAGGAGAAAGTCCATATGTCATGCAAAAAGGTTTCTTTTTATGATTATTTGTTTTAGTTTTTGAATAATAGAAAATATTTGCTAACTTTTATGAGTCATAAAAGCAGGAATATAAAAGAAGCCAATCGACTGATCTCACATTTTAGTTGGTAGTAACTTTACCTTCTGTGCTGTAGGTTGTGGGATCTATTCTCTTCCAAGACAAGCATTTACGATGTGAAGATGTTTGTTTTGTGTCTGGGTGTTTTAAAGAATCTTAATGATGTATTCTACTAGTCATCTTGTTCCCATAATACTATGCTTAAAATGGGGCTTGATGTTGTTGCGTGAATTGGAGACATATGTTTTGTAATAGGCACAACAAACGTCAATTTCTACTAACTAGTGGTCGTCCACTGGTCGAAATTCGACCATAATTAATTAATAATGAATGTATTTTGTAGGCATCATTAAAAAAAATATTAGCATTCTGCACTTTTCTATATAAACATCAAGTGTGCGAAATTTCAAACTCCTCAATCCACACAATATTCGTAAAAAGGGTTTCAAAGATTTTGCTTCACTTATTAAAACTTATTAATATAATAATAATAATACTACGTCAATGCCCTAGGTTGGCTATGGAGTTACTAACCCGCCCAACAGCCTCCGTCATCTCCCATATGTAATAGAGCTCGAATTGATTGCTTTACCGTCACATGACAACCTTATGATCCTAAGGTCGTAGGTTCGAATCCAGTAGTGTACAAATGGGTTTTTCTGATCGAAAATATGTGGATTATGTATATCAGTGTATACCAGTTATGTATACGGATAAGGATAAAATCGTGAAGAAAACCAGTATGTCGTATCCTAAAAAGTTCAAAGACGTGCCAAATGCACGAAGTCTCTGTAGCGCTTTATAATCTTTTTATCACACTGGCTCGAAATAATAATAATAATCCAGGACATTTCACACAGCATCATCTGGCCCCATACTAAGCAGAGCTTGTGTTATGGGTACCACATGACTGATATACTTCTTTTATATATATATATATATATATATATTTTGTAAATACATACATATTATACATAGAAACACCCAGACCCCAGACAAATACTTGCAGATCATACAAAAATTTGTCCCGTGGCGGGAATCGAACCCGCCACCTTCTGCATCTCAGTCGGACCTTAGCCCATTGCGCCAAAGAGGTCGTAAAAAAAAAAGTAGTGACACGTCAATAAGAAGAAGGAAGACCCACATGCATTGCACGGAATTGTCCAATTTAACTACACACGAATTTATTGTTCCTAAAGTTATGAATAACTTGTCCACAAACTTACCTGTGAACTGGATTGGCTTGTCCCTTGGAGAGTTTCATGTATACAAGTATCTTAGTGCTTTTTTAGGGTTCAGAAGTCCAACAAGAAACCCTAATAGTTTCGTTTAATCCATCTGTTTGTCCGCCTCTAATTAGAACTCTAGCTCGAAGACTTTTAGTCTAATTGTAATTAACATTTGCACGGTAACACTAATAAGTAGCCTATAGAAAGATATGAAATAAACATTTAAAAAAAATGGTTTGGGAGTACCTCACCTATACCAAAAAAACAAGGTATATAATATTTTTTTTGGTGATTTGTTTTGTATTTCTTTGTTTTGACTATTGTATTATTTTGTAATATTTTTATGTATGTAGATTAAATTTTTTTTTTTAATTTTTATGATAATTTCATGTATATTATGGACATAATGTAGTCTGAAATAAAGATTTAATTTATAATTAGTATAAATTAAACTGGTATAATTTAAATGGTATAAATTAAAATTAAATTGGACCTATAACTCAAGCTCTGCTTACTTTGGGGCCGTGTTTAATTAATTATATATTATATAAAGTGAGGTTGAGTTTTTTTATTTTACTACTTCATCGTGTGGAATATCGGATAAGTATTTTAAAGATTTCTTAAACAGTTTTTCGATACATATATTCATTTGAGAGACAGATTTAAAAACTTTTTTTTTATAGTTAGTCTGATTTGAAGACCATAAAAAAACTGTAAGCTCCATACTAAATTATTTGATTTTTCTAACTACACGTTATATTTTATGCTTATTCCTTACCAATTTTTTTAAATTATTTGTGTAGTATATCAGTCATGTGGTACCCACACAAAAGCACAAGCATAACATATTATTTAATTCAAAATAATATTACATAATATCATTGACTGGGGAGATTTCAAATTATATTCTGGCAACCATCGTGCTTCGTCCTAACTGTGTTTGATGACGTTACGTGCTAAGGTTTTGTGTTTCAAATTACCTAAAAACTTACGATTTACTTCTAATAAAAAGGTGTTATTTTAAGTACTTATAGATGAAAAGTGATTCCATGGATCTTTTTTGCGTGTGGGCGTGTATTTCCATAAAAAAACACGGTTTTGTGCTCACTTTCACTTTGATTAATAGCGGCGGAGCGTATTTCTATTTAATTCTAAGGTCTTAGTCCGTATGACGATTCAAAATCCCTGTCAATAATTATTTTGATTTAATTTGATTTAGTTTGCAGCCCGCAATTATATCGTATAAGTTAAATATATGGTTAGAAGACTTCTTAAAATATCGGGCACTACAGAATTGGTGCGTCAGAATTTCTGATTGAAATATCTATATAATAAAAACCAATTGCTGTTCGTTAGTCTCGCTAAAACTCGAGAACGGCTGGACTGATTTGGCTGATTTTGGTTTTGAATTATTTGTGGAAGTCCAGGGAAAGTTTAAAAGGTGAGTATGTATGAAAAAATGCTTGATTTTTATTTATTGATTCTGAGGCAGTACGAAGTTTGCTGGGTCAGCTAGTCTACAATAATAATGTTTTACAATGTCAACATTTCTCGTGATTGATTTCAGAATTGCATTTTCCATAATCTGTTTACTTAGACAACACAAAGGAGAGGGTTAACCTTCTTTTGTACATCAGTTCCAAAGGATTTAATATATGTCAAAGATTGGTCAAAAGCAATAACGTCACAATGGGATATTCAGGGAAAATAGAGGTTTAAATTGAAAATGGCGGATTGAAAATAAAATTGGTCAGGGACTTGGGGATACGCAAACAACTATCCAGATTTAGCATCCCTTAAATGTGACTGCGCTGTTTACTTTTAGTAAATAAGCTTAAACTTTGGTTTGGAATTTAATTTCTAAACTATACATAATTACAAAAAATTGCCGTGTGTAAAAATAGTGCCTGAGAAGAAACCAAGACACTTACACACTCTCAGTTTTCATAATGCTATGAAGTTCCTCCTCTAGTTTTATATTCTTGTTGCCTATTTTTTCTATCAAAATTTCGTTAATACATAAAATTCTTCAATTCGGAACTCTATTCCATAGGTTAAGCAGATGGGCGTTGAGGCTACTAAACAGTTTTCACAACTTTTGCAGTTTGATCGTTGTATCGTAAATATTTTTTATACATTTATTCTTACTTTTCATGGTTTCTTTACTATATGTTACTATTTCTAGGTTAATTATACCTTCGTTATTATGAAAGCCAGTAGCGAATATTGTATGAAACTTTTAAGGACAATTTTTTTTTTTCTTATTTTTAGGTACAGTTTAACTGCTATCGACTTTTTTTTTAATTTGTGCTGCTAGACCTTGCTTCTTCTCAAATGACATGATTTCTTTATAGGGAAGTATAGCATAGGTTTTGATTTAATGGCAAGTGTATAAATAACCATTTTAACCTTTCAAGCTGCGCATGTAATGGTCATACCCGTCAAGCCTCGCTGCTTGGGTATCCGCGTCAACAATAATATCCGGGCGCCTAAACAAAAATCATAATTATATAAAAACTAATGGCCCGATTCTTATAATGTAAATCTTGTAATTCCGAACACATACGTAATCTGAATAAATCATTACCAAATCAACTTGTTTACGAAATTTTGGCCCAAAATTCAACAAAACATTCAAAATCTTTTGATGCAATTGGAAGATTCTATTTATTTAAAACGTAATGTAAATTCTACGTTAATTACGTGATTGAACACAAATAACATAAGTACAATTCACAAAATTACAAAAAACAATAACAGATGCATGTGGGTGACATGTATAAATATTGTTATTTGTGTGTCCAGAGAGAAGAGATAAATTGCAAGGTGAAATAAACTGAATTTTTTAGATATGAAGGCTTAGATATGGTCGATAACGGGCTCAAAAAGAGGCGACATTGTGGTCAATCTCGACCGAGCTCGGCTCTAGAGGTGCCTTATGTTTTGATTGCGTTAATAGAAGCTTCATTTTTTTACAGCTCCTAGTGAGTATAGAATTGAATTGTACATCTTATGAAATAAAATACAAAATAACAATTTAAACATAGTAAGAGTACTTAAGTGGGCAGCCATATCGCTTGAGAGCGATCTCATCCTGGCAACCTTGGGAGGGAAAGGATTGTATGAACAAGTGTGGACGGCACGGTGTACATTAAACAAATATTGTGATTTCATAACTAATTACAAACCTACAAAAAAATACATAAACATTTTTAAAATAAACTTTATTATATATACACTTTAATACTTATGTATTAAACATTAATACATAAATACTTACAAACTAAATATATATCTATGAGAGTGATGAGAAATAGTGATGATATACTAGGGTTTAAAAATATAAATAAAAAATTGGTTAGTATTTAGCATATTAGTTAGCACAGATCTAATAGTAATACTATGTAATAGAAATAGAAATACTTTATTAAGCCATCTTATAAAAACAATGTATACTTAAAACTATGTTCAGGTAAGTAGCCTGGTAAGTAGGTAGGAACATTGAAAAAAAAAACTTTTACAAAAAGACATTCCAACAATTTATTGTATACGCAAAATTACGGTAGGTTAGAAATAGTTTAAGCATACAAGTTAAAGAGTCTTTACCACCCGCGCTAGTGAAACACTGTGTTACGGCGTGGTAGCGATTCTCGTCCCTTGCATTAAGACTCATTTTAGAATGCCCATTCTGCAGCTCACTCGTTATCGCTTCGATTTACAAGGTTGTAAACATGTAGTACAAGATGACAATACAGACAAATCACTAAAAGTATGCTAAGACCTATTAAGATAGTGTGTTATTACCCGTATATAGAATATAATCCAGAAACAAGATCTTAAACTTAAACTTAAATTAAACTTATATAATCTATATATATATTTTATTTTACTATAATTTTTTTTTTCTTTTTGTACCACAATATATAACAGCAGAATATAATAATGTAACTTATAACTGTAAAATATTTAAGAGCCGCAAATATATTTTTTAGATCTTTAAGACATTTAACATAATTATGCATAAATAGGATTGATAATACTTTAGTGACATACAGCTATGAAACTTATTTTTTTTTTTTTTAACCCATATGTGTTTAATTATATATGAAGGACTTACATGTTCTACATATAACTTATATGTAAATATATGTCTGAAACTGGATACAATAAACTCGGACAGACCAGATTAGAGTTTTAGTTCTATAACATTAGAGTTCTTATAATAGTAGAATAGGATTATATAAGTATTATGGTATATTGTTATAGACGGTAAGATTATTTTATGATATGTAAAAGACTTTCAGTGTTATCGTAGTTTAGATTTAGCAAAAAACCCTCCAGAGCTTGACCACATTTATATTTACTAAAATCTTTGATGTTAATCTTTTTATTCATTCTGTTATAAAGAAAAGGAAAAATGTGAAACCTTGCGCAAAACTCGTTCTACAAATAGGAACCTTATAGACCTTATAAGATCTCCTCTTTTCAGTGTTATCAGTGTGTCCTTGGTAGGAATGTTGTATCAGCACACCTAGTTTGACAAAGAGCTGTCGGACAGTTAATACCTTTGTTTCTAAGTAAAGATCATATGTAGGGTATCTATTGGTTTAAAGTTTAGGACTTTCAAAATTGATCGCTGTGTTTGTTCTAACTTCATTAGAGAAGTCATTTTCGGCCCACCCCATGCAGTAATAATAGATTGACATAGAGTAAGATGGACTATTTTGTTAGTCTTTTCATCTTTTAGGTTTCGAGTGATCGTTCGGTTTTCGCTGAGAATAGCTGCGTCTCGCGTTCGCGCATTCTCACAGTGTAAAGTGCTAACGCATCACAACAAACCGTAGTGACGGCCGGATCACGATGATGACCCAGTTACTCATTGCGTAAGGCATGTTTGCGAACGGTAAAATATATTGTTAAGGCGACGCTATTACCTGCCTTTGCAAGGGCAAATTATACACCAACAAAAGTGATACTAGAAACGGAACTGGAGCACACCTTGTACCAGCGTTGTAAGGAGACTCATGACCGTTTCAAAGAAGAGAAGCAAGAACGGGAAAAGCTACAATGCCTTGTTGATGACCTAAGAAGTCAAATAGAAATACTTCAACAACAGCTAAAATGTGTTGTGGAAACAAATTCTTCAATCCCATCCATATCCAAGGATATGGAAACATCTTCTTCGCGTCCAAAATATGGCACTGATGAAGAAGAACTCGCAAAAGAGACAGAGTGGATCAGAACTAAAACAAGGAAAAAAAGGAAACTGAACATATCACCTACTCTCTAGCCTCAAAAACCTGACGAAACGTCAATTAAAGAAAAATCCAAGAATGTTCCCCCACCACCGCCCATAATAGTGGGCAGGGTGAACCATTATCAACATTTCTATGACTTTCTGTTAGAAAAGCAAACTGCTACCACCTTCTCATAAGAATGTTGAGTGGTGAACGCGTAAAAATTAATGCTTCTGATGATAACACATACAGGCAACTGACAAAAGTATTGACAGAAAATAACTGTCACTGGCACTCTTATGAAAACAAGCAGGAGAGGCCAATAAGAGTGATGGTTAAAAAGTTACCTTCTACCTGCGAACCAAAGAGAATTGTAGAAGACCTTAAAATCAAGGGCTTCAAGATTGATGGTGCAGTCAACAAACTAAGCTGGAAAAGCAAATAACCACTTATTATGTTCATGCTTATCTTCAATAACGAAGAAGAGCTAAGCAACATCTACAAAATAAAAACAATAATGGGGTGCATGGTGGAAGTTGAACAACTTAGAACCACAAAACTGATTCCTCAGTGTAAAAGGTGTCAGTCTTATGGGCATACGCATAAGTACTGTGCCAAAGAACCAAGATGTGTCAAATGAACAGGGAAACACCTTACTCTGGACTGCAATAAACCAAAAGAGGAAAAGCCGAAATCTGTACACTGCGGTGAAGCGCATCCGGCTAATTACAGAGGATGCATTATAGCTAAAGAAATGCAAAAAATCAAAACCAAATCTACCAAAAAACCGGTGGTGAATCAGCAACAGCATTCCATTAGTTGTAATCAAACTACCTCCATTCAACCTAACGCTACCAGAGCGACGACTACTAAAAATGTCTCATACGCTCAAGCTGCCGCCAAAAATACAGCAACTGTGCCGCGCAGTGAGCATATCCACAAAGAGCACTCTAAAGATAAAAAGTTGGATGAAATCCTCAAGCTTATGACATCTTTTGACGAGCGACTAAAAATGATAGAAAATAATAGCACCAAAACCGCTAAACCTAAGGCTAAAAAAATATTAACAATCTTAGAATCATGACATGGAACTGTAATGGGCTACAAAAACACCAGAATGAGCTACAAGTAGTCCTAGACATAGAAAATATAGATGTATGTCCCACACAGTGTATGTATGTCCCAAAACAGTCCCACATAAAATTCAAAGGTTACAAATCCTATCATGCACTACACCCAGCCAACAAAGGAAGAGGTGGAAGTGCTGTAATAGTTAAGAAACATATAAAACATCATGAAGAATGTAAATTTGAAGAACCAGACATTCAGTCGGTCGCTATCCACATTGAAACCAAGCGCTACTCACTCACTGTAGCAGCCATTTATTGCCCACCACGACATAGCACACAGAAAAACAGGTACTTGAGTCTGTTGCAACCACTTGGAGAGAGATTTATATTAGGAGATGACTTCAATGCTAAAAATACGTATTGGGGTTCCCGACTAACAAATACAAAAGGAACGGAAATTATGAAAGCTGTACGAGAGATCGACTGTGATACTGCATCAACGAGATCGCCTACCTACTGGCCAACAGATCCAACTAAAATCCCAGACTTGATAGATTTTTTTATATTTAGAAACATAGCTGATAACTACCTTAGAATAGAACAGAGCTATGATATGAACTCAGATATACACTCTGCTATATCCTTAGAAATAAGTGAGAAAGTATTATTTAAGGAAAGCCCTCTAACCCTAGTTAATAAAAATACAGACTGGGAGAGTTTTCAAATAGAATTAGACAGCAATATAGACCGCAGCAGACCGCTTGGAAAAACACGCCCGATGTGAAACTAAGGGTAAGAAGAACCAACTACCCTAAAGGTATTCTTCAACTTATATCCGAGAAAAGAAAACAGAGAAATAAATGGCATCAATCCAGAAGCCCGCAGGACAAAAACCAGCTTAATCACCTCACAAAACAGTTGAAAAGACAAATTCAAGAATACAATGATGACCAAGACCTATCTTCAGAAGTTAACCAGTGATCGCAGTACAGATTACTCACTCTGGAAGGCTACAAAATATATGAAACAACCCAATATCCAAATTCCACCAATAAAAATAGAACGCGGAAAATGGGCCGTAACCAATGAACAAAAAGCCAAACGGTTTGCTGAGCATCTAGAAAATACTTTTAAACCAAACGAAGGACTAACACTCGAGCCAACAACACACGAAGTTTTAGAATTAAATGAATTAACATATATAAAGCTTGTGTCACTAAAAGAAGTAGAGCGAGAAATAAGACGGAATATAAATCCAAAGAAATCCCCTGGATTTGACCTAATATCAGGAGAAATATTTCATAACCTCCCAAGAAAGGCTTTGATTAAGCTAACAAATCTTCTTAATACCGCGCTGAGGCTTAAATACGTACCAGACTTATGGAAAGTTGCGGAAGTAATCATGATAGCCAAGCCAGGAAAACCACCTCATGACACAACATCATATAGGCCAATTACTTAATAATGTCCAAACTGTCCGAAAAGTTATTACTAAAAAGGCTCAAACTTATTATAGAAGCAAATAATCTTATCCCAGAGCATCAGTTCGGTTTCCGGGAAAAGCACTCAACGATAGACCAAGTACACCGAATCACCAATCTGATAGAAAAAGCTCTAGAAGATAAAAAAGTCTGTTCTACCATCTTTTTAGATGTAGCACAGGCTTTTGATAAGGTGTGGCATGAAGGTGTTGTAATAAAACTGAGTCAAATGTTACCAAAATCAAACGCAGACATACTTAAATCGTATATAACAAATAGAGTATTTAGAGTAAGGCAAGACAATGCCGATTTGGATATAAAAGAAATTAAAGCTGGAGTACCGCAGGGAAGTGTGTTGGGCCCGGTCCTGTGATATTCCTGAACTAAAATCCAACACCATCGCACCCTTTGCTGACGACACAGCTATAATGGCTTTCGGAAGCAATCACGCAGAAGCCGCAGACAAGGTTCAAGTAGCTGTCAATAAAATCCATAACTGGACAAAGAAATGGCGTATCAATCTAAATGAAACAAAATCAGTTCATATAAATTTACAAATATGAAAGAAAAGTACTGTCCAATATATATAAACAATAAGGTTATACCTTACGAAAATACAGCAAAGTATTTAGGAATGACTCTTGACGCGAAGCTGCGCTGGAAAGCACATGTCAAGAAGAAAAGAGTTGATTTAGAAATACGCTTAAAAAAGATGTACTGGCTGCTTGGACGAAACTCCGCTCTGTCAGTACACAATTAGTTATTATTGTACAAGCAAGTCCTGATGCCAATATGGACCTATAGCATACAGCTGTGGGGCTGTACCAAAAAGAGCAATATCCGTATAATCCAAGGATTCCAAAATAAAGTTCTAAGGGAAATAGTGAATGCCCCCTCTAAGAATATAAGAATATAAGATCGTCATTTCTTATGTACATAAGAAATGACGATCTCCATAGAGACCTTAGAATAGAGTTCGTTGATACGGTGATACAAAAGTATGCAAAAGCTCACGAACAGAGGCTTCATCACCATGTGAACGTCGAGGCAATCCAGCTCCTCGACATCACGGACATTGTAAGAAGGCTCAAACGGAACAAACCATTTGAGTTAGTGTAGTTTAACAATAGTGAAGTGATAAGTAACTATATAAAACACAAGAAAAAAGTGTCTCTAGTAAGAAAAGTGCTATTGGACACATTCTTAGGTATTTAATTTATTTTATAAAACTATCTCAAAGCAAAATTACTCATTAGCTTATTTGGCTAGATTGTAATATTATTTAGAGTATGATAAATATTGTGCACTAATATAACAAAAAAAAATCTTTTAGGTGTCTGAGTCTTTTAAATATGGGGATAAGTTTCCGGGTTCTAAATTATTCCTAAATACTTAATGCTATCAGCAGTTCTCATAGAATAACAATTACAATTTAAATTGTCATTGCTGGGACAGTTTAGACTGTGAACCTTAACTCTAAAGTCCGGACCAGGTAAGCTATTATTGTAGATTGCAAATGGTATACAATTTGTTTTATTTAGGTTAAGATTTAACAGATTACTATTAAGCCAGTTTTTAACTATACGCATGCCAGTTTCAGAAACTGCACGCACTTCTTCCCAAGTAGATCCACAAAAAAATATGGCCTATCATCTGCAAAGGTTGTAATACTTGCACTCGGTAGTTCAGTATTACAAAGGTTATTTATGTAAATGAGGAACAATGTGGGTCCGAGGACTGATCCATGTGGGACTCCGACTGTAATGGATCTTTTGTCACTATACCTGTTACTGATTCTTAGAGTTTAAGTCCTATCTCCCAAATAATCTTCAAAAAGTTGTAACGGGATACCACGGATGGCAAAATCTTCAAGTTTACGTATAAGTAAGGGAACAGAAACCGTATCAAAGGCCTTGGCCAAATCTAAGAAAACTCCAATGCATTTCTGCTTCTGATCAAGTTTATTTGCGACATGCGATACCAGTTTTTCAATAGCATTCACTGTTGAGATGTTTTTCCTAAAGCCAAATTTTTTAATTTTTTTTCTAAGAGACGTGTATCAACCAGCTTTTCGAGGACAAAGTTGGTAGAAGTGATATGGGCCGGTAATTGGTGAGACAGTCTCTGTTCCCCGACTTATAGACCGGGATTACAATAGAGTCCTTCAATACCTTTGGAAAAACCCCATTTATCAGGCAGATATTACAAATATGTACAGTAGGGGTTACTAATACCTTAACGGTCCTCTTAACAAACATTGATGATATACAATCCCACCCAGACGAGGACGTATTTTTCAAAGAATGAATTATTTTATTGACTTCAAAAATGTCAGTTTCTAAAAGAACAAAAGAATTTAGTTGGGTATTGTTTGACTTATATAATTGGGTTAGTGACTATGGGTTCTAGATATTAATTGCAATTCGATACCTCCACGCGTTCTTGAGAAAAAGGGTCTCAACATACAGACAGTCAGTCAGTCAGATATACAGACAGAAGAACCACGAAGTGATCCAATATGCTATTTTCCTTTTGAGGTACGGAACCCTAAATAAAATCTTTTTACTACTTATATTAATCTTATTAACTAGAAAAAATATGGGTCTATCCTAACTGATATCGTCCCAACAGATAACATGAAACCGTCCCAACGGATAACGAGGACGGTTTTATGACAGTATTTTATTAACAATTCTTTCAGTTATTCGTTTGTTTGTTTCTAGCCCGTACTGTCCCACTGCTGCGCAAAGGCCCCCCTTCGAGTTGTCCTGTCATTTCGACCATTGCCTGCCACCAACACCGACAATGTTTTGTGTAATGATATATTATGAGAAGTTAGTATTATCTAGTATATATTTAGTTCAACATGTGTAATGTATTTGTGTATTGAATGGAATTAAACACGCGGTTAGTGCTAGTGCGACGTGAAATTAGTCGTGTTATCAGTTGAGACAGTTTCGTATTATCAGTTGGGACGTTATCAGGTCCGTATTATCGGTTGGGACTCATTGGTGGCAATTCGGTTGGTTCATTTCTAAAATTAGGAATTGTCTAAAATATATTTAGTTAGTCATAGCATTAGCATTTGTAAACCCTATTCGGTTGGTACCATCTAACTAAATTAGAAACACTTAATTATGTTAGATAACATTAAATTACGATAAGTTGGTAGCAGCAGAATACCAATGGTTAATTTGACAGTTCAAAACCTGATTTTAGCTAAAATTAGTTAGGTTGGTGCCAACAGAATTGAGGCCAATATCACAAAGAGCTTGTCAAAGGTACTGCTTTAGAGTAAAATATTACAGCTATTATAATTTAAATTAGTCAATAAGTAATTGAGTGCTCTTAAAATCTATTTACAGCAAGGTATAATGGCTTTAAAATTAAATTTCAGCTTCTAATGGATATGAAAAATCATGTTAGATGTGAAAATATGATGCAGGTATTTAAGAACTAAAAACCATAGCTTGTAAAACAATTGCATCCAATACCACGAGGTAGTGCTCTCTGTCAGTTAACTGACAGATTTGCAATGTATAACCTACCTTGTATTGGTTTTTCGTTGATTTACTTGTTTATGAAGGATCATTATGAAAATCGAATGTTCATAAAAAAAACAATTGTATCTAAAAATAGCAAAAGTCATAATATTAATAAAGATAAAGAATAAAGATAATATAGAAATAAAGATAATCTCGCTGTTCCCACAGTTAGGCTCGCTAAAGTTGGTAAATATTTTATAAGACAATGTGTCCGCTTTATAACAAGGTCCCAGGTGACGTGCTAGATTTTTGAATGGCAAATTAAAAATTAAATAAACACAAAAAACAAAATTTCTCATAAAGCAAATAAAAAAAAAAACAGATTATTATAATGACAAAAAAGCTGAAAGAATCTGCTCCAACTCGACCCGGCATCCGTAACAAAATTAGCAAGGATTATACAAACCAAAATAAAAGACCAGGCGAGTTTCTTGCTGAATTTTTCATGAACTGGAGTTAGGAGGAACCGGCACCTAGATTCACTAGCATCTAAGAAGACGATTCAAAGTGGATTTTATTGAATAAAGAATGTTTGGATTTGATTCATACAAAAAGTATTAGTACCAAGTCGAGTTTCCAGTCATTCTTTTCGGACTTAGCTTTAAAGGAGTTGGAACCTAAATTCACCTAGTATGTAAGATGTTTCAAAGTGATCCTTGAATTGAATAAATGACTTTGACTTTATATAAATTAAATAAATATTGGTGGAAAATGCACACAACACCATCTAGCCCCAAACTAAGCATAGCTTTTATTATGGTGACGTGATGACTGATAGAACAATTATATATTTTTAAATACATACTTATGATGCTTTATAACATCCAGACACAGAATAAACACCCAAGTTCGTCACACAAATGTTTATCCTGGGAGGGAATCGAACCCTCGGCCTACAGCGCAGAAGGCAGAGCTACTACCAACTAAGCTGACAGGCTACTCAAAAGCTTTGAAATTGGTATTACTTGATTGGTATTACTTGATTTCTACCTCAACAGAGAATCCTCTCTGATTTCCGTTTGTCATTTCTTGCAGTTCAAGTAACATAGCACTTCTAAATGGATAGTTTTTTCTAGTTTTATTCCATCTTTTATTCAGAATTTTCAGCTGAATTTTAGAAAATACAGTGTCACTACATAGAACAAGTATGGACAATTGAATTATAAGTGTATTATGGTGTAATGTGATTTGAGCGACGAGGAATACCTAGAAAATTCTAGACGGCCATTCCGCGATGACGTTCAGAATTGATAAATGACCATCGACTAAGACTTTATTATCAAACAATCACTTGACACTTGTGTCAATCTTCGGGCACTTTCCAGCGTCAATGTACCAGCTGTTATTGAGACGAACGGTCTTAGACGTAACAGGTCTAGAGGCCTAGAGCGTTTTTAAAATTATTTCGGAGAGTCTTGTAGAAACATTGCGTGACCTTATCTTACCTCGCTCTTATCTAGCCCAGCGTATTAGTGGCATTGACATTCAAAGTCAAAGTGAAAAGATACTTTATTCAATACAATCACAAGGATCACTTTGAAACGTCTTACACTTGGCAAGCTCAACTTGGCAATGTCACCAATGTCTTGGACGCTGCCTTCTGGCAATGATGATCCATATCATTGCCACAGCTACAGTTGAGCTACAGTTAGACCGTTTCAAATGATTCTAAGATAGCTCATCTGTTTTTCCCACGTATTTTATATAACCTACTTAGTATATTTTTGTAAATATTTGTATAATGTTACTATAATAAGTAGGTAACATTTTTAATTATAAAGCTTCATAATTATTAAAAGAAACCCAGTTTACCTAAAGCAATAACAGGTAAACCTGCAAAACATGGAGACCTTTTAACAAAGTTTTATGTTTACAGTCGCCTTAGTACTTTAACTAATTACTTAAATCCTAAGTTACGAGGCAGTCGTAAAGAATACACCCCACTAAGTGAGCTTCCACACGAGCTTACAGCGAAGTCAGTCGTATATTTTACAAAGCATTCTACTCACTAGATTGAAATCAAACCGGAACTGAATAGCTTTTGACTTGTTTTCGTATTCTGTTAATGGACATTAGATCAGTTTACGTTACGTTTACAAAGTCGCCAACGGTCGATCGATTTATTTTGATAATTTAGTAACAGATGTGCTATCCTATCGAATTTTACACTACTGCTTAAAAGGAGTGTATAGTTTTGTATATTTTATATTTAGCTATTAAGTAAGTTTTAGTTATGTTAAATCCCACTTTATAATATTAAGTGCCTCTTCAAATGTATTCATTATATATTTTTATTTTTACTTATAGTTTGGGTTAATTGTTAATTACTATGTGTTCTATGACTGGCCTGTCAGCTCAGTTGGTAGTAGCTCTGCCTTCTGCGCTGTAGGTTGAGGGTTCGATTCCATTCCAGGACACACATTTGTGTGACGAACATAGTTGTTTGTTCTGTGTCTGGTTGATACAAAATATCTTATGTATGTATTTAAAAATATATAAGTATTCTATCAGCCATCTAGTCACCATAATACAAGCTATGCTTAGTTTGGTGCTAGATGGTGTTGCGTGCATTGTCCACCAATATTATATTACTATTATATTGCAATGACTTTGTATGATACACATTAGGGAAGTTACTGGTTTTCTGCAACACAGTGTAAACTAACACAGAAACCAATACATCACTAATTTTGTTACTTACAAAAATTATTTGAAATAAATATTTGAAATTGTTATGTGTAATGAAACCTTAACAGCAAGTATAATTTTTAACCGACTTCAAAAAAAGGAGGCGTATCTCAATTCGGTTGTTTTATTTAAGTTTGTTACCTCATAACTCCGTCATTTGCGAACTGATTTCAATTTTTCAAGTGAAAACTTCTTTTAGCGCGGTACGCATATTTTTAGATGAGGTAAAACCTCTGGACTCGCGACACCGTTACGAGACGCAGGGCTGCCGCGCTCGCCCCATTTGATTATAAACCTTAATTCACATGTTTACAGTCTACTTTTGTATGGAGAACTTTACTGAGTTAGGTTCTTTGATATATTATCTATATTCTGAACAAAACATAAAAGAATATTAAATGTATTTTAATGTTTCTAATAACGAATAAAATACAATTCATAAATAATATGCAATTCATAACCCAATAACCAAAAATGAACCCTAGTACCCATCTAAAAAATGTCTAACGCGCCAAGTTAGTTTCGCAGTTTTCACTTTTGTCGGCACTCCCGGAATGCAACCCGTAATTTTTTTTTTGATTTCAAAAAAATTGCTTGCCGATTGCTCCCATATAAAATTCATCTAAATCGGTTTAGTGGTTTTTAAATCAAATTAGCTGGACAAAATATATCATCCAGGTAACGAAATTTCGATATTTTGCTTTCCTGTGACTTTCCAGTGGTGTTAACGAATTACGAAAAATAATAAGTATTAAAAAGCGTAAAACAAAAATTGTTACTGACGTAAAAAAAGGAGGAGGTTCTCAATTCAGTTGTATTTTTATGAACTCAAATTTCATGCAATGAAGTCGGTTTTCTTTTTAGTTTTTTAATCGTAATTATGAAATGAAGAATGTATAGAAATAATGCATCTGCTTTTGCCGCTATAAAGCGGCAATCTGCTCGTTAATTAAAGGAATAACAATAATTTAAAGAGATTGTATATTTTTTCAATATTGTGTCTATTACTTCCTCATTTAAAATTGTTTTTATAGTTATAGTTAATTCTGTTATTTTAATAATAATATATTAAAATAACAGATTTTAATATATTAATATATAATAAATTATTATGCATCCGTATCTCGTACTATGCATACCTTTAATTAAACAAGTTTTAGAATTTTGTTATTAGATATTATTGTACCATGTAAATTTTGAATAAATATTATTATTATTATTATTATTAATTGTGCAATAAGGTCTCAAATATTCAATAATCTTCATTCTCTAATAGCGAAAGAACAAACTAATTGAAATATTATTGACATTATTTTCAATTCCGTTTTAATTGTTTTCTAATAAAAATCCGTCAAAATCATTGTCTCAAGAAGGCGCCATAACACCATCTAATACTATCAATATATATACCCCGTATATATGTTAGCGTTAGGGGTTAATTTGATTATTACTCATATTACTTTTTATTTTCCATCTTTATTTTCTCACCACAAGACATAATTTTTATATTTTCGTCACATCTGTGAAAAAATAATGAGATAATCATAATGAGAATCGGTAATTACATACAATATACAATACATACCACACCTAAACTTTTTTTTGTTTTTTATAAAATAATTAATAACTGTTGGGTTAAGTACCGTTGCAGCATGTACGGAAACCTCGGAAATTCTTATAGTTTAGTTCATTAATTATTTTATTACTTTGACCAAGTTAGTGCCAGTGACGAGGTCTTGCTTGCCCATAACAGTCTAAAAATATATATTCTTTGTATTTATGGAGGAAATCTGTATTAGTCTGACGTTGATTATGATTGATCGATAAAACGATTGTTTTACCAAAAAAAGTTAGAAGTTTGCGTGGGATTAAGGAAAAAGACAATACTAGTTTTGATCGATGTGATTTTATTCGGATTAGCTGAAAAGAACGATATATTTGATAAATTATTGAAATTTTGCAGGTTTAATTACTCTCCTAAGATAATATACTTATATAGTCCCAGGCGGTACCCTCAGTAAATTACTCTTTAATATATTTTGCCGCTAATTTAGTAGCTCGATAATTAAAGGATTTTTTTATTTAACTCATATCGTCCCAATGCTAGGCAAAGGTCTCCCCCAAATCCTTCCAACTAGCTCTATCTTTCAAGATTGCCCACCATCCTCTCTCAAAGTTGTCAAGATCGTCCCTCCAACTTCTTTTTTGGCCGAACGCGAAGCCGCTGTCCGTCAGACTGCTAGGGTGTTACCATGTTGAAGATCAATGGAGCGCAGCATTCTCGAATTCAAACGCACCGACCGAGTTCGTAACAGTATCATGCGCTCTATTACTGGAATTGCTGATGCGGGTAATAAAACGGCCAGGCTTAAGTGGGACTGGGCAGGTCACGTGAGTGCATGCATTCAGACAGATTGAATAATGTAAAAAAAATTATTTCAAAATCTTCTTCAACAATCTTGGTTTAGGTTTTCTTTATGTTAACTCTGTTACTTAATAATTATGAAATGAGGTTCAAAGTATGAAAAATTCATCATCAAATAAAGTCATTTTAATTCTCAGATTAGTACACGGATAGATAAAAACTTAAACTAATTTAAACATTACTAATTTAACTTCTTTATTGGGAATTGAACGCCGCATCAACGCGTCAGTGAGCATTTGCTCAGTGTGCTGCCTTAAAGAAGAGGAGAAGAAAACACGGCCCTAAAAGCTTGTAAAAAGGTTACTTAGATTGTTAAACAAATGACAACCGTACTGTTTGTCAATAGTTATAAATACTAATAGTAAATTCTTACTTAAGCAAACACAAAAATCGAAAGAAAATATAAAAATATTTATCCTAAGAACCACTACCTAGATAATTACTTAAGACTTAATTAAATCTACAGAAAAATATTATATTTGTGCGCAGTAGAATCTACGGCAAATATGGCCTCCACTCAGCATTGTGCTGGATGCACACTTGAGTGCCCAGCGCTGGTCAGTCTACTATTACAGTCTTGTTACTATGAGTCAAAGATAACCTTTAAGAGTCATGTTTTTACTTTCCAAGTCAAACAGAGATAATGTAGTAAAAAACATTACACTGACCTATGTCAATCTTATCGAGAACATTGTGTACTTATCAAAAAAAATACAAATAATTTGCTGCTTGGTAGCGACAAACCTTTTGAACTCTGCTATCACAATATTTTGTTGCCTCAACATACGAGGTACTGAGATACTGATACTGATTCTGAGGTAGCTTCTGTAGTTATACCTTGTATAGTGTATTTATATATTACATAATCATTGATAAATGCAAAGCCAAATTGCATAAAAACAAAACAAAAATAGATAAATAATTTATTTAAAAATAATTACAGAAATATAATAATCATTGTCCTTTGTTCATCTGTTGAAGATGATTTAGGTGGCGTCAGTAAAGTTACAGAGCAGTTAATTGTAATTGAAAGCTTTAGTTCATGGATCCACTCCACAAAGCTGAGGTAGGTGAAGTTTCTTCTTCACTGACGTCACTCTGCCTGGGATTTTGTTTGATAGCGCAGGCCTTCCCAGGTACCCACAGACCCGCAGGAAAGACGAATAAGTACATGCGGAGTCGGTTCAGTTGCAGGTGTATAACGGCTGGCACCGAGCCGGGCTTGTTGCAAGTTTCCCTTCTCTATTGCTAGCTCTTCTGAGAGTCAGTAGGGGGACTAACCCCCAATAATTTGAAGACTATCGCAGTCGTCTCCATCATCTGTCTCTAAGCAGCACTCATCTGGGATCAGTTCCATGTAGAAATCCTCATTCACAGAAATGTATAGAATAACAATAATAAATAATATTAAAAAACACACGTGAAACAGTTGAGTTTTCTAATGACCGTTTATATAGCCGTTTTAATAGATCTATAGATAGCTTAAATATAAATCTTTTTGGAGTCTAGACCCTTGGCCCTGGGCCCTGGGGAACAGGATGACTAGAGGTCAGTTCCCAAGCCAATTGAATACCATATAATTAGAAAATATATATATGTCTTTATATATTTATAATTCTACTGTACGTGTGTATGTCACTGGACTCCTCCTAAACGGCTGGACCGTATAGAATGTTTTTTTTGTGTGTGTTCAAATGGATTCGAGAATGGTTAAGATTTACAATTAAAACTTTTTTTTTAAATTTGCGGACCAGGTCGCGAACGGGACAGCTAGTATGTATATATAAATCTATAAAGTTTTTTTAATGTTAACAAATCGGGCTATTACTCGAAATCTAATAAAGCCACTTGAACAATTATTAGCTGTGATAAATATTTTAGTACGTCAAAAACGTGTTAAATTTATAGTTTGCTCTGATTAGGGGCGGACAGACAGAGATACAAACAGACGGATGTAGCGAAACTATAAGGGACTGTGAACTTGTGGACTTCGTAACCGAGAAACCTTAACCCAACTTAGCATGGGGTTAGAGCAAGAAGAAGGAGTTGGCGGTGTGTCTGCTGTTTGAGACAGAATGTAGTTGCCAGTGCCTGATAACAAAATGTTCAGGCATTACGGTTATATCACAGGAAGTAGGTCAAAAACCCGCCATTATTTAACATTTCTAATAAATCAAAATGGAAGCTTATAAAACCATAACTCGCTTTACCATAAATCGTGTAGCTCACGAGATAATTTGTTTTCCCCAATCGTTATGGACGATAAAGTCCCCGGACCCGAATTTCACACAGCACTGCGTTCTGGTTTTGATCGTTTTGTTACTGCTCTAGGATAACGCTAGCAAATTACAATGTTATGACATACATACGACGAGTTAGTAGACTCTACTGTCAGACACTCTTTTGAGGTAGCGTCACATTGACTAGATTCTGTCCGTTGTTTCACTCGCGTATTTACGGAAGAATTTATTTTCGTCCTTCCCCAAGATAGAATCTATCTCCATATCTCCAAATTTCTTCAAAATTTGTTGAGCTCTTTAGCCATGAAAACGTAAACAAACAGACAATTTCGAACTTATAATTAATGGAAGATTGGATCGCCAAGAGCGTACATATCAGTTGGTTTGAATAAGATATATTTTTTTTACACACGCCAATTAGTGGCCTATAATTGGCGTCGGTATAAAAAAAATTCAATGTCAACAAAATTTTCAAGGTGAGAAAATATGTATAATCAATCATTTAGCTCAAAGCAAACGCGCTGTTTTTTATAACTTTTACATTCAAAAGATCAACGCTTCTGGTAAATTTTTATATAATTATATGAATTATTTACACAATACCTGCTAGCCCCAAACCTAGCACAGATTTTATTATAGGGACGATGATTGATGACACACATATATTTTTAAAGCAGTCTTTGAATACATTATGGTCTGTATATCGGGTCCGGGTGTTTCTATGTATAATATGTATGTATTTATAAAAAAAAAATTATATAAGTAGTACATCAGTCATGTGGTACCCATAACACAAGCTCTGCTTACTTTGGGACCAGATGATGCTGTGTGAAATGTCCGGCATTATTATTATTGTTATAAATATTATTATATTATTATTATGATACGTTATAACACCCTGTCACCCTAACAATCTGTCTGATTATGGTGATTAGATGGAACACTTATATATTTTTCAATAAATACGTACAATACTTTATAACACCCAGACATAACAGACACATATTCATTACACAAATTTATTTTGAAGTTCTTAAATAAATATTAAATTAAAAATCCTGTGTGCTAAACTATTTGTTAGTTAGTTTAGCTACACAGTATTTTGTTAAGCTGCCCTATCAGCCTGTTGGACGTGGGCGTATTTTATCGCGCGTTTTGTTGAAGAATTTTTCCTATTGAATGAAACCATAATAATAGTTTTATTATTATTCGTTTCCACTCCGCCTCCGGCCTATTATGACGAGGAGTTTTATTGTTAGCCAAACTATAGTTAACTTTATTGGTATACTTTTTTACTCCAAGAAATAATCAATGACGCTGAGAAATAATATATTTCAGCTTGCTGTTGAAGCGCTCGAAGCATTAACAATAAATTCTTTTTCTTCTTATCGTGTCACTAGTTATTGAGAACCAGGGTGGTGAAAGGATTAAGGTGCACCTCAAAGGCTCCTTTCCTGCACACGTCTTCGAACTTTTTAAGTTTTACAACATGCCGATTTAACTACTATGATCTACCTCACCCTTTAAGAGTAGAGCGTAGACTGATAGAGCGCACATTCATTTTCCAATAGAAAAATACTTTGGTGTAGGATTGGTTTCAAACCCACGACCTTATGAAGCTGATGGACCTAATGGCTTCACAATATATATATGAAAATTTGTTATACACAAATAAAAATGAGATGGGATTCAGCAAAATAGTGACATTCATAAAATCAATAAATAAACATAAATTATACATCCCTAAGTTTCGACTAGAAAAAGTTAATAAGTCATTTATGCCATTTATAATTGCCATTTATAAAATGAAACCACGAGAATCTTTGAGAGAAATATTCAAAGAAATTAATATTCTCACAATAGCTTCACAATATATATATGAAAATTTGTTATATACACATAAAAATAGAGATGGGATTTAGCAAAATAGTGACCTTCATAAAATCAACACTAGGAATAAACAAAAATTATACATCCCTAGGTTTTGACTAGAAAAAGTTTATAAGTCATTTATAAGGAACACGGTGCGCTTCTATAATAAGCTTCCTGAAAATGCTACTAAACTACCTATTAAGAAATTTAAAGCATACATTAAAGGTAGTCTTTTGAAGAAAGAAATACAGATGACTATATTATTGATAAGAATGCATGGCCTCATGTCGCTCTGCCGTCAGACAGTTAACCGATACACTTGATATGTATAAACTCTCTTGTATTAGTATTTCGTAGTGAAGTTTTCGTAGCGCTAGGACCAAGACGAGTTTCTTGCCAATTCTTCTCGAGCTTGGGTTAGGATGAATTGGCACCTAAATTCACCTAGTATGTAAGACGTTTCAAAGTGATCCTTGTGATTGTATTGAATAAATCATCTTTTGACTTTGACTTGACTTTGACTTTGGAGGCGGGGCGACTACTACTAGACCATCAGATAAATAATTATAAATAAATAATGTTAAACATTTTACACAGCAGCATCTAGCCTCAAATTAAGCTGAGCTAGTGTTATGGGAACTGATTCACTGATATAATACTTAATATAATAATATTTTTTTAAAATATAGATTAGATAATATTAGATTTAGTCAGACCTCAGACAAACAGTTGCAGATCATAAAACAGATCACAGAACATAAAGCTCCCATCTCCCATCTCCCATCTCCCATCTCCCATCTCCCATCTCCCATCTCCCATCCTGTTATCGAACCGACGACCTCTGTGACGCAGTGGGCCAAGGCCCGGCTGAGACGCAAGAGGTCGCGGGTTCGATTCCTGCCGCGTGACAAATGTTTGTATAATCTGCAATTATTTATCACGGGTCTGGGTGTTTCTATGTATTTATTTACAAAAAAAAAGTATATGAGTAGTATCATATAGTATCAGTCATGTGGTACTCGTAACAGAAGCTCTGCTTACTTTGGGGCTAGATGATGTTGTGTGAAATGTCCAGCATTATTATTATTATATTTGACAGAGAAAACGCGAAGCGCAAACGAGTGTTTCCGTTTCAACTTCGGCAAAAATGTTTTCGTATTTTCTGTATGTCTGTCGTCTGTCCGGATGTTCACCTCTACAGGTCGCATTTCTCAACCGATTCTCGTAAAATTATGTGAGCAGGTTTTATAATTACTCATATGTTGAACTTCTTGGTCGATTCAGTTTTGTTTTTTTTTTAAACGGCGGAGAAATGGGGGTTGAAAGCGTAAAAAAAGTTATATATAACTAATAATATTTGACTTGACTTATATTTGATTTAAATCTGTCTTTTCGCTGTAAATTAGATTACAGCGCAAAAGACAGAATTACAAACTGAGCTGATAGGCCAGCTAATCCTTTTTCTATACGATATTAATTTAAATAATCTCAAATATAACTATGATCTGTGTAAAACAAATAGTAGCTGACAGAAGAGCTAGAAGGTACAGCTAATAGCCTTCAAACACTAAAAGGCAGGTAAAGTATACCGGAGCTGAAGAGCCCTAACACTAATGTAGTTACGAGTCTTTAACTCTGTTACTCTACATTCCTCATGGATTCCAGTAGTTCAATCAATTTATCTTTGTAGAGAACATAGCGAATACTGGTTAAGTAGAGACAGAGCTACAAAGTTTCTTTGAGTGATGGTTACAGCTTTCTTAGCATTTCATCTAGGGAGCTGATTAAGTACCTTCATATACCCTATTTTTATATTTAGCACACTAACATAATTAAGTCGCCTGACGCACAGCTAATTCGACTCATCCGTCCATCAGCCTTTACTACACATCCTTTCAAGAAACCAAGAAATGGTACAAATCTTTAACTCGCAATCCAATGCTGGCTAGTTTATCGCTGAAAAAGATGTCTTGCGGGCATAATCAGCAATGGAAAGCGGCGCGGATATAAATTACGATAAGATGGGACTAATTGGGGGTCCCAGCAGGTAATTTGCCGTCCTCTCGGTTCCTTCTCAAATTGCGAAGGAGGTAATTTATGTTGCTTAGTTTATTTCTTACTGGAATTGAGATCTGATCATGTACACGACGAAAAAGGATATATAAAAACAGAATAATTTTGATGAAACCTGATGAAACGGTTTATTGTATCTAAAGATGATACCAAAAAATATATAAGCCCTATGTTTTTCTCGTTGTTTACAAAAAATAATGATAAATCATTGTCCTCTTCATTAGAAATGATGATAAATAACTGTAATTAATAGCCCATTAAAATAAAGAAAAACAACTTGCGTCTTTAACATTTTATGATCGCGATTTGTAGCGCTAATAATTCATGGTCCTTATTTAAGATAAGCATAGTGGGTAAATTTTCACTCAAAACGGAATATTTCATATATCATGGTAAATATCCCGTGGTAACTATCCCATAGTTTTGAGCGAAAACTATGTTTAGACCATGATAGTTTTAGAAGTTATATAAGCAGGTAAAGTTTAGCTGCCAAATTCCTGTGATAGATTTTGTTCGACAAAATTATTTCGGCGCGTGTGGCTCCATCTAGTGTGCGTTCAGCATTAGACATTACGCGGCAACGACCGTCAGACGTCTTTTCCCTTAACTTCCTAAGTGAGAGTAGTGAATTCATATTTGATTGTTCAAAGAAACTGTTTTCTAAGTGTGGCTATAGTTTAAGGGAGACTTAGTCAATTCTTTTTTGTTAGTACCTAAGAATCTACAACACGCAGTCAGTCCTTAATGATTCATTAAGCCGTTTCTTAGTATAGATTTGATAGAAAATAATAATAAGCAACTTAGGTTTATGTAACTATTGTGACGTACGAAGTAAACTTAATTTAATATTTATCAGACTACATAGTAACGTTACCTTAATAAATATCTCTAAAGTATAAAGTATTGACCTTTTGCAAGTAAACAATGATACTCCTAGTTATCGCTCCATTTCTTTGTAACAAATTTAGCCTTTCTTTTTTCTATCTGATATTTTTATCTCCCAGTTGCCACCAGCTTTGGTATAAAAAGTCAGGGAGTTTCTGTTAAGAGCACAGTTGAACTCACATCGGGTTGGCTGCACGATGAAGGCTATTCTATTGGTAGTACTAGGCCTGGCCTCTATGGCCATGGCTCGCCCAACTGTGGAGGATCTACTAAGCATGGGTAAGAAAGTAATTTTTACTAGTTGAAGCTCAAATCAAATCATGATGTGTACTTACTTACAAGTCCTGCAAAGGTGCAATGCATCCCTACACCTCATTAGTACACTTTTATTGGTAGAGCAAGATTATGACAAACTAAAGACAGTTTAAGGTCTAACCGATGGGTTATCTAGTGTAGTTTCCTATTGTTAAATTTTTTGAAAAGGCTAGTAATTTTTATAAAATTTACACTACAATGCACTATACGCATTGTACTTTACAGTACAATGCGTATTGCGTAAGGGATCTAAATTATGGTAAAAAATGACATTTTCAGATCTGAAGCAGAGGCAAATTTTCATTTTTAAACTACTGAACCATGTCATGGATCCTGTAATGGACAAAGACATCGTTGAACTGGGCACCATCTTCAAACTTGAAGACAATACTAAGCTGTTCACGGTAAGTCAACCTGATAAACTGACTGAGATGATTCATTTTGGATTTTGAGTATTATCTTCATTTATGGTTCAATAATTTCTGTACAGAAAACCGATGTCGTCAAGGATGTGGTCCGTCTCATGAAGGTCGGAACACTGCCTCGTGGTGAAATCTTCACCCTTCACGTCGACCGTCAAATGAAGGAGGTTGTTAGCATGTTCCATCTGTTGTACTACGCCAAAGACTTTGCTTCCTTCGTCCAGACCGCTTGCTGGATGCGTGTGAACCTGAATGAAGGCATGTTCGTTTACGCTCTCACCGTCGCTTGCCGCCATCGTGAGGATTGCAAAGGCATCATTCTCCCTGCTCCCTATGAAGTCTACCCCTACTACTACGTTCGCGCTGATGTCATTCAAAGGGCGTATTTGATAAAGATGAAGAAGGGTCTCCTGGACATGAAACTTTGCGAATTCTACGGCATCAAGAAAACTGACAAGGGTGTTTTCATCATCGATGAAAACGTTTACGATAAACGCGTCTACTTGAACGATGAGGATAAGCTCAGATACTTCACAGAAGATATTGATCTCAACACCTACTACTACTACTTCCACATTGACTACCCGTTCTGGATGAAGGACACGCACATGAACAAGTTAAATGTCAACAGACGTTTCGAGCTAACATTGTACGTCTACCAACAAATTCTTGCGAGGTACTACTTGGAGCGTCTTTCTAACGGTCTCGGACCGATCGTAGAGTTGTCGTGGTACAAACCCATCACGAAAGGATACTGGCCTTGGATGCTGTTGCACAACGGTGTTCAGATTCCCATGAGATTAAACGACCAAATGGTTGTCCATAATAATGACATCGCCACCGTCAACTTGGTAGAAAGCTATGAACAAATCATCAGAGAGGCCATCATCAAGGGCTACATTGAGGTAATAAAATTACAATGATTGTGTGATCTTACTAAAGGTTGATAGATTATATACCTTACCAATAACCAATTGTTTTGTAAAATTTTCAGATTAATGGCATGAGGCTGACCCTCACCAAAACTGAGGATATTGAAGTCCTTGGAAAACTTATCTACGGAAAGATTGACAAGACTGAAATGGACTGTGTCAATTGCTACACCGCTTACCGTTACCTGCTCATCATCATGAAGTCTGTGCTTGGTCTCAATACCTGGCAAAGCGACAAGTAAGTATAAAGACAATCATATAAAATGTCTATTTCGCCAAATCTAGCCATTTTAACATCGTTCTGTTTCTTTCCAGGTACTTCGTCGTTCCGTCTATCCTTGACAGCTACCAGACTGCCCTGCGTGATCCCGTGTTCTACCAGCTTCAAAAGCGTCTCGTTGACTTTGTTATTCTGTTCAAGAAACGCCTGCCTTGTTACACTAAAGAGGACCTTTACTTCCCCGGAGTTCAAATTGACAACGTCGTGGTTGATAAACTGGTTACCTACTTCGACGACTACCTGATGGACATTACCAACTCTGTTGTTTTGACCGAAGATGAAATCAAGAAGACCGTTTCTGACATGACCATCTTTGCCCGCAAACGTCGTTTGAACCACCAGCCCTTCAGAGTTACCCTTGATGTTATGTCCGACAAATCTGTGGACTGTGTTGTAAGGATCTTCTTGGGACCTAAAAAAGACCATCATGACCGCCTCATTGACATCAATATGAACCGTTTCAACTTTGTTGAGCTTGACTCCTTCATCTACAAACTTGTAAACGGAAAGAACATGATCGTGAGGAACTCCTTTGACATGCACAACCTGGTTCGTGACCGTATTATGACTCGCGATTGGTTGAAGAAACTCGAGACCGTTACCGACATTAAGGATCTGCTCATGAAGGATATGAGGAACATGAACACTGGCTTCCCTACCAGGCTGCTTCTTCCTAAGGGTCATGTTGGTGGTATGGACATGATGCTTTACGTCATCCTTTGCCCCTTGAAGTTGGTTGACAACGTTGATATGACCATTATTGACCAGTACCGCAAGGACTACTTCGTCGACTTCAGGTCAACTGTACTCCTCGACAAGATGCCACTTGGTTTCCCTCTGGACAGGCATATCAACATCGCCACTTTCTTGACTCCCAACATGAAGTTCGTTGACGTGACCATCTTCCACAAGCACCAAACTTGCGACATGAGGACCAGATGGAACAGATACGTCCTGAAGGACTTCACCATGGTCGATAAGACCATGATTGGTGACAACATCTTCGTAGACAGCAATGTACGCACCAACCTCAACTCATACGATGATCATGTTATGGATATCTAAACTAAGCACAATGTCTCCAGATTTAAGGAATTTCCAATGACTTCATAGCTACAATTAATAAAGCTTTTCAATTTATTTTCATATTTTATTAACTTGCCTTACCTACTTAAATGTTCATATAATAGGATAAATTAAAACAAATAAGTTTGCAATTTGAAATACAGCAGATCACTCCTTGAAAAGGGTCATCTATAGGTTTGATTTGAGAATTTGATTTTTATGCGTTCGCCGACTATCTTACTAGCATTTGGCCTAAGATGGTACAGACTACTGAACCTTTTCTAAACGCATTTCTACTTTACATTAAACAATGCAACACAACGAATACCTTTGATAGTGAGAGTACTAATATTGCAAAATAGTGCACGAAAAAATATTATAACCAACATAGATATGACAAGAAAGAATTAACATTCTGAGGTGAATTTTAATACTTTCACTCAAGCTTTTGATTCATCTCAAACTTTTTTGTCATCTAAATAATCTGATATTTTATAATATGCTTTATAGACAGTTTCTGTTTTATTACGTTTTTAAATTTGCCAATCGACAAACCTGACATGTCACTTGGGACCTTGTTACAGAAGTGTACACTTTGCCCTTTATAAGACTTATTAACTTTAGTGAGCCTTACTATGGGAACAGAGAGTTTAGAGGATAGATTGAGCTTCTTTAGATAAGGGATGTTTTTGTATCAGTAAAATCTCATAGTTTTTATAACTGCGTAATTACGTAGCACCCTAGATTTGAGGGGTGTTAGCGTTACTGATGACACACACGATACATAAATATAATAATTATACATCATTATAATATGCAAGTCAATACTTGCAACCTGTCTCGTACGTAATACTTACAACTGTACAAAGCGTGGGCTAGTGCCAAATGCCATATATAATATTTGGACGTCCGAAAGTAATGCCTCCAACCTACCTTAGATAGCTTCAAAGATATAAGCAGCTAGAGATCTGAGATGTCTACTGTTACTGTCCTGAGTATTTCATTTTCAGAAATTAATAAAGCAAATGTTCATCAATATTTATTATACTGCTTTAAGTAAATAATCATCCTTATAATCGTAAGTAAGCACACTTATTCGAACGTAGTATGCGGGATGTGGGTATTAGTAAAGAGTAGATTTAGAGTATGGAATAAATATTAGTGGATAAACCACATAACATCGTCTAGCCCCAACTAAGCATTGCTTGTACTATGGGAAACAGAAGACTGATAGAATCTGTATTTATACTTAATAGTAAAAACATAAAGTATCTCTGTCTGATGCTTTGTTCATGTTTGTTTGTTACATTTTAACGGCATAACGGCTAAACGGATCTTGATAAAATTTGATAGCCGAGTAGACGTCCTAGATGATGACAGAGGTCGGTTATAAATATGGACCAACCAAATAAAAAGTTCTGCTTTATCTATAAGTCAATATTCAATGGATTTGCGTCTGATTCAACAATGCGGAAAGCGAATAGACTGAGGTTTAATTCGGGCATTTCTTACTTGGAATCTTGGCTTACACGGATAGGTTTCAAGGATTCAAGAATAGGTATATAGTTATGTTTAAACCTTCATCTTATCGTGTCACTATTAACTTTAAAACTAGTGTGCAGCTCAGAGCCGCCTTTCGTGCATTTGGCACATGTCTTTGAACTATTTAGGAAAACATCGTGAGGAAACGGGAATGTAACATGCCGGTTTCCTTAGAGCTCTAAGATTATCATTAGTCTTTAATGTTCATACTGTTGGAACACTGGCTTAGATCACGTTGGGTTTGTGGGAAACCATTCAACCAGTCAAGTATTGTTAGAATGAAAAACGTACTCTCTTCAAAAAATGTTCATTCCACGTTTTTCAATAGACTGTAACTGTGGTTCGAAATAACTAGTGACACGATAAGAAGAAGAAGAATAGACTGTCGTAAGTACTTTTTTTTTGAGTTCCTTGTTGCTCATTGCGTGACCGAAGAGCTGGCTCCTATCTGGCCACGTGGCAATGCTGCCACTTTCTTGGGAACGCTACCCTCTGACAGTGATCTCGATCAGTTGAGCTATCTATAGATCGTCTTAAATGCTTGTAAGATAGCTCAACTGTTTCACAATCATGTATGTTCTATTATTATGTACATTTATGTAATTATTTCTGTTAATGAAGTATACTACGTTGTATAATTATAATACGGTACAGTTTTGCCATGTCCGTCTGTATGTCAATCTGACTGTCAGTCAGCACCTAATAATAGCTCTAGTTCGTAGACTTTTAAAAGAATAGTTTTTTTTATAATTGTACTAGCGACCCGACCCGGCTTCGCACGGGTGCAATGCTGATACTAAATATACAATAGAATGTCTAATGTGAAAAGAAACCTCTAAAATTATCAGTGTTTCTCTACTATAGTATGCATGTTTTATACTTATAAACCTTCCTCTTGAATTACTCTATCTATTAAAAAAACCGCATCAAAATCCGTTGCATAGTTTTAAAGATCTTAGCATACAACGGGACAGACAGACAGCGGGAGGCGACTTTGTTTTATACTATGTAATGATATGCTGAAATTATAAGGAAAATTAATACGGTTAGTAATTCAGTATAGTATTATGTTATCTGTGGTAATGCTTTACTAGAAGTTGCGTAAGAGTCTCATTTTTAAACCCTAAAATAATATGGAAGCTACATAATTCTTTCTTTTATATAATAATAAGTTTATTATTAACCCCGAATGCAGGGTGCATACTAATTTCATAAAAATCATTGGAGCCGTTTCTGAGATTCAGATTAAATTATATATACACTAGCTGACCCGGCAAACGTTGTTTTGCCTTAATAACATAAAAAATTTTTTTTGGGGAATACCCTTAACAGTTAGGGGTATAGTTATAAACCTATTATTAGACCTACTGAATATACATATAAAATTTCATCAACATCGGTCTAGCCGTTTCGGAGGAGTATAAACACGAAAACTGTGACACAAGATTTATATATATATAAGGGTATATTATATACATTAAAGAGTTGCTCGTTTACAGGTATTAGATAATAAGTACGAAATAATATCATGCACCCTATTACAGGAATTGCTGATGCGGTTAAGTTTAAGTGGGACTGGGCAGGTCACGTGAGTCACCTGCATTCAGAGAGATGGGCCAACATGATAACACCCCGGCAGCCTGACGGACTGAGGCGGATCTTGACAATTTTGAGAGAGGATGGCGAGCGATCTCGAAGGATAGAGCTAGTTGGAAGTATTTAAGGGAGCAGAGGGTTTATATATTATGAAGGTAAATAAAAAACAAATAATAATAATACCGGACATTTTCACACAACATCATCTGGCCTTAAAGTAAGCAGAACTTTTGTTACGGGAACCACATGACTCTTAACTACTTCTATTTTTTGTATTGCTTACTAGTTGCGGCTACATTGAATCGGTTTGGGACCTAATCACCAGTCATTTTTATTCTTACTGAAGCAGTAGTGGTGAAACAGAGCAGTAATGTTTTATTTTCTTTCGAACAATAGTTCGAAATAATTATCATGAACGTCTGTGTAGGTTAAGAATAGTAAATACAGGAAATTATTATCTTCTCCCTACTTTAAACATGTTCTTTCAATATTAGGAGCAGAGCTAGTGTCGAACAATGGTATTTCAAATAGGTATATCAATAGCACAATGTAGTATAACGGTTATAGTCCTTGAGGCGACCCCTAAGTATTAACTTACATTTACACACTCAACACCCACTCAGCTATGTTCTGAGCTCGGCTTTGAAAAGCTTTCTACCCTTTTCACTTTGAAAAATGAAATGAGTATGATGTTGAAAGGTACATAATAATAATAATAAATGTTTTATTTCCCCAAAATTACAATTTATTTACAGTTTAACAGTGGGTTCCGCACTAGGTCGAGTCTGTATCGCGGAAACCCTAACTATGTTTATCAAAAATAAGACGTTACACAGTGAAAAACTTGCGAGGCAGATGTACAAAACAAGCATCCAAATAAAAAAAAAAAAAATGAAGAGATAACAATAATAATAACATTTTAGACTACAGCTTGAGTGAAGCTCCAACTATGTAGGTTGGTAGGTAGGTACTAAGTTTTAATAATGTTAAACAATATACTATATAATTCGTCAAAATGTTCCAACACACAACACACGCATACACACACGCAATGTACACACAATGTGTGTATGCGTGTGTTGTGTGTGTGTGTGTACATGAGAGTATGCCAACAACCAGTTTCAATATGGTAAGTAGATTTAAACTGAAGATTGGTATTGTAGAAGTTGTGGAAACCATGAAGATTCTTTGATAACGTGCCCTTTGAGGCACTGGAGAAAGCAAGCCGAAGGAAAAGCTCAGATGAAAATGCTATTGCAGTCATCCATTCAAGTTCAAGTCCTCGACGAAGGTTATTAATCTTTATTGATCTATAGGTAACGTCTTAGCTATGCCACGAGCTCTTCGCATTTATGCCAATGTTAAAACAAGCTGCAACGTATCATGACCAAATTTGTTATGTTCTAAATTTACGCCTAACCCCACGAAGAATAATAAATACATTTCATTATCATCATCATTCACAGCCTACTTTTGTTTGTAACATCCACCTCGACCCTGCATTCATCTCTACAACCTATGGCCACCTGTTCCACTGTTCTATATCCAGTCCTGGGCTACCATTAATACATATACATAACTGCTAAATAAACTTCAGTTTTTACCACTCGATTGTTAGTGATTTTTATTTTTTAGGGTTCCGAAGTCTACAAGAAACCCTTATAATTTCACTATATCTGTCTGTCTGTCTGTCCGCCCATAATCATGGTGTTGCTCGCAGACTATTAGTTTTATCGTGATTAAATTTTGCACGCCCATCTCCCATTTCCCATCTCCCATCTCCCATCGCATACCTCGCATTTCTTAACCGATTCCCGTAAATTTTTGGGAGCAGGTTCTATAACTACTTGTATATAGAACTTTTAAGTCGATTCAGTTTTTGTTTTTTTTTAAATGGCGGAGATTATGGGGTTATACGCGAAGTCTACAGTTCACAGAGCCACTAGTATATATATATATATAGATATATCTCTTACGACGCTACAAAACATCTGCTACGTATACTAAAATGACGTACATACTTCTATTATAATACCTATCTATACCTATAAAAGAGCTTAACTTGACTGACTGACAGATTCATCATCGCCGAGCCGAAACCGCTGAAGCTAATAAGTAGAAATTTGGAAGGTAGCTTACTTTTATAGAAAAATAAATAAATAAATAAGTAATCCCGGACATTTCACACAGCATCATTTGGCCCCAAAATATTGGCTTGTGTCATGGGTACCACATGACCGATATACTACTTATATACTTTTTTTTTAGTAAATACATACTCATTATACATAGAAACACCCAGACCCAAAAGAAATACTTGCAGACTATACAAACATTTGTCCCGCGGCGGGAATTGAACCCGCAACCTTCTGCGTCTCAGCCGGACCTAAGCCGATTGCTCCACAGAGGTCGTCAAGAGATTGAATTTCAAAAGCACCCACTAAAGCGGGATTTTTTGAAATTCAATCTCTAAGAGGCTAAAAAGGAGTGAAAACGAATGTATGAAACTATTTATCTCGTGGTGCAATTTGCTTGAAACTTGATTTGAATAATTAAAATGCAAAATGAATGGACACGTATTCCAGGATTTTTTTATATATTCCTTACAAATAAGTAAAATGGGGTGTAAATGTTTGTCTGGAAACTTTTTAATGGATGGTGGTGGGTGTGATTGGTTTGAAACTTATATATAAATTTTGGCAAGGAGATAAATTGCATCCGGGAGAAGGATTAAAGCTACAATTACATAAAAAACGCGGATGAAGTCGTGGGCAACAGCTGGTATAATATATACCTAAACCAATATCTAATCATTTTCATTGTTTGTGAACAATAACTGAATACTGAACGACTGTATGTTGTTACAGGTTAGAGTTGGGAATTACATAAAAAACGCGGATGAAGTCGTGGGCAACAGCTAGTATAATATATACCTAAACCAATATCTAATCATTTTCATTGTTTGTGAACAATAACTGAATACTGAACGACTGTATGTTGTTACAGGTTAGAGTTGGGAATTGAGAATGTTTGTAAAATTTGTAGTTAAATTTGTTTGTACAAATTTTAGTGCTGGGAAGGATCGAACCCTTAACCTACAGCACAGAAGACAGAGTTACTAAAGACTGAGCTGATAGGCCATCTAATATTTTTTCTTTGCGATATTAATTTAGTTAATCTCAGAGATAACTATGATTTGTGTAAGACAAATAGTAGCCGACAGAAGAGCCAGAAGGTACAGCTAATAGCCTTTAAACACTAAATGGCAGGTAATGTATACCAGAGCTGAAAAGCACTAACATCAATGTAATAATAATAATAATAATAAATATTGATGGACAATGCACACAACACCATCTAGTCCCAAACTAAGCATAGCTTGTATTATGGTGACTAGATGACTGATAAAATACTTATATATTTTTAAATACATACTTATGATACTTTATAACACCCAGACACAGGGCAAACACCTATGTTCTTCACACAAATGTTTATCCTGGGAGGGAATCGAACCCTCAACCTACAGCGCAGAAGGCAGAGCTACTACCAACTGAGCTGACAGGCCAGTCAATGTAACATCAATATAAGCACAATATTGATGTTAGTGCTTTTCACCAGTCTTTAACTCTATTAGATTCCAGTAGTTTCACCAATTTATCTTTGTAAAGAACATAGCGAATACAGGTTAAGTAGAAGTAGAGCTACGAAGTTTCTTTGAGTTATCATGGTTACAGTTAATTGTTACCAAAGATGATACCAAAAAATATATTAGCCCTATATTTTTCTCCTTGTTTGCAAAATGTTTAACATAACATTACAGCATTGTACTCTTCATTACAAATAACTTGCATTTAAAAAAAATAGCGCTAATATTTAATAGTCTTTATTTAGTAAAATAAGCCTAGTGGGTATTATGCTACTAAGCAGCTAAAGTTTAGCTGCCAAATTCCAGTGATAGATTTTGTTCGACAAAATTATTTCGGCGCGTGTGGCTCCATATAGTGCGCTTTCAGCATTACACGGTAACTATCATCAGGGGAAAGAACGGCAAAGTCCTTTCCCCTAACTTCCTAAGTGAGGATAGGTAGTGAATTCACGATCGAGTCTTCAAAGAAGTTTTTTTCTAAGTGTGGCTTTGTACCTATATTCTTAGGTGCTAACATAAAAGTATTGACTAAGTCTCCCTTAAACTATTTTAAGGGAGACTTAGTCAATTATTTTATGTTACTTCCTAAGAATTTACAACACGCACTCAGTCCTTAATGGTTCATTAAGCCGATCCTTAGCATAGATTTGACAAAGAAAATACTAAGAAGCTACTTAGGTATATGTAACTTATGTGACGTGCGCAGTACACGTAATAAACTATTTATCAGACTACATATACGAGTACGTTAGGTACCTCACTGAATATCGCTAGCTAAAGTATTGACCTCTTGCAAATAAACAATGATACTCCTAGTTATCGCTTCATTTCTTTATAACAAAGCTTTTCTTTCTTCTTTCTATTTGTTATTTTTATCTCCCAGTTGCCACCAGCTTTGGTATAAAAAGCCAGGGAGTTTCTGTTAGGAGCACAGTTGAACTCACACCGGGTTGGCTGCACGATGAAGGCTATTCTATTGGTAGTACTAGGCCTGGCCTCTATGGCCATGGCTCGCCCAACTGTGGAGGATCTACTAAGCATGGGTAAGAAAATGATCTTAACAAGTTGAAGCTCAAATCAAATCATGATGTGTACTCAAAAGGAGCCCTGCAAAGGAATAATGCATCCTTACACCTCATTGGTAAAGTTTTATTGTATGATCTGATTATTGTCCTGATGTAGGATAATCCAAGATTATGTCAAACGAAAGATAGTTTAGGTACTAACCCATCTATAATGATGTTGAAAGGCTCTTATTAGTTAAAATGATAAGAATTCATGTATAGCGGGGTACGTTTTTGTAGTGTAGTAACCTATTGCTGCATTTTGAAGTGAAAACTTCTTTAACATCGTTGTGATTTGAAAGTCGATGAAACGAAAGAGCGACAGTAAAAAGAGACAGACACATAAATTCATAAGATTTAATGTGGGAGAAAATGAGACAGGAAGCAATATACGTGCTTGTGCGCGCATGCGTAGTACAAAGCTTGAGAAAAGGCATCACAATAACCGTGGTGTGTTGTATACGTTTGTTTTTTGAAGGTTTCACTTCTACCACGTGTGAATTGCACACATATTTTTTTTTATAAGGGCCAGAAATTTATATTACATTTACTAGTACAATGTGTATTGCATTAGGGATCTAAATTATGGTGAAAATTTTAATTTTCAGATCTGAAGCAGAGGCAAATTTTCATTTTAAAACTACTGAACCATGTCATGGATCCTGTAATGGACAAAGACATCGTTGAACTGGGCACCATCTTCAAACCTGAAGACAATACTAAGCTGTTCACGGTAAGTCAACCTGATAAACTGACTGAGATGATTCATTTTGGATTTTGAGTATTATCTTCATTTATGGTTCAATAATTTCTGTACAGAAAACCGATGTCGTCAAGGATGTGGTCCGTCTCATGAAGGTCGGAACACTGCCTCGTGGTGAAATCTTCACCCTTCACGTCGACCGTCAAATGAAGGAGGTTGTCAGCATGTTCCATCTGTTGTACTACGCCAAAGACTTTGCTTCCTTCGTCCAGACCGCTTGCTGGATGCGTGTGAACTTGAATGAAGGCATGTTCGTTTACGCTCTCACCGTCGCTTGCCGCCATCGTGAGGATTGCAAAGGCATCATTCTCCCTGCTCCCTATGAAGTCTACCCCTACTACTACGTTCGCGCTGATGTCATTCAAAGGGCGTATTTGATAAAGATGAAGAAGGGTCTCCTGGACATGAAACTTTGCGAATTCTACGGCATCAAGAAAACTGACAAGGGTGTTTTCATCATCGATGAAAACGTTTACGATAAACGCGTCTACTTGAACGATGAGGACAAGCTCAGATACTTCACAGAAGATATTGATCTCAACACCTACTACTATTACTTCCACATTGACTACCCGTTCTGGATGAAGGACACGCACATGAACAAATTAAACGTCAACAGACGTTTCGAGCTAACATTGTACGTCTACCAACAAATTCTTGCGAGGTACTACTTGGAGCGTCTTTCTAACGGTCTCGGACCGATCGTAGAGTTGTCGTGGTACAAACCCATCACGAAAGGATACTGGCCTTGGATGCTGTTGCACAACGGTGTTCAGATTCCCATGAGATTGAACGACCAAATGGTTGTCCATAATAATGACATCGCCACCGTCAACTTGGTAGAAAGCTATGAACAAATCATCAGGGAGGCCATCATCAAGGGCTACATTGAGGTAATAAAATTATAATGATTGTGTGATCTTACTAAAGGTTGATAGATTATATACCTTACCAATAACCAATTGTTTTGTACAATTTTCAGATTAATGGAATGAGGCTGACCCTCACCAAAACTGAGGATATTGAAGTCCTTGGAAAACTTATCTACGGAAAGATTGACAAGACTGAAATGGACTGTGTCAATTGCTACACCGCTTACCGTTACCTGCTCATCATCATGAAGTCTGTGCTTGGTCTCAATACCTGGCAAAGTGACAAGTAAGTATAAAGACAATCATATAAAATGTATATTTCGCCAAATCTAGCCATTTTAACATCGTTCTGTTTCTTTCCAGGTACTTCGTCGTTCCGTCTATCCTTGACAGCTACCAGACTGCCCTGCGTGATCCCGTGTTCTACCAGCTTCAAAAGCGTCTCGTTGACTTTGTTATTCTGTTCAAGAAACGCCTGCCTTGCTACACTAAAGAGGACCTTTACTTCCCCGGAGTTCAAATTGACAACGTCGTGGTTGATAAACTGGTTACCTACTTCGACGACTACCTGATGGACATTACCAACTCTGTTGTTTTGACCGAAGATGAAATCAAGAAGACCGTTTCTGACATGACCATCCTTGCCCGCAAACGTCGTTTGAACCACCAGCCCTTCAGAGTTACCCTTGATGTTATGTCCGACAAATCTGTGGACTGTGTTGTAAGGATCTTCTTGGGACCTAAAAAAGACCATCTTGACCGCCTCATTGACATCAATATGAACCGTTTCAACTTTGTCGAGCTTGACTCCTTCATCTACAAACTTGTAAACGGAAAGAACATGATCGTGAGGAACTCCTTTGACATGCACAACCTGGTTCGTGACCGTATTATGACTCGCGATTGGTTGAAGAAACTCGAGACTGTTACCGACATTAAGGATCTGCTCATGAAGGATATGAGGAACATGAACACTGGCTTCCCTACCAGGCTGCTTCTTCCTAAGGGTCAAGTTGGTGGTATGGACATGATGCTTTACGTCATCCTTTGCCCCTTGAAGTTGGTTGACAACGTTGATATGACCATTATTGACCAGTACCGCAAGGACTACTTCGTCGACTTCAGGTCAACTGTACTCCTCGACAAGATGCCACTTGGTTTCCCTCTGGACAGGCATATCAACATCGCCACTTTCTTGACTCCCAACATGAAGTTCGTTGACGTGACCATCTTCCACAAGCACCAAACTTGCGACATGAGGACCAGATGGAACAGATACGTCCTGAAGGACTTCACCATGGTCGATAAGACCATGATTGGTGACAACATCTTCGTAGACAGCAATGTACGCACCAACCTCAACGCATACGATGATCATGTTGTGGATATCTAAACTAAGCACAATGTCTCCAGATTTAAGGATTTTCCAATGACTTCATAGCTACAATTAATAAAGCTTTTCAATTTATTTTCATATTTTCTTAACTTGCCTTACCTACTTAAATGTTCATATAATAGGATAAGTTAAAACAAATAAGTTTTCAATTTGAAATACAGCAGATCACTCTTTGAAAAGGGTCATCTATAGGTTTGATTTGAGAATTTGATTTTTATGCGTTGGCACCGACTATCCTACTAGCATTTGGCCTAAGATGGTACAGACTACTGAACCTTTTCTAATGCATTTCTACTTTACATTAATTGTAAATATAATGTAAAGTAGAAATGCATTTAGAAATTAAATACTCAGGACAGTAACAGTAGACATCTCAGATCTCTAGCTGCTTATATCTTTGAAGCTATCTAAGGTATGTCCGAGGCAAACTTGTCGGACGTCCAAATATTATATTTGGCATTTGGCACTAGCCCACGCTTTGTACAGTTGTTAGAATTCTGTACGAGACAGGTTGCTGGTATTGACAGGTTGATAGCATATTATAATGATGTTTTATTATTATTATATTTTTGTATCGTGTGTGTCATTAGTTAGTATTTTTATAAGCGTTAATTGTAACGTTAACACCCCTCAAATTTAGGGTGCTACGTAATTACGCAGTTATAAAAACTATGAGACTTAACTGATACAAAAACATCCCTTATCTAAAGAAGCTCTATCTATCCTCTACACTCGCTGTTCCCATAGTTAGGCTCTCTAAAGTTAATAAGTCTTATAAAGAGCAAAGTGTACGCTTCTATAACAAGGTCCCAAGTGACGTGTTAGGTTTGTCGATTGGCAAATTTCAAAACGTAATAAACAGAAACATAGACAGTTTCTGTAAAGCATATTATAAAATATCTGATTATTTAGATGACAGCAAAGCTTGAGATGAATCTGCTCCAACTCGACTCGGCATCTTTAACAAAATTGGCAAGGATCATATAAAAAAGTGTTAAGACCAGACAAGTTTCTTGTCGGATTCTTATTGAACTGGGTTTAGGAGGAATCTCCACCTAGATTCGCATGTTAGAAGACGATTCAAAGTGGTCCTTGTGATTTTAGTGAATAAAGAATGTTTTGATTTGATTTGATTTGATCTACATATCCTATATATGTATATCAAGTGACACCTAGTATTTAATATTGTGTCGAATGCATATTATAATAAAGTATAGTTTTGCCATGTCCGTCTGTATGTCAATCTGACTGTCAATCAGCCCCTAATAATAGCTCTAGTATGTAGACTTTTAAACGAATCAGTTTTTTTATAATTGTATATGCTGAATTTATAAGGAAAATTAATACGGTTAGTAATTAATTTCCGTCCTCCCAATGCTGATTTTGGGTTATATGAATGCACTATGGAAGAAGTATTGCAAAAAATAGCTTGTAATAAAATCATAATAGTTTGTGGTGATTTTAATAAAAATATTGCGATTGATCCATTATATGAAAGACTTTTAAACTTATTTAAGTGTTTCAATTTAAGTCCTCTTTTTGATGAACCTACAAGAGTGACACTAACAACAGCCACTTGTCTAGATAACATTTATTACAGTTGCACACCAGTTCATAAGTGTGTATTAAAACATTTTAGTTCTCACCATTACGGTCACTGCGCCACCTTTTCTTGTGATCGTATAGTTGAAGCTCAGAACTTTACTCACCGACCTATTACAGAGAGCCGCATCAAAACATTTCAAGGTAGAATTGAACACAAAATTTTCCTTGTACCATACATCGATGACCCAAATGATCTAATTTAATAATTAAAGAACATGCCGATATATTTACAGTAAAAACATGCAAAACAAAAAATTGTGCTAGATTTGTCGACTGGGCTACACCGGGTATTTATAGAAGTAGGAATACATTGTATGAATTATATGCTACCAGAGAGACAATGTTAGATGATCCAGTTTTTATCTTATATGTAAGGAATTACTCAAAAGTCTTCAAACCAGTTTGTCATGCGGCTAAGTCACTGTTTTTGAGAAAAATAGTAGAAAATTTAACAAATAAAATAAAAGCAACTTGGAAATTAATTAATAATGGAACAGGTAAATCAAGGGCTCGCAATATACAGTTCAAATTATATATAAATGGTACAATTTTGACAAAGGAACAGGATGTTGCGAATGCATTTGATAGTTTTTTCTCAGATATACCAAAAATAGTGACCAAATCGTTAAACTCTTCAGCCTCCAGAGCTTCCGTTCTATTAGAATCTAGTGTTGTAAAATGTAAGAATGAGTTTAGTTTTAGCTACATTAACGAGGCTAGTATTGTAAAAGCATTCAAGTTAATTAATATAAAAAATACAGAAGATCTTTGGGGAATGTCTACAAAGGTGCTTGGTGTCATTATCTTAGATATTGCACCATGTTTAGCTTATATTTTTAATAGATGTATCGACGAGGGAGTTTTTCCCGATCTCATGAAACACAGTAAACTCATTCCTATGTTTAAGTCTGGAAGTGAAAGTGATCTCGCTAATTATAGACCGATATCGATATTACCTGCTTTAAGTAAAATCTTTGAAAAAATAATTCTTAATCAGTTATTATACCACTTTAACGTTAACGGCCTGCTACATAGTAACCAATACGGATTTACTAAAGGTCGATCAACAGCTGATGCAGGTATAGCGCTCTTAAAGCATATATTTGAGGCCTGGGAGAAGTCCCAGGATGCAGTTGGGGTATTCTGCGATCTATCTAAGGCCTTTGACTGTGTGAGTCATGCAACCCCAATCACAAAGTTAAAATATTATGGCATTAAAAACCGGGCGATTGACCTCATACAGTCTTATCTATCCAAAAGAGTCCAGAAAGTAGACGTGGGTGGTGAGGGGTCTTCACGATCAATTATTGATATAGGGGTACCTCAGGGATCGATAGGCCTTTTTTTATTCCTAGTATACGTTAACGATTTAACTTTTTTTGTAAAAATATTTGTGATATAGTTTTATTTGCAGACGATACGTCTTTAATTTTTAAAGTCGATAGAGGTAAAACCAGTATTTGCGATAACGTAAATGAATCCTTATCGTTAGTTCTTAACTGGTTCACTGTAAATAAATCTTTTGCTTAATTCAAAAAAAACTAAATGTATCAAATTCACTTAGTCAAATGTTATTCATAGCCCGTCCAACATTGAAATAAATGGAGAGGCAATGAATCTTGTAAATTCCACGATCTTCCTAGGTCTTAATATTGATGCAAAACTACAGTGGGGACCACAAATTGAAACACTTGCTGGTAGGCTTAGTTCCGCTGCATATGCAGTTCGTGCGATACGGTGGCTTACTGATGAAGCTACAGCTAGACTAGTTTATTTTAGTTTATTTACTTCCATAGTGTTATGTCATACGGCATAATTCTCTGGGGGAAAGCAGCTGATATTGGGAAAATATTTGTAATTCAAAAAAGGGCAATACGTGCCATTTATAAAATGAAACCACGAGAATCTTTGAGAGAAATATTCAAAGAAATTAATATTCTCACAATAACTTCACAATATATATATAAAAACTTGTTATACACCCATAAAAATAGAGATGGGATTCAGCAAAATAGTGACCTTCATAAAATCAACACTAGGAATAAACAAAAATTATACATCCCTAGGTTTCGACTAGAAAAAGTTAATAAGTCATTTATATGGAACACGGTGCGCTTCTATAATAAACATCCTGAAAATTCTACTAAACTACCTATTAAGAAATTTAAAGCATACATTAAAGGTAGTCTTTTGAAGAAAGCTTATTATAATATAAATGACTATATTATTGATAAGAATGTATGGCTTAATGTCGCTCTGCCGTCAGACAGTTAACCGACACACTTGAAATGTATAAACTCTCTTGTATTAGTATTTCGTAGTTAAGGTAGTTATAAGATGGATCATAAATATAAAAAAGCGCTAGGACCAAGACGAGTTTCTTGCCAATTATTCTCGAGCTTGGGTAAGGATGAATTGGCACCTAAATTCACCTAGTATGTAAGACGTTTCAAAGTGATCCTTGTGATTGTATTAATAAATCATCTTTTGACTTTGACTTTGACTTTGAATGCAGTATAGTATTATGTTATCTGTGGTAATGCTTGACTAGAAATTGCGTAACAGCCTCATTTTTAAACCTTAAAAATAATATGAAAGCTACATACTACTTTCTTTTATAAAATAATAAGTTTATTATTAACCCCCGAAACCCTGCATACTAAATTTCATTAAAATCATTGAAGCCGTTTCTGATTCAGATTATATATAAACATATATTATATACATTCAAGAATTGCTCGTCTAAAGGTATTAGATAATAAGTCCGAAACAATATCATGCACTCTATTACAGGAATTGCTGATGCGGTTAAGCTTAAGTGGGACTGGGCAGGTCACGTGAGTCACATGCATTTAGACAGATGGGACAATATGATAATCCCTGACAGCCAGACGGACTAAGGCGCACGGCCGAAAAGGCGTCGGAGGGACGATCTTGACAATTTTGAGAGAGGATGGTGGGCGATCTCGAAGGATAGAGCTAGTTGGAAGGATTTAGGGGAGACTATTGGTCAGCAGAGGGACGATATATGTAGGTTAAATATAAAAAAAATGCTTCACACAACATCATCTGGCCTTAAAGTAAGCAGAACTTGTGTTATGTACATGACTCTTAAACTACTTCCATTTTTTGTATTGCTTACTAGTTGCGGCTATATTGAATTGGTATGGACCTAATCACTAGTCAATCTTATTCTTACTGGAGCAGTAGTGGTGAAACAGAGCAGTAATGTTTTTTTTCTTGTACTATTGTTCGAATAGACGTTTCTGAAATAATTATCATAAACGTCTGTGTAGGCTATGTATAGTAAATACAGGATATTATTATCTTCTCCCTACCTTAAACTTGTTCTTTCAATATTAGGAGCATATTATTGTCGAACAATGCGATTTCAAATAGGTACATCAATAGCACAATGTAGTACTACGGTTATAGTCCTTGAGGCGACCCCTAGGTATTAACTTACATTTACACACTCAACACCCACTCAGCTATGTTTTGAGCTCGGCTTTGAAACATTTTTGTACCCATTTCACTTTGAAAAATGAAATGATTATGATGTTGAAAGGTACATGAGAGTATGCCAACAACCAGTTTCAATATGGTAAGTAGATTTAAACTGAAGATGGATATTGTAGGAGTTGTGGAAAATATGTAAATTATTTTATGACGTGCCTTTCAAGGCACTGGAGAAAGCAATCCATTCAAGTCCTGGTCCTCGCAGAAGGTAGCTTATCTTCATAGATCTGTAGGTAACGTCTTAGCTATGCCACGAGCGCTTCGAATTTATGCGAATGTTTAAACAAACTGCAAAGTATCATGACTATTATTTTATGTTCTAAACTCATGCCTAACCCCACGGTGAATGATAAATACATGTCATGATCATCATCATTAACCGCCCGCCTTTGTTTGTAATATCCACCTCGACCCTGAATTAATCTCTGCAACCTACGGCCTACGACTAGGTACGGCCTACGACTAGGCCACCTATCACACTGGCAATCGACCCACTGTTCTATATCCACTCACCATTATTACATTTAACTACTAATACATACATATCTCGCTAAATACTAATAAAAGCTGATTTCAAATGATATTTTCAGAAATTACTAACAATCTAGTAGTTAAAACTACTCGATTGTTGGTGATTTCTCTCTTTTTTAAGGGTTCTGATGTCTATATGCAACTCTTATAGTTTCGCTATATCTGTCTGTCTGTCTGTACGGTCTTAATCTTCGTTAAGCTTGTGGAGTATTAAATAAATAAATAAATAATCCTGGACATTTCATACAGCATCATCTGGCCCCAAAGTAAGCAGAGCTTGTGTTGTGGGTACCACATGATTGATACACTACTTATATACTTTTTTTGTAAATACATACATATTATAAATAGATACACCCAGACCCGGGACAAATACTTGCACATCATACAAAAATTTCTCCCGCGGCGGGAATCGAACCCGCAACCTTCTGCGTTACAGCCGGATCTTAGGCCAATATGCCACAGAGGTCGTCAAAGTATTAGTTTTATCGTGATTAAATGTTGTACGGTAATACACATTCGTGCCCCTACAATGTTATAAAATATAATATATGTAATAATTATATATGTGTAATATATTTTTTAAATATATTACTATCCCATCGTGTGGCATATCGTTGGATAGGTCTTTCGAAGATACTATGAGGTTGTTTCGCTTGATATTTATAATTAATAATAATGTGAATGTCTTCTAATGTGAAGAAGGGTAATCCAATCAATTCTTCCACCCCAATATTATTAACTGAACTTAACAGATGTTGATTAAATTTGTTAAGGAGACAGAATGTATCTTGATTACGGAAATAGACAAATTTATATCTATATTCCGTCCGAAGCCACGTGCAGAAGCTATTACATGAATTATGGTGGACCACTCACACATAAAAAAAGGTGGACCACTCATAGTTTGTCTCATTATCCTGATCAAGACTTCGGGATTAGCGATTTTACAAATCCGATACCCAGTAGCGTCTTTGTGTCAAGCACGCGTTTACACAAAAATAATAAATAAATAAATAAATAAATAATCCGGGACATTTCACACAACATCATCTGGCCCCAAAGTAAGCAGTGCTTGTGTTATGGGTACCACATGACTGATGGGTATACTACATATAAACTTTTTTTTTGTAAATACATACATATTATACATAGAAACACCCAGACCCGAGACAAATACTTGCAGATCATACAAATATTTGTCCCGCGGCGGGAATCGAACCCGCAACCTTCTGCGTCTCAGCCGGACCTAAGCCCACTGCGCTACAGAGGTCGTCGATAATAGTTTAAAATAACTAAAAACCGCTTAAATAACACCGAACTAAAAAATTGAAAATAAATAATAGTTTAAAAAACTAAAAAAAAGCAGTGGGTGCTTGATGTCAATTGTTATAATATTTTAATGACAGATATTGGTAAAAGTACAAAAGACATTAATATCTTAAAAAGCACTCCACGCTTTTCTACAATGAAAGATTTTTTTTTGAATTACCCTATTTTTAATTTAAATTTATTGGTAGTTATTTTCTACTTTTTAGTTTGCTTTTTTATGAAAGCGTGTTTTTAAGTTTTGTAAACTATTATTTATATTATTCGTAACTTTGGAACACTGAACAAGATAAAAGTAGAATCTGTTTTAGTATCAATTAATGTTATTGTTGCAGCAACCGCATATAAACAACCACGGTATTACAATGTATTCTTTTATAGCTTAAAAAACTTCTACAAATGGTTCCGTACATCATTTCGCAGATGCTTTGGATGATTAATAAATAAATAATAAATATCGCTGGACAATGCACACAGCACCTTCTAGTCCCAAACTAAGCATAGCTTGTATTATGGTGACTAAGATGACTGATAGAATAAACATTATATACATTTTAATACATACTTATGATACTTTATAACACCCAGACACAGAACCAACACCTATGTTTGGTTTTCACACAAATGTTTAGTTTTAGTTAGTTCCTGGGAGGGAATCGAACCCTCAACCTACAGAGCAGAAGGCAGAGTTCTTACCAAATGAGGTGACTGGACAGTCAAAATTATTTAAATAAAATTATACAAAGTTAAGAACTTTTTACTCACTTACTCACTTACGCCTCATTAGCCTGAAACATGTTTTAGATGGAGTTACATAAAATATAATATACCTACTAGTATATTGGTAGTTCTCCCCAAAACTATGATTTTGCGATGTTGATTGTTTCGTATAATTAATAAGTAGATACCTACATAAAACCCAAAAAAATACTTTCGTTAGGTATGTGTGGCTCAAATGAGCCCAAACACGGGTATTCCCATATTTTTATTAATTAATAAGTTCCATGGAACAGGTTCTTGACTCCATCATCAGACAAACAAGGGTGCTCATATAATGTGTTGCTTTTTGGTTAACCTGTTATGTAAGAGACTGGTGCTTGGTGGTTCAAAGAACTTGAAATACAGGTCTCCAGGTCCTGACTTCGCGGGATTATCCAACTGTTATGACAATTATTATTGGAATTGAAATAGGAAATAGGACAACTACCTATATAAAAAACAAAATAAAATTATGTTCTTATGAACCGTTTGTCATATTTTTAGTAGGATCTCTAAATTGCTACCATTTCTACAATAGAGTTCTGATAACTTATCTTAAACATGGTTGCAAAGTGCACTCTCTTCTTGACCTTAGAAGGTGAAAAAACTTTTTTCCTATCACAAAGTCATCTTAAGAAATGTGGTATAAAAGGGGAATGGAGGCTGAGTGGAGCACAGTTGAACTCCCACTGGGTTGGCTGCAAGATGAGAGCTGTTTTCCTAGTAGTTTTAGGCCTGGCCTCAATGGCCATGGCTAAAACCACTCTCGTTGACAACCTTGTCAACCTTGGTAAGTCAGTTATTTTACCATATGTTTGTTTAAGATCTAAACATACATCGTATGCATAATATACATCGTGTTTTTTTCTTTGCTATATAATGTTCTAGATTCCATGCATATTGCATTAACATTTTCTACATTTTACTATAGTTATATAAATTTATTTCAGATCTAAAAGGCAGACAGCTAGTCATTCTAAAGCTGATGAACAATATCTTGGACCATGTCACCGACAAGGACATTGTAGAAGTTGGCAGAAACTTCAACATTGACGAGAAAGTTCATTATTACACCGTGAGTCAATATCCTCAGCAAATGTTTTCTTTTTGTTAAACTATCCTACTAATAATACATTTTCTTTGTCTAGAAAATTGACGTTGTCAAAGATGTGGTCAACATCCTAAAGGTTGGCACTCTACCCCGTGGGGAGATCTTCACTCTCAACGTGGAACGTCAAATGAAGGAAGTAGTCACTATGTTCCACCTGTTGTACTATGCCAAGGACTTCGCTTCTTTCATTGAAACTGCATGCTGGATGCGCATGCACTTGAACGAGGGTATGTTTGTTTATGCTCTCACCGTTGCCTGCCGCCACCGTGAGGACTGTAAGGGAATCATACTGCCCGCCCCATATGAAGTCTACCCCTATTATTACGTCCGTGCTGATGTCATCCAGAAAGCTTATTTGATCAAAATGAAGAATGGCTTGCTTGACTTGAAGCTGTGTGACTTCTATGGAATCAGGAAAACCGACAAAGGGTTATACATCATAGACGAAAACATTTTCGACAAGCGTGTCTACTTGAATGACGAGGACAGACTCAGATACTTCACCGAAGATATTGATCTCAACACTTACTACTACTATTTCCACATTGACTACCCATTCTGGATGAAGGACATGAACATGAACAAGTTCAACGTAAACAGACGTTTTGAGCTGACTCTGTACGTCTACCAACAAATTCTTGCGAGGTATTATTTGGAGCGTCTGTCTAACGGTCTCGGACCCATCGTAGAGCTGTCATGGTACAAACCCATCACGAAGGGATACTGGCCTTGGATGTTGTTGCACAACGGTGTTCAGCTCCCCGTAAGGTTCAACGACCAATACATTGTTAAAAACAATGATGTCACCGCCATCAACCTAGTTGAAACTTATGAGCGTATCATCAGAGAGGCTATCATCAAGGGTTACATAGAGGTAAGCAAAAACGCTCACATTCAACGTACCAAAAACATGCATGAAAAGTAATAAGGTAGTAGTTTTAATATACCTATAATTTAACAAATTTGTCTTTTTTTAGATCAACGGACTTAGGCTGGAACTTACCAAACCTGAAGACATTGAGATCCTCGGAAAACTGATCTTTGGTAAAATTGACAAAACTCACTTGGACGTGAACTGCGTTACTGCGTACCGCTACCTTCTCATCATCATGAAATCAGTACTTGGCCTCAACACAATGACATCTGACAAGTAAGCTACTTTATATGACTGAGATTTAAAATAAATTATATTTGCATTGAAATATATATATAGGATAGGAAATATAGGTACATTCCGTACCTACTGTACTATTTAACCTATTTAATGTTTTTTACAGATACTTCGTCTCTATCTTGGACAACTACCAGACTGCTCTTCGTGACCCCGTATTCTACCAGCTGCAAAAACGCCTCGTTGACCTTGTCGTTTTATTCAAGAAACGCCTGCCTTGCTACACCACAGACGATCTCTACTTCCCTGGAGTCAAAATAGAAAATGTTGTAGTCGATAAGCTTGTCACTTACTTTGATGACTATCTTATGGATATCAGCAACGCTGTGGTTTTGACTGAAGATGAAATCAAGAAGACCCATTCTGACATGGCTATCTTCGCTCGCAAGCGTCGCCTGAACCACCAGCCGTTCTCTGTCACCCTTGATGTTCTTTCTGACAAGACCGCCGATTGCGTCGTCAAGTTTTTCTTAGGACCTAAATATGACCACCTTAAACGTCTCATCGACATCAACTACAACCGTCTCAACTTTGTTGAGCTAGATTCTTTCATTTACAAGCTCGTAACAGGAAAGAACACTATTGTAAGGAAATCTTTTGATATGCACAATCTAGTCCGCGATCGCATCATGACCCGTGACTTGATCAAGAAATTTGAAACAATCACTGACATTAAGGATCTGCTTGTTAAGGATCTTAGGAACGCAAACACTGGATTCCCAACCAGGCTGCTGCTTCCTAAAGGTCATGTTGGTGGTATGGACATGATGGTATACGTCATCGTTTACCCCTTGAGAACAGTTGAAAATGTCGATTACAACATCTTGGACGTGACCCGCAATGACTTCGTTGTTGACTTCAGGTCGACCGTTCTTCTTGACAGAATGCCTCTAGGTTTCCCGCTAGACAGATACATCAATGTTGCTAAATTCTACACTCCTAACATGAAGTTCGTTGATGTGACCATCTTCCACAAGCAACAAGTTTGCGACATGAAGACCAGGTGGAACAAGTATGTGTTGAAAGGATACAACCTCTTCTACGACAGGACTGTCATCGACTCTAACATGTACCTCGTTGACACCAACACTCTACACCTAAACTCAGTAGTAGATCAATAGCTTCAATTAAACGACTCATCTAATTTGTAGGTTTGATCTAAATATGATTTTAGATTAGATATACAAACGAAAATGTATGCATTTAAATAAATAAATGACATGATTTCAGCATTATTTTTGTGTTTGCTTTAAGTTGCCATCCATCCATCCATTAAAATATGGTTACTGAAGTTGCTCCATGTTATAAATCAATTTTCTTTCTAAGTAGCGATATAAGTAATCATTAATGCCAAGTGAAATACAATACAACACCCAGAGACAGAACAAACGTCTTTTTTCATCATAAAAAGATTTGTCTTGGGAAACAAACCTAATTAGATACTTCTGAAAAACGTCATAAATGCCTCGTTACAGTTAGGTAATTCTTGTTACTCTCTAATATTATTATAAAACGTTTCACAACGTTTAACGACCTAATTACGTACGCCTAAAAACTTTAGAGAAACTTTAGGGTATCTAAATAACTTCGTAAAGTCAGCTTAAACTTAAGAAGTCTCTGAACGTTTTCGATTACGAAAAAACACGCAACCGTACCTAATTATTAAGTCCAAAAGCTAGTATCTCACTTTTGTGCACAAACCTAATTCGTTAACAGATATCTTACTGCAAATTCTACTAATAGCTCTTTTATTTTTATTTTATTATTATATTTATTTATTTATTCTATCAATAATAATTCCTAGATACTGTTCGTCCTAGATAATTGTAGTACTAAGGGTCAGTCGTAACGCCCTCTAGCAGAAGTCTGATGAAATAGTGTGGATATTCCCTTGCAAACTAAAGCATGTTCCCAAAGGAATTTACGTTTGTACCTATTATTTAGTAATACAGTCTTTACGCGCTAGATGGCGGGAAAAGAGCAGTAACTTATTATTTCGAAAAACCAAATTGTTGGTCAAATAAAACCCAAATAAAGATAAATAACTTAATAAATAAAATGTTATTGTGTATTAGCAACATTAATCATTAACCTTTTAGTAGAGAGCATTGGTGGTCTAGTGGTAATATCCACGCCTTCCGATCCTAAGGTCATAGGTTCGAATCCAGTCGTGCACCAATGGAATATTCTGATAGAAATGTATGTGCACTATACAAGTATTCTCAAGCGGTAAGGAAAACATGGTGAGGATACCGGGATGTCGTAATACCTAAAAAGGTCAAAGACATGTTCACGAAAGGAGCCTCTGAGGCGCACTTTAATCCTTTCACCACACTGGTTAGAAATAACTAGTGTACGATAAAATAAGAAGGTGATAGTAATAATAACACGCGTCTTACATAATAGGTAAATTTAGGTACCAATTCCTCCTAACCCAAGTCGGAGAAGAACTGGCAAGAAAATCATCCTGGTCCTAGCGTTTTTTTGTATGATCCATCTTATATCTAGTTAAGGTCTTAAGATCTGCCGATTTCCATGATTACTTGGCGAGGCTCTACGTCCCCAACAACTATTGCAGTAACAGAAAGCACCAGCTGTTCCAAGAACCTTCTTCTCACACGGTTGCGTACGCACAGTCTCCCATTCCACTTACTCTTTCTGCGCTGAATACCCTCTTGAATGAGAACCCTGAATGTAATGTGTTTGCGGACGGATGGGAGGTGATTCTATCTGAATGTCTGAGGTTCTGTGAGAAGTTTGTTTGAGTGTGTAAATGCTTACTTTACTACCAGTTATTATTTTTATTATCATTGGTTTCTATTATTGTTCTTTTTTTTTAATTAGTGTTATTGACATGTTTGTACTAGTTAATAATAAATAAATAATTACTTAATCATGATAACAGTAGTTTATACATTGCAAATATGTCAGTTAACTGTCAGAGGACAGAAGTGCTCTATCGAAACCTCCACTCCAACTTTGAAGTTTATAAAACAGAGAAATACCTAGACTGATATACTACTTATATACAATTTTTTTTGTAAATACATACATATTATACATAGAAATACCCAGACCCGAGACAAATACTTGAATACTTGCAGATCATACGAACATTTGTACCGCGTCGGGAATCGAACCCGCAACCTTTTACGTTTCAGCCGGACCTTAGCCCAATACGCCACAGAATTTATTGATTATTTATTTATTATATATTTGATCAGAGAGTCGAATTTTGGTTCTAAAAAAATCAAGCTTAGTCATAAAATACGACAAAAATGCGGTCATTTATGCCACATATTTTGACACATGCCAGTAAATCATCATGAAATTTGGCAAGAGGCAAGGTCTCATAGCACAAGTAAACGAAAATAGGCGAAAACCGTTAATTTGTACCTACTCTAATCACATAAACAATATTTCATTGTATCTCCTTGTTGGAGAAATGTTCTGTGCTTTCATATTTAGTTTAAGAAGAAATAGTGACCTTGATTGGACTCATACCAAATGGTATCCGATTATAAAAGAACCATGTGTGTGAAAAAAGGTGCCGGCGCGACTTTCGGACTTGAACAATCTTTTGTAGTTTGTATTATTCATAACAAATGTTATTTTTATTTTATCATTTTACTGTAAGTTCAATAACTTATCACATATAAATAAATTACTCATGTTATGTCTTTAATGTATCATTTTGATAACCTATTTACCTAACACTTGGGGGGTTATTGCCGTTATGATAATGTATCGACCTTGACTTTGTCTCTTGTAAAACATCATTTCGTTAGGTTTTCTTCGCTTATGAGGCGCTGCGCAAACGTAGACACTTTTTGTTGCCGACACGGCGCACCATCACAGAGGACCCTATATACATTAAACAAAGAGTTCTTTAAATGTGTTGTAATCTCTATTCATTGAAATACGAGTAAGAATGAAAAAGACAGAGCATACTTAAACGCCACGCTTACAAATAATGTGATATAAAATAAGGATTAATCTACCCAGTCAAACTAATATAATAACTATAAAGCCGATTTCAGAATACACGATAAGGCCAAACCGAACAGGCGAACCTGCGTCAGTTCAGACTGAACGGATTAGTGCACATACACTGCACAATCGCATCACTTCATTTCCGCAAGAAATTGTCGTGAATAAGGGACGAAAGAGAGTTATTACGTTTCGCTGCCATAGCTAGTAGGTACACAAGAAACTCTGTGGACTAAAATGTTTAAAAACTTGTTACGATAAAATAAGCAGTATTTATACACATTTATTTTACTATTACTGAAGCTAGTTTATTTATCATTACTTGGATGAAGGAGTATGAAAAAAAAAGTTTGAGCGCCTGACTCTAATCTGATAGTCCTTGCCACCAGAAGGAAAATATAAAATATTCTACAATCACAACAGGTGTTTGAGTTTATTTAAAATATTTAAATAGTCTTTGGACTTATTAACCTAAAGAAGCTCAAAATTTTTAGGTAAATTTCAAAATATATTCTTTTGACCACGACTATGTGAATACGATTTTTAATAACACCATACGCTCGTCCTCACAGTCAGAGCTCAGTCGCAAACTGAACTATGACCATACATTAGACGTTCAGTCCATCCGGTCAGGCAGAAGTGTTTGAATTGCTTTAGTAAATCCGGCAGCCGTAAGAGCGATGACTTTCAGGCCGTTTCATGCGGTCCGTTCAGACGAAACTGAAAATAAAACTCCTTGTGTGTAGTAGCCCTAAAAATAAAAAGTCATTTCAAGAAAGGAACTTTTGATTTTTGTTCCAAGTTTAAGTGTTATAAGTTCGTTTGCTCTAAACTCTGAACCATCTGGCAAAATCATCCTATTCAACTCTGCTTACTTTGTATCTAATATGTGTGTATAAGGGTAAGAAGAAGAAGAAGATGTGACGTAAACGTAACTAGTAAAGGTTGCTAATGCCCGAATACTGATACGCCACATAGACATTTGGGACCAACACATGTAAAGAGTTTTAAATAGGAAATTTCATTCAACTCTTCAGAAGGTATTGGAATGTTGATAGATGCAGAAAGTATTAGGTACATAAAATTAAACTTTTTGTAAATTCCGACGGCCATTATTTCAAACAGCTTTGGTAGAGGAGTGACACATTGAGGTTCAATTATGACGCAAGTCCAAGGGTTATGTTGCGTTTAGTAATCGAACGTATGCGTCATCGTATTCTAGAACAGACTGCAGAGCAAAAATTTCAAACTCGCATTAAGAAGATATGCATAAATTTTTACAGCATTCCACTTAAAACTGTCTGAAAATCTAAACGTTTAACTTAATTTGAGATTAAGTTTTGTTCTCAAGTCTCTGACGCCACTTGGACGTTTACTTCGATGTTAGGACAACGACTCGCTATCATTTCAGAAGTAACTTTCGGAACTTTAGTCCATTGAACCAATGTTATGTTATATCGGGTATAAATTGATGCATCTTTTTGGAAATGTCACAGTCACACAAGCAAGATGAAGACGTTAGTAGCTCTAGTGGCTACGCTAGTGAGTGTTTCAGGATACCTTATCAATGTTCCAGTGGCACCTATGGTAGAGCCAAGTTTGGGTAAGTGAGTTAACATTTAATTCGTTTTTAAATGACACAGGCTGTTGCATGTAGAGACCCGAAATTATAATTTTAGGATGGAAAATTTGTAATTGTATTTTTTTTTCTTAAAAGTTAATAAATACATTTTTGAGAGCTATGTTCTGGTACTTAAATAATAACTAGCAAAAATAAACTACTTTAACTTATGTATTTACTCTTCAAGGTCAAGCCTTTTTAGGGTTCTGAAGTGAACAAGATACCCTTATAGTTTTGTCTTTTTTACGGTTCTGAAGTGCACAAGAAACCCTTATAGTTTTGCCATGTCAGTTTGTCTGTCTGTCTGTATCTCCGCCCCTAATAAGAGCTCTAGCTATTGGTTTGAGGGGTAAATAGGGTTGACTTTTTTTATTTATTTCCCTATTGTGGGGTATATAGTTGGATTCAAAAGTATGAGGAGGTTTCTTGAACAGGTTTTCGATACAGATATATTCGTCTAAGTAGTATTGAGCTTTGAGAAGTGTTCGCACAAATGATTTCTACCTATCTTGTTACAAATAACAAATCATCAATCCAACTCATCGCGTTAAGGTTCGCTCAGTTGATAGACGAAATACTACAATTATTTTTGTTTTAGCCCCAGCTGGATGGATCCACATACAGAAACTTATAATTCCTCTTTTCGAAAACGTGTGTGAAGCAAGTGATGACCCCATGGTTCAGAGGTTATCACAGGAGTTTATAAATACCTCATCTGCCGCAGATTTTTGGGTACGTTTTAATTTGTTTCCTTGTATGTTTTCATCGGTTTCTTTGTAATGGCAAGACATTTTTTGACCATCCATCATTAGAGACTGAATTATAATTAATGTTTTTTTCCAGGAAGCTGATTGCTTCACAAAACTACAGCAGCTAAAATCAACAAACGGTTTGTTAGCTAAGGGAGAGATATTTACAGAATACAACCCTGAACATCTTACTGAGCTTAAAATAGTATTCGATGTTTTGAAAAACGCCAAAACATTTGACTTGTTCTACAAAGCTGCTTCATGGGCTAGGCAAAATCTCAACTGCGGTCTTTTTGTTGATGTTATATACCTGTCTCTAGAAAATAGAAGAGATACGGACAAACTGACATTGCCTGCACCTTATGAATTGCTACCAAACTACTTCATCCGTAAAGATATCATCATTCAAGGCTCGTCACTGCTCGCTGGTCAAAATATAGCACCATCGGCAGGTGTGCGAGACGAAGGCAATGCGTACACACTAGATGCCAACTACACAGACAATATTTACGATGGTGATGATGAAGCAAAACTGGCTTACTACCGTGAAGACGTCGGTCTTAATTCATTCTACTTTTTGAACATGCTGAAATGTGCTCCGTGGCACAACGTAGGCGTTGACATCAACAGCAGATATGGCGAGGAGATGTACCACTGGATGAAGCAATGGATGTCTCGATACAACATGGAGAGGTATTCAAACGGGTTGGCGGAAATAGACGGCATGAGCTGGAATCTGATAGCCGATATACCTTATGATCCCATGTTAGTGTACTCAAACGGGCAAGAGTTCATACACAGAACTTCGCAACTAAGCATAGAGGAAAACGAAGACAAAGCACTACTGGAAACTATTGAAAATAATCTGGCTACAGTTGTCGGTCACATGGTAAGTTAATTTAACAATGTGCATGTTTTGTATTGCGGTTAAACGATTATTTTTACAAGGTGCGGTATTTTCAGAGGGAGAGTGGTTATAATAAGACCCAGATATTGAATCACTTGATGGAGATTCTAGTTACTGGCGAAAGAAGCTATGATACCTTAGCACGACGGCTTCTCGGCAAAGCTCTTACCAACAACGGGTAAACAAACATTTTATTTACTAAAACTATTCCATTGACGATTTATTAATTTCCCACTGTTTTACCCTCTATTTCTTTTCAGAAATCCTTCTGTACTAGAGCACTACATGACTTCACTTAGAGATCCCATTTTTTGGAAACTGAACAAGAAAATGGTAGACTTAATAGACAACGCACTGAAAGTACTGCCTCCATACACTAAAAATGAACTTTATTTCCCAGGCGTGGAAGTTGTTAATGTTGAAGTCAAGAAAATGATGACTAGCTTTGACTATTTCGAATTTGATATCACAGATGCCCTTAAAATAGGAAATGGGGATACAACATTTCAAGTGAAGATAGGTCAACCTAGATTAAATCACAAGCCTTTTACAGTAAAAATCAATATTTCGTCACTTGTGACACAGAAAGGTATGGTCAAAATATTCCTTGGACCAAAAGTAATGCCTGGAGAATTTTCCAAAAACAAACATTTATTCGCCTTACTGGATTGTTTTGACATGAATTTGAAAAAGGGGTCAAATATCGTGACAAGGTCGTCTGAGGATATAACGCGTTTCTCGCCAGATTTTGCGTCCCTCCAAACTCTTCGTAAGAAGATAGAAGATGCTCAGTTTGGACTGGACTCACTACCTCTTAACAGTATAAGCTCACAGATCCAATATCCTTCGAGAATGGTTTTGCCCAAAGGTACAGCTGATGGGTTACAACTTCAACTGCTGGTTTTCGTGGCACCGTACATGAAAACCTCTCTCACAGGTGTGTACTCGGCCACAAGTTTTGAATTCAACGAAGCAATAATGTCAAAACTATACCCCTTAGATCTGCCTATAGAAGATAATATGATATTAGGCCTTCCAAATCTTATGTTCAAGGATACAATGGTTACCCACAAAAGTGTTGGTAGTGGGGGTTCTGGAGCCGATGGCTACGTTCGACCTACCCAACCAAACGCTTGGGCTAGGCAAGTTAGCCAAGATGTACCAGCCAATAGTTTTGACATGCATCAAATTGTTCAGAATGATAGCCCAGTTCAAGGGCATAAGCTAAAACAGTATGATTACACTTCTAAGAAAACCGGTGATTACAAATCAAATCCTTCATATCAAAAATCTGACTATTCATCGTATAAAAAGTTTGATTATAAAAATATAAACAAAGATGTAACAGGTGCACCCACAGACATACCTACAGAAGTACCAATTGAAAAGCTCACAGAAATACCTGAGAATATTGAAATTATCAATATTCCAGACACGGAAAATGTGGAACATGATTATTATGAAATGCGTAACACACCATTTGAAATGCAAAATGATGCTCCAGTTGTGAACACACAACGCCTTCAGTCTGATTACGCTGCTAAAAAGTCGTTTGACTATAAATCAAAACGACCGGGGTATTCATATCAAAAAACAGATTATAAAACTATCAACAAAGATATAACGGCCAAAGAAGTACCTACACAAATACCTATAGAAGTATCTACAGTGAAACATGTAGATATTGAAATTGTCAAGATACCTGATCTGGTAGATACGAGTCAAGATGATATAAAAGACGACAAAACTATGGAAAAGGACGATGTTGACATGGATTTTCTTAAAGTACTACAAATAGATGAAGAAAATCAAGAAATTAAAGTTGTACCAATGTTAAAGATATCTGTACCAAAGCAAAAAGCTTTTACGATATATGATTACGTGATTCATTGGCATCCATTTGAAGATGATCAGACAAAAGATGATAGTCAAGAAGACGAAAAAGATGAAGAAGATAAAGAAGAAAAGAAAAAGACTAGCACTAATAATATTCCCTACATTCATACAAGAGCCTAAAATCGACTCTTGTTAGTTGGTAGATGAGCGGATCGATACATTTTTGTAAGTGAATATATAAGTATGCAATAATGACGTTTATAATTAGGTACCTACACTACAATCTATTCGTCATTATTAGCAATCTAAATTGGTATAAAACAAAATAACACTGTGATGCCATATTGGTTGTATGGTTTTTTTACACATTACAATGTCTTATGTAGTATTTAATAGTAGTAGAACTAAGATGTGAAATTGTTGTTTATTAATAAAATGATATAAATTTTAGTTTTGAATTATTTTCGACAAGCCCAGTTAATAAGTTATGTACTTACCCTCATTACTAGGTAATCTTCAGTTTATGACATTTATATATTATTTTAATACTAACTGTCCCGCGACATCATCTGCACGTTTTATAAAAAAATATTACAGTAAAACGCAATCACTAACTTCGAATCGGTTAAGAGTATGGATGTACAGGGTTATTTTTGGATTACAAACAAAACTACAAACAATACTTCTTTATAATTTAGTTAAGATCAAGCTTCTGACCACAACTCCTTAGTAGAGTGCTTAGGCTGTGTCTGAAAAGTAAATATTTTTTGTACAGGGATTAATTCCCTGTTGCTTGGTATTTGGGCGAGGACTGTTTTCTGGAACTAGGCGGCTAGTGTGCCCTTTTTGCCCGAAGGGTCCCGTTGCTTATTCGGTATAGTTTATAATAATGATACGGACTCCGAGATAATAATGACTCTTCAACCCGATGCTGGCTAATAATTCCATTCCTTAGTAAAGTGTCATGTGTACAAGACACTTTGACACTACAAGATCTTGTGCCTGAAAAGGAAGTATTTTCCAGTTGCCCCGTTATTTAGTTTATCTTGTTACACACTTTAAAATTCTAATGATTCCGAAAAACAGCCGCCGCTAGCATTCGTTAGCGTTAGCATAGCATTTATCTAAGGCGTATGTATTTTCCCTACAGGGTTTCATGTCCCGCGCTGTCCCTTTGCTTATTTTGTATACTCTATAAAGATCAGGACTCTAAAATGATTACGATCGGGATCAGTTATTATTTCCAATCCTATGTAGAGTGCGTATCCCGTATCTGAAGAGTGAGTATTTTCTCAACAAGCTTTGATAAAGTGGGCAGCAGCTAGTCATAAATATTTCTTTGGTATTTAAGGTATGTAAATTAGTTTCAAGCAAAACTCACCATGTATCAAAACGCATAGAAAGAATTAACACATGTAATTCACATTTTATTCAGAGTTGTATTGAAAAATTATTAAATAAAGATTTATTTTGTATTTAAGGTATACATACCAAGATTCAAGCAAACCGCATCAAAATGTTCCCATACAAGTTTTAAACCCCTATTGCACCATTGTTCCGGGGTTGTTTGAAAATAAAACACATTAGTATGGTCATTTGTATCAAAGCATATTTGAGCAATGTTTTAGAATTGTAAGTTCAAGGAATACGATTTATCATACAAACGTTTTTTTCCCTTATAACCCTCATAGGGGTTGAATTTTGGATAATGCATTTATAGTGAGCGTTACATCCCTCAAAAACATTCCGTGCCAAATTTCAAACCTGTGACTCTTGTAGCTTAGGAGATTTCGTGATGAATGTGTGAATCAGTGACTGGATTTCTCTTTTATATTATATATTATGATTATAAAACGAGCAAATGAGAAATAATCATAGAACTAGCAATGAACTGATGCACATTATTACTTTTTCACGCGGTTTTCTATCATTATTATTGGACAAGTTCCAGAATTTTTACAACAGCTTCACGCTTTCCCTATTTTCATCGTAGAAAATTTAAAAACCATCGGTCACCACTGTGACAACGACTAGAACACAAATAGAAAATATTTTTACAGTCGATTACAAGGTTTCATGTTTCTTATTGTCCTTATTTATTGTTTTACTGTTGTTATAAATTGAAAATGCTTTGTAATGTATAATGAAGTATTCTGAATATCAACTACCAGTAGAGTTTTCGTCTGATCATCATTAGGTGGGATATATAAAGCAATAATATTAATATATGTCCTTGTTTTATTGCACACGTGGCTAGTTTTCGAATAAGAAAACATTTATGATGTATCGTTAAAGTCGGACGGTGTAAATTTGTGTTTTCTAAACAAACAGTAAATTATTCAAATCATATTCTAACACGAAGCATTTTTTCGACAAATAAAACAAAAATTTAAGTAAATAATAACAAGATTTCTATTTTGGCGTTAAATGCGCTTGTCTTTTGTATACACCATTTTTTTAACATTTTTTTAACTAATATTACGTTGAATAAACACTACATCAGCTATTTAGAAGTTTTTTATTTCAAGTTTAATGATTTATTAAATACTTTCTGAATTATTAACTTAGTTCCAATTAGATTTATTGACATTGTAATGGTTACCAACATTAACAAGATACAGATATTCCAAATTTCAGAATTTATATTCTGCAATATCACTGCAAAACTGCTGACAGTGGGCAAATTGTTCCAACGTCAATTCAGTCTGAATTATAGTTAACTAGCGACCCGCCCCGGCTTCACACGGGTGCAATGCTGATACTAAAACAAAGAATGTATTTATTTACAACATTGTCTAAGAGAATAACATAACCTAAGAGATATACATACAGGGAATTCAGGAACTAGTATTTTAAGCCTGAACGAGGAGATTCCGATCATGAAAATTAACAGTTGTGGGGGAACAAATCCTAAGAATGAATATTTTCAGATTTCCATACAAAAACATTTAAGAAATAAAATTGACAACCCTTTTTATTTTGTCAACAATGTTTCTAAGTGCGTTACCTACCTACATACCTAGTTTCGCGTGAGTTCAAATTGTCTGCTAAGCTAGGCTAGATACATAGGTTGGTGTATGTAAGTATCTTTTGACGTAGGTACCTACATAACATACTGACTGCGGTATTCACACAAGCCATGTTCTTTCATTTGTAGCCCAAAACTAAGTAGATATTTATTTAACTACCTACTAATCCAGCAGCTAATCTAATTACCTATTCGTCTCTTGAAAAACAATGACTTAAATGTTATGGTAAAAAAAGCAACTACTTATGTAGATTACAATACCGTTTAATGTCTTGTTCTAGGCGGATCCATAAAATTTTGAAAATTGACAATAACAAACAATACATTACACGATTAGTAGGTGCCTATTCTAGGTACTACCTCCTAGGTATCCAACACAAAGCACTTATGATTGAGTTAACAAAACACATGGTCACTCGTAAAAATCACACTCACAATGGTCACAAGAATGGTTCAATATGCCAATCTATGGTTCATGGTTTGGCGCGGCACCAACACTCAAAATCATATCGTGTCGCGTCGGTCGTATTCCTCATTACTATAGGGTAGGACAGGACGTCACTCACTCGAAACGGAATGACGAAACTCTTTACAGGAACTAGGAAGTTGACCGCGAGACGTACAACAAATCACTGAGCAGCAAAAATCAATTCAAAGCAAAATAAAAGCCTTTGAAATTTCCGACAATTTTTTAAGGTTCATTTTATATGTGAAAATTCAAACCTATCACAATAATGACAATAAATGTTGGTAAATACTACTTTGGTTCTTAGTGAAGTTATTTTGTTTAGTTTATTCTGTGGTCATGTCACTGCTTATTTCTTGTTCACTGAATCCTTTAACCACTCTGGTTCTGTCACCATCAATCACTGGACTCTTTTTAAGGCTACTTAAAGAAAAAAAACCAGTGACAAAAGAAATTAATGCAACACAGAGTGACCAAGATAAAACCAATGACAGGATTAATAAATAAATTAATGAATAAAATAAATAAATTCTCAACCGGAACAACGACAAAAAATAAATACCTACGGAACCTATTTCTGAAAAAATAATAAATGTCGGCTTATTACAAAGTTAGACTATTTTGGAATTAGCCGAGATTTATTATTTATTATGTGGATTGAACTCTTCTGATTGGTTGTCGGTTTTGTTTGACACCTTTTTTGAGACGGATAAAAAGCCGCGAAGCCACAGAGTCACACAATGAGATGGACAGATAAAACTATGAATTGAATTTCTATAAGATTTACCTACCTATGCAATCTACCTACTTACGGAAAATTTTGGTTAGATACCCAATGCTTTAATTTTTTTATGAAGATCTGAATCAAATTGTTTTAATAACGAGTTGTGAACATGTTATCATCATCATCATCATCATAAACAACCACAATTTCTGTTTATTTAAAAAAAAATCAGATTTATTGTTATTGACACATTTGACAGTAGAACAAACAAGATTATTTTAAAAATAGCAGCTGAACTCAACTAAAAAACAAAAATTGTCTTTCCTCTCAGAGGCATCAAAATGTAGGCAACTTTAATGTTTGTGTTGTTACGTGAAATCATACTTCATTTTGAGATCACGCTCAGAGTTCAATAAACAGCTGATTTTATGGATGTTACCATTTGTAGTAAGTGCAGATTTGAAGCAAACTTTGCTGCTCATTTCTCTAATGAAAAACATTGAACTTATAAAAGTTGTAAAACGTATGTTGTTCTCGAAAGTATCGAGAATCGGCCAACCTCGGCATAACATACTAGTTCCAGACCACCCTGTATACCATCTCCGACTTTTTTGTAGACTTTTTTAAGGTGTACAATACTGTAGTACATTATTTTGATCTATCTCGTAGGGTTCAGCCAGCGTTTGCAATGTAAGCGCAAATAAATAATAGTTTAAAAAAACTAAAAAACACGATTTATATAGAAAACCAAACTAAAAAATAGAAAATAAATTTTAATAGATGTAAGTATGTAAGAAAAAAATGTTTTATTTAAAAAAAAATATTATTGCATTGTCATCGGTCTGCGACAGGTGTGCAAAATTTGAAAGAAAACTGGCCGTTTAAAGAGGGTCAAAATCGCGTCCTAAGGAGTCGGTTACAAACATACATACAAGTGAAGCCTCACATTCGACCTCACATTAGAAAACTCTAAAATTATCAGTATTTCTCTACTATATTATGCATGTATTATACATATAAACGATCCTCTTGAATTACTCTATTTATTTAAAAAACCGCATCAAAATCTGTTGCGTAGTTTTAAAGATCTAAGCATACATAGGGACAGACAGACAGCGGGAAGCGACTTTGTTTTATACTATGTAATAATGGCAGCGTGACGTCATAGCTACAAACATTGCATAGATATTGAGGCGTTATAGAACAGTATGATTTTCTTTCTAATGTGGTTGGTATTTGTATAGACGCTGAAGCATAACCTGTCAAAATAGCGACCAAAATTATGGATTTCGTGCCAAAATGAACACACATTCCGCACCATTGACACCAATGATTCACATGATTCAGGAACTGCGAAGACATTGCGCTTGGCTGTGAAATCCAATTATTTTCATAACGGAATGTTAGGTTATAAATTTTACGTATGTCGGTTACGGATCGCCTAATAAATTTAACTAGATCCCGGAGATTCGGCTCAAAACTTCTTGATATCATATCGTTATTAGCTTTATGATTTACGAATGTTTATTTTGTATTATTTTACCTGCTTGTTATGTTTTTTATGGTTTCCGGAGCTTGCTTAGGCGCCAGCTTTTAAACATGTCGAAAAGTTGGAATCGTAGTTTTTTTTAATAGTACAGGAATGTCTATTGGTATTGCAATAAACGTTTTTTTTTAAAGGATCTCTATATGAATATGCAGTAGGATCACACCTCCATTAAATCACCGACACTACATTATGAGGATGCTCCCCCGTGCAGTTACTATATTTAACATACGGAACAGATGCCTATTACGGGAAGTGTTTTATTAGTATTTTAGTAGGTTAGAAGCGTTTGAAGTGTAGCTTACTCAGTAGTTTACAGTCAAATTATATATATTTGTTAATTTGACGACCTCTGTGATGCAGTGGGCCAAGGCCCGGCTGAGACGCAAAAGGTTGCGGGTTCGATTCCCGCCGCGGGACAAATGTTTGTATGATCTGCAAGTATTTATCACGGGTCTGGGTGTTTCTATGTATAATATGTATGTATTTACAAAAAAAAAGTATATAAGTAGTATATCAGTCATGTGGTACCCATAACACAAGCTCTGCTTACTTTGGGGCAGATGATATTGTGTGAAATGTCCGGCATTATTATTATTATTAATTAAATTTTAACATAGTTATATATTGGGTCTCTGATATTTTTTAATCTGAGCACTTTAGAGTTTTAGTTATATAGTAGTATATGATATACCTAGTTGTATCATCGAATTGCTGGTTGTTTAGGAAACCAAGGTTTAATTCATCAAAACAAATCAATTTGGCTCGTTTACTAAAACCAATGCTATCTTAAATGTGGAAATATAGATAAAACTGGCTGTTTTCCAAAATCTATCGTGGATGGTTATCCATTTTATACTAGGATATTATACCTACTGCAGATGTAAATCATAAACAAAGGAAACTACTAATTTACAATCTTAGCATAATATTAAGACTAAACATCTTTTGTAAATTGTTCTAGAGCTAGTTAAATTTCTTGCGACTTCGTATGGGTACCTACGTTTTCGTACAAAACAATAATAATAATAATACCGGACATTTCACACAGCATCATCTGGCCCTAAAGTAAGCAGAACTTGTGTTATGGGTACCATATGACTGATATACTACTTATATACTTTTTCTTTTGTAAATACATTCATATTATACATAAAAACACCCAGACCCGAGGCAAATACTTGCAGATCATACAAACATTTGTCCCGCGGCGGGAATCGAACCCGCAACCTTTTGCGTCTCAGCCGGACCTAAGCCCACTGCGCCACAGAGGTCGTCAATGCTATCAACATTCAACCCCGCCAGCACCCATTTTGCATGGTTGCTTTTTGAGGATTCCCTTCTGCTCTTTCATTTGAACCTGGGAAAGAAGATTAGGAAACCTTGGAATAACAAATCTTTGAGACTGTTTGTTGATTTGTCAGTCATAGTCAATTATATTTTATAAGATTTGGTATCAAAATAAATAATCTAAATAAATTACATTATCAGCGATTGTAACGACGGTTCTAAATATATTATATTATAACAGTTATTACCTGAAAAAACTTTTGTAAGCATCATTGTGGAATTCTTTATTTCGTCATAGTGACAGTTTGTGGAGACGTTTCTCGCCAGCAAAAATGTTTTGATGTGACAAATCCATTGCAACTAAAGTAGGTAGATACGTGGGCGACGATAAAGTTGTAAATACATTCATGTAAAAAGTGCAACTTTATTCTTACGTATTTTACTACATGCGTATGAGTTAGTGGTTAATCGTAGAGACAGAGAATCCAATAGGGAATAGAGAATACCATTAAGGTATTTCTTATCGTCTAACAGTTTATAACAGATGGGACAGCATGACATGCCTGCACGGAAGCGCTCAGATAAAAATGCAATTGGCGGTTTTCCATCCAGGTATTGACCGCGCATCGCGTTGCTATGTCAAGAGTGATTCTCACTCAATAGGCTTAAAAAACCATCTGTAACTACATCAGTAAAAAATCATAATCTTTTCTTGCGTTGTTCTACAATAGAGTCATCATTGTATTTCCGTTCAGCGGATCATTCGTAATCCTAGCTTCATTGAAAGGCATGACACGTGTTTGAATCTCTTACTCCGGACGTTTCATTGTGGCGTGAGTGGAACACAAAAATTATAGCCGATCACCGCCAGTCTATATCCGCGCGAGCGCATGTATAACCCGTTTCTCGCGCCAGTGGTTGCCAACCATCGCACGATTTTTGCTGAAAAGCAAACGTTTTGGCATTATTATTTCATTAGAACCATCTGTTTTGTGAATATTCAGTAGTTTAATGGTAAGGTAGGTACTTATTCTCATTAATAGTTATGATCTAGTCCTGGCACATCTCAACATTACACTGTTAATGTTACATTAAATGGTAGAACATGTAGCTAGCTATATTATAAAGCTAGGATATATATTCTAAAATTAACTTTGATAGAAGTAAATTTGCTTATGTATTTCAATTTCCTGTATTTAATGCAGACAGCGTGCTTTACCTTTACCAGGAAGAAGAAGTTATAGGGATATCAAATCTGCCCTACCATACATGCTCTTGCAAACAATGTGCCAAAAACCATGACTGCGCGTAAAGCGACGGAGCGCCTCGCATTATGTGATCCGCCTAACTATAGCTTTTATGCAAGCATCTTGTCACAATAAACCACTAAATTGAGATGCTTTCCGTGCCAACCTCTCGCCACCAAAAGATCAAAGCAGCACCAGATTTGACGAACAAATGTTGTGGACATCTGAAGGTGACGTCGCCGTTATATTTTCATTGAAATTGTTGTGAATCGACGGCATCAAAGGAATTTCCTGCTTCAGCGGACCACTTTATAAGCTCAAGTGCTTGTTACGGTCCGATCCATCTGCGTTGTACTGTTTCACCTGTTGCGATCGAGAATTCAGGCTATTTATAAGCTATATTTATTCACTTTTGGTGTTGGATGAACTGATGCATTTGGAATGCACATACATTCCTACATCAGCGCCTGTTGATACGTTTATATATATGCTAAGTATGTACGTACATATTGGAGTGTCGATCGGTACATAAGGTATCTTTAATGTATATATCAGTAAACCTTATTTAGCTTTAGTCCCTCACTCGTTAGTACGAAATGTTTCAGAAAACAAGATGGCCTTACACGTTTTTAGATACCTGTATTTTATGAATTTTAAACGTGAATCGTTTAGTAATAAAATATGATTATAGTTGTACATCTAATACAATAATAATATAAAATAATATAGCTTTGAACGTAGACAGTTTGTAAAGTAGAGTAGAGTAGGTAAACTAGGTAAACCTTGTTCGAAAAAACGGCTTTTGTCGTGGAAACTGGGTTTATTGCGCAGTCCTTTCTCTCGTCAACATGAGACTTCGAACACTTGTAATTGAAACGTCAACTCAAAGAAGTTACGTGTCAGACTGGCTATTCAAAATTAGTAGCATCGTTAGTAGATTCCATGTGCTGATTTCTCAATGAATTTTCATTGAGCAATTAGGACATCGATGGACATCGATATTTAACGGTCTGTTTCTATTCTCAAAGAAAAATTTACTGACAGTTGCTGCTAACTTAGGTTTGCATGATAATTGAACCCGGCGTAAGTCAGCACCTCCAATCAAAGTACACGTAACAACGATAAAAATACTTGGGAAAAACAGGCTATACATTATAAGATTTTCATGGCTTGACATGGAAACCTTGATGAATGCCGCGGGTTTATTTAGTTTTACAGACATTTGTAAAAGTAATGTAGGATCGAATGATATTATTAGATACTTATAAACATCATAAAAGGTTTTATTTTGAGCTATACTGCCAAATTTTTATTTTTTTTTGATCATCAATAGCCCTACCTGATGCTTGATGTTAAGCGACGATGTGGCCAGCGACGGGGCACGTAGGTCTAGAAGACACCTATTTACTCGAGACTTGAAGAGACCCAGATTGTAGTTTTCAGATAAGACAGACGACGGCAAAGCATTCCAATCCTTGGCTGTACGCATTATACATGGGGCAGCAAAGCGCTTTGTTCGTAAGTGTGGTAGACTGACAAGGTATGGATGTCACTGAGTGGTACGTCAGCTTGTCCTGTTATGAAAAGGAGATAGTGGAATTAGACCATGTCATTTCTAGGCTCATTCTCTGAATTTCTATGAAAAATCAACAACTTTACGGCGTTTAACTTTTTATGTTCAGACGCTTTTGTGTCCCTACGAACCCGTGATATAGCATAAATAATTGTGACTGTTTATTTCCTGGAAACGAAATGTGGGATTAGTCCTATCTCTACGTTACAGTCAATCCTGTCTTGGAAGTACAAATACTAGACATAATAATCGAGGCATTTCAAGGAAAGCTGGTTTTTCATTGCGTGCCAATTATTTGTCAATTGGTCATAATACCCCAAATCTTAAGATTGTTTTTGACTAAGGTTGAGGGAATCGTTTATGTTTATGTAACGACTAAGTAAAACGTCATTAATAAATATCTTGAACAGCTTTGTAGGTATACACTACAGATGCAACAGCTAGCGAGCGGGCGTCGCCATCATAATATTTTTTGGCACGAAGTTCCTTATCGTGGGTTGGCAAGGGGACCTAGCGCGTTATATTTTTTAACGCGTTACGTTACGAAAACCGTAAGCTCAGCCCAATACTGGGGCGCACTTGGCATAGGCCCGTGCACTCCAGTTATCTCTAGTTTTCATTATACTAAACAAATGTTTAAACTATAATAATAATAATAATAAAAATAATCCCGGACATGTCACATAGCATCATCTAGCATCAATGTAAGCAGAGGTTGTGTTATGGGTACCACATGACTAATATACTACTTATATATATTTTTTTCTGTAAATACATACATTTTATATATAGAACCACCCAGACCCGAGACTTTACTAGCAGTTCATACAAACATTTGTCGAATTTAACGAAAATCGAAACCACAACCTTCTCCGTCTCAGCCGGACTTTAGACCATTGCGCAGAGGTCGTCATGTGGACATGGCGAGACTATGGCGATGGCGAGTTCCTCGTTGGATTTCCGAACCCTCAAAAGCTGTAGATATGTTCTCCAGAACGAATCCCTCTGAGTCACTGACGAGTTTTACGTCACGATTCCACGCGCATGACAGAGAACGAAACAGGCAGCTTTTCACTTATTTTCGTATTCTACATTCAGCCAGGAATCCTATAAATAGGGGTGCCACACGGATGTAAAGTTTAGTGTAACAACACTCGCACTCGGATTCGGTTCCTGTTACGACTGTCAACCCTACACAAACACAATGGTGAGGATCAGTGAAAGTGATAGTGAAAGTGAATGTGAAAATAACTATTCTTATTTGGTTTTGTTTTGGCCTTATGTGATTTATTTAGTTATTGACGCTAATTCTTAGGCTGGTGGAAATCAAAACGTTTGAAGTATATTAGATAGCTTTTTAGGGCCATATTCAAGACAAAACTCTCTTGCATGGGGAACTAAGTATAGATTTTTGACAGCATTTCATTTAATACTGTCAGAAAATGTATGTTTAAATATCAATTTGAGTTTGAGTTTTGTTCTGAAGTACGGGCCGTATTTTGAGAACTCATTCATAGGTAAATTGACTCAAATATACATTTAAGAATCGTTAGAGTCAGTATAGACGTGTTTTCGAAATCTACTCAAGAGTACTTAGTAATAAGTCCTTAAACGAAAATTAAGGATTATCTACTTTATTCTGCTTCCGTCATAATAACTTTATTAGTTATAGTATTCTTATAACTTTATTAGTTATATATTCTTCTTAACATGTCACTAGTTATTTCAAACCAGTGTGGCGAAAGGATTTAAGTGCGCCACAGAGACTCTTTTTGTTTTAATAGCTAATTTGCATGGGAATAACGAAACAAATATCTACAGATCATTTGGAAATGAAAACAAAATAATTTTATAGAATTTATTTTATTGACCGACTAATATATAAAAGTCGTAGCCATTATATATGCTAAGGAATGTAATAAAATAAAAGTTCCAATTCTTAAGATTATATCGCTAGTTTCAGGCAATTTGCCAACGTATCAATTGTGTTTTCCGGATGGAACGGATGCAGTTAACGTTTGCAGAAGTTGTTTGTTTGATTGTCATCTCATTGTGATCTTCTCCAAAGAAACTTATAATAAACCTATCTAAGAGATTAATTATATAAAATTATCAATTCGAATGTGTCTGTATGTCTGTTTGTTACATTTTCACGGCTAAAAGACTGAACGGATCTAATGATATTTGGTAAAGATAAAGATTGTATCTAATGGAAATATATAGGCTACTTAGTATATACTTGGAAAGTCCATCTCAAAATTTTTTTTCTCTTTTCTACTAACAAGAGTTAATTAAGCTTGAATTTCACTCTAATTTACGCACTAATTAGAAATTATTAACAGTTTTTCTTGGTGAATATTTTGGTGTTGAGTTGGACAAATTGATTATTGGTTTTTATTATCTCCTTGTCTTGCAGGACACAGACGACGATCAGAAAATGGCCATGCTCCGCAAGGCGTTCCAGATGTTCGACACCACGAAGTCTGGTTACATCGACGTACTAAAGGTCTCCACCATCCTTAACACTATGGGTCAGCTGTTCGATGACTCTGAACTCCAGGCTCTTATCGCCGAAAATGACCCAGAAAGTAAGTAGATTTCATCCTTATTTCAATTTTAGTGAATTTGAGGCTACAAGAAAGGAACCAACACCCTCCTCTGCTGTTTTAAAAGGTGCACGACGTTTATATTGAATGAAAACGATTTAGTATCAACTAAGTATTATAAGTGTTCCGCTAGTTTATTATCTAGGCTTGTAGTTATAGTAGCTGCCAGATTTCCATTTCCACTAAGTACAATGAACGTTAAAACCGAACGGCAAACAGCTATAGTCGAAGCGATCAATCATCATTACACGTTCACACGTGCCGAGGCTACGACACCTTTTCGAAAATAACGGAATATTTTCAACGCGAGAGCCAATGATGCTATTTCCGTGAAGCTTCAGAATATCACTGTCTCTTTCTACCCTATTTTTACAGTGTCCCATAAACATGCGATGAGACTGAAAATTGTGCATCACGTTTGTTTAACAAAACCGGACAATTCATGGAATGCGTAACGTTCCAAGAAAAGGATTTTTGACCATGAAAACGTACAGATGTGCGGAATAATTAAATTAAATAAAACAAACAGAGGTACCGATTTAAATTCGAGGTAAACTTGAATTATTCATTGACATCTGAAACCTGTACACTTTAGTTAGTCGATTTATGATAGCAATAACTTCACGTATGACAACCGATGTGCCATAAAAGGTCTTATAATCATCCCAGGATAAACATATGTATGAAGAACATAGGTGTTTGTTCTGTGTCTGGGTGTTATAAAGTATCATAAGAATGTATTTAATAAATATAGGTATTCCATCAGTCATCTAGTCACCATAATACAAACTATGCTTGGTTTGGGACTAGATGGTGTGGTGTACATTGTCCAGCAATATTTATATATATATTTATAATGTTTATTTCAGGTTTGGGCAAGATCAACTTTGATGGCTTCTGTAATATCGCCTCTCACTTCTTAGAAGAGGAGGACGCTGAAGCTATGCAACAGGAACTGAAAGAAGCTTTCAGGTAACAACAAGAAAATTATGTTCATGATTATATTTCCATGTCTTGGTAGAAACTTCTTAACCTTTAGTGCTTTATAACAGCACCGAGTTAGAATATAATAATATAAAAAATATTTATTTAACCCCACATAACAAATACAGTGCGAATATAACAAAAAGTAGTATATACGAGTACATATACGAAAAAAGGCAACCACTCGGCATATGATTTAGAAGTGTGAGGGCTCCTGTATGGCTGGTATTCAATGTCGCCATCGTGAGTAGCACAGCAGCTACTGCCACACGCCATGAGTGTAGTACATACATACAATTAGCTTTACGAGTACTGGTCAAGCATGTCGCGTGTTATATTTCCCTTGTATCTCAGATTAACATAATTAACTATCATGGCGCCATGTGCCGGATCGGGAATGACTCGGTCTGTCCTTGTCATTGTAATGTCAATTAATAAAAAAGTTAAGAAATTTGCCTGTCAGCTCAGTCGGTAGTAGCCATGCCTACTGCGCTATAGGTTGAGGGTTCAATTCCCTCCCAGGACAAACATTTGTGTGATGAACATAGATGTTTGTTCTGTGACTGGGTGTTATTGAATATCATAAGTATGTTTTTAAATAAGTATTCTATCAATCATTTAGGCACCATAATACAAGCTTTGCTTAGTTTGGGGCTAGATGGTATTGTGTGCATTGTCCAATAATATTGTTTTTCTTATTATTTGTCTCATCTCATCTCTTTTATTTATTTAAAAAATACATTTGCTAACATGTGATTGTCAAATAAAACACAGGTCTGCCTTCTACGCTGTAGGTTGAGGGTTCGATTCCCTCCTAGGACAAACATTTTTGTGTTAAACATAGATGTTTGTTCTGTGTCTGGGTTTTAATAAGGTATCATAAATATGTATGTAAAAAATATATAAGTATTCTATCAGTCATCTGGTCACCAAGTCCTCCAATATTTATTTATTCATTTATTTATACACATTTTATTGATTTAAAAAAAAAAGAACAGTGATATCAATTTTTATTCTTATACGACTTAAATGCTTTGGTCTTTAAAGCCATGGAAACCTGTTAAGAGATTCTAACCTTTTTTGAACACATAAATTCAAATTATGATAACAAACTATCTACAGCCCGCGTCTTCATACGCGTGGTACCTTTATTAAGAGTAGCGTTTGTCAAATCTCTTTGCCAAAAAACTTTAAGATCCGTTCGGGCATTTAGCCCTGAAAAGGTTTCAAACAAACAAACATACAGACAGATACTCGTTTGAATATATAATTAGGAAGATATCGAAGTAAGAAGTAAGGATCTGTTCATAATTGTTTAACTTTATCTGACACAGTAGTTTTTTTTATATATAATATAATAATGCTATATCTTTCCAGATTATATGACCGCGAAGGCAACGGGTACATAACAACATCCACTTTGAAAGAGATCCTGGCCGCACTTGACGATAAGCTCAGCAACTCTGACCTTGAAAGCATCATCGCTGAGATCGACACTGACGGTTCCGGTACCGTCGACTTCGATGGTATATTTTTTATCTATTAATTATATAAGTACGAGATCCGGCTGCAGAATTAGTGCACTCATCGAGTGTTTGCTAAAAACCAAATTTTTACTCATATTAGGATTAGGAGAATATACATCTACCAGGTTGCCTATCAAAATGTGAGCTAGTATTTTTAATTAAATTATAGTTAATTGAATTTTCGGAAAAAATGTCATTCACTTGTTTTTTATATAAAATATCGTCCACTTTACGGCAATATATACAAAGACTGAAAAATCACGGTTGCCGTTGTGCACTTGGCCGCTCCTCTTCGCAGCCAGGTGCAAACGGTAAAATGTTGTGCGTAAAAATGTTGTGTTGAGCAAACACTCGATGAGTGCACTAATTCTTAAATACTTTTCTGAGATGCACCTTATCATCGATTCGTACTTTTTTTTTTTAATCGTAAACATCTGAAATAGAAATCGTTTTTTGCAAAAAATATTGTAGGTAACAATTTATTAGTCATATAAGAGTAGTAAGTTCACATATCTAACCCAGGAACATTCTAAATTTTAGTGTAAGGTTAAGGCGACCACTATGTAATAAACCACCAGTTTTATTACATACTCGATGCGTCATCGGTCATCGGATGGGTGAACTTCGTACCACCTAAAACTGATTTGATTATAAACCAACCCAGTATTTTTGTGACTATTGCACTGCAATTGATTTATATGCATATATAGAAGATTTGTTTAAGCATTTGGTTGTTCCAAATATTTTTCTTTAACAAACTTAGCTGCTTGCAGATATAGTACAAGCTGGTCATTGTCAACAGTTTTTGTTTACATACGTTTATATGTTCTAGCAACCGACTGTCGGTAGGTACTAGGTAGTGTATATACTAAACTAAACCTAGGATAACAAGTCTTTAATAATAATAACAATAATGCTAGACATTTTCACACAGCATTAGGGCCTGGCCCCAAAGTAAGCAAAGCTTGTGTTATGAGTTCCGCATGACTGATATACTACTGATATACGTTTTTTTTAGTAAATACAAACATATTATACATGGACACACCCAAACCCAAGACAAATACTTGCAGATCATATAAATATTTGTTCCACGGCGGGAATCAAATCCGTTTAATAATTAGGCATTAGTTGTAGAGTATCACATATGTAGCTGCTGTTTTCCCAAAGCTAAAATATACAACATAAAGCTAATCAAAAAACATTAAAGATCTACAAAAACACATATGACATTTTTCTTCCTAACACATATGACTTAACAAGAAAAATTGTTTATGATATTATCTATCGTTGTCTAAAAAAATCACTCGAAGACATTTATTTTAGTCAAACCACCACTTTTAAGTTTCAACAATATTATTTCTGTTGTATGCGATATTTATTTTTTTATTTATTGTTTCAGAATTCATGGAAATGATGACTGGAGATTAAGCTTATTGTCCACATACCAACATTTTTAGTATTATTAGTTATTCTATAAATAATTTATAATAAATTTATTTAGACTAGTACAAATCTGGATGCGGTATTAGCATAGTTGTTATTTATTGCATTGTAAGCCATTTTATAAATAATTAAGCTACATCATAAAAAATGGTATTTGATACTCTGATACCCATAGGTATGTTGGTAAGGATCTTGAATTCGTTCCAAAGTATTATTGCCGGAATAATTCACCAGAACGAATTCTGACAATTTATATGCTAATATTTATAACGCATTACACATTTCCTTTGGCATACTTACTTCAATTAAAAACACATGAAATAGTTTACAAAACTTATTGTTTTTATAAACCTACGCTCTAGTCTCGCTGCTACTTCTACATCACCTCCTATATAAGATAACAAAATTACAAGAAGAAGTCGCGGAAAGGTCACCTATTCATAAACAAACAGTTTCTAAAGAAGATATGCAGTGCATTGTGATCAAAGGTACAAAAATAGACGATGACATCTGATTTATACCTACATCCTGAGAGGTCGGTCGTTATAAGAGCGGTAGGTACAAAGTTATCCAAATATTTCCACAATTGCTAGGTATATCTCTAGCGCAACACGTTGAACGTGGTGAATTGCCTCCTCTTGACCAAAATTATCTTATTCCACGAGACGCAATTGGAAAATTGTCCAATTGCATTTTGTTTCCTGTGAATATTGTACTGTCTCGTTGACAAGAGTTCTACAAGAGAAATACAATCAACAAAAACACGAAGTACATTCTACATGCTTAGGCATAAATTACCAATTTTTGACCACGATGCTGGCATACCTACTTACTTTTACATTTCGTTTTGGGGTTCTGAATTCCAAACCTTCATTATTTTAGCTATGTCAGTTTGTCTCTGTCTTTATGTTTGTTCACCCTTAATCAGAGCTAACTCGTATTCTCTACCCTCCACTTCTTCTTCTTCGTAAATGGCATGTGTCAAAATAATGTCAATTTTGCCAGTGTCAACTGTTTATATTATTTATAGTATGATGTCACAAAGTCGTATCTTGTAGTTCGTCATTTGTTATTTTATATAAAACTAGCGACCCGCCCCGGCTTCGCACGGGTGCAATGCTGATATTAAATATACTACAGAATGTCTTTATATACAACGTTATCTAAGTGAATAACATAAGAGATAGACATATACCATTGCGGACTTTTGTGTAGACCTTTTTAAGGTGTACAATACTGTATTACATTATTTTGATCTATCTCGTAGGGTTCAGCCAGCTTTTGCAATGTAAGCGCAAAAAAAATGTGTTTATTTACGACACCACATAAGAAACCTCTAAAATGATCAGTGTTTCTCTACTATATTATGCATGTTTTATACATATAAACCCTTCTCTTGAATTACTCTTTTCTTATCTTTTAAAAAAAACCGCATCAAAATCCGTTGTATAGTTTTAAAGATCTAAGCATTCATCGGGACAGACAGACAGCGGGAGGCGACTTTGTTTTATACAATGTATTGATGGTGTCTTTCATATAAAAAAATTATACCGATTATTTTTGCTCGAATCACAAAGAAACATAAAGCTTTTATTCCAACTATTCACACACGACCTTATAACTTTGGCTCTATTTAAATAAAAACAAAAAAAATTGTAATAAAACCGAAAAGAACTCAAGAAAAAGAATAAAATTAATATAAGAGCCGCAATGTGTGCTTCGCAAGACGACCAAACCTTGTTTATTACCCTCTATCTTATAATCAAATTAGTATCGTATCGTGTCGTAGTTACAAAATTATGAAAGACTAAGAAATAAGTTTTTTAGTGGTATCTGCTTTATGTAAAGACCTATGTAATGTACGCTTGATTGATTTTATTAGTCTTTTGCAATATCGCATTATATAGGTATTTTAAAGATGATGTAGGTTTCAATAAATTTCAATAGAGATATTCGTTTGTCAAACATTAAGCTTTGAGTGGTTATTTTTGATAGAGACTGTCTCTACCCACTTAATACGACTTAAAATACCAGCAAAGTTTTCAAAATAGTAGCATAAATGATGAAAATACGTACGGTTGGTACGGTTTTAATAGAAAGTTTTCAAAATATAAACTTAAATGTTGAAAAAACGTACGACCTACATACGTACGTACATACATACGTACGAACGTAACGTAACGAACGAACTACGAACGTACATACGTACGGTTTCACAAATTTATAAGTATTCTGTTGCCAGCTTAGAAAACCTTATAATAATAATAATAATGCCGGATATTTCACACAGCGTTATCCACAAAATTAGCAGAGCTTGTGTTATGGGTACCACATCACTGATATACTACTTATGTACTTTTTGTAAATACATACAATTAGGCATTAAAAGCACACAAAGCCTAGACAAATACTTGCGGATCATACGAAAATTTGTCTCGCGGTGGCAACCATCTACATCTTAGACAGATTTTCGCCTACCTCGTCACCGAAGTCGTCATGAAAGATCCGTACCAAACTCTTTTATATAACTAGATGGTGTTCAATTTGCTTGGAACCTGACTATTCATGCTTTAGTCATTTTTACCAGTCAGTAAGAATTAGTTACTGAATTCAGAAGCCTTTACTGTAAGTAGTCCAATAGGTGCTATGTCTTTTTCTTCTTTGTTAATGGCCTGTGACATACTAATTTCAATACTGCCAATGTCAAGTGTTTTTAGTTTATAGTCAGTTTGTTTGTTTATTTTAATTAGTCTTAGTCGATGGTCAATTGTCAATTCTAGACGTCACGCGGAATGGCGTCTAGAATTTTCTTGGGATTCCTCGTCGTTCAAATCACATTGCACCACAATACACATATAATTCAATAAAATTCAATAAAACGAGTAAGAAATATTAAATTAGCAGAGCTATGTTACTTCAGGAAATGACAAACGAAGAGTATTCGTGACTTCATTTATCAGTGACTGATGAATGAAGCGTAGAAATTAATTGACATAGCACCTGAGATTCTTCGTCTGTCGTTTCATGGAGAAACATAGCTCTGCTAATTTAATATTTCTTACTCGTTTTATTGCATGTTTTATTCAATAATCTTAGCGGAATTTTAATGAATATATTGTGACTACAGGACGAGTATGGATAGTAGAATTAAATGCGTATTGTGGTGCAATGTGATTTGAACGACGAGGAATCCCAAGAAAATTCTATACGGCCATACCGCGTGACGTCTAGAATTGACAATTGACCATCGATTAAGACTTAAACAATCAAATTGACTATAGACAAATATAAATTCTTGACACTGGCGAAATTGGCATTATTATATCACATGCCATAAGCAAAGAAAAAGAAGAAGATATTAGTCACAACATTCTACACTCAGGTTCAGATTCACAGAGCACTGGTGGCAGTGGTAGTGGCCCGGTCTTTCGATCTTAAGGTCGTGGGTTCAAAACCAAAACCATTTGTGCAACAATAGATTTTCGAAAAATGTTTAATTCTCTTTACCGGTATTCTCAAACAGTGATGAAAAACATCCTGAGGAATCCGACCTGTTGTAGAACCTAAAAAGATCGAAGATAGGTGCCAAGTCCTTTCACCACACTGGTTCGAAATAACTACTGACATGGTAAGAAGAAAAAGAACTTCTGCACTTGTTGTTTTTGTTTACTATAACAATAAACAATAGCAGGATAGTTCTTACTTTCGTTTAAAATAAACATTATTAATAAACTATTTTGCTTAAGCTTACTTAACTATTAAGCTTGTAAATATTTGGACTAAATGTCTGAAAATAAGCTATTCCTAGGTGCAGGTTAGCTCTATTAACAACCTGTGTGGCGCAGTGGGCTAAGGTCCGGTTGAGACGCAGAAGGTTGTGGGTTCGATTCCCGCCGCGAGACAAATGTTTGTATGATCTGCAAGTATTTGTCTCTGGTTTGGGTGTTTCTATGTATAATATGTATGTATTTACAAAAAAAAAGTAGGTATGGATGTAGTATATCAGTCATCTGGTGCCATAACACAAGCTCTGCTTACTTTGGGGCCAGATGATGCTGTGTGAAATGTCCGACAATATTTTTTTATTTATTATTTATTGCATAGGTATCACCGTCCACGAGCAATAAACAGTCTGTGATCAAAGACATTTGGAATATTTGGTTTGTTTGAAACACTTATATAAAAGATATGGGTTTCGAGACCTAAAGTCTACATGATATTAACTTCTTTTGAATAAAGACTTGTAGCTATTTAAAAATTATATATATACAGGCTATAATTCCCTGGCATTACACTCAGTCCTTATTATTACAATACTAATACTTTTTCTATCTTATTATTCGTGTCACTACTTATTTTAAACGAGTGTGTCGAAGGGCCTATAGTTCTTTTGGTGCACTTGGCGCATGTTTTCGAACTTTGTTAGTTTCACGTTTTCCACACAATGTTTTCATTCATTGTTTGAGAGTACTTGTATAGCGCAATTACATTTTCCGACCAAAAAAGTTCATTGGTGCACAACCAGAAGGGCGATTATGCAATTCTGATACTATCAAAACCTTGATACTAATCGCTTTTAGTTACTATTGATGAATTGATATTACGGATGGTTGATGTTGATTGTCATACATGCTGTCATATGAATAGAATCCTCAGATCAAATAAATATGAAGACGGAGTTCCACAATCAACCAAAATAAAGTCTCAAAACCGTGCTCCTGTGCGTAAACCTACGCACATAAATACAAGGTAATTGTGCTCCTTACTCCTAGTACATGTCACGTCGTCTTCAATCGTTCAAAACCCTCGCGCATTAGGTCAATTGCGTTCAATGTCGTTTTACAAAATAACCTAAAAACTTTAATATTCAATAAATGGTGTTATTTCAAGTAATAAGTGATTATGCGAAACTTTTTTGCCACCGAATATGTAAATGTATTTTTTTGTAATATATTTTATAGTCGACGGCATGACAGAATACTTATGGTATATGTGTGTATGATTATACTAAGAGCAATGAGCACAGTTTGGGTAGATTTGTGTGCGTGAGTGCGTGTAGTTACACAGAGAAGCAAGGTTTTGAGGCTTCACTTTGGTTATTCACGGCCATTTGATTATTCACGTCTATATATTTATTTGGTCTGAGATAGAAACCGAGCGTACGTAATAGTAATCCATTGTCAAAATTGGTTCCAATTACAATCAAACTAATGATTGAAATTATGCCGATTGCTAATAGAAACTAATAGACATCGGTTGTGTCAAAAGTTCCATAATCGCCATACAGAATCGAACCGTCGCGTCGGGGGTTCGATTCTAAGGATTGGAAGGCAGAACTACTACAACTAGCCACAATAATAATAATAACATTTATTCAAGATAATTACAAAAATGTATAAAAAAATATACAATAGTACAAAATAAATGCGTATTAGCATTAACATTCAACATGGTAATGCCGCATGGTCTTGGAGACGCTGGCCTCTGGCAGTGATCTGGATATGTAGATCGTTTTAAACGGTCCTTAGATATCTCAACTGTTTTACATGTATTTTATAATAATTATGTGATTAAAAGCTACATGCTCTTTAAACAAATAACAACAAAAACAAAAGTATATAAGTAGTATATTAGTCATGTGGTACCCATAACACAAGCTCTGCTTACTTTGGGGCCAGGTGATGCTGTGTGAAAATGCCCGGCATTATTTATTTTTATTTTGTTTTCAACTATATTCATGTAACTTTCCTACCTATCAAACATCCACGACTTTAAAGCTAAAATATATTTTGATGTTTTTTGACTAAAATAAAATATTGCAAAATTGCATAATTGCAAAAAACTCTATGCCCGCCTGTACCATGAAAGATTGTTCCTATTAAACCGACGCAAGGATCTCAATTGGATCAGGAGAAACATAGTTATGCCGACCCTCGTACCCATATAAGGCCGTATTTACTATTTACTAACTGTAGTCGAGGGTCTGTCGTAGTCATGATACGACACCAAGTCATCATGTTTTTATGGTTTTTGTTTTTGAGTCATGTACTGGGAACTCCTTCTGAAGAGTTTCAAGAGTATACCAAAATCATTGATGATGGTGAGTTTATTTGAGTTTATTTTATTATGTAATACCTACCAAATAAATCATCATAGGGTCTCTTATTTTATAATAAAATACTGAAGGCCATATAAGTATAAATAAAGATTTGTTTACAGAATAATAAACAATAATATAAATACATGTGCAACAATTGAGCTATCTAAGGACCGTTTAAAACGATCTATAGATAGCTCAACTGATTATAATGAGTAAATAAACTAAATAAATAAATATTATGATAACTGTGTTATTTCAAACGTTTTGAAATAACACAGTTATCATAAAAGGTCGTAAAACCTATTAAAGTTTGAAATAAATGTGCAAGTATTTGATAAATTAAGTTATTGCACTTAAATTATTGAAAATTATTTTATTCTGTATATTTTATTACTGTACCTACATGCATTTGAGTGAATAGAATTCCTATCCTTACAACTACGTCTAAAACGTAATTATAACAACAATATTTTGTGCTTAGATATTATATCAGATGAACAACAACCTATCAATTATGTACCTGGATTTGGTTCTGATCTATTAACAATAACAGATGACTGGCACATAAGCTATGTACCTGAACTGGCAGGGATTGACATGGTAAACAAAGGTTTTATTTTAATTTATAAATTACAACCTTTTATATTTTTTTAATTTTAAACCTTTTAAAATTTTCTTTTACTTTCTTTTTTAGAGCAATGAATATGTAAAAAACTTAAACAAATGGATAGAAAAAGGCACCACTAAGAAAGGGTTAACTTTCACCGTGTATAATGATGACATGAGGGAAGCCGCAGTAGCGTTATTTAGATTATTTACATGGGTCAAAGGTGAAAACTTTACAAAATTAAAAACATGGGCTGAGCAAAACATTAACCGTGAAATGTGTATGTATGCTTTAAGATTAAGCTCTTTGTATGGTTCAAATATACCAGAAAACCACATTTTGCCACCTTTTATTTCGAACCCACGCTATTTTGTGAACTCTGAAGCGATCATAAAAACATACCAAATACTTGATAATATGAGAAACCGCGGAGAATTAGATCCAGAGGAAGCTGAAATAAATCAGTTCGATTATGTGCATTCTTCAAAGATATACACTCGTCAGTTCATAACAGTTAATAGCAATTACTCGGGGTGGAACCGACTACAGAATGGGATAGACGAAGAGATCAACTATTTCAGAGAAGACATAGGATTAAACAGTTATTATTTGGGATTGCATCTGCTTCATCCATTTTGGATGAGCAACGATGAACTTGATGAAACGTTTCCAAGGCACGCTGAACATTATTATTATGCACATCAACAACTTATGGCAAGATATCTCTTAGAAAAAGAGCATTTGCCAAACAAGCCTCTCATCAGTCACCAAGATGTCAGTAGTTACGTGCCTTATTTGACTTACGAAAACGGGCTTCCTTTTCCAACAAGGACAAACGTTAAGGGGAATTGGGACAGTGAGCAGGCTCTGATCAAAGCAATCGATATCGCCATCAAGGAATGCATTGATAGAAGACTTATAATCATGGTAATAATCAAACAAAACAATTTGGTACCTAATAATATTAATGCAGTTTGCAACCATTATATATATATGAAAATATAATTTTAGGAAAACGGAACAACAATCAACATGACTGATGATAGCCACATTGAAGAATTGTCTAGATTGATCCATGCTAATTTAGATGGAGTGCGAACAGCTAAAGTTGTGAGATCTGTGTTTGGATACGGAAGTAACAGGTTCCCTGTTAATAAGTAAGTATTAAGAAGTATTTTTAGCAAAACAATTGACAGGAAAATAGTAGATTGTTGCACCGAGCGCAAAGTGAGTCATTAATGCACGAGTGTTATGTTGGTGCCCGAGCGCAAGCGAGGGCACTGAATTAACACGAGTGAATTAATTACTCTCATTAGCAAGGTGCGTAATTTACTTTTCTTTCAACTACCAATCTAGGTACCTACTGTAATAAAATATACCTACTTAAACTAAAAATATGAAGAATCAAAGTTTTACAACGGTACAAAATGCGCGCCATTTGTTTTTTTTTTCACCAAGGCGGTTTTATTCAGCCGATTTTTATTATCAGCCAGTCTCTTTTTGATCTAATGCAAACATTTTATATTAAACTTAATGGGAGATATTAAACCTCTGTGGTAAATTTATATCTAAATAAAAAGTAAAAAACAGTGCAATAATGAGATTTCTTAGAACATTACTGCACTGTTTTGGTTCTAAGCAAAAAATACGTCCTTTGTGATCGGTTTTGTAGTGATTAATGATAACATTACTACGTAGTTGAAAGAAAAAGTATTTCCTTCACTTTGTATTTATGGTTCTACAAATTGAAACATGTTTTAGGTACAGTCCAGCCCCCTCACTACTCCACCATCCTGAAACATCACTGAGAGATCCAGCATACTGGTACTTAATTCAATACGCATTGAACTATTTTACTGACTTCAAATACGCTATGGAGCCTTATGATCTAACTCAATATGAGACTGAAAAAATTAGACTGATCGATGAGGACATCAATATGAATATGACCACATATTTTCATTCATATAAATTCATTTTGGATTATGCTAGAAAATATAAAATTAATGAAGTTGAAGATTATCATACTTTTGTATCAGTAAGGCAAAAGAGATTAAAACATGAACCATTCGAAATTAAATTGGTATTAGAAGCATCAGCAAGAACTATGTCTGTAGTCAGAGTATTTGTGGGGCCACAATGTGCTAACAGTTGTTGGTTGGAGTACTCAAAGTTTTTTGAGCTAGACACCTACTTGGTTGAACTGCAAGAAGGGTACACTCCTATTACTTTAAGTTCTAAGTCCTCGAGAAAGCATTCATTTGACTCTTTGTATGACACAATTGTTCTTAAAAACAGTTTGGCTTGGAAGTCTAACGCCTACAGTATATATAAATTCCCAGATAGTTTATTGATTCCTCGGGGTCTTGAAAATGGTTTAAATTTGACTTTATTCGTAATGGTAACACCTGCTGAAAAGAATTGGGTACAAGCCACAAACAATTTTAAGTATAGAAGAGCGGTAAAACTGTTTGATACGAAGCCTCTAGGTTTTCCGTTTCATAGACAAGCCGCAGGCTTCAAAGATAAAGCAAGTAACTACAGATTCTATAACCTAACTATTTATCATAAGCGTCAACCTGATGAGACGTCTAAAACGTTTTTCTCACCTCATTTGTACTAAAAGAACAAAATAAAAATATTTTCACTGTTTAAGAGTTTTCAGTATAATGATGACAAAACTTCTGTAATTATAAAAAAAAAATGTGATTTTATTTACAAAAAAATATGCTAACGTCACTAGCCACCATTAATAACCGGCTTTAATCTAAAGTGTGTCCCTACGATGTGGTCTTAAAAATGTTTGATAGGGAGTTTATGATAGAAAACATGATAGAAACCCAAATATCCTATCCTACAGATCTCTCCTACAACACCCAAACCGTTTATTATAATAAGGGCAATGTAGTGGATATCCTGGGATCACCTTTAAAAGTAATTGTCAGTTTATTAGAAAATAAAGAATATCTTTGAAGATACTTGTACATATTACAGACCTCATAAATGACAAACAGCTCAAAACAGGCAATAGCTTTATACGTTGATCACAACATGAGGTTCAAAAATACCATATGGAACTCATCAACGACAACCTCCTCAAGTATGGCAATCATGGTATTATTGTATTAAAGATCACAGGCCGATCCGGGGTATAGAAGCCGGATTCCAATTTTTTTTTAAATATATTTTGTGTGTTTGACTAGGATCTAATCTTACCTAAATATGAAAGCCTAGTAGATTGATTTTGTCTTTTCATAAAAAAAACTGCTTAATGTGTAGTGCTATGATCTATTGAAACTATATTCACAATGTTATGTAATAATTAGAAATAAAAACAAAGTTTTTTTATGAATCTGTGTATTTATTACGTTCTAATTCCTCGTAGACAATTACGAAGATTTGGTTTTACTAGCTTTTCTCTCTCCACAACCTACTTAGGAACTTCGTTGGTGTGATGGTGTCCAAAATAGGACGGGACGTTGAGTTTGTAAGGGTACATTTCTCCCTCATGGTAGATGGAGACATCCTTGAAGAACATGTTAGGCTGTTTAAAGTAGAACCCATTGTACACGGGACGGTCGAACGGGTAGCTGTAAGCCTCGTTGTCGAGTACGTATTCCTTGAACGGCTCGAATTCCTTAGCGATTGTTTTGTAAGGATATGCGATCACGAAGAGCTGGAAGGGGAATCCATCCTTTGTACCCTTGGGCAGCATCATTCGATAAGGCTGGTGGTCGAACTTTTCGGACATATCTTTAGGAATGGTTCCATCCTCCATCATTTTAACCATAGCATCAGTGGATACAGAATCATCTCTGAAGAAGAAGAACTCCTTAGAGTTGCGGGTTATCTCATTTTTACCGGACACGATTTTGTGGGTAAACCAGTCAAGGAGGTAAAAGTGGTTCCAGTTGTCTTCAATTGAAATAGGGTAGCCCTTGCTGTCGTACTTAGGTCCCAGGAATACTCTGAAAACGGCTTCGGTCTCAACCTTAGACTTAAGGTCGAATGTCAAGGAGAAGTCCTTGTGGTTTAGACGAGGTTGACGAACAACATAAGAGTACGGGTAAGAGTTAAGTTCTTGCAAGCTGAAATAGACGCCGTTGGTGGCGTTAAATTCAAACAAGTCAAAGAATGTGACAAGTTTGTCGATTTTCACATCTTCAATTTGAACTCCAGTAAAAGCCAGGCTCTCAGGTTTGTATGGAGAAAGATGCTTTTTGAACTGAATAATGTAACTGATTATCCTGTTGTACATTTGGTAGAAAGCTGGGTCACGCATTGAAGTCTGGTAGAAGTCAAGAGCGCTTGGCAGGAAGGTATATCTGAAAAAAAAGTATTGTCTGATATCACATCTTTTTACACTATTTATCAATTGTTAGAAAACCGGTGACAGTTAATACATACTTGTCAACAGGGTGAGGAGCAGCACCGAGCACATGACGAGCCGTAGCTTCGTACGAGCGTTGATAAGACTTGGTAAAGTTCTCCTTGAACAAATCAGCATTGTACTGCCAGAAGTTCCCAACGAAGTTAAGGGTCTTGGGGTCATGGAAGTCAATGTCTTGATCGAACTGAAATAAATAAATAGTAACTTATGAAACATAAAATTAATGGTAGTAAGAAAAGTACTTGTATAAGCAATTTGAAATTTATATTCTATGCCATTTGTAAAATGTTAAATCATACCGCCTTGAAACGTCCGTTTTCCAAGAACTGCAGGAATGACTTCTCAAAACCGTCCAAGAACAGCACGCTTTCAAAGTTATCTTCGACGTTCACATTATATAAGTCGGGTCTTTGCACGAACGGATAGTTAGTAGTAGTAAGCATAGGGTAATAGCCAGTTGCGATCGGGGAAAACCAGGAGAACTCTTCAATTGGGCCCAAACCGTTAGTCAAGCGTTCGAAGTAGTAACGGTTAAGAAGCTGCTTGTAGAAGAAGTAGTAGATTTCACCACGACGTTCTTTGAAGGGGCCGAATTTATCTCCGTTCCACCAGAAAGGCAGTTGAGCGTGGAACCAGTAGTAGTAAGAGTTCAGGCCAATGTCCTCAGTGAAGTAGGTTAATCTCTGCTCCTCGTTGTTGAAGACGAAAGAGCTGGAGTAGTTAGCATAAAAGACGTATTTGCCATCTTCTTTTACCAACCCGTAGTTCTTAGACTCGTTAGGGAATGGAATTCCTTCTTGGTCCTTAACGTAGTTAAGTTTGTTTATGATGTCCGTGTTAAGGAACAGTTCTGGGTAGATTTCATAGGGAGCTGGAAGGATGAGATCCTGAGTGTCGGGTCTCTGCAGAACAGCGATGTAGAAGACGTACAGAAATTGACCAGGGTTGAGATAGACGCGGCCAAAAGCGGCTGTCTTGTAGAAAGTGTCAAAGTCCTTGGCATAGTAAAAGACATTGAAGAGAGCAATAGTTTCTTCTCTCACGTGCTCGTAAAAGATGGAAAATATTGTATTTCTGGGTAAGAAGCCCATCTCTTTGTAAGTCTTGAACTCTTCGACGACCTCGGGTTTCTGAAATGTTCAAAAAAGAAGAATGCTACTTAGTACACACAAAAACAAACGTCTTACACATTTATATAAGACACTAAATGGAACCCCCGCGACTTCGCCCGCCCGTTTGTATGAGTAACCATCTTTTCACCCCTTTTCACCCTCTTTATGAGGGTTATTTTATAAAACCTTGAAACACGTTTACATTTATTTAGCATTTTAAGTATCCAAACCAAGTTTCTAAGAAATCACACTACCCATTAAAAAGTTCCCATACAAACTTAGACACCCTTTCTTCCCCTTTGTAAGGGTTATTTTGAAAAATCCTGAAATACGTTCCATTTATTTTGCATTTTAATTATTCGAATCAAGTTTCAAACGAATCGCAACACGCGTTAAGAAGTTTCATACATTAGTTTTCACCCCTTTTGATCCTCTTAGGGGTTGAATTTCAAAGAATCCCGCCTTAGTGGGTGGTTTTGCTATAAAAGGAATCTACCTTCCGAATTTTCATCTTTCTAACTACAGCGGTTTCGGCTCGGCGATGATGAAACCGTCAGTCAGTCAGTCAGGTTAAGCTCTTTTATAGGTAAAGATGACCTAACATGTTAAACTTACAGTGTAGTGTGCCAAGTTCTTCTCAACAACCCATTCCGTACCATCTTTGTAATATTCTGCATCGTGGTTTAGTTGATAAACATTTTCTAAAAGGCCGAGCACTTTCTTTTGCTTCGCAATAAACTCAGCATCAACTGAAATTCAAACAAACGCTATTAAATAAAATTGGCCAGGGTGCCACTTCAGAGTCTAAAATTTATCAAACGATACCCGTATCGAACAACATTTCGAAAAATCTCTTGATATCTTTGAAATACCTATCGAACGATAGTCCACACGAATGTATAAAAGTATAATAGAAAATGAACCCCACATGTAAGAAATATAAAAATAAAATTTATAAAATTTGGATATTCATATATTTTATTTATTAATAATAAATAGAAATTATTATATTATTAAACATATATATATTAATATCCAAACCAAAAAAAAAATAAACAGAGGTACTTAAAGAAAAAAACATAGAACAAATAAGTTAAATTTACTACAAACCTATTATATTAACAACCTCTGTGGTGCAGTAGGCTGAGACGCAGAAAGTTGCGGGTTCGATTCCCGTCGTGGGACAAATATTTGTATGATCTTTAAGTATTTGTATCAGGTGTTTCTATGTATAATATGTATGATTTACAAAAAACAAGTATTTAAGTAGTATATCAGTCATGTGGTACCCATAACACAAGCTCTGCTTACTTTAGAACCAGATGATGCTGTGTGAAATGTCCGGGATTATTTATTATTTATTTATTTATATACTAACCTATATTTAATAAGATTAATTTTAAAGAGCGACTGGATTAAGGTAAGGTACATTTTTCATAAATTATGAAATACTAATTTCAGAAATAGGTTAGTTTGCAATTATATTACTAGTTAAATAACAAAAAAATGTATGGGACTAGATACCTTTCTTAGTTTTAATGTTCTGAACAGGCGCAGCAAGTTCACCTAATGCGATGGCAATAAGCCCCGCAAATACGACGACAGTCTTCATCTTGAGCAGCAGTCCCACCAACTGTACAATAGAATGATTTTTCTCAAATTATATACATTCGCGTTATCACCAAAATTTCTGTATTGCCAACCTATTAACCTACCTTATCAAATACAGTTTTCTTGACGAGAATGTTGTGGAAATGCTGAGTTAAATTTTCAATCATAAATGACAATGTTGCCAGTGTCTTGGGAACGCTGCCCCTGCTATCTATAAATCGTTTTTAAACGGTCCTTAGATAGCTCAACTGTTTCGCATGTGTATATTATTCTGTACATTTCTGTAATTATGTAAATAAATACGCATTTTCAATTTAAAAGGCTGAATTATGACGACCTCAATGGCGCAGTGGACTAAGGGCTGGGTGAGATGCAACAGGGTTAAATTCCTACTTCAGGACAAATGTTTGGATGATCTGCATGTATTTGCTCGGGTCTGGGTGTTTATATGTATAACATGTAAGTATTTATAAAAAAAACCATATATATATATATATGTAGTATATCAGTCCGTTATGAGTACCACACTCATAACACAAGCTCTGCTTACTTTGGGGTCATATGATGCTGTGTGAAATGTCCGGGATTATTTATTTATGTTAAAAGACGCACCTTTTGTTGTCATTGTCAATTACCATCAAACAAAATAAACGAGATTTTTTTCCAAAAAATGTTTATAGACACTTCTACGCATTATGAAAATATGTTAGTTATTATTGAAGTAGACTCAACACTATATCTGCGCAAACATGGTTTACGCAGGACTAGTTTTCAGTCGATCCCATAGCTCGAACTAAGGTAACAGTCGAGCAGTAAAAATTTTAAGTGGTAGCGTGTTAATCGAAAACAAAAACTAAAAAAAATATATAACTATCAGTTAGACAAGGATGAAAAACATATAAAGTTAAATAGATTAAAACGAACCAATAGACACTGTACCAATAGTGATACCAATGTACGTACCGAGTAAGCGTGGGTGATTGTTAGTGGGTATGTGTTCGAGCATATTCATTTCATTATACCATACCATTATACCATTATAGCATTAAACCATATTCATAGTATTCTCATACTATCCTATAGATATTAAGGTATATTCTGCAACGAAAAATTACAATACAACAGTAATTGAATGCACCAAAACAGTTGAGCAGCAAATCGTTTTCGTTACATCTTTATTCATGCGTGAAATGTTAAGAGCGTACGAGTACAACATTTCTGTTGCATCAATTTAGCGAAATCAGGAATATCAACTATTTATTTGTTTATTTAAAATCGTTATTTTATAGAAATTCTACCGTCCAAAATTACTTGGATCTGGCAGCATTGTTTTTAACACCTTATTGATAGTATGTTTAGATTTCTTATCCATTTGAGTTGAAAGTTTATCAGTTTATTACCACACTACTTAATTAAACTTTCGGCAGTGCTGAAATATAAACATTCAGTGTTCTGATATCTAAGTTATCATTAACACAACAAGTGATTATTTTCTCAGATCAAAACAGAGTATCAACAAAATGGCTTTATTTTTTTCACTTATTACTGTATTATTCAAGCTGTAGTGCGAATACTATGGCTATGACATATATGAATACATATGTTTGTATTGTGTTAAGTATTCCTAATAGTAGTTTAGAATGGAGCTAGTTTAGTACACTAGCTAGTGTAGTAAACTAGCTCCATTCAACGGCACTATCTAGCTCCCATGGATAAACATGGTCCTAGCGCGTTTTTCTTTTTATCGACTTTAAAAAAAAGGAGATTCTCTATTCGGCAGTATGTTTTTGTCAAAACAACTACATTAAGGCAATTTTCGCGCTTTTCCTGAAGAGGCCTTGAAATACTGCTGTAAGTAGCAATTCTGTCTTCCAATATAGCGATGTACTAACACACAACAGACAAGACAACTTTTTTGGATGAAGTACAATTTCAAAGAAACTGTAAAAAAGTACGTTATGTTAGGCCTTTATTGCCAGAGCGAACTGCAAACGCGAACTAAAGCAAGCGAACTGCAGTTCAAATGCACCTGATGAAGATTCTCTAGATGAATATCGAATCGAAACAGTGTCTGTGCATTGATAAAATAACACGTGAGTATAAACTCGCGTTACTCAAAATAGAACTTTATTACGTAAGATTAGGCCATAATAACCACTGAATTACAGTAAGATTTAATAGTAGATGGAAATTAGTTTCGAATTTTTTTATTAAGTGATAATATTTTATAAGTTCGAAAACTGTCATGGTTATGAAAATAATTTTCACTCAAAACTGGATATTCACGAGATTACAGTTGTATGATCATGGCGCATGCAACTGTGCCGAAATATCGGGAAGCAGAAAAACTCATATATCATGGTAAATATGCCGTTTTGAGTAAAACATATAATAAAATTTTTATTTATCAATAAATATACAAATACTGCATGATTTAATAATATTCTAGAACATTTGTACCTACCTATCTGTTTAATATACATTTGACACCGGATACCAAATTATTGTGACATTGGAAGAACCTTAACTTGATACCTAATCATTTTAAACTTTCACCTCTTGCAATAATAATAAATATGCATCTCTAGATAATGTATAAGGAATGGTAGGTAAGGAATTGGGGCCACTCTCGGTTGGCATAAGTTTAAGTAAATATATACCAACATATTTCTTATATACTAATTACATTATTTATTATAATGTAATTATAGAGTATATAGAGGTAGAGTAGTGAATTAATAAATTTTGCAACTTCCCATCTAACACCCCGACTAATATAATATTATAAATGCGAAAGTAACACTGTCTGTCTGTCACGTTTTCACGCCTAAACCACTGAACCGATTTTGATGAATTTTGGTATATAGATAGATGGAACCTTGGAAAAGGATATAGTTACTTTTTATGTGGGTACCTGGGTGCTAGAAGGTTTATAAATTACATAAACTACGTGTATAATAGTTTTCATGGGCTCGATAAACCAATAGTTTACATTTAAATCTATGAGTAGAGTCTATGTTTTCAAATGAAATTGACACGATGTGACCCATCGATTAGCAATAACTTCATGCTATATATAAAATTCTTTCTCTTTTACACATCGATCAAAAATAAAGGGACATGTATTTCCGTATTACCAAAGTTTCTGATAGGGCCCTACGAGTATGGACATGAATCGTTTAAAAAGCTAACAAAATGCTTAAGCTATCAAAATGCGTCCTACCATAACTTATACTATAAACATACCAAGAATTTACAACGAACAAATTGGGCATGACTTTCGAAGTCAGAATTGATAAGAATTACTAGTAGTCATGTCTCCTTAGTTTACCTGGTGACCCCAAAACACTAAGCAAAATGTTAACTCAAAAACAGTTTATTATACATAGCAACATTATACTTACATGTTTTAATATCACATTTTGTTATTAGTTTGTAACAGTCTTGTTGACAATTGAAAAACCTAATAGACTAACAAATAAGAAAACAAAAATCAATGCCAGTGGGCATTGATTTTTGTTCTGGCTCATAACATAAATACAAATAATAATTATTTTAAACTATTTTTTTCAATTATAAGTCTAAAATATAATCAACTTATAAAAACTTAATAAAAATGAACACGCGTTTATACAAAAAACGTGCAGCGGTTTTGACTTCTTATCTTTAGCTGCAAGCCGAACACAGATTTTCTTTGGACATGCCAAATATACTGGCCTTACTGTAATTCCTCGTCGCTTGATGTGTCAGGCGAGTACCCTGAAACTGAGTCATGATTAGAAGTTATGCTTCCATCTTCTGAATTGGAAAAAAAATCGTTTGGCACTATTTCACCTTGTGAAACTCATAATATTTTTGACACACAAATACTACGTCCTCTTCACCCCGCGTAGGGGTCACTACTTCAGGAAGGTACTGAGACGCGCGAAAACAAAAATGCAATAATAAAGTTTTTAGACCAAAAGGAGGCCCTGGGACCTAACAGATAAATTAAGGGTTAAACGAGCTCCTAACTATGCCCAAATATCGGGAAGCAGTAAACCACTTATCATGCTAGCATATTATGTAGCTCACATATTATGGTAAATATCCCGTTTTAAAATAACAGTAATAGTAATAAAGCCTTTATTAAACAATCTTATTAAACACATATTTCTTATATACTAAAATAAAATATTTAACAAAAGACACTAGTTTCAGACACTAGACACTAGAGTTGGGCGGGGCACGTCAGCAGTATGAGTGCAGACAGATGGGCAGAGCTCGTCACACAATAGGTACCTACAGATGGGCGACGTAGCCGGGGCAGGCCGAACAAACGTTGGCGTGACGATCTTTAACAAAAGACACTAGTTTCAGACACTAGACACTAGAGTTGGGCGGGGCACGTCAGCAGTATGAGTGCAGACAGATGGGCAGAGCTCGTCACACAATAGATACCTGCAGATGGCGACGTAGCCGGGGCAGGCCGAACAAACGTTGGCGTGACGATCTTTAACAAAAGACACTAGTTTCAGACACTAGACACTAGAGTTGGGCGGGGCACGTCAGCAGTATGAGTGCAGACAGATGGGCAGAGCTTGTCACACAATAGGTACCTGCAGATGGGCGAAGTAGCCGGGGCAGGCCGAACAAACGTTGGCGTGACGATCTCGATGCCTTCGAGAAAGGCTGGTGGAAAATGGCCGGGGACAGGGACCAATGGAAGGAATTGGGGGAGACCTTTGCCCAGTAGTGGGAATGTATGGGTTAATAAAATAAAAAAATAAAAAACTAGTTCGGGAAGATTGTCTTGATACTCGGATAAAGTGCGGTCTTGTGTCTTCCTTCTCCATGTGACACCTGCTATTATTTTTATGTCGTCTTCTCATCTCCGACGCCGTCTATCTCTTTTTCTTTTGTGTTGTATTGGATACCATTCGGTCACATCCTTAGCCCAAATATCCCTTTTAGTGAAATATATATAAATATAAAGTATTTCATAGCCGTCTAGGCTAGGCTATCACAAACTATGCATAGTTTGGGGCTAGATCGTGTTGTGTGCATTGTCTACCAATATTTATTTATTCTAAAAGTTTTTAACTATCGAATAGAATAAAGAAATAAGTTCTTATAGCTACATGGACAGTCAAATGACAGTCTTACAAAGTATAAAAAGTATTTTACACAAAAGCGCTAGGACCAAGATGAGTTTCATGTCAATTCTGCTCGGACTTGGGTTAGGAGGAATTGGCACTTAAATTCACCTAGTATGTAAGACGATTCAAAGTGACCATTGTTATTGTATTGATTACAAATATTTATTGAACTTTATTGACCTATGAATAGTTTCATCAAATAATATAAGATATAAATATTGGTGGGCAACTAACATAACATCATCATGCCCTAAACTAAGCATAGCTAGTACTATGGAAACAAGTTCTACTTATCCACTCCCCTCTATCACTCGTCATCTCAGTAGTCACTCCTTTCTTACACACATCTTGACACTATAGTTCAGCCATCTATTATTAGGCCTATCTCTACCGTTATATATCTATCCAGATTCAAATCCATCACCCTTCTTGTGACATAACTATTTTCTTCCGCATGAAATGCCCTTATCACACTTAGTTCTTTACTCTTTCTCTTCAACTTGTCCGCCACTGGCGCTACTTTCAAACTTTCTCTAATATACTCAATCCTTATTTGATCGATTCAAGTGACTTCGCTCGTGCATCTCAACATGCGCATCACCGTCGGATGCACTCTTCTATTATTCGTCGCTTTGGTTGCCCAATTCTCTGATTCATACAACAAGTCTAATGATCGTCTTCGTTCCGTTTGTGAGAAAACACTCACAAGTGTTTTTACAGGTTCCAAGTCACTAAGCTCTCGGCTCCCTCTATTACGTAACTCACTACAACTAGTAATAGGCGTGAATTGCGCTATTACTGCGGTCAAATAAACCTTTTATATATTTATCATATATATTTATATATTTATATATATATATAGGATAAAAATAAAAAAAAGTTTATTTGACAGCAGTAATATATATATATATATCCTTTTTTTTTATTTTTACCTTTTATCCTTTTATGCTATTAGCATATTTTTGCTTATAGGTGACTGTGAGAAATAGACAACGGCTGACATCCGTAGTAAGAGTGTTTTGGCCAGCTGCGACTTATTTCGTAGATGTTGCTGATGCGTTCCTACTATAACTTAGTAACTCTAATTCTACTTCATCATGATTAAGTCTTTAGGCTCTTAAGGGCCGACTATCCTTGTCCTCACTCTGTCTCACATTAGCGGTCATGTCAATTGAGATAAATAAGAATTAGTTATTTAGATCGATAGGTACGTTTATCAGAACCGGTACTGGCGCTGATGGTTTGAGCAATAGCTACTTCAACTGTTCAGTAGTTACCTTCTTATATTTTATTATTACATGGCCCCTGCTGTTAAAACTGTCAAGCTAGTCAGGAAATACTAAAACTTTATATGTACGTCTAAAAATCCCTTGAGTAAAACTTACCATTACTTAAACATAGGTTACCTTGACCACGGATTAAAAACCCACCCTTCTTAATAAAATTAACCTAAATAGAGGTTCGCGTGTGAATCTGAACTGTACTTCTTCTTCTACTTATCGTCTCCCTAGTTATTTCAAACGAAATGATTAAAGTTCGCCTCAGGCTCCTTTCGTTAACTGTACTGAATATATTTTTGATTTAAAAACCTACCTTATCAACATAATAATGCATGGCTTATTTCATTATGTAAGTATTTTAATATTTATTTTTGTTAGAACGTATCAAACCATTAATAAAGTTAGGAAAAATCATGTCACGCAAATCAAATAGTAAATTAAATAAGTTTTAAGCCCACTTGGCGGTTCTGTGTACCTAGTACATGTTGCTATACAAGCATGAGCACTTATGCTGGTGTAGACTAAAATAAAACATTTGTTCCAATAGTACTAGAATCAATCAATAGTACTCAATATAATAGAATCAATAGTACTAGATACTAATGGAATGAAATGGACTAGTGGGAATGATTGGATACGCTTGTGCATATTTTGTACGTCGATAGGTTGTAGTTACTTGAATTTTTTTCTGGTTTTTCTGGTAAAGATAATATCTGATTACTCTACATTGACTAGTTACTTTTGCACTACTTTATTTTCCAGCCATAAAAGGCTTTTACTAGCCATTAAAAGGTTGCTGTCGTATCCTATAAATTGGTAAAGGAGACTGCTATGCGAGGAACATACAGAAGAAGCTGCATCAATTACGCCGACAAGAGCACGAGCTGTTATTGGTACTGGTATATTGGTATTTGTATAGCAATATGTATACTACTTTACTACTCGTTAAATCTCTTAATCGGATGATGTCAGTAGCATATCCGAATACTATTTGGCCAACTGGCTGTATTCATGTGACAGTTTGCAAATACTCATTGCCGCTTATAAAAGTGATCAAAAAATTCAAAGCCTTTAATAGAAATGAAAGACACGGGCTTTCGAATTTTGAATTCATGTACATTGCATGTTCTCTCTCAACATGTAAAATAAAATTTGGTAAGCAGATATATTGTTTCTTGGGGACGGACATAAGCTATTTTCAATTTAGGTAGGTATCACGCGCGCGAAGTTGCTGGCTACAGTAGTATTTTATTATTTTTTATAGTTTATTTTAGTAGTAGTATTTTATAAATCGAATATTTTAAGTCAATCGTCAACTGGCACGCAAAAATTTGATCAATTCTGGACAGAGTTGACGATTTCTAAAATAAATTATATTTGATCATTTATTTCACAATTCTTACACGACCGCGATATGAACCTAAGTTCAAAAGGCTTAACACAGGGTCAGGACGGTGATATGCTAAATACTTTTTTTATTATGTTTGAAAAACTTCAGTCTTAGTATAGAAAACTAGTATTGATTACGTGGTTGAGATAAATTACTTATTATTACCTATTTTCAGAGATTCTTTAACATACATTTTGATAGACATTCGGCTTACCCGATAGTAAAGTGCTTACCATTGGTACAAAACAGTGTTTTGACCTAATTTAACTTTCTTTGTACGTATACCTACAATCAATTATCTGTGTAAAAATAAGGCAAAACAATATTTTAAGTTTGTACGAGTTTATTCTTCAAACATCATATTAATCCTTTTCTTCCTACCTAATAGGTGGCTATAATCTAGAGCTCTTTCACTTTGTAAGCCGGGTTGGCGAGCTTGTAGGTATGCTCCTCTCCCTCGTGGTAAACCAGGACATCTTCGAAGAACATGTTGGGCTGTTTGAAGAAGTTGGAGTGGGCGGGACGGTCGAAAGGAAAACCGTAAGGTTTTCCGTCCAACAACTCGGTCGTATAATCGAAATTTACAGAAACGTCCTCTGAAACCGAGTTGTATTTGTACACATAGACGAAGATCTGGTACGGCATACCACCCTTAGTACCCTTGGGAAGCATCAGCCTCTCAGGCATACTACCGTAGTTCTCAGACATATCCACGGGCAATTTTCCTTCGTCCAACAAGTGCTGGATCTCAGAAATTGGCAAAGAGTCTTCCTTGAACCAACTGAAGTCCTCAGAGCTACGTTCAATCTTGTTCATTCCTGGGGCAAGCTTGTGTGAGAACCAGTCAAGCTCAAAGAAGTTTTGCCAGTTATTCTCAATAGAGATAGGGAAACCATTGCTGTCATATTTAGGTCCAATCCAAATCTTGAAAACGGCATCAGTAGCCACATCTGATTTGACGTCAACGGTAACAGTGAATGCTTTATGGTTCAAGCGGGGCTGACGGATCTTGAAGTCCTGGGTAAACTCTTTTTGGTTGTCCTTGATGACCATGTTGAGGGCATCGAAGTCGTAAAGGTCGAAGTATGTGACTAATCTGTCGAGCTTGACATCGTTGATTTTGACTCCAACAAAGTGCAAGTCTTCTTGGGTGTACGGTTTGAGGTACTCTTTGTATTGGACCATGTAGTCGAAGATTTTGTTGTAAAGTTGGTAGAATGCTGGGTCACGGAGAGAGGTCTGGTAGAAGTCGAGTGCGCTGGGCATGTAGTTGTACCTTGAATAATTAAAATTTTATAAGTTAGTGGTATGTCATTTAATATGTTCTGGAAAGCTCTTAGTTATTTTGACATGATGACATGATTGACATGACTCATAGAAAAAAAAATTAAAGAATGAAGACAGAAATTTCGAATGCAACTACTTACTTGTCGAATGGTGCAGGGGCAGCGCCGAGAACACGGCGAGCGGTGACTTCGTATGATCGTTGGAATGTTTCAGTGAATTCCTCTCCGAACAAGTCAGCGTTTGTCTGCCAGTAGTTACCAACAAAGTTCATGGCGTCAGCGCTGTGGAAGTCGATTTCCTGGTTGAACTGAAAAATACATAACATAATTAATATTTAATGAACTCGGTTCCGAAAAAAAAACACTGCGTAAATTACAGAAATAATAAATAAATTAAATAACATAAACTTACAGCCTTGAAGTGGCCCTTCTGAAGGTACTGGAAGAAGGTCTTCTCGAATATGTCCAAAAAGCGAACGGCTTCGAAGTTGTTTTCATTGTGGACGATATAGTTGTTACTCCTTTGTGCGAAAGGATATTTCCATGTGCTCAACAGTGGGTAGTACCCAACCTTGATGGGAGAGAACCAGGAGAACGAAGGGATTTCACCGAGACCATTGCTTAGACGTTCAAGGTAGTAACGAGCCAAAATTTGCTGGTAGAAGAAGAAGTATGAATCACCTCGACGTTCTTTAGCAGCTCCGAACTTCTTTGAATTTTTGCTCATCCAGAAAGGAGACTCAGCGTGGTAATAGTAGTAGAAGGAGTTGAAACCGATGTCTTCAGTGAAGTATGAAATCCTCTGTTCATCATTAGGATAAGTTAAAGAGTCAGAATAGTTTGCGTAGAAAATAAAGTCTTCATTTTCTTTGACGATTCCAACCTGACTAGCATGTTCGGGGAAGTTAATGCCACCCTGTTGTTTGATGCGCCAGATTTTGTATGCTTGGCCCATGTTAGTGAACATCTCTGGGTAAACTTCATAGGGAGCGGGTAGGACGATGTCAGTACAGTCTTCACGCTGAAGAACCGCAGTGTAGAAAGAGTAAAGGAAAACTCCTTCGTTAAGGTAAACCCTAGCCCAGGCAGCAGTCTTGTAAAACGTATCAAAGTCCTTGGCGAAGAAGAAAAGTTTGTAAAGAGCGATAGCTTCTACTCTAAGATTGTCATAGAAGATTGAGAATGTGTGGTATTTGGGTAGCATACCAGATCTGTACAAGTACAGGAAATCCTCAACGGCTTTCTTGTTCTGAAAGAAAAATACCAATTTAGAATAGGTCAAATATAATTTGAAATTTTATTTTATTATATGGAGTTTATCTTACGGTGTACTTTTCGGTGTTACCCTCAACATCGTATTTGAAGCCAACTTGGTAGTATTCGGTCTTAGTGTCAATCTGCTCTACATTGTAGAAGAGGGATAGAACTTTCTTCTGCTTTTCAACAAAAACTTTGTTGACTGAAATTAATAAAATACTATTAATAATATTAATTGGCCGAGAGCGTGTCGGATAACGCACAGTGAAGGATTCAGAAGTCAAAAGTAAAAAATAATAACTAGTGGTCAGGCTTCTAACCAATTCAACACCACCTAGTTTGCAAAACAAAAAACATGTATGACGTTTTTTGAATTAATTCAAGGTGTAAGATCTCTATTAAAAATTCATATTTCAAACTTAATAAATTTCAAATTTAATAATCAAGTTTCTGTAATGAAAAACTATTTAAATAACTTCGTATTATATTTAAGAGATCTAACAATATGCCATACAACGGGGTAGAAAAATTCAAAGAACTACCCTACTTTACATGTAGGGGAGGTACTCCTAAACATGTTTATTTCATTACTAACACTAGTTCATTACAACATTAATTAATGTATGAGTTTTTATCATAACATGATGATTATTTTATGATTAGTAATTATAAAACACTTACCAGGCTTAGTTTTGATGTTTGTATGTTGTGGTACTGCTCCACCAAGAGCTATGGCCACGAGGGCCGCTAAAACCAGGACAGTCTTCATATCTGCCAGCTGCGAACTCAACTGTACTGTTTCTTGATCTCCTCTCCATTTTATACGAAGCCTGTTATCGAATCAAGTTTCGCGAAGATAAAAATTTTGGTTGTTTGTTTTTGCTATCGTTAAAGTGATGACCTCAACCTTTGATTTTTCCTTTGGATAGGCATGTGACCATGTCAGGTGTTTATTGGCATAAAGTATCATACTTTTTGTATTATTAGGGTATTGGAGTTGCAAATAGATCCACATATGGAATTTTATAAGTTCAGGTAGGTACGGCATACCATACCATACCATACTGGAAAGCCGATCATGTCCAGGGTCTTCTTGTATTAAGTATTAATGTTTTTTTACCAAAATAAATTTCACACAATTGTTACAAGTTACTAGTGATCCCCGCACAAGGCCAGGCCTGTATTGCAGGAGATCGGTAAAGCTGAACGTAACGTAAAAACAAAAGTATATCAAACTAAAGAAAACTAAAAAAAATACTTTCACAACCTAAGCTAACAAAGTTAACATTACTACGTGAAAAAGCTACAACTACGACGCCAATCACATCACTTGTGTCATATCCATACAATTGAATCTTTCCGTTCTTGAACGCCAACTGAAAGTGGAACTTGTCCAAGCCCTCTGTTGTTTCTGGGATGTCTGACATAAAGATAGTTAATTGAGTGACCTTGCGAAGGTTGCATGTGAGGATTGTGTGCGCCAACCTTTTACTAACGCTTTGCATGGCTTTTTAATTGCAGGCGGGAGGGAGATGCATGTGTCTACATCATGTCATCATTGGGAAAAGATTGGCGGAATAGTACTGAATGTTTTTCCATCTATTTAATGTTTTATAACGATAGTATAATTTATCCAGAATTTAAGTATAGAATATGGAATAAAAATAATCATGAACGCTGTAATTTAGAAATTAGTTTTTCGATTAAAATGATGTATGGGTTCAATACCTGTTTTCTCCCAAACAATGAAAAATACTAAGGAAACTACTAAATACTTAGCATACATTCAAAAACAGACATTGATCGAAATTAAAAAAGAACATTTAAGAAACAAATGATTTTACAATTGTCTTAGAAATTTCAGAAAAATCATAGAGTATTTCAATGCGAAGATCTATAATAATCTAAACAACAAATATAAGTAATAAGTACGCACCTACAAAAATATTTACCTCAATAAGATAATTTATTGCAATATAGATGCGTTTTTACAGTTTTCGTTATCACTTTCGTTTAAAGTAGTAGAGATATTTTTTGACCTATCGTTGGATGATATAATTGGTGATATTCAAGTACCTATATGATACGAAAGATGTCCATAGCTAATTAAGATCGATCACACTAGCAACAACTAGCAATTCACGCATTGCTCAATCACTGCTCAAACACACTTTGAACGCTTATATCTATACCATATCCGTGTTTTCGCGTGTGAGTGAGCGACAAGCGAGTAATAGACAGCGGGTCGCTTCCGTAATAATCGTTTTTTCACGACTTAAGCCCGATTTTGCGAAAATTGCTGTCGCTACTGCTACGTTTACATAATCCCGCAGCCAGTAGACCGCTTAAAAGATGAAGTGACGACATAGCCAGAATAGCCGGCAAAGCATGAAGTAGAGCCGCTAGAGACAGATAGACGTGGAAAGAGCTGGAGGACGCTTTTACCGCAGTGAGAAGCGGTCCTTACTTATAATAACAAAAGAAAATAAAAATAGTGTATTTATATGTATGCGGGACCACTGTTTGTATGGTCTGCAAGTATTTGTCTTGGGTCTGGGTGTTTCTATGTATATAATATGTATGTATTTACAAAAAAAGAGTATATCAGTTTTGTGGTACGCATAACACAAGCTTTGCTTACTATGGGGCCAGTGATGCTGTGCAAAAACGTCTAGCATCATTATCATTATTATTATTATTGACGACCTCTGTGACGCAGTGGGCTAAAGGTCGGCTGAGACGCAAAAGGTTGCGGGTTCGATTCCCGCCCCGAGACAAATGTTTGTATGATCTGCAAGTATTTGTCTCGGGTCTAGGTGTTTCTATGTATAATAATGTAGGTATTTACAAAAAAAACGTATATAGGTAGTGTATCAGTCATTTGGTACCCATAACACAAGCTCTGCTTACTTTGGGGCCAGACGATGTTGTGTGAAATGTGCTCGTACATAAGAATTAGAATAAGTCTTACATTTACTATTATGTCTTGTAAGGTTCAAATATTGTTGTTTTTTATTATTATTAATACCTATACGACGACCTCCGTGGCGCAGTTTGCCAATGCCCGGCTGGGGCGCAGAAGGTTACGGGTTCGATTCCCGTCATGGAAAAAATGCTTGTGATTTTAATTTACAAGTATTTATCTTTGGTCTGGGTGTTTCTATGTATAAAACAGAATGTATTAAAAAATGTATGTAAGTAGCATATCATAAAAACATATGCTCCAATAACAACAAAAACTAACTGAATTACACTTTTAAAATAAATTTGTAAATACACATATAATCCAATTTACATTTTCAGTTACACCTAACTAAATAGTACTCTAAAAGTGTGTATGATAGTTTTATATGTTTACTCGCTGGTGCCCACGACTTTGTCTGCGCATTCGTGTCAATCTAACGGTTATGCAGCGCACGCCAGAATAGCTCGCAGGTGGCAGATTTTCTTCCTACTTACTTGACACTTATCGTTATATTTTGGACAAAACACATAAGATCTTTATAAATGATAGCCTTTGTGTTATTCTGATGTTTAAGCTATATTATTGTAAAGTTTCATTGAAATCCATTTAGTAGTTTTTCTGTGAAAGAGTAACACACATACATACAAACTTTCGCGTTTATAATATTAGTAGAGATACTAGGGATTTCGTGCATGACATGTTATCTTTCAAGCTGTGATAATGATAACTAATGGACAAAGGAGCTCAGTATTCGTACCTATTGTAAAATAAATAAATAAATAAATAAAGGTAATGTTTTATTTTTACGTGATTGTATATATATATATATAATATTAAAAAATATATAAAAAAAAAAAAAGAAGTTATATAAAATTTTGTAAATATTATGTAGGTAAGTAGTTATAATTGTCCTATCAAGTAATAATCTAATAATAATTTAATATTTAATAATAAGGTATCAGTTTCAGGTTTGGGACTAGATGGTGTTGTGTGGATCGTCCATCAATATTTATTTTTTAATTCAGTGTATTTTGACATACGGAAGTGTGAACTTACACATACATTGCGTCTTACATTTTTACGGGCTACATGAAATGGCCCATGACTAAAAGCAGCGGTTTGAAATTGAGGGTCTACCTTATCAGAACTTCTGTATTTGTTCATTGACGTTGGAATGACAAGGACAAACTATATATACTTCAACTGAGTCAAAACTGTCAAATATCAAACTATTTAGTAAAATAATAGTTTTAAAACCATGTGACGCGGGTTGCTCTTATGTTTTATTGTTATTATTTGTCTCTTGCTCTTTTATATTTTTTTAGGTTTGTATAATTTTAAATGGGTATATTTTATGTCTTCTATTATGTGTCTAACTTATCGACCTAGTTGTATGAAATAAAGATATTATAATTGTTATTGTTTTTATTAATAAACACAAAGCTTGCCAATAATGTGACTATGAGATAGAGCGAGATAGATAAGTTATTTGATCCTTTTTTCATCGTTGTCCAAGACTATTTTGTTAGATACCTACATTATATTGCATAAGATTCTTATAATAATCCCTTATAATAGTCACAACAAACGTATTTTTGTTCCTCACACTAATTAAACCACTTTTAAATTTCATTGAATTATCAAGAACAGAAAAAACAATACTTACAAGAATTTCCTGATTGTGGTGGCCTAATGGTCCACTCAGAAAACATATACTTATATGTAAGAGATAGAAAGAGGACAGAAACAAGGCAAGACACAAGGAGGACACACCAAGAGAAATTAATAAAACGGTTAAGTGCGAGAGTCGAGATGAAGAGAGTTTCCGTACCTCTATCTGGATAAAAATATAAATTGGAGAATACAAATAGGTAAGGTGTGTACTAACCTCAGAGCAGTAGAGCTGGTTATTTATATAACTTCACAGGATATTTCAGGACATTTCACACAACCTCACCTAGCCTCAAAGCAGAGCTTGTGTTATGGGAACAAGTCAAAGTCAAGTCAAAATACTTCATCAGATCAGTCAGATACTTTATTCAATACAATCACAAGGATCACTTTGAAACGTCTTACATGAATTTAGGTGAATTTAGGTGCCAATTCATCTTAACCCAAGCTCGAGAAGAACTGGCAAGAAACTCGTCTTAGTTCACGTGACTGATATACTATTATGTTGGTACTTTTTCTTGTAAATATATACATATTATACATATCCGAGACAATTATTTGCCGATCATACAATCCTGTCCTGCAACGGGAATCGAACCCACAACCTTCTGCGTCTCAGTTGGGTTTTCGCCTAATGCGCTACAGAGATCGTCATAACAATAAAAATAATAATTTCACAATACAAATATTTCACATATTTGTATTGTGAAATATGATATTTCACAAAGCGCCATCTAGGTACCACCAAAGAAATATAAACATAATAAAAATTACTACACTAACTTAAAACGTATGTTAGGGAAAATCAATCTGCGTATCCTAGCGCAGTCTTAAACATTACATTTACATTAAAAAAAACCAGAAATACTTACAGTGGCTGTAAAGGCTTACCACACTAAAAACCTTATATATTAACCGTATATAGGGAGGCTTTCAGAACTAACAAAAGTATAAGCCCTGAGGGTGACTCAGTCTCGACATCGTCAAAACACTCCAGGACAGTGCGATAAACAGCTAACACGGTCCTGCAAAACTAAAGCTCAATCTGGTTTTAGATATGATTCACAACCAGCGTATGATATTCACAATCATAGGAACTATGAGCTACATGTATCCGTTTTTTAACATTCTAAAGTGGAACAAAGAAACACGAAATCTAACTTTCTTAGATGTTCCAGGTGGGATGGGTAAAACAACATCTCATAAATTTACTATTGGCAAAAGTGAGTAGATAAAACATCGCTCTAGCGGTTGCATCCTCCGGTAATTCTACATCAAGTAGAAACACGCAGGTGGAAACAACTTTTTAATATTCGGAAGCAAAATAATATGACGAAGGTCTTTTGAAAAACTAAGCTAATTGTGTGAGACGAGAGTACAAAGAATCATAAGGAATGTTTTGAGGTTCTTAATAGAACCCTACAAGAGATTAGGGGTAACAACATGCTCATGGTGGAAGCAACAGTATTGTTAGCAGCCGACTTACACTTTTAGTAGTACCCAGGGGAACGCGAGCTGATAAAGTAAAGGCGTGTGTGAAGAGATCTTACCTCTGGCAATCACTAAATAAGCTTAACTTTAAAAATATGCTTGTTCTGCTGACTTCTTCGTGTTCTTCTGGGTGGTGTTTTTGCTGCGCAGTTTTCAAATCTGCAACTTCAATTAGGGAACGGCAGTTATCCATGTTTAAATAACCGCATAACTCTTCTATCAGACCTGAGATTAGTTATTATAAATATTAACGGGTATTTATCGCGTTTATTTACCTATTTTTCCCTTATTTTTATTTTTGTCATCCCGTTACCACGACAGAGTGTAAACCTGTCGAAACGTCGGGAAAAGTAGGTAAATAAACGCGATAAATACCCGTTAATATTTATAATAATGTGTTCTGATCGCGTAAGTTTAAAAAACTGAGATTAGTTGTTACCACTGTTGAAGAGTTAATAACCAGAATATATAGTGTCATAACTAACATACAAAATAAACCTACAGAATGGATGTTCGAGCGTACTGTTCTAACGCAAAAAAACAGTCAGACTTTCTGTATTAATAAGAACAGACTAAAATTGGTCTAAATGTTATAAATGAACTATAATTCCATTGATTCAATTCAATAATGAAAACGCTATGTGAAATTTCCCCCGTGAAATTTCTGAATATTCTGAATCACCCTTGTCTTCCCGCACACTTATTAGCACTACACGTTGGTGCACCTGTTATGTTGCTGCTCAATTTAAACTCACCGAAGTTGTGCAACAGAACCAGCCTACGATTAAAAGTTTAAATCAAAATGTAATCGAGGTAGAAATAATGAAGGGTTGCTCTACAAGTAAATCCGTTGTCATATCCGTTACAGTTCAAAAAACTCTCCTTCAAAGTCTGCTTTGCTATGACAATCAACAAGTATCCGGGACTGACCCTTAAATGTGCGGGTGTTGCTTTGCAGGAGAACTGCTTCTCACATGGTTAGTTGTAGGTATGTCGCATTTCCAAGAGTGAGCTCACGGAACAGTCTGGTTATTTTAATACAAGAGAGCAAAATGAAAATCAAAGTATATAAAATTATGTTTAAAATAAATAAGCTGAATCCCCGCGGCTTCACTCGCGTGATCCATATAAAAAAATAGGTACCTAGATCTTAAGAAAAACTACGCTTAAAACTAATATATTCATCTTATAACAATATTATACGATAGACCCTAAACCTTTTATATGTCTGTCTGCCTGTCAGTCTATTTGTTTGTCAGATACTTTATCACGGCAAAACGGATGATTGACTTAATGGATCATGAGAAAATGGAGATAGATTTATGGTATAACACATAAGCGACTACTTATGTCACCCGGGCAGCAGCTAGTACTCATATTCATTATGTTAAAAAAAATATCGGGAATGGATGATTTGGTTCCAAATTCAATTTAATGCTTTTTTTTGTTGTTAGATTGTTGTGCTTCAACTGTTTTCCATTTTGGCGCGGAGTTTGAGTTGCATAGTGTGCAGCATAGTGTAGATAATATGATCTAACTAAAAATATTTTATTAATATTTTATATATTATTTTATCTGTATTTTAATCTTAATACTGTTATTAGTTAGATATTAGTGCTGTTTTAAGTTAGATCATATTATTATCTATCGAATTTTTTGCCGGAAGGTCAAACGGTAAATAAAAAATATTATTTTAGCGTTATGCGGCGTTTAAGAGAGCAAATTCGACGAAAATGGCCAGATTTGTGGAAAGAAAATTCTTGGATTTTGCACCAACTCAACTTTTGGCAAAAACTCAACACATACCATAGAGCAACCACCTTATTCACCCGATATGACTCCAGCCTACTTCTTCCTCGTTTTCATTCGGTAGAAATCATAAAGGAGTATTCGCAGCGTGAACTGAACTCAGTTACTGAAAATACGTTTAATTAATGTTTTGTTTGGATTATTCGTCGTTGCCGTAAGTGTAGGTATCGTTTCTGAGGATTTGATAAGTATGAATTGACAGACTGGGCTATTGGACAGACATGGGTTTTGTTTCAAATTTGAAACATATTCAATCAGTTTCAAATGCTCTACTTACTTTTTCTATGATATGAAAAACCATTATCATTTTATAGAATACTAGCTGACCCGACAAACGTTGTTTTGCCATATAAATATCTTTCGTTAAAAAAAAAATTATTTTTACGTATTGTAAAAATATATTTTTTTTATAAAAAGTATTCTATGTTACTTTTAATACCTCCAAGAATATGTGTACAAAGTTTCATGATGATCGGTTAAGTAGTTTTCGCGTGAAAGCGTAACAAACAAACATACATTCACATTTATAATATTAGTAGGATTTCCATGCGGTAGAATGTAGTGCCATCTAGTGTAGAGTCACAATACCAAGTGCTACGATAAAACTACGGAACAAAAACTCATGACCTTTTTTCTGAGGTCGGAGCTGCACCCAGTAGGCAATCATCGTCGCTGTATGTTCGTAATAGATGGCGCTCATTCTTACTTAAACCTAGAAAACTTAGATGGCGTTAATATGTAAGTTAAGCCACACTATGCTAAGTGTGTTATAATTTCGGAATTAGTGATTACCAGTTTAATTTGGTTTAAATTTTACCCAAAACGTAGTGTATTGTTTGTAGTAGTGAGAGTGTTTGTAGATGATTTAAAACAAAGTCGCTTCCCGCTGTCTGTCTGTCCCTATGTATGCTTAGATCTTTAAAACTACGCAACGGATTTTGATGCGGTTTTTTTAATAGACAGAGTGATTCAAGAGGAAGGTTTATATGTATAATACATGCATAGTATAGTAGAGAAACACTAATAATTTAGGAGAATAGCGTATATTGGTTCAACGTATTAGAACTACTGAGCAACGCGTGGCGAGTAGTACGAGTAGTTTTTACTTCACTTTTATGTTTATCGTTTTTAATCATAAATAGCTTTTATTATTTATGATTATTATACATTAGTTATAACAATTTTTATTAATTATATTTTATGTATATCAATGCAATGTATCTATATAGACTGTAATTATGTTTTAAAAAATATTACTAACATATTTATTTTGTCGATGACATATCTGACTACAAATTGTGTGAACTTACCTACAATGGCCTCAATTCTGTTGGCACCAACCTAACAAATTTTAGCTAAAATTAGGTTTTGAACTGTCAAATTAATCTTTGGTATTCTGCTGCTACCAACTTATCCTAATTTAATTTTATCCAACTTAATTAAGCGTTCCTAATTTAGTTAGATCGTACCAACCGAATAGGTTTAACAAATGCTATGACTAACTAAATATATTTTAGACAATTCCTAATTTTAGAAATGAACCAACCGAATTGCCACCATTGTGTACTTATAACATTCTGACGAATTTCGGTAGATACTACATAATATGATCTAACTAAAAACAGCGCTGTATTTAATCTTAATAACAGATACAACTCAAACTCCTCGCTAAAATGGAAAACAGTTGTGGCACAACAATCTAACAACAAAAAAAAACATGAAATTGAATTTAGAACCATAAACAAATCACCCATCCCCGATATTATATAATAGTAATAATAAATAAATAATAAAATAATAATACCGGACATTTCACACAGACATTGTACATAGAAATACCCAGACCCGAGACAAATACTTGCAGATCATACAAACATTTGTCCTGCGGCGGGAATCGAGCCCGCAACTGCGCAACTAGCCAACTGCGCCACAGAGATCGTCAACCAGTAATGTGGTTATAGAAGTAATTAATATGTAATAAACACATCAATTTTAAAAACGTTTGCGTGTCTCTATAATGTATTTTTGTATGGATGAAATCGGTACAGCTGAGTAGATGTACAAAAAAGATTCATCAGTCTTGTGGTTCCTATAAAATAAGTTCTGTTTACTTTGGACCTACATGATGCTGTGTAAAATATCCTGCATTATTTATTTATTTGGAATATTAGGCGGGTTCTATTCAGTATCATTCACTTTTTAAGTACTGTATGTGTATTTTTGTAACCTATACCCACTAAAAGAATTGGTAAATTATGTTGGTGAATAGGTTAAATCAAAAAACAGATTTATGTTTAAATGTTTTATTTATTTAACAGCTAATCTTCATATTTATATATATATATATATATTATATAACAATTGATACATACACTAATAAAAATAAATAAAGGCAGTATTAATAATGTTTACCAAAGCATAATTTTAACTCGCAAATTTAGCTTATTCGGTATGGGGCACGTCGATTTCGGGGGTGTGTTTGTGGTAGATCAAAACATCCTGGAACCACATGTTCCTGACACCCTTGACCTGGTATTCGTACAGAGGCCTGTCTGTGGGGAAGCCCATGGGCTCATCCATGTTCCAGCGGGCTCCGGAACCGAGGCCGAAGGAGACAGTAGGATCAAAACCGGTGCCGTAGGGAACTTTGGGCGCACGGTACTCCTGGATGTAGGTCATTAGGATGAAAGGCATACCACCGACGCGACCTGTTACAAAAAAAATCGTATGTGATATTTTTACATGTAATAATTTTCAGTATCTAGCAGTATTTTAGTAGTTTTTTTGACGATACAATTATCATCATCATCAGCCCGTATCAGTCCACTGCTGGACATAGGCCTCTTCCATGACACGCCACTTAGCTCACACACTTACCACATTAGCTCGATCTTCAGCTCTCCTCCTCCAATCGTTGCCAGCTGCCTTACGAATATCATCGCCCTACCTAGCTACAGGGCGCCCTACACTACGTTTGCCGACACGAGGCCTCCACTCAAGAACCAGTCTGCCCCAACGGCCAGCAGTTCTGCGACATATGTGACCTGCCCACTGCCACTTCAGCTTGCTAATTCGCTGAGCTATGTCGGTGACCATTATGTCAAAAGTTATTTATGTAACTACCTGCAAAGAAAGGTAAGGAAATGAAAGAAAACCAACCTTTAGGCAGCAGCAGTCGGGCGGGGAACTTGTCCATAGACTGGGTCATATCAGGCATCCACTTCTTCTGCATAACTTTCTCGTAGATATCGACTGAACTAGTCCAGTCCTTCGTTAACCATTCCACGGCAGATGAATCACGGGTAATTACTGATTCTCCAGCGGATACTAAAATAAAAATAATATTCAGGACCTAAGCTTTAAAGTGAGTATAAAGAACCTATACTATATATAGTAAGATAACATATGCTTTTCTACTAAAGCTCGAAAAGACATACTAATTCAACAAAACAATCGAACCACACTGTAATACCCTTCATTTAAGCGTAACAAAGCACTAGTGGTTTGGTGGTAGTGGCCCCGCTTTCTCATCCTAAAGTCGTGGGTTTGAATCCAGTCGTGTAACAATATATATTTCTGATCTAAAAATGTGTGTGTGTCATAACGGTACTCTTGAACTGTAAAGGTAAATATTGTGACAAAACCAAAAAGTTCAAAGACATGTGACTAGTGTACGAAAAAAGCTTTTGAGGCGCACTTTAATACTTTCACCATACTAGTTCGACGATAGTGGCACGATAAAAAAAACAGATACATATATGGAAAATTATTAGAAATCAAATTATAGATCCAAGAAAACACTTTTATACGTACAGTCATAAGTGAACTCATCAAGCTGCCAGAAGTTCTCAGTGTTCAAATGCAGAGGGACTTCGAATCCTTGGCTGTCGTATTTCGAGGCGAGGAAGAATTTGACGACAACGGTCTTGGCAACTTCGCTCTTGACATGGACCTTGAAGCTGAAAGGCTTGTGGGTGAGACGTGGGTGCTGAACAACAACGCTGACGTGGTCATCGACTTCCTTGGCTAAAATGCAAATGAAACATAAAGATTCGAGTATAGTACAAATAAATAAGCACTTATTCGTCAAGAACTATCTAGTAGAACAAAGTATATACACAGCAGTTTTTATAACTTACTTTCAACATCATCCATCCACAAGTAGTTGGTAACGTTCATGTAAGTCTGCTCAAAGTAGGTGACAAGTTTGTCAGCCTCAACCTTCTCGATGGTGACAGCGGGGTAAGAAAGCTCTTGAGTTGTGTATCGAGGCATCTGCTTTTGCCAAGCCTCGAACAGGTTCATGATACGCTTCCACAGCATGTAGAAAGCTGGGTCACGGAGGGCAGTCTGGTAGTTCTCAAGGGCTGAAGGAAGAACCATGGGAGCGACTCTGATAGAAAGGCAAATAGATAAACATTGTATAAATGCTAAGAGTAACAAACCCATTAATTTATTTTATTATAATACTCACTGGTTGACGTACTGGTGTCCTTTGACGATGGAGTTTCCAAGGATTGCCTTCCATAGCTTGATGAAGTCCTTGTAGAAGTGAGAGTTGACAGAGTCAGCGTTTGACTGGATCAGGTTTCCTAAGATGTCGAGGCCTTCGTTGGTTAAGATGTTGATGTGCTCACCGTTTTTCTGTAAACAATAAAATACATTCTCGTTTCATGATGAGGTATGTATGACCCAGGTTCTTTTAAATTAAAATTGTTGACTTACGTTCACGATGTAACCTTTGTCAACCGACTCCCAAATGCGACGCTCGTATTCAAGAGCAGCTTCAAGTTGGTACGTGAACTCAGGCTGATCCAGGTGGAAGTTATTAGGCCTTGATGGGTAAGGGATTCCATTGCTGTACACAAGACCAGAGAAGTAACCATCCTTAACAAACTTAGTCAAATCAGGAATTTCACCAAGACCGTTGGAAAGCCTCTCCATGTAATAACGGGCGAGGATCTGCTTGTGCATGTACCACCAGAGTTCACCGCGCCTCTCGTGAGCGAGACCAGGCACGATATCGCTTCCAAGCCAGTACGGGTACATCAGGTTGAAGTAGTAGTAGGCAGAGTTTAGTCCGTAGTCGTGGGTGAAGTAGGAGATGGGGAAGTTCCTGTCATAGTAAGGCCAAGAGGTGGCGTTCCACCTGATGACAACGTTGTTGTCCCAAAGGTAAGTTGACGGGAAGTGCTCGACGAACTTGTGGCCGTGTGTGTTGATCCTCTGAGCGGTGGTCATGATTTCACCATTGTTGAAGTACGCTGGGAAAATTTCGTAGATCGGAGGAATTGCAATGCCTTGGGTGTCATGGCGGTAGAGAATGGCTACACTGAGGACGTATGCGTAAAGTCCCTCATTGACAATGTTTCTCAGGTAGGCAGCGGTCTTATAGAAGGTTTCGTAGTCTTTGGCAGAGTAGAGGATATTGAAGAGGGTTACGGTCTCGAAATTATGAGTGGGCTCATTAACTGCGTATGGCACAGCGCGAGGTAAGTACCATTTGTTTTTGAGCATACCAACGTAAGTCTTTACAGCAGTCACATTCTGTAAAAAAATGTAAACTTAAGTTTAAGCTGATGAAAATGACAAATACACTAATCATGAAACTTGGCGCAATCAACGTACGTTGAAACGGCTGGTGTTCTCCTCAAGGGTCCAAGACTTGATGATTTCTTGACATTTCTTGATGTGGGTAGGCTCGTTGATGTGATAGTAGAGGGTCATCAACTCCTCTTGACGCTCCAGAAGAACATCATGGTCCACTTTAATAAAGCACACCGAAAAATTAATAACATGTTACTTAATTGGTTGTTGTTTGTTTGATTTCTATCTTGATAGATAAATAAATATCGTGTCACGATTTTAATGGCGAGTGGGTTATTTGAATCTCGTTAGAAAAAAAATAGTATGAAATTAATTATTATTAAAATTAATTACTTACATTTCACAACCTTGTTGGTGGGATCGGCGTAAGCGCCAAAGGCACACAGTGCTAACACACACAGCACAAGACGAGCCATGTTTGCCAGTGACAATTTCTCCCGAACCTCACCTTTTTATACTCGACAAATTGAGATAAGCCGTCCTAGTATAATTAATAATTAAACACTTATCTTTGAATAAAGGTCACATTGGTAAGAAAGTAAATGTTGTAATAATGGGTCACATTCATGAAAGTTATCGAAGTTGCATGATCAGATGAAAAGTGTTTTGTTCTCTTTGTCATCAGAAAGGCTATGGGTATTGAATACGTTGTTTCACCTTGGTTACCGGGAAAATAAATGTTGAAAATATCAACTGTTCTGGGTTGTTTGTAGTCACTGACCCTAGTCGCAAGCTAGAAGTTTTATGTAGCCTAAACTCCAGTGAAACCCACAAAATAGAACAATTAACGGTTGCCTATGAATCTATGAGAGAATCATAGGTTGCGTATCTACCTACTTTATATTTTAGTAACTGCAGTGTAAAAATGTGAGCTTGCGTCTAAAATGTTAATGTTATGTTTGGAAGTGCCTATTACTCCCCTTTAGACCACCTCAAACACCTAAGTAACTAGAGACATATGGATATGTCTACAAAGTCTAGGGGTTAATGTCATGACCATGTTTTTTTTTGTATAACATTTTACTTTCACTGTTATGAAATGAAATGAAATATTATTACATTAACGGCACTTATTCAGAGTTGGCGTTAGTATGCTTGTTTAGTCAAATATGCCGTCTTATAATTTAGTCATGTGTTAAAAAATGGGTAAGTTTAGAATTTTATTTTATATTTATTTGTTTTTTTGGCAGGCAAGTTCTATTATTGGACAACAATTATAGAACTTGCCTGCCAAAAAAACCTTTAAATGGGATTTACTGACTTAATATATATATTTACCATCAATTCACTAGTAGGCAGGGTTCAGGTTACCTACTTCACAATGACAAATCAAGTGATTAGTGATTATTGATTAGCAGTTAAACCCTCAGCCTGGTAGGGTCTGTGAGACCCACCGCAGCATTTAAACCATTGCAATTCATTCAAATTAGAATTTTGCGCGTAAATGCTCTCAGTAGCTGACCGTAGTGAACTACCTAACGCTCTCCGCCCGCTACCTCAGTCTGGGGTCCGCTCCAGTAGTCACAGGACGTGTGTAAAGTGCGCTCGGGTCTCACTGACCCCACCAGGCCAAAGAGATTTCAATCGGACTTTGGGATATGTAAGGCACTTTTATAAATTAAAACTCAAGACAACGTTGTCTCGCTAAGTTGATCGTAGATTGTAGGATCTATCATGAAACTCCAGAAGGGCCACTTTCTGAAGTTTTGTGATTTCGTGACTAACACAAAAAAAAAATGTTTTGACGACGGTTTATTTTGTTATTTTGTAAATTTTGTTACTTTTAATTTATAAATGTGCCTTACATATCATAAAGTCTTTGAAATCTCTTGGGTTTTGATAAATAATTTATGTTTAAAGAGTTGCAATGTTTAATTTCTTGTTCAAAAACGTAACTTCATTTTAATTAGAAAAATAAGTAATAGAAGTCGTTTATTTCTAATATTTTTCATTGTAAACCCTAATATATATTCCTATGTATATTATAATAGCAATTCTTATTACTATTTACCATAAATTTATACTTGTCACAACGATTTGAAAATTCGGGTTTGACAGACCCACCAGGCATACCGTGTAACTTTTTGTCACCAGGCATGCCGAGGGTTTAATTTGGTTTATACTTTGGGAAAAAAAGTATCTACCTATTTAGACATAGACATAGAAACTTTTCGATATCGACCGATTTCGATAAAATTTAAATGGGACCACTTCAGAAACATACCCTTTGAAACAAAAAAAATATTTTCCAAATCGGCTGAGGCGTCTTTGAATAATCGGTGAACAATTAAAATCAAAAAAAAAAAAGATTCCGACGAATTGAGAACCTCCTCCTTTTTTGAAGTCTGTTAATAAAAAAGAAGACGAAACAATATTAGGTAATAAATAATATTAATAATAATAAGAAAACTGATTTCATTTAATATAAAAAATGTTTAGTGAAAATTAGATTTGTAGATTTGTACGTATTAGCATTGCCATTGAACGTGGTAATGCCGCCAGTATCTTGGGAACGCTGCCCTCTGGCAGTGATATTGATCAGTTGAGCTATCTATAGATCGTTTTAAACGGTCCTTAGATAGCTCAACTGTTTCATGTGTATTTTATATTATTGTATATTATTTTGTACATTTCTGTAATTATTTCTGTATATACTAAACTAAACGCACTGTTCCAATGAGACAGCGAGGTTTTAGAGTAAGCGAAAATATCATCGATGTGTACAATTTTAGGTGGTTTTTTAAAAATCGCTTGAACGATTTCAATAAAACTTAAATGGGAAACAAAAAAAAACCAAAAAAGGCACGGCCGTCTTTGATTATTCGGTGAACATACATAAAAAGAAAGATTCGACGAATTGAGAACCTCCTCCTTTTTTGAAGTCGGTTAAAAAAGGAAGTTACACATATTAAAAAGTACATAGAGTAAATATAGAGTAGAGTACACATAGGGTACATAGAGACATTAAAAAAGCTTCAAATAATCTGCGTACTTACCTACTTAACAGTGCTGTGTGGTACAGCAGCAAAAATATCAAAAATATCTCGACTTAACGTTATGCTACCCTGTCAGATGACAGGTCAGCGCTGTTATACTGTTGAGACCTTCGATTCGGTCACTCAACCTTACGAAACGCAGTAACAAAATAAAATAAATATATAAACTAATGTATGTACTTATAATAACCAGTTTGTATGGTTATTATTATTATCATTATATTATCGTAGGACGACTCCCCACCCAATGAACTGACGACATTGTAAAGATCGCAGGAAGTCGGTGGATGGAGAGGGCTCAAAATCGTTCTTCCTGGAAATCTATTGGGAAGGCCTATGTTTAGCAGTGGACTTTATAAAGGCTGTTATGATGGTTATTATTATTATTAGTTATTTTATGTAATTATGATGTACCTACTATGTTTAATAGCCGCGTTATTTTGTAACTTTATTATATACTATCAAAATGTACGTGGACTGCAGACTAAGACCAGCAAATTTTTTATGAACATGTTACTATCCGAGCCTGATGTTTGTTGTATTACTGAGACTTGATTACTACCTCGTAGCCAAGTCTGGATAAGCATTATGATTCGCGAAAGGACTATATAGATGGTGGTGTATTGATTGATACGCGCAATGCATGGTTGTTACCGATGTGTCAGTATTGCAGTCCAGTGGTAATACCTCGGCTGACATATTTTCCATTAGTGTCTCTACTATCCGACGAAATAAATCTAAGCAATGCCAACTTTATTGCTGTTATTTCTCTCGATGCTCCTCATAATATGATGCTTAGATGGAGTTATATGATCTAGTCTGAGAAACCTTCCTAAGATTTTCTGATGATGATTATCTCATCATATGAGACTTGAATGCTAACATTATTGCTAACTTTAATGCTTTAATACTTTAATGCTACTATTAAAGTCTCCTACGATGAGATAGTCATCATCAGGAATCCTTAAGAAGGTTTCTCAGAGTATGGAGTTTTATGTTCTAGTCTGAGAAACCTTCCTAAGGATGGCTGAGGTATTACAACTGGACTGCGATAAAGACACATCAATAAGTGACGTAAGTTCTGTAAGTGACGATTACGCGCATCTGACCTCTGATGGTAATAATAATCTTGATACTATCAAACTTTTTACGTTTTAACAATTTCAATCAATTTAATTGAATTGTCAATAAAAAATATAGAGCACTAGATCTTATACTTACGAATGTTCAATGTGTTGTTCGTCGCTCGTATCTTCCGTTGGTTGATGAAGACGATCAACATCCTGCCCTTGTCGTAGATATGACCTAAATTTCAAGCGATAACTTAGAAGCTCCATCACGTCTCCTGCGTATATTCCATAAAGCCCACTATTCTATTATAAATGAAGCTCTATCTAAGGTAGACTAAAACGAGCGTTTATCGAGTAGTTGTGCAGAATAAGCTGTCACTTCGTTCTTCTTAGATGAAGTAATTTTTACTTATGTCCCAACTAAATTTGTATATGATAATTTAAGGTATCCTGTTTTATATTCCCCAGCTAAAGTTAAAGTTATAAAAGAAAAATAGAGTTCCATAGAAAATGGGTTATAAAAACTATTGTAACTACCGCTGTTTCAGTAGATGACGAGTGAGACAAAGACTTCTACAATCACAATGCTTTGATTTATTCATAGAGCGAGTAGATGATAACATTGTCAAATTAAATAAAAAACTTCAAATCTACCGGACATGCTCTATCTCAATGACATCTCTAGATAGAAAGATAGATAGATAGATAACTCTTTATTGCCATACAGAAGAATACAAATACAATTATTTTACAATAAAAGGCAATATATTGGGCGGCCTTATGGCTAACAGCGATCTCTGCCAGGCAACCTTTGGATGGATTGGTCTATAAATAAACAGAGAAGGGGCATGTTGGTGTGGTGTTTAGGTACATATAATTCTATTCTTACATAATCTTTAAATAAACTAAATATAATACTGATATACTCGTAAATAAATAAATACATACATAATAGGTATAAAAAAAAACAGATAAAATAATAAAATCATAGCACAAAAGTGGGTTTTATATAAGATATCAACAATACAGAAATAATTAGGTATAACAGCACGACAAATTGTGTTGCATGACTATGTTCTTGAAGATGGGGAGAGACTTGGCCGTTCTAATATCTACAGGCAACGCGTTCCACAAGCGGACAGCCTGCGCTGTAAACGACTTTCCATAAAAGCTAGAGAAATGGACAGGTTTTGAGTTGATTGGTATCTGAAGAGCGCAAGGGCCCGATCCTTTGGATATGTGTAGAAATTCAAATCGTTCTTTGAGATAAAAAGGAGTAAATAGAATATTATAGAAAAGGTTGAGAATATGAGCATTCCAGCGATTGCGGATTGGCAACCACTTGAGTTTATTGTGAAATTCAGAAATGTGGTCATATTTGCGCAAACCAAATATGAAAGGTATACAGAGTTTTTGGAGGCGCTTAAGCGTATAAAATTGCTCTTCAGTGATGTCAATATAGCAGGCGTCAGTCATGTCATAATCATGGGTTGGAAGATGGACGGATTGTGCAAGCGCAATTTCTCTAGCTCCAATGGTAAAGAAATATGTGATTTGTTCAATACTGATTTTAATTCTGCATTTCATTCCATTCATGCGTCAAAATGCCGCCTCTAGTAAATCATCAAGCTCATTCTGTTAATCTCATATATAGACTATTAGGTACAATACGCAAATATCTACAACAGTTAGTTGTCACAATAGGTGCTGGTCCGGATAACATTCCCTCATTGTTTTACTGCAATTGTTTTGTCTGTGCTGCTTTCTTTCGTGGTGAGTGCCAAGTGATAAAATACGGCTAACGTCGTGCCTGTTATTTTGTCAATGGCTGGGTAGACATAGCTAACGTCGTGCTTATGTCATTGTTTTGTTAAGATATCGCTAACGTCGTGCTTCTTATCTTACTTAACTAGTTACTGAAACATGCTAACGTCGTGCCTATATCTCAGTCGTTAAGATATCGCTAACGTCGTGCTTCTTATCTTACTTATCTAGTTACTGAGACATGCTAACGTCGTGCCTTCTGTCTCAGTCGGTAAGATATTGCTAAGCACAACATGCTTAGATACTCAATTTGCTATTTCGTGTTATTATTACTATTTTCTTATTGCTAATTCTTATTGAGTATTGCTAACGTCGTGCCTAGATACTTAGTTTGCTATTTTGATTCTGCTGCTAAATACCTAAATGTGTTTGTATGCTCGCATACGAATATCTTCGGCTGTTTCTGTGTTGTGTTTAGATGCAGACACGGATGACGTCTACTCGGCAAGGAGTCTACTCCCGCCGCTGCTGTAGACCTACCCATGAGGGTTGACGAGCCACGAGCCACAGCCATCTGGAATGCAGACTTGTGCTGACACGCACTATGCGTGCCCCATGCGAAGACCAGCCTGAGATGGATTTTTCCATGCCATTACTGGAGACCGATCATTTGGATTCGGAGAGTAAAACGCCATGTGAACACGTGGCCGCCCTTTTTCAGCTGCCAACCGCCATCGAGGAAACATCTCTCTGACAAAATATCATAGCTTCTGCCACTTGATTTTGTTTAGTTTTTGGTATTTTTTTTTGTTTAGAAGTTCGAATATTCAATAATATTATTATTTATGACTCAATATTTCCAAGGTTTCAGCACACCAAATTTCTACTCTACGCAGAATATACAAAAATACTTAAGGTACGTAGAAATACTGACAATTGCGCTACGCTTCAAGACGACATAGATGCTTTATGTTCTTATTGTCATATTAATATGTTGTTTCTTAAAAATGCAATGTCATATCCGTTTCTCGAAAAAAAATACAATTAAATATGCGTATTCTTTAAACGATCAACTTATCGAGCGAGTTTCTGTATAGTGAAACCTAGGAGTATTTTTGTACTTCGAGTTAATTTTTGATACCCATGTTGAAACTATGACTAAAAAAGCATTTCGTATGTTAGGGTTTGTTTTGAGAGCAAGTAAAGATTTCAAGCACATATCAACTTTAAATATTTTGTAAAACTAATTCGTCTTATCCATCTTGAAATAAGCCTCAGTAGTATGGACCCTAAATATAATGTTTATATAGACCAAATTTAGAAAATACTAAGACAATTTAAAAAAAAAAATTTTACTAGTCATCACTTCAAGGTTTAACGCCTTATTCATTAACTTCACTTAAAACTAGGAGGGTTGAACGTAATCAAGTGTTTTTGAATAAAATTGTAAATAGCCAGATCGACAACCCTTATTAAATAAGTAAATTAAGCTTTCAATGTCCCAGACTTAACTCTAGAAAGAACCACACATTCCAACCTAGTGTAATTCGTACAAATTACGCCTCTAACTCTTTTATTAAGCGTTCCATGAACCTAAATAATGATTTGTTTGTTGGATATTTTTGACCTCTCTCTTTCTAAATATAAACATGCCATCAGCGAACAACTGCTTTCTTTCAATAATGTTTAAAACAGTCATTCATTTTAAAAAACCTTTTTCTTTTTCAGTATGTCCACATTATTTTCGCATTTCATTAACTTTACTTATACTTTACTGGATTATGTTATATTTTAGTGAATTAAATTAAACATTTCACTGTTCTGTTTGTTTTTCCAAATAAATAAATACCCATCTACGTATATAAATATATAACAATACTCTACGACATTTATATACAGAAATAATTACAGAAATGTACAAAATAATATATAAAATACACGTGAAACAGTTGAGCTATCTAAGGACCGTTTAAAACAATCTATAGATAACTCAACTTATCCAGATCACTGCCAGAGGGCAGCGTTCTCAAGATACTGGCGGTATTACCACGTTGAATGGCAATGCTAATACGCTGAGCCAGATAGGAGCCAGCTCTTGGGTCATGCAACGTATCTACCAGACGCCGAGAAATAATTTTGAAAACGCGGTGGGCTCCTGTTCCCCACGGGACCAGGGTCTCGACTCCAAAAGGCTCAAATGTGTAGGCCTTATCCAAACCAGCATATTTGCGGTTTTTGAGGTCCTCGGCACATTCAGCCGCCGCACCAGCCCTTACGGAAGTTCCCGACAGATGGGATGCGGCCAGGGTGTCTACGCAAGTAGCATTTCAAACTAATGGCCTACCCATCTCCCAAGGGACAAGAGTCATACCATCAGGCCTCTTACCATCATCACGAATCAGACCGTTGGGTTCGAGAACAGCTGGTACGTTGACACTGGTGAGTGCCCGACGAATGATATCGTTAAGACTGGCGTGGTGGGCAATCCTACCGGCGGCCCTATGATACGATAACCCATGGAGACCAAGCTGGTCGACTGTTGTACCACACTGGCACTGATTAGGGGCGCAACACCGCGCACCCAACCGCAGACAAATTGCAACTCGAAATGTTGTAGAATCTAATGTTCCAATTTTAGATGATGGTAGTGCTTGTAACCTATGTCCGGACTCCCATTTCGAAACGGCTAGGAGACGGGCGCGATCTACGGACCCTGAGCATATTTCTAACAGATGATTCCATGTAAGCTTACATAGAGGCCCGTCCCATTGCCGTTGGGCCGAAAGGTTCTTGGGGGAAGCAGAATTAGGGCAAACACTGTTCCAAGCGTTTCTTGCTTCGTCTAGATATGAAATTTTATGAGTGATGCCAGAACTAGCCGGAAAAGACGGAATCAGAATTTTTTCAACCAAATTACTAGTACTGTAGACAGAAGACAAGAACGCCGGTAGGGCAACACTTGAAATATTGCGAATACCTAAGCCTCCCAATTTGACAGGTAGGAAGGCCTGCAACCATGCCTTGTCATCCAAATTATTATTCAAAACCGACGATAAAGTGTCCTTTATTATGTTGTCTAAGCCTTCCACCGGCTCGCTGTGTTTCCACAGTTGACAACATCATAAAGCGTAAGTAAATTTTGGAACAAAAAGACAAAACATGATAATTGTAAAAGCCATATGACTATTAATTTTAAACAATCTGTCCGAGGTTTTGCTAAAATTTTGAATTTTCTCATCTATGAAAGTCGGAAAAGACTCGTCAAGAATTGGTGAACCGTGGAGGCGAAGTGAACATTTATCTACAACTGTAATATTTGAGGCCAAACTGTTGAATTTTGAAACAATTAAATTGTTATCCAAACAAGTGTCCGAAACGTAAAGCTCGCATTTTGAATAATTTAGCTCTAAACCAATTTGCCGAAATTCATCACTGCTGTGATGAGCTTTAGATCACGAAAAATAGTGTCCACATCTCCACCTAAAGTTCCGTCATCCAAGTACCAAACATTGAGTTTAGATAGACGTTGAATATTCGGATGGATGGCAAGGCTGAAAATGGCTGGACCAAGGGGGTCGCCTTGCTGACATCCAACGGCAGACGAAATAATATTGTTACGATAGATCAATTTAGACGGTAAACCATAACACTGCCAAATAAATGGATAAATTTCGGAAATTTTGTTTTTAATTTCTTTGAGACACCCCTATCTATGGAATTGAAGGCGTTTTTAATATCCACCTTTAAAATTACCTCCCCGCAATTTTGATTCAAATATGTACGAAGAGAATGTACTGCGACTTCACAGCCGCCACGCGAACCAAAGCCTAGCTGGACAGGTCGGAAAAAGTCACCGAGATATGCAGCTTTTTTCCGACAGCAGACTTTAGCTACTAGGCGGGGGTAGGTGGTACCCACGGCTATGGGTCTAATTCCACCGTATTTCTTTTTGAGTGCGCATAGGTTCGCACCGTACAGGAGCTCAGTGATCTCGCTGTTAGGTTCGCCAGACAGCAGGTCCTTTAGATGTTGTGGAGTCACAGCATCCAGGCCGCCGGCAGAGCCGTTCTGGAATGACATGACGGCACCGAGCACGGCCTGGCTGGTCGCATCAACAGCGTCATCACTCTCTTGCGGTGGATCGGGGAGTTGAAAGTTGGGCCCTGGAAGAGGTTGCTTAATCTCAAGAGATTTCTCGAATCTGTGTCATTAGAATTTGGAGCTATCGTGTCACTAGAAAATAAAATACGCGAGGTACCCTTTATATCACCATCGCTAAGTTTACTTTCTACAAGTTTGTAGATAGCAGACTCGGAGACTAGTTGAACACTGCCAAAGAAATGGATAAATTTCGGAAATTTTGTTTTTAATTTCTTTGAGACACCCATTCACCCATCTATGGAATTGAAGGCGTTTTTAATATCCACCTTTAAAATTACCTCCCCGCAATTTTGATCCAAATATGTACGAAGAGAATGTACTGCGGCTTCACAGCCGCCACGCGAACCAAAGCCTAGCTGGACAGGTCGGAAAAAGTCACCGAGATATGCAGCTTTTTTCCGACAGCAGACTTTAGCTACTAGGCGGGGGTAGGTGGTACCCACGGCTATGGGTCTAATTCCGCCGTATTTCTTTTTGAGTGCGCATAGGTTCGCACCGTACAGGAGCTCAGTGATCTCGCTGTTAGGTTCGCCAGACAGCAGGTCCTTTAGATGTTGTGGAGTCACAGCATCCAGGCCGCCGGCAGAGCCGTTCTGGAATGACATGACGGCACCGAGCAGGGCCTGGCTGGTCGCATCAACAGCGTCATCACTCTCTTGCGGTGGATAGGGGAGTTGAAAGTTGGGCCCTGGAAGAGGTTGCTTAATCTCAAGAAATTTCTCAAATCTGTCTCATTAGAATTTGGAGCTATCGTGTCACTAGAAAATCAAATACGCGAGGCACCCTTAATATCACCATCGCTAAGTTTACTTTCTACAAGTTTGTAGATAGCAGACTCGGAGACTAGTTCGTGGGATTTTGAATATGTTTGTGGGTCCAAATAATTTTTGAAATTTTGAGGTGTGCACTCAATGCTTGCAGTATACCTAACACAATTTTGCTTTATCCGAAAAGTATGCGATGATTTGTTTCATAAATCGTTCTGTACATGAAGTACACTATAGGGGAAATTAGTAAATGTTCCCATGCTTGCTTCGTATTTTTAGATACAACATTCCTAATGGCCTGAGATAGAACAGTAGCGACAGAGATACTACTTTCTCAACCACTTTAGAGAAAACTTGCAGAATGCTGATAGGTCTCAGATCCTTGATGTTCTTTGTTCCTTGAGGTTTTGGATTTTGGGTATAGGTATAACCGCAAATACGCGGTAGACAATCGGCATCATTAGCGCTCGATAAGGTCTCCCATTTTTTATTTTTCCAAAGCTGTTTTTATATATTTTTACTGTTATTCTTAAGACTATTTTGTATTTTATACATGATTTAATACATTACGTAGTAATGTTTATAACAGTAAATTATTAAAATCATATTGTATACATTTACTTTTTAGTTTTTACTTCATTTGTTTAATCAAAATTATCACTTATTATCTATGATTATAATATAACCATTATTAGCTATAATATTTGTTATATATCAATTCATATACATTGTAATCATGTTTTAAAAAGTATTACTAACATTTAAATTTGGAGATGGTTAATGTAACTACAAATTTTGTGAACGTACAACCCACTAAAATAATTGGTAAAACGTGTTGATGAATAGGTTAAATCAAAAAACAGGTTTAAATTAAATTGTAATATATAATTAACAGCGTATCTATATACATATATATTTATATATAACAATTGATACATACACTAATACAAATACTAATACACTAAAAGCATAATGTTAACTCTCAAATTAAGCTTATTCGGTATGGGGCACGTCGATTTCGGGGGTGTGTTTGTGGTAGATCAGGACATCTTGGAACCACATGTTTTTAAGACCCTTGACCTGGTAGTCGTACAGAGGTCTGTCTGTGGGGAAGCCCATGGGCTCATCGAGGGCCCAGTGGGCTCCGGAACCGAGGCCGAGGGAGATTGTAGGATCGAAACCGGTGCCGTAGGGAACCTTGGGTGCACGGTACTCCTGGATGTAGGTCATCAGGACGAAAGGCATTCCACCGACGCGACCTGTTACAAAAATAATCGTACGTGACATTTTTACAAGTAACCATTTTGAGTATCTAGCAGTATTTTAATAGTTTTTAAATAAGATTACTCTATAAAAAAAAATACCTAGAGCTAAACAAGAAAATGTGCATAGTGTTGTGTTAGTCCTAGAAGATTTAAATCAAACAAACGTTATCTATGGCACTAACTGCAAAGAAAGGTAAGGAAATGAAGACAAACCAACCTTTAGGCAGCAGCAGACGGGCGGGGAACTTGTCCATAGACTGGGTCATATCAGGCATCCACTTCTTCTGCATAACTTTCTCGTAGATATCGAATGAGCTAGTCCAGTCCTTGGATAACCATTCCAGGTCAGATGAATCACGGGTAATTACTGATTCTCCAGCGGATACTAAAATAAAATGAATATTCAGATCCTCAGCTTTAGTGAGCATATAGAACCTATATTATATACGAGTAGCTAGATAAAACAAAAGTGATACAAATGCTTTTCCATCAAGCAAAACATGGCAAATCATTATTTTAACCGAAACAAAGTACTGGTAGTCTGATGGTGGACCTCGCCTTTTGTCGTGGGTTCGAATCCAGTCGTGCAACAATGTAAATATCAAGTATATATGTACAATGTATCAACAGTACAATGTATGTATACAATGTATATTGAAGTGCGTGCTCTTGAACGGTGAAGGAAAATATCATAACAAAACAGGCATGTCGTCGAACTCAAAAATTTTCAAGACATGTAGGAAATAAGCTAGCTATATAAGCTAATTTCCAAGTGTAGGAATTAAGCTTCTGAGGCGCACTTTAATCCTTTGACCAGACTAGTTCGAAATACGATAAGAAAAACAAGACCGAAACATAGAAGGGAAATTATTAGAACTCAAATTATAGATTCAAGAAAACACTTTTATACGTACAGTCATAAGTAAACTGATCAAGTTTCATGAAGTTCTCAGTGTTCAAATGCAGAGGGATTTCGAATCCTTGGCTGTCGTATTTCGGGACGAGGAAGAATTTGACGACAACGGTTTTGGCAACTTCGCTCTTGACATGAACCTTGAAGCTAAATGGTTTGTAGTTGAGACGTGGGTGCTGAACCACCACGCTGACGTGGTCATCAACTTCCTTGGCTAAAAACAACAGAAACAGTCTTTATAAGTGAGAAGAATATTAATAACTTGGCCTAAGGTTTCGACTCCAAAAGAAACATAATGTTTCGGGTATAGTACAAATAAAAAAATACAATATTCATCAAGAAGTACCAAGTAAAACCAAGTTTATACACGGCTTTTTTTTATAACTTACTTTCAACATCGTTCATCCACAAGTAGTTGGTGACGTTCATGTAAGTCTGCTCGAAGTAGGTGACCAGTTTGTCAGTTTCAACCTTCTCGATAGATACAGCAGGGTAAGAAAGCTCTTCGGTTGTGTACCTTGGCATCTGCTTCTGCCAAGCCTCGAACAGGTTCAAGATACGCTTCCACAGCATGTAGAAAGCTGGGTCACGGAGGGCAGTCTGGTAGTTCTCAAGGGCTGAAGGAAGAACCATGGGAGCGAACCTGAAAGAAAAGCAAATAAATAAACATTGTATAAATACTAAGAGTAACAAACTCATAAATTTATTTAATTATTCTACTCACTGGTTGACGTACTGGTGTCCTTTGACGATGGAGTTTCCGAGGATTGCTTTCCATAGTTTGATGAAGTCCTTGTAGAAGTGAGAGTTGACAGAGTCAGCGTTTGACTGGATCAAGTTTCCTAAGATGTCAAGACCTTCGTTGGTTAAGATGTTGATGTGCTCGCCGTTTTTCTGTAAATAATTAATACAATCTCTTTTAATAGAATATAATAGAATGGAATAAAATAACGTTTATTAAGTACACACACAAAGAAAGTAATGTAAAGATGAGTAAATTCAGGGCATTTTTTTTTAAATAATATATAGGTACAGACACCCACCCAGACAAATAGGTACTTATGCTAAACACTTTATCTACCGACTAAACACACACCTACGATCAACAGTCTATGTGTGCCAAAATAGGTCAAGTCTCAGCTTTACATGATATATGTATGACCCTGGTTCTCTTAAATTAAAATTGTTGACTTACGTTCATAATGAACCCTTGATCAACGGATTCCCAAATGCGACGCTCGTATTCCAGAGCAGCTTCAAGTTGGTTCGTGAACTCATACTGGTCCAGGTGGAAGTTGTTAGGCCTTGATGGGTAAGGGATTCCATTGCTGTACACAAGACCAGAGAAGTAACCATCTTTAACAAACTTAGTCAGATCAGGAATCTCACCAAGACCGTTGGAAAGCCTCTCCATATAGTAACGGGCGAGGATCTGCTTGTGAATGTAGTACAAGAGTTCACCGCGCCTCTCGTGGGCGAGACCAGGAATGACATCGCTTCCAAGCCAGTACGGATACATCAGGTTGATGTAGTAGTAGACAGAGTTTAGTCCGTAGTCGTTTGTGAAGTAGGAGATTGGGAAGTTCTTGCTATAGTAAGGCCAAGAGGTGGCGTTCCACCTGATGACAACGTTGTTGTCCCAAAGGTAAGTCGACGGAAAGTGCTCGACGAACTTGTGGCCGTGTGTGTTGATCCTCTGAGCAGTGGTCATGATTTCACCATTGTTGAAGTACTCTGGGAAAATTTCGTAGATCGGAGGAATTGCGATGCCTTGGGTGTCAGGGCGGTAAAGAATGGCTACACTGAGGACGTATACATAAAGTGCCTCATTGACAATGTTTCTCAGGTAAACAGCGGTCTTGTAGAAGGTTTCGTAGTCCTTGGCAGAGTAGAGAATGTTGAAGAGGGTTACGGTCTCGAAGTTTTGAGTGGGCTCATTGACTGCGTATGGCACAGCGCGAGGTAAGTACCATTTGTTTTTGAGCATACCAACGTAAGTCTTCACAGCAGTCACATTCTGTAAAAAAATGTAAACTTAAGTTTAAGCTGATGAAAATAACAAAAACACTAAGCATGAAACATGGCGCAATCAACGTACGTTGAAACGGCTGGTGTTCTCCTCAAGGGTCCAAGACTTGATAATTTCTTGACATTTCTTGATGTGGATAGGCTCGTTGATATGGTAGTAGAGGGTCATCAACTCCTCTTGACGCTCCAGAAGAACATCATGGTCCACTGAATAACAAAGTAATTTTATAGACCGAAAAATGTATATTGGTGGCAATTCGGTTGGTTTATTTCTAAAATTAGGAATTGTTTTAAATATATTTAGTTAGTCATAGCATCTGTAAAACCTATTCGGTTGGTACCTAACTAAATTAGGAACGCTTAATTAAACTAGATAAAATTTAATTTGGATAAGTTGGTAGCAGCAGAATACCAAAGTTTCATTGGACAGTTTAAAACCTAATTTTAGATAAAATTAGTTAGGTTGGTACCAAGAATTGAGGCCATTATATAACTTTTTTGGTTGTTGTGTTATCTAAATTGTGTTTTTTTATACATCATATTTGTTCCCCATGTAAAATATATGAATTTATGGGGTCATGAACATTATGAACATTATTTTAGTTAAGTCTAACAGTGTTCAAACGAACCCTTTGAACAATGTTAGATTTAATTAGATTTTATCTCATAAGAAAATATAAAAAATATATAACAAGAAAGTAATTATTATTAAAAAAATACTTACATTTCACTACCTTGTTGGTGGGATCGGCGTAAGCGCCAAAGGCACACAGTGCTAACACACACAGCACAAGACGAGCCATGTTTGCCAGTGACAATTTCTCCCGAAACCCACCTTTTTATACTCGAGAAATTGAGATAAGCCGTCCTAGTAATTAGGTATTAAAAACTTATCATTCAAGAAAGGTCACTTTGGTAATAATGTAAAAGTTGTAATAAAGGGTCACATTCATGTAAGTAATCGGAATGGCATGAACAGATGAACAGAGTTTTGTTCTCTTTGTCATCAGAAAAGCTAATCATCTTTGTCTCCAGGAAAATAAATGTTGAATCATATCAAGTATGTAACTGTTCTAGTTGTTTATTATGCTATATGCTAGGCATTTTTGTAACTTGCACTTGAGTGAACGTTTTAAAAACTAAAAAGAAGACTTCATTTAATGAAATTTGAGCCTATTAATACATTTTTAGTGGAAAGTAGATGTATTTTGTATATAATATGGATAGCCCAAATAAACGCACTGCTCCAATGAGACAGCGAGGCATAGGAGTAAACGAAAATATCATCGATGTATATAATCTTTAGACTTTTGTTTATATTTCAGCACAACCGATTTCGATAAAATTTAAATGAGACCACCTTGGAAGTATACCCTTTCAAACAAAAAAATATTTTTTCTAATCGGTTCAGGCGTTTTCGAGTAATCGGTTAACATACTTAAAAAAATGATTCCGACGAATTGAGAACCTCCTCCTTTTTGATGAAGTTGGTTAAAAATAGATCAATTAACGGAAGTTTAAGTCTTAATGACAGATTCATAGATTGCGTATCAAATTACCCTTTTTTTATTTTATGCTATTGAGGACATACAATCCATTTTGTGAAACGGGTTAGCTGGATTTTGAGTGGCAGCTATTGGTCAAAGTGCATGTGGGTACAGTGTGTTCGGCACAAATAGATAATACCCCGATGTCGAGACACAATCTCAATTTATCTCTGTTAAATTTTGAATGTGGTGAAATGAGAGTGAGGTAGCAGCCATTAAATTTTGTGTTTAGGAAATAGGCGTGATTTTTATTCACAGTATATAAATCCTGCGAACATAGACCAATTCGTTAACCTATCATGAAGTTCGTACCATATTGATATTATTATTTTCCTTCTTCAACTTGTACCAATTTCAAAGATGTGTTAAATTGAGAAAATGAAAATTGTTGGTAATCAGAATTCAAATGTGTGTGCCATTCGGTCAGTATTTTATCCCATCCATAACATCCCATAACAGTGTAAAAATGTGATGTTTCATAGTGCCTCTCACTTCCCCTAGACCTCCTTATACATCTAAGTAACTAGAGACCTGAGGGCATATCTACAAAGTCTAGCGGTCGTGACCATGTTTTGTTTTGTATAACATTTTACTTTCATTGTCATGAAATGATATGAAATATAATTTAAACTACATAATTATCGGCGCTTATTCATACTTACATTTAGCAAGTATGTTTGTTTAGCAAAATATGCTGTGTTATAATTTAGGCATGTGTTAGAAACAGGGTTAGTTTTAATTGGAATTATATGGAATAGAATTGAATTATATTTAGATTTATTTCATTTTTTGGTAGGTAATTTCATTAAATGCTTGGCCAGACCGCAAACGCGGGCGCGGGGCGGGCGCGGCGCGACAAACTCAAAGATAAGAATTTCATTTGAGCGTCCATAGTGGGCACGCGGGTGTGGGGCGGACGCGGGATGCGGCGAGAATATCTAGATTTAAACAGACGAAGTGATGGCGGTGTGTTATTCCAACATTTGGATGCTTGGTACCGGAAACTGCCCCTAAAGACCACAGTTTTATGCATAGAGTGGTGCAGTAAGCACCTCGTGGGTCTTGTGCTGTACTTACTCCGTCGCCGATTGAGCTAAACAAAGAGGAACTCCGGGTTTTCAGATGTCATAACGCAATGAACCAACACTGCCAGATGCATAGCCCTCCGTAAAGTCATATTTATGGTAAAGGATTTTTTTAAATGGGGTGTGATGTGGGTTCGTGGAGATACATCATAGCAGAATCGACATCAAGCCTTCTGGATCCTCAGTAGAAGACGGGAAGATCTCGCCCCGTCAACCGTGGCCCGTACACAAGGTTTCCGCAGTTAAGCTTTGAGATTATTAGACTTTTATTCTAATATCCTCATTTAAGAAAGTTTTAATCCTATATATTAGTTTGAGCCTAAAGAAAAAACACTAATTCTAAAATGTAACTTTCAAAACGGAGAGAGCTGTCAAATGTTATTCGTAGGTTCCTAGCTCTTTTGACAACTAATTCAATGCACTGACTGGAAATTTTCACATCTAGACTTTGGGCAGTAATACCATCAATCAAGCGAGTAGAACCAAGAATCATATACTTAGATTTGGTTGGGTTCAGTACTAAGCCATTGTTGCAAGACCAAGTAGCTATACGATCCAGATCCTCATTTGCTTAACCAGTGCGCAAGTGACATCCTTTGGACTCATAGAGAGATATAACACGTCATCTGCATAAAGATGGAACTTACAATTTTAAATTTGGCAAAAAATATTAGCACTATATATGATAAAAAGTAAGGGACCCAATATGCGGGCCGGCAATAAGGGAGCCCTGGTAAACTTCAATCTTGAATTAGAATGATGTATAAAATACAACATAACGTGGTAACGTATATAACAATAAATTATTTAGTTTTTACTTCAATTTAATGATTATCTTTTTTAATCAAAATTATCCTTTATTATCTACATATGTTATAAAATAACCAACATTAGTTGGTTATTTGGTAACAACGCTTAATAACATTTGTTGTATAACAATGCAATGCGTATACATTTTAATCATGTTTTAAAAGTGATTACTAACATTTTTATTTTGTAATTTTGTTTTTATTATATACTAGCTGTTCGCGCGCAGTTTCGCCCGCGTTGAAGAATTTTCCCGGGATACAAAAAAAATTGCCGAATTATGCGCTTAGCAACATTCATTTGAGAAGAGAAAATATTATTTTGGCAGATGTTACTATAAATTTTAGGAACTTACCAACATATATTTTTTCTTATTGCTTATCATTACTTCTTATACCGCATTCTGACAAACTAGTTTTGATATTCACGTAGAAGTAGTAGTAGATAAAATGAAATAAACACATCAATTTGAACATTGTTTGCGTGTCTTTGAAACATGTATATATGTATGAAATCGTGTACCGATTTCATACATACATGCATGTTTTAAATTTCAATTTCATTTTCAATGTTTCATGCTGACTGTATTTGAGTGGATGTATTTGTAAAAAAATGTATCGGTAATATATCAGTCATGTTGTTTCAATAAAATAAACTCTGCTTACATTGAGCTCAGGTGATGCTGTGTAAAATGTCCAGCATTATTTATTTATTTGGCAAATTATGTAGGTTCTGCTTAGTATCAATCCTTTTCTAAGTACCTCTCTCCACTAAAAGAATAGGTTAAATCAGAAAACAGGTTTATATTTAATTGTAATATATATTTAATAGCTATCTAAAAAAATACATAAAGGTATTACCAAAGCATAATATTAACTCTCAAATTAAGCTTATTCGGTATGGGGCACGTTGATTTCGGGGGTGTGTTTGTGGTAGATCAGGACATCCTGGAACCACATGATCCTGACACCCTTGACAGTAGCCTCTCTGTGGGGAAGCCCATGGGTTCATCCATTGTCCAGCGGGCTTCGGAACCGAGGTCGAAGGAGATGGTAGAATCGAAGCTGGTGCCGTAGTGCACCTTGAGTGCACGGTACTCCTGGATGTAGGTTCATCAGGCCGAAAGACATACCACTTACGCGACCTGTTATAAAAAAATCGTATGTGATATTTTTACAAGTAACAATTTTGAATAACTAGCGGTAATTAAATAGTTTTTAAACAAGACTAATCAATAATATACAACTGCCTAGAGCAAAACGAGAGAATGAGTTTATGTTGAGTTTAGACGATACAATTATATAAAAAGTTAGTATGTCACTACCTGCAAAGAAAAGTAAGGAAATGATGGAAATTCAACCTTTAGGCAGCAGAGGACGGGCAGGGAACTTTTCAATAGACTGGGTCATTTCAGGCATCCACTTCTTTTGCTTAGCTTTCTCGTAGATATCGACTGAGCCAGTCCAGACCTTCGTTGACCATTTCACGGCAGATGAATCACGGGTAATTACTGATTCTCCAGCGGATACTAAAATAAAAATAATATTTAAGCCCTAAGCTGAGGTGAGAATATAAAACCTATGTTATATAGTTAGATGTAACAACGAAAGCTCTAAAAGACATACTAATTCATCAAAACAATCGAGCCACGCATTTAAAGCGTAACAAAGCATTGGTGATTTAGTGGTAGTGGCCTCGCATTCTGATCCTTAGGTTGTGGGTTCAAATCCAGTCGTGTAACAAAAGATATTTTTGATCGAAAAATGTATGTGCGCTATACCAGTATTTTTAACCTGTAAGGGTAAATATCGTACTTAATGCACGAAAAGTGAACTCATCCAGCCAGAAGTTTTCAGTGTTCAAATGCAGAGGGACTTCGAAATCCTTGGCTGTCGTATTTCGAGGCGAGGAAGAATTTGACGACAACGGTCTTGGCAACTTCGCTCTTGACATGGCCTTGAATCTAAAAGGTTTGTGGTTGAGACGTGGGTGCTGAACAACAACGCTGACGTGGTCGTCGACTTACTTGGCTAAAATGCAAATGAAACATAAAGATTCGAGTATAGTACAAATAAATAAAGACATATTTGTCAAGAAGTATCTAGAAGAACAAAGTATATACACAGCAGTTATTATAACTGGCTTTTAACATCATCCATCCACAAGTAGTAAGTAACGTTCATGTAAGTTTGCTCAAAGTAGGTGACAAGTTGATCAGCCTCAACCTTCTCGATGATGACAACGAGGCAAGAAAGCTCTTGAGTTGTGTATCGAGGCATCTGCTTTTGCCAAGCCTCGAACAGGTGCATGATACGCTTCCACGGCATGTTGATAGATAAACATTGCATAAATACTAAGAGTACCATTAATTTATTTTATTATTATACTCACTGGTGGACGTACTGGTGTCCTTTGACGATGGAGTTTCTGAGGATTGCCTTCCATAGCTTGATTAATTCCTTGTAGAAATGAGAGTTGACAGAGTCAGCGTTTGACTGGATCAGGTTTTCTAAAATGTTCATGTTTCATGATGAGGTATGTATGACCCAGGTTCTTTTAAATTAAAATTGTTGACTTACGTTCACGATGAATCCTTGGTCGACCGACTCCCAGATGCGAAGCTCGTTTTCCAGAGCAGCTTCAAGTTGGTTCGTGCCTTAATGGATAAGGGATTCCATTGCTGTACACAAGACCAGAGAAGTAACCATCCTTAACAAATTTAGTCAGAGTAGGAATTTCACCAAGACCGTTGGAAAGCCTCTCCCTGTAATGGCGAGGATCTGCTTGTGCATATACCACTAGAGTTCACCGCGCCTCTCGTGAGCGAGACAAGGCAGGATATCGCTTCCAAGCCAGTGCGGGTACATACACTTAATGAACCTTGTAACTTCCTTGGGTTAAGAAATTATGTATATCTGAAACGTGTACTTATTGTTAAACTAAGGTGTTCAATAAACAATACAATACAACACAATTTGTTATGTATAGTGTATTCGGACTTATAGTTATATTTATAGATGTATATTTTATAGTAATAATAACAGTTAAATTATAATAGTAAATATGTCGAAAACTGTAATGTTACCGCTTAGATGTCCCTATAATTTCAATATTACTAATTGTATAAAAACATTTGTCAAAGAGCCAATATATAATGCAAAAAATAATATGCAATTTTGGTATTTAATGTTCACAGTAAGCCAAGTATACATTTATACACCCATAATACACGTGGTTTCTGTGCTCTATCCGAGCTCATGTTGAATCTATTCTTCTGCCTCTTATCGTGTCACTAGATATTCCGGTTAACCAGTGTGGTAAAAAGATTTTAATTTTAGCGGTAATATTATTTGTAGGTATCAACCATTTACTTACAAAACAACCGACATAGAAGATGTTTTATTAGGTACTTATTTTATTAAAGATCTTAGGATAGCCTTTTGGATTGCCTAATATCTAACCCGATAGATTTTAATTGACCATCACATCATGCCTTAGTCATTTCATACGCTTGCTTTATTAGATAAAAAATCCCAACCAATGAATTAATTTATATTGCCGACTCATTAGGAATGAGGCTCATAAGCAATTATTTATCATGTATATAAAAAAATAGAATAAAAGATGCTGTGACAAGAGCCCATATATCACCTTTAGGACGCCGAAAGCAGAAAGCCCACCACGTCCAAAGTTTTGACGTATGAGTAATTTATTGGGTGAAAACGAATAAAAAATAAATTACCGGATTGCCCACACATTTGGAGCCAAGGTGGTTGATTCGGGTGCGCACGCGCAAAAAATGATCAACGCCCGAGGCGGGTATTAAAGTGCTACTTGGAGTACCAAAATAACTAATAGTTTGCGGGCAAATTGAATGTCAGGGATTAATGGGGTTATAGAATAGGGTTTCCTAATCTGTAGTTTCAAAGCTTAGTTTTTATCTACAACTACAACAAAGGCCTAACACGCACTAGCGAATTAATCCTCGCGAATTAAACCGCGCTATTCTGAAGTATATAATTTTTGCGCGTGCCTACGTTTGCTTCCATGTTCCACAGAATAGCGTGACTAAATTCGCTGCGATATAACTCGCAGTGCGCGTTAGGCCTAAAATGTTTATTTATAAGGCCGATTTTTCTACGGCTTATTCCTAGAGGTCCGCGACTTCATTGTTTTCAATAAAAATAGGTTGATACTTTGATTCCCAACGGGTCCACGTCATTTTAAATTTAATAATATTTCCTTTTCCAACGGGTCCATAAAATTGTTTGTACAGTAAGCAATAAAAGTAACTAAGAACTTACTTACTTACTTACTTACGGAAATTATGAAACTAATTTCGATAAGATAAGGATAGGATAAGATATTTGTTTCTTTATGAACTAAAAGACAATAGATAAATAAATCAGGACTTTTTTTCATAGGTGTTATAGTTGAGAAAGTTGCTGCGCAGTCGACTGGCATGTGTTCGGCCCTGCCTCCTGCGCTGTAGGTTGAAGGTTCGATTCTCTCCCAGTACACACATTTGTGTGATGAACAAGGGATCATGTGAATGTAATATTTTGAGTATTATTTCTCATTATTATTTTTTTATTGTAAATTATTTTTATTTTGTGTGTTGCCTTCTCTTGTAGAAGGACATTTAAACGTGTACTTATTTTTGTTATGTTGTAACATTAAAAGATTTTGGGTATGTCCAGTTTAGATAGCTACAAATAAAAATAAACATTGTTCTATGTCTATATGATATTAAAGCATCATAAGTATGTATTAAAAAAATATAAGTATTTGTTCTGTCATCTGGTAAATCAATGTATGTATGTATTGTGGTATGTATATGTAGTATGTAGTATTATTTCTCGTTATTTTTTTTTTATTTTTTGTATATCATTTTTATTTTGTGTATTTTAATTGAAAGAGTAGATATATTAAGATTTTATTTTTTGCATGTTGCCTTCTCTTGTTTAAGGCCATTCACTCATACAAGCTCATACAAGCTTTGCTTAGTCTAGGGATAGATGGTGTTGTGTGCATTGTCCACAAATATTTATTTATTTTAGTTGAGAAAATTGTTGCTTAAATCTGCTTCCAGTATACCTGCTAAAGTAAAGCAATTTAATTAAACAGGAGCACAAAGCCAACGCATGTTAAATTCCGTTTTACTTCCCCACTGCATACTACCGAGCACAAAGCTATTTGGGGAATATTAATTTGACCATGGTTTTCGTAACTTACCTGACTAATATTAATATTACTGAGGAAGAAATCCGTCGCCATGTCAAAATGTTATGCCGTGAGGCCTTGAAGCGGCCTATCAAATTTGTCATTAGTTAGACGCTAACTCATAGTAGTAGTAGTGTTTTATAAATAAACTAGGTGCTGCCCGCGGCTTCGCGCGCGTGTTACCTACATAAAAAGCAGCCTATGTCCTTCTCCAAAGTCCCATCTATCTCTATACCAAAATTCATCAAAATTGGTGAAGGCGTGAAAACGTGACAGACAGACAGACAGAGTTACTTTCGCATTTTTATTATTATAATAGTAGGGATAATAAATAAATATAAATAAATGTTACTGGACACACAACACCATCTAGTCCCATACAAAGCATAGCTTGTATTATAGTAGTGACCAGATGATTAGTTGAATACTTATATATTTTTAAATACATACTCATGATACTTTATAACACTCAGGCACAGAACAAAAAAACACCTATCTTCACACAAAATGTTTATTCTGGAAGGGAATCGAACACTCAACCTACAGCGCAGAAGGCAGAGCTACTACCAACTGAGCTGACAGGCAAGTCAAATAGTTTTGAATAAGTCAATATTTAATCAAAGTTATGGTTACAGGACATCAGTGATTATGAACATTGATAGTGATGAAAACTCTTTGATAATGAGCATGATTATAGTTTCGGCAGACTAGCTTAAATTTCCAAATATACGAAAGACCTTATTGTTTTTGCACCAAAGTCTAAATTCGAGTAACACTGAAACACCGTGTTTTAGCGGATTTAATAATGGAAAGAGGTGTTGATTAAAATAAAAACAATTCAATAAAACATAATGTGTCAATTTTAACTATCATTTAAAAGTGATACTCTAATTTTTCAAAATAAGGTAGTTTGTATTTTAGGAATTTTTTCTTGGTCTGGAGAAACCAAGAAAAATTTGAATTAGGGCCAATTATTGCAAATATGTTAAATTAATTAAATTATTATGTACACAATCAAAATAAGAACTAACAAAATAAAGCTGTATAAGTTTGAGATTTTATTTTGAATTAGAGATTGACCCTTTTAACCCTTTATTGCGCAAGATATTTTTTTTCTTGTTGCTGAAATGTACGTATTAAATATGTGAGTAAAAGGTTTAACGTTTGAAATAAAAACAACGGAATAGTACCAATTTCCTTTGTTCATAAAAATAAGGTTACGTTACTGTTAGTGTTTTTTACGCATTTAATGTTACTTTTAAATTAGAGCGCAAAAAGCAGTTTCTGATTTAAAAAAAAGCAAATTCTTTGGTCGCATTTGACACATTAGTTTGCCCCTCTTTACAGTGCCTACACTTTCCACGTGTTCCGAATTCCGGAAAATGTCCCATATTATCATACCAAATCGCCTCGATTGGACGGGGCGCACTGGGTTCAATAATTTTGATTAGCCCTTGACTGGCGGTCTTATCAGGTTCTGACTCGGTTTTTTATAACAATTCCATTGAAATTTCTTGTCTAAACTTTTTCAGTGATATGATACTCCCATGGTCTCATCGGTGAAGCAACCATGCATTATTTAAGCAGATAATCAATGAGCTGTGAAAATATTGCCAGAGTAAGTTTCAGGAAAGAGATGGTACCATCTCTTTCCTGAAACTTGTTCTCTACAACGCGACCAGCATATCTGCGAGATCTACTCCTCGCATATTGTACGCATATTGTTATACTGTTTGACGATTTGGGGACAGTCAACATCTACCTCCATCTTTCTCTCTTTTAACAAGTGTTTGATCTTCGCCATTGGGAATGAATCAACAAAGGAACTGGCTAGATTTACCGCCTTGTTGTCCATCCATTTCACGACCGCTATTTTCTTTTCATTGCAAACTATCTGTTCTTTATCCAAGGGTAGAAATTTTTCGGAACCTTTAAATCGATTTCCTCTGACTGTTCCAAGACTAAAGATGCCATATTCCTCTCGTAAGAAGTGATTAAGGTCCAAGTAGGTGAAGAACTATTGGAGTGAGTGGGGCCATTTTATCGTTTGCTAAGGATAAGGAATTATCAATCAATGGAGGAACCGGGGCCGTTTCTTCGATAGGAAGAAGAGCAACTGAATAATCATTCTCTTGGTCTGAAAATGCAAGTTTTCTAACGAGGATGGGATAGACCGTGGCTCAGAGCTGAAATCAGAATCTTGATTGTTATGACGCCTGCAAACAGGGTCTTGAATGATTACTTCATCGTTTGAAACGGATGAATCCGTAGATGAAGCACCAAACCTAATATTTTCTTAGTTCTCTCCCACTATAGACCCTGATAAAAGCAATTAAAAAAACATGAAGTATTCAGCCAAAACCATAATAATATATACATACATAGTCACATGACTTCCCCTTCGAGGATCTACCACTCCAACCACTCAGAGCGTGGATCGTTTGAAAATCACCTACATTCATCAAGCCTCCAGTCATCTAGTCTATAATAATGTTAGATACACAGCTCCAAAAGTCCTTTGTAGGTAACTTATTAGTGCAGGTAATTATGATGTACCTACAAATAGCGTGACATGTGCAATACCCATGACATGTTAGTTTATACATACAAACACGGTAGAATCACACTTAACACAACATCAAATAGAATAACTAAAAAAAATAAGCGTTGGATATGATAAAATGTACATTGTTAGTAATTGCGCAATGTTATACCGCTAATACACTGAAAACCTAAAGTAATTTGTAGCAAGTTGCGCAATGTGACATGGGTGATACGGGTGACATGAAGTAGTTTACTGCAAGTCTCGCATTGCAGCACTGGCGATACATACAAACATGCGTCAAGATTATGTGAAAAATAGACACAATCAAAATCAAATTCCACATGTATTAGATCAATATAGTTATCAACAAATAGTTATTAGTAAAATATTGTCAAAATGTCTATGGTTTATAATTTGAAGAACATATACTTAGAGAGTGTCCACGAGTTGCAGGTCGTCCCGCAACCATTTTGCAATTTACTGAGACACAGCAAGCACGAGTGACCTAGTTATTTTTTCACTAGATGGCAGTGACATACATAAAGATTTAGTGGTGTTATTTTATCAAAAAAAATATTCATTTTAAAGAAATATTTTTTTGTTTCGAATGTATCAGCTCGAACACGTTGCGAAATAAAGGGTTAATAACATAATTAGTTAACGTGGCATTCATGTTGAGCTTGTTCATAGTTCCTAGTTCAGATTGAAATAACACAGTTTCGAAAACATTTAAGTTTATGAAACGTTTTTGAAAACCGACTTCATTGAATAAAAAATTGAGCCGATATAAAATCCGAGCTCATCAAAATTTCATCCCCTATTCAACCTTGGGGGAATGTTTTGATTTTATGCTTCTTGGTATATTTTAATTTTTCGAAATTCGTAAACATTACTGGAAAGTCACAGGAAAGAAAAATACGAAATGTCGTTTGCTGAATGACATATTTTTTCAAGCTATTTTGATTTAAAAACCAAACTATTCAACGATTTTGATGATTTTTTTATGGGACCAATTTTAAAAGAAATATATTCTTTCACATAAAAAAACCATCGTCTTATGACTCCGCCGTCATTTATGAGGTAACAAACTTAAAAACAAACGAATTGAAAACTTCCTCCTTTTTTTATGGACAATGTACCGTCTAGCCCCAAACAAGCAAAAGCTTATGGCAATTCGGTTGGTTCGTTTCTAAAATTAGGAATTGTCTAAAATATATTTAGTTAGTCATAGCATTTGTAAAATATATTCGTTTGGCACCATCTAACTAAATTAGGAACGCTTAGTTAAGTTAGATAAAATTAAATTAGGATACGTTGGTATCAGCAGAATACCAAAAGTTAATTTGACAGTTCAAAACCTTATTTCAGCTAAAATTAGTTAGGTTGGTGCCAATAGGATTGAGGCCATTATGGTGACCAGACTGATGTAATTTTTAACACAAAAACACCTATGTTCATCATACAAAATGCTGATCCTGGAAGATAATCTAACCACCAACCTACAGCGATACTTAAACTGGATGATTCACGATTATATTTTAATTCTTTAAATTATTCCCAACCGGATACTATTATTATAAACAAGGGTTAATCTATTTTCGTGCACATGAGATAAGATGACCTTTGCAAAAAATAAACTCTTTCTTCAATTCCTTATCTCGGTTACTCGGTGGTGCATTATCACTAGAAATGGCAAAGAAAACAATACATCTCAATTATCCAGTGTTTGCTATAGCGACTGGTTTGATGGTTTATCGATCATTGACAGAGGCGTGACAACGCACCTATTATGAGAGTTATAAGCTTCATTGTGACACCGATCACTGACAAGTCTTTAGAGTTTATTAACTTGTAGACCTAAGGCCTAGTGCGCACTGTTGATATTTTTGCGTTTGACGAATTATTTGTAACACAAACTAGCCTTTTTTTAATGTGAGGGTGGTGTGTAATGACGAGTTTACGCTGGAGAAGTTTCTAACACTGTGATCGTCCAATAACATAGTGACATGGATTTCGGCGTCGGTTTTGACACTTGAAACCTATTTTGACCCAATTAAAATGATAGTCAGTAACATTTTTATGATTTGAAACATCAGTATTAATTATCAGGGTAGACTGTTCTGTCCGGCAATAACATCCACCCGCAAAGATTTCAGTTTATCTCGTGATCAATGCGCACGCAACTGTACCGAAATATCTGGTAGCACTAGAACTCACATTATCATGGTAAAAATCCCATGGTTATCCCAACCCATTTCATGGTTTTATGTAAAAACTATGTTCAAAATTATAGTTCCAAAAGTTTAAAAAAAACAATTACTCAAATCGGTTGTTTTTTAAATTGAAAATATTTTTTCAGTTGTTGCGAGACTAACGCATGACAATTAATATTATGGTGACTGATAAAATGCTTACTAATTTTTAATAAATACTTATGAGACTTTATAATACCCAGACACAGAATAAACCTATGTTCATCACACAAATGTTTGTCCTGGGAGAGAATCAAATTCTCAACCTACAGCGAAGAAGACAAAGCTACTACCTACTGAGCTGACATGAATATGAAATAATCAAGTTTGGCCTAGACTTGATTATTTCATTACCAATATTCCGATGAACGCGTAAGTAAGTATAGGATTGATAATATGTCTAATATCCAAAAAACTACACAGATATAATAAATTATATTAATGATAAAGGTTCCAGAGGTAGGTTCGTTTAAGTTAAAGTACTTACCTAACACTTCAAAATGTCATATTAGTTCTAAGAACGACAACTCTCACTTCAATCAACTTAACAAAAGACATTAAATCCTCTCCAAAAATAAGGAGATTATATCAATAATATTTTGCCAATTTTTGTCACAATTGGTGGTCTTACCTCGGCTTATCCCGTTGTTCTGAGAGCTTTACTTTCTTTTTCAAAAGACTATGAGGGTGGTATGAAAAAACGTGTCTAAATTGGTTTGTCAACATGACACTTAGATCCACTTAATCTGGTAAGTAAAGGACAATGAGATTGTTTTGTTGTGTTGAAAGAGCAACTTTCACTCGATTGGACATCTTAGATTTGTCGCCGATTCATTGTTGTGTTGTGTAAATAGACTGTGATGTTGTTTGGAACCTGTAATAGATTGTTTTGTATAGGTTAATGGGAATGTGGAGAAAATACTGTGGTTGTCAAGTTTGCCGGAAACTTAAAACTGAATTTTCGTAAAAGACAAACGAATGATTTTGTTATTTTACAAATTTCATTTCATATCATTTAATTAGGTACATGATGACCAAAATAAGCACGTATCAAAATCCCAATTAATATTATAAATTCGAAAGTTACTCGATCCGTCTGTCTGTTTGTTACGTTTTCACGCCTAAACCGCTGAACCGATTTTGATGAATTTAGGTATAGAGATAGATGGAACCTTGGAGAAGGACTTAGGAAACTTTGTACCACGCTTGCAAAGTAGCAGCTAGTATTTTATAAATTTAAGAAATGATATTTAAAAATGTTACTCTAATTCGGACTTTGATGCAAATATATAAATGAGCAGAATCTGGGTAATTGTGTTGTATGTTCTACGCTTAACTTTATTTGTAAAAAAAAATTTACAATACTCACACTGGATCTTTCTCCCTCTGAAGTTAGTTGCAACAAATGCGCATAATACTGTTGTGCAGATAAATGTTGGCTTCAGATGTTTGAAGCCCGATACAGATCATAAAGGATAGTTTAACAAATGTATAGAGCCTGGGCTAGATCCTGAGGTTTTTATAATCTGATTTTCTAAATGCTTATTTTCTGATTTTGTTTAGTCAATAAACGCGAAACTCAACTATAACAGAAAACAAATAACTAGTTTTGGACTCCATGTGCGAATTGTCCAGCAATGTTGTCTATTAATATAAAACAATAATAATTTTCACTCAAAACAGGATATTTACCATGAAATATATGTTTTTCTGCTTCCCAATATTTCTGATTGCTGATTCCCGATATTAATTTTATTTCGTGATCACGGCGCATGCAACGGTGCCAAAATATCGGAAAGCAGAAAAACTCATTAATAACGGTAAATATACGGAATATTTAAGTGAAAATTATGTTCAAAAACATGATAGTTTTAGTTTTACATATGAATATATAAAAAAATTACTAGGGATATTTTCCCTGCCGTGTCGGTCACACATTAAAAGATCCCATTCAACTAACGGGACCGTCGGAATGCTATAATTATTTCGGATTTGTTTCGTGACAGGAGACCATAACATTGCAGAAGTAACATTTTGAGAATCAGTTGAAGACGTATTTTTAAGTTCATGTAACTTTATCAGGTTCTATTCTAAGTTATTTTTAACAGTTAACTGATCTACAAATAACAGATCAGTTGACTGATTTACAGTTAATCACACTATATAAATATATAGCTACTAGCATTTTTTTAAAGGAATTGTAGCTTAAATCCTTCCACCGGATGCAATATATCTCCTTGCCAAATTTTATTGATAAGTTTCAAACCAATAACACCCACCACCCATTAAAAAGTTTCCATACAAACATTCACACCCCATTTTACTCCTTGATGAGAGTTATTTTGAAAAATCCTAAAACACGTATCCATTTATTTTGCATTTTAAGTATCCAAACCAAGTTTCTAAAAAAATCACACCACCCGTTAAAAAGTTCATTGTCAGTGTTATTATATTACAGTTAGATTGTCAGTATTCGGTATAGGTATTACTAACCTCTCAGCACAGTTGGTGGTAGCCTTCTGCGCTATAATAAAATAATAAATAATAAAAATATATATTCAAAAAGGTCTTAAATAAATTTACAGTTATTCCTGTTAGCGCAATGTACAGTTCTGTGATAAGACCCTTGGACCAGTTTTGCTGGGTACCTCGCTCTAACTAAGTTTGCACTTGTATGTAGACGCGAGGCTATAGATTAAGGGTTTGATTCCCGCCTAGGACAAACTTCTTTTGGAAGCTCAAATACGGCATGGAAATATAAATATTAACGTCTCGTTTATATAAAGCAGATTTCATAGTTTTTGTAAAATTAATTAATTTTTAATTAATCAATTATCAACAATACTTTTTTTTAATAATTATTCAACTAACAGTCTAACGAACTTATCCAATTTCTTCATTTTTATTTTAACATCTATTTATATTTACGATATCTTATTTTAGTAATATATCAAATTATAACTTTACTTGTTTTATGTTAATTGTTCCACCTTATCTTAATTGTTCTGTTGTCGCTGCTGCACTACTCTCCTAAACTTAGGTAACAGCTGAAAATCAGCGTTGAGTGTAAGCATTACTTGCTTCCATCCAACACATGCTGAGTTGGATGCCTTTTTGGCAATCACTTATCTATTATTATCTAGATTGTCTATCTATTTTTTAACCGACTTCAAAAAGAGGAGTAGGTTCTCAATACGTCGGAATCTTTTTTTTTATGTATATTCACCTATTACTCAAAGACGCCTGAACCAATTTGGAAATTTTTATTTAAATTTTATCGGAGTCAAACGGTTTTTAAAATATCAACAAAAATGTAAAAATTGTATACATCGATGATATTTAGAGCAGTGCGTTTAGTTGATCTACCTATATTATATATAACAAAATACATGTACATTCGACTAAACATTTCAAAATAAAATAACTTTATGTTCTCAAATTGTATCCATTGAAGCCGATTTTCTTTTTAGTTTTTAAAACGTAATTATAAGTTGTTTTAGTTAAGATGTTTTTTTCTGTGCCAAATAAACGTTTCATTCATTCATTCATTCAAACATTTGTGCGAGGAACAAATATGTTTGTTCTGTGTCTGGATGTTAAAAAGTATTATAAGTATGTATTTAAAAATACCTTAATAAAAGTTATGGGGCTGGATGGTTTGTGCCTTGTCCACCAATATTTATTCATTTATTACTAGCTGAAACGTTCGTGACTTCCGCGTGTTTGTAGTTAGATATATACCGAAAGATACTGGCTCAGCTGCAGCTCAGCGCACCGCTGCTGGGCGCAGTAGGTCTGCGTCGTTAGCCAGCATTGCTCAGCCAACCAGCTTTTAGGAATAACCTCATCTTCAAGTTCGCTCCAATGTCACTCGCTATAAACCTGCATAATATGCTGTCGGATAATAATAAAGATATTTTTTGCCATAGCCTGCCGAAACAAAAATGGCACAGATAGTTTTAGAAACTAAATGTTAAGATATTTGTTTTGTTTTGTTGGTTATATTATTTGACGACCTCTGTGGCGCAGTGGGCTAAGTTCCGGCTGAGACGTAGAAGGTTGCGGGTTTCATTCCCGCTTTTCGACCAGATAATGCTGTGTGCAATGTCCGTGAATATTATTTTATATTTGTACAAAATAATTTACAATAATATAAAATACACGTGAAACAGTTGAGCTATCTAAGGACCGTTTAAAACGATCTATAGATAGCTCAACTGATCCAGATCACTGCCAGAGGGCAGCGTTCCCAAGATACTGGCGGCATTACCACGTTGAATGGCAATGCTAATACGCTGAGCCAGATAGGAGCCAGCTCTTGAGTCACGCAATGTATCTACCAAACGCCGTATTATCTTTTATATCTTATTTTTAACTTTATAGTGATATTCATTATGTTATGTTTTAGTAAGTACCTATAAAATCGCATTGGAAAACCTGTTATAGTGTTATAACAATTTCTAAAAATATATATACCTAATAAATTAAAACAAGTATATATACTTTTGCGGATTTTTTGTGAATTATGAAGATTACAAAAAACATGTGTAATATAATATTTTATGTATCTTCAATAGTTTTGGTATTACACGTCAAATAACTTTTTCGATTTTTCGATTACTGTAATCCACCTTATTGTAATTTTCAATTTCTAATTTGTTTTAAAATAAAATATAACCCACGTTGCCCATTGGTGCTTTCTATTGATGAAAGAATTCAAACAAACATAAAAAAGATTAATATCGAAATTGTACTCAGTATGACAATCGGTAAGTAGATAAATATATAAATAAATAATAATCCCGGACATTTCACACAGCATCATCTGGCCCCAAAGTAAGCATAGCTTGTATTATGGGTACCACATGACTGATATACTACTTATCTAGTTTTTTTTGTAAATACATACATTTATACATGACACCCAGACCCGAGTCAAATTCTTTATATAAGCTTTAAGATATTAGAATTTACTTTTACGGACTGTACGACTATACAGCAAGACCCGTCTTGGTGTGCAAGCAGTTCTATGTTTAGGTTCGGGCACTGGAGCAAGTGAAATTACTGGGCAAACAGATAATTAATAGTATAAAATATTATAGGCATTCATTTGGTACACACATAAAGAAAAGAAAGTAAAGATATGTAAGAAAGACAGTATTTTTTTTATAAAATCTAACTATTATAGGTAGGTAGGTACATCAATAGGTACCCACCCAGACAGATGGGTACCTAAACCCTTCCAAAACACACTCTCTCCCTGTGTGTGCCCAAACAGATCCAGTCTCAGTTTTATGCCACTCCAATACAAAGTATGAAGGCATAGCTGGTTTTCAGACTAAACCTCATGGCTGGTGGCATCGAGATACAACTATAAAGGAAGTAATGTCTAGTGTGATACCTTCCAGTAATACAAGCGTCATGTTTCGTCAACCACATCAGGTGGATCGTAAGATTGCTTGCTGACTGAGTTGTATACAATTCAAAAATAAATAGTAGGTATTTATGGTGGATACTAGTTTTAAGGCATGGAATATAACACGAACAAAATTCTATCTCATAATCTTTATATTAACTAATATAGTTTAAAAATCATTTACCATATTCATTGACATTAAGGATGAAAGAAAGACGATCATACAAATATTATTATTGGTATATTATTGTGACCTTATTTACTTATCATTACTTCGGTAGGTGTGTTTTATCTATATTGCATTATTATTAAATAACAATTTCACGTAATCACTAGGTCACCTTTCTCTTATCCAAATGTTTGGGTCCAGAGATTAAAAAATCTTAGCTGGGGTCACTTTGAGGTTTGGTTAGTAACGATAGTTATCATCAGATATATAAATAAAATTATACATATTTATTGCATAGGTATATGCTATGTACATTGTTTTAGTCCCAAATATTATACCCGGTTAGGGTACAGCAATACCAAACTAGAGGTGTTTTTTTTATTCTTTATTAACTAATTCACTACTTTCTTAACTTATAATGTATTACTATAACTTATCACTTAAAACCAATTTTTGTTATTTCTTAAACATACTATGGAGTTATCAATAATGTATCTTATAATAATACCCTCGGATTTTTTTTTAAATTCTAATATAAGAGTCTAAGAAACTTAGTAATTTTCAATCAAATATTTTTACATCTTCCAATCTGCATCGGGTCTACGTGAATACCAAAAATTATTTTTGCAAAAAAATAAGTTTTGTTGATCTGAACGCTACCAATCTTTACAGGATCCACCAGCTAAGCAAAACTGAAGATTTCCTAAAAAAAATATCCAAATCGGTCTAACCGTTTCGAAGTCCATAAGTCTCATACTACATAAATACTCACATCGCCTTTTATAGATATAGATTATTAAATGAAAAAATATAACATTTAATTCCCTATGAACTAACGTTTTTCTGGTATAAAATCTAATAAATAATAGAATTACAGCGAATTCTGGATGTTTATAGTAGATTTATGGTTTTAAATGGGTTTATTGTTAAAGATATCCCAAATGTATTTTTAAATTTAGACGCTTTAAACACAAGCACTAATTAAAAGATATAATGAAATATATTATTATATTATATGTATTATATTATTTTGTACATTACTTATTATATATAATGTATATATTATTTAACTTTCTTTTCATTGCTTGTATAGTAGTTCAATCCATGAGCTTCAAAAAGTGCCGTCACTCGATTTATTAAATATTGCTTAGTAATTTTGGCTTTATATAATTAGGTAAGAAAAAATTGCAAAAAGCGAGGCCGTTAATATCTAAAATCTATTCTCCAGGCTAATATCTATTCTCCAGCATACAATAACATGGTCGTTATGTATTAGGCCTATTTAGTAAAACCTAAACACTCTCGCCCTAGAAATGTTGCGTCTCACTAGTGGAACACTCTCAAGCTGTAAGGGCCGAATACGGCAAACAATGCGGGAACAGACGAAAGCAGATTTTTATATAGAACGAACTTTCTCGGGACGAATATGGTATAATACACAAGAAGTTATCCCTTTATTTAAAAGAAGCTCACGACCATAATTCTCAAGCTAAGTATGTCATTCTCAGGTCTCCAGTTACTTAAATTTTAGGGATATCTGAAGGGGTAGTCAGGGGCACGAAACATTACATTTGACACATGCGTAGAGGCATGTTCCAAATGTCATGATTAGACGTGTCTTTGAACTGTTTGATTAAAAAAATATTTCGGATTTCTCACCTGGGGGTCTGGAAATACCTCTCGCCTTAGTTTTCCTTCACGTTAACGCCAGTCTAGCTTCAATCACGCGACTTATCACATGCTAATGTCATATCCATACTTCTTCTTCTCTTCGTTAATGGCATGAGTTTAAATTGTTTATTATTAGGACGTCACAAAGTCAAGTACAAATGACAAACGACATTATATCTTTCGTTATTTGTAATTTTTTTTAAATGGTGTCTATTTATAAAATAAATAGCTTCTGCCTGCGGCTTCGCACGCATACGGATACATCCGTATGCGTGCGAAGCCGCAGTACATACGCATGTACTTACATACATAAAAAAGTAGCATATGTCCGTTCCTAAGATACAATCTATGTCCATACCAAATATTATAGAAGAAAAAAAAATGTTTTGTTGATCCGATCGCGACCAAACTTCACAGGATCTAAGCCTATATGAAGATTTCCTAAAAAAATTATGGAACTCGGTCCGGTCGTTTCGGAGTCTATAGGGAACATACATACACACGTCGCCTTATATATATATAGGTAGATAGACCATACGGATTATTTTAGTTCGAACCATAAATAAACACAAAACTTTTACTCTAATTATTCACACCCGAGTCAATAACTCTAGCTCTACGTAAAGAAAAACACCTACATTACTAATAAAACCAGAAATAATTTGAGATAAATAAATAATATAAGGGCGAAATAACATGTTTACTTCGCAAGACGACCAAAAATAATCGCCATATCCATACAATTCGATCTTTAGGCAGGCGTAAACACCAAAGTGCCTAAAGTGCCCTTTGGTTTAGAAAGGAATTTCCTTTCTATACTATCATTTGATGACCTACGCTTAGCCTACGGTCAAGTCAGATCACACCTGTGCCATCAAACGTACCGCCCCACCACAGTCTTCACACAAGCCGCCTCATGAGAAATATATGACCGCATTGGACTAGACTCTACTGGATGCGACATGGGTCTTACGTTTTTAAACTCGATATTTTAAAGAACACATCAATTTTATCAAACTGCTTATTTCTCTAAAAAAGTTAGAACCGACTATTTATTTTCGCATAAAAAATAATTATTAATAAATATTAATAATAAACAATGCCTGACATATAACCGCTGTGTTAAATGTCCGGCATTGTTTATTATTATTCCGGCATTGTATATTATTTATTTAGCCCAAAGTAAGCAGAGCTTGTGTTATGGGTACCATGACTGATATACTGATTATACACTTTTTTTTCATATTATACATAGAAAAAGACCAGACCCGAGACAAATACTTGCAGATCATACAAAAAATTGTCTCGCTGCGGGAATCGAACCCTCAGGCAGGCCTTTGCCCACTGCGCCACAGAGGTCGTGTTATAAGAAACCAGGTATTATAAATGTTTAAAGAACAAAGGACCGGTTAATTGATCCGTAGTGAATTTCATAAAAAAAAATATATGTTTATTTGACCCACGGCACAAAAAAACTGTTATGTAAGTATGTTATTTGATGTTATCTCTCTATTATTATTTAGGGAGAGGATTAGCCTATCCCAAAACGTATTAGTAGTGTAGTAGTAGTAGTAAGATAGTAGTAGGTAAAAAAAACTCAAGTAAATAAAAGAGATCTCGAGTAAAAAAAATATTTCAATGTTTTTCCATTCTTCACACAAAGCCTTACCACATCTAGCAACTCTATATCTTCACTAATGCCCAATATTATGGCTTTTTCTGATTTTTATTGATTTGAAATACCTAATTCACTGATTGATTTCTTTATTGCCCGACGCTTTCGGCTGATCCTATTGACGCTTATATAGCAATTAAACGGCTATGTAGTTTTTGATGGTGTTCACGCGTGTTTGAGTCTCGTTTTGGCACCTAATTAAGTCCTGTGGGAAGTCTTTTGTTAGTTATGTCGGTGCCCGTGAGAAATGTAAGTAATTAATGTTTCTTGTTAGATAGTTTTACGATGTGTTATGATGTACGTTTTTAACTTGACGGAACCAAATTGAAGTTAACTATTGAAAGAGTATTCAGAGAAAAGATCCACATTCTTGAGGCGTTCTCGTCTACGGAAAGTTTGTATGGAAAGGTTGTATTCTAGCTTGTGACTGAAACATGACTGGTGTTGTCCATTTAGGTACATATATAACTAGATCTTTCCCAAAGGCACTAGTATGAAGAAAAACGAACTATGAGGTATTTTTCTCGACACCCATATCAGTTTGATACAATTCATCTTGAACGCTGCCCTCTGACAGGATCAGTCGAACTATATCCAGGCGATGTATTTTCCCAATATCAATAGACTTTCTATGTAAGGTTGTCTGTATTTACAAAAAAACTAGAACACACAACTTAGATATGATAAAATAACAGTACCTACTAAATATTAATTTACTTATTTAGTGAATTCGAATAATCTTTTCCTTACTAATATTATCAATGCGAAAGTAACTCTGTCTGTCTGTCTGTCTCGCTTTCACGCTAAAACTACTCTGAACTGATTTAAACGAAATTTGGTACACAGTTAATCTAAAGCCTAAGAAAGAACACTACTTTTTAATTTAAAAAAAAGTGTTGTAAAGGGTTGAAAAGGGGAATGAAAGGTTGTATGAAAGTATTGTCATTTTCAGAACTAGAAGCACAAAGTTTTAGGCTGTTGATCCCAACTAATATTATAAATGTGAATATAACTCTGTCTGTCTGTCTGTAACGTTTTCACGTCTAAAACGCCGAACCGGTTTTGATGAATTTTGGTATAGAGATAGATGGGATCTTGGAGAAGGACATAGGCTACTTTTTATGTAGGTAACATGCCTGCAAAGCCGCAAGCAGCAGCTAGTAAATAAATAAATTAAATAAGTCTTTATTGCTGTTTGCTACATACATATAAAACAGAAAATGCCTTAACAAATACTATATAACTTATACTAAATTTGTTTATTCCTAATATGATGTATCGGCAAGCGTTTCTTCTGCAACAGTTTGTCTCTAAAGATTTCCACCGTGTCTTATCTCTTGCTACCCGATTGTGAATTTGGATACGTATTGTCTATTTAACAGATATAAGCAGTCTCTCAGTATTCTCATATTCAAATTGATATAGGAACTCCTCTATTTCTTTGCCACACAGTATCTAGTTTTATCTTTAAGAGTAATGGTTTTGCTAACACGGTTATATAAAAATGGAGCTAAATAAAATCTTGGGAAAAAGTAGTTCTGCATGTTGGAATTTTATATACATTGCACATTGTGTGCATTGTCTACTAATATTATTATTATTTTTTCAAAAGAATTATTGCAGATTCCAAAAGAGAAACAAAGAAAGAAGTAAGAACATACTCATTTATACAAAAATCCAAAAAAGCAACATAAAGCAAGTTTACCTACATTTAGTATTATCAGTCCAAGATTTGCTGGGACCTGGATCTTTCAGTCCTAAGCCTATGTATTTCGTTTTTCAAAGCAGATAAATTGAACCCAATCCATTAATGCGAGCCTATTGAAGTGAAGTAACAATATTTGCACAGAATATTTCCTTCAAGAAGCCTTCTAAGGGCGAGGTTATCGTGCTTCAAAGCAAAAAAATATTTAAATGGTGTTTGCAAGCTTTGTTTATTCAGGATTTCGGGATACTACATATTCACTGGCTGAGAGTATGCTGATGTCAGACAAGTGGGGAAATTCAAAGTATGAGATGACACATAGCGTGCAGAGCAAGATTATCTAACACAAGACAGATGCTGCAGAAGAGGCGCCGGAGACTAGTGGCTTGGTACTTTTTCATTTCAATTCCCTCACAGGACACACATTTGTGTTATAAACAAAGGATGCTTGTTCTGTTTCTGGGTGTTATAAAGTATCCAAAGTATGTATTTAAAATATAAGTATTTCACGGAGTCTGGTAGATACATTGTGTGACCCAAGAGCAGGCTCCTATCTGGCTTAGCGTATTAGCATTGCCATTCAACGTGGCAATGCCGTCAGTGTCCTTTGCACGCTGCCCTCTGGCAGTGATCTGGATCAGTTGAGGTATCTATAGATCGTTTTAACGGTCCTCAAATAGCTCAACTGTTGCACATGTATTTTATATTATTGTATATTATTATGTACATTTTTGTTATTATTTTTGTAAATAAATTGTCCAGCTATGGTTAGTTTGGAGCTAGATTGTTGTATGGATTGTCCAATAATTATTTATTTGACGACCTCTGTGGCGTAATGGGCGAAGACGCAGATGATTGCGAGTTCGGTTCCCGCCGTGGGACAACTGTTTGTATGACTTACAAATATTTCTCTTGGTTCTGAGTATATTTTTACGTAAGTATTTACAAAAACAAATAAGTAGTAGTGACTGATAGTCATGTGGTATCCGTAACACAAGCTTTGTTTACTTTGGGGCTAGATGATGCTGTGTGAAATGTCTTGTATTATTTATTAATATTATTTGTAATATCAAAAGTTTTCTATGTTTTGACCGGGCCTAATTATATAGTGACGATGGTATTGATAGACCTTGACTTTATTTTTACCACTTGTATCTCATTCTGACACGAGAACTGTAAAATTTTATTTGGTATGCAAATTCTTTCATATATCGAGTTGTCAGCGTTCAGCGTGAAGTCAGACACTTCATTGAACCTAACTTCTTTTACTCGTAACAATTACGCACTGAGCTCACGTTCCGAACAATGTAGCGGGTTTAACTCAGCCCTTAGGCCGGCCGTAAACCTGCCGAACTTGAACAAAGACATCAATTGGATCACATTTCATCTCAAATTGCAAGAACTCTCGTAACACACGCATTTGGAGTGCTAAAGGAAGGGTTTGTGGGTTCGTGTGGATCGTGAGGGTTTAGCGGTGGCCACGACTGATGCACGACTTACAACATAATCCATGTTATTTTTATCTCAAAAGGAAAAAAGGAACCCTTATAGGACCATTTCGATGTCCGTCTGTCTGTCTGTATGTCAAGATATTTTTCTTAAAAGCGCTTCAAGGTAGTTGAAATTAATCTTAAATACTTAATCTGCGGTCCCTTGAAGCTGTAAAAAAAATCAAGTTTTTAAGTCAACGCAATCAATAATTATTAAATATGGTCATTTATGCTGCATATTTCGAACTCTCCAGTAAATCAAAACGTATAGGGTACTTCCCGCTGACCTTAATAGTGAAATTTGGCAAGAAGCAAGGTCTCACAGCACAAATAAATGGAAAATATTCGAAAACCATTAATTTGGACTTAGTATAATATCACATAGTTTTTTTTTATCATTATCAACTCTAAGATACATTTTAGGTAGGTACATTCATAGTTTTGACGGTATAATTGGTCTAGTAATAATAACCGATTGTAAATGAACCATGATGCTGAAAAAGTAGGTAAGTAACTAGGTACGGTAGCCACTCAGAAGCGACTTTCGCACTTGACCGATTTTTTTTGTACTACTTTAGGCCAGCGTGAACATCATGTTTTAGACGACTACGACACGTACTACATAATGTACATTATACAGGTAAATTGCTGTACATTTGTACATATATTTATAGGTACTAGAGGTCGCCCACTGGTCGAAATTCGACCATAATGAATTAACAATTAAAGTATTTTAAAGCATAATTTAAAAAAAAAATTAGCATTATGCACTTCTTCTCTTTATAAACAATAAGTGTGCGAAATTTCATACTCCTCCGTGCAATTTTCGTAAAAATGGGTACCTACTTACTTTTTGCTTCACGTATTAATATATAGATTCATAGTTGTCAAATTGTTGTACAATACAATTGTACAATTGTACAAATAAAGTGTTTTCATTCATTCCATTCATTATACGTGAAAAATTTTAGTTCTATATTATGTGCCTTCTATCTATCTACCTATCTGTTTTTCTTCTCTCCTATCTTTTATTTCTTTATCTGTATTTGTACCAAATAAAGTTATTTAATTTCATCATTAACATAGTTGCATTTCTTTAAGTCTAAAATGAAAACTTACTACTTCATAGTATTACAGTTCCTAAATATTAATTTAACAAACAGAAACGAATGCTCGCTACAGATCAAACCCCACCTTAACACAACATTCAAGTTCAAGTACATTACGAATTTCTGTATTCGACGAATTTTGCCGTAGGCTATCGCTAAAATACTAAAATATTTTCAAATAAATCGTAAGATATTTTTGCTTGATGACTTCATTCATAACTTCGGAAAAAATAACCTAATATTTGAAGTATTTATTTGGTCGAGGTATTTTTTGTGAAATTTTATACGTATTAGCGGGGGATTACAGATTCGAGTATTAAGAAATAAAAATTGACAATTCAATCCACCTATATATTTTTTTAAATATCTACAAGCTACGATTGCAATGCAGACGCACGAAACTCTTTGAAAACGAATTGCTTAATCAACAGTTTGAAAGCTTTCATTTCAGTTTTGGTTTACTAAGAAACCACAACCGTTATTTAATGATCGTAATATAAGGTATACCGAGTTGTGTGCTTATTTATAGAATAGTTTAAATCGCTGCTACATTACGGTCGTCCATGTCGCTACCGTACTTGAAGACAGGCTAAAAAGGTATTTGTCACGACTAGCCACGGATATTAACACTGTGATCTCTGATACCGCGCCGTAGACAACCAATTATTCAAGCATTTCAGTAAGGTCAACCAACAGGTGGTTTACCGTTTTCCTTATTTAAAAACTGAGTTAACGCTAGTCTAGAAAGTTCTGCATTTAAGCACCTGCAACCGATCTGACACCGCATGTACTGACTCGTCTTTCCTGCGGGTCCTGTCGGCAAGGTCGAGGACTAAATAAGTTCTTAAAATGTATAATTGTTTGACGAAACATACAAAACGGACCTCTTAGTAATTACACAAAATAAGTCACTACAGATCTAAGGCGGTATTTATCATACCTAAAAATTACAGACATGAGCTTGTTAGTTTTTTGTTTTGTCATAAACGTATCTATGTACTTTAGGGAGCTCTAATAGGTTGTAAGAAAATGGTACACCTTACTCGTAAGCACCAATTATTTTAAATTGACATGTGGATACGTTACCAAGCTTGCATCAACTGATTTTCCCCCAAACCCACAAGGCATGTAGGCTACACAAGGCTCCCGACCTATGAACTACGTTTTATGTGCTCGTCTACAACGTTATACAGAGTGGTACAATAGCATAAGTGTTGCCTGTGGGCGAAGTATCACCAGCTCCATTCATGTCCAGTACAACCATGCACTCGGGTGGTGTTGAGACTATCCCGCTACTGCAACGCATCAGGGTTGTTTGCGGGGGCTTGGGTTGATTTTTACCACACTACCATGCGCATTTAGCTTATTGCGGACCAGTTCGAACACCATCCTTGCAATGACAACCGCTAGGAAAGACTGTCCCTACACAAGACTGTTGTGAACGACACCTGTCCAGCAATACAACTAGTTTTTATGTCTTAATTGCGTATTTCTTGTACCTATTAGTTTTGATCGAAATAAATGTTTTAATTTATTTTTATTTAATAACTACATCGGGTTTCGTGTTTTCAGATTCAAGAAGCATTTTTTATTTCATTAGATTTATGTAAGTAATACAAATTGCATGAAAAATTAAACAATTAATCGATGAAGGGATTCCTTCCTTCATCAATTAATTGTTTGATTTTGAAGGATATAAAAGTCCAAGGAGATGCTATAAAAACAAACAAAAAGGTTGTGAAGAATTTGACGGTGAAACTAACAAGGCCGTAGAACTTGGAAATATAATTCTTATGTTGTGTCAAATTGTTGACGATTTCTGTGGCGCAATGGGGAAAGTCTCGCCTGAGACGCTGCAGGTTTCACGTTCGATTCCTGCCTCGGGAGACTAATATATCTCGTGTCGGGATGTATTTCTATGTATATTATTATGTATTTACAGGTATATCAGTCATGTGGTTACCATAACACAAGCTCTGTTTACTTTTGGGCTGATGCTGCTGTATGCTGTATTTATCAAATTATGGCTGATTTCAATTACACGTAATTTTCTCATACAAGAATGTACAATTACAATTGTATTTGCTCTTTATTGAAAAGATCCGTATCTCGTATAACCGAATTAGTTCTTTGTCATTGAAATTGCATACCATTTTTAATTCTGTTCAAGTAATGCGTTTTGTCAACTTTCACTAGCTTCTGTTGCGTCTTGGGTTTCGTTTCACCGCGTTGATTTGTTGTAGATTAGTTTTCGATTGTTTACTAATAGAATTTCTCAAGAAATTTAATTCTTATCAAGTTAGATTGAGCTCTCCTTTCACAAAAATCTATGGCCGTTATAATTCTAAGTTTCACCCGTTGACACTAACATTTACGTATATAATATAATAACATAATCAGTAAAGAGTTTGGTCCACGTTTGTAACTAAGATTTCATAACAAGACTTTTTTTCCATTTTTATAACGAGAACCTCTTAGTCATGTATGGTCTCCTGGTACACTGGACAAATTAGCGACCGAGACAGAGTGGAGTCAGGAGAAAAAGTCAAATCAGATCAAAACCAGTTAGTTAGGTTATGTTAGAGTATAGATACCTACATGTCTAATAGGTTCTCGATATCAAAATGGAAAAAAACTCTTGTTTAACAACTGGTTATAAAACAGTGAAAAAAAATCCTGATATATATCCAAAATCCAATGATATAATTCAAACTCAGTAAATCCAAGAACATGCTTAAAGCGAACGTTGCCACGCAAGTCTTCGTCATGGCATATCTTAACAAATTTTTAAAGTCGAGCTTTCTGTACTTATTGCTAAACATCCTCGCTCCTTTGCGGAAGCGCAATAAAAAATCATCTTCTTATCGTGTTACAAGTAATTTAGAACCAGTATGGTGAAAAGATTAAAGTGCACCTCAGAGGTTCTTTCGTAAATAATAATAATAATCATGTATTCGTCTCTTTAAACAAACAGGTTAAAACTAACTAACATTCTAAGGAACTTATTACTAACAATCGAAAATAAAAATCAAAACAAAACAAATTTAAAATGTTAGAAATGGTACCAGTAGTGTATACAATATTAGCTGGTATAAAATAAATTTAAATGGCTACCAAATATTCAAAGGTTACAAGCGCTGAACATTGCTTATCATAAAACATATCTCTTCGAAGTGACTAGGAAAATCCATCAGGCGCTTCTCTTATAAAGTTAACTTATGAACTGCGTTCGCGCATAATAAAATACAGAAGACAAATGAAATTAAAACGACAATCACACGCTCATCCGACACACATTAATCACAATAAATTAACAGAATCGCACAATTAGTTATTAATAGTCTATAATTAACGTGATCAACATAAATACCATCATCGTGTTCTCTATCGTATCAAGACAACAACGAATAAACCACAGACCATATAAGTAACCGCTGGTTTACTCTATACCAGCCAGCTTAAGTGTGACTCTTTTGTTTTCAGGTTATGAATCCCTTGTAAACGAATGCGAGTGTTAAATGTTGCCTGACAATTTCAATTTTCCAAACGGTGACATAGAAAATATTTGTAAAGTTAAGTCTTCTTGAAAATCAATTCAACTAAATATTACTTCAAACTGAGATCTCGCGATGTCCGTATCGTGTTGTCGTTCGATATATATTACCTTGCTACCTATATATAAGACAAAATGTTTTAATAAATGAGAGCATTTATTTTAAGCGGGAGCTGATTAAATTGAGTTCAAACACGGGTAATTTGTAGATAAATTACCCGTGTTTGAACTCAATTTAATCAGCTCCCGCTTACAATAAATGTACTTATTCACTAAGAAGTTCCATGGAACAGTTTTTGACTTCATCGTCAGATCAGATATCAAATTGACACAGATGTGCCAAGTTTCAACTCAATCGGTTTATTTGATACTAGCGACCCGCCCCGGCTACGCACGGGTGCAATGCTGATACTAAATATACTACAGAATGTCTAATGTGATTAGAAACCTCTCAAATTATCAGTGTTCCTATGCTATATTATGCATTTATTATACATATAAACCTTCCTCTTGAATCACTCTATCTATTAAAAAAAACCGCATAAAAATCTGTTGCGTAGTTTTAAATATCTAAGCATACATAGGAACAGACAGACAGCGGGAAGCGACTTTGTTTTATACGAGTACTATGTAATGAAGGAGTTTCGTTGAACAGCTTCATCGGCTTCATCGTCAGATCAGCTCGCTGTCACATTAGTTACATACCCACTTTATGCAGTGTTTTAATTAAGAAAATACTATTGAAACTTCTGAAACTGAAATATGTTAAATTAAATAACAAAGCGTCAAGACTTGTTCAAGTTCAACTTGAAGAACTTGAAGAATTTCAGACTTATGAAGTCTATTAAACTCTAACAAATGGCTAGGTCAAGTTATATCTAATAATTTTTCGTTGTATCTAAAAACTATACATGCTAGAATAAAAATAAAAATTGTTTTAGAATGTCCAAACAGAGCACTTTTATATGACACTAAATTTGATACAATTGTATGTTTTTAATTTATTATAAACCCCATAATAATAACAACCCCTTGTTCAATTTGGTTGAATAACATACAAGCTCATGTCTCAATTCCTATCTGCAAACCTGCCAGATTTGCTCAGGTCGGTTAAATGGTTCGAAAGTTATTGTCGAATAAAAAACATATTTTTTTTTTTTTTTTTAAATAATCCCGGACATTTCACACAGCATCATCTGGCCCCAAAGTAAGCAGAGCTTGTGTTATGGGTACTTTTTTCTTTTGTAAATACATACATATTATACATAGAAACACCCAGACCCGAGACAAATATTTGCAAATCATACAAATATTTGTCCCGCGGCGAGAATCGAACTCGCAACCTTCTGCGGCTCAGTCGGACCTTAGCCCATTGCGCCACAGAGGTCGTCATACAAAACCAAATCGCTTAAGTTGTCGCTTTTCTCGCTCGATCAATAACTGCAATGGTTTGTGTGTGTGTTTGTTGGTGCCTCAATCAAGCCTTTACAGCATTATAGGTTCGGATGAAACTTAGTATAGATAGAATAGCTTGTGACCTATAGAATAGAATAGCTTTAGCTTTGTACCATATCAATAAGGTACAAAACTAAGTGTTTGTAAAATTGGGTCAGTGATCTAGCTTACCTTCGTTAAACTGTGGTATAAAATAAAATACTCTTCAGACCTCCAGGTGTGAGTGCATAAATATAAAGCACAGGCGACCCGCTGGCATCCTCAAGCCGCTGTCATATTAACTGTTACATTAAATTACTGCCACAGAACCGATCGACCTTTAGAACCTATTATCTTAACAATCTCCAACTGAAAATACACTCACAACCAACCTTAATAGAGTTCAGTTTGTATTGGTGGAGAATATAGAAATATAACCTTCTTCTAAATAAGGAATAGTGTACAGCTCGCACATTGATTTCGGCTCTTCGAAAGCAATATTTTTTCTTCATTTGTTTGTTTTAATAATATTTTATCTGAGTGATGGAGCGGTCGCATTTGTCAGCTGCATGAGATATGGGCACGTCTCAAGCGAACTCGGGTAAATTAATTAGTCAGAATGTTATGCTAATGAAGGGATGAACAGCTAATGAGGAATGAGGTTAACGAAGGCTTTGAACTGCACGATGTATTATGAAAAGCTATTCGGACGCGTCACGGGTTTTTTCCTGGTCCTGGTATGTCACTGGTGTTGATCACTGCCACGTATAAATAAATTATCTTAACTGCATAAATTTTCCGTGTAAGTATGAAATTAAATGTACAACGTACGTAAATTAAATTAACACACAAAGAGAATACTTTTGTTGGCAATATCGCAAAGAACGACCTCTTTGCGAAGAAACGGAGCTGGCTGGTGCGGCCCGGCTGGCGGTTATGAAAAAAAAACAATAATGAAAACAAGCAAGATGTATTTTAATCATCGTGCGATGAAAAGGCTGATCTAGCTGATCTAGCAATACTGTTAAACTATGTTGTAAAACCTAAAATAGATTAATCTTTTTCTGGTAAGACAGTTGAGTTCAAAGATTCGCGACGACAATTTCCATTCATTTATCATAGACTCCATGGCAAGTAAACTGGAAACCTATCATCACTTTAGGGTAAATGACAACAAAATACACTAATGACAATGTAAGTTATCCCAGCAAAGTCTCATTTACGTAGAAAGCAGGCTATAGGCGCCGGCTTTTCCTTTCTGGTACATAGAACCTGTATTAATGTATATGAGGAACTTTTACCAATAAATTTTATTGATTTTAATAAAAACGGGTTTTACTCGAGTTCACGGAGCTAACCGTGTACTCGAGCGGCAACGAGCGGACCATGGATTAAACTCACCCTGATGAAGTTTCTCTAGATGAATTGAAACAGAGTCGGTGCCTTGATCGACAAAATAATACTTGAGTAAATCCCGTGTTTATGACAATTTATACTAAATTAACGAATTTAAAATTTAAATTTAAATCAAAAAACTTTTTTTTAACGAAGTGAAAAAAATTTATTGACACCATACTTTTGTATATATATTATTCCCTAGTAGGATAGATATAAGTATTACTAGCTTCTGCCCGTGGTTTAAAACACATGATACTTACATAAAAAGTAGCTTATTTGGTATTCTAGGCCACATACTACATATAATTCCAAGATTCATTCAATACCGTTCAGCTTTTGCGGCATGAGCAACAATCATTATATAAACATACAAACATCTAAATAATCACACAAATCAAATGATATATCAGATATAAATAATTATGATGAAATATCGGTAACTTAGTACTGAATAATGAAAAAAAGATACTCATTATTATGTTCATCTGGTTATATACAGCAACTTTATTTCTAATTTTCGATTTTTTACAAGGGTCATTGATAGCACCGAAATCATCTTGTTATTCAGTACCGGCCGTAGGTACAGGTAATAGATAAGCCATCATAAATTTAAATAAATAAATAATGCCGGACATTTCACACATCGTCATCTGGCCCCAAGTTTTAGCGTTAATAATCGTTAAACAATGCCTTGCTTCTAGTTCAAGTGCATCAGCAAGCGCTGTTAACCTGCTTTCTACACAAACGTGTTTACATGACGTCAGTCTATAAACGCAGCGTATCGGATGCGTTTCGGCGACGGTTCGTTAGGTGTCGTTTGCTTAACCACACGTAATAAGCTATCATTAGGTGTGTTAACCTCTGTACCCTAATATCGAGGATTGCAAGTCACCCACGGGTGGGCTATTCTCTCGAGATATAAGTGTTGGCCTACAATGCGTCGCAGCATTTTGCATTTATAGAAATTATCTTACGTAGATGAGAAAACTTGTATGCGAGTAGGATAATTATCTAAATCGAGACTATTATCTTTTATAAAGAGAAAATATATTTTTTTGTGTTTTGACTTTCAAAACTTTGTCGGTGCCTCCATCGACAAAATAATACGTGAGTAAAGCCCGTGTTTATCAAAATATATTTATTTGTGTTTGTTCTTAAATGCATTAAAAAATGCGCAAGTGTGTTGTGGAACATAAACGTATCATATTATTGATTAACAAATACAAAAAAATGAATTACTAGCTTTTGATGTATGTAGATAGAAAAATAGTAATTAATTGAAGGAATGAAATTTCGTAATTAATATAATTTTTCGAGTTGTTAAAATAAACACTTTATTATAAATCATTCAATTCACCTAAACCATTCGTTTATTCGTTCATTTAATTAATTCATTCATGTCACCCTATAGGTAACCGTCTACACTAAAGAAAGGATCGTAACGGAAATTCGTGAAGGAAAAAATCTTACACTTTATTTCGCCTAGCCCCCGCCAAGTCCGTACCGTGCTGAGTTTAAAAATTTCACATATGGAATGTTACATTATCTGGGAGCGAGGTTATATTGTATATTTTGATAAGGAACCTGTAGAGTATTCATAGCTATACAAAAGCAATTATATTTTTTTATAAAGCGCAGAAAAGCCTTCTGTTGGATACAGTGGCTATAAATAATAGTATAAATGCTAAGGAAGTTCTGTCAGGTCTATGACACAGGTTTGCTTACTTTATAGCTAGATGGCGCTGTGTGTTATAATTAAATTATTCATGTATTTATTTTATTTTCTGTTTTGTAACTTTTGTTTATTAGCTTTGTTTGTTTCTTTTAATTTGGATATATAGTCCGGTCATGTCCGGTCATGTCATGTGTCATATGTCATGTGGCATGTCCGGTCCTAAGGGAAGACCAGCGCGGTTTGTTGACTCTGCAATTCAAGTTAGGGTCCATTTTGCTGCAATCATGAATTAAGTTAGTAGGTTATTGTATTTGTCCATTAAAAAATGTTGTTGCAAATTGCAAATAAAACCTTATTATATTCTAACAAATAAACCAAGTTAAGCTTCTACAAGGTCGATCCTGAGATGGGTATCTGCAGTTACATTTTCATTTGACCGCTTCTGAGCTTCCGTTAGCTGTCAATCCTGGCTTTTCCAAAGTTTTAAGGCCATCACGTTACTTATTTATTTGGTACTTGTAGTGCGGATGTGTTTCCTTAATTAGGTCACTGGTGGGCCCTTTTTGCGTGGTGGGCGGAGGCTGCTGTTCCAGCCACCCGATGTCCTCCAGGAAAGCGAGCAGCTTACTCACCCTGGCGGAGGCCTCCATGGGTATACCAAGATGCTGAGCACTTTGGGATACCACAGTACTGCATTCTAGGAGCACATGTGCAACTGACTCCTCCGTATTCATGAGGCCATGAGCCTATTATAGAGATTCGCTATTAATGATTCAATAGACCAGTACTTAGTGCTAAATTTACTGAGAATTTAAGTAGTGGTCTTTAGTTTGGTTCTAAGAAAACGGGCGAGGCGAGGCATTCTTGCGTTCGCAATGAGTAATTAATTAATCTTTAACATAGAATGGCATTTAGATGACTCTATTATTCGATCAGCACTGATTCTATTATTCTGAGGCAAAATTGAGGTTGCGTTTTATGGAATATCCTTGGTCCTGGTTAGTGCTCGTAAACTTATGGCCATGTATGCAATGCTCTATCGACTGGTCTGTCAGCTCAGTTGGTAGTAGCTCCGCCTTCTACGCTATAGGTTGGGAGTTCGAATCATTCCCGATTCAATGAAAAAAAATGCTGGACATTTCACACAGCATCATCTAGCTCTAAAGTAAGCAGAGGTTTTTTTAAAACATACATATTATAATATATAGAAAATTACGAGACAAATATTTCCAGATCATACAAACATTTGTTCGGGGAACAAACCCGCAATCTTCTGCGTCTCAGGCGGACCTTCATTCACTGCACAAAGGGTAAAATATCTAAGTATTTTATCAGTAATCTCGTCATCATTATAAAAGCTATGGTTAGTTTGAGGTTAGATGGTGTTGTGTGCCTTGTTCACCAATATTTATATATTGATTTATTATGTATCTACGTTCAAAGCGGTCATTATCTAAATAATCTTAATTTCATCAAACATTTTGGAAAAAAATACACCTAGATTAGGTATACAAACTTTTACTTTAACGGAAATCGACTACACATTATAAAAATTATAAAATCTCGATGAGACCAGGCTTTTCCTCATCGTGCCACCGAGGTCGTCAGAAAGGTCGACGTTTACAAACGTATTCAAGAAAGGTCGGTTATCTTGAAAATGATATTGCATTGCGTTTGTAAGGGTTCGACGAAACCCTTGTACCGTTACGATTGCTATTTCCACATTCAGCCTTCATATCAACTTTTACCATAGAATTGATTTACTGAATATGATAACAAAATAACTGTCCAAGGATAATATTATATATACCTAATTACGTTATAAAAACTAAAAAGACAGACGACTTCATGTATATTATATACAAGGTAATTACTGTAAAACGTTGAGGAGTTCTCTTGACTGTCCTTCGACTTCATCATCATGACCCCTAATGACAGTCACAACCCATCTAGGCGTAAAGTTCTCATCAGTAAATTAATCAAGCCCAAACACTAGGTAATTGCTGTAAATCATTGAGGAGTTCCCTCAACTGTCTTTCGGCTCCATCATCAGATCGACTCCAGACCTTCAATAAATAGTAGTGCCTTAAAATACTTAATGAAAATTTAACAAACGCACTAGTCGCCACTAAGATTTTCGAAGGTTCCCCTCGATTTCCCTGGGATGCCATCATCATCATCAAAACGACGAAGTTATCCGCGAATACACATAAAAAAATATATATACGGTCGAATTGGGAAACCTCCTTTTTTTGAAGTCACAACCTCTAACTCACAGATTATTTGTTTTATCATCATGTTTTTTTCTTAAACAGTATCATTGTTTTTGTTGTTAACAGTTTAAAGCCGTAAATTTGAGAGTCCAGTGATTCCTCCCTCCACCCTTTTTCTCCGAGCCCCTCCTCCCTACGATTATAAGAAATAGCCTGAATAATAAATTTAAAAAAAAATATGAAACATACAACATTATTTTATTTTGCTGACTAATGGTGTTAAAAGTGGTTTGGGACCTGACCACCAGTAATGTTTATGCTTACTAAATTTGCAGGCCTTCACTGTCCATGATCCCATGCGCTTCGCCAATATGTTCTCATCTAATTTTGATACTTTGTGCCCTATAGCTGACTGAACAACATGAGAGTAGGTAACCTATAAGAAAATAATGTATACAACATACACATTCATAGGTTGACATGGAACACACCGTTAAGCATAGGATACGGGACGTCGGCGTCACGTAAAAGCGTGGGGTAAATAGCGGTATATTATGCCAATTATATTATTATATTCACTTTGGCCACAGCTTAAGTCGTCACGAGGCTAATGACACGATCCGAAGATTAGGGTTAGCTCTGGTCCTCTAGGCATCTATGATCTAAGTAAATTCTGTTAAATGGTCTTTTCTCTTGATAGGTGATCTGGTGGGTACCTACCTGTTTTAACGTTAGTAAAACTGTATTGAGTTTATCATAAATTGTTATCAACAAATCTGCCATCGATTTGTAAGTGAACCCATCAAAATCGATTGAGTTCAAATAACTAGAAAACATTTTTTTTTTCATTAAATATTTTTTTTGCCCTGTCACGATGAAACAGTCAAAAACTCATGTTAAGACAATGCTGATGCGGATGCTGATGTTTATGACGATTTAGAAGGATAGCTTTAAACATAGTCATAAAGGACTTTCTTAAGATCTCGTTACTTCGATTATAAATATATATTTCTAAGATATCAGGGATTTTGCTATTTATAGGTAAAAGGAGGTTCTTATACTTTCATATATTAGAAATATAAGTACCTCTTCTTATCTATAAATAGCAAAATCTTTGATATCTTAGAAATATTAATTCTCTGATAAATCGGAGACGTTATTTTCTATTACATTAGGTTGAAAATCATGACCTCCATATTACAGCCCTTACAATGAAGGTCTTGAGAAAAGAGAGCATAAGAAGCTTATCTGAAGAACCATAACATCCTTCACTATTTATACACACAACAGACTTTTAAATCGCTCCTAACCTTGTTTACTGGTTTCCTCTCGGAAATTGAGACTCAAGGAGACACAGCAAATCCTTCTAAGATCCTCGGTTTAAATCTTCGTATATGTTTCTACATGCTGTCATAAAGTCCTCGCAAAATTCACCTTTCCTGTCAATATGTTTTCTTAAAATCCGCAACAAATTTATTGTCATGTTCTATATTCAGACTCAGATGCTCAAGGTATGAACTCTACATAAATTCCCCGTCATTCAAACGAGTCAGAAACGATAAGTTTTATTGTAGTATTGTTGGTAACAGAGCTCTTGCAAAGAACAGAGGTCAATAATATTGAAGAACTGCGTTGAAATTTGTGCCGACATTGTTGGTATTTGAATGTGTTTCAACTTACCGCCCAGTAAAAAGAATAATGGAATTATTTTTAGGTATTTGGCGATTATGTTTTTTCTATCAAAAAAACGTTCCTCGATCAACCTCGATGCCTTTGAGAATGGCTGGTGAGAAGTGGCCGGTGAGAGTAGTGGAGCACTGTAGAGCAGTGGAGCAGTGGTCCCACTTGAGACACAAAAGTTTTTGGGTTCGATTCTCGTTGAAGGACAAATGTTTTTTTGATCCGCAAATATTTGAGACAGGTGTGGGTGTTTTATATAGGTATGTATTAAATATGTATTTACAATAAAAATATAAAAGTAATATATCAGTCTCCCACAACAAAAGCTCTGCTAACTTTGGGCTAGTTGATGATATGTGAAATATCCAGCATTATGATTTTTTTTTATTACCTTTAAGTAAAGGTAAAGGTAAAGGGAAAGTATAGGTTGATAAATAACCAATACCAAGTGAATGCATTTTCTTTTCTAGTTTCTAAAGTTCTGGACCTAGTCAAAAATATTCTTCAAAAATTTGCAAAAAACAAAAAAACCTAAAAAAATAATTGGTTACCAAACTTTAGATACTTGTAAGATTTGCGTAATCCAATCAATTTAGTTTTTGTATACCTACGTATGTATGTATAAGCACAAAAACTAAATGGATGGATTATATGGATATGTTTGTGTATAGACAGATTTTGTAAATGATTATGCACTATTTTAGTAGTTTTTGGAACATTCAGACCAGTAAATTGTTTATTTTTTACTCATTCTTATTAGCAATCGTGAGTCGCAGAACCGATTGCTCCGTCATTCGGATCCGTCATTTGCAAAAAATCATTTGCAAATTCGCAAAATAAAATAAAAGTCGCTGCGTTCCCACGGTTCGGAAGCAAAACATTATTATTTTCCAAATTAGTTTAACCTTTTACGTATACTTACCTAGAGGAGTACGATGAAAATGGACTTAATTTTTGACACTTTCGACAATAAGTATATTTTGACCCTAGACCTATGAAAAATTGTGAAGTTACCTAACTCAAAGGCCGGCTTAGTTCGTCACAACTTTTTTACCGACTTCAAAAAAATGCGGAGGTTCACTTGTTTTTTTAAATATTTGTTACCTCTTAACTCCGTCGTTTATAAACAGATTTAAAAAAATCGGTTTCATGTGAGAGGTTCGGTTCGGTTTCATTGTACTTTCCGATTAGTCCCATAGAAATGTAGGTTTAGTTGTATGGTTTTTAAATCAAAACAGCTCGAAAATAATTGTCATCCATATAAAAGTAATTTCGTATTTTATACAAATGAAGTCGATTTTCTTTGTATTTTTTAAAACATAATTATTAGGCCTGGGTTAGAATCTGCTACTTGTCGGAAGTGTCAAAAATGTTGTCAATAGGTCAATAGGCTTCAAATTGTGTGATAAGACGGCAACTTCTATCAAAGTAAGAGAAAGCTAAATCTAACTAAAATAATAAATGCAAAAGTAATTCTGTCCTGAACCGATTTTGATGAATTTTGATTTTGGAACTTTGGAGAAGGACATAGGCTACTTTTTATGTAGGTACCACGTAAAAAGCCGCGAAGCCGAGGGCAGCAGCTAGCACGCTATAACTAGGTATCTAGGTTGGTATGTAGGTTTTTTGTTTCAAATGAAAGAAAGCGCCTTCATCATAAAAATGTAATTTCATGCTTTATCACAAAATAGTCCCGTTTTTGGTGAACCTGATCAATCAAAAAGAACATCTGCTGAAAATAATTTTAAAATATAAAAAAAATAACACCCATGTCTACTTAAATAGAAGTTTTCATTCAACTTTACAACAATAGCCCTTCCTTCATTGGCACACTGTCGGTTGATTACCGCCGTACCGTCAGCAAAAAAGACTAGTTCTAGAAAGGTCAAGCGATAAAATTCAAACATTATTTTGCATTTATTTTTGCACTATTGCCAATATTGCAGAATATAATTCAATACTATTTATGATGCAATTCTCTTACAGCGTAGATATCTTACTGATCAAATATGAGCAACAAGCGAACAAGGATTTTAAACCTTACGATACTGACAGTCAATAATGCAACGTTAATGACATAATTACAATTCAAACAAGAATAAAATCTCAAAGAGTAAAATCTCAATTCACCATGTACCAATAATAATTATAGATCCATGCGGGCTTGATTAGAGGGCCTAGGCAAGATTCATTTTCTGGCGTTTACTTTTGCGACAATATCTAATTGTAAGGATATGACACCAGATTGTTATAAGTCACGTGACTCAAGCGTAATTGCTCCTGTCAATTTCATACAACTTGCGTGAAACTAAGCGTAAGGTATTTGTCTAGACCCCTAGGATCGAATCCCGTTCAACGAAAAGACTGTGTCCCATCCCAGCATAAACCTCACCTTGATTTTTAAACTAACGGCAACCCTCAGCCGCGGTACGTAGCCTACATTATGTTAACCCTGGTATGTCTATACGAAGTTTCATTTAAATTGGTCTAGTCATTAAAGCGTTATTGAGTAACATTATAAATATCCAAACAAACAATCACAAGTATAATATTAGTAGGATAAGTAGGAAGTAGAATGTCTATCTATCTATTTAAATAGATCCAAATATAACCAGGTTTTATATCCTATTTTATTAATAGCTTTTGCTGTTTTTGCTACCATTACCGCACACACACATACACACGGTATATAACTAGTTAATTTCCTTTGTGACAAAGGCGACTCGCGGCCGGGATGGATGCGTGGAAATCGCGATACGTCACGCTGATCCATGCACCGGTCTTTGGGTGCCGCGCGCTGGCTCTCATACTATAAAATAGCGCATTGGCTCAGAGCATTCAGCCTACACAATGCGGTAGGGATTATGCTGTTGTATGTCTTTAGTAAACTAACTAAACTAAAACTAAAAATTAGAGAGAACGCGGGAGTCTAATTTAGTTAAGGTACGCTTACAATTATTATTAGGGTATTGTACACTGGCAATTTAAACTGTTCAATCCTGGGTAATATTTAGCAATTATAACGATAAGCCATTTACGGCAATGGCGTTAGGGAGTAATTGAATAGAGATACTGCCACGCCATGCCTGGCAGTATGGACCAATAGTAAAACTAGTTGCTCTAGATAGATCCGTACCTTCTAGTTGCTCAACAGCAATTGCTCAATAATTACTTTTTAGTTTTAAAAACTAAAAAGAAAACCGACTTCATTGAGTGAAATTTTGATCCCATAAAACCGAATTGAGAACCTTTTAGGTCCTTATTTGAAGTCAGTTAAAAAAAAATATTACGCTCCTTAGAAATTATCATTTTTCGAAATTAGTAAATACCACTGGAAAGTCACATGAAAGCAAAATACGAAATTTTGTTCGAATGCCATATATTTTCTAGTTTTTTTTATTTAAAAAACTATTGCACCGATTTTAATTAAATTTCTATGGGACCAATTGGAAAATATATTCCATAAAAAAAAGTTTTTTTTTTTTCAAATAAATGACGGAGTTATGAGGTAACAAACATAAAAAAGGGTCCTGTTTTTTTGAAATTATAGTACAGTCAAATCATAGTATCTGATGGGTATATCAAGGTATGGGTCAAGTGTTTTTACAGCTTCTTCAAAGCTCAACGTCTGAATAACCATGCATACATAAGTCATCTGCTTAAATAAACTTTGGGTGTCAATTTTCAAAGGATCTGGGCTGGTTATCTATATACATTTAACAAGTTGGGTGATAAAACACTTATCCATTGTTTTGACCGCGCTACCTGCTTTTATCAGCATGAAGGTAGACCTGATTGCTTTATTTGTTGCTGGGACAAAGTAATTATCTAAAAATGGCTTGGTTTTGACTGATGATAATTATAAATTAACCTAATAAAACTATGTTAGTGTACTATTTAATTCGCGATAAATAATTATTCTAGTTTACTTTCATTGGAATGGATGCGTGGAATTATAATGCGACACGGTGATCGCACCAGGCTTGGGTGTTCAACATGCTCTTCTATTACTCTATGATTCTTTATGATTACAAGAATGTATGCTGTCAAGTAAAAAGATATGATGGATATTTGACTGGCCTGTCAAGTCAGTTGGTAGTAGCTCTGCCTTCTGCGCTGTAGGTTGAGGTTTCGATTCCCTCCCAGGATAAACATTTGTGTGAAGAACATAGATGTTTGTTCTGTGTCTGGGTAGAATAAAGTATCTTATGTATGTATTTAAAAATTTATAAGTATTCTATCAGTCATCTAAGTCACCATAATACAAGCTATGTATAGTTTGGGACTGGATGGTCTGGTGTGCATTGTCCAGCAATCATTATCACTACATAGTATAAAACAAAGTCGCTTCCCGCTGTCTGCCGGTCCCTATGTATGCTTAGATCTTTAAAACTACGCAACGGATTTTGATGCGGGTTTTTTTAATAGATTTAAGAGAAAGGTTTATATGTACAATACATGCATAATATAGTAGAATAACACTGATAATTTTAGAGGTTTCTCACATTAGACATTTTGTAGTATATTTAGTATCAGCATTGCACCCGTGCGAAGCCGGGGCGGTTTGCTAGTTTATTTATATTCCAGGGTGTCTATTAGGCGAACTGATTTCGGTATATCTAATCCATAATGTTAAGTCGAATTGATAGTTATTTGATTGTCAAATTCAAATTATCGTATCGTGTCGTGTCGATAAGTCATGTCGGTCATTTCATCGTTAAAAACGAGTCTAAACAATGTAACAAAGAGTACGGATTTGCTTAATTATCATTCCATTAGGTGTATCGTTTATCGTTTTATCGAGTAGAGATTTTTATAACGACTGCAACCCGAAAGGTAGCGTAGTTTGTTAGCGATGGCCAACTTGAGACAGAGACGCGGCTTCGTTAGTTAGTAATCAGATTTTCAAATCAAAGAAAGTCCATTTCCATATACCATAACATATTATTTTCACTCAAAACGGGATATTTACCATGATATATGAGTTTTTCTGCTTCTCGATATTTCGGCACAGTTGCATGCGCCATGATCACGAGATAAACTGAAGTCTTTGCGGGTGGATGTTATTGGCAGACAAAACGGTCTACCCTCTTTCTCAGTCTTTTACTGCGAACATTACCCCTACTACCGGTTTCACTGTCACTAACAACTCGATCACGATTACGACACACAACACTCACGGTATCTGTGTACCGTTTTGTCTGCCAATAACATCCACCCGCAAAGACTTCAGTTTATCTCGTGATCATGGCGCATGCAACTGTGCCGAAATATCGAGAAGCAGAAAAACTCATATATCATGGTAAATATCCCGTTTTGAGTGAAAATTATGTGCAAAACCATGATAGTTTTAAAAGTTATATCATAACATATTATTCTACTAGAAACTAAATAGGGTTTTGCTGTCCAGTGTTTGTGCTTTCCAATGCTATCCAAAGTTACTTACATACTTTACTATTTAATTCAATCCAAGCGCTGCAGAATACAAAGTTGAAACGTTGAGCGACTGAATGTAAACGATTTTCAGTTGTTTTTTAAACTCAATTTTCACAGCTTGCGTTTCAGCTTTTACTAAAGTTGACAACATTAAATTGGTTTAACAATTTCAGTAGAATTTATAACTTTTACACGATATTGAATAATATCTACTGATTCATAGATGGGGTTCTAGGATTGGAAGGAAACACAATCTTCAAATAAATATACGAAATAGAGATTATACGAAATACCAAATAAAGAGAAATAGAGGAAGATCTTCAAATATATAAGAAAATCATGTTGTAGGTATAATTACTATTTGATATGTATTACGCATTTTAGATTAGTTGGTACAAATATTGTTTAGAAATAGGCCATTCAGAAAATATAACTTTTTGAATAAAAAAGAATTGTCCCATTAATGTTTAGACTTAATTAAATTTTGGAACGCGTTCTCGTTCCGGGAACACGCGATTAACGACAAAACTATATCCGGTAAACCGCGACAAATGTTAATTACTACAGGGTTCACTCCCTCTTTGATGTTTTTACAAATACTGTTACGGCCAAGTTAAAACAAATAGAATGCCTCGACCGATTATACGTTTGCGTTAAAACGATTCGAGACGGTGATAGCTTTTGCTTTCGTATTGCCCCTGTGTGGTCTACAAATGTCATTTTTTTCGATTTTAAATTTAACTGTGACTGTTTTAGTAATTTATTTGCTTTTCTTTATTGTAACGTAAACCATTTTTGTTTTCCCACGAACAAGTTAGATTTTTTTTCTCGACGAAATTTTGTTTGTTTTGCGTTAAATTTGTCATTTGATGAAATTATCAATCTAATTAATTTTTTCATGACAGATCTGGATCTGGATGTCTATTTGATGACTAATTCAAAACCCAGGTTTTAAACTAGTAATAAAATAGATACAATTTATAAGCACTATTTTATATACTGTATTTTTTGTAATAGTATTTTTTGTTTGCAGTTTTAGTCTTCCGTAATCAGAATTAGTGTGTGTTAAAATAAGTAAGTGCTGTGTTTCGTAATGTGAACGTGTGCGTGGGCATTTTAGAATCTGATAACCAAGAGAGGGTCATCTTGCTACTAGGCAGCAGCTCCCTAAGCATCCCGTCGACCAGGGTTATTGTAACATAACCGAAATATCGGGAATACATTAAAAGAAATACGCATTACTACTACGCATTAATAATACATTTAAAAAAATACTACTTCTAAATAAATAGCACTATTTTATGTATTGGCTTACCCTAGACAGGTAGACTGTATACTTACCCTAGACAGGTAGACTGTATACCTATTTTATTTTTAGTTCTGAAAATCTTATTATTTAGTTATTTCATTTCATACTTCCACACTTCAATCCTCAAATAGCGTTGATTTCCTTTACAGATCACCGCGTATTTTGGGTGCACGCGAGCGGTACAGTCGCGCAGATGCCACATCCGACGGTCCCACGTGAAAATCGATTTTCCACGGTACGCCAGCTGTCGCCTGCGACAACTACCAACCACACATAACTAACTACCATTCAACATTTTATGAGCGTTGTTGTTAATTGAATAAGGTTGAGACTGGCGTGTAGAAAGGAACTTAAAGTGTACGGTTAGTTTTGCACCAGGATATGTACTATGAAAGTCAAAAGTTCCTTTGTTGATATTTTTAATGTTTCGCACATTGTTCGCGGACCTACCGCGTTTGATCCTATTGGAGCTTATTTATGATTATTAGAATAGCGTGCCGATGGCGAATAATTAATTTTCACGATCATTTTTATAACGTCATGATATTGATTATTCTGATTTCTGACTTGTCGGTATTTATAATTGTGTACCTGTCAGTAAAATAAAATGCTTAACGGTTTTCCAGATGCGTAATTGTTAATCAATTAGTTAGATATTTTTTTTACATTACCTACATACTTAAAACTAATCTGTAAAGAACTAATATATAATATTCTATTTTTTGTAAAAAAAGGAAATAATAACTGTTTTATTACCTATTTAATTAATACTTATGAACTTCATGGTGAAACCTTTTTCAGCTTCAACAAAATTAATAGCCAACTTTTTATTTAACAATATTATAAATACCTCGTGCGTTTATTGCTCATATTAGCTAAATTCAAATCCTTATTTTCTCAAATAAAGACTGTCTAAGAATTTAAATTAACTTCAATATTCAAACGAAAAATAATCTCAATAAAATGATGGACGACCGCCAATATATTGATGTCTGTAGTTTATAATGACTTCTTTGGCCGAAGACGGATTGCACGTCAGCTATCCTAAGAGACGTCATTGACTGATTGGTGATTCCCAAGTGTAATACAGTAGTCGAGAGAACATGCTTAAGATTTCAATTGTATCCAATTGAAGTAAAGGATGCTGTTTTGTTCAGACAAGGCTCCGAACAAGACGATACCTTATGGATTCCTGGTAATTTGAAGTAAGTAGCCATATTGGTTAAATAATATTGTTTACATATTTTTAAGGGCTCAAATATAGACTCTTGTAGAGTTTAAAGAATTGATCAATATGACCATGATTGGTGAATTTATATATCAAAATATTGTTTTTATCAGGGAAAATAACAACTATATGAAGTAAGTTACATATAGGTTACTCGAGAAATATAGGAAATATTCTGACTCCTAAGACTAGACTGACCTAAAAAGTTTTATGTGCGTGTCCATTAAATAATATAATAAAATTCCTACAGACATTAAATTTGAATCTGACCCTGAGTTTTTAAATATAGTAAAAAGGCTTTATTATAGTAAAATTATAAAAGATCTAAAAGAAAAAGGCTATTATTATAAGATTGACGAGGCTTTGGCCAATATTTTTTTATTCTGTGAAACACAATCTGTACAAGAAACCCAAATACTGTTATGACATAATAATAATAATAATAATAAAGCTTTATTTTATTCCAAACATAGTTAATATAAGACGATAACAATTGGTAACTTATTTTACCTATAAAAATTATAATTACATTTATTACACTTATTTCTAATTTATAAATTATTTTTTGTAATTAGTTTAATTATTATTTACTTTAATTGTTATTTGCTTTAAATTATCAGCTACCTAATTAAAAAGCTACCTAAGTAAAAGCTTGACAAGTATGACATATGGCGCTTTCATTGTCTTATTATTTATTATTCTGTCCTTTTTTTTATCTTACAGATTGTCCACCAGCGTTTGATAGATCGTACGGTACCTTTTATCCTTTCATCATACTAGTTTGAAATAACTCAAGTCTCTAGTTGGTGGTTGCAAAAACTCGTTTTTTGTGAACGAAAAAATTACTAAAGTACAACCCATATATTAACATTAACAGTTTGTGTCTAATTTTATCGATTTGTTTTTAAAATGAAAAGAAAAACGACTTCATTTAATCAAATTATAGACCATAAAAAATTGTTTTACTACTCTTTGGAATGCTGTTTTTTTTTCAAGTGTATTTATATATGTATCCTTATAAATAAATAATTCAATTGATTTTTAGTCGTATCTAAAATTTCTTACTCTAATTTTCACCCGTATGGTCGGTTTTTTTTTGTATAAATGACAAAGTTATGAGATAACAAACATAAAAATATACAACCAAACATCCTTTTTTTAGTTTGTTAAAAAACGCCATATACAATTGTTTTACTATCATGGCAATTTTTTTTCAAATTTATTTATATTTCTATATTCTTATAAATAAATTACTCAATTGACTTTTAGTCAAATCCTAAATTGATTACTTAATTTTCAACCGTATGGTTGGTTTTTTTTGTATACATGACAGAATTATGAGGTAACAAAAATAAAAATAAAACCGAATTTAGAACCTCCGTTTTAAGTCTTAAAAACGAACTGTGGTGGATCAACAAGTAGCATCTCAATAAGCAATCCTACCGAATTGATTGTGCATACCCAAAATTAGGTGCGCTATAATTAGTCATATGACATGAATTCAACGACCACCACAAAGGAACAAACGAAGCATAGCATCGTGATATGACGCCGCATCAGATACGGTCTAGGAGAAATGTGACCACTCAATCGGGCACCGGGCTAAATACCTGCAGCTAATCAGGATTTCTACACTTATTTTAAACAGTTGATTTTACACGTATCTTACCGAGTACATTCGATTTTACGCGTGCTCAGTGATACGGTTTAGTTCTAGTAATTATAATATATCGGGCATCATGATTTCATACCAAATAAATATGATTTATCATAATAAATACTACTGCCCGTGTAGATAATAATTACGTAATAAAAACTAAAAATAGAACTGACTTTATTGAATAAAATTAGAGCCCATGAAAAATTGCATATCCTGTTATACCAGCCATAATAAGGATGTTTTTTTTTTAAATATTATGTATACACACTTCATAAATACATTACTCAATTAAAAATCAAATACAGAATTTCCTTCCCTTTTTTTTCACTGTAAGAAATTGTATTTTTTTTTTTAATTCAAATGGGAGCAAACGGGATGTAGGTATATACTCGTAAACAAAAAAAACCAAATCAGTTCAATAATGATGGAGTTATGAAGTAAGAAACAAAAAAAATACTACTGAGAATTGAGAACTTTTTTCTTTGAGAACTTTTTTCTTTCTTTTTCTTGAAACCGGATAAAAAGTTGTTCATAAGTTTACCTAGTATGTAAAGTTTCAAAGTGATCCTTGTGATTGTATTAAATAAAACCATATTTGAATTTGAATTTGTAGCACTAGAATGTTATTCTAGATACAAATCTTTACCTATAGGTACCAAGATTCATCCAAAACGGTTCAGCTATTGTTGCAGGATTTCGTAACAAACAAACATCCGATTTTTCACATGCCTAAAATATGTACGATATTGGGATAATAGAAGATAACCTTAAGTGAAATTTATTTAGAGATCGCAGAGCTAAGGAAACGATGCCGGATGCTTTTTTAACAATCAATACGACTATAATTAGGATAGGTGACCGCTAGTGGCATTTAGTACAATACTTCAACACCTGCAGATTTTCTCAACGTCAAACTGTTTAGGCAAGCTCTAGATAAATAACGTTTTAGGAAGGTGTCTGCTAACCTTGCAGGCTTTTCCGGGTTCTGGGGGCTTACTGCCTCTAGAACCCGACTCTAGTTCATCGTACGAGGGTAAACTATATTATTAACTACCTGGAATGCCCGCAACTTCGTCCGCCCTATAGTACTCAAGTCTGTACTTAACTACAATAGTTAAATATATAACCTTGCGGACGTTGTCTGGGTAATGACATGTAAACATGTAAAGTAAAAGTTTAATAAAACGAGCCCTTATTTAAACCACTAATTTAAACTAATTAAACATAAGTATAACTGTTTCTGGCCTTTGACATCCAGTCCGGTCCAGGGGTATTAATTAATTTCCGTAAGCTCGATTGGAATAGAATCGCAGCTGATTGACAACTATTGATGTGTTTTCGTGTTCTGTTAATGAACAACTACGCTACGCTACGCTACGCTTTTGATTCCTCATTTTTTTCACACAGCATCATCTGGCCCCAAAGTAAGCAGAGCTTGTGTTATGGGTGCCACATGACTGATACACTACTTATATACTTTTTTTTTAAAAAACATACATTTTATACATAGACTCCGTCAAAATATTTATATAAATAGCGACTCTTGCTGCGACGCAACAAAGTACAATTCAGTACGCACAAGCGCTTAGTGCCTAGCAATATATATACCTACAAAGAGCCTCTCTTTCTAACACGTAACTCGATCTCGTTTGTCGCGGCACTTCTCTACGAATTTGCCCACCAAGGTGGGCCCGCCGATGAACTTGTACCTTCGTACCTAAAGTGCGGAGTGCGCATGGTCTCTTATTACAATTATTAGTTTACAATAATGCAATAAAATGTTTAAATTAAACACAGCCCATGTTACTCGCTGATAATGTAGGTTTCTATAGTTGAAATAATGGTTAAAATCAGTTAAGTAGTTTCTGAGTTCACCCATTAGAGACTAACATACAAAAAGTTTATATTATATTTAGGGTTCGATTCCCGCCGCGAACAAATACTTGTATGATCTGCAAGTATTTGTCTCGGGTCTGGGTGTTTCTATGTACAATATATATGTATTTACAAAACAAAGAATATAAGTGGTATATCAGTCATCACCTATCACACAAGCTCTGCTTACTTTGGGACCGGAGGACGTTGTTGACGTTAAGGACGTTGTTGACGTTGAGGACGTTGTGTGAAATATCCGCCATTATTTATTTATTATTTATTTATTTAGATTTGTTAATCAAGAAACGCTATTAAGGTTAGGTTAGGCCACATTTAGCATCTTACATATATTTGTAAATCAAGCTTTGTCTAGCCTGAAAAATCAAACCCGCGCCATACGCGTAGCCAGTGTCCACGTCATTATATAGTTACTCTCATAATAATGATGATGCATGTTATTATCTATATTAATTTTCACGACGATGATGTCACGTCGGCTCTTAAAGTGAATTTAAGCTTGATTGAGTTAGCCCGCATGGCGCTATCTGTTAATAAGATCATATTGGTCGCATGTCGCTCAGACGAGCTACCTATTTAATTACTTTGGCTTTCGTTTAACATAAACATAGCTAAGTTAAATTACATTATGCGCCATGTGCAAAAATCCCAAAAGTCAATATGGATAAAAGTTTGTATGAATAATAATTATTAGTGATTTAGTCAGCAAACTACAAGAATTTTGTTTGTAACGACTCATAATATATTCTAGTAAAGCCTTAATAGCTGTGATCATTTCCCTTTGAATTTCATTACATATATGCTAATATTCTGAAAAAAAATCGACATTGCAAAACTATAAGGATTCCTTGTGTATATTGGATTCCTGAAAATGGGCACGAAATTACAACGGTCACTTTATACTCGTAGTCTATGAACTTTTTTATTAGACTTTTTGTCGGGAGTGGACGAAGCACAGAAGCTCTCAGATACAATGTGCCATTACCATTAATATTTATTATCAGTTTTGTATAATCGTAAATTAGATCGCCACGATACAGGCGTGCCAAGTGTGCAGATCAGTAGATATAAATTTAACTGGATAGCCCCTGTATAACACTTGTAAAACTATTCTATTCTTTTTATGCTTATTTAGTTATAGTCTGTTTTGTGTTGATACAGAAAATAAACATTTTTTTTTATTTTTTCATTCATTGGCTAACCGCCAATTAAATATAAATATCTGGGCCTCTATTCTTGAAAATGACAGTAGATATATCGGATCAATAATTGTGCAAAACCCTACTCTTACCATAATCGTTTCGACTAGTTTTAGGCGATAGAACGAACGACATTACTTTTGACAATCGATGTTGGAATTCTCCATAATAGAGGATACGATAATTTGATTATGAAAACGAAACAACTATCAATTTGACAAATGATAAATTAATAAATATATAAATAATCCTGAACATTTTACACAGCATCATCTAGCCCCAACGTAAGCAGAGCTTGTGTTATAGGAACAATGCATGGCCTCATGTTGCTCTACCCTCAGACAGTTAACCGACACATTTGAAATGTATTAACTCTCATGTATTCGTTTTTCCTATTTAAGGTAGTTATAGGATGGATTATGCAAAAAAGCGCTAGGACCAGGAGGAGTTTCTTGCCAGTTCTTCTCGGGCTTGGGTTAGGAGGAATTGGCACCTAAATTTACCTAGTATGTAAAACGGTTCAAAGTGATCCTAATGATTGTATTTAATAAAATATCTTTTGACTTTGACTATATACTTTTTTGTTTTAAATACATACTTACATATAATACATAGAAAAACACCCGGACCTAAAACAAGCATTTGCTGATCAAACGTTTGTGGTGCGGCGGGAATCGAATCCTTCCGCGTCTCAGGTGGGCCTTCGTCCACTGCGCCACAGAGGTCGTCGTCGATAAACCCGAGCGTATCATAACTTATTTATGTTCTTTAAATTATAAACAACTAGCTTTGGCATGCGGCTTTACACTCGTGGTACTTACATAAAGAGTAGCCTATATTCTATTACAGGTCACACAGGTATTTGGATGAAACTTAAAATAGATGTAGTCCATCTATTTTAAGTTTCATCCAAATATTTTCAGCCGTCACGGTGTGATGGAGTCACATGAAAACAACGGACGCCGGGTCAACTAGAACCGAGAGACTCTCACCAACAAAAGTCGTGAACAAACTTGAGCATAGATTGATCCAGGTCGACATAAACAGGTCAGGACGTTCGGTAAATACGGAAGCGAGGTTAATAAAACAAGGAAAGTGTCCAGTAAGTAATGAAGAATGACTTTCTGAAGGGAGTAAACGGAAAACTGCGAAATGGTCCATGTGGCCGAAAGTTCTGATAACATAAAAACGAGATGCACAATGTAATCGCCATGCAAAACGTTTTAAATAAATTATGACAACCTCTGCGGCGTTGTGGGCTAAAGCTCGGCTGAGTTGGTTGCAGGTTCGATTCCCGCCGCGGGACAAATGTTTGTATGATCTGCATGTATTTTTCTCGGGTCTGGGTGTTTCTATGTAATATGTATGTATCTACAAAATAAAAATAAAGTACATAAGTGGTATATCAGTGGTATACAATACACATAACACAAGCTCTGCATTCTTTGGGGCTAGATGATGCTGAGTAAAATGTCCAGCATTATTTATTTTTATATAGTTTAGGTGTATCGGAACGATATCAACGTTGAAATGTTCAATCGATTTTTAAGTTGTTTCGTTATCAAATACAAATTATCGTATCGTATCGTAAAGTGTCTGTAAAAGGCTTGGACTCTTTATGGTGGGAGTCCTAGGCCTCCTAGCTATTGGTGTTGTTGGTAGTTGGTGTAGAGACAAAATTAGAAGTCTAGAGTTCACTGTAGAGTTGTATTTATCGGACTTCACACTAGTAAAAACCGGGCGATTGACCTCATACAGTCTTATCTATCCAATAGAGTCCAGAAAGTAGACGTGGGTGGTGAGAGGTCTTTGGGATCAATTATTGATATAGGGGTACCTCAGGGATCGATACTAGGCCCTTTTTTATTCCTAGTATACGTTAATGATTTGCCTTTTTTTGTAGAAAATATTTGTGATATAGTTTTATTTGCAGACGATACGTCTTTAATTTTTAAAGTTGATAGAGGTAAAACCAGTATATGCGATAAAGTAAATGAATCCTTATCGTTAGTTCTTAACTGGTTCACTGTAAATAATCTTTTGCTTAATTCCAAAAAAACAAAATGTATCAAATTCACTTTGCCAAATGTTATTCATAGCCCGTCCAACATTGAAATAAATGGAGAGGCAATGAATCTTGTAAATTCCACGATCTTCCTAGGTCTTAATATTGATTCAAAACTACAGTGGGGACCACAAATTGAAACGCTTGCTGGTAGGCTTAGTTCCGCTGCATATGCAGTTCGTGCGATACGGTGGCTTACTGATGAAGCTACAGCTAGACTAGTTTATTTCAGTTACTTCCATAGTGTTATGTCATACGGCATCATTCTCTGGGGGAAAGCAGCTGATATTGGTAAAATATTTGTAATTCAAAAAAGGGCAATACGTGCCATTTATAAAATGAAACCACGAGAATATTTGAGAGAAATATTCAAAGAAATTAATATTCTCACAATAGCTTCACAATATATATATGAAAATTTGTTATATACACATAAAAATAGAGATGGGATTCAGCAAAATAGTGACCTTCATAAAATGAACACTAGGAATAAACATAAATTATACATCCCTAGGTTTCGACTAGAAAAAGTTAATAAGTCATTTATGGGGAACACGGTGCGCTTCTATAATAAGCTTCCTGAAAATGCTACTAAACTACCTATTAAGAAATTTAAAGCATACATTAAAGGTAGTCTTTCGAAGAAAGCTTATTATAATATAGATGACTATATTATTGATAAGAATGCATGGCCTCATGTCGCTCTGCCGTCAGACAGTTAACCGACACACTTGCAATGTATAAACTCTCTTGTATTTGTATTTCGTAGTTAAGGTAGTTATAAGATGGATCATATAAAAAAGCGCTAGGACCAAGACGAGTTTCTTGCCAATTCTTCTCGAGCTTGGGTTAGGATGAATTGGCACCTAAATTCACCTAGTATGTAAGACGTTTCAAAGTGATCCTTGTGATTGTATTGAATAAATCATCTTTTGACTTTGACTTTGACTTTTACACGAAATGGTGATTAAAATATATTAAACTGGTCTAGAGTACTAATAGGTAATATTATAGAAGGTATAAAATGGTATATAATATGGTGAGATGGTTATGAGTGACGCGGTGCCGGCCCGGCAGATGTAGCGCACTGGTTTGCTCAGGCAATTGTGCATATTTGCTTGCAAGACAAAAATGCATAACTACTGTGTTCAATGTAAACCCGAACAGTGTCGGTTGCGAAGGATTACCACATCGACTGTCAAAAGTAATGTCAGTCGTTCGATCGTTCAAAACGATGTAACTAAAAATGGGTTTTGCACGAGTAATATATTATCGATATTATCGTTAATCGTTTTGCCGAGTAGGCTCCCGAGGCTCTGCTGACATCTGCTCAGTATGTTAATTTAAATTCTACTGAGTAACTAAACACGCTATTAACACGCTAGTAGCACGGTACTAACACGCTAGTACAGTACAGAGAGCACTGGTGGTCTAGTAGTAGTGGCTTCGCCTTCCAAGCCCAAGATCGGCTCGAATCCAGTCTTAAAGAAATCGATTTTTGAATAAAGCTATCGTGAGGATACCGACATGTCGTAGAATATAAGAAAAACCGGCCAAGTACGAGTCGGACTCGCGCTCCGAGGGTTCCGTACAAACCTATAGGTATATAAGTAAAATATCCCCCATCACGACAATCGAGTCATAGTTGGATGATGTAAAAAAAAATTTACAGTTTTCGCAATTTTTCCTTTATCTGTGCCTATAAGACGTTGCTTCGTACCAAATTTCAAGATTCTGAGTTGACGGGAAGTACCCTGTGGGTTTTGATTCTCTTGCGAGTTGCGAGTTTGAATATATGCGACTTAAATTGCTGTTTCTCTTGATTGCGTTGACGTAGAAGTTTGATTTTGTTACTGCTTGAAGGTATTATAGACTTGAGTATTTAATATGAATTTCAATTTAATAACTCTACGCGTTCATGAGAAAAGGGGTAGTAAGATTAAAATTATTAAAAATATTTTTATTATATGATGTAACTCAAAATGTACGGTTATCGCTATTTATCCTTTATTTGTGCTATAAGACGTTGCTTCGTACCAAATTTCAAGATTCTGAGTTCACGGGAAGTACCCTGTAGGTTTTGATTCCCTTGCGAGTGTCGAAAATTTGCGGCATAAATGGCTGTATCTTTTGATTGCGTTTTTCACAGCTTTAAGGGACAGTAGACCTGAGTATTTGATATAAATTTCAACTTGATACCTCCACGCGTTCCTGAAAAAAAGTGTCTTGACAGACAGACGGACAGACGGACGGACAACAAAGTGATCCTATAAGGGTTCCGTTTTTTCCTTTCGAGGTACGGAACCCTAAAAACAGTTGGATGAAATATTCAAGAAAAGAATCTGCGGCGCGGTTTCTTCCTTTCACCACACTTGTTCGAAAGATTTAGTGGATATGAAAAAGAAATACAGTTCTAGTAGTAACTTTAGTAACGAATACTTTTAATAAGTATCTCGAAGTAGAATGGGTACTAAACTACGGTGCGAACCACAAAAGTTATATTTTCATTACTTCATAAAAATACCATTATCTCTAAATGTCAACATTTAGTTAGAGATGTACTTTATGAGAAGAACCGTGAATCATTTAATTTTGTATCTTATGTCTTTGACATAAACATCTTTAAGAGAAAAGACTACCTCTCTCCTTTCCTCTTCCCATTCATGTTTTCAATGATTTCATGCATTCAAACCATGAAGATTCTCATGAATATTCCACAGTTATGTATGAGTCGTTAATGTCAATTTTTATCAGCAATCACTGAACAAAAATCTTTTATTGGCATACCTAATAGTCTAGTGTGATTGTGGGAATATTACTTTTAAAAGACTGGCATCTCAGCTCAGATAGTAAGTAGCTCTGCCTTCTGCGCTATAGGTTGAGGGTTCGATTCCCTCCCAGAATAAACATTTGTGTGATGAACATCACTGTTCATTCTATGTATATATATAAAAAGCATAAGCATAAGCATTGCCCACCAATATTTATATTTATAAAACAAGCTTCTGCTGACGGGTTCGCACGCGTGATACTAATATATAAATAAGCCTATATGCAATTTCCAGGTCACTGATTATTATCCATACCAAGTCTCATTTACTTATCTTACCTTAATTACACACAGCAAGTGACACAATTGAGAATTGAGAACAAACAGAATTGAGGCCATTGGCCTCAATTCTGTTGGCACCAACCTAACTAATTTAAGCTAAAATTAGGGTTAGAACTGTCAAATGAAACATTGGTATTCTGCTGATACCAACTTATCCTAGTTTAATTTTATCGAATTTAATATTAAGCGTTCCTAATTTAGTTAGATGGTACCAACCGAATAGGTTTTACAAATGCTATGACTAACTTAAATATATTTTAGATAAATATATTTGTTTCCATGTAAAATATAAAGTCTGAACTAATGTAAAAATTTTAAATTACATTTCATAAGTTTACTAAATTAACGTGTAGTTGATATGTTTTTGAAGCAATGTAACTTGGTGTTGGTTAAAGCTGCGGAAAATCCTAGGAAAATTAATTTAATATAGGAACAACATATATTAAAACTGTTAATATAAAGCGTTCTCCGGGGTAAATGGTAATAATGTGTAGCGCAAAGATCAACACTCGGGCCATTGTTGTTTTAATATATATAAAAGATCTACCTAAACTTGTAAAGGATGATCATGAGATTGTACTGTTTGCTGATTCGATTTGGTTTAATCTAATTTGTATCTTGGATGCATCATCATCATTTCAGCCCGATTGCACCCACTGCTGGGTATAGGCCTCCTCTTTATTATGCCACTCTTTCCGGTCCCTAGCAAGTTTGGTTCCCGAAAACGCTGACTATACCGTTCGACCATTGGGCGGGTGGTCTGCCTCTTGGCCGTTGAGCATCCCTTGTCCACCATTGCGTATCTTGGACTAAACAAAATAAATTCGTTTTTAGGAAATTTTAGCTAGTCTGGCGTAGCAATAGAATCCCTAGCTCCTTAAATTTTTTGAGAAACCTTTATACCTAAACAAGCAAACGTCAAAAAATCTGTACTTAGGTGATTCTCGATCAGAGTTTGAATTTTGTTCTTAAATGCGGTTTTAAAATTGAAGTAAATTATCCTTGTTTGTCGCATGTCTGCCAAAGGTAAGCAATATCATTGTTTCATTTGCGATCTTTAAAACATAGCATTGTTCATCATCAATGGATTCCGTTCATGCTTATGAGGCTTTGACTCGTAGGATAATTGAATGATTATTAATTAAGCAATGGTTTACTTTGAGCATATTTACTTAATATAATACGAGATTAATTGGATTGGTTAAATTTAATTAAGTTTGGTACCTACTGACTGACAGAAGAGATAGAGGTTCATTTAGCACATATTAACATTGAAGTACTTTTAGTATTAAATGTCAAAGTTTGTGTGGATTTATGGTTGTTGGATTAGTACTCAAGCACGCAAATCTAGCTAAGCCAATTTCAATTAAACTTTGTATAGATTTAAACATGAAGAAACCTAAGGCTACTTATCTACGTACAACGTGACGTGAGCAAAGCCACAGGCAGAAGCACATATATACACTTTAGGTGGTCCGAATTTCAAACCATGAACGAAACTCGTATATTCTATTGACGAAATGCGTATAGTGCACTAAGGTAATCAGTAACGGGATCCAAGTATTCAGAATCCAAAATCAATAAATCAGAGACGATTTCTGGTATGATCCAACAAATGTGCGAACCGTGAACTCTATGAAGATTCTCTAGATGAATCAAAACAGTGTCGGTGCCTCCATCGACAAAATAATACGTGAGTAAAGCCCGTGTTTATCAAAATGTATTATACAACAAGGTTCGACTGTGGTCGTTCTTTCCGTCGTTGTCCTTCTTGTTGTTGTCGTTGTAGGGTCTTTAAGTCTATGGTCAAGTCTTCCGGTGTGCACGTACAGTTTATTAAAAAGAAGTATTTCCTCACGTGTGTAAATACGAGAAAACGTTTATTATTTTCTAGAGTGCCAAACGGCCGACTCTGAAGAGTGAACGGTTGAAGTAAGCATCAAAATATTAAAAAATTGAAGTAAAACTTTCGGTTCTATCTCAAAATCACAAAGGAAATGGATACAAAAGAAAAGTCACATAAAAATTTCGTTCGTTTCGATTCCAATTAAAGTAAGCCCCTGTATAAAAGCTCCCACTCAATGCTCAGCAGCGCAGCGACTGTCAATCCGCTTTGTTCCCACTCCTCTCTAACACACTAACTGGATATAGGATTCAATCAGTCAGAATGGCGCGTGCTCTTCAATAGGATACGAATTTGGAGTTTATGCATTGAAAAACAAGATCATTTTTATCTTACTTTAATAATATGTGGGCAGAATCGAATCAGAAGCATGCCTTCAGTCAAACAGCTGTTAGTTAATTAGTTGTCTTCATCCGGAACAACTGCACCAATATGCATTGACATAGATAGATTAGAATTACAACTAGAGGTTATACTACAAGTGACTACATGATCAACAACGATAAGAGACTTAGCATTTGCACACATACCAATTTTCAAATTTTCCATTAATTCACGATATCCTGCTCATCACCCTCGACTCTTGCATCAATCGTGGCTTTCTTTTTCTCTTCATCTTCTTATAATGGTATTTGTCTTGATAACAGTTTTGCCAATGTCAAGAGATTCGGTTTTCTAATACTATTGTCACAAAATCTCAGTCATTTGTCTATTATTGCTCAAGTGTCAATAATAGACAAATGAAAGAAATGTTAGAAATGTCAATTTATTGAAATTCATCTAAAGAAATGTATTTATGCACGAGAAAAAAATATTCAATAATGGTCTATGTTACTTTATAAAATGACGTAATGTCCACAGCATTCTTCGTTCTTCTCTTTTTTTGCATGGCAGCTATCTTATTAGGCAAACCAAGCAATCAAGCAAACAGCAATTCCCATGATAGCTTAATGCTGACGTCATAATTATGTTTGTTATGTAAGTACATCTAGCCTCCCTGTCTCTTGGCCATCGTTACTTCTACGATAAATGCATAGAGCTTGTGCAATATTATTTGAGTCTTAAATGATTTCATTTTGCATCTAATGACATTGTCATAAATATCATCTCGAGACTCTCATCTAATATACTCTAGTTTTTACGTTTGTATCTTTGGTATACTTTTTAACTCATCATAAAGTTGGAATTTTATATCTCGTAATTATATTCTGAATTGAACATTATCGAACCAATAAATAAAATAGTACAATATATTTTTATATTACAGTTTCTGAATGCACATAATTTCAATTTACAACTTTTGAACATTCGGACCCCATATTACGAAACTATAATGAGCCTGAACAATACACCCTTGCCAACGAGGCATGACCAAAGCGTTACACAACCCTAGCGAATAAATTCACCCCACGTTAAATATAAATCGTGAAAAGTAAATAAACGACCACCATTACTGCCCTGATTATTTAAACCCCTGAACTACAGACGCCATTTTGGTTTTATTTTTTCATAAAGTTGTTCGCAGGGGTAGTGCAGCAGTATTTAATGTCAAAAAATTGCAGCTGCCAGATTTGATTGTATCTATATCTATTTTATTACTCTTGATTCAAACTCTGATCTAGTACTAATGACACTAGTAACAGTAACTGTAACAGTTTCAGTAACATTTATTACAATTATATATATTTCCTACGACCCTACCTAATTGATGATATGTGCGCGCGGTAGCTCTCAAACAATGTAACATAATTCGACCAACGTTTCAATTCAATTACTTCGCTAAACGTTTTACTGCAACGTGGTCCTAGTTAGTATTCAGCCTAGCTCCAAACTCAATTTGTAAGCCCTAAGTACCCCAACGGCGGTGAATACAACTCACCATCGAGTGGGTCTATAAACAAGAGAAGCGTGCATTGTAATTCAATTACTTACTTGCTTTTAGTGCGGAACGGGGTTGCAAAACTTAAATTTAGAATTTGAAAATTTTGCTAGAAATTCTTCCTAGAACACTTGCATCATTCTAAAATTCTGAAGTGTTATATTGGCGGTAGTGATATTGTTGATTCGCGTGACTAACTAAAATATATATTTTGTTTGCCAATGTCTGATTTATAATATGTTATTTCATTTACTGATTTAACGTGTTATTTAGCCCATTTTAGATACCGTGTGCACCATTCAAACTGCTGAAAATCATGTTACAAATAGTCAATTTTAAATTATACATTTTAAGCCGTGTGAACCGTGAGTTCAAGCGACAACGAGCGGACCGCGGATCAAACTCACCTGTCTGAGTCTCCGTCGACAAAATATTACATGGGTTAAACTTGTGTTATCAAAATGTACAACGCACGAAAGTTTTGAATTTTTTTTACCTCGTTTAAATCTGTCATTTAGAACTGTTACTCTAATTTGGACTTTGTTATAAGCAAAATACGACCGTTCATATTTACAAAATTTCAGCTAGTCCAGCAAAACAGAATCACCACCAAGGTCGAGGTTATTTTTAAATGTATATTAAATGTTAACCTATTTTTATAGTTACCTAGTTAGTGCCTAGTTTTACAACCATGCAGATTTTCATATTGTTTCAGATTTATTTTGTTAACTTTAACAATGTTGTATCAAATGTAACTCGATGGAACAAAATTACTGGAAACAAACAAAGCTCAGGGTGTAATTTCAACCCTTTTGTTTGATCCGGAGAGCTGGAATATTCCACGCTACTAGGTACGTATTAAATTAACGCTGACATTGACATTGATGCTGAGGGAGGGACAACGCGGCAATCGATACACAACGTGAATTTTCTGCTTATTTCACAAACTCTGAATGGAGCATTCATTTGACATTTTATGTAGTAATATATAAATTAAGTTCGTATAAATTAATTTGGTTTTATCTTTTATTTCGTAATTATAGTGTACTTTTTAGCAAAAGTGTAAAAAAAATAATTAAATAATTAAAAATGTATTAAGTTGCGTTTTGATTTGTACGACGAGAAATCCAGGAAAATTCTAGACTGTGTGCTTATTCCAGATGACGTTTAGAATAAACAAATGACGATGCGACGTTGTGACTATATTATAACGAAACAATTACATTCTAAAGAAGAAGAGCAACTTTGAATGCAATTGAATGTTTTTATTGTGATGTACTTAGTACTTAAAATTTGGGCTTACAGTACGTACTACTCGTACCTAGACTTATAATCCTACATGTATTCAAAAGTTGTTAATGTTCTTCTGAATGTTTTTATGTTTGTTGGTGGCTCAATTACGCTGCAACGGCTGAAACTATGTATCCCTACTAATATTATAAATGTGAAAGTAACTCTGTCTGTCTTTTTGTTACGTTTTCACGCCTAAACCACTGAATTTTGATGAATTTTGGTATAGAGATAGATGGGACCTTGGAGAAGGACAAAAGCTACTATTTATGTAAGTGCCATGCGTGCGCAGCCACGGGAAGCAGTATTTATGCCTATGTAACCTGGAAATCAAGACTATATTTTGTGTAAATAATAATAAAAAATAAACCAAAAACTGCCCATCGAAGTTGAAATACAGGAAGCTATGCAATGAAGATTGAAGATAAAATGATTCTTCTTCAATGAACCACCCAGGGTCTGCCACACGCAAACGCTGGGCGTTACTACTTTGTCACTTCGTGAATTCAGATAGCAAAAGGAAGCGAGGGCATAAAAGAATGATGTACCATATGAAAGAACTGGCCGACTAATTCGTGTCTCATACATCAAAAAGAGAATGGTTTGGGAAATGCCGGCAGGGCACAGATATTGACGTTTGTGTTAGAACTGTGATCATTGTGTGTGGCGTCAAAGATGAATGGAGGTGTGGCTTAATAGGTGTGAAGTGTTTGTCTATTGTATACTTCAGGTAGGTATGAGTACGTGAGTTATGGGGGATCTGATTTGTGTATGGGACGGCAATAGTTTGTAGTTTAACTAACAGTGGATCAAATGCCACACACATTAAGCAAACTTTCGCAAGAGTTTAAATACATCAAAGTCAAAAGATACTTTATTGAATACAATCATAAGAATCACTTTGAAACGTACTAGATGAATTTAGGTGCCTATTCCTCCTAACCCAATAACCCAATACTTATGGTAAAAGCGTGTATTTTTAACCGACTGCAAAAATGGAGGTTCTGTATACAGTTGTATTTTTATGGGCTTAAATTTAATTCAATGAAGTCGGTTTACTTTTAGTATATTTTTTTTGTATTTCTTTAGTGCGTTTAGTGTTTTCTAGTAGTAGTGGCCCCACCATCCGATCCTAAAATCTAGGGTTCGAAACCAGTTAAAAAAATTTACATGCGCTATTTACCACTCACTCTCAAACGATGAAAATAAATAGGCTGAGGAAACCAGATTGTTGTAGAGGGTAAAAATATCGAAGACATGTTCTAAGTCCACGAAAGGAGCTTCTGAGGTCTACCTTTATCCTTTCACTACACTCTGGTCTGAAATAACTAGTGATACGATAAGCAGAAGAAGTTATTCAGGTTAAGCTGTCTAAATATATATATTTTTTCGTTCTTTTCAATGGTAAGAGCGCACATATCAAACGAATTCTACCTCATTCTAGACCTCGACAGCTGAATTCCAGCTTTAGAACATTTTTGACATAATTTTCCAGGGTGGTCGGGTCTATCATGTGTACGTTCAGCTCCACATTACTCTATCAACGTTGATTTTTATAATTATAGAGTTATTTCGATTCTTCGTTGTGACTTCATGAAGTAACATATTTTAATATTTTTTACTCGTTTTATTGCATGATTTATTCAGTAATCTTAGCGAAATTTTAATGAATAAATTGTGACTACATAGGACAAGTATGGACAATTGAATTATATGTGTATTATGGTGCAATGTGATTTGAACGACGAGAATTAACTAGAAAATTCTAGACGGCTATTCCTCGATGATATTTAGAATTGACAATTGACCATAGACTAAGACTTTATTAACAAACAAATTGACTATAAACAAATATAAACACTTGACACTGGCACAATTGACATTATTATGTCACATGCTATTAACAAAGAAGATGTCGATTATTTCAAGAGCGTACGATCTCTTGGTGTAGTGAAGTCTCGTAATAAACGCTGTCCTTCACCTCAACATTAAACGGTGTCAGCTCTCATAATATAATTTCCTACTGGCGGGTCCTTGAATCACGGGTTGGAATATTCTAGAAATTTCGCTTTCGTGAAGTTGAAGAGTTTTGCATAGCTTGATAATTAACTTGTGAAGTATCACTACGTGTCTAAACTAATTTTCTCTAGTCGCACTTTGTCATCATTTATCACGCTGTTTTTTCTTGGACTGACAGGAAATTCTTATAACACTTACCATAGAGTGTTATAACTAGGAATATTATATCGACGCCATATATGCAATATCTATCTATATTAAGGCGTGCTTTGAGCAAACATCAAACTTCGATCGAGAATTATGGATAATAAAATAAATAATAACAATATTAGGCCCCAAAGTAAGCAGAGCTTGTATTATGGGGACCACAGGACTGAAGTACTACTTATATAGGTACTACTTTTTTGTAAATACATACATATTATTATACATGAAAACTCCCAGACCCGAGACAAATACTCACAGATCATACAAACATTCGCCCCGGGGCGAATCGAACCAGCAACATTCTGTGTCTCAAACGGGCCCTCGTCTACTGCGCCACAGTGGTCGTCTCTGATAATTAATTATCAGAGACTATACGTGAATACAAAAAACTATATCTATAAATATAAATAATTAGTGACATGCGGCTTATTTAAACATATTTTATGTTTGTTGCGCGATTACCAAAGGGAATGAGGTGTCATAAAAGCGTGCTTGTACGCAATTCCCAAACTGTCTAAACAAATCTTTGTACTCGATTTAATTTTACTCGCAAATGCTTCTAATATCTATGTTAGAAAATGTCTAATTAATAATTAATTCTGAAATCTATGTAAGATAATGCCAGTAAGGTATCGTTATTTCTTGTAGCCTTGATACTGTGATATTTAAGTTTATAAGTTTCAAATAAGTTAGTATTTCAAGTAGTAAGCTCTCGTTAGTCAGTTTGATTCGATTTCTGTGTCACTGGATCCTTTCTAGTCACCATGGGAGAGTATCCTATGATCGGTTATGGAAATAAACATATAAGTATATCATATAAGTAATAAACAAATAAATGAAGATCATCAAGAAACTCTCATACAAGCTGAAGAAAATATTATTAAAATAATTACGTTTTAAAAACTAAAAAGAAACCGACTTCATTGAATGTAATTTGAGCCTATAATACATTTTTAGTGGAAAGTAGAGGTATTTTGTATATATATATAATATGGGTAGGCCAAATAAACGCAGCGCTCCAATGAGACTAGCGAGGCATCGAAAGTACATGAAAACATAATCGATGTACACAAATTTTAGATTTTCGTCTATTTTTCAGCTCGACCGATTTTGATAAAATTTATATGGGACTACCCTGTGAAGTATACCCTTTCAAACAAAAAAAGAATTTTTCAAATCGGTTCAGCCTTTTTCGAGAAATCGGTGAAAGTAAGTACATAAAAAATAAAAAAAAATAAAAAAAATTGCGATGAATTGAGACCTCTTCCTTTTTGATAAAGTCGGTTAAAAAAAGAATTGATCTTTTCGATAAAAAACTAAGACAGAGGAATTTAATTTTGTTTGGGCTGAAAACGAAAAAAGCTATACAGAGTTAAAAAATTAAGTTTTAAATTTTGAAGAGTTTTAAATTAAAAAACTAGAGTTAGAAGTAGAGAGGAGAGAAATTGAATATGTTGAGAGAATCGAAAAGAACGAAACTCTAAATGTCTGAATCTAAATAATATTATACGGATGAAAATGCAGACGGTTTACAGTGTATAAACTTACTTGTTTACAGATCACTGATGGTCTAATTAACGTCACCCCTTCCGATTCTAAGATCGTGGGTTCAAATTCGGTTGTGCGCTAATGTGTTTTTCTGTTCGATATAGCAGTATTCTCTAATGGCTAAGGAAAACATTGTGAGAAAACAGGTGTGTCGTAGAACCTAAAAAGTTCTAAGACGTGTGATAAGTACCGAAAAGAAGACGCACTTTAATCATTTCATCACACTGGTACTGTAAGGGTTATAAACCCCTACAATACGTTAAGCTGTGGTTAAACTGCTAAGGGAATCTAGCTGAGGGGTGTTGACTCCGAAGAGAGTTAAACGACCGAACCCGATGAGTGTAATACAACTGCTTTATTGTTTCCACCAATGATCGATAATAATTGCAGCGTAAGGCAATGCAAGCTAGGCTAATTTGTATATAAAATATCTATTACTAAAATTCATTGTACCATTGTAAATGTGTGCGTTAGCTCGTACAGGTACGATAAAACAAATGACACGATATGAAGAAACCTTGCTTAGCGTTACTCGTACCAGGAATATCTAATACCTTTAAACGAGAAATCCTTGTAGGTATATCTTTATCTATATAATAAAAATCAATTGCTGTTCTTTAGCCTCGCTAAAACTCGAGAACGGCTGGACTGATTTGATTTTGCTGATTTTGGTGTTGAAATGTTTGTCGTAGTCCAGGGAAGGTTTAAACGGTGAGAAAATGTGTGGCATTGCAACGCATGCCGGGTACAGCTAGTATTATGTATAATTCAACTGTACGTGTGTATGTCACTGAACTCCTCCTAAACGGCTTGACCGATTTGAATGATTTTTTTTGGGTGGCGCCCTGGATGGTTTAGATTCACAAATCAGCCCGGCAGATGGCGCTGCAGTTGGTACAATTAGATATAATAATAATAATAACTCTACTGTACGTGTGTATGTCACTGAACTCCTCCTAAACGGCCGGACCGATTTTGATGAAACTTTTTGTGTGTGTTCAAGTGTATTCGAGAATGGTTTAGATTTACAATTAGATATATATTTTTTTTTTAATTCGTCGACGAAATCGCGAACGGGACAGCTAGTATGTATTATATAATCTGAATCTCGGGAGGGTTCGGGGCGATAATCTAGCCAGGTTTCATTTTTAGAAAATGTCGTTTTAATACGTGATATACCGAGCAAAGCGGAAACGAAGAGCGAGTGTCTTCGTTTCAGCTTAGACGAAAATCGATGTCTCTACCGATTCTCATTAAATTTTATAAGCAGGTTATAGGAATAAGGTAAGGGTATAGAATGTTTTTGTCGATTCAGTTTTTGGAAGTTTTTCAAAATGGCGGCGATGGGCTTAAAACGTAAGAAAAGTTATATTTCGGTCTTTTTGAAAAATGTTTGCGAGGTCTACAACTCACAGAGCCATTAGTAATAACTTTATTTAACCTTTAAATGTTACAAATATAAATATACATTCCATGTTAATTAAGAAGGCATAAAATACATAGGTAATACTTAATAGTAAACTAGTCACCTAGTAGTACATCCTCGAAACTTGGCTCACACAAACTTAATAAATAAATAAATAAAATAAATAAATAAATAATCCCGGACATTTCACACAACATCATCTGGCCCCAATGTAAGCAGAGCTTGTGTTATGGGTACCACATGACTGATATACTACTTATATACTTTTTTTTGTAAATACATACATATTATAAATAGAATTACCCAGACCCGAGACAAATACTTGCAGATCATACAAACATTTGTCCCGCGGCGGGAATCGAACCCGCAACCGTCTGCGGCTCAGCCGGATCTAAGCCCACTGCGCTACAGAGGTCGTCAAATAATTATCGTACTTATTGTATTAGGTATGTAGGCATACATTTTAAGCTTGGTCTGCGATAAGTGTGTGGGTATATGATGTACAAGGCTGAACCCCAACTCCCAACTAGGTTTCCCTATATTTGGGATAACTGTATTCCCCCTAGGAATAGACTTGAAAAGCAGTTACTGGTGATAGAAAAAAATAAAGTTTTTTAAACTTACGCGATCAGAACACATTATTATAAATACTTACGGGTATTTATCGCGTTTATTTACCTATTTTTCCCGACGTTTCGACAGGTTTACACTCTGTCGTGGTCACGGGATGACTGGATTACTGGAGCTACCGCCTCTGCGAAGCGGGGGCAGCATTTTTTGCAACTACCCTCACTTGTTTTTCCGAAATAGAAATGTCCATCTGCACACTCGGACGACACACAACACTAACCGTGTCCATTACGCATTGAGAAACCGGTCTACGTTGAGTACACTTAGCTATAACTGGATGCCATGAGGCAGAGAGTCTGAAACCGTCTTCACGATTGAAATTAGGATATTTCTTAATTTCAATCGCTTCCCGAACCATTCTCTTGTAGTAATGCCTTTCATTACATAAAACTTGAGGTTTATGTAATTCAATCCAGTGATTGGGTCCTGAGTCCACTATGTGCTCTGCTATTGCAGACTTGTTTACTTGTCGATTTTTGACCGCCGCTATGTGTTCTTTAACACGTTCCGCGACCGTGCGTTTAGTCTGGCCTATGTAGGAACGCCCGCAGCTGCAATCTATTTTGTAAACCCCAGGAACTTGCAGAGGTACGACGTCTTTTGGTGTTCGTAGATACTTCGTCATCTTTGTGAGTGGAGTGTAGATCGACTTGATTGAAAATTTACTGAGCATGTTACCAATTTTGTCCGTAACTCCTTTCACATAAGGCAAGAACGCAGGCTGTCTTTTCACATCAATGTGTTCCTGTTTGCGCCTCCAGTTAGAACGACATCCGATTCGAGTATTGTAGCCATTCCGTTTCAGAACCCCTTTAACATGATCTAGCTCACCCTGCAGATGTTCAGGATCGCAAAGGTCATGAGCTCTGTTTACTAGTGAGGAGACTACTGACTCCAGGTGTCTTGGATGGTGGAACAGGAACACATTGATGTGAAAAGACAGCCTGCGTTCTTGCCTTATGTGAAAGGAGTTAAGGACAAAATTGATAACATGCTCAGTAAATTTTCAATCAAGTCGATCTACACTCCACTCACAAAGATGACGAAGTATCTACGAACACCAAAAGACGTCGTACCTCTGCAAGTTCCTGGGGTTTACAAAATAGATTGCAGCTGCGGGCGTTCCTACATAGGCCAGACTAAACGCACGGTCGCGGAACGTGTTAAAGAACACATAGCGGCGGTCAAAAATCGACAAGTAAACAAGTCTGCAATAGCAGAGCACATAGTGGACTCAGGACCCAATCACTGGATTGAATTACATAAACCTCAAGTTTTATGTAATGAAAGGCATTACTACAAGAGAATGGTTCGGGAAGCGATTGAAATTAAGAAATATCCTAATTTCAATCGTGAAGACGGTTTCAGACTCTCTGCCTCATGGAATCCAGTTATAGCTAAGTGTACTCAACGTAGACCGGTTTCTCAATGCGTAATGGACACGGTTAGTGTTGTGTGTCGTCCGAGTGTGCAGATGGACATTTCTATTTCGGAAAAACAAGTGAGGGTAGTTGCAAAAAATGCTGCCCCCGCTTCGCAGAGGCGGTAGCTCCAGTACTCCAGTCATCCCGTGACCACGACAGAGTGTAAACCTGTCGAAACGTCGGGAAAAATAGGTAAATAAACGCGATAAATACCCGTAAGTATTTATAATAATGATAGAAAAAAAAATGTTTATTCAGTAGGTACAACAATTACAAGTAAAACGATGAAACTACAAAAGTTATAAACGTGAAGCAGTCTCAACGCTCACCTCCAGAACTGATGAGTAGGTTTTGTATAAAAGAACTAAATAAAACTAAAATTATAACATTAATGAGAAAGTCTAATTAATGACTGAGGAGGAGATGATAAGTGTGAGTGTGTGGGAATGTGAGTTAGAAGTGTGTATGCGAGTGTGTACGTGCGAGTGTGTGTGTCGCGAGTGTGTGTGTGTAATGAGTACCTAAGAGTGTATGGCTCAATTAACTTGTCTTTAGTATTTATGAGAGAGGAATGAGAGACGGTTCAAGGATAGGATTAAATGCACTCTATAAAGGCTAGGTGCTCGCCGATGACACATTTTCTATTATAATGCTTTTAATATGCCAATAAAATGCTTTGTGCTCTATAATGATAGACTTAAGCTTCTAGCCCGAGTAGGTTATTGTTAAGAGCCTTTATGTTGAAGTCTTTATTGTTCACTTAATAACCTTATTAGATAAGTACTAGATACCATGAGTACCTATGTATGTCAGTTTGCCAGGATCCAGTTATGCGTCATATTAATTATGTCCGATTATGTAACGACCTCCGTGGCGCAAGGCCCGGCTGAGACGCTGGAGGCTGCGGGGTAGATTCCCGCCATGAGAAAAATGTTTGTATGATCTGCAAGTATTTGTCTCGGGTGTTGGTGTTTTTATGTACAATATTAATGTATTTCAAAAAAACACATGTGGAATATTAGTCACCCATAACAGAAGCTGTGCTTACAATGAAGCTATGGGATGATGCTGTGTATAATTTTGGTGATTTTATTCAAATAAAGCTAGAGTTATAATTGGAATAAAAGTTTTGTGTTTCTTTGTAATTCGAGCAAAACCAATCCGTTTATTTATTTTATTATTTTATATAAAAGACAGCATTTTATATAAAATAAAAAACAACGAACGACAAAACTGCATTATCATGACACGTGCCATCGAACAAGAAGAAAAATTCTGTCATTCTCAGCTTCATTATCGTGTCACTAGTAATTTCGAACCAGTGTAGTGACCTAAGAGGCTCCGTCCGTGCTCTTGACACGTATCTTCGCATTTTTTAGGTTCTACAACATGCCGGTTTCCTCACGATGTTTTCCATCACCGTTTGAGAGAACTATTTACCTACCAATGGTTTTTTTGGTTTGTATGTGCGCTATACCAGTGAATAGCGCGTTTTTTATTCAAAAACGCACTTATCGTTTCTGACCTAGAAAAAAACTCGACATTGGTTCTCGACTAGATTCAAACCCACGACCTTATATTTAAAAGACGGAAGTTCTCTACTAAGATGATCAGCAACAGTCATCTTGACTGTATCGGCTGATGATAACTAATTGATGATTATATTTTAATGGGTCACAAAATTATATGTCTTACTCTGCATGATTAAGCACAATAATCCTGCACTGGCACGATATTAGTATCTGTATTAATTTAGCGAACTAGGCACGGAGCACTAACTTATGCATTACAGACTACCTCATGCATTATTCAGGAAGTTATCAATAAACCTGTCATCAGGTAAAACCTCCCGCCACCCACTGACACCATCATAGTTTGGTTTCCAACAATACTTACACCTTACTTGCGAGACAATGTAATGACCAACATTTTTGGCTTCAATAGTCTTGTTTGTGGTTTCTGATTGAACAGAAGACTTCACAGGGTTTCTCGCTGGCTACTGAACAGTAGTTGTAAAACCTTTGTTCTTAAGCCAACATGAGGTCCTAATTGTGCGGTTGCCCATACAATCCATACATTATGGGGATTTGCGCGTAGCTAATTGAGATGTCTGAAGGTGATTGTAGAACATTCCAAATGGCTACTGGAGTTCGGTGAAAAATAAATATTGTTATAGAAAAAATAGTCTCGCTTTTCTGAAACTCTGTGGTAGGTCAAATTATTTGTAAAAAAAATATGCTATAAGTACTACTTACCTGATTATCAATACGTAGGAATATCAAAGTTGAACTTTATGCAATCATCGTACGATCATACGAGTACGTCTTTGGACGAGCTTTTTGGTAAGTGCTTCGGTTTCTTTACGATGACTTTGTAAAGTACTCATTGCTAACATAAAGCTTCATTAAGTAGATATTAAACACCGGTACAGAGTTTAGAACATGCTTTATGACGTACCTACCATAACCATTATTAGGTAAATTAAAAATTCAAGTTTCTAAACATTACTTCCATTTCCATTTCCCAAAACTGTTGTCTAAAGTGATGTGTAATAAATAATAACAATAATGTCCCATATCATTATTATTATTAATTAATAATAATAATAAAAATAATGTCCCATATCATTATTATTATTAATTAATAATAATAATAAAAATAATGTCCTATATTATTATTATTATTATTTCTTTTATTCATGACGATAATACATCGAAAAACTGTTATCTGTGTTAGAATTTACAATGGAATAAAAAGGGTTTGATAATGTAAAATTGAATATTAGTGGTAGGAGCCTTACACATCACTTACACATACCAAGGATGTAAGAGCCCTTTCATTCGTAGTGAATTCCAAGTTATCCAACGACTTCATTTGTCATTCGAAAACAAAGGCAGGCAGTTAGGGCCCATGTCGTCAATTGTCACTGTCAAACAAGACAAAGGGTGTAACATAACAGGACAATTTTATTGTTTTACTGCCTTACTGCTCAGCTTCTGAAGCCGCAGGAGGCAGCGCCCAGAAATATTGAGCGGAAAAAGTTGAGGAACAAAAATACGTGCCTAGAAAAAAAAACTTTTGAAAATAAGGGGCAATTAAATAGATTTACAACCGTTTATTAGGTTCCCAGAAAGTTTAAAATGAGAATGTCGTTTGTTTCTTCTCATGACGAATTCGTGATGATCGGCACTGTTGTGTTTACAGTGAAATTATAAAGACTTTTATATGGAGAAAAGTGGAATATTTATGATGATAATTGCAGGTTTATTGACGCCGTAAAAAGGAGAGGTTCGATCATATCTGAAATATTATTGATTGGGAATATGGATGGATAAATGGAAGTGTTGGATATTATCATGCGAACAAAAGATTAATTGCTTTGAAACACGAAAGTTAAACATTAAAAATATTGATCTTATTTTAAGATCATTTTAGATATCTAGCTATGACTTCAGATCATATAATACTGTGCAGTGTGGACTCGTGATTATCAGTCTGTTACTATTAGCAAATTATGACAGTACAAAACGCGCAAGCTACGTCGTGAGCTTCTCAAATATTGATAATAGCAGTCGATCGATGGTTAATAAGTTAACTGTATGATTCTTCGTTTGTCATGAACTAACATGTCACAACTAGCTAATTTAATATTTTTAAATCGTTTTATTGCATGTTTTATTCAGTAAGCTTAGCGGAATTTTAATGAATAAATTGGGACTACATAACGGACGTGTGGACAATTGAATTATGTGTATTATGGTACAATGTGATTATAATAATAATAATATTTTATTCAAAATTTACATGGTACAAAAATCTAATAACAAAATTCTAAAACTTATTTAATTAAAGGTATGCATAATACGAGCCTGAACTAGGTAATCCTGTATCTCTGTATCTGTGTCTCAGGATTAGAACGACGAGGAATCCCGAGAAAATTCTAGACGGCCATTCTGCGATGACATTTAGAATTGACAATTGATCATCGACTAAGACTTTTATTAACAAACAAATTGACTATAAACAAATATAAACACTTGACACTGGCAAAATTGGCATTATTATGTCACATGTCATTAACAAAGAAGAAGAAGAAGAAGAAGAAAATAACTGTAACGAATCCCATTGTTTAACACCCATCGCAGACTCTTACGCTCAATCGTTGTCAACTGAACAATAAATTCTACCTTCTAAAGAAGCCATTAAACATAACACCTCTATAAAATGTTTGTAAACACGCAAAGACTTCCAGCTGGGATGCTCGCTGCGCTAACTACCCGTAAGACAATGTACCCAACTAATGCTACCGATGACTCACATAGTTATAAATAAATCATTGTTACTAACTCACTAACAGGAATCACGAGTGCTTGTTCTCCCCTCTATGCTAAACCAGACTCATAATTTGTTCAAAACAAGGCGCGATATGGCTCTAAAGGGTCACAGTGTGACGTCTACAGACTTGAGGAACGTCAAAGTTTGCTCTATTGTCGATTAGAAAACAAAGCGATGTGTCGACACCCTCGTTTCTTTTATCACGAGCTACAATTCCTCAGCAGACTGTCGAAATATGAAACAAAACATGGAACGAATGACAGCTCTTTAGCCATCCTGTCATAATGAACATCGTAATTTTTTATATAACTTACATTTACATGACTGTCATGGTAGAGATTGTGTGATGAATATAGATATTTGTTGTGTTATAGAGTATCATATGTATAAAAAAATATGTATGTAGGTATCTATCTAGTTATCTGTATAAATGTATAAATACGTGAAACAAAAACTTTGTACTCTTTTACGAAAATTGCACGGACGGAGGAGTATGAAATTTCGCACAAGTATAGTTTATATCGAGAAAGAGTGCAGACTGCTAATATTATACATTAATTATTAATGAATTATGCCCACTAATTACAATTTCAACCAGTGGGCGACCACTAGTTCCTATAATTATGGTAACCAGATGACAGAGAATACTTAAATATTATTAAATACATACTTATGATACTTTATAACACCCAAACACAGAACAAACACCTATGCTCATCACACAAATGTTGGTCTTGATAAGGAATCGAACCCCTAACCTACAGCGCAGAAAGCAGAGATACCACCAATTGTGTGAATTGTTCAGTAATATTTATTTATACTAGATAACAATAAGAGCCCGGGATCGGGAAATATGGAATAGCCTGATGGAGGCTTATGCTGAAAATCATAACGATCTTTCAAAACTTTCGTGAGTTGTACTATACATTTAGATAAACACGGACTTTACTCACGTATTATTATTTTATACCGCTCGAGTTCAACTCATGCGGGAACGAGCAGACCGCGGATCAAACTCACCCTGATGAAGATTCTCTAAATGAATCGAAACAATGTCGGTGCCTCCATCGACCAAATAATACGTGAGTAAAGCTCAAGTTTATCAAAATGTATCATAACGATCCTTAAAAATTACCGATGTCAAATCTATGTTTAGAATATTTAATAGTTTAAGGTTGTTAAAGGCTATTTTAAATTGATAAATGTAATTAAACAACGCTACACAAAAATAAACGTTTATCCTTGACTCTAAAGTGTCGTATTCCATAATCATACCAGCCCACGCACACTCCGTACTTTAGGTACGAAGCTACAAATAGGTACATCGACGGGCCCACCTTGCTGGGCAAATTCGTAGAGAAGTACCGCGCCAGACTAGATGAGGTAGGTATATGTAATGTTAAGCTTAAAGCGCTTGTCCGTCTTGAATTAAAACACTATTTATATGATTATATTCGTGGAGCCTTCTGTACTTATACTGATAATTATTCTGTGATAACACTAAAATTCAAATCTATACGATTTTTTTTTACTTAAAACTGTCGGACAATCTAGTATAGTACATAGTATAGTATATATATATATATATACTATACTATATATATGTATATATATATAGTATAGTATAGTATATAGTATAGTTTACATTTTTTTTTTAATATTTAATCAATAAAGTTTTAGTAGTTTAAATTCAACCATAATTAATTAATAATTAATGTATTTTTTAAGCATAATTAAAAAAAATATTAGCATTCTGCACTCCTTCTCTATATAAACCAATAAACTATAAATGTGCGAAATTTCAAACTCCTCCGTACGCCCAATTTTCGTAAAAAGAACAAAGTTTTTGCTTCACATTTTAATATATACTAGTGGTTGCTCACTGGTCGAAATTCGACATAATTAATTGATAATTCATGTATTTTTTATGCATAATGTAAAAAAATATTTGCAATATTTATTTAATGAATATTTAATAATTTATTTAATAATGCAAAAATTTATGCAAATATTCTCTACAAAGTTTTTGTTTAACGTATTAATATATAGATTTAATAATATTAAATATTATTAAATACCTACTATACTGCTACTATAAGGTGATTTTATGAGCATTAAGTTGGTACAACTACAGTGATCTCTAAATCCTTACAGAGGTCGATTGCGACAAAAAGTAGTAAAGATATCTTTTTGGTCGAACGATCAATCGACATGCACGACTTTTGCGTTTGTACGAGAATTTTGTGGACATTTTATAGGAATGCCGGCGATTCAATTCTCGTGAGAAACTTCGATAGAAATTACTACTAAAAAGTCAAGTGCCGTAGTGAAATATTGTAGGGTGATTGTGAATTTTCGCTAAGCAAATGCTTTCGATACGCCACTCAAGAACTTTCTTGAGAAGCAATTTCAGCTATTGGAATGTCTACTGGTGTTAATAAATGTCGTCTCGCGTTTTACGTAGGTCTTGTGAATTGTGTCAGTACTTTTTTCCAATTATTTATAAGGATTTTGGATTGATACGGTCTTACAATACTCGATACACTGTTTCTATAGGAAATCAAATAGCAATATACAAATAAATCAAAAAATCTTGATATAACTTTGTGAGACCGTTATAATTAAAATAACATAGTTTTACACCTAGCAAGGATCAAAAACAGCTACAAATAATTAAGAATATGTGCCCAACTTAATATGATAAAGTGATATAAAGTGTTAAACTTAAAGTTATTTTTAACCCGCGCTAACTATCATACTCAGAGTCCTTAATGGTTACTTAAATCGCTCCTTAGAAGGTACTGATCCTCACTGTTAAATCTAGATTAGATAGAGTGACTTTAGTAACCATTAAAGACTCTGAGTGCGGTTATTTGTGTTTACTAATCCAAATGCAACCCATTTCAGAGTACCCTTAATACAAATTAATCAATGCCTCGTCTTCCTAAACAAACCGTCCTAACCACTCAATCGTGGTTGAGACATTGACACTCGACGGTGTATCGAATCTACGTTGAGTCGGATCGAGACACGTGCGTGAACTATTCGCTGTGAAAATCGATCAGCGATACGGATTTTCCCGAAAAACTTAAGTCGTCGTCCGATTATAGACGAATCCTACGATTTTTGACGCCATGACACCTGCGCTTGCGCTCCCGTCCGCTATTAATTTGTCGTTACTATTCATTTAGTTTTTACATAGCTTGCATGTCTAGAATACCTGTTTTACTTCGTACCTATAACATTACTGACTCCATTGTGAATAGTATGTCTAACAAAATTTGTTTGATAATTGCATTAATTAATCTGTTTCTATGAAAGATCACAGAAGCATGAGTGCAGTGGCTATAAAACCTTAGTTCTCAATGTCTTCGACATCCGTCATGCAACTCCTATAGTGTGAAAACCATCAAAACACTCTGATTGTCGCTGCCATTTTTAAATGTTTAATAACTAAACAGTTAGCCGTTCAATTGGTTTTTTTAACAATTCTGTGATTGTTTTTCTCACGCGCTCTGTGAGAACAATCGTCGAGAGAGATTTACATGTTTTTTTAGTTGTTAGACACGATTACGCTGGTCCGATACGCAAATACTGATGATAGATTTGGTGCAATTAAATAATATTGTGTTGTGAGTCATATTATCTTAATGGTTTAAGTGGTCGAGGCGTCGAACTGTCTGCGGTACGAGTTTTCTGGCATTACGATTTATTGTTATTAAATCGTTTTTAGAGAACGTGTTTTATTGGGCTTCGTACGTTTATGTGGAGAATAAACTACTATAATAGTCTATTAATTCGTACCCAATATATTCATATTCGTAACTTGTTGCCAGCTCCGCAGTTCAACTATTAAATAAGACTTCATGTATAATCTAGCTATCCCTCAGTGATCTATTTTTCAGAATCGGTCAGTAAATCGAAAGGCTACCATCTCCTTTCATCTAAACAAACAAACGTACAAACATTATTTGTCTGTTATATAATTATATTATATATATTAATATGACGACCTGTGTAGCGCAGTGGGCTTAGGTCCGGCTGAGACGCAAAAGGTTGCGGGTTCTATTCCCGCCGTGAGACAAATGTTTGTATGATCTGCAAGTATTTGTCTCGGGTCTGGGTGTTTCTATGTATAATATGTATATATTTACGAAAAAAAAGTATATAAGTAGTATATAAGTCATGTTGGTACCCATAACACAAGCTCTGCTTACTTTGGGGCCAGATGATGTTGTGTGAAATGTCCGGGTAAATGAAATAAATTATAATTATTTATTATTATATTATTATATATATTGCCGTGGAAGCTCTCCGACCAGATGGGGAGATCTGATAAAATCTCTCACCAAATCCACGATGACCGACTGTTCCCACAACGCCTCCAATAGAGCCGGATGGAGACGCATAGCAAGAGCCGGCATTCATCAGGACCCACATTCATAACCACGACCACTCTGCCAAGAGTGCCCGACTGAGAAAAAGAAGAAGAATTCATATTAATATATATTAATACATTATGTGATGCGAATGGAAATAATTTAATTAAAAAACCGACTTCAAACAGGACACTAAAAAGTAAAAAATACCTTGACTGTCTTCGTCTTCATCATCAAACCCCTAATAACAGTCACAAACCATCTTGGTGTATAGTTCTCATAAATACAAATTTATCAAGCCCAAACACCAGGTAATTGATGTAAATCGTTGAGGAGTTACCTCGACTGTCTTTCGGCTCCATCGTCAGATCGACTCCAGACCCTCATTAAATAGTAATGCTTTAAAATACGTAATGAAAAAATTTACAAACGCACTAGTCGCCACTACGATTTTCGAAGGTTCCCCTCGATTTTTCTGGGATGCCATCATCAGAACCTGGTTTCATTATGGTACCAACCTCGGGATATTTCCTTTCCAACAAAAAAATAATTATCAAAATCGGTTCATATGCGAGAAAAAAATGTATACAGTTGAATTGAGAAACTTCATTTTTTTTAAGTCATTTTATAATAAGGAATGAGTACTTATTTAGTCAACTCATCTCGCGGGGTAAGTTTGAAGCGGCCTGAGTTGACTAAAGAGCCCCTATATCAGTGAAAGTTTGGATGTAACGCCGCCAGTGACGGAAAAGTTGAAAAGTAATTGGTTAGCATTGTATGGACATGTCTGAAAGAAAGTCATGTCACGAGAAGGGTAACGGATTTGAATGTGGACGAATATATGAGTAGAAGTAACCCTAAGCAGAAATGGAGTGAAATAAATATTTGTAAGCAAGGAGACTACTGAGATAACGAATGATAGGAGGGAGTGGAAATAAATAACCTATTGTGCCAACTCCACATATTGAAATAAGGGTAAGGGATGATGAATATTAATACCTACTCACAAAATATTCACTAAAATGACTATATATTTAGAATTAGAGTAGATATATTTCTAGATTTATGGTAATCTCCCATGACTTGTAATTATAGTTTAATCTTTTATTTACACAAATGTACAGAATAAGGATAATAAATGTACAATGAGCTATGTAAGTACCGTTTCAAACGATCTTTAAATAACTCAACTGACCTATATCACTGCCAGAGGGCAGCGTTCCCAAGAAACTGACGGCATTGCCACGCGGAAAGACAATGATAATACGCTGAGCCAAATAGCAGCCAGCTCTTGGGTAACGCAATGTTTCTACCAGACGCCGTAAAATAATTTTGAAAACACGGTGGGCTCCTGTTCTCCACGGGCCCAGGGTCTCGACTCCATAAAGCTCGAAAATGTAGGCTTTATCAAAACCGCTAGCGCTTTTTGAGGTTCTCGGCACATTCAGCCGCCGCAGCAGTTCTAACGGAAGTCCCCGACAGATAGTAAAATTAATTATGGTAAACTCAATTTAGAAGTGTTTATTAATTAGTTAAGGGTTCGAAAAGCTTTTTAGGTTTTAATAAAGATAAAAATACATATTTGTGGAAAATGCACACGACACTATCTAGCCCCAAACCCCATTACTTCTATTATGTGACCAGATGACTGATAGAAAACTTAGTTGTATATAAATACTTATTATAATTTATACCCAGACATAGAACAAACACCTGTGTTCATCACACAAATGTTTGTCCTGTAGGGCGATCGCGCTGTTTGTCAATGTAGTTGCCATTGAACGGATTGGTTTTGGCAAAGGTTTGGATATGGCTAGGATTTGGCTAACCTGAATGTCAAAATGGTGCCGCGCTATTCCTTCTGGACGATTTTATCTTTAATTTTACCAATCAAACAAATTTATAAATAGTACTACCTAGTTATTACTCTATGCACAGACTACTAGAATTTATTAAATCAAAAACGTTCGTTTGAAAGCAATGTCAAAAATAACGCGATCCCGCAACGTTTGATCAACGTATAATCCAAATGGAGATAGAGCTAAATCGTTTCCGTTATAGTGAATAGCGCGGTACGAAATATATCAAAAATTACGTTTTGACTTTGATTAAGCTTTGGTTTAGCTTTGGTTCAGACGTTCAAAATTACCGCAGTCGGCCCCCTGAGCTGACAGACCAATCTAAAATCAGACCAGTGTGTCTTATACGATGACAGTTAGTGGGTTAAAAGAAGCAAGAACCTGTGACATCCGCCCCGCAAACAATTCCGCCTAGTTTTCCAGCAAACTTGATTCGTCATGTCCAATTAAAACTGTGGCACGATTTTTCTTGGCGCTCGTGGATTAGTGTACTGTTGGATAAGGCATTTCGTTTGAAACGAATTTTGTATAGTCTTGGCGAAAATGCCACGGCAATACAAAAATTAACAAATTGCTAATTGCAAAAATTCGGTAAGATTAAGATAATGTAAGAAAATAAATTTGGTTGTGAAAACCTTGAAATACTTAAAAGTCCCTAAACAAATTCACTTTGTATAAGTAGTAATGCACTTTTTGAACTTAAATAAATTGACCGAGCATCGGAGTCAGTAAGTAGTGGTAAGGTCCTAAAACAATTAAAAAATATATACCTAACGAATTATATAAATAGCTTTCATGAATTATTGTTTTAAGGATTACAAATCAAATATTAATGTTATTAATAATCTAGTAAAATCTTAGTAACAATAACAATTTGTAACAACTTAATAATTATTGTATATTTTCAGGAAATACTGTACTCTATCAAAAATAATGACTTCAAAGCATATTTAAACTATAATATACAACTATAAACTATAATATATAAATATAAACTATATCGAAACTATTCAAAAAATCTCGTAACACATTTTAAAAACCTATCCAATCATATGCCACACGATGGTATAAAACAAAATCAATCCTTGCAGTTGTAAAAAACATTTCTTTAATTTTATTATTATAAAGTTATAAAATAAAAACTATGCAAAAATGTTTCTAATAAGGGCCACTAATAAGTATAACCGTGCAAATTTCATGACGATAAAACTAATAGTCTGCGACCAAGAGCTTTGATTAGGGAGAGAGTGATGGCTTTGATTAGGTTTTGATTTGGTAGAGAGAGAGATTAGACAGACAGACGGACATAACGAATATAGGGATTCCTTGTAGACTTGGCAACCCTTAAACCCTTAAGCGGCTATCATCGTTGTCACTATTAGCAAATCAGTTCAGTAATTTTTACATGATTGATTAACAAGAAAACACGGGCCTACGGGATATTTTTCTTTTTCGCGATATTTTAAAAGTTATATCTACATAAATATTTACATCTTTAATAATGTTAAAGGAGAGCACTGGTTGTGTCCGCGACTTGAGTGGTAGTGTACGCGACTTCCATTCCTAAGGTCGTGAGTTCGAATCCAGTCGGCACCAATCGAGTTTTCTGATTGATAAAATGTGCGCTATACCAGTACTCTTAGAGTCAAGGAAAGCGGCATCGTGGCAAAAGACATCGTGAGGAAACCGGCATGTCGTAGAACCTATAAAGTTCGAAGACATGTGCCAAGAGCACGAAAGGAGCCTCTGAGACGCATAAATCTTTACACAGCTCTGGTTCGAAATAACTAGCGACACGATAATAAGAAGTAGAAGTAGTATAATGATCAGGATAGTAGTTTCAATCCACCGGTTCACTGATCAGCGTCACCAAACGTCGATAACTCAGCCATCATCGCCATCCGTTCCCACGCGTGTGCTTTACCGAACACTTTTTGCGCCAAGAATCCGTTTTTACGGAAAAAACAAACTTTAATCACGTTTCCCATTCAACCAATGTACAGATAGGCTGACAGCGATTGGATGTAACAACATTCTTATGGTCTATGTAATAAAGTTTATTGTATTCAAACATGTTATTAAAATATATATATATGTGTTTTAATTGGTAGGTAATGGGTTTTCTGGATTTTGTAATGAATGTGTTTGTCTATACTTTCAAAAGAAAAGATTTGATATTTGTTAGTAATATAAGGAAATTCAAATATTACTTTTTTTTATTTAAAACATTTTCAACTATAAAAAACAATGTTATCATTGAGTATCGCGGACATAGTGAGAAGAGTTAAATGAACCAAGCCGTTTGAGTAGGTGTAATGTAATAGTTAAAAAGTTTATAACTATCTTCTATATATATAAAAGGCGATGTGTTTATGTATGTTCCCTATTTATAGCCTCCGAAACGGTTAGACCAATTTCGATGAAATTTTTAGGAAATTTTTAATCTGGATTCTGTGAGGTTTGGTAGCGATCAGATCAACATAACTTAGGAACAGCGTGCGAAGCCAAAGGCAGAACCTAGTAGGCACATTATATAAAGAACACATGAATAAAATGTCCTCCCCTTAACTAGAGCCAATAAAAAAAGTGCTATTGAACACATTCTTAGACATAGATTGATTTATATAAATAATTTAGAGTTAAATTCCTTATGGCCTACTTGGCTAGATTGTAACATTATTGGAGAATAACTTTATTAATTATACAATAACACAAAAAAACAGTGAGTATTACGGGGTGTAGGTTTTTTATTTCCAAAAAAATAGAAATTCCTATGTAAATTGCAATATTGTAATAACCCGCTGACCGCGGTAATTTGAACGCCAATGCCAAAGCTTAACAACAACCAACACTATGTTGTTGTTGGCAGCGCTGTCAAATGTACGATTTTGATTGGTCCGAACCAAAGGCAAATTCAAAGGTAAATTGACAACGTTGACAAATAGCGCGATTGCTCTACTAGTATCAAAAGCTTGCTGAAATAATTAATTGACGTGCGCTGCGAAAAATACATAAATAATGCCAGACATTTCACAAAGAATCATCTAGCCTCAAAGTAAGCAGCAAGTAAACCGCAGAGTAATTGTAAACGTTAGAAATACCGCGATTGGAACCACATGACTAATATACTGTCTACATATTTTTTTTTGAAAATACATATAATACATAGAAAAACCCGTGACAAATACTTGCAGATCCTACAAACAGTTGTCCCGCGAGAATGGAACAAACAACCTTCCGCGTCTCAGTCGGGCCTTGGCCCATTGCGCCACATTGGTCGTTAATAAGAGATACATCAAATAATGTACTTATGTAGTACATTGTTTCATGTATTATATTATAGTTAAGTACCTACATACTTAAGCATAAATGTGCGAACGAAGTCGCCGGCGTTTGAGCTAGTACCTACTTAATAAGAAATGATTTTATGTATTAGTCATAGTTTTTATATTATAACACTTTATTTTATTTAACACATAAAACTCCAATATTTATTCAACGACTTCAGCTTTATTGAATTTCTAAAATGGGAATATAGCTCATTATCCTAGTAAGTCAAAGCTAACAATGGCATTGTTCTTGTTGGTTTGGGCATTTTCAAATAATACCCTTACTTGGGTGCTCGTTTGATTAAAAGTATTTTGGTATTTTATATTTTGCTTGGATTCCCTAAAATAATGTACTAAATCGTTAAATATTTTTTTACCCGATAAACCAAAATGAGGGCATTTAAATTTCATGTTTCTGTAGATGCGCGTGTTTTTGCTAGTTTGTTACTTCAGGCTCAAAAGGATGGTCGGATTTGAATAAATCCTTGTATATATATATATATATGATGTATAAACAAATGTACCTAGATTATATAAACTAACGTATGTATGATCTATGATCTATGATCAAGTATTTGTCTCGAGTCTGGGTGTTTTTCTAAGTATAATAAGAACGTATTTACAAAAAAAAGTATATAATTAGTACATCAGTGATGTGGTACACATAATACAAGTTCTGCTTACTTGGGGTTAGATGACGCTGTGTGAAATGGCCGGTATTATTATTATATTATAGGCTTCTTTTTATCCATTTAGGTACGCGGACAAAACCGCAAGCAACAGCTAGTATAAAACAATTGTGCTATCTAATGACAATTTCAAACGATCGACGAAAAGCAGCATACCTAAGAGACAGACGGCATCTAATAGTAGATTCAAGATATTCCCGAGAGTTTCGTACTGGAGAGTTTCGTAATAAGGAAAATATGCATGAACCAACAGACAACAGACCTTGTCAAAACAAGGTTTCTGCTAATAGTTCAATATGTACTCAATAAACTACCCTTAGAAAATTATTTAGAACTGTTAGATCCTGCTAAATGAATTCAAACAAAAACTTACGATACTTTTTGAATAGCTCTCCATTCCATTCTACGTTATAAATTACTTATTGAGTCTGATTTTCAAACGTGAGTAGGATTTTTCCTACTCATTCCTAGTAGTTATGTATTCACTATCTAAGATAATAAATTTTATTCAATTGAATCTCAATTCAAACTGATTTTTGCATGCATTAACCCACCAACCGATGGCTGGTAAGCTTCCAAAATAGTGCATAGCATGACAGTTAAGGACAGTCTATTGCACCTGAAATGTGAGCATGCTTTTGACGTGTGGAGCTAAACCTTTGTCGTTATCAGAAGGTTTTGGCGGAAATCCCGGTAAGGCAATATTGTTTAGGTATCTTTTAATCTTAATTAGCGTCAAGTACTTGTTTATTTTTTATTGTTTTATTTTTATTATAAAAACACGGTATATTATTTCAAATTTCATTAAATTTGAACCAGTAGTTTAAGAATTACAATTAGTTAAAGTTTCTTAATTTTGTCACTCACTCACTAACTCACTGACTGACTGACCGATCGTCAAAACTCTAAACAATCTAATTTAATATATGTATTACTTGTGAGATACATTGTGTTTTCATGCGATGGCCTAGTCCATCACACAAGCTTTGCTTACTTTGGGGCCAGATGAAGCTTTGTGAAATGTCCGGTATAATTTACATATTTATTTTATTGTTATCTATTTATTTAAAACAAAAGATTTTTTTATATTGATATAGTATAAGATGTTGTTTGGTTAGCTAATTTCGTAATAACTTATGACAGAAGGTCCCTTAAGTGGGACTGAATAAATTAACCGACTTGGTAATACATGGATCTCACAACTTTTTACGGTAGAAGAACTGAGTTGCGATCAATGAGGTTTTACTAATAAAGACGTTATACTCATTAAAAGCAATAAAAACAAGACGATATTTTACTATAGCTACTTACATAGGACCTATGGAACTTTATTTCTATCGCTGAGTAGGTTAAAAGGTCGCAGTGATATATAGGACCCCGTTGTCAAAGAGAGAAGTCAAAGAGATAAACATACTTTTCACACCTTACATGAGCGGCCAGCCGGCTGACGGCCAATGACAGCCTATGACGTCGCGTCCGCTAGCAGCTAGGGTGAACTAGGAAAAATGGGTACAGCAGGCAGCATTATTAAAATAAACAGCAAATTAAAAAAAAAGTTTATTCACAAATTATTATATTAAGTACCTACCTCCTATGTTTGTAATCACACTAATTTAATTTTAAGTCGTTTATCACACAAATGAAATAAAAACTTTTACTTTACTTTATTTATTAATAACCTACTAACTAATATCATAAGTACAAATACAATATAATAATATCATATCATATCATAATAATAACATAATAATATCACGATCTCACAATAACTTTAAAAAAAGCATATTAAAAAACATAGGTATTTAATTTACCAATTAAACTGAGATTCGTGTAGGTACGCTCTTTCTTCTTAAAGGGAAATTCAAAGTGGTGAATGAAAAGTGGTTTTCTGTGTTTTTTACATTAATTACCAGCACTGCTGTCTTTATCAGTTTGCGTACTTATTTTTTTCGTGACGTATTTGTCACTTTCCATAAAGTGCTTGGAACATATTGTTGGGTATGTCGTTGGCATCCATTCATTCTCTCTTCTTTGGGTTCTTACGACTTGTACCCATTTCTCTTTTATTAATCCGTCGTTAGGAAATCTAAAACAAAATAGAAAGAAGTAAATGTTGAAAGTCAAATGTAATCTTGACGACCTCTGTGGCGCAATGGGCTAAGGTCCGACTGAGCCGCAGAAGGTTGCGAGTTCGATTCTCGCCGTGGGACAAATATTTGTATGATCTGCAAGTATTTGTCTTGGGTCTGGGTGTTTCTATGTATAATATGTATGTATTTACAAAAGAAAAAAGTATTTAAGTAGTATTATCAGTTATGTGGTACCCATAACACAAGCTCTGCTTACTTTGGGGCCAGATGATGCTGTGTGAAATGTCCGGGATTATATATTATTTATTATTATCTTTTTTATCAACTATGGTCTTTATTTTATACTTGGATAACAGTGGTGAAGAAAATACCTATTGCAGCAAGCTAGGAAAGCCGATGTGATATTCGACCAATAGATCACCCCTAATTACCCCAACCTCCTCTAGCGTCGTTCGAACCGACAACACCGCACGTCATTATCTCGTTCTCTCTGTCACTCTTCACTCTACTAAATAAAACGCTGTCCTTGTCTCGTTCGTGTAAGTGGCAAAGCGGCAACGTCGCCGCGGCTATGATTTTTGAGTAAAATTAAATTAATGATTTTCCATTTTAAATAGTTTAAACAGTACTTACAAATAAAAAAAATACATCCTTCTTGCTTTTTACAGCCGTCCCGGTATAAGTATTGCACTTTCGAAATACACAACATGGCATTTTTGTTTTTTTCCATCTCCAAAATCCCGCTACGTAGTACGTGCGCGTCGCGGCCAGACGCAGGACGCACTGAGTTCACTCAAGCTAATTAGCTTGTGTTTGTCTTGCCGTGCAGATCTCGGTAGATAATATCTACCTCAGTTTAAATATAATATCATTGGTTGCGATACTTTTTTTTAAAGTTAGATAAGTTATGTTTTTGATGGCATCTATCATTACTAACTTAATTAACAGAAGTAGTTCACATAACACTAATAAATCACTGAGGTTTGGACATGAAATTTACATCGATCGGCATAGACAACAAAAAGAGACATAAAGAGTAGCTGGTAGATATGATGGTAAAAAGAACTAAGTAGTATACTAAATGCATTTCCAAGCTAAGTTATAAGTAAGAAAAAAAAAATAGGTCCCTAAACATGATAATATCATTAAATATTATTTATAAAAGAATGATTTTAATTTTGGCTTTATATTTATTGGTTTGATTGACTCAAAAAGATCGGAGGGTAGATCGTTCATTATCCGAGGCACAAGATAAGTAGAAGTCCTATCTTCGTAAACATGTTGAATTTCAGATGTTTGAGTAATGCCCTGTATGTCCACAGTTTTAGTGTCTGTTAGTACGACTCTTCAGCAAGACTCCGTCTTGGTTGATACCACAAAAATAATAGATTTTCTGACCTCTTTGCCGTCTGCGCTATAGGTGGGGGGTTCGATTACTTCCCAGGATAAACATTTGTGTTATGAACATATATGTTTGTCCTATGTCTGGGTGTTAAAGTATCATATGTATGTAGGTATTTGAAAATATATAAGTTTTCTTTCAGTCATCATCTGGCCACCATAATACAAGCTAGGTATGCTTAGTTTAGGGCTAGATGGTGTTGTGTGCATTGTTCACCAATATTTATTTAAGAAGGTTGTAGTCAAAATCACAATGTCTTAAGGTTGACAACGTGCGTTTGTTATCTCTGGTATTACTAGGCCTATACGTTGCGGTCACTATATACTGTCAGATGGGCCGTATACTTGTGTGCTTGCTGGGTTGTATAAAACCAAACATGAATACCTATTGGTTAGTTATTTATCCGTCAAATGCTTTCGTCGACATTAATGAGAGTTCTCTTTACAGATAAGACCCGTCAGTTCACCTGGCTATGGCCTCGGTCTGGTCTTGACACCTACGAAGCCTCCAATTAAGCCGTCTACAGCTAAGCTTCTAAATCTGTATTCTGTAGTTGTAGTTGACATTGATTGGGGTTATAATGGCTTTGTTATCATCCATAGCTTCAGGTGGTAGTGGTAGTATCCGTATGTTAGTAGGTAAGTATGCAATTTTCCAAAATAGGTACCTAAGTATTTATAAGCCTAAGTATTAGGTACTGGTATGCTAAATCCTTACCTATATTCAAAAACTTAGTACACCATCATCATCTCCGACTGAGACGCAGAAGGTTGCGGGTTCGATTCCCGACAAATGGTTTGTATGATCTGCAAGTATATAATAATAATAATAATAATGCTGGACATTTCACACAGCATCATCTAGCCCCAAAGTAAGCAGACCTTGTGTTATGGGTTACCAGATGACTGATATACCTACTACTTACATACAGTTTTTTTGTAAATACATACATATTATACATAGAAACACCCAGACCCGAGACTAATACTTGCAAATCATACAAACATTTGTCCCGCGGCGGGAATCGAACCCGCAACCTTATCTGTTTCAGCCGGATGTTAGCCCACTGCGCCACAGAGGTCGTCATATATATGTCATATGTCTCGGGTCTGGGTCTATACAACAAGTCGATGGGTCTATACAACAACAAAGTCTGGGTCTATACAGTCTATACAACAAGCTCTGCTTACTTTGGGGCCAGATGATGTTGTGTTGAAAATCCGGCGTTATTATTATTATTTTTATAGAGACTTGTTCTACTCGGTATAATTAATACCGGATTCATTGGAGCTTTGGAGCACACGGGCCTAAGCCAAGTGCGCCCCAATATTGTTGGGTTGGACATCAGTAAGAAGTTCGGTTTGCAAGAACTTTCTTACTATTCTACATGTGTTCAAAATGACAGCTTTCTGTAGCAAAACATGCGTACAATGCTTGGGAAGGTGCAAATGACAACTTTCTGTAGCAAAACATACGTATGCTTGGGAAGGTGCAAATGCTTTAGAGATTGGAAGAGTTGTTTATATTACTATTAATATATCTCATCACTCTTATAGATATCTGTTTAGTTTGTATGTTTTATGTATTAATTTTTATATATTATATATATATATGTATATGTATGTAGTAGATACCAATTTAGTTATATAACTTACAATTAGTTTAATGTACGCCGCGCTGTCCATCCAAAGGTTGCTAGGAAGAGATCGCTCTCAAGCGATATGGCCGCCGAAGGTACAACTTAATTACTTCTACTTAAAATTGGAATATTATGTTTTGTTTTATAATGTGTACAATAAATATATATTCTATTCTATTCTATTCTACTATTCTATATGTACTTATTCTACTTTGTTTATGGCATGTGACATAATAATGTCAATTGTGCCAGTGTCAAGTGTTTATATTTGTTTATAGTCAATTTGTTTGTTAATAAAGTCTTAGTCGATGATCAATTGTCAATTCTAAACGTCATCGCGGAATGGCCGTATAGAATTTTCTAGTTATTTCTCGTCGTTCAAATCACATTGCACCACAATACACATTATAATTCATGTAGTAATTTATTCATTAAAATTCCACTAAAATTACTGAATAAAACATGCAATAAAGTAAAAAATATTAAATTAGAGCTATGTTACATCAAAAGACAAACGAAGAATCCACCTAAGTAGGTATGTATTTGATTAAAATTCGTATGTACCTATTATTGGATGAACTAACTAGATAGGTACCTACTTAATTTGTAATGGTAAATAAAACATTTAACTTTTAATTAGCATTTCGTTTATTTTGGGGTAAAGTAATATACAAAGTGCTTAGTCTCTATTATAATTTCTATAAAAATACTTACTTAAAATAAATATAGACTATTCTATCACATTGTAAGGCAATTTCTGTTGAAACTCTAGAAAGGCAGGATAGTTAGAATGTACAAATTTTGATATATATAAGGTAAAAATTCACAGAATTTTTGATTTATACGATACAATACATCTTACTGATCTAAACCAGATACACAAACACGCCGTAAACATTCTCACCTAGTGCACAAGTTATGTTGAATTAAGTTTTTGCATTATAAGTAATTCTACAATTATTTTTAGGAACCGAGTTGATTATCAGCGAATATTATAATAATTCTAAATGAATATAAAGCTCTATAACACAAAATACTTACGTTTATTTATTAGTTACTTTATACAGTGACTTTTAAACAATATAAATTATATACACAAGTACGTTGTAGGTACTTACTTAATGATTATTATATTATATACCCTACGAAGGCACGCTGTCATATTTATCATCTGTATTTTCTACATATGAATACAAGTTTAGTAAAGTGTAAATTCTCAGTATTCCATGTTTCTTGTTATTGTGCTTTTCTTGTTAATATTATATATAAAATCCTTCTAATTTACACGGCAATTAAATGCATGTTAACAACAATTATACAATTAAAGATAGTTCGAGACAGATATGTAAAAATTTTCGATCGTAGATTATTTTTTTACGAAAAATTCTCAATTTTACTCGTAATTATCAGCATGGTTAAAATAAACGTTATGCGTAGAAAACCGTAAATAAATCCATATAGTCCTCAAAACATTTTTATTTTTAGTATAACTAGTTTTAATAAAAATAATATGATAGCGATCAAAAGTCAAGTCAAAATACAATCATAAAGATAATTTTGAATCATCTTAGAAGTCATGGTGAATTTTGTTGCCAACTCCATAGTTTTAATCGTCTCAGCACAATACTAATAGCAATACTGTGCGAGTGAGAGGACATATACAAAATCTGTCATTAGATTTATTTATTGAAACAGGTTATTCTATAGACAAATTAATGAACTCGTCCCATGTCCATACCACCTAGTTGCCCTAAATAAGGGTAGCCAGACTTAGCCTCAGTGGGCGAGTGAGCGTGCGATGTGTAGTGAGCTGCGTTTGTACCGAAAAATGAACTGTAACAAGTAAAAAATAGATTAGTATTCGAATAATCAAATTCATGGCCAAATGGTTTGACGAGAAAGACATCAAACGCAAAACCACCAAGTGATTACTCTTGGTATTCGACAGATTCATAATATTATTATGAGGAGTCTTTGTCGAATATTATGATTCAAAGATTAGCTGCAAGCATTGTTTTTTTGTGAGACGAATTAATTAACTAAAAAAACAATGAATAAATATTTAATAAATTAAATAATATACAAAATCTACAAAATATTTGCCGAGTGTGAGCCATGGCCAAGGGATAAGAGGTAAACAGAGGCAACTTCTAATAAACTCTGTCTTAGCAAATTTATTTCATAGATTTACCTACTTCACTGTGACTATAGTATCAAAAATCTATGTATACTAGTGATCGCCCACAGGTCAAAATTCGACTATAATTATATAATTAATAATTTTGTACTATCAAGAGAGACCTATAATTGGCTGTTTTTAGTATATTAATTAAGTTTACCCATTGTAATTTTTTTGTAGCTGTTGGTATTTTCAATAAAATAAAATAAAGTAATTTTTATAAATAATTTAAAAAAAATATTAGCATCCTGCACTCTATAGCATCCTTTTATATATAAACTATAAGTGTGCGAAATTTAATAATCCTCTGTCCGCGCAATTTTCGTAAAAAGGGGTACAAAGATTTTGCTTCACGTAGGTATTAATATATAGATTATTTACTGAGCATAGAAGTTATAAGAGATAGCTTATGACAGTATGATTCAACCTTGAAGTTATACGTTAGAAAACAAGACCTAAAAGGACACTGTTCGCGTCTGGCAGGGAACATAAATTCTTCAGGTACTTTCCGGAACAGAAAACCAATAGGTATTCATGCTATTGCTTCTGGTTGCTACTCTATCGCCATCATATAATTTTCTCAAAGGTCAACAAAAAAACTGGAAACATACATTTACGGAAGCGCATCGTGACCAATTGCACATTAAAACCATAATCATTAAATCCAGTGGTCTAATACATCATTAGAATTTTGTAGAACATAATTTGAGCGAGGTCGATATTGCCAGTAAAGTTCAACGTTCAAAATCGTTTCAAAGACTTCCTTTTGTTCTGAATATTACAATGTTTTCTTCAAACTTTGGTTTCTATAGAAACTCCAACCGTTTTATAACTGCCGTACTAAAAGAAATATCAACATCGATGGTAGCCTACGCATTGTAAACGTCAGTGATTTCTTCTTGTTTATTAAGAAACAGTTTACTAAATTCACAGTTTAATGTAATGTTGAAGTATACAAATGAAAGGGTTTATACATAAAATAATAACCAATGGAATTACAATGACAGATGTTTGACTCGTTAAAACCTGTAATTAATGTCGGTTTGGTTTGCAACAGAGTCTAAAGATGGTGGAAACACGCAACGGGCAAACAGTGATTAGTATTCAAATTACCAAATAATAAGAAAACAGCTGAATGTTTCCCTTAAAAAGTTTAATTATAATCTTGTCTTCGTCATATTGTTCTCTTTCTAATGCTGGATTGAATCCTCAAATTGAAATTCATAGGCATATTGAAATTCATATCTTTAGGTGCTTAGATATCTCAACTGTTTCATATGTATTTAATATTACTAGTGGTCGCCCACTGTTTGAATTTCGACCATAATCAATTAAAATAAAATAAAAATCTTAAAAAAAAATATTCTGCACTCCTCTATATAAACTATAAGTGTCTGCGCAATTTTCGTAAAAAGGAGTACAAAGTTTTTGCTTCACGTATTATTTTATTATATTAGATTGTTAATTATTCTGTTAATATTTGTTATTAATTTCTGTCAATAAATTTAGTACAGTGATATGTCCTTCAAAATATCTTTGTATTCCTAAAATTTTCCGAAGATCTGGCGTAAAGATCAACTGTAGGTGTAACTGAATTAAATTACGTGAGTGAAGTAGCAGGCGTTCCACAAGTGTTCAGGATAATATATGAGTGTTTAAATCATAAGTCTGAACAATAATGCTACGTCTGACTTATTATAACCGTTTGTTACTGGCTTATCTAAATGTGTGTGACTATCGGCTAGTGTTGATGGTGGTACCGCCACGTAATATTTATTTGCCCGTAACTTTAAATTCTAAAACATTATTTCAAGAACTATTAGGTAATATAAGAATCAATATTCAGATGGCTGACTGACTAAGATTGGGACAACGCAAGACCTAAACAACTGGTCGTAGGGATTTCAAATTTGGAGTATATCTTCTTTAGAAAGAAACTCTGAAGCGTGCACCAAATGGTTAAAATTTGTATGAAAATATCGTTATGCACGGATTCATAAAATATGAAGATGAATTGCACAATTACATTGAAGCCAAATCCTTTAATATCGTGTGTCTCATGTTTGATATGTTAATCATATCAAACATGAGACATGAGACGCACGATATTTTAATACAAAATAAGACCATGCCATTTACCAACAGACATTTACCAAACTCTGTCAGTCTTCCTCAACTATCGTAATATAGTGCAAGATTCAAACTGAACATTCTAGAAACACTGGAAAATCCCAATGGTGTGAACTATGGATTATAAATAGATTTTCTGCATGTTCGTCACTTTCAGACATGTATATGTTAGTCTTGTGAGACTGAGTTTCTTGCTTTTGAAGTAGAACAGAGTCATGCAAAAATTAGGGCACTAGGCGCCAGAAATCGTAATTAGAGAAGAGCGGTATGTATTTTTATTTTAACTGGTATATTTTGATCAATGTCAAAATAAACCAGTTATAATAAAAATACATACCGCTCTTCTCTAATTACGCATGGCATATAATGGCCATGGTAACCATGCCAAATGGTAAATGGCATGGTCTTATTTCGTAATAAAATATCGTGCGTCTCATGTTGGTGAATCGATATCGTCAGAAACCACTGCTTAGCCTGCTCAGCACGCTAGCCGAGGAAGTATGCAAGATAAGTTTTAATACCAGCTTCGAGCCAGTAATGTGCGAGTTCACTGCACTAATGTCACGTTCGGCCTTTTATTAATTGTACACTTGGTTCGTGTACAAACTATGACGTAAGAGAGTGTCTTGGATTGAGCTGATTTTGAGATTCCAATCGAAAACAATGTTGCATTGTTTTACATCAAGTTCGAAAAATAAGATGTCAAAAATTTACGAATGTTCTGGAGTCGAATTTTAAAGACAATTGTACCACCAATGGTCAAATGGCTAGATAAACTGGCTGTAACTGTTATTTGTAAGGTTTACTTTTACCAATCTTTTAGGTAACTCGCATTTTACCTAATTAATTTTGATTGCAAAAACCCTTATACCCAATTTAATTCATTGTATAAACAGTTAACGAAACCATGTACAAATTACAGTATCGGTGTATTATTTACTTGATAAAAGCCTTCGGCCGATAGCCAGAATTAATGGTGTCCATAATTTGAGGCCAATTTACGAAGACAGATGGAAATATGGATGCACAGGGTTCATATCGCCACGGTGCGTGGTAATATTAAGTTCAAAACTTTTATTTTACTGTACTGTCACAAATTACCAATAGTTCAATTAATAACGTGTCAAATAATAACGTCTGTGTGTGACTCTGGTTGCCTTAAAAAAATATGTGTAGTCATATTTTCAATAAATTTATTTGTTTATTTGCGAATGAAACCGGTTGAAATCATACTTAGATCATTATCTATCTATAATATAAAAACGAATCAACGAAAATAAATTGTTCAGTAAATGTTGTTCTATATATATACGGGCAAACCAACAGACTTTCACGTTTAATTTTATTAGTGTGATAGTTAGATTATGCCTTGGTATTTATAGCCAATAACTGTCAGTTTTAATTAGAGGTAAAGTTACTCCAAGTTACTTACCAACATAGGTAATCTCAAGTTAGACGATATTAGTTTATCCCGTAAGCATAAGTTATCTCCAAGAAACCGCTTCTAATAATTCAGTTTTCAATTTTCCTTTGCAATATACATTTACATAATATTCTGAGCGAAGAATGAAATCAGTTTGGAACTGTTCTCGAAATGTTTTTGGCAGACAAATAAGATGTGAGTTGGTACGTCAATCAAGCTAAGGACTAGATAAGACAGGCCGACACTCCATCGCGGCTAACCCATATATTATTAGTTTGCCCGCCATTGTGCGACTATATTGTATGTGCTTGTGTGGTCCATCGAGGTTTATAGATGTGCTTTGTCTCGATAACACGGATAAATGTCGTCTCCGTATACAGCACAATGCGACAGTGTATTTGTTGCCATCACTCTAAAACTCTACCATTGCACTGTAAAACATATTTTTCTAATGACAAGAACTTCTATGATCCGTGATTTTGTGTAAGTTTTCAATAAAGTATCAGAATTGAAAAATGACTAAAAGTTTAATTGAAAATCGATCGAATCTGGTTTAAAATTCGCAGCCCTATTGCGTTCACGATCGGATCGCGTATTACGAAGCGCTGTAATAACCACTCATGCGCCGTATAATGGCCAACTTCTTACACTCTTAATTGATTAGCGGCCGCTTCGGCTAATGATAAAGGAAGGTGAAAAGAAATAAAACGTACGAGCACAGATTTGCAATCGATGCCCACGCCTCGCTCAGCCACCGGACGTTATTATTTCAACCATCCATAAACCCTTACATCATCTAAGATTGACATCATGAAACGCGAAGTGAGTAACTCGAAATGATGTCACTGCACACAAAGAACCTAAACATACTATTAGTGAAACAGCCGGGTACACGCGGTATTCGCTTAATTGATAGTTATTTAAATTGCCGTCTGTAAAGGTCAGTTTATTGTGATTGCATGTTCGCTGTTCAATCGCAGTCAGAGTATGAGTAGCGGGATCATCAATAATTCATGAGACTACTTAGTCGCCGTCAGGGATTATTGAGATGTTATGACTGTTTGTTCTGCATTAAATTGAGACTGAAATTGAATATCGCTTACCTATAATTCTCCGGCCACGCGCTTACTTCTGCCAGTTTGTTCTGGGGATGGCCGCTTAGCTGTCGTGAGGTCCAGTGGTTATGTGCTGACATAGCGTGGTCTTGCTTTGCGTAGTCTCCGTAGGCGTAAGGATGGGAGACGGGGTCACTGGGAGTCGCATACGTTGGATGCTGGTAGGTGAGAGCACTAGGTTGATGAACCGAGGGACTCGATGTCACAGGACTTGAACTAGGTGGCGTATCAGTCGGGGCTTGCAAAGGAGGAGGCAACTCCGAGGAGTGCGATAGAGGTGTCAAGTTCCCAGATGAGAAGGAAGTCGACGTAGGAGGATGCAGTGATGAGGCAAGTGCGGATTGACAAACGGATGGAGCGGTTAGCCCTGATTGGTGGAGCGATGGCGCAAGAGCAGAATTTAGTACTGAACTCGAGCCAAGTGCTGAGGAGTAAGATTGCTGCCAAGATGCGCACTGAGCGTTAAAGGTCGAAGGAGGCTCGTATTGTTGATGGACGGAAGGAAAGGCTGATTGTAAGGACATAGTGTTGAACGCACTCAACTGCTGTGAGTTGAGTTGCTTGCGGAGGCGAGCTCTTCGGTTCGAAAACCAAACCTAAACAAAAGAAACAAGTCTATAAATAAAAGCACACAATATGGAATAGTTTCAGGTTGCTTGCTGGACAAACTATACCCTTGAAAACGTACTCAATTAACTAAGTACGAGATCTCCCCAGCTGATTCTCGCGCATCCTTAAACATTCTAATGTATTCCAAATACATAATTGATTCACTTCGACATTGCAGAAAATTCCGTTTCATTAAGTTGATGTGAATATCGTTCGTAATAATAGGTCGGTCTCGATTACACTTTAGAATTTATGAGGAATATTAATTGTACAAAAAGTAGTAAGACAACAGTAGCGGCATATGGTAGCTTACTTAGTATTGTTATAATTAATTATAAAGGTAATATGAGGTGTTTTTTCACGCCCAGCTTGTAGGGGCGGGAAGTTGAACTGATATTACAATGGGTTATTTGATGGCACGATCCATCACAGACACGCTTGACTTGTATCAAACAGATGCTAACCTGAACTCTAGCTTCAGTCAATTTGGTCTTCTGAGCGAGTTCCTCTCTGGTGTATACATCAGGGTATTGAGTTCTAGTGAAGGCACGTTCCAAGGCTTCTAGTTGGTCTCCAGAAAAGGTAGTTCTGGACCTACGCTGTTTCCTCTTCAGAGTTATACCTGGTTCTGACTCAGTGTCCGAGTCTTCGCACGATGACGGACCTGCAGACAAACGAGACCTTGTTCGTGAATCAAGTAAAGTGGTTTGAAGACGGTGTTTAAGTGCGGTGGAAAACAGTTGACAGCAATAACTCATAAAACTACGTGACGAATCGTGACCATTAGAGTAGTGGGTGCGAATAGAAGCATAATAAAAATTTTGTCATCGTAATCTTAAAAGCAACTTTCTAGCAACTCGTTTATTTTGTTTTCCGTCGATTACTGTCCGACTACCGCGGACCACACGCGGCCTCGATTAAATTAAACCACATTAGATTATGTGGTAGTGCCTTCAAATGAATTTGGGGCCTCAATAAATATTACTTTACGCTAGTTGATTATAAACTTAAGTTTGAAGTTGTTTACGTTTTATTTTACGAGCGTTTTTCAAACATTCGTCAATTTATGGCGTCAACTCTTGCATTAATTCACAAGTTTTCTGTAAAGTTGATTACAAAGTGTGAGCAATTTAAAAGACGGTTGAATTTCTCCGAAGAAATGCAAAATGATTCCTGGAAAAACTCGCGACCGAAACCCCCGTTAGGTCGTAGGACAGGCACGAACGCAAATTTTCAATGCGACGCCGACTGCAAAGGCTTTCCAGTGTAGACATTATTTAGCCGCGCACAACTTAATATGCATAATCTTATCGCAGCGCAGAATCTCGCTCCGTTGCTGAACCGGGATATTAGGAGCGCCATTTTATATTGGATAGCTATACGGCACAAGACGTGCAGTACGGACAGATTGTCGTAATGCAAGCCTTGCGGCCAAACGCGATGGGATAATAACACCTTTGGATACTAATTTCATTTTTATAACCTACAATTTTGAAGCCGACACAAGGGGCGCTGCCGTGGCGTGCGCGCGCTCCGTGCGCTTTACGTGCATTATTAACTTTATACGCCATTTTGTAAAGTTTGCAAACGTTCCGACAGTCTCATTATAACAATGAAATTATAATAGTCTCTTTTGAACAAAATTAAGTGATTATGAGTCTCAGATGACACGGTAAATTTTACGGATCATTTTATAGAAGGTATTTACCAGCTGTGTGAAGTTGTTAATGTGGGTCATACGTACAAACGTTTTATATAATTTCTACTCGTGTTTCAGAATCATTCCTCATAAAGTTACTATTAAACCATTTATTACGTGAGAACCACATCGAAATAGGTTAATATAAAGTTTTATGCAAACACTTTACAGATTTCTCTTCAAACTGTGGAGTGCTCCACAGCTACGAGCTAAGCCTTCAACATTTCAAAATGAACTTTCTATTCTGGGCAATGCTTTATGTTTGCTCTACGATTAAGGTTGGCATTCCTTAGAAAAATCGCATTTACTGAGGTAAGTAACTTACCTAGAATGCCATCAATGCTGTGATTTCTTCTAGGGTCTGATTCGTCCTGTTGGCCTCCTCTTATAAGTCGCGATATAGAACTGACTGAGGGCGCGGTGTTTTTATCGCAGATGCCTTCTTTTATAAGTTTATCTCTAATCTCCCAGGAGAATATACCTGGGTTATGTCTCTTCAGTTCTTCGATCCTGTTCTCAACTTCAGGTGTCGCTACCCTCGGCTTTGATCCTCCAATCACACCGGGACGAATTGATCCAGTTTCCTGTACAGCAAAATATTCAAGTTTTATTTCACTACAAGTGGAACCTCCCACGTCTTTGTTCGCGACTAACTTTGACGTCCTATTTTATTCCTATTAAGTAATTAGGCTTAAAGTCATCTTAATCTATTTTATAACCTATTTACGTACTAATAAATAATCCCGGACATTTCACACAGCATCATCTGGCCCCAAAGTAAGCAGAGCTTGTGTTATGGGTACCACATGACTGATATACTACTTAAATACTTTTTTTTTGTAAATGCATACATATTATACATAGATACTAAATTTTATACATACTAAATTTTATTGAAATTGATTCAGCTGTTACGTGATTGAGTGCTTTAATGTTACATTTGAAAATATAATCACCTAAACGTTAAAACATTCAAGACACTTCATGAAACGTCGTCATATCTTTAAAAGACCATTCCAGCAATATTCCAATGTAAGGGAGGCACCCCTAAAAATACTTTTTTGACTGTTTTTATTTCATAATTTTGTAGGGATCTCTACGTATTAGCGTGTAACATTTAATCAGAATAAAATAGTCTGCGAGCAAGAGCTCTGAACCGAGCCGTACAGACACATATGCAAAGAGAGAGATGGACAGTCATAATGAAACTATAGGGCATCCATGTGAGGTTTGGAACCCTAAAAAAGAAGAAATTGCGCCTCTGAGGCTCCTTTCATGCATCATATAGTGTGATATTCAAAATGCTTTTGACGGTCATCTGTAACTGTTTATCATCATCATCAACAGGATCATCTATAATGCTATAAGCGTCTATAAATCTTTACAAAGCCAGGTCAACACTTTTAGATAAGTCGTACTAATCAACTGATCTAGGTTCATGACAGTCTTATATTCTTACCTGGTATCTGTTGAGGATCTTGGAGACGCATCCATGAGAGACACGGAGCTGGCGTGAGATAACGCAAGGGCGCACTCCTGCAGCCGCCATCTCCACTATCTTCAGTCTTATGTGGTTCGGCAGAGGCCGACCGTTGATGAACACCCCTCCGAGTTGATTCATGCGACCTTGACCTGCAAAAGAATCATATCTTTAGTTGGCTGTACTCATATTTGGCGCGGAATATAATGATCTCAGAATACAATGTTTGGCTGCAAAGTTTGCTGTATCATCAAAAGGATAGAATCGCACAAAGTAATGCTTGTGAGCCTCATTTACATAATCTTTCCTGCAATTTTACCGCTCGCTAGAAAATGCTTCAAACTCAAGTTTTATTTTGGAACCCATTCGTAGGAAATAATTTACGCTAAAACACCACCTTGCTGATCTTGTATTTGCTGAGGTATACGGGCAACAAATCGCTTATAATATATTTCTTTTTTAGAGTTCCTTACATCAAAAAGAAAAAAAAAAGAACTCTTATCACTTCATTGTCCGTTCGTCTGTCTGTCTGTCTGTCTGTATAACTGCATGCCATTTTCTTAGAAACGCGTGGAATTATCAAGTTAATACTAATATCACAATCTTAGGTCCTTTGGTACTGTAAAAATTAAGGTTCTAAGTCACATAATCATAAAGTAGGGCCTAAATACGATATGCCGCATATGTTGACGATCGCCAGTATATCTAAACTTATGGACTAATTCCCCTTACATGGAATTATGATATTTAGCGAGAAGCAAGGTCTCACAGCGCAAGTAAAGGAAAAAAAATAATACCGGTAATTTATAGTAATATTCAATTAAAAAAATGTTTGCGATTACAAACATGACAGTGACGTTTATGAGATATTTGTTTTTACGAGTACTACAAAGTTAATTATTCTTTTTCTAAATCTTTTAGTTAAAGCAATATTCGAATTGAGCCAATGGTTAAATAACCATGATGGTGATAGGAAGGTAGATAGGTTACCCTCTTAAACGCGACTATTGACCGTTTTATTTATATATTTTTTTACGAACCAATGAATCAATATAAATGGTCCTTGTTTATTCCGTGTAGCGAGTAGCGGTGTCCCTACGCCCTACACGTGAATGAGCGTTGAAATGAATAGCAATATTATCAAGCTGAATAGAAATACGAGTGGGCTAAACTGGACGCCGTATTAAATAAAGCAGGAAAGATCTATAGCAATACAAGAGCACATTACGTCATCGGTAGCCCTCGATCACCTCGTAATTTTACGTTCCATTGGCAGTGTTCTCAACCAAGAGTATCCAATTTCTTTAACACGAATGCGGTCAAGCTCAAGCGATAACACTCAAGCTATTTCTGGCCTTTGTTACTCTGACTTCTGGAGTTCTGTTGCAAAAAGTCTGTGCGATATTGTTTTGAAGTTGAAAAGAAAGTCATCAAAAGTTTAATTAAAGTTTTATCATCAACAGCGGGCAGTAATTAATTTAGAGCAATGTAGCCAATGCAGTCTCTGTGGTAGATGGGATTTACTGATGTGTGCGTAGATGTCGCTATTATAATCACATCATTCGAAGTGTAGACCACCTAACGTCAAAGGACGCCGCAGCGGCCGTGCATTTTTGCACTCACTGGGATGCATTTTAATATCTATTGAGAACGAAATAACAATAAAAAGAAGGATTTACTAGATTAATGTAACAGGATTGAGAATATTGTGTACTATTTTATTTCCTTGGTAAAACTGTTTTGCACCTCTACTTGAGTTGTAACTTTGATTGATATCACATGACCAAAGGCATCTAAAAAAGGATAGTATCATATTCTAGAAACATTATTCACGTAGCAGAAAAAAATAGAATCTAAGATAGTTCAAAGTTTTAAATCCAAATTCCAGCTCTAGATGATTGACATAATTCTATTTCCCTAAAAAATTAACAGTGGCACCACTTGTAGAGGCATTTATAGTTTATCAATTTCAAATAATTCCACAAAGGTCCCGACACATGTAGACCCTAGACCCCTGCTGGGAAACACCAATCAATTAGACAACATGTCAACAAGTATGTCTTTTGATAATATGAAAAACCGAAGCGGTATTTAGACAATCGAAACTAAACCGTAACACAAACAACATATGGATATTTTGTGGTTAACTCAAGAATAAAGATTGAAAGCAGTCGGAAGGTGAACCTGCTTTTTGATTTTAAACCTTCAGTCGTAGTATTCAAGGTTTATTTAAGATGATTTTTTTGCGGCTTTATTAGGTCCGAGTTCGGTGGTGGTTTTGCAAGCGATCTTCATATTTTTTGTCGGAGCCTGTAGACGTTGCGGTGCCTCCAAAGGCCATGTTTTTGAGTGTTAATTTTATGTTCCCGAAATATTTATGACGCATAACGTGTCCGTAATAACCTGGCTATACAAATGTGGGTGGCTTTGTGGTAACGTATCACTTCATTACCTTTGCCTTCTATTTTCTATTTTTGATATAAATGCCGGTGCAATTTACTGCAGATCAATCAAAAAAAGCACATCAGAATAATCAAATTGAAGAGCGCTTTGGCTTATTCATAGAAAATATTCAACGTATTCAATCTATATTGAACATTTTTATACAGAAACAGGATCAGTCAGTCGCACAATCGTTAAAAGGCTCACACAACAAGCGTCCTCGGTTCAACAATGCGTAATAGAATTCGCAAACATTGTAACACTATTAACGCAAAAGGAGGCGAAGTTAACAACAAATTCAAACATCTATTTGTGGCTAATCGTCCGGATGCACTTTCTGATCATGCACAACTTGCTTTCAATGAGATCTACCCGGGTGGTATACGGTAGCTGAGCTAAAAAAAACTAAGGTAAGCTCATTCAGAATTCCATTTTCAACAAAGCATTTGAAACTTACGCGCTTTGTTCATGGCAGTTCCAAGTCCTCTCCACGAATCATAATCACACACTAAACTTAGACATGCGCAGAAAATGCACTATAACTCGATTTTTTCTCACAATCACATAATCGTGTTCCGATTCGTTCAACCGTCGCATTCGTGTTAAACGGAATTGAAACATAGTCGATCATTTAATGCTAAACGTAAGAGGCGAACCGTGACCGAATAAATGAAGATTTTTGAATTCACTTCGCATTTCTGTGTCAACTTTAATTAGCAATCAGGTTTTCCATCAACCTTTGCAGTACTTTTCAGTTATCACTGGCATTGTCGGACAGTGATTGGATTTCTTAACCCTCGGAACGCATCGGCTCTCGAATCCCAGTTTCGTAACTCCAAGTTCAATTGTGCAATTGATCTTTTGTTTCACGCTAATCTGTTGCTGTTACGGTTTCTCATTTTCTGCATATTGCAATGTTTTACCGCGTTGGTGGTTTGATAAACCGTATCATACAGTCAGTTTATCATCGACAATGTAGCTAATAAAAGCACCGAGCGCAATAGCCGTGAAGATATGAAACCACACTATAATGGAATTGAGATCTTATGTAGTTCAGTTTATATAGAAATACAAGTAGAAATAACACACTATTTCTGTATCAAACCTACACGGTATGAGATTTGCTGGTAAAAGTGGCACAATAGGACACGTGTGTCTAAAGGTTTTCTCTATAGCTTTTCCAATGCACGTGTGACCCACACACTCCGAAAACTTGCAGTCACACCGAATACGGAGCGAGGAAACTGTTTGCAGTACTACTTAGTGGAAAAGTCGATATCGCATAGTGCAAATAAATCGTAAACCCAGTTTTCACAATCATAATATGTTTCTGGCTGCAAATCAATTTCACGACGCGACATTAATGTGCCTATAGTAAAATTTATATGCGGCTTTACGTCACGGCATGGCTTATGAAGAATGCAGCTGGTACACTACACATTGGGTGTGTTTTTTCAATGCTTAAAAGTGCCAGTGATTGTTTATTGTGCTCAGTTATACTACAGAAGAAATAGTAGTATGAGTATGATCAACATTTACAGTTTTAGCGAATGGTTTCTAATTTACATTCAAGTAGGCGTTGTTATAGACATTTATGCAAATTTTAAATCTTTATTTTACAAAACCTAAATCTTTTTATTTATCTATCTCTATATCTAATAGAATCCTCTAATTTGACTACGCAACTTTTAAAATAACTAACATCCTACTCTCGATTTAACACACTTTCTAGGTAACGTTCGACGAGCTCGGACTTTCTGTCTTTAGTACAATGGACTTAAAGCATATCGTTCCTCGAGCTCCATGCTTTCTGGGTACCATTTATCGGAATTTCAAGCGTCGAGATTTAGATATACAGACCTTTGTGACAGCGATTGTATCTACTAAGCTTCGAGTTCACAGCATTATCGTATCACGAAGATTACCAGCTGTTTTAATCGGTCTGTGGACACTGCTTTCCTCGCATATGAACTGCAAACGATAACCGTTGGACGTTTCCTAAGAAACCCGGTCATAGTTCAAGGATGTTATTAATGTGAATTAAGCATTTAGAGATAGTTACGTGCTTGTATGATAATTTATCATGGGATACTCATTTTGCCTATCTGGAACGTGAAACTTGGATTAGGTTCCGTTGAAAATACAACTTGGATGGAGCAGTAATTGCTTGGTTTGATCAGATGATTTTATTTTGTTGTAAAAATGTTTGTTATGATAACTTATGCTTCATATCTTCAAAATATTTAATGCTTTTATTGTTTGATATCCTATGCTTGATATTATGATGCTATATTGATGCTTAACCCAAAAATAGTTATTTGTAATCTTTGAAATTGATCTGCATTTAAGATTTTGAGTAGACATAGTGAGATTTTTGATTTTAATGTGTTCCTCAAATAATTGTTAAATCCAATAAATTGATCAAGCACATGTACACGCACAGTATCGATAAGAATGATTAGTGGTCAGGTCCCAATCCGATTCAGACAGTCTAGATAAAAAAAATGGCCTAAAAAAATTATAGAGTTTTTTGAATGTTTTTAGCCTGATTCTGTAGGTAACGAATCGGGCTATTACTCAAATCTACTAAAGCCTTACTAACCGTGATAATCATCTTTGTAGTTTCATCATAATTATCCAACTACATTATTTCGAAAATATTTCAGGTTTCTCGAAACAAAAAATGGGCACTTTAAAGCTTAATATTTACCAAATTAATATCTGTAAAATATTTACAAAATCTCCTAGCATGTTTTAAGACCTATCTAACAATCTGCCACACGATGGGGTAGTAAAATAAGAAAAAATATTTACTCTACTTTCACATGTAGATTATGTATCTATCTCTAAAATTCATTTTTTCAAAGTTATTATTTCATAACTTAGTAAGGGCTACTAATTAGTATTACTATGCAAATTTTAATTATGATTAAAGTTATAGTCTGCAAGCAAGAGCTCTAATTACAGACTGACAGAAAGACAGATTGACATAGTGATAATAAAAGGGTTTCTTGTAGACTTTGGAACTCTAAAACATCGTTTTTAATTCACAAAAACAATATATTTTCGAACCTTAAGTTGAATTATGTTCTCGACATGTAGAAGTTACAGTTATTTAGGAAAACAAGAATCAATCATTTTTAAAAACATTAAGGTTATCGCGGATCATAAAATGCATATTAAATTGTATTCGATTGACAAATACTCGTACAAACATGGGTACCTATATGATATTATTATTCTCGAAATTGTACCATCACCATGTGTCAGAGGAAGTATATATTCTTGTGTAATTCTAATAACCGATAAAAAGATAGTATGAACAATAGTATGAATTAATGGTAAAAAAATATCGAATTTTCATATTTTGTTTTCTTCTTTTTCTTTGTTAATGGCCTGTGACATACTTATGTCAATTGTGCCAATGTCAAGTGTCAAGACGTCACGCGGAATGGCGTCGAGAATTTTCTTGGGATTCCTCGCCGTTCAAATCACATTGCACCACAATACACATATAATTCAATTTTCAACTATAATATATTTTTTAACCCGTCCTGTAGTCACAATTTATTCATTAAAATTCCGCCAAGATTACTGAGTAAAGCATGCAATAAAACTGGTAAAAAAAATTAAATTAGCAGAGCTATGATACTCCATGAAATGATAGACGAAGAATCTCATATTTTCTCTTGAAGGTTCTCTTGAAGAGAAGTGAACAGATAACTGAACAGCTGTCAATGATAAAACAAGCGGCCGTGTCGCTAAATCTAAATAAGTTCGAAAACTTGTGTCAAGTGCACCCAAAGAGCCTCTGAGGTGCTCGTTAATAATTTCACCATACTGGTTCAAAATAACTATGGACACGTAAAGAAGATTGATAAAATAAATGTCAAATCTTCATATTTTTTCATGACGAACGGTTCAGAAATATTGGCCAGACTAAACTTGACATAGCTAAACTCTATAGTTTATTTCTTCTTAACAATGAGTTGTCAGGTTGAAGATTTCTTTGGATTTCTAATAAAACTATTACTATCAGAAATCAAGCAACAAAGAGGTGAAATTCCATCTCAATAGGCATTAGAATTGGGCGGCGTTCACAAAGGCCGTGTCATTTCATTAAGCCTCCTTCACACTCCGACTACGTGTGGTCGTCTACGTAGAAACCTCTATATAATCTATGGTCGTGCATACGTAGTCCATGACATACTCTGTGGCCGTGTTAGTAATAACTGTTTTGTGATCTGTGGTCTTAGTCGCGTGGCGTGCGCTATCGACTATCAAATCAATTCTATTATACTTTCCGATATATAATACTCATACGAGTAATCGCTTTGGATTTTGATACTAAAATTCAATGTTCGGATATTAATGCTTTATCCAAACTTAAATATGAACTTAGAAGGCTTTGAATTTAATTACGGTAAGCTTTCATCACAGTATAATAATAAATAAAATTATAGTTGCTTACAAAAACACAAAATATTGTGATTTTGGGCAAGGTTATATATATTGGTAATACTTAAACAATGACGATAAAAAGCGTAAGACACTGAAATAACAGTGTGACCAAAAATAGGCCAGTATCTACTTAACATCAGAGTATTTACTCGATTTCTAAAACAATGGCGGACGGAAAGTCTTGTATACCACGGAAGCCCTGCCCTACTCACGTTGAATAATAAATATCTTAACGAAAATGCTGTGTAAAGTTGAACATAACACATGCCCAAGAAAGCGGCGAGAGAAAGAAAAACAAATTCAAATTATAAAAAAAAGTATCCAAAGAGGTCGGCGACAACTGTACAAACTTAAGCAACTCCTTTCGGCATATTGTCAACGTGACTACTTTTACGACGAAAACATGTTATCGGCGCCGGTTCACTGACGCTTACAGTGCGAAATTAATGTAAAATGACAAGGCAGACAAGCGCCTGCAGAGTCGAAGGTAACCTGCTTAACAAGTGATAGTCGCCCTGTTACCTAATGAATGGGCCTGAATATTTTATTTCATATAATAGAGTGCCCTATTTGACCTCATTTCGTATTCATAACGCGTTATGTACTAATTTGACGAACTCTTTTCATGATATGGACTCTTTGACGTCGACTTTGCCGACGCTGGACAATGGACGCAGGAATTCAGTGAGTTATTTGGATGTGAAAGTGTTGAAAAAACTTCCATCATTATCAAAGTACGTAATAACCATTTTATAAATGACCTTTTTTAGAATTGTTTTTTAAGTACAATACACAAACGGATGTGTGCAGAAATTACATGTAAAAATGAGCTTTTGAACTAAACTGTCGGGTGTCAAATGCTTCATTTTTTTTCTCAAGAATAGGTGCGTTAAAATTTCACGACATTCAAAGATCCGTCGTTTGACATTTCCCAAAGTATGAACTCGTTTTTCTCGTGTTATTTCATATTTTATGTAGACTAGACAATTGAAAACTTTTTATTGTAATTTGTAAAATGAGGAATCTAAGAAAGTTTTAGACGTCCATTCTGCGATGATGTTTAGAATTGACAAATGACGATCTGCTGCGACTTTGTGACGACATTATAAAAAAGGAAAACCACTTGACATTTGCAAAATTTACATCAAGACAGCTGCCGTTATAGGAAGAAGAAGAAGAAGATCGCGACGAGATTTGGCGCAGTTTTAGTAATGTTATAAGCACATTATAGGAGAATGCCTCCAGCTTTGTCGCGAAGGCGCAATGCGCCTGCGGTTATTTAGATACCGATCTTCGAGTTCACATAAATCTGATAATCGTTTCTAATGTTTTTTTCTTTGTAAAAGATTTCAACGCGCAATATACCCCTTTTGTCAATGACCTCTGCCTTAATCGGATAAGATTTGAATCGTCTATGAATAAATGAAGGAATCAGTTGTATTCTTACCACAATCATTAGGTGATCATGTGGTTTTTAGTGCTCCGTGACCACAGGTTAAACGGAATTCTGCTTCTTTTTTTTAAATTAAATAATTATGTAAAAAAAATATCTACAATGAAGAAAACCAAACATTATTTATTTTGTATTTAGGCAATATTAAAACTTCCTCTTCATGATAGGTCTTCTTCTGACTTTGACTTTGTCATTTTGCGACAACTTCTGTGTTTGTCCTTTCTGCTTTCGTCACCTTCTTATATTTTCCCTTCAAGTATTGGATGCAAAAATGAAACTGATTGATTTTATAATGGTAAATGATTTTCTTGCTTTTGTCAAACTTTAGCTAGAGCACACTAGACACGTTAGGGCGGTCTGATGAACCAGGAGTGCAGAAATCTAAAAGAAGTATGAAAAAGATTGATTTAACGTAAAGTGCGAGTTTTTGTTTCTTAGCAAGTTATAAGTTCTAGTACCTTCGCTCGAAACTATTCTCATAATTTTATGTAAATAAATCGCAGATACTTAGTTCCTCATTGGAAAATAATGCTAAAATGTATACAAAATCTGTCTAACAAAATGTTTTTGAACAAAGTGTCCGCTAAGTAAGTACTTACATCCATTACATCAAATTTGTTTATTAATAGATCGGTATAAGTAATGGCAAGTAAGCGTCCTGGAGGTTGATCGGGGCATTTCGCCGGCCGCGGGCAGGGGCGGGGGGCGCGTCATATTATGCGGCTAAAAGAGCCTGTCGGTGCCTTTGATCTGCGCCCGCGCAGCCTCGCTCGCTCCGCGGTGTGCGTGAGATGTGCACCGCTTGTCGGCCCTTGATATGAATGTGACTAAACCTTGATTATGGTACTGAACTCCTTATAAAGGTCAGAAAACCAATGTAGGTAGTATCGTTTTCGTAATTGCCTTCATCGAATAAAGCCTAATTGAGGCGGGAATTTACGACTGGAGTTATTAAAAGTAAAAATTGCTGCTCAAGTTTGATTTTGGCTGATTTGGATTTATTATCGTTTGAGTTTTAAAGATACGGTATTTTTTTATTAGATGACGTTGATAAGCGGTATCATCACCTACTACAGCAAAGGTTATAAATGTCTCAGTCTCGTTCGCCATTCGCATGGTATGTAATTACAAAGTGCATGGAGGGTATCTGCATCACCGTTGCCGTCACATAGCCTCAGGCTCATCTGATCACGGCGGCTATCATCGACCGCATTATGCGAGCTAATACCGACATTTACTTCTATATAAAAGGTTTTTATCTTCTGCATGTATCAAATTTGCAATACCTTTATCAAATTTGTAGAATTTATAAGTGTTCTATCAGTCATATTGTTCCCATATTACAAGTTATGCTTAGTTTGGGGCTGAACGGTATTGTGTGAATTGTCATCATCAATTTGTTTTTGTATCTTATTAAACGAATTAATTCAATTTGGTCTTCTTAAATGCGACAAATATTTTAATACCATTTTTTGATATGCTATACTTTAAGTCAGTGAAATTAGCTCTTTTTTTTATTTAAAAGTAATTGTATTATTATTCTGTACATTTCAGTAATTCAAATAACAAAATATAACATAATTAGTATTTTTTATTTTTTAAAACAAAAAGTATTCTAAATTTATCATATCGTTAATTCTTTGCATAAAATAATATTTTACCATCTTATCGTATTAAACAAATGTTTTGTGATGTTCACGGGCTCATCAGATCGGGTTATGACACTAATCTCGACTTATGATACAGAAAGTCGTATAATTTAGACTCGAATTAAAATTCAAGATATTATTTTTAACAAACAAAAGTAAAAGACGTGCCTCAGTACAGGATTGCTCTCAAATGACGTGACTCACTCAGGTTAAACATTGAATCCATAATTTGTTTTAATTTCCATAATAACAATAAAATGTTTAGTGCCATCCTTTAGTGCTAAATTTATTGTTTGTTTATCATTTTTATGTCAGTTAAGATAATTGCAAAAGCCTAGTTCATGCTTTTTGTTCTGTAAGCTCTTTAGAACTCCAGAACTACAAGTATAAGCTACGGGATGTAGGAATATGAAATGACTTTGAAGGAAATTTAATGTAGGTTTACTTTTTAAGTTCTTCTTCTTCATATCGTGTCACTAGTTTTTTAACCGACTTTATCAAAAAGAAGGAGGTTCTCAATTAGTCGTTTTTTTATGTATGTTCACCGATTACTCAAAAACGGCTGAACCGATTTGAAAAATTCTTTTTTGTTTGAAAGAGTATACTTCACAGGTGAATTTTATATAAATTTTATCAAAATCGGTCGAGCTGAAAAAAATCAACGAAAATCTAAAAATTGTATACATCGATGATGTTTTTATGTATTTCAATACCTCGCTGTCTCATTGGAGCAGTGCGTTTATTTGGCCTATTATTTGACCCATATTATACATATACAAAAAACACCTACTTTCCACTAAAAATGTATTATAGGCTCAAATTTCATTCAATGAAGTCGGTTTCTTTTTAGTTTTTAAAACGTAATTATTCAAACAGGGTGGTGAAAACATAAAATTGCGCCTCAGAGGCTCTTTTCGTGAACTTTTTAGGTTCGGACATGCCGGTTTCCTCACGCTGCTTTTTTTTTTGAGAGTACCTACCTACTGGTACAGCGCATATAGGTATATATTTCGAACGGAAAAATCCATTGTGATTGACCGGGCCTAGCCTCGATTTTACCCTCGGAGCCTCGATTTTAGTAATCACTAAAATCGAGGGTCCGAAGCCTAGAATTTTAGGAACGGAAAGCGAGCCTACGAGTGCTTTCCAATTCCAATTCCAAACTATATATATATATATGTAGTCCATATTACTACGGTATACTTCTGACACGGTCGGCATTCTTTCATATCTTGCTCCTATTCTCACTCGACCCTTTTAATATATTCTTTTTAATTTAACTTAGACGAAACAGGTCGTAAGTCGAAGTGACATTTTCAACAATACGGTCGAAATGTTTTCGTATGGTAATGATTTATGTGTAAAAGTGTCAGTGTGAGGGGTTTTTCGAACATCCGCTGTTATTTATACGGAGCCTTTGATGGAAGTATCTTCAGAAGAAACAATAAAATAGTGGGAACGGTGATCTGCATCTGATGTAATAAAAGTAACTAAATTATTAGTAAATAAATTAAATATTTCTCATATAAAAATATAATCCTTCCCTATATTTCCTTTCGTTGCGGGAATCAGGAACTAAGACTAACATTGACACTTTGACATGAAACATTTATTCTCAAATCTTGCCAACATTTATATGTCTACCCTCAATCTAAAATCACATGGCGTTAAAGTTGGACTGTCCTTGTTATTCTAATGTCACAGAATAGAGATGACAAGAGCTTTTAACAACACATTACATAGACTGCGTTCATAAGATAGACCCTAGAGTTTAACCAGCACCTCTTGCATCTTTATAAATAAAATAATCCCGGACATTTCACTCAGCACAATCTGGCCGCAAAGTAAACAGAGCTTGTGTTATGGGTACCACATGACTGATATACTATATATATACTTAAATTTAAATACATACATATTATACGTAGATTCATCCAACTATAGTCGTCCACCGCGGCACAAGATGACTTGGGTTCATATTTAATCAAAAACAAATAATTTTAACAAAAAATATACAAACACTGTGGTACTATCCAAATATCTAATAGCTATTTGGATAGTTTATTATTTTATTTTCGTCAGTTTGACAATAAAATATAAATTTCCAGATCTAACAAATACAAGATTATTTTTGCTAGACAGGAACGCATTGTAAGACGGCACTAATGTTGAAAATAAAGAAAATGATATTAACGAACTGACACAAAAATCAAGTGACATGGTAGGTAGTAGTTATTTTTAAAACGGTTGTCCACGAAACAGTAGTAGCAAAAAATCTGTCGCCTGTTTGCCCTAAAATAAACAAAGTAACAAGAAACATTATAAGACAAAGGTTAGACAGAGAGTTTATGATAGCTTCATTTGTAACAATGAAAGATAGGAAATTGTTATCATTGAGTTTTAAAGAGAACTGTTAGAATTTTTTTTTTGCAAAATTTAAGTAGTTCATCTTAGCTTTCAGCTCAGTTGGTAGTAGCTCTGCCTTTCGCGCTGTATGTAGAGGGTTCGATTCCCTTCTAAGACAAACATTTGTGTGATGAATATAGGTGTTGGTTCTGTGTCGTTAAGTATCATATGCATGTATTTGAAAAATATATAAGTATTCAATCACTTCAATCAGTCATCTGCCGGGTGATTATAGCTGATACTATCAAAACCAATATTTTGTATCAGACAATCAATTTACAATCAATTATTGTAACCAATATAAAACTGGTATAGTTTCATGTACTATTTATGTATTGGTATTACGGAAGGTTGATGTTGATTGTAACACATGCTGTCATATGAATAAAAACTGAACGTACGTAATACCAATCTATAAATCCATACCAATACAAACTAATAAGTATTGATTGTATCATAATCATAATCGCCATAATACAAGCTATGTTAAGTTTCTAAAAGTATACAGAAGTTCACAAACAAAGGCTTCATCACCATGTGAACGTCGAGGCAATCCACCTCCTCGACTCTAATTGAACTACATATCGCAAACGCAAATGAGTATTCCCCCTACCTAGAGACTGTAAAAAAAGTGCTATTAGACACATTTTTAGGTATAATTTATTTTTTAAAACTAGGACAAAACAAAATTACTCATTAGCTTATTTGACTAGATTGTAATATTATTTAGAGTAAGATTAATATTGTGCACTAAAATAACAAAATGGGGCTAGATGGTGTTGTGTGCATTGTCCACTAATAGGTATTTCTATAGTGAAAACTCTAAAATGAAATAGATGTATGTTACTTTTGATTAGATAATGAATCGGCAATTCATATTTTCTTGACTTTGATACATTTCAGCTAATGTCCTCAGCATTGTCTATTATTCTTCAATTAAGATCAAGATCGTTTTATAGACAATTATATAACAATGGAGAATCGTGACAGAAAATGCTTTATTGAAACAGAGACAGCTCGCTTTCTATAGCTTACGGTCCTTGACCATTCCAGAAAGTGGCATAAACAAGGTTCAGTTATAAACGAAAAAAGTCCAAAGGAGATGAGGATGAAATAATTCTTTCTTATTTTGGTCCCGAAGCGCGAGGATGAAATATTGTTATATGGGTAGCAGTAAAAGGCACTTTGTAGTCCCTCGTGAGTTTATAGTTTTATGATCGTTTCTGGCCCTTTGATTCCAAAAAGCGACCATTAGACTTTATTATGTCATTTAAGAAAAAATCCAATGATTGATCTTTAATCAGCTGCTAAATACCTAATTAACGGTGTTATAAACATGTTTTTTAATTATACAAATTTATGGCAACCTGTTGTGGGCTATAATAAAGTTAGGTTATGTGATGCAAGAAAAAATAATAAATATTGCTGGACAATGCACACGACACCATCTAGCCCCAAAGTAAGCATAGTTTGTATTATGGTGACCAGATGACTGATATTATACTTATATCTTTATATTTAAATACATACTTATGATACTATAAAACACCCAGACACAGAACACCTATGTTCTTCACACAGATGTTTATCCTGGGAGGGAATTGAACCCTCAACCTACAGCGCAGAAGGCAGAGCTACTACCAGCTGAGCTGACAGGCCAGTCAAAATCAAAAAGTCAAAAAGTCAAAAATGTTTCAATGGATTTGGAAATACAAAAAACATGTTCCTAGTGGGTACCTAAAATAACTCCAAACAAATATATTTATAATAAAGAATTGCATTAATATGCAACTCTTAAATTTCAAAACCTAGACCTATCAAAATAATGAAGACTCGTGGACAAACAAGAAGATATAACTCGAAATGAAAATAATAACAGATAACAATTTAACTTTTGAAATATACTAAAAACTTGATAAGTATTGTTAAAAAAGAAAAAAAAACTGAAAATAAATTACCTTGAAAAGAATATCCTGTAAAGTACGGCGTCATGTTCAGGGTAGATACCGCCATCGAAGAAAATAAAACTACTAATGAAGTAAACGTCTCTGGAACCACCAAATCAGTTCAAACACATGCAAAAGTCCCGAGAGATCACAATTTCAGTATATCACTATCACAGCATGAGCGCAGACATAATGACGTAGAAGAAACTGCGTGTGTCTAATCCGTGTTACTTTGAAGACAGCTCAGTGCCCACTGACGTGTGATGTAAAGATGTATTTCGACTCTCAAGTGTAATCTTTCACAATCAGCGGTCCAACAAAAAATGGTCAAACTGGCCGCCTCCACAGCCTTTGAAGCCGTTCAACCTTATTGTCTGTCCTTTTCTGCCGCTCGATTGTTGTCATCGGGCATCACTTCCCCGGCATCAGAGTTATCGTATAAATCATCTGATACAAGTCTTTAAGCAATTTCTGTCATTTGATTGTAAATTTTAAACTGTTTTACATATCTTGGATTTCAAAAATATATTCGTTAATCAGAGTTTTTATCGGTTTTGCGCGAATGGTCCGGTTGTAGTTGATTTGGCGTGGGAACGAGACAGCACGAAAGCTTGGATCCGGTGTCTTCAAAGCAAGGAACGCTGGCTTTAACAATGTGTGAGTCGCGCCTGAGTCGCTGTTCCGTGACGAAAAATATGAGGCGTGTTGCCACAACGATCTATAGCTTCAGAGCTCAGGGATTGGTCTATATATGTTTGGGGCGGAGCTTATGAGCACACTAAGAATATCAAACACTATGTTTGTGTGTGTGTTAATTGCAATGTCGCTCTGTGTTCGTGTACCACAGGCATTACTGAATGTAAAATATTTTTTCCCTATGGAATATTATGGGTACTTTATGGTGCAGGATTTTTTTTGAGCTATAAGGAGTAGTCGAAGATTTTTTAACTTTTTTTATTTAACAACTTTAAAAATAAAAATGGGCTTACTAATAATATCTTAATCGTATATCGATAACACAAAAAACACATTTTGCGTGTGTTGTATTATTTCTCTTAAGCGATAGAATCGAAACAATCCATAGCTACTAATAGTATAGGAAATTCGAATGCGTCTGTTTGTTTGTTACAAATCCACAGCTTAACTTAACAGAATCTTGATTAAATTTTACAAGGAGATTTTAAGTCGCGAGGTCTCTCGCTTGCGAAGTCGCATGCAGAAGGCATACATTTTTATACAATAATATGGTAATACTAGCTGATGCCCGCGGCTTCGCAATCATGGTACCTACATAAAAACCAGCGTATATCCTTCTTCAAGGTCCCATCTACCTTTATACCAAAATTAAGCAAAATCGGTTCAGCGGTTTAGGCGTGAAAACGTACAAACAGACAAAGTTACATTCGCATTTATAATACTAGCAACTGCCCGCAGCTTCGCACGCGTGGTACCTACATAAAAAGTAGCCTATGTCCTTCTCCAAGGTACCATCTATCTCTATACCAAAACTCATAAAATCGGTTTAGAGGTTTAGGTGTGAAAACATAACAAACAGACAGACACAGTTACTTTCGCATTTATATTTTTTTTACCTATTCAATTCAATTCATTTATTCATAAAACAATATGCATTGTATTTTATTATATGTAATATACTAGCTAGAAACAAAAATTACACACTACCTAATTGAAACAATATTAAATACGAGGTAGGTATGTAATCCTTACTAATATTATAAATGCGAAAGTAACTCTGTCTGTCTGTATGTCTCGGTTTCACACCAAAACTACTAAACCGATTTAAATGAAATTTGGTACACAGATAGTCCAAAGCCTGAGAAATGACATAGGCTACATAGGCGACATAGGCTTTTTAATTTGAAAAAAGTGTTGTAAAGGGTTGAAAAGGGGGATGAAAGGTTGTATGAATGTATTGTCATTTTCAGAATTATAAATCTCTACTAATATTAAATATGTATGTGAAAGTTACTATGTCTGTATGTCTGTTTGTTTGTTACGTGAACCGATTTTAATGAATTTTGATATAGAGATACATGGGACATTGGAGACGGACATAGTCTAATTTTTATGTAGGTACCACGCGTGCGAAGCCGCGGGCAGCAGCTATTGTTATATAATAATAATAATATGTTTTTATTTCCAAAAAGTAGTTGCAAAATGTCTTACAAGTCATTTATATTTAAATAGTACATACAAGAAAGGTTTGTCATCTTAACTTGTAAAATTATTGTCTACTCACTCTAAGTACCTATTAGGTATATTTTAGTAGAAATAATAGAAATATTAGTAGGGAAATAGGCATACAATAATATACAAGCGTCTAACTCTAAACCTTGATTATTCTTTGGATATATGCGCATGATGATGAACAAAGGCGGTAACGGAATGGTAGCCAAGGGATGCCCAACGGCCAAGAGGCAGACCAGCCGCCCGATAGTCTAACGATATAGTCAGCGTTGTCGGGAACCACTAGATGAGTTGCTAGAAACCGGAAAGAGTGGTATAATAAAGAGGCCTATAACCCAGCAGTGGGTGCAATCGGGCTGAATGATGCGCTAGGAAAAGCGCTAGGACCAGGACGAGTATCTTGCCTGTTCTTCTCGAGCTTGGGTTAGGAGGAATTGGCTCCTAAATTCACCTAATATGTGAGACGTTTCAAAGTAATCCTGTGATTGTATTGAATAATGTATCTTTTGACCTTTGAATTTCGGTGATGATGATGATGATGACGATATGCGCATGTTTTACATAGTTTTTACATGTTAGACCAACTATTAATTATTGTATTTCTACATAATTTACCAAAGTTATTAAGAACACAATGTGATCTATTAGTAATTGTGATTAGTGATTAGAGCACTGGTGGTCTAGTGGTATTGTCTCCGCTTTTCGATCCTAAGGTTGTGTTCGAATCCAGTCGTGCACCAATGTTAAAATGTTAGAAGACATGTGCACGATAGGAGCCTCTGAGACGCACTTTAATCCATTTATCTAAGTACAAACTAATATTATAGTATGTTTCTATGTTTATGTTTTCTATGTAATGGGCAAACTCAAAAGCTACTTAACCGAATTTAAAAACTCATTTTTATATTTTGAAGTAAAAACTTCTTTAGCACCGTTGTGATTTGAAAGTCGAGTGTGATTTGAAACGAAAAAGCGACTGTAAAAAGAGACAGACACAAAAATTTATAAGATTTAACGTAGGAGAAAATGAGATAGGAAGCATTATACAGTGTTTCTTACATTCGACGTTCTAAAATTTTTTAAGGTTTCACTTCTACCACGTGTGAATTGCACACATGTTTTTTTTTATCATTGATAGACGTTTGACCACGAACTCGCCTGATGTTAAGGGACGATGTGGCGAAGACGCCACACTCATGTCTAGAAGATATTTATTTATTCTGGACTTGAAGAGACCCAGATTGTAGAAAAGACAGACGACGGCAAAGCATTCCTATCCTTGGCTGTACGCATAATAAATGTTTAAGCAAAGTGCTTTGTTCGTAAGGGTGGTAGACTGACAAGGTATGGATGGTATTGAGCGGTACGTCTGCTTGTCCTGTTGTGAAAAGGAGATGGTGGAATTAGATCATGCAATTCCTTGACACATTCTCCGAAATGTATTCCATAAAAGATCGAAAGGCAAGCAACTTTACCCCGGTGCTCGAGTCTCAACGATTAGCTGCTAACTCTTTCCTATAGAAAGCTACGTAATACTGCTTTCATAATAACTAGAGATCTTTACGAAAATTCCATTAATAATAATAATAATAATGCCGGACATTTCACACAGCATCATCTGTACAATAATGTAACCTAAGGTAGCAAAAAATATTTAAATAATTATTTTGCGTGCGCTGCTTATTATAATTATTTGTACCCATGCTTTTTATAATTACTATTTGATGCCGTGCGAAGCTGGAGCAGGTCGCTAGTTTTTTATAATCATGCACAGTTTACACAATACCATTGAGACCAAAACTAAGCAAAGTTTGTACTCTCTATATGTATTTCTCTCGGGTGTTTCTATGTATAATATGTATGTATTAACAAAAAAAAAGTATGTAAGTTGTATATTAGTCATTTGGTACCCATGACACAAGCTCTGCTTACTTTGGGGCCAGATGATGTCGTGTGAAATGTCCGGCATTATTTATTTATTTATTACTACGTAATGAAAATGGTTGATTGAAATATAGATATAAATAACAATGATCAAAATAATTAAAAGTTATACTTTACATTTACACAATCCTTGAGATACTTAGCAGTTAACAAAGTTTTCCTTGCGGCGGAGGTTATTAAGGTAAGAGGTGTACTGCGAACCGAACCGTGAGCAAACGTCGCCAGTAGTCAGATTACTTGAGGTTTGTTCAACAATAGTAGAGTCGTGGATCATTGTATTTTATATCTTATTTACATTGATATAAATTTCACCATAGCACTCTTCTTTAGCGAATCAGACTCTAGTGATGCAGTGGGCCAAGGTCCGGCTGAGACGCAGATGGTTGCAGGTTCGATTCCCGTCGAGAGACAAATATTTATATGATCTGCAAGTATTTGTCTCGGGTATGAGTGTTTCTATGTTTCATATGTAATATTTTCAAAAAAAAAACTATATATGTAGTATATCAGTTATGTGGTATCCATAACACAAGCTTAGCTACTTTGGAGTCAGATGATGATGTGTGAAATGTCCGAGATTATTTATTATTATTAGGTAGGTGGGTATTTTGTAAGTCTATAATATTTATCACACAAATGTTTGTTCTGGAAGGGAATTGAACCTACAATCTACAGCGCAGTGTTTTGTTAATATCAACTTAGCTGAGAGGCATGTAAAAGATAATTAGGTTGCGAAAATATACGGTTGTGAAATCAATTTATCCTTTAATCTAAACAAACTTTCAGCAATATAATATTAGTCTTGTTCATATCGTGTCATCATGTATCTAGTGATTTCAAATCATTGTGGTGAAAGGATTAAAGTGTGTGCAATTTCTTTTTTTGCACTTGGCAGAAGTCTTCGAACTTTTTAGGTCCTACGATTTTCTGACTATGTTTCATTCACTGTTTGAGAGTATATCGCACATTTTTCGAACAGAAATATTCATTGGTGCAAGAACGGATTCAAACTCATGGTTTTAGGATCGGAAGGAGGGTCTATCTTATACTATCTCACTGCTGGGCAAAAGCCTACCCATCTTTTTATCACGTATCTCAGTCTGTGTCAAATCAGTATTCTAAATCAGTATCAATCAGTTCTAAATCAGTATTTTATATCTTCTATCCGCTATCTGGCTTACACAGTGCAAGCTTGGTTTAGTCAAAACTATTGGTATTGTGTGAATTTTTCAAGATTATAAAAATCTATTAGTGACCCGCCTCAACTTCGCACGGCATCAAATAGTAATAATAAAATTGATGATGATGATGATGATGTAACTTTCTATAGGTGTAAATATATTTTTTAATGGAATCAGTAGTTTTTGAGTTAATCTATTACAAACATACTGACATTCAAAAAATATATTAGTTACGGTTTAGGTCGAAAATATTATGTAGACTGTCGTGTTCTAGCGATACGTAACACTTTGTAAAGTTTCGCATTAGCTCACTACAGTTTGAAGGGTTGTTTAAACGGGCCTGTGAAGCGTTGGTTGGATTTAATTAAAATTGGTAACTTGATTCAAGGTTTTTCGTAATGAGTCGATTTCTGTTGGATTTCGATATTTCATTGTTACAAACTTTATCTTGTTCATTAAATGGCATTTACTTTTGACTTGGCAACAAGGTCATTGGTAATGGTTGATTAGTGATTACTCAGGTTAATGAACATAGGTACCTACTGATATATTATTTTACACTGTTAGTAAGTAAGTATATTTTCAATATATTTGAAACTGCTCTAAGACTAGGACATCAAAATGATGATAGGTAAACATATTTTTTTGAAATCTTATTGGTTGTCTTTGAAGCCGTCTTTAATAAATATCACAGTGCAAAATGTCATCGTGGTAAGATATAGTCTGAAAGTAGGTTCAGAATTAGGGTCGAACAGACAGACGACTATCAAGAATTAGGAAAAAAAGATAAAAAAAGTATTAGCATCTTATTTTAAATACAAGATGGCGGACATTATTTTTTTAATAAAACGTCATGAGTTCTGCTTTGACAACTTTTTTTTCATTCTACCCAGCAGTCGCATTGAGATTTCTGCTATGAGAACTATTTTTTTTTTCTCAAAACAGCAGCTTCACACCATAGACGCGAGTTTCTTGAAACTTGCACTACGCGCTAAAACTAGTCCATCTATAAGGGTTCCTTGTTGGAGTTCAAAACCTAAAAAAACGTAGTGTCAGTACTTTATTTGTGGTTGCACGAATTAGTTCAAACTTTTGTGCGATTTCAAAGGAGCAAAGCATCTGCAATTAGCTCCACAGTTGACACTGCACGCGTTATTAAAGACCTCTTCACACGCGCGACACGGCTGCCGCATGTCGCACAAAAAAGGCGTGAAACGCGCTGAAATCGCTGCGACAACGCTTCAGGGCCCATTTCACGTGAAAGACGCCGCTGATGCTGAAACTATGCAGTGATGGGCCGCACACGACGGCTGTTTGTTTATTTGTTTATTATGTGTCGTTTTTTAGTAGTGTGACGGTATCTTTACTCACGATAAAAATATTTCTTATAATTATTGTGAACACAACCAACACAAATTAAAGGGTATATAATAAATAAACCTTTTAAAATAGCGGTATAATATATATTTCGCTATATATAATATGTTTAAATAATAATCATTTTCTGTTTCGATGAGTAGTAATGATACGTATTAAAGAGACCTTTCTGTATTAGAGAACTCTTCTTTCTGTCTTTTCATCCGTCTGTGCTGTAGGTTGAGGGTTCGATTCTCTCACAGGACCAACATTTGTGTGATGAACACAGATTTTTGTTCTGCGTTTGGGTATTTTAAAGTATGCAAGTTTGTATTTCAAAATATATAAGTACATATTATATCAGTCATCTGGTTCTTATAGTACAGGCTATGCTTAGTTTGGGGTTAGATGGTACCATGTGAATTGTTCAGCAATATCTATTTATTATAGGCAAGTAATGGATTGCTTAAGTGTAGGTATTATAAGTACTTTATTTTATTTAGTTGATGTCTGCTTGTTGTGCAGGACTTTGCTGCAATGATAGTTAGTTTTGAAGGTGACCGACCACTGACCATAGTACAACAAAGAAGTAAGTCTCTTCTTCGTAGATGGCATGTGTCATAGTGATGACTATTTAGCCAATGTCAAGTGTTTAAATTGTTACTAGTTAAAAGTCACAAAGTCGTTTATTTCGTTCGTCATTTATTATCTTTATATATATAATTCTACTGTACGTGTGTATGTCACTGAACTCCTCCTAAACGGCTGGACCGATTTGAATGTTTTTTTTGTGTGTGTTTAAATGGATTCGAGAATGGTTTAGATTTTCAATTAGATAACTTTAAAAATAAAACGCACTAACGAAGTCGTGAACGGGACAGCTAGTTATATGTAAAATGGTGGCATTTCATAATATATGTATACAGATTATTTTGGCTCGAATCACAAAAAAATACCAAACTTTTATTCTATCGAAAATTTATAATTATTTGAGAAAAATACATTTTATATGAGCGCAATGATGCTTCGCAAGATGACCAAAAATAATGCAGGAGGTCTCGTAATATTCCTACTAAATAAAGTAATATTAAACCGGTCTATACTCAATCAACGTTATTTTGAATCCATTCAAAAATGATCATAGTGCAAAAATAAAACGCTTGCGGCGCGTTTCGTACACTAATGAGGGGCGGACGGTGGTCTGCGCTAGAGATGTACCGATGAGGAAATAATTTGAATGCTCTGAAAAGTACATATCTTGTGTTTAAATCACTTCTTTTCAAACTGACGAAGATGATGAAAGCTTTATAATTGCAATAAAGAATGATAATGATTAGGTAATCATAAGAGAAAATAACTCCTACTTTTATAATACAATGTTGTTGAATATTTTGTTTAGTTTCTTCATATGTGCCGAATGAGGTATTCCCACAAAAACTGCTCCTACGAAATACGCTAGGTGCGTATTTCGTAGGAGTAGTTCTTGTAGTTTCTTGTAGTAATGCCTAACACGCACTGCGAATTATTTCACCTCGATTTTTCTCGCTCTATTCTGTGGAACAAGGAATAAGACGTTAGCGCACGCACTAGTGGAAAAACTGAAACTGAAAATTACATTCTTTTCATTCACTCTAGAATAGCGCGTAAAAATTCACCGCGAAATAATTTTCAGTGCGCGCTAGGCTTAAATACCATTTAAATAACCTGCCTTGGTTCCGATATTTTTGCATATAAAAATATTTATTTTAGTTGATTGGATTGGGTAATAGTCTCAGTCTTCTTATATATAAGTCTTCTTCCCAGGCTAGCAAATGTATCAATGCAAATATTATAAACTTTAAAATGTCTCTCTATTAGTGTAGGTATTTGTTTGTTACCTTTTCACAAGTAAACGTTTTAATGGTTCTTTTTTAAATTTAGTATAGAGATAGATTTCATTGCACCTTGGAGACGGACATAGGCTGTTTTCTATGTAGGTGAAGCCACTGGTAGAGAATAAACCGTCAATATCAGCGCTCTGAATTGAGTGGTCAGCGCACGGGCTAGGGTAGCTGGCAGTTGAGAATAAAGTCAGAGCTACGAATTAAATAAACTCTGTGCATAAACTTTCGGAGTGTAGAGCATTGACTCCTCTATGAGCACACCTCTAGTCCAAGCGATAAATAATACGGATGCGTTGCCACACGACTATGTGCTAATTGCAGCACACAAAAAGCGGTGGGTGAGACAGAAAAAGTAACAACACTCGAATGAGGTGCAAATTCATACAAACGAGGCGCGAATTTGTATTATATAAATAGGTGCCTAAAATTTGTTTAAATTAGTTACTTATTTATAAAGGAACCTTTTATTATCAAAGCAAGATTTAACTGGCATTTTTGTGTTTCAATTCAAATGTTATGGTCGGTCTCTGACTAACCCTCTTCTCGGACTTGGGTATGGAGGAATTGGCACCTCAATTCATTTAGCACATAAGACAGTTGTATGAAATCCATGTGATTATTGATTTATTTTTTATTTTTATTGAATAAAACTGATTTGAGCATGAATTTAAGATATTTTCAAAGTTCTAAGAAATTACAGAGATCTGAGAATTTATGTCAATAAATATTCCGATTTTCAAGAAAATTATTTACAAGTTTTTTTTCAATCTTGACCCGGGTTTATTCCTTTTTTGGTACTTAAGTCACTCAAAGTATATTGGAATTAAGGAGATGGAGAATTCTATTACCAGGACCTTAAATAAACAATGATTTTTATAGTAATAATTATGTCGTGCGTGAAGATAAATGATTAATCTTATAATCACGCACTAACTAATGTTTTGTAAATTATTTTGTCTTCTTTATTCAATGACATTATATTGACAAGGGCAGATCATACTTAAACGCCACGTTAGCTAAATATGTGAATATAGAATAGAGAGTAAGTTGAACTTTTTCTTATATTTTAATTTATGTAGTTCCCAAACGTTTACTCGCATTAAGGAATCACCTGCGACATAATGTATGGCACATGTAGTTATAACACATGTACGGCAACAGAGTTTTTTTTGCCACGTAGTGACTATTTAATATTCTCTATCCACATGTCACAGGTTGCGCCCGTCCGGTAATTAGTCGCATTCGCCTCGCCCCCGGTTCCGTGTCGTAATTTGTAGGCAACCTGTGGGACATCAATTATATGTGGGAAGATGAATTCTATAATTTATTTATGTTTGTGGTGTTTTAATACCATGTTTTGGTGGTATGTCTAATTGTTTATGTACTGACGACGGTCGGACAAAGGGTCGAATGAACGGACGAGACTTACCGCCAAATTATTGATATTAGTATAGATTTAACTTCTAGTATAAGTTTTCATTGTCTAATCTATACTAAGAAGTGGCCATTAGGCCTAGCAGGCAATAACAAATTAATCCGCGCTTTACTCAAGTCTATTTTGAAGTATGTCAATAAGTATGAAGTGTATCGCTTTTAGCGATAAGGCCGCCCATTGTACAACTTTATTGCTAATTGTTTTTTGTATGTTCTTTCTGTACACAATAAAGAGTTAATTTATCTATCTATGTAGTTTTTATCGCATTTTTATCCGTAATTTAGTTCGAGCTCAGTTACTTAGAAGAAATCGCTTTCAGTGATAAAGCAGCATAGTTCTATGTTGTCTTATTTTTTATATACTTAATCGTTTCGTTCAATGTCAATCTATCTATCTACCTATATTTCGGGCACTTGATAACGTACCAGCCTTTCTGGAGTCGAGCTGTGTGATACGTGATAGTGGCAAGAAAGCTGATGGTATGACTCTTGTCCCTGGACGCTACTTGCATCGATACCCTGGCCGCATCCCATCTGTCAGGGACTCCGTTAGAGCTGTTGTGGCGGCTGATGATGCCGAGGACCTCGTAAGGCGCAAATATGCCGGTCTCGAAATATTTGCGAGTTTTGGATTCAAGACTTTGGGCTATGCTCACTCACTTTCAAAATTATTTCACGGAGTCTGGTTGAAACATCGTCTGACCCAAGAGCTGGCTTATATGCGGTCTAGCGTATTAGTATTTCCATCAACGTGGCAATGTCACCATTGTTTTGGAGAAGCTGCCCTCTGACGGTGATCTGAATCAGCTGAGCTATTTATAAACCGTTTTAAACGGTCTCAACTGCTTTATATTAAAATTATATTGTTGTATATTATACTATAGATTTATGTTATACTTTTATCTATTCACAGTAACCAAGATAAACCCATTCATGTTCATCACTTAATTTTAAATACAACACCCTTAAAAGCCTCTATAATACCTCTAACCTATTAGAAGAGATTAAAATCGACGGAATAGTAAATGTACTGAAACGTTCAGCGAATGGGCCCATAACGCGGCGTGTGAAAGGGGACCGCCCTGTGTGAAAAACAAACTCGTAAAAATGTGTCCAAATGACATGTAAAATTTTTCTATGTCACTATGAGATATTGTAATGATCCGTTACGAAAATACGTAATGGCGGGTCATGCAAGAGTGGTATTAGACCGCCCTCGAGGCATGTGTGACGATGGCTTAGGCCCTGGCCAGACGTGCGAAACAGCTCAGATAAGGGGTAAACAATTAGACCTGTGGAAAAATTTCTAACCAACAAAAAGTCTGCTTGAAAAGCGCCGCACAATATTATATCAATTTGATTGATACATGAATAATTTAATTGATAAATTAATTAGCATGTCTTAGATTTTTGAAAAGATTAATTTTTAACGGTGAAATAGGGTTCTAAATCATGTCAAACCTTTTTAAAACCAATTTTTAAACCACTTTTTTAATACATTTTGATAAACACGTCTTTTACTTACGTTTTATTTTGTCGATGGAGGCACCAACTCTGTTTCGATTCATCTAAGTATGATATCTTATTTTTTAATAACAATATTTGTACAGGTTTTATGTCTGCTGACCCTGCTGCTTGTAACAATGTGTTATGTATTTGATATTTTAACAATATAAAATAAGTTGGCGTGGGTACCTGCGTGAGCTTGAAGCTGATAACTGGCAGGAAATTGCAAAGGACCGGAGAAGAACTCATTTTGGGTCCCTGCGTCAATGGAGTAAGTAAGTAAGTGGGTAGGAATGTTAACATAAGTAAACTATTTTGGGTCGAACAGGGTTAAATACCTATTGGGTAGAATGTTTTTGGGTCGAACGGGGAAGCACCCATATAAATTCAGCGTAGCACTAACAAATATTAACCTCCCTTAGATATTTTGTTTATGGCATTTTGGTTTTCAAGGCTGGTTGGATCGCGGTCGACCCGAATCGCGCATTCTGTAGATAGGCCTAATTCCATAACACGAAAGAAAACCCAATCCACTCACGGCTCTCTGTAAATTGAATAAGATAATGGGAAGAACACAGATAAAGAACGATGGAAGCGACATCGAAATGCTAATTTTAATTATGCTTACTCGTTTTCAATTAGCGGACGCGAATGATTGCGAGAGTATACTATTAATTAATCTGTGGAAGTGCCGGTTGTCCAATTTACGATTTGCAGTCGATAGGCATACAATAACTCCTTTTACAACATCGAATTTAAAATTAGAAACCAGTAGTTAGATGCAGTATAATTTGCTACATACCTCAGAGAAAGCTAGCCTGCAGTGCGGGACAGGTAGCTGTAAAAATTCGGGTAAGTGGATTTTACTAATATACATAGCAAATTGAAGCTTTTCATTTCTGTATGGTTCTTATTTTTATGCGAAACTAGTTTTGATACAAAATTTATAAATCTTTTATTAATATGCCTTCATGGTTCATTCCAAAACGAGACAATTTCAGTAAACTTTCTACAGATAAGCTCTCTTACTTTAGTTAGAGCAATTGAGCATCTAATACAAGTATCTATGACTGGCCTGTCAGCTCAGTCGGTAACAACCTTCTGCGCTGTAGGTTGAGGGTTTGATTCCCTTCCAGGACAAACGTTTACGTGATAAACATCAATGTTTGACTGTGTCTGGGTGTTATAAAAGTATCTGTATGTATTTAAAAATACACGCTATTTGGGGCTAGATGGTGTTGCATTGATTTGCCATAGATTTATATTTATTTGGAGTAATTGATGTTGCGTTGTCCGTTCCAGAGATGTATACCTCTAGGTGCTATGTGTCCCATATTTAACACATTTGACTTGTTTCCACAAAAACGCGCGGTTGAGGCGTGGCTTGTAGCGGCGCGATCACACGAGTTTTTTTTGTTTTTTTTTTTAATCTGTCAACATTTTTTATTTTTTATCTGTCGGCATCTTTAACTTGTGTCTTGGCTAATGACAGAAATTAACATTCCCATATTTCGTTTGCCGTCGACTCTGAAAGGATACAATTAAACTGTTTTGACGTCGATAGAATGAGCAGTCAATTTGGGGATGAGAATAATGGAAGAGAAAGAAGGTGGGTAATTAAATGTGATAGTACCTAATTGTTCTTATCTACAGGAGGAAAATGATTTAAAGTTTTATTCTTTAAAATAAAACTTTAAATTCATTATCTCAGGCGGGTCTTGGTCATCTGCGCCATAGAGGTTGTCAAAATAAGCACCATACCAAAATAAAAAAATACTTATTCAGAACTAGTCTTCAAAACAAGAACTAAGAAATAGAAACCTAAGTGCATATACATAAATGAATAGTGCCCTGCGATCGGCGGTTCTATCGTAGTTACGATTTCTACCAGAGAACATCGATGGCAACAAAGTCCCTCAATCAAAAACCTCAAGCGATAAAATAAATCGGACAAGTGCGAAAGTGGCTCCTGAAAGGTAACATACCTACGTAACATACCTTTTCTGCATTGTGGTTCTTTTACCATTGGTTACACTTACTAGTTCAATGGTCGAACACTGTTTTTAAATTTGTAATCACAAAATATATGTGATTCTTGTGAGTTCGATGTATGTGGCATAAATTACCGTATTTTTTATATTTTTATATTATATTGATTGCGTTTATTGCGTTGAAAAGCTTACGCAGACAGACGACGTTGTCAACCGTTCAGCTGGCGTGATCATTAGCATTTGTGCGAAGTTAGTCGGCAGAATTGAAGTTGTCGCTGTAGTTACGTTTTATTATTAAAAACTTGTCTGTCTGACGGACTCTTACACTTCTTTAGACTTAGCCCTCATTCGCCAAAATTCGCCAGGTCTATAAAATGTTTGCATACTCTGTCAGCTGAGTTGGTAGTAGCTCTGCCTTCCGCGCTGTAGGTTGGGGATTCAATTCCCTTCCAGGACAAACATTTGTGTGATGAACGTAGGTAATAAAAATAATAAAATTAATGTCGGACATTTCACACACTATCACCTGGCCCCAAAGTAAGCAGAGCTTGTATTACTGATACATGACTGATATACTACTCATACAACATTTTTTTTTTTAAGTTTTCTGTCTTGGTGTTATAAAGTTTCATATGTACCTATGATTTAAAAAAATATATAAGTATTTTCATCAAAACACACGTTATGATTTATCTAGTTTGGGACTAGACAGTGTTACTTATTTTTAAATGCAAGAACTTCGTTCTAAAATGACTTTAAAATGAAAGTGGTCATTGAATTAAAAGCGATATAGATACGAAGTGTAAAGGTAGATAACTAAACCTTTGCAAAACAAGTTGAACACTTGTGTGCTGTCAACTTCTAATCTGCATGAGATCTGTGAAAGTTCTCGAGTGCGTCGACAAGCCACGCACCGGAACAATAGTCTTTTCATTAAGAGTAGAGTTATGAACCATTGCAATTTGTGCCTTAGACCATTGATATAAATGTTACCTCACGACTTTTCTCTTTGCATACATGCTCTAGCTTTGTTTGTATAGAGCTTTGTAGCCTGTTAGGGCAAATGTCCATCAAAGGGTTGAGGAACTGCTTTCATAAAACATTAAAGTCACTCCTTATCCCTTTGCTTTTAAAAACACTTAGGTAGGTATAAAAGTTTTTAGGAATTTAGCGGAACGAATTATTGTGATTCTACTGTTATTCTACATACGAAAGTGTGGATCACTCTTGAACGGCTGACAAGATATTTAGTCTTTCACTTGGAATACCATATTGCCTACCATTTAACCGAATTCAAAAAGAAGGAGGTTCTCAATTCGGTTGTTTTTTATGTTTGTTACCCTATAAATCAAATAAATAAATAAACTCTGTCATTTATTAACCGATTTGAAAAATTATGTTATATGTATTTCTTATTAGTCTTGTTGTAGAGTCCTACCATCAAGTAGTCTTAGGACCAAGTTTTAATTACCTATACCTATACCTAAAGTTAAATAAATAACAAGATGAAAATAAGTGAAATAACGTTAATGAATTTTAAATGCAATGAGTAACAAAAAATATTTAGTTTATTACCGTTGAAGTTTTAATAAATTTTACTCATAAACTCAGGTAAGTACACAAGAACAAATATGCAAGTAAGGCTGCTTATGGGCCGTCTACGTGACGTAGGGCTGCCAGTAAGCTCGTAAGCGTTCTATTTATAGCTCAGGAAACGTGAAAGCGGAGAAAATTAATGTTTGCAGATGCTTTGAGTTCTTCTCGACACGCCAGACGACTTAAGGAATTTGCTGCCAAGAAAATTAGTTTGTGAAAAGTGGAAAATGTTTTCCTTGAAAAAAAAAAGAATTAACTTTTTTTGATAAATAGATAATTCTTTATTGACTACCTCGAGGAATATTAGAATAACATTATTATATTTAATTATATTTTTATATCTTATTATCATATTTATATTCACACACATATATCTATATATTCATACGTGAAGCAAAAACTTTTTACCCCTTTTTACGAAAATTGCGCGGACGGAGGAGTATGAAATTTCGTACACTTATAGTTTATATAGAGGAGTGCAGAATGCTATTTTTTTTAAATTAAATATATATAAAAATACCTAAATAATAATTAATTATGGTCGAATTTCGACCAGAAGACGACCGAGGCGAGAGGCGAATTAGGCGAAGTACACATAATTACATACAAGCATCACCTTGATTACTTTCGGTTTATTTTGTTAGCTATACTTAATGTAAATCCGTTATTGGCTGTCGATTATAAATTTGATTATTTTGTGTACTATTTTAAGAGCGGTGGATTTTGTACTACGAATAAATAAATCAATTATCATGATTTTGAACATAATTTTCATTTAAAACGAGATATATATGTTTATCTCGAGATCATGGCGCATGCAACTGTGCCGAAATATCGGGAAGCCTAAAAACTGACATCTGACATATCATGGTAAATATCCCGTTTTAAGTGAAAATTATATTTAGGTACAGCTTCGCATAGTGGTAATTAAACAAAAGTAGACTTTATGCTATTCCAAGTTTCATCCAAATCCAAACCAAGAATTTACAAATCAGGAATCCACAAATTTACAACACCTAATCATCCACTCAAACTTTCGCATTTGTAAGAATAGGTTCTTATTATCTACACTAATAACGAAATTATAAACTAAATTATAACACTAAATTATATCTATATTAATGCGAAAGTGTTTCTGTCTGTCTATTTGTTACGTCACAATTAAACAACTGAACGGACCTTGATGAAATTTGATAAGAATATGTATTGCTTTGGGGGAAGAACATAGGCTTTTTTGTCTCAAAAAAACACATTGAAACTTATATTTCCTTAAGTTAGGGATCTGACAATTCATATTTAGGCTTTTGGTAAAGATTAAAGAAACTTGTGTTTTAACGTTTTTGCAAAATAATTCCTGAAGGGGGATTAAAGGGGATTAAACTTATGAGATATTCCTTATATGCACAGAATGCATTCCTTCCAAAATAAAAAAAGGTTCTAAGCATACGCGGACGAAGTCGCGGGTAACAACTAGTATAATATATTATATATATATTATTTTGATAACAAAGTTCGTTTGATTTTACAAATACAATGAATGCTCTAAGGAATGCCTATAAAAACTGAAGAGGCATTTCATTATTGACACAGTGGTGCTGTCACAAACACTTGACTCGATCCTCGTTCTAATCCCTAGGCACCACTCGATTTTGTTTTGACACATGACACACGTCACAATTGACATTACAACTATGCAGCCACTGGAGTTTCTGAAAACATGCTTGTTTTCATTTCATTCATTTTGCGCGTGAATAAAAAAACATAATAACTCCATGACTCGGCGTTCTGTGCTGGAAATATAAAAACCTTGAGTTTTATCAAAAATATGATGATTGATAATATTTGGTGAGCGAAAGGTTTTGCCTGTTTACTTGTTACATGATGTGATTTTTTAAAGCATTCATTCAGTGTCTAAAATTCTCATTTTCTTATTGAAGATCTGACAACTACGGCTATAGATCTGTGCTGTACTTCGTACGTTTAGCGGTTTTATCTATATCTATAAAAGGCGATGTATGTATGTATGTTCCCTATAGACTCCGAATGGGCTGGACCGATTTCGATGAAATTTTTAGGAAGTTATCAGATTGGCCTAGCCGCTGATCCTGCAAAGTTTAGTAGATCTGATCAACAGAACTTATTTTTTTTTGCATTTATTAAATAAGTTATGAATATGTAGATTGTATCTTAGGAACAGATATAGGCTACTTTTTATGTATGTACTATGCGTGCGAAGCCACGGGCAGAAGCTGGTTAACTATATTGATGACCACTATTGGCATTTACATTGAAGAGTTTTCATGCATCGGTGGTGAGCCTTCGCTCTGAGCTTCCGAGTAAAACTTTCGCATTATCAAAATGAAAAGGTACCATAAAACAAATCAATTGTTTTGGTCTCCCAAATCATCAAATATAATAAGCTATGACGTCACTGCCAGCTGGCGCATGCACACAGGGCCAGTCGATCAGATCACTAACAATACACTGAGCACAAAACTTCATAATTAGCATGAAGACTTTTTACCGTCACCATTGTAGGCGCGATTCGGCAGCTGCGATATTATGTATGATGTTAATATACGACACACGTTTTTGTTAAAATTGAAAAATTATGTCATCGGTGGAGCTACGGTATGAGATGGTTGATAGGAATAGGTGTTAAACGTAAGAAAAGTACAATACAAAAACAATCAAGTCAAGGCAAAATATATTTTATTCAATACAATCACAAGGATTACTTTGAAACGTCTTATATACTAGGTGAATTCAGGTGCCAATTCCTTCTAACCCATGCACGAGAAGAACTGGAATGAAACTCGTCCTGGTCCTAGCGCTTTTTTGCATGATCTTATAACTACCTTCACTTCGAAAAACTAATAGAAGAGAGTTTATACAGACGTGAATCATTGCAATTTACATTTTATGTCATTGACATTAATATTAGAGGACGCTTCTTCTTTTACTAAACAGACTAGTTTGAGGCTAGAACACAAGGTGTGTTATTCGCGAAAGTTTTAAATAAGAAATTGTTATGTATCGATTGTAAAATCAAAAATTATGGATTGTCAAGACAAGAAGGATTGATTTTACACATGATGTCCATTCCGCAAATAAGACAATACTAACATTATATCTAAATAATTATGTCTTATTCTAATTCCAGGGAACGCTGCCCTCTGGCAGTGATCTGGATCAATTGAGCTATCAATAGATCGTTTTAAACGGGTCTTTTAATAGCTCAACTGTTTCACATGTATTGTATATAATTCTGTACATATTTGAATAAATAAATGACTAAATTATGTCTCGGATCGGTTCTTCATAAACAAACAAATTTATAATTACTAATATGCTTATGACTATAATAAGTTATACTAGTTAATGGTTTTTCCAACTAAAGCTTCCATATTAGTTTTTTTTTTAATTTTTACATTAAAAATAGTTTTGTCTGATATCTTGAATGTTCTTCTTACGAAGGACAGTTGAATACTTTACGCAGTTCGTATAACAACCTAAAGGCAGTTGGAACGCGTGGTATCTTGTCAAATGTCATGCTTTTGGTCACGCACCGACCAATATCTATGAAGCTGACATTCGAGTGACAGTTACAGTAGTGGTAAGAGGTGGCGCTACTGCTCAGACTAGGCGTCAAATATTTGTCAAAATATTCTATTATAACATGTTATTTACATAAATACCGTAGGTATCAATGTGAAATAAGTAGATTAAGGGTTAATGCGTGGATATCTCTGTTCAAGGTTTTGGCAAGGATTTTTATAAGGCCAAAACTAAGCCGCATTACTACATAGAATGTACTAATTTAAGAACATAGATCTTCAGTGTATAGATTTCCGAGTATAAATGCTTACAACAACAAAGGTTGCTTTTTATAAATTTATTCGGTTAGAAATAGGTAAGTAAATTACTTGCCGACCTCAAATTATACAATCAGATATTCTGTTTCCAACATTTCAGAACACGAGTACGTTCTTCATACACTATACGAGTACATTTAAATGGTTACATTTAATTGCAAAAGCTTAGGTCACTCACATTACCTTGAGCTTTAATTATCTAAAGACTAATGGCGTTAATGATCGATGATAAAGTAATTACAATAAAACACAAAGTTTGAGCTCGACTGCCGCAAAACTAAATCCATCACAAGACCAAAAAGATACGTCTCTTTAACGATTATTTCATGCAGACGGTCGTATAAGTTTCAAAGCTGCAGTAAAATAGTACATAAATTTACACCCTTTTTATAAGTGAGCCTTTTGACGTGAGCACATACGAATGTTCCCAGTGATTTAGTATTATTACTAGTAAATAAAAAGTAGTAGGGGAAGGGAGGTGGAGCGACATGCTATTGTGTTATGCGATAAGAGTAGGGTCCGAAAAATAATGTTACGAGCGACAGCGACTTTGTAATTGATTCACTTATGTCCCCGTACGAGGCTTTTATATGAGCTGCTGACGTGTCCACGTCCGTTTCGGTAGTCGTTGCAAAAACAGACCAAAAAATATCCATATTTAGATTTAAATTATTCTATTCCGTGATACAAAAGTGATCAAGACAGAATTTACGGAAACAATGCAAAGTGATAAAACGAAGTCATAAAATGTTAAGTTACATGTGAACATGACTGTGCAGTGAATCTTCGATAATTAAAAACATAAAAATGGATTACACAACAGGAACTACGTCTTCCATGAACAATATGAGACCAATTTTCGGCGCATACGCCTTTCAAGGTGAGTCTCGGATTATGGGCGATAGACACGAAAGGATCAGAGAGATGAGAAAAAGACCCGATATGGTTAATTACACTGTTCCCAGATACCAATAAAACAGGCAATAATACGTCGGAATCAAAGAACCGAAATCAATATCGGCTATTGCCTAAACAATAAAAAATTGGGCATAGTGCATTACGTTTATACTCCATGGACGGTTCCGTAAAGAATTGTTATGGCATTCCGATGCTAAAACAGACAACTTTTTAAGATCACCTTCACTTAATTTAACAGGATGAATGAATATCATTTCACAAAATCTTAATCCTGTGCAATAAAAACGAGGATTATCTATCGCTTGTTATCTTTGCTTGAGGCTATCGTAAATACGTGAACACATGTGTCGAACGAAACCGAACGATATTGATAGTAAAACGATCTCATGATCACGGCAATCATAGACCACGTGCAACCCTAATAAAATCACAACAACGAAACTATAGTCATATTCCTATTAGGTATCTATTAACGCAGATCACTAAAAAAAGTTACCTTTCAAAGTGCCGCTTATTAACCTCTCATCGAATCCGACCGTAAAATGTAAACTCGATAAAGCCACCAATTAAAACTAAATATGAGAATATCGACAATCAAAGCGCGAGCCGCTACATCTGACACCGAAAAACAGAAAATCTTTTCTCCAAAAAATAAATCGTGCTTTTTGTCGAGAACGCAAGGTCGCAAACGCAGCATGATTTTTGCCTTTCGACAAGCGCGATTACGAGCCGAACCCGCCGAGGTAATATTAGCTCCGGCTTTATTTTAAACCTTATACCGAATGATTAACGGAAGACCATGTTTTTCGATTACCGACACGAAGTTTGTCGAGTGTTATAATACAGGGTAGGTGGTGATAATAACAATGCTTTATGAAAAGGTTTAGTCAGCTAATTTGTTTTTTCTCGGCTACTGTCGATCTCGGTAGCGATGCAGGCTTTTTTGTTACTGGAGATCAATCAGTCAAAATAACAGTATGATACCGCCTTTGATGGGATCCGACAGACCTGTTTTAATCTCGTCCCATACATGATTAGATCGCCGATGATGCAGCAAAGCCGAGTAACCGATCCGAAATTGGACGAATCCAACATTCGAAATGTAGAGTAGATTAAACTATGGAATCTGTAACAACGAAGTACCTACAACAGATCAATTTATTGGTCTATTGTTGAGTTGTAGCTGGCCTGCATATAGACAGCTACAACTCAACACCTATTAACACGTAACACTTTGTAAAAACAGTAAAAGTTTGTGAAAATTTGAGCACGGGAAAGCTTATGATACTGATATGCAATAAGTTTCAATCCATAATATTTCGACGGTTGAGAGACGCAAAACTGTTCTATAACATGAGATAACTCCGAGGTATAGATTTTTTGTAAATGATGATGGCATATCAGCATCTTTTTGGGTCCCTGTATAAGCTTACGTGAATGACTATTGGGTTGTTTAGGTAAGGTTTCTGATCCTGGAAGTGAATATATTATTCTTTGTTTGTGTAAGTAGTACAAATATTATAGTCATTATTAATATTCAGTCTTCGAATTATTTAGTGTCATCCATCAAATCATGAATGTAAGCACAATACAATTCTTGAATTTTTGTTATTATCAGTCTAAATACCACCAAAAGAAGAAAAGTGTTTCTCCAATGTTTGTACTTAACTTTTAATTTAAATTACAAATAGTTACATCCTCAATATAACTGAAAAAAAATTGAAGCATCCTGCATCATACGTCATTTTCCCAACTTCTTATTTGTCGTTCCCTTATAGCCCGGGAGACAGTGATGAAACTTTCACATTACTTTTTACAGGTAATTAACTAGTTACATTATCTAATCTTAGTAAATTGACAGTTTACCGGGCTGCCGAAGAAGGGAAGGGTTATTGCCCGTATTTATGGTACTAAGTGTGGAACAAAATTGAAATATGTTTATGACGGTTTTACGTTCAGAACTGTCAGAAAATCTACGCTCTAGGTACCTACTGTAGATTCACGAAGCGATTTAACTCATGGTTGAACTCGTTCAACGCGCCGCGTCTTCATAAAAACCAAAGTTCGAACTGAAATCGAAACGAAAAATACAGAGCAGGCCCCCAATTCTCGAACCGAGTTTGAATTTTGTTTTGAAGTAGGTACAGCCCTTAAACTATGTTGTCTTCAAATACTTTTTGCCACCTCTGAATCTGATAAAACTCACAATGCTGCGCGAAGGAACACAAGGAATGAATAATGAGGTGGCGAGATAACGACTTTAGGTGCAATTGTGAAGTCTTCAGCCAACCTTGACTGGCAATTATTTCGTTTTGTCGTTTTACCGTCGTAGCGCTGGTTTTTTCTTGGTCAGGAGTGTCTATCATTACATACTTATAAGGATAACTTAGGCTTCAAATAATAATATGTAATACCTAGTGCGTATTTACCTAGATACAATATATCTGCTGTTAAAACGAAAAATGGTGTAAGTCACAAAAAAACTCTTTCAAGTTTCAAACTTACCTATCAACATCGTAACTGTTTCATGTTGAATGTTAGATCCTGGTGACACCTAAATTGACCTCATAGTTTTATACCTCCCACAGCCGCGTTGCAGCACAGTAGCTTAATTCATTCTAAACAACAAAAACAGTAACATCATGTTTCTCCCATTAAACCGAGGCATCCATTAAATGGAATAATGAGAGTAATACAAGAGTAAAATAAGATAGCAATTGTATTCGAAATTAAATCGGGTGCCGCTCATCAGGCCGTTGAGGAGTAAATGTAATCAAGATATGCAGAAGGCGCACAATGCAATACCTTACCAAGTCCTTATTCTCCGTTTTTAAACCTAAGGCATAAATAAATAATTATAAAATAATAAATAAATATTGATGGACAATGCACACAACACCATCTAGTCCCAAACTAAGCATATCTTGTATTATGGTAACTAGATGACTGATAGAATACTTATATATTTTTAAATACATATGAAACTTTAAAATAGCCAGACACAGAACCAACACCTATGTTCATCACACAAAAATGTTTATCCTGGGAGGGAATCGAACCCTCAACCTACAGCCCAAAAGGCAGAGCTGCTACCAAATGAGCTGGCATGTCAATCATGAAAACAATGTACGCGTAATATGACGAAAACTTATATTGACAAAGTTACACTTACTCGTAGTTGCAAAACTTTGCTACTTGTAGTTTCCGTTCAACATGATGTAGAGAAGTGGTAAAACGAAAGTTAGTCGTTGCACGACATGTGTCAGGTTAATTATAATAATACATTTTGTCACTGTCTGCCTGGCTCATGTCTTATGTATGAAAAACTAAAAAAACAGACTTGTAGTGGTTTTCCTCAAAAGGTTGGTGATGATTAATAACGCGCTGTTTCGATGACTGATTCCTTCAAAAGACCCTTGGCTACCATTTTCTGTCGAGAACATCCTTCTGTTCAGGTGTGCGAGTAGTTCTTGTATGTCACACTTGCGCATTTTAAATGTAACTAATATGAAACGATTGATGGGGATTCTGTTGTTTCGCCGTACTTGCTAAGGTTTCGTAATTTTATTTTGTTTACGCCAAAGTCTTAATAGACCTCAATAGATTTCATTTTAATTACAGTTTTAAAATAATTTTTATCTTGTTATTTTATTGAATTGATTTTCCTAAGACTTTCTTCAGTTTGGGTACTAAAATTAGCTAAGACAAGACAATTAGCTAAGACAAGACAATTAGCTAAGACAATTTAAAATATTACTTTAATTTTGGGCATTTGTGCAAACAAACTAAAATAGTTCATATTATATAAAATGGTAGCTTCTTCGGTGAAACAATAGAATGACCACCGTTATTTTATGGTGAAATTCCATGAATTTCATAAAAACGGCTTATACGGGATTTGAACTCGCGATTTTCGCCTAAATACGTAAATAATAATAATAAATAAATACATAAATAATAAATAATAAATAAATTGTACCACTTGTCCGTCTGGGTCTTAAAAAAAATAGTGACATAGAGATGAAAAAGTCATATTTTTTTATCTCTATGTCACAAATTATGTATAAATTTTGATTATTACGGAATATGTCGGAGAACATCCCTAGAATTACTGTATCATGAAAGCTCTACTTACACCTAATTGGAGTAAGCTGGTGTTTGTGCCATATTCTTTTGTCGAATATTTGTCAGAAAACTCTGAATGTGGGCATTCTTTTGATATTTATAATAATGATTCCAACATGAATTTATAAAGGGTACATCTAAAATTAAGTTACCCATAACCCATACTAATATATAAATTCGAATGTATCTCTGTCTGTCTGTCTGTTTATATATGTGTGTCTGTATGTTACCTTTTTACTGCTAAACGTCTGGATCTTAATGAAATTTGGTAAGCAGGTAAATAGTACCTTGGGGACAGACAAAGATTAATTTTATTTAGGTACGCGCGCAGCACCTAGTTCGATATATTTTAGTTTTTGCAGTTCAATCACTCTGTTAAAGTTTAAAATAATTTTGGAGTAGAAATAGTACAACTTTGAAAAGCATTAAATACTAACGCACACAACACCATTTAGCCCCAAATTAAGCATAGCTTGTAATATGGTAACAAGATAACTGATAGAATACTTATATTTTTAAAACCATATTTATAATACTTTATAACTCCCAGACAAAGGACAAACACCTACGTTCATCACATAAATATATATCCTGGGAGGGAATCGAACCCTCAACCTACAGCGCAGAAGGCAGAGCTCCTAACAACTGTGCTGACAGGCAGTCAATAAGTACCTACAAGTTATTTTTATTTGGATATACCACCTGACAAAGTGTTGAAGGATCTAGACTTGGGTTAGAAAATCAAATTGTTTAGAACCATTGAAGCGAAAATAGGACAATATATTTCAGAGTCCCTTTTGAATTTCTATAGAGAATAACAAAACAAACTCGAAAGATTCAAAATTACTCACAATATTGTGTTAATTAAAAAGTTTTTAATTTAAATTTGAATGTATATACACTAGGTTTCCAGACTGAGACTCATAAGAACCTATTGGAACCTAAGAAAACCCAGGCACACTAACTAGTAAACCAAACTAACTGGCAAATCTGATAGGACAAACATTTATGTGATGAACACACATATTATTCTGTAACTGGGTGTTATAAAGTATCATTGGTAAGTATTTAAAAAGTATATAAGAATTATAACAGTCATATGGTTTCCATAGTACATGCTATGCTTAGTTTGGGGCTAGATAATGTTGTGTGCATTATCTACCTACGTATATCTATATATTAATACGTGAAGCAAATACATTTTAAAGTAAAAAGGGGTTTTACGAAAATTGCGCCAAATTTTTTTTCATTGAGGAGTATGATATTTCGCACACTTATAGTTTATATAGAGAAGGAGTGGAGAATGCTTATTTTTTTTTTTAATTATGCATAAAAAATACATTATTTATTAATTAATTATGGTCGAATTTCGACCAGTGGGCGACCACTAGATTATTGAAATATGCGTGGGTACACAACGCTTTCTTCTTTTTATTGAAGTATACATACGGTAATTTTCTATGAAAACATACCATAAATAACCTTGAAAAGGTTATTACAATCTTAAGACTTTTGGTAATATTCCATAGAACTTTGTCATGAATTTCTCCAGCTTCTGAAGTATTTCTCAAGACTGCCTTTGACGGAGACATCAGTCTCTTCACTTTATTGTAAACTGGTAAATCTCCGTGACTTTTCAAAATTTCTTGCTAAAATGTTTTTCATTGTTGGTCCATTTTCACACAACCATCAAACCCCAAACTAAAAATAGCTTGTACTATTGGAACCACATGAGATACCTTTATATTTATAAACTAGCGACCCGCCCCGGCTTCGCACGGATGCAATGCTGATACTAAATATACTACAGAATGTCTTTATATACAACGTTATCCAAGAGAATAACATAATTTATGAGATAGACATACCATCGCGGACTTTTTTGTTGACCTTTTTAAGGTGCGCAATACTGTAGTACATTATTTTGATCTATCTCGTAGAGTTCAGTCAGCGTTAGCAAAGTAAGCGCAAAAAATGTGTTTATTAACGACATCACATAAAAAAAATAAAAAAAAATCTAAAATTATCAGTGTTATCCACTAAATTTGGCATGTATTATACATATAAACCTTCCTCTTGAATCACTCTATTCCGTTGCGTAGTTTCAAAGATCTAAGCATACATAGACAGACAGCGGGAAGCGACTTTGTTTTATACTATGTAGTGATAATACAGCGAACCATCAACCTACAGCGCAGAAGGTATAGCTACTACCATCAGACCTAAGAGGCTAGTCAATGCCACGTACACACACATACACGTGAAATCACGTAAAAGTATGTCTGGAATCTCCTATCTCCAATCCATGCTCTGTTTTATATAGCGCGAAAACAGATATGTAATAAGAATGTGAGAATACATTCATAGAATAGGCTAAGAACAAGAGTAAAAGAAGCAATAAAGACTTCGCCTTATGCCGTCTCTGTGCCAGACTGACAAGCCATCCAACAACATTGGAATTTGTCACACCACAGGTACTGTCAGAGAAATATGCGACTAGCCCAAGGATCATGGAACCTACAATAATAATAATAATCAATCCTATACGACAAAATCAAAGTTCAATATTGTTTAATATGTTTTAATGTAGAATAGGTTATGTATTGTTATGCAAACAAAATCGAAACCATTGTGCTATTCCAAAAATAGAGCTTGCTTATAATTTTTGGTATTTTTTCCATGTGTGTTATTTATTTTAAATAAAACATTGCACTGGAAGCACTGGAGGCTTAGTGGTAGCACACTTTTCTTTCATAAGGCATAATAAACCTGTTTGAACCTGTTTGAACCTGTTTGTGCTCCAGTGGACTTTCTTTGAGAAAAATGTATATGCGCAATGCCAATGCTCTTAAACGTTATAGGAGAACATCGTGAGGAAACCAGCGCAACAAAGAACTTTTAAAACTCGAAGGTGTGTGTTATAGGTTAGTATTCCAATAAGCGGCGATGGGCTACCAACCTGCAATATGGAAAGCTTGACATATGCCAAATATACAGGCCGTGCTTCTGACTTATAATCCCTTAGAACCCTTAGATCTGCGCAGGTATCGTGCCCGGGGATTATGACGACCTCTGTGGGCTAAGGCCTGGCTGAGACGCAGGGGCTTGCGTGATCGATTCCCGCGTTATTTGCTATTTGTCTCAGGTATATAAGTAATATATCAGTCATGTGGTATCCATAAGCACAAGCTAATAAAGCAAACACAAGCTATGCTTACTTTGGGGCCAGGTGATGCTGTGTGAAAAGTCCGGCATAATTCTGAAGTGTGAGCATGTTTATTTGGTTTTTAATTATTTTTTTTCAAATCAAACAGCAATTTCCTCGGCAGTACATACCTAATAGGTGAAAAAGTATAAAATTCCTATCGCTACTCGCACCCTCGCTTTGATTGAGCTGATTGAGTTATAAGCTATAATGGCGACACCACTCTGTTTTTATAACGTTTTTCACTTGAATGCCATCCCACATATTTAATATACATTAAGGTTTCTTGTACCTTAAGAATGCGTGGCTTGTTTATTTCGATTTGTCGCTTTGATATATGAATCCTTTTTGTTATTATCAGCTACGTCAGTGATCGCTCGGAAAATTATTGCAATGTTATGCGTAGAATGCTTTACAAATTGACATTATAATACGAAGCATATAGACATTAACTTTCAAACTTAACTGGTTTTGAAACTAGGTAAAGATATACCTACATAAAATCACGCCCTTTTCCCGACGGGGTATGCAGAGACTAAGGATCTCTACATACTAAAAATATGAATTGAAATGAAATAATGAATAAGTTTATTTTGACACACACACACACAGATAAAAATAACATAAAATAGATACACAATGAAAAAGACAATAACATGAATATAAAATAATTACGTTTTAAACACTAAGAAAAAACCGACTTCATTAAATGAAATTTCAGCCTATAATACATTTTTAGTGGAAAGTAGATGTATTTTGTATATATATATATAATATGGGTAGGCCTAATAAACGCACCGCTCCAATGAGACAGCGAGGTATCGAAGTGCATGAAAACATCATCGATGTATACAATTTTAAAAGATTTTCGTTGATTTTCAGCTCGACCGATTTTGATAAAATTTAAACAAAAAAAGATTTTTCCAAATCGGTTCAGCCGTTTTCGAGTAATCGGTGAAAAAACATTAAAAAAAAATTGAGAATTGAGAACCTCCTCCTTTTTGATAAAGTCGGTTAAATAAAATTAAAAATAGTAGTAATAGTACTACGATTATGACATACTTCTTTTGCTTACCTCTTATCACATTTTAAATAAATGCGCGTAAATTTAGAAAACTCTTTCTGGCCTTTCTCTAACACATCCCCAATATGGTCCGACTAAAAATTTAAACTAGAAAAGCCCAGAAAAGTACAAAACTAGGTCAAAATATTATTGTGAACTCAGTTGTTTTATTCGTACAAATGGTTTCCGATAAAAATGTTGACCTCGTCAAATGCAACATAAATTATACACCTCATGCCAGAAAAGTAGGTGGGTAACTACAATTTGCAAATCACAAAAACACCGAAAGGAAATTGGTAGTTACACGTCGAACACACCAACATTTTACACAATATTCAAATCTGACTTTAAATGATCATGCTCATACAACAAACTCCTAATATCCCTATACAAAAAACCATATCAGAGAGACATGCCGTCGCCAATGAAGCTTTTAAACTTGTGAACCTTATTGTGCTTAGGTTAGGTTTCATTTTCATATGATTTAGTTTGTCGAGTGGCGGGTAAGTATGAAGGACAAAGCCGGGAAGCCTTCTTATAATCGAGAGTGCCTCCGGTTTGATAGTTAATTAAAGAACTGAATAAGGTGCGGTAATGCAAGTCAGCTGCAATCTTCGTTGAGATGGTTGAAACCCATCGAGCTGTTAAAACATTTTAAAATGACAGATGCATGATGTTTTTGCATTATTTGATAATTTACCACGCATCACATCAACGAAAATCTTTCTCACCATAAATAGATTTTAACTATGCATGTATCTAAAGAATTAGCCAATATAATCTCTACAAAGTAGGTGGATTAGACATTTAACAATGTTCTGACTGGATTTTAGCTTTCCTGAATGACCTATGATTTGGGGTATTCAACAACTCGTAGTTTATATCATCTCTTTGCACTTCAACTATGGCGGTGCAGTTCCTGAGAAGATGAATCTACATTTCAGGGACAACACGAAGTATGCTCTACAGGATAACATTATATTTGTAATATAGTTTTCGTTTAAATAATACAATATTTAATCTATATAAAATATCTATATAAATATTATATCTATAAAAAATATGTACGAGGTATAAAATAGGTTACGTCTTTTATCACCACAGTAAACAAAGTAAGGTTTCTTCACGATCACAAGGCACTTTTCGTTTCATCTCAGGTTAATTCAAACAAAAAAAATCTGCGGTTTTCCTAGCTGTGGAAATTTTTCATTTATTTTTATTTATTGTCTTTATATTATTTTCAAAAGAAAACCTTCATTGGTTTTGCAAATAGGTAATATTTAAAGCAATAAAATCGTTATCGGTAAGGTTTATCGCGGCGCAACGGAGCGCATTTTGCACGCTCCTAATGAATGCCTTATGAAACAGGCAATTTATGACATGAGCTCTTATCAATAGTGCCCGAAGGTCAGTTTATGCCGAAGATTTTCGGCTTCAATAGACTTCGGCTTAAAAAAACGTAAAATTGTAAAAAAACGTACAATTTTACAGCTTATATCATGCAATTTGCTGGTTATCGAATGTTACGGGTATATTTGTTAATTTAAAAAAATAGCGTGTTTTTATGTTTTTATGTTTTTTTATGTTTTTATTTTACGGCTTCGCGATTCGTCTGAACTTTTAAAACATAATCGGAAATGCAGTCGAAATTCACAAGATAGCGAAATTTGATCGAAAATAGTTTGAAAATAAAATTGCACACTTCAACCCTAGAAGGTACCTAATATACTCGTAATAAAATATATGAATCCTTTATCAGTGATAAATTTTATATAAAAAAACATAAACAATAGCCATTATGCGACCATTAACTATATACCTATTTTACACGCACTAAATAGTCATAAAAAAATTAACAAATATAACCTTAACATTTTCTCCGCAGTCTGAAGACCTATATATTACCTATGTACAATTCGTTTAAGAAGCAATTCTGCAAAAATAATGTTGAAAAGTATTTCGAACTTATTTTGACGAGCGCAAGTTTACTTGTCTGTTATCGACACCTACCTAAATTCAAGTTACTTTTAGACTAGGTGTTCGATTCGGATAAGATAAGTAAGCAAGAAAACTTTTATTTGTAATAATTACACTTAGCTAACATTTGGATCAATATCATTTAAAAAGATTTTGAAAAGTTCGCCTTCAGTGCCTAAAATCCTTCCTATATTTTCGACATCTTAATGAGTAGGTACTTCTAAATATGTTTGGAAATAAATATCAAAGTATAAAAACAGAAAGCTCCTTAGTAAAATGTAGCCAATTAAGCGTCTGCTTTGCAAAGATAAGCTCTTTCAGGAGCTCGCACTTCGTAGCTTATTCAAATATATTTACCTCGAAATTTAGCAGTTTATTCGCGACCTTTAAAATTAATTAAAATTTTTGGTTAAGAAATTCCTGACTATTTTTAGCAACTTTTGCAAAGCGCTAGCTTTATGTATACAATAACAAATTGTAACCTATAAACTCTTTGGCAAATACTGGAATATTATACCAATACGAGTTAACTATGCGAAGCCACGTGTAGCTCTCAAATATGCAAGTGATAGTTTTTTTTTAAATTTCAAAATGTTCTGTTTTAATTCCAAACCCTACATAAAATAAATATTCAGTTTCATTTAGGCAAGTAACGTAACTCTTTATTTTGTAAAGTTTTTCATATTCTCATTAGCAATTCGAATATGATATCTTAGTGTGTTGTCGGCGCCTTCCATCTTATGTGACCATGAATAAATAATGAAAACAAATAGTATTCGGCTACTAGTGTTCTTATGCTATTTCAATGATGTATGTGTATAATCTCTTTTGTTTCAAGCCCAGTTTTGTCTCCAGCCTCAAGTATGTTAATGTATTCGTTTTGAAAGAATTGGTGGAGCATATTTTTGTGGCAAGCTCTAAAGCGCCGTACATATAGATAGGTTTGAGGCGTAATTTGGTAGACACCGAAACTAATTTATTTAAAAAAGGATGGACCGACGGATAGAGAAGTTTTTATGCGTATACAAATATATTATTAGCTCGGGGAGGGCTTATACCCGCATACTTAGATGTAGTCGGCCGAAGATTGTGGGGACACCGAAAATACACAAAAATGTATATCCATGCTTTATTTTTTATTTGCGACAGAAATATATTTTTCGATAGAATGAGAAATACTACATTACTCTCAATTTTTAGGTACTTGGAGAACTAATAAATAATGACGTTATGGCCAATCTACCTATTCAAATATGCTTGTAACGCCACTACCAAGAAATTCGGCAAATACTACGACAGGAAATTAAACATTCTTGAAATTTAGATTATGTTAAACCGCAATCAACTTTTTACACCTTTTTTGGAAATTAATTAAAAAGAAGCATCAAATTATTCCATTTAAGTCTATTCAGTTGATATTCTATTGTCATGATAGAAATTAGAGAGTCTTTAAACATAGAAGTCTAAACATAAATCTACAAAATCCATCGATTCAGTAAGTGTTTTTGTAATTATGTCTATGTTACTTCAAAAGTTTGATATTTCTAAGGACAGGCAACTAATTAATACGGCCAATTGCGTTCGTTAATCAAACTTTTCAATTTGTCTTTGAGAAACAACATGGTGTCCTGTTTAAATAGTTTTTGGAATTCTGATAAAGAAAAAATTAGAGGAAATGAGTCAGGAATTACTTGTGTCGCTCCAGTGGACATGGAGTGCCTATAATTCAGAGGTACTCAACATTTTATGAGGAGGGGTTTGCAAAACAAATAAATATGAAAGAAGTCGATAAATTTCAAAACCTATGTATGTATGTCATCATCATATCATAGCAGCCTTATGAAGTCCACTGCTGAACATAGGCCTCCCCAATAGATTTCCAGGAAGAACGATTTTGAGCCCTCTCCATCCATCCGACTTCCTGCGATCTTTACAATGTCGTCAGTCCATCGGGTGGGGGGTCGTCCTACGCTTCTTTTTTCCGTCCTTGGTCGCCTTTCGAGAACTTATATTCCCCAAAGGTTATCGGTTCTGTGAGCTGCCCATTGCCACTTCAACTTGCAAATTTTGAGTGCTATGTCGGTGACTTTGATTCTTCTACGGATTTCCTCGTTGCGGATTTTATCACGTAGTGAAACACCCAACATAGCTCTCTCCATAGCACGCTGCGCGACTCTGAGCTTGTGTATGAGGCCAATAGTTAGCGACCAAGTCTCAGTTCCATATGTCATCACTGGCAACACGCACTGATTATAGACTTTCGTCTTGAGGCTCTGCGGTATCTGTGACGAGAAGATGTGCCGTAATTTCCCGAACGCTGCCCATCCGAGTTGGATTCGTCGGCTGACCTCTTTGTCGAAATTGGATTTGCCTAGTTGAATCGTCTGACCCAAATAGACATAATGGTCTACAACTTCGATTATATCGCTCCCAATATGTACCGGTACGGGTGCAACATGAGCATTAGACATGATTTCTGTCTTGCTCATGTTCATTTTAAGACCCACCTGTTGGGATGTATGTATGTATTGCATGGATATTTTAACGCAGATTTTTCCAAAAATACTATCAAGATTTTTAATCCAACAATCATTAAAGCTAATGCTATAGGCTCTTGGAGGTTTCAAATGGGGGTGCTCTTTCTTGACTGACCTGTCAGCTCAGTTGGTAGTAGCTCTGCCTTCTGCGCTGTCATCTCAAAAAGGACAAACCTTTGTGAGATGAACGAATATGTTTGTTTTATGCCTGAGTGTTATAAGGTATCATAAGTATGTATTTATAAATATACTAGCGGTCCCGTTTCAAAAACAAAAAAAAAATCTAATTGTACCGACTGCACCGCCATCTGCTGGGCTGATTTGTGAATCTAAACCATCCAGGGCGCCACCCAAACGCATACAATAAAAAACATTCAAATCAGTCCAGCCACTTAGGAGGAGTTCAGTGACATACACACGTACAGTAGAATTATATATATAAAGATAAGTGCCAGCGGCTGCCCGCGGCTTCGCACGCATGTACCATGCACTACATAAATAGCTTATGTCTATTTCCAAGGTCCCATCGATCTCCATACAAAAAATCATCGAAATCGGTTCAGCGGTTCAGGCGTGAAAACGTAACAAACAGACAGACAGACAAAGTTACTTTCACATTTATAATATTAGTAGAGATTCTATTAGTCATCTGGTCACTATAATATAAGCTATACTTTGTTTGGGGCTAGATTGTGTTGTGTGCATTGGCTGATTATAATTATTATTTATATATATGTTAGGTCCGACAAAAGTGGACATATATAAAATTCTGTAATTAAGTCAAAGTCAAAAGATACTTTATTCAATACAATCGCAAGGATCATTTTGAAACGTCTTACATACTAGGTGAATTTAGGTGCCAATTCATCCTAACCCAAGCTCGAGATGAACTGGCAAGAAACTCGTCTTGGTCCTTTTTTACATGATCCATCTTATAACTACCTTAACTACGAAATACTAATACAAGAGAGTTTATATATTACAAGTGTGTCGGTTAACTGTCTGAGGGCAGAGCGACATGAGGCCATGCATTCTTATCAATAACATAGTCATTTATGTTATAATAAGCTTCAAAATGCTTTGCTATATCTTCAAAAGACTACATTCTATTATATGCTTTAAATTTCTAAATAGGTAGTTTAGTAGCATTTTTAGGAAGCTTAATATAGTAGCGCACCGTGTTAAGCTTAGCTTAGATAAGCTTAAGGCGGGTAAAGATTGTGAAAAAGTTTACACTTTTACCTAAATTCCAGAAGACTACAGGTTGAGAACAGTTGCCTTGTGGCTTCCGGTGAATTCACAGGAACACCTGCCTTTCATTGCGCTGACAACTTAAAAACAATTTAGCTTTTGGATTTAGGATTTTAACCCAATTGAACAAAACTCAAATTGGTAAGAGCATCCCTGCAATCTCGCTTCAAAGCCTGGAAATTGCTATCCTGCCTTCAGTAAGTATCAAAGTTGTTCTTATTGCTCTGATAAGTTTCAAAGTTATTTTGAATATTCTCTCTAAATGCGAGCTTCCAATGTATTTACTATCAACTCCTTTCAAAATGTTATTGATATAGTTGAGGTTTTTAAAGTATTTTTAAAATCTAAAGTAATTTAAGTATTCTAAAAACCTGAGACATTTTATTGAGTTAATTGAATAAGTTTTTTAACTCGTGTTAATTAACTTTTATAAATAGCCGCCCATAGACACACAGCACAAAAAACGTGTTCAAGGATTTTCCATTAACATTCTTACACTGATCGAAACCCTTGACCAGCAGTCCATCACTCGGAAGTACGCTCGTGAGAGTCGGCTTGTAACACTGGTAGCAGACTTATCAATGGATTCCACGGAATAAAACGCTATTGTAAACGATATTTCATCCCGAACCACCCATCCTCCATTCCGATAAGGTTAGTTTTTCCATGGACATTTGCAGGCCTACGTCCAAGCTATCAATGAAGTCCACTATGATGTTTGTGTTAAGTCATCGCATTTTAATGAACCGTCGATGACATGCTATATGAGTAATAGACTCGGTTGATCTTTTTAGCGCCGAATTTTTTACTCATTTTGGAATGCGTGGAACAAATGAGGTGTTTGATGCTGATACGCTTAACCTGTTTGAAATGGATGTCTATCCGGATGGTGATGATAAAAGATCTAGGGATATACTCGCAACATGTGGTTCAGAATACAATTTCTTATAAGTAGGTATAAATTAATAATAACGCCGCACAGTTCACACAGCATCATCTGGACCCTAAGTTATCAGAGCTTGTGTTATAGATACCACATTACTTTTTTTTTGTAAATACATATAAATACATAGATACAGCCAGACCTAAGACAAATACCTACTTGCAGATCATACAAACATATGTTTGGGAATAGAGCCCGCCTAGTGTTCTAAAAAGGTAAGTGCAAAACTAAACAAAAGTGCAAAGTTGCATTTATTTAAATCCATAGATCATTTTCTCTTTTTTGTTTGCTGAACACCAAGCCATTTTAAGCCATTTTCGGGAGTTTATAGACCAAAAAGTTTTATGTTCTAGTTTTGCTATGCGGCTACTGTCTTTCAATAAATCATTCGTATTTTGTATGGAATGACATCCAGATGTGATTTTAACTTACAATACAAAACATCAACTAAGGTTAGTTTAGTTTTAGTTAGTTTCTTATTTTCCACTAGCTGCTGCTTGTGGCTTTGGCCGCGTGATACGTTGAAATAAAGTATGTTATTCCAGATTCACAACTGTGTCTATCTATATCAAGGTTCATCTATACACTGACTTAGATTTGTTCGCGGATGGATGGATAAAGAACCTTAAGACCTGTCTATTCTTCAGCGAAATAAATCAGTAATTATCATATTACTTTATTTATGTTCTGTATTACATGTTTTACATTTTATAAATTAAGTGCCTTATTAATTATTATAGTGTTTTTGACCAATGTAATGTTTGACTTGTTCTAGTTCTAGTCTAGTTTTATCAATAAATAAACAAATAAGTAACAAATAAATATCTAAATATCTTAATATCCACAAAAACATTTATTTTAATAGAATAGGTAAATATATTTGAGTTTGTTATAGGCGCAGTATGACACAATCGTCTTATTCAGAGCTTCTAAAATAACGAATTGTTTTTGAATACCTTGCTACTTTTTAATTTGCTTCCTCATTAGTCATCGTGGTAGACTTTTTCAGTCTATAAACTAGTCTTAAAAGATTTCCCACGAACTTTGCAATATCTTATTGCATTTTGCTTGTTTTTTGTTTTTCAGATTTGGTGTTCATCAATTAGGCTATCCTTGAGTTTTAAAAGGAAAGTTAGGTCTTAAGTTTTTTGGTAATAAAAGCGTGAGACTTTCGGTAGATGACAGAAATATACGGTAAATAATAGTTACAGTTATAAATTACTGTGCCGTGTAAATTACAGATTCAATGCAAAATTGAATGCTTTGATGGCAAATTCTGCTTGGAATAAATTAATTACGAAATTTAAGTCGGCTTTCCATCAGTCGGTGATACCGTACAAATTACGATTTTGTTGGTTAAATGGTCACCATTTTATTAGGTTAGGACGTGTTAAACATTTCTTTCTAACACTTTATAAATCAAATCAGAACATTAATTATTAAAATTACATACATACCTACTATAAACAATGTAGTTGTGGACATCAATGTCAAAAAATAAGAACATAAAACACTAATTTACTTAATAATACAAACAGTCTCTATTATACATTTCATTATTACTTACATGAAGTTTTTTTTTTAAATGTCACCTTACCTGAAAATAATATATATATTTTTAAATTGAATATTGCAAAATGATTATGTGAAAATACTCAAATAAAAACAGGCAGGCCACCAGGGATGCTAGAGAAGGACAGCTATATTTTAGTCATAGCAGTTTAGAGTGGGCTGAGCTTCGCTCTTCGCCTGCGCGAACGCCGTTTCGATATATCACTCGGGTGACAAAATATTATCTTGAAAATATTCGGAAAAGTATGCAAATAAGGCTTTTTTGCTAACAGCGAATTGACGACAATGTTTTTTTTTAATTGTTCTAGACTTTTATAGAAATGCACATTATTTAAGAACTGTTACAGCTGACATAAGTTTTTTCAATGGTATCACTAGAAATCATTTCAGTTTCCACATTTTCAAATAGAGTAGGTAGGCCAAATAACGTAGGCCCATGGCTCCCCTACCATTTCTCACACTAGCACAGTGGGAGTGTACTATGCACTCACGCACACAGAGACAGGCGGGCACTCACCACAGCCTCCTCGCCTCATCACGCACACCACCAAACCCAGCCCTGTCTGTACGAACACAACGGCACTCTCAGTCCACAACACAACCTCCTCTACTGCACTCACGCGCAGTAAAAAAAACGCGATCTATCGATCTTTTTTCAAATCCAAAAAACGTTACACAGTGGGACAGACGCCATGTCTACTGAGCGCGTCGCTAGCACATAGACATTTATTCCATGAATTTATGATACCATAATTAATTTAACATGTCATATTAATTATGTAAATACAAATGGGTGATAATCAATTTGTGCTTCGATCTCGTTCGGTTAATTTAATGTAAACAGATATTAATCATTATTGTGACGTTTTTACGGAGTGATATAAAGTTGGGTGCAATGTTTTTTGTCGGCCGGTTGTGTTTTTGAACTTTGACTAAGCTGAGTTTGTGTGCGTTTGTTCTCTGATGGGATCTGTGAATTGACTCCCACATACCATTATGGAACGTCACCAAAATGGTATGGATGTGTGGGTAGGTAAGGGTATATAAGTTTTTTTAATCGTTTCTAAGCATCGTAACATTCACAATGTTTCTGATTAAGCGAGCTTGTGTTGGCTTTTGTGAGAGCACTTATTAGGTGAGTAGCTTCAAGGGTTTTAGTTTCATTTCATATTAAGAATAATTTCATATCATTTTTTATTGACTGTTAAGATTTTCTGTGATTATATTATCTATTTTTGTTTTAATTTCCACATCGAGCTCTGAGATAAAAAAACGTAGTTTGTCTAAATAAATCTCTGAACATGTAATTGTTTTTCTGAAATAAGACTTTATTTAAGCGTATCTTATAAGAATAATTATTCTCATAAGATTTTTAAACTCAGATGGCAAAGCCTAGCTAAATATAATGAATGACAAATTTGAGCTACTAAACTAGGCTTCAGCTAAATATATACTTAACTTTTTATTGTACTTGATATCACTGGTACCCACCAAGACAGACTCTACTGAATAGACCTAGCACCTGGCAAAACAGGCTTCTTGCATCTCTTCCAGATTTAGATTTATGAGGCAAATAGACAATACAAAGTCAAAAGAAACTTTATTCAATACAATCACAAGGATCACTTTGAAACGTTTTACATACTAGATGAATTTAGGTACCAATTCCTCCTAGCCCAAGCCCGAGAAGAACCGGCAAGAAACTCGTCCTACCTACGACCTGATAATGATGGTGGTAAGAATAATGGTAAGAAGCTTCCGTCGCTTATAGACAGCTGCAACACCATTGCTGCGACCATGGCGTTCTGATACGAGTACTAACAAAATATCTGTTAATCTTCTTGTAAATTCTTTATGGGATTGGACGAATTGGCAAATACATTCTAGTATGTAAGACATTTCAAAGTGATCTTTGTTGTATTGAATAAATTATTTCCACATAGGACTTATGACTGAACATTGATTCTAACAGCTTTTAGTTTATAATGATGAATTGGTTGATGTTAATTGTCACTAAATAAATAATAAATATATTAATATTGGTAGACAATGCTCACAAAACCATGTCTCCTCAAACTAAACTAACTATTGATTATTGTGAGCAGATGACTTATAAAATACTTTTATATTTTTCAATACAGACCCCTTTGTTAATCACACAAATATTTGACCTGGGAGGGAATCGCTGCAGCGCAGAAGGCTTGTCCACCACCAAACCAACTGAGCTGTCAGGCCTGTCAAATATATATAAAAAACAACATAGATAGTCAATGAAAACTTTTTTAGTCTTAACTGGTTCCAATTACAAACTAATCATTAAAAAAACAATCAGAAACAATGTCTAAACGTAATACAAAATTCCCTATTGCTAATAGAAACTGATGAACATTGATTATATCAAGAAATTTATATTAGCTTTACAGTTGTATTACTTTTGATTTTTATAGTTGCCTGGAAGAGATCGCTTTTAGCGATAAGGTCGCCCATTGTACAACATTATTGCTAATTGTTTTTTGTATGTTCTCTCTGTGTACAATAAAGCGTTAATCTATCTATAGTAAACCTTTTTAAACTCAGCCGAAAGACCTATTCCCTGGTAAACTGACTGTATAATCCTCTCCAGGTCAAGGCCGCGTGAACCAGTTAGGCGGGCTTTTCATAAACGGGCGCCCTCTGCCCAGCCACATCAGACTGAAGATAGTGGAGATGGCGGCTGCAGGAGTGCGCCCTTGCGTTATCTCGCGCCAGCTCCGTGTCTCTCATGGATGCGTCTCCAAGATCCTCAACAGATACCAGGTGAGTGTATAAACACAACATAATGGACCTTAAGTATAAAGTAAAACAACTAAAAGGAAAAAAAAGGTAATCGAAAAAGCGCGTGTCAAGTTTTTTTTTATATTTTCAGTATTATTGAAGACACGAACCGTGTTTGGAAATCTTTATAATATTCTTTACTAGGTATCTTCTGTCATACATCATAAGGCAAATTCACTATAAATATCTAATAAATATTACAAAAAAATCTAGTCTTCATTTTATTAAAATTCTTAAGACGTTTTAAGAATTTTAATAAAATGAAGCAAAAAGATCTATGAAAAAGCAACGTCTAGCCGTTCTAAGATTAAGTACCTATATTAATAGATAATCAATTTCGTTTGTGTAAAATTACACAGATATAGTAAATGTATAGGTAGGTACTGTAACGGCTGAGAAGCAGAAGGTTGCGGGTTTGATTCCCGCCGCGGGACAAATGTTTGTATGATTTGCAAGTTTAAGTCTCGGATCTTGGTGATTCCACGTATAAAATATTCACAAAAAAATGATAAAACTATATATAGCATGTGTGTGTTTACAAAACAAATATGATGTATATAAGTAGTATATCTGTCATGTGGTACCCATAACACAAGCTCTGTTCTGGGGCCAGATGTTGTGTGAAATGCCCGGGATTATTTATTATTCATTTTATTTACAGTCAGAACTCATTCGTGGTTAAAACTATTTTTATATAGATATAAATATATAAATTTGTTAGTTTGTTAGTAATTTCAGTAAAATGCTGCTCAAAAAAATATTGACATTGTCGAAGATATCGTTAGCAGCAATGTTAAATGGCCACAACTGATGCTTGCCACAGTTCATGTAATCTAGTTCCTTAACATCAAACTACTTTAAATTATATATATAAATAATAAAGACTCCACAAAACGTTAAGCAATATATCGATTGTCTCGATATATCGCTGTTTTGATTCGTGCAAAACCCACTCTAAGTAAGCTGTTACTTAGAGTGGGTTTTGAACAATTAAACACACCTACATTATTTTTAATAGCTCATCAATGCCGTAATCCTACGCTAACATCACATTAGGATACGATTATTCGAATTGGACAACGAAACAATTGGCAACTAAATCGGTTCGCCGTGTAGACCTATAAATTCTAAATCTATCTATTAATAGATATTAATAGGTACTCTTTTTACCCCATCAATAAGTCCGTATGTATACAGACGCCTACGCCGGTCAATATGGACAATCGCCATTGATTCAGACCAGCGAAGCCTGAAGGTCTATGTTCACAGTATACCACAATAAAAGCAATTGTCTCGATCAGGAAACGGTGGTTCTCCACGGTATGTAGACGTAGAGCTTGAAACACTGTATCCTACAGGGTTATACAGGGTGTGAAAAGATTACTTTCGAAATCAGCAACGTCAGCAATTCCTTCATCGATTATCAAGGAAAAAAGCAATAATATATAACTTTTCATTTTATTTATCTATTATAAACGTGAAAGTTTATGCGTATGAGCGTGTGTGTGTGTGTGCTTTATTACTTCTTCAATGTCAAACGGCATCACGGATAAGGATGAAACAAAGGTTTAAATGAGGACCTGGAATAACATTGAGCTACTTTTTATCTACGTATGACGCGGGCAGCAATTAGTCATCATCATCATCATCATCTCTATAACCCTTAACACCCTTTATTCGGTCGGCACACAAGTCTTCCTACCCATCCATCTTTTTTTTGATTACTCCTTCTCTTATACATCTCCACATTCATACCTTCTTCTCGTCAGATGACATTCATCCCTCCTTATGACAAAACCATGAAGACCTCTGTGGCGCAGTGTGCGAAGGCCTGCCTGAGACGCAGAAGGTTGCGGGACAAATGTTTGCATGATCTACAAGAATAATCCAAAAAAATTAAAAATTTTTTAATTCAAAGTATAGTAGGGAACAAAAGTAAAAGTACAAGTAAAACCTCAATGCCCACCTTCAGAACTGATGAGTAGGTTCTGTTTAAAACAACTTAATAAAATAAAAATAAAACAAAAATGTTAACATGAAAGTGCATTCATCATTCATATGACTAAAAATGCGAAAAGTGTGAGTGTGTGACAATATGAGTTAGAGGTGTATAGTGTGAATATATGTATATATGTGTGTTTTTTTTAAGCCACACATCCATAGGTACTCACCACGCAATGAGTACATATACGAGTAGATGTGTGGCTTATATAACATGACTATATCATGTTATATAAGCCACACATCTACTCTATCTACTACTCCTCTTTCCTCTCGCATTTATGAAAGAAAAAAGAGGATATTTGCTTTTTGTTCATATGAAAAAGATATAATTACGTTTTAAAAACTAAAAAGAAACCGACTTCATTGAATGAAATTTTAGCCTATAATACATTTTTAGTGGAAAGTAGATGTATTTTGTATATACATAATATGGGTAGGCCAAATAAACGCAACGCTCCAATGAGACAGCGAGGTATGAAAGTACATGAAAACATCATCGATGTATACAATTTTTAGATTTTCGTTTATTTTTCAGCTTGACCGAATTTGATAAAATGTATAAATGTTTTCGAGTAATCGGTGAACATACATAAAAAAAAAAAGATTCCGACGATTTGAGAACCTCCTCCTTTTTGAAAAAGTCGGTTAAAAATTCAATTAAAATATGAAATTTTACATTTGTGTTTCAAAGTCAAAAGATACTTTATTCAATACAATCACAAGGATCACTTTGAAACGTTTTACATACAAGGTGAATTTAGGTGCCAATTCCTCCTAACCCAAGCCCGAGAAGAACCGGCAAAAAAAACTCGTCTTGGTCCTAGCTAGCGTTTTTTTGCATGATCCATTCTTATAACTACCTTAACTACGAAAAACTAATACAAGAAAGTTTATACATTTCAAATTTATTATACTGATGACAGAGATCTTAATGAACTTTATTATACAGTACAGTACAGTACAGCACAGCTTAGATAATAGAAGTGGCGGCTAGCTATAGCTGTTCTGCGCGGTAGAATTTTGCACACAATTTCTGAGCGCTATTTATTTTCAAGTGGTTTTGGGTTAAAAACAATTGCCGGTGCTGACATAAATCAGCATCAAAGTATTCTCTTCAAAGTTCTCGTACTTTTGGGAGCACATTGGATTGTCAGAAAGAAATATGCAAAACCTAGTTACAGGTTTTCGTGTGGATGATATATAATAGTAGAAATATAATTACGTTTCAAAAACTAAAAAGACAACCGACTTCATGTATATAAAAATTAAATATAATAAAAATTAGATTTTTGTTGACTTTTAAAAAACGTTTGACCAATTGCGATAAAATTTAAATGGGACCCTGTAAAATAAAAATAAAAACAAATTGGTTTAGGCGTCTTTAAGTAATCGGTGAACAAACATAAAAAAAACCGTGGAATTGAGAACCTCCTCCTTTTTTGAATTTTTGAAGTTCGGTTAAAAGGGATTTTAATATTAGGCACTTACTTAAAGAATACAACCAAACAGCAATGTAACAAAGTTATAACGTTTTACCATTTAGCAATAAATCCTTGAGAGCTTTGAGAAAGCTATTTCAATTTAGATTTAATAAAGGCAATACAAACAGAGGAAGGGAAATTGCCTGAAAAAAGATTTGATAGCCAATTTTGCTTTGCATATTAAGTGAGAAATATTTATAATGAGTTTTTCCATTTATAGTACCTGTGTACTGTTATATAACTTATCGAATACTGAATCATTGCTTTAGATTTCGGATCTAAATACAAAAATTGCATTGGTATTTGGTATTTAATTCCAAAAGAGATTCATATTACTCTACTCACTGGATACCAATATTATTAATTATTTTCTGTACTTATCTAAATTATTTCTGCCTAGGAGACGGGATCAATCAGGCCTGGAGTGATAGGCGGTTCGAAGCCCAGGGTCGCGACTCCGGAGGTAGAAGCTAGAATCGAGGAGCTAAAGAGGCAAAACCCTGGCATTTTTTCGTGGGAGATCAGAGAGAAACTCATCAAGGTATGTCATAATCATTGAGAAAAAATATATTTTCTATATTAATAAAAAAATGAGGATTTCAAAGCAAACACGTTGTACTAAGGGTCTATCTTATAAGAATGTTTCTGTTTGAGTACGTGGCTTGCGCAATATTTCCAATTTTGTGATAAGAACAAAAGAAAAACAAAAAACAAATAGCTCAAAAATATCTCATAGATATAAAACATTTAAAATAACACAATAAAACCTGAGGAATCCTCTCTTTTGTAACCTTTTATAAAAATTCTTCAACGAGGGAGGAGGCTATAAAAGATCTCGTGAACACGGAAAATGAATGTCACCTAAAGAATGTAGAGGAATCTTAAACTTTTATGCGATGGAAGGTTGCCTTTTTCTTAGGATTTTCATTAAATTTCGTTTGGTGAATGCATCAGCGCGCGTTAAAATCGCGTTGAAATCGCGCTCGTGTAAACGTGCGCTAAGCGCCAGATAGATAAATAAGATAGATTAAAGCTTTATTTCACATGACATAACACAGACACAAAATAAGGTACAAGAAAAAAATACTAAACTTAACTAACACTACAAGAAAAATGAAAAGACACGAGTTACAACTAACACGCAAAGTAGCATAGAAACAAGGTTTATTGGTTTGTTCTGATTCATACTTTTACTACTTTAGTATACATACACACAAATATAATTATAGGTAAGTCAGTTAAAAGACCGCCCAAGGGTTTCTATATTTACATAACAACTTTAATTGAAACGAGATGATATAATTACGTTTTAAAAACTAAAAAGACCACCGACTTCATGTATATACACAAGGTAGCTATTGTAAAACGTTGTGGAGTTCCCTTGACTGTCCTTCGTCTTCATCATAAGACCCCTAATGACAGTCACAACCCATCTAGATGTAAAGTTCTCATCAATACAAATCAAGCCCAAGCACCTGGTAATTGCTATAAATTGTTGAGATCAGATCGACTCCAGGCCTTTATTAAATAGTAGTGCTTTAAAATACTTAATTTCGAATTGAGAAACCTCCTTTTTTTAATTCGGTTAACAATACATGCAAAATAATAACAGCTGGTTTGACCATAGACTTTTACTTTCTAATTGCTTGGATTCTCAAATATTAACAGAAGCTTTACATTTCGTTTTGATTTACGTGATAGCAATAGCATTAGCAAATAATAAAATAATATGAATTTTCTTTACTATTTTTTACGTAATCGTGTAATATAAAAAAAATCTAGTCATGATATGCCATAGGCTAAAATTTTACATTTCTTCAGTTTGTCAAAAATCAGTGCATTTTGACATTAGGAAACGTCAGTAAGTTTTCATTAATCATTAGTGAGCTAAAGTGGATGGTTAATAAATAAATTATTATTATTATTATATTTACCATGATCTAGTTACAATGATGTAAAAATTATAACAGTGACTGATTGCACCTTTGTTATTGAATGCAATGACGTGTGGTTACAGGAGGGCGTTTCGGACCCGCCCAGCATCTCATCTATCTCACGGCTGCTCCGAGGCGGCTCCAGGGACCTCGACGGGAAGAAGGACTACAGCATCGACGGCATTCTTGGAGGTAACATATCGAAATGAAAAATCTGCCTACAAACTTACCTACTTGGTTTTAGGGCGTTACGAATAACTACCAGAAAATATAGATACTTGCCACAATATACCCGTAAACGTAAATTTTGAAAAACCTAAGTTAAATAATGGACAGCGTCATAAGGTTGTAATTAACTGGACAACCAGAGAACCATAAAGATTTCATCAATTTGACTACATACGATGGGCCATAATAATTATCTCTGTCTTTGCAAACTATGTAAAACAATAAATAAATAAAAATAAGAACATTACATCCCATTTATCAAACACTTAATATCAAAAGTTCAAACCTCACTTCCGACCAAAACATTGCACAATAGCACTCAAAGGTTTTGCAATGCGTAAGCGCAACCTGTCAAAGCTTTCTCACGAGGGTCAAAAAATCAATTTCCGCACACAAATCTTACATCGTCATTGTTGGCATTTGAAATATAGGACCTGCGGAGGCTTTTAGAGAGGCGGTGTTCTTTGGCGGGTAGAGGTGGTTGAGTCAAAATGGTCACCGACAAAGTCGGCTGAGGTAACCCCGCCGAGTTTATAGATAGTGCTGAAATCGACACAATCGATGCAAACATGTTTTGGTTGTTCGTATTGTTGCTTTCATGTATTTGTCACTAGGTTTATAATTGTTCTTTGTCGGTGTTTGTCTGTCGCCTTTTCGCAATTGTCGGTATGAATTTACCCGGGCCTTTTTCCGCTCGTTTTATTACTATAAATAGAACACACGGGTATTATCATCAATACCGGTATGTATCTAGTACAGTATCTTTAAATAATGTACCCACTTAAAATAATACCTAACTAGAACCTACCCTGGCTTCGCAAGGATGAATTATACACCTATACCTTCCTCATTAATCACTCCGTCCAATGGTAAAAAACCGTATGAAAATCCGTTCGGTAGTTTTTAAGTTCATCGCGTTTCGACAAACAGACGGTTGCGGCGGTGGAACTTTGTTTTATAATATGTACTGATAATACATGTAGCATCTACGATTTTTTTATGATGCCACTACAACACGACTCGAGGGACTTATAACAAAGCGACAATTTCTCAAGCTTCAAAGCTATTACTCGTAATGTACTTCATACATGCTTCGCAGTGGAGCAAAACAAAGCATGGACGATAAAATCTTACATTTGTTTAATAACATCTGTCGTTAGAATCAACTAATGTCGCTTGGTGCGCCGCGGCGATTACAGTACCAAATTGTAGCAATCGGTATTATATGCGAGAGGTTGGATTGTACTTGGTTTACATGGAGCTGGATAAAATACTCTTGTCACTGTATAAAATGCACTATATGCTACAATTTATTTAAAGTAATGCGAATTCGTAATGAAACCAGATACAGACAGCCGTATTTAATTCTGTGGCGCAGAGGACTAAGCTCCGGATGAGACGCAGAAGGTTGCGGGTTCGATTCCCGCCGCGGGACAAATGTTTGTACGATCTGCAAGTATTTGTCTCGGGTCTGGGTGTTTCTATGTATAATATGTATGCATCTACAAAAAAGTATATAAGTAGTAGGTATATCGGTCTTCTGGTACCCATAACACAAGCTCTGCTTGTTTTGGAGCCAGATAATGTTGTGTGAAATGTCCGGGATTATCTATTTATTTTAGATTACTATAAAAAAAAATTGTTTTAGTCGTAAATGAAAAACTGTCTTAAATTATATGATGACTAGATTACTTCGAGAACTATCTCGATCGCAGTTTGACTTTAGTGCTGAAATACTGATATTTATCTGCGTCTAAAGACAAATGAATTTGATTGATTTGATTTGATTTGAAGCACGACTAGATAAAAATTTTACCTCAAATAAATACAAAATACCTCCTTACTTAGAAGTTTAACTATGTGCATAAATATTTTAAAAAAATATTTAAGTAGTATATCAGTCAGTCAGCAGATCTTGTATTGTGGTTCCCATAAACCCACAAGATCACAAGATCTGGGGCTAGATGATACTGTATGAAGTGTCCAGCATTTTTTTAATAAAGCTGAAATTAATTGCATATCAAGTCACCTTAGAACGCACCAAATGCAACAAAACGTCATCTAAGTCGTAAGTCATAGGTAAGCCATCATCGTCATTATTTTTCATACTTTCATAAGTACTTATTATTCCTTATAATACGAAAAACTTTGTGAAAACTTGTACAAAATAAAAAGAAATAAATAAAATTTCGTTGTAAAGACTTCCATTTAACTCCAATTATTTATTCATTGGAAGTTTTTCATAATATAAATCTGTATACCAAACCCAGTCTATAATTTAACTCCATATAAACCATAAACATACGAAACATCAGAAGTGCTTAGTGGGCATATTACGGTCGCATTGAAGACAATTTTATCTCATCACATTATTCAATAGACCCCCACCCAAATGGTCCGGAAGTACATGCGGATAGAAAAGTTGTTATAACTTTGTTATTATACTTTTAAATACATTTATTCATAAGTTTAAGGGTTGTTGAAAATTTGAAGCTTGTTTTTATAATTGGCAAATTCGATTGTTTAGTTTGACATTTTATGATGTAACTTTTTCTTATGTTATTGCACACTTTTAACCAATTTCAAAAAAGGAGGAGGTTCTCAATTCGTAGGATTTTTTTATGTTTGTTACTAAAAGACGCCTGAACCGATTTGGAAAATACTTTTTTGTTTCAAAGGATATAACTTCCCAGGTGGTCCCATTTAAATATCATTGCTATCTGTCGAGCGGTTTTAAAAAAATCTACAATATTCTAAAAATTGTATGTATCGATGATATTTTTTATATACATGAATTCGATTGTCTTTTTAGTTTTTAAAACGTAATAATTATATTCGGTAATCTAAGCAGAATTGTAATAACTAGACGCTCATTTCGCAATGACGTTTAGAATAGACAAATGGCGATTGATTGAACCATTTTGACCATTATTTTATCCTTTAAACATTAATTTATATTGCGCAATATCGCAATTATCAATAATTTTCTTTAAATTCACAAATTTGCACCACACGTCGTAATGTAATGTACCACTCATATAATCGTCGAATGGCCTCCACGATACAGGCATAGCCTAATGTGGGGACCATCGGTACCTATTTTAACTAAAATGCAAAATATACCTGTTACTCAACTAAATATTAAGCTATGTATTAGTTAATAAGTTCTTCGTTTTTGGTTAATAAACATTTTTCTCTTTTTTTCTCCTAGAAAAACAGTTTCTCTTTTATTCTACTTACGATGGCATGCATGTAAGCTCTGATTTCGACTTTTGCTGTCGACTATCCAAAACATTAAAGAGCCGACAAAGAGAGGGCAGAGTGTTGAATGAATAGGCAGTAACTAGATTGAATATTTTATTCCTTATGTAATAGGTAAATAGATTCAATTATACTTATAAAGATATTCTGTTTTTCTGGTAATTCTCTTGTTTTGCCGAACCAGCTGACGATCTTTATATTGTCTACACCAAAGTCCATATTGGTGTGACATTTTTAAATGTCATTTTTTAAATAAGAGTTAATTGAAAGAAAGAAGAGTTTATTTTGTGTCTTATGATATCATATACTTAAGTTCTTAAGTAAGTAAATTGACAGCAAAATTAGTCATTACTCAGCATGTGTTATAAATAGCATTTAGAACGCTCTTATAATTTACAATTTACCCCATTGTTGCATTGGTTTTCCTAGGATTTACATGAAGACCAAATAAAATGACCAAAAACGCATATATTACACTTCAAACAAAATTAGTTCGTATTTTAAGAAGTTTTAGTAAGTCCGGCGAAAATACAGAATCACGTCAATCAATACAGAATCAATACAGAAATTTAAACACATATACTGTTTGTACTATTCTAGTAGTACTATCCAAATGTAGTGGCACTCGTGACATAGCGAACTCTTTCTTCTCATCAGACCAACGAAGTTAAGCAGCGCTGTTCACGGTCAGTACTTGGATGGGTGACCGCAGTGGCATTTTCAGATGACGGAGGCCTTTCAGCAATCTATTAACAGTTTTCAGAATTGGCCATTGACTCACACGAAAGTAGTAGCAAAATAACTGTCAGCTCAGTTGGTAGTAGCTCTGCCTTCTGCGCTGTAGGTTGAGGGTTCAATTGCCTCTCAGAACAAACAATTGTGTGATGAACATCGGTGTTATTTCTGTGTCTGGGTGTTATAAAAAAATATAAGTATGTATTTAAAAATATATACATAGTATGTATTCAATCAGTCATCTGGTAAACATAATACAAGCTATGCTTAGTTTGGAGCTAGATGGTGTTATGCCCAAAAAAATATTATTTGTTTATTATTATTAAATAGGTGAGAAACATATTTTGTCCCCTGATTATTCTTGACTTACATAAAGAGACGCCATTTTAACATTCCTAGTTCCTGGATCATTCTAAAATGAATCACTACATTGGTCGTCATTAGGTTTATTTATTTTCGAGAATATATTCTACATACTATTGTGTTAATTCTGTCTACGTGAGTGACATCAACACAATTATCCTGCACCTAGCTAAGCTAGACTTTAGACGTATCTATCATATTTCATTTTCGAAACTTACTTGAGTTGTACTACATTTTGGTAAACACGGGCTTCACTCGCGTATTATTTTGTCGACGGAGTCTCTGACACTGTTTCGATTCACCTAGAGAGTCTTCATCAGGGTGAGTTTGATCCGCGGTCTGCTCGTTGCCGCTCGAGTTCACGGTTCGCACAGAACCGTCGGTTCACGATCGGTGCCTCCATCGACAAAACTATACTGAGTGAAGCCCGTGTTTATTAAAACGTATCATTTTTTCTGGGTGTTTCTATGTATGATATGTATGTATTTACAAAAAAAAAGTATATAAGTAATATATCAGTCATGTGGTACCCATAACACAAGCTCTGCTTACTTTGGGGCCAGATGATGTTGTGTGAAATGTCTGGGATTATTTATTTATTTTATTTATTTATCATTATACTTATTTTTCTTCTTCTTCTTCTTTGTTGTTGTGCCTGTGACATACTAATGTCAATTTTGCCTGCGTCAAGTGTTTATAGTTTATAGTCAGTTTGTTTGTTATTAGAGTCTTAGTCGATGGTCAATTGTCAATTCTAGACGTCACACGGAATGGTGTCTAGAATTTTCTTGGGATTCCTCGTCGTTCAAATCACATTGCACCACAATATACATATAATTCAATTATCCATACTCGTCCTGTAGTCACAATTTATTCATTAAAACTCCGCCAAGATTACTGAATAAAACATGTTATAAAACGGGTAAAAAATATTAAATTAGCAGAGCTATGTTACTCCATGAAATGACAAACGAAGAATCCATCATTATTCTTAATTATTATGATCATTCCTTGTCAAATATAAAAGAAAGAACGAATAGAGTTTATTAGACAACACAGAACCTATCGGATAACTGGAACAATGATAATACTAATAATGATAACATACATAATGACGACAGGTAGGTAAATAAATAAACAAAAAAAGAAGAAGTACAGATTGTTAACTATAATACCCCGATTACATGATGCCCCTGCCGCTGCTACTCGTTCTGCTGGAAATAATTCCAGATTTATTATTGCGGCAACATTACCGGCAGTTTGTGTCTACATTATGTCTTCGCACTTCTTTCGCGTTCAACCTTGGGCAATAGCAGACATCGAAATCATTGCATTTGCAACGCTTGCTTTTTGGGTTTACACAATTATTTCAATGTTTTAAAAATATATAAATTCCAAAAGAGACGTCGTCGCCACCGGTAGAGTTAGTAGATAATACAAACTCTTTACAAAAGAAAGACGTTTTTAAAGACACGTTTTAAATACGAGATCGTTTACATACTCGCGCTGCCTATCTCCCTGCCCACCTCCCTGCCTTAGAAGTGGGCATAATGTAAACGGGGTATTATACCTAATTAACATTAACCCACTAATTAACTATTATGGTAAGTTATAGAACTAGTCCCGCTTTGTATGTGCAGCCAAACAGGTTCTTATGTTCTTAGGTAACAGGATAGTATTCGAATATAATTGCTGTCTATTTTCATCGTCCATGGATTATCTTCAGCTAAAGTCAGAAGGCTTTCATGGCAAATACAGAGGCATTTTGCTTTCACAAAGCACTTATGAATCGCCTACACATATACAGTGGAATTATACCAATTTATTACTGCGAACAGAGGGATTAACCATGGAATAAGGAAAATAAATGGATAAGGCATTCAAGATTCGATTGAGTAAAATATTTACTTTATTGTTTTTATTTTTTACTCGAATTCTTCTGTTTAGAAATTGAATGCGCTTTTAGTTTCTAAACCTTTATCAATGTTTCATCAGAGTCGAATTGACTGAAAATATATAGAACCAGTACTTTAAAAGTTCCATCTAGAAGTACGTATAAATCTAAAGGTGGTTATAAAAAAAAATCCGCTGTGCTAGTCATAGATACATAACAATACACAATACAATAGATTTTGAAAAACACAAGTGTATTGTTTTGTCGATAAGTCAGAGATACTGTTTCAATTCATCTAGAATCAATTCAATTCATCTAGTGTCGAGTGTCTTCATCGACAATAATACTTGAGGGAAACCCGTGTTTTTCAAAAATGTTTAGTACAACTTACGAATGTATTGAAAGTGAAATATATAACATAGCCTAATTGAAATTAAATGAAAGATTATTTATTTTCTTTAACATATGCGATACAATTTGGTCTATAATAGATTAGTAGGTAGTTTGTCCATTATTATTGTATGTTCTACCATACCTACTCATTGGCCTGCAATTTTTTTTTTAATTATCCTCTTTAATCTATACTACTTTTATCTCTAAAACTATATAACGACTTAGGCATCGACACGAAAAGAAGAAGACTTTTATATTTAAAATATAGTAAACATAAAAAATATACTATTGGTATAAAATTAATCTATTAAGTATTTGTCTCGGGTCTTTGCTTATAAAATTAATCTTGCGAAACTCCGCACAATTGTGGCACAGTCTATGCCATTTACTGAATTTCTTTCTGAGCTTTAAAAAATGTGGCAATAACAAACAAACATATCCGAGAAACACAGATTAATTAATATAATGCCAGTCAGTCCTACGGATTAAACAGGTCAATCCGCTTTTCCATATTGGGATTATTAATATTTTGTCGATATTAATAAATGTCGGATGTGTTTGATAGATTTGATAGTTCCTTTACTGTGATAACATTCGAATATACTATTATAAAAAAAAATATTAGACAATGCACACAACACCATCTAACCCCAAACTAAGCATAGCTATGATACCAGATACCAGACCAGATGACTGATATAATACTTATATATTTTAAATACTTACAAACTTATGATACTTTATAACCTAGACATATAACAAACATCTATGTTCATCACACAAATGTTTTTCCTCTGAGGGAATCGAACCCCCAACCAACGGCGCAGATCTACCACCAACTGAACTGACAGGCCAGTTATTGACGGTACTGTGGTGATTTTTTCAATATTTTGAACCAAGGTTAGTACAACGACAAAAACAGTACAATGACGATCTCTGTTGCGCAGTGAGCTATCCGGCTGAGACGCAAAAGGTTGCGGTGTCGATTCCAGCCGCGGGACAAATGTTTGCACAATTGCGAGTATTTGTCTCGGGTCTGGATGTTTCTATGTATAATACATATATACATAAAATTTCACATTAAATTTCTATGTATATTTACATTAAAAAAGTATATAAGTAGTATATCAGTCACCCATAATACAAGATCTGCTTACTTTAGTTTTCTTTTACTATACGAAAACACTTGATACCAGTTAGTTAATGGAATTACCTACTATGTTCTAAAAGCATTCTTATTTCTCCACAAGGAAGTATAATTTTGCAACCATATGACATAAAAAAACGGAGCAACTCTCACATACCCTCTCAGAACGCCCAGACGTGCTAATCCGACCATATGTTACCATCGAAACGAACTGCTGAAACAAAGGCCGACCCGCCGTTTTAATGAGCTAAGATTATGAAGGTGTTAAACCACAACGCCGCTTTCAACTCTCAAATTATTACGCCGCGGGCTTCATGGGGTCACATTTCGGCAATCGCCAAGGTTTTGCATCCTTTTCTTACATGTAAACCAGGGATGGGTAAACCTAACAAAAGCCGGATATTTGTAAAATCAGGGATATTATCGGATTGATATATATAAAATAATCGAAAACATTTAAACACTATCCTAACTAAAAAAACGTGCGAGCCTTATAGTAGGTAGTCGCTTTTGATGTGTAACATTTGACATCTTATCTTGGTAATAAGCAACATTAACATTATGTCCTGAAGTAAGTATTTGTCTCGGGTCTGGGTGTTTGTATGTATAATGGCCTCAATTCAGTTGGCACCAACCTAACGAATTTTAGCTAAAATTAGGTTTTGAACTGTAAAATAAAAAAAATTTATTCTGCTGCTACCAACTTATCCTAATTTAATTTTATCTAATTTAATTAAGCGTTCTTAATTTAGTTAGATGGTACTAACCGAATAGGTTTTACAAATGTTACTTTACAGGTTTTACTAACTAAATATATTTTAGACAATTCCTAATTTTAGAAATGAACCAACCGAATTGCCACCATTATGCATGTATTTACAAAAAAAAAGTATGTAAGTAGTAGGTATATCAGTCATATGGTACCCATAACACAAGCTCTGCTTACTTTGGGGCCAGATGACGCTGTGTTAAATGTCCGGCATTATTTATTTATTTATTTATTATATCATTTTATCATTTAATTAGTTTATACATAAATATATGTATAACAGCACACTTTATACACAACACCGTACGTTAAGCTCACAGCAGATGCGTTCTGTTTCTCTATTTCCCTTGCTCTCATAGGTTAGGACTAAAATAGGTTGGTATCATCTGACGGCCAACTCAGCGCGCGCGTTCTTTGATAAAGCCAATAGCGCGCCCGGCTTCCTGTTACACACTGCCGTCCCTTTTCACGAAATCACTCCAACGGATTGCTGGAAAGCTAGAGGAAAGACACATCAAACATACACTGTAATCTATTAGAAAAGTTATTTAATTTACCTACACGTTTTTATAGGAGTAGCTACGCAAAGTCGAGAGTCATTAATACTTTATTGATTACTATTAAACCGAACCTAAATTAACCTACTCGTTTGTTAGCCGGATAGCGAATTCAAGATGTCTAGCCCGGCTCATGGTAGATCAGTCCGGCCAAATTCCAGCACCTTCCAGCCTACACATAAACTCCTTCGAACATAAAATAAAATTCGCTTTCCGTAATGAACTTTACGAGCACGTTTTAAAGCTTATTTTTACATTTTACACTGAGCATACGTTATGATCAGGATAAAAAGAACTAAATAAATCTATCCCTGTCTCAGCCGGAATTTGAGCAATGTAAATCATTTTATTACAATACCTTGTTTTTTATTTGTCGCTGCCTTTGTGGTGGGTTGTTGTGGTCTAATGATTCATAAGCCGAATGTGATATACTATTTCCGTAAGTATTTATACTCTGAGAAAGGAGCTTTTTTAATATACCAAACCAGGTAAATACTTACATAAATAGGTATTCAATAGTAATCTCTTTTTGGCAATAATTAAAGAAGTTGATTTTTTTTGAAAGTCCGTGTCTCCTGCAAATGTTTTGCTCTATACAATAAATAAATATATATTTTGGACAATGCACACAACACCGTCTAGTTCCAAAATAAGCTTATGATTAGATGATAAAATACTTTACTTAACACCCAGCAACTGAACAAACACCTATGTTCATCACACAAATATTTGTCCTGGAAGGGAATCGAATCCCAAGCCTACAATAATTATTATTATTATTAACTACAATCATCTTCGGATAGTGTAAAGAAATGGCCGACATTTGCAAGAAAAACACAACAGACAGGTAACGAGTTGGCCACAAATTACGAGCCGGAGTCTGCACTTTTGACTCGCGCTTTCGTTTTACATGTCATAAATCCAGATCACGACACCAAATATTGAATGGTGCCAAAATGTCACCCGAAAAGCAAAGGGACCGACAAAGGAACCGCCGCGCTGGGTGTTCCTGTTCTGCTCCACACTGAGCCCCTATTTTTTCATCTCATTCAATTTTGACTTCTTTCAAAAGGCTATTAATATAAGCCACATTTTTTAAAATCAGTATAAGGCCAAAGCCAGGCATTGTTGGGGCAGTTTTTTAATCTGTTTCCGTAGGATACCGCTACCGATTTATAAATGGGATCGGACCAGACGGATCTCGGTTCTGCCGATGAGCCGAATTAAAACATGATGTGGGTTTTCACAAAAAAACATTCGGCTAATAAATAACGCGTGTTACAAAAAAGAGATGAAGACATATTGCAGTAATATAATGTCAAATAAATTATAATTCTGACCATCAAAGAACAGTTTTGGTACCACCATGGGAGATTAGATTTTATAATTAATGTGTTTCACTTATAAGTACTCTATACTTTTATTCAAGTCGTATTATCTTATTACGACGACCTCTTATGACAATCTCTCTGGCGCAGTGGGCCAAGGCCCGGCTGAGACGCAAAAAGATGCGGGCTCAATTCTCCCCGCGGGATAAATCTTTTTGTGATTTGCAAGTATTTCAAATAAATAAATAAATAAACTATCCCGGACATTTGGCACAACATCATCTGGCCCCAAAGTAAGCAGAGCTTGTGTTATGGGTACCACATGACTGATATACTACTTATATACTTTTTTTTAAATACATACATATTTTACATGGAAACACCCAGACCCGAGACAAATACTTGCAGATCATACCAACATTTGTCTCAACATTTGTCCCGCGGGAATCGAACCCGCAACCTGACCTAAGCCCACTGCGCCACAGAGGTCGTATTTATCTTTGGTCTGGGTGTTTCTATGTATAATATGTAGATGTGTATATACAAAACAACGTGGCAATGACTGCTTTCTGGCAATGATCTTGATCAGTTGAGCTATCAATAGATCGTTTTAAACGGTCCTTAATTAGATAAACTGCTTCATATTATGTATATTATTTTATACATTTCAATAATTATAAATAAAATTTAATGAATATTTATTATTGTAACGAATTTTCTTATCGCACGGTACGGACTTGGCGGATGAGGGCTAGGCGAAGAAACGTGTAACATGTTTCAGTCACGAATTTTCGTCACAACCATTTCTTTAATGTAGACGGTTATCCATAGGGTGACACTAATTCATTTATTATATGAACGAATGAACGAATGAATTATATGAATTCATCATTAGATGTACAATAAATTGTTTATTTTCACAACTCGTATAAATATTCGACGACCTGTGGCGCAGTGGGCTATGGTTCGGCTGAGACGCAGAAGGTTGCGGGACACATGTTTGTGTGATCTGCAAGTATTTGTTTCGGGTCTGGGTGTTTCTATGTATAATATGTATGTATTTACAAAAAAAAGATTATAAGTAGAATATCTGTGGTGGTCATGGTCATGTGGTAGGTACCCATAACACAAGCTCTACTTACTTTGGGGCCAGATGATGCTGTATGAAATGTCTGAGATTATTTATTTATTTATTATATATTAATTACAAAATTTCATAAGTTATTTCTGCGTTTCATTTAATTGCTCTTAATTCTGATTAACAAATACAAATGAATGAATTTTCTAGCGTCTGGCTAGAAAATTCATTCATTTGTATTTGTTAATCAATAATAAATCAACTTAATTCCAACCAAGTGTGCCACGCCACGACACTCAAGCAATTTTTTATTATTTACAGGTCGAGGTTCGGACTCGTCAGACATTGAATCGGAACCAGGTCTTACACTGAAAAGGAAGCAGCGACGTTCCCGGACTACCTTCACCGGAGAACAGTTGGACGCGCTGGAGCGAGCTTTCCACAGGACCCAGTACCCTGATGTCTATACTAGGGAAGAGCTGGCGTTGCAAACTGGTCTTACTGAAGCAAGGATACAGGTAATTAATTCTCATCTACCATAGAGAATGAAGACTGGCCTGTGTGCTCAGTTGTCAGTAACTCTGCGTTCTGCGTTGTAGGTAGGGGATTCGATTTCTTTCCATGATGAACATAGAGGCTTGTACTGTGCCTTATAGGTAAGATGTCATAATACGTATTTAAAAATACATAATCCGTGATCTGGTCACCATAATACAAGCATAGCTTACTTAGTTTGGGTGGTTACCTATCTGGTGTTATTTATTCATATCTTTCAAAGCTAACAGAACATTTTCTATAATTTACTAGAAAATCTTTACTCAATAGTATTTTTTAATAATTATAGTTTCCTTCATTGTAGTAATAACCTAGGTACATGGTAAATAAACATTAATTGGTTACGAAACCTTCAGCACGTGAGTTTACTCGCATTTGTTGGATTTTATTTCATTATCGTGACTACCATTACCAGCTTCTTATCAAATCAAAACAAACTGCGTCAGAATGTTATTAATTTAACAAAATTAAACTGAAAACAGTTGACATGCGTAAATTCCACAAGAAAATCAACACTTGTCATTCTGTCACATTGTTTAATTTAAGAGATAACAATATTAAAAGTCACAATTGATACAAGATAGCAACATTAAATAAAATATGTGCTTATGTTTACGAGAAATCTTATAAGAATTTTCTTTGTTTTCAGGTTTGGTTTTCTAATCGGCGGGCCCGTTTACGCAAACAGACCGGTTCCAACCCCAGCCCAGGTCTGACTAGCTACTCCACACTGCCGATGCCGCAAATACCCTGCCCATACCCCGGAGCAGAGATACCTTTGCCCCAGCACCATCCGCAACACCCAGACCCGTGGCATCATCAAAAATACGCCAACTATAACCAACTCATGGCTCAATCTCAACACTTGAACCATGCTTTCCAAAACTCCTTCCCCAGCACGTCTGCTGCCACCTTCGGACATCTCGTACCCGGGTCTAACGGTACCCACAGTCTGATGGATCCCGGCATACCCAGAAACGACTACAGATACCCGAGTAACGACATCTACAGCAAACCTCTCAGCTATTTGCCCAAAGAAACGGAGGGAGATGAAAAAGTAGCAAGTGATGAGGTTGTCGATCCAAGAGAAGATGCATTCGTGAAACCATCAGCAGAAGATTACCCTAAAGCGTTACCAGTTCCTGATAATGATTACCCTAAAGTTCCTGCAGATTTTTCTAAAATTTCGGCTGATCCATCTGTGACTTCTAACTGGAGTCCGTCGCATAACAGCTCATTGAATATGAGTCTTGCTGGTATATCCAGCGAGTACAAGTATATGAACGATCCATATGCGTTTCCAAACGTACCCGATCCTCTGACTCAACACAGCTACCCTAACCCTCCTAACGCATCCAACAAATACTGGATTTGACAGGAGTATTAAGTTATTTAGTAATATTAATTAGATTCAATGATCATAGGTTTTTAGTCTACTATATTTTATTTTTATTTATTACTATAATATAAAATGTACTTTATTTAACTGAAGTTGATTGTGAGAAATTACCTCTAATTCTGCATTCCATTTAACTTTACCAAACAATTGTAAAAAAATACTAAGACAGTCATTAGAATAAATTATTGATGGAAAAGTCTTCTTTATTTCAAGCCCTGACTAGATTCTTCGCAAAATAGGTATAAGTCTTTAAAGAAACATTAAACAAAAAATAACTTTTGTATTAAATTTATTGATCTAATTATATATACATCTACTATTTTACAATATTACAATATTATTTTATAGAATACTAGATTATTCCGCTGGTAGTTCAATCATTGCACAGTCACGTCGATTACTGTCGCGCCGGACTCAGGAGGTATGATTACAAATTCAGGATTGATAGCGCTAGGCTCACTGGACGCAACGACGACATATTCAGTGCTAGCTTCCACTGGCAAGCTTTCAGTGTTTGCAACAGTCTCTGCTGTTCCTACGGGGATATTTTCCAGCGGTGCTACAGACGTCGATTCAGTTACAGGAATGCTTACAGAACTGGACAGGCTTCCTTCTGTGCTTGCTACTGCTTCTGCTGCTTGGGCGCTCTCAGTGTTGGTTATCGTGTTAACGACATTCTCTACGGGCGCCACATCTGTGGAAGCTGCAATGGGGGCTTTAGTCGAATTGCCAGAACTACCAGTTTCAGCGACTTGCGCTTCACTCTGAGCTTGAGGGATGTCGGTCACAACTGTCTCGGGGCTGAACGTAGTACCTGCAGGAACATCTTGAATAGCACTGAAAGTTGATACTACTATACTATCAGTCGAGCCGACAACTGATGCTTCAGTAGCGGCAATAGGTCCTTCCGTATCAATGGTAGTAGCGTCAGTGGAAGGAACGTTAGTAATAACTGCATCAGTGGCAGGTGAGACAGAAGGTGTATTAGAAGAAACCGCAGGCTGTTCTGTTCCTGTCGAAGGGTTGGCAGCATTGGGTAAAGCAGCACTTGCATCAGGTACTGATGAGCTGGCTTCAACCCATTGAGCAACAAGATCAGTAACACTAGTAAATTCAGATGCAGGTGCTTCAGAACCAGAAGCGGATATATCAGAGGCCGGAGCGATAACGGGAGTCTCAGTACCGGGAGCAGATGTTTCAGATGCTGAAGCTGCAGTAAGTCCGGCAGTACCAGGGGCGGATGTTTCAGAGGCTGGAGCCGCGGCAGAAGCCTCAGTACCAGAGGCGGAAGATTCAGAGGCTGGAGCAGCAGCTGGAGTTTCAGTGCCAAGGGCAGATATTTCCGTGGCTGGGGCGGATGTTTCAGAGGCTTGATCAACAACGGGAGCCTCAGTACCAGAAGCGAAAGTTTCGGAAGCTGGAGCAGCGGCAGAAACCTCAGTACTAAGGACGGATGTTTGAGAAGCTGGAGCTGCAACAGGAGATTCAGTGCCAAGGGCGGATATTTCCGTTGCTGGAGCGACAACAGAAGCTTGAGTCCCTGAGGCGGATGCTTCAGAGGCTTGATCAGCAACGGGAGCCTCAGTACCAGAAGCGAAAGTTTCAGAAGCTGGAGCAGCGGCAGAAACCTCAGTACTAAGGGCGGATGTTTGAGAAACTGGAGCTGCAGCAGGAGCTTCAGTGCCAAGCGCGGATATTTCCGTGGCTGGAGCGACAGCAGAAGCTTGAGTCCCTGAGGCGGATGCTTCAGAGGCTTGATCAGCAACGGCAGCTTCAGTACCAGAGGCAAAAGTTTCAGAAGCTGGAGCAGCGGCCGGAACCTCAGTACTGATGGTGGATGTTTGAGAAGCTGGAGCTGCAGCAGGAGCTTCAGTGACAGGGGTGGATATATCCGTGCCTGGAGTGGCAGCAGAAACTTGAACTCCTGGGGTGGATACTTCAGAGGCCGAAGCAACAGCAGTTTCAGGGGTGGATGTTTCAGAATCCGGAGCACCAGCAGCACTAGGTGTGAATATTTCTGTGACAGAAGCGGCAGGAAAAGCCTGAGAACTAGGAGTGGATGTTTGAATAGCTGAAACAGCAGCAGTACCAGCAGCAGATACTTCAGATGCTGCAGTAGCAGTACCAGAGGCAGATGTTTCAGAGGCTGGATAAGTAGCAGTACCAGGGACAGATGTTTCAGAGGCTGGTGCAGCAGCAGAACCAGGGGCAGATGTTTCAGAAACTGAAGCTGCAGCTGTACCAGGGACAGATATTTCAGAGGCGGGAACAGCACCTGTATCAGGGGCAGATGTTTCAGAGGCTGGAGTAGCAGCAGAACCAGGGGCAGACGTTTCAGAGGCTGGAGCAGCAGCAATATCAGAGGCTGAAGCCGCAGCACTACCAGGGGCAGACGTTTCAGAGGCTGGAGCAGCAGCAATATCAGAGGCTGAAGCCGCAGCACTACCAGGGGCAGAAGTTTCAGAGGCTGGAGCAGCAGCAGTACCAGGGGCAGATGTTTCAGTGGCTGGAGCAACCGCAATATCAGAGGCTGAAGCCGCAGCAGTACCAGGGGAAGATATTTCAGTGGCTGGAGCAGCAGAGGACCCATCAGCAACAGCAGCGCCCGGAGCACCAGCAGTGTCAGGAGCACCAGGTGTAGCAGGAGCAACCGGAGCTGAAGAACCAGAGGCACCGATGACGGAGCCATCAGCACCAGCAGCGCCAGGAGCACCAGGAGCAGCAGGAACAACCGGAGCTGAAGAACCAGAGGCACCGATAACGGATCCATCAGCACCAGCAGCGCCAGGAGCTCCAGGTGCAGCAGGAGCAACTGGAGCAGAAGAACCAGTGGCATGGACGACGGAGCCATCAGCACCAGCAGCGCCAGAAGCACCAGAAGAAGCAGGAGCAACCGGAGTTGAAGAACCAGAGGCACCGACGACGGAGCCATCAGCACCAGCAGCGCCAGGAGCACCAGGAGCAGCAGGAACAACCGGAGCTGAAGAACCAGAGGTACCGATAACGGATCCATCAGCACCAGCATTGCCAGGGGCACCAGGAGCAGCAGGAGCAACCGAAGCAGAAGAACCAGAGGCACTGACGACGGAGTCATCAGCTCCAGCAGCGCCAGGAGCACCAGCTGCAGCTGGAGCAACCGAAGCAGAAGAACCAGTGGCACCGATGACGGAGCCATCAGCACCAGCAGCGCCAGGAGCACCAGGTGCAATAGCAGCAACGGGAGCAGAAGAACCAGAGGCACCGATGACGGAGCCATCCGCACCAGCAGCGCCAGGGGCACCTGGAGCAGCAGGAGCATCCGAAGCAGATGAACCAGTGGCACTGACGACGGATCCTTGAGCACCAGCAGCACCAGAAGCACCAGGTGCAGCAGTAGCAACTGGAGCAGAAGAACCAGTGGCACCGATGACGGAGCCATCAGCACCAGCATTGCCAGGGGCACCAGGAGCAGCAGGAGCAACCGAAGCAGAAGAACCAGAGGCACTGACGACGGAGTCATCAGCTCCAGCAGCGCCAGGAGCACCAGGTGCAGCTGGAGCAACCGAAGCTGAAGAACCAGTGGCACCGATGACGGAGTCATTATCACCAGCAGCGCCAGGAGCTCCAGGTGCAGTAGGAGCAACTGGAGCAGAAGAACCAGTGGCACCGACGACGGAGCCCTCAGAACCAGCAGCGCCAGGAGCAGCAGGAGCAATCGGAGCAGAAGAACCAGAGGCACTGACGACGGAGTCATCAGCTCCAGCAGCGCCAGGAGCACCAGGTGCAGCTGGAGCATCCGAAGCAGAAGAAACAGTGGCACTGACGACGGAGCCTTGAGCACCAGCAGCACCAGGAGCACCAGGTGCAGCAGTAGCAACTGGAGCAGAAGAACCAGTGGCACCGATGACGGAGCCATCAGCACCGGCATTGCCAGGAGCACCAGGAGCAACGGAAGCAGAAGAACCAGGGGCACTAACGACGGAGTCATCAGCTCCAGCAGCGCCAGGAGCACCAGGTGCAGCTGGAGCAACCAAAGCAGAAGAACCAGAGGCACCGACGACGGAGCCATCTGCACCAGCAGCGCCAGGAGCTCCAGGTGCAGCAGGAGCAACTGGAGCAGAAGAACCAGTAGCACCAACGACGGTGCCATCAGCACCAGCAGTGCCAGGAGCACCAGGAGCAGCAGGAGCAACCGGAGCAGAAGAACCAGAGGCACTGACGACGGAGTCATGAGCTCCAGCAGCGCCAGGAGCACCAGGTGCAGCTGGAGCGACCGGAGCAGAAGAACCAGAGGCACCGACGACGAAGCCATCTGCACCAGCAGCGCCAAGAGCACCAGGAGAAGCAGGAGCAACCGGAGCTGAAGAACCAGAGGCACCGATGACGGAGCCCTCAGCACCAGCAGCGCCAGGAGCACCAGGTGCAATAGGAGCAACGGAAGCAGAAGAACCAGAGGCACTGATGATGGAGTCATTATCACCAGCAGCGCCCGGGGCACCAGGAGCAGCAGGAGCAACCGAAGCAGAAGAACCAGTGGCACTGATAACGGAGCCATCAGCACCAGCAGCACCAGGAGCACCAGGTGCAGCAGGAGCAACTGGAGCAGAAGAACCAGTGGCACCGACGACGGAGCCCTCAGTACCAGCAGCGCCAAGAGCACCAGGAGCAGCAGAAGCAACCGGAGCTGAAGAACCAGAAGCACTTATGACGGAGCCATCAGCACCAGCAGGGCCCGGGGCACCAGGAGCAGCAGGAGCAACCGGAGCAGAAGAACCAGTGGCACCGATGACGGAGTCATTATCACCAGCAGCGCCCGGGGCACCAGGAGCAGCAGGAGCAACCGAAGCAGAAGAACCAGTGGCACTGATAACGGAGCCATCAGAACCAGCAGCGCCAGAAGCACCAGGTGCAGCAAGAGCGACTGGAGCAGAAGAACCAGAGGCACCGACAACGGAGCCATCAGCACCAGCAGCGCCAGGAGCTCCAGGTGCAGCAGGAGCAAACGGAGCAGAAGAACCAGTGGCACCAACGACGGAGCCATCAGCACCAGCAGCGCCAGGAGCACCAGGTGCAGCAGGAGCAACCGGAGCAGAAGAACCAGAGGCACCGATAACTGAGCCGCTAAAAGCAACTGCACTAGAAGGACCAGTTGAAGCAGATGAAGTTCCATTTAGAGCAGGTTGTGCTCCAGTGACCCAGCTTGGAAGGAGACTTGACAAGTACTGGCCAATAGTTTGTAGCAAAGATTTCTTCTCTTCAACGTTCCTCTGGGCTATTGGCGCCCATGGTAGGGTAACGTTTTCCAACAAAGCGGAATCATTTTCTAGCTTTGCAATCTTCTTTTCCAATTTGGCTTGAAGTGCTTTGACATTAGCATCCGTAAATTGCTGATTTTGCAGATAGGTTTTGAAAGAATCGGCTTCTTCATTGGCTAACTTGTTTTGGATCATGGTTATGACTGCTTGGCGACGCTCGCTTTTGGTGCTGGTTATGTTTAAAGCCAATTCTTCTTTGATAAACCTGAACAGTGCTGTGGTTTTCTCTAGGCTTGAGCTGTTTACAGTTAATCCATACTTATTGAAGACGTAGTTTTTCCAAATATCTTCGACCTCTACACTATCTACGGTATTGTTGTCATTAGTCTCAATTGACTCATTTGACTCGGCGCCACTGCCTAACGCTTCTTCTGCTAGTTCTTCGAGGCGTTTTTGTTCCTTTTCAATACGTTTTTGTTCATCTTTTTGAATCTTTTCTTGACGTTTTCGCTCTTCTTTTTCAAGTTTCTCAATACGCTTTCGGTCTTGCTCCTCCTGCTTGCGTTTTTCCTTCTCTTCTTTCTCATGTTGTTTACGCTCTTCTTTTTCTAATTTTTCTTGGCGCTTTTGCTCTTGCTTTTCTCTCTTTTCTATTTGTTTTCGTTCCTGTTCTTCTTGCTTTCTTATCTCTTTCTCAGCTCGTTCTTTTTGTTTTCTTTCCGCTGAGTTTTCATCGTTGTCATCACCATCACTATCATCATTTCCACTTTCAGACGAGATGTCCGAAATATCTCGAACAAATCTTTGATGTCTTTCTATTAACGCACTTGAAGCGTCATCATCAGGTAGATTTTTTGCGGCGGTGAGGCCTATGCAAACCTGTAATTAAACAATGCAAGTGTTATAATTTTAAATTTAAACAACTAGGTATAATTTGCTGAGCTGTACACTACACAGAATCATAAAACATTTCAAAGTTACAAAAACTCTCAGACAAAACCTAGGACAGAACCTAAACGCAAGCAAGCCGGGGCTTCAAGCTGTATCAGCAGTAAGTAATCTACTTGCGTTGTAATGTGTCGTAGAATAACGCTCTTCTAATCACATTTCTAGCTACTCATCGTGTGGTGCTTAAGTATTACGTTTTAAAAACTAAAAAGAAAACCGACTTCATTGAATGAAATTTGAGCCTATAAAACATTTTTAGTGGTAAGTAGATGTAAACGCACCGCTCCAATGAGACAGCGAGGTATCGAAGTACACGAAAACATCATCGATGTATACAATTTTTAGATTTTCGTAGATTTTTCATCTCGACCGATTTTGATAAAATTTAAATGGGACCACCTGTGACGCCTTTCAAACAAAAAATAATTTTCCAAATCGGTTCAGGCGTTTTCGAGTCTTCGGTGAACATACATAAAAAAAAAGATTTCGACGAATTTAGAACCTCCTCCTTTTTGATGAAGTTGGTTAAATATGGCAACAGATCTAAACAACACATAAGGTAAGGTATGGTTATAAGGTAAACCTTGTAACCACCTTGCGTGTTTAAATCGCGCATATTACAAGTACAGCGCAATAACTGATTACTCTAATTTGTAATCTAAACTGCGGCGGTTGCAAACGAAACTTATTTTCATTTAAATCGTTTAGCAGCAAGGTGAAAATAATTATCACTTTATTTCATTTTTATTACGAGATAATGGCAATCAACACTGATTTATAATTTATTTTTAAATATTTTGTAATTTATGTTTGAAGTTTGAATTAGTAATTTTATATCACTTTTATCACAAAAATACGCACAACTAGTGAAAAACTTACAATCAGAAGTGTATAAACAATCTTCATCGTGATTTTTAGTTTGTTCTCATTGAAAGGGAAATTCGTTCGTAAAAACCTCAAATGAACATGTACACTTGTGTTTCGTTAGAGCTCGTTCGTAGTAATATGGTAAAAACAGAATATAAGATGTTTTTATACCTGCTCTAGCAATTAACGAAGATAACATTAGATAATGGCTTCTGCCGAGATAAAACGAGCAAAGTCTTAGACAAACACACTGTTTTCGCCATGCCTGACTCAATACAAACAAAAATATATTTAACGATGGCAGTAATGCGCTATCGCTGAAAATTTACTAAAGATATCACCGGATGTGTTAATATTATTTGTTTACCTCGCCGCGCAGGCACTGCAACGGAAATAGGTTTAAAATGTCATATAAATTTGCTATTCATATAAGCTTTTTAAATGATCGGTAACATCCTGTTGGATTTGATAAGATTTGATCACACCAATTTGTACTGTACATACTTTAGAAAACAATATACATATGTTCATTCATTTACAGGTTTTATTACAAAACATATCTCAAGCACCAGTCTTTCGTAAAACAGGTGACATGTCCTTACAATTATTGTAGCATTAACTGTTGTACATCTTTTTTTGAGAGAAAATAAACTCCGTAAACTTTATTCGTATATATCGAGGTCTGAAAATTTTAATTGAGTATTCAAGTGAGATGAGATTGTGACATTGTAGTAATTATTTAATCAATTAGGTGAACCTATAATGCCAATCAGGTGGTACATAAGGTTAATAACAACATTATTGAAATGTAGCTTCTGCCCTTGGCTTCGCAAGCAGAATACCTACATAATAAGAAGTCTATAAGAAGCCATTTCAGTAGACAGACTATACCTCTATCCTATAATTACATAATTTGCTAGTGTGGCGCTTAACTATGCTCTTTCCTTGACCCTTAGGTTTTATTTTTAACCGACTTTATCAAAAAGGAGGAGGTTCTCAATTCGTCGGAAACTTTTTTTTTTATGTATGTTCACCGATTACTCTAAAACGGCTGAACCGATTTGGAAAATTATTTTTTTGTTTGAAAGGGTATACTTTACAGGTGGTCCTATATAAATTTTATCAAAATCGGTCGAGCTGAAAATAAACGAAAATCTAAAAATTGTATACATCGATGATGTTTTCATGTATTTTCATATCTCGCTGTCTCATTGGAGCGTTGCGTTTATTTGGCCTACCCATATTATAATATACAAAATACATCTACTTTCCACTAAAAATGTATTATAGGCTCAAATTTAATTCAATGAAGTCGGTTTCTTTTTAGTTTTTAAAACGTAATTATATAACCACACAATGGCTAATGTGTTGTTTAAATCTGTTGCCATCTCTTTTCATTGACATTAGAAAGACAAGGACAGAGCATACTTAAACGTTACACATACAAACCACAGAAACATTTGTATTTTTAATATTAGTACGATATGATTTGATGGCCTATTGGTATGGTAGGAAATCGTTTATTTTATGCCTCTGATCTCCCGCAGAATAGGCTTAACCTAGTGCGCTGACAACCAGTAATTTTTGAAAACACTGTATTTTTTCTTCATACTAAATAAATTAATGTGTATTTGTATTCATGCTGGTACTATAATACTACAACTATACTACACCTCACTTTGCTGGAGTGGATCCATGATCGAAAGTTTTCAATTACAAATAACTGCTCTGTAACTTGACTGAATCAATCATTAAATTAAATCATCTTCAACAGGTGAACATTTATAGTATCATCATCATTGGCCTTAAATGATGATTATGATACTATAAATGTAAAGGTTAGTAGGAATGTTTGTATTTTTATCATACATACGAAAAAATACCTACCCAATTGCGTGGTTCGATCACTTCGCAACAGACGGGGTTTAGTGCGAGGAGATCTTCGGGCAGAGGCATATCTTACCTATCTTATGCATAACATGTGTTTTGAAATATTTTGTAAAACTTGAAACGTTCATGAATGCTAATTCGTTCATTTACATAGCACGCACGCTGGCTTCCTCGTATAGAATGAGATCCTGTCGAAAATAGGAGATTAGCTCACGCATAGGACAAAAATGTCTAACGAATCGAAATTCTATACAATTTCGTTCTGCCTTGTGCTACCGCTAGTGGTAACGCATCTATTGTGTCCAAGGTTGAAGATAAGACAAAATAAACTGCTGAGTATTTATTCTGCAAACAAAACCTACTGTTTGCTACCTATTCGTTATTAGTTACAGTATACCAAAAGTTTTGTACAACTTTGACGGGCGTATACGTAAACATTTTTGGGATATACCAAAGTAATAAAAAAGTATGTAAGTGTAGAAACTCTTTAAAATATTCATAACTAGCTGATCGCGGGCACCCCGCGACTCCGTCTGCGTAGGATTACTAATTCGAGTAAATTATTTTCTTCTCCAAGGTCCCATCTTTCCTTATACCAAAATTCATCAAAAACTGGTTCTGCACTTCTGCGGTTACTTTGAGAGACCCTTGTTCTATATTGTGTAGAAGCGATATAAGTATTTATTTTGATATAAGGAACAATTTGTTACTACCAAATGTGCATTAGAAATAAAATGTTTAATAAATAAATAGTCCTACAAAAATATTTTTTTGTAGCACTATTTAAGATAAGCATTTCTATTATATAATATACATAATACGTGTAATTCTACTTCTTGGTTTTAGTAGCGCACGCCAGAATAGCTCACATATGGCAGAATTTTTTCCTACTTACTTGACACTTATCGTTATTATTTGGACAATTCACACAATATCTTTATAAATTGTGTTATTCTGATGTATAACCTAAATTATTGTAAAGGTTAATTAAAATCCATTCAGTACAAACTTTCGCGTTTATAATATTAGTAAGGATTCCTAGGTTAGTCCATCACTATTCACTATAACATTTGTGTAATGAACTAAGGTGTTTGTATATACTCGTATATATTTGAAAATATATCAGTATTCTATCAGTCATCTCGCCACCATAGTCCAAGCTATGCTTAGTTTGGCTCTAGATCGTGTTGTGTGCATTATACACCAAAATTTATTAATTTATATACCAGCTGAAACGCCTGCGAATTTGTACTTAAGTCTGTACTTAATAATAGACATAAAGTGGACTATTTTGTAGGTAATGATGAGTTCTATAAATATGTACCTAGTACAATATTTTATGTATCATACTTAAATAGCTTCCGCAGCCCACGCCAAATAAATACTTCTAAAGACAAGTTTTTGATACCTTAGGTTACATTATTGCAATTTACATAAGAATTTCAGTTTTTTTTTTAAACAAAATATAGCCCATATTTGCTAATAAATTAAATTTTTATAAGTTGACGAATTTTTTTAAATCGGTTGAGTAGTTTTTGAGTTTATCCATTACCAACAAGCATTATAATAAATCAAATAATTTCTCTTTATAATATTAAATATTAATTTCTCTTTATAATAATAAGTATTCCTGGAGGCAAACATTCAACGCGTTCACTATTTTGGTTGAGCTGCATCAATTCGGCCAGATATTACGAAATTAATGAACCGTGCATTACTAATTAGTTAACTAATTAGTGTACATACCTAATTAGGTTAATGGTATAGAATCCGGTAATAGGTTCCTGCTTTGCAATGTATAGTTTATTAATAATCTTGTACTTGACTACTTACGCACAATAATAAAGCGTCAAAAATAAATTAGAACTTCATTAAGCAATTTCATTTACTTGTTGAGTACTTTTTAAAGAGCCGATAATTATCGTTAGCCTACCTACTCAACAACTTAACTATTATTATATCAAAAATATTAAATCAATGTAAATATTCGTATAATTATATTTAATAAGCAAAATTTACAGAACTTTAATGGTATTAACAACTTTGCAAACTAAACTGCCCATCCTAATAAAAAACTCGAAAATAGCTTGACTGATTCGAACTTTTCAACCGACTTCAAAAAAGGAGGAGGTTCTCAATTCGACTGTATTTTTTTTATGTATGTTACCTCATAACTCCATCATTTATACACCGATTAAAAAAAAAATCATAACTATCGGTTCAGTAGTTAGGTTATTAAAACAAAAAACTGAGAAAAATATGTCATCCGTTTGGATGAAAAGAAATTTTCTTTTTTTTTCTTTTTTATACATGAAGTCGGTTGTCTTTTTAGTTTTTAAAACGTAATTATTTTTGTTTTAGTAAATTAAAAATCAGGAAAACCCCCAAAAAACAACCGAAAAATTAAAAAACTGAAATAGGTAACATTGTTATTTTTTTATATTTTTGTTATAAATAATGCCGGTCATTTTACACAGCAACATCTAGCCCCAAAGCAGAGCTTGTGTTACGGGTGCCGCATGACATGGTACAAAAAACGTATATAAATACAAACAACGTATATATATATACGTTTTTGGTAAATACATACATATTAAACATTAAAACACCCAGACTCGAGACAATAATACACATCAAAAAAGTCTAAGCAACGCATAACTTTTTTAGTATTTTTTTTTTACTTCGTTTAAACATTCATGGAATACTTTGAATAGTCAACCTCTTTGATAAACAAAAAAATACTGGCAATTTTTTTTCAGTAACAAAATTCTGTCATTTTCTATTGTGTAAAAACATAATGTTTGTTTAAAAAAAAATTGTCCTTTTTAACGGCATTTAATAGATGCGATTTTATTTCTTATACATCGAAAAAAAATAGTAACCGCAGTAATCATTACTTGTGTCGCGAATAATAGTCCACGAATTTTTACTGTGTAATGGAGCGTCGACATCTTATCACGGAAGAGATGCAAAGAGCTGTAAGGATGCTAGAAATTGTAAAACAGTCAAGCCTAATAAAGAATAGAGATAGCTGGAACCTTGGAAAAGGACATAGACTTCTTATTATGGAGGTACCACGCGTGCAAAGCCGCGGGCAGCAGCTAGTTACAATATATATAAGAAACATTCTTAAAATAAACATACAAGCATCACAACTAGTAGGTTAGTCAGATTCAGATGTATTTTTACTTAGCCATTTTGAAGGGAGTCAAATCATAAAATCAACTTGTATTTTTTCTTGCACCTCATATTCGTATTTTTTCATACACCCCCAAAGAGGAAAACTTCGGCAGGTAAACAAGGGTTATATCCAGGTCAATCAGATAAATATGTAGTTAAACATTTGATTAAAGTACGTATATCTCTTTGTACTATTGTCTAAAAAGCGATAGTAGTGGACTGGACGGTGGTGACCAAAAATTTTGTGGTGTAACCCAGGTTCAGATTAGATAATGTGCCTCGCCTCATGGCCTTCCAGGAACGACCATGCAGCAATGTGATTTTTTTTACTTATAATGCTAAAATCTATCCCTGTGCGTAAAGTTATTATATATTATTTGGCCTGTCAGTTAGTTGGTAGTCAGTCAGGAGTCAGTTAGCTAAGCCTTTTGCGCTGTTGGTTGATGGGTTCGATTCTCTCCCAGTATAAATATTTGTGTGATGAATATAGGTGTTTGTTCTGTTTCTGGGTGTTATTGAATATAAAAATATTAAGTATTCAAAAATGTATATGTATTATATCAGTCATCTGGTCACCATAATACAAGTTATGCTAAGTTTGGGACTAGATGGTGTGGTGTGCAATGTCCTCCAATATGTACTTATATATATTTATTTATTACAAAATGTACTGTCGAAAAACTGTGTAGTCCAGCTCGAGCCTAGGTAGGCCAGTATTATATAGGCAGTATACATTAGGGAACATGTCCAATTAGGAATGCCTCGTTGCAAACTCAATTGCCACTTTTAGAAATACATACATTTATTTACAGAAATAATTACATATGATGTACAGAATAATATACGATAATATAAAATACATGTGAATCATTTGAGCTATCTAAGAATAGTTAAAAGTCTATTTCTATAGATCCACATCACTGCCAGAGGGCAGCGTCACCAAGGCATGCCGCTAGTGTCATGGGAACGCTGCCCTTTGTCAGTGATCTGGATCACTTTTAGAATACAGTATTGTTACAAATAATTTTATAATAAATAAAATTATTTGTAACTATAATTTGTGAATTCACAAAGCAGATTTCAATCCGCACATCCTTTAGGTATAATTCATTTTAATAGAATTATTTATAATAAAATAAGTGAATGTGTCAAATATGTCAAATACGAGTATGTGACAAAATTAGAGATGCATAAAAGTTATGATACCCTAAACGAAGAGCCAACTATGAAAATTGTATGGACATTATTGATACATTGATGAACTTTGTGGCGAAGTGGGCGAAGGCTCGCCTGAAACGCAGTAGTTTGCGCGTTCGATTCCCGCAGCAGTACAAATCTTTGTTTATAAATATTTATCTCGGGTTTGGATGTTTTTCTTTATATAATATGTATGTATATAAAATATATATGTATATAAGAAGTGTATTTAGTCATGTGGTTCCCGTAATACAAACAATGCTTATTTCGCGGCTAGATGAAGCTGTGTAAATTGTCCATTATTTATTTATTATTATTAGCATAGTGTGAACTCTCAATCTTCAAAATAGTTACAAACACGAAAGTTTTGAATGTGAAAGACATAGTATTGTCACGATGTTTTACGCAGACTTTTGCGCAAAAATGTTGTAATTTTGGTTCTCAAAATCAATATTATAACATGGTTAAGTAGTATTAAGCTTCTAAAATCCTCAAAGTCATGGCCGAGACAAAATTACGCAATTATCACGTGCTAGTCCCAAACTTATCTTCGAGATAATTTTGTTTGCATTCCTCGTCTATTGTTCAACGGAAATCGCACAAAATATGAGCAGTTTTTGGAATGTTACGATAGCATAGTACCTACGTAATATTTAGACGTGCCTTTGTCAACCCCATTCTGACATTCCCCACTCTGATCAAAGATCTATAAATAAATACTGGAGGACAATGTACACAACACCATCTAGCCCCAAACTTAGTATAGCTTGTATTATGGTGACCAGTAGGGCGATTATGGAACTCTAATTACAATCAATGTCTATTCGTCAGATGTCATTCGTCAAACGAATGATTGAAATTACGCCAAAAACTGATAGACATTGATTGTAATTAGAGTTCCATAATCGCCCTACTGATGACTGATAGAATACTTGTTTTTTTTTTAAATACATACTTATTTACTGATATTCATTACACAAATGTTTGTCCTGGAAGGAAATCGAACCCTCAATCTACAGCGCAGAAGGCAGAGCTACTACCAACAGAGCTGACAGTATCTGTATAATACCCATCTGTCGCCTACTTCATTTAGAGCTGGTGCGGCGGCTGCTTGTGCAGATAACCTCACGCAAATTTTACATAATACAACTTTGTATTTAAGACTTTTATTAAGAACCTGGACAAGAGCCCGCTGCGTTTTCTAAATTATTTCAGGGCTTCTTCTGGTAGAAACATCAGGTGACCCACCCACACATCAAGCACCCATCCGTTCCATACTTTCTTGCCGCGCGCCGGCGAATCCGTCGATCGACGCATCTGCCATCCTTTGAGAACTGCATGTTGAAATAACATTAAAACTTACGGAACTAGGTTCTTTATAAATCGTAATTGTTATTGATTAGTACTTAATTCATTTTCACCCGCTCAAACATCCCAGTGGGTGGAATGAATTGGGTGATAATTGGGAACCCGGGTACCCATCCCTAAACCCACGTGGCCCAGCATGACTTTCAATGTGTCAATGTCGCCAGTGTCATAAAGACTCTACCCTCTGCCTGTGAGCTGGATCAGTTGTACTACCTATAGATCGTTTTAAGCTGCCCTTAGATAGTTCAACTGTTCAACGTGTATATTATATTATTGTAGGTATATTTTCTGTAACATTTCAGTAAATAAAGTAATTGTCTTGTCTTGTAGGTGGAAAATATCAACAAATCCAACAAAGTCTTTTATTAACCCTCCACCAATACCTATGGTACCTACTAGAGGCAAAAAATATTTATTGAGTACTAGATGCTCACGCGGTTAAGCACTAGGTACCTACATAAAAAGTAGCCTATGTCCATTCCCAAGATACAATCTATCTCCGTATCAAATTTCATCAAGATTCGTTCAGCCGTTAACACACAAAGAGACAGACAGAGGTACTAAAACTAAACTAAACTATGACTAAAACATGTGAGTACCTATGTACTTTGCAAAATGATACCTATTTATATAAATAGAATTTGTACTGTTGGTGGAAGATGAGAAAGAAAATTATGTGTTTTGGAATTCAGAGGTAGAATTTAGTAGAATTTATAATGTTTAGTAGTATTATTATCCTGGTATTATTATCCTGGTATAGTCAGTTGCCAAATCTGGTGGTGGTTAATTGGCTGCCGAAAAGCTTACGTCTTAGCATAACAATTTATGAAAAGCCGGGACCCGACGCACGGTAGCGCTCAGATGAAAATGCCTCTGGTTACCCTTCAAGGTACTGACCTCGTATCTACCAAACTATACTAGTTTAACGAATTACTATATATTTATAACTAGTAACTAGCCAGCCGTACGTATCCTACGTATAACGTCAAGTGATACGTATTACGTATAACGTATAACTATCACTTAACGTATAACAAATAACTATCACTTAACGTATAACGTAAAGTGATACGTATTAGGTATAACGTATAACTATCACTTAACGCAGGGGTCGGCAACCTTATGCTATAGCCGGGCCACATATGTTGCCAGAGTATCAGTGCGGGCCGCACTTATATTTATATGTTCGGGCATGTATTTTTAATATTTGAAATAAAACGCATATATATTCATACAATTATGTCTTTTTTAATTGAACTACTATACTAACATAAAAGTAAGAACTAGTGAGATTTTTGAGGCTGCATTTGACTTGCAAGTTTTTTAACGTCTGCTTTCATTTTAGTAGTAGACACGCGCAGTATCGCGTCTAAATGTTCATCCGTTAACCGCGAACAATTCTTATTTTTGCGGTAGTTGAGAATTGAAAAAGTCTGCTCACACAAATATGTACTACCAAACATAGTTATTATCTGCTGAGCAAACTTTTTCAATTCTTTGAAGTTTTCAGAACTCAAACCTCCGTAGAACTGTATCAAGTCAGTGCTTTCCTTAAATGCCGTTTTAAGTGTGCTATTACTTTGCAAATCTACTATGTTCATTTGCAAATTGCTTGGTATCTCACTAATATCAATTGCAAAAGGGTTTTGGAATATTTCCATGTTAAGGGAGCTCTTTTTAAAGTCGGTGAATCGATTTACAAACTCAGTTTGTAGTTGTGTTAACACGTTTCTCATTGTAATATTTTGCCACACAAAATTATCTCCAGCTTCTTCCACGGCTTTCTTGCAATTAGGAAAATGGTCAAGCTTTTTTCATCAATATGCTTGATAAACAGTTTCAGTTTCATTTCAAATGACTTTACATCTGTATACATATCGCAAATCAATTTATTTTTTCCCTGCAAGCGTTTGTTGAGCTGATTCAGTTCCTTAGTCAAATCAGTCAAAAAACCAAGATCGATAATCCACTGTTTGTTAGTAAGCTCTTCTACTGGCTTTCCTTTCATCTCCATGAAGTTGCCAATTTCTTTCCTCAAATCAAAAAACCGTTCCAAAACGGCACCTCGACTGAGCCACCTCACTTCACAGTAGTAAACCACGTCACCATGTTCAGCTTCCAGATCTTCCAAAAACTTTTGGAACTGACGGTGTGTGAGCCCATTTCTTCTTATAAAATTAACAGTGGATGTTACAGTATCCATTATTTCTTTCCAGGATATAACTTTGGAGCACAATGCCTCTTGATGGACAATACAGTGAAAAATCAATGGCACAGTAGATCCAGAATCTTTCACTTTGCTGATGATTCTCCCAACAACACCTTTGTTTTGACCGCTCATGTTCTTGCCTCCATCGGTAGTGACACTTGTTAACTTTTCCCAGCTTAATTGCAATGAATCCAGAGCTTGTTCCACATGGTGAAATAAATCTTCTCCCGTAGTTGTACCTTTCAAACTGCACATTTTCACAAGCTCTTCGTAAACAGTAAAGTTTTCGTCAATGCCGCGTACAAATATGAGTAACTGTGCTGTATCCGACACGTCCGTACTTTCATCCATCGCTAAAGAGAAGCAGTCGAAAGACTGCGCCTTATCCCTGAGTTGTTCACACAAATTAGCACCCAAGTCTTCAGTACGTCGGGTGCAAGTTCTTGCAGAGAGACTAAGACTTTCAAACATTTTTTTCTGCTCTGGGCATATTTCTTCTGCGATAGCTAAGACACACTCTTTTACTAATTCACTATCGGTAAACGGACGTCCACTTTTTGCAAGAATCTCTGCTACCCTGTAACTGGCCCGAACATTCGATTCGCTGTTGTCTGCCACAACCTTAAATATGTTTTGTTGATTTTGTAATGACGATTTCAAAGTGGAAATTTTCCTTTTCCGTATTTCTCCTTCAAGACAGTCAAATTTAGCTTTGTGCTCGGTGTCGTAATGTCGCTTCAGGTTATATTCCTTTACTACAGAAATACTCTTTTGACAAATCAAGCATAACGGTTTTCCTTTAAACTCGATAAAAAAGTATAATTCTGTCCATAATTCGTTAAAAACTCTTTTTTCTTCTTCTATCTTCCTTTTTCTTGAAGCCATGTTTATATAATTATTCTGTAACAATAATGAAAAAAATTAAATTCGTTGTAAAATTATATGTTCCAGTTAGCACCTACAAATTCAACTCCACATTCAAATAATAATTAAAACATGACACACTCGTAACTAACTTCATGTCATGTAACTACTATCCCCGTCCTTATAACATTTACCCATCAATCTGAAGGTTCACATTAACAAGCAGTAAATAAAATAAAACAAAATGCTCGCGAGTGCATACAACTTACCTCATACGTCGTGCGTGAGAAGCTATCAGCGAAGGGAAGAAAGGTGAAACGAAACGCGTAGCTAGCAACCAGATGAGACGTGAGTTTCCGGCGAATTTCCACAACCGAATGTGGCGAGAGCTGCGCGCGGCTGTGATTTTAACTAAAACCGGTCGCTTTGAATTTTTTCGCCGCCGCACACCTGCGTCTAATCAAAGACTGCCGCCCCGCCTATTGTCTCAAAGGAGCCGCCCGCCGCCGCACGTGCGGCGGATAAACGCAAAAGAAATTGCCAAGAATTGAATAAGTACAGCAAATATTTATTTTCGGTAGAAACAATACATAACATCACAGTCTTGATAAACAGTTCTTAAGAAATGAAATAGAGGTACATTTTTATCACCCCGCGTGGGAGCGAGCTTTCAAGAATACTCTCATGGCCCAGCAGCATGGCCGTATAAATTCTAGTGAATTTATATGGCCTCTTTATTTTTTTCTTACGGACCTCAGGGTTGCGGGCCGCACCGAGATAGTCTACGGGCCGCATGCGGCCCGCGGGCCGCCGGTTGCCGACCCCTGACTTAACGTATAACAAATTTTATTTTTATTTTATTTTATTTATTAAACAAAATCCACAGCTCTTATTAAACAATATTACTTAATCTAACGCATTTATCCTAAAGCCAATAACGGATTTACATTTTATGTTTATATAACATAATAATAACATATAAATAACTATCACTTAACGTATAACGTAAAGTGATACGTACTATACACAGAAACACCCAAACCTGAGACAAATACTTACGATCATACAAACATTTGTCACTCGCCGGGAATCGAACGCGCAACATTCTGCGTCTCAGCCGGACCCTGGCTCTCTGCGCCACAGACTTCGTCATTATTTATATATTATCATTATTTATTATTTAATATTATTATTAAGTAGCAGCATAATATTCAAAAGTACCTAGTACTACAAATAGCCTGTAGACAAACTTTGACAAGTTTAGTAACAACTCGATCATTAATATTTTAACTCTTACATTATAAAACTTTAAGCTTTGTCAGGCCAGGCGCACTACGCACTTTAGGTAAGAAATAGTCGCTATTTATATAAATATTTTTGCGAAGTCTGTCTTGAACTTGTGTAAGAATTCTGTGGTTTTGTACGCATTATGCTGAGGAACCAACTTACTGCAGTAGCATACACCAACACATATATACGTAAACATAATCGTATTGATATCGCAGTGTGCCTTGTTCTATTCCTGTTTTTGGGGTATATTGTATGCTAAGAAGCTAATAAATGTATGTATCTGTCTATGTCTATGGTTTGGACGAACATGATAGTTACAATAATAAAGAAGCATAATGCATTATTTTCTTGCTGACAGTACCAGTAGCGTTATCTGTTTTGGAAACTTATTTCTTTGGGAAAACCTTGTTTCCAACTCGACACTCATTTGCACTTCGTAATCCTTTAATTAAACAGCAGCTGGGGTATATAAGCGTTTGGACTTAAACAGTGTTCACAGAAACAGTAACAATTTACGAACGAAATACAAAACGAACAACTTCAATCATGGTATCCAAAATTGTTTTGACCCTTAGTGCGATGGTGAGTAAAGTGCTTTTAAAATTTGAAGAGTCTTTAGAAATTGTATCAGCATTCTTCGTTTTGTTTGTACAAATATTATAATAACAGTGTATGTTTACAGCTAGTAGTAGCCGCAGCAGTGGCGCCCGGTGGAGCTGGTGGTGCCTGGGGAGGATGGGGTGCCAACGCTGGTGGGTGGGGAGCAAACACAGGCGTCGCCTGGGCTCCCAACGCCGGGGCTGCAGCACCCAACGCAGCCGTAAACCCATGGATCCCACCATGGATCTCCGCTGCTCCGTGGTACCCCCAGTGGGGTCCATGCACCATGATCGGAAGCTCCTGTGCTAACTGTAATACGAAGCTCGTGTGTACGAAAGTTGGAAGTCTGCAAAGAGCCTGCACCGACCCCACTCTCCCCCACTGCAACCTTGGAGAATGCTCTGCTACTCCGTCCGCTGAATGCGCGCCGCCGGCAGTTCCTCTGTAAACTGTCTGATCTGAAGTATCATGAAGGTCTGATCTATACTAGTGGCCCAAAAAGTTTTTAATAGCCGCTGAAAAATAGATCTATAAGACCAATACTAACAAACTTTTTATAAATTCAAATTATCCTGTATCTATGTATTCAATTATAATTATGTTGTAATTATGTAAAAACCAATGGATGTATGTATTATATCACGATAAATGTTTTAAAATACGAAACGACTGTGCAAATTGGTTTAGAACAATTCACGGTTATTAATTTAATAAATTATTATCAAATTACTTATTTTTACTTATTGAAAAACAAATATCCCCTACTAAGTCTTATTGAATTCAATTCGATTGAATAATTTAAAAAAATGGCCAAGCGCATGTGGCAGTGAAAGCTTTTCAAGTGAGTTTACACAAATAATTACGTTTAAAAACTAAAAAGAAACCGACTTCATTGAATGAAATTTGAGCCTATAATACATTTTTAATGGAAAGTAGATGTATTTTGTACATATATAATATGGGAAGGCCAAATATACGCACCGCTCCAATGAGACAGCGAGGTATGAAAACACATGAAAACATCATCGATGTATACAATTTTTAGATTTTCGTTGATTTTTCAGCTCGACCGATTTTGATAAAATTTATATGGGACCACCTGTGAAGCATACCCTTTCAAACAAAAAAAGAATTCTTCAAATCGGTGCAGCCGTTTTCGAGTAATCGGTGAACATACACAAAAAAAAAACCGGCCAATTGAGACCTCTTTTTTGATAAAGTCGGTTAAAAAGATAGTTTGGTCAGGTACCAAACCAATTCAACACCATCTAGTTCTCAAACTACAAGAATTTAGTTTGATTTCATAGTTTTTTAAGGTCTACAAATCATGTGGATACTCATAATCCAGCTGTGATCATTTTCCTTATTATTTCAGCACATACGCTATTATTTTGGAAAATAACAGGTAATACCAAGCAGCGGCTTGCCAGAGGCTTGGCTAAGAGGGGGGAGGGATATGAGACTACAGTAGTTGCATATTATATCATCCAACATCATCCATCACCTGAATCCAACCTCGTTTATAAAATAGCACACTTACAATGTTTAGAGCCCAGTTAAAATGGCTTCCCATTCGTCGGCGTCGTGATCTGCATGCTCTACTATCTCTTTTTTTATAATATTCAAAACAACCCTCTCTCTCCTTCCTATCGTGAACGTTTCGATTTCCTTGTTCCTCATGGTGATCCCTGTAGAACAACAAAATATATCATTCTTAAAATTCCGCCCCATTCCTCTAGTCGCTATTTGGCTCATTCACGGTCCACTCTGTGAAATTGTGGAGATCTCTCCCTCACGTTATCCGCGCCAGTCCTTCAAAAGTCTATTTTTCCTTGTAGGTAAGTGTTTATAATTGATTATTTATTCATATATCATACATTATTTCCATATTCATTTTATATGATTTCATTTTTTATTATTTATATGAAATAATATTCATATAAAATGAATATGGAAATAATGTACGATAATTACGTATACTTAGCTATAGATACTGAAATTACAGAAATTTACAGAATAATGTATAAATATATAAAATACATGTAAAACAGTTAAACTTTCTAAGGACTGTTTAAAACGATCTGTAGATAGCTCAACTGATCCAGGCGATTATATACCTATATTTATATATATTAGGTTGGGGAAAAAGTCTTTTCGCATGTATGAACTTGTAATAAAATCCCTTTGGCTATACTATTTGTATCTGGCTGGTTTTGGTATCATTAAAAGTTTAAATTTTATAGAACATCATTCCAAATTCGAAATAGGAAAATGTGTGATTTTTATTTGTTTTTCGTACTGTCAAGATGAGTGAATCTAATAAGAAATTCGATACATTTTAAATTTTACTACAAAAAAGGTAAAATTGCAACGCAAGCCTCGAAAAAAATTTGCGATGTTTATGGACCTAGTGCAGTGTCTGTGAGAGTAGCAAAAATTTTTTTAAGCGTTTTCAATCCGGAAATTTTGATGTCAAAGATGCACGTCGCTCTGGTCGCCCTATTACGGATAAAATGGATGCCATTATGAAAAAGTGGAGCAAGATCGGCATATCAGTAGTTACGACGTAGCTGAAGAATATTGTGGGAATTGACCACAAAACAGTTTTGGCACATTTGAAAAAAACTGGGTACACAAAAAAGCTCGATATTTGGGTACCTCACGAGCTCACTGAAAGAAACCTAATGAACCGTGTACTCATTTGTGATTCCTTATTACGACGTAATGAAACCGAACCATTTTTGAAGAAGCTGATAACTGGTGATGAAAAGTGGATCACGTACGACAAGAACGTGCGAAAAAGGTTGTGGTCAAGGGCCGGTCAGGCTTCACAGACTGTGGCGAAACCCGGGTTAACTCGAAACAAGGTGATGCTGTGTGTGTGGTGCGATTGGAAGGGCATTATTCATTGTGAGCTGTTACCACCAGGCAGGTCCATCGATTCCGAACTTAAACCAATTTGAATCCACATTTTGTATTCTACTCGCTTATATATAACTTATGGATAGTAGGTATGAATAGGTAAATTAAAAACAAAAGAAAAACAAAGAAATCAAACTAAGTAGGTACTACAGTAATTGTAAAAAATAGACCTTAAGCAAAAATGTTTTTTCAGCAATATAATGTTTTAGAAATAGCAAAAGTTTTTATTTGCAACAAACACGTACAAAAATACAATAAAAATTAAAAATACAAAATGAATGGTTGCCTCAAAATGGACCCTAACTCAGCATATGCGGATTGCAGTGTCAACAATCCGCGCTGGTCTTCCGTTAAGACCAATTCTGTTTGGCGGACATGAAACGATAATTACATTATAAATAAACAAGAAATAAATAGACAAAAAATACAAAACATAAAATAAAATAAACACAAAAAGAAACACATGAATAAACAAATATGGACCATTACACATAGCCATCTAGCCCCAAACTAAGCAAAACAATCACAGAATTAGTACTTTGGGAACCAGAAGGCTAATATAACTTATTCAGTATCTACTTATATAAGTACTTATAGATACCAGTATTTATACGATAAATCACTTATCCAAGCACGTATCCAACAGAAGGGTTTCCTGCGCTTTTTGCCTTTTTGCATTTTTTTAATATGTTTTAAGCTAATTAGATACCAATCGCATTGTATGGGTGTGTTTGTGTGATGTTTATGTGAGAAGTATGTGTAGTCTATTAAAGGATCTGAATAACTTCTCTCATCGATAAAAAATTTGGCATTCTTGATACAAATATTTAAATTCAATCATATTTTAAGAACAAGGCAACCTAGACCTCATGCTGTAACGACGCCTGGTAGGTATCTGCAGGATACCCAACTCCTCACCAACTTACAACAGAAGATATTGTGTTTGGGCTCATTGGAATGATTTCAATTTCAATTCAATACCAAAAAACCAAAATTCAATGGGTCATAGATAGATGTAGGTATTTTTTGTTTTAGGGATTTTGATTTAAACAATACTAGTATAATATTACTATAATAATAAACACAAGCCCTGTTTACTTTGGAGCCAGATGATGCTGTGTGAAATGTCCGTCATTATTATTTATTTATCGATGTCCAACACACAAATGTTTTTTTTCTGAGGGAGAATCGAAGCCATACAACCTACAAAGCAACACGAACCTACAAAACCATAAGGTAAAACACTGTTACTTTGTATCTATTGTATAAGGCGCAAATTTGTATAGCACTAACTTAATTATTTAATATCTTATAATTTTAATCATTACATAGTATAAAACAAAGTCGCTCTCCGCTGTCTGTCTGTCCCGATGTATGCTTAGATCTTTAAAACTACGCAACTGATTTTAATGCGGTTTTTTTTAATAGGTAGAGTGATTTAAGAGGAAGGTTTATATGTATAATACATGCATAATATAGTCGATAAACACTGATAATTTAAGAGGTTTCCAATGTGGTGTCGTAAATATACTCATATTTTTGCGCTTACATTGCAAACGCTGTATGAACCCTAGGAGATAGATCAAAATAATGTACTACAGTATTGTACACCCTCAAAAGGTCTACAAAAAAGTCCGCGATGGTATATGGCTATCTCTTAGGGATAACCATTCTGTATTATAATTAGTATCAGCATTGCACCCGTGCGAAGCCGGGCGGGTCGCTAGTTATATATATGATTAAAATTGTTTCTACGCTTGCCTAATGCTCAATATGGACACAGTTGACTGGCTAAAATCAAAATCAAACAGCGCCTGTTCATTATGCTACTATTTTCCAAAGCAACACGTTTTGCTCGTATAATTCTAACAGGAGTGGCGACGCAAGCGAAAACGAACACAACAAAATAAGAACTTATTAAATTTACACTCCACCGATTTCTTCAAGCAATGATATAATTCCAAGAGCCTGTAGCACTATTTTGTGGAAAATTATAGGCAAGAATTAAAAAATAAGTCCAGTGGTAACTATAGAAGGCAAATTTCGACGTACCTACTCGTATAATGATTTTTGAGCTACAAACAGCTCAAAATAGTTCAAAAATCATTATGTAAATGTAGATAGTACCTAGGAGTACTACCTATATTTACATAATGATTTTTGAAGTAATACCTAGGAGTTTTACTATACTAACGTATAGCCATACGTATAGCACTCCAGCCATTTGAGTTCACCTAGTTGAACGGTTTATAGTCCAACTTTGTCTATAGGTAGCTTTGTTCAATACAACTTTAATGTGAATTTAGGAATGTTATGTAAGTATTTAATCAATCTCATCTCATATATCTATACCTAACACTTAGATAACGGTTGTAGTTTGTATACTTAGATACCACTATCTATAGCATGAATTCTTTCTGGCTACGATGGTTTGCAACTAGAAATGTTTTGCTTGTTCCCAACATCTTTTCTATAGGTAGCTACGAGTAGGTACCTACTATTAAAGCATTACTAGATCATTATGTTCTTAATATTAGCGCTGTAGGTTTCAATAAATAAAAAATATTATGTTTCCTACCTTCACTATAGGTACTTACCTACACTTACCTACCCTAAATACTTTTAAGTTAATTAGTACCTAGCGAAATCGAATGCGCATGAAACTGGTGCTTAGTGCAAGCTGTTTTGAAAGCAAACGTTTATGAAGAAAATTCTATTGTAATAAGATGTTTTATACTTCATAGCGTTATTTATTTCTCTAAGTATTTATTTCCCGCATAGTATGAAATTGCAAGTTTATACAAAAAAGTTGGAGTTTGTTTTACATCCCATGATAGTATTTACCCATGATATCGGTGTATCTTTGCCAGCGCAGTAGCAATTTATCGATGCCTTTTTTGAAGAAGTCAAGTGGACGGAAGGCAACATTCTTTTCAAAGGCATTTTGTACTGCCTTTACTGGTATTCGTTTTATTTTGCTATGAAGTTGTCCTAACTCGGGAAAAAGTAGAAGTCTGTGGGTGCAAGGTCTGTTGAGTACGATGGATAACGGAGAGCTTCCAACTGTAGCTCTTGTAGATTGTAGACCGTCTGTTGTGCAGTGTGGGGCCATGCGGTGCCGTGCTCGAGCTGCGGGGTCGTGTCGTGGTCGTTTGACCATAGCTGGCTGGAGTTTTGCGATATTCTCCACAATTGTGTTTAGTCCTTCACAGTACACATCCGCAGTAATGCTCGTGCTGTTTGGTAAGAAGCTGTTACGAATCATACCTGCACTACACCAACCAGTGATCATTATATTTTTTAGGGTTAGTTTTCGTTCTAGAGGCTGAACCAGGGTCCGGCCAACTTGAAGAGCGCTTATGATTCTCAAAAAGCATTGAGTTTTCGCTGCAAGTAGCAATGTGGTTAAAAATCCCATTGATTCTGTAACTGTTGAGCAACGCAAGGCATGCCACTTTAAACAACCATTTGACAATCTTTTTAATTTGCAATTTGACGCTAATGGACCAATTCTGTTTACATGCCAACGTACTTTACCCTCTTATTTTTTTGTACGAAACGGTAATTTCGTATATAATGGCTTACGTAGTAATTATATATGAAATTTACGTTTAACGTAAATATTAGTTGAAATTTTAAAAGAACGAAGAATAAGTACCTAATTAAGTAAGTAATCAAGGTTCTATGGTACCTACTTCATTAGTTATCTAAATACCTAATTCAGTGAGTCAGCTGCAGCGGGCACCATAACAAAACATCAGAACAAACAAAAGAACCAAGTATCTATGTGCTTAAACCTTTTTGGATTTTCCACATGCAAAGACAAACAAAACTTAATCGATAGTCATAAGACGTAAGAGAAGACATAATACAAAGACTTAGCGTAAACATAATAAAAGCAGAAAAACCCCTAAATAATCCTAAACAACCAAGAAGATACCTTTCTTTATCAAGTTTATAAACAAACAGTAATACCCCCAGCATGCTGATATAATAATTACGTTATCTCTGAAATTTTCCTACGTTTGTACCTACGTTTTAACTATTAAAACTATGACTAAAACATGTGAGTACCTATGTACTTTGCAAAATGATACCTATTTATATAAATAGAATTTGTACTGTTGGTGGAAGATGAAAAAGAAAATTATGTGTTTTGGAATTCAGAGGTAGAATTTAGTATTTTTAGTAGTATTATTATCCTGGTATTATTATCCTGGTATAGTCAGTTGCCAAATCTGGTGGTGGTTAATTGGCTGCCGAAAAGCTTACGTCTTAGCATAACAATTTATGAAAAGCCGGGACCCGACGCACGGTAGCGCTCAGATGAAAATGCCTCTGGTTACCCTTCAAGGTACTGACCTCGTATCTACTAAACTATACTAGTTTAACGAATTACTATATATTTATAACTAGTAACTAGCCAGCCGTACGTATCCTACGTCAAGTGATACGTATTACGTATAACGTATAACTATCACTTAACGTATAACAAATAACTATCACTTAACGTATAACGTAAAGTGATACGTATTACGTATAACGTATAACTATCACTTAACGTATAACGTAAAGTGATACGTACTATACACAGAAACACCCAAACCTGAGACAAATACTTACGATCATACAAACATTTGCACTCGCCGGGAATCGAACGCGCAACATTCTGCGTCTCAGCCGGACCCTGGCCCTCTGCGCCACAGACTTCGTCATTATTTATATATTATCATTATTTATTATTTAATATTATTATTAGGTAGCAGCATAATATTCAAAAGTACCTAGTACTACAAATAGCCTGTAGACAAACTTTGACAAGTTTAGTAACAACTCGATCATCAATATTTTAACTCGTACATTATAAAACTTTAAGCTTTGTCAGGCCAGGTGCACTACGCACTTTAGGTACGAAATAGTCGCTATTTATATAAATATTTTTGCGGAGTCTGTCTTGAACTTGTGTAAGAATTCTGTGGTTTTGTACGCATTATGCTGAATCGGAAACAATTTACTGCAGTAGCATACACTAACACATATATACATAAACATAATCTTATTGATATCGCAGTGTGCCTTGTTCTATTCCGGTTTTTGGGGTATATTGTATGCTAAGAAGCAAATAAATGTATGTATCTGTCTATGTCTATGGTTTGGACGAACATGATAGTTACAATAATAAACAAGCATAATGCATTATTTTCTTGCTGACAGTACCAGTAGCGTTATCTGTTTTGGAAACTTATTTCTTTGGGAAAACCTTGTTTCCAACTCGACACTCATTTGCACTTCGTAATCCTTTAATTAAACAGCAGCTGGGGTATATAAGCGTTTGGACTTAAACAGTGTTCACAGAAACAGTAACAATTTACGAACGAAATACAAAACGAACAACTTCAATCATGGTATCCAAAATTGTTTTGACCCTTAGTGCGATGGTGAGTAAAGTGCTTTTAAAATTTGAAGAGTCTTTAGAAATTGTATCAGCATTCTTCGTTTTGTTTGTACAAATATTATAATAACAGTGTATGTTTACAGCTAGTAGTAGCCGCAGCAGTGGCGCCCGGTGGAGCTGGTGGTGCCTGGGGAGGATGGGGTGCCAACGCTGGTGGGTGGGGAGCAAACACAGGCGTCGCCTGGGCTCCCAACGCCGGGGCTGCAGCACCCAACGCAGCCGTAAACCCATGGATCCCACCATGGATCTCCGCTGCTCCGTGGTACCCCCAGTGGGGTCCATGCACCATGATCGGAAGCTCCTGTGCTAACTGTAATACGAAGCTCGTGTGTACGAAAGTTGGAAGTCTGCAAAGAGCCTGCACCGACCCCACTCTCCCCCACTGCAACCTTGGAGAATGCTCTGCTACTCCGTCCGCTGAATGCGCGCCGCCGGCAGTTCCTCTGTAAACTGTCTGATCTGAAGTATCATGAAGGTCTGATCTATACTAGTGGCCCAAAAAGTTTTTAATAGCCGCTGAAAAATAGATCTATAAGACCAATACTAACAAACTTTTTATAAATTCAAATTATCCTGTATCTATGTATTCAATTATAATTATGTTGTAATTATGTAAAAACCAATGGATGTATGTATTATATCACGATAAATGTTTTAAAATACGAAACGACTGTGCAAATTGGTTTAGAACAATTCACGGTTATTAATTTAATAAATAATTATCAAATTACTTATTTTTACTTATTGAAAAACAAATATCCCCTACTAAGTCTTATTGAATTCAATTCGATTGAATAATTAAAAAAAATGGCCAAGCGCATGTGGCAGTGAAAGCTTTTCAAGTGAGTATACACAAATAATTACGTTTTAAAAACTAAAAAGAAACCGACTTCATTGAATGAAATTTGAGCCTATAATACATTTTTAATGGAAAGAAGATGTATTTTGTACATATATAATATGGGAAGGCCAAATATACGCACCGCTCCAATGAGACAGCGAGGTATGAAAACACATGAAAACATCATCGATGTATACAATTTTTAGATTTTCGTTGATTTTTCAGCTCGACCGATTTTGATAAAATTTATATGGGACCACCTGTGAAGCATACCCTTTCAAACAAAAAAAGAATTTTTCAAATCGGTTCAGCCGTTTTCGAGTAATCGGTGAACATACACCAAAAAAAAAACCGGCGAATTGAGAACCTCCTCTTTTTTGATAAAGTCGGTTAAAAAGATAGTTTGGTCAGGTACCAAACCAATTCAACACCATCTAGTTCTCAAACTACAAGAATTTAGTTTGATTTCATAGTTTTTTAAGGTCTACAAATCATGTGGATACTCATAATCCAGCTGTGATCATTTTCCTTATTATTTCAGCACATACGCTATTATTTTGGAAAAAAACAGGTAATACCAAGCAGTGGCTTGCCAGAGGCTTGGCTAAGAGGGGGGAGGGATATGAGACTACAGTAGTTGCATATTATATCATCCAACATCATCCATCACCTGAATCCAACCTCGTTTATAAAATAGCACACTTACAATGTTTAGAGCCCAGTTAAAATGGCTTCCCATTCGTCGGCGTCGTGATCTGCATGCTCTACTATCTCTTTTTTTATAATATTCAAAACAACCCTCTCTCTCCTTCCTATCGTGAACGTTTTGATTTCCTTGTTCCTCGTGGTGATCCCTGTAGAACAACAAAATATATCATTCTTAAAATTCCGCCCCATTCCTCTAGTCGCTATTTGGCTCATTCACGGTCCACTCTGTGAAATTGTAGAGATCTCTCCCTCACGTTATCCGCGCCAGTCCTTCAAAAGTCTATTTTTCCTTGTAGGTAAGTGTTTATATTTGATTATATATTCATATATCATACATTATTTCCATATTCATATAAAATGAATATGGAAATAATGTACGATAATTACGTATACTTAGCTGTAGATACTGAAATTACAGAAATTTACAGAATAATGTATAAATATATATAATACATGTAAAACAGTTAAACTTTCTAAGGACTGTTTAAAACGATCTGTAGATAGCTCAACTGATCTAGGCGATTATATACCTATATTTATATATATTAGGTTGGGGAAAAAGTCTTTTCGCATGTATGAACTTGTAATAAAATCCCTTTGGCTATATACTATTTGTATCTGGCTGGTTTTGGTATCATTAAAAGTTTAAATTTTATAGAACATAATTCCAAATTCAAAATAGAAAAATGTGTGATTTTTATTTGTTTTTCGTACTGTCAAGATGAGTGAATCTAATGAAGAAATTCGATACATTTTAAAATTTTACTACAAAAAAGGTAAAATTGCAAAGCAAGCCTCGAAAAAAATTTGCGATGTTTATGGACCTAGTGCAGTGTCTGTGAGAGAAGCAAAAATTTGGTTTAAGCGTTTTCAATCCGGAAATTTTGATGTCAAAGATGCACGTCGCTCTGGTCGCCCTATTACGGATAAAATGGATGCCATTATGAAAAAGTGGAGCAAGATCGGCATATCAGTAGTTACGACGTAGCTGAAGAATATTGTGGGAATTGACCACAAAACAGTTTTGGCACATTTGAAAAAAACTGGGTACACAAAAAAGCTCGATATTTGGGTACCTCACGAGCTCACTGAAAGAAACCTAATGAACCGTGTACTCATTTGTGATTCTTTATTACGACGTAATGAAACCGAACCATTTTTGAAGAAGCTGATAACTGGTGATGAAAAGTGGATCACGTACGACAAGAACGTGCGAAAAAGGTTGTGGTCAAAGGCCGGTCAGGCTTCACAGACTGTGGCGAAACCCGGGTTAACTCGCAACAAGGTGATGCTGTGTGTGTGGTGCGATTGGAAGGGCATTATTCATTGTGAGCTGTTACCACCAGGCAGGTCCATCGATTCCGAACTCTACTGCGAACAACTCATGAGATTAAAGCAAGAAGTTGAGAGAAATTAATCCGGAATTAATTAAATTAAATATTATCAATATAATAATTATTCAATAGCCTTCTGTTGATTAATTTAATTAATTTAATTAATGGTGTGTAATTAATGGTGTGTGGTGTGGTTTTTCATTATGATAACGCTAGACCTCACACATCTTTAGCCATTCAGCAAAAATTAAGAGAGTTTGGCTGGGAGGTGTTAATGCATCCGCCGTATAGTCCTGACCTTGCACCTTCAGATTTCCACCTGTTTCGGTCTCTTCAGAATTCTTTAGGCAGTGTCAGGTTAACATCACGAGAGGACTGCCAAAACCACTTGTCGCGGTATTTTGATCAAGTCCCAAAATTTCTATAGCAATGGGATCATGTCTCTACCTACAAGATGGCAAAAAGTTATCGAACAAAATGGTACCTACATACTGCAGATAAATGTAAATAAACTATATTAAAAAATGTTTTGAATTTTCTTAAAAAATGCGAAGAAACTTTTTCCCCAACCTATTATATAAATTATGTCAGTATAGGTAAGTATATTGGTTAATGTATGAAGGTATTATTTTAGTTTTTATCAAATTACATATTAAGTCTGTTTTACTTGTGTATTTTCTTTACTTGTTACTTAATATTTCTTAATTTCTCTTTCTCTTTCTCCCTTTTGTACGCATCATACCCACTATTAGTTTAAAATATTTTCTTTTCAATCTGGAAGAGAACTCTTTCTAGGGTTAAGCTCGCCTGTGCACATGCCATATGATAATGTTTGTCAAAATATGTTCAATGTGTACAATAAAGAATAAACAAGAATAAACACTTTACATACAATACTGTACGCTATGCGCACAGCTGATGTTTTCTCCTTATCTATTTCTCTTTCTCTTTCTAGTCACACACACGCACACACTGTTCGCTGACAGTACAAACCTCTCAGGAAATGGATTGGTACCATCTGACGGCCACCTCTAACACAGCGTGCGTTCTTTGTCAAATCAAATAGTGCGCGCTTCTTCGGCTTCCTGTTACACACTTCCGTCCCCTTTCACGAAATCACTCCCACAGAATGCTGAAAAGCGAGAAGAAAGATGTTAGTCATTTTTCTGTTCATACTTGTATTTCATAACTTTGTACGTGTAACTATTAATCGCACGTATTATCGTGTCAAATTTCATGATGGCAAAAGGCGCAGAAGACGATGGACAGTCCTCGGAGTAGTTTATTGTCCGTCAAAATAAATTGTTTTGAACTGAATCGTGTTACACCATGACGAACAAAATACTATCACGCTCAAAGGAGGGAGGGACGAGTATGCGGATTTGTGTCCGCAAAGTCAAGCCACCTCTTTTGCGCAGGTCTTAAGACCAATAGCCTGTATTATCGTGCCAAATTTAATTATGTCAAAAAGCGCAGAAGACGAGGGACAGTCCTCGTCCATTGTCCGTCAAAATAAATCGTTTTGAACTGAATCGTGTTACACCCACGACCGACGGACGAAATACTATCACGCTTAAACGAGTATACTGATTTGACAAGCCCCTCGTCTGCGCAGGTCTTAAGAATAATAATCTGTGAGCAAGAGCTCTGATTAGGGATGGAAAGACAGACAGAAGCACTAGGAGAAACCATATCATATAAATAATAGATGTGTCAGCTGACGCCCTCAGTTGATTCTGATAATGTTATCAGTAACAATGAAATAGATGATATCAATTAATAACAATAACTTGTAACAATTTTATTATAATCTTGACAATCACATCAGGTGTCTGATGCCCTAAATAAATACAAGTACTCGTGCCTATGTATGTACCAAGATTGCAGTCATAACACAAAACTAGGCTGGTAATAAAATTACATGTTTCTACGCAGTACAACTTACGCGCTACGGAATTCCCGACAACACCTGACTAGAACAATTAATCTGACCCAGCGTAATTAGAATTGCCATTCAATATGGCAATGCCGCTGTCTTGGGGACGCTGCCCTCTGGCAGTGATCTGGATCAGTTAAGCTATCTACAGATTATTTTAAACATTTCTGTAGTTATTTTAAAATATTTTTAATTAGACAATAAATCGATAAATATTGGTGGAAAATCTACACACCATCTAGCCCTAAACTAAACTTATCCGCTCTTTATCTTGCTCTTGCACACTTTTAGTTTTATCTTAATTAAATTTTGCACGATAATACGTACCTATTAGTGGAGGAACGTAAAAAAAATCAAACCGGGATCTTCTTGTTTCGGGGAAGCCCGTTTTCTAATATGAGCTATTATAACCTTGTAGATGAATTTACCTTCGTATTCTTAAGATACGGTAGCAGTTTTTCGTTGCCTAAAAACACGGAAACGACGTTTTCTAAAAATGAAACCTAGCTAGATCGATTTATCGCCTCTAAAACCCCCTGCATACTAAATTTCATGAGAATCATTGGAGCCGATTCCGAGATTCAGATTATATAAATGCTACATAGGGCTCCTAGCTTAACCTAACATAGAAAAACCACATCATCAACATCTAAGTTACACGGGCAAATTTTGCAGTTATATTTGACTTGAAACAGCGTCGTAACGTCGGTCGGTTCAAGATTTAGATAATGACAAAAGTAAATTGTGCAAAAGTTGATTGGTAGTTCTTTACGTAGAAAGTGGTCGGTTTTGCATGTAACCCATTTAACTCTGTATTTGTGTCGAAGGATACAAGACCAGTCGAGTTACTTATCTAAGATAAATGTTAAATGCTAAAAGAAAACATTGTTTTTTCTAGGCGTAAAAACTATAGTGCTACGCTGCCCCCGCGTAGTACATCGTAACCTCTACTTCGCTAACTAATAAGTATTAGTAGTACAATCGATTGAAGTACTGAAGCTAGATAAATAGTTTTTGAAGTGATAACTTCTTATGGGAGGGTAAACCGCTTCGTAAAGTAACGCGTTACGGCGCCAGTCTGGCTTCTCTTTCTCTCACGCAAACGGCAGCGGTAGGCAGGCTCCTCCTCTCTCACTCTAACCCACAGCGCTAGTTAGATTAGTTTAAGTTATCACTTCTGACGGGCGCGGACGTCCCGAAACGCACACCTTTTATTTTTTACTTATGGCTCTACGCCGTAGCCGCTACGCGTACTAGTTCTTTTGAAGCAGTTTGGTGAAAGAATCAGATGATCATTTTGTGCTTTTGGCACATGAGTTACTATATTTAGATATATCGTTTGAGAGTACTGGTATATCCACTCATTTAAAGCTACCAAATTACTGCATAATGCGATATCGTGCGGAAAAAGTGGGATTATTTTGACGTGTAAGTACTCAACATACATAAGTGACATAGTGGCACAGTCTTATATACTGTGCTTACAGTAAGTATGACGGGTAATTGACCATGTATTTCCTGTGGATACGGCCGTCTAATAGTATAGTACGGTTCTAAGGTTCAAGCAGATAGTATGGTTCTAATTCTACTCTATCTCAAAACCATCCCGTACCCTACTGTTACCAGTAAGTAAATAGTTCCACTTGACGTTGTATAAACCATCTTTTTACATGCCAGAGGCTTGTTTCTTTCCTTTCAGAAGAGTATATCGTAAATCACCACGTTGTTGTTTCTTTCGGTAGTGTTTTAATAAATTGTTCTCGTGTCTGCGAGCTCTATATCTTCATAGCTCTGCTATTCTAGAATTTCCCAGTAAACATGTTATCGACTTTCAACTGTAGGAAAACTATTGTTTTCCTATTGTCTTTTCTATTGCTAAACAAACTGAGATAACGATATACAATAGTATAAAAGCAATGCATTGGAGTGCATTGATACAACCATCCGCAACAAAATGACTTGCTTCAAGAATATTCTATTCATCGCATTGGTGAGTAAATTAACCAATAAAAGGCGTTTAAATGAGTTTATACAAATTTAGAATGCACATTTTTTTTTCCTTGCTAACTAATAATAATGATTCCAGGTTGTCGTGATCGCTGCGGCATTCGTCCAGCAAGCCAAAGCAGCCGCTTTGGACGAAGTAGAGGTCGCCCTGAGAACTGCAAGCTGGACCTCCTGCAACATAACCGCCAGCCCCGTGCTGTCTTGCCATGACTGCAACACCCGGCTGATCTGCAAAGTTATCGGAGGCCTTCTGATCAAATGTACCAATCCATACAAGCCTTACTGCGCGAACGGAGTATGCTCTCCGATCCCAAGCGCTGAATGTTCATAGAGTATTAGCAGCCCTTTAGACAAAGACATGCGTAAGTTAGCGTGGTGTAGATAATAACGAAAACTAAAGTAATATAATTTTGATAACATCTTATAGAAAAATCTCTAGGTGACAAATCACAGGTCACACATGACAGGAATAGCGTGAAACTAAATTACAAAAGCTATTATATAATATGCAAGGAAAACGCGATGTACCTGGCTGTTGCCGCATGAGGCTCAGACACGTGTCACTAGACATCTCTTACTCAGCTCAGTACGAGATGTCTAATGACACGTGCCTTGTAATATGCCATCTAAAGTCACACGTCTAAAATTTATCATTTAGTCATCCCAATATTTTGGTTATCGTTTTGAGAGTATCGCTACCTACGATAGCCTATCGCATGGTCAATTGTCTACATTTATTATTACAACTCCAAAATCACCGATAATAATAATAAGCGATGTTTACTAATTAATAATGTTGGTGTTGTTTTAAAAAAACGTTGGTTTTACTACAATAAAGTAACTAAATTGAAAGCACTGTTTTATTTTTAAAATTATTGCGCGTTCTTACATTTATATTCAAAACTTCTTTATCAAAAAAATAACATATCAGACGAAAAAAAATCATTTTCTCCGAATAAGTATTCAAACAACATTCTAACCCATCCGTTTCTAAAGTGGTACCTTCCGTAATGTGAATACCGCACCTAGATTACATAATTCGCGATAGCTAGCACTAGTGAATTGAGCGATCACTGCCGTCAAACACACATTTTGTACGCTATTATCTTTGCTATAACAATATTTTCGTCTGTGGGTGGGCAACAAACCAATAATAAGCAGCAGATAGCTTCTGTAATAAGAGTTTTGTTACGACTTGAGACTGATTTTGCAGTTGTTGCTGTCACGTTGCTATAGTTAATAATAATAATTTTATTCAGGTTCTTAAAATTAATTTGATACAAGGTGTTTGGTACTATTTTCTATCATCTTATAGTAGAACATGCTTACAAAATATAACAGGTCATCTCATTTTTCTTTTTGTTGTCGCTACTGTTCTTTTATGTATCCTATCAAACTACGGGTAACGGAAAGGTATAGGTAAGCGAACACGCGGCAACTTTATTAGATTTCACTGATGTATAGATGATCCAGATATTTATTAATTCCGTCACTAGAGTTAGCAAAACTGACTCATACGACGTATGCGATACGAGTATAACAGCGATAACGGTTGCCAAATTACAGTCCGCGTTTATAAGAACCCTTTACTTGGTTCAGGTTCAACAGGCTGAAGAATAACCCACTTCAAATGAAATTCTTCTCGAAACTAGCATAGTTCCACGGACCCATGTCAGACCGTCGTTTACAATAACAATTCCGATGTCTAAACTAGCTTATCTCGTGGCCATATTAACCGTAGGTAATGGAATCTTACATTCCTGTAACTCCCAACGTAAATTGCGAAAATACGTCGCATTAGTAACATCGATATTACATCGGTTGGATAGAAGCTAGAAATTAAGGAACGGGGAAACCGATGGAGTTGGCACTTGCTCGGTATGTGCCTATAGTATTCTGAGGTAACGTTGGAATGTGATGAGTTTGTACTTACTCGGTGAGTGCACAGATGTAAGCAGCCGAGATTGTTTGCGGTGCCTGGAAGGAAGGATTGATTTTGACTTAATCATTAATATTTAAATGTTTAACTCTTTTACTTTTTATTGTAAATGTATTTTACTTTTCAAATGTGGCAGGTGGATGAGTGGATTTTAAATAAGAAGACCTAACCAACTGAGCAGGTAACTTTAGTTGCTTGTTATTAAAACTAATTATTCATATAAAAGTATATATATATATATATATATATATATATATATATTTAGTTCAACTAATTATAGACAAAATTCATACTTTAGCAGAGCAGTAATCGCATACAACAACCTGGCTGACATCCCTGAACTTGACCTATTCAACAGTAAACCACCCAAAATAAAAAATGTCTTAGCGGAACGCTGGTTTGGCATGTCTTCTTAACTCTTTTTAGGATAATTTTGTCACTTTCTCTTTATCTGTTATATTATTTTATTTAGATGTAAACATTTTCATTTTCATTTTCTTTTTTGTTTAAGTAATATTTTTTTTTTTTTTTAATGTAAGCAAGCTTTAGACTCGATATGCGAAAACTATTAATTGGTCTTTAGTTATTTATTTAGTTCATAGTTATAGTATTAAGAGACTGTTTGTTTTCCTAAGAAAATAAATATATATATATATATATATATATAATGCCGGAATGCTCTGTGCATTTATATGCAAGACGTTAAAGTTTTTGGGATAGCTAGAAACAAAGGAATTTAAAGTTCAAATTCCTTTGTTTCTAGCTATCCCAAAAACTTTAACGTCTTGCATATAAATGCACAGAGCATTCCGGCCCACTACCCTGTTATGCTAGCTTCACTAGACCATCAAAATATACACGCAATATTGGTATCTGAATCTTGGTTAAAACCTTGTCTCCCTACAACATCATATTCCCTACCTGGTTTTGTTCTAATACGAAATGACCGTACTTGGTGTGGTGGTGGTGGCGTTGCCATATATCTCCGTGCTCGTATTCCTTTCAATATTGTTAGTATGTCAGCGCAGCTATCACCACCTAATGCTGGTGAACATCTCTTTTTAGAAATTCTTCTCTCCCATACAAAAATTCTACTCGGTGTATTTTATTGTCCGTCCGAACGTATTAATTATTTTAACTCTTTTGAGACACTAGTAGAAGATCTTGTCGGTTCCGTTGATCACACCATTATTATGGGTGACTTCAACACCTGTTTACTTAGACAGGACTACCGTTCTAAATCACTCATGAATATTGCTACAGCCTCAAACATACTATTCTTCCTCTTGATGCTACCCATAATTTCCCAAACTGTGTGCCCACCCTCCTTGATTTAATCTTTGTTTCCTCACAGACTCATGTGGCTCACCATGGTCAGTATCCTGCGGATGCCTTTTCCTATCAAGACCTCATTTTTGTTTCTTACAAAGTCCGCCCGGCCAAAGCAAAGCCCAAAATTTTCATGCAGAGCAATTTTGGTAGTATTAATATAGACAATTTGAGAAAAGATGCTCTGAATTTGGACTGGACTAATCTTTACATTTTGATAAACACGGGCTTTACTCACATATTATTTTGTCGATGGAGTCCGCGGTCCGCGGTCCGCGGTCCGCTCGTTGCCGCTCTAGTTCACGGTTCGCACTCGAGCGGCAACGAGCGGACCGCGGATCAAACTCACCCTGATGAAGATTGCACAATATCTTTTGTTATATCGGGAAATCTTTATCATCTTTTTTCTCCTAGTCAAGGAATGTCACGATAAGTAAATGATAAGATGATAAATAAAAACATTTCTTGTTTCCGATTGTATCAATATTAATATTAGACATTCAGTAGCAAACAATGGCTCGCCTGGGAATTGTGGCTTTTCTAGCACTGCTGGTAAGAACCTGGATATATTTTCAATTTACTGCTATCAATATTCAATTTTGTACATTGCTCATCGAGCAAAACATTAAAACATCTTACAACCTTAACTTTTTTTCAAGAAAATGTTTATTAAAATAAATGTATAGAATACATACAATCCATAATCCTACGAATATTATAAATCTCATGTTGAGTATCGCGAGATATATATAGATATACATATATAGAAATTCCAGAACGCAATGATAGCGCGTTCTAATTTTTCCTGTGGCGCCATCTAGTAATATTTTAAATTCAAAAATGTTTGTTTGTTTATTACCTTTCACGGCTGAACGGATGTTGATGAAATTTAGTAAGGAGATTGTATCTCGGGAAAGGACATACATACTTATGTAGGTACCACGCTTGCGAAGCCGCGGGCTTGCACCTAATATAAACAGATATAAAATACTTGTTAAAAACAGATCAACCGTTTCAACTGTTTTCAAGATTTTTGATTGTTTTTGCTGATTTTACACAGATGATGACTTTTTATTTTCTATATATGTATTACAGTGTGCAGTAGCTTACGCTGTAGAACAAGAGGCCAAAAGTCCACCACAAAACCACGACAATCATAACCATGTCCCAGATGATAACACCAACATCATTGATCAGCCAACAAGACTCTACCACGGTCTGAACAATCCGAGTGACTCAGTCAATACTGTAGCCAGGAAGATTTTGAGACCATACTTCATTCTTCCTTTCTTCCCCCATCCCTTGTTGCCTCGCCCCCACCCGTCTCCAATAACTCCTGAAACTGAAGAGATTGCTGATTCTACAGAAAACGAAAAACTTGTATTAACATTGGGCTGAATACTAAAAATTACTTTAAAAACATTACTTTGTAATCTAATGTTGCTAAAATTATGATTTAATCTAATATCTAAATTATAAATTAATAAAGTATTATAATCCTACATTAACCAGAGCCAATATGTTTTACTAAGGTCATTCTTAGCATCCCTTAACTTAGGTACAGGCCTAGCCTGGTGCGGAGATCACCTGTAACTTGTGTGTGAAATTTATTTTGGTATATTAACATTATCTTAAATATCTTATCTAGGTGCCAGAAATCTTTTGACTTCTTTGTCTATTGTAATTGGAAAAGCATGATTTTGAGTTCAGTGCTGCAAATCTGTTTTAGTGTTAAAGTACTTACTTTAAATATTTCATTTCAATACTTTTCTTTAGTAGATGCCTGTAATACCACATTCACGCAAGATACTTTCATCAGGGACTAAATCACGTAGTTTTCACTCCAAACGAGATATTTACCATGATTTATGTGAATTTTACTGCTTCCCGATATTTCGGCACAGCTGCATGCGCCATGACATGATCTCGAGATAAACTCCTGCGTTTACACATAACATGTTAAATAACGCGTTTTAAGTGAAAATTATGTTTAAACCCATAATCGTTTTAAACATTATATTGCATCACGTAGGTACGAAAATATAGTCAAATTTATAGATAAGCTGATTTTTATTTAACTAAATTTCTTTTTATTTGCCTACTCTTACACAAGGCTTCAATATTAAAGCCCAAGTGGCCAAGTTCAACATGAGTAAATAGAGATCAATATCAAGGAGTCGACGACTCGCTGTAAGTATGGCATCTACCCTCAAACGATGTTACATATGCTGGTATGTCCAGCGTTCCTTAACAGCTGCACTCTAAACGACCTCTGCGCAGCCAGCGAGAACACTGAAATGCAACAGGTGTTTCTAAACAATGAGAGCGCAAGCTTTAACACCATAATATGTCACTGCCACGAAGAAGAAAGCAGGTTACTTATTATATGAAGGCTGTACAAGAAACTACCAAAAGACGTTAAGGATAGATTTCTTCTTCTTCTTTGTTTATGGCATGTGACATAATAATGCCAATTTTGGCAGTGTCAAGTGTTTTAGTTTGTTTATAGTCAATTTGTTTGTTAAAATCTTTAGTCGATGGACAATCGTCAATTCTAGACGTCACGCGGAATGGCCGTCTAGAATTTACTTGGGATTCCTCGTTGTTCAAATCACATTGCAACACAATACACATTTAATTCAATTGTCCATACTCGTCCTGTAGTCACAATTTATTCATTAAACTTCAGCTAAGATTACTGAATAAAACATGCAATAAAACGACTAATAAGTATTAAATTATCAGAGCTATGTTATTTCATGAAATGACAAACGAAGATGAAGGATAGATTTACGAGAATGTGAACTCATCAGTCGCATATAAAAGATTTCTAAAAAAAAATTTTAAAAGATTTCTCAACATCTCACCATAGCCTAGGCTATATAATAATCACTGAAACGCAATCCGAGTTCTCGCTCGCTAATACTAACACAAATGCAAGAATTAGGTTCCTACTTATCTTGAACCAATATACTTATTTTCTGTTTTTTTTTAAGTGAAAACTTCTTTAGCATCTTTGTGATTTGAAAGTCGTTGAAACGAAAAAGCGACAGTAAAAAGAGAGAGACATAAATTCATAAGATTTAACGTGGGAGAAAATGAGATAGGAAGCATTATACAGTGTTTCTTATATTCGTGGTTCTAACATTTTAGAAGGTTTCACTTCTACCATGAGTGAATTGCAAACATGTTTGTTTTGTTGTGATTGTTATTTTTACTTATACTTTATATTTTGTAGTCATTTTCTATGTTAACGCTGTAAGGCACTCTAATATTACGTTTTTTTTTCTCTGTGAATGAATTACTCAACTCTTGTGAGAAATAAATATCTTTAACCATATACTAAAGCTTTCAGTTGGAACTCCAAGATCGCTTCCAATGCCTCGCCGAATGCGGATCCGTGGATGAAATAAATGACGGGCTGGTGGAAATTGTCCATGCCGTTGGGTCAAAGTTCTGTAAAACCCAGCGCAAAGGTAGAACCCAAAAACTCTCTGAGCACACTCTAAAAAGTTTTTAAACTTACGCGATCAGAACACATTATTATAAATACTTACGGGTATTTATAATAACAGTCATCCCGTGACCACGACAGAGTGTAAACCTGTCGAAACGTCGGGAAAAATAGGTAAATAAACGCGATAAATACCCGTAAGTATTTATAATAACACACTCTAAAACTCATGGCAGAACGTAGCGAAATGAAACTGCAGTCTTTAGTGGACAGGTCAAATACAGCACGCTTAATAAACAGATCTCTAAGTCTATGCGACGCGATTTACGTCTCTTTAATACTTATAGTATAAACAACGCAATAGAGCGCAACCAAGGCTCCAAAGTTTTCGCGAGAGATCTGTCTATTGGGCAAAGCCTGTTGACGAAGCTGAAGACCGACAGTGGCAGTGTTGTTTCCTCGAAGCCAGAAGTTTTACGAGAGCTCGAAAAGTTCTACGGACAACTGTACACCTCATCGCAAAGTCCTACTACAAGCACGACTAGCGATGCAAGAGCCCGCCTAACCCGACACTACAGTGAAGAAATTCCGACCGTTAGCCTATACAAGATCCGAACGGCTCTCAAGCAGCTTAAGAACAACAAGGCACCGGGGGAAGACGGAATAACGACAGAGCTTTTGAGAGCGGGTGGAACACCGGTACTTAAGGTCCTCCAGAAGCTGTTCAACTCCGTCATCCTCGAGGGAACTGCGCCAGAGGCGTGGAACAGGAGCGTGGTGGTACTGTTCTTTAAGAAAGGGGATAACACCCTCTTAAAGAATTACAGGCCTATCTCGCTGTATCAACATCAATAGCGAACGCCTCACTCACCTTCGATTTGCCGACGATATAGTCCTCATAGCAGAATCGCTGGAAGACCTAGGCACAATGCTCAGCGACTTCAATATCGTCTCCCAACAGGTGAGTCTTAAAATGAACATGAGCAAGACAAAAATCATGTCAAATGCTCATGTTGCACCCGTACCGGTACATGGTGGGAGCGATATAATCGAAGTTGTAGACCATTATGTCTATTTGGGTCAGACGATTCAACTAGGCAAGTCCAATTTCGACAAAGAGGTCAGCCGACGAATCCAACTCGGATGGGCAGCGTTCTGGAAATTAAGGCACATCTTCTCGTCACAGATACCGCAGAGCCTCAAGACGAAAGTCTACAATCAGTGCGTGTTGCCAGTGATGACATATGGAACTGAGACTTGGTCCCTGACTATTGGCCTCATACATAAGCTCAGAGTCGCGCAACGTGCAATGGAGAGAGCTATGTTGGGTGTTTCACTACGTGATAAAATCCGCAACGAGGAAATCCATAGAAGAACCAAAGTCACCGACGTAGCGCTCAAAATTTTCAAGTTGAAGTGGCAATGGGCAGGCCATATAGCTCGCAGAACTGATAACCGCTGGGGAGTAAAAGTTCTCGAATGGCGACCAAGGACAGGAAAACGAAGCGTAGGACGACCCCCCACCCGATGGACTGACGACATTGTAAAGATCGCAGGAAGTCGGTGGATGGAGAGGGCTCAAAATAGTTCTTCCTGGAAATCTATTGGGGAGGCCTATGTCCAGCAGTGGACTTCATAGAGGCTGTGATGATGATGATGGTGATATACTAAAGCAGGATGTAATACAGAGAATATTATATATTCTATCAGTCATCTGGTTTTCATAGTATAAACTATGGAATTCTTCTTTATTTATTATTCTTCAGTATTTTCTTTCAGTTAGATCCTCGGAATATCACGACTCGGGAAATAACATCTTAATCCATTGTAAGTAATAGTGTCTACCTACATTGTTACTGTGTAATAAGTACAAAGTGAGTGACGTCCCTCAGTTGAAAGGCTTTCATACAATACTGCCACGACTACCCGACACGTGTTTACACGAAGTCTGAGTTCTTCATTGTTTGCACGTCTTACGTCCAGCGTAGGGCTGCCCGTCCAGAATGTATTTACTCAAGTAGAATGATTGCTTATATATATATATATATATATATATATATATATATATATATATATACATATATTATATATATTATATTATATATATTATATATCATATATTATATATATATATATATATATATATATATATATATATTGTGTGTTCGCTGATAACTTTGTCGTTTATGAAACGATTTTGATGATTATTTTTTAATTGGAAAGGAGATATCCCAAGGGTGGTACCACGATAAGGAAACCAGGATCTGATGATGGTATCCCAGAGAAATCGAAGTGAACCTTCGAAAATCGTAGAGGCGACTAGTGCGTTTGTTATTTTTTTTCATTAAGTATTTTAAAGCACTACTATTTAATGAAGGTCTGGAGTCGATCTGATGATGGAGCCGAAAGACAGTCGAGGGAACTCCTCAACGATTTACAGTAATTACGTGGTGTTTGGGCTTGATTAATTTGTATTGATGAGAACTTTACTCCTAGATGGGTTGTGACTGTCATTAGGGGTCTGATAATGAAGACGAAGGACAGTCAAGGGAACTCCTCAACATTTTACAGTAGCTACCTTGTGTATATACATGAAGTCGGTTGTCTTTTTAGTTTTTGAAACGTAATTATGTTCTATGAGATTTGCTGAATGACACCTGTATTATGGGTACAAGGCTGATATAGAATAGAATAGAATAAAATCTGCGGCCCCCTGCGCCACAGAAGTTGTGCATAATGACTAGCTATCTACTGGTAGTCATAGCTATGTCATAGCTATATAGCGTCTATGTAACCCGTTACAGGTTTGTTTTTTCTTAGTACATGACCTGGTTACAAACCGGGTTTTTGTACGATTCCATCTTTTCTTTCAAACCGAGTTACGAACGAGTAATATTTATTGTCCAATCAATCTTTTTTTCCAAACCGAGGTCCGAAGCAAGACTAGAATATCGGTAGATAAACTATTTTTATATTTTTATTATATTTTCTTTTGATTATTATTTTTTGACGACCTCTGTGGGGCAGTGGGCCAAATTCTGGCTGAGACGCAGAAGGTTGCGGGTTAATTTCCCGCCTCGGGATAAATGTTTGTATGATCTGCAAGTATTTGTCCCGTGTGTTTCTATATTAATTTTTAAAAAAAATAGTTAGTATAACATTCATGTGGTACCCATAACACAAGCTCTACTTACTTTGGGGCCAGATGATGTCTGAAATGACCGGCATTATTATTTATTTATTTAGTTGCTATTAATGAAACTATTATAGCAATGAAAGTTTGCTTTATATCTGCAAATCTCCCTATTATGAAATGCAACATATATAGTTAAATAATAGGGCTCAGACCGCGAAGAGATAGCTCTGAGGTAGCTCAGAGCGGGCTCCACACCTGATGGATTTACGACTTCACACGCAGGAAGTCAGAGGATAAAAGTGACTCGAAATCTTATCAAGAACCATGATATTTTATGAACACTAAACTTTTTACAGCTAGCTAAGTATTTAATATGAATATCTGCACCCCTACTGAAAGATTCATAAATTACCATATTAATTACTGATTATCAGTATATAAACACACAAGATGGCAGCAAAAGGCCATCACCATTAAGTCCATCATTGAGAGCTGTTCAAGATAAATGCAGATTTTCCCATGAAAATGGCAGCCCTTAGATCCATCGCGTGCACTATTCTGGTAAGGTGTTTCTTATCAGAATAGAATCTTGTAGAAATTGTTTCTAAAATTTCTAAAAGATTCTATTCTGATTCTTAAAACAATCGCATGATAAATAGGTACGTACCTAAGTACCTACTATAAAGTAGGTCTGCTTATCAAGTAAAAGTATTTTAACCAACTCATCTTTGTTCTATGTACACGTTATAATATATGTATTACTAGCTATCCCGCTCCCGACTTCGTCCGCGCATTTTAAATATATTTCACATTATAACACTTGACGTGACTTTGCTTCTATATGACACAATCACTCCTACCACCCAATAAAAAGTTTCCATACAAAAATTCACACCCCATTTCACTCCTTTATGAGGGTTATTTTGAAAAATCCTGAAACACGTGTCCATTTATTTAGCATTTTAAGTATCAAAAACCAAGTTTCCAGGCAATCACACCACCCGTTTTAAGGTTCCCATACAAACTTTGACACCCCATTTTACACCTTTTTTAGGCTTATTTTGAAAAATCCTGAAACACTTGTCCATTTATTTTGCATTTTATATATTCACATCAAGATTCAAGCAAATCACACCGCGCGTTAAAAAGTTTTATACGTTCGTATTCACCCCTTTTCACCCTCTTAGGTGTTGAATTTCAAAAAATCCCTCCTTAGTGAGCGGTCTTGCTATAAAAGGAAGATACCACCCAAATTTCAGCTTTCTAGCTTCAGTGGTTTCGGCTCGGCGATGATGAATCAGTCAATCAAAAGTCAAAAGGTTAAGCTCTTTTATAGGTATAGATTTTAAATTATTTCTTTTCTTTTTAAATTAAATGATATTTTTTGTATTTGTACATTAAACTCCATAAATTTCTTGAAAAAAAATTTTTATTTACTAATAAAAGTTTGCTATGCATCTGGGTACAAATTTGTATTATATTATATAATAATGGTAAAAATACACTTCTAAAAAGACTAAAAAGACAAAAACTAAAACCAAAAAGACTTCTGCGTTAAATTATAACATTCTTCTGGGCATTTCAACTAAATCTAATACAGCGTGTTTCCCCCTCGGTTGTTTAAAACTTGTCGGCAACGATTCTGCCTGAAGTCAATGAGGTTATTGATTTCCTCCTGGGGCAATTGGGCCCAGTGGAACTTAAGCAGGTTTTTAATTGTTCCATTAAAACCTTATCAAGATCTTTCAGAACCCGTCTCTGGAGCATATCCCACACATGCCCAATAGGATTCAAGTCAGGCGATTGAGCTGGCCATGGCAAAACGCGTATATTTTCGCCCTGTAGCCATTCTTGAGTCCGCTGTGTGCGGACGGGCATTGTCGTGCATCAATGTATACTCAGGTTCCAATGTTTGTAAAAATAGACGCACATAGGGAGCACATGTTCCACATCATTTTCAGGTTGCCATTTATGAAAACGAGATCGGTTTTGCAGTTTTTAGCTATTCCAGCCCAACCCTGTCGAACCGCGCTGTATGGGTGGAATTCCTGGATACATCAGAAGATTGCGGGTTCGATTCCCGCCGCGGGACAAATATTTGTATGATCTGCAAGTATTTGTCTTGGGTCTGGGTATTTCTATGTATAAAATGTATGAATTTAAAAAAAAAAATACGATTATATGAGTAGTGTATCAGTCATGTGGTAGCTATAACACAGGTTCTGCTTACTTAAGGGCCAGATGACGCTGTGTAAAATGTCCAGGATTATTTATTTAATATTATTTATTATTATTATTTATTAAGATTACACAGATTTATTTAACGTAGGTACTATGCTGTTAGCCTATTTACTTATTAGTTATTATTCAGAATATGTACCTATACATTATGTATCATAATCTCAGTATAATTACTCTAACCCCTTGAGTGGCGAACCTAAATCTAGACTTTTAAATACAATTCCCGCGCTAGATCTTTCGGGCCAGTTGCGAGTCAACGGAGTTTTCACTACCGGGTAAATTGTACCAGTAATGAGTCAACGGGTTAATACCTGTTTTGCCTCCACAGCTCGCTATCTTATCAGTGCTAGCAGAAGACCAATCAACGGCATCGAGCATTCCTAGCCTCCCAAGCATTCCTGGCCTCCCAAGCATTCCTGGCCTCCCAAGCATTCCTGGCTTCCCAAGCATTCCTGGCCTCCCAAGCTTCGGTTCAGGTCTACCAAGCTTTCCCAGCATATCCAGTCTGCCAAGTTTCCCTGGCCTCCCGAGTTTCCCCAGCATTCCGAGTCTCCCTGGCTTCTCTAGAACACGCAGACAGGCTGAAGTAACCGAAGTACCTGCTGAACAGGACGGTCCATCATCACCAGCTAATGACCAAGATCCGGCGCACGCGCATCAAGATCGATTTTTCTTCAATTTGTTTTTCCCTATTGTTACAACTTGCAACTATACCACATCGGTAAGTTTTTTCTTTCTTTTTTTCATAACTGTAATTTAATTAAGGGTATAATGCCCGCAGGTCTGAGTTCTGTGGTAGTACCTACCATAGCTGACACTCGTATTCTGATAACTAACTAGCTTTCTACTATGTACGCATGTATATGACGACCTCTGAGGCGCAGTGCGTCAAGGCCCGTCTGAAAAGCAGAAGTGTTCGATTCCCACTGCGTTACAAATGTTTTGTAAGATCTGCAAATAGTCAAATCAAAGTCAAAAGATATTTTATTCAATACAATCACAAGGATCACTTTGAAACGTCTTACATACTACGTGAATTTAGGTGGCAATTCCTACTAACCCAAGCCCGAGAAGAACTGGCAAGAAAATCGTCTTGGTCCTAGCGCTTTTTTGCATGATCCATCTTAACCTTAACTACGAAATACTAATACAAGAGAGTTTATATATTTCAAGTGTCGGTTAACTGTCTGAGGGCAGAGCGACATGAGGCCATGCATTCTTATCAATAATATAGTCATTTATATTATAATATCTAAGCTTGCTTCAAAAGACTACCTTTTATGTATGCTTTAAATTTCTTAATAGGTGGTTTAGTAGCATTTTCAGGAAGCTTCTAAGCTATTATAGAAGCGCACCGTGTTCCCCATCCAGGACTTATTTACCTTTTCTACACGCGTATTGTCTCGGGTCTAAGTGTTTTACGTATAATATGTAGATTTATGTAATACAAATATGTGTACATAATATATATATTATGTAGAATGTGGAATACAAGGAGTGTATCAGTCATGTGGTACCCATAACACAAGTTCTACTTATTTTGGGGCCAGATGATGCTGTGTGAAATGTCCGCCATTATTAATTTATGTATGCAGCAATCAATAAATTAATACCGCGTTATTTTTACCCAGCCTGGAAGAACATGTAGTAGCTGCACCTCGGCCCTGACCTGCTATCGAAACAATATCGGCATGCTCCGAACTTGTCACGGTTTATTTCGGTTCTGCAACAACGGCTACTGCTCTCTCACTCGAGGGTCAGCTTGTGATGCTACTACGACTGCATCGTCTGTGACTACGACTGGATCGTCTGTGACTACGACTGCATCGACTGTGACTACAACGGCATCGTCAGCCACTACCACTGTGGCTGCTGGTTAATACGAATACTAAGTAAGTGATTGGGATTAACCAACCTTAGATATTAATTTGGCCAAGATACAAGCTCCTGGCTTAGTTTGGTTTTCGCTGGTAGTTCTACTACATAACTTTGTACCTCCTAGTAACAGATCATGTGTATTTGCATTATATGTACATCATACTTGAAATAAATTAATATTATTATTATTATTGATGTAATATTTACCCTCTATAATAATCAAATAATTAGCAATCGTGGCGTTTAAGAACGCTCTCTCCTTCTCGTTCTAATGTTAATGGAGAGATATGGCAACAGATTTAAATAACACATTAGCTTATTATTATCAAATATACCTTTACCCTGTATCTTATAAACACTTAATTTGCTAGCGTGGCCCTTAAGTATACTCTGTGCTTGTTATTCTCATTTCAAAGAACAGAGGTGGCAACAGGATTTACACAATTCATTAGCTAGTGTGTTTATAAGATAACATAATTATAATAAATATTGATGGACAATGCACACTACACCACCTAGCCCCAAACTAAGCAAAGCTTGTATTATGATGGCCAGCCGGGCGATTATGGAATTATAATAATATCAAAACTATGATGCTAATCGCTTTCAGTTACTATTGATGAATTAGTATTAGGGAAGGTTGATGTTGATTATCATAAATGGTGTCATATGAATAGAAACCTCAGACCAAATAAATGTAAAGTCGGAGCACAGAGGAGCATGGTTTTGAGGCTTCACTTAGGTTTATTCCGGCTCTATCTATATATTTATTTAGTCTGAGACAGAAACTGAAAGTACGTAATAGCAATCCATCTTGTCAAAACTGGTTCCAAATCAATCTAATGATTGAAATTGTGACTATTGCTAAGTGAAGTTCCATAATCGCCAAACGGGTGTCTGATAGAATACTAATATATTTTTAAATACATATTTATGATACTTAATAACACCGAGACACATAAGTTCATCACACATATGTTTATTCCGGGAGGGAAACCAACCCTCAACCTACAGCGCAAAAGGTAGACCTGACAGGCTAGTCGAATGGTATTCTTCTAAAGATGTTACGCGCCTCATTTTATATTTTTTTTTTGTTACACAGTTGCCGCTTGGGAATCTAAAATGTTAGCAATTTTATTTTATATCAGAATAATCTATACTAATATTATAAAGCTGAAAAGTTTGTTTGTTGCTTGTTTGTATATGTAGGTAATATAGGTTGATAAGTACATAAAAACGCAGCATTATTAAAATTACATAGGTATGTACCTACTAAGGCAATCTTTTTATTTTCAGAGTCAAAACAACGCCATTCGCTATCTGACATCAGAAACAATACCACTCGTATATATATTTATACTTGCTATCATGTATATGTACTAGAATGTATTAAACAAATAAAAATATATAAATGTGTTTCTATTTAGAAATGTTCATGGGCGTTGTCAATGCCTTAGTTACGCTAACACATACTAAAATGTCTAGATAAGCTACGTTATTACCTGAGGCCCTTCTAGGTATACAATGTACCTTCACTTTCATTAATCAACTATCTTAGCTAATTAACAAAAGACCACAAAAGGTATTTTTTTTATTTCACGGTCATTTTATGCCTGATTTTATATTCATGGTTTCGGCCATGTTTGTTGGGATTCTTTTTTTTGTATGTATTTTCTATTGAGTAACGTTAAATTAAACTCGATTATTATTACTGATGTACGTATTTACGTTAGTACCTAAGTATCTATATAGATCGTTTTAAACGGTCCTTAGATAGCTAAACTGTTTTACGTGAATTTTATATTTCACTTTGAGTGCGAACCGTGAACATGAGCGGCTACCGGCTACCGGTACATGACCGCGGATCAAACTCACCCTGATGAAGATTCTCTAGCTAGATTAATCGAAACAATGTCGGTACCTTCATCGACAAAATAATACGACAAATAATCTATGGATATCTTAAAAAGCATATAAGAAGGTACCTACTTACATTTTCACATTATTTTAGCCTATGGGTAATGATTGTTTTATAAATTAAACACCAATATCGGCACAGTTTTCTTTATTTACATACAAGTCACAATAGGACATGCTACGTTCTAATGCTATATGTGATATTATTATAATTTATTTTCAAAACATATATTATTTATGTAGATTAAAGATTACATAGGAGTAGTAAAGATAAGTTCTACAGTAAAGATAAAACTTACTTATTTAAAATTATTATCAAGATGGTCACATTTAATAGATTATTGTCAGAACAGATGACTTAAAGAACACCTTCTTTTTATTTTCAAGTCCCAAATTCATTTCTTTATTGATATATTTTTCCTTTTATGCTTATTTTCCTACCAATATTAAAATGAAGCGTAAACAGTAAATAGAATCAAAGATAAAATTATTTGTCAGACACAGCTAATTCTAGTCAATATGATAAGAGAGGTAAAGAGAATGTAGGAAGTAACCACATTCAAAACGTATTCAGTAACAAAGCATCTTGAATCTAGATCATAAGAATAACTCCATTAATTTAGCAAAATTTGAGTGACAACAATTTACGAACAGTCCATTAAAGTTTTCATAATACTTGCGATTGACATCTTACAATCTAAAACAGCGTTTTAATTGTGATAATATATTTGGTACAAGCCGGCCATAGTCGTTTTATAAATTGAGACCCTTACAATTATCTAGAACTAATAAATCACAACATTAAACATTAATAAGTATATTTAGTTATTATCTGTTAGTTATTGTCTATTAGCTAGCCGGAGTCCGTTATGCCTAGACGCCTGCGAATAGCTAAAACAAGGTCTCTTAAAGTTTCTAGCACTTTAAAGTCCGTTACTGCCGAAACGCGGCCTCGCTGCTTTGAGCGAGCACCCACACAGCTATTGGTTCTTCAGTCGACTTGGCAGGTTTGCATTACGGTAGCCTTTCCTAAGAAGGATATTGTCGACAGCCGGCTGGATCAGGTAGCGTTTCCCGGACGAGTGATATGGCACGAATGGAACTTTCAGGGACCTAAAGTAGTAGAATTTGGGAGCTTCTTTTGAGTTTTGTTGCCATTGGGGTCGGATAGCGTCTGCGAAGTTCGGTGGTGAGCTTGAGTTGGGTACGTCGTTGTTCAGCGATCGGTGGAGGAGCCGCCCTGTTGGGTGCGAGTGAGCAAGTACTGTCGGCGGCGGTAGGTCGGAGTCGTCTGTATCGATTGCTGGCTCAACTTCGGGACTAGAGATATATTCCCTGGAGAGAATTAAACATCTTATTAAACAAAATATATATTAGATATACAAATATTTTATAGTATCCCGCTATTCCCTTCAGATGAGTCAGACCCATAGAAATTCAACACGTTTTTCGCCTCTCCACGATTCACTCTCAGGAACAATTGACTGGCTCCGCACAGGAACCAAGAAACATCAACACTGCAAACAGCTTTACTCGTAAGTCAAGTCAAGTCAAAAGATACTTTATACAGGAAAAGGCCTGCCTGAGACACAGAAGGTTGCAGGTTCGATTCCCACCGCGGGACAAATGTTTGTATGATCTGCAACTATTTGTCTCGCGTCTGGGTGTTTCTATGTATAATATTTATGTATTTAAAAAAAAAGTATGTAAGTAGTATGAGTCATGTGATACCCATAACACAAGCTTTGCTTACTTTGGGGCCAGATGATGCTGTGTCAAATGTTCGGCATTTTTTTATTATTTATTATTTATTATTCAATACAATCACAAGGATCACTTTGAAACGTCTTACATACTAGGTGAATTTAGGTGCCAATTCTTCCTAACCCAAGCCCAAGTAACTAGCAAAAGAGCTTCTCTTCAGACGGAACAACGGTCGAATTTCTTTTGGGTCTAACTAACTCATTATAATTGATTAGGATAGTACTAAATATTTGTATACTCGTATATTCAATATTTTGTAATAGATTTCCGCAGTCACACCTGAATCAATTATCTATCTTATTAAATAGGTTAGCATTTGTCTGGTATCATAGGGTTTTTCTTGGTGAGGTTGCTCGAAGTAGGTAGATACCTAACTAGATGACAGTAATTATGAAAAGCGTTAGAAAGAAAGATGGTGATGGAAAAAATTAAGGTGGGCGTGGTGGTGATGTTACTATGGTCTATAATTTAATTAGTTGTTCTTCAGGTAAATAAAGACGATTTTATTGCAAGTAGCAGTAACAATCTATTAAAAATTTCATCACGACCGCCATTCCGCGTAATTGAAAGATAAATACGCCAATTAAGGTCACAGGCAAAGATCGCAAATGGGACGGTAAAGAACAATAAATGAAAGGAATCAGAAATAATCACCGCTTAAATCATTAAATTTAACGAGTAAAGGAATTCACTGCTTGAAAATGTAGGTGAAGAAAGGTCATGCAATTTCAGGTTGCAAACATACACCTTTTAGTTATAGAAATTGAACAAGATTAATTGAACACTAATATGCAATAACATTTCACAAAATAAACTCTATTTTAGTTCACGTAACAGAATTGAATGAACAAAACAAACTTCACGTATAATACTCCGGCACGACCCACTCGAGCATCCGGAGAACGCTACGTACCGGGAATATAGCCCACATAAAGTTACACTGTGAAAATACATTGCAGGGATAACATTATTGCGTACCAGAACAATATGTTTAGATGTTTAGTGAATTTTCAGTAAATTTACTGAATTTGCCTTGTACGAAAATGCACACAGAACAACGTAGCACATTATACAGTACCTACAGGTGAGGTGACAAACAAATAAGTTTAAAAAACTTACCTAACTCCGAAATCCTGGTCATTGGAATACTTCCTGCAAACATAAAAAAATATTAATAGACAATCAAATACTACACAGAGAATACACTAAAAAGCACAATGCTTACAACAGAATTATTCCAACACACATAATTTTGATAAGTTATTTTGTTCTCACACGAACGGAACATTTAAGGTTTTAAGTACTTAGCAAACTCTAGGACGGACCGCTAAAACATGCGACTCAAACATCGCTAGTTTTGATTTAGACCCTGTCATAAAGCACATCTATCCTACACATTTATTTATGGAATCTTCATCAGTGTAATCCATAGAACGGCACATTCTACCATAGATCGAGGATGCACTAAAAACATGTATCATGCGTCTATCTCCCGTCACCTTCCGAAGCACTAAAGCACATCACATTTGATCTACATAAACACACATTTGACGAAATCTAGGAGACCTGTACAGTTCTTGGCTGGGCCACAATAATCTAGCCCTTCCAGATCTACTGTATCGTCCGCCCGAGAACCTAAATGATGGAAGTAACCCTAAACGCGCCAGGGAGCCAATGTGGCGCTTCTCAAAGTTATTGCGAGCTTCTTCATCTGTAACACACGCAACAAAGCAAACAATGTTACCTGACGCCAAACCTAGGCCAAAACTTGCTCAGAATAACATTATGGTGACTTACCAACTGAACGTTTATCTTCATTTTCTTCAGTTTTCTCGATATCATTTTCTTCGATCACGTCTGGCATAGACATAATGTATCGCTTAGTCCTGACCGTAGGATCCACATAGTTTGGCCGGTACAAGCCATGCACCGGCATGCCAACAGATGCTCGTTTGAGAGACCAGTTGTCGATCTGCCTTTGTCCATCGTTTAAATCTTGAAACTGTGCGAACCCGCCGCGCTTGTACACTTGCGACAGAGGTGGAAACATATCGGGATTAACCGACTGCTGGAAGTCGTACAATTCGTTGTAATCAAAAGGTCCATCGATATCCGAGAGTGGAGGAATAGGATTTTGATAAAATGGATAGTAATATTCATCTCCGTTTGCTTCAATATCTCGCTTGCCAAACATTCCATTACGAGCCAAAGCAGCAATGTTTCGTTTCTCGTTTTGTTGGTTGTATTGTCCACGGCCTGCACGGTACCCGTCTCGGGCTAGGGCTTGGATGTTCCTTTTCATTGCAGTGTAGCTTCGAAGCCGCGCTATGGAAGCCATGTTTCGTTTCTCTTGAGAAGATTGCTCTTCTTCATTCTCTTGTTTATCTCCATCTGTATATGGGGATCTAAATGTTGGAAGCTGTCCGTTCTTTGCTAATGTTGAAATACTCCTTTTGTAGCCAAGCGCAGAACCTTTTAAATAACCTGCTCTAGCGAGAGCGGCTATGTTTCTTCTTGGAAAAGTTGGCCATTGATTTATAGCCTCGACGGGCAGGCTCGCAACCTAACAAAAATAAGTACTGTTACTCTATGCTCAGTAGATTATTTGCAAAAGTGCCTACGTGTGAAAGTAGTAAACGGCTTTAATTACTGGAATTTCATTTCGCCGAGCTTCAGCGCTGGCATAACTCCACATTACTGCATGAGCGCTGATGAGCGCATAAACGTAAATGCTTTGCGGTTTCACTTACAAATTATTAGGTAAATCGCCAACCGTTAATTAATATAAATTCAAATAAGATTACTGTGAATACCTACCACATCAATGTAGTTTGAAAATGCGATTGCTAAAGCAGCAACCAGTAATAAATGGCAACGAAACCGTCTTCCCATTGTGCCCTTCATCTAAAAAGTAAACATTATTTGAATATTTTTTAAACCATCCAATTATGTAGGTGCGAAAACAGGTAAGCGCATGTTTTTAAATGATGTTGTGTACAAAAAGTACCCAGGAGAGACTAGTAGACTAGTGGTAGTGGCCCCGCTTTCCAATCCTTAAGTCGTGGGTTCAAATCCAGTTGCACACGGATTGTTCTGATCGAAAAATGTTTGTGCGCAGTACTTTTAAAAAGAAAACTGTTTTTGTACTGTGAAGGAACACAGCGTGAGGAAACCATAATGTCGTAGATCTTAAAAAGCTCAAATACAGGTGCGAAATATTAACCCTTTCACGACACTGGTTCGAAATTACCAGCGAAACAATAAGAAGAAAACCAGTATCTACCAATCTCTTATACAAATCGGATGGAACTACTATCTCCTCCTCTGTTGTGTGTGACGACCTCTGTGGCACAGTGGGCTTAGGTCCGGCTGAGACGCAAAAGGTTGCGGGTTTGATTCCCGCCGCGGGACAAATGTTTGTATGATCTGCAAGTATTTGTCTCGGGTCTGGATGTTTCTATGTATAATATGTATGTATTTACAAAAAAGTAAATAAGTAGTATATCAGTCATGTGGTACCCATAACACAAGCTCTGCTTACTTTGGGGCCAGATGATGCTGTGTAAAATGTCCGGTATTATTATATTATTATTATACTTTACTATACATACTCGTAAGTAGCTACCTACTTATAATATTAATATAACGTACCTATCTCTATCATATGTTTCCATTGATAAACAAGTTCCCTGTATTCCATAACAGATCCAATTTCCCGAACCGCAACCAAATCAATATTCATGTCAGGTATACAAAATCTATTTACAAAATGCGTTACTCAAAGGACGTTTTATTTATTCCGAGTCACAATGTCTCTGTCTAGATAATAGACATGTCAACTTGACAGTTTCAATTACGCGGAACGTTATACACCTGAGGTTTAAGTTCTAATGGGCTTCCTAGAACCGGGATTTGAAGGAGGAATATCAATTGACTACCTAACGTGAATAGAGTTATTGAACAGCTGGGCGATTATAGAAGTTTGATACTATCAAAACATTGATACTAATAGCTTTCAGTTACTATTGATGAATTGGTATTATGGATCGCTGCGATTTCTATCGGCTTCTATCGGCTTCTATCGCTGGTTACAATGTGAAGTTGGGGTCAAACTATAACTCGACCAATTTACAAAGTACGATTGTGGTAGGAACCGTGTTTAGCGTACTAAGCATTTAAATACATCGTACATTGAAATAATGCCTATTGCAAATCGAAATTGATAGACATAGATGCCGATTGCTAATCGAAACTGATAGACATTGATTGGATCAAGAGTTCCATAATCGCCCTACAGGTACGATAGCACAAAGGCATCAAAGAATGAGGGCTTTGATGCCTTTGAGCTTAGATATAACCCATAACCCTATTCTTATATGGCTATATGGCTTTATATGGCTTACTCTTAAAATCGTATATCTGTTCTTAGCTTCGTATCGTACGTATCTACTCTTAGCTTCATCGTTTCGACTCGTTTTTAAAGATGGAACGACCATTACTATTGACAATCGATGTCGTAATCTTATTCCTCCACAACATATAATACGATAATTTGAATTCGACAACGAAACAACTGTCTATTCCACTGAGTTCAACGAACATTTCAACGATATCATCGTTCAGATATATCGTTATGCAGAGTAGACGCTCTTAGTTCCAAGTTTCAATTTTTTTATTGAAGTGATAATTTCTTATGGGGTAAACCGCTTCGTTACGGCGCCAGTCTGTCTGGTTTCCTTTTCGCTAGTTAGATTAGTTTAAGTTATCACTTCTGTCGGGCGTCCCGAGACGCACACGCTTTTTTTTAAATATTCTGTACGGTGACCGACATTACTATTGGCAATCGATGTCGTAATCCTCAACAACAGACGAGACGATAATTTGAATTCGAAAACAAAACTACAGCTCAACTGATTCGACTGAATTCGACAAACACTTCAACGACGTTATCTTTCCGTGCAATATATCGAAATCGGTTTACCGAGTAGTCGATTAGAATAAGTCGATTTATCGAACAGGAGATTGAGGAGCATATTTTGTCGGATTAGCTTGGCTCTAGCTTACCAGGTTGTGTCGCGCGAATAAAATAAAAAGAGGACTAATAGAACAGAGGACCCATGACCTACCAAACCCACCTGAAGTCGCGAATAATGTATTAGGTACCAATTCTAAAATTGATACTTCCTACTTATTTAATTGAAAAACTTTTGAGTGACTAAAATGTTTTGCTCAGGACAATTTAATTTTAAGCCACAATGATGAGCCACCTACTTAGATAAAGTACCTATTTAAGTTTTCCAAACTTTAACAACTTGCAGTTTCTGTTTTTTCTAGTAGGTTAATATTAAGTAACATTTATTTATAAGTAGAGGCGACTCTCTTAGCAAATGACCTAGATACGTTTTGACGGCGATCAAATCACGTTTTTCTTAATAATTTCTTCATAAGGGTTTTAAAAAAAGTTTAACTCGTAATATTTTGTTAATTTATTAGTATAGCAACCAGTAAATACCAAGTCAACTTTAGAACAAGATTTTTAAAATCTAAAAATAGAGATATATAGAATAAATAGAGGTGGCAATTCGGTTGGTTCATTTCTAAAATTAGGAATCATCTAAAATATATTTTATATAGTCATAGCATTTGTAAAACCTATTCGGTTGGTACCATCTAAATAAATTAGGAACGCTTAATTAAATTAGATAAAATTAAATTAAGATAAGTTGGTAACAGCAGAATACCAAAGTTTCATTTGACAGTTCTAAACCTAATTATAGCTAAAATTAGGTTGGTGCCAACAGAATTGAGGCTAATTGCCTGCAGTGGATTATCTCATAATGAAATAACTGAATTAATGTTATAGGCATATTGAACCGAGGTAAAATTTAAAATATAAAATAACAGTTGACGGCCTCTGTGGCGCAGAGGGCGAAGGTCTGGCTGAGACGCAGAAGGTTGCGGGTTTGACCCTCGCCGTGGGATAAGTAAATGTTTGTATGAGCTGCAAGTATTTGTTACTGGTCTGGGTGTTTCTATGTATTATATGTATTTATTTACAAAAAAAGTATATAAGCAGCATATTAGTCATGTACTACCCATAACACAAGCTCTGCTTACTTTGGTGCCAGATGATGTTGTGTGAAATTTCCGACAGAATATTTTAAGGCAAAAGTTTACTTATATTTCCATACAAAAGGTATGGTTGGATAAGGGTACCAACAACACATACCTACCTACTTTATGTAATACTAGCGATCCGCCCCGACTTCGTACGGGTGGACGGGTACAATATTGCAGTTTCGGTAAGGATTCCTATTTTTTTTTTAAATACAGCCGGTATTACTTCAATGATAATGTAGCTTTTTAATTATAAAAGTTTTTTTTAAAAAAGGTAAGTAGTGTTAGAGCTTATTCATTACCTACAAACATAAAAAAACAAATCTTTTCTCTTTATAATATCAGTTTAAACTAGTTTACCTACAAAAAACATATGTCCGTCCCCAAGAAACAATCAATCCATACCAAATTTCATCAAGATCCGTTCAGCCGTTTAGACGTGAAACGGTAACAAACAGACAGACTTTCAAATTTATAATAATACTAGCTGTCCCGTTCACGACTTCGTCCGAGCGATTTTAAAAAAAAAGTTATCTAATTGTAAATCTAAACCATTCTCGAATCCATTTGAACACACAAAAAAATTCATTCAAATCGGTCCAGCCGTTTAGGAGTTCAGTGACATACATACGTACAATAGAATTATATATAATACTAGCTGTCCCGGCAAACGTTGTTTTGCCATTTTAGCCATTTTTAGGAAACATTTTTATAGGTAAATATGATGTTTAAAAAATAAGGGTTGATCGTAGAGGGGTGAAAATTTAGGGTTGCATGTATTTTTGTATGATGTATCATAAAAAAATAAAAACAAAAAATTTTGTCTGAAAAACAAAAAATAAAAATTAAGGGGTGGACCACCCTTAACATTTAGGGGGATGAAAAATAGATGTTGTTCGATTCTCCCCCCTGACTAATATCCTCGCTAAGGATCACGAAAATCGGTCGAGCCGTTTCGGAGGAGTTCGATTACGCACCCCGTGACAGAAGAATTTTATATATTAGATAAAGATAAAGAACGGGGCAATTTCGTTAAAGTAATCTAACTAATAATAATAATAATAAAAATAATGCCGGACATTACACACAGCATCATCTGGCCCCAAAGTAAGCAGAGCTTGTGTTATGGGTACCACATGACTGATATACTACTAAAATACTTTTTTTTTTGTAAATACATACATATTATACATAGAAATACCCAGACCTGAGACAAATACTTGCAGATCTTACAAACATTTGTCCCGCAGCGGGAATCGAACCCGCAACCTTCTGCGTTTCAGCCGGACCTTAGCCCACTGCGCCACAGAGGTCGTCAAACTAATATTATAAATGCGTAAGAAACTCTGTCTGTCTGTTTGTTACGTTTTCACGCCTTAACCGCTGAACCGATTTTAATAAATTTTGGTATAGAGATATAGACCCTTAGGGGAAGGACCTATACTACTTTTTATGTAGGTACCTACCACGGATGAGAAGCTGCGGGCAGCAGCTAAATCATCAAATCATAATTCTCGCTGTGGTGCTGTTAATTAGAGGAGGTAGGTCCGGGACAATTACACGTAGAGAAAAAGACAATTCGTTGATAAAGATGATAAAGGTAAAGATGACATTCCTAGGGCGAAAACTGACTAACTGGCTTATTTTTAACCGACTTCAAAAAAGATGGTGGTTCTTTTCCGTCGGAATCTTTTTTTTTATGTGGGTTCACCGATTACTCAAAGACGATTGAACCGATTTGGAAAATTATTTTTTTATTTACAAGGTATACTTCCCAGGTTGTCCCATTTAAATTTTATCGAAATCGGTCGAGCGGTTTTTAAAAAATCAACAAATATCTAAAATGTTGATACAATGTGTCAAAAACATCTAGAGTTTTTACAATTGTTAAGGTGCCTTTCGCTGTTTTCTGTCACAGAAGGTTGCGGGTTCGATTACAGCTGCGGAAAAAATGTTTGTATGATCTGCAAGTATTTGTCTCGGGTCCGGGTGTTTCTATGTATAATATGTATGTATTTACAAAAAAAGTATATAAGTAGTATATCAGTCATGTGGTACCCATGACACAAGCTCTGCTTACTTTGGGGCCAGATGTGTGTGAAATGTCCGGCATTGTTTATTCGTTTTTATTTTTATTTTGCCAACCTAAGTTGATTTTTTATCCTGGACATTGTTCTTACTATTCAGAGCTACTTCCATGCCTGGATAGCACATGCTGAGATTGAACCTTATTAGCCACTCTTAAATGTTGATAGGTTCGCGGGAAGGAATACTTATCGGAATAAGCCTATTTAATTGATTCACCGTTATTATATTTCATATAATATAATAACGGTGAATCAATTAAATAGGCGAATTTTTACGCATAAGTTGTTTTTTTATTTGTTTTTGGGTATGTTTTTGTATAAATTTCCCCTTGGGGCCTCTTTTTGGTCTGTTTTCCGCTCTTTTGATTTGTGTGTGCTTTGATTTTAGTCGTTTCTAGGTACTCTTTGTTTGGAGAGTATTTATCGAAACTAGTGGTCGCCCACTGGTCGAAATTCGACCATAATTAATTAATAATGAATGCAAGTATTTATAATGCATTATTTAAAAACATATTTGCATTCTGCACTCCTTCTCTACATAAACAATAAGTGTGCCAAATTTCATACTCCTCCGTCCGCGCAATTTTCGTAAAAAGGGGTACAAAGTTTTTGCTTCACGTATTAATATATAGATATTTAGAATAGAGATGAGCCAATTGAATTGACTCACCGTTATTGTACTTCAAAGCATTGAAGTAGGTAAATGTCGATAAAAAAAATCTATCAACATTTTATGTGTCTTCTTCTTCTTATCGAGTCATTAGTTATTTTGAACCAGTGTGGTGAAAGGATTAAATTGCATAGGCTCCTGTTGTTATGAACAACGGGTATAGAACATAATAAGATTCAATTACAATTGTACTCGTTGTTTTAGGTCTCTTTGCTGTCGGCATAACTAAATACATAATTCTATAATAACTAGCGCCTTCCGACGATTTAATAGCAATTATATTTATATAGCCGATAAAAATACCCTAAAAATGATACTGATTTTATACTATGGACTTATTGCTTAAGGTAATTTTAACTAGACTTCATTTATCTATTGTCCGAGTCTCGACCCTAGCACGTATGTGCACGTAGAGAGTGGTGACTGAAAGTTATTCCTTAACGTTTTCATACCCGTTTTTCTAAAACCTTCGAAGAATCTGTACACCTTAACTTAGCATGTTGTTAAATTTGTCTAGCTTCTGGTTGTTGTATCACAGGATCAAAGACTTGAATAATATTACCTGACTTACCCCGGCAAAAGGGCAATTACGTAATTCTCCAGTTTTTATTATAAGTTGCGTTCTTTGATTTAGATATGCTTTTTCTTTAATAAAAATACAATGAAGACAAACATTTAACACAGTTAAATGTACGTTAACATGAATTTGCTAGAATTAGAGTAACTCAAAAACATACGAGAGCATTGACGTTTAAAATGTTGACTTATTTTTTCCGATGGAATAGTCCCGCTCTACCTTATTTATCATTAAATTTAAATGATCTCAATGAAAATCAAAACCTTTAGTTTAACTGGTCTTTAATTTAAGCAATATTAGAGTCTGAAAACTACAACAGATTAGGTAAATTTACCTCTTGTAGTCCTAAATCTTAGAACCTACTTACCTAGTTATAACTACCTAGCATAAAATTGTATACAATATGAAAGAAACCTACGCCGCAAATAAAAATATGTTACTTACAAGAATCCGCTTGAATTTCAGCCAGAATTCACTTTTTTAAAACTTTACTGAAACTATAAACTTTGTTAACCCAAGTTCCCGTTATTCTGTGGTTCTGTCTTGGAGGGAATGGTGGCTGGAAAACGCTAACAGGAGCTTTTATACTAGATGGGAGATCGCGCATGCGCAAATAACCAGCCTACCTCGGAGGGACCTATTTTGCACTACACTGTAATGAGTGGAAAAGGTTAAAAGGTACCATAAGTGAGTTTTAAAAGCGACAATTATGTCAAATGCACTCGACGTAGATTTATGAGATGGGCTTTTTGTTTGCGTTGGAAAGGGTAGGTTGCCTGCTTTATAATGTGTGGTGCTATTTTTAGATTCGGTAAGTTATGGTTCAAAGAGCACAGGTGGTTTAGTGGTAGTGGCACGGCCTTCCACGGTGCGCTTATATAATAAGCTTTTTAATATGTAACTAAACTATCTATTAGGAAAATTAACGTATACATACAGAGTATTATAATATAAATGACTATATTATTGATATGAATGCATGGCCTCATGTTGCACTGCCCTCAGACAGGTAACTGACAGATTTAAAATGCATAAACTCATGTAAAAGTTTTTTTGTAATTATAATGTAATAAGATGGATCATACAAAAAAGCGCTAGTGCAAAGACGAATTTCTTGCTAGTTCTTCTCAGACTTGGGTTAGGAGGAATTGGCACCTAAATTCACCTAGTATATAAGACGTTTCAAAGTGATCCTTGTATTCAATAAAAATATTTTTTACTTTGACTTTGACTTTGAAGGTGGGTTCGAAACCGGACGTGCATCAATAGGTTTTTCTGTTAAAAAAAGAATGTGCGCTATACCAGTTCTCTCGTACGTTAAAGAAAAACATCGTGAAGTAACAAGCATGCCGTATAACCTATTCGAAGACATGCCTGCATGACATACCTACCAATTGCAGAGCCTCTTAGACGCAAATTAAGATTATGTTTAGGTTGGGGAAAAAGTCTTTTCGCATTATAGTATGTATGAACTTGTAATAAAATCTCTTTGGCTATACTATTTGTATCTGGCTGGTTTTTGTATCATTAAAAGTTTAAATTTTAAAGAACATCATTCCAAATTCAATTAGGAAAATGTGTGATTTTTATTTGTTTTTCGTACTGTCAAGATGAGTGAATCTAATGAAGAAATTCGATACATTTTAAAATTTTACTACAAAAAAGGTAAAAATGCAACGCAAGCCTCGAAAAAAATTGGTGATGTTTATGAACCTAGTGCAGTGTCTGTGAGAGTAGCACAAATTTGGTTTAAGCGTTTTCAATCCGGAAATTTTGATGTCAAAGATGCACGTCGCTCTGGTCGCCCTATTACGGATAAAATGGATGCCATTTTTGAAAAAGTGGAGCAAGATCAGCATATCAGTAGTTACGACGTAGCTGAAGAACTGGGAATTGACCACAAAACAGTTTTGGCGCATTTGAAAAAAACTAGGTACACAAAAAAGCTTGATATATGGGTACCTCACGAGCTCACTGAAAGAAACCTAATGAACCGTACTCATTTGTGATTCTTTATTACGACGTAATGAAACCGAACCATTTTTGACTTTAACTGGTGATGAAAAGTGGATCTTGTACGACAAGAACGTGCGAAAAAGGTCGTGGTCAGGCTTCACAGACTGTGGCGAAACCCGGGTTAACTCGCAACAAGATGATGCTGTGTGTGTTGTGGGTTTGGAAGGGCAATATTCATTATGAGCTGTTACCACCAGGCAGGACCATCGATTCTGAAGTCTACTGCGAACAACTGATGAGATTAAAGCAAGAAGTTGAGAGAAAGCGGCCGGAATTAATCAACAAAAGGGGTGTGGTTTTTCATCATGATAACGCTAGACCTCACACATCTTTAGCCACTCAGCAAAAATTAAGAGAGTTTTGCTGGGAGGTGTTAATGCATCCGCCGTATAGTCCTGACCTTGCACCTTCAGATTTCCACCTGTTTCGGTCTCTTCAGAATTATTTAGGCAGTGTCAGGTTAACATCACGCGAGGACTGCCAAAACCACTTGTCGCGGTATTTTGATCAGAAGTCCCAAAATTTATTTAGCAATGGGATCATGTCCCTACCTACAAGATGGCAAAAAGTTATCGAACAAAATGGAACCTACATACTTAAGTTAAATGTAAATAAACTATATTAAAAAATGTTTAGAATTTTCTTAAAAAATGCGAAGAAACTTTTTCCCCACCCACATTTCATAAAACCACTAGTGTTATGTAGTGCTAGTTTAAAGTATCTAGTGACACGATTAGAAGAATTCAAATTTGTTTAACCTGTTTCTATAATAATAATAATTTACTTTTTCATTTCAAGCAATACAGGTGGCAATTCGGTTGGTTCATTTCTAAAATTAGGAATTGTCTAAAATATATTTTATTTAGTCATAGCATTTGTAAAACCTATTGGGTTGGTACCATCTAACTAAATTAGGAACGCTTAATTAAATTCTATAAAATTAAATTAGGATAAGTTAGTAACAGCAGAATTTTATTTGACAGTTATAAACCAAATTTTAGCTAAAATTAGTTAGGTTGGTGCCAACAGATTTGAGGCCATTGTATAAGTACATGGTTTGTTCTTACAATATTGGCGATGGCTTGTTTCAGTATATAATGTTCAGACAGGACCTACACTAAGACATGGAGACTTATGTTGTAGATCCTGCTGTCCTTCAAGGTCCTTCACAATTCGTAGCCATATCATCCTTATAATTTAAGATAAGGAAAGAATGTAGGGACATACATAACCATTTCCTATGATCAGAAAATATATATATGATCTTTATCAATACATAGTATAAAACAAATCCGTTGTCTGTCTGTCCTTATTTATGCTTAGATATTTAAAACTACGCACCAGACGAATTTTGATGCGGTTTTTTTAATAGATAGATTAATTCAAGACGAAGATTTATATGTATAATACATGCATAATATAGTACAGAAACACTGATAATTTTAGAGGTTTCTAATGTGGCGTCGTAAATAAACACTTTTTTTGCGCTTACATTGAAAACGCTGGCTGCACCCTACGCAATAGATCAAAATAACACACATAGTGTTGTACACTTTAAAAAGGTCTACACAAAAGTCCGCAATGTCTATCTCTTAGTCTATGTTATTCTCTTAGATAACGTTGTATATAATAGTAATAATAATAATATTCTTTATTCAGACACAAGATCCATATTAAAGTAACCTATCGTATAAATAAGAACACATAATATAAAATAAAGTCAAAAATTAGAATAAAAATAATAATAATTAGTTATATACTATACCTATCAGGATGCGATTTGCACCCATCGTCTATACATCTTGGTCAAGAAGACCCTATCAGCTAAACTTGCAATAATGGAGTTCTTACACCTGTCGACCCTGGAAATGAATTTGGCCACCCGGCTCCTCTGGATGGCGTTATATGAATCTATTCGCGCCTCTAGGTACATACCCGAGGCGCTGCAATATCGATCTAATCCCATAAGCTGCCTATAGATATTGTTATAGGCAACACGAATGCCATCGTGTGCCTTTTTAGTGTACTGTGTCCAGAGTTGACAGGTACCTATAAAAAGTCTGACAGAATGATCTAAATAAGGTCAACTTTACATCGCGTGACGATTTGGTAAACTTTCGAATGATCATGTTACCGACCACACTGAGAGGGCTCTGCGTTGCCTATCGATGTCTTTGTCATCTCTCCCATTCGCAGTAACAATGTGGCCGAGATACTTGAAGGATTCAGCGATTTTCACAGGTTGTTCATTTAGAAAAAGACAGGGCACATTGTCGGGACCCTTGCCAGATCTAAATATCACCATCTCAGTTTTTTTAACATTATATATTAGGTCATGCTCTTTCGCATACCTCTCACAAATACTTAATAATTGTCTCAATCCTTTGATCGAGGGGCTGAGCAGCACCATATCATCAGCATAGCTCAAATTATTGACATATCTATCATCTAACCTGAGCTCTACTGGGGTGCTGCTCAGCTCCACTATCAAATCATTCACGTAGGTGTTAAATAGATCCGGCGAGGTTAACCCCCCCTGTCTTACACCACAAGTTAGCCTGTAGGTTTCAGAAAGCTCTTGGCCCTACCTCACGCTGTTAGTTTGATTACGATACCAGTACGTGAGCAAACCAACAGCATCATCCGGGGCATACGTGTTTTTTAATTTTATCCATAACCGTTCATGATTTAAAGTATCAAATGCTCGGCTCAAATCAAGAAAACAAGCGTAGACGCTCGTTTTACCCACCCTGTAGTACTCGATTACTTGTTTTAACGCGAATATTGCCATATCAGTTCCTACCTGTGGCCTAAAGCCAAATTGGCCGTCGTCGATAGACAACGCTGGTGCAATATTTTTCTGTAATGACCGTTCAAGTATCTTGGCCACAATCGTTGCAAGCGAGATGGGCCTATAATTGGTCATGCTAGACAGATCACCTGTTTTATTTTTTATTATCGGTACCACAAGTGTACGTATCATATCATCCGGTATATAGCAGTTACAATACAATACAATACAATTACAATACATGTACAATAAAAAAAATAAAAAAAATAAACAAATCTTAAATGGCGGTTTTAGTGATGTGTTCTCACTCGCACAATAATATTTGTATTGTGGACATGAATAAAACCGCCAATAAAATTCGATTCTTTATTGAAAACGTTTATACTTAGATAATCATATTAAAAAAAAGGTACAAGCTGTGATACTCGTATAAGACAACCAATTTGGAAAAAATGCTACAAAAAGTTTGGGCTCGTCCGGGATTTGAACCCGGGACCTCTCGCACCCTAAGCGAAAATCATACCCCTAGACCAACGAGCCACTGATAAAGTGACCGAAATTATCTAACGCATTGTTATACTCATGCGTTTTTGCTGAATTTATTATGTAGTGTAACATGCACGGTCCTAAATAAAATTAATCTCTGACCGAACCACAAACAGGTAGCTATTTTATAAAACTTAGATAATATATATCTACGCATAATAACTTAACTCACTTTACAATTATTTATAATATGATAAAAAAAATGTATCTGCTATGGTATATTTGTTAAAGTAAAGCGTTCGTATCCTTAGCATAGTCGCTTCTAACAGGTCAACGAAGTTAAGCAACGGTCTGCGAGGTCTGTACTTGGATGGTTGACCGCAGTTGTTTTACCATCTGAGTTTCCGTGCACCGGAGGTCACGTTATCTGTATAACCAGGACGGAAGCCTATGGGCGGCCTATTACCTCCCTCATCAGAATAGGCCACCGCCTCATACAGCAGTTAAAGTAGTTCATCTTCTTAGCGTGTGGTAAGTAATTTAAACCATTGTGGCGAAAGGATTAAAGTGCACAGGCTCTTATTCTCCTTCGTTAATGGCATGTGTCATAATAATGATAAATTTGCCAGTATCATGTGTTTATAGTAAGTTACATAAGTATATCTCAAAGTCGTATCTTGTCGTTCGTCATTTGTTATCCCTACTACAATATTATAAATGCGAAAGTAACTCTATACGTCTGTCTGTTACGTTTTCACGCTGAAACCGATGAATTTTGGTACCTGTAGAGATAGATGGGACCTTGAAGAACATAGGCTACTTTTTATGTAGGAACAATGCGCGCGAAGCGGCGGGCAGCAGCTAGTTATATGTAAATGGTGCCTTTCATATAAAATAACTACGGATTACAAAAGAACAAGCAAAGGAACACAAAGCTTTTATTCCAATTATTTACACCCGAGTAACTCTAGCTCTATTTAAATAAAAACAGCAAAATTACTGATTAAACTCTAGAAAAATAAATAAAATAAGAGTGCAATATTTGTTTCGAAAGAGGGCCGAAAATAGTCCCAGGCTCCTTTCGTGCACTTGACACATTCTTCAAACTTAAGGCAGGGCGCTTTTGTGTCTTGTGTCAGATACAAGCTAATAATATTTGATTTCAAATTCAAATTTAGAACCAGTATGAAATCATCCACTCCCATACGCACACGTAAACATTTTTTGTGTCAAGTTGCTCAAGTTGCGCAAGACACAAGCAACATTAACAAATTTCCTTACATTTGTACTGATGGAAAACAAGCTTCGAATTGTACCAGTGGCCAGTAGTAGCAACGGGCGACTGTGTTCGATCACCGCTACAGGACACAGCTACTACCGTTCCCTGTGATAGTGTGCCTTGTCGGCAACAAAAAGTGACTACGTTTGCGCAACGCCTAAGTGTCATTTTAACATTTCTAGACATATTTACTGCTAACATATATAGGTAGGTAGTATCTTTAATTCCCGAGGCACGCTATGGATACCAATCATCAGTGATTGGCCGCCATGGGACCGCTATCCGAGTCTAACGACGCGATACACCATCTCACAGGAGAGGAGTCAACTTTCCTATTACCTACTTACAACCTTTTCCAGATAAACATGTTCACTTAAATAAAAAAAGCTGGGCATGTCCACAAACCTATATCTTTAAGAGATATTTGCACTTCTGACTAACCCATTTGATGAAATCCGGTTTTGTACCGAATTATGCCGAAAACGAGAGCACTGATTAGAGGTAGTGGTCCCGCCTTCCGATCCTATGGTCGCAAGCTCGAGTCCAGTCGTGCACCAATGATTTTTTCTGTTCCAAAAATGAACCTACGTAATACTAGTATTCTCAAACCGCGAAGGAAAACATCGTGAGGAAATCGGTAAAACGTAGATCACTAGTTACTAAAAGTTAAACACAATTATTGCTAATTGCATAGATTTATAAAAAAGATCAACAGTAGGTCGCGGTAACAAGGTCAAAAAACCTACTCGCTATCTGTCACAATCTTGACGTCACGTCGTACAATTTTTTTTTATTAAATTGTCAATTATGTGTAGTGAAGGAGTGTTATTGCACGCAATCACATAAAAAAGCAAGCAGAGTTACTTTTCACAAGTAAACTTACTCATTTATCGTTCGTCAGTCCTTAAAACATGAGACAATTATTTTTATTTCAATTAAAATTGTTTTTCATTCAGAGTTGTCAACGAAACAGTTTGCAGTTTATACTTACATAATCTATGGAAGCTTTTTAAACTAATGGACGTTTATTAGATTGGCTCATTAGATGGGCTACATACATACTTCAAAACGATTCAAAGCAAAAGCTCAAAATATCGAAAATTTACGATAAATTTTTACTAAAAACTGACATTTTATTTTCTTATCTTTATCATAGATTTTTAGGGTTCCGTACCTCGAAAGGAAAAAACGGAACCCTTATAGGATCACTTTGTTGTCCGTCCGTCCGTCCGTCCGTCCGTTTGTCTGTCTGTCAATTTTCTCAAGAACGTGTGGAGGTATCAAGCTGAAATTTATATCAAATACTCAGGTCTACTGTCCCTTAAAGCTGTGAAGAAATCAAACTTCTAAGCCAACGCAATCAAAAGATACAGCCGTTTATGCCACAAATTTCCGCAAATTTTCGACACTCGCAAGGCAATTAAAACCTACAGGGTACTTCCCGTTAACTCAGAATCTTGAAATTTGGTACGAAGCAACGACTTACAGTATAGATAAAGGAAAAATTGCGAAAACCGTAAATTTGTAGCTACATCATATAATAAAACGATTTTTAATAAATATTGTCATGTTATGGATTTCATTTTGCAATAAAAATACCATAACTATGACTCGATTGCCGTGATAGGTGAACATTTACTTAAATACCTACAGGTTTGTACGGAACCCTCGGTGCGCGAGTCCGACTCGCACTTGGCCGGTTTTTCTTCTACCCACTCACTCAACAATTAATTTTAAGTGAGTAGGTGTAGTACATCCTTAAAAATATCTAAACTTACTACTTATTAAATCCTGCAGTCTGCATTGTGTCCCACTACTGCCTCCCGCCATTGGTAATTTTGTAATGAGTTAGCACCATTAAGCCGATTACTGCATTTGTATTACTATCTTTATCAAAATCAATGTTACTTTCGAATTACCTAGTTCATAAAAGTAAAAGAAATAAGTTTATGTTTAGGTATATATATATATATATAGGTATATGGTTTCAACGCCTAAGCATAATATACATTATGAGGTACCTAAGTCAAAACGAAAAGTGGTTACACTTTTTTGACGCGTGTAAGGAGAGGTTTGCTTCTCTTCTTTTATAATCTCTATGTAGTCTGGCTTATGAATAAGAGTTTTTTTACGACTTAAAGACTGATTTCACAATATTGTTTTCGCGTTGCTATTTCTACTTTTAAATAACCTTATTTATTTTCATAGTAACTGATACTAGGTAGATACTATTTTACTATATTATAAAACAGATATTTTAATTTTATTAGAATCAGTTTATTTCACATAATTTGCAGTCGCTTCACTTTACAATGCCGCATTCGAAGTATCCACAACATCTGCAGTATGAGTCGACACGTTGCTGAAGACTTGTGTTGCTGCTGTGGTTAACTTGGAGTCTTCGAAGCACTTTTCACCTTGTTTTCGAGAGCAGCGTCCATCTCGGCAGAAGCGGAAGACACCATAGCAATCCACCATGATAGCGGCGCCGCCGATGTAGCAATGGAGTGCTCTGTGACAGGACATGCAAGAGTATCCTGCCTGGAATATTCAACTGTTTGTAAATATGGTTCACAGCACAGTTGGTAGTCGTTCGGCCTTCTGCGCTGTAGGTCGTGGGTTCGATCCTCAATACAAACCATTTGTATGGTGAATGATATTTGTTCTGAGGATGCCTCTGGGTGTTTATGTGGTACCTAGATAAAAAGTAGCCTTATGTCCTTTTCCAAGATCCCATCTATCTCTATACCAAAATTCATCAAAATAGCTTCAGCGGTTTAGGCGTGAAAACATAACAAACAGACAGAGACTAAGAGTTACATTCGCATTTATAATATTAGTTAGATTATATTAGTAATATGTACAAGCCTTGCTTAGTTTAGAGACTAGATAATCGCTTTATCCTTCATCATTATCACACTCAGTGGGGTCCGCGCAATTGGTTCTTTTCTTCCACTCTCTATCATTCATTTTAGAAGTCACTCACCCATATCATCTTTCACACCATCCATCTTTTCTTAGGCCTACTTCTACTCCTACATCCCTTCACATTCAAATCCATCAACCTTCTAGTAAAACGACTTTATTTCCTACACAAGACATATGCGCATACCAAACTAACCTATTACTCCTTATCTTTTACATCACTTTCTATTTTCAAACTTCCTCTGATATACTAATTCCTTATCTTATTTATCCTCGTCAGTCCGCACATCTTGCCTACGAGTAACATTCGCATCTCCATCGTATGCACTCTTTTTAACCGACTTCAAATAAGAAAGAGGTTCTCGATTCGTCGGAATCTTTTTTTTTATGTATGTTCACCGATTATCTACAAGACGCCTGAACCGATTTAGAAAATTTTTTTTTTTTTGTTTTCTTCCCATTTAAATTTTATGGAAATCGGTTCTACAAAATCTATTTTTTATAAATGAAGTCAGTTTTCTTTTTAGTTTTTACGTTTTAAACGTAATTATTTTATCCAACATTCAGGGCTGTAGTTGCCCAACATTCTGATCCATACATTACGATGTCTAATGTTCTAGTTGAGACTAAAGTCTCATACTAGAATCAACTGGAACATTCTATGATATAGAACCATCTATGGTGCTGTGATAATTCATCATACCTATTTATATACCTAAATATATACCTACAATACAACAAACACATCAAAATTTAAATACTCGTAACTCCCGACGAAAGAAAATCAAACAGGTGCAAATGCGATAATGTTTCTTTATGTAACGTATCTAAACTATGTAGGCAATGATTTTACAAGAGAATGTAAAATCATTGTATGTAGGTATGTTATATGTTATCAGTATGTATCGATGCTAGTTTCCGTTCTGTCCTGTCAATTAAACTCTTTATTTTATTCTACACTAGCGACCCGCCCCGGCTTCGCACGGGTGCAATGCTGATACTAATTATACTACAGAATGGTTATCCCTAAGAGATAGCCATATACCATCGAGGACTTTTTTGTAGACCTTTTGAGGGTGTACAATACTGTAGTACATTATTTTGATCTATCTCGTAGGGTTCAGACAGCATTTGCAATGTTAGCGCAAAAATATGAGTTTATTTACGACATCACATTGGAAACCTCTAAAATTAATTAATTATCTACTATATTATGCATGTATTATACATATAAACCTTCCACTTGAATCACTCTATCTATTTAAAAAACCGCAATAAAATCAGTTGCGTAAGCATGTGCTACACGGTTTGCAAACGCAGTTTCTACCAAGGTGACCTTGGTAGAACGTTTTCTGTCTACACGGTTTGCAAACAAATCCCAAACTTCAGTGCTCCCGTATTATTATTATACTCTTTGCTTCAGTGTGTTTAAAACGCTCGTACAGAATGCTTGTAATGCACTATAACAATTTACAAAGAGGCCATGGCTCCATATTTATCAAAATTTCTAGAGTTTGGAGTTTAATGGCACTTTTATGTGCATTTGAAGAAAAAAATAACCGTGTAGCACATGTCTTAGTTTTAAATATCTAAGCATACTTAGGGACAGACAGACAGCGGAAAGCGACTTTGTTTTATACTATGTAATGATAATGATGTATTCTAAATATTATAACAAAGGTTGAAAGGTTTCAATGGACAGTGCTATGATATGAAGGATAACTGCTGCGTTTCACTATTTCACTATTATGCAATGCATTTCGCTTTATACCCACTATTATGCACGGACACGCCCAAACCATAATACTCCATGATGTTTGTAGAGATGAGTGCTAGCTAACAAAATCCAAAAATAGTCTTGACGGATTCAATCAAGGGATGAATTTTACCTACTGTGAAAAGGTGAACTTTGTACCTATCTATTTTCTAGATTTGCTTTGACAACTCCCTAGTCATCATGAGTCCCTAGTCCCTAGGGACTCATGATTATGTTTATGTGTAAGTATAAACATACTGAAGTATGTTACTATACTTAAACATAAACACCAAGCTAGCTAATTAGACGACGTCTGTGGCGCAATGGGCTAAGGTCCGGCTGAGACGCAGAAAGTTGCGGGTTCGTTTCCCACCGCGGGACAAATGTTTGTATGATCTGCTAGTATTTGTCTCGGGTTTGGGTGTTTCTATGTATAATATGTATGTATTTACAAAAAAAAAGTATATAAGTAGTAAGTATATCAGTCAAGTAGTAACCTATTCATCCTAGAATAAAAATCGTTTTGGATTGTACAAACAAAGCACTTTCATATGACATCGCACTTGATACATTTGTAAGTATAACTTTAACGACCACATCGCGTCACGATGTCGTAGTCGTCGTTATCGTCGTCAGGTAGTCCCATTAAATTTTATGTAAATCGGTCGAGCTGTTTTACATCGATGATATTTTTGTTGTGTGCAGTGCAGTGCGTTTAGTTGGCCTACCCATATTATAAAGGTATAAATAAAATACACCTACTTTCAACTAATAATTCAAAATAAAATAATTTTATGGTCTCAAATTATATCCAATGAAGCCGGTTTTCTTTTTAGTTATTAAAACGTAATTATATATACAAGATGGTGCGGCGTCACAGGAAAAATTAGAATGCGCTATCTTTGCGTTTTGGAATTTATATTTATATCTTGTGATACTTAACTTGATTAAGAGATTTATAATATTACTACTTAATCAGTTTTTTTTACTTTTTAATAAATTAATAAATAGTAATAAATAAATAAATATTGGTGGACAATGGACAAAACACCATCTAGCCCCAAACTAAGCATAGCTTGCATTATGGTGACCAAATGACTGATAGAATACTTACATATTAAATAGATACTTATGATACTTTATAACACCCAGACACAACAAACACCTGTGTACATCACACAAATATTTATCCTAAGAGGAAACCGAACCCTCAACCTACAGCGCAGAAGGCAGATCTACTACCAACTGAGCCGACACGACAGGCCAAATAAGATGGTACTTACTGCTTAATAAATAACATAGGTAAGAATTTACCTGATTTTCGTAGTCACATCCGGTCAGTGAATATGCTCTTCCCACTACTCTTACATCTTTTTCATCTTGGTACTCTGTATCTGAAATGGTTGATAAAAGACCAGAAATGGTTGCCAACTAGTTATTTATAAAATATTATTTTCTTACCGGTATCTTCAATAGTTAGAACCATGTTGAGGCTGGCCTAAAAAAAAGCAAGTTAATACTTACCCATGCCTCAAAAATCAAAAATCTCAAAAATCTATACTTTCTTAAAATTTTAAAACTTACCGCAAATATAAATGCCCAAATAATTTCCCGTGTTGCCATATTACTAAATAATTAAAAACTATTGAATACTGGCAAGTTATTGAAACATGCTGTTTCTTCCTACAGCCGGGAAAGTTTGGGGTACATCGTTAACGAACTGCGTTTATATACCGCGGAATATTCAATATGCTAATTACAATGACACTTGCACGTGCGTTTTTCATTACCCACAATAAAATTTCTCGTAGTACATATATTAACTATACCTATCTTACGAATTATAACTATACGAAGCCTGAATTATTGGATTATGAATCTTATAAGCAATTCGCTGCTGCCCGCGTCTTCGCAGATAAATGGTAACTTATTTCCGACCCCAAGAAACAATCTCCACCAAATTTAATCAAGATCAGTCAACAAACAGTCAGAGAAATTAAAATTTATAATTGACCGGGCGAGCGCGAAACGCCAGCGAGTCTCTCCGTTTCAACTTAGGCGAAAATGCTTTCGTATATCTGTCCGGCCGGCGTCTGTCCGGATGTTCTCCTCTAAAGGTCGCATTTCTTAACCGATTCTCGTGAAATTTTGTGAGCAGGTTCTATAACTATATAATTTCTTTTTGTCGATTCAGTTTTCGGAAATTTTTAAAATGGCGGAGATATGAGGGTTGAAAACGTAAACAAAGTTATGATTGTCATTTCGAAAAATGTTAGCGACGTCTACAACTCACAGAGCCACTAGTATTAGTATGGATGTAATATGTCATAGCACGTACCTAAACTTCGTGAGACAAATGAACTTTACCTACTAAACCAACGTGTAAGGCGTAACATTGAACCAACCTGTTATAAAAAGACTTTTACGTAGGTACTGTTTGATCCTTCCTTAGCTGAAGATTCCTTGATGAAAACACGATGAAGAGTTTATGCAAGCCTTCTTTTCCCTATAGCATGGTCATAATATTACACAGTTGCTTTCAATGCATATAAAATTTATAAATTTATATGTAATTTATTATAGTATAAATAGTGTAACTTGACGTCTGTGGCGCGGTGGGCCCAGGCCTGCTTGAGACGCAAATGTTTGTATAATGTTTGTATAATCTGCAAGAGTTTGTCTCGGGTCTGGGTGTTTATCTATGTATAATAATAAATATTGGTAGACAATGCAAACTAGCCCCAAACTAAGCCTAGCTTGTATTATGGTAACTAGATGACTGATAGAAAACATATATATTTTTAAATATAGGAGCTCGCCACAAATACATACTTACCTATTGTTCCCTCTTTTATTGACTTTGACTCTGACCTTGTCAACAAAAACAATATGTTACCTATTATTTGAAAAACTGCGCTGATAAAATAAATCTGTGCCAGCTATTTTAACACGCTACGTTCTTACCTGCATCGATTGATAATTGATTGATTGATATATCACAATTTGTCTGTTTACTATCGCATGATAACTATTACTCAAACACGCAATAACTTTATTCATGAAGTTTTTAAACGCAATTCACTTTGATCGAAATTGTCGCTTTCCAGTTGGTAACATCGATTAGTTGGTAATAATTTACATCTATTTTATGAGCACGAACAGGTACATAGGCTTTGGGGTCCTCAGCTCAATGGGCTGATGACATTCTTTGAGAATGGCTATTGGATCTCATATTAAGGTACCGCCTTAATATGAAATCCAATAGCAATAGTCTGAGCAAAAAACCCTATTAATAGGGAATAAAACAATTCTGTCGCTATTTAGTAACTGCTAAATAATATCTGCTTAATTAAAGGAATAATATTTATAAAAAAATATGATACCTATGTATGTATTTTCAAAACATTGTAAATACATACCATATTTTTATAAATACTTCTAACTTCCTTGTTTAAAATTGTTTTGGATGTTTTTGTTAATTCTGTTATTTAGAAATATAAGGTCCAAAATATTAAATAATCAATATGTTCAAAGGTTGACGGCGTTTGAACATGCAATAAATATATAAATAAATAGATCAATTAGAACCAATTTTAGTTAAAACGTGTGTTGATTGTGATCTGTTTTGTGAATTGTATAAATAAATAAACTTACACATATAGGTAGAGAATAAACTACTTAAAACATTACCTGTTTAACTATTTCTAAATCCTTATATGATTTTTTCGCGACTTGATCGACTTCAAAATGCGTCATGGTCATTTGTTCAGAGAACCGCCTTAATGCGTGCGGGTGGCACTGTGTTATACGCGGCATTTTAGGCAGTCGGTAGGCAATGAACGCGTTGAGTAGGTATCGAACCCGCAACTTTCTGCTTCTCAGCCGGGCCTTAGCAGTGGCACCACAGAGGTCGTAAACAAACAATAGTAAAACAATAAATGTGTGTAAAAATATAATCCAATAAAAACTATTAAAATAGAAGAATCATAATTAATAATAAATAAATAAATAAATATTGATGGACAATGCACACAACATTATCTAGTCCCAAACTAAGCATAGCTTGTATTATGGTGACTAGATGACTGATATAATACTTATATATTTTTAAATACATACTTATGATAATTTATAACACCCAGACACAGAGCAAACACCTATGTTCTTCACACAAATGTTTATCCTGGGAGGGACTCGAACCCTCAACCTACAGCGCAGAAGGCAGAGCTACTACCAACTGAGCTGACGGGCCAGTCAAAATTTCAGCAAGATCCCTGATAAGCTATTCAATAATCTAAAAAGGACGGACTTCTTCTTAAAACTAAAATAATTGTAAAAACTTTTAAGTTTTTCCACTTCAAAACATAGATACTTCAAATTCAAATATTAAATAAAAACCCAGGATTATAATCGTAGAAACAACGGTAATATACCACTTTAAAAATTTCACAAACTCGTTTCCATCTCTGATCTTAAACTGTACAACTTCTCTTCAACGAAATCTAAATCAGTGATTCTTTCCAAAGTGTTCACATTCGATGGTTGTGAAAGATTTGAGGCGTTAGGCAGAGTTTCATCTAGCGGCATTACCAAGCTGGTGGTAACAGGAATATTCCATATCTGCTTGGAGACTGTGTTCCGGTTGTTTATATTTATAGTGAGTATATTGGTTTTGTCTCGAGGGTTAACACGAAGTGCTTTAGGGGATCTTGGGGTAGTCAGAACGCTCGTCATATCGTTGATTTCGTCGAGGACCTCTGAAAAAGAATATCAGGTAGTCAGAACTGGGCAATCAAAATGCTATATACGCCTTTTGGGAATTAAAATTGTTCAATTCTGAGCAATAGTTGCCGCTTATGATGTCACGATAACAAGCAATTTTTGCCAACGCCATCATGTAGCAATGGTACAGAGATACCACCTCACCATATTTACACGCAGGACAAATGTTTCGTTTCTGGGATTCTGGGTGTTTCTATGTTAGGGGCGGCTTGCGTAACGAACTGCTTAAATTTTATTTAGTTAAACACGTTTACCGGGTTAAACACAATTAGCCTAAACGTGATTATGATTGTCTTGCGCAAGATGGATTCCAGGGTCATTTAACTAAACATTTAGCGCGTTGGTAACACAGTTTCATCCGTTCCATTTCACGTTTATTACGTCAAACTTTCATCAATCGGGATCGGTCTTTTGCGTAAAATGGAAAAATGTAGTAATGTAGAATGTAAGTAGTGTCAAAACTGTCATTACCTTTCGGAATTTGGCAGTCACGTGTGATTTTTGTTTAGTATTTTACCGCGAAGGGCATTCTCGAATTATTGGATTTGTTTTTTTTGTGGTTTTGTAAAATCTACATTGCAAAAGAAATGTCGGACCAAAAAAAGAGTGCTAGAACAAGAGCCCCTAACTTCACAAAAGTAGATCAAACCTTATTATTTTGGGCTATGGAAAGTTACACAAAAATGATTGAAAACAAGAAACTGACCAAATTCTTTTTATCAGGAGAGTCAAATAATGTAGTTCTTGGAGAAAATTATCTTGCTGTAATGTGTCGGCTTATATACTCAATAATCTCTTCATAATCGTCTGAGAAATCCCATAAATCCACTATACTTAATTTAAAAACCACGCAGAAATGCATAAACTAAACAAAACACTTTCTCACAATAAAAATAAGCTCGACAATAGCAACTACAACTGACTGAATACAACAACAGATGGTCAATAATAATGGCGCTAAACACACTTAAGTTTCGCTAAATGCCCATTTTTGGGTGTTTAATTTTCACAGTTCCGTAACTATGTTTAAGGGCTTAATTTTTGTTGTGCAAGATGCTTATTGTGTTTAGTTGCATAAATATATTTATGGGGTCGGTAAACCTGTTTAAGGATCCTTACGCAAGCGGCCCTAAATGTATGTATTTACAAAAAAGTATGTAAGTAGTATATCAGTCATGTGGTACCCATAATATAAGCTCTGCTCACCTTGGGGCCAGATGATACTGTGTGAAATTTCCGGCGTTGTTTATTAATTTATACATAGTATGGAGCAATTTAAGAAAATTAGTTTTCCTGGCTAATCTATAGTTGCCAATCAATTATTGCTCAAACAATTGCTCGCGTTAGCGTACCTGTCATCAATAGCCATCATCGACAATTTGAGAAGTTTACTTTTTAAACAATGCCACGTCAAACGATTGTTAGCTTTTTCCAGCCATCACTATAACATTGATTTAAAAATAAGTACTTAAGAATAAATTAGTTGTTACCAGAAGACTAGAAACCATCACATAGGAAAACAGACGGTAATTTTTTTTTTTTTTTATTTGCCTTAACCGACGACATTTTGACTATTATTCTCTCTCATACATTGAATATACACTAGCTTCTGTCCGTGGCTTAGCACGCATGGCAGGTGCTCCTTTTTGTGTAGGTACATAAAAAGGAGCCAATATGCTTTTCCAAGACACTGACTGCATATCTATAAAGTTTAATCTAAATTCGCCCAACCGTTGATGCGTTATTGAGTCACAAAAAAACATCAAAACATCGACATCTAAGTATATCAGTATCATATGATTCTATCTAGATATATATCTACGAGTATCTTATTCTTTCTATCTGGTATTTTTATAAGTAATATAAACAATTTACCTGTCAGTTGCAAGCTCTCATTCTCATTCAATAAACTTTCCTTCACTGAAACTCCGGTATGGCCAACATCATCCAACCCTTTGTTCGTAATTTGCAGATGTCTGTTCAACACCACTTTCCTCAAAGACGATCTATTCTTAATCGGCGAAAAATTATACAAGACTGACGACTCACAAACCTTACCCAGTCTTTTATTTACAAACGTATCGCTACTTTGCGAGAGATTGAACATTTCATCCAACTCCACGGAGAAGTTCAACTCTTTGCATTTAACACGAAGATGCTTCGTCAGCTTTGAAAGTGGGAAGTTTCGAGTTGAAGAGCGTTCGTTAGAGCGAGCGAACATGCTTCTGGAAATATTATTCATTCTTGGAGAGTTCACGTATGTTACAGCGTTCTTCGCGATCGTATGCGTGACGTTCTTGGGTTCTTCGTCGTCGAATAATTGATCGTTTTCGTTGGGTTGTAATAAACTGTTTATTCTGCCGATTAGTGTGTAGAGGAGTTTCAAGCGTTTGTACAGTTGGTCTAGGGAGACGGTTTTGTAAGCCGGCGTTTTGATTTCGTAGGTAAAATCGTCAGCAGAACTAAGTAGGTTGGAGACGATTTTGCATTCTTCTTGAACTGTAATCAAAGAACGTTATTTATCTAAACCTTTGCAAACTTTTATGCTTTGAAACTCCCGTACCTAGTTAGTTAACCAACAAGACTTTATTTATTTAAGTAATGTCCTCTCCCTCGCAGAATACCAATAGCATATTTAATATTGTGCGAGTGTGAGATGTATCTTCTAAAACTGTCATTTAAGGTTATATCTTGCTTAAGCCGGTAATTTTATTATCATTCGTCCGGTCATTTCACAGTGTACAGGTAGAATTACTTACCACTGCAAAAAGAACTCATTAACAAGGACTTTGGCTGTTCCTCTCTCTAAATTAAGTTGTTACATATGTACCTTTTTCCAAATCTGCCAATAACGGAAGTAGTTCCTTCCGGTGCGACAGAGCGTCGGGTTCTGTCTGGATGTAGACGTTAAACAAGTCTAGAACCACAGATCCAATGCTGATCACGGAACAGACTGAGCTGTTGTTGTAGGTATCTTGTTTCAGCACTTCTAGAAGCTTCTGATGCATCATCTGTTTCGATTTCTGGAAGATATTTAAAGAATATCAATCAGAGATATTGCAGTTGTTCATGGTCCATTCTAAAGACTTGATTGGATTGAGTATCTATCAGAATACCCATGTAGCAAAACGACATTATTAACAAAACGCCAAGATCTTGAAATGTCTTAGTATTCTAGTCGTCCATAAAGTAAAATGTCCGAGTAGCAAAACGTCCGGATTGCTCTTAGTCAGTACAGTTAAAGTGAAAAACCTCATTACTTATCTTTCGATGGGAAACTACGATTCTTGATATAAGTAAGTACTCTATTGTTTATTGGTTACTTCAAAAATAATTGTAACTATTTTTTGAATCAGGAAATATATTTATTTATCTTTCTTTTGCTGTCAATGTTCAGTGTCTGTGTCCGTCCCAATTCAGATACCAGAGATTCTGTCAAAAGATTATTTAGTCAAGATAGATAGCACGTACAATGATCAAATTTTCATATTTTCAAAAGTTTTTTGTCGAAATACTGTCAAACATAATGTCAAATGAAGATAAAATGTTTTTTGGTGATGGTACTGTGAAGGTACCTACCCAATTTATTTCTTCAACTATATACCATGCACGTGGACATAGACAGTTTTTCGAAGAGTTACGTTACGCCGTTTATACTTTGTACCGTATTTATTTGCATTGATGCTGAACAAACGCAAAGATACATAATATGTACGTCACTTTAAAATGGTCAAATTCTATTTTGAAATTAACAACAACACTTTAAGTGCAACTGCGAGTGTGGACAGTGCAACTGCGAGTGTGGAAAGTGCAAATGCGAGTGTGGACAGTAAAATGCTTTTCAAGCGGTAAAGTTAAAGGCGAATCAAAAGCGAATCATATTTGGAGACTCATATTCGCTTTAATAAAGATCTCTTAATTCTTGCTAATTTGCTTTTTATTTATTTGAAACAATTACGTTTTCAAAACTTAAGAGTTTTTTTTATTTTTACTAGACTGACTGTACTTGTCGTTTTAGACATACAGACTATATACATTTCCAGACGTTTTGCTACTAGGTCATTTTCGCATCTTAGTCAATTCTACCAAATAGTCTTTTTGCTATCTCGGTGTTCTGATAGGTACCCATTGGATTTAATTCTGACCAACAATAACTGACTGAGATAATAATGATAGCCATAAAGGAAAAGAGAAATAGGAACTGACTGATGGACTTAACATTTGAAGTGATCTAATCACCATCAACATTGATTTGCAACTTTAAATCCAATGGAAGATCTTGTAAAAATTCAAAGAGTATTACATCAGCAAATGCAGCAGGATCTACGATGAGGAAGACGCTATCTCTGATTTCCTGCACCTCCTGTTTCCATGACTTAATCAGCAGCGTGGAATGACAGCTGTCTGGTGACGTCATCAGCGCAGGTACCAAGTGAGGGTCTAACGCTTCCAGGCTGGCCAATCCACTTCGGAGGGAGAGTATTCCTAGAAAACAGATGAAACATGAACCTTGGTACCTACTCTGGAAGCTGATTTCTATATTATTGGTACGATAACACCGTTGAAATATTCGTCGAATTAAGGCGAATTTCAATTGTTTCGTTGTTAAATTTAAACTATTGTATTGTCTGAGGTGGAGGACTATGGCATCGATTTTCAAAAGTAATGTCAGACGTGCCACCGTTTAAAACGAGTCAAAACCATGTAATATTGGGTTTTTTGACGATTATTGTCCCGATATTTCAGCTACTTCAATATTGTTGTGTCATATGGCATCATTCTCTGGGCGAAAGCAGCTAATATTCAAGAAATATTTGATCTTCAAAAAAGGGAAATTCGTGCCATTTATAAAATGAAACCGCAAGAGTCTTTGAGAGAAATATTCAAAGAAATTAATATTCACAATAGTTTTACAATATATATGAAAATGTGTTATACACTCATAAAAGTAGAGATGGGTTTCAGCAAAATAGTGATCTTCATAGAATGAATACCGACTAGGAACAGAACAAATTATACATCCCTAGGTATCAAGAACAAGTAATTATTGGTGGACAATTCACACAACACCATCTACCGCCAAACTAAGCATAGCTATTATGTTGACCAAATGACTGATAGAACTTTTATATTTTAAAATACATACTCATGATACTTTATAACACCCAGACACATAACAAACATCTATGTTTATCACACAAATGTTTGTTCTGGGAGATAATCGAACCCTCAACCTACAGCGCAGAAGGCAGAGCTACTATCAACTGAGCTGACTGGCCAGTCAGTTATTGCATTGGGCCACACGGGAAAACACTTACGATTTTGATCAGAAGAACAGGAAACAGCAAACGATCCAATCTGCAGCAATCTCTCATTGTAGAAATCAAATTCTTTCACAAACACACACTCTTTAGTCACATCTTCATCGACTGTATCCACACAAGAGCAACCTTTAGCAAAATGCGACTTTAATACCTCAACTGGAGAGTCGCTTTTGCTAAAACAGTGGATCAGAAGACCTAGTAAAGCGGTGTTTATGTTCGTTTCTAGTACGTATAGTACGTCTTTTAAAACGTCAATGGTCACATTGACGTTGGAGGGCATGACTGGAAATTTAAGAGAGTCTGTGGTAGCTTTAACTGTAGAACTGGCGTCACCATGAACAAGTTCGCTTAGTAACGCTTTGGTTTCCCGTAGGACCTGAAATTATAAATATATGGCTAAGTTGAGTATTGCTAAGGTAAGTTAGGTGTTACGTTATGTGTTAAGTTATGGGTAAGTCATGTGGCGACTACCTGATCAACAGATTTTGATGCGTATTTATGCGTATGAAGATCAATTGAATATTGAATATTATTTCATACTTAAATTATAAAACTAACAAATTCTTTTAAAACAATTTGTAACTAGGAAATGGGAGGCAAAACATTAAAATTCGTATCATAATCAGCTTGCAACTTAAAATGAGCTTTATCACAACATCACTAGATTCACTATATCATTCTGGAAGCTTACTAAAATATAACTTACAACTTGGCATCTAGCCTTGACAATGTGCTGATCACCAGGCAGGCAATACCTACACAATGTCATTGCGCAGAGTAACAGCTCATCAACAGATATATGGAGACCACTGATGCATTCTACCAACTGTAAAATGAATACTATACTATTAATTACTAGCTGCTTGCTGCAGCTTCGCATGTACCTAAATTGCCCAAGCACATGTGACGCACAGTAAAGGCTTCCGAAGTGAGTAAGGATGAGAATCAAGTACTAGTGATTAAGGCGTCTACTCTGCGATCCGACTTCGATATATCGAAACGATAGTCGTTGAAATGCACGTCGAACACAGTCGAATGGTCAGTTATTTCGTTGTTAAATTCAACTTATCGAATCGTCTGTTATGGAGGATTACGACATTGATTGTCAAACGTAATGTATGTCGTTCTAACTGCTTAAAACGAGTCGAAACAATGTAGCTAAGAGTAGAGTTTTGCACGATTATTAACCCGATATACCGTTAATCGATTTCTAGAGTAGGCCCCCAGGTCCCAAAACAATTCAACAGCAAAGCAAAAGAAAAGTTCATGGGCCTTTATCAAACCTTTATCAAAAATGGCCACTTCAAAGCTTAATTTATCAAACAAATATCTGTATCAAAAACTGTTTAAGAAAACTCACATCACATCTTTAAGACCTATCCAACAATATGTCACACGACGGGGTAATAAATTACAAAATTAACCTGATTTTACATGTAGCGGAGGTATCCCTAAAAATAGTTTAAGTTTTTATTTCATAACTATGTAGAGTTTGTAGAGTTCACAAATGCGTATTTTCGTGCTTTAAAACTAATAGTATGTGACCAAGAGCAAGATTAGGGGCGAACAGACAGACAGACTTGGAAACCCTAAAAAGTAGCTTATGTCATTCCCCAAAATGCAATCTATCTCCTAACCAAATTTTATCAAGACCCGTTCAGCCAGCTGTAATAGACAAAGACACTTTTAATAATAATAAGTATTAATAATTCCAATGAATATGGATTGATTAGCAAGCTTTGCTTAATTTCGAGTTAGATTGTGTTTTGTGAAATGTCCACCAACATTTAATTAAATTAATCGGATGTACCATTAAATTATTTATGACTGGCCTGGCCTCATAGCTTACATTATAGCCCTGACATTAAATAAATAAATAAATAATGCCAAACATTTAACACAGCATCATCTTAGTTTATTTATCTTAGTTTGAGGCATGATAGATATAGATAGTGATATTCCCTACATATATACATAAATATTGGTAGTTATCCACAACAACACCATCTAGCCCAAAACTAAGAATTGTTTGATTTTTTTATGAAATTTGTGTCAAACCAAAGATAAGATAGTTTTTATCTCAATTGTTGCTCAAAATTTTTTTTATTGCAAATAAAAATGTTTTTCTATAATAAGTTCCATAAGATTCTAACAGATGGCAGTGTAAGTTAATTTCAAGATCTTTTGATATTAAGGCTGGGCAAGCGTTTATTGGTTCAACATTTAAAACTACTGAGCCACAGCAATGATATTTTATAAAACCCAGACACAGAACAAACATCTATGTTCATAACATACCTATTTCAAATAGGGCAAATAGGGCAAATAGGACAAATCAAACAAAACCTACAAAGCAGAAGGCAGAGCTGGTTGTTCTAGCTGTCAAAGTCAACCAACAATTGTTGGCAACATTAAGCAACCGTGTTTATAGAAAGCAATTTATATGCTAGATGCATACAAAGGATAAAAGATACAAAAAAAAGATTAAAGAGAAACTCATCAACAGAGGGTTCTCTATATCAATTTATTTTTGGAAACATCTACTTACTTCATCCTTCCACTCCTGAAACAGGTCCTCTGCCTCCTTATAATCAGTTTTATACACAACATTAGACAATTTGTTCAGATTCTCAAATGCATGGTCTATCCAGTTGACGAAATAAAAAGTAGTCACATTATATGACTCATCAGCATTTTCAATATTTTGTGATGAGTTTTTACATTTTTGTAGATATTTATCTATTGTATGTAGTCTCCCAAGACACCATGATAGTCTTTCCAGATAACATTGACGGCTCTCCTGTAATAAGAGTATAAGATTTCTACAAACTTACAGAAAAAAAACATAATAATTGTAATGTAGTAAATTCATCAGACACTTGTTTGCCAGATTCAAAGTAAGTCTAAATAAATTATATTCATTAGATTGTGGTTTAGAATGTAGTCAGCCCAAGTTAAATTTTTATTCATATATTAATAAGTAATAAATAATGCTCCGACATTTCAGACAGCATAATCTAGACCCTCAAAGAAATCAGCGCTTGTGTTATGGGAACTACACAACTGTTAAACTACTAAGGTGCGTTGGGGTAATACCGGATGGTTTTTCGACCAGTTGAAAGCATCCGGCAAAAAAAAGATTTTCTTGAGATCTGAATATGTCAGATTACTGAAATATGGCGCAAAATATTAATGGATAAACGTAGCTTAGCTCGATTTGTTTTTGTTAACTCAACTGATTTTTCTTTTTACGTGTGCAAAAACAAAACATACTTTTTTATGAGCATGATGAAAAATTTGCCATCAAGGGGTAAGTCCAGACTTCAATTAAAAGTAGATTCTAGGTCCATAAAAGGAATACATCCGATCTTTTCCATTCTATAACATAATATAAAAATGATTTTAAAATTCTTAGGAACAAAAGTATTCCAATCGATTTAATTTTTTTTGTGTACAAGGCATCCAATCTTACCCCTGATGCAAAAAATTGGTGATTTTGTGTTTCTCAAACTTTGTCATGTCACAAGAAGGAATAACATAACATTGGATGGATTTGCTTTTCACTAAGCAAGTTAAGAAGGATTTAGGAACAGACAGACAACTGCCAAATACAAGACGAAAATGTAAAAAAAATAACGTTTTTTAAATTTTTAATACCTTTTTAACCTAGTTCACTCAAATAATAAGTACTTTACTTACTTCTAATAGTAATCAATGTACAATAAACGTCTTTCGTCTTTAAAAATACCACGCTTGGTCACAGGGGCGGGGGGGTGTATTTAGGTTTTCGTCACGTAGTCAATACCCCCTAGAAAAATCTCAAGCTATAATATTAATATTATATTATAATATTAAAATATGACGCGCAGCGTTTAGCGCCTTTTAAACTCACAGGTGGCAACACTGACGCTCATATGCCGGGACGTCAGCTGATTAAAAACTGTTAAATGTGCGGCAATGTATAACACTACGCCCGGACCTCTCTCAGGGTAGAGAGAAATACCCTACGATACATATTTTTTTTAATTTTTTTTTTAATTGATACATACTGCCCATCGATTAAAGATAGCGTCACCGGAAGGAAGTGCTCAATTTGTGGACTTTATTTTGCCTCAAAAAGTTCCATGAACAACCATCGAAAAAACGTGCTGGTAATGTGCAGTAGACGACGTTTCTCGCTCGCGTGCGACTCTCTTCTCTGTGTCTCTACTGGTTCTCTCCAGGAGACCACAGGAGGTCGTGTGTGTCGTGGAGTGGATAGACGTCGAGGCCATCGATGATGAGAAAATAATCACGTCTGAGGAAAATTCTGTTGCTACCGCGCCCGTGATCTACGATGTGTCCGAGTGGATTGATGCTGGGAACGTGTTCGTTGAAGTTCGTTGAAGATCGTTGATATTTTGCTTTTTTTATAAATGAAGTCGGTTGTCTTTTTAGTTTTTAAAACGTTATTATGAAAATTAAGTTCCTGTTAAGTAATAAATGTTTTTTCTTCTTAATAATATTTTTTCATTTGTAATGCACGCATTCTGGGCGTCACGCGGCAAGATCCGTATTAATAAAGACAAACGGGAGACAAAAATCTTTTTTTTTAACTTTCTGTTTGCAAACATGATTTAAAACCATATTTCTGAAATACTACGTGAAAACTCGAGGGGTAGGGGGGGGGGTTGCTTAGCAAATACTATGGATGGTCACCAAGGGGGGGAGTGGGTTAAATTTTTAAAAAAATGGGTTACATAGTATGGGATCGTTCCCTGAGGTGTTCAAATTAATACCTTATGAATCTTCTTACTAAAAGATCTATAAAAAATATAAAAAAAAATTAAATCCAAAGAACATTCATGACAAAAATGAATTAACTTCCTTTTTTTTTAAACAGTTAAGTTCGAATAAATCTATCCGATCTTCACCTGCAAGGGGGAACACCAGATCTGGGCCTAAAGCAACCCAAGCCTGTTTGGATCAGTTCCATCCAACTATCACACCATAAAACTTTGTATTCAGACAAAATGGTAATAAAACAAGCTATATTCTTGCCAATAAACACTTTTAAAAGTAATAGGGGAAAGACCGGAGAGACCAAAATATACAAAAATTCCTTTTTTTTCTAATGGCGCATAGCACATGACTGCCTTCCCGGAGCCATTGAAGGAAACCAGAGATTGGGGCAGACAAAATGGCGTCATGGGCAATGTTGTCAGCATACAATAATATGGCCTAATCTGACTGCAATTTTATTCATACAATCTTAACCCATTGCCGATCTTACCACCTTAGCACCTTATATACTTTTTTTTATACCTACTTATTACACATAGAAAGACACTAGACATTTTGCTGATCATAAAAACATTTGTCCCTCGGCGGGAATAGAACCCGCAACCTTCTGTGTCTCAGGTAATAAATATATAAGTAATAAACTGTGCTAACCTGGAGAATGGTGCAACGGCTGTATTCCAGTCTATATATATCGAATAGGTTCATTACACACTTTATGATTTGACTCAAACAAAGTAGGAAAACATCATTAATTTTAACAGTGTCTTCATCGTCCTCAATGAGATCATGTATTCTAGAACGTAGTCCGTTGATAACAGGGTGAATTTCATACACTAACTTGTCCTGAAAAGTATAAATAAAGAGTGTAATTACTAATCAATCAAATACCTACATATAACATTTAGAAATTATGTACATTATGAATTCAACCATACCAATAGTTGTCTAGATGCGGCGTGAGGATCTTCAGGTACATTATTAAAATCCACTAAATACAAATCATCACCGGTCATCGTGATAAAATAAAATCACGCAATCAGGGTCGGATTGTTTATTTATTTTCAATTTCAATCAACAACGGACGGTTTCAAATCCAAAACGAAACGAAATTAATCAATTATTTCGTTCTTTTTCTTTTACTCATTCATTCGGTCAGTAGTCAGTAGACATGACACAGACAGACCTAAAGTGCTACCGATACACCTCCTGCAGTGTTGCCGACGAAGTCAAAGTCAAAGTCAAAAGATACTTTATTCAATACAATCACAAGGATCACTTTGAAACGTCGTACAAACTAGATGAATTTAGGTACCAATTCCTCCTAACCCAAGCTCGAGAAAAATCGGCAAGAAACTCGTCCTGGTCCTAGCGCAACATGATTCATCTTATAACTACCTTAAACTACGAAAAACTAATACAAGAGAGTTTATACATTTTAAATGTGTCGGCTAACTTTTAGAGGGCACAGTGATATTGAGGCCATGCATTCCTATCAATAATCATCATCTTCCTGCCCTTTTCCCACATTATGTGGGGTCGGCACAACATGTGTTCTTCCTCCATTCTCCTCCATCAGCCGTCATCTCAACACTCACTCCTTTTTTACTCATGTCATCCTTCAGACAATCCATCCATCTTTTTTTTGGCTTACCTCTACTCGTAAATCCATCAACATTCATACCAAGCACTCTCCTAGTTACATGCCATTCTTCCCTTCTCACTACATGCCCATACCATGCTAGCCTGTTGCTCCTCATCTTTTCATTCACTGGCGCCACTTTCACACTTCCTCTTATGTACTCATTCCTTACTCTGTCCATTCGCGTCACTCCACACATCCATCTCAGCATTCGCATCTCAGCCACGTGTACCTTTTGTTTCCGTCCCTTTTGTTGCCCTCAGATCCATACAATAGGTCTTACGATCGTTTTATATATTTTCCCCTTAAGCTTTTGCGATCCACGTATGCCCCACGTGGATCGCAAATTGTTCCTGAGACCTGTCGCCATTTCATCCATCCCGCATTTATTCGACTTCTTACATCCTTCTCTATCTCACCATCATTCTGTGCTACTGAACCGAGGTACCGAAAATCGGAACAGACTGGTAGGTGTACACCACTAAGGTAATATGGGCAAAAATGGATGGACCACCGAAGTCGTAGAACATGTGCTCGGTTTTTGTCCTGCTTATCTTCAGTCCGACACTCTCCAATTTGCCCTGCCATTTTCCAAGACTGTTCTGGACCTCGGTTGCCTCTTCTCCGATGAGAACAATGTCGTTGGCGATAAGAATGCACCAGGGTGCCTCCTCCTGTATGTCCGATGTCAGAGCATCCATTATCAGGAGGAACAAATAAGGGCTTAAAGCCGACCCCTGTTGCAAACCTACAGCCACATTGAGCTCACCAGTGACGCCAGCTTCGGACCGAACATGGGAACATGGTTTCTCTTTCATTGCCCACCACAGAACTTTTCGGGGAACCCTGTCGTATGCCTTCTCGAGATCTATGTGCAAGTTACTGTGCACGCGCTGGTACTTCTCGCACAGTTGGCGGATGGCAAATATGGCATCTGTTGTTCTTCTTCCAGGCATAAGTTGGAATCCGAGTTGGTTCTGTGATACCTCACTCTCTTCTCTCTTTCTTCTCACTATCACATTTCCCAAACATTCATACTATGTGACATGAGCTTAATTCCTCAATAGTTGTTGCTGTCCTGTACATCACCCTTGTTTTTAAAGATGAGCACCAGAGAACTGTTACACCATACGTCCGGGATCGCCTCTTCTTGCAACAACTTATTAAAGAATAAGGTCAGCCACTTCCATCCATCCGCTTTCTAAAACTTCCATACTTTCACTGGAACTCCATCAGGGCCAACTGCTTTACCATTCTTCATATCTTGCACGGCTTTCTTGACTTCATCCATATCTACAAACATCTTTCACAACACCTGTATTTACTAGCACTTTTTCTAACACTCCACTCCACGCATTCTCTTCATTCATTAACTTTTCAAAATAAATGTCCGCATCATTCGTCAAAATCTTTCCCGCTTCGTCTTTAATACATTTTACATGCACATATCCCTTATATTATTTTCTCTTTCTTTGGCTATTCTATACAAGTCTTTCTGTCCGTTGGGGCTTTCTAATGAGTGGTGCAGCTTGTCTTGCACCTTAGCCCTTGCGACAGCGACCACTTTCTTAGCATTCCTATCAATAATATAGTAATTTATATTATAATACGTTTTCTTGAAAAGACTACCCTTTATATATGCTTTAAATTTCTTAGAAGTGGGGTTCCTTCTACAGACTTCCACTGTTTGTGCTTTGCTTTGCAGCCGTCAGGCGGTTCGGAAGAGAAGGTCTTTCCGACACGTTTCCGACCGTCTGACGGATGATAAGCGGTAAGTGATAAGTTGACTAGTGTCAACTGTCTGTCAAAAAAGCTAAATACGTAAAAGTCAACAAAACGGACAGAGATACAGACAGACACAACGCCATTTTCATTGTTATATTTTGCGGCTGCCGATTGATTTATTCGTACATTTTGCTAGACAAAAGTATTATACGATGAGCGAGGAAAAGGAATTGGTTTGGGGAATCAAAAACGGCGATATCGACCAAGTTAAGGACATCATAGAAACACAGGTAATTTGTTTGTTAATAAGCGGCTAAAAACTGTACGTAATGAATTAATTATCGTGTTATATGGAAATTTCTAAGAAGTTATGTAGCGAAGGAAAGCTGTCCTTTCCATTTCAACGTAGTAATGCGACTCTATACAACATTAATTTTACATATATACTTACACTACACACATTTTCCCATAGTATTACTACCTACACCTATATTTTCCTACCTAATCTCAGACCAAATATCTGTTTATTGTGTATGTCAATCTTTATTTGGAGTTGATGAAAACCTACTAGATGTATTAAAATTTTATCATCTTCTGCCTACACTGAATAATGTAGGTACAATTTAGTGTCCTGAAAATTACTAAGTATATTACAGGCTATTGGAAGTTTCAAATTCTTTTTTGTATTTTCAGAAAATTGATGTAAATGCACCTATAGATGGAAGAGTGCTTCTTCACTATGCTGCTGACTATGGTCAAACTGCTGTCTTGAACTATTTGCTTGACAAAGGCGGTGATCCTAATGTGAGTTAAATTTTATTTATAAAGTAGCTACCAACACAACATAGGCGACATTTACTTATTCAATTATAATTTCAGATGGTTGACAAGCATGGCATATCAATCTTGCTGGCTGCTATTTGGGAAGGTCATACTGATTGTGTGAAATCTTTGCTGAAAAATGTAAGTTATCATTGTAAAATCAATGAGGGAATGACCAGCCATCTGCAGAAAATACAAACTATATTAAAGTTATGCTATAATTAACTAACTTTCAGGGAGCTGCTAAATCTGGGAAAACACCAGATGGTACCCCATACATAGAAGCTGCCGAGAAGGAGGAGATCAAGGAACTCCTGACATAAAGAGATTTTTTTCTTATCTAAGCAGCATAGTCAACATTTGGATTCGCTCATATTTATTTTCTAATGCTAAGACAAAATCACTTAGAATGGATAGTTCCAAACTCCCATCAAACATATTTTTACATGCATTTATTTACATTGTAATGAATTATTTTTATATGCTAAACATATTTAATTATGGGATTTTGTATTTTCTTTGTGCGTCCATAGATTAGTGGCATATATTCAAGGCCTGGGCTGTTTAATAAGACTAGTAACACTCATGCTTTTTAAGAGTGAAAGCCCCAACTCTAAATTTAGCAAATAAATTATTTTATATTATAAGGTATAATTCCATGTAAGGTGTAATTTTATCGCTAAATAATAAAACTATTTAAAAGATATTGTTCATTTTTATCTTTTCATAACAAGTTATAATTTTTATTCACAATCCAGTAACACAAGCTTTGGTAGTTACACTATTGCAAATAAATAATACAGAAGTATGTAAATACTTTTCATTCAGGATAGCATAATAGCATAGCTCTTGACTAGAAAATATGTGTAAATAATAAAAGAAAAAACATAACATATTATTCAATCACAATATCTTATCAACTATGTAGGTATCTTTTATTTCTTACAAAAGTATCACAAAATTCTGAAATTTTTAAACTACTACAATTCTCCATCTCCAGGGTATTTCTTGTATTTATTCTTGGCAGGTGGACAGTAACACGAAGTCTTCTGTGCATCTAAGTAAGACTTGCATCCAAGAGTGAGTGTACCGGTAAATAATAACTTTGCCGCTCCTTTACAACCTACAAAGAGCATTACAACATTAGTAATAAGATACAATGCTTTAGAGAGCATGTGTAGTAATATGTCCTAACTTATCTATTTGTTAGGCCATGACAGAGTCCTTCAGATGACCTATTAAATTTGTCACCAGTGAAAGAAAGGAAAAAAAGAATACCATCTAGCCCAAAAACAAAGCATAACGTAGATAGATTCACCAAGTGTGAATGTGTAAGTAACTTTATTACGGTATTACCTACCTTTTGATATAGTATCTCCAGCAACATTCATAGTCTTGTAGGAATCACAGTAGTTATATAGACACCTTTTAAAGTCTAAGTCACAGACTTCTTTACCACTGTTGCATGTATCGTAACAGATATCATGGGTGTCACAACATTTAGTCATCTCTTCTAGAGGTAAATACTCTGATGGTATATCAAAGCCAAGGGATCCACAACCATTGGACTTTGGAACATGATTTCTATTGCGCACTGGCCTTTGTCCTGCAATGAGTAGGTATGGGTTAAATCTATACTGTGAATCATTGTGAATTCAGACTAGAATTTGTTCCTTGTTACCTTCTGGACAACTGAATATGCAGTCCTCTTCAACAGCAGCATCAAAAACTTCGTGCAATGACTTGAATTTTTCCGCAACAGTAATAGCATTTTGAAACCAGTCTCCAAACACTGATTCAGCTGAGAGAACTGCATCTTTTAAATTTTTTAACATCGTCGATCCAATGCCTGTGTACGCATACGCGCCGAAGGTTAGTAAGTAAATAAATATTTTCTTGTATGGAATCTCCATGTTGAGAGTATTTTTCTAATTTACAGGCTAACTAAATCAACCGAAATTAACTTAATTAATCCAAGATTTCAGGAGAATGAAACCAGAACACGTACCTATAACTAAATATTTTAAACATTATTAAATTTTATTTCAGAAAGGCGGGCGTTGGATTTGGATTAGGCATAGGCAATATATATATTTAATTAATCTTTTACTTTTTTTTTTTGGCTCATTTGAGCTGAGCAGGCTAAAGTCTAAAGACCATACTGCTTGTTTTTCGTAAAATAATTTCATCCGTTTCAAGGGTAAATTTTATGTCTTTCTTTAGTTTCATAAACAATGTTTATGTATTCATCAAAATACTTTGATACATATGAACGATTTTTTTTTTTTAACTTGAATAAGTATTTTTTTTTCTTCCCTTGTGTCGAGTTATTTTTACATACAATGAAGTAAGTACATTTAATAGGTAAGATTATTTTGCTAATAATATTATAAAATAGTTATTTATAATATTTATTATTGTACTTACATAAAAGTTTTTTTTGCTATTTTTTGTAATTTTTTTAAAATAATTAATTACTAAAATAATCTTTTACATTTATAATTATATGATGCATGTACATTTTGCACATTTTTATATATCTATTAAAGTACTAGATAAAAACTTATACAACTCTGTATAGGTTGATTCATTCTTAAGTAGCTCCTGAATACAACGCAGGACCAAATCAGGCTCACCATAAATTTGGAGGAGTCTATCTATCAGTACAAAGCGCTGAATACTGAATGATGGACAATCAAAAAATATGTTATATAAAATGTAAATATATATGTAAATATTATATTTTATGTAAATATTATAAAATATAATATAAAATGTTTTAATGATTGAACTTCTCGTGACTGACAATGCTCACAATCAGAAGACTCAACCAGCTTTAAGCGATAGAGATGATAGTTCAAACGACAGTGACCAAAGCGCATTCGACAGATTGTAGAATAAAATTTTCTATTTAAGTAAATCTTACTCTTACAAAACTACGGTATGGAATCAATCTTGACATCTAGAGTAGCATACCAGGAACCTTTATTTTCAAAAAAATATTACGTCTCCAGACCTAACATCTGCGTCAATTCTATCTGTTTACGTGGACCCATCTATGGTAGTAGGTGGAGTTCAAACATATATTGACTTAGATAAAGGCTTAAGTATATCTGGTCCATGTTTCTCGTACTGAACCAGACCCATCCGCAGGAACAACAATTCGTCCGATAAGATTTGGACAATTTCTCAAAACTCACAAATATGAAAACATATGTCCAGATGGAGTCAAACAGGTAGGAAGAAATAAAATATCTGTACAATTCTTCTCTGCTAATGATGCAAACAAGTTTATAACCAGCGATGTTCTCTCCATGTGCAAATACACAGCGTCAATCCCAACATACAACGTTACGCGTATGGGTTTAGTCCGCCATGTTCCAACAGATATGTCAATGGATGAGTTTGTGAGTTCAATAGTTCTCCCAGGTTGTGGCAAAGTCCTCAAAGCGCGCCGATTGAACAGAAAAATACAACCGAAGGAAACGCAGTGTGGGTTCCAACCCAAACGGTTGTAATTACATTCCATGGTCAAGTTCTTCCCTCTAAAATCTTCTCCTACTACACCTCTCTCCCAGTGGAACTTTACCAATTCCCCACCATCCAGTGTTTCACCTGCTGTAGGTATGGACACACCAAAACCCGATGTAGGTCTAAACCTACATGCTTCCGCTGTGCTCGGGAGCATTCTGGAGACAGTTGTGAAGTACCTGTGGCAGAATCTGTCTGTCTGCACTGTTCTGGACGGCATTTACCGACTAGCAGAAACTGGCCCGAACAGGACAGACAGAGATCTATTAAGTCTGTCATGGCTGTGAATGGTATATCATATGAAGAAGCAGCTGCCCAATTTCCCAAGTCATCCCCATCATATGCCGAAATTTCACAAGAAATGTTTTCTCCCCCTAATCCTAATCCATCGCCTCATAGCTATACTCCCTCAGGCACATCACAATTTACAAGATCATATGTCAAAACAGTGTATGCCATTCCTCGCCCAAAACCCTCTCTTGCCAAGACCTATGATAAAATAACACACCGAGAGATAGTCAATGACCCCTCTCCATCCCTACCTAATGGCAGTGCTCTATTAGGTAACCACTCTTCCTCGTTACAAAATAATAACAATAATATGTTAGAAACCCTCATCATATTAATAATAAATATCATCCTAATGAACCCCAATCCCCTACCGTTCAAGGTTGCCTCAAAACTTACACAATTAGTTTCGCTTTCTGGTCATAATGGATCCAGTGGTCGTTCTGCAGTGGAACTGCCAGAGCTTTAGGGCCAAAAAACATGAACTACTAAATTCCGCCATTTGATATCTAAATTCCGTCCTTCAGTCGTCGCCCTGTCGGAGACGTGGTTGAGGTCGGGATCCCATATCCGGATCTCAGGCTACTTCTGTCTCCGGGAGGACAGGACTGACGGGCATGCTGGAAGCGCCTTATTAATAAAGCGCACACTTCCTTTTTCCCGAATTTCCCTCCCTTCCCTTCCCCCTGATATCAACGCTGTTGGTATCAGGTCCATGGATATCTCTTTTGTTTCTGTTTACATTCCTAATCCTAATTCTACCCTGATTTCTGATTTACTTCTTTTATTTTCTTCTATTTCTGCTCTTGTATTACTTATGGGTGACTTTAATGCCCATCACATTATGTGGGGTCACAATAGATCTGATTTATTTGGACTGTCCCTCTTGGAAATTATTGATGAAACGAATTTATGCTTGTTAAACGACGGTTCCCCCACCCGCAGAGCTAACCCTTCACAAAATCCTAAAAGTGCTGTAGATCTATCTATATGTTCCCCTTCCTTATTTCCACTACTTACATGGCAGATTCTTCCCCTTTCAAATAAAAATAAATAAAATAAATAAATAAATCCGTCTATGAAGTACAGACTTTCAGGAGCAGATTGGGAAGCATATTCTACTTCCCTTGAATAAGGCTAGAACATTTTTCCGTCGGCTCCTCCCTTCTAGGCTCTTATGACTCGTGCATAGAAAATATAATTTCCTACGCTAATACCTATACTCCACTCAAAAAATTTCAAAAAATTTTAAAATATCCACACCATGGTGGAATTCTGAATGCTCATTGGCTCTGGCAAAACGAAATGAAACTGAAAAATTACATATTGCTGAGATGTCTGAGAGAAATTTTATAAAATATAAAGAAGTGATGCTATGTTTAGAAAAATAGTTAAAAAAAATGGGCTTGGCGATGGGCTTCTGCGAAAACCTTTCCCCAAAGACGCCTTCGTCTCTCGTATGGAAACAAAAAAGACGATTTCGAGGCACTTGCTGATAAACTTGCTCCTCCCTCAGTACCCTCTGCAGACTTCATTCCCACACCTCCTGTATTTCTTCCTAGTCAAACCCCCTTTCACCAACCCTTTTCCTTTACTGAACTAGCTCTTGCACTCGACGGACTAACTGACTCTTCCCCCGGTATAGACGGTATCCCTTATTCATTTATTACTAAATCTTCTAATAAAATTAAACATGCATACCTAAATCTTGTTAACTCTTTTTTCAAAAGTGGCATCATCCCCGATCAACGGAAATTCCAGATAATTATCCCTTTCCTGAAACCTGGCAAAGATCCATCTAATCCCAACAGCCGTCGTTGTCCTATTGCTCTGTCCTCCACCTTAGCCAAGATTATGGAACACCTAATTAAACATCGCCTTGAATGGTTTGTGGAAAATAAATCTATCCTAGCTAAATCGCAGAATGGGTTTAGAAAAGGGATGTCCACTGTTGATAGCCTAATCCTTTTGGTGTCCGACATTTATACTGCATTTAAAGAAAAAAATATAGTGGTAGGCCTCTTTCTCGATATCACGTCCGCATACGATAATGTGATGCTTCCGGTGCTCAGAAGTAAACTTATTCAGCTGAACATTCCAGAGAATCTTACTGGTTTCATATGCAACCTTTTAATGGAAAGATCACTAGAAATAAAATCTTCAAATGGAAGAGTCCACCTGCTAAAACCGTTTGGAAAGGGTTACCTCAAGGATCTGTCTTAAGCCCTTTACTCTACAGTCTATATACGTACGATCTAGAAAGTTCTGTGGACTCATTCTGCGAATTTTTACAATACGCCGACGATCTGGCTCTGTAAAAGTTCAGTCCATAGAAACCGCGAAAATCAACTCTGCCCTGCGGTACCTTGAGGATTGGTTGCAAAACCACGGCCTGTCAATATCTGCTCATAAAAGCTCCACCGTAATTTTTACCCAAAAAAGTTTCGTACCTCAAATAGAATTGTTTGTGAACCAAGATGTCATTCCACAGTTAAATAGCACCAAATTCCTCGGTATAACTTTAGATACTAGAATGACAGGCATTCCCCATCTCACTCATATTTGGGCAAAGAGCAAAAAAAAATATTGACATTATCCGTTCTCTTTCAGGCGTTTGGTGGGGTTCACATCCTTATACCCAAAAGCTTTTATACAACGCCATAATTCGTAGCCATTTTGATTAAGGTGCCTTCCTGCTCAATCTTTTTAATAAGTCTGTCTTAGAAAAAAAAAAAAAAATCCAGTCAAAATGCTTACGTATCATTCCAGGAGCCATGAAATCTTCACCGATAAACGCTATGTAAGTTGAGTGTGGCGAGCCCCCCCTTGATTTGCGTAGACAATTTCTATCAGACAGATTCCTCTTCAAAATTGTTCAAAACTCAAACCATCCACTTCTTCCTAAATTAAACCGTCCACTTGAACTATTTGCTACGCATAACTTTGACAAACTTCCTTGTCTTCTTCGTAGTTATAGTGATGTTGGGTCTGCAGTTGGGATTCCTTTTACTAGGATAAGCTTTAAATATGTCCTTCTTTTACTTCAGTCTTTAATGGTGAGTCTATTGCTTTTTTAGAAGCTATCCTATTTATAAAGTCTCATAACTTGAATAACTCAATAATTTTCAAAGATTCGAAAAGCTGTCTACAATCTATTTTGGCTAATCCATTTCATCGCATTTCTCGATTTCCTTCTATTCTAAAACTAAGGGATATTCTTTTCCAATGTCACTGTAAAGGTATTAATATAATCCTTGCTTGGATACCAGGACACTCAGGTATCCCTGGTAACGAAGCAACTGACTCCTATGCGAAGGAAGCTTCAAATATAGCCCTTGATCATTTCAAAATATACTCCCACGACCTCTGCCTTTATCCTAAATTCGATCTTTATAAATCTTGGTCCGTAGCATGGAACATATCTAAAAGAATTAAAGGCAAGCACTACAGAGTGACATTCAACCTCAAATTCCCAACAGACCTTAGTTCTTCAAATTTCGCACAGCTAATAAAACGACTACCTCAACAATATCTCGCCTTAGATTGGGTCATTCATGTACCCCTGTATTTTTAGCCAAACTTAGAATTAGGGACCATTCTCTGTGTGAATGTGGTTTGGAAGAGGGAAACGTGGACCACATATTTTTTAACTGTTCTAAACTTCGATGTTATCCTTCCCCCCAAAATTCCCCGACCTTTATCCCTTAAATGTCTGCTTTCCTTCACTCTTTCTCCCCAAATTAACTAGAGGTATTTAATGTAAATTTGTATATATGAATAAAATAAAATTGTAATATTATTATACCTTATCTACACTACCATAAACTTACTATTTTTATTCCTTATTACAACATGATTTATTTAACTAGTTTCTTATGTATTTATTTACCTACCTTGATATGTATATAATTTTCATCCTAAATCAAATTGGTTGCAATATTTTCTGAAACTGATCATATTCTCCTGCAATCCTCAAATAGTTCACGAAGCGTCATGAAACAGACACTGGCATAATTGTGACAAAAAGTCACAGAAGCCATAACCCAAGAATTGAATTGAATTGACCTATCAACGGCCGTACGCAATACTTTGCAAAAATCTAAATAGGAATTGTTGCGGCAGGAGGGCTGGTTCGGCTGATTGAAAAATGCTGGCAGACTACTTGACTTGTTTTATTTTATTATTTTTAAAAGAGCTGATTACAAACTGAACTGAACATAAATTACACAAATTTCACACAATACTTATATTATTTTGAGTACCTCCACACGCACTATAGGCAGGCAGCGCGTTTTCAATACATTAGAGCGAGAGGGAGAGAGACGTATTTTCTTTCTTTGTCTCTTTATTCAACTATTACGCAAGCTATGAGTCTATACAATTACAACTATTTTTAAACCTTATTACGTTTTACTATTAGCACTGTCGGCGCAGTTAACAGTCTCCCCACGAGTGCCTGATGACGATCCAGGCACTCAAAGCTCCAGGTTCTGCGCCGTCAAGTAGATTAATCTGGACGTTGGCCGCCTCATCACTCCTCCTCTTGTCTTCACGTCCACGATGTGGGTTCTGCCGTCAGGTCCAGGGTAGGCATTTTCAACCACTCCTCGCGGCCAAGTGTTGCGAGGCAGGGAGTGGTCGGCTACAATCACGACGTCACCTCGTTGGAAAGTTTGATGCTGTCTCCCGCTTATCTTTCGGGGCATAAGGGTCGGTAGATACTCCCTTAGCCACCGAGACCAGAAGTGATCGGCCAATCCCTGCGCCGTCCTCCAGTTCGCCTTTCCAACAAGATCCAACTTGGTCCTCGCTCTGCGTCATGATTGTAGTCCCGCACGACCTCCCGATCAAAAAATGGTTCGGGGTCAACGCCTCCTCGTCAGCTGGGTCGACACTCAGATGCGTCAGAGGTCGAGAGTTTACTGTGTGCTCGACCTCCGTCAAGAGTGTATGTAGGACCTCCTCCGGCGGGCTTCTCTCTTTCAGTACGGCGGCGAGGGCTGTTTTCACTGACCGAATAATGCGCTCCCAGGCCTCGCCCATATTGGGGTCCCCGGGAGGGATGAATTTCCACTGTACGCCCTCGCGTTCGGCCGCCTCAATGATTTTTATGTTTTTATGTTTTTTGATTCACTTTTTAACTCACGATCTGCTCCCACGAAGTTCGTCCTATTGTCACTATAAATGATGCGGGGGGCTCCGCGCTGGGCGGCCATTCTTCTTAGCGCCATTATCATCGAACTTGTGCTTAATGACGCGGCTATCTCCACGTGTATAGCCCGCGTAGTCAGGCACGTGAAGAGGGCTCCCCACCGTTTCTATCACAGTCTTGTAGCTTTACGGTGCGACTGCGGAGGCGGAGTACGTTTTCTTCGTCTAGGGCCACGTCGATCTTCTTTATTTTACTTGGGCCTTCTATTGCCATCCCTTTCTTGAGTCTTTCTATCTCGTTTCCAAAACTATCCCGCTGGCTTTGCCGTAGTAGAGCTCTCTCAGCTTTGAGTAGATATTCCTTTTCTATGGGCGGGTACTTATTCGACGATTTTTCATTGGTTTCTTTAGTTTTCTCTAGGCGACATCGGTCGGCGAATATAAACACTCTCGCCGTAGTCCTCAGGAGCTTTGTCCAAGTACTGAAGCAACTGGGATCGGGCGTCTTATCGCTTCGTTTTTCTGTGACTACGGCGCACGTAACTTTTCTTTTTTCAATATCGGATTCTTGTTTTCCTATGACTTTTGTCGGCCATTCGGACAGCGGTCGATAGAGGAATGCGGGCCCAACGAACCACCTTGCTCGTGCGTCGAAGTCCCGCGGCAGGTTCCTGGTGGCATCATCGGCTGGGTTCTCCTTCGTAGGTACCCATCTCCAATCGCACGGCGCCGCTTTCTCCTCTATTTCGGCCAGCTGGTGAACGACGAAGCTTTTAAAGCGTCGTGGGTTGGCTTTCATCCACTGCAGCACGGTGGTAAAGTCCGACCAGAAGGTGCGAGATGTGACCTCCAGGTCAGACTCCTCGGAGATGGTAGCGGCGAGCTTCGCTCCTAGCAGAGCTGCCTGTAGCTTGAGGCGTGGGATGGACGTCATTTTTATGGGCGCTACGCGGGCTTTGCCTGCCATCAGCGAGATACTGACGTTTCCGTCGGCGGCCGTAGTTTGCCAGTAGATGGCGGCGGCGTAGGTACTTTCGCTGGCATCGACGAAAGTATGTATCTCGCCTCTTCTAGTAGCCAGGCATCGGCTAGGCATCGTGGGATTCTCAGGTCGCGTAGCGTCGCGATGTCGTCGATGTAGCGGTCCCAGGCTTCTCTCTGCTCGTCACTGATGGCCTCGTCCCACTTTACGCCTGTTCTCCACAAATCTTGGATCAGTTTCTTTCCTTGGATGAGGGCTGGAGTGACGAGGCCCATCGGATCGAACGTTGACATAACGGCACTCGTCACTTCTCTTTTCGTCGGCGCTCTTTTTTGTTCGTAAACCTCGGGCGGTGAGTTTCTCAGACCGATGTTGAACGCTAGCTCGTCTTCTTTTACGCGCCACCGCATGCCGACGGTTTTCTCTTCACCCAGTTTCTTTTCATCTGGAGCGTTCTCTCCTCTCAGGTTGGCTTTCGTTTCCTCTCTATTACTTGCCCACTGACGGAGTTCGAAACCGGCTTCTCTGTGGATCTTGTCGACCTGTTCAGCCATGCTCTTTGCTTCGTCGGCCTTCGCGAAACTTTGTAGGTAATCGTCCATATAGTGATGACGGACGATTGCCTTGACTGCCTCGGGATGTTCCTTTTCGTAGCTTTTCATTCTTGACGTAGATCGCTGTGGCGGGCGATGATGCGGCGCCGAAAATAACCGATGTCATTCTGAACTCTTTCGGCCGTGTCTTCCTTTCGTCGTCGCGCCACAGGAAACGCAGGCTATCTCTGTCCTCTTCTCTCATTCGTATACGGAGGAACATTTCTTTGATGTCGGCTACGATCGCTACGGGGCCCTCTCGAAATCGTAGGAGCACTCCAAACAGAGATTGAAGTAGATCTGGGCCCGCTAGTAGCGCGTCGTTGAGGCTTCGCCCTTCGTATCTCGCGGCGGCGTCGAACACGATTCTTGTTTTCTTCTTCTGTGGGTGGATCACGGCGAAGTGAGGCAAGTAGAAAGTTCGCCCCGGCGTAGAGTTGGCCGGGGCTTCCTCTGCGTAGCCACTGTCCATCAGATTCTTTAATTGTTTTGTGTATTCTTATTTCAGGCTTGCATTTTTATCTAATTTTCTCTCTATGCCCATAAGCCGGTTGAATGCTTGGGCATAGTTATTCGGTAACTGTTCGTGTTCCTTCTTCCATAGCAAGCCTGACTCGTAGTTTCGAAGCCGTCGAAGCTTCCTTGAAGGCTGGACATTCGGTCAGCCAATGTTCGCCCTGGCATTGAAAGCAGAACCTTTTGTAGTGTTCGTTCACGGCGGCGACAGTTTCATGTTCGCGTTCGTCCGCCTCTTGCGTTGCGTGCACCGGGTACCTTCTTACTCTTTTTTTCTTGTTCGTTGTCTCGGGGGGCACGTACGCACTACATACTTCTGCTTCAGTGTCCAGGAATGTTCTTAGTTTCATCAGTTCAGGTTCATTTTCACCAACTAGAGCGCTATAGTGGAACCACCGGTGTCGTAATACAGGTGGGAGCTTCTCGACGGTGCACTTACTCGCTTCTGGTGAGTGTAATTAGTGCGGCTTATTCAAGGCGGCGATTGTATTTACGGCGTTGTTTATCCGACTTGCGAAGACGTTTGTGTCGCGTGGGTTGTCTCCGATCTTGGCTAGTTCCTTGATTTTCTGTAGTTCGGAGAGCGCGAGTTGATCCGGTCTTCCAAATCTTCTTTCAAGCGCGGCGATGACGTCGTCGGGATCGGATGCGACGAACAATAGGCCTCTTACTGGTTCTTTCGCCGCGCCTTTTATGGATTTCCGTAGGCGGGCCACATTGTGTACGTCGGTGCATAGCGGCTTGCTGTCTAGGATCGCTCTCTTGAATGGTAGCCAGTCTTCATGTGCTCCGCTGAAATCTGGCAGATCCCATATCTTGGGGGGAACTCTGTGTGGTTGGGTGGTTGCGCTTATGATGGCGTCGGCTGGCTCTTTTATTTCCGTTTTGATTGGTTGCTCTCGTTCTAGCGCCGGTTGTTCCAAGTAAGTGGTCGTGTGAGTGACCCACTGTTCGACTTGCGTAGCTCTCTCGCACTCACATTTTCTGCATCAAAATCCTCCTCGGATTGACAGTGCGCCAGTTCTAACTCCGTTTCGGCTAGGGCTACGGCGTTCTGGGCGGCTTCTAGTTGCTTCTTTTGGAGTGTTAATCGGGCTTCGAGCGCAGTTCTTCTTGTGGACTTCGTAGATCTGGCTTTAGGGTTTGGAACGACTGTAGTTGAAGACGCGTACGGTGGGGCATTGGGTTTCCCTCCAATGTTCTTCAAGTTCGGCGCGTGAGGTGAGGCGCAGTTCCGGCTTGCGGGCGCGGGCGTTACGGTGCTAGCGTGCAGCTGTGGCACACGGGCCATGGCAAGCGGCGCGGGCGCGGACGCGGTGGGCTGCGGTATGCGGACCGGAGGCGCGAACACGTCGTAGGCGGCAGCGGAGCCGACGCCGGCACGCGGGCCGGGCGCGGATACCGAGGGAGGGGTAGAGGGGTCGCCGGCGGTGGCGACGGCGACGACAGCGGCGGCGGTCGTCTTCGATCTCGTACTCCTCCCATGCGTCGGGGCGTTCGGCCCTAGTCCAGCACTAGCTTTGTATTTCATTTACAACGAAAAAAAATTAAATATTTACAGAGATTTTACAAAATTACAAAAAGATTTCGAGAGTTCGCGCCTTTCCACTTTCGAGGTTCCCGCCTTTTTTCACGTTACTTTTATTCTTTTTCTTCTCTTTCTCTTTTCGTTTATTGGCAACTGTCTTCATTACGTACAGCCGAAAACATGCAAACAGCTGATAAAATCAAAAATCGACTACGTACCAAAATCGATTACACAATTTAACCGACAACCATATAAAAAGGATGAAACATACTTGCACACTACCTTCTTATTTAAAGCTAGCAACAATTTTTTGATATCCGGTAGCCATGTTGTTTTAAAAAGTTATTCTTTTCCGTTTCGTTGTCGTGAAATATGACGGGCTTTAGCAATAAGGTGAGAAGAAAAATAAGAAAATAACGTTAAATTCTAAAATAAAATCGTACGTTTTAAATACAGAGTGTATTCAAGTTATATTTTATTTGATACTGTATACTTTCTATCGTGGCAATTCGTATACAAGATGTATAAACCTATTTAGTCACACGTGCATGCTTCGTGTTCGGAAGCTTCGTTTCTTCTCAATTTGTAGCAGTGGGCTCATCATCTGTTGTAAATGTCCAATATTTAGCACTCAACGTGCTGTACACAACTTTAATGCTCTGCATTTACCAGTGTTTATATTAAGTTTGAGGTTAGGCGGCAAGTGAGTTTTTGTGAATAACTGAGTTCCTGTGTTTCAGGCCATAGTTATCGATGGCCGTGGCCATCTCCTCGGCCGTCTGGCCGCAGTCATTGCTAAGGTTCTGCTGGAGGGAAACAAAGTTACAGTTGTCCGCTGTGAACAGCTGAATATTTCCGGTAACTTCTTCAGGTAAGGTCGATGCGATAATATTTTTTAGAATCAGCGCATGCACGACCTATATTATTTGCCGCCCCGCAACGATAAATCCTTCAAATGTGTTTTATAAGAGAATGTTTCCTTTTTGTAAAGTTCCCAAGTTATATGAAGCACATAGGATTCGAGTCTTTTAATATGATGATTATTTTTGGGTAATTTGCGACTGAATGTCAACATGTTGTTATTTATAAAATTCTGATGACCATAGAAAAACACATTTTATCATGGTTCACATTTTCTTGTTCTAAAAGTGTTATATTTTTCAGGAACAAGTTGAAGTTTATGTCATTCCTGCGCAAGAGATGTAATGTGAACCCGGCTCGTGGACCCTTCCACTTCAGAGCCCCCTCCAAAATCCTCTGGAAAACAGTCAGAGGTAAGTAAATAGTATCTAGGGATTAACTGATCCTGCTTAAATACAATTATTATTTTAATTCTGCCTCTTTACTCCCACTGTTGGGTATTATACTCGATACTGGGTGAAATAGTCTGAGGTTGACCAAGGCTTATTTGAAATTTGAAATACCCTTAGGTATTATTATTTTATTGTTCTGTTAAAGTAATGTCTGCTAAAGGCCAATGTTTCCGGTGTTGTCTGAAAAACACTTTGCCATGCCAATGGTGATGATGATATGATGATGATGATTATGATATTATTAATCTCCATAGATCACTAAGGAGGGAGTGATCATAGGTTACTCTAAATATTTGGTACTGACCAGTCGGTCATCAAGATAGCCTCAGTGTAATTTTGTTGTCTCATCTCATTTCACCTGCCTCAAGAACACAAGATGTTGATATGACAAAATAATATTGCAGCTGGTATGTTATCCAGGTTGCCATTTATTTTACTTACTTAATTTAGATAAAGCACATGATTATTTACAACCATTTACCTACATTATTTGATGTGTTATGATAAAACTATTCCTATGAAGCTGTTACACCCAAACATCTTTTCCATTTTGTCTTGTTCCTCTTTGAAGTTCTATGTCTTGTTATCACCAGGAATGATCCCACACAAGACTGAGCGTGGGAAGGCTGCGCTAAGAAAGCTCCGCGCATATGATGGATGCCCACCTCCCTTCGACAACCGTCGCCGTGTGGTTGTACCTGCTGCCCTCAGGGTATTCTGCTTGAAACCTGGCCGCAAGGTAATAATATATTTATTTATTTCATTGGGTATATCAGAAAAGGATTCAAAGGATAATTTATAGTTATTCTATGACTATAAGTAACTCTGCAACTATGTAACCAGTTGCTAAATCTCTTTATAGGCATCAATGGGAAGGGTTTACCGAACCTTATTAAAAATACTAAATATAATTCTACTACTAATACTACTAAATCTGCCAATACTAAAAAGATTTAAATATGATGTTATACTCTGGGTAATTTGCAACTGAATGTTCACACATATGTTGCATCTTTAAAATTCTGAACTCCCATATACAAAATCTTTGCTATCTCATTGTTAAAACTATTTTAAAATGAAAACTTTTCTATTTTAGTACTGTCATGTTGGCCGCCTGTCCCATGAGGTTGGATGGAAGTACCGCGAAGTTGTCCGTAAGCTAGAAGACAAGAGAAAGGTCAAGGCTGTAAAGAAGATCGCTTTTGAGAGGAAACTCCAGGTTTGTTGTCTTTCAATACTATTCTAGTCATTTATCAATAAGCTAAACTGGCTTTTTAAAGCTCACAGCTAATATGCTACATTAGGTTAGGGTGCCTCTGATTGTCAAGCGGATTTTGAAGCTAAGCTATTCATAATTTTGATCACTGATATTTTAAAAGTACAAAATTTACAAAATGTTGCCAAAAATCAAAATGCACTATCTAAAATGATGAATATAACAACTTACCTACATTATTTGATGTTTATGAAAATAAAACCTATCTACTGATTTCCAATCTGAAACAATTCTGAAAGTAGGTTCTATCACAATGTTCTAAACATTGATTGTTTCTTGTTCCAGAAAATCACTAAGGACTCCGGAGAGAAGGTGGCGAAGTCTGTAGCGCCTTTCACATCAGTTATCCAATCCTACGGATACAACTAGGATAATATATTATAAAAAATAAACCACTGGTTGCCCAAAACGTAATTTCATTATTATAAATCACTTTCAGGAAACCTAGTACCACCAACAATAGTTAACAATTTATATACGGTAAAAGCTCTTTATTCGCGGGTTATATGCTCCGCAAATATGCCGCGAATATGGAATGGTAATTTATATGGGATTATAGGGGGGATACGTTCCTAGGCGACAAAATAAAAAACTATTAATTGAAGTTTTTGACCATATTGATTAATTATTATCTTCAGGTTAAGGCATGGGTTTAAAGAATTTTTGTATTTTTTTCTTGCTTGGCAGTTTTTAAAAGCTCCTTCAATTCAGACAGATATTCCATAGATGGAATATCATCAATTTTCAAAAGATATCTCAAAGCACATTTGCCATTTTTAAACCTTCACTTTTTTGTTACTCCATTAGCCTACGAGTTTACAACGGATACCTATTGCTTTTTATTAATATGTACCTATGTAACGATATACCTACCATTCAGATCCGTGAATATAGGAATTGGGTTGCATTTTTTTTATCCGCGAATGAATGAAGCGCGATTAGGCACTATTTACTAGGCTAAGGGGGCATGCATTCATTACGTGAGGCAAATTTGGCGATTTTTCGATCCTCTCCCCCCCCAATCCACATGTGATTTTTTTAATGGAAGTATATAAATTAATTTGGGCTTGATTACAATAGATGTATTTAAATAAAATTAGATTTTTTATGAAAATGTATTATCAGTTCATGAATTGTTTTCTAGCAATTTCATACTTCTTGCCGAAAAAAAATTATGTGATATTTGATTTTTGAGGTTTGGCTCTACCCTTAACGCTTCGTATAATTAATGGGTACCCCCTAATAATTATTGGTAAGAAATAGTGATGTAACGAATATTCACGTTCGCGAGTATTCGCATATTCTTAAGTATTCGCAAACTTTATGCGAATAAAGTTTTGTTCGAACGTCAACGTTAGAAAAATATAATGACAATAAACAAACAAAAACAGATTATTTTCTAAAACTTTTACAAATCTTCAAATAAATATTTTTTATGTACAACTTAAAACAATTTTAGAATAGAATATATCTTTATTGTACAACTTATAAAATAAAACACAATATTACAATTGAATTAAGGTACAAATATTGAAGTGATACAATGGGCGGCCATACTGCTTGAGATCGATCTCTAACTGGCAACCTTTGGATGGAAAGGATCGTATTAAGTTGAGGGAACGGCGCGGCGTGCAATAAACTAATTATAAATTATATAACTGAATACTACATAAATATACACATAAATAAAAATAAATACATTAAAACTTACAATCTAAATATATATCTATGAGACTACTGAGATAATGATGGAATACCAAGTTTTTGAAGATAGGCAAGGATTTAGCAAACCGGATGGAGACAGGGAGTTCATTCCAAAGCTTCACAGCTAAAAGAGCTCCCATGGTAACTATCATATAGATGTATATATGTATGAGTAGGAGTTTTAAGCTGCAAGGTTTCAGAAGAACGTAAGGATCGAGGATTGGAAAGATGGAGGAACTCAAAACGTTCCGCGGAAGGAAGAAAAATAAGGTAGCTGACGTCGGCATAATCTAAGTGCTAGCGCAAGTTTAGTGGATGTTTCGCAACCGTTTCAGAGAGGCAAAGACAGCAAATCCATGAGTTTTTAACCACCTCACTAATTTCTATGATAGTGTTATCAAACATAACTCGCAGGAGGCTAAGCCAGGCTAAGATCCGAGACATCATTCTTGAGCTTCCTATAAATAATTATTTGAGTTTTAGATGGATTTACTCTTACACCGTATAATTTGCTCCATATATACTCGCAAAGTCAGTGTTAGTACTGGCGATGGCTTCAGCTAAGACAGGAGCTTGTGTATACATTTTTATATCATCTGCATAGAGGTGGTAGGAAGAAGAGAGACATAAGAATATAGCTAAAAGAAGAGATAAGCGCCGCCCTGAGCAACACCAGCACTCACTTAACACCAGGATGAATAAGTGTCATCAATGCGAATTCGTTGCCATACTGGTAACTACGAAACCAGTCGATAATTGTTGGAGATATGTTATAAGAGCGGAGAATAGCTACCTAATAGAATATAATTACTAGCCCGTATTCCGAATTTAGGTGCCAATTCTTAACCCAAGCCCGAGAAGAGAAACTCGTCCTGGTCCTAGCGCATTTTTGCATGATCCATCTTATAACTACCTTAACTACGAAATACTAATACATGAGGGTTTACACATTTCAAGTGTGTCGGTTAACTGTCTGAGGGCAGAGCGACATGAGGCCATGCTTTCTTATCAATAATATAATCATTTATATTATAATAAGCTGTCTTCAAAAGACTATCTTTTATGTAAGCTTTAAATTTCGTAATAAATGAATAAATAAAATAAATAAATAATACCGGACATTTCACTCGACATCATCTGGCCCCAAAGTTAGCAAAGTTAGTGAGCTTGTGTTATGGGTACTACATGACTATTTAAATATATTTTTTTCGTAAATACATACATGTTATACATAGAAACACCCAGACCTGAGACAAATACTTACAGATCATACAAACATTTGTACCGCGGTGGGAATCGAACCCGCAACCTTCTGCGTCTCAGCCGGACCGTAGGCTGTTTAATAGGTAGTTTAGTTGCCTTTTCAGGAAGCTTATTATAGAAGCGACCGTGTTTCCCTTAAAGGACTTTTTACTTTTTCTAGTCGAAAAGTATTGATCAGTATCTAACTACATACAGAATAAAAACTCATACATATATCAAATATTTACTAACCACCAGTGGAACAGCATTAGGATACAGAATGGTTAATTTATTCTTTTTAAACAAAAGATATTTTTCTCAAAATGTCTTACAAATCCTCGAAGAGTTTTTAGGTGTCCATTTTTTTCGGCCTGTGGCTTCAACCCACTGCAAACGTACATTATCGTTTGATGGAAAACTGTAACAAATTAATAGCGAGATGATTTTTTTACAATTTAAGAATCATTTTAATTTATTTATTTATACATCGCGGTATGGTTATTGCTGACAGGACATTATTTCACATTAAATAGACTTCAAAATCTATGAAAGGTCTCCTCAGACCGATTTTATGCAGTTTTTAAAGTTAAGGTAGCTATGCTTGCTACCTTATTACTTATTACCCCTTGCTATCATGAATTACCTTGCCTCCATATATTCACCTATACAACATCGAACGATACATACGTTAAATTGAATTATTAATATTCATACGCAATGTAAGACATATTTTTATGTAAAATGTAGGGTCAGAGTGGGAACAGTGACCACAGTGGGTACAGTGAACTTTTTCTGTTTCTCGGAATAGGACAGGTATATATGTGCGTCTTTTTCACATTTGTGCCGCCCTCCGACGCCATTACGTCTGCACAAGTAAGCGAGTCGCCCCCGTGCTAATTGTTTGCGAAAAGATTGTTTGTTTGTTTTGAATCGTCGAAAGTTAAAAAAAAAGGTACGTTTTCAAGTTTTTTGCTTCCTTACCAATTCCAAATATGATATTAGTCGTTATTATTCTGGAATAAACATATATTTTGTAATATTATAGCAGAATCCAATTTGTCCTAACCAAAGTAGAATCTAGTCGGCACATGTTTGCAAACAAAATGGTGGATAGGTATACAGTGGCTCAATATTTCGCGGTACACAGTGGATCACGATTCACTGTGTACCCCAATTGATTCAGTGTTTACTCTAATTAAACTTGAAATTTTTGAAGTCAATCTTGATTTTTGCAGTGAAAACTTCTTTAGCATCGTTGTGATTTGAAAGTCGATGAAACGAAAAAGCGACAGTAAAAAGAGATAGACACATAAATTCATAACATTTCACGTGGGAGAAAATGAGATAGGAAGCATTATACAGTGTTTCTTATATTCGTGGTTCTAAAAATTTTTGAAGGTTCACTTCTACCACGTGTGAAATTCACGCATGTTTTTTTTATAACAGAATGCCTAGAAAACGGAAAGTAATGGAGGGGAGAAAATTGGCGCTACGACAGAAGCACAAATGAAATTAGCATTATCGGAAATTAGAGCAGGAAAGAAGATAAGGGTGGTGTCAAAGGAGACAAAAATACCGTTTACCACATTACGGCGTTACTATTTGAAGACAAAGGCTGGGACTGATATGGATGTAAGACTAACGCCAAATTACGAGGTAAATCAAATTTTTTCACCTGTTCAGGAAGATGCTCTGAAAGATTACCTGAAGTCTTGCGCTCTCATGTTTTATGGCTTGACGACCAAAGATTGCCGTAGATTAGCGTATGAAATGGCTGTAATAAATAAACTGAAATTCCCACAATCTTGGGCTGCTACAGAAATGGCGGGCATTGACTGGCTTAAGGTCTATAGAAAACGTCACCCCGATTTGACTCTACGCAAACCAGAAGCATGCAGTTTGGCCAGAGCCACGGCATTCAACCGTGAAACTGTAAAAAGCTTCTATGGAAACCTGGAAAAAATATATAGCCGATACCCCTCATTCGCCGATGGGACCCGAGTTTTTAATCTCGACGAGACGGCGACTACAACGGTCCAAAAACCGCAAAAGGTAATTGCTGTCCGAGGAAAAAATGTCTGTAAAGTTACTAGTGGAGAAAAAGGCACCCTAGTAACGACCTGCTGTATAATCTACTGAACTGTACTACTGAACTACTGAACTGTATGAACTACGGGCCTTGCAAATTCTTCTGGCTGGATGAATACGGAACTTTTCGTTGAAACCATGAAGCATTTCATCAAACACTCAGGGAGCACCAAGGATAAGCCTTCCTTACTTATATTGGACAATCATGAGTCCCATCTCTGCATTGAGGCACTTGACCTCGCTAAGGATAATGGTGTAACAGTTTTAACACTGCATCCGCACACTTCAGCCAAGATGCAACCATTAGATGTAGGAATCTACGCTCCGTTTAAAATGTTTTACAACGCAGCAATGGAATCATGGATGTTACGCCACCCCGCCAAACCTGCCACGATTTACGAATTAGCCGGGTTCGTGGGAACAGCTTTTATCAAAGCAATGACTCCTTCCAACATTATAAACTCTTTCAAGAAGACTGGAATATTTCCTTTGGACAAGAACATTTTTACCGACGAAGACTTTTTACCGAGTTCTGTCACTGATCGACCTGATCCATCCTTAGTTGGCATTGCTGCCGCTGAATCACACCGGACTCCGGAGCATGCTATAGAGGTGGATGATACACATAGTCCTTCAATGTTGCGGGAAGAATCTGGAGATGATGACAAAACAGATATGGAGTCTGATCTTGAAAACATTGAACCACTTGTGCTACCAGAGACCGATAAACAACATCCTTATGATTTCGACGAGAGTGTTTCAAAATCAATACACAATGACTTGAGAAAGTTTATCAGTCCCAGCCAATTCAGACCTCCTTTAAAGGCTGAACCTAGAAATAATATTAGAAAGAGGAAGCCTGGTCGGAGTCTTATTGCTACAGATACACCAGAAAAGGACGCGATCAGGGACAAAAAATTAAGTAACATAAAGAATAAAACTAGAGATCCCATAAAGAATAAAACTTTTAAAATAAAAAAAACTCAACAACAGAAGGTTGTAAGACAGATATTAGCCAGTGATTCTGAAGATGACTTTACTATGTCTGTTCATGACGACGATTCCGAATGGTCTGGAGAAGAAGAGACAGATATTGACATCATATCAGAAGAATCGGTTTTGACGAAGGATTTATCTCGAAATCCAGTTGAAGGAGATTATGTCCTCGTTCGATTTGCTACGAAAACGAAGTGTGTCTTTTATGTGGGTAAAATTCTTCATAATCGCAATAATAACATAGAATATTATGTAAGTTTCTTAAGAATGAACAAACGCAGACAACAATTTAACATGCCAACTGTCCCAGACTTGTCGTATGTCAAAGAATGCGACATTCGTCTGATTTTGCCTGCTCCTCGCGTTGGAGGAAGCACAGCCCGCCAGCAATCATACTTTTTCTTTGATAAAGATTTTTCTCATATCAACATTCGCTAAAGCGAATAAATACTTTGAACACTTTTTTATGACTGATTCTTGGCTAGATAGGTACCTATAAGGTTATTATAATAAATGTTATTTGATTGATATAAGTATACAGTGTTTTATTTTGTTAACTTAAGACTATCTGCATTCCAAAATCAAGCCATAACCTGTAAGTGAACATTAGATTAGGATAATTTCCTACATTTATTGCTTGATTCACTGTGTACTAAGCCCTGTTTCACTGTGTACACCCCCAAGTACACAGTGGATCACATGAAATCTTTTAAAAAAACTTTAATAACTCAGTGGCTATTTGTCGTAGCAGTTCAGTATCTTTAAACATAACAAAGCCATTGAACATACCTAACGATTAGTAAACGTTTTATTTCAATAATTTGAAAACCTAGACAGCTACTGACCTCTGAAAAAAAATGAGCCACTGTTCCCACTCTGACCCTATGTAGTCTGGGGAATGTTAAGGTCGAATGCAGGCAACACCAAAATAAATAAATTATTTGTTATGAATTATGCTGTTGCGAACAAAGTTCAGTTCGAAATGCTGTTATCTATTGTGTATTTTAATAAAAAAACAGTTTGAAAGCTAATAACTACTCAAAAATACTTTTACTTACGAGTGAAAAGACAAATCGGGGAGTTTCCGTTCACAATCACTTTTACATCCTAAAACGCTACATCGAATCCATTATCTTTACAAAATCCGGTAAAGGAATTTGTTATTTGAAATTCGCAAGTAATTCAGCGTGTTCACAATTTATTTTTAACTGTTTTTTTCCGGTTATTTCACACAAAGCGAGCACAAAGCATCCAAACAACGGCAAACTGTCAAACGTCAAACGTTGCTTAGCACAGTAAGACGCTGATCTTGAAAAAACCGGCACGCGACATGAAACAAAACCATTCCATCTCGTTTCTTTACAGTATGTGCACATAAGTTGTTCTCTTATGTAAATGCGACGGATGCTATCTAGTCGTCTATTAGTTTCTCTGTCTACGAGGTAGGTACTCGCATTTGCGAATACCGCCGATAGATATTCGCATGCGCGAATGCTTAAATAATGATATCACTAGTACCTAAAAACAACAATCAATCGTGTCATCAACAATCAGTGTCTTCGATTAGTTTTAATTGTTCAATAATATAAAATGCACCTTTTTGACGGGTAGTCGAAACCCTCACAGATGAACTCTATTTGGTCGATTATTGCTGTTTTTTTCTGGATTTACATTTTAGCAGGACTATATCATTATCATTATATAGTAGTATATACATATCTAGTAGTAGTATAAAAAAAAGTCGCTTTCCGCTGTCTGTCAGTCCCGTTGTATGCTTAGATCTTTAAAACTACGCAACGGATTTTGATGCGTTTTTTTTAATAGATAGAGTAATTCAAGAGGAAGGTTTATATGTATAATACATGCATAATATATTAGAGAAACACTGATAATTTTAGAGGTTTCTAATGTGATGTCGTAAATAAACACATTATTGCATACGCTGGCTGAACCCAACGAGATAGATCAAAATAGTGTACAACAGTATTGTACACCTTTAAAAGTTCTACAAAAAAGACGCGATAGACATATACCATATGTCTATCTCTTAGATAACGTTATATATAATGACATTCTGTAGTACATTTAGTATCAGCATCGCAATCGTGCGCAGCCGGGGCGGGTCGCTAGTCTCGTATAAACCAATGATGGTACAGGAATAAAAAAAAAATGCACTCCGGGAGTGCCGATGCCGACAGAAATGAAAACTTATTTTGGCGCGTTAGTAATTTTTTTAGATGGGTACTGGGGTTATTGGGTTATGAATTGCATTTTATTAGTTATTTGAAACTTTAAATACATTTAATATTCTTTTATGTTTTTGTTCAGAATGTAGATAATATATCGAAGAACCTAACTAAGTAAACTTATCCACACAAAAGTAAACTGTAAACATGTGAATTAAGGTTTATAATCAAATGGGGCGAGCGCGGCAGCCCTGCGAGACGCATTGTAACGGTGTCGCGAGTCCAGAGGTTTTACCTCATCTAAAAATATGCGTACCGCGCTAAAAGAATTTGTGTGAACTTAGTCAAAGTTAGGTGAGTGATTGTTCGATTCTCGCTGCAAAAACATATTTTTTGATCTGAATGTTAGCGGTTATCTTTTAAACCCCGAAGCAAAACGGAAAGGTGTTGCAAGATTAACACGTGTGTGTCTGGCATCGTAGCTCCCAAACGGATGAACAGATGATTTCGTTTTTAGGGTTCCGTTCCTCGAAAGGAAAAAACGGAACCCTCGGAACTTATAGGATCACTTTGTTGTCCGTCCGTCCGTCTGTCTGTCAAGACCCTTTTTCTCAGGAACACGTGTAGGTATCAATCAAAAAATTTAGGTATATCAAATACTCAGGTCTACTGTCCCTTAAAGCTGTTAAAAAATCAAACTTCTAAGCCAACGCAATCAAAAGATACAGCCGTTTATGCCGCAAATTTCCACAAATTTTCGACACTCGCAAGGGAATCAAAACCTACAGGGTACTTCCCGTGAACTCAGAATCTTGAAATTTGGTACGAAGCAACGGAACCCTTATAGGATCACTTTGTGGTCCGTCCGTCCGTATGTCTGTCAAGACCCTTTTTCTCAGGAACGTGTGGAGGTATCAAGCTGAAATTTATATCAAATACTCAAGTCTGCTGTCCCTTAAAGCTGTGAAAAATTCAAACTTCTAAGACAACGCAATCAAAAGATACAGCCGTTTATGCCGCAAATCCGCAAGACACTCGCAAGGTAATCAAAACCTACAGGGTACTTACCGTGAACTCAGAATCTTGAAATTTGGTATGAAGCAACGTCTTATAGCACAGATAAAGAAAACATTGCGAAAACCGTAAATTTTTAGTTACATCATCCAACTATGACTCGATTGTCGTGATGAGTGAACTTTTACTTATATACCTATATATATTACTTATATAGGTTTGTACGGAACCCTCGGAGCGCGAGGCTGACTCGCACTTGGCCGGTTTTATTTTTCTTGAAAGGTGACTTGATCGAGCTACTAGTCAGCTATGAGTTCTGTTCTGTTTAGTCATTTGAAGATCATAGTCTCCATTCTAGTTGATGAAGAGATGTGAGCAACTTTTGTGAAATTTGGCATCCTTTATGACATTGCTCGAACATGGGTACCTTGACCTGATACTACGGGATACCCATCTCCTCAGCAACTGTGACGACCTTTGTGGCGCAGTGGCCTAAGGTCCGGCTGATACGCTCTGGTTCGATTCCCGCCGCAGGGCAAATGCAAGCGAGAGCGCAGAACAAGCGATAAAGAGGCACGATCGGCCAAAGCGTTCGGCTTGTGACGCATCTTTATAGGTTAAGTATGCAATTTTTCATCAATGTTCTTACCTTAAGACGTTATCACGTAAAATTATTGTCCGTAAACCGACTTTACAGGCAACCATTTTTTACAGAAAAGGTAATAAGTTGTGACTATGTTTACATAGGTAGGTACCTATGTCCAAGAAGGAATGGTTACCTAGGGTATGAAGTTTGTGTGCCATAAAAACCCATTTGCAGTAGCTTTTGCGCTACTCATAATGCCACGGAATACCAGCGATACGGCAGTCCTCGCACACACTCCTGTACCTATCATATGCTGAGTACTTAGCCTTTTTTTACCGACAATAAAAAAAGGAATACCTACCTACTTGGAAAGAATATGTCATCAAAATAAACGAAAATTCGATTTTTGCTTTCGAGTGATGTCCAGTGGTGTTAACGAATTTACGAAAATTGACAAAGTACTAAAAAGCGTAAGATAACTGGCGTAGTAGTTTCAAAAAGCTCCCACAATAGCGTTTTCCATTGACGTCATACAAATCAATTTATGGCTTCCCATTTGCTGGCCCAATGGGTTCGATCGGATAATTATTTTACGCGCGGGGACAAAATCTTCCTGTGCAGCTGCGACCAGCGATAATGCTTTCCAAGTAGTGATGGACGAGCGTTCTTGATCCTTTTGGTGGAAACTGATTATTATCATGGTTCTAGTCTTCCATACTATTATAAATGTAAAAGTAACTCTGTTTGTATGTCTGTATGTTACCTTTTCACGCTTAAACCGCTGAACAGATTTCGATAAATTATGGCATTTAGGTATATAGATTGCATTCCGGAGACGGACATTGACTTTTTATGTAGATATCACGCGTGCGTAGCCGCGGGCAGCAGCTAATAATACAAAAAAATCTAAAGTGTCTCAGTCTGTCTATTTGTTACCCTTTCATGGGTTAAGGTTGAACGAATCCAGACAAAATTTGTTAAAGAGATAGATTTTATTTTGGGGAAAGACAGGTTTGATAAGAGTTTTATATATAGGTACCATGCATGCGAAGCCGCTGGTATGTAATAATAGGCAGGTTGGTATTACCTACCTACGTCATACATCTTATTATATTTTCCGGTAGGTAGGTATGCCAAATCCTTGCCCAGTTTCAAAAGCATGGTATACCAGCATTATCTAACATTACTCAGAAATAAATCATAGTTAGGTACTCACTAGATATTGAGTTTGTATTTCTTTATTTATGTTTAAGTATTTTATTACATTAATTAGTAATTTAATCACTAAGTTATTTTAATTTAAGCTACGTCATCAACTTTATTTTTTCTTACATTCAAAGGTTGCCTGGAACAGATCGCTCTCAAGCGATATAGCCTGCCCATTGTACAACTTACCTAAGTACTAGGGCAATATCTAAATTATTAATGTGTTTGTTTCAAAAGGTGTACAATTTACTTAGTTATACCTATTCTATTCAAGTGAATTCCGTTCAGGAGTTCTCACGGCAGTACGTGCATTTTATCATCTACCGACTACCTAGGTAAGTACCTACCTAAGCACTTAAATGTAGAACTTCCTGGCAAACCCTGAATAGTATCAAAACTACTCTGCTAAAGTCTGAGAACGGCCTTGCGTAGGATGTGAAAATTGAATGCGTTCTAGCGTCTAATAGCCATTTTATCATCACATGCTCAGAACTAGTATAAAAGAGCGGTTTTCCACAGGAATATTCAGATCGGAAGCAGCCTTCGACTCAGAAGGTTTACTATTTACAGCAGAGATAGAAAAAACAAAAGAAAAAGTACTGTGACTATGAATAATTGGCGTTTGCTGCTACTTGCGGTTGTCGTGGTTGTCCAGCCCTTCGGGTCTTTCACCGAGAGCAATCTCTTTGATGGCCGCGAGTGTTGCGAACGTTCTGAAGACTCCAGGCTTTATGGATATCGAAAAACCGAAAAACGTCGCTCACTAGATGGAAATCGTGAAGATCGTCGCTTGAGAACACTCGATGGTATCCACGACGAACGGCGCTATGAGAGTATTCGTGGTCCCATGCTAACTCGCTTGGAGTCTTTAGAACGAAGTGAAAGACGCATTACTCTTGAACACCGATTGATAAGAGACCTGCAACGAAGACATCGGAATTCATTTTCACGGAACAGGGAATCCCGCGAAGACTGGAACCGCGAACGTGATGAATCAAGGAATATTCTGGGCGAGGATGAGCGAGGTTTCTCAGAATCAAGAAATCGTCACACCTTGGACGCCGCGCGCACTATCAGACTTTCAAGAGATGCCAAAAACACGCGCTCCATTGAACGTGAGTCAAGGAATACAGTGTCTCGTTTACCGATTCGCAATAGCCCAAGCAGCGAAGAACGTCGCATTTTACCAAAAAGAGAAACGGCCATCATCAGTCGAGAGCCGAAAGACATAACTCGCTCTGATACACGAAGCGATTCAAGGCTTAGCGCTCCTGATAGTAGAATCCAGCCTGATGATATCAGGGACGGTAGAGTCTTCGACCGCCGCACGCAAGAAGACGGCACGGAACTAAGACAATCGCCTTTTTCACATACAAGAATCAATGATAAGGCTCGGGTCGTGCGAGCACAATTGAGAAGTGTAGAGCAAAATGTAAGACACAATCGTGGCTCCAGAGAAGTGAGGGTTGAGCTAAAAAGATATAAACAAAACACGGAAATCAGGGGTATCGTTAACGCTGTTCGTGATTCAAAAATTTCTACAGACAGAATGCGTCAGTCTAAAGACGAAAATAAAAGGCTTGTTCGGGGCGGAATGGACACCAGAGATAATGAACGAATCAATGAACGTAGACAACATGGTGATGAAAGTAGACGATCCATGGATTTACTGCGAAACACGGCCGAGCGGCATCTGGACTCTCCTGAAACACGATCTTTAAAGAATGCTGACCAGATGGAACGTCGATCTATCTCAATGGGCAGACTTTCAATGCTTCGTGAATCCCGTGATAGGCTATCAAGTTCTTCCGAAAGAAATACTCACGATGAAAGGGTTGCCAAAATTCGTGATCATTCAAGAATCAATGAACGTAGACAGCAAGGTGATGAAAGTAGACGCTCCATGGATTTACTACGGAACACGGGCGAGCGGCATCTTGACTCTCGTGAAACACGATCTTCAAAAAATGCTGACCAGATGGAACGACGATCTGCCTCAATGGACAGACTTTCAATGCTTCGTGAATCCCGTGATAGGCTATCAAGTTCTTCCGAAAGAAATACTCACGATGAAAGGGTTGCTGAAACTCGTGGTCATTCAAGAATCAATGAACGTAGACAGCAAGGTGATGAAAGTAGACGGTCCATGGATTTACTACGGAACACGGTCGAACGGCGTCTGGAATCACGACAAACAAGATTTTCAAAGAATGCTGACCAGATGGAACGTCGATCCGTCTCAATGGGCCGACTTTCAATGCTTCGTGAATCCCGAGATAGGCTATCAAGTTCATCAGATAGAATTACTCGCGATGAAAGGGTTGCCAAAATTCGTGATAACACGAATCAACGTTCAGATGAGCGAACGCAGGAGCGTCAGAACAAGCTTATATTAAGAGAGAGAACCACTTACCCACGGCACGAGTCACACAAAACAACCAGTCGTATGGTTATTAGGGAATATTCAGAAGACCGAAGGCAGCAACGTGAAGCTAGGGATCAGCAATGGCCAGAATCGCGTGTTACTGACACTAGCAAGGATGCCAGGGAATCTTTAAAAGAACAAAGGCAGCAACACGAGGTCAACAGACTTTCCCGAGCCAAACCAATTTCCACACTTCGTGGAGCCCGAGACACTGAGCGAATGCAACAACTGCACAGGAACATTAGAAAAAGCTCAGAGGAGCAGACGCATCGTGAGAACAACCGACTGTCGAGGAACTCACTACGACAAGTACTAGACAATACTGAACTACAATCAGGTAGAAGTGCCAGAGCATTTTTAGAGTTTAGACAACAACGTGACATTAACCGTTTGTCGATCAGGCGAGATGTCAAAGGCAATGAAGATTTGCGGCGACAGGTACTTGAGCGTAGCATGGAAAGAGCTCGTTTGAGTCGAAGCGCAGAACGAAGAGATGATGTCCGTAAAAATTCAAGAGCTTCTCGGTCAGTTGAAACAATTATTCGCAAAGATACGAAAAACCATGAAAGAGACGAACGTCGGCAAACTCGTGACCAAGATAGGAGTAACAAACAGCATACTGTAGATACGTCTCAACGGCTTGACACCAGAAGATCATCTAGGACAGAAAGCTTCCGGGTAGAACGAGTTGTAAGAAACATTGAAAACCACCAAGCTAGCCCTGAGATGCAGATTCCCAAACAAGAGACACGCAACGTGCATCTTGATGCTCGCAAAACATCAAGAGCCGAAAGCAACCGTCTCAAGAGTTTTTATACTTCTCGGGCTGAGATGAGTGAAAACGAAAGGCGGGATACGCAGCGTGAGGAACGCGATGATGATAGAACTAGGATTCTTTCGAACCGTCGATCAAGCGAAAGGATGTTCGCACAAGTCGGTCTAAATAACCGATCTACAAAAAACATCCGAAAAGTCCTAAAGAAAAGAGGTGAAGTATGGAACGAAAGAGATCTTTCTGAACGCAGACAAGAAATTCGTGACGCTAATAGAGATTCTCGAAACGTCCGAGGTAAAGTTAGGAGCGCCAGTGTAGCTGGACTTAGACAAGAAAACCGTGAATCGCGTAATGTTCGAGAAATTCGTGTGAACGATGGGCTCAATTTCCTTCGTCAACACGATTCTACTAGAAATTCTAGAGGGAGGTCATTACAACGCCAATCTCGCGGTACCACTGAACGATTGACTGAAAGACCTCTGACATCTGCAGCAAGAGCAGAAGCACAAAATGACAGAGCTACAAGTAATAACGATAGGCTAATGGACAGTATGAGGACTGCTGATGCTCGTCCGAAGTCTAAGAGCGACGTACAAACACATAAAGCTATGGCCATGGAGCGTTTGTACAAGAGAGAAAATCGTTTTGCAAATTATGAAAAGCGTGAAGAAACTCGGTTCAGAAATATCAACGATGTGACTTTCCGAGACACGTTAGTCAAGGCCTCTGGGGAACATGTCTATAGTAACTGGCAGATAGTTTTCCATACCCTGCAAGGGGTTTATCTATGCGGGCTCCTGATGCAAATGCTAACCGAAAATCCGACCAAAACCAAAAAGAGGTAGATTTGAATACTATTTACATATATTTTATGTTTATACACTATAATGATTCCTGTCTTTTCATACAAAAGGCAACGTCTACTAGTCTTTATATAGTATAGACTTGACTCCTACTACTAAAGGTGTAGAAGTCAAGTCTATACTATCTATAACTATGTACCGAGTGCTAATATTATTACAGACATACATTCTATCTTGATTTCTAACGAGGTTTTTCTTTACAGGTCCTTCAACTGGTGGTTTTCTCCCAAGAATCTTATCAAGGTGGACTAAGCGGCTGACGAACAAAATTTAACTGTACATTTCAGTTGTAGACAAATATAGCGACATATTTATTGTGATGTAGAATTTAGAAATAAAATATAGTAGCGTGTTACATAAAAACAAAAATTTATTTCCCTTACGTTCTTAATTTATAATTACAGCATTGGCTTTTGGAAACACATGAATATACCCAGTATACACCCTTGTTGTGTACCATAGTATTGCACGAAAGCTAATAATGCTACCTTTCCATGCTTGCCAAGCCTTGGCAAACGTCCACAAGCAGAAACGTGTAAAGAGGGTGTTTGGCTTGGCTGGCGTGAGCTTGTAGACGCTTGTCTCCGATCCGTTCTAGTGTCGGTTTTTTGACACAGATCAAAGGGCGCTTGCGGCAAGCGCTTGCGACGCATTCACACGTTGGTGCATGTTTAGTAGCTATTGTGATCTCGTGACGAGTACACGTTTAGTTATTTGTTTTAAAATGAGTGGGTGGTCTAACGAAGAGAGTTTATCGTTTCTGGAATATGACCAGAGCGAATCGACTATCTAGAACCCCAAAGGCGTTAATCATAATGATAAAAATATTGTTGCAAATGCTTGGAGTCGTCTTCCCGTGTTACGGGAAAGCCAAAAAATCACTACATAGTATAAAACAAAGTCGCCTCCATCAGCCATCTGTCTGTCCCTATGTATGCTTAGATCCTTAAAACTATGCAACTGATTTTGATGCGGTACTTTTTAATATATATAATGATACCAGCGGAATGTTTATATGTATAATACATGCATAATATACCTAGTAGAGAAACACTGATAATTTTAGAGGTTAGCGTATATTGGTTTAACATTTTAGAACTACTGAGCTACAGCAACGCGTGGCCGGGTCAGCTAGTATAAAATAAAACAGATAAAATATAGCAAAAAAATAGAAAAGTACCCAAATAAATAAAATAAAAGCACGTTAAACCAAACGCAATAACCGATACAAGTTCGGTGTCCGTCATGCTTGGGTGTACGTAGCTCACTGACGCATTCACAAGCATGTAAAAGACTTCCAAATGCAAAGCGAGATTTGTGGACACTTGGAGCTTGTAGTAGTTTGCCAAGGCTTGGCAAGCATGGAAATGCCCTATAACGATTTCAATAACAATACTCGTAAGAACTTGCGCCTACAGGGGGTCGACCATGAAACGACATTCCGAAGTTACGGACCGTAATTTCGGCCAACTCCTACCATAAAATACATTTATTCCGCTTTCGGTCCCGAAAACGGCACGCGACAATCCGTCATTCATAATTCCTACCCTGAAGCGTCCGTACCAACGAAATAACGGCACTTTGACAACACCTCTTTCGTGATTTTAACCTCCAATTTCACGAAAGCTCAAGAGCTAACTTTTTACTTTCGTAAGTATCAATTTTAGCGTTTAAAGTAGACAGAAAAGTTGTAAATCCGTGATTGTGTTGAAATGTTTAAGTGTAAAACGTGTTTTAAATGAACTATTTGATGTTATTATCATTTATACATTTTCTAAAACAAGCCTACCTGCTTACGTACGAGTCAGTTGTTGTTTGATATCTATTCTAGTCTAGTGACAATGGCGAGATTGGCATTGGATTTTCAAAGCATTAGACGATGAACGGCATAAATACAAGAAGTATATGGGCATGGTTATAAATGTTCCTAACCTCTCACCAGAAGACATAATGAACAATCTCCATGGCAGCCTTTGCTAATGCTTTTGCTCGAGACAGAATCGAATCGAATCGAAAACTATTTCAGGATTGCCCCGACAAACCATATTTGCCAATAAAAGCTGTGGGCTGTCTACAACACGCTCGTAACGCTCTTGGCGCAAGAGGGTTTTTGGTGAACCCGATACAAATATGTAGTTGGTGGTCTAGGTAAGTTTAATAATGCAATAAATTTACTTCCGTCCCCAAGAACATTATACTGAGAAAAAAGCTCCCGCCCCCTGGGTCACCATCACTTGCATTTCCTGCTTACAATAGTCTTGCACAATGACAAGAGTATGTTATGTTTATTGATAAAAACAGAATATAATAAACTTATTAATTTGATTATATCACAAAATACCTTTTTATTGTGTACTTGCTGCTGACCGCAACTTCACATGCGTCTCCTTACCAAATTTCATCAAGATCCGTTCAGCCCTTTAGCTGTAAAAAGGTAACAAAAGACAAAGACCCTTTTGAATTTATAATATTAATATGGATTGTGTATTTCATTTTCATATCTGTAATTTTTTTTTTAATGTCCCGAGGAGAAGCCTACGCCCGGTAAATGACGGATCAATCTTGTCAAAAAAAGTCCCTCATCCGGGATACTATTCAGGAGCTGTACAGAGCAGTGCAGGCCAGCACTCAAACATTTTGAGAAAAATAAAAACATTGCACATTATGATCTTTTTATTATCTTAATAGTTTTTAATAATAAGTACATACTAATAAAAGTATTTGATTTATTTACATTTCGTTTTATTATTATGATGCTCTAGATCCAAGTAATTGAGTCAAAACATCCCTTGCTCTTCGACCTTAGTTCAGGGCTGTAGTAGTTGATTGTCTCGAGCAAAGGCTGCCGGAAGAGTTCATTGTTGATGTCTTCTGGTGAGAGGTTAGGAGCATTTAAACCATGTCCATATACTTTTTGTATTTATGCCGTTCATCGTCTAATACTTTAGAAATCAATGCCAATTTAGCCGTTGTCACTAGACTAGAATAGGTTTCAAACTAGGACTGACTCGTACGTAAGCAAGTAGGCTTATTTTAGAAAATTTATAAATGATAATAACATCAAATAGTTCATTTAAAACACGTTTTACACTTTAACATTTCAACACAATCACGATTAAACAACTTTTTTGTCCATTAGAGTACCTTAAACACTAAAATTGATACTTACGAAAGTAAAAAGTTAGCTCTTGAGCTTTCGTGAAATTGGAGGTTAAAATCACGAAAGAAGTGTTGTCAAACTGCTGTCACTTCGTTTGGTACGGACGCTTCATGGTAGGATTTATGAATGACGGATTGTCACGTGCCGTTTTCGGGACCGAAAACGGAATAAATGTATTTTATGGTAGGAATTTGCCGAATTTACGGTCCGTAATTTCGGAATGTCGCTTCATGGTCGACCCCCAGATCTTTTTCAAAATAATGACAACTTCTGAGCAAGAAGAAAGGTAGCACAAAACGCGTTTGAAAGTTTGTTACCTCCCATCCAGCCGACTTTTTTAGGGCATCGATAAATTACCACTGTGCTGGCAAAGATGCATCGATAGCATGGGTAAATAGTTCAATAGGTACTTAATAGAAATAAGAGATAAGAAAATTTACTTAGAACTTTTATAAAACGCAATTTTATAGGTAATAAATAATGCAGGACATTTCAGCATCATCTGGCTCCAAAGTAAGCAGAGCTTGTATTATGACTGGTATACTACATACATACATATTATGCATAGAAACACCCAGACCTGAGACAAACACTTGCAGATCATACAAACATTTGTCCCGCGGCGGAAATCGAACTCGCAACCTTCTACATCTCAGCCGAGTCTTTGCCCACTGCGCCACAGAGGTTTGCCTGCTGGAGGAGCTAAAGTTACCTAATATTTTTTTTTCTCAGTCCCCCTTCATTTAAAGTTAAATAAAAACTCCTTATTAGTTGGACATAGAATTTAATGCTTACAATAATAGGGTACACTTACACAAACATTTTTCACATAGCTTAGCCTAGAGATCAACTACATCAGTTTTCTTCTTTTGTTGCCCCTCATACCATGCTTTAGATATCATCCGTTTCATCTCATCATCACCAGTGTCATACCTGAAAAATTTAAACCATGTATGACATGTTCCAAAACACAAAAGGTTAAAAAGATATCCACTCCTTATCAAGCGATTAGGTCATAATTCATCTAGACCCAAAGAAGATTATGTGGATAGCAAAATGTCATAAAAATTGCTGTGAATTGCTGTAAAACTTACATATTTTTCATCAGGCTCATAATAGAGTCCTGAGGATCTTTCTTCTCCATATCGGTCTGGTCTGTCTTGAATCTGTTACTTTTCTGGTCATCAAATCTCTTCTCAATCTCTGTCATGTGAGACCACTTGACATTAGGGTGGGACTTAGCTAGGAAAATTACCACCATGTCTGAAAACAAGCAATATTTTGTTTAACTGTATCTTAATATCAGATTATGGGCCCAGAACTTTTGTACTTTAAAGTTCTCCAGGTCTTCTATTGGACTTGATAGTTGCATTTTTTTTTTATGTCCTTTTCATCCACATATCGGCACAGCATGTTTTTCTCTATCAGCTGTCATTTCAGAACTGACTCTTTTCTTACCCATATCATCTTTCACACAATCCATCCAACCTTTTTTGACCTCCTTTGTATCGTTCCACATTCATAATTAACATTATTCTCATCAAACATTCATCCCTCATGACTTACCAATACAACGCTACCGACAGGCTAGCTTCGTATTGGCAAGTCTTCTTAACATTTTCATCACACTATTTTCAGACTTTCACTACATTTTATTATACAAATAAATTACCTGTTTTCTGCTTCCAATGGCTGTCTTCAATACTGATGGGCTCTAGCAGTTTGTTGATGGTCAACATGTAGTCTTTGTTTTCCAGATTTTCCACATGGAGTTCCATGGAGCGTTCTGTCAACTTGCAGTAAACCTGTTCTTTTGGTACGTTCTGTACATCCTTGAGAGTGACAAAAACTTTGATGTACTTGTCTGATTGGTCCCAACCTGGTAAGACAAACAAAATGGAATGAGAGTCAGGTTTGTAAATTTAACTAGAAAAATGAGATTAGTTTTTGTTCAAATAATCAATTTAGTCAATTTCAATAGATGGGAGAAATGAAAATGAATATTCTTTATACCTTCTGTAGGGTAGAATACCAACTATTTGAAATTCTAACCACATGCATAATGTAATGTTTTGTTTTAAATATTATGTGCCGTACATACTATCTATATCCTATGTTTTAACAAATAATAACATTGATCAAAGGCAGATGAGTTCTTACCATATCCATTTAACTTCAGCTGGTATCGTTTTTGGGTTGGGGCTGATGTAGATGAAGAGGCAGTTCCAACAGAAGCTTTTTGTGCCTCTAAAGTTTCTTTTACTTTGATCAATTCGGTTTCAACTTTACGAATTTCTATCGACAATAGGTCCTGAACTTTCTTGCGCTTTGCCTGCTGTAGGAGCTGGTTGAGCTCATCAACATCGGCGCGTAGCTGGAAGTCAAGTTATGTACAATATGAAAGAGGTAAAAAATGAATCGAAGTTTCAAAAATAACTCTTGAGCAAGCTCTCATGAACTGGTGGCTGATTATACCTAGTATCGGAGTCCATGGTTCACCTGCAGGTTCACATCTATCATGCTACCAATTGACTGCCTTGCATACATCACAACAGAGAAACAATGCGGTCGTCTTTTCTAGAAACAGCTATATACATGGAACTTACCTCGGCCACTTTGGTCTCCGACATTATTTACACGTGTGATAAAATATCGATAGAATACAAAGAAAAATACTGTCGAGAAAACAGGTAAATAAAAAATAACAACACAAAATATTACAAACTAAAGTCTGTGTGAGAACCGCACGCCAACCAAAAAACCAAATTAGAGTATGCTTATGCTAACCATGGCCGACAATCATTGAACTTTAAATCAGTGTTAGCAACCTGAAGCGAGCTGACTATCGTACCAGGGGTGTAGAATTATCGTATTTGTCACTGTCATGGACCGAAATTATCGTACTTATCAGAATAATGTCTATTATAAATAAATAAATCATATTAGACATGATATTGATATGTATTCAAGTACCCTGTAGTTTATCTATTTTAAACCACCGATTTCAACTCAACAGAACACTTTGAAAACCAAATGTTTTATTACCAGACCTGAAACGATTCCCTTTTTTATTTAAAGTTCAGTAAACGCGCGAAATTCGAATTCGCTCGGAAGTTCTGTATGAAACACGCCAATATTTCGTATTTATAAAGTAGTAATGAATATGGATTATAGAAGAGTAATGAGAAATGAAATGAAAGAATTTTCTTTACATACCAATATAATATACATTATTCATATAAACAGATAATATTTATTTTAATATAATATTTAAAACATATATTAATGTAAATAATCAATATATTCATAAATATTAATTTTTCGTTAAATCACTTAAAAATCGTTTGGCATTAAATCACTATTTAATTCCTCTACATTCGTGTCACCATAATATATTCTGAACCGTTCATAAAATATTCTGCTTTCTGTTAGGTTTGTTTTTAAGAGTAACGCTTTGTTCATGCGACTGTATTCACTTTGTGAATAAAAACATGCTACTGCGCTTTAGTTTAGGCTATCAGCGTATGAGTAAAATAAATTAAATCTTCAAATTTTGCGTCATGATGGAAATTATCGTACAATCTGCGTACGATAATACTGTGCTATCGTACATCGTACGTAGGTACAAAATTATCGTATTTGTACGATAATTATCGTACGGTTCCGAACACTGCTTTAAATCCTGGCCGATTTATAGTCTATAGAGAACGACAGTACTAACATAGTTAACAGCTCCTCTCCCCCTTCTTTCATACTTCTTTCCTGCCTGATCAAGGCATGTTTGTTTCCTATTTTGCTATCGACATCAAATCAATCCAAACAAACCAACCAAACTAACAAGCAACAGCTGTTGTAGTTTCAAAGTTAAATGACGTTGATTTTTAAATTCTGTAAGTAATTTATATTTATCCTCTCAATTCCTGAACCTGTAATTTAATCTCGCAGTATTGTACAAGTGCTGTGTTGTGAGCTGTGCTAGTACCTAAACGAAAGGACGTCAGTTTTTTTATGCTTCCGAAAAGAGAGATTGGACTCTTGGACTGGACTTCGATTGGATTAAAAGACTTCTAGACCTGAAGTTTTTAAGATCTTCGCAAGCAGTATGATTGTGTGTCGAAAGCATTTTTAGAAGAGATTTCTCGCTTCAACTCGAGAGTACATGTCTATCCAACGTAATCTGCTGCTACCGAAATGTCTGTCTATTGGTGTTCTGCTGCTTTATTCACCAGTACAAGTAAGTACTTATTGTACCTACTTATCTTACCAAAACCATTAAATAATAATTATAATAATAATAATGATAATGTAAGCAGAGCTTGTGTTATGGGAACCAAGTGACTGATATACTACATAATCAACTGGCCTGTCAGCTCAGTTGGTAGTAGCCTTCTGCGCGTCGATGTCGATGGTTTGATTCCCTCCCAAGATAAACAATTGTGTGAAAAGCATAGGTGTCTGTTCTGTATCTGGGTGTTATAAAGTATCATAAATGTGTGTATTTAAAAATATATAAGTATTCTATCAGTCATCTTGTCACCATAAATAGATGATGTTGTGTGCATTGTCCAGCAATATTTTTTATTTATACCTTTATTTGTAAATACATGCATATTATACATAGAAACACTAATAGAAACAACATAGAATGTTAAACACTCAACATTATTGCATTTGGTTATGTTTGCTTAAATTTCTAATTTTTTTCCAGATAGTACTGTGATCATCATGTGATTACACACCATGAAACTACAACATTTGGCTCACACCTACTCCAAAGCAGATTACACCTAATCCAAATGTCAACATCAACATACCAGCTGTTCTCGGCTTGTACAGTCTGATAAGTGATGATGGTAAGAAGCCTGATGACTCTTGTCCCTTAAGAGATGGGTAGGCCATTGATATGAGATGCTACTTGTGTAGACACCCTTGCCGCATCCCATTACAGTCTGGGATTTCTCTTAGAGCTGGTGAGGACAGCTGCATGTGGGGAGGCGCTGAGGACCTGATAAGATGCTAATATGCCTTTCTTTCTTGAATTCAAAGCCGTTTCCGTGAAATAATCAAATGTTCTGGACCAGTTTGGCTATCTATAGATTGTTTTACGCAATTTAGATAGATCAACTGTTTGACTTGTATTTTGTATTATTGTGTATTATTCTGTATATTTCTGTAAATAAATGTCTAATTGTATAATCAATGTTTTTATTATGATTATCAGGGTCTTTCCTTTGTAGATCAATAAAATATTTTATAATAGTAAGCAATTGTATGCAAGCAAGCAAAAAAATATACTCGGTAGAATGAATACCTTGCTGATGCTAAAAGGTTCATTCAAAATAAAAAAGTTACCTGTCATATGGGATAAGAGTGAACAGGTATTGGACAGGATTTCGTCTATGGGAGTGCCTCCTAAAGACGAAATCACAAACTATAGGATGCTAACGCATCAGACGGGGCACTCCCATAGACGAAATCCTGTCCAATACTCGTTCACTCTTATCCCATATGACAGATAACTTTTTTATTTTGAATGAACCTTTTAGCATCAGCGGGGTATTCATTCTACCGAGTATAATTTTACTGCTGGCTTGGATACAATTGCTTACTATTTTAAAATATTTTATCGATCTACAAAAGAAAGACCCTGATAATCATAATAAACACATTGATTATACAATTAGACATTTATTTACAGAAATATACAGAATAATAAACAATAATAAAAAATACAAGTCAAACAGTTGAGCTATCTAAACTGCGTAAAACAATCTATAGATAGCCAAACTGGTCTAGAACATTTGATTATTTCACGGAGGCGGCCTTAAAATAATTTTGAAAACGCGATGGGCTCTTGTTACCAACGAGCCCAGGGTCTCGACTCAAATCGCTCCAATAATGTAGGCCATATCAAGAATGGCATATTTGCGTCTTATCAGGTCCTCAGCACCTCCCCACATTCAGCTGCCGCACCAGCTGTAACGGAAATCCCAGACTCTATTGGATGGGGCCAGGGTGTCTACACAAGTAGCATCTCATATCAATGGCCCACCCATCTCCTAAGGGACAGAAGTCATCAGGCTTACTGGTGATTATAGCAGAAGTATAAACATCAATAGACAGACATTTCGGTAGCAGTAAATTACGTTAGATAGGCATGTGCTCTCGAATTGAAGCGAGAAATCTCTTCTAAAAATGCTTTCGACACACATACTGCTTGCGAAGATCTTGAAAACTTCAGGTCTCGAAGTCTTTTAATCCAATCGAAGTCCAATCTCTCTTTTCGGAAGCATAAAAAAACTGACGTCTTTTCGTTTACTGGCACAGCTCACAACACAGCACTTGTACTGTGAGATTAAATTACAGATTAAGGAATTGAGAGGATAAATATAAATTACTTACAGAATTAAAAAATCAACGTCATTCAACTTTGAAACTGCAACAGCTGTTGCCTGTTAGTTTGGTTGGTTTGTTTTGATTGATTTGATGTCGATGGCAAAATAGGAAACAAACATGACCGGATCGAACAGGAAAGAAGTATGAAAGAAGGGGGAGGGACTGTTAACTATCTTAGTTAAATATAGACTATAAATCGGCCAGGATTGAAAGTTCAATGATTGTCGACCATGGACGAAATCCTGTCCAATACCTGTTCACTCTTATCCCATATGACAGATAACTTTTTTATTTTGAATGAACCTTTTAGCATCAGCAGGGTATTCATTCTACGGAGTATATTTTTACTGCTGCCTTGCATACAATTGCTTACTATTTTAAAATATTTTATTGATCTACAAAGGAAAGACCCTGATAATCATAATAAACACATTGATTATACAATTAGACATTTATTTACAGAAATATACAGAATAATAACAATAATACAAAATACAAGTCAAAGAGTTGAGCTATCTAAATTACGTAAAACAATCTATAGATAGCCAAACTGGTCCAGAACATTTGATTATTTCACGGAAGCGGCCTTGAAATAATTTTGAAAACGCGATGGGCCTGTTTCCAAAGAGCCCAGGGTTTGACTCAAAAAGCTCACATAGTGTAGGCCTTATCAAGAAAGGCATATTTGCATTTATCAGGTCCTCAGCACCTCCCCACATGCAGCTATCCTCACCAGCTCTAACGGAAAACCCAGACTCTAATGGGATGCGGCAAGGGTGTCTACACAAGTAGCATCTTATATCAATGGCCCACCCATCTCCTAAGGGACAAGAGTCAATCAGGCTTCTTACCATCATCACATATCAGACCGTACAGGTCGAGAACAGCTGGTATGTTGATCTTGACATTTGGATTAGGTGTAATCTGCTTTGGAGTAGGTGTGAGCCAAACGTTGTAGTTTCATGGTGTGTAACCACATGATGATCACAGTACTATCTGGAAAAAAAAATAGAAATTTAGTTATATCAGTCACTTGGTTCCCATAACACAAGCTCTACTTACATTATCATTATTATTATTATAATTATTATTTAATGATTTTGGTAAGATAAGTAAGTACAATAAGTACTTACTGGTGATTATAGCAGAAGTATGAACACCAATAGACAGTTATTTCGGTAGCAGTAAATAACGTTGGATAGGCATGTGCTCTCGAGTTGAAGCGAGAAGTCTCTTCTAAAAATGCTTTCGACACACAATCATACTGCTTGCGAAGTTCTTGAAAACTTCAGGTCTAGAAGTCTTTTAATCCAATTGAAGTCCAATCCAAGAGTCCAATCTCTTATTTCGGAAGCATAAAAAAACTGATGTCCTTTCGTTTACTAGCACAGCTCACAACACAGCACTTGTACATTACTGCGAGATTAATTTCAGGAATTCAGGAATTGAGAGGATAAATATAAATTACAGAATTTAAAAATCAACGTCATAAACTACAACAGCTGTTACTTGTTAGTTTGTTTGGATTGTTTTAATGTCGATAGCAAAATAGGAAACAAACATGACTTGATCGGACAGGAAAGAAGTATGAAAGAAGGGGCAGAGGAACTCTTAACTATGTTAGTACTCTCGTTCTCTGTAGACTATAAATCGGCCAGGATTAAAGGTTAAGTGATTTGTCGGCCATGCAAAAAACCATGGCTGACAATCACTGAACTTTCAATCCTGGCCAATTTATAGTCTATAGAGAGCACTAACATAGTTAACACTTTAACAGTTCCCCTCCCCCTTCTTTCATACCTCTTTCCTGGCCGATCAAGTCATGTTTGTTTCCTATTTTGCTATCGACATTAACACAATCCAATGCGTTAGCATCCTATAGTTTGTGAAACAATCCAAACAAACTAACAAGCAACAGCTGTCGTAGTTTCAAAGTTGAATGACGTTAATTTTTTAATTCTGTAAGTAATTTATATTTATCCTCTCAATTCCTGAACCTGTAATATAATCTCGTAGTAATGTACAAGTGCTGTGTTGTGAGCTGTAAACGAAAAGACGTCAGTTTTTTATGCTTCCGAAAAAGAGATTGGACTCTTGGATTGGACTTGGATTGGATTAAAAGAATTCCTACGTAATTTACTGCTACCGAAATGTCTCTCTATGGGTGTTCATACTTCTGCTATAATCACCAGTAAGTACTTATTGTACCTACTTATCTTACCAAAATCATTAAATAATAATTATAATAATAATAATGGTAATGTAAACAGAGCTTGTGTTATGGAAACCAAGTGACTGATATACTACTTATCCGACTGGCCTGTCAGCTCAGTTGGTAGTAGCTCTGCCTTCTGCGCTGTAGGTCGAGGGTTCAATTCCCTCCCAAGATAAACAATTGTGTGAAAAGCATAGGTGTTTGTTCTGTGTCTGGGTATTATAAAGTATTATATGTATGTATTTAAAAATATATAAGTATTCTATCAGTCATCTAGTCACCATAAATAGATGATGTTGTGTCCATTGTCCAGCAATATTTATTTATTTATTTTATTTATATTTTTATTTCTAAATACATGCATATTATACATAGAAACAACATAGAATGTTTAAACACTCAACATTATTGCATTTAGTTAGGTGTGCTTAAATTTGTAATCTTTTTTCTAGATAGTACTGTGATCATGGTTACACACCATGAAACTACAACATTTGGCTCACACCTACTCCAAAGCAGATTACACCTAATCCAAATGTCAACATCAACATACCAGCTGTTCTTGACCCGTACGGTCTGATACGTGATGATGGTAAGAAGCCTGATGACTCCTGTCCCTTAGGAGATGGGTGGGCCATTGATATGTGATGCTACTTGTGTAGACACCCTTGCCACATCCCATAAGAGACTGGTATTTCCGTTAGAACTGGTGCGGCAGCTGCATATGGGGAGGTGCTGAGGACCTGATAAGACGCAAATATGCCTTTCTTGATAAGGCCTACATATGTGAGCTTTTTGAGTCGAGACCCTGGGCTCGTTAGAAACAGGAGCCCATCGCGTTTTCAAAATTATTTCAAAGCCGCCTCCGTGAATCAAATGTTCTGGACCAATTTGGCTATCTATATATTGTTTCACGCAGTTTGATAGCTCAACTGTTTGACTTGTATTTTGTATTATTGTTTATTATTCTGTATATTTCTGTAAATAAATGTCTAATTGTATAATCAATGTGTTTATTATGATTATCAGGGTCCTTCCCTTCCTTTGTAGATCGATAAAATATTTGAAAATAGTAAGCAATTGTATCCAAGCCAGCAGTAAAAATATACTCGGTAGAATGAATACCCCGCTGATGCTAAAAGGTTCATTCAAAATAAAAAAGTTATCTGTCATATGGGATAAGAGTGAACGAGTATTGGACAGGATTTCGTCTATTGGAGTGCCCCGTCTGATGCGTTTAGCATCCTATAGTTTGTGCAAAAAACTAAAAAGCACAGGGACGGGACGGGACAGGGACACAGTCACAGAGTACTTTATTATATACTGAAATAGAGCACAGAGCAATTTCTTTGACCCCGGAATTGTTAATGCGTTAACAGCACCATCTAGTATCTGAAGTAGGAATCTTTATTATATCTAAACTATGCTTATAGGTAGGTACGTATATACGCTAGGCTATAGGTAGGCTGGTAGGTACCTTCTACAACTCTACATACTAATAGGAATTATGTTACATAAAATGCCTTAATAAAATACATCATTGTCATTATTGTACTCATTTATTCCAATATACTCATTGAAAGTGAATATAATAAAGGTAATAATTCACAAGTCTTATATAGCATCTATTTAACTTCTTGGCTTTCATTTGCAGATTGTCCTCATCATCATCAACTTGTCTGCTCCCAACTTATATTTGAATTATATTTTAACAATAATTAAAAACTAGGTAACGTATCACAATATTAATTATGTAATCAATTAAAGTATTCCTATGCACGTAACATTTAAAAAAAAATTAAATCTACTAAATTAATTATTGCAGTTTTTATAATTTCTTTTAGATTGTTTTTTGCAAAATGTTCTTTTAGAATTTAATTAATTAAATCTTGCAAGTTTGATATCATATCTAATTCATTGCTGGGAGTTCAGAGCCATCGTCGACCTGTATATTCTCTGTACCTAATATATTCTATTTCATCATTGGAGGCTAATTCAGACATGCAATCAATACACGACCTAAAAATACGTGATTTAACTTTTTTTTTAAAGTACCCACTTATGTATTGTAATGGCGCTATTATGCGGGGGTCACTTTTTTATTTTCAATTGGGGTAAAATCAAAATCTAAAATATAAGCAAAATCGAAGGTGCAGGTCGACCGTGCTTCCTCATGCTCGTTGATTATGAGACTGTGTAACGCATCGCAAAAGTCTCCTTCACAGTTCTTCAGTTTTTTGTTCTTCAGTGGGTGCGAACACTGTTTAAATTATTTATTAAGAGTGTGGCAAAAGCCGACTTAAGCTGGTCGCAAGTTGGGTTGGTGTTCCGACACCCATGGCTTCTCACCGCCCCGAAGAAATTTTCCAGGGGTCCTGATGGTGCCGCAACCATACTTACGACACGCCAAAATCAACTTTTATTATTTTAATAAAACTTCTAAACCTTTTAGTGTCTACACCCAATTTCCCACTGTTGGAACAACTTCTTTTTTCCAGCTGTTGTTATGAATGACATTAATTGAAAACATTTAATGCCTTCCACCCACGTTTTATGATGAATTGATTTCCTTAATATGCTGGACCAAGGCTTGGTCCAGCATATTAAGGCTTTGCATATTTATTTTTTAAATGGCTTCCATTAACTGAATCGAAGATATTATCCATAAATAGCAGCAGTTCAGCTGTTTCCTTGCACTCTACAGGCAGAACTCCCTTGTCTGAAAAACAAAGAAAAATACAATTATACAATAATCATTTACCTGTAGAAGTCCACTGCTGCTAATTAAGATTTATGTTGTTTTAAATTGGCTATTCTCTCTGTTTGTTACCCTTTCACAACTAAACAGCTGAACCAATCTTGACAAAATTCGCTATAGATATAGTATGAGTATATGGATGGTTGCTACTTTTTATTCATGTAGTACCTTGCGAGTGAAGCCGCAGTAGTCGCTAGTTTTAAATAAAATTAACCACTAAAAAGTAGAATAAAATTAATCAAGGATTACCTGCTAAGTATCCCATGTTAAATGCCACAGTACCTACAGCTAAATATTTGCGAGGCAAATTTTATTTTCATTTTATGAACTTCATAAAATTATAATTCTGTATTCAATTTCTCGTATTATGTCTACAGCTTCCGTCGTGCCCTACTGCGATGGTAGGAAGGTCGGGGAACGTAGATACGTTCATTGCTGTCTCCAGTTTGGCTTAGAGACTCTTCCAAGGGCTCCGCGCGGGGTGTTAACAACTTGCGGCGACTTCGAGTTACACTACAAAAATTGGATATTAACTTTGATTGCATGGAAACTATGATATTTTTTTAGATAATAACATCTGTGTTTATGGTATTGGATGATTGATGATGGTGGAACTACTTGATGATGTTTGAAATGTATTAGTCTCGAGAATTGTATTCCAAAGTGTTCATTGTTTTTAATACAATTGAATCGTGTTTCTTAGCCATAGTATTAATCGACGATAAAACATCAAGTTTAGCGATATTCATTATCTTTTATAGTTTTCATAACAGATGTTTTGACACGTTCCATCAGGAAAATCGTTTCCAGACTCTCGTGGAATGGGTCTGGGGTTTCATCATCACTATCAGTCAGCACTATTACCTGATCCTCGGAAGCGTTTTCATTGTATGCTTTTTCTGTAGAGTTTTAAGTAGCGTAATATAACATTTTGTAACTAATAAGATCTTAGTATTAAAGAAAACCAAGTCGGTTACTTAAAATATATTAAAATAAAATCAATATTGGTGGACAATGCACACAACACCATCTAGCCCCAAACTAATAGAATTACTGGTAGAAAACTTATTTTAAATACATACATAAGATACTTTATAACATCCAGACACAGAACAAACACCTAGGTTCACACGCAGCGCAGAAAGCAGAGCTAGTACCAACTGAGCTGACAGGCCACAAGGAACAGTACGTAAAAGTTTCACATCACATTATGAGAGGCAGAGACATTGATTTACAAACCGAGATGCCATATTGATCTTACTTAGGCTACTTTTTATGTAGGTACTACGCGAGGTCGCGGGTATTAACTAGTACATTATTATAAAGAAGTTAATTTGTAGTTTTATTTACTAGGTATAACGTGTTATTTTTGGAAGTATTAAACCGATTCTAAAAAATCTTTTGACCGAGAGAAAGATAAACTATCTCTTATATAATCTGGATGATCTATAGGCTGCAGGCTATGCTAAAGTATTATATGACAGGCGGATTCACTCGCTTGTATGTATAAATTAAGAACGTGAAACTAATAAAATTCCTTATTAGTTCATTTTGTTGCTTCACGATGTGAGTACCTACCTAGGTACTTTAATAATTTTTTATACCTACTGTCGATTGACTACAGCAGATACTAGCTGGGGCTGCAACACTGACGTATTTTCTTGTTTTTTTTTAAACGTGACAATATATCTTTAGTGTAGGTTAGGTATACAGTCCTTTATAATCATTCCGTTACAATGATGTTGATTAATACATAATTATATTAATTTTCAGAAGGAAAAATTCTGGTTTGGGTCCAGGTAATATGATTGTGTGTAAAAAGTTGTGTGGGTAATAATTATGTTGATAATGTTTTTAGCGAATTTTAACTTTTTTTGATTAGATAAGGCCTTAAGTATATGTTTTTTTTGTTTTAGCTATCATGTTCAATTTTATTCATGTCATTTTTAAAGTTCATAGGTATGTTATGCATGGATTCTATTAATATAAAAAATACAAATATCTGTTACTGTGTTGTATTTCAATTTTAGCTCATAGTTAAACATATTTTATAACTCGTATCTTTGCACCTCAGCTGATGATAGCTAGTCAGCTATCACGTATCACGTAACGCTATAACGTACAGTCGTACGTTAACTATCTTTTGGAGTAAGATGCAACATAAAATTAATCAATAATATTCATATGATAAATTCGTGGAGTTGTTTGAGAATGAATGTACGGCGTATTTAATTTCTTGAAACCTGAACACTGGAGTACTTTTTACTCCAGTGAACCTTTTTATATTCTCCTGGAGTAAAATGAAACTCATTTTTTATGTATTTTTTTTTCATGGAGCAGTTTGTGAAATAACCCCTTTCGAGCGAGGTAGGAAGCCTTTTCAAAGTCCGATATTTAGGGTAAGTATGCATGGTCACACACAGGTCACTATTATCATCGAGGATTTATTGGGATGGAACCCGTTGTTTCCTACTCTAAAGATAACCATACGTTTATTCGACGAGCTCATATTTAAGTTCGCATATTTTTGATTATGTATATACTACGTTTATGAATATGATAATATGTCTAGATATATGTTATTATGTTGTGGATAATGGAAAAACAAAACGAATAATCAACATTCCATTCACTCCATTCAGTTAATGAAAACAGCACACTAGGTGAACCCGTTTAGAAGGGTGAAACTCAGGTAAAACGGTTAGAACAGGGTAGCGTTCACTTAATCCGTCCGTTTTCATGCTCTGAATTATATCTTTAATACATCTTTTATTCATCTGGGTCATAGGTGTACTCACTGTTGGTTCGGGTACTGTTGTGTGGTTATCTCGTTATGCTTCCCCACGAATCGCATCTGGATTAGGTAGGCACGCAGAAGACTCAAATGACCATATATGGATCGATGAAGACCAGGGCATGGCGTCTATGCGATTTTTTTTCCGCCTTTCCTTTCTTCTCCTCAGCTGTTTCCGTTCATCTTCCAAAGACTCTGCTTCACTTCGCGCAGAATTATCAGGCGCTCTCTCTTACTTACGGGATTTCCGACCCATAGTTTTCCTGAAACTTTTCTCAGGGCGTAAGTCCTTTAATTGAGCGGGATATAAAGCACCGATCTCCTTCTCAATTGTATCCCACCTTTCTGATTTGTTAGAGATGGCAGAAAATAAAACAGTCTTTCACTTTTAACTTTGAATTTATTCTTCTTTTAGCTACTTTATACATCACTTTCCTGCTTCTCAAGCTTCAACACGACAACTGACTTACACACAGCAGCAACTTCGAACCAGCTGCTTTCTTACCGGAACAAACAACATAAATTAAGCGACTCTCCGAAAGTTGCTCGTGTACATTTGTATTTATTTTAATAATGTTACTTCTAAATTAAACCTTAAAATTATAAGAAATAGTAATACTAAATAGCACATTGCACTAGCAACGACGAGCTACATGCATTCTATTCCGGAACACAATAATTGAGTGTTTTCGCAGGAAGTTAGCTCGGAAATTGCCTGTGTAAACTAATAATTGAAGTAAAATGAAACTCATGTTTTTTTTTTTCATGGAGCAGTTTGGAAAATAACCCCTTTCGAGCGAGGTAGGAAGCCTTTTCAAAGTCCGATGTTTAGGGTAAGTATGCATGGTCACACACAGGTCACTATTATCATCGAGGATTTATTGGGATGGAACCCGTTGTTTAAGGATGGAACTCGAATTTTTAACCTCGACGAAACATCAACCACCACAGTTCAAAAACCTCAACGTGTTGCTCCAAAAAGCCGCCAAAACGTAGGCAAAGTTACTAGTGGAGAGCGAGGAACACTCTTAACTACATGCTGCATCATAAGTGCAAGTTGTAACGCCCCCTCTACCTACTACTACTCCTCGATGCACCTAACTTTCTTTTCGCCTTCTCTACTAATTAAAAGTACCAAAATTAACCCCAAATGACTAAATGGTATTATATAATATAATTTAAATCCCTAAACATACTTTGATCTATTATTAATTTGGCCAACGATTCGTCTAGTGGTTGAGATTAAAATCCTACGTTGTGTTTCGAATATAGTAATTCTGATTCTTTAAGAGAATTATGTTGAGATATGTATTTAAAATATTATAAACTTTATTATTAGAAGTAATCATCCTCTATAATGAAGAATATCTTTGATTTTCCTACGCTGTGTCTCGATATTAAGGTTAATAATTATATTAATTATTGTCCTTTAGTGATATTATAAAACTGCGTAAAGTAAATAAGTATTATATCCAATCTGGAATTACTGTGAAACCTTATAATAGTTATTTCAATATTTTAATTCGATATTAGTTCTTGTCATAAATTGTTACTTTGTATAATATCAAGCTCTGCACGCGTGATATCTACTCAAACAGCAGCCTAAATCATTCCCCAAAGTCGATCTATCTTTTTATCAAAATCCATCAAAATCAGTTCAGCCACGAAACGTATCAGACATAGTCACTTTCTCGTTAATATAATATAGATGGTAGTTTCAATAGTTAAGTAAAGTAATCATTCTTGTTCTATATTAATACTTCCTAATAGTAGCTTATGTCGTTTTTGTCCCACATTGATTTATTTTATTGCGGCTTAGATCACCAGCCCCTCCTCGCTAGCGATTGTAGGTTTCTTTCCATGTGACCTGGACAGCCTTCCTCCGCAATGGACAATTTCATGTCCCAAGGGAACTCTAATTTTAATTTTGGCATCAAACAAAACAGTTACTTCAGTAATTAGTATGTCTGTCATAGTTCAGCAAAGGGGTATCAGAGGGCATAATCTTTTATCAAATCATCCAATGTAGTAGGTCGGTCAAACACATTCAAGGGCATTTGCTTTACTTTTGTCTGCAAGCAACTCACATACCATCCATCCACTGTTTAACCTTTTAGTATCGCATCTTAGAATGCAACTGGATACATAGAAGTGCCCTGCCTAACTCCTATCCTACTTGGCAAAGTTCCCTAATCCTACAACACAAGAATCTTACCCTACTCGACCCTAATACAGATTATTATCTAATACAATAAGTTGTGATTTTATTTGTTAGGCCCGTAGAGTAAAGAAGATTGATTATGTGTGATAGATATACCAATTATATGAATAGTTTAACTTTAATTTAATGAATAATATCAAATTTGGATAGCTTAATTCTGAGCCTTGAGAGATATTTCTCTATACTATTATTAAGTAAAAGTCTGAATTAGATAAAATTATATCAACAGTAATATTCATACTGACTCTTCGTCGATAGCAGCTTTAGTCTTTCCATAGATTCAAGCAAGCTAGAAGGACTTTCGCATCAAGAGTTTGATAGTACTTATCTAATATGATTATTAATAAATCAATAGTAAGACTCATCCATAAGGTCTCCATTAAATATGTACCACAATGTACAAATAATGAACATTTGAATTTAAGGTGTAGGAAACCATTATTCCATTTCATACGAATTTATAATTGCTTTCAACTAGACATTTATTATCTAGTGCAATGTTTCAGCTAAATCTTTAGTAAATAATTGGTATTACTATCTCATTGGATAATTGAGTTTATAAATTTAATAACTTTTAGTCAATATTAGTTTTCCCCACCGATTTAGTTACAGGTAAACTACATGGTCCTACGAGAACCATAAGTAGATTTATACTACTGTATAGGTATGGATAATAGTAATTCGACAACCTAGGCTAACTGGTCGAATTGTGTTGTGTACCTGATGCTATTTAATTGTTTACCCTTTCGAACTCAACCTCCTTAGAGATCTTCCCGTCCAAAATCATTCTATCAATAATAGGTTAATAGAAGGACAGATTATTCTATCTTATAGAATCAAATTCTATTTAATCTTACTAATTCAAATCCAGTATTATTTATTATGATACTCTATGAGTCGTAAAATATTTCTAAACCATAGTCTACATAGTCATAATCTTAGTATTAATTACTTTTTGCTAGCTTTCACTCATGGACCTTGACAATTGCATACATCTGCCATAATCCGTCTATAGTATAGTCTGTCATGACAGATGCTTTGTTTATTTACATTGTAATGAATTACGCACTATTTTATTAATTAAAGATCGGAGATAGAATTGCTGGTAAGTCTGTTCTGATAAGAATGACCCATGTATGCCTACGTGATATTAATAAGGTTTGTACCCAAGCATACTATAATAATTGTAAACCATAACGGAATGACCTTCTGTTCCGTTACAAAGTGACTTAGCAAACCTACCACCCGTAATGGTTTTTCCACGCAAAAATTTGAGTGATTGAATATTTCACATTCAGGTCTAAAATATGTGTTCCTTTTGATATTTTTTGAAGTGAAAACTTCTTTTAGCGTGGTAGGCATATTTTTAGATGAGGTAAAACCTCTGGATTCGCGACCCCGTTACCGTCTGGGGCGAGACGCAGCCAGCTGCCGCGCTCGCCCCATTTGATTATAAACCTTAATTCACATGTTTACAGTCTACTTTTGTATGGAAAAGTTTACTGAGTTAGGTTCTTCGATATATTATCTACATTCTGGATAAAAATATTGCATCATCTGTGTTCGTTCAGTATTTGATTAGCAGTCACCATAATTACTGATTTTGAAGTGATTTATTACTAAACTCTAACGCGCCAAAATAAGTTTTCACTTCTGTCGGTACTCCCGGAGTGCGACCCGATTTTTGTTTTTACTTTCGACATTATAACGTTTTATGAACGCCGGCTGCACGCACGAAAAAGTGTCACGTTTCACATAAAATTATCGTCCTTAAACCGACTTTACAGACAACCAGTTTTTGAAGCTTGTTTTTTTTCAGGTGAATGTTTTTTGTTAGTGTCGACTAAGGTGGTCGATTGTGCTTGATCTTTATTTTGTTTGGTAATTTTGGTAAATGATTACCTGATCTCTTAGCTTAGTGATTGTAGGTAGGTATGTATACGCTTAAGCATCATCATTATTACATAGTATAAAACAAAGTCGCCTCCCGCTGTCTGTCTGTCCCGTTGTATGCTTAGATCTTTAAAACTATGCAACGGATTTTGATGCTGTTTCTTTTTATAGATAGAGTAATTCAAGAGGAAGGTTTATATGTATAAAACATGCAAAATATAGTATGGAAACACTGAAAATTTTAGCGGTTTGTTACGTGGTGTTGTAAATAAACTCATTTTTTTGGGCTTACATAGCAAACGCTGGCTGATCCTTACGAGATAGATCAAAGTAATGTACTTCAGTATTGTACACCCTCAAAAGGTCTACAAAAAAAGCCGCGATGGTATATGGCTATCTCTTAGGGATAACCATTCTGTAGTATAATTTGTATCAGCATTGCACCCGTGCGAAGCCGGGGCGGGTCGCTAGTCTAAGATAAAACTAAAGTAACGAATAGACTGATTCTATGGTATAAAAATTGTTTTATTCCTGTTAATCCTATTAAATTATCCACTGTGTACTACCCCGATCCACTGTATATTTAAGGCCTAGCCACTGTGTCGACCCCATTGTACCTACACAGTGGCTCATTACTGACTTTTTTTAAATCTGATTTTTAATTCTTCCTATTTCATTAATCAAAAAATAATAATACACGATCTAACTAGCTGAACTACACTATGCTCATTCTTAATTTCAATGTCTTAGCTCTATCCACAGCTGAGTTAAGTCATTCAGAAAAAAAATGATCCACTGTTAACCACTTGACCATACCTAATTCGAAAAAAAAAAACTTTCAATAGATTTAAAAACTAAAAAGACAACCGACTTCATGTATATACACAAGGCAGCTACGGTAAAACGTTGTAGATTTCCCTTGACTGTCCTTCGTCTTCATCATCAGACCCCTAATGACAGTCACAACCTACCTATATAGGTGTAAAGTTTTAATCAATCAATTTAATCAAACCCAAACACTAGGTAATTGCTGTAAATCGTTGAGGAGTTCCCTTGACTGTCTTTCGGCTCCATCAGCAGATCGACTCCAGACCTTCATTAAATAGTAGTGCTTTAAAATACTTAATGAAAAAAAAATAACAAACGCACTAGTCGCACTACGATTTTCAAAGGTTCCCCTCGATTTCTCTGGGATGCAATCATCAGATCCTGGTTTCCTTATCATAGTACAACTCTTGGAATATCTCCTTTCCAACAAAAAAAGAATCATCAAAATCGTTTCATAAACGACCAAGTTATCCGCGAACACATATATATATATACGGTCGAATTGAGTAACCTCCTTTTTTTGAAGTAGATTAAAAATGCTAAAACAAAATGCAACAATACAGTAATTGAAAACACTGCCACCTATTAATAGTAATTAATAGGTAAGCCTATAATTTATTCCAGGATATAGTATTTCTCTCTAGCCGTTTAGGCGTATCAAACAAACATCCGAACATCCAAACAAGGTTCCAAAATATTAATATTAGTCGGAAGTAGGATGGGATATGGATTTAAACACATATGAAATTGGAATAATTTAATCAGTAGGTAAAGATAACCGGATTTTTTAGTTTAGTTATACAACACAATTAGGCATTATAATATAAATATGTAGGTAGGTGCATAAGAATCACTTTTTGTACCCAACATCAATACAGAATACTACCATAATGTCTCTTAACGTACCTAGTCTAAGTGAAGTACAATACTACCGGCCGGGCACTGTACCTACGCGCTAGAACAACTTTGAATTCAAGACACAAATATACATAGATTTTAAATACATTAGTAAGTATCCTAAATCTTTGCAAATATAAGTATAATAGGCAGCAGTTGAACTTCAGTTATTTTAATGTATTCTGTGACTAAAGCCACCACACAAATAGGTACATTTTCTAATGGCAACATAAACACTTAGCATAGCCGACAGCATACCGACTAACTTTTTCTTTTATTTTTTTTGTAAATGAATGACAATTTGTGTTGTTCAATCAATCATACCTACGCAGTTGAACAGTTGAACATGATAGAAAAAATAAGTAAATGGAATAATAAGTACTTATGTATAAATTCATGCGTGGATGCGTGCGTACAATGCGTACTTATAACGAAGAAAATCGTGCGTTCGTCCAATAAATACGTAGAAAGCGGCATACACCAACTCGATAAATACATTAACAATACAAGATAAGCTTAGTATGGAATAATTTCAGTTCAGTTTTTCCTGTGAGCTCGGTTGCGACGCATGTTGGTCTGGCATTGAGGGCAGTACCACTTGCCTTTCGGCGGAGCAGTGATCCCGACGCATGGGTAGTGGAACCATTCGTAGGGGCACTGAAATAAATAACGAAATCAGTTAGCGGCTGGATGTCAAAAGTCCTAGACGATGTGACTGTAAAACGGTGTGAACGAAGCGAGCCTCTGAATATAGTGTAGGTATTAATTGAAACCCGCGGCAATACCGCAAAACTTGCTGTGCACACATCGTTTCAAAAGACGCATAGAAAATAAACGAAATCTCGCTAGTAGACTGACGAAAGAGCCTTTAACTTGTTGAATAAAGAAAGGAATCATAAAAGGCGAATTTAGTCGGTCCTCTCATTATTGTGCGAGGGTGAAGACATGACATTAAGCAGGTTAAGGCGACTTTCTCTAGCCTTGTTTCTTTGTTGAAAACTATTAGCTTCTAAAGCCGGCTACAGTCTACTTTAATATCTAGATATTTAGTGACGTTACTCGAGCCGCGCATCTTTTTGTTGGTATCCATTTATTGTAGCTTTACTCTTTAAGTATAGATTCATCATTCAGCCCGATTGCGAACACTGCTGGGTATAGGCCTCCTCTATAGTATAATTTATAGTATAGTATAAGTCTCTTATATTACAACACAAAAAAGCTTACATCTTGATTATCGCACGCCACCATATCGCCGTATGAGACCTGGTTGCAGATGCAATAGCGGGGCTCGTTCGGGTCGTAAGTCCACTCCTCTTCAATCGGCTCTGCGATTTCTACTGCGTTCGCTACCACGTTCATAGCACTGCAGGACCAATGAAATATTATTATTAATAAAACATAACTTGTACATAACTTGTACATAAGTAATTACATAACCTGTATAAGGTTTTACATAACTTGAACATATGTAATTATTATATACATCTTTAACCGGACTATAGATAATTATCTTTAATTTTATAGCATGATATTATCCTCAAATGTATGATTCTTGGTTCACTTTAATGTACTTGAATAAATAAATAAATCAATATTGGGGTAAACAATGCACACAACCCCATCTTGCCCCAAACTAAGCATAGCTTGAATTACGTTGACAAGATGACGGAAACAATACTTAAATAGTTTTAAATACATACTTATTCTACTTTATAAAACTATAACACCCAGACACAGAACAAACCTGTGTTCATCACACAAATGTGTATCCTGGGAGGGAATCAAACAATCAACCTACAGTGCAGAAGGCAGAGCTACTACCAACTGAGCTGACAGGCCAGTGAACTTAAAGAACATTTAGTGAATTTAGTGAGTTACATTTATTTGTTATCTAGCGACCCGCCTCAGTTTCACACGGGTACAATGCTGATACTAAATATACAGAATGTCTAATGTGATTAGAAACCTCTAAAATTATCAGTGTTTCTCTACTATATTATGCATGTATATAAACCTTCCTCTTGAATCACTTTATCTATTAAAGAAAACCGCATCAAAATCCATTGCGTAGTTTTAAAGATCTGAGCATACAAAGGGACAGACAGACAGCGGGAAGCGACTTTGTTTTATACTATGTTTGTTAATAAGTCTTTAATGTATTGTAAACATACACAACAGTAGGCGAAGACGATCGGCTAGCCGCGGCGGCTACGGCTTGCTGTGTTTGCGAAGATACTCCAGATGCGGCGCTGTAGCTATTTTTTCTAAAACAAACAAGCAAATACAAGAAATAAATAAATAATACTAAAATAAATATTGGTAGACAATGGTGGCAATTCTGTTGGTTCATTTCTAAAACCAGGAATTGTCTAAAATATATTTAGTTAGACATAGCATTTGTAAAACCTATTCGGTTGGTACCATCTAACTAAATTAGGAGCGCTTAATTAAGTTAGATAAAATTGAATTAGCATAAGTTGGTAGCAGCAGAATACCAAAGGTTAGTTGGACAGTTCAAAACCTAATTTTAGTTAAAATTAGTTAGGTTGGTGCCAACAGAATTGAGGCCATTGTACAACACCATCTACCTCCAAAATAAGCATAGCGTATTATGGTGATGACTGGTAGATAACTTAAATATTTTTAAATACATACTTGTGTCTGGGTGTGTAATTATAATGTATAAAATTGTTAAAAGAGTGAGTATTTGTATACTAACGAAAATGACACATTTTGAGCAGTTGCTAAATGAAATCAATTGCAAGCAAAACGTAATATTTAATTTAAAATAAATGTAAAATTTCATGGTCTTCCTTTAATTTAAGATGCTGTTCATTTGGAAATAAATAATACTCACGATCGAGCCTTTTGATCGGTATCAGTAAAATTACTGGTGTTTTTTTACAATTTGGCGGGTTCAATTCCCGGTTCAGACAGACGATTATTCAAAATCTTTGAATGCCGTTTGAATTGTTTTTAAAATCAAAATCACTTTAATTAGTATATTTCCTATCTACTGACTGATATACTACTTATATGTACATATAGGTACCTACTTTTTGTTTATGAATACATACATATTGTACATAGAAAAACACCCAGACCCGAATCAAACATTTGCAGATCATACAAACTTTTGTCTCGCGGCGGGAATCGAACCATTAATCCTCTGCGTCTCAGGCGGACCTTTGCCTATTGCGCCACAGAGGTCGTCAAATTTTTAAATTTATTTGTTTTTTTTGTGTCATTTATTTTACTTACCAAGAAGTCGTTTATAATCGTTTTGTATAGTCGTTTATGTTTTTATGCTATACGTATCTTACTTACAGGGTAGATAGTGGTAGTAAAATAAATACATACTTTTGTTTGGTACGTTTGTTAGAAGAGGACGAGCTGTTATGTCCATGTGCTGTGGTGTGGTGCCCGTGCACTGTGGTCGTCTGGTTATGACTTGATGATGCTATGCTGCCGTGACCTGAGGCAATATTTAACAAGATTACATTGATTGAAATATACACATCTGATATCCACTTCGCTTAGATAAGGTTAGATACACTGAAATAAAAAAGACAAAGTGCCGTGGGACACCCGATAGGAACGAAGTTGAAAAAACGAAAGTGATTGACGCGCGGGTCACAATTAATTATTTAGAATAAAAATACTTTATAGGTAGGGTTCGAATTCGAACTCCGTGCTCGGTATTGAATGACACCAACATTATTTTAGTGGGCAGTGTAACAAATCAAGTAGTCTCAGGGTTAGATTCGTTTCGTTTTTTTTTTGGTTTAGCCCTCATTAGCCCAATCAAAAACATATGATCACGTTTGTTATCCCCGGGACCGGGGTCGGACACCATCTCAGTTCTGTATTATTTTATTAATTACTTCTTCCTAAGGATATCTAAAGGTCATCGCTTCGCTCGTCCATTTCATTTGAAAGTTTGTGCAGAATCACGCGTTATTAGATGAATAAATAATAACAAATGGTGGACAATGCACACAACACTATCTAAGGCCCAAACAAAGCATGGCTTGTATTACGGTGACCAGATGACTATGAGAATACTTATATATTTTTAAATACATACTTTATAACAAATATTGTCCTGTGAATAGAGAATAGGCAAAGTATCTGAGGCGCAGGGCAATTATTGAATTCTGATACTAAAAAAATTTATACTAACAGGCCAAATAATGATCTACAGAGCGCGACGATCAACCAAAGTGAAGTCACACAAAGTGCTCCTCTGTGTAATTACCCACCCAGCACATACACCCACCTCATGCTCATTGCTACATGCATAATGTACCTACATGCATAATAAGTACTTGTATAAGTAGAGCATTCTGTAGTGCAAATAATGTTGTCGTCTAGTAAACATTGTAGAAATAAAATACTTTCCGTGGTAATTCCGTGACATAAAATGTCAGGGAATGTATTTATATAGAAGAAAACGTGTATTTACACAGAAGAGCATTGTTTTGAGTTTTTAGCTTTGGTCGAATACGAATTGGTGGTTGTAATGTATTTTTTTAGTACCACAAACACAATTCGATGTCGCTAGTGTACTGTACATTGTTAGGTAGGTTCAGTTATATTAGAAGGTTACTCACCATGGTCATGATGGGTGCTGTGGTGGTTTTGTAAAGTGTGGTGAGCCAACTCTCCACCTGCTACTGCCTCGTAGGTAGCTTTCAGAGAAGCCGTGCGACGGCCATGTTGCATCTGGAAAAATAAATAACTTCAGGGCCTATCACAGAATGCCGTTGTACTGAGTTTAAGCGGCCGATGCATCCGTTTATGTAATTTATGTAGCGTTATTTTTTTTTTATTGTTAAAAAACCATGTGTGCAATTCGCACATGGTAGAAGTGAAACCTTATATTAACAACAAAAAAACAAACGTATAATACGTACACGTATACAAAACACCACGGTTGTTGTGATGCCTTTTCTCAAGCTCTGTACTACGCATGCGCGCACAAACACGTTATAATAAACACGACTTATAATGCTTCCTATCTCATTTCCTCCCACGTTAAATCTTATGAATTTGTGTGACTGTCTCTTTTTACTTTCGCTTTTTCGTTTCATCGACTTTCAAATCACAACGATGCTAAAGAAGTTTTCACTTCAAAAAGTATATAATTTTATTTCATTTGAACTAACGTTTATTCTGGTTCTTCTTATCGTGTTACTAGTTATTTCAGAACCAGGAACCACCAAGTGGTGATAGAATTAAAGTGCGCCACATATTTATCTTTCGTGCACTTTTCATCATCATAACAGCCTTTAAGAAGTCCACTGCTGAACATAGGCCTCCCCAATTGATTTCCAAGGAAGAACGATTTTGAGCCCTCTCCATCCACCGACTTTCTGCGATCTTTACAATGTCGTCAGTCCATCGGGTAGAGGGTCTTCCTACGCTTCGTTTTCCTGTCCTTGGTCGCCATTCGATAACTTTTATTCCCTAACGGTTATCAGTTCTGCGAGCTATCTGATATACATTATACATTTAACATTAATAAAAAAATTGAAGAATGTGATTAGTGAGAAAAATGGACTGACCTGTTGTGTAGCCGCAATAGCCTGGCTGGCAGCAGCGGCTATGGCACTACCCGCGGTGTGGCCAAGAGAATACGAAGACTCACGTCCCAGGGCCGCCTGGAAAACAAACATTTATATTTTTTATTATACAAAAAAGGATTCTTACTATGGAACCTGGTTGGAACTTCAATATATGAATTCAACTAGCTGCTGCCCGCGGCTTCGCACGCGAGGTACTTGCAAAAAAAGTAGCCTATGTTCTTTTCCAAGGTCCCATCTATACCATCTCTCAGGTCATCTCTATACCAAATTCATAAAAATCGTATCAGCGGTTTAGACGTGAAAACGAAACAAACAGACAGACAGAGTTATTTTCGGATTTATAATCTTAATTAGATAGTTTAATTAATTTCAAGCAATACAGGTTTGTTTTTTAAATATTGGCGATGGCTTGTTTCAGTACATAATGTTCAGACAGCACATACACTAAATCATGGAGACTTGTGTTGTAGAATTCATATTCTCACAATACCTTCACAATATATATATATGTAACTTTGCTATACACTCATATAAATAGCGATGGATTTCAGCAAAGTAGTGATCTTCATAGAATCAATATTAGGAACAGAAACAAATTATACATCCCTAGGTTTCGACTAGAAAAAGTAAATAAGTCCTTTATCGTAAAGTATCATAAGTAAATTAGCCCTCCACGGTGCGCTTCTATAATAAGCTTCCTGAAAATGTAACTAATCTACCTATTAGGAAATTTAAAGCTTACATAAAGGGTAGTCTTTTGAAGCGTATTATAATATAAATGATTATATTATTAATAAGAATGCATGGCCTCATGTTGCTCTGCCCTCAAACAGTTAAACTCTCTTGTATTAGTTTCTCGTAGTTAAGGTAGTTATAAGATGGATCATGTAAAAAAGCACTAAAAAAAAGGAGCAGGACGAGTTTCTTGCCAGTTCTTCTCGGGCTTGGGTTAGGATAGGACGAATTGGCACCTAAATTCACCTAGTATGTAAGACGTTTCAAAGTGATCCTTGTGATTGTATTGAATAAAGTATCTTTTGACTTGATTTGACTTGATCCTTAAAATTTGAATTTATTTATTTTATGATACATATCATCAGTCAGTGTCAGGTTAAGAATAATGAACAAGGAATGGCCAATGGTTACCTGAATGGCGTCATTCCGAGATATGTTGCTGGATGAGGAATTACCGCGAGACTCCCGAGCTGCCCAGCTGCTATCTCTCTGTCGCTTGTCAGTTCGTATCTTGTAACGGCTGTAAGTAAGATTGAAAATAGATAACCATTATTTTTTATGCTGGGTTACTATATTATGCACTTATCTGTCAGTAGCATCCAATCTGATTTTCATTGATAGGTAAATTTGATGGATAATTTTAGCACATTATTTTATTTTATATAATACTACTTAGCTGTCCCGTCCGCGCGTTTTAAAAAGAATAAATATATATAATATCTAATTGTAAATCTACACCATTCTTAAATCCACTTGAACACACACAAAATCATCAAAATTGGTCCAGCCGTTTAGGAGGAGTATAATTACAAACACGCACAGAAGATTTATATATATATATATATATATATATATATATATATCTCTCTCTATATATATATATAATAATTAATGATAATATGTAGTTAAAATGACCCAGTTATGGCTGACCTATCAGCACTGTTGGTAGTAGCCTTCTGCGCAGTAGGTTGAGTGTTCAATTCCCTTCCAGGATAAACATAGGTGTTTGTTTTGTGTCTGGGTGTTATAAAGTATGTTTTTATAAATATATAAGTATTCTATCAGCCATCTGGTCACCACACCAATTATAAAAGCTTTGCTTAGTTTGGGGCTAGATGGTGTTGTGTGCATTGCCCAACAAAATTTATTATTTATTATTATTAAGATATTATGCTATCTGGCTTCAACTATACCAAGGTACAATATAGCTTTAATGAAGTATAGACCATGGCAGCAAAAGTGGTGACCTAGTCACCAACCACCAGATGATATTTATTATTTGTTTTGAAAGATTAGGTAGCCCACAAATAAGTCAACAGATACAGCTTGGTTTATCTCATAAAGACATAAAACTTATAAAATTTTATGGGTTAATCGCAGCAATCCGTAATACCAATTCATCAATGGTAACTGAAAGCTATTAGTATCAATGTTTTGATAGTATCAAAGTTTAATAATCGCCTCACTGAAAGTATCTATCTTGGGTCAGGGTGTTTCTATATATAATAATGTATGTGTTCACAAAATATATATATACAAGGAGTATATCATGTGGTACCCATAACACAAGCTCTACTTACTTTGGGGCCAGATAATACTGTGTGAAATGTCTGGCATTATTTATTATTATTTCAGCAACAAACCTATTTTCTTTATAATGATTGTTGCTAGGTGTAGTAGCGTGGTTGGTATTCACATCCAGTTCCAGTGAGCGTTTCTCCAAGACCTCAGTAACACCTTTGTTGTCAGCTTCTAATTCACACTTGAACTTGTGTAACTCCGTATCTGTGAATTATAAAAAAGGTTATTGACAGTCTTTTTGTATGACATCATGACCAATTGCTGTAACCAGACTTATTTAAGTTTATAATCTTAGGTAAAATGTATCTCTAATATTTTATTTTGCAACTTAATACCAAACACAGAAATTCCTGCATTCTCTGTTTAAATATTACTAGTAGGTAAAGTCAAAGTCAAAAGATATTTTATTCAATACAGTGATACAAGGATCACTTTGAAACGTCTTAAATACTAGGTGAATTTAGGTGCCAATTCATCCTAACCCAAGCCCAAGAAGAACTGGCAAGAAACTCATCTTGGTCCTAGCGCTTTTTTACATGATCTATCTTATAACTACCTTAACTACGAAAAACTAATACAAGAGAGTTTATACGTTTCAAGTGTGTCGCTTAACTGTCTGAGTGCAGTGCAACATGAGGCCATGCATTCTTATCAATAATATAGTCATTGATATTGTAGTATGCTTTCTTCAATAGACCTTTTATGTATGCTTTAAATTTCGTAATAGTAATAATAAAGTACAATGTATAGTAATAATAATAATATAATAATATCGGACGTTAATGTAGAGGATATATGAGAAGAGGGAGACTAAAGATATGATAGATCGAGTGAATGATGGCTGACTGAATACTGAAATGGAGAATGGAAGAACAGAACATCTTGGTGATGATGATGTTGATGATGAGTGTACTTATCATGTTCATCAATTTTTATAGTGGCCTTAAAAATTGTGGCCTAAAAAATTCTTAAACATGTGCCTTAACCCACATGTTTAAGTATTTATTCCAATATTGTTGATTTTAAAATGTGTTTTTTTTTTGTGTTTTTTTTTTAAGTATTAAAAATATACTAACCCAATTTTCTTAAATAGCGGTCAACAAGCTCATACATCTGGTTGGCCAAAGCCATCTTCTCATCAGCTTCCTCAATGGTCTTGTTGTACCCACGCTTAATGTCAGTGAACTCCGTGTTGGCCTGCTCTGTTTGAATCTCGCCTCTGCGGCATCCACCAAACAGAGTGCGAACTCTTTTCTCTAATGTATCCATGTTATCTAAAAAATATTATTTAATATAATAAGATTATGTATAAGATCTACTTCTATTATTTAGTGCTATGAATTTGTTAGATATTTTTCTATGAACATAAACAAATAATTGTGGTGGATAAGGTGATAATATGGTGTTGATAAAATAAACAATAAGGAGGTAACTTAAACCTAAATGAAATAATGAATACAAGAATATTTAGTACAATTGGCTTAAATTTTTTGTAAGTAGAAAAGTGCATGAAAACATAAAATAAACTTTTATCTGCATGTACTTATGTACTCACTTTGTACCGACAAATCCATTTCGCGCATTTCTGTGAACCTATCCCTGAGCTCTTGAGGCAGGTGCTCAATCACTGCGAAATAAAAATAAATAAATAATGCTTTAATAAAATGATTCACATAAATACTTTAGTGAGAGTGGAGTGAATAAACACAACTACACAAGTATTTTTTTTAAATTACGCGCGCTTCTTGGCTAACGCCTCACTACTGCCAACCGTACGGATTACGTCATCGTTTACAGAACAAAGAATCTTACTTTCCAAATAATCCTCAAGATACAGCATTTTGGTGAGTTTTGGTAACTTATTTAATAAATTATCACAAATTAATAAATAGGTGTTTGCGTTTAACTTTAAATTGCCGCAGAACTTAGCTATAAAATACAATGACGTGTAATTTTTCACAATATCACGTCACACATCACGCGACAAAACGAGAAATAGTGCTGTACGTACGCTCTCAATTTTTATTTTGACTTGTCGATGTTTTATAAGCGTGTTATGTTTGTTGGTCTTATTATACGTCAAATGACTTGCCAAACCGCCTTCCTGATAATTCATTTATAACTGTGACGATAGTGACGAAAACGATTTAAATCCCGAGTCCTGAATACCGACAAAGCACAATTTTAATTTACAAAAGAAAATAATATAATAATAACCAACAGTAATATTTGTTTTAAACAATGACACCATTTACGTGCAAGTGTGTATTACAACAATAAATAATAATAAATAATAATAAATAAATAATATTACATAGACAGACCCACCCATGTGTGAGCAACTGCCTCCCAAACCAGCAATTAACCAGCCTACTGTGGTACAGACTGCAAAGGTTCAGCCTTCGGGTGTCTGTATTGTTCTCTGACCAGATAGGCATTGGTGTGGGAGTACTTCTTGGTGGACTACTAGAACAGGCAGTCATAAATAACTGTTGCACAAATGTCTCCGTGGAATATTTTACAGATAGAATAAAGAATTATTCTTTCCTAGACAAAGACACTATGTGATTGTTCAATTAGGTGATAGTAGTGGTGTCAAGCGATTGGACTTAATTAAACTGATTGAGACCCTGCTAGAAAAGTTAGATCTTGGGCTAAGGAAACTAATATTACCTGCGTTAAGTAAAATCTTAAAAAAAAACTACCTGAATCAGTTATTATCTCACTTTAACGTTAACATAGTACATAGTGCCTGCTACATAGTAATCAATACGGATTTACTAAAGGTCGATCGACATCTGATGCAGGTGTAGCGCTCTTAAAGCATATATTTGGCTCCTGGGAGAAGTAACAGGATGCAATTGGGGTATTCTGTTATCTATCGAAGTCCTTTGACTGTGTGAGTCATGCAATCAGAATCACAAAGCTAAAATATTAAGGCATTCATAACCGGGCGATTGACAATCTTATCTATCCAATAGAGTGCAGAAAGTTGAAGTGGGTGGTGAGAGGTCTTCAGGATCAATTATTGATATAGGGGTACTACAGGGTTCCATACTATGCCTTTTTTGATTAGCATCCGTTAACGATTTACCTATATTTGTAAAAAGATGTGATATAGTTTTATTTGCTGACGATAAGTCAGTATTTGCGAAAATGTAAATGAATACTAATCATTAGTTCTTAACTGGTTCACTGTTAATAAATCTTTTACCTAATGTTAAAAAAACGAAATGTATCAAATTCACTTTGCCAAATGTTATTCATAGCCCGACCAACATTTAAATTATTGGAGAAGCAATTCATCTTGTAGATTTCACGATCTTCCTAGGTCTTAATATTGATGCAAGCTACAGTGAAGACCACAAATTGAAACACATGCTGGTAGGCTTAGTTCCACTGCATATGCAGTTCGTGCAATACGGTAGCTTACTGATGAAGCTACAGCTAGACTAGTTTATTTCAGCTACTTCCATAGTGTTATGTCATACATATGGCATCATTCTCTAGGGGAAAGCAGTTGACTTTAAAAAAAAATGTGTTCTTTAAAAAAGGGCAATACCTACGTGCCATTTATAAAATGAAACCACGAGAGTCTTTAAGAGAAATATTTGAAGAAATTTCCCATACTCCCACAATAGTTAAAAAAAAAATACACTCATAAAAAAAGAGATGGGTTTCAGCAAAGTAGTGACCTTCATAGTATGAATACTAGGAACAGAAACAAATTATACATCATACATTTATTAAATCAATAATAATTATACATTAAATGCCGCTGTTTTATGACTGGGATATAGGTGTGCAGACCTTATAGACCTAAGTTATTTTTTAGTTCTGATTTGCAAACTTATCTTATAAATCTTTGCGTGCAAGTATTCTGGTTTTTTAAACTTAAGAACATAAAACACAGCTCAGCTGAATGGAGTTCTCTACGAGAGTCCATATTAAGCATAGAGTCATTGTTTATGAAAGGAGTAATGTGATTCCTAGGGGGGACATTAAAACAGAATCGACAGCATGCTAGTGGATTCATAGTGCTTACTACCAATGTATTGTAAAATATAACTGTATTAACTATCTACCTAGCTCGTAGCTTAGATTCTTGGTCAGGTTATTGATTTTTTATATGACTTTGTTACATTTTCTTGACATGCCAATTTTATGGAATGTAACGTTACGGTGAAATAAATGAATATATGAATTTAATTAAATACATTTATATTTATTAATATTTGAATATAATTTAAGTAGAGATATCGATATTATATTCCTACTTTATCAATGTCCTGCAGCGAAGCTAAGTAAACAATTTATTATTAACTTAAATATACCAAATTGAGAACTTCCTCAAAGAAAAAAGTTTTAGTTTACGCTTTTGAGTACTTTATAATTTTTCGAAATTTGTTAACATCTCTGGAAAGTCACAGGAAAGCATAATATAGAAATATAGTTTACTGGGATGACATATTTTTTCCAGCTACTTTGATTTACACCCCAAAACTACTAAACCAATTTTGATATAATTTCTATGGTTAAAAAATTTGCCAATCGATCTAATTTTAAAAACGCGTCGCGTCTAAATTTGAAAACGGAATAAAACAGAAACTGTCAATTAAAGCATATTATAAAATATCTGATTATTTAGATGACAAAAAATCTTGGGATGAATCTGCTCCAACTTATCTCGGCATCCGTAACAAATTGGCAAGGACCATACAAAAACTGTTAAGACCAGACGAGTTTCTTGCCGGATTCTTTTTGAACTGGGGTTAGGAGGAACCGGCACCTAGATTCACTAGCATGAAAGAAGACGATTCAAAGTGGTCCTTGTGATTTTATTGAATAAATAATGTTTTGATTTGATTTGATTTGATGGGACCAATCGGATATCCTTTCACATGACATAAAAAACAACCGGCACCTAGATTCACTGGCATGTAAGAAGACAATTAAAAGTGGTCCTTGTGATTTTCTTGAATAAAGAATGTTATGATTTGATTTGATGGAACCAATCGGGTATCCTTTCACAGACGTAAAAAACATTAATAATAAGATCGAATTGAGAACCTTCTTTTATTAAAGCCGATTAAAACATAGTTGCAGATTAACCCGCAATGCACTAGGTTTTTGTGCAATTCCCTTGTAAGATATTGTTTGTTACATAAGGCATAAGTTAATAATAAATAATTCAACCTTAAAAGTTTTACATTCACGTTAAATTCATGTTTTTTATCGTTAGGCATACTTCAACACTCAACAATCCGAATTTGGTTTCATCGATATTATTTATTTCGAGTGGCAAAACGATCACGGCCCGCCCCATCACTAAAAACCTGGCGTGGTTAGCCAACATAGAAAAAAAAAAAAAATGCGTTCAGTCAATAAACTAAATAAAGTTACGTTCTGTTTCAGAATTCACCATGATTCGAAGGCCTTTGACAGAAATTACTTTGAAGATTGACGATTTAAATCAATATGCAACGCTCCGACAAGATCAGGCTAATAATTCCAGTTTGACCTCCGAAATGCAAGATGAAACTCCTAAAACACTAAGCACAGGACCAAAATCTACAGAAGAAATTCATAACAGAATAGGGTACGCCCCTAAAAAAAAACCTAGTGGACCTAGCCCTGTTTAAATTATCGATGGCAAATTGATGAATAAAACAGTTTTATTCTCTACGAGCGTTTAATTAGATATTATGTTTATTTAAAATAGGTGATAAACTAGGTAAATAGGTTTAGATAAATAACATTGCTAAATCCTTAAAACTAAATAAGTATGAGAAAAAGAAAACTTTATTTTGTGTCTTTCAGGTAGCAAGTAGATCACACCCATAATAGGTAATGAATTGAAAAAAAAATTTCTTCCTACGGCTTTATGTACCTAACCTTCATAAAAGTAAGTAGTACTTTTATGTTAAGTACCTACCACCTAATTAAACGTACATTAAGTTTTATCTCGGTACTGAAACACTCACGAATCTTAAGACAAACAAGCAAGCATGAAATAACACTGATAAATAACGTACATAATACAAATATTAGTAAGTGGAAGTGGGAGAGGAATATAATATTTAGCCGAAGTCGCCAAAAAGTGCCAATCTTTTAATTCGAACCGTTCCTATTCTTTGTTTAGTTTTGGGCTTGCTATTTCTTTGTTGAATATTTTATTTCCTTGTTTCTTGTTCCCGCGCTTTCGCCAGTAAACGCAGCAAAGCCTGTGAAAAAAAGTGAAATTAGATAGTCAAGTATTCTGTACTTATATAGATACTTACTAAAAAAAATATTAAGTAAGTTTATGTTACCTAAACCAACCACATGCAACTGAAGTAGATAAATAGATTTTAATATTATTGTATGGTTAAATAGAAAATTTAACACGGGCAAGCGTAGCCTTGCGCCGCCGCCGCGTTGCGAGCTTATTTCGGTTGCCATTGAGTTGAGCGAAGCGAACCGCTCTAATTGAGAGTGGCATAGAACTGTTGTGTTGTGTGTGCGTAGTTCCTTACTAGGTATATTGAGAGACAAGCTGGCTAAAATAGCCCGTAATAGTTACGAAGTATGTACGTACCTAGGTAGGTTATTACGATAAATTGTACCTACCTCAAAGTGAGGAAGTAAACTATCTCGGCAACGCTCAATATAGAGAAACCCATGAACAAGCCGAGTAGACCCCCGCAATTGGCCAGGAAGTCCGTCTGCCCGTACAGCTCAGAGCGACGAGAAGTAATGAACTGCGCCTCTTTGAAGAATATCATCACGCGTGCGTAGCTCAGGCTGAAAAAATATAGTATAGTCGTATGGATAAGTAAGGATATGGATATCGAACAGAATACTCATTACCTATGAGTAGACAGTGGCCTCAATTCTTTTGGCACCAACCTAACTAATTTTAGCTAAAATTAGGTTTGAACTATCAAATTAACCTTTGGTATTTTGCTGCTAGTGCTGCTACCAACTTATCCTAATTTAATTATATCTAACTTAATTACCTAAGCGTTCCTCATTTAGTTAGATGGTACCACTCGAATAGGTTTTACAAATGTAATGACTAACTACATATATTTTAGACAATTCCTAATTTTAGAAATGAACTAACCAAATTGCCACCAGTTTCTCAATTGAGTTAAGTCGCCTCGATTGATCGAAGTGACTCATCATAACATAACGATTGACAAACTGTCAAAAACTTATAGTCCGCCTTCTGGCATCACATCACAGTTAAGTTGATTGCTGGTTCGCTCCCCATCCAGAAGGTTCTGTGTCTTGGACAGTCTGGGTATAGGTAGGTACCTATCATACATTATTTAAGATATTATTATTTTTAAGAGCTCGTGACGTCCGACTGCAGAGCAAAGGCCTCCCTTCTTTTTCTCCAATCATCTCTGTCTAAAGCCACTGTGGGCCGCGTCTAACTCGTCCCTCCATCTTCGCCGCGGTCTGCCGCGAGGTCGTTTTCCGTTCAGGGGTGTCCGCTCTGTGGTGGCTTTAGCCCATAAATAACGCATCCGTCATGCGGCAGTCGTGGTTTGCATAGTCCCACTTCAATTTCCCTACTTGCTGTCCGACATCCACGATTTGAGTTTTAAAGCGCAGTATACTATTTCTATACTGACTTCTTGAATACTACCCTCCATGGCTCGTAAATACATAACGTAAGTTGTGTATTTAAAATATTCTAGTTAGGTATTTTAGTACAAGCTTTGCTTATTTTTGACCTAGATTGGTGGTGTATGAATTTATCCACAATTATTGATTTATTTATTTACGATTATTTGCCATAATAAGGATAGACAGAAATAAATAGCCTTTGGAAATAACTATCCGCTTGTAAGTATATTTATGCCTACAATGCGTAGTGTCTACTTTACTACGTTCAATAAATACCTACATAAATATTACATCTTGAAAATAATTATATAAACATCACGTTTGCGCTGCAGTTTATTCAGCAATCTATCCTAACCATAAATATAATTGCGATCTATAAGTGGATGCTTGTGTAAGTTTATAATTATGTAATATATATTTGACGACCTCTGTGACGGAGTGGGTCACAGCCCGGGTGAGACGCAGAAGGTTGCGGGTTCTATCCTCGCCTCGGGTTGGGACAAATGTTTGTATGATCTGCTAGTATCTGTCTCGGGTCTGGGGTTTTCTATGTATAATATGTAGATATGGATTTAAAAAAAAAAATATATATAAGTGTATCAGTCATGTGGTGCCCATAACACAAGCTCACAAGCACAAGCCAGATAATGCTGTGTGAATTGGCCGGCATTTTTATTTACACGTGGCTCTATGGGCTGTAGACCTTGCGAACATTTTTCGAAATTACTGATATATAACTTTTTTTACGTTTTCAACCTGGGGGTTGAGAGCTCCGTCATTTTGAAAAAATAATTATAGAACCTGCTCACAAAATTTCACGAGAATCGGTTTAGAAATGCGACCTGTAGAGGACAACATCCGGACAGACAGGCATACGAAAGCATTTTTGCCTAAGCTGAAACGGAGACACTCGTCGGTACCTACAGATTAAATATAGACGATAGGTATTTATTTTAACGCTACGACAAGTGAATATGTGATTATGGCGTAGACCGAGAAAGAAACCAATTTTTTTTCTGTCTACGGATTATGTTATGAGATAGGTATAGGATAAGTTTGTGACATGTAATATCATAAGAGCTACTTTTTATGAAGGAACCACGCAAACGAAGCCACGGGCCGATGCTAGTGAAAAATATATCTACTGAATTAATTTAAGTATTTAGTTGTCGAGTGTCTATTATTTTTAATTTTGAAAAAGAGGCGATTGTTCTATATAATTCCCTTTCAGCTTTTCACAATCTGAATTAAATTAGAGTGCCCACGGAAAATATGGGTACCTACATAAGTAGGTATCCGTACCTCGTGCCGTGCTTTCATTACGTGCCTATGTAGGTAGGTAATGAAAGCTAGGGGTACGTATAAGTGGATACGAAAGAGGATGTAGGTAGGTACCTACATCCTTAAGAGCTACACCAAGTTCGTTGAGTTTTGAAAGCACACTTTAGAAGGCTTCTTCAAGTCTCAAACAAAAGAAAGCATCTTTAGAAGGCACGAAGATACAAAATAGGTCAAAGACCAAAGACACGAAATATTTTAAACTTTACAAAGTAAGCATCTTTGAATGGCTGAGAGGCACAGCATTTTTATACGACTACTGGGTAACTGTCATCCGCGCGTTTTAAAAAAAAAATACCTACATATATCTAAGTAATTGTAAATCTAAACCATTCTCAAATCCACTTGAACACACAAAAAATCATCAAAATCGGCCCAGCGGTTTAGGAGGAGTTTAATTACAAACACACGCACAGAAGATTTATATATATAAAGATAGCTAAGTAGGTGACATGTTGTACCTATGGCCTAGCATTGCATTAGCGTTTCGTCCGCGTGATTTTGAAGTAGGTACCTACCTATCTATGTAATGCTCAGCGCGGCTTATTCCGCTAGTGCGTCTGATGTCATTTGCCAAAGTATATCGCGAAACATTCGCGGCAGATTGAGAAGCTACAAATTCTAATTTAAATCAAGACTGAAACAGCAGTGCACGCTATGCTATATAGGCCATACTTCAGAATAGGGCGGTTTAATTCGCTAGTGCGTAACCCTAAAAATATAAGTTGAATTGATACCACTTCTTGCTACAAAGATATGTATGTTTATTTCATCAACGTCTGAAAACAAGTTAAAAGAAACAGCTTTGTTGACCTGAAGGTTTATTTTCGTGGGGTCATTCACTCCAAACTCATCCGTGTGTAAGAAACAAATTACACTTTCATGATAATGAAGATGTGGTTTTTGTTAAACAAGTGCCGTTTGAATAATTCAGTTTACTTAAAGCTCAAGGTATATTTTACAACATACGTAGCTTCTGCTTACGGCTTCGCACGCGCGGTGCCTATATAAAAAGTAGCCACTTAGTTTGGGGCTAGATGGTGTTGTGAGCATTGTCCACCAATATTTAGCCAGTCATTGTGGTTCCCATAACACAAGCTCTGCTTACTTTGGGGCCAGATAATTTTATGTAAAAATGTCCGGCGTTATTATTATTATTAAGATAGGAAGATCCTACGAAATATGGGAAGGTACTACGTATTTTCTCTAACAGTAGGTACCACCACCTTAATATCATCATCTTATAAGTTTTCGTTCACGATAACGCATACGCGGAAAGATCAAATTGTATCATAATAGTACGTCTAGAACTTTCTAGGGATTCCTCGTCGTTCAAATCACATTGCACTATAGTACCTACACTAATAATTAAATTATCCATACTTGAGCTATGAAGTCACAATTTATTGATTCAAATTCCGCTATGATTACTAAAACAAACGTGCAATAGCACAAGAAAAATAATTAATTTAGAAGTGGTATGATGACACTCTAGCTTATACAATTGTGTTGTGACCGAAGCTTGGCTGCTCCTGTCATTTTCATACAATTAAATGTGATGTGATGATAGAAGGGTCACACGCACGTTGCCGGCCCTAGAGTATAATAATATGTATGTGATTATTTATGGCCGTTTTGCGAAGTAAACATTGTGTTCTTATATTATTTATTTTTCCTGAGTTATTTCGGGTATTATTTGGAATTTTGGTGTTTTTATAAAGCTAGAGTTATGAATCGGGTTTGAATAATTGGAAATTGAATAAAAAAACTTTCATTAGTTTTGTGTTTCTTTGTGATGCGAGCAAAAATAATCCGTATAATTATTTTATAAAGAGACACAATTTTTTATAAAATGTTATTTTATAAAAAATCGTGAAAAAAACGACGAACGACAACATACGACTTTGTGACGTCTAGTAAGACGTTTATAGTAATAAACAATCTAAACACTTGACATTGGCAAAATTGTCATCATATGTCACACACATGCCATTTAGCGAAGAATAAGAAGAAAAATGTATGTATTTTCAAAAAGAAAAAAAAATATATGTAAGTAATTAGTAAGTAGGTTACTAGTCGTGTGGTTCCCATAACACAAGCTCAGCTTACTTTGGGGCTAGATGATGTGTTAAATATCCGTCATTATTATTCATTATTATAGTTGTCTAACCCAGTAATTTCAGTAGCTCCAGTGCCTTTTAAACCGAAATACAGTATTGCTTGCACACCACTGCTTGAAGGTATAATATTTGCGGTGGTATCCACAAAGCAGGACTCAGAAGAGTTCACCAAGTAAATTTACTTACTCGCTCATATCGTCAGTTATGTTGAGCCTGTATGCTCTATAGATGGCGCGCCAGTCGTAGTCAGCTTGCGAGGTCTCGGCCTCGTACTCTATAGAGGTGCACGCTGGGAGACACTTGCAATGTGAGGATACTTCCCTCGCATCGTCCAGTTCATCACTGTAGTTTCCAGCGTCACTGTTCATGCCGGACTGTATCTCTATAGTCACCAATTCCACTGGAAGTTTTCAAGGAAAATTCGTTCGTCAGTACCTAGTTCTAGTTTCTCAGTTTTAGTTAAGACAAATAGCCATGCAATGCAAGTGCTTAGTTAAATTAGCAGAATCTTCCTTGTTTCTTATAAAAATGAAGAAAGAAATCATTACAAAATAATCCAGAGTAGGTAGGCACTCGTAGATACCTACTCACTAAATTATTAGCAATTTGCTGGCTTCGTCGACTAATTTAGCTCGCCAGCCCGAGATGGTCGATGGTCAATAGTTCATTAGTTTATACTTAACAAAACTTATTTTAAAATAAAGATGAAGTCAATAAATATATATATAAACGACTTCGACTGGACTGGGCTTTCGTGCGACGACTTATTATAGAACTAGCTGCTGTCCGCGGTTTCGCACGCGTGGTACCTCCATAAAAAGTTGCCTATGTCCGTACCCAAAATACACTCAATCTTACTAAATTTCATCAAGATCTGTTCTGCCGTTTAGCCGTGAGAAGGTAACAGACATACAGACAGACAAAGACACTTTCGAATTTATATACTAAGTGTGGAAGTGTGGATTATAATGTACCTACTTACCTATAGATTAATTACAAAAATAATTGCATTTATGTTAATCACCGATAGCATAGAAAGGAATGCTATCAGTAAAATAAAAGGAACCTCTGAGGCGCACTTTAATCCTTTCACCACACTGGTTCTAAATATCTAAGAAGAAGAAGAAGACCGTTAGCATAATTTGCAGTAAATAATTTAACAAACTTGAATGATATTAATAGAATTACTTAAATATACATTATTTTGCTACCACAAGTATGTAATACGACTTCAATAAAACATGTACCTACTAAAAATAAAGGAGAAATATACTTTATTACGTGATTGTCTGATTGTCTTCTTCTTCCTATCGTGTCACTATATGGCGCTGGTTGCATAGTTACACGAATATAAACGCATTCACATTCACACACACTCGAACGGTAGGTACATTCAATGTTGCGAGCCAGTGTGGTGGAAGGATTAAAGTGCGCTCTTTTTATAAACGAGTCACCATAAGTTTATTTTTTCAATATACATTAAATTAAAATAACTACCTACATTATTCATTCACAGTTATTGTTATGATATGACTAAGAAAGATGTTTTCAATAATTGTGTAAATTACTCACTCTGTGATTTTTTTATACACGCCATACTGCCAGCGTTACATACGGTCATATTAGGAGCACCTGCAAATAAATCCAACAATTAACCACAAGCTTTTACCTTGCGACCTCATACTAAATAACTATATAATTGGTATGAGTGACTTTGTCTATATACAGGGCGTCCCACGGATATGCCACATGGAGGGAAAGTACCTTGAATATTGTAGATGGAACATTTTTAATGAGATAAATAATCTTCCGGTTGCAGAACGACAAAACCATACTTTTCAGCAAGATAGTGCTCCGGCTCATAACAGTCACAGAACAAGGGACTATCTCAATGAACACTTTCATCCCTGGATCGGGACAAATGTACAAATAAGATGGCCGCCGAGATCCCCAGATCTTACCCCGTTTGTTTTTTTTTATGGGGTTGTGTAAACAAAATAGGTTATAGGAACCAGTATGAAAGTGTCCACGAGCTACAAGCAGAACTTAGACATATTTTTCTAAATATTCACCACAACAAGATCAAAAAATCGACAGAGAGCGTAATAATCAAAGGAGTGCGACTTTGTTTTCAACAGGAAGGTACTCATTTTGAGCATTTGATAAATTGATTAATTTTGTACTAAAAATGTTAAAATTCATGGTCTTTATTTTATTTGTGACACTATGTTATTTAGCAAAAAATCATTCTTATGACGAAGCCTTTCGATCGGTATAATAAAGCTACAGAGTGATTATTTTTCTCGTTTAACGGGTTCGATTTCCGGTTCAACCATGTAATTATTTAAATATCTATGAATGCAGTTTCAATTGTTTTTTAAATTCAAATAATGTCTTCTTTCAGTAAAATGTTCCATCTACAATATTCAAGGTACTTTCCCTCCATGTGGCATATCCGTGGGACGCCCTGTATACTAGAACACCGACCACTTCTCGAAACCTGTGGAGAGTTCATGTCAATACATCATTCAACACAACACTCACTTACACTTTACTCATGCACACTTACACACTCAGTTTGCATAGTATTAGTAGGTATCTCCTTTATTTTTATATTTTTTCACGTTAATACTTTTTGAATTCAGAACTCTACTCCATAGTTTAAGACCTGCTTAAAGGCGATGAGGTTGCTACACAGTTTTCACAACTATTGCAGTTTCATTGCTGTATCTAGTAATCTGCACACATTGTACATTGTTCCGAATAAATCATTTTTATACGCTTTATATTAGCTTCACCTGTATGTATGTTTGTATGTTAGTATGTTTGTATGTTTGTATGTAACCGACTCCATAGGACGCGATTTTGATACCTGTCAAAGACCGACGACAATCCGATAATTCGAAAAATAAATAAAAAAAAAACATAAAAAATAAAAAATTAATATATCCGGTTATCCTAAAACTAAAAAGTAAAAAATAAATAATAGTTTAAAAACTAGAAAACACGCTTTATATAGAAAACCAAACTAAAAAATAGAAAATAAATTTTAATAAATGTAAGTAAGAAAACGCGCTTTTTTATAAATAAAACATTTTTTTCTTACTTACATTTATTAAAATTTATTTTCTATTTTTAGTTTGGTTTCTATATAAAGCGTGTTTTTTAGTTAGTTTAAACTATTATTTGTTATACTTTAAACTTTATACTTCTCAAAACCTCTTGGATATTGTATGGTACGATGTGATCTAGCCACGGAACATATATGTGCAATGCTAGTATATTATGTTATCTTTTTATCTTTATCTTTTATTAATGCCGGACATATCTGTGGTAGTAAGTACTAAGTCTTACATTGTGTTATGATGATGTGACTTATTATGGTCAACACTGTACCTAAACATGATTCAGTATCGCGCCCACATGTAAAGTTTTGCAATAGTTTTCCAAACCTATTAATAACATGTTTTTTAACAGCAGCATCCTATTTAAGCAAAGCTGTAAGTACCAGTGAAGGATTTACCAGAGGGCCGAGTAGGCTCGAGTATAGGACTACATATTTTAGGGACTACAAACTAGGTGTTTTACCCTAGAAGTTACGGTACCCGTGTATATACAATAAAAGGTAGAGAGAAATGTCATCGTAAAGATGTATGTTATCTTTACGAGTCCTTTCTGGAAGATATCAAAAAAACGTCTTACAGAAATATTACTAAATTATGAAAAACGAAAAAGAAAAGAAAATTGTTTCCAAAATTTGCCAACCCTAAAATCTGTTGAATTTATGTGTATAAATATCTAGTAATAATCTAGAATCTGACAATTGTTGAGGTAAGGTCGGCTAAAATTTAACAGCCTATGCTTGGAAAATGTGCAAATCCCCACTGGTAAGCACCAGAACTCCCAGTCTTCTAATTAATAGAGTTAATACCTAAGTGGTGAGAAAAAATGTGATATCAAGTAAATGCCAACTTGGTGGGAAAAAATACATATGACTCAATAAGTTAATCAACCCACTCACGAGGCATTCCAAAGTGCACGCAACCACATCTCGAATACGTGAAGTTGGATAGACATTCCATCTCACAGTTAGCCTGCGTGTAGACCTTGAAGTATTGGAGGTAGCGCTCACTCGGGAAGTAGCATTGACGTCTGTTAACAGAGCATATAATACATTACATACTTACCTCTTTTAAACACAGGTAGCCAACTCCTTTGACCGAAATTGACAGTTTTTCTGTGGTTCTCTTCGATCAACACGGTGCAACATGGCTAATCAAAGATGGCACTCAATGAAGTGCGTGTAAGCATGAACAGAGAGGTAATGGAAACACTTGCGTCATCGGCATTGCGTCAAAACTTTTTAGAGAAGAGAATTTAGCAAAGGAGTGGATCATTCATAAATTACGTCAAACAGGGAGTGGGGGTCAAAAAAGTGTCGCTGTGTCAGTGTAAGCGCGGAATCCTTAAAGCAGAAGGGATAAGGTCGATTGTGTTATAGGTATTTGTCATGATAACCTGTTAGGATCATAAGGCTTCAGTCCTTCAGAAGTGGTCATCATCTTAGGCTTCACAGCGACCACGACTTCTTGCGAGAGAGGCGAACGGAAGTATTGTTGTGAAAGCCTGGGCAACTCCGCCGCATTGTGAAGTAAGATCTAGAAACATCATTATGAAGTACAATGCAGTGCCTCTTACAATGCGGACTTGCCTATCTGAATAAGAAATTTTTGAGGTAAAAACGTCACTACTATAGATTTTCTACTGATGTCCGATATACAAGTATGTATGTTTAGACTGAAAAAAATAAATTGGTCCTATGTAAGGAACATGGTACGCTTCTGACTGGCCTGTTAGCTCAGTTGGTACTAGCTCTGCCTTCTGCGCTGTAGGTCGAGGGTTCGATTCCTCAGGATAAACATTTGTGTGAAGAACGTAGGCGTTTTTACTCTGTGTCTGGGTGTTATAAAGTACCATAGTAAGTATTTAAAAAATATGTATTTATTCTATCTATCATCTAGTCACCATAATACAAGCTATGCTTAGTTTGGGACTAGATGGTGTTGTGTGCATTGTCCGACAATATTTATTATATTATTTACCTATTATATAATAAACGCATCTTTTAAGGAATTTATACATATTAAATATAATGAAAACGCAACTATTAAGAAATTTGAAGGGTATTTGAAATTTGAGACTTACATATGGGGTAATCTTGTAAAGAAAACGTAAAATTACTCATAAAAATGGCTATATTGCTGATAAGAATGCATGGCCTCATGTTGCTCTATCCCCTAACAGTTAACTGATAGTTTTGCAATGAACCTATATTCTACTGTTATCTTGTATAACTTTTTCGTAGATATGCTAGTTTATAAGATCAAGTACGCGTTTCTAGTCAAATCTTCTTGGACTTGGGTAAGGAGGAATTGGTACCTAAATTCACCTAGTATGTAAAAAGTTACAAAGTGATCCGTGTAATAAAAATGGTTTATGACGTTGAATTTGTCTTTGAGTACCTTGAATCCTTGTACTGGCCCTTTGCACAGATAGTCCAAATCCATTTCGTAAGCTTTCAACAAAAATGTTAACCCAGACTTAACGCCGTACCCCTGTAACAAAATTACGGCTTTGCTGATCGTAAACTCAAATTAAAACACAATCATGAAAAAGGTCTGCCATAAACCTCTGCAAGACTTTTTTATGGTACAATTAAGAATAGGGTCGTTATCCAAATACCCTCTTGCAGAGGAAATCGTCAATTATAAATTATTAGCGTGGTTAAAAAACTCACAGAGCCTCTATGTGGGTATGTTTCTATGGGAGTTGATGGTGCATAACCCTCTTCTAAGCTCCAGTCCTGTGCTTTGTTGTTCGTTTCCAAATAGGGATAATCAGTGTGCAAACTGTAGATAAACAAAAAAACCAGTAGGTTACTTATGTATTTTCCAAACCGAATTATCTGATAATCAGCCACAGCACACACCACAATGATAAATACACACTTATATTTTCGTTTATGAATCATAAGGTCTTAAAATCCGTTGCCATTTATTCATTGACATTAGAACGACCAGTACAGATCATACTTTAACGCTACGTTAGTTAGTTATGAATAAGAAAAAAATATATCCCAAAAAATCTAAGAATTATATAAACAGGTTCATATGTAGGTATGCATGTAGTAAGATTCGAACAGTTTTACCCATTTCGGGTGTACAATATTACCAGTACGAGTACCTCCTAGGTATTTAAAAACACTTGTAGAGATACACTTTATGTTGCTATAGGATAGAGGGATAGCCTATAGCCCAAACAAATACATACCAATAATATAAATTCCAAGTGTCCCTCTGTTTTTTTCATTGTTTCACTTTCGTGAGTTGTATTATACATTTTGATAAATACGGGCTTTACTCACGTATTATTTTGTCGATGGAGGCACCGACACTGTTTCGATTCATCTAGAGAATCTTCATCAGGGTGATTCATCTCGGTTCGCATCGCACAGTGCGAATGGTGAACTGGAGCAACAACGATCGGTCCGCGGAAAACAAACAAACAAACAAACTCACCCTGATGAAGAAGATTCTCTAGATGAATCGAAACAGTGTCGGTGCCTCCATCGACGAAATAATACGTGAGTAAAGGCCATGTTTTTTATTGTTATTTACTTTTTAACGACTAAACTGCTCAACGGGTCATAATGAAATTTGGTAGTAAGATAGGTTGTATCTTTGGGCCAGATATAGGCAACTTTTTATGTAGGTACCACGTGTTCGAAACCGCACGCAGCAGCTAGTGATAAATGTATATTAGAAACTAGCGACCCGCCCCGGCTTCGCACGGGTGTAATGCTGATACTAAAAGAGAATAACATAGCCTAAGAGATAGACATATACTTAGGTACCATTATGGACTTATGTGTAGACCTTTTTACACCTTTACCTTACCTTTTTACTTTAGGTGTACAATACTGTAGTACATTATTTTGATCTATCTCGTAGGGTTCAGCAAGCGTTTGCAATGTAAGCGCAAAAAAATGTGTTTATTTACGACACCACATTAGAAACCTCTAAAATTATCAGTGTTTCTCTACTATATTATGCATGTTTTATACTTATAAACCTTCCTCTTGAATTACTCTATCTATTAAAAAAACCGCATCAAAATCCGTTGCATAGTTTTAAAGATCTAACCATACATCCGGACAGACAGACAGCGGGAGGCGACTTTGTTTTATACTATGTAATGATGATGATGCTGACTTACTTTTCCACTCTGAATAACTCATCAGCGCCGAGCGTGTTGAAAGTATAGCAGAGTCCTTCTTCCGTTAATATGGGAGAAAAAAGATCTGAGCAGTTCTCACTGGGTACGTCTTTCCACTTGCACCCGAAAAAGACATCCGTGAGATTCGGCGAAACCTTAAAATTTTCAAAATACTTTTTTTAAACCGCCTAAGGAAACAGAGGGTGTTATATTGGCCTCAATTCTGTTGGCATCAACCTAACAAATTTTACCTAAAATTTGGTTTAGAACTGTCAAATGAAACTTATTCTGCTAGGCTGCTTCCAACTTATCCTTATTTAATTTTATCTAATTTAATTAAGCGTTCCTAATTTAGTTAGATGGTACCAACCGAATAGGTTTTACAAATGCTATGACTAACTAAAAATATTTTAGACAATTCCTAATTTTAGCAATTAACCAACCGAATTGCCACCATTGTGTATCTTTGTATCGCTCACAAACGGTTTTACTTGATCGAGAGTGTTTCTAGCGATGATTTAAATAAACTGTTTAGCTATTTGAAGATTATCAGCTCTTTTCTAGTTAATGAAGGGATGTGAGAAATTTCCACTGAGGTGGTCTGATCGATTCGCAATTTCGTCATCGTGTTTGAGCTCATTGTACGGTCAATGAATAAGTTTGAATAGTTTTTTGTCTGCAATCTGTGGGAGTGATTTCGTGAAAAGGGACAGAAGTACGAAACAGGAAGCCGTAGAAGCGTGTGCATTTGATGTGACCAATGAGCGCGCGTGGCTATAAATTTGGCCGTCAGATGGTACCAACCAACCCGTTCCGAGAGGTTGGTACTGTCAGCCAACAGTGTGTTCGTGTGTGTGACGAGAAAGATAAAGGGAAATAGAGAAGAAGAACGTATCAGCTGTGCGCTTAATCTACAGTGTTTTGCATAAAGTGTGATGTTCAAACTAATTCAGGATATAATGAGGGTATTTTTGAAGTGAAAACTTATTTTAGCGCGGTACGCATATTTTTAGATGAGGTATACCTCTGGATTCGCGACACCGTTACCGTCTGGGTGAGACGCAGCCAGCTGCCGCGCTCGCCCCATTTGATTATAAACCTTAATTCACATGTTTACAGTCTACTTTTGTATGGAGAAGTTTACTGAGTTAGGTTCTTTGATATAGACGCAGCCGGCTGTCGCGCTCGCCCCATTTGATTATAAACCTTAATTCACATGTTTACAGTCTACTTTTGTATGGAGAAGTTTACTGAGTTAGGTTCTTTGATATATTATCAACATTCTGAACAAAAACATAAAAGAATATTAAATGTATTTTAAAGTTTCTAATAACTAATATAATACAATTCATAAATAAAATGCAATTCATAACCCAATAACCCAGTACCCATCTAAAAAATATGTAACGCACCAAAATAAGTTTTCACTGCTGTCGGCACTCCCGGAGTGCATTTTTTTTTATCTTTATTACTATCACAAGTTTAACAAGTCTAAGTGGTATTTTTGAACACATTAGGTTTGGACAATATCTTTTAAGAGATTATAATTCGAGTGAGATATTTTGCTCTTGTATGTAGGTACATAATGACTACAGAGTCATTATTATCAAAGGAGGTAGCATAGTAAGCTCTCACCTCTTTAATATTTGATACTGTCTCCAGTCCTGATGAGAACTGGCGACCGTTAGTTGGTGCAAGGTGGTCGTCGCAAACCATTGAAATGTCCTCGAACTGATGACGTCTAAAACATTGCAATTTAAATTAAAATACATACCAAGAGATGCGATATGAGTCTCAATAAAACATGTTTAGATGCTAACTTCAAAAGATGTTCTAATAATTACGTTTTAAAAACTAAAAAGAAAATAGACTTCATTGAATATAAATCCTCTGCGTACATTGGGGCTTGATGATGCTGTGTCAAATGCCTGGCATTATTTTTATTTTATATATTATTAATTAAGTAAATAATCTTAGTACACACTATTTAGTAAAACTTACTCGTCGTCAGACAGCTCGTAGTAAGTATCGTTGTTATTGTACAAATGGTAGTACTCAGTAAAGTTGAATTTACTCTGCAATGCCTTCGTTTCGAAGCACACCGTCACTGCTGGATACGGTATCTGCAAATTAAGAAAAGTTAAGGCGCCTCCCTGATCAAATTATCTTGACGCGTATCCACGGCGCTCAGATATAGATTTTTTTAATTAGAAAAAAATCATTCATTCAATCATTCAAATAAGGAATTCTGAAAATGTTTTAATTAGGTTACTTTCCGTCTATTTGTTCCGTTTTAACTTGCAGTGTACGCAAGTTAAAACGACGTCAACTAAGGGAGAAGATGGTTATTGAATATTTTAGTTTAGACATTATTTCATATATAAATTATAAAACTAACAATTACATTAAAAACAATTTGAAACGAGGAAGTAGGATGCAAAGTATTGAAAATACGTACCATATCATCTTTTATTACTATTATTTCATTAATTAACGAGCAGATAGCCACCAGATAGTGGTAAAAAACAACGTTTTTTTTTCCATATAAAAGATAATTTGCTGAGGGGAATGCCTTAAATAACTATTCAATAAACATTTTATCTCTGAACCCATTTTACATAATCCAGTAATATATCACTTTATTATGTAAACTCCTAGCAGGATAAACATATGCTATAACACTTGTTTTTACAAAAAAGATCTAGGGAAATCCATACTAATATAATAATATTCATTCGAAAATGTCTATCCGTTTGATACAAGTAGACAGGTTAGGTATCTTACCTATATACCTATCTATCTAATACCTTTAAACGAGTAATTCTTGTATGTATATATATATTCTGAATCGAGGCAAAGTCGAGAGGTTGGTGTGGGTACATGGGAAGGCCTGCGCTATCAAACAGAATCCCAGGCAGAGTGACGTCAGTGGAGAAGAAACTTCACCTACCTCAGCTTGCTGGAGTGGATCCATGAATGAAAGTTTTCAATTACAATTAACTGCCCTGTAACTTTACTGACGCCACCTAAATCATCTTCAAGCAGAACGAAGGCCAATGAAGATGATGAATCTGAATCTCAAAAACGGCTTCAACGATTTTCATAAAATTTAGTGTCGATTAGTCGATTTATCGTCCCCAAAACCCCTGCAAAATTCGATCTAGCTAGGGATAATTTTTAGGAAACGTCGTTTTATCCGTGTTTTATACCGAGCAAAGCTCGGTCATCCAGGTACTTACTAATTAAATTAATATTTATGGTAAGTACGTTGAACATTTATTTACAGAAATTAATAAAATACATGTGATATAGTAGAGCTAGCTAAGGACTCCTTAAAGGCGTTATTTAAAACTAAGTTTCGTCTGTTAATAAGAACCTATAACCTACCCTAAGAACCTATACCTAGGTACTATACTAATCTTGCACTTTATAAAGTAATTAGCAAATAATTAAATGTAAGTTACCTGCCAAACCGGAGTAGGATTCTCAGCAAAACTTACAATGACCGGACTCTCTTGCCATTTTATCCAAACTTTTCTTATCAAACCAGAGCAAAGGACCACACAGCATATGCACATAAATAACCAAAATATCCTATAAAAAAAAACAACACGTAAAGAAGTATCTTAAAGATAAATAGCTTGAAAACGACTGCTACAAAAAACAAATAACACATATTTTTATATTAAATAAATTATAAATCTCGGTTTTTTATATCAGTGTAATAAAAAAGACAGCAACAAACAACAAAATCAGCACCACTTACGGTACAAATGGATTTTACTGATCGAAAAATTATGTGCGCTATTACCAGCACCTACTAAGAAACGGTGACGGAAACCATCGAGAGGAATCCGGCATGTTGTAGAAGTAAAAAAGTTTGAAGACGTGTGCCAGTGAAAGGAGCTTTGACACGACACAATTAGAAGCAGCACTACTTACTTTTCCACAAACGTGCGTTCTTTCTCCCCGATGTATTTCAACCCATGCAGATTAGAGTTTGAAGTGTAGTCTATTAAATATTCCTTGACAATATTACGCCTCCTTTCATATTTCGTCTCTGTTCGTACAGTATTAAATTTATCATTTTGCTCCAAGTCTTTTTCCGTCACTCCTCCGACACTTTCCGATCTGAAATCAGACTTTCGCTTAAATTGAGGTTAAAAAAGTTAAAGAATTAAATTACCAGGTTAAAAAATATATTTGCCTCGAGTGTCGCCGCATAGTGCAAAGAAATGACTAAATCGTGTTACCAGATGCCCTATTATTTTAGGCTTGGTAAAAGCATAGTTGGCGAGTCATCCTTGGGGACACATGACAATTATGAAATTAAATTTCTAAAAACACGTTTGTCGTTCATGCTTATTATTTTTGTGAAACAACAGCACTTAGGTACTTGGCAAACCTAGTTAGAATACAAATAGTTCGTTGTGTTGTATAGGCAATTTCTACTGGGAATTTAAACATAATTAGGTTTGATCAACTTACTTTCCAGGTACCTACACTTAATGAAACAAGTATAAACATAAAAATGTGGAAAAACCCCATCACTTATAGAATATCAACCTATCTATAGCCTATTTATTGGGACCCCATACACTCGTACACACAACACAACCACACAGAAACACGGATACAAACCTCAAACTTATAACACTCCTCTGTTTTCTTCGGGGGTTAAAAAGATCAAAGATCACTAGCATTGACTAGATATGGTAACCCACTGAAAGTTTTGTCCAAAAAGAATGTCCATGCTTTACTTAGAACTCGGGTCTAAAAGCATAGGAAATGGGGCAGTTACGAAGCCAAACGTCATACTTTTAAACTCGGAGGTGTTTCTGATTTTTTTTTGTGTTCATCTATTGTTATTTAAGACACTCATTGTTACAACTCGTACATCTAGAAGAGTCCGTAGTGAGTCCCTGTAACCCCAGTAGGTATACAGGCTGTTTAGTCCAAGTGTGAGGAACAGAGTCACTTGGCGGTACTACCATTATAGGAAAATATATATATTTATAGGAAAATTAAGTAGCATAAGAACTTTCGTGTTAGTGTTAGTTAGTTAGTACTAGCGCACTCTTAAGAAAATAAATTACATACCTGATATTCAAATCTGGTAATGACAGTGACCGAATTAGGGGTTTTGTTTGGGATAATAAATTTAAATGAATTTGCCCGCCGTCCATTGCAAACCACGGAATGTGACATAATCGACAGTCGAAGTCTGGTCAAGATCAGCCTCGGTTCACGAAAAAGATAACAGCAAAATTAATGTTTTTGCGATATAACTAAGTACCTAGTACTTATAGTAGCAATTAAAATTATCAACGTCAATACCTTCCATAGTTTTTTATAATTTTGAGAAACACAAGGTTTTACTCGCTTATTATTTTCCGATGGCATCTCGCATATTTTGTGTTAAACAAAATACCCACATTAGTAGGTAATATTAATAGGAGCATGTTTTAGAGTAGATCACCTTCACCCAGTAGTTTAGCAGTAACAGTATTAGTAGAACCTTTTACTACTACTTAATCACTTCTTCTTCTTATCGTGTCACAAGTTATTTCAAACCAGTGTGGTGATTGAGGATTGAAGTGAAGCAAAGGCTCCTTTCGTACACTTGTCTTCGATATTTTTAAGTTTTACGTCATACCGGTTTTCTCACGATATAAATCACTAAATAGTACCCAAGCAGACGAAACGATGTTTAAGCATTAAGGATGTTTTTAACTAGCGTGTTATTATTTGCCTTGTTGCAATGATATTATATTCTGTCGTTCGTTGCCCTATATTATCGTGTTAGTAAGTTGTATGTAATGTAAATCAACGTACCGTAAACACAGTACTTTACGTGCGTAATTGTCACTTGGTCTATAAATGAATAATGTATAATACCTATTGTACTTATACCAAAGTACTTCCTATGTTTGTTTTATTGTTTTTGTGTGAACTTGTACGTATAAGTTGGCAGAGATAAACATATATACATAGCCAATTAACATTTGCATGTTACGGATCTATTAGCGGTAACAAGCGATAAATATTGCTACAGTTTTATCAGCCTTTCTTTATTAAGATTTGTTTGAGTAATTCGTTTATGTTTGAGGGTTGCTGCAAGATTAGGTAAATCGTAAAATAGGTGTGTGTAGCTGCGGCGGCATAGCAGATAGCACAGAAGGCATAGTAAGCGAGTCGATTCATTCGTCCCCCGCGGTTTGATTGCGAGGGAGCGAGTGCGAGGCACTGACTGCCCGCGACCGGCTCGACTTTATATCGCCTTGCCAGTATTCCTGAGGTCGTAGCCGCAGACAGCCTCTCGCGAAGACGAATTTTTATCTCGCATAAATCATTTTTCCAACCTCTCCTTTGCCGCGCGAATTGTAAACGATGGCGGCTACAGAAGAACTCACCGGAATCCTGTCCAGGAGACAAGAAATCAACGATAAATTGGAAGAAGGACTCGAAATTAAACCCAAATATAAATTCCAAAATGTTTATACAGAGTTCCATGAGTTCTCCAGGAAGGAAATAAAGCAGTACGAAGTGACCTTTAACAAGTGAGTGGTTTTATTTTGTTTTTATATTTGATCCTTCCAAAGAACTTTATAAAATTTTAACTCTGGAGGCGTAAGGTTTCGTCGATTGTTTCAAACTCCGACCTACTGAAAGGCACTGTGACCTTGGAACCACAAACACGCTGTCTTCTTTATAATGTTTCTAAAAGTTCGTCTTTGAAATTGTTCTAGTTGCTAACGAAATACTAGAGACACTTCTACCCACTTGTAATTGTAACTACACGTTATCTACCCTAGTTTTAATCAGGTAGCTTATCATTATCTTAAAACAAACTTTCATGAGTGTTAGCCTACGTTTACTGTGACTTTTGGATTTCTTTAATAGCCTATAGGTAGATTATGTTTAAAAATATTATTAAGTAAGTAACAAATACTACTCGTAAGTATGTAGGATAGGTATGTAATAATATTTTTACAATTACTTATTATAAATGATCTTGGTTCAAAATATTGGTCCAAAAAGGTTTAAGTTACATAGAATAATTGCAAATTAGGTACAATTAAACGTAGGTAGCTATAAGACTCTCATTAATGTTTTAATATAAGGGTAAAACAAACTACTTACTACTGTACTTAAATACCTCTTCATCGTCATCTACAGCCTGACTTCCCCAATGCTGAGTATAGGCTTCCCTGAACTTGTACACGGATGGTACAAGTTCAGGGATCCGATCCTGTGCTAGTCTTGTCTATACGCGGCACGCTACATATAAAAATATCCTTGTTTGTTAAAGCCTTGCCTAATATTGGCTGGCAACCATCAATAATGGTTTTGATAAAGATTGGTGCAGTAGATCTTGGTGACAATCTTTTAAAATCTTGTACTAAATTAAAGATAAGCAAACCCCGTCGTCAGTATAAGCTACAGTTTCTACAGTACAATACCAACATACCTACCATACGTGGTATCAATTAAAACCCGAACCGCTTGTTATTGTTCAAGTACCTACCAACAAGTTGACACTCAGGTTTCTTTATCAAAAGACGCGAAAATGCCGGTATCGACAGGACCTACATATTGGGGAACTATCGCGTTGTCAAGAATTATTTCTCAGCAGTTGGTAGAAACAAAGCGTTATCTAAGAGCTGGCTCCTATCCGACCCAGTGTATTACTCGTAGCATTGCAAATAAATGTCGCCAGTGTCTTGAGGGCGCTCCCCTCCAGCAGTGATCAGTTGAGCTATCTATAGATCGTTTTATACGGTCCTTAGATATCTCAACTGTTTCACATGTATTTGTATTGTATATTATTTATGTTAATATATATGTATATCATTGAAAGCAACATAATTTAGAAGTACCTACATCCCTACCCATAAAACTAAACTGACTCGTAAAGTAATTAGTCACTTTATTAGTGAAAGTACAACAGTAAAATAAAGGTTCAAATTACAACGTCACATTAGCAAAAAACTTAATTTATTAGGTGGAATGACAATGTACCGGCGTCGTGGGAGACAAATGTGAATAACAGTCACGCTATCTTTACGAGAGTAAAATTATAATTTTACTTTACATCATCCCGACTTTCAATTTCAACTGCATACGTAATTAGTGAGATTCGAATATGTATTCATATTGTTTTTGGTATATTCTGAATTTTTTTCACTACGATCCGATAAGCTCAACTTTTGTTTAGACTATCATATAGACCTATTTGAGCCTTTTGGAGTCGATACTCTGGGCCCATGGGGAACAGGAGCTCATCGCGTTATCAAAACTATTTCACGGCGGCGTCTGGCTGGTGGAAACATAGCGTGACCCAAGAGTTGGCCCAGCGTATTAGCATTGTCATTGAACGTGGCGATGCCGCCAGAGTCTTGGAGACGCTGCCCTCTGTCAGTGATCTGGATCAGTTGAGTTATTTACCTATAGATCATATTAAACGATCCATAGACAACTATTTCGAATGTAGTTTATATTAATGTATATTATTCTGTAAATTTTCTGTATTAATTTATGTAAATTAGTATTAATTTATTGTAGATTATATAGACAGAGACTATATTCAATTCATATAGCATGTAAGACGATTCAAAGTGGTCCTTATGATTATATTTATAAAACTGTTTTGAATTTGAATGTAAGACTGCTTTAAAAATAACTATCTATATACAAGAACACAATTCCATTCAGAGAAACAATTTTGGTCAGTTTTGTGTTGATCCTTGATAACCCGCATCCGTTGTCCACGCCACTCCTATTATTATTAATATTTTTTCTGTTTGGAACAGTATTATCTGCCTCAGCCACGGGCTCAATACCATGCCTAATATTTCAAATAGGTGTCTTTAGAAAAACGTAAATTAGATTTTAATTTCTTTTAAATGAAACCTCCTTACTATATAAATATTAATTATCTTAACCTTGGAGAACTTACTTTAAAATATCGATGACTTTATGCATCTTAAATCGAGATAAGAGTAAATACTGACATCAATCAGATAAACACGAATGTAAACAATTCATATACAAACACCTAACAATAATTGACAGGTTTAAAAATAACAACAAATTAACAACAACATAGATGATAATATAACAATGCTATGACTGATAATTATAAACAAACGATTTGTCTTAGCATTTTAAGGTCCGAATGTCCGTCTGTCTGTTTTTTCGCCACTAATCAAGAGCTCATGCTCGTAGACTTATTGTGATGACATTTTGAGCGGTAGTTCATATAAATTTCAAAATTATGAAAAAAAACTTAAATAAAAAGTTTTTAGGAATACATACTTCTTCTAGAGCGGTTTTTAATTTTTAATTTATCGTGTGGCATATTATATAGGATAGTAGATAATAGTAGGATAGGTCTTTTAAAGATGAATTTGCATAAACAGATTTTTGGATACAGATATTAGTTTGATAAATTTTAGGCTTTAATGTGGTCATTTCAATGGAGTCCAGCAAAGTCTTGGGTCCTGACCACTTGTCCTTACTGACTTCCAAAGCCTTGGCTGTACGAGGCACTTGCGCTTGCCAAATATATCTTTATACTCGTATATACTAGTGGTCGCCCAATGGTCGAAATTCAACAATAATTAATTATTAAATAATTTATGTATTTTTTATGCATACTTAATTTATAAAAAATATTTAGTATTCTGCACTCCTTCTCTATATAAATAATAACTGTGCAAAATTTCATACTCCTCCGTCCGCGCAATTTTCGTAAAAAAGGGTACAAAGCTTATGCATCACGTATTAATATATAGATAAATCTTCTGTGCGTGTGTTTGTAATTAAACTCCTCCTAAACGGCTGGACCGATTTTGATGAAATTTTTAGTGTGCGTTCAAGTGGATTCGAGGATGGTTTAGATTTACAATTAGATATTTTTTTTCTTAACAAAAAGCGCGGACTAATTCGCGAACGGGACAGCTAGTTATTATACACTAGCTGCTGCCCGCGGCTTCGCACGCGTGGTACCTACATAAAAAGTAGCCTGTCCTTTTTCAAGGTCCCGTCTATCTCTATACCAAAACTCATCAAAATCGGTAAAGCGGTTTAGGCGTGAAAACGTAATAAACAGACAGATAGAGTTATTTTTGCATTTATAATATTAGTAGGGATATCAAAAAGAATCTGAGTAATACGGAAACACCTGGAAATAATATGATTCAATTTGGATGTTCAACGTCATAAACGTAGTCATCATGGTTTAGGTAAAGGTCAGCGTCTTGTATTTCTTATGAATCAATCGTGAGTAAGACATCTAATCAACAGTAACGCTGTCATTGTAATAAACTACACAAACCATGATTCATTATGGTAATTTGGTATTTGTATAAATGGTAGTGATCATTTGTTGATAAACATGTCTTAGATTTCTAGAAATGAAACAATTAAAAATGAAAACATATTTATTTCAGCATTCATATGATAGCATATACAATGCATTTTGATGCTGCACGAATTTTACATAGACCTTTCAGTGGGCTTCACACTAGCCAGGCCTGTGAAGACCAGAGAGACGATTTACTTTAATAAATTGACAGTAACCTCGGTCAGCAGTAAAAGTTAAAAAAATTAGCAATTTACACAAATTATCTAAGATACAATAACAATTTCTTAGGCACAATAGACAAATATGAATGCAAAAGACAATAATGGACAAATTACATATTCAGTAAAGTTACATTTTAGCAAACCACTACAAAGACACAATTAATTACAAAAATATATAAGACTCAATAGACAAAACATGGATGCAAATAATATGCTAAACTCATAAAGAGATTATGACGTACATTTATATCGTTTATACGATTGCTTTCTCGTACTTAATAATACCTACCTATGTGACGGGAATGACAGTCATCATCATCAGCCTATTATTGATACAGTTAAACATTGATATGACATCTTTAGCAAGCAGTTCGCAATGATCATCTTTGAGGCACTTTTTCATCCGAGCCGAACCGCCATTAACACCGATATATTCCCAGTATGGTTGTCTAGTCTAGTATTTGAGATGATAGTAAATTAATTGAAAACAAAGTCACTTCTAGGCCGCTTTAGATTAACATAGAGGGTATCTACCTCACTTCCTTTCGACATTACTTCCTGGGCCCTTTCTTTTGTATCAAAACTACAATGACTGATTATAATGCGAGACTCGAGTTCAAGAACACGTTACAAATCGGTCAGCGTATTCGAGAGGAAATGCAATAAACAACGGGATGCATTGCTAGGGGACAAATCAGTTGGGTGCTGTGACTCAGCCATATCAGGAACATGATACCGAGTAAATCGTTGCGTAGGTTCAAATGTCAACAACAGGACCAAAGGATTGATTGAACTTAAATAAACTATAGGCACTAAGTAGTCTTGAATGCTGAATTAATAAATATTGGTAGACAATTCAGGCAACAGCATCTAGCCCCAACTAAACTAAGGAAAGCTGTGGGAACCAGATGACTGATATAATAGTACCATCTCGTAGGTACATAAGATACTTTATAATAATATTACAACACCGAAACACAATTGCAAAACTTCTAAGCTCATCAAGTCATCACTAATCATCATCAGTTCCTGGGTGGGAATTAAACCTACAGCGTAGAAAGCATATTATTATGATTCTGTTCTTACTTTCAACAATGTAGGTAGGTACCTAACTTTGTTTGAGGCCCGAATAGTGCGCGGTACTATATTAACATTGTATATCAAATTTATGTCAAGATGTAAAAATCGTAAACGTAGATAAGTATTTACAAAATTGTTCAATTTATTTTGCCTAGATAAGCACGTTACACATTATACTAATAGATATAGTAGATATTTGTGGTATAGGTATATTAGGTGTAGTATTTTTATCGACGGTAATGCCAGGTTACTATCATGCTTGATAGTAACCTGGCATGTTTATCATGCATAATAAACATCCGTTAAAATCAATCAAATCAAAATATCTTTATTCGATATAACCCAGAAGGTCCATTTTGAATCGTATTCTTACATGCTAGTGAATCTATGTGCTGGTTCCTCCTAACCCCAGTTCAAGAAGAAACAAGTAAGAAACTAGTCTGGTCGTAACGCTATTATGTATGATGCTTAATTTTGTTACTAGCCTCCATCAGTTATGATGAAAAGTACTAAAGGGTGATTTCATTTATAGGGTAAGTATAGGTACCTTGTTTCCGGCAGTGATGTTATCATATAACAACAATGTGAATGTAATAACCTACTTATAATTCTATGTTACCTATAGGTAGTATAGATGTACATGTATTATCGTATGGTATCGATGTACGTATTTATACTGCTTTTATACGAATATCCTTAGCCTAGATACTGTTACGAGCCGGGTACTGATAAATTATGAAACCATTAGATTTTACCAAATAATAACTTTTATTTGAAGTTACCAGACACAGAACTAAATCCACTGATTCTACTAGTAAGTAAACTTCATAATAGAACACAATAAAAGTCACAACACTACAACACAACACAACTGATAAAACTTAAAAACTATCGCACTTGTATCACTTGTTAAGCCGGGAATAGAATGCCTGCATCCGCAAACCACCGCCGTATTTATAAGAGCGTCGAGTGCGTCGCGAAAAACCGCGACGCTACTCGAACGTTCGAGAACGAACCGGAACGCGCTAAAGTGTTCGCTTGTATTGTATGTAATAGACAGATATAGCTACCCCGTTCGCTCTTATGCATTCCATACGCGTACTCTGTAGTGCATCTACTCGATACCAGATGGCGTTGTAGGTGAATATTGAATGCGTCCGCCTGCCAACAGATAGAGCTATGCAGCGGGTGCAACAATACTTAACCTAATGATGCGTAGTTAAGTCGTCCTGATGCGAGTTTATTATTGTTACGAGCCGGGTACTGATAAATTATGAAATCGCTTGATTTTACTAAATAATAACTTTTATTTCAAAGTTACCACACACAGAACTTAATCCACTGATTCTACTAGTAAACTTTCCAATAAAACACAATAAGAGTCACAACACTACAACACAACTAATAACACTTCAAAACTTTCGCACTTGTATCAGTTGCTTAGCCGAAAATAGACTGACTGCAACGGCAAACCACCGCCGTATATATACGAGCGTCGAGAGCGTCGCGCAAAACCGCGACGCAACTCGAACGTTCGAGAACGAACAGGAACGCGCTCAAATGTTCGCTTGCAATAGAGAGATATTGCTATCTCGTTCGCTCTTATGCATTCGATACGTGTACTTTGTAGTGCACCTACTCGATACCAGATGGCGTTGTAGGTGAATATATAATGCGGCCGCCTGCCAACAGATGGAGCTATGTATCGGGGGCAACATTATGTTACCCACCTTTTACATTATAGTCCATCCACATTGCCTACATTCGTTACAACAAAGTAAGGTATACATACACACATACATAACGTACCTACGTAGGTACTGGGTAAAGTGTCTATAATCAAAGTCGAAGGGTCTACCTATTTACTCTCCTCTTACTAGTTATTTTGAACCAGTGTGGGGAAAAGTTAATAGTGCGCCTCAGAGTCTCGCCTCTGTCTTCGAACTTTTTAGGTTCTACGACATGCCGGTTTACTCACGATGTTTTCCATGGGTCTATCTTATGGACACACACTGCTAAGTACCTACTTGTATTAGATTAATTAACAGACATGTACAGAATAATATAAATACATGTGTGAATCAGTTGACCTATAAAGGACCGTTCAAGTTGGTTATGTGATGTATAAGTAAGCTGCCCATTTACTAATGAGTTACTGTACCTACTTAACTGAGTAAGTTGTGAGAGTTTATTATTGTACATCACCGATCATCAGTCAGCATACGAATAAAACATACTAAGATTACAATATCAATCAATTCACTTTCTTCCAGTTCATAAGTCATTCGAATTATAACAAGGTGTCATTATAACGGGAAATCATATTCCACTGCGCAAACATTCATCAATTTCCACTGCACCAGCTATAACCCGCTGTCGAGTTACCAGACCAGCCTAGCTGGAATTTTGCCAAATACACAGAAAACACCAACGCAACGCAACTCCTGAATCGTTTGGACATAAACTTAATTTTTAGATAAAGCCAATTTAAACTTTAAAGAATTGGGTGCTCTAAATATTTGTCCAAATGTAAGCTAAGCACTTATATTCTGTCTGGTAGATGAGAGCTCTAATTTCATGAGATAAACAAGATCAATGTAGACAAGACGGTCGTAAAAAAAAGACCGTTGGACAATACATTAATTTAGCCAATGGAGCTCATCATCGGAATTACAATAGGAGACGCGCTATATTTGACAATAACAAGTATCACTGTGACTTTGAAAAAAACTATGATGTAATTGGAATACAGGGTATCTATACCTATATTAATACGTGAAGAAAAAACTTTGTACCCCATTTTACAAAAATTGTGCGGACGAAGGAGTATGAAATATCGCACACTTAAGTTTATATAGTGCAGAATGAAAATTTTTTTTACATTCTTTTTATTTTAATTAGGTAATTATGGTCTAATTTCGATCAGTGGGCGAACACTAGTATAAATAAATTAGGAAACAACTTTGATAAGTAGACGCATATCTACCACAACCTAAAAGATTTGGTAGTTATGGCATGGGCTCCCCATGTCATAACTACCACATTCTAAGAAAACGCAATCGATTTTACCAAACGACTAAGTTGTATCTTGAAGATCAAGAAAAGATTATGGCAAGACTACTATGATATTTTAGACTAAGACACTTGTCTAGTGATGAGTATGGCAATGAGCAGTATGGTCTCTCATCAAAACAAGATTTAGTCAGCGCCAATGAGGTTTTATATATAATATCATTGGTCAGCGCTGGTTTTTTTTCTCAACCCAACATACCAACGAGTGCCTACATTAGAGCTAATTGCAATTTGTTAACCGAGTAGGTAGGTATTTATATTTCCAAAGCTATTGTTTAATTACTCGTATACATATTGGTATGTGAGCACTTTAGAAATTGTGGGCGCGCAATATCAAAAATTTGCGTGCGCCTTCCAATTTGCCTTTGCAATTTTCGAGCAGTTTGCCTCATTCAGATGAAATACAGAAGTTGAGAAACCCACTAAAAACTCTATTTATTGTCAGGACTAGAAGAATGGGCTCGGCTATATCAATTCCATTGTCGTTCATTGGCCTCATTTTTTTCGTTGTTTATAGTTTCGCACGAAGACTGTTATTTAATTAGGTCATGTGCAAAGCGCAGAACACCCTTGATTCCTATACAATCGAAGTTTTTAGTTTATATCGATATAACAAGTCTAAAGTGTAGTGTTGAGCTTTGTAGCTAATAAAGTATTTCTATGATGGCTTTCTACAACTTTAAAATTTAACATAAAATTTACTTAGGAGTTTTTTTTAACGTTTTTTTAAATAAAATGTTGCTGTATGTAATAGGTACCATCTGTCTGTAACCATTATGTATATCCACAAAATTGAAAATTAACTCCGATTCTGAAATATACCAGGAACTTCGGTTGCATAGCATAGAAGGACCGCTTTTGTCCCCGTAACGGAATTTCATTCCAGTCACATACATATATGGCTACTTTCTAGACCAAAATATAATAAATGTTATTATTTTCCGTATCAACCAAGTCTTTACCTGTATAATAAGTTATCATTCGTGTTATGACTAATAAAATGCTTGCATCGAAAGCAGCTAAGGCCAACTAGTCTTACAATGCAAAAACAGCTTCTACTATAAATGGCAAATATGAATAATGTACAAGTATCCCTTTAGTTACGTATTAGTTTTTTCCTTACCTACGGCATTTATAGCGTCAGAGTTTGGCTACTAACTCATCCTAAAAACTTACTTACCTACTCATGATTATGAATTATCATGATACCACACAGACCTCATTGCACCTACCTTGTTTCTATTTGTCTATTTATTTTTCTTTTAGTGTATGTAAGTAGATAAGTTTTTTATTTTATTTTTGTACTTTATTGTGTGTATGTGTAATGTTATCTAACGAATATTATAAATGCGAAAGTAACTCTGTCTGTCTGTTTGTAATGTTTTCACGCCTAAGCCGCTGAACCGATTTTGATGAATTTTGGTATAGAGATATATGGGACTTTGGAGAAGGAGATAGGCTACTTTTTATGTAGGTACCACGCGTGCGGAGCCGCGGGCAGAAGCTAGTGTCAAATAAAGCTTTTATCTATATATCATCTATTTAGGTAAATCGCGTAAAACGAGAATTAACTACAAACGAACCATGGTATTTTATATAAGTTTACATCTTGGTTGTAAGCACGTCTCAAATCGTAAAAACAATGACTCCCGCTGAGAAACCAGATTCTTTTATTAGAACAATGAATCAAGTTATCCTGTTGTAAAAATAACATAAACGTTTGTATTATGTAAGCTTGTTAGGTTATAAAGTAGGTTACATATTAAGCAGCAACATATTTTAGACTGCACCTCTAATTTTAGGATAGAACGTCAGTGCTTTTTAGGGTTCCGAAGTCTACAAGGAAACCTTATTGTTTGGCTATGTCCATCTTGTCTAAGTGTCTGTTTATCCGCCCCTAATCAGCCCTCTTGCTTTAAATCTTGTCGTAAATAAATTTTGCACGGAAATCCATATTAGATGGCTCTTGCAAAGTTGTGCAAAAAAATTTGGATAAAATATTTTTAATGGTAGTACCACTCCTACATATGAAGTGTTGATTTTTTATAACCAACTGTGTGGCATATCGTTAGACAGGTATTTTAAAGATATTTAAAGGTTTCTTATATAGTTTTTCGTTATAGAAATTCGTTTGATTCGTTTGAATTATAAAGCTTTGAAATAGCCATTTTTGATAGAGGCCAGCCTCTGGCGAAACTGCTGATGTTTGTGGAAAGCTCAAATGTTTTCAAGATAAGTATATAAATTAAAAGGAAAATTATCACAGCTGGTAAGGCTTTACTAGATTTTAGAAGGCAGTTTGAATAAAAACAAAAAGCTCCGTACTTTATTTTTGTTTTGTTATGGTGTTGAATTGATTCAAATCAAATCAAACATTCTTTATTCCATAAATCACAAGGACCACTTTGAATCGTCTTCTTACATGCTAGTGAATCTAGGTGCCGGTTCCTCCTAAACTCAGTTCAAGAAGAATCCGGCAAGAAACTTGTCTGGTCTAACAGTTTTTTGTATGATCCTTGTCAATTTTGTTACGGATGCCGAGTCAGCCGATCGACCTTATGTCCAATGACATAATAATCTGAGTTGTCATAATTTGTCATGCATATCCTAACGCTTTTTAGATTATGTTACTACATAATCTAATCTTGATCAGGTAAGTAGATAGGTACGAGTACGTTTTGGTTATTCTTAACACAAAAACGCAATTCAAATGTTTGTTTCATAAAACAGTTGATTATCGTAAATCGCTTTCAGACCCAGAGTTTATAATTACAGGAAAGGAGCCTCTGAGGCGCACTTTAACCCTTTCACCACACTAGTTACACTGACACGTTAAGAAGTATAACTGTATAAGTACATAGTTAGCCCTGCTCCTATTCTGCTGCATTCAATCGAAGGACGAAGCAGTCTATTTATCTATAAGTAGGTATCAGTTTGTTCTAGTTAGACTACCTGACATAGGTATTTTTATGTCGCTAGTTTGCTAACAGGCTTGCGTGTACTTGCCTTGAAACGATACGAAAGACAATGCTATTTGTAATCTACTACCATAGACATTATTTCTGTTCACAGCCGTAAGCACGGCTATAGTTACTTACATTTTCCATGTTTTAACTAGGTAACACGTAGGTAACTATATACATTTCAATAGCTTAAGCCGGCTGATATGGTTACAAACAGTGAAACAGTCACACTTTATGCTTTGGTAACTTCCCCCACTTCACAAACGAATACTTACGCTAATTTATTTTCCAATATCCTGAATACTTATAATAAATACTAATTCAAAAAGTTTCAGTTTTTTTCCCAGTTCAAATTCAAATACAAATTCATTTATTTACCAAGATAATAAAAATACAGTGTTAACAAACTTACTGATGGTCCCCGCACTAGGGCAAGCCTGTATTACCCTTTCGTACTTCGTATAAGTGTGGCCAACTCTTCCCACAAAATTGTTTAATAAGCAAGATTTTTCCCTTTTTTTGTAGAGATCGTTATACAGTCGGGAGAAGGTCACCTTTCGCTACCGAGAGGGCATTCAGTGCCAGAGGGTAATTGATACGAAAGTAGAGAGGCTATGGAGAAAAGAACCTTGTCCTACATCCATATAATCCATTAATCGCTATGATTCTATTAACAATGAAAAAAGAATGACTTCATATTTTTTTGTGTTTACATTAGGTATAGATTGTTGTTAGCCAAGCACGTATGTACCTTGAACTGTGTAGGAGACTATTATCGCTATTTCGCAGTTACAACGATCGACTAAGGTTCAATTTAGCGCTTCCTGCAATGTGGTCTATAACCATATCATACACAATACATATACATACACAATACATAATAGTGTAATGCTAATGAAACGAGGGGACAGACAGCTGGCGGGACGGATGACCTTCAACGCTTTTCACGAGTTATGGCTACATCTAATGTTTTGCTTTTCATATCTACTTCAGGCAATCCTTGCTGATTTATTTCCTATGTTTTGCACTCGGATGCAATGTTCGAGTTCCGAAACAGGAACAAGAGCAAATCCTCAGAATACTTTTAAAATAAAGTGAACACTTGCAGTTCCTTAAGTATTCTTATGAAAAACAATTATCATTAATTAAGTACTTATACCTTAATGGAATTTCCAAATAGCGAGGTCTTTTTTTAAATGTTTCAAGTGATTTGCAATGCAAATATGGAATTGGACAGCATCGCGGCCTTGGTTCTCGGACAGACCACACATTAGACTCACACGGCGACGGCATCGCGGTGCTATGCTGTTTTATGCAAGGCGCAATTTTCGCTGCATCGATCTACATAATTCGAATGCGACCAGTGGCATTGACTCCTTCCTTTCTAATGTTTTGTCATTTGTTGTCCACCAACTGAACACATACATATCGTAAATTATTGTTTACGGAAATATCTATGATTATCGACGAGCATGGATTAGCGAACAGTTTCAATTTATTTAATTACTTAACAAAAAGCTAACTGGGTAAGTACCTACTAGGTAGGTAAAGGTAATGTTCGTACGTGGTTTACATTACGAACGTTAGGTATGGGCACAGTTTACCGAACTGCTACTTATGGAGTCGATTGCGAACTTCCCAACAAATACATGTGGTAGGTAGTGTAGGTACGGTGTGTTCCAAAAAGCTCAACCATTTATATTTTGCTATATTCTCAAGAGGTTAGGTACTTCCTAATAAAATAACAATAAACACTCAACATGCTTGAAGAGTTTAAGATCAGTTTAGGTACAGCCAGCGCGGCGACCGCGTGATAAGACAATGATGGCAATTCAGTTGGTTCATTTCTAAAATTAGGAATTGTCTAAAATATATTTAGTTAGTCATAGCATTTGTAAAACCTATTCGGTTGGTACCATCTAACTAAATTAGGAACGCTCAATTAAGTTAGATAAACTTAAATTAGCATAAGGTGGTAGCAGCAGAATTCTAAGGTTAATTTGACAGTTCAAAACCTAATATAAGCTAAAATTAGTTAGGTTGGTGCCAACAGAATTGAGGCCAAATAAGGGTCTACAAACGTATAAAAATTACAAAGAAAATATTCGTAGGACATATTTATACTATTTCATAAGTTTGTGTTATTAGAGGCTTGTGTTTAACGCCTATCGACACAAATAAAGATTAAAATTAAATAAATAATAGTTTAAAAAAACTAAAAACACGCTTTATATAGAAAACCAAACTAAAAAATTTTAAATGAATTTTAATAAATGTAAGTAAGGAAAAAATTTTTTATTTTAAAAAAGCGTGGGGTGCATGGTGTCAATAGTTAAAAATATTTCATTGACAGATATGAGAAGAAGGATTATCATTTCGATAATATCTTAAAAAGCACCCCACGCTTTTTTTAAATAAAACATTTTTTTCTTACTTAGGTACCTACATTTATTAAAATTTATTTTAAATTTTTTAGTTTGGTTTTCTATATAAAGCGTTTTTTTTTAGTTTTTTAAAACTATTATTTATTTTCTACATTTTTAGGATAATCGGATATTTTTTTTTTACTAATTATTGCATTGTCATCGGTCTTTGACAGGTGTGCAAAATTTGAATGAAATTTGGCCATTTCAAGTGGGTCAAAATCGCGTCCTAAGGAGTCGGTTACAAACATACAAACATAAATACAAGTGAAGCTAATATAAAGCGTATAAAAAACGAGCGAGCGTTACATTATGAAACATTTGTCACCTCACCTTGGTATAGGTACTGAATTAGTTTATATAAAAGCAAACTTTATACACGACACTGTAGGTTAAGTGCACAGCTGATGCGCACACACACGAATGTGCGCGTGTGTGACTGTTACCAACAGTACCAAACTCTCGGAAAATGGGTTGGTACCATCTGACGGCCAACTCCACTTCAGCACGCGCTTATTGTTCATTGTCATTGGCATAGGCGCTCAAATCAATCGAGCGAGCGCTTTCCCGACGATAGGAAAGACATGTCAATAAATTACAGACTTCTACTTGTTACACAAAGATGTCTTTACCATGCGAAAGTGTGGCACATGCTATTGAATCAGCATTAGCATACCTTATTGGCAGTCACAATAACGTAACGGTCATTCGTTCCATTGTCGATGCCTTACCGACATGGTATGCTACGCAGGTACTTACGACAAAATAGACGTTCTGTTACATAATAATGAGAGAAACTCTGTTACGCCCGTCGAAATAAAATATTAAGTAATAACTAATAACATAAGACCACTCATTGTTCATTAATCTTATGGCACCTATTATGCCATATATGGCCATGGCCCATATATGGCAAAGAGATTTCAAACAAGGGCCACCTTGTTTGAAATCTCTTGCAACTGGATATCAGAAGAACTATGCTACCGGTTCTCTTGTGGGAAATAAAAGCCAAATGGTGGTATGATGAATGAGGTAGGTTTATTATTATTTAGGTTTATTAGGTAGGTACTTTTACATTATAAAGCTTTTTAATTCATTCGTTTGCTGAAGATTACCAATCGAACATTTGCTCTCATCTATTTCGAGTCTCATCTCGTCTTTAGTTTATTAATAACAAGTCACAAAATAAGATGCTATACATATAGCTACATAATGAGACTAACTTACCAATAGATTATCATAGATTTCAAACTCATTCCGATACTTAGATAAACTTACCTTTTTACCTTATCTACTAGCGAAGTTTCGCCGTGGCCGCCGTGGTAACTGTGACGTCACAGGGACGGTCGCCGCCAGTTATCGAATGATGGTGAAGTAAGAGGGCCGGCTGCGCTCGGGCCGTCCCAGTGAAGTCACATGCACCCGCGTACATTGATTTTACCGGCAGGAACGGCATAATGTTTATTACTTAATATCTTCGTAAGTAATGGTCCGATTTGGATAATTCAAAAAAGTATAATTCTTATGTCATAAAGAATAACGTGGATACTAGTTCTTTTGAATTTGCTATAACTTTACTGATCCTCATTATTAACTTATAAGATGATCCGCAGTTTTACCTTACCTAACCAGTATTCTCCAATCTTTTCAGATTCGATGAAGGCCACGATGGTTTCCTTGACCTGACCGAGGTGAAGCGTATGATGGAGCGGCTGGGGGCGCCCCAGACGCATCTCGGACTCAAGGCGATGATCTCCGAGGTAGACGAGGATGGAGACAACAAGATCAGCTTCAGAGAGTTTCTACTTATTTATAGGTAACTAAGCAAATACCTCCTGTGGTTTGTTTTAGCTCTACGCGATAGCATCTCGCGTCATGGGTTATAGTCAAAAAAAAAAGAACAGCAGATGTTTGGCCAAAGTCAAGTCAAAAGATACTTTATTCAATACAATCACAAGGATCACTTTGAAACTTCTTACATACTAGGTGAATTTAGGTGCCAATTCATCCTAACCCAAGCCCGAGAAGAATTGGCAAGAAACTCGTCTTGGTCCTAGCGCTTTTTTATATGATCCATCTTATAACTACCTTAACTACGAAATACTAATACAAGAGAGTTTATACATTTCAAGTATGTCGGTTAACTGTCTGACGGCAGAGCGACATGAGGCCATGCATTCTTATCAATACAGTCATCTATATTACAATCAGCTTTCTTCAAAAGACTACCTTTTATGTATGCTTTAAATTTCTTAATAGGTAGTTTAGTAGCATTATCAGCTGCTTTCCCCCAGAGAATGATGCCGTATGACAAAACACTATGGCAGTAACTGAAATAAACTAGTCTAGCTGTAGCTTCATCAGTAAGCCACCGTATCGCACGAACTGCATATGCAGCGGAACTAAGCCTACCAGCAAGTGTTTCGATTTGTGGTCCCCACTGAAGTTTTGCTTCAATATTAAGACCTAGGAAGATCGTGGAATCTACAAGATTCATTGCCTCTCCACTCATTTCAATGTTGGTCGGGCTATAAATAACATTTGGCTTTAAAAATTAAAGACGTATCGCCTGCAAATAAAACTATATCACAAATATTTTTTACAAAAAAAAGGTAAATCGTTAACGTATACTGGGAATAAAAAAGGGCCTAGTATCGAACCCTGAGGTACCCCTATATTAATATTGATCTTGAAGACCTCTGACCACCCACGTCTACTTTCTGGACTCTATTGGATAGATAAGACTGTATGAGGTCATTCGCCCGGTTTTTAATGCCATAATATTTTAACTTTGTGATTAGGGTTGAAGGACTCACACAGTCAAAGGCCTTAGATAGATCGCAGAATACCCCAACTGCATCCTGCGACTTCTCCCAGGCCTAAAATATATGCTTTAAGAGCGCTATACCTGCATCAGCTGTTGACCTACCATTAGTAAATCCGTATTGATTACTATGTAGCAGGCCGTTAACTTTAAAGTGATATAATAACTGTTTCAGATTTTTTTTTAAAGATTTTACTTAAGGTAATATCGATATCGGTCTATAATTAGCGAGATCACTTTCACTTCCTAACTTAAACATAGGAATGAGTTTACTGTGTTTCATGAGATCGGGAAAAACTCCCTCGTCGATACATCTATTAAAAATATAAGCTAAACATGGTGCAATATCTAAGATAATGACACCCAGCACCTCTGTAGACATTTTCCAAAGATCTTCTGTATTTGTTATATTAATTAACTTGAATGCTTTTACAATACTAGCCTCGTTAATATAGCTAAAACTAAACTCATTCTTACATTTTGCAACACTAGATTCTAATAAAACGGAAGCTCTGGAGGCTGAAGAGTTTAACGATTTGGTCACTATTTTTGGTATATCTGAGAAAAAACTATCAAATGCATTCTCAACATCCTGTTCCTTTGTCAAAATTGTACCGTTTATATTTAATTTGAACTATATATTGCGAGCCCTTGATTTACCTGTTTCATTATTAATTAATTTCCAACAATTTTTAATTTTTTTTTCATTCCATTCTAAAACTACCTTTTATAACTGAGAAAAAATCGGCACCTACTTACTTATCAAATGAATCAGATTATAGCACCTTACTCTAGGTATTCCGTGATTGCGCCCATTAGTATATATACCAAGGCTTACCAAGGTCACTTTTATCGTCTTGCCCGTAACAAATTTCAAGTTTGGTTATTTTAATTAGGTAAATATTTTCTGATGTAAACTGGAACCGGATACCGGTTCCAGTTTAGGTTTAAAATATTAGGTACATTTATTAAATATTTGAATGAGTAACTTAGCACGCAAATTACTTAACTATTTCCTTATATTTTCTTATGCCAATAAAACAATTCTGTAACAGCTAGGTACTAACATATATTGCTTGATTCCTACTAGGTTAGTACTTACTTTTACATTTCTTTTCAGAAAAGCTCGGCTTGGGGAACTTGAAATGGACTCTGGTTTAGAAGCCCTCGCCCGGTTAACCGAAGTCAATGTGGACGAGGTAGGAGTGAACGGAGCTAAGAACTTTTTTGAAGCCAAGATAGAAGAACTGTCAAAAACAAACAAATTCCACGACGAAATCATCCAGGAGCAAGAAGAAAAACGGCGGGAAAATGAAGAAAAGGCACGCAGAAGACAAATGTTTCAAGAAAAAGCTGCTTTATTTCAACACTAAAATAGAATAAATGATATAAAGCTGTTACCATGAATTACATTAAAATTTATATAGTAAGTAACTCTTTATAGTTCTCTTCTCACTGACAGTTCTGCTGGTAGCTGGTCTCTTTGTGAGAGAGGATTGCTAAAGGCATTTTTATGCAGTGATCATTAACTACTAGGTATTACAAACTATTAACTAATTAATAATAATAGGTACTTACAAGGCCTAATATTCACAAAATAATTTGTTATAAATTAATGTTATTTAGCTTTACAATCAAAGAGTATGTGTTGAGATGTAATGTGTTGTTATATAAAAAAAAATATGGGTCTTTTATTATTAACATAATTATGTATGAACTGCAACTTTTGCATTGTATTCTATCAGTAAAAGATCGCAATTAAATCGCAACTATCTAGATATACTCGTAAATGGAGTAATATTAGTGATGCATAAACGAACCTAATATTTTTACTTAGTTCCGATTTTATTTTTATTATTGTATGTTAGGTATTTGCTATGGATTTTATACTAAGTTGTATGTGATGTTGATAAGGATATTATAAAACCAGGTTAATAAATTAAATAAATGTTTTATGTAATAATTGTTTATTGTTTATTACACTTATCTACTTAAAACTAGAAATTAACATTTTCTACTTATGACACTGAAAAAGTATTAGCATGAGAAATGTAATTTGAATATTTCTAGCAAAAACTTTGAGAACCAGCAAAATATTATAAATAAAGACAAATTAATTATTCTTAATTTATTGTCACTATATATACCTATACTTACCTACTCTATTCACTGGGAAGTAAAAAATCAGTTCTTTCATACAATTTAACTTTTTAAAGTGTATAACTGAATTGTGATATGTTTGCAAAAGCATTTTATGTAGGTTAGTTACCTTCATTAAACTCTGTTTTTTAAACAAGTTTTTTCATTTGTTTATAAAATTATATAAATAAATGATCTAATCTTTGCACCTTTACTTATAAGCTGGTCTAAACTTCTGTCAAGAGTTAATCGCATTTAAATCTCGTTTTGTAAGATTAATCTTAACTTAACCCTTTACCGCATACGCACCTAAATCCGGAACAATAACTTTAATCACACGTCGCGTCGTGGACAATATACGCCATCTCTGTATTTAGTTTAGCACTCTTTGCATTGGCTATTGTTCGTACAACTTACAAACAAACAAGCGGCGCCTCTATATTGGTATTTAGATAGTCGGTAAAGCCGCCATAATGGCGGACATAGTGAGGATGAAAATGTATCAGACGATGATGAGTATCGAATGCTAAAACCGCCGGGTATATAATATACCCGATATATTATCAGATAGTGAAGTAGATAGTGATGATAATGTTAATTCTCATGATGAACATGAGCGCGAAACTGAGATAGTGGAAGAAAGCAACCAGTCTTCTGCTTCTAAGGCACGTTCCTCAGGGAAAAAAAGCATAAGGTGGTGTGGACTGATGAAGGCATTGTATATGATGAGTCGAGTACTACTTTTATGGGTTTTGAAACTCTTCCAGACGAAATTATGCGAATCACCATCCAACCAACCAAGACATCCGTAAATGTTTATAGGCATATTAATTTACATGTCAGTAGTTCATTTGCCTAGCACACGTCATTATTGGAAGAAGGGCACATAAATGTTGAATAGGTGGCTTCCGTGATGACGTGCAAAAAATTTGAAGAAATGAAAAAAAATGTTTTTAATGAAAATAAGTGCGAAGTCCTAGTGATCCTAAACATAATAAGCTTTAGAAAATACGGCATTTTCTAAATATAATAGGCGATAGGTTGTTGACAGTGCCAAATGAAGAGATTTTAGCTATCGATGAGCAGATGATCCCCACAAAAAATCGCACTTCAGGAATAAGACAATACAACTCGAAAAAGCCTCCTAAAAGAGTTACTTGAATTATGTGTTCAGTGGAGCCAGTGGGTTTAGTTACGATTTTGAAGTGTTCAATGGAAATGATCCTGCCCACCTAATAACTGTTCAGGTCTAGGAGTCCCGTTAAATATCGTACAGAGATTATTCCTAACTGTTCCAAATAACGTGAACTATAAAAAAATATACGATAATTGGTAGCTAGCTTGCAACTAGTGGCCACCTTACATCAAAAAGATCTCCTCCCTTTAGGTACGAGTACTACACAACTGAATAGAGCCCGAGATTCCGAGACCCGAGAGAGACCCGAGTTTGATGAAGAAAAAACGTGGTTATTGTGTAGAAAAATCTACAGTAATATGTAGGTGATGTTCAACTATCGGTCACCACATGGGTTGACAACAAGACATGTTAGTTAGCTTATGTTCCTCATTTATGTGGGCAAAGAACCAATGGCGTCGGTCAAAAGGTTCCTTAAAAAAGCAAAGACACATTTGAAATGAATAAACTCTCTTGTATTAGTATTTCGTAGTTAAGGTAGTTATAAGATGGAGTATGTAAAAAAGCGCTAGGACCAAGACGAGTTTCTTGCCAGTTCTTCTCGGGCTTGGGTTAGGATGAATTGGCACCAAAATTTACCTAGTATGTAAGACGTTTTAAAGTGATCCTTGTGATTGTATTGAATAAAGTATCTTTTGACTTGACTTAAATAAATTATCTGTTTAACTTTTTTATATTTCATACCTACTTGTTTTTAAGTTTCTGATAGAGTATAGCGATTTGCGCCCTCAAAAAGTAACTTGCTCAGGGAGGTGTAATTTTAATGGTTGATTATATTTTGTATGATTGTTACAGAAATGAATAATACTGCTCTACAATGTACAATGAACGCGTCTGCACTGGAGAGCAGTAATTCCACGCAAAATTCTGCTGAAGTTGTGAAACTGCGAGCAGACAATAAGCGACTGATATCAGAACTTACACAGTAAGTTGCTAAGTTGTATTACTCTGGCCTGTCTGCTCAGTTGGTAGTAACTCTGTCTTCTGTGCTGTAGGTTGGAGGTTCGATTCCTACCCAGAACAAACATTTGTTTGATAAACAAATGTTGCTGTGCTGTGTTTAGGTGTTACAGAGTATCCTAGTATTTAAAAATATAGTCATCATAATACAAGCTAAAATTGATGTACTTTGACCAAAATCAATAACTATATAATATAAGTAAGGGTGGAGTAGATCTCCGGATTCGATGTTAGGATTTTACAGAATAAAGAGAAGAGGTAAAAAATGGTATCATTGAATATTTTTCCATTTCATCGATCTCACTTGTGTCAATAATTGGCTATTGTGGAGAAGACGCAGTAAACAAAAAGGTGATGATAGCTATATACCTTTGCTGGATTTTAAAATATTACTGGCAAATATATTGATGCAAGAAGAAGTAAGAGTTTATACACCTTCTACACGCAAATGAACGACCGTTGAATCAGGTTGAGAGAACATAAAAAATAGATTAAAAACTCCTTTTCAAGTCCATTAGAAACAGTTTTTTCGGAGGAGAAGTAATGTTTGATAAAAAGAAAGCCAAACGGCCGCACGTAGTTGAGCTACAAGACATATATAAGGAAACACTCAATTTCAAAAAAATTTCAGCGCTTCATCTTAATCCAACGTTCCGCTCTAAAATTAAAGCACAAATGCACAAAAGCACGGCGCAAATATTGAGTAATGATGTAGCAGCAATTTTAATACTGTTTGCTGAAACGTTTAAAAACGGCTCCGCTGCCGCCTACGACGTGTTCGCGCCCCCGGCTGCGCCTCCGGTCCGCATAACGCAGCCCACCGCGTCCGCGCCCGCGCCGCTTGCCATGGTCCGCGTGCCACAGCCACACGCCAGCACCGTTGCGCCCACGCCCGCAGCCGGAACTGCGGCCTCGCCTCACGCGCCGAACTTGAAGAACATTGGAGGGAAAGCCAATGCCCCACCGTACGCGTCTTCAGCTACAGTCGTTCCAAACCCTAAAGCCAGATCTACGAAGTCCACAAGAAGAACTGCGCTCGAAGCCCGATTAACACTCCAAAGGAAGCAACTAGAAGCCGCCCAGAACGCCGTAGCCCTAGCCGAAACGGAGTTAGAACTGGGGCATTGTCAATCCGAGGAGGATTTTGATGCAGAATTCGAATGCGAGAGGGCTACGCAAGTCGAACAGTGGGTCAATCACACGACCACTTACTTGGAACAACCGGCGCTAGAACGAGAGCAACCAATCAAAACAGAAATAAAAGAGCTAGCCGACGCCATCATAAGCGCAACTAGAAGCACCCAACCACACAGAGTTCCCCCCAAGATATGGGATCTGCCAGATTTCAGCGGAGCACATGAAGACTGGCTACCATTCAAGAGAGCGTTCCTAGACAGCAAGCCGCTATGCACCGACGTACACAATGTGGCCCGCCTACGGAAATCCATAAAAGGCGCGGCGAAAGAAGCAGTAAGAGGCCTATTGTTCGTCGCATCCGATCCCGACGACGTCATCGCCGCGCTTGAAAGAAGATTTGGAAGACCGGATCAACTCGCGCTCTCCGAACTACAGAAAATCAAGGAACTAACCAAGATCGGAGACAACCCACGCGACACATGCGTCTTCGCAAGTCGGATAAACAACGCCGTAACTACGATCGCCGCCTTGAATAAGCCGCACTACTTACACTCACCAGAAACGAGTAAGTGCATCGTCGAGAAGCTCCCGCCTGTATTACGACACCGGTGGTTCCACTATAGCGCTCTGGTTGGCGAAAATGAACCTGAACTGATGAAACTAAGAACATTCCTGGACACTGAAGCAGAAGTATGTAGTGCGTACGTGCCCCCCGAGACAACGAACAAGAAAGAAAGAGAAAGAAGATACCCGGTGCACGCAACGCAAGAGGCGGACGAACGCGAACATGAAACTGTCGCCGCCGTGAACGAACACTACAAAAGGTTCTGTTTTCAATGCCAGGGCGAACATTGGCTGACCGAATGTCCAGCCTTCAAGGAAGCTTCGACGGACGACAGATGGGAAGTAGCAAAGAAACATAAACTTTGCTTTCGCTGTCTTCGTCGAAGACACATGAGATCTTCGTGCAGGGGACAGCCTTGCCGCAAGTGTAAAAGGCCACACCACGCCATGCTGCACTCGGAGCCCGCACCTCGCACCCCTGCACAACCCTCACAGCCAGATGAGGACGCACGAACGCCAGAAGATGATGATAAAAGAAGAATAGTGAAATCCGTATACGCGACGGCAGACGGAACCAAGACCTACCTAAAAATGATTCCGCTAGATGTCTACGGCCCCGAAGGGTCAGCCCGCGTCCTGGCACTGTTTGACGAGGGTTCAACAGTATCGCTCCTGGACGCAGTCGTAGCCGCTCGCATTGGAGCCACCGGCGAGAACGATCCTCTTACACTTGAGACCGTCGGTGGAAAAATAGTGGAAAATCGAAACTCTCAACGCATGAACCTGAGCATTAAAGGGGCGCACCGGAGGGACAAAAGGACCCTCAGAGGAGTACGCACTGTGGAAGAACTGATGCCATCGCCGCAGTACGTAAGCAGAAAATCACTAGAAAATTGCAGCCACCTGAAGGGAATGATCGATAAACTGATTTACGAGACAGAAAAACCAGCACTGCTGATCGGCCAGGATAATTGGGACCTCATCGTGTCCCGCAAAATCCTGAAGGGAAAGCAAAACCAACCGGCTGCTTCACTTACCAGCCTGGGTTGGGTGCTACATGGGTGTACCGGAGCTGCCGCCTCGCCAGTCTGCTACGTCAACCACTGCCGCAGCATAGACAAAGATGAAGAAATATGTGAAATGATCAAGCAGCACTTAGACTTGGAATCACTCGGAATAAAACAACATCGCCCCAGCAACGACGCCGACCAGCGAGCGCTCACTGTCTTGGAGAAAATCACGAAGCAACTCCCAGACGGGAGGTACGAGTCAGGCTTGCTGTGGAAGAAGGAACACGAACAGTTACCGAATAACTATGCCCAAGCATTCAACCGGCTTATGGGCATAGAGAGAAAATTAGACAAAAATGCAAGCCTGAAAGAAGAATACAGAAAACAGTTAAAGAATCTGATGGACAGTGGCTACGCAGAGGAAGCCCCGGCCAACTCTACGCCGGGGCGAACTTTCTACTTGCCTCACTTCGCCGTGATCCACCCACAGAAGAAGAAAACAAGAATCGTGTTCGACGCCGCCGCGAGATACGAAGGACGAAGCCTCAACGACGCGCTACTACCGGGCCCAGATCTACTTCAATCTCTGTTTGGAGTGCTCCTACGATTTCGAGAAGGCCCCGTAGCGATCGTAGCCGACATCAAAGAAATGTTCCTCCGTATACGAATGAGAGAAGAGGACAGAGATAGCCTGCGTTTCCTGTGGCGCGACGACGAAAGGAAGACACGGCCGAAAGAATTCAGAATGACATCGGTTATTTTCGGCGCCGCATCATCGCCCGCCACAGCGATCTACGTCAAGAATGCTAACGCGCAGCGCTACGAAAAGAACAACCCGAGGCAGTCAAGGCAATCATCCGTCATCACTATATGGACGATTACCTACAAAGTTTCGCGACGGCCGACGAAGCAAAAAGCACGGCTGAACAGGTCGACAAGATCCACAGAGAAGCCGGTTTCAAACTCCGTCAGTGGGCAAGTAATAGAGAGGAAACCATAGCCAACCTAAGAGGAGAGAACGCTCCAGATGAAAAGAAACTGAGCGAAGAGAAAACCCTCGGCATGCGGTGGCGCGTAAAAGAAGACGAGCTATCATTCAACATCGGTCTGAGAAACACACCGCCCGAGGTTTACGAACGAAAAAAAACGCCGACGAAAAGAGAAGTGACGAGTGCCGTTATGTCAACATTCGATCCGATGGGCCTCGTCACTCCAGCCCTCATCCAAGGAAAGAAATTGATCCAAGATTTGTAAAGAAACGGGCGTAAAGTGGGACGAGGCCATCAGTACCGAGCAGAGAGAAGCCTGGGACCGCTACATCGACGACATCGCGACGCTGCGCGACTTGAGAATCCCACGATGCCTAGCCCCGGCTACTAGAAGAGGCGAGATACATACTTTCGTCGATGCCAGCGAAAGTACCTACGCCGCCGCCATCTACTGGCGAACTACGGCCGCCGACAAAAACGTTAGTATCTCGCTGATGGCAGGCAAAGCCCGCGTAGCGCCCACCAGAATGACGTCCATTCCACGCCTCGAGCTACAGGCAGCTCTGCTAGGAGCGAAGCTCGCCGCCACCATCTCCGAGGAGTCTGACCTGGAGGTCACATCTCGCACCTTCTGGTCGGACTCTACCACCGTGCTGCAGTGGATGAAAGCCGACCCACGACGCTTTAAAAGCTTCGTCGCTCACCGGCTGGCCGAAATAGAGGAGATAGCGGCGCCGTGCGATTGGAGATGGGTACCTACGAAGGAGAACCCAGCCGACGATGCCACCAGGAACCTGCCGCGGGACTTCGAGGCACGAGCGAGGTGGTTCGTTGGGCCCGCATTCCTGTATCGACCGCCGTCCGAATGGCCGACAAAAGTCATAGGAAAACAAGAATCCGATATTGAAGAAAGAAAAGTTACGTGCGCCGTAGTCACAGAAAAACGATGCGATAAGACGCCCGATCCCAGTCGCTTCAGTACTTGGACGAAGCTCCAGAGGACTACGGCGAGAGTGTTTATGTTCGCCGACCGATGTCGTCTAGAGAAAAGTAAAGAAACCAATGAAAAATCGTCGAATAAGTACCCGCCCATAGAAAGGGAATATCTACTCAAAGCTGAGAGCGCTCTACTACGGCAAAGCCAGCGGGATAGTTTTGGAAACGAGATAGAAAGACTCAAGAAAGGGATGGCAATAGAAGGCCCAAGTAAAATAAAGAAGATCGACGTGGCCCTAGACGAAGAAAACGTACTCCGCCTCCGCAGTCGCACTATAAAGCTACAAGACTGTGATAGAAATCAAAACCTACCTATCTTAGATGGTAAACAAAAGATCGTCCAACTTTTGATCGAATCATAGAAGTTTTCATCACGGGAGCCACGCTGCGGTCGCAAACGAGCTACGCCAGTCGTATTGGATTCTAGGAGTACGAAACGCCATCGTTTTGTTGCCAAAAATATACACTATGCGTTAGGCGTACATATAATCTTGTCATGTTAGAAATATGGTTTGGAGGGTTTTTATTCATTTTCTATTATTTTTCAGTTTATCAAGCAACTTGCGGGATAAGGACATAGAAGAAATGCTGGCATCTTTAGAAGACGGAAATATTTCGGAGGACGAGGAAGAAATTAGCGATGAAAATGCCATAGATTATTATGTCACCCCACGAGATTTACTGCGTGCCCTAGAAGATAAAGATCGACGACGAAGAGGAGCTCATCGCAGGTGATCCGCCGTTGGTAACTGACGAGCACCATGACGTCCCTACCACGGAACCTGTGCATGGACCTTCGAGCAGCCCGCCAGGACCTTCGAGCAACTCACCAGTTCCAGGTATTCTTGGTGTAGCAGCCTGGAGAACTCGGAGCAGAGATCTTATTTGGAAAAAACGTAGCATGATTTGCAATGATGATCGAATTTCATTTTTAGGAAACACAGAGCTTCCTTCAGATGTTGCCCAACTGGAGACACCTTTTCAGTTCTTTTCTCTTTTCATGAATGAAGCTATACTTACCAAAATTGTGTATGAAACGAATCTGTACATTATCCAAAAAGATGTCCGCAACTGTCCTCTTGTGAATGTAACAGAAATTCGCCAGTTCTTTGGAATAATAATATTTATGTCGTTGTATCATTATCCTAGAGTCAGATCATTTTGGTCGAAATATGGTTTCAGTCAAATAATGCAAACGATGACTGTAAACAGGTTTGAAAAACTGCGGTCAGTCATCCATTTCAACGACAACCTACACAAGCCTGTAGGTCACCCAAACCATGATCGCCTCCATAAAATACGACATCTGATAGAGCATTTGAATGCAAAGTTTACAAGTATTGCGCCGTACGAACAGAGGCTTTCCCTTGATGAACAAATGTGTGCAACAAAAGTAGCGCACTTTATGAAGCAATACCTCCCTAATAAACCCCATAAATGGGGTTTCAAGCTGTTTGTTTTGTGTTGCCTATCGGGTTACGCATATAACTTCAAAATTTATTCTGGGAAACATGATTATGATAACCTACAAGGTGAACCAGATCTTGGCGCTGTAGGAAACACAGTCATTCGATTATGTCGTTCTGTTCCTCGCAATATAAACCACATAATATATTTCGACAACTTCTATACCTCAATCCCCTTGCTCTAATACTTGGAAAATCAGGGTATATATGCTTTGGGCACTATACAAAGAAACCGCCTCGGAAAGAATTGTAAGTTGCCAGCACAGAAAGATTTTATGAAGGATACTGTACCGCCAGGATCATATGAGGAGCAGGTTGCAGACTATGAAGGCGTGGATATTTCGGTAACCTGCTGGAAAGATAACAAGATGGTTACACTTGCCTCTACTTATGTCGGCGCAGAGCCCGTAGATTCTGTAAACAGATACGACAAAAAAGAAAAAAAACCATCAACATAGTGCGTCCAAAAATTATAAAAGACTATAACGCGCACATGGGAGGAGTCGATCTGATGGACAGTTTTCTGGGCCGATACAGGATAAGAATAAAAAGTCGTAAGTGGTACATACGCTTGTTTTATCACTTGACAGATATGGCTGTAATAAATTCATGGGATCTATATAAAAAGGCCAACATAAAAACAGGAGTAAAGTCACTTAGTCTTGGTGATTACAGATCAGAGCTGACAGATGCGCTCTGTAATTATAAAATAAAAGCTGAGGTCGTCCTTCATCCAACAGCGTCGAGAAGGCGCTAGAAGCCAAAAGACGTCGTGGCCCAATGAAAACAGTTCCACCAAAGGATGTGCGGACCGATGGAATTGGCCACAACGAGCGCTTCAAAAAACCGGTGCAAATTGCCAGGTTGTAACGGTTTCTCACGCTGAGTGTGCAAAGTGCAGAGTAGCTCTTTGCCACACCTTTACTAGGAATTGCTTCAAAAGTTTCCATGCGTCGTAAACAAACAAAATATTTTTTCACCCGTCCTAAATATGACGCCACACACATGACGTAGACAAATGGCAACAAACTGGTATTTTTCAAATTATATACTTTTTATTTTCATGTACAGGTTTTTTATTGTTCATACCTATAACTATGTAGGAATAGCTACCCGAAAACATTTATTTCGGAGAAAAACAATAATTCATGCAGGTAAGGGTTAAATGTGTTGGTGAAAGAACTTTCTTACCGCATGCTTCTGCACTGACAAGATTCACTATTGCAACTACGGACCGCACAAGCCTCATCCTCATCACATGCAAGTTTTTTTCACTTGTTTTTATTTGCTTGTTTCATTATAGTTTTGAATTTTGAATTTTGAATAAGCTATACCCAGACTGCATGCTTTTGCACATGCTGACAGTACCTACCTACTATTATTGTGTGAGGGATAAACTTACTTGGTACCCACTCTATTGGTTATGTATTTTGTGTAGATTTTGTTAATGTGTATTTATTAATATATGCTGCTGGGTGATAAATTAGGGTACAATCTAACTCATGGCATATGACTAACCTACACTAATAACACAAAACTTAATTTTAAATTTAGCTTGGTCATTTGCATTAGTTGACCTTAATTTAATTTTGTGTTTTATAATTTGAGTCCCTGCCTACCCCTAAATATTTTTAATTTTGGTGTTGAGCTGGTATTTGTCAAAATATTTACCTACATTTTTTTGTTGTATGTTTGATTTTGCTCGGGTGTGTGGTATTATTGCATTTTGAATTAGATAAATTCTTACCATGGCAGACGAGCAGCTGCAGCAGCAACTTCAGCAACTTATTGCAGAAAATGCAGCATTACAAAAACGTCTTGGCAAAAATGAAGTGGAGGCAAATGTATGCAGAGTTGCGGTGAAATTGCCTACATTTTGGTCTGACAAGCCAGCTGTTTGGTTTGCACAAGTGGAAGCCCAGCTTCAAATTGCCAATATTGGAGGCGACACTACGAAATATAATTATGTAGTAAGTCATTTAGACCAAAAGCTGGCTGGAGAAGTTGAAGATTTTATTACAAACCCTCCAAAGAAGAGAAGTATGTCAAACTGAAAGAAGCGCTCATACAGCGCCTGTCCATTTCTCAGGAAAAACGAGTAAGACAACTCCTTAGTGATGAAGAATTAGAAGACAGAAGACCGTCACAATTTCTTCGTCACCTTCGTTCTCTTGCTGGGACAGCCCTTTCGGATGATAATATCATACGTCAACTTTGGTTATGTCGCCTGCCTCATCAAGTCCAAGCTATTTTAACAGCACTACCTGATCTAAGCTTAGAAAAAATTGCAGAATTGGCCGACAAAATATCAGAGTTGGCCCCAGCACCAGCTGTCTGTTCGGCTTCATCATCAAGACCTGCAGATCTTACTTTGGCCACACTGGCTAAACAGCTAGATGAAGTAGGTAATCAGGTTGCTGCACTTACTAGGCAGCAGCGCCGATCTTCGCGCGACCGGAGCTCCTCCTCAGATAGATTTTCTTCTTCTGATAGGGTCTCAAAGCAGTGTTGGTATCACCGGAAGTGGGGCGCTAAGGCCTCTAGGTGTATTAGCCCATGTAATTGGAAGGCGGAAAACTCTACCAGCAGTCAGTAGCGGCGGCAGCTGATTGCCAGAACACTAGCCGCCGTCTATGTCACTGATCAAGTGACCAAGCGTCGGTTTCTTATAGACACTGGATCAGACCTATGTTGTTTCCCGCATCATTGGCTATCGTCGCAGACAGGTAACTAACTACGATCTCAGTGCAGCCAACGGGAGCCGCATACAAACATACGGAACTACTAACCTTAAATTAAATTTAGGTCTTCGTCGTGATTTTCTCTGGCAATTTGTGATAGCTGACGTCAGCACAGCCATTATTGGCTCTGATTTTTTGGCCTTTTATCACCTTTTACCTGATTGCCGCAACAACAAATTGGTCGACGGTACTACTGGATTATCTTCCACGGCCTTCATTGTCAGTATTGACCAGCCCAGCGTTCGGAGCAGTAGTTACTGGTAAGTCATGTTTTACTAACCTTTTAGTTGAGTTCCCAGATATTGCCCGACCTCCCGGCCTCCCCAGAGTGATAAAACATGATACGGTCCATTACATAAAGACCACAGAGGGGCCTCCGGTTTCTTGTCGCCCTCGACGTCTGGCGCCGCAGAAACTTGTTTCAGCTAAAAAATAATTTGAAGATATGGTAAAATGTGGCACGGCACGCCCTTCTAAAAGTGCATGGTCTTCTCCATTACACATGACTGTAAAAAGAGATAACTCTTGGCGTCCTTGCGGCGTCTACCGCGCCCTGAACGCCAGGACTGTACCGGACCGGTATCCGGTTCGTCACATAAATGATTTCGCCCACAATCTTGCTGGTGCCAAGATATTCAGCACTTTGGACCTCGTTAAGGCGTATCACCAGATCGCTGTTTTTGAAGAGGACATTGCCAAAACTGCCATAGTGACCCCGTTTGGCCTCTTCGAATTTCCCTATATGACCTTTGGGCTAAGAAATGCTGGACAAACTTTCCAGCGGTTTATCGATGAGGTTACTAGGGGCCTCGAATTTTGTTTTTCTTATGTAGATGATATTCTCATATTTTCAAAAGACGAAGCTACCCATCTTCAGCATTTGCGAATGCTCTTCAAACGCCTGCAGGACTACGGGGTAGTCATTAACCCTTCCAAATGCGTTTTGGGTGTCAATGATGTTATTTTCTTAGGTTATCATATTAGTGACGAAGGCACTCGCCCCCCTCAAGATCGCATCCAAGCCTTGCTGGATTTTCCACCACCTCAAACGGTCCAAGGTATGCGCCGTTTTCACGGCATGCTCAATTATTACCGTCGTTTTGGACCTCGGGCTGCGCAGTTTCAAGCTCCATTGATTGATGCATTGGTTTCAACTAACAGTAAGGGTGCTAAACCATTTCCTTGGTTACCTGATCTGCTAAATAAATTTGAAGCCTGCAAGAAAGGCCTTTCTAACGCTACGCTATTACAGCACCCAGTCAGCAACGCCAAGTTGGGTTTGTTTACTGACGCATCTAGTGTTCACATTGGATCTTGCCTCCATCGAAAAATAAATGGTCAATGGTGTCCTCTTTCCTTTTTCAGCAAGAAATTGACCCCTCAGCAGACGCAATGGCCGGCTTATTACAGAGAATTGTTAGCAGTGTACGAAAGTGTCCAACATTTTCGGTACGTTCTAGAAGTCCAGCATGCCACTATATTCACGGACCATAAACCTCTGTTGTTTGCTTTTACACAGCGGCGCGAGAAACTTCCACCACCGCAACTTAACCAGCTGTCATTTATAAGCCAGTTCACTACCGACATCCAGTACATCAGAGGCGAGGATAATGTTGTGGCTGACTCTATGTCACGTATTGACATGGACGCCATTACTCTCGAGCAGGATTATCAGGCTCTGGCTGAATCGCAAACCTCGGACCAGGAACTTGCTGATCTACTGCAAGGTGGTTCCAGTTTGAATTTGAATAAGATTTGTACACCTGGAACCAACACTGCTTTTTACTGTGACATTTCAACAGGTAAACCTCGTCTTTATTTGACCACTTTCTTTCGTCGCGCAGCCTTTGACAGTTTGCATAATTTAAGTCATCCTGGCGCTCAAGCTACTACGCGTCTCGTAGTTGAGCGTTTCGTCTGGCCCTCTGTTAAAAAAGACTGCCGAACTTGGTCTCGATCTTATGAAGCGTGCCAGCGCAGCAAAGTTTCAAGACACAACTCCGCTCCCACGGGTAGTTTTGACCTACCATCTGGTCGTTTCATGCATGTCCATATCGACATAGTTGGACCCTTGCCCGTTTGCAACGAATATCGTTATTGTTTAACAGCAATAGACAGAGTCTCTAGGTGGCCTGAAGTCTGGCCCATGCGATCTATCACGGCAGAAGAAGTTGCCGAAACCTTTACCAGGGAATGGATCTCACGTTTCGGTGTTCCGTCGGTCATTACAACAGATCAGGGTTCCCAATTTGAATCGGACTTGTTACACAGATTACTGCAGCAGTTTGCTACCAAACGCATCAGGACCACCTCATACCATCCATGTGCTAACGGGATGATTGAGCGGGTCCATCGTCAACTTAAAGCTGCTCTAATGTGCCACAACGATTCATGGGTAAGGTCACTTCCGATGGTGCTTTTAGGCATGAGGTCGGCATATAAAGAAGATCTCAAAGCTACGGTTGCGGAATTACTCTACGGTGAGACCCTCAGACTTCCGGGAGAAATGTTAGTTTCTTCTCCGGCGCCTGAAAGATTGGTAGACCCTGCTGAATTTGTCGCGCAGCTTCGTCACAGAATGTTGGCAATACGGCCAATTCCAGCTTCTCGACATGGTGAGTCTTCAGCCCCTTTTGTATTTAAAGAGCTCGCAACTTCGTCCCATGTTTTTCTGAGAGACGACTCTATTCGACGGGTATTGTAGCCGCCTTATACCGGTCCATTCAAAGTTTTGGAGCGCTCCAACGATGAAAAAACGTTTACTTTAATGGTAAAAGGTAACAAGGTCGTCGTCAGCGTCGATAGGCTTAAACCTGCTTTCACTGAGCATTCAAATCAACAGCCGACCATAACCGAGCCTCCGCCTGCTTCTGCTGCTGCTCCTTCACAGCTAACCATAAAAAATAAGTTACCACCTAAGCCCTCACCTGTACAACAGCCGGCTCAAGTGGCTTTGCCTTTAAAGCAGCCTTATACCACACGCTCGGGCAGACACGTTAGATTTAAGAATTATGACTAGGTTATTTAAATTATTTTGAGTACATAACTAACCGTTTAATCTTAATAAGTACATAGTTATTATTATTAATAATATTATTATTTTTGTGTTGAACAATTTAATTATTATTAGTTATACTTCTAGTTTTGTTTTGTATACCTCATGTTTGTCCGTGGGGGGGTGGTGTGGCGATTATTGTGCGTACATCACTAGTTGGGTGTCCCCTACTAGGCGGAACAGGAAGTGACGGATGGTCGGCCATGATTGAGAATTAGAAGGACGCAAGCTTTTTTCTGTAACGGCACTATAGTTTTTACTATATTATTAAACAGGCAAGCCATTGGAAATCTCTACGTTTTATTATAACGCCCACCGTCGATCTTTAGCGGGAATGTAGATTATTCTCACATATGTACCTACCTACAGACCACACAGTATATATGGCTTGAATTTTTTGATCTTTTAGAAACAACTAAGTTAAATAAATAAATAATGCTAAGCACAGCATCATCTGGCCCAGTAAGCAGAGCTTGTGTTATGAGTACCACATGACTGATATACTATTTTCATACATTTTTTTATTTAAATACCTACATACTTATTATACATAGAAACACTCAAACCAAGTTAGCTATGATATGCGCGCTTCTTGTAAATGTAAAGATCCCATATCCAACAGCCACCTTTACCTTTATAGGTTGCCTACCTAGCATTGAGAATATTCACAATATAATTTATATATATTACCTACTAGTCACCTATTTTACCTATTTCATCACTTACCAATAGCATTGTTTCAGGGTTTGCTGGCGTTGGCTTTTTATGTCAGCCACTGGACACTGGACAAGACATTCCATTAACGGAGATGATATGAAATACATACACTATGTTTCTTACTCAAATTGAGTATCCAGAAAGTAGGCCTTGAACATTTTGAAGAACCTGTGTTTTAATGACATTAATATGTAAGGTTCTTTTTTATGAAAACATAAGTAGTTTAAAGTTCAAAATGTTTTTAGAACTGTGTAAATACCTATATGACCTATGATTAAATATAAGTTTTAGAAATTTGTTCAACGTGAGAATAAAAAGAATAATCAATTACTTAATTAACATGGTTTTAATCAGTAGTAACGAATATTGGTAGGTTATGCAAGGTCTATACATAGAATGACACCATCTTGGAGTGATGGATATGGAACCGTAGGTATTGATACCTGTAATAAATAATTTTAAATGTCCCTGTTCGCAAGCGACAATTGTAATAAAAAAAAATTAAATAGGGTCCTCCGTCAAATATAAAAAAATTAAACAAAATAAGAAACATTCGGGCGCCAGACGGGGATTTCCAAACTAATGAAACCAACTCACCTCGGATAACAGCCGCAGCACTGAGAATTTTAATCTTAGGGTGGGAAGCAAATGAAAACTCTAGATGGATTACTGATGTTAGACTTTAATTTAGATTGCTTGAAGATGTTTGTAAGCTTATTTTTTATAGTCTTTAATTAAATTTATAGTTAATTTAGTAGTTGGAAATTCATGCTGAGGGGTTGAATTTCCTTATACATCATGAAGGCTTTACAGAACCGTTCAGAAATTACTTAATAATATTACCTACTGTTACCATCTATGACACCTCAGTCGGACGGTTAACTGTGTGTCTGTTTAGCTCGTACTTGTATTTAATAATTTACGGCATAAAAGTGATTTATTTTTGAAAAGTCTAGCACTACATTTATTTCTCATTACTTTATTCACACGTTTATAACAGTTTTGAATCAAATCAGTGCGTATTTGAGCGAATTCCGCAATACTCAGTTGACTCAAAAATATTTTTAATCATCGAAAGCAGGTACTTACAGTGTCGCCGGTGACGCCCAACTCCCGCAAGGCATTCTCACGGTTACGCACTTTACTTAACCGTGAAAGTCGCGTGAACATAGCGCGGAACGCTTGCGCTCGCATCACAACTACGAGTGGCACAGAGTAAAGAGTGCAGAACGGACACGACCCACCCCTACACGTACCTATCTGTGAGGCAATTTTATATTGACTATCTAACCAAAGTTCAAATAGCCAACTCTGTACATTAACCAACATGAAGTGTGAGGGGTGCATGAAATCTATCAAAGACTCAAATTCTATTAAGTGTACTCCTAACACATGTGATAAAACTTTTTGTTCACTATGCATAAATATTAAAACGGAAAAGCGGCAGCTATGGAAGTGCCCTGACTGCTGTGCTGCACAGAGGAGAGGAGGGGATAATAGCCTCACACCAATTCGAAGCGGCTCTGAAAACGTCACCACCCGCAAGAAGGCCGATTCCACGGGTTCTGAGATAAATCAGCTCACTGAGCAATTGCACCTCTTAACCAATGAATTCTCATCTGTGAAGACCAAATTAGATGATCTGACCCAGTCTCTCTCGTTCACCAATGAAAAAATGAGTGAAATAGCGGTCAAATTGGCTGCCACTGACGAGCGCCTAAAGTACTTGGAAACACGAGATAAAGAAGTCGAAAACCGACAAGTTACTGTGCTTCAACTACAAGATGAACTAAAAGCTCAGGCTCAAGCTGGTCTAAGAAATGAGATCGAGATAGTCGGTATCCCGGAGAACCCATCAGAAAATCTTCACCACACCGTCCTGGTGGCTGATAGGAAGATGGGGATTGAGTTAGAAGACAACAATTTCGATTGGGTGTCTCGTGTTGGCCCTCGCAGGCCTCCAGTGACTACGATACTTCCTGAGGATGGAGCTAGAATGCCGCGCCCAATTGTTGTCCGTTTTCTCCGCCGATCGAAACGCGATCAACTTTTTAAAGCCTCTAAATAGCGAAAAAACATAAGCAGTGCTGATTTAGAAGTAAATGGCGTACCCCGAAAAGTATTTGTTAATGAGAGACTAACTAAGGAAAACAGAATCTTATTTCGGGATACGAGACTCCGAGCAAAAGAGCGTGGATATGCTTTCTGCTGGTGCAGCCATGGCGCTGTCTATGTCAGGCAGCGTGAAGGTACAGCCACAATGCTCGTCGCATCACAAAAATCCATGGATCGCATTTTCCCCCCCGTTCTTCTATCCGGTAACTCTTAGGTGCAATAGATTAAGCCACACAATTCATTCATGTAACGATGATACTGGTTATTTGTGTACTTATGTGGGTTTTCACGTCTTGAAACATCCCTCGTTTTGTTGCTTAAGCGCGTTTCTGTCATTATCTTTCTTTTGTTATGTTAAATTATCTGTAAAACCCCCAAATTGTCACTTTCAATTATAATGTTCCGGTGTATCTTTATAGTAATGCAAAGATTAAGAAGAAATACAAGGCTACCTTCTGTAATATTGTGTTATCTCATGTACGTATTTTTCTATTATTTTTTGAACCTACACTGGCACATATTTGACGCTTGTTTTCGTGACCAAATGTTGAATTCTCGCTACTCGCTCGTAACCTGTCTCAAACTGTATGTGTCAAACTGGTGCAGATCTTCTGGTATTTGGATAGTTTTTAAAATGTCACAATGATGTTCACTGAAGTATTAAGTTCAAATTTGGATTTGATAAAAATAAATTGTGATGTTTCAAAGGATTGGGCTAACTGTAAACAAATGTTTATTGCCGGGCATAATTTCAAACTGCTTACTTTTAACATCAGAAGTATACAAAAAAACTTTGATGCTCTGCTTGTAGCTCTAAAGCGTTTAGACACACCTCTTGACGTTATTATACTAACTGAATGCTGGCTAAGCGAATCAGTAATAGTTCCCAAAATTCCTGAATATAACTCTTTTAATACTACCAAACACAAAAATCAAAATAGTGGCGTTGTAGTTTATTTAAAAGAAGTCTGGAATGTCACAGTCAATGAACCATCGTCAGCTGATGCTGATATTTTAACGATTAGTATTCCAAAAGTCGTCACAATTATTGGTATTTATCGATCACCATCTGCTAATAACTTAGGAAATTTTCTTAGTTCCCTAGACCAACTGTTCACTGAAATACACGACTCCCCTTTTATTATGGCTGGTGATCTAAATGTTAATATTATGAATACGTTTGAAGATTCAAACAGCCTGGAATATCAATGCTTCATGGCTGAACACGGATTACTGCCGGCAATAACTCAACCTACTAGAGGGCCATCTTGCCTTGACCATATTTATGTTAAAGCTATGTCCAGCTCCCAAACAGCTATTGGTATAGTAGGTCAGCTTGATCTTACAGATCATTTTCCCGTTATGCTTGGTATAAATCTATCAAATCCTAAATTAACTCGTCCAAAACGCTACTTTAAAATGATTGATTTCAATGCTGTTCAACACGATCTAAAGAAAGTGGATTGGTCCATTGTTACTAATGGTAATGATGTTGATTTAGCGACCGAAGTTTTTACTGACATCTTACTGGATAGTATGGGCAAACACTCTAGAGAAGTTAAAATATCAAGATCTAGATATAATTTAAAACCCTGGATAACTCCAGGCTTAATGAGATGTATGAGAAATCGTGACCGCTTACATCAACAAGCGAAGAATGACCCCAACAATAAAATTCTTCGAATAACCTATTCACGTTACCATAATTTCTTTAGAGGACTGTTGCGTAGACTAAAAACTGAACATGAAGATAAGGAACTTAAAAAACACAAAAATAATCCCAAGAAACTTTGGAAATCGATTAGAAATATTTGTAATTTAACTAGCTATAACAAGGAACCAATCGAACTACTGACATTAGAAGGATGCATAAATACAAAACAGTCAATTGATCTAACCAATAGCCATTTTTCTACTGTAGGACATCAGCTCGCGGGTAAAATTATCTCCAAAATATATAAGAGTGAAATTGACCTAGCAAACGAAACTAGAGTCTCAAATTCTCCTGCTGACTCCATCTTCATGACTCCAACAGACCATGAAGAAGTAGAAAAGAGTATTTTAGATCTTCAAACTGATAAAGCTTCGGGTATCGACGGCATTAGCAATTCTCTTATCAAACATATTAAAGACGAAATTATCATACCGCTTACGTTCATTCTAAATTTAAGTTTGTCGCATGGAATATTTCCTTATAATTGGAAAATTGCTATGGTCTCACCAATCTTCAAAAGTGGTTCAAAAAGTTCTGTTAACAATTATAGACCAATCTCACTTCTAGGAACGTGAATAAACGTATCGTAAACTTTATTGAATCCCACAAACTCGTATAGTCAAGGCAATTTGGTTTTCGAAAGGGTAAAAGCACCGAGGATGCAGTCTCACTATTGACAACTTCGGTTGCATCGCATCTAGATAGCAGAGAATGTTGTGTTGGTATCTTTTTGGATCTGGCCAAGGCTTTCGACACGGTCTCTGTTCCTATTCTCTTGAAAAAACTGGAAGGCTTCGGAATAAGAGGTGTAGCGTTGGATTGGTTTAGAAGCTACTTAACTGATCGGAGACAGTGTGTAAGAATCGGACCATTTACTAGTGACTCACAATATATTCGGTTTGGAGTTCCGCAAGGCAGTATTTTGGGCCCCACACTATTTCTGTTGTATATCAATGATATTCATGATATCTTAATTAAAAATGCTGATGTTTTGTGCTATGCGGACGACACTGCAGTTCTTTTTCATGAGAAAACCTGGTCAGAGGTGTGTTCATCCGCAGAGCGAGGTATGTCCCTTATTACAGAATGGTTGGAGAATAATCTTCTCACCTTAAACACAACCAAGACAATGTATTTATGTTTTCACAAAACCTCAGCATCAGCCCCGAATAATAACGTAAATATTAAAATACACAGTAAACTGTGCTGTGGTAATCCCTGTTTCTGTGAAACGCTGACGCGCGTTAAGGTTTTAAAGTATCTGGGAGTGTGTCTTGATGAAAATCTCACGTTCAAGTTCCATATAAACACCCTCTCAGCTCGAGTTAGGAAAATAATAAGCGTAATGCGAAACCTCAGATACTCTGCTTGCTTTGAGACCCTCAAATCTGTATACTATGCGCTCTGCCAATCTCTCATAGTGTATTGCATAACTTGCTGGATAGCGCTGCTAAATCTCACATCATACAGGCTGAGAGGGCGCAACGATCGGTCTTAAAAGTTATGCTCCGAAAGCCTTACAGGTACTCAACCACTAACCTTTACGCGGATGCTGGGGTCCTTAGTGTTCGTCAGCTTTTCATCCTCAAAACCACTCTCTCAGTCCACAGATCAATAAATAATTCTGCTGAATACGAGTTTGTGACAAGTCGTAGAGTATATAGATTAGTTACCCCATTAGTCAATACAAGCTTTGCCCAACGACTCGGTATTGTGAATACACACATATAACACAGTAGTAAAATTTTGCGATATCAAGAACAGATCAGAAATTGAAGCAAAAAGTATCATATTAAATTGGCTTTCTACGTTGTCATATGATAGCACTGAATCTGTAATAAGTGTCGTTATTTAGAAGACATTATCCAGTCATTTGTGTCTCTTATTGCTGCTGTTATATTTTTGCATTTTAGGTATGTGTAGGTGTATGTGCATGTATATGTATATGTGTGCATATGTATTTATATATATATATATATATACATGCATATGCATATATATATACATATATGCATGCACATATATGTACATGTAGTGTAAGAATAAATATATAATTACGAATCCATTATAATGTTGAAACTCAAGTATTACAATGAAACTAGTATAAAGTGCGGTTAGACAATCCTAGTCACCGACTCGAAGTTCAATGAATATCTAAAGTGAAATGAAATAATAAATGTTGAGAAACTTGAAATGAAATAATAAATGTTTAAGAAAACTTAAGTATTACAATGAAACTTATATAAAGTGCGGTTAGACAATCCTAGTCACCGACTCGAAGTTCAAGGAATATCTAAAGTAAAAACCTCGATATCGAAAGATATCTAATACAATCTACGGTTAGAGAACCTGTGTCGCCGTCTCAGTTTAAATACAATCACCTGAAGGGGTGAAAGCATAATACACAAACAAAGGTTTGTGGTGTGAATGTCCAAACCTAGGTACAACTAGACAATGAAACAATCAACAAAAATTTGTGTAATTGTGATCGGCGCAACCCTACCAATATACCGGGCACAATACAGCAAACAAAAATATTATTCAACACAACAAAGCGGTGTGAATAAAGGTAGAACATGACGAAGCGAAGAAACAGAAATTGATGATAGAGAAGAGAGTTCAAATACTGCGCTGCGGGCCAAAGCTTTTACTCTCCTTGTTGAAATCAGAAGAACTTGGTGAAAAAATAATCAGTTACGATTGTCAAAAAAACATGGCGCTACCAAAATTGCCAGATCAATAATTTTACTATAGCAGGCAAATCTATCTGTTTAACTTTACGATTGTAGATTAGTTGTTGATGCCAGCGATATTGATGACGCAAATAATGTAAACAATGAGGCAGAAGAGGTACTCTGCGAACCACAGGATGAATCACCACTTGTAATTATCTAAGCTAACATAATTATGTAAAACCAATTGCCTTAGGTATAATAAAAACCTCCCTCTCAGTAAATTGGTAACAAAAGCGGGAATGTTAGAGTTACTCTAAAATGGGAGGAGTTGACGTGGCTGATTGAGTGCTGGTTGTTTGTTCATCTAGGGCCCGATCAAAAAAATGGACTATCCGTTTCATCTCGCACATGATTGATTTAGCTGCCTCAAATTCCTGGATTCAATATCGCAATACGGAAACACAAAGATACAGCCACAAAAAAAACAATCATTGAAGCAATGGAAAATGGCATTGGCGGAATCCACGTTGGAAAATATCAATAATGAACTTGGATCATCATCAGATGAACAAACTTCAGAGCCAAACAGGAAAAAAGGTAGACCATCAGTCAATATAATTCCATCCAAAACGAGTCGGCTTCGTGAGGCGTCACATGGATAAGTAATCCATGTTCAATAATGCCATGTTCCATGCCATGTTCAATAATGTAATGCCAATATTCACTGGAGTGATGAATAGATGTTAAGAAGGCTATAGCAAAAGGTCTTCAGCCAAATGCAGCACATGCGGCGTGGTTCTTTGCTTGCCAGATGACAAGCGGATGCTTGCAATTGCTACACAGAGTTTCATAAGTAACAAGAACTACTTCTCCTTCCAGCTGTAATTGTAGCCAAATAAATGGATCTCAATGAATAATGGCTGTCATTGTCGCCAAATAAATGGACCTCATGGTTATTATCCTTATTACGAAAAATTATGATTATTATAATTTTATTTGATAAGTATTTTTTTTGCAAAAAGAAGTGCAATTTTAAAGTTTTTTGTGTTATAAACACGCTAACTGTCTGATTACCAATTGTTAAAATTCTGACTGAAATATAACTACTTAACCCTTAATTCGACACCGTGCAGTATATACTTCCCGTTTAATGAAAAAAAATCTACATAAAAAATTTGACCATATGTCTTGAACTCAAGGTGTTTACTTGCACCCTGCACTATCTAACTACGCTGTTAAAAATCGGTAACGCACACACATCAAGGGGACGCGAGCAATCGCGCCGGCGAGATGGCGAGGAAAAGGGACGCGCTGCGTGGGCTCTTAGTAAGTTGAATTTTTTTCATTGCATTACGTCCTTTTTTGTTGTCATATCATTGAAAACTACAGATAACACACCCGGAAAGTTACTTATAATGTTTTGATTGTCTGAGTTTTGTTTAGTGTTAACGACACTCAAAACTAGCATGTCCAGTATACTTCCCGTCGTCGAATTACTTACTAGTAAAATAACTGCTAAATACTATGTCCAGTATTCTTCCCCTTGTCAAAGTAGTAGAAAACTAAATATAAAATCGTATGGTAACGTCTAATAATACGGCAACGGGAAGAAGGTGCCCGTATTATTAGAAAATTAACTTTTGTTGTTTCTTATAATAAATACTATTTTAGGGATGCGCAGATAAAATGTTTTGTGCCTTATTATTTTTTGTTTTTCAGAGCTTCAAGTCGAGAGGACAACGCATACTAGCATTGGTGCCGCCTGAAAATGCTCTTTCTGATATGGATACTGGTTCTGAACTTGAGAATGAAGAGGAAATTGCTGTTAATAGAATTGAAGAGCTGTCCTCCTCACCCTGCCCTTCCATCGATTCATGCATACTGCGCATGAATATATTAGACAACTGCGAAAATGATACACAAGACAATAGTTCAACCGGCAGTGATGAGACTAACGTTGAAGGTAATACTTTCATGGAGACAGGAAACGAAAATCTTCAAACACAGGACTATCCTAGCGTCAGTGGCAGTGAGAACCACCCTGTGTTAGAAGTCGAAAAAAACTTGAACTATGAGCGACCTCCGTTGACCCCTGTTATTAACAACGTGCTACCACCGACTGGTGAAATAAATTATAAGTTTGGCTTTTTTATAGTCGGTTCCGTCATCAGATGCTTTGTCTATTGCTAGTCCATCAACATCAAGAACAACCAGGCGTAAAAAGAAAATACCAATACGAGCTGTGCCAAATGTCAGAGCAAAAAAGAGCAAGAAAACACTCACTGTGAGCTACAAATGGAAAAAGGACAATTCAGACTTAAGGCTGACAATCCGTCAAACGATTTCGTGTTTGATTTACCAAATACTGACTCTCCGTTGGACTTTTTTCATCGGTTCTTCCAGATATACTCGCTGATATCGTCGACAACACGAACTTGTACCCAAAGAACGGGCAAATGTATACAAATACCACCGAGGAGTTGAAAGACTTTCTCGTGATTCTTCTTATCATGGGTATAGTGAACATGCCTTCCTATCTAGACTATTGTCTACAGAATTCAGATATGCTCAAGTGGCTGAGTCATGCCATTGAAACGATTCGCGCTGATTCGACGTAACATTCACTTTATGGACAACGCCAATTTGGAGACAACGCCAATTGTCTAATTGTTCTTGTCTAAAGTGAGGAGCAAGAGCAGATGACACTAGGTGCTAGATTGGTATTAGCCCTTTGCAGGACAATTTGGACTCCAGGAAGTGCTGTTTATTTCGATCTGGTATCTACGTGAACACCGGGGTTTTTAGTCTCAGAACTATACGGCAATTGAAAGGTTGTACCAAGGGACTGTTAGGTGACAAAGAACTAAAGAAAAGAGGCAGAGGTTCTATTAACCAAGTCGTAGATAACAACAAAAAGATCGCCATTGGCAAATGGTTCGATAATAAAGTTGTGACTTTTGCCTGTTCTTATGCAGATGCTTACCCAATTCAAGAAGTCAAGATATGGAGCAAAGATAACATAAAAAAACTTGCTGTCGTAGTACGTGTCCGCAGTTAGTTAGGCACAACAATCAACATATGGGAGGCGTTGACCTGTGCGACATGTTGATAGCTCTTTACAGAACATCTTTCAAGAGCCGTCGTTGGTACATGAACATCTTTGGCCAAATTTTATATATATCGGTTAACAATGCTTAGCTCCTCTACAGGTGAAAATGCAATTTGAAGAGCCGGAAAAAGAGGTTGGCAGTCGAATTGAGGCAAAAGGGATGATCGACTGAGCCGGAACCATCAAGCCCTGTACCGAAAAAAGCGCTGATCCAAAACCCAAGTGCACCGAAGCCCCCAGTTTCTGTGCGCTATGATGGGTACAACCAGTGGCCTGAACATACGACATATGGATGTCCCAAGTTCTGCAAAAACAATAATATAAACTTACATTGTTCGAAATGCAAGCAGAGGTTGTGATTAGTGGCAAAAGGAAATTGCTTTTATTATTTCCACAATAATTAAGTAGGTCAGTTAGCGACTAAAAACAGTATAATATTTTATACATGAATCTATATTGATATTTTTGATCCTTTCCTAAAAACTATAAGGCTGATTATTTTTGAATAAGCTAAATGTTGATTACTATGAAGACTTTTTAGGTACCAATTATTATGTTCAAATAAAGTAAAACATAAATGAGATTTTTGTTAAATCAATGTAACTATGAGAGTAATTTTCCCAAATTATAATGAATATTTTTCTATGGAATCTCTAGTTTCTTTTATGCTTTCTCTTTGACAGTAGGAAGTATACTGCACATGGTTGGAGTGCATCAATTTCTTATGAACTTGATAATGTCTAGTATAATGGACGTAGGTTTTTCAGGAAACAGAAAGAGATAGATTTTTTAGGTATTTTTCCCATACAAGCTAAAAACCGAAATCTGTAACTATTCTGCAAATTTTATTAAAAAAACCAGTCTTATGAAGGGTTAAGTTGTGTGTTAACATTCCTTATAATAATATAGTCAATAATACGAATAAATAATGAATATAAGCTGAATTTTATTTCTATATAAGATATATATTTTATTTTATTTATCATTTTACATTTTACAAATCAAATGTAAACTGTTAAGACCCAATGTTCATTTTTATCTACAAATAAAAATACATTTTACAACTATAGGTGTATTCAAAATTAACCTAAACATTATTTTTATCCTTAGGTATGACAATGAATTTTTAATTTGTACATTTTTCTGCACAGAGTGTATGCCAATGAGTACTCAAAAAATATAGCTCCGGATCTTAGGAGGTTTAAATCACGTTTTTTTTTCAAGTGATTTAAAAACCCATGCAGTAAAGGGTTAAGCTGTGTTAAGGCAGTGTTCAAGATGGGAGGCTTTTTTATGTAAAGCTGTTTGTGGTTAACCCTTAACCACTGACGTACGAATGACATTTGTCACCGAAATCGTTAATCGTTCAAAACTTTCTTTTGCGCGGGATTTCGTCCTAGCGCTTTTTGGTAGTTTCCTGACTTGCAGTGACGCGTGCGCAGCAAGGGTGAGCGGACGCGTAGTCCACGTCTAAATAGGTGAGATCAATGACTCAACGTATGCTATTTGTATGTATGGTCAGTGTTAGTGTCATTAGTCATATTCTACAGGATTTTGGATATCGCCGCTGCAAATTCCTTTATAATGTCGAATTATAACTCCTCAAATCCCCTGGCAAACATGAAAGAGCTTGAAAGACGTTTAGTAACGCTGAACTTAGAGCGAAGTTTTGCAATATCGCAAATTTTCATACGAGCTCATTGGGCGTGTCTTGGAGAAGGATAAGACTGAACCGAATAATCCAAGCTCTGAAATTAGAAAATTTGAAACACTGAGGAGTTGTTATATTTCAAGCAGAAACGACGTAGAACCCGTTATGGGTGTAAAATATGCAGTCAGCCAATCTGCATGCATTGCTCAAAATCCAACCTACATTAAATGGTAATAAAAAGTGCCTAAACATGTGATTTTCAGAAAAATTGCTTTAGATCTCATAGAAACAGTCTTAGTATCGTAAGAAAACAAACAATAAAATCCTATTAACGCTAGTTTTTTTTAAGATTATTTTTTAAATTTGTTTGTTTTAATTTTGATACCTTTATGTTGGTAGAATAATAAATATTTTTCCATGATACTTATTAATATTTTATTTATCTCCGTACCTCATTTTTAATATGCTTTAACATATCGAAAAGAAAAAACATTAAATATGGTTTACAACTGTCTCGGAGCTCTTTAAAATCACAGACAAATGCCATATGTGTACATCAGTGGTAGTGTAACAAAATTACACGTCAGTGGTTAAGGGTTAAAGAGGAACTAAACATAAGTGACTAATCTGTGACATACCTACCAAAAGAACTTACATTTTGTTGTATACTTTAGTGTTCTAACTATGGAGTCTTTTCTTTGGTGAGTGATTGTATTATACAAGTACCACAAAATGTTTAGTTAATGTCCGTCATCCATTTCAGAATCATTCCTTAATGTGTTGTGTTCCTCATAGGCTTTGTTTTGGTTCTGTTCTGTGTTCAAATCAATGGTTTTTCTTACCAATGGTGGTATGTTTGTCATGTCTATGTGGTATGTATTTGCTAGTGCTGATACGAGGCTTGCATTCTGAAAAGAGAACTTTATTTTACCTGTAGTTTAGTTTATAATGGACTACAAGAAATACCTAATTATAGGTGCTAGGTAAATAGATAGTTAAACCAGCCAAGCAGCTAGCAATATAACTAATAATTTGAGCAGCCTCAAAATATTACATAATGCACTAATAGTTTTGGTTCTGTGATTACCTACTTTTATTTACGGTCCCGTAGTTTGGAAGCCTATTCAATACAAACAAACAGTCAACCGAATCTTTCCTCTTTATAATATTAGTAGGTATATACTATCTCCAAACTCACCTGCATGATGATACGTTCAAACTGTCCACCAGGGTTAGTGAAATTCTTGATTAATCGTAGCTCATTCGATCTGTAAATGTAATGTTTCTTATTTATCAATGTTTTTATGGTTCGATATTTGCGATAATTTAAAAATCCGAAAAATGTACCTACACTATCGTAGGGAAACAAAGTAGGTACATTAAGTACTCAACTCACATAAGATTCGCCAGTTGGTTAGCAGTGGTCAATTCCTGTTGAATATCCTGACGAAGTTGTTGCGCTGATTGACCGGCTGCAGATGACATGATGTTTAACCGCAACTAAAGACCACACCGACAAAAGTTTATTTCGTTTCGAATTCGAACGAAAGAAACACAAAGCGATGCTAATCTAGTTAATTACTAAAACAGTATATCATTTCTCAATGTGGTTTACTTAACTTGTTCTACACAATAAACTTTGTTTCAAAGCTTACATTTAAATTTCACTGATAATCACAAACACAAACTATAGGATGACACAAACAATAAAATTCAATATTTTCTCCTAAATCCTCTTCTCTGCGTCAGAGAAGAGACGAACTGTGATGCGCTTTAGTGGGTACTAGCCAGTCAAATTAGCATTTAACTTTGCACTAAATTTCCGATCCAAATTTTATTTTTTATAAGGGATAGATCACTTACTGAGCATAAAATCACAAAATGCTGACAGATCCAGATGACGCTCAGTGTTCAGTTCAGTTCTTGGTAAATGGCCAGGGGGACCACAATTTTGCCAATGTCGCGTTTTATGCTTGTCCTTTGCACGATGGAGGCCAGTATTTGAAGACGTGTGATTGGTGAAATTTTGTGACTACAAATCTATATCATCTGGAAACAAACAGAAACAACTCTAAACTAACTACTTAACTATGATAACGAAATAATACATGTAATAATAATACAATATATTAATATACCTACATAGGAAAATACAGTGAATTTAAGATTACAGTTTTATTTTATACCTATCTATATATTTACAAAAGGGGTAAAAACTAGAGAGAGTAAACATTTAAAAGAGAAAGGACGAGGAATATCTGAATCTGAAATAATAATATCATATAATGACAAACGAGAACAGTTAAAAATATTGTGACAACAGTTCATTCTTCAAGCCCATATTCACATAGAGAGTGATCCCTAACCCGGATTTTAGCTAGAAACACAGGCGTACAAGCATGACCAAGTCGCAGGCGACATATAGTTGAAGTGGAAGTTTTTTAGCAGAGGTGTTTAAAAAACCAAGGTTTGTTGGGGATATATGGTTGAATATCACCATAATATTTACCTTTTAATTTTTTTGACATATCCCAGTTCCATGAACGGTTTAAGTGAGATTTAGCATAGGGGACCAGATCATGACAAAAAAAATTGTGGTGCTCCAAGGACCCAGTTCGGGAGGCATGTTTCGCACAGGCATCCGCATTTTCATTGCCTGGAATGCCCGAGTGGCCAGGTATCCAGGGTAGAACAATTCTAATTCCGAGACTATCAGATTGAAACAGAGCTTCCCTTATTTTTAAAATGATTGGGAATCGGGATTTTTCTCTAAACGGGTTAGCGAGAATAGCTTGAAGGCAGCTTTTTGAATCAGAGAATATAATTAATTTATCTAAATTATGAGATTTTATATACTCAATGGTGGCAATTCAGTTGGTTCATTTCTAAAATTAGGAATTGTCTAAAATATATTTAGTTAATAGCATTTGTAAAACCTATTCGGTTGGTACCATCTAACTAAATTAGGAACGCTTAATTAAGTTAGATAAAATAAAATTATGATAAGTTGGTAGCAGCAGAATACAAAAGGTTAATTTGACAGTTCAAAACCTAATTTTAGATAAAATTAGTTAGGTTGATGCCAACAGAATTGAGGCCATAGCTTCCAAAATAGCTACAGATTCTCCGGTAAAAACAGAAGTAACTGAAGGACATTTAAAGCTAAGAATAATTTTGAATTTAGGAATCCAAACAGCTGCACCTACAGGGCAACTGTCAGTTATTTTTGAAGCGTCAGTGAAGACAGTAAGCCAATCACCAAATTCTGAGTTTACTTTTTCTAAAAAGATTTTACTAGCTTCTATTGAATTATTATCAATGCCAAAATCTGTAATTATGTTGGGCTTATACTAGCGCATGCAAACCGATAATCGATAACCGATAATTTATCGGTAATCAGTAAATTTTTGTCAGCGATAATTATCGAAAAATTTCGATAAAAATACCGATAAACGATAATTTCATAAGGTTTTATAATCATTCCTATCACTACAGTGGGTCAAATAAACCCTATTAACAACTCAGACCGAGGTAAATATATAGACGCCTCGCCGCTATCAACCAAAGTTAAGTCACCATTTGTTAAATGGTTCCCTATAGTTAGGTAAACTTGTATGAATGCGTAAAAAGTTGTGGTGGTTAAATCATTTACAAATCAATTATTATGTTGTGCACTACTACAACTAATAACGGTGTAATTTTTTGTAACTTTCAGGGTTACGATCAGGGTTCATATTGCTTTAGTAGTTAACGGGTATTTATCACGTGTTACCGCGTATTATAATTTATGCCTAATATTTTGGTGAGAGGTGTATGTTTATTACATCGCCATTTATTGAGCAATTTAGAGTTGATTATTTTAAAAATGCTTTTCGAGATATCCGATAATGGATATTCGCTTTTGATCAAACGATATAGTCCAAAACTAGTTATGCACAAGTCATCGCATTCAAAATTATTTGAAAAAACCACGCTTGTTTTCGATGGAAGCCATTGTGAATTAATTCAACAGTTTCTTATAGTAGTGATTTTATTTTTGTTTCACTGTTGCTGCTTGAGAACTTAAAACTTTGGGAATTTTATTTTATATAAAAATAATGTATACCTATAAAAGAGCTTAACCTGCCTGACTGACTGACTGATTCATCATTGCCGAGCCGAAACCGCTGAAGCTAGAAAGCTGAAATTTTGGAAGGTAGCTTCTTTTACAGCAAAACCACCCACTAATGCGGGGTTTTTTTGAAATTCTATCCTTAAGAGGGTGAAAAGGGGTGAAAACGAATGTATGAAACTTTTTAACGCGTGGTGCAATTTGCTTGAAAATTGATAATTTGATAAAATGCAAAATTAATGGACACTGTGTTTCAGGATTTTTCAAAATAACCTTAACAAAGGGGTAAAAAGAAGTCAAAGTTTGTATGTTTTTAATAGGTGATTGGTTTGAAACTTATCAATTAAATTTGGCTACAGTTAATTTTAAAAAAATGCGGACGAAGTCGCGAGCAACAGCTAGTATAAGATAATATCATTGTCTAGAGAAATTTTAAAATATGTGTGTTCAATGAGGATTTGTGTTCCAAATAACCTTAAAACTTACGATGTATAAAAAGGTGTTATTTGAAGTACTTACAAGTGAAAAGTAATACCGTGGCACTATTCTTTAGTTTTCACCGCACAGGGAGGCATAGTGTCTTTTTTGCTACGATATTTACTGTATGGCGATGTGACGTGTACTAAGAGCGTGGCTCACGGTTTGGGTATCTGAGTGCGCGTGCGTTCTTGTATTAACATAAAGTAGCACGGTTTTATGGCTTCACTATGGTTAATAGCGGCAAAGCGTCTATATATGTTTCCCTCAGTCTGAGATTATCAAATAAAGAATTGATGAACCAACAAATTTGCAAAAAATTGGCTATGTAGACACGTCGCGTCGTCTTCAAAATGACTGATTTGATTGGTAAAATTGTTAATTCCAAATAGATAAGAAAGTACGAACTAATAAGTAGCTTTACTACCCTGGACTGTTTTACTACCTACCTTCGTATATATTACTGTAATTATTTCAGAAAAAATATTTTATTTGTTTAGTTTTTAATGGTCGGTAACCATGACTACTTAGTGCTATTTAGATTCAGACTGAATTTTTATGTAAATTTGTAGTTTAATTGAATTAAATCCATATTATCGAAAAAAAAACTCATATACATATCAGTAATTACCGGTTTTTATTGAAAAAAAACCCGATAAAAATCAGATTATCGATTATCGAAAAGTTTCGATAATTGCATGCCCTAGCTTATACACAAGAGCATTATACGGGATGGAGTAAAGAGGATTAAGAGACAATTGGACAACATGATGGGGGAGGCGGGTGAATTTTAGGTAGTTACTGAGAACACACGGAAGTTTAGCAGAAGAACCATGGCTTTGAGAGTTAAAGTGGTTACATAAAATGTTGAGTTTTGCAATTAAAGCGTGATCTGAATTTTGGAGCAATTTGAACATGACTTCTCAGCCTAAGAGGAGGCTCTACACACTCAACCTGCATTGCATTGATAGGAGATGATTTCATTGCACCAATAATAATTCGGAGACATTTAGACTGTATTTTATCAATCTTTTCTAATGAAGCTTTTGTGCATGGGTCCAATTTGAATGAACCATAATCCATATGGCTACGAATTATAGCATTATAAAGCAGCTTCTGGGTAAAAGGGTGAGATCCCAACCATACCCCTGACAAAGATCTTAAAATGTTAATATTGTTCTCACATTTTTGGACTACATAGTCAAAATGAGTCAAAATGACAGAAAGTCTATGGTCCAAACAAATTCCCAGAAATTTTGCTTCTTTTTCTATGGGGACAATTTCATTAGAGGCTTGGAGTTGAAGATGAGGGATCAGTGTTTTTTTAGTAAAAATTACTGCCTTACATTTATATACATATACAGACAAAGATAGGCCGTGGTCAGAGAGTCTGCGATAAGAATGCGATAGGTACTCTAAGGCTGTGTTCAACCGACTTGAAGCTTCTGCTATTGTTTTTACTGATACATATAACGCTAGATCATCAGCATACTGTAAGATTGAGCAAAACGACATAACAGATTGCTCGAGGTCGAATGTGTATATGCTGTATAATAGAGGCCTTAAAGCTGATCCTTGAGGTAAACCCTTCCACACAGTTCTAGGCAGGGAAAATAAGCCAAGGTTTATAATGATAATGGTTCTCTCTAATAGAAGATTACATATGAACCTAACCATCTTCTCAGGGATCCTTATTTGGATAAGTTTCTGTCTGAGGATCGGAACTTGGGCATTATCATATGCTCCCGCTATATCTAAGAACATACCAATGAGGTAGCCTTTATTTATAAATGCCAAGCGAATATCAGAAACTAAAATGCTAATACTATCATAAGAACTCATGCCTTTTCTAAACCCATATTGAGATTTGGCTAGAATATTTTCACTTTCCACAAACCATTCCAATCAATGTTTGATCATGTGTTCCATGACTTTGGACAACACAGTTGACAAAGCAATAGGCCTTCTGCTATCAGGGTCTGAGGCGTTTTTACCGGGCTTGAGGACAGTGATAATGACCTGAGTTTTCCACTGATCTGGGACTGCACCATATTCAAAAAAGATATTAATAATTTGTAGATAATTATTTTTGGCAATATCAGAAGCATTCTTTAGGAATGAATAAGGGATCCCATCTTCACGAGGAGAAGAGTCTGTTAGTCCGTTCAGAGCAATCTGCAGTTCCCTAAATTAATAATTTGCATTAAGACCTACTCGATCAGTAAAAGGAGAAGGAGGACAAGGAATTTAATTGAGGTTTGGAACAGTAAAAGGGGATAGTTTATTTGCAAAGGCTTCAAACCAAGATGAAGGATCATTTGCAGTTACATTGGAATCATTACAAGAACCTCTGTAGTGCTTAATAGCTTTCCAAACTATAGAAGCAGGGGTTTTAGGAGATAAACCTTCACAGAAATTCGACCAACCAAGTTTCTTTTTAGCTGAAAGCAGCTTTCTGACTTTAGCAGCATTTTTTTGATATTCACTGAAATTTTCTAAACTCATGTCAGCATTATAGTTTTTTTCTGAATCTTTTCTCTCCTTGATTGCTGCAGTGCATTCTGCGTCCCACCAGGGAGTAGAAATTTTGAATTTGTGGGGTTTCTTGACAGGAAAGCTATTGTCAGCGCTAGAAGAAATTGATCTTACAAATTTGGAATAGCACTCTATGTAATTGGAGGGATCAGGAGTTGATAGTTCTTTAATTTTGGAATCAAGGGTGTTGGAGTATAGTGACCAGTTCACGTCTGTCAGTCTGTATTTGAGAGTGGGACAGAAATTTTGTGAGGGTATAGGTCTATGAGATATATTTATAATAATGGGGAAATGATCGCTTCCATAGGTAGAATGGAGAATGTTCCAAGAAAGGAAAAGGGAAATAGAAAATTCCCCACTGGAGGGACTATAGACAGATTCATCCCCCTCTTCCTCCACATCATTACTGCCAGACTGTTCCGGTACTACTTCCCCAACTGAAACTGATACAACAGCATCACTTGTACAGTTTCTTTCTATATTTTCATGGATAATCACATCTCTACTTGTTACTAGGTACACATTGTTTGACAGGATCATACACTCTGTATCCTTTGATATTCTCAGAGAATCCAACTAAAATGTGTTTCTTTGACTTAATATCCCAATTAAGACGTTTCTCTTTTAAATACGTCGTTTTATTACCGGAGAGTAGAAAATACAGTTTTCCTGTGTGATACTGTAGGGTTATTGGTTGGGGCTTTTTGAATAGGGGAAGGTCTGACTGTGACAGAAGGGGAGGGGGAGAACAGATCATTAGCAACTTCAGCATACGACCTGTTTACCTAAAAACAAAGATTAAATGCCTATTCATAAGAAATACCCTGTTGGGTCATGATAAGTTTGACAGAGCGCTGCTGTCTCCCTTGCTCTGGGCAAGATTTGCTTGAAGCAAAGTGCTGGCCTGAGCAATGCAAGCAAGAAGAATTTTGTTCTAGCACTTTACAGCTAAATAAAAATAGGTAATAAAACATTTCTTGAGGTTAGAAATGTTTTATTATTTTCTCGAAAACTAAGGATTACCTAGTGTTAAAGGTGGTAAATATGTAATCAGGAAGCAAAACCCTACCAGATTTGAGCCTTTTCACCCTCCAATTCATGCGACACGCAACTAAAGTTTAACCGTTATTGCTAGAAACTTACCAAATAATATTTACAAAGTAACACTATCTTACATTTAACAACAATGATAAGGATTTGGTCAAGAAATCAAAAAATTCAAAAAAAACGCGGAAAAACTCACTAACACGTGCGCCACTGCGCCAGGCAAACTGACACCTTTTTTTTTTTCGAGCCGGGCGTTTACTATCGTACCAGGGGCGTAGAATTATCGTATTATGTCACTGTCATGGACCGAAATTATCGTACTTATCAGAATAATGTCTATTATAAATAAATTAATCATAATATACATGATATTGATATGTACTTATTCAAGTAACCTGTAGTTTATCTCTTTTAAACCACCGATTTCAACTCAACAGAACACTTTGAAAACCAAATGTTTTATTGCATGGTGCCAGACCTGAACCGATTCCCTTTCTATTTAAAGTTCAGTAAACGCGCGAAATTCGAATTCGCTCGGACAAAATTTCACTGTTCCCAATCCTATGCAAATTCTGTATGAAACACGCCAACATTTCGTATTTATAAAGTAGAAATGAATATGGATTATGGAAGAGTAAGGCAGGGTTCCCACTATGCCGGACCGGCAGATTTACCGGCTCGGTAAAACTGCCGGAAGAGCTAGTGGCGGTACAAATTGTATGAAGCTATTCACATTATCCCGAGTCCGGCTTTTTCGCCGAGCCCGTCATTTTTACCGAGCGTTTTGTCACTACAAAATGCCGGCAAAATCACCGGACCGGAGTAATGTGAACCAGTTCCGGCCCGTGTTCCCCGCCCCGCCCGTGCTCCCCGCACTTCATTCGGCTCGCATTTTCTGAGTAAAGTAGACGTGTAGCATGGACGACATTCAAATAGAAACTTTAATTACGCTTGTCCAAGAGAGACCTGTTCTGTGGGACAAGACCGAAGATGTATATAAAAACAAAAACTTTAAGTTAGCAGCATGGCGTGAAGTATGTTTAATACTGAAACCAAACTTCGATGAACTGGAAGAAAAAAAAAGAAAACAGTACGGTGAGTTTTTTAAATATTTTTATTGATAAAAATGCATTCACAAATTTTAATTTATAGCTGCTGCCTGCCACGGAACGGAACCAATATCCGAAACAAAATAATTAGTAAATGCTGACCGTATAGCATTGGCATTAGGGCCACCTCGAGTCGACCCATTTCGATCCACGGGTCTCGTTTCTTGTTCTTGTCCATTTTCTATATTTTGGTAACTTTCAAAATTTATACCGTCTTTTTCTCTAACAAAATTATGTAAGACTGTACAAGCTTTAATTACTTGAATTGCTGTGTCTACGTTCAGATCTATAGGCCGATGGAGTATTCGCCACTTATTTGCTAGAATACCAAAAGCGCACTCAACGTACCTTCTTGCTCGACTTAATCTATAGTTAAAAATCTTTTTATCATTATTCAAATGTGTACCTCCATACGGACGTAGGAGATTAGGTGTTAAAGCAAAGCCTTCATCGCCAACTAGTATAAACGGTAATTCCTCGTGCATGTTTGTATGAAGTGGTCTAGGCTTTGGTAAATTTAAAGTACCATCATTGATCTTTTTCCAAAATGTACTATCCCTTAATATAGTGGAATCGCATTCCTTGCCATACGAGCCCACACTGATAAAAATAAATCGGTACTCTGAATCGACAACTGCGATTAATACAAAAGAATAATATTCCTTGTAATTAAAGAACATAGAACCACTCTTGGCTGGCTTCAAAATTCTAATATGTTTGCCATCTACTGCTCCAATACAGTGAGGAAAGTTGGCTTTTCTTTCGAATCTTAAAGCGATGTCCTCCCATTCTCTCTCAGTATCAGGCAGCTTAAGGAAATCTGTCTGTAGGTTTTCCCAAATGACGTGGCTCATTTCTTTTATTATTTTACTTATTGTCGAAACGCCCACTCTGTATGAGTAATGTATTTCTTTGAATGAACATCCTGAAGCTAAATATCTGAAAAAAAAGTATCTTTTGTTACTACATAATTACATTATACGTCACCAATAAACAAATACTATTCTAATATTTTTTTATTTATTTCAGGAAAACTGGTTTCAACTAAATGGAATAAAGTACGAGATTCGTGGCTTAAGACGGTGAAAAAACAAAAAGATGAGTCTAAATCTGGATCTTCGGCCAAAAAGACACGAAATTATTTATATCACGAGCAACTGATGTTTTTAAAAAAAGTCTCCGAACCTCGACCTCCTCAGGAGTCGGGTTCAAAAAAAGCAAGAACCGAGACTGAAGGAGGCATGGAATCAGATTTTCGTTCACCTTTAATTAAAGATAAAAGAACAATTGATAATAAAGAAGTAAATGAGAAGATGTCCAAGTTTTTAGACTCCAGAATGAACCCAGAAAAAGAAAACCATCATCTTTCTTTTTTCAAAGGCATTATACCAATCTTGAACACTTTAACTATCGAAGAGACTTTAGAGTTTCAAGCCAGCGTCCTGACAATGTTGCAAAAAATTAAAAGTAGGAATTATGAGAGACCAAATTACGGACATTGGCGTCATTATAATCAGATGACCGGAACAGATCAGTATACTCACTCTGGATACTACACACATCCTAATCAACAGGCGATACCTACGCAAGATCATCACTCTGGATACTCTACACAATATAATAGTAGCAACCAACAGGCAACAACACCTATACCATCAACTTCTTCCCAGTTATCCAATCCGAATCCAGTTTCGCCAACAGCATCTAGTACTCATTCCATATACTCCCAATAGTCAGAATATTTAGATTTTGAAGGGTTTTAGGTTTGAGTACAAATAAATACTTAAATGACTAATTTGCATTTTTAATTAATAATTATTGTCAAAAGAACACACACACACACACTCTTACCTTAAACATATGGCCAATCTTTGTTCTGGGCAAATACATACTCTGAAACTTGTATTTCGTACTCTTATGCCTGGTGAAAGTCGTCCCAGTAAATCGTCAAAAGTGTTTGTTGTCATTCGAAAATAATTAAAGAACTTTGATCCGTCACTTCTAAGTTCACCCATCAATGTTTCAAATGTCCCAAGTGAAAATCTTTCCCGTAAAATAGGATGTACCCAATACTTTCTTATTTTATTTTGCCTTCTGTACCACCACCACCACAACACAACAATTTCGTCGTCCATTGTGGGCACAGGTCCAAATTCAACTGAGGTGCTTGTCCGATTTTCTTGTGGGATCCAGTGTAATTTGAACATCTGTGTCCGGTGTCCGGTGTCCGGCAAATCTGCCGCTCCGGTGTAGTGGGAACCCGGCCTAATGAGAAATGAAATGAAAGAATTTTCTTTATAAATCAATATACATACCTACATTATTCATATAAACAGATCATATATATTTTACTATTATTATATTTTAATATAATATTTATAACAATGTAATCAACATATTCAAGAATATATTTATTTCGTTATATCACTTAAAAATCGTTAGGCATTAAAATACTATTAAATTCCGACATTCGTGTCACCATACAAATCTTGAACCGTTCTGGCAGTGCTTTCTGTTGAGTTTGTTTATAAGAGTAACGCTTTGTGAATGCAACTGTATTCGCTTTGTGCATAAAAACATGCTACTGCGCTTTAGTTTAGGCTATCAGCGTATAAAATAAATCCTCAAATTTTGCATCATGATGGAAATTATCGTACAATCTGCGTACGATAATACTGTGCTATCGTACATCGTACGTAGGTACAAAATTATCGTATGTGTACGATAATTATCGTACTGTTCCGAACGCTGACGCTTCAAGCGCCATCTTGAAAAAACGTTTTTGGCCGATATCTCGGAAACTATGCACTTTAGTTATTGAGACCATTATTGTACAGAATAAAATTTCGCATCTTTTGATGCTTCTTAACTTTTTTGTAAAACTTACTGTTTACGATTTATGACCCATTTAATGAACTTTTTCTATCGTGGCCGATAACTTTTAAGATATTAGATTAATCAATAAAATGCATCAATCCATTTTTAAAGATCAGTTTATTCTCTACAACTTTTGTTTCAAACTTTTTTTCTTATGTTCATACTTTTTGAGTTATAGGACGTTTAATGTTGGACTAACGGGTGTAATGTTGAAAATTTCAAGATACGCTTAGAATATAATGGTACAAATTCAACAAATAAATATCGTCGTTTTTTCATGATGGCGCTTGAAGCATCACCTGGATCTGTCAGCATTTTATGATTTTATGCTCAGTACCTAAGTGATCCTAAACCTAATAAAAAATAAAATTTGGATCGGATATTTAGTGCAAAGTTGACCAAAAAAAACGTCTATTTTGACTGGCCTATAACAACCAAATTTGTCGTATTTGTTGTCTGTGGTTTAACATGTTGTGCAAAATTGATGCGAACGGAACGTAAAAAACCTGTCATTTATGTCATGTGTCACTGTAATAATATAGAGTCATTCAGTCATTCTCCTCGAATCTCGCGAATGTTCTCTCTGTGTCGTTTTTGCTGTGGTGAATTCTTTCTTTCGACGATTTTGGCTTATCCTCTGGACTTTAATTGTTTGCCTCCATAAAATCTGGTGCCCTAAGTCTGAGATAAGTAGGTTAGGTTAGGGTTTTATATAAAAAAGGCGAGCGAAGCGAGCCCATCCATAAAATCTGCTATAACAACAAAGCTCGAGTTCTCGAGATATTCAAGGGTAAACCCTTGAATATCTTGAAACGGGGCAATCCCTTTTCATGGGAGTGATACCAGGGGGAAGGGCTGGTCCAGCCTCCCACCCCCCCTGTTTTTTCCTTCATTTTCGTGCTACGGGAAACTAAAGTTTAACCCCAGGATCCCCAGAACCACGGTCATTAAGGATTTAGAATTTACTTTTGACTGAAAGCTTAAGTTTCACGATCAATCACGTCTCTTCATTCGCCAAGCAGTCCTCTGAGACTTGGCTTTGTTCTAACGGCTGAGACTTTCGCAGTGACTGTGTTGTGCGGCTTTTGTAAGGAAGTCTAGTGCGCAGCAAGCTTGAGGCAAGTACCTAGTTGCGTCTACAGTCAGTAAAAAGGTGCATAAACTCAGACTTTGTGCACCCAATAAGATTGAAACGAAATTTTAGTTGGGCTGGTCATCGATATTTATTTCAATGCGATGGGTCCGGAGTCCGGTGAAATAACAGAATCAATATTACAATCTTAAAATTCATATTGATCTAATTCAGCATCCTATAGTTTGTGATCTAATTCAAATAAGAGATTCAAATTGAGGAAAAAAAAAAAACTTTTTCTTTCATGTTACTTTTTACGAAGGTATAGGTAAGCTTTTTGAAAGATCTGAAAAGTGTATTAGGCTTAAGGGAGAATAATTGAAAAGGAAATTTCATTTATACCCCCTTCACTGCCATTCCGCGAACTTTAAGAACTCTACAAATAGTGCTTATTAAATAAATATAAAATTAAATAAATATTCCCTCACATGAAGGAGGCATCTTTTTGAAGCTAGCTCTCAGAAACTTATCTTTAATCAGACTGATGAATACATCGTGTCTTTGTTCAATAATATAAAAATCACTTCAGAAAAGGTTTTGGTTTTAGACATCACGGACTCGCTATCAATGATATTTAGCTTCGTGAGTCCATTAAAGTAAATCTGACACACCCTTTTTCAGGGGATGCTCCCTTTGAATACTGACTGCTCGGGTGATAGCACCCAAATATTTTAATAGGTAGTTACTTAATAAAATTCTGCTTTTCAATTTGTTTATGTTCATTATTAGCCTCCAAGCCAACAAACCCCGGCCGTGCATTGTATGACTTTTGAATTTTGGAATAACGGACGTTCGTCCAGTTTTCGGTTTGAAAATGCTGCATAGAAGTAAGCAATTCCAAATGCTCAGAAGATGCATTACCGTCGTCCTTGCTCGTCGGTGCCGCCGGGGACGGAGTAGAAATACTATCACGTTCATCACTATTATCGTCAAACACTATTTAATTCAGAACTATTTTCAATTTATTTTACCTTCATCGAACGCTAACAGCATTTTAAGTTATATAAAGTAAAAATTGTATGAGATATATATAAGTAAACGATCTACCAACCATTTTCCATCTCCCATCTCCATATTATTTACACTCATTAGGAATGAATAGAAGACAGGAAGCTCATACTGAAAATGTATTTGTCATTGTCCGCGTATTGAATTCTTTTATTAAATTTGTGTAGAGATATAAAAGAAATGGTTACCTGCTATAGAAAACAACCTTTGGGCTGCCGCGTCACCCGCCGAGCGTCGGCATTTCTACATTAAACGTACATTAAACGAAAAAAAAGTTTTGAACAAAAGTTGTAGAGAATAAACTGATCTTTAAAAATGGGCTTATGCATTTTATTGATTAATCTAATATTTCAAAAGTTATCGGCCGCGATAGAAAAACCGGTTCATTAAAAGGGTCATAAATCGTAAAGTTTTACAAAAAAGTTTACTATAAACAAAAGATGCGAAATTTTATTCTCTACAATAATGGTCTCGATAACTTTTGCCAAGTGCATAGTTTCCGAGATATCGGCCAAAAACGTTTTTTGAAGATGGCGCTTGAAGCGTCACCTGGATCTGACAGCATTTTATGATTTTATGCTCAGTAAGCGATCCTAAACCTTATAAAAAAAAGAATTTGGATCAGAAATTTAGTGCAAAGTTGACTAAAAAACACGTCTACTTTAACTGGCCTAGAATTATCATTGTAGGATGGTTAAATCTGTTTTGAAAGAAGCTGGCATTGATGTAACTCCTGGAAGCGTCAGATCAGCCGTAGCTTCAAGAGGTTGTAGGATTGACCACTAGAAAAGATTTTGTCAAGGGCTAGGTAAAATTGGAGATCTGTAAACACTTTTGTTTTATAGAACAAAAATAAAAAATGCTAATAAGACATCAATTAGTACCTCTTCTTCTTCTTATTTTGCCAGCACAATAATTGAAGTTATGTTTGTATTGTATTATTGATTAATTACTTACCTAGTAAGATTTTGTGATTCATTGGATTTAAGATAATTTATGGTAATTTGTAATACCTATATCACACTCAACTGGCGTCCTGTTCATCAGGCGAGAAGAAACATTGGCTCAATATTGTTTAAATGTCCTCGAATAAGTACCTACCTTCATAGGAAAAATTATTAATATTTAATCTTAAATTTATTAAAATAAAAATTTATAAAAATAAAACAAATTGAACCATTCAAAATATATGGGTTTTTATTTTTATCAAAATAAAATTTGATTTTTATTTTTAATATTTCAGACCTCAATTCAGATGTTTCGCTAGATTAACTAAAATTTTCTAAAACAAAAACGATCTTATTTTGTTTGTATTAAAGTCTGAATTAGAATAACATTTTAGTGACACTTACTAAATTAACGTATAACTGACGTGTTTTAGCTCAATTTAATCATCATGTAAGGAGGTGTTGATTAAAACTACGGCTATTTTCCGCAGTTTTTATCAACACCTCTATACATTATTTTCAATAAAGGAATTAATTGAAATAAAAATTATAGCAATAAAACAAAAAATAATTTTAACTTATTTTAGAACTGTGATTTAAAATGGGTAAAATATGGACAACCTTATTTTGCTAACAATAAAGTTCAAATTAGAGTAACTTTATTGTTAGCAAAATAAGGTTGTCCATATTTTAGAAAATTTTAGCTAGTCCGGCGAAACAACAGAATTGCCAGCATCAAAGTTTTGCCTATTAAAACTCTAATTATGTCCGGAGCTTTATTCAAGCCCTTACAGTAAGTCCTGTCTGGTGTATTATACAATTGTAGTTAAGTTAATTATGAGTAGGTTCCTATGTGTGATATTAATAATACCGGACATTTCACACAGCATCATCTGGCCCCAAAGTAAGCAGAGCTTGTGTTATGGGTACCACATGATTGATATACTTACTTACTTACTAGTTATATACTTTTTTTTTGTAAATACATACATATTATACATAGAAACATCCAGACCTGAGACAAATACTTGTAGATCATACAAACATTTGTCCCGCGGCGAGAATCGAACCTGCAACCTTTTGCGTCTCAGCCGGACCTAAGCCACAGAAGTCATAGAGACCCACAGATGAGACCCACATGGTGACATGACCCACCTATGCGCTCTCATAAATTGAGTGAACATGGCGGATATAAGTGGCGCCCCTATAGCGAAATACTGGAACTGCCCCGACGAATATTAAATTACGGCCGGAAACGGAAGAACTACCATCTCAATATTGTTTAAGGCCTCGAATAAGGCTCCGGACATATTATGAGTTTTATTGGTAGGTAAAACTCTACTATTTTATATATTATGGTCATTTTTATATAAAATAACTACGGATTATTTTTGCTCTTATCACAAACAAACACAAAGCATTTATTCCAATTATTCACACCCGAGTAACTCTAGCTCTATTTAAATAAAAGCACCAAAATTACTATGTAATAAAACAAAAACGAAATAACTCCAAAATAAATAATAATATAAGAGCGCAATGTTTGCTTTTCAAAAGCCACAAATAATCGAGATCATACTTATATACAACAATAAACACTTGACATTGACAAAAATAATATTATTATGACACATGCCATTAACAAATAACAAGCAGAAGACTAAAGAAGAGAAGAAGAAAAATTTATACATCAATATTTAGCCTGCTCAGATGAGCGAAGAAAAAAAAAAAAAAACATCAATATTTATAATTTTGTAGGTCGTGAAAAAAAGGCGGGAACCTCGAAAGTGGAAAGGCGCGAACTCTCGAAATCTTTTTGTAATTTAATTGTAATTCTGTAAATATATAATCTTTTTCGTTGTAAATAAAATACAAAGCTAGTACTGGTACCGGTAAGCCATGGGGAAAAAGAGGAAGAGGTGTGAGCAGCCTCCACCTCCGGATGAAGACCGGTCGGAAGGGTCGACCTCAGACTCCGACTCGGTCGAATCTCCACAAGGGGTCAAAAAAAACAGTAAGGAAAAGGACAGGTATGAGATTTATAAAGTTCAAGGATACATACGAAAATACCCGGATAATTCCAACAAGTCGGACGGATTCATCGTATTCCTGACGCACACTGATGACGGTGTTGCTTTTAATGACCGTGACCGCTTAAAACTTTCCAAAGCATTGCGTGAACATTGCGTCTCTGGAGTTTTACATCTGAGATCAATAAATAGGTACAAGATAGGAATAACATTTGACCTATCTAACAACGCCAATGTTTTTATACAAAATAAAAAACTACTGGAACAGCTATCGCTAAAAGCCACCATCCCAGCAGGCGACACGGAGGTAACAGGTGTTCTGACATCTGTTCCTACTGAGATGTCAAATAAGCAAATTTTTTCGCTTATTGGCAGCTCCAAAAATATAATACAGGTCAGAAGATTTATGCGTAGGGTGCGAGGTGAGGGTAGTGTCTCGTTCCAGCCAACCCAAGCGGTTGCTGTTACATTCGCGTCGACTCAGCTCCCCGAATATGTATACTTGGACTCTTGGCGACATGAAGTGAAATCATACATACCCCCTGTAAAACAGTGCTTAAAGTGCATGCGGTACGGCCACATTGCTAAGTTTTGTCGCAACACAGAGGTCTGCAGCATCTGCTCCGGCACGCATAACTTCAAAAGCTGTAGTATTGAAACTAAAGATGCAAAATGCTCAAACTGCAGTGGCAATCACATCGCAATATCTGCTGCTTGCCCTATTAAAAAGCAGAAGGTAGAAGAAAATAAAATAAAATCTCGATCTGCCACATACTCAGAACTTTTCGACTCTAAGTCTTTCCCAGCATTGTCAGCTAGGACACTTGATGTACAGGTTAATAATCTCATGAAGTCTGAAGTTTTTATTAATATTTTAATAGAAACAATCACTAAAATTATAACAAACAAAGATGTCCCCATAAATTCAGGGTCTATTAGAGATACCCTAAAAAAAACTCTAAGTAACAAGTTACCTCCAACATCATAATGGATTTTTTAAATATTATTCAATGGAATGCACAAAGTCTAAACAGTAACAAACATATATTTACAAACTTCCTTTATTCAAATAACATTCATATTGCAATTATTTCTGAAACATGGTTTAAACCATACCAAACATTCAAAATAAAACATTATAACATTGAACGTAATGATTGTGGAAACAATCATAATGGTGTAGCTATTCTAATTCACAATAGTATCGCATATTCTAAAATCAACACGTTTTTTGATGACTCACTACAAAATATTTGTATTAAAGTAACAATTAATAAGAAAGTTATGAGCATAGTCAGTTTTTATAGCCCAACAAACTGTAGTCCAGCCTTTAGTAAAAGCAAATTTGACGCACTAATCAAGTCTATTCCTGGTCCATTCATATTTGCAGGAGACTTCAATGCACATCATACCTCCTGGGGTTGCAGTTCTGACACTCCTCGTGGTAGAGATGTTTTGGAAGTGATTGACGACAATAACTTAGTTTTGTTAAATGATGGTCTGCCAACGACGATTGGTTCGTTGTCCTGGCGTCCGAACGCATTAGATTTGTCGTTGGTTTCGCCATCATTGGCGCTACATTGTGACTGGTCTGTTTATGATAGCCCAGTCGGCACAAGCTATCATCTTCCTGTAATAATTAAAGTTTTATTGAATAACAATATCACTGGTTCGGATCCTAGTTGTCATAATTTGAGACATTTACCAATCTATCCAAATTACAAACTTACAGATTGGAAAATGTTTAGTAGTTGCATGGATAAAATGTTGGTTGATTTTATAGTGGATACTGAATGTCCGCAAGATTCCTATTTAGATTTTTGTAAAGTATTGCGTACGGCCGTTGATAGGTCTATTGTAAGCAGAAATTCTTCTGTTGTCGATGTCACTGACACTGACAGTCAACAGTCATGTGTTAATAAACCTGGTAAAAAACCTTATCTGCCTTGGTGGAATGAAAAATGTTCAGCAGCTGTTTTGAAATCCAAAGAAGCATATTTAAATTTTAAATTCAATCCAACAGAAGAAAGCTATTTGGAGTTCAAGAGACTGCGAGCTCACAAAAAACTTACAATAAAAATAGAACGACAAAAAAGCTGGGTCTCTCTTTGTGAAACTTTCAATCGATGCACTCCATTAACCGTTGTATGGAAGTTCATGCGTAAATTTAATAAATCTTACTATAAACCTATTCAATATGAAGACGACTCATGGATTTGTGATTTTTTATCCAAATATACTCCTGATTTTGTACTACCTAAATCGAAAACACTTAAATCAAATAATTTAAATTCTAATAATAGCTTTCTTGTAGACTCTTTTTCATATAGTGAATTAACTTCTGCCATTTTCTCTAGGAGGGATACTGCTTTTGGTCTTGATGGAGTTCCATTTATAATCTTTAAGAAAATGAATAGAAACTGTTTGACAATTTTTCTCCAAATTTTAAATTTACTTTGGCAAAATAATATAGTACCTCACAATTGGAAAACTGACTGTTTAGTACCAATTTTGAAACCCAATAAACCCAAATTATGCCCTGAATCTTATCGTCCTATTGCGCTCACTTCATGTGTCGGTAAAATTTTTGAGCAATTGCTAAAGCAACGTTTGGAATTTTATGTAGAACATCACAAACTTTTACCTTCCAATCAGTTCGGTTTTCGTAGAAATCGTTCTGCTCGAGAGAGTATTTGTCAATTACAACTTGATATATGTCATTCCTTGGCTGCAAACAATCATCTTGTCGCTGTTTTCTTTGACATTTCAGGCGCTTTTAATAGCGTCAATATTGAAATTCTTTGTCAAGAACTGCTATTACTAGGCATTCCTGAAAAAATTATAAATTGGATCCAATGTTTTTTCTCAGATCGAGAAGTTTTTGTAAAATACAATAAACATCTCTATGGTCCAAGATATTCTTCTGTAGGTGTATCTCAGGGTGGCATTCTGTCACCCTTAATTTTCATTTTGTATATATTTCGTTTAAATTTAATATTAGGTTCACATGTTAAAAATCTTCAATTTGCAGATGACTTGGTTGTTTATGCGTCGGGAGCAAATTTAGCTCCTGTAGCTGAAATTGTCGATGACGCATTGACAAAACTTGAAAAATACTTTTCTTATTTAGATCTTGATGTTAATTCGTCGAAGTCTAAGGTAGTGGTTTTTGGGAAAAAATCTAATAACTTGCCAGCGATTTATTATAAAAATGCACCTTTGCCAGTGTCTCTTGAAGTTAAGTTCTTGGGAGTATTATTCTCCCATAATTTATCCTGGAATAATTACTCTAAACAAATCATTTGCAAAGCTCAAAAAGCTCACAATGTAATAAAGTCTTTGTCAGGCTCTTATTGGGGAGCAGATCCAAAGATTTTATTAACATTGTACAAATCTTTAGTTCGTAGTCATTTTGAATATGGCTTCGTTTGTTATGCTGCCGATGTAAAAATTGTAAATAGAATGAATACATTTCAAAATAAATGTTTGCGTTTAATCACAGGGGCATTTAGGAGTACTCCTATCAATGCTATGCAGATTGAATGCAGGCTTCCACCAATTAATATTCGTTTGAATTACCTAAAAGAAAGGTTTATATTAAAACTTCATTGTGTTTCTGGCAATAGTCTTTTGACTAATCTGTCCGGAGCCCAAGGGGTTTTTAAATCTTTTTTTATGCTTCAGGGCTTTCAGAGTTTTAAACAATTTCTTCAAAATTTAAATATATATCAGGCAAATCATACCTTACCTTGCTATGAAGGATCTTTTAATAGTAAATTCCCAGAAATTAATGTAGTAATTGATAATGCTTTGTCAAGTAAAGAAGAAGTGTGCACAATGCTGTCTGAATGGACAGATCACAAGTTTGTCTATACGGATGGAGCCAAAAACGATAACGCTGTGTCTTTTGCCATATTTGAATCGTCTTTGAATATTGGTGTTGGTCATAAAATGGATAAATTCGCTAGTATTTTCACAGCTGAAGCTGTTGCAATCTTGAGCGCTTTAAAACATATTAAAAGTCGTAACTTGGGACACAATAAATGGGTTGTTGTTAGTGACAGCATGAGTGTTCTAAAAAACCTGGCAAATAACAAATTGCATGCTGACACTAATTACATCATTTACTTAATAAAACAGCTATGGGTGGAGTTGTTTGATTTAAATATTAATGTTAGCTTCGTGTGGGTGCCTTCACATAAAGGTGTTGAAGGAAATGAAAAAGCAGATTATCTAGCTAATATGATAGTTAAGTTTTCAAATACCATATCATCTAATATTGAAAGCGGTGGTGATGCAGATGTCTTGTTACCATACACAGACGTTGTAAGTCTCCTAAAACAACGGATGTGTCATGCATGGGGAAGACATTCGTATCACTATACGCAAGTCGAAAATAAAGGTTCCTGGTATGCAACTCTCGATGTCCAGATTGATTCTATACCGTGGTTTTGTAAGAGTAAGATTTTCTTAAATAGAAAATTTTATTCTACAATCTGTCGAATGCGCTTTGGTCACTGTCGTTTGAACTATCATCTCTATCGCTTAAAGCTGGTTGACTCTTCTGATTGTGAGCATTGTCAGTCACGAGAAGTTCAATCATTAAATCATATATTTTTTGATTGTCCATCATTCAGTATTCAGCGCCTTGTACTGATAGATGGACTCCTCCAAATTTATGGTGAGCCTGATTTGGTCCCGCGTTGTATTCTGGAGCTACTTAAGAATGAGTCAACCTATATAGAGTTGTATAAGTTTTTATTTAGTATTTTAATAGATATATAAAAATGTGCAAAATGTACATAGATAATATAATTATAAATGTAAAAGAATATTATAGTAATTAATTATTAAAAAAAAAAAATAACAAAAAATGGGAAACCAAAAAAAAAAAAAAAATTTTTTATTTACAATAATAAATATGTAAGTACATAACTATTTTATAATATTATTAGCAAAATAAAATACTTGTTTAAGTTAAAAAAAAAAAAAAAAATCGTTCAGACGTATCAAAGTATTTTGATGAATACATAAACATTGTTTATGAAACTTACGAAAGACATAAAATTTACCCTTGAAACGGATGAAATTATTTAACGCAAGACAAGGCAGTATGGTCTCTAGACTTTAGCCTGCTCATATGAGCGAAGAAAGAAAAAAAAAAAAAAAAAAAAATTATAATTTTGTAATTTTGATCAGCTGTTCGTATCATTTGATCGTTTTGTTATTCTACCGAACTTGGCAAAATAAAATTTTGTGAATAAGTTGCAGTAATTACATAAAAAATGGAAGAAGTGGTTTCTGTAAAGCATGAAGGAAAAAACATGGATATAAAACAGGAAAGGCAAGACAATGTCGACAGTTTCAAATACGAATTCGATTCAGGCAGTCAAGACAGCAGTAAAAGTGACAGTGGAGGCTATCAACGCTGGGCGCCCAATTTGAATGGCGTCCGAAAAAGTGCATTTACTCCATATAAGTCAGTTCAATGTACCGCGCTCACTAATCTACAACGGGGTATGTGTCTGATAGTGTAGTTATATACGCTGCCGAGATCTTTAGCGACAGTATCGATCGGTCGGTGGAATGGGGAGCCGTTGTGTGAGCGTTAGTAGGTAACATCAAGGTCGATTTCGCAGGTAATACGCAGGCGCGGGTTCCGGAGCTACCCCAACCCGACAGTAGCTTCCACGCAAAGGCTGGTCGCGGCGAAATAAGTCGAGAAGACGTGAAACTGGAGCAGTATGTTGACATCACTGATGAGCACGGCCTTACTGCCCTGCACTGGGCAGCCAGCTATGGCCAACTGACGAGCTGTCAAGATCTGGTGTGGTAAGTAGCTTCTTACCTTGTTCCTTTGTTCTTTGTGTCACAAAGAAATTGTATCTAACATTGGTTAGTATTTGAAAATGGTTTCAAATGAAAGTTCTTTGTCACATTAATCAATCCAATTCCCTTCATCTCTTCAATTTTAAATGATTTATTAATTGCAATGAGTTTTATTCTACTCATCTACTACACTAATCTACTCATAAAGATTTCCAACTATCATTATGAAATGAATATGTTTCTGTGTTTTAAAGGTGCGGTGCTAATGTTAACATGCGGGGTCCGGAAGGAGAGACAGCACTGCACCTGGCTGCAGCAGGTGGGCACCACGAGGTTGTCAAATTTCTGTTGAACGAAGGGGCTGACGCCGATGTTCAGGATGATGTAAGTTAACCTATTAAAAAAAAAAACGTTTTTTTTGTTCTTAGATAGTATCTAACCATAAATAGTTGTGTCCCAACAACAGAAAAAATAACACTGGCTGATAAAAGAAAACGTAAAGGAATCACTCCAAAATACAAGTTCAAAATTTTTATTAGGGAATTTATTGTCTGAACCTAATTATTTTCAGTCTGGAAGTACAGCTTTGATGTATGCAGCATCAGCTGATTTCCCCTACACCTGCAATGAGCTCCTGGTCCATGGAGCTGACCTCACCCTCACCAATGACTACGACCAGGACGCCTATACCTTGACAACTACTAATAACTGCAAGCTTGGTAAGGATTATTAATAAAAAAAATTGAAACTTGTGCCTCCTCTATCCAACCCATATCATCATAATGGTAGAATCTACAGATTTATATGCCTGAACAAACACATGATACACATCTACTGATGTAAAACTGGCTTAGATGCCTATCCTTCACTGCCACACATTTGTGCACCATGATAGTGCTCCAAGATAAGGTTTATCATTTTTGATTGCTCAATTACACTTTGATTGCAGCATTATAAACCAACACATCCGTGTGACTGTAACAGATGTCAAGTGACAATAATTGAGTTACCTACACCCTAGCACCTAGGGTGTAGGTATTACTTGCATTATGGTTGTTCTAAAGCAATTTCTGTTATTTGTTTCAGCGCAAACAGCTATAGAGAACTTTTTGATCGGATGCCTGAACAAGATGTAAATGTTTCCCACAATACCACTTGTTATTTTTCAGCCAACCAATTGCAGATTTATTAGCCTCAAAGGAATAAAAATGAAAGTACAGGGATTTAGTTTGTAATTGTAATTAAATATATATTTTTAAGTTTATTATACAACAACATGTGACCATAAAAATACAGACAATATCAAACTCAACAGATTTTTTATTACTCCCAGTAAATATTATAAAATTAAAAAAATATAGCTTACACCTTACTCCTAACACGCTTAAATATAAATAACAAGATAAATTCACTGGCAAGTAAATAAATGAATGATCAAAGGTTTAAATATATCTACAACATACTACTTACATGACTATTTATTGATCCCATATCCCTTGCGTTTTTACAATTAAGACTAGCCTTTTTGATTTTCGTACCCAATTGTAACTAATGTAATGTAAAAGCAGTAGAAATATAATTTGAACGTTATTATCTACAGTTTGGACTCTGTTAGCCAATTGAAAGTCTGCGGTTTCCTATTCGACTGCGGGTCGATCAGTATGTTGATAATACTGGGCTTGTCGGTCACTGCGACCGCCTTTTGTAAGGCGGCCTTAATCTCTTCGGTGGTGCGGCAGAGATGGCCGGTTTCGCCAAACATTTCCATCATTTTCTCGTAACGGACTTGGCATCCGAGAGCTGTAGGCGGAGTACTGTGAGTAAAAGAAAGACGAAGGTGTCAATATATGGAAGCAAACAGAACATATTGGTAGGTACTAATATCGCGCCTATATTTGAAGTGGTGCTGTTGAATGTTTAGCGAGAATTGGTGTATGCGGTTCTATAGGTAGTATAGTAGTAGCAGACTACGACTATGTTGGTTTTGATAATGTAATGAAATCCAAAAAGTATTACCATTGCGCAATATCACCACCAGATTGTATATCCTCCATAACTTCTTTGTCGAATCCGCTGTAGATGCCGTTGTTGTTTACAATCACGATGATCACTGGTAGCTTGTAGCGCATCATAGTTTCGATTTCCATACCTTAAAAATTATAAGGACTGTAACAATTGATTCATTTTGAACCTGATTAAAAAAAACATACTAATTTTCTTAATTCATTGGGATTGCGTACCTGAAAAGCCAAATGCCGAATCTCCTTCAACGCAGATGACGCGTTTGCCCGGGGCGTAGTCTCGGCACCACATTGCCGATGCTACCGCAAACCCTGGACCAACCTACAGAAACAAAAATCAATTCTGCGTTGAATTCTCTAAAACTATATAAAAGTAACAGTCTTTTTTTTATAATAAATCAAATTTATTAAAAATAAATATTGGTGGACAATACACACAACATCATCTAGCCCAAACTTAATTTTTGTCTTTTATCTTTTGGCAACCAATTCATGTGAAAGAATTATAGTTTTCACAGTTTTTGTCCCAAATAATGAATGAACATGAGAACCTATGTTCATTTCCTACTTTGCTGTATTGGTGATTCTGATTATAATAATAAATAAATGTTTTATTTCCCCAAAATTACAATCTATTTACAGTTTTAACAGTGGGTTCCGCACTAGGTCGAGCTAGTATCGCGGAAACCCTAACTATGTTTATCAAAAACAAGACGTTACACAGTGAGAAAATAACAATAATAATAATATTTTAGTCTACAGTTTGAGTGAAGCTCCAACTAATTTAACCTACCTAAAAATTATCAATCAATTGAAATTAATAATTTGTGGTTGTAATTGTATCTAAATTGTGAGTCAACACACTGAAAAATATCCATTACGATACTTGTTAACAAATGAAATTACATAATAAGTACTGTATTTTTTTGTAAAGTAAAGTAATCTTTGGAATTCCTTTTCAATTTCCAACTCGTTGAACAGGTGTTTTCATCTCGCGTATTTACATAATACAAGAGGATCACTGTCAGGCAGAACGTACGAAAAAGCTACATGGTGACTAACAAACTAAGCATAGCTTATATTATGGTGACCAGACGACTGAACGAATACTTTTATGAAATACTTATGAGAGCTACTGAAGATAGACCTACTACCAACTGAGCCAGGCCAGTCAATTACTATTGCACAGGACGATAATTCGTTTTTTAGATTTACCTTTACAGATTGCAACGCCAATACTGAAGAAACGGGTCGCAATTTTGATTTGACTAGCTTTGACATTCTTTAGTGGATAGCTGCCTCACTATCAAAGATGGTAATTGAAAACTCTATTGTAAGCGTACTTACTCCCATAGTTCCAAAAGTGCCAGCATCCAGTCTATGCCTTGGTTTATTGTTTAGCAACATGCCACGCCCAATATCCATGGTGTTGGCTCCTTCACTTACAATGATGGAGTCTTTCGGAATGTTTTCTTGCACAGTCTTGAATACTGCATAGTAGTTAAGTGGCTGTGCTGTGTTACTTGCTTGCGCCTGAAATAATGATATACTTAGTTTTAAAAAGATTTATTAACTATATAATCAATAATAAGAAATAAGAGAAGTGTTATACAGCTCACAGAGTCACTAGTTTTATAATACCACAACAGTGTAAAAGATGCTGAAATGTTAACTGACACTAGAACTGAGTAGCTGACTTATCTCTATGATATTTTATACACAAAAATACCCGTATCAAACCACTGCTTACACTGTCCATGTCATACTGTATCTCAAAGCAAAGTTGTGTTCTGTAATCTTTATGCTTATAAAAATACCAAAACTTACGGCAACAAATTCAGTATTAGCCTTCTGTTTCTGTTTGAGTGCAGTCCACCAACCGCTGGTTGGTTGTAGAGACAATTTCTTTTCAGCTAGCTTCTTGGTTAGAGCTTCTGTGAACGGTTTGATGTCAGAATGTATCGCGATTTCAGCTTTCGCGCTGTTGTTGAATTCCTCGGGCGATATGTCCACCTGTAAGTTTTAAGTTAGTGTTAATTTCTGATGAGATTCTTCAAGATCATGGTCAGTTTACAGAACTTGATTGTTATGGATTATTTCGACAGCTGTTGTGCTAAAGAAACACGGAACACGCTCAAAATGGGAATGTTACAAAGGACCACCACACCATATTATGACTGTGCTGAATGTTTATTAACATAGTTGGTCTGTAAGGAGCACTATGATTGCTCACTTCTTGCGAACAGCCTGTTACTATACTACTGGTTTTGATATCATACTCTGACTCCTGTGTAATTTATGAACGACTAGCTATTGCTCGCGACTTCGTGCGCATTTTTTTTTAAAGTTAGCTTAAATCTTTCTTCTTGCCAAATTGTATTGATAAGTTTCAAACCAATCACATCCACCACCCATTCAAAAGTTTCCATACAAACATTCACACCCCATTTTACTACTTTATGACAGTTATTTTGAAAAATCCTGAAACACGTGTCCATTTATTTTGCATTTTAAGTATCCAAACTAGGTTTCTAAGAAATCACATCCCCCATCAAAAAGTTCCCATATAAATTTTGACACTTTGACCCATTTTACCCCTTTGCTAGGGTTATTTTGAAATATCCTGAAACACGTGTCCATTTATTTTGCATTTTTTTATTCATATCAAGTTTCAAGAATTCGCACCACGCGTTAAAAAGTTTCATACATTCGTTTTCACCCCATTTCACCCTCTTCGGGGTTGAATTTTAAAAAATCCCGCCTTAGTGGGTGGATTTGCTGTAAAAGGAAGCTAACTTCCAAATTTCAGCTTTCTAGCTTCAGCGGTTTCAGCTCGGCGATGATGAATCAGTCAGTCAGTCAGGTTAAGCTCTTTTATATCTTGGATAGGTATACCTAGATGATGATAAATAATAAGGTCAATGATGAACGCCTTTCAGCATCATAACAAGGTATCATACATACATACATAATCACGCCTTTTTCCCGACGGGGCAGGCACAGATTACGGATTTGACGACTTCTGTGGCGCAGTGAGCAAAGGCTAACGCAAAAAGTTACGGGTTCGATTTCTGCCCCGGGAAAAATGTTAGTATGATCGGCAAGTATTTGTCAGGGGTCTGGGTGTTTCTATGTATAATATGTACGTATTTACAAAACGGCGGAAAAAGGTATATAAATAGTACACTGGTCATATATACCACAAGCTCTGCTCACTTTGGGGCTTGATGATGCTGCGTGAAAAGTCTGGCATTATTATTATTATTTCCACTTGCTACGTTCCTGATATACATTTTTTGCTTCATTCACTCTCAACACGTTCCTCATACAAGCGCGTCGCAGGGGGATCATTAGTGGATAATTTTCGGGTGTTCATTCGGCCTGGCCTCACAGCTCAGTAGGTAGTAGCTCTGCCTTCTGCTCTGTAGGTTGAGGGTTCGATTCCCTCGCAGACCTATCATTTGTGTGATGAACATAGATGTTTGTTCTGTATCTGGGTGTTATAAAGTATCATAAGTATGTATTTAAAAGTATTTAAGTATATTCTATCAGTCATCTGGTTCCCATAGTATATGCTATGCTTAGTTTGGGGCTAGATGGGTGTTGTGTGAACTGTCCACAAATATTTATTTATTTAAAAGTAAAATGTCAAACGGTTGTAAATACGATACGATATTATTTACGATAAATGATTCGCCTTTTTGGGATAATCTTATAAAACCTTGTGTTAGGAATAATATTTTCCTGCGTTCAATAGAGTGTAGTATGGAAATTATAGGCATGTTTACCTGAATAAACTTGACATTAGGAGAGTATCTCGGCGTCTGTCCAAAGTGCAGCATCCAGTTGAGTCTAGCCCCCAGTAACACCACGACATCGGCTTTCAGCAAAGCCTGGGTGCGAGCAGTCGATACGCAGTATGACGATTCATCGGGTACCACGCCTTTGCCTGTTCAAGAAGCGTCTATTTACTACTCATTACTTCGTATTATCAAATCAGTTAGTCAGTGGTCAAGTCAGCTGGTTCAACGAGCTGTTTTATTTATTACTAGCTTCTGCTCGCGGCTTCACACGCCCCGTTCCTAAGTTCTGTTGATCCGATCGGTACCAAATTTCACAGAATCACGCGCTAGGCCCATCTGAAGATTTCCTAAAAATATCATCGGAATCAGTGCAGCTGTTTCTGAGTCTATAGAGAACATACATAAATAAACACATCGCTATTTATACAAATATTTTTTTTTACGCATTTTACTAACATTTTTGGGCATGTGTAGCGTCGTAATAGCTGCACAATTAGGTGGATACGGATTTTTTGAAAATAAAAGGCAATTTTCTGAACATTGCCTTAAATAATAAAATGGCGAATATAATCGTGAACTAGAAAATATGTAGCGGGATGTGGGAATAATAAGCCAATCAGCGCGCACTATCACGTCATCGTATTGTATCCTTATTTGTTGTTTATACGACGTTGTTATTAGGTAGCTATCTAGATCTCCAGCTTTAAGTTATTCTACGAGTAGGTCGAAGGCAAGTATAACGACTAGAGCGCACGTGTAAACGATTTTGATACTTTTTCTATTATTGAGTTATTTATTTATATTTTGCATACATATTGAGATATTGTTAATATATATTTTTTTTATGTTATATCTATTTATGTTGCTGTTTACCAGCTACAGCCCGCGGTTTCGCTCGTGTAGACTGTATATTAGTTAGTATAGTGGTTTTTGTCTGTTGACGTTTTGTATAACAAATAAGTAGGCAAATGTTTTCATAAAAAAAATATTTAATAAAACAGGTACTTACAATATTATTTCTTTCTACAATACAATATTATTTCATTCTTAGATACTTGGTTTGGATATTACACGAAATGTATTATGGATATGTCCAGTGGGCAATTTTGGCCTGACATGACGTAATGAAATGAAAAAAATATTTCCTTATTAATATTTGAAAATAAATTAGAAAACTATTTACCTCAATGGCATCGATCTGGCTTTTAGAGAGTCTACTATTTCTGGAAGCATACACTCATGATAAAAACGTATCAATTTAGGTAACATTACGGTGTTCCAAAAATCATCATCCCTGTGAACCCTTACTACTACCATTGTGTAATCCAGACCAGTCCACACTGCAAATAAGCAGATATTCCTATTTGCAATATGAAGTTGGCCCTTCATATTGCAAAGTCTAGAGTCTAGACTCTAAACTCTAGAGTCTAGACTGTAGACTCTAAACTCTAGACTCTGTGTAAAGTGTAAAGTGAAAAAGTAAAAAGTGAAAGAGTGAAAAAGTGTTTTTTTTTAATTGTTTTATACTAGCTGTTGCTCGCGACTTCGTCCGCATTTGTTGATGTGAAACATCTATAAGCTAGGGGTAAACCTAATTGTTGGCGTCAAAGTTAAAGTCAAAGCCAAAGTCAAAGTCAAAGTCAAAGTCAAAGACAAAAGTGAAAAGTGAAAAGAGAAAATTGAAAAGTGAAAAGTGAAAGTCAAGAGTCAAGAGTCAAAGTGTAAAGTGTCAAAGTTCCTTTTTGACCCATGCTAAAAATAAACATAACAATCTGTAAGTAAGAAAGACTCGTAAAATAATGTAACGAGCCAACATTCGTTTTTCTTTTTTAATAAATGTTCAATATAAAAATTGATCAAAATGACGTAGTCGCACTATACGCGCCAAATGATGGGAATGAGCGTAAACTACGCTCGTTTGGCGCGTAAAAAATCGACACAGATCTAACGTCTACGAGCGCTCGCGCAGTAATGAGTTCGAGCGGCCCACGCATCGCATTATATAATTTATTTTGTGCATTTCGCGCAGTTGTAATTACTTTTATTTATAGTTTCATATAATATTATATAAAAAAAAAGTACACAACTTAATTGCTTATGAACTAATGTTTGTTCTGGTATCAATTTTACTCGATAGTATTAATGTACTAAGGAGAAATATACAGCTAATTCTGATCATTTTTAGTAGTTTTATAGCTTTGAATTGGATTTTTTTTGTAGATACTTGGTAAATATTTCGGAATTCCGAGGCCGCTAGAAACTCAACTACTATATGAGAGATGTTGTGGTATATTTTTTATTTCATTTTCATGGTACACACGTTCAATCCACGAGCTTGAAAAAGTGCCTTCGCGAATTTTATTTGTAATCTTGCTTTGGAATTTTGGCTTTAATAAATAAATAACAAAAATATGCAAAAAGCGAGGCCGCTATGAACTATAGTAATAACTATTCTCCACCATACAATAAGTAAAATTTGTCGAGGACTTTCGGTTTCTCTGAACAAGAACGCCAAAAATCGGCGTTTTATTAAAAAATCACGATCGTAATGTAATAAGCCTCTTAACAAATAAATATTTACAGTTTTTCCCTTTCAAAACTTTTGCAAGTACTGTACATTTTGTACAGAAAAGGAGCCTCTGAGGCGCACTTTAATCCTTTCACCACACTGGTTCAAATTAACTAGTGAGACCATTAAAGAAGAAGCACACAAGACCTTAACAAAATATTGTGAAGGTCTAACAATATTTTTGATATTTTTGACTTTGATAATACATACCCATAGGAGTGGGCAGGAAAGGCAGTTTAGTGGTTTCAATGAGCTTGCGAATAGCCTCCTCTGCTCTTGCATGCGCAGCACCTTTGCCGACTATGATTAGTGGACGCTCAGCTTTAGCCAGCAAGTCGGCCGCTTGGTCGACTAAAGCGGGGTCGGGGTGGGCCAACCTCACTGGCTCTGCGTTGTAAAAGTCCAGAGGAACTTTCGACTCTTCTACTTCGGCCTGAAATGAGTTTATAAATAAAAATGTATTATATTGAAGTTACTGCTTCCCGTGTGGAACGTAGATAATGTAAAGAAGTATTGGTGGACAATTCGACGGCCTAATCGAATAAACGTATAAAGTAAAAACTGTAACTTTACAGGAGCAATAAAAACGTAAAAAAATATATTACTCGGTGATTATTAGATAGTTACATGGTTATTCCAGTAATTGGGTTTATATTTTAAAAGTGCAAAATTGTATTACTGTTTTATTCATTTAGCTTTTTATTTTACAATATTTTGTAAGATGCGTTTGTTTAAATACAAAGTACTGAATATTTTAAATATTTTAGAATAACTTGGAACTTACAGGTTATTCTAAATTATTTTGAGGGATAAAACAATTAGGTACTTAATTTATAAAAGTACCTATCTAGTTATGTCGCTTTTTATTGAAATAGCAATAAATAAAACAGAATATTATGTTAAAATAAGTCATTTATTGTTAGTTATTTGGTTCTTAGCAAAAATTTTACTGAAAACAAGATGACACTCTAAAACAATGTTTTTTTTTATCATAGATAGACCTACGTTTGACCACGAACTCGCCTAATGTTAAGCGACGATGTGGTCGACGACGGGGCACGCAGGTCTAGAAGATACCTATTTACTCTTGACTTGAAGAAACCCAGATTGTAGTTTTCAGGAAAGACAAGACGACGGCAAAGCATTCCAATCCTTGGCTGTACGCATTAAAAATGTGGAAGCAAAGCGCTTTGTTTGTAAGGGTGGCAGACTAACAAGGTATGGATGGTATTGAGCGGTACCTCTGCTTGTCCTGTTGTGATAAGCAGAGAAGTTCTGTCGTGCAATTCCTGGGCACATTCTCCGAAATGTATTCTATAAAAGATCGAAAGGCATGTAACTCTACGCCGGTGCTCGAGACTCCGGAACTTAGTCTCAGCGTTTAACTGCTCACTTATCACCCTTAATGCTCTACGCTCGATCGAGTCCAAAGCAGCCAGCTCGTGTTTGGCTGAACCATCCCATAGATGGCAGTGATATTCCATACCCGACCGGACTTGAGCTTTATATAAAGTTGAAAGCTATCCTTGAAAGCTGAAGTATCACCTAACCTTGTTGGAAATGCCAAGCTTCATGGCATTTCCAACAAGCATTTCAAAATTGAGAGTCCGAAGTGAAACTCCCAAAAATTTGAGATGATGAAAATTTGAATTTAATTAGAATGTCATCGCCCCAATCGGACACGACCTGGAGAGTTAAATCCAGACGCATAAGCATCTCGTCTCTATTTTTCTGAATGTCAGTTTTACTGGAGAGATACTTTGCCAACGCACGAGGCGTTGGCAAAGTATCTCTCCACAACTGTACTGTCGTCTGCATACCCAATGATTCCAGGCATAAGCAGATCGTTTATGTGCTGTAAAAACAGTGTGGCCGAGAGCCACTGACCCTTGAGGTATTCCGGCATTAATTGCCAATCTATCAGACGAGCAGCCGTCAATAACTTCTCGAATTAATATTTCCGAAGAAGGCAGCAAGCCATGAGCAGAACTGAACTGGCAATCTGTAGGCTGGAAGCTTACCTATAAGGCTAGCGTGCCAGACCTATATCAAAGGCCTTTGAGATGTCAAGTGAAACAGCTAATGCTTCACCATATTTCTCTATAGCCTCACTCCAAATGTGCGTGACATACGCAAGAAGATCCCCAGTCGATCGCTTTCGTCGAAAACCGTATTTTCGATCACTGAGTAGGTCGTCGTCTTCAAGGTATGTAAGCACGTTTGTATTCAGAAAACGTAGTATAGATGGTGACCGAAATTGGGCGGTAATTTGAAGGGTCAGCGCGACTGCCTTTCTTGGGCACAGGTTGCACATTAGAAAGTTTCCAGGATTTTAGGACTATGCCAGTTTTCAAAGATAGGCGAAAAAGTCTTGTGAGTATGGGAGACAACTCAGGGGCACAAGTTTTCAACACCACAACCAAAATGCCAGCACTTATTATTGATGGATGCGAATTTCTTGCATTGTCACTTGGCATCGAAGAAAGCTAGGTGAGGTTTCGTTAGATGTGTCTAGACGTGAAGCTTCAGCAAATTGAGCAGCAAAGAGATTCGCATTCTCGATTGCATTATGGACTAGAGTACATCCGGTTTTAGTAGTGGAGGGAGAGAAGGGCGGCTGAAGTTCGCTTCCACCGACTTGGCCAAGGACCAGAATGCTTTGCTACCAGCTGGATGTGTCGCAAGCTTGGCACCCATACGGCCAATTCGATTGAAGCTAGCCTTCTGTAACACCTTCTTGAAGGACTTGATATCCGTGGCTTTGCTGTTGCGAGCGTCAGCCCAAGAAAAGTAAGCTGCATGTTTTACTGCTGTGTGATGTAATGACTCAATGCATCCCCCCCACTAGGACCTCCATCCTCCAGGACCAGAGCACGAATCCAATCCCATTGCATAAAGGGGTGAGACAGGGAGATGTTATTTCTCTGAAACTGTTCCCCTCTGCATTTGAGGATGTTTTAAGCATTTGTACTGACATAGACATGGTATCTACATCAATGGCGAACGCATCACTCACCTTCGATTTGCCAACGATATATGGCAGAATCGCTGGAAGACCTTGGCACAATGCTCAGCGACCTTAATATCGCTTCCCAACAGGTGGGTCTTAAAATGAACATGAGCAAGACAAAAATCATGTCAAATGCTCATGTTGCACCCGTACCGGTACATGTTGGGAGCGATATAATCGAAGTTGTAGACCATTTTGTCAATTTGGGTCAGACGATTCAACTAGGCAAGTCCAACTCCGACAAAGAGGTCAGCCGACGAATCCAACTTGGTTGGGCAGTGTTCGGGAAATTACGGCTCACCTTCTCGTCACAGATACCGCAGAGCCTCAAGACGAAAGTCTATAATCAGTGCGTGTTGCCAGTGATGACATATGGAACTGAGACTTGGTCGTTAACTATTGGCCTCATACACAAGAGTCGCGCCACGTGCTATGGAGAGAGCTATGTGTGCGTTTCACTACGTGATAAAATCCACAACGAGGAAATCCGTAGAAGAACCAAAGTCACCGACATAGCACTCAAAATTTGCAAGTTTAAGTGGCAATGGGCCGGCCATATAGCTCCCAGAACTGATAAATGATGGGGAATAAAAGTTTTTGAATGGCGACCAAGGACAGGAAAACGAAGCGTAGGACGACGTTGTAAAGATCGCAGGAAGTCGGTGGATGGAGAGGGCTCAAAATTGTTCTTCCTGGAAATCTATGGGCTGTGGGCTGTGGGCTGTGGGCTATGGGCCTATGGGCCTCCCCAATAGATGAAGAATAGAAAGTAGAAGAAGTAGAAAGGACTTTAAAGGCTTATTATGATGATGATGATGATGATCCCCCCCTCGCATTTATTTATTGTCCATCCATCTTTTACGGAATATATCATAATTTTGATAGACAATAAAATGCTTTTACTAAATCGATATGTAAAAGAAACAATGAGAAAATGTGTGTAATAAAAATAACACATTTTTATAATACATTTTAGAACTGTTAACAAACTATACACAGTTTAAGGGTATTCATTATGTTTTGGTAAATTTTGGTAAAATTCTTTAGGAAAACGAAGATCAAAAAATACAAATGAATAAAATTATACAGAACCTACTATAGGCAAACTCCAAAATTCAGTAAACACTTATACGAATATTATTTTGTTTCCAAATTCCCACGAATAATATTACAAAGTTAGTTTGCAATAAACGAGTGAAAATAGACGGTGTGCAAAAACATGCAATATTCGTGCGAGATTGGTGTTTTTATTTTCCGCAGAATTAACATTCACAGTAACGTAAATAAATATAAATTTAATTGATAAATGTTTCTGAAAAAAAATATTAGGTATTATTTGAATTAATATTTATAATTAAAAATATAATTATATAATTAATAATTATAATTATATAATTAATAATTATAATTAGGTATATTATTAGGTATTAGGTGTATTTTAAGCGTAAAAATTCATAAATCCAATAAAAAATATTTACGGCAAAAGCCTTTACTCATTTATTCGGTGGGACCGTCGAATTATCTCAGCACTAAGCAAAGGCATGTACGGGTTTTACTCACGTAATAATTTGCATCGAATTTATATTTTGTCAGTACCGTGAACTCTAGCGAAAATCAGCAGGCCGCGGAACAAACTCTGATGAAGATTCTCTAGATGAATCGAAACAGTGTCGGTGCCTCCATCGACAAAATATTACGTGAGTAAAACCCGTCATCAAAATGTATACAACACAGATACACAAATGATTGTGTGTACAACACACAAATGTTTTAAAATTGAAAAAAGCTTGTATTATGGAAGCCAGATAACGCGTACCGTAACTGATAGAATACGTACATACATGTACATTAAAACTGAAAAATTATTCATATACCTATGATTGCATATACAATGTTCAAATGCACTAAATTTTATGCCACTGGAATTTTATACCGGAATTGGGTATACCAGACCTTTCGGCGGTCTTCACCCCAGGCAAGCCTGGATCGAGAAGACTAGAGACTCGATTTACTTAAATAAATTGACAGTAACCTCGGCTAACAGTATAAGTTAAATTTTACCAAATTACTTAAATTATTTATTACATAATTAATACGGTACCATATAGAATATACAATAGACAAAATTTAATATGGATGCTAAAGAAAATAATGGACAAATACATACAAGATAAATACTCATGTATATACATTCTAAATTAATTTAATGCAAGTAGTTAATATACATACTTATGATACTTTAACGCCCAGACACAGAACAAATATCTATGTTCGTCACATATGTTTGTACTGGGAGGGAATTGAACCCTCAATCTACAGCGCAGAAGGCAGAACTACTATCAACTATGTTATACCATGTCGCATTATTTAAAGATACAATACAAACCATGAGTAGAGTTCCCGGCATATCCAGATAGGAGACTCCTGGGCGTCCGACAGAGGCTAGACGAACCGCCTTCTCAACGTGCAATGGGATGAGACGTGGTGATGGCGGGCGCGCTGTGTACTTGCAGTATAGACGGCTGGATTCCACCTGAAATAACAATGAAATAAGAGTACTTAGCGATTATATAATTCTACTATCACGACGACCTCTGAGGCGCAGTGGACCTAGGCCCGCCTGTCAGAAATGTACCTACCTATGATCTGCAAGTATTTGTCTAGGGTCTGGGTGTTTCTATGTACAATATGTATAACAGTCAAGTGGTACGCATAACACAAGCTCTACTTACTTTGGGGCTAGAAAATACAGTGTAAAATGTCAGGCAATGTTTGTAAAAAAAATTGCGCCATCGCACCCCATCTTCTTCATTAATGTTGCTTGATGCATCCATTTGTGTAGTGTTTGATTGTAAGTCGATTTCAAATACTTGTTTAAGATATTTAGCATTTAACGTCCATACGTACTTAACGTACGTTTCACGTTTTATACTTGTTATTATTTCTATCCTCGCCCTTATTAATTTAAAATACGGAAATATTATCGTGTCACGCTATCAATATCAGTTAAAATCCCTAAACATCTGTCAAAAATGTAATGTGCGTCAACGTCACTTACTAATGTTAAACTCATTAAGTAATTTTATAAAACATCTCAGCCCCACTCTTACCTCAGTTCAATTGTTTGAATAAGCTCTTAGCTTGTAAAAAAACACATAAAACTATTAACATAATATTTCTAGGACAAATCTACCCTGGGAACTGAAAGTACTTGAAATAAAGATCTTTTGAAACTGAGTTGAGAATGAGTGGTAGAGTTAGCCGTCAGATGGTACCAACCCATTTGCCGAGAGGTTGGTACTGTCAGCCAAGAGAGAGAGTGTGTGTGTGTGTGTGTGACGAGAAAGAGCAAGGGAAATAGAGAAACGCATCAGCTGTGCGCTTAACCTAGTGTTGTTTATAAAGTGTGCTGTTATATAAACTAATTCAGAATATAATGTTAATGTTGCTATATTCCCAACGTGAGATGTCAGATCATATGCACATACACATAATATGCGATAACTGTATGCTCGCTTGTTTTTTTTTATGATACAGCTTAGACAAAATGAAAATACCAAGCAGTTCAATTCGTATTGCATGCTACAGTAATTATCGTGCAGCGCCTAGTTATAATTAATTTTATTCATATTCGTTGGGTCATTTTGAAGTACGTAAGTTTAATGAATTCAGTTTATTGTTTTGGTTAGTTTGCCTTTGACCTTGTTTATTTATTTAAACAAGTGGCGAACTGTTTTTATACTAGCTTCACTTGTATGTATGTTTGTATGTAACAGACTTCTTAGGACGCGATTTTGACCCACTTTAAACGGCCAGATTTCATTTAAATTTTGCACACCTGGCAAAGACCGATGACAATGCAATAATAAAAAAAAAAAATATCCGATTATCCTAAAACTAAAAAGTTGAAAATAAATAATAGTTTAAAAAAACTAAAAAACACGCTTTATATAGAAAACGTGTTTTTAGTTTTTTTAAACTATTATTTTTAATATGTTATTACTTATTCTGTAACAATGGCTACATTATTACACCTAAATAATACCAAGTACCTATATAATTCTACAATATTCACACGATGTTATACGAAACATGGCGTTATCTTGTAATGTTTGAAGTAATACGATAAATAATCTTAATCGTATCTAATATAATCAACAAGCAAAGTAGATATATAAATTATGTATCTGAGATTAACATAGCACAATACTCTAATCTTAAAAATGTTAAAAGTCTAATCCGATTCACATTTCCGAGACCATTTTGGTTGAAATTAAATAAACAATTATGTTTTATAATTGACAAGCAACCCGCCCCAGCTCCGCACGGCTGAATTATACACTTAAACATTCCTCATGAATCACACCTTGTATTTATGAAACCCGTATAAAAATTCGTTCGGTAGTTTGGGTTTATCACTTTCAGACAGGCAGACCGACTCGGCGGGGAGACTTTGTTTTAATATGTACGCATATAAGCATTCCTTTTGTATGAAAATCTTCTTTACAATTAAATGAATATATTATATTATTCCTATATTTTGTTAACTCAACCTCAACCGAAAAAAAATATTATGTAAACTCGTACTTGGGTTTCCTCGATACAGGCGTCGCCTAGTGAGGAAACCACCAGGTACCTACCTCAAAAGCTGTAACGATTTGTCGGCAAACTAGATAGTTTTTTTTTGTGTTAATGTTAACTATTCCTAGATAATATGTTATTTTTAGTTTAGCTTTTGTATGTTTGGTTGTAAAATATATTTTTTTTTAATTTCCAGGTTTAAGTAAAATTGTTCCAAGTAAAGTTACCTGTGGCCATTCCTGAAAACCGCCGATACCCTCATGGTCTTCAGGACACGAGCCGGCGATGACTATGAGTGGCCAGCAGTTGACTTGCGCATTGGCCATGCCTCCGATGCAATGCAGCAGACCAGGTCCTGATACCGCTAAGCATACTCCCGGTTTGCCTGAGAATTCAATTTACTTTTATTAATAATAACAATTTAATTCAATAATTATTTCACGATGTCTGGTAGATACATCGCGTGACCCAAGAGCTGACTCCTATCTGGCCTAGCGTATTAACACTGCCATTCAACGTGGCAATACTGCCAGTGTCTTGCGGACGCTGCCCTCTGGCAGTGATCTGGATCAGTGGAACTATCTTCTGATAGCACAACTGTTTTACATGTATTTTATATTATTGTGTATTGTTCTGTACATTTCTGTAATTATTGTAATACAATACAGTAATTAAATATAACATTATATTTTAGGTTAAGTGAGTTTCACATATTTTAAGTCAAGTCTTGCATAACCGCTATGGCATTGTGGGCGGTTACGTGACTACAAACGTTGATCTTGGGGAGGTCTATCAATTCCATCGCTGGAATTGGTCAATGACTTATAAGAATAAATCAAAAACCGGTACTATTTTGAAGAAACAAGTTACTCAGCTGTATAAATAAAAAATGACGACTTCAAAGCTATCAAACAAACGAATCTGTATCGAAAAAATGTTCAAGAAACTAATCTATGGATATATTAATACGTGAAGCAATAACATTGTACCCATTTTTACGAAAATTGCGCGTACATTTTTAAAAAGGGGTATGAGCATGAAATTTCACACACTTATAGTTTATATGGAGAAGGAGTGCAGAATGCTAATATTTTTCTGAGAACCATACTCGCTTTAGACCTGGACGTGTACCTTTGTTTGCATCAACACCTGCACGCACTGTTTCACGACAACAGTCGGCATCTGCCGCGTACAGAGTCATTTAAATATGCTGAACATCCTGAACATTTACTGAACGTCCTCAGGCGGATCTGTTTGCAGATGACTGAAAGACGATTGAGAGACTGTGCCTGTGTACTGTGAGAACGTTTTGTATAAATATGGCTAGGTATAGGTACTCATAATATTATTTAGTTTAGGTAGAAGTAAGTTCCTTTTATTATTAGATTGTTTTTATTTTTTAGAAGTAAGATTTACCTACTTTTACTTTTTCTCTGAAAGTTTTTTTTTATTAGGTAGGTTCCTAACTTTTATGTTTTCTCATTAAATGGTAATAGATATTTTAACATTAGATAGTATCTGTAATGTTAAAATAAGGTGTAGGTAAATACACTGAATTGAATTGAATTGAATTAAGTATGCTCTGTCCTTGTCATTATAATGGTAAAGAATAGAGATAGCAACAAATTAAGATAATTCATTAGCTAGTGTGTGTTTACAAGTTTATTTTTTTATTTTAAATTAGTAAGTACAAAATTATTTATTTTTTATTTATGTGATTTTTATAAGATAGACCTTTATCCAACGATATGTCACAAGATGGTGTATTTAAAAAAAATAACCCTACTTTACTATGTAGGGGGAGAGGTACTTATAAAAACATTTTTTCAATGTTTTATTTCATAACATTGTAGAGGCCACTTATAAGAATTATCGTGCCAATAACCATTACGATAAGATTAATCGTTTGCGAGCTAAAGCTGATTAGTGGAAGACAGACAACGGATTTGGCGAAACTACATAAAAGGGTTCCTCGTTGGTAGGTCAAAGAAAATATGGATGGTCTGTGTGAAATATTGTGATAGATGATATAGGTAAGAGTAACTGAGATTAAGATTTTTTAAGAAGCGGTAATCGACTTAACATACTAATACTTAAAGCGTAAAATATTCTGATAAGATGTAAATTGCAAAGGTCAATAATCTCATACATTACCTACTTATCGCCGTGACGGGAATAATTTTATTGACATTAATATAACAGAATATTTTTCTAATGTCAGGATTTAGTAAAAAAAAATTCAACGATTCAACGTAATTCAACGAGTTGTGTTAGATAATTAAATAAATTATCTGTAGTATTATGCATAATTTAAGCATTATATAAATGTGATATGTCAGATAACAATATGATAAATTAATTTATTCAATTCTTGTATTCAGTCAGGGGGTATTATTGTCCACATCTACTTTTTTAAATAACTACGTTTTAAAATATAAAAAGACAATTGGCTTCATGTATAAAAAAGCAATATATCAAAATTTAGTTTCATCCAAGTGGATGACATATTTTTTTTAGTTTTTTTCATTTGAAACATAACTACTGAACCAATTTTTATGAAATTTATATGGGACCTATCGGGAAGTATATCCTTTCACATGAAATCAGAGTTTTTTCAAATCGGTTCATAAATGACGGAGTTATGAGGTAACAAACATCTTTTTTGAAGTTGGTTAATAAAACATAACTTTGCTACTACAGTCCTAGTTGAGGGTTAATAATTAATAATGACTTGCATTAAACTTAATTGCATATAACCCAAAAAAAATACTGTACAGAAGAAAGCTAGGTTCTTGGTAGTTGGAAATCGCATCCCATAGTTCAACAACAAAGGACTAATAACACTCACGACTTTATAATTGATACCTAGACAACCTTTCAAATTAAATATTATTAGAAAGTAGTCTTACAGTAGTAGAAGTGTTACATTTGTATAAATAAATATAAGCAAATACACATAAAGAAAGCTAAGATATACCAAGGTATGAACTATTGTAACAATCTTGGTGAGAGGTCCTGCATTTCAAAATATTAAACAAAGAAAATTTATTTAAAAGGTAGTTTTTGAGGATGTTTAACAAGGATTGTCAGATACATGTTGAAACTTTATAAATAAGTAAATAATGATATACATTTCACACAGCATCATCTAGCCCCAAAATAGCATAGCTTGTGTTACGGGCTTACAGGAACCTCATGACAGAAATACTACTCTATATACTTTATTTATTTTTAATATTATAAATGTGTAAGTTTGTGTGGATGTATTACTTAATCACACAATAATGGATGAAATAATTTGGTGGAATCTTGGTAAAGATGTAAATAATGAATAAATAATGCCGGATATTTCACACACCATCATCTGGCCCCAAGCTAAGCAGAGCTTGTGTTTTGGGTACTACGTGACTGATATAGTACTTATATACTTTTTTTTTGTAAATACATACATATTATACATAGATGTGGACCTGGATTACTTTCAATTGACATTCCATGCAGGCTATAGCTAGTTTAATATACTGACCTGTCAAGTAGCCCACAGCTTGTGCAGCATAGCAGGCTGCCTGTTCATTGCGCATGCCAACATACTTGAGCCCTGCCATTTGGAAGGCCAGTGCTGTTTCAATGACAGGGATACCAACAATGCCGAATACATATTCAACACCCTGAAATTAATTTTATTGAATTATGTAAATATTGTATGTAGGTATATGCCTTGAATCACAAAACAAAGTGACAAAATATTCTTGAAAATATAGTTAACTAAACATTTAGGAAGAGGCATGTTACTCAATGTTTTGTTATCTACAACCCAAATTAAGTTAATCCAAAATTACCAGAAAACCAGAAAATAGATGATATTTTAAATCAGGATCTTTGTCAAGACTGTGGTAATTAAATTAGGATTACATACCTGTGTGGATCCCGCAGTGATAAAAATTACTGTGTTAACAGCTGTTTTATACTGAACTAGCAACCCGCCCAGGCTTGGCACGGATGAATTTTACACCTAAACTTTCCTCATATTTCTCATATTGTGAAAACTGTTTGGAATATCGGTTTTGTGGATTTTGAGTTTATCATGTTCACATAGACAGACAGATGGTGTAAGTCTTTGTTTTATAATATGTACTGATTATCTAACTGTTTAGAAGCAATATGTAACTCTATGATACTGAAGAAAGTGTTTGTGTGGAAAATCTGAACAATAACAGTTATTTAGATAGGTAAAAATTAAATGGTATTGCAGTAGTTTTAAAAAAATTAAAGAAATTAGTTTTTCTCATTAGCAAGCACTCAAGCAGAAGATATAGAAAAGTTTGTATAATTTTTAGTCTTACCTGTTTCTTCAAGCTCTCAGCCAAAATTGTATTGCCATCGATACCCATCCCTTGGCTTAGTTTTGGCGTCACGTGAATAGACCTTCTACAAACCAGTTGGCCTAGACGTCCTAACAACATTATAATAAATTATTTTGTGTGCAAGTGATCAGATCAATGAAGGTGGTGTAGGTAGATACTTTATAAGAGGTAAGTCCAGATGAAATGAGCGGATAATTCGTTCGATTGGTAAAAGTAAAACAAAACCTTTGATACCAAGTGCCAGATAACTTACTGATAACAGTTGTCTTTTTATAACCGTGGTTAAATTAGTTGAGTAGTAAAGATAGTAGGTAGGTAAATAATGGCACACACTTGTAGGTCTTGAAAGTATCGGTCGCGTGCGCTTTAGCTTAGTTCAAGACTTAAAATAAAGTTGACGGACACCAAGCACACTTAATCGAACTTTATCTGGCTTATTGGAATTTAGATGTTGGATGGACTTTGTTTTGAACGATTCTCTTTGGCATTACTGGTTGTTTCGGACTGGATTTAGTATTCTGTGGAAGTCTTGTCTAGGACTAGAAACTTTTTATAAATTATTAAATGAGTTTGCTACTTTCATCATGGATTTCGATTCGAATAAACTCTTTGAAAAATCGTAAAACTAAGGTAGGTACCTAACAGAAAAGAAAGGAAAATAAATGGAATGAATAACGGAATTGTTCTTCCACTTCTTCCTTAGTGACATCTGTCTGGATGACAATATTGCCAATGTCAACTGTTAATTGCTTATTTGTTTGTTTTTTCTAAATTATCGTCACAAAGTTGTAAAAAAAAAGTCAATCGTCTACATCGACTATTTTTTCTATTCTAAACGTCATCGCAGTTCGCAGAATGGCCGTATAAAGTTATCTTGGATTCCTCGTCAAATCAAATCACAAAACATGAATACCGCGAAAATGTATTCTCCTTCTTATCTTCGTTAATGGCATGTGTCGTAATAATAGTTATTTTGCCATTGTCAAGGGTTTATATTGTTTATAGTACAAAGTCTTATCTTGTCGTTAGTCATTTGTTATTTTATATGAAATGGAGCCTTTTATATAACCAGAGATGTACAAAATACTTAAAAAAAAGTATTTAATTACTAAATGCAAATACTTTTCTAATTTACTATTTCAAATACAAAATACTTTTGCTTTTTGTATTTAAATACTAAATGCAAAATAGGTATTTTCAAAATACTTTATTCAAATAAAATACTTTCAGATAAAATAACTAATGTTCTTTATTTAAGATTTTAAAATAACAAGCTCTTCAAAAAGAGCATCAACACCATTGATATTGACCAAGTAATCACTGATTAATATAACAGTAAAACACCAAATCCAACTCTACATTTTTGTTATCAAACACTGATCAATATTGATACGGCGTAAAAGAAAAAAAAGTAATCGAAACAAAATCTAAGTCAATCTCGTTATAAAGCGAAACGTAGCGTTATGTTTCACAGATAATAATAACGTTTACATTGTTTTTGAAGTGTACGAATATTTTTAGATGAGGTAAAACCTCTGGATTCGCGACACCGTTACCGTTTAGGGCGAGACGCAGGGCTGCCGCGCTCACCCTCCAAACATGCCTCTTCCCAAGTGCAAAATCATAGCATACGCAGACGATACAGTTCTTTTAATTCATGGCCTAAACTGGCAAGAAGCCAAAGTCAACTCAGAGTATGCTTTAAAACGCGTAATGCAGTGGTTGGATGCTAACCTCCTTACTTTTAATGTAGCTAAAACTAGTTTTGTCCCTTTTGCCATTAATAAAGCCTCTGAGCCTCCCATAACTTTCAATGTTTGCGCTCACGTTTGCGCTACTTTTTTACCAAGTCAAACAAATACCAGCTTTTGTACTTGCCCGGTTTTAGAACGTTCGGCATTTGTGAAGTATCTTGGGGTTGTGATAGATAACGCTATAATTTGGAAACAACAAATTGAATCTACTACATCTAGGATTAGAAAACTTACTTTTGTGTTTAAATCTCTACGTAATATTCTCGATCTCCATTCGTTAAAATCTGTCTACTACGCTCTTGGTCAATCAATTCTATCCTACTGCATTACTGCTTGGGGCGGATCTACCAAAACCCATATGCTAAAAATTGAAAGAGCCCAAAGGGCCGTGCTAAAAGTAATGCAAAATAAACCATTTAGATTTCCTACAAACGAATTATATTCACTCTCTCAAGTTCCCAATGTTCGTCAACTCTTTATTTTAAATACAACACTCCGTAAACATTCCGAACTGGCATATGACTCATCTCTTGTTGTCTCTAGGAGAAGAACTGACAGAGTTTGCCAAATTGAAAAACGCCGTACAGCAGTGGCGAGCCGACATTACAAGTTTATAAGCTCTACATTGTATAACAGACTGAACAAAGAACTAAATATTTATCCCCTTTCTCTATATAATTGCAAAGTAAAATGTCTTAAATGGCTTTTATGTAAATCGTATGACGATTCTGAAGACCTCATTAAATACATAGTATAATAAATATATAACTACTGTAATATAATTCACACACACACACACACATACAGACACACACACACACATACACACACACACACACACACACACACACACACACTCACACACACACACACACACACACACACACAGACACTCACCTACACTTTGAATCACCCTACATTCTCCTGTAGACAAATGTTTCTAATGACATCAAGCTCTTAACAGCCTTGTGTCATTTAGTCACACACAACACATCCCACATACCCTAATAACTCACATATGCCATACCATTTCTCATACTCATACTCATACCCTACAACTTCTCTTATTAATTTAAATATCGAGTATGTCACTTTTTGTTTGTATTCTGGAATTTCGAGTGTATCACGGAGGAGGGCGTTGATGTGCGTAACACAGTATAATTTATACTACCACGGGCATCACCGTTTTTCTTAATGTTTTAGATTAATATTGTTTGTGGTTCCAAATAAAGATTTATTATTATATTATTATTATTATTTCACACAGCATAATTTCTGGCCCCAAAGTAAGCAGAGCTTGTGTTATGGGCCCCACATGACTGATATACAACTAATATCCTTTTTTTTGTAAATACAATTATAATATTAGAAACACCCAGACGCGAGACAAATAAATGCAGATCATACAAACATAAACGGCAGGAATCGAACCTGCAACCTTGTGCGTCTCAGCTGGACCATAGCCCACTGCTCCACAGAGGTCGTTCGATGTTTTCATATAAAAACACCGAATTTAGAAACAAAACCGGAAATAACCCGAGAAAAATAAATAAAATAAGAGAGCCATGTTTGTTTCGCAAGACGACCGAAAATAAGAAAATGTAATTAACGTAAGAGTTAAGTTACATCGTGTGGCGAAATAAACGAGAAACCAAGAAAAACATTGGTTTTATTTATGTGAAAGAATTCCACTAGACAAACCTAATGATCATTCATAACAAAGTATGACAGTTGACACCTTTGGTATTGATAGCACTATGGAGATCGTATACGGTGCGGAGGTCGCATATCACCTCATTCTCCCCCGGTTCAGTTTTCACTCTTACTCCCATCAACCACAAAGTCCACCAGGTAGGAGGGTAATTTTCGCATTCTAGTAGATCTCCTGGGGAGTCCAGTCCGAAGAACTGGTGAGGACGTCGATGGTTCTTCTAAACGAGGCGGTGACGAAGGAGCGATACATTCAGGTGGAGATGTGGAGTTATTTTCAGATGGAAGATTATCATCTTCGGAGGCCGTTTCAAAGTTATCATCTCTGCTATCATCAGTTGTACTGGGGAAGGGGGCCAATTGACGGTTTGATACCGTTGACGTTTCTCCATTATCCCGTCTTATGAGAGAGTAGTAGGGATTGGTCTCTAGGAGCTCGGCTTCCTCGACAAGAGGGTCCGTTTTTGAAGAGCGGACGTTCTTCTTAACAAGGATCGGTCCCGGCGTGAGCCAAGATGGCAGTGAATCTCCGTTCGGGGATCTTCTAGGGTATATGAAAAGTTTTTCGTGCGGAGTAGCGTTTGTTGCTGTACACAGGAGGGATCGGACACAATGCAATGCGTCCTTCAGTACTACTTCCCAATTTTCCACCGATAATACCTTTGACCGAAGGCTGAGTTGAATAGTTCGCCAGAGCGTTCCGTTTAGTCGCTCCACTTGGCCATTACCCTGGGGGTAATAGGGCGTCGTTATGGACGAGGCTATCTTTGACTGTTGTAGGAATGATTTGAACTCTTCGGACATGAATGACGACCCTCTATCGCTATGAATGTAGAGAGGTTGGCCAAATGTCAGAAAAAGATCTTTCAGGCAAGTAATGACGGTGGCTGAGGTCATATCCTTACATGGGTATGCAAAAGGAAACCGACTGTACTCGTCAATAATCGTAAGTATGTACTTGTTGGCTGTTTAAGAAGGCAGTGGTTCTTTAAAATCTATGTTGATCCGTTCAAACGGCGACGTAGGTTTTATCAATTTACCCTTGGCCTTAAGAAACCACGGTTTTATTTCGGCGCAGATAGGGCACGAGGCGGTCATCTCCTTGACATCATTAGCTGAGTAGGGCAAGTTTTTAGATCTTACCCAGTGATACATTCTAGTTACTCCTGATTGGCAGAGTGCGTTATGTAGTTCTTTCAACTTGTTTATATTCATGTAGGCGCATACGCGAGATAGCGAATAGCGCGAATTTCAAAGCGTCTGTTTCGACTGTAAACATTTCATTGTCTTTAATGGCTACTAGAGCGGCCTCCTTGATATCTTGCTTGAGTTCTTCAAAACACTTAAGCGCATCAGGTGGCAACGGGAAAGTTGTCACGCATGTAAGTGGCTTTATTTTTTTGGAGAAACACGTAATCCATTTAGCATAATGAGCAAGCATCCCTAGGACTCGTTTTAGTTCACTAGTTTTAGTTGGAGCGGGAAGCTCTAGAAGAGGTTTTAGTCTTTCCGGGTCAGGACTGATTGTATTATCTTCAACAGTATACCCAAGCAAGTTGATTTTAGTATTATTGAAAACACTCTTCTGTTCGTTTAGAGTTAATAGAAATTTATTAGCGGCGTCCATAAAGCGTTTTAAATTGTGGTCATGATCCCTTTGATCTTTGCCGCAGACGGTTACATCGTCTAAGTAGGCAAACATTCCTTCTAGTCTCTCTTCCGCTATGATGAAGTCCAGGGTTCGTTGAAAAGCTGCAACTCCATTAGTTACGCCAAATGGGATGCGTGTAAACTGGTACAATTTGCCGCTGCATGTAATGCTAGCAAAACAGACACCTTCGACAAAAGAAACTTGATTGAGAGAAGCGAGATTGACTGTCTGCTTGCAGGGTTTTTTGCGTAGTTTCATTATGCAAGCTACTTTACCGTTAATAAAACTGACCGAACTTCCTGTATCAACTAGAGCTTCAGCCTTGTATTCATTGACCTTGATTGGAATTGTCGCACTCCTAAGGCCGGAGGTGGCGTGGTCGGAGCGGCTTGAAAAGTTCGTGACGATGAAGCTGCCGCTTGATTTTCGGATTCCTTGTCCCGTGAACTGCATTGCGATATGGCGGTAAGTTGCGGAGAGTTGATACCAATAGCAACTGCATCCTTCTCTGCTGTTTCAAGCTACGGCTTGAATAAGTGCTTCTGAGAGAGTGAGTTTAGAGTTTTCTAGTAACCGCTCACGAATCCTTCGTGATAGTAAGCCGGATATGAGAGCACTACGAACCGCTTGGTCTTCATACTCTTGGGCTTTGACGTCTTCAAATTTACAATCTTTCGCGGAAAGTCGGAGAGCTCTAGCATAGTCAGAGATCGTTTCGTCGGCTCGTTGCTTGCGATTGAAGAGAATGTGTCGAGCTAGGATAGTATTTTTCGGTTTGACATAGATGTCTTCTAGAACTTTCATCGAATCTTTATAAGTGGAGCATGTTTTGATATGCTTGTAAATCGATGCCGATAAATGGTTAACTAACAGCTTATACTTAAGTGAGTCTGGTACATCTTCGGTAATCTGTTCTACTAAGAAGCTTTCAAATGTCGATTTCCAATGTAGCCATTTTGCATCGGCGTCCACGACATCAGGCTCGATGTCAAACTTATCGGGTCGTAGATATCTTGATAGTGAAGGCTTGCTTAGTTTTTCGTCAGGCATTTCAGTTAAATAAATTGTGGCGCAATAAACGAGAAACCAAAAGAAACATTGGTTTTATTTAACTGAAAGAATTCCACTAGACAAACCTAATGATCATTCATAACAAAGTATGACAGTTGACACCTTTGGTATTGACAGCACTATGGAGATCGTATACGGTGCGGAGGTCGCATATCACCTCACATCGTAAAATGTCAAACGAAGAATCAGAAAGTAATGTAAGTAATTGAATCGGTATCTTGAATATCGGTTGAATAATAATTGAATTGAATCTATAGTCTGACAAAATTTATCAGTTGGGGGTCTACTCTTGGTACCGATAAACGATTATATAGAGACAACTAGAGGTTGCGTGGTGCGCGAGCTGCATGCAGCTCGCGAGTTGAGTTTTGTGCTGGTTAAGTTACGTATGGTAATGTCCCTACAAACCCCTACAACCCCTAAAAACCCCTACAACCCCTAAAAAATCCAAAAAACCCCTACGACCTCTAAAAACCCCTACAACCCCTAAAAATCCTAAAAACCCCTACAATCCCTAAAAACCCCTACAAATCCCTACAACCCCTAAAAACCCCTACAACTCCTAAAAACCCCTACAACCCCTAAAAATCCTACAAACCCCTACAAATCCCTAAAAACCCCTACAATCCCTTAAAACCCCTACAACCCTTAAAAACCCCTACAACCCCTAAAAAATCCTAAAAACCCCTACAACGCCTAAAAACCCCTACAAATCCCTACAACCCCTAAAAACCCCTACAACCCCTAAAAACCCCTACAACCCCTAAAAATCCCTAACACCCCTAAAAACCCCTACAAGCCCTAAAAAATCATAAAACCCCTACAACCCCTAAAAACCCCTACAACCCCTAAAAATCTCTACAACTCCACAAAACCCCTACAACCCCTAAAAATTCCTACAAACCCCTACAAACCCCTACAAATCCCTAAAAACCCCTACAATCCCTAAAAACCTCTACAACCCCTACAAATTCCTACAACCCCTAAAAACCCCTACAAATCCCTACAACTCCTACAAACCCCTACAAATCCCTAAAAACCCCTACAATACCTAAAAACCCCTACAACCCTTAAAAACCTCTACAACCCCTAAAAATCCTACAAACCCATACTACAACCCCTACAAACCCCTACAAATCCCTTCAACCTCTCAAAACCCCTACAACCCCTAAAAAATCCTATAAACCCCTACAACCGCTACAAACCCTTAAAAATCCCTAAAAACCTCTACAGCCTATGAAAACCCCTACAACCCCTAAAAAATCTTACAAACCCCTACAATCCTTACAGATCACTAAAACCCCTAAAACCCCTACAACTCCTACAAACCCCTACAGCACCTAAAAACCCCTATAGCCCCTAAAAACCCCTTTAATAATGATAATGATATAATGAGAATGAGATAATGTGGGGGGGGAGGGGGGGGGGTGGGGGGGGAGGGGGGGGGGGGGTGGGGGGGGGAGGGGGGGGGCAAAACCGGGGCAAGGAGGGGGGTCACAAAACTTATTTGTTTCAATTCTTCTACGATTCTTCTAAAATGTTAATTCCAACATAACGTCTTCTTACCTTAAAGGGGGGGGGGGGATAAAAATGAGGGGAGGGTGCTGTTTAAAAAAATCTTTTGTAGTTTTGTAAGCACGTATACACATCCTCAAAAAAAACACTAAAATTCCTTATAACCCAAGGTTAAGTTTGCTATGTCTATCTAGCACCGTTTAGAAGTTATGAGGGTTTAAAGTTTTTTATTTCGGAATCGGATAATGAAGAGAGTCTTGAGCAACATTTGTTTGAGCACCATTCCTCTCAGACTTCTAGTTACACTTCTAACGACTTCTACGAAGCATCCTCTACTACGATCCCACCAAAATGTACTACCCAACATGATGCCATCCTGGCGTGTTTTTTAAGGCGTCTTGTATACGAATGTACAATTTTTCCATAGTCATTTTTGCATTGTCTCCGAAGCGTATTTACAAAGAAGATACAGGTGTTTTAAGATTTTGTTTGGGAGTGCACTTTTTTGTATGGGACAATATTTGTTTTGTATGCCGGCTATCTTTTTTTTTATGGATTCGGATATTGAAAAGGGTTTTGAGCAACATTAGTTGAAGCACCAACCTTCTCCGACCTGGTTTCCGTGATAATGTGAGGGGGTCAAAAAGGGGGGCAAAGAGGGGAGGTCACACAACTTTTTTCAGCTCTTCGGAGCATCCTCTATACGATCCCACTAAAATTTCAATTCCAACATAATCAAACCAAAAATAATCGATTATAATCGATATTTTAATGAGTAAAAATCGATTTTTATTCGTGATTTTAATATTACAAATAATCGATTAGGTGATCGATTTTTTTATAATCAAAAATCAATCATAACCGATTTTTCATCTGCCACCCCTCAACATTAAGTCTGGTCTCCTATAGCCCGGAGTGCGAACTACCAAACCAAAGAATACCGTCTCCATAATATTACACTAACGCCATCTGTGCATCTACGATGGCATCCCTTCTGTGCCTTTGAAAGACGGAGCAAGAACTATAAACTACATTAGACGATCCATTGAAGTAAACCGAGAACCAGAGCATTGTCCAAGCTGTTTGTGGAGATTATTAGAACCCGTCAAAGTCACAGTCGGACATCCGAATTAAGCTTAACTTTGTACATAGCGCCTCTAATAGATTTAAAAGAAGACTTCTTAAAATCCTGGAGAAGTTATGAGGCAGCTTATCCCCAACTGACACAGTTGGCGTATAACCTTTAGGTACCAGCTTCTTCGGCTCCAGCAGAGAGATGTTCTCAAAAGCTGACGCCATATTATCAAAGACCAGGAGCCGAATATTATCCAAACGCTTACCTAAGCTGTTATTCCTGAACTCATTGCCTACGGATTTCTTGTTTTTTTTTATTTGAATAGTTAAATTTTGTTAATTATTGTTAAAAAAAATCATTTTAACTTGAACCTATTATAATGTTGATTATTTAAAAATGTATTATTTCTATTGTATATTTTTAATTAATGAATCTATGATAAACATAATATTCATGGCGTTTATTTTGAAATAAATTAACAAATTAGGGAAAATCGATTAATATAAAAAAATCGATTATCTTTTTACGAAAAATTGATTATTTATTAATCGATTTTTCATGCTAAAAAAACAATCGATTTTTTATGCTCAATGCTCCCTAGCTGCCAACAAAAAATTCTCGATTCCCCGCGTCAGTGTTGCCAATTCCAGGAAATTCCCCGATTCTTGTTGATTAATTAAAATACCCACAAATTAAAAAAACCAAGTTAAATAAAATCTACCTACCTAAGTATATTTCATATTTTTCATATAGGAGGGTAAACCGCTTCGTTACATACGGCAGGTAGGTAGGCTCCTCCTCTCTCACTCTAACCCACAGCGCTAGTTAGATTAGTTATCACTTCTGTCGGGCGTCCCGAGACGCACACGTTTTATTTTTTAACATAAAAGTACAGGAAGAAGCACATAGCCTAGATTCTCTTTAGGTAACAATACGTAAATGAGGGTTGATTGATAATATTGAATTGGATTAAAAACAAGTTTATGTAGGTATGTACTAGTTTATGTACCTACCCTATCATAACCTACCCTATCATATTTTCATGCTGAACATGCAACTTACCTGTTTTTTAACAGTAGCTGCACTTTTTAACCACTTTGCCATAATTTTATGAATTTGGATTGCTCGCTTACCACACACTGCGTATTTTGGCGCGAAATCAACGAATTAAAAAAATCGACAACCGTAAACAATGAATGATGTACAAATGGATGCGATCAGATATACAAATCGTGTTCAAATTACAGTTGAGCAGGCATTTGAGTGGTATTGCCAATCGAAATAATGTTATTAGTGTCGAGCTGTACTATCTGCCAAGTCCGAACGTGATTTTTTAGTTTTAGTAAAAGTAAAATAGTAAAATAGTCTGGATTCTCCGAAATTCCCCGATTTTGGTCTTTCCCCGCGCTCTCCCCGCGCTCTCCCCGCGCTAACCCTCCATTCCCCGCAAATCGGGGATTTTCCCCGCGATTGGCAGCGCTGCTATGACTAATTAAATATACCAATCTTAGACAATTCCTAATTTTAGAAATGAACCAACCGAATTGCCACCGGTGGAAATTCGGTTGGTTAATTGTGTTATTACTAGGTAGTGTTAGAATATCCATTGAATAAAATAAATTATATCTTTTGTAAAGAAGAAAAGACTGAATATAAATTAAACATTAGGTTCAATAAAACTCATAATGGCAATATCACATAGATTTGGGAGAACATTTCACTCTTTCGTTCTGGTAACATGGTTTTTTTATAAAAAAATTGTGGGTAGGTGACGTTGAAAAAGATGTAATGTATTGGGACGAGAAAAAGAGGAGAAAAATGTAAGAGGAGGATTGAAGGATGAGACCGAGATGAAGAATAGAATAAACAGTTTACATGTCTTGTGGTGTTTTATATTTATAACACTGTTACGGTAGGTACCTACCTACAGTTCAGAACTTGAATAAAACGTACCTTTATGTACCTAGGTACCTACTTACTTACTTAAATATTTAATAAGAAACTTGTAGATTCTTTAATATAACATAGGTTTATAATTTTCACTCAAAACGGAATATTTACCATGATATATGAGTAAGCAGAGAAGCAGAAAAAGTCATACCTATATCATGGTAAATATCCCGTTATGAGTGAAAATTATGTGCAAAACCATGATAGTTTTAAAATTTTTAACATAGGTTTTATACTTACGTATGTAGATGTAGATACATATTACTATGTCGGGCAGGTATTTTGTCAATAAATCACGTTTTAATGAGTGCACGCATGAGAATATGTAGAGATGATTACGATGAACGTAGTTACCTATCTAAATAATTGACTTTGCGGAAATCCACGGTAGGTACCTAAGTGCTTACTTATATCTCGATGTTTAAATTATTTAGTAAGTACGAAGGGAACGCTTACTTTCTTCGGCGCAGTCGGTTTGGCTATTATGCGCGTGCACTCTTAGGTCTTGTGTGAGTATCTATAGTATACTATCTATATATAGTATAGTATCTTTAATTCAACCGCCACGAAGAGCACTTGTGGCCTAGCGCCTTCCGATCCAAAGGTTGTGGGTTCGAATCTAGTTGTGCATTAATGGTTTTTTCTGATTGAAAACTGTATGTGCGCTATACTTTCAAACGATGAAGGAAAACATCGTGACGACATGACATCATCTACAGCATGTGCAACCTAAAATAAAAAGTTTGAAGTGCACGAAAAGAGCCTCTGAGGAGCACTTTAACTACTATAACTGGTGACACGAAGAAGACGAGTTCTTTGACAGTTTCTCAATCGGAAATAGATTTAGAATAGATAGGTAAGTACTCAATGAATGGATAGGGACGCTGTTATTCATACCCATATCGATAGGCGCTTCGTTGAGTACACATAAATTTCATGTTGTCGATCGAGATGCTCCGTCGAGTTGAAGTCGATCAAAGTGTTCACCTCGATTGAGAAACTATAAATAAAACTCGTAATCAGCAACTAGAACGTGCTCGTAAATTGTACATACGTAAGTACATGAAACCAGAAAATATACTTAGTGTCATTAGTTCGGAAGTGGTAGGTTTTACGAATTCACACGATGTTAACTTAACCTTGAATCACATTGAGTTACGAGTATTATTATAATAGAGTATTATAATAATAAATATAATAGAGTATTATAATAGACTAAAAAAAAAAACGAATAATAATAAAATAAATAAAAATAAAAAAACACATTTTACATAGCAGGTAAGCAGGTGGGCGAACAGTTTTATTTCTTATACGTAAAAAACTTTAATACAATTCTGCAAGAAAGAGCTCTGATTAGGATCCGACAGACAGACATCACGAAACTAAGAATTTCTTGTAAGTCTTTTAGCACCCTGATTTGTAATACAATCTATACTGTTTGGGGTTAGATCGTGTTGTGTGCATTGTCCAACAATTTTTAAAGCCTGTCAGCTCAGCTCTGGATTAAGGGTACGATTCCCTTCCAGAAACATTTGTGTGACGAAAACAGGTGTTTGTTTTATGTGTTAGGTATAAGGTATAGTATGTATGTATTTAAAAATATCAGTATTCTATCAGTCATCAGTATGGCGATTATGGAACTTTTGACCACCAATGTCTATCAGTTTCGATTAGCAATCGGCATAATTTCAATCATTAGTTTGATTGTAATTAGAACCAGTTTTGACAAGATGGATTACTATTACGTACGTTTGGTTTTCTATTCCTAAGACAGCATGTATGACAATCAACATCAACCTTCCGTAATACCAATTCATCAATAATAATTAAAAGCGATTAGTATCAATTTGATAGTATCAGAATTCCATAATCGCCCCGCTGATCACCATGATGCAACCTAAACTTAGTTTGGGGCTGTAAGATGTGTGTACACTATTATTTATTTATTTTATTTATTATTGTTCAGTAAGTATTATATTTGTAACGGCAGGCGCGGTGGCGCTGTCGACGGTGTGACGGCCTGCTGCGGAACGGAAGTTCTCTCCGTAACATTAGCACAGTGCAAACTTCGTTAGTCGGTTGTACTGTAACCGGTCTAAACATCGCAATATAGCCATTCTTTAACTTAACAAGTTAGTGCGAGGACCCATCTCACTCATACACCATGTCCATTTGCAAAATAATTGTATAAGTAGTGATTAATATTTTACGTGATTTTTGACTGAACTGTTTATAAGTATAATCATAAAAGGAAATAAAAAATGGCAGTGATAGCGCTGAAAATATTTGGTGAGTTTTTAATTTTAGTTGGTAATTTAAATAAATACCGGAAACATTTATAACCTAATTTCAGAACATGATTCCGAATAGGTGGTATGTTTGGTACCTATGTAAAGGATACCCGCAATTTTTTTAGCATCAAAAAAAAAAAAGCTGGGTAATGACACGATTTTTTGACGCATAAAATGTATTTACCATCTAAGTATAAATGTAGTTTTATCTAGACAGCTTAGAATTGATGCTTTACAATAATATTTAATGTTATAGTTTAATAAGTAGGTTAACCAACCTACTTAAGGTTTGTTTGGCATCGACACTAAAAACAATTTATGGTTGTGATTGTTATGTTCTTGGTATTAGGTAATAAAAAAGGGTAATATTTTATTTCGAAACCGTTGTCATATTTTTTTTCAATGCAATCACAAGGATCACTTTGAAACATCTTACATACTTGGTGAATTTAGGTGCCAAATCATCCTAACCCAAGCCCGAGAAGAACTGGCAAGAGACTCGTCTTGGTCCTAGCGCTTTTTTACATGATTACATGTTTAGGCAAATAAATAACTGTTTAATGTAATAAAATAAAATGAAATAGATGTTATAAAGATTATAATTATGTGAAATAAGAGATTACATAGTTGTTATAAGGCCTAAAGCCTTCTTCTTTTAACATTACAAATACAATCGGTTAAACTTTAGTTTCTGGATACACGAAAATAAAGGGGAAAAAATCCTTTTTTTCCCCTGGTTACACTTCCAATAAACGGAATTGCCCCGTTCTCGAGATATTTGAATAAATGAAACCTAACCTCAAAAAAATTATATGTCCTTATGCTCTTATCGTGACTTGTATTATTCTTCTGGCGCTGCGGCGGCCGCTGCCGCGGCACGCTCGCTTCGCTCGCTTTTTCTATGCTCCAAGATAACCTACCAAGTGATAAGTAACCAAGTGAAGTGAAGATAAGCCAAAGTCGTCGAAAGAAGCCATATGTCAAAGACATCGGTTTTTTACGTATGGCGCGATTTGGCGCGGTTACAGTGACACATAACAGGTTTTTTACGTTTCGTTCGCATCAATTTTGCACAACATGTTAAACCACAGACAACAAATACGACAAATTTGGTTAAGTATTATCTGTAAATTTTTACGTTTTGTTTCATGTTTTATCAGGTGTGAGGTTAGAAATGTTTTATTATTTTCTCGAAAACTAAGGACTTCCTTCTGTTAAAAGTGATAAATATGTAATCAGAAAGCAAAACCCTACCAGATTTGAGCCTTTTCACCCTCCAATTCGTGTATCCAGAAACTAAAGTCAAGCCGGTATAGCTGTAGGTATTTACACAATAAGTTTATTCTCACAGTAGGTAATGCAGTACCTATCACAATTTATCACAGTAGTAAAAAATACATGTGAAACAGTTGAGCTATCTAAGGACCGTTTAAAACGATCTATAGATAACATAAATATAACTTAATGTTATGCGTATATCCTACAGCCAAAATGGATTTACATTTTATGTTTTTAAATTACTATTAAGAAGGCAGTCGGCAACCAAACATTATAAGGTAATAAAAAATACTACTAGGTGTTATGTATAATTATGAGGGGCGTATTTTGTGTGTGTATATGTATATACCAATACCATATATACTCGATACTTAATATTTACATTCGAAAGTGCCTCTTTTTGTCTGACTGTATAATTACCTTTTCATGGCTAAGCGTCCGAACTTATCTTGATGAAATTTGGTAAGCAGATCTTAACTAATATTATAAATGCGAAAGTAACGCTGAACCAATTTTGATGAATTTTGGTATAGAGATATATGGGACTTTAGAGAAGGACATAGGCTACTTTTTATGTAGGTACCACGCGTGCAAAGCCGCGGGCAGCATCTAGTGAATTATATTTTGGCGACGGATATAGGCTACTTTTATGTAGGTACCACGCGTGCGAAGCCGCGGGCAGTAGCTTGTATATTTATTATAGTTTCCCGTTTGCTAGTCGTTTAATAAGGTAGGTAAATTGAAGAACAGCTTAGGTATTATTAACTATGATTATCATATTTTTTTTTGATAAAAATAAAAAAAAACTACCTATATACGAGTGAGATTCGCACATCGGTTAAAAATATAGCCAGTTGGGATATACATTGGGCTTATCAAGTCCGCTGAAGACTAAAACAGTTTACTTGTTCATCTTTTCTTGTCGATGCTTCAGTCGTTACCTATATGGTTTACTGAAATAGGTTTAGCAATACTTTCCATATGTTATATTATACTTTTCACCGGCGCCGGCGGCGCGGCGATAGACTGAAAGTACAAACTAACTAGCTACTTCACGCAGCTTCGCACGCGTGGTACCTACATAAAAAGTAGCCTATGTCCTTCTCCAAGGTCCCATCTATCTCTATACCAAAATTAATCAAAATCGGTTCAGCGGTTTAGGCGTTAAAACGTAACCAACAGACAGACAGACAGAGTTACTTTCGGATTTATAATATTAGTTAGATAATATTACCTACTATGGATTGTAACTGGAAGTGTCCAAATAAGAATACCTATAAGAAAGTATTTTGATGGATAAGTACCAAACCATAATTAATTGCAGGCCGGGTTCTGGAAAAAACACAAGAAACTCCATTTGGGAGCATTTTTTTCTTTATGACTCTTCATCAAATGTTCGTGTTCATTTTCAGTTATAGGTATACTTGGTAGTTACTTAGCTATTACACACTTAACAATAATTAGATCGTGGAATATGTACTATAGCTCGCTATATACTCGCTTTAAGTAGGTAGGTAACTACCTACTTAAAGGGAGACTGTTGTATGCACCTTTATACGGGTACCCTAATGCGAGGTTATCAATTGTCCAGTATTTTTGGTTTAAGGTAAGACACACTCTATCGATAAACAGACATTCAAATTTTATAAAAAAAAATGTTTTTTTAAATAATGTTGCTTAATAAGGGATTTGAAATTTAGGCATCATAGTGCACAATCCATATCAAAAGAACTCTATTATAGTTCAACTAGTCCTGATCAATTCCAGAGGGCAGTCCCCAAGACAATGACAGCATACTAGACATTATTGACAAAGACAATGATGTCTAGTATTTTGACTATTCCTGACTGACTTATGTTGACCCCTTGACGACTTTGTTCCCGATTCTTCGTTTGTCATTTCATGAAGTAACATAGCACTTCTAAATTAATTATTTGTTCTCGTGCTTGTTTTATCCAGTAATCTTAGCGGAAATTTAGTTAATAAATTGTGACTTGATAGAACAAGTAAGGACAATCTAATTATAAGTGTATTATGGTGCAATGTGATTTGAACGACAAGGAATCCAGAGAAAGTTCTAGACAGCCATTCCGCGATGACGTTTAGAATACACAAAAGACGATCGACAATTCGACTAAGACTTTATTATCAAACAATTACTTTGAAACTAGCAAAATTGACATCATTATGACACATGCCATTAACGAAGAAGAAACAGACTTTGTTCCCTATCTCTAGAGGAAATCGAATTGCACGAACAGTTCCAGATATTAACCTAATTATGAAAATGAACACTTCCTTACTGGTTAGGTACCAGGTATGAGGCTTCAACGACGGACACCGACGAGACGCAAGGACTGGACGTAACGGTAAATCGTACAGAACAAAAAAAAGTATTGCTGTGGCATGCATGAAGGGGCCAAGCAAATCTTTGTTAAAACGAGTTACATGACAGGATAAAAAGATACTTGAAACAACGTCCTGAGGTAACTTGGCACTTGGTATTTCTTGGGATAGATTTAAATTACGTTATTGATAGGTGCGTGGGTGTTGTAAACTTATAAACTTGTGAGGGATCGCCTTGCGAGCTAGAAGTATGAGAAATCTACCTAACCTGCCTATAAAACGAGCAGTGTTATTTTTTTCGCTATGCATGCATACAATGATCTACATACCATAAGAGGGACATTACTGCAAGCCTTAGATCATTATGATTTAAGCTGCAACTGAGATTGAGATTAAAAAAACTGAACGTTTTAGTAAAAGATTTTGTAATAATATTCACAGTAGCCTATTTACTGATAAAAATGTAGTCATAACCTAGTACTTACCTACTTCAGCAGCAGCACCTTTATAATTACCGCTAAAAAGTATAGGGTATTGGCAAACATAACACGCCTTTCTGATTTCGAATGATTCTACGAGGACGACCTCGTCATTCTATTGGGTATTCAGATGATTATGTCCCCGTTGCTTTGGCTTTCTTCCTATTAGTAGGTAAGATGGTCCAGTCCAGACAATGATAACGAATAGGTACCGATAGGCTCTACTGTTGGTGAAGTTTTTATAATTAAATATGTAAACGTACAAGCTGCCATGTCGTGAGCGTTCTTAGTCAGACAAAATACAGGTAGGGAGTTCTGTATACAAATGAAACTAAATAGTAAAACAGAGAGAGTAGAAAAAATCCTTGCACACTATTAACCATCATGGAATAACAGTATAATACCATTGTGTCGGTGTCAGTAGCACCACATTCCACTTTACATAACATCTCGTAATGCAAAGCATGTAATATCATCATAACAGCCCCCATATAAGTTCTAGAAACATTTAATTATTCCAGTACTGTACAGTAATGGTACGACCCGACCGCATGGCTTTCTCAGCTTTCACTTCGGGCAACAGAATTTTCCAGAAATAAAAGGTGTACCTATCTTCTAAATAATATACGGTTTTTTGCCGGACAACGAGTCAAACCACATTCTAATTTAGACGCAAGATGGAAATAGAATAAAATAGTTTAGCATTAGCTCCTTGACTGTTCATTGAGGTTACCCTTCTTATTTTATCCGGTTCTTAGAAATGCTTAGCGTCTAAGATGTTTGTTTCTGCTTTTGGGTGCTAGGCTAGGCACCAATGTTATTTGTCTGGACGTCTGCATTTAAACCAGTTACCGTCTCAGCAGTCAGTTTGACGTTTGTGTTAGGTATTATGCAAATGCATAAAAGGTAGAACAGTGAAGATCTATCGCAAATTATTGTATATGGTATTCTTCCTCGTTGATTGCATGCGTCTAATGATGTCAATTTTGCCAACGTCAAGTGTTTAGATTGTTTATGGTAAGACGTCACAAAGCCGTATGTTGTCGTTCGTCGTTTGTTATATTATATTATAAAAATGGTGTATTCTCTCTCTTTTTATAAAATAACTACTCACACGAAATATTTAGCTCGAATTACAAACACAAAACATTTATTTCAATTATTCACACCCGAGATAATAACTCTAGCCTTATATGAATAAAATCAGCAAAATTAGAAATAAAACCCTAAATCATTCGGGAAAATTAAATAATATAGGTAAGAGTGCAATGTTTACATCGCAAAACGGCCAAATAGGTATAATCCATTTTAGTAGGTAGGTAAGTAGACTCAAAAACCCAACAGACACTGACAATTACACACAACACAATGCTATAACCTACGTCTTACATTGAAGATCTATGTCATAAATAATAATTATTCATTCATTCCAAATTACCTAGCTATGTAACATAAGAATCTAAATCATCTATCTTTCGAAATAATTTGACGACCTCTGTGGCCAAGTCAGAGCCACAGAAGGTTACGGGTTTGATTCTCACCGCGGGATAAATGTTTGTATGATACGAAAGTATTTGTTCGGGTTCTGGGTGTTTCTATACATAATATGTATGTATTTCTAAAAAAAAAGTACATAAGTAAGTAGTACTTATATCAGTCATGACATAACAAGCTCTGCTTACTTTAGAGCCAGATGAAAAGACTGGTAATTATTTTCATAACTTTATAGAAACTGTTCCTCATTACTATTTAGGTACCTACTTACTTAAGTACATAAGAGTACTTTCGCTCGTAATAGGTATACTAAATTGTCATTAACCGACTATCTAAGTAGGTACCTAGTGGTTAATGTCAACAATAATAACAAACTTGGAAATTGGCGTCAAAGTGAAATACGACCACTTCTTTCGTACCCAAGCATTCAGTCAATCTAAAGTTATGTCAACATTTGGAATTAGTAGAAACCGTTGCGACCACTGTTATCAAATATTCGCATTGTTAACACCAAGAACGATAAATAACTCACACATTTTCTTTCAGAACCATGTACAATATTCGTTGCAAATTAAGGTTAAAAGTAGTTAGGTATGATCTTATATTGGAACCTTTTGATACTTACCTCAAGAGCGGTACTCGTAGCCAGCTGTATCTACCTATTCAACATTCTTTTATAAGCGCGCCAAATTGCCAATCGATATTACCTAGAAAATTTTATTGGATTTTTATCATGAAACGCGAGAAACAACCGTAGAAATTTTAATCCATGCCAACCACCTTAGCAAATAATTTTCAATGTTTGCACTGCAAAACGCAGATAGGTAAGTTCGTTCTTACAAACAAATCCATGATTACTAACGCACGACCCTGTCTATGACTCTAGCTTACTGCATATTATTTCGATCTATTTTTACTAGCCTGCTCACACCTGCCATGGCTGATGATAAAAATACGGATGTAAATCACCATACAACTTATGTAGTTACTTACATTAATTCAAATTAGGTAAGACAGTCAACTCCATAAGAAAATAAATATTACTCATTGGTTTAAAGTTCGAAGTTAATTCCTGGCACAGAACTCCAAAGTATGTATGTTATGTACATTCAGCCGGTGTCATTATACAAAAAAACTCTTGAAGTAACTTTACTTCTTAGTTGACTGGCCTGTCAGCTGAGTTGGTAGGAGCTCTGCCGTCTGCGCTGTAGATTGAGGGTTCGATTCCCTCCCTCCCAGGATAAACATTTGTGTGATGAACATACATCAATTTGTTCTGTGTCTGGATGTTGTAAAATATCATAATGTATGTATTTATATGTAGGTATGTGGCCACAATAATACAAGCTTTGCTTAGTTTGGGGCTAGGTGGTGTTGTGTGCAATGTCCTCTTATTATATAATTTATTTAATAGTTCCATTCAAAACGGAGTTTGACATTTATACGTTCTTCCTTAATTGAGTGACTTCGAGTAGAAGGTTATTTATGACCGTCTTGTAAAGCAAACATAGAATTATCTTTCTTATTCAGTTAGGTATTTCGGATTTTATTAGTAATTTTGATAATTTTATTCAAATAAAGCTAGAGTGATTGATTCGGGTGTGAATAATTGGAATAAAAGCGTTGCGTTTATTTGTGATTCGAGCAAAAATAATTCCGTTCAATAGTTTTATATGAAAAGTCGCCATAGAGTGATTGATTCGGGTGTGAATAATTGGAATAAAAGATTGGAATAAATGCGTTGCGTTTCTTTGTGATTCGAGCAAAAATAATTCCGTTCAATTGTTTTATCTGAAAAGTCGCCATTTTATAAAATTAACAATTGAAACGACTACTTATGTAGGTACGACTTCATGTCGTCTTTCTTTAAACAATCAATTCACTTGACATTGGCATAATTATTATCATTATGACACATGCAATTTACGAAGAAGTAAACGAAATGTAATAGGTAGGTATATGTAACTTGTACTAATAAGTATTCTGTGCCTGTACCTTCCTACCTACCTCCTGGGTTTCGGTGTTTATAGTTTTTCGTGTTTGAAAATTTAACAATAGTTTTTTTCGGGGTTTACTGTACAATCTAGATACCTACACCATTACAATAGGGTTGTCAAGTAGGTAGGTACATAAGTAGGTACCTACTAACTTAATTGACAAACCTATTATGAATTTCTTATACATTGCCTACCTATCAGGCTGAAAAGATGTGTTTATTCAGATACCTACATAGTTTAAACTAAAAAACAAGTAGGTACTTAAGTTTAATACCTAGACCAACTTCCTAGTAAGTACCTACCTATTTAAACCAACCTATTTAAACCAACCTATTTATTATACAACTAACTAGATAGGTAAGTACTTAATTTATGAAAACTAGCTGGTGCCCGCGACTTCGTCTGCGCAGAATTAGTGCTTCGTGTAATTTTAACTAAATTGTAATTTTGACAGCGCACGCCAGAATAGCTTGCAGATGGCAGATTTTTACCTACTTACTTGACACTTATCGATATATTTTGGACAATTCACTCAATTTCTTTATAAATTATAGCCTATGTGTTATTCTGATGAGCTATACTTCCTAAGTACTTATTATTGTAAAGTTTCATAAAAATCCATTCTGTAGTTTTTGCTTGAAAGAGTAACAAACATACATACAAACTTTCGCGTTTATAATATTAGTAAGAAACGTTTTAGCTTGGGATGGTTGATCGAAAAAAGAAATGGTAAGTAGGTAGGTATTTACCCACCGGTATTACGTTAAAACACGTAGGTACAATGACGAATCGGCGTCCCGCTGATAGACGCACTATTGTACCTAAACTAAAATAACACTGAATTAGTTATAGTGAGTTAGTTATAATATAAATATCCATAGTCCATACTACCTCAGAAATACAAACTCTGTATCCAATATTTTGCCAATCAACGATCGTATCGATCAAAGAGAACACAAAACACAAAGTACAGTTGTCAGAGAAAATCAAGTACCTACCTACCTACCTAAAATATTTTACCAAAACCATGTCGGACCACGCACAGTAGTTTCAGAAGACAGTAAGGACAGGATTGACTAGTGGTTTGGCCCAAATTAAATTTACACCATCTATGTAGTCATAAAATAATTTGGTAAGTAATTATTGAGCTTTCATGAATTGTATATGGTTTACAAATCAGGCTGTAAGGTACCTACTCATAATCTACTCGTAGGTACTTATAATTGCATCAATTAATCAATTAATTTTATAGTAGCAGTAGCTACTATATTTTAATAGGATATTAGGACTATACTGGACTGAAGTAGGAAATAGGGCTTAAAATAGGACACTGAACTCAAGGATGACAACTTTTTTTCTGATGACATAATGACAACAATTATGACAATGTCAAGTGTTTAGATTGTTTACAGTAAAATGTCACATAGTTGCTGTTGTCGTTTTTTGTTTGTTATTTTATAAAAAAATGAGACTTTTCATATAAAATAATAAAGTTATACGAATTATTTTGCTCTAATTAGACAGCACACACACACACACACAGAAACACGAAGATATTCCATACCCTTACCTATCCATAATTATTGAATAAAATAATCAAAAACAAAGTCGTGTTAGTAACCCTTTATAACTTTATCGGCATTCTATCTTTCTCTTACGGTTTTTCGTAACGCGTTTTCGTAACGTAACGCGTTACATTTTTTCTCGGCTAGGCCCCTCGCGAACCCGCGATAAGATACTTCGTTCCAATAAATTAAATTTAAATAATATTAAATAATAACAAAACTGTAAAAAATCAGACAGAAACATTGAACACCCACTAAGTCAAATTCTTGACCTACATCCAGCGGTAGTTTTACGATTCGGTTCGAGATTATTTTTGATCTTGCGAACCAAACATTGCGCTCTTATTTTATTTATTTTTCACGAGTTATTTCCGGTTTTATTAGTAATTTTGGTGTTTTTATTTAAATCGAGCTAGAGTTTAAATAAAATCACCAAAATTACTAACTCGAGTAACTCGGCTAACTCGGGTGTAAATAATTGGAATAAAAGCTTTGTGTTTCATTGTGATTCAAGCAAAAATAATTCGTAGTTATTTTATACGAAAGGCACCTTTTATATAAAATAACAAATGACGAACGACATGATACGACTCTGTTACATACTATAAACACTTGAAACTGGCAAAATTTACATTATTTTGACACATGCCATTAACGACGACGAAAAAGAAGACGATTCGGTTCATTTATTGACATTCATATCTTATAGACACTCCATAGCCTAGCTGAATCACTTAGAGTTGCCTTTATTTATTGACATTAGAATGACAAGGACAGACCATACTTAATTATAGGATAGATAGTCTTTGATTCTCACTTTCACTTTTTAGGGTAGGGATTTTGATCCAGGTAAGATAGTTCTATTAGAACCTCGAAAATCATTAATGTATAATTAATTAGTATAATAGGTATGTTTTGACAGAAAACCAATGCCTAACTCCCAAATTACCAAATTACCAAATTACCAAATTATTTGTACTAATTGCGTGTGCTTAAGTAACATATAAATTGTCTATAGAGTGCCTATGTCTATAATAGAATAACAGGTAGATAATTGATTCAGGCGTGACTTTGCGGAAATCCATTACAAAACATTAAACAGATGGACAAATATTTAGTACAATTCCGCTAATCTATTCCTAAATAGTTACCTCCAAAAGAAATTCGACACGTGTTTCGCCTCTCCACGAGGCATCCTCAGGAACACTTGACTCACTCCGCACCCCGAAAAAAAAACACTCTGCTCTGCAGACTTGTTGCTTCGACCAACGTCAGAATAAGTCTTATTCTGACGTTGGTCGAAGCAACAACGAATAACAGGTAGTCAAAAACAAGAGGCACAAGTATTGAACTTACTGTTCCCACCTTCTATTATGATGAGTGCTAGTGCTAATGAGCTCAAACACAATCCTTTCCTGTAAGTTGGGTATCCTGCAGATTCCTGGAGATGCAATATCATTCAAGTAACAGGATAACTAATTTAAAATCTTCAGGCCTGTAGAAATTGCTATTATGATGAGTGCTAGTGCTAAATGGACTGAACCACCTTTTGTAACATTTTTTAGACGACCACAAGGCGGGGATTTGTGACCAATATCTATTTTCATATTCTCTAATTGATACTCACAGTATCAGATTAATACAGTATCAGCGTCTTAAAATAAATTTAAAATCATAGAATATTGAATGTGCTTTACAAATATTGGTCTAACTAAATGATCACTTTGGTTGTAACCAAATTACTTTATCTAATCAACCTATTCATTCCAATGAGCTCAAACACAATCCTTTCCTGTAAGTTGGGTATCCTGCAGATTCCGGGAGATGCAATATCATTGAAGTAACAGGATATAAAATTTAAAATCGTCAGGCCTGTAGAAATTGCTCACATCCCTCTATCAACTAGAAAAGAGCTGATGATTTTCAAATCGCTGAACAGATTTTCTTGAATCATAGCACGCTCGATAAAGTAACCTTTAAAAACTTGTGGGTCTCAGTACGCCCGACAGAAGTGATAACTTAAACTAATATAACTAGCGCTGTGGGTTAGAGTGAGAGAGGAGGAGGCTGCCTACCGCTGCCGTATGCGTGAGAGAAAGGGAAGCCAGACAGACTGGCACCGTAACGCGTTAAGTAACGAAGCGGTTTACTCTCCCATAAGAAGTTATAACTTCAAAATAACTGGATCAAAATCGGTTTATCCGTTTGGGAGCTACGATGCTACGGACACACATACACGGATACAAACGTTTAACCTATAACACCTCCTCTGTTTGCTTCGGCGATTAAAAAGGGTTTACGATTGTTGCAAGACTTTATTTTTTGCTAGTACTTAGGGGACGCAGTAAATATTAAAAATCGATATTTTTTATTTCACGCCAAACGATGAAAAACAGGTCTTCGTAAGGAGGGTTCTCATGTGGTGATCAAGAATTCATAAGTGGACATTTCTGAATGAAATGCTGTCATTGACAGCCTTAGTTCTGTTCTGGAATATGGCCTTTAATGTCAAGTAGAATTTTTGGATCAAGAGGTTTCTCAGCGTACGTTATACAAGGCTCTTATAAACTGTAAGAAGTATCGAATAGAAAATACAATACTTTCGTCTCCGAAGAGATAACAGGTGATAACAGGTGGCCAACACTAGATAAAGGTGGTTAAAACAGACGGAGGCACGTGTATTAATTTTAAATTTGCCATCCTTTATCATGTCTTCAGATCCTGTAGGTTCTGAATAATGGAGCATGTAACTGGACTGAATAACATGTATGTGCACTTTTTAGGGGTCCATAAGGTCATATTACGGTCCATAAGGTCCATACTTCAGACCCAATATTTACTTTTTTATTCCTTACCCTGGTACGGAATAGAAACAGGTTACGAAATGGTAGTAATAAGTAGATGAAAGCATGATCAATACCCTCGTTTTTCTCCAAACACGTGTTGAAAGGTGGAGGCGTGCCTATCACAACATGATACTTTGGTGGTTGTGAATGGAACAACCCTCTTGAGGGTTCATAGGGCGGGATTTGTCATGATATCGATTTTCTAATCCCTTACTGTGTTTATGAAATCCTGGAATGCAACGTGTCGATCTACTTGTTGACATTTAAATTTAGTTGATATGATTGACATTCATCTTCTACCGTGGTATGATAGCCTGGTACTAGCGGTGCCGATAAACCTGTTGAGCAGTTTTTCTAAAGCGCGACTACCGATCGATTGCTCCATCTCCCATGATGGTTATGATCGCCTAGTACTAGCAGAGCTTTCCTACCTGTTGTGTCATTAAACTTTGTTGGTATAATAGACTACTAGACTAAGGATGCTCTTAAACCTGTTGAGCATATGAGCAGTGCCTGCCAGTCGATTGCACCATCTCTCATGTAATGATCTCATAACACTGGCAGAGCTTTTTTATCTGTTGTATCTCTAAACGTTGTTGGTTTATTTGACATCCGCTTTCTACCGTGGTATGAGATCATGGTACTAGGGGCCGGTAAACCTGTTGAGCAGTTATTCCGAAACGCCTCCACTATCGGTATATTGTTTAATTTTTTTTATGTTATGAAAGCCTAGTAGAAGAGTAGCTTTTTTACCTGTTGTGTCATTGAACTTAAACGCCCCTAAAATCTGTAGGCGTATTTACCAGCACCCTGAGTAGGCTAGGCCTATTGTCTGTCTATAAATACTGTCGAGGGTTTCTTCTTGGTTACTTCTTGGTAGTCTACAACCAAGACTATTGTTTGATAACCAACGATAAGCTATAAGTAATTAAATTTGAGGTAGATTCTCGCATACGTACTGTAATCTTCATCACCTTGGTTATTTTAAATTTATTTTTTATTGTAATTTTCACTCAAACGGGATATTTAGTGGATACCTACTTAGATTCCTTTGTGTAACGCATGGAACAAATGCTAAAGGTTTATTTTCTCTTTGATCCCATAATTCGCATATCCGGGTATGCGAATTTTGAGTGAGAATTATGTTCAAAACCATGATAGTTTTAAAAAGTTGATTTTAATGGTTTGATTTCATAGAAAATATAAGTTATGATTATAACTACGTATTAGCTAGGTAATAACCTACGTGTTGGTTAGTTTAGGTTAGACAATTAGAGCACAAGAAACATATTTGCTGTTGGACATACCAGTCAGACTAAAATGTTTGACAATGAGGAAGTACCTCTTAAGTGTTAGACACATGACACCTCTTAGACACATGCTATTAACGAAGAAGAAGAAGAAGAAGTTGTGTTATTATTCCATCAGTTAAGGGATCATAGAGAAAATAAACCTTTAGCATTTGTTCCATGCGTTAGACCAAGGAATCTAAGTAGGTATCTACTTCCACAAAGACTTATACCTATCAAGATAAATAAAAAATGTATGCTTACTCGTATACCTATTAAATATGTTGGCATTAACAATGTATATTGTATATTGTGCGCTTTATACACGAAGATAATGGTTTCAAAGCAGTGTACTTAATCGAGGTCGCTCTGCAAATCACCATGACATTGAACTTCAATCATTTATTTATCATTACTTTGGGCAACCACGACTACCTGATACAGCTACGAGTATTTCCTTGAATTCCGCTTGATGTTTTCCAACTAGATAGGTACTTTAAGAGATTAGATAAATAAAAATGAACGTGTCACGGGACATGCGTTTGGAACGAAGTCCCTTTCGTATGCAGGGTTGGCATAATTAATCATTAACGTGCCAAGCTCTCATTCTCTCTACCCACCCCTCTTTAATTTTAATTTTTGATGCAATAAATAACTATATTCATATAATATACTATACTATATTCATACTACATATATTCATGTATACTTATAATGCGTGGGGGACTAGTTATGTCTCCTTCATTCTTTCTCTTTCTCTTACGGTTTTATCGTAACGTAACGCGTTACATTTTTTCTCAACTAGGTCCCCTCGCCAACCCGCGATAAGGAACTTCGTTCCAATATAAATTATCTGTAACGGTAGACGTACGAGTGCATTATCTTACTCGTATAATTTTATTACTAGATCTTGTTTATGTACTTAAGCTAAATTATGTACTACAACCTAGCTTGTAGCAAGGTATTTTTATCCTAATGAGTAGAAAACTGGTTAGGGTCTGTGACTTTTCTGGTTAAGGGACGATAAAAATAGAACTCGCAACCTTGATTGTTAAAAAAGTTAAAACACTATTTAGGATCACTTATAGCGTAGGTAAAGTTAAAAAAAGTCGCGTTCGAGATTACCGTACCGTATCGTACGAAGGTACTTACTGTTTTTACTGTTTAGTTTTAGTAGTCCAATTCAAGGCCACTATACCGTCATAAACTATAAAAGTACAGAACTTTGATATAACCAAAATATAAGTTAGATTGAAGGACAAACATAGCCTTGTAGTAGAAAAAAACTTCTGCATCCGTGATGCCGTGATGCATCTACAAAATATACATACGTCATTCGTCGATTCTTCAACTGCAAATGTATGAGTACATATATTTGTAATCGTACTTAAATATATTTTTATGATAGATGATATGGATGTGATTTTATGTAACTGCAAATAAACGTTTCTCGGATTTTAACGTTTGCTTGTGCAGTTAGAACTTCTAGCCAAATTTCAGACCTTGATTCTAGGTCAACGGGAAGTAGTCAATAGGTTTACCGTATTAAGACCTTATTTATTTAATAATTGCGTTGACTTAGAAGTTTAATCTTTAGCTCCAAAATACCTTAGACATAAGAATTTGATATTAATTCCAACTCCACGCGTTTCTTTGAAAAGAGTCTCGCAGACTGACAGACATTGAAGTTTTTAAATATTTTTTAACTAGTGGAGGCTCTCAATTCGTTTGTATATTTTTATTTAATATTTTTTAAATGTTTGTTACCTCATAACTCCGTTATTTATGAAACGATTTAAACAATTTTTTTTTATATGAATGGATATACTTTCCGCTTGGTTCCAAATAAATTTCATTAAAAGCGGTTGAGTAGTTTGGTTTTTAAATCAAAATAGCAGGAAAAAATATGCATCCAAGTAAAATAAATTTCGTAGTTTTAAAAAATGAAGTCGGTTTTCTTTATAGTTTATAAAACGTAATTATTCTTTTTATGGTACGGAATCCTAATAATATTTGTTTGCGATTGCAAACTTCATTTACAATTGCAGAATTAACTGTGACGTAAGTAGATCGATATAATGGGAAAACATTATTCAACCACAAATTTAGGTTTGCCCTTCAATCTGACTTATTCTTTTTCTTCGTTATATTCTATGTGTCTTATTGATGTCAATTTTGCCAATGGCAAGTGTTTAGATTGTTTATAGTAAGACGTCACGAAGTCGTATGTTGTCATTTGTCGTTCGTTATTTTATAAAAAAAGTCTCTTTATAAAAAAAAAAACATGTGTGCAATTCACACGTGGTAGAAGTGAAACCTTCAAAAAACAAACGTATAATACGTACACGTACCTATACAAAACACCACGGTTGTTGTGATGTTTTTTCTCAAGCTTTGTACTACGCATGCGCGCACAAATACCTACGCAATAATAAACACGTAATGCTTCCTATCTCATTTTCTCCCACGGTTTATCTTATAAATGTATGTGTCTGTCTCTTTTTACTGTCTCTTTTTCGTTTCATCGACTTTCAAATCACAACGATGCTAAAGAAGTTCTCACTTTAATAATTATAAGCATTGTTTTTGCTCGAATCACAAAGAAACACAAAACTTTTATTCCAATTATTCACACCCGAGTCAATAACTCTATCTTTTTAACTCTAGCTCTAGCTTATAAAATCACAAGTAAAACCCGAATTAACTAGGGAAAAGTAAATAATATAAGAGCGCAATGTTTACTTCGCAAAACGGCCAAGAACAATCCCAATCTGACTTTTCTTTTCGGTAGGACAATTCTTTTTATTCTTCTTTTTTAATGGCATCAAAACGTTAATTTTGTCAAGAGGTTTTATTTTGCTATCGATTGTCGATTGATATTTTTCTATTCTAAACGTCATCGCGGAATGAACGTCTAGAACTTTGTAGATTCTTCGTTTGTCATTTCATGAAGTAACATGGCATTTCTAAATTAATATTCTTTTCTTGTTTTATTTTATACATAGGACAAGTATGGACAATTGAATTACAACAAATAAACTGGCACTGGCAAAATGATTGTCGACAAGATAGATGCCATCATAGGAAGAAAAGAAAGAATGAACTTTCTAAATTGTCGTACATATCACAAAAAATATAATACACTTAAAATTCAATTTTCTACACATGTGCTATGAAGTCATTATTATTGATTAAAATTCCGCTAAGGTTACTTAATAAAACATGAAATAATACAAGAAAACTGGATTAAATAAACAAAGCTATGATTTTACATAAAATGTCAAACGAAGATTCAATTAAACTAAATTGTTGGTTAATGGCCTTTGTGGAAGGGACCACAATTTTGCCAATGTCACGTTTCGTGTTGTCATTTGCACGAAGGAGGCCATTATTTGAAGATTTGTGATCGGTGAAATTTTGTAACTACAAATCTATATAATCGAAAAACAAAAATACTCTTAACTATTAACTATGTTAACAAAATAATATATGTAATAATAATACAATATAGTAAAAAAGAAAATTCCTTTCATAGTTTTTTCTTCTTCTTCTTTGTGCCTGGCCTGTGACATACTAATGTCAATTCTGCCAATCTCAAGTGTTTATAGCTTATAGTCAGTTTGTTTGTTTTTAGTCTTAGTCGATGGTCATTTGTCAATTCTAGATGTCACGCGGAATGGCGTCTAGAATTTTCTTAGGATTCCTCGTCGTTCAAATCACATTGCACCACAATACACATATAATTCAATTATCCATACCCGCCCTGTAGTCACATTTTATTCATTAAAATTCCGCCAAGATTACTGAATATACATGCAACAAAACGGGTAAAATATATTAAATTAGCAGAGCTATGTTACTCCATGAAATTACAGACGAAGTCCCTTTCATAGTTTATTTTGGTTTATTTAGACCTATGTACTTACCTTCATGTCAATGGTTTCTCAATGTCAATTAGATAAGATTTGACAAGATCCAAGTATTAGGTAAAGATAATTTAATACGCGACGGTAGACAAAGTATTTCTCTATGGACAAGAGTTTATTTTGGATATAATTTTGTAATATATATTTAAAAATTATTTTATATCGCTAAATAATTACTAGATACCTACCTGCTGTTATTGCTAATAAAATGAAACGAGCTCGAGCTCATCATTTATCATGACTGATAATGAGAATTATGGTAAATGCGGCGAGGAAAATAAAGCAAGTTAGTAAAATTATTATGTAGTTTGAACATCCAGAGAAACAGTGCTTAGACATGGTCTTAAAAGGATATTGCATACTCCTTGAGACATGGCTCAAACAGCAACCGCGTAGCATTAGCGTTTTGGTATTGATATAAACTGAATCGAATTGATGTGAATTGATTGTAGCTTACGTAAATCAACAACAACGTACCGATTCGTAGATTCGTCGACAAATCTCGAGGCGCGTACCTACGTACCTACAAATCCTACAATTGGTGGCAATTCGGTTGGTTATTTCTAAAATTAGGAATTGTCTAAAATATATTTAGTTAGTCATAGCATTTCTAAAACCTATTCGGTTGGTACCATCTAACTAAATTAGGAACGCATAAGTAATTAAGTTAGATAAAATTAAATTAGGATAAGTTGGTAGCAGCAGAATACCAAAGGTTAATTTCAAAACCACAGTTCAAAACCTAATTATAGCTAAAATTTGTTAGGTTGGTGCCAACAGAATTGAGGCCATTATAGGTAATCTTTCCTTCAGCGATGATGCTACGCGCTTAGCCTTATTAACCGACTTAAAAAAAGGAGGAGGTTCTCTTTATTTTTTATTTTTTATGTCATGACTCCGTCATTTATGAACCGATTTGGAAAATAATGTTTATGTGATTATACTTTCCGATTGGTCCCATAGAAATTTCATCAAAATCGGTTCAGTACTTTGGTTTTAAATTAAAATAGCTGGAAAAAAAATGTCATCTAAATAAACGAAAGTTTGTATTATAGATAAATAAGTCCGTTTTCTTTTTAGTTTTTAAAATATTTTCTGTCGAATCTAAGCATTGCACCAATAAACTGTATTGTACCTACAGACTGCATAGTTTGCTAAGTTTTTCATCATCTTATATGCACCGAATACTTATTAGTACGTATAAGTAACAAACTTATTTAAATAAGAGGTTGTACCTTACTTTTATTTTCAGAATCAATCCCAGTGAGGTTCAACCTATGGGTGATGATTTTGACGAGTTGCTGGGTTGCCTATATGCTAAGGGTCAACATGAGCCTTAACCTCATAGCCATGGTACCGCAAATTGAGAAAAACAGCACGTGAGTAATGTTACACATACATTTACCCTACTTTAACTTTATACTAGTGGCTCTGTGAGCTGTAGACCTCGCGAACATTTTTAGAAATCGCTGAAATATATTAACTTTTTTACGTTTAGGTACTTTACGTTTACAAGTTTACTTTTATTTTTTTTTAATTTCCAAAAACAACTGAATCGACAATAAAAATCTATATAGTTATAAAACCTGTTCACAAAATTTCACGAGAATCGGTTGAGTTGACCTGTAGAGGAGAAAATTTCACGAGAATCGGTTAAGTTGACCTGCAGAGGAGAACATCCGGACAGACAGACTACGAAAGCATTCTGAAACGGAGACACTCGCCTCGCTCCTTATTGAAGTATAGGTATGAGATAGATAGCTCACATAATGACAAAGTAAACGGCGAATATAAGTGAAAACAAAGGTTTCGAAATCTTGAGTAGTCTACCAGCAAAAATGTTACAAGCTGGTTTTTCATTACGAGGTTATTATAATATTAATATCTTAAAGTTAAAACGTCATTCTACAGCGATAGGTATTCCACTAGGTAGATACAACAAACTCGTCATTGTGCTATATAAACCACTCTATTCTTCGATAAGTTCTTGATAGTTTTCAGTATGTTACACAGGTTGGTAATTGTAATGTATGTTGATATTAATTCGATCTACGTCATTTCAATGGTCCGTACCTATGATAGGTACTTTCCGCTAGACTGTTCCTTGTTTTCTACCTCTTCAACTCTAATCTGTTCTGACTTTGTTTTGCGCCGTGAGATAAACTAATCACGCTTACATTATCTCAATCACACCCATCACGACATCCTCTTCGTAATTTTAATTCTACGTCATATAAGAAACTCACCTTGCGTGCGTATGGCTAGCGTAACTAATTCACCGTTTTTACCAGGTCGCAATCTCAATGCGACGTGAAAGATGAATTGGTCAGAAATGTTACCTTGCAGCATGTGGACATTACTGATGTTAGACAAGCGCCTAGGCATCCACAGGTACTTGAACTGCATTATTTATTTTCCCCACTCAGTCTCACCAATTAAGTGTTTATTTTTACAAACCACATTTGTTTGCGAGAGCATCGAAACTAACGCTTCTGAATATTTACTCGTATCTACGGACGGAAGCATATTCCGACACACACTACCTGATTAACGTATCAGACAAGGTTCGGATGAAATTGATGACAAGGTCGTCAATTTGGTAGCCTATTGGTCTAAAAGTCTTCAACCAAGTAAAAAGATAGGTACTTATCTAGTATACCTTACATCACATAGTGTTTGTTGTGGTCCAACACAATGCTTTAGATGTGGTTTTAGTCCCTATGATAACATACCTATATTAAATGCGACGGTGAATCTACATAGCATAGATATATTGGTGCAAACTCTGATGGCTGGTTATAGAATTTCGGCAACAGGTACCTTTTGGTTTTCCAAAACAAAGTCCAAAGTCACACGGTAGATACACCTTTTACCTATCTATGTTTTCATTCAAAGCACGTGATACCTGCTAGTTTCTATTCTGTAACCAGTTATACCGTCAGTCAGTATAAACAGTCATTTCCTTTTTGGCCCATTGTGTAAAAACGGTGACCCATGTTGTATGATTGTATCTGATAGCATTTTAAATCGATTTAACAGGACACAAGTGCCAAATTGGATTGGTCAGCACCGAAACAGGCACTGGTACTCGGAGCTTATTTCTGGTCGTATCCACTGACGTCACTACTAGGAGGCATGGCCGCTGAACGATGGGGTCCAAGATATGTGGTGTTCTATTGCTCGTTAGCCAGTGGAATTCTGACGGCCATCAGTCCTTTGGCAGCCACCTGGAGCTATATCGCATTAGTCGCCGTAAGGCTATTGCTTGGATTTGCAGGGGTATGTTTTCAAAACATAGAAGTAACTTCGTACTATGAGCTAGTTTTCGAAATATCTACAATACTTATATTCTTATAACTCTGTAGATAATGGAAAACTATAAAATAAATACATAATATAGCGATCACGTTAACCAGTTGATCAAACTTATGAACAACTTGACGAGAAACGGTTACTGTAAAATTTATTGATAAGCATTTACAAAAGTTGTTCACTGCTATAATTTATTATTTTATTACGTATTATTTTAGGGCTTCATATACCCAGCTCTTCATTCCTTAGTCGCAAGATGGGCACCACCCGATGAGAAAGGAAAATTCATTAGCGCTATGATGGGAGGAACTCTGGGCACTGTTGTCACGTGGTCTCTCACTGGGCCTCTTATGGAGAGGTTTGGTTGGGAATCAGCATTTTACATCCCAGCTGTGGGGACACTAATATGGAGTGGATTTTGGTGGTATCTTGTCCATGATTCGCCGTCTGAACATCCAAGGATCACAGAAGCTGAGAGGAATTATATTACCGACGCTTTAGGAGGCAAGGTCGTCAAATCAAAGGTGAGTTAATATTTGCCAAGCGCAACGCCAATAGGTTCTGATGGTTTTTGCAATACCGTGTTATATTTGTAACACCTTACCCGAAAATATGGGATGCTATTTGATCTGTCTTATTTAGAATCGGTTGAACTCAAGGTTTACATCATCAGTGAGTCGCTAATCGATTGTCATATTGACCAGTATAAAAATATATTGTACCTACATGCACTATAGGCCATGTGTAATGTTGTGTGTCTGAACTAAACGCTTACTAACAACACAATAATCGGTCACAGTGATGTAAAAAACAAATAATAGCAATGCTGTCATCAAGGTAAATAAACGTTTTCAGTAGGAACGTTTAGCAAGGTTTTTTTGCACAGCTTTACTAACAAACAATGTAGTGCACGAAAGGAGCCGCTGAGGCGCACCTCAATATGTTTACCAGGTTACTGGTACACAATAATAAGAAGACTTACAATATTTAACAAAATTAATGCAGGGCTTTCTATTTTTTCAGTGTCTACCACCATTCAAAAGCATTGGCATGTCAATACCGTTTATGGCCATGATTATCCTTCATTTTGGTAATATGTGGGGTCTATACTTCATAATGACAGTTGGACCCAAATTCGTCTCCAGCGTTCTCGGCTTCGAGCTATCCAGTGCTGGAGCCATATCAGCATTACCATATCTTGCCAGATTATCTCTAGCCACGGTGTTTGGAGTTATTGGAGACTTTATACTGGCGAGGAAAGCTATGACAACGACAGTTATAAGAAAGTTCTTTACCTTGTTCTCGCACATAATTCCTGGAATTTTCCTTGTGCTCTTGGTTTATGCTGGATGTTCAACTATTTTATCAGTGGCATTGATCACGATGTCTATGGGATTCAACGGAGCTGCAACATTGACGAACTTACAAAACCACCAAGATTTGGCACCGAATTACGCAGGGACTTTGTATGGGATTGCCAACTGTATTGGAAGTACTGCAGGGTTCTTCACTCCGATGATAACAGCATATTTCACAAGAAACGGGGTAAGATTATGTTATTTGTTACTTAAGTACCTACACACAAACAGAACAATACAGCTGGTAAAAGTAGAGAAGACAGAGAGTAATATTTACGCGTATGTGACTTCAACACAGGATGAACTTAGCCACTAGGTAGCTAGATGCTGATATTCTGTTGAACCTTTCAGACAAAAGACCTTTCAGACTAATGCCAAAAAAGTAACTCATTCTTAGGTAGATTATTAGAGACTCCCCTATTACATTTAAGTATGTTCCGCAACCACACTGCGTTTACCCTTAAAGCTTTACTTAGGTAAGTACCTACATTAAAGATCAATCATAAATACCGGATGAATTCTCTAGTTAGCTTGATTAATAAATTCCAACAACACTTTTACGAATGGGTATTTCCACAAACACGCTGGATCACTTTCACTTAGTTTAATTTTGTTTTTTTCCTTCCAGAATACTTTCGAGCAATGGCGGCCGGTTTTCTTCATCGGAGCTTCGGTCTACATTATTTCTGCTGTATTCTTCCTGTTCTTTGGAACTGGTGACACTCAGCGTTGGAACTATCCAGAGAACACTGAGAAAAAAGATAAAGATGGTGATTTAAAAGAAATGAACGGAATACACGTTAAGAACGGTGATGCTAATAAAAATATTAAAGAAACACCTCTCAGTGTGGTCACTTGAAGTAAAAACGTAGTAGACCAAAAATGAGTTTATTACTAAGATAAATTATTTTATGTAACATTTGACTGAATAATGAATTTATTAAAACATAATTTTTGGTAGGTACCTACTTAGTTAGTTCTATAAGGAACCACGTAAAATGACGCAGTATTTCATTCTAAGAAGCATCTCTATAGTACCTACCAATGTCGAATATTGAACTCGTTTTTTTTAACTCTATTATGGTTTTTTATTTGCCACTTAGGTACAGTATTAATAACAGATTTGACAGACGATAAAATAATTAAGTAGGAGGTACATAAACTCGTTTGATTTCATACCAGTTTTTGGAACACGTTTATGAAAAGATACTTAAAAATGCAATCAGGAAACTAAGTAAATATTTCCTAAATATGGGTCGACTACACCTAAAAATTAGTAGTGGCGACAGTCCCCTCGCCTGAGTGCTCGGTCGTATAGCACTTTGACAAGTGCTCTACAGACTACTGAGTGAATTCAAATTAAACACCTATTCGCCCACCTCGACTCGCTCGACCTTATTCTACTGTCTCTGCTGTACTCGTTACGTTTAAACGACCCATTAGCAATGCCTGTTAGAATCCCTAACAATTCGTGGTCTAATGTAACTAACCTATACTTAGTAAAATTCCAGACAGTAAGCTACTTTCATTTTACAATAAAATTCATTAAAAAACGGGTTAATCCGTTACAGATTCGTTTAACCACAAACATGCAAATATCCAAACATCCTCAGAGCGCATTTATTTAACGCATTTATTTGAATAAAATTGAATTTCTGAAATCACCGTACTTTGAAAGGAGACAAATAATATATACATATATAAGGATGGGCTTAATCTAATTCGGCAATCTAAAACGGTCTGGTGCCGGCCGGTGTCTGGTTATTTACCGCGATCTTCAAATATTTACACAATACCAACGCAGTTAGAATAAATTACCTATCAATTATTGAGATGACAACGATGAATTCGAGGAAGAAACTTGTAGGTTCTGTCATTTTATTGCTGAGCATATTACAACTTGCTGATGGTTATGTGGCATAGTTTTTAATAGCGTAGGTATAAACGGTATTTCTTCGGAATCTGTTTTGTCCTTTCTATTTCCTTGCCCGAGATAGTTTCAATAAATTTGTCATCTCTAGTCAAGCTTTTTCTGTGATACATTTTATTTATATATATATATGTATAACACACTCACACTTGTCCAGACATCTATATAATCTCATACACAATTTAAAGAAATTATGAATGGTATTGTGGCCCCTCCCACAAAGGCCACTAACGAAGAATTAAATTGTATAAAAGTTAACGTAACGTACCTTCTCATATTTTTACAATTGTAACATTTCAATATTTTACTCTTTTATTTATTATGTAAAAAAACTCAATTGTTTAAAAATAAATAGGGAATGATATGTTTGTGATGTAAATTTGTTAGTACTTACCGTTTATTACGTTTATCTACCGTTTACCTAATAGATTTAATTAAACATATCTACATACCTATTCGTACTTAATTAATTTGTCGCAAAGCTATGTTATCACTTGACGTCTTTTGCCGCATGGCTAAGAAATATATTATGAATGTTGGATTATTATCATGGTTTTAATTATTTATATTTAAAGTAAATCATTTCGTTCCTATAATGTGAGACATTTTGATTTTAGGTTGAGACGCCTGAGCCTCAGTCTAAAATCAAAATATGGCTTACTAACACAGCAGGGAACCTTTACTACCTAGGTATATTACCTTTAGTACCTATATTACCTACTAGCTGGTGCCCGCGACTCCGTCTGCACAAGATTGTTCGAGTAGCTAATTTTCTTCTCCATTTATCTTTATACCAAAATTCATCAAAATTGGTCGTGAAAGCGTAACAGACAGACGGCAGTTACTTTGAGAGACCCTTGGACAAAGTTTATCTACTTTTAATACCAGAAGCGATAAAAGTGTTTATTTTGATTTATTGATCAATTTGTTACTACCAAATGTTTATGGTTCACTATTTTGGCGATAATGGCTTACACTTAAAAGATAGGATATATGCTGCGTGTAATTCTAACGGTTTTTGCAGTGCAAATCAGAATAGCTCGAAGATTGCAGATTTTTTTTCCAACTTATTTGACACTTATCGTTATATTTTGGACAATTAACACAATATCTAAATTATAGATTATGTGTTATTCTGATGTATAAGCTATATTATTGTAAAGTTTCATTAAAATCCATTCAGTAGTTTTTGCGTGAAAGAGTAACAAACATACATACAAACTTTCGAAACTTTCGTTTTTATTATTATACTGCTGCCCGCGGCTTCGCACGCGTAGTACCTACATAAAAAGTAGCCTATGTTCTTCCCTCTCTTTCATAAAAAAATATTTTTTTCATAAAAAGTATCCATTACTTCTAATACCTCCAAGAATATGTGTACAAAGTTTCATGATGATCGGTTAAGTAGTTTTCGCGTGAAAGCGTAACAAACAAACTTACATTCACATTTATAATATTAAATACCTAATATAGTAGGATATGATTAATAAGGATATTACTTGGCTTAACTAAGTGATAGACTTGATAATATAAACACTCTTAAATTAATCGAAGAAGACGTTTGATTTCAAAAACCTTGAGATTTCTTGTTATACTTATTGCGAACATAATATTTTGTCTTGACCAACAGGACAATACATAATTCATCATGTAGTTATGAGTCCGTTGGTACCTCTAATGTGAATTGATGAACTGTAAGTTTTATTTCACCTTGGTCACGACTTGTTTATATATTTTTTGTGTTTTTCATCATTTTGGAATAAGTGATGTTCAAAATTAGGGTGCGAGCAATCGTAAGCTAATTTCTTCCGGATTTGTGTGCGAAATAGCAGACTTCCATCAAGTTGCATTTGTTTTGCAGATAGGGGTGATGATTTTCTTCGGCTATTTCATAATATACTTGGTTCGATATAACCTCAGTGTCCACATTGTGGGGATGGCTGATATATCGAAAAGAGAAGATATTTCAAAATTGTATTACAAAAATGGCTCAATCTTTACCATTTTAAGGGTTAGAAATCGAGCTCGATCTGGGGTACGTATATATACCTATAACTACTAGATATGTATGTCACATTCAGAACTTTTTGAGTTTTAAGTACACAGCGCGTATACATTTCGATAAACAAGGGTTTTACTCACGTATTATTTTGTCGATGGAGGCACCGACACTGTTTCGATTCATCTAGCTAGAGAATCATCGTTGCCGCTTATTAGTGCGAACCGTGAACTGGCGCGGCAACGATGATTCTCTAAACTAAATGAATCGAAACATTGTCAGTGCCTCCATCGATAAAATAATACGCGAGTAAAACCCGTGTTTATTAAAATATATATAATATGTATGTACGAGTAAATAGTAGCATATAAAATGTTCGTACGACGCGTTGAAAAGATGATTTGGATGCGGTCAGGCCACAACAGGAATATATAGCTTTAAATGGAGGAGGCCTATATGTGCAGCAGCCGTTGGTGATAATGATGATTATATATATTATATACACCACACCCACATTTGTTTATGTATACCCACTCTGTTTATTTATAGTCCAGTCCATCCAAAGGTTGCTGGGCGAGGTCGTTGTTAGGGATAAGGCCGGCTATAGTATTATAATATAGTATTATTGCCTTTTATAGTATTAATTGTTATTGTAATTCCGTGTGTTAGTCAATAAAGAGTGTTCTATCTATCTATGATGATGATGATTATGATATGTGATAGTATTAGTGTGATTCCAGGTCGATTACGTACAAGGTATTTAAAACTATTGCCTAGAACGTATTTTGAACCTAAAATATGCAGTTACCTAGTTAATAAAAATATGTGTAATGATAATTTCAGGCTGTCGATATTATTAGCTGGGATGATACGAAAATTGGGAAACTATTTTCTGCATACCATATCGGGTTTTGTGTATGCTTTCCTATATTTCATAACTTCGGTGACAGGTAAGGTTGAAATTTACTCCATAGACATAGAGTTGATTTTGTGGTACTGCCATTGATCAGAACCTATAAATATAATTAATAAGATTAGGTATATTGATTAAGAAATTTATTCCATTTCACAGAATTGGCCCAACTTGGGTTGTGGGAATCTCAGGATTGATCTCTGGTGTCCTCAGCTGCCTTACGCCAGCTTCTGCTTATCACAACTTTTGGGCTTTATTCTGCTTAAGGATCTTCACAGGCTTCTGCGCTGTTAGTATCCATAAAAATTACATTTTACTTTAATCAGTTTGAACACATTTCATTAAAATATCTGACATTTCGATAGGGTGCTATGCAACCAAGCATGGTCCAAGTTTTGAGGCACTGGGTTCCTCCAATAGAAAGGAATCATTTCATGTGGGCCTATTGCGGTAAGAAAAACCAGTTTTATCTCATTATACCTATCTAATCTTCTTACCTAAATGTTTTTTAATAGGTACGAGCATGTACCTACTTACATAAAAATATGTGCGTAGTAGCATAGATTAATAAATTTCGACTTTGATAGTAGTAATGTTTAATTTTGATTTACATAATCTAGTACCTTATTTGGCTGAAAAATGTATAATGCTTATATTTTTTGCACAAGATTTTTCAACTGCACACAGTAAAGTTGATCAGTTCGCGGAAAGTGATAATTTTTACGCAGTTGTTTTTTTATGTGTTTGTATAAATTTCCCCTAGGGGCCTATTTTTAGTCATTTTTAGACTTTTTCACGCTTATATTTACTCTTTTCTTTTGTGTGTAAATAAATGTTTTTTCTTTCTTTCTTTCTTTCTTTTTTCTTCAGGGATAACAATGGGAACATGCTGCACATTCCTTCTCTGCGCTGCAACCCACTACTATTATCGATGGCCAGTCGGGTTCTACATCTCTGGAGGCTTGCAAATGGTCTGGTCTATCCTATGGGTTCTACTAGTCTCTGACTCTCCTAAGGCACACTCGTTCATTTCTAAGGAAGAGCTGGAATACTTGATTAATACTATTGGCAACGTATTCACAATAAAGGTACCTGACATCGTTTCGAATTTCATAAAGGAAATATGGGATTGCAAATTATCACTCGATATCACAGAGCTTCGCAACGGATGAATGCATATGTCCTCATTATGTGTGTAGTAATGTCAGCCTTTCTTGAAATAGCTCGTGTTATTGATGACCTCTATTTTGCTAACATTAATGACTTCAACAAAAAAATGAGGAACCGATGATTCATAATCATCAATCCTCTATTTTGCTTAGATTAGACTAATGGTACCGACACAATCTTTGTACAGTCTTTTGTCACAGTCTTTTGTTTACAATACAGAAAATATAATTCTCGCAATTCGCAATTTACACAGTATCATCTGGCCCCAAAGAAGTAAGAGCTTGTGTGATGAATACTGTATGACTGATATTCTTACAATTTTTTCTAATAAAAGTTATCCGATTATTGTCGAAACTACACGATTGAAACCTACTTGCATTTGTTTCAGCTCACAAACTCCCAAACTCCGTGGAAAATAATTCTCAAGTCTGTTCCGTTCTGGGCTCTATGCATTTTGAATTTTGGCTACGCTTGGATGATTATATCTCTCTGTATCCATGGACCACTGTATTACTCAAGGATTATTGAGTACAATATTTACGATGTTAGTCTTTTTGTTGGCTGTTTTTGTGCATTCACTTTACTATCTCAATCTTGGGCAGTTGGTGTGGCACATTATCTAACAAGATAGTTTACAAGATGACTATTTTGACTCTTCTTTACGTGCGAGGAACAGTATTAGCAACAGTTTTGGTAAGCTTTTGTCTAACATTGTTAGCACACAGTTCCATGATAAATAATAAATAAATTATGCTGGACATTTCTCCAAAGTCAGTAGAGCTTGTGTGATAGGAACCACATGACTGATATTGGTACTACTTATATACGTTTTTGTAAATACATAGAATATATACGAACATATTCTGGGCCATTATTACTATAGCTGTCACTGCGCCACAGAGGTCGTCATAACTATGATACATAAAATACCATACGTTGCGGCTACAATAGAACATCTTTTGTCCAGGATGTGCGACCCTGCGACAGAACTGCAGCAGCTTAGTATGTAATGTAGGTTATGTAGGTATTAAACATACCTACGTAACGATGTAAAAAATATATTTTTGACAGGCATCACTGTTGACGGCATTACCGTTTTTTCTGCGATTAGTTTTGGGAACTGTCGTCATTCAGACCTTTCATTGGTACAAGCACAATACAAGGCTGAAGAGGATAAAGCACATACGAAAATATTTTATTGTTGTATGTAAGTGTCTTGTATTGTATGTTGTATAGTTGTATATAACGGGAATTCCTGATGCGGGTCGACTGGGCAGGTCACGTGAGTCGCATGCATTCAGACAGACGGGCCAACATGGTAATATCTTGGCAGCGTCGCAGTAGGCCGAAAAAGCGTTGGAGGGACGATCTTGACACTTTTGAGAGAGGATGGTGGGCGATCTCGAAGGATAGAGCTAGAAGGATTTGGGGGAGATCTTTGCTCAGCTAGGGGGCCGTTGGACGAAATAGGTTAAATAGTTAAAAGTATTAGAACTGTTTTTAAGCTCTTTGCGATTACAAACATACGTACTTAATCATACCCTGATGTATAACTTCTACCTATTGGAATTTTTGTTCAGGAATTAAGATTTTGCCCTTCAATCCGACTTATTTCTTCGTTAAAGCAATGTTCGGTGCTTTTATAGCTTGTGACGGTTTATTAGACCTGAATTGGACTAGTTATAACCATGATAATAACCAATCTAGTATCAGTTTATATACGTTCTAGCGACCCGCCCCGGCTTCGCACGGGTTATCCCTAAGAGATAGACATATACCATAGCGGACTTTTTAGACCTTTTTAAGGTGTACAATACTGTAGTACATTATTTTGATCTATCTCGTAGGGTCCAGCCAGCGTTTGCCATGTAAGCGCAAAAAAATGAGTTTATTTACGACATCACATTAGAAACCTCTAAAATGATCAGTGTTTTTCTACTATATTATGCATTATATTATATTATCTACTGTATTATACATATAAACCTTTCTCTTGAATTACGCTATCTATTTAAAAAAAACCGCATCAAAATCCGTTGCGTAGTTTTAATGATCTAAGCATACATAGGGACGGACAGACAGCGGGAAGCGACTTTGTTTTACACTATGTAGTGATATTTTGTTTATTAATTAAATATTTTGGTTTTAACTATTTAAATTATTTTAGTTAATTGTTTCTAATCTAAATTCAAGCTGTTGTCTGTATAATTTGTACTGTTTTTTTATGGTAAATGCTTTGCATGTCTGTAATTGGTGCATAATCCATAAAATGTTATTGTTCATATATTAGATTAATATGTTTGTTATGACATGTGTACTGTTGATGATGCCTAATAAATAAACAAATAAATGATGGTGAAGAAAAATATCCCTAGTACCTACGTACGTACGATTCCCTCGCGACTTTTTATTTAGGATCTTATTTGTTGGCAGCGCATGTAATTCCTGGACTTCTGGTGGCTGTATCATGGCTGCTTCCTATTATTCCCGGGCCAATATTGCTGACTATAGCTGTCACTCTGACAGCTGCAGGAATGGACCTGACATTCGATTTATGTAATGTAAGCAGTCCAATACTCACTTACTCAATATTATAATAAATATAATAATATTGCGTTACCCAATAATAATGTAGATTTCACTTTATCTAACAAGGTAGGTAACATACAAAGTTTATCTTTGCCGCACGTGAGTTTGTTTGATTCGTTACACGTGTGACGTTCAACACGCTTTCGTTACTATCACATACCTAACTAGGCACTTATTACCAAACGCCTTTAAACCAGTTTTGTCTATTTGATGAAGTACCTACCTAATTCGTTTTTTTTCGATGCTCGTTAAATATTTATAACTGACAAATCAAAGCAAAAAACCTACAGATTTTTGTGTTTATTCCTTATGTAGTTAACTCTATTCAATAGGTAGGTACCTACCTACTTAAATACATAAGTATCTATGTTTCTCGTATTTTAGGAACTCACGCCCAATTTTGTGAACTCTGTGAACACCATCATCAAAATTATTGGAAACACTTCTGGTATAATCGTATCTTTGGGCGTTGGACAAGTGACACAAAGGTTCGAAGTAAGTACCTTCTAGGTACTTAGGTACCTACCTAGGTAATTTTCTAACTTACTCTCGCTAAGAAGCATCTCACAACCGCCAATATTTACTTCTGTATTACCAACATTGAAAGAGGCTTCAAATTTTGATTACCTAAATAGGTTTTTCTGCATTTGGGCGGGTAACTGTAAAGTTTATGTAAGTACCTATGTCCACGAACCATCCTGTCTTAGGTACATATCAACATGATTAATTTAAGGTACCTACTCCGTATACAGGGTGTCCCGGAACTAGTATTTTAAGCCTGAACGAGGTGATTCTGACCATGTAAACAAACAGATATGGGGGTGATTTTTTTTTGAATTCCTATTTTCAAATTTCCATACATAACCTTTTAAGTTTATTTCAATTATTAATATTGACAAGCCTCGTTTGTTTTCAGTGTTTCCAAGCACGTTACCTACCTAAATAAGTTTGTGCAAGTACAAATTTATTGGTATACTAAGATAGGTAGGCATGGATACCTACATACTTCTACCAATTTTAAAGCAAACTTTGCTGCACATTTCTTCAATGAAAATTATTGATTTCATAAAATTTGTAGAACATTTGTTGTTCTCCCAAGTGTCGAGAAATGTCCCCCCTCAGGATAACATACTAGTTCCGGGACACCCTGTATAGGAGTACCATACGAGTAGGTACCCATGAATTCTGTCAATAGGTTAGGGAACATATCTAGTCACGACAGAAGTCCGTAATCCGTCCGTAATCCGTCAAGCGATAACAATTTTTTCAGAACTCTCCGAGGACTTGGAAGCATATTTGGTGTTTTCATGCGACAATTCTTTTCCTCACTGGCATGGTGTTTCTAATATGGGGGGAGACTGAAGTACAGCCTTGGAATTTTAGAAGATTCCGGTAGGTACCTACCCTACCTGTTGTTCCATAATTACTTTACCAAATAAGTATTAGAAATCGAAACGAAATTAGTTTTCTCTTACTTTCAGCAATAGACAGAAGCACTTTGTTCTTCCAAAAACTTCTATCATGTCCAATATTACTGAAGTGGATGAAGATAGTGGAATTATTCGCACATCACAAGTTATACCGGCCGCGACGCCACCGATGCCGCCACGTTAAATTATACTTATCTACTAATTGACACTGCTTTCGATAACAAATTAAATAAGTACTTACATAAAGACTTGCCTACGTACCTGTGGACCTGTGGTTAAAGCCGATCAACCATACAAATGTAATAATAAGTGAAACTCCTTATAATGTATGCCTGAATGAAAAGAAGCTTAACTACGAGCTAAGATTCATCTGTAGTAAATATAGTAATGTGACGTTTTTAGAAATGAATTACAGTAATAATCTCCCTCTGAAGAAATATTTCGCATTAAATCTGGCTCGATCATTTCTCAGGGAAATTCTGCATCTAAACTACAAATATAAAATGTATGAGTATAATAAAGAGTATTTAAATAAAATGATAAAGATTCAAATTAAGCCAAAATTATATGTGGATAGCCAAACTCGAACGGATAATAGTTCTACTGCAATTGTACAGCCCGATAACATTAACATTACCCTAGACCATGACAATGAATGTGATGTTCATGAAGAATGCCCTGCTGGCAGTAATAGTTTATTTCGTGTATAAATGTATTTATGTGTTACAGCTGAATATTAATGGTCTCATAAACAAATCTGACAATCTTCTCATAAACTTGGATAATAACGAGCGGGCGGGTAGGAACGTCGGTAGTTTGGTTTTTAGTTTGGTTTTCTATATAAAGCGTGTTTTTTAGTTTTTTTAAACTATTATTTTCATGTTATGCTCCGTTACGCTCAGTATACCGACGTTCCTACCCGCCCGCTCGATATTATCCAAGTTTATTTTAAAATGTATTTTCCATTTTTTAGTTTGGTTTTCTATATAAAGCGTGTTTTTTAGTTTTTTTAAACTATAATTTATTTTCTTCTTTTTAGTTTTAGGATAACCGGATATTTAATTTTTTTTTAAATTTTTTTTCGAATTATTGCATATTATCGGTATTTGACAGGTGTGCAAAATTTGAATGAAATCTGGCCGTTTAAAGTGGGTCAAAATCGCGTCCTAAGGAGTCGGTTACATACAAACATACAAACATACTAACATACAAACATACATACAAGTGAAGCTAATATAAAGCGTATAATAAAAGAGGATCTGGGTCGTCTTACAGCTGCAAATTTCAAACTGGCTTCAGCTTTCTGTAGACCTTGTCGAAGTGGAGGTTCTTGCATATTGGTCAGGAACTATCTCTTTGATATCGAGAATGTTCATGCTATCGTAAATATGTCAATTGTTAACATAATAGAGGTTTCGGCAATAAAACTAACACAACACAAAATATATATAGTTTGTGTTTACAGACCACCAAGAACTAACAAAGTCCTAATTGATATGTTTTTTTCAACGTTAAATGACATTTTATCTATTTTAATTAATCTTAATTCATATTCTAAAATAATACTATGTGTAGATTTTAATATTGACATTTTAAAAACAAATAAAACATCATCTGACTTTAAAAATCTTCTAGCGGAGTTCAATTTAAAACTAGAATTTAATCAAGTTACGCGGCCAGATAGTGGTTCTGGTATTGATAACGTAGCACACAATATCCGAGGAGTCAGGGGTGAATTAATAGACTTTGCGTTATCTGACCATTTGGCTCAATTGGTTAAAATTAACGTGGAAAAGACATCTACCCTAAAGTATTGGTACACAAACAAAAGAGATTATTCTAATGAAAATCGAAAGATATTTATGAAACACATCGGTCAACTGTCGTTTCAAGATGTTTATGAAACTGATAAGCCTAACATTGCATTTAAACTTTTTCATTAAACTTTTTCACTTATTTATAATCTCTGTTTTCCGCTTGTAAAGGTGAAAATTCCAACTCGGAGAAAACTACCCTTTGAGATCTCAAAGGGAATAAGAGTCTGTAGTAAGAAGGTAAGATCCTTGCTGTGGAGGTATAGAAGTAGAAAAGCAGCAAACAAAAACATATTTAAGACATATTCAAAAAGGTTTATAAAGTGATCACAATAACTCAAAAAGCACAGAACGAACACTATATCACAAAATCGACTAATAAATCTAAAGCGACATGGAACATAATAAATAGATACAATGGTAATCTACTGAGAGAAAATATTAGTAATATTGAATTAAATGGTAGTAACATATCTGAACCACGTGACATATCAAATGCATTTAATAATTACTTTATTGACAGTATTAAGACGAACAATAATATCCATAATACATACACTATCAAATGTAATAAATCAAATTCAATATTTCTTACTCCTACTAACAATACTGACATTATTAATATTATGAACACATTAAGAAACACTAACAGTGTGGGCTACGATGAATTAGCAACTAAGGTAATTAAAGACGTAGCCGTCCATATTTCACCGGTAATCAGTTATTTAACAAATCTATGCATTGAACACGGAGTTTATCCAGATATGTTAAAGTTAACGATAATAAAACCACTCTTTAAGAAAGGCCTAAAATGTGATATTGGTAATTATAAGCCTCTAACTCTTATACCTTATTACTTATACCTGTATTTGCTAAGGTAATTGAAAAAGTATTGTACAATAAGCTATACAAATTCTTTGAAGATAATAAAGTACTAAGCTGTAATCAGTATGGTTTCAGAAAAAATCTGTCTATTAATAAGGCAATTCTACGATTATTTATCTATGGTCATGACAAGTAGGGACAGAAACAAAATAGCAATTGCCTTGTACATGGACATGACAAAGGCCTTCGACCATGTGAACCACGAAATGCTGCTTCACAAGCTGAACTGCTATGGAGTCCGGGGCACGGCTAATAAACTTATGGAATCATATCTTAGCAACAGGACTCAGATGACGAGAATAAATAAGATTTGTATAAAAACACAAATGGATATTGACTTTGAGTCTGACATTAGGGTTGTAAGGCATGGTGTTCTTCAGGGAAGTGTTTTGGGACCACTACTATTCCTCATTTACTTAAATGATCTACCTCAAGTCACTGACCATTCCATGACTTTATTTGCTGATGATAGTACGGTTTTGTTTATAAATGAAAAATCTCATCACTTTGAATTTGACATTAATTTTACACTGACATCTATTATTAACTGGTTGACATTGAATAATTTAAATATTAACTTGACTAAAACATTTATAATTAATTTTAAACAGAGAAATAACACTAATCCTGACATGAATATTAATTACTTGGGTACTAAGGTAAATGAGGTCAATAGCATTAAGTTCTTGGGACTAACTATTGACAATAAATTAAACTGAAAACTTCACATCGACAATATATGTAGCAAGCTGCACCAGTTCGCTTACGCTCTTTTTAAACTCAGTAGAGTTTCAAACAAATCAGCCGTATTAACAGCCTACCATGGCCAGGTTGCTTCGACTCTGCGATATGGCATAATATTCTGGGGCAACTCAACAAATAAGTTTAAGCTTTTTAGAGCTCAAAAGCGCTGTATTAGGGACATATGCAATTTAAAAAAGAGAGACTCGTGCAAGCCACACTTTACAGATTTCAAAATATTAACCTTAGCTTCATTATATATAAGCGAAGTTGCTGTTTTTATTAAAACATACCTAGACCAGTTTGAATGGTTTGCAGTTGGAAGCCGACTAGAAGGTAAAATGCACAGTGTGGCATGCAGGACACATCTGCTACGTACTAGTGTATTTTGCATGGCACCAAGTATATACAATAAGCTACCGCCATCGATTCGATCATTACCAAAAAATGCTTTCAAAAGGGAGCTAAATGAAATACTTTTGAGAAAAGCGTACTATAATCTTAATGAATTTTTGAATGACCGCGATATTATTTAGAATTTAGTGACCGTTTTTAGTATGTAACTTTGTGACAATATTTGTATAGTTTGACCACGTAATATTTTTAATTTTGTTTAAATGATTTTGATAATGTTTAACCTACCTACCTACTAAATGTTTGTATGCTGTATGCAGGATTCAGAGATACCAAATTTTAAGAAACACCTGTTTTTTGTAACACCTGAATTCACAAACAATAAATGAATATGAATATGAATACGTAAGTACATGCCTACCTAATTACTTTACATTTATAACAGCTGTATGTTTCTGGGAAGATGGAAACTAGAGACCGTAACGTAATAAGTACCTAATCGTTTTTGTGACCATCTTCCTGTAAAATATGGGGTGCAAAAAACGCACACTGAACGAAACTGAATCGGCCTACACCTACCTACATTATATTCAATATTTTTTTTTTATTAAAAATGAATCAGTCAGTCAGGTTAAGTTTTTTATAGGTATAGATTTATATTATTGTATATTATTCTGTACATTTCTGTAAATAATTATTTCTGTAAATAAATCATTTAATAATGTATTTTATTCTAATGCTGGAACTTCAGTTACGTACAACCAGTCCTATCTGTGCTGTGCTAGCCCCAAATAACAGATACACTTTCGAATTTATATATTAGTAAGGATATGGATAAGTATAGAAGTATGGATTGTGAGAAGCGTGGGCATGTACCTACATTTAGGCTCTTAGGAGACAAAACAAAAACAAAGAGACAAAAAGCGTGAACAATTTTGAAAAGGAATTGCGTATTGTTATATGTTACCCATGGACTTATGTGGCGCAGTGGGTGAAGGCCTGCATGAGATGCAGAAGATTGCGGGTACGATTCCTGTCGCGGAACAAATGTTTCTATGATCGGCAAGCATATGTCTCGGGTCTGGGTGTTTTTATATAAAGGTACCTATATACATATATAGTAGGTATGTATTTAAAAGAAAAATAAAAGTTTTGGAGCTAGATGATGCTGAGTGAAATGTCCGGTATTATTATATTTGGAGGAACGCAACAGAAAAGAGACAAATCGGGTTTACTATTTTATTATGTAGTGTTTATCGAAATTTTATTCAATTCAATAAAACAAACAACAAATTATCAACAGAAATCTTAAATAGATGTTATTCAAAACATCTAGCATCGATTTAACCCTTACTTCTGTCACCTTGAAAATAAGTGTTCTGAAAAGTGTACCTACGGGCTACGGTATGTAGGTATGGGGAAGTTCCCAAAAATAAATTAAAAATACCTCCAACTAAGTACTTAGCTTAAAATAAAATCATTAACCGATACACCTCCTGCAGTGTTGCCGACGAAGTCAAAGTCGAAGCCAAAGTCAATGATACTTTATTCAATACAATCACAAGGAGATTCTTCGTTTGTCATTTCATGAAGCAACATAGCTCTGCTAATTTAATATTTTATACTCGTTTTATTGCATGTTCTATTCAGTAATCTTAGCGGAATTTTATTGAATAAATCGTGTCTGCAGGACGGGTAAGGAAATTGAATTGTATGTGTATTGTGGTGCAATGTGATTTGAACGACACGAGTTAGCATCCTATAGTTTGTGGACACGAGGAATCCCAAGAAAATTTTAGACGGCCATTCTGCGTGACGTCTAGAATCTAGAATTGACAATTGACCATCGACTAAGACTTTAACAAACAAATTGACTATAAACAAGAATAAACACTTGACACAGGCAAAATTGACATTTCACATGCCATAAACAAAGTAGAAGTTCTAACTTATATTGTTTGTTTTGCGTCTTATTATATTAGAAGTCAACGTCAAATAAATGACAACAGAAGTTTCAAATGAAAGTAAATGTCAAAAAAGTGTTCGTCTGTTTCGTCTGCAGCACAGCAGCAGAAGGGTTTCTTTCTTCTGTCTGTTTTCATTGGTTTTCCTTAGTGTTTTTTTCGTGAAATATAAATAAAAATGTTACGTAGTATTGTGGAATACTATGCAGAACATGAAGGCTACAAATGTGGATACTGCGGGAGCCCGAACACTAATTTCAGTCATGGTAAGTTTGCCACAACATTGTGTAAACAGTAAATGGATGGAAAATAATTCCATGTACCTACCTAACACTGTGCTATTGCAGGGTTGTGGGCGCATTCCTTGACCGTATCAGATTATCAGGATTTGATTGACAGGGGGTGGCGCAGATCTGGCAAGTATTGCTACAAACCTACAATGGACGTAACGTGCTGTCCTATGTACACTATAAGGTTTGTTTTAGGTATTTCGTATAAGGATAAACATCATGATTTGAATTTTCCTGTATTCTACCTAACCTATTTAATACATTACTCACCATAAAAGGGATCCTCTAACATCTGATTAAGTACCTAATGGTTCTTATTTATATTTTAGATGCAGAGTATTAGAATTCAAGGCGTCGAAGTCCCAAAAGAAGATACTAAAACGTTTTAACAAATACTTATCTGATGAAGTTGTGCCCAAGACTATTGATAGAAAGATGTCTACAGGCAGTAGTGCCTCTGAAGATATGGGGGAACAGGGTGTGGAGCAGTTTGTAGAGTCAACTATAAACCCTCAAGATATTGATGTCAATGGTGTTATGAATATTGAGGAACCTAAGGAGGGTTTAGTTGAAGGTTAGAGCAGTCTAAGTAATATAAAGCCTACCACTTTCACTACTTTGTATGAGTCTGGGTCCAATTCTGGTGATTGAGTTAGACTGCTCTAGAGCATCTAACATTGCTTGTCAATTTTTGAAAATCTGTGACCAATAGTTTAAAGTGGTCTCCAACGAAGGAAGTGTTCAGATAGAAATGCCACTGCATTCATCCTTCCAGGTATCTTGTTGAGTGTTGCTTAACTTTGTGGATCTGTTGAGAACAATTAAGTTATGCCACAAGCCTTTCCTGATTCGTAGTCTGACTTATAATTTAAATAATACTTAACTGAACTGTCTGCTCAGTTGATAGTAGTAGTAGTAGTAGTTCTATCCCCTTCCAGGATAAACATTGTGTCATGAACATAGGTGTTTGATCAATCAAGGTGTTATAAAGTATCTTATGTATGTATTTAAAAATAAACTACATATTTTTAATTCATACGTAAGATAGTTTATAACTTTATTTTAAATACATACATAAGATATTCTATCACTCATCTAGTTCCCATAGGACAAACTATGCTTAGTTTGGGGTTAGATAGTGTTGTGTGCTTTGTTCACCATTATTTATTATTTGTGTATGTAAGAAAGATAATTTTTATTACTGAAGATGATTTTTCATTGATCATAATGTTTCAGATAAAACTGAAGCCATAACAGAGTCACTGACATACGAAAATGATAAAATTGATTTGAAGCTTACAAAAAAAGGTCAGTTCATACAAGTACCTATATTCTACAAAGACTCTAATGCATGTGTGGGACATTAATACTACTGGTATCCAACTACTGACTGTGTAGAAATATAGTTACTCTAGCTAGTTACTCTATCAATTCAATTCACAGCTTAGTTGGTAGTTGCTATGCCTTCTGTGGTATCATCATTATCATCATTCAGCCCGATAGCAACCACTGCTGGGTATATGCTTCCTCTTTATTGCGCCAATCTTTCCAGTTCCTAGCAAGACTCATCCAGTGGTCCCCGACAAAGCTGACTATCATTTGACCATCTTGCACATAGTCTGCGCTTATAGGTTGTGGCATTGATTCCCTCACAGTACAAACATTTGTGTAATTAACATATATTTATGCTCTGTGTCTGGGTGTTATAAAATATCATAAGTATATATTTAAATATATATAAGTATTCTATCAGTATCGGTTTGCTTAGTACAAGCTATGGTTAGTTTGGGGTTAAATGGTGTTGTGTAGATTGTGGACCAATATTTATTAGCTTAATTACTTATTAATTACTATGCAAACACTTGTTAGTCAGGTAATCTTTGTATGAGGGATAAATATTTTTCTAAATTCTGTTTTTTATAAAGAAATGATGAGTGCTACTAAAGTATGTCTTTAATGTATGCTTTTTAGCTTTAAAAACTGTGCCAGCATCCTATAATGTGCAAACATTTGTTAGTAACTTCTTCATTAGTCAGGTAATTTTTAAATGTGGGATGAAATTGTTTGTTTTGATGACTGCAACTAATGTACTATTTAGATTTTTTTAAAACAACTGTGCCAGTATCCTTTAATATGCAAACTTACGTTAGTAACTTCTTTGTTAGGTAGTTTTTGTATGAGGCAAACAACAGTTTGTTTGGATTTTCATACAGAAACCAACTGACGAGTGCAACAACTGTGCACTCGTCAGTTTTAAAAACAACTGTGCTAGTATCCTATAATATGCAAATTATCGTTAGTAACTTCTTTGTTAGGTAATTTTTGTATGAGGCATAAAACGGTTTGTTTTGATTTTCATACAAAAACCAACTGACAAGTGCAACTAATGTACTATTTAGATTTTTTAAAAACAACTGTGCTAGTATCCTATAAAGGCGCTCCCTCACCGGGAGCATTCGCGTGTAATGTAACGTTACAGAGTCGAGCATTACATCAGTAAGGGGGGAGAACTGAGCATTACAGTGCACAAACTGTTATGATACAAAACGAGTTTACATCAGTGAAGGAGGAGAACCGAGCATTACAATGCGCACCTTGTAATGATACAAATTCAAATCTATACTAAATGTTACATTATACGCGAATGCTCGTCAGTCAGAGAGGTAGTATTGTAATGTAATGCTCAAAGTCGAATCTATAATGCTACGTTACACGCGAACGCTCGTCGGTCAGGGAGGTAGTATTGTAATGTTATGCTCAAAGTCGAATCTATATGTTACATTGCACGCGAATGCTCCCGGTGAAGGAGCGCCTTAATATGCAAATTATCGTTAGTAACTTCGTTGTTAGGTAATTTTTGTATGAGGCATAATACGGTTTGTTTTGATTTTCATACAAAAACCAACAGACAAGTGCAACTAATGTACTATTTAGATTTTTTAAGAACAACTGTGCCAAAATCATAATAATTTGCAAACATTTGTTAGTAACTTCTTTGTTAATCAAGTAATTATTAAAAGAGAGAAAAATGATTTTTTTCTTTTCATACAGATATCAACTGACGGATGATAATAATGGATGATTTTATATTATGGAAATCAGATATGTCAGTTATACCACAAGTTCTTGTTTGTATCAGTTGGTACATATATGTTACAGACTCTGGACCAGACCCTAATAGAGCACCTTGTAAGAAAGCCAAACAACTGAGGCGGGAAAGAACACTTGAAAAGCTTAAGCTTAAAGGGATTGACATAGACACTTTGCCCACTAAACAAAACACAGAAAAACAAATCGAGGATTTCTTGAATGAGCTGCCAGATCAATATAGAAATAAGTTAGAAGTCAGTATTTTCTATTTTAGTTTGATTATTAGTTGTTGATTAATACAGTTGTTACACAATGGATCTATCTCAAAATTAATTTATGTGGCATTCAAATCTGTTGCTATTTTTGTAGTTTTGTTGAAAGTTTGATGTTTATTATGTTTGTTTGTGGTTAAATCTCATTGCAACTGCTGGGCAGTTTTGGATAAGATTTCATCCAAAAACATAAATACATTGACCGAGGGGGGTCAATGTATTTATATTTTTGTATCTATCTTATAAACACACACTAGCTAATGTGTTGTTTAAATCTGTTGCCATCTCTATTCATTGTCATTAGAATGACAAGGACAACCATACTTTAACGTAACGCTAAATCGATAGAAGGTATATATATACCAAGATTCATCCAAATCTGTAGCCGTTACGGCATGATTGAGCCAAAAACAAACATACTAACATACATTTATAATATATTAGTAGTATAGGATGTAGTGATAAGAACCACTGGCATGTTTTTACATAGTTATTTGAAATGTTCTAGATAAAACTAGTCCGTACCAACCCACCGAGTGCAGAGTACTTAGCCACCGCAAAGGAAACACATCACGTATATGTGAAGTACCAAACTACAATACACAATGACGCACCTAGTAAATGCTCCGAACCTAAATTCCAAGATTTTCTGGTTGCTAGTCCGTTGATGGTAAGTTTTGATAGATTTTAGACCAAATACACACATTTTCTGAAAAAAAATCTATAGCATCGAGCTTCGCGCGGTTGCAATTATTAAAATTGCCGGACAAAATTGTCCGGCAAGTGTAGAGTGTAATGTTGTTAGGAAGCTATTCGTCTATCTCATATTATAATTACTTAATTAACAAACACCCAAGCCCGGGAATTCCATCAGGCTCGGGCGCTGTGTTAAGAGAATTGAGGTGCATTACAGCTCGATCCAACACCTTGTCAGTGACCTCCAGATCATTGGACCAGATAGTCAGCCCCGACGGGCTGGGTCTGGGCTGGTCAAAGAGTTGTCCTGAACCCTAGGAAAGAGTGTTTCAACGATGCTTCCCACCAACTCAAAGTCCAGGGTTCAGAGATTCCGTCAACGGAGGAATCCACCAGTTCGCCCAGTACCATTTTGTATGGCCCCCTTTGTTGAGGCCGCTCAGCTTTCCGGCTAAGCTTCTGAGGTTGAGCGGGAAGGCGGAGGAGGCGGTGACGTCTTCTTCCTCTCCTTAGGAGGGTATAATTTTCTCCTACCCATCCTGTGGACACCGGTTCGGACTCGTGCACTCGCTAGCCCGATAGTCGGGTTCGCCACACGCGTAGCACAAAGTGCTGAGGTCCGCTGTGTTCTGATGCCAAGCACCAAAAGCAGTGGAGCGGTCTCGATACCAGATAGTCGATGTGCTTTGTCGGTGCTAGCTTGCGCACGCGAGCTAGCAGCCAACGGACCCACACGGTGAACACCGTATATCGCCCACCTGCACATTGTCGGTCGAGCAGCTTCCGGCTTCGGCGATCGCAACTAGCAACTCACGAGGTGTGACGCTGTCGTCGTGATCATTAGCCGTTTCAGCTGTTGCAAGGTTAAGCCTCGTTTTTACAAGGCGTGCAACACGCACACCTAGATCTGCTAGAGCCACGCGCATGCATTCGCCTAGGGCGTTTTGCTTTAGAGCAGCACTCAGGCTCAGACACCTCTAAAATGAGACCACAAGTGATTTCCTTTTTGGAGCGGATCTGATTTGAGCGTCAAGGGTGAGATCCCAATCCTTCGCAACCGTCACCGTAATCGCTGCGAAAGATGCTGCCGGGCCGGGTTTCTGAGGCGGTGGGGCCTTCTGTTTCGTCGTTTTCCACCCTGTCACTGTTGCCTTGAAGACGTTGGTGCCGTTGGCAACTGAGTCCTCGCGGTATGCAACGTCACAGCTAGCGGGGAGGTTGACACAGGTCTGGAGCTTTCAGAGCTGAATTACTGGTCCATTAGAATCGCTAGTCGAGGTGGTCCTTCTTGTTTCAGCTTAAAATCTTATTACACTGGTGACTACGACTTAAAACCGTTCCTACAAATAGCCGTAACTTCCAAATTCCGCCTCTCTAAAGAGAATCCATTCGCTAAAAAAAAGCCCCTCCCTTCTGGACGGGTGCTATAAAGCATTCCCACAGCCTCGTCTACAAATTCCTCTGCTAAACGAGAAGGCGGTGAAGAGAAGCATTATCCTTTACCCATCCTACCCCATCGACACGGAAAACAGTGCCTGTGATTTCAGTTGCATTTATTTCTGAAGGAAATATACCAATAGCTGGCAGCACCATGTGCAGGAAGGAACCACAGTCTTGCATTGAGTATCTTCAAACTAATTCCGCTCTTCCTCAAGACCATTTGCCTCTTCATCGGTTTTCCATCCCCCACGTATAAGGAAGGCCTGGACTTATCCAATACCAAGTAGAGGTAGGCCTCAGCAACTATTCATGGATAAACCCGGGTCAGCTAATACCTAGCCCAGCTAGCTAACCTACCCGTTTCTTAATAAAACATTTTGATATTTTATTTTACTCTTGTATGAAACTAACGGGTTTTTGCTATATCTATTCTAGACTATTTATTGATTTGATATCTATCATATTATGACATGTTGATCTTTTTAGTTGTCACTCACAAACATTGTAATGTAATGTTTTAGTTAATCTTCGTTGTCTTTAATCACAGGAGGAACACGCCACGGGCGGTCCACCACTAGGCTACGGGTCCTTCCACCAGCAGTACTGGCTCAGTGGCAAACTCATGGCTGTTGGCGTTATTGATATATTGCCCAAGTGTATCTCATCTGTCTACTTCTTCTATGACCCGCAGTATATGAACTTGACTCTGGGAACATACGGCGCGTTGAGGTGAGTTTCATGAGTTACACTTTGAAATCAAGTAATTCAAGGCATGTTTTGAGCATTGTCTGCAAATATCCGTTCCGTACACAAGGATCTCTTTCAGACGCCTGATTGTAGTTTATTAACCTTAAATAACACCTGGAGGAGTGTTATTTAAGGTTAATAAACAAAAATCAATAATTAATACAAACTACTGCAAGAGCAGTAGTTTGTCCATTGTATGTCCTCCCATATTCTTTGGCATGCAAATTTTATCAAGTTTTCTTAAGATAGATAATTGATTCAGGCGTGACTTTGCGGAAATCCATTACAAAACATTAAACAGATGGACAAATATTTAGTACAATTCCGCTAATCTATTCCTAAAGAGTTACCTCCAAAAGAAATTCGACACGTGTTTCGCCTCTCCACGAGGCATCCTCAGGAACACTTGACTCACTCCGCACCCCGACGAAAAAACACTCTGCTCTGCAGACTTGTTGCTTCGACCAACGTCAGAATATACGTTGATAGTCTTATTCTGACGTTGGTCGAAGCAACAAGTCTGCAGAGCAGAGTGTTTTTTCGTCGGGGTGCGGAGTGAGTCAAGTGTTCCTGAGGATGCCTCGTGGAGAGGCGAAACACGTGTCGAATTTCTTTTGGAGGTAACTCTTTAGGAATAGATTAGCGGAATTGTACTAAATATTTGTCCATCTGTTTAAGTTTTCTTAACCTAGTTCGTAACTTTAGTTTTTTTTCTTGGGGGATGAAAACAAATGAACTTCTTCTTTTCTTCTTATTGTGTCACTAGTTATTTTGTTTTGAAGGGATTAAAGTGCGTTTCCGAGTCTCCTTTCGTGCACTTGGCATAAATCTTAGAACTTATTAAGGTATACGACATACTGGTTTCCTCACAATGTTTCCTTTACCGTTTGAAGTCATTAGATATAGTTTGTGTTTGAAACGTGGCTTGATCGAGAGTGTGCTTAAATATGAAAAGTTTCAAGAACATCTGTTCAGACATTTGAAGATCATGAGCTCCTTTCTAGTTGATGATAGGATCTGATCTGATTCTGAGTCTGATCGATTCGAAATTTAATATCCTGCATCTTCATTGATATTGTAAGAGATCACCTGGAATCTGCAGGATACCTAATTCCTCACCTACCTACTTACAGCAGAGGTATCGTGTTTGGGCTCATTGAAATCATCTCAATGTAATACATAAGTATTTTTTTCCCCTTGTGGTTTTTAAACAAATAATTTATACATGTTTATTTATTTTATCTTTACTTTTTGTACACCGCCGACTTTTTGTTTTTTGACATCCTGTCCATCTAAAGGTTGCCTGGAAGAGATCGCTTTTAGCGATAAGGCCGCCCATTGTACAACTGTATTGCTAATCATTATTTTGTGTTTTCTCTGTGTGTACAATAAAGTGTTTTTTTATTTATCTAATGACCGCTAGTGGCATTTACATACGAGCGCTTTGTGTACTTTTAACTGTTGATTCCCCGGTATAACAGTTATTGGGTACTGGATGCGTTACAACTCTATGATAAAAGTTCCAGATGCCCTCACTGACTGTCTTTGGACGAGAACTGTTTCTTGGCTTATTATTATAACTTGTTTCAATAGAAGCCAGTCTTTAATGGCGGATTTAGTCATGTCCTTGAAGGAACGCGATTCTTTGTTGTAAGTTTCATTATTAACAGGAATTCGTTTTTTTTTTCAGAGAGATAGACTTCACAAGACAATTACATAAGGAGTGTCCTAACCTGCAGTATTACTACATGGGCTACTACATCCACTCTTGTCGCAAAATGAGGTATAAAGGATACTTCTCACCGTCGGACCTGGCATGCCCTGAGACATATAAATGGTTTCCCTTGAAGGAATCTATACCTAAATTAGAAAATACCCCTTATTCGAGGCTAGATATTAATTTAGACAGTGTAGATGAAAATTACCCGAAGGAGGCTGATATATGTTATATACCCTGTTGGGTAAAAGGTACCATTATGCCGTATAAATTGTACAAGCGGAAAATGGGGAAGAGAGGGAATGATGATGAAGTAATGCAATACGCTCAGTTGGTCGGCGCTAAAACGATTAAAAATATGATTTTAGTTAGGCCTAAAGTTAAATAATATTTGAGAATAGTTAATATAACTGAAAAAAAAAATGTATATTATTCTAACAGAACAGTTCAAATTTGATAATATCCGTCCCTTTTTAAACTTTAACGGACATTATACTTATCGCGAGCATTGATCTAATATGCCTGCAAGAATAATTAATATTTAAAATAGGCTCTCTACTTAATGGTTAACACTACATAGTCAACTCACTTGAAAAGATAGAAAGTTCTTAAATCAAATATATTTTAGATTATAATATATATGTCCGGTTATCTGGATATGAACTTACTTAATAGTAACTTATTCTATGTTTCACTGACAAAGTATTTTCTTGTAAATAATTTGTTTTTGGACTGGCCTGTCAGCTCCGTTGGTAGTAGAAGTAGCATGACTGCCTTCTGCGATGTAGGTTGGGGATTCGATCCCAGGACTAACATTTGTGTGACCATAGGTGTTTTTGGTCTTAGTCTGCATGTAAAAAAATATCATAAGTATGATTGATGATTTTTGCGGGTTCAATTCCCGCCGCGAGACAAATGTTTGTATGATCTGCAAGTATTTGTCTCGGGTCTGGGTGTTTCTATGTATAATATGTATGTATTTACAAAAAAAAGTATATAAGTAGTATATCAGTCATGGTACCCATAACACAAGCTCTGCTTACTTTGGGGCCAGGTGATGCTGTGTGAAATGTCCGATATTATTATTATTATTATTTAAAAATATATAAGTATTCTATCAGTCATCTGGTCTACATAATAAAAGCTATGCTTAGATTGGGGCTAGATGGTGTTGTCTGCATTGTCCAGCAATATTATATTATATTAATATTTTTCTAATTTGTGTGTAAATAAATAGAATATATTAAAAGTTATAAAAACACTTAATTGCGCATGTCATGCGAAGGAATAAAAGGATCTTAGAAAAGATCAGACCATCCGGTCTGTGTGAAAAATGATATGAAAATGGACCACTGAGATGAGATGATAGAGGTAAGTGGAATAAAGAACCTGTTATTCCGACTACACTTAGTGGGGTAAGGACGGGGAGAATAGGATGAGGCCAAATGAGGAGGCCCATTGTAGTAACTTATAATAAAAATAGTGATAATGGAAGCGATAACTGTAATGGTACCAACGGAGATTGTGACTCTGAAAATGGTATTAAAGGTTCTTGCAATTGCAATCCTGCTGAAGCAGCAGAAAGCAAGTAATTGATTGTTGACTCTCTCAGCGTATTCTATGATATAAGTTTCAATATCTTATTGTTACTAGTCATGTTTGATTGTTTATATAAGGTTTACCTTTAGCTTCCTTAATGTGTTCTACTTTTCAATAAAATTCTGTTGATTCAAATTATTTGCTTTTCATTTTACTTATTAGGTAGGAACCTGTTTCACAAACTTTTCATGATATCTTTATTACGGATATGGGGACTAATGTCAATCAAGTCTGGTGATAAAAATAAATAATAGTTAAAAAAACTAAAAAACACGCTTTATATAGAAAACCAAACTAAAAAATTTAAAATAAATTTTAATAAATGTAGGTAAGAAAAAAATGGTTTATTTAAAAAAAAGCGTGGGGTGCATGGTGTCAATAGTTATAAATATTTCATTGACAGATATGAGAAGAAGGATTATCATTTCAATAAAATCTTAAAAAGCACCCCACGCTTTTTTTTAAATAAAACATTTTTTTCTTACCTACATTTTTTTTTTTTTCTATTTTTAGTTTGGTTTTCTATATAAAGCGTGTTTTTTTTTACTATTATTTATTTTCTACTTTTTAGTGTTAGGATAATCGGATATCATTTTTTTTTTTCGAAATATAGCATTGTCATCGGTCTTTGACAGGTGTGCAAAACCGTTCTACACAACCGTACCACGGTGTGTACCGGTATAAGTAATATGTCTGTATTTACAATAAAAGTACCTAAATAAGTAGTATATCAGTGCTCATATCAATGGTGCTTTATTTTCTTAGGCACTACCTCTTGGCACTACTAGTAGAGTGAAGGGAAATTTTATTTTCTAGTGCCTTTATAACTTTTTCAATAAGAATAGTAGTTCTAGCTATAAGAATAGTAAACCAGTTGGTTAGGTTATATTAGAGTAATGAAAACAACGCGCAAGGCGAGCGTGACGCGGCAGCGGCCGCCGAATGGTGAGAAAAATATAACTACAATTTGCCATGGTTCGGTTGATCGGACAGCTAATTTTTTTTCCCTTGGAGCGGTCCACTGTGACACGGAAAAAACATTTTTTCCATAGTCTGGCTGGCTGGACTACACAACCGTACCACGGTTAAGTACCGATCAGTTCGTTATCCGTCTGTCAGTATGTGTGCCTGTACATCAGGACCTTTTTTTTTTCTTTGGAACGCGTGGAGGTTTGTGTTGAAATAAATATAATATATCTACTCATACTAAGATCTACTGTCGCTTGGAGCTGTAACAAGCAAGCAAGTGAACGCAAAAATACAGCCATTTATGCAGCATATTTCTACACACAACAGTAAATTAAAACGTATTGAAAGTTGCCAAGAAGCAAGGTCTCACAGCACAAGCAAAGGAAAAAGTTCGAAAACCGTCAATTTGTAGATATACCATACCTACGCATAACAATACAAGTTGTGATTACAAACTTAAATAACTGCAAGTATTTGTCCTAGGTGTTATTATATGTATTATATTAATGTATTTACAAAGTACATAAGTAAATATATAAGTAGTACCTACCTATATCAGTCACGTCGTGGTACATACCCATAACACAAGCTCTACTAGTCCTAAACTAGATGACTAATTTTCGGTGTTTTTATAGTTATTGACGGTGTTGTGGCCCTTTAGTACCAAATTGTAACTGATAGTAAAAGAACCAAGATGGTGAAAAGGTTGGTACAGTGCTCTCTCAGGTTCGACTTTTGCGTTTTTTTCATACATAAAGTCGATGCCCAAGAAAGATATAAAGCAGTTTAGACACGGAAGTCTAAAATCTGATTCTTTTAAAATAAAATTATCCGTTATAAAAATAATCTTTCAGCTGAATTATTTCTTTGTTTTCTTTCTTCAGTACGGACTCTTGGTTCTAACTAATATTTAAACAATAAAGAGGTCGCAGAAGGTACATATTACTTTAAAGTTAAATTTACACTTGCCATTTCGGACAGTACCTACGGTACGGCTACGGGTGGATTTCGGACAGTACCTACGGTACGGCTACGGGTGGATTTCGGACAGTACCTACGGTACGGCTACAGGTGGATTTCGGACAGCACCTACGGTACGGCTACGGGTTGATTTCGGACAGTACCTACGGTACGGCTACGGGTGGATTTCGGACAGTACCTACGGTACGGCTACGGGTGGATTTCGTAATAAATCTAACGAATAGTATAAATGCGAAAGTAATTCTGTCTGTCTGCCTGTTTGTTACGTTTTCACACCTTAACCGCTGAACCGTCTGTCTTTCCTTATCACTACAATCTTGGTATCTTCAAGTCTCGATTAAATAGGTGTCTTCTAGACCTGCGTTCCCCATCGTCAGCCACATCGTCGATTAACATCAGGCGAGATCGTGGTCAAACGTAGGTTTATTGATGATAAAAAAAAACGATTTTGATGAATTTTGGTATAGAGGTATATGGGACTTTGGAGAAGGACATAGGCATTTTATGTAGGTACCTACCACGAGTGCGAAGCCGCGAATTTTTCACGTACAAAATACTAATTCATTTATCTAAACTGATATTATAAAGAGAAAAGTTAATATTTTTTGTATGTGTAAAATAAATTGTGATAGATTAAATCAAAAACTAATTAACTGATTTTAAAAACTCTTTCACCTATAGACAGCAAAGTTACCAGCGAGCAAAATGGTATTTTATTTAAAAACATTTCATTATTTTAATAATTCCACTAAAAAAAAAATTGCTTATAAAAGTCATTATTTAGCCCTAATCTATGTTGCGGGTTCGATTCCCGCGGGACAAATGTTTGTATGATCTGCAAGTATTTGCCTCGGGTCTGGGTGTTCCTATGTATAATATGTATGTATTTACAAAAAACGTATATAAGTAATATATCATTTCTGTGGTGCCCACAAAACAAGCTCTGCTTACTTTGGGGCCAGATGTGTGAATGTCCGGCATTATTTATTTATCTATTAGATACATAAAATACCTAAAATTTAATTGATAAATTGCACTTGTGCGAAGCTGGGTCGGGTCGCTAGTTATCTACAGGCCTGTGACAGGAACTGTGCAAAAAGTATCTCATCTTGTCATCTTCGTATAATTTATCAGTTTTAGGTATCTTATATCATCTAAGTTGAATTGTAGGCACCTATCATAAAGGTAGCACGGCTAACAGTAGGTATCTACCTACCTACCTATATTTCATCACTCGCGGTTAAGGCCCTCGGTAACCAAGCACGTTTATTTTCGTAACATAATACATTACATGGATACAGAGTCCTGTGCCCAGAACAGGTATTCGCCTTATAATTAATGTAAAGCTATAAATAAACGCCAAGCCATTCTCACGATAAACGAATAAAAATAAAAATGCTTGTTGCTAACGACCGAGAGCAAGTATCATAACGACATTTGCTAAGCTCTATCTAAACTACTGGGGCAAAATGGGTTAGGTACTTAGCTGGATACGTGTATGCACAATGTAGCATATTTTTAACCCCTGAAGAAAACAGAGGAGTGTTGTGTGTATATGTGTGTCTGACTGTGACATACCTAGTAGCTCCTAAACAGCTGAACCGATTTTGATTAGTATTTTATGTATGGACGCCCACATCATAACAGCTGTTTTTGCTAATTAGTTTGTGGTAGTAGGTAAGGATTGTATAGATACTAGCAATGTTTTACTTATATTCAAGAAGGTAGTGTTTGGATAAACCTAATCAATTACTTTTCTAGGTTTAAAAACACTACTTACTAAAACTTGCAACATTTATGAATAAATAAATAAAATTAAAATGTTTGAAAGGTGACTTGATCGAGATTGTTCTTAGCTATGATTTAACCCTTTCGCTATTTGAAGGTACAATTTGACCAGAAGTACGACCGCCGTAGACTCGCAACTGGCCCAAAAGTCAAAAGCCAGCGCGGGAAATGTTACACATAAAATAGTTTGTTCAAAAGTTGATTATTTGAAAATACATCTTATGCCGCCATTTTGCCGCCACCGCCGCTAAACGCCATATTTAGAAGTCTAGATTTAGGTTCGCCACTCAAGAGCTTAAGAAAGTCTGTTCAGCCATTTGACGATCATCAGCTCTATTCTAGTTGATGAAGTCTGATCGATTCAATTCAATGTTATTGCAAGATCTGGGTGGACCTTGACCTTGTGCTGCAGATTCACTTGGAATATGCAGGATACCCAACTCCTCACCAACTTACTGCAGAGGTATCGTGCTCGACTTATTTATTGATAGATGTTTTTATTGAATCCAGGGTTTTCTAAATTTACACTTGTAGGTATGAACTTAAACATGTTCATCCAATATTATATTAACCTAAACAGAATATTTATAAATGTGTGGTTATTAGTAGAATCGCAATTTTTTTATTGGTTCCGTTTTTCCAAAACGCATCAACAGCGCTTTCTATCTTTTCTAGGCTGTTTATGTTTGGATGTTTATATCCTTGGAGTTGATAAATTCATGTCCAGGCTCGGCATGTATAAGAACGCTATTATAGCAGATTTGGCACGTATAAGAACGCTATTATAACAGGCTCGGCAAGTATAAGAACGCTATTATAGCAGATTTGGCACGTATAAGAACGCTATTATAACAGGCTCGGCAAGTATAAGAACGCTATTATAGCAGATTTGGCACGTATAAGAACGCTATTATAACAGGCTCGGCAAGTATAAGAACGCTATTATAGCAGATTTGGCACGTATAAGAACGCTATTATAACAGGCTCGGCAAGTATAAGAACGCTATTATAACAGGCTCGGCAAGTATAAGAACGCTATTATAACAGGCTCGGCAAGTATAAGAACGCTATTATTACCGCTATTACTATTGACGACCTCTGTGGCACAGTGGGCTAAGGTCTGGCTGAGACGCAGAAGGTTGCGGGTTCGATTCCCGCCACGGGACAAATGTTTGTATGTTCTGCAAGTATTTGTCTCGGGTCTGGGTGTTTCTATGTATAATATGTATGTATTTAAGTAGTATATCAGTCATGTGGTACCCATAACACAAGCTCTGCTTACTTTGGGGCCAGATGATGATGTGTGAAATGTCCGGCATTATTATTATTATTATTTTTGTTTGTAACTTCTTTACACTCGGTTAGACGGTTCAAACCGGAGAATAACTAACATGCACGGGCCTAAGCCAAGTGGACATCAGTAAGTGTGGTTTGTGGAGTGATCCATTCTCGCTAACAAGGTCAGTTTGTAAAAACTTTCGGACAATTCGGCATGAGTTTAATATAGCTGCCTTCTGCATAAGACTATAAGTGTTTTTTGGGAGATCTAATACTGAGAGGGATTGAAGCAGTTGTTTTGGGATAACACCTGTACTAGACAATACAATAGGTACTATGGACACCTTTTGCAGGCGCCACATACGAGAAATTTCATTCTTCAAGTCGACATACTTAGAGAGCTTTGCTGAAATTGTGTTTTGTAGGTTATGGGTATTGGGTCGATGGGAGTGCGGTTTTATTACTTTTGTCTAGGAGGGTCAGGTCTGGTCTATTGAAGTGAATAGTTTTGTCAGTTAGGATGGCTCTATCAAAATAGAGCTTGTAGTTAGTATTTTCTAGTATTGTATCTGGGGTATATTTATAGTAAGGTGTTGGTTTTGCAGATGTGTCGGTTAGGTTACATTTTGAAGCTAGTTTTTGATGCCCCATTGAATCCTGATTGAGGCAGTTTCTGTGGTGTTGTTATATGTTTGTGTGTGCAGTCGTGTTGTCCAGTTGATCATAGAAATACTTAAGAATGATTGAATCTGTTGATGAATTTTATAAATATCTAAGACTTTTAAAAGCCAAGAGTGTGGTACTGAGCCGTAGGTTTTTTTGTAATCTATGTAAATAGAATACAAGTCCTCTTTGTTGTGTTGTATCTGCTTTAATACAATTGAGTCTATTACAAGTTGTTCTTTGCATCCCTGGCTAAATTTTCGGCAGCCTTTTTGTTCTTCGGTGAGTAACCTATTAGTGTCTACGTGGGTGTAAATAAGTTAGGATAAACGAGCGGTGATTATTTTGTAGATCGTTTGAATACAAGTAATCGGTCTATATTTTGCGGGGTCGCTGGCGTCTTTTGGTATCATATAAATGATACCATTAGTGATGTAAGATGGTAGTGTGTGGAATATGACATCATTCAAATGTCCGCCACGGCTTCTCTGGGTGGAGCGCATGCGAGATATCCAATTTTCCATGACTTTTGCGCATAAATCAGGCTGAATTTGACTTATGGCATAGGGTATGTTGGCTTTGAGGGCCGCTGTGATTTGTGGTTTATTCACATAGACCTGCGACTTAAGAAAACCCCACAAGATGACCATGCCCTCAAATCTCTCATGCAGAATATTCAATGTGGCATGAGCTGTGTGGCACGTAGCGCCGTCTTGTTGAAACCACATGTCGTTGGTGTTCAGATGATCCAGTTCATGCCAAAAAAAGTTGGTAATCATAGACCTATAGCGCTCGCCGTTGACAGTGATGGCCTGGCCAATGTTGTTCTCAAAGAAATATGGCCCGATGACGCCGCCAGCCCAAAACCCACACCAAACTGTAACTTTTTCGGGATGCATTGGACGCTCTTGGATCTCATGTGGATTGGTATCGTCCCAAATTCGTCAATTTTGTTTGTTTACGGACCCATTCATCCAGAAATGGGCCTCATCGCTGAAGAAAAATTTTCTGTGAAAATTACGGTCAGTTGCTAACTGCTCCAGTGCCCATTCAGCGAACACACGTCGTTGTCTATGGTCGTTTACCTTCAATTCCTGGGTGAGTTGAATTTTATACGGGTGCAGGCCCAAGACACGACGCAAAATTCGCCAAGTTGTGGTCTGTGAAAGGCCGAGTTCTTGTGAGCGACGCAAAATCGACTGCCTCGGATTCTCCTGCACACTCTCACGGACAGCGGCGATGTTTTCAGCAGACCTTGCGTTTCGTTGACGTACGGGTATTGGTCGATCATTTACCGAACCAGTGGACTCAAATTTATCCATCACACGACGAATAGTCCTCTCGGTAGGACGATTATGGCGACCGTAAAATGGGCGAAGCGCGCGGTGCGTTGCCCAAACAGAACACTCATTTTGATAAAAAAAAATTATCATGTGCACGTGTTGTTGAATGCTATAGCTATCCATGATGATTTGGCAAAACAGAATGAATAAATTACAACCAATTTGACAGATGTAGCTTCAACAAGATGGCCGCTACCAACTGTCAAAGTTCGGACGTGCCTATCGGAAGACCCTTTATATGACACAATTGTTGATGCGCGCACAATGGCAAATGTCATAACCTAACAAACCTATCATCGTCAAAGGTTGTATCAAACTGAACTCACCACTTTTAATCTCTTTATCTCGATCTCTTTATCTCTTTATCTCTTACGCTCGAGCCGTTTCTGGCAATAAGGTTTTGAGTCTTTGTGTGTTTGGTTTCCTAATTCAACTGGTGGTAATTTTAGCCTTGATCCATTTAATTTAGCTGCCGTCCATACAGCGCAATAAATTGCAGTCTGCAATGCATCAACATTTGTGTCAATGTTAACACTTTCAGGGAGGATAACTTCGTTGAGGTAGCTCACGATTTTGGCAAGTTTCTTCAATGTCTTTTGTTCAGGGATAAAAGGTCTATCTTCTGGGTGTGTATTTATAAAGTACTGCTGAGCCTCTTTGAATGTTGCGTCTATTTCTTTGTATCTATTGTGATTACTACTTAACACTAAATGCAATGATGGTTGTGATATCACTGTGTCATCTACGTTATATACGAAACTCGTTAATGCATCATACCACACTGTTGTTTCCAGATCTTCTTGAGTTTGTTTGTTTTGAGATGGTGTGGTCGTGTGGACATCGACAGTTAGTGTACCTAGTTCGCTGGTGACTTCGTGCTTGATAAAAGCAATCCTTTCATCGTCAATAAGTTTATTGGTCACAATGATCCTTCTCTGGTCAGCTATTCTCTGTTCACTGAGATGAGCAAGGTGAGGAAAAACACTTGTGAAACTTAGGTGTAAAGGTTTTCTGTAAGCAGTTTTGTTAGTCTCTAGTTGGGTAATTCTATAATACGCCCTTATTAAACAAATACAAATACAAAATGTTTTTATTTCTGTAACAGTTTTTAACAATTTCATAAGTTTTGAGACCATCTTTTAAGTAGAAATATACTTGTGTTAGATGGTCTCGCTCTTCCATATCTTATGTTAGGTACAGTTACAGTTTAGGTACGTAGGCAATTAATGATTACAAAGTAAATACGTACATGCTTAGTGCCTTTAAACAAAATTAAGAACTAAAAATTATTAAAGAAAATAAAAATAAAATGTGGGTAGATAGGTATTACATTATGAGCATCGTATAATGATAGGAATGGCATCAAGGAATAAGTAGGTAACTAGGTCAGGTGCAATTGAGCGAAAATAATAAATTTTAAATACCCACTTATAAAAAGGTTAACAAAGTAATTAAATTAAGGATTTGTATGTTAAAATTTCAGTACAGATAGGTAGGTATTATGTATATTGCGAGGAATGTTGTGTATAAGTAAGTGTCTGAATGTATTTTATGTTGTGTGTATGTGTGTGTGTATGTGATTTTCGGGATGTTAAGTGTGCGTATATGAGAGTTTAATACTTTAATATAAGGAAAAAGTGATTTGCAGCAAGGGTGTGAATATTTGTGAGAGAGGGTGAGATTGTTTGTGAATTTGGAGATGTGCTTGAGTGCTTGATTGATTTGATCGTATGCTATGTGAAATGCCTCCAATCTATTTAAACTATTGTGTTATTTGATTTGAATTTATTATAATCATAAGTTTATGCAGGTACATTGTGTATAAGTACATTTTTGTAGAATAGAAGCTGCTAAATTATATTTCTAATAAACTGTTGTAGACGATATGAATTCAACTTAAAATTTGCAAAAATGCTTCAGTTTTTTCGTAGTTTTTTGTTTGTATCCATTCAGTTATAGCTTTTTTACAGTTATAACTTTGCATTGGGCAAATATTTAAGTTCTTGTTAATTAGGTTATATAGGTGGGCTGATTGTCTTATATATTGGCTACGGGCAAATGTAGTTTTAGTGCCAACAACCTTAGCAACTATGTCCTTTCTTCTACAGTTTTCAATACTTGGGTCATAAACTAGGGTTTTATGCCTTTTTAAGGTAGCTTGTAAAATATATAATTTCCTGACAGTCAATAACTGGCTTAAAGAATAAAGTTATGTTTGAAGTACATACCCTTAATTAGTGTTCTCTGTGCTCTTTCTAGTTCTACAAATTTAGTTTTTGACGCTCCGCCCCATATAGAGATACAATATCCTAGAACCGATTGAACCAAAGCAACATGAATGTTATTTAGTAAAGATACTTGAGCAATATGTCGTAAGGTTTTGAATATCCAAGTTAACTTTCTTAATCTGTTGCTGAGTATTTCGATCTGTGGATACCATGTTAAGTTCTGATCCAGCGTGACTCCCAAGTATTTTGTTTTAGATACTCTATTAATTAAAGGACAGTCACACGGATCAGTGTGTGGTAAGTTTACAGAATTATGTATGCGGATGTTAAAATTGCTTCCTGGTTGAGTTCTGTTGTAAATGCTATAACACATGTAATTTGTTTTATGAGCATTAAGTGTTAGTGAATTTGTCTTAAGCCAGTGTGCGATCCTAGTAAGTCCAATTTCAGCGTCTTGCCGAACACAGTCCCATGTTTAATTACTAATAACTACAGCGGTATCATCAGCGTATGAAATTATTTTTGCGTTATCAATTTTAAGGTCGCATAAGTTATTAATATATATTAAAAATAGAGTGGGTCCTAAAACACTTCCTTGTGGGACGCCATAGGCAATGTTCGAGTCCTCACTGATGTACTGTCCAACTTTTACTCGCTGTTTCCGTTCACTCATATAGTTTCTGAATAACGATAATGATGTGTCTCTGATACCAATGTTTTCCAGCTTTTTTATCAATATAGTAGCATCAACAGTATCAAACGCTTTTTTAAATCTAAGTATACGGTTAGACATTTCTTCCCGTGATCAACTTCATCAATAATAAGCGAACTTAGAGCTGTTATCGCATCTTCAGTGGATCGACCGTTCCTAAATCCATATTGCGAGTTGGAAAGAAGTTGAAATTTGTTCAGGTATTTAATTAGTCTCTTATTAATTAATTTTTCAAGGATCTTAGAAATTGATGGTAGAACCGAAATAGGCCTGTAGTTGTTAACGTCGTCTGTTTTACCATTTTTGTATACAGGGGTAATAATAGATTGTTTTAAGGTTTTGGGAAATGTTCCACAATCAAAACAAAGGTTAGCTAAGTGGGATATAACTGAACTTACTTCATTTCTAGCAAGATTTAGGAAGCTTGTTGGGATGTTATCTACACCAGGAGCTCTATCTGACTTAAGACTCATGAGCACGTCATGAACTTCTTTAGGATCCGTTTCCAAAAGAACAAACGAGTTGGGCTGTGAACTTTGCGTTTCGTATGTATGATTTCGAGGGGTTGAATTTAATAGGTCAGCTAGTTCTTTTCCAGTGTTAGCTAAATATTTATTTACATAATTTACTGATTCTTTAGGTGAAGATTTTATATTTAGTAATTTAGTAGTGTCTGATTTAGAATTTTTATTTGTATAAGTTATAGATTTAATATTTTTCCAAACACTTTTAGAATTACCTGTTGTTTTGCCAAAAGTTCTCTTTCATAGTTTCTTTTGCATTTCTTTATCAAATAATTACAAAAATGTCGATACCTTTTATATGTTATTTTAAGAATTTCGTTATGAGGATCTGATTTTCGTTTTTTCTGCTGTTTATTCCTGTTTCTAATACATCGTAGGATACCGGGAGAAATCCACGGTTTAATAACACATTTACTATTGGAGAAATAAACAGATGCAGTGTTTTCCTGTTGTGAATCAACTATATTGCTTTAACCAAACTATTTGGATCTTTGCAAAAAAGTAGTTCATATAGATTTTTTTCAGTTAAACTGATTAGTGCTTTTTCAAAGTCGGTAACCGTTTTGATTTTAATACCCTTTTTTGAAATGTTTTGAAAATATATGTTTAAAAATACCATAGAGTGATCAGTGACACAGTCGTATTTAGCACAGTGACTTGAGCTGATGATTTGTGCTTTTCAAGTTTCAACATAAAGTGATCTAAGCAACTGTTTTCCCTAGTCGGGAAAGTGTGACTTGGCATAAGACTATGCATAGCTAGCATGTTAAGATGGTTGAGTCTGTTACTACGTTCACAAGCTTTTGCATTATCATTTATAATTAGATTAATGTTTATATCACCGGTTAAGATTACATTTTTATACGATTTTAGAGTTTCTAGATGTGTGTTTAGAGAGTTTATAAATTGATCAGCATTGGTGTTTGAGGGAGAGCGATATAAACCCAGAACAGCGCTGTTATTTGTATCTATTTGTAAACATGATGCGTGATCTAGTTTAATTTCTTTGACATTCAACACTACAATGTCATTTCTAACGTATATTACAACTCCGTCATTTTGATTTAGTTTATGAGTAGTTTCAAATGCAGTATAATTTGTTATAATTTGTTAGTCAGACTAAATCTTAATAAACCAACCGTTTATTAGGATTTAGTCTGCATTCAGTTAATATCAATAGATCCGGATTAGCATCTTAAGTGCATATGTAAGCATAAAAACCGTCGATGTTCGCGTAGATACTTCTAATATTTTGCGAAAAAATTGTTAGGTCATTCTTTTTAACAGGTATGTTATCAAAAAGATCCTCAATATCACATTGGATAGCTAGAGCTATTTCGATTTCGTCTATTTCGTTCAGTGTGTTAAGAGAGCTATCCATAATGAGATACTACTAAAAGACTGCGAATTGAATGCGAGTGAATTGTTTATGAATGATGTAAACTCGGTTAGTGATAATTGATTGGCGTATATAAATTATATATTTACTAGTGTAATGTAAGAGTATGAATATTTTGTTTGTGGTTTGTTTGTGCTTAAAAATGGCGGGGTACATTTGTAGTGACAGGAAAGTGTATTATTGTTTCATTGTGCTCGGTTGTCCAATGCATTCTTCGTGTTGATTGTATTGTTTGTGTTGGATGTGTTGGAAATGACAGTGGTGGTGTTTGGTGCTGGTGTGCTGCTAAATATGCCTCTGCTTCAGTTCGTATCTCATTCACTCGTGTTGTATGTAACAAATTATTACGAACGATCGCACGGCGCTGGTCACCTACTCTCTGTCTACTGGCTTGCATGTCTGGGAATTTTTCACAGAACTTGGTGTGAAGTTCAGTGAGATATGTTTTTGTGTTTACCTCTAAGTTGGTGATAATGAAGTAGTTGCGCAGGATAAAGGTATTAATCTCTTCAGTCCATTTTTTGCGCGCACAGGGTTTTGCTTTGGCGGGTACAGAATCATCGACTATTGTCGCCTGTACAACGTCCTCAGCTAATGAAAAGGAAAAATCTCGTAAAGGAGGTGGTGAAGAAGGTTTAAGAATAATGTCAAGACATGATGGTGGAGAGGATGTAATAGAAGAGAAAAGAGAATGAGCTGAGAATAGAGTGGATTGGACTTCCTGATCCTTTTCAGTCCATTCTGTTCAGCTCGGGCCCTGTTCCTCAATAGGGGCCAGCCGTGTTGCTGCCAAGTCAGCTGCACTCATGCTGCTGCTTCCTCCTGTGCCAGCTTGAGATGTACTCCGGCTTGATCTTTTCAGTGGTCGTAGGTTGTACCTCCTGTTGGGCTCACTTTGTTCGGGTTCCCCGGCAGAGGGCCGCCCATTACCCTCGCCACCGATGGTTTGCATGCTGTAACGTCCAGCATCGACTCCAGACGTGCCCCGGCGATCACCCCCGGGAAGCGACCATATACGTTTATCCTTACTTTTCTCCATCATGATGGGTTTGCCATCGCCCTGTTAGTGATCTGCGAAGTTACTTTATTGCAGATGTCCGCCCCCCACGTGGCTTAGATGTTCAGCGCGGACGAAGGGTTGGGCTTTAGGGGGCTTATTATTATTATTATAGCAGGTCTGTCAGACAGGCTATTGCCAGGCACTTATACACGCTGGGTGCAACTAGCATTATAGTATCATTATGTTTGTACCTAACTATTTTTTGTAAAAAATGGATCTGGTGTCTGAAATGAATATGTTTATATTGTTATTAGATTTAATATCTGATCGGACTTGGATTAAACTTTGTACAAATATATTATATGTGCTGGAATAGCATATTTACTACATTTTATGCAGGTACCAAGCGTGCGGAGCCGAGGACAGAAGCTAGTAATATTATAAATTATCTACGTAACTTTTCACGGCTAAACGGCTGAACGAATCTTGATGAAATTTGGTAAGATATTGTATCTCGAGGAAGGACATAGGCTACTTTGTATGTAGACACCACGCGTGTAAAGACGCGGGCAGCTAGTATGCTTCCAAACTTGAAACTAGATGGTATAGACTAATTATAATCTTGAGATTTTAAATGAACCTTGATATAATTGAAACACATTAGTCTATCGATCTTCAGTAGGTATTACGAGCTTGGTAATGTCCGGGATAATAAAAGTGCTCATGGCGAATAATTGGTCCACATATTAAATTGTAATCGTACTAATAATAAATATAACGCAAAAGTTTGTGTGGTTGCTTGTGCATTTACATGTTTGTTTTTTGGCTAAATCTATTCGTTACAGCTTTATTCGAATGAAACTAATAAGTACAATATGTAATTTGTATGTTAGTACAACGCGTGCGAAACCGCGGGCAGCTAGTATATGATACAGTTTAGTCGAAACAAGGCGAGAGGTGTGTCTCGATTTCTTAAATTATTAGAACGTGTTATTGGCCATGCAAAATACTGAGAATTCATCACTGGATCGACAGAATTCATATCCCAACATCATGCCAACTATTTATGCATTTTGGCGCCACAATTTATAACTTAAGACCCGTAGTACACTGCGCAGTATTACAACTGTACATAAACGTACAAAAAATTGGTACCAGATAAAGGCGGTACCAAAAGTAATTAGTAGTCAAGTTATTTGTTATGACGACCTCTGTGACCGCAGTGGGCCAAGGCCCGGCTGAGACGCAAAAGGTTGCGGATTCAATTCCCGCCGCGGGACAAAAATTTGTATGATCTGCAAGTATTTGTCTCGGGTTGGGTGTTTCTATGTATTTTTTTTGTATGTATTTACAAAAAAAGGTAGGTTGTTTCTTTATGTTAAAAAATGCAACGTCATATTAAAAAAACAGAATTTAATATGCGCATTCATTAAATGCCCAACTTATCGAGAGAGTGGGCATTAAAAAAAGAGTTTATGTTTGAGTAGTACATACCTAGTATATGGTTCCTATAGTACAAGCTTATCTTAGTTTAAGACTAAATGTTATTATGTGGATTGTTTGGTTGTATTTGTATTTGAATTGTATTGTATTTGCTCTGTCCTTGTCATTCTTGTGTCAATAAATAGAGATGGCAACAGATTTAAACAACTCTTTAGTTAGTGCCTGTTTATAGGATATATTATCCAAGAATTTCTCGTACAACTTGGGCAACGTAGCCAGCGTAGAGGTGCTACGCAGGCGTAGCCCTCCAAACTAATTTCGTTCCTGGAATAAAAAACAAAACGATGCAATCAATATTGTGTAATCATTTAATTATCTAAATAAATATCAACTTATTTACTTCTACAGCCTGACAGTGTAAACTTACTTAGACCGAATTCCGAGGTCAAGTCGAATAGTTTTCCACAGTTGCAGTACTGAATTCAGTTATACTCCGACAGTAACCACCTTACCACTGCTAATGCCCATTGACAATCGGATGTTTAGAAGTGGCACGCGAAGCGAAGCCGGCGCGGCGATGCGATGCAATGTGCGGATCTCAGGCAGTCGCGGAAAAACAGGCGCGCGCGCACTACGCTACGCGGTTACGATACGATTCGCGCGTTCCGTGCGACTGCGCTGGTATCGTGCTCGTGATAACGTGACAAAATGAAGCTCCACTTCAAAATATTCGGTAAGTTTTTTTTATTGTAAGAAGTTACTTATGTAAAAAGGTAAACATTGGCCCTGGTTCGGTAGTTTCTAGGAAATCGATGATAACGTCTCGGATGCCTCTTATAAACGTAAAGCTATTAATTAATTATTATCAGGGGTAATTATTTCGCATCTAACTCATCATCTCATAAACTAGTTATCGCAAAAATTTAACTTGAATTGTTTTTTACTAATTAGGCATGTACTTAAGTTTGTGCGTTCTTAAAGACATTAAGTTAATTTTTAAATTGAATTTTGTTGAGTCAAATCAATAATATTTAGGGATAATTTTGTAGTGAGAGGCGTGACCATCAGATTAATGTACCTACTTAACTAATACCTACCTTGTACTTACCTTGATAAAATCATTACGCTCTTTGTTGATTGATTGCTTTTATGGGTGTGGATGTAACAGCTAAATTGCCTGTGATGTTATTTTAATGATTTATTAGTGAACATACCTTCAATCATACAAAACACTAATGAGGTAGGTTCTTATGGATTACCTATTGTCACCTATTGTTGTGTACATAACTGGTTTTGAATATTTATTTACTTACATTTTACGTTATTAGGTACCTACACCGTTAAGTTATTTAATGCAAATAAAATCGAAAACATAGGGGCTAGCTTACGACCAGTCCTTCACCATGCCCATTTTCCAATTATAATATTCGTAGCTCCCAATCTGTTTGTAGGGTGCTTGCAGGATTTAGGATATAAGCAAAACGTCTTGAAATATATAAATAAATAATTGACCTTTAAGACTGAACGGTGAGTGGCTAGAACCGATACAAATGGACGCCGTTCCGTACCAAAACTATGTAACATATTTATCTACCTGAGGTATTAAGTATTAAGTATGACCTCTGTGGTGCAGTAGGCGAAGGCCTGCTTGAAACGCAGAAGGTTGCGGGTTCGATTCCCGCCGCGGGAAAAATGTTTGTATGATCTGCATGTATTTGTCTCGGGTCTGGGTACTTTATGTATTTATAATAAAAAAGGCTAGAAAGGCTATTCTAGTTATCCTTAGGAAGATCACATTGGTGTCGGAATAGATTAACCATTTTGTTTAATAAAACCATTTAAAATGAATTCTATGTTTTATGTAAAAATCAGCAACATTTAGACATTGCTGTGAAAAATAGAATAATATAGAATGTGAAACTTGTTTTCTCTTCGTTTGCTATATCTAAAACCGGGTGTTTAGTTTATGTCCTTGCTTGTTTCGTAAGTAGGTACCTAAAATACTTCACTATCTTTACGTAGACAAACACGCTCAACACGCTTATAATATTAAAAACTTTCTAACCTAATAAAAATTGATTATGCTAATAACTTTATAAACATTTTTTTTTATTTTCTCGCCCAAGTTAGGATCGTTCTCAGCGAATTTCTTAGATAACTTCAGCTAAACCGTTAAACATAAACACACAAAACTTATTTTCAATTATCTGTTCTTAGTTACCTTACAACTAAGTGTGAATTGTTGGATCTGAAATGTTTAAATCTGAAGTGTTTTGGTATATAACGCATTATAATAAAGGACTATGGGAAGAAACGTCCCCACCATCCAACAGATTTTAAACATGTGTCCTTTAAAACATCTATTAGAATATAGAACTTTTTAATATGGCGACATATTTCAAATACATGGGGATTAGGTTTTATACAACTTCTGATGCTACCATTATACAGTTATTAATGAATGATCAGAATCCTTTGCATTGGTTTTTAAACAGTGGCGACGTTTTTATAGTAGACAGGAGCTTTAGAGATAGCATTGGTGATATCCAGTCCTGTGGCTATGAAGTCCACATGCCACCTACAAAGGACCGAAACGCTAGTCAGCTGACAAGAGGCCAGGCAAATAAGTTCCGATTGATTACGATTTGCAGATGGGTTGTTGAGGTAGTCAACGACAAGTTTGAAAATAGGTTCAGGTTGTTGCGGCAAACGTACCGTGCATTAAGTCATATGTTCTGTGACTTTAAAACCTAAGAAATGCCTATTATCGTGTCGCTCTTGATAACAGATTCGCCGCCGAGATCATAAATATTATTCATTCGACATGTTGAACATGTCCAATCTTTTGCATGATTATGTGCATATGAAAAATCTTAACAGACAGAGAGTGTTTTGAAGCCATGCAAGCAAATTAATAACTTCGAAGACTTCCCACGTTTATCTGAAGGTGAAGTGTTTCTTTTAATAATATGATAATATTTTAATAGACGACATAATGTAATTGTTAGTATAGTCAAGTGCTTGTCAGGCACTAGCTCTGTTTTTATGCCATGCACTATAAAACCAGAGCTTAACTTAACCTAGTAGTGTTCCGTTTAACATGATTTTGGCTATACTAATGGGTTAATAGGATATACAATCGACATTAGTTTACGTGAAATATGCTTTTTTGTATGTGAAAAAAAATATTTTTGCCGAAAAGTTATAATTTACTAAACATAAACCCAATGGTTTTTTCAACTAACACTGGTACTTTCGACATTTTTGGGTCCCAATGAACAAATTGACACGTATCCCTAGACTGTTGCAGGGTGGGGCCGGGGTTAATACAAAATCCCCCATTGTCCTTTAGGTATAACTAACGTTCTGCATGCTCACTCTATATCTTATAAGTTAACTGTTATCTTAGTTTAAATTGTCACATTAAGTGAAATGTATTTTTTTTTTGAGAATAAATATAATAATAATTACAACGGCATTTTAATACCAACAACTTATTAGACAGTAATTAATTCGGATGAGTACAATACAATACAATAGGATGCTCAACGACTGATGCCGGTGTTGAGTTAATATCACATATTTTTGGTATCTGGGAGGAATCACGCGATGCCTTAGGTATTTTTTGTGATCTGTCGAAAGCTTTTGATTGCGTTCACCATGAAACTCTAATCAGCAAACTACATCACTGTGGTGCTAAGGGAGTTTCACTTAAGCTTCTCACATCCTACTTAAGTGACCGAACACAACGAGTAGATGTAAATGGAAAGCGTTCTCCGGGGTCAATGGTAAAAATGGGTGTACCACAAGGATCAATACTCGGGCCATTCTTGTTTTTAATTTATATAAATGATCTACCTAAACTTGTAAAGGATGATCACGAGATTGTACTGTTTGCTGATGACACGTCACTTTTATTTAAATTAAAGCGACGACTTACTAATCTTGACGATGTAAACAATGCAATCTCTAAAGTTGTAACATGGTTTAATGTAAACAACTTATTACTTAACGAGAAAAAAACGAAATGCATTCGTTTTATACTGCCCAACGTTAAACAGGTGAAAGCTTATGTAAAAATTAAAAACGAAAAGATAGATCTCGTCGATACCACAGTGTTCTTACTTTAGATAATAAGCTGCAATGGGGCCCGCACATAGATCAATTGTCGAAGAGACTCAGCTCTGCCGCATACGCTGTTAAAAAAATCCGTCATTTTACCGACGTAGATACCGCTAAACTCGTTTACTTCAGCTACTTTCATAGCATTATGTCTTATGGCATTTTGTTGTGGGGGAGTGCTGCTGATATTAACACCATATTTGTGTTGCAGAAGAGGGCTGTTCGTGCAATTTATAACATGGGCCCCAGAGAATCACTTAGAGATAAGTTTAAAGAAATTAATATTATGACAGTGCCTTGTCAGTATATATACGAAAATTTAATGTATGTGCACAAAAATGTTCATTTATTCAAAAAAAATTGCGATAATCATAGTATTAACACTAGCAATAATGATAAACTCGCTGTTCCCACTGTTAGGCTCGCTAAAGTTAATAAGTCTTTTATAGGGCAACGTGTACGCTTTTATAACAAGGTCCCGAGCGACGTGTTAAATTTGTCAATTGGAAATTTAAAAACGTAATTAAACAGAAACTGTCTATTAAAGCATATTATAAAATATCTGCTTATTTAGATGACAAAAAAGCTTGGAATGAATCTGCTCCAACTCGACTCGGCATCCGTGACAAAATTGTCAAGGGCCATACAAAAAAGTGTTAAGACCAGACAAGTTTCTTGCCGGATTCTTCTTGAACTGGAGTTAGGAGGAACCAGCACCTAGATTTACTAGTATGTAAGAAGACGATTCAAAGTGGTCCTTGTGATTGTATTGAATAAAGTGATATTGAATTTTGAATTTTGAATAATAAAAATAGTATTGCTGGACATTTCGCACATCATTTGGCCCCAAAGTAAGCAGAGCTTGTGTTATTGTGCTTGTGTACCACATCACTGATATACTACTTATATACTTTTTTTTTTAATAAATCCGTATGAAACCTAGAAACACCCAGACCCTAGACAAATACAGATCATATAATCATTTGTCCCGCAGCGAGAGTCGAAACCAAAAATATCTTCAGAGTAACCCTGATGAAGAGTGGTAGGTACTTAGTATGTACTTAAAGGTGCCTAATAGCCTAAAGTAAATTAATGTACATATGTGTTTTTGCAAAGTCCAATGACGTAGATAGAACGACGCGCGTCGCCGCGGTGCGGTGCGACGCAGCTGCTCTTATATCTGTCCTTGTATTGAAATCACTGAAAAGTCAATGTTTCCTGCGTTTCGATTATCGAATTAATCACAACTACGTGACTATAGCGGAACAGGGCTCATTTAAATAACCTACACATAAGGTATTTGTAACCATGAAAGGAAAATAATTACTAAAATAAAAATAAAACTATACTTTATTTTGATGCTAGTAACCAATTGGATTGCTAGAAAACTGGTGCTTAATGAATCAGAAAATTAGATATACATTAAGTACCAGTTTTCTTCGTAACCAATAAGTTACGAAGAGTTTGAGGAAAACGCTCAGATTGGTGTTATTATCATCGCTTCCATAAGAATTATGGTTGCATCGACCCTTGGTGAACGAACTACAGAACCGGTTAAAAATGATATATTTTTGCATTCGACTGCGGCATGTGAAATGAATCATAAAATTCTTCATTTTAGCAAGTAGGCTGCACCGTTACCCGCGTGTAAACAAGATGCAAAGTAAACCTACATTATTTTAAGCGGTGTACCTATCAATGAGTTGGTCTGGTCACTAGCTCATACAACCTTGTAGACATAAGACTTGACATGATTGGGATGGTACCTACACATACTCGTAATCATTATAATAATTTGCTTGGTCAAATTACCTTCTACCGTGTTGCTTTACTTAAAATCTTGCCTAAGTTCATTATAAACCTAGATGCTAAAGCTAAAACTTAAGTTAAGAAAATTTGTGATTTAATTTTGCAGCGAATGCCTTTCGCATAATGGCACAAGCTCGAGATAGGCAACACGATGAAAGTTATAAAACTAAATGACGACTCAAAGCTCGTCCTAAGCTAGCTACTACCATTAAATTGCAACACCACAGATAAAAAGGCAATTAAGTAAGTACTTACGGAGTAAACGTTAGTGTTTCAGTAAAATTTCTCTAGCGTAAGCAGGGAGACAGTCTCCGCTTTTATATGGCTTTTATATCTTTATATGGCATAATAGAAAAGCCACTAAAAGATCAAAATAAAATTAAAGGTTATTGGATCCATCCTTACTGTTGCTTTAACCGAAGTACCAGGTATTTTCTAAACACCGCGTCGAATACGGATCTACGCGTATATCGTTTAAACTGAATCAACAAGCAGCGCCGAGAACCTTTACCGAATAATCTGTCAGTAGAACTGATGACAGCTTCTAGTCAAGTTCTGCACAACGATAATTGATCCACCAGACGTGTTCATGTTAAATCTTTGAAACGACATTAATAAAGTGCACGGGTCTGTGGGTAATTACTAATTATCATTGGCGCCTGGCGCCAGTGGTAGCGGCGGCGGCGGCGCCAACTCCTGCATTCTGCACTTTCACCGAGACACATGAGTTCTAGATTGCATATACAGGCATTGAGAGATCTCCGAATAGTAGATGCGAACTTTCGACTGTTCTTATTCTACTTGTGTTATCTCACTGGCCCCTTCGTCTTCGTTTTAGTACGCGAATGGAGCCTTTGAGATGCACTTAGCCCTTTCACCATAATGGTTCAAACTAACTAGTGACACGATAAAAATAAAAAGCCTTCGTTTAGCCTTTGGAAGTTCCAAAACCGAATTACGTAGGTAATCCATCGATGCGATCGCCACCACACTCAATCTTTAACATTATCTTTGTCTCTCGTATTTTCTGTTTTTTTCAAAACGCCATCAAAGTTTAAAAATATTTAGGTTATGGATAGTTTTCTTGTCGTGGTTTCGTCTTTTGTACATAAGTAATAATAACTCTTGACAAACCCTCGTCCACTACCAGTTTTTTGGCGCCATCCGCCAAGCACGACGAACACCGTTACGCAAATGGCCGACGACGCGACGTCTCGCCTCATTATAAACTTTAGCGATGCTTAGTAACCAAGGACATTAAGTAGGCAATTCAATTGTACATTTTCCATGGGTGAATGAACAAAGGCATAAAAGTTCATAATTTGTAATGGTTGTGTCAATATATGTATATCCCACTGCAATGTATCCACTTTAAAAATGCGAAAGTTGGGACGAATGATTCGTTCATACGAGATGAGCAATCTACATACGTGATATCGAATCATTTTTATGTAGACTTCTTTGAACAGAATATGTGAGGAAATCGCGGGTGAAATACTTATTTTCATAATCAGAATTTACTTGCCTGCATAGGAAACACATTTTGTTAAACTTAGCCTGATTGCTGTGCAGTGCATAGCATACCAATTATATGCAGGAGGAAAATGTTGAAATACCTATTTGGGTTTTTTATGGTTCATTAGAAGCATCATACTGGTAGATACATAATATATGAATAGACCAAGAATAAGAATAAAATGCGATTTTTTGCTACCACAATACAAATAAGTAATAAGTATCACTACTTACATAGAGGTACCCTATTGTTACTATCACGTAGTTTACACTGCGGAGAACATTGCGGAAACTGGGTTCAAAGTGAACTGGTCTACTGGTTAGCTTTTATGGAGTAACTAGGCATGAAGACATGACCCCTGCAAGTATTGCTGCATTCTTTCATTGAATGTATGTAGGCCATCGGTAGGCAGCAAAGTTTATCGTAGTAAGTACGTAGTAGATATGTAAAGTAAAATACGTCACTAGCATGTTGCGTAAACTTATGTTTAGGTAATAAACAACTTTGGGATTCAAGTTGTTAGGCCATGACTGAGGCCGTCGCTCGCTCGGGCGGACTAGCCACTCATTCTTAAGTTTAAGAATGTTATTATATAGGTATAGGTAAAGTTTAACTATCTCGCAGTCCTGAGCGAAGACATTTATGACATTAATTTAAGATTCAAAATCATATAATTCATCGGAGTTTATTATATTCATCGTGAATTAAGAATAATAATAATAAATATTGGTGCATAGCTTGCTAAGTATAGCTTGCTTGTAACACAGAACAAACAAACACCTATGTTCATCACACAAATGTTTGTCCTGGGGGAAATCGAACCCTCAACCTGACCTGAAAGCTGACAAGCCAGTCAGCCAGATCATACCTGGCCTACCAACTCTGACATACGCGTACCTTCGCCGGAATCATGACATGGTAAGATCCTACAACGAGTATAAGTCCTAACTTCTTTAATAAAGTTTTCTGATAATATTTTCAACGCAATAACACTGCTTTGCTTGTTTTTGTTTTCCTGGTAATCATGTGGCTGGACCATCTATATAATCTACAGAAACGTGAGAGCTGCTAAGTTTCCCAAATACTTACGTATTAGATAACATAGCAGTATCAGTAGTAGCATTTTCTATCAGTTTGTCAGTTTCGAAAGGGCATCAAGATAACAACCGTTATAGATTATTAATCCTTACAGAATACCGGTACAAATAACTAGTGACACGATAAAAAAGATGTCACATGCTCTGTGCTGGGTCACATTGGTCACGTGTGCTAGCAATACTGTAGTTATGTTTTTGTTTACGTCACACTTATCTCCCATCGAAGCTGATGGAGACAGCTGTTATCCTTATAGTTAAAAATAAAACTGGTGATATGTCAGAGTTAATTATAAATCTCATTAGCGACCATCTGCAAAGGTGCTTGACCGTGTGCTCGATGGTCACATGGATAATTTGATTTTGCATGATGCCTCATTCGGATTTTAGACAGGAGCCTCAACTTAAAGTGCCATCTTGAGCTTAAGCACATAGTAAAGTGCTATACCGATAGAAAATACTAGTCTATGCATGTTTTTTAGATCTCTTTGAGGCTTTTGATAGAGTATCCTATTAGCTTCTGTGGTATAAGCTGGCAAATATTTTCCAACAGAACTGTTTATTATTTTCAAATATTGGTGTGAAAATCAGATGAATAACTTAACCCTTTACGTTACGTGTAGTGCATATTCGAACACATACTAGTATTGGTTGGAATTCGGGGTGACACAGGGAGGCTTACGTATCCCAAACTTTTCTACATGTATGTGAACGAACGGATTAGGGATGCTCTATTGACGGTATGAAAGTTAAAAATATAAGCTATGCTGATACGATATGGTGTCAATCAGTTGATCAATAACCTAAGCCACCTCTTGAGTAGTGCCAATCCTACGTTGATAGGCGTGGTTTAATTTACAATACCAAAAAAAGCGAGATTGTAATTTTTACACGAAGCTATAAGCCACATGAAAATGTTCCACCTGAGAGGCTTTATGGAACTAACTTAAATATTGTTAAGTATTTCAAGTATGTACCTAGGGGACATACTAACTGCTATTCTCAAAGATGACTGACATTAAGATAAGTTAAATAATATTAATATAAAATCGTATGTCACGGTTTGTTCTCATGTTTGTTGTTGTTTTATCTGGCTCTTTTATATTTTATAGTATTATGTAGGTATATAATTTTATTTGTGTTTTTTCTTCGTTTGTGTGTGTAATTAATGTATGGACCTATTTGTCTAAAATAAAGATTTTATCATTATAACAGCCACAGTTACATCGGTCTTCGATGTAAGGGGTTACGACTTCATCGATCATTTTGCCTGATAACAAATAATTGATTTTATGGGAGTGTTTACTGGGCTTTTTGTTATGCTAGTTAGGTATCTATTGCTCCAAATACTTCAATGTATGAATCACTAAGTTAACTAAGTATTTTTCTGTTTATCAACAAGGTTGAGGAATTCATGTCAAATTGTGAAAGAGAAACCTGCAAATGATTTTTCTAACGAGTTAGTTGTAACCACAATTACCGGGTATAATTGTACTTACAATACACGTATATATTTGGACAATAAGGTATGCAAACAGAAAAGGAAAATGGTTTTGGAATTGGAAATTGATCTAGACATTTATATGTCTATGAAATGGAATAAAAGGAGAGAAAATAACTAGTATATACTTACTTGTATAAGTATATATATATATGAAAATCTACTGGTTGTGGAAAACATACTGACAAACACGGTTTCATAACAAAATTTAATAATATTTACCTAAATAACCTACCTAAATTTATTAATATTTTAAAAGTACCGTAGTACATGCGAGTTTCATTATCAAGGTAGGATGTTTTTTTAATTGCACATTGTATTTTGTGTCTATAGTTATTAAGACTCTCATGGAATTTTCCCTGCGTATTCGTTTGTTGAATTTTATATCTATTCCGTACAATGATAACATAATCAGAAAATATTTATGCATTCCGTTTATTAAACTTGTTTTTCCTTCTACAGACCAGAATTTTGGAATAATAGAGTTTCAAGTCCAGTTTTTATGATGATTTTAGGTCCTCTGCGTCGCCTTGTATAGATGGTACGATAGCAGATTGTATTTCAAACACATTCATTAGGCAAATACCTACATACTTACGATGGGTGGTCTGATGGCACGTTGTGGACAACAATGCAACAACACAATGGGTATCCGTACCTGCTCGGTCATTTTATAGGTACCTACTTACTGCTAATAATAGATACCTTGTGTGTATAACGTGTACTTAAGTAAACCATCTCTAGTTCTGCTTATATAGGGATTTGACCTATTCGGAAATTGGACCTTATAGATCTATACATTAGTAGTTACGTATGGTAGTTTCTTATTTAAACAAGCTGCTGCCCTAGGCTTTGACACATCCGATTCAATTCGATTCGAAGTGACACATTCGATTTATAACATTAGTATGGATATCTATATATTAATACGTAAAGCAAAAACTTTGTACCCCTTTTTACGAAAATTGCGCAGACGGAGGAGTATGAAATTTCACACACTTACAGTTTATATAGAGAAGGAGTGCAGAATTCTAATATTTTTCTAAATTATGCATAAAAATACATTAATTATGAATTAATTATGGTCGAATTTCGACCAGTGGGCGACCACGAGATAGTATGGATATGGTTAGTGTTGTATGGAAGTATGGATTATGTGACAGTATATAATAATAGAACCATGATAGTATATAGTAAATAATGATATAAATATTGTTCTATATTTTATAGTATAAAAAGATGTACAGTAAAGATGTTAGGTTCATCAGCCGAAATAAATAACGAAGTTCCCCGACAAATTGCCTAAAGTTTGTTTAGTATTGTGTTAACTTAACAATGTTTAACTTCCTTGCTTTTCATTATCAAGTTAGGATATGATAGAATAAATTGATTATACTAAGCACCCGTATTAATTAGCTACGTTTTTGGAATAATGTTTGTTTTATTGCTAAATTAACTCTAAGTTCACCGTTGACCTCTCTTGGTTCTGAGGTCATTTGTTTGTAAAAAACAAATTAATAGTTATGACTTATAATTTTATCTCGTGACTACAGAGAAGATCTTAGTTCATAATGATTTGAGGCCATGGTCTTAGAAAATAATTATCTTTCCAAGTAATGTTGTATCTACCAGCACCAAAGCAAAGTGCATGAAAGGAGGGCTAAGGTGCACTTAAATCCTTTCACCACACTAGGGTAAATAGTGACACGATAACAAGAAGATAGCAAAATAAATTCGTGTGGGATGGCCATATCAGTTCAATAATTCATTACTTCAATAATACGACGGCTAATATTGTGTTTGTTATCCGTGGTACAAGAAATTATAATCAAATATAATTCCCATATTTATGTTAGTAAAATGTTAGTTAATAATAATAACAATAATATGTTTTTATTTCCAAAAAATAGTTGTAAGATGTCTTACAAATAATTTAGATTTAAATAGTACCTACACACAATAAAGGTTTGTCATCTTAACTTTTAAAATCTTGTCATTGACGCCTAACTCTAACACTCTAAAAAGTTGTAACCACTTGGTTATGTTATGTTATAGTATATAAAACGACGCGCAAGAAGAACGAGCAAAGCGAGCGTGCCGCGGCAGCGGCCGCCGACGCGCCAGAAAAATGTATAATGTACCATTGATTGAATTTAGTAGGTGATTTTAGAACGTGTATCGACTGTTCTCTTGAAAGGAAAGAAGATTAAATATTTGTTTTCTACCCACATTGAAATAGTAAACAAACAATAAAGTAGGAAGTTATCTCACTGTCGATCCTGACGTAAGCTCCGAAGCACAAAGCATACAAATAAAAAAAAATTCTGACGTTGATCCGACACGCGACGGCTTATCAATTCAAAATAATTAGTTTCAGTCATTCCTCGGGGATAATATTGAGATACATTTCTAATTTTCTATATCTGATTAATTTCACTTGCTATATGTATAGAAAAAAATCTAACCAAACTCGTTCGCGCTTGAGTGTCAAACGCTTTCGCTTTCGCCTCACCTCGATCTTATTAATATATTATTTTTGCTTTATAAAACTGTAGCAAGAAAGACTGCCAGCTCTCGGCAGGTCCTAGAAACCAGAGAAGGGTTACTTTCATGGTCTTGGATTGATAAAGGAATTCCGGAAATGCTGCATATAAAAATAATATGGCCACGCAAAAGATCGCAGACCGACTCTAGTCTCATATAGATTAAGAGTTGGACACTGGACTGTGCTGTTTGCCTGTCGTCTCGCTTGCTATTGACATTTGTATTCGAAAGTTAATTTGCTGCAAACGAGACACATTTTCGCTCAAGCCAGCTTAATTTGTACAAATAGTATACCAATTTCTGCGTTTTAAGCTGTAAGGAGAACAAAGACCACCCAACATTGTGAAAAAGATGCTTTTAGTACACTAAAACAGAGACAAAAATCGAAAAAAACCATTTTTGTTAGGTAATGTATAAATGATGAACAGTAATTACACATTTTTGACTATTCGGTTTGTTCGATAGCAGCCTTTAATTTTGTAATTTGGGTCCACGCCTATGTGACCGACCTCTCTCAAGGCTTCGCAAATATCTAAATCATTCAATTATTATTTAATGTTCATACTCAAAATCTATTACATCATTTGCATACCCTTGATAAAGTATTGAGAAATCAATTTGGTTAGAATCAATAAGGAAAACATAGCTTGATATAAATTGTCCAATATATTAAAATTCTGGAGTAACGCTGCTGAAGTAGTCTTTAATGATATTTTTTTGTGACTAGATGCGATCCCAACGCGGCTGAACGTCGCAGTGATGATGTTCTTCGCCTGTTGGGTGAACTACATGCTTCGGGTCAACATGAGCGTCAACATTATTGCCATGGTGCCCGATGAAAACGCTGCCACCGCGTAAGTGTCTCACTTATTTTGTTAAGTTCTTACATCCTATCCTACAGCACATACCAAAATAATCGAAAATCAGAACCGACCACTAAATTTTGCTCCCAATTCGCTAAGTGGTTATGGCAGGATGGAGTAACAAACATCGGTGCTAGCAAAATCCTCACAAACTTTTAAAATAGGATCAGTAGGAATGTATTGGAATTTCAACAGGAAATTGTTAAAATTTCGTAATATCGTGTTATTTAGATTTGAGCAGAAAACGTGATCGCTTGACCTTATAAAAGGCGAATCGCATCAATGCGCTACGCATTCAACACACGTGTTTTGGAATAATCATTATCTAAATATTATTATCTTTACCTTGGCGTGAATGTTTGGATCTTAATTAATACGACCTAGGTAGTGTAGTGGGCTTGGCAAGCGAATGTTGAGGGTTCGATTGATGTTAGACAAAATATGTTTACATAATTTGCAAATGTATTTTGTGGGGGTATTGTGATGTGTGTGGGTCAGGACTAAACTGAATAACTACCTATGCGAAGCCACAGCCTACAACTAGAACACAATCCAACAACTCCTTATTATAGGCATTTGCCACATAAGTATCACCTGTGCAAATAACGACTCATACGCTAGTAAAAATAACAATTAGGCATGGTGGGTATCAACCAAATAAAATATGTAGAATTTACCTCTATTACTAAATGGGCTTTACCGCTTATACAAAGACCAAGTTTAGTTATTACACAAGTATCAAGACCAAGTTCTAACAATTGCGAAATAGACTAGCCTGTGTGAGGAAAGCATGGTAGCTACAACGACAGGACTACTAGCATTTGCTTCCCGGGCACCGTTTGCGAAGGTTTTACAGACATAGGCATTAATTGGTTCCTACTATGTATATTTACTCACTTAGATATCGATAATTGAAACGTACGTTGTCCACAGGGTGAAAAGCGAATGCAAGGCCATCGATGCCAACGACAGTGCGCTATTTAATGCAACGGTCACCAAGCGGGAACTGCGGCAGGTAACCGTTCTAACAACCTCCTATATACTTCCTCATGTAACAGATAGTCAATGCATAGCCTAAACAATCCTAGTGTAGGAAGATGCTCTTCACTCTTCGCTTCGCTCTTCAGGTCTATCGAACTATTGAAGATCTATTTTTCTTATGTAAAATATAACAGATACAGCAAAATAAGCATCGTATCCAAATAATATCTCTAATTAAAATTTCAAAGGTTTACTATATTATTGCAAACATCCCTGTTGGGCTTCAACAAACAATTAAATATGCAAGCGAGGTCGTGGGGAGTTTCACCAGTCCAAAAAATGTGTGATGTGAATAACCAATGTTACAATATAAATAGGATTTCTATCTTTTGTCTGTTTTCATCTCTTGCTACAAGTGTTCCAAAATCATTGAACGACTTCATTCAAACTAGTAATGTCCTTAATATGACTTTATTTTTCGGTCGCTCTTTGCCAAATCAATAAGTTCAATAATCCTCTAAAGAAAAACCATTTGTGTCGACTCCACTTAGTGGGATAAATGCAGAAAGATGATGAAGAATCCACCATCTTTAAAAACTGCTTTTATGTTTAAAATGAATGATGATAATGAGTAAAAAGAGGGAGTACTGAGACTGACGGCTGGTATAAGAAAATGGAAGCAAGAAACATGTTGTTCCGATACCACCCACTTAGCGTAGATGATGATAGTTAAGATGTTAAACCGTAGCTTATCAATAGTCTTAACGAATGTGTTTTTCTCCATTCTCGTACTAAGTGGACCCTTCATAAAAGACTTACATTGTATCTTGATACCAATATCACCACAATGACAGGTGATCTGCTTCATCCGAGAACAACGGAAAATGAGATAAATTATCTAAGATCTAGGTACTTCTTGCTTTAAAGGTTACATCAGAACGCCAGATGCCTCTTAACATACAAATATATTGACCAGAAATATTAATGTCTATTTTCACAGCCAGATGGAGTAACAACATTCACATGGACGGCGCAACAGCAGGCCTACGTGCTGTCTGGCTACTTCTGGGGCTACTCCATCACCTGTCTTGTGGGGGGAACAGCAGCGGAGTTCTGGGGTCCGCGGAAGCTGGTTTTTGTGACTATGATGATCTGCGCACTCCTCACCATCCTGAGTCCGCAAGCCGCGAAATGGCATTATATGATGCTTGTGGCGCTACGATTTGTCATTGGGCTTGCTTCGGTGAGTTATTTAAATCTATAATTTTTTGAAATAACCTGCTTATATCCGCTTGCTGTTGTGATTGAAATTACCATAGGGTATTGCAATGGTCAACAGTGAACGGACGACGATTATGCGATCTTGTCTAATTTTTTGATTCCCGCCGCGGGATAAATGTTTATATGATCTGCAAGTATTTGTCTCGGGTGTGGGTGTTTCTATGTATGTATTTAAAAATACTAAAAAGTATATTAAGTAGTATATCAGTCATGTGGTACCCATAACATAGGCTCTGTTTAGTTGTTTAGTGGGGACAGTTGATGCTGTGTGAAATGTCCAGCATTATTAATTATTATTATTATTCTGAGATGTTAGGTAGTCTATAAAAAAATTCTAATTTATATATTTTCATTCAATGCAATCACAAGGATGACTTTAAAACCTGGCAGTCGAGAAATATATACCTCACGCTTAGGTTTTGTTCACGCTCGGAGAGATTAAATTGTATCGAAATGACATCAGCAGTCTCGCTCCGGTCACGCGACCTATCAGAAGCTAATGTCATTTCCATACAATTTGATAGCTCGGCAGGTGTAAGAGCCAACAGAAAATTGATCTTAGCTTGGCACCCTGGTCTAATTACGATTAAGCCGTTCCGCTACGATCCCTGAACAAAATCTTTTGTCAATGTTGTAATAGTCTATTCAATTCATAATTTACCACAAATGATTCGTTACAGTCATAAATAGTATATACATTTAGTTTTTCACTATCATTTGTTATTCAATATTGTATTAGTTCAGGTAGATAACACACATAACTGTTTTAAAATAACAATGAATAGTGGAATACTTTAACACATTTAGCATATTTATTAGTACCGTTATGTTTCGTTGAAAAAATATTATCGTAAAAATAACAATGTTACTTTGAAGGTCTGTTATGCTTGTATTTAATAGATGGATCAGTTAATTGTGTATGCGTATAATACTGTTGTACCTACAATTACACTATATAATGGAGTTATTCATAGGTTAGATAATAATTTAATTATATTAAATTTACAGTACCACTGTACTAGGATGACGACGTGTGAAGAATATAAAATCGTGAGAATAATTTTGTTTTTGTGAGATAGCTTGAGCTCTCATAATAGGCATCGCATCGTTGCCATCATTATCTTATGTAAATTAAAGCGTTTTCTAGAAGTATACTATCAGTTAATTCAACCGAATCAATTGTACATTGGTGTTATTATGAATAATACTTACACGAGGAATCCGAAGCTCGATAAAGTAGAAATCCTTGAAACCTTGAAGAAACATGAGTGTAATTACGTAAAAACAATGCCTAGCTGAGTGAGTGAGTGATATGGGAATGATTATAATTTTGTGACGACCGTTATGTTGGTGGATTTGAATAGCGAGGACGAAGTGCACTAAAGAATGATAATCTTCGCAGTCGATATTAAACACGATGAATGATTTGAGCAAAATATATCGCGAGGTTAAAGGCAACGCCGCATTATTACGGCTGTCACATTATTGTGATGGTCCCCCTTAAGAAGTTAAAGATTAATTGCCTCTATTCAACTTTTTGCGTTCGTAAATAGCTACGAGTTTAGATTTTTCTTAGCTCATGTGTTGAGTAGAACGAATCGATTTCCATTGAAAATATCATAATTTATAAGGAACTGACTGTTGCACGCGGATTTGCACCCGTGGTGCCTACATAAAAAGCAGCCGATGATCGTCCCCAAAATTATATGTATCTTCGGACCAGATTTCATCAAGATCCGTTCGTCTTTCAGCTATAAGTTGGTCCCTTTGTGTAATTTCTAACTAACTACTATTTTAATAATTCTACTACGAGTAAATGATGATTTTAGTAGTTTTTATCAATCTGTTCAAAGTTCTCTCGTCCCTTTTATTTTATGAATAGAGTCAAATTCTGAGACATGGGAGGTTTTTTATCTACCTAATGTCGTAATACCTGGTTGATGAACTCATAACGTCCCCGTTTTTATGTTCGTTCGTATCATAAAATTACGGAGTTGGAAGACAAAATACCGACGCCACGTTTTTGCATAGAAGAATCACTTGGACAATTTTAGCAATCAAATATCTCAAACTCAAAGCGTTATGTATATTTTATAAACATACCTAGTTATAAAGGGTCTTCCAATAGGCACGTCCGAACTTTGACAGTTGGTAGCGGCCATCTTGTTGAAGCTACATCTGTCAAATATGTAATTTATTCATTCTGTTTTGCCAAATCATCATGGATAGCTATAGCATTCAACAACACGTGCAAATGATAAAATTGTTTTATCAAAATGAGTGTTCTGTTCGGGCAACGCACCGCGCGCTTCGCCCATTTTACGGTCGCCATAATCGTCCTACCGAGAGGACTATTCGTCGTGTGGTGGATAAATTTGATTCCACTGGTTCAGTAAATGATCGACCAACACCCGTACGTCAACGAAACGCAAGGTCTGCCGAAAACATCGCCGCTGTCCGTGAGAGTGTGCAGGAGAATCCGAGGCAGTCCATTTCGCGTCGCTCACAAGAACTCGGCCTTTCACAGACCACAACTTGGTGAATTTTGCGTCGTGACTTGGGCCTGCACCCGTATAAAATTCAACTCACCCAGGAATTGAAGGTAAACGACCATAGACAACGACGTGTGTTCGCTGAATGGGCACTGGAGCTGATTTATGCGCAAAAGTCATGGAAAATTGGATATCTCGCATAAACTTCATTGCTATAAATAAATATCATAAGTTTGCTTATATAGGTAATATTTGTTTACAAAGTAGAAACGCTTCCACCACTTTGTTTATGGATTTGAAGTATCATACTCGTAATAGCAGATTTAAATTAATAAAGTGTACGTACACAGTAAATAAATAAATAGTACTGGACATTTCACACGGCATCATCAGCCCCAAAGTAAGAAGAGCTTGTGTTATATTACCTACACGACTGATTTACTACTCAAATACATTTTTTTTTGTAAATTCATACATTACTTACAAAAACATCCAGACCCTAGACAAATATTTGCAGATCAAACATTTTAACTTGCAAATTTCTGCGTCTCAGGCGAGCCTTTACTCAGAGGCAGTCGAAACAGTAAAAAATCAACCAAAACAGCTAAGAATTGCTTGGATTTTATTACTTTTCTGCGAATAGTTCAGGTACATTTGTGTAATTTATTTAAAAAATAGTGAACCTGTACTACGAGTAGTTGCTCTCTACAAAAGACATAAACGGGATCAAAGCATTTTTTCGTAATCATTGCTGATCAATTTTATTCACTTGCATCGAAGAATTCTCATCATAATTTAAAATGATCGGAGTATTTTGCTGATGTTAGAGCGATCAATGGTATGGAACAATGCGGAATAAAATTTTCCATAAACATATTTTCTCGCTAATAATTTAATATTTATGAAATATTATTTATGTGGTTAGGTAGAATGCATTATTATATAAGTATTTTTTTTATCGTACATAGTACATGACGACATCGTTTAAGTGCACTAAGAATTTTGTAATAGGAAGCATAAATACAAAATGTGACTCAAATAAAATCAATCAAATTATTATTTATTCAGTAAAGGACATCTTCGAATCGTCTTCTTAAATGCTAGTGAATATAGGTGCCGGTTTCTGACCCCAGTTGAAGAAGAATCCGCCAAGAAACTCGTTTGGTCTTAACGCTTTTTTGTATGACCCTTGCTAACTTTGTTATGGATGCCGAGTTGGAGCAGATCCATCATATGTTGAATTCGCTTGAAACTTCAACTGCATATTTTAAATGCAAAATCCATAGGGGTGAAATGGAGTGTTAAAATTTATAAGGGATTTTTTTACTGGGTAGTGAAATTTGCTTTAAATCTGGCCTGGATATTAAGAATGATTGGATATACTTTTGAGTCGCATCTGCCGACATATTTATGCAAGTGCAACCTGCACGTTAGTTATTTTAAATAGCTCATTATTATAATAACTTTTCTTTATTCTCAGGGTTTCCTGTTCCCGGCCTTGCATGCGTTAGTAGCGCACTGGGCGCCCCCTGACGAGAAGGGCAAGTTTGTCAGTGCTCTGCTTGGAGGGGCCATCGGAACTGTAGTCACGTGGTCACTCACTGGACCGCTTATTGAGAACTTTGGATGGGATTATGCGTTTTATGTTCCTGGTAAGTTGGTTTATGTATGATGACGACCATACCCATACTTCATAATATCACGCTGAGCTCTGGTAGTCTAGTGGTTGTGCACCAATAGGTTTTCATTTCGAAAAATATATGTACGCTATACAAATGGTGAAGAAAATCAGAAAAACATCTTGACGGCTTACTATCGAAAACCGTAACGATTCTATCGTACAAATCGTAGTATATGACGTATCATCGTATAATCGTATCGCATATCGTAGAACCTAAAACGTTCGAAGAAATGTGCCACGAAAGAAGTGCATGAAAGAAGCTTCTGAGGGGCACTTTCCATTCACCACACTGGTTTTAAAGAACTAGTGACACGATTAAAAAATGTTTCCACTATACTTCGGGATCCATTAAGGCTTTTTCATAGACATGATCTTGACCATAAGAACGAAGTATTAACTCAAAGTATGTAACTCAAACTCTCCAGGTGTGATTGCGGTATTCTGGTGCGCTCTCTGGTGGTGCCTGGTTTACGACTCGCCCGTGCAGCACCCTCGCATCACCGAGGAAGAGAAGCAACACATCTTGGAAGCTATCGGTGATAAGGTCCAACAAAGCTCTAAGGAAAATAAGGTAACCCAGGGAATATTATATACGTTTTATTTCAATATAATGATGTGTCTGACAATCAAAAAATGTACTTATAGTTTAATGACTCTATGACCTAGCTTTAACTGATAAGTCGTGACTGTAAAAGTAGATTAAATTTATACACGGAACGTGTAATGTCGCGACAGCGTAACTTATATATTTTATAAAATATTATTTAAGTTCTGAATGTGATTTGGTAAGGTTTTTTGCTAGATGTACACGTTAATTCCAGGTGGTCCCCCCATTCAAAAAGATCTTGGCATCGTTCCCATTCCTAGCCATGGTTGTCCTCCACTACGGCAGTAACTGGGGTCTCTACTTCATGATGACTGCGGCACCCAAGTTCGTCTCCAGTGCTTTGGGCTTCGACCTCACTTCTGCTGGAACTTTGGCGTCCTTGCCGTACCTGGCGAGAATGATATTCTCCGTGATATTTGGAGCTGTAGGAGACAGGTGAGAAGAATCAAAGTACTTACAGTCAGTCTCGTCAGGACATGATAGACAACATTCGGATGGCTTATGTTGATACTCCACACCAGTTTGGCCAATTACTAACATTCCTTAACCTCTTAGGTGTATGGATCCAAAGTGATTCTTTGTCTTCTACAAGAAAGCAACATCTTTTTTATTTTGTGCAGTCTCTCGTCAGATATGCTTGAATCAATATATTATAATAATGTAGCAAATGCTTTATGGTGATGACTTTCGAAACGACCGCATTTGACCGTCTTCGAAGTTACATATGGAAAAACAATAATAAATAATGGATTTCATTTTTACAATGAAGTATTTACGGCAAATTACTCGTTTATTTAAAGTCACGTTTTAACAAACGCGGTTGAGCGACCGCGACGACGAAATGTATAAATTATTTTATTTTTTAAAAAAAATTTTTATCGTAATAACTACTTTGCTCATTTTAGCGCCCCGTCGCTGATTTATAGGGTGTAGCAACAATTCAATAATCTCTCTTACTAGTCCTTTACTTACAAATTTACAAACAGTTTTATTGATGCCTTTTGTGACATTCGTTTGGTCTACCTTTGATGAACACGATGCAACTCGTCCCGTATTCACCAAAGATAAACCAGCACTTAACAACTTTTGCAATTAGACAACAATTAAGGTGCTGGGTAGCTTCGTCTCGAAAACAGCTTTGTGCTCAAAAACAGGGTTTTTGTGGTAAAACCACCATTTTATGTTGTTTTTATTAGAAGTTTTAGTAACAGGTTTACTAAATCCATTTGTCTGTTTTTTCAGAATCATCAAGCAAAACAAAGTATCAACCACCTTTATGAGGAAGTTCTTCTGTTTATTCTCTCACGTGGTGCCTGGGCTACTTCTGATTGCGTTGGGCTACACTGGTTGTGCTCCGATTCTCTCGATAGCCTTGATTACGTTCTCGATGGGCTCAAACGGGGCGGCCACTCTGACGAATCTGGTAAACCACCAGGACTTGGCCCCGAATTACGCGGCCACGCTATACGGCATTGCTAATGGGATTGGAAACACAGCTGGTTTTGTAACACCGCTGGTGACGGCGCACTTTACTAAGGACGGGGTGAGTTCCTATTGCCGTGAATATTCGGTATGGTAGAACGAGTTGATTATGAATGCTAATTTCTACCTTGTATGGAAATCAGTTAATAGTTTACCATCTTCTGTTGGAGTGGAATTGTTTTGATAAACAGAATTTTGAAACTACATACTGATGTTTGAATACATTGCTAGTAAACGATTATAAGATGTTCCTAAAAAATTACATCATACCTTATCAAATTATTAACCGACTTCAAAAAAAGAGAAGGTTCTCAATTCATCGAAATATTTTTTTTTATATTTACTAGTATGTTTACCGATTACTCAAAGACATCTAAACCGATTTGAAAAATTATTTTTTATTTTAAAGGTATACTTCCCAGGTCCTAGGTCCCATTAAAATTTTTATAGAAATCGTTCGATCGGTTTTTAAAATATCAACAAAAATCTAAAAATTCGATGATATTTTCGTTGCGTACAGTGCAGATCGGTGTTTAGTTGGCCTACCCATATTATGTATCAACAAAATACATCTACTTTCCACTAAAAAAATCTAAATAAAATAACTTTATGGTCTCAAATTGTATCCAATGAAGCCGGTTTTCTTTTTAGTTTTTAAAACGTAATTATTTTGTTGACATTTTTCTTTTTTATCCAGAACGGTTTCGCCGAATGGCGCCCAGTCTTCATTACTGGAGCATCACTGTACATAGCGTCAGCCGGCTACTTCATCCTCTTCGGCACAGCAGAGACGCAATCCTGGAACTACGTCCCCGTGGTGGAGGAGGAAGAAGATAAGAGGCCTCCAGTGGAACCAACCAGCAGTTCCAACAGCAGTACAAACTCTACGGACACAACTATAACTATCCCAGCAAAGACGTAATTAGGTTTTATTAAAGCTGGAAATTGGATATCAATGCAATTAAGAGAAGACTCGAGCCCAAGAGTAGTGGTTTAAGTATAAGAACTAAGTATAATATTTTTGCATTTAAATCAAGAATCTTCTTTACTTTTGACCCAGTAATTAACTGAACAGTGGGGCCAGAATAGGAGCTTATTATTAAGGCGAACGCGCATTGAGTTACCGATCGCTCTGTAAATAATTGTCGAACAAATTCCACAACCAGATTTCGGCAGCCAAACTCCGGTTATCGAAGACGTTTAACAAAATAGGCGTCGAATAGGCGTTCAGCCTTAGGCAAAGAGAACTTAGGTGTCAAGGACATAGCATCTCAAAGATAGCAAAGATCACGTCATGCTTTCCCATCACCTGTAATCACGCTGGATAAACCGATACACGCCATCGCTTGCCCCAAAGTCGCACTAGGTGGCTGATCTACTCATGGGCTCGACCACTTTACGTTATATTATCTAGATTAATTAAGTAGGTACCTACGAGTAAGATGTAATGTGTTTGTGTCACGACATGAACAAGCTACTTCCGGTGATACAATTAGATTTTCCTGGAAGTCTTATAACAATATGAAATCTTATTCCACTAAGTACGTATTTATTTACGTTTTGATCTACGTTAGTGTTTGGCATGTTTGTACGAATTCAGATTTTCATAGAGAAATAGATAAGGCTTCAGAATTTGGTAGCTTATAAAAATAATTTATAAAATTTTCAACTTTTTTAATTAACTAATAATTATAAAAAATAATGACAAATAAAAGTCCATGCTTTATACTATATATATTTATTTAATATGATTTTTTTAAAGTTTGATATTCGTAGGTTCGAACAAACTCAAACAGAAATTAAGCATATTATTTTAATGAATAAAATCTATCTAGAGATTCCAATAAATTCAAAATAAACTGGGATTGTGACATTATACCCCGCATAATAATCGAATGATTACATAAGTGAAACATTAATAAAAAACGGAATAATTAATATTCGTAACCAAACGACCCTTTTTTATCACGGGAGTAAAACCTCGGGCAAAAGCTAGTCTGTCACAATATTTGAATTGTAAGCAATTGTGAATTATCTCAAGATGCACCTTGTCTGTCAACCGCGGCTTCGATGCAACTTTGTTTGTAAAGCCTGGTTTCCTGAAAAAGGTGTTCCTCACACTTGCGAGCGTCTTCGCATCCGACGTTGGTCTAGCGTAGGACCTTTTCGTAGCGTAGACGCAGCATAAACGCGATCCAATAGCGACGCTATGTCGTATTTACACTGTACTATCGTGCTATCCTTAGAAAATAAGTAAATGTGGTGATACCAGCCAGTTAGATAATGTAACCTTGCGGTAATAAATAGATATTTACATATGTAAGTATCTGGTATTATAATGTTTGTGCTTGTAATATTATGTGACTGTGATGATGGTACTTAATAATAAATAGAATGTAAAAATAAAACGTAATTAAATTATTGAAAACTATTCTGTATATTTTGATATATCTGTACCGTAATTGTTAACTCCTCATCCCCTATCCGACTAATATTATAAATGTAAATGTGTTCATTTTTGGATGTTTGTTTTTTAATCAATCACGCAACTATGACTGATTTAGATGAAATATGGTGTAGAGATTGTAGTCATGGTGTAGTCGCAATATATCGAAGACGGTCCTACGATCCTGCGCAACCTTATCGGTCTTATTACAAAAAAATACAATAGTTTAGGTTTAAACCAAGACCTTCTAGTCAAGGTTTGTTGCGGTAACAAAGTTGGTCCGAGTATCAAAATGTGTTTTTATTACAAAACGTAGTACTAACAAAGACCAGCTAGTACAAGAAGAAAGACCATGGTTTATTTATTATCCACAGATAAGGTAGTAAAATTGCGCCGTCTGAATGAAAACGTATTGTTAAGGTCTATGCTCTCGTTCTATACAACACCATTTTATGTGATACTGACACTTACACTGACAGTAACGCAGACAGATTTACAAAATAAAATGGCATCTGTCTCTGTCTGATAAGTCGATATGCTAGCGCGGCAAGTTTGATAAAAATTGTCTGCTCAGCAAGATTTTATTTAAACAAATCCATAACATTTCGAAAAGATAAATGTTAAAAAGAAAAGAAAAAAATAAAGAATGAAAGAATGGAAAAATATAACAATCAAGTAAGTAATTAGTAAGTAGGTAGGTACGTAAGTACTTTTTATTTTTTGTTATTGTAAATATTTACATTATTATGTCCTACCATGGTCTGTGTGATGCGATATTCATTTCATGCTTATTTTTTTAGATTATGTGAACTAACTGGTAGAAACCGTGGTGAAAAAGACATTAGACTAGCATGGCAGAGAATGAAGTTGTCGGCAAAGGCAAATTTATCAAGCCATAGGAGAGAACACTCATATACAGGTGGTGGTGAAAAGCCACCATCACCATCTCCCGAGGATCTGGCAGTAATGGCTATTGCTCCTCACGACTTTTTCGTAGAAATAAATGACTATTACAGTGATGCAGTACCAGTGGTATATACAATTTCTGACATTTTGCCTAATTGAGGCATAACGAAATCAATATTTATATACTGTTAGTAATCTCAGCTATCTTTTATTTATTTACTTACCTAAATATTTTAGCTGCCGATCCCTACCACAACAAGAGTATCAACTGCTGGACCTAGCAATGAGCTGGGCTGTATCATCATTGAGGACAGTTTCAAACCCAATGAACAGAGAGAGATTGAGAATCAAGGTAAAATATACTATAAAAACATATGAATACAATATATCTCCTTACCAAATTTCATCAAGACTCATTCACCCATGAAAACATAACAAACAAGCATACAAACATACAGAGAGAGATGAAAATAATTCATTCTGTTTTTTATTGTTATTCCAATAAACATTTTTCTTTATGTTTTTACATAAACATCAAGCAAATACCCCATCGATAAAAGCAGCTCAGCCACCAAAAGGAAGAACTTCTATATCTAAATCTAAATAAGTAGATCACCATTTAATAATCATGAATCATGCATGAGCCACTGGTACACCTAGGCCTTTTAATTTAACTTTCAGGTCAAATGATTTTGTGGATGCCCACCCTACTTTTTGTGTATAGTCGTATTGCTTCATACATTTTTATGTAATTAATTATTATTTACAGAACTGAAGAAATGCGCCACAATATTATAACAAGTAATATAGAGTTCAAAAACAAACAAATCAAAATGATGGAAGTTGAACTTGAAAACAATAAAAAAAAATTGAACTGGAAATAGCTTTATTAGAATTACAGTACAAAAAAATACATCTAATATAGAATGCATTGTATAGTATAAGTTCCTAGCCTACCTTCATATTACTATAGATAAATATTGTAAAAGAATTATATACCATTATTAAAAATAAGTTTCAATAAACTGCCTTCTCCTGATATTTCCTCTTATCGTGTTAGGAATATATCTCTGTATTTCTAATGGTTCCCGTGATGTTTGGTCATTGCTATTCTTTTCACCGGGAAACAGGTCTTACCTCATATCGATAGCAATATTGTGAAGCATGGCACATGCAACAATGGTTTTTTTAATAGTTTCAATATCCCCAAACATGCCTCTTAATAGGCAGCGAAACCTGTTTCCATAGACCAAAAAATCTTTCCACGGTGTTCCGGGTACGGATGGCATCAATTGTAGTTTTGTTCTTGCAGAGTTGTGGGGTTCAAACCTATATTTCAAACTAAAATCTTCGTCATGTAATTGAAATGGGATATCGTGTCCGATAATGTTGCTGACGGAATGTCTCCAGCATATCCAAAGCACCTAGATCTTCTAAATCCACAGATCGTTATTATCAACCATTTTCGAAACGCAAACCGAAAAAACAACAAAGGAATAAATCCAAACAACGGATATTGTATGACGTTTATTAGATTGATTTAATTTTGAGGTTATGTTTAGTACCAAAGATTCAAAGATAAACTAGGGGTCTCGTGGGTTTATCTTTAGTACCATAGATGTTACAGCAACTAGAGAAAAACTTCGTTTTGTAATAAGCTTTGGATTAGACCCTGGTTTATCAGCAGGTTTAAACCTAGACTATCATTAGTCTTCGTTTTGGAATAAGGCCTATGGGTCTAAAATGTCCCAGTTGCCCTCGTCACCTCTAGAGAAACTAGGGCTTAAGATTAGATAAGAGTTAATCTGAGTTAAGATACCTACTTGCATCTTGAATATGTATAAAAAGCAGGTACGTAGGGTGAAGTAGGGATAGATGCCTCAATAGTAGTTCTAAAAACCTAACTTCCGAATATCAGAATAAAATAATAGCATAAATGGCGTTATTAATAATAAGCGTTTGCCTCGCACGCCTCAGCGACCCGCCGCGCGCCGGCGCCGGAGGTTCAGTAGTGCGTACGCATCTCACCTGTGTAAGCGAATATTTGCGCCGCCAGTGCGACAAACGTATTAGGCTTATTTTTGTAAGTGCTTAGTGTCGAATAACTTTTGTCGTGGTTGTAAATTCTATTGTATTTTTATGAATTGTAAATTCTCTGGTTTATTAAGAAGATAGTTCGACGACATTATGAATTCATATGAAAACTATGAAATATTTATATTTTTCTATTATTAAAAAAGAAGACTGACAAACAACTTATGTTGCGATCTACTTACTCAAACAAAACAATTTCGTGGTTTTACAAAACAGCTGTTTAGTGAGGGGTGGGTCATTTACCTATCCTTGACTCTATATCTAGACCTATATATCCTCTATGACCTTAATATTTGTTAAGTAAATATCTGTATCGTAAAATTGATTAAAAAACTCCTAGTATCTCTAAAAGACCTATCTAACCATATGCCTCACGATGGGGTAGTAAAAAATCAACCCCATTTATTACCGTACAAATTCCAACACGATAAAACTAATAGTCTGCGAGCAACAGCAAGATTATTGACGGATGGACCGGCGGACCGACGGATATAGCAAAACTATACTTCTAGACTTTGGAACCCTAAAAAGCGATATTAGGTAGTAAACAAAACTATTGTCCGTTTTAATTTGTGTGACAAAGAATACCATGATTATTTGGAAGTAAATAAGGAACTTAAGAAGAAGACAGAAGAAAGATAGTTAGGAAAAGGATAATTTATTAGGAAGCAAAGAAGAAACAACTGCCTACCTACTGATCTCAGTAACAAATAAATGATTGAGAAAATGATAATTTCGACTGTTAACATTGCAATTAACATTGTCGGATGTACATTTTAGCGATTTTTATTTTATTGCATAAAAGGCCTTAGAATAATACTATAAATGCCCCCGTAAATTATTAAATCTCTAAAATCAACCATCTCAGTTTTTCTAAGTGGAAAAAGTAGTATGTTCAGTGCGCGCAATTAATATTGTCGCATAATGCATTGCGACATTGGTGGACAATGTTAGCGGGAGTAGCGCACACGTCGGTTTTATTTGTCAACACGTAAATAATTTTCGCCAATTATATTATAAATTAAATATTCCTGCTATGCCTCGACATAGACGGATATTTAACTTATTGGGTCCATCAGTTTCGCCACAAAACGATCGAAGTTTTGAAATAACGGACACTTTTGTGGAAACGCATACCTACAAGCAGAAAGAGAAAAAGTAAGTAAGAAAATATTTATTTTAATATTGCATTCATACCTAGCTTGAAGATATTAATGTATAATTTATTTATACTATTAGCTTATTATTGAATTCATATTTTTCTAGATAAAATGTTCAAAACTACTCTGAACCGACAATAATGTCGTATATGCCAGATACATCAATGTTTATGGTTTTCTGTTTCGTTTTCTGTGTTGGATGTGTCACATACTACATTATTGCTGGCTCGGATGTGGTTAAATTTTGTCGGATATGGTACTACAGACTTTGTTGCATGTTCATTTGATAAATAGTATTGTAGGATATACCAATTCCTACATTATTGCCTGCTGTGTGTTTGATTGTATCTTGTCGGATAAGGCATTACTGACTTTGTTACCTGTTTATTTCTCATTTCTTGGTGTCGGATGTACTGTACGGAAGTACTACATTCGATCAGCTGTCTGTCCGTCCGTCCGTCTGTCTGTCAGTGTGCTGTAACTCATAATACGCAAAAGCTAGACCTAAATTTCTAACTGCAATGGCTTGTTTTGTTTGCTAACATACATACAAATATTTTAGGAGAATCTTCACCTCTTCCGGCTGGATTTGAAGAGGAGCTTATACAACTGCAAGATCTGATTGGAGACATTTTTAGTGACAGTGAGAAAAGCTTAGACGTTCCTGACATAGTGAATCCGGTAAAGTCTTTTTCAGTATTGCAACTTTTATAGTTTTGCGTAAACAATTCTTATTTAACGTAACACAATTCGGCCCCTACCAAAAGTCTGTCTGTGTGTCTATCCTATCTCAGTGTCTATCTCTGTGTCTGTCTGTGGCGTCGTAGGTCCCTAACGGATGGACCCATTTTAATGGTTTTTTTTGTTTGATAGCTGATTAAGACTGATAAGGGAAAGAAGCGCCTTGCGCATAGAGAAAAGTACTTGTGGCACAAAGAAAACTGAAGAAAAACAGCAGCGAAGAATTCATGAACAAAAAAGGGAAGGTAGTCAAGTGTATGCGACAACGTAAAATGTTTTCCTGTTGTTGAGGCTCTTTACGTCCGTAAGAATTCAAGCAAGCTCTACCTAGAAGGCGTTGAAAGCATATCTCGGATGTATAAGCTATATTGTGAATGGTTCGATGATAGCAAATATTCCTCAAAAGCATCTACGAAAAGACAGTATAGAGAAATAGTTAATGCCAACTTCAACCTGGCACTGCACAGACCTAAGAAGGATAAATGTGATGTCTGTCACGTGTTTGAGAACAAATCGACTACTACGGATGAAGAGAAAGCTGCGTTTGATTTACACCAATGTCGCAAAAAAAGGCACGAGATTTAAAGAAATCCGACAAGCAGGACGCTCAAATCAATAAAGATGTTGTCGCTATTACCTTTGATTTTCAAAAAGTTTTAGTGACCGCTCACGGAGAAATCAGCGTACTTTACTACAAGAGGCGGTTCACTACATTGAATTTCACGGTCTATGATCTAGTATCCAAGATAGGCACTTGCTACATGTGGCATGAAGCAATCGCTCGGCGTGGCTCTATCGAAGTATCTAGTTGTCTACTCAACTTCATCAAATTCCATGCAGAGCGTGGCGTCAAGGAATTTCGTTTTTGGGCTGATAACTGCGCAGGCCAAAATAGGAACCGGATCGTGTTTTCACTCTACATGTTCGTAGCAAAAAAGAACGGAGTAACTGTGATCCATCGTTTTTTAGAAAAAGGTCACACACAAAATGAGGGAGACAGTGTGCACGCCACAGTAGAACGATCAAGCAAACGCAAAACGATTTGGGTGCCAGAAGAATGGAATTGCTTAGTCCGTTGGGCTAAATCTGAAGGTGACCCTTACGTCGTGAAAGAACTAAGACAAGAAGACATTTTCGATTTCAAAGCCTTGCTAGTAAACAAAAATTGGAAAAAGAATACCGAAAATGAGAAGGTGGCATGGAATTCCATAAGAGAGGTGAAAGTAAGTGCAGGACAGAACGACAGAATAGAGTACAAGTACGATTTTGATGATGAACCAAAGAAAATTATTATGTTGCGATCTGGCACCCGAAACAAGAAAAGGTTGGAAAATGAGCTTGAACTGAAACAGGCATATCAAGGGCCTTTGCCAATCAAAAAAGAAAAATACAAAGATTTGACGGATCTCTGCAAAGCGCTAATTATTCCTGAGCGCTCCCAGGAATTTTATTTAAAACTGCCTCACACCAACGCTTCTAATCTTACTCGTGATGAAAATGATTCAGAAGACGATTAGGTTTAAAACAAAGTAGGTTCTATCAAACTTATTCTAAAATATCTAATCTAACTGTAGTAAGTATAATAAGGTAGGCTTACACATGGTAAGAATAAACCATGTGCCATAAAAGGTTGTGAATTTAAATTGAGTTATGTTACTTATTTTATAGATGAGAGATCTATTCCTTACTGTCTTGAATATTTTTTTATTGTATTTTTTTATTAAGTAGATTAAAATAAAGGTACCTACGTTTATATAAAATGAGGCTGATCTCAAATGTAACATAATAAGACTGTATTTTAGTTCGTTGTTGAAGTTATAGGTAACTCAGTTTTTGTCTTATGAATCTTCTTTGATTTTTATTTAGTTTTCCAATAAAGGATTTAATTTGATTACTAACACAGTGACTTCTTATTTTCTGGGAATATTAAAAAATATGGCATGTACCTTACTTAAAGTGGTCAGGTAATGAGGCGTTTTTTGACAGCTGTTTTTAAGTGAAAAGTTCTGTCAATAATGTCAATGAACAATGTCTCCATACTCATGTGACATTGCCCAAGTCCCCGAAATAATGTCGTAAGTAGTATTTACATAATAAAATAAAAAAATATTTTACAAGCAATAACGTATTAAGTGGCACATTCAACATAAAGGAAATTTCAAAGTCCAGGCAATAATGTGGGTTGTGCCACATCTGACCAAATTCCGAAATTGTCGTTCAGATAATAATGTTGGATCTACCATATCCGACAAAATAGTTGCATGATTTAGTGGTTAACTATGTTGTATGTGCAGTTTCTTATATTTCCTATCATTTTAGATAAATTTGCATATACTACTACGTCAGGTAAATGATATATATTTGCCATACCAAATTTGGTTAAGGTACATTGACTATTGTTCACTTTATTCATATTTGAAACTTTGAACTGTAGGGCTGTACCCTAAAGTATCGAATTTTCAGATAAGGCTATGTTAATTGCTACGGTCGATTTATTAGAAAGCGTAGAAGAAACTGCCTATATACTGATCTCAATTTCAGATAAAATTGTGATTATTTAGAAGTTATGAAGAGCAAGAGTTATGAAAAGGTTAATTTATTGTATAGAACCTACTGTTAGAAACTACTATTAAATATAGGTATATAGATCTCAGTGTAAAAGAAAAAGATAGAAATAGGTAGGTAACGAAAAACGAGAATTAAAAAAAGGTAATAGAGCTTAATAATCCATGGTTATAGAAGTCGGAGTTAATCTAATTAGTTTACATTTAAAATCTGTTTTGTCCCATTGGGAGTCTATCCTCTTAAGCATTTTATGTTATTTCATGTATATCCTCCTTATCTTATCTATCGTATATCCTTTTAACTAAGGATAAAATAGTAAACTTGTTAAAACCACAGGAATTGTTGACATAATATCAATAGTTTTACACACTTTCGAAAAGTAGGGCATCTATCCCTACTTCACCCTACTGTACTAATAGTGTTATCTGAATAGTTCGTTGATAAAACAGCAGTTACAGCTCATGCGAATCTATTTATCTTACGAACTACCTATATAATGTAAAAATATAGCAGCATTTGTTCTGAATACATGTTTTAAAATTGGGAATCTAATCCAAGATCTGGTTGTGTTTGTAGTGGTTATTGAACCCCACAGGAGAGTACAAAAAATGAGATGCAAATGACAAAGTTCATAGACAACTACTGAAATAAACATGAAGAAGTTAATACTGAGATGTAAAGAGAATGTGCCGTGTCGCATGGTTATAGCTTTGATGATATTCAGCGTTTCTTGTGTGAATTATATGATGCGAGTTAACTTGAGCGTAAATCTCGTGCTCATGGTTCCATTGACCAACTACACATCGGTAAGTGACTGAATTAACTTCATATAGGTCATGGGTCAGCCTTTCTACTGTAGAAAGGCGTAAAGTCGCGCCTTCGCCCTCTTCATAATCTATGGTTAGTAATATTGTGGTACATACAAATATCATTTATTTTTTACTAAAATATACCATACTTTGATCTTTTAGATGCTTGAACACAAAAGTGGATCAAAAGATTGATTGTCATATAACGGTTTTAATATCATTTCAGGACACTCAAGTTAGTTTAAACTGGACAGCTTATGAGAGGGCTCAAGTACTAGGTAGCTTCTTCTGGGGCTACCTCATCGGATCAGGAGTCAGTGGGCCGTTCATACAGGTCTTGGGACCGAAAATTCTTATGTCAATAACAGCTCTGATCAGCGGTGTCTTGACGTTTTTAAGTCCAGCCGCATCTAAGCATAGTTACATTGCTATGGTTGTTTTGCGATTAGCTCTTGGATTGGTTTGTGTAAGTTAAAGGCAGGTTGCACAATTTTTTCTAATATTTTCAGTATTTTACTACCAGTCTGATCTGAATTTGTATTTAACAGGGCACCACGTTTCCTACTATGCATGCCCTAATATCCAAGTGGGCCGTCCCAACAGAAAAAGGCCGGTTCTTAGGCATGCTGATTGGAGGAGCTATCGGAACATTTTTCGCTTGGACAATATGCGGATATATTATTGAACCCTTGGGATGGGAATGGGGATTTTATATGTTTGGCATCATAAGTCTATTGTCAATATTTATGATCTGGTATTTTGTCTATGATAATCCGGAAAAACATCCACGGATTTCAATCGGAGAACTGCACTATGTTCAAGATGGATTATTGAGTGCCACCGGGAACACGGAAGAAAAGGTATGACAATATTTTTTGATCTTGATTGTTTTGTCTTCTTCTTCTTATCGTGTTATTCTTTATAACTTATTTTGAACCAGTTTTATGAAAGGATAAAAGTGGACCATTAATACTTTTTTTGTGCACCTGGCACATGTCATCGAACTTCGAACTTCTTCAGTTATTAGGACGAACACATAACCATAGAATAGGTATAGTGGTAGAGGTCCCACCACTACCAACAGACAACTAGTTCCATATATATGTAATTGATATGTGACGTATAGTAAATATTGTCTATTCTATTCTATCCTATTCTACTTATAGTCCATTGAAAAGTTACATTTGGGTATGCATTTGTCAGAGGACGCAATTTTATTTTTTTAATGTGTAGGGGGGGTCAGTAGAAGCTTAAGTTCAAGTTTGTGGGGTCGGCACCCTTGTCCCCCGGCCGCCATCTTGGAAAAGGGGGTGCAAAGGGTTTTCGCGCTGTATCTCGTAAACTAGTTACCTTACAGAAAATTTAATCAAACATAAAATGTAGCAAATTAAATTTCCTACAATTTTATTTCTATTACTTTTTATCGTCAAGTGACCAACAAAAAAGTTATAAACAAAAATAAATGAAAATTTTGTTTGTTTGTTCTAGGTTTTACAGCGCTCCAAACTTAAACGGATTCTCGAATGCTCATAGGGATGCAATAAAAACTAAAAATTAGGCTTACTTTTCTATCTATATTTTTTTTATTCATACAATTTATTATGATCTTAACATTCCTATGCTATTATTGAACTATGTTTGACCCTTTTACCCACCACCTATGAGGTATAACATGGGCAAAGTCAAATTTATAAAAATTTTGCAGAAGCATCCAGAGTTAGCAAGTGGAACTAAATTATTTATGAGTGAGAAAGTCGAGTCATCGTTACTCAGTGTTGTTGGCGAACGTTTTTTCGTCTTTTTATATGGCGGAAATAAAGACGATACTCTAGACACTCTGCGATACAAACGATTTGCTAAGACAGTGACAAAAAATGCATTAAAAAATGCATTAAATTTTTATAAATTTGACTTTGCCCATGTTATACCTCATAGGTGGTGGGTAAAAGGGTCAAACATAGTTCAATAATAGCATAGGAATGTTAAGATCATAATAAATTGTATGAATAAAAAAAATATAGATAGAAAAGTAAGCCTAATTTTTAGTTTTTATTGCATCCCTATGAGCATTCGAGAATCCGTTTAAGTTTGGAGCGCTGTAAAACCTAGAACAAACAAACAAAATTTTCATTTATTTTTGTTTATAACTTTTTTGTTGGTCACTTGACGATAAAAAGTAATAGAAATAAAATTGTAGGAAATTTAATTTGCTACATTTTATGTTTGATTAAATTTTCTGTAAGGTAACTAGTTTACGAGATACAGCGCGAAAACCCTTTGCACCCCCTTTTCCAAGATGGCGGCCGGGGGACAAGGGTGCCGACCCCACAAACTTGAACTTAAGCTTCTACTGACCCCCCCTACACATTAAAAAAATAAAATTGCGTCCTCTGACAAATGCACACTAAGGCCTAAAAAATGTAACATTTTAATGGACTATTATGGCTAGCAGTAGTATAGACTGCAACTTATTTCTTTTATATTTTGTTCTAGAAAATACCACCATACACAAATATTTTATTATCAATGCCGTGTTGGTCACTCGCTATACTGAACTTTGGGACTGGTTGGGGCATATACTTCGTTATAACTGCAGTCCCAAACTTTCTATCAAATGCTTTGGGATACGACACATCGTCTACTGGACTATTATCTGGAATTATCTATTTAACCAGATCATCCTGCGCTTTGGGATTCGGATATCTGGGAGATTTAATGTTGGAAAAGAAAATAACTTCTCTTAAAGTTTTGAGAAAAATTGCATGCGTTCTTTCTCATGTAGTGCCTGGCTGCCTCGTAGTTTGTATGGCGACTCCGGGCTACCAGCCATTATTCTATGTTGTACTGATGATGGTAGCTATGAGTGTAAATGGCTTTGTGACAGTATCCAGTGTTGCTAATCCCCACGATCTGACTAAGAAATATGTTGGAGCACTAACAGGACTGACCGGAACATTTACTACACTGGCTGGAACAGTGTCACCATTCGTCACGGCATTCTTTACCAAAGATGATGAGGTGACTACGATATTGGATGATGAACCTATAAATTCAATAATGTTACAAGTGTTGTTCAATACAGTTACAAGGAAAATTACAAGGATCTTTTCTCATCCTGACCTGTCAGCTCAGTTCGTAGTAGATCTGCCTTCTGCGTTGTAGGTTAAGGGTTTGACCATGGACGTACTCAGATTTTTTGAGGGTATTTAAACCCCTATTAGGTATTAAAGTGTAAATGAATTGTAGCTGAATCTCAATTTGACCAAATGTAAAATTTTAAAATAATGTTGTTACCTAATAAGCATAATGTTTTTCTTCGAGTCAGGGACCAGGGTGGGGTAGATGTTCCACCTTGCCCCACCGTGGGAACGCCCATGGGTTCGAACAAATACATTTGATGAACAAAGGTGTTTGTTCTGTACCTGGGTATTATAAGGTATCAGAAGTATGTTTTTAAAAATATATATGTATTCTTTCAGTCATCATGTAAACATGCTATGCTTAGTTTGGAGCTAGATGGTGTTGTATGCATTGTCTACAATATTTATTTATTTATTATACTTATCAATAAATAAATGAATATTGGATCGAGTCAGTGAAGTTATTGTTAACACCTAGGCAGTAGCCCAGGAGTTTCATGTTTCATGTATATGTATACAACCATTTGATTAATTATTTTTCAGACAAATGAAGAGCTATGGCGCCCCGTATTTTATACCGGTGGGCTTGTTTACATAGTCACCGGACTGCAGTTCTTGTTGTTTGGATCAACTGAGCTACAACCCTGGGACTCTCCTTCAGAAAATGTCGAGAAAACTAGTCAATATGTGAAAGACCAGAGGTCTAGTATCTCTCGTACTAGCTAATGTGACATTCAAATCGGTTGCCATGTTAATTATTAAGCATAACCCACACCTGCGCGACTTACGACTGCGAAGCGGGTGCGTCTGACGCGCGGCGGACGCTACCCATACTCTATCTATGGCGCTTTGTATACCTACGCGTACGCGAACACGTTGCACGTTGCATTGCAGACGCTCCCGCATCGCGTCCCGTGTCCTGCGTTACTGACGCGCTGGTTTGGTCAAAACTTATCATTACCATACTTTATGCCACAACTACCATACTTTTACACCATTATCGTTATTAGATTATATTATTATAAGTTAGGCGGAATGTGTGAAGGCTGAGATCGCTAAAGCCAAATAGTATACAAATAAATATACCTACTTACAATATTTTTGAGAATAAGTTTATCGATCTGTTTATACATGTCTTAAATAAAACGGTGAGGTTAAGTTACAAGTCATCATTTAATTCATTTTAGGTACAATTAATTTACAATATTCTATGTACAGACAGGTAAAGATAAAATCTATTTTATAATACCTATATCTAATTTATAGAACATGCATGACATGACACAAATAAGTCATAGGTTAAATAATGTAATCGTAGTATTTATATTTATCAAGAAAAAAAACATATTTATATTTCATTATTTAGCGTTCATATTTAGATACTTTAAACGCAAAATTGGTGTAAATCTTTTATGTTCTTAATATTGGTTGTAAAATAATTTTAAGCGTTTGTATTTAGATACTACCCATACGTTACGTATACATAAAATATTCAAACATGTAACCTTAACTTCTACATAAATAACAAATTTCACTTCATAATTTTTTCGGAAAATATTTTTCATCGTTATTACTTACTTATAAATTGAATAGGTAATGTATAATATTTGCTCTCAATTAAATTTATTACAAAATACAAATAAGATTGAAATTATCTTTACGTCTTTGGAATCACATCACCAAAACAGCTGATGTTATGGTCACAATATAAAATTTCAGGCGGGATTAAAAAAATGTCATAACTATGATGGCATAATTTAATAATAGTACCCGAAGTGTACCTTACGTAGTAATTACGCAACGTCTATATGTCGAAAACCACTTTAAATTAGAGATTATAACCTTTACAAGGAATACAGATTCGATTTTAGCTAACATCAAACAAGATCCATTATTGAACGGTTGTAAATTAAACGTATGATTCGGACTCTGTGTCGGACTCCGAGCAGTCCAGAGCTAAACCATTTTGTTGTTTATTGTCAATCCCGTTCCCGTCACGGTAGATCCGAGGCACAGATTTGGAGCGAGAGTTTTTTTCGTCCTTATTCACATGCACAGGTTGGAATTTTTTCAGCACTCTCTGGTACACCATCTTCCTTGGCGGTACAGGTGGAGGCATATGCGGTGGCTTTTTGCTATTCTGTTCACTCTCTGAACTCTGATACTCTGGCTGAACCGTGGTTGGAGTTGCCTTGTATATATCAGAGTACATATCAGACGTCTTGGATATTTTCCACGATTTGTCCATCAGGTTGCGGTAAACTGATGTGTACATGGGGTCGACGTATTGCGTCGGGTAGCAGTTTTCGTAAGAGTTCTCGCTGGCTGGCGATTCGCTGGACCTGCTTTTTGAAGAGTTCTTTGGCTGGTACAACGTATCGCTGCTGCTCGAGTCGCTGTGCGTGATAATGTTCGCTAATGACTTTGATTGGTTCAACTTGTTGTTATTGTAGTTCCGTAATCGGGACTTTTTCGCTTCATCCGAATCATTATGAACGTGGTCGATGTAAGAGTATGAATTTTGTAGCGGGACCATGTTGCGTTTTTCCTGTTCTCTGTTATTCGTCATCGGGCTTCCGTTACAGCTTTTATTGCACAAGTGCGATGGGTCGTACTGTCTCTTGCAACAGGTGCCGTTCAACATTTCGTAGTTGCCATTGCGCACTTTATCGATGTTGGTGGAGTGCCCCTCATTTACTTCTAAACTCTTCGTTCTCGCTGCTTGACGAGACCAGTCATTTCTTGTAAAAATGGTGGCTGCCGGTGATCCATTTCCTTCTTTGTTTTTCGAGGGTTCGCCTTGCGGCTGTCTCATTTGCCCGTAAATGTTTTCAGCAGTTTTGGTGTTGTAGTTGGCGCTTTTATTTTCCCATCCAGTGTAAACGCGGGCGTAGTTAGCGTTGGATAAAGCTTCTGAACGGGTCTGGTATTGATTTTGTCGTTGAATATTTTCGGTAAACATTGCTAGGTCATGTATGTTACTGTAGACAATATTTTCTTGACTAGATACTAGGTCATGCTTATTTTCTAATGCTTCTGCTTTCTGTTTTGATTCCAAAAGATTGTCAGAGCTCTTTGCTCTGTTGAAACTTTTTTGGGTTATGTTTTTGTCGGTATCTTGGGATTCTGCAAACATGCTGTAGACTTTAGAGGTTCTGGCTGCTTTAGAGACGAGGCTTCTTGGTGGTTTTTGAGGTTCAAATCCTGTGATGTATATTGATGGATTTTTTGCGTAGATATCTGCCGTGGAACGCTGCAGTGCCTGCTTGGATACGTAATTCCTTTCATCGATGCCGTTTGAGATTCCAATGTTAATTGAGTTATGAACATATCTATCGCCTATATACGGAGTATTGTAGATTTCTTCATTAGTGTTGCTGTAAATTTCTGTTTTATTAGAATAAATGTTTTGTCTCTGAGGTGCTTGAGGGAGACCGTTGACGTTGTGGTTATCAGCGTACCTTGGTACTTGTTGTATATTGCAGTTGGGGGTAGATAGGCTATGAGGGATATTTCGTGGAGCTGGACTGTTTCCTCCGTTACTATTAGAGTCGTCTTCTGACAAAGTTAACCCAGAATCCCGACTAAGAGATAACTTCTCTTTTCTTGGCGTCGTTAGTTCCATCGAGTCCAGGGATATACCCACCGAGTGTAGACTATCACTTTCCTCCGCTCCCGAATCCAATAAAGCATTAGAGGGTTCAGGACTGCCATTGCCTAAAAGACCAGTGATTTGCGGTCCAAATAAAGCTTCAGCTTTTACTATTAGAAGTTCGACTACCATTGGCACTGCTTTGGGAGACTTTTCACAGGGTGTGTGGGGCCACAAAAGGCTCGGGCCTACGCAGACTCCGAGGTTCATTGGGCACATGAGGTTTATGTTTGACTTCTTGGCGATGGCTTGTAAGAGGCACACGAAGTAAGTCAATAGAACGTAGTGAGCCTTGGGAAGTTGGAGAAGAAGCGAGCGTACTGCTGCAACTTTTTCAGTTTGAGGTAAACCTGGAAATAGAAACAAACCATAATAAATTATTAAGAACACCAACCACACAGAATGTATTTTTTTGAATCAATATTGCTAACAATTGCTTATTACAATTGCATAAGCATGCAATATTAATATAATACGTACCTAGTACTTGCAGCCAGGATGGATATAGATCCGCGGAGAGAAGAGGCTGGGGCAAGGCACGACAGAACTCCTTGACCAGTGCCGCCAGTAGCAAAACCGGTGCGCGATCTAACTCTGCACATTCTGCCCAAGGTCCCAGGGAATCCAACTGCAAAAAAATTTGAGTATAAGTCAGTTCACTTACAGAATAAAACAATGTAGTTCCCTAGATATTTTTCAAACATCTCCTCACCTTATCTCTCAGCAGTCTTAGCGCTTTAGCGTTTGCACTACGCCGAAACACGCCATGCGTTAGAGGGGCAACTGATCGTAGTCTCCTCAGCGCTTGAAGCAATGCTGGGGGTGGAGCTCCATTGCAGAGTCTTGTCAAGGACACACCGAAGAGACGTCCGCTGCGGCGGAGTAAGCGTAGGCCTTTTCCGGGGGTTGTGTTTCCACTACAAACAAAAAGGCATTACTTAAAAATGTTCAATAAGATTTTAGGATCTTAGGAAAAATCACGCATTGACGATACCTACGTTTAAAGCATGTTGTGGTCAGTTAAGTAAGTACTTACTTTTTCAAACTCTGGTTCTTTTTACGCAGTTCGAAGAGTAGGCCGCAAGGATTGTTTTTAGCGTTCACGTGTTCCAAGTCGAATCCATCTTCATTTGAAAGAGTTTGTCGTATTCTTGACATCTGAAATAATTACCACTTAGTATTCACGTCATAATAAGTAGCGAGTCGCATACCCAAATAGCATAACGATAGGAATTTGTATTACCAGTTGAGCAGTATAAGTGCTATTATTATCTCATTTCGATTGTTTTGTGTATACCTGAATAGCATGAGGTCTCTCAATCCCCCGCAAAGGCAGCGGTGGCGAATCCCTCCCAGTTCTAACGCAGAGAGTGAATTCGCTGATGGCTCCCCATCGTCCATCCCCTTCGTTTTCCCCTTCTCCGTCATTCCCATCTCCATCCTGGTTATTCTGGAGTATTCTTAGCGCGTGTTGTATGACACAGCGGGAACTCATTTCTGGGTTTACAAATACCGTTTTGCACTGAAAATTCAGATTATACGATTACAGGCGATCTGAATAAGAACTTTTATTTTGTAAATGAAGAAGTCATGAATCGTAAAAATCGCATATTATGCGCATGAGTGAGATATGTGTTTTAGTCTAGTGGGCGGAATGCTGACCTTTGAGATGACTTTGGCCAATATCATCAAACTCATTTATTTAATTTAATAGGTGATAGAAATTACCATGGAAATTTAAAAAGAGGAGAAAAATGTTGGTGTTACACTTACGATTTCAATAGAGCTTGTCGCGTCTTTGTAAAATATTTGGATATTCGTTGACTTCGGTTCCGTCGCTAATTGAGACGTGAGGGCGTTTTGGATTTTTCTAGAACAAATAAAGTGTGTTAGTTTTTTTTATGAAATGTCTGTGTATTTCATCCGTATGTTTTCTATTGGTATAGGTACACGCTGTAACCAGTAGCTGAGTTTAAGTACCCAACCGCAGCAAATCAAAAATTATATTCTTGCATGAGCATCTTTCCACATTATTGTTTTTTTCGTAACAACGAAAAAAAAAACAATTATGTGGCAAGCTTGAACAAAATCGTGCGAAACTAATTTTAGCCTTCAATATCACGAGTTTGTACACATTGAAACAAATAGTACCTACAATTATAAAATTCAAAGATGCGCTTACCTGTACCAAGTGTCTCTAGCAGCTTGCGTAGGGTACGTCGCGAGGTAGTTCACCACACCAGTCATCGTTGGCCATCCGATCAAAAAGCCGGTGTCCTCTCCTTCTTGCATTGAAAGCCACAGTTCGGCCAGTCTCACACTCTCTTTCAACTTAAAGCAATTGGCTCCTCTAGACTTGCCGACGAGCATTAAGTCGGAGAAGAGAAATAAATGGCGGTCTAGAGGTGGGGAGGTGGTTCCGAGGGGAGACAGCTGCACTGGGGCTTCCATGATGAACGTTCGGGGGGATAGGTTTGTATTGCTGGCACTGATTGTTGCACCGATGTCCAAGCTTGGTCGCTTGCGTAGGCTTTTTTGCTTCTGTGAAATAATAATATTAATAATTAGCGTGTGAATAATTAATTCACGTACAGTACTATCTTCTTGATACCTAGTGGAAAATAAGGTGACACTTATTCTCTACTTCTCTACATTGTAAATTTTTGGGTTTTACACTAAGTATTTGATTATATGAGCTGGACTCCAACGGCTTGTAAAGACTTGATTGGATAGATATAACAATGATTACCTGCGCATGATGGGATAGAAGCGCAGAAGGTGCGTCGGCATCGTGCAGCGCTAGGTAATCGTGAGGGAACAGGTCCTGAACCCTCTCTAGGTCCGAAAGCCGCGTCGCTCGCCGTCTGCCGCAGCCACTACCAACCAGCCGCTCATACTGGGCAAGTCGCTCGATCTGAAAATAGGCAGAATGACTTACATTAAATTTTGATTAACAAGAGTAAGCAACCACAGATAAAAATCAATGAAGTTTTGTAAAAACACAACACTAGAGTTATTTAAAAAAATATATAATCGTACAACCAGTGCATCCTGTTTTATAAATAAAATAAAATAGCGGCAAAATACTCAAGTAGGTACCCAAACCACCTCAGGCAAAGTTTATACCAAGATCCTTACCATAAAACTATACCCTGCGTCTATTTAATTCAAATATCGTTTACAAACAGGAAACTATTATCGAGACGGGCATGATTATGCCGATTAGAATCAGCTATTGAAAGTTAACTTATAATCTAAATTCTCATCATGCAGCTACGTGCTCCCGGGGGTGACTCCCAGCACACGGGCTCTAGACCGTGTCCGCGACAATGATACCTTATTATAAGGACAAAGGACCGTGAGAGTCTTACAAGACATTGTTTCTAATCGTACATCAATGGGTTCTGAACAAGAATCATCAAACACACCTAGAATCTATTTTTTGTCTATACAGTGTCGATAAGGTGAAGACACGTAACACTATAACCTTGTCGATTTCCCAGAAGTGAAAAAAGTACAATAAAAACGTGAACAATTATCTCATGATTGTAATTTTTTTTAGAGAACAAAAGTTTATTAAAATTATTTTACTAATTAAACCTTTGTTAAGGCGTTGCTTTCCGTAAATAAAGTTACAAAACAAGGAACATTTTTGCTTTATAACTTTTTTAGTGTCAGATTCCAGACTTCAAGTAGGACACAGATCAGTGAGGCGTAAAATTATGCGTTTGACTCACAGCACAGCTCGACCGACTCTACTCAAGGTGTTACGCGCAAATTGCAGCATTAATACATACTCTACATTCTAGGAAATCATAGCATGGCTTATCTGTGCAATATCCTGTGTTTCATACATCAGTAGCTGCTGGCCGGGTTTCGAATCTAGAACGTTCGTACATACCTAAACGTATAAACAAAGTTTATATTCCAAAATGCCCGAACTGACATTGCCACGACTTTAGGTTTAAATAGGATATTTTTTACGCTCATACAGATTGACGGTTATGACGGATGCCCACGCAAAAAATGAGAATTTTATTAACAGCACCATTATGAGTACTTAGTTATTGTACTCTGATGATGTGGAAGTTATTGTACTGTAAATAATTACATGTTAAAATGCGCACAACCGCGACGCATTATTGTGATTTTAATTTGAATGGACACACTGACACTGGCACCGTTACTCGATCAACAAATGTGGCCACATCATGTGCCTACTCTGTTATGGATTACGAAAGGATTATGTTCCTACTAAATCACATAATCCACGAGTTTTTAATAGCCACAAATGCAGTCTTTTAGTTTTATTAGCATTCGTGTTTCTTAGAAGCTCTATCTTGTCAATAAAACATTTGAAACAGCAACAATGGATTTTATAGGGTTTAGAAGCGCCGGCTGGACGCGTCGACGCGTCACCGCACGGGACCATTACTTTTTGTACATTCCTAGGATAAAACTTTAAAAAGCTCAACAATTTATGTTCAGATAAGGAGATCCATAAAAACTGATCAGCCGGATTTCAAAAGCTTAGATTGTTATTGTTTGCGCACTTGTTTGCCTCACCTTAGTTCCAAGTACCTCGAATTTGGAGCATCAAATAGGTAAATGTTTGTGTGTACACGGAACTGCACTTTCTACTTTAAATATTTACTCTGGAGTACCTACCTGAGTGGGTAAGATAAGGTGAACTGTCCTAAACTTGATAGGGCTGGTTGCACGTGCTTAGTGTCTACGTAGGAACGGCCCGTGCCTGCGCTTAAAAAATGTTCTTTATCTGTTCTTTACTCTCTTAAGTGGACACACCTAGACGACAGTTTAAAATGCTTTAAAATTATTACATTTTAAAAGATGTCAACCAATATGTCCAAAGGCTTGAATAGGTACACATATATATAAACACATTTTTTAATGTTACAAATGAAACTTCTCTAAATCTTTATTATACATTTATATTCAAAATTGTAGATTTAATATACTAGGTATCTTATTTACTAAAGTGACTCTCATACTAATGTCATTTGTTTAACATTCATGCTGTCTAAATAATATTTTTGGTTGTTATCTTTTACACAAAAGTGTTTTGCGGAATATTTTTTTTTGATTGTTTAATTATCACTAGGTAGAGATTAGCAATTATGTACCTACTAGAAGTGTAACAGTGCAGATACGTATCATGATGGCCACACAGGGCGTCACGTAAGACGTGCGTTATAGAAGCGTTATTAAATGTCACTACTAAGATACTGAGTGACGACCGAATTTGTTAATCTAAATGCAAATGTCTCTTTCTTTCTATTTAGTATTATAAAGATGTTATGTTTACATGTTTACTAAAAAATCTTATCTTTGAAGTATGGTTTATGAAGTAAGAATATATTCTCTGATTTTTTAAGGAATAACGTGAAACTTTCTACTTAGTAATAAAAACGTTGACAGCTTTAAAACCAAGGAATTTAAACCACGTTAATCACTAATCACAGTCATGCCCCACTTAACAAATGAGCCCTTTTCACTTGTAATACACTCGTGGCGCCATAATTATCTCAAATTATTGCTTGACATTGGTATTAAGGCAAATTTACTGCGCTAAAGGTTATTAACGGTATGCGGTATTCTCAGAACGCAATCACAATGTGAGTCATCATTGGACCCCTGTGAGATTGAAAGGAGGATGTCAGGCTCTTAGCAGTAACAAGTTAGACGTTTTATAAGTATACGTTTTTTATAAGTATAAGTATAAATATAGTATAAATGCTGAGTACGTTCCGTCAGCCTTCTGGTTCTCATAGTTCTATCATTATGACAGCTTTGCTTTGTTTGGGGCTAGATGGCTGTGTGTAATAGTCCATAGATATTTATTAATGTATTTCTTTTTGTGTTTATTTTATTTTCTGTTTTGTATGTTTTGTTTGTTTATTTCTTCTTAATTTGTAATGTAGATTTGTAGATTTGTAATGTCATAATCTTAATAGAATTGGTCCTAACGGTACACCAACGTGAATTGTAGACACTGCAATCCGCAAATGCTGAGTTAGGGTCCATTTTGCGGCAACCGTTAATTATGTTAGTATGTATAGGGTTATTGTATTTTTGTCAATTATAATGTGTTGTTGCAAATAAAAACTTATTCTATTATATTTTCCTCACCTTAGGAACGCAGTTATAATAACTCATACATTGGCGCACCTAACTTTTGGGCTGATTCTTAGAGAAGTACCGCGTCAAACAAGATAGTAGCGCAATAGAAAGAGATACACTTTGTTGGTAAATATAAGCACGTGTGCGAGCTGAATTATACTTTGGTGCGTAATAGCAAGAGTCGTTATTTATGTAAAGGTTTTGAGTCTGCCTTCGGTACTTGTACTAATAACTATTCTGTGGCAGTACAGTCGTGTACCTACATATAAATGAGTACCTAATATAACTTATAAGTATTCTACATGGATAATCTGACGTATGATCACTTCAACTTCAACATCCATTGCTGCAATAATGGAAATTTTAGGTTAGGTGACATTTCGGACAAAATATTTTCGGACACTTTGACCGAAAAAATATACTTTCGATTAAATATTATTACTTCCCACAATGCTACCGGTTTACAAGTAACTAATTTTTTATTTATTATATTTATCTAATTAAATACACAGTTTTGATTATAACAGTAAGCAATTGAGATAAGCAGTATTAAATCAATGCAATAAACACCAGAGAAATTGGATTCAATACAATCGTGAGCATTAACTCTCGTAACCTCAGTCGTAACTTTACACTTGAAGCTGTTTCACCGTTCAACCGTAGAATAAATAATAATAACTACAGGTACTAAATATACTTCTGTACAGAAGGCTTGTTTGTAAAAATAATTGCATTCTAACCCAATCAAAATTGTCTCTAAGCAGTCTCTCTAAGGTTCATTTTTGAACGAATCACCATAATATGCACCATTTAATCTCAAAGATTGAATTTCATTCTTGCTATTCGGTAGTTAATATCTGAGGAGACATACGCTATGTTATGATACCCTACACCATATAGGTCGTATTCCTCGAATGTTCGTTAGACACCTGAGAGTGCCATTTGTACTTGAATGCCAGGAAGATGTCTTTCTACTAGGAATTCATGAGTCAGACCGTTATCAGCTAAATGTTCAGACAGCTATGTTTTACAAAAAAAACAGATAACATTGAAAAAATACACCAACAAAAGCTTGTGAGTCAAAAGCTTTTTAACTTGTAATTTCGGACAAACTTTAGATTTTTTATCAACAGCTAAATAGTTCATTGTAAAGAAATTGATGGACATAATACGTCGTCTCAAGTAGGTATTAGTTTCGCGAATTTCTAAATCAATGAATTGTGTTCAATTCCATTGATAGGTTCTTTTTGTATGACTTTAAACCCTGATCCGCGGCATTGTTGCCCAAACTGCCAACTCATTGTTGGTGAAAACAATCCAGAGATCTCCGATTAATGATAATTCATTTCACTTTTGGGCAGAATACCGTTTAGTAAAAGTGATATGTATGAAAGGTCACAGATAGAAACTGAGACGAATTATCTCTTTAGTTCAACACGGTTTGCTCACTCATTTTGTTTTAAAATATCCCGTTGTAATGCGTCAAGAAATCTAGAAATTGCCAGATTAATGTTTTCGTTTTGGAAAGATGAAGGAATTTTTGCTCTTAAGCGAACACAACTAGAGTGCGACCTCAATTGAGACGAATACTTTCAATTTGTAGTTTTAATGCACACCAATGAAGAACATAAGGTTTCTTTGTTTGGTAACTGTGTTAATTACGCTTATTCAATCATCAACGGGAAGCTACGGGATTTGATCTCATCCAGTATTCACAGAATATACCGTTAGAAATTTAACTAAATCAACCAGTGTAATGAAAGGATTAAAACGCGTCTCAGAGACTTTTTGATGCATTTGGCACATGTTTTCAAACTTAATAGGTTCTATGACATGCCGGCTTCCGCACAATGTTTTCTTTCACCGTTTGAGAGTACTAATATAACGCACATCAATTTAACGAACATAACGAACATAACGAACATAAAAGTCCATTGGTGCACGACTAGAATCGAACCCACGACCTTAGGATCCACCGTCTAATATAAAAAGCAAGCTATCATTACAGTAACACCTACACAACAATATAACAATATAAGTGACTTACAAATAAAATACCAAATCACTTACACGGAATATTGACACGAAATAATGCTTGTAATTGTAGAACGCTTCTCGTGAGTCGTTAATCATAAAGAAAGCGACCAAAGAAGACATCATCGTGGAATTCTCGATCGGGAATGATGTAGGGCTGCTGCGGTTTTTTCGAAAAGCAATACACGGGCAATAAAAAAAAACATGCGATTTGTTGATATAAGAGTGTGCTATAGTTTAGCTAGAGTTGCGTCATAGCAATAAAAATATATAATAATACTAGTCCCGTTCGAGACTTCGTCCGCGCGTTTTAAAAAGAAAAAAATATATCTAATTGTACTGACTGTACCGCTATCTACCTGATATCTGATTTGTGAATCTAAACTATCCAGGGCGCCACCCAAATGCATACAAAAAAAATCATTCGGTCCAGCCGTTTAGGAGGAGTTCAGTGACATAAACACGTACAGTAGAATTATATATATAAAGAATAGATATTGTGCGAAAACAAATTGCTACTTCATATTGAGTTGATAATTTGTTCACTGACTTATATGAAGGAAGGACGGATTGATAAATATGTCATTGGCTGTTAAGCGCGCGTATTTCTGTAGATGAACAATTAGTTCCGTTGATTCCTCATAATCGTTGTTTTGTTGCCCAATTTAAATTGCCCGTATGAGAGCACTATAATGCATTCTGGGCCGAATCATGCGCAGGATCGCGGTCAATGGCCCGCTTGTGCTCGCTCCTCAACTTTTAAATAAGGACGAGAAAAATCTCAACTGTCTCTCGAATAAGCAGAACTTTCATGAGCATTGTATACAACTCAAATGGCAAGAGTTCGCAACAGTGTAAGGTCATGTTTTGATCGTCCAAACCTTTGTAAGCTCAATAAATAAGTGACAACTTATCAATGAGGCGAATAATACTCACACATTTAGCAATCCTTCGTTCTATTGCTTCACAATTAAATGGCAAGCACATAGAATACGCATCATTACACATTAACAAAACCTACTCTTTAGTGGGTTTGAGTGACGGCACATCAAATTGGGTTACGTAACTTTAATTCAACAATAGATCGACCGTCGATCACGCATTGGAGACGATTTTAAATAAGTCTATGGGAGAAAGTACTTCGCTCCGGGCGGACACGTAACGCAGCGGTGTGCACTCCGTCTTAAGATTGCATTTCGAACCCATTTCCATACCAACGTACTTCTCCATTAAACAAACATTATATCGGTATTATACTAATCAGCCTACCTAGCCTCAAAAACTTAAAATCGTTTGTTACTTACTAATGTTAGTAAAAACGGGTGTTAAAACGTTACGGAAGGTAATTTTGCGTGATAACGTCATAAGAAAACATTGATCAAAAATTGCAGATTTTTCATTCTATTAAGATGCGTCACAAGCCAAACGCTTAGGCCGATCGTGCCTCTCTATCGCTTGTTCCGCGCTCTCGCTTGCACACACGGCTCAGGCGGAACGTGACAATTTTTTGTACGTGCATCCGGCGATTATCGATTTATAAGACGTTATCGCGTCAAAAATATTTTAAGTATGTAAGTACGAGTTTTATTTAACTCAGCCAGAAATAACTCTCAGTGTAAGTATGAAAATGTGCCCGTGTATGAATGAGATGTGATGTTAATTGAGGCGAGCGAACACCCCCGCGGTCAATCAGACTGACCTTTAGACGAACACTCCATATGTAACACACGCTACAGGCAGTACGAGCCATGCAAGTTACCAAACCCTGATTGGATTGATAAGTGACATTTACGTTGCCAGGTTACACAGTGCATAAGAAAAAGTCGATTGGCCTGTCGTTTCACAAGCACATGAGACTCGACAGCACACAATTCGATCAGACCATCCATCGACTTGCCTAGCGATGAAAAATATGCATATGCAAACAATGCATATCACTATACAAAACTACGTGAAATGCTTGGCATAGTACAACATACATGAGAGCAATGGTGGTCTACTGGTAGTCTGTCCGTCTTCCAACCATAAGGTCGTGGGTTCTAATCCGGCCGTCAACGGATTATTTTGTTTGAAAAATGTATGCGCTGTACATACAAGTACTGTGAATTGTGAGAAAACCGGCATGTCGTAGATCCTAAAAAGTTCGAAGACATGTACCAACTGCACGAAATGAGCCTCTGAGACGCACTTCAATCCTTTCACCACTGTGGTACGAAGAAACAAGTGACACGATAAGAAAAACAATAAGATATACAACAAAATCAAGGGAAGTTGGAACGTATTTTCTATTATGTTAAATAATGTCAGGTTTTAGTGACCATTCGAGCCATGACGGTGTTCGAATTTGTGCTAGCCAGTCAAGTAAAAACGAATTTCTAGAACGCATGGTGGAAAAATATTGATTTACGCAATAATCACATTAGACGACCATCTTTATACAACTTTATCTCCGAAAGCTGAACCGAAGAAATTAAATCCGAACACCGTTAAATATTTGATCGGATTTGCGTCAGCCGCATAATACGGGATGGATGTTACACCCAGGTAAAGAACCTTCGTTAAAATATGTTTAGAGATAGCTATTACGTAATCTAGCTAATATTTTACGACTAAAATACTTGGTTTATAACAAATAAAAGGACATCTAAACAAAATAAGAGCCATAAAATATTCATTGAAATTCCAAAAAATATTTTAATTGTTTTTTAAAACCAGGCAAATTCTTGCCTGTTTAGATAAGCAGCAACTATGAAAAACAAACATAAGTAGGATAAATTAACCTTGAAACCGCATCGGCTTCATCTTGACCATACAAGACACTCTATATAATCCGTTTATACATATTATATTTACTAGACAATAGAGCGAGTGGGCAGTAGCTTGGAAAAGTGTCGATAACTGGCTCAGTGGTAACTTTCACATTGCGTAAGCAGCGGCATTGTTTATCTTTACATTTACATCATCAGGTCTCGCATCAACGTGTGCTCGATTGATTCACGACTTTTGATTCCTCAATTGGCTGGACCACTAGATCGAGTGAGTACGCACTCACCACTTTTGTCACATCATACATCGCACTCTTATAGAGCGGTTTGATAAACTGGTAGGAAAAAAACACCAACCAATATGAGTATCGTCCATCAATATTTATAAAAAAAAATACCCATTCCAACTAATATTACCTCCTACGGCCCTTCAAAGACGGACAACGCTTTTTGAGAAACCAAAACTTGAAATTACGTAAAGCATGTAACTGTAAAATGATTTATACCTACACAATTTATTAGCAAGTCGTGAAATACTTTTGCATACATGATTTACCTTTCAAAATATTTGCTTATAAGATAATACAAGATGTGTGTGATCTTCAATGTAATTGCCTAATAGTTAATTAGACTTAGTGATGTAAAAATCGCTATAAGATAGTAGTTAACTTAATCTTTTATAACAGAAAGTTATAAAGGATTAAACCCTAAACTTAATAATTTATAATTATTCAAATAATGCTTAAAGCACTTAACTGAAAAGGTAGGCATTTAGACATATTCAGCCATATTATTTAAATAACACAAAAGCATAATTTCGATACAGATTTTTCAATAATTTAATTTGAAACATAAACATATTACCTGATCGTATTAGGCTGTGGGTATAGTAAAGGCTGTAAAGTTACTCAACCTCTTTTAAAGCTGACTGTACTTTTGCTGGTTCTCTAAGTTACAATAGTTACAATAGAGTAAGTATAATAGGACAATAAAATACAATATACACATGGATCTATCATTATCTGCAAAAGACACGATCACCTTGAGCTTATAACACCAATTCTTATGTTCAATTACATAAAGAAACGATTACAAATAATTATTGAATTGAATAGCATTAATATTTATTTAAAGGTAGGGTATGGCATTTTATTAGCTGATTGTAATAAACTTGCATAACTTCGTTGGTTTATCCGCTCACAGGGTTTTAATATTAATTTTAAAACACTACATTTTATCTCTAAAAACTCTTTGTTTCGTCATATTTATTTTTTATTTTTAATTCCGAAGAAAGCTTTAATTCGAAGGGGACGCCCGAGGATGCATTCGAGCGAAGAGAACCACTCCGTGCTTTCCGGAATGTCATTCCGACACACGCAATGGACAACAACCTCGACAATTAAAGTGAGGACGCTGGTTACGGCTTTGTTTTTTACGCATTTCCCGCTTTTTTGCTCCCATTACATACTTATAATACATTTACTTGAAAACATACCACGAATACGACAAAAATGTCGCAGAGCTATACGACTTAATGATGCCGTGGAACGAATACCATAATCTTGAAATAACAGATTGTAATTTCTACAATATTTGTTCTAAATAGAGAAACCAAAAGTCCTTAATCCCTAAATTTTTGTAAGGAGTTTGAATGATTAATGATTTGTGAACAAAACGAACGCTTCTCCAGTTTTTCACACCTCTTTACAAACACTTGCACTGATTTAGTTTTCTTGGTAACCTTATCACAATAATTCGTGCAGTAAATATTTTGTTAGGACGTTTCTGATGAAAACTCTGGATATATTTTTGCCTGCTTATGATCACGTAGACGGCACGAGAGGAAGTTTCTTATTATAGACAAATACTGACTTGTCGGTCACTGGTCCAACACCAGGAATCTTTTCATTCAGTCACGTCCATCTTTTAAAGGAATAAAATGTAATTTGCAAGTCCAAATTTGGAAGACTCTTTAGCGCGGAACTCAATGATTTGTTTGTGGCATTATGCCGTGTTCAACTCTTTGTATAATGAGAAAACAGATTGCTGCTTTTTACTCCGCGGTATTGTTTATTGTATAGCAAATTTTCAAAGGCGCCTTGTTGTGAGAAACAATACCACAGTCTGTACGATCATAGCGGAACACAGAATACCCCTGCAGGACGCCAATAATACTCCAGATCCTGACTCAGTCGGCCAGTCACCTCGCTCCCAGCACATGTTATTTTGAATCAGATTGCAAGAACTATTTCCGTCAATCCTAGAGGGTTGATCAACGCCTTTGTGCTTCGTCACGCAACTATTACATTCACACTTACGAATTACGTGTCTACTTTGGTAATAAGGCATAGTTGGTATATGGAACGACTTCAAAGAATTTCACCCAGTTACAGCGCTTCCTTAGTTTAGTGAGATGGGAACTAGAGATGTACAATACGTGCAGTACAATGATGCGAGGCCTATTAGCCGATCGGTACACCGTTCCGCGAACACAGAACAATGGCGGATAATTTTGTAATGTCTTCTTATTACCATGCATGGCGCAACTACTCTTGTATACCTTACCATGCCGTTGGATATTATTCATACCATGCTATTGGTTATTTTAAATATAATTCTGTACGGTGTTTGCATTATTAAATGCGGAATGTGTTTTGTTATTACAGGTAAGGATCTATTGAGTTTTAACACAAACTTTACCCTTCTTACTTTCATGATACCTTATTTTGAATACCATAACAATTTAAAGATAATCTACAGTGCCATGTACGTTTTAAAGTGAACGTTTTAAAAACATCAATACATTGTATTAATAAGTTATATAGTCATAACTAGTCTAGAACATCTAGTTAGGCTAGTTATAGCTGACCTTGGAAACTCAAAGCTGCTAACAACCTGCTGACTTTACTGAGCAGCAGATGCACGATCCATATACAGTCCGTTAATTGCAATCATCGAATTGCCGTTTTTACCGTGAAGCGTGCGCGCATCGCACCGGGCGTAGTTTTTGCCCAAAAACTCGTACACACTGCAGTTTGCGCATCTTGGAATTAGTCTCAAGGTTTTCTGGTTATTTTTAAAACAATTAAAATGAACCAGCTGTATGCTGCTTGCAGATCAAGCGTAGCAAGATGCCTCTTAAAAGATGCATGCTATTTTTTGCGGAATATGTTGAATGTATAGCAATGTAGCTCTTACTAATCTAGTTGGGTACTGGATTGTGAAATATTAATGACGTTATGTTTAAAACTACAAGTAAGCCGAGGTTATAGAAAAAAATATTGTTTGAGCCAATAAACAAATCATTATTTTTAAATGTTCATTATTTAAGACGTACAAGCAAAGCTAATCAAATACTTAATTTTGGATCATTAATCTTTATACATTTTATTAGATTCTCGTTTAATAAACACACTACATTCAATTTACTTTTACATTCAAACAGTTAACATAGATAACTGGAAAAGCTATTAAAACGTAATCCAAGGATCTTTAAAGCAATCCCTGGGGGCTCAATCTTACTACCTGTTTATCAATCTATGGTATTACCCTAGAAAGTACTGTGTAACCTGTGGTGTTATTACCCAGCATGTATTCAATAAACTGTGTTATTGGTCGTAGTGAGTGTTGAGTATGCTGTGTACGCCATAAACATAACCATGCAGTCCTTAATTTTGTGAGGTTGATCTCCATTAGATACGCTTTCATCTTGGGATTATAAATGTAACGAACGCGATGTGATGGGATGCCATAAACTAAGCAGCGCGTGAGTTGATAGTTTATAAAAAGGACACCACGAGTTTTTCTCTTCGGGCATGCGTCACTTATTTTTTTTGGCCACTTTCCGTTACGTATTGAAAGCAAAAAATGGGTTTTACTTAGCTGAAATAGAAATCAAGAAATGAAGGAATTTAGAAGAGACATTTTTGGAGTTAAATATAGATTATATATTTACATAAAAATCATATTTATACCTACACAAAATATCCAAGGACCACCTGTATTATATTTTATAGTAAAATCTATCTATCTATCTAAACTAAAACCTTTAAACGAGCTATTCTTTGGAATATTCTTTAGCTATTCGTTGGAAACGGTACCAACGATGTTCATGAAATTTAGTATGCACGGGGTTTAAGGGGCAAAAAATCGCTGTTTCATTTTTAAAAAACATCGTTTTATTCGTATTTTATCGGTATAAAACATGAATAAAACGACGTTTTCCCTTTGTTTTTTTTTAGTTTTTCGGAAAGCTCGGTCTTCTAGGTACTATTCAACACGAAACCGATTTTTTTATCAGTTGCATCTTGACACCCTTAAAAGTTTCAGCATTGTTTAAATCAGACAAATTCTCTTTGAATGAAAAAAATACATATTCAGAAGTTATGTGGATATATAATAGCGCTCATATTATGTATGCCCCTCTTTGTATTGACACGATTGTAATCAAAGATAAGAGTGATAACACGAATTAAAACTGTGTTGAATTAATTAAATCGATCAATCACTTAATTGCTACTGAGACTTGAGACAGATTAAAGAGGAAAGCCAACTCACTTTTTTGAACCGCGACAAGGGATCCATGAAAAAAAAGATTGCATAGCTTACATCTTCCAATCATTTTCATACAACAGACGAATAATACAAATAAAAAATGTTCAGAGCAGCAGCATCAGGTAATAGATAATTCGTAGAAATCACTTAAAGAACAAGCCGTACTTTATAAGCTGTGTAAGTGAGCTTTTATATGGAGTTTTAGGTTACTCGTCTATAAAATGTGGATCAGTGTTCAGACGGATAATTAACGATTCTTATGAAATATGATTTAATCTATGGCGGAGAAGCTTTCCATCACATTATGTAATGTTTTATACAGATGCAATCACAAAGTAGAGCGTTTGAAGAGTTGAAAATGTGATATTTATTTCAATTAAACAACTTTTCGATACGAAATATTTTGAAGCTTAGGGAGGCCTTTACCCAGCAATGAATAAAGTCAGGCTATGATATAATGATTACTTATAAAAAGATATCCCTATACATATAAAAATCTTGTGTCACAGTTTGTTCGTGTTTATACTCCTCTGAAACGGCTTGACCGATTTTGATGAAATTTTATATGTATATTCAGTAGGTCTGAGAATAGGTTTATAAGTAATTTTTATACCCCTAAGTGTTAAGGGTTGCTCACCCCAAAAAACATTTTTTTATATTCAATAAGGCAAAACAACGTTTGCCGGGTCAGCTAGTACTTTATAAAAACATAAGAATTTTGTTTAATAGAGGGTATAAAAAATACCTAAGCACTTACTAACTAAAGTTATTTTTAAGCTCACAAACATGGCAGGACATCGTTTTGTGTCAAAGCGGTTCCTATTCGTGTAAACAACACGCATAAGCTATTTAAAATTGGGCTATTTGGCTCCGGGCAGATCTTCGGTTTATTCATTAGGTAATTATTAACTATGATACTTTTTGTCCCTCAGGTAACAGTCATATTATTATTAAATGTTCTATTTAAAGGTTTTTGTGGTTTAAGGAAAAGGTTGATTGCTTCGAAAGTATTTTTGGTTGAATGAAGTAAACGTACGGAATTTTATTAAAATATAGATTTTGAAGCTTTTTAGATTTGAAATCACACTAATATTATAAAGGCGAAAGTTTGTGAGTGTGTGAGTGTGTATGTTTGTTACTTCTTCACGTCTAAACGGCTGGAGAGATTTTAATTAAATTTGGTATGGAGTTAGCTAGCACCTTGGATTAACACATAGGCTACGTTTTACTGCGTTTTTTTTGTTTGTTACCGCGGGGCACAGCTAGTCATATATAGATGTAATAAGAGAAATAATATGTGTTCACAATAATATGTTTTTCTTCGTATAATATGAATGTATTTACTAAAAATAAGTAAGTAGTATTACATAGCATATTATGGGAGCCAGATGACTGATAGAATACCTATCTATTTTTATATACATATGATACTTTATAACACCCATAGAACAAACATCTATTTTCATCAAATAATACCCCACTATACAGGCTTTTTAGTCCTAGTGTGGGGAACAGAGTCACTTAGCGGTACTACTCTTATATTTATTTATAGGAAAATTATTATTAGAACATAATTGTGTACCAGCTCTCTGTTTTTTTGAAAATAAATTATTGAAATAAATTTGAAAATAAATTATATTTTGAAAATAACATGTTTAGAGAATCCTTTGAGAGAACTGAACCATCAGCCTACAGCGCAGAAGGCAGAACTACTGAGCGTCGAGGCCAGACTTCTATTATAGACTTTTTTAATGAATAGTAATGAGATACTACTAAAGCAAATACTAAACTATAGCAAGCTTACTAAAGCCATAAGTAAGGCATCTCAACGTTACAAATGCAAATTCTACAATTCCTTTAACGAGCATTTTTTTATCTGATTGATCTTTAATCATACCGAGGCTCCATGTAAATTACATCGGTATTGTTGTGGACAATATACATGGCACGATAATCATCGGGTACACACAATCGCGACACGATTTTTAAACCAGCATTACATTGAGTGCGTAGAACCATTACTCTGTGCGCTGAATGTTTTATAAACAGGCATTGTATTCGCAATTGGAATACAGTCGTGATGTCGGTGTGGATCATGGTGAAGTGTAGCAATTTTAAAGCACATGCAGAGATGTTTAACAATGTGACAGGATGGGAGATAAAGTTAAGCTAAATGTCTACCATTCAACACCTCGCGTTGTAAATTCTGTGATGTAACATTAAAATAGTCAACAAGATACTTCGTGAAGATCCAAAGTGATAACATTGAGAAAATTACTGGTCGTTATAAAAAACGTTTAACTTACGCATAGTTATTATTAAGGACTATCTGCCATTCATTATAAACACGAGAGATAAATTACTTAGGTTTGTCTATAATGTAGGTAGGTAGGTAGGTATGTATGTATAGTCTATGTATACTTAGTAAATAATTGTGTTTTATTCAAACGTTAATCTTTAGATCCCTATATTCAGGCACCGTATAAAACATTCAGTGACTTCGTTTGTATTGCAGTTTTACAGACTTCACTCCTTTTATAAATACTTACGTAAGTAAGTATTTTTAAGTATTCATAAGTTTATTAGTATTAGTATTTTAAAAATCACAGGTAGGTAACTACCTGTGATTTTTAAGTTCAGAGTTTCTTATATAAAAGTATGAGATGATACTTTATAATCATTAAAGTAATGTGATATTGATGGATAATTAACGCAAACCGATTTTTGTATAAAATTATTAATTATACAATAAGAAATTGTAAAAGTCTCCTTAGTAAATAAACAACTATTAAAATTTGTCTTCGTCAATGGCGGTCATCCAACCAAACATCCTATTGAATAAGTAATTCTTGGGGGGAATCCTTAAAAAATAAATAATGTAATCAGGCGCACTCACATGCATCATTTAAATGTCCTGCTAAACTGCAGTTAGTGCGCACTAACACGGGCACATCACTGGTTCTGTTTCGTGCTGGCACTGAGAAAATGCAAGTCCATTTCTTGTTTACCACTAGTTACCGGCTAGTGATATTGCACGCGAGTCGTGCGGCTAGGCGCGGTGCGCGAGGAAGACTGCGCTTGCGCAGCCACGACGTCGACGCAGCCGAACCGTGACGCGCATCAGACGCCCTACGGACTACGCGCTACACCTACTATGCTATCTCTATAAAACTTTTAATACTATACACACAAGAGCGGTCCTAAAACTCTTAACGATTGTTCCAAACTAAAATAAAATCGTCGACCCTTCCTCAATTCTGATTTTATGGGACAACTTTATCTCGCAGTAAAAAAAAAACAGGTCATAGAAATTGGTCTTAATGGCAAAAAAGTAAAAGTAATTATAAAATATCATAGCTTAAGCATAACTTGAGCAGCAATAACCCTTGAGCAGTTTGATATCATACAATCACAGAACAACAATCCCAAAAACCGGTCGTTGCGAAAATAGGCTCGTATCGCGATCGCGATGTTAAAAACTGTATACAATAGCCAGTAGGTCAAAGTTATTTACCAGTGACAGATAGAGTATAAATCATCCGTGTAACATATCAATGCAATAGTAATGTGAATGGTTATATTAAAGAGTTTCGTGATGGCGTGCACGCGCCGATACGCAGCCGGAGGCGATGGGAAGTAGAGTATGTCGCGATACATCAATCACAAACATTAAAAGAACGTAACATAGCAGGCTTTACGCACTACGATAGCGTAAAAGTTGTAAAAAATTATGGTGTGACTTTGAGAAACTGCCTCTACGTTTCACTTGAGGGGTTCGTTTCCTCCATTTAGTCTCGATGATGTCTCAAAGAATGGTTTTCATCAAAGAATGCTTTACTTGTTTTGATAAATTTATTGAATACGCTCATTTGGAAGAACATAGGTGTTTGTTCTGTGTTTGGGTGTACTAAAATTATGTATTTGACTATTTGGCTCCGGGCAGTAGGTACTTGTAAGTATATAAATATTCTATCTGAATTATATTCTCGTTGTTGAACAAACTGTTGCAGAAGAATCGCTTGCTGATACATTAGATTAGATATAAACAAATTTAATGTATATTTATATATGTTTTATTAACTTGTATAAAGAAAACAATAAAGGCATATTTTATTTGATTTATTTAAAATAGTTTTATAACATATTCTATCAGTCATTCCCCTTTGGGTTCTAAATACAAGCTTTGCTTAGCTTGGGGTCAGATGGTGCTATGTGAATTGTCCATAAATATTTATGAATGTATTTTGCAAGATGTCCGCAAAAATGATTATTAGAATGCATTAAACACACTTGTTCACGATAGAACATTTAGGTATACTGAATCAGCTGAAATCAAATATTGAACAACTTTACATTTTGAGAAACACGGGCTTTACTCAGGTATTATTTTGTCGATGAAGGCACCGACACTGTTTTGCGAACCGTGAACTTGAGCGGCAACGAGCGGACCGCGGATTAAACTGACCCTGATGAAGAATCTCTAGATGAATCGAAACAGTGTCGGTACGTCGACAAAAAAATACGTGAGTAAAGTCCGTGTTTATCAAAAAGTACAACTCACGAAAGTTTTGAAATTGAACCACTTTTCGCCGATATCCTTTGTCCAGGTCCATGTTGTGGATTTGTATAATGCAATCTGCATTGATCTGTGTCTAGATTACTAAATATTTGACCTACATCCTATAATGGTCAGGTCAGACAGGAATAGCTCTGCACAGAACCGGCTTATCCACTAATTTATAACCAAAACGCTTTAAAACCGATATTTATAATTCATCTATCGCGATGTTGAAACATCCGACAGCGGCTAGTCTCACTAGCGATTGCAACTCGGTTGTCAACTTACCTAGTTGGATAACGTATTAGGCAATTGGTTTATTTAATTAATTAAATGTTTAAAACATTAGCGAACTTTTGTCACGAAGTTTTATTGTGGTTAGCTAATTGGCTTGTGAAAGTGTTACAATGTGGGAGGTTTGTAAATAAACTTTGGATTTAGAGAAAAAAGCTTGTTTTTTTTGACTGGCCTGTCAGCTCAGTTGGTAGTAGCTCTGCCTTCTGCGCTGTAGGTTGAGGGTTTGATTCCTCCCAGGATAAACATTTGTGTGAATCACATAGGTCTTTGTTCTGTGTCTGGGCGTTATAAAGTAACATATGAGTAGACTAGATGGTGTTGTGTGCATTGTCCAGCAATATTTATTTATTATTATTATCTAACCTACTTTTTTCACTATCATGATTATTTTGCTTCAATTCAATTCAATTCAATTCAAGGAATGTACATCGTCACATACTATGAAATCGCCTAACATTGCTCTAACTAAAAGATGCCTGACATTTACTCAGTATCATCTGGCCACAAAGTAAACAGAACTTTTGTTATGGGAACAACATGACTTAGGTATATACTATTTTAATGTTACTACTTTTTTTTGCAAAAAGATACGTGTTATACATATAAAAACATCCAGACCCTTGACTAATATTTGCAGAACATTAAAACATTTGTCCCGCAGCGGGAATCGAACCCGCAGCCTGTCTCAAGTGGGGTAAAAAAAAGTTCTTGATATACAGATAGATAGATCGACACAGATGGAGAACAGATTGATTCTATAAGGTTATTTTTTTATCTTTTGAGGTACAGAACCCTAATAATAATTTGTGAAATGGGAACGAAGCATTTTAAATGTTATTAACTGTCCTAACAATAGCATAGAAAATATTTGATTAGCCTGAATATACACGGAATTGTTTTAAAGCAACCTAAATTCGTTGACCCCGACTGAGACTGTGTCCGATTGAATTAGCCAGTTAAATTGTATCATTGGTCATCTGACGGCGGTTAATTCGATTAACGTCCGCACGAGACGCTCCGATGATGCTCATTTCCTTTTATAGTCCTTTCTCTTCTTTTCATTTAATTTACAACTCTGTTTCAGAAGTCATTCGATCGAGTTAAAAGCAGATAATACGAAACTTGTTCAAAGTAGATGTGCTACTTATATTTGTAGTAGTAACTATAAAAAGAATATCGCTCTTCAGGCTTTATTCTTTTTTGCCATCATTATCCACCTCAAAATAAACACATAGACACACTGAGCTGAATGTTGATCGTCCGCATATTTTTGCCGCATTATTATTCTACCCGCGTTTATGTTCACTCACATACAAGTCCTGAAACATGTGTCATATCCAAGTTGGTTTAATTTAAACGAATAAGCGTCTACGGCCAAAACGCTGAATAAACTATTGGCTATTTATGTTAATTTGCGGTGTAAGCATTAAAAGTGCATTTTTGTAGAAAGCAGATAACCGGCGCTGACTGGCGCTTTCCGGAATGCCATCACGTTTTAGTACTGAAATCATCGAGATAAATAAGAAATCAATGGCTGAATGGTTTATGGTGTTTCGATATTTAGATTTTGCTTTAGGTACCTAAGTCTATCACTAGAAGCGGCGAGATACAGAATCATTCACAAAAACTATTTTATCGGTGTTACCCAAAGATTTTGGGCACGCTGTTTAAGTGTTATGAATAATTACGTTTTAAAAACTAAAAAGAAAACTAACATCATTTATATAAAAATACGAAATTTCGTTTGCTTGGATGACATATTTTTTCCAGTTATTTTGATTTAAAAACCAAACGTAAGAACCGATTTTGATGAAATTTATATGGGACCAATCGGAAAGTATATCCTTTCACATTAATGAAGAATTCATCAAATTGGGTCACAAATGTCTGAGTTATAAGGTAACAAAGATAAAAAAAACATCCGAATTGAGGACCTCCTCCATTGTTGAAGAGGGTTAAAAATATCTATAATCTGATGAGTTGATAAACTGTCAGTAAAAACCAATGAGTAAATACGCTTTCGTCTGTGAATGTATCTTTCGGGCTACGTGGATAGTTGGTAAGCTGGTAAGCAAAATGCTACCGCGGGTCATCGTAGAATTTGCTGATTTGGGTCGCGATGCTTTATGCTGTGTAGGTAATTTAGCACGTGTCGTTTCTATGATGCTATTTGAATGCACGTATCATGATACTTTTATCTAAACTACTAGACTAGGTATGTAGTCGTCATGTAGAGTATTATGTATTCGTCCTTTTAGTTCGTGCTGTTCCACCACGCGAAATGAAAGACGTAGAGCGTCTTGGAGCCCTAGGCAAAATGGAGGCCAAGAGATGCCGTGACCGCACTCCGACCTGATGAGGAGTACTGATTAAATCTCTCACCAATTCACCATGACCGACTGCTCCCACAATGCCTCCAATAGAGCCGAATGGAGACGCATAGCAAGAGCCGCCATTCATCACTACCCACCCATAACCACGACAATTCTTCCAAGAGTGCCCGACTCAAATGAAGTTCGACTACGCTTTATAGGACTATGAAAACTTTAATCATACTCATATTAAGATTCATTGTACTCGTATTAAGACTTTGGAACCAGGTGGAAAATGAAAACTAAGTAGCACTTTTCAATACTACTGGCCATCGAGATCAGGCCAACCACATCATGAAATAAACGTTACAAATTGGAGTGCTTTTAATAAGATGATCTAAACACGTTGTTCGCTAGTTAATTATTATTTATGATCTTAGGAGCTACTCGTATCTCTGAGATCATGGAGACATTCCAGTATTTGTGATTACTCAAAATTTATTGTAAACTCTAATCAACTAGTTTTTCATACTCACATATGAATTATTGCATAAAACCGTAATAAATTTTTGTGTCTCATTGTAAAGCTAATGACGACCAACTATCGCAAGATATTTCACGCATTAGGTACGTAACTAAGTTTCGACACAAACCGACCGCAAACTAAATGGAATATCTGCGAAATAGCTATCACGAAACTTAGGAAACGGTCTCACGAAAACTGACGCAGCTTATTATTTGCTCACACTTACGTTGAGCCTTTTTATAGTTAGGTAAAGAAGAAACAAATAGTCAATAAAATCACAAAGATCTTTTTGAATCGTCTTCTTATAAACTAGGCGAATCTAGTTGCCGGTTTCTCCTAACCCCAGTTTAAATTTAAGTTTAAGAAGAATCCGTCAAGAAACTCTCCTGATTTTAACGCTTGCTAATTGCGTTACGGATGCTGAGTCTAGCTGGAGCAGATTTGTCCTAAGTTTTTTTCATCTAAATAATCTGATATTTTATAATAAGCAATAAAAGACAACTTTTTTTAATTACGTTACCAATCGACAAATCTAGCACGGTTGCGGCCTTGTCATAGAAACGTTGCCCTATAAAATATTTACTAACTTTTGCTTGCTAGCTCCAGGAACAGTGAGTTTATTTTGATTTCTAGTAATAATATTATGATTACTTTGACAACAGATTTGGAGGAATTGAAAAAAAAGCTATGCTCGGCAACATATGCTATAAAAAGGATTAAATAATTGTGAATTCTTTAATCCTGATGCTCCTGTGTGATGTTTATTTCGCATATTTTCATTTCGTAATAACGTATGGTATTGTTTTCTGGGGTACCCCGCAGCGGGGTTAAAATGTTTATTACTTTCATTAAAAAAATATATTATACCGTATGTTTGACAGAGTCCATAATATTGTACCATAATATGAATAACTGAATTGAATTATCGCTATTTCTTAGGTAAATTCGTATTTTAGGGAACATACACTAGGCACAGTCATAGTATTTGTGCCAGGTATGATAACTACTCTAATAATGCAGTGCAATGCAGGTACAATCGTAGAAAAATGATTGCTAAACATCCCAGTTGTAACCACTGGGGGCGTTGGTAGTGGAGGTAACTCGGGTAACTATGACGATTTAGATGCATTTGTTGGGTGCTATATTTTTCCTCCAAGTAACAGGACGAAGCTGAGTAGTAGAAATATAAACGGTTTTAAGTATCCAAAATAGGTCGGCACGTATTAAAGTTATTTTACCTACTGTGCTATTTGCGAACCATTAGGTATCCAATTTTCTATTCTCCCATAAATGCTCTGCTTCGTGCGTGTTGGGTTGCGCAGACGCACGCGATCTGTAATGCTCAGATATAAACTACAATCCACAGCCAGTTTCTTTATTATTTACTAACCAGTCGACTTTATTATTTACTAACTCACCCAAAGGTGAGTATTTTTATGGGTAACTAGTACTAGACGTGAATTTGCTAGCTAATTGGTTATAAGTTTATTTCCAGTAATTCAATCGCTTTCTTTTAATTGAGAGCAAAGGCCGCCATTTCTATAACCTATGCCAGAATAAATATCAGTACTTACTACCTACTATTTCTTAGAACAGAGCCAAACAAAGAAGACTGTTCTTAAGTCTACGATGATCTCTTTACCGCATGGGTGGTTTAATCAAGTCGTTTTGTTACATTCCTACAAAGCAATGTTATGAATCATCTTAATCTATGCTCGGTTATTCAAAATATCTAATTCATTATTATTCATATACTTCGCCGTTTGTTTTTATAACAAAGCGTCTTTTTAGCTACTTCGTATACTTAGTTGTACAATAAGTATTTGTTATACGAGTATCAATAGGCATAAAAAAGTAGCCGAAAGTGTAAGATGGATATTTTAAAAGATCTATTTTGTTGGCCTAAAGGTCAACCAATACATTTGTAGATTTTACTATTGTTCTTTTGTTAATATAAATGTACCGTATGATCTTTGTATCATAATTAGGTTTACAGATCTTGTAACGATTCAATGTAGGGCACTCATGTCTAGAGTATAATTGAATCGGTAATTTTGTAAGAAACAATAGCTCAAAGTCGTGGGCCGTCTTAATGAAATCTTTCTTGTTCAAAGTAGATTTCTGTAGCGTTTTTGAGTCACTCTACAAGATAGATAGGTAAGTACTATACATATGGAATAAGTTAACTGATTTCGCAAAATTCATGACACTTAAAATATTGTAAAAAGGTTTTCTTCCTGTTCTTCTGAATAATGCCTCTAAGGAAAATATTTACAAGATTGGTAGATGAATATTAAGCAATCCGTTAATAAGTGGTCGTAATACAACTTACTTAATTTTACTTCACGTTCGCTTTCGAAATGACTTTCTCCAATAAATACAAATTAAATTTTACTAAATACAAGATATTGTGAGATTACTACTGTGACGACTCGTAATTACGACCGAGACTTAGGCCTACTCCCACCACAAATTAAACCTAGTTTGTTAAATTGTACTTTAATTTCACAGTTCGATTTGTCATTCGGATAATCCGAGATTTAACTTGGTTCGAAGTGGGGTTAAGTGTCGTTTCAAGGGATTTTGGTTTGTGAAGGAAGCATCAAATATAAATGAGGTAATAAAATAGTAAATAAAGTTTCGTAACCGGGCTTAAAGTTAAGACGAGGCGCACACTGAGATCTTAGAATTTTCAGAGCTATAAAATAAAAAAATAAGCTTATTAATAAGCACTTCGTAGAGGTTCGTAGAGGGAGTGTGAAAAACTTAGCTTGAGTTGTTTATTAAACATTAAAAACGATTGTTGATGTTTCGTAAATAGTGTATGATAGGCTTATACTAGCGTCCACCCTCATCGCTATGCAGCGTGGCTGCGCTTGCGCATTACGCATGCGCGATGGGACGCGTCGTCCACGACGAGGCCGGTCGGCACTATCGATTGTTTACTGATACACGCATTTGTACAACTAGTCAACTTCCATATTCATCGGAATTTATTCCCTATTACGTGCGCTATAAGGAAATTAGTGGCGTGCCTTACCGTTCCTGGCCACACGGATTCAGAATGCCCATATCAGGAGTTTTGTCACGACCGTACGCACTAGCACGCAGGGTTAGAAGGGATATCGACTTTGACGGATGGTTATGACGTTAGAATAACTTTGAATAGAGTTATTAGCTCATGAATATACAAGGAGAATAAGGGAACACTCGAAACATTCATAAAAGGGCTATTGTTTTCGAAATTATGTACTTAGTCGTTTATTTATTTAAAATTGAGGGTTTATTATCATTACTTTTTTAATAGTACTAGGAATAAACCTGGCATGAGATATTGAAAAGTGTAAAAATAATTGAAAAAGGTAGGTCGCAGTCGTCGGGAAGAGTACTAGGCACATGTACAAAGTGAACTAACCCACATACATCAGAAAATAATTTGAGTAAGTAAGCAAACCCTTAAAATACATTTTAGATTGATTTTCTAGATATGAACGTCCAAGTATTTTTTTAACATACGTATTTATTCGTTTTGATTTTTAGGTCGATTTTAATTAATTAATGTAAGTGATCCCGGACAGTTCTAATAATTAACAATAAAATTTCTTTTTTCAGATTTTTTTACATCGTGGCAATGCCGTCACTATCTTGGGGACACTGTCCTCTGGCAGTGTTCTGGATGTTGAGCTACCTACATAATATCTAGATCGTTTTTTTTTATCCTAAGATAGTTCAACTATTTCACATGTATTTTATAGATATTGAGTATTATTCTATACATTTTTGTAATTAAAGTAATTAATTTCTGTAAGTAACCAAATGTTTATACTGATTAGTTTCAAACTTAAGTATTTCTGGTATTCTCATTTAAAAATAATTTTATTTATTCATCAATTACATAGATGATGTATATAAAATTACTTTGATGTTGTAAGTATACTCATTTGATATTTACAGGCATAGCTCACAAAATAAGCATTCCAATCACATTTCCAAGCATCGTGAGATACGGTAATTACCAGACATCAAACCTCAATAATTCTTTCATATCAAAAGACCCACCAATACCATTATTTATAATCCAAATATTCTAATGGAGTTGCGTCAGAAACTCCAGAAATAATTCCCTGGTCAGATAACATGTGACGTCATTCGTTCCAACCCATCTTTCAAAATGAATGATCGTTTCAACAAGACCCATTAATCTCGATCCAAAGGGATCACTTTCACTTTAATAACGAGAACATTCGTGAAACAATATCTGGAAATTAATAAGCAGCTTGGAGGCGTGTGGTGTCACTGATGAGATATGAAACGTCATCTTGCTCGCCACATCGAGAAATCGAAAACTTGGTAGTCACTTACTGTGAGATACTGCAACCTTTAATTAACGAAATTTATAGGGTACCCACAAGATATTTGTTATTCGTGATAATAAATCTTATGGATTGAACAGTGTACTTAATACAAAAAAATATTATAAAAGTAATAAATAATGTGGACTTTGTCTAAAATAAACTGACTGAATTTGAATTTGATAACATTATTTTATATCAAAATAAAACATTTTGCTTGACTTTGCTTCTACATGAAACAATTGTTCATGCACACATCATGGAAACTGTCATACATAACCTAACAAACCGAACATCGTCAATGGTTGTATCAAACGGAACTCACCACTTTAAATTTTTTGAAGTGAAAACTTCTTTTAGCGCGGTACGCATATTTTTAGATGAGGTAAAACCTCTGGACTCACGACACCGTTACGAGACTCCGGCTGCCGCGCTCGCCCCATTTGATTATAAGCCTTAACTCACATGTTTACAGTCTACTTTTGTATGAAGAAGTTTACTGAGTTAAGTTCTTTGATATATTATCTACATTCTGAACAAAAAATATTGCATCATCTGTGTTCTTTCAGTATTTGATTGGCAGTCGCGTTTCGCGTTGGTCCGTGTGAGTTCAGTGAACTTTGATTGTGTTTTGTTTGTGATTTGATAGTGGAAAAATACAATTCATAAATAAAATGCAATTCGTAACCCAATAACCCAATAACCCTAGTACCCATCTAAAAATGTCTAACGCGCCAAAATAAGTTTTCACTTCTGTCGGCACTCCCGGAGTGCATTTTTTTTTAAATTATTTTGCTATAGAGACAAATCCAATAAAGCAAAAACTTCTTACATGCTCGTGAATCTAGGTGCTGGTTCCTCCTAACCCCAGTTCAAGATAATCCGGCAAGAAACTAATCTGGTCCTTTTTGTATGATCATTGCCAATTCTGTTACGTATGCCGAGTCGAGTTATAGCAGATTTCGTCATTTTAATATTCTGTTATATTATATGCTTTATGAGACAGTTTCTGTTTTATTACCTTTTTAATTTTGCCAATCGAAAAATCTAACACGTCGCTTGGGATCTTGATATAGAAGCGTACACATTGCCCTATGACAGATTTACCAATTAGCCCTTCCACATCTATCCTCAATTTCAGTTATTCTCAATTTATTGTATATTATTCTGTACATTTCTGTAATTATTTCTGTAAATAAAAGATCAATCTACAATTGAAATTACACTTAATAACCGGTTTATTTTAGAATTGTTGTTATTATTGTTACCTGGATGACAGAGCTTTTCTCGGTATAAAACACGGATAAAATTACGTTTTCTAAAAATGACACTAAGTAGCTAGATCAATTTATCGCCCCCAAAAACCCCTGCATACCAAATTTCATGAAAATCGTTTGAGCCGTTTTCGAGATTCTGATTATATATAGGAGATTCAGATTATTATATAAATTTGAATTATTGGCGAAAATAACAGTACGCTATACGGTTTTACCCAGGTATACGGTTTTGTACAGGTCTCCCCTACATATATACAAGAATTGCCCATTTAAAGGTATGAGATAAATAGAAAGATTTAAAGAAAGTTATGGTGCAACATAATCATAATTTTCTTTTCTATCAAGTTATTTATTCTAAGAGAGACCAGCGCTGCAGCATGGCAAACATGCAGTAGCATTATGCTGAGCTGTGGACCTCTCACATTCAGTCCTAACTCATTTGTTTGTTATCTTTATTTTAGTTTTAGTCATTAGCGTTGAATTTTTTTGTGTTTTTATTTATTGATAGTGGTGGTTTTAATACATATTTTTTATTATTTTTTCTTTTAAATCATGTATTTATCATGTTTTTTTTTCTATGGAGGCACCTTGAATGTAAGTAAGGATAGCTTTGTGCAAGTGTGGCATTCATAAATAATAACAATAAATATTGATGGACAATACACACAAAGATTGAATGACTATTAAATTACTACGACAAAGAGTACTTACGTACTACGTAAGTACTACCTAATAATAGCTATTTCTTTCTTTTTAGGCACATCCAAATTAGTTATTATCTCTTAAGTAATTTTGCAAATGACTAACCTACATTAATAATTACGATTCTAATTATCAATGTAACAAAGTAAGACAGGCACGCGCAAAAGCTAAGAACGTGCCACTTTACGTAATACCATCTAATAAAAAATTACATAATTTGATTAAATCGCCGACGTACACAATTTTTTTTTATGAACAAAAATGTTTTATCTAAGTTTATCAAAAGCTAAATTAAAATTATGTAAGAGACCGCCATTTTCGGAGATACTATCTAAAACGTCGACCGAATAACCACTGTAATCTTACAAAATGTTTTATTTTATAATTCTTAAGCTTATTCTTGTTATCATGTCACTAGTTATTTCAAACCAGTGTGGTGAAAGGGTTGAAGTGCGCCTCAAAAGTTCCTTTCGTGCACTTTCCTCATAAATTTTTGTAGGTTCTCTAAGATCGGATAATAATAAAATAATTTTAAAACAACTAAGTTATAGAACTTGCTCACACAATTTCACGAGAATCGGTTTAGAAATGCGACCTGTAGAGGAGAATATCCGGACAGACAGACACAGGAAAGCATTTTCGCCTAAGCTGAAACGGAGACACTCGCTGCGCTCGGTCAATAAATAAATAATAAAATAAAATAAGTAAATAATAATAATGATATCTAGACATTTCACACATCACAGCCCAAGATAACGCTTTTCAAAAGCTTTCTTACGTTACAGCAGGTACGTAAAGATACGTCGATGCAACTGCTCGAGGGTATACTCAACCTTACGAGTATTACATAATGACTGTAATAGATAATGCATAATACTAATGACAAGTGATATTTAAAATATATTAGGTACTTAGTGTCACGGCTCGTTTTGTCTACACTCCACTACATGATTGAGTGAGGCAAATTAGATAAGCGCATTAGTGATCATTACATCGTACTTTCATTTTTAGGGTCTTCGTTTTTCCTACTCTGTTGCTCAACTATAGATTCCTAGATCTAAATCATAAAGTTTTGATGAATGAATTAGGTGTAATTTATAAAAAAAATTAAGCAGCATAGTTCTTCAAAATATATTCATATCGTCAGCAAATAAATGTGTACGTTAATAATAAAACATATTGGATATCTATCTAATACCTTAAAACGAGCAATTGTTATATATATGTAGGTATATACATATATATAATCTGAATCTCGGAAACGATTTTCATGAAATTTAGTATGCAGGGGGTTTCGGAGGCGATAAATCGATCTAGCTAGGTTTCATTTTTAGAAAACGTCGCTTTATCCGTGTATTATACCGAGCAAAGCTCAGTCAACCAGGTACTAATTTCTAAAATTATCATGGTTTTGAACATAATTTTCACTCAAAACGGAATATTTGGGCACAGTTGCCATGATCACGAGATAAACTGAAGTCTTTGCGGGTGGATGTTATTGGCAGACAAAACGAACTACCCTCTTTCTCAGTCTTTAAAAAGTCTTTATCGGAAAGCAGAAAAACTCATATATAAATATCCCGTTATGAGTGAAAAAACATATTGGAGTATTTTTGTTTATTATCGTTTACACCAATACATCAATATACAATAAAAAAAAATCGGGTTGCACTCCGGGAGTGCCGACAGAAGTGAAAACTTATTTTTCAGTTTCAAAAGACGCACTGGTAGTGGCCCGCCTTCCTAAGGTCCTCCTGGGTCTGAATCCAGTCAAGCATCAATGGATTTTTCTGTTCGAACTGATATTTGCGCTATACCAGTACTCTCAAATGGTCACTGAAAACATCGAGAGGAAACCAGCATATCGTAGAAACTATAAAGTTTGAAGACATGTGTCAAGTGCATGAAAGAAGCCGCTGAGACGCACTTCAATCCTTTCACTGGTTCGATGTAACTAGTGACACGATAAGAAAAAGAACCAATAGAGGGAGTCATTCATGAGGAAAATTTAGACGTATAATTGAGCCAAGCTGCGGGTTGCTAGTTAAATATAGATACACCTTAACCCTTAGCATGCCTGGTGGCAAAAAGTTACACGGTTGTCTTGTTGGTCTGTCAAAACAGAATTTTCATATCGTTGTGACAAGTACAAATTTATAGTAAATAGTAAAAATAATCACTATTATAATATACATAGGAATATTATATTAGGGTTTACAATTAAAAATATTAGAAATCAACCCCTTTTATTATATATTTTTATTTAAATATAAACTCAAGTCACATTTTTGAACAAGAAATTAAACATAATTTTCACTCAAAATGGGATATTTACATGCGCATGCATGCGCCATTATCACGAGATAAACTAGTTTATCTCGTGATCATGGCGCATGCAACTGTGCCGAAATATCGAGAAGCAGAAAAACTCATATATCATGGTAAATATCCCGTTTTGAGTGAAAACTACGTTTAATTTCTTGTTCAAAAATGTGACTTGAGTTTATTTAAATAAAAATATATAATAAAAGGGGTAGATTTCTAATATTTTTAATTGCGATTTAATATAATGCGAATAATTAAAGAAACAGAAAAACTCATATATCATGGTAAATATACCGTTTTGGGTGAAAATTATGTGGAAAACCATGATAGTTTTAAAAGTTATAAGAAATGAAACATTGTAACACTTTAAACAGAAATTATTAATCAAAACCAAAGAGATCTCAATCAGACTTTGGGATATGTAAGGCACTTTAATAAAATTAAAATTACAACTAAAAACAAAATAATAATTTCTCGTCATTCCTTTTTTTTTGTTTTAGTCACGAAATCACGAAACTCCAAAAGGTGGCCCTTGCATAAAACTTAAGTAAACAATCTTTTGTGGGACCCATACCGAATACCCTTAAAAACGCGTTACGTATTTACTTGTTTTCTCATTACTTGTACTCATTTTATCAGTTACAGAGACAATTGGTAAATAACTCGTGTAATTAGGAGCATGCCTTATACTGTGATTTTTTAAATTATTTATCTTGTGACATTGTTGAAGCTCAGTAATTTTCGCTCAGTAATTCCCCAGCATTGTGTATAATTACCGAGCTTTTTTATTATTTATGCATTTTATATTTAAGTGTAAACAGGTTCTTCCTACTCTATACTTTATGGGGATCCATTAAATACGTGAGGCAATTTTGGCGACATTTTGACCCCCCTCACCCCTTGGTGAGATGTCGTGAGATTTTGCTCGACCAATCAGATTTCAGAATCAGAATCAGACCACGTCAGATTTTTCAAAATGCATATTTTTTATGTAAATAAATTAATCTGTGCTTTAGATTACATTATATTTATTAAAAAAAAACAATTTGCTTATACATTTTTTATTTATTTAAGACCACTTAAGACTAATATTATTATTATGTATGATTTAGTCACATTTTAGTGGAGCAAAATTTTTACTAAATTAACCCAGTATATATGCTCGCAATATTACACTGTTTCTTGCGGAAAAAAAAATACGTGATATTTACCGAGACCTCTCCCCACGTGAGATTGAGTGAGGTTTGGCTCGACCCCCTCCCACCCCTAAATGCCTTACGTAATTAATGGATGCCCCCTTAGGTACGTAGTTACAAGTACATTGGCGCACCCATTCTGTTGAGCTAATTCGTAGAGAAGTGCAGCACGAGAAGAGATAGAGTCACATGATAGAAAGACAGGTGTATGTATGCGAGCTGAATTTTATATGTTGCGTCGTAGTAATAGTCACTATTTATATAAACATCTACGTGAAGTTCGCCTTCTGTACTTGTACCAATACTCTGACGACCTCTGTGGTGCAGTGGGTCAAGGGCCGGCTGATACGGACGAGGTTGCGGGTTCTTTTCCCGCCGCGAGACTAATGTTTGTATGATCCGCAAATATTGGTCCGGGTCTGGGTGTTTCTATGCATAATATGTATGTATTTACAAAAAAACTCATAACACAAGCTCTGCTTACTTTGGGGCCAGGTGATGTTATGTGAAATGTCTGGCATTATTTATTTATTTGTAATTCGTATTTTGAGGTGCAAGTAAAACAAACAATCACGCGGCTTATTTTTACGTTACGAGGGCGAAACATTCTAGCTTTTAAGCCTTTTTAACATATTAACTACTGTAAATTATTTTACTATTTCATTAGTCTTGCAAACGTCGCTAGTTTTCTGCTCCAAAGCACGTTATTATTCTCTATTATTCTCCGTTTATGACTTTACTAAATATGAGCTTTTCAAACTGTTCTCGAGACATTAAAACCTAGGATTTAATTAACTACGAGGATTATACAGTTAAACAGCAATAAAGTCAGTCAAAAAGGACATTAATAAAATCTCTTTCTTTTATGGGCACTTTTCAAGAAGCTTTTGTTTCCTTACAATCGGGGCCCGATCTATGACAGTCTGTAAAGGTGGACTGTTAAATGAATGCCGCGGACTATAAGAAATAATCGCCCATACGAATTCTTCGCAATACAATCAGAGTTATTTATATATTTTGAAATTAAAACGACGAGAATGGTTAAACTTTAGTAGTGCGTCGCAAGAAAATGAAGGATAAAAAAATGGGGGGGGATGGGGGGGGACCCTCCCTACCCCCTGGTACCACCCCCATACTAGGTATTGCCCCGTTTTCGAGATATTTGAATAAATGTAACCTAACCTCAAAAAAAATATTGATACAAATCTAGTTTAAATTACCAAGGAGGGGGAGGGAGAGGTCCACCTCACCCCTGGTAAAGCTCCCAAGATAAAGGTAGATGCACGAATGAAAAAAAAAACATTTGTAACCTATCGTAACGTTTCGTAAATTTGTAACGTTTCGTTCGCATCAATTTTGCACAACATGATATATCACAGACAACAAATACGACAAAGATCAGATATACCGTGACCTTGTATTATTTTCTGGCGCTGCGGCGGCCGCTGCCGCGGCACGCTTCGCTCGCCTTGCGCGTTTTTTTCTATACTCCAACATAACCTACCTAGTGATAGGTGATAAGTAACCAAGTGAGATATACCGTGACCTTGTATTATTTTCTGGCGCTGCGGCGGCCGCTGCCGCGGCATGCTTCGCTCGCCTTGCGCGCCTTAGTTCATATATGTCCAGTTAGGAATTAACAAACATAAAAAAACAACAAATTACGGCCGTCACGTGACAGCAGTATAGTCTTATGATCTTAAATTCTAACGACAACGCACTAGAACGTCCAATACCCATGAAAACTCTCCCAAAGTTTCTATCATCAACGTCAGTCCTCCGAAAACTCTTATCAAGCATTCCCTCAACTTTCTCCGATAAGTAGTGGAAAAACACCATCCGTCGGCTGTAACAACCTCCTCCCATATTAATAACACCCTGGACTTTCTACCGTAGATAAATATACATCGGCGTGTAATAGGATCGGTAATGAGAAGATACGATGGATGTGGGTGAGTGCAGTCATTACGATAAGCTTGATGACGTAATAAGGAAATTTGTTCGGTTTCGACCCACTAGCATCTCTTCGACGCGTGTTTGGTTTCTCAGTCATTGAAGGTCAGCGACCAGAATATTTTGGCCTTGAAAAATATTGTGCCCGATGGTTTAAAGGACCAATGAATATGATCCCTTCATGTTCTATCAATCTGACGAATAGAATTTCCTAATCAGGGGTTAAGGCAGTTGACGTACTCGTATGGGTTAATTTGTTTACGAAACAAGATACGTGTCTCCGTTTGCGCAACTGAAACTAAAGATAAGCTTACCATTACCAAGTGCACCAACAATTTAACTTCCAACTTTGCTTACCTGAAAACAAAAATTAGATATCGTTATTTATTTTATAAACTAAAGGACGTTTTCACTTGCAGTAATAATATAACTTTTTATTATTTCACGGCGTCTGGTAGATACATTGTGTGACCTAAGAGGTGGCTCCTATCTAGCTCAGCGTATTAACATTGCCATTCAACGTAGCAATTTAATTAATTATATAAATACCAGTTAATTATCATGCTTAAGTGAAATATTGAGTAAGTTAATAATTTCTTATTATAAAATTTGCTATACACACTCCTTTGTCATAAACTCTCACACAGAACCTTGGCAATTTTTATATTATTGATGTATTGTCTCTACAAGTGAAGTAAAACCGAGAAAATATTAATAGCTTTAAGGTACTGCCACACGTCTACGACTTAAGCCATAAAAAAAAATCACTACATATATTGTAAATACATATATAAAATACATAATACATTTATTATTATGTTGTAGAGACAGAATCTCAATGACAAAAAATATGCTTTTGTGTGAACATTTGAACCATATTATGTCACATAACAAATGTTATCACTGGCATTCATCAAAAACTGTCTAAGCAGCTATTCGTTTTTAAATCTCTAAAGATTGTTAGATTATTTTTTTATTAATTATTTTCTATTTTGACAAATATTTATTAATTGATGTAAATTTTTGTTAAGTAGTATTTCTTTAAACAATTTATCGAGTTGCATTTATTAAAAACTAGCTGACGCGCGCAGCTTCGCCTGCGTTGAAGATTTTTTCCGGGATAAAACAATTTTCCCGGAATAAAAAGTAGCCTATGTCACCCGGTGATAGAGTAGCTTGCCCACGGTAAAATAATTTTTGAAATCGGTCCAGCAGTTTCGGAGCCTATTCAATACAAACAATCAAATATTTCCTCTTTATAATATTAGTATAGACAAGTAATAAGTATTTTTTAAAAAGGAAAAAAATATCTGTAAAAAAAATATATTCAAAAATCAATAGATGTCGCTTGTTGCTAAATTTAATTTTTCTATATAATCATGCCATAACGTATTCAGGAGGATTGTTTTGCTTACAAAAATAAAATGTCTGGGCTCTTTTTTCCGTTGTCTGACTGTGAAGTTAATAACGTGAATAGTGATAAGTACAATAATGATAAATTGAACATTCATTGACTGCAATCTATGCGGACACAATCGCCCAAGTCACGCACAAAATGCTTACCTACTTTTTGTTCCACGATCTCATAATCTAGATCGTGGCGTGTCAAGATAGATTTGATTAATTAGCCAAACGAGCGACAACATTGCGCTCTATTCCATAACTATTTGATGACATAACAATTTATTGATAGATAGCGTGTATTTTTTTGTTCATTGTAACAATGGTTTCAGATTGCAAAACGTAAAAAAAAGTCGAGTCGAAATTTTTTACCTCTAAATGCTCTTTAAGATTAGTGGTCATCGATTGTATGGAACATCGTCGCTGTCACTTAAAGTTGCATAATTATCTTTTTTTTTCTGCATGCAAAATGTACAAGGTTCCGTATTACTCAAACCTAGGAATAATTTGAGTTGACGAACGATATATTTTTGCATGTATTTGTAAACAGAGATCTCAATAAATTATTTTAAGCTACAAACATTTTATAAAACATAATCAATGTAATCATTTTTGGCATTGACATAAAATTATGCTAATTTCGTGCACAGAAACGAGGTTACGTAATCCAAATTAAGGCTTGCGAACATGTACCATCTATAAAAACCTGGTTTTACTCTACTCGTAAATTAAATTACATCAGTAATACCGTACAAGGCAAAAAGAAACTCGTATAAACTTATATGTACACTTTTGCTGGATAAATCAGTTTTCTAGCCAGCCATAAAAAGATGTGATTGAAACTAGTTAATAATGCATGTTTTTCAGTAGCTCTTAATGTGTGTACATAAGGTCCATTAAACAGATTTCTTGTTATGCCATCAAGTATCTACTAGCAGTCTACTCTCACTAAAGCGAAAGTCAATAAGTTGTGTTAATATTCGCTGTTTGAGTAATATAAGCCATGTTGTGATAGGTTAAGATGGTTAAGACGAATATAAATGTAGAACAGCCATGGAACACCTGTCTTTATCTGTTGCATATAATAACGCTTGTCAATGAGAATGTATAAAAAAATTGTTTATTGACAGCAAATACTTAACATAAAACAAAGGAAACTAAAACAGCTTAAAAATATTAATTGATGATTATAAGAACATTATATATATGGAATTTAAATATAAAAGAAAAACTTAATGGGTACTTTTATAATACTATATTATAAATAAATAAATAAAATGATATTTGTTAAATGTCTGTTTTGCTGATAATATATATGTATTTACACAATAAGTACTATATCAGGCATGTGGTTCCCTAACACAAGCTCTGCATACTTTCTGATAATGAAGTGTAAAATCTCCAGCTTCCAAAAGGTTGTATTATTTTTGACAGATTCTGTAACAAACATTTTTATTTATGTGATATCCGTAAAAAAATACCCGGTAAAAATCATCACTATTACCATTCTACTAACGTAGTATCTTGAACTTGAACGTCATTTTATTATAAAATCACTTCTATAATATTATTGGATAATAGGTCTGTTTGGATATCTACATAGCGGCCGCGTCAAACTCGCCTAATATATAAGCTCATTCATTTGAAACTATCTCGAGCAATGCAAGTAAATCAGCCAAGTTAAGAGCCACGTTTTCCAGGAACCGCTATGCAACTTAAGAGCCTACCACACATGCTGATCAGTCTAGAGATTTTCATAGTTTTGTTTGACGGTAGAGCCATCAAACTCAAAGATACTTACATGAAACTATAGAACTGCCGGCACGTCTGGCAGCGGCTTATATGCAAGTAAATTGCAGCGACTTGTTTTGAAGGAAATTGTCGTCGGAGTTACCGAGATAATAGCAGGTAAGTAATGATACTTTCGATCTCGGGCAAAGACAGGATTTTGTTATGTTTAGATGAAAACTATAATTAAGTTCTTACAGTGTTATTCACAAAGAAATGGTTTTAAGTTAGTACTTCACTTTGGTAAGTCTAGCGGTTGACTTATAGAAAAAAAAATATGTGTGCAATTCACACGTGGTAGATGTAAAACCTTCGAAAATTTTGGACCTCGAATATAAGAAACACTGTATAATGCTTCCTATCTCATTTTCTCCCACGTTAAATCTTATAAATTGATGTGTCTGTCTCTTTTTACTGTCGCTTTTCGTTTCATCGACTTTCAAATCACAACGATGCTAAAGAAGTTTTCACTTCAAAAACATAAATAAAACTCGTCTCCTTAGATCTTAGTTTTTTCTTTCTTTGAATGTGTTTATAGGAGGTAGTAGGAGGCACTTACGAACTTTATATGTGGTACATGCCTACGTAATCATAACATGTACTTAATTGAATCCCTTTCGTAGTAGTAAACTCAATACTAAAAACAGTTTTTCATGGCATAGTGCTGGAAGATTACTTAAATATCATATCATAATCATATTACTGATAATTCATAGTTATTGCAGATATCTCACTTCATAAGGCTTAAAGAGGTGGAGAGGGTACTTCCTGTGTTTGCAATTTGACGCATGCGTATAAACCGGACGCATCTAATGCAGTTTTCTCTTTGAGCGGCGGTCAGTAACCGAGCTAAAGATAGAGAAATTAGTCGAGCGCTCCTCTCGAAGCAAGTGAACGCACTCTATAGGTGCGGCTCTGAATCATAATACATAAATCCCTAAAGTTGATAGGTACAGGTTCTTTTGACTTGCTTTTAAATAATATGGATGGATTCTGTATAATAATAATAATATTAATGGACAATCCACACAACACCAACTAGACCTAAACTAATCATAGCTTGTAATACAGTGACTAAAATACTGATAAAATATATTTTAAAACACATACTTATGAGACTTTATAACACCTAGACACAAAACAAACACCGATGTTCATTACACAAATGTTTATCCTGGAGGAAATCGAACCCCCAAGAAGGTACAGAAAGCAGAGCTTTGTACCAACTGAGCTGACAAATCAGTAAGTTTTCCTGTTAGTGGAAAATAACGACTTATTATTATTACAAACCAAATAGTCCAATTTAAAAAGATAAATAGTGGCCTCAATTCTGTTGGCACCAACCTAACTAATTTTGGCTAAAATTAGGTTTAGAAAGTCAAATGAAACTTTGGTATTCTGCTGTTACCAACTTATCCAAATTTAATTTTATCTAATTTAATTAAGCGTTCCTAATTTAGTTAGATGGTACTAACCGAATAGGTTTTACAAATTCTATGACTAACTTAAATATATTTTGGACAATTCCTAATTTTAGAAATGAACCAACCGCATTGCTACCATTGTCTTGGGGACACTGCCCTCTGGCAGTGATCTAGATCAGTTAAGATATTCATAGATGATTTTAAGCGGTCCTTAGATAGCTCAATTATTGTATAATATTATTCTTTATATTTCTGTGAATGCAAGTTTAGGTTAAATTACAATAAGGATTACAAGGACGCAAATCAAAACCTTTATATTACAAAGATTTGATTTGTGTTAAGACTAAATAATGCCGAATTACGGTCCCTTTCATCTTAATGTAATAAGGAAAGGACAAGGACATTGGGAGGTACTTTTTTAATATATTTACAAATAGGTAAATTTGATGCGCTTGCGCCTAACAGTAATAGTTGGCATCCGTGCCTCATTCGATCAGGTTCCAACGGAAGACCCGCGCTTGGTAGCTAATGTTGAGTTGTAGCCCTTTTGGGACGGCCTTATTTATGTATTGTTTATAATTTTTATGTATTTTTTCAATCATACCTTCACAAATATATATTTTTCTTTCTTTCCATTAAGTTAGGTTTAGCTTAGAAATGCAACAGCAGAATCACAACCATAGAACATGACATAGTTACAAAACAGGTTAACAGAAGTTTTAGGACCATTGCTTTAATGATACATAAGCCTGTTATTGTTTATAACCTTTGTGAGAGAAATAAATAATAATAAAAAATAATAATAATAGTTAACGTTTAATAAGTAGGTACATATATATTATATTCATTACTTCAATGATATTTCCCTTCTGAATCACAAATCGCAGTACATAAAAATGTATTTAACCGTATAGAATGTAGGTATATACCTACTACACATAATCCTAACTCTGCTAACGTATGTTTGTAAATTTTGTGTTTATTATAGATTTAGGCATTTTGATACGTTCTCAAAGGAGTTGATGGCGTCTGCGCCAGCCCATACCATATACGTGCAGGCGTAAACTCCGAGATCGATTACGGCTAATTACTGCCCTGCGCTGTAATACTATTATTTCTTCTGCGCCTGCGCTGAAATACGGCCGCATACCTCATCCCTAACGTCACTCGATAAGAGCATCCTTTAACTCTAGCACCAGTTTCCAACAGTAATGACTCTTCTTTTCATTATTTCATTCGTTTTTATTATGCTCATAATTTTGACAGTGAAAAATATAAATAAATATAACTGGACAATTTACACAGCACTAAGCCCCAAACTATTGCTTAGTTTGGGGCTTAGTGCTGTGTAAATTGTTGTAGCTTGTATTTTGGGAACCAGATGATTGCTAGAATACTACAGTAATACTCATAAAACTGTATAACACCCAGATAACTTTGAGTCCTGGGAGTCGAACCCACAACCTGCAGCGCAGAAGGCTGAGTTACTAGAACTTTAAGGTCAGTCAAATAATTTAACATGCCATTGTCGCTAGCGAGTCCTTCGCAAATGTCAAATATTGTCTAATGACATGAAACTGTTACTTTGACAAGTTAGTTGACATAATATGCGCATTATATGCGACGATGTTCGTTAACAATTCGATAACGTCAGAAACTTGTGCTAATGTGGGTAGCACCTTTGGTGTTATTAAATTAATATTATGTTGCACCGAAATCTTTTTCTTTAGTACTTTAAGAAATTTATAATCAAATTATGTGGTTTATAGCAAGTGAACAATTTGTTATGACCAAAACCGTCGATATCGACAGTATTGGGATCGGTATCGAGCCCTGCATTAAAAATTTTAAAGAAATAATTGAGATTTATCGAATGAGGTATATTAATAAATCGCAATATTATTAAATAACACAAACAATCGTAAATGGTGGCAATTCGGTTGGTTCATTTCTAAAATTAGGAATTGTCTAAAATATATTTATTTAGTCATAACCTTTGTAAAACCTATTCGGTTGGTACTATCTAACTAAATCAGGAACGCTTACTTAAATTAGATAAAATTAAATTAGGATAAGTTGGTGCACCAGAATACCAAAGGTTAATTTGGCAGTTCAAAACCTAATTTTAGCTAAAATTAGTCAGGTTGGTGCCAACAGAATTGAGGCCATTACCAATAGTCGGATCTCTAAATTTTGCTATTATATACCTAAACTTTAATTGATTTAACTTCTAGAAAGCTTTCTACGAAAATACAATAATAATTGATGCTTATAATAAAATCCCTAATGATGAGAAATCTATACATTTTGAGAATCACAGGGTTTACTCACGGATTATTTTGTCGAGGGAGGCATCGACACTGTTTCGATTCATCTAGAGAATCATTATCAGGGTGAGTTTGATTTTGAGATTGATCCGGCTCATTCAAAAGACCAAAATTATTCAATAATTAATGTAATTTTTATGCATAATCAAAAATAAATATTAACAATGCACTCCTTCTCTATATAATCTATAAGTGTGCGAAATTTCATACTCCTGCGTCCGTGCAATTTTCGTAAAAAGGGATACAAAGTTTTTGCTTCACGTATTAATATATATATTATAGTACAAACGAAAGTTTTGAAAGATAAGAAAGCTTCATGATTTCGTCACTGACTGTAGACACTGTAGCTCTGTCGGCATTTTCAATTGTAACTTGATCGCTCTCCAGCATGTTTGAGCAGAAATAATAATTTCACTCGAACAGGTTTATGTGTTTGGACAAAGGAAGTTTCAGCCATGTACAACCGTCGGCCATAAAATGGCGAACCTTAGACAGATTATCAAGAACAATCTAACTTTATTGCCATAACTGTACCTGTTGTATTTCATCACAATAACTCAAATTCAATTAAGTTTGCGAAGAATGTGTTGCTAAAGTAGGGCAAAGATAATTTATTGGGTGCTATAAGAATCAACAAACTAGTCCATTCTATGACAGCACCTAATAAATTCAGAGTTAGTCAAATTCAGAGTTCTGTCTTCTAGTTTAAAATCCAATTATAAACATCCTGTATTACGCATAGTAAAGCCTAGTATAATAAGTACACACTACCAAACTACAAATAAAATCATTGCAACAGTGTTGCAAAAAGATGATAATGACTGGAGTTATCGCGAGGCTGCTAACTTTATTAGCACTCCAAGGCTCAGGAGCACAGGCCTATCTCTGTGCCCACTAATGCACTATTCCTATAAATTAAACCATCCGTTAATAGCATCCGCCAGTTGGTTTCATCAAGTAAATCAGAACGGACCGTTTCCCTTCACATAGAAAATTTCATTTCATTTCATTTATTCAGTAACAATTATTTTACAAATCGTATTTGAATGTACATACTATGAATTAATTACAATTAAAATACACAAAATAATCAATTAAGAATTACTATTAAAAAAAATATATATATACCGACTGGTGATGCTAATAGATGTTTGCATAATATATTTATAAATGTCGATGTGTGTATGTATGTATGTTCCCTATAGACTCTGAAACGGCCGGACGGACCAATTTCAATGAAACTTTTAGGAAATCTTTAGAATAGCCTAGCGGATGATCTTGTGAAGTTTGGTAGCGATCGGATCAATAGAACAATTTTTTTTGCATCAATAAAATTATAGATTGTATCTTTGGAACGAACATAAGCTACTTTTTATGTATGTACTATGCGTGCGAAGCCGCGGGCAGAAGCTAGTATATTATAATCTATCATATAGGGGCACTAAGATAGAATTAGGTTTGTTTTTTGTGTATTTGTTGCTGAAGTTAGCTGTACTATAAAAAACCAGAGGCTGATCTACATAAGAAAAATGTACACGTAAGAATCACTACTCAAAAATACGTAAAGTTCACTCTCAATACACGTATGTAGTAAACGCTACATCGCGTAGAACTCACAATAGCTTGTACAGTAGCACCATTGTGCTTGACACGGCACTATACTTCCTGCTTGTTAGTGTTCCCATAATCATAATAAAATTATGGATCGCGTCGCGATAATGCGATACACGACCAGTATCATACAGGCATACGATCTTGTATCAGATTTTATGTGAACAATTTTGTAGATGAATTAATAAGGCGCCTGCAATATGCTTCTTGTGTGCTACTTATTGAAACCTTACATAATGTAACTAACTAACCAAGATAAGTCTGTTTTTGATTTATTCAGTTTAAGATTCATGGGAAGTTTAGTCTACGGCTAACATAAACTATTAAGGTCAATTTTATAATCACACAATTACAGAAATGTACAAAATATTATACAATAAGTAATATAAAATACATGTGAAACAGTTGAGCTATCTAAAGACCGTTTAGAACGATCTATAGATGGCTCAACTGATCCAGATCACTGCCAGAGAGCGTTCCCAAGATACTGGCGGCATTGCCATGTTGAATGGGAATGCTGCTAATACGCTGAGCCAGATAGGAGTCAGCTCTTGGGTCACGCAATGTATCTACCACACGTCCTGGAATAATTTTGATAACACGGTGGGCTCCTGTTATCACACAATAGTTAATGTGTTGTTTAAAGAGATTGCCACCTTTATTTATTGACATGAGAATGACAAAAACAGAACGCCATGCTAACTAATTTTGAGATTATAAAATACAAAGTTAGTCTTTTTGGAAGCGGATATGTACCATAATAAGAAGGATGAAATTAAATTCGTCTGCGAAAACAAAAAATATTAATGTAAACAAAATAGTCATTCGGCATATGTTTTTTTGTATTACTAGATTTTATTTATGTGAGACATTTATAAAGGTTAGATATAAATCAGATGGTAAACAAAGAAACTAGACGTAATTTAATATATTATCTCGATGACTATCATGAGCCAGAAATGCGAGTATTTTGTGTTCAAACGTGTGTAACAAAAGGAAGTAAAAGTTCTTGTGCAAGAGTTACGCAGATAGAGAACCGTAACAACATAAACACTGATTCCACTATTAGAACATATCGTTTTGCATATTTGAGTAAACAAATTGTAATACATCGCGTGTCTCCGGAAATACATTTATTTCCAAGTGTAAAATCAAGCGGGAGGCCTCTACAACAGTGAACGCGGGTGCAATACGATGTCACAGTGGAAAATATTAGTAGTGGCTATAGCTTGAGGTGTCGTAGGTCGAGGGACAAATGTTTGTATGATCTGCAAGTATTTGTTCCAGTCTAAGTGTTTTTCTATTTATAATAAGTATTGATTTACAAAATCTATATAACTGATAACCGTTGGGGAGTAAAAGTTATCGAATGGCGACCAAGGACAGGAAAACGAAGCGTAGGACGACCCCCCACCCGATGGACTGACGACATTGTAAAGATCGCAGGAAGTCGGTGGATGGAGAGGGCTCAAAATCGTTCTTCCTGGAAATCTATTGGGGACGCCTATAGCAGCAGTGGACTTCATAAAGCCTGATATGATGATGATTATGATATAAATAAAAAGTATATCAGTCATGTGGTACTCATAACACAAGCTCTGATTTCTTTGCGGCTAGATGATGCGGTGGGAAATGATCGGCTTAACTTATTATTTATTACAGTGACCCGGGGCTAGTATTTTGCTCTAGTTTTATAATTTGCTCAGGTTAAGTGAACTTCAATTATTGAAAGTTATACTTATAAGTATAATAAATATTAATAAAAATATTAATATATTTTATATTATTATAACATACATATATTATGCATAGAAACACCCAGACTCAAGACAAGACAATACTTGTAGATCATACAAATATTGGTCCCGCGGCGAGAATCGAACCCGCAACCTTTTGCGTCTCAGCCGGGCCTTGGCTCACTACGCCACAGAGGTCGTCATAAAAAAGCTGACTTCCGCAATTAGCATACGAACCATTACCATTATAAGCTATTAGTAGGTTACGCCAAGCGCCATTGTTAGAGCCGCAAAAATTGGAATCACGGAAATTATAATTTTCTCTGCTTCCCGTTAGCACACCGCAATGCTCGGGACAATAATCTACGCAGCAGATTGGGGGAGTTACTATCTAACTTAGTACTCACATACTAATCAGTTTATCAGATGAAAGGTCGGTTCTTCAGACGACAGTTTTATTAAAAATATTAAAGTCAATGCATGTGAAATATATGACTTAATTTTTTTTAAGACTGAGCGAATTTTGCATTTTTTACAAATCTCTAACGCCGTGGTAGTCCAAAAAACGCATTTTAGGGTTCCGAGTGTCCGTATGTCTGTCTGTCTGTCTGTCTGTCTGTCTGTCCGCCCTTAATCTTACTCTTGCTTGCAGACAAATTTTCGTACAAGGAAAATTATCACGGATAGTAAGGCTTTACTAGAAGTATCAGCCTAATTTGTAAACCTTAAAAAAATTCAAAAAAGCTCATTTTTTTGCTATGCTAATTAAATGGTGTTGAATTCATAACCTTATTGCCTCGGAAGCCTTCACTGTGCGTGGTCACATGCGCTTGCTTGATGAACGCCGGCTGCACGCACGAAAAAGTGTCACGTTCCGCCTGAGACGAGCGTACAAACGAGAGCGCGGACGAACAAGCGATAGAGCGGCACGATCGGTTCATCAATGTTTTCTTATGACGTTATCACTTAAAATTATCATCTGTAAACCGACTTTATAGGCAAACAAGTTTTTTTTTCTAATATAAATAAAAACCCGTTGCCAGCCCTAGCCAAAGAACACCGCAAACTTACAAGGCATCAATGCCCCGCCTCGGAACCTCATAATCACAGTTTAGCAAATGAAAGAACGGCGATAAGCAATCGCTTCCCTGTAATGAGAGACACCGAGCACGAACCCTGAATTCTGTTTACCAGGAAGAAGCCTCAGCGTTAGTATCTACTTACACTGTGGCTATAGGATAATAAGCAGGCTGGATGATGGTGTGAATGAACTAATCTATTCATGCTCTATGCAAGTGCGAACACCCTTGTAATTCAGTTTTATTACCATTCTACTAGTGTTTCTTTACAAATTCATTTTGATATAAAGCTACAGCTTAAAAAGTGCTTCAGAAAGATAAAGAAATGCAAAATATATTTGCAGAAATTATGACCACTCAAGAAAACAAAAAAATATGCGTGTACATTTTAGGAAATTCTGAGGTTATCTACAATTTTTCTCATCAAAACGAAGTAGATTTTTGCGAGATATCTAAGATCCTATTTCGGAATTAAATTATTCACTGACCAATTTACATAATTAATGTACATGTCACTATGTTAGTCAAACATATTACTTTTCTCTTAACCTAGTGTTCATTCGGCGGATGTTTTGAAAGATGCTGATGCAAGTACAAAGTTTGCACATCGTTTACAGCAGAAATCGGAATACGCGCTTAATATCTGAATAACATCACTGTCTACAGACTGGGTCTATCTTAAAACTAAGCTGTTGTTTAAATTTGTTTCCATCTTTGTACGTTAACATTAGAATTATATCATGCTATCTAAATAAGTGATTATAGAAAGAGGGTTGAAATCTCCCAATAATAGAATACTTAATAAAAATAACGAATAGAAAAGGTATAGAATCGCTGAGACGCTACACAACCCGATCGATAGATTTACGGGAGCAAATAAATAAATCTCTCAATCGGTTCCTTGAGCTTGGCAAGTTACACACACACACCCTGTGTAGGCAAGTTGATTTAGTAGTAAGTCTATTTATCTATACTATTTATTTATTTTAAACTTTATTAAGCGACAATTTTATTTTGGCTCAATCTTTGCCTCCTGATGTTTACCCTGATACATCAGGAGGCAAAGATTGAGCCATTTTTAAATATAATTTTTCTGATCCTTCCTGATCCGGATTAATGTCAAATAATAGAAAGTTGTGTAAGTTTAAGAAAATATTTATTTACAGATATGTAAATTATACATATTATCGAATGATACATGCAATTTATATTGTATATAGTTTAAGTAAATATATTATGAAACATAGCTATCATAATGAACATGAGATAATATTCATCCAGCGTGTGCTTTCATCGACAAAATAATCAGTAATCAGACAAAAAAATCATAAAACCTGTGTATCTCAAATATATAGGATGATATGTAACTTTTTTTGCACTATATTACTTAAAAATATAAAGTTAAGTGGAACAATGAGCACAGCATTTATTTCTCGACGAATGACCGTGTTTATGACGATAATGATAATAGCATTAAAAACATTAACACCAAATAGAAACTGTTCCACTTGACTCGAATTTACAAAACTAGGTTCCCTCAACAATTTGTAAAAATCCTTCAAACGGTATTTTAATGGACATTAGAGTTTTTATGTGATGTAACTATAACCTACTTGTAAATGACCATTAAGATAGAAGTGGTATAACTTGTCTATATAAGGAAGAATATACTGTTATGGCATTGGCCGAAATGTATCCCTTCACATTGACAGTTTCTATATAAATATATGAACATATTACAATGCAACAGATTTTGTATTTTGTATTTGACTTTAGGACAATTACAAAGTTCCTGTTTTGTTTAGTCAGCTTAAATTAATTGTAAATCTTCATTCAATTTTGTAAGATATTCATTTGTTTTTGTTTTACACGTCATTATGTTAGCTTCTGGCTGTTCTAGTTTGTGATTTTGTAAAGCTAAATTCTTTTTTAAATTAAGGTTAGAAATCAAAAGTTACTAGATTTTCCTACTAGCGTACATTTTCAAAATTGCCTTTGTTTTACCATCCCTACCTCAAATATAGCTTTTATGTTTATTTACAGCGTATTTTTGCTATCTGTACACATCGTCCGTACAAACAGCGGCTATAAAATACAATCAGCGTCCACTGTATGCTCAGTGGCATTCCGTGTACTTTGGCTAACGAATAGTTTGTCAGGGCAATAACTCGAGTGCGGCATCTTTAAATTAAATTATTTAATTCAGAAATTCGAAACATTCAGTTTTGGGATATAAATTTAAAAAAATGTCACTGACAACCAGCCATAATAAAACTATTAAAATATATCGTATTCGGTGAATTTTTAGATCATTAATTTATGGAATATAAATAGGACGCTCGCGGTTATAAGCTAGTAAACGTTGTTAGAACTGAGGCTTTGGAGCTATTTGGAGCTCTATCACATCTCTATCTCTATTTGGCCACTGACGATTACGGTCTTTAGCACATTCCAACTCTAGACTATTTGAGGCTAAAGTTGGAATGGTAGTCGGTAGAGACGTGACCGATGTAACGAGTCTATTGCAGGTCTATGCACCTGCGAGGACGCGCCTTTCACTGCGCATCGAAAGTGCAGCTGACGTAACTGACCTGCGACCTGCCTTAGTACGAGTTTCTGGCTTTTTGCTTTTTGACACATCTCGGGTGTTCACACTCGCTGCTTTGATTTTCTTTTAATTTTGTCTTGTTGCCACCACAAAATTATCGCCAACCTTATACTTGATACTAAGTGACTTAATCCTTAGTTTATTTTTATTTAAGTATCTAAGTCTTGCACCTGGGTAAGCGACATCGGTACGCCATCCGCCATAAAGCACACCGGGCATTATGTTTCAAGCATTCTTACAGATCAGGAGATAAGTCAGTGTCCGCCAGGATGGATAAATCGATGCTAAAATACGAGGAATCCGCATTGGTATTAATGGTAAGGTGGGCCACAGGTTTAAATATTACAGCTTGGAAGATCCTGGATTTGTACGAATGAATACTGAATCAATTAGACATTATTATTATCAAATGAATGTATAGACAAAACGCGTATGAATTGAGCCTCAAATGCGTCTTAGACTCGATCCAATGTCAAATAAAAAAGGTTTATATCCATCTTTACAACGGGTCCAGTGGCCTAGATCAGTGGAGCCTGGGTTCACTTACAATAGATAATGTTTACAAGTTAAGACATGCCAGAGCCTGCAGCGTGCCAGGTTATGAAAAAGTAACTATGCTATACCTTATGAGCTGTGACCAGACTCTTTTGCTTAATGGTGTACGGTTAACCAACTGTCAAACTTCACCGTTTCTCCTGACAAATCGCATTGGACCACCTACCGTGAGAGTCGTAAACCGAATTCATAACTTATGCCAAGTTCATGATAGGTACTCGTAATGCTTTAACCCTTTCATATCATGGCGCATATAATACATAGTAAGTACATGTTTAGAATAGTTTTTTTTATTCGTATAAGCTTTGCTTTTAAACCTAGCAGTAAGAAATAGCATTCACAGTTTCTCCTTTTAGCGGGGCAGCCGGAAAAAATCCCCTGGGAGATTAATAAGCGCTTGCAATAACGGCAAGAGAATCAACACTTAAAAAGTTCGGGTATGCAGTTGATTTTAAGAAGTTCATGCAGTTCATCACGACTAATGCATTATTTGTGGGCAAAAATATAAAATTGTGGGTAACATGGGCATTGGGCAAGCAAACATATTAAACTAACAGCGATTTAATGACCGGTAGATAGATATCATGCATGTTTTCAATACTATAGACGTTAGACTACACTGCATTACAAAAATATACTAGCATAAACGACTTGTGAGTCCTACCAGTTCCAGAAGTTCACACCAAAGCTGATCCATGGAGATACTTTTTTTAAGATCAATAGTCCCATAATTTGTTAAATTCCTTTGCCCAGAATCACGACTATAGACATAATACATGTTATGTAGAAGGAGTTTAGGGTTAGTGTAGTTTAACAATAGTGAAGTGATAAGTAACTATATAAAACACAAGAAAAAAGTGTCTTCCCCTTAACTAGAGACTGTAAGAAAGTGCTATTGGACACATTCTTAGGTATAATTTATTTTATAAAACTATGTTAAAGCAAAATTACTCAGAAGCTTTTTTGGATAGATTGTAATATTATTTAGAGTATGATAAATATTGTGCACTAAAATAAAAAAAAAGTAGAAGTAGAAGGACGTTTGAGCATTGTAGACGCTGTAGGTACATAAGTGAAAATATATTTAAATGTAGTTGAAATATATTGAAATATAAATACACCTAGGATAAGACCATACATTATAAAAACAGCTATCGATTTGAAAGACGCAAGAACCGGGAGAATTGGAAAAGATTGGGAGAGGCTTTGCTAAAGTGTAACCAGATACAAGTCGTAATGAGTAGCGACCATGTAAAAGATCTATAATTATTCCATATATTGTTATTCTATAAACCTTGAATCAAGTACTGAAGGTCTAAGTCTGAGTCAGGCTGATCAGTTCGAAAAAAAAACAGCAACGATTCAGCTGTGAAAACAGAACAAACTAAAAACAAACCAAACCTTCGTTACTTTAATTATTTTTAAATACGGTATAATATTTTATTACCAGGTGCAATCAAATAAAGTTAATAGGCACGTGAATATGCAAATCTCTAATGGTGTACCAAGGTCATAAATACTGTATGCAGTAGAATGTTGATTGAGTGTGTTATAGAGCCGTTTCCTAATGTCTATAAAATGTAAGAGAGTGTCGCTGTCATTGCTTCCAAAGTTCTCAGAAGATGAACATAAATAACAAGGTTGCCCAATTATTTACAACTCGGTAGTTGTAGTACCAACATTGTTCACAACACACCTGCACGTAACGACGTTTGGTTGGATGATTCCCAAAAATAATAGGTATTTATATACAATTGCCGTTCGGTAGTACTGGTTCTAAGGTAACAACTTACATGCTACAAACTCGTTCTACCGTCTACCGTTTAATTAATTTGTCGGTAAATCGAAAACAATACAAGTAAAAAATCTACAATTCGATTAGAAAGTGGTTAGAGTTCGCACAACCGGGTATATTGTAAATGAGGAACAAATCACGCGGCGAACAAAAAGGAATGCGAATCCCGTTGTTATAGTCCCATCGCATCTCCCCCATTTCCTGCTCAATCACCACGATTCTAAACCTAGCCACAGCTTAACTAAAACTTACTATAAACGTGCGGTAGAATAACAAAAAGTTGCTATGGCTATGTGGCAATTTCGCGATATTGGATAACTAATTTGGATTAGCTCAGTATTAACTGTTACCTTATTATTACGGCGCACTTAAACCAGGAATGCTTGGAAGGGGTACTATTAAATGTTTAATAGCAAATTGAATGAGCATCCTAGAAGGTAAATTCCTGTTGATGTTCCTGGCGTAAGAGGACTGAACTTGGCTAAATAAAACGTAATCTATCCTCGTACACAATATTATCATAATACTATTTTTGAACTAATTAAATGGTAGAGATAAATCTCGACAGGTAATTTCAAACAAACAAACATCGTAATACAGATGGACGTGAGATAAGCGTTTTAAAAACACTTTCACTGCGTAATTGGTGCCGGTAAACACTAATAAGGCGACAAAGTCTGACCGAGACGTGCCGCAGACGTCGGCTACTGCAAGCATGTGTCACTTCAAATCCGAATGCAGTGTAGAATGAACTTTATGCCGCTAGTTGTTGATTCAACATTGCAACAGTTGCGTCCATTTAAATTGATAAAATATGATAAACAAAAAGAAACTATAAGCCCCTGATATTATATCTCAATACCGCGTGAGTGTGTGAGCAGATTAATACTAGAGTTGGTTTTAAACTGAAGTGAGACTTATGTAGCTGTTACATCTGCTGTGGCTGCAGGGCTCGGCTTGGTTAGAAAGTTTGTGGTAAAAACTCGCACAGTTACGAGAAGTGTAGGAAAAGTCGTCGATGAGAAACTGTTTCCTGAAGACAAAACGGCCCTTGGACAAACGTCGATCCAACTGATACTGACAAAACGCAAAGCTATCGGAAGGTGCTGAGAAGTCGACGTTTATCAACCGCGAAGTTTGCAGTAGTTTGTCTGGATCTGCTGATTGTAGATACAGTATACTACGATTGGTATCTTTAGACATTTACTTCCCGCTTTTGTATTGCGGTAACGCTTGAATAGTCCCTCGTCTAAGGGGCCGACTAGTGTTTATTGACGATGTCTTTATACTCAACTTTCAGCACCTATTGTACGTTCGTGAGTATCGTACTGACAATGTTTAACAGTAATTATTGGCATGTTCGCGTGCAGAAGAATAGCAATGTACCTAGTATATTTTGCTCTCATTTAAACGAACGATATCTTGACGCTCAAGGCTGGTAAATATGTATTTAATGTTTTCCGCTGTATCTTGACTATTTTAAAAGCAAGGACAGTTCAAATTGTCTCACGCTGAAATAAAAACAATACGGCTGGACCTAAAGATTTGCGTATCTAGAGAAGCGAAAGAAAAATGCCAGCGGGCAAACATTTCCAAGCTTAAAATAATAAAAATAAAAGAGAGTATATAAATAAGTTGTTAGCTATTTCATTGAAATGTAAATATTGCTCCACCCGCTTCAAAACTCATCATCTCGTCGCGTGACAACAATGTCCAGAGTTTTTAGTATCAAAAACGACACTATAGCAACCGCATAGAACAAAGGAGTTAAAAAAATCCCACGAAGAAAAACAAGATTGAAGCATTTATAGGACAGAAATCATCTTTGGATCGAAAGTAGTCGATACAATAAACAATCGCACCGCGTTGACCTGGATGCCCTGAGGGTGTAAGTGGCACGGCTACGGCTGCTCGTGGGAAACCAATCACATGCGCAATCACCAATTGGCACTGCTCATTTTGTACTGTTTCTGCTACTGCTAACTGTTGTTTAGTCTTGATACGAGTACGTCTTTTTGGTGGGTAGCGCTTCGTAAGATACAAAAATCCTGTTGGCCTGTCAGGTCAGTAGGTAGTAGCTCTGCTTTCTGCGCTGTAGGTTTGGGAACCAATTCCCTACCAGGACAAACATTTGTGTGATGAACATAAGTGTTTTTGGGTGTTGTATGGTATCATAAGTATGTATCCTTACTAATATTATAAACGGGAAAGTTTGTATGTATGTTGTTACTCTTTCACGCAAAAACTACTGAATGGATTTTAATCAAACTTTACAATACACATACAATATAGCTTATACATCAGAACAACACATAGGCTCTAATTTATAAAGATATTTGAGTGAATTGTCCAAAATATAACGATAAGTGTCAAGTAAGTAGGAAAAAATTCTACCATCTGCGAGCTATTCTGGCGTACGCTGCAACCTTTTATTAAATTAAATTAAATTAAAAAGTATTATTATCAGTAATCTGGTTAGCATAAATACAAGTTAATGCTTAGTTTGGGGCTAGATGGTGTTGTGTGCATTGTCCATTAGTATTTATTTATTTTCAAGTATGTTTTGGAAGATCAAAGAAAGTTAAACTTATGCACATCGCATAACCAGTTATAAATCAACCGAAGAGTGGTAACTACTCGTTAGCAAATCCAAATACACAAAGCAACTCAACTCACTCATGTCGACATTCTATTGACACGCAAATTAAAAGGAGCCGATGGAAAGCTATTACGCAACAAACTAACAAGTAAATATTATTTTATGATTTCTATGATTAATACCGCACTGTGATGTAAGTGATGATAGGTTATTATTAGTCTGAATTGGTAAAAGGTGCGTAGGCGCATTGTATTATAAAAACGGCACAGAAATACAAATAGATAATTATAGACCAATAAAGTCAAAAGAGAAAAACTTCGCAATTAGTAAATTAGTTCTCTTCTTTTAAAGGAAAACAAATACAAGGAAGACCAAAAATTACATGGAGGGACATTTTGACACAATGGTGCGGACCGAAAAAGATGAGAATGGCGAGAAAAGGGACCTATACCTTAGAGGCAAATATTGTAGCAGAGCCAGAGACTTTGCCAGGGACTCATCAAAGTGTAGTAGATATATTTCATCTCATATTTAGTTTAGATTAATTTAAGATTCAGGTTTATTAAGAAGCGATTGAAATATATGTTTTTATTACCCAAAATGGTACTAAATATTTTGACGGCAAAATTGGAGGAGGTTGCTAGAACACTATGCGCAGTCGAATAATTATTAGTAAAAGTCCAGGAATCCACATAAACATTTTTTGTGGGCCCGCCGATGTACTTGTAAAAGTGAGCTCGTGGCCTGTCATAGTTTCCTAGCAACCTCTTTTGTAGACAGTAGACAATTGTAAATGCGACCTTTTATGTGAATGGGTTAATCTTCGTAATTTTTCACACGCATAAACCATAACTAAGTAAATTGTCGGTGTGCCACGCATGTTTTACGCAATGCTTCGGTGCAACTTGCGGAACGCGTATATATTATTAGAAACCAGTGCCGATTTTTCTAGAGACTTGTTCACACCTACCAGCAAGATGATAGACTCATGTCATTGGTAATGAAGTCTACGCATGTCCACAGGCTTTCGTCTGCTGATGTAATATTGCGGATTGAAAACAAAGTGTGTGCCTAAAATCTGCGTTTTGTTCAGTTACACACTAAACGCAACATCATGTTAAGTCAGACACCATTTGTGACGTCACCACATACATTGAGAGACACTAGACTACCTATCTCGTTATAAAGAGTTATTAACTTATTTTTAATGTGTATATAGGTCCTAGTCCTAGTGTGCCGTTGCTAATAAAACTCATTTCTTTCTTCATAAATCAATGATTTTGACTGTACATCGAAAGTAGTAACGAAACACCATGTAACGTGGTATATCAGGTACAAGAAGAGTAGGTGCCTCCCAAGTGGCCACGACACGTGCCGCGCCCACGTGTTGCGACACGTGATAACAGAATGTTCTTACAAGTGAACAAGGATTAATGCTCAGGAGCTTGTAGTCCAACTCAGGTAACTAATACACTGTACATTATAAATAAAGAATTGAAATATAAATATTATGATTTGAAATAGCCGGTATCAATATTATGAATACTTTCATGATTAGAAACAGCATCCGATTGTAACCTTTTGACAATGAGTAGTTTATAAATATGAAAAACGATTAGAATAGACCGGATGGTAAAGCTACATTTAACAAAATATTTTGAAATCTATAAGTAGTTATATCGCAATGTTTAAATACGCTAACTCAATCAGTGCTATTCAACGTGGAAATGTCATCGCATGTCTGTTTTATGTATATTTTGCACGCATACTTATATTGAAAGTACACAACATTTTTATTTACAGAAATGTACAATAATATAAATTACATGTGAAACATGCTTTTAAGCTTTATAAGGGCTATACATTTTGATAAACACGGGCTTTACTCACGTATTATTTTGTCGATGGAGGCACCGATATTGTTTCGATTCATCTAGAGAATCTTCATCAGGGTGAGTTTGATCCGCGGTCCGCTCGTTGCCGCTCGAGTTCACGGTTCGCACTCTAAGACTATTATAAGGGCTGTTTAAAACGATCTATGATCCAGATCCAGATCACTGCCAGTGGGAAGCATCTCTAAGACACTGGCGGCATTGCCACGTTGAATGGCAATGTTAATACGCTGGGCCAGATAGGAGCCAGCTCTTGGGTTTCGGGCTTCAACTGCAATAGGGCAGTAGACTGGCATATTTGTGCCATATTGAGTATTTTATAAGTATTTTTGTATATTGTAATTTATTTTGTAAGTAATTAGTCCTAATTGGAAGTCAGGCGTAAATACTAGTTGGGTATTGGACATGGTCTTACTACGAGTAGTTCGAACTGTCACATGCCCACTTACGTGAGTTACATAACAGAAAGAAAATCAGCCTACGTTTTCCATTATTACGTAACGGAAAAATTGTGCAACTACTATATATAAATAATGCATAAGCTTCAAACCATACAGGAAAGTTCCTCGCTTCTCAGAACTTTATAATAAAGCTAAAGCCGTTTTTAATAAAATATGTGACGGAAAAAACGACATGAGTCAGGCACCGCGGGAGAAACCGACTTACAAGTAATAACTACATGCAAATGAAACCTGTATTACAGGCTGTTTAGATCCAGTACTGATGATCGTAAATGACTGTATGTATATAGAATCAACAGTCTCTATCTAAAAGCATTAAACAACTGTTTTTTTTACGCTACTGTTTGTGCATTATAAGTGCAAAACAAAATCAATACCTACCTACTTTCCCGTTATTGTGATGCCTCAAATTGTCTCTCTCTTCAGATTTGAGACGACAAATGTGAGTGCCTAGACAAACCTTCTTAGGTTTAAAGGTACAATACCTACCGAAATAGTTTTAGCTTAATATATAAAAGAAAAACAAAGATATAATATGTAGTTGTAGTTTTTTATGATCTTTTTGCTACCGGTGTGCAACAGATAGCTGAATAACCCTTTATTCCTCGTGATTCTGTTACATCCTCGGACTATTTAAAATTTCGTAAAATATGAACGATCTTATTATGCTCATTCTAAAGTCCAAATTAGAGTGTTTCTAAATGTATTTTAAAAGTTAGTTAAACTTGAGATTTTATTCTTTTACTGAAATTATTTTCCTATAACTTTCCGTACTTTTATTCAACACCAGTCTATGGCAACTCAAATGAGATTTAGAAAATTTTCTAAATTTCAGAAATGTTATTTATAAATGTTACTTTAAGATGTTGATGCAAATAAATAAGACCATTCATTTTTAACGATGTTTTAGTTTGTCCAGCAAAACAACAGAATCAAGGCCAAATTGACGTCCACAAGGAAAATTACAAAATAATAACTTTACATCATAAAGTCTCTTTGATAAATACGATTTTCAGAGAAATATTTAATTAAGACGAAACATGCGACGAATAAACATTAGTTTGATGTTGGTTATGAACAAAACGATAGGTATAATAAATGAGTCAAAAACAATGGGTTACGGTACGGTACATATACGCTGAATACCATCACTAACCCCTAAGCGAATTCTACTTCCTACTTAATATTATTATAAATGTGAAAGTGGATGTTTGGAAGATTGGATGTTCCTTATTCAATCACGCAATAAAGACTAAATTTGAATGATACTTGGTAGAGATATTGATGTGCACATGGAGTAACAATAATTACGTTTTAAAAACTAAAAAGACAACCGACTTCATGTATAAAAAAGTAAAATATCGTTTCATACAAGTGACTTTTTTTTTCAGTTTTTTTTTATTTAAAAACTTAACTACTTACTGAAACGATTTTTATGAAATTTATATGGGACCAATCGAGAGATATATCCTTTCACATGGTTTTTATTCAAATCGGTTCATAAATGACGGAGTTATGAGGTAAAACAAATAATATATATACTGTCAAATCGAGAACCTCCTCCTTTTTTGAAGTCGAAAAAGGTTACTTATTAGATATCTACTTACCACGTAGGCAATACCGAGGGCAGCAGCTAGTACATAATAACTTGAGTACTTGACAGATACCTGACACTTGACCGTTGAACTTGTAACGAGTATAATAAAAATACCTCAGACAGAGGTAATTGAACTAAGCTCTGAACTTTATAAGCTTAAAAGCAGCTAAGTATAGTACTGTAAAATAACATTACTATATTGCATTTAGCAATAACAGTGTTTACTCATGGGACCTACTCTTGAAATCAACAATCGATATATCGAGACAATAATTATGCAAAACCCTCATTAGTTTAGCTTCATCGTTTCGACTTGTATTGAACGATAAAACGACCGACATTACTTTTGACAATAGACGTCATAATCCTCTACAATCGATTCGATAATTTGAATTTGACAACAAAACAATTGCCAATTCGACAGAATTCGACAAACATTTCAAATACATTATCGTTCCGATATATCGACATCGGTTTGCCGTGTAGACGCCCAGGGCTTTATACCCGTCGTATATCATCTCATTATGTCTTTATACTTGTTTGGGCCGTCGTTGGGCTCGTCGAACTGGTACGGTTTGAAGGGGTTGGAATCGAATCGAGAGATCAACTTCAAGTCGTACGTGCTCCTGGTAACTGCCAAGTACAAGGACGTATTCTTACTTTGACTTTAGACTTTGGAGTAGTTTAAAGTTTGTAAGGTATTTATTTTCTATGGGCCCTTGTTATTTTATTTTAGACCATATTGTTGCCTTAAGTAAAGTTTATATTATTAATATTTAAGGCTTGTCAAAAAAATAATCGGAAGGATTATGCTGTTGTTGACTGTAATTTTTTATTTTAGGTAAAAAAATGAGTAAAATATTTATTAATTTAAACATTGCAATTCGTGGCACAAAAAGTTAGTCATTTTGGGAACATGCACATTTTACTATTTAAACAGAGAGAGCGCTTTTAAAATAATGAAAATATTTCCTAATTAAAAATAGGTGGTTCAAAAGTTAAAGAAATTAGAATTCATGATACAAAATTTGTTTGCATAATATGTGCTTGTAGTCGTAAGTAGTCGTAACTTCACGCAAGGCAAAGCTCTCTTAAAAAGTTTGCTCACACGGGCAATTTTTAGAGCTATAATTGCTTGGCAACTAGTCTGGCTACGTTAACTATGTAGAAGTCAAAAAATAGTGGAATTTTAAAATTTTTACATTAAAAAACCCAAGCCATTGGTGAAACAATTTGATCTTCGATTTGCACTAATGTGACTGATATAAAATGATACCATACAAATCTCTTTGGGGGTCCCCATTTATTCCATTAACAGAATTAGCATGGCCATAGTTTTTCTTTTACACCGTGATCAGATTTCATATCGTGTTCTATGATGGGGTTGGCCGTATCTTTATGTAACTGCTACATTGCTGGAAATTGCTTGATGTTGTCGCGATGTCATTATTGGCAAGTATTACCCAGGATTGAGCAATTTTAATTTCCCGTGTATGCGTACCTTAAGATATAGACAGCATTGTAATATAACGTACTGTTATGCATAGTTTTTCAAGTAATAAATAGTTCACACACATTATGCAGTTAATTTATGGTGTAAAGTAGAACCAGCTACACCAACAATATTTTAAACATTCGTTTACCATGTAGAGTTGACATTAACGCCTTTTGCGTTAAGATCCTTTAATTTACAAGAAGATAAAGATCACTTTGCGCAATCAACAATTTACACGCACTATGTAATCTTGATTTACTTCTTAGAGAATAAAATTGTCCAAGAATTATCATAACTCAGGTTTTAAGTAGCAATAGTGTGTCATTTTTATTACTCTTACTTAATTGTATATAATGTATATTGGAAGCTTTTACGTAAAGCCCCGCACTATGAGCGGTGGTCGTAAATTATGATTACGTTTCTTCTATGATACAGCTCAAACAGAATAGCTACTTATAACTAAACTGTGAGCTGTAGACCTCGCGAAATTTTATTGATTTTTTTACGTTTACAACCCTCATATCTCCGCTATTTTGAAAAATTTCTATAACTGAATCGACAAAAAAAACTATACACATAGTTGTACAAAATTTCACGAGAACCGGTTCAGAAATGCGACCTGTAGAGAAGAACATCCGGACAAATGCCGGAAATACGAAAGCATTTTTCCCTAAGCTGAAACGGCGACACTCGCTTCGCTCGGCTAATAATAAAAAAAAAATTGTAACAGTAATATTATGTTACTACAGCTGTTACTACTTTGAGGAATGTCCAGGTAGAAAAATCACCAATGCTAATAATATCTAATACATACTTATATTGTAAATTAAAAATTGATCTGTTTCTCTGTTTGTTTGTTACATTTTCACGGCTAAACGATTGAACGAATCAATTTTATGACCGTCCCCAAGATACAATGAATCTTCTTAGATATATTGTATCTAGGGGACGGACATAGGCTACATAAATGTATGAGAAAATACACTTCCTTCTGAAAGTTCTAATGAGAAATAGAAGATTAAACAAATATTGTTATACGCATACATAACTATAAAATGCTTAATAATAACAGTCTCTGCATTTTTAAATCTCATTACTTTAAAAAAAATACAGAAATATTAAGCTTTCAAGAACTTGCCGAGTAAACCAGCCGTTTCCTGAAAGCTATGAGATTATGGACCAACACTTTAGTACTGATATCGATACTGTGCCAACACCACGCACCTGTCACTACCAAATGTAACAATGGGCGAGCTATAATAGTCATAAAGATGTATACTCAATGATTATATAACTTTGTATGCAATATGCATTCAAGCGGCTATCGCTATCGATTATCGGACGTAATGCATTTCGGATTAGGCAACATTCTCGGAAAATCTGTGAATTTTTAAAAACAATTGTTAATTTTTTGTTTTTTTTATTCATTATGACCCCTGATTCAAATAAAAATAGATATCTAGACTAAATACTAAATCATCGTATGGGAATTGGAGTTAGTCAAGGTATTAGAGTTGTAGATAATCGCCGAAAATTGTATTATAATGTGAAATAAATATATTTGAAATCGAGACTAAAAAGTGGTCCAAGTGTTGAAACAAAAGTATGACGGTAATTTGAGAATACGCGTGCAATTGGAGTCCAAAAAAATCGTACACGAGACGAGCGTATTTCGGAAATATTTTGCGTAATGATATCAAATCCCTAACTAAGGCAAGCTTGTACCTACTATAGAAACTAGATGACTGATAGTAGTAAATACATATGTACCTACTGTCATACTACTCGTACTTTATGCCTGTACATAAATACAAAAATATTACTTACTAGCGAGGCACCCCGGATTCGCACAAGAGCAATTTTGAGGGAGTAATTTACATTGTATATAAGGATATACAGCTAATGATTCAAATAGATAAGAATAACATAATGATGAGTAGGTTACTATAAATATTATACTTGTAGTATAATATTTGATGGATCAAAAGTAGTTCGGTTAAAAAATAGAAAAAATATGGTTTACATCATTGCAATAAAAAAACAGTTAATCCAACAAACATACTAGAACTCAAATCATTGACGCGAAGCGCGAGCGAGTGTCTCCGTTTCAGCTTAGCTTAGGCAAAAATGCTTTCGTCTGTCCGAACGGCGCGGCGTCTGGTCGGCGTCTGTCCGGATCTTCTCCTCTACAGATCGCATTTCTCAACCAATTCTCGAGAAATTTTGTGAACAGGTTCTATAACTTTATATATAGTATCTAGTTTTTTTTTCAAAATGCCAAAATGTTATGGGGGTTGAAAAAAAAGTTATATTTTAGTCATTTTGAAAAATGTTCGCGAGGTCTACAGCTCCCAGAGTCACTAGTTATATTAGTTTAGATGTATTTCTTGTGTATATTGTATTACAAAATTCCATTTCCTTTCGACACATTTCCGATCATTCCGATAGATACCCATTGTTACATCATCTAAGTGCATAATACTCGTACTCTATTATTCCAAGTCATTATTTAATTACGAGTGGTCGATGATACTCTTTTCTTTCCCATGAGCACTTCAATTATTCAATCGCCTACAAAACTGGAGAATGTTAAAGAATTATTAGTAAATCTCATGAATTGTGTTTCCTTTTAAGTTTTTAAAGAAAGTTTTCACAAAATTGTATGCAGTTGTAAGCATTATCTACGTACGTTGTCTTGTTTATATGGATCAATATTGTGTCATAAAGTTACATACTTAACACTTATATACGTACGAAGGTATGCAAACCTAAACTATTCATAACATTATGTCTGAGAGTGTAACTAAATAAAAATAATAATAATGCCGGAAATTTCACACTACATCATCTGGTCACAAAGTTAGCAGAGCTTGTGTTATGGGTACCTACCACATGACTGATATACTACTTATATACTTTTTTCTTGTAAATACATACAAATAATACATAGTAACACCCAGACCGGAGACAAATACTTGCAGACCATACAAATATTTGTCTAGCGGCGAGAATCGAATCCGCAACTTTTTGCGTCTCGGGCGAGTGTTCGCCTGCGCCACAGAGGTCGTCAAATATTGGTGAACAATATACCATCACCATCTAGCCCCATGTTTTATGGTATTGTTACAAAATATTGTAATAGGAACCACCACACGAATTATTATGAAGAGCAAGCAACCTTTGTCAGCATTTTTGGAGAAGCTATCGAGTCACCCTGACGGTGAATGACTCAGCAATCAAATGTTATACGCTCTTGCATAAAGATGACCGTTTACTTTTGTCACCTTTCGTAAAATTACGCTTCTTTTTCTTATCGTTTTACTAGTTATTTCGAATCAGTATGGTGAAAGAATTAAGGTGTGCCTCAGAGTTTCAATTTGTGCACTTTGCACATGACTTCTATCTTTTTAGGTTTGAACACACGAAATTAGGATCCAAAGGGCCTTTCGATCCTAATTTAGTGCCTAATTTCTAATTTAGGTTCACGACCATTCAATATTTTAGTCTTTTCCATCTAATGGTGTGACTAGTTCTTTAGAAACAGTGTGGGAAAGGATTAAACTGCGCTACAGAGTCTTCGCACATGTTTATTTCAAATTTATGTAATAAACACATTTGGTATACGTATTGGATGGATTTTTCAAATCATTCGTGTATCACTTTCTCATTATGTCACCTTGACAGAGACAGAATCTCATGATGGTTTAATGATAAAACCTTACAGCTTTTTAGACCATAAAAACAAGTTGCGCGTTGACTGCTTTTGAATGAAAAAAATAATGTTTTAATTTAATACAAATTGTTTCCATCCTCGGTGCACGGAGACTAAGAATAAACAAGTGTTAGAGTACAGTAGCAATTGAACGTTCATAAAGCATGGTTACCTTGTTGGTTCAGAAAAAAAATCTACTGTAATATTTCCGTTTTGATCACAATAGGTCAACCTACCTACATAATTTATTATGATAAATAATACAAAAAAAACTGTTTGCTAAACCATAAATTCCCATCAGTCTAGCAAAGAAAATAAACCCACCCATAAATGCCTACACTAACGTACTTAGTACGAATGGCTTTGTATCATAGCTCGTTGGCTAGGCTTCTCAATCGCCGAGCTCATTTGTTAGCTGGACAAAACATCGTTCGAAGAATTACCTATCCGCTAGCAGGTTTTGTTTTTACATGCTCATTTTTATTCGTAAAGGAAGAACTACACTAAAGCGGCACTTAAGTGAACATTCAAATAGTCTACTAATATTCTGCTACTGCGATGTGCACTGTTGTACCTATTTCACTTTCAAATCATTCGTAAGTTGTAGTATATTTTGATAAACAAGAGCTTTTAATCACACATTATTGTATCGATGGAGACACCGACACTGTTTCAATTCATCTAGACCAGAGAATCTTGCGAGAGAAGAGTACGAATCGCGAGCGCGAGCGCGAGCAGGCTTACCGCGGATCAAACTTCCCTGATGAAGATTCTCTAAATGAATCAAAACAGTGCCTCCATCGACAAAATAATGAGTAAAAGCCTGTGTTTCTCAAAATGTGCACTATACATAAACCAAATGCTTATAACAAATACCATGTTTCACGTCTTATTTTTTTCAGACTTGTTTCCGCTCGCGGTTTTGCAAGCGAGGTACGAGTACCGACATAAAAAATAGTGTATATGCTATTCGGGTCACAGACTACAGCTATTCCAAGTTTCATCTAAATTTGTTAAGGCGTTACGGCGTCATAACCTACCCAAACTAGATGGCGTCGCAGGAATATTTTGTACGCGCTATCGATGCGTTTTGGAATTTGCCAAAAATATTTTGAGATTTTATATATAACAACAAACCAAAATTCAGTTTTTCCATGCTCCACTGGATTCTTGCCTTAACTTGTTTTGTTTTTCAATTTATATGGCAGGTATAATATTTAAGACATTGATATTGTCGGTACCGTTTCTTGGAATCCCTTGATTAGATTTACGTTTTTTTGGCTGATCCTGTGTCGTTATTTTTTGCATTGTCAATGCACATCTTGCAATCCGGTAGCAAATTATCACTAATATCACGTTTCAGAGCAAACTAAGATGATTATTTAGTAATTTAAGAAATATTTAATACCCTAATCAAAGGCACCTTTGTATTTTCGAATCAAATAAACGCAAAAAGTGGTTTAAATTGGTATAAAATATAACTACGCAGGCTAAAATTTAACCCAAGATTTTTTTGCGTAATCGTTTTTATTGCGCTAAGCATCCTTTCAACGCTTGCAAAGTAACAAAGCCCACGACCGCACAATTTATAAAATGCGCAAATACCCATAAGAACTTGCCAGCTATTTGTACTATGGAGTATTTAAATAATGCCACAGGACGTGTCCGTGTCGGTGTGACACTCGTCCTCCTTGGTTAGCCATAGTAGCGCAGAGAGAACCAGTATCGCAACTGCACTATTAAATAAATAAATTATGGAGTACGAATTATGTGTTACTCGCTTCTACCCGGGGCTTTGTAGTACACGTAAATAAAAACTAGCTTATGTATTAATCCAAGTCCAAGAGTGTTCCAAGTTTCATCAAAATCTGTGCATCCAATATTGATTGTTTGAGTGGTATCAGTAAATAGGTTAGGTATCGCAAAATATTTATAGCAAAGTACAAAACACATCGATATCGCGTTATTTTTCCTGTGGTGCCATCAAGTATATTATATAAGTTTGTGTAGATTTTTTTTTGATTATCAATTATGCAATAAATTTGAAATAAAGTTACTCAATTAAAAGATGTTGTTTTTTACCGATGGTAGTTGGTAAAAAACACTGGGAATGTTTGGCAATGTCTATCAAAAATAAATAACGCCACTATTTGAAACTAAACACGTTCATAATTGACCTTGAAGCTCTTTATGATCTGTTTATTTTGGCACATCAACCTAGCGAACTTATATGAAGAGACGTTGATTAGATTTTACTGGCAGGAGTGATATTAGTCAAACCAGCTATTTTAGTACCCTACCCACATAGCAAAAATCGTGTTATTATTACGACGGCTGGAGTTTCACAATTTTGAGCCTTAGGACAAAGAAGGTTAGGTAGGTTTTCCTCATCTCCGTAATTACATTCCCTCTATAATTTAACCACACATTTAGCTATCGTGGCGTATGTTTTGTCCTTGTCATTCTAATGTTAATAAATAAAGATGGGAACAAGTATAAACAAGACTATTCGTTCGTTTTTTTCTAAGTAACATTGCTATTTCAATTTAATTAGTTTTTCGCTTGTTATTTCATATATCATTGGGTAATCTAAGCGGAGTTTTAATCAACAAATTGACTGACTGACTCCTTAAAAAAAGTGTAGACAATTAATTTATAAATGTTAGAATGTGATTTGTTCGACGAGGAATCCCAAGAAATTCAGACGGCCATTCCACGATGATGTTTAAAATAGACAAATGACGATCGACTAAAACTACGACTTTCTGACGTATAACAATACAAAATCACTTGACTTTGGCAAAACTGTCATCAAGACAGATGCTATTATAGAAAACAGAAAAAGAAAGTATGAACAACATATTATGTAGTCTGATAAGATAGATTGAGTATGAGCAGCAAATAATAATCAAAACCTTTAAAAAAAACATCTCGTATTCTGTTATTGAAAGAGTAAAAACCAATGTCTGAATAACTGTTTTATTTTTGCTATGTACGTTTGTTGTGCCTTGTTTTGAGCTGAGTTACTGTGCGTGTTTTGTTCTGTCGGCGCGACACCAGTCCTCCTTGGAGGCAGTTGAGGAATTCGCACCCGCAGCCTCTCCCCGCGACCGCCTGATGCGATGCACGTGCAATATACCTATGAATCCACCCATGTATATGTAACTAGAAATCATGGGATGAACCTAATTAAGGGTCCTGATTGTCTTGAGGTTTTCGTAATTATTGCTCATTAGCGAGGATTATAAAAAGTTTAGCCGAGTGTAATTGCGTTGCCTACATGCTTGCGTAGCTTGCTGAGCGTTTATTCATACCTACTTAGGATGTTTTATGGCAGAAGCTTAGTTATGCCCTTTTGAGATTGTATGTACCAATAGCGATACAGTTCAAAAAACTACGTTTGATATAGTATTAATTTACCCTTTGGGTTGGTTACAATTTGGCTCCAATTATAGTATCTGTTGCGAATCATATTTCCTGAGCCATATTTTGTTGGTCTGATTTTACCAAAATATCAGTTATCTTAGTACTACTTATATACATAGCTATACTTGTATCTACTTACAGCACGAACAAGTTTTTTAAACTTACGCGATCAGAACACATTTTTATAAATACTTACGGGTATTTATCGCGTTTATTTATTTTCCCTATATTTCAGTCATCCCGTGACCACGACAGAGTGAAAACCTGTCGAAACGTCGGGAAAAATAGGTAAATAAACGCGATAAATACCCGTAAGTATTTATAATAAAGCACGAAAAAGCTCTAAGTTCAAACCAAAAGTAATTCTCTTTTATTCAATCTAAACTGTTTTAACGGTCTTAAAGCGCCACCTATTTTAATCGCCTGTATATTTAACGAAATGTACGAATTTCATTATTCCCTCGCATACAGAGAGGTTATTACACTCGCAATCTATCCCCGAGGCTTTCAACTTGAGAAGAGGCTCAACCTTATATCAAAGGCATAGGTTTCAGTTTAACGAATCTCGTTACGCACGACATTGTATGCTTTGGAGGTGCTTAACTGACATGGATACTCTGGTGTGATTTTACTACACAACACAATCTTACTGTAAATCTTAGCTATGACACTTGGCTTGGCTTGGCTTCTCAAGCTTATCAATAAGAAAAAAATAATTTTAACAAAAATAATACACTAAATCACGCGAGATCGCTGTTAAATTTTCATAAATCATAAAAGTGTGTTTTTTTTCTCGATCAAATACCAATGCTTTTACATAAAGTTCATTTAGTTTTCGTTGACAGCCAGCAATAAATAGCATATATAATATTATGGTTAAAAAGGACATTTTATTCCAGTTTATGTACATAAATAATTACAGAAATGTACAAAATAATATACAATTATATAAAATACACGTGAAACAGTTGAGCTATCTAAGGACCGTTTAAAAAGATCTATAGATAGCTCAACTGATCCAGATCACTGCCAGAAGGCAGCGTTCCCAAGATACTGGCGGCATTACCACGTTGAATGGCAATGCTAATAAGCTGGGCCAGATAGGAGCCAGCTCTTGGGTCATGCAACGTATCTACCTGACGCCGTGAAATAATTTTGAAAACGCGGTGGGCTCCTGTTCCCCACGGGTCCAGGGTGACGACTCCAATAGTTAAAATGCAGCGTATTTTTTATGGTACTCGAAAGTGGAGATATTTTGGTAAAACATGTTCTTATTGGGATCTATTGTTAGTAGAAAATGTTTTATTATTCAAACAACTACGCGCAAATCAATTTTGTAGGTAACTAGGTATATGGGACGTAGTTTTTGCTTTCTACGAGACGTAAAATAATTGGGTCTATAAACGAATTGGAAACAAAAGGTCGATGCGACGCCGGAAATTGTGTAAGATATTATTTCCGTACACGTTCTTTAAACGACGCGACGATGCGTCGGAGCTTCAATACATTTGATACATTATGAAAAAAAAGTTTTGCGCAACGTGACTCTATTTATTGTGATCGTTTTGAAGTGATAACTTCTTATTGGAGGGTAAACCACTTTGTTACGTAACGCGTTACGGACCAGACTGTCTGGCTTCACTTTCTCTCATGCATGCGGCAGCGGTAGGCAAGCTCCTCATCTCTCACTCTAACTCACAGCGCTAGTTAGCCCGACTTTTGTCCGGCGTCCCAAGACGCACACTATATCTATATGACACGAAGGGTTTTTTATATCAATAGACACGAAACATTGATGGAGTAAGCAATAGAGTATATAATTAGTGTTTCGTAACATTATAGACCTCGAGAGTTTTCACGTGTTATCGAGCGATACTTCCGCGACACTTATATCACACTAGCGACCCGCCCCGGCTTCGCACGGGTGCAATGCTGATACTATTGTGAGTTATCCCTAAGAGATAGACATATACCGTCGCAGACATTTATGTAGACCTTAATAAGGTGTACAATACTGTAGTACATTATTTTGATCTATCTCGTTCAGCCAGCGTTTGCAATGTAAGCGCAAAAAAAGTGTTAAAACCACATTAGAAACCTCTAAAATTATCAGTGTTTCTCTACTATAATAATCATGTTTTATACTTATAAACCTTCCTCTTGAATTGATGCGGAAAAAACCGCATCAAAATCCGTTGCATAGTTTAAAAGATCTAAGCATACAACGGGACATACAGACAGCGGGAGGCGACTTTGTTTTATACTATGTAATGATGATTCAGCGCTTGCTTAGCTACAATTAATCGCTTTTAAAGCTTCATCTAGTGAATGTCAACGCGAGACTTCAGTCAGAGTAGGTACAAGTGAATGTTCGCAGGCAATCAATGCGCCTATCTCCAATCGGTTAATTGATCTTCCGTAAGTCGGTGACGAGCGTTTACGTTCCGTTACACTCACCATCGACAGATTGACAAAGAGTTAGTACCTATCTGAAGATCGCCAATCGGTACTGAGAAAATGACGTCAATTTACATCACCGTTGCAAAAACGTGGTCAGCATTAAAAGGTAATGCAAAGAAACAAAAATATGCTACGTTACATAGTTGATTGCGAAATTGTTTGAGCATGGTTTTATAATCCTCTTAAAGCACTCGTAAATGACGTCTAAGATTCAGAGGTAAAACTTGGCGTGACTAGGTACAGTTCCGTTTGTCAAAATTTAGTGCATTTTGACACACGAAAGCTTGAACTTATATGTTGTCGGTCCACTTAATTTATAAAAAGCTGCAATTATTATTGACTGAACAAGTGGAAGCTGGAAGGCAAAGACCTCCGCGTACTCGGCGTATCAATTTTGGGATGTGTTAGAGAAATGTTAGAGAATGCGAATTCAGGAGTACCCTAAACCGAGATAAGCGTGAATGAAGCAAAAGGAGTAGGTACTCTGTCGGGTAACGGGTGTGGTTTTACGTATGTATGTTCTAATAAGAATATTTAAAATAATAAGATAGTAATTCAATGATAAAGTCAATTAAAAATCCAAATATAAAAATTTGGACGATGCAAGTATGTGATATCTTCACAACAGGTTAAGCAAAAAGCTGCAGAAAAATATCGCCTTATGAATATACGATGTCTTTTAATTACAAAACAGGTTGGAAGGCATAAGTACTGCAGGACAAAATAGATCCGTCTCACTAATGAACCAACTCAAACAAACGAGATGATTCAGTGGTATCTGTACTGTAATTACAGCTTACCGTCCATTGCGATAGAAATTAATACACTTTTTACCGGCACAGATGTTCTCAATACCACAATAACTACCACAGAACAGATGCGCTTCGCGTGGTGGCATTTGCCTGTGAATGACTTGAGCAAACAGCGCGTGAGGCAACGGCACAACACCCTTAGCACTGTCCGGCAGTTCTCTAACCGCTAGCGACCCCGTTTTTCGTCAAATATTGACCAATTTCAATAACGAGAATCGAAATCTCTTATTTTATTCAAAACTGGTGTTGACCCTACAGGTTATGAGATAGTTTGTAGGTATAGACCACAGATTAAATAGTAACTATGAATGTGGCTGTGGGTACCTGCCAAGCGCCAAGGCTACGCTATACGACCTGAACACAGCTTGTACAGGAACATCTAGGTTACTCCATATACCTGTATATGTATAGGCACCGGTTGACGAGGCGGGGCAAGAGAATGATCAAAGGTATAATGATCTACGAGACGCAACCTTAGTTCATTGATATTAATGTTACCTCCTAGGTTGAACCGCGACTCAGTTTCCATAGAGACGCCTAAAGGTTCCTATATTAGATTCTGTACCGTACAGCCGGCTGCTGCTATATACATTATATAAGTGTATATTTCAAAAACTTTGAAAACAATAAATAAATAACAATTACGTTTTAAAAACTAAAAAGAAACGGACTTCATTGAATGAAATTTGAACCTATAAAACATTTTAATTTTAATTCTTTCAACACACTAGTGACACGATAAGAAGAAGAAGAGTATTTTTCCTTTGAATCTTTATTTTAAATTATTTGACATCATTTAGAAAATTGTGAAATTTCAGTGCATACTTACATTTTGTAAATAGATGGCACTAGATGACTGGCCTATGGAGTGATCTAGCTATTTATGCTTTTATGCTATGTTTTAAATCATACCTACTATATTAGTTCACACAGTGCAGTTTAATGGCAAGCCACCTGACCATGTAGCTGACCATGAATTTGACGCAGGTCTTTTCACTGGTACTTTCTTTGTCGTACGTTTAAGTCAGTGGTCCCTTATTGTGTTAGCAAAATGGCAATGGGCAAAGCAACTACGGAAATACTTTAGTTAAGGCAACGACCTCTGTGGCGCTGTAGGCTAAGGCCCGGCTGAGATGCAAAAAGTTGCGGGTTCGATTCCCGCCGCGGCACAAATGTTTGTATGATCTGCAAGTATTATTTTGGGGTCTAGGTGTTTCTATGTATAATATGCATTTATAAAAAAAAAGTATACCTATAAGTAGTATATCAGTCACGTGGTTGGTACCAACAAGCTCTGCTTACTTTCAGGCCAGATGATGCTGCGTTAAATGTCCGGCATTTATTACTTATTATTATAATTATTATGAACACTATAAAAGTATGGATATCTGAAAAGTTACCCGGTTTCCTGAATTAGGAACTAGCCACATTATTAAGCTACGCCACATCCAGGCCAATAAGCTGATAACTATTGTCAACATTAATATGCAACAGCGCTATTATGCGCCGTTATATGGCGGTTGTAACTTCTTATAAACTAAAGTAAAAGCGATGAGTAGTTGGTTATGAGCAAGTGATTTGCAATGACAAATAAGTGGTTTTACGTTCGTGTCTTGGACACAGGATGGAAGGCTTCCCGCGCTATCCTTCCTGGTCTCAACCTCAAATAGCTATTTCCCAATGAACAAGTAACCGGTTCAAAAGTTGTAGAATAAATTATTCGCAACCTTGTTCTCTGTTTTACCTTTAAATCACAGATAGCATTCAATAAAATCAGCAAGGCATGCAATGTTATCGGTAATCGCCTATTCAATAAGATCTTTGTGTGTGTGAGAATGTAGTTGTAGTTTAAAGTGGGAATATCTCTGTGTTTTCGGAACCATGAGAGACACGCAAGACTGCTAAATGTCTTGCTTCTGGACTTGAACCAGGCAAAGAAGAGAAGCAAAGATGAGTTCTTTATGTCCTTTACCTTTGATCTTTTAGTTGTTTTTCGTATAAAAAAGAAGGACTAACTAAATAATATGCGGCTGACCAATTTCCTTAAGTGCTGATCGTCTCGGCATGCAGTTCTAGCTACGAACTATCTCCGCGTGAGTCGTGTCGTAACGGTGCTTGCGTTCTTGCGTGCTTGCGTCTCACTGAACTTTACTTGCAGACCTGTCCTCGACGGCAAATCATTTTCAATCTTTGACAGATCTTACCATTGATTGACAACGTAATTATAAATGCTGAGCCTCGAGACCTTCATGCCGCAATTTTGAATCTATTAATGTTTTTGTCGGTGTAAATAAAGAGTACAGATAAATACATAACGATATGTTATTGTTAAACTATTCATTCGTTGTTCAGTTCAGCCCTGACTGCGTTGTAAACAAAGAGGCAGACCAGTTTGTTTGTGTATCAGATTATAGAGAATAGCAAGCTCATAAAACCGATCCTCAGACAAATTCAACAACTGATATTTTAACTCTGATCATAAAATACGAGAATACTGTGATGTTGAATTCAGCATACCATCGTGAATGGCTTAAAAAACGATTGTTAAAGCTGAATGGGCACCTTCTTTTTGTATTTGATTATTATCTTCAACATAACATACATGTCAAACATGTCTTGTTTCTGAGAGCTATTATTTAAAATGGTGTTCTCAATTCTAACATTTGAGTGCCACGAGCTGCCGACCTCAAAATCTTTATAAGGAAAGAATATCAGGTTAGCCGAATTAACATTGCAAAACGAATCAGTTTTCTAATTTTATCTACCAAATCTACCTATAACCAATCTGTATATTTTTCTTAATAATATTTATGGTGCTAACTACAAGCTCCAAGTGGGCAGTTATTTGCAATTACGAGACGTCGTGATAAATAATCTAATGTAATAGTACCTCGGCAATTAAAGATTTCACGGACTCCTTTTCAACCACCATAATAAACAAAAGTAGATGCGAACGGTCTACTTTATCTGATAATTTAAACATGTAAATTCTCGAACATTACATCAGAAGATGTCGACGGTATCTAAGTCAACAATTACGAAGTCTCGGAACCATGCACCTTGAATCTTATGTTGCATCATGATTCATGTCAGAAATTCGACAAGTCACGGCATCATGCCGTCAAATGCCGATTCCTTAGCATTGTTTGTATTGTCTTAGCGAACCCGGTGTGATGTCATAGTTCATAGGAACGCCTTCGGACATCGTCAGCATTTCGCAAGATGTTATGGCCTGAAGAGTTGTAGCGCCCGACATGTTGCAGGTAATAGTGGCTATTTACAAAATGGTCAAGTCATAATGCTGGGTGTTAGTGATTGTGCAATCGGGTCGAAGGTTCAGCGGTGGAAACGCGGGGCAGGGGGCCGTAACAGGTGTACGAGGTCGGCGCACGCGCATAGGAGCGGCGGCATGAAGGCTGACACTGATCTTGGCCGTTATATGTCGCAAGCAGATCTATATCATTTTTTAAGAGCACCTAAAGATTTTGTAGTTGATGACATCATTAAAAATACCTAATTTAAACTCACCTCTTTGAGTCCATCAAGACGTCCTAGGGACTTGGACTGTCGTAGTGGCAGGAACGCTTTGAGCGCGTCCATGCGCGAAGAACGTTCTGGTTCAGCATTGGTGGCGGCGGTGAGGTCGGCGCAGGAGAGCCTTGCCTTGCGCCGCTTGTCGAGCAGGTGCTTAGCACGGGAGCGGCGCGGCGCCGGCGCCTCTTCCTCGGGCTCGCTACACACTTCGCGCGCCGCGTGCACCGTGTGCCGACGCCGCGATACCGGTGGCGACGTCAGCCGCGACACCAGAGACTCGAACATTGTATCTCACTATCCGCTCTGCCGCTTCAGCCCCACCTCTTTCAAATGCATATTCCCCGATTATTCCGCGACGTCGAACGCCTACAAGCAAACATTATTCTGTGACGCCTACTTCTGCAGCCATCGCTGGGGTGATTCCATGGCCTCTCATTTTAACATGCGATCACAGACGCGCTCAGGTGTAGGCTATTTAGATCGTTGACCGATCGCGCCGCTATTGTCACTGATGCCACTCTCGAAATAGCTTTGTTGGTGATTCATTCACGCAGCGTGCGTACCGTGACGGACGGAAATGGCAAAACGCGTCCACACTTGCATGGTACCATCAACGCTACCCAAAAATTGAAACAGTTGAACGCGAATTATAAATTCATACTGATGTAAGTGTGAACAATGGGTGTTGCTGTTCGTTGATGTGTTGAAAGAAGTCCAGTGTTTTCACACGGTTTGTGTACAGCTTTTAGTTTTGTTAACCCAGTTACCGCTTTAATATTGTAATTAGGAGAAGACGGGTCTAATCTCACGATGCAAGCGCGATTCGAGCTATTGAAAGTGTGCCGTCTATGTTGCGAGTCCAAAACATGACCGTGGCATCTTGCCATCTAGTCGAAATAGAAACACACAAGGCCAATAACTGAAAGCGAAAATAGAAATCATCCCGGAGATATTACCTGTCACGTGAGTGAGTTGTGCGTCGGCGCTAAACGTTCCTACAATAAACTCATGAATATCTATTAGAGAGCGTTAAACGCACTAAATTGTAGGACGTCTAAAATAAAATCATCTAGGTAGGTACCTTAATAATCTCGTAGTCAAGTTGGACTAATGAATGCGCTTGCTACTAAGCATATTAGGCACCTTATATGTTTCTACTTACAACATGGTAGTAGGTAACGTACCTACTCTCGATTAATTTAAGGTTAGTATAGGAATGTTTATATTTCAATCGCTTTCCTTAATCAAAATTCTGAATGATTAAGCAATGAATGACCTTAGTTTTTACGATTAGTACTTAGTGCCTAGAGTAATAATAAGAAAACATTAAGTACACGAACATGATTTCAATTAACAATGCTGTAAACGAAATGTGGTAATATTTTCACTTTTACACCTGAGTAAAGAACATTGTTTACTTCTGTTTGTGACGAGCGTGTGTATCTACACTACAATTCTATGGAAGAAGTCACCATTGAGGTGCATACAATGTACAATCAGGATTTCATACGCAACTCTAGACAGATTGTTGGAATATAACAAAATAAATCTATCTCACTCTAACATATAGTTAGCGTGTCTTGCTCTTTTATACGTATAAGTATTTACTGAAACAGTACTTTATGGTTCTCAAGAGGATCTGGTTAAATAGGCATAGTTCCTATTTCTTTTGTGTAGTCCGGTTAAAGCTCTGGCATAGAGCACACACACCTCTCCTACAAATAATAACGATTAATTAAATTCAGTTATATCAAATCGTTAATTACGTGTTTCTTTTGTCACCCAAACTCCAATAGGTTATGGGCCCAGAATTTAGACTAATTAAAAAGATTCAGTAAAGTTTTTATTTAAATAAAAAGGACACTTGAAGTGCATAGTGTTAAGGGACTTGTGGCCTGTGGTCGGAGGCAGTGAGTTAAAATATTTTAGTATTCTAAGTGACTTTTTAGTGATTTGATAAAATGGATAATTTCAAATTAAAAAGAAATATTAAACCGTTTGACGGGGACAAATATAGTGTGTGGAAACTTAGAATACGTAATTTATTAAATGAACTTGAAGTGCTTAAAACTATTGATGAAGAAGCTCCCAAGGAACCGGACAATGAGTGGCACAAAAAGCAGAGAATCGCTAAGAATACGATAATAGAGTATCTGTCAGATTCTTTGCTGGGACTTACTAGCGAAGAAAATACTGCGAGACAAATTTTCTTGAAGCTGGATTCGATTTATGAAAGAAAAAGCATAGCGACTCAATTAGCCTTGAGGAAAAGATTATTAAATTTTAAGTTGAAAGGAGAAAACCCCTTGACGAAACATTTTCAAGAGTTTGATGATTTGTTAATTGAATTAATGGCTGCAGGTGCAAAACTGGAAGAAGTAGATAAAGTAACGCATCTATTTATGACTCTGCCTAACAGCTATGATGGTGTCGTCACAGCAATTGAAACATTGGCTGAGGAGAACCTGACTCTAACCTTTGTCAAAACTAGACTTCTCGATCACGAAATAAAGTTAATCAGTGAAAGACGCGACACAAGTATGAAAGTTCTTCAGGCGGAATCGTCAAAATTCCAAACATCAAAATCTTATTCTGAAAATTCCAACACGAAATGGAACCCGAATCGTGGACAGTCAAATAAAATTTCATTCAAAGCAAAACTCAATAAACTAAAACATATTAAATGTCATTGCTGCGGAAAGAAAGGTCACATACAAAAGAACTGTTACTTTAACAAGAAGGGCAAACAACGTTCTGAAATGAACAGAACAGTTCAGACTGTAAATATTACGGATACTAAAGATCCTAATATCTCGGGATTTGCTTTTATGGTTGGAGATTATGAAAATGAATGTGTACGTGATCAAAACGGCATTACGTTTATTTTGGACTCGGGTGCCTCAGATCATTTAATTAACAGAGAAGATCTGGCACAAAACTTCACGGAACTGAAAAATCCAATAAATATATCAGTTGCGAAAAATGGAACGTACATAAGAGCAACGAAGAAAGGCAATCTTCTAGTAACCAGCAACTTGGGTGTAAAGGGGACGCTACAGGATGTCCTTTTCTGTTCTGAAATCCCTTACAACTTGCTCTCAGTTAAGAAGATGCAAGAAGCTGGAATAACCGTTGTTTTTGGCAGTAACGGCGGTGTGCAAATATACAACAAGGGTAAACTGGTAACAAAGGGTGAGTTTTTAAATAATTTAATTGGTATAAATTTTGTGCTTGACAAATGTGCTCTAAATGCTGAAAGCTCATCAAATAGGGTCGTAAACAATAAGTATGAATTATGGCATCAAAGACTTGGTCACATTGGCAAATCTAAGTTTTTGCAAATTAAAAGTAATGAAATGTTTTGTGACAATGAGCAATTAAATCATGTTACACCAAATGATAATCTATGTGAAGCTTGCATAAATGGAAAACAAGCATGTTTGCCATTTAATAAATCAAAGTCAAAAAATATTAAACGACCTCTATTTAATGTGCATACAGACGTGTGTGGTCCCATCACTCCTTCAACACTTGACGGCAAAAACTACTTTGTGATTTTTGTCGATGAATACACTCACTACTGTGCGACATACTTAAAATCCTATAAATCAGACGTTTTTGCTACGTTTCAAGATTATGTTGCAAAGTGTGAAGCTCATTTCGGTTCGAGAATTGTCAATTTGTATTGTGATAACGGTGGTGAATATTTGTCAAAAGAAATGAAAGAGTATTGTGTTGTAAAAGGTATAAGCTACCACTTAACAGTGCCGCATACCCTAGCTCTGAACGGGATTGCTGAAATAATGATTAGAACAGAACGAAGTCGTGCATAGGTATCTGGTGCCAAACTAAGTAAAACGTTCTGGGGGGAAGCTGTGTTAACGGCTACATATCTGATAAATATCAGCCCCACGAGAGCACTAAAAAAGGCTAACACACCATTTGAATTGTGGCACAGTAAAAAACCACAACTAAAATATTTAAAGGTTTTTGGCTCAACTGTTTATTTTGTTAATAAAACAAGAAAAACAAAGTTCGATGAAAAATCGTTAAAGGGCATATTGGTTGGTTATGAACCGAATGGTTATAAGGTGTGGAGTGTGGTAGATGAAAAGTTTGTGAAAGTCAGAGATGTGATAATTGATGAAATTAATTTTTTCTCAAGCAGGCCATTAAAGCCTGGGGGAATATTGGCTGAAAATAGCAATAGCCCTTGTGACTCTGATAAGCTCATAGTAAAGAAAATGAGTGAGCAAACTGATAAAATACCTGTGTCATTAGGTCCACCACCTAATAAATCTGTATGTGAAACAGATGTGTATGACTCTTCATTTCAAAATACATTGACTTCATCTCGAAATGAACTGGCTTCTAATGATCAGAGAAGGAGTGAGAGGATTAAAATCTGCCCACTGTATCTTATGACGAAAATGAAGATGATATTTCTGTAAACTATTTGTTATACGCAAAATCTTTAATATGCAAAATACCTACATCATATAATGAAATCAAATCCAGGGATGATAAGCTTTAGTGGGAAAATGCTATAAGTGAGGAAATAAAATCACTCACTGAAAATGAAACCTGGACGCTTGTAGAAAAACCCGAAAACAGAAATATTATTGATTGTAAATGGGTATTTACTATTAAAAATGATGAGTTTGGAAAACCCCTAAAATATAAAGCTCGTTTAGTAGCTCGTGGTTTTAGTCAGGAATATCTGATTGATTATAACGAAACGTTTGCACCAGTTGCAAGAATCTCAAGTTTCAGATTTATACTAGCTTTTGCAAATCAGTTTAATTTACTTGTCCACCATATGGACGTAAAAACTGCATTTCTGAATGGGAAACTAAAAGAAGAAATTTATATGAAAATTCCTGAAGGAATCCAAATTGCAGATAACCAAGTTTGCAAATTAAACAAAGCGTTATATGGATTAAAACAGTCTGCACGCTGTTGGTTCCAAATGTTCGAACAAGCTTTAATTGAAAAGGGTTTTCGATACTCATCAGCTGATCGATGCATTTACATTCTAGATGCGGGTGATATCTTAAAAAACATTTATGTTGTACTTTATGTTGATGATCTAGTAATTTCAACTGCTGATATAAATGCCATGAAGAGTTTTAAAAACTACTTAATGAATAAGTTTAAAATGGTTGACTTAAAAGATATCAGATGTTTTCTGGGAATAAAAGTAGAGCGGTGTAACAACAAGGTTACCTTAGACCAGAAAATGTATATAAAAACAGTTTTAGAAAAGTTCAATATGAGTGACTGTAAAACTGTCAGTACACCCTTGGAAACCAAAGTAGATTACAAAGCGTTAAACTCAAGTGAAGTAACAATGGCTCCTTGTAAAAATCTAATTGGGTGCTTGATGTATATAATGGTATGCACTCACCCTGACTTGAGCTTTAGTGTAAACATCTTGAGTAGATTTGCTAACAAAAACAATCATTCACTGTGGTCGTACTTAAAAAGGGTATTACGTTACTTGAAAGGATCAATTGATCTACAATTAACTTACGTTCGCAGTAATAACTATAATCATAACATATTAAGTGGCTTTGTTGACTCTGATTGGGCAAGTGATGAAGTAGGCAGAAGAAGTACTACGGGTTATTTGTTTAAATTATTTGAACAATGTACAATATGCTGGAATACAAAGAGGCAACTTACAGTGGCGGCTTCGTCCACTGAAGCTGAGTACATGGCTTTATTTGAAGCGGTAAGAGAGGCTCTTTGGTTAAAATCATTAGTGACCAGCATTGACAGTGAACTACCCAATGCAATTCCTATCTATGAGGATAATAATGGGTGTATAAGCATTGCAAATAATCCTACAAGTCACAAAAGATCAAAACATATTGACATAAAGTATCACTTTTCTAGAGAACAGGTGGAGAAAAATGTTATTAAAATGATTTATGTTTCCTCAGGTAATCAGTTGGCTGACATCTTAACAAAGTCATTACCGACAGTCCGTTTTTCTGAAATGAGAGAAAAACTTGGGGTGTTGTAAATAAGTAAATAAGATACCATAACTTTAAATTCAATTTATTATTGATGAATTGGTCTGATTAGGTTTTCTGGGTTTCCCTAATCCTGCGCATCAAATGGTGGACCAAGATAATTTGTACTCCCAGGTAAATAAAGGAAGGTGTGTGATATTATTTTTGTAAATAGTTTTGAATACTTGTTTTCAGAAAGAGGATTAATTTTGAGGGGGCGTGTTGGAATATAACAAAATAAATCTATCTCACTCTAACATATAGTTAGCGTGTCTTGCTCTTTTATACGTATAAGTATTTACTGAAACAGTACTTTATGGTTCTCAAGAGGATCTGGTTAAATAGGCATAGTTCCTATTTCTTTTGTGTAGTCCGGTTAAAGCTCTGGCATAGAGCACACACACCTCTCCTACAAATAATAACGATTAATTAAATTCAGTTATATCAAATCGTTAATTACGTGTTTCTTTTGTCACCCAAACCCCAATACAGATACCTATCAACCTACGATACTCAAAGAGTGGTCGGAGTTTGATTAATGGAGATAGGTAATTGGCTGCTTTTCTAAGTGGTATCGGGTATGGGGCGCCTGAGGGCTATTAGCTGCAGCCACCTAGTCGGTCGGTAGTCATCGTTTGTGGAGCATAGCTCAGCTAATAAAACGGTTAGTCCTAAGCCGGCGACGTCGACGCAAACCGGTACGCGGACCGGTCCTGGCGTTCCCCGCCCGCGCACTGCCCTCACCCTGCGTGCTTCTGAAATACACGCATACACGTCATCTTATCAAGAGAACCACCGCGGCTCGCCTACATGTCGATCCGCACTCCTATTTCACAGCTTATGAACAGGACGCGTATCGAGTTCACAGCTGAGAACGAACACAAAACCGGCAATATTATACCTACAGCCTCCGTAACCGCAGCTTAGATTAACGTAAACACTCAACAAAACCGCCGACGTGTTCTTGTCGTTCCAGCTCGATTCCGTCGCATAAGACTGCGCAAGTTATCATGATGCAACTGTCAAAACAACATATCGATAATTTTACGAGAAAACCGTGAAGATATCTAATGTAGCGTGAAAACAATTGGCGAAAGTGTGGTATAACGACAAGTTAGCCAATAGCGAGTGCAGTGACAAAGGCGTAGATTAGAAAGTGTGTTGTGTATCAGGGGCCGTGATACGGAGTGCGCACACGCTCTGATTGCTGCCCTATCTACAAATCTGTCGCGCAGCCGCCTCACGACCATGCTCGCTGACACTCCTTTAACAATCCGACATTATACCATTAAATTGACATTTAACTTTCGAATTATAATACAGAAGCCGTCAAAACAGTACAAAATAAAAAAATCCTATCGATTTTGTTAATAGAATTTTCACAAAAAAACAGAACCAGTATAGAAACATGTTATCTTCTCAGGATTGATAAAATATATGACAGTGTTCATTTCTCATGCATTTGTATCGAATATCAGGGTTGGCCGAAAAACAAAATAAAAATCAGTCAACCCGATACGGACCAATTTGATAATGCTGGCTTACATGATCGATGAGATTTTCGGATGAATTCAACTTTTAACCGTCAAAGATTGAAGTCTCTCGACTTTTCGAGGTAGGCACTTTTTAAAAGCTGACTAAAGAGATAAGGTGAACGTACTATACAATGGTCATAGTATTGTCTCTGATGTCACATAATAGTCGGTTTCAGGTATGGGTTACGGAAATGGCTGGTTTAGGAGGTCAGGCGGTGACCTTGGCTGCAAGTGGGTCGGTCGTGAGATGGGCTATCAGGTGGCAGACGTCACGCTCGGGCCCACCACGCTGCCCGCTGTCTAGTCTCCTGACCCGACGGCACTTATCCCTTCCCTATTTGTACCCGGCTCGGTGCGATTACGTACTTCGACTATAAGAGACATTCTGATCGAAATGATAAACTACTGGATGGTAAATATGATATTATCTTTGACAAAGTATCCCGCTACGAGGGATCGTTCAATCGTAAAAAGGACAAAGCACAGCTGATCTTGCATTACTCGTACATAAGGAATGCGTGCATCAAATATGCATTAGCAACAAATTTACTGCTACTTCAGGAAATATGCTACTTCTCAATGCATAACACAAGGTAAAGCAAAATAGAACATTATATATAATCCTAATTTCTGCAAAAAATTACTGCATATTAGGTTTAACTAGGCGATCGCTAAATATCTAGTACCACGTAGATTTGTAAACGAGCTGCCGCGGAATCATTTCCCCTAATGACGAGACGTGAGTGAAAGCAGAAACCTTCTAAGCTTGTTTAAGCCTTTTTATCTATTTATTGTGGATAACTTTAATGTCTAATTCAACTCGCAGTGCTACCACGCCCACTCTCAAATTCGTAGCGGCTATTTAAGAGTACCTACCTAATCTTTGAAGATTAACGAGTGTAAAACCAATTTATTTTATTGTGATCCATCTATCTCGCATGTGAGCTTTAGGCGTTCATAGATTTAGTACAAAGTTTATTGATTCGCTCTATTTTCGTGTAAAGTTATTTGTCAGTTACTGTCCCACGGTTATGTCTCTAGACTTAGAAGTATTTATGTTACGGCTCCTCAGCTATGTAAACATTAGTTGGTTCTGTTTATGGAGTGTCAAACGCTTCGATCGGATTGGAGCGCTGTTGTGGTGGTTCAGTTCGTACTTCAAGATGTTATGAAGGGCGAAGGCCCGTTAGTTTGGTGCTGCGTATACATTAGCTGCAGCGTGACAGAGTTATTTAAATGTTTCTAACTGTTGCCTCGCTCGATGGGAGCGCTATAACCCGGTCGTTTGCTCTCCGCACTCGACCACCTCGCCACTTACATAGAATTATTATAGTCAAGATTAAACCCGTAGGATACATTTCTTTTATCAATTATCTAAATTCGTTACTTCTGTGACGGTCCTTACTACTCAAGAAATAGACCAATAACAAGTCAATAAAAAGTGTTAAGTAGATGCCTTGACTTCTCTTAATGCAGTGTTAATTGCTAGGTCAAGGAAGAACTGTCAATAAAATTTAAATGTAAATTTTAGGCGTTACTGTCGCCTATAAATGCACTCAAGCAAGTACATACGAGGTAGGTATGTACTTTTTCTGCTTTAGTGATATTAGTAACATTAGGACAACATTATATTTCTACGCTAAATAGGTAAGTACATAGTATTTAAATCATTATATCACGTTTTTTAGGGCACTATTAAAAGCTTTGTGTTTTCTAAAAATAAAGATAGTAAAAAACATTTTCAACAAAAGTTGCCTGCGATGTAGTTAATTATGTTGTCTTTCCAAAAGAATAAAGTTTTATGTTCTTTTTGAAAGGCAATAAAAAATCTTTCCATGTATTTTTAACTGCATCCTAATGCAGTCTGGTGTTTTATGAGATGTCAATCGATATTATGACATCCATAGGCAGTTACTTTATTTTGAACTTTTTAAAAACAGCTGTCGTGTTTGTCTACTCGTTCACACTCTAGTTTCAACCAATAAGCAGGTAGTGGTTATGAAATAAGTTTCGTAAAGTACAGAATCAGGCTAACAATATTTACTTCCAGATAAATTAGTTACACACGTGAAATTTGATAATTACCGATAACTAATCTTATCTTGCATCATTGACTCCGCCCACTTGTGGTCACACAATTTGGGCCAATTTTTAAAGCAGTTAAAAATAGATTATGTGAGCAGTTTGCTGCCTACATACGGTTTTTATTGCTTGTTACGAAATTGTGAACTATTTAATTCCGTGATAAATATATCTAGTATTTTCAACTAACGAGTAGCTAAACTATTTTCATTTGTTTTGAATTGCATGTTTTATGAAAACTTGGCAAAAATAAAAGTTTTGAAAAGATTTGTAACATTGCTAACAAGCTTGTTTACCGGCGTCAACTGGCTTCGCGCCAAATGTAAATCTGGCGCCTTTTATAATTCTTTCAACAACTTTCTTACTGAATGTCTCAAAATATGCTCTAGAACTTTCCTGTCTCTGTCTTAAAAGTAGCCTGTTACTTGGTTTATTATTTATGAACGAAACAATTACAGTGATTCGACACTTAAACAACCTCTGTTAATTAGAGAAAACCCAGTGGGTCAATGGCAACAAGTACTGCAGCGCAAAAACTTAAGCCCGATCAGTCTTGACTGAGATCAACAGCGCAAAAACTCCGCTGCTCTGATTAACCAAACCATGATCATGTAACGGGCAGGACTATTGTTTGCTAAATCAGATTTCTCCTACTCCATCTAAATTCATGAATGCTGATTGGCATTAGTAGAGAAAGTGAATTACAAAGAAGGTAAATTCATTACGTTATAATGCAATGATGTGATTTTAATTGGTCAATTGTATGTAATGACTTGATGTTAAATACGTTGCTACTCATAATGTTACTGTTGAATTGCAATCCGTGGGCTACATATTTGTCATCAAAATAAAATAAGTATTTTTCACTAGGTATGAAATTAATACCATAATACTCGTAATACAGAATATTACGCAATACGTATGCACAAAATTACAGTTAGACACGAATAGACATCGTGTCGTGATTCAGATAGGTACATATAAATCCACTAGAATCTAGGAATTGCAATTACGCGTAAAAGAACAAGACATCATTCGAGGCCTCACGTGCAACGAAGCCCTATACGCTAACCCTATTTACCAAGCTGATAGTACTAGACGACCTATTTAGGTAAACCCATTCAACAAATCTCAATGCTTATGGTTCAAAAGCTCTATAGGGTTTCATAGTATGGACTACGGAATAATAATAATAATAATACCGGACATTTCAGACAGCATCATCTGGCCCCAAAGTAAGCAGAGCTTGTGTTATGGGTACCACATGACTGATATACTACTTATATACTTTTTTTTGTAAATACATACATATTATACGAATGTTCGTAAATATAACCCTTATTAATTTATAAAACGTAGCATGAACAGAAAAATGAGAGGTTGACAATGTTAGACATTCTGCTGTAATTAAATATTGTAATTTCTAAATTAAAATTTTAAATTGGTCCCTGGTTCTGCTGTTTCGATGGATTAACTAAAATTTAGTAAGTATCTTGTCAAAGTCTGGATGAATGGAACTTTTTTAAATAATTCTTCCTAAATTTACTATATTGACGTATGGTTGACGTGTTCTAGCTTATCTTAGATGAAATGTTAAGAGGTGTTGATAAAAGCTGCAGAAAATACTAGGACAATTCTCACAAAGAGACAAAATGTAATTCGGATTGTATTATTAATATGATTATTATTTATAATATTCTAAAAGAAATAAAGGGGGCAACAGCCTAATTAAGTTTTTAAGTAAGTTTTATAAATTCCAACACAGAATATCTACCAACAACATAGAAAACATTAAAGAAATCGATTTTAATGTAAACGTTTACGTTTGAATCGACATCTGTAATGGATAAATGTTTTGTTTACAGGTTGCAAAAACTCAATGCAACGGCAATTTCAAACTCAATCATAATAAGGGAGGACAAAAGCAGGCTTAGCGAAAGAGAAACGGAAAGTCAAGAACATGTTGAAGTAATGAGGTTATAATCAGATCTTCCGGCGTGGTCCGGTGGTCTGGAATAGAAAGCTCTAGCCGCCAAACGAGCCCTGCAAGCCTTCGCGGATGTTTACGCCAAGGATAGAAATCAGAAACGATCGGGGCCTTTTCAAAGAAAATCCGCTTTTCAGTACACTATTAGTGTGTGAAGACTCGTTTTATTTCTTTTTCAATACTATTTTATCTTTCCACTCAATTGTATTTAACTGAGAGCCAAAAACGCAAATAGTCCGATACCTACGTGGCTTTGTTAGCGAGTTTGCAAAACTGCAGGAAGAGTGCAATGCAGTGGCGTTCTTTGAACGACTCCTACCTACGACTGGTTACAAACAAGCAACCATTAACACTAACGATCATCTCTCATCCGATACAAACCCCGAGAGGAAGACGTAATTAGACAACTAGTTGAAATCCAATACCATCGTTAAATCTAATACGGCAGAAACGCGCCTCGTGTTCAGGTTGCTAAATTATTATCGGTTGATGGTTCATGAGGAAATTTCACTGCAACTGTATTTAGTATGTAGTTTAGTTAGTAAAATGCTATAAAAATGGTTTCATGCGTTTCTTCCTCTAAAGGTATCTTAGAAATGTTTTGGTGGATTATTTTTAATATCATTGCTTGCGCTAATGCATTAACAGATGTTATTTCCGATATGGAGATTTTTATTTTTGTCAGCTTGCTTAAGAGGTGAATTCGGAAATAAAAACGATGGATGAGCTCATGTTTAAACCAGTGCGAAGTTCTTACCTGACGTAAATTTTATACCTGTAATTAATTCCTCACTTGATTATACCTTCTTGAAATACTCGTAAAACCATTTAAAAGTTTGTAGGGAGGCACACCCGATGAGTCATGTCTCCGAGATATCTTTTGATTTTAGAATGAGGAATGTTAATGTGTAAGGAGCAAAAAAGGTTATGTTACCCAAAATAGATAAATCTACAGATTGCAGTGAATGCAGATAACCTACTGAGGAACAGAATATTTTAAGGTTCAAAATATTTTTCAAAGTAAAACTATCTAAATCTACGTTAGGTTGTTCTCTAGGGGCCAAATACTTCTAGAATATGCGATGCATTGTAGCAATGTGGAAATATTTGTGTTTGCTAATAACCTTTTACCTTTATGGTGTTACCGGTTTCTCTCGGCTGAGCCAGTGAGTAAGACTGTTGAATATTTCCGTTGGAGATGTTTTTTGTTCGGATGGTTGCCGCGTTGAAACCTGTCTGATGGTGCTGAATAAATTATACCCTAATCACGTGTACTCTATGATTAATTTTAGGTAAAGAGTGTTTACAGGTTTGTTGTCAAATTCAAATTGTTTTAGTTCTTTAGATCAATAATTTGTATATTAAACTAAGTGAATGCGCTTGTGCCTGACGATCAAGCTTAGAAGATACAGTCAGACTTGGGTTCACAGTTATATTTTTTTATTGTTATTCATGTAATTTGGTTTCGCCTATTGGATAGGTACTTTCAAATTGTTTGTTGACTCATCCATAAAAATTGGCAAGTCTGGCAAATTGGTACGTCTTCCAAGGTATTTATTATTACCTACATAACTATGACGCTTTGGGTTTTACAGATTTAACTAAGATACCTAAGTGTTTCCTTTTATCGAAACGTTGACATAATTGATTGAGAAGACTTTATTAGAGATCCAGTTCTTTTTTGGTTAGAGGATAAGAAGAACAACGGCTATCTCACTAATCTGTTTAATCCTTAGATCTCGTTTCTCCGAATTACTAAACAACGCACCTGTTGCCGTGGCCTACTCTGTGATCGCATGCTAGTCCACTGTGATACTTTACAACACGATTGCATTTTACTTTCCAAATGTAAATTCCAATAGCATATTTGCTAAAATAATACAACAATCACAATTTAACGGAACACAATCGAGATGAAACGTATTCAGGCCATAGAATCACCACCTGCTGAGACGCACAACATTGTAAACACCCATAATGTGTAATATTTACCATGAGTTATTGGGCATCACAAAATCTGCCAAATAATAATGAAGCACTGACTTCATCAAGGGCTACTTTCCATGTAGGTAGACGGAACAGTCACTCACACACGTCCACGGTTACCAGCTCACAGAGAGCGTCGCACGCGATCCAAAAGAAAAAATAACACGGTTCCTTCACTGAGTTAAATCTGAACTGTTAATTAAAGTTCGGTCCGCGGATATCACATAACACAATAAACAAGTCAATATCGAAAAGGATCACTGCAAAGGAGGTGCCAGTTATTTTCAACGAAGAAGTTTGTTGACAGATAGCCTGTGCAGAGCGACGAGACGTTCTCGCCGCGCTCGCGCATACTCCGGTGTGAAGTCGGCCGCGGTCGGTCGCCGCGCGCCGGTCGCAGCGCCCTGCCTGCCTCCGACCGAGTCGTGCCTCGCCGGCTCCCGCGAGGAATGCGCGGCACGCGGCCTGCCACAGGCGCAGGCTGCATCGCTCGTCCGCCCGCGACGGGATCTACGCAACGCCAAACCCGACTTGCAGTGCACACACTAAAATATAATTAAATTGCAATAGCCGATCGCCATCTCGGCTCTATACTTACACTTGCCTAAGATCAGGTTCTGTCCAAAGACGGCATTAAGTCAACGGGAAAGTACAGTTAGGTGCAGGCGCGGGAATGCGTGAGCGAGGTCACGGAACTAGTTGTAAATGACAAGCATTTCAGCAAAGAAAACAATTTTCCTCGAACAACCAAGTGTTTATACTTATTCAACCAGAATATTTATTGCTCGGCCTATACAATCAATCGATGCATCATCAATGTATTTCGCCTAAAATAACTAGAATGGCTCTATTTTCTAAACAACTTCATTACATTTTAAATGGAGTGTTTTCAAACAATGGATCGATTTAAATGTTAAATCGAAGCAGAGCTGATACCTGCTGAATGCGGATCCGCAACTTTTGCGGGTCATTGACGCATCAACCGCCCACACTACAACTGCTAGTCAAAAATTGCCTCCAAATCACCAATATTCAAAGGTTTGCTAAATAAGGGTAACCTTCAAATCAAGTCCTAACAAAAGACAAACAAACAATAATGCTGAGAGCCCAGTTTTGTACAAACATGCCCAAAAATGTTTGCGGACATGTGTGGCGGTCGTCCTTCATTTTGTGTGTATTCATAATGTTTGGTTTACTTTGAAGACCCCGCTCTGTATGCCCAACATGTGGCAGTTAAGGAAGACTTTTTATAGAGGTACATTTTAAGTCTTTCATAAATCTTATTGAGTGCCAAATGTGTGATTTGGACATACATTCTCAGAAATCTCCAAAATGATATATTGGTCGCTCATTAAGTTTCTGTGTCACCCGCATTTCTCTGAGGTTGCTCTAAGCTCTCATTAATAATTTTTACGTCTATATCAGAATCAGAGTTCCGCTATAGGTAGTGGTGATTTGTGCAATGTTTACAAGTGGCACAATACAGCGGATGTTGCACGGACAGAGCGAGCTCGGAATAAGAGCACTTCCGTTGGACCAGCACAGCATAAATCGTGAGTAGATGAGTGCACGTACACTCGTGTATCTGCTAACGCTGTAATTGCTTTGCTGTCAGATCGACCTAGCCTTATATTGTTACCAAGAAATTATTCGACAACCACTTCGAATATGACTCATAGGATTTGTAACCTGTTTGTTCAAAGCTTCGACTCTCTAAAGAAACATACACAATGTTTCTTACCTAATATATAAATAATATATAAATACTTAATGCCGGACATTTCACACAGCGTCATCTAGCCCCAAATTAGGCATTGCTTGTGTTATGGGTACCACATGACTGATATACAACTTATACATATTATATATAGAAACACCCAGAACCGAGACAAATACTTGAAGATCATACAAACATTTGTCCCGTAGCGGGAATCGAACCCGCAATCTTTTGTGTCTTAGCCGGACCTTGGCCAACTGCGCAATAGAGGTCGTCACAGACTCAATAGGTGACATCTGTGTTTTTGTTCTAAGAAATCGTTTTGGTTTTATTTTACGTACCTACTGGGTGAGGATAATTTGATATTGTATAAATATTGTGTATTATGGCCATATTTATTTGCCATGTCCTTAATTTTATCTTCGTACCAGAAATGCTGATGTTGCCTCAATGCACTGCTATTAAAATTCCAGGATTACCTTCAAAGGCTGCATGCAATGTATTAGTCAGATGATCTGAATTCTGAGTCAGGTATGAGTCACGCAGCGGCAAAGAAAGGCATATAGGCCGGATTTACACTAAAACAGAGCATCAAACCAAATTTTTACATCGGATAGTGTAAACGTTTGGTAATCATTATTTTTTTACTTATGTGGTATATTACACAGATATACATTTAAAATTATTGCTCAAGAGTAGGCCAGTCTCCCAAGCTTTTAACCAATCATGTTAGTTAAGCCAAGTTCAAATGGCACGGTGTAAGTATCAGCTGGAATCGACAGCAACCAGCTTTATACGTAAGAAGGGCTACGGGTGGTGGCGCGCAACAAATACCCAAGGAATCCTATTGTACCAGCCGCACAATTTATAGCCTTATCGCAACACTGATACAAGTAATGGTATGGGAGATAATACGCAAGTATTTGTGTACGTCTATGAGTCTATGATAATTGGCATCTCTTTCAAACCCAACCCAAACACATTTTTTATATATTTTTGGTAAATAAAATGCCCAAATGTATGTCGAACCACGCACAGTGCAGTCTACGAAAAGCAGTAGGTATAAGACCAGTTTTTAGGCCTCTTACCTTTTTAATATCATAATTACAAGGATTTATCATGGAACTTTCGTGATTTTTTTAGGACTATAATCAGGCCACTACTCGAATCTCAAATTAAGTAAACCTTACTAGCTGTACCATATGACCTATGTGGCGCAGTGTAGCAATGCTACACGAAGAGCAGAAAACAAACTGGAATAATCCTACTGAAATAAAACAGAAAATGTATAACCTATTACATCGAAGCAAATCTTTTTTCTACAACATTTCTAAACAGATCCAGAGGTCTATAACCAAAGCAGCAGCTCATAATACCTACAACTGTATTGCCACTGTTGCAGAGGTGCGTGTGCAACTGCCCCTCCCAGTTCTGCTTTCTACACGCGCGATTTCACTGGCGCTGGCGATGACGGTGCCCGCGGACCAGGCCGCTTTTTGTACTACACGCGATTTTAACGAACACTCGCCATTTTAGCACCTAAACCGGCAATAGATCTTCTTTGCCCTCACTAAGATTTCCTTTTCACAACCTGTTCCCAATGGACAACCTTAGCTAATCGTTTAAATTACAACTTTTTTTTATCAAAATTTAGAAAATAAATAAAATTGTGACAAGTTTATTTTGATGAAGTGTCAAAATCATTAGTTTATAATATTTTAATTTCCCAAGGTTTGCTGTAAGAGAACTCTTTTTAGGGTTAAGCTCGCCTGTGTACCATGCCATATAAGTATGTTTCAAAATGTGTTTAATATGTGTACAATAAAGAATAAATAATAAAATTATGTGTTTTAAATTAAACCTATTAAAGGCCTTTTGTATCAAATTATAATATTAGTTACTAGCTGGTGCCCGCGACTTCGTCTGCGCAGGATTAGTACTTTGAGTAACTTATTTTTTCTCCAAGGTCATATCTATCTTTATACCAAAATACATCAATATTATAGTACGGAATCGTATATTTGGAAAATTCACACAATATCTTTATAAACTATAGCCGGTGTTATTCTGATGTATAAGCTATATTATTGTAAAATTCATTAAAATCCATTCTGCAGTTTTTGCATGAAAGAGTAACAAACATAATGATGTAATGATTCAAATAAAATAAAGATTTATTTTACTTTCATTACTTTACGTACCTACTGTACAAGTATTCATTTTATTATGCTCGTATAGGCAGGAAACAATTTTAAGTCACGTAAGTTTTATGGATTTTCGAAACAGAAATACAATGTTTTCACAAAATTGATGTCCTTATAGAGGAAAACAGTGGCAACATTGTATCGTTTCGACATTCGAAAACACTTCAAAAGTCGAGTACCAACGAAGAATTACATAAACATGGAACAGGCTCTATTAACGAATTAAGCATTCACTCGCAACGAGTAATAATGAACAAGGTAGACTACACCAGCGAAAGTATGAACCACGATCGTTTCGAACCCTGAGCACGGGCTAATTTCTCACGCATACTTAGTTGATTTTTGTTTGTTTATGTGTTTTGTATAAATGTGTATGTGTTTGTTTAAGATTCCCCTTGGGGCCTATTTTTAGTCTGTTTCCGCTCTTGTGTTCTCTTTTGTTTTGTGTGTGCTAAATAAATGTTTTCTTTCTTTCTTTCTTTCTTTCTTTGATGTTATTTTACAAAAACTACATCGGACTGGCCAACTTGGGCCGGCTTTATTTGTACAGCGATTTCTATCGGCATTATTCGAAAACGTATTTTACCAAAATGCTAATGAAATGTGTGATGGTAATGGTATGGTACACACAACATAAATTACTGCTTGTAGCTCTAAATTATAGGGTACAATAGATTTTACTAAAATATTGTCGTTACACTGTTTCGATTCATCTAGAAAAATTTAATCACGTTTAGAATCTCTAGATGAATCGTAACAATGTCAACGCTATCATCGATAAAATAATAATAATGCCGGCCATTTAACACAGCGCTGCGTCATCTGGCCCCAAAGCAGAGCTTGTGTTATGGGTACCATATGATTGATATACTACTTACATACTTTTTTTTTTGTAAATACATACATATTATACATAGAAACAACCAGACCCGAGATAAATACTTGCAGATCATACAAACATTTGTCTCGCGGCGGGCATCGAACCCGCAAACTTCTGAGTCTCAGCCGGACCTTGGACCGAGCCCATTGCACCACAGAGGTTGTAATATAATACGTAAATAAAACCCAGTGTTTAGCAAAATGTACATATGAGGTAAAAGTTTAAAGACGTATGAGAGAGCAGCGCTCTCACATAATATTCCTCTGAGTTACTTTCTGACAACATCAATGCCGTAATAAACCATTGGATGGGCTTTTTCGTTAATTATCTCTTTTACCGTTAATTTTTATGTCGAACTTTAAAGTAGCTTGAGATTGGAGCAAACTTTCGACTCCGATCTGATTCTTCATTTTGTCTTTATTTGCTGATTCCAAAGACCCAAAGAGTTTTTGTGACAAGATTCTTACCGTAACCACGAAGAAGAAGAATTGAATTGTAGAATTATACAGAATAATTAGAAAAAATAAATGAAATCAACTATCTACCATTTACATATCGAAAAACAGATGAACCAAATTTAATATTTTAATAAGACCCGTACGTTCTTACCACTACTTATAGGCATGCAAATATTTATATTTTGTCTTTAGTTAATTGCAATCCAAAAGTTGTCTAAAAGATAAGAATGTTTAGAAATTATTGATTGTTTTTGCAAACACTAAAAATTCTTGCTGGATAAAACATAAAAATTACTATGATGTTAGAGTAAGAAAGAACAGTAGGTACTTTAACTGTTTTAATATCAGTAAATACTACTTTTTAGTAGGTAGGTATTAGACAGGAATTCTTTATTCCATATCCATATTTAGTTTTGCAGAATAGCAAAACAATTTATAAACATCCTACTCATATTAGTCTCAAATGAAGAAATATGAGCAGGTCGTTGGTTCGATTGTGCATAAAGCCTACACCTTCTCAATTTACATACTCGTAACTAGATATTCAAAGGCAGTACATCCCAGTCTATAAAACATAATGTACAATGACCTGCAAAAGTGCATAGCCTGTAGAAAATTATCCTTAAGCTAGCAGAATCACATGTTTAAACAATCTTAATATGATCATGCTCCCTAAAATTGGCTTTAATTTTCCAAACAAAATCGACACAAAATATGCCCGACGCAATTTAAATTAATTTTTATCTTTTAGTATTTTAGTTTTTAGTAGCTTTAGTATTGTAACTTATTGTATCCTGTACTTGACTTGTGGTAAGTAGTTTGAACACTAAACAGAGAACTACTATCCTGTTCTATACATAGATGCGTACTTTTGCCGGTCACTGTACAAACCCTCCTATTCGCTTGATAAAGGATTCCTGTCCGTTTGGTTTACGGCCTTTTCATGTCACAATAAAAATTTAAATTAAACTCGGCGAGATAGTTTTCAAATGCAGATTGATTTTTAAAGTGATGGATATCCATTTGTGTGGACAAAGTAACACAAATCATAAGAAGAGAATTCTTTGAAATAATAAAAATAAATTAATAAATAATGCCGGAATTTCACTCAGCATCCTCTGGCCCCAAAATAAGCAGAGCTTGTGTTTTTGGTATCAAGAGATTGATATTTTACTTCTATACCTTTTTTTTGAAATACATAGAAACACCCAGACCCAAGATAAATACTTGCAGATCATACAAACATTTGTGCCGCGTCAGGACGAAACCGTAACCTTCTGCGTCTCAGCCGGGCCCTCTGCGCCACAGAGGTCTTCAAAATAATACAATAACAACACCATTAAATTGTTTAAAACTCTTCTAAAAGTTATACAAGGAGATGTGGTAAATTAAGTGTATGAGCTCGTAAGTAACCATGCAACCTTTTGCATTTAATTATAAGAATTACGTTAGGTTAAGAAGTAAAGGATTACCACAAAAAAGATGGCAGGACGAGATAGCCGAGATAGCTGGCCAGTTGTGGATGAAGCGAACGAAACAGATCATTTGCAAACTCTTGGAAGAGGGCTTTTCACGCAGAAGGTTCCTTAGTTAAATTAAAACTTGAAACAACAAAATTAATACATAATCATAAGGTATAATAAAAATAAAGACTTTTGGGTTCCCAAAGTCCAATAAGGAACCCTTATAATTTGACATGACGAGTATGTCTGTCTGACATACTCGTACTGACTTTGGAAGGCTTCAATCACATGCGCTTGCTCTGTGATTGCTGCGCTTTTTATTATTATCTTATAATGGTTAGGTATATTACGAGCCGAAAAAAAACTAGTAGTGTCAACGCTGAGATTAGACCTGTTTAGATGTAACACACACAGGAAAAGGACTGAATTTTTGAACCACAGTTAGTGTACAATTGTACTTTATTATTTTTCTCTGTATTGTACTCTTTGAGTTTTCTTTTTTGATTCTTTACTTACCTTTTTTTCTTCTTTTCTTAACTCATTGTTCTATATACCTTCCAAACTGTTTGTCCCTACTGTATTATCAATTCCCGTGTGTATATGTACCAAATAAACATTAATTCTATTCTATTATATTCTATCAAACAAGTCTATATATTGGAAATCGTGTACGAAATAATTTGTTCATATGATGCATGTTACTAAAATGTACACCAAGTTATTGTTGCCGTTAATATAACCAGCTAAAAACTAGTATGTCATCGGTACACAAAGCATGACAGGCCTACGCAGCTCGCCTTGTTAAAAATATAGAACAGCCTGGGTGAACGGCTCCTAGTACATTCAAGATGTTTCAATGTCATCAAGTATGAATAAACCTATTACAAACGCACTTATCTGTTGAATACTTAACGAAATGAAACTAGGTGCGGTCTTTCGAAAAGATTTTCTGTCGTAATGCTTCTATTGTGAAATAGAGCTTAAAGGTATATCAAGTCGAGAAGATTAGCATATTTTTAGTCTGAGCACGTCACATCGCAAATCGAGCCGCAAAAGGAAAGGTCTCGGTGCAGCAAGATAAGTGGTCTTGTCGATACGACTGATAGACACGTTGCTTTACGATTAAATATTTGCATGTAAACGCGAAGGGCGAGCCAAGGGATTAATTAGCGTTATTGCGTGGTTTACCATTTGGTTTGATTTCCTTTGAGTAACAAGCAAAGTAGGCTACCTAGACCATATACATTTTTAAGCTGTATCTATGAAAGCTTTGATAAGCTTTGAAAATCTAACGATGACTGAATCGTTTAAAGATTGTCAAAACATATTTGTATATGTATATGTTATTTTTGCTGAAACATCGATCTATAAAGTATTTCATGGATTTGGTAAAAATAATATTGAAAATTTTTATAATTATGTTCTTGATTTCTTAGAAAATACATTATATGATTTGAGCAAAGAGCAAAAATGTAGGCAACTCTTTATTAAGATACATTTTATATTATAATAGATATTTTGTAAATGTATATAAGTAGTACATCAGCCATGTGGTTTCCATAACACAAGCACTGCTTACTTTGGGTTGGGGCTAGATGATGCTATGTGAAATGTCCAGCATTCATTAATTATCTATTTGTTTTTGTGAAATCTTATGTACAGTCGGCTGCACTGAAAATTATACATTTCACAACATTTAAAACGTGTAACATCTATAAAGATTTACCTACAGGACAAATACTCAAAAAATATATGTATCCGAGTAGTTCGTTAACTCATACCGAAAATTTCACTCCACATGTTGTGAATTGACGCAAAAATAATTTTATTACCTTTCTTTTTTAAGTTTCGCTGTCTGTTTGATTGTTTGTCCCTAATCTTGGTCTTGCTCGCAGACTATTAGTTTTATTGTGATGAAAATTTGCACGGTAATACGTATTAGTGACCCCAACAAAGTTATGAAAAAAATACATCAAATAAATGTTTAGGAATACATTCCCTACATAAATTGATTTGATGAATTGACTTGATTTTTTTGAATATTTTACTATCCCATCGTGTAGCATATCGTTGGATAGATTTTTTTAAGGTACTAGGAGGTTTCTTAAACAGTTTTTTGATACAGATTTTCGTTTGATACATATTAAGCTTTGAAATGTCTATTTTTGGTAGAGGACTATTAGTTCCCTAGTCATTTTTGAAGTGTAAAAAGTTTTAGCGCGGTACGCATTTTTTTTGATGAGGTAAAATCTCTGGATTCGCGACCCCGTTACCGTCTGGGGTGAGACGCAGCCGGCTGCCGCGCTCGCCCCATTTGATTATAAAGCTTAATTCACATGTTTACAGTCTACTTTTGTATGGAGAAGTTTACTGAGTTAGGTTCTTTGATATAGACGCAGCCGGCTGCCGCGCTCGCTCCATTTGATTATAAACCTTAATTCACATGTTTACATTCTACTTTTGTATGGAGAAGTTTACTGACTTAGGTTCTTTGATATAGACGCAGCCAGCTGCCGCGCTCGCCCCATTTGATTATAAACCTTAATTCACATGTTAACAGTCTACTTTTGTATGGAGAAGTTTACTGAGATAGGTTCTTTGATATATTATCTACATTCTGAACAAAAAATATTGCATCATCTGTGTTCGTTCAGTATTTGATTGGCAGTCGCTCTATTTACTGATTTTGAAGTGATTTATTACTAAACTCTAACGTGCTAAAATAACTTTTCACTTCTGTCGGCACTCCCGGAGTGCAACCCGTTTTTTTTTTATTTCTGTATATTTCTTAATCGTAGTATATCACGCCGTTTTTAAAGTTTTCAATTGTATACACTTCAGTGCAGCCGACTGTACATATCGAAATACATAGTGTGGGTATACGAGTAGTGGTATAGTTTCTGACCATGCGCGGAATGCCCGCTCCGGATGTGGCGAGAGGAAATCTAACTTAACTAGCGATTCTATCGACGATATTCATTTCGATATTTCAAAGAACTAGATCAAAAGCTTTCATATTCATCTTCTCTCATCTATCAAAATTAATCTTATATTTTGCATAAATTATACAGTCAATAACATTTCCCTATCTAGTAACCAAGGAATCAACTTCAACTTCGCTAACCAAGTTAGAGTATGTAGCGTATCTTCTTCTTCTTATCGTGTCACTAGTTTATTTCGAACAAGTGTGGTGAAAGGATTAAAGTGCGCGTCAACTGAATCTAAATAAAAATATGTAACTTTTGAAGTTAAAGTATACCCTCTATCCTATCCCTATATATATAAAAATCTTGTGTCACAGTTTTCGTGGTTATAGGTACTCCTCCGAAACGGCTTGACCGATTTTGATGAAATGTTATATGTATATTCAGTAGGTCTGAGAATAGGTTATAACTAATTTTTATATCCCTAAGTGTTAAGGGTGACTCACCACAAAAATTTTATTTTTATTTTTAAGGCAAAACAACGTTTGCCGGGTCAGCTAGAAATAATATAAAGAGCTAGCGTTTGGCGTTTAATTGTGCTCTGTCCTTGTCAATCTCATGTGACAACAGATGACAGATGACAAGATGACAATCGAAATAACTCTATTTTATTTGTAATTATGGTGATTTTATTCATATAAAGCTAGAGTTATTGAATCGGGTGTGGATAATTGGAATAAAAGATTTGCGTTTCTTTGTGATTCGAGCAAAAATAAACCGTATAATTATTTTATAAAAAGACACCATATCATATAAAATAACTTATGACGAACGACAACATACGACTTTGTGACTATAAACAATCTAAACACATGACATTGGCAAAATTGTCATCGTTAATTTATGACACATGCCATAACGAAGAAGAAAAACTGATTAGCTAGTGAGTAAGAACCTAAGTACATAAAGTACAATCATGTTCAAACGAGCAAACCTAGAGAATTAACCAGCACTCATAAAATGATGGTTGAAGGTGTCCTCAATAAGACTAATTTAGCTCTGAGGTAATCAACTTCTAAAGGCGTATCAATATGGTTATATCAAGTCAACTTTGATATTTCGCATCTCATACTTTGGACTTGTCGTACTATTCGGAACACATCTAAATAGCTTGAATGTATATTATTATATGAAGTATTTTTAGTATTATTGAGAGTAGCTTTTTTGTTGGCCGTATTGATTGATAACTAATTGAAACAGATCTCATCCTATACATATATCACCAGCTTTTGCAAAAACCCGCAATGAACACGTTCCATTCATATGAGACCTGCTCTGACAGACAGACAAATATTTAAATCTTTAAATATACATAACCTAACAGCAGATGCTGAAATTGCACCCATCGACGACCTCTGTGGCGCAGTGGACCAAGGCCCGGCTGAGACGGTTACAGAAGGTTACGGGTTCGATTCCCGCTACGGGACAAATGTTTGTATGATCTGCAAGTATTTGTCTCATTATATATAATATGTATGTTATTTACAAAAAAAATGTATGTAAAAATGTATCAGTAATTTTTTTTATTTTATTTTATATTTTTATGTTTTACCCATAACATAAGCTCTGATTACTTTGGGGCCGGATGATACTGTGTCCGGCATTATTATTATTAGCAAGCCTAGCGATTTAAGATATTAATAAATTTACTAATATTACATTTATTTAAAATATTACGCAAGAAACTTATCTTACAACTTTTGCCTTTTTTAAGTGCGTCCTAATCTCAGTTTTCAATCATAAGATTTTATATGTCCATTTATCTGTCATCGTCCCTTCGTTAACCAGCTTATCGTATCCGGGTTTATTATAAAAAGAAATATCGCAAGCCGAACTAAAACTAGAGTTAAGTGTAGTTAAGTATAGTGCACGAGGAATGTTGGTGTAGTATCTGAACATCTAGATTCTAGAGCTTTAGACACTACGAACCAATTGATTCTGCTTACAATTTCTAGGCACAATTTAATCGGTACCCTCAAAGTCGGGTTCATAAAAGTTCTTGCAAATCATAAAATATTGAAAATTAAAATACTCAGTTCACATCTGTCATTGTGAAAACTATTTCAGATCATTGCATTAAATTTGATATCATAACTTATAAGTATAAATATTTATAAGTGTAAGTATTTATAAGGAAATATAAGTATAAGTATTTATTCAATACAGATATTATATTACAATATGTAAACAGAAATCATTTTAAGCAAGATATAAGTGTCAATTAGCAATTTCATTTAATTGTATCATTATTGTTTGAAGAAATTATAGTTTTATTACTTATCTTATTAAAAGTGGTAGGGTCTACTTGGTAGGATATTGGTAGGTGATACATTAACACGACTGACGAACCCATGATGTGAATTAACTCAAATATAAATATAAACACAAAAGGTTTATTTAAAAAAAAATACTACAATACTATTTTAAGAATTCTGTCTCCTGTGATAGCGAATGGTATAGCTGTATTACAGGTGACAACTTTCCTGATATTGGTACATACAACGTCACTTAGTTATGTGAATTAACTCAGTGAATAAAGTCTACTGCACCAGCGTGGATGGTGTTTCTATATTCTACCTAAACCACAGTATACTTATTAGTACCTACAAGTTTAGTTTCCTACACTACGATTTTCTGAGAGATCGGGCAGTTTGTATAAATCTCGAACTTCTCGGCAGACCGTTTAGCATTCCGGCTGCGGAGCGCTTCGGTCTCTGCAACGTGTTCACACTTATAGATACATATGCTCAGATTGTAATTCTTAGTACAGCATTAGGTAGCATTTTTGTGTTTTTACGACACTTTAAAGAGAGTTATTTGGCTGTTGAGATACACATTGCAGACGCTTAAAAACTCAACAAAAGTCAAGATTGTAATTTTTTTAAACATTTTCCAGATTTTTTAGATCGCTTTTTTACCTTAGTTTTATACACGTACTAGAAAGTACGTATCTGCGTGTACTTATTTCATGAAGTAAATGTGCACATCATCATTAAAAGATCACAGTTAAATTATACTTTGATTTTTTTTTCTTATCTCAGGATTTGATCATTACATCGTGTGGTAGTGACCTAGGTAGACACTAAACCTGATTGCATTTTTTACTCTTGTTTCTTGTTATATCATAGTTGTAACCGCGGCGAAATGTTCCTAATCCATATTCTGACACGTAGTTACCTGCATAATTTATTATGAAGCTCTCCATGCATCCATAAAATTAACTAACCCATAAAACAGTCGTACGGATATAAGGAAGCTAACAGTACATTCGTTATTGAATAGATTATCATTTGGTGTTTACTGCAGCTTATAATATAGCCCGCTGAGTTAAATTGAAGGGTCGCGCTACAGGGTGTAGGTTATTGAAAACGAAGAAATATTCAAATGAAACCGTGTTTATTTGCATCAGTGTCTGAGATACAGTATCGCATTCAATAGGATTAAGATACGTGGAGTCAAGTGCAGCAATTTGTATGTGCGAGCCGCGAGCGTGCGAAGTGTGGGCAGAGATCTGTTTACATCATCAACGTACTAAACGTCTCTATAAATATTATTTATTTCATTAGAGCTCTCAATTACCATTCAAATATTTATATTTTTTATTTGAATTATGATAATAATTTGATATAAAAATATCTTCATGAGTTCATCTAGCTGTTGACCCGTGGGACTGACCTAATCTAATTCCACCTACATTCTTACGGCCACGACGGACAGTTTTTCCACAATCCAATATTTATATACATAATAAAATAAATATCTTGTAAAATAACAAATTAACAACGGTAAATATATTATTTGAGAAAACTATGTGATGTTGACAATCTCTGATTAATCTTAAATAACATCATGAACACCATAACCGCCAGCTAGGTTAGAAGTTGGTACTATCGTGGAATGCTAAGTTTGATAGAATCGGAATCACGAAAACACGTACACGACTGCATCGGTCGGTATAAGCGTTACAAGACAAACGTAATATAGGTGTTAAACTCTTTGTACTCAATAGCAGTATCGAATCGAGTAAAACTCTACGATTACGATACTTTCACCGTAGTAGTACAATTTGATATGAAGTGCTCTTTATATGGTCGGTAGGGTTTTGTTCTTACTACAAAACTACTTTCATTGTTATGCTACCCTATTGAAATATAAGAAATATAAGGTATAGACAGGTATAGACTCCAAGTTTATGGTAAAACAGTTGAGCTATTTATGGACCATTTAAAACGATATATAGATAGATAGATCCCGATCACAGCCAAAGTGCAGCGTACCTAAGACACTAGCGGTATTTTAACTTTGAATGGCAATGCTAATACGCTAGGCCCAATAGGAGCCTGCCTTAAGCATTAGTATTAAGTTTAAACAACTGTGATAATAACACGGCAGCAAACACCATACTCGGGTAGTTGAGTTACCAGTTACGGCCGTGAACGGTTCTGGTTGAAACCCAAAACTACCTCTGCACTTCAGGGAAACAATGCATGGTGCAATCGAGAGAGATCTCGTGCACTCTTCCGGCCCATTAGCATTGAATGGCGGCGCGTGCGAGTGCTCGCGGATCATTGTCGCGCCTGCATTTTACTCATACGTACCTGAATCCCTACACTATCTACGTAGACTGAAGCTCCACAGTAAGCCACCACGCTATCAAATCTTTACAGGTCCAAATACCGTCTTTAAACATTTTTTGAAATCCCTAAATACCAACTAGCAATCAGCTTAAAACAATCTTTACAGATTTAGAACACAGGGATAGTAGGGATTACGATACATGGATAGACTGTATCCGAGTGAAGTCGCTCTTTTCATCTAAATCAATCTCTTGCGACGCGCTCCGCCACATTGTTCTCGTTTCCATCGCCGATTAAGCGTAATGACCACATTTGACACGTTCATTACACTCGCTCGATGTTATGTGCTCGTATGTATCGCTCGCGACTCGCTAAGGTCAAGTGCAATGAGACGCGTTTGTAATGCTCACCTTTGTTGCGTTCACCTTTGGCTGACAAAGAAAATAATGTTCATGACAGATGAAGAATGATGGTTTTAAACTTCTATTTACTCACCGGTAGCTCGAGGTAGTCTGCGATGGTGTACTTAGCGGCTCCACGGCGGATGTCAGCCAGCGCGGTGAAGTGCTCATCACGGCGACTCTTGCGGCGGAGAAGAGCTCTTGCATAAGGATAAGCTGCTAGGTACTCTCCGTATGCGTCCATCAGCTCTCCGGAAAACAGCTGCTTTAGGAGAATCGCGCTCTCATTTGCCCCATCAACTACCGGAGGTGGCGGTAGCTCCCTACTTTTTATCTGTTCAATACTTTTAGGCGCAAAATTGCTTATGCCACTCGTTGATTCGCAAGACGTAAAGGCATCTGTAGAATCGCTCGCAGATCCACATTTCGAAAACAGAAATGCCGATGACGCCCCACTTTTCTCGCTGCTCGCAGAGCTCTGTCGAGTAGTGCAGGTCTTTTCAAAATAGTCTGGAAACTGTGGCTCGGATTGACTCTCCGTCGATGGAGTAGACTCTTCAGCTGCCGGGCTTGTATATTGGGCATTTTTGATGCAGTCATACAGGTCTTCTATTGATTCATAAGGAGTTATGCTTCCACAAGATTCACCTTCAACATTATGCAACTCCAGTCTTTCATAAATATCCTCATTTTTTCGAGGAGCTACAGGAGTGATAGCGGATTCAGACCGACTTCTTTTAACACATCGAACTTGATCATATCCGAAATCACTCGGATTAAGGAAGTCCCACCTCACACTTGCCCATACGTTTTCTTCAACGTCTGCGGATATTCTGTGATCAGCGCAACATTGCCCGCCATTTCTAATCATAATAGTCGTTATGTTATCGCTAGAGTCGTTAGTACTATCGGCAACTGACTCATTGCAATCTATTGGAATGTCTACAATTACTTTTCGAAGTGAAGGGCTGTTGGAGGAGACGCTACAATCGTCCGGTTTTCGGTTTTCCGATGTATGTTCATTGAACTCCGAGCCTGTGACAACTGATGATGCATCAACGTCCTGCTGAGATAGTACGCCTTCTTGAATTAGTTCTGTGAGTAAGCTCTTTGAGTCGTCTTCCGTTACGGATTTTTCAGATGAGTTATTTTGTTCGTCATCGTCCTTCGTGGCATCGTTATTCAATAACCCAGAGTCAATGTATTTCCTCATGCGTTCTGTAAGAGCTTCACTAGCTTCTGATACGGACTCAAGGTAGTAGAAAAGTAAGTGGTACTCTTCTTTTGTTATCACAGCTGCTCGGAGAAGAGGCTTTCCATACAGTTCCACCGCTGAGAACAGAGTTGAAGCTGCAAACAAAAATGTTAGTTACATGTAGTGTTACTCAGCTTTGAAATTAAATTAGGTAACAGTTAGCGCTCTCGTAATAGGTACCTACACAGTTAGTAAAATATTTGTGGGCGTTAGAAAGGTCAAACAGACACGTCAATTAATTCACCTTGCTGTAAAGTTCATCCATAGAATTACAATGACCTTTCTAGAGAAGGTTCAAGGGTGTATAATAATTTAGTTATCCGAAAGGTACAGTCATCAGATATTATCCAACCGATTTTAGATTTTATTTCAAGTGGATACGGTCTAAAATTGGAAATTTGTTAAAAACTCAAATGAGCCTAGGTTTGTAGCCTAATCAAATAGTTCTAGCGCGTCATAAGTTATTACATATTTACAATGTTCCCCACATTATTTCTGATAGTTTATTCCGTCATTTAACAAATCGAAAGCTTATTTCCTTAATTTCCATAGCCGTTAGGGAATATTTTATTAGACAATAAAATATTATAGTCACGGCACCTAATGCATACAAGTAAGTTCTAGGAAAGATTACCGGACAAAGGTATGCGTATGTCTTATTGCCAAAGCGCTTTCTACAAACACATGTCTGCTGAATACTGAACGGGCGGCGAACCGTCCGCAGCTTATTGATGACCAGCTCAAAGAGTAACAATTCCAAAGACATAATAGGAGACCCTGCAAAATGTGTTGTTCTCAAATTGCCCGGTTACACAACACTTCCTTTCTTTCATCAAAAGGACTTGCAACTGACGTCCTGTAGTAGGTATGAATATTTTAATCTCCTACTGATTAAGCTCAGTAATATTCCGAGTACCTAGATGATAAAACCTATTTCAATAGATATTTTTCCTTTAGCATGTTTGTGTCACAGCTTTATATTTTAGATTACATTTGGTATAGTAGCGAGGCGCTCTGTAATATTTGACCTCTGTCACAAATGCCGAGGAAAGTTCGCTTTTGTGGAAACATTGTTTTGCTCACGATTTACACTTTAATGTTCTTTTTACTCTGAACAGGATTTGAAAAAGTATTTGCATATCTGCGTATAGCGAAGTGTTTCAGTTCACACGTTCTATGGACCACGATCAAGTTGAAAGACGTGCTCGTGACTGCATTTAGTACTTTGAAGAAACGTTCACATTCATACGGCTAAGGCAATCTCTTTAGAACACCAACCTTAATGATGAAAAGATATTTCTTTTCAAATTCTGTCGGTATAACATTGCGCACATAAACACATAAGGGCAAGCTTTTATGACAATAAATTCGCTGATTGCATTTATCGATTATAGCAAATAGATGAGCATTTTTATAATGTGACTTACACTTGACTTATTATAACGATGTAAGCTTACCATAAATCTTTTCCCAAGCGATGAATGTCTCCAAATCACGACCGTCCCATTGTAGTGGTTGATACTCCACCACCAGGACCTCGCCCTCTAAGACCGCTGCCGATGCCCTCGGCTCCACCGGCGCTTTTGACCCTCCCAGGAATAGAAGCCCGGCTGGTGGTGCTGAAGTAAACGCAGTAAGAGAGGGTAGAGGACTTCCAAGTGGAACTGCTTGTGGAGCTGAAAGTGGGCCGGTAGGTAGGCCAGCAACCACGGCACCTGCTTCTTGGAGCGGTTCGCAGGCCACTTCGGCGACCGTGCTATTGCCACACACTGTCACCTGTAATTGAAAATAATTATAATGTTAGTTTAAATATTTATTTAAGTGTTTAAGACAATAATTTATGAGAATTAAGTCGTAGGAGTTCCATTAGTGTGCACGCTGTGCACATAAATCACAAATATTCATTGCTGCACGCCTGCTACCGGACTCGTATCTCGACCTTTAGATACGAATCTGCCTTCTAAAATAGTAATTTAAAATATTTTATTGACTTGACTACACCTTTGTGCTGCACACGCCTCTTTTGCGTAGATAATTTGAACAATCTTGTATTTTTAGGGTGAGTTCTTTGTCTAGTAATAATTTCCGATAGGCGGATAGTAATTAATATTTTAAATTCCAGTAAGTACTCAAATAAATATAGGTAGACACAACAATCCACACAACAGCCTCAAACCATGCATAGTTTGTATTATGAGAAAACCATGACTGATAGAATACTTAAATATTATTAAAAATACATGTTATGATAATTTAGAACACCCAGACACATAAGAAGCATCTGTATTCATCACACAAATAATTGTCCTAGGAGAGAAGCGAACCCTCAACCTACATTGCAAAAGGCAGAGCTACATAATGAGCTGAGAGACCAGTAGGCATGTAAGTAATAGAAATTTCTGGGAAAGTTTTTGCCAGATATTTTAACTTTAATTCGCTATGTAAAGGCGCTCCCTCACCGGGAGCATTCGCGTGCAATGTAACATATAGATTCGACTTTGAGCATTACATTACAATACTACCTCCCTGACCGACGAGCGTTCGCGTGTAATGTAGCATTATAGATTCGACTTTGAGCATTACATTACAATACTACCTCCCTGACTGACGAGCATTCGCGTATAATGTTGTAAAACACATTGCATCATTACAAGGTGCGCATTGTAATGCTCGGTTCTCCTCCTTCACTGATGTAAACTCGTTTTCTATCATAACAGTTTGTGCACTGTAATGCGCAGTTCTCCTCCCTCACTGATGTAATGCTCGACTCTGTAACGTTACATTACACGCCAATGCTCCCGGTGAGGGAGCGCCTTAAGTCTTAAATGTATGTAACACTATTGTCAACGGTTATGCCACAAACAGCTAAGCATAGGTAGTTCCAGAATGTGATTCTTAGAACGCAAATCCCCATAAGCTTTGTTTGCTATCTAACACCATCTACCGTTATGATGCGCACATTTGTCGTAATGACGATGAGAATAGAGTTTTTCTTAGGAATTGCCTCAGCTTACGTCCGTATTTGAAGACGTTATTAATTGAACACCCATTATGTATCTAGCTTTCATAGTCGTCACTATCATTTCCCTGGCATGCTTCTTTCAGTCCTTTGTTTCTTTCCCTTTTCTTTCATGTATTTTCCTAATCCATATTAGATCAGAAAATTGACACACACACACACACACACACACGCGCACACACACACACGCGCACACACACACACGCGCGCACGCACGCACACACACACACACACTTACATATACAACAAAGACACACATTTTTATATTTTTTTACAAATTTCAAAAATGTTCCCACTCCTGACTGCCTGGTATACTGTTAATATTATGTTGTAGTAGCTTCACTCAAACTTTAGTCTGAAATGTTTTTTTGTATGGTTTTTGTTTTTTTGCATCTGCCTAGCATTACATTACTTACTGTATAACGTATTGTTTTTAGACAAATCTAGTTAGGGTTCCCGCGATACAGACTTGACCTAGTGCGGAAACCACTGTTAAATCTGTAGGTACTTATCAGATTGTCATTTTGGGAAATAAACATTATTATTATTATATTTTCTTCTTTCACTTATGAAATGTTTATATGTAGAAAATAATGGTTTGATACTCTTGGTGAGGCTTGAAGACCTATTAAAAAGTCTTGTAAGTACCTTTGTTCGTGGTCGCACTTATATAATGATGACCATCCTACGCAGTACACTATAATGCACCAATTAATGTCGTCGACCTCAAATTGAAATTAGACTTGAACTTTTACATTGCATCACGTTTCAAATTTGTCATAATTCACTTATGACTGGAATATATACCTACGAGAGAATTGCTTTTTTTAAAGTAAACTTTAATTAAAATTAATGTCAATATTCCTCCCAAACGAGAACGAACGCCGATAAAGTGTTGATGACAACAAAAATTCATCACAAAAACTATAATCAAGGATGCATCAAGGCATCATGCAGTTATGCGTCGCGCCACAGATTACAACAACCAGATAGGGACCATCGCTTTCCGAAACGAGCAGTCCGTGTAAAATTGACTGCCCGTTGCTCACTGGATCTCGTTTCAGTTTTTTTCCTCGTTGTAGATGCATCAGACGCATTATCCAGGATCGTATTGGGCGTGATGGGTTTAGGGCTAGCAGTTATCCGAAGTTGTTTATTATTTTTTGTTTATATTCTTATACTTATCTGGTTTTGTCTTTTTATTTTTACATACTTTTAGCAATACTTAAAAGGAAGTCAGTAGGTAGGTAGTTCATTTAAAGCATACTTTGTCTATAGAAAACTCGTCCTATCCGGGCTTATGATGAAGCTATTCATGTACAACATGAACGCAATAAAAACATTGAACTTTGAACTTTACCTACTACAAGCAAGCGTGTTAATGCTTTTTTGTAAGAAGTTTTTGTAATTCTGATAAACTACAATATTATAACAATGTTGCAGTAGGCTTAACATTACTTATATACTCATCAGTACGTTTTGACAGCCCTTAACAAAAAGCTCAGCCGGACCGGGCCCGTGTGCGTGCACATAGCCCGGCCGTGACGTCACAAGGGCCCGGTAAAAACGACGTGAACCCGCCCAGTCAAGGTCTCTCCAGCATTTACATGATACAGTATCTACATATTAATGAGATTTGCTCACGATTTGCATCCACTCTCGAAGGGTTTAATGTGCAGACGTTGTTTTATATGCACGAAGACTTCATGGAATGCTGCTGTCCTATTATTTTCTATACGATAAGGTCACATAGGTTATCATTTATCATTACCTGTTTAGGTAGGTACTAGGTTGTCTAAGATACTTAATGAGAAGATGGGTATCCTAACCTACCGATAACGCGGAAAAGATGCTCGATTAAAAAAACTAAAGAATCGAATTCTTGGCCAAAAAGCTCTGTCGCGGCTAATTACATTTGACTTGCAAAAGATAGAGATAGTTAAAATTAAATTGTATTACTCACCATAGAATTCTATACTCTTATGTTAATACCCATCCTATAAATAATTATCAATTTTATGAAAATAGCATTTTTAATTATTTATAGGATGAACAGCGATAGCTATAGAATTTTAGATGCTTAAAATGAACGTGTGCTGCCATCTATCCAACTAAAACTAAAGATAGTGCGTTTTGATACAACGCCATCTCTTCAGAAACAGCCAAACCACTACGAGAGTTAACTGGCAAGTTTGTTCGTCGGACAGTAGTTACAAAGAAAATACAGAGATGGCGCTGCAAAACATTAAAAATAAAACAAAACTAATCTATCTCAATAACCGGTCACATTATAATTTCTGTTCTTTGTTTTTAATACCTACTGAATTAAAATTTTGAAACCAGATAAAGACAACAAAGAAACAAAATTCTATGCTAGAAAGTAGGTAAGTTAGAGTAGGTAGGTACTCACGAGTCGTAGGTACCTACTAGCCTGTCGCCTAGAGCATTTTCTAGAATTTTAGAAACTTGAGTGTAAAGGTTTCGAATGACCTCGACTTACCTCTTTCAGAAGATACACAATTTTAAATGAATTACCATACAATGTAAATCAAACTCCTACTATGTACTTACTTACTAACCTATTGCTAACTTACATAATGTTTTTTGTCTTTTATATCTAGAAGATTAGCCACCAAATATATGTGGGTAGGGACGTACTTACGCTAAAATCATACAAGAGTCATACAACTGACACGTTATTATAATTTGAGAAACAGGATTTCTGTTTATTTATTCTGTTCTTGCCATTTTCATTTTCATCTTTATTATTGATTCTAGAAGGTACCTAGACCAGGTAGGTCCTATACCTATACCTACCGATTTATGCTTATATTCATTTAGAAATATTCTTGAAGTTACCAACTGACACACCTTTCGATAGGTATTATAATCATCATAACAATAATACGCAAACGTCACATGCGCGTGCGCATCCGGTCACAAATTATTGTAAATACATTATTGGTATGCATATTTTCACTTTCATTGTTGACAGACTTTCACAATCAATGGTGTTACGAATAATCAAGAAGCATTTTGCATTTTAATTGAAGATTAATCCTAATAGATTGATAAACATGTGATTAAACATTATTTTATGGGAAAAATAAAATAACTTATTAGACAAAGATTGCGAGATCAATTGCACAGGCAATGCATAAATTAGATTATATAAGAGTAAATTATATCTAGATGTTTGTGAAGAAGCCAGCTGGCCCATCATGGAACCGGGTAGCAAGAAATAGGACACAGTGGAAATATTTAGAGGAGGCCATTGTCGAAAGACAAGCTGTTGTAGAAGAACCGCTTGCCAATACATAATATTAGGAATAAACATATTTAGTATAAGTTAGTATAGTATTAGTTAAGGCATTTTCTATTTTATCTATATGTAGCAAACAGCAATAAAGGCTTATTTTATTTATTTTTATTTAGGTGTTTTTTCTATCCAAAACGTCAAGGGTCGTTATGTTGTTGACTATTAGAAAATCACTTCCGACCTTTGTCAACGGGTCACTTTCTACCACCTGTTGAAAGTTTGGCTCGTCTCGGTCTCATTGCGATTCTGTTCCTCGAATATCATTTTATACAATTCTAAAACAAATATTTTTGACAGCTATTAAACATCAATCACTCAACATAATAATTTTATATTGTGCTGTAGGTAAGTAGGTAAGTACCTAAGTATTTAACCGAAACCTGATTTGCAAACATCCACTGTTTGCAAATCAGGTTTCGGTTGGTAGTAGCTCTAGATTGTCTCTAGATTTAAGTGTCAACAAGCATTTGACAAATATGAGATACTTGTACCTACTTACAAGCTCACCATAAAAAAGAATATATAACTGAACGGTTTCAGATGTATTTTATATTATTCTATACATTTCTGTTAATAAACTTATTTAATTCATCATAAAAAATAGTTTAAATTACGTAACCTACGCGAAGTTCAGTTTCACTCTTCATAAAATCGTCTACTTCTTCCTTCTTCTGTTTATGGCATGTGACATAATAATGCCAATTTTGCCAGTGTCAAGTGTTTGTTTATAGCCAATTTGTTTGTTTAATTCTTAGTCGATGTTCAATTGTCAATTCTAGACGCGGAATGGCCGTCTAGAATTTTCTTGGGATTCCTCGTCGTTCAAATCACATTGCACCACACATTACACATTTAATTCAATTGTCCATACCCGTCCTGTAGTCACAATTTATTAATTAAAATTCCGCTAAGATTACTGAATAAAACATGCAACGAAACGTAAGAAATATTAAATTAGCAGAGCTATGTTACTTCATGAAATGACAAACGAGGAATCCTACTTTTTCCTATAATGGCATCTGTCCTGATGACAATTTTTCAATGCCTAGTGCGTTTGTTTTTTATAATATGTTCACAAAATCTTAATCGATCGTCTTTTTGACTATTCTAACCGTCAGAAATCGCGTAATGGCCGACTATAAATAATCTTAAATTTAGCCTCGTACAAAATCACAAAAAATTATACAAAATTAGTTGTCTACACTCGTTCTAAGAAGTCACAATTTATTGATTAAAATTCCGCTAAGATTACCCAATTAAACATGAAACAACACGAATTACGAATTAATATAGAAGAACGTACATGTTACTTCGTTAAAAACCTCATTTCCAATTTTATTAAAATTTTCTAAAACTCCAATTAGTTTCTATGTACAGAAATGTACAAAATAATATACAATAATATAAAATACACGTAAAACAGTTGAGCTATCAAAGGACCGTTTAAAACGATCTATAGATAGCTCAACTGATCCAGATCACTGCTAGAGGGCAGCGTTCCCAAGATACTGGCGGCATTACCACGTTGAATGGCAATTCTAATACGCTGGGCCAGATAGGAGCTAGCTCTTGAGTCACGCACGCAACGTATCTACCAGACGCCGTAAAATATTATATCTATGTTATAAAATTTGACATAGATTTTCCAATTGCCAAAATAACATTTTAAAAGATAGAGTTAACTTTTTTGCAGACAGATTTGTAGTTTATAGTTTATTGTACAAACCAAAAGAAACAAAAACGTTTAGATAACAAGAAACTACCACGGTCTCTACTGGTATTCAATTCGAACAATGCACACAACACCATCCAGCCCCAATCTAAGCATAGCTTGTATTATGGTGACCAGATGAATGATAGAATACCTACTTTTATATTTTTAAATAAAAACTTGTGATACTATTAAACACCCAGACACAGAACACCTATGTTCATCACACAAATGTTTGTCCTGGGAGGGAATCGGACCCAACCTACAATGCAGAAAGCAGAGCTACTACCTACTGAACTGTCAGGTCAGGCATTTAAATTCTCAAAGTATTTTCACACTAAGCGCTTTTTTACTAAGCTTGGAGCTCCCACGCGGTCAACTGCGGTACCAAGGCTTGCCTGGAAGGAAGTCCTTAGTTGCACATGCTTTTTATTCAATTCAATATTTATTTATTCAATAAAATCACAAGGACCACTATGAATCGTCTTCTTACATGCTAGTGAATCTAGGTGCCGGTTCCTCCTAACCCCAGTTCAAGAAGAATCCGGCAAGAAACTTGTCTGGTCTTAACACTTTTTTGTATGATCCTTGACAATTTTGTTACGGATGCCGAGTCGAGTTGGAGCTGATTCATCCCAAGCTTTAGCGATTAGCAAATCTTCTTTTATACAATACTACAATACAATCACTTTGAAACGTCATACATAATAAGTGAATTTAGGTGCACATTCCTCTTAACCCAAGTCTGAGAAGAATAGACAAGAAACTCGCCCTGGTCCTGGTTGCCCAGCTCAGCTGGGCGCCCAGCTTACAACTAGCTTAACTACGAAAAACGAACAGTCTATTATCATTTATATTATAATACGCTTTCTTCTTAAGACAACCCTTTATGTAAACTTTACATTTCTTAATAGGTAGTTAGTTTAGTTGCATTGTCAGAAAAAGCACCTAGTTCCCCATAATGGTCTTATTGATAAATAGATAGATAGATAACTATTTATTGCTTGTTGTTTTTGTATTTTACAATAAAAGGCAATACAATGGGCGGCCTTATCGCTAACAGCGATCTGTGCCAGGCAACCTTTGGATGGATTGGACTTTAAATAAACAGAGAAGGGGAAAATTGGTGTGGTGTTTAGGTTATTAACTTTTTCTAGTCGAAACTTAGGGATGTATGATTTATTTCTGTTATTGATTGATTCTATAAAGATCACTATTTTGCTGAAACCCAACGCAAGTGTAGATCGTGATCTTGTAGATAATTACGTAGGTACATAATATAAAACCTTATTCTATCAATTATATGATAGAATAAACACAGTTAGCTATTTATAATATTGTAACAACAATCTACTGGTGTACTGGAACAGAACAGCTTTATGCTCGAATGCCTCAACAACATTATTAGAATATCGACTACTTACGAGCACGCCTTTATTCGCTTTATCGATTAGCTATGGAATTATTTAATAATCATCGTTGTCTGAGCATTTTTCTTTTTCTTCGTCTCCGTCAAGGTTTAACCACTGTTTGAGCTATGATTATATAATAATAATAATAATGCTGGACATTTCACACAGAATCATCTAGCCACAAAGTAGAGCTTGGGTTATATATAAGTGACTTGACTGATATACTTAATACTTATATATATATTTTTTAAATACATATATATTATACATAGATACATCCAGACTCCAGACAAATATTTACACATCATACAAACAGTTGTCCCGCGGCGGGAATCGGACCCGCAACCTTCTGCGTCTCAGACAGGCATGTAATGTTTGGCTTTATAACGAAAAAATAGATCAATAGATTCAGGGATTTTTGTTTTGTTTTATCCAACTAAAACAGCAAACAGTCATACAGCCCACTTGATGGTAAGTAGTTATCGTAACCTATGCCGCTTTCAATATTAGGATGTATCACACGCGTGTTGCCGGCCCTAGCCATAAGCCCTTTTTTATCTGTCTGCGCAGGAATTTCACTTGCTCCAGTGCCCTTCAAACCTAAACACAGTAATGCTTGCTGTTTGGAGACATCATATCTGGCCCTGTGATCTGCGGTTGTACCTACTAAGATGAACTCTAGGAGCCTACTCTTGAAATCGATATCAGGTTGTATCGGGTCAACAATCGTGCTATACCCTACTCTTAGCTATATCGTTTCGAGTCGTTTTGAGCGATGAAACGATCGATATTTCTTTTGACAATTTTGATACTACTTTTGATAGATAATTGATTTAGGCGTGACTTTGCGCAAATTCAATACAAAATATCGAAACAGTTAGACAACTAGTTAGTACTATTTCGCCTATCTATTCCTGAAAAAGAAATTCGACACGTATTTCGCCTTGCCACTGAGGCATCCTCAGGATCAATTGATTCGCTCCGCACAGTAACGAAAAAACACCGAAGTCTGCTCTGCAGACTTGTTGCTTAGCTGAGCGCTGGATTAAGACTGCATATTGATTGTGGAGTTGGAGCGTAATCGGCTCTTGTTCCTGAGAATACCTCGTGGATAGGCGAAACACGTCGAATTTCTAATTGAGGAATAGATTAAGGAATAGAACACAATATTTGTTTTGTTTGACAAATGTTTGTATGTATTTACAAACAATCTGTTAAGTGGTACCCATAACACAAGCTCTGCTTACATTGGGGCCAGATGATGGTGTGGGAAATGTCCGGCATTATTATTATTATTATTTTTCTTTAAACGAAACTACTTGTAGGTATAACAGTTTTATTTGCAGTGTTCTTTGAATATTCTTCAGAAAAATGGCGACAAATTGCCAAAGACCGGAAAGAATTATAGTTTTGGGTAAGACCTATGCCCAACAGGAGATTTCACAAAGAAAACACAAATATTCCATTGAAGGTACCAAACATAAAGCTAGAACTGTTTTATAATATTTACATACGAATCTTACCGAATAGCTGTAAAGTGTTTTGGTAACGAATTCACAAATAATGAACGTTTTAGGTAAAGTAAGGAGGTAAATGGGGAGGTACTGGCCATGATTCTGTAGTTTTGCCATACCAGCCATATTTTGCTTGTAAAAAAGTTCAAATTAGAGTATTATTTAAAACTAATAGTTTTAAAATATGCTGTATAAATTTAATAAGTGGCATTTTAAATATTTCACTTGCAAAACTAAAACAAAAAATTTCAGTGCGAACCGTGAACTCGAGCGGCATCGAGCGGACCGCGGATCAAACTCACCCTGATGAAGATTCTCTAGATGAATCGAAACAGTGTCGGTGCCTCCATCGACAAATAATACGTGAGTAAAGCCCGTGTTTATCAAAATGTATTATAAATGTTACTCTAATTTAAATTTTGGTACAAGCAAGATAAGATCGATCGTATTTTACAAAATAGTCCAGCCCATCCAAAGGTTGCCTGGTAGATATCGCTATTAGCCGCCCATAATACCTATTGCCTATAATAAAGTTATTGTTCTTGTAATATTCCGTGATGTAGTCAATAAATAGTTATCTATCTATGTATATATAATAAGATCGTTCGTATTTTACGAAAGTTAGTCCAGCGAAATTACAAAATTACGGTCACTACCATAAGATTACCGACGATGCAAAAAATTGAATGTTTTAAATCTTCCAAACAGTAGCCAAACCAAACATACCTCCAAGACTTCAAAATTGTAGAGTAGCTCGCGCGATATGTACAATACACCGGTTTGGATAAATCTCTATAATTTCGGGTTTAGCAAAAAATATTGTTCACCATCATTATGGACGGCACTGATGTGCCGGGTTGGCCGTATCATCTATGCTATAGGTGTTCATCATTATATTTTATTATCCACTAGTTTGTGCCCGCGGCTTCGCACGCGTGGTCCGCGTTATTATTATTTACGTACATAAATACTTAATACTACTACTGAACTTGGACTGGACTAGCATTGTTAATGCGAGTTCTATTGATGACAAAGTTGATCTTTTTAACTGTGCGCTGATCAAACTTTATGATATACATGCTCCCGTTAGAGCCATAAAGTTGAAGCATCTCCCTGCACCGTGGATCACGAAGGAACTGCGATTAGCTATGCAAAAAAAACTTATAGCAAAATCTAAATACGGCCATCTGCAGCTAATAAATAAAAGTATATAGATCGTCAGAATCTCTGTAATAGAGTGTGTAGAGACGCACAACGCCGGTATATTCACGAATCTATTGATAATCAAGATCCTGCCAAGTTTGGAAGTTTCTTAAGTCATTAGGAATTGGAAAGTCTCGTCAAGACAAATCTCCCAAGGATTTAAACATTGATGCTCTAAATAAGCACTTTTCTTCTTCTACTTTATGTGATAGTAACAATAAAAGTTTAACCTTAAATAATCTTTCTAGTATTCCAATTCCTGACTACTCTAGTTTTGACTTTACTCAATTTTCCGAAAGTGATGTTAAGAAGAGCGTAACGACCATATCCTCAAATGCAATTGGAAGTGATAGTATAAGCCGTAACATGATTGTCCCAATTATTGATGAAGTCGTTCCTGTCATCCAACATATACTAAATGCATCCTTGACTACTGGCATATTTCCATCAGCGTGGAAAGAGGCCCAAATTACTCCCCTTCCTAAAAAAGCAAATTCATCGTCCTTTAATGAATACCGCCCCATTTCCATTCTTCCTTTCCTCTCTAAAGTTTTAGAACGTTTAGTTCATTAACAACTTAGTTCCTTCCTATCCAGAAATAATCTCTTAAATCCCTTCCAATCTGGTTTCCGCCCCGGCCATAGCACTGTGTCAGCCCTGGTGAAAATCACGGATGACATACGTCACGGCATGGATGATGGACAACTCACCATTGTATCACTTCTTGATTTTAGTAGTGCCTTTAACAATGATTGAATTGATTTTGATATCCTGCTAGGAATTTTACGCTCTCTTAACATATCTCCTGAGGTAATTGAGTGGTTTCACAGTTACTTGCATGGTCGCCGGCAGCGTATTCGCATAGATGAGTCCACTCATCCTGGTGTGATATTAAAGCTGGTGTTCCTCAGGGCGGCTTTTTATCTCCACTACTTTTTGCAATATTTATAAATAGTATCTCTCAACATCTTTCTGCATCCTATCACCTATATGCAGACGATCTCCAAATCTATACTCACACGTCTTTAGCAAAGCTACATGAGGCGATTGATGTCACTAATTATAATTTGCGTTGCATTCTGAACTGGAGTAAATCGTATGGTCTCTCTGTCAATACTGATAAAACGCAGATCATTGTAACAGGCAGCTCCAGAATGATATCAAAAATTGACTGGCTTCATCTCCCTCCTGTGATCTTCGACGGAAAATGCATTCAGCTGAGTAACTCGGTCAAAAACTTAGGCGTACACATAGACAAGCAACTTTCGTGGCGACTGCACCTGGCTGAAGTCAGTCGGAAGGTGTTTGCTTCTGGTGCCTCTCTCAGAAGGCTTCGGAATTTTCTACCTACCGTTACTAAAATTGCGCTTGCACAATCCCTCCTTCTTCCAATCCTTGATTATGCTGACGCCTGCTATATTGACATCACGGAAGAGCAACTTTATAAGCTTGAGCGTCTCCAAAATTACTGTATACGGTTCATATTTGGTTTGCGCAAATATGACCACATATCTGAATTTCGCAATAAACTCCGTGGTTGCCAATCCGTTTTCGCCGGAATGCTCACATTCTCAATATTCTCTATAATATTCTGTTCTCTTCTTCAACTCCCTTTTATCTCAAAGAACGGTTTGAATTTCTCTATCTCTCTAACTCTCGATCCTTACGCTCCTCAGAACTTAAAATTCCTGTTCACTCCTCTACCTTCTATGGAAAGTCGTTTACAGTGCAGGCTGTCCGCTTGTGGAACGCGTTGCCTGTGGATATTAGAAAGGCCAAGTCTCTCCCCATCTTCAAGAATATGGTCATGAAACACTATTTGTCGTACTGTTACACCTAATCATTTCTGTATTGTTGATATTTTATATAATACCTACTTTTGAGCTATGATTTTATGATTTTATTTGTTTATTATTATACCTATATGTATGTATATATGTATTTATTTATATCAGTATTATATTTAGTTTATTTAAAGATTATGTATTAAGTATAGAATTATATTTACCAAAACACCACACTAACATGCCCCTTCTCTGTTTATTTATAGTCCAATCCATCCAAAGGTTGCCTGGCAGAGATCGCTGTTAGCGATAAGGCCGCCCATTGTATTGCCTTTTATTGTAAAATAATTGTTTGTGTATTTTTATATGTGGTATAACAATAAAGAGTTATCTATCTATCTATCAATAAATAATAATAATAAATAAATGTAGGTGGACAATTCACTCCACGTCGTCTAGTTGGGACTAAGCCTACTAAGCCTACAATCTACAGCGCAGAAGGCCGAACCACGACCAGCAACTGAGCTGACAGGTCAGTCTTGATAAATAACTATTGAAATAATATAATTAATTCAGGCATAGATTTCCGATAAGAAAGTCATATGTATAAAATACAAGGGCCCGTAGAAAATAAATATTTTATAGGCTACAACACCTACTTATTAATCTATGTATAAACAACACAAAAAGTCAAGGTACTTTCTTCGTTAGCTGTGCCCTATACCATCTCCTGTTGACCAGAAGTCGGGTGATACGATCTTGACATCTACTCGGAGCACGTACGATTTAAATTGATATTAATATAATTACGTTTTAAAAACTAAAAAAAAGACTTCATTAGTACTTATAAAAAAGTGTTTATTTCATTTTTTAAGTAAATATATTCTTTATTTAAAATTTAAAGCTTTTTAAGTCTAAGATTTGGAATTGATAAAAAGTAGCATAAGATACAATCTATTTCGGGACCAAATTTCATCAATATCCGCTTCGTCCCGTTATACTTTTTGATAAACACGGGCTTTACTCACGTATTATTTTGTCGATGGAGGCACCAACACTCTTCGATTCATCTAGAGAATCTTTATCAGCGTGAGTTTGATCCGCGGTCCGCTCGTTGCCGCTCGAGTTCACGGTTCGTCCCGTTATGCCGTGAAAAGGTAACAAACAGTCAGAAACACTTGTCAATATATAATAATAACATAAATACTCGATTCAGATTTCAAAAAACCTAATTATATACGAAAATATTCTATTTTCTCATTTTATGTTGTAAGATCAAACGTGTAGGCATAAGTAAAAGCTATTAGCAGATCCTCGGCTCTTTGAATAATACAGAGGACCTTTTCCTAAAGCTTTGAATGAATGATGAGGATGAAGGCCTGAGGAGGTAACAAGGTAAATTTATGTTTCATAGAGGAAACACTTTGCAGTAGACAATTTTACACAAAATTTTGGCTCTTTGTAACTTTGTAAGCGAGAAATTACAGTTAATCGTCCAACTTTTAGAGGCTGGAATTTTAGATACAATAGATTATATTTTGGGTACGGGCATTGGCTACTCTTTATGGTGCCTCGCCTGCGAAGCCGCGGGGAAGCAGCTAGTATTTTATAAATATGAATTCTATAGCCAAACAATAATATCAGCTTGCAAAGAAACTTGATATTAGCGGTGATTCCGTTGTTTTCTCCAGTATACATTAGATTTTTGTTGATTATTTAAAAACCACGCGATCGATTTCAATAAAATTTAAATAGTCCTATTTAAATGGGAAGTATTTGAAACAAAAAAATATTTTCTAAATCGGTTCAGGCGTCTTGAGTAATCGGAGAACATACATAAAAAAAAGATTCCGACGAAATGAGAACCTGCTCCTTTTTTGTAGTCGGTTAAAAATACGAGCATTATTTACATTATTTCGCCTAAACAAAAGTCCAAATTAAAGTAACATTTTTAAATGATAATTTTGAAATAAATTTGAAGTTGTCATTTACCTAGGACTATCCGCAATTTTAATCAACACCTCTGTTCGTGGATTCTTCGTCTGTCATTTCATGGAGTAACATAGCTCTGCTAATTTAATATTTTTTACCCGTTTTATTACATGTTTTATTCAGTAATATTGGCGGAATTTTAATGAATAAATGGTGACTACAGGACGGGTATGGATAATTGAATTATATGTCTATTGTGGTGTAATGTGATGGTGTAATCGTGTTTTACGAAATTATATTTTTTGTGATTTGCAACATTTTCAGTGTTAACGAAAATCAGGGAATGTTTCAAAATCGGTTACAAAGATTTGACACTAAGTAGGTACTTAGTAGTATTCAAGTAGCTTATAATAGTATACGTGCACTGGTGGTCTCATGGTAGTGATCCTGCCTTCAGATTCTAAGGGCGTAGGTTCCAATCCAGACATTCAACCGATCGATTTTTCTGTTTTGACGTGATAACGTCTTATAAATAGAAGAACGCCGGCTGCATGCACGAAAAAGTGTCACGTTCTGGCTGAGCCGAGCGTCCAAGCGAGAGCGCGGAACAAGCGATAGAGAGGCACGATTGAATGTTTTCTTAGGACGCTATCACGTAAAATTATCGTCCGTAAACCGACTTTACAGACAATCATTTTCTTTTAATTTTAGTGCGCTATTCGGTATACCTTTACTCTCAAACGGTGAGGAAACCGACCTAAAAAGTTTGAAGACATGCACGAAAGGAGAATCTGAGACGCAATTTAAGCCTTTCACCACACTGGTTCAAAATAACTTGTGACACGGTAGGATACTTTAACTTATTGCATACTTAGATGGATATTTATTTGACAAGCGCAATTTAAGTGATATCGAGTAAGGAGAACTGGCTGACCGGTTTTTTCGAATGTGTTTTTTAGATACGTAGGTAATAATAGTGAAACAGACAGAATTACTGGTATGGCCATTTTATTGGCAATTTATTTACCTGTATTTTTTTGTTTATTATTTAAATTTGGTAATTTTCCTATCATAGAATATTATATTATCTACCTATATAAATAAAACAAGACTCTATTCGACGCACGGGATCAACGCAAGCTTGAAGGATAACATTTTGCATTTAACTTTATTGTATTAACGGGCTTCTAAAATAGACGGAGGTTCTCGATTCGGCCGTTTTTTTTAAATACGTGTTTATTTTTAGGAATGAATGACCTTCCGCCAAATACTAGCCAATTTTAATAATTATTTTGTTAAGTTTTGTATAAGTTTTAATATAAGTTTTGTGACGATCTGTTGATGGAAAACATGATAAAAATCCGAAACTCCTTAACGCATGAGAATAAATTAATCAGAAATTAGTAATTACTTTGATAAATATGGTTAGGGAATACCTATTATAGTATAGTATAAACCATCTAGTGGTCAACTTGCTTGACAATGGACTTTGAAGATACCCTACAGATATCATCAACGACAAACAACTCATGTATCGCAATTAAAGTATTATAATGGTGATCACAGGCAATAAATTTATGCATTCTTGTCAGTTGATCAGACATTAGGCTTTGTAGATACCGTGAAAGTACGGACGGAACGCATCGATGGATTTATGCCATATTCGTCCCCAATTTTCGGCCCACTCCATTAAAAAGTATTTATTCGTCCTGCACGATAATATTTGTCCATATACGTCCCGCATACCAAAATTATTGCAAGTACAGCAACGACATTAGTATAATTTCGATTTCGAAATAAAAAATACATGTATTGGAATTAGATTTGAAAATAATATTGGTTATTTGCTATTGATATTCAGGGTTTAGAAGCCAATTTTCAGTTTTTTGTCAAAATAGAATATAGTAAAAGCACTCACTAAGAACAACTTACCCCTAAGAGGGTGATAAGTTCTGTAAATGTTTGAATGACAAATTGTATTCCATAAACATACACACTTGAAATTTATACACAAATATGCTTCTATACCAATGAAATGTAAACAATATTTTTTCCTAATACTATCCTTATCAAGGTGCGATGGGCTGTTGAAATTTGTATAGAAACACGCGGTGCTTGAAACTTTGTAGTAAATATATTCGGTGTGTTCTTGCAACATATTAATTGCATTTTAATATGTAGATCCAAATTGTTTCGATCGTTTCCTCAAGCTATCTCTTTCTTAGCGTTTAAGGCTTCCCCGAGAGGCTGAGCTGATTAAGCCTATACCTATAGTGGATTAAACATTTACGTGTAGCAAGTAGTGATACAAGGTTGAAGAGTTTGCTGACGAGTTCAATCCGAACAAAATTTGTACACAGAAACGAAACCGCGTCATAAATTTATAAGTAACAAATGTTTCCCACGTTAAGTGAAATACATAAATTAGTTGATAGATATGATTAAGCAACAAGATTTAGGATTATAGGTAAGGAGTCTTAAGCAATCCTACTATTACTACGAACTGTAAAAGTTTGTGTAGATGTTTGTTTGTAACCTAAACACGCAATGAGCATTGAGTTTGCATGATATTTGATATAGATATGCGGACTTGGATTAACCTACAAGCTATATTTTGTCTATACTTACTACGCGGTCAAAGCGGCAGGCAGAAGCTAATCATAACTAAAGTAACATACGACATTGATTTATATCGATGACCTAGTGTCATAAACGAAAACAAGACGTGAAGGCTAAATTGGATTGGTACTATTAAATGGTCACTTAATATCTTTGATCTCTACACAAAATTATACATTTATTTCACTTAAATAGTGATGAAATTTGACAAAAATTTCTTCCCAAAAAAACCCCAGTTCAAGAAGAATCCAGCGAGAAACTAGTCTGTGGTCTAAACACTTTTTTGTATGATCCTTGCCAATTTTGTTACGGATGCCGATGCTAGAGCAGATTCATCCCAAGCTTTTTTATCATTCAAATAATCTGTTATTTTATAATATGCTTTAAGAGACAGTTTTCATTTTATTACGTTTTTAAATTTGCCAATCGACAAATCTAACACGTCGCTTGGGACCTTGTTATAAATAGCTAGTCCGGCGAAACAACAGAATTGCTAGTATCTACTTAATTTAAATTTTATTAACAAAAATATCAAAGTACTAATCTCTACTACATTTATTTATTTGTAGCATATTTTGGCAATATCGCTGTTTGTCACGTGAAAGCTATTTCAGGACAATACCTACAAGGTGTCGTTAATAAAAAATGCAAACTACTCAAGGTGAGTTGCTTGCTCATGCCTTATACCTCTCACACCTATCACAATAAATGGCTGTGTTGGCCAACAATACCTCCGGGTTGCCACTTCAAGTGAATTAAACCGTGTTTCTATATAAAACGCGGTCTCCTCACAAGCAATGACAGTAGTATCTATATTCAAACTGTGTATATGTACGTACATTATCCATACACCACACAAATATTTATATTTATATTATTTAGTACTAATATATTGTGTACTTAAATAAAACTTGGTTTAATCTCAAGCAGTATAACAGTAGTATACATGTCAAAACTGTGCATATGTACGTACATTACTCATACTCCATACATACATATATATATTGTGTTCCTAAATAAAACTTGGTTTCCTCACAAGCATTAACAGTAGTGTTCATGTTAAAACTGTGCATATGTACGTACATTATTCATACTCCATACATACATATATATAAATATTGTGTTCCTAAATAAAACTTGGTTTCCTCACAAGCAGTAACAGTAGTGTTCATGTTAAAACTGTGCATATGTACGTACATTATCCATACTCCATACAAACATATAAATATTGTGTTACTATATAAAACTTGGTTTCCTCACAAGCAGTAACAGTAGTGTCCATGTTAAAACTATGCATACGTGCGTACATTATCCATACACCATACTAATATATAAATATTGTGTACCTAAATAAATCTTGGTTTCCTCACAAGCTGTAACGGTAGTGCACATGTCAATACTGTGCATATGTAATATGCACAGTATTGACATGTGCATACGTTCATATCCATACGTTTAATATTATAAATGCGAAACTTTATAAGTATGTATGTTTGTTGCTCTTTCACGCAAAAACTACTGAATGGATTTTAATGAAACTTGACCATATAGCTTATACATCAGAATAACATATAGGCTATAATTTATAAACATATTGTGTGAATTGTCCAATATAACGATAAGTGTCAAGTAGAAAAAAAATCTACCATCTGCGAACTATTCTGGCGTATTTTCGGCTATAATGTACAATGTAAATGTTTATCTTAAAAAGTCCTACAAAAAAGGTAGCATTAACAATTTTGATGAATTTTGATATAAAAATAGATAGGATATTGGAGAAGAAAATAAGCTACACGAAGTACTGATCCTGCGCAGACGAAGTCGCGGGCAGCAGCTAGTATATAAAAACTGTGTCTCAAATATTAACAGTATTCCGAGGATCTCGCGCGTGGTTCCAATCAACAAACCAGTTTTGCAGCGTGCTATTTACTTGTTGGACAGTAAGCTTCAGCGCAGGTTTTTTTATCAAGAGGAAGTATTTTTAACGTTTTATTTTGAACCTTATAACCTTAATCTTGCTCTTTGCATCTTTTAAAATAATCTAAGAAATCCTGTTGTAAGGATAAGGATTACACCATACACATAAATGAAAATAAATACGAGACATCTATATAAATGTGAGATAATAATGACCCTTGGATTAGATCTAACCTAATCCCCCTTGGATTAGGTTAGATCTAATCCAAGGGGTGTGTCGTATTTATTTTCATTTATGTGTATGGTGTAATTACAGTATTAGTTTAATGTACGCCGTGCCATTCACTGTATTTTATACGATCCTTCCATACGAAGAGATCGCTCTCATATGGCATATGGCCGCTTATTGAATCACTTAAATACTTGTACCATATTTAAGTTGTCATACTGTTTTTTAATCCATAAAGTGTACAATAAAGATATATTCTATTCTATTCTAATCCTTAGGTTCATTTTGATTAGTAATAGTGCACGAAAGGAGCCTCTGAGTCGCACTTTAATCTTTTCATCAACCGGTTCGAAAGAACAAGTGACATAATAAGAAGAAGAAGTATAGAGTGATGGTAACAAGCGTGCTTACAGCGTGCCTATATACCTATGTTTATACAATGTTTGACTACTGATTGACATTCATATATAATTTACCTTTTCCTCTGCCAGTCGGATAAAAGTAGAGGAAATGCGAGTGAAGGTGTTGTATAAGATTTATTTAATCACTAGCTGCTCCATGTGCACATCTATATTTCTACCAAGTTTCATCTAAATCGATTCAGGCATTACTGACTAACAAATAAACATTCAAACATAAAAATCCATGCTTACTCATTATATAAATTTTATGTGTCTCTATTTTTTTTTTGTTCGTTACCTTTTCACGGTTTAAAGGATGAACCGATCTTGATGAAATTTTATAAGGAGATAGATTGTATATTGGGGAAGAACATATGCTATACATTTTATGCATCTAGCAGCTGTTTCACTTTCAAAACATTCGTGAGTTGTAGTTGTCATTTTGATAAACACGGTTTTTTTTTTCGTGTGAACACCGAGACACATTCCGATTCTAGAGGAGCTCGATCCGCGGTCCGCTCGTTGCCGCTCGCATTTACATTTCGCGCTCATTAGTGTGAACCTTGAGGGTATTCTAGATGAATCGAAACAGTGTCGGTGCCTCTATAAACAAAATAATACGTTGAAAACCCGTGTATACCAAAACGTATATAATCAGCTAGTTTATTAGTAGCACTACTTATTTCAACTTTATAAAGTGACTAACTGTTACCCGCGACTTCGTACGCGTATGCTTAGAACCTTTATTTTTATATTTGTATAAGGAATGCATTCTGTGCATCTAAAGAACATCTTATAAGTTTAATCCCCTTTTTTAACCACCTTTGGGAATGATTTAGCTTTATATCTTTCTAAATTTAGGCTAAATATTAATTTTCAGATTCGTAATATAAGAAAATATGAATTTCCCAAAGAAACTTTCATCCTCTATTTTACCCCCTTCAAGGTTGTTTTTTGAGACAAAAATAACCTATGTTCTTCCCCCAAATGCAATACATCAATACCAAATTTCAAGATCGGTTCAGCTGTTTAGCCGTAACAAACAGAAAGGACACTTTCGCATTTATAATATTTGTATAGATAACCGCCTTTCTCTAGTGATTGAAACCAGCAAGTTAGGAAACGTATGTAAGTTATGCATTGCAAAGTTTCCCACATGTTTTTACTATTGTACTGACTCGAATTGCATGTACGAATTTTTGCAGTGAAACATAAAATTTTACAAAATATGTATATATAATGCATTTGTAAAACGACGAAAGTGCAATTGTAAAACAAATAATCCGCCGGTTTCTTAGATTTTATTATATTAAGCTCCTTGTAAAATGTTCATATTTAATTGCAGAGGAGGCACAAATAAAATGAGAGCTACCTTCTTTGAGTTTAGATTCTTGTAAAGATTATCCTAAATAATCTGTTGATGAATAATCTCTATTGTGAGAGATTCTTAAGTTGCTCTTAAATCTTTACCCATGATAAAGATTTCATAATGGAGGTGACGTTTCATTAAGAAGTTGGATAATTATGAAGGAATTATTTTAAAAATAATTACTTTTTAAAAACTAAAAAGAAACCGACTTCATTGAATGAAATATAGGCTCAAACTTCATTTCATACATGTTTAGTGGAAAGTAGATGTATTTTGTATATTATATAATACGGGTAGGCCAAATAAACGCACCGCTCCAATGAGACAGCGAGGTATGAAAACATCATCGATGGCAAAGTACATGAAAACATCATCGATCGCTCTGCCGTTAGACAGTTAACCGACACACTTGAAATGTATAAACTCTCTTGTATTAGTATTTCGTAATTAAGGTAGTTATAAGATGGATCATATAAAAAAGCGCTAGGACCAAGACGAGTTTCTTGCCAATTCTTCTCGAGCTTTGGTTAGTATGAATTGGCACCTAAATTCACCTAGTATGTAAGACGTTTCAAAGTGATCCTTTTGACTTGACTTGACTTGATGTATACAATTTTTAGATTTTCGTTTATTTACCGATTTTGATAAAATTTATATGGGACAACCTGTGAAGTATACCAAATGTCAAACAAAAAAAGAATATTCCAAATCCTTCAGGAGGAGGATCCTCCAAAGGAGGTTCTCCTTCCAGAGAACCTCCTCCTTTTTGATAAAGTCGGTTAAAAATAATGTCAAATTTAATTGAAAGATCCATAATTTACGAAACTAATGAAGTTACGCGGGGTTTGTTTAATTAGTTTGAAAACGTATTATTATTATTATATAAGCTTATTTATTATTTCCACTTCTTTTGGATAAGTACATTTCAAATGTGTGTTAGTATTTTGTTCTTATTCTAGTATTAGTGAGATCTGGACCCCTTCAGGGTGAAAGCCTCTTCCATGGTGCTCCATGTCTCCCTGTGTTTTGCAGTGATTGTCCAATTGGGACCTGCTAGTTCTTTCAAGTCATCGGGCCACCGCTTTTTAGGTCTACCAATTCTTCTATTGCCCTTAGGGCCTTTCCATTTTGTGGTTTGCAATGTCCATCTGCTGTCTTTGCTTCGAGAGATATGTCCAGCCCATTTCCACTTTAGTCTTAGTGCATATTTGAGTGCATCTGTCACCTTGTTCTTGAGTCTTATATCTTCACTTTTTATCTATTCTATTTTTCTTATATTTAGAAAACTCCTTTCCATGGCTCTTAGGCAAGTTCTTATTTTAGTTTTGGTATTATTTGTATATGTCCAAATTTGACATGCATATGTTATACTGGGTAGGATAGAAGTATCCATTACTATTTTTTATAGTTTAAGACTGTATTTTCCTTTACGTATTTCTTTATGCGCCCAGTAGTTGCTCCATGCGCCATTCACCCTTCTATCCACTTCCTCTACATTGCTATTTGTAAACGTATTATGTAAACAAAAATATTACATACGTTTTAATTGTTTTTAATTTTTTTATCAAATCCTTATCCTTACTAATATTATAAACGCTAAAGTTTATATGTATGGAAATTTATTACTCTTTCACGCAAAAACTACTGAATTGATTTTAATTAAACCTTACAATATAGCTTATAATAAGCCTATACATCAGAATAACACATAGGCTATAATTTATAAAGATACTAGCTGACCCGGCAAACTTCGTACCGCCTGAGAATCAATAAATAAAAAAGCAAGCATTTTTTTCATATTTACTCACCTTTTAAACCTGCCCTGGACTTCCACAATTAATTCAAAACCAAAATTAGCCAAATAAGACCAGCCGTTCTCGAGTTTTAGTGAGACTAACGAACAGCAATTGATTTTTATTATAAAGATTATGTGAACTGTCCAAAATATAACGATAAGTGTCAAGTATGCAGGAAAAAATTCTGCCATCAGCGAGCAATTCTGGCATGCGCTGCAAAAACTGTTAGAATTACACGTATATAATGTGTAATGGAAAGACAAATGCTTGCAGATCATCAAACATTTGCCTCGCGACGAAATATCCATACCAATATTATATATACAAAAGTGTACCTGTCTGTTTATTTGTTACCTATTCGCGGCTGCACGTATCTTGATGAAATTTTGTACGGAGATGTATATTTGAGATGGACATAAGATACTTTGTATTTAGGTAGGTAGCACGCGGGCATTTACTAGTCTATTATAAATCGAAATTTACAGATTTGTGTCTCACCCTCTATAATCACATAGCGTGGCGATTAAATAATGGTCTGTTCTAGTCATTCTTATGTCAACGAATACAGACGGCAATGGATTTAAACAACAAATTAGCTAGTGTGTTTTTAAAATAGACCTTCAATCTACAAAACCTTTGTTTTATAGAACATTATTTTACAGAAAAAATACTAGAAACTGTAAATTAAATCATTTAAAAATTCAACAAAATGTCTGCCTAACTCAGCCTTTTGTGGTCGTGAAAGGCAATCACAATAGAAACCACATTTGAAGGTGACGTGATAACAAGGTTGAATGTGCTTTGGATGAATTATTTGCAGTTACAAACAAAACCAACGTAATAAAGCATGCAAACCTAATCAGCACATACTCGCACTTCTCATAAAAACGATTCCGTGTAGCATCGCTCCCGATGTCTACATGCAGGCACATGCCACAGTTAGGTATTACAGTAATTGTATTGCGTGAACGAAATTGTTAAAAAACGTTTGCAGGGGAGAAAGGGGCAAGCTAAATTCAAAAATCTTCAACCAGCTTCAAGTTTTTAACTTCAGTTTTCTAGAACTTAACAAAAGAACGGGTGGAAATAAAACATTCGAGACAACCTATGAGTCATTTGTTACTGGAAATATAATAGTAAGAATGCGCCTTGCCCCACCGTCCTCTGCGAATTCAACTGAGTCAATTTCAGTCTTATCAACCCGACATAAAGTTGAACTTTCAAACACGTCAATCTTGTAGCATGAAACCGAAGCGTTTTGGTATCGCGACGCCTATCAATGAGAGAAGGTTCCGCATTACATAATGTCATGTGTTGTACGATGAACCCCGTCTGTCTACCTCTAGACAAAAAAGCAATCCATGCGTAGGTAAATAATGTTATAAACATTGAGATCCTAATAGCATCTGTCTCAAACCAGAGTTTGTGAACGCACTTCCTTAAACATTGGATGGCACTTGGATACTAGAGATAGAGATGACACGAACATTCTGTAGTTTAGCGATAGTTGATGTCAATACTTTGGTTCGTGATTTGCGGAAACGCTAGCTTATCGCATGGTTCAAATGTCTACGTTCTCTGATATAATAGAAACACAAATCATCTTGCACGCTATTGAAAATGCACATATATAACGATTGCCAGTTATGGTTAGATACTGTAAGTGATTGCTGTATAATGTGGTTACTAAGAACGTTTGACTCATTGACATTATTTATATTAAAAAACTTATTTGCTTTTATTTCTAATAAATCAGTTCTATACAGACAGGATGACTAATTAAAAAAATAACATTGGTGGACCATCCACACAACACCATTTAACCCCAAAGTAAGCATAGCTTTACTATGGGAACAGAGATACTACCAACTGTGGTGCAGTGGGCCAAGGCCCATCTGAGACGCAGAAGGTTGCGGGTTCGATTCCCGCTGCGGGACAAAGGTTTGTATGATCTGCAAGTATTTGTCTCGGGTCTGGGTGTTTCTATGTATAATAAATATGTATTTACAAAATAACTGTATATCAGTCGTGTGGTACTCATAACACAAGCACTGCATACTTTGCGGCAAATGATGCGGGATGTTCGGCATTATATATATTATATACATAGATTGACTAGTGAATGGTCAGTGGCAAGAGCCTAAAGACTAAATTCATACAGCTACGGAGCTGTGCGAGGAAACTAGGTTTTATGAATAAGTTTGCTTTGTTTTCTAATAACTCCCTTATCATTAATTGCCTCATATTCTGTTTCGTAACATTGGTTACAGTTCCCTTACATGGTTCTGAAACACCGACGCAGACCTTAAGATCATTATTGAAATAAAACCAGCTTTTAACAGCAGAGAGGTAAAATCCGAATCCGAATTCGAAGATCTCGTAGCCGAAACCAACATTATATGAGAATATAAATCCAACCTATTCCATTGGGTCGATCATATACAACAAATAGGTGAAGATCGTAGCATCAAGAGAGCATACTTTGGTCGACCACTCGGCCTTCGCCTGGTCGTCCTTAATACTCGAAGCTAATCTACGCGAGCTTGAAGCTGTTAACTGACAGGAGACTGCAAAGGTCAATGAAATGTGGCGAGTTCTCGTTTCTGGGGCCAAGACTCATTCCGGGCCCATGTGCCAATAGAGTAGGTAAGTAAGTATATTTCATTGGTCTCATAGGTAACTATAGGTTTTACATAAGCATATAAAATACACTAGCGACCCGCCCCGGCTTCGCACGGGTGCAAAACTGATACTAAATATACTACAAAATGTCTTTATATACAACGTTCACAGCTTTTTTGTCATTCGACATTGTGGGTTATCCCTAAGAGATAGACATAGGTATACCATAGCGGACTTTTTTGTAAATCTTTTTAAAGTGTTCAATACTGTAGGGATCGTAGGGATCAGCCAGCGTTTGCAATGTAAGCGCGCTAAAGTGTTTATTTACGACATCACATTAGAAACCTCCAAAATGATCAGTGTTTCTCTACTATATTATGCATGTATCATACATATAAACCTTCCTCTTGAATCACTTTATCTATTAAAAGAAACCGCGTCAAAATCCGTTGCGTAGTTTTAAAGATCTAAGCATACATAGGGACAGACAGACTATACTATGTTTTATACTATGTAGTGAGATAATGGTACAGTCATATAAATCATACAGATAAAACATTGCAATAGAATATAGTCTCCACGTGAAACAAACAGTTTACCTGAAGCAAACGTCTGATTGGGTTGTGATTATTTGTAATGTATCTAACCACGCGATACCTCAACTATGAGGCCAATAAAGTAAGTTCGTTTGTGTTAGTGGTCAGATGGAGTGCTAAGAGCGAAGGTCAGCTATCTGAAGGTCACCGTTCATGGTCTATTATAGCAGAGACAATGATAAAGCAAGCGAACACTTGTTTCTGAAAAACGCTTCCCTATGCGGTATGGTCGTGGATTCATTCAGGTGTACCTAACGGGCTGACAATTATGTATTTTCTGTTCATTTAGAAATTATCAAGAGTTACAAATAGAGAGTTCTGGTTTAGTTGTAGAACCATTGCCTTCCGATCATAATGTCGCGGGTCTTGGAATTGCATTAATAGATATTTCTTTTCGAAAAACGTATGTTGAAATGCAAGTGCTCTTAAACGGTTAAAGAAAAGTTTGTGAGGAAACCGTCATAGGAATACTATTCCTATAAGCGGCGATGGGCTTGCAACCTGTCACGTATGGAATACTAACTACTGTGCAAAGTGTAAGCATGTGCCAAATATAATGTATGGACGTGTCTCTGACTACCTCCCTAAATAACTGAGGAGTAACTAAGTATCTTAAATGGTGTCTACCAAGCCCGGGATATTACAATTTACGATCGTGAGAATGTTTTTTTTTTTAATAGAATATGAAATAAATCGATTGTTCAATTAATTTTACAGACATTTGTAGCGATCGCGTTATTTTTTTCAATAATTTTCAATATCCGAGCCTTGACCCAAAATAATTAACTTTCAAATATTTTGAATAAATAACAGCCGTCGGGCACTAATACTTGCTTAAAATAGAGCCAATAACAGTAAAGGGACGTATGTAAATGCATAAAACTGTTATAACCTTCCTTCAAAGGACGAACGTCTTTACAAGCCCACACTTTAAAAGCTAAAACGTCTCGGCTCGTACTACTTTAGTTTGATTTATAGAAATCACAAAAAAATCGGGGTCATTTTGTAATGCTATGATATTAGCACGGCACTGTGCTACCACAAAATCATCGATCAATAATCATGGTAGATAGGAGCCAATAACAGTAAAACAAGACGCATGTAAGTACATATATGCGAAGCTGTAATGGTACAGGGTTCGTCCAAAGGGCGAAAACCCACAATTTACACAAACACGTCTCGTCTAGTACCACTTATATTTGGATGCACAGAAACGGCTCACCACAGCTCCTAAAAACATCTGGCTCCATGTTTGCTTTGATGTTAGCGCTGTGCTACTACAAAGTTTACCGAAATATACCAAATGATATAACAGTAAAAGGATACGTACGTTACGTATAGCCTTCGTATAAAGGACGAAAAACCCACACTTCAAAAGCTAGAACGTCTCATACCTACCACTTTTAGTTGGGCGCACAGAAACGGTTTATCCCAGCTCATAATAAACATTTGGCTCATTTGTATTGCTCAGATATGCTGCACTGTGTTGCCACAAAGTCATCGATATCATGATGAATATGTGGTGCTTTTTTCAAGACATAAGATCTATCAACTAGGTTTTTTGCATTTTAGTTTATAGTCTCTTATCAGACAGACTCTATTTCTATCTCTTATCGACAGAATTCAGTCTCTAGAACTCCGGACTGTTAGCACTAGCTAACCTGGCCACGCGTTGCTGTGGCTCAGAAGTTCTAATATAATATGTTGAACCAATATACGCTTACCCAAACTAGATAGCAAAAGATATTGAAGTTACCTTATACTGCCATCTGTTAGAAATTTATGGAACTTATTGTAGGAAAATATTTAAATTGTAATAAAACACTGTGGACTAAGTGGACTTTTGTATTTTCAACGGTATGTCAAGTGTCAAGATAGACATTATACAGTCATCGCTACTGTGTGTCGGTACTTATGTAGTGAGGCAGCTTCCATTAAACTAACTGTGGATTCCACACAAACATGGTGCACAACATGAAAGGTGATTATCGTGTAGGCGTGAAAACGTATTCGTATTTTTCTAGTATTCAAAATGGTAAGTAAGTATCTTATTTAGCTCACTAACCTAGATTACATCCACGGCTTTAGTTTTTCTATGACTTTTGTTAGATATGGATACGTTTCTGTGTGTAAATTTTAAGACTGTTATATTTATTTTGAAGCTCATTTCCTTTGGGTTACGATTATTTTTATTTGATATTTGATCTGCTTAATGTAGAGTCTGCATGTTTTAGGTAATAATGCGTTACTTTTTAATATTTTTATTTTGTTGATTACGTTGCCACCTCATTTAGCATTGACATTTATTTTATTGCAGTGACGTACCTACTCATTTCATTTTGCTGTTGATCCAACACAACATTTCTAGTTAAGAGAAGTTCCTACTAGTTATATTGATGATTCTAGTAATGAAACTAGTGGGACTTTTTTATGTGAAACATCTAATGGCGAAGATATGGACTGAGGCCGACTCTTGGCGCCGCTCGTGGCGTCGTCGGCTCGATCCGCCTCATCTCGGGAAGTTTCACATCTGACATCTACTAGGCGTCCCGAAACAGCTCGTTTTTATTTTGCTCTTAAAATTAAAGTAACTAATGGGAGTATATTTTATCAGTTTGTTCCCACTAAGGATCCTAAAAGTCCAGACACATTTTTGCTAAATAAAACTAAACATGCTCTACTAAATCAACAGAAACTGAGTAAACTACAAGTAAGTAAGGCAATAATCCTCAATTCAATAAAAGTTGTGCTGGTATTGACCCCGATTGGGAAATGTGGAGCATGACGGCACATCTGAGCGACCAGTACACTGCTGCAGTGTTTATGGTTCACTTACAAAACGTTAAAACATTCTTCCTACTGGTTAAACCTTGACTAGCCTTTTTACTATGCTAGCTAACTTTAGTTAAAATAAACTAGTTTTGGCAAAATGTTTGGTGTAAAATATACCTGTCGCTGAGATTAGCAGAATAAACCTAGGTCGTGCAAATGTTTGCTAAATGATAAAACCTCAACTTACCTGCCACTCCTTATTTTTACTTGCTACAATGCTTCCGTCAAAATACGTGGCACATACCTGAAACAAAAACGATATTTACACTTTGAAGGGGGTTAACAAAACAGGTCTATTCCCAGCCGTCATAATTGAAGTCGACGTGATGATGAATAGGAATCTTGTAAAAAGGTTCTTGCTTATCAGTACATAAAATAAACAAATGGTAATAACCAGCTCATTACGCATTGAATAGAGAAGGAAAACTTGAAACAAGCCCCGCTCGGTGACGGCCGTGATTATGGGTAGGTACCTGGGAAGGCCTGCGCTATCAAACAGAATCCCAGGCAGAGTGACGTCAGTGGAGAGGTAGCTTCACCCACCTCAGCTTGCTGGAGTGAATCCATGAACGAAAGTTTTCAATTACAATTAACTGCTCTGTAACTTTACTGACGCCACTCATCTTCAACAGATGAATGAAGGCCAGTGATGATGATGACGCATTCATAAATAATTATGCAATGCAATGTTGTTTGTAAATAAGTCTCAGAAAACGACACATCAGTCCAAAAGGTCGACAACACTAAAGAAAATCATACTAAAAGGAGAATCGAATGACTAATAGTTTATGCCTACAACGGAATCCGGCACTAAGTTATAACCATTCAGTAGGTCAGCCGAGCAGTTACCGGTAACACATGTTGTAAGGAAAATGTTACTATATCAACAACATTTGAATACGTAATCGTAATGAAAATAAAAGCTATATTAGAAGATGTTCATTAACACATTTTCCGGTCGTTGAACGAATGTTTAAAAATATAATATACATAATGATACAGTTGAGCTATATGCCCGTTTAAAACGATCGGTAGACAACTCAGAGGATCCAGATCACTGCCAGAGGGCAGTGAAACTGGCGGCATTGAATAGCAATGTTAATACGCTGGACCAGATAAAAGCATCTTTCCTCCTTTATGTAAAATACATGTGAAGCAGTTGAGCTATCTAAGGACCGTTCAAAACGATCTATAGATACCTCAACTGATAGAACGCTAAAGCGGTTGAACGGATTTTCATAATAAGTTGTAAGTAACTAGTCTAGCTGTCCCTCCCGTTCACGACTTCGTCCGCGCGAATTTAATTAATATTAAAAATATATGTATGTATTTAAAATATATATAATACTAGCTGACCCATGCCCTCTTCGTTTGGCGGTTACAAATACCCAAAAATATTAAAGTAATTAGTACTTTCGCTATTAAAAAAAGAAAGCTATTTGTAATAATTATAGAGATTAACAAAGTTACGGATAAATATTGATAGATGGCGCTAGCAGCCTCCCACGGCTTCGGGACCTTGGGGAAGGACAGCTACTTTACTACTTAAACGGAACAAGAAGAAGAATATATATTTATTGTACACATTATAAAATAAAACACAATATTCCAATTTAATAAAAGTAGGTACAAGTATTTAAGTGGCATATTGCTTGAGAACGATCTCTTCCTGGCAACCTTTAGATGGAAAGGATCGTATAAAGTATAGTGGGACGGCGCGGCGTCGGCGTAGGTTCTTACATCTATAAACTATGAGGAGTATGAAATTTCGCACACTTATAGTTTATATAGAGGAGCGCAGAATGCTTTTTTTTTTTATTTAAGTTAATTATGGTCGAATTTCGACCAATGGGCGACCACTAGTTAAAGTAGTTATACTTAACTAAATACTACATACATACACATAAATAAAATAAAATACATTAAAACTTACTAGATAGATATATATGAGAGTGATGTGAGTTAATGATGGTATAAATAGTTTTCTTATAAATCTAAAGTCTATAAAACACAAACGGTTAACTTTACAAAACATAATGGCGAAACAACATATGATTCAGTTTTCAATAATACTGTTCTCATCACATCGCACCTCAACAATTACGTATTACATAAATCCATTATAGTTGGTCTACTATATCATCATAGCTAGCACAGTACACATCGTCTATTATTCTGTGTTGTTCCGACAATGACCGCGACCTTGCTAGATAATGCAAAATCACAATGTTTTTTGCAATGAATACAAAAATGGATGTTGCTATACAATAACCATACATAAAGTTTATGTTATGTACAAAATGTTAAGTTAGTTAACATTTTGTACATAACATAGTTATGTACAAAATAGTTAGTTAGTTAGTTTAATTAATTTGAAGTTTCATTCAAATCGGTCCAGCGGTTCTTGAGTTATAAGTGGTGTAACTAGAACGACTTTCTTTTATAAATATAGATTTGACTAATTATTTGTATATCACATTTTAAAAACTAAAAACAAAACCGACTTCATTTATACAAAACTATGAAATTTCTTTTACTTTGATGACTTTTTTCTAGCTATTTTGTTTTAAAAACCAAACTACTGAGCCGATTTTGACTACTAAAACTACGGAATCGAACCCGCAACCTTTAGCGTCACAGGCGGGTGTTCGCCTACTGCGCCACAGAGATCGTCTTATAAATATATTGGTGGACAATGCACTCAACACTATCTAACCCCAAACTAAGCATAGCTTGTACTATGGTGACCAGATGACTGATACTTAAGTACATATTTTAAAATACATCACGTAAGATGTTTAAAAATACCAAGACACGAAACAAACACCTATGTTTATCACACAAATGTTTGTCCTGGGAGGGAATCGAAACCTCAACCTACAGCGCAGAAGGCAGAGCTACTACCAACTGAGCTCACAGGCATGTGTAGCAAACATTTGGGTGAAAGGTGAAATTACTTATTTTAAAGATATGCTTATCCAATAAATAAATAATTATTGGTGACAATACACACAACACCACCTAGCCCAAAACTAAGCATAGCTTGTATTATGGTGACAAGACGATTGATACTTATATATTTAATATTTAATTTATTTATATTTAATATTAAGAAATACTTGCTTATTCAATTCAATTCAATTTCATTTATTTCAGCCTTCATAAGTATATGTACAAATTTGAGCCATATTTATCATAATAATAATTTAAAACATAGAGAACATAAATAAAACAAAGAAATTAAAATATAGACAATATAAAACTAAATAATGTAATGATGTGGTGCATGCAGCACCACATCATTACATCATCGGTGCGAATGGTGCACCTCTGTGCAGTGCTTCATGAAGATGCAGTCAGTATCCAGCCTTCCTGCTATAAGTTGCAGGTATCTGTTGGTGCTGTCCCTCACGTGACGCTTATGATACTTTTAACATCCAGACACAGAACAAACACCTATGTTCATCACACAAATTTTTATCCTGGGAGGGAATCGAAACCGCGCAGAAGGCCGAGTTTCTACCAACTAAGCTGTCAGTCCAGTAGTAAGTTCAGTTTGTTAGTTCAGTGTAGTAAAATTGGGATAGAAAGTGAAATTAGTTATTTTAAAGATATCCTTATCCAATACCGTTTAACAAACGAGAAAGCGATAATAGATATTGAATCAGCTGAATTAGACTAGTACTTTCACCCCGACCTGGACTAACTAGAACAGCCTCGCTTTCAATAGTGTAGGTATTCTAATTATCATGTCTGTTTGTTTAAGTATAAAGTTCAAATTAATATTCAATTCAGCTACATTATATATTCGAGGTCGGGGTTGCATCGTTATGGTTGATTTTATATTCAGACATAACTTTCGAATCGTGTTAATTATCAATAAGTTGCAGATTTTGTTTATGCAGACTCGAATCTAGACAAAATATATATGCACTTTCTACATAATCTGCGTAAGTGGAACAAAAACTACATAATTTATCTTCTACTAGTTTTTACCCGTGGCTTCGCACACGTAATACTTACATCAAAATCATCCAATGTTCTTCCCCAATATCTATCTATCTGTTCAACAAATATCAACAAGATCCGTTTAACCGTTTAGCCTTGAAATGAATAAAAATATATAATACTAGCTGCTGCCCGCGGCTTCGCACGCGTAGTACCTACATAAAAAGTAGCCTATGTTCTTCTCCAAATTCCCATATATCTCTATACCAAAGTTCATCAAAATCGATTCAGCGGTTTAGGCTTGAAAACGTAACAAACAGACAGACAGACAGAGTTACTTTCGCATTTATAATATTAGTTAGATAAATAATTATACTGGTAGGCAATACACATACACACAAGTCACACAACACCATCTAGCCATAAGTATAGCTTGTATTATGGTGACCAGTATGGCGATTATGGAATTCTTGATACAATCAATGTCTATCAATTTCGATTAGTAATAGGCATTATTTTAATCAATCGTTTGAGTATTACGTACGGTACGTGTCCATTCATACACGTATGATAGCATGTGTTACAATAAACATCAACCTTCCGTAATACCAATTCATCAACAGCAACTGAAACCTGTTAGTATCAATGTTTTGATAGTATCAGAGTTACATAATCTGATCTGATAACTGATAGAATACTTATATTCTCTTTAAAACATACTTATAATGAGGATGACCTCTGTGGCGCAGTGGATCAAGGCTCGGCTGAGACGCAGAAGGTTGCGGGTGCGATTCCCGCCGCGGGACAAATGTTTGAATGATCTGCAAGTATTTGTCTCGGGTCTGGGTATTTCTGTGTATAATATGTATGTATTTAAAAAAAAAAGGATATAAGTAGTATATCAGTCATGTGGTACCCATAACACAAGTTCGGCTTCCTTTGGGGATAGATGGCGCTGTCTGAAATGTCCGGAATTATTTGTTTATTAAATAATACTTTACAACACCCAGACACAGAACCAACACCTATATTCATCACACAAATGTATATCCTGGGAGGGAATGGAACCCTCAACCTACAGCGCAGAAGGCAGAGCTAATACCAACTGAGCTGACAAGCCAGTCAAATGGTAACAAACAAGGAGACTCACATTACACATTCAATTTGCTTAGTTTAGGGCTAGATGGTGTTGTGTGCATTGTCCACCAATATTTTTTTATTGAATCCTTTAATTTGTTTATATTTAGTATGGAAATGGATTTCGTAAGTAAACCGTTACCAATAGGAAATCAAGGCATTTCCATACTGAAAAAACATCACCTTTTAATATGTAAAAGAGAATGTCCTAGTCCTCAATTCATTTGTTAACAGATTTTGAAAGTTTGGGAGTTCCCAAAAGGCTTTATGGTTATAATATATAATCGAAATGTAAAGTCATTGCCGCGCTTACCAGGTATGGTAGGTCTGTGGGCTGGCACTATTGTTCACACACGACTAGTATGTGTACCAATACTCAGGACAAACCTATGAAACAGTAAAAAAAACCGAACAATGCATTTGCCAACTCGTGTATTGATTAGCTAGGTACAGTCAGCCATTTGTACGGAAATCCTGTGATACTATACCAGTAGGTATTGGCTAAACTAAAAATATTTTTTAACCGACTTCAAAAAAAGGAGGAGATACATTCCGTTGTATTCTAACCGACTTTTTAAAAAGGAGGAGATCCTTAATTCGGTTGTTTTTTTTTTTTTAAATTATGTGAAACGATATTTTTTTCGAATGGTCCCATTAAAATGTAATCAAAATCGATTCAGTAGTTTGGTTTTCAAATCAAAATAGCTGGATAATAATAAAATAAATATATTGCTTTCCAGTGACTTTCCAGTGGACTTTACGAATTTCGAAGAATAATAAATACTAAATAGGAGATAATTTTCACTCAAAACCGGATATTTCCATGATATGAGTTTTTCTGCTTCTCGATATTTATATTGTGCCGAAATCGGCACAGTTGCAGTTGCAGTTGAGTTTATCTAGTGATCATGGCGCATGCAACTGTGCCGAAATATCGAGAAGCAGAAAAACTCATATATCATGGTAAATATCCCGTTTTGAGTGAAAATTATGTGCAAAACCATGATAGTTTTAAAAACTAAATAGGAGGTTCACAATTCGGTTGTATTTTTTTTTCAATTTTCTTATTAGTTTTCAAAATGTATAATTTTACAAAGTAGCACTATTTTATCTCACGTTCTCATGTGTACGTGATATTAAGCTGTTTTTAAACATCCAGTATGTTTTTATACAGCACTCGTAGCTATCTTTAAACTATCAATAGATAATATTGAATACATTACGCCACCATGTTAGAATAATGCGTGCTCCTTATAGTCCTTTAACGCAGAATTGTTTCTTATGGAATCTAGATTTTGTATACAGAAATGTACAAAATAATATAAAATACATATGAAACAGTTGAGCTATCTAAGGACCGTTTAAAACGATCTATAGATAGCTCAACTGATCCAGATCTCTACCAGAGGGCAACGTTCCCAAGATAATGGCCTCAATTCTGTTGGCACCAACCTAACTAATTTTAGCTAAAATTAGGTTTAGAAGTGTCAAATGAAACTTTAGTATTCTGCTGCTACCAACTTATTTATTTAAGCGCCTAATTTAATTAAGCGTTCCTAATTTAGTTAGATGGTACCAACCGAATAGGTTTTGCAAATGCTATGACTAACTAAATATATTTTGGACAATTCCTAATTTTAGAAATAAACCAACCGAATTGCCACCACTGGCGGCATTACCACGTTTAATGGCAATGCTAATACGCTGAGCCAGATAGGAGCCAGCTTATAGCTCTTGTATAGTATTGTCGGCCTCAATGTAGTTTTCAGGGGACAAAAATCAGAAAAAAAACAAAACAAACTCTTGGTAGACTATACCAAGAGACGAGACTGTAATCCCAAGGCCCGATAGACACCTCAAATCTTTGAGGATGTCTAAAGAGGGTAGTCATAGTCAGAGATACGACCAAACAAAGAATTTCACACATTGCACACTTTGCCCAGTAATAAGTATCCATCTGACTTTATATATTTATAAAAAAGGCGATGTGTTTATGAATGTTCCCTATAGACTCCAAACCGGCTGGACCGATTTCGATGAAATTTTTAGGAAATCTTTAGATTGGCCTAGCGGATGATCCTGTGAAGTTTGGTAGCGATCGGATTACCAGAACATTTTTTTTGCATTAATCAAATTTGGTATGGATATAGATTGTTTCTTAGGAACGGACATATGCTACTTTTTATGTTTGTACTACGAGTTCGAACCCGCGGGCAGAAACTAGTTCCGTATAAAGCTTACAAGAATACTAACCAATGACACATGCCTTAGATTTTTTTAGGTTTTAGGATGTACCCGGTTTCATCGCGGTGCTTAACTTCATCGCTTGAGAGTACGGGCATTGCAGCCACAAAAAGTCGTAAAATCCATGGTGTCAAAGTTTGTATGGGAACTTTTTAACGGGTGGTGTGATTTCTTAGAAACTGGTTGAGATACTTAAAATTCAAAATAAATGGACACGTGTTTCAGGATTTTTCTAAATAATTATATATAAATTCAGACCACGCGGACAAAGTCGCGGGTCTTCCAGCTAGTTAAGGTATAGAGGAATAGTCTGTCAAATGTGACCCAGACGATCAAATTGTAAATCTCTATTAAATAATAAATCTAAAGGAATAACCATTTATGGACGGTATAAAACGGATGAGAAGAGCCAAAACGGGTGAACCTTAGAAGAAGGTCATCAGTTCTGATGTTAATGAAACTGGTAACTGTTTAAAAAGTAATTTAAAATGGAACAGGTAAATCACATCATGCAATCTATTGTTGCAGAGTGGTGACGTAGTACCGAGGTCATAGATAAGTCATTATAACATTACTGGCAGTCATGCGCCCACGGTGCATTGCAACAGGCAATGCAATTAACGTAGTTTTTCTAGAGAATTATGGGATGTTGTCAAATATGTTTATCTATTATTAACTAGATAATGTAAAACTTCGCACCACATCAAATTGATTTGATTGTTAACAAACCCAGTAATCGGGCAAACAAAACAAAAAAAAATGCAAATTGATGGAGCCATTTTTGAGTTTTTGCAATAACGCACGCTAATTGATTGAGGAATAATTACGTTTTAAAAATTAAAAAGACCGATTTCATTTATATAAAAATACGGAATTTAGTTTACTTGGATGACATATTTTTTCCAGCTATTTTGATTTAAAAACCATACTACTGAACCGGTTTTGATGAAATTTCTATGCGTCCATAATTTCAAATTTAACTCAAAATGTTTCTTACGGACTCTCAAAAAGAGAATGAAGATCTCAGAAATGAGATCTCTTTTTTATAACCTATTTCTTTTTCACTTTTGCCCTACTAACATCTATAAAATGATTGAATTATTTATATAAATCATTTAAGTTTAGGTTATACATCAAGGTATAAATAATTGAACTCCTTACTTATAAAATATTTATAAATAAAATATTATATAATTTACCTATATAAAATTTATAAATTTTATGTACTTAAAAACAATATCGAATCCCACACCTTTTAGTCTTTATGTACCTACTAGTATCCAATATCTATGTACCCATGGCTCTACAGCTTTTCTTTGCCCGCGCTCTACGTCCTTCTAGTGATGTCCCATTATCATTATTATTTGTATCTATATTTCGTATAGTCCCTTATTATTGTATATGTACCCGTAGCTCACTATCCTGGGTCCGACGGAACATCAGCGTTGCGTTTTATAGTTCCGACTGTATAACGCATCATAACGCTGAGGCGGGCACCAATTTGTAACATCACACTTGGACGATTGCGAGACACTCAATCTTTAGTTTAGTTTAAGATGTCTTTTCTGTTTTTCTTTGTTTTTATTTTGAGTGTACCTTCATATTGTTTTTTTTTTAAGTGTATGTTGGTACAAATAAATATATTTTCTTTCTTTTCTATCATTTTCTTTCTTTATTTCTATGGGCCCAATCGGCTAGATCCTTTCATAAAATTAACCTTTGAATCCTTTGATGAAATTAACAGTTTAACGTGCAGTGCAATTTTACGAAATACAGAATAAACGGACACATGTGTAAGGGTTTTTCAAAACAACTCTTGGGTAAAAAGTGATTTTAAATGTCAATAACGCGTGACTGGATCGATCACAAACTTGATCCAACATTTGTTTATAGAAAATATAGAATCAATTATTTCAGGATTTTTAAAATCGATCTCTCAAAGAGGGTGTAGGTATTTATGTTAGTAAATTATAATACAATAAATTATAGAACATTCTTTTTGAAACGAGATATACCTAAGCACTCTACTCTACTACTGATTGCTAGCTGATTTAGGGTTCATTATAGTCTCAAGATCATTATAAACTAAAAGTTCAATTAAGCAACGGGGCAACAGGGAATCAAACCCTGTAGGTACAGGAAAATCTTAGTTTTCAGACACCATCTAAGAAGATATATAAGGTCTGGTGGAATCAATTGGTCTATAACCTGATACCAAGTAGGTACCTAATACGTATACATATACTTTTTAAACTTGACTAAGTAGTTTAACTACATAGGAGCATATTTATTTTTAAAACGCGCAGACGGAGTCGTGAGCAAGACAGCTAGTCTATAAATCTTATACACGTAACATATGTATGTACTCACGCACATACTACATCTGGTTGGTCATTAACCAATCAACAGTCATAGCATAGCATAACAGTATTATATTTATCTTTTAATTATATTCGTGCAAATTTTTTAATGAGTACCCATGCTTATCCATCCAAATAATTAATAGATTTTTAACGACTCTCATAACATCTTGACATTTACTTTAAGTAATGAGAAGAGTTATTGGAACCGTACCTAATGGGCCATACATAAGCGCATTGAATGACTCACTCATGTCAACAAGACCTTTATCAGAATGTTATGTATGATTCATTGACGAAGTACCTATATAATAATAATCATATATTTTTAGCGGATTTATGTTTCAGTTTTAAAACTTTCGTTGTACTATACATTTTGATAAACACGACTTTACTCACGTATTATTTTGTCGATGGAGGCACCGACAGTGTTTCGATTGATTGAGTGCGAATTGTGAACTCGAGCGGCAACGAGTGGACCGCGGATCAAACTCACCCTGATGAAGATTCTTTAGATGAATCGAAATAGTGTCAGTGCCTCCATCGATAATATAATACGTGAATAAAGCCCGTGTTTATCAAAATGTATGGATTTACATATGTTTGTTAAACTTATTAGCCAATACCTAATCTAAATGTAAAGGATCTATTCCGTTTTTTCAGAATATGTGTTACATAAAATTTTTTTTGCAGATCACTACATACTTGTTTATGATTTTGGTCGATAATCGTCTAAATTAAAAGCACCATTAGTGAATGTAAGATCCAAACTATAACTAGATGGAAAACTATCGTCGTAATAGCTGTTATAACCCATTGTCTCAGTGTGTTACTATTACCGTGGCATAACAAAGGCGTCACCTCTGAATGGTTCCCATTTATAGACTTCCACTTTCATCGTACCGTGGGATAACCAGAGGCTTATTGAAAATTATGTAAATAAAAGAAATTACTCGCGCGTTCCTAAAAGATAAGTAAGCTAAGTACTTATATTATTTACGAAGCATTGCTTTCGCAAATTATATTTATATAATTAACTCTATATTTCTTACAATATATCCGCTTGGTGGTATGGCAACCGGTACAATAATTAGAAATAAGGTATTTTATTCAAAAATCAAGTCAAAAAAATATCAGTTTTTTTTTTATTCAATATAATCACAAGGATCACTTTGAAACGTCTTACTTTTTCGTAGTCCTATTTTTAATAAATAAATAACAAAATATTAGTGGACAATGCACACACCACCGTTTATAGGTGGGCTTTGGGCAAACGAAGCATAGCTTGTATTATGGTGACCAGTTAACTGATAAAATCCAGGCCCAGACACAAATCAAACACCTATGTTCAATTAATTAGTGTTTGTGTTTTAACCATAATTGAGTGGTTAAGTAAATCTTACTCTACATATCCATTCGTTACAGTTCAATCAATAATAAAATGATCCAAAAGTCCAAATAATTACTTAGTAAACATCGTATAACAGGATAAACAAGCATTTCTGCCGAACGGACATAACTCAACATTTTTACAAACATACCTAACTAAACATATTCATCAAGCAAAGCCGTTTCCGTTGTCCACAGATAGTTCGAGGTTTGCAGAGAACGAGCACGTGCCTACTGAACACAGTGTACATTTCGTGGTAAAAATACAAGCAATCAATCTATCAATATATCAATATCAAACTATCCAGCTATTTGGCGATAAGGAAAATGACCAAATATGTTTTGGTCATATTACATATTACAGTAGTTTGTTGTGTTTCATTATAAGGTACTAGCTGAACCCCCGTGACTTCACCCGCGCGTTGTACGAGGAACCATCGAGTTTATATTATGGTATTATTCATATCAAGTTTCAAGCAAAACGCACCACGCGTTAAAAAGTTTTAAACATTAGTTTACACCCATTTTCACCCTCTTAGAGTTTGAATTTCAAAAAATCCCACCTTAGTGGGTGGTTTTGCTCGGCGATGATGAATCAGTCAGTCAGTCAGGTTAAGCTCTTTTATAGGTATAGATTATGAGTATCATCGTACGTTTTCCGTGTGTCTGCTTCTGCTGTTTTTATTGGCCACCATGACGGTCAGAAACTGCTTTTTAGCATTATGAAACTAATGATTACCTTCAGATAAGATATAAATAAAATACGAATAACAAAATAAACAATGATTACAATTATTGGCCTACCAAATGGTACTTTTGAGATAAAGGACATAATTATAGATTCCATCCAGCGTATCAAGGAATGCACTGACCTCAGCCTCCACGCAAGTAGATAGTAAGTAGGAATATGGCCTGCTGCATCACAATGTCTTTGTGTGCGTACGGACTGCAATGCAAAAAGTAACAAAAGACACAACTGCTTATACTCAGGTGTTTCTACCTGCCAATCTCCTGAGGATACACTAATGTTAGCTTTGTAGAAATACAATCTGCAGAATAATGATGAAATCATTGTTAAAATATAATATAACGTTTTCATAATTCATCTATGACATAGGAATGTGACCGTGACATAATTTTCTGAAATATTTCGTTGAAATTATCTACCCAGCAGCGTTCAGCATCTTTGGAAGTATTTAATTAGATAAGTAATGATTGGAAATTCGATTACAATAAGAACTTAATTCGCATATAGATTCTGAAATTATCTGATATCGTGATATCACCCCCAATAAGTACTTTAGATATCATCTGCTATTATTTCTTCTTTGTTATTCGTACAAAAATGTTCATTAGATAAGTATTTATTGTATCTCATTATCATTAGAACCATTACAAGGCATCAGATCTTTCTGGGAACACTCTCGGTCGCTCGCATTTCACTTTCTTGCAATTAGTGTTTTGCTCTTTATATTGCTGGTTCACCTTTCCAAGTCGCATCACACTGTTCAATTCAGCTCTATCTAGCTCTATTTAACAGCTCTGGAAAGAATAGTGTACATACGTAATTAACGTAATACGTGTAATCAATTATATAGATTACTCTGACAGAATGTTTAGTGTGTTTCTTTGTTTACTATCTAAGGTCTTATGCTTGCAAATAATTGAAATTCCCAAATGTTTGGCAGGACGTGATGAATTCGTTATCCCTGGCCGGATTTTAACCTTGCAAAGAACTCGTGCTACATTATAATTTTGTCCATTTTATCAAGCGATATAAAATGCATGGTTTCATTCAGTCGTAGTCTCGTATTATCGTATCATATTAACCTATTGTGTGGCTATAATGATCACGAGTGTAAGTAGTCGGTCTGTATACCTACAGCCCAGTTGACCAAGAAGGACATTACGCCGTTCTCTTTAGAAATTGCATAACTTTACCACAATCGATAAAGTTCAACCAGGTCTGACTGCTGATATAGGAACAGGTATCATAATCTTGTTTTGCACATTTATAAGTGTATTACTAAGCAAATATATCGAAGATATTAGAATATTAGCTAGTTTTTTTTGTCTAAAATTTAGAATTCGCTATATTTCATAGTTACGTTTTGAAATTCATTTAATATAAAAAAATACAACCGAAATGAGTACTGACTTTTTGATTTTTCGACTTTAAATTAAGGAGGTTAAAAAAATAATAATAATACAACTGAACTCGAACTTCCTCCTTTTTTAAAGTTGGTTGAAAATGATGGAAATGTCTGTATAGTTATGTAGTCTGTACATCAACAAAGTTGTGAGACTAATTTATTTACCTTAATCACTGATGTTTTCGGTGAAACTTTCTACTGGTAAAATATTAGGTACTCCTCCCTTTGTCGTGATTTCGCCTAACTGTGATGTCAGTAAATTGTTTATTCGGTAAGTAGTTCTCGTACATCCGCTAAAAATTGTTCTTTGTATCGTTTGTTCTATGAATAGTGCTATTGGCGAGTGATGGTCTCTGTGATGTGTAATTCAACGAACAGTAAGTAGGTACTTAGCTCATATAACCGATACATACCGATTATCGTCAAGGATGGTCTTTTGCACTACAGCGACAAACGGTTTCATAAATTCGCCGTCACTGACGATTTGTGACGCCATTTGGAAGTACTTGGAACAGTAGCGCGTATAATATCAACGAACATGTAATAGTCCGACGGTAAAATTGAGACAATGGATTTTTCCAGCTGCAAAACGCTACTGAGTGATTAAAATTGGCCTACTCCCAAGCGCTCCAAATTCTACATGGGTCCATTTGAGTCAGTGCTATTTTTCATAAAAACGGCGGATTGCATGATCACTCTTCACTCTTATGTAGTGCCGTCAGGCCGAATTAAAAAAAAAACAGTGTTTTTTTTTGCATATAGTTTTTTTTATGCACGGCAAAATTATGGATAAGAATAAAAAAAATACAATATTAAGTAGGTACTAAGTTCTATAGATCAATTTGTTTAAATGAGCGAAAAATCTGAAAATTTTTTTTGAAGAAAATTGTGTATTTGTATTACACATTTAGTGAGCTAAAATAATTATTCAAATAAATGATATTTAAAAAAAAAAGTCGGAGACGCATCCCAGAACATTAGGAGCCTTTAGAAATATTCTTGAAAAATTATGCCACACCGCACTAAAATAGAATGCCCCGGAGAAAGTTGACACGTGCTCGCTACTCTCGCCCTGACATGATGAAAACACTGCGGCAGTTTTGGGTCACACGCATAGTCCCGAATACCGAACAATAAATTACGTTTCATGCAATTTTTTAGGGCTAATTTCCACTGAATCGACGCTACAAAGATATCACCATCTCATCGATCACTTCTATCATTGCTATTTATTAACCTGCACTAAAACAACACTATGTTAACTAAAAACAGCTAACATATTGAACGTATACTTCATATGCTAGCAAGCAGCCAGAAAATCAGATACTGTACAGAGTGTTTTTAAGCATATTATAAAATAACAGATTATTTAGATGACTAAAAAGCTTAGGATTAATCTGCTCCAATTCGACTGCATCCGTAACAAAATTGGCAAAGATCATGCAAAAAAGTGTTAAGACCAGACGAGTTTCTTGCCGGATTCTTCTAGAACTAGGTTAGGAGGAACCGGCACCTAGATTCACTAGTTTGTAAGAAGACGATTCAAAGTGGTCCTTGTGATTTTATAGAATAAATCATGTTTTGACTTGATTTGACTACAAAGGTGCTTGCTTGCTTGCTTAGCAAACCTTTATACTTTGTATTGTGTGATTGTTGGGCAGCATGTGCAACAGCATGCCACATAGTATGAGCTACAGTAAGGTCCGCAGCCATCTTAAAATATTTTTTGAATCAGTATCTATTGGAATGATAGTTACTTTACCGAAATTAGGTGAAGCGAAAAACTTAAAAATGTCTAAAACTTAAATATAAAATATTCTTTTAATTCTAAGTGTATATTTTATGATTTTAAACCACGTGGTAATTCAACTTTCATCATCTATACCTATAAAAGAGCTTTACCTGACTAACTGATTCATCATCGCCGAGCCGAAACCGCTGAAGCTAGAAAGCGGAAACTTGGAAGGTAGCTTCCTTTTACAGCAAAACCACCCACTAAGGCGGGATTCAACCTCTAAGTAGAAACATCCCCCTAAGGGATGAAAACAAATGTATGAAACTTTTTAATGCGTGGTGCGATTTGCTTGAAACTTGATATGAATAAATAAAATGCAAAATAAATGGACACGTGTTACTGGTTTTTTCAAAATAACCCTAACAAAGGGGTAAAATAGGGTGTCATAATTTGTATGGGAACTTTTTAACGGGTGATGTGATTTTTTAGAAACTTGGTTTGAATACTTAAGCATGAAAACTTTGAAACCACCACCACTTTGAAACCACATTTTTTACCAAGGAAACCTTGGTAGAACGTTTTCTGTCTACACGGTTTAAAACAAACCCCAAACTTCAGTGTGTTTAAAACGCTCGTGCTGAATTGACGTTTGCAGAATGCTTGTATTGCACTATTACAATTTACAAAGACGCCATGGCTCCTTATTTATCAAAAATTTTTATGTTTGGAGTTTGTATGGCACTTTTGTGTGCATTTGAAGAAAAAAAAACATTATTAAAATGCAAAATAAATGGACAAGTGTTTCAGGTTTTTAAAACCCCTTTCACAATGGAGTAAAATGGGGTGTGAATGTTTGTATTGAAACTTTTTAATGGATGGTGGGTGTAATTGGTTTGAAACTTATTAGTAAAATTTGGCAAGGAGATAAATTGCATCCTGGGGAAGAATTTAGGATAAAAAAAATCAAAAAAAATGCAGGAGAAGTCGCGAGCAACAACTAGTCATCATATATCTGACGACCCACATGACATGGCATGACAGTGATAATAACTGCCTTGACTGAGGGAATGGCATAGACTCTGGGAAAGCCTACTCTATCTTAAAACAGTTAGTTACTTATTTGTTTACTACTTCAATGTTTCAGTCGACGCTATAAATCAGCTAGAGTTCAAAGATCTGTTTAGTTACTACATAAAGCACCGGTCAGTAAAACAAAATGTTACATAAATAAGGTCACTGGTTTTTTTTTACTAAATACATGCAATAGAACACATTTGATACATTAACACCCAGACTCAGAACAAACATCTATGTTCGCCACACAAATGTGTGTCCTGAGAGGGAATCGAACCCTCAACCTACAGCGCAGAAGGCAAAGCAACTACCAACTGAGTTGACAGGCTAGTCGACGTTTTTAAGGAACCCTCCATCTTAAGCTACCGTTAGATACAAGGCTTGTGGTATTCTGTTATTTCGTCAGAATAGTTAAAATTTCGTAAAATACAAACGATCTTACGTTGCTTATACCAAAGTTCATATTAGAGTAACATGTTTAATTACAGTTTTATAACTAGTTTAAAATCACATTTGTTATGTCTATTAAGTCGATTTTCTTAAGATTTCCCATAGTTTTATTCAGCAACAATTTACATGTTGTGGGTGTTTCTATGTATAATATGTATGCATTTACAAAAAAAAAAGTAGGTATATAAGTAGTATATCATTCGTGTGGTACCCATAACACAAGCTCTGCTTGCTTTGGGGCCAGATGATGCTGTGTGAAATGTCCGGTATTATTATTATTATTATGTTTTGATTTTAATCAGCTCGGCTGTATGCCGGAAAATGAATAATACGCACGGGCCTAAGCCAAGTGCGCATCAGGTGATAGGTGATTTGATGAGTCTTGAGCATTATTTGGTGTCTGCATGTCAGTTGAGAGGTTGGTTTGTAGAAACTTTCTGACGATTCGGCAAGTATTTAAAATTACTGCTTTTTGCATCACACTAAACGTGTGTTTGGGTAAGTCAAGTAGAGTGAGTGACTGGAATAATTGGTTTGGAATAACTCCAGTTGAAGATAGGACGATAGGAATGATAGTAACCTTTTCCAGTCTCCACATCCGGATTATTTCATTTTTCAGGTCAACGTATTTGGATAACTTTTCCGCTATTGTATTTTGCAAGTTGTGTGTGTTGGGGATGGCTATATCTATAAGAAGTGCTGTCTTATTTATTTTGTCAATAAGTGTTAGGTCCGGTCTATTGTAGTGTATTGTTTTGTCTGTTAAAATGGCTCTATCGAAATATAATTTGTGGGTAGAGTTCTCCAGCACAGTTTGGGGGTTGTATTTGTAATACGGAGTTGGTCTTGTAGTTGTTTCTATAAGGTTGTATTTCGTCGCTAAACGTTGGTGTATGATGTTCGCTACCTGATCGTGTCTGTACTTATAGTCCGTTTGAGCTATTGATTTACAAGCCCCCGTAATATGCTGTATCGTTTCGGACGAGCTGTTGCATCGTCTGCACATGTCTGTAGTTAAATTGCGTATCTTCATGATGAACTTTTGGTAGTTCCGAGTTTCAACCACCTGGTCCTGGATGGCTATCATAAACCCCTCTGTCTCTGGGAAAAGTTCGCCTCGACTAAGCCATTCGTTCGACGCCTGCATGTCGACGATGGGCTGGCTCAGATCGTTGTGATGTCTTCCGTGTAGAGACTTGAGGCTCCATTCAGAAACTAAAATCTGTTTGTCAGTCAGTTCTTCGTTTTTTTGTTTATTGTGGTCTTGTAGGTTAAGTGGTGTAAGTTTATAGTCCATTTTAACTACTGAATTGTGAAGAATAGATGATTCGGATTTGTTGTGAAAGTATGTCCGTAATGTTGTTATTTGTCGGTTATGTAAATTATGAATGTTAATGATACCTCTTCCTCCTTCTGCTCGTGGCAGCATCTGTCGCTGAACGCAAGCTCGCGGGTGATGTTTTCGTTGCTTCGTCATGGTGACATTAATAAGACGCTGTAAATTTTTTAATTCTGTTTTGTTCCAATTGATTATGCCGAAGGAGTAGGTTAGAATTGGGATGGCGAATGAGTTTATTGCTTTTGTTGTATTCTTTGAACAAAGTTGTGATGTTAGTATTGAATTTAGCCTGTGTTTAAAACTTTGTGTAAGTTTATTTTTAATTTCTTTATAATGGATTAACTGTGATTGATGGTAACCTAAATACTTGTATGCTTCATTTTCACTAAGAGCTTCAATGGTTTCGCCAGATTGCATTTGATACGAATGTTGGTAGCTTTGTCCTGCTTTTATGGAGTTTATTTTGCATTTATCTATGCCGAAATCCATTGCTATGTCTTTGGAAAATTGTTCAGTGGTTTGAATTAGTAGTTCCAGGTCTTTCTCATTTGAAGCATATATTTTTATGTCATCCATATACAAAAGGTGGTTTAATGTGTATCCTGGTTGGTCCATTTGTCGGTCATTAGAAGTAAGTAAATATCCTGTGTTCATTGAGTTAAGACTATTAGATAGAGGATTTAAAGCTAAGCAGAACCATAGCGGGCTGAGCGCATCTCCCTGAAATATACCGCGCCTAATTTGGATTGGTGTAGTTTCTATTACATTACTGGGAGTCTGCGCATGAAGTTGGGTGGTCCATTTGTTCATCGAGCTGCTTAGGAATGAGACAAGTTGGGGGTGGACTTTGTATATATCCAATATTTTGATAAGCCATGTGTGTGGGACTGAATCAAAGGCTTTTTTGTAATCGATATATATACTGTAGAGGTCTGCTTTGGTTTTTTGTGTTTGCTGTAGAATGATAGAATCAATTAGAAGTTGCTCTTTACAACCCCGACTGAATTTCCTGCAGCCTTTTTGTTGTTCAGCCAATATTTTATTAGTGTCTACATGTGTGTAAATTAATTGAGATAAGCAAGCTGTTATGACCTTATAAATAGTTTGTAGACAGGTGATGGGCCTATATTTGGCTGGGTTTGCCGTGTCCGTGATATCTTTAGATATCATATAGGTGGTTCCGGCCGTTATGTAGCTAGGTATAATGTCAGGATTTTTGATAAAGTCGTTAATGTATTTGTATAGATAAGGGTGAATGTGTGTGAGTTTTTTGTACCAGTAATTATGTATATGGTCAGACCCGGGTGTTTTCCAGTTGTGCGTAGCTTTCAATACCTTTTGGTAAACATCTATGGGAATATTTTCATACTCCATAGGTGTAAGGTCTGAGTATCTTTCACGTTCATCCTGAATCCATTGAGCTCCTTCTCTAAGTTCAGCTGGATTTTCCCATATGTGAGACCAGAATTGACGCAATTTATCAGCATCTAACGCATTTGTATTCGTTTGATTACTAGTGGCAGTCGCTATGGATGGTATTAAGCGGTTAGATGTGGTTTGTGAAAGATCTTGGTAAAATTTTCTTTCATTATTGCAGAACTGAGTGTTTTGAGTTTTACGGCTGTTACACGCTTTGTATCTTCTGAGACGGCTACTAACAACGGTCAGTTTCTGTTTCAGAGTGTCTAGGTAGTGGTTAAGATCTGTGTTTGGTTCTTCATGAGTTGTGTGTATTTTAAACTGTTCTAATATTCTATTCACCTGGTTCGTAAGTCCCCTACTTCTATTACCATTCATATATTGCGTAAGTTGTCCTGTTTTTTTACGTAGTTCTTCTACTTTCCTTTCTAGGCGTTTTTGCCAGTTGGGTGTGCGATTTCTACTACTTTGATTTCCTGGTTCAAGTGGTGGTATATTAAGTCTCGATCCATTACATTTAGCCGCTGTCCATGCTACAGCATAAATAATTGTTTGAAGGCTTTTAAAATTAGTAGTTGTATTAACATTTTCGGGAAGGACTACTTCGTTTAGGTACCCGACAAGTTTACTAAGTTTTTTTGTGGCCTTTTGTTTTGGAATGAAAGGTCTCTTTTCGGGGCTAGTATCTCTAAAATATTGCATGGCTTGCCTGAATGTTTCATCTACTTCCTGATTTCGGTCTTGATCAGGGACAACTCTTACCTGCATTGGAGCTTGAGCTGTTGTTAGTGTGCCTACATCATCAGTTTCCATTGAAACATTTATATCATTCATTGCATCATACCAAACTGTTGAATTTAGATCCTCCTGAGTCCATTCATTTCGATTTGTGAGTTGTTGTGTGTTAGCTGTTTTTAATGCATTTAACTCGGTTGTGATTTCTTCTTTAAGAGTGTTAAGCCTTTGATCATCAATCAGTTTGTTAGCTATAATGACCCTTCTCTGGTCAGCTATTCTTTGTTCGCTAATATGGGCAAGGTGTGGAAATGCGTTGATGAAATGTTGGTGTAATGGTTTTCGATATGCGGTTTTGTTGGTCTCTAAATATGTGATCCGATAATATTCCCTAATTATAGTTTCATTGTGGTCGGTCATCCAGTGCATTCGTTGTGAGCGGTGTGGTTGAGACAAAGGCGTTGAAATTATGTGTTGGTGGGTTGCTAGATACGATTCTACTTCATCTCTTATTTCACTGATACTAGTTGTTGGTAATAGCCTACTACGTATGATTGCTCTACGCTGATCAGCGACTCTCTGTTTGCTAACATCCATATCAGGGAAACGATCGATGAACTTACTATGCAGTTCTGTCAAGTATAGTCGAGTTTCGGTTTCGAGTTTGGTGATAATGAAATATGTGCGCAGGATGAAAATATTCATTTCTTCGGTCCATTTTTTACGCGCACGTTTAGCTTTAGCGGGTACAGGGTTATCGACAGTTGTCGTCTGTACAACGTCCTCAGCTATTGTGATTGAAGAATTTTGTGAAGGGGATGAGAGGGAAGAGGGTAATAAAGGAGTAGGATCAAGGTAAGAGGGTGGAGAAGAAGAAATAGAAGAGAAAACAGATTTAGGTGAGGATATAGATGATTGGGCATCACGGTCCTCTTCAGCCCAATCCACTCGACTCGGACCTTGTTCCTCAATCAAGGTAAGCCGTGTTGCTCCCACGTCAGTAGCACGCGTGCTGCTGCTACCTGCTGTGTCGGTTCGAGATGTGCTCCGGCTTGATCTTCTCAGTGGTCGTAGGTTGTACCTCCTATTGGGCTCACTTTGTTCGGGTTCCCCGGCAGAGGGCCGCCCATTACCCTCGCCACCGATGGCTTGCATGCTGTGACGTCCAGCATCGGCTCCAGACGTGCCCCGGCGATCACCCCCGGGAAGCGACCATATACGTTTATCCTTACTTTTCTCCATCATGATGGGTTTGCCATTGCCCTGTTAGTGATCTGCGAAGTTACTTTATTGCAGATGTCCGCCCCCCACGTGGCTTAGATGTTCAGCGCGGACGAAGGGTTGGGCTTTAGGGGGCTTATTATTATTATTATTTGTATAGAGACTTCTTCTACTCGGTATAATTTATACCGGATTCATTGGAGCGCACGGGCCTAAGCCAAGTGCGCCCCAGTATTGTTGGGTTGGGGTTCACTAGGATGTTCCGTTTGCAAGAACTTTCTTACAATTCTACAAGTATTCAAAATGACAGCTTTTTGTAGCGAAACATACGTATGCTTGGGAAGGTGCAACTGCTCTAGAGATTGGAAGAGTTGTTTAGGAATAACACCGGTTGATGACAAGACTATCGGAACTATTGAGACCTTTTGCAAACGCCACATTCGAGTTATTTCGTTTTTAAGGTCAATATATTTAAACAGTTTCTCTGCAATGGTGGTCTGCAGGTTATGCGTGTTGGGTATGGCGATGTCAATGAGAAGTGCTGTGTTATTGGTTTTGTCTAAAAGAGTCAAGTCTGGTCTATTAAAATGTGTAGTTTTGTCGGTCAAGATTGCTCGATCAAAATAAAGTTTGTGTGTAGTATTCTCCAGTACAGTTTCAGGGGTATATTTATAATATGGTGGAAGTTTTTCTGTTGTGTCTACAAGTTTATATTTGGTTGCTATGTTTTGGTGAATAATATTGGCCACTTGGTCGTGTCTAAACTTGTAGTCTGTTTGAGCGATGGCTTTGCAGGCCCCCGTAATGTGTTGGATTGTTTCGGGACTGCTGTTACAACGTCGGCATCCGTCACTTGCTATTGTTTTCATTATATGTTTTTGATAGTTGCGTGTTTCGATTACTTGGTCCTGTATTGCAATCATGAACCCTTCAGTCTCAGGAAAGAGTTCACCGCGACTGAGCCATTCGTTCGACGCCTGTATGTCGACGGTGGGTTGGCTCAGATCGTGATGGTGCCTTCCGTGGAGGGGCTTTCGGGTCCATTCGGTAATTAATGTCTGTCTATCTGTCATGTTTTCGTTGAGCTGTTTATTGCGATCTTCTAAGTTAAGCGGTGTTAATTTTCGGTCTAGCTGAACTACTGACTTGTGCAAAGAGGATATTTCAGATTTACTGTGGAAGTATGATCTCAACGACGTTATTTGTTTATTGTGTAAGTTATGTATATCGATGATGCCTCGTCCTCCTTCTGATCGTGGCAAGACTTTTCTTTGTATGCAAGCTCGTGGGTGATGCTTTCTATGTTTTGTCATGGTAACATTGACAAGGCGTTGTAGGTTTTTTAATTCCGTTTTGGTCCACTTTAATATTCCAAATGAGTAAGTTAAAACTGGTATGGCATATGAATTTATTGCTTTAGTTGTGTTTTTAGAGCATAGCTGTGATTTTAAAATAGAATTTAGTCTGTGTTTAAAGTTTAGTGTAAGTTTCGTTTTAGTTTCTTTAGAATTAATTTGTTTTGCCTGATGATAGCCTAAATATTTGTAAGTTTCGTTTTCACACAAAGGATCTATGGTTTCGCCAGTTTGCATTTGATATTCATGTTGGTAGGTTTGCCCAGCTTTGATGGAGTTTATCTTGCATTTATCAATGCCAAAGCTCATTGCAATATCGTGTGAAAACTGTTCTGTAATTTTTATTAGGTGTTCTAACTCACTCTGAGTAGAGGAATAAATTTTAATGTCATCCATGTAAAGCAGGTGGTTAAGTTTGCATGCTGTGTTGTCTGTCTGTCCGTCGTCTGTTTTGTTTAGAGAATACCCTATATTGGTTGAATTTAAGCTGTTTGATAAAGGATTTAAAGCCAAACAGAACCATAGGGGACTAAGCGAGTCTCCTTGAAAAATACCTCGCTGTATTCTTATTGGTTCCGTATCTATAGTTGTGTTAGACATTTGTGCATGCAATCTAGTTGTCCACCTAGTCATGGATTTATTTAAAAACGATACTAGTTGGGGGTGTATTTTATAGATTTCTAGAATTTTTACAAGCCATGTATGTGGAACGGAATCGAACGCTTTTTTATAATCTATGTATATAGTATATAGGTCTTCTTTAGTTTTTTGTACCTCGTTTAAAACTACTGCATCTATAGTAAGCTGTTCTTTGCAGCCTTGGCTGAATTTTCTACATCCTTTTTGTTGCTCAGTAAGTATTTTATTGTTATCTAAGTGTTTATTAATTAGGCGCGACAAACACGCTGTTATAATTTTGTAAATAGTTTGCAGACATGTGATCGGTCTATACTTTGCAGGATTAGCTGTGTCGTTTGTGTCTTTAGGGATCATGTGAGTAACTCCGGTAGTAATGTAGTCAGGCATTTCATGAGGGTTATTGATAAAACTATTAATGTGGTTGTATAAAAAGGGGTGTATGGAGGTGAGTTTTTTATACCAATAACTATGAATATGATCGGATCCCGGCGTTTTCCAGTTATGAGTTGCTTTTAGCACTTGATGGAAGGTTTCTACAGGTATTCTTTCATAATCCATAGAGTCTATAGCTGCGTGATTTGCATACTCTTTCTGTATCCATTCTGCTCCGTCTTGAAATTCAACTGGGTTTTCCCATATATTTGCCCAAAATTGGCGTAGGGCGGCAGGGTCTAAGCCATTAGTTCGGGTGTCGTTAGCATTCGTCTCAGACGTCACCGTCTGATTGCTCGTGGATTTTGATAAGGTTTGATAAAATTTCTTTTCATTGTTATTGAACTGGTTGTTCTGCGTCTTACGGAACGAGCAAGCTTTGTATCGTCTTAGGCGGCTGCTTACGACAATTAGTTTTTGTTTCAAGGTGTCTAGGTAATGAATTAGTTCTGTATTTGGTTGTTCATGTGTAGTGTGGATTTTGTTTTGTTCTAATATTGAATTTACTTGTTTAGTAAGAGCCCTACTTCTGTTTCCATTTATGTATTGAGTCAATCTGCCAATTTTTTTTCGTAGGTCTTCCAATTTTCTATCGAGACGTTTTTGCCAATTAGGTGTGAAATTTAGTTGCCTTTGATTTTGTACTTCTTCTGGCGGCATTTTGAGTTTAGATCCATTAATTTTGGCTGATGTCCATGCCACACAGTATATTGTAGTTTGGAGAGTTTCAAAATCAGTTTCTACATTAATATTTTCAGGTAAGGTTACGCAATTGAGGTAGTTAACAAGCATTCCGAGTTTTTTTGTAGCCTTTTGTTTCGGAATGAAGGGTCTCTCTGCTGGACTAGTGTTTTTAAAATATTGCAAAGCCTCATTAAATACTTGGTCTATTTCCTGATTTCTGTCGTGATCATTGGCACTGTTGTCTGAACTTATTTGTGGTTGGAGCTGTGTAGTTGTAGTGTTGTGATTCTCATTATCATTTAAAGCATTTAAATCGTTGAGTGCATCATACCATACTGTTCTATTTAGATCCTCCTGGGTGTGTTCGTTTGGATTTAAATTCTGTTGTGAGTTTGTTGTTAGTGTACCTAACTCTCTAGCAACATCCTGTCTTATTAAGTTTAGTCTATCTTTATCAATCAAATTGTTTGCTATGATGACCCTTCTCTGATCCGCTATTCTTTGCTCACTGATATGGGCAAGGTGTGGGAATGCGCTAACAAAATTTTGGTGTAATGGTTTTCTGTACGCTGTTTTATTGGTTTCTAAATTTGTAATCCTATAGTATTCTTTTATGATTGTTTCGTTCTGTTCAGTAGTCCAGTGTCTTCGTTGAGTAGTTTGCGTTAGAGCCATGGGCGGTTGTGTTTCATGTTGGTTAGATAACAAATTGGACTCTGCTTCTGCTCGAATCTTAGTTATACTAGCTGTTGATAGGAGTTTACTGCGAACTATTGCCCTGCGTTGATCACCTACGCGCTGTCTACTAACATCCATATTAGGAAATTGCTCAGTGAACTTGTTGTGCAGTTCTGTAAGGTATGATTTAGTTTGCGTTTCAAGTTTTGTAAGTATGAGATATGTGCGCAGGATAAAAGTATTCATATCTTCTGTCCATTTTTTTCGCGCACGTGGTTTAGCTTTGGCGGGTACAGGACCATCGACTGTTGTCGCCTGTACAACGTCCTCAGCTAATGAAGATGAAGATCTTCGAAAAGGAGGAGAAAAAGAAGAGGGGTTAGTATCAAAGTCAAGACAAGAGGGTGGAGAAGAAGAGATAGAAGAAAAAAGAGATTTAGATGAGGAAGTAGATGATTGGACTTCACGGTTCTTTTCAGCCAAATCTGCTCGGCTCGGGACTCGTTCCTCAGTCGAGTCAAGCCGCATTGCTCCCATGTCAGCTGCACGCATGCTGCTGCTACTTCTTGTGCCGGCTCGAGTTATGCTCCGGTTTGTTTTTTTTAGCGGTCGTAGGTTGTACCTCCTTTTGGGCTCACTTTGTTCGGGTTCCCCGGCAGAGGGTCGCCCATTACCCTCGCCACCGATGGCTTGCATACTGTGACGTCCAGCATCGGCTCCAGACGTGCCCCGGCGATCACCCCCGGGAAGCGACCATATACGTACATTCTTACTGTTCTCCATCATAATGGGTTTGCCATTGCCCTGTTAGTGATCTGCTAAGTTACTTTATTGCAGGTGTCCGCCCCCCACGTGGCTTAGATGTTCAGCGCGGACGAAGGGTTGGGCTTTAGGGGGCTTATTATTATTATTATTATTATTATTATTATTATTATTATTATTACATGGCAACAAAAATTAGCTTAAATATTATTTTTGGAGTGTAATTTTAAAACTTAACTCTAATTTAGCCTTGGGCGCAAAATAAGGTCGTTCCCAATTTACGAAAATGTAGTTATTCCGATGAGACAACAAAATTAGAGCCACCGTCTAAACAGCGCTTCAGCGCTTCAGCAGACATAGCAGCTTATCGAACAATTTTATTAAACGTTACATGAAATATATTTACCCAAAAAGTTTCCTTGAACATGTAGTGATTCATGAAGTAACGAATCGTCTCTGATATATTTGAAGATGTCATTTTGGAAACGTCTTAATTTATAATTTCGGCTGCATCGTTGCGCAATTTGCTTTTGAAATATGGTTATTGAGGTTCAATATTCTCTTTATTGTTTTACGAGTGTTTGCAATTATTGTCTACTTTCACGTTCTGCATAATATTAAGTGTTTTTGAGGTTTCTGTGTCGACTTCCTTTTTACCACATTGTGAAAACGACATAATTGCTGGCAGACGGCCCGACTAGTCTGAAAATTAGGTACCTACATAGGTTATGTATTTATGTGTGCTAAACAAGTTGACTTTAGTGTCCCTGAAAACCATTGGATCGTCGACGTAGAGTCACCGACAGCTATTTTCTGCTTTGCTAAACATCAAAGTTTCCTCTCGATTGGTTGCGTAATCGATTATCCACTTCAAATGATTTTTACAATATTTATTAGATTCTCACCCATTTTCGTATCGATACATTTTTTCTCATCTAGGTATTTCACACAAGCTTATGGCAAAAGTAACAAATGACGGTGACCCAAGCCAAATTCAAGGCAAAAATATTTTTATTCAATACAATCACAAGGATCACTTTGAATGGTTTTACATACTTTAGGTGCCAATTCCTCATAACCCAAGCCCGAGAAGAACTGGCCCTCGTCCTGGTCCTAGTGCTTTTTTGTATGATGTATCTTATAACTAGCTTAACTATGAAAAACTAATACAAAATTACAGTAGTAAATACATTGCAAATATGTCAGTAAACTGTCTTATAGCAGAGCAACATGAGGCCATTCTATCAATAATAAAGTCATTTATATAACAACTAGCTGACCCGGCAAACGTTGTTTTGCCTTATGGAATATAAAAAAAAATTTTGGGGTGAGCCACCCTTAACACTTAGGGGTATAAAAATTAGTTACAAACCTATTCTCATACCTACTAAATATACATATAAAATGTCATCAAAATCGGTCAAACCGTTTCGAAGGAGTATAAACACGAAAACTGTGACACAAGATTTTTATATATTTATTAGGGATAAGCTTTCTTCAAAAGGCTACGCTTTATGTAAGCATTAATTCCGATCTCGTCTTTGATTCTCTTAAAAACATAGATAAGTACTTTACTTTACTCTTTACATAGAGAAGTCCTTTAAGAAATTTAATTGAAATTTTTCTTTTTTCCTAGTAAAACTTTAAATTGCTTTAAATACTTTAATCAACTTTACTTTGATTATTTCTTTAGATTTCTTTAGAAGCGGCAGATAAACTGTTTAAACAGTTTATCTCGTGATCATGGCGCATGCAACTGTGCCGAAATATCGAGAAGCAGAAAAACTCATATATCATGGTAAATATTCCGTTTTGAGTGAAAATTATGTGCAAAACCATGATTAGTTATAAAAGTTATATATCCTCTAACTAATTCATGAAAACCGTTTAATGTTATGTAGGAATTTGTCTCTACTCGGTAATGATTATGGCTTTATATTTATACAAAATATTTTCACGCGTAGTTTTCCATGATTTTGCTAATTCCAGACTCATCCATCGCGACAAAGGCTCAAATATTTGCCGGCGCGGATCATTGGTCACACGGTGGCCTCTCTTCAAATGGTAATTTTGTTGTTACATGTTAACATATTTTTGCCAATATGCGCAGGTTTTTAAGCAGGATAAAATTATTTAAGGCTTATAACGATTATATTATAACGATTTCCCCCACGATTAACTGGCGGAAAATAAACGGTTCGTCTTTGTATTTTCATTTAATTGAAAACATAATTATGTCAAATCAATAACAATCGCATTTTGAAAATGCGTTTGCGTCCTCTCTCTACATTTATTAAACTTTTAAGTCTATTAAAAGTCAAAATAAAAGTCTATTCAAGACGATTCTGTCAAGTTAGTAATTTTAGTTACATAGTTTAGTAAATTTATAATTAAAATGATTTACGATCGGACGGCTTTAGACACAAAAAAACTGTGTTTTTTCTTGTTATAATTTAATTCTACATGGAATATATAATGACCTATAATGTATTATGTTTTGTCTATGGTATATGTTATCTTGAGTATTGAAAAATCATCTATAGGTAGATGTTGCCCAGATAAACGGTCTGCGGATCGCAATGACCGATGCATCACATACCCGCGACCAACCGGTTCCACATTGCTATCTCCTGATTCTATGCTGCACGATTCGATTTACAGAAATACATAGTTTTGATAGCTCTCATACAAGTAACCAATGCCCTTATGATCATAAATTTTGTATACCTACATACCGATCTGTATATGTACTCTTTAATAAAAACCAAGTTTAAAGTAGGTATTTTCATAAAGGAAGAGTCGTGAATTAAATTTGTGTTCTATGTCAATTCTAAAAAAATGCCACTAGTTGACTCTTTTTTCTTTTTTGAAAGATACCGCTAAATTCGCAGGTTCAGAAGCAGATTCGCTAATTAAGATCATTTTTTTTATATATATTACTCGTAGTAATATATATAAAAAAAATTTTGGTCGCATCTTGTGTTCTCGAATTAGGGGAGATACGGGCGATAGTCGTAGGTTCGAGACTCCAGCCCATCCCTATGAGAATCAATCGTTGAGATTGCTTTATATAACTTTAATTCTTGTAAGGTGATTTGATGCCCAATATTAGCTTTAAGTACTTACCTATCTTATGCCAATAATGCATCAAAGAACTTTAGCTTGTCAATTTGAAGTTAGCTTGTTTGTTTACCTGTCTATTGTGCGATTCAATCAATGCTCTTATTAAAACAACCGTATAATAATCTAAATGCATCTCATTTGTGTTAATAACTCATCAGTAAGTTAGGTACGTTTCAATGTAGGCAATGTATCGATTTCTTCACTTTCGAACCGGAATCACGAATCTTGGATTTTTCTGATCTGCAACTTTTCAATCTATTACTTTCAATTCATGTTTGCCTAGTACCCTACTACTTTTCCTAGTGACTTTTCTTTTAACGTATCAGGTTCGTTTTAATACGGCAATGGCGCCAGCGTCTTGCAGACGCTGCCCTTTGACAGTGATCTGGTTTTTTTGGGCTATCTATTGGCAACAAGGGAAACTCCCTAAGCTAGTCTAGTCAGCCCGCGACCACGGTTATTGGAAGATACCGACTTCTGTGGCGCAGTGGGCTAAGGTCCGACTGTGACGCAGAAGGTTGCGGGTGCGATTGCCGCCACGGTACTTATGTTTGTATGATCTGCAAGTATTTATACCGTATAAATACCGTTAACTACTATAACAATATGAACTGCGATCGGAAAAGTTTATAAAAACTATAGGTATATAGATTGTTTTGAAACAGTTATTAGATTGCAACTATTTTTGTGAATACAACTTTTCGTAATTGTTTTGCCTAGGCACGAACTCCTATGTAATTAACTTTTTACTCTCTTGGTAACATGAAACTTGAATCAACAAATATAGGTAGGAAAAATCTCCAGATACGTAGAAAATTCTAGCGAGTATGTAAGTCGTAGCGGTATTGCATAACTTGACGTCCTGTTCGAGTCATCGTTGCAGAATTGTAAGCTACCGGTGTGGACAGAGATTCCTTTTGCTTAGACGACAGAGATAGGGTATTACATTTTTCATTCTGATCTACGTACCTATTTACTTGCCAATTCACTTAACTAGCCTCTCGGTTCAATTAGCTTTGCTTTCTGCGCTGGTAGATTGGGAGTACAGGAATCGTAGGATTCCCATATTCATGAATAAACATTTTTGTCATGAACATAGATGTTTGTTCTGGGTCTGGGTGTTATAAAGTATTAGTTACTGGATGTCCGAGCTTTGTTCCGTATAAAAACACGGACATCAGTCTTCTGGCCACCATACTACAAGCTGTGCTTAGTTTGGGGCTAGATGGTGTTTTTATTATATTATTTTTTCGGTTGAAATAAGAATATATTGATATTGCAAGATAAGCTCTATGGGAAAATATAGGATCAATTTTTGCATCAAAGGTATAAATAATGTGATGGTAAAGGAATATCTTAGGACGACCTCTGTGGCGTAGTGGGCTAAGGTTCGGCTGAGACGCTGAAGGTTGCGGGTTAGATTCCCGCTGCGGGACAAATGTTTGTATGATCTGCAAGTATTTTTCTCGGGACTGTGTGTTTCTATGTAACAATATGTATGTATTTAAAAAAAAAGTATATTAAGTAGTATATCAATCATGTGGTACCCATAACACAAGCCCTGCTTACTTTGGGGCCAGATGATGCTGTGTATTTATCACACTAATATTATAAAGGCGAAAGTTTGTGAGTGTGTGAGTGTGTATGTTTGTTACTTCTTCACGTCTAAACGGCTGGAGCGATTTTAATAAAATTTGGTATGGAGTTAGCTGACCCTGGATTAACACATAGACTACGTTTTACTGCGGGAAAATATCTTTTTTTTTGTTTGTTACCACGGGTAACACCGCGGGGCACAGCTAGTTTATTATATATATATATTTCGCACTACGCGACGACCTGTTACGGGCTGCAAGGGTGCGGCGCGGTATAACCTCGGCTGACGTTGGAGTCTCTGGAGCATCCCGTCGTTTTTATATAAATGAAAGGCAATCAAAGCATAATAGACAGGTATTTTTTAAAGCTAGACAATTATGCCGTGAACGCAACTGGAAGTATGTCTGAACTAGATCTGGTTTAACTTTTGTCCGCCAGGAACAGGGTAAAACGGCTTATCGTGTAACAAACCTGGAGAACTTAAATCGTATTTTTGGTATCGATTAAGTTTGTCACTCAGATAATCTTCTTAATAATACTTCATAATATTACCTTGCGCATGTCTCTTATCTTTCAAACATTATTATTTGCCGCTTATTGTCCTGTTATAATATTTATTCGTATAATAATTTTCCCTTTATTAGGGTATGTTTTTGCTATTGTTATCGTGAAATGTTCTTTTAGTAATCGATGTATACGTGTTGTGGGTCATTGTAGAATTGTGTGGCTCGTCATGACGACTTACTGTTTAATTATTGTCAGTACTTGGTATATTTTATATGGTTTAATGAAGATTCTTGTATTCTTTTTAATGGTTAAAAATGATTTATAAAACTATTTTTATTAAAGTTGGCTTATTTAATGCAGGCTCTTTAAATACCAAACATGACGAGCTCATATCTGCAGTAGAGCGGTACACACCGGATGTACTAGCCATTAACGAGACCTGGCTGAGGAGTGGAGAGGAGGAGCGAGCGCCCACTATTCCTGGCTACCGGCTTCGCCACTCACCTCGACTCATGCCACGTTCTGACTCGGTTCGCTCAAGAGGTGGAGGGGTGGGTTTTTATGTCCGCAAAAATCTGAACGTTCGCATACGCTCACATCCGATCAACCCTTCTGTCGACCAAATGTGGGTCTCGATGTCGGCAAATGGTTTAAAACTTGTAATAGGCTCTGCTTATAGTCCTCCTTGGCAAAATTCTGATACCTTTCTTGACGCCATTACTGACTCTATATCTTCCTTTACAAGTTATGATTATTTGGTTCTTCACAGTGATGACAGGATGACAGTGATACAAAGAAGTTAAATGGATTTCTGAGCTATACCAATTTAGTTCAGCATGTTTCTGAGCCTACGCATTTCACAGACTATAGTGCAAAATTGATTGACGTAGTGTGCACTGATGCTCCTGTGAGACAAATTCATGTAAGTTATATTCCTGACCTTGGCGCTTATGCTTTTATCACTGCTGAACTGAATTTGAAAAAAACAAAACAAATAAAATCTTATGTCATATACAGACCTTTGAAGGATATTTTGATGGATTTTTTTAGTAAAGACTTGGAGAGTATTGACTGGAACTATATAATAACTCTTGAAGACGTGAATGAAATGATAACTCTTTTTAATAAAATTATTATAACCCTTTCTGACTTTCATGCACCTGAAAAGAAAGTATTCTTACGAAAACAATCCCATCCTTGGATTACTGATACCTTGAAGCAGATGATGCAGCTCAGAGATGATGCACATGCTCGGTATCGGACCTCTGGGAAGGAGACTCATAAAAAATATTATAAAGATTTGAAAAAAACTGTGTCTAATGCTTTACAAGCTGATCGTCGCGCCTATTTTGACTAGTATATAAACGCCAATTTAAAAAACCCTGCAAGTTTGTGGAAAAATTTTAAACGCAGTATCTTCCCCCAAGACAAATGTACTGAACTACCCAATCACCTGAATGACCCAGAAATCATAAATGATAATTTTCTGAACGTTCCTGGTTCTAATAATATAGATACATCTAATTTAACATTTGACGAACACAATGGGTTCTGTGATGAAACGTTACAATTAAAGACTGTTTCGCCTGATAAGGTCTATAAAGCTCTACATTTACTGAAATCTAGTGCTCAGGGATTCGATGATATAAATCTAGACCTGATTTTGTTGAATCTCCCATACTCTTTAGAAGCGATACGATAACTACGTCCACCTTCCCTGACCTCTGGAAAATAGCAGTTATCAAGCCTATTCCCAAAATAGCGAATCCAGGTAATTTTAAAGATCTTCGACCAATCAGCATTCTACCTTGTCTCTCTAAAATCTTGGAAAGAGTAGTCCATGATCAGGTCTCTCACTATGTAGAGTTAAACAATATTCTTCCAAAAGTTCAATCTGGTTTCAGAAAGGTACTGCTTTACTTGATGTCACTGATAATATTCTTGCTGCACAGTATCAGGATCAGAAAGTACTTTACTGGTACTTTTGGATTATTCTCGAGCCTTTGACAGTATAAACACAACCATTCTTATTTCAAAGTTAAGTTACTATGGATTCGATAGTAATACTACAAATTGGTTTGATAGTTATCTCCGGAATCGTTCGCAGCTTGTAAAAATCTCAAAGCCTGATGGAGAAAAAATTCTGTCTTCAACTCGTTTTGTTCCTAGAGGCGTTCCGTAGGGCTCAATATTAGGACCTTTGTTGTTCGTAATATACCGCTCCGACATTGTAAAATATATTCATCACTGTCAGTGTCACATATATGCAGATGATCTGCAATCCTATACATCTTTTCTTCCGAAGGATGCATCGCAAGCATTGGGTAAACTAAATGAAGACCTTGACCGTATTGCTATCTGGTCAACTAATAATTGTCTGGTTTTAAATCCTGCGAAGTCAAAGTATATGATATGATATGATCAAGGAAGCAAATTTATAACATTAAACTCAAGACACCTCAGGTGAGCATTTTGGGGAATCTTGGAGTAATAATGGATAGTGAGTTGCGGTTTGAAAAGCATATCAATGATTGTGTTAGGAGTTGTTTCTTTCGGTTAAAAGTTTTGTACCGTATTCGCAACTGTTTGAGCGTTGATCTCTCTGAAGCTCTTGTCCTTTCCAAATTATATTATGCTGATATTGTTTATGGCCCCAGACTATTTTCCAGAAACGAGAGATTGATACAACGCGTCCAAAACGCTTGTGCTAGGTTTGGTTTTAATATTCCGCCTAGAGCACATGTGACACCTTATGTTAACAATGCCAAGCTGCTTAAGATGTCTTAGAGGAGGTATCTTCACCTTGCTATACTTTTGTTTGGGGTGATCAAGAGTAGAAAACCTGAGTATCTTTTCAACAAAATGCGCTGGCTCCAGGAAGACAGTAGGTACAAAACTAGAGCAGGTTCTGTTTTACTAGCAACACCGTTACATGGCTCTGCTGCATTTAGAGGTAGTTTCCGCTACGCTGCCACAAAGTGTTGGAATGACATACCACCACCATTTAAAAATATATTGAATGTTAATATTTTTAAAGTAAAATTAAAACAACATATTTTTTCCATACAAATAGACCAGCCCTGGCATAGGGGAAGCTAGTTTTTGCAACTGTCCTCTTAGTTTGTTCTGTAATGTATGTATGTACTCATCTTATTACTACTGTTATTTTTTTTATTTTTGTTTTGGGTTTGTGTTTGTGTTTGTGTTCATATTTTAAGTACCTATTCATTTGTATTGTGTGCTTTCTGATGTTGTATCTTGTTGAGTAAATGTATCTTGTGTAGTTTGTGTTATATTTTATGTTACTTTTATTAAAAAAAATTGATTGTAAGCACTGATTCAAGTCAAGATGTCCGTGAAATCAATACTGGCCTCAGCGGAAGACCAGCGCTGTAACATGGTAACACGCGGCAGCATTTAGCTGAGCTGAGACCATTTCGCCACCACATGTACCTAGACATGTGGTGTGTAAATACTAGAAAATTTATTTAAGGATTATTATTGTAATTTTTGTTTTGTAAACTTCCTATTCCTTATTTTTTCTATTGTATTTTGAGTAGTGGACAGAATAAATGCTTTTTTTCTTTCTTTCATATTTATTTTCAGTCGCTTGCATTATCCAACTATCGTCTTTATTAACATCAGGGATGATACTTGATTTTTGACAAACACGGGCTTTACTCACGTAATTTTTTTATCGATGGAGGCACCGACACTGTTTCTATCCATCTGGTGAACTCGAGCAGCATCGAGCAAACCGCGGATTAAACTCACCCTGATGGTGATTCTCTAGATAAATCGAAACTGTGTCGGTGCCTCCATCGACAAAAGAATACGTGAGTAAAACTCGTGTTTATCATAATGTACAACCACTACAACTCACGAAAGTTTTGAAAATGATGCTTGCTGCCCAAAAATTACAATACACAGTTTCTGTACGAAGATTTGCTAAGCGCCGCTGGCCAATTACTATAAGAAGCGAACGATCGAAATGCTAGCTGCTTTTAGTTAAGACGTGTTGTTTTAGTGCTGGTTAAAAAATGATTTGATGCCAATAATAGTTGGCATTAAATATACCTGGGTACGTAATTAAGTTTACTGTGACTACAAGCATGTTACACATCACTGATCAATGAACTGGCAGAGCTCCAACACCTCATAACCAATTTATTTACAAACATCGGAAACGAGTATCAAAAACATAAATGAGTTACAGATAAAATATCTATCATGCATAAGAATTCACACACATTTTGTTAAATAATAAACAAAGTGTCGGATTTTAAACGCTCAATATTAATAAGCTTGTTTAAATTTGCTTCCACGCTGAAATATTTATGGTAGAGCTAATTTATTATATGAGTTTATCTTCAGCACTTAATTAAATCCTTTCACCACACTGATTCGACAACTGGATTGAGAACCTCATCCTTATTTTGAAAACCGTTAAAAAGGTTTTTATTTTACGCTTTTTAGTTAATGATATTTTATGGAAAATTCCGTTTACTTGGATGACATTTTTTTTTTTATTTAAAAACCAAACTACAAAACCGATTTCAATGATATTTATACATATGGGACCAATAGGAAAGTATATCCTTTGACATAAAGAAATATTTTTTCAAATCGGTTTATAAATAACGTAGTAAAGAACATAAAAAAAAAGATTTTAGAACCTCGTCTTTTATTTAAGTCGGTTAAAAATTCTAGAAATAACGTTAATAAGGGTACATGCACACATCTCTGGTATTCATGACAAGCCACGTTTATAGTTCATTTGTCAATAATAGCATATTTTCACCTCATGCAAATACTCCCAGTATCGATAAACAAATACCATTGAACCATAAATAATCATGATTGATATAAATAATATCATTCCTCAACTCAACACAAATAGGCGACCCAGTCATCGAATGTTTTCTTTAAAACGTAACTTCTTTCTACAAAAGTACTCGAAAGACTGGTCTTTAGGCACGGCATAAATATTAGTATCTACTGATTAGATAAAAAGAGCGCTACGCTCTAGTTCTTGACCAATAAATACTTGTGAGATCAAAATATGCCTTACAAATTTGACAATGGAAGTTTTGAAACTATAAATATACTACATACCTATATTCTTTTTTTGAATACATACATATTATACATAGAAACACCGAGACCCGAGACAAATACTTGCAGATTATATAAACATTTGTCCCGAAGCGGGAATCGAACCCGCAACCTTCTGCGTCTAAACGACGCTTTGGCCCACTGCGTCACAGAGGTCGTCAAATATAGAAATAAGGTTGTACAAAAATAGTAAGCCCATTTGTACATATTAAGCAAGTATAAGGGTAGTATAAGGAAATGCAATGCGACCTTAGCACGTGCCACCCAATGTAAAATTAATATATAACAATATGAAGTAGCTTCCTATACCAGTAGCCATTGAATCAAACTCTTATTAGTCTAATTAATAGTTCCGCATGATGCACGCTACTTACCAATTTACCAAGTATCTACCACAGTTTGTTAGTCAAATAGCTGGTTCACTCCATACGTGTATTGTACAACACTAGACTATAAAACTCGTGTGTCTTACGATTGTGATACTCATATTGATCTAAGTTACAACAATGTAACGCTGGATAACTAACATGGCCCCAAAGTAAGCAGTGCTTGTGTTATCGGTACCACATGACTGATATACTACTTATATTTTTTGTAAATACATACATAATTATATAAAAAAACACAACCGACCCGAAACAAATACTTGCTCATACAGATCATAAAAAAAAATATCCCGATGAGGGAAACGAATCCATAAACTTATCTGCGTCTCAGCCGGGCCTTGGCCCACTGCGCCACAGAGCTCGTCACATTACATAATCTATAACTACTAGGTACTACTTTGAATGATTCGAAAGTGGTCTTAATAATAACGAAAGATTTACTTACATCTATTATTGCTATTGACAGAGATATTGCTATTGAGAGCACTAGTAATCTAGTGGTAGTGCCTTCCAATCTATCAATCAATAGATTATTATATTCTAAAAAGCATGTGCGCTACATCAGTACTCACAAACTGCGAAAGAAAATATCGTGAGCAAACCGTAGTCGTAGAACCTAAAATGTTCAACATGTGATAAGTGCATGAAAGGAGCCTCTGAGACTTTAATCCTTTCAACACACTGTTTTAAAATAACCATTGAATCGAATAGAATCTAGTGACACGATAAGAAGATTGACAGAGATGTTTTTTATGCCATTGAGAGAATATAAATAAAGTAAAGGGGCAATGGGCAGGCCATATAACTCGCAGAACTGATAACCGTTGGGGAATAAAAATTCTCGAATGGCGATCAAGGACAGGAAAACGACCCGATGGACTGACGACATTGTAAAGATCGCATGATAGAAAGGGCTCAAAATCGTTGTTCCTGGAAATCTATTGGGGAGGCCTATGTTCAGCAGTGGACTTCTTAAAGGCTCTGATATGATAAGGAAATAGGTTTAACAAGCTAGTGCGATCGATCATCATTAATTAGGTCACATCTGGTGTTCGGTTAATGTCTCGACTTATTATGACTAAACCAGCCGGTTTTTCGTAGGCTGTCACTACTTAAGTGATTTGTTGCGACATCACTTTCTCCTCAATTTGCCAGTTGTACTGCTGTCTATCATTTACCACTTATGTCACTGATACAGCGTGTTTTGCATAAAAAGCTAAATACAGTTCGTGGTTTGGTGGTTGATAACAATCTATTGTAACTACTGGTTTACCTACAAGCTTTCTACCAAATCAATTCTGTTGTCAACTTTTTAATGACATATGACGACCTTTGTGGCGCAGTGGGCTAGGGTCTGAGTGTTGCTATAATATGTACGTTATTATAAAAAGTACATAAGTAGTATAGTCATGTGGTTCCCATAACACATACTCTGCTTACTTTGGGGCCAGATGATGCTGTGTGAAATGTCCAGCATTATTTATTTATATGCGTAGGTTGAGTTTCCAGAGGTTATTCCATATAGTGTAGAGTATTGCAGAGTTCTAGACTCTTGTCTTCGGTACTTTAACTTACTGTAGATGTAAGTAATCTTATAAATAATTAAGCGGTCATTGATATCTTCGCCTACTATTATTAGCACCTTGTACGTATACAAACATGATTCCATTCAGTAAACTAAAACAACTTATTGGCTCTAAGCCGACTATCCCGAGAAACCACAATCAGCTGATGTAACAGTGTGAAATAGCAACAGTTTATTAAGAAAATAAACAGTCAGGTCTAGACTGGAGTTAATACAAAGCAAGATAGTGTTCGTAAATTGATGTGAAGTCGCATTTCCGCTGAATGCATTAGGGTCAATCCAAATAATACTGAGACAGGCACGGCACTACATCGGCACGGAGATAAGTCAAAAGGTTTTAAGTACAGAATTAGGTGATAAAGATGTACACATGTAGCCGTGCACAATCATAAGGGTCTATTTTTAACCGACTTTAAAAAAAGAGAAGGTTCTCTATTTGTTTTTTATTTTGTTACCACCAACATAAAAAAAATAACTTAACTCATAACTCTGTCATTTATGAACCGATTTGTAAAAATACTTATTTATGTAAAAGTGGACCTATATTTTCCGATTGGTCCAATAGTAATTTCATCAAAATCGGTTAAGTAGTTTGGTTTTTAAATCAAAATAGCTGAAATAAATATGTCATCCAAGTAAACGATGTTTCTTATTTTTATAGAAATGAAGTCGGTTTTCCTTTTAGTATTTAAAACGTTATTATATAATCACTCGATAGTTAACGTGTTATTTATATTGCGAGCATTGGTAGAATCCTATTGGTAGAACGTAGAACCCATCCTAATATTCCGATCCTAAGACCGTGGGTTCAAATCCGATCGTGCACCGATGGATATTTCTGTTCGAAAAATGTAAGTGCGGTATATCAGTACTATCAATCTCAAACGAAGGAAAACAACATGAGGAACCGGCTAAAAGTCTTCTAAGATGTGCAAGAGAAGCCTCTGAGGAGTACTTTATGCTTTCCTCCACACTGGTTCGATACTAACTTGGAACTAAAGATAAGAAGAAGAATGTCACGGACTTATAATCACATAATTTGCCAAGTATGGTTTGTCCTTGTCGTTCTAATCTCAATAAATAGAGATGGCAACACATTAAAAAAACACATTAGCTAGTCTGCTATTATAAAACACCCTTAGTGTATGGTTATATGGGTAGAGAAGATTCATGATATTATCTCAACAACAGACATTAAAATGCAGTGGGCTACAAACAAATAGATTTACACTCATCACTCATTATTTTGATATTTTGACCGAGATTATTAAACCTACTTTTATTTACTTTAAATTTTGTACTAACAAATATCCAAGGAATAAAGAGGACAGTTAAATTGTGGTGCTAATTTCAACTCACCGTTTTGCGTTATATAAAAACATTCGATAAGTTTATTTACAGAAATAATTACACAAATGTACAGAATAATACATAATATATAATTAAAATACATGTGAAACAGCTATCTAAGGACAATTTAAAACGATCTATAGATAATTCAACGTGGCAATGCCGCTAGTATCTTAGGAACGCTCTGGCAGTGATCTGGATCAGTTGAGTTATTGTGTTTATGAAGTTGACTATAACAGATAAATAATAATAATAAATAAATAAATCCCGGACATTTCACACAACATCATCTGGCCCCAAAGTAAGCAGAGCTTGTGTTATGGGTACCACATGACTGATATACCACTTATATACTTTTTTTTTTGTAAATACATACATACATATTATACATAGAAACACCCAGACCCGAGACAAATATTTGCAGATCGTACAACATTTGTCCCGCGGCGGGAATCGAACCCGCAACCTTCTGCGTCTCAGCCGGGTCTTAGCCAACTGCACCACAGAGTAAGATAAGTACTTAATACTATTCCTGGATCCCTGGATCTATACACCCATCTCGGTAAAACATGAAGGGAAGACAATGCATTAGGTATAGTTAGATTGCGGTGGGCGTTCATCCTCATTTAAGCAAACCGAGATATCATCTGAACTCACGTAAATGCTTCGTTTTGCCATTTGGCGGGAGGATGCGTAGGTATCAGCTTTCAGAAAATAAGTGTCTGGTCAACTGGAGAATCGTGTACCTTAGTATTTTGTATATGGTCATCATTGGCCTAAATAATATTTATTAAACTTTCGCGATAGAAAATTATATTATTTTAGTAGATAATGTATTTATCGCGTATTATAATTTCTTCTCGACGACGTTTCGGTAGACATTTCACACAGCATCATCGTCTAAAGTAAGCAGATTTTGTGTTATGGGTACCATTTTACTATACACTATTAAGTATGTACATTTTTTTTTATATAACATACATAATTATTATACATAGAAACACTCAGACCCGAGACAAAAACTTGCAGATCATACAAATATATGTACCGCGGAGGGAATCGAACCCGCAACCTTCAGCTATTCAGCTTGACCCACTTCGCTACAGAGGTCGTCAAATGTCACCAGGCAACTTTTCTTTTACCGAATAGTTATTTAATGTTCCTTCATTTGTCACCTATAAAATTGTTGTCACCAGTTAGGTATGTACAGAATAACAAAGAGTGTATCAAGTAAATTGTTTTTCAGACAAACACAGTAAAGTATTATACTTACACCCACATTCGCTTAAACGGAGTTTGAAAACAATACATTTGGCAGACAGAGATTAAGGTTCACATAATGCAGATGAGATATGAGTTTTTCAATTGAAAATAATAAGCCAATTTGAGTTTATTACAAACATTACCACCAATGCTTCAAAGAGGTGAATGCCTCATTTTAATGCAAAAGAATAGGTAGGTAAAAACCTACCCAGCAACTTGAAAACCTGAGAATTACTTTGCAATGTCATACAAGTGACATTGTAATCTAAGACAAACAGCTCAACAAATAATATAATAGATAAGCCTAGAAAAGGCAATTATGGATAATGGACTTTAAAATAACACAGCGAAAAACGACACATTACATTTTTTATATCATTAATTAATTAGCTTTTAAAATTCAGCTGCCGGAACTGAAGTCCTTCATTATTTGAGGAAAAGGGATATTAAACAGATTGGAAGGTAATTAGTTAGCCATGATCTTATAAACAGTACGACCGCAAGCCGCGGGCGACACTATCAATTACTGAAATGCTAATAAAAGCAGTTGGTACTCTACCGCGCGGTTCGGTTTACATGTACGAGTATGTTTAGAATTTGGGTCATGTTAAAAATGTGAACATTGTTTATCGGTACACTGAAAACATTAAAGTAGGTACTGCGTAGAGAGATAGACAACGTTTATTAAATATACGTGGAACAAATACATGTGACAAATCCGGAACCGACATGGCTTTGTTTGATTTCGAGTTTCCGAGATCGGTAGCCGCGCAGGCCAATTGCCTGGTTCAATGACAATGGCAAACTGCAAACAATGCCAGCAGCCAAACGCGGAGGCAATTGCAACTCGTATCAATGGAGAAATCTGGTGTGGGCGACTTGTGGCGAAACGCAACACAGGCAAAATTGCAATGAGTCAAAACCCATTCGAATGCATAGCGCACGAGCCTTACAACCTGGCGCGTTGACCAAATCGTAAACAAGTGTTGTATGTCTGGTTTTGAATACCATAATTTACGCATAAGTAAGGAGGTAACTTACGCGAACAATCATATACTGTTATATCTCTAAATTGATTAATCATTTTATAAATATCTATAAGTACTGTGACTGCGAGCGCGTTGATGTCTTTTGAGTGAAAATTATAAGTATACAATATATCTCTTAATAATTATAGTATTTACCGTATGTCTTTTAAACACGCTTCTTCTAATTTAACTATCTCTACCAGGTATTCATATTATTTCCTACATAAGTAGGTACAGTAATTATGTAATCGTTCGAAGATAAGAAATTGGCTGTAGATAATGAGCTAAGAAATCATTTCATATGATATCGCAAACAAATCATTTCATATGATATCGCAAACTATTTACAAATGTTTGCAATTGTTTTGGAATAATAAAAATATCACTTATGTTACAGTTAGTGATTCCAATGTACTTTAATAATTATGTCAGGTGGTGGCATAGGTATAAGAACCAGTTACCTGTTTCTGTGTTTTATCTGGAAGAATTATTGACAGTTCAAACGATCTGTTCTTCTTCTCTCGTCCGGCCGAGCGCATCAGCTTTGTCGAGGATCGAGTGATGCTCTGGGCTTTCTCAGGCAGCTTCAGCGCTACTATAGACATGCTGCGGGACAGTCGACGTCCTAACTTGCGAGTACGCAGTGACATCGACCCGCCAAGACCGCGTTTAGCACGAGTCTCCACCGAACCCGGCGCAGGTGGAGATTCCTCATTCCCACCGGACGTACTAGCCTCCTCACTAGCACCAGCCATCGCACTATCCAACACTATTATAACGTCAGCACTCCATCACCAGATGCACCAGACACTTTCACCAGAAAGTCTTCTGTCACTGAGTCATCACATCACAGAACTAGTCACAAAGATGCACTATTCGATGAAGATCGCGGAACAAGGGCCGGTCGTGGATCATATGGTCACGGAACCGGTTCGGCTGGACCTAGCCGTCCTAGCCGTCCGAGAAATAAAGTAACCGTCTATTGCGAAATCAATGAGCTTGAATACGTTCGATTGTTGTGATTGTTGCGTTTTAAATGGAGCGCGTTATCGCGAGTGTGCGGTGTGTGGAGCTCTCTGCGCTACGCGTGCTCGGGTCTTCGCGGTCGGAGCGACTAACTTGCTTTACTCTCGGTCTATACCGCCGGCCGGCCAGTACTGCCAACTCCAACCTGACAATGTTGCTACTTTGATAAACATTTGCGAACATGTAGGTTGTAAGTACGCAGTAAGTTGCTAGCTAATGACCTGCCTTGCTACAAAAACGCTTACCACATAGGAAAGTGGAAGAAATGATTTATTAGTAGTAAGTAGGTAATAATGCTAAAGTCAAATAACACTGCCGACCAACATTATTATATTTAATAATAATTTTCGATTATTCTTTCTCTGGATGCATTCGAGGTTAATGTGGCCTTGGAGCGCAAAGAATGGAAGTTAAAGAGAAACCTTTGCCCAGCAATAGGACATGATAGGTTAAAATATTTTTTTTAAGTTATAGAGCGAGATTGACTAGAGAGCCAAGTTAGAGTATTGATTTAAGTAAGTAGGTACATCAATTAAGTAAAAAGTAGGTAAATTAGGTAAGGTTACTACTAACCTAGCTTACTTATCTAAGTAGGTATATACTTCATATTTTTTAAACTTTCGTGATTAGAGTTCACATCACAGAGTCTGCCTGCGAAAACGATTATTGCAACATAACCGAATCATGGGGAATAAATTAAAAGGTAATAAACTGTAAAACTCCGATATTTATATAATTTGCAAAGTACCTTGAAGATTTAGGAGACTCTAGATAAAACAATAAAATAGTTGGCAGCACTAGCGGTTGCCTAAAGTCGGCGGCCGGGCCAGAGCCACCGACAGAGAGACGGGCGCGCCGCAGCCGCCTCCCCCGCTTGACTTGACACAAATCAAATAACTTATCGAAGCTCATTGTGCCACTAACAAAACAAATGCTCAATAACAATGAGCAAGGAGCGCTCCCACGAGATGCTTGACTCCAAATCGGAACGTTAGACATAGAAAAGTTTACAGGCTTTATATTCCTTTCAGTTTATAACGGGATAGGTTCTGTTCTGTCTGGTTATATTACAGTTATTGAAATTCTTTAATACATTACTTCGGTTACTAACTCTGCTCTCAATTCAGTAATTTCTTCAAATTACCTATAGATGAACTGTAAATACCATGATCACTGAGCTTCTGTGATTGTAACGGCTGCACAGCAACAGTGTTTTTTTTTTGTTAAAACTAGTACCTGCCTATTGTATTTTGAAGCGATAACTTCTTACGGGAGGGTAAACCGCTTCTTTACGTAACGCGTTACGGCGCCAGTCTGCCTGGCTTTCCTTTCACTTACGCATACGGCAGCGGTAGGCAGGCTCGCGCTAGTTAGATTAGTTTAAGTTATCACTTCTGTCGGGTGTCCAGAGATGCACACGTTTTTTTTATTTTAGGCCCGATAATACAAACCACAAAGACTATTAGTAAGTATACAACAGATAGAGGTAAGATGTAACTCGCATTATTACTTACGGAGGTATTCGTCTCAGGTCAATAGATTTCAAGGTAATCATGTTTACACGACTCACTGCGGCGTTATGCCTTGATTATTGTAGCTGCCTTATGTAATTCATTTAATATCTTTCCTATTTGTGGAATATCTATTTATATTTATCCTGTAGATCCAGTAGATACTAGGACACTGATGAAATGAATTCATAGGATGTTCCTATAGGGCAGCTAATAATGACAAGTAAATATTAAATTATTTTTAGGGTAACGAAGTCCACAAGAAAACGCAGGTCGCAGCGCAGGTATAGTTTCGCCATTTCCGTCTCTGTCCGTCTGTACAACCCTAGTCAACGAGAGCTCTTGTTCGCAGACCATTAGACGTAATTAAATTTTACAATTACGATAAATTATGAAATTTAACCTTTGTTAAAAAAATGTATGGGTAAAATGTAAATGTATAAAAAGCAACGGTAAATTAGGGTTGATTTTTCATTCATTTATGAAAAATCAACCCTCGCGTGGCATATCTTTAGATAGTTCTTTTATAGATATAAGATTTATCAATTTTTCGATAAAACTATTTGTTTGATAAATATTAAAATTAAATAAGCTTATTAAGTTCTCATTTTTGACAGAGACCGACCAACTAAACCGATGTTCGGGAATACCTGAATAAGCATTTATGATGAAGTTATAAAAATATATAAAAAGTTATCAAAAGCGTGATCAAAGTCAAAGTCAAAAGATACTTTATTCTTAATACTTAGAAGGATCACTTTGAAATGTCTAACATACTAGGTGAATTTAGGTAGTACATATTTAATTTAGGCACGAGCTTGACTAATTTATTTTAAGTTTTAAATCGTTCATGTCGTTAAAGACAATGAAAAATATGTTTAGGTGTGTAACAATATAATCATAATATATTAGTGGACAATTCACAATGCATCATCTTTCCCAAACTAAACATAGCTTGCAGATTCACTATTGGGAACTAAAACACTAATGAACGAGAATACTTTTACCTACTTTTTTTTCACTTTCAAAACATTCGTGAGTCGTACTTATGCATTTTGAGAAACACGGGCTTTTACTCACGTATTATTATGTCGATGGGAGCACAGACATGTTTCGTTCGATTCATCTAGAGAATCTTCATCAGGGAGTTTGATACGCGGCTCACTTGCTCACACTTGCGCTCGCATACAAACATGACAACAAAAACTTTTAATCGAATGTACTATTATTATTTATGGTGCCAATTATATAATTATTTGGTCCTTATGTACATACCAACACCCCTACCACCTACCCAATTTGTGCAGATTCCCTCGTACTATTTAAGACAACGAAAGGCTACGAAATCGTAATAAGAACTAATTCTACAAAGAGGAAAGCCAAATAAAAACTTCAGAATTTCCTCATTTCCTCATGTTGTCGATGTTTTTATTGTCAGAGATGTCATAACACGGAAAACGTCACCCATGTCATCATGGAGTTAAATAAAGTTCATGGTTTCGAAATAGTCTGAAAACCCTGTTTATTTTGTACAAATATACTTCTGCTACCAAATCAACTTATCAATGATATTGCAAAACTGAGAATGCAGTAAGTTCAAGTATATAAAAACACGATTGCCAAGATCGAGACGGATTATGCTTTCGATTCCGTTTGTCAATATTCAGTGTATTTTGACACACACAAACGTAAGCTTAGCGCTCGTTTGGCGCTCGCTTAGCGTATGTTTTCGTCTCGAATTTTAGTCATGACCTTTTGCCTCATTGTAAACAATCATATAATGAACAATAGCTGTTTCCCGCGGCTTTGCCCGCGTGGTAGATGTTTCGGAAAATTTACCAAGCATAATCGCGGTTTGACCATGATCCCGAGTGAATTTTTTGAAAACCTTTCTTAGCGAGCACCTACGGCCCTAAAGGAAGCTGCATACCAAATTTCATTCCAATCAGTTCGGTGGTTTCTGAGATTTCGTGATGAACACTCATTCATTTGACATTTGACAAATATATAGTAGATAATTGAAATCCTAAAAAAAACTGATGCAGTTTTTCTCAAACTTTTTGTAAACAGTGAACTTAAGTAACCTCTTTTACTACCTGTAAGCATTGAGATAAATAACTTGTAAGTTTCTACTTAAATGAAGTTTATGGTTACAAAAACCGTAGATATGATTACCAGTACTAGTAGTAACTTACTCGTAAAGGTTTACGACACATTCATCAGTTTACGTCATGGTCCATTTACTGCGGTTTACACTTACTGCATTCAAAAATGACCTCGCAGTAGTTAGTAATTGTACTAATACAGGTACGAGTATCGTATATTTAAATAAACTAATATAAATACGTGTAGGTATTACAGTCATCTGGTTTTCATATTTCAAGCTTTGCTTAGTTTCAAATTTCTAAACTTATATATCCAACTCTTATAATTATATATGTTACAATAATGATGAATTATTATGTATAAATGCGTTTTAAATGCGTACATTTATTTTTAAATAATTACAGAAATGTACAGAATAATATACAATTTAAAATAAAATACATGTGAAAAAGTTGAACAATAGGGCAGGGCTGCATTGCCACGTTGAATAGCAGTATAAATAAATAAATATATTATGCTGGAAATTTCACACGGCATCATCTAGCCCCAAAGTAAGCAGAACTTGTGTTATAGGAACTACAGGACTGATATACTATTTACGTACTTTTGTTATGAAACACATACATATTATACAAAAACCTGTCATTCAAACATTTGTCCCCCGGCGGGAATCGAACCTTCTGCGTCTCAGACAGGCCTTCACCCTCTGCGCCACAGAGGTATAATAATTTATTACTAGGTACGAGAGGCTAGATTTTAAGCCAGGCTTAATAATTCTCAAACACGGGTGGTTTGAAATTGTTAGACTAATTTAGTAGGTAGATTTCTCAACTATTTCTCCTCAAAGATCCTTTATAACTTCGTCCTTTGTTGGGAAGAATTTCAAATATTTTGTGCCAACTCGTGCCTTTACAGACTATTATTTGTGTTATTTTGAGGCTTAGGGTAGTCTTACAAGTACAATCAATATATCTCAACTTAATATTCGAAATTCGAAAGTGAAGTGTCTGCGTGTCTTTTCATGGCTAAACGGATGAACGGATTTTGATGAAATTTTGTAAAGAGATAGATTTTATCTTGGGGTCGGACATAGGCTACTTTTTAGGTATGTAACACGCTTGCGAAGCCGCGAGCAGCAGCTAGTGATATATTAAAGTGATAATGATATTGTACCAGCACCAGAAGAGTGGACTCTCGTTCTAGACACCTCTAGGTCTCTAGGTCTAAGATTCTGAGAAAAAAAATTACGCTACACGCAGGGCATCTACTCAAATTTCGATATATCGGAACGATAACATCGGATTTAGACGTATAGACAGTCCTTTCGTTGTCAAATACAAATTATCGTATCGTCTGTTATGGAGGATTACGATAACGATTGCTAAAACAATGTCAGTCGTTATAATTTTTTTTTTATAATTTATCAGAAATTAACAATAGTTAGAATAATACGCACAGTAAACGGAGGCACTACTGAAATGTATTAAATCTGTGCAACACCACTAAGTATGAACGATGTAACTATAAGTAGGGTTTTGAACGAAATATTGTCCCGATATTAACTTACTTTTTGCAGAGTAGAACCCCAAGCTTCTATATAATGTCAAAACGCACTTAATTTTGACAGATCGAATCTAAGTACACCTTCTGAATTACGCTTAGGACTCTTGTGTTTTAATGTACATACTTTACTATGTGAGGTAAAAAAAATATATACAAAATACCTACTTAAGTACGTATTCGGAAATTCGTTGAATATATCTAAGAACTTTTAGGCTTATTTTCAGCTTAAATATACAGAATAAATCATTGCTTAAACAATTATTTAGATGATTAATGATGCAATTAAATATTTTCTATATTTCGATGATCTCTGCAATCTTTTTAATTGATTTCAGAAAAGTAGAAACAACCTGGAGAAAAAATGGAGATTGGAAATCAAGATATTCAAAACTTTATTCGTCAAGACGTCTTTCCTCGTAAGTAAACGCATAAATAAATATATAAAAGACGATGCGCTTAGATATTGCAATGCTATATACCTAATATACACACCTGCCTGTTTTTTTATCTCAAAAATCTGTAGGAAATACCTAACATAAACTAAGCTTTCATATACTTTTACTTACATATACTTATACGTCGCACCAATGTCGTGGATATCGGTATTCGTGGACAATTGGCAAGAATGGATAACAAGAGCTGGACAGAGGTGGTAACGGCCAAGAGGCAGACACGCGCCATTTAGTCAAGTGTCAAGTCAAGTTCCAACAACGCTGACTATATAGTCAGCGTTGTTGGAACCCAGTGGATGAGACTTGCTATAGACCGGATAGAGTGGCATAATAAAGAGAAGGCCTGCACCCAGCAATGGTTATGATACTTTTACCCGCATAGTCCATAGTCGGCCGCATCGTCGCTTACCACCAGACGAGAACGTTGTCAAACGTAGGTCTATCTATAATATATCCATAAAAAAACACATAATATATTAAACATTCTCATTTGAACAACTTTTCTTATTTTGAATAACTTACAAGAATTTTGATAAACACGGGCTTTACTCACGTAGTTTACTCACGAGTGCGAACCGTGAACTCGAGTGGCAACGAGCGGACCGCGGATCAAACTCACCCTGATTAAGATTCTCTAGATGTATCGAAACATTGTTGGTGCCTCCATCGACAAAATAATACAACCAAGTACAAATCACGAAAGTTTTGAAAGTGAAACTTACAAGAAAATGGATTTTACTTATGCAAAAAGCGCTCGTCGCTTACTAGTAGCTAACTTACTCGTCCCTAACAGATCGACGAAGCAAAAATGTGTGTGGTCAGTACCTGGATCAGTCACATTTTCATCTGAGCGCTTCCATACTTCGTAGGGAAGTTAATCTGATAGGTTCTGGCTTTTTAAAAATGCTTGGCAATGACAGAGGCCTTCGGGGGGCCTATGAACCTGTCGTTAAAGTTGGCCACTGATTCATACTATGTAGAGCAATACTAAGTATACTAAATCAAGAGTTTTGTGTCGAAAATTGACGATAACAGACTGGATTTTGCATTATTTAAAAATAATAATTACAAAGAATTGTCGTCGTGATAGGCTTCAAGGCCTACTAGGAATCAAGTTGCAAAGTACTAGCAACTACCAACATGAGTCATCTTACGACTGACTCACTTGCGAAGTCTTTTTGGTTCATCAGAGCTGTCTTGCAAACCGCAGTCATCAATTTGTTTACGCCTCTCGATTTGGTCGAACCTATTGTTCGTATTTATTTTACTAGCGACTAATTTGGGTTTATAGTTTGCCATTAAATCTTATGTTCCTACTTAGGTCTTACTTACATAGTTTTCTTTGTGTGCAAAAGCAAGATATTTCTTTGTGGTCGCATCATTATACGTTTCTTGGTTTGTCTCCATGGCTCTACATAAACTACATCTTCATAAATACTAACTTGACTTACTACTACAGAAATCTTGGCAAAGTGGATGTGTCCATGCACAGGCTTCCGAAATCAGTAAGTTTTTTTAGGTTTTAGGTTTCCCCGAACATCAGTTTAGTCGTTAAGGGGGCGGACGTCGACACTGAACTCTACCATAAAATGGCCACTTCAAAACTTAATATTTATCAAATGAATATCAGTATCGAAAAACTATTTAGAAACCTACTAGTATCTTAAAAATACCTATCCAACAACCAACCACACGATGGGGTTGTAAAATGAAACATTAACAACCACACTATACGTAGGGGAGGTATCCCTAAAAACAAACTATTTCAATGTTTTTATTTCATAACTTTGTACGGGCCACTAAAACGTATTAACGTGAAAAATGTAATCAGAATAAAACTGTGCGAGCCATAGCTCTGATTAGTAACGGACAGACAGACAGACAGACGGACATAGCGAAACTATAAGATTCCTTGGGGATTTCGAAACCATAAAAACGAAAACAGAATTGTTGTAATCTGTTTAATCTATTATTGTTAAGACGGGGCAGATTGTAGGCACAATTCATTGTGAACTAAATGAAAATGAATTTTCGTAACTTTACCTACTAAACAAAAAACATAATAATTTCTTAACTTGTTACTCTTTTAGGCCACCAGAGGAAGAACCTTGTCGAATATCCTTCATGAGCAATAATTCGAATCCATACACCACTTTGCTGATGAGGGCACGGTCCACCCTTCAAGACAACCCCGGTTCTGACGTATCACCGCCTCAGTTATTCACTTCTATCCTTTCGCAGAGAAGTGAATTGTACGGCAGCTCGGCCACTGCGGCTAGTATCCAGTAAGTTTACTTACTACATCAAACAAAGTTGATGTAGTAACAAAGGCTGTAAAGCTTATAGGAGCCAAAACATCTGCAAGATTACGATTATAAGTATGTAAAGCGATTCTTATGACGGAACTTTTAGTCTTTTATGGGAACCATAAGTAATACGTATAAGAAAGCTCCAAATCCAAAGATTTAATTAAAGTAAATAATGCCGGACATTTTGTACAGCATCATCTGGCCCCAAAGTAAGCAGAGCTTGTGTTATGGGTACCACACATGTCTGATATACTGCTTTTACGTTTGTAAATAAATACATATTATACATAGAAAAATACCCAGACCCGAGACAAAGGCTGGTAGATCGTACAAACATTTGTCCCACGATGGGAATCGAACCCTCTACCTTCTGCGTCTCAGACGGGCCTTCTCCTACTACGCCACAGAGCTCGTCAATTTGATTCTCAGGTCCGACAATTTAGGAGGCCATGACACTATGCTTTTGAACATGGTTCGTGCGCAGAGTTTGGAGCTGGAAGAAGCGCAAGACAAAACTCTTGACTTGCCGCGAGATGATATCTCCGATGAGTGAGTTTCTCTCAACACAACAATTTTACTTTTTTTTTTTTTAAAGTTTTCAATGTGGGTAAGTCTGTCCGATCTCTACTGTTTTATTAGTATCATTATAGTATAACATTCATGTATTATAAAATAAAGGCCCCTCCGTCGCGTCTGTTAAACGAGATAAATTCAAAAACTACCAATGGTTTTTTATACGTTCATAACATTCTTGAACACAACTTAAAATTTACACATTTTAAGAAACACGTCTCTTACCCATGTTTTATTTTGTCGATTGAAAATGGAGAGTTACCTTTTCTGGACGTTTTGGTTAAACGAGTACATACGTTTCTACTTTTCTGAACAACTAGCTGATGCCCGCGGCTTTGTACGCGTGGTACCTCCAAAAAAAGTAGCCTATGTCCTTCACCAAGGTCTCAGCTATACATAGACATAGGCTACATATCCGATTTTGATGAATTTTGGAATGGAGATACCTCTCTATTCCAAACTTCATCAAAATCGGATCGTTAAAACATAACAGACAGACAGAGTTACTTTCACATTTATAATATTAGTAGGGATTTCTTACCAAAAGCCTAAATATATATTTTCAGATCCCTAACTTAAGGAAGTATTAGTTGCCCAAACAAACTTTAATCCCCTATTTTACCCCCTTCAAGGTGTTATTTTTGATGCAAAAAGCCTATGTTCTTCCCCCGAACATGGAAATGGAGATTCATCCTTTCACCCTTCACCCCCGAAAATGGAGTTTCATCACGGTTTTCAACAATGGACGGAGTGATTCATGACGAAGGTTTAGGTGTATAATTCACCCGTGCGAAGCTGGGGGAGAGTTGCTAGTATATTATGACCGCGATAAACTCCAAAACTACATTTTCATAAGGTTTTCATAAATGGACGGTTTGGTTCACGAGGAGATTATATAGGTGTAAAATTTACCGGCGGGATGCTAGACATCATATCTACGTAAAATTTAATTACTCATATACAAGGGTGGGGTAATTCAACTCTACCTAATTGTGATCTTAATCCTACATGTGGATAAATACAATATTCATCAAACACAAGAGTTATAAAAAGGTTGTATTTGACCACTAAGAGATAAGAAGTATGTATTTTACCAGTCCGATTTTTCGGGCTGGAGAACTCTGGTGGAATAGTAACTTAGAACATATGGTATTTCAAAATATAATTCTAGCATCACTTCACACCTTCGTATACCTAGGAATCGTAATGACAATGCGTGACATTAGTAAAAAGTGCTTCTTTTTTCCACACTTTCACTCTCAATGCATCACCTCTTGTAGATGACTGCAACTTTCACACGGTTTTCTTGATGAATGAACCCTTAAGAGGCCTATTACATTACGACCGTGATTTTTTAATCAAAATGCTCATCTTTCTTATACAGAGAAACTGAAACTCTTCGACAATTTTGACTTATTGTATGGTGAAGAATTTCCAATTTCCGAAAAGCCAAATTTCCGAAGCAAACTAATTATTAAATGTGCAACGGAACATTTTCAAGCTCATGGATTGAACTACTGGGATAAGCAAACGAAATTAAAAATATATACTATCTCTTTAATAGTGGATGATTTTTGTCTTGAATAGGTTTTTTTTAAAACCTTTAGAATTAGCTAATTAGAACTATTATTCTCCTTACTACATCATAAAAACTAATGCAATCTCAGTAGGTACAGCCGTTTAGTGACCGCTCGATTTCATTACCTAGGTACTGCTGCATGTTGTGATAGGATAGGTCTCTTTTCGCTTGGTTTGGCTAAAACTGTTTCATTCAACTAGTTAATGTTTGTTTGTATTGTTTACGAACACTGATTGGACTAAAGTTGTAGGTAGGTATATCTAGCTAGACAGTACATCATAGCGCCAATTACAAGTTGAAACACTATAAAACAACATCAAAGAATAGAAATAAGAGTCATTATTTTACTGTTCTTTGTGGTTGTGTTTGTTTGTGTTGTGTCACAACTTGTAATGTAAGGTACCTACGCTATGAATACTGTCTTGAAATACATACATCTTTAGTTCATGCATGATCTCTGTACAGTCAGTCGAGCGAAGCGTGCGTGCATGGGCTGAGTATGCGCGCGACTACAGAGCGCAGCGTGTCAAGGTCTCGCTTCTCTCGTATATCTACACGTCGCGATATGGACATACCATCGATATTGGCGTTTACCACTACAACCACGGCACCAGTGAGTGCAATTTTACTATTCTAGCATTGTATTTTGATTCGCCAGTTTACACAAACCCAGTCAAGAAGCTGTCTTTGTCAATAGAGACTAATTTCAATTGTCAATACGATTGTCAATTTAACTTAGACACAGTAACTGTGTCTTAACTCAACAATTGTTAAAAATATAAGGTCATAGGTAACCGACTCTTTAGAAGGAAGGTAGGTAGGTAGATAGTTAATTACTTACTGGCATTTTACTACTTACTTTAAAACAAGAGTTGATTTTACCAGACGCATCTAGAAATCCCTGCTTTCCAAAAAATTAACACGCCATTACAAGAGGAAATACCTCGTTGGTCCATCCGCCGGTCAGTGTGCCCTGTGTGCTCGCAGAAGTGGAGGGATCGAAGCGCAGTTTCAAACGTCAAATATTCTGGTAAATGCTTAGTAGGTAGTTTAGCTACTTATGTAATTAAATAGTTTGATCAAGGTGATCGAGGGTGCCGAAATACCCGATGACCGACGCTGAGAAGCATTGAAGCACTCTCCTACTAGCTAATAGCTATCATTTATCCTTTCAATTAGTTAGGTACCGTGCGACTGAACATAATAATAATAATAATAACTCTGGACATTTCACACAGCATCATCTGGCCCCAAAGTAAGCAGAGCTTGTGGTATACATGTGTACCTGCCACATGGCTGATATACTTACTACTTATAAACTTTTTTTTGAAGTTATAACTTTAGGGAGGGTAAACCGCTTCGTTACATAACGCGTTACGGCGCCAGTCTGTTTGGCTTCCCTTTCTCTCGCGCATATGGCAGCGGTAGGCAGGCTCCTCGTCTCTCACTCTATTCCACAGCGCTACTAATCTAACTAATTAGTTTAAGTTATCACTCCTGTCGGGCGTCCCGAGACGCACACGTTTTATTTTTTTAAATACATACATAGACAGAAATTAATCATAGAAACACCCAGACCCGAGATAAATACTTGCAGATCATACAAACATTTGTCCCGCGGCGAGAATCAAACCCGCAACCTTCTGCGTCTCAGCCACAGTGGAGTGGTATAAATAATACATGAACCAAGTTGCAAGAGCATGTCAATTTTCTACCAAAAGGCTCATATAGTACACAACGAAAGGAATATCTGCGATTCACACAGAATTGTTACATGTTTATATAATATAGGTAGGTACCTCTATCTATATTGACTATTCAACTCGTCAATCGGTAAGTAAGCATGTAGGTAGATAAATTACATATAAATATGTAAATATATTCACAATCTACTTAATTTTCAGGCTTGAAAAGAAACTCTTCATCTGATCTGCCCTCCGTAATAGCCCCGGCACGTTTGCGAGCGTCGATAACCATGGCCTAGTAAGTGCTTTGAAATTGATAGATAGATAATTGCCCCACGTTTCCACCAAAAGTTCAGCGAACAATTTTAATAAACAATCTTTGTACTTACCTAGTGTTCCACGGCCAGCGCTTGCAGTGGTCGACGAAGATATCGCAGGTATTGGCATAATGCGCAACCCGAGTTCTACCTGGCAGCTGACCCGAGCAAGGCGTTTCCGTGCTCCCAAACCTCAGCTACCTCCGCCAGAAGCCACCGCACCCCCCAGTGCTACTGCCCCTATGGCAAGAAAAGACCTAGATATCCGAGTGCACAAGTTTCTCGCTGATGAGATTTAAAGAGTTTTACTTTTACTTAAATTTAAATATAAATACTTTCATAAAAATATGTATCCTTATTTTTTTAATAAATGGGTATAAATAAATATTTTTCTTTTTATTCCGACACCGCTGAAAACCTAAACTCAAACTCAAATATATTTTTATTCAATATAATCGCAAGGATCACTTTGATACGTCTTACATTCTGGGTTAATTTTGGTGCCAATTCCTCCTAACTCAAGCCCATGCTCCTAATCAATCTACATACATTGATTGGCACGGGACAAATGTTTTTATGATCTGCAAGTATTTGCAGAAGTCTCGGGTCTGGGTGTTTCTAATCTGTACTTCCACTCCGACCAACTAAACCGACTGGTTGTGCAGAATGAAACTCGATGAAGGGTTTTGTTCCAATCGAACCAACTGGTTGATCATAATATATTATTTTACTAGCGACCCGCCACAGCTTCGCACGGGTGCAATGCTGATACTAAATATACTACAGAATGTCTTTATATACAAAGTTATCTAAGAGAATAACATAGACTAAGAGATAGACATATACCATTGCGAACTTTTGTGTAGACCTTTTTAAGGTGTATAATACTGTAGTACATTATTTTGATCTATCTCGTAGCGTTCAGCCAGCGTTTGCAATGTAAGCGCAAAAAAAATGTGTTTATTTACGACACCACGTTAGAAACCTATAAAATTATCAGTGTTTCTCTACTATATTATGCATGTTTTATACATATAAACCTTCCTCTTGCATTACTCTATCTATTAAAAAAACCGCATCAAAATCTGTTGCATAGTTTTAAAGATCTAAGCATACATCGAGACAGACAGACAGCGGGAGGCGACTTTGTTTTATACTATGTAATGATGGTTTTGGGCAAACTTGTACCAGTCGGACCAACCAAATGACAAATTGAAGCGGATCATCCACAGACGAACTATATTCTTCTAGCGCTTCGGCTGCCCCTACCGCGGCACGCTCGCTTTGCTCGCTCGCCTTGCGCATTGTTTTCTATGCTCTAACATAACCTAACCAACTGGATTTTAATACCAGTTTAAGTTGTGTAGATGGTAACCAATTTAAATCAATAAAATATTTCTATCGAACCAACCTAAACGTTGTATCGTTGAGATAGTAAAATAGTTGATCCGTTTCAGTTGTTCAGTTTAGTTGGTTGGGGTGGAAGTCGCGTTTCTAATGTATAATCTATATGTATGTATTTACAAAAAAGTATGTAAGTTCAGTCATATGGTACCCATAACATTTTTGAATTTATTTTACAAAAACTCCCGCAGTTTCATTTTGTAAAAGGCACTAACTTTTTTAACGAACAAAAATTGCTTGAATATCAACTGCTTTTTCCTAAAGAATAATGCTTTAATACATAACACTATGGTAGTAGCGATTTCATGATTTTCTTAGGTCTTAAATTGATGCGACCCCAGCTTCGCTTCCAAAATCGTTTTTGAATTTGAAACACCAAATTGAATTTGAATTGAAAGAATAGATTCAATTTCAATGTTGGTCGGGCTATGTATTACATATGAATTACTTACATTTAGTTTATAAACGCTTTATATTAGCTTCACTTGTTTGTATGTTTGTATGTTTGTAACCGACTCCTTAGGACGCAATTTTGACCCACTGTAAACGGCCAGATTGACAATGCAATAATTCGAATAAAACGATTATACTAAAACTAAAAAGTAGAAAATAAATAATAGTTTAAAAAACTACAAAACACGCTTTATATAGAAATCCAAACTAAAAAATAGAAAATAAATTTTAATAAAATGTAAGTAAGAAAAAAATGTTTTATTTAAAAAAAAGCGTGGGTGCTTTTTAAAAGATATTATCGAAATGCCCTTCTAATCCTTCTTCTCATATCTGTCAATGAAATATTTATAACTATTGACACCATGCACCCCACGCTTTTTTTTTAATAAAACATTTTTTTCATACTTACATTTATTAAAATTTATTTTCTTCTTTTTAGTTTGGATTTCTGTATAAAGCGTGTTTTTTAGTTTTTTTAAACTATTATTTATTTTAGCATTAAGTAAACCGGTTAAGAACTGACGATAGGGATTTATTGCAAAAAGTAAATTTTTAGTTCTATCAACAAAAAAAATAAAAGCCGGTTACGGAAGTCGCGAATATTTTGTGTAAACCTAAAATTAATTATCATAGACAAAATTAAGCAAAAATAACTTAATTATTTCAGCTGGCAGATTCTCTCAACGTCAATGTCAGACGTAATATTTTGTGTTCCTATCCTACCTATTCTTTCTTTCTGGTTTTTCCATTGTTTTGTTTTTATTTGTCCAATAACCAATTGGATTCCTTTCCTATAACTCCTCTGTTTAATGAATTACGAAATTGTATATGTATAACTTCTTTTCCTTCTTCTCTATTTGAAAATGCGCACTATTTTGCGTTGATAAATTATTCAGTTTCACTGCTACTAATAAATACCTACTCATTTTTCATCGACAATTTGCTAAGATGTCTCTTTTGCCATACACCAAGAGTTTCATATTCGCTGCGAAAAGCTTCATTACAAGTAAAAATTTAGGAAATGTGCGAAACTTGATGTCGAAACAGCTTGTATACAGCGAATTTGGAGATCCTCTTCATGTGGTAAAGTACAGAGAATGTGAGGTCCCGTCACTAAACACCCAAGAGGTACTAGTGCGCATGCTAGCGGCTCCGGTCAATCCAGCTGACATAAACACCATCCAAGGTACAATCATGTTTTGATACTATTCCTTTACAGAATCAGGGTTTATGGCCATTTTCGAATGCTAGTGAAAAGAAAGATTATTTCCTGAATGAAACTTACAAGAATAAGCAGGTACAATTCATTCCTTTGTTTTTTTTATGTTTTATACTGTTAAACACATTTACCAAACTACATTTTCTTTTGTTACAGGGAAATATCCTGTCAAACTTCAACTTCCTTCTATCCCTGGAAATGAAGGAGTAGGAATTGTTGAAGGCACTGGTAGTGAAGTACAAGGGTTAAGTCCAGGAAACAAAGTAATTGTTACAAAACCTGTGCAGGGAACCTGGAGAAACTATGCAGTTTTCGACCAGTGTGTTTTAAAAACTGTTCCAAATGATTTGGGGGTTGCCGAAGCTGCTACTATCACTGTCAATCCATGCACTGCTTTTAGAATGCTTACTGATTTCAAGCCAGTAAGAGAGAAGGAACTAGTTGTTATCCAAAATGGAGGCAACAGTGCATGTGGACAGAATGTCATACAAATGTGTAAAGCTTGGAATGTTAAGAATATTAGCGTTGTACGGCAGAGACCAGATATCTTAGAGTTGAAGAAGTATTTAGAAAGCTTGGGTGCTACAGTTGTGTTAACAGAAGAAGAGTTGCGTAAAACAACTATCTTTAAAGAAGGAAAAATTGGCAAACCTTCTTTAGCGCTTAATTGTGTTGGAGGGAAGAATGCCATGCAAATGTTAAGGCATCTGCAGCATTCAGGATGCATGGTCACTTATGGTGGCATGTCAAGGGAACCAGTGATGATTCCCACATCTGCATTTATTTTCAAAAATATAGCCTTGCATGGATTTTGGATGACAGCTTGGAACCAGAAGGCTGATGAGTCTTTACAAAATAAGATGCTGTCAGAGATTATTTGTATGATTTCTGAAGGCAAACTGAAGGCTCCAGTTCACAAAATGGTAAAGTTCTCTCAATATAAAGAAGCACTAGAGAATGCTCTGAAACCAAGTGGATTCACAGGAACCAAATACATTATAGACTTTGATGAATGTTAATTTTAGATTTATTTGTATTTTGTTCTAAGTATGTTATAAAAGCCCGATTCGGCTTTAATTAAGAATGCAATAAATATTAAATGTGTATTTCTGTTTTTTTTATCCATAACTTCCAATTAAGTAGGTTCATTGCTTTAAAATAAGGTAATTAAATAAAAAGGATTATATTCACATTCTCAAATTGTTTTTCTAGATTATAGCTTAATAAATGAGTATACCTATGTAACTACTTAAAATTGTTTCTTTTTTTTATTATAGGAAACAATGCCTGTTTACCATGTCTACCAACGGTTCCTGGAGATGAGGGTGTTGGAGAAATAGTGGAAGTCGGGGTGCATGTTGGCAAAGTGAAGCCAGGAGATAGAGTGGTCTTATCATCACGCCTTCTTGGAACCTGGCGATACTATGGTATCTACAGTGATAGGGATGTCCATATTGTGTCCCCAAATCTTGCACTTCCTGAAGCCTCTATGTTGACCATAGCCCCATGTATGGCATACCGAATGATAAAAGACTTCCGTAATGTGTGTCCTGGTGAAACTATAATACAAAACGCAGCAAACAGTGCCTGTGGCCAAAGTGTTATACAACTCTGCAAAGCATGGGGCATCAAAACCTTGAACATTGTAGCAAACCATTGTGGATATGATGCTGTGAAAGAACATCTGATGAGCATTGGAGCTACAGCAGTACATACCCTAGAAGAGGCTGAAAAGCTATGTGATTTTACTACATCCATGACTAGACCTGTGCTAGCATTGAACTGCTTAGGTGGAAGGTTTGAGGATGTAATCCTAAAGCTGCTGGAACGCAATGGCACAATAATTTACTATGGAAGTGCCTTTGATTTACCCATGGTTAAACAATTTTTGCGCTGTGATTCTACATTCTGTAGGTTCCACTTATGTGACTGGGATGCTAAAGCCACTAGTGTAGAAAAGGATGTGATGTTGAATGAGATTGTGCAGCTCATGATTATTGGGAAATTCATAGCTCCAATCTATGTGCCTGTGGAGTTGAAAAATTATGTCTATGCATTCCGAAATACAACTCATTGTGAGGCATTTTGCACACAAAGTTTTATCTTCGACTTTACATTGCCGTAGGCCAAAATAATAAATTCATTAATTGTACAAATTTACTGTGGTTGTGAACAAAATCCATTATTGTTGAACGCATCAAAACTAGCGAACGAAACGAACAAATGTCATTGTCATTTCCCAATCAGCTGATTTCAGAATTCAGAATTTTCGCGACAATGAAGAGAAGAAGAAAATAAATAATTTTGCGGGATGTTTTCAACAATCTCTAAACGGAAACAATAACGAAGAACAATTTCTCATACTGCTAGCACTAAACAACACTGGGTAAGTAACATAATCGATTAAGTTATGTATAAGAAGATAGCAAAGTTAAACCAATCATTATTGTTTTCAGATAGATACGTAAATACTTTATGAGTAACAAGTAAAATGGATAAAGAACAACCCTACGAGACGTTCCAGTTTATAGATAGTAATAGTAACCATGACATAAACCAGCTACTTGTCTTGCAGGAAGATGGCACTCTTCTCAGTAAGTAATTTATTAATAGATTTGAAGATAAACTTATTAGGATATGAGGGCATGTTCAAACATAAAACTTTTACTTTTAAAGTCATATTTCTATGTATTCCAGGTGTAAACAGAGATATCCAGTATATAACACAAGTGCAGGGTGTCAAAGCGGGGATAGGGGATGTGCAGTCCAGTGCTGTTTTTGATGTCACCTCTCAGCAGTTCTATGTGGATGTTGAGAATGCATCTACTCTTATCGCTCCAGGTTCAGGTAGCAAACATGATACATTGCATAGAAGATAGTAAAGACTAACTTTCAGGCAGTGTACTTTAGAAACTAAACTGAGTCTCAGGGCAAAATGGACTAATTTAGAATGAGATTATTCCTCATACTTGTTAACATTTCCATATTAGGGAGCACTTATTGTTTTATATGTCAACTCTGGAAGTTTCATCGAAGGCATCAATGTATATTTAATCCATGTCTTCAGCTCTAAATAATGTTATAAATATAAAATCTAGTCTTATGCTGAAGACCTAGAATTTTTTTTTACTAGATATTTTCCTTTTGATGTAGAATTCTACAGTAAGAGTGTCTTGTTGGATACCAGCACAGTGACTTGAATGTTTAGGTTCAAAGGGCATTGGAGCAAGTGAAATTATTGAGCAAACCATGTCAAGAGAGCGCTTGTGGTCTAGTGGTAGTGGCCACGCGTTCCGATCCTAAGGTCATGGGTTCCAATCCGGATATTCATAAATGTATTTTGCAGTTCCGAAATGTATGAGCTCTATACCGGTGCTTTCAAACGATGAAAGAAAACATTGAGATGAAACTGTCATGTTGTAGAACCTAAAAAGTTGATGACATGCCAAATGCACGAAAGGAGCCTCCTAGGCTCACTTCAATCCTTTCACCACAATGGTATCACACACATGTGATAACAGCTTCTAGCGCATTACACTCTTGTTTTCAACCGATATAAAAAAAGGAGGAGGTTCTCAATTCAACTGTATTTTCTTTTTTTATGTTTGTTACCTTATAACTCCGTCATTAATGAACCGATTTAAAAAAATCGGATTTCATGTGATAGGATATACTTCCCAATTGGTCCCTTATAAAGTTCATAAAAATCGGTTCCTTAGTTAGATTTTTAAATTAAAAAAACTGAGAAAATATGTCATCCACTTAGATGAAACGAAATTTTTATATTTTGCTTATCTATACATAAAGTCGGTTGTTTTTTTAGTTTTTAAAACTTAAATATTGTGATGGGAATATGTAGGTACAAGTAGTAAAAAGATTCTTAATACGAACCTTGTAAGGAAATTGAACAATCCTACTAATATTATAACCGTGCATGTTTGTGTAGATGGTGTGTTACTCAATCACGCAATAATGGCTTGACCAATTTGTATGCAACTGGTTAGGGGTCATCCATAAAGTACGTCACACAAATTGCGTGATTTTTTGACCCCTACCCCGTCCTTGTCTCCTGGTCACATTTGTGAGACGTCACATATTTTGCAATTTTACATAGCTAGAAATTATTAAATTAAAACAAATGTTCCGAAATTAGTTTTATTTCCAGTTTATTCGTGAAATGCGACATCACGAAACATAGACCACTCCCACCCCTTGTCACACTTCGTCGACCCCCTCCCCCCCCCTTAACGTGTGACGTACTTTATGGATGGTCCCTTAGAGACATATTTGGAACTAAAATACCAGGCTTCTTATTATTTTCTGCTTACTTTGGGGCTACATGATGCTGTGTGAAGTGTCCGGGATTATTTATTTATTTATTTATTTTATTTATTTATGTACCACACGGGGAAAGCAGCGGGCAGCAGCTAATAATGTAATAATGTTTATTTTCAGATCAATTTGCAATACAACACACAGAGGACAATATTTATGCAAATAGTTTTTTGATGCAAACTGAGAGCAACACTGCTACAGAACCAGTAGGTACTTTTATTACCTAGATTGAATTATTAACAAAGAAAACTTTAAAAATAATGTAAAAAGTGAACAGTAGCAGAACATTCATTCTTCTTCTTGTGTCACTAGTTATCCAAATCAGTGTGGAGAAAGAATTAAAGTACGCCTCAGAGGCTCTATTCGTGCACTCGGCACATGTCTTCGAACTTTTTAGCGCAGTGGGCTAAAGTCCGGCTGAGACACAGAAGGTTGCGGGTTCGATTCTCGCCCGGGACTAATGTTTGTATGATCTGTAAGTATTTGGGTCTGGGTGTTTCTATGTATAATATGTATGTATTAATAAAATAAAGTATGTGAGTAGTATATCAGTCATTTGGTACCTACCCTTAACACAAGCTCTGCTCAGTTTACCTGGTGACCCCAAATCACTTAATTTACCCCATGGAGTCCATGAGACTCCTTGCACAAAAATATTAGAATTTAGTAAAAATAAAAGAATAAAAAATAAAATAAAAAAATCTTTTGGCACTATTTCACGTTGTGAAATTCATAAAAAAAAATCACACAATTACTCACTTATACGCGTTGCGCAGCGGTACGTCCTCTTTACCCCGCGTAGGGGTCACTACTTCAGGAAGGTACTGAGACGCGCGAAAACAAAAATGCAATAATAAAGTTTTTAGACCAAAATCAAACTTCGCGCGAAGTCCCTGGGACCTAACAGAAAAATTATGGGTTAAAATTTCCGGAATTACCTATTTATTATTTTTAGTTTCTACGATATACGATAAACATCAATATCGTTACCTCACGATGTTTCACTTCTCCGTTTGAGAGTACATGTAAAGTGGTTTGTTTGAGTACATCTATTGGTGAACGACTGGATTCGAACCCAGTAGATTCATAATCATATCCTATCGATTTAAAAGACAGATTGTAACATGAGACTGACATAGAGAAGTTATTAATTCAAGGCGTGAAAAAACGCACGCAGCTAGCTTGTTTTAATGATCACTAGACAGACACCTTTTGATCATATCAATTCAATTTTTATCATTGGTTTCTGTGTCTATTTTACAATTTTGATCATAATCTCAATATTCATCAAATAACAAGACAAAAGTGTACTTTCCAATTGTAAAACCATTTTATTCATTTTCATTTCATTTTTATTAAATTATTTTGTTGTTAGATAGTTAAATAAAGGCTTTATTTGACTCAACATTACACAGACACACAATAAAGTACAAAAATTAAATAATGTACGTAACTATTAACACTAAAAATAATATAACATAAAAAACAAGAAAAGTCAAGTTACTTCGTGAGTAAGTACGAAGTATACTAAAAAACTAGGTAGGTGCAAGGTCTGCGCTGTAATGAGGAAAAAAGGACCATTCTCAACGTTTCAACGTTTCAGATGGATACAGAATCTAGTGTTTCAATAACACAATCCCAGCAAAGTGAACCGGAAGCAATGAACAGCTGCAAACCAGTTAACAACTTCACTGAGGTAAATAAAAATCATAGAAAAATAAATTAGTAGAAGTTTTCTATGAATAATGCTCGCGAAATATGTTGCGATTAGTGTGATAATCGCGAGTGCGATTAATTTCGCAGATATTGCTGACGCTACTGCTACGCAATAACTAATAAAAAGACATGTCCTATGACTCGCACAAAGTCAAAGTCAAGTCAAAAGATGATTTATTCAATACAATCACAAAGATCACTTTGAAACGTCTTACATACTAGGTGAATTTAGGTGCCAATTCATCCTAACCCAAGCTCGAGAAGAAGAATTAGTAAGAAACTCGTCTTGGTCCTAGCGCTTTTTTATATGATCCATCTTATAACTACCTTAACTACGAAATACTAATACAAGAGAGTTTATACATTTCAAGTGTGTCGGTTAACTGTCTGACGGCAGAGCGACATGAGGCCATGCATTCTTATCAATAGTATAGTCATCTATATTATAATAAGCTTTCTTCAAAAGACTACCTTTAATGTATGCTTTAAATTTCTTAATAGGTAGTTTAGAAGCATTTTCAGGAAGCTTATTATAGAAGCGCACCGTGTTCCCCATAAATGACTTATAAACTTTTTCTAGTCGAAACATAGGGATGTATAATTTATGTTTATTCCTAGTGTTGATTTTATAAAGGTCACTATTTTGCTGAATCCCATCTCTATTTTTATGTCTGTATAACAAATTTTCATATATATATTGTGAGAATATTAATTTCTTTGAATATTTCTCTCAAAGATTCTCGTGGTTTCAATTTATAAATGGCACGTATTGCCCTTTTTTGAATTACAAATATTTTACCAATATCAGCTGCTTTCCCCCAGAGAATGATGCCGTAAGACATAACACTATGGAAGTAACTGAAATAAACTAGTCTAGCTGTAGCTTCATCAGTAAGCCACCGTATCGCACGAACTGCATATGCAGCGGAACTAAGCCTACCAGCAAGTGTTTCAATTTGTGGTCCCCACTGTAGTTTTGCATCAATATTAAGACCTAGGAAGATCGTGGAATTTACAAGATTCATTGCCTCTCCATTTATTTCAATGTTGGACGGGCTATGAATAACATTTGGCAAAGTGAATTTGATACATTTAGTTTTTTTTTAATTAAGCAAAAGATTATTTACAGTGAACCAGTTAAGAACTAACGATAAGGATTCATTTACGTTATCGCAAATACTGGTTTTACCTCTATCAACTTTAAAAATTAAAGACGTATCGTCTGCAAATAAAACTATACTTATCACAAATATTTTTTACAAAAAAAGGTAAATCGTTAACGTATACTAGGAATAAAAAAGGGCCTAGTATCGATCCCTGAGGTACCCCTATATTTTTTTTGTTATCCTTAAATATTTTTGTTTTATTTTCTGTTGTATTATATACATTTAATTTGAATTTCAATTTTGTATTACATTAACATATTTATATTTATAATAGTTTTTACTGTACTTATTACATTAATTGCAATTATTATGGTACACGACGACAGTGCGTCACCACAGTGCTGATGCGCATACCAACGCGGCGTCACGGAAGACCAGCGTTATAGAAGCGTTCTAAACGTTATTCATAACACATGCTGAGTGACGACCAATTTTGTTGTCAATCTAATTAGTTTATAAGTTCTTATATGAAAGCATAAGACACAAAATAAACTTTTCTTCCTTTCTTTCTTGCTTTCAAATGATTTTGACGCATTGTCACGGCGCTCAAATCGCGATTTTTTATCAGAAAACGTTCAAGTAAGGAATTCTTAAAAAATGTTTCAACCCGAAAAGTGTATTAAGATTATATGAGCTAGCCAGACCAAGAGCCCTCATTTTTACTTCCATGTCTATGCTTAGTTAGAGCGAGGAGCTCGAAAAAAATGTCTTTTGCTTGTTACTAACTAACCACTTACTTTTATTGTAAAAAGTTATGTTAAATTTAAGACAATGCAATAAACATATGTATACTTATATACAAATACTTATTTATACTTATTTCAGATAACGCTGACTGATGCACAGTATCATCTTTTAGAACAAAAAGGATGGGTATTATTGGAATTCAGCGAAAGAATATTTGTACTTGATACACTGGGATTGCATGATATCACAGCTGATGAAAGTATGTCATTTTGTTAACTAAATCATTTAGCAGAATATTTTGCATAAGAATTTGTAATTTTTACGTGTAGTTTGGGAATTTGAAATTAGTCTTGTGCTTATAAGAATATAAGTGTTACTACTCTAAAAGTATTTTAATGTTACAGAATTGATACAAAAGCTAAAAGGTGAGCTGGAGGATACATCAAATCAATTCATAGAACCTGGGTAACTAATAAAATATAAGCAAACTATTGCCCGCGGCTTCGCACGCGTGGTACCTTCCTACATAAAAAGTAGCCTTTGTCCTTCTCCAAGGTCACATCTATCTCTATACCAGAATTCATCAAATGTTTTTCAGCGGTTTAGGCGTGAAAACGTAACAACAGACAGACAGACGTAGTTACTTACAAATTTATAATATTAGTAAAGATATAATACATTTTGAAGTACTTCTTTTTGTATGTTGATTTGTCACAACTGAACAGTTCAACGGGCCTTGATGAAATTTCAAAAGGACATGTATTACAGGATTTATGTATTGTATTAGGCAGCAAGTTATAAATAAATACAGCATGTTTTATGACCTGAAATAAAACAAGCTATAAATAATGTAATTAACTTTTCAGGCAAATTAAAACTGAAAAGGTCCCGAGCCCAATTGAAAACATTGACGAGTTTGAAATAGAAATATCGCCTCTTGTGGACAAGACTGATCCTACTGAAACTTTGACAGAATTACAGAACCAAATAGTAAATGATAATTCAGGTAAAGCATGGTTAAATGTATTTTTTACTAATTTTAAACAAACACATCATTTTGAGAAACATGGGCCTCGGTCAGAGTGAATCGCGAGCGTGAGCGTGAGCAAGCTAATCACAGATCAAACTCTCCTTGATAAAAATTCTCTAAATAAATCGAAACAGTGCTGGCAATTATGTTGTTTCGCCGGACTAGCTAAGATTTTCTAAAATATGGACGACCTTATTTTGCTACAAATAAAGTTCTAATTAGAGTACCCATTTTAAATCACAGTTCTAAAATAAGTAAAAATTATTTTTTGTTTTATTGCTATAATTTGTATTCCAATAAATTCCTTTATTGAAAATATAGTATAGAGCTGTTGATAAAAACTGCGGAAAATAACCGCAGTTTTAATCAACATCTCTTTACATGATGACTAAATTGAGCTAAAAGACGTCAGTTATACGTTAATTTAGGAAGTGTCACTAAAAAAAATATTCTAATTCAGACTTTAATGCAAACAAAATAAGATCGTTTTTGTTTAGAAAATTTTAGTTACTCTAGCGAAACAACTTTGACAACCTCTGTGGCGCAGTGGACTAAGGGCTGAGACGCAGAAGGTTGCGGGTTCGATTCCTGCCGCGGGACAAATGTTTGTATGATCTGCAACTGTTTGTCTCGGGTCTGGGTGTTTCTATGTATAATATGTATATTTAATATGTATTTAAAAAAAAGTATATAAGTTGTTTATCAGACACGTTGGTACCCATAACACAAGCTCTGCTTACTTTGGGGCCAGATGAATGTGAAATGTCCGGGATAAAACAAAAAAAAAAACCTAATTGAGGCCAGTGTCGGTGTCTCCATCGACATAATACGTGAGTGAGAAAAGCCCGTGTTTCTCAAAACGTTGCTGAACTCAACGAATTGAAAGTGAAATAAACACTTGGCAATCTAATATTCAACCTCTGTGGCGCTGTGGTATGAGGTCCGGCTGAGACGCAGGTTACGGGTTCGATTCCCGTCGCGGGTCAAATGTATTTGTCTTGGTTGTTTCTATGTATGGTATGTATGTGTATACAAACAAAAAAGAATTTAAGTAGTATATCAGTCATGTGGTGCCCGTAACACAAGCTCTGCTTACTTTGGGGCTCGATAATGTTTGAAATGTCCTAGACTATTTACTTATTTATTTTTTAGCCATCACCTACAGTACACATAAACATAATAATCTAATAAAAGAACAATAACATTATATGGAATATGCATAGAGTTGATATAATGCATGAGTTGATCGATATTAATATAGAGTTGATATAACATATATTACTATGTAGGTGGGTAGTATATTTTTTTTATTTTAATAAAAATGCCGCACATTTCACACAGCATCATCTGGCCCCAAATTAAGCCGAGTTTGTGTTATGGGTACCACTTGATGGAGATACTACTTATATAAGTACTTACTTATTGTTTTGTCAATATGTAAATACATATTATACATAGAAACACCCAGACACGAGATCAACAACATCATCATAACAGCCTTTATGAAGTCCACTGCTGAACATAGGCCTCCCCAATAGATTTCCAGAAAAAACTATTTTGAGCCCTCTCCATCCACCGACTTCCTGCGATCTTTACAATGTCGTCAGTCCATCGGGTGGGGGGGTCGTCCTACGCTTCGTTTTCTTGTCCTTGGTCGCCATTCGAGAACTTTTATTCCCCAACGGTTATCAGTTCTGCGAGCTATATGGCCTGCCCATTGCCACTTCAACTTGCAAATTTTGAGTGCTATCTCGGTGACTTTGGTTCTTCTACGGATTTCATCGTTGCGGATTTTATCACGTAGTGAAACACCCAACATATGTAGCTCTCTCCATAGCACGTTGCGCGACTCTGAACTTGTTTATGAGGCCAATAGTTAGCGACCAAGTCTCAGTTCCATATGTCATCACTGGCAACACGTACTCATTATAGACTTTCGTCTTGATGCTCTGCGGTATCTGTGACGAGAAGATGTGCCGTAATTTCCCGAACGCTGCCCATCCGAGTTGGATTCGTCGGCTGACCTCTTTGTCGAAGTTGGACTTGCCAAATAGACATAATGGTCTACAACTTCGATTATATCGCTCCCAATATGTACCGGTACGGGTACAACATGAGCATTTGACATGATTTTTGTCTTGCTCATGTTCATTTAAAGACCCACCTATTGGGACACGATATTAAGGTCGCTGAGCATTGTGCCAAGGTCTTCCAGAGATTCTGCCATGAGGACTATATTGTCGGCAAATCGAAGGTGAGTGATGTTGATACCATGTCTATGCCAGTACAAGAGCTTGAAAATATCCTCCAATGCAGAGGTGAACAGTTGCGGAGAAATAACATCTCCCTGTCTCACCCCTTTATGCAATGGGATAAGATTCGTGCTCTGGTCCTGAAGTCGGATAGACATGGTGGCGTTACTGTACAGACATTTCAACACTTCGATATACCGATAGTCGATTTGGCACCGCTGGAGTGACCGCAACACTGCCCAGGTTTCGACAGAATCAAAGGCTTTCTCATAGTCCACAAACGCTAAACAAAGTGGCCGGTAATACTCTTCGGTCTTCTGTATAACCTGCTGGAGCGTATGGATGTGGTCTATGGTGCTAAAGCCTTTTCGGAACCCGGCTTGTTCGGGAGGCTGGAAGTCGTCAAACCTACGAACGAGACGATTAGTAACTACTCTCGAAAACAGCTTATAGACATGGCTCAACAGCGAGATGGGCCAGTAAAGTGAGTGTTATCCCCTTTCTTAAAGAACAGTACCACCACGCTCCTGTTCCACGCCTCTGGCGTAGTTCCCTCGAGGATGACGGAGTTGAACAGCTTCTGGAGGACCTTAAGTACCGGTGTTCTACCCGCTCTTAGGAGCTCTGTCGTTATTTCGTCTTCCCCCAGTGCCTTGTTGTTCTTAAGCTGCTTGAGAGCCGTTCGAATCTCGTATAGGCTGACGTCCGTAATGTCTTCTGTGTAGTGTCGGGTTAGGCGGGCTCTTGCATCGCTAGTCGTGCTTGTAGTAGGACTTTGCGATGAGGTGTATAATTGTCCATAGAACTTCTCGAGCTCTCGTAAAACATCTTCGAGGCTTCGGCTTCGAGGAAACGACACTGCCACTGTCGGTCTTCAGCTTCGTCAACAGACTTAGCCCAATAGACAGATCTCTCGCGAACACTTTGGAACCTTGGTTATGCTCTATTGCGTTCTTAATACTACACGTATTAAAAAGACGCAAATCGCGTCGCATAGACTTAGAGATCTGTTTATTGAGCGAGCTGTATTTCGACATGTCCACTGAAGACTGCAGTTTCATTTCGCTACGTTCAGCCATGAGTTTAACAGTGTGCTCAGAGAGTTTTTGGGTTCTACCTTTGCGCTGGGTTTTACAGAACTTTGACCTAACGGCATGGACAATTTCCACCAGACCGTCATTTATTTCGTCCACGGATCCGCATTCGGCGAGGAAGCGATTTTGCAGTTCCAACTGAAAGCTCTCGGGGTTTTGTATTTGGGCAGGACTTGGGCGAAGAGTAGATTTCATTAGACGGGACCTTTCTAGCTTTACGTTAAGATATAATGAGCTCTAATTAAATATTTGCTTTTTTGTAGTCATGATGAAATCTATCTCGCGTTTGTGTCCACCGGGGTGAAGCCACGTCCATTTCCTGGACGACCGCTTCTTGAAAAAGGGGTTCATCATAAAGAGTCCCTCCTTTTCCATGAAGTCGGCCAATCGCTGACCCCGTTGGTTCCGCTGTCCAAATAAAAATTGCCCCACTCTCAGTTCATCGCCATTCCTCACACCTAGCCGCGCGTTGAAGTCCCCCATCACAACCGTAAAGTGTGTTTTCGAGGCTTGCATGGCATTTGAAATGTCATCATACATAGCCTCCACTTCATCGTCTGGACGTTTCGAGTGAGGTGCATATACCTGTATGACCTTAAGTGAATACCGTTTGGTTATTCTGAGTATAAGGTATACCACCCTGCTCAACACGCTTTCGATCTTCACTATGTTGTTAACTAGGGATTTGTGGACGAGAAATCCGACACCGTGCTGAGAAAGTTGATCGCCCTACCAGTAGTAGAATAAGTTACCGGAATTTAGGATTATCGTGTCCTCTCCCTCTTATCTGACTTCTGATAACCCTATAATATCCCAGTGCAACTTATTTACTACTTCTTCCAGCTCTATCAACTTCTCGTCGGTCCTCAGTGTGCGTGCGTTGTATGTTGCCAAGGCCAGGGGTTGTTGGGATTGATAGCTGGACCTCTGCCGGACATTCTTCGCACCCCCTGTTCCGCCGTTACCGTGACCGTCACCTATGCCAGGAATAGCGGAACTGCTGGGAACTGGGAGCCGTCTTCTAGTTGTGTTCATCATATGGGCCATAGGCACCTAGCTGCGGCATTGGTGACCGCAGATTTAGTATTTTGTGCTCGGGAGGTGCTGCTGCCCAATCCCCCGGTGTGTGTTCCCTTAGTCGCCTTTTACGACATCCACAGAAGGAGATGGAGGGGTCCTATTCTATGCCGGCATCACCCGAGACAAATAATATAAACATTTTTCCCGAGGCGGGAATCAAACCCGCAACCTTCTGTGTCTCAGCCGGGCCTTGGTCAACTGCAGTCGACAAATATTTTAATATCAATTTTATATCCTTGTTTGTTTTTTAGGAGAACAATCTAGTGAGCATAAAGTAAAACAAGAAAAACCTAGTTTAGATTTGCAACAGAATGATGAAATTGATAAGAAATGTGATTCAATAAAAATTAAAACGAAATATACATTTAATGGTAAGTATTTACAATGTACCCGTCAATATAAACGTCATATTTACCATTTGTAATGTTGTTTAGCGCATGATCAATATTATGCACTAAAATAACAAAAAAAAAAACATTATTTCTGTTTCTTTATCGGGAAAAAGAAATTTTTCCCGATGTTTCTGAAACGTGTCGAAAAATTGGGAAAAAGAAAAACGATAGTTTTTCATTTTCCCAATTTTTATAGTGAAAATTATGTGAATAACCATGATGGCTTTAAGTATACTAACATGACCTTACTTACAAACGACTGTCAACTTGAACACTTCTAAAGATTCGCCCTGTCACTATTTATCACTATCTTACAAAAAGGGATAGTACTATTTAAAACAGTGATTAATTTTGACAGAAGTTAAGAGACTTTTATAAGTCGAAGGGTATGTATTGTCCAAGTGAAAACAAAAACTTACTAATAGCCGAACTCGGGGTCCTTAACTCACTCACTAGCTAATGTGTTTAAATCTATTGCAATCTCTTTCTTTCTTTTCCTATATTAGATATTGGAATGACAAGGACAAAACATACTTAAACGCCACGTGAGGTATTAATTGTGAGTTATGTCGCTCCTTAGTATACATTTCAAGAAAATTAGAACATTATAAAAACATAAAGAGCGACTAACCATGAAATGAAATTTTGCACGGTAGGCCCCTTCACAATTATGAAAAAAACTTTTAAAAAAGGTTTTAGAGGTGTACAAGTAAAATGGGGTTAATTTTTAAGGACTCTTGAATGCGGCTATAAGTACCTCTTAACTTACTATTTCTTGATTTTTTTCAGACATTCCAGATAAAATATTCTTAGGAAAAACAATAAACGGTAAAAAGTTGTACGCTAAAGTAACGAAGTCGAAGCATAAAGAATGTATAAATATGAAAATGTGCAAAAATACTTTCGGAAAAGATAAAAACGGTTGGTATCTTTCTTTCAAGTCAAACGTTGATGCGAGTAAATATTTATATAAGTACCTACATACTATTCTACAACACTTAAGTATCTTTAAGATCGTCGAAGAATGGTTGAAATTACGATCTTAAAGAAAGTATGTTGGTACTTATATATACCTACTGAACGATAAAGCTGTGTGAAATGTCAGGCATTATTTTTGATTATTATTATTAATACCGATAAATAATAATTGTATAAAATAATGCCTGACAATTCACACAGCATTATCTGGCCCTAAGTGAGCAGATCTTGTGTTAAGGATACGACATGACTCATATACTACTTACTAGAAAATCTTTTCAAAAACCTGTTCGTTGTAGCATTAATTTACAATGATCGTTTTATTATAAACAAAAAATGATTTCTTAAACAATACTAATACATCTAAGAAAAATATTTTAAACCCCCGAAGAAAAGACACAGATACACAACCCTCTGGGGTGTGTATCTGTGTCTGTCTATGGCATCGTATCTCCTATACGAATGAACCAATAATAATTTATTTTTTGTTTTGAAGGCGAATTGATCGAACGTAGCTATGAACGTAGCAGAAAATCTGTTCAGCCATTTGTAGATCATCAACTCATAGTTAGTTGATGAAGGTATATTAGCAACTTCGACATTTCTGATCAATTCGAAATTTAGTATTCTAATATTTCTATGATATCGCAGAACATAATAACCTTCACCTAATTCAGCATCACCTGGTACCTAGATACCAGGCTATAGGTATACCTATGTTGTATATTGGTAGGAGTTGGGCATCCTGTAGATACCAGGTGATGCTGCAGAATTAGGTGAAGGTTCAGGTATACCTATGTTGTAAGTTTGGTAGGAATACCTATGTTTGTTAGGTATACCTAAATTGTATGTTTGGTAGGAGTTCGGCATCCTGTAGATACCAGGTGATGCTGCTGTTAAGGCTCATTGGAATGGTCTCAATTAATACGTTATAGAAGTTAGGATAGATGGATGGAAATGTAATTTATGCTTGGTTTTCAGCTGATTCTATTGATGACGTTCAGTTTATAAACTTAGTTCAGGATTACATGCGCGAGCACCCGTCGAAGATCAAAACCAGTAATGTAATAGCTGCTGACTCTGTGGTGACGCAACTTATGAGGATGGCTCATATCAAGGACACCGTTATGGGAAACTATGTCGTTGTTACAAAGGTAAACTTAAAACTTAGCAGCTATTTAATGCAGCGTCATTTAATTGAGAGTAGTTGTAGAGTAGGTATGCGAACTCTTTAGTTACGCTCAAATCAATATATTTTATTATAGGGGAAGAAAATTTTGAATGGAAAGTTTTGTAGGGAATAATAAAATATGTCGATTTGAGCGTCACTAAGGAGTTCGCATACCTACGCTATTTTGACTCCTATAATTGTACATCGCCGTGAAAAGCTTATCAAAAGGTAATTTATGCGTTTGGTTGCTCGTTTTCAGGCTTTGCATATTTTAATAAACTGCAGGTATTAACCCGACTCTAAACGCAGGCGATCATCCCACTTTACGCGCGCCACCGTTGAGCACATTACAGGCCATCCTCCCACTCGAGTTTATCTGTAGCTTTTTTGTTGGTATTAGTAGTACAGGGTATGACGATTCTATTTATAAATGAAAGTTGAAAGTTGGAGATTTCGAATTATTTTTATATGCAAATAGCTTCTAACAGGAAATTTCAGATTCTTCTGCAGAGATATATAATATACAATTGAAGTCTTAGTAACCGACGCCGACGGCTATTTTGTAGTATTAAGTAGTGGCGCTGATATCGCACATTAAAGTTCTATATTACACAACTTTAGGGGTAGTACTGTTTGTTTCCCAAATAAAATAAAAATTAAATAATTTTCAGACTGTCATATTTGTAAGCGCAGACGGCAAAGAAAAAACTAGACGCAAGCCAACAACAGTAACTGGCGAAGTGAAGGCTTTTGACGACACGCACGGTAGATTCGTGCATACACCCTATATGCTTTTTAATATGGCAAGCAAAGGTAGGTAACAATAATACCTAGTGATATAATATGTTTTCTAGAAACGTAAAGTATGTTTATTTATTTCTATTCCATTTATGACGAACGAACGAAATTACACGATAAAAAAATGAGCACGCTTGTTGAGCGCGGTCAAAGCACTTAAGGTACCTACCGCCTTAATAAATCGTGAACGTAGTCTAGTTCTAGACCGTTTTTGTTCCCCTTCTATAGGCATTATTAGATTGTTTTGTTATTTCAGTTTCAAATGTTATGGAGTCACAGCCAACAGAAACAGTATATAAAATAACGCAAGAATTCGCAGAGTTTGTTCACATTCATATAACAGAAACCAAAGTTCCGGGCAAGCCTTCGCTTCAGGCCATAAATGTGTGCAATAGAAGTAAGTTATCAAGTTATTAAGTTATAATTTCTAACACAACATGGTGTAGTGACTTGTGAAGGAGTTACCTATTATTTACTAGCTGACTCGACAGACGTTGTCCTGTTATGTTTCTATATAGAAAAGAATGTAAGAAAGAAAATGTTTATTTTGAAAACACTTTACAGACAAACGCACACAGACAAGCAGAGGTACTTTCGAATTTATAATATTGAGTATGGATTATCTACAAACAATGCACGGCATTACCTGTTACTGAACGCAGCATGATGTTCCGTGCGACCAACATCGACGTCAGCGTCAATGTAGGGCGTAGTTAAATGAATACTACTTTCGTGTGTGTCAGTAGCCAACACGAGTTAATAGGTTGCCCAAAACCCTTCGTCATGGAGTAACTCTACAACTTTTGAAAAGCCAGGACAGACAGCTTAATGTGTCAAGAACGGAAGCGCTCAGATAATAATTACTTTTTACAAACTAAAATGTAATCGGACTTTCTTGAGTACATAAAAAAAATCTACTCCGGTTATCACCCTTATTGCTATTAAGAAATATAATCTGCATTTATGTACTACTAAGTTAGTTGTAGCGTGGTTATATAAAAACATTTGCCATAATTTCAGAGCTATCCCTGGACGTGATACGAAACGCAAGGAAACGACATCCGGACCCCATTTACGCTTGTGGTGCGTGTGCGGCCGTTTTTAAGGCTCAGTCCGCGCTGACAGATCACTTGGAGGTACGAAACTCGTAGCATATATAACCTGCATGCGCCGAGAACATGAATTAAAAGAACTCTAGTATGATTTTTCGAATACCTAATTTAAATTTAAAATAATTTGAATTGGATTTTCTGTTTCAGAACCACTGTCCAGGAATAGAAGATCCAGCTGATGATGCCCTCACCATAGATACTGACCAGATGCACGAGCAAAACGACACATACTACATGTTAGATACTGGCAAAGAGAAGTGGTATTCTTGCTTGCAATGTGAGGTAAATTACCTGGCTCTTTAGTCAACTGAGGCCGCTTAAACTCATCCCGCGGGCTGAGTTGACCTAATGAATATTTGAATCGGTCAACTGATCCTATTCATACATTTTATGAATTGTATAGACACGAAAAAAGTTTAGTTTGGCAATAGCAATTATGCACTATGTGTGAATTGTATTTTGGATCTAACTTAAAAGACCAGGACATCAGAAACGTTGCAGAGTTGCAGGTTTTTTTTACATGCTTAAATCAAAATACTTCTGCGATACTTTTGATGTCCTGGTACCTACTTCAAAACATTTTATCCGTTGTCGTCATGAAGGACAAATCTTGTTTTCGATTTAATGTTGCACAACTAATTTCCTATGGTTACACATGTTAAAAAAACTACGAAAAAACTTAAATTTTGAAAATGTTCATAAGTTCGAAAATCGCTTGAAAGGTTTTTTCAACTTTTAACCATGAGAAAATAGTTTTGCAAAAATTATTTGGAAGACCTAATTAATTCATCCTTCATGACCAATAGATAAAAATAATGTTTGAAGTACTATTGCAGAGGTATTTTCATTTAACCAAGTGTACAAAATTTGAATACCAAATATTTATTTATATTTATAAAACCATTTATTCCCATTTAAACAATTAAATTATATACAATATCAATTATAACTTAAAAAGAAAACTTCATTTTCAACTTCATCAATTCATATTAGTTAGTTTATTTGAATATTAGTTTTTGTATTTTTTATATTTTCATATAGTTTCTGTTAAAATATTGATGCTATATTAATGATCTCTTTCCTATTAGTCTCTTTTGAATTATTTTCATTTAAAGTCGTTATCCATTTCTTAGTTTTGTTAAGTTTGTTAAGCGCTCTTTTTACCGAAGCCAATTCTTCCTCTATTATGATATAGCGATGTGCTTTGCGATTCTTCTCTAAGAGCGTCTTAACTAGCTTGTAGAGTGATTTCAGTTTTTTTTTTTCAGAATCAGTTTTATCTACTTTAAGTTTTAGTCTATTCTTTCTTTTACTAATAAAACTCTCGCGCAATTTAGAGTTTCGACGTACTCTGTTATTAATGGTACTTTTTTCTTGATGTTCGTGGGTAATTGGCGTGTGGTTTATTATCCTGTATTATTTGAATCAGATTTTCATAAGATTTTTGCGTGTCTTGTATTTCGAATGGATCTGTTAATGACATATGATGATGATGATGATAGATACTAATGTCTTTGTCTGTTGGTTTAAATGTTACCTTTTTACGGCTAAACGATTGAACATATCTTGATGAACTTTAATACATTATAGTAATATACTTTATAACACCACAGAGAAACCATCTATGTTCATTACACAAATAGGGCAGGGAAAATCAAAACCCACAACATACTGCGCAGGAGGCAGAGCTACTACCAACAGTGCTGTGGGGCCAGTCACATTGACTTAAGAACAAGTAGAATGTAGCGCATTGAGAATTGTTTCAGTTTACTGTTTTTTTTTTTCCAGGTAAAATTTCAAAAACTGTCCAACTGTAAGAAGCATATAAAATCGCATTCAAAGCCAACAAAAAAAATTACAAACAGTGATGATGCAACGGACCCAGAAATCAAAGAATACAAATGCAAAATGTGTTCGAGCAAATACTTCCATGCCTCAAGCTTATCCAAACATATTGTCAAAAGGCACATACAGGTTCATTCAAATATACAACAGTAAAAAAATTATAAATAGTTTTATTCCAATCAGAAGTGTACATTTATTACCAAAGAATCAGCCACTTTATTATAGGTAAACATTACTGCTTCCATATTATCACAGTAAAATTCTTGAGAACACTTAACATTCTTCAGTTTAAAATAATTACTATTTCAGAACATCTCATCAGAGAAAAAGTTATCCAAACCATCGAATATGTCTTCAGCACTTTTACTTGTATCCAAAGGTATTTCTGAAACAAAAATAATAAGACAAATTATAACAGATCTGACTATCAGGAACAGAAAATGTTTGGTTGTATAAACATTTTAAAACTGACCTATATTTTCTGAACACTCAGACTTAATAACAGTAAAGTCCTCTTCATACACAATTCTATACCCATCAGGTAGAACCCTCTCGTTTAAAACTGCAGAGCTGAATATAGCTAGTATATTGCTCAGCGTTATATTCAAATAGTGCTTCTTGAAAGCTCCTCCTGTTGTGAGGACTGTAGGCTTCTGGAGCACTAGAGCACAGAATTCAGATGCAATGTATGGTGAGAAAGTGGACCAGGCATCTCGATGGAGAGTGCATTTGATGGAACCTGAAATAATATAATATTGTATCTCCTTTATGCAGCTTTTTATAACACTGTCTATAGTACCATTGATTTGTACCATCAATGGTACTAGTGATACTACTATGTGTCCTTAGTACCATTAAAATAGATACTACTTTATACCATGTATTTTGTATTTTTAATTAAATCAGATCGAAACCAGGTTAGGTTAAGTAATTATGTTAAAGTATAGAAAACAACGCGCAAGGCGAGCGAGCGAAGCGAGCGTGCCGCGGCAGCGGCCGAAGCGCCAGAAGAATATAGTTCGTCTGTCTAGATACATAACTCTGTCCAGTTGCTAACCTGTCCAGATGCTACGAAGGCGGTTAGGTTTGTTTTTAGAAAAATTTCGTCGTTATTTTTTTGGTATCTATTTTAATGGTACAAAGGATACAAAGTTGTGTCACTTGTACCATCAATGGTAATACTGACACAAATGCCATTTTATTATCATGGACAGGACAAAGAACTAAAGAAAATAAACAAGTATACATAAAAAATAAAAAATCTGGCATGAAAAGAAAACACCTATCAAAAACCTTTTATTAAGACCATTCCTATGAGCCTAAACATAATAGCTCTGCTGTAAGTTATTAATGAATTGGGTATCCTGCAGATTCCAGGTGATGCTGAAACATCAGGTGACCCACCCCTAAACTATTTATCATGTGACAACTAGATATAGGCGTGAGTTGCGCAATCAATGCTGTCAATCACACTTTATACAGGGAATTCAGGAACTAGTATTAGCCTGAACGAGGAGATTCCGACCATGAAAATTAACAGTTGTAGGGGTACAAATCCTAAGAATTAATATTTTCAGATTTCCATACAAAAACATTCAAGAAATAAAATTGACAACCGTTATTTTGTCAACAATGTTTGTAAGTGCGTTACCTACCTACATACCTACCTACCTAGTTTCGCTTTGAGTTCAAATTGTCTGCTAAGCTAGGCTAGATAGGTACCTAGGTTGGTGTATGTAAGTATTTTTTGACGTAGGTACCTACCTACATCACATACTGACTGCGGTATTCACACAAACCATGTTGTTTCGTTTGTAGCACAAAACTAAGTAGATATTTATTTAGTAACTACCTACCTAGTAATCCAGCGACTAATCTAGTTAAGTATTCGTCTCTTGAAAAACAATGTTTTTAACTTTATGGTTAAAGAAGTTAGATACCGTTTAATGTCTTTTTCTAGGCGGATCCATAAAATTTTGAAAATTGACAATAACAAACACCACATTACAGGATTAGTAGCTACCAATTCTAGGTACTACTTCCTAGGTATCCAACACAAAGCACTTATGATTGAGTTAAAAAAACACATGGTCACTCACAATGGTCACAAGAAACGGAATGACGAAACTCTTTACTAGAAAGTTGACCGCACGAAGTACAACAAAACACTGAGCGTAATGCGGGTATTACACTTCCCATTTTTAAGGGACCCTTACCCTAACTAAGAGTGGTGTAATAAGAGTTAGAGCGTAAGGATCCCTAACTAGGGCGACCGGACGGTCCCGGCAAGCCTTGCTCCCTAATCGCCCTAACAATCGAGTAGTGTAATAACACTTAGGGCAGTTAGGGAACTCAGTCGTAGCGCTAGCGCGGAGAGTGCTTGCGTAGGGTACCTAGTGAGTGTCCGTAAAATTCAACTCGAGCGACCCGGCCGCATTTCTATGAAGAGCCATGTGTTCAAATACAGAAAAGGAGCAGAGGTATTTAAAATTTTATTGGAACTTTATAAAAATTTCGAGGAAAAAGCCACGGTATAAACCGTAAGGGAAAAAAATGGAAATATGCGCACAAACTATGCCAAGGAATTGAAAAAGGTAAGTTGGTACATTTATTCATTGGCGTATTTACTTTTGTACCTACTTGATCATCTGCCACTTTACATTAGTTTTTGATCATCTGCCACTATAAACTCTAATAAACCATTAAAAATCCTTCATAAAATTAATTACTATCAAAATAGGTACCTATGTAGTTTATTTATTAATAATTTGGATTTTGTATTTATAACGTAGTAGGTATGTATTTAGAAATATTATTATTAGGGAAGAGTGAGGCACATTTGAACAGTTTTTGAGTAATGTAATATATTTCACATACCTAATGGTGTTATTTATCAAGATTTAGGTATAGGTCTAGAATCGTGGAAGCAGGAGTTGAGGGGGGAGGGGAGGAGGGGGGGACACCTCCTCACCCCCTGGTACTACTCTCATTACAAGGCAGATAAAACAGGTGCCATGATACGTCTCTATCCGCGCGTGTTCAAATTCAGGCTGCACACAGAGTAAGGGAGCCGGTGTTTAGTGCAGTGTAATAATCGATGCCCTTGCAAGGGGCCACGCCCTCCCTAACTACCGGGCCCTGAATACCGTGTAGTGTAATACTCGTTTAAATCAATTCAAAGCAAGTAAAATAAAATCCTTTGAAATTGCCGACAATTTTTTAGGGTTCATTTTTGATGTGAAAATTCAAACCTATCACAATGATGACATTCATGTTGGTAAATACTATTTTGGTTCTTAGTGAAGTTATTTTGCTTAGTTTATTCTGTAGTCATGTCACTGCTTCTTTCTTGGTCACTGAATCCTTTAAGCACTCTAGTTCTGTCACCATTAATCACTAGACTCATGTTAAGGCTACATACAGAGTGACCAAGAAAAAACCAATGACAGAATTAATAAATAAATTAATGAATAAAATAAATAAAGTCTTAATCGGACGACGACTAAAAATAAATACCTACGGAACCAATTTCTGACAAAATAATAAATGTCGGCTTATTACAAAGGTAGACTATTTTCGGGATTAGTCGAAATTTATTATTTATTATGTGGATTGAACTCTTCTGATTGGTTGTCGGTTTTGTTTGACATCTTTGATAAAAAGCCGCGAAGTCACAGAGTCGCACCATGAGGTGGACAGATTAAACTATGGAAAAATATGGGATAGACAAGATTTTTCATAGAAATTCAAATTATTAGATACCTAGCCTAAAAATTTTAATAAGAAATCTATCTACCTACCTAAGAAAAATGTTGTAGGTTGGGTACCTAATACTTTGAATTTCTATGATGATCTACCAACCTGTGTATTCTACCTACTTACGAAAAATGTTGGATAGATACCTACCTACCCAAGGCTATAAATTTCTATGAAAATCCAAATCAAGTTGTTTTAATAAAGAGTTGTGAACATGTTTTCATCATCATCATCATAAAAAAATCCTGTTTAGTTGCAAATTTTTGTTTGTCAACAAAAATTAAATGCAATAAATCCGAAAATTTATAGAAGAATAAACAAGATTCTTATAAAAATTGCAGCTGATCTCAACAAGAACACAAAAATTAACTTTCTTCTCAGAGGCATCACAATGTAGGCAACTTTTATGTTTGTGTAGCGTGAACTCAAACGATACTTCATTTTGGGGTCACGCTCAGAGTTCAACAAACAGCTGATTTTAGGGACGTTGCCATTTGTAGTTAGTGCAGTTTTGAAGCAAACTTTGCTGCTCATTTCTTCAATGAAAAACATTGAACTTATAAAAGAGGTAAAACATATGTTGTTCTCGAAAGTATCGAGAAGCGGCCCACCTCGGCATAACATACTAGTTCCGGGACACCCTGTATACGCTAATATCTATACTATATGAGTATTTTCGCGTGTAGGTGGGCAACAAGCGAGTAATAGAACGCGAGTAGGCTGATTTTGAAGATGTTGCTGTCGCGTTTTTACTGCTACTTTTACATAATACCCCAGACGGGCGATTATGGTACTCTGATACTATCAAAACATTGATTACTAAGAGTAATTACACATTACATTACAGAAGTTTGATCTTGATTGTGACACATGCTGTCATATGAATAGAAACTGAGGTAGAAACCGAACATCGTAATACCAATCCATTAAATAATGCCTATTACTAATCGAAACTGATAGACATTGATTGTATTAAAAGTTCCACAATCGCCACAGCTCATGTTCTTGCAATATCATTGAAGGTACAGGATACTAAGTTTCGAATCTATTAGACCTATGAATGTTGCTCACATATAATTCATCAATTAGAATTTTTTTTTAATCATAACTAAGAACATGCTGAAATCATCTTTCAAAAAGTTTTAACACCCTTCTGTTCGCTTCAGGGATTAAAACTAATGCTGCTCCCACACACTAAAGTTTTTAGGAGTTCTTTCTTACCAGTTTCATCTCTAAGAATGATCAATGGGTCAGTGACGGATCTATCAACAGCTTCGATAAAAGCAGTCACAGCCTCTGCCTTTCTTTTACGAAGGTTTCCCTCCAATGCTTGCTGCTTGATAGTCTTTATACTGTCCACCCTATGCAGTTTCCAGTCCTGTGTGTCACTCAACAGGCGTTTCCAAAGTGGTGACTCAAATAAATCTCTTCTTTGATTGCTTTCTGTAAAGTCCATGTCCTGTAATTTGCATGTTTGCTGTTAAATTGAGACTGACTGAGAGACCCCTTTATCCTTCAAAATTGTATGAGGTAATGATGACAACATCATCCAAGTAGCCTTAAATTTTTTGTGGCATTTCAGTATTTGTCGTTGTATACTTTCCAGGATGACAATAATCATTTGTACAGACACTTCTATATCAAGTGATGGATAATGTAATCATGTTTTTAATTTAAATGTGTTTTCATGTTTTTCTCTGCATAATAACTAAAATGTTTACCTGTGATAGGAATTCAATTTGACCAATACTTTCATCCTTAGTTTCCTCTAGTATGCCAGTAAGGAGCCCTGCAGGGCCAGGGAACTTTCTTTTGCTTTGTTGACCAAAATGTGAATTTATAATTTTCCTTTTTAAGTGTTTTGGTGATACAAAATTTTCAACAGGTTTTACTCGATTTTCATTAGCCAAGTTTGGGTTGGCATATGTCATAGAACTTCTAGCATTTTTTGAATCTCTTGGTACAAAGTTATCATTTGATACACTAGTTTTATTAATCAAACATTGGACAGTGTTGGTGTGATTTTTTGTCAAGCATGCCTTATCTGTAGCATCATTTATAACTTTTTCAGGACATATTATTGATTCATTTGTGCAAGAAATAAAATCCGGACTGTTCGGTACTGTAGAAACTATTGCAAGAGGTTGATTATCCACCTCAGGAAAATCAAACTGTGACAAAACCTGAGAAAAACGACAGTACATAACATGTTTAAATAAATGAAATTTAAAAAAATATTATTCCTTTGAACCAATACATTTCTTCAGTAAAGTTCGTATCGTATCGTACCTACATACCTAAGGTACTAGATTAGTTTATGTATTTATTTTATTCGAGGAAATATACCTGGTCAAAGTCATCAGATTCGAACATAGTTGGAAATACAACACAAAATTTTTCAGTTTTCTTAAAAACCACACATTCTGTTAGAATAGTTAAAGCCGTGATAGTTAGAAATTATAATTCATTGTTTTTCTACGTACTAATCAATAAGATGGAAGGGAGTGGTGACTTAAAATAAACCAAACTTATCCTTCCATTCCATACAATAATAAAAAAATATACAAATTTTTTATTGTTGTTTTTTTTTTTTTATTTTCTAGGAGTGCTATTTTCACGAATAATTACTCCTCATGACAATTTTTTTTATCTGTGTTTGTACACTATGTTCGGTTTAACGGGTTTATTAGTTATACAACAGAAATAAGTGCTACGAATAATATTGATTATGATTTATACTCATAATTTTTATAATCGTCATAAAAAATATAATTATACATACAATGCCGTAGTTAATTTTAAAACAACATAAATAGCTTTACTCATTGCTAATTATGTAGCGCTCAAAGAGAATTTAAACGATATACGTACAGGATAGGTATTTACCTATAAAGCTGCCGTTTTATAGTACTGGACATTTAAAATGTGTTTTTTAATAGTTGGTTAAGAATATTACTTTCAAATTCAGTCATTTGCTTATCGATTAGTGTATTTTTTAAATATACCTAATAGATAATCAATCAAAAATACGAGTAATTATCTATGACAAGTTTCGTTGTGGTAGCAGTGCGGCGCAAACGGCACACAACAGCAACGATGCGGAGCGAACACTACCAACGACCGCACAACCCGTTATTGGTTCGAACACTTCTGGAAATTTTGATCTGAAAAATAAACCCCGTGGTTATCTGAATACTATAGTCGACAACGTCGAATTAAAGGCGCTAAATGGGAACACGAACTGAATGATTGCCAGTGCATGATCCTGATGAGCGACGCATGGCATGCCTCAAAGCATACGAGGCGTAAGTATTACCTTGCGTCGCTCATCAGGATCATAATTATACTGCCCAATATTAAACAGGTGAAAGCTAATGTAAAAATTAAAAACGAAAAGATAAATCTCGTCGACACCACAGTGTTCTTAAGCATTACTTTAGATAATAAGCTGCAATGGGGCCCGCACATAGATAAATTGTCGAAGAGACTCAGCTCTGCGGCATACGCTGTTAAAAAGATCCGTCATATTACCGACGTAGACGCTAGACTCGTTTACTTCAGCTACTTTCATAGCATTATGTCTTATGACATTCTGTTGTAGGGGAGTGCTGCTGATATTAACACCGTAGTTGTGTTGCAGAAGAGGGCTGGGTCGGCTTCGGATTTGAGGTTGTAAGCGTGTCGACGAGGATTTTTTGAGTTTTTAGAATCTCCTGGCGGATATCTTGGCTCAAATTCAAGTTGATTGGTTTCAGTGTGGTAGCTGGTGGTTTGGGAGTTGTTGGTAAGCTGTAGTTTTATGTACTAACATAGTTGTATTATAGTAACAGTTTGTCCGAACTTCTTGTCGGGGGCGACAAGATGGAGGTCGTTCCCGAATGCCTCCCGCCTGATCGCCCTCCGGACCCAGATCCACTTGACCCGATTTTAAGCTCTGCGTTGCCCGAAGATAATCGTACCGGCTCCAAACGCAGGGTGGACTCGGATGAGGTAGATAACCCAACCCAAATTAAAAAAACTGTTACGTCTCCAGATATGGCCGCAGCCTCAATCCAAACAATTTGGCACCACGCTATTATGGTAATTGGAGTTAAAGAATATTCAACTGTCGATAATGGCCCTTTTATTGTTCATGTCATGCGAGAACAACCTGACCCAGCAGCTAGGACAACAATTCGAATTCTTAAGTAATCACCATGTTAAAAACACCAGCCCTGGCGGTATCAAACAGGTAGGTAGGAACCGTTTATCGGTTGAACTCCGTTCTGCCAATGATGCCAACCAGTTTTTGGACAGTACTGAACTACTCACACAATATAAATATGTGGCAACTATTCCTACATTTAACATTACTCGAAAGGGTCTTGTTCGCAATGTCCCAATTGACATGTCTATGGAGAATTTGCAACAAGCTTGGAAATCCCGAACAATAGCGTATTTGTAGCCAAAGCCCGTAGACTGAACCGTAAGACATACGAGGATGGCAAAGCATCTTGGATTTCCACCCAATCGGTTGTACTTACCTTTAGAGGTCAAGTATTACCCGAACGGGTATTCTCATATCATACCTCCCTCCCTATAGAATTATATCAACTTCCAACAATCCAATGCTTGAACTGCTGCCGTTTCGGTCACGTAAAAGCCCAATGCCGCTGCAAAGCTAGTTGCTTTAAATGTACAAAGAAACACACTGGTGAAAGCTGTGACTTCGAGGAATCTAAGGCATTTTATCTGCATTGCTCTGGTCCCCATTTTGCATCAAGTAGATCCTGCCCAGAGCAGGACAGACAAAAGTCGATAAAAACATTAATGTCTCAAAATGGAATTTCTTACGAAGAAGCTGCTACTCATTTCCTGAAAACTGGAAGAGCTTATTCTGAAGTTGCGCAGACAATGTTTTCCTCCCATGAACGCACCCCACAAGATCCTTCACCACCCACCAACTCATTCAGTAACCGCTCATATGTAAAGACTGTCTACGCTTCTCCCCGCCCCAGAGCCCCTTTAAGTAAATCTTATGATAAAGTTGCACATCAAGAAATGACATCCACCCCCTCCTCTTCTCTTCCTAACGGACATACTTTTATGTCAAAACCTCTGGCTTCAGAGTCTGTCAATCATCAGAGCTTCCTTGTTGAAGCTCTCTTGAATATATTAATAGAGTTGTGTTCAACAACCAACTCTCCCTTACCGCCCAATGTTGCCCAAAAATTGTCCCAGATCTTCTCATTAACTAGTCACAATGGAACCAGTCCCCATTGGGCAGTGGAACGTGAAAAGCCTCCGCGCGCGCAAAACTGAACTTCTTTACTTAATATCTAAATACTGCCCGTCAGTCATTGCCGTCTCGGAGTCATGGCTGAAGCCTGGAACCCAGTTTCGGATTTCAGGTTTCTCCTGCCTCCGTGACGACAGGTCTGACGGGCATGCAGGTAGTGCCCTGTTTGTCAGGCGTAACCTGCCGTATTCACAAATCCCCCTCCCATCTCACTCCTTAGACATAAACATAGTAGCTGTTAGAGTATTTGACATCTCATTTCTTTCTATTTATATTCCACATCCTAATTCTATTCTCGTTCCTGATATCCTTCTGGTTATCTCTTCTGTTCCTCCTCCTATTATTTTGCTGGTCGATTTTAATGCCCATCATACTTCATGGGCCTCTGGTCATTGTGATATGTTTTCACGCATGCTTTTAGAAGTGTTTGATGAAGCTAATCTTTGCATCATCAATGATGGCTCTATCACTCGTAGAGTCTTACCTTCACAAGACCCTAAGAGTGCTGTAGATTTAACTGTTTGCTCCCCTTCCCTTTCTTCTCTTCTTTCCTGGAATACTTTACCCGTTACTTATGGTAGTGATCATTTCCCTATAGTTATAACCATCCCAACACGCGTTACCCCTTACTTCAGCTTTAACCCTTGTCTAAAATATCGGCTCTCAGGAGCTGATTGGCCATCATATACTTCACAATTAGATAATTTTGCAGATAATTTACCTCCCTTAGAAATAGACAGCACAGATAAACCCCTTTTAGCCTATTCAAAGTAAATAGAATTAATTACAACAAGTGCCAATAAAAATATCCCCCTCAAAAAACAAGCTCGTTCCAAAATAAAAATTTCCACTCCATGGTGGGATTCAGATTGTACATCAGCTGTAAAGCATAGGAAAACCGCAGAACTAGCTTATTATAATTCCATGACTAACGAAAACTTCACTGAATACAAACGCTTAGCAGCAAAGGCTAGAAAAGTTCTTTCGCTCTAAAAAAAATGGTTGGAAGAAATTTTGCGTAAGTTTATCTCTTAGATCTCCATCTTTGCTGGTTTGGAAACAAATTCGGCGTTATAGAGGATCATCTAATGTACCAAATATTATTTCAAATGATCCCTCATCTTGGGTGATCTCATTTAGTGACAGATTAACCCCTCAGTTTGTTCCAAATCTAGACTCTTTTCCCTCCCCTCCCTTTCCTCTACCTGCTCTTTCTAATATTGATTGTATCTTTTCATTAACTCATTCACTGCCACCACGATTTTCTTGAAGTTTATCGAGATGCCGCCGTATAAAACCGCGGACACGCTAGGCGTGCTCGCGGCATTGCTTAGAAAAATAGATTTTAGTAAGTAAATTTATTATAACGTAATTTAAGGTTCTCAAACTTTTTTTACTAAAATTCCCATGCATAAATGAATAAAGTTTTATTGTGAACTGTAACATTGGCGTTGTTAACAGTGCAAGTACATTTGTTTTAATAATATATTGAGTGACAATCATATTTAAACATATTTTCAGTCTTATATGAGTGAATTCATCTAAATTATTAAACCGATAAAAAGCTTTGAACTGCAGAAAGTTTGCTTACGTTATTTATCTCGTATTATCGTAATGTTGGTTGATTGGCCTTACCTAATTACATAAGTATGAATTAAATTCAAAATATTCAAATGAAATAAATTGATTTCTTAAACTTTTTTTCAGGAAAAGATAAATTTGTACCGGAAACGGAAGATATTAATGATGACAAAATTTTTAGCGAGACAAACGAACAGCAATTGATTTTTATATAATAGAGATAATTTTACTGTGCGTGTGTATGTCGCTGTGTGTATGTATAATTATATAAAGATATACATCGGATAGGTACGTTTATTTTTCATTGATGGCGTATGGAGTTGTATAAGCGACTTCATATAAGTAGTATATCAGTCATGTGGTACCCATAACACAAGCTCTGCATACTTTGGGGCCAGATGGTGCTGTGTGAAATGTCCGGCATTATTTATTTATTTAATATTTATTCATACATGACACAGTACTGTATACGGTAAAAACAACGGTCCGATAAATTATGCCATTCCGTTTTGTCATCAAATACTGGTTAAAAATCTCATATCGCAAGCTTATAACTCTGAAATTAGCGAAGCGTTTAATAGAATAAAAAAGTTTGGGAACCTAAGGGTAGCTTCAGTAAGTGAACACACCTAGCGTGTTCTCGGCACTACAAAATACCTATTTTTCGTAAAAAAATCTAACTAGTTTTTTTAAGGAACCGCTTCAATATGCCATAGCCTATCCTTTAAAAATGATGCACTAAAAATTTGAACAGAAAATCTGGCCTAGTTTTGGAAATATAACCGAAACATTCAAAACACGCCTGGCGTGTTCTTGGCGTAGAGACTTAGATTAGCCTGAACACGCGAGGCGTGTCAGTGGCAGTGAATGTGTTAAATGAACTTACACAGGCACTTGATGGGTTAAAGCATGGCCGGCAATCATTGAACTTTAAATCCTGGCCGATTTATAGTCTATATAGAACGATAGTACTAACATAGTTAACAGTTCCTCTCCCCCTTCTTTCATACTTCTTTCCTGCCCGATCAAGGCGTGTTTGTTTCCTATTTTGCTATCGACATCAAATCATTCCAAACAAACCAACCAACCAAACTAACAAGCAACAGCTGTTGTAGTTTCAAAGCTAAATGACGTTGATTTTTAAATTCTGGAAGTAATTTATATTTATCCTCTCAATTCCTGAACCTGTTATTTAATCTCGCAGTAATGTACAAGTGCTGTGTTGTGAGCTGTGCTAGTAAACGAAAGGACGTCAGTTTTTTTATGCTTCCGAAAAGAGAGATTGGACTCTTGGACTGGACTTCGATTGGAATAAAAGACTTCTAGACCTGAAGTTTTCAAGATCTTCGCAAGCAGTATGATTGTGTGTCGAAAGCATTTTTAGAAGAGATTTCTCGCTTCAACTCGAGAGCACATGCCTATCCAACGTAATCTGCTGTTACCGAAATGTCTGTCTATTGGTGTTCTTCTGCTATAATCACCAGTAAGTACTTATTGTACCTACTTATCTTACCAAAATCATTAAATAATAATTATAATAATAATAATGATAATGTAAGCAGAGCTTGTGTTATAGGAGCCAAGTGACTGTTAAACTACATAATCGACTGGCCTGTCAGCTCAGTTGGTGGTAGCCTTCTGTGCTCTAAGTTGAGGGTTTGATTCCCTCCCAAGATAAACAATTGTGTGAAAAGCATAGGTGTTTGTTCTGTATCTGGGTGTTATAAAGTATCATAAATGTATGTATTTAAAAATATACTCTTATAAGTATTCTATCAGTCATCTTGTCACCATAAATAGATGATGTTGTGTGCATTGTCCAGCAATATTTTTTACTTATACCTTTATTTGTAAATACATGCATATTATACATAGAAACACCAATAGAAACAACATAGAACGTTAAACACTCAACATTATTGCATTTGGTTATGTGTGCTTAAATTTCTTTTTTTTCCAGATAGTACTGTGATCATCATGTGATTACACACCATGAAACTACAACATTTGGCTCACACCTACTCCAAAGCAGATTACACCTAATTCAAATGTCAACATCAACATACCAGCTGTTCTCGGCTTGTACAGTCTGATAAGTGATGATGGTAAGAAGCCTGATGACTCTTGTCCCTTAAGAGATGGGTGGGCCATTGATATGAGATGCTACTTGTGTAGACACCCTTGCCGCATCCCATTACAGTCTGGGATTTCTCTTAGAGCTGGTGAGGACAGCTGCATGTGGGGAGGTGCTGAGGACCTGATAAGATGCAAATATGCCTTTCTTTCTTGAATTCAAGGCCGCTTCCGTGAAATAATCAAATTTTCTGGACCAGTTTGGCTATCTATAGATTGTTTTACGCAATTTAGATAATTCTGTATATTTCTGTAAATAAATGTCTAATTGTATAATCAATGTGTTTATTATGATTATCAGGGTCTTTCCTTTGTAGATCAATAACATATTTTAAAATAGTAAGCAATTGTATGCAAGCAAGCAAAAAAATATACTCGGTAGAATGAATACCTTGCTGATGCTAAAAGGTTCATTCAAAATAAAAAAGTTATCTGTCATATGGGATAAGGTGAACATGTATTGGACAGGATTTCGTCTATGGGAGTGCCCCGTCTGATGCGTTAGCATCCTATAGTTTGTGGGTTAAAGGATAGGTCTCCGGAAGTGGATGGCATTCCTTACTCATTTTTAATTAAGTCACCTGATAAAATTAATCAATACTTTTTAGATCTAATTAATTTTTTTTTTAATATGGACATGTACCAGATGACTGCAAGACTCAGACAGTTATTCCTATTCTCAAACCGGGGAAAAATTGTAGCGATCCAAACAGTTATAGACCTATAGCCTTGTCTTCTGTTCTATCAAAAGTCATGGAACACATGCTGAAGTTTCGATTGGAATGGTTCGTTGAGAGTAACGATCTTTTGGCAAGGTCACGGTATGGGTTCAGGAAAGGTATGAGCACATAGGACAGTCTGAGCTTGATCACTACTGATATTAGCATTGCACTGGCAAAGAAAGTGTTTTTGACCGCTGTTTTTCTTGACATACGACAACGTTCTGCTTCCGGTACTCAGGAATAAACTTCAACAGCTGAGCATCCCTACGAGGCTTATTCGCGTTGTTTGCAATTTACTTATGGAAAGAAGATATTAGTCAAAATCGGAGGTTCCCTGTTATCTGCAAGAAATGTATGGAAAGGACTACCACAAGGCTCTTTGCTCAGCCCATATATAGCCTTTATACATATGATTTGAAACAACCATTTTGAGCTTTCTGTCAGGTCCTTCAATATGCAGATGATTTGGCATTATACATTCAATCGAATTCTGTGGAAGACACAAGAAGCAATTTAAATACGGCCCTTAGACTTTTGGACGAATGGCTGCAAACACACGGATTGTCATTATCTGCACCTAAAAGAAGCTGTGTGGTCTTTACTAGGAAACGATCCCTTCCTCCTATCAACCTTGGTTATACAGCAGAAAACTATATATAACTATGGATAAAATCGACAAGGTACAATCAAAATGCCTAAGAATTATAATTGGTGCTGTGAAGTCTTCCCCTATAAACGCAATGCAGGTGGAATGCGTAGATCCACCACTTTCCTTAAGGAGACAATATCTATCAGATCGTTTTTTCTTTAAACTTATACAAAATTCTCATCATCCTCTCTTGCCAAAATTAAATGTTTTGTATAACTTAGTAAAACCTTTTGTCGACCATGATCACGATAAAATTCCATGCTTGATTCGTAGTTTTATTAAATATACACATCCTCTACACCCTGTTATTCAAAATCGCTTAAACCCTATGTTTTTAACCCCCTACCCAGCCTTAATATATTAACCTAACATCGTTCTTGATTTCGGAATAGGCAAGGGATCCCCACATGCCCGCGAAATTTTCAGAAAGGAAATGGATAACAAGTGCCGTAATTGGCTTTCTATATATACGGATGCATCCAAATTAGATAACACAAGTCCTGTTGGTGCTGCTGTTTGGATTCCAACTACTAAAATTGTATTGAACTTTAAATGCCCATCCATAGCTTCTGTTTTTACAGGAGAATCTATAGCTCTATTAGACAGTATTCTTTTTGTAGAATCCCACAATCTAAACAACTCAATTGTGTTTTCAGACTCCAAAAACTCCCTTCAATCTATACTCTCCGTTCTAAATCCAGATTCCCTATCATTCTTAAAATTCGAGAAGCTTTATTTAGATGTCATGAACTAGGTATTAATATTGTTTTAGCTTGGATCCCTGGACATTCCGGCATTCCTGGAATGAAACAGTGGACTCCTGCGCAAGAATGGCTATAGGTACAGATGGGTTCTCATGAATACCTCAAAATCTTTTAACAACAACAATTTAACAACCTCCTGGTCCCGTATGTGGTCAAAGTCTAAGAGACTGAAAGGCAAACATTTCGGCAAAATTCAACCTGAGATACCTCCTAAACCATGGTTCTTTAGTTATCGTGAAGCTGACAAAACTACTACTTCTACCATTTGTCGTTTAAGATTAGGGCATGTTTGTACCCCGGTTTTCCTTGCCAAAATAAGGGTTAGGGACTGTGAATGTGAATGTGGTTTGGATGAAGGTAATGTTGAACATCTCCTTTTCTCTTGTCCAAGGTTGCGGCTATCTCTGCATGATGTTACTCCTTCTGAATTCCCACGTCCTTTCTCCTCTAAACATCTTCTCTCCCTTGTATTTACCCCGTTTATATCCCTACTATGTAAATTTATTAACATTAATAAAATAAAGTTGTAAAATAATATATTATATCACTATTTAGCTATTAGCTATTACTAAACATACTAATCATAGGTATTTATGCAAAAAATGTGTTGTCTTTGCTTGTTGTGATGTCCTTAATGCTTTAGACATATTGAAACAATATCCTTGATAAAACATTTTTGAGTCTCCCTTCGATATACTGACTTACTTTCAATTTACTCAGACTCAAACCTCACATAATTAAATCCTGTCGACACCGACATTGGCAAAATTGTGGAAAGTAACCACAGACGCCATAACCAAAAGAAGAAGAAGAAGAAGAAGAGGGCTATTCGTATAATTAATAGCATGGGCCCCAGCCCAGAGAATCAATTAGAAATAAGTTTAAAGAAATTAATATTATGACAGTGCCTTGTTAGTAGGTATATATACGAAAACTTAACGTATGTGCACAAATATGTACATTTGTTTAAAAAAAAGTTGCGATAATCATAGTATTAACACTAGAAATAAAGATAAACTCGCTGTTCTCACTGTTAGGCTCGCTAAAGTTAACGTTTAGAACGCTTTTACAACGCTGGTCTTCCGTGACGATGGAATTAATGGCATAATTAAATCTAGGTGCCGGTTCCTCCTAACCCCAGTTCAAGAAGAATCCGGCAAGAAACTCGTCTGGTCTTAACACTTCTTTGTATGATCCTTGCCAATTTGTGATGCCGGATGCCGAGTCGAGTTGGAGCAGATTAATCCCAAGCTTTTTGTCATCTAAATAATCAGATATTTTATAATATGCTTGAATGGACAGTTTCTGATTAATTACGTTTTTAAATTTGCCAATCGACAAATCTAACACGTCGCTTGGGACCTTGTTATAGAAGCGTACACTTTGCCCTATAAAAGACTTATTAAGACACAAAATAAACTTTTCTTTCGTTCTTCTTCCTTTCTTAATGAAGAAGAAGAAGAAATACAATATCGATGGTAGGAACTTATGTGTGCTGATAGCGTATAATGAGTGTAGGCTTATTAGACATTTTCTTTGGTTCCATTTACATATTAAATACATGTTTCAAACTACAATACATAATATTGTTTCGAATTCGAACGTAAGTACTATTTAAAATCTATTGTTTCAGAGAACATAATTTAGGCGATACGCGATGCGAAGAGACTATATCTATAATTTATGTTATACCATTTTGCTGTAGTTCCTAAACCTAATTGCCCCATGTAGGATTTCTCTTCTCTATGGTTCCTACTCTATTATTTTTTCTCGTATTTTGTCGTTTTTATTCGAATAATGCTAGGCTAAGGCTATTTTTTTTATTTTTATCATATTACAGCTAGCCAATAAAACAATTAATTGGGTATGGCTGCTATTTTCGACGTTTTCAATCCTTTAGCTAACGTAACTCCACGTTTTACAGAGGAACAAATGCAAGATTTCAGTGAATGGTTTCAAACAAACTCGAAACCTTTGCTCACTATAAATGACGAAGAGCCGATAAACGTTATATCAATTGAAATGCTATTGGACTTCCTGAAACTTAAAAAGTAGAGTATCTATTCATTTCATTATGGATTAATATCGGCGAATAAGCAGGTAGGTCCAGGTCTACCCTATCTGTTAAAATGAGCCATGAACTGAAAATGTGCTGTAGCCATTATCAAATACAATACCTATTGTATTCATGTATTCTGAGATAATATTATCTTAGTATTGCTTATGTCAAATAAGTACAGTAGTACTAACTTAACCGTTACCTACCTATTTAAAGGCTCCACAGAAGAAGTTTTCATTATCCAAGCTATGGTGAAATTATGAAGGAAGCAGAAAACTTGGAAGCAGGCGATTCAAGAATTCTGACTTGGGAACAATTTATTTACATGCTCAATAAATGGGTTTTAGAACCAGATATCAAACATGAACTTATACTGGCATTTCAGGCAAGTGTACCTACCTAGAAGTTAATACCTTATTTGGTAACGTAAGTCCAGACTATCTTGTTATTCCATATCGATAAGCACCTCTAATGATTCGTCAATTAACTTATACCTTTTGTATGAGGTGGCTTACCTGGATGGAGAAACAGTCAACAAAATTCATAATCCGCTTGCAGATTTGCAAGTACTTACGTACTCACAACTTATTTAGCTCAGCTACTTACACTGCCTTCTAACAGTGAGCTGGATCAGTTGAGCTGCCTATAGATTGTTTTATAGATTGATTGTATAGATTGAAGGTAGGCACCTAAGTAAACACTAGGTATTAATTCATCAGGTTTCATAATGACGTAAATACCCTACCTATCTATTGAATTGTATATCTATATACGTAACTACTCAGGTATGTACTTTAATTTTGCAATTTTATAGGTGTTTGATACAGAAAAGCGAGACTTTTTAGAAGTTGAGGAAATCGAAAGCATCGTCACCACATACGCTGATGTGTTCGATGAGGCAGAAACTCTAGAGCTGTTACGTGACGCAAATGTACGTGGAGATGGCAATGTTTTCTACGAACATTTTGTCGAGAGCCTGTTTAATCTGGCGCCTGAGCTTTACGACTTAAAGGTAATTAATGTACCTACTTGCAATAAACATTTGCTATTTTTGTAGCAAATGTTTAATGCCTATAATATATGTTGGAAAGTAAGTACTTTACTTCGTAAGAAAGGAGTGAATACGGGCAGGAAGATGATTATAAAGTGTAGGTACCTACCTACTTCCTAGAAGTTCAAATGTTTGACCGCGGTGATGTAGTTTTGGTTTAGCAAGTAGCTACCAACTGTAATGGTAAATTAAATTTCAAATAGTATAGTAATAGAACCTATAATAGTAATAATAGTCATTTTCCAATATCAGGTTGGTTTCCACAACGTTATTTGACCTGCAGCATCTAAACGTAGATTTACATCTGTATCATTATCAGTAGACACAGAATCGTTGCTTCCTTCTGTTATAAAAAAATTGTTAACTGCAGACGGACTTTCTGTTCGAGAATCCTGATGAAGATCCTTCGGTACCTCCAGAACCTATTATCGAAGAAGAAGAACCCCCACCCCCACCACCACCGCCGCCGCCGCCACCACCACCACCACCTCCTCCTCCACCAGCAAAAAAGGAAAAGGGAAAGAAAACTAAAAAAAATACGTGATGAAAAATACGTAATACATTTATTCTGACTGCCTATGTAATTATTGCTACAACTTCAGTACCTTGCCTACCTACCTACATATCTATCAGTTTAGTAGTTAATGGGTTTAAAGAATCACGAATTACCTGGTAATTTATCGATGAAAAATAGTTTACGTCTTATTTAATGACCGACTGGCCTGTCAGCTCAGTTGGTAGTAGCTCTACTTTCTGCACTGTAGGTAGAGGGTTCGATTCCCTCCCAGGATAAACATTTGTGCGAAGAACATAGGTGTTTGTTCTGTGTCTGGGTGCTATAAAGTATCATAAGTATGTATTTAAAAATATATAAGTATTCTATCAATCATCTAGTCACCATAATACAAGCTATGCTTAGTTTGGGATTAGATGGTGTTGTGTGCATTGTCCAGCAATATTTATTTATTTATTTATCGTAAACAAGGATTCACAGTTATTAATTTAGTTTAATATAATAAAGTGTAGATATGCCAAACTTTAACCAATTTGAATCCACATTTTGTACATATTCAACTCGCTTATAACTCATGGATAGTATAGGTATGAATATTTAAATTTAAAAAAACCAAAGAAAAACCAACAATTAAAACTAAGTATTATGGTAGTGGCACCAAAAGTTGACTTACCCCCAAAAGTTGACTGACAATACAAAATTACAAAAAAATGCCCCCGCCACTGGCTTGGAGTTTCCCACGCGGCAGTTAGTCTTTTGCGGAATGCGAAATAATGCACAAATAACATTATACTGTTACCTACCTACCTTATTAAATTGCAACGCGGCGGCGTCTATTTTTTCACCACCTAAGATACCTACAATAATAACGAAGCTTATTATCACATTATCACATTGACCCCTAGTAGGTATTGGACTTTGGGTTCCGATTGACACTTTGAATGATTTACTTTGCGTTTGAGTTCGGACTTGTGAAGGTAATACCATAGACGAATTAAACACAAATACCTACCTACCTTTTGAAGTGATTCTTTTTTGTTATAAGTGCTTTGAGTTTGAACACAAAATAAATACCTACCTAATTAGGTACTTTGAATGACCTTACGTTGGAATTTCGAATTGTTGTATCAGTGAAGTGTGAACCAAATAAACAATGGGTAAGTCCTAGTTTTATTTGACTACATGCCTACTATACCCAGACACAAGTTTCTAGTTATTGTAACTAGATAGTTACTTACCTAGGTACCTATAAACTAAAGATGCGTGCTTCACAACCAAGTACCTACTTAGTCATAACTATTTAGTTAGATACAATAGGTAATTAGGTAAGTACTACAACACTGTAAAACTAATGAATAGACAGGTTGATAATTAGTAGCCAACTGTGTATTTGAGTAAATACTTACCTACCTATACCTACCTAGTTGGCGTTGGTTGACTGACGCAGAATAATAAAATACAAATACCTACATAGGTAGGAAGTATCTACTTAGGTAATATTTATCCATAATATTATTATAAATTCGAATGTGTCTGACTGTCTTTTCACGGCTAAATGGCTGAACAGATCGTGATGAAATTTGGTACGGAGATAGATTGTGTTTTCCGGACCGAAATAGGTTACTTTATAGTTTTTTATACTTACGCGATCAGAACACATTATTATATATATTTACGGGTATTTATCGCGTTTATTTACCTATTTTTCCCGACGTTTCGACAGGTTTACACTCTGTCGTGGTCACGGGATGACTGAACTGAACTGAAATACCCGTAAATATATATAATAAAATAAGGTTACTTTTTAAGTAGGTTCCTAGTACCGGCCCGCGGCTTCGCATGCGAGGTAGGTATCTACCACGCATGCGAACGCACGCACCCGTGGCTTGGTAATATTATTCATTACTAGAATCAATAAATTAGTTAAAACAAGAAATAAATTAAATTACTTACTGTTAGGTTTAGGTAGGTACCTACTTACATTAAATAATATATACTTACCAACGTAATGTGGTTTTGATGAGGAGTAAAGTAGGTATCTACCTACCTACATACATATGTATATTTTTTGTTTATATTAGAAAAGTGAAGTTGTAGGTTATTAAAAATAATGAATTGAATGAATACATTTTGTATACTTACCTAACAGATTCAAAACAGAAGGATTGGCGGCAAGGCAAGAAGACTTGCCTAAGACTAACTGCACCTCGCAAAAAAAGGTGTTCAGAAAATGTTCAGAAACAAATAAAGAAAATGTTCGTCCTGAAGTCAATGCGTTCGGATCGTAAGTAGCATAGCAATACCTTCACACATAAAATTACCAAAAAATAGTACAAAAATTACGAAGTGCTTCTAACCTGTATTCGAATATATTCGAATATTCGAATACTTTCTCACCCGAAAAATAAACTACTTATTCAAATTACAACATTTTCAAATATTTCCAACACTTAGGCTACATTCTTTATAAAACCAGTAGTATACTATAATTCACTATTTTTCCTAGTTTTTTGTGTTTTAGGTTATCTCAAATAGTACCTGATCCTTCCGAGGAGCAGATGAGCTCAGGATGGCTGGATGGGGAAGTGCTGAGATGTTCAGATATGAATAAAGAAAATGTTTGTCCTGCAGCGACTACATCCGAATCGATAAAGTGTCGGTGCCGCCACCGACAAAATAATACGAGAGTAAAAGCTCGTGTTTATCAAAATATATGACATGAAAATTTTTAAAGTGCTTTTTCTGATTGAATTATATATTTACAGGGGCCCATATGAAGAACCAATGGTGTCACTTTCACATCAATTTAATCAGTCTAGTGATTCGGAAGAAGATACCCCTCTACTCGTAGAAGTAGAAGATAATGAACAAAATGCAATTTTAAAAGGAAATAGGATTGTGAATATTGCATATCTCTTTGAACAATTAAAAAATATAACACATGATCCTTTTCAATGTAATTTTAAACATTTCGGTTTTGTAAAAAAGCAAAGAATAGGATTTTCCTCAAAATATTTTTTTAAATGCAGATTATGCAATAAAGTAGAAATAATTGAATCTCAAAAATCATACCAACAAGAAATACCTATCAATCTAAATGTCGTCGAAGGTATTTCGCAGACAATGATTGGTCAATGGTTGGTCTCAGCTTGACGAAATATGACAGTTAACCGACACGTTTGATATGTATAAACTCTCTTGTATTCGTTTTTCGAAGTAAAGCTTGGATTAGGAGGAATTGGCACCTATTCACCTAGTATGTAAGACGTTTCAAAGTGATCCTTGTTATTGTATTGAATAAAGTATCTTTTGACTTTTGAGCTAATGCTCTAAAAAATTACTTCACATTACCATAGTGGCTATATTCTAATATTTATAATTGCGTTATTCGAATATTCGAATAATTTTTATTATAAGATTGAGTCAACCATACGTAGTTTGCCAATGGTGAAAATAAGTAGGTATATAGGTAATTGCTTATAAATTTAATAATCACAGACAGTACCTATGTTGATAAACAAAAACCTATTTTTATTACTCTTTCACGGTGCGAATTGTGAACTCGAGCCTCAACTCACGGACCGCGGATCAAACTCATCCTGATGAAGATTCTCTAAATCGAATAATGAATCGAAACAGGGTCGGTGTCTCCATCGTCGCTAAATAAATAAATACGCGAGTAAAACCCTTGTTTATAAAAATGTATAGTACAAGAGGTCACAGAGGTCACAGAGGCTTTGCGCCACAGAGTTCGTCTCATAGGTCAAACTAATAGGTAAGTATTATATGACTAATATTCAAAGAAATAAAGTGTAAATACCTACTAGATTAATAATAAATAAAAATAATTAAGTAGCTACTTACAAAATAACCGTGTTTTTGTTTGAAAAAGTACCTAGATACCTAAGTACAATGTACTTACTTATACCTAGGTACCTAATTATTTATTTCATCATCATAATATCAGCCGTAGGATGTCCACTGCTAACCATATCTCTGGTAATCTATAGGGCCTCAAAATCTCGTGCAGCACCCAACGGCTTCCAGCTACCTTTATCAGGTCGTTTTCCATGAAGCGGGAGCCATCCTACGCTACGCGCTTTAGAGGTTACAGGCAGGTATGTTACAGGCACAGACCTATCTCTATGGTTACAGGTTAAAAACACAGATACCTACGTAGGTAGATAGGTAAGTAGGTTCCTAAGTACTTCTATTATTTATCTATTTAATCTGCCGGCAACAGCAGCCGAGTCAAATTCTCTGCTACAAAAAAATATAGGTCCTACTTAGATACCTATTATTTACCTTACAACTAGTTCGTTACAATATTTTCTGTAAGACGGAGGTACTTATTTCTATTCTGTAAAACCTGCTTCTTATTATACAGGACAGGAGGCTTCGACGAAAATAGATTGAATAAATAGGAAGGTTAATAAGTACGTACCTACCTAAAATTGTTAGGTCATCTCATCAGTATTATTTTGTTATACGTAGGTAGGTAGTGTACCTATTAACAAGGTTTAGACATGCATAAAGTAGGTAGGCTGAATGGGGTAAATTGAAATAAACAAAGTAATATTTTAAGAAATGGGACGTCCATAATCATATTGTACCTATAATGCGCATGTATCTCCTTACTGCTCATCACTGAGACTATCTTTATCCCACACTTGTTAGGTGAAATAGCATGCATTTAAGCCGCGCCCACGGTAGTGCCTTCCCAATTTAAGCATTTTGTTAGATTAAAGCAAGAAGTAATGATCGAAGTGGTTATTATACGAAATAAGAACTTGATAAATCAAGCTTTGATTATATTTATACAAATTCTCATTTTTAAGCTTTTTGAAAAAGAAATTGACTGTTCAAGTATTGGGTACAATTTTATTTGTTTGACCCAAAAAATGACCGGTCCATTGACGCATTCAACTAATGGAGAAATAGCATAATTTTACAGACCTTATAACTTAGAATCTATCGCTTTAAGATAAAAATAAAATATCTCAAATTAGTTTTAGTCATTATGTGAAGCTAATTAACAAAAGCTGAACATATGTTTTCTGTGTTTTTGATTATTTTGTTTTTTATTTAGTATGAAATCTTAATCTGTTCAACTTTAGGAATCATGTTCAAAACTTGAACTTATTAATATATTTACATTTTATTCGTTCAACTTTAAGGTGTTGTTCCTTAAAATGAACAGATTTCCCTAAGCAAAGCCAGGCTTCAATTTAATATTTCAAAGGGTAGAAAAGGGCCAAATAAACTGTTATCAGATGATAAAGAAGATGAATTGCGACATGGCTTTTAAATTTGGCCAAAGTTGGCTTTCCTGTAAACGCAAATGATGAAATTAAAGGTTCGAACCTGAAACCAGGCAAAAAATGGTTGCAGCTATTTTTGCAAAGGCACCCTTGCATCACGAAAAGGCATGCAGAAATCATTTCTAATTTATAAATGTCTAAATGTATAAAACTAAATTCATTTAAAATGTTAGTTCAATTATTGGAGGCAAATCGTTCATAATGGGTCGGAGTTCATCTATAGGGGAAAAATACAAAATCTTCGACAAATAGTAATTTTGCATAAAAACTAGTAGACATAGTAATTTTCTTTTTCAGCAGTCAAATCTTGAGTATATACGTAATTATTAAAAAATACTGGCAAGCGATAATATCATAAAGTAAAGGAGGAAAAGCTACTCAAAGTTGTCAAAAACGCTTAATCGTTCATTTTTTGGTGCCACTACCCTACAATAATTGCAAAAATCAAAAACAAAAATAGAACATAAGCAATAATAGGTACCTATATTTTTTTTCTTTAGCAAAATCATGTTTTTAAATTTAATATATGAAATATCATAAATTTAAAATATGTTTTAAGTTGATTAAATACCAATCGCATTATATGGATGTGTTTGTGTGAAGTGTATGTGAGAAGTGTGTCTGAAAAGTGTGTGTAGTGAGGTAAGTAGATGATAAAAGTATGATTTAAAGAGACCATAACTCAACAAGTATGTAGGTAATTAGACATAAGTAGTAAGTATACTCGAAACAGAATGCTGCAGTTAAAAATTGAGCCAGTAACAACCAAAAACTTGTTTCTGCACAGTATTAAACGAAGTGTTTACATGGTGCATAGATTTCAAGAAGTGCACATACCTACCTATTGAATTTTATTTGTTGAATTTATTATTCTCATGCCTACTAAATATACACACAAAATTTAAAAAGAATCGCTCAAGCCGTTTCGGAGGAGTTTTGTTACAAATACTTACAACCTATGTGACACCTACCTACCTACAACCTATGTGACAAGAATTTTAGATATTAGATTTTATGTAGGTAGGTTTACCTAAGGTATTTTACCTAAGTACCCACCTATGTACTAAATATTTTTTTAATGACTAAACGATAGGTACATACATTCGGCGATGTCAGTTCAGTGCATACTACTAGTATATTTAAAAGATTTACAAAGCATTCAGCTTTGCTTTGACTAGGTACATTAACCCTAGACACCTAACCTTCGCCGAATCGACGAGTACACAACAGAAATATTGCTGTCAATTTTTGGCGCACGCGCCGATCTTAGCGTCCTCGTTTGTCAACTCAGTGTTCGCCGAGTTCTCTCGGAAAGCGACGGAGTCCGGCTCGTAAGTACTATATTTTTCGATATATCACGAAAATATTCGTCGTTTCGACGAATGGTTAGGTTTTGTGTTTTATTTTTTTACAACTAATGTTTATACTTTTTTGCAGCTTTTACTATTGCGTCTAACCGATTGCTGTCTGATGACATTATTACGAGTCTATTATTGGACGAGGGAGATGTTGGTGAAATGGAGGAGTTACAGAGGAGAAGTGACAGCGAAACAGAAGATAATGTGGAGGTGGACGATGTTCAAAGCGATACTCAATACGACCCTTCCGATCACGAAGATCGATCTTCACTTGCTTTGCAAATCATATCAAATAAAAAAAATCGCATGATTGAGTTCTACAACAGCACTAAGGGTGGGGTGGACACTTTTGACCGAATGTGCTCAGTGATGTCATGCAGCAGAAAAACTAATCGGTGGCCAATGTGTGTCTTCTGCGGCATGATAAATATATCGGGTATAAATAGCTACGTAATTTACTGCCACAATGCTTCTGTGATGGGTCAGAAAGTAATGATTCGACGTGATTTTATGAAGAAGCAGTTTACTTAGTTTAGTTTAGCAGTATTGTATACGCAGTTAGTAGAGCACTGGCTCAAAATACGACTGGAAATTCGTACTATGCCCACGCACGTAAAAAATAAAATCAAAGACATATTAGGAGCAAATTCTGATGAAGTCCAAGGTGAAGGTCAAGCTAAAGGTCAGTTGTCATCCAGCAATGACCTGCAACCAGTCGAGGCTCCAAATGTAAGCAAAAGAAAAGTCTGTGGTCTCTGTTCCTATAAAAAAAGGCGCATGACAAAGTCATATTGCTCAAAATGTAACACTGCAATTTGTGGTGATAACAAAGTTGATTTTTGCATAAAATGCGCTTCAAAATAATAGCTTTTATATTTTTTACTGAGTGATAAGACTGTTATAATTTATGTTCACCTAAGAAAAAAAAGCTATTTTGTGTTGTTTTTTTTTAATTTTTATTTGTCGAAGTATACATCTCCTTCGATCTCAAAACCTAGTGCCGTATAATATAAAGTTTTATAATAAATATTTATGTAGCAAAATAAACATTTATTGTTTTATTTACTAAAATAATACTTTGTTTATGTATTTAAGTAATAAAAAAATTCTAAACACTTATTATTAGATAAAATTATAAGGGCCAAAAATTGTTCGTCGAGTCGACGTATTAGGTTAGGTTTAAAGGAGTATGTGCGAAGGTTAGGTGTCTAGGGTTAAATGAAGTCCTTCGATCTCTCGATCATTTATCACCCCGCAGGAAAAAATACCAGTAGGACACGCCCTGCCTGACCTGTAGGTATGGAAGTCGCTAAATTAAATTGACAACGCACTTAGGTTGACCACAGTAGATGTGCGAATGACAATGATGATTTAGCGACCCCAGCCTTGAACAATGCGACTGTGGTGCTCCAACACATTCTATGGCGCATTTACTCATGTGTGCCCTATGCCCTCTCTGTCCAACCAAATACTTACACAATGACCACAGATGGTCTATTGCGATAGCCAACTACAACTCTCAAACCATAAAACGACTGAAGCATCGACACGAAAAGTAGAAGATAATTTTCCAACTGAATTGATCATTATTCGCCGATTTCTTATAGGACCTATTCCGATTGAATCATGCTTCCGTTTCATAATTACATTACATTACCATGCCAACTACTATACCTTCTATTCTTATTTCATCATTTTCCCGTTTCATACAAGTTGCTGATTCAACAATTTAATTATTGCCAGTTTAGTATGTTTGTTGTTTTAAACATCAGTATTCATGAGCACAGAGATTAGAGGTTCTAAATACCTACAATATTTTTTCTTGCCTGTGTCAAGTTAAGAAGTACCTAGATAGGGTAACAAACAATCAGGCAACATCCATTATCTAACAGATTATGGCAATTTTAAATATTTAACTAATATTACTAATTCATGGTGGTCAACTAGTTGTACCGCTAGTACAGCTACAGCTATCTCACAGAATAAGTTCATAGAAGATTAAGCGACTTACGGACACGTTTGTCTCAAATCAAAAGCCAAAAAGACTCGTATCCAGGCGTTAAAAAATGCATCCGTTATTTTTTAGGATTATAACAATCTATGGTTATTTTACTATTCTTTGCTCTGTGTTTTCTTTCTTTCAGGAAAATATTCCAAAAATTACATTATTTTGCTGTTTTACTTTGTGTATCCCGGTGTACGCATTAGTAAGAATATTTTTAACATTGAGCATTTTAATTGGATATCCCTACTTTTAGTTGGTGTCAGATTGAGAGTAAAAACGAAATAAATAGGACATAACATGGATCTCGAAGACAATGCAATGGGTCTCACCCAAGAACAAACCGATAAAATACTACAATTCCAAGATCTAACTGGAATTGAGGATATGTCGATATGTCGGGACGTATTACAAAGACACCAATGGGATTTAGAGGTAATTTCACTGGTTCTTTATTATTTAGATCACTTAGCCTAATCGAGTCTAGTTGGTCGATCGATTGATCTATTTACAGTAAATTTAGTCTATATTTATAGTGGTTTATTGAATATTACTAGATAGACAACCTTAATAAAGGCTTGCAGTCGCATCTTTATTCCATAGCCACTTGTGTCTGTTTAAACAAGTTTCCCATATTTTATTCGTGATTGGTGCTGATCCTAATTTCATTTATTTATTAACTGTCAGGTAGCCATTCAAGAACAGTTGAACATAAGAGAAGGCCGGCCATCTGTCTTCGCCACAGAAGCGCGGGCACCACCCGTTGTTCACGACCACATAGCACAGCATGTGTTCACAGATGAACCAGCAGAGGGTCCAGGAGGGGTGCGAGGCCTTCTAAATTATGTTGTAAACCTTGTTGTATCGGTCTGCTACAACACATTCTCATCAGTCTTCAATTTACTGTTAAGTTTTCTCAGGAATGATGACAGAAGATGTAAGTATTAGTTTGTTCTATTGTTACGTCTGTTATTCAGTTTGTAAATACCTAAATTACTAAAATGTAAATGGAAGTAAAAATTCAAAAATACATATATGAAAACTCCAAAAACTCCAAAAAGTTGATGCAAGTTTTGTCAAGTGCAACATGCATCAAGGGGAATATATAGCTATATATTATTATTAAATCTTGTGATTGTGCTATTTTGCTTGGTTTCAGTGGTGACTGACCCACTGGGTGATGTCATGGGTTTCATTAACAGCTATTCAAATAAGTATAACCCTCACCCGGTGTTCTACCAGGGCACCTACGCACAGGCCCTCAATGACGCCAAAAACGAATTGAGGTTTCTCATTGTGTATCTACATTCAGAGTTAGCTACTGAAACTCAGAACTTTTGCAGGTTGGTGAAGCAACTTTGAATATCTACTTCAATCTACTTCAACAAAATCACTTTTTTATAATTTTCTTACAATTTTACAATAGAAGGTTGCACTAAGCTAATTAACAATACATTTTATAACATGGTTCACTTTGTACAACACATCTGAAGCAAGAAATGATATCAAGACATTTTAGGTCTAAACATTTGTCTTTGGTCTCTATGATTTTCTAGGTATAATTTGCATGTATTAAAAAAAAGTATATAAGTACATAGTATATTAGTAATGTGGTTCCCATGACGTGGGCTAGATGATCCTGTGTAAAATGTACTGCATTATTTTATTATTTTGAATTGAACAAAACTTAACTGGTTTTCAGGACAGCTCTGGCAGACAATGATGTGATCACATACATAAACACACACGCTCTATTCTGGGGCTGTTCTGTGGAAACGTCTGAGGGCTGGCGAGTGGCCCAGTCCGTCGGTGGGCGCCGATACCCGCTGATATGCGTTGTGTGTGTGCGCGACCATCGAATGACGGTGGTGGCGCGAAGCGAAGGCTCGTGTTCTGGAGCGCAGCTTTTATCCCGTCTGCGGCGGGTTGTGACCGATAATGAACCACATCTGGCTGCAGCAAGAGCTGATAGGTATGCCTTTTATAATATACTTATACAAACAACTGACTTAAGAACCTCTTCCCTTATTTGAAGTCTGTTAAAAATGGGTACAACTTACTTGCTATTGTTTGCTCTGGTAGGTACCATATCGTTTTTCTAACTTTCCTAATTAGCTTACCTAAGTTATTACAAACTTCTCCTGTCGCTAGTTATTTCAAACATGTATTGTGAAAGGATTATATGGATGCAAACCAGCCTATCAAAATGATTCATTTTAATCCGGGTATTGAAAGACTTTACCAATGGTTCCTTCCTAGCTAAGATACTTTTATGTCACTAAAATAAGTAATTGTAAAGTATGATTTTTACTGATGATACAGTAGAGTAGATGAACCTGCCTGCTGTTCTAATGGTTGGTTCAAAGGTTGAACCTTATCCTGCCCAAACACTTTCTTTGTAAACATTCTCTTTTCTTTTTCTAAACTTAGTTTAGAAAAGATAAAAATTACAATGATTTTTAGAATAAAAATTCTTTAGATGAATGACAAAAGTCTTTATCAACAAAATAATATGCATGTAAAAACACATGTTTCTCAAAATGTACAATGGTTCAGGTGAATTTGTTATGAAATTATAACATTCCAGGGTAGAGCGTGAGGTGAACCAAAGACTGCGCGCGGCGCAGGACGAGGCTTACGCGGAGTCTCTGGCGGCCGACCAGGAGAAAGAGCGTCGCCGAGCCGCCGAGCGCTCATTGCAGCAGCAACGGGACGACGCTGTCAAACAGCTAAAACAACAGGAAGAGAGGCATAAACAAGATGTAAGTACCAAGGTTCCTATATTAAATCCTACTTCGTACTTGTACAGCGGACTGGTTTCCGTTACTGCCTAGTAACGGAACCAGACCGCTGGAAGAAATGATAGAAAATTTGCAAGGGTCCTTTTGACTCAATATTTATCTTCGGCGGCCTCTATTATGTGTTTTATTATATACTACTAACCTTGGTAAATTGTCATCACTAACAAAGTATCCAATGGGGGCCTTAGTTGCGGAAACCAGTTGATTCTCCAAATACCTATAAGTACATATTTTAAATGGTTTCGGTCAACCTAGCTGGCAGCCAAGCATAGGCCCACCTGATGGTAGTACTAGATGCATTACCCCATGCATAGCGCTTTTTCCCAGAAGTCCTTGTTCCAGTGTTCTTTAAACCTAATAGCAATGGAAATGTTTTTATTACAGTAAAACAAACGCTTAAGACTGAATTAGATTTTGTCAGTCTCTGACGTCAGTTCTCTTCTAAGCTACTGCTGACCCGCAGGGTTACTATTTTAAAGTAGCAATAGAGAATGCAATATCTTTATCTAAATATTTCTCATGTCGCTATAAAAAATCTTATTATTTATAGCAACATGAGACTACTAAGAAATTAGGGAACGAATGTCGTTGCTTATTACCCGCCTGTCGACCACCTGCAGATGAAAACACGCTTATAGCTGAGATATTGCTGGATTCTGTTTGTTTACACCTGTGTCCAAACGTAACAGTTTTAAAATAAGTTTAAATTGTCATTTTGTTTCATTATTGAATTGATTTTCCTAATATTTTAAACAGTTTTATTTCACCAAATTTCATGGTTTACATCAAATTAGATGCTTCTAAAGTGAGCGAAACATGTCAAATTACTCTTTGATGTAGTAAATGACAAATGACGATCGACTATGACTTTGTGTCGATAATATCGACAAAAACATTTTAAATTGGCGAAACTGGCAACATGCTATTATTGGAAAAAGAAGACGGAGAATTATGATATTATGTTGTTTTAGATAAAGGAGGCACGAGAAGCGATTGCGGCACGCCTGTTGCCAGAGCCGGCAGCGGGATTGGGCACATTGGCGCTTCTGATTCGGCTGCCTTGCGGCGAGAGGCTTACCCGACGGTTCACCATCAAACACACTACTCGGGTACAACACTTGACTTCCTTCACTCTTATTAGATACTCGGCGCTTTCTTGCGTCGGGTGGCATGTTATGTTATGTTATGCATTGTATGTTGGTACTGGATTTTTTTGGCCTAATGACTTCGTAATCAGATTTGGCCACTCATACGAACTGACTTTTCTCTAATACCCATAAAATAACACCATTGATTTTGGATCCATATTATTTTAATATTTTAACATTACCCGTTAACCTATTTTTAGAACTCCTTAAACCCTTTACCAGGCCTCTGGCAAATCCTATAGTAATAGTGATTTTTTAATAGATTTGTATGAGTAATAACGTTTAGTTCGAGATTTCATCAATTATATTTAGAAAATTAGCTTAAAACCTAAAAAAAAACATGTGGGAAAACATAATCTCATTGCCTGTCTAGACGTTGTCAGTTATATCAATATATATCTAATCTAATATCTAAAACTATAATGTACAAATGAAACATTAATGTAGGCATTTTTTTTTTCAGTAATAAAAAAACTTTTTATTTGTCTTCTAAATTCATTTTTATGTAAAATGACCGTTAGCAAACCAAAAAAGAAAACACGCGGCCAATAGCTAGTACAAAATAAAGATTTCAATTAACCGGGCAATGTACATATAACTCCCGCAATAAGGGGGCGTCCATTAATTACGTAAGGCATTTTTGAGAATTTTTCGACTCCCCCTCACCCCTTGGTGAGATATCGTAAGATTTTCCTCAACTCCCTCCCTCCCCTAATCTCACGCGAGATTCTTCAAAACTTCTATTTGGGCTGTAAACGTGTTGGATTATTGAGAAAAAAAAAAACAAAACTTGTGCTATACTTTTATTGAAGACTAGCAAAGACCAGTATTTGTGAATATTAACGTAATCTAAAATCATAATCATAAAATTAAATAATGAATATCAAACATAAATTAAGAAAATATTTATTCTAATTCAGTCCATGGAGACTCGTGCACGGCCTCAAGAGTGACTACTGGAACCAACATATCCAAGTGTTTTTCAATAAAATTATCTGCTCCTTCAACTTCGCTCTGAATTAGCCACTCTAAGCCGTTGTCGCTCGCGCACAGAAGTTCAGTAGCTCGTCTTGTGACAATCCGCGAGGGTAGCAATTTGCGCGTTTGCACAGTAGGTACGTGCATGATGGGCCGCACGTCGATGTTCTGCGACTTTTGTGATGGATGAAAAATAGGTACCGCATGTACTGTAGCATCTCTCGTCTATATTATCACGTAAACTTGGGCAATAGAGGTCGTACGGCATGCTCATGAAGGCGTGCACCGGTTAAATCGGTAGGCACTGGCGAATTAAAAATGGTGCAAATGATTTTTCTGCGAGATAAATAATTACGTGATATTTGCCAAGACACCACCCAAAAGATGGCCGTAAAAGTGACATTTGACATTGATTGTGATAATATTTTTTTGTGGCCCTGGGTAATATTTCTATTTGGACGTTTTTGACAGTTTGTGGTAGATTCTTTACCAAAACCTGGTAATAATATTCTAAAGTCGATGTGGAGAACCCTCAGTCCGTAGCCTGCTTAAGGGTTAATCCAATGTTATCCAATGATAATAAAATCGCGGTTTGAGCGCCGTGGATTAGATCAAAAAAGGAAAATAGCCAATTTAACGATAACCGCTGTAAATTAACAGAATTGAGGTTCAGATTTAGTGGCTGATGGATGCTTTTTATCTATCTTTTAATTACAGGATCTTTACGACTTCGTGTTCAGCCATCCCCAGTCGCCGGAAGAGTTCGAAATCACCACCAACTTCCCAAAACGAGTGCTGGCCAGCGGGTCTTGCAGCATACAAGATGTAGGACTCAAAGATCGTGACGTACTCTTTGTCAATGATGTGAACGCGTAGAACCTATGCATAATAGTCAATAGAAGTACTCAATAAACATTATTGTGAATAGAGATGACATTTTAATAAGGGCTTGGGAGGGGTAGATGTTCCTAGAAAAAAAACTGGGGTTACTCTGGATCCATACAAAAGCATGCTTTGATTATACCTAAACCTGAAACTTCTAAATTCTAAATGACCATAAATATTAAATTTGCGCTTTACGTTCGTAACTGGACTTATTTTAATTATGCCCCTGGTAAGTCAACTAGATGGCCCTAAAAGGGTTATAGAAAAGATGCTGGATCTTTTCCCGCGCAGATATAATGAATATTTTGCAATCATGTAGTAACATTAAATGTATATATAAGGTATGTCGTACGACATAAAGATCCCTAACAGGTGAAGTTTCGCTGATTGGTTTCTCAAGGTACGATTTTATGTCGCAAAATTATTTAGGGCTCGGTACCACGTATCAAAGAACTAATTACTGATTTATATGAATCTTAACATATTATTTGACCGTCTCGGAAGTGTTAAACTATAAGAATTCCATTATTAATTTATTGTTAATTTAATGAAAGGAGCAAAATAATCGTTTGCTGCCCCGTTCGACCCAAGATTTTTCTACCCAATAAGTATTTAAGTTTCCGCTCTGATTCACATTTACTTATTCTTACTTTATAATGCTTAATATATTTGAAATACACGGCACAGTGTTACACTGAAACGAAAATATGAAATAACGTTTTCATCACATTAGGTTAGTGACCTATTAACACATTAAATATGGACTTACTGACAGGAGTAACAGATAAGATCGGTAACATAGAAATAGACCAAATTAAGAATAGGTGTTAACCCCCCAGGTAATTAGATTATCTATATATCTGTGATCTGTCTTTAGTGATTTTTAAAGTAAAATGTTCGTAAAAATTTAATGTAATATAGTTATTGATATCTTTGACACAGTGGACTAAGGTCCGGCTGAGACGCAGAAGGTTGTGAGTTCGATTCTCGCCGCGGGACAAATTTTTGTATGATCTGCAAGTACTTGTCTCGGGTCTGGGTGTTTCTATGAATAATATGTATTACAAAAAAATGTATATAAGTAGTGTATCAGACATGTGGTATCCACCCATAACACCAGCTCTGCTTTCTTTGGGGCCAGATGATGATGTGTGAAATGTCCAGCATTATTTATTTCTTTATTTTCAATCATATTCATTCAACAAATTATTTACAGTTTTGTAAATGTGTAAACTACAATAAATACATGTCTAATATATATACATATAACACAGCAAACCTTAAGTATGATTACGTGTTTAAATTTATGCTGAAATTAATATTATGATTCGATAAAATATTTATACAAATAATTTAGTATCCATGCTGCATAAAATATACTAGTGACTTGCATTTTTGGTTAGAATGGGTCATATATTTTGGGTCGCTCTGGGATAAATATTTATTGGTTATAAAAATTATGGGTCGAATGAAAAAGCAATCAAAAATCACGCGTTCTAAGTGATTGGTTCATGATTTTGTAAAGTAAAAATTAAGATTACTTAAATACAATCCTAAATGTACTCATATGTAGACTTCTATTGGATGTAAATCTTCATGTATATCGTAGGTACATTATGTGCGTGAGGACCATAATAATTACTTGTAGTTTATGTATTGTATGTAAACAATTGATTAGTTGCTGTTGTATAAACCTATATGATATTCTTGCTGTATTTTAGTAGCAGTAATGTGAAACTTAACGGTACTTAGTGGATCCAAACATGTGTGTTTGATGCCTAATGTTATGTTAGATTTAGTTATTACAAGTCTATCAATTCCTGTTGCTGTTGCTTTATATTTAAGTAGAATTTTCGCTGTGTTACATTATTTACTTGTTAAGTCGTTTTATTATAAGTTTGATTTGAGGGAAAGTACAATCAAGTCTGACTGGTTTACATAAAGCTAAGTAGGTAAAACTACTCTTTCGATTTCTCGTACAAAATAATACGAGTATATGTTTATAAATATGTGCAAAATAAATACCTAGGTAATTATGCAATTTTATAATTGTATAAGGAGTAAAGACATTAATATTAAATGGAACGAAAATACAAGGTGTCTCAGAAGGTTTATAGTTAATGAATCGATTAAAAAAAAGTAAGCCATATATAAAAAAAATATTGATTAAGTACAATTTATTTCTTAAAAATATTATCGTCATACGCGCGATCCGCTCCCGAAAAGCTTTCCATAGCGACTGAATTACCAAGAGGTTACTGATTGACATACTCGCGCGGCTCAGATTCGTTGCGTTCACGCAGTAAGGCTAAACAAACAAACTTTCTTTTGATACCTTGTATTATTCCATCTTCGTCGTATCGTGTGTGCCACAAAGTGTTTAGAAAAATGTCTGTATTTTCCCATTTCTGTTATTTCTGGGGATAAAATGGCACATCGTTCGTTGAGTAACTAATAATTTTGTTTATAGTATATGAGAATGACATCTCCGATTTAATGATATATATTTTTTCTGGAGTATGCGCGCACTAACTCTGCAGAAGTAAAATACAGTGGAATTTGAAAATATATACATGGCAAAACCATTGGTGAACCAATCAAAACCATCTCCGCTTTGAACAAAAGTGACGGATGTAAAAGGTGTAAAAAATATACAAATATTTTTGTGGTTGTCCTTTTATTCCATTGCTGAGTTAGCGTGGCCAGACTCAGCTCCTTTTAGTTTTTCCCTGAGAGCATTTCAGGCTGGCATTAGGTATTAACTCTCTTCTTTTCTCCGTAGGTGGTGGTATATTAATGTTACCATACCTTACCAGGCAATACATACAAAATATTTAAGGTAGGTATGTGTATGTATAATTAAAAATATCTAGAAGCTCTGTAAGATGTGTCTATAATTATGCATTTATTTCAACATGAGCTCCATATAAAAAATGTTTTGTTTTGTAAAATAGTAACATTTATATCTAAACAACTCTTTCATTTGATATTTCTCTTAACATTCCCAAGTATAAGTATTAACCTACATAATGTGCTGATTACTTTAAAATTAAACAAGTATTCAATACGTAGGTACCTTATTTATTTTTGTTTATAAGAATGAACAAATCATACAAAAAAATTAAAACGTTTCAGCTGGAATGTAGGCACTTAATATTCACAGAGTACTTATTCGTATTTACAAACTAAAAACATGGCCCTGAATAAATAATAAAATCGATCACGGATATAATTATTTACAATTTTGATAAAAAATACATCCTTGTCTTTCTGTACATTGAGCTAATACTAATAATCACAAAATGTACTTATTCTAACGATTTAAATTCTTCTATAAACAGTTTAAAATAAATACCTATTACTTAGTAATGTATCTGTTGGATGTTTACTGTGGGACATGACTCAATACCCTAAAATTCTTTATTAAATAAGTACCTAGATTCTTCACAACACAATTTGGTGTTTGTTTTTAAAGCTATATTAAATTTTATTGGTGGAATCTAATAAGTACAAAAGTTCGATTTTAAAATGTCACTGTCACAAAATAAGACATGACGTCTCATAATAAAATGTACGTAACACTTATGGTGATTCAAAATAATTAAAAAAAAAAAATTATATTCTTCGTATCCATAAACAATATGTAAATTTATATTTTGAATTTATGTGACATGTTTATGTATGTCTGTTTTCATATAGCTATCGTCTAAAAACCTCCACAATATTATTTTGTCTTTTGTTTCTTATTTATGTACACAACCTTTATTTAGCGTGGCATGATTTTCATTCGATTTTTCGTCTTACAGTTTTAGGTCCACTTTAACCCATAAACGCGTGCACACATTCTTCTTTCATTCCCTGCTTGGAAAGCAGATCTAGGCCTGTCTGTGTGAATTCTATAGGACCGCATATACATGAGAAGTGCACGCATTGGTTGCTGCATTTCAAGGCGTCTTTCCCAAAAACTTCTGTAAGGAGGCGGTTGCTAACCCTACCTTTGTGACCTTTCCATGACGAGTTCGACTCTGAGAGCACGTTTGTGACTGTAAATCTGAAAGAAAATTTAAGTATGATATTAGATAATGGATGGCTCTAATTCTGTAATTTCGCCGTACTAACTAATATTTCTTAAAACACGAACGATATTATTTTGTTAATTAATATTTTTAAATGACACTTCTTAATTTTATCAAATTGACGTATGACTGACATGGTTTTGCTTATTTTATTCAGTCATGATGGGTAGTTTTTGGTCGTCTTGCGAAGCTAACATTGCACTCTCATATTATTTATTTTTCTCTAGTTTTTTTTTATTAGTAATTTTGGTGTTTTAATTTAAATAGAGCTCGAGGTATTGACTTGGATGTCAATAATTGCTATATATATAATAAAAGCTTTGTGTTTTTTTGATTCGAGCAAAAATAATGCGTATAATTATTTTATATTAAATGACACCATTTTAAATAAAATATCAAATGACGAACGACAAGATACAACTTTGTGACATCACTATAAACAATATAAACCCTTGACACTGGCCAAATTGACATTATTATGACACATGTCATAATCGAAGAAGAAAACTATTATTCCCTACTAATATTATATTATCATTACATAGTATAAAACAAAGTCGCTTTCCGCTGTCTGTCTGTCCCTATGTATGCTTAGATCTTTCAAACTACGCAGCGGATTTTGATGCGGTTTTTTAGATAGAATGATTCAAGAGGAAGGTTTATATGTATAATACATGCATAATATAGTAGAGAAACACTGATAATTTCAGAGGTTTCTAATGTGATGTCGTAAATTAAATGATTTTTTTGCGTTTACATTGCAAATGCTGGCTGATGTATCAGCATTGTACCCGTGCGGTCGCTAGTATTATATAAATATTATATGCGAAAGTAACTCTTCTGTCTGATTGTTACGTTTTCACGCCTAAATTGCTGAACCGATTTTGATGAATTTGGAACCTTGGAGAAGGACATAGGTTTTTTATGTAGGTACCACGCGTGCGAAGCCGCGGGCAGCTAGTTGAATATAAATTGACGTTTGACTTACGTGTTCTAATTTAGTCATTATGTAAAGAGGTGTTGATTCAAACTGCGGGAAATGCTAGGAAAATCAATTCAATAAAGGAGTTAAATGACAATTGTAATTTAAAATCGTTACTCTAATTTAGACTTTGGTCAAAGAAAATAAGGTTCGTATTTTAGGAAGTTTTAGCTAGTTTGGCGAAAGTACAAAATCAAACTACCAATGACAGACTAACGCAATCGACGCACACTCCACAACGTAGGTCCTACACTAGATGAGGATACAGACTTTTTGTGGACTTTTTCTAAATGAAATGAAATTTATTTTGTATTTTTTAATTTATTTTGTATTTGTATTTTTTGTATACTTAAATGAAAACTAAATACTGTGTAGTATTAACCTAACCTTTTATCCCTTACCTCTCATCTTCACTCATAGTTTCTTCAAAATTCTTATTAAATAAAATATCCTGTTCCATTTTGTTGAAGAATATCAAATGTACTCGTTCACTGAAAAAAATGGCGAAATTAATCAAACACTTGCCAAAATAGATTTTTAAAATAAAAAAACAATGAAGTAGTTCACTATTATCACTATAATTATCATTTTTTTTATTAAATAGGTATGTTTTGTGTTTTATTAGATAGGTATACATTTTCTTACCATCTAGGATTTGATCTTGAGAGCATGAACTTGATAAGCCCAAGCATAGGAGTGATCCCCGTTCCGGCGGCCAATAAGTAAAGTTTTTTCACTTGTTTTAACTGCAAAATAAGAGCATTTGATCATATTAGGAGCATAAATATGGTTTACAATGTAATATTCTACTAGTGGGCGCCCACTGGTCGAAGTTCGACCATAATTAATTAATAATTAATGTATTCTTTATGCATAATTTAAAAAAAATATTATCATTCTGTACTCCTTCCCTATATAAACTATAAGTGTGCGAAATTTCATACTCCTCCGTGCGCGCAATTTTCGTAAAAAGGGGTACGAAGTTTTTGGTTAACGTATTAATATATAAGTTTAAGTATGCTTTGTCCTTGTCATTATAATGTGAATAAATAAAGATGGAAACATACTTAAATCAAATCACCCAAAACATTTTGAATCGTCTTCTTACATGATAGTGAATCTAAGCGCCGGTTCCTCCTAACCCTGGGGTTCAAGAAGAATCCGGCAAGAAACTCGTTTGGCTGCTGCTCTAATCGTCTAAACCTTCCCATCTTGGGTTTAGGTAAGGGCCTCGACATCTCTGTCATTACCCTGGCTTCAACTCGCAGGGGCGACTGCCCCTGGGTCAGTGGGTCTCGTTGCGTTCTGCAACGGTACGCTGCCATCTTGGCGTTTGCGGTGGCCTACTCGTTTGGTCTTAACACTTTTTGTATGATCCTTGCGAATTTTGTTACGGATCGAGTCGAGTTGGAGCAGATTCATCCCAAACTTTTTTGTCATCTAAGTAATCTGTTATTTTATAATATGCTTTAATAGACACTTTCTATTTTATTACGTTTTTAAATTTGCTAATATCTAACACGTCACTTGGGACCTTGTTATAGAAGCGTACACTTTACCCTATAAAATACTTATTAACTATAGTGACCTTAACTGTGGGAACAGCGAGTTTATCTTTATTTCTAGTATTAATACTATGAATTTTATGAACAATTTTAAAAATTTATGTTTTGATGCACAATTTTTTTTAAACAAATGAGCAATTGTGATCGTACATTAGATTGTCGTATTATATACTCGTAACTTCTGACAAGGCTCTGTCATAATATTTTTTCTTTAAATTTAAATCTATATGATTCTCTATGAAATTGCACGAACATCTCTCTTCTGCAACACGAATATCGTGTTAATATCTGCAGCGCAACAGGATGCCATCGGTTTAAAGAGTTTATTCTCATAAGAGCAAAGAAATACAGTTCACTTAGACTTATAATGAGAATAAAATTAGTTAATTTACTGGTAGGTAAGTACATTACTAACGTACCTAAGTAATTTTGTTAAGCTAGTGGCGAAGCATGCAGAACTTAAAATAACTAGGTAAGTAGGAAGGTTTTTGTTTGCAAAAATATATAATTTAATAAGTTAACTATTTACAATAAAACCACTAACCATAAACAAACCAGAGTATGTACAACTCTATGCGGGTGTTGCAAGTGTTCAAAATGAATAAGGGATAATCTTGTCTATTACCTTTTGCAACTGGAAGTTTCCATATGGCCCCGACAGCGTCACCGAGTCGCCTACTTTGAGGTCCGTCAAATGTGGCGATAGCGTGCCCTTGTCGTATCTCTTCACCGCTAGTCGTAAGGCAGGACTCTCTCCATCTTGACCCCAACCGTCGCCTACAGGAGTATACGATCGGACACATTCGGCGCCTGAAACCATATTGTGTTGTTTTACCTATATATCAAAATTGTAATGCAGGACAAAACCATTCCCGGCTGTTCTAAAGTCTATACCTCCATCACTCGAGTTGATATATTCAATAATATTATTAAAAAGTGATAGTGGAAGCCGATACATACAAAACTACCAAGGAATTAGCGATATGGTTTGTATGTTAGCTTACCCACAATGTTGACACATTTATACCGAATTGTTAAATAAAAAACTGAAAAAATAGGTTGTGCCTTATTAATTGACTGATCTGCATAGAGAAATGCGCGTCGAAGCTTGCTTTACATTGTAAATCGGTACAGAAACTAACTGACTCTGAATCGGATTGTGAAGTGCGACATAATGTGGATACTTTACGATGATTATAAGCGAACAACGTATTGGCTGACCCCGAGACAAGCATCGCAACAATGCCGTAAAGCGAAGCTTACCCATAGAATGGTTACCTATATTAAATATGTTTTGCAATAAAGGCAGACATCTACTGTGCAGAATTGCGGACAATGATAGCGAAGCTCGTAGAGAAACAGCCCCGACTTGTCAACCGATCTTCACCATTACTTCGCGATAGCGTAATACCTAATACTGCTCGAGAACAGAACGGCAATTTTAAACTTTAACCACTAATCTTTTTTATGCAAAAGTGCAAGGAGTGGTTGTGTGGTTAGAAATAAATAGCTTTCCGGTGACAAACTGTACGACTGCAAACTGAGCAGCTTCACCGTCATGGACACTGTCAAACAATACGAGACAAACCTCGAAACCAATAAACACACTCATGCTTTTGCTAGAATCAAGAGGTATTTACGTTTTAAATTTAAAATATCAGATTAGAAGCTGGTACACGAAGCGGTATTGCGTGCCTTTTACAAAGCAGAATACGAAACTATGTTAAGAAATCAGTGTTTGGATGCAGAAACAAGCGTTGAATGAAAAGAATATGAAATAGAATCACAGACAACTTATAGCGACAACTTGTAAGGATGCAACATGATTTGAGCGAACGAGTGCTTCTTTGGAGTATTCCCCATCTAGGTACAAGCACGATTTTAAATTCATAACTTCGATGTTGCTAAAGTACTAAAAAGGATCTCACCGAAGGATACACCTAGCAATTGACAGGAATTCATAGAGAACACGATATAGTGCTAATCTCCATACTTTAATGTTAAACAGAATTTTGCTTGTTCGTTTAGCACATACGGTGAAAGTGAATGCTTTTATATCAAACCTACATCTAAACAGAAGAAGAAACTGAAACTAGACCAAGAAATCTTACAAACTAGAGATAGACTTAGATCTTGGAGCAAACACTCTAATTCTAAGGCAAAACGACAAGCTGTTGAATAAACAAAATTTATATTTCAGTGGTTCTTTGAATAAAAAGTGTACAATGGACGTGCACGGCAATGGTTTAAACTCGACAAATAGATGCAAGATCAGTGATTCATAGAAAAAGTAATGAGTATTTTCGCACAAAAACCGGTACTTTGGTTGTGTACTATTCCGGTTACAAGTTCATGGACAAGGGTACCTTCAAAGGACACAAAGAGTTAAGACACGACAATATATGATTGCAGCAAACAAAAAAAAAACAGAACCTGTCGCTTTACATAATCGGAGAAGCGTACACTATCAAGAATTGCAGTAAATGTTATGAAATAATGAAGGTAAACAAGTTAACAAACAGGTTAACAAGACAACCTCTGTGGTGCAGTGGGCCAAAGTCCGGCTGAGACAAAGAAGCTTGCGGTTCGACTGCCGGCGTGGGATAAATGTTTGTATGTTCTGCAAGTATTTGTCTCGGGTCTGGGTGTTTCTATGTATATGTATGTATTTACAAAAAAGTATATAAGTAGTATATCAGTCATGTGGTACCAACAACACAAGCTCTGCTTATTTTGGGGCCAGATTATGCAATGTGAAATGTCCGGCATTATTATTATATTATTATTATTATTCATTCTATCAAAGTGTCCACAGCCTTGCGTATATTGCAGGATATGTCGTAAATGGATACCTACACATGGACAAGAATGATGCACAAAATATATTACTGAAATACAAATATAATAACCTCCTGAGCATTGTATTGGATTCCGGTATCTACCGATAGTGGACCATAAGGTTCATTATCGTAACTCTTTACTTGGTCCAGCTAATCTATAAAGGGTGAAAGGCAAACACTTTAATGACTCAATAAATTTTATGATAACGCTTACATTATGTAATCAATTTATCGACTGTCTATAATTTCACCCTTAGGATTAAATTCGGAGTCGAAAACTTACCTACGCTCAGTTTTGTATGTCAAAGTACTGAATTTTGAGAAATACAATTAAAAACTCACGCTTACGTTGTTCGCTTAATAATAGCGATAGAGGCTGCAGTATTATAGCACTACGACAGTATTACCAAGACGGACTTTTGGCTACCCACCTGTTAAAGTACTGTTATCTCGTTAGACTTACCGTCGATCCGTTTATGCACCCTTACATGGTGTCCTATGGGCACGACTACGGGCCCCGCTCGCGGCGCTATTGACAACACTGCGGTGTCGTGACTGAGTCGTGTCGTGTCCGTGACGGTACAGGTCACGTTTCGCGGTGAAGAGACGAGAGTGGGCGCGCCTAGGGTCGCCTCGCCGAAACCTTTCCACACTGCTGGCTCCGATTTGAATGCTGTCACCTGTAAATTAAGAAAGGAATAAATTCAATGTCAATTACATTATTTTAATCTGAGTCTTAGTATGTCTTATATATATCATATGTCTTACGAGTATGTCTCTCTCTAGACCACAATAACTATAAACTTATATTTTCAGTTTCCAGCAATTAAATAAATAAATAAGTAATGCTGAATAGTTAACACAGCATCATCTGGCCCCAAAGTAAGCTGAGCTTGTGTTATGTGACTGATATACCACTTGATTGATTGACTTGATATACGAAAAAAAAAGACAGCGCTTTTTCGCTTGCCTACTCGTTAATTACTTAAACGCATTGAAAACTTGTAAAAACAATTACGAAATGACATTTTAGTTTCTTACTCGGATTGAAATAATAATACGCTTTAAACTTGGAATTAACTAAACCCTCATACGAAAGAGTCAAAGAGTAGGTACGATCTTTAGGTCAGCCACCTCAATAAAACTTGCTCGACGAAATGGTACGGTTTGAAGTCGTTTCAAAATCAAAGGTATTATAGAAGCAATAAAAGCACTTGTGTCCTTATCCTCACCTCAATTTTCCCGCTTTCAGCGAAAACCCTCAACTGTAATGGCTCACGCAGTTTAGCCTCTGGCATGATTTTAAGGGTCTTTAACCACCCGTTCGTCGCCACTTCAATGAGTAAGCAACCGTCTGTCATTCGAGCGCATCCTCCAGGATTCGCTAAATGTCCTGTATACACGTATATCGCCAATTTAGTGGATGTTTGTATCCAATCGTACCGCAGCGGTTGTGGCGAATCTGGAGTTTTGCCTATTTTAGTTTTGACTGGACTAGCTGCTGCTCGCCTACTTATCGAGACCGGTAGATCGCTGGATTGTATTAAGCTCTGCATGATTTTGCTTGGAGGATTTCCTTTATGCGTTTCTTCTTTATTAATTTTCTTCCTCACAGGTGTTATACAATTGGCTAAGTTTTCCATTGACTTCCTGACTAGTTCTTGAGCTTTCGACGGTTCTTTTAGTCTGTCCGATTTGGAAGATATACTAGAAGATTCGAAGATTTCCTCAGCATCTGGGACCTCGGTCCGTAGAGGTCCGACGAGGCATTTGGCTAGGAGGGAATCATAGTTGACCCAAGGGTGAACTTTGTCAAAGAGTTGTGTCGCGTCTATTCCAGAACCGCGCATTAGTTCTTCTGGACCTGAAGCAGTAATAAAATATATTCAGCCAATTATAACTTTAGTGCAAAATCATACTATTTCAGAACAATATCAATACAAGGGCTTACCTCCAGGATGATAGGGTAAATAATGTGTGATATTGTAGACTCGGCCCCGAATTGCGAGCCACGCGTCGTCTGCAACAAATGTCTACTTTGATGAATTCGTATGAACTAGGGTCCCTAGGGGACCCTAGGCACTATGGAGATTTAAGGTTCTTTAAAAATACGTATATTTAAGTGTAACTATATTATTCTAATGCAAATAACTTTGAAAGGTACCCTACATAGATACCTATGTTTTTTTTTCATTCCACGTTTTAAATCCGAGCCCAAATTGGCTAGGTGAGTCTTACTTTCTGTATTGTGTGTTGCAAGTTCTTTGGGAGAGACTGGTCGCATGCGGCCGCCAACTCCGGTGAGGTCCTTCCCAGAGTTGCCCAGTCGAATCCAGTCCATTAGGCTGTGGCCCGGTTGAAGCGCACATTTGTTGCGAGGGTTGCCTGGAAACGAAAAGTTGTAAACCACTAAGAGCTTCACACTGTACTCCAAAATAAATGTTTCAAGCTTTAAAGTTGAAATAATAGAAGGAGATAGAAGGGTAAGAAAGGCCTTTGTATAATATCATAATATTGTTGTTGATTGTTGAATCATAATACTGTTGATTTTGCCTCTCCTTTCCGCTTTGCTGGATACTCAGTCTTATTAGCAAATACCTCGAATACAAACTCGTTCAATAAGATAAATTAAAGCTTAACTTGCTACTCGATATTTTCGCCTCTAAGCCCGAAGTTTATATGACCGTAAATAAAGTTAAACGAAATGTTTTGAGTATCTAGCAGGGGTTATTTATTGAGTGCTAGGAACGATCGACCTACGAGCCGGTGAATATAAGAGCCATACGATTCTACACAATTTCATATCATCTTCAAATATGTATTAGGTAGTTAGTTGGTTCATGATTCTTGTGTAAATATGTAGGTTCCTCACCTACCTTAGGTATATGATGACTATAATGCTCACAGTTTGCCGTAGGCATCTTGGTGAGCGTGAGCTTAATATAATACAATATACACATTGCGCTCAGCAAACATGTTTGCCTTCCCTACGTTGACTAAAAGCACCACGAGAAGGTTATTGAGCATTTTGTATTTAGTTACCTACATTTCTGACAATGGATCAACACTGGCGCTACTTACTAGCTACTGAAAATTCGTAAGAGACAACACACACGCACTACGAAGAACGAAAGAGTGAGGCATACTTCGGTCAAGGCTAACTTAAACAGATTCATTGTTAGTAGTAGGTATACACATGCTATCGGAGCACCCCTACGAGTACGCAGCATGTCTAGAGGAAATTGCAAGTTTCATAGTTTTTCAACAGCTTTCTGGCAATAACGTAGGGTATAGAGGTACCTTACATTTATTATACTTTGAAACATGAAAGCTTTTGTTTCTATTTCGATATACAATAGCCAATTTGCTTTTAAACTGTATACTTACCTACTAGGTCACGTCAGGTTGAAAATGAATTATTCAATGTTTGGCCCCAATCGTTACCTGATCCATTGTTTTATTTTAACCCCTCAGCGCCAATTTGTAGGGATGTATGTACATGTATACATACATCCCTTCCAAATGTATTCCTGCTTTTTATGTTATAACCACCTACTTAAAACAAGTTTACTTACATACTTATTAGTTATTTTATTACTTACTAGCTGTTACCCGCGACTTCGTAAGCGTATGCTTAGAACCTTTATTTTTATTTCTGTAATAAATGCATTCTATGCATCTAAAGAACATCTTATAAGTTTAATCCCCTATTTTACCCCCTTAGGAGATGATTTTACAAAAGAGCTGAAACACGTATTTCTTTATTTCTTACCAAAAGCCTAAATATTAATTTTCCCAAACAAACTTTCATCCCCTATTTTACCTCCTTCAAGGTTGTTTTGTGAGACAAAAAGTAGCCTATGTTCTTCCCCCGAATGCAATACATCTTCTTACAAATTTCATCAAGATCCGTTCAGCCGGTTAGCCGTGAAAACGTGACAAACAGACAGAGACACGTTCGTATTTATAATATTAGTATGGATAACTTGTAAAATTATCCTCAACCGCTGGGTTGAGGTCATGGATCCATGATTGCTGTCGTATGTTTACTGTATTGTTTGCTTGTTGCAGATTGGATAACTTTAAGGTGTCTATGTCTAACTTAAGCTTATGTTCGAGGGGTGAAAGCCAACTCGCCAACAACTTATAATTATCATTGCATAGTATAAAACAAAGTCGGTTTCTGCTGTCTGTCACTATGTATGCTTAGATCTTTAAAACTACGCAACGGATTTTGATGCAAGTTTTTTAATAGATATAGTGATTCAAGAGGAAGGTTTATATGTATGATACATGCATAATATAGTAGAGAAACACTAATAATTTTAGAGATTTCTAATGTTATGTCGTAAATAAACACATTTTTTGCGCTTACATTGCAAACGCTGGCTGAACCCTACGAGAAAGATCAAAATAATGTACTACAGTATTGTACACAAACAAAGGTCTACAAAAAAGTCCGAGATGGTTTATGTCTATCTCTTGGGTTATGTTATTCTCTTAGATAATGTTGTATATAAAGACATTCTGTAGTATATTTAGTATCACCATTGCACCCGTGCAAAGGGCGGCTCGCTAGTAATGATATAAACTTCGGTCAGCACTCTATGACAGCAAAATTATACTTACATACCAATTTTAGTTGTTTTGTTTAAATTACATTATTGACACTGGCCATCGAATGTCTTATGCTACAGGGTAAAGTTGAGGGTATAAGAGCTTGAGGAAAATCTCCAATAAAATAGTTGGACCAAGTCATGACAGCGCTGAATGGTTCCCTATACGAGTGCATTAGACAGGCCATCATCACAGACGAATGACGCTGAATTATGAAGCGAGCCACTACTCCCGGTTGGACGACCACGACCACTCTGCCAAGAGCGACTAAGGAGAACAAGAGTCGGTTAACGTACTTCAGTTCAGTTCAGTTCTTGGTTAATGGGATTAACATACTTGTATTGTAGTGTCAAAACGCACTTATATCATTCTGACGGTTTAGTCATGAACTGTCACTAGGACAGCCCTTGTGTAATCCTCGCGCTCCTAGACACACCACGCAAACGGAGCTAATTATTAAAACCATTAATATGTTATCATATTAAAATAAACCTTTCAAGAACTCCCAAAACATATTTTAATTAATAACAATACATTACTAACCAATCCCATAACTTAGCTTTGTACGGTAAATACCATCCTCATAAAATGTGAGTTAGTCAAGGCCTTGGCAAAGCAGATTGCAAGTTCGGTAAATGTTGAGCAACTTGGGCAACAAAATCTTTGTAGCTTCAGATTCATTAAACTTTGTCCAAGATAAAGTTTGGTTATCAGTTACTGAATAAAATAAACGTCTCGAGGCAATATATCAAACCTTACAAAAGTTCTGTCACGACTTTCGAAGAATGTTTTACTTTTCTCAATAATTACTGTCTAATTATAATATCGACATCTTTGACCTATCTGAACAAGGCTATTGGATTTTGACGTCATAACGTCTTCTAAATCGATGAACGCCGGCTGGACCCACGAAAAAGCATGACTCATGATCACGTTCCGCCTGAGCTGACCGTGCAAGCGAGAGCGCGGAACAAGCGTGAGAGAGGAACGATCGGCTCATCAATGTTTTCTTACGACGTTTTCACGTAAAATTTTCGTCCTTAAACCGACTTTACAGACAACCATTTTTTTCGTCGATGTTTTTGATTGCCAAATAAGTATTTACATTCTACAGATTAAGATTAGTATCACAGTAGCAGATATAATGTTGGGTTATAATTATAAGTTATCATAGTATGTAATTATATAAATATATACGGTCTTCTATCAGTCATCTAGGTCCCATAGTGCAAGCTAAACTTAGTTTGGGGCTAGATGGTGTTGTGTTGGTTATCTACCAATATTCATTTGTGTTTATTTATTTAATGAGTCTGCGATGTTCAAGTTCAAAGTCAAAATATCACAAGGACAACATTGAATGGTGTTGCGTAATAATAGGTTGATTATTGGTGCCGATTCCTTCTCGTTGACTATACAATTATTTTACGCTCAATATTGGTATTGGTTGCCTGGTAGAGATCGCTATTAGACCCGCAATAAGACCGCTTATTGTATTGCCTTAAATAAGTTAAGTTATTGTTATTTTAATATTACGTGTGGTAGGCAATAAAGAGTTATCTATCTATCTATCTATCTATTGGTACTACTCGTATCTATCTAAAGTTTAATATTGTGTGATTGTCTAACAATATTTACTTATTGATTATTATTTACTAGCAACCCGCCCCGGCTTCGCACGGGTGCAATGCTGATACTAAAATATACCTACCACAGAATGTCTTTATATACTTACAAAGTTATCTAAGAGAATAACATAACTTAAGAGATAGACATATACCACCGCGAACCTTTTTAAGGTGTAGAATACTGTAGTACCTACATTATTTTGATCTATCTCGTAGGGTTCAGCCAGCGTGTGCAATGTAAGCGCAAAAAAATTTTTATTTACGACATCACATTAGAAACCTTTAAAATGAATCTCTTGAATCACTCCATCTATTAAAAAAAATAGCATCAAAATCCGTTGCGAAGTTTTAAAGATCTAAGCATACATAGGGACAGACAGACAGCGGGAAGTGACTTTATTTTATACTATGTAGTGATTAAGTTGTAGACGTGTAATAACTGTCGTTTATTCGTCTCTACGCGCAAAAACCATGTAAAATATCCATGTACCTATAGTGAAAACAATTTTTAAATTTCCAATGTATAAGAGATCCGAAAGGAGGATAGCTGTTCTCCGTCAGCGCCATCGCCAGCGGCTTAATTCTCAATCTCTACCCAATTTGCAGAATCATCCACCGCTAAATTGCATATTTTACCACAGAATAAGTAATAGTAAATGTATTAGGGAGAGCTAAGGTAAGGTAACGCAAACATATTTGCTTAATATGGACATAAATGATCTAAGAATTTAAGATGTTGGCAATTCGGTTGGTTCATTTCTAAAATTAGGAATTGTCTAAAATATATTTTAGTTAGTCATAGCATTTGTAAAACCTATTCGGTTGGTACTAACTAAATTTGGAACGCTTAATTAAATTAGATAGCATTAAATTAGGAAAAGTTGGTAACAGCAGAATACCAAGTTTCATTTGTACACTTCTAAACCTTATTTTAGCTAAAATTAGTTAGGTTGGTGCCAACAGAATTGAGGCCAATTTAGCCCCAAAATATCTCATTAATATAATAAATGCGAAAGTAACTCTGTCTGTCTGTCTGTTTGTTACGTTTTCACGCCTAAACCGCTGAGCCGATTTTGATGAATTTTGGTGATAATGATATATGGTACTTTAGAGAAGGACATAGGCTACTTTCTATGTAGGTACCACGCGTGCAAAGCCGCCGGCAGCAGCTAGTAGATTATAAAAGTATATTTAGTAACTAGAACAGAATAGAATATAAACCATTTTATTAAATATTTTATTAAACAAGTTTAGAAATACAAATAAATTAACAATTGAAATACAGTACAAATGCTTCAGTGGTTTAATGGGCGGTCATATCGCTTAAGAGCGATATCTTCAGGGCAACTTTTGTATATGATTGATTGTCTGAACTAGAGTGGATCGCGAGGAATACAATAAACGAAGTACCTACTAAATAAATCTAAGATACTTGGGGGGGATGAGATAATCATCCCCCCCAACTACGAGTATCTTAGATTGAAGTTGAAAATAGTAGGTACTTACTTAAAAACAAGGTATTGTCGTTTCAATTGCAAACAACAACTTATTATCTATCCTTTCACCTATAGATAGCTACAAAATCAGCAAATAACATAGGCTGTATTTTATTTTTAAATAAAATAAAGATTCCTACGAAAGTGTACGCCACCTTGGGTTCAAAAATCAAATATTAGCTAAAAATTACGCTATTATACGTTAAACTTTTTGCACCTGTGCGAAGGCGTGGCGGTTCGCTAATACTATACCTATAACGTTTATATTTTACTAGCGAACCGCCTCGGCTTCGCAGGGGTGCAATGCTGATACTAAATATACTACTAAATATCTAATGTGATTTGATACCTCAAAATTTATCAGTGTTTCCCTTCTATATTATGATGTATTATACATTTAATCCTTCCTCTTGAATCACTATAACTATTTAAAAAAACCGCATCAAAATCCGTTGCGTAGTTTTAAAGATCTAAGCATACATTGGGACAGAGAGACAGCGGGAAGCGACTTTGTTTTATACTATGTAGTGATGCTGTATGCTGTACACCCTAAAATAACATTGTTGCCTGTCATGTCGGTATACAAATTGCAACCTAAAGGCACGATTACCAGAGTTCTGATTGCATCGTGATTGAAAACCAATATATCCGTCAGCGCTGTCAATTGAATCGGAAAGTGGCTCTCAAACTAATACTGAACAACGGAAAGCATGTTAATTCCACTATAAATAAATAATCCCGGACACTTCACACACCATCATCTGGCCCCAAAGTAAGCAGAGCTTGTGTTATGAGAGCTTGTGGTATGAGCTTGTGGTAGAGCTTGTGGTACCAACATGACTGATATACTACTTATATACTTTTTTTTTGTAAATACATACATATTATACATAGACACACCCAGAAACGAGACAAATACTTGCAGATCTTACAAATATTTGTCCCGCCGCGGGAATCGAACCCGCAACCTTCTGCGTCTCAGTCGGAATGTGGCCCACTGCGTCACAGAGGTCGTCAAATAACCACTACGATGGCAAAGTATAGTTGGTAAGTAGAGCTTATTACATTTATGCAATGTTGCCACTTGCCAAGCTCATTTAAGTTATGTAATTTCTGTTAGAGTGCATTCTGTAGAGTGGGTTATTATGCGAGTTATACGTGGAACCTACATTACTGCACTCGGAAAACTATATTGAAATAAATATAGGAGGAATTAAATTGAAATAATTAAGGAAAATTATCCACACTTACTTCACGGAGTGCAATCATTTGGAGGAGGCTTTTACAACCACCGGCCGGGTTATACATAATGTTTATAGTAGTATTTTATTTTTAATTTAGAAGATACAGGCATACAGAAGATATTTTATTGGAACGAAGTTCTTTATCGCACGGTACGGACTTGGCGGATGGGGGCTAAGATTTTTCCGACACGAATTTCCTTTCATTAGTGTAGATGTGGACGGTTATCCACAGGGTGACATGAAGGAATGAATTAGATGAACGCATGAACGATTGAATTAGATGCATGAAATGATGTACAGTAAAATGTTTATTTTCACAACTCGAAAAATTATATTAATTACGAAATTTTCTGGCATTTCTTCAATTAATTCGTTATTTCTGTGTTTGATTTAATTGCTCCCAGACGCTAATATAATACGTTGATATAATATACTAAGGATCTTCGTTCCACGACACTCACGCATTTTTGTATTTATAGTTTTTGTGCATAACTAAGGTATAGGGCCCACCCAATAAAATATTATTTAAATTAAAATAATAAAACATACGTAACAATTTATTTCAAGTTCAATTTTAGGAATAGGTTAACACATTCAGGATCATTAAAAAAAACATTACAGTACCTTATTTTTGCCAAAAAAAGTCAAGAAATGTGTGTTTTTACGCATTAACCAAAAATTACACGGTTTTCTAAAACAATGCGTTGAAGACACGAGCACATTTTTTTTAAACAGTTTCTTTGGGTTGCTTTAATGCCTTATGTTTAGTAACGCGTAGGTCCTCCCCTATTGCGCACACACTCTCTGAGTCGGTTTGGAACACTCTCTATGAGGTGGATGACGTTTTCAACTGGAATTTGCTTCCAACACACTTTTAAAGCAGTTATCAACTCCTGTTGGCTATGAATTTCAATATGGTTGTCTGTAAGGCTTCTTTTCAACTGATCCCATATATGTTCGATCGGATTCAGGTCCGGACCCATGGCAGGCCAGGGTAGACCTGCGATACCAGCTTCGGAGATTGCACTTTGGGTCACTCTGGCAGTATGAGGGCGAGCGTTATCTTGCATCAGAAAAAAGTTAGGGCCTACTCGCTGTGAATATGGGATCACATGAGGTCGGATGACATGCTGAACATAGCTGGCGGCCGTTACATTGCCCTCATCCAAAATCACTAGCTCGGTTTTGCCCATTACGGTAATCCTACCCCACACCATAATACTGGGTCCACCAAAGCGGTCAGTTTTACGAATACATGGTTCTGTAAAACGTTCTCCAGGTCGTCGCCAAACTCGTACGCGTCTGTCATAATTAAAAAACGTTACTTTAGATTCATCTGTAAAGAGCACTGCCCTCCAATTATCTATGGTCCATTCGAGGTCGCGCTGCACGGTGGGCTCGGATCAATTTGAGCCGAACAACTGGCATTCTGGAACGTTGCTGGTCTTCATGGAGACTGTTCCGAACAGTTTGGTAGCTCACTCGCGTTCCAGTGGATTCACGTAAGCGGTTTCTCAATATGCGTGCAGTTACAGTTCGCTCGCGACGTTCAGAGAGTCGGATGTATCGGTCTTCTTGGGCGGTTGTGGCTTGGGTTCTACCTCCTACTCACACTTACTGTCTCTTGATAGCATTCCCACACATTTCGAATAGCTCGTCTAGACACACCTATGCTTGAACCTACCGATCTTTGCGAATTTCCCTGCTGAAGCAAAACAATGGCTCTTGTCGCGGATTCTGTGTCCATGTGACGTCGAGAACCAGGCATTGTTTATGCAAACACTAATTTAATCGATAATTAAAGGCAAGGTTACGATAACTTCTTCGTTAGACACAACAAACACCACTGAGGAACAATGTAATTTCACTCATAGATTCTGCGGTACATCGTAGATTTTTGTTTTTTTGTCTATCCACTTACGAACGACCCTAAACTTGGCGTTTAAGTGATAAATAAGATCAATAAATATGCCTACTTAACATTGCCATACTTGAGTTTGCCAACAACTCACAAAAAAAAATGTGTCGGGCAAAATATTGAAATATTTCAAGTGGGCCCTATTTTGTTTTGAGTAGTTTATATCGACCTGATTATGTTGTTTCGCCAGAACAACTACAATTTTGCTAATTACGATCTTATTTTGTTTGCAGCAAAGTTTAAATTATAGTAATATTTATAAATGACGACCTCTGTGGCGCAGTGGGTGAAGGCCTGCCTGAGACACAGAAGGTTGCGGATTCGATTCCCGCCGCGGGACAAATGTTTGTATGATTTGCAACTATTTGTCTCGGGTCTGGGTGTTCCTAGGTATAATATGTATGTATTTACAAAAAAAAAGATATAAGTAGAATATCAGTCATGTGGTACCCATAACACAAACTCTGCTTACTTTGGGTTAGATGCTCTGCTCACTTTGGGTTTGCTGTGTGAAATGTAAAACAAAACATATATAAAAAATGACACACTGAAATTTACTAAATCGTGTGGTAGACGTATTTTAAACACATGTTAGTCATAATGTATAGAGATGTTGATTTAAACTGCGGAAATCTTAGGAAAATTGATTTAATAAAAAAAATTTTTTTTTAACATATTTTTAATTCCTATTTAAGGAATTTTTTGCGAGTCTGGCGAAACAGCAGAATCACATAGAAAAATTAAAGAGTTTTCTCGAATGACGAAACACAAAATACGACTTTACAATGTTAACACTTGATACTGGCAAGATTCACATTATGATACTTACATACATTATGACACTTGCCATTAACGAAGAAGAAAAAGAAGGTTTTTTTCCAACATCATGATAATACTTAGATGAATCGTCAGTAGCCGACAAGCCAAAGCCATGGAGCTAAACAACAGGAAACTTAAATGATCCCCCTCTATATGTAGGTTACTACACTATCGATTGAAAGCTTTTGTGGTTCTGTTTGTAAGCAAATCGTCTTCCATTACAACGAAGGAACATCGTTTGCTAATAACTCCCGAAACTACAACGTCTACTTGGTTTTGCATATTATTCATTATTATTCGAGTTTAGTTATAAAAGTAGAAAGTGGGTTTATATTCTTAAAATAAAATGAAAAGAAGTGTAGATTGTATAAGTAACGTTAGTATTAGTGCCGCGTAGGTATACTCATAGATAATATTAAACCGTCTCTACGTAAATAATAATTACGTTTTAAAAACTAAAAAGACAATCGACTTCATGTATATAAAAAATATCAAATTCAAATCTTTTTATTTCGGACAACTTAGATCCATAGTTAGTAGCACATATTAATATGACAAAAGAGAGTTAGTAATACAATGATATAAAAGATACAAAGTAAAAAACAGAACCTGACGCTGGTTCACAGAGCGATCACCAGAGTAACGAACAGTTTCTGGGATCACCCTGCATATCATCGATGTATACAATTTTTCGATTTTAGTTGATCTTTTAAAATACGCTCGACCGATTTCGATAAAATTTAAATGGACCACCTGGGAAAATTTTTGAAACATTAAAAAAATATTTTTTTAAATCGATTCAGGCTTCTTTGAGTAATCGGTGAACATACAAAAAAAACCAACGAATTGAGAACCTCCTCCTTTTTTGAAGTCGGTTAAAAAATAGCCTATATGCTAATCTAATCCAGGCTGTTATTTCAAAACTATATATATACTATTTATTGGCATGACTAAGTAACAACCAAACATTCAAATATCCAAATATTTTAAGTTTTAAAGACAGGTTAAATAAATTTAACGTTCAATCGTTGGAGACACGACGTATATACTTTGATTTAGTTTATCTGTACAAAATAACACCAAAAAGTCACTCAATAATTAACTCGTTTGAAGTTTTGTCCAAAATCTCGTTCAATATTAAATGTAATGCCCGTAGATCTAATCAAACCAATATTTTTAGTCTACTCGTGTATAAAGCAATTCCTTTTTTAATCCTCTAACAAGAATGTGTCAACAGCTTAATCAATTATCAAAGACTAATTCGGAGCTGCATATTTTTGCCTCAAGATTTCAAAAATTGATTGTAACAATCAAAAACATCCTCCATTTTAACAGCGTATATTTTTAAGTTATATGTTACTAGCTGACCCGGCCACGCGTTGGTGTAGCTCAGTAGTTCTAATACGTTGATAAATATACGCTAACCTCTAAAATTATCAGTGTTTCTCTACCATATTATGCATGTATTATAATACATATAAACCTTCCTCTTGAATCACTCCATCTATTAAAAAAAAACGCATCAAAATCCGTTGCGTTGTTTTTAAGATCTAAGCATACATAGAGACAGACAGACAGCGGGAAGCGACTTTGTTTTATACTATGTAGTGATTCATTTAATTTGTTACTTTTTACTCTTTGTTTTGGTGTAATTTGGTCCACAAACATATTTTGTAAGTATGCCTTTTGTTCACTCGACATTGTATTTTTTTGCTATCCGCTCAAAAGATATATATTCCAAACCAGTTCAAATCTGTATTGTAGTTTTTGTCAAAAATTTAGAATTATTTGTTCACATATATTGTGTGCCCAAAATAAAATTAAATACAGACAGACAGATGAGGCGAGGGTGCGTCGCGTATGTTTAATAGCTGACCCGACAGACGTCCTGTCCGTGTTAAAATGTTCCGATATTTTCAACAATCATCGACATATTTCAGCCAATTTACACAAAACCTTAATAAATTGTACATCTAAACCTTCCTCATGAATCACTTCGTCCATTGGTGAAAACCAAATAAAAATCCGTTCGTAGATTTATAACATGTACCTATCTAGTGAAATAGGATGTAAGTATTACAAAGTTGACAAAAATATAATGTAACCCCCCCAGGCTTGGTTGACAACTCCTCGTACTCTTGTTACGTAGATCTTAAAGATCTTAAACTTTACAACAGTTCATAAACACAGACACACATTCACGACAAAGTGCCTGTGTATAGGAATAGGTGTTAAAGCGTCGCCACCCTCCCACGGCAACGCGACGTTTGACAGTGTGGAATTGCTCCATTATTGGAATCGTGTAGAAGAAGAGTGCCTCGGGGAATCCACGTGTAAATCAATATTGACTCAATTAATCCGACACGCGGGTTATGTTGACTTACAACTGTGGAGCCGTAAATCGTGAACTTCGCAATTTGGGCTTTAAACTCCCTGTTGACACGCGAACTTTATCAGTTCTATTCTAACGACTTCCGTGCAAAAGAACCATGGGCCGTCATCATTAGATGACGGCCCATGGTTCTTTTTTATTAAATCACATATACTTCTTCTTCTTTGTTAATGGCCTGTGACATACTAATGTCAATTTTGCTAGTGTCAAGTGTTTATAGTTTATAGTCAGTTTGTTTGTTTTTAGAGTCTTAGTCGATGGTCAATTGTCAATTCTAGACGTCACGCGGAATGGCGTCTAGAATTTTCTTGGGATTCCTTATCGTTCAAATCACATTGCACCGCAATACACATATAATTCAATTATCCATACCCGGTCCTGTAGTCACAATTTATTCATTAAAAGTCCGCCAAGATTACTGAACAAAACATGCAATAAAACGGGTAAAAAATATTAAATTAGCAGAGCTATGTTACTCCATGAAATGATAGACGAAGAATATCACATATACTAATTTGGCGCTAAAATATGGGTTGTCCTTGTCAATTAATAATTATAGTAACAGATTGTAATCATTATTGACCGAGCGAGAGCTAAGCGCGAGCGAGTGTCTCCGTTGCAGCGGGAATAAACTAGTGTTGATTTCAGTACTAAAAATTATGATTAATCATAAGGAAGATTTATATTCTATGAGTAAGAGTAATTGAAAGAATTACACCATTTCTGTTACAAGGACAATAATGATTTAGTTTTGCTTCTTCACCTGCGTCCACAAGTAAGTATAATGAATTCTGATGAAGGCCCTCCTGCGCTTTCATATACCTTTATAAATCTTGTGCGTGTGTTTGTATATAAACTCCTCCTAAATGGCTGTACCGATTTTGATGTGTTCAAGTGGATTCGAGAATGGTTTAGATGTATGTAGGTCCACTTCGTTTTTTTTTATTTTTAAAATGCGCGGGCGAAGTCGCAAAGCCATTATATAATTCTGTGACTTTTATCAGAAATAATAAAAGTTCTTCAAACAGTTTCGTCTTTTTGCAACTACGCTTTAAATCACTCCGGTGTTGATTAATTATTAATACTTCACTACGAACCTAAACCGGGTTTCATTAAAATAGTTTAATGAGAAAACTCCCGAAACATAAACGCTTGACCTTTTTAATTTTGCACTCAACACTCGACGGGTGCAAAATTGCAAATGGGGTTCTCGAGCTCACTTGAGGGATTGCCAGTTTTATTCAGGAAAGGTACGCTACTTAAATTAAGAAGGTGGACCAACTTAGTTTTCTATTTGTGTTGATATTGATTTCTGCCAGTCAAAAGGTTTTCATTACCTTTCAACGAAGGCGAGGATATTAAAGAGCTTATATAATTACGTTCTAAAAACTAAAAAGACAACCGACTCCATGTATATACACAAGGTAGCAAGGTACTGTAAAACGTTGAGGAGTTCCCTCGACTGTCTTTCGGCTCTATCATCAGATCGACTCCAGACCTTCATTAAATAGTAGTGCTTTAAAATACTTTAAAAAAAATTAACAAACGCACTAGTCGCCACTAGGATTTTCGAAAGTTCCCCTCGATTTCTCTGGAATGCCATCATCAGATCCTGGTTTTCTTACCATGGTACCACCCTTGGAATAACTCCTTTCCAACAAAAAAAGAATCATCAAAATCGGTTCATAAACGAAGTCGAAGTTATCCGCAAACACACATAAAAAAAATATACGAATCGATTTTTTTTATTTTTTTTAAGTCGGTTAAAAATAACGTTTGATGAGGCATTGATAAATATTTGTTCGCTATTTCTGGAGACCGACGAACTAAGGAGCGTTTAATTCACTAGCCGACATGTTCGGCTTCAGATTATGTATCTCGTGACATCTAACAATCAATAGGCATGAATTGCGCAATCACTTCTTTTGACAGCCACACACTTTTAAGGCGCTGCGCAAACGTAAACACTTTTTGTTGCCGACACGGCACACCATCACAGGGAACCGTAGTTGCTGTATCCTGTAGCGGTCATCGGACACAGTCGCCGGTTCTACTACTGGCCACTGGTACAATTCGTTGCTTGTACAATTACAATACAATTCGTTTGCGCAGCTCAGTACCATTGTAAGGATTTTTTTTTATTTTGCTTGTGTCTTTTAGTTTCCGACACCGAACACTTTTTGATCGTCAATGAGTACTTATGTGTTAAGTGGGAGCTTTACGTATGCGCAGGGAGTGGATGATTTCATACTGGTTCTATAGAAATAAAATATTGATCAGTAGCTTGTATCCGACACAAGACACAAAAGTGTCCGCGCTTGCGCCCTGCCTATACCTGCCTATACTATAAGAATATATTCGCGTTTGGATGGGCAACTGGCAAGTAATAGACAGCGTGTAGCTTCCGTAACAATATATTTTTTACGACTTGAAACCGATGACCTCTGTAGCGCAGTGGGCCAAGGCCCGGCTGAAACGCAGAAGGTGGCGGGTTCGATTCCCGCAGCGGGAGATATGTTTGTATGGCCTACAAGTATGGTTTCTACCTCTGGTCTGGGTTTTCTATGTATATATTAACAAAATAATAAAAAAAAGTATATCAGTACGTAGGTAGTATATCTTTTATGTGGTACCCATAACACTGCTAACTCTGCTTACTTTGAGGCTTGAAAATGCTGTAAAAAAAATAAAAAAATGTGTAAAGATATACTTTCCGATTTAAATCAAAATTGCTAAAAAAATATGTCATTATATTGCTGTTCTGTGACTTTCCATTTGTGGTTACGAATGTCAAAAAATGATAAGTACTAAAAATCTTAAAATAAAAACTCCCCAAGGGTGAAAAAATAGGGGATGAAATTTTTAATGGTCTCGAATTTTTATTCAATAAAATCGGTTTTCTTTTTAGTTTTTAAAACTTAAGTAAATATGTCGATGATATCGCGTTGCTATAATCGCCTAGCCGGAACAAGCTAACGTCATCAAACATTATATTTTGAAGATCACCATTGACGTATTCGTCTACATTATTTCAAATATTTATGTAATTTAGCCGTGATACTGTGGAAGCTGTTGCGGATTTGCTCGACATTTTGTTCCTTGATGATACATTACACATATTTAAGCTGCACGTGAGTGATATTAATGTAAATATTGGATTAAGGCAGGGCGCAAACGTGGACACTTTTGTGTCTTGTGTCAGATACAGTGTACGATCCCAGTTGAGACTGTACATTAAAGTTAATTAGTTGTAGTGCACATTGATGAAAAAGTATATTATCACCAAAAGTTAAAAGTTTTATTCATTAATTACAATATTGTGTAAAAGTAAACGATTCGCGCTCATCGCGACTGTCTCGCGCGGTCACTGTCGTTGCACTCATCGTAATATTTTATTGCGCTGATTAGGTAGAAAACTTATGTAGGTACGTAACCGTACATATTCCTAACCCCAAACAGGAGAAAAAGCGTGAGGGCGAATCGTCTGAACAAAGACAAAATTATTAACATAGTTCCAAGTACCTATGTATGTAAGTAAGTACTTTTTAAAATAAATTGGCTTAAAAAACCTAAAAGTGTAATAATTAAAATAAAAGTAAAATTAATCAAAATTAAATTTGATGTCTTCGACGTGTTCCGTCCGAGGCTGTGGCTGGGGTCGTTCGCACTGCTTCTGTGCCGCCGTCGCTCGTGACTCATCCCTGCGTGGCCGTTCCACTAGTGAGGATGACCTTCGTAGTTTGTGCGTCTTCAGTATCGTTGAGTAACCGCGGGGCTGCAGCTCAAGCGTCTCTTGTTTTGGTAGCTCTACCGCCGTGGCATAAATAGCTTTGCTTTTACACACGCCTTTCTTTTTCACAACCCATACCAACGTTGCGATAGCAGCGACGGTTAACAGAATGTAGCAGATCGTATATTGATGAATATCGTGAATAGATAACGTCTCTGGAAGATGACGCTCGTTCATTTTTTGCTGCTCCAGCTTTTTATTCACTTTTTCTAGGTTTTCGTCTTGAGATAGTATTTCAAGTTGGGGTGTGCGTTGTTTAAATATGTCGTTAATAGACTTCTCGAGTTTCGGTGGTCTCTCCAGAAATAAGTTTACTCTCGCATCACTACGGTATAGATTGTGAGCATAGATGCTTAAGTCCTCGTTCTGCATCACACATCCTTGCTTCAAAGTTATGAATCCCGATATGTTAATCTGGTGAGTGGAAACATCACCAGCGCAGACAGTTCGTAATTCGCACGAGTCACAACACACTGCCAGCCAGGTATTCGTTGAATGTAACTCGATCCAAGCGGTATTACACTCTGTTATCTTCATAGTACATGGCGAAGTCGTTTGATGACCTAATAATTTAGCTTCACAGGGTGCTCCATTGCTTGCGATGTTTCTTATAGGTAAGTTCAGACTGCATACGAAGTTATCTGTACTTCGTTGAATGCATCCTTTCATTTCATCTTCATTTAAGCCGAAGTAGGTATTCTTTCTAAAGTTAACCGCAATGTATTTAGATGATACATATACATATCTTGTGATCATTACTTGTTTATTTCTTGTTATCAGTGGCAAAGGGATGACACGATAAAGTGTGAATTCTTCGTCACTAGTTAATGGTATGTGTATCTCAAACATAAAGTAGTTGCCCGTCACTCGAGCCTTTACATAGAGTAGTTTATAAACATCCTTTATCTCTTCTTGAATATTTTCTACTGGGAAGGTTAATGTTTTTGGCAGTTTTCCAGAGATCTCACTCATTTGTTTGATTAAGTTAACTGGAGTTAGAAGATGTACATCGATATGACCTTTGTAGACATCCAATAAGGCGTTGAAAAGCATCTCTTGAACATTCCTCAAATTAGAAAGTAGTAAATGCGCGGTTAGCGACACAGAGCTGAAGTAGTTAGTTGCCATGACTGTGCCAATTTTTGATTGTAGTTTAGATAATTTCAAGTCTGTATCATTCATAAACTTATTCATTATCATAAATTGTTTTCGAATGTTCGTCTCATGTTTTTTCATAATCTCATTTTCGATTTCCACGATTGTAGTTTGGTTCTTTACAAGTTCAAGCAGGTATTTTTCGTTATTCTGTATTGCTTGAATGTCCTCTTGGTATTTCTGTGCAAAACGCTGATCCAACACTCCAAACAAGCTATTTGCGACGTAACCTACTCCATCAATCAGAGAGCGCCTTTTACGTTCCGATAAATGCTTGTGCGGCGCTAGTAATATGTTGTTATAGTGTTTCAATAGTTCTATTTCATGATCAAACTGCATTATTATATTTTCGCAGAATCTTGAGTCCAGTTTGTGACACAGAATTTTCAGATCTTCCAAGTAGTTTTCGATATCTAGTGTAGCTTGCCAGTAGTTAGTCAGGTTATAGTACGTTAGTAAAATCCATTCATTGTGAATCAGCTGTACTTTTCCAATCGTATCGTAGTAGATCGGGCGTTCATTTCCAAGGCTGTTAATCTGAACATTCGGCATCATATTTTCTTCCCCCGTAGAAGCGCAATGTAATCCCGTTATAAAGGTACACATAGTTAAAAAAGCAACAAACATAGTCAAGTAGTCTTTTTTTTTGGTACGTTTGCAGTTTTTCGTTGATATTTCTTTTTGTTTATCGTCGTTGTTTTGGTTAATGTCCATTTCGCTAGTTAAAAGTTTACACAGTTTGATGATGGGTCTCTTCATTATGCCAGACTGGGTTTTGATAGTAGAAACTCTTACATGACCGTCTTCCCCTGGATGTACTTCGATCACCTTCCCCATGGCCCACTTTCCTGGAGGTAAGTTGTTATCCTTGACAAGGACGATGTCCCCTCTCTCTAGGTTTTTAGTTTGTTTGTTCCATTTACTTCTGGCTTGTAGTTGAGTTAAATAGTCGCTAGACCATAATTTCCAGAATCGGTTCAGCATGTGTTCAGTTAGCTGCCATCTTTGGCGTAAATTCAATTGTCGCTCTTCTTCACAGTTTGAAAGAGGTAGTGTCATTGTAGGGCTTCCAGTCAGAAAATGCCCAGGAGTTAAATAGTTGTAGTCTTCTGGGTCCTCTGTGAGGGGACAAAGCGGCCTCGAGTTCATACACGCTTCTATTTTACAAAGCAACGTCGTAAACTCCTCGTAAGTTAGTTTTTGATCTCCCAAGATGCGATGTAGGTGATGTTTCATCGATCGAACGGCGGCCTCCCAGAGTCCTCCTGCACTTGGCCAGGCGGGAGCATTAAAATGCCACTCTACTTCCATTTTTCCGATGTCATCGAAGAATTGGGGAGCTAGTTCACTTTTCCACAGTACATACTCGTTTCTCAGAAACTTCGATGCGCCGATGAAGTTGGTGCCGCAGTCCGAGTACATGTGTTTAGGCGTTCCTTTTCTGGCACACATTCTTTGAAACGCCGCAATGAACATTTCTGTGCTTAGATCTGATACCAGTTCGATATGCACCGCTTTTGTAGCCATGCACACGAAAATGGCTATGTAGCCTTTTGAAGTTTTTACCCCTCTCCCCTTATTCAGTTTGACCTCGACATGCCCAGTAAAATCCACTCCTGTGTGTGTGAAAGGGCGTGAGGGGGTAGCTCGATGTGATGGCAGGTCGGCCATGATCTGGTTGTTATCTGTAGGTTTGTACCGGCTGCAACGCACGCACCGACGTAATTGAGTTTTTACTGTTCGGGTGCCTCCTACGATCCAGTAACGCTGGCGTATGTATGCAAGCGTTAGCCGAGCACCGCCGTGCAGAGTGGCTGCGTGGGCCTCTGCAATTACTAATTCAGTCAACCTTCCGTTTCGTGACAAGATCATAGGATTTTTCATGCCTGGTGGTAAGTTTGTCTTGTTAAGACGGCCCCCGACACGTATGACTCCTCGTTCAAGATATGGGTTAAGTTTGAAGATTGCATTTTTGCTATTTAGCGCCTGTTTTTTAGATAGTAATTTATATTCTATTTCAAACTCGCTCCTTTGAATAAATTGCACTATCAATTCCATTGACGCTAGTAATTCAGTTGTTGTTAAGTAGGTAGATAACGCTCTATCGGCACGAGCGGCATCAAGTTTCATCGTTGTCGTTGGGCGAGTCTTTATTATAAAGCGCATCATTCTTGCAACGACGCGGTTTACACGTGTTAATGAACTACATTTGTTTATTAATTCAGTGATTATATTGTCGTTTGTTTTAGTTTTAGCTAGGGCTGTGTCTTTTTGTTTTATTTCTATGTCCGTTGAAAATAAGCAGTTTATAGTTTCATTTTCTTGTTGAATTTCGAATGTTTTCAGCATATCGGGGCCGTTCCACCATAAGTCTAAATCTAGTAGTTTTTTGGGGTTCACCCCTCTAGTTGCACAGTCAGCAGGGTTGTTTTTTGATTCGACATAAGCCCACTGTGTGGCTGGTATAATTTGTTTAATTTTCTTCACTCGGTTTTCCACATAGGTTTCCCATTTTTTATGTTCTCCCTGCAGCCATGCTAGAACTACTTTTGAGTCACTCCAGGCCCATATAGTAATGTTATTTTCGTTTAGTGAATTTTTAGCTTTTTGCATCAGTTGAGCTAATAGTAAAGCTCCACAGAGCTCAAGACGAGGCAATGTCAGTTTTTGTGCGATTGGGGCAACCCTTGTTTTGGCGGTAAGTAAGTTCAGTACTGGCTGATTATATTCATCTATTACACGCGAGTATATGACGCATGAGTAGGCTTTTTCGCTTGCGTCACTGAATCCCAGTAGTTCAATATTTTTCTCAATACCTCCGATCCATCTTTTTATTTTGACAGATTTCAGCTCAGGTATTTCAGCCTTTAGTTTAAGCCAGTCGTCTTGAATTCTATTAGTCAATTGCTCGTCCCATTCTAATTTTAGTTCCCATACTTGTTGAAAAATTAACTTAGCCATCACAGTTACTGGCGAAAGCCATCCCATTGGATCATAGAGTTGCGATATCTCCGATAGCAGAGTTCTTTTTGTGAGAGGTTTTGTAGTATTTTCTGCTAAGTTCCAGTTAAACATGAATGTGTCCGATGCAGGATTCCATGCGAGACCGAGTGTTTTTGTGTTTTCGTCTTCGAAGTCGAAAATGTGTTTAGTCGATATTTGATCTTCTTTAAGTTGTTCAAGTAGTTCCGGACAGTTGGCCGACCATTTTCGCAGGTTCATGCCTCCATGTTTAATTAGTTTGATCAAAGAACTTTGTATTTCTTTGGCTTTTTCCAGTGAGTTATGGCCGCTGACTAAATCATCCAAATAAAACTGAGTTTGCAGTATTTTGGCAGCAGCTGGGTACTTGTGTCCGTCATCTAATGCCAGTTGCTTGAGTGTTCGCATAGCTAGCCACGGTGCACATTTTGTACCATATGTCAATGTACGCAGAGTGTATTCTTGAAGTGCCTCATTAGGTGAAGATCGCCAAACGATTTTTTGCAGTGACTGTTGGTTTTTAGTTAGCCATAAACATCGATACATCATCTCAATGTCGGCTGTATAAGCGTATTTGTAGGTTTTCCACTTCAAGACCAGAGCTTGTATATCTTTTTGTAGATTAGGCCCTTTTTCCATCAGTGCATTTAAACTTTTGCCGCTTTTAGTTTTGTTAGATGCGTTGAACACTACTCGTAGTTTCGTAGTAGCCGAGTTTTCTCGCAGTACTCCATGGTGAGGTAAGTAGCATTGCTGACCTTCATCAGTTGGATTTCTTGACGTAAGTTTCATGTGTTCGAGTTCTAAGTATTCCTTCATGAATTCTTTGTACATTGTAAATAGTTTTTCGTTTTTAGTTAGTCTTTTTTCGAGTTGTAAAAACTGTGAGACCGCGCTTGACCTGGATTCGCCGAGCTCGACTTCAAAGTTTTTCACCATTGGCATACTGACGATGTATTTCCCATCTGTAGCTCTTGTAGTTGTTTTTTGGAAGTGAATTTCGCATTGGTCATCGTGGTTGATATCCTCAGTTTCAGTTATGTCTTCGCTCTCCCAGTACTTAGCTATATCGGTGAGGTCGATGATGGTGGCGTGGCAGTTAAAAGTCTGCAGTTTTCCACATAGTATCCAGCCTAGTTGTGTTTGCTGTGCGACTGGGGAGTGCTGATCTCCTCTTAAAACGCCGTCCATTATTATATCTGCATAGACGTCTGCCGATAGAAGTAAGTCAATGGAGTCAGTCATATTGTAGTCAGGGTCGCCAAGTTTTAAGTTCTGCAGATGTGGCCAGTTAGCTTTTTCAAAGGTACAGTTTGGTAAATTATTAGTTAACCGTTTTAGTACCAAAGCTTGAGTTTTGAAAGTAAAGTCACTGTGTATCGATTTGCAGGTAAGTTGTACCCGCCCCTTACAGTCTCCAGACACGGACCCCACTCCAGATATAGTTGCATTAAGTTTTTGCCTTGGTAGACGTAGAATCTGAGCAGCATTCTCCGTTATCAGGTTGACTTGCGAGCCTTGATCAAGTAGTCCACGAAAGGTTTTGTAAGTGCCATCAGTTCCCTGGACTCTTATTTTGACAGTAGTCAGTAACACTTCCGTGTTTGCAGTTGCTGAGTGATAAGAAGCCTGTTTAGTTTGTTGACCTGAAGTTGAAGGTTTATCTTGGCTAGTTTTCTCAGGTTTAGTTAGTTCGTTCGACTTTGTTTTCATGTGCAACAAGGTATGATGCTTCATATTACATTCCTTGCATGTTTTTGACGAGCTACAATCCGTATTTTCATGACTGTATAAACAGTTTTTGCAGACTTTCAGTTTTGCGACGGTGCTATTGCGCATTGGAATGTTCATTTCGACGAATTTCGTACATTGCATTAGAACATGATTCCCCTCGCACAAAGGACATTTGCCATACGTAGTGTAAAAAGTTCTCGAATAGTTCTTATTGTCTTTATATAAGGTCGAATTCCCAGTATTGTGCGGTTTTTCATTGTAGGTTGGTTTCCAGTTGTACTTGTTTGTCGGTTTGATTGAGTTCAAGTTTCCACTTTGTTTCTGAGAATTGTTTGCCTCTTTTTGCCGATTTTTCATAGTTTCAAATGCCATAAATTGTTTTTGTAAAAAATTTAGAAACTCTGTAAGATCAGGCAGGTCTCTGTTATTCTTGATCTCTTTTGAGTATTCGTTAAAAGTTACGGCATCCAGTTTTTGTGACATATAATGCACGATCATTGGGCCCCAGCTCGTTACGTCCACGCTCATGTTAGTAAGCCCGTTTAGGCTTTCGGTAACGACATCATGCATTTTCTTGATGTTGTAGGTGTTTGGAGTCTGGATGACCGGAAGTTGCTGCATCACGTTCATTAACGTCGTAAATTGGAGGCGACGATTGTCGTAGCGGTTTGTTAGTATTTCCCAGCACGAATCGTAGTTTTCAGCACTAACAGTGAGATGTTGTACTAAGCGCTCAGCTTCCCCTTTAAGTTTAGTTTTGAGGTGTTGCATTTTTTGCGTTTTGAAGATGGTAGGATTCTTATGTATAGTTTCTATAAAGAGGTCTTTAAACGAAATCCAGCGAATGTAGTCACCGTGAAATTCTGGTATCTCGATTTTAGGAGTCGATTTTTCATAGTGTATGTTAGACCAGATCTTGTTATTTAGTTGCTTTCTTAATTCGTCGTACTTTACTTCAATATTTTCATATTTAGTGCAGTAGTCACTCAAATCCAACCATTGTAGAGCATCTTCTAGCTGCCAGTGTTGTTTGTCAATAACGTCCCATTTATGTTTCAGGATTGAAAGATGATCTTCAAGTTCCCATTTTTCGTTCATTAATTCAGTGTTAACTTTTAACATTGCTCTTTCTAAAGCCTTAAAGTTACACTCTTGACGGCCCATCATTCTTTTTGTATATTCGCCAGGCTTGACATCTTGTTCTTTGACTGTAGGTTCCAGCATCCCAGATAGGTCGAAGTCAATGCTAGAATCCAGTGTCTCATCTTTCTCTTGTTGTCGATGTGAGATCAGTAGTTCCATAATGTTTTCCTTAGTTGCTTCGTAAAGTTCTTTGGTTTTCCCATAAACGTTGCTAGTAAAGTAGTTATGTTGGCTCTTATCCTCAATTTTTGAAACGATTATTTCATTTCTCTCGTGAAATGCAACCCAGTATTCTTCCAAGAGTTCCAGACGTTTGTTTAAGTAGTCGATAGTTTTTCTGGAACTCCCGTCTTTTTTGTAGTTAGAACATAATGTTTTTATGTTCTCAAAGCAACTTACTTGTTTTGTAAGTTCCTCCATTTTTTCTTGTAGTTAAAGTTCAAGTTAGTTAACGTTCAGTAGTGAAGCAGTGTATTATTTTTCCGTAGTTGGTTCAGGACACGAAGATTGGTTAATAAGTACCTATAATATGTAGGTTACTTAAATCTTCTACTCCAAGCGTAATCCGATGATCCACGTAGTTTACGATGGAATATTCGTTAACACTCGAATGTCTTTTTGGCATTCAGCACACCTGCGACTCTCCGCAACGAAATATGCGCCTTCTCAATCAGCCCGGTGAGACCCGCTTGTGGGAGGCCGGGCCGCCGATTCGCTTTCGTTACCTTAAGTCACAAAACGCACCAAATTGCCTAAACTCGAAGGACCATATGTACGATCCCAGTTGAGACTGTACATTAAAGTTAATTAGTTGTAGTGCACATTGATGAAAAAGTATATTATCACCAAAAGTTAAAAGTTTTATTCATTAATTACAATATTGTGTAAAAGTAAACGATTCGCGCTCATCGCGACTGTCTCGCGCGGTCACTGTCGTTGCACTCATCGTAATATTTTATTGCGCTGATTAGGTAGAAAACTTATGTAGGTACGTAACCGTACATACAGGCTACCGATGAATATTTGATTTCTATAGAACCAGTATTAAATCATTCACTCCCTGCGTTTCAAAGGGTAAGTGTTAAGTGGGAGCAACTGGACACAAAAAATGTTAACGTATGGTTAACATTTTTTGTGTCCAGTTGCTCCCACTTAACACTTACTCATTGACGATCGTAAAGTGTTCGGTGTCGGTAACTGGAACTAAGGTAAACTTCAAGGTAAGTTTATCTCATGATCATGGCGCATGCAACTGTGCAGAAATATCGGGAAGCAGAAGAACTCATTATCATGGTAAATATCCCATTTTAAGTGAAAACAAAAGACAATGGCCTCAATTCTGTTGGCACCAACCTAACAAATTTTAGCTAAAATTAGGTTTAGAATTGTCAAATGAAACTTTGGTATTCTGCTGTTGCTAACTTATCCTAAAATTTATGAATTTTTAGATGACATGTCTAATTTACTCAATTTAGTAAAAATTGGCCAAGTTGGCAATTCAAAGAAAAACATACTCCACAGACTAACATATATATTAAGGGTATTGAACCATCTAGCGTCAAGTAGCGATCAAATAAGTAAAAGAAATAGTTATCTGTTAATTAAATTAAGAAATGTCAAAATCTAATTAGAGTTGTCATTAGAGCATTCCTAATTTAGTTAGATGGTACCAAATGAATAGGTTTTACAAATCATATGACTAACTAACTAAAATATATTTTAGACAATTCCTAATTTTAGAATCACAACCAATGTTGATCGAAATGGACATTGCATTAAAATTGTTGATGAAGCGATATAAATATTCATAGGAATAAGAATCAGTACGCAAGTGCCAGGGCTATATCAAAGGGTAATTCCGTTCGTGCTGTTTACAAACAGCCTATTTAGGGAGGAAAGAAAATGTTCTTTTTGATTACTTAATCTCAGAGCCTCGAGGCGTCCGTTGCGTCATTAATTTTCTTGCGGGTGACAATACTTAATTTAAATAACGAGTTTATTTCTTTAAAAAGTGTTTCCAGATATATTTGGGCCTTGATTAGCCTTAATGCTTAAGCAAAAATGTTTTAAATGTATAGACATATAACATTAGATTTTACGATACTCTATAATAATACGTAATAATTACGTTTTATAAAAACTAAAAAGAAATACAACTTCATTGAATGAAATTTGAGCCTATAATATTTTTTTAGTGGATAGTAGATGTATTCTCTATATATATATAATATGGGTAGGCCAAATAAACGCACTGCTCCAATATGACAGCGACGTATCGGAGTAAGCGAAAATATCATCGATGTATACAATTTTTAGATATATGTTTGATTTTTCAGCTCGACCGATTTCGATAAAATTTAAATGAGACCACCTGACCCTTTGAAACAAAAAAAAACAATTTTCTAAATCGGTTCAGGCGTCTTTGAGTAATCGGTGAACATACATATAAAAAAAAGATTTCAACGAATTGAGAACCTTCTCCTTTTTTTGAAGTCGGTTTAAAAATGCTGAACTGAACTAAAGTTGTCTTTTTTATTGTGCTGAACGACCTTTCGGAATAGCGAACGAACGGCACCTTGGGTACTTACTAAAGCATAATGTAAAAGAAAAATGTTTTATACAATGATAACAAACTTGCATTCAGATGTTGTTTACACCCCGTTGTAAAATGTGGCTTTTATCTCGGATTAAAGCAAGCCATAGATAACACCTTTATTCTGTATACCTTTGGTTTCCGGTGTTAGGTAACTTTATTATATAAAGTAAGTTTCGAGCTAAGTTGGCTTCTGAAATGGAACACTAGTTTTTAGGACAGATATAATAATAAATAATAGTTAAGTTTGGTTTTCTATATAAAAGCGTGTTTTTTAGTTTTTTTTAACTATTATTTATTTTCTACTTTTTAGTTTTAGGATAATCGTTTTTTTTTTTTTTTATTCGAATTATTGCATTGTCATCGGTCTTTAACAGGCGTGTAAAATTTTAATGAAATCTGGCCGTTTAAAATGGGTCAAAATCGCGTCCTAAGGAGTCGGTTACAAACATACAAACATACATACAAGTGAAGCTAATATAAAGCGTATAATAAATGCTGGACATTTCACACAGCATCATCTGGCCCCAAAGTAAGCAGAGCTTCTGTTATGGGTACCACATGACTGATATACTACTTATATACTTTTTTGTATATACATAATTTTTTACATAGAGAAATATAGGTACGTACCTATATTCGAATAAAGTCAGCAGTTAAAGTGAGTTAAAATGTTTTGCTTTCTCACTGAAGTAAAAACGAGGGGATAAGTAAGAAATTGGGCTAATAAGGGTGAGTTTTCATTCCATTGATGAGTTGCTTAGCCTAGTTATAGGTGATTGGCACTGCTTCGAAAAAAAATGAAACGCAAGGTAAATACAACTTTATGTACAACAGGCCACATTCAACCTTATTTTTGACAACCTCTGTGGCGCAGTGAGCAAAGGTCTGGCTGAGACGCAGAAGGTCGCGTGTTCGATTCCCGCCGCGGGACAAATGTTTGTATGATCTGCAAATATTTGTCTCGAGTCTGGGTGTTTCTATGTATGATATGTATGCATTTACAAAAAAAAGTATATAAGTAATATATCAGTCATGTGGTAGTGGTGGTACCCATAACACAAGCTCTTCTTACTTTGGGGCCAGACGATGTTGTGTGAAATGTCCGGGATTATTTATTATTCATGTTAAATTCCAACTTAATCAAACCGAACTATCGCAAAAACATAAAAACATTAAAGAATTGGTTTCTATAAAAAGCTCAGCGAAAAATCTCCGAGGTTTATGAAATAAGCACTTCAAACTTGCCGACGACGGCTCTCTAACGAGGATGTGGAAGCGCTCGTCAGCACGGAAAAATGTTCCGTTGCTTTTCCCTGGCGAACAAGTTTGAAATAACTATTGAACCATTGACATAAAAATACATTTGAATAGTTGATCATCATTTGCTTGAAGAAGCCTTTTATAAACCTATACTATACGACGGTTTTTTACAAACTTTTATTTCCAACTTTCAATTTTAATACCTTTATTTATATATTTAATAAACAATAAAAGCATCGGAATTTCATCAGAAACATGAGCGGGAGCAGAATGAACAGAGATTTTAAAAAACCTATTTTTACATCTGCCAGATCTATCGACCTGTGTCTGTGTGAATAAAAGATGAATGCAAATATGGACGCCGGGTCCAACTTTTAGCCTTTTAGGTAAGCTTGAACAAAGCAGTTTGTGGACCGAACCGGTATGCCTCCCAGGTAAATCTATATTTGTTCTGAACTCGATTTTTTGCAACGGTATTTCATCACGTATGTTCACTATTTCAGTAGCTAGCAAAAGCGAAACAGTTGGCATTGTTGGAAATTAAATGCATATTCTATGCATATTCTATCGACTGGCCTACCAGCATATAGTTTATAGTTTTTATAGAAGTAAATTTACACACATATGCTGGCAGCACTATACAGTTCAATTATATTTTGTGTTTTAGCAACAAATTTTCCTTCTTCCTGTTTGAACTGTCAAAAACCAACGTTGTGTGTCGCAGTCTCATCACTAAATCACTAGTCTCAACGTCCAAACGTATTTTATTTTCTACATGCGTTCGGTGGTCCTTCGAAAAGGTGTTAAAATCAGTGCCGGGCAGTTTTCGCGAGTATTCGTGAAGTTTCCTGTTCGCCGGGGTCGGCTTGCCGTACAAGTCGCCATAGGTGGGCTAGTGTTCGCGGCCCGCAACTTCGTTCTATGCGATAATAGAACAAAAATACAAGAAGCATCATCATCAAGAAAATCATCGAAATCGTGTGATTTCAACAATTCTGATCATCGAATTTAGAAGTTCAAACACCCTCAGTTAAAAATTGAGAGAGTGAGTGAATAAGAACGCTTTAATATTTACGGTTTGCGAACACTCCCGCACTTTCTTACAGCTAAGACGCACTGTTTTTCTCACTTGTTTACTCGAGTGTTTGCTTACAAACAAACTGTACTTGCTATGAAGGTACAGGTAGATTCTATAAATCTACACCATTAAAGGTAACCAATGTTACCTCACAAGTTACAAAACTATGTGCAAAATGTAACAAAAGTGACCATCCTCTTTTCAGCGGTTCGGTGTTCAAAACGGCAGCATTAGAGGACCGCCAATCATTTGTGCGGGACTATGTTTTTTGTATCAAATGTCTAAAAAACCACAGCGGAAAATGTAAGCTAACTTTTAAATGTAAAATATGTAAACAAGGGCACAACACATTATTTCATGAAGAAAAAGTCAGTCCTCTCAGTGAGCCTGCTGTTACTTTGTTGTCAAACCCTGTTTCCAATTACATCTTGCTACCGACTGTAAAGGTGAATTTGCTAAATCAACATAATGAAAAAATTGTTGTCCGAACATTGCTTGACACTGGCAGGCATCTTTTGTTACAACAAACCAATTCAATCAACACCATAGTATTATAGGTATAGGTAATAAACCAACACCAAATATCAAACTTGTGTATATTAGTGTGCTTCCACGCAACAATAATAATTTAAAATTTAACTTAAAATATCATGTAGTAGACAAAATAACTACAAAGTTGCCCCAACAATTTGTAAATATATCCTGGAATCCTGGTGGAATTTACCAAAAAATTTAAAACTTTCAGATGATGAATTCAATTACCCTGCTGTAATTTCCTTATTACTAGGTGCAGACATTTATTTTAATGTTTTATTAAATGGCTGTATAAAGATTCAAAATGGTCCGGTGTTACATAATACCCTATTTGGGTATGTAGTTGGTGGCAACATTCCTGAAAAAATATGTAATGAAGTAAGTAATACTGTTGAAATTGTATCCAATTTTGCCATACAAGATAATATAAAATAAGAGAATTTTATGGAAAATTTTTGGCTTTCTGAAAGGTTGCCCAAACCTGCACAGCCGATTTGTGATGAGTTTCAAAAGGCTGAAGAAAGTTTCCAGAGCTCTAAGAGTCTTAATAATAATCGCTTCTATGTAGACATTCCTCTCATCACTCCTCTGGATAAATTGCAGCTTGGTGACTCATTTTCAGTGGCCCACCAAAGATTTATAATGTTAGAAAAACATTTAAAACACACCCTTTTTTATTAGAACAGTATAAGCTGTTCATATATCAGTATGTAAAGCTGGGACATGCTAAAGAGGTGGATATTGCGAAATATGATATTGACAGACATCCTGTATACTTTCAAGCGCATCATGCTGTTATCAACGAGGCAAGTAAGACAACCCGGCTTCGTGTTGTGTTTGACGGGAGTATGAAGTCCCGCAAACTGGTGTCCCTCAATGACGTCATGCTGAATGTCCCCGTGGTACAGAGTGAGCTTTTTGATATTTTAATATTGTTCAGAACCTACATATATGGGATAATTTGTGATATTCAGAAAGCATTTCGCAATGTCTTTATCAATAGCCACCACACTTGCCTTCAAAATATTCTGTAGCGAGATGATCCCAGGAAGCCTATCAGCTGTTTAGAGCTTCAGACTGTTACATATGGACTAAAGGCTTCTACATTCTTGACCACTCGATGTCTACTTGAATTAGCTCATCGTTATAAAAGTGAATTCCCACTAGCTGCTCATACAATGAGTAAGAATACGTACGTTGATGATATTTTGGCTGGATCTGATGATGTAGAGCAACTTCATGAGCTGAAAATTCAATTGGTAGAGCTCCTCATGTTAGGTAGTTTTTCTCTACACAAATGGTGTTCAAATTCATTACAGGTTTTAAATGATATTCAAGATGAGCAAAAGCAATTTGAAAATGTAGACATGAGTGGGGATAATTTAGTCAAGACTCTAGGTTTAATGTATGATATTACTTCAGATACATTTACATTTTCAAGCCCCAAATTTGATGAGGAGTATGATGTATTAAATACAAAAATAAAAATACTGAGTTTTATGGGAAAATATTTGATCCTTTAGGCTTAGTAGGCCCAATAGTAGTGGTTGCAAAAACTATGTCGTTGCAGATAGGATAGGACGCTATAGTACCCAATGACCAGTTTCTATACTGGATGAATTTTCTAAATAAGCTAAAATTTATGGGTGAATTAAAGTAAATAGGTGTGTAAATAGTAAAATCATTTCTGCTGTAGAGTTAGTAAGATATTCTAATACATCCATGAAAGCATTTGCTTGCTGCCTATATGAAAGAATTCTAAATAATGATGGTTCAGTACACACTGAACTACTCTGTTCGAAGTCCCGTGTTGCTCCGTTAAGTAAAAAGCTTACGATTCCCCAGCTTGAGCTCAATGGTGTTCTTCTTTTATCCCAACTGGCACATAGAGTCAGCAGAGTCCTGATGGATAGATTCCCCCAAGTAGAGACATTTTTATATAGTGACTCGCAGATAGTGCCAGCTTGGATCAAGTCAGGCAATGTAAAGTCAAATGTTTATGCCAATAATAGAGTTAAACAAATTATAGAGCTGACTACTCAGTCACAGTGGGGTTTTGTTAGGACCAGTGACAATCCTGCTGATTTATTGTGAAGGGGAGTTTTGCCACACAAGTTGCAGCAAAGTGAGCTATGGTGGCATGGGCCAACCTACTTGTTAGACAGAAAGTACACACATACAAACTTAGAAAACATCAAATTGTCTGATTTGCCCACAGATATAGAAGAATATGATGAACAAAAAATACCGTGCAATATTACACAGGTAGAGTCATCATTCTCAACAACATTATTTGAAAAGGTTTCTAATATATACAAATTACAGAAAGTGATAGGATTTATCTATAGGTTCTTTAATAACTGCTCGAAAAAGAAAAATAAAATTACGGACAGTGACCTAAATCCATTCATGCATGCATTATGCATTTTTTATACATATAAACCTTCCTCTTGAATTACTCTATCTATTAAAAAAACCGCATCAAAATCCGTTGCATAGTTTTAAAGATCTAAGCATACATCGGGACCGACAGACAGCGAGAGGCGACTTTGTTTTATACTATGTAATGATCATACGCTTAAAAATATATAAGTATTCTATCAGTCAATTCTATCTGGTCACCATAATACAAGCTATGCTTAGTTAGGGGGTAGATGGCGTTGTGTGCATTCTTCTTCTTCTTATCGTATCACAAGATTCACAAGTTCATTCGAACCAGTGTGGTGACAGAATTAAAGTGCGCCTGAGAGGTATTGTGTGCATTGTTTACTAATATTTACTTATAATGATCTCCAAAATACCAACTTTAGGTATATCTTTAAGCCATCTGAAGCATAAAAACTTTCGGGCCGTTTCACGTTCATCACTTACCACAAGTTGTGTAGTTTGGACAGAATGGGCTAAGTTCCAAATGACTTGTTATCAAAGTAATTACAGATTATATTCTCTTTATTATAAATTTTAACGGGTATTTATCGCGTTTATTTACCTATTTTAACCTATCTATAACCTATATTAACGCGATAAATACCCGTTAATATTTATAATAATGTGTTCTGATCGCGTAAGTTTAAAAAACTTTATATTCTCTTGTATCTGCAGAGTAAGTAAAACCGTTTTTACGGGTTTTGCTGTGGACATCGTGTTGTATTTTGTATTTATAACAAATTTACAAGTTATATTTTCCTGATACGTCACAAATAAAGCTTCAACGGGTTATAAATTCAATTGCTTATACAGTCAAATTTGCTGGTGAATTTTACTGTTAAAACGGACGCGGACTGGCAGCCAATTTACTGTAAATTGAATTACATCATTGATTTTAGTAGTTTGTTCCAACCTTCAAATTTCCGGGATGGTTTTGTTTCGTAAATTTTTTGTAAATTTTTTTGGTATGTTTTTGCTGAAAAGCTTTACTAGACTGTTATACAGTAAATAAGAAATTAAGGTTGTTTTATTAGAATGCATAAAAATTAAAAGGTTATCCCCCAACATGGTTTGTCGGCACTAATTTAATAATTTGTGACATATTCGTCGTGAATATGTCTGATGACACAGATACTTATACCATGTTTAGTTGGAGTTTTCAATAAAACTGGCAATTATTAGCAATTAACTATAAAAGTAACATTTTTGGGTTTATCACAAAAAACTAAAAAAAAATCGTTAACATACCATAACTATGACCTACCTAAATAGTCTAGACTACCTTCCTCATACAGCTTTGGACCCATCTTCCAATCACTCTGTTATATTGTAGAAAGTATTCAAATGTATTTTATTTTATGACTAATCCTTCTATGCAACACGGAAACAATTGAGTTTTATTGAAAGTAGGTAGGTAAGAAGTTATTGAAAATATTATGTACACGAAACCTTTTCCACAGCTATTTTCGGTTACAAAGAGCACGTTGGAATCTTACGAGGTGTGCCGTTATCGGATCACAAAGGTTTTCGTTTATACTCCTTGACTGTGTTCCCAAGGTCATAAAGGAGGTGCTATCCCAATATTACTGGTTCACGCACAATCATACTAGACGCTTGTAACTCTCGCAGACTATAAATACCGTACTAATTTTTCCTCTGAGCTCGGTTCGGTCACAAACTACCCAAATTGGCTAGCTCCGCGTGTTCCTATTAGATTACGGGCCCGAGTTAACCCATTTAAGTATTTGCGGTAATACAGCTAGGTATAGAGCGAAACATTCGTACATTCCAATTAAGAAAACGGGGTCGATTGTGTAACTTTATATTCATAACAGAATATAGTTATGTCTTAATTTAACTGTTCTCGTATTATCCTGGCGTTCATAAACCTGCATTGACAGGTGACTGACTTTTTCGTATCGTTCCAATAGATATTTCCAACCAGTGTGGTGAACGGTTAAAGAACGCTTTAGTGGCTCCTTTCGTGCACTTGGCACATTTCTTTGAACTTTTTAGGTTCTACGGCATGCCGATTGCCTCACGGTATTTTCTTTTATCGTTTGAGAGTTGTTTTTCAAATTGTGACTGACTCATTACCTACGTTTCACTAGCTTATTCATTCATATGCCATTATTTTGTTAGTGACCATTGTAGAAGGCTTTCAAATGTGTATTTTAGTCTAAGCCTGGTGTTTATACAATTTAGTTCTTTACAGTCGGTAAGCATATATTATCTGGCAGTGCGAAAATTTTACGCATGAAAAGCCTTTCAGCAAAATCTGACTTACTTGGACTAATAACCATAAAAAATGCTTTTACACGAAGCTACGCCTTGGAGTATTTTATGTATCATAACTCCTCGAAATTCGTACTCAATGAAGAACATTTTGCTGGATAATCCATTTATCAAGTCGAGAGGCGACCTACCTACTGTGCATTTTACTTTTTCTTTCAGTTTACTTGGGTCTTGATTATGTAAGAATACCTACAGGTACTTTAAGATACCTAGTGGTATTATTAATACTTCGTTTAGAGCAAAATAAAAGCTTCGTTCAAATTAGGAAGTATGAAAACGCTACAGAGTACCTTTAAGTTTACAGTAAATTTACCGCCCCTCCGCGTCCGTCCCAACAAGTTTAACAGAATATTTTACTGAATAATCAATTGAATTAGTAACCCAATGAAGCTAGCTTTAAGCCTAGTTTGCATTATGAATTAATTCGCGGGACTTTTTTCTATGCTATTCTGTGGAATATGAAATCAGACGCACGCGGTAATGAAAAAAATTACCGCATTTTAAATGATGTACATACTTACTCCAGTTTTTTTTAATTTATTTATTTCAGCCTTCTATAGCCAACACTAATTCTATTGTTTTTATACGTGTGAAATACCTTGATTAGTTTAGTTATTCCTTATTATTAAGATAGATTTTTTTCTTTTTCCTTTTTTCAAACCCACATTAACAAACCAATATTTTTGAAATAGGGTATAGACGTCGGCGGGCCAAGGCTGTCAAACCTTCGTTTCGCCGATGACATAGTTCTTTTTTCATCCTCTGCCCACGAACTACAGAACATGCTTGAACCCCTATGCGCTAAAAGCTTCGAGATCGAACTAAAAATGAATATGAGAAAGACCAAAGTCATGACAAATACGACCAAGTGCAAAATCATTGTATTAGGGCAGGATATACAATACGTCACTGAATACTTTTACTTGGGCCAGATAGTTTCCTTCGAGTCCCGCCAAAAGCAAGAAATAGCAAGGCGGACAGAAAATGCATGGAGGAGCTACTGGTCTATGAAAGATCTTATGAAGGGCACTCTTCCGTTATCATTAAAACGGAAGCTGATGGATATGTGTATCCTCCCCTTATTAACTGGAGCACAAACTTGGTCCCTTCAAAACATCCAAAAGTCCGAACTCGAGATTTGTCTTCGAACTCCAGAACCCAGATTGCTGATGTAGCTCAAAACATTGTGATGCTTAAGTGGAGTTGGACTGGTCATGTCTGTCGCACGCCAGATGAGCTATGGGCCAAAATCACCACTCAGTGGAGCTCTGAGACAGCGAGACGGACGGCACGGCGCCGTGGTAGACCCAAAAAGAGATGGCGAGATGATCTCGACACCTTCGACAGAGCTTGGGTCCAAACAGCTCAAAACCGAGATGACTGGAGACATTAAGGGGAGGCCTTTGCCCAGCAGTGGGACACAATGAGCTAATCGTAATCGTAACAATCGTAATTTATGAAATATGTATCTATTATTGTATTTACTATTACTGTTTAATATAACTACAGCATAGCGCTGTTTAAACCGCGCGGATTAGTTCGCTAAGTGCGTGCCAGGCCTTCGTGACGTGCGTGACGTGCTTCGAATTCGTGACGTGCGAAGAAAAATATGAACATCCATATTAATATTAAAAATAGCAAGTATGTCTGTCTGTCTATTTGTCTGAGTTATATATTAAAACTAGAGGTTACGTGGTGCGCGAGCTGCATGCAGCTCGCGGGTTTAACCCCTACAAACCCCTACAACCCCTAAAAACCCCTAAAAACCCCTACAACCCCTAAACACCCCTACAACCCCTAAGAAATCCTACAAACCCCTACAACCCCTAAAAATCCTACAAACCCCTACAACCCCTAAAAACCCATAAAACCCCTACAAACCCCTACAACCCCTGAAAACCCCTAAAAACCCCTGCAACCCCTAAAAACCCTTACAACCTCTAAAAAATCCTACAAACCCCTACAACCCCTAAAAACCCCTATAACCCTTAAAAACCCCTAAAAACCCCTCCAACCCCTAAAAACCCCTACAACCCCTAAAAACCCCTACAACCCCTAAAAACCCCTACAACCCCTAAAAACCCCTACAACCCCTAAAAACCCCTACAAACCCCTACAACCCCTAAATACCCCTACAAACCCCTACAACCCCTAAAAATCCCTACAACCCCTAAAAACCCCTACAACCCCTAAAAACCCCTACAACCCCTAAAAACCCCTACAAACCCTTACAACCCCTAAAAACCCCTACAAACCCCTACAACCCCTAAAAACCCCTACAACCCCTAAAAATCCCTACAACCCCTAAGAACCCCTACAACCCCTAATAAATCCTACAAATCCCTACAACTCCTAAAAACCCCTACAACCCCTAAAAACCCCTACAACCCCAAAAACCCCTACAAACCCCTACAACCCCTAAAAACCCCTACAACCCCTAAAAACCCCTACAACCCCTAAAAACCCCTACAACCCCTAAAAACCCCTACAACCTCTAAAAATCCCTACAACCCCTAAAAACCCCTACAACCCCTAAAAACCCCTACAACCCCTAAACACCCCTACAACCCCTAAGAAATCCTACAAACCCCTACAACCCCTAAAAATCCTACAAACCCCTACAACCCCTAAAAACCCATACAACCCCTACAAACCCCTACAACCCCTGAAAACCCCTAAAAACCCCTGCAACCCCTAAAAACCCTTACAACCTCTAAAAAATCCTACAAACCCCTACAACCCCTAAAAACCCCTATAACCCTTAAAAACCCCTAAAAACCCCTCCAACCCCTAAAAACCCCTACAACCCCTAAAAACCCCTACAACCCCTAAAAACCCCTACAACCCCTAAAAACCCCTACAACCCCTAAAAACCCCTACAAACCCCTACAACCCCTAAATACCCCTACAAACCCCTACAACCCCTAAAAATCCCTACAACCCCTAAAAACCCCTACAACCCCTAAAAACCCCTACAACCCCTAAAAACCCCTACAAACCCTTACAACCCCTAAAAACCCCTACAAACCCCTACAACCCCTAAAAACCCCTACAACCCCTAAAAATCCCTACAACCCCTAAGAACCCCTACAACCCCTAAAAACCCCTACAACCCCAAAAACCCCTACAAACCCCTACAACCCCTAAAAACCCCTACAACCCCTAAAAACCCCTACAACCCCTAAAAACCCCTACAACCCCTAAAAACCCCTACAACCTCTAAAAATCCCTACAACCCCTAAAAACCCCTACAACCCCTAAAAACCCCTACAACCCCTTAAAAACCCTACAAATCCCTACAACCCCTAAAAACCCCTAGAACCCCTAAAAACCCCTACAACCCCTACAAACCCCTACAACCCCTAAAAACCCCTACAACCCCTGAAAACCCCTACAAACCCCTACAACCCCTAAAATCCCCTAAAAACCCTAACAACCCCTAAAAATCCCTACAACCCCTAAAAACCCCTACAAACCCCTGCCTACAACCCCTAAAAATCCCTACAACCCTTAAAAACCCCTACAACCCCTAAAAATCCCTACAACCCCTAAAAACCCCTACAACCCCTAAAAAATCCTACAAATCCCTACAACCCCTAAAAACCCCTACAACCCCTAAAAACCCCTACAACCCCTAAAAAATCCTACAAATCCCTACAACCCCTAAAAACCCCTACAACCCCTAAAAACCCCTACAACCCCTAAAAACCCCTACAAACCCATACAACCCCTCAAAACCCCTACAACCCCTAAAAACCCCTAAAAACCCCTACAACCCCTAAAAACCCCTACAACCCCTAAAAATCCCTACAACCCCTAAAAACCCCTACAACCCCTAAAAACCCCTACAACCCCTAAAAACCCCTACAAACCCTTACAACCCCTAAAAACCCCTACAAACCCCTACAACCCCTAAAAACCCCTCCAACCCCTAAATATCCCTACAACCCCTAAGAACCCCTACAACCCCTAATAAATCCTACAAATCCCTACAACTCCTAAAAACCCCTACAACCCCTAAAAACCCCTACAACCCCAAAAACCCCTACAAACCCCTACAACCCCTAAAAACCCCTACAACCCCTAAAAACCCCTACAACCCCTAAAAACCCCTACAACCCTTAAAAACCCCTACAACCCCTAAAAATCCCTACCACCCCTAAAAACCCCTACAACCCCTAAAAAATCTTACAAATTCCTACAACCCCTAAAAACCCCTACAACCCCTAAAAACCCCTACAACCCCTTAAAACCCCTACAACCCCTACAACCCCTAAAAACCCCTACAAACCCCTACAACCCCTAAAAACCCCTACAACCCCTACAACCCCTAAAAACCCCTACAACCCGTACAACCCCTAAAAACTCCTTCAAACCCCTACAAACCCTAAAAACCCCTAGAAACCCCTACAACCCCTAAAAACCCCTACAAACCCCTACAACCCCTAAAAACCTCTTAAAACCCCTACAACCCCTAAAAACCCCTACAACCCCTTAAAATCCCTACAACCCCTAAAAACCCCTACAACCCCTAAAAAATCCTACAAATCCCTACAACCCCTAAAAACCCCTACAACCCCTAAAAACCCCTACAAACCCATACAACCCCTCAAAACCCCTACAACCCCTAAAAACCCCTAAAAACCCCTACAACCCCTAAAAATCCCTACAACCCCTAAAAACCCCCACAACCCCTAAAAACCCCTACAACCCCTAAAAACCCCTACAAACCCTTACAACCCCTAAAAACCCCTACAAACCCCTACAAACCCCTAAAAACCCCTACAACCCCTAAAAATCCCTACAACCCCTAAGAACCCCTACAACCCCTAATAAATCCTACAAATCCCTACAACTCCTAAAAACCCCTACAACCCCTAAAAACCCCTACAACCCCAAAAACCCCTACAAACCCCTACAACCCCTAAAAACCCCTACAACCCCTAAAAACCCCTACAACCCCTAAAAACCCCTACAACCCCTAAAAACCCCTACAACCTCTAAAAATCCCTACAACCCCTAAAAACCCCTACAACCCCTAAGAACCCCTACAACCCCTAATAAATCCTACAAATCCCTACAACTCCTAAAAACCCCTACAACCCCTAAAAACCCCTACAACCCCAAAAACCCCTACAAACCCCTACAACCCCTAAAAACCCCTACAACCCCTAAAAACCCCTACAACCCCTAAAAACCCCTACAACCCCTAAAAACCCCTACAACCTCTAAAAACCCCTACAACCCCTTAAAACCCCTACAAACCCCTACAACCCCTAAAAACCCCTAAAAACCCTAACAACCCCTAAAAACCCCTACAACCCCTAAAAACCCCTACAAACCCCTCCCTACAACCCCTAAAAATCCCTACAACCCTTAAAAACCCCTACAACCCCTAAAAATCCCTACAACCCCTAAAAACCCCTACAACCCCTAAAAAATCCTTCAAATCCCTACAACCCCTAAAAACCCCTACAAACCCCTACAACCCCTAAAAACCCCTACCACCCCTAAAAACCCCTACAACCCCTAAAAACCCCTACAACCCCTAAAAACCCCTACAACCCCTAAAAACCCCTACAACCCCTGAAAACCCCTACAAACCCCTACAACCCCTAAAAAATCCTACAAATCCCCACAACCCCTAAAAACCCCTACAACCCCTAAAAACCCCTACAAACCCGAAAAACCCCTACAAACCCCTACAACCCATAAAAACCCCTAAAAACCCCTACAACCCCTAAAAACCCCTAAAAACCCCTACAACCCCTAAAAAATCCTACAAATCCCTACAACCCCTAAAGATCCCTACAACCCCTTAAAACCCCTACAACCCCTAAAAACCCCAACAACCCCTAAAAAATCCTACAAATCCCTACAACTCCTAAAAACCCCTTAAACCCCTAAAAACCCCTACAACCCCTACAAACCCCTACAACCCTTAAAAACCCCTACAACCCCTAAAAACCCCTACAAACCCCTACAACCCCTAAAAACCCCTTAAAACCACAACAACCCCTAAAAACCCCTACAACCCCTAAAAATCCCTTCAACCCCTAAAAACCCCTACAACCCCTAAAAACCCCTACAACCCCTAAAAACCCCTACAAACCCCTACAACCCCTAAAAATCCCTATAACCCTTAAAAACCCCTACAACCCCTAAAAGTCCCTACAACCTCTACAACCCCTAAAAAATCCTACAAATCCCTACAACCCCTAAAAACCCCTACAACCCCTACAACCCCTTAAAACCCCTACAAACCCCTACAACCCCTAAAAACCCCTTAAAACCCCAACAACCCTTTAAAACCCCTACAACCCCTAAAAATCCCTACAACCCTTAAAAACCCCTACAACTCCTAAAAATCCCTACCACCCCTAAAAACCCCTACAACCCCTAAAAAATCTTACAAATTCCTACAACCCCTAAAAACCCCTACAACCCCTTAAAACCCCTACAACCCCTTAAAACCCCTACAACCCCTACAACCCCTAAAAACCCCTACAACCCCTAAAAACCCTTACAAACCCCTACAACCCCTAAAAACCCCTACAACCCCTACAACCCCTAAAAACCCCTACAACCCGTACAACCCCTAAAAACTCCTTCAAACCCCTACAAACCCTAAAAACCCCTAAAAACCCCTACAACTTCTAAAAACCCCTACAACCCCTACAAACCCCTACAACCCCTGAAAACCCCTACAACCCCTAAAAAGTCCTACAAACCCCTACAACTCCTACAAACCCCTACAAATCTCTAAAAACCCCTACAATCCTTAAAATTCCTTACAACCCAAGGTTAAGTTTGCTATGTCTATCTAGCACCGTTTAAAAGTTATGAACGTTTAAAGTTTTTTATTTCTGAATCGGATAATGAAAAGGGTCTTGAGCAACATTAGTTGGAGCACCAACCCTCTCCGACTTGTAGTTTCCGAGATAATGTGGAGGGGGGTAAAAAGGGGGGCAAGGAGGAGGTGTCACACAACTTTTTTCAACTCTTCCGATTATCCTCTATACGATCCCACTAAAATTTCAATTCCAGCATGACGCCTTCTGGGTACACCTTAAAAGGGGGGGAGAAAAATGGTGGGAGAGGGGGGAGTTTTAAAATCGTTTCTTAATCCTTCAAGCATCCTCTATAGTATCCCAATAAAATTTCAATTCCAACACGCCTTCTGGGTATACTTTAAAAAGGGGGGGGGGGGGGGGGGTAAATGGGGGGGTGCAGTTTAAAAAAACTTTTGTATTTCTTGAAGCACCATCTATACAAATCCTCAAAAAAAACAGTAAAATTCCTTACAACCCAAGGTAAAGTTTGCTATGTCTATCTAGCACCGTTTAGAAGTTGTGTGGGTTCAAAGTTTTTTTATTTCTGAATCGGATAATAAAGATAGTCTTGAGCAACATTTGTTCGAGCACCAACCTTCTCCGACTTGTAGTTTCCGAGATAATGTGGGGGGAGTCAAAAAGGGGGGCAAGGAGGGGGTGTCACACAACTTTTTTCAACTCTTCCGAGCATCCTCTATACGATCCCACTAAAGTTTTAATTCCAACATGACGCTTTCTGGGTATACCATAAAGGGGGGTGAGAAAAATGGGGGGAGGGGGGGGAGTTTTAAAATTGTTTCTTAATCTTAGGAGCATCCTCTATACGATCCTACTAAAATTTCAATTCCAACATGACGCCTTCTGGGTATACCTCAAAGGGGGGGGAGAAAAATGGGGGGAGGGGGGGAATTTTTAAATTGTTTCATAATCCATGGAGCATCCTCTATACGATCCTACTAAAATTTCAATTCCAACATGACGCCTTCTGGGTATACCTTAAAGGGGGGTGAGAAAAATGGGGGGAGGGGGGGTAGTTTTAAAAACGTTTTTTAATCTTCGGAGCATCCTCTATACGATCCTACTAAAATTTCAGTTCCATAATGACGCCTTTTGGGTATACCTTAAAGGGGGGGGGGAGAAAATGGGGGAAGGGGGGGAGTTTAAAATGATTTTGTATTTTTTGATGCACCATCTATACAAATCTCTAAAAAAAAACACACCTCGTCGGGAAGAATCCAATGTTGATTCGTGGGAGGGGCAGTTGGAGGGGGAAAAGGGGCACTTTAGGATTTTTCCCCCACTTGAATAAACCCCTTTTATAGTTTTCCATGAAAAAAATTACACCTCCCCCTGCACCATCTGGGAGAACAACTATGTCAATGAGTGAGTCAGTCAGTGGTAATTAAGCTATATATAGTATAACTAGAGGTTGCGTGGTGCGCGAGCTGTATACAGCTCGCGGGTTTAACCCCTAAAAACCCCTACAACCCCTAAAAATCCCTACAACCCCTAAAAACCCCTAAAAACCCCTACAACCCCTAAAAACCCCTACAACCCCTAAAACTCCCTACAACCAATAAAAATCCTACAAACCCCTACAACCCCTAAAAACCCCTACAACCCCTAAAAACCCCAACAAACCCCTACAACCCCTAAAAACCCCTACAACCCCTAAAAAGTCCTACAAATCCCTACAACCCCTAAAAACCCCTACAACCCCTAAAAACCCCTAAAAACCCCTACAAACCCCTACAACCCCCTAAAAACCCCAAACACCCCTAAAACCCCTACAACCCCTAAAAAATCCTACAAACCCCTACAACCCCTAAAAACCCCTACAATCCCTAAAAATCCCTACAACCCTTAAAAACCCCTACAACCCCTAAAAAATCCTACAAATCCCTACAACCCCTAAAAAATCCTACAAACCCCTACAACCCCTAAAAACCCCTACAACCCCTTAAAATCCTTACAACCCCTAAAAACCCCTACAACCCCTACAAATCCCTACAACCCCTAAAAACCCCTACAACCCCTAAAAACCCCTACAACCCTTAAAAACCCCTACAAACCCCTACAACCCCTAAAACCCCTACAACCCCTAAAAACTCCTACAAACCCCTACAACCCCTAAAAACCCCTACAACCCCTAAAAACCCCTACAAACCCCTACAACCCCTTAAAACCCCTAAAAACCCCAACAACCCCTAAAAACCCCTACAACCCCTAAAAAATCCTACAAATCCCTACAACCCCTAAAAACCCCTACAACCCCTAAAACTCCCTACAACCAATAAAAATCCTACAAACCCCTACAACCCCTAAAAACCCCTACAACCCCGAAAAACCCCAACAAACCCCTACAACCCCTAAAAACCCCTACAACCCCTAAAAAGTCCTACAAATCCCTACAACCCCTAAAAACCCCTACAACCCCTAAAAACCCCTAAAAACCCCTAAAAACCCCTACAACCCCTAAAAACCCCTAAAAACCCCTACAACCCCTAAAAGCCCCTACAAACCCCTACAACCCCTAAAAAATCCTACAAATCCCTACAACCCCTAAAAACCCCTACAACCCCTAAAACCCCTACAACCCCTAAAAACCCCTACAAACCCCTACAACCCCTAAAAACCCCTAAAACCCCTAAAAACCCCTACAACCTCTAAAAACCCCTACAACCCCTAAAAACCCCTACAACCCCTAAAAACCCCTACAACCCCTAAAAACCCCTACAAACCCCTACAACCCCTAAAAACTCCTAAAAACCCCTACAACCCTTAAAAACCCCTTCAACCCCTAAAAAATCCTGAATGGGGGGAGGGTGCTGTTTAAAAATTTTTGTACATTTTGAAGCACTATATACAAATTCAAAAAAAAAAACACTAAAACTCCTTACAACTCAAGGTCAAGTTTGCTATGTCTATCTAGCACCGTTTAGAAGTTATAAGGGTTTAAAGTTTTTTATTTCTGAATCGAATAATTAAGAGGGTCTTGAGCAACATTTGTTCGAGCACCATCCCTCTCCGACTTGTAGTTTCCGAGATAATGCGAGGGGGGGTCAAAAAGGGGGGCAAGGAGAAGTGTCACACAACTGTTTTCAACCCTTTCGAGCATCCTCTATACGATCCCACTATAATTTCAATTCCAACATGACGCCTTCTGGGTACACCTTAAAAGGGGGGGGGAGAAAAATGGTGGGAGGGGGGAGAGTTTTAAAATCGTTTCTTAAACCTTCAAGCATCCTCATTACGATCCCAATAAAATTTCAATCCCAAAATAAAGCCTTCTGGGTATACCTTAAAGGGGGGGGGGGGTGAAAAATGGGGGGGGTGCATCTATACAAATCCTCAAAAAAAATTCAAAAATTTCTTACAACCCAAGGTCAAGTTTGCTATGTCTATCTAGCACCGTTTAGAAGTTATGAGGCTTTAAAGTTTTTTTTTCTGAATTGGATAAAGAAGAGGGTCTTGAGCAACATTTGTTCCAGCACCATCACACTCAGACTTGTAGTTTCCGAGATATTAAGAGAGTTTACAAAGAAGATACAGGTGCTTTAAGATTTTGTATGGGAATGCACTTTTTTTGTATGGGACAATATTTTTTTTGTATGGCGGCCATCTTTTTTTTTATGGATTCGGATATGGAAAAGGGTCTTGAGCAACATTAGTTTGAGCACCAACCCTCTACGACTTGTAGTTTCTGAGATAATGTGTGGGAGGGGCAGTTGGAGGGGGAAAAGGGGCACTTTAGGATTTTTCCCCCACTCACCGGAACCCCCTCTACAGCTTTCCATAAAAAAAAACACACCTCCCCATCCACCATCTGGGAGAACAATGATGTCAGTGAGTCAATCAATCAGTGGTAATTAAGCTATATATAGTATAATAATAAACAAAATGACACAGAAAAACCCTGAAAACAGTTTAACTTAGGTACTTAATCATCATCTCCTTGCCCTGTTCTCAATTTAAGCAACAAACGCAACAAATAATAATAAATAAATAATGCCAGACATAATAATGAAGAGCTTGTGTTATGGATACCACATGACTGATATATTACTAATACATTTTTTTTTGTAAATACATACATTTATTTAAATTTTATTTTATATTACAATTACATTGTTTTAACAGTACGGACACCACATAGCACATAAATACTGTGTAGCAGCATCTGATAACTTCGCCAAACTAGAGCTAAATATTTCAATATCAGATTCACACATAGAAACACCCAGACTCTTCAGACTTCTCAGATATTCTTCTCTTCCAATCTTATTTATCAACCGTCATTTCAGTTTTCATTGCTTTCTTACCCATGTCATCTTTCAAACAAATAAATATATATAAATATTAATGGACAATGCACACAGCACCATCTAGCCGCAAACTAAGCATAGCTTATATTATGGTGACCAGATGACTGATAAAATACTTAAATGTTTTTAAATGCATACTTATGATACTTTATAACACATAGAAACAAACACCTGTGTTCATCACACAAATGTTTATCCTGGGTTGAAATCACGCTGACATGAGCTGACAGGCCAGTCAACCAAACCATCATCATCATCATAATCATCTTTCTTTCGTCTCCCTATTTCCTTAGATCCCTACATATTCATACTTAACATTCTTCTCGCCACAAGATATCCATCCCATCACGACTGTAACTTTCTTTCTCTGCAGATATTATATGTCTTTTGATGAAATTTGGCTTCGATGGGTATAGTCTTCTAGAGACAAATTCAATTTTGCCAATCAATCAAAGTCGTTCTCATTCATATAGGTATAGAGTAAGGCCAGGTCGGCCCTCCAACAACGGGCCGAGGATACGAGTGATTGACGCAACAAATTACTTTCATTGTCAGGGTAAAAAGAGCGGACGATACATGGCAACAAATAATATAATTCGAATTGGGATTGACACGGGATCTGAATAGCCTCATTATGTGATAATTGCCTATCGAGATAAAATAAATTGCCGCGATAAAAGTTTTATATTTTAATAACTAGGTTCATTAAAGAAATGTTATTTAAATAAACAGTTGAACTATCCAAGGACGGTATATTTATATATCGATCTACATATATACAGCTTAACTGATCAATGTCACGGCGGCATTGCCACGTTGAATAATAATAATAGTCCCGGACATTTCACACAGCATCATCTGGCCCCAAAGTAAGCAGAGCTTGTGTTATGGGTACCACATGACGGATATACTACTTGTATACTTTTTTTTTGTAAATACATACATATTATACATAGAAATACACATAGACCCGAGACAAATACTTGCAGATCATACAAACATTTGTCCCGCAGCGGGAATCGAACCCGCAACCTTCTGTGTCTCACTAGGCTTTTAGCCCACTGCGCCTCAGAGGTCGTCTATAGTCGTGAATGGCAATGCTAATACGCTAGGCCAGATAAAATATGAGCCAAGAGTCAAAAGGCCAGATCAAATGTGGGTCACGCGATGTTATTACCAGATCCGAATAACCAGGTTGATGGCAAGTATTGTAGAAATGGATAAGTTTGAATAAGTGGGCTCTGCTAGATATCGGAAAAGGTAGATATAACTCTCCTAAGGGAAACACTTGTATGTATACTTTATACTTAAATATACTGAATATATTGAGGTATGTTAATTAAAACAAGTGACAAATCAGTTAAAAAATTTCGTATAATCTAAAAGTTCGAAGATAAATGCTAAATGCACGAAAGAGCTGAGGCGGACTTTAACCTATTCAGCACACTGGTTCGACAGTCCTGGTGGTAGTGGTAGCGGCCATGCGTTCCGTTCCCTAAGGACATGGGTTCAAATTCGTCGTGCATCAATAGATCTTTCTGTTTTAAAAACGTATGTGTCCTATACCAGTATGTACTCTCAAACGGTGAAGGAAAACATCGTCAGGAAACCGGCATGTCCTACCTAAGAAGTACGAAGATACTTTATTCCTTTAATCCTTTTACCACTATGGGTCAAAGAAACTAATGACACAATAAGAAGAAGTAAAAAAATAAGTACATAATCTAGAAATCTGCATAAATCTTAATTAAACTTTAGAATACTACACAGTTTCTAAGACGCATATTAGCATGCAAATTGAAGTTCTGACAAGGCGGCGAAGTAGCTTCTTGATTATTTGAAAACCTTTGAACACGTTCCGAGACCTTGCTAGATAAAATGAGAAATTTCTATGAAACCATTCAGTAAAAGTAAAATTGACTACCTATTTCGTGGAATCACATCTATACTGATAATTCTAACTCGAAAGTGTCTGTATGTTTGTTTGTTTGTTAGCTTTTCACGGATCTTAATGAAATTTGGAACTACGCGTGCAAAGCCGCGGGCAGCAGTTCGTAACATATATTTGGTAAAAAAAACCGGTAAAAATATTTCGCCAAGAAGTTTAGACAGATACCTGAATGCCGCTTGCCGTTTCCCCGCAGACAGATTTCCATTCAGATAAAATAAACCTCAATGAGTAAAGATAAACGAGTTTCAGGTTTTTATTAGAGATAAACATTCTGGAACGCTTATATTAAAATGAAAATATTTTATTAAAAATAGCAATACACCAGAACACACGTTGTTTAATTTAAAAATATATTGTAACGTAGTAATTCCAGATACCGCTAAATGGCGTGGTTTGTACATCGACCTTTTGTCTTCACTATATCCGTCGAGTGACGTTGACAGTTAAGTTATGGACAGGAGACGTTGACCTATCTGTTTTGAGTGAGATTATCCGCCCAGAAACAGGGTGGGGGATTTTTCGAGACGCCATTTGCGAGCGTGGTTTTTTCGGTCTTTTTTACTCACCGGTTGGAGGGAATCTTCCAGAATTCCTAAGTTTTGTGTGAAGTCGTGACAAAGTGTGCCCAGGCGTGGTGATCTCATCCCGCGGCGGCGGTGCAAGCCTAAAACCTTTCTGGATGGAGCCTTCGTTGTACTAAGATTGTGCGTAGTACACATGCATACCACGCGACGGATGCACACGAGTCTATAACCTTGCTGGACGGTGTTTCTACTATGGCTGTTTAATTCTAACCCCTTGCAGTCGTACAAGGTATGTTTTCTACTGTTTTTGGTACTAGTAGAACCCCTGAATCTAAAACATGTAACCATGTGGCATCATACATTCATCTTGTGCCTGCTAGGAACCTGTTGAAGTTAATGTTAGGCCTATCTAGTAGTTTTCCTTGAAGCTAAGGAATAGTTTACAGTGTAGAAGTAGGTAATCTTTCTCAACTGTATTTTGCAACTTTGTAATTGAGATGCTTCTCAATTACAGGGGTTTTTTTGTACGGGCCTGCCCTTCATCGCGTGCTGGCAGTACCTCGCCAGTTCAACGCACCTTCTAGAGGGTGGAACCCATTCAACGGAGTGCGGCTGTTCTATGTGGCCTCGGCCAGCCCAGGGGACTCTTCGGCACGGTTCAGTATACCCTATTCCCGGTATAGCAGCCGGTTACACTGCTATTGGCGCTCAACTTATAATCTATCATATTACTGGTGCGTTTTGCAAATTATTATAACTAATATCAGTGCGGAGAGTATTAGAACAACCGAACAATGCTTACTTTCAACTTTACCTACCTTATGGAACGGCGTTAACTAAATTAAATCTAATCTAATTTAATCTAATCTACCTTTACCTACTACCGTTTGTTACTGTATTACCTATTACTAGTTAAGTAAGCACATTGCAATCATCTCAAGGGTCCCACCATCGCTCACCATTGTGTTTAGCCGAGGCACATTTACCTCTTAGTCTTATACTTGAAATTATAATGATAACCTACCTTTTGTTGAAACATAACTGTATGTATGCTCCTGTATATTAAATGCATCATCCGACCTCAAACCGAGCGAATCTTTTTTATTTAATACCCTTCGATTCGGTACCCCTTTCGGGCCATAATAGGGAGGAGGCCTTATTCAATTGTAACAGTGGCGCCCAACGTGGGGCTTTTCTTGAGATGATTGTCATGTCAGTTAGCTGTGACAAAATTGCATGTGTGTTACATATTATGTAAGCTAAAAAAAAAAAAAATATTGTCTCCTTTTTTATTTATATATTATAGTAATTACCTTATCATAATCTTAAGTCATATTGTGAACTTGAGGTGATTGCAATATCGTACCTACTTTTAAAAAACTTACTTTAACTTTTTACTTTTGTACATTTTCCTGGAGTACTTTTTTAGTATCATGGAAGAACGCCCCATTATCTTTAACTCCCTTCACAAGGATGAACTCATCTATGAGGTCCGTATCAGGGACACGTTACCTGCAGCGGATGTCGCTACTTTGAGAACCCAAATGAGAACGTTGGGCAGGGAGGTTCCGTCGGACCAAATTACGTATTTTGAGGGAAAGGTGGCGGACGAATTGTCGCTAATACAGGGCAAGCTAGCAGAGTTGGCGGACCTTATCAAAGTCTCTTCCCGGCCCGCTAGTCTTAAGGCTTTAACTCGTATTCAGGCACTGGCACATCACCTGTTCCACCGCCTGTCTCGATTGAAACCCGAGGATAGTATAGATAAGTCCACTCACCTTGAGTTGTCACAGCAGCTTAACAAGTTCATATCTAAGTTGGATGGTATGTTTGAAGTCTTTAAAAGTGGTGTAGCGGACACTTCGCCTGTTGCGAGTGTTATTGACGTTCCAGCTGTGCCTGCCTTGGCTCCCAGCGGCAAGCATCAGTCTGTCTCTTCACTAAATCTAAAATTTGACGGGACGTCTTGCGTTCGTGCGTTTTTGCAACGTCTAGAAGAGTTGTGCGGCTCGCGCGGAATATCCGAGCTTCAGTTATTTGCTTCAGCGCCAGAATTATTCGAGGGAGATGTTTTATGCTGGTTTAGAAGTGTTAAGCCTGAAGTAAAGAACTGGTCCGAACTCAGGAAGTGTTTGGTCGATGAATATTTACCCTACGATTTTGATCGCCGGCTTATGCAGGAAATCCGCGCACGTACTCAGGGTCCCAGCGAAAATATCGTAACATTTGTGGCTGTGATGCATAACTATTTTAGTCGTTTGTCTTACCCCGTTTCAGAGAAGGATAGGTTTGATATTGTTTTTCAAAATATTCGCCCCGAGTATTCAGTCCCTTTATGTACGACTGAAATTACTTCACTTAAGAGACTGAAAGAGTTGTGCAGAATGTTAGAGTGCGGCAAATACCGTGAACAGACTTTTGTCGAGCCACCTAAACCGTCTAGTGGTTCCATGGCACCCGATTTGGCTTGTAAAAACTTCAAAGCTCGGTCGGCTACGGTTGCAGTTGTCTCCACAGAGAAAAAGTTCTGTGCACGTTGTCGGGTTGAAACTCACTCATTGTCTGAGTGTAAGTCTACTGCTGTTGTGTGTTTTCGTTGTGGTAAGAGTGGGTTCGCATTCCCAAAGTGTCCTAATTGTCATTCTTCCCCAGTGAGCAAAGACTCAGCTAAGGTTTCAAAAAACTAGGTTCTACGAACTCTCGAGACAACTCCGATAAATTTGATGACGCAGATTGGAAGCGTTACCTAAAACAATTAACCTTTTTCTTTTCTACTTACAAAAAAGTCTCGACAGTTCGTAATAGTTACTTATATAATGATAATCGTCCGTATGTTTCGGTTGAAATTTCTGACTACCCCTTTCGTGGTTTGTTAGATTCCGGTTCCACTATTTCTATTTTGGGATCTACTTATTCTGAGTTTTTTTTGAAGGCCGGAGTCACTCTACACGGTTGTGATGATATTACCCACATCTCCACCGCTACTGACTCCCGTGCCGTAGTTCGCGGTTACTTTTTATTGCCAGTCAAATTTGATAATTTAATCAGAACTATTAAACTTTTCGTTGTTCCGGAGGTGTCTACTCCCCTGGTTTTGGGCGTTGACTTTTGGAAGAGTTTTGATTTAGCCCCAAAAATTTTTGGAAACAATTTGTTCTTTTCCCCTTCGAATGTTTCCGAGATTCGATTTTTAAGGCCGTTAGACCAGTTGTCTACCGACCAACAGCGCGTTGTGTCTTCGTTGATGGAAAAATTTTAATCCATTTCCTTCGACAAAAAAGGCCTAGGACGTACTACCCTCCTTGCTCACACTATCGACACTGGAGACTCGCCTCCGATTAAACAACGGTACTATCCAATGTCACCTGAAAGAATAAAGGAGCTGAGCCGTCAGTTGGACGAAATGTTGGACCAAGACGTCGTCGAGTCCAGCTGTAGCGCGTGGAATAATCCTACGCTCTTTACCCCTAAAGCTAACGGCGAGTTACGCTTTTGCATCGATAGTCGTAGGCTAAATTCTGTGAGCAAGCATGATGCGTATCCTTTACCTTACATCTCTAGAATTCTTGATCAACTACGAGATGCAAGGTTCTTAAGCTCCATAGATCTTAAAAGTTCCTTTTGGCAGATTCCTCTGGATAGTGCTTCACGTGAAAAGACCGCATTTACCGTACCCGGGCGTGGTCTTTTCCATTTTAAGGTCATGTGCTTCGGCCTAACTTCAGCCCCTGCTACCCAGCAAAGACTCATGGATAAGTTATTCGGTCCTGAGTTCAACGATAGGGTGTTCGTTTACTTAGACGATATAATTATAGTGAGTCGTGACTTTGAGGAGCACATTTCGTTGCTTTCCAGAGTATTACATCGCTTGACTTCCGCTAATCTTACCATTAACCTATCTAAGTGCCAATTTTTCCGCAAGGAGCTAAAATATCTTGGTTATGTAGTCGATGATCGTGGTCTACATACTGATCCTGCTAAAATACAGTCTATTGTGGAATACCCCACACCTTCGAACCGCAAAGAAGTTAAGATGTTCTTAGGAACAGCGTCGTATTACCGACGTTTTATCAAAAATTTCAGTTCCATAGCAGCACCACTTAACGCTCTTACATCAACCGGCAAGAACGCCCCGCCTTTTGATTGGACTGAAGTTGCAGAACAGTCTTTTCAAGAATTGAAGTCAGCATTAGTGTCGGCCCCAATCTTAGCTTGCCCAGATTTTTCTAGGCCCTTTTCCGTTCATTGTGACGCATCTAGTTACGGAATCGCGGGTACCCTAACTCAAATTCTGGAGGATGGTCTTGAACACCCGATTGCGTTTGCTAGTCGTTCCCTGAATAGGGCTGAACGTAATTATTCTGCAACTGAGAGAGAGGCTTTGGCAGTGGTGTTTTCCGTGGAACACTTCCGTCCGTACTTAGAAGGTGGTCCTCAATTTAAAATTATTACTGATCATTCCAGTCTTAAGTGGTTCTTTAATTTGTCTAACCCCACAGGCCGCCTCGCCCGTTGGGGATGTCGTCTTTCACCCTACGACTTCGTTATCGAACACCGCAAGGGTAAAGATAACGTAGTTCCAGACGCATTATCGCGAGCTGTTCCTGTCCTCGCTATAGATCCCGACTACCCTTCCGCTGAGGACCCGTGGTTTGATCACTTACTTAATAAATGTACCAAATATCCTAAATCTTGTCCTAATTATTCTGTTATCGATGGTAGGTTATGTAGGTACTCTAAAAATAAGTTTGGATTTTCGAGTGAATTCGACTGGAAGGAAGTCGTTCACTCTTCTAAACGCTCTGAAGTTTTAGAATTTATTCATAGTCGTGATAATTCCCCTCATTTTGGTATTTTTAAAACCTTTAAGCAATTGTCTTTGCGCTATTTTTGGCCCAAAATGTATCAGGATGTGGTACATTTTGTAAACGCGTGTGAGGTTTGCTCCGCTTACAAGCATTCGCAAGAGCCAACCAAAGGTCTCATGGGCGATCCCAAAGTTTGCTCCCGTCCTTTTGAAACCATAAGTATCGACTTGGTTGGTCCCCTTCCGCGTTCTAGGGCTGGTTTTACTTTTTTACTAGTTGTTTTTTGTTGCTTTTCTAAATATTGCTTATTATTTCCTCTAAGAAGAGCGGTTGGCAAGTCTATTGCACAGTATCTGGAGAATGGGGTTTTCTTGACGCATGGCGTCCCACGCACAGTGATTGCTGATAATGGTACGCAATTCACTGGAAGTGAACTAAAAGCCCTGTTCCAGAAATATGACATTCCTCAGATACATTACACTCCTCGTTATTGTCCACAAGTCAACACTGTGGAAAGATACAATAAAACTATCGTGGTTGCTGTCTCGATTCTGGTAAAGGATGACCACCGTTCGTGGGATACTACCTTGTCCAAAGTCCAATTTGCATTAAATTCGGCGGTTAACGAGACGACTCGTTTTACACCTTTCTCCCTGGTGCATGGTCGCGAAGCTGTTCCTAGTGGTAAATTTTATGGTCCCGCCAGTTGTCCCTTGTCGGATCTTACTTGTGCTTCACGCGATGAATACATTTCTAAGCTTGGGGGTTTACAGGACATCTTCCACAAAGTCGAGGAAGCTATCGCAAAAGCTCACTTAAAAAGCGCCGTTTATTATGATAAAGGACGTCGTTCTTGCGAATACAGTATAGGTGATCTGGTTTGGAAAAAAACCTTTCCTCAAAGTGATGCTAGTAAATTTTTCATGGCTAAATTGGCCCCTAAATACGAAAGGTGTCGTGTAATTGGTAAGCGTTCACCTCTGGTCTACGAGCTAGAGAGCTGTAGTACTGGTAAGCACTTGGGTGCTTGGCATATCCAATATCTAAAGAGTGATAGTTCTGATTGAATTTGTTCTTTGTTAGATTGTACAGCCCGGACAGAAAGGAATATTTTGGTTTGATAACATCGGTTCTGGCAGTTGGTATTTTTTGGTCACGGTTACTTTTTGAAAAGAATATTTTATATTTATATATAGTAGTAGTAGTAGTAGTGTAGTTATTATTCTTGTCTAATTGTATCCATATTGTATTTGTTTAACATTTAATTAAGGGGCGGTTTGTTGGAAACCCCTACCAAATAAAAAGCCTATTCCATACCGTAGTTGTAGCTGTAATTAGAGTCTCAGGACTAAGTTGCCTGGGCCTCGTCGCGCGGGTATTGATCGTTTTTCGTTGAACAGTATTTCAACCTACTGTTGAATAAGTTCTATTTTTATTTCTTAGTTATAACACTTCGCATGATTTATCTCTATTTGGTCGGTTTGATGCTACCTGTGTTAGTCTATTCGTTTTTTTTTTGCTTGAAGCAACGTTGTTCTCGTTCCAACTTCGTTTGTATACCCATTTTGCTGTGTAGGTTAGAACTCTAATCCTAGCGGCAACTCTTGTCATTTAATTTTCCTATTTGATGTTTCAGGTTCCTATGCTTATAAGCTGGGGGTCCAGCTTGAATTTTGCTTTTACTATTGCAAAATTCTTCCGATTGGGGGGGTCATTGTAACGTAGTAATTCCAGATACCGCTAAATGGCGTGGTTTGTACATCGACCTTTTGTCTTCACTATATCCGTCGAGTGACGTTGACAGTTAAGTTATGGACAGGAGACGTTGACCTATCTGTTTTGAGTGAGATTATCCGCCCAGAAACAGGGTGGGGGATTTTTCGAGACGCCATTTGCGAGCGTGGTTTTTTCGGTCTTTTTTACTCACCGGTTGGAGGGAATCTTCCAGAATTCCTAAGTTTTGTGTGAAGTCGTGATAAAGTGTGCCCAGGCGTGGTGATCCCATCCCGCGGCGGCGGTGCAAGCCTAAAACCTTTCTGGATGGAGCCTTCGTTGTACTAAGATTGTGCGTAGTACACATGCATACCACGCGACGGATGCACACGAGTCTATAACCTTGCTGGACGGTGTTTCTACTATGGCTGTTTAATTCGAACCCCTTGCAGTCGTACAAGGTATGTTTTCTACTGTTTTTGGTACTAGTAGAACCCCTGAATCTAAAACATGTAACCATGTGGCATCATACATTCATCTTGTGCCTGCTAGGAACCTGTTGAAGTTAATGTTAGGCCTATCTAGTAGTTTTCCTTGAAGCTAAGGAATAGTTTACAGTGTAGAAGTAGGTAATCTTTCTCAACTGTATTTTGCAACTTTGTAATTGAGATGCTTCTCAATTACAGGGGTTTTTTTGTACGGGCCTGCCCTTCATCGCGTGCTGGCAGTACCTCGCCAGTTCAACGCACCTTCTAGAGGGTGGAACCCATTCAACGGAGTGCGGCTGTTCTATGTGGCCTCGGCCAGCCCAGGGGACTCTTCGGCACGGTTCAGTATACCCTATTCCCGGTATAGCAGCCGGTTACACTGCTATTGGCGCTCAACTTATAATCTATCATATTACTGGTGCGTTTTGCAAATTATTATAACTAATATCAGTGCGGAGAGTATTAGAACAACCGAACAATGCTTACTTTCAACTTTACCTACCTTATGGAACGGCGTTAACTAAATTAAATCTAATCTAATTTAATCTAATCTACCTTTACCTACTACCGTTTGTTACTGTATTACCTATTACTAGTTAAGTAAGCACATTGCAATCATCTCAAGGGTCCCACCATCGCTCACCATTGTGTTTAGCCGAGGCACATTTACCTCTTAGTCTTATACTTGAAATTATAATGATAACCTACCTTTTGTTGAAACATAACTGTATGTATGCTCCTGTATATTAAATGCATCATCCGACCTCAAACTGAGCGAATCTTTTTTATTTAATACCCTTCGATTCGGTACCCCTTTCGGGCCATAATAGGGAGGAGGCCTTATTCAATTGTAACAATATACATAAGTATTATATCAGTCATCTGTAGGGCGATTATGGAACTCTAATTACAATCAATATCTATCAGTTTTTATAGATTTCTGATAGACATTGATTGTAATTAGAGTTCCATAATCGCCCTACTGGTCACCATAATACAATGCTTAGTTTGGGGCTAGGTGGTGTTGTGTGCATTGTCAACCAATTATTATTATTGGAACGAAATTCCTTATCGCCCGGTACGGACTTGGCAGATGGGGGCTAGGCCATAAAAAAATTGTAAGATTTTTCCGTCACGACCTTTTCTTTAGTGTAGACGGTTATCCATAAGGTGACACGATTCTTCATCCCCGGACAAAATATCTCCGTAAATATCTTCGTAATTTAAATATTTTTTCGAGTTTAAATTGAAATTAAACATTTTATTGTACATCATTAAATTCATTAGTTATTTCTGCGTTTCATTTAATTGCTCTCAGAAGATAGTAATTCATTCACTTATGTATTTGTTAATCAATAATAATATACTACAATAGGAACATCGTTCCAACAGAGTGTTCACCGACACATGTATTTTTATTTATATTATATTATTATAATCGTTGTTAAAATGTTTTTTAATCGCAAGACAGATGCGCTCGAAGCTTTCAAGGTAAATGTACAAAGGAAACCGTCCGTATAGACTAGACTGGACGATCGCATTGTTTGTAGGTATTCGAGGTATTATAGGAAATATTCAACTAGTCTGAACACGTAGCCAGCATCCGTGTTCTAAGCTCAGAAGACAATAGTGGGTGACGGCTAGAGAGATAGTGACCTTTACCTCCTCCATAAAATAATAAGAATAAATGTTATAAGAAGAAGGTAAGGTCACTCTCGACGGACAATTTATTGTATGTACGTCGTTGACTGCCGGTAGGCGACGTTACATCCCTGCTAGATTTATATCATCGATCCTTTATGCAAAATTACTACTGAATTTATAGCAACGTTACGTCAGACAAAGTGCCAAGAATGGTTTATGATATGAATAAAACGCTTCATGAAACGCATTAACCATTTTATTCATGTCGTAAAGGGCATTGAAAGGGTATCACTCTCGCGAATAAGTTTCTATAGAATTTCATCGTATTACATCATTGATACTACCGATATGCGAAAAATACGTAATTAACAACATATCGATTTATGAGCTTGGAATTTCAAAACTGGTTATAGAAGGGATTCACATTAGTGTAATATTTGTATTTGCTGTAACTAGGCATCTTTGGTGATAATATTCCAATGGTGAACCTAAGTTTGCCAGTGAGTCTACTCGTAGTACTTGAGCCCTTGACCTTTGAAAATTGGTCATGTTGGGTTGTCTCTCACAGGGTTACCACACTTCAATTAATTGGCTGTTATGTCCACATTTCTAAAGTGGACATTTGATGATACGACTATTTGGAGGGATTCCGTTCTGATGGGCCGTATAATTGAGTTTTAGATAGGTCAAAAATATGAAACACTAATTAAAATCGATCGATCAAGGCGAATCACTAAAATATATCTACACAACAGAAACTAAAAAAATGGTATCATTGACATCCCTAGCAAACATAGAATTTGGACTTTTGGACATTAATCAATTTGAACTCGTATGCTCGGACGACACGCGTATTGTTGTATATGAAGTTTTAATTACAATGGAACCATCGTACATGAGTCATCAGTCAGTACAGTACAGCAAATTACATTTCTAATACCTCACAGATTGGAGAGCAGTGTACGAAATGAATGCCATAAATAAGTGATCAAGACAGACGGGCTCCTTTGATAGTTTGCCTTGGTTTGTAAGTAATTATCCCAAGTCATTTGCAATTGTGCGAACATACTACCTATGGAATTTACTAATATATCTTTTATACGAGTGCAGTAGGCACTACAAATAACGTTGGGTTTTTTTATATCTGATTTAAATTTATATAATACAAAAAAGTCTGATGCCCAGCAAACGTACAGTAGAACTGTGGCGAGTCCGTGATAAAACGAACAAGCATATAGGAGAGTTTGGTTGACTGATTCTCAAAGACTCAACGTCCAAATAAAAATGTTTTATTATTTAGAATGACCTACATTGGGCTGTTTTGTTGAAGACTGAGATCAAAGCACCTTTTGTTAACACGCTATATATTATTAGCTCGATAAATCAAAATATTGCTAGAAACAAGAATTTTTTAACAAATCTTTAAGTATCAAAACTGGTATGTTACATTAAATACTATATAAATATATATTTCAGGTGCAAATCATTGTGAGCCATTTCAAAGGCCTCAAAGCTCATCTATAACAGCAATCAATTTCGTTGTGTGGCTGATTACGGTCCATCTGGTCTACTAAAGCATATTTTTTTATTGAAACAAAAAATTACATTTAATACCTAAATTATTATGCTTTACACACACAAATTATACACAAATGATTTGGCTTTAACATTATCGCATACGATACGAGTGCTTTAATTGATAGGAAGCTTGTAGCGTATCTGAAATTGTACATTTCAACAATTTAATCGGATTTACGCTCTGGCCGAGGTCGGGCACTCGATTGATCTAAATTTGTACGGTAGCAGCCGAATAAGGACTTTTACCAGCGAAATGTGTGACCTAAATGCGAGCTAAAGTTGGCGAGTCACTTTAAGCAATTTATACAGAAGTGTTTTATAGAACGAAAACCAAGAGCGTGTGGTTTTCTTTCTATATATTCTATAATTTTCTATAAATGACGCATTAACAAATCTTTGAACCTGCAAACACACATGAGGGGAAATCGAATAATATCTCCCTATGTCTATAGTCGAACAAAAAATAAGAGAATATTTGTAACATTGAAGTAAGATTTTTGTTATAAAAACGTATATTTTTCCGCGGTATTTAAGGCCGTGAAAATGTAATTTAGAAAAAAGAAAGCGGATAAGATTGTAGACAAGGATAAAGAAGATTTAGTAAATGAGAATTTCGAAGTGGTTATAAAGGCAGTTCATAAATCACATTTTAATAAATAACAGGAAAATAATCACGTTCCGCATAAAAACGAAAGAAGAAAACAAAAAAATAACGCTTTAAAGGGAGCCCGTCATCAGTACTTGTACATAAAAGAAGCCTGCATCTATAAACACATTGATTGTTTTGCAACTTTCATCTCACTACAAAATAATACATACGAGTACGTACAAGCATGTGGCTCTGGATCCGTGGTTGTGAAGTTTTTAGCATCATTTTAGTTGTTAGTCAAGTCAAGGTCAAAAGATACTTTATTCAATACAATCACAAGGATCACTTTGAAACGTCATACTAGGTGAATTTAGGCGCTAACCTAACCCAAGCCCGAGAAGAACTGGCAAGAAACTCGTCTTGGTCCTAGCGCTTTTCTATATGATCCATCTTATATCTACCTTAACTACGAAATACTAATACAAGAGAGTTAATACATTTCAAGTGTGTCGGTTAACTGTCTGAGGGCAGAGCGACATGAGGCCATGCATTCTTATCAATAATATAGTAATTTATATTATAATAAGCTTTCTTCAAAAGACTACCTTTTACCTTTTATAGCATTTCCAGGAAACTTATTATAGAAGCGCACCGTGTTCCCGTGTTTGAACCGTGTTCAAAGCTAGGATCAAAGAATAGTTTCTCTCTGAATCGTCATGAATCATCGATATGTTGTTTTTGTAAAATTATGTTGATTATTCCTTATATTATTTTATAACTATTTATTTAAATTTGTGTTAGGTATCTGTATTTGTGTATATCGTTTATGTAAATATATATAAGTATCAATAATATTGTGTAAGTTTATTGCGTTTATTTGTTTTATATAAGTAGGTAAATTATAGTTCATAATTTAGTGCACCCCGACCAATTTTCCAAATAACTTAAGCCTCTCTCTATCCAAAGGTTGTCTGGAAGAAATCGCTTCCTTAGCGATAAGACCGCCCATTGTACATAATTTTTTGTAAATAAATTTAGTTATAAAATTGTTACATTTAGTTTTAATCAAGAATTTTCATTCATTACTTTTTCTAGTCGAAATCTAGGGATGTATAATTTGTGTCTATTCCTAGTATTGATTCTATGAAGGTCATATTTTGCTGAAACCCATCTCTATTTTGTTATTGCTCGGAGAATATAAACTATTATCGCGTTACATCCGTAGCTCTTCTAGATTGCTGTGGCTGCATAGTTTTACGTTCAGTAATCTGTTGACGAAGGCATAAGAGCCCTCCAGTCACAGCACTACTTGCACTGCAAATCTCAATGTTTCTAGTGGCCTCATTGTATGGCATTACGAAAATTACAAAGCTCGGTGTATAATTTTGATTACCAATAATAATAATAATAATAAGAAACTAAAACGAAACTTACACTAAACTTTAAACACAGACTAAATTCTATTTTAAAATCACAGCTATGCTCTAAAAACACAACTAAAGCAATAAATTCATATGCCATACCAGTTTTAACTTACTCATTTGGAATATTAAAGTGGACCAAAACGGAATTAAAAAACCTACAACGCCTTGTCAATGTTACCATGACAAAACATAGAAAGCATCACCCACGAGCTTGCATACAAAGACAAGTCTTGCCACGATCAGAAGGTGGACGAGGCATCATCGATATACATAATTTACACAATAAACAAATAACGTCGTTGAGATCATACTTCCACAGTAAATCTGAAATATCCTCTTTGCACAAGTCAGTAGTTCAGCTAGACCGAAAATTAACACCGCTTAACTTAGAAGATCGCAATAAACAGCTCAACGAAAACATGACAGATAGACATACATTAATTACCGAATGGACCCGAAAGCCCCTCCACGGAAGGCACCATCACGATCTGAGCCAACCCACCGTCGACATACAGGCGTCGAACGAATGGCTCAGTCGCGGTGAACTCTTTCCTGAGACTGAAGGGTTCATGATTGCAATACAGGACCAAGTAATCGAAACACGCAACTATCAAAAACATATAATGAAAACAATAGCAAAAGACGGATGCCGACGTTGTAACAGCAGTCCCGAAACAATCCAACACATTACGGGGGCCTGCAAAGCCATCGCTCAAACAGACTACAAGTTTAGACACGACCAAGTGGCCAATATTATTCACCAAAACATAGCATTCAAATATAAACTTGTAAACACAACAGAAAAACTTCCACCGTATTATAAATATACCCCTGAAACTGTACTGGAGAATACTACACACAAACTTTATTTTGATCGAGCAATCTTGACTGACAAAACTACACATTTTAATAGACCAGACTTGACTCTTTTAGACAAAACCAATAACACAGCACTTCTCATTGACATCGCCATACCCAACACGCATAACTTGCAGACCACCATTGCAGAGAAACTGTTTAAATATATTGACCTTAAAAACGAAATAACTCGAATGTGGCGTTTGCAAAAGGTCTCAATAGTCCCGATAGTCTTGTCATCAACCGGCGTTATTCCTAAACAACTCTTCCAATCTCTAGAGCAGTTGCACCTTCCCAAGCATACGTATGTTTCGCTACAAAAAGCTGTCATTTTGAATACTTGTAGAATTGTAAGAAAGTTCTTGCAAACGGAACTTCCTAGTGAACAGCAACCCAACAATACTGGGGCGCACTTGGCTTAGGCCCGTGCGCTCCAATGAATCCGGTATAAATTATACCGAGTAGAAGAAGTCTCTATACAAATAATAATAATAATAATAATAATAATGTCAGATAGCATCATCTGGCCCCAAAGTAAGCAGAGCTTGTGTTATGGGTACCACACGACTGATATGCTATTTTTGTGTAAAATACATAAATATTATACATAGAAACATCCAGACACGAGACAAATACTTGCTGACAAACATTTGTCCTTCGGCGGAAATCATACCCGCAACCTTGTGTGTCTCAGCCGGATCTTAGTCCACTGCACCACAGAGGTCGTCAATGTATTAATATCTTTATTTTATACTAAGTACGACATTTTAATACATATAGACAAACAGGTATCAGCCAATATGCTACGGTTACTCATCATGATGTGAATCAATAAGTCGAACAGAAATTATGACGCAATTCTAACTAATATAACAATAGTAACTAGGTATATAATACCGTTCGATGAAACCTAACGTCAAAGCTCGAATTTCCCCCTGAGTTTCTTCAAGCGTGGTGCTCCTATAAATTTTAGGTAAAGTTATGCAATATGAGTAGAGTCGTGAATCATTGCATTTGATATCCTTAGACATAAATATCATCACCCTAGCACTCTTCTCTAAGCAAACATACTATATACTGACTCTACCACGATTTGCTTGTCAATAAAACATGGAAATTTCGGCGCGAACGCGGATTTGTCTGATTAAGAATTCATGACGAGCGATGGACGACTTCTCGATTAGTTCTTCAACCGCTGCTCTACTTCTATAGACAATACTGCCGAAAATTATTCGCCGCGTCAATAACGTGAGTTGGGTCTTTATTACGTTCGATTTCAGGCTCTATAGCGAGTGTTGCTAATGTGAAATACTGCACAGCGCGCAGTTTCAAAACTATTGAGTACTTATACATAGTTTATTTATACCATTGGGGTCAACGAAAAGTCGAGATATTGAAGTTTGAAATATAATTTATATGATCTGCAAGTATTTGTCTCGGGTCTGGGTGTTTGTATGTATAATAAGTATGTATTTAAAAAATATATATATATATTATTATACTATATATAGCTTAATTACCACTGATTGATTGACTGATTGACATAATTGTTCTCCCAGATGGTGAATGGGGAGGTGTGTTTTTTTTTATAGAAAGCTATAGAGGGGGTTTTGGTGACTGGGGGAAAAATCCGAAAGTACCCCTTTTCCCCCCCCAACTGACCCCCCCACACATTATCTCAGAAACTACAAGTCGTAGAGGGTTGGTGCTCAAACTAATGTTGCTCAAGATCCTTTTCAATATCCGAATCCATAAAAAAAAAGATGGCTGCCATACAAAAAAAATTTTGTCCCATACAAAAAAGTACATTCCCATACAAAATCTTAAAGCACCTGCATCTTCTTTGTAAACTCTCTTAATATATCGGAAACTACAAGTCTGAGAGGGATGGTGCTGGTACAAATGTTGCTCAAGACCCTCTTCTTTATCCAATTCAGAAAAAAAAAACTTTAAAGCCTCATAACTTCTAAACGGTGCTAGATAGACATAGCAAACTTGACCTTGGGTTGTAAGGAATTTTAGTGTTTTTTTTTTGAGGATTTGTATAAGGATTTGTACATGGTGCTTCAAAATGTACAAAAGTTTTTTTAAAATGCACCCTTTTCCCCATTTCCCCCCCACCCCCCTTTTTTAAGTATACCCAGAAGGCATCATGTTGGAATTTAAATCTTAGTGGAATCGTTTTGGTCGGATCGTTCGTAGAGGATGCTTCGTAGAGTAGAAAAAATGTGTCTTACCCACCCCCGTCCTTGCCCCCTTTTCCCCCCACTCTCATTATCTCGGAAACTACAAGTCTGAGAGGGATGGTGCTCGAACAAATGTTGCTCAAGACCCTCTTCATTATCAGATTCAGAAATAAAAATCTTTAAACCCTCATAACTTCTAAACGGTGCTAGATAGCAAACTTGACCTTGGGTTGGAAGGAATTTTAGTGTTTTTTTTTGAGAATTTGTATAAGGATCTGTGTATGGTGCTTCAAGACATACAAAAGTTATTTTAAACTCCCCCCTCCCCCCATTTCTCCCCCCCCCCCCTTCTTAGGTATACCCAGAAGGCATCATGAATTGAATAAGAATTGAAATTTTAGTGGAATCGTTTTGGTAGAATCGTTTAGAGGACGCTTCGTAGAGTTGAAAAAATATGTTTTACCCACCCCCGTCCTTGCCCCCTTTTCCCCCTCTCTCATTATCTCGGAAACTACAAGTCTGAGAGGGATGGTGCTGGAACAAATGTTGCTCAAGACCCTCTTCTTTATCCAATTCAGAAAAAAAAAACTTTAAAGCCTCATAACTTCTAAACGGTGCTAGATAGACATAGCAAACTTTACCTTGGGTTGCAAGGAATTTTAGTGTTTTTTTTAAGGATTTGTATAGATGGTGCTTTAAGAAATACAAAAATTTTATTTAACCCCCCCGTTCCCCCATTTTTTAACCCCCTTTTAAGGTATACCCAAAAGGCGTCATGTTGGAATTGAAATTTTATTGGGATCGTATAGAGGATGCTCCAAGGATTCAGAAACGATTTTAAAACTCCCCCCTCTCCCCCCATTTTTCTCACCCCCCTTCAAGGTATACCCAGAAGGCGTCAAGTTGGAATTTGAATTTTAGTGGGATCGTATAGAGGATTCTCGGAAAAGTTGAAATAAGTTGTGTGACCTTCCCTCTTTGCCCCCCCTTTTGACCCCCCACATTATCTCGGAAACTACAGTCGGAGAGGGTTGGTGCTCAAACTAATGTTGCTCAAGACCCTTTTCAATATCCGAATCTATAAAAAAAAAGATGGCCGCCATACAAAAATATATTGTCCCATACAAAAATGTGCACTCCCATACAAAATCTCGCAGACTTGATGGCATCATGTAGGGTTGTACACTTCGGTGGGATCGTATAGAGGATGCTTCGTAGAGTTGAAAATGTGTTACCCGACCCCCCGTCCTTGCCTCCTCTGCCCCCTCTCTCTCTCTCTCCACTTATCTCGGAAACTACAAGTCGAAGAGGGATGGTGCTCTATCAAATGTTGCTCAAGAACTACTTCATTATCCGATTAAGAAATAAAAAACTTTAAACTGCCATAACTTCTAAACGGTGCTAGATACACATAGCAAACTTAACCTTGGGTTGTAAGGAATTTTAAGGATTGTAGGGGTTTTTAGAGATTTGTAGGGGTTTGTAGGAGTTGTAGGGGTTTGTAGGATTTTTTAGGGGTTGTAGGGGTTTTCAGGGGTTGTAGGGGTTTGTAGGGGTTGTAGGGGTTTGTAGGGGTTTTTAGGGGTTGTAGGGGTTTTTAGGGGTTGCAGAGGTTTGTAGGATTTTTAAGGGGTTGTAGGGGTTTTTAGGGGTTGTAGGGGTTTGTAGGGGTTTTTAGGGGTTGTAGGGGTTTTTAGGGGTTTGTAGGGGTTGTAGGGGTTTGTAGGGGTTTTTAGGGGTTGTAGGGGTTTGTAGGGGTTTTTAGGGGTTGTAGGGGTTTTTAGGGGTTGTAGGGATTTTTAGGGGTTGTACGGGTTTTTAGGGGTTTTAGGGGTTTTTAGGGGTTGTAGAGGTTTTTAGGTGTTGTAGGGGTTTTTATGGGTTTGTAGGGGTTGTAGGGGTTTTTAGGGGTTGTAGGGGTTTTTAAGGGTTGTAGGGGTTTGTAGGGGTTTTTAGGGGTTGTAGGGGTTTTTAGGGGTTGTAGGGATTTTTTAGGGGTTGTAGGGGTTTTTAGGGGTTTTTAGGGGTTGTAGGGGTTTGTAGGGGTTTTTTGGGGTTTTTAGGGGTTTGAAGGGATTTTTAGGGGTTGTAGGGGTTTTTAGGGGTTGTAGGGATTTTTAGGGTTTGTAGGGGTTTGTAGGGGTTTTTAGGGGTTGTAGGGGTTTTAGGGGTTTGTAGGGGTTTTAAGGGGTTCTAAGGGTTTTTAGGGGTTGTAGGGGTTTGTAGGGGTTTTTAGGGGTTGTAGGGGTTTTTAGGGGTTGTAGGGGTTTTTAGGGGTTGTAGGGATTTTTAGGGAGTGTAGGGGTTTGTAGGGGTTTTGGTTGTAGGGGTTTTTAGGGGTTGTAGGGGTTTGTAGGGGTTTTTAGGGGTTGTAGGGGTTGTAGGGATTTGTAAGGGTTTTTAGGGGTTGTAGGGGTTTTTAGGGGTTGTAGAGGTTTTTAGGGGTTTTTAGGGGTTGTAGGGGTTGTAGGGGTTTGTAGGGGTTTTTAGGGGTTGTAGGGGTTTTAGGGGTTGTAGGGGTTTGTAGGGGTTTTTAGGGGTTGTAGGAATTTTTAGGGGTTGTAGGGGTTTTTAGGGGTTGTAGGGGTTTGTAGGGGTTTTTAGGGGTTGTAGGGGTTTGTAGGGGTTTTTAGGGGTTGTAGTGGTTTTTAGGGGTTGTAGGGGTTTTTAGGGGTTTTTAGGGGTTTGAAGGGATTTTTAGGGGTTGTAGGGGTTTTTAGGGGTTGTAGGGATTTTCAGGGTTTGTAGGGGTTTGTAGGGGTTTTTAGGGGTTGTAGGGGTTTGTAGGGGTTTTAAGGGGTTCTAAGGGTTTTTAGGGGTTGTAGGGGTTTGTAGGGGTTTTTAGGGGTTGTAGGGGTTTTTAGGGGTTGTAGGGGTTTGTAGGGGTTTTGGTTGTAGGGGTTTTTAGGGGTTGTAGGGGTTTGTAGGGGTTTTTAGGGGTTGTAGGGGTTTGTAGGAGTTTTTAGGGGTTGTAGGGGTTTTTAGGGGTTGTAGGGGTTTGTAGGGGTTTTTAGGGGTTGTAGGGGTTGTAGGGATTTGTAAGGGTTTTTAGGGGTTGTAGGGGTTTTTAGGGGTTGTAGAGGTTTTTAGGGGTTTTTAGGGGTTGTAGGGGTTGTAGGGGTTGTAGGGGTTTGTAGGGGTTTTTAGGGGTTGTAGGGGTTTTAGGGGTTGTAGGGGTTTGTAGGGGTTTTTAGGGGTTGTAGGAATTTTTAGGGGTTGTAGGGGTTTTTAGGGGTTGTAGGGGTTTGTAGGGGTTTTTAGGGGTTGTAGGGGTTTGTAGGGGTTTTTAGGGGTTGTAGGGGTTTTTAGGGGTTGTAGGGGTTTTTAGGGGTTTTTAGGGGTTTGAAAGGATTTTTAGGGGTTGTAGGGGTTTTTAGGGGTTGTAGGGATTTTTAGGGTTTGTAGGGGTTTGTAGGGGTTTTTAGGGGTTGTAGGGGTTTGTAGGGGTTTTAAGGGGTTCTAAGGGTTTTTAGGGGTTGTAGGGGTTTGTAGGGGTTTTTAGGGGTTGTAGGGGTTTTTAGGGGTTGTAGGGGTTTTTAGGGGTTGTAGGGATTTTTAGGGGTTGTAGGGGTTTTTAAGGGTTGTAGGGGTTTGTAGGGGTTTTTAGGGGTTGTAGGGGTTTTTAGGGGTTGTAGGGATTTTTTAGGGGTTGTAGGGGTTTTTAGGGGTTTTTAGGGGTTGTAGGGGTTTTTAGGGGTTGTAGGGGTTTTTAGGGGTTGTAGGTGTTTTCAGGGGTTTTTAGGGGTTTGAAGGGATTTTTAGGGGTTGTAGGGGTTTTTAGGGGTTGTAGGGATTTTTAGGGTTTGTAGGGGTTTTTAGGGGTTGTAGGGGTTTGTAGGGGTTTTAAGGGGTTCTAAGGGTTTTTAGGGGTTGTAGGGGTTTGTAGGGGTTTTTAGGGGTTGAAGGGGTTTTTAGGGGTTGTAGGGGTTTTTAAGGGTTTGTAGGGATTTTTAGGGGTTGTAGGGGTTTGTAGGAGTTTTTAGGGGTTGTAGGGGTTTTTAGGGGTTGTAGGGGTTTTAAGGGGTTGTAGAGGTTTTTAGGGGTTTTTAGGGGTTGTAGGGGTTGTAGGGGTTGTAGGGGTTTGGAGGGGTTTTTAGGGGTTGTAGGGGTTTTAGGGGTTGTAGGGGTTTGTAGGGGTTTTTAGGGGTTGTAGGAATTTTTAGGGGTTGTAGGGGTTTTTAGGGGTTGTAGGGGTTTGTTGGGGTTTTTAGGGGTTGTAGGGGTTTGTAGGGGTTTTTAGGGGTTGTAGGGGTTTTTAGGGGTTTTTAGGGGTTTGAAGGGATTTTTAGGGGTTGTAGGGGTTTTTAGGGGTTGTAGGGATTTTCAGGGTTTGTAGGGGTTTGTAGGGGTTTTTAGGGGTTGTAGGGGTTTGTAGGGGTTTTAAGGGGTTCTAAGGGTTTTTAGGGGTTGTAGGGGTTTGTAGGGGTTTTTAGGGGTTGTATGGGTTTTTAGGGGTTGTAGGGGTTTTTAGGGGTTGTAGGGATTTTTAGGGGTTGTAGGGGTTTGTAGGGGTTTTGGTTGTAGGGGTTTTTAGGGGTTGTAGGGGTTTGTAGGGGTTTTTAGGGGTTGTAGGGGTTTGTAGGAGTTTTTAGGGGTTGTAGGGGTTATTAGGGGTTGTAGGGGTTTGTAGGGGTTTTTAGGGGTTGTAGGGGTTGTAGGGATTTGTAGGGGTTTTTAGGGGTTGTAGGGGTTTTTAGGGGTTTTAGAGGTTTTTAGGGGTTTTTAGGGGTTGTAGGGGTTGTAGGGGTTTGTAGGGGTTTTTAGGGGTTGTAGGGGTTTTAGGGGTTGTAGGGGTTTGTAGGGGTTTTTAGGGGTTGTAGGAATTTTTAGGGGTTGTAGGGGTTTTTAGGGGTTGTAGGGGTTTGTAGGGGTTTTTAGGGGTTGTAGGGGTTTTTAGGGGTTGTAGGGGTTTTTAGGGGTTTTTAGGGGTTGTAGAGGTTTTTAGGTGTTGTAGGGGTTTTTAGGGGTTGTAGGGGTTTTTAGGGGTTGTAGGGGTTGTAGGGGTTGTAGGGGTTTTTAGGGGTTGTAGGGGTTTTTAGGGGTTGTAGGGGTTTGTAGGGGTTTTTAGGGGTTGTAGGATTTTTTGGGGTTGTAGGGGTTTTTCGGGGTTTTAGGGGTTTTTAGGGTTTGTAGGGGTTTTTAGGGGTTGTAGGGGTTTTTAGGGGTTGTTGGGGTTTTTAGGGGTTTTTTAGGGGTTGTAGGGGTTTTTAGGGGTTGTAGGGGTTTTTAGGGGTTTTTAGGGGTTTGAAGGGATTTTTAGGGGTTGTAGGGGTTTTTAGGGGTTGTAGGGATTTTTAGGGTTTGTAGGGGTTTGTAGGGGTTTTTAGGGGTTGTAGGGGTTTGTAGGGGTTTTAAGGGGTTCTAAGGGTTTTTAGGGGTTGTAGGGGTTTGTAGGGGTTTTTAGGGGTTGTAGGGGTTTTTAGGGGTTGTAGGGGTTTTTAGGGGTTGTGGGGATTTTTAGGGGTTGTAGGGGTTTGTAGGGGTTTTGGTTGTAGGGGTTTTTAGGGGTTGTAGGGGTTTGTAGGGGTTTTTAGGGGTTGTAGGGGTTTGTAGGTGTTTTTAGGGGTTGTAGGGGTTTTTAGGGGTTGTAGGGGTTTTTAGGTGTTGTAGGGATTTTTAGGGGTTGTTGGGGTTTTTAGGGGTTTTTTAGGGGTTGTAGGGGTTTGTAGGGGTTTTTAGGGGTTGTAGGGGTTTTTAGGGGTTGTAGGGGTTTGTAGGGGTTTTTAGCGGTTGTAGGGGTTTTTAGGGGTTGTAGGGATTTTTAGGGGTTGTAGGGGTTTGTAGGGGTTAAACCCGCGAGCTGTATACAGCTCGCGCACCACGCGACCTCTAGTATATATATATAACTAGTAGGTAGGTATATCAGTCATGTAGTATCCATAACACAAGTTGTGCCCACTTTGGGGCCAGATGATGTGTGAAATGTCCTGCATTTTATAATTTATTATAATGTCAATGGAACCGTATTTTAATAAATTCCAAAGTATGTTTAGGTTTTGTTTATAAAAATAAACTGAAAACATTATAAAGCACATTTCGGAATAATAAATGTATGCAAATTATGTGCGACAATAAGTGGGGAAAATAATCCTTTTTGTACAGCGCGTTCTACCGCCGAGCTTTAACGTGGTGAAAATGTTTAATACAAGAGCAGCATTAATTAAACCAAGAGCTCAAGTAAAGAAAGATTAACATATTCAGAGGTTCAAGCATGAATTTACTATATGACATGTACGTTGTACGTACTTACCTAATAAAGAGGTAGCCTATATCAGTATTAAGCAGCAATCGATAGTGAGTCATACGCAATTGATTCTAAAGGTATTGTGCTGGCCGTGAACAAGAACAAGTATAAACCTTCGCGCATGATCTAAAGGCATACCACAACTTCCCATGAATAGACGTGTGCCATAATTTTCCTTCATTGTCTCTATTTCGGTGTTACTGAATTAATAGATCAAAGGTTTAAGTAGTTACTTATAGTCCAGGACCTTCACGAATGAACTGTATAAATAAAAAAAGCGGTCAAGTGCGAGTCGGACTCGCCCATGAAGGGTTCCGTAGCAGCAAGTAACATAATATAAAAGTTCTTGTAGTTCGTTGTAACTTTGATCGATGTGTTCATAATTGTGATTAAACATTATAATTAGGTACCTAAATGATGGGATTTACATTTAACTATATGCGAGCCCATATAGGCTTGTGATAGCTAAACAAGCTAATATATATTCCAGTTTGACTAGAAATATTTCCAAAAATATTATCAATTTGTCTGCCTCGCGTAGTTGGACAAGATGGTAATAACGTCCTGTATCCAGCGTTCTGCATGAATGACAGTATACAATTGTCTTTTAAAAAATCTTCGTTGGAGTATCCAAAAAGTAATGTTGGCATATTGATGTTGCAAAAAACATTTTTGTTTATGAACTCCATGAATATTTTGTTTGTACATCTGGGCGATACCGATCAAGCCACGCTCCGCGCGAATTATAATTATTATTTACTTAGGCCCCTATTACAGATTTATTATTAGAAAATAATGGTTCACGGTTTATGCATAAGGTTTATGTTTAGGAAATTAAATACGAGGGGGGGGGGGACACACATTTTACCACTTTGGAAGTGTCTCTCGCGCAAACTATTCAGTTTAGAAAAAAAATATATTAGAAACCTCAATATCATTTTTGAAGACCTAGTTACCTAGTTAGTTTTGAAGTTAGCATAGTTCTTATAGTTTCGGAAAAAAGTGGCTGTGACATACGGACAGATAGACAGACAGACAGACAGACAGACATGACGAATCCATAAGGGTTCCGTTTTTTGCCATTTGGCTACAGAACCCTAAAAATGTGTGCATCTCGGGGCGCCCGACAGAAGTAATAACTTAAACTACTCTAACTTGCGCTGTGGGTTAGAGTGAGAGAGAAGGAGCCTGCCTACCGCTGCCGTATGCGTGAAAGAAAGGGAAGCCAGACAGACTGGCGCCTTGGAAAATGATGCACGCAAAATGTGCGTGCATCATTTTCCAATTCATTTAGTCCGTTCCAGTAATATGGATCGAGGACGAGAATGAAGGAAGGCTTTACATCAACTAAATTATATATACTTGAAGACTGATTATGAAAGAAACAAAACCATACTGAACATAGAGCTCAAACTTTATGTAAAAAAATGAACGTGTCACGGGAGACGCGTTTGGAACGAAGTCGAAGAAGTCGAAGAACGAACTTTCATTTTTTATATAAAATGGTGACCTTTCATATAAAATAATATGAATACACACACTCATATACATATTTATACATATATATATATAGCGAGGGGACCTAGTCGAGAAAAAATGTAACGCGTTATGAAAAACCTTAATCTTACGGTTTTTCATAACGCATTACATTTTTTCTTGACTAGGTCCCCTTGCCAACCCGCGATAAGGAACTTCGTTTCAAAAAACAGCTAGGCTAACGCTAGAGTAAATACCTACCTAACTGTATATTCATTGAATACTACTTTGACTGAACAAACCTTTCAAAATGCCTTTGTACTCTTTCCAATCGAAAAAATATTATTGCCGATTTCAAATACTTCAATTCTCTTTATTCAAAGCAAATCGGATAGGTACTCAAGCGTTCAAATTTCTAATATATATATTTACACTGGTGTATTAATTTTTGCCTGTATTATGAACCCAACCTGCTGCGCTGAAGGGTTTGATTCCCGCCGGGGAACAAATGTTTGTATGCAAGTATTTGTTTCGGGTCTGGGTGTTACTATGTATAATATGTATGTATTTACAAAAAAAAGTACATAAGTAGTAAATCAGTCATGTACCCATAACAAGCTTTGCTTAGTTTGGGGCTAGATGACGCTGTGTGAAATGCCCGGCATTATTTATTATTTATTGGTACTCTTACAGTTTTTGTAACGTAACGCGTTACATTTTTTCTCGGCTAGGTCCCCTAGCCAACCCGCGATAAGGACCTTCGTTTAAAAAAAAATATACAAGATTTTCCCCGTAATTTAAGATTACGGAGCGAATATAAGATAGGTAAATGAGTAAATGAGGGTATATCTATTACATCATCACATTCTGTATCGAGTTATCAGGTGGTTTGTACTTGGGATCGTTTATTAATGTAATAAACATCGATCAGATATAATGTGAAGCGAGGGTTCTCCCTATATTGTCTTAATGAGCCTAGAACGAGGCCAATATCGTATTAAGTATCTGTCGGAGCTAGCATATCCATAGTAACATTATCAATTCGAAACTGCCTCTATCAGTCCGTTTGTTTCCTATTTACGGCTTAACGGTTAAATATTACTAGATGCTATTTGTTAACGAGATATATTGGCCACAATTCTGTTGGCACCAACCTAACAAATTCTAGGTAAAATTAGGTTTTGAACTGTCAAATTAACCTTTGGTATTCTGCTGCTACCAAGTTATCCTAATTTAATTTTATCTAACTTAATTAAGCGTTCCTAATTTAGTTAGATGGTACCAACCGAATAGGTTTTACAAATGCTATGATTAACTAAATATATTTTGGACAATTCCTAATTTTAGAAATGAACCAACCGAATTGCCACCATTGTATCTTGGGGAAGGACATAGGCTATTTTTAATGTAAGTTTAAAAACATAATTAAACAGAAATCTGTCTATTAAAGCAACTCGACTCGGCATTCGTAAAATTGGCAAAAAAAAAAAAAAAAATGTAAGTACCATGACAACAAAGCCGAGGGCAGCAGATAGTTGGGAAATAATAACTCACCGTAAAGCGTGTTTTTATACGCTTTATATTAGCTTCACTTGTATGTATGTTTGTATGTTTGTAACCGACTCCTTAGGACACGATTTTGACCCACTTTAAACGGCCAGATTTCATTCAAATTTTGCACACCTGTCAAAGACCGATGACAATGCAATAATTCGAAAAAAAAAAAACTAATATATCCGATTATCCTAAAACTAACAAGTAGAAAATAAATAATAATTAAAAAAAACTAAAAAACAACGCTTTATATAGAACACCAAACTACAAAAATAGAAAATAATTTTTAATAAATGTAGGTAAGAAAAAAATATTATATTTAAAAAAAGCGTGGGGTGCTTTTTAATATATAATCGAAATGATAATCCTTCTTCTCATATCTGTCAATAAAATATTTATAACTATTGACACCATGCACCCCACGCTTTTTTTTTTAAATAAAACATTTTTTTCTTACCTACATTTATTAAAATTTATTTTAAATTTGTTTAGTTTGGTTTTCTATATAAAGCGATGTTTATTAGTTTTTTTAAACTATTATTAATTTTTTTATATCTTACACGTATATTACTTTCATCGCTAATGAAAAAGCTTTCGTAAGCATGAATGTTAAGGTTCGGAAATTTGATGTACACTATACACTCTGTATATCCATCCATCAAGTTAAGTAGGTATTATTGCCTTTTTTCTTCGAGCTGAAAGACTCAATAAAAGCTTTTGCTAATGATATAGTCTAGTAATATGTATCCATACACATACTAATATTATAAATTCGAAAATGTCTCTGCCTGTGTCTGTTTGTTTTTTTGTCAAACACATGAACGGATCTTGATGAAAGTAAGGTAAGGAGGAGTGAATCTTGGGAAGGACTTAAGCTACTTTTTATGTAGGTACTACTCGTGCGAAGACGCAGGCAGCAAAAGCAGGGAGCCCATCGCGTTTTTTAAATGATTTCACGGTGTCTGGTAGTAACATTGCGTGACCCAAGAGCTGGCTCCTATCTGCCCCAGAGCTTTAGCATTACCATTCAACGTGGCAATGCTGCCAAGGTCTTGGGAAGCGTCCCCAGTGGAGTGATCTGGATCAGTTGAGCTTTCTATAGATCGTTTGAAACGGTCCTTAGATAGCTCACTGATTTACGTGTATTTTATATTATTCTGTACATTTTTGTAATTATTTTAAAATAGTTTCAAACTGCTAAATTTCGTATGTTACATTTTAAAATGTAACATACGAGTATCTGTTGAAATTATAATGAAAATGATCACGGTTTGTAAGGTTTTTTACTAGATTATGAGCAACAGCCTGATTTGTAAACCTTAAAAAAATTATGAAGGTTCCATAAATTTTTTTTGTAGTTTACTAACTAGATTGTGCTGAATTGGTTCGGGATCTGACCACTAGCCATTGTTTTCCTTACAGAATTGAGAAGCCTTTACTGTGCGTGGTCTGGCTCGCCTTTGGTCATTACTGTAGAGACAGTACTATAAAACGTCAACTTTATAGATAAAGACCTACTTAATTAGAATTTTTAATTAGAAATCATGTGCTTACGTACCAGACAAGAACAATAAATAAAATGAGAGAACTATTCATTCAACTGAGAAATGATAATGAGTGATGGTCAATACTTCATCATCAGCATCATCCATCTATTCCACTGCTGACACTTGGTCTCTCTCAAGCAATACTGAGCCCGATCCTCGACTTCTCATCCACGTCCTGCTACATTGAACAAATCATCGCTCCACCTAGCCGGAGGGCGTCATAACTCGCTTGCCTAAACGCGGGCTCGGATAAGAATGGTAGTGATGACACGGGCTTTTGCTCATCATGTATTATTTTGTCGATGGAGGCACTGTTTCGTCAAAATAATACGTGAGTAAAGCCCGTGTTTTTCAAAATGTATATAGTATAGTATATGTATCTCTAATGTATGTATAGTACAACTCACGAAAGCTTTGAAAGTGAAATAGAACAAGGTACATGTGTATGTGTATGCTACAGCAGCAAAATGGCCCCGACTCAGTAATCATATTGGAGGCATCAGCCTACTGTTTTCGCAGTAGACGCTGTTATTTTTCCGAGACCATTACTGTCATAAGACCCTGTGAGAATATATACATAGAGTTTAAAAGATAAAGTTCTATCAAAATAAGTAGCCCCAATAATTTTTAACAAAATTAGCTACAATAACTGTAATTTATTTGTTTTTATTGTCAAAGGCCGATTTGAATAAATATTTGAATATAATAATGACTAGACTGTCAGCTCAGTTGGTAGTAGCTCTGCCTTCTGCGCTGTAGGTTGAGGGTTCGATTCCCTCCCAGGATAAATATTTGTGTGATGAACACAGGTATTTGTTCTGTGTCTGGGTATCATAAAGTATAATAAGTATGTATCTAAAATATTTATATAAGTATTATAAAAATAAATAAATAATCCCGGACATTTCACACAGCATCATCTGGCCCCAAAGTAAGCAGAGCTTGTGTTATGGGTACCACATGACTGATATACTACTTAAATACTTTTTTTTTTTTGTAAATACATACATATTATACATAGAAACACCCAGACCCGAGACAAATACTTGCAGATCATACAAATATTTGTCCCGCGGCGGGAATCGAACCCGCAACCTTCTGCGGCTCAGTCGGACCTTAGCCCATTGCGCCACAGAGGTCGTCGATTATATCAGTCATCTGGTTTCCATAATACAAGCTATGCTCAGTTTGGGGTTAGATGGTGGTGTGTGCATTGTCCACCACATTTTATTTATCTATATCTATAAATAGCGATGTGTGTATGTTTGTATGTTCCCTATAGACTCCAAGAACGGCAGGAACGATTTCGATTAAATTTTTAGGAAATTTCAGATTGGCTTGGCCCGGGTGATCCTGTGAAGCTTGGTAGCGATCGGATCAACACAACTTTTTTAAATTTTTAAATTTTTAAATTTGTATGAATACAGATTGTATATTAGGAACAGACATAGGCTACTTTTTATGTGAGTACTATGCGTGCGAGCCGCGGGCAGAAGCAAGTTATTAATAATTATCATTTTACATTGTCCGGAAAAACAACAGAATCACGTCGCGGATTCACATCACGGATACATTAGGAAAGTTACTGGCTGTTGAAGCACATTAGCCTATTATCTATAATTCTGTTTGTCCCAGCGGATAAAAGTTGGCCCGACACAGGGATGATAGGGTATTATACACGGCGGGACGTAGTCATTACATCACGCTTATGAACATAACGAGGTTATTCCGAGGCTAATGGAAATTCGCTTCCCCGATGAAACACCATTAGGTTTTACTACCGCGGCCCTAAAACACTAGTAGGTTGAACATAATTTATCATGTTATAAAAATACGGTGGACTAGGTCACTGTCTGTTTACCATTAATTTATTAGACCGCATTTTATAGTTTTACAGGAAACGAGCAAATATATCTCGAATTAGAAGAGACTAAAAAAGTTGGTAAGAAAAACTTTTTAGAGATAGTCAAAGTCAAAGTCAAGTCTAAAGATACTTTATTCAACACAATCACAAGGATCACTTTGAAACGTCTTACATACTAGGTGAATTTAGGCGCCAATTCATCCTAACCCAAACCCGAGAAGAACTGGCAAGAAACTCGTCTTGGTCCTAGCGCTTTTTTCCATGATCCATTTCATAACTACCCTAACTACGAAGTACTAATACAAGAGAGTTACATTTCAAGTGTGTCGATTAACTGTCTGAGGGCAAAGCGACATGATGCCGTGCATTCTTATCAATAATATAGTCATTTATATTATAATAAGCTTTCTTCAAAAGACTACCTTTTATGATACACATTTAAGTAATTCGTAAGACTATACAGTACCACAGAACAGAAAGAACAACTTTCTCCTTTCTGTTCTGTGTACAGTAGTATCAGGAGTAAGTAAGTATTTGTCTTGGTTCCAGGAAGGTTGGCGCCTGAGGTCGTTCTTCACTGAAATTTGTTTATGCGATGACCCAGTTTTTACCTTTCCTATTGGAACGAAGTTCTTTATCGCACTGTACGGACTTGGCGAATGGGGGCTAGGTGAATAAAGTGTAAGATTTTTCCGTCACGCATTTCCGTCACTACCCTTTCTTTAGTGTAGATGGTTATCCATAGGGTGACATTAATTAATTAATTAGATGCAAGAATGAATTAGATGAATTGAATGATGTACAATAAAATGTTTATTTTCACAACTCGAAAAAATATATTAATCTAACGAAATTACCTACCATTCCTTCATTTCATTAGTTATTTCTGCGTTTCATTTAATTGCTCTCAGACGCTAGTAATTGATTCATTTGGATTTGTTAATCAATAATATAATACGTTTATCAATAATAATATACTACGATAAGAACTTCGTTCCAACCGAGTGTTCCATGACAATCACGCCTTTTTTGTTTTTAATAGGCAAAGACTATTCAATTCAGTAGATTTAGTTTTATTATTATCTTTAGCTTTATATTTTCTATCATTATAAAACAAAATGCTTGTCTACTTATTAATTATTTTGTAATGGATTTCCGCAACGTTAAGCTTAAATCAATGATGTATCGTTATATTATGAGTATATACATATAAAAATATTACTACTACAAGAAATTAATACACCAAAAGATGTTCATTAAGAATATAAATTACACGCGATCTCTAGAACATCTTCGTTTCTAAGAGTTCAGGCTATAAATAAAAGAAAAGAAACACATTTATTTGTAGCGAAGAAAGCCCTTCAAGTGAAGCTAGAAACGGAACTAACGAGCAATTTCGCCGAGCGAGTTCAGTCGCAACGGTTTCATTCAACATACACCTACCTAGTAGACATAGCACTCGCATTTATAGCGGTTATTGGTACCTACAAAAACATTATATAGAAGAACAGAATAGAGTAAAAATGAATCCTAAATGATAAAATATTGTAAAACACGAACCAGATATACTTAAATTGAAGACCTCAGTTGACGACCTCTGTGGCGCAGTGGGCGAAGGTCCGGCTGAGACGCAGAACGTTGCGGGTTAGATTACCGCCGCGGGACAAATGTTTATATGATCTGCAAGTTTTGTCTCGGGTCTGGATGTTTCTATGTATAATATGTATGTATTTACAAAATAAAAACACGAATTTAAGTAGTAGGTATATCAGTGATGTGGTACCCATATAACACAAGCTCTGCTTACTTTGGGGGCCAGATGATACTGTGTCCGGCAATATTATTATTATTATTATTATTATTATTGAATTATGAGATAGATAGGCGAAGCGCATATGCCCAAGCTCAATGAAGGTTTCAGAAGTCAGCTAAGATAAGAATGATTAGTGGTCAGATCCCAAACCGTGTCAACACACTAGGTACTTAACGACCGAGACGCAGAAGGTTGCGGGTTCGATTCCCGCCGCGGGACAAATGTTTGTACGATCTGCAAGTATTTGTCTCGGGTCTGGGTGTTTCTATGTATAATATGTATGTATTTACAAAAAAAAAAAAAGTATATAAGTAGTATATCAGTCATGTGGTACCGATAACACAAGCTCTGCTTACTTTGGGGCCAGATGATGTTGTGTGAAATGTCCGGGATTATTTATATTTATTTATATTATCAAAATACAATAATTTAGTAGGAGCTTACATCATTTTATAAGATTATTAAAAAAAAACAGGTTGTACCTCATAATCTGATAAAATGTTACTGGCCGTTATATTTTTCCTTGCTGAAATTAGCATATATGTTAAGAAAATTACCTCAAACTTTGGAGTCCAAACAATCAACGGTTTAGCTGGTAGGGGGACTGGACACTGGACTCTATTTATCAAACAAACAAACGTCCTTATATCTTTGAAAGATATATCCAACAATACCACACGATAGGGTAGTCATATAAAAAAAACAACCTCACTTCACATATACCCAAAAATCATTTTTATACGATAAAAAATACTGCAAGCTACCTCTGATGAGAGGCGGACAGACAGACAGATGGATATGGCGAAACTGAAAGGGTTCCTATTCGATTTCAGTACCCCTAAAAACGAGTAAACATTACACAGTAAGCACAGCTCAAACAACTTGAAAGAACCCGTCTATTTATACCTGAAAAGATTTTCAAAAACTTTGTATATTGAAACATTACACTAGTGATGTTTCGCAGAAAATCTCTCGAAAGTTACAAAATACAAAGTTTAAAGAACAGAACGTAACTTCATCGGTTTCTTACCAACTCTAAAAGCTTCTCACAGATTTTTAGTACGTATAAAATAGCTAAGAATCCCAAATAGCAAAGCAAAGCTTGCTCTTGTACGGTTATGACTTAGATTTGATAACCGTTAGCGGCTAACAATAGTACATACATCTGAGTACTTCCGTGCCTCGGAGGTCCTGGTAAAGAGAGCAAGACCTTCGCCTAAGATATCCATCCAGAACTACGTTTTTAATAAGACGCTTCGGCAATGTTTGGATACACGAATGTTCCCGAGGCGTGTAATTAAAATTTGTAGTACTGTATCTACTATAATCAGTGTACAAGGTATCCAAACACATCCGTTTCGTGAACACAGTAGAAACTTATTGTGCAACTAAAGCGACTTCGTTAAATATTTCCAAGCTCTGAGTCCGTGAGGAGAACTAACAAGCAAAGTCTACAAAACCAAGGTATTTTCTACGACTTTTCTCCACCTTTACTCAAGGTATTAGGACAGACTAGAGGTATAAGAAAAATAAAAGATAGAGGGAATAAAATACGAATGAAATCCCGAGGTATTTCGAGACACAAACTCGATAGATATTTTGAACATCCGTTAAGTAATTGGGTAAAAGAGGGGATTGCAATAACTAAATGCTTTGAACAAAATGTATCTACAGCTTAACTTACTGTGTTTACATACTCGTACCTAGATCAAAGAGTCGAGGTCACGAGAATACATTAAAATATTTGTAATCTATAAATGATGTTAACACTATGAGTCAAGCCAAAGTCAAATAATTTGAGCAGAGGATTTAGAAATTATTTTTAAAAACGGTTATTGGTGTTTGAGAATGTTTAAAGAGGTAGCCTTAGTTAGTCTAGTCAACAAACACACCGTTGCAACTCTGTATTCTGTGCCGCAGTACACAGATGCCAATCCGACACCAAGTCAACATTGCAGTTCCAGTATTGACTATCGGAACGTTGCTCAAGTAGAGACAGCAATCGATTGAACCAGTGCAAAGAATACTGAAGATATCGAACGCGAACGTAGACAAAAGTTATTATTACTTACTCGATTCACCGGAAATTGAACCCGATACCTCGTCGCAAAGCGAACTTTTCCTTGCAGAGCCACAACAAAACATTTCTTGATATTTAACTAAACAAAGGAGTGGTCGGATAGAAGGCACATTGAAAACTGTGACGGTAGTAGATAAATTAAGAAACAATCAATAAGCAATCAAAATGCAAGACAGAAGACCCAATACGTTATAGCTTAAAAAAGTGAAGTTAGTTCTCTATGCTTGCGCTATACTAGGTACACTGCGTATACTGCGTAGCTCTTTTCGTAGCTACGATGCCGCTAAAGACTTTACCCGGCCAGTAGAGTAGCGTAGGATAATCTGACTGATATTTGATTCAACCTAACAGAAAACGCTACCTACCTTCTAGTATAAATGGTACCAGCTGTACACATTTTGGCTGTAACTTCATTGTTAATCCTGCACTTGCTATATCCAGACGCCACGTCGTCATCAATGTTTAATTAAAATAGAGCAACGTTGAAGAAGTAGGTAGGTCAATATTTAAAACATTAATAATATTGCAGAATAGCTCATTGGCGTCTGACTTACGTGTAGTATAAAATTTGAATCTTACTTGTATAAGCACTTGCTTGTTATAAGCACGCGTATTATGTGGTCTTACTTTATATGAAAATTCAAATCCATACCAGTTTTATAAAAGTAATATATTTTTTATCCAAACAGACTCGTTCGTGGTGTTATTGCTTCGGGCAAAATTGTTAAATACTTTGTAATTCGTAAATGGATTTTAACAGAAATTGAACCACATTTTATTTTTGGTTTCGGCAATCAATATAGTAGAGTAGAGACGCGTCGCATGGATAACGCCTAATACGCACTAGCGAATTGAACCGCGCTTTTCTGAAATATGTAATTTTCAACGCGGGTTTTCCGTCTGATTCCATGTTCCACAGAAATGCACAAAAAACGCCGTGGATTAATCCGCAGTGCACGCTAGGCCTAACAGGTAAGTTTATGACAGAGACCTTTGTAAAACTTTTTAACATCGTCACCAGAATTGGCTCTATAGTCTATACGATGAAATATTTATTGATAGTAACATTATATAAGAATCTGATTTACCTAAAGGATAAATTATCTGCTTTCGCTTTGTAGAGATATACACCTAGTAGGTAATTATAGTAATATCAAAGCTAAGAAACATAAATTCTTGAACATGAAAGCAAATCCCGAAAGCCAAAGATAATGCTGGGTAATAGCGCCCCGAGTGGAGCACACCCACCTAAAAGGATTTCCTTTCCCGTCCATAATGCATGTCGCTCACAACATATAATCTTATCTTATCTTATTGTCATTTATATGACATCTATATATATTATATACTAGTGCTGCCCGCGCCTTCACACTCCTGGTACCTACAAAAAAAGTAGCCTATGTCATTCTCCAAGGTCCCATTTATCTCTATACCACAATTCACCTAAATCGGTTCAGCGGTTTTGGCGTGAAAACGTGACAGACAGACAGACAAACAGAGTTACTTTCGCATTTATAATATTAGTAGGGATTATCTGTATATATACGTGATTGTGATTTTAGTACTTTAATATTTTTTGTGAAATTGTAACCACCCAACGAAGTGGGCACGGGTCAGCTAGTTATAAGCAAAACATTGAAGTCGGTAATTAATAACACATTACCGACTAGAGACTAGACTAGACTAGGTAGACCGCCTATTGTACTACCGACTAGCAAAACATTGTAATTTTTTTTCCTTGTCCAATGTATATAATGGTGTGCAATAAAGTATTTTCTATCTTCTATGTATAAAATACTCAAGCTCACTGGAGTATTTAAATTTTTGAAATAGTTGTACGCATTTATTAGTATAGGTAAATACATACATAGAAACACCCAGACCCGAGACAAATACTTGCAGATCATACAAACATGTCTTCGATTCCGCAGCAGAATCGGAACTGGACCCTCTGCGTGTCAGGCGTGCCTTCGCCCACTGCGCCACAGAGGTCGTCAAAATGTATAAATATTAGTATATAAAAATATACAATGATAATAACGTGGTAATGCCGCCAGTATCTTGGGAACGCTGCTCTCTGGCAGTGATCTGGATCAGTTGAGCTATCTATAAATCGTTTTAAACGGTCCTTAGCTCAACTGTTTCACGTGCATTTTATATTATTGTATATTATTTTGTTCATTTCTGTAATTATTTATGATAATATAAAAATAATGTCAGGATAACGTGTAAAGTTCAAAACTTCAAGCAAAAAACTTTAAAATTGTCTTCGCGTGTCAATTAATTTAAAAGTTTTACAAAAACTTTTCATAAGATATTACATTTTGATGGAGTGCCCTATTGTTTTAAGTCTTAATGGATTACTAATATTTCAATCAAGAGCCGAAGTTTGACGCTCGACCGGGTCCACGGACCAACATTCTATAAAACTTTCATTAAAACCCACTAATTCGACGGAAATTGGGTTTCTGGGACGGCTGCGAACCATTTTCTTTGATAAATATTAATTTTCTATTTCGAACAGTTGTTTTGATTCGTTGATTTTGATAACAAAATTATTGTTATTTTCATAACAATAACAACCAGTTTGCTAGGTACTTACGAAGCCGAAGGAATAATAGGTACTGAGATACTTAAGTACTTTTATACTAAAATATAGGTACTGAGATGCTTAAGTACTTTTATACTAAAATATAGGTACTGAGATACTTAAGTACTTTTATACTAAAATACAGATTACGTTTTTCCTTTATGTTTGTCGATTACTTTTGCTCACAGCTAATAAAAGGAATTGGTACTTTTCATTCCATTTAGGTTTATTAGTTTACCCAATCAAATAGAAAACCTTCAGGACCCGTATTAAAGTTTTGTTTTTGTTCCGAGCCTGTTGAAAAGACCTGACTGTGTTACAAAGAGTCTTAAATTTTTGATTTTTGACTAGCCTGTCAGCTTAGTTGGTAGTAGCCCTGCCATCTACAGCGTAGGCTGAAGATTCGATTCCTTCCCAGGACAAGCATTTGTGTGATGAAAATATGTAGGTGTTATACTCAGACACCGAACAAACAGCTACGTATTCTATCAGTCATCTGGTCACCATAATACAAGTTATACTTAATTTGTGACTAGTGTTGTGTGCATTGACCACCAATATTAATTTATTAAGATAAGCATACGAATAAATGGGCTCTAGGACTTTTTTCACTTTCATAGAAAATAATTACTTAGGTAAGTACCTTACCTTACAATTTTTTGTTAAATTAAATAATGGATTCTCAATAAAATATAATTAAGTTAAAAATCAAGCTACACTATAAGATAAAAAAATAACCTGTAGTGTCAGGTTCAGGCGGTCGATGCCTCTGTCTGCCGTTCCACCAGCAACCGCAGCAAGGCATTTCCCAGTTCTGCACTTCACAGAAGCTTTTTCTTTTCCATACTAATTTATCTAAGCTATCCAAGTTCTTTAATAAGTCAACGCTTGTATAAACGCGGTAATTTGCTCGTTTAACTACATTTTCCCGGTAAAACTTTCCTGCTAGAGTTGGTATACAAATTCACAAGAATCGCGAAGCTTTTCTTATTTTCATCCTAATAGATTGAGTCTACAAGGAGCATACTATATCACGTAGCTTTTGCATGAGTATTTAAGATATTACGTTTCGGGAATAGTGGCAACAGAGGTGTTGTTTTGAGGGAGAAGTAGAAAGGTAACGCGACCTCCCGCGTCCGCGGTCTGCGATCAACTGCGGCTGAATATGAATGAAGTCGATGAGAGGTTTTCTTTTTTGTACATCCTGAAATTTTTTTTAATTAATATGAGCATATTTAGTTATTTATAAGGGATGCCGGTGGTGGTGTTCTACTAATTCTACCTACTTAGTAACATAAACATAAGGACGTGCCAAAAAACATAGGTTCTGGTTTCATTAAGATGTTTTGTGATGCAATTTATGCAGCATAATTATATTTCTTAAAAGCTACGAGTATTTCAGCTTTGAAATTTTTCTTTATTCAAGTTTAAATATATTTTTCTTTGCCACAACAGCGCCAAGTGTTTGTTCAACGAATACGGTTCCTTTGTTTGAGAAACAAAGCGTGTCTGAAATATCTGTGTCAATCATTGATATTTATGCTAAAGTTGCTAGTAGTAGACATGTATAGAGTTATCTTGGAAATGATATTATAAATGCGAAAGTGTCACTGTCTGTTTGTTACGTTTTCACGGCTAAACGGCTGAACGGATCTTGATGAAATTTGGTAAGATGTATTGCATTCGGGAGAAGAACATAGGCTGCTTATTGTTTCAAAAAACTACCTTGAAGGGGTAAAATAGAGAATGAAAGTTTGTTTGGGCAACTCATATTTTCTTAAGTTAGGGATCTGAGAATTCATATTTAGGCTTTTGGTAAGAAATAAAGAAATCTTTCAATGTTTTTGCTAAATCATTCTCAAACGTGGTTAAAATAGGGGATTAAACTTATAAGATGTTCTTTAGATGCACAGAATGCATTCCTTACAAAATAAAAATAAAGGTTCTAAGCATAGGTACGCGTACGAAGTCGCGGGTAACAGCTAGTTATATATAATACTGCACCATATAATCTTTTTTGGAGAATCAGACTAATGGAATAATAAGAACTTTAAAATGAATGGGATGGTCGCGACTTATCCTAGTGGATCGAATGAAGTAACTGGAAATAACTTAAGATTCTTGTGTCTATGTTCTGTATGTTCTGTTCGGATTAAACTAAATTCTACGATTGAAGGCGCTAGATATGCGTAGGCTGGGCGAGGATTAGGGTCTATGAGCGATTAGGACGTCGACCTTTTTGACTTATAAGTATTAGGTTTATTTACAAGATAGTAAGTAGATTAGACTTAGTATAGCTAGATTCCTTAGAATAATTATTTTGCTTCGAGCACAATAGAAACCTAGAAGATGCAAAATATTTTTAAAAAAGGGTTTTAGCATTTTAATTAAAAATGAATATTAAACTAAATATTTCTAGAAACTAGAGGCATTTGTAGGGCATTCTCAACCACTTCTACTAAGTCTATAAACACAATAGATCTCGTTAAAACCTAGGCATGGCAAACAAACCTATTAGTTTTTTTCGGAATAACGGACATTTTCACATCATTTGGCGCCAAGGTATGCAGAGCTTGTGTTATGGGTTCCATATACTACAAATATACTTTTTTTGTAAGTAGGTACATACCTACATATTATAATACATAGAAACACCCAGACCCGAGACAAATAATTGCAGATCATACAAACATTTGTCTAGCGGCGGGAATCCAACCCGCAACCTTGTGAGTCTGAGCCGGGCCTTCTCCCACTGCATCACAGAGGTCTTGAGGTCAGAGGTCAGAGGAATGCGGGTTCGATTCCCGCCGCGGGACAAGTGTTTGTATGATCTGCAAGTATTTGTCTCGGGTCTGGGTGTTTCTATGTATAATATGTATGTATTTAAAAAAAGTATATATAAGTAGTATATCAGTCATGTGGTACCCATAACACAAGCTTTGCTTACTTGGCCAGATGATGCTGTGTGAAATGTGCGGCATAATTATTATCTATATATTAATACGTGAAGCTTTACTTTATATCCCTTTTTACGAAAATTGCGCGGACGGAGTATGAAATTTCGCACACTTATCCTAATCCTACTAATATTATAAACGCGAAAGTTTGTATGTATGTTTTTTACTCTTTCACGCAAAAACTACAGAATGGATTTTAATGAAACTTTACAATAATATAGCTTATATATCAGAATAACACATAGGCTATAATTTATAAATATATTGTGTGAATTGTCCAAAATGTAACTATACCTGCAACCAGCTATTCTGGCGTGCGCTGCAAAAACCGTTAGAATTACACGAAATACTAATCCTGCGCAGACGAAGTCGCGGCATCAGCTAGTAGTTTATATAGAGAAGGAGTGCAGAAAGCTATTTTTTTTTTAATTATGCAAAAAAAATACATTAATTATTAATTAATTATGGTCGAATTTTGACTAGGACGACCACTAGTTACTAGTTATAACTATGACATAAGTAATATAAATTAAGAAGTATAAAAATTAGCTACAAACCAACCTTTCATCCTATAAACTCATATTTAGCGTTTCATGTATGCTCTATCCTTGTCGTTTTAATGTTAATTAATAAAGATGGCAATATATTTAAACAACTTTTACATTAACTCAAGCCTAGGATTACATATAGCTAAAACGTGTTTATGACCCCCAAGTCCCAAGCCATGATACTCCATCAGGTGGTGTTTGGGTAAATAGGACTAGGACGTTAGTACTTACCTTAATGTATAGAAATGTTTTTTGACGTGATAACGTCTTATAAATCGATAAACGCCGGCTGCATGCACGAAAAAGTGTCACGTTCCGCCTGAGCCGAGCGTGCAAGCCAGAGCGCAGAACAAGCGATAGTGAGGCACGATCGGATGTTTTCTTATGACGTTATCACGTAAAATTATCGTCCGTGAACCGACTTTACAGACAACCATTTTTTTTAAGTATATTAACACAACACTACCTACTCTGTGTAGATAGAGCAGTGTAGGTAAGAGTAAATAATGAGGGTAGTTTTCAATCCTTTAGAATGAAGCCGAGCAAGGCTTTGCTAAAATGCTTTGTCTGATTTTGCTCGGAAAATTCAAGAGGAGCTTTTCACTTTGTGTCGAAAGAGATGTCACTCAAAGAATACACTAATTCCAGCATCGTTTTCCGAACGGTGGATGTTCTATTCAAATATGTAGATATGTTCTCTACTTAAGACGGTACCCTAAGCAAATTACCTTTTTTATGTGAAAAATATATTTTTTGCTAGTGGCCGTAACAGACAAGACAAAGAAGTCGAATGACGCGTCGATAACGCCTGGAGGAACAACTGGTCCATGAAAACGCTAATGAAAGGAAACCTTCCTGTCTCTGAAGCGAAAACTCATTGATATGAGTGTATTTTGCCCGTCCTGTTCTATGGTGCACAATAATGGTCTTTAACCGAATCTCAGAAGCCCAAACACAAGATCTGCCAACGAGCTATGGAGCGTAGTGCTAGGGTTGAAGAGAACTGACTGGCATGACGTCAGGCGTATGAGCACAGACAGGTGGGCAGAGGTCATGGGTGCCTGCAGATGGGCGACGCAGCCGGGGCAGGCCGAAGAAACATGACGTGACGATCTCGATGCCTTCGAAAAGGGCTGGTGGGAAGTGGCGGCTGACAGGGACAAATTAAATGAATTGGGGGAAACTTTTGCCAAGCAGTGGGAAAGTATAGGTTGATAAAAAAAAGTGTAATGATAATAAAATTATAAAAAATATATGGTATGTATTTTCAATCAGGCGTTGTAGGCAAAACTACTGAAATGTTGGTAATTAATAATAAAGTAATACGTGATAAGTACCGTTAACTTCTAAAACAATGTCTAATAATCATTATCTTCTCCTAAGTTGACTTTGTTTTACCTTGCAGCTTACACCAATAGATAGAGAATAAAGTAATTAAAACATTACCCTTTCAGCTATATATATTTCTGATAATTCACGATTTGAGCGCCGCCAAAATGCGTTAAGATATATTGCTCAGTGAGGTGCCTTTATAAACATTCCACCTGCATACGGCAAACGTGTCCAGCCCGTCCTATTTGAATTTGGCATACAATTGGGTGTATTGGGCACGAAGCTTGGTCTCTTGGTTGAAACTAAAAGCACATTAGACCTCATTCGTATGCAATCAAAGAGAAAAGGTCAATAATATATTTACCTTGATTCAATGTGGTCTACGATATCTTTATGATGATATAAAACCTCTTCGCGACAGCCGATAAGCTTTTCGTGTGCAAAAGTTTACCAAAGTTTGTGATCTGTCATCAAGACAAGACAATTTACCCGAAGTCGAGCCCAATTTCTTTGCAACACGAATTCCAAATTACCAGTGAACACAACTTATTTTTATATAAGCTGAACCACTTTTTTGCAGTGAATAAAGTCTCAAAATAATTTTAAGGCACCAACCAAAACGGGCAAACTAAATTCGGTTGAGTAGGTATCGTCGTGCTAGATTTAGTTAATTGATTCCAAATGCGGCGACCACGAATCGTCAGGCCTCGAAAATGTTACCAAGCACTTAACTTTGTAAACTCATCCGGTTAGCTTCTATTCAAACATTAAAATTGCCATCTAGGCATCATTTTCAATTCAATTCCAATTCATGGTTAGTGGCCTACGGACTACAATTTCTTCTCTTCTCAGCTCTAGTTTCTTCTGTTCGTAGGTATGTTAATCAGTCGCCTTAACTAAATGTCAAATGTGATTGTTCCACACACATTTTGGATATGACCTCATAATTTTCATTCTTAGTCTGGATTTAGGGCTCAGTTTATCGAATTGAATAGTATCGTTGTCTTTGAGTATCCCAAATAGATTACATAACATAAATGGTAGCACACTTGTTTCACTTTGTCCATACTTTTTGAATTGACTGGCCTGTCAGCTCAGTTGGTAGTAGTTCTGCCTTCTGCGCTGTAGGTTGAGGGTTCGATTCCCTCCCAGGATAAACATTTGTGTGAAGAACTTACGTGTTTTCTCTGTCTAGGTATTACTTCATAACAAACAAATATTTAAAAATATATAACTATTCTAACAGTCATCTAGTCACCATAATATAAGCTATGCTTAGTTTAGGGTTACATGGTGTTGTGGCATTATTCAGCAATACAATTGTATATACCTAACCATAATGATTGTATTGAATAAATCATCTTTTGACTTTGACTTTGACATCAACTCTTATATGTGTCACGCTAGTCTCAAAACGGTCACGCTTTGCTAGATGTCTTTGTTTACTTAGGTATAGCGATTTTACTACATGACGACGACGTGTCTCCGACGCCTATATTACACAACTCGATAGAGACTGGGGAAATGCAAAGATATACATTAAACTATTTGTTACTACCGTAAAATAATGTAGAACGTAAATAGATTTGTTAACGGTACATGGTACTAAAACTTTGCACATAAATTAAAAGTAGTAGGCAGGTAATGCCTGCTTAGGCGAATATACATAGAAATTAGAAAACATTAAACTCACCCGTGGCAGACCCGGTGTTCAGAGGTTGGGACGGCTTTTGTTGAGTTGGTGAGGTCAGATTTGAGGAGGTTTTTAAGGAGTTTAAAGAAACAGATTCAGGGACAGTCTTCGTAAATGGAGACGTTGGTAAAGACATCGGGGATGACAACTGGAGTGGAGACGTAGGAGTGCCTAAACTTGAAGGTAGAGATATTTTCGAATCAGAATTGTTGATAAAGGAATTTGTTATTGGCTCGTGAATGTCTGATGATGGCTCTGGAGTACAAAGAACCGTGGGTAAGGACATCGGATAGGAATTTCTTGATGGCACTTCATGTTCCGCATCTGTTGAATCCGCCATTTTCTGAAAAGAAATAACAGACTAATTAGATCAAATTTCAAAGCAAAACTGAATCAGCAGCTCAGCAGTGGTTTTCCTAAATGTCAAGTCGAGGTTACGTAGAGGTATAAAAGATCTATAAGTTAGTCTCTGGTCGCTTCGGCAAGCAAAATAATTTTTCACACGGCCTAAAAAATAGGCAGTTTTGCCTAATTTTTTTTATATTAACAATCACCTATTAGAAGGTTGGTAAGAACATTTCCAGACTTTTGTTGGATAGGATGAAATGATAATGATATCGTACCGTCAAATATCAGTCTGTTGCAAACAAGTAACATCCAGTAGATTGGAGAAGGTAGGCGTTATGTCATTGGTCGGTTGGGGCCTCCATACACTGTACAGAAGATAAATGGTGCCGACGCCAGTATAAGTTTTCATATAGATAACCAGTCCGACATTTAGTGGCCGGCGCGCGTCGGCAGCCATGAGCGAGATAGCGATAAAACGAGGCAGTACAATCCACCGTAACAACAGCTCTAAACACCATAATGAGCAAGCAAATATCGTATCAACTTGCGAACACATAAGATTGAAAGTAGCTTGCACTTAAAACGAGCATGATACAGTTAGATAACGTATACAACGTCCTTGGCGTGTTATGTTCATTCATTGAGTCGAGCGGCTGACTCGACTGATCAGTGTACCTAGTAGTGTCAATACTGTGAAGCCAGTAACGTTATAGACCGTCCGAAATATACCGTGTATTTATTTACGATATTTTGTTTCTAATACCGTATAGAAAAGTTATTGTGAGCTCCACACAACACAATGAGTACGACGGAAGTAAGAGAATATATAATGCCACTAAATGTTAAAGTGTTACATGTAGCGAGATTAGTCATTGCAAGTATTGTGAGGTTCTTCTGCCGGTTATACTATGGAAGTGAAGGAGAGAAAATTCCTCCTATTACTGATGATATTCTGAAACTGCCGGCGATTGAAGTGGCGAAGAAAATTAGGAACAAGGAGGTTTGTACTTTAAAATACTTAATTATATTTAAAGGCTTTTGCAGTCAAGTTACATTAGAAGTTTCTGTCGTTTTCGAAACCGGATTTTGGTTGTTATGCGACTTATATTTGTTCTTCATTAAAAAAGTGTGAATTGTTGTTTTTATTATCAACTATAGGTACTTTTTACGTATCTACCTATTGATGTCAGTCATAAGTTCATAACACGATACATGTATGACTAATAATAATAATAATTATACTCTGTTATCGCCAAAGATCTATGTAGGTAGTTACTAACTGTTTAAAAGTACAATTTTGAATGAAATATATTTTAAGTTATCTTTCTATCTGTCTGTCTTCTATCTAGGTATTATACAAAAATCAATTGCGATGCGTTCGTCTCGCAAAATATCGAAAAAACATGACAGATTCGTTTTTTTTAACCATAGTTGTTAGTTGGTCAATTGAAATCAATTGACGTCGATTTTCGAAAATTAATACCGATGCCTCTCGAATAAGATTAGGTTGCAACATGGCTGTTTTCTTATTGTACCTACCTATATTAACATTCTCTCTCAGTTCAAGACCAAATCTATTTTTGGAGTAACAAAATATTCCGGTACAAGACAAGACATTCGCACTACCTATATTCCATTGTAATCATTTACATACGAGAATTATTCCTATGAATCTGAATTGTTCAGCTCTTTTCAAACCTTATTTGATTCAGTACAACTAAAGATTTGTTGATGATGAGTATCATGAATAGCCATAATAACAGCAATCGTATTTTTTGCTATTATAAATAAATAAAAAAAAATATCTCGGACATTTCACACAGCGTCATCTGGCTCCAAAGTAAGCAGAGCTTGTGTTATGGATACCACATCATGACTGTTATACCTAATACTTATTATACTTTTTTTTGTAATACATCATCATCATCTTCATCATAACAGCCTTTATGAAGTCCACTGCTGAACATAGGCCTCCCCAATAGATTTCTAGGAAGAACGATTTTGAGCCCTCTCCATCCATCGACTTACTGCGATCTTTGTAATACATACCTACATGTTATAGGTACTTAGAAACACCTAGACAAAAGACAAATACTTGCAGATCATACAAACATTTGTGCCGCGGCGAGAATCGAACCTTCTGCGTCTCAGCCAGACCTTAGCCCACTGCGCCACAGCGGTTGTCATAATATTTTATTTGAATACATAGATTGAATCTTAATAGGTAGTTACCAAACATACATTTCTAGGCGTTTTGTTTAGTTTGTAATCTATTTCGGTATACCTCGGACTGAGTTTCGGTATGACTGATTTAATGTTGCCATAGACGTCACTGAACTATAACATCAACATTGCCATGCATATGTGTCTCGTCATACTTTTTAATACTTAATCATATTAAAACTTATCGCACGTAGGTATTTAGGTATATTTGATGCGATTAAATTATTTTATTTATTTTACACTTAACTTTTGTTGATAACAAGGCACTTAGTTGAGTTGAGTACTTAGCCAGACTCAATAGAACTAGTAAATCTACCCTCTATCTATTCTAGCACATATTTAGCTAGCTCTGTATTGAATGACTGTCTTTGTCATTCTAATGGCAAATAAAAGAGATGGCAACATATTTAAATAACACATTAGCTAATGTGAGTTTAAAAGATAGACATATCTATATTATATATTTTTTTTTTCGTCACTGTACATAGACTAGTTTATATTATATTCGCACTGTATTTGATATGTGACGTTTAATAAATATTTTCTATTCTGTTCTATTCTATTATAATCTCACACGCTAGCTGGTTATTTGATTATAGGATTTTGGGGTAAGTGTATAAACCGCAAACATATAATTAAGAAATTTAAATTTATCTCTCAGAACTATGTAACGTCAAGGTGGCGTTGAGGCTGCTCCACAGTTTTTAAAACTTTTGCAGTTCTCATCGATATTTTTTGTAACTTGTCCTGTGTATTTTGTTCTGAATAAATAATTTTGTAAGTAACCGAGCGAGCACGAAGCGCGAAGAATGTCTCCGTTTCAGCTTAGGCAAAAATGCTTTCGCTGCAAAAAGGCTGTCTGTCCGCCCGGCGTCTGTACGGATGTTATCCTCTACAGGTCGCATTTCTCAATTCTCGTGAAATTTTGAAAGCAGATTCTATAACTATTTAGATTTTTTTTGTCTATTCAGTTTTTGGATTTTTTTTTAAATGGCGGAGATATGGGGGTTAAAAATGTAAAAAGTTATATTTCAGTTTCGAAAAATCTTCTCGAGGTCTACAGCTCACAGAGCCATTAGTAAATCATGGGTTAAATATTTAAATTACAAAATTGTATAGCTTATGAAGGCACATCTGGTAGGTAAGTAGCGACGACAAACTACTTGTAAAGCAGCAGTAAATGAACACACAAAGAACATCATGTTAGTAAAATGGATCCCACTTCCCACACAACACAACATTGGATGGATGGAGCGATGTAAACGATTACGTCGAATCTAAACAACTTGACGAGAAGGCATCAAATGTCTGATGTGATGTGTGTTCCATAGAATCTACACAAGTCGAATAGGTAATCGTCTAATTAACGACTAACAACCCGCTCCAGCTTCGCAAGGGTTATTTAGAGTTCTAATTGACATGTACATAATGAACCTAGATAGTGAAACTATTTAATTAACTATTAATATCATGATACGAATGTAATATCATCTTTCGATTCTATCCGTGTTTTGATTGACTCATTTAAACAAAAGCGTTTAAATGAGTGAGATAAATGTTATAGTGAGATAACTATAATAGTTAGACATTTTTGCGGACTACTTTGAGTACTTTATAAACATGTAGTACCTATATCATTTTATGTTGATAATTATTAACAGTTTTCGCAGCGTACGCTAAATTACTTTAATATGCAATTTTTTAATATTAACAAAAAAAAAAAGGATTTAAGCAGTATATCGAGTCCACGTCGAGTACAAGACGAGTTCACAAAGTTAGACACTTACTTAGTTACTTAAGCTTATTTACTTTATACTTAATTACTTATAGGAAGATACTTCTATACTTCTATTACTTTTACTTTATACTTAGATACTTTCTAGTTGTTCTTAGCTGTAACTTTTTTATATTGTGTTTTTTATACGTGAAAACCTGTATTTGGCTTTCTTATTCTATGCGATTGTTATATTCTATTTAAAGAAGCTGTTGGTTTTCCAATAAATAATTAAATAAATATCAGTCATGTGTTACCCATAACATAAGCTCTGCTTACTTTGTGGCCAGATGATGCTGTGTGAAATGTCCGGGATTATTTATTTATTTCGTAGGTATCTTTATTAAATAAAGGACATATTAGTGCTGATAATGTAGCTTATAGATGAAATAATTTCTAAAATCTGTTATGTACCTAGGTTGTTGTGTTTATACATTACAAACAAAAAATCAAATCTTTTCTCTTTCTAAGGAACTCGTAGTCTCCTATAGGTACGTAACTAGTTATTGTACTTAAGTTTGTTAGGATGTTTCACGCCACAACCGCTGAAAAGATTTGGTTTGAAAGTCTGTGACCACGACCTACGCTGAGCCGGACTTTATTATTATAACCAGAGATTATACATAAGTACCTAGTTCAGAATACCGTCTGATATAAGTACCTAGTGAAGGGTAGTATAACGTACGATAAGTGATTAATTGACAGATAAGATCTAAAATAAACAAAGAATTTCATTCAAGTCCAATGTTCCATTCGATCAGTACATTAAGTAGGTTGAACAAAGACAATTGCAAATGGCAAATGGCAATTAAATAGTACTTTGTACTACATTTGTCTGTAGAACTGTGTAATAACTACCTAGTACTTAAGAGAATCATTGTTTCCATTTACATCGTAACTGATAAACCTAATTAATACCTATTATTGAAAATTTCACACAGCACTATCTAACCCCAAACTAATCAAAGCTAAGGGAACCAGATGACTTGATATACTTAAGTACTAATTTTACTGTAATAAATATGTATAAGTAATATATATGTATTTACAAAAAAAAGTAGGTAAGTACCTATATAAGTAGTAAGTCTCCCATACCGATAACACAAGCTCTGCTTACTTTTGGGCCAGATGATGGGGCATTATTATTATTAGTGGTCTCCCACTAGTCAAACTTCGACTATAATGCATTAATAGTTTTTTATAAATAATTAAAAAAAAATACATTCTGCACTCGTCTATTAAAAACTATAAGTGTGCTAAATTTCATACTCCTCCGCCCGCCCAATTTTCGTAAAAAGGGGTACTTACAAAGTTTTTGCTTCACGTATTAATATATAGATTATTTCTGGGGATAATCGAACCCACAACCTACAGCGCAGGAGGCAGAGTACTAACAAACCACTGAGGGGAGTTGTAAACAATGCAATGTGAATATGAATATGCAAATGCAATGTGTATAAACAGATGCAGTTGTGATATCATATCACATAATATCGTACGTAACCTTTGTTGCATTACGAGTACTTACGAAATTTTTAATATAGGTACCTACGCGTTAGTGTGTAAACGGACACTAGGTATATAAGCTTTCGACTTCATCTAACGAAGCTAGATCTATTTGTTTATCTATTCGCTTTGTATTTCTTCTTGGTTCGTCGATGAGCTAGATCTAGACGAAAATCCGAAGAAAACCAAAAATAATAAATGAACGTGTGCATCTCGGGACGCCCGACAGAAGTGATAACTTAAACTAATCTAACTAGCGCTGTGGGTTAGATTGAGAGAGGGACCTGCCTACTGCTGCGCGGTACGTAACGCGTTACGTAACGAAGCGGTTTACCCTCCCATAAGATATCACTCCAATAATATAAATGCACTTTATTGAGAACAAAACATTTTAGGTACTTACATACAAACAAAACGAATGCTACGGCTACAGTGTAATACGTTCTGCGAACGTCGGTCTTATCGCATATGGCGATATCTTCCAGGCAACCTTTAACTATACTAAACTTAATCCAGAAGGAAATTTAGGTGTTAATAAACCAACTACAAGGTTCAGCAAAAATAACAGTCGAGCATTTATTTCATCATACATTTTAGAATTATATTTTACTAGCTGCTGCCCGCGGCTTCGCGTTATACCTACGTAAGAAGTAAGGTCCAAAAGTAAAAGTCCTTTTCCAAGGTCCCATCTATCTCTATACCAAAATTCATCATAATCGGTTCGGCGGTTTAGTCATAAAGTCGTAAAGAGAACCTAACAAACAGACAGACAGACAAGAGTTACTTTCGGATTTATAATATTACTTAGATTAAAAGTTGCAAATAAAATAAAAAAGAACCGTCACGTTCCAGATCACAAGCGTGGAGATCGTGGAGACGTGTATCAGAAGGATAAAAGATGTTAACTCCGCGCTCAACTGCTTCGTGGAAGACAGGTTCGAGCTAGCACTGAAGGAGGCAAAGGAAGCTGATGACCTTATTAGAAGTGGATCCAAGACGCCAGATCAGTTGGAGAAGGATCAGCCATTTTTGGGAGTACCATTTAGTACAAAGGATTGTCTCGCCGTAAAAGGTACACGCAAATACAAAACCCACGCATTGTGTGGGAAGGAAGATCTTTTCTTTCATGATCTTAATCTAATACCTTTAAACGAGCAATTCTTGTATCTATATATTTATAAATATAATCTGAATCTAGGAAGCTCCTACGATTTTCATGAAATTTAGTGTGCATGGGGTTTCGGCGGCGATAAATCGATCTAGCTACGTTTCATTTTTAGAAAACGTCGTGATTCTAAGAGGATTCCGTTATGATTTGTTTACATTTTCCATTAGATAATTACGTATTAAAAACTAAAAAGAAAACAGACTTCATTGAATATAAAAAATTAGTGGAATGTAGATGTATTTTGTATACATATAATTTGGGTAGGACAACTAAACGCACTGCTCAAATGAGACAGCGAGGTTTCGGAGTTAGCGATAATATCATCGATTTATACAATTTTTTGGTGATTGTGGATTTTTTTAAAACAGCTTGACCGATTTTTATAAAATTTAAATGGTACCACCTGGGAAGTTTAAACCCTTTAAAAAAAAACAATTTCCAATTTTGGTTCAGGCGTCTGAGTAATCGGTGAACATACATACAAAAAAAAAATGAAAGACCACTAAGGAACTGATTGATATTCTCTCTCTATCTTCGTTCTTACATCTCAAGTTTACGGTGCCTATATTTAAAAGTGTTTGTGGGTATTTGGATTAATATTTACTTGGCTCATGATTTAGCCACAAACGGCGTGATTGCCGTAACGACCAAACGAATCAGCATGAAACTTATATGTGTAGACCTGGAATGTATAGAGGCTAGGCTCTTTGTACCACGCGTGCTAAGCCGCGGGCAAAAGTAAATATAATTTAATATAATATAAAATATAATTTTCAGGTCTGCATCACACATCAGGTGTTGTACTTCGCAAAGATGTAATAGCAGACGCAGACGCTGACGCCATCAGGCTGTTGAGAGAAAAGGGTGCCATAATCATGGGCCTCACAAACGTTCCTGAACTTTGCATGTGGTACGTAAGAACCATTCTATTTTAACAGGCTCATATCAAAGTCAGTCATTAATTTTCCACCTTATCTTTTTAATACCTATTTTTATCGTAGAGCAATGTTCGTTGGCTGGATTGTAACTTGTCTGAACATAATCGGGATTTTATGCTCTAATTTATTTAGGAATCCAAGTCACGCTAATGGCAGCACGAAGGTTTTGGAAGGGTAGACTAGACGTACCTATAAACAAAGCTGTTTGTCTTGTTCAATTTATATCGATTGTCTAAATTTGTTGTCACTGTTAGAAAATATTTATTTATTTATTTTAACTTTTTCGTGTTGTTTTCGCCTCGTGAGGTCGCTCCGATAAATGGTTCTATCTGAAAACCAACGCTACTTCCGTGCCTGGAAGTAGCACATGCTGAGATTGAACCTTTTTCCAATCAACATTGTAGCCACACTAAAATGTTATTTGGTTCGCGGGAAGGGCTAACTTCTACGCATACTTAGTTGTTTTTTTGTTTGTTTCTGTGTATATAAATTTCCCCTTGGACCTATTTTTGGTCTGTTTTCCGCTCACGTGTTCTCTTTTGATTTGTGTGTGCTAAATAAATATTTTTCTTTCTTTCTTTCTTTGTGATGTCATGGTATGTCATGGTCTGTTTGAATGCTACATTTTCAAGTAAGCGTGAGTTAATTTCTGTCTGCTCGGCAGGTGGGAGTCTCACAACCACGTCCATGGCAGGTCCAGCAACCCTTACAACACCACGAGGATCGTAGGTGGATCGTCAGGTGGAGAAGGCAGCATGCAGGCAGTAGCTGGAACTATCTTTGGTATAGGTAAGATCTTTAGATTATTTTTATCTCTTTTACTTTCTTAGGTACCTACTACGAATCGTGCTATAATAGTATTGACTTTCCATTCTATTAAATAGGTAACTACAATCTATACCTAATCTATATAAAAAATATTTGTAGTATATCAGACATGTGGTAACCATAAAACGGTAGATGATGCTGTGTGAAATGTCTGGCATTTGTTATTATTATACCTACTTTTCAGGTTCTGACATCGGTGGCTCGATCAGAATGCCATGTTTCTTCAACGGAATCTTTGGACACAAACCCTCGAAATACATAGTCTCTATCAAAGGGCAGTATCCTGAACCCTCATCAGAAATGCAGCATTCATTCCTAGGTAAGATTTCATCACTCCAAAAGGTCAAACAGCATAAAATATTTTTATTCTTAAGTATAACAAAACGAATTTCTGCTTCTGTTTCAGGCATTGGACCGATGACGAGACATGCAGTAGATTTAAAGCCCATACTGAAAATAATTTCTGGTGAAAACGCGCCTAAACTCAGACTAGATGAGCCAGTAGACATTAAGAAAATTAATTTCTTTTACCAATTCAGTAACGATGTCCCATTGACTGATCCCGTTGACCCTGACATCATTGCAGCTATGAATAAGGTCGTTGAATTTCTTAAAGTACAGCATAAAATAGATGCAGAAGAGAAAAGGATACCATTGCAGAAAACCTTGAGCACTTGGATGGCACTAATGAACTCCAACACCAAGTTCGGTGAACTGATAATGGAGAAGTACACAAAAGGAAACTGTCTTAAAGAAATTGTGAAGAATATTTTTGGACTGTCGGGTAACACATTGATTGGCATTTTAACCGCGCTATACGGAGCAGAGGATATTATTGAAGAGAAAATGAAACACTTCATTAAGCGTCACAAGGAGTTAGTGGACACGTTTTCAGAATTGCTCGGAGACAATGGAGTGTTTCTGTTCCCAACACATCCAACACCGGCTCTTTACCACAATGAGCCTTTAGCCAGGCCTTTCAACTTTTCCTACACAGCACTTGTAAATTTATTAGGAATGCCCTCTACTTCTGTGCCATTAGGGTTGGGCAGTGAAGGCTTACCTATCGGTATTCAAGTGATCGCAAACTTTGATCAAGATAGGCTTTGCCTGGCAGTAGCAGAGGAGATAGATAGAGCGTTTGGCGGGTGGGTGGAACCTCAGAAATCTTAGTGTAGTACGTTTAACAACTTATTTTATGCGAGCAACATATTTTTGTACTACCCATAAGTTATGTGCTGATGAATAATATACATTATAGAATTGTCTATACTACCTGTGTATTCTTTTACGCTTACCTTTTTCCTTCAGAAAACGTAGACAAAGTGTAGACAAAATTCAGTAATTAAGAAGTAAATTTAAGCCAAATTCAGTTATATGATTTTGTTAGAAAGGTTTTAGCATTGAAACCAATATAATTAATTAGAATTTTTAATACATACAACAAAACAAAATAAATAACACCAGTTTGTACACTAACAGTTCATTATTTGAAAATACACTATTAAGATTTTGATAAATTATGAATAATTTTGATGATTTCTTTTCTCTTATTACAAGGATCTACTTTGACTAGCATATCACATGAGCCCACTTCTTTATGGGCATAGGCACACTCGGCAAGTCTCTCAGAATTGCATAAGACATGGACCCCACAGTCATACCCATTGCTTTGTTGCAGACACTCCTTGTCCACGAAGTTGATGCAAACTGAAAAAGTTCATAAATTAATTTGTTAGGTAATGATAAGTTTCAATTACAATTGATACTAGCTTCTGCCCTTGGCTTTACTCAGTGGTGCCTAGCTAAAAACTAGTTTATTTATACTTATAATTATATGTTTAAAACTCTATGTATAAGTATACCAAGTTTTATCCATTTCAGTTCAGCCTTTATTTTGTGATTGAGTAAAAAACAAACATCCAAGCTAACATTAATTTTGTATGATATGATTAGAAAACATGGTAGTGTAAGTTAGGTAATTACCTACTTTTTTAGATATATAAAGCTTGTGTTATGATTTCTTACCTTCTGCAGAAAAATATGGTATAAGATGACTGGCAAATTCCCAAGCCACATTGTGATTAGTACCACTTGAAGAGTCGAGGTGAAAAAAACAGTTTTCTGGCTTTGAATACACCAGAAGGCTCCAATGTGAACCTCCTGCCATATCTGGAGTATCATTGTCATTTAAGGCAAAGAAAACAATATTCTTCCTATCCACACCAAGCGGCTCTAAAAATGTTTTGATTTCCTCAGTCTGCACCATTTTCACGCACTGGGTCACTTCCGGTGAAATAAACAGCAGATCTTTTGCCTTACTGAATACAACTTTCTCGAGATATTCAAAGTAAAATGATATAACAGTGTCATTTAGCCAGTGTGGTCCACCCAAGAGTTCCACATCAGATTTATGAAGTAAAATGTCGTGGAAGCTCAATATCACGGATGCCTTGGCCATTCTAAATAGTATTATTCGTATTTGGTTCTTTGGTTCTTTTGGTTCTTTTGGTTTATCTGGTAAAAAAACGACTGTTTTAACATAACTTCAACCGAGCTTAGATACGAACATAGCACTCACGTAAATGCCATAATACATTTGCTATTATTTTATTGAAAGGAAATACTTAAGTCAACTCACCAATTTGTGGATATATCAGAAGACTGCACCTTCAAGGTTATCTGCGCACTATTTCAGTTTATTTAACACTGTACTTTAGTGTGAAGAACATTACTATTTTATATTAACAACAGTCATTTTATTAATCCCGATAATATTATTTTTTCGTTAGATAACTGTATTTACATATATTTATAGCCAAACACATATTTTAGATTTTTTCGCGTATTAATTAAAATTAGACTTTAATTGACGTTTGGCTATAGACTTGACATTGACACTGTGACAGTTACATTCAAGGTACAATTGCCTGAGCGCTGAGCCACAGGTAAAGTAACTCAGATTCTTCGTCTGTCATTTCATGGAGCATCATGGCGCTGCTAATTTAATATTTTTTACACGTTTTATTGCATGTTTTATTCAGTAATCTTTTGGCGGAATTTTAATGAATAAATTGTGGCTGCGGGGCGCGTATGGATAATTGGATTGCATGTGTATTGTGGTGCAGTGTGATTTGAATGAGAAGGAGTCCCAAGAAAATTCTAGACGCCATTCCGCGTGTCGTCTAGAATTGACAACTGACCATCGACTAAGTAAGACTAATAACAAACAAACTGACTACAAACTACGTAGACAGAGAAACTATATATATAACTAATAGACGACTAGATAGCATCCGTCGCATTCATACAAGAAAGAGAACAACTTATGTGCAGATACTGTAAAGAAACGAGATAGAATGGTTTGATTATTTGTTTCATGTCGTGTGCCTGTTTTTTCAAGATCCGTACCAGATTGTGCAAAGCAACGTTTGACAGTTTGCCATTGTTTGGATGGTTTGTGTTCGCTTTGTGTGAAATACCCGAAAAAAAAGTTAATTATTTGCGAATTGCAAATAACAAATTCCTTTACCGGATTTTGTAAAGATAATGGTTCGATGTATCGTTTTAGGATGTAATAGTGATAGTGAACGGAAACAACCCGATTTGTCTTTTTACTCGTAAGTACAAGTATTTTTGAGTATTTATTAGCTTTCAAACTGTTTTTTTATTAATATAGGTACACAATAGATAACAGCATTTCGAACTGAACTTTGTTCGCTACAGCATAATTCATAAATCATAACAAATAATTTATTTATTTTGGTGTTGCCTGCATTCGACCTTAACATTCCCCAGACTAGGTACATAAATTTTATATAAAATATGTTTTACATTTCGTATGAATTTTAATAATTCAATTTAACGTAAGTATCGTACAATGTTGATAGATGAATATATAGAGGCAAGGTAAAGGCAAAAGCTGCTTAAAATCGGTCTGAGGAAACCATTCATACATTTTGATGTCAATTGATTGTGAAATAATGTCCTGTCAGCCACAATAACCATACCACCCTGTATAAATAAATAGATTAAAATGATTCTTACATTGTAAAATATAACACCTCGCTATTAATTTGTTACAGTTTTCCTTCAAACGATAATGTACGTTTGCAGTGGGTTGAAGCCACAGGCCGAAAAATCTGGACACCCAAAAACTCTTCGAGGATTTGTTGTAACCATTTTGAGAAAAATGTCTTGTTTAAGAAGAATAAGTTAACTTTTCTGTGTCCTAATGCTGTTCCACTGGTGGTTAGTAAATATATGATTTATGAGTTTTTATTCTGTAGGTAGGTAGATACTGATCAATACTTTTCGACTAGAAAAAAGTAAATAAGTCCTTTATCGGGAACACGGTGCGCTTCTATTATAAGCTTCCTGAAAATGCAACTAAACTACCTATTAAGAAAAATTTAAAGCTTACATAAAAGAGTCTTTTGAAGAAAGCTTATTATAATATAAATGACTATATTATTGATAAGAACGCATGGCCTCATGTCGCTCTGCCCTCAGACAGTTAACCGACACACTTGAAATGTATAAACTCATGTATAAGTATGTCGTAGCTAATTTAGTTATAAGATGGATCATGCAAAAATGCGCTAGGACCAGGACGAGTTTCTCTTCTCGGGCTTGGAATATAAATTGGAACCTAAATTCACCTAGTAGGTAAGACTTAGTTTCAAGTGATCCTTGTGATTGTATTGAATAAAGTATCTTTTGACTTTGTGTTATATTTATGGTTTTTTTATTTCTGTAATGTTATGCTTAGCTTTAATAATAAGTAAACAATTAAGTACACAAATGTTGTTATGTTTTCTATATCACACATCTGTTAAAAAGTTTGAGTTTTGTGATAGAGAGGAAAGCTCTAGAGATTTCTACTACAACATAACGTCTCGAATAAATCTAGGATTACTTAGGACTAGGGTAAAAGTTTTAATGTGGCAACACCACCCACCTATCGTTCTATCTCACACGCGGCACGATCACCATGTGTCTATTGTTTTCTCTGTCTACGACAAACTATAATCACTTGACACTGGCAAAATTGACATTATTATGTCACATGCCATAAACAAAGAAGAAGAAGAAGAAGAAAAAGAAGAAAGTAACTCAACTCGTTTGAGCTTATGTCAGTCTTAGTGTTTATTCAACACTTGCTGATAACCGCGACGTTGTTTGAATAAATATTTTATTTTGGGGCTAGATTTTGCTGAGTGAAATGTCCAGAATTGTTTATTATTATTTAATATCTTTATGTAACATAAGTTAACGTGCGAAAAGAGCCTTTACAAAACTATATACTGTTAGCAAAAGAAGGCAGATAGTTTAACGTTGAGATGAGATTTAAAATAGAACGTACCTATTTAAAATGAGAAAGTATGCTTTACTTTTCAACTCATAAAATCTACTGGCGAGCAAAGCGAGCCGCATATATTACGTAGCCAGCGAGCTCAGGCATCAATCATCACACATTACATCATATTTCACACTATCACACTAATTATTTTAAATGTTTGTTACCTACTCGAACACATTGTAACAGCTAAACCGATTTCGTAGAAGTTTGGTAATTAAATAAATAAATAAATAAATAATCCGGACATTTCACACAACATCATCTGGCCCCAAAGTAAGCAGAGCTTGTGTTATGGGTACCACATGACTGATATACTTACTACTTATATACATTTTTTTTTTATAAATACATGTACATACATATTATACATAGAAACACCCAGACCCGAGACAAATACTTGCAGATCATACAAACATTTGTCCCGCGGCGGGAATCAAACCCGCAACCTTCTGCGTCTCAGCCGGACTTAAGCCCACTACGCTACAGAGGTCGTCTCGTGTTTGCGTAATTCGTAATTGCGTGCGTGATGTTGTTTATCTCGCCTAATATCGATATCGATCGATATAGATATATATCTACTGCAATTCAATTCAATTCTTGATTAATGGGCTTTGTGGGGACACAATTTCGCCAATGTCACGCCTGATACTTTTATTGCTGTTAAATATCTGTAAAAAGTTAATCACTGTTTAAATTATTGTCATCCCTTTTTGTAAGATAGTGACAAACAGTTCAGGGCGAATCTTAATCAGTTTGTAGGAAGTGTTCAAGTTGAGAGGCGTAAGGTCGTGGGCTTAAAGACCCACAGAACAAACCATGTATGATGTGAATTTAAACATTTCAATACGATGTAGATTTATTTTTCTTTACAGCATGTATAAACATATAACCAACCGCCATCTGCTGGCAACTTTTATGTATTATGTATTTGAAAAAAAAATCTAAAGAATGTTATTGAAGAAAAGGGTTCATAATGTTTTAGTATTATGAAAAGATATGTAGTTAGCGAAAATAATCATTGTTAGAACATACTGCACTTTCAACTATTAACTAGGCCGTCGACCTTACTAAAGCGCTGTACGTAGGTAATACCTATCTATCAGTCTAACCTGTATCAGTAGTATAGATTATTTGATAGGGGGAAAATACGGTATACTTTGCACTTTGACACTCCGAGCCTTTGCTTTAGACATAGGATCTGTATCGACGCTGCAACATGCCTGACTGGATAATGTACCTCTAAACTTACCTACCTAAGCAGCATCACATATTTTAGATTTTTGTTGTGTACCTACTATGTTGATATAACGATTGTTATGTCGTTGTAACGATAGATACAGAATCGGAACTAAAAATGTATAAAGCTAGTGATAGCATCAGCATTACCCTGTATTAAAAGATATTTATAAAAAAATGAAATTCACAAAAATAAAACTAAAATGCATATTATACTATGTATGTATGTAATGTTAAAGGGGCAGGACAGGACGTGAATAAATATAGGTCTTCAAGAGCTTTTGACCATGGTGGATAGTATGATGGAAACTGGAGCTTTCAATATCTGAGAAATAGATGGCGTGTGACGGCGTTTTTTTGTGTTCCGGGTGATAACTCTCTTTTTCAGCAATCTCACTCAGGCTTTTGGGCTTTTTATAATGTAAAAAGCCGTCAACTAGGAGTCCTCTCACATTTCATGGATCATAATTTCTTCTGAGAACAAAGTTTCCGTGTGATGCCTAGACACCATTCCACGCCCTGATATCCGGACAATCGAAGGAGTCGGGCGCTTCTTACGCGAATCACCAGGCACACTAATATAATAGGGTGAGAGGGGGCAAGACCGAAATGTTTTTTGATGAGATGATCAGTGTTGTGTTTGAATTCTTGTAGAAAAATACATATTATCCTTAGCTAAAAATAAATTAGTGGACATAAATATTTTTTTATTATATCGATAACAGCCTGATAAATCTGTCCCGAAAGTAGAAAAATATAAACAAAATATTTTTATCACGAAATTAAAACAGGGGTAACATCGAAAAAAAAATCTAAAATCGTTAATATGTATATTAGACAATGTTAATGGTCCCAAGTCTATATCTTTTAGTACCTTAAACATTTGGAACTGACTGTAGTGCCAAAATACATGTTTTTGACTAAGATAAAACCGATTTTTATTATTTTGTATTTCGAACTTACCCCACCGGGGGAAGATTGAAGTAGGGGTTCTCAAACTTTGCAACCTCAATCGCTTATTAAGCTTGGACTTAAAATAAAACATAGGTATCTATCAATCCAAAACTTTTTATTGCACATTAAACCTAATCTACACTAATATTTGTAGGGTCTGGGTGTTTATATGTATAATAATTATGTATGTATTTACAAAAAAAAAGTATTTATGTAGTATATCAGTCATGTGGTAGGTACCCATAACACAAGTTCTGCTTAATTTGGGGCCAGAATAAGCTGTGTGAAATGTCCGGGATTATTTATTTATTATTATAATTATATTCTATAAAGGCAAATTTAGGAACTTTGTTCTTCTATGGCTCATTTAGGAACTTAATGTTATAAAACTTTTGAAACTATCATGGATATGAACATAATTTTCACTAGAAACGGGATATTTACCATGATTTGTGAGTTCAAACAGTGACGTTTTCTTTGCCAGTACCATGTGTTGTTCACGAGGATGGGGCTCCCCTTTGTCCAACAACTTTTGTCTTAGATGGGTCTAAACACACTGATGTTTCGTCCAGGTTCCATATTACATCTGGTCGTTGTTCCAAATTTAATTTCTTTAACGTTGACTCTATAATCTCAAAGTATTCATTTATAATGAAGAAATCAGTGTTTTTCTTTCTGGCCTGTTCAAGAGATTGAGCTTTTTTGAGAGAAATTTCGTGACGTATACGAAAGTTTGTGAACCAATCTGGTCGAAAATCTGGAGAATCTGGAGAAAAATTACTTCTTTTCTAGATAATCCGAAACCCCATTTTCCATCACTTTGAGACCGTTTGCTAATATCGCTTTCGTTTCACGAGCAAAGACAGGAGGGCGACCCAGTGTATTACTTTTAACACCTGTTTTTTTTTCTTCAAACGATTGTGAAGGCTAGCTATGGGTATTTTATAATGTTGAGCAGCTCTATATAATGTTAATTCCTTGCTGATTACTTTCTTTATGGCTTTGGCCACATCGTCTTGAAAGTAGGAGGTTGCACGTAGAGATTTCCGAACGTAGTTACGCAGCATGATTAATTTCTATACCTACATAATCAGTGGCCGAAGTTTTATATTGTGCCACTGGCACATTATACACTGGTAGTACAGTCCGTTTTTTTAGTGGCTGAAACAAAACAATAATTTTATTCTTATTAATTATTTCATAGACAGTATCTACCTATGTACGTAACTACTTATATGCACAACCGTTAATTTATTCATTAAAATCTTGAAATATCATAAAAGGGTAGGTAGGTAGGTACTACCTATAATTATGTATAATAGCTGGTGTTAAATTTTCAAAAAAATTAACCTACTGAACTATTTCATTGTATGTATACATCATATCAATAAGTACCTACATCACAATGTACAGTTTGAGAACATCTGGCTTTTAGTATAACATTTGAAAAAGGGTTAAGATTGAAACTTTTATATGTTCGTCTTACCCCGTCTAATGCTCATGGGTAGAGACGGAAAGTTGAAATAACTCCTATAATACGAGAAATATCCATATTTAGAAGTAATTACATAAGTATAAACGAAAAATAATAAGCAAATGTTCCAATGAAACACTCGTACCCACCTTGTAGTTCAATCTACAGGACACGGGGAAAGATGAAAACACTCGAGTAGCTTCCGAAAAAAGCACTGCGTCAGACAATTCCACTTTGCACACACAACCACACGTTCTTAGCCGCCAACGTTGACTGAGGTGTGTGACGTAACAAAATGGTGGCCTCGTTAATGTTGCCAGTACTGTAAAAAATATGCTAAATCTGGTGTTATTGAAGACTTCTTGTCTTACCCCTTTTTTCGTCTTCCCCCAACTCACCCTAATTAAAAATAAACAAAACTATATTGGTACCTAGGTGACGCATTGGTTCCCGTAGCCTTCTGCTTTGATAATTTTGAAGTTATTTAGACCTAGTATGCCTAAGGGCCACTAAAGCCTCTTTTAGTCAGGTGTCAGGCGTATCCCGAGTAGGTATGTAGGTATGCTAATACCGCCGTACGTTGGTCGGTTTGGTTCTTGGTGCCCAATGATATTATATATAAACTGAGGTAGATACGTTCAACCGAGATCTGCGCGGCAAGACAAACACAAGCTAATTAGCTTGAGTAAACTCAGCCCGTCCTGCGTCTGGCCGCGACGCGCACGTACTACTTTGCTGGTTTTTGCAGATAGAAAAAAACAAAAATGCCATGTTGTGTATTTCGAAAGTGCAATACTAATACTGGTACGGCTGTAAAAAGCAAGGTGGATGTATCATTTCATTTGTAAAAACTATTTAAAATGGAAAATCATTAATTTAATTTTACTCAGAAATCATTGCCGCGGCGGCGTTGCCGCTTTGCCACATACACGAACGAGACAAGGACAGCGTTGTATTTAGTAGACGTCATAGGCTGTCATTGGCCGTCAGCCGGCTGGCCGCTTATGTAAGGTGTGAAAAGTATGTTTATCTCTTTCTGACAACGGGGTCCTATATATCTCTGTGTTATTTTACCCTACTCAGCGATAGAAATAAAGTTCCTTATGTCCTATGTAGGTAGCTATAGTAAAATATCGTCATGTTTTTATTACTTCTTAATGAGTATAACGTCTCTATTAGTAAAACCTCATTGTTGGTGCCTGTTTTCTGTGTAACAGTAAGAGCTCGTACGTAACTCTTCTTTTTCCTTGTCCTTGGGTCAGCACATCAATGAAATAACCGAAGATTTACAATTTGTTTAGCTTTTCATTAACTCATTCACTGCCACCACGATTTTCTTGAAGTTTATCGAGATGCCGCCGTATAAAACCGCGGACACGCTAGGCGTGCTCGCGGCATTGCTTGGAAAAATAGATTTTAGTAAGTAAATTTATTATAACGTAATTTAAGGTTCTCAAACTTTTTTTACTAAAATTCCCATGCATAAATGAATAAAGTTTTATTGTGAACTGTAACATTGGCATTGTTAACAGTGCAAGTACATTTGTTTTAATAATATATTGAGTGACAATCATATTTAAACATATTTTCAGTCTTATAATGAGTGAATTCATCTAAATTACTAAACCGATAAAAAGCTTTGAACTGCAGAAAGTTTGTTTACGTTATTTATCTCGTATTATCGTAATGTTGGTTGATTGGCCTTACCTAATTACATAAGTATGAATTAAATTCAAAATATTCAAATGAAATAAATTCATTTCTTATCTTTTTTTCAGGAAAAGTTAAATTTGTACCGGAAACGGAAGATATTAATGATGACAAAATTTTTAGCGAGACAAACGAACAGCAATTGATTTTTATATAATAAAGATAATTTTACTGTACGTGTGTATGTCACTGTGTATGTATATATGTATAATTATATAAAGATATACATCGGATAGGTACGTTTTTTTTTCATTGATGGCGTATGGAGTTGTATAAGCGACTTCATATAAGTAGTATATCAGTCATGTGGTACCCATAACACAAACTCTGCTTACTTTGGGGCCAGATGCCAGATGCAGGTGCTGTGTGAAATGTCCGGCATTATTTATTTATTTATTATTTATTCATACATGACACAGTACTGTATACGGTAAAAACAACGGTCCGATAAATTATGACATTCCGTTTTGTCATCAAATACTGGTTAAAAATCTCATATCGCAAGCTTATAACTCTGAAATTAGCGAAGCGTTTAATAGAATAAAAAAGTTTGGGAATCTAAGGGTAGCTTCAGTAAGTGAACACACCTAGCGTGTTCTCGGCACTACAAAATACCTATTTTTCGTAAAAAAATCTAACTAGTTTTTTTAGGGAACCGCTTCAATATGCCATAGCCTATCCTTTAAAAATGATGCACTAAAAATTTGAACAGAAAATCTGGCCTAGTTTTGGAAATATAACCGAAACATTCAAAACACGCCTGGCGTGTTCTTGGCGTAGAGACTTAGATTAGCCTGAACACGCGAGGCGTGTCAGTGGCAGTGAATGTGTTAAAAAGAAATGCTCAATATTTTTGAGTGACAAGATGTCAGTCAAAATGTTCCTATGATTATGATAATGAATCTGACATTTATTTTCTGTCAATCAATAGGTACTTAAGTTATAGATAGTTTTATTGTGCAATTCTGACAAACCTCTAGATCCTTTTCGTTTTAGGGAACGTACCTAGGTATTCTGGGATATAAAATAGCTTGTAAGTTATTTCTGGCTAAAATAAATCTATAAATATTCAGCCGTTTAAGCGTGATTGAGTACCTACCTACCTACAACCTAACAAACAATATCCAAACATCTACACAAATTTTATTTGCTCCTGATTGTGCTTTTTTATTGAATTGAAAATCTTATTGCGTGCCATGTTAAAGTTCGTGGGTGACGTCATGACGTGTAATCGTAATATCAGTTGATGTGCTTGATTGTGATAGCCACTTAATAGCGTTAAAATAATACTATTTTTTTCCAAACAAAAGTTAATTTGCTGAAGGCACCTTCTTAATATAGGTACGCGAGCCCCTGGCTGGATGGCGATTAAGGAACTCTTTGATGATCAATGTCTATGAGTTTCGATATGGATAGGTATTATGTAGGTACGTTCGGTTTCTATCTGATATTGAAAAGTTGTAAATTTCAATATTAATAAGCGTAACAAACTTTCTTTTAAATTTTCGCCAAAAAAATTACAAAGTTTCAGAGTGAGACGCAAGACTGCAGAGACTAGTGCTTGTACTTTTTGACAGCGACTTTCACTGACGAGTGTAATATTTCTAGCTTTTAGATAAGAAAAAAGATCGTAAAATACTATTACTTTCAAATTAAACTGTTGCCTTAGCATATGTATTTTCTTGCTATAGGAAAACCTAGGCAACTAGGTGTTAAATAAATGGCTTTTATTTGATTAAGGGTTAACCAATGCCCCTTACTTTTACTCTTATATTCTATTTCCATAACCTATTCTATCACAAATTCCTAATAAATTCATTTTTCTTTGGCGTGAGGTAGGGTACTTTTACCCGTAGGTTTAAAATATTAAATAAAAAATATGTTAAGAACTTAAAGCCTTTTAATTAATTTGTTAATAGTTCGTAAAACTAATTTGGTAACAAGGGTGTCACAATCTTAATATAATCCGAATTTATGTTTGCCATAAACATAAAAATGACATGATGGAACAATCACAATGGTTACTACACTCTACAATAATTTATTAATATTAAACAACTCACAGCATTGCTAAGAGAGTACCACAATATTTGCCTCATACTCAATTTAACGCAGTAAACTACTTGTAACATTTAAGTATAATGTGCTACATTAACATTTCATTAACTTACTGAAGATACTGATTGGGCTAGCAATGAGAAGGAAATTCCAGAAAAAACTATGGAATAACCTTCACATTGATTTTTTATCTATTAAATTGTGAATTACTTAGTTGATTCCTTAAGGTATGCAATAAGGTCAGCACGCTCGTTAGCCTTCTTTAGACCCGCGAAGACCATCTTAGTACCAGGGATGTATTTCTTGGGGTTTTCCAGGTACTCAAAAAGTGTATCCTCACCCCATGTGATACCTAAAAGAAAGATTAACTACATTAAAATTTATTGAAAGTTTAGCTACTTATGTAACAATAAGCCATTAATTATTATCTGTATCAGCTAGACACACACATAAGTAAATAAGATAAGCATCATTTATTTCTAATTATAATGTTAAAAGTACTTAGGTCACATGTTTCATAATGAGTAATCATTACTGATCCATAGAGCATGATTTTGTAGTATCTATTTTTCTAAAATTAACTTACCTTTGGCCTTGTTGGCATCTGAGTATGAAAAGCCACCGGCTTGACCGGTCTTGCGTCCAAAGAATCCATGAAGGTTAGGTCCTACTTTGTGTTTACCACCGGCATCAACCTGAATGAAAAAAATTTAATTTAAAAGCAGTTACTTTACCTTATAACAGGTAGTACTGAATGTGTGGTGACTAAAATATAAGGAAAACTTTTTAACTGCTACATTTATAACGTAATTGTTAAGCACTCTAAACACTAAGCTAAAATAGCTAAAATAAAATAGGAAATAATATCTAATTGTTTGTAACCCAGTAAAGCACACATGGTTACTCAAGTAATTTTTTATCATACACATAAATTAAGCTGCGGGAGATACCTAGCTAGAAATGTTTATTTTACTTACAGTGTGGCACTGCGCGCAGCGCTGCACAAAGATTTTCTTTCCATTTTCAGCATTTCCAGGAGGGACACCCATTGTGTTTCTGAAAAATGAAATTGTACTCAGTTATAATATAAATCTATTTTTCAGTAGCCATGTAGAGATATTCAAAAGAATATAACTACAACCTATAGTTTTAATATGCAGGTAAGTAGGTAGGTACTTACTTAGCCATGGTAAGAACCTACGATGTATAACACAATCAGAACAGAGAACAAAATGGCTAAGTATTTTTATGGTTTTTATGTGTTCCCCTACATAAAGGCTTTACAATAAGTAAGGTACCTACGTCAGTAGAATTTGTGACGGAAAAATGACGCACGCGGAAGCACGAGGATTCAAGATGATTATCAGCTGGTCTACGGTTAGGGACTACGGGCGTGATTTGTCCTTGATAGAAGAATGAACCCAAAATGCATTATGTACATTACCGTTGATCATTTTATTCATAATATTATAATTTGAGCTCCAGAACTAGGTCACGATCAATGTCATCTGGGAATTTCAAGGGAAGGTGTCGTAATGATACCATATGTTACGTAAGCGTCAAAGCTGATGATATCACGAAAAACTTAGATAAAACACTAGCAGTGTTCAGAAAAACGGTTATGTAACACCTTTTCTAAAGATTTTCTGAGAACAATTCAGATTTTAGGTTATATCACTGTTACGTAGAATTTATTTTCAATACCTATCAAGTTATTCTTGCACTTCACATTTTAACAGTTTTAAAAAATAATACTCACTATTTATTTAGTTTGATTGAAAACTTCGACCTCGACACCGAACCGACGGCCAATTCACTGAAAATCTGTTTTAGCAATGTAAAGCACGGCAATTACTGGACTCGCCTGACAGACGACGTGCAAAAACTGACTTATTGAAGAACGCGCCCGAATTACCTAACGCATGCGAAATGCGTGCGAATGCGAACCAACTCAGTCGATCGATTATATCTTGCCTGTTTGTGTTCTCTGTGTTAGATTGCGGCTTCCGTCAGACTTTCGGTGTTCTATTTATTAGCGAAGTCCTGCTAGCGCGGCTATTTCAAATTAGAAATCGGTAACATACCTACCTATGAATGAATAAGGATACAAAAAACATACCTACATAAACCACACAACCTACTAGCAATTATTATTATTTTAGGCCAGAGAAGTCCTTTCTATGACTATTCTGATAGTGTTTGTATTGAATTACCTCACTTAGTTACGGTAATAATTTACTATCACAACCACAACACAAACATATAATTATTGTGCACAGAAAAAAGGATTTTCCATTGCAATAACAGCTGAACTATAAATTTATAAAATATTTACCGTTTTTACAAACAAAAAATTTATTTGAAGTTATTTAAATAAAATGACGTCTAGATTTTTGACAGTTTTTGTTTCTTTATGCATCTAAAATAGGAAAGTTTTATGGTTTTTTACTCATCGAACTAGTACTAAAGCAGTATATATTTATTCCTAGGATTTGCTCTATTCAACTCAACATTTATGTTCTGTAATTTCGTATTAATGAGTTTTGAGCACCTAATGCTTTTTTTATAATTAAATTAATATATGTCATCTAAATCTATCAAAGATTAGTACCTACCTACTTTTTCTATTTTCTGAAGCTGATATTAATATACAAGAACAACAAAGTCTCATAATTGTTAAAATGTTGTAAACAATTAATTATTAAGTATAGTGTGTATTTATATGATAGACCCGGTCTTTAGGGTTCCTGCGTGTTACATACAGTCATCGACGAATAGGTACTTAATATCTACAACAAGTGCCAAGTCACAGAATAGTTTTTTTATATTACTCGTAGTACTCGGTACTCGTAGATGCAAAACCACAAACAGAGTGCAACTGAGTGACGACATAAGTTCAGTCAGCGGCGCTACCTACCGTCTATGTACTGACAACTTTCTAGATTATTACAACATTTTAGTTCACGCTTTGGCCACCTAAACGTAAATGGTTGGGTATATAAGATTGAGGTTCGTATTTATATTATGAAACTGTTTAGATGTTGTTACTAGGTGGCAGCACTTATAGTTTAAGTAAGAGATTTTTGTACTTTTCTAGTTTGTCTTTCGAAGTTAATTACAAAAGGTTTTGCTATAAGTTTTCCGATGTATACAGCAGTTCATTTGATAAATATTAAGCTTTGACGTAGTAATTTTTCATTTAATTCAGTGTCTGGAAAAACTTACCTGAAAAGTTTTCAATATTAGTGGCAATATATTGAAATCACAGCTTACTAGTTGTGATTAAAAGTAATGATTTAAAAATCATTTTTTAATTATTTTGTTTTACTAGCTAAGAAGCAAAACAAAGCTGTGTCGAATTTGTTTGATAATAATAGGAAAATCTACTGATGGTAGTCTATAACGGATGAATTTATTTTACTTAAATAGCGGCGTAGGTACCTACATACCTACCGATTAAGCCGCAAATTATTATTTCGATGTGAATACCTTCGAATCCAAGGTGTTGAGGGCAAGGTTACTCGAGACCTCTTAGCCGTTCTGATTTCCCAGGGGAGACCACTCCAGCTTATTTTGATTGAGTGATTTTAAAAAAATACTCAGAACATTTTTGCGTTACGAGTACACCACTCGTGAAGCAAAAATGTTCTGAGTATTTTTTAGGGAGAGATAGAACTATTAAATATATTTTTAGGGTTTCGTTATGTCCGTCTGTTTGTCTGTTCCTTAATCAGAGCACTATCTCACAGTGTCTTAGAGCTATCGTAATTATTTGCACGGTAATAATAATATAAGCCTACAAAGTTATCAAATAAAAACTTTGAGAAAATGTTTTAGATAAGGTTTGTTTTATTTTACTTACTTTCCCATCGTGTGGCATATCGTACGATTGGTCTTTCAATGATATTAAAAGGTTTCTTAAATAATTGTTCGATATATATATTAGTTTGATTAACATTAAGCTTTTTTATATGGTAAATTATCACGGCTTAGATTATAAGTAACAAAGTGTTTTGTTAACATTAAAACACTCTTGAATACTAAAAGAATTTAGTATGAAACTAAATTCTTTTATTTTGCAAACTAGATAGTTCAGAATTGGTTTGGGACCTGTATGGCGATTATGGAACTTTTGACACAACCAATGTCTATCAGTTTCGATTAGCAATCGGCATAATTTCAATCATTAGTTTGATTGTAATTAGAACCATTTTTTACAAGATGGATTACTATTACGTACGTTCAGTTTTCTATTCATATGACAGCAAGTATGATAATCAACATCAACCTTCCGTAATACCAATTCATCAATAGTAATTGAAACCGATTATAGTATCAAAGTTTTGATAGTATCAGAATTCCATAATCACCCCGCTGGCCTCAAGTCATTCTTATCGTTACTGATTTCGAAAGCCTACACTGTGCGTGGTCAAATGCGCATTTATCGCGCAATTTATCTATACCTATAAAAGGGCTTAACCTGACTGACTGACTGACTGATTCATCATCGCCGAGCCGAAACCGGTCAAGCTAGAAAGCTGAAATTTAGAAGGTAGCTTTCTTTTACAGCAAAACCACCCACTAATGCGGGATTTTTTGAAATTCAACCCATGAGAGGGTGAAAAGGGGTGAAAACGAATGTATGAAACTTGTTAACGAGTGCTGCGATTTGCTTGAAACTTGATATGTATAAATAAAATGCAAAATAAATGAACACGTACTTCATGATTTTTAATATAACAAAATAACAAAAAGGTAAAATGGGGTGTCAAAGTTTGTATGGGAACTTTTTAACGGGTGGTGGGAGTGATTGGTTTGAGATTTATCAATAAAATTTGGCAAGGAGATGAATTGCATCCTGAAGGATCCTGCATCGGGAAGGATTTAAGCTAAAATTCCTTAAAAAAATGCGGACGAAGTCGCGAGCAACAGCTAGTATTTAATATAACATTCTGCATGTTGGTCATACAATAGAGTAGGTACTTAGTTAGGTACACTGGGAGGTAGCTTAGGTCAAGTTTGGATCATCTGAAAAACATTTAAATTAAGGGACAGCTTTGTTTGGATTTCCGTTTTAGATCGGCTTATGAAACTTTAGTGAGTTGAAAGCAAAATAACGCGAAACAACTTTTAGACCTAGCGCGTACTGCGGATTAATCCGCTGCAAACATTTTTACGAGAAATAATTCGGATTATTTGGTAGCATACACTAGCTATTATTTCTGGGCAAAGGCAAAGGTGGGCAAAGGTCTCCCCCTTTATCTTCCACTCTTTGCGCTCCAAGTTTGCCAATTTGGCTCGAAATGCATCTAGATCGTCTCGCCATCTTTTCCTGGGTCTGCTGCGTCATAACAATAATAATATGTAATATTATGACAGCAAAACAGGACACTTTTTTCGGACTGCATAATTCAAATATCACAGCATAATTTCGCAGTGGCGTGTACGCGGACAGCAAAACCTACGAGTCAATCTGTGAAACGAAAATTTTCATACAGATATATTGGCTGCTGGATTCATATAATACGAATGAGTAGAGTAGCAAAGAGACCACACATTTAGTCTTTAGATAGATGGGAATAGGAAAGCTGAAACGAACGAGGCGTTCTGTATGCGCTGAATAAGTTCGAGGTAGCAAACATTCCCCAAATACATTATCAGCGAAGTTTACCTTAGAGAGGGTGAGCGAACACCTGGATTCTTAAATCTGTAGGTACTTAAATGTTAGCGGACGGATATAAAGGACGGACAAGCTATAAGAACAATTTTGTACTTTTGTAGCACAATTTGTCACGTTTTTGAAACCCAGAGAACCATCCATGAGTAGACTGAAATTCGAGCTTCGGTGACGCGTCTATAGAAACCCTACTTGCGAACACTTTTGGAACTTGTGAAATTATGGTCTCAATTTGATTTTTAGATCAAAGAACCAGATACTTCAAAATCAAATTATTTGACTTACACCATGCAATAACTTTCTCTATGTCGATTAAACAAAGTAAATATGACTGACCTGTCAGCTCAAATGCTTGTAGCCTTACCTTCTTCGCTGTTGTTTGGGGATTCGATTTGAAGCTCCAACGACAATCATTTATGTGATGAACATAGGTAAACACCTGTGTTCATCACATAAATGATTGTTCTGTGTCTGGATGTTAAAGTATCATAAGTGTGTTTTAAGTGTCAGTATCAGTCATCTGGTCACCATAATATATTATAAATATAAAATATAAATATTGGTAGACAATGCACGGAACACCATCTAGCCTCAAACTAAGCATTGTACTCAGACACAGAACAAACATCTATGTTTATCACACAAATGCTTATCCTGGGAGGAAATCGAACCCTTAACCTACAGCGCAGAAGGCAGAGTTACTACCAATTGAGCTGACAGGCCAGACATACAAGCTATGCTTAGTTTGGGGCTAGATGGTTTTGTGTGCATTGTCGACATGTATTAATTTATTTATTAAGGAGACTGAGTGCGGCTATTAGTACAATAATATGGGACAAATGTAACCGTAGATATCTCAAAGCGTTACTTCACACACTTTCTCGGTGCTAGTGGTTCCGCGCACAAAAGTTCTGCTTCGGTTTTATGTATTTGTCTGCATGATCGACAAAACTACCTCATCGTTATCGTTATTTTATTTCATTCTATGTTAATGGAAATTGAATTAATTGTATTATTATTTGACTATCGTATAGAACGCTCACTGTATTATAAAAGAAAGAAGAAAGAAAATGCATTTATTTGTAACAACATACACATAAAAAAAACATATTAAGAAGGCACACTCAAAATAAAAACAAAGAAAAACAGAAAAGACAACTTATATTAAACTGAAATAAAGATTGAAAAAAAAACCTTAAATAATTGTTTAGTATATTTAAGGATTCTCAGTAAGTGATTTATTTTGTAAATCTTATGAGAAATAAATGATCTTTAACCGTATAATCTACTGTAAAATAAATTTAACAATTTAAACATTTTATTTGTAATATATTTAACTGTATAATCTACTGTAAAATAAATAACTAGGTAGCACTTTCAGAGTAAGGTAATAAAACTTCGTATGTCTTAGGAGGATTGGTGGGCTATATTTCTTAATCCAACCCTAAGAGTAGGCATTCCTTTAATGGGCGCGGTAACTGAAATAAATTGTATTGATAGGTAAGTATATGGTACTGCGACAACTTGAATGCCCATTCTTATCGTATCACTAGCTATTTCGTACCAGTGTGATAAAAGGATTAAAGTACGCCTCGAAGGCCCTTTTCATGCACATGGCACATGTCCTCGAACTTTTTAGGCTTTACGACATGCTGTTTTCCTCAAGATGTAAGACGTTTCAAAGTGATCCTTGTATTGATTGTATTGAATAAGGTCTTTTCAATACAATCAATCTTTTGACTTTGACTTTGATGTTTTGCATGTTGCTTTCGATATTTACTGTCAACTGCGCCGACAAATAGTTAAAAAAAAAAAGTTAAAAACAAGACAGAACATATATATATATATATATCTCTCTCTCTATCATTGTTAAACGCGCTGCCTGCCTATGGTGGGTGCGGAAGGACTGTAATTACTATAAGTATTTGACGAACTTTTGTAAAATAAGTTCAGTTGTAACCAGTTCTTTTTAAAATATAGTCTGTCTAAAAAGTCTGCCAGTTGAGTTTGAATCAGCTGATCCAGCTCCCAAGCCGCAACACTTACCCTTTGAGTCGCATAGTCGTATAGCGCACATATATTTTTCGATCAGCAAAATCCATTTGTGCACGATTGGAATCAAACCCACGCTATTAGGATCGAAAGGTGCTAGTTAATGGCCCATAAGCCATAAGTAGCTAAATTTACAGGGTAGGCAATTATTATTCAATCAGGTCAGATTTTTATATAAATCAGCAAGCATATCATAGGCAGCATAAGCATAAACATATTATTTCAATGGGTATAGATACATAATATACATGTAATAGTATTTTTGAAACTTTTGTGATCAGAATTCATATTATTTTAGTAGAGTTTTTAATGGAGTCAGCCCGCGACCAACTATAATATAACCGAAACGTCTACTTGTGCAATAATTGAAACCCAGGATGCTATTCAGAGGTTAGAATTCGTAAACCAGCGCTTACAAACGTTTACCAACATCTTATTCTCGGATGAAGCTCATTTTCTTCTTAATGGGTACGTAAATAAGCAGAACTGTCGCTACTGGAGCACAACCAATCCGAAACGCCAGCATCAGAAACCGTTTCATTCCCTGAGAGTGACCGTATGGGCTGCTATGTCATCGTGAGGAATTATCGGCCCTAACTTTTTAAAGATGAAAGGGGACGCACACTTACAGTGAATTCATAGCGTTATGTGAGGATGTTAGATGAGTTTTTGTTGCCTGAACTGCAGAATTTTCCTGGTTATAACCAAAGAACATGGTTACAGCAGGACGGAGCAACTTCACACACGTCCAATGTGTCTCTGCCACGAGTTCGTAAAATTTTTCCCGGAAAATTAATCTCCAGAAGGGTTGACATAAATTGGCCCCCCTCGTAGTCCTGATTTGACTCCTATCGACTTTTTCCTGTGGAGTTTCCTCAAATCTAAAGTGTATGTTAATAAGCATGTGTAATACATGTCACATGTATTTTATATTATTGTTTATTACTCTGTACATTTCTGTAATTATTTCTGTAAATAAATTATTTGATAATATATTAATTTATAAATAATTATAATTATAGAAAAAATATATATGAAAAAGCATAATTAGTATTAATATATTTTTTATAGACAATTTTGAGTGTAAGCATTTTAAATATAAACAATAGAATGAAAAGTTTATATTACTACCCTTAAAATATCCCTGTTGTTTCTCTTGGAAAAGCAAGAATTTAAATAAAATTTTGCCAACTAAGGGTTTTTTCTCGGCGTAATAATGACCAAGTTAGGAATGAAAGCGTAAGCATATTAAAACTCCAGATACTTATTTATATTTTAAATATTAATAGACGTTTAATTAAATCGTCTCTTTCCAATACTGGTTATTTATTCTTAATTTTTAACCTTAACATGTGTGTATCTGTATGACCGTTCTGTGACATCGTATCTTTAAAACGGATGTATCGAAATCGATTTAGTTTTTAGTTTGAAAGGTGACTTAATCGATCGTGTTCTTAGCTATGAGAAAAGAAAATCAGTTCAGCCATCTGAATATAATCATCTTTTTGACTATTATATCGTAAAATTATCGTCCGTAAACCCACTTTACAGACAACCATTTTTTTTATTAGTTATTTGATGAAGAGATGTGAGCATCTTCTACAGTAGGGCTATTATGGAACTCTAATTACAATCAATGTCTATCGAAACGTCAAATTCGTCAAACGAATGATTGAAATTACGCCGAAAACTGATAGACATTGATTGTAATTAGAGTTCCATAATCGCCTTACAGGTCTGATGGAAATTTGATACCCTATTATTTTATTGTAAATGCAAAAACATGGTAACTCTGACCCTTTTGCGTCACCTGAAATCTGCAGGATATACAAGTCCTCAACAAACTACAGCGAAGATATCGTGTTTGGGCTCATTGCAATCGTCTCAATAAAAAGCTTGTAGACAGACGTATATGTTTTTTGTCAAGGTAAGTAAGTAAGTAAGGTAAGTATTGAGTATTTACTTAATATTCTTTTAACTATATCCGACCCGTAACGGTTAGCGATAACATTTTTAAAACTATTATGTTTTTGAACATTATTTTCATTACGAACAGAATATTTAATGATCCTGAAATAAAATTCAAAAATTCCTACCAATAAAAAAATATAGAACCTAAGGTTTATTTTTTTCGTCTGTATAAAATGTGCTCTATAGTTTGCTCATAAAGTTTAAAGTCGTAACTCTGGGTTTACGATCCAAATTGTGTGATAATGGCCGGTAGTAAATTTAATTTCCCTATCTCTTTAATCCATGGTATTCCTAATTTCAGCCTAATCGTTCTGAAACAGCGCCACCGTCCGCACCATCCTCAATTTTATTTCAGGGATTTCTGGTTCATGTTACCTTCATGTTCATGTTAATATAATAATATATTTTAACATATTTTAAGCCGATTAAGGAGTCATCATGTCACTAGTTATTTCAAACCAGTGTAGTATGGATTTAATATGCCTCCGTGATATTTTAGGTGCACTTGGCACATTTCTTTGAACTCTATAAGGTCTAAGATAAGATTTATTTGTTTTGTTATCGCGACTGTATTGAAAACGAAAAGAGCTACTGAAATGAATCTGGTCCTTTTGTATAGGAAAAATGTGTCCTTATTTACCGCAGTTATTTACTTGTTAGTTTAAGGAATAATAACTATTAAAAGTATTTTCAATATTGTGTCTCCAAATAGAAATAAAATAGAGATGAAATAAGATGATTCGAAAAAGCGTCGGTGCCTCCATCGACAAAATAATACATGAATAAAGCCTGTGTTTATCAAAATGTATAACTCACGAAAGTTTTGAAAGCGAAAAAGCTCTAATAATTTTTATTAATCATGTTGACTTCGTTTTAAGTTGCAGCTCACACTTATAGAAAGAGGTTCAACGAATTACATATAAGTACATTAGGATAAGCACATTAACGGCCTTTCTTTTAAACGCCTTTCAACTTAACACTACCTTAACACTGCTTACGATTCGCCCTCTCACTATTTTACAAAAAGGGATGGCACTATTTTAAACAGTAATTAACTTTTGACAGAAGTTAAGAGACGTTTCTAAGTTAGGCCGTAACTGTTCAACTTTAAAAAAAACATATTAGATAAATATAAATAAATAAATAATACCGGACATTTCACAGAACATCATCTAGCCCCAAAGTAAGCCGAGCTTATGTTATGGGTACCACTTATACACTTACTATACTTATATACTTTTTTTTGTAAATTTATACTTATTATACATAGAACCCAGACTCGAGACATATACTTGCAGATCATACAAACATTTGTCCATCGGCGGGATTAAACCCGCCATCTTTTGCGTCTCAGTTTGCCTACTGTGCCACAGAGGTCGTCAATATATCTTCTAAAGTAATATTTCAAGCACCGTCAAAACGCGTCTTTCCATTTGCTCAAGGAGGTACCTTAATCTTATATTCTGGGATGTGAGTGAACAGATTTACACTTCCTATTTCACAGATTAAAAATAAGCATCTCGTAGTACAGCTACGATCAATCGCTGGCACGGCTCTGATGTGAGCTGTTTGTTCCTCGAACTCATGAATAAACAACGCTCGCCGGGGGGTGCTTCGCGCGTATACTTGTTTTGTAACAGTTTCTAGAAACTTTACAAATCACCTATCTATGTGTAATTTTAGTAATAAGCTTTACTTTATGTTGTTAGATATCGGTGCATACCTATACTTTATTGGAATTTCTAAAACAATTTGCAGTGTTTGTAGGTACCCTAGCCTATGAATAAGTGTTTTATGCAAGATAAGAAAGTACAGACACAGACAAAATATAATGTTTAGTATCTCCAGAAAGTGAAAAAAAAGTGTCACCGTAAGATTGTGAGAACCGTAACTTTACTACGAAAAATATTTTGAAGATTTCGTATACATTCGATAGTTTGTAGTCTTCCGAATGTTTCACCGTCAAATTACAAAAAAACATGTGATTCGAACTATCAGTGATAATTAAAAATCTGACGTCACGTCATATTGTACGTCATGCGCACGGTTCTCAATCATCACTCTGTTTCCAGCGGTTCTCACAATCTTACGATGACAAATTCACCCCGTAGCTGGTGTAGACCGTAGTGGCCATAGCCTACGCCGTAGCACAATCGTAGCATAGTCGTAGGTAACCGATAGTTTAATTCTCCAATATACACGTTCCTACAATTATCTATCACAAGTTACTGCAAACAATATCTATGTAAATGTTGCTAGTATTTGCACATCGTTAACAGAGTCAAAGTTCGTGATAATTGTATATGACGACTAGATAATACGGTTGGGTAATTGAAGTTTGGATTGTATAACGTGTGTTAAGAAGATGTCTGGGTGATGAACGGCAAAGCCTTGATGGTAAAATATCACGTGTGTAGGCAGAACCCTCTAAATTGATACAGTGCAAAGAGGAGCAAATCATTATGTGGAGCGAAATTTAATGGACATACGTAATATTTCTTATTATTTAAATTATATGATTTATCGAAATAAAACAATTTTCTTCTCAGAGCAACCTGTAGAAACCTGTATTGTCGTCACGTATATAATCGTAGCTGCGCCTCTACGGTAGCGCTCACGTAAAGGGTGATTTGAGTTTCGTTTAGTTTGTTTTAAAAAAATCAATTTCAATTATTAGATTTTTTTAATATCACTGATAAGCTATACCCGTGTGTTCATTTAATGTTTTCATGGTTTCATGGTATGTTGGAGCTTAAAAATGTTTTTAATTTAAATGATATTAAAACTCATTACATAATGTAAGAATGCAATTTATTCACAATCGTTTTAGTAATAAACTTACCTACGAACAATATTGGCAAGTGCATTTATTATGTAAAATAGGTGTTAACTTTCGTTGAGAACCGGAAATCGATGAAACATATTTACATACTTAGGTACTTAATATTGGAACCTGCTATAAGTATCTAGTTCTCATTAGCATCCTTAATAATGTATTATTCACTGAATATCATCAATGGTGAATCATAATGTTAGTGTACAAATGTCAATCACAAAATATTAGTAGAATTTGTATGTTTTATAATAGATTTTCTAGAACGTGCATTTGATTGCAGTTATTAATAAAATAATGACGAAATTGTAGCTGTTGATAGCAGCACTGTTGCAATAGTCCTTGTAGCAAACAGAGCACGACTTGTATTTTGGTTCGATACCACCAACGCTGCTGGAATCGCATGATCCCGCGCAATCTCGGAGAATTGTAAGAGAATCTGAAAGCATAACTAACTTGTTATTGATGAAGATGAGATGCTTTATAGCAGGTTAATGATAGATTGCTCAGGTTTAAAAGGAAACACGTCAGATAAATCATATCTACTCGTAAACAAACTTTTTACAGACCTCCTAAAACAGTTGTTAGTGTTTTCAAATATACTGGTGGTCGCCTACTGGTGGAATTCGACCATAATCAATTAATAATTAATGTATTTTTTATACATAATTAAAAAAATATTAGCATTCTCTCTCCTTCTCTATATAAACTACTAACTGCTGCCCGCGGCTTCGCACGTCGTACCTTCATAAAAAATAGCTTATCTCCTTCTCCAAGGTCCCATCTATCTCTATATCAAAATTCATCAAAATCGGATCAGCGGTTTAGGCGTGAAAACGTAGCAAACAGAAAGACAGAGTTACTTTCGTATTTATAATATTAGTAAGATAGTGTGCGAAATTTCATACTCCTCCGTCAGTGCAATTTTCGTAAAAAGGGTTACAAAATTTTTGCTTCACGTATTAATACATAGATATGAGTGTTTTGTCAGTCCTCTGGCTTCCATAGCACAAGCTATGCTTGGTTTGGGTCTAGAGGATGTGTGGGTTGTCCACCAATATTATTATTAAATTACTTACTTTTCACTCCAATACTTTTCGTAACACAATTCTGGTCTTTACGACAGTATTTAATTGTCGTCTTGCTGTCAGGATTCCAACATGAAGGATTAGTAGCAGTGCTACAGGCGTAACAAATTCTTGAACCATCAGCTGGCATTCTTCTCGATACAGGGAAATCTGCTATTCCTGTTACCTTAGTTGGATTTTGCAGCTCATTGTACAATTTACCAGGACCCAAAGCAATTGTTGATATTTCATTAGTATCAGTAGTTGCTTTTTTATCATCAACATCTTCGAGGTTCGAATCGTCGTTTTCTTTATCATTACTATTATCAAAATCACTCATGGATCTTCGACTACCAGTTAATGGTATTACTTGTGTTTGAATTAGCTTCTCTTCGATATACTTTTGTTTTTTGTTGATACAGTCTTTTAGCATTTCAATAACTTTCTGTTCAATGCCAGTTGTAGGTTTAGCGGTGGCTGGTCCCAAATCTCCTGCTGAATGTTGTCTACCATATTCCGAATCATAGTAATCTTCTGTGCCTAAACCGATTTCACAATCATAGTCTCCGGTTTCTACCACCTCATTGTCATTGTTTGGTATTTCTTCCCCATTGGATCTTCGAGTTGGGCTATTTGAAAAATTACTTGGCTCATCTGTGTCAGGGTTTAAGGTTTGCTCTGTTGGTGAATTGTCAACGTTTTCATTTTTCAAAGCTTGTGGTTCTAGTTCATTATTGTCCAGAGGTTTCTTAACCATTGCTGTAAATGACGGGACCCATTGCTCACTAGTTTGGGCATGCATTCGACGACATGGCTTTCTTCTTAAACCCTGTGGCTCCCCAGTGGCATAATACGCGTATGCTTGTTGAGGCCATCCTGAGCTTGCCGAATTATCTATACTAGGAAAGCTGTTGTAACCTGCTATATCTTCAAAATAACCTGAAATATATTCTTTGATTAACTTGATGTCACTTAATTGCAACGGTTAATATTTAATAACAAATTTTTTTTGAAAGAAATTTATGTAACTAACCAGTTGAAATTTTAATACACACAGAAACAAGGACAGCCAACTTTATCATTTTTGAATTTTAAACCGACAACCTTTTCAGTTGGCGCTGGGAGATTAACTAAGTGCGATAAAAAAACGCAGTGCTTATGTTAGGATCTTTGATAGCAGTGGGCAGAACTGGAATTCTGAATTTAAGGTGCCTACAGTCTCATGGCAAGCGCATGCACATGCGGTTTTTAGGTAAACTCAAATCAAACATACGTCGATGTTTTAGAGCGTTCATGCAGAAGCGTTTGCTGCAACGTTGCTCGGGACGCGCAACTATAATTGTAATATCTCTCGCGGTAGCGCGGCTTTCTTCAAATTATAGGCCGCTTATGCCAAACTTTTCCGAGGTTGTTCCAAACATTGAGTTAACTCAATAAATATTACTTATGAAACTTGGCATGAGTCTGTAGGAACCATAGAGATTAAAGCTGTAAAACAATATTTGCTTATTGTGAAAATGCGCTCAGTGGAAAGATACCTATTCTTTGTAAACAAAGAGTGTTCCGCGAAAATGGCTTTTATTGCTCGCAAGTGATCCATGGCATATCCGACCTTGAGTTAGGTTTCCCGATAAGAAAAAGTATTTACATTATTCACGTTTCTGAAGCTTCTTAGATAAAAAAAATATAATTAAGAGTTAAATGGTCTCACAGGTGAGTTGGTAATAACTCTACCTTCTGTGCTGTAGGTTTTGGGTTCGATCCTCGTCATGTATGTATTTAAAAAGTATACAGTCATAAGTTCTCATAGTACATGTTTTTCAGAGTTTGATAGTATTGATGACCTGAGTGACCTCAGGTCAGGCCGGTTGAGACGCAAAAGGTTGCGGGTTCGATTCCCGCCGCGGGACAAATGTTTGTATGATCTGCAAGTATTTGTCTCGGGTCTGGGTGTTTCTATGTATAATATTTATGTATTTACAACAAAAAAAAAAGTATATAAGTAGTATATCAGTCATGTGGTACCCATAACACAAGCTCTGCTTATTTTGGGGCCAGATGCTGTGTGAAATGTCCGGTATTATTATTATATTATATTATTATGATTGTATGAAAATATCAACGAAATTTTTTTATATACTAGCTTCTGCCCGCGGCTTCGCATAGTACATACATAACAAGTAGCCTATGTCCGTTCCTAAAGTACAATTTATATCCATACCAAATTTCATGAAGATCCGTTCAGCCGTTTAGCCGTGAAAAGGTTACAAACAAACAAAACTGACAGACACAGAGACACTTTGAAATATATAATAAAGTATTTATTTCGATATAAGGATCAATTTGTTACTACCAAATGTGCATTACACATAAATTATATTTTTTTATTGTATTTATGCTTCACTATTTTGGCGATAATAGCTTACACATAAAAGATAGATTCACGGGCTTTTTATACATAATGTACGTGTAATTATAACGGATTTTGCAGCGCACGCCAGAATAGCTGGCTGATGGCAGAATTTTTTTGAAAGAGAAACAAACATACACACAAACTTTCTCATTTATAATATTAGTAAGGATAATAAGGAATGATAGTCCATATTACTATTACCCTAAATATTGTTATTACCCTGAATCATGGGCAACAACTATAAGCACTATGGTATCTACAACTTCTAGATTAGCATGATATTTGCACACACTAATATCTGAAATGTTAGGATACACTCTTGCTTTATAATATTTATGATTTGGGTTCACTCTCGTAGAGTAAGCCCACTTTCGTAGATATGCACTATGGCACAACATTCGCAGCGTAGACACAGTCTACGACCTACGTGATTCTGTTTGTAATATTTCGAAGCCATAAAATTTTTACCAACTACTGGGATCCCATTCTTTCTGAAAGCATCCTAACGAACAAAGGCTTCAAAGTCCCCTTTAACATTATAAAACAATTCCGACTGAGCTTCATCAAAGTTATTACAGGAAATTACTGTTTTTATACTAAGGAAATGGCATGTTGATATTATAAATAGCTTCATTTAGAACGAAATAAAAACATCAAATGTTAATTAACTACATAGAGATGTGTTTTGAAATGCTTAAATAAATGAAGCTTAAAAGCATTCATAAATACACATAGCAAGTCATAAAAGCGAATTTTGAGAAAGTTATCATGCCTGTTACGGTGAAGCCTCGGAAGAGCCTCCAACTTATTTACAAAACAGCTCTTGGGAGTCTCCTAAATAATTTTATGCGATGAGAAAATGGTAATTTAAAAATGTATTAACTGTGGAAGCCTTCGTGATAGCAGCCTTATTTCAAATTGCTTATTGCGTTTGCTCATGGTTGCTTTAAAATGTGGATATTCGCACATTACACACGAACATTTCAAACATTTCATTTCAATCTTCGAACATCTTCGAACATTTTAGGTACACTGCCACCATAAGTATTCTCTCACTAAGAAGTTATATTTGTTGTATAACCAGTAATCACGTTCAGTTTTACAAATGAAGGCTCCGAGTGCTTAATTTTAAAGCCAAAGTTCAGTAAGTAATCCCGCAGGTGTCGGCTTGTATTCGCAGTTATTTGAAACGACGGAGAACTTTATCAGCAAAGTTATGTTCTCCAATCTTTTTTGTTTTTCTGTTTCTCGTGAACGCGTTATCCGAGGGAATTGCAAAAGTTGCTATTTAAGGGTAATTCTACTCGAAAGATTCCGCGAACTGTCGAGGAGTTTATTAGAAGCGTTTTGCGTTTTGCGGAGAACAAAGTTTATGTGTTGATTGCCGGTTTGTAATATACCACTCAGAAATCAGAGGCAAATTTTAGCATTAATGAAGTGATCTGGATCAGTTAACTTAGCTATACATGATCGATTTGCTATCTATAGATCGTTTGAAATCGTTTTTCATGTGTATTTTATAATTATTATCATATGCTAGCGGCTACCTGCACCTACCTGAGGCTTAAAAGTAGCCTATGCGTTTCTCAAGATACAATCTATCTCCTTACCAATTTTATCAAAATCCATTCCGCTCTTTAGACATGAAAACGTAACAAACAAACAGAAAGAGACACTTTCAAATTCGTATGGATATGTTAACTACCGATTTTGGCATCGTTCTAGGCTCATTAAGTCAATATAGGGAGAATACTCTTTCACATTATCATATAAAATATTAGTGTGGTAGTATGGCTTAGTTTGAGCTTAAACCTAATATATTTTTTCAAAACTCTTAACTCTCTTCCAACTACGTTCAACGATTTGGTGAGGCTTACATTATTTTATGATCCTGTAACAAAGCAATAAAATAAAAGGTTTCGAATAAACTAAGATGAGATAGAAAGAGGGAAAACTTGGAAAGTTACCCTTTTAAAAAACTACTCGTTTATACGTATTAACTAATAAAATTTCTACCCGACATTCCAACTGTAAAAACGAAACTCAATTTTATATTTGCATGATTTCAAAGGTCGTATAAAACTAAAGCAATATCCTGAGATTACATATTTATGAAAGAACCCTTCCTTTATGGCCCTATGAGTGTAAACGTTTTGTATTGAAGAGTGATCCGATACGTTTTATTTTAATAGGAAAATAGTTTTAAATTAGTTTTTACTGATAGGTGAGCCATTGTAAAAGCCAATGAAAGGGTTTCTCTAGGGACGCATACTTAAACTTATTTTCAGCAGTCATTGTTTTTAATGAAATTTGGCTGCAGTGTTGTTTTTGCGATGTTAATAAGTTTGCCCTTTGAGTTTTCAGTGATAAAATTGTTGAAACTTTGCAGGAATACTTTAATCTGGTTAAAACGTTAGTTTGTTAAGTGTTATAATCACAAATAGCTGAAAACATGCCACATGATTAAGCGAATCCATAATTTTAGGCTGAATGTTAAATTAGATTTTATTTTATTTTTGTTCACAATAATTATAAGAAAACAAATCAATGAAATTGTGTAATATGTATGTATGTATTTACTCGCTCGTAGGTTTGACGACTTCCAGCCTCCCGAACAAGCCGGGTTCCGAAAAGGCTTTAACACCATAGACCACATCCATACGCTTCGGAAGGTTATACAGAAGACCGAAGAGTATAACCGGCCACTTTGTTTAGCGTTTGTGGACTATGAGAAAGCCTTTGATTCTGTCGAAACCTGGGCAGTGTTGCGGTCACTGCAGCGGTGCCAAATCGACTATCGGTATATCGAATTGTTGAAATGTCTGTACAGTAACGCCACCATGTCTATCCGACTCTAGGACCAGATCACGAATCCAATCCCATTGCATAAAGGGGTGAGAGAGGGAGATGTTATTTCTCCGAAACTGTTCACTTCTGCTTTGGAGGATATTTTCAAGCTCTTGTACTGGCATAGTTATGGTATTAACATCAACGGCGAACGCATCACTCACCTTCGATTTGCCGACGATATAGTCATCATGGCAGAATCACTGGACGACCTTGGCGCAATGCTCAGCGATCTCAATATCATCTCTCAACAGGTGGGTCTTAAAATGAACATGAGCAAGACAAAAATCATGTCAAATGCTCATGTTGCACCCGTACCGGTACATGTTAAGAGCGATATAATCGAAGTTGTAGACCATTATGTCTATTTGGGTCAGACGATTCAACTAGGCAAGTCCAACTTCGACAAAGAGGTCAGCCGACGAATCCAACTCGGCTGGGCAGCGTTCGGGAAATTACGGCACATCTTCTCGTCACAGATGCCGCAGAGCCTCAAGATGAAAGTCTTTATTCAATGCGTGTTGCCAGTGATTACATATGGAACTGAGACTTGGTCGCAACCTATTGGCCTCATACACAAGCTTAGAGTCGCGCAACGAGCTATGGAGAGAGCTATGTTGGGTGTTTCACTACGTGATAAAATCCGCAACGAGCAAATCCGTAGAAGAACCAAAGTCACCGACATAGCACTCAAAATTTGCAAGTTGAAGTGGCAATGGGCAGGCCATATAGCTCGCAGAACTGATAACCGTTGGGGAGTAAAAGTTATCGAATGGCGACCAAGGACAGGAAAACGAAGCGTAGGACGACCCCCCACCCGATGGACTGACGACATTGTTAAGATCGCAGGAAGTCGGTGGATGGAGAGGCTTCAAAATCGTTCTTCCTGGAAATCAATTGGGGAGGCCTATGTCCAGCAGTGGACTTCCTAAGGCTGATATGATGATGTATTTACACAAAAAAAACTACTTAGGTAGTATATCAGTCATATAGTACCCATAGCACAAGCTATTCTTTTTTTGGGGCTCAATGATGCTATGTGAAATGTCCAGTATTATTATTATTATTATAATTAACTATTTATTTATTATGATATTGTAAAGTAACCTTTTTAAAAACAGTATTTAAAAAAAAAAACTTATTTATAATACAATGCTTATTTTTACTGGCCTGTCAGCTCAGTTGGTAGTAGCTCTGCCTTCTGCGCTGTAGGTTGAGGGTTCGATTCTCTCCCAGGATAAACATTTGTGTGAAGAACATAGGTGTTTGTTCTGTGTCTGGGTGTTATTAAATATCATAAGTATGTATTTAAAAATATATAAGTACCTATTCTATCAGTCATCTAGTCACCACAATACAAGCTATGCCTAGTTTGGGGCTAGATGGTGTTGCGTGCATTGTCCAGCAATATTTATTATTTATTTACCTAGTAAAAAAAAAACCTAATTTATGAAAAAGTGACATAAATAATCCAGTCGGTCGCGGTCGTCATCAGATGGATCATGGCCGACAATCACTGAACTTTGAATCCTGGCCGATTTATAGTCTATAGAGCCCTTACATATTTGACAGTTTCTTCCCCCTTCTTTTATACTTCTTTCTTGACCAATCCGGTCATGTTTGTTTTCTATTTATCTATCAATATCAAATCAATCCAAACAAACCAAACAAACTAACTAGCAACCGCTGTTGTAGTTTCAAACGTTAGCATCCTATAGTTTGTGAGATAGATGCCCAGAACACTGGCAGCGGTTCCACGTTGTATGACAATGTTTATTCACTGAAAATAGAAGCCAGCATTCCGTTCCCACATTGTCTCTATCAGTCTCTCCGCTAGGTTCTTGTATATGTTTTGTGCCCCTAATCCCCATGTATCTTAATTCCTAACCCCAAACGGCTCATATAGCGCACGATATAAAATTTAACTAAATCTAGATTTTTACTATAATTAACAACACTACACGTCTATTATTAAAACAACAGTATCTCTTCATCTACACGATAGAGTTTTTATGCGTTAATAATATTTTGCATGTTTGCAACGTTTGGGCTTTCACTGATGGCCGTGATTCAAATGAATGCTGTTCAAAATAGCGGACTAACGAACCTGCAACCACGCCACAGCTACACACGTGTGTAATAGCAGCATTTTTACTTTTCTCTCGTTTTAAACTCGGCAAACTACATAGGTATTTGTTAAAGCTGTAGTTTATTTCCCTGAAGCAGACCAAGCGTGTCGAATACGCTTTTGACATTTTTAATTTACGTACCAGTCAGTTGTACAAAATTGTACAAATATTTGGCTATACAAAACCAAGTTCAAGCCAACCATTTTAGAATTAATTATAAAGTTAGTTCAGTTCGTGTCAAACAAAATGTACGCTACTAAACTATACGCTCACGAACACTGGAGTGAAAATAGCCGTGAGTGAATTACTGAATAGGTTCTTCAAAATATAAACATTTGGTCGGGTAGTAGAGTCATATCTTGGGATCTCATGACTTTTCCAAGCCTAGTCTAGCCTAGCTTAACGTGGATAAGCCGTCCACGTTTCGCGGATACGCGACTGTATGATCTCGGTTTATTCAATAACTACTAAGCCTTTTTGTGTACCGTAGGAAAAACACGATACGCAAAGCGTCTGAAAATAAGCAATATTGTTAAAAGCCGTAACTCATCAATCTCTAAGAAGGCTCTTGGAGAGAAATGTAGAGAAATCTCGATTCAAAAGACGCGATTGTCCTCTGCATTATGCAATAGGGGAAATGTGGTCGACGCATTTTAATTCCTCACGCACATGCCATTACCGCGAGGCACGCAGCCTTTGTCAGTCCCACAATGAGGCTTTTTAACTGTGATTTATTATGGAGCCCACTCCGGCATAGAGAAACTTAGAAAATAGATGCGACGCATTTTTAAGATGTTACCTAATCATCATAATGAGAATATTAGCAACTTTTGCTAAAATACGTAGGCATGCGCAGCTTTCAATAAGCACCTTCAGAAAAATAGACGTGATCAGTCCTGCCCGGTTGGTTATCCGTGAAGTTGAATGCAAGTTTTATTCGCTACGCTTTTGCTACGCGGCGTAGCGTAGGGGCTACGGGCAGCCTACGCAATTATTTTATGGTACAACCACCGAAATTCCCTGTTTTGCATATACAACGATGAAAGTTCTACTGCTATTAAATGATCAGTCTTGTATCCGGATCAAGAATTGAAATTTGCTTTGAAATATTCACAACATGCACCGTGCAAATGTAAAACTTTGCGCAAATTGAGTTCGAAACTTAGAAACTTCTGCAAAAGTGTTCGAGGTGTCGAGGGACTCACAGAAGCCTGTAAGTGGATATTTGACGTGCAGTTGCAATGCTATTTACAAAAAGAAAAATAAAACATAAAGGAGAAACGTAGATAGTTTAATCAACATCAATACCTATCAAATTAGATTACCTACCTACAGAACTTTCAGTTTGCTTAGGCGATCCATTTTACGTACGAAAAGACATTTAGCAGGTATCAAATACATCCATTGTACACCCAAACGACCCTTCACGTTTAACTAAGTCTTCTAATTGCACTATTTACTCTTTGCCCGCCTCTATGTGTTGCGAGGGTAAGCTAGACCTATAAACAATTACGCTAGATTACCATAATGGGATATTCAGAGATAAGGCCTCTAAGTCCTGTGACCCGGTTCCATTAGCTACCTACTCTACTGCGAATACGGCACAATTAAACGTATTTGTGTAATTATTTGTTTTGTTGTTGTTGAACCCGTGTTGAGGCCGTGCTTTGTGCTTTACCTTATTTAAACACCACCTTTTAGTATTGCTAATCAGAGTCATAGAAAGAAAACTCACATAATATGTAAATTACGTGTTGAAACGACGAGCTGGCAAAATGAAATGCCAGCTCGTCGTGCCGGAATGGTGACTTAATGAATGTCCTGACTACGTTCCTGATTAGTATTATGATAGAGCTCATTTTTCTAGCGAATTTTAAGCTACATTTTTTCTTATTTAGCGTAGTCAATAAGGTAATGTCACACGAAAAAACTTGATAATCACAACTAGCAGGTATTTTATATTCGAGCTAACATCAATTTTTACCGACCCTTTTACGTCAAAAGCAGGCTCAGCAGAATCACCTTGAATCAAAGTTATTCGCCCCTTTGGTGAAATAGGTGTGAATCGCAGTTAAGTAGGTCTAATACCGTGACAATTTTTGACAGTTAATGTAGACTCACATTTTTGTTAAGTGCGGAAAAAACTGTATGTACCTATTTAGTGTGTTCTTCGTTCTAAGTGTAGTATTATTTATGGTGGCGGGTAGTTTTATGACTGTTATTAGATAGTACCAACAGATAAAATAAAGCAGTGTTCAATCAGCTAGCTGTGTTTCACAACATGGTGACAGCGGTGTTCTGGATTTTAAAATAAATTAACGAGTTTTCGAAAAGTTGGTCATTAAATTATAATAATAGGTGTGGTGTATGCGTGAAAAATTATGGAACACGCAAGACCTCCACCGGAATTGCAAATAGAAGGCAGTCCGGCAGCGCGTGCGGACTCGTGGCAAAAATGGTGGAAACAGTTTCAAGTTTTTTTAAAGGCATCCGGTGTTAATAAAGAACCTAAGGATGTGCAGGCGAGCTTGCTGGTGAACCTCATTGGAGCAGAAGGCTACGAGATATTTTCAACATTTACTTATACGAAGGAGCAATCAGCCGATGATCTCGAGTGCTTAAAAAGCAAATTTGACGAACATTTCGGAACTAAATGTAACATAGCTATGTTCCGATTCAAGTTTTTCACTCGTAATCAGAATGCCGGGGAATCAATAAGTCAATTTGTTACTGCGTTGAAGGTGCTAAGCCAAAATTGCAAGTTCGAACATCTCGTGGACGGTCTGATACGGGATCGACTGGTATGTGGAGTGACTAACCATGTCGTTCGAGATCGGTTATTGCGAACGGACGAATTGACTTTGACGAAAGCAGTGCAGATTTGTGAAGCAGAGGAACTGTCTAAAACAGAAGGGCGGCACATAGAGGAGGCAAACAAATCGAGTAGCCAAGTGGATGCATTGTCTGGACAGCACGCGCGGGGCGCGTGGCGGCCGCAACAGCGCGGCAGCGGGGCGCGGGGGGCGCGCGGGCTGTGTAGCCGTGTGGGCGCGGCCGGCACCGGCAGCAGCGGCAGCCGGCCGGCTGCCCGCCAGGTGGAAAGCGTCCAGTGTATGCGTTGTGGAAGTGTACGATGCGAGGGCCGCGGTTGGTGTCCGGCTAATGAGGCTACGTGTTTTGTGTGTAAAATTCGTGGTCATTTTGCGAGAATGTGTCTTAATAAAAGAGTAGGTAAAAAAGTGCACGAGATAAATATGTGTCAGTTTTCGGAGGAGTCTGAAGACGATGAAGTGCTATATGTGAACGTGTTAAAAACAGAGACTGGACATTTGGACACTCAGTGGATAGAAACTTTATGCATAAATGGTAAGCGAGCTCAGTTTAAGTTAGATTGTGGCGCGGATTTAAACATTATAACCAAATTAGATTTTTATCGTCTGGGTATGAAGGATAAAGATTTAAAACCATTTAAATCTAAGGTATTTTCATATACGAAAAATAAACTCCCAATTATTGGGGAAGGATTTTTGTCTGTATCAAAGGAAAAAATTGGTTATAATCTTAAGTTCGCGGTCGTAGATATGAATGTACAGAATATTTTAGGCAGGGAAGACTGTGTAAAATTAGGTTTCATAAAAAGAGTCGAAGCAATTAGCTACGAATTGCATGAATATTCGGAATTATTCAAGGGGGTCGGTACGTTACCGGGATTACACAGAATAGTTATAAATAAGTCCGTTCAGCCTACAATATGTTCGGCACGAAAGGTGCCGTTAGGATTGCGAGATAAATTGCGCTTAGAGTTAAACAGAATGGTAGAATTAGGTATCGTGCGTAAGGTGATCCACCCAACTGAATGGGTCAATCCTATAGTTATAGCTGCTAAGAAAAATGGAGATATCCGAGTATGTTTAGATGCGCGAGTATTGAATCAGGCTGTAAAGAGGGCGCATTTCTCGTTACCTACCGTGAGTGAGATAGCTTCTAAGCTACGGGGGGCGCGGGTATTTAGCGTGCTGGACGCACGTTGTGGTTTCTGGATGATGAAGTTAGATGAAGCCAGCGCTGATCTATGTACTTTTAGCACGCCATTTGGTAGATATCAGTTCTTACGTTTGCCGTATGGAATTAATTGCGCTCCGGAAATATTCCATGCGAAGGTAAGACAGCTTCTAGATAATTTGGAGGGCACGGATTCATTTATTGATGATATTGTCTGCTGGGGTACTTCTAAGGAAGAGCACGATACGCGACTACATTTACTTTTGAGGCGAGCCAAAGAAGTAGGTATTAGGTTTAATAAGGAGAAATGTAAATTTGGAGTTAATGTAATAACGTACCTGGGGCATGTGTTTGACGAGAATGGTATGAGGCCAGATAATGAAAAGGTAAAAGCTATAGTCGACATGCCAGATCCAGAAGATAAAAAATCACTGGAGCGGTTTTTAGGTATGGTAAATTACTTGTCAAAATTCATACCAAGTTATTCTGAATCAGTGGCTGTCTTAAGGGGACTTTTAAAAAAGAGTTCGGAATGGGTTTGGGACAGAGAACATGCCGACGCGGTTAAATCACTTAAAAATAAACTTTCTTCCGCTCCAGTTCTAACATTATATTCCCATGATCATCCTATAATACTTTCGGTAGATGCAAGTGCAAGTGCACTAGGAGCAGTGCTTTTGCAGGAGGGGCGGCCGGTTGAGTTCGCCTCGCTAACTCTTACAGACACACAATGTAGATACGCTCAGATAGAAAAAGAGTTGTTGGCCATTGTTTTTTCATGTGAGCGGTTTCACCAGTACATATTTGGTAGAACCGATGTCACGGTACAGTCAGATCATAAGCCGTTAGAATCGATTTTTAGAAAATCTCTATCGTCTGTTCCGGCCCGGTTGCAAAGGATGATGTTGCGTATCCAAAGTTATGATATAAAGGTTGTTTACACGCCCGGTAAGTACATGTATATCGCAGACACCTTATCGCGGGCAGCCCTACCTGATTTGATGCACGAGCGATTGAACGCCGAGGTAGAAGCCCAGGCTTGTTTTATGATACAACAGTTACCGTTCAGCGACGAAAAGTTAGATTTAGTTAGGGAGCATACGGATAACGACAAGGAATCGCAATCGTTGGTGGGGTTAATAATAAATGGCTGGCCCAGGTGTAAATATGCAGTAGAAGAAGATATTCGTGGGTATTGGTCATATCGCGAGTGCTTGCAGTATATTGATGGGATAATATTCAAGGAAAATTCGGTAATAATACCTAAGTCGTTAAGAAACGAAATGTTAATTCGAATTCACGAGGGTCACTTAGGAATAGATAAATGTAAGCGGCGCGCACGAGGCATATTGTTCTGGCCGGGTATATCACGTGATGTGGAGCGGGTGGTGCAGAGTTGCAGCACTTGTGCGCTACATGCGTCTGCGCCACCCAGAGAACCCATGTTGCCACATCACATTCCAGACATTCCATGGGCCAAGATAGGATCTGATATATTTGAATATAGGAAAAAGTATTATTTGATTCTAGTGGACTATTTTTCAAATTTTGTTGAAGTCAATGAATTAAATACTATAACTAGCAAATCTGTTATTAAAGCTATGAAGGAACAATACGGTCGGCATGGTATACCTAGCGAATTAATTACAGACAACGGACCAGCTTATGTGTCAAAAGAATTTAAAGCTTTTACTAGTAATTGGAATATAAGACACATTACGTCATCGCCGCTATACGCTCAGTCGAACGGAAAAAGCGAACGTGCAGTTAGGACAGTTAAAACGCTGCTCAAAAAATGTGTAGATTCCGGACATGACTACTACGTTAGTTTGTTAAATTTTAGATCTACGCCTAGAGATAATTTAGACTCGCCCGCGGAGATATTAATGGGTAGAAGGCTAAATACGCGTTTGCCTATTTGTAGGCGGTTACTAGAACAAAAAGTAGATAGGAAAAAGAATCATGAGGCTATTTTAGTAAACCAAAATAAACAAAAAATGATGTACGATCGGTCATCTAGAAACCTCCCTGTATTGCACGAAAATGATACAGTGTTAGTAGCGGATGGTAGTCGGCGGAAGAGTATGAAGGTAGTGCAGAAAGCTCCCGAGCCAAGGTCATACATACTGCAAGATGAGGTAGGTCGTAGGTACCGCCGTAATCGCAGGCATATTGTTACAAGGTTAGACATAAACCAGACAGCTGGTGCGAGCACCGATAGCAACATACCTATAGCTAAGGTAGGTATTCAGGGATCAACCAGCACGGGGAACTTAGTTTATTATAGCTCTGACGGGTTGCCGATGTCATCAGGCATTGGGGAGGGAGCTTCAAAAAATACGGAGCTATCTAAACATACTTCGGATCGTGTTCTATTTGAACATACGGGTCCAGTGACTAGAAGTAAGGCTAAAGTGTATAAAAAACAAAACGAAAAAATGAGAGAATTAGATTTCGATTAATAACTGAGTAGGTTCATTATAATTGATTTAGTTACCTACTATTTATTTGCATTGTATAACTAATTACTCATGTTTTAAACGTGGTAAGAATAAACTTTTTATATAATAGGTAGATTATATAAACATATTATATGTAGATATAGCTACTTGTACCTATGTACCTACTACCTATATGGGGGTATGTTTATATTGTATAGATTGGTGTAAAAATAGATTGACCTATTTATCGGTAAGCACTGTGATTGTTGTTTAACGGTATGTAGGTATAGTTTTGAATAAAGATACCTTTACGAATGGTATACTACTTACTTTTATATACTTCTTTAGTTTTATAGCAACAGATTGTATAGAGATATTTTATTGTTATCTTCTTAAACTTAATTTACATTATAAGGGGAAAGATGTAGTATTATTTATGGTGGCGGGTAGTTTTATGACTGTTATTAGATAGTACCAACAGATAAAATAAAGCAGTGTTCAATCAGCTAGCTGTGTTTCACAACACTAAGTAGAGTTTTATTTTTTGATTATTTTTTGCATAAACGGAATACACCAAACCATTATACCCACTTGTAGAATATCTCGTAGTTTTTCGTGGGGAATAGAAAATAAATAGAAAAAAACCTAGAAGTAGGATATAAAAGTGGTAGCGGCAGCAGTAGCATCGGTTGTCCGGAACGTGATTGCCATAAACAGCTAGGTACTTAGCTACATGTTAGATATAACAGTGTTTATGATAGATATTCAAAAGCTATAACATTTTGTCGTTATCACGCTCTCCCGAAATTCAATATATTATATTGGCTATTACTGAGAGCAACTTCTTGTGCACACTACGTGTACGAGTAGTATCTCTCAGTATGTTACCAAACTTGGATTTCTCTCGGAAATATTTGTGGCTTTTTAGATTTTATTTTAGAAGTCTACAAGGTACTTTAAAAAAAGGAAGTCTCGCTATGTCCGTAATGAAGCCTCTATTTTTGAAAGCAGACTATTCGTTTCATCGTGAAGAAATACACGGTAATACTTATTAGTTGCCGCTATAAAGTTATGAAATAAAATTTTGAAAAGTGGTTTTTAGAGGCACACATAAAGTGGGGTGATTTTTCTTTTATTATCCCACCGTGTATTGAGGAGGCAATTTTTAATTAAGTCAAGTGTCTCGGTGCGAAGCAAACGTTGCGATTTTATTTCACGTAGAAGAAAAAGAAGAAGATTATTGTTAGAGCAAGCGAAGCGAGTGACCGTGGGCAATTTGGGCGATTTGGCTTTGTATGTTTGTTTGTTCATCGATTACTATCGAACCGTTGATCTCATCTGCATGAAACTTGGCAGATCGACAGGTTGGAATTGAAAAATGAGCTGGTAACTTATTGGACCAAATTTGACAAGGCATTGTTAAGATACGGCGTTCCAAAGGAGAGAAAAATAATTAAAAGTTATTCAAATGAGTCAAGTACGGTGTCATTTGAAAGTTTGTATATGTATTTTAACGTAGACTATATTTATGAGTCGAAATGAAAATGTTAAATAAGAAAAAACTTGTGCGTCTCGGGACGCCCGACAGAAGTGATAACTTAAACTAATCTAACTAGCGCTGTGGGTTAGAGTGTGAGAGGAGGAGCCTGGCTATCGCTGCCATATGGGTGAGAGAAAGGGAAGCCAGACAGACTGGCGCCGTAACGCGTTACGTAACGAAGCGGTTTACCCTCACATAAGAAGTTATCACTTCAAAAATAATATCTAAACTAAACATATTACCTCAAAAATTGTTAGTTTCCGAAGTGCAACAACACACGGCGCACCTACGTCCCCCACGCACTTTCCTGTTGGCTTTTTAGCTCAAATCCATTATAATATGTGAAGGAGATTGTGAAAACGATTCAAAGTGAAATTTTTATATGCCTGCAGTGAATAAAACATTATTTTCTTTATTTTCTGAACGACAGGTCACTTTGATAAAAATTTTAACAGTCATGGTTACCGTAGAACCAATGGTTTGTTCTTATCCAAATTCATTCGGAACACAAATGACCAGAGGAATGGTTCCGACTACGATGGTATCACAGAACTAACAGTCCGCTGAAAATAATGTAAAATAAACCACAGGCACGGACAAAAGGCAAGACTTGTCAGCGTAATGTCAGCAATTTTTCATATTAATTGGGTTGAAGTAAATAATGGTATGTTAAGTATTTAGATTAGGTTATCAACGAGAAGTTGGAAACAGAAAAACAATTTAAACAGAGTTCCCTATTTTTGTTTGTACCAAAGTAATAAAATACCCAAGCTCAAAGTGACTCCTATAATATTTTGCAACAAAAACTCACGCATAGTCTGAACAAGGCTCAACACAAGATACGCTATTGTGCTGATCTTGAGCGGGAAATGGATGCAATGATGGCTTTCCTCATCTAATGGGCTACGGAATGAGCACTCGCCGTGTATCGGGACAAACAGCTACTTGACTCAAGGAAATACGACTACATAACCCGCTTTATTTTGTATAGGCTGTGGTGAACTGTATTTAGGGTCGATTCAACAAATAAATACCTTTCAAAACATTCGCATATTAAACACGAGTGGGGGCGAGCGGAGCGCGGTTCTAACTCATCTTGATGAAGGTTCTCGGAGGTTTCATCGACAAAATAATATGTGGATAAAACGTACAAATTTGTACAATTTGTACGTAATTTGTAATTTGTATTTTATCCACGTATTAATTGTTTCTCAAATTGTACAAATATATACCCGCTACCGAGTACCGATATAATAGGTCGTTTTAGTAACTCTATATAATTAACTCAATCTAAAAACTGTACCAAGCACTACACAACAATACAATCTAAAAATTTATATTTTTTTATTTAGTTAAATATGTACCATATCAATTGCATTCCCTAACCAGAGAGTATTGATAATAAGGCGTGGCGTAATTCCCACCAGTAGATCCTTAAATTTAACCTTAACCATACCGTACTTTAGTAATGATTTCTAAATAATTTTCTCTTCACTCTTAATTTTTTGCTGTTCTTGGCTGTTCTCATAAGTAAATTAGGTATAGGTATCGCCAGCTGTAAATTGTTCATGTTACGAAATTAGGTTTACCCTTGTTTTACCATAAAAACCTTTCTAAATCCACGCTGAGTTAACACTTTGGTGAAAATCAAGATTATAAGAAAATTATCGGTTCGTAAAAGGTCGTTGTTTGTTTATCCTAAATATGGCCCTACATAACCAAACAACTGAACTATTTTACGGGTTCGTAGCTATTTGTGTACGGAGTAGACCCCCAACACTTTATTACTCCGATCATGAATAATAATGTGTTTACTGTTACTTAGGTTCTGTATCCAGAAAACAGAGAATTTCTTTTCTGGAATATAAATAAGTACCTAATACCTTGAGTATCTTGTATTTTATCACACGAAACAGAAATTTCAATGTGGGTTGGTATATTTTTATCTCTTGACGCAAACCATTGGACGCAAACCCATGACGCAAACCCGACGTTTGACGTGTGTATGTGTGGGTCTGTCTGTGGCATTGGAGCTCCTAAACGGATAAACCGATTTGGATTTAAATATTTTTGTAGGGTCACTTGATTAAACATGTTGATGACCTTATGGTCCAAGAAAATCTGTTCAGCCATTTAAAGATCTTTTTTAGTTGATGAAGGGTACTGAGGCACTTCTACAGGTTTGATCGACTTGAAGTTTGGAATTCTTTTACTTCAAAGATATTAAAGAATACCCAAATCCTGACCAACTTACAGTAGAGGTATGGTGTTTGGGCTCATTGGAATGGTCTCAATGTTATAGATAGATATTTTTCGGTGACATTTTTAGATTTTTTAATTATATTATTTATTTAGATTCGTATTCTTCATTTGATATTTGAAGCGTAAATTTACCACTCATTCGTATTGGTTAGCAGTTTTGGTCCGCAGACGATGAAAGACATGAACAGAAACCATGAACAAAGCGAAACTGCCAAACTCAAAACTTGGTTTGATTCAATAATGTAAATTCACTTTATTATCTACTGGTTGTTCCGTCATGCTAATTCTATTTCCAAAGCTTAGATCTTGAATGACGTTCTACCTACCACAGGGGATTTGAGATACCCTAGTTAAATGCTCTTGGTACTTGGTAATTACTTCGGATACTGCAAGACTAACATTAATATTGTAGAGTTCAGCGTAAAACCAGTAAACTAAGTAGGCAACAGTCAATTAACTAAATTGCTAGACGGACATACTAATTCAATGCAGGCTCCAGCCGGTCATCAGAACACTTAAGTTAATGCAAATAACGCTGGTGACATAGTGCTGGTAAGATGGAACTGTACACTTCGGACGAGTAGATGAACTGAGACTGGAAAACACTGGAGTACGTTTCAAATACCAAGAGCGCTGTAGACAAAGTAACACATCCAAAATTGCATAGGAATAAACACAAGACTTATAGAAATGTATAGCTTTACAGCGATATACCTTGTCTTCAGGGGCAGGCCATTGTTTTCTTGTGTTCTAGTTTACTGTGACAAGTACATACATCAATTTGATTTATTCTGATCTTCTCGTACTACTCAGTTAATTTGTTTCCATTTTACTGTACTCGAAGTTTACCGTGGTCCCATTATACCATTAGAATATATAATTGATGGTACTGTGGTATTTTTTATTGTCGTTGCAACATTATATTAAACTATTTTATCCATAAGAATGCAATGCAAGTAAAAATGCAAATATAATTATTATGAACTCATACAGGAACATTTTGATAAACACGGGCTTTACTCACGTATTATTTTGTCGATGGAGGCACCGACACTGTTTCGATTCATAATAATATATGAGTAAAGCCCGTGTTTATCAAAATGTATAGTACAACTCACGAAAGTTTTGAAAATCAATACAGGAAATCGAATTAGAGGTGACTACTCGTAGTTTCCTACAGCGTACAATACCTAAAAGTTTACTGATGTATGTATGTTTATATGATTGTATGTAGCTTAATCACGCCATGACAGCTAACCAGATTTAGTTGAAATTTGGTACATATGTAGCCGTGGGCAGAAAAGCGCTGTGGAAATACATACCTATGTGCTTCACACTTTTAGTGCTTATACGAGCAGATCCCAAGTCTGGAGTCCAGTCATTCGTTGGCTCGTGTAGACTGTTGACAAGTATGCACTCTCCTTAGATTACAGCTTGATGTGTACGTAGGTATTTTCATCTACTTGACTAGGCATGGAATTTTAGGGCAGAGTACAAAAATAGGTCTATTTGCATCTACATTACTTGTAGATGCAAATAGACTGCAAATAGAGTCATTGGCTAGTAGTCCCCCCAAAGGTCATGGTCTATTTTTGAAGTGATAACTTCTTATGGGAGGGTAAACCGCTTCGTCACGTAACGCGTTACGGTGCCAGTCTGCCTGGCTTCCTTTTCTCTCATGCATACGGCAGCGGTAGGCAAGCTCCTCCTCTGTCACTCTAACCCACAGCGCTAGTTAGATTTGTTATAAGGTATCACTTTTGTCGGGAGTCCCGTGACGCACACGTTTTTTTATAATAACTTCATTGATCTGTTACGAGCATTGGTACCTACATATTCATTTTCTATCCGAAGCATCTGGATAGATTTGCAACTGGACTTATTCGCAGCTATACAAATTGTTAGCTAGTCAGATTAGCAAGCAGAGAAGGAAAGCAAGAAAAAATAAAGTTAGGTTATATATACTAAATACGTGAAGCAAAAACTTTGTACCCCTTTTTACGAAAATTTCGCTGACGGAAGAGTATGAAATTTCTCAGACTTATAGTTTATATGCAGAATGCTAATATTTTTTTAAATTATCCATACAGAAACATTAATTATTAATTAATTATGGTCGAATTTCGACCAGTGGACGACCACTAAAACTAGATAATTAGGACAAGCGCGAGTGACCACGTGCAGTGAAGGTTTCCGAAGTCAGTTAGGTTAAAAATAACTAGTGGTAAGGTCCCAAACCAATTCAACACCATCTAATTAACATAACAAAAAAAAAAATGGGCATTTATGTTTTTTTTAAGGTTTACTGATCAGGCTGTTACTCAAAATCTAGTAAAGCTTTACTATCAGTGATACTATCCTGGTAATATCATTATTTTATATCGTCTCGTATTGAAATAAATGGAGAGGCAATGAATCTTGTAAATTCCACGATCTTCCTAGGTCTTAATATTGATGCAAAACTACAGTGGGGACCACAAATTGAAACACTTGCTGGTAGGCTTAGTTCCGCTGCATATGCAGTTCGTGCGATACGGTGGCTTACTGATGAAGCTACAGCTAGACTAGTTTATTTCAGTTACTTCCATAGTGTTATGTCATACGGCATCATTCTCTGGGGGAAAGCAGCTGATATTGGTAAAATATTTGTAATTCAAAAAAGGGCAATACGTGCCATTTATAAAATGAAACCACGAGAATCTTTGAGAGAAATATTCAAAGAAATTAATATTCTCACAATAGCTTCACAATATATATATATGAAAATGTGTTATATACACATAAAATTGAGATGGGATTCAGCAAAATAGTGACCTTCATAAAATCAACACTAGGAATAAACATAAATTATACATCCCTAGGTTTCGACTAGAAAAGTTAATAAGTCATTTATGGGGAGCACGGTGCGCTTCTATAATAAGCTTCCTGAAAATGCTACTAAACTACCTATTAAGAAATTTAAAGCATACATTAAAGGTAGTCTTTTGAAGAAAGCTTATTATAATATAGATGACTATATTATTGATAAGAATGCATGGCCTCATGTCGCTCTGCCGTCAGACAGTTAACCGACACACTTGAAATGTATAAACTCTTTTGTATTAGTATTTCGTAGTTAAGGTAGTTATAAGATGGATCATTATAAAAAAATGCTAGGACCAAGACGAGTTTCTTGCCAATTCTTCTCGAGCTTGGGTAAGGATGAATTGGCACCTAAATTCACCTAGTATGTAAGACGTTTCAAAGTGATCCTTGTGACTGTATTGAATAAATCATCTTTTGACTTTGACTTTTTTGACTCTCCCAACAGATGGGTCTTAAAATGAACATGAGTAAAACAAAAATCATGTCAAATGCTCATGTTGCACCCGTACCGGTATATGTTAAGAGCGATATAATCGAAGTTGTAGACCATTATGTCTATTTGGGTCAGACGATTCAACTAGGCAAGTCCAACTTCGACAAAGAGGTCAGCCGACTAATCCAACTCGGATGAACTCGTTCGGGAAATTACGGCACATCTTCTCGTCACAGATACCGTAGAGCCTCAAGACGAAAGTCTACAATCAGTGCGTGTTGCCAGTGATGACATATGGAACTAAGACTTGGTCACTAACTATTGGCCTCATACAGCAGCTCAGAGTCGCGCTATGGAGAGAGCTATGTTGGGTGTTTCATCACCACGTGATAAAATCAGCAACGAGGAACTCCATAGAAGAACCAAAGTCACCGACATAGCACTCAAAATATGCAAGTTGAAGTAGCAATGGGCAGGCCATATAGCTCGCAGAACTGATAACCGTTGGGGAATAAAAGTTCTCGAATGGCGACCAAGGACAGGAAAACGAAGCGTAGGACGACCTCGCACCCGATGGACTGATGACATTGTAAAGATCGCGGGAAATCGGTGGATGGAGAGGGCTCAAAATCGTTCTTCCTGGAAATCTATTGGGGAGGCCTATGTTCAGCAGTGGACTTCTAGAGGCTGATAATTATGATGATGATGAATATCATTATATATCCAAATATTTTGCAAAACATTTATCAAAAATGACCAATTCAAACTTAATATTTAACAAAAGAATATCTGTTATCTTAAAAAAACTCGTAATATCATTAAAAAACCTATCTAACGATATGCCACACGATGTAAACAAAACAACCCCACTTTACATAAAGGGTAGTAGATATCTAAAAACCGTTATTTTAGTTTTTATTTCACAACTTTGTAGGGGTTATTAATACGTATAACCACAAAAACCTATTCACGATTAAACTAATAGTCTGCGAGCAAGAGCAAGGTTTAGGGCGGACAGACAGACAGACAAACGGACATAGCGAAACTATAAGGGTTCTTTGTGAACTTCGGACACTAAAAACAATGTGCAAGGGTATCGGGCAAAGCGCGCGGTAGTAGGCGGCGAAGGCGCAGAAAATGTAGTACATCTGTCCAGATACCCCGAAGAGAAAATATAAACTACATGGTGTATATACTGTAAAAATGTTGTCCAGTTGCTAACTTGTCGAGCTGAGAATTTGTCCAGATGTTCCGGAGGGTTCATTTTATAGTTAGGACCGACAGTTAGTTATGCTACTAGCGGTTTTATACCCACTACAAAAGATACTTAATAATTTCGTTTCTTGTAATTTTGACAGCAGTGCGGTATACATTAGTTTTCATTTCATGTTAATTATTATTGGCGCATATATAGCAAACAAACGGCTTAATTCTCCCACAGGAATCCAAACATCAGCAGCAATTCAATATGGTAATTGAAGCGAGTAAACCAAGAACACTCCATGCTCTTCATAACAAGCAATCAATGCCATGTTTAATACAACATACATATACTCGTATGTATACCATTATTATATGTAAACTAACAAAGGCAGTTCTAGCTAGAAAATACTCGTTTTAAGCAGTAGCATGAATTATTGTAAAAAATAATATTAATAATAGAGTAGTTTTTATAGAAAATTGTTTTTGTTTCATTCGTCTAGTCCTTCTAAAAGAATGCTTACACAAATAAATTTGGGCACGATACGACACGATAGTTTCGACAATCACAACAGCATCATACAGTTTACGGCACACTAATATTATAAAGGCTAAAGTTTGTGAGTGTGTGAGTGTGTATGTTTGTTACTTCTTCACGTCTAAACGGCTGGAGCGATTTTAATAAAATTTGGTATGGGGTTAGCTGACACCCTGCATTAACACATAGGCTACGTTTTACTGCGGGAAAATATCTTATTCCCATGGGAAAATCGATGAAAATGAATTCGCGGATAATGTATGGGGAACTTTGTACATAACTTTTTCAAAAAATTGTTTTAAATAGAAAAACAAATATTATAAAGGCGAAAGTTTGTGAGTGTGTATGTTTCTTACTTCTTCAAGACTAAAGGGCTGGAGCAAATTAATAAAATTTGATATAGAAAGACAGCATAATCAACTCTCCCGTTCTGTCAGTCATCAAATTTTGTAAATTGATCTTTCCGATGCTCAAATTTAATTATTTTGCTTCTAAAAATGTGAATAGTTATTATTTTTATTTTTACACAATTTATTTTCCCTAATAAACCGCGGGTAACACCGCGGGGCACAGCTAGTATAACCATAATACTGTTTGACTGGCCTGTCAGCTCAGTTGGTAGTAGCTCTGCCTTCTGCGCTGTAGGTTGAAGGTTCGATTCCCTCTCAGGATAAACATTTGTGTAAAGAACATAGGTGTTTGTTCTATGTCTGGGTGTTATAAAGTATCAGAAGTATGTATTTTATAATATATAAGTATTATATCAGTCATCTAGTCAACATAATACAAGCTATGCTTAGTTTTAGACTAGATGGTGTTGTATGCATTGTCCAGCAATATTTATATATTATTTATTTATTAATAGTTTCCAAGCTATGATTGCTAAAAAGTTGCTCGCGTAAGCGCACTTTGATAGAATAGCAAGGAAATCACACAGTTGACACAGTGTCTTATCCCTATGTATTCCCATAAATCTTCTTCCTGTCCCTTCCGGCTTAAGGACTGGTATTATTATGTTGATATAAAGGTTTTGTAGATAACATACATAAAAAATCTTGTAAAATAGTCGATTATTTGACTGTCATTGATCTAGTAAATTATGTTTTAGATACCTAGGTTAAATAAATAAATTATTTACACTAAAACAAACAGTTTATCCTCATGGATTCATAGGAATGTACAGAGTAATATACAATAATATACAAAATATTTGTGAAACAGTTGTGCTATCTAGAGACTTATGAAAACTATCTGTAGGTAACTGATCAACTGATTCAAATGATTTTCAATAGAAGGCAGTGTCCCAAAGACACTGGCGACATTGCCACGTTGAAAGCTATCATTAAAGCTCAATTTTAATCTGGTCACCAGCTGGTTTTGAGTACTCGTACCTCGATCAAGAAACATAAAAAACCTTAATGAGCCCTTAGATGTCCCGTAATATTTTGCAATTATTTAGGTACTTAAGGTAACTAACTTAGGTATGCACAAAAATAGGCAAAGGGGTAAAACTAGCCATATTTATGGGCACGCATTTACAATGTTGGGCTAACGCAGGCGGTCATTAAGGATGCTCCAAGCGAAATTATGAATATAGCCCGGATTCATGCCGTTTAATATTTAAGCTCAGGGTTGGCAGTTAATTTATGTCCTCAAGTTGGTTAACTGTTGTGCGCACGCTAATTATGATTTATTTCGATTGTTTACGGATGACATTTGGGGGGGCAATTTTTAGAATAAAGCAAGATCCATCATTACGAGTTTCGTGTTCGCACCTATTACCATCGCGAGTGAGCACACCATACGTCATTATAATCATACGTTTGTTTTGTTTATATTTTTTAGGGTACCGTACCCCAAAAGGGAAAAGGGAAGGGAAAAGGGTATATGTACCAAATAAATATTTATTCTATTCTATTCTATTCTATTCTTCTGTTAGTCAGCAGGGGGACTAACCCCCAATAATTTAGACTATCGCAGTCATCTCCATCATCAGTCTCCAAGCAGCACTTATCTGGATCAGTTCCACGTAGAAATCCTTACTCTAAGTGTTATTTAGTTCAGTGAAAACTACCAACCCGATTTTACAGTCAGATGCGCGTGCTGAGCCATTTTTGATGATCCTCAGCTGAGTACAAGCTTATTATAATATAAATGACTATATTATTGTTAAGATTGCATGGCCTCATGTCTCTCTGCTCTCAGACAGTTAACCGACACACTTGAAATGTATAAACTCTCTTGTATTAGTATTTCGTAGTTAAGGTAATTATAAGATTGATCATCTAAAAAAGCGCTAGGCCCAAGACGAGTTTCTTGCCAGTTCTTCGCGAGCGTGGATTAGGATGAATTGGCACCTAAATTCACCTAGTATGTAAGACGATTCAAAGTGATCCTTGTGATTGTATTGAATAAAGTATCTTTTGACTTTGAATTTTGACCACAGGGGATGGTAAAAAATTTACCTATAGTTTACCAAAACTGCTACTTGTATTGATCATTACTTATGTATCTATCAAAAGGTCCACGAGATTATCTACTAGAAATGGTTGCCTTCGACGAGAAACATACACTTAGCGGCCTTTAGCGTAGGAAGGATATCGTAGATATATTCAGAAAAGATTACTTTGTGCGTGCTTTGCCAATGCTGATTTTTTATCTTGAAGATTCATTACTTGAAAAACAACAAATGAAACTAGACTAGTAAAATTTTGTATTATCTAAACATTCGGGATCAATGTTCATATTGTTTTAGTAGTTCATGGGTATTTATCGTGTAATACCTATCAGCTAGGTAAGGGTAGGTTAACCAATCTGCGAAAGCATAGCACCTGGTGGATTCGGGACCTCATCACTGGATTGAACTTCACTAATTGATCCTTCTAATAAACGTAGGTTCTACAAGATAATGGTCCGTAAGGCGATTATAATTAGGAAGTTCGCGAATTTCAATCGAGAAGAAGGTTTTAGACTCCTTTCGTTGTGGAATCCCAATGTTAGACTACGCGTAGCGTTTCATCATATCAGTGCGTGGATACTGTTAGTGTGGTATGACGTAATGTAAACGTAGGCATTTCGGTGAAGACCTAGTGAGGGTAATTTGAATGAAACTACCCTTTCTATTCGGCGGCAACTCCCTAAGTAACCAGTCGGACCGCAGCCTCGGTTATTACCACAATCGAATGATCGGGAACAAATTAAAAGGTAATCCGTGACAAATACCCCTTACCTAATAAAACAATAGTCAAAGGAAAAATTACGGAAGACTCAAAGATGAAGAATCGTGACACTGATTCTTTTATCAGAACCTCTAGCCTCAGAAAGGCAACCACACCTCAGTCTGGCAATTGGGTTAGTAGCGCAGCAGCCAAGCATAAACCTGTGATCCGGCGATCAATCTGCCAGGGCAACGGCCATTAAGTGTAGTGTAATTCCGATAGTTTCCATAGCTATACGTAATAATCCGGTCCGATTGAAATGGCCGTGCCGTTGAGCATGAATTAATTAGTACTATCTCAGCTGGCCGGCGCCGGCGTTCTGTTTGATAATGTTAAACCGAGAGATGGGAGATAACAATAGCGAGGAGCGCGCTCCACAAGTTCCTAAGAAATGTTTAATCAATGCCCGAATCAAACGAGTCAATAGTCAATAGTTTGTTTCGCCGGACTAACGATTTCGGATTGTGAACGATTTTATTTTGTTTGTAACAAAGTCTGAATTAAAGTAACTATCACTTTCAAACTTGTTGTTGTTGTCATTCATATTTATAGTGCGAACCGTGAACTCGAGCGTTAATGAGCGGTCCGCGTATCAAACTCACCTTGATGAAGATTCTCTAGATGAATCGAAATAGTGTTGGTGTCTCCATCGACAAAATAATACGTGGGTATTAAACATTATTAAACACGTGTTTATCAAACTGTAAAGTAACATTTTTAAATAACACTTCATAAATTTACTGTATTGTCGTGTAATTTCAGTTCATTGTAGTCTCCATTTAAATTGGTGTTGAATAAAACTGCGAAAAGTCCTCGGAAAATTAATTAAATAAAGAATCAGGATCTCAATTTAACTTGTTTTAAAACTGTCATTATTTAATGTTACTCTAATTTCAACCTTCATGTAAACAAAATAAAACCGTATGTACTTTTAGTTAATAAAATTTTAGTTAGTCAGACGAAACAACGAAATCTGTGGCAAATGTCTAATGCCAGTTCGTGGAAAGAAGGACTCTTTCTTATTGCTTCAGGGAAGTTGACTCAGTAGTTATCTAGCTGAAATCAGTTGGAAGGTTTGTTTCTGGTGGCTCTCTCAGAAGGCTTCGGAATTTCGTTCCTACCGCTACTAAAATTGCACTTTCACAATCCCTCCTTCTTCCAATCCTTGATTATGCTGACGCCTGCTATCTTGACATCACCGAATATAAGCTTGAGCGTCTCCAAAATTACTGTATACGGTTCATATATGATTTAAGCAAATATGACTACATTTTTGAATTTCGCAATAAACTCAAGTGGTTGCCAATTCCTTTTCGCCGCAGGCTCACATTCTCAACCTTCTCTATAATACTTATTCTATTTCCTCCATGAACATATTTTTATCTCAAAGAACGATTTCAATTTCTACATATATATCTAACCCATCCTTGCGCTCCTCAGATGCCAATCAACTCAATATTCCCGTTCACTCCTATAGCGATAAGGCCGCCCATTGTATTGTCTTTTATTGTAAAACAATTGTTTTTGTTTTTTTCTGTGTGGTATATCAATAACGAGTTATATATCTATCTATTTGTCTTTGTAGAACAAACGACACGGAACGAAATACCTAAAACATCCCTAGCGACCCTTCGCAATACCAACTTTTCAAGATCATAAAACGAAAAGTTTCGATTCCCCAGCAGCTTTTCACTTTGATCGTTACGCACCTAATTTTTCCGGGTTACATTCTCAACCTGTCCCGGCTATAACTCAGTTTTAAGCTTAAGTAGGTGTTAAAAACCCGAGAAAGTTTCCCCAAAGCAGTGGTCTCCGAACGAGATGGGGGTTTGTAAATCGTGAATTGCGCCCGCAGGCGTACGAGTGCCTAAGCCTATGGTTTCAACATCGAGATTCAAATCTCTCGGTGTCATTTTGATTGGTTACAAGAAACAAAAGGCGATCAGAGTTCAAATTACTGTAATTATATAATTACGACTACAAAATAGAGTTCATACCTACCAATAATTTACCTATAATTTTAGATTTTAAGATAAGATAGAAAAAGTAAATAAGTCCTTTATGGGGAACACAGTGCGCTTTTATAATAAGCCTTCTGAAAACACAACTAAACTACCTATTAAGAAATTTAAAGCTTACATGAAGGGTAGTCTTGTGAAGAAAGCGTATTACTATATAAATACAATATTGTTGATAAGAATGCATTGCCTCACGTTGCTCTTCCTCAGACAGTTAACTGATGGTTTCGCAATGTATAATATAAACTAATCATGTATTCGTCTTTTGTAGTAAAGCTAATTATAAGTCATAAAAAAAAGCGCTTGGAACAGGACGAGTTTCTTGCCAATTCTTCTCGGACTTGGGTTGGAATGAATAAGCACCTAAATTCACCTAGTAAGACCTTTCAGAGTGATCCTTGTGATTGTAATGAATAAAAACATTTGAAATTGAAAAAAAATATCTACGTTACGGTATAAATTGTTTGTTTATAATTATGAATGAGATGTTTCTGTAAATAAAGTTATCCTATACATAAATAAGTAGGTATATAACATCCGTAGTATTTACTTCGTAAAATGTGGTACTTTAATTTAAATTGTATGGCCCGGCTGCTGTCTTTTTTCGTTGTCTTGTCATATCTACATCCAGAAACTGAACTGTTCAAGCCAAAAGTCTATAGGCTTGTAGGCAGCCAATAATTACTGCGTGGCTTGCCTCACAATCCAGCCGCAGATGGAAACCAAAATGTGGTTGAGTTCACATTTAGCCATGAATATTCGATGGATGCCACAAATTTACTGGATTATGTCTCCAACTCTCTATGCATTCGGTTCTAAATACCTACTACCACTAGTTATATAACAATTTGTTTTGAGTTGAAATGGTTCAGCCTTGATACTGTTAGTTGGTTCATCTTACAAAGATGGTTCATCTTAATTTGTTTGAACCAGTGTGAATCTGAATTAGTCGTAAATTAGTGTTGAATAAAACAGCAAAAAATCATAGAAAAATAAATTTAATTATAAATCAAAATGTAAACTTTTATTTTAAGACTGTCAGCTAAAATGTTACTCTACGTTTTTTTAGTGTATGCACAATAAGATCGTTTGTATATTAAGAAATTTAAGATACCAAAAAACTGAACAAATACCAACAAAGTGCCGCAAAAGAAAATTGCTGACAACTTGCACAAAGCACAAAGTGAGCTTAAACGCGTGTGTGAATTTATAAACGCATCGTTTCGAACCTACAGCGTGCACGTTGCGATCACGTTTGCAAATCGCTAGTGCAATAGGGCTCTAGATAAATAGTAATTTATTTTTTTTGTGTTATTTTTTAATAAAAATTTCAGTAATTTTTTGCTGGCCTTTGTGGCGCAGTGGGAGAAGGTACGCCTGAGACGCAGAAGGGTGATTTCATTCTCCGCCGCGTGAGAAATATTTATAATGATCTGCAAATATATGTCTCGGGTCTGGGTGTTTTTCTGCTTATAATATGTATGTATTTCCAAAAAAGTATTATATATATCATTCCTGTAGTTCCCATGACACAAGCACTGCTTACTTTGGGGCTTGACAATGCAGTGTGAAATGTCAAAAAAGCTTTTTTAAATATTAATTGGAAGCTAATTAGAGCTGATTGGAAAAATTAAAACGTTGGTGATAACTTTAAAATTGGCTACATTACATTATTTAACATGAAGGTAATTATTAGCTCATTCATTATTAAACTAGACAACGGTAAGTTGAATTGATGAAAATCCATCGGTGTTAGTTCGTACTTGTTTAATGGGTTCTGCATCTACGATGATATTGCCCAATCTCGTGTAACTTGGGCACTTAGGTTTATTTATGTTTCGGCCGGCATCTGTTCTTGATTCCCTGGACCGAGCGAGGCCTTTACTTAGTAAGTAGGCGAATATGGTATAAATTTGAAATACGAATACAAGGTTCTATATGCAGTTAAAAAAGGTTATTCTCCATACTTATGCTTCAACTTGTACATAATACACATAAAGCTGCAATTTCTGACCGTTAGCAATTGTAAAATGTTGTTTAGAAGTGTAGGTAAGTATGGGATTAGTAATTAATGAAATTATGAATACAATTACTCCCCACGATTATCCAAAGTCTCCAGGTGATTTATGTGTAGTTCACAAGAACAATCTCTCCAATTAATCGTCTTCAAAACTATATGAATTCAAATACCGGCTGGCCGTTCATTCACAATGTCAGGATCAAAACTTTTTTCATTTTTATTTTCGATTTACCTTTGTTTTAATGTATAATTACACTTATATAGCTTATTTATACTGTTTACGATAAATACACAGGTTAAATAATTAGTAATTCACAGCAAAACTTAAATAAAGTTAAAAAATATTCATGGATTTGCAGAACTACAATCGTTTATTCTAGAAAAATATATTTTATTGTTGTCGAAGTAAATGGATGGATCTTTTCACTCGTAGTTCCAATGAAAATAAAAGTCCGGCAGCGATCGGACGTGATCGGGCACGGACACTTGGATTAATGGATCTTACTATTGCCACAGTCAATAAATAACAGCTAGGAATATTGTATATAATGATATAGCTCTTCTTCATATTATTTATACCTATAAAAGAGTTTAACCTGACTGACTGACTGATTCATCATCGCCGAGCCGAAACCGCTGAAGCTAGAAAGCTGTAATTTGGAAGGTAGCTTCCTTTTACAGTACAACCACCCACTAAGGCAGGATATTTCGAAATTCAACCCCTAAAAGGTTGAAAAGGGGTGAAAACTAATGTATGAAACTTTTTAAATCGGACGATTTACTTGAAACTTGATATGAATAAATCAAATGCAAAATAAATGGACACGTATTTCAAGATTTTTCCAAATTAACCCTAATAAAGGGTTCTCAAAGTTTGTATGTGAACTTTTTAACTGGTTGTGTGATTTCTTAGAAACTTGGTTTGGATACTTAAAATGCAAAATAAATGGACACGTGTTTCAGGGTTTTTCAAAATAACTCTCATAATGGAGTAAAATGGGGTGTGAATTTTTTTTATGGGTGGTGGGAGTGATTGGTTTAAAACTTATCAATAAAATTTGGCAAGGAGATTACTTGCATCCTGGGGAAGGATTTAAGCTACAATTCCTTTCAAAATGCGGACAAAGTTGCGAGCAACAGCTAGTACCAAATAAATAAAACAAATAATGTTTATAAGCAGTTTGTAAGCAGAGTTTGTGTTATAGTTTGGAGCCAGTTATTTACAATATTAGATCCGTTTCGTGCATTTCGTGCATATGTATATTTCCATTTCATGCACTTCCGAGTCTCTACTAGCTGAAAAAAGTAGGTCAGTGTCGCCAGCATACGATATAATTTTACAGTGAGCTAGATGTATGTTACATAGACATATTTATGTAAATTAAAAACAACGTAGGACCTAATATACTTTCTTGCGGGACCCGAAAGTAAGTATTGTCCAAACCTTAGCTGACGACATTATTACACACAACACTTAAATATAATACCGATTGTAAAAATAATTTAAGATGATTATTATAAATAAAAATTATAGCAAACTTTTGATTTGGTTTTCTTTGATTTTAATTTAGTTTTCTCACGATTTTTTCTTGTACCGTTTGGTAGTACTGGTAAAGCGCACATTACCTGTTTGACTGAAGTAATTTATAGACTATACAAGCTATTCTCTGTGTAAGCTGTGCTAACTATCCTATGCTTAGGCCGGAAGATAAAGCGTAGTCCGATTGGTCTATTTTTAAAATAATCAGCTTCATATTTCTCTTTCTCCTTTGAGTCATTATTCTAATGGAGTATAAAAGGAAACATTAATAATGTTGCTTGGGTTCTAAATCTAGTTGTTTCGGAGATTTACGTGGCTATCATTCGGGTTAATTAAAATAAATAAGTGGATGGTACTGGCACAAGACCGGATGGAATGGCGCATAAAAAGAGACGCCTTATCCAGGCTGTGGATGATACATTAGGTAGTTTATATGCCTTCATATAAGGTACCCGCGGGTATTAAGGCCTGTCGGGCAATAAGGCCTTAGTAACAAAAAACGTACGAAATACAGTAATTGACGATCAAGGTTACACTCACACAAGCTCAGATAATCAGCTTCATATTTCTCTTTCTCCTTTGAGTCATTATTCTAATGGAGTATAAAAGGAAACATTAATAATGTTGCTTGGGCTCTAAATCTAGTTGTTTCGGAGATTTACGTGGCTATCATTCGGGTTAATTAAAATAAATAAGTGGATGGTACTGGCACAAGACCGGATGGAATGGCGCATACAAAGAGACGCCTTATCCAGGCTGTGGATAATACATTAGGTAGTTTATATGCCTTCATATAAGGTACCCGCGGGTATTAAGGCCTGTCTGGCAATAAGGCCTAAGTAACAAAAAACGTACGAAATACAGTAATTGACGATCAAGGTTACACTCACACAAGCTCAGAGCGTATACAAGTCTGCGAAGTGGCGAACGAACGCTTGAACGTCTCCTCCCGCCAGTGTCGTCGAAATCATTCAGCGGTGCGGTCACGCGGCACGAATTATAAAAATTGGCTCTAGTAAAACGTAAGTTATTTTGAAAATATCATATTTACAAACCTGTATTGACTGTCCGTTTATTAATTAATGTATGCTTGTCCCTAGGTTACCGTATTAAAGGACTTGTAGTTGTAATTTTTTTTTTTTTTCTGTTACCTCTGTTCTGTGTGGTTGGAAAATATTATGGCCTATAAAATTTTACTATAGGCCTTATTATACTCTTATTTTTTTTAAACTGCTATATAAGTAGGAACGTGTTTTTAAAATGTTTGTTGGTGGGTAGTATGTACGTAGTTATAAATTTTCAATTTATTTATCATTGTTTTCAGTGCTTACGGTCACGATGCCTCCCGAACGGGCATTGTGGTCAGAAGACGATCTGATCGCAGCTGTTAGAGCCGTACAAAGAGGAACTTTGAGTACGTATAAGGCTGCAGAGAGATATAAGGTTCCTAGAAGAACAATCAGAAATCATCTGCAGTCTGGCAGTTTAAAGAAAAGATTAGGACGTAAACCTATATTAAATGATGAAGAGGAAGCTCAACTTGTGCAATGGATAATCCGGTATTCTGAAATGGGCTTGCCTATGACACCAAGAATATTGCGTCGATTGGTGTATAAACATTGTGAGCAAAATAATATAAAACACAATTTTAATGATGAGGGCAAACGCGCAGGCAAAGACTGGTTCAAAGCGTTCATGAAAAGACACCATGAAATATCCGTAAGAAAAGCGCAATTCATGAACCCAGCTAGAGCCCAAAAGATAAATAAATTTATTGTTGATGACCATTTTAAAAAACTGAGAGATATCTACGATAAATTTGACTTATTTGATGTGATCATTCCGAGAAAATTTATAATATGGATGAGAAAGAATGCCGTCTTACTATCCACCACCAGCAAAGTGTTTTGGCCAAAAAAGGGCTAAAAGGGTTCATTTGCAGTCTTCTGAACATGCTGAAAGCGTTACTATCGCAGGATGTGTTAATGCTCTTGGCACAGTCATACCACCTATGGTCAAATTTAAGGGAAAACGTTTAAACCTAGAATTGTACGATAACTCGCCTCAAGGATCTTTAGTAGAAAAATCAGCAAAGGGGTAATGACCAATGAACTTTTCAAAATATTTTTAAAACACTTTTCTAAATACAAAAGCCAGGGACCATGCCTTTTGATATTTGACGGAGCAGCATGTCATTTAGATCTTTCCATAGTCAATATTGACTATGGAAAGATGGAAAGATGGAAAGTGAATCGGATATATATCCGATTCACTTGGCATTAATTTGTACTGCCTACCTTCAAACCCATGAATTACAGCCCCTCGACAAAGCCGTATATCAATCATTCGAGCACCACTGGGATGCAAAATGTTATAATTTTTGGACCAAAACCGAGACAAAAAACTCACTAAAGCACGCTTTAATATTATTCTTTCAAGCGTTTGATCTAAATGTATGACACACAGCAATATCACGAGTGGCTTCAAAGCGACTGGCTTGTATCCCTTCAACCCACAGGCCATACCAGAAACAGCTTTTGCCCCTTCCATTTTAACGGAAGCTCCTGCACCAGAGGGTGTACAAGAAAAGGCACCAGCTCTCGAACATCCTCATGCACAAGCTTCTGAATCCGGAGATACAACACCGTCTATTTTATCGAACGCCTCAACGCCTGATGGTGATCAAGAAAATATACCACCTATTAATAGTGATCAACAGAAGAGTTCAGAATCTCCTACTAGTTCACCATCAATTTTGACACCAACTCCAATACCCGATGTCTCGCTTGGAAATATTTCACCTGTTGATTGACTTCGACCAGCGACTCCAAAACAAACTAAGCAATCACCAGCTTTAGCATCAACATCCACAGGTCAGGTCTCAAGAGAATCAATCGTGCAACGCAGCTGTTATCGCACAGTTTATAGAACAAGCTCTAGTTCAGATGAATCTGATGATTTACCACCCATTCGGTTGAAAAGAAATGATTTTTATGATCTTCTGTCTATGCCTGTTAAAGTTCAAACATGCACACCGACTGTTAGACGAAAAGCCATTATTTATCGAGGTACTCCAGTCACAAAAGATGTATTTGATAAATATAATCAAGAGAAAATAAATAGTAAAGAAGTGAAGGGTAACAAAAGAAAGAAAAATAAACAAGACGAAAACTTTACTGATGTTAAAACAGGTAGAAAAGAAAAAAACGAAGCTTAAAAAGACTTTAAATCCTAAGAAAGCTAAGAAAGCTATAATCGTTTCTGCAAAAAAGTCTACTACCGTCAAAGGTTAATCACAAAAACAAGTGAGTTGGTACTGTCATGCCTGCAAAGAAGATAGAACGGACGATGCAATGAGGCAATTCTCTCAATGCTCTAAGTGGTACCACGAAGAGTGTGTCCGTTTGACTGCAGAAGATACTGATGCGCTCAATGTCCTGATGGATGCAATGTCATGAATAAAGGCAATATATTTAATTTTCTAAGACCACTATACTTCCTATTGCTTTATGTTAATGATCATTGATCTCAAGAATATTAATTTACGTAGTATAAGTTGATTTTTGGATAGTTTAAAGTATAGGCCGTTTTACCCTACCCTAGTATACAAGGCCTACAGACTGCTTTTTAAAAATAGTTATATATTGTTTTGGTTTTAAGCTAGAGAAGCTATTTTTTGTTTAAACTATGTAGTAATGAATGTAGAAAGAAATGTATGTAGTAATTTAAGTACATGACTGATTAATAATAAAACTTGTTGATTATGTTGGATATTTTTAATTTTATTACAAATTTCCCTTAGCTAGGCCTTAATACCCCCAGGTACCTTACATATCCGTATGTATGTATGTGAAGTTTTGTGTTAATTTTCAAAATTAATAATATCTAGTGTTAGAGAAGTTTGTTGTGTTGGCCGTGTCATTTCTAAACCTCACTAACGCTATCACAAAAAATCACTATCTCTTATTATCTTGTAAGTATCGCAAATAATAATAATAATAATAATGCTGGACATTTCGCTCAACATCATTTGGCCCCAAAGTAAGCAGAGTTTGTGTTATGGGTACTTACCAAATGACTAATAGACTACTTTTATACATTTTTTTGTAAATACTTGTACTTATATATTATAGTATTAACTGAATAATTACAATATTTATATATATTAATTGAACTATTAACAAAAAACTATTATTTGATTTTATTTATATATTTACTCGTAATAGTTATTTGTATTAAGAGACTGTTTATTTTCCTGTGAAAATAAAATAAATAAATATTCTACAGAACCACACAGACCCAAGACAAATACTTGCAGATAATACAAACATTTGTCTTGCGGCGGGAATTGAACCCGCAACCTTCTGCGTCACACCGATGCCTTGGCCCACAGTGCCACAGAGGTCGTCCAATATCCACTCATTAAATTACCAACCAACTGGCTTTAATTTCGACCACAGTTTAATTTAAATTTAAGTTCACAATAATTGTTGCGGTTAAACAACCTACCTTTGCATATAATAGGTTGAAACGGGCGATTGAAATCGCTTCATACAAGGCTACTCTGAATGGATTTACAGGTACAACTACTAGGTACATACCATTTATAATAAAGGATATAATATTCCCCAAATGTAACTATTAAGTACTATTGTGGTTTTGCCAAATCTCTTCTAAATGGTTACCTAGTAAAGGATCTAATATAAGTTTTCTAATTAGATTGCTATACTAATGCTTTGTTAATGTACTTTCGTATCTATTGGTATCGTCGTAAACTAGCTTCTATTGCTATGTTTATAACAACTATCTTAAAAATAAATTGTGTTTAGGCGTGTTACCATCCTGTCGGTTTTACGTAAAAATATTTGTGTGTATTTGGATATTTGTCTATATATATACTAATCTAAATGTACTTGTCAATATATATATACTAATGTATGCTAATATTATAAAGAGGAAAGATTTGATTGATTGTTTTTTTGTATTGAATAGGCTCCGAAACTACTGGACCGATTTAAAAAAATATTTTACCGTTGGAAAGCTACACTATCCCCGGTTGACTTAGGCTACTTTTTATCCCGGGAACATTGGTATGTCTAGGGAAAAATCTTCAACGCAGGCGAAGCTGCGCGCGGACAGCTAGTATAATATAATGTTTGTTTGCGTTGGATAAACTCGAAAACTAGATAATCGATAATTCTTTAGAAGATTATATTATCAAAGAGTGACATGTTTTTTTTATTTATATATCTACGACAATTGCAATAAAGTAGGTACTTGGCGTGTGCTGCGAAAACTATTGATGATACTTAAAATACCATTATTATCCATACTTTATGAACAAAGTTGCAAGGACATTGGAGCCAACCTGTTGGGCAAAATTACGCGATAGAAAGAAAGGCACTATGTAGATAAATATAATGTTAGACACTAGTTTAAGCTGAATTGCACTTTGTTGTGTCGTAGCAAGAGTCGCTTTTTTTATAAAGCTTTCGTAGCGTCCGCTTTTTGTAATTGTATCACTAAGTTTTAGGTTTAAGATTATTTATTTTCTCATAAGAATACATTCACTTACATGAGAACACAAAAAATATTAGTAAATAAGCTTAATCGTAGGTACAGAGTAAACAAAATATTTTAAAACTAGTAAGCACTTAATCGTAGTTAGGTATAGTTAGTACACAGATACCTATTACAAAACCATACATCGCAATAAATTACTTAATCAATTAAAAAAAAAATCTAAAATGTGAGGGTAGAACATAAACACAACCAGCAAACAAATAAGATACACAGAGTGAGCGCAACTGGAAGTGACATGTGAACTAAGCGTCTTGGATGCATATTATTTCTTATTTATAATAAAATATTTGAGATGTTTTTTGAAAGCAAGCAGTGATTTCGCTTGTTTAATATCATTCGGTAACTTATTATATAGCTGCGCGCCTTCGTACATTATATTTTTTTTGCCATAATTAGTACGAGGTGCATCTAATGCTATATTATTAGCACTTCTAAACCGTAACTTTTGTATTTGCTGTTTTTTAGTGAACGTCACTTGTAGATGTATATCTTTATTAAGAATTTTTCTAATCAATATGCAAGTGTTATATATATATGTTTGCGATATGTTTAAAATCTTAGTTTCTTTATATATTTGATCAGTAGGAGTTAGAAAATCATAGTTGAATAGTCTTTTTATTAGTTTGTTTTGAGCTATTTGTATTATTCCTAAATTAGTTTTTGCCGCTGCTCCCCATACTTCCACCAAATATTCTAAATGAGGTTTTACGAGTGAATTATAAACTGTGTATCGTACCTGCCGCGGGATACAACGTACAAAACCTCGTAGAGCTCCTGTTAGTGATAATAATTTTGATCAAATTGTTTGTATGTGAGGTTTCCAAGGCATACCACTGTCTAAAAGAATTCCTAGATATTTTTCTTGGTAGACTCTATTTATAGCTATATTGTTTGTCAATGGTGAGTAATCCGGTATTTTCTTATTTAATGCGGTAAATATGATATAGTTCGTCTTTGAGATGTTTATGGTGAGTAAATTACATTGAAACCATTCATTTAGTAGATCCAGATCGTGTTGTGCATGGGCTATTATAGTATCCATTGGCACTCCAAAATAACTTAAAAATAAATTGGTATCATCGGCGTACAGTGTTATATCTCCCTTTAAAGTTTACTTTATAAACTATTACGAAATACTTTACAATTAATAAAAACCTTGAAAGGACAAGTAATATAATTCAGTTACAATACAACATAAATGTTGAATAATATTCAAAATTACCCTAACTGTCAATTTAACGGGTTCAAGTTGTATACATTTTAAAGGAGAGACCTTCCATCGATAAGTCATATTAAAGATTCATTTATGCATAGTGTTAATTACTCTATAGTTAATTTTATTACGTGCTAGGAAAAGTCCGTAAGGCTATATGCCTAACTACTATGGTAAAGTACAGACGTACTATGGACTAACTTACTACACATGTAACATAAGTTATTGGTAGCACATGGGACTAAATTCACTCGAGTAAAACAAAATTCACTTTATGGTACTTGTGAGACCACACGAATTCAAAATGACGTCCGTCCACAATATGATTGGCAATTTACATTTTTATTATGTTTTCGAGCGAACCGAAATTGGCTTTGAACCCTTTTACTGTAATTAAACCAATGCCGATGTTTGTGATACCTATTTGTGTAGAAACAAACGTTTTTTGTACCTGGAGCTGACTCGAGAAACAACAAACAAATCAAACAACTTTTTCATTATACAATGCCATTTCAATGACAGGATGTTGGCAACAGAGTGAGTTAGTAATTGAATGAAGTATTTCTAAAGGAAAATAGGTAAGTATTCATACGCTTTTACGACAAATCATTTAAAGGCTGAATTACTTTGCTTGCTAGGAGTTTTATCGATTTCATAGAATTGTACTAAAAATGGTTTAACTTCGTAAGCAGTTTCTCGCAGTTTCATGTTTGCTATAAACTCTAATATTTTTGCAAATGTACTAATTTGCCTCTACCAGTGTATAGAAAATGTGAAATGCCCTTAATATAGATAGGCTTTATGCTTGGTTACCTAAATCGAGATCAAGGCATTTAAAGGTTAGATCGGCAAATAATAACTGCGACTCTCCACTACTTTTGAGTATTATTATTTTACTTATACAATAATGTATTGAACACACCTTAATTTCAATTTTCTACGACCAGCGACAGAGGCTGTGAGTTATTTACGTCAGTGAATCAGAATTTTAATTCTTTATTCATATCACAAAACAGCTGCTGCCCGCGGCTTTGCACTCGTGGTATATACATAAAAAAGTAATCTATGTCCGTCCCTAAGATAAAACCTATCTCTGTCCTAAACTTCATCAAGATCCGTTCAGCCATTCAGCTGAAAAGGTATCAGACAAACAGACAGACACTTTTGAATTAAGTATGGAATCATTTTGTGATTGTTAAAAAACACGCGACGCATTTTAAGAATGTAGAGCTGGTGTCGTTGATTTTTAGGAGGTCGAGCCACAGCCAATTTGCACCTACTGGTCATAAGTTTATATTTCACAACAAAACTCAAATTCAGTACAACAATTTTAGACAGCTTTTTAATCAGAAATTCTAAAAATCTGTTCTTCTCGATCTTAGTTATAATTTTACTCTAAATTACAAGTAGTAGAGTCCGGGTTCTGAATCATTTTATACGAGAATTAAAGCTAGGTCTTTCAACTTTAACTCTCTTTATGTGCTCGCAAAAGGAGTAAACGAATCCTTTTGCGAGCACATAAGGCCAGCTATAAAAATAATCCGTATCTTTGCATTAACCTTTCCATTCACCCTCGGAGATGAAAAATCAGTACCCAGTTTATTATAGTCGGGCTTTGATAGACAAAAATAAACTTTATGTACAGAAATTTACAAACATAAAAGTAAAATAATATAGCAGTACCTACCGTGCCTTGTTCTGTTGTGGTTTTTGGGTTCCAGACAAATTAAGGGACCATATTATATTATATATAATATGATCAGGATGCTGTTGCGGCTGCCTCGCTTTTGCAGCGCATCTGGAATGTTCGCGGAGGCGCGCACGGACGGCTTTCACGCGATTATTCGCAAGAAAGTCACTTCCCTGCTACAGCGTGCGCGAGGCAGTAGTAACAGCATCTTGCAAATGGTCATCTCACGAACGGACTGTCATATGATGCTGGGCTTTATTTAGGCGTTTGAAACGCACCAAATAGACCGTATTTTTATTTTATGGTTTAAGTATTATTGTATTGTGTTTATTATATTATTATATTGGAATTATTGTATTATTCATGATTGTATTATTATTTGTTCTTTTTATCATTGAATTTATTTATTGAAATTGTATTTTTATTCTGTGTTAATTATGGATATTATTATTATTAATAAATAAATGAATTAATAATAAATATTATACAAAATCGAACAGTAATTATGTACCATTTTTACGGTTGTAACTGGAAGCAGCCCTTAGTCCTGAAGGTTCTAAGTTAGATAAGATACATTGTTGATCCAGGAGAGCGTAACATTTCCCTGTAAGCGCGGCATGTGTCTGCTAGTGACATGGGTTTGCTCACGAAAACGAAGCCCACAGTAATCTCTACCAGCAGCTTTATCACAATAACGTCATGGCTACAGACACGTAGATAAATAAAAATATAATGAATATAAAGTATCATAACTATGTATATAAAAATATATTAGTATTTTATCAGTCATCTGGCCACCAGAATATAAGATATGCTAGATGGAGTTATGTGCATAGTCCACTAATATTTTTTCGATTCCCGCCGCGATACAAATGTTTGTATGATCTGCAAGTATTTGTCTCGGGTCTAGGTAATTCTATGTATAATGGTATGTATTTATAACATGCATTTACTAAAAAGGGGATATAATTAGTATATCAGTCATGTCGTACCCATAACACAAGCTCTGCTTACTTTGGGGACAGATGATGCTGTGTGAAATGTCCGGGATTATAATTTTTATTTATTTATTTTATTATTACGATGTTTAAATCGATTTAAATCTCTGAATTTGTGCAAAGTTGCCTGTAAACTATAATAATGATCGAACTTCACTGAAGTTAGTATGATCATTTATTTTTTAGTAGTTCATAGTTTATAGTCATTTATTCATAACAGTTAAGTTACAAGTCATAAACAAATCGATACAATAAGTAATTATATAATATAATAATTATTAATATTTTAAATTTAATTGTAATAAGACAATGAAAATGGGAAACAATCGTAATATATATGTAATGAACAATCTTTAATTTTATAGGTACTTTTACATTGTGCATCAAAAAATTCATTATAATCATAAATTGTTCGATCGATTAGCCACTTCCTAAGTCAGTACTTTAAAGATAGCGTCGAGGGAGCGTCAGTAATGCTAGTCGGAATACGGTTCTATACTTCTGGTCCTATTACATGAATCAACTTCGACGTTTTGGCGAGTCGTCGTGGGAGCGCTCTTAAGAGTGAACAAGTCGATTATCTTTCCATACAAACGTCGAAGGGTCTCACACCACCGTCTGATGATGAACAACCAAAACTAAAAGTGATATAAATTTGCCTTGTCATAATCTATGCTTGTATCAATTTGAAAGATACAAGACTCAAAAAAAACCGTTTTTCATCACTGATTTTAGCGCAACTTTAGGTGTGAATAAATAACAAACGAAGTACCCAAACTAAAAAATTGTCCCTTACAAGCATAGATTATTTATTCAAGAGCTCAAATAACTTTTTTTTTATAATTACATTCAGTAGTTTTTTCATGAGAACCCTTGAGCCAAAAGTCTATTCATTATTTTTACGCAATCGTTTTATTTAGAAATTATAGATTAATCTGATCATATTACTCGAAATTATAATCACGCTATCTCCTTACTGCTCATCTCTATCCTTGGTGCACGTTAATCCTTTTCTCACACTAAGCTAGGTGAAATAGCATGTATTTTAGCTGCGCCCACTAACGAGTTTGTGCCGCTGACTTGTGTATCCTTAACCTGTTCGTATGCCTTGTATCATATCTGTTACCGTCGCAGTTTTTTGGGTATTTATCTAATATATATTTTACATATACTGCAGCCTGAAATATGACAAGGGGTGGCTCGGTCAAAATACCTAACGATTTAATGAACGGCCGCACGGACATATCCTGTGGAATTCGTACAATACGCGCGTATTGCTCTCTTTTGAAGCCTGAAAACGCGCTCCCAATCGGCGGCGCGTTCCCAGACCTCTAATCCGTATTGAAGAAACGAGTGGACCGAGGCAAAGTAACTATTAATATAACTACTATTTTCATATAGATCTGTGGCCGGTTCTCGAAATAAGCCGCCCAAGTTCCATCTAATATCATTGAAAAGCCGGGACCATAGGTCATATGACCATATGACCATAGGTCATAACCTATGGCATATCACAGCTTAAAGTGCCCTCCAAAGCACGATAGCACTGAGATGAAAATACGTTCTACGTTCACCCATCCAGCTAGGTTTAAGATAGATAGATAGAACACTCTTTATTGTTATACCACACATAAAAATACACAAACAATTATTTTATAATAAAAGGCAATACAGTGGGCGGCCTTATCGCTAACAGCGACCTCTGCCAGGCAACCTTTGGATGGTTTAGACTATAAATAAACAGAGAAAGAGCATGTTGGTGTGGTGTTTCGGTGAATATAATTATACCTATACTTACATAATCTTTAAATAAACTAAATATAATACTGATATAAATAAATACCAATATACATACATAATAGGTATAATAATAAACATATCAAATCATAAAATCATAGGTCAAAAGTAGGTATTAAATAAAATATCAACAATACAGAAATGATTAGGTATAACAGTACGACAAAAAGTGTTTCATGACCATATTCTTGAAGATGGGGAGAGACTTGGCCTTTCTAATGTCTACAGGCAACGCGTTCCACAAACGGACAGTCTGCACTGTAAATGACTTTCTATAGAAGGTAGAGGAGTTAACAGGAATTTTAAGTTCATTGTTTTCTGAGCATCCACTCCTCTGTTTTCTGAGAACCTATCTGGATCAACTTAGATCAACTATACTGTATACAATAACAAACTAAATAGCCATGGCACGAGTGTTTCCAACTAGCAGCATTACTTATAAACGTCGCTCAACATCAGCATGGTGATTATGGAACTCTTAATACAATCAATGTCTATCAGTTTCGATTAGCAATAAGCAATATTTTATTTCTCAGTTTCTATTCACATGACAGCATGTCTTACAATCAACATAAATCTTCCGTAATACCAACTCATCAATACTCACTGAAAGCTGTTAGTATCAATGCTTTGATAGTATCAGAATTACATAACCGCCCGGCTGTTCAAAGTAAATTACACTTAAAATAGTGCCATATATCTGTGTATAGTGACAAATAGTGACAGGGTGAATCTTAAGTAGTGTTTTGGCAGTGTCAAGTTATGTGGCTCTGATTTTGTTATTTATTGTTTTTTATTATGCTTGTTACCTCGTAACTCGTTAATTTAAATCAATGTTAAAAAATATATTTTTGGGGTGAAAGTATATACTTCCTGATTGATCCTATAGAAATTTCATCAAAATCGGTTCAGTGGTTTGGTTTTTAAATCAAAATGGCTGGAAAAAATGACATCCAAGTAAACTTCAATATTTTGCTTTCCTGTGACTTTCAATTGGTGTTTGCTTATAAAGTACTAAAGAGCGTAAATTAAAAAGTTTATTAACCGGTTTTAAAAAAAGGACAAGGTTCTCAATTCGGTTGTAGTTTATGGACTTAAATTTAATTCAACATAGCAGTTTTTTAAATGTTTAAACCAAAGTTCAATTAGAGAAACGGTTTCACATGAATGTTTTAAAATAAGTTAAAATTGTCATTTAGTTCCATTATTGAATTGGTTCCTAGGATTTTCAGTGTCATTGATAAATGTTACATAAATTCAGACTTTAGTTAAAACAAAATAAGATACGTCTTTTACGAAATGCTTGTCCAGTGAAACCACAGAATTACTACCAATATCAGTAAATCCTAAGACAATTTAAAGCCAGATGAAGCTTCAAGGTAATTCAAGCTTCAGTTATTTCAAGTTTCCCAACTTTCTGAACTAGAAAATGTCCGACAGAAACAGTAGTCTTTAAACGCGTTTTTGTTGTCTGTAACGGGTTTCTGTGGCACTGTCCTACTTTATCGTGGAAATAATATCCCATCTTGCTGTTTTCATCTAACTAAGGGGCACAGTATTAGGGAGTTTCGAACTAAAATTAAGCTCTTAAGAAAAGAGTTTTATCCGCGGAACTTCATCAGCTTGGTAAACTAATCTTTAAATTAACTTTTACGCTATTTTTCTTTGCAAACTTTCATCATAATTTACCTAACTTCCTAATTAAACGTCATTTACTTTATGGAAATCTTAACCATGGGTAAAGAGTTATAGAGCATTCAAGAATCTTCCACCATAGATAAATACTACAGAATTTTTATTAGAAGAAGGGTAATCTTTAAAGAAATCTAAACACAAAGCCAGAGGAAGAAACTTTTATTTTGTTTGTGCCTAAGTTCTCTGCAGTGAAACATGAATATTTTACAAGAAGCTAAATATACATACTCCTACAAAATGAGTCTATCACTTTTTAATGCTTCAAAACCTCGTTTGTTTACGTTTAAGTTCTCTGGAGTAAAACAGGAAGTACTTGTACATACATTGCAAACACCCACCTAAGTTGCGCTGTGTGAAATATTAGATTTGGTTGTGGGTAAGCGGCGCTATAGCGGTTTGGCTGAAAGCTGTGAGCCGCTCGCGGCTGTGCCCGGGGCGCTGAATACCTCGGTGTTGCTGTTGAATAGCAAATGATACCTTGAAGCTTGGTTTAAAAAAAAAGTTAAGTAGGTACTAGATGATTCTGTGTGAAAAGTATTACTTATAATAATACATTAATGATAGGTGATTTGGTTAGTTTCGTATTGCTACAATATTTGGTGTATGCATGTCGGTTGAGCGGTCGATGTTTAGAAACATTCTGACGATTCGGCAAGTATTTAAAATGTCTTTATTATTATTATTACTTACTGCTTGGTAATGTAAAGATTCAGTAGCAATTTGGTGGCAATTTTGTTCTATAGCAAAGAAGATACCACCAGATATTGTCATCAGTCATCTGATATAGGTCAAGTCACCAAAATACCAGCTATGCTTAGTTTGGATTTTATAATTATTTAGTACAGAGTGGAGAGTGGCGAACTCTATTATTATTATTATTTACTGCTTGGTATTGTGATTGTGAATCTTCAGTAGCAATTTGGTGGCAACTTTGTTCTACAAAGCAAAGATACCACCAATTAGTGTATACACAAGCGATGTGTTATATTGTGCTAGTAGTGTCACAATAAAGAAGCAAAGAGGTGTAGTTGACTACAAGGTGTAGTTAAACAACGAAATGATCAAATGATGTAAATAATGTTACCAAGCTTTTTTGCAAAAATCTACTTAGGTTTGTTTAAGTAAGTGTCTGAACTGAAACAATAAAAGGCTTTGACGACCTCTGGCGCAGAGGGTGAAGGCCCGCCTGAGTCTCCGAAGGTTGCGGGTTCGCTTACCGTCGCAGGACAAATGTTTATATGATCTGCTAAAATTTGTCTCGGGTCTGAGTGTTTTTCTGTGTATTTTATGTATGTAGCTCTGCTTCTGTTGGGGCTACATGACGATGTGTGTAGTGTCCAGCATGATAAAAAAATTGTAAATAAATATTTACTTTTGGAGTATTTAATATTTTAGAAATACCTGTACACTACTTAGATTTTTTAAAGCAATACTATATCGCGTTGATTCTCCCAAGAAATCGGCAGTGAGCGTACTCTCCCGCTGGCAACACTGGCCGGGCTGCGGCTAGTTCGCGCCAGACGCCGCACCGCGAACACCATCCTTCTCCGCAGTGCGCGCAACTTTCCCGCACTTTTCTCCTCTCGGCTCCGCGGTCGCACGTCGCTCGCGTCTTCCCGCTACGTGTTGACGCGCCGACAAGTTACCGCTCTCGTGGTCGAGTGAGTGGGTTCTGTGACTTATTTGTTGTTGGTGTTGAATAAAAGTTTAAAATAGGTGAGTTTTTTAATCTAAAAATAAATATTTTTAATATTTAGTAAGAATTCTATTTATTTTTAAGGAATGAACTTAGATAAAACATACATAAAATCACGCCGTTTTTTGACGGGGTAGGCAGAGACTACGGATTACCTCTTGCTGCGATCCTGACATACTTGTCATGCTTCTTGCACTTAATTTTATTAGATAATATATATATTATATATCATAAATTTATGTAGCTACCTACTTAATAAATGTTTATACATACCTCGATAGACAACAAAAAGGTTCTGGGATAGGGATCAGCTTAGTTGGTAGTATTTCTGCCTTCTGCGCTGCAGGTTGGGGGTTCGCTCCCAGAGCAAACATTTTTGTGATACACACAAGTGTTTGTTCTGTTTCTAGGTGTTATAAAGTATTATATGTATGTATTTAATAATATAGAGTATTCTATCACTCATCTGGTTACAATAATATAAGCTATGCTTAGTTTGGGGCAAGATAGTGTTGTGTGTATTGTCCGCCAGTATTTAGTATCATTATTTATGATTATAGTTATTGAGGTATCTACATAAATGGCACTATTCATTGTTATTCTTAACCTATTGGCTATTTTACTGTTATTTGTTATAAATAGTTGTAATTAATCCTTAAATATTGAGTGTGTTTAAGTGCCTGCCTCAATAATACTGCAGAGTAAAATAAAAAGTTAAAATTATGAAACAGATATGCAAAGAGCCTTAAATAAACTCAACGGTGTGCAATACAAAATAATCCAATTTGCGTGATGCATGAAAGCTCCGGGAATAATTTTGAGATGATGAAACCACTCTGTCAACAGTCAGAGCTCTTCTCCAGCACCTCAGACATTAAGGGTGCGTTTACACTGAAGCGGGAAAAGTAGAGATAAATTTACCTAAAGAGAAGATAAACCTAAAGAATTATACAAGTAGCTCTGTGAGCTGTCGACCTCGCGAACATTTGTCGAAATGACTGAAATATAACTTTTTTTACGTTTTCAACTCCCATATCTTCACCATTTTGAGAAATTTCCTAAAACGGAATCGACAAAAAATAATAATAATATAGTTATAGAACCTGCTCACAAATTTCAGGAGAATCGGTTGAGAAATGCGACCTGTAGAGGAGAACATCCGGACAGACATATGATAGTATTTTCGCCTAAGCTGAAACAGAGACACTCGCTCGCGCTTCGCGTCAATTAAGAAATCTTCGCATAGTTTTGATTGATTCCAGCCGTCTCCTTGCATTGTTTCAATGGAATTGCATATGGCCGTATTGTAAGCGGTCGACTTTACCATTTATACAAACAGCTGCTCTCGTATCTACGACAAAGGTGGAATCTCGCTAATTTGTTCTAAAACTACAGGAACGCTCACATCGGTTTATTTTAAACTAGATTATATTTATATCCCTGCTTACCCGCGTAGTACATAGATTAAAATAAGTATATTGTATTGACTTCAATACAATATAGGTACTGGTGGTGTAGTGGTAGCACCCTTGCATTCCGATCATAAGACTCATTTTGACGACCTCTGTGGCGCAGAGGGCTAAGATCAGGCTGAGACGCAGAAGGTTGCGGGTTCGATTCCTGCCACGGGACAAATGTTTGTATGATCTGCAAGTATTTGTCTCGGGTCTGGGTGTTTCTATGTATAATATGTATGTATTTAAAAAAAATATATAATAAGTAGTATATCAGTCGTGTTGGTAGCCATTACACAAGCTCTGCTTACTTTGGGGCCAGATGATGGTGTATGAAATGTCCGGGATTATTTATTTATTTTTATTTATTTATAAGGTAGCGGGTTGAAACTAGTCGTGCACCAATTTATTTGTCTTTTCGAATAGTTTAAGTGAGCTATAGTGAAGGATATCAACAAGAAGAAACCGGCACATCTTAGATACTAAAAATTCAAAGCTGTGCGTCATTGGTTAATATTTTTATTGGCGATGGGCTTCCAACCCGTCACGTACGGAATACTCACAGCTCTAAGCGTGGGCATATTTTATATTTAATGTTTGGACCTGCCTCTCGCTATCGTCTTTAGACATCCTCAAAAAACTAAGTAATTGAAAATCAGAGGAGGTGCATACCGAGCCCGGGGATTTTTTGGTAATAAATAATAAAATAAATAAAAATAATAAAATAATTTTCACACAGCATCATCTGGCTCCAAAGTAAGCAGAGCTATTTTTATGAGTACCACATGACTGATATACTTCTTATATACTTTTTTTTGTAAATACATACATATTATAGATAGAACCACCCAGACGAGACATATACTTGCAGATCATATAAACATTTGTCCCGCGGCGGGAATCGAAACCGCAACTCTGCGTCTCTGCGCTACAGAGGTAGTTATTTCAGGTGCACATCAATATTTATACTAATATCATCCAAATCCGTTCAGCTTTTAGAGCGTGAAGAAGGAACTAACTAACACACGCACAGACTTTTGCATAATAATTTAAAACAAAAAAAACCGACTTCAAACAGGAAACTAAAAAGTACAAAATCCCTTGACAGTTCTTCGTCTTCACCATCAGACCCCTAATGACGGTCACAACCCATCTAGTTGTATCGTTCTCATCAATACAAATGAATCAAGCCCAAACACCAGGTAATTGCTGTAAATCGTTGAGGAGTTCCCTCGACAGTCTTTCGGCTCAAAAATATTCAATGAAAAAAATTAACAAACGCACTAGTCGCCACTACGATTTTCGAAGGTTCCCTTCGATTTGTCTGGGATGATTTGATCAGATCCTGGTTTCCTTATCATGGTATCATCCTTGGGATATCTCCTTTCAAACAAAAAGAACAAAATAATCATAAAAATCGGTTCATAAACGACGAAGTTATCCGCGAACACACATAAAAAATATACGGTCGAATTGAGAAACCTTCTTTTTTTTAAGTTGGTTAAAAAGAACAACGAAATGTAAAGACGAGAGAAAGAAAGAAAGAGAAAGATCAAAATAAATCATCTAACTTTACTTTGCTTTTAATGACGCTATGTGAACGCACAGACAGATGAGCTGTTTATATTGTATATTATATGTATTGTATTATCTGATTGTATTATATTGTAGTAGCTGATGACTTATTATTTTTAATTTATCATATAATTTCTTTTAACGTGACAACGTCTAATAAATCGATGGACGCCGGCTGCACGCACGAAAAAAGATGACTCATTGTCCCGTTGCGCTCATTGTAACGTTACGATCGGAGCGAGAGCGCATAACAACATTTATCTATTATCTGTTTTGTTATGACGTTGTCACGTTAAACTATCGTCCGTAACCGACTTTACAGACAACCAATTTTTTTTTTGTATCTATATTGTTACCTTTTATTTACTGATCCGCTCTGTCTTTTCAAATAAACAAATTTCTTTCTATATTTCTTTCTTTATTTCTGTTTAGGACGGGTTTGTTTTCGGACAACGGAACCATAAAAAGCTTTCAACGGTCAACGCTTTCGAATTAAATACCGTACGCACGTGTAATTTCACATTAAAAACCTCATCTCGAAAGAGGGCCGTGAAAGAATTTGAGTCCATATAACATATCCGGCGGAAATAGGGTTGTCGGCTCAGGCCAGACATGACGGGATTTGCGGTTAGGAGCAGTCGGTCTAAAAATCCCCATGTCATGTCTCTTTTAACCTTATAGTGCGCTTTTATTGTGACTGGACGAAGTTAATCTCCGCCCGTACTTTGGAACATAACTGAGATCCAGTACAACGCGTAGTTTTTCTGACGGTTTGTATAAAAAACTGTACAAAAAATTCTCTAGTTTTTGATCAGATTTTGCGCTTTGTTCTAAAACACGGATGTGTGAAGCAGTGACTTCATAATTGCATGAAAATTACACAATTATATGCACATCTCGCTAATATGTTTCAATGAAGATGTCCTTGATTTTTAAAACTTATATTATGACGATTAGCAATGTTGGCTAAGTACTAAATTTGTTTATTTGGTTAACCCTACAGAGTGAGGTGTTGCTCGTCACTCCCGCTTTTACGCCCTGAAATTTTCAGCGTGTTTTCACATGAATTTTTGATTTATGAAATTCTTGTATTGTAAAAATATGGTAGGTATAGTATTATTTATGTTTATGTACTCATAGTGTGTGTGTATTTTTCTAATATTCATATTTTTAATTTTATATGTCCATATCGAACGAATTGGGTAATATTACGACCTCTACGATTTGACGACTTCTGTGGCGCAGTGAGCTAAGGTCCGGCTGAGACGCAGAAGGTTGCGGATTCGATTGTCGAAGGTTTGTATGATCTGCAAGTATTTGTCTCGGGTCTGGGTGTTACTATGTATAATAGGTATTTATTTATTTAAAAAAAGTATATAAGTACTATATCAGTCATGTGGTACCCATTACACAAGCTCTGCTTACTTTGGGGTCAGATGATGGTGTGTGAATTGTCCGGGATTATTTATTTTTAAATGCAATGCAATGTTTAAAATTGTAATAGACAGAATTTGAATTTGAATGAGTTCTTATCGCAGCAACACTGAGGTTGCAATTAGTTAGTATTTTAGTTATCGACTTATTCTAAAAGCATTATTAAAAAAAAAAAACTATGGAGCTGTGAACACCCCAAGGAAACAAAAGGTTAATTTACAGTTTTACTGATTTTTTCGTACAGACATCAAATATTAGTCAAGTAATTTATAAAAATATATACGCATTTTTAAATTTACAGTAAAAAGCAAAATATTGAATAGATATACAAATATTTAGTACGGAAATGTACTAAATCTATCTACTTTTAATGTTTAAACAATGAAGAATGAACATTTAAACAATGACGACTCGTGCACCTCCCTCCCATGCTATTGAAAAGCCATGCAAACAGTCAATACAGGTGGATGAGGATAGTAATCGGCTCCAACTGAACTTGTTTTAATTTCGTCATTTCGTATTTGTGTACAATTTCTTATTAATTTTTCAATTTTCTGTTAAATGTTATTTACTTACTGATATTAATTTTGATTCCTTTTGATTTATTATGCTGTGTGTAGTTTTTATCTGTTTATGATTTATAATATTTTTTTTGGATTTATATCTGAAATAAATGTATAATATCTAATAATAATAATACAAAGGTAGGACACAAAATCCCACAGACAACTGAGTTGTCTGTGCAAAATCCACACATGCAACCTTAAAAATAAATTCGACACAAACATGTTTCTCGTCTCTACGAGGCGTCAGTCATTCGACACGTGTCGAGTTTCCTTTTGAGTTTCTTCATTTTTTAAATTGCAATCGAGAGAGAGGTCTGCATCGAGGCGTCTCATCGAGTCGAACTCATTAGGATTAGATTGGCGGAATATATGTTAATTGTTATGGATTATGCAAAGTCACGTCTGAATCAATTACCTAGTGTAAAACATTAGGATCATTTTCAACTTTTTAGTTCTTTATAGTTTATAGTTATTTATATTTTAAGGTTTTTTCTTATCACTTTTCGTCTCTCTGCCATTTTGGCACATCGTTGTTTACCATCCGCATACAACCATACTACTGTATTTAATATGTTTATTAAAATTTGAAGTGTTCCATGCACGTTTCCTATTCACTATGCATAGCATATTCACATAACACAGAAACACTCAAATATGAATGAGCTGAATCTGTTATAATTATAACGAATGCATTTCAATGAGTTTAATTGAATCATTTAATATACTCTACTGTGAAGTTAATCTATTTGTGTGTTTTATGACTGTTTAATATTTTTTGGTTGTTTTTCGACATCGAAGTAGCTAATAAACAGTTTTATAAGCAACCTGTGGTTAAACTACCGAATATTCTGTGGAAATGTATTTTGAACGTTTTACAATGGCATCGTCTTTGAATATGAGTATTTATTTGGCTATGAGGCTGGTTTTCTGGAATAAAAAATACTACATTTGGTTCAGGATTTAATAAATGTAGGTATGTATAGCTGTATCGAATTCCAACCAAAACCTTTTAACTGTGAGGGGTTATGCCTGGGGGTTACAGACGCGAGTGAGCCCATATTTCTTTTTGTAATTTATCCATCCGTTTTGGATTGGTATCGGATATAAAGTAATTCCTACTTCAGTATATTTATTACTTACGTACTAGGTAAATTTTCTAGACCGGTCTGCGAGTCTTGTTACGGGTAAGTAATATGTTCCAGAACGGCCTTGTTAGGAAACCGACATGTCGTGAAACGTTCGAAGACATGTGCATGAAAGGGCCTCTAAGGCACATTATAATCATTGGTTTGAATTAACTAGTGACACCACAAGAAGATGGTTGGCCTTATTATCTTTATTATCAAAGTTCTAGTTTCAATCCGACTGAACGAGACTGTACGCGCGTTTTCACTATAATTTTATTACAGCCTAGGTGCTATGTGTAGGTAACGGCGTCGGCTATTCAAACTTGGCAAGAAATACGTGAACCCTGCTGCTAGGTAAGTAAATATTATACAGGGCAAACGCTATTTGTCAACATATTTACCATTGAAACGGAAACGTTAAGTCGTTCGTTTGACAGAGCTGCCAAAAAAATACGCGGTTAAAATGATGAGCGCGATACTAAATGTGCTTAACATATATCGATATTGGACGCGGTCGGTCCCCATAAGAGAACTGCTCAAACTGGCCTATCATAGATATTTAATGCCTGTTTTCACTAAACCTAGGAGACACAGATCGGCTTCCTAAATAATAAGAAGTAGCCTAAAGCAAAAACAATTATCAGGTAGCCGCACCGTGAAGGCTTCTGAGGTCAGTATGGATTAGTCAGACTGGACTCTGTAAAAAATATAAACAGTTTGACGACACCTCGGCAGAAGTTCATACCTCGCGCACCACAACTCTCTCGACCCTTTACTGTCTTGCCACTACGATGCGTAATACTAGACAATTCATAAATTGAAAGAAGTGACAAATTGTATATAAACGTCACTAATGAGTGATTTACACTTGAGGAGTAGCCAGACGGTACCAAATGCCGAGTGCTTTGTCGTATGAACAGTTTGACGACACCTCGCCAGAGTTTCATACCTCGCGCACCATAACTCTCTCGGCCCTTTAAGAAGTGACAAATTGTACCTATATAAACGTCACTAATGAGTTAATTACACTTGAGGAGTAGCCAGACGGTGCCACTTGCCGAGTGCTTTGTCGTATGAACAGTTTGACGACACCTCGCCAGAGTTTCATACCTCGCGCACCACAACTCTCTCGGCCCTTTAAGAAGTGACAAATTGTATATAAACGTCACTAATGAGTGAATTACACTTGAGGAGTAGCCAGACGGTGTCATTTGCCGAGTGCTTTGTCGTATGAACAGTTTATTTATTTATTTATTTATTTATTTAGTTGTACCAACAAAGTATACACCAAAACATACACAAAAAAAAACATACCAGTTCCAAAAAAGAGTTAAGTGCTACCTTAATTACAGATACAAACCGCAATGCAAATATAAAACATCAATGCCTAAAAATTCAAAAAAATAATAGTTTACATGCATACAAAAGCTTGAAAAGTAGACAATTTTACGCTGAATAAAAATACCTAAGATAAAATTAATATTAAAAATATATAAATTTAAATTACACAACAAAAATAAAAGAAACATTTATGAACATCAAGATTTAAGAAAACACTCCAATATTTTCCTAAAGCTATACAGGCTGTTAGAAAAAATATCAATTTCCTGATGCTTATCCACATTACCCGTCCTCATAGACTTGTCCCTCACAGAAATAATAGTTTTCTTATTGTGTATAGCGTTATATGCTTTAGTTATTCTATTTAAAGGAGAATAAAGACCCAAGTTGGAACGTGCTGATTTTTGGACAAAAAGTCTGTAACTCATCGCCCTGGGTAATCCTCTCGGAACAGACAAAATTAATTTTGATAGGAGGTAAGAACTATCAATATAATAGTTAACCAGCTTGTATAAAAACATGTTGTCAAGCAATTTCCGACGACAAACTAGAGAATCCATATTGAAATGTCTTAGTCGTTCCTCATAGCTTGGTAATTTTTTAGCTAAATTACAACTGTAAGACAAGTGCCATAAAAACCTTTTTTGCACACTTTCCAAACGTTTATTGTAAATGTCGTAATGTGGGTTCCACACAACACTGCAGTATTCTAAAGAGCTACGCACTAGAGCGTTATAAATAGTTATTTTGGTCATAGATTTTCGGAAATCCCTACAATTACGCAATACAAATCCCAAGGTCCTCAAGCTTTTTTTTTACGATATTATCAATATGTACATTAAATCGCAATTTGTTATCGAGGGTGACACCAAGATCACGAATATTTTCAACCTCGGACAGCAGGTCATTATTTATGTAGTATGACCTAGAAGCAACCACTTTTTTTCTAGTGAAACGAATCACATGACATTTTTGTGTATTCAGGCTCATGCCGTTCAGATCACACCAAGAGACCAAACTGTCGAGATCCTTTTGAAGAACGTTTGACGACACCTTGGCAGAGTTTCACACCTATTCGCGACTCTCTCAGCCCAGTATCATTTTACTGGCTTCCCACTGCACTCGTTTCGTGTAATCGACCCAAGTATCGTGCAAGTAAAAGCAGGCAGAGTTATTGTTATTGAAGTACTGGGCATCTACTCGCTCATACTCGTATATAAACTTAGTTAATTAATACTGCAAATATAAATTAGAAGCCGTAAATATGTTTATGTGAATGCAAACATTGCAGCGAGGGGTACAATGCACAACTCCGAGCCAAGTATTGTAATAATTGTTTGGAATAATATTATTTGGCGTATGTGTGGGTACGTTAGAAATGAACTTATTTGCACACGTATAGCTAAGTACAATTGAAACTTACCTTTGCAGAGACTTCAAAACTTAATAGTGGGAATACGAGAAACGGAGACAATAGTTAACTAGAATACAAAGTTTTTACTGAATACGGATTTCAGAGACAGACAAATTTAGAAATAAGAAAAATTAGATTCCAGCTTAATACAGGAAATTGATAATTATAGCTGTGTTTATTAATGTACCTGTAATTTAGTTTTACCCTCTGTATAATCGTTCGTTAGTGCTTAATTTGGTATTCGATACTTTTGTAAATACTCCTCTTACCTTTTAGGACAAATCAGGTATCTTGGGCTGACCTCTTTCGTTGAATGGATCGCTTAGAATAGGTAGCTTCCAGTTGTTTCCAAAAAATTAACGAACTTTAGAAACGTCAAACCCGTGCACAAATAATGGGGTGGGCGCCTGTTAAACAGTCGGCCTCCATGCCCAATCATACTTCGGCCGATGTCAGATTACGTATATCCTTATAATAAAGATACCTAAAATCATATCCTTCCATCTTCGAAAATCTTTAAGATGATTTGTTTTTTAAGGTGCCGTTCCTCAAAAAGAAAAAAAAATCGGGTTGCACTCCGGGAGTGCCGACAGAAGTGAAAACCTATTTTGGCATGTTAGAGTTTAGTAATAAATCACTTCAAAATCAGTAATTATGGCGACTTAGTATCTACGTTCAAGTTACAAGGATCTACGGTCTCTTGGAGCTGTAATAAAAATCTAGCTTCAAAATCAACGCAATCAAATGATACGGCCTTAATACGGCCATTTATGCCGCATATTTCGATACACGCCCGTAAATCAAAACCTATGGGGTAGTTGACCTAGAATCATAAAATTTGGCAAGAAATAGGATTTCACAGCTGAAGTAAAGCAATACCAATCCGAAAATTGATAATTTGTTTTTATTAACATAAAACAATATTTCTTTGCGATAACAAACTTACATGGTCGTGACGTATATCGATGTATGGACTTTTTTTTAATTTATGGAGTTAAGTTTGTTCTTAAATCCAACTTTACTAAATTCATTGAATTGGACTAGTAATTGTAACCGATGGTGAAAAAAGTTGGTACATAAGTACGATGCTCACTCCAGGCGGAACTTCCCCACTTGCCCGTTTTATTTGTATTTCTAAAGTTGTTCTAGCATTTTCTTCGGCTTTCAACAGCATTCCAAATACGAAAAGTAACGCTTGATTACATAATACAAGCTACGCTTAGTTTAGGGCTAAATTGTGTTGTGTGGATTATCCACCAATATTTATTTATTTACTAACTCTCCCTTCCGCGACTTAATCTGCGAATAAAAAAAATCACGTTAAAACACTTATTTTTACTTTGCTGAACTCACCACATTAAATATTTTTTGTTTATTTTGCAAATTATCAATTGTTATTCTGCTATTCGGGACGGAGACTAATCCAACAAATCAATAATTATGAAAATCGGTTCAGCCGTTCTCGAATTATAACTGGTGTAGCTAACTCAACTTAGTTTTATACTCGTATATATAGACAATAATATTAATAAGCAAAACGTATCAGCTTTTAAAAAAATGAAGAATATTATAATATCCATCCTATATAAATCAAAGCGATTTCGTATAGCGAGATAAATTTGTAATTTACCTAATATAAAACCTTTGGCTTTATTTATGGTTATTTCGCATCCAATAAAGATGGAATATGTATTTTTTCCTTACAAAAGTCAAGTAATAATCATCTACCTATAACACTGAAAGTTTATTGAGACACTGTTTCAGTATCTAATGTACTAGTCTGTAGATTAATAAGATACGTTTGTGTATTGTTTTATTCTTCTTCTTCTGTCGGGCACTCTTGGCAGAGTGGTCGTGGTTATGAGTGGGTCCTGATGAATGGCGGCTCTTGCTATGCGTCTCCATTCGAATTTATTGGAAGCATTGTGGGAGCAGTTGGTCATCATGGATTTGATGAGAGATTTAATCAGATCTCCCCATCTGGTCGAAGAGTGGTCACGGGATCTCTTGCCCTCCATTCTGCTTTGGACTACAAGACGCTCCACTGGGTCTTCATTACGGGTTATGTACCCAAGAACTTCAGTATTCGTATTTGAACAGTCGACGATAATATATCTTTGATGTGTCTCTTTGAAGTTCATTTAGGTTCGATACATTGGTGCGATAGGCAGTCTACGGAATTCTCAGCAGACGTGTCCAAATCTCCAGTGCATCGATTTTCCTCCTTTCCTTCAGCTTCAATATCCACGTCTCGGCTCCATTGAGAATAATCCATTGGAAAGACGAGACTTCGCATTAGCCGTACCTTTGTAGTTTTGGTTATTCTTCGGTCTTTCCAGATTTTGTTATATTAGTTAAAGGTTTATATATCGCGTATTACTTTTTAATATATTATCTTCGATTGTGGTCCCATAAATATGGTCGTGTACTGGATGAGTTGCTGCCGAGTAGCATGGCCAGTTTTTCGACTACCCTCATTTGTTCTTCAAATTCCGAAATGTCCGCGTTGACATTACGACATACTACACTAACATTACCACAGTGACTGTCGTGTATAAATTAAAAGGTAAAAAAATAAAAAGCCTTTATTTCCTAGATTAAACAAAGTTTGTTTTTCAATTAAGTTAAGTTTTAATATATTTCTAGTATTGTTTAATTTTGTAATTATATACTGCGTTTTTTTCCTGCGGTCCACTCTTTGGGTGAAGGCTATGTGCTAAGCTTGCCATATTTTCCTGTTTTGTGCTGTGTCTTCCCAATTTTTATTCGCAACCACGGCTACTTCATCAGCCCATCTTTCCTTTCCTGCACCTAGCAATTAAAAGGTATTACGCAATAAATACCCATCAACTTCTTAAACAATATGAATTCTGATCGCAAAAGTTTAAAATAGACATGCGTTTACTTGTCCTCTTTCCATTGTTTATACCTTTGAAATATATATCGTACTAAGACGTAAATATGATCCTTATGGTTTTACCGTATGTATCATAATCCTATAATTATCTAATCTGGCGTTTATGTTATGTCTGTCTGCGAGTATGGTCTATCCTTGTCATTCTAATGTAGTCTACACACTAAAGCTGCCGACCCACCGACACCGCCCGGCGGGTTGGTAACATACCGACTTTATTTTTACGGCTTTATTTTTACGGAAACATTATGAAATAGACTGCTTCTATTGTCAATTCATAAATATGGCAACTGATTTTAACGCCTCTTTACTAATACTGATTTTAATCTAAGCCATTAATAAATAAAGTTCTATTATTGCTTCAATCTATAGCTAAGTTGTAATTATTTTTATGTCGGGTATTTAAATGGAATGTACACCCGCGGGGTAAGTAATTATTGAGCTTTCCCATCCGGAAAAAAAATCGACTACTTTCCAACTGTGGGTCCTGGTGGGTAGGTAAATACTAAAATGGACTACAAGATGTCCTCTGTGGCGCAGTAGGCAATGGTTCGGCAGAGACACAGAAGGTTGTGGGTTCGTTTCCCGCTGTGGGCAAATGTTTGTATGATCTGCAAGTATTTGTCTTGGGTCTGTGATTTGTCTGTGTGCGTAAAGGTGTGTGTGTGTGGATGTGGGTGTTTGTGTATGTTTACGCTTAGACGGCAGGTTGGATTTGGATAAAACTAGATAAAACCTGGACCTGGAATAACATATATATAGGCAACCCCAGCATCTGGTTATTATAATATATACTTACGGGTAATTCGGAAATGATGTAGCGTCATTTTTAAACCTAGCTTTTTTGAAGTGCTGTAATTATTATTATTTATAAGAATAGATAAATAAATAAATAATGCCGGATATTTCACACAGCGTTATCTAGCCCCAAAATAAGCAGAGCTTGTGTTATGGGTACCACATAACTGATATACCAATACTTTTTTTTGTAAATACGTACATGTTATATACATATTATGCATAGAAATATATTCTAATAATGTTTGGGGTTCTGAGTCTTAGGAACCCTTATAATTTTGCCGTGTCCGTCTGTCCATGCCCCATTCAGAGTTCCACTAATAAGTATCGCTAATACTTATTGGCACTTACAAAGTTCTCTAAAATTATGTTAATAAAACCTTTTTAGGTGTACCTACATGTAAAGTAACGTTATTTTGTTTTTATTTTCCTGTACCCATAGCGTGGCATATCGTTGGATAGTTCTTTCAAAGGTTACTTGAATAGTTTTTCCTTACAGATATTACGGCTAGTAAGGCTTTACTAGATTATAAGTAACAGGCTAATTTGTAAACCGCTTCATACTAAATTATTTTATTTTGGTACAAGTAGACACAGTTCAATTGGTTTGGGATCAAACTGCCAGTCATTCATATCCTATTCTTATCTTCGAAGAAGGATTTCGAAGCCGGTAGGGCTTCGAAATCCTTCTTTAATGATTTCACTTTGCATGGTCCGGCACGCGTTCGGCAGAACTATTAGACTTTGAACTTTATTTGCTTTCCCCAACATCAGTGTAACAGGTAAACAGAAAAATACAACCATAAAGAGCAGAACTTCCGGTTATTCGCACTAAAGAGGCTATAATTTAGGACAAAGGGCTCTTACATTAGCTGGCTGTTTAACATGAATTAACTATTTTCCCTGGCGGGCTTACAGAGGTGGCTCTAGACTAAGTTTTGAGCCTTTATTTTGGTTTTATTAGATAAGCCAATAATTATACATTTTTATTTTATTTTATTTTATTGAAAAGACCAACAGCTACAAAAAATTACAATGGGTAAACTTAATTAACATACTAAAAACAGTCTCTCTTGATAGTACAAAATATACAATTATATACAATGTTGTTTTAAGACATTAAGTGTTTAAGCCGAAAAAAATAAAAAAAATATGTATGCACCATACATAATTTTCACTATATATGTATAGAACAATATTGTTTGCATGAAATAATTATAAAAGAGCTGGTAGTATACCTATGGTGATGGCGGTGTGTGTGTGTGTGTGTGTGTGTGTGTGTGTGTGTGTGTGTGTGTGTGTGTGTGTGTGTGTGTATGTGTGTATGTGTGTGGTATATCTGTGCGTGTTGGGGGGTAATGACGGGAAGAGGATGCGTGTGTGTAAGTCTGTTTGCATGTTATACTGCTTACACAGTAAGCTTAAGCTTGGTTTTTACGGTTTTGAAGGTACCGAACTCAGTATTTTAAAATCATATCTTAGTGACAGAATTCAAGTGGTTAACGTTAATAATATCAGGTCAGATGCGGAACATAATAACATAGGCGTGCCGCAGGGTTCCATACTGGGGCCATTACTATTTTTGATCTATGTCAATCATTTAGAAGTCTGCTTACCAGACTGGGCATTGATCACTTTATTCGCAGATGATACTCACGTAGGAATAAAAAACAGAAATATAAAAGTAATGGAAGAATAGAAAAATATAGTTTTAAAAAAGTTAACAGATTGGTTTGAAACAAATGGGATCATATTAAATGCTGAAAATAGCTCTGTTTTAAGCTATACATTTAAAAAGAAAACAAAAAATGATATTATTAAAGAGGTCAGATTTTTGGGATGTATTTTGGATTCGACTTTGTGTTATGAAGACCATATAAACCAAGTGTGTAAAAGGTTAGCGAGTGCAAACTATGCTTTATTTAAGTTGAAACCCATAATAAATAGTAAAACTCTTATATCGGTATATTATGCTTATTGCCATTCTATTATCAACTACGCTATAACAGTATGGGGAAATGCTGGCCAAATTGAAAAGGTACTTATTTGCCAGAAAAGATCAATAAGAATTATACACGGATTACATAGGTTAACTTCAGTGAGAGCATATTTTAAGAAATCAAAAATATTGACGGTTATATCTTTGTTCATATATAGTTCTCTTATAGAAGTACATTTACAAAAGGATGATTTACAAATGAAAATGCATGTTCACAATTACAATACTCGTAATAAAGAAAAGTTACATGTACCAAGAACCAGACTTGTCAAGACTTATAAACAAGGTTTCTGCATGAAGCTCGACATGTACAATAAGCTACCCTTAGAAATCTCAAATCTCAAATCTCGCAAATGAGTTCAAACAAAAATTAAAGTCATTCTTTGAATGCCACCCATTCTACCATACAAATGAGTACATGAGTTGTTCGTTCTCCGATTTGCAAACGTGAGTAGCAATAAAACTAGTTTAGAATAAAAGTGAAATAATAATAATTCAATGTATTGTACAATTTGACATGCCAATGTTATGTTAATGTAACGAAGTGGTTAAATAAATAAACTAAACTAAACTAAATACTGATAACAAGATATCTACTATAGATATTTTGAAGTTATTTTTATTACTGTTGAATATGTCTACACTCGAGAATGTTTTGTTATATTTAGACAAAATTAGGTATATTGGTGCGTTCTTAGCATAATTGGTAGTAAGATGACGGAGCGAAAAATCGGATGTGTAACGCGTTCGTCTATCAGGCACACTAAACTTGGCAGTGGCGAGTAAAGCTGGAGAATCCAAGTTATTATTCGGTATTTTATACAAAAGCATATTATCCAACAACGTTCGCCTATCTTCCAAGGTCATTTCAGTCAGTTTGTGAGATTTGCAACCATCTTTATAGTTGTAGATTACGTGCTTGCGGTAGTTTAAGTGTTATATATTTTTTTTCTGAATTCTTTCAATTTTATGTTTATGAATAATATTGTTCGGAGACCAGACACTACTGGCGTATTCCAGCACGCTACAAACGTAAGCATAATAGACTGTTTTAATGCAAGTAGTATCTGAAAAGGGTTTATAAGTACGAATCACGAATCCAAGATTTTTATAAGCTTTATCAGCAATATAATCAACATAATAGAAAGTTTACTGTCTAGAATGACTCCAAGGTCTTTTATTAAGTTGACTTTTTCTATTGCCATATTATTAAGAGTGTATGTGAAAGTGAAAGGTTTTTTTTGCGAGTGAATGATATTTGTTGGTATTTATGTACGTTGACAGATATTTTATTTAGAGAATAGTAGTAAGATAATGAATTTAAAGTGTTTTGAAGGTAGTCCGAGTCATATTCATTATTAATTTTACAAAAAATCTTTTTATCATCTGCGTACAAAAGATGGCTGCAAGATGTGAAGCATTTATAAATGTCAAATATGTATGCGTTGTATAAAAGAGGCCCTAAATGAGATCCTTGTGGAATACCCGAGGTTATTTCCACGAATTCTGATCTGAATCCACCAACCACCACCGCCTGAGCCCGATTCGTAAGGTAGGACTTAACCCATCGTAAGAGATCTCCATGGATACCAAGTTGTTCCAGCTTCGCAAGAACGATGATGTGATCCACACGATCAAATGCTTTTTCGAAGTCTGTGTAGATCACATCTACCTGTCCTCCCCTCTCCATGCTTTCCAGTACAAACTCCACGAATTCAGCTAGGTTAGAGATCGTAGACCTACGTCTCAAAAAACAATGCTGACTATGACTAACCCCGTTCACAACAGTAACGTATAATTGATCATAAACGATTTTCTCAAAAATTTTACTAAACGTATTTAAAATGGAAATAGGCCTGTAGTTTTCTATTTTAGATTTTGAAGATTTTTTATGAATTGGTATTACGTTAGCTTCTTTCCATTTAACTGGGAAAGTTCCCTCTGACATTGATCTATTAAATATTATTTGAAGAGGTCTAGAAGAGATCTATTAAATATTATATATCACAAGGGGTATATTTCAGAATCATATACGTGGGACATTCTGAAAAACCAACCAACCAATATTTTATCCTTTTAAGGATAAAATATTTTTATTAAATCTTTTGAAAGAACTCTCCACCAACCTCTACACAAAATGTCATGCGTCTGAACCAATTCCCGGTCCGCTGCAGACGCCTCTTCTACGGCCTTCTCGAACGCTGTTAACGCATCTTTCGGCGATGAAAACTGTATCTCTTTCAGTTGATTTTTAATTTTAGGGAATAAAAAGAAGTTACACGATACCTACGTACCAGACCAGGACTGTAAGGACCTAAGACTTTGACCGGAGTGGTGTCCAGGAAGTCCTTTGTTCTGAACGCTGAGTGCGCGGGCGCTTTCCATTCGAATCTGCAATTTATGCTAAATCTCTTCGTACGTAATTCACCTGTTTTCTCGAATTGAAATTTTCACTGCTAGCACGTTTTCCTCGGTAACAGCCGTCGAAGCACGACCACTTCTTTTTTCATCACCCAAAGTTAGACGACCGCGCTTATTCGTTATGCCAACTGTAGATGGTTGCTTTAAAAGGGCCTTCATCCATAAATGCCATTTGAAAATGATCAAACGACTCATCCGGTTTTAGGCCACATTTGAAATCGTAAAAAATCATAGCACGAAAATGTACCCAACGCAGATCCATTTTACAATGAAACACGACAATTCGATTTAGCTCTCAAAAAATGTGCAGGGAAATTCTAAATTCGAACGATATTTCTAAATTTAAAATGTATTTTTGTATATTTTTTTAACTAATAATCAGCCAGGGCTTCGTACATATTTTTTTTTTCCAATACATTCTGAGTGTGCTGGTGCATAATAATTGCTAATGTGGCGTTAATAAATAGTATTTTTTTTAATTGTCATTAGAATTACAAGCACAATACCTAAACTAATTATGTGAAATATTTTGATTAACACCACTGATTATCTTGTCGATGGAGGCACCGACACTGTTTCGATTCATCTAAATAATCTTCATCAGAGTGAGTTTGATCCGCAGTCCGCTCTTTGCCGGTCGCTTTCACGTGTGTATAAATGTATAGTACAACTCACGAAAGATTTGGAATGGAAATTATGTTATTATGAGATATCATTGGCCATATTAGCCAATCAGGCGACTATGATATATACGGATATATTTCAGAGACTGAATTCAAGAAGATATCTCGCTTGTAACTTTGTTTATTTTATTGTTTTACTCCATGGCATCGGACACTACAAACAAATAATGTTTGTACAAGAATCCAAGTACTCGTACCGTCTTACTTATATATAGTAGGCTGAAATAATTAAATAATACTCTTATTGCCCCTGCAGCTGAGAGACAGAGGCTACCCTGTTACAGTTGCCCCTAAATCAGGCCCCAGAGGGTTGGAACTATTAGCCACCGAATGTGTGATTAGTTATCCCGGATCTTTGGGTCGGCCAAATCAGGGTGAATGGGGAATGCCTTTCTAAATACAATGGCGGAAAGTTCGTTTGTATAGCGTTTCACAGCGTACCTTTGCTGTCCTTCTGTAGAGTTAACAAAATGTTGGGTGCCTTATTTAAATTCGGAGTCAGGCTCCTGAAGTAGTTAGTGGAGAAACCTGAAGGATAAAGTGCTCACTGTGGTATCAGAGCCGTTATAACAAAACCTAAAATGCACATTATGCAAATTCACACAAGCCTAAAATGTTGGGATTTTAGGTTGGCTCCTTCAGGTTTCTTAACACTGATGTTCCGGAACCGGAAGTGCCGGAACCTGATGTTCAGTATTTCAATCTAATTGGTAGACAAGATATTACCTTGTTATTCTGGATCAGTCGTGCTATATATACCTAAATCATTTGAAATGGTTTGAAAGTTTAACTTTTTTCATATATAGGTATTATATCTATTTATACTCCCAACTTGAGTAAATAATTGAGCCCGAATTTGTGTAAGTTCCTTCAATTATAAAATACACTGGATCAATGGGCCAAAAGATTTTTATATCTCTTGAACTCATACCCTATTAGGAATTTGATATTTTCCGTTTGATACTTTATGGCCTCAATTATGGCATTTCTGTGAAGAAGGGTCTTGGCGAGCTTTGCAGACTGACGGACGGATAACAAAATAATCCTTCAAGGGTTATATTTATTCTTTAGAGATAAGAACCCCTAAAATCGCTGAAAAACGTCTACCACGCCTGTCCAGAACTCTTCTTGATAGGGTTCCGACGATAAATAATGGTTATTGCTGTGTCACCATTCGTCACAACAACAAATAGCAAGAAAGTGTAAATGCATCACTAGAAAAACCACAGTGGTATCAAACCCGGAAAAGCTTCTGAATTTCATAATTTAATACTTTTAGTCCACATTCGTAACTAAGGTTTCATAACTAGTTATATATAAGGTGTTTTTTCACTGTTTCATAACCAGTTATTAAACAAGACTATATTTCCATTTATAACGAGAACCATTTATAACGAGAACCTCTTAGTCATGTATGGTCTCCTGGTAGTTTTTCGTAATTGAAATTAATCTTTGTTGCGATAATGCGTAGTAGCACTTCTGGCGCTTCGGTGGACGCTGCCGCGGCACGCTCGCTTTGCTCGCTCGCCTTGCGCATTGTTTTCTATATTCTTACATAACCTAACTAACTGGTTTCGATCTGATTTAACTTTTTCTTCTGACTCTACTCTGTCCGGTCACTAATTTGTTCAGTGTACCAGGAGACCATACATGACTAAGAGGTTTTCTTTATTAAAATGAAAAAAAAGACTTGTTTAATAACTGGTTATGAAACAGTGAAAAAAAAATATGGTTGTCTGTAAAGTCGGGTTACGGACGATTGTTTAACGTGACAACGTCATAACAAACATAGGATTTTTATTAGCTAGTCGTATATGACTAGTTATGAAATCTTAGTTACAAACGTAGACGAAACTATTTGATTTCTTAGTAATTTTTTTTCTGACGTAACTAAAGATGTAGTCGTAGCTACAACGCGTTTAGTACTATTATTTTCTTGGAAATTATCCCCTCGAGTGAAAGTATGCTTTGTTAGTAAATTTTCTTTACGACACTTTTGTCATTTCGCTACTCCACTGCGGAGTATCTCTATATATTCAATTGTTAAACATACACAACCATTCAGTTACGTAGGTAAGCAGTAGGTAGGTTTTTTTATAAATGAATCCGAACAATTTCAAGGATTTTTATCAGAAAATTATTCCATTTTTTTCTCGCCCAGAAAATTTTTGGGTCCAAACTGCGACAGCTGGGTAGCTGTTGAACATAATGATAACTTTGTTTAAAAATTGGCTTCTATGAAGCGTTGGATAGATATACAGATATATAAATAACTCTTTATTTACTACGGAACATTACAATACCAGTAACCTTACAATTAAAGGCAATATATACTATGGCTAATAACGATCTCTACCAGGTAACCATTCAATCTCTACCAGGCACAGGATTCAAATGTGAATCCAATAATGCTCTTGTTTCAGGCTCATTCACGCCACAACTGCTAAACGAATTGGGATGTAACTTAGTATACATGTAGTCTGAAAATTTAAATAATATATACACTACTTTTTATGGAACATGTAAAGTGATACCAAGCGTGCAAAGCCGCGGGCAGAAACTACTGAGTTTATAAATATATTCAAAGCCTGCATCATGTTCTAAAGTCTCAACAAAGAACAATGTCTATCGTGAGATTATGTAGAAGTTGAATCGTGGAACAAATTAGTATCTAGGATGGAATTATACTAGTATAATTTACATTTACGAAAGAAGGGTGAATTACATATTGCTGCTATGCGGACATTCCGATTTCTCTAGAGACACGTCTAGTAATCCCTCGCTCAGTTTCAATTTAGGATTTATCTTGAATTCTGATACTTTCTGAATCAAATAGGTAATATGTAAATTCTATCAACCAGGATTTTGCCAGCAAAGAATATTAATTACTTGTTTCGAAGCAGAGCCCTGTTTCAAATCAGTATTCTATAAGCTTGGAGTTTTGTAAAAACGTACAGACGTGCTTCGAATATGAGGCTGGATTCAAACAAGGTAACTCTGATATTCTTATTTGCATTTTGGTTCACCAAAATCAGGAAATGTAAGTTGTAGGTACTTGCTTCCAAAATATATTATCAATGTTTATTCAGGAGCGTGACCAACAAAATTAAAATGATTAAAACAGTCTTCCGTTAAATATTATCCAAGAAGGTATTTTCCTAGCTTTTCACGTAATTAAATAATGAATTACGTTCATCCTTCATAATTACATTTATGCGTAACAAATATATAATACAAGTGACCCACCCCGGCTTCGCGCGGGTTACATTATTGTGATTTTCTTAGGAATCTCTATTTTTTTAAAATAAATTACTGCACATTTTTCTCGCTAAAAATGTAGTTTTCTATTGGTGAATGTTTTTTTGTAGTTTCAGAGTTTATTAAATACCTATAAACATACATAAAACATGTTTTTTTTTCTCTTTTAGTGTAGAAGATAGATAAGTCGAAGTCGAAGTCTAAGTCTAATTAAAAATTTAGGTATGTAGATACCAAGATAGATATCTAGATAGAAGAACTCAATATGCTATGTATTTTGTATAGTTTGAACGGAAACGGTAATTTATGTTGTACATTTCGGTTAATTTCATAAATAGCAAGCAACCCTAACCAAAGCTTAGGCATCTTGAGATAACGACGACGCGGACGGCCGTACGAACACATAAAAATGCTAATACAATATATGCAGTGTTTCAGAGGAAAATGAGGGTTATATTGCTTAGCCTATCTGCATCTAGTTTTGTCTAGGCTTGTGATGAGTTTTATAAAGTACTAGCGACCAGCCCCGGCTGCGCACGGGTGCAATGCTGATACTAAATACATATACTACAGAATGTTTAATGTGATTAGAAACCTCTAAAATTATTAGTGTTTCTCTACTATATTATACATGTATTATACATATAAACCTTCCTCTTGAATCACTCTATCTAATTTAAAAACCGCATCGAAATCCGTAGCGTAGTTTTAAAGGTCTAAGCATACATAGGTACAGACAGACAGCGGGAAGCGACTTTGTAAAAAATAATGTGAAAATACTGTTTAGCCGCTCCACTGTCGGACTGCAATTGCGCAAAATGGCGCAACTATCGCGCAAAATGGCGAAGATATGATATACAAAAGTATTTATGGAAGGCTATCTACAGTTATATGTTGTTAGAATAAAACAGTTCGAAAGTGGCCGATAACTTTTACTAAATAAAATGGCCATCCCTAACTATGTATTATAAGTATGTATTTAAAAAATTAACGGACGGACGGACCACAAAGTGATCCTATAAGGGTTCCGTTTTCTACTTTCGAGGTACGGAAGTCTAAAAATATGTGATGTAACTAAAAATTTAAGGTTTTCGGAATGTTTCCTTCATATGTGCTAAAAACATTGCTTCATGCCAAATTTAAAGATTCTAGGTCGACTGGAAGTACCCTTTAGGTTTTGATTCCCTTGCGAGTAGTTGCGAGTTTGAAAATATGCGACTTAAATTGCTGTTGATTTGATTGCGTTGACATAGAAGTTTGATTTTGTTACAGCTTAAAGGTATTATAGACTGAATATTTGATATGAATTTCAATTTAATACCTCTACGCGTTCATGACAAAAGGGGTAGTAAGTGTAAAATATTTTTTAAATATTTAAAAATATTTTTATTATATGATGTAACTAAATATGTACGGTTTTCAAAATATTCCCTATATCTGTGCTATAAGACGTTGCTTCGTACCAAATTTCAAGATTCTGAGTTCACGTGAAGTACTCTGTAGGTTTTGATTCTCTTGAGAGTGTCGAAAATTTGCGGAAATTTGCGACATAAACGGCTGTATCTTTTGATTGCGGTGGCTTAGAAGTTTGTTTTTTTACAGCTTTAAGGGACAGTAGAGCTTGATACGTTCCTGAGAAAAAGAGTCTTGACAGACGGACGGACGGACAACAAAGTGATCCTATAAGGGTTCCGTTTTTTTCTTTCGAGGTACGGAACCCCAAAAAGAGTTTATAAGTAGTATATCAGTTATGTGGTACCCATAACACAAGCTCTGCTTACTTTGGGGCTAGATGACGCTGTCTGTAATGTCCGGCATTATTTATTTAATTCTACTGAACGTGTGTATGTCACTGAACTCCTCCTAAACGGCTGAACCGATTTGAATGAATTTTTTTGTATGTGTTCAAATGGATTCGAGAATGGTTTATATTTACAATTAGATAACTTTTTTTTAAAAACGCGCGGACGAAGTAGAAACGGGACAGCTAGTAATAATAGATATATAAAAGCTTTATTTGACACAAAATTGCACAGACACACAATAAGGTACAAAAATTAAAACAATAAACTTAACTACTGACGACCTCTGTGGAGCAGTGGGCCAAGGCCCTGCTGAGACGCAGAAGGTTGCGGGTTCGATTCATGCAGCGGGACAAATGTTTGAATGATCTGCAAGTATTTGTTTCTGCAAGTAGGTGTTTCTATGTATCTATTATAATATGTAAATATATAAATGATTTTTTACAAAAATACATTTTATTTTATAAGTTTTTTACTTTTACCATCCGCTGTACTCCATAACGATCAGCTGAGGGTCAAGAATTATCAATTATTATTATAAATAACTGCTCTGTAACTTCACTGACCTAAGTCATCTTAACCAGATAAATAAATAATAAAATAAATAATGCCGGACATTTCACACAGCATCATCTGGCCCCAAAGTAAGCAGAGCTTGTGTTATGGGTACCACATGACTCATATACTACTTAAATACGTTTTTTTTTGTAAATACATACATATTATACATAGAAACTCCCAGACCCGAGACAAATACTTGCAGATCATACAAACATTTGTCCCGCGGCGGGAATCGAACCCGCAACCTTCTGCGCCTCAGGCAGGCTTTCGCCCACTGCGCCACAGAGGTCGTCAAGAGATGACCGAAGGCCAATGATGATGATGATATATGTACTTACAAAAAAGTATATTAGTAGTATATGGTACCAATAACACAATCTCTGAATACTTTCGGGCCAGATAATGCTGTGTGAAATGTCCGTAACTTTTTATTTATTCATTATTTTAATGAATCGTGGACAATATCTATAACAAGAAAACGAATAGGTTAGTTTTCCATGCCACGATTTCAACGAGATCTATTGTGTTTATTGACTTAGTAGAAGTTGTTGGGAATACCCTGGGAATGCCTAAAGTTTCTAGAAATATTTAGTTCAATATTTATTGTTATTTAAAATAAAAAATATTTTATAAAAATATTAACATCTTCACAACTAACCTCTGGGTATGGGTGTTATAAAAAAAAAACATGTGTGCAATTCACACGTGGCAGAAGTGAAAGTTCGAAAACTTTAGAAACATGAATATAAGAAACACTGTAAAATGCTTCCTATCTCATTTTCTCCCACGTTAAATCTTATGAATTTATGTGTCTGTCTCTTTTTACTGTCGCTTTTTCGTTTCATCGACTTTCAAATCACGTCGATGCTAAAGAGGTTTTCACTTCAAAATGAACCTATATAAGTTGTTTGTATATTAGTCATGTGGTTCTCATAACACAAGCTCCGCTTATTTTGAGGCCAGATGATGTTATGTTAGATGATGGAAACGTCCGGCATTATTAAAAAAAATATTAAAAAAACACGAGTTACAGCTAACACAGAAAGGAGTTAAGAAACAAGGTGCAAGGAGGTTTGCGCTGTGGTGGTTCAAAAAAGACCAGTCTCAGCTTATTGTTACTCTGTGCCATGAGACAGACTATGATACTATGATGAGACTATGGTATTAGAAATCCATCTGTATTTTATAACTGTATCGACTGACGGTACTTTATAACGGCATTACTATGTAATTGACTAGCGATTCACCACGGCTTTGCGCGGGTGTATGGGGTTACATTGCAACTATCAGAGGGATCTCTTATTTTTTCAAACAAAAATACAGCCCGTTTCTTGCTAATAATGCAGCTTTAAAAAATTAAAAGATTTATAAAAATCGATTCAATAGTTTTTAGTTTATCCATTACAAACAAAGACAAAATCTGAATATATTATTTTTTATTTTTATAATTTCACTTGAGAGTGAACAAGTCGATTATCTTTCCATACAAACGTCGAAGGGTGATCACACCACCGTCTGATGATGAACAACCAAAACTAAAAGTGATATAAATTTGTCTTGTCATAATCTATGCTTGTATAAATACAGAATTCGGAAAAAAATAGGGTTTTGAAAGATAAAAGACTCAAAAAATATAGTTTTTCATCACTGATTTTGGCGCAACTTTAGGTGTGAATAAATAACAAATGGAGTACGCAAATTAATTTTTTTTCTATACAAGCATAGATTATTTATTCAAAAGCTCAAATAACCTTTTTTTTCAATAAATACATTCAGTAGTTTTTCATGAGAACCCTTGAGCCAAAGGTCTATTCATTATTTTTACACAATCGTTTTATTTAGAAATCATAGATTAACCTGATCATATGACTCGAAATTATAATCACGCTATCTCCTCACTGAGATGAGTCTCTATCCTTGGTGCACATCTATCCTTTTCTCACACTAAGCTAGGCGAAATAGCATGCATTTTAACTGCGCCCACTAACGAGTTTGTGCCGCTGACTTGTGTATCCTTAAGACAGTATAGTTTAGATGTACAGTAGAACGATCGCGCTATTTGTCAACGTAATTGGCATTGAACAGATTGGTTTTGGCAATAGTTTGGATATAGCACATCTGAAGGTCAAAATTGTATCGTGCTTTTTTTCCTGAACGATTTATTCGTTGATTTTAGTCGAACAAATTTATATATAGAACTACCTAGTATTACTCTATGCACAGATACTACGATGTACTTAAACAAAAACTTTTTTTGAAAGCACTGTCGTATAATCCAAATTAAGCTACATCGTTTTTGTTTTAGTGATTATCGCGGTACGAAATATGTCAAAAATAACGCTTTGACTTTGGTTTAGCTATGGTTCAAACGTTAATAACTACCGCGGTCGAACCCCTGGTACAGTTACCAGCTTAAGTTTCTTTACAGAAATATACAGGCTAATAATTAATATATAAACAATAAAAAAATAAATCTACGTGAACATTATTTTCTAACCGTAATTAGACTATTACTAAACTTATAGATAGAAAAGAGAGTTCAGATCATTAACCGTAGAATAATTTATAAAAGACTGGCGAAAACACATAGTTTTTAGAGTTCTGAAGTTCACAAGGATGCCTTATAGTTTCGCTTTGTCTGTCTGTCTGTCCAAATCTTACTCTTGCTCGCAGACTATTAGTTTTATCGTGTTGAAGTTTTGTACAGAAATACGTATTAGTGACCTATACAAAGATGTTTTGTGAGATATGTAAAGTGGGGTTGATTTATTAAATATTTTACAATCCCATCGTGTGGAATCTCATTGGATAAGTTTTTTAAAAAGTTTATTATACAATATTTCTATAGATATATTCCTTTGATGGATGTCAATGTTTAAGTGACAATTTTTGATAGAGATCAGTGTACCCCCCCTCTATACAATGAAATTACAAGAAAAATTATCACAGATAGTAGGCTAAGTTTTGAGTAACAACCTGATTTGTAAATCTTAAAAAACAAACTGCTGGCATTGAATTAGCTTGGGACCTGGTCACTGGTCACTATCACACATTGGTTATCTATACTGACTTCGGAAGCGTGGTAACGTGCGATTGGCCTTTTGTTACCTAATTAAGTAACTTACCAAAAATACAATTTTATTACCTAATTAATTTGTCGATGTTCGTACTACGTACGCACTAACCGTGATCTCGAACGGCAACGAGTGGATCGCGGTCCAAACTCACCCTGATGAAGATTCTCTAGATGAATCGAAACAGTGTCGGTGACTCCATCGACAAAATAATACGTGATTAAAGCTCATGTTTATCAAAATGTATAGTATAACTCTAGTACAAAAAGTATTAAAAGTGAAATATTGTATACATGCATTTTATATTATTCTGTACATTTAAACGACTTAAAAAAAAGGTTTCTAGTTCAGTTGTATTTTTTTTATGTTTATTACCTCATAACTCATGAAATTTATGAACAGATTAAAAAAATATTGTTTTAAGTGAAATTATATACTTTCTGATTGGGGTCGGACCACTCATAGAAATTTATAGAAATTTATATTTATATTTACATAGCAGTACCATTGCCAAAATTCTCCATCTAAAGTCAATGGGGGGTGGTATCGGTTAAACGCCAATAGGTAATGTGTAAATTCAGATAAATATGTAAAAAGCTCGACAGGTCGTTCTAATTAATTTGTCATGGGATTGTAAAGGTATGCGAGGGTTATATATGAGGTTCATTGATTTAATGTACTGTAATATGCGGAAACATGTTAATGGTAATAAAAATATGTGATTAGTTTTTAAGTTGTTTAAATATATTTTATGCTATAGCTTATTGGTATCGTGCATAGGTAAAATCTCATTTACAAAATGAGGTAACAAAAACAACACAAAGATCAGACAAAATAAATATAGATAGATCATTATGTTTAAGAACATCGACTTCATGAATAATTTAAATAAATTTAAATAAATGAGTCATTTATTTAAATTGTATGATTCTTGATGGACAACATTTATTTTACCGTTTAAAACGATCTATAGGTAACTTAACTGATCCAGATAGGAGCCAGCTATTGGGTCACGCGATCTTTCTACCAAACGCCGTGAAATTATTTTGAAAACGCGTGCTCCTGATCCTCACTGTCCCAGGGTCTCGACTCCGAAAGGCTCAAATATGTTGGTTTTATCAAGACCAGTATATTTGCGCCTTTTGAGGTCATCGGCACATTAACAAATAAATAAATAAATAACCCCGGACATTTCACACACCATCATCTGGCCCAAAGTAAGCAGAGCTTGTGTTATGGGTATCACATGACTTATATACTACTAATATCCATTTTTTTGTAAATACATACATAGAATCACCCACATTCAGCCGCCGCGCCAGCTCAAACGGAAGTTCCCGACAAATGAGATGCGGCCAGGGTGTCTACGTAAGTAGCCTCCCATACCAATGGCCTACCCATTTCCCAAGGGACAAGAGTTATACCATCAGGCCTATATTATAATAATTATATATATTATATCCCACAGTCCTGTATTCGCTGCATGGACCGATCTACGTACAATTTGGATTAGGACAACCATTGTTTTGTTTTGTTATCATGTCAACTTTTTAATTAATTAAAATTCAATATTTAACGTACGGTACTTGGATGATGGCACTTGAGGAGGGGACGCAGAAACAGTTCTGAATGATTTAAAACTTTTAATTGATAAATTTCAATCCATTGGCTTAGATTGACAAGACCAATTATCAAAGGGCTGGTGCTTACCTCGGTCAAAGGCTTAGTATGGCTATTCAACGAGGCACTCTACCTAATTGTATGTTTATTTGATATATATCTGTTTCTGTAAATAAATGTTTGAACTTTGCAAAAAAAAAATAATATATAAAGATTTTTACATTATGAAAATTAAATGCTTATTATGAAAAACTTGAGTCAAAATAGTTGTGACGTTAGTCGAAAGTTTTTAAAACTTCTCTTGAAGAAACTTCTCCATTTTTGTGTTGGTAATTGGTTTTTACAGGCAACTTTTTCTCTGTGAAAGTAATATTACTTTGGAGACTTTCTGTCGTTGAATGTTGTACGTAAATAAAACACATCTAAACTCAGCCAGTAAAATAAATGGGTTAAGGCGTTTAATAAATTCATTCGGCAAGCGAATTTACTCTACCTACGTAGCCAACTGGAAATAGGGAGATAAGGCACGTACCACCTCCCATATATCCTATATATTAATATACTGATTGAGGTTAATAACAGATCAATATGATAAATGTTCAATTATAAGGTGCATTAAGGTGCATTTTGTTCACTATTTTACTGTTGTATTTATATAATTTTTAGCCTGTCAGGGCTGTTTTAAAAAAGCTGATCAGAGCTGCCCGATACGCGACACTTTCGACGCGGCGCTCAACGCATCTGCGCTAGTTGGCTCATGATTTATAGGACTCATCAATTCATCTTTGTTTTATTGCTACAAGTGCATTGCCCATTCAAGAAAGACAAGAATAGCGCAAATATTCCTAGCAGCAGCGTGAGCAATGTGATTTAATTTGTCCCTTTCAGTTCAGAGGACGCACTGTAAATAAGAAATATTACTTACCCCTCATTCGTCGGTAAAATTAAACAAACTCAGACGACCTCTTTATGATACTTTTTCTTGAGTTCTCGGGTTTCTTTTGGCCTTAACAAATGAGGGGAGAGAATCAAGTTTCGAACAAAACTGGATCACATTAAATGTTTGAGTTTTTTTGTTTGACTATCAAAAGATTACTAGCATAGGGAACCCGTGTAGGTATAAATACTTGGACCTCTAAACATTGTAAATTTACCTTTATTACGGCCTCTTGAATGCCTTTTTTACAGACCGTAATAATATAATATTATTAAGATATGATGTGATATTCTTTTTTATTCTTCAAAGTACCGTAATAAGTACTTTATAATTAACTATATACATCAAAAGCATTTTTTTACCAGATAACCCTTGAATACCTAACGACTATATCGGTTCACTTACCCAGATTTGGCCACTGGAATTAACAAAACTCTTTTGTGTGTTGTCTCTAAAAAAAGGGCAACTTAATTTTGGTGCATGGCGTATAAAGAGGTTGGTGTAAGATTAGAAAAAAGCAGCCAAGTGCGAGTCGGACTCGCGCACCGAGGGTTACGTAAAAACCTTTAGGTATATAAGTAAAAGTTCACCCATCACGACAATTGAGTCATAGTTATGGTATTTTTATTGCAAAATGAAATCCATCTAAAAATTTACGGTTTTCGCAATTTTTCCTTTATCTGTGCTATAAGACGTTGCTTCGTACCAAATTTCAAGATTCTGAGTTCACGGGAAGTACCCTGTAGGTTTTGATTCCCTTACAAATATTGCAAATATGCGGAAATTTGCGGCATAAACGGCTGTATCTTTTGATTGCGTTGGCTTAGAAGTTTGGTTTATTTCACAGCTTTAAGTGACAGTAGACTTGAGTATTTGATATAAATTTCAGCTTAATACCTCCACGTATTCTTGAGAAAAAGGGACTTGACAGACAGACGGACGGACGTACAACAAAGTGATCCTATAAGGTTTCCGTTTTATCCTTTGAGGTACCTACGGAACCCTCAAATATGTGATATAACTAAAAATTTAAGGTTTTTGTAATTTTTCCTTTATATGTGCTATAAAACACTGCTTCATGCCAAATTTCAAGATTCTAGGTCGACTGGAAGTACCCTTTAGGTTTTGTTTCCCTTGCGAGTAGTTGCGAGTTTGAAAATATGCGACTTAAATTGCTGTTTCTTTTGATTGCGTTGACATAGAGGTTTTATTTTGTTACAGCTTAAAGTTATTATAGACCTGAGTATTTGATATGAATTTCAATTTAATACCTTTACACGTTCATGAGGAAAGTGGTAGTAAGTTTAAAATTATTAAAAATATTTTTATTATATGATATAACTAAAAAATTACGGATTTCACAATTATGCCTATATCTGTTCTATAAGACGTTGCTTCGTACCACATTTCAAGATTCTGAGTTCACGGGAAGTACCCTGTACCCTGTAGGTTTTGATTCCTTTGCGAGTGTCGAAAATTTTAGGAAATTTAGGGCATAAACGGCTGTATCTTTTGATTGCGTTGGCTTAGAAGTTTGATTTTTCACAGCTTTAAGGGACAGTAGACCTGAGTATTCGATATAAATTTAAGCTTGATACTTCCACGCGTTTTTGAGAAAAAGGGTCTTGACAGACAGACGGACGGACGGACTGACAGACGGACGGACAACAAAGTGATCCTATAAGGGTTCCGTTTTTTCCTTTCGAGGTACGAAACCCTAAAAATAAAGGCTACAACCCACCTTTGCGATGAGAATTCACGATAAAGTACCTACTTGGAATCACGAATAATTGATGAGAACACTTATACTGCCTCCTACGATGCTGTAGTATACAAAATCGTCTTAAAATAAATGTCTCAATTTGTTTACCTCAAGTACCGCTTAATTTCTTTTATTTCCGAGATTGGTTGAAGACGTCGTCCCTCTAGACAAATCTTATTCGATGTTGCACGCAATATGCTAATCGAAAATAAATGACTATAAAAATGATATAAATGTAGTACCTACATAGCTGTAATACGAACTACGACAAACTATGAAGTATGGACTAGGATTTAGTTGATTTAGCTATCTACAATGTTTTTATTGGTACGTGAAGAGGCACTGATTATTTTGCTAATCTTTTTACATACTTCTAAATTTTCGTTTCATCCACGGCCACTTGTTTAGAGGCCGGTATCGAATAACGTTACGCAACACGAATAGAGTTTTAAGCCCGCGACTAAGTTTGCCAACGAATGTAGCACAATTTCCTTCTGGAAGAACCCGGAACAAAGATGGAAACGGAATTCCACGCGAACATAATGAAGACCTTCGCGAACTTTCACTCACAAAGATTCCCCTTGAGTATTTGTATGTTTTCGTACATCGATAAAAGCGAAAGCAAGTTTTTTATCCCACGCGAGGTCTAAATAAAGTGCTACATACTACAATTGTGTATTTTTACTTATATTTAGGTACTACTCATATCTGCTGCCTAGATATAAAGTAGCCTGTGTCCCCAAGATACAATTTATCTACTTATCAATTTTCATCGAGATCCAATACACCGTAAAAAGGTAAGAAACAGGGACAGATAACTTTTTGTGTTCTTTCGTGTTGATTTATAACTAAAATTTGAACTGCGGATAAAATAAGCGTATCTAACGAGTCGTTTGGATAAAATCGATTGCTTTGTTCAACAATAATACTAATAATGTTGTATTATCATCGATATCAAATAGATGACCACAAGTGTGGTGGCCACAGCAAGCTAATTCATTACTGCGAGCACACAACAAAAAGCTAATTTGCCGTACAAGCTTTCAATGTTCGACAGAGGAAGGTATATGGATAACTCGTAGCTTGTTACATTATGTCCTATTCACGGTGGTCGTATAGAAGCCATTTCGAGCACAATGTTCACAATGTTCCCGGCGGATGCGGAAATCCACTCACGATATGACGGTAGCAAAGCAGGCGGCAAAACGAAATGTACGTAATATAGGAGTGGCATTGTGAATCTGAAGACCGCTGCATGCATACTCTCCTGAGCTCTTATCTATTCATGGAACGTTATGATTTTCCTTTTTTAGCACTTTTAGTTAGGTAATATAAGTACCTATGTATATCGATTCGAGCTAAATTGAAAGCTACCAGTACAGTAGTACTCAGTACTTTGCCTGGTTGTTCTGGTAATAAAAACTACTCGTTATAAATATGCAACACTTTAGTAACAGATAGAGCGTTAGGTCCATAAATAATAAAAGCTCTGAAAACGTTTCCATCAACCGCTTCATCCTGCTTCGTATACGACGCAATAACGGTCCATGTTACAGGTGATATAGAACAAATATGTTTTATTATCATCCTGAGTTACGTCCGAAAGGTTGTCAGGTTCCTAATAAAATCCACTCTGTCTTTGTGTGTGAGAAGACAGTTGTAGTAATTGGGAGCACAGGTGGTTTCACGTTTCTGTTATCTGACACATGTTGTTACTCCTATCGAGTGCGATCATTTCGCTTCTCAAACACTTCGATAAACACGCACGAGAGAGTAGTTGTCCTGGGTAGTAATAACAAACTTATGAAAAATTATATATCTTAGAGCTAAGTGCTATAGAAAATGGTATTTATTATTATAATATAATACTTACTATATAAATATACTTAACGGCTCACAATATGTAAACCTCTGTTACGCAGTGGGCCAAAGCGTGGCTGAGACGCAGAAAGTTGAGGGTTCGATTCCCGCCTCTGGACAAATGTGTGTATAATCTGCAAGTATTTGTCTCGGGTCTGGGTGTTTCTATGTATAATCGGACCAGATGATGCTGTGTGAAATGTCCAGCCTTATTTATTTATTAGAACCTGAGTCTGTCTCAGGCGGAAAAAGGCTAAGTAATTAATTAGCTTATAGGTAGGTCAATAAATAAAACAATCTGTACAATTAAGCGATCAAATTAAATAAACCTTTAACAAAAACTTTTAAATGTCTTACCTACTTTACTACAGTAAAAATGATATATGGCAAGTTGTTGAGTTTTTTTTACAATTAGTAAAATTCATTGCATATATAAGTCTTTTATACACGAAAGGCTCTAAAAACACAAAAAAACTATTTGAAATGCTAGTGAGTTCATGGACAAGTATGAGATGACCACATAGATATGTAGGTACTTGTAAACTATTTAATTTAAACAGGTTTAGAATAGTACTTGCCCTTCTAATCCCAAATCAGAGAATTAAATTCGAGCATTGGATATTTTGTGATATATTTTCATGGCAATATACATTTTACTCTCGCTAAGGTTTAGGTAAGTACAGAATTTTGAGTAGGGATAAATACCAGTCACAGCCAACGTATACTCTGTTATTGAATGTCGGTAAATCAACTACATAAATTCATAAACTGATTTTATGTTGCCCATAAGTATTTATATAGAAATGATAAATCATAAAAAATGCCGGACATTTTACGCTTGTATTATGGGTACCGCATAACTGATATACACTTATACACTTTTTTTAAATACATATTATACATAGAAACACCCGAGAAAAATACTTGCTCATAAAAACATTTGTTCGCGAACCCGTAACCTTCTGCGTCTCAGCTGGGCCTTGGCCCACTGTGTCACAGAGGTCGTCAAATTATAGAGTTTAAGCCACTATTACTTGGTATAAAAACTATGATCGGTGTAAATATTATTTATTATTATGTAGAAACCGGTAGTATTACGTCACGTCCGGCAGCGGTGGCTCGCGATAGTGGTGGCAGTTCGGTTGGTTCATTTCTAAAATTAGGATTGTCTAATATATATTTTAGTTAGTCAAAGCATTTGTAAAACCTATTCGGTTAGTACCATCTAACTAAATAAGGAACGCTTAATTAAATTAGATAAAATTAAATTAGGATGAGTTGGTAACAGCAGAATACCAAAGTTTCATTTGTGAGTCCAACAGAATTGAGGCCATTGTCAGAATTGGCTTTATGTATTTCCTGCTTAGTCATCAAGACCAGCACATAAAATACATCATTTACCTCTATATTCCCGCATGTCATCGTCGGATCTCTGTATTATCTTAACAGGCTAGGGCACAATGATCCATCATACCCATGGGACAATCCTAAGTCCTACCTCATGAATAATCTACGGGTAGTCACTTTAGCAGCAGATTAGGTTAACACTTTAGCTGTGCCATTATCATAATAGTGTGTGAAGGCTGAAATGATGAAGAGACTCCCTTTTGTTGATAGATAAATATTCTGTGTAGGTATGTTGAAGTTGTTAATTTCATTAATAATTTTGCTTGCTCAAACATCAAGCACTCAAAGCGTGGTTTGTGTGGCTTCTTAAGCGCTAATGTATGGGGTTACTGTTTGCTGACGCTGACGAAATTACATATTGACCTATCACATCACCGTTTTCATTTAATATATTCAAGCTAAAATTGACTTATTCTTAATAAACTATGCTATTTGCGTCCCATATATTATCATTCAAGAGATACCTTTTATTGAAATTAATTACCATTACACATTATATAACACCCTTTATCTTATATTCAGATAATTAGCTAGCATGGCTATAATGTTTGCTCTGTCTTTATAATTCTAATGTCAAAGAATAGAGTTGGTAATAGGTTTAAACAACGGGCTATGTATCTTGGACCCAAAAACAGGTATGCATTTTTAATGCTTTCCTTAAAATAGGTGATGTAGGTATTGTTATTAATTAAAAGAGGTTCTTGTGGTCTTCAGAGGTTTATTTTTATATGATTAATATTAATAGTTAGGTCCAATTAGGTCGACCTGCGACGTACCTTGAAGAGGTTGATCGGCCGACATGACAAAGACGTCAAAATGACATGAGTACGTTTTAATACTACAATACAGGAGATTGTGTATTTTTGTATTAAAGATGCAATATATATCTGAACATAAAAATGCTAAACATATTTCCTGAACTTTGGGATTATTTTGTCTTACCGACACAGAATATTAGGATTACCCACTCTCACGTTCCCAGTTTAGACGCCATGAAGTTACGTGCGAATGAAGCTCATAAAGCCCAAGTACTATTTCTAATGATACTTACTGTTCTAGTTATACTGTGACCATACCGTGGCCACAGAATGTACCTAAGCTCGGGCATTATCAACTTGCTCCCGGTGGATGCCACGACGACGCCAGAATATTACCTACGTGGAAATATCCAGAGTCCATAATTAATTTTACATTTTCATTTTGTAGAGCTCCGAGCGTTCATGGACACTTGCTACTTATTGGGTTACCAGTCATTTTAAAATTTATAGTGCATTTTATTCCAGGAATTTCCTATTAGTTACTTTGCGAAGTCTTGCTATTGATAGCTTTGAAACCAGGTTTTCCATCGACCATTTGCTTCAGTAAGCTATGTCCAGCTGATGTTATATTTGTAGCCGTTTTTTGCATCAAAAAGTGTTAAATAAAGAGCATAGGTTCTAATATGAAATCAAAGCTGCTTAGATTATAAATTCTAAAGCTTCGGGTTTAAGTGCTGGCTTTACCTACTTACCTTTATCGGGTATGCCTACTTACTTAGTTATGATGAAGAGAATTATTGCAAGCCCCGGTTTTAAGTACCTTCTTATCGTGTCACTTGATATTTTGAACCAGTGTGGTCAAATGATTAAAATGCGCCTCAGAGGCTCCTATCATACATAAAATATGTAAACCTCAAAAATAGTCTGTGAACAGGCTGATATCGATAATAGATTACGTCGAAAAGAGCTGGAACCAATTCCCAATATAGATTTTCGTTCTGGTGTAATAAACATTGTGTACGGTTCATTTGGAGTTTATTAAGTGGAAAGCTCGATGTGCGTCCAGCCGAAGCATGCCAACGGAATCAGAGATTCTACCAGCTATCTGGAAGTTTATTATAACCGCAACAGAGCTCTCCAATTATCTCAGGAAACCTTGCATCTATCAAAGATTACATTATGACAAACTCTCGGATGAAATCTTTGCATAAACTTTGTGCTCTTTAACCAGTCTGCACCACTAAAGCTTGCAAGCTGACACGTCTAAACCTACGTGACATTGTCATTGATGGGTTTCATATTCCGTGGTCGTGCGTGATACATGACAACGATTACTTACTAGGAGTAGGCGTTACAATTTTCCACAGAAGCCTACACGGCGATAAATCACACCTATCGAAGTTCTTTGTCTTGTAGACGCAAGATAAAATCGTAGTTTCTGTTTGTTTCCGCTTTTGAGGTGAGTAATCAACTCAAGAGATTCAACTTAAAAGTTTCGAACACTTCATGTATGTCGGTATTAGATTAAGAAAGTTAGCTCATGAAAAGCTACTGCATTGGTATTTCTGGGTTATTCTGTATTGGATCCACCCAAACCTAGTTCTATGTGCCGAATCCAGAATTCAAATATATGTATATATTTCATTCCATTTTTGTTCACGGTTTAAGATGGTAGAAAGTACAGTCACATCCAGCAAGTTCAGGCAACGACAGACTCTATTTTAGATGAATTGTATTGATCACTTTTGCCATTCGATTTAATGTCTTTTATTAGATCACAGTATAAGTCATTATTGAGCTCTATTGAGAAACCAACAAAGCATACGAAGCATTTCGCTCTAGTGATATAGTATAATTTTAGTTTTGTTCAATTTATTTGGAAAGCAGAAGAATTTTAAAACCATAACAGTTAAAGTTTACAACAGGCTCATTAACTTTTTAACTACTTCAACTTTTGAGTACTATATAGCCTAAATGACTTACGTAAAAGAAAATTCTGAAAATCTCGTCATGGGCGCTGTGTTGTGTGTGTACACGGGCAAAGTTCCAATCTCTTGGCTGTATAATCTCGATTTTATCGTGTCGTCCAACTGTGAGCATCGTAGTACGTCTAACGTGCTCACGCAGCACTATTTATCTTTGTTTTGTGCGTTGATCGTGCAATGTATTCTCATTTCGCCTCGTGTCGTGGTGCGTCACCCCTTTCAATGTTATTTGGCGTTATGATCCGCATGATAAAATCAAGGGAAAATAGCATAGTTTATCAATGTTCATTTTGTTCATCGAACTGATACATTTTATTGATGTTTTCATGGTTTTCAGAACCTTTTATACAAAAGCACAGTAATATTATAAGTTGTTAGTTGATAGGTAAAGTAGATTTCGGTTACTGTGCGTGCGATCGCATACGATTTGATAGGTAGAGTGTACTTATCTGATACATACCCATACCTACCCACACACACTACACATCAAACGCTATTACGATAAAGGGCAAGCAGAATATTTATGACCACAAGCAATCAACATAGCCAAGTGACACAATACACTTGTCACTGTCGAGAAGCAACTTTCGAATTAAACTAACTTTGGTGCGCCATTAATTACATCGAAACGTGCGCTCAAATCTTTGACCTAACAAAGCCTGACAAATGACTCAATTAAGATACACAAAGAAATTACATGGCAAAGAAGTTATTATTCAAAATGCCTTTAGCTTGCTAAGACTAGTCGCTCTAACTCACAGCAATACTACTAACGTACTTCCGTATAAGTCAGAGGTCAACGCTGGCGCGCATTTAAATCTTTTTATCACACTGGTTCGAAGGACTAGTTTTTTACATGATAAGAAGCAGAAGTGGCCAACTCTGGGGACAGAGTATCTACCTATGTAAGTTTGTATGTATAATATGTGTGTATAACAAATATAGATATTATATAAGTACTAACTTACTTTGGGGCCAGATGATGCTGAGTGAAAACGGCATTATTATTATTGGTTAATAGACCGCCCTAGGCCTCTGTCGTGGCCTAACAACATAAAATCGGAGCATCATAGCACTAATAAGTTTCTTCGTAGATGTTTCAAGTTTCATCGTTATTTATGAATTGTTATGTTTACTGAAGTTACAAGCGAGCGAGCTTTACCATGAGAAAATTAAACGGCCAAGTGTGAAACTAGCCTTTCTTTCCGGGTACCGTACTTACGTACCTACCTACTTCTATACATTATGGTTTTTATTGTTTAAGAAGTTAACGGGTTTTTATCGGGTATTAACTTGTAATTTACTCCCTACGTTTCTGTTATGTTGCAATAACCGTGGTCGCAGGCTGATCATGGTTTATTTAAATATTATAGGTCATAATGACTAATTCAATATAACTAGTTCAGGATCACAATGCCGTTACCAACTATGAAAACAAATATAAGCAGAGTAAAAAAATTTGTACCTGAAAAATTTATGAACGATTATGTTCTTTGTATAGCAAATTATTGATTACTGGCTGTTCCCGCGAGTTTCATTTTGCCTTAATATTTTTTATATTATTATTGATATTAGTATTAATTATAATATAGCTCATGTTATTCAAAAGTAATGTAGCTTTCCGGTTTAGTAAAATCGGTTTAGTTGTTTTTGAGTTTATCCATTACAAACAATTTTACAAACTTACAACAATCAAATCTTTCCGCTATATCATTTATGTATATTACAAATTAACGGTTTTTAGATTTATCTTTACCTGTGTTGAGAATTCTTCTTGATAAATTTCATGTTAGAAACATGAAATTCCAAGTCAAGTACCATAGGTTTTAATTTACTAACGAGTGTCGAAATATGCAGCTAAAATGACTCTGTATATACTCGTAGCCCGTATTTTTTGATTACGTATATACGTTAACTTATTGACTTGTTTTTTAACAGCTTTAAGAGACCGTACACTTTAGTTCACGCATTTCTAAGAAAAGAGGACTTTACAGATAAGACAGACAGACGAATAACGAGGTGATCCTATGAGGGTTTCTTTTTCCTTTAGAGGTACGGAACCCTAAAAACTAAAAGTGAGATACGAGAACGCCAACAATTACATTAATTTATTCTTTTTCTTATAAGTGTGGTAATAATAATATTATGAACATGGTACAGTGATTTTCTTTGGCAATTTTATTTGATTAGATTTTTTCCTTTGACAGATTAGGCTGTTGTTGTATGTTTGTTTATTTGGCGATAACTTTCGAACTATTGATATGACTATATAATCTGCATGAAACTTGGGAGTACGACAGATCCGAACTGAGAAATGAGCGGGTAATTAAATTATTGATTTATTTTGATTATTCAACCAAATTATTAAACCACATCTTACAAGAGGGTTCTTTTTAAAGGGTTCTAAGGGGGAGGAAAAAAGTAAAAGGTTTTACAGATGTATCAAGTGTCATAATTATATAAGTGCTGTTGTTTGTATATATTAAAATGATTTTATTTAAGACTAGCTGACCCAACAGACGTTGTCCTGTCTTAACTATGACTATTGAATTCAAACTAGTATATTCGATAACAGTCAAACTACTGACAGTTATGTCAAACGCCATAAGAAAAGTTAATATCGCAGTTAAGTTTACTTAAATTTTCTAATTTTTCACGCAAATTTCTTAATTTTGTCTTTAATAAGAACCTTCTCGTAGCAATTCACAACAAAAAAAGAATTAATGAAATCGGTCTAGTCGTTCACGCGTGATGCCGTGACCAAGGGAAATAGGGAATAATTTGTATATTATACAGATTCAACGTAAAAGCTAACCCATTTTAATTTCGCAGCCCGCATTCGCTAAACTTTCGGTGACTCCATAGGTCTGAAATTTGAACGAAACGATGCCTTTCATAAAAAAATGTTTTGTCTTATACTTATGTAGTAACTAGATACTAAACTTATAGAAAGGCGAAAAGAACATTGCGAGATCTCAATTTGGGGCAAACTACTAATATGTAGGTTTATAAAATAGGTACTTCTTGCTTGAGATAACGATCTACATAGGTGTTAATTTATAGCTAGTAATTATTATTCCCCGTCGGTTCGACTATTGGATATTGGCCAATTTTCTGATTTATTGGAAATATTTAGTGCTTAGAATGATATTTAAAACTAGCTGGATCACACGCGTTTGTGCTTAAGTCTTTCCTTATCTGTAATAGTTAGACATATAGCCTCGTAAACAATTTGTGAGTACTATATATACGTAGCAGATTTTTTTATGTATCATCAATAGATTTCGCAGCGCACGCCAAATGATGACTTTGATAGGCATTTTTTTATAGGTACCTTGGGTTACATTATTGTAATTTTCGTAGGGATCACTGTTTTTTTTAAACGTGTTATTGGCTGATCATGTTATTAAAGGTAAATTATTTTTATAGATGCTTAAGTCGTTTTTGAGTATATCAATTAAAAAAAACACAGCAAAGCGTTAGATTTTTCGATTGGCTAATTTAAATAAGTAATAAAACAGAAACTGTCTAATAAAGCATTTTATAAAATAGCAGGTTATCTAGATGACATGACAAAAAAGCTAAAGATGAATCTGCTCCAACTTGACTGGCATTCGTAACAAAATTGGCAAGGATCATACAAAAATATGTTTAACCAGATGAGTTTCCTGACGTATTATTCTTGAACTGGGGTTAGGAGGAACCGGAACCTAGATTCACTAGCATGTAAGAAGACGATTCATAGTGTCCGTGTGATTTTATTTAATAAAAAAAAATTAACTTTGACTTTGACCATAAAAATACAAATCTTTTCTATTTATAATATTAGTTTAGATATAGTACTTACTCGTAAGTAAATTTCAAATACCTAATATCAATATTACAAGCTAGGGAATAATATTGATTTTATAATAGATTTTTACATTAGCTGGTAAAACAAGCTTCAACAAGATACCAGCTTGTTTAACCAGCAAATGTTAATCACAATATCTTCCGAGGATATTAACAAGCTGATTAGATACTCCTACGGTATGTAAGTAGTTACTTACCTTCAATAATTTTATGCTAGCTACATAATTAGTTATGCGGAGCTGTGGGAATTGCAGCTCATAATGTACGCGTGGAGGCTTCACTGGAATTGTTTATCAACGTTTAACAGCAACATTTTAGTACGAATCCGACTGGAATATTCTACTACGTGATTTATAACGAGTAAATATAATAGCCAAAATAAACTTTAATGTATATGTAACTAGGTGCTGCCCGCGATTTTGCACGCTTCCCACGCTTCCAATTAAAAAGTAGCCTATGTCCTTTCTCAGGCTTTAGACTATCTGTGTATCAAATTTCATTTGAATCGGTTCAGTCGTTTTGGCGTAAAAGCGAGACAGACAGACAGAGCTACTTTCGCATTTATAATTAAGTAAGCAAGTAAGGATAAGATAAGGATTGACATACTGCAAGCAAGCTATTTACATGTACAAATAGCTGATAAGTTTATAAATAATCAGAAATTAATCACGTAATAGTACAATCTATCCCTTCTAATATTATAAGTGCGTAAGTAACTCTGTCTGGCTGTCTGTCTGTCTGTTACGTTTTCACGCCTCAACCGCTAAAACGATTTTGATGAATTTTGGAAATTGATGGGACCTTCGAGAAGGACATAGGTTACTTTTTTGTAAGTAACACGCGTGCGAAGCCGCCGGCAGTAGCTAGTATAATATAAAAATCAATTGCCGTGTGTAAGTCTCGCAACTCGAAAATAGCTTGTAAACCAAATATTCAAATCGATCATTTGAATATTTGGTTTACAATCACATTAAGTTTAATTGATACAAAGTTCATCGTGTCATCTAGTATACAATAAAATAAATGACACGTCAAAAAGTTAAGATATCTGAGGGCTGTTTAAACAATCGATAGATAGCTTAACAAGCTGCCTCCTATCTGGCCTTTATTAGCATTGCCATTCAACGTGGTACTGCCTCCAGTGTCATTAGGACGCTGCCCTCTAGAATAGAAGTGATCTGAATCAGTTGCAACGGGTATTGTCAGTACCTACTGTATATATATGTAATTTGAATTAAAATAAATAGTTACCTAATCGTGCCATGATATAATTTTCGTCCATACCTAGGTACCTACTTAATAAATTGTCAAAATGTGTAATGGCATTTAACCTTTTTATCTTATTCACCAACTAGAATACCTACTATCAGGAAACCCAATTCTATAGCCATGCAAATATCTATCGGGTTCAGGGACAAGCGGAAACTACAAATATATAAGGGGGTACATAGGCAACTAAACATGCCGGCTCATCTCGCATCCTCTACACAAGAGCGCGGGTGATTTGTACCTACATCCGCAATGTGTCACGACCCAACCCCACGTGTTTGATTGATACAGATTGGAGGATAAAGCTGAAATATAAACATTTGTACGGTAAATGAGTACAAATGGGCAGGGGCGGACACACCACAGACTATGGAAAATCATTGTCAAATGATTGAAAACTGATTATTTTTTTCGAAGTACAGTACTGGCCAGCAACACGATATTTTTTGCATAACAGATTTTGATATCTCTATATCTATCTATCTATCTAATCTATCTATCTATCGATCTATCTATCTAATTTCTTTAAACAAGCATTTCTTGTATATATATATGTAAATAATATAATCTGAACTCGAAAACGGCTCCAACGATTTTCATGAAATCTAGTATGAAGTGGGTTTCGGGAGCGATAAATCGATCTGGCTAGGTTTCATTATTAGAAAACGTCGTCTTATCCGTGTTTTATACCGAGCAAAGCTCGGTCATCCAGATACTTTTTATTAATTCAGACGACAAATTAATTTTAACTGAGATAAACTCATGATGATCATGGCGCATGCAACTGTACCGAAATATCCAGAAGCAGAAAAACTCACATCATGATAAATATCCCGTTTTGAGTGAAAATTACATAAACTATCTTAGTTATTAATTGTATATTAAATTTATTTTGAGCAAAGAAATGGTATAGATTGAAGTTCTTTTTTATATAAATAAATATTGGACGAAAATGCACGCAACACTATCAAGCCCCAAACTAAGCATAACTTGTATTATGGTTACCGTATCATATAATTTTTAATACATAACAAACATTATTACTTTGCATGATATGTATAAAAGCTAAATGGATATTTAGGTTAAGATTTCGAAGAATCCATTTCTGAACAGCTGAAAATATTTGTGATATATATGTTTCAAGGTTCTCTGTTACATCCTAGTATCTCCGAAAGTACCAATGTTCTACACTACATGATTCATGCATTTCATGAACATGTCGAAGATGTTGTGATACCAATATTAGGAACTAAAATTTGTAACAATGTTTTGTACTTACTAAAGTATGCTATAATAAAACCTTTAAAGTATAAGTTGACCAGTATACTTAGGGTTTGTATTAATGCTATTGGCAAATCCAGACAACAGAGTTTTGCATTTTGACTTGACGTTTTTACTACTTATATTATTTTTATATACCTGCAGACCAATTACAAAAAATGCGGGATTATCTTCATACCTCATATCGACCATTTCAACCCATGTTTATGACTGGTAATTTATTTCACATGCATTAAACTGACACAGTATTTAAATATCAGAAGAAATGTAAATGAATCAGTAAATCAGGTTTACTAAAATATACATTTATGATCATAATGTAGATTTGGGCGAAATATCAGGCAGGTAATAAAATGCTAAGAAACCTTCCAGAATCATATTCAAAGTCAAATATATAATTTTGTCAAAGAACCTTATTCGTAACCACCCTCTTACATTGCAAAAAAGAGATGGTTTTATGTATAGACTCCCATATTATAAAAATAAATTAGCCAAGTGCACGTGACAGCGCACAGTTTAGGCTTCCGAAATCAATAAGGATAAGAATAACTTTTGGACATTCCCCAAACAAATATAACGACATAACAAAACCAACGTTTTCACGTGGTAACGTCTTTTAAACCGATGAACGCCGGCTGCACGCATGAAAAATTGTCACGTTCCGCCTGAGCCGAGCGTGCAAGTGCACGATCGGCCTAAGCGTTAGGCTTGTGACGCATCTTAATAGGTTAAAAGTATGCAAGTTTTCATCAGTGTTTACGACAATGATGCGAATAGCGAAACTATAAAGGTTCCTTGTGAACTTCGGAATTCTATAAAGTACTTTGTGGATTAGACAAAACATCCGTCATTGATGATATATGAAAGTGTTTGTCGAATATATTGTGATTCATCTTTTATATATATAAAGCTTCTGTGCGTGTGTTTGTAATTAAACTCCTCCTAAACAGCTGGACCGATTTTGATGTTTTTTTTGTGTGTGTTCAAGTGGATTCGAGAATGGTTTAGATGTACATTTTTTTTTTCATTTTTAAACTTTCAAATGCGCGGACGAAGTTGCGAACGGGACAGCTAATTATTATTATTATTATAAGATTCACATTGATAACACATAGTATTTCACTTTCAAAACTTTCGTGAGTTGTACTATACATTTTGATAAACACGGGCTTTACTCACGTATTATTTTGTCGATGGAGAATCTTCATCAGGGTTAGTTTGATCCGCGGTCCGCTCGTTGCCGTTCGAGTTCACGGTTCGCACTGCGGGTGAGGTATCTCGCGGCGCGAGTCGTGCGTGCAGGTAGAGGGGGAAACGTTGTCACGGCAGGCGGTAACAAATTTGGTGCTAGTACTGGCCCTTCGACTTCGCCACTCGTGCCCTCATATGTATAATAACATCATTTATTTATATTTCTATTGATCAACTTATGAAATTATCAAGAATTATCAATCACAAAGTGAGATTGAGAATGGTTCGGCGATACTGCTCTAAATGTTTGCTCATCTATATTCTTGTATTACTTATGACCTTATGGCTCATAATCCCTACTAATATTATAAATGCGAAAGTAACTATATCTGTCTGTCTGTCTCGTTGTAACGTTTTCACGCCTAAACCGCTGAACCGATTTTGATGAATTTTGGTATAGAGATAGATGGTACCTTGGAGAAGAACATAGGCTTTTTATGTAGGTACCACGCGTGCAAAGCCGCGGGCAGCAGCTAGTAATATATGTCTGGTTGGCCTGCCAGCTCAGTTGGTAGTTGCTCTGCCTTCTGCGCTGCAGGTTGAGAGTTCGATTCCCTCCCAAGACACACATTTGTGTTACGAACAAAGATTATTGTTCTGTGTCTGAGTGTTATAAAGTATCTTATGTATGTGTTTAAAAAAATATGGGTATTCTATCAGGCATCACCATAGTACAAGCTATGCTTAGTTTGGGGCTAGATGCTGTTGTGTGCATCCACCAATATTTATTTATCTATACTTACATTATAAAGAGGAAAGATTTCATTGTTTGTATGTTTGTATTGAATGTGTTCCGAAACTAATGGACATATTTGAAAAATTATTTTATCGTTGGAAAGCTTTTTCAACGCGAAGCTGGGTGCGGACACCTAGTTTATTTATATACCTACTACACTTATGTAATCTTTCACGTCCTAATAATAAAATAACCGTGAACGATAGTAAATTATATTTTGCCGCATTATGTGGTTATAATAAAGCTTGTCCCAGCAGGAATTAATTAGCCAGCACTAAACGAAATTATGAAGGCCCTTTATATTAAATTATTTTGATAATAACGTTTAACCGCTGTAGGTACCTACCTCAAACCCCACCTCTACAAGGTTGAGTTTGGAGCGTTGTCAGCTGAATAAGTACTTCATCATTATCATCCACAGACCGATTTCACCCTCTGTTGGGTTATACACCTCCCTTTGTATGTGCTATTCCTTTCGGTATTGTGCTAGCTTCATCCAGGTCAGGCTTGCGATACCGTCTGCCCATCTCAATCAGTATTTACCTTACTAAAATTTCGTTGAACAAGAGACACGACAACTTCAAATAGTCACACGCCCTACTTCTTCTTCTTATCGTATTAGTAGTTATTTCTAACCAGTGTGGTGAAAGGATTAAAGTGCGCCTCAGAGACTCCTTTTGAGCACTTAGGTAAGCCTTAATGTATGCTCTCGACCTTGCCGACAGGACCCGCAGGAAAGACGAGTCAGTACATGCGGTGTCGGTTCGGTTGCAGGTGCAGAACGGCTGGTACCGAGCCGGGCTTGTTTCAAGTTTTCCTTCTCTATTGCTAGCTCTTCTGTTAGTCAGTAGGGGGACTAATCCCCAATAATTTGAAGACTATCGCAGCCCTACTTAAATGACTATACTATTAAAAATAATTGAACAGATTTTAGTTTACATTTTTAATGTGTAACTTCATGAAAGCATAGAAAACAAATCAGAAACAAGATTGTAGATAAAGTAGATGTGCAATTTACCCTAAATATGCAAGTACTGGTTCAAGTTTCCGCTAAGTTCTAGCAAATTCCAATTTCTGTTCGGTGCATTTGGGATTATATGTACTTACAACTAACTCTAACTCGGGTAACTTTCGCTTGCCAGAACCCAAACTTGAATCAACGTTGTAAGTAACTCAGAAGTAATCTAATTACTGTGTTCACTGCGAAGTAATCAGGTCTACTACTATGCAGAACTTAAATGAAGGTAAGTGTATGTATGTATGTAGGTATACCTATTCGTTAGACATAAGAAATAATGTAGGTAGGCATTATATAAAAAATATGGATTCTTCGTTTGTCATTGCATGAAGTAATAATAATAAATCATTGTTCATTATCATAGTTAAGTGTTACAATAGAAAAAATATATATTTATTATTACACTATAATATTTATTATGTAGCTATACTTAGGCAACTGCTTACAATATACCGGAACTAGGAGAACCTGTGTCTCGTGAACATAGCATTGTTAATTTAATATTTTTTACTCGCTTTATTGCATGTTTTATTCAGTTATCTTAGCGGATTTTTAATGAATAAATTGTGACTACATGGGACAAGTATAGCCAATAGAATTATATGTGTATTATGGTGCAATGTGATTTCAACAACGAGAAATTCCAAGAAAATTCTAGACGGCTATTCCGCGATGACGTTTAGAATTGACAAGGGACCATCGACTAAGACTTCATTTACAAACAAATTGACTTTAAACAAATACTACTACAAACAAACACTTGACACTGGCAAAATTGACGTTTTTATGTCACATACCACTAACAAAGAAGAAGAAGTAAGAAGTTTATATCCCAAAAATATCGCGATACAAAATAGTTTTTATGAAGGCTTCTTTTCTTAGGCACTACCGCTTGGCACTACTAGGAGAGTGAAGGGAAATTTTAATTTCCCGTGCCACTACTATTCTTATTGGCTAATTAATCGCATACTATAAAATCTGCCGTGGATTACCTCAGTACCAATGGCACTACTAATACTAGTTTAGGTCTGTCAGGAGCATTTGGACAGATTCCCAGCTGGACAAATTAGCGACTGGACAGAGTAGAGTCAGGAGAAAAAGTTGAATCAGATCGAAACTAGTTGGTTAGGTTATGTTAGAGTATAAAAAACAACGCGCAAGGCGAGCGAGCAAAGCGAGCGTGCCGCGGCAGCGGCCGCCGAAGCGCCAGAAGTATATAGTTCGTCTGTCTAGATACATAACTGTGTTACTACCCACAAAAAGTTCACGGGAAAGTAAAATTTCCCTTCACTCTACTAGTAGTGCCAAGCGGTAGTGCCTAGGAAGACAAACGTTTATGAATAGCTTTCAAAACATTCGTGAGTGTACTATAACGTATACCAGCATTTTGATAAACACGGATTTCACTTACGTATTATTTTGTTGATTTAAGCACCGGTAACTGTCTCGATTCATCTAGAGAATCGTCATCATGGTGAGTTTGATCCGTGAGTTTGCTCGCGTTCACGGTTCGCGAGCGGCAAACTTTCGTATGTAAATACATACGAAAGTTAAAATGAATCGAGTTTCATTTTCTCGAGTTATTGTTGTATTGTTATTATCAACTTTAGAAGAGTTATTTCTTCATCAGACTCTGGCTTAATAGATAACTTCTCAATTTATAAGATACTGGTAAATAAGAGCTATTTTTGTTTGTCCAATAACCCAGAGTTAATTAATTTCGCAATATAAGATGAAATTGTTACGTGTCATTCGTATAATTACTACTCAACCGATATTTCCTTTTCCGACACGCAAGACGCTCTTATAATTGTGTTTCTGTACATAAGAATTTATCCGTATTGTCATGTTCCATGCTCACTGCTGACGACAGTGAGCTTATAGAGCGCTTTCGCAATGGTCGTGTTAAAATATTATATATATTATACAGTTATGTGATGTGAATACCTTGACAGCTATTTAAAAGCTTGAAAAATATTCAATTCTATGATTAATTTAAGTTATTGGTAGCATTGAATCAATAAACTGCTGACTATGCAGAAATTGAAACATTATTACTAACGAGTATTTTATTGATTAGCGTAGAGTTCCGTTTGCTCTCTCTAGCGGTCTTTGTGTTTTCTCTAAACTAATTGGAAGTTCGTTTGACTGGAACTCAAAACGCAGTTTGTTATTACTAGGTTCCAAGGAATCTACAGAGACTCGCCTAGCTTTGCCTTTGTAGGTTTAGCTTTGCCTCTGCAGGTCAGTAGGTACTTGGTAAGTTGTGAAGAGTGTGAATGAGTTGTGAAATAGTGGCCATTTCTTCTCTGTAAATAATTGTATACTTATTAATAATTAAGTAGAACTAAACATTACATTTACCTAATTTCTTAACACGATGAGCATGGGTCAATTACGCTTAACGAGTACAGTGGCGAAAGAGTAAAATAACACTAGGCCTAGAAAAGTGGGCGAGCTGGTGTTCATGCACTCGCCCGAGCACTCATCAAACTGTTCATACAACTGAGTACTCGACCCAAAGAGCAAAGTACTCATTACGTGTAATCGGCCCATAAAGATCTATGAAAGTGTCTGAAACTGAATTCCATTACAACTCATCATCGCGGGAAAATGCTCTATGAGTTGACATTTCTAAATCCAAACATTGTCCTTCAATGTCCTTGGACATATTTCCAGAAGTCAAGTAAGTCAAAGTCAAAAAGTCAAGTAATTTTTTTAGGAGTGCACGAAAGAAACCTCCACGTGGTGCACTCTGGTAACAACTAGACCCGGTAACGCAGGGTTTAGGTTGGCCAATTCTTTCAACATAATGATACAACAACAACCTCAACGCCCTAAGGGCCAACATCACCAACTATTAATGCCAGCATTGACAGTTGTTACTATAAACATAGAAGGCTTTTCAGATGAAATGTCGGTATTACTGTCACTAACTAAGCCGAACGACAAAGTGTGACATCCTATGTGTACAGGAAACTCACCGTTGTATTAACCATCAAAGGCCACAAGTACCCGGCTTGACACTCGTAGCCGAGACTCCAGAAATACGGCAGAGCGGTGTATGCGAAACCTGTGGTTAACATTATTTCTGTGTCCAGCAGCACAAATAACTCCATCGAACTCATAACAATAGATATCGGGACATGTACTGTAACATCTATGTATAAACCGCCAAATCAGCCCTTTGAGTTTATAAAACCATCTAACTTTGATATCCGTGCATCAAAAATAATAATAGGCGACTTTAATAGCCATAGCGTTTCATGGGGCTACCGAGATACAAACGACGATGGCAACGATGCAGTAGAAGAATGGGCTGAGTCTCTGGAGCTGTCCTTGCTGCACGATTCAAAACTTCCACCATCTTTTAATAGCCGCAGATGGACGAGAGGCTATAACCCCGATTTGATATTTTTGAGTTCAACCATTAGCCCCTTTTGCCAAAAGTCTGTGTGCCCTCCAATCCCACACACTCAGCATAAACCAATTGTATGTCAACAAGCGGCCTTAAGACCATTGCAGGTCCCTTTCAAACGCCGCTTTAACTTCATGAAGGCAAACTGGGAGCAGTTATCAAAAGACGTTGACATAAGATTACTCAACAGCATAGAACCAACTTCTACCAACTACGGCCACTTTGTAGATGTCATATGGACTGTATCCCGGCGTAACATTCCAAGGGGCTGCCACAGATCCTACATCCCGGGTCTAGATGCAGACTCCGCCTCACTACTGGCACATTACGAACAGCAGTATGCCAGCAATCCCTTCTCCGAAGAGACAATTATGGCTGGAAACGAATTGCTGCACATGGTTAGTGAGAGCCGCAAAAAGACTTGGATGAACACGATAACTGGCGTTGACATGACCCATAATAGTAAAAAAGCTTGGCAAACCATCCACAAACTCACTGGCGAACCTCCCGCAGCTACAAATCCTGGACAAGTGACGGCTAACCAAGTTGCTACACAACTTCTTTTAAACGGCAAGCCTCCTAAAAGGATGCGAAAAGTTCAAAGTCCACACTACCAACATGAAACTTCTGATAGACTGAGTAAGCCGTTCACGATTACGGAAGTAATAGACGGCATTAAGGCATTGAAAACTGGAAAAGCTTGCGGAGTAGATGACATAACAGTTGAGCAAATCAAACATCTTGGTCCAGTGGCAAAGTCGTAGCTTTTGGCTCTGTTCAACACCAGTTTGGAGCAAGCAAAGATACCACAGCTCTGGAGGAAATCAAAGGTGATCGCTCTTTTAAAACCAGGCAAATCGCCCGATGATCCCAAAAAGTACCGGCCAATCTCACTGTTATGTCACACATATAAACTTTTCGAACGGCTTCTATTAAACCGCCTCACACCAGAGATTGACTCAAAGCTGATACCCGAACAAGCTGGATTCCGACTAGGAAAGTGCTCCTCCAGCCTAGTTCTTAAACTTACACAGCATATTGAGAATGGCTTTGAGTCAAACAAAGTAACGGGTCTTGCTCTTGTAGATCTGTCAGCAGCTTATGACACGGTGAACATAAGTCGACTTCTAACCAAAGTGAAACTCCTTACCAACGATGTAGGCTTTATCCATATTCTGGGAGAACTACTACGCAACCGTCGCTTTCAGGTACATTTGCACTCAGGAAAAAGCAGGTGGCGTAACCAAAAAAATGGAAGTGTCCTAGCCCCAGCTCTGTTCAATATATACACCAACGATCAGCCTAGTACCCCCTTAACAAAGCGATTCCTATATGCGGATGACTTGGCTCTGGCTGCACAGACGACTACGTTTGAGGAGGCGGAGGAAAACCTGGAGATGGCTTTGAACCAAATCAGCATATATTACGAAGAGAATGGTCTCAAACCCAATCCTTCCAAAACCCAAGTAAGTGCTTTTCACTTGCGCAACCACCAAGCAAATCGCACGCTCAACATACGCTGGCAGGGTACTAAGATCGAACATTGCTCGCACCCAAAGTACCTCGGGGTTTCTTTGGATAGGACTGTAAGCTTCAAAACCCATTGCTCTATAACCAAAGCAAAAGTGAGTAAACGCAATAACCTGCTGCGCCGATTGACCACCACTAAAAGGGCGTCGTCACCTGACGTGTTGCGCACAACCGGCATGGCATTATGCTATTCAGCCGGCGAATTTGCGTGCCCTGTTTGGCACCGCTCCGCTCACGCTGAGCAAGTCGACGTGGCGCTTAATGAAACTTGCCGCTCGATAACTGGCTGCCTCAAACCGACTCCACTGAACATGCTCTACCCGCTTGCAGGGATTGCTCCCCCATCTGTACGACGAGATGTCGCTTGCACAATGGAAAAGTCGAAGCAGGAAAACGATTACCGACATCCCTTCTACGGAAAGCAGCCTCCAAAAGCGCGATTAAAAAGCCGTAAAATTTTTTGCACTCCACTACAGCGGCCGAAGAACACCCAGCCACTCTTAAGATCACGATCTGGAAGAAGAATCACCCAGCACCACCCGACTTTAGATGGCAGGAACACCTGCCCCCCGGACGTGATCTTCAATGGTCTGTTTTGAAGTCCATAAACCGACTGCGGACCCAAGTCGGCTGCTGTAGAGAAAGCATGTGCAAATGGGGCTATCGCGACTCTGCTTGTGCCCAATGCGACTGCGGAGCTCCCATCTAAACAATGTCTCATCTACTCGTCTGCCCCTTGTGCCCTTACACCTGCACAAGGGTTGACCTAATGGACGCCACGGACGATGGAGTGAGGGTGGCAATATTCTACTCTAACCTAATCTAGTTGTATTCATTGACACGCAAGAAGAAGTAATTGTTTTTTTATGTAATTAAATCACAAGGACCACTTCGAATCGTCTTCTAACATGCTAGTGAATCTAGGTGCCGGTTCCCCCTAACCCTATTTAAAGAAGAATCCGGCAAGAAACTCGTCTGGTTTTAACACATTTTTGTATGACCCTTGCCAATTTTGTTACGAATGCCGAGTCGAGTTGGAGCAGATTCATCCCAAGCTTTTTTGTCATCCAAATAATATGTTATTCTATAATATGCTTTAACAGACACTTTCTTATTACGTTTTTTAATTTGGCAATTGACTAATCTAACACTGCGCTTGGGACCTTGTTATACTTATTTAGTTAAAGCAAGATGACCGTGATAGGTATAATATACCAAGCTGGATCACTATTTTATCAAAGAAAATCGATTAATGAACAAATTGGAATTCCAACACCAAGATTACTTGAAAGTTAAAGCAACAATGTTATCTAGTTTTAATGAAATAACGAAGAGTATCAAAACCCTTAAAGTTCCATCTCATTGAGCGTTTTCAACTCCTTTGATGGAACGAGGGATAATAAGATAGCGAACTTTTGCCAAGCATTAGCGGGAGCTTTTTAGCTTTTTGCTTCAGATGGGTTTTGTAATAATTAGTATTTTATAATTCAAAAGTAAAGAAGAATTAGTTAACGCATCTATTTATGCATTTAAAATATATTTAGCAAACAATAAGTGAGAATAAATGCGAACTAAATTGTCTGGTACGTATATAACCTCTTACACAATTTTATAATACTACACTTCATAATGTCAAAGAAAGTGATGATGATTCTTAAAAACAATTGAGATGATATATTGGATTCTTCGTTTGTCATTTCATGAATTAACATAGCTCCGCTAATTTAATATGTTTTACTCGTTTTATTGCATGTTTTATTCAGTAATGTTAGCGGAACTTTAATGAATAAATTGTGACTACACTATGGGACAAGTGAATTTGAACATTTGAATTATATGTGTATTATGGTGCAATGTAATTTGAACGACGAGGAATCCCAAGAAAATTCTAGACTGCCATTCCGCGATAACGTTAAGAATTGACAATTGACCATCGACTAAGACTTTATTAACAAACAAATTGACTAGAAACAAATATAAACACTTGACACTGGCAAAGTTGACATTATTATGTCACATGCCATTAACAAAGAAGAAGACGTTATATCCTAGATAGATAATGGTTTCAGGCGTGTCTTTGCGGAAATCCCTTACAAAATATAGATGGAGAAATATTTAGTATAATCCTGCAATCACATTAGAATAGATTGGCGGGTTAGTATAAATATTTGTCTACATATTATATGATACACCCTTTTATTTTTATGAAATACAAACCATTAAGCAGCCAGCAGTCATTTAAACTTTCCCAATAAGTATCTCATTAAATAACCATCATTTTATGAATGCATTCCATTCCAACTTCATATGACTTCTTTATTATCGAAGAGTGCCAATTATTTTGATCATTGCAAAACTGTATTCAATTACGTTTTTTGGGTCATTACTTTTCTTTTATTCTTACTGGATAATTCCATTGAACACATAACTTACTCTCGTAATATGCTTTAAAATAATGTCAGTGCTCTGTTCAATGGATAAGGCGAGCTTCCACTTTATAAGCATTGATATGCAAATGCATCGGTGCTACAACAAATGTGTGGAGTGCATATGTCAGATTATCTGACAGCTCGTAGGAGTCAACCTTAGATATCGTTCTATGAGGCGGAGCTGATCACACCTGCCATTGTTAAGAACATCTATTGTGTGTGAGCTTATTAGAGCAATCATATTCCAGAGACTGTTTAAATGAGTAGAACCGTGAGTCATTCTATTTTGTATCGTATCTCATTAACATAAATGTCACCCCAGAATTCTGCTATTAAATTATAGACGTACTTTAGGTAGGTACGTATGTGCAATGGTTTGTGTAAGTACCCAATTAACGTACTCCTAAGTACCTTCTTTCGTCTGTAAATGTGTTCATTAGATACAGCTATTTAATAATGTTTCCATGAAAATTCGTATTATGTTTGTTGGAAAAGAGAAGAAAGCAAAACAGAAGAAAGTATCATGGTACGTAATTTATGAGTAAATTAGAAATAGGTATGTAATTATAACAGCCAGTTAATCAGCATTGACCTACATTACTCAAGTAAATAACACTGTATCGCTTTATAACCTGACCTCCAAGTCCCAAACCTATTTATGATGTTCAACATCCTTATTTTTAATACCTCGTAAATTTGAGCCATAAACAGTGAATGAAGGTGTTGGTACTTTTAGTTAATTATAAAATGTAATAATACTGAGTAAATGAATTGTTCAATCTAATACACGTATGATTGCACTTTGTGAGAGCACAGCACTAGTGGTACCCCGATCTCCGATCCTAAGGGCGAGGGTTTAAATCCGGTCGTGCATCAATGGATGTTTCTGTTAGAAAAATGTATGTACTTTTTAACCCGTGCTTTCAAACGGTGATGAAAAACATCGTGAGAAAATCGGCTTAATTTAGTTATAAAATTGTTATATATAGTTTTAAGGTGAAGAACAAAGAATTTTCATTCATTCATTCATTCGTTTATTCATTAATTCATTCGGTATGTCGTAGAACCTAAAAAGTTCGAAGACATGTCCCTAGTGCACGAAAGGAGACTGAAGCGCACTTTAATCCTTTCACCGCACATGTTCGTAATAACTTGTGACAAGAGAAGAAGAAGAAGAAGTACCTACACCTAAATAATGGTAATTTATTCATTATGGTTTGTTCAAGTCGTGAATTATTACATTTTGTAAATTATGTCATTAACATAAATGTCACTTCAGGAAAACAGACGAAAAAACAGACTTATAGACGAAAAGTCTGAACGAATAATTCACGTCTCAAACCAAGAGCCGCTTTTGGTTATACGTGTCTATTATATTGTATGGTATCATCAAGTGTCAATTTTATTAATTGTGATAGGTATTTTTTACTACTTCAAAAAAAGGTTCTAAATACGGTTGTTTTTTTAGATTTTGATACCTTATAACTCCGTTATTTATGAACCGATTTGAAAAAATATTTTTTATGTGAAAGCATATACCTATTTTCCGATTGAAAAATTCTATGGGACAGAAATTTCAACAAAATCGGGGCAGGTTTTTGGTTTTTAAAAAAAAATAGCTGGATGTAAACAAAATTGCGTATTTGTATTTAAATGGAGTCGGTTTTATTTTTGGTTTTTAAAACGTTATATTATATGGTATCATGGGACAAAGTTTATCTGAAATATTTAAAAATTAAGTGTTTAATTTTGAAGGACCCTTTTTAATTGGTTCCTAGAATTGCTTACTTAATTTAATTGCAGCTTTACATTGGGACATAATCCTTATTTATCACAGGGAATGTATGAAAGAACGAATTATTTTCATTATTCCACTCGAGGATCTTTTAGCGATCAGTTAACAAGGCACGAACTTTTCTTTTAGAACTTTATTTTAGCGCTTTTGTATTAAAAAGGAGATAAGAAAAATAAATGTTGACGTATTAGGTATAACATAACCTCGACCTCATTCGTTTTCGTTACTTTTTCAACGCTGTCAAACGCAAAACTTTTTATCTAGATACTCGTGTGTGGGTACAAAAAATATGTTATTACGGAGACAGATGCTAGTCTGATTACGTAATCACACCTATAAATCTGAGAGACAGTTCACATCGGACTTCCGTCGCTGGCGGCTAATCTATCTCAACAACTGCGGAACTCGTTCCAGCAAGTAGCCAGTATCTACACATAGCAATTGAGGTTAATAAAGTAATCAAATGAATTATGGCCTTTTTGTATGCTAATGATTTAGTAATTAATTTAGCAATGTAGTTTAAAAACTTTGATTAATCTCTAAAACGTATAAGCATCCCAGTAAATGAATAAATAATGCCGGACATTTCACACAGCTTCATTTGGCCCCAAAGTATGTTTTTGTGCATACATATTTTATTATCTTTTTATATATATATATATATATATAAATCTTCTGTGCGTGTGTTTATAATTAAACTCCTAAACGGCTGGTATATTTTTTGAAGTGAAAACTTCTTTTAGCGCGGTACGCATATTTTTAGATGAGGTAAAATCTCTGGATTCGCGACACCGTTACCGTCTAGGGCGAAACGGAGCCGGCTGCCGCACTCGCCCCATTTGATTATAAACCTTAATTCACATGTTTACAGTCTACTTTTGTATGGAGAAGTTTACTGAGTTAGGTTCTTTGATATTTTATCTACATTTTGAACAAAAAATATTGCATCATCTGTGTTCGTTCAGTATTTGATTGGCAGATTTATTACTAAACTCTAACGCGCTAAAATAAGTTTTCACTTCTGTCGGCACTCCCGGTGTGCAACCCGATTTTTTTTTGTGTGTTCATGTGGATTCGAGAATGGTTTAGATTTTGTAAACGCCCGGACGAAGTCGTGAACTGGACAGCTCGTATTATGTATATTATAAATACATACATATTATACATAGAAACACCCTGACCCGAGACAAATAATTGCAGATCATACAAACATTTGTCCCGCGGCGAAAATCTAACCCGCAACATTCTGCGTCTCAGCTCGGCCTTGCCACAGAGATTGAATACGCCTTGAAGAAACGTAGCTACCTACATATTATGTACTGGTACAAATCTTATATTTTAATCGGTGATATCCACATTTCCTTAACGACGATTAATACAGCATAATCCAGGCCATCGATCCATGTAGCTCATAACTTGACAACGACGATATCTCCCAGTGGAATGGATGATTATATTCCGCTGTTGCATTCGAACGGTAACAAATTGTAATTCAATACATTGACACGATCGTTCGGCGTAATGGCAGGAAATTTCACAGCTGCTCCACATTTATTGGAATATTAAAAAATGATTCCGCGCGAGGTAATAAAGAAAGAATTCAAGATTATTTTGTCCTTATTTTGATAAATTCTTTAATACTTTTAATAAAAGCAGCTAATGTTGACTACCTAATATAGCAAAGGAAGTATTCGAAATATTACAATTTAAATGGCATGGAGCATCAATGTTTAGACAGGAAGATGGGCGAAGGCGATTTTATAATTGGATTCTGAGTGGAATACTACTGAGTAACCTTAGAATATTCCTAGTACCGAATACTTGTGAGTACATACGTGTTGCACAACATCTAAATAATTTATTTAATAAACGGACATGATGGGCTCGCTACATGCAACCATGGCATGTCGCCAATGAGTTCATTATAAACAATTAACATTTGGCTACAATAACTACTTACTCACTTTGTGTTTTGCTCTCTTGTCTCTCCGTTCTGGATATTCTGATCATTCTCTTTCCTATCGCAAAGCTATGCTTAGTGTTTTTGTTTATTGGTAAGTTTTGATTCTCAGATCTGTAATCATTTTTATTTTAAACCGACTTCATCAAAAAGGAGGAAGTTCTCAATTTGTCGGAATCTTGTTTTCATGTACTTCGATACCTCGCTGTCTCTCATTGGAGCGGTACGTTTATTTGGCCTACCTATATTATATATACAAAATACATATTATAGGTACATATTATATACATATTATATACAAAATACATTTACTTTCTACTAAAAATGTATTATAGGCTCAAATTTCATTCAATGAAGTCGGTTTTCTTTTTAGTTTTTAAAACGTAATTATTATTCAACTTGATGCGTCTACATATTATAACGCCATCTCCCCTATAGGTTTACGAAAAAAATATACCAACATGTTGTGGTTGAGCTCACAGTTATGTATACCTACTCGTTTCAGTTTTTTAACTCACTCTACCTCTTCTCATGAAAGCTTTCACCGAAAGCTTACATTTGAAAAGTAAATAGCACCTTTTTACGCTTCATAAAAGCTAAACGTTGCAGCTTTTTCGTTTTTCATTTTAATTTAAAAGGCCAAACCTTCATTTATCACAGTATTTCGCCAACCACATGTGGAATTTTGCTCATTTCGGTGGTAAGATAGAACGGCATTCGTTGAAGTTTATCTTAGTTTTGGTAATTTCCGTCAAATGAAAAACTGCCTCATTAAAACATTTCATTTCGTTTTACGCAATCCGAACAAAGCCAAGATTGGTCTGGGCAAAAAGAGATAGCCAACTTTAATTGTGAACGAGGATTTCAATTATCTAGGGCAGTAGATGGATTCCTTCTTCAAGTAGAACGATTAAATCTTCGTAAAATATTTCTGTTGATCTCATCTCACAACGTATCTTTTCTTTACAGGTACCTCAACAATGCTGACCCGAAATCATTAAGAGATTTAAAAAAAAAAAAAACGATGTCTCCATTGACTTTTACATTTTGTTCTCTCCAAACGGATCTCGGATGAGAGTGTCTATTGTGAAAAATGTGCAAAGTTAGTGAGTTGTGTGTCTGAGGTGTCGGGAAATGCGGAGATGAGACGTGCGACGACGCGCGACCACTGAGTGCCGGATGCGGCGCGCCAGTGTCTACAGCGTGAGCGAAGGCGTGGAGCGGTGCGCCTGTGTTAGGTATGTCACTTGTCTCTACATGGTATTTTACAACAATTAAGATTTATTTTAGTTTTTTCATACGTTCATTTCCATACCTAGACAAATTCGGAAATGTCTCTGTCGGACGTGAACAGATCTTGATGAGATTTGGTAAGGAGATAAATTGTGTCTTAGGGAAAGACATAGGCTACTTTTCACGTAGGTAACACGCGTGCGAAGCCACGGTCAGAAATTTGTAATACATATACCTTAGAGATGAATCAAGGTTAAATAAATCCTCAAAAAGTATCATATTCCATGTAACATTCAGTCAGCCATTCAAAAGTTATCTATAGCTGAATAAGTATCTACTGATTCAATTTCGTTCAGTTACAGGAAGTTCTGGGAAAATCGTTTTCATAACATTTAACTTGGTTTGATTTATCGTTGGAAATTCACAAACCAAATGGAATTCATTTATTCAACTCACCAGTAATCAAATGGTATATATTTTATTATATAACACAAAAGACTTTATTTTCAGAATAATCTTTAATACGTTGAATCGATAAACTCGTGGTGAGTAAATTAAATCTATTCCTGGAATGGTATGCAGCTTTAGCGATAATATCAGTCCAGTAGATATAACGATTTAGAGTATGAGATAAGTTTCTCACCGTTCGTGTTTAGACAAACTGTAAATTGTAAACGATGATTATCTGTATGATTCATACGAATAAGTTTGTTAGGTATATTGTATCTTTCTATCGTTTTCTATTTTCTATCGTTTATCGTTTATTGTATCGTTTTAGGTTTCTATCGTTGAAATTGACACCGAAAACATAACAACGTTTTCGGTGTCAACTTTGTCAACTTTAATGATTTACAATCATATTGTTGAATAAGTCTTTAAAATATCTAATAATAACAACTTTTCAACATAGATATTTTTGACCTCTCTCTCTTTCTAAATTTAAGCTCGCAGTTAGGAACGAACTGCAAGCTTCGCATACTTTTTAAGTCATCATATCATTATACCAGCTTTTAGGAAGTCCACTGCTGGACAAAGGCCTCCCCAATTGATTTCCAGGAAGAACGATTTTGAGCCCTCTCCATCCACCGACTTCCTGCGATCTTTACAATGTCGTCAGTCCATCGGGTGGGGGGTCGTCCTCGTTCGTTTTCCTGTCCTTGGTCGCCATTCGAGAACTTTTACTCCCCAACGGTTATCGGTTCTGCGAGCTATATGGCCTGCCCATTGCCACTTCAACTTGCAAATTTTGAGTGCTATGTCGGTGACTTTGGTTCTTCTACGGATTTCCTCGTTGCGTATTTTATCATCTCAAAACGAAAGTCTTTAATAAGTGCGTGTTGCCAGTGATGACATATGGAACTGAGACTTGGTCGCTAACTATTGGCCTCATACACAAGCTCAGAGTCGCGCGAGCTATGGAGAGAGCTCGCGCGAGCTATGTTGGGTGTTTCACTACGTGATAAAATACTTTTTAAGTCACTTAGTGTTGAATATCTCTTTTTATTAGTTGTATCAGTTTAATTTTTTATTTTTAATTTTCTTTATATTGTTAAAAAATGTCCACTAATTTCTTCATTTTAAGTTTTATAAATTAGTAGAGACTTCGTTAGATTAAGTATTCTCATATAATTATTAAGTAATATTATATTTTAGTTCTGTTTGATCTCCCAACAGTTTTTCGATACAGATACTCGTTTGGATACAGATATTAAGCTTTCAAGTGACAATTTTTGATAGTCAAGGTTTTCAGAATTGTAGGATATACGCTGAAATTATAAGGAAAATTATCACGGCTCGTGAGGCTTTACTAAATTAGGAGAAACAGCCAGAATTGCAAAACTTAAAAACGAAACGACTCACGAAATCTCCATCCTAAATTCATTTATTTTGCTATATATGTAGATAGTATATAATTAATTCAGGCGTGACTTTGTAGAAATCTATTACAAAACATCAAAGACATAGATACATATTTAATACTATTCCGCCAATCTATTTTTCAAAATCTAAATGATGTTGAATTGGTTTGGGACCTGACCACTAGTCATTCTCATCTATGTCACATGCGCTTGCGCTTTATTTTGAACATCTTTAGCCGACCTAAAAAAAGGAGGAGGTTCTAAATTAAATTTTAACTTTTTTATGTTTATTACCTCTGAGCTCTGTCATTTATGAACCGATTAGAACATTTTTTTATTTGAAAAGACTTTCCGATTAGGTTTTTAAATCATAATAACTGGAAAAAATATGTTATCCAAGTAAAAGAAATGTCATAATATACTTTCCTGTGACTTTCCATTTATATTTACGAATTTAGAAAAATTATAAAGTACTAGAAAGCGTAAAATAAATGCCTTCTTCAAAAAAAGGAAGAAGCTCAAAATTCGGATATATTTTTTTTTATATCTATAAAATCATCAATTTCTTTTTAGTTTAAAAAACATAACATATTTATTTTATTTATTTAGTTTATTTAACAATCGATTTATACAGCTGAAACATCATTTTCAAATAAATAAATAAATAATCCTGGACATGTCACACAGCATCATCTGGCCCCAAAGTAAACAGAGCTTGTGTTATGGGTACCACATGACTGATATACTACTTATACATATTTTTTTTTGTAAATACATACATATTATACACATAGAAACAACCAGACCCGAGACAAATACTTGCAGATAATACAAACATTTGCCCGCGGCGGGAATCGAACCCGCAACCTTCTGCGTCTCAGCTGGACCTTAGCCCACTGCGCTACAAAGGTCGTCAAATGTTCTAAAAAAGCCTTTCTCCGGGTACCACGGAGCAGTATGCAATTAACGGCACTTAATCCATGATAGTTCTAATCAATAGGCAACAGCACGTGCCCCATTACAGGAGATAAGGGTTCAATCGCAATGCGCTTAATCCGCGCTCTGCCCAGCCGTGTGAGAACACGTATAACCTTTTAGTCTTTCAAGTTTTAATTCCAATTCTCTCTTTCTGCAAACCGTATCTTAATTATCCAGTTACCGAGCGAAATGTTATTTGCTTATTTACTTTTATTTGTTTACAAGAACCAGATTTTCTGTACGTAATGGTTTTATTCACAGGATTGCTTGAAGACGTTTTGTTTAAAAAACTTTCTATAATTATCTCGTATGTAGGTGGACTCTGTTTCTCTACTAAACTTGGTGATTGGTGTTATGTAGGTACGATAATCTATACTACTATTATAAATTTGAATGTGTCTCTGTCTGTACGTCTCAAGTCAAGCCAAGTAAAAATATACCTTATTCAATCGAATCACAAGGATCACTTTGAAACGTCTTACATACTAGGTGAATTTAGGTGCCAATTCATTAACCCTTTTTTTGAATATAAAACTACCTATACATAGAAAAACACCTAGACAGAAACAAATACTTAAAGATCATACAAACATTTGCCCCGCAACAGGAATCGAACCCGTAACCTACGTCTTAGTCGCGCCTACTTCGTCACAGAGGTCGTTTAATAGATTAATTCTAGGTGAAAGGACACACATAATGTTATATACCTAAGTACCACATGTACGAAGCCGCAGACAGAAGCTAGTTGACAAATACTCCTGATGACCTACAAGGAATCTTAGTACTTCTTCTTCTTCTTCTTATCCTGTCACTAGCTATTTCGAACCAGTGTGGTGAAAGGATTAAAGTGCGCTTCAAAGGTTCCTTTCGTGCACATGGCACATGTCTTCAACCTTTTAAGTTTAACTGAAACATGAGATAAATAGATGTATTTATCTCATGTTTCATCTCATGTTTTTAAATAGATTATTGTTGTTTTTAGCTCGTACTGTCCCACTGCTGATAGATAGGTGTACCTAATTTAAAAAAAAACATGTATACAATTCACACGTGTTAGAAGTGAAACCTTCAAAAAATAAACGTATATTACGTACACGTATACAAAACACTACGGTTATTGTGATGCCTTTTCTCATGCTTTGTACTACGCATGCTTATTCTACTCATTTTCTCCCACGTTAAATCTTATGAACTTATGTGTCTGTCTCTTTTTACTGTCGCTTTTTCGTTTCATTGACTTTCAAATCACAACGATGCTAAAGAAGTTTTAACTTCAAAAAACAGCCAACGTGCATAGTGCAGGACATAATAATCTAATGTTTTTATTAAACCAACAATCTCTCAATGTTAAAAACCATTGAAATCGTCATTGTTCGAGTATGATGTAGCACGTGAATAGTTCGAGAAATAAATGATAAAGTTAAGGTACCTAGGATACATATAGTATCTTAAGACTAATGTGTAGTTACGTGTTTGTATAATGTCTTAGGCAGGTATCGTGTCTGTGTAATATTAACATTTTAAATTACAAATGAATTAAATTAGGTTGATCGTCAGTGTCAATGCATAAGCTTGGTCGATCGCAGACAATGCTCCTTGATGCGGGCTGCAATGCAGATAGTAATGTCATCTGATAGAGAGCTGAGCTACCATACTATAGTAATAATAATGCCGGACGGCCGGACGGATTGAATTAATTTCTACAAACGATTAATGATGGTAACGTGGCATATAAAACAGATTTATATTTCTATTAAATATAAATCTGTTTATAAAAAGTCTACGTCTATGTTTGTACCAAGTTTAATCCAAATCCGTCCAGCCGTTTGAGAGTGAAGAAATAAACTACCACATACTCTGTGACGCAATGGGCCAAGGCCCGGCTGAGACTCAGAAGTTTGCGCATTTGATTCCCGTCGCGGGACAAATGGTTATATGATCTGCAAGTTTGTCTCAGATCTGTGTGTTCCTATTTATAATATGTATGCATTAAAAAAAAAAGGTATAAGTAGTATATCAGTCATGTGGTACCCATAACACAAGCTCTGCTTACTTTGGGGCCGGATGATGCTGTGTGAAATGTCCGGGATTATATATATCCGGGATTATGTATATATGACGACCACTGGCGCAGTGGGCTAAGACCCGGCTGAGACGCAGAAGGTCGCGGGTTCGATTCCCGCCGCGGGACAAATGTATGTACGATCTGCAAGTATTTGTCTCGGGTCTGGGTGTTTCTATGTATAATATGGTATGTATTTACAAAAAAAAAGTATATAAGTAGTATATCAGTCATGTGGTACACCCATAACACAAGCTCTGCTTACTTTGGGGCCAGATGATGCTGTGTAAAATGTCCGGGATTATTTATTTATTTATTTATTTATTTATTATAAATGCAAAGGTATCTGTTACATATATAGATACAACAAAATATTGTGCGGAGAGGTGTAAATAACTATTACTCACCTGTTGAATGTATAACTATTTTTTTTTCTTTTTTTCTATGTATTTTGCATCGACAGGTAGCGCGGGCGCGGGTGCGGGTGCGGGTGCGGCGGGTGCGGTTGCGGGTGCAGCCATGGCCGGCTGATGGAGCCGGGCTGGTGGTCGCCATCGCCGTCGGCCTCGCCGCCGCCGCCGCCCCGCGCCCCGCCGCCGCGCTGCCGCTGTCGACAACCCTACTCCACCAGCTACAACTGCCTTCCACACTATGGTAAGAACCAGTCGTCGATCATACCATGTAGACCGCTTGTCTGTAGATATCAGACAAGCCCAATCTTATTTTCAAAATCATGATCATGAAGCATTATTTGTCGTGCTGTTTATACTTAGTTATTTCTGTATTTTTTGAAGTGATAACTTCTTATGGGAGAGTAAACTGCTTTGTTACGTAACGCGTTACGGCGCCAGTCTGCCTGGCTTCCCTTTCTATCACGCATACGGCAGCGGTAGGCAGGCTCCTCCTCTCTCACTCTAACCCACATCGCTAGTTAGATTAGTTAAAGTTATCACTTCTGTCGGGCGTCCCGAGACGCACACGTTTTTTTTTGTATTGTGTATGGTTATTATTATGACTATTAAGTAAGTATGTATTTATTTATATCAGCGTTTATTTAGTTAATACATCTAAGGTTTCTTCTCTTTACATTTTGATAAATACGGGTTTTACTCACGTATTATTTTGTCGATAGAGGCACCGTCACTATTACGATTCACCTAGAAAATGTACATCAGGGTGAGTTTGATTCGTAGTCCGATCGTTGCCGCTCGAATTGTCTTCTCTGTATTTAATAATAATAATAATAATGCAGTCCATCCAAAGGTTGCCTAGCAGAGATCGCTGTTAGCGATAGGCCGCCCGTTGCATTGGCTTTTTTATTGTAAAGTTATTGATATTGTAATTTTTAGGTAGTCAATAAAGAGCAACTATCATCATACAACTATCATACAACAGCTCGAGCCAGTTCTTCGTCGTATAACGTCCACACGGCCTAAGCGTCCATCCATGGTTAATTGTTTTTTTATAATTTGCTCTTGACGGAGCTGGCAAGTCAACAGCCAACTGCTAACATATCCTTGCTATCATATCTTATTATTTGTAGCGATATCATGTGGCTCCTTTGGGTATTACTGGGAGGGAACCATTCGCCGTCATTCGTCGGCTTTGTTCACAATATAAAATCGAATATAGTATTTGACTAAACACTTTGTTTTAATGCTTGATAGATAGGTAATATATCAATTAATACATTGTTGTTTACAGAATGATAAAATATGGTTTGGTTGTAAAGTTATTACATATTTTGTACAATGCAGTATTTTTTCCGCCACCTTGTCTAAGACGCTCGTGCTGCCAAATTTTTGATGAAATTTTGAATTCAAGACTTATGGGTTAACGAAAAAGTAGCTCATTTATTTGTTTGTTTATCTTAGATAATAAGTATATAATTTTTAACAAAAATAACCGGCTTAAAACAGGAAAAAAAAGTAAAAAATCTCTTAACTGTCCTTTGTCTTCATCATCATACCCCTAATGACAGTCACAACCCATCTAGGTGTAAAATGCTTATAAATACAAATGAATCAAGCCCAAACACCAGTTAATTGCAAAAAAATTACAAACGCACTAGTCGCCACTACGATTTTCGAAGGTTCCCCTCGATTTCTCTGGGATGCCATCATCAGATCCTGGTTTCCTTATCATGCTACTACCCTTGGGATATCTCCTTTCCAACAAAAATAGAATCATCAATATCGGTTCATAAACGACGAAGTTATCCGCGAACACACATAATATATATATATAAAATGTAGTGTAAATGTACGCTACACACATATATATATATATATATATATAAATACGATCGAACTGAGAAGTCTCCTTTATTTTTGAAGTCAGTAAATATACAATTTCATACATAAGCGCCATATTAAGTACCCAACTACGCTGGCTGACCGTGCGCTCGTCAGGTAGATAATTACGATTGGTGAGTTGGTGTTGTGTTTCCAAGTGAGACACTTGTTTACAACATTACCAACTACCAACAACCAACCTTCACGCTTGCTTCCTTCCTGCCGGAATCTGCTTGCCCTTCTGGCGGATGTTAGTTCGTACTTGTTGTATTGTGTGATCCGTTGCTATTATCGCTTGTATTATTAATTTGGTGTGTGATGCTCATACTGTGTTGTGAAGTGTTTTATTTAAAATTACTCATTTTAAAAGTACAGACCTGATATGTAATTATCGATTGTTCGATGAATAATAGACTCAAAGATGAACATATTATTCATTGTTGCCGCAAAATGTATTTGTAGCAGAGCCGTCAACACTGGTACAGGGAACTAAACTGTTTTGTTGTAGGCCACTGTTGAACATTTCACAATAACTCTTCCAAATCTGCCAATCTAAATTAAAGATCCAGTTTGAAGGGTTTTATAGTGCCTACAAATAGCTATAATGTACCTACATACTCTTAAGTACTAAAATTCACATAGTAAATATCTATTATACAAATTACTGGCCTGAAGAACAAATTTGAGTACCTTTTTGTGCATTCATATATCGTATCATATCATCATCATATCATATATATATCATCGTAGTAAACAACAATGAGGTCAACACAAATCCACGCTACATATTCACGAAGACATTGAAAAATAATGTGAATGTCTTTATAAATGTACAGTTCATTTCTCTTCCCTTTTTATTCTCTGCGGATATGGAACACTTAACTGTTCGCCCTAGATCTCCTCATCCCAACCCTCACATTTAAAATCTTTGCCATTGTTTTGTTTTCTTGAGAAATTATGCTGTATAAAAATGTTGCAAAATCACGGCTCGAGAAAGCAGGCAATAATACTCAATCCCTTGAGTTTCGTGTAGGCTTGAATAAGGCTTACGTTTTTTGGGCAAATCATGAATTTTACGGAACATTAAATCGTGAGCAGTAAAAACAATGTTTGGTGCATGCAAATTAGTTTACAGTCACCCAAAATTGTCCTTTGTATATCTACTTTAGCCAATAATACCTTCCTGAAAAGGAAATACCATTACTTATACTCGTACTCTACAAATTTAACAGAATCCGATACGTCTTGCATCGAAGGATTTATTTCTCACATTTATCATCCAACACTAATCTTGGATTATGTTCCATGCACAATCGTTGTGTCTAACATAAGCGTGGTAAAAGCATAGATTTATGGTAAAAGCAATAATGCTTTTACCATAAATCTATGCTTTTTGTAATTTTTTTTTGTTTGTAATATTTGAGACGCTTCACTTGCCAAGATTTTGGCTATTTTTAATAATAAAAATAAATAGTAGGTAAATATTTGGTGGACAATGAATACAACACCATCTACCCCCAAACTGAGCATGGCTTGTGTTATGGTGACCATATGACTGATATAATTTTAAATACATACTTATAATACTTTATAATACCCAAAAACGGAACAAACACCTATTTTCATTACATCCATCGTTTATCCTGAGAGGGAATCGAACCCTCAATCTACAGCGCAGAAGGCAGAGCTACTACCAAATAAGCTGAGAGGCCAGTTTTGACCAAGTCATGTTGACGTAGATGGCTGGCCTGATGGTGAAGAAGAATCATCAGGTGGAGCACTTCGCGAGCGTGAGCTGCGGTCGCTGCATCGCACCGTACCTGCACTTCGCCGCCGCGAACTCGACACACGCGCCATAAAGCACCACTTCTACCCTGAAGGTGGCTGGGGGTGAGTATATCTTACGATTCATCATTTCCAGACTAAGTATCTATGGAGAAGCAAATAGCTTCATTTATAAACGTCATTCCAAAAATAAAACACCATTTCTTATTTTTGTTTTCTGTTCGTAAGTAATTGATAACCCTACCCAATTTTCGCACGATGTTTTGAAACCAGCGAAGTATTAAATTGGATCAGACTCAAACTAAATAGACGCGCACGTGAGTGTGTTTCATATCGCACTGTGTCGGATTTCCACCACACTGGCGCACAAACTATTACAAGTACATCATACTCGTACCTTTGGCCGCAGATAATGTCAAACAACAAGACGTGAGAGGGAATCTTGAATTTCCCTGGCGGTAAACGTGATGTGACGGAAAATGAAGACGTATTATATCGCCATCAGTCGCACCGCCAATTCCCAAAATATAAATATAAGATTCTGAAAGCTAAGGTACCTACTACATCTAGCTACCGTAATTTCGGCAAGGTATTATAAATCCTGATCTCATTTGGCGATAAACGTTTTTTTATATCACGGATATTGACTGCGTGCCGCGTCGTAAATATCGAGGGCTTAGGACAATTATTCATTTTTAAATAGATTGCTTTGCAGATATTACATATTAATACATGTTTAACCAACAATAGAACCACAATCTAAAAACAAATAAAAAATTGAGCGTTGTCTCCTATTGGGATGATAGGTTATTTTGAAAACATAGCCAAAGTCAGTCAAAATATTTTTTATTTTATAAAATCACAAGGACCACTTTGAATCGTCTTGTTCGATCACAACTGTCAACGGCTACGTGAATGTGAATCTTTTGGGCTAGTTCACATGTTTATCTATAGTTTTTTACTCTTTAACTTATCTCAATTACCTTAGGAATTGTTGTCTGTAGTATGTCTAACTGAATAAATTTCCTAATTTACATAAGCCGCAATTTTCGACTGGCATCGTGGGGTCATCCACTCTATCCCTCGAGTCTCTACGAAGCTTAGTAATTCATGAACCTCTCTAGAGTTAACAACTTATAAAGGATTTGAATATTGTTTACCTTTACTTCCATTTGCCTTTGAAATAACTGACTTGCTATTTTGTAATACATACGAAATTAGTCCTCGTGTATTTATTTTTGCTTGTGAAGTGTTATGCTGACAAAGTTGTCGATTTCAGATGGATTGTATGCGGAGCAGCATTCCTTGCACATTTGCTATCTACAGGACTTCAACTTGCTTACGGAGCCCTCCACGTCTATGCTCTTCGGCATCTTGGACCTTCTGCCGATCATGCCGGTAACCTATACGATTGACTCATTTTAACATTTTTAATAGATCAAACAAAACACTGTAATCTGGTTATGCTCATTCCATTATGTATGAGTGAGATTTTAAAGGTTGGCCATTATTTCCAGAAAAAAATGTTAACGGTTAATATTTAAAACGCACTCAGTCAAGAATCAAGACACTATAAACGTGATTTATGTGTCATAACAGACTGTAAACGTTGATTTCAACGAAAGCAATCATTATTCACGAAAAGAATCCCAAATATGCCGATTTATTTGTAAAGTGGGGAATAAATAATCTTCCTGTCGTTTTCACACGAAACAATTTACAAAGATTTGGCACGTGAAAAAAAGACAAAATGTTAAAAAGGAAAAGAGCAGTATTTATCTTGTGCACGTCGTGACTGAATTTAGAGAAGAAAAGAATTTAGAATCCGCAGCAGGTTGCCGTGGAACCGGAGTGGAGTACCTAATCTATCAACAGCGACCCTCCGGAAATACTTAAATAAATTCAGCGCAACTTTTTTCAAAGACACGAAATGAAAGTATAACGGCATTAGTTACGTCTTACAAACGAGCTCACCTCGGCAAGTTATAATTGCTGTCATTTCTTCAGCTCTAATTTAATAAGCAAATACGTTTGTATTCTCGGGGCGCGCATTAATCACATTTCCGAATACTTGCTAATGAAGTAATTTGTTAACAAGCCCCTAGTGCGTGTTTCGACAACTAATAGGTTCGGTAAAAGTTTTCCAGTGACCGCTATTTGCGGATGGGCGTGATTTATTGAATTAATTTTCCAAGATTCACATCTCGGGTTGAATATTAAGAGGCCAAAGTGATTTTGGTTATGATCAGGGTCTTTGTGATCGGTGTGGGTGTGGGTGGATCGGAACATAACTCTGTCAACTCTGTTGCTATGGTTAGCAGTCGTTAATAACTCACTCTTTAAATAATAATCTCTCCTTGGAATCCCATTGAGAAAAAACAGATTCAGTAAATAAACCTACGAATCGAACAGCAATGCACTAGTTGAAATATGTCACAATAAGAGTATGAACGGACCAGAACTATACTTATTAACCATACGAGTTGGTTTTATTAATTACTAGGACGGTAATGTCGGCATTGGCTACATCCCTCATATCCGCGATTAACGCGGATTTAACAAATCACATCAAGTGCTGCAATCCAATCAGAGTTAAAGCTAAATGCATACTTACGTAAACAAATGCATAGGTATTTAATTATTAGGCAGAATGGACATTTCAAAATTGACCCGTAAGCTCGTTGAAGGGCCAGATCTGGCCACCTGCAGCGGGCCGGTGCGTAGTAAAGAGAATACATGATATTTATATTTTTTCATATTACGAGCTGCTGGCACTAGTCATCAGGCTGCTGCTGGTCTAGTTTCTGTGAATAGTATACCATATCTCGCTTTCATTGATCTAAAATACTCTATGTTAGCAAGAGAAAATCAACATCGAAATCGAATGGTGAACTGAACGGTACATCATACGGTACGTACGGCTTTGCTGACGTCATTCCCTATAAACTTTTCGGTTAAATATTGTTGTTTTGTTGGTAGAATACTCAGATGTTATCTGTGGTTATCTTTGCTAATAAACAACGTATGGAGGTCATAGTGCCGATCATGGAGTATAAATAGTCGCAAAAACATTATTGAATTTTACATATTTTATTTTATTCCGCATTTTTTTTCGCCTGTTCATTTAAGGGACATCAAGAGGTTTGAAAGACGGCAAGCGGACAGGTAAATTATATGAGAGTTCGCTGGTATGTACATACATACATACGAGTATGTAGGAAGGTACTCCTACGTAAACACATCACAACCTATTTTTGATTAAGCAAGCAATCTGTATCTTATACATATTTGTCAAGTTTGAAGCGCAAAAGCGCTTTTGAACTGAAATTGAACAAAGTTATAGCGCTGAACACATAATTAAAGGTGCTTGTAGAGGTGTGAAAATGTTAACACAAACGTGCGCTGCATAGTTTGGTTTAGGTGGTAATAATATGTGTGGCATAATAATTCAGCAATAAACCTCGCGTGTAATTATGCTAAAGAAACCTATTTGACATGCTCTATTCCTCAAATTACCGGGACAACCTTTGTGTAGAAATTCTCCCGATATAGTGCCTGCTCTGGCCTATTATTACAGTGGTACCCGTTTCAAAGAATGGGCGTAAATGCAACGTGAGTATAGCAAATCCTTTTTTCACGATAACCTTTCTAAAATGATTGCCTCCACGTTTCGATTAATAAAGTATTCGGTACGTAGCACCCCAATATGAAAAATTATATTACAATCATCGCACTTGGCTTCTCAGAATTCTCAGAAGTCATCAATCATTTTCCCTCACCTGGAATAATGTTTCATGCTAATTTAAGCAAAGAATATATTCATTTTTTGCTTGCTTTTATTACATCTAGATAAATTAGGGTAAAGGAAAACAAGTAGCTGCGATCTATTATATTGAATCTTATCCCAGAGCGGAATTTGATTTGCTTGTTTTTCGGCGAAAAAACATAAATAGACCTTGTATTTTATTTAGATACTTAATATAGTTCGGGCATTCAAATGACTCATATTACCTAATGTACCATATGTAATTTAGGCGTTTTTTGAAAGTAAGTATCCATCTTGTCTGATGATAGATTGGCCTAAGTTGAGCAATACTAGGTACTGCAATGCCTGCATAGTCTCTATCTTTTGTTTTGTTTTGTTTGTCTCTTTTTTGTTTTATTAGAACCATTAATGAGTGCCTTTGATTAAAGATATTTGTAGAATGTTTGAATGAAATTGTATAAATCAATTCAATTCATTGCTCAGAACTCGGTGTTTTTTTAAACAGTCTGGGCTGGAGCAATATGCGTAGGAGTGTCAAGGGCTGCAGGGGCAGTGGTGGCCGGCCGGCGACGGTCACCGAGGCTCATTGCGCTACTAGGTGGCCTCCTACTTCCACTAGCTTGTCTCTTCACATCATTCGCCACACAACTGCATCAGACCTTACTGAGCTATGGCAAGTATTTCAGCCTTTCTGCTTATCCACAGGGTCTTAAAAACAGTTCTTTGTCAGCTTTCTGTGCTTAGGGAATATCCACAAATAAATTATTTTTCTTCTCTATCTCTCGAAAAACTATTGTTTAACGGAAACTAATGTTTTTACAGTTTGCAATTACTTAGAATGTTTTACTGTCGAAACTCTAGAATTCTTTATAACTATATCTACATAGGTTTTTTTTCAATCTTTAAAAAAGGCCTATACAAGAAATGGGTAAAAATAAATACAATGGGGCTACTGTGTAATTCTTATCGTTTTTGTAGGTGTCGTTCTTGGCATTGGCTGTGGGCTGGTGAGAGAAGCCGCGGGTTTGGTGCTCGGTGCTTACTTCAGGAGACGCAGACAGTTCGTAGAACTAGTTGCTCACACTGGAGGTGGCGTCGGCATTGCACTCTTTAGCGTTGCATATAAAGAAGCTGTTGGGTATGCTATGAAATCCCGTTGTTCTTAATAAGTACTAATGTTTTCATAATTTAATAATACAACTCTCATACAAAACGCTGCCATCAATTATTTCTTTGTTACATCTACACTGAAGAACAAAACAAACACAAAAGTAAAACTCAACTCATTTAAAATTCCTAATTATAAACAAAATGTATACTTAAGTACAAAAGGTATAAAGTCTTTGTAAATATTTTAAAAGTTAACTTTGTTCTATAGGAAACTCGGCTGGCGCTTAGGCCTGCAGGCAATAACCGGAATCCTAGTCCTAGCGTTCTTTCTTAGTGCAGTTTACCGAAGCGCCTCGTTGTACCACCCGCAAAGACGCGCCATCTTGCACCTCAAAAATCAACGCCGAAAAGTTAAGGTAAACTTATCCTTTACTCGCACAAACATCCCATCTAACTTCCTTTGAAAACTATTTGTTATTTTAATTTGTCTTTGACAGCTTAAAGAAAAGAAAGGACTAAAGCGACCCCCTCTCATCGATCTAAGCCCACTCAAATCGCGACCCGCGAAAGTTTTGCTGGTTGCTTCCGGATTAGCGGCTTACGGACTTTACACTCCAGTGTTTTTTCTGGTAAGTCTAATTGGCAAAGTTGCAATTGGTTTGTGATTTGTCTGTAATTGAAAAATCTACTTTTGGCAGGCTTTGCAAGGGTTTGAAGAGGGTTTGGAAGAGAGTGCGTTGGTTTTGTTGCAAACCTTTCTTGGATTTGCTGCGGTGCTGGGTTGCGCTGGCTTCGGGCTCGTACTGGTGCGGCCATCAGAGCAGTGTCTCGTCTCCAAACAGTATCTGTGCCAAACAGCTTTAGTAGGAATAGGTATGTTTAATTTTATTGCGAACTTAATGACGAGTTGGCAGACTGCCCTCAGTGGTAACATCTGGCTCTTACAGCGATTGTACAACCTAATCAAGCGCTATTATTATCTGAATTGTCCAAAGCTTTTGTTTAGAGTTTCTAAACAAAAGCTTTTCATTTACTTTAAAAATCGTCTCTTAGGTATCTCGATGCTTGCGCTGTGCAGTGTGGAAGGTTACCACGGCTACGTGCTCTTTGCGTGGATGTACGGGCTCTGTTTGGGCGGATATCTGTATTCAATAAAAATGCTGACAATGGAACGCGTGAGGGGCCGGCACTTCACAAAAGTTTGGGGTGAGTGGAACTACCTTTCAGTTTCGATAATGATAAAAGACAACCTTGTTCCAACAATAGGCGTTTTTACGCTGACGGTTTGGAATTTGTTGGTTTTCTTTGAAATATAATCTTATGTCCCGTTGTGTAAGGCTATTTGAGAATTCTTTTCCTCGAAAGTGACGTCTCTTGGTCACAGGAATGTTCCACGTCAACGCATTTGACTTATAGGATTTCAGAGAGATCTTATTAATAAAATCACACTAATTTTAAAATATTGTACACAGGTTTTGTGCAAGGAGCCGAAGCCATTCCAGTCATAGTAGGAGTGCCCATGACCGGCTACATCAATCAGCAGGTGCCCCGAGCGGGGTTCTACTTCTCAACCATTTCCACCTTCGCTGGGGCACTATTACTGTTCTTCGTCGGGTTCTCTAAGCGTGAGCCAGAACCACCTCCTCCAGCTCCCGCACTGATCTCCGAGGCCTGTAGGTGCATCACTCCTCCACCAAGGTTTGAACCAGCTTGGTGTGCCTGCAGTGCGGGCGGTGCCACAGCCTACTGCGGCTGGCCAGGACCGAGCTGCGGAACTAGACTTCCAAAGTCTTATTCCTATGCAGCTCCACTTAACCGTACTTGCTGCACAGCGGCTCACTACCCTGATTGCTGTCGACGACCAGTTCCTTTGAGACCTTCCAGAAGCGTTCCCGAAGGTCTCGCCACTAGAGGGTCAACGTGGAGCCGCGGGGGCTCATGTAGATCTACTTGCAAACGTAGAGAACATCATTTGATTGAACAGATCACTACTTCTGTATGACATTAGCTAGCTAATTTTAGAAGGTACAAGAAACACTACCGTGTATGTATCTAAACAACTTCTGTTTTATGGACATGTGAAAGTGATTTAAGTGCAGTGTGAAAACTATTCGAAGTGTAAATACCTGTTTTGTAGACTTTATTACAACAAAGACAAACAAAACTATTAGATTAGTTGATAAAGCAATAAAAAGCGTGTTTGTCTAAATTACTAAGCTTTCGATAAATTCGCAGGATACGATTGCAATGTTGATTATATTTAATATTCCTCCTATCTGTTACAAATGTGGGAAATATTGTATACATACTGCGTTCTAAGCGCATCTAAGCGCTACACGACTGCCTAGAAGGAGTGTAATGTTTTTTTTATTGTGCTTTATATTATAGAGGCTGACTTGATTTAAATTGATAATTAACAATTTTTGTTTTGTTTTTTTGCATAAAATCACTCTAACACAAACTTTATTTTGATCTTTAGACAAAAGAAAACAATAATTATTTTTGTTAATTTAATCAAGTACATAACATTTTTATTTTTATTATTTTACTACATAGTATTGATAAAATGGGTAATCTGGGCGGCAATTAACCCAAATAAGCGTGATTTTTAATTAGCACAGGCAATATTTATATATATAAATGAGTATTAAGCTGCTTTCTATTTTGTGTGAAAAATTCAAAGAATATTTTCAGCAGCTCGCCATTATGCTTAAAATGACAAATGACGATTGACTGCTACTTTGAGAGATATTTAACTTGATACTGGCAAAATTGACATTAGGGGTCATCATCAATGACGACAGATGCCGACTAAATATCATCTTAAATACCTATTAAAATCCTTTCCTAAATTTTAAAATACTCGTGGGACCTTAAAGTATGTCATTGGAAATCACATTTTATAACTGGTAGTAATCATTTTATCTGTAGGCGAGTCCGTTCTTCAAACATACAAGTAGGTATGTTTTCATGTCTTTTTGTCTTTCCCAAATCATTACTACATAATATATTGTTCTATACTACATAAGATACTAGTAACTAAGATTTCAATATCTCAAAACTTAGAACTGTAATTTACGTAGTAATAAGATTCATAATAGTAAGATTATTTACATAATTTATTTATTGCAATGTTCATTTACAATAGCGAAGTACATCTGTGTTAAGAAAACGAGTCAATTTAAGCAAATTTGCTCCTCTGTATATTAATTACGGTTTTGTTATTGTATTAAGTACATATTGTTATTGTGTAGAAAATATATAATAGTTTTAAATTGTTTATATGTGATAACAGTTATATTACGTTTTTGTGCCAAAGTGTGTTTTTACAGTTTGGTGATGTCTTATTAAAAGTCATTTAGGAAATTTTTCGTATTTCATTTGCTTCAACTCAATTCCGCGGATAAATTTAATTACTTACAGATTTTCACCTCTGCGTGGAAATAAAAGGTTACAAAACAAAATTATCATGGGAATAACAAGGTTTGTAAATGCTACTTTTGAAGACTCTTTACGACGTACGAAATACAATTAGTTTACCCAGGTTCTTTCTTATCTTTGTATCTATAAGTTACATCGATGTATTGTTGCCATGTCTAAATACTATTTACTTTGACAGGATAATTTATATATATATTTAATTACATTATATTAATTATATATTTAATAATTTAATTATATATGTAATACTCTTTGTATAAAAGTAGCTCAATAATGTATGATGTATTGGTTCAAACGTTCATCCTCAGAATCAAAAAACCTCATCAGAATCCAATTGGGACCGATCTCCATTTGGAAAAAATGACATGAAAATTCACCCGAGTTATATCAGAAATTTCCCTGAATTTTCACATAAAGTTGGCGTATCGCAATCTCATTTGAAGCGTCAGAGATATGCCTGTGATTTCACATTGAACGAAAATGTAAATAAACAAAAATAAATCTTTCATACACATTGTTTCACTGGACTAGATAATGATTTATAAAACTTGAACTTTATTTTGCCTACACATAGGTCCAAAATAAAGTAAATGTTACTTTCAAATGTTAGTTTCAAAATAAGTTGAAATAGTCATTTTTTCTTTTATTGAATAGATTTTCCTAGTATTTTTGATTTTCCAAAGTAATCAATACGTCAACCTTCACATGAAAACACATCAATCACACGTCAAAATATGAATTTAGGTAGATAGATTAACACTTTATTGTACACAAAAAGAACACAGAAGAAATAATAGAAATAAAATTGTACAATAGACGGCCTTACCGCTAAAAGCGATCTCTTCCTTCTTCTTCAAAATTTAAGAAGTGCCATTTAAAAATCATACTCTACTTTATACATTGTTGTAAACATCATAAGGTCGTTTGTTCTTTACAAAATTTTAGTTACTCCGGTTACCTTACTACAGAACTACGGTTAAAACGATTATGTGGTTGTGTTGCACATAACAGCTCAGTATTAAGATATCCGTGGATGTAAATAAAACATGCAATTGGCTGCTCCTGCTACATAAACATATTTAGGTAAGTACCTACCTCGTACCTAGCTACTATCTCAATATACTTAGAGATGAAAGTAATACTTATAATTATTAAGGTATTAGGAACCTGCAAGAGTTAATGAGGGTATGCAATAAATAAATTATGAAATATTGGTGGACAATGGTCATAACACCATCTTGCCCCAAACTAAGCATATTATATAATATGCCTATATATTATGGTGACTAGATGACTGACAGAGCCTCTTGAGTATAACTGCAGGCGATCATCCCAGTCCAGTTTATTAGTAGTACCGGGAATGATGGTTTCATTGACATACTGAAGTCTATAGTTTTTAGTTTCTTTCTTCCCTATCAAATTTCGAGTACATAGGATAGGACGCAAAAGTGATTTGCTGATTCTCACATCATTTCCGATGAATTTTTCGGTTGAATATCGATTTGATTTGTTGGTAGAACACACGAATGTTTTATCTGTGCTGCTGAAAAAACATAATATGATTATAATGGTTTTTGATATTATGGAGGTTATTTTGCCGTTCGTGGAGTACATATATCCGCAGTGAATCAATTTGAATTTTGAATTTTTTGTAAACTCAGATTTTATTCTTGCCATTTTGATAATTGCGTATTAACTTATTGAAGATTTAGAATCGTTTTTATGTATAGTATAATTACGTCTATACTACACATAAAAAGATAATAACAAAAAAATAGTATAAAATAATTAAAAAAAAACTGATTTCTTGTAAAAGGATATCATCATATCAGCCTCTAGAAGTCCACTGCTGAACATAGGCCTCCCCAATAGATTTCCAGGAAGAATGATTTTGAGCACTCTCCATCCACCGATTTCCTGCGATCTTTACAATGTCATCAGTCCATCGGGTGGGGGGTCGTCCTACGCGTCGTTTTCCTGTCCTTGGTCGCCATTCGAGAACTTTTATTCCCCAACGTGCTATGGAGAGAGCTATGTTAGGTGTTTCACTACGTGATAAAATCCGCAACGAGGAAATCCGTAGAAGAACCAAAGTCACCGACATAGCAATCAAAATATGCAAGTTGAAGTGGCAATAGGCAGGCCATATAGCTCGCAGAACTGATAAAAGGATATACTTCCCGATAAATCCCGAGGGTCCTATATCAATTTCATAAAAATCGGTTCAGGTTTTTAAATCAAAAAATCTTGGATGAAACGAAATTTTGATATTTTGCTTTTTATACACATTTATTTATTTAATACAGTTATGTTATAAGCTTACAGTAAAAACCAAAGTGCTATCTATCTTAAATTAAAACTTAAATATATTCTCAAGGAGTTGAAAATAGCGGAATACATATAATAAAAATAGCATTATACATGAAGTCGGTTGTTTTTTTAGTTTTTAAAAAGTAATTATTTGAAGACGGTTGTAAAATAGGACACTTTCGATTATTCTGCAGAGATCCTGTAACTCGGGATGCAGTAACTATAATATAAAATTGAACTTTTAGTTAGTTTTGTGGTCAAGCAGTGGTGCAGATAACGTACATTAAAGTTCTTTATTACGCAACTCGATTTAATGTCTACGATTTGGTATTCACAGGGGTTAGCCATCTATCATAGGGGTTGGTCATAATTATTACAAACGCCGTCCTGCCGGACTCGTGCACCGAATATTTAGCGGATCAAAGATTATGGTAATCTGACTGACCCATGACGGCGGCGCATGTTGAATTACCTTCTTCTTTATTTTATTTAAAAATTAATATATTTTTTTTTACAAAAACTCTCCAATTTAGTCTTAAGACATTTTAACGCCAACACAAAAAAATCTATCAATCGAAAAAATACTATAAAGCATTTTGTAAATATCCTGCTATTACCACAAGCGTTATTTGCATTTTAAAGATAACTATTTGCATCCATGAAAGTGCACAGTTTCTCGGATAAACAGTATCACAGTACCTACATTTATTTAAATTTGGGTACCATGAAATATAATGGTAAGAATGCATATTGCCATATTATGGTTGCAATAAAGTTGTATTATTCATGAAAGAATGGCGTCTGAGCACCAACGTAATATTAGCAAATAAAATGATAAATAAACAAGCGACGGCTTCGCATGATTGTAATTTAGAATTGTAATTTACATGTATATAATCAACTTTGAATTCATATTCTATAATTTTGTTGGATTAGGATAACTATTTATGATACGAATGCATGTTTCTATTTAACCCGTGATTTGATTTACTAAGTTTAACAAAAAGCTGTTACTTAGATATAAGTAAATAAAATTGCCCCTCAGACTTTTTTGTGCTCAATGATGAGCCAAATAAACATGTACGTAGTACGTAGTATGTTATTTTTTGTATCATCAATTGTTTTCTTAGCAATTTTTGTAGGGATCTTTAAAAAATATAAAACAGTCCATGCTGATAATCTATATATTTAATAATAATAATGCCGGACATTGCACACAGCATCATCTGGCCCCAAAGTAAGCAGAGCTAGTATTATGGGTACCACATGACTGATATACAACTTAACTGCACCACAGAGGTCGTCAGGTCGTCCTAAAAAGGAGAAGTCCACTGACACACTCACACGAAATCTCCAAAACTGCAAGGGTTAAAGGTTTGAAATTTAGCACGAGCATTTTTTGAGGGGTGTATGCGCTTACTTAGAACGGACTTTGTAAGATTCAACCCGTTAGGGGTTGAAAAAGTGTTAGTGTGTAAAAGGGTAAAACATATGTATGAAATATTTTATACTTTGAACTTACCAATCTGAAACACTGCTCAAATATGCTTTGATATAAATGATAGAAACGAAAATATTTTTATTTTCAAACATCCCTTAGACAAGGGTGCAATGAGGGTTTAAAATTTGTATGGGAACTTTTAAACGCGTGATGCGATTTGCTTGAAACTTGGTTTGCATACATTAAATACAATATAAACAGACATTTGGTTAAATTTTTCCAAAACCCTTATATAAGGGTGTATGGGGATTAAAACTTGCATGGAGACTTTAACGCGTGATATTATTTACTTCAAACTTGATTTGTATACATTAAATACAATATACATAAATATGTACTTAAGGGGTTTTCTAAAACAACCCTTAAAAAGGGATGTTTGGAATTTATATAAGGTTTTAATAAAGTATGATGCAATTTGCTTAAAACATTTTTTGTATACCTTAAATACAAAATCAATACAAACGAGCTTTAGTTTTTTTTTCAAAACAACCCTTAAAAAGAGGTATTATGCGGATATAAATGTATGGGGACTTCTTAACGTGTGATGCAGTTAGTTATTTGGTTTGTTTACCTTAAATAGACACGTGCCAAAACCACTCTTAAAATGGGGTGCAATGGTGTTTAAAATGTGTATGCGTCTAGCGTCTATTCAAGCGTGATGCGATTTGCTTTAAAATTATCCAATGGCGGTGAACTTTACAACACGTTGAGCGAATTGCTCAAAACTTAATTGTATAGGCACTTAACTAAGATACAAAACATATGGACACGACTTGAAAGGTTTTTTAAAACAACCCTTAAATAGCGGTCAGAAGGTGTTATAAAATGTATGATTTATTGTGATTTATAACGGAACGGAAAGAAGAAGAAGAAAGAAGAAATAACGGAAAAAATAACGGAAATATAGTAACTCCTTTTAAGTATGTATTTAAATTAAAAAAATAGGTAAAACATATACGATTACGGGATATAAGCACTCAACAAGGAGTCTGCTGGTGCTGTTTTTCCGGATTGTTATAATATTTAAGACTGGATAATTATTAACTACTTGTGAATAATTAGCAACGGGTCAACGGGGTAGCAAAGCCTATGGGGAAAATACTATTGTTTCGGACACGGGACAACCACTCTACGAAAGATTGGAACTGATTTCTGGTGTCTGTTTTTAGCGAACTTTATAATATTAAAGTTTGAAACGTTATGGACTACGTAGACAACGGGACAACGGAACAACGAAACAACATCAAAGCTATAAGGACAATTTTCAGACACGGAATAAGCATTCTACGAAGTAGTGGATAGAAGTATTTGCTATCAGTGTCGGTTTTTCCTGATAATTATTATATCGGTTTGAATAATAAGAAACTATGCATAATAGGCGAGTAATTAATATTGCAGGCGTCTGTTTATCCCAATCATTATAGTATTAGAGTCTGGATGGTTATACGAGTAGAATATACAAAATAAGCAAATGGTGACCTGACATACAGGTCTAAGAAACATTCTCAGGCACCAGTCTCTCACAAAATAGGTAAACAGAAGTTTTAGGACCATTGCTTTAAATTATACATAAGCCTGTTATTGTTTACAACCTTTGTGAGAGAAATAAAAATATATGTATGTATATAAATGTAAACAAAAATAAAATCAAATAAATATTAAATATATTAAATATTATTAAGCAAAGGGACAAACCGGGTATCAAACCCTGTAAAATATATATACCTACGTGTTAGCCACAGGATAAACTGATTGCTAGAGGTCTTTTCCGGATGATCATAATTTTAAAGTCATTATATTACATTATAAACTACTTATGCATAATAGGCAACAGGACAACGGGAAAATACTTACTTTTTATACACAAGAGAAACATTTTGCTACGGAGTGGAACTCATTGCCGACTTCTAATTAACGGGTCATTATAACCTCGGAGTCTGGATCATTATTAACTATACTAAATAAGCTACGCAATTAAGGAAAATAAAACCATATACAAAAAATATAAAATTTTCAGACACGGACTAAGCACATGTCGTAAGTCTAAGTTACTAAGGAGTGGTGGTCAAATATTAAGTCAATATTATATTTTATACAAGTATAGTTTGTAGGTTTACTTGTGATTTTGCGAGTATTAGATGTAGAGGGTTATCTTTGAAATTACAAACCGATTCTAAAAAAATATTTCACTGATATTTAGCTTCGTTATCCCGAGTGCTTGATGTTGTGTTTTAATGTGATATAATTTTCTTTTTAATACGAGCGGATTAAGTCGTGAGCGAGACAGCTAGACTGTAGCTTTATAAAGGTGAAATAATTTTTAAATCGGTTTTTTATTTATTGAGTTTATCGATTACAAACACAAACAAAAAGTATATTTTTTCTCTTTATAATACTTTTGTAATATTATTGTACCCACTTCAAAAAATTACCTAATGTTGGTAACTACTTAGGTAAAATAACGTTTTGTAAAGCTGCTATTATGTAGAATAGTTATTTTTAACACCTTAAATTTCAACTAAATAAATATTTCCCTAAGTAGGTATACCCATTAATAAAATCAACCTTCAAACACGTCATTGTTTTAATGTAATGTGCGGAACAAGCGCGAACGCGACATGTTTTCACATGTAGAATGTTATGCGTGTGACTGTTTCACGTAGGTGCCTACTTGTAGATACTTCGTTACCATCGACACAACGATAATGTTGCCTCAATTTACATGAGGGCTTATTGCCAGAGTTAAATTTGCAACCGCTGGTAAAACAATTTTCATATTAAAGCGACCGTGTTACTGTACTACGGTAAAAGGGAAGGTTTAGGAGTAACAAGGTAATTAAGGACTGATAATTGTTGTTTTATTTGGAACCTTCGTTTGTTAAAAAGAAATTTAGACTGGAAAATGTCCATCAGACTTTTATAATGTTCATTATTATATAAATAATGCTAGACAACTCACACAGCGCCGTCTAGCCGCAAACTAAGTAAAGCTTTTACTATGAAAACCAGATGATTGATACTTATATACCTAAATAGTTGTAAATACATACTTCATCATCATTGGCCTTTGTTTATCTGTTTAAGATGATGGTGGCGTCAGAAAAGTTACAGAGCAGTTAATTGTAATTGAAAACTTTCGTTCATGGATCCACTCCAGCAAGCTGAGGTGAGTGACGTTTCCTCTCCACTGACGTCTCTCTGCCTGGGATTCTGTGATAGCGTAGGCCTTCCCAGGTACTCACACTAACCTCTCAATCTTAGCAACAGGACCCGCAGGAAAGACGAATCAGTACATGCGGTGTCGGTTCGGTTGCAGGTGCATAACGGCTGGCACAAAGCCGGGCTTGTTTCAAGTTTTCCTTCTCTATTGCTCTCTTTTGTTAGTCAGCAGGGGGACTAACCCCCAATCATTTGAAGACTATCGCAGTCGTCTCCATCATCAGTCTCCAAGCAGCACTCATCTGGGATCAGTTCCACGTAGAAATCCTCACTTGAAGTGTTATATAGTTTAAATTACCAAACCGATTTCATACATACCTACTTCTGATACTTTATAACACCCTTACAATGTCATAGAACCTTTTGGACTTAGTGCCTTTCTACTCAACATCTGCACTGTGAGTTTCAGAATACAGCTATTAAATATATTAGGTTGGGGAAAACGTCTTTTCGCATTATAGTATGTATAAACTTGTAATAAAATCTCTTTGGCTATACTATTTGTATCTGGCTGGTTTTGGTATCATTAAAAGTTTAAATTTTAAAGAACATAATTCCTAATTCCTAAAGCATACATTAAAGGTAGTCTTTTGAAGAAAGCTTATTATAATATAGATGACTATATTATTGAAAAGAATGCATGGCCTCATGTCGCTCTGCCGTCAGACAGTTACCCGACACACTTGAAATGTATAAACTCTCTTGTATTAGTATTTCGTAGTTAAGGTAGTTATAAGATGGATCATATAAAAAAGCGCTAGGACCAAGACGAGTTTCTTGCCAATTCTTCTCGAGCTTGGGTTATGATGAATTGGCACCTAAATTCACCTAATATGTAAGACGTTTCAAAGTGATCCTTGTGATTGTATTGAATAAATCATCTTTTGACTTTGACTTTGACTTTGAATTCAAATTAGGAAAACGTGTGATTTTTATTTGTTTTTCGTACTGTCAAGGTGAGTGAATCTAATGAAGAAATTCGATACATTTTAAAATTTTACTACAAAAAAGGTAAAAATGCAACGCAAGCCTCGAAAAAAATTTGCGATGTTTATGGAGTGTCTGTGAGATGTATGTGCAGTGTCTGTGAGAGTAGCACAAATTTGGTTTAAGCGTTTTCAATCCGGAAATTTTGATGTCAAAGATGCACGTCGCTCTGGTCACTCTATTACGGATAAAATGGATGCCATTTTTTAAAAAGTGGAGCAAGATCGGCATATCAGTAGTAACGACGTAGCTAAAGAACTGGGAATTGACCACAAAACAGTTTTGGCGCTTTTGAAAAAAATTGGGTACACAAAAAAGCTCGATATTTGGGTACCTCACGAGCTCACTGAAAGAAACCTAATGACCCGTGTACTTATTTGTGATTCTTTATTACGACGTAATGAAACCGAACCATTTTTGAAGAAGCTGATAACTGGTGATGAAAAGTGGATCACGTACGACAAGAACGTGCGAAAAAGGTCGTGTCAGGCCGGTCAGGCTTCACAGACTGTGGCGAAACCCGGGTTAACTCACAACAAGGTGATGCTGTGTGTGTGGTGGGATTGGAAGGGCATTGTTCATTATGAGCTGTTACCACCAGGCAGGACCATCGATTCTGAACTCTACTGCGAACAACTGATGAGATTAAAGCAAGAAGTTGATAGAAAGCGGCCGGAATTAATCAACAGAAGGGGTGTGGTTCTTCATCATGATAACGCTAGACCTCACACATCTTTAGCCACTCAGCAAAAATTAAGAGAGTTTGGCTGGGAGATGATAATGCATCCACCGCATAGTCCTGACCTTGCACCTTCAGATTTCCACCTGTTTCGGTCTCTTTAGAATTCTTTAGGCAGTGTCAGGTTAACATCACGAGAGGACTGCCAAAACCACTTGTCGCGGTATTTTGATCAGAAGTCCCAAAATTTCTATAGCAATGGGATCATGTCCCTACCTACAAGATGGCAAAAAGTTATCGAACAAAATGGTAACTACATACATTAGTTAAATGTAAATAAACTATATTAAAAAATGTTTTGAATTTTCTTAAAAAATGCGAAGAAACTTTTTCCCCAACCTATTATATAGACACATTCATATTGAAAATTGATTGTTCTCTTAACCAGAAAAAAATCTAGCGAGGACAACAAATTGTGACTCATCGCAACGACAGATTTCTTTATTTACACATCTATCTTGATTAAACAGGGCAATGTACGCAAAATGTCAGCCTTTGCTTTCGTTAACCAAACTAATTTATCAAGACGCTCCAACTTTTACCATCTTGCTACCGCGGAGTATCGAATCGATTACATTTGGTAAGTTAATAAGGTAGAGTTGCCAAAGTGTTATTGAATCAGGTAGAGTACCTAAAACGAGTGCCTACATTCGTGTCATTAAATAGATAGTGTCCATTACACTGAGTAGAATCAATTTTGACATTTAGAATCAACAACAAGATGTACATATACATATTTTGTAACGCATACCAACGCTAACGTCACTGCTACGGTTCTACCAAAGATCTTAAAAGACTAGCAGCTTTATTTCAAAAGTTATTCTACCCCAAACTTTGACACTAACACTCACATAAATAAGTATTTTCACCCATTTCCAGACTTATTTACATAAGTACCTACTGGAACCCGAATTGCATTATGTTACTCCATAGTACGGCGAATTGTTCAGAGTCAATTCAGGGTGCATACTTGGCACGACGTAATTCACTTGGTCGTAATTATAGCGCTATTCAATTAAGCGACGATGTCGAAATAACGTATTTATTTGACGAGAGTAGTATACGTTCATTTTATGTGACAGTTGATTGTTCTCGTGGATCACTGGCAACGTGGGCCTGTGAGAGAAACACACGGTGCGGTGCAGTGCAGATTTTATGCCGGTTACGCAAAAGTTCCGGTCTTGCCGCATGATTTGTGATTTATCCTCATCATTGTATCTTGATCACTGTAAAAAAATTGTGGATTGCAACTCATTAGTTACAGAGTATTTCGTACAAATACAATATTCTATAAACGAAAGATTAGAAAATTATTACTCAGTCACGTAACTGCTTAATACATTTTGATGAAATGTAGTAAATGGTTATAAGATGATCCCTGTTTAAACCGAAAACACTACTTTTATCGGACGTTAAATTTTGTACCCGAACAAGGTCCAGGATGTTTAACTAGTTGATAATGAAATCAATCAATGACATCTACTTATTACCGTGCGTTGCGTTGCAAAGTTCTAATTTCTCATCGCACCTTGTATATTCGCTTGGGACAGATAAATCTCTTCTGTTTCCAATAATGAGGGTGATGTTTTTGCCTAATTATACGCAATGGGAGTTGATTGCGAATTGCGTTTCCCGAGCAGCATTTGACTTGTATTTGATTCACACGGTCCGTGATTCATAATGTTTGTTCGATTTGATTGTTGGCTGTGTTTGTGCAGTGTCTAGTTAGTAGATCCCGGTCAGTAGGAGCTAGGCGTTCTGATTTTCACCAATACACATGGTTTCGTTGGTTTTTGTTTGCCTTCTGTTAGGCTTTGTTTGCAATAGAAGCGAAAAGTATACCTACCTACCGGTATAAAGGCGGGGTATAAAGATGTATAGAAACCCGTACTTTCATTATTGATACTACCAACCCAGTAAGTGTGTAATGAAACCGTTAAAATGCCTCGAATTATAATTCATAGGCAAAGTACAACTTACGATTATACGAAGAGGACTGTTGCTCCCATGTGTGCTTCTTTGCAATTTATCATACTCGGCTGAACTGTTTTAACCACCACATTTCCATGCGAGTCTTATATACGAAATAAAAATTTTTCACGAGCACCCTGTAGCTCGTGCAAAATTTTTAGGAGACGTTCAGTCAAAAACATTCACAAGAATACAATTCACATAGGTATATAGGTATACATTTGATATGGTAGAGTGCATTCGGAAACGATCTCACTTTGTGAGATGTGGTTGATAGTACTAGTAGTAAGTAGATTCTAACATCACACTGTAGGTTCAAAGAAAGTGAGTTCAGTTAAAATAGTAAGCAAGTAAGTAAGTATAATAAGAATTCTTGTAGATATACCCACTTAAAACCCGCCGCGGGTTTTAATTAATCGACACGAATAGTCCCAGCAGTCGCGCTTCTACAATATCTATTCTATGGGACTATACTGGCTTTGGGTTTATGTTTCTAATACCATTATTATCTGGTACCTACTACTACCAGGCCTTTTATTTTTACCCCAGAGCAAATAATTTTATTATAAACAATTTTGCACGATCCTCAATATTTAAACTACATTCAAAGCCCGTCATATGCCTACCTCAATATGGAATACACATCCACATGAATGACTACCGAATACAAAAAATAAACAAAATATCGCAGTCCGTTGAGCACAACACCGATTTGATAGGCACAAATAAAATAATAGATATTTCTGCCTACAAATCCCTTTTTCTATAAATACTAGGTATATTATGACGTCTAAGCCCGCTGAACTAGAAATAACTTCAGGAATTTTCAATGTCTAGACGGTAATGGGTCTGAATTAGGCTAAACGGTCGAAGCGACAACATTTTCGTCCGTTACTACGCAGTAGTAAGAATAGTTATAGAACTAATAGAGCTTAGTAGCCCATCACGACTAGTTTATTTAAGAAGGGACGCTGTATTTTCTTATTCTTAGTTTTTTGTCTCTTTGTACTGTCTTCCTAACTACCTACAACACTTAGGTAAGATGTCTTCATCCAACAGTCATACGACGAAAGCGTTACCTCTTTATTACGTAGATACCTAGGATCTATCTTAAGAGGTATATTATATTTTATTTACACGCTATCTTTTATCTTCTTCCTCATCTTCGTTAATGGCATTAAAGGTAGTCTGGAAGAAATCGCTTTCTTAGCGATAAGACCGCCAATTGTACATATATTTTTAGGTATTCTTAGTTGCCAAATTGTTTATGTGCTAGTTTTAAGGTGTTCAATAATAGTAGATTGTTGCACCGAGCGCAAAGTGAGTTATTATTGCACGAGTGTTATGTTGGTGCCCGAGCGCAAGCGAGGGCACTGAATTAACACGAGTGCATTAATTACTCTCTTTAGCGAGGTGCGTAATTTACTTTTCTTTCAACTACCAATCTACCTACTGTGATAAAATATACCTACTCAAACTAAAAATATGAAGAATCAAAGTTTTACAATGGTACAAAATGGGCGCCATTTGTTTTTTTTTTTCACCAAGTCGGTTTTATTCAGCCGATTTTTATTATCAGCCAGTATCTTTTTGGTCGAATGCAAACATTTTATATTAAACTTAATGGGAGAAATTAAACCTCTTTGGTGAATTTATATCTAAAATAAAAAGTAAAAAACAGTGCAATAATTAGATTTCATATAACATTATATGATTTCATATACATTATAACATTACTGCACTGTTTTGGTTCTAAGCAAAAAATACGTCCTTTGTGATCGGTTTTGTAGTGATTAATGATAGATAACCATAACCATAATGCGTTAGCATCCTATAGTTTGTGATGATAACATTTCTGCGTAGTTGAAAGAAAAGTGTTTTTATTCATTCATTCATTCATGTGTCACAATGATGACAATTTTGCCAATGTCAAGTGCTTACATTGTTTATAGTTAGACGTCACAAAGTCGTATGTTATCGTTCCTTATTTGTTATTTTATAAAATATGGTGTCTTTTCATAAAATAATTATATGGATTATTTTTGCTCGAATAACAAAGAAGACGTTTCTTTGTTATTCGACTGTCTTTCCTGAAAACTACAATTTGGGTCTCTTCAAGTCAAGAGTAAATAGGTATCTTCCAGACCTGCGTGCCCCGTCGTTGGCCACATCGTCGCTTAACATCAGGAGAGTTCGTGGTCAAACGTAGGTCTAGGTAGATAAAAAAAACACAAAACTTGTATTCCGATTATTCACACCCGAATCAATAAATAAAAATAAATAAATTTGAATAAATTACCAACACCAACATTACAGATAAAACCTAAAATAGCGCTTATAAACAAATAAGAGCGCAATGTTTACTTCGCAAAACGGTCAAAAATAATCACTAGGTACCTTGTCTTAATCTTCTTCTTTGATGGTATGTGTCATAATGATGTCAATTTTGCCAATGTCCAGTTAATAGACTGTTTATTAGAAAGATAAAGTCGTTTGTTGTCGTTCGTTCGTCATTTGTTATTATATATAAAATGGCGACCTTTCATTAAAAAATATTATACGTATTATTTTCGCTCGTATCGCAAACACAGCATGTAAAAGTCAATAACTCTAATTTTCATAAAAAATATACTAATTTCATATATGCTAGTAAATCCGAAATAACTCGAGAAATATTAATAGAATATGAGCGCAATATTTGATTCGCAAGACGCCCAAAAATAATCCAATCTAAATATGTTGACATCTTAATTCATTGACATTGGAATGACAAGGACGTAGGTACCATGTTTAAACTACTTAAATGCTCCGCTTGCTAATTAGAGAGCGGCTGATTATTTTTGGTCGTCTTGCGAAGCAAACATTGCACTCTTATTTTATTAATTTATCTTGAGTTATTTCCGGTTTTATTAGTAATTTTGGTGTTTTTGTTTAAATAGAGTTAGATTAATTGACTCAGGTGTGAATAATTGGAATAAAAGCTTTGAGATTTGAGCAAAAATAATCCGTAGTTATTTTATATCAAATAACAAACGACGAACGACAAGATACGACTTTGTGACATACTATAAACAATTTAAACACTTGACACTGACAAAATTGACATTATTATGACATGGCATGATTAACGAAGAAGAAGAAGAAGTAGAGAACAGCTGATTGTTCATCTGTCTATTTGTACGTGTCTATACTTGAATGCATTTATTTAAATACAGTTGTATATAGGTTCAGGCCCGATATTTAAATTGAATTCATACATCTTTTCATAGCCAAAGTTTTTTATTACAAAAAGCTGCAATATCCTACGAGTATGACCCATAAAAGAAAAACATTGCATAATTTTCAACACATAATGTCACCGGTACACAATGTGTTATTAAAAGTGCAAAATGAGCACGTGTGCAGTTTTTCCAGCGAGCTCAAACTTCCGGCGGACACGAACGGAGCTCCCCTCACTGCTCGTAAACTGAATTTTTTCAACTATCAGGGTTGACCACCTCCCTTTTTCTTTGGATCTCATTAGGTACATTTTTAAATGAATTAAAAAGTGTGCAATTTATTTATAGTTTTCCTTTACCTATCAAGTACCTATCTATAAGCCCCAAAATATAATACCATCTGAGCTGTCTGGCCTCAGCACAGTTGGTAGTAGATAAAATAATATATTTATTACGTAAAATTATTTAATCAGTATCTGTTTCCCATAGTACAAGCTTTTCTTAGTTTGGGGCCAGATGGTGTTGTGTGAATTTGATTCCACAAAAAATAAAGGCATTAAATACCTCTACGCTATCATAACGTATTTTACTGCCCCTTTCCACGGCATTAGCGTAAAAACGATAAGCACTGTCGTAAAACAACGCCATCGATAGACTACCACATAAAATTCTAAAAATAATAAAATCATTTTTTATGCCCAAAGTTAACAGATTTTATTGAATTCACGCACAAAGGTGAGTAAACTTTTTATTATTTCCGACAAGTACACCAAAGTAATTTCACAGTCCAACTGTAATTACGCGCTGGTTTGGTTTGAACAATGTGGACAATTTATCGCCTGGACGAGACGCCCTACAATTCAAACTGAAGTATTACCTACCTAATTAATTTATAAACTTATTTTCTCACACAAAGCACTAAATTTCAAGTGTATCTTTGTCAAGTCCATAATGCTTGAAAAAATAATATTTCCCGTATTAATTTCGAATGTACAAGCAAATCATCATTTGGTATAAAACACTCCCGTTGGCTGATTTTGGTTAGTGCGTGCAAAACATGAAGGGATTGGATAGGAGTGATATGGGTGTGACAAACTCACAGACATATGGACGTGAGAAAACTATAGAGGTATTTTATATTTATATCCGGTAAACTTAAAAACAACGACCGCTTTCTGTATGTGCCGTAACCAGACGCATGGTACCAAAACAAGAAAATAAAAGACTTACTCGTACGCCTGTATGGTATTTTCTTGTTTCACAAACCTAACCTAAACACAAATAAGATTTGCAGGAAATTGTGATTGCTTCAATAACACGAACGATTCGCATCAAAGCGCGTAAAGTGCGAATAGGTGCCGGGGGAGTGAGTCTATAGCTCAATAAACGAGTTGTGCCAGGTGAATGAGCTCTTATCCAAGCCCACAGTACAAACAACAGTAGTGAGATCACTGAGATCTCCAATTTCAACGGCTGTGGTGAACGCAGATCCATTTGGGATGTGAATCACTGGTAAGTTTTACCTCAATAAACATTCGCCTGAATTTTTTGAACTTTTACTAACCGTACTAATATCATGCTTGAAAGCTATGACTCGTGCCTTGTTTAGTTTTTCAGTTATCGCTAGAGTTCATACTCTGGCTATCTAGTTATAGCTAGAGTTCATACTTATTGAAAAAACTGAATTTGACTGATGTGACTCGTGAAATAAGGTTGCTTTGATTTTCTGCAATTTCATTTTCATTTTTAGATATTACCTTACTGTTCAGTAATTATCTTTAAGCCATCAATAAGTAAACGGTAAAAGTATAAAGCTTTTTTATTAATTCTGAAGTTTTTTATTATGCATACAATGGCTTTCCCGAAACTCGAATTAATGACTTTAACAACTGCTCACGCTCTACTCGTTTTCTTAATTAAAACTCTAGCTTGAAGGCAAATAATTTTTCTACAGTTTCGTGCCGACAAAGTCATAATAAAATATGAGAAATGCACGACAACAGGTTATATTACTTATTATGTATGTAAATACCAAAATACTGACGTATAAGCAATATTTCAATAAACTAACAAACCTAGGATGATTTTACTACATCCTTTGGGCTCTTGCACATCGAAGCTAACAACTCCATTCCACGGTCCTAGTCGTCAAATCGGCAGCCTAGCAACCTAGATTTTGGTTGGATTTACCCAATTAGCAGTAAATTGATTACAGCCACACCACAGCAATTAACAGACAGAAATCCGAACCCCACACATGCCCACATGCTGTGTTACATACATGTACATAATAATACATAGTACATGTTCTAGAACACTGATCAAAGCGGTGAACAAGGAATCGAGTTTTCGAATCCAGTGTCCAGTATTTTTTTTGTCTAGTTGAATGATATACATTAAATCAAGACATTGAAAATGGCTACAGTATGAAGGAAATAATCAACGCAAAAAAATAAAAAATTACGAACACTTCACACAGCGTCATCTGGCCCCAAAGTAAGCAGAGCTTGTGTTATTGGGTACCACATGAATGATAAACTTTTTTTTTGTAAATACCATCATATTACACATAGAAACAACCAGACCCGAGACAAATACTTGCAGCTCATAGAAACATTTGTCATCAATTTGGAATCGAACCCGAAACCTTCTGCGTCTCAGCCGGACCTTAGGCCACTGCGCCACAGTTGTATGAGAGGAGCTACAGTCGTAGGTTAAAAGATAAAACAAAGTGTCTACTTTCTCGTATTGAGGAGCTTTGTAACAAGCTGACGGTGCTTCAGCAATTTCGTTTGGATGCATTGTAGAATTGCATTGCTATTCTGAAATAGGAGTGTTCCAAGGATTGCCTTGAACATTGGTGCCTACTCACGCAAAAGCGCACAGACAACTTTATGGACTAAGGTAAGGTAAAAAACAAGGTAAGGTAAGGTGTCTGATGACGACACTGACCTTTACCAAATGTGGCCACTCAAAGCTAACGAATATCTGTATCGAAGAACCGTTGAAGAAACCTTCAAATAACTTAAAACTATCTATCCAACGATAGACCATATAATGGGATAGTAAAATAAATAGAAAAACCGGCGAGATAACTTAAAAATATTTGATTAAATATTTGAAATATTTGATTTAATATTTGAAAGTTATAGCTTTAAAGAGGCCACTGATATGTATAACGGTGCAAAATGTATAAACGATAAAACTAATAGTTTGCTAGCAAAGAGCTTTGACACTTGCGGCGGACAGACAGAGAGAGAGACGAACATAGTGGAACTATAAGGGTTCTTGGTGGACTTCGGGACCCTAAAATGTATGTAAATAAGTAGGTAAGTACTCCTAGCTAGGTGGTTGGTGAATGAAGTATGAACCGATACAATTTTACAAGATAGGTAAATAGGTAGACAACACCTTTAAATACAGGCTTTCATTTTCCTTATTATATCGGCACTCTTGTAATGGGGAGGATGACTAGAGACTTTACTATGTGTATAGACTGGCATCAATGTTATGGAGCTGCTCCTTTATCTAATGAACTAAAGAACGTCGTATCTTTTTAAAAGTGAAACCGTCGCAAACTGCTGCTTGTTCTCATTTAAATCATGTCCTCGGCAGAACCAAATTAATGTCCGCGCAGCGAGCTTTATAATTTATTCTTTGGAAATAGCTTTTAAAATAAACACAGCAAAGTTTATTGTAGGTAGAACACAGCAAGATAAACATATAGTTGATAAGGTTCACACTGGGTTAAAAGATATATTTTATAGTTTATATAAACGGTCAGTACAACCGGCTGCAATTGCATTTGCTAATTAGGTACTTACCTATCTATTTATAGTTAACTGAAACCTAGAACCATTGATGTTATTTACTAAAGCGTAAAATCACTATTTTTTAACTAAAAAGAGAAGGACGGACATATAAAGGTCTTCGGTACCTACTTAAACATACGCATTTGCAGATGAAAACCTCGTATTGCTAAGATTCTATTTCAATGCAAAAATGTTTTGGAGCAAAGCTGGATAAACTGGGATTTCTTCTCGGGGTCCTATTCTTCCCGTAGTTCAAAAAGATGTCGCCAAATCATTCGACAGAATATTTTATGGTTTTTGTTATTATGTCACATAGAAAATATTTAGTGAGCTCTCGAGAATATACCACAGCTCATGTTTACTAATTGCGCTGTCATAGTTTTATTCACGTTTTTCTCTCATCGCTCATTGTCCTTGCTTGGAACGGAAAAACTTATTTAATTTTCTTACGAAGAAATTATTCAGCATTGTGTGAACTCTGTGATTAAAGCCTTAAAAATAATTCAGTAATTTACTTATTACTATTTTTATTGTTGTGGAAGCCCTCGTTTTTTCCTGCATCTTATAAATGTCGTTTTCACAGCATCTCATTCTTTCTTTATTTTTCATAGCTATAACTGTATTTTTTTTACTAACGCAGGTCATCACTAAAGCATTGATTTAAAAAAGATTGTTATTGGGACAGTCCCTATCGTCCCTTTTAAGATAATTGTTTACGTGATTTCTTTGGGCGCGACCCTCGGAGACTGAGTGATCGTACGACAGAATTCATTCTATCGGAATTGGTATACCTACCTCTTTAGATGGACCTGATAAAAAAACGTTTATTATTCTAATGCAATGATGCCTCACTTCCTGTTGTGTACTTTATTTTCTGATGTTAGAAAACAAAAAAGCTTCCCTGTAGGAATAAAAGATGTTTAAAATCAGGAAGAGCCGATTCAAGCCGCTCTACTCCAGCATATAAATAAAGAATTTACGTACTCGAAATTTATTAATTACAGTTATTCTAATCGACCCTGAAAAGATGTTTAAAATCAGGAAGAGCCGATTCAACCCGCTCTACTTCCAGCATATAAATAAAGAATTTACGTACTAGAAATTTATTAATTACAATTATTCTAATCGACCCTGTCATATTATTCCATTCTATAATGGTTTACAAAGCCTATACGTATAAGTAGTTGGAGCATATTTGATTACTCTATACTCCATTCATATTCTCATTCATACTCCCGAGAGGAGCGCACTCCTAGCCGGCCTTTAGCACTATTTCACTCGTTGTAAAAGTTAATCCAAGTTAGTATGGGTAACAGTTTACAAACGAATTGAGGACTTTGGTTAACCAAACTATTGAACCCTGAACCCTACAAGTGTGTAGATAACACTCCAAAACAATGTTCGATTTCCTGATCGTTTGAATTTACCTATTTTCTGTGGGTATTGGTGATTCAGCGTAGCTCGTGAAAGTTGAGATTGATTATGCAGATTGTGAAGTCGTTAGGTTATATATGAGTCGAGTGGAGTGAGCGCTGACGCGACGCGACGACGACCGACGCTCGCCTCGAGCGACACTTCACAGTGGCGACCACTCCACCGGCCCTTCACTTCGAGAATCAAATAACATCTAGGGTGAGGCCTTCGCACGATGCCGAAGCGGACACTTTATTGACCTGATTACATTTTCTTAAAGAAATTAAGCAAGTTATTTTCGAGATGAGTGAAACCTCGCTATTGGTAAAACAGGGTAAGTAATTCCAAATAGAAACCTTGGGTGTTTTTTATGAGATTATTACAATGAAAGTCAATTTTGATTCAAATTCAAGTCAACAAAACTCAAGGCAGAAATTGAATTGACCTAAAAATTCCTTCGATTTCCCTAATGACCCGTTCAAAGGAATAACCTATTTTAAATAAATCTTTCAAAGGGATCTGCAAATGGTTCAGTGAGCTAAATATTTCTTTGGACAAAATGTTTCGTGCTATTAATCTTTTATAGAACGCTTTAATTCATTTAAACAGTGCTAAAATATTTGAAGGTACTTCCTTATCACAAACGAATCTGATACAGCAAAATAATTATTTGAAAAAAATATAAAATAATTATAAGAGTCACTAATACCAAACAAAAGTATAGGTATTTTACGTCAAGCACAATGTAAGCATTTCTCTCAGCTTTTTTGCATTATTAAACCTGTCTCTGGGTTCATACCTTCAAAGACTAACTCAATACCTCTCTTATGGCTCTGAGACGAAGAAGGATGCTTTCATGTTCTGGATGTTCATTAAAGTCGCATTTCTCGCGACACTTGTTAACTGTGAGATGGCACTTGCTTTGAGACCACTTGAGTTTCTTTGAAGTTTGATTCAAATTGTTATACGAATCTCGATTTTTACGAATGAAAACATTTAAACAGAAATTATAATTAATGAGAGCATTTAGTTAGTGCTACTAAGTATTTTACAACACTCGGATGGTTTTCAAATAGTCAATGTAGAAGTTACAAAACCACATTACTGATTAAAAAAAAATCTTCTATTGTATTAGTTAAAAAGGTATAAAATCTGTTACCTTATTATTCACTAGCTATTGCTAGCGACTTCGTACACATTTATTTATAGGAACTGTAGCTTAAATCCTTCCCCAGGATGCAATTTATCTCCTTGCCAAATTTTATTGATAAGTTTCAAACCAATCACATCCACCACCCGTTAAAATGTTTCCATACAAACATTCACACCCCATTTTACTCCTGTATGAGGGTTATTTAGAAAAATCCTGAAACACGTGTCCATTTATTTTGCATTTTAAGTATCCAAACGTTTCTATGAAATCACACCACCAGTTAAAAAGTTCACATACAAACTTTGACACCCCATTTTACCTCTTTGTTAGGGTTATTTTGAAAAATCCTGAAATACGTGTCCATTTATTTTGCATTTTATTTATTAATATCAAGTTTTAAGCAAATCGCTCCACGCGTTAAAAAGTTTCATACATTCGTTTTCACTCCTTTTCACCCTCTTAGGGGTTGAATTTCAAAAAATCCCGTCTTAGTGGGTGGTTTTGCTATAAAAAGAAGCTACCTTCCAAATTTCAGCATTTTAGCTTCAGCGGTTTCGGCTCGGCGATGATGAATCAGTCAGTCAGTCAGGTTAAGTTCTTTTATAAATAGATATATAGATAGATAGACAGATATTTTGACATATTGATTACCTATATTGGTATTTTTTACATTGACTGGCCTCTCAGCTTAGTCGGTAGTTACTCCGCTTTCTGCGCTGGAGGTAATAGGTTCGATTTCCTTCCAGGACAAGCATTTGTGTGATGAATATAAATGTTTGTTCTGTGCCTTTTTTTTTACAACTAGGTATTTGTTTTTACAACTATACTATACTAAATATTTTATCAAAAATCTGGTTACCATAGTACAAGCTTTGCTTAGTTTGAGGCTAGACGATGCTGCGTGAATAAGTATCCAGCAATATATATATTTTAAATTCTGATAATCACGGGTTTTACTAACATATTATTTTGTCGATGGTGGTACCGAAACTGTCTCAATTCATCAAGAGAATTTTCATCAGGATGAGTTTGATCTGCGGTTAGATCGCTGTGCCGCTTGCGTTCACGGTTCGCACTCACTTCATCGACAAAATAACACGTGAGTAAAACCCATGTTTATTATAATGTAGGTATGACTCGTCTTTCCTGCAAGACCTGTCGGTAAGGTCGAGATGTTAGTGTGGGTACCTGGGTGGGCCTGCGCTATTAAACAGAATCCCAGGCAGAGTGACGTCAGTGGAGAGGAAACTTCAATCAGCTCAGCTTGCTGGAGTGGATCCATGAACGATAGTTTTCAATTACAATTAACTGCTCTGTAACCTTACTGACGCCACCTAAATCATCTTTAACAGATGAACAAAGGCCAATGATTATGAGGTATAGCACAACTCACGAATGTTTTGACAATATTTATTTTATTTATATTAGAATGACAAGGGCAGATTTTACTTACCAAGTTTTTAGCTAGTATTTTTCAATAAGTTTAAAGTACCAGTAATAACAACACGTTATGTGGTTTTTCTCTATCAAATTCATCAATCAATCAGCCGATTTACTGTTATCTTTTAACCCCGTTTCTAAATAAATCAAGCGGTACCTAACTAAATGTGTGTTGGATATAAAATCAATTATGGGACGCCTATCGGTGTAGGCCATGATTAATGAACTTTTTATAGCTGGCCCACTGCCAAATCTATATTGACATTAGCTGTTTCAAGGAGCTCAATGATCCTTTACACAGCTTTTATTCAGTCTGTGAGTTTGTTTGACACGCACAATATTTATTTTGTCAACTGCCACCAGCGTGTAACCACTTCGAACAAATGTTTTCCTACCGTTTAATAGCTAAAGCTACTGTCTACGGATTCACCTTTTAGTCTATACGTATGTAGTAGATCTCATAAAACTTTATTGAAATTATGTTGTATAAAACGTAGACATACAAAAGCTTTCATAACCCAAAGTTTCACACTAATATTATAAATTCGATAGTCTCTTTCTGAGCGGCTAATCGGAGCTAAATCAGCTAAATCCGAGCGGAATCCGAGCGGCTAACCCACATCTTGGGACCTGTCGTTTATAACCGTCTGCCGGAGCATATTGTACGCCTAAGCACCCAGCCTAAAATCTTTCAACAGTAAATTTAAATCATGGTTCGTCGACAGGGCAATAATTTAGAAATATTATGCAATTAGTTAATTGTTTTTTAATCCATAACTGACATTAAATTGCCAATTTACAAATTAAATAATCATGATTATTTTGAGTGTTTGTCACGTTTGAAAAGATCTTGATGAAATTTAGTAAGGAGATAGCTTGTATCTTGAAGAAGGACATATTTGCAATGCAACAAGGGCTGTATTTTATACAAAGCCTTTAGCAAAAGATAAATTTAATATAATATAAGAAGATGGTTGACATTATTATGCCATGTATCTCTCCTTTATGATTGCGATAAGGTGCAAATGCATCCCTAATGACCCAGTTGGTTTCGAGTTTTGTAGAGCACATTTTATTAAAGCATATATATTTTAAAAAGCATTATATTTTGACTGGCCTGTCAGCTCAGTTGGTAGTAGCTCTGCCTTCTGCGCTGTAGGTTGAGGGTTTGATTCCCTCCCAGGATAAACATTTGTGTGAAGAACATAGGTGTTTGCTCTGTGTCTGGGTGTTATAAACTATCATAAGTATGTATATAAAAATATATAAGTATTCTATTAGTCATCTAGTCACCATAATACAAGCTATGCTTAGTTTGGGACTAGAAAGTGTTGTTTGCATGTCCATCAATATTTATTATTTATTATTATTATTTTTTATATTATCAGGTTGTTATTTTATCCATTCCCAGAAAACTTAGAACCCATTGTAAGTACCTGCTATCCGCTAGTACTGCTATAGGCCATAATGTCGGTAACTCTGCACACGTAATCTATCTAATATATATATATATATATATATATAATTCCTTTACACGAGCAATTCTTATATATATGTATATATATAATCATGTATATATATAGTGGGGATCAGCGGTGGGGGACCGACCAGCTCCAAAAGGGCGCCGACGCATTCAATACACTCCAAGGAAGCAAACCAACTAGGCGCGCGTTCTTTAACCGTCCAATATAAACTGCAAACTAAATGGACTGCATACAGTCCACTTCTTTCATTTACTGAGAAACCCCAACATATGGTCCTCTCACCGTCAAGAAAGGATATTGAAGAGCATCTTGAAGCATATTTGGATAAACTTCCTGGATCAATTTGACTCGTCGCAAAACGCCGTTACGCGACGACCGGACGAGGTCACCCAAGGACATTTGAAGGACGACATAACCGTCGGTCACTTTGGATAAAGGACAAAGACATCTTGTGAGTTCGTTTCTATTTATTCCTTCTTATTCCCTCTTATTTTTCGTCTAGCTACGACTTGAGTCAGTGCATAGAATATTTTTTCATACGTCCTACATCTTGCTTTAAAACATTATTTCCGTTATCATTTGCTTTATTCATTTGTCATTACAAAGCTATATTACATTCATAAAACCCTAGCGATAAGTGCCTATTGTATGAATCAGCATTTTTGCTAGAACGCGTACGCACGCACAGTTAAGCTTACCTACCTACACCTGTTTAGGGACCTATCCAATGCTCGTTCTTATCTTTATTACGTTGCATTGTGCATCGAGACTTGGATATAGATACCTATAATATATCTTCATTTATTTGTAAGCATGTCGGAGCTTAAAACTTTAATTAAAAAACGTTCTGCAATTAAATCGAAGCTTACAATCTTTGGTAATCACATTAAAATACATAAAACTAGTAAAATTTTAACTGAGTTGCAAATAATCGACTTGGAGTATCGCTTACGAAAATTTGAGCCCTTATGCGAGGAATTCAATGCGTTACAGACGGAAATCGAGATTCTTTCTGACGAGCCACAAACTGAGCTGGATCGCGAGCAATTTGACAACGACTACTACCCACTGGTGGCCACGGCAAAGAGTCTTCTCAGTGCTGGAGGGCGGGCCCAGGACGGGTCTGTGATGAACTTCAGTGATGCGATATCAGGTGCCCAAGTGAGAAATTTTGTTAGGTTACCTAAAATAGATCTGCCGCATTTTAGTGGTGGCTATCAAAAGTGGCTCGAATTTAAAGACACTTTCCTTTCCTTAATACATAATAGTGATTGCATAGATAACATAAATAAGTTCCATTATCTTCGGGCTTCTCTTCAAGGAAATGCCGCTTTGATCATCAAAAACATTGATTTCAAAGGTAACAATATTAAGATTGCGTGGGAATTACTGTGTGAGAGATTTGATAATAGTCGCTTACTAGTGAATAATCACATACAGGCATTGTTTAACGTGGATTCGATCCGCACTGAATCCTGTAATTCTATTCGCTATCTTATTGACGTAACTAACAAGAACATTAGGGCTCTCACAACATTAAAAGAACCCACTCAATACTGGGACAGGCTAATCATTTACATGATGTCTACTAAACTAGACAGTGTGACGGGTCGTTATTGGGAAGAACATAGAAATACCTTGAGTACGTCCCCTACCCTAACACAGTTTATAGCGTTTTTGAATAACAGAGCTCACTTATTGGAAACCTTAGAAGAACATAAAACTAATATAAAATCGGAACCTCCCAAAGTTAAAAGTCTGGTTATAAATAATTACACTGATACACATAAAAAATCAAAGCACATAAAATCATGTCCTTTGTGCAACGATGAGTCTCATCATCTGTTCACATGCGAGTAATTTAGAAGTCTTCCTCTTGAATCTCGTATTGCCAAAGTGAAAGAGTTCAAGGTATGTCGGAACTGTTTACGTTTTGGTCATGTCGCAAACAAATGTTTTTTATCTCATTGCAAGTATTGCAAAGAAAAACATAACACTCTTTTGCATATAGAAAAGTCAGATTCGCCTTCAACTTCACATGATTCATCTTCTTCTTCTTCAGCAGTTGTTTTGACAGCTGATGAAATACTGATCACTACTCCGACGCGTGTTTTCCTTTCCACAGCGTTGGTGAGAGTGGTTGACAGCAAGGGCAACAAACACACCGCCAGGGCGATTTTAGACAACGGTAGTGGCATAAATATCGTATCTGATGTCTTATGCAGTAAGCTGGGTTTGCCAAGGCGGAACGTGAGCTCCACGGTGTCAGGTTTTAACAATCATGTTTCTAATAGTACACAGTCTTGCAAGCTTACGATTGAGTCTTTGAATAGTGACTATAAGACGAACTTAGATTGTCATTTGTTTAAAAACGTCACCTCAGCTGTACCTATCACATACATAGATACAAAACATATACGAATCCCACCAGGCTTATGTTTATCTGACCCGTCTTATAATTTTCCTGCTTAAGTAGATCCTCTTATCGGGGCAGATACATTTTGGGATATACTAGGTAGTCGAAAGATTAGCCTAGGCAAGCACTTACCTGAGCTACGTAATTCAGAGTTAGGGTGGATAGTCACTGGTCATATTCTTAACTCTAAAGAAACATCCAGTCAATGTCTTTTTAATCAAGGTCAGATCAAACTTTAGATTTATTAGACATCACAAATACTTCTTCAAAGGCATTAGGTTTATATTGGCTTTGTCAATCAAATATCTTCTTTCCAATTAATATTGGTCTTAATAAAAAGGTTACAAAGCGTCACTTTATTTCTGTTATCAGCCAGATATTCGGCCCTTTAGGGGTCCTTGTAAGTCGAAGCGAAAATAGTGATGCAGAGATTGTGGGTAAATTAATGCTATTGAGATAAAGAAGTTTCTTCAGAGGTTTTAGATCTCTGGTCTTCATTTGCTAACTCACTACCCTGTCTTAATGACATACAGATACCGCGTTGGTGTTCTTAGCGACTCTTAGGTATATCAAAGTCGAAATCCACGATGCTTCGGAAAGTGCGTATGGTGCATACGTCTACATCCGGTCTGTGTGTTGCTCAGGGGTCGTGCATGTTAAGCTCTTAATTTCTACAAATGAAATAGCACACATCAAACCTACAACCACCCCACGTCTTGAGTTTTAATGTGGGGCCTTATTAGGTGTGTATTACAGTACAAAGTTCAGTAACGTTGAAAATGGATTTGTGTCGGTTCTGGTGCGATGCCACGATAGGTTTAGGGTGGTTGACCACCTCTTTAAACCGACTTAAACAATTTGTACGTAATCTTATTCATGAGATCCAAGATACCAGCGGACATACGTGGAGCTACGTGCCGTCCAAGGAGAACCCGGCAGATCTTGTTTCTCGTGGGGTGAAGGCTGATTGCATCAGCGACGCCCCCTTGTGGTGGACGGGTCCGTCCTTGCACTTGTCTTATCTTATCTTATCTTATCTATTATAGCTACGTCGTAAAGCATCCTATATTGCTATGTAGCAAACACCACTTAACTAAAATCATATTTTACATGCTGGACCGCAGCATATTATTGTCCAACATTCGTCAAACTTACTGGCCGTTAAGAGGCAGAAATCTATCTAAAGCTATAACTAAAACATGCGTTAAGTGTTTTAGGTTCAAAGTCAGTAATGTTCAACCCATAATGGGACAGTTACCCGAATCCCGAACTACACTGTAATTCCCTTTTTTACACTGTTCAGTGGATTATGCCGAGCCAGTTATGATAGCCAACCGTAAAGGTCGAGGTTGCCAGCTAATAAAATCTTACTTGTGCATCTTTGTTTGCTTAGCTACTAAAGCCATGCACCTGAAGCTTGTTACAGATCTCACAAAAGAGGGTTACATGGCCGCTCTTAACCGGTTTGTGGCTCGTAGAGGGAAGCCTCAAAGTATGACCTCCGATAATGGAACCAATTTGTAGGAACATGCAACGAATTACATCGCTTCTTACATCCCTCACTTTAATGGCATGGCTGAGTCCGCCGTTCTTTCCACAAAAACATCACCTTCGTAGGCTTCTCCAACTTACTCATTTCACGTATGAAGAAAAGAAAACGAATACTTGCTTGACTCAAATTGAAGGCATTCCTAATTCCCGTCCTTTTACTGCCTCAAATTCTAACCCTTCCGACTTTACACTCCTTACACCCGCTCACTTCCTAATAGGGCGATCACTTGTGTTTGTTTCGCATCCACAGGTGACAGAAAACATAACAAGCCTTGAGAGAACAAGCATAAACGAATTGAGTTCATCAGACAACTCAAATTGGGTTCCTTAGTCCTAATACGGGACAAAGCACTTCCCCCTCTGCTTTGGGCACTGGGACGCTGCATAGCCGTTTACCCAGGACCTCGAGACCAAACTACGCGGTCACCGACTTAAGGACCAAGGGAGGACCATCATTCGAAGGGCATTTAATAACATTTGTCCCCTTCCAGAACCTGCTTGTTGAAATTGCCCAGCAGCCTACCTACTTCAACCCGGGGAGTATGTCGGAGACAAAGCGTCACTGCGCCCCGCCACCACTACTACGACTATAGTGGGGATCAGCGGTGGGGGACCGACTTGCTCCAAAAGGGCGCCGACGCATTCAATACACTCCATGGAAGCAAACCAACTAGGCGTGCGTTCTTTAACCGTCCAATATAAACCTGTCATACAGTCCACTTCTTTCATTAACTGAGAAACCCCAACAAGGTTTCATTTTTAGAAAACGTCCTTTGATCCGTGTTTTATACCGAGCAAAGCTCGGTCTTGTACTAATAATAATGCTGGACATTACACCCAGCATCATTTAGCTCCAAAGTAAGCATTGCTTGTGTTATGGGAACCACATGATTAATAGACTTACTTAATAAATAAATAACAAGTTATTTATTTCGGACTACAAAAATCCATAAAAAAAATAGAAAAACAAGTAGTGTATTAGATCAGTGGGGCGATTATGGAACTTTGATACCATCAAAACATTGATACTAATAGCTTTCAGTTACTATTGATGAATTGGTATTACGGATCGCTGCGATTTCTATCGGCTTCTATCGGTAGTTACAATGTGAAGTTGGTGTCAAACTATAACTAGAACAATTTACAAAGTACGATTGTGATAGGAACCATGTTTAGCGTACTAAGCATTTAAATACATCGTATATGATTGATTGAAATAATGCGTATTGCTAATCGAAATTGATAGACATTGATGCCGATTGCTAATCGAAACTGATAGACATTGATTGTATCAAGAGTTCCATAATCGCCCTACAGATCACCTCCACATCAATGTTTTCCACAGTGGAGACGTGAACCAGTCCGCTATGATTTTCAGAATGCGGATTGTGACTCTCACGTATTCTGCTAATCAAGAATACTGTCTTTTTGCGTATGATAGCGTAAGCTATTGGTGTGATAATTTGCAAACATCCCTGATGCAATACAGAAACGGTGCAGCCTCAACATCATTCTGTTTATATTATTCTACTAATTTCAGCAACCTATTCGTGTATTTGACCCACAGTACCTTTATGACAAACTCAGTTGGCCCTCTGCGAGTCGTGATGGTGCTAGAAGGTAGTAGGTACGCCACTCATTTGTCAACAAGACACAGGCCTTCAGGGGCAGTTTTCGATATGTCGCTTCTAAGTGTTGGAATAATCTGCCACCACTAAAAAGAAATGTTAAAAGTCCTAACAATTTTAGACTCAAAATCAAGGCTTTTCAAATAAATATAAATATTAAGGCCTTGTTTATATAAAGCAGATTTCATAGTTTTGTAACAGTACCTTTGTTAATAATTATTTAACTAACAACCTTACTAACATATCTTATTTCTTCATTTTTATTTTAACACCTATTTATATTTATGATATCCTATATTACTAATGTACCAAATTATAACATTTACTTATTTTTTATATTAATTGTTCCACCTTATCCACTTTATCTTAATTGTTCTGTTGTCGCTGCTGCACTACTCTCCTAAACTTAGGTAACAGCTGAAAATCAGTGTAAGCATTACTTGCTTCCATCCAACACATGCTGAGCTGGACGCCCTTTTGGCACTCAGTTTTTTTTTGTTTTTTTTGTAAATATGTATGTGAAATATTATATATACAAAAATACCCAGACCCGAAATAAATATTTTTAGATCATACAAACAAGTGTATGATGAATCGAAACAGCAACATTCTGCGTTTTAGGCGGGCATTCTCCCACTACAAAGGTGTAGTATCAGATAAGTATTTTTTAAATATTGATTAGAAAAATCTTAAAAAAATATGCACTCCGTACTGAAAACGCCCGCATCGATGTGCAAATTTTGCTCAAGTCTTGCCTGCAAACTTACACTTTTCCCCAAGGAATAACAATAATGAATAAAACGAGGAAATTTCTAGGAACATAAAGTGCTTGTACGTAACTGAAACTACCTGGAATTGAAAGCAGTGAAACGATTGTTCAAGTTGCAAGACACTATACCTGTTGGATACTGTTTGTTTAGTAAAAAGCAGCGTCCGCATAATAGCGGAAATGCAGTAAACGCCATAATGTAATAAAGTGGCCAAGTTAGACAACGCACAGTGCAGGGTAAAAACTAGTGGTAATACTAAACCAACACAACACCATTTCACTTATATAACTTTCGTGAGTTGTACAATACATTTCGATAAACACGGGTTTACTCACGTATTATTTAGTCTATGGAGGCACCGACACTGTTTCGATTCATCTAGAGAATCTTCATCAGGGTGAGTTTGGTCTGCGGTCCACTCGTTGCCACTCGAGTTCACGGTTTGCACTGCGGGTGACGTATCTCGCAGCGCGGATCGTGCGTGCAGGTAGAGAGGGACGCGTTACCGCCTGCCGTGACAACGCGTTTTACATGCTAGTACTAGATTTCAAGATGAATCGAAACAGTGTCGGTGCATCGAGAAAATAATACGTGAGTAAACGCGTATTTATCAAAATGTTATGTTAGGTATTATGCAACACCATCTATTAGTAAAATAAAAGAATTTAATATAGAGCTTCAATGTTTTTTTTTTCAAGGTTTATAAGTTAGGCTGTTGTTCATACTGATTTCATATATCTACTGATTATGATTAGCGCGTTAAATTGTATCACGATGGAATGATGTGATTATGTGACAGTCTGCGACCAAAAGCTCTGATTATAGTAGGACAGACTCAAACATACCTACATAACTATAAGGGATATTTGTGTCGCTATTTCATTCTGTTCCACTTGCGTGTCTACTGATTTGTCAGTGATCACATGACGGTGACAACTTATTAAGAAATCATGGCTTAAACAGAAGTTACTGCTGCCAAACCAATTTTGTCTGTAATACCTTGGCTTTTGGTGCATTAATCTTAACTCTTCGAAGAACTGCTCCTGACATTATGATCCAGGTGAAGTAACATCTAACTTTACTATTGCAGAAGTTATGAGTAGGGTTTTCAGTTCTAAAGCGTCAAGCACCATTTTCCGGCGTTTTGAATTCATAGTGAGTCATTCGCTAATGCCTTCAAATGCGAGTATACAAGCAACACTTTTGCACACATAGAAGCGGGGCTTGATTTAATTCTAATAAACTCAACTTATTTAATTAGTTACTTTTTTTCTCTCCTCTGGTAAATTAAGCCAAAACTCACCAATAATTCATCTTTAACTTTGTTAAAAACCATAAGAGCCAGAGACTTGGCAATTTTTCTATAAAATCTGTACAAATTCAATTAGCATTGAGGTTCCATTGAACACAAAGGGTTTTTTGCTTTATTTCTTGTCAGATAATGCAGCGCATCAGTATTCCGTTGAGGTTTCATCGAGCAAGGAAAAGTTCCAATTTATTTTTTTTAGACGGGCAATTAAAATTGCGCAACACTGTTTTGAAGATGTAAGATGTAAAACAGTATGTTTATATGTGTGAAGAAGTATATAAGTATATCATCCTTGGTTTAGAGTGTAGACACTTTGGCACACACAAGCAATATTAATGCACACAAACAATATGATGTGCCAGGTCTCAGACTACATTTATACCAAGTTTTATCCAAATCCGATCTGCATACGGCATACGGTGTGATTGAGCCACAAATAAACATATAAACTTCCAAACTTCCAGACAAACTTACATTTATAGTAGTAGTAGAATATTATATATAATTTTTTTTCATTTTTGAAGTTTTAGGAAAACTTACGGCTAGGTCTTAAGAATAGTTATTTATATAAAACATGCTGGTACATGCTGGAGCTGCGCAATGTGTGCTGAGGGCCAATTAAAAGTTTCCGCAGATATTTACTTAAATAGGTTAAGAAATGTACAGTAAAAGTAGACGACTTGTAGAAATACGCAACACAACGTGAGAAAAATCATTAAAAATAAACAAAATTAAAACGTTATAGGTAGTTATTTTAAGAAGACAACACTAAGCACGCGTTTAAGCTTTCTTGCAGCTTTGTTAAATAAATTAATATCAATGTTTTTTTACTACCGTAATTTATGGTGTTAATAAGTCGACAGAAGGCTTTTGTTTTGATATAACTCCAAGATAACACGATAGCGATAATTGCCCGCTTTAAAAGTTGCTAGTATGTATTTTACCTTTCTATCTACTAGGTATTCACTGGATTCCTCCCCCGAGAGGTGTCACGAATCGTGTCAATTTGCCTACCTGTGGATATCGGAAGCTAAGACCTCCTAAATAATCAATGGCATTGAATAAAAGATCGGACACAAAGCACTTTCAATAAATGAGAAAATAAAAAAAAAATAATTAATATTTATGAATAGCAAAATAACGAATTGAAAATTAACAGGTTTAGCTTTTAACGGTAAATAACATTTGCAGATCCTTATAAACTATCCAGCGGTCTTCACACTAGACAAGCCTGTATCGTGAAGCAGCAGGTTAATAAGCAGCAGTTTAAAGTACGAGTATATATATATATAGAGATCACGAGATAAAAGTAGTATAATAACTTTGTTGCTTGTGTGGTTCGTTTCTAATATAAATTATGCTTTGCTCCTGTGACGTAACACAATTTGAAATGCTTTTAATAGAACCTGAGCTAATTGAAGCTGCCAGCCATTGTAAATTGTACAATATAGAATAATTATCTTTACCATAGAGATAAAGGCACCCAACATAACTTACCGATATTAACATATTGTATCCATTGTAAATCCGAGCGTCCTTGTCACGCATCAAACACAGAACTCCATAATCTGTGCAGATACGAAGAACGGCTCCTCAATGTGGAGGATGAGAATACGGGATTACGGAAACCCCAAACTTAGAACTAACTTAGCAGCTGTTACACTTAATATAAAGAGGCTTTGTAGTAAGGCTAGCACTAGTTCGAGGAATCAAACTCGAGTTCTCAGCAAACGAAACTACATATGAACTATGTGGCATTTTACCTTTTTATTTTGTTGGAAAATATTTTTCAACGTCTTATCTATAACTAAACATTTATTTTAAACTAATAGTAGAAATGTACCTAAATTACATCTTTCAGTTGAGCTATCTAAGGAGCGTTTAAAACGATCTATAGATACCTCAACTGATCCAGATCACTGCCAGAGGATCACTCTCCAAGGACATCAAATCTTACCTTATCTCTTCTCAATCAACTTGAGAAGAGATAAGATAATGTTTATAATTCAAAATATTATGACATTTATTTACAGAAATAATTACAGAAATGTACAGAATCCTAACCAGGTTAGTTGTAACTGATTTTACAACTAACCTGGTAAAATCAGCTCTACCGCCACCTCAAATCACTACTAATTCAATCACCTCTTTCTCGCTGCTAGAGACTGACCTGTCTGAAGTTGTTATGATTATTGACTCGCTTAAATGTACGAATACAGCGGGATACGACGGTATCTCAGCGCGAGTACTTAAGGAAAATAAACATACTTTGGCTGGTCTTCTGACCCACGTATGTAATCTGGCTATCAATCAGGGACGTTTTCCTAAGGCGTTCAAGAAGTCAATAATTGTACCAATTCACAAAAATGGACCAAAGAATGATGTCAGCAATTATCGGCCGATTTCGATCCTTTCAACTTTTTCTAAAATTCTAGAACGAATTTTAAATAAAAGACTAATGGGCTATCTTGAGCATCGCGAACTGCTCTCTTGCAATCAGTATGGATTTCGACATAACAAATCGACAGCTGATGCCGTTGGTAGTTTAACGGATTATATTGTCAAAGGCCTTGACTCTGGTGCCAAATGTCTTGCGATTTTTCTGGATCTTGCCAGGGCATTTGACACGGTGTCAATACCGCATATGTTGGACAAACTGGAGTCGCTTGGTGTTCGGGGATTACAGTTGAATCTTTTTGCAGACTATCTCACGGATAGAACTCAGAGTGTAAAAATAAATGATACTATTAGTGGGGATGTCTCCATATCATACGGTGTACCTCAGGGCAGCATTCTTGGACCTACTCTCTTTCTTGTTTACATAAATGACCTATGCAGACTGCAACTAAACAACGGTCAAGTATTCACTTATGCCGATGATTCTGCTCTTGTTTTCAGGGGAGAGAGCTGGGACAAAGTTTTTGATGATGCTCAGGCCGGGTTAGATAGGACAAACATATGGCTCTTCCATAATCTACTAAAGCTAAATACGAGTAAAACAAAGTATTTAACTTTTTCCTTGACCAGTAGAACTCAACCTGACAAGCACCGTTATGAATTATTGGCACATACAGGTTTGTGTAACACGATCACGTGTGACTGCATTAACTTGGAACGTACTAATACTATTCGGTATTTGGGAGTCACACTTGACTCGTATTTAACCTTTGAACCACATATTAAAGCTCTCACACCTAGAGTTCGTAAATTAACTGCAATTTTTAAAAACATTCGACATATCACTGATACTAGTACCATTAGGACTGTTTACTTTTCACTTTGTCAAAGCCTACTTACATATTGCATTGAGACATGGGGTGGAGCTGCGAAAACCTTCCTGCTGCCTCTAGAGAGAGCACAGCGTGCTGTGCTAAAGGTTAGTCATTTTCTGCCTTACAGATACCCAACCACTACTTTATTTACAGAAACTAAGCTGCTTACTGTGCGCCAACTTTTCGTTCTAAGACTCCTACTAAAACAGCATAAACTTCGCCCAAAGCCACAGGAGCAGAAGAGACGGCGCCATGACAAAGTTTTTTGTGGAACTTTGTTTAAAACCACTTTTATCAACCGCTTCTCTTGCTTTCTGGGTGGATTTCTGTATAATAAGCTTTCGAGGGATGATTCCCTGCAAGACCTTAGCATCTTTCAACTCAAATCACATATTACAAAGATTCTTCTTAGTTATTCGTATGAGGAAACTGAGAATTTGCTAACTATCTTAAAATAACGGTGCATGCATGTAATAATCACGTACACATACATCCTCATTTACTCTAGCACACCCTCTTACACATATACACATACGCACAAACATACCTACACACTCGCACACACACACACACACACACACACACACACACACGTACATACGCGCACATACACACACAATCTAATTTCACTTATATCTTTAGTTACCATTTTGGCATGTTATCTAAATTGTATTATATATTACTAAAGAATTACCTATTTGCAACAATAATTAATGTAATTTTATGTGTAATGCATAATGGGGGATCGCAGACGTCTATCGGACAGGCTTTTAGCCTAGTTTAGGCTAATAGTTATGTTATTGTTATTACATTTAAAACCAGTTTTTAAATAGTTATAATAACTTATGTTTAAATTGTGCTGAATAAATATTATTATTATTATTATTATTATATACAATAATATAAAATACACGTGAAACAGTTGAGCTATCTAAGGACTGTTTAAAACAATCTATAGATAGCTCAACTGAACCAGATCGCTGCTAGAGGCCAGCGTAAAATATATTTCAAATATATAAAGCAAAGGCCAGGCCTGTAGCAAATCGTGATTACCTATTACAAAGTTAAACATTAAAAATAGAGAAATATAAAATTAATCCTACCTAAATAACCATTACTCTATTAAATATTTATTTTGAAAGCCAAAATTTTTCATCTGTTTTCTGCGAGAGTATAGGTACTGTAGCAGCTTTTCTGCTACATCTGTACATTACCCATATTAAACAGATTACTCCCCTAAGCATCTCCACGAATGCGCCTCTTAAAACCACATTATTCAAATTAAAATAGGAGCAATATGACGATAATTGTCGTTCAAAACGTCTACTGAGAATTGAAGCTGTTAAATCTTGCATTTTATTTAAATTAGGTGAGAATAATGAAAGTGAAACAAGGATCTTTTAGATTAATAATTTCTATCTCTAAAACTGATTGTTTATATTAGCAAGATTCTGCATTTAATGCTCTACCAATATTTAGCTAACCTTGCTAGGTAATTTCGCTCAGTCAATATTTGCCTTTGTGAAAGAGCTTTTATCCAGGCCTTCGCCTCGTCACAAATTACCATAAATTTCTGATTAAAATTTTCTTTATGAACTTGTCTAACTTTCCCTTACATAAGCTTTGTCGCCATAACTGACGTCGGTAACAGAAAAGACACAAGAGAAGCGTAAAATGATTTTATTTGAAATTCGAAATTAGGTACCTAATCAAACATTTTCAAATAAAATAACTTAACGCTTTTCTCGTCGCTTTTGTTTCTTTGAATTTAGGATTCTAATTCCAAACTTTATAATCCCAGTTTCTGAAGAAGAGATAATGAATCCATCATTTGCAAGTCGTTTTGCAAAACAGAAGGTTTATTTGCTAAAAATTACTTGCTATATCAACATCAATTCAATATGCAAATATAACGTTCTCTTGGCAATTTGCCAGCAGCATTTGCTAGACAATTTGTTCCCTGTGCTGCTATAACTTTGCTACACGTCAGGCAAAGAACCCAAGGGTGTTGTCACGGCTGCCGAGAGGGTAATCAACTTGTCGACTAATTTCACAGTCAACCCTGACCAAAACTAGCCAAGCTTGGTCAACTTTAACCAACTAAGACCAGCCTTCGTGTGGCCCGACCACGAAAACTTTATCTCGACCCTAACAATTACGTAAATACACAGGAGACTGCTTTGATCTCGATCTAAATAAAATTGTTTACGCTTTGATTGAAGACCTTTTGTGCACGTAATGAAGAAAATTGTAGAGGAACATTGGAAACAATGGGATTGCTGGAAAGCCACGTAAAAGTCATATTGTTTCTGAATAAGATTTGTTCAATGCTTCCGTGTTTGATTAACAAAAAAGCCGTATTACAATGTAGCATTTATAGAAACGTTACGAACAAATATACATAAATGTGATCTCAACAAGTAAAACTTACGCCTATCTTTCAATCTTAGATTATTTGGAACAATGCCACGAAATAAATCATAGAACTAAATGCAATCAATTTAACCCATAAATACAGTCCATCTCTTGTAAGAGGATCACAAAAGCGGATCGGAAGCCCCATCTATAACAGATGACTTACCCTTCCACCATGAATAAGATTATTACTTGCTCCTCTGTCTTTTGGCATGGGATAATTAGAATTATTAAGTACAGTAGATATAAGATTTAAGACGTGTTTATAGTTTTTCTACTCCAACGAGATTTTTTTTTTCGAATGGTATTTAAATGACCTAGATAAATAATTTAAGAAAGTTTCAAAGTGGTTGAATTTACACAATACAGACTTAGGCTGAAATAAATAATTGGATGGGAGATACCTAATAAATGTTTTATGCTCTACCATCTGTCTCTCTTAAGACGAAAACGTCTTGAAATTGTTGCCGTTAACTAAATTAACAATTTAGCCTAGTGCTTGAGTGGCAATCGAATGCGGCGGATTACAATCGAACGGCATTACGTATCAAATGGAAGCCATAAATTTCTTCTTCCTTCGATCGATTCCTGCTTTCCGTCGTACAAGCGACCACTATATACAAAAAATGAAATGAAATAAGTTTATTTTACACACGCACACAGATTAAAATAACATAGCATAGCAGCAGCAGGTACACAATCAAATGATTGTGTACCTGCTATGCTATGGTATGACAATAAAATAAAAAGACAATAATATAAAATACAAAAATAGTTCTTAAAGATTAAGAGTATGTGTTTGCACCCTGCACCAACCCAGTCTGGGTTTGCCAAAAAGATCCAGTCTCAGCTCTATGCTACTTCACATATTGCGAAATAGCGCTGGTTTTCATACTGCACCGGTCAAGGAGAGTGACGTCATATCGTGACAAGACAAACAAAAAATATATAAAATAATACACATACATAATGTTTGAGTGAATTGAAAAATACAGTGGACGTGGACATGAGTAAAATCATGAAAGATTCAGTGAGATTAGTGTGCAAATAGGGTTTTCAATGCGTTATAAAAAGTGCGCTACTGGCACGTGATAAGGTAAGCATTCACGTCGAGATTTACTGTCTGTTTTCACAGATAATAGAGGGAAACGAAGCTTGAAAGCGGCATTACCACAGAATAAGTTATATCAACTAACATACAAAAAATCACTTCAACGGCAATCGATTCTTTTTTTATCCAAATCACTTCACACATTGAATCCTAGTGCAATCCTAACATGTATCATCGTCGCATTCTGGTAGGTAAAAAATTTAGAAATTATAAGACAGCTTGCTAAGTAATCATAATAGGCAAACAGCATATGCAGGCTTCCTAATATATATTACGTTCTAATAACTCTTATCCAATCTATATTTTAATGTAAACTTATCGAGTTAAGGTTCATTTTCCATTACAGGTCGATTCGGAGAGCTTCAATACTGACATTACCTCGTGATCATAAAATGTGAGAGTCTCTCGAAGCTCAGGTCGCGCACATTTGGACTCTGCGTATTACCCGCAGTCGTAAACCGCTGCGTTCTTACATCTAGTGAAGTCTGGTTTAGCTGCGGTTACTTTCGGTTTCGGCCATTTCAGTGGCCTCTATACTTGATACTGACTCTTTTCAGTCACTTTGCTTTAAGATAGTTGAAAAGGGCCCCCTAAAAGGCATTATTGTGCTTGGAATGCTTTGAATCACCGACACCAACGTAGTTATTATAAAACTTGATTTGCGACCAAAATCATTTCACTATCAAATCGTATAAAATCACTTTAACTCGATCATGTCTTTGACGACCTCTGTGGCGCAGTGGGCTAAGGTTCGGCTGAGACACAGAAGGTTGCGGGTTCGATTCCCGCCGCGGGACAAATGTTTGTATGATCTGCAAGTATTTGTTTCGGGTCTGGGTGTGTTTATGTATAATATGTATGTATTTACAAAAAAAAAGTATTAAAGTAGTATATCAGTCATGTGGTACCCATAACACAAGCTCTGCTTACTTTGGGGCCAAATGATGCTGTGTGAAATATCTGAGAAAAAAAAAATGTTTTGAAAATTCAAGTTGTAAACTGATTAGGAGCAAGATTCGGTTCAAACTGACCACTTTTTCTCCAGTTACAGCCACTTTTATCCCTTGAGAGTTCTCGATTACCTTCACCGGAGTCGAATAATCTCAAATAAAACGGCCGTGGGTGTTCTGAAACTCGAACGCGTCTATTTAATTGGGTAATGAATAGGGATTATCGTGTCAGGTTGAACATGTAGCATACTTGCAAGGCGGCGTGAATAGACCTTGGATAGCTTTGGTTTTGATCTTTTTTTCATGAAATTTGTCATTTTAATATTTTCTTATCATCTATAATATCATCATTATTATTTCAAATTCAAAATTCAAAATAACTTTATTCATTACAATCACAAGGACCACTTTGAATCGTCTTCTTACATGCTAGTGAATCTAGGTGCCGGTTCCTCCTAACGCCAGATCAAGAAGAATCCGGCAAGAAACTTGTCTGGTCTTAACTTGTCTTTTTTGTATGATCCTTGACAATTTTGTTACGGATGCCGAGTCGAGTTGGAGCAGATTCATCCCAAGCTTTTTTGTCTTCTAAATAATCAGATATTTTATAATATGCTTTAATATACAGTTTATGTTTAATTACGTTTTTAAATTTGCCAATCGACAAATCTAACACGTCGCTTGGGACCTTGTTATAGAAGCGTACACATTGCCCTATAAAATACTTATTAACTTTAGCGAGTTTCATAAGTTTAACTACGTTATCAGTAATTTGTTTAGCTTACCTACAATGTGTATACTCGGCAAACTAAGTAGTGATGCATACAGAAATTAATTGCATTTGATTCCCTTTGATCGGACATCGCACAATGATGAACTATAAGTGTGCTTTCGGTAGGCAGACGTATATTTACACTCATATTTCAATGCTCTCCAGTAAATCAAAACCTAACATATACTTCAAATTACTAAATGGTAGTTTGTAGTTATTTCTAATTTATGGTTGGACGACCTCTGTGGCGCAGTAGACCTCCGGCGGAGGCGCTTAAGGTTGCGGGTTCCATTCCCGCCGCGGGCCATTTGTTTGTATGATTGATCTGCAAGTATTTGTCTCGGCTCTTGGTGTTTCTATGAATAATATGTATGTATTTCTAAAAAAATATATATATAAGTAATATATCAGACATATAGTACGCATAACACAAGCTCTGCTTACTTTGGGGCTAGATGATGATGTGTGAAATGTCCGGCATTATTTATTAATTTCTAAAAATACTTTTTACGAATGCAAACATACAATACATGACCGTGGCATATATTGATGAATGGGATATTTCTTAACCTAACAAAGTTAAGTGTATTATGTTGGGTACAACTTAACACACTTAACTTTGTTAAGTTCTCAGGCACTATACCGTTTTTCAAGAACTAAATTGTTATGGAGGTGGTAATCAACTATAAAAGTAAGAAAAAAATAGTAGGAATAAGGAGAGACTTTTCCCAGTAGTGGGACAATATATGCTAATTACAAAAAAAATACTGCTATGGTATAGGATACTTACTACACTAAGACTTAAGAGTTCAAAATTGTGAACATGACGATGTAAACTGCAGGTACCAACAGATAAATGCCGTATTTTTCATAAAATAATTCCAGTGACACAATAGGGAGCGCTGCAAACAATGCTCCACAAATGGTGTGCGACACGTAATTGAATGTCGGTCGCACGATCTGAATTTGGAAGCTTGATAGTTGGATTTCTAAGCCCGGCAGGTTCTATTTTTACTCACTGAGACAGCTATCGAACATATCTAAGTAGGTAACTAAGAATGAATCATATAATTCCCGCTTGGCAAACATTTTATTTACAGAAATTGCGGCTTATTGTAATACGACAGCACCATGTTGACATTTATGTGCGAAAGAAGCCTCTGAGGCGCACTTTAAACCTTTCACCACACTGGTTCTAAATAACTAGTGATATGATAAGAAATAAATTGGTTGTCTGTAAAGTCAGTATACAGACGATAATTTAACGTGACAACGTCATTACAAAACAGATATGCGATATACTGTTTTGTTATGCGCTCTCGCTCCGATCGTAACGTTACAATGATCGTAACGGGACAATGAGTCATTCTTTTTCGTGTGTGCAGCCGGCGTTCATCGATTTATTAGACGTTGTCACGTAAAAAACCCAAATTTGAACAAAATACTTGAAGTGCTGGTTTCTGTTTCCTGCATTTTTAGATATATAACGTTCATAGATCCAGGAAGTGTTTTTAAGAGGTGCGTGTTATAGAGAAATAAAAACACTGCCATATTGTATAGAGAAAAGTCACGCTAGCTTTCAACAAAAGAAACATCACCACCAATACGTCAGTAAAGAGTTCCTTTGTTCAAGTGTTTACGATTTTATTTTCTCTTTGCTGTGCATGTTGTAGAACTGGCAGGTGTCGTACGCTCCATGAAGGTTGTATGCCAGTTTTTAGGCTCTGATATATAGCCTGCCAGTTCAAATGCTTATAAATCACTAAATGCTACGGGCTATGCGCCTTCTACGATGTAAAGACTTAAAGAGTTAACGTGGCATTGTAGAGCTGGTTTAGAATATACAATTACATACTGATTTATATAGACCAGCTTGAGATGCAGAAGGTTGCAGGTTCAATTCCCACCGCGATATAAATGTTTTATGATCTGCAAGTATTTGTCTCGAGTCTGGGTGTTTTACTATGTATAATACTAGCTGTTGGCCACGACTTCGTCTGCATTTTTTTTTGTAATTGTAGCTTAAATCCTTCTCCTGGATGCAATTTATTACCTTATTACCAAATTTTATTGATAAGTTTCAAACCAATCACACCCACCACCATCCATTAAAAAGTTCCCATACAAACTTTGATACCCCTTTTTACTCCTTTATAAGGTTATTTTGAAAAACCATGAAACACGTATCAATTTATTTTGCATTTTAATTATTCATGTATTTTGCATATTAATTATATAGATGTATGTAATTACAAAAAAAAAGTATATATAAAAGTATATAAGCCGTGTTGTACCCATAACACAAGCTCTGCTTACTTTCGGGCTTGATAACGCTGCGTGAAAGGCGTTATTATTATTATTATTTTTATTATTAATCTGCTAAATTTCAACACTAACATAAAATATAAACAATATAAAATTTAAACTTTCTATCGCTGTGTACAACTAACCTCCGAAGGAAAACATACTGATATACTAACACTGCTCACCTTTGGCATACATAAGTTTGCCGAAAATTGCCAAAAGAGATATTTTTTGTTTGATCTTGTTATTCTCGCACCTGCACATAGGTCAGTGAAGGAAGTGATTTGTCTTCGTTAAGAAAGTGACGTTCGCATTCTCCATTCTTCTAGCAAACGGCCGACATCCATCAAGTTTTTATCTAATAGATGTACACCTGTACTATGAAAAATGGAGTAAACTCTCGCCCTTAATTTGGCTACAGCCTTTTGAAAAATTCGATCTGAGCTGAAATATTGTCGAAAAATTATTTGCCATCGCGGAAATAAGATTATTATAATGGAACAAAGTACAGTTTGTAAGCTTTCGGTGGTATTACCTTACAACAAAAGTTATGAGCTTTTAGCTAATATGTTTTAAATTTATAAGTAAAATGTATATAATAATAATAATAATAATACCGAATTTTACACAGTATCATCTGGCCCGAAAGTAAGCAGAGTTTGTGTTATGGGTACCACATGACTGATATACTACTTACATATTTTTTTTTGTGAATACATACATATTATACATAGAAACACCCAGACCCGAGACAAATACTTGCAGATTATACAAACATTTGTCCCGCGGCGGGAATCGAACCCGCAACCTTTTTCATATGTAGAGGCTACTGATGACTATAGTAAATTACAAGTACTAAGGGACTGCAACAGCTGCACTTAACAAGTCTTAGGTTTTTATGGTGTTTTTAATAAACATATAATTTAATTAAATTATATGTAAAATAAAATGATATCAAATATTTTGTATTCCAGAATTCAGTATTTCAGCAGCACAGTACCGTCCTAAATTCCTAATTTACAGTTTGCCGATACTGACCAAATTAAGTTAGAGAAATTTTCCCGTAGATTAACGCAAATCTCAAGGGTTTTAATTGTATCGCCCCAAGCCTGAGTGTCATCCCAACACCTCTATTATTTTATGGCGTGAAATTGCAGATGTTGATGTAAAACCCTAATTATATACAGTTGGGACAATCGTCAGGGCAGTGTTGTTATCATAACAATGAATTTACTAACCATGACGACTTTAGTACCATAACTTAGTGACACATTCCGAATTATTGTAGCAAATATTATACCTTGTATATTTTTTCATCCTTCGACAGCGACCCAAAAAAACCTACCCGGAAAATTCCCGATTTTTTTTCCAAAGAAATACAAAGGGCTCACCCACCGTTCTGAGGTTTTTTTGAACCACAATAGAGCTTCCCCTTAAAAATATATTACGTCGTTAAAATTCCTACAGGGGATTCGAAATCAGCATTAAAAATGTTGCTTTTATTGGTATTTTATGTTTTCAATCTCAATAATGGTCTTCTTTTCAATTGCAGACTATTTTTTATTGCCTCATTTACCCGTTTGTTTTTGATAAGATGTTGGCAATCTTCTAAAAGGTTTACTAAAAGTACTATTATATTTTAAGGGAGTTTATCACTGGGTTGGTTATTACATAAAATAATAAAACGTAACGTAAATACATGAACATTTTATTAATAATAATAATCAATAGGGTAGCAGGGTATCTTCGCAATCTAAGCCATGTTAAAGTTTGTTAAAAAAATATAAGCAAAGTTTCTAAAAGCGTTCACAAATGCACATTACGAAGTTATAACCTTTAACGCCGCAATAACGTGCATATCCAAATCATTATAACACTTAAAGAATCTCGTCAGTTCCGGGGTTAAGAAACTTCTGAAACTGCAACAGTATGATAAGGTACGTGGCAAGTAATCCCATGAACTTGAATGGTAAAGATATGTCTATGTTCACCATGCGGAGTAGCCTGAAGGAGAGGTCAAAACGTCGCTCTGCTCGCGTTCAGCAAAGCCCGCGCGACGCTTTGACCTGATTTATCTGTTAACAAAACATAACGATTTCATAATATTTTCATCATAAAGTTTTCAATAGACAACACACATGAAATGGCGCGTAATGACTGGCCGAACGGCCTCGCGCGGCAGCCTCAGACGATTGCCGCGAGACGATCGCCTCGCGAGGCAGCCTCGATGTGTACAATTTTTGGATATAGGCAGCCGCGCGCGGCAATGCCGAGCCAGTTTTGCTCAAGATCGCCATGAGGCCGCACGTTCGGCAAGCTATCGCTGCCACTGCCTTTCTAATAATTCTGCGGCTTGTAAAGAAAAGAAAACGAAAACCTAAACGTTTTTGGACAAAACTATTATACGAAAACAGATTACAAGCTGGGAACAGATTGTTTCCCTCCTGTAAGATCCTAGCAAAGAGTCCATTTTTTTCTTTAACTAAGCCATTGGAATGTTCATTTCGTGACTTAAATTTCTCCATACATCTTCTCTTAGTAATTTATTAGTGTAATTGGGACATTGGGCATCCCAAAGTCGTCTATATTCACCGTATAGTTGTATTAACTTAAGACATTGCTCTTTATCCATTACGGTAACCTGCGACGAACAAGCGAGGCGAAACACAACCGTCTTAAGTGAGCGCGGCAAACGTACTGAGGCGCCTTTGAGCACGACAAAAAAACGCTCGGGCGAGGCGGCGCGTGCCTTTGCCTCGGGCGAGGCACGTCCTAACTGGCCGAGCATTTGCTTCGCGCGGCAGGCCTCGCGAGGCTGCTCGGTCAGTCAGTACGCGGCTAAACCTGAAAGCTGGGTTCTATTTTGGCCCGCACCGTATCAACAAATGGTCGATTACTACCTGCTTTAGTTTGAATTCATACGAAGACAAACCACTGACGCACCCAAGGCGCATTAAGCACTGAGCCAAAACATTGGTACTTCCTTTTGTAAAGACTTCTTACCTGTTTACCTAGCTTTTCTTCGTAGAGCCTTGAGGCATCATGAACCTTATCGCAGAAAGTGCAGTGTGAGAATAGAGGAACCAGGAGCAAAACTTGCAAAGACAACAACCCCTCAAGTGATATATTCTGGAATACAAATAAGAGTCATAAATTCATAAATTCTGGTAAACATTATACTAGGTACCTGTGCATTTTTTACAAAGTTCACGAAAACTTATATAGAAATGATAATATGCCAACGAACGACGCTATGATGGAAAGCAGCAATTAAAATGAAAATGAACATGGTATAAGATCACTTCAATTATTGCGTGACCGCATTTTATCCCCTAACTAAGCATAAATAATAATAATAATAATAATATTTATTCGGTTTTTTAAACTTTCGCGATCAGAACACATTATTATAAATATTTACGGGTATTTATACACCCGTATACATGGGTTTACACTCTGTCGTGGTCACGGGATGAGTCATCCCGTGACCGTGACCACGACAGAGTGTAAACCTGTCGAAACGTCGGCAAAAAACAAGTAAATAAACGCGATAAATATCCGTAAATATTTATAATAATATTTATTCGAAATTCAAATAGTACAATAATAATAACAAAACAAAGGTAAAGGTAACACGAGCCTAAACTAGGTAACACAGGATGTTTTAAGGTGAGAAAAGCTTAAATTTGATCTAAAAATAATCACCTACTTTTTTATTTTAATATTAAAAACAATTAAATGCATAATTGTTCAGTAAACCAACAAGGCCTTAGGTATAGTGTAAAAATCTGAAACTTAACCAACTCTAAAAACTAAATCAATCACAGTTAAAAATGTATTTACACACGATTAACAACTTTTCTGTATCATCGTAAGACATATTTTGAAGGGAATCCTTAAAGATTACTGTAGTTGAGAGCATAGATATTGACTAACGCATTATGTCTATTATAGAGAAGTGGACCAAGGAAAATATCAAATTTAGATGTAAAGGCATGTTTAGAGCCTGTTTGTTGAGGGCAAACTATATATTTCCGTTTTTTGTTAGTAAGTTCAGTGCTATATGGAAGGGCTACGTGCTGCTTTAGTACCATGCTCATTATAAATAACTGTCGGACTATTATTACGCTACAAGATTGATAGAGAAGGCTAGTGGAAACTTTTCAAATACAAATACTTACATACGACGCCTATTATTTAAAGAATTGATATGCGGTCTGAAAGACAGAAACTTATCTATTAGTATACCCAGATATTTTACTTTATCTGTATATTTAATCACAGAGCAAAGACAATAGTTATTAGTGGGGGCTTTAAAGTTTGAAGCATACAATTTTGTGATAATTTCATTTGATTATTTAGCTCATCGAAAACTTAATATAATTTGTCCTATTTGCATTTAATGTTAGTAAGTTGTGATGAAGCCATTTATTTACCACATTTAATCCAAGTTGCACATACTTGAATTATTTTTCAGAATCAGCTGAAAAAAGAAGGGCAGTGTCGTCAGCGTCAGCGTGCCATGATTTAGTTTTACAGAGGTCTTTTATATAAATCAAGAACAAAGTGGGTCCTAAAATACTTCCATGTGGAACACCAAAGGACGTATTTTTCTGTTCTGTACTGAGTACATCACGAATTCATACGTATTGGGTACGTTTTTCCAGGTAACTTCTGAAGAGTTTTAGCTAAGTACCTCTGATACTTAAAGTTTCAAGCCTGTACAATAGTATAGGATCAGAAACGGTGTCAAAACCTTTGGTGAGGTCCAGGAAGATCCCTATAGTGTGTTTACTTTTATCAAGTTCTATCGCTAGATAGTTGGTGACGTGATGATATTTGCAGATAATTTGGGTTTAAATCCAAACTGAGTCTTCGACAAAATTGATTTTTCTTCTAAATACTTGAACAACTTTTTTTTTCTAATACTTTGAATACAGAAGAAAGTAAGGAAATCGGTATATAATTTGTTACCTGTTTCTTGCAGCCAGAGTTATACACCGGGACAGCAAAAGCTTATTTAAGGCATTTAGGAATGAGTCCCACAGATAGTCATTTGTTGAAAGTATATGTCAGTGGAGGATTTAAAATGTGTCTCAGTTGTTTTATAATTTTAGTTGATATATTATGCCATCCAAACGCACAGTAGTCTTATAGACCCATGATTACCCTTTCATCAGTACCTATCCAGTAATACAAAGAATGAAGGGATAAGGCTACGCGTCAAAACATCGCTTCTGTGCTGTGATGATTGTGCTTGGACTGTTTCCGCGGATTTGTGGTGGGAGATACATTTTTAATGGATTTCCAAATTTTTTTGCAATTTGCTCCGGCCTTTTCCAGTGTAGTTTTGTTGTATTTTATCTTTACTTAACTTAGTTAGTTATTACACACATGTACATTTATAATTGCTTGCTGTACGTTATTCAAAACAAATGATAGGCATAACTGCTCAATTTTAAACTGGAGCAAAGTCAATGCTACGTAATTTTTTTTCAAGTTTATGCATATTTTATTTAGGAATCGTGCGTGAGTTGTTTTTTTTGGTATTTTACAATTTAAAGTGTATAACATGGTTCAAACATGAACCACTTTGATGAGTAGGGAGATAATGGCCTTTGATAATGGTCCGCTCCCTACGCGCATGGAGCAGGCTAATTAAGGAGCATAGGTTGCGGTATTCCTGAGCAACCGGATCGGAGCTCTCTGGTAGAATATTGATATTAATACATATCTCCAACTAATATTATGTTCTCGTAGGAAGATATGTTATGCAAAGTTTCATTGAGAGTCAATAAAATTCTCTGCAATTTCATGTGACTCTTCACTTTCCACAACAATAACGATCAACATTAACGATCTTCCTGACATCACTTCTAAGCCCTGTATATTATTTGCTGATGACATTTCTTTAATATTTACATCTAATCGCAACACTGACATTAATAATTACATAAGTGACATAAATAATACTATTGAATGCATAATTAAATGGCTTGACATTAATAACTTGAATGTAAACTAGATTGACTGAAACTAAAGAAAGAATGTAAACTAAAGACAAAGACAAATTATATACAGTTTGGAACCTATGCCCGTATGAAATATCAACATATCAGAGGTCGATAGTACAACGTTTCTAGGAATAGTCTTAGATAATCATTTAAATTTTAAAATGCAGGTCGACAAAGTATGTACCAAAGTAAACAGATTTGTTTATGCTCTGTGGAGATTGAGAAAAACATCGTCCTTAGCCACAGTACTTCAAGCATATCATGGTTATGTAGCATCGGTACTCACTTATGATTAAATTTTTTAGATAATCTCAACAGATAAAAAGAGCATTTATCGCAGAAAAATGTGTAAGGGCCATTGGCGGGATACCGCCCTGGGAATCATGCAAACCACTCTATAAACAATTAGATATTCTCACACTACCTTGTATGTATATCCTGGAGACTGCTTTGTTTGTTAGAAAGCACAATCAACTGTTTGCTAAGGCTTATTAAATCATAGAATCACAAGAAACCAGGACAAAATTGTATTGCCTAAAGTTCCAAAGACGAGTATGTATATAAAATAGTAGTTATGCAATATGCGGGAAAGTATATAATTCCATACCTGACAATATAAAAAAAAACACCATTTAATGAATTTATTAAGGAACTCAGGTCCTGGTTACAAGCTAAATGTTTTTATAACGTATCTGAATTAATAAAATAATATAAATCACTGATATTCCTTATTGACGTTTATATTGAATTGTTATTGAATTATTATTGTGTTACCTTGTTTTTTTTAAATAAATGTCTCATTTTGTTAGAAAATATTGTACACCATTTACCAAATGGTAGCATAGCGAACTAAGCAATTAATAAAACCTATATTCCACCATAAATGTATTATCAATTATGAAAAAAAAAATCTGCCAACTTTTCATAAGACATGTCCCATTCTTGCTTCTTCATTCCGTTGATTGACCGTTTTACAAGTTACCTTTAAACATTATATCTAGTTACTATTATTACCTATTATTCCATAATATTATACACTAGCTGATCCTCGCCCACTTCGTTGGGTGGTTACAAATTCACAAAAAATATTAAAGTACTAATATCGAAGTCGCGAACAGGACAGCTAGTATATAATTCTACTGTACGTGTGTATGTCACTGAACTCCTCCTAAACGGCTGAACCGATTTGAATGATTTTTATTGGGTGGCGCCCTGGATGGTTTTGATTCACAAATCAGCCCGACAGATGGCGCTGCAATCAGTACAGTTAGATATTTTTTTTTCTTTTTAAAACGCGCGGACGATGTCGCGAACGGGACAGCTAGTAATTATATAAAATCAGATACAATTATTACACCTATGTTTGGTTTTTTTCTCAAACTGTGCGATTGAATTGAATTACCTTGGATGAAAATACCGTTAACCTGACGATGATTCCGATGCCCCAGCCTGAGCCGGGTCCCAGTACCAATTACCTTGGCAACGGGCCTAGACCTGAGTGCTGCTTGGAGAATGATGATGGAGACGACTGCGATAGTCTTCAAACTATTGGGGATTAGTCCCCCTGGTGGCTAACAGAAGAGCTAGCAATAGAGAAGGAAAACTTGAAACAAGCCCGGCTCGGTGCCAGCCGTTATGCACCTGCAACCGAACGACACCACATGTACTGATTCGTCTTTCCTGCCGCTTTCCTTTCGGAAAGCGAGAGAGCTTACATTAAGGCTTACCTAAGTGCACGAAAAAAGCCTCTGAGGCGCACTTTAATCCTTTTACCACACTGGTTAGTAATAACAAGTGACACGATAAGAAGAAGAACTAGTAGATATACTCTATGGGTATATTTACCCATAATATAAATATATAAAATAAATATTTAATATTTGGATAATTGGAAGTAAGGTTTTGGATATTTTAGGCGAAAAACCTACCGCGTAGCGTTGTAAGTCAATACAGGATTATTACCAATTCAGTGACACTATATTTCCAGTCTAATGAGACCCCCCTTTGCAGGATGTTGTTACTCTGGTAGCTTCGCCAATTAGCTGGGCTAGATTCTGCTGTGTACAGAAATTAGACAGTTCGCGAGCACTGGGAATGTTAGGCTGTAACAAATTTATATTAAAATCTGTCAGTACACAGATATAATCACAGTGTAAAAACGTTGCCAAAGATTCGCTTAGTGAGTCCAATGCTTGTGTTACTTTAACGTTCTCAGGCCTGTATGCAGTGCCTATCGCCATTCGAGCGCCTGGATGTGTTAACTCAAGCCATAGCTGTTCTAATTCTGATTCAGGATGACCCCGAACTCTAGCGCGTATGCCCTTTTTTATATAGAACCCTACCCCTCCACCCGTTTTATTACGCGGCTTGAGTTTAAGCGTATAGCCGGGTAGGACCGGAGCTATTAAATCGTCTTTGATCCATGTTTCATTTAGGGCTAGAATGTCAGGTTTATGGGTCGCCACGCACGCTTCCAGCTCATCCCTACCCGTATTAAGGGATCGTACATTTAAAAGTCCGAGAATTAATCGTTTTTTAGCCGTGTTATCCATTGTTATACGTAGTTTTACATATACAGATGCGTAAAAGGATACATTCCGAGTAAATGTTAGTGCGAGTTATGTTTGCCTCTAGGTACATATGAATGTGTATTGTGGTATGTGTGTATATGTTTGTGTATGTTAAAGTGTGTTTTATAAATGTGTGTGTAGGAATACAAGTGTGGTGCACCTTTGTGGGTATGACGGAATAAATGAGCCTAATGGTTACAAATGTACTGTTGAATAATATAAATATGCTAGTATATGATACAATACACAGACCAAGATACGATAACCCTGTGCTATTGGTATTACAGTTACAGAAACTTACACTAAAGTTGTCATTTATCGTTGAGTATGACATCAGTACGCGACGATGGCAAGAAAACCTTTGAGCCACATTGATGCTAGTTAGTGATGCTGCTACTAATACTTGACTTGAAAATTCTATTGAAGTCATCTGCGTGGCGAACGCGAAACGCAGGCTTCTTGTCCCCTTCTCTGACTAGAATTTTTACATCTCTCGTCCATGCAAACCTCCAGGAATGCTGTTTACATAGCGTGCGAGCTTGACCAAAAAGCAGTCTAGTATCCTTAGTCAGTCTCTCATTAAGGTAGATAGGCCGCGATGTCCTCGCCACCATGACGTCACCCGTCGAAATATTTCGTCAGGCCCGCGCACAGCGGATTACTTGCTCATGCACCGCACGCCTAGTCACACGAAGCACGATCGGCCGCGGACGCTGCTTGCCATCATGGTCCACGCGCATGGGACCTACTCGCTGGACGTCCACTATATCACGTTCATCCAGTGTTAGACCGATCTTACTCATAATCACCCCCGTGATATGCATGACGCTTTCGCCTCCGTGCTCGGTAACTCCACTGATCTCAATATCATTTTGCAAACTGAGTTGTTCTCTGTTGTTGAGCTCCTGTTTCAGATCTCGCATCTGTTGTTTGAGGTCTTGCGTCCTTGCGAAAGCCATTCATCTCGTTTCGGAAAGCTCTTATTTCATCAAGTACTGAGACTTGCTTGCTACAGCCGGCATCTGTTTGCTGAGGTGATAATTCAACCGCATGCTCAACTACTTCTTTAACAGGCGTGTTCGTATTATCTCTACGCGGGATGCCGACGACACAGGCCGGGCAGAGCCAGTTCTTGGGAGCATGGTTTGACGAAAGATTGACACCTGTTTATGGTAGACAGCCTTGCAGCCTTGTTACAAATCGTTTTCACCCCTTTTCACCCTCTTTGGGGTTGAATTTCAAAAAATCCCGTCTTAATCCCGGTAAATCCCGGTTGGTTTTGCTATAAAAAGAAGTTACCTTCCAAATTTCAGCTTTTTAGCTTCAGCGATTTCAGCTCGGCGATGATGAATCAGTCAGTCAGTCAGTCAGTCAGGTTAAGCGCTTTTATAGGTATAGATGTGCGGTGTGGTAAAGCAGCAAAAAGATCTCGACTCAGAATTGTGCTTCCTTGTCTGATGACAGGTCAGCGCTGTTATTCTGCCGAGACCTTAGATCCAGACACTCAACCTTACGAAACGCAATAATAAAATCAAATAAATAAATAAACAAATATGTACATGGACATAGTTCTTATGCCCAACTACATATATTATACACATAAAAAAATTAAAATGTCGCGGGACACGCGTTTGGAACTAAGTCTCTTTTGACAAAGGGTTAGCATAATTAATCATTAACGTGCCAGGCTCTCATTCTCTCTACCCACCCCTCTCTTTAATTTTGATTATTTATGCAGTATATAACTATATTCATAAATTTATTTGCAATATATATATTTATTAACGCGTTAACATTAGCTCCACAAATTCGTTTCATACAATATATTATTAAAACAAACATAATATTACTAGTATTATTATAGGGAACACCAGGTAGCCACCATTTATATTATGGGTATATTTACCCATATTTTATATATTTATATTATGGGTATATTTACCCATAATATAAATATAAATAAATAAATAATGATGATACTCAACGATAAATGACAACTTTAGTGTAAGTTTCTGTAACTGTATTACCAATAGCACAGGGTTATCGTATCTTGGTCTGTGTATTGTATCATATACTAGCATATTTATATTATTCAACAGTACATTTGTAACCATTAGGCTCATTTATTCCGTCATACCCACAAAGGTGCACCACACTTGTATTCCTACACACACATTTATAAAACACACTTTAACATACACAAACATATACACACATACCACAATACACATTCATATGTACCTAGAGGCAAACATAACTCGCACTAACATTTACTCGGAATGTATCCTTTTACGCATCTGTATATGTAAAACTACGTATAACAATGGATAACACGGCTAAAAAACGATTAATTCTCGGACTTTTAAATGTACGATCCCTTAATACGGGTAGGGATGAGCTGGAAGCGTGCGTGGCGACCCATAAACCTGACATTCTAGCCCTAAATGAAACATGGATCAAAGACGATTTAATAGCTCCGGTCCTACCCGGCTATACGCTTAAACTCAAGCCGCGTAATAAAACGGGTGGAGGAGTAGGGTTCTATATAAAAAAGGGCATACGCGCTAGAGTTCGGGGTCATCCTGAATCAGAATTAGAACAGCTATGGCTTGAGTTAACACTTCCAGGCGCTCGAATGGCGATAGGCACTGCATACAGGCCTGAGAACGTTAAAGTAACACAAGCATTGGACTCACTAAGCGAATATTTGGCAACGTTTTTACACTGTGATTATATCTGTGTACTGACAGATTTTAATATAAATTTGTTAGAGCCTAACATTCCCAGTGCTCGCGAACTGTCTAATTTCTGTACACAGCAGAATCTAGTCCAGCTAATTGGCGAAGCTACCAGAGTAACAGATACAACTGAAAGTCTCATTGATCTGGTTATTACAAACATACCCGAAAGATGTAGAAAAGTAACTGTACTACCGAATAAGAACTTAAGTGACCATGCCATGATTCTAACCGATTTTAACATAAAAAAAAAACCTTCACCGCGCTATGTAGAGGCTCGATCTATAGCCGATATAAGTCCTGAACGGTTCGACTACGATCTGAAGTCCATAAGGTAGAAATATTTATACACTAAAGACGTTCAATGCATGGTGCAGGAATTTAATGATAGACTAAACTGCCTGTTTGATATCCATGCCCCTCTGAAACGGAAAAAGATGCTAGAATATCCTAAGCCTTGGATAACTGATATAGTGAGACTCATGATGCGCCTGAGAGATAGAGCGCTTCTTAAATCAAATGCTAAAAAAACGCAGTCGTCCTTAAATTATTACAAAAGCTTAAAAAACTTAGTCACAGGAGCATTGCATAGAGAAAAGACAGCATTCTTTGCGCTTTACATAAATAAAAATATAAGACAGCCAAAAAGAATGTGGAATTATTTAAAAAAAATCAAAACGTTTAATAATACTGTAGCTTCTATACCTGATCATTTGATGAACCCTAACTTAATTAATAATCATTTTTTAAACATACCTGGCAATGGCCAGGTAGACTATGATCTATATTCTTTCTTTAAATCTAATAAAAAAACAAGTAGTATTTTTACATTGCATACAGTATCGGAAGATATTGTAAGTAAAATTATTTTGGGTATAGATACTAATGCATCCGGGTATGACAATTTGAACGCAGAAATGTTAAGGCTCACTCTACCAGAAACATTACCGTTAATTACTAACATTATAAATAGCTCTATCACATCGAATGAGTTTCCAAACGCTTGGAAACGAGCTTTGGTTAGGCCAATACCGAAATCAAACGCAGTGGAAGAACTAAAACAGCTACGTCCAATTAGTATTCTACCTGTTCTTTCTAAAGTTTTAGAGAGAGTGGTGCTCTCCCAAATGGAAAAATATCTGGCCCAGGAAAATTTTTGCTTAATTTTTGCTTAATTCCAAAAAAACTAAATGTATCAAATTCACTTTGCCTAATGTTATTCATAGCCCGTCCAACATTGAAATAAATGGAGAGGCAATGAATCTTGTAAATTCCACGATCTTCCTAGGTATTAATATTGATTCAAAACTACAGTGGGGACCACAAATTGAAACGCTTGCTGGTAGGCTTAGTTCCGCTGCATGTGCAGTTCGTGCGATACGGTGGCTTACTGATGAAGCTACAGCTAGACTAGTTTATTTCAGTTACTTCCATAGTGTTATGTCATACGGCATCATTCTCTGGGGGAAAGCAGCTGATATTGGTAAAATATTTGTAATTCAAAAAAGGGCAATACGTGCCATTTATAAAATGAAACCACGAGAATCTTTGAGAGAAATATTCAAAGAAATTAATATTCTCACAATAGCTTCACAATATATATATGAAAATTTGTTATATACACATAAAAATAGAGATGGGATTCAGCAAAATAGTGACCTTCATAAAATGAACACTAGGAATAAACATAAATTATATATCCCTAGGTTTCGACTAGAAAAAGTTAACAAGTCATTTATGGGGAACACGGTGCGCTTCTATAATAGGCTTCCTGAAAATGCTACTAAACTACCTATTAAGAAATTTAAAGCATACATTAAAGGTAGTCTTTTGAAGAAAGCTTATTATAATATAGATGACTATATTATTGATAAGAATGCATGGCCTCATGTCGCTCTGCCGTCAGACAGTTAACCGACACACTTGAAATGTATAAACTCTCTTGTATTTGTATTTCGTAGTTAAGGTAGTTATAAGATGGATCATAAAAAAAAGCGCTAGGACCAAGACGAGTTTCTTGCCAATTCTTCTCGAGCTTGGGTTAGGATGAATTGGCACCTAAATTCACCTAGTATGTAAGACGTTTCAAAGTGATCCTTGTGATTGTATTGAATAAATCATCTTTTGATTTGATTTGATTTGATTTGAAAATATAATTCCGAAATACCAATCAGGCTTCCGAAAAAGTCATGATACAGAGACGGCTCTTTTACGGGTCACCGATGACTTAATTACTGCCTCGGACTCAGGACAGTGTACTGTGCTGGTTCTGCTAGATTTTTCCCGCGCGTTTGATTGTATAAACCATGATATGCTCTTAGCTAAACTAGCTTACTATGGCTTCTCTACGGACTGCTGCAACTGGTTTAAGTCTTATCTCTCCGACAGAGATCAATATGTAGAGCTGGAAAATCACGATGGAACAAAAGTCTCCTCGAATATAAGGAAAGTTCCAAGAGGCACTCCACAGGGTTCCATTTTGAGTCCGGTCCTCTTCTCAATTTTCACTGCGGATATGCCTAATCATATTGAAGTATGTAAGTACCATCTGTATGCAGATGATACTCAGATTTACCCCAGAATACACTACGGAGGTTCTGATTCAAGTCAATAAAGAGCTGAATAATATTTTCACTTGGGCTACAAGTAACTCTCTTGTACTTAATCCCTCCAAGTCTAAAATGATGTTTTTCGGTACAAAGTCACAAATTCAAAAGGCCCTAAACAAAAACCCAAAGCTAACAATTAACGATATTGTTATCCCTATCGAACAAGAAGCTAGAAATTTGGGTTTAATCTTTGATGGCGAATTAAGATTCGTTAAACATGTTAATGAGAAAATAAGGAATGCCTTCTACAAACTCAAAGTCCTCTATACTATTAGAAGTAACATATCAGTGGACGTGAGAACGCTGCTATGTGACCTACTTATTCTCTCTCAATTAAATTATTGCAGTGCAGTGTATGGGCCCAGGCTATGGGCTAAGACAGAGATCCATCCAACGTGTGCAGAATGCATGCGTTAGGTTTTGTTATGACATTCCTCGAAGAGAGCACATCAGTCCATACCTGGTAGAGAAGGGTATACTTAACATGAGGGCCAGGCGAGAAATTCACTTAGCATGCACTACCCAAAAAAATCTCTGGAATAAGAAACCAGAATATTTATTTGAGAAACTAACATGGTTCAAAGACATACATCTCATAAATACCCGTTCAAAACTTAACAACACTCTAGTTATACCCAAACACAAAACGGCAGGGTTTAAGGGTTGTTTAAACTACCGGGCTTCCAAAATTTGGAATGATCTCCTTCAATCTCCTTCAAAATCTGTCCAATATCATTTAAACAAAAACCAAAAAACATCTTGCTATTGAGGCAAAAACACAATGTAGAAACAGCCCATAGACACTGTGGTAAATAAAGAACTCATAAAATGTATCAACATACTATAATGCGATATGACAACATCACAAACCCCCACGCACTGACACACCCTCACACACACACATACACACTCACACGCAACACAGAGACACACACCCTAATTAAATGTAATTTTATACATCTGATTACACACATAAATGTACCTTTTTAAATCTGTAACTCCGCTTGCTCTTAACTCTCGGTGAAGAACTATCCGAATAGGGCAAATTGAAAAACAGCGCTGTGTAGGTAGGTATACTTATCTACTCTATTAACAGCAGATGCTGATTGCACCCATTGACCTTAGTAAGCCTAGCGTTTTTAAGATATTTAGAATATTTACCAATTTTGTACCTATTTACTAAGGCAATAAACGATTTTTTATTTTATTTTATTTATTTATTTTTAAACATTTTAACGCGTGGTGCGATTTGCTTGAAACTTAATATGAATAACTAAATGCAAAATAAATGGACACGTGTTTCAGGATTTTTCAAAATAACTCTAACAAAGGGGTAAAATGGGGTGTTAAAGTTTGTATGGGAACTTTTTAACAGGTTGTGATTTCTTAAAAACTTGGTTTGGATACTTAAAATGCAAAATAAATGGACAGGTGTTTCAGGATTTTTCAAAATAACCCTCATAAAGGAGTTAAATGGGGTGTAAATGTTTGTATGGAAACTTTTTAATGGGTGGTGGGTGTGATTGGTTTCAAACATATCAATAAAAATTGGCAAGGAGATAAATTACATCCTAGGGAATTTAAGCTAAAAAAATGCGGACGAAGTCGCGTCGTAGTCGCGAAGTAGCTATCATAACACTAAATAAACGCGTTTTAAAAACTATGAAGGTTAAATAAATTATCATACCATTAAAACCATGATGCTGTATCATGGTTTTAAACGGTATGATAATAGCAAAAAATAGAAAAACTTTCTATTTCGTATCAAGGGTAATTTAAAGAATCCAAATACAGCTCCAAATATTATATACATATCTTAGATATTGGATACTCAGAAAGTAATGCGAAAATAGCCCTTCTAAAACCACCATCTAACGTTGGCATAACGAATTTAAGCGCGGCTGTTACCGAGGGAAATGTGCTAGCAGTGAACATTTTAATTCAAGAAAACAGGCGAATTCCGTACGAAGAGGTTCAGCATATATTACAGATTCGAATGGGAAGCGTTCACAAGATTGTACACGAGCATCTTTGCGTGAGAAGGATAGTTTCGCGCTGGGTGCCCACAACCTTACTAAGGCTCAGAAGCAGGGTCGTGCGGAATGGTGCCGTGACATGATTAATGAATTTGAAGCAGGCTGGTCTCGGCACGTTTACGACATTGTGATAGGAGACGAATCCTGGATTAATCAATACGATCCAGAAACAAAGCGTCAGTCGACGGTTTGTCTGTTTCAAAACGAACCAACGCCTACCGTAGTGAAGCGTTCGAGAAGCGCAGGGAAAATATTGATCCTAGTTTCTTTACTTTGACGGGGTATCTGGTGTCGATTCCATTACAAAATCAAAGCAGCATGGACGCCGAACGGTATAATACAAAATGGCTACCACAATTTCTCACTGAAATGAGCAGCAAGTGACTGGGCTCCACGACAACGCGCACGCGGAGTCAGCGCTGAAAATAAGGGACTTCCTGGACACCACCTCGGTCAAAGTCTTGGGTCACCCTCCTTACATGATTTGGCATCGATGATTTCTTTTTATTCCCTAAAATAAAAAATACATTGAAAGGGATACAGTTTTCATCGGCGGCGTTCGAGAAGGCCGTAGAAGAGGTGTCCGCGGCGGACTGGAAAAAGTGGTACGAAAATTGGTTCAGATGCATGAAATTTTGTATAGAGGCTGTTGGAGAGTTCTTTGAAAAGATTTAATAAAAATGTTTTATTCATATAAGTTGGGTTTTCTGTATCTCCAAACATTCTGAGTGTCCCACGTATATTTCATCATTTTCCTGCTATGTGTTGACGAATGAAATGACAGTTGAAGATACATTAACATTTCATTACCTAATAGAGTCGATGCGGATGATTAAAATCTTGTATTGTTTCTACTCGCAGCAAGCAATTAAGTAAATTGATTAGATGTGCCGAGCTATATATATATTTCCTGCTATGTGTTGACGAATGAAATGACAGTTGAAGATACATTAACATTTCATTACCTAATAGAGTCGATGCGGATGATTACAATCTTGTATTGTTTCTACTCGCAGCAAGTAATTAAGTAAATTGATTAGATGTGCCGAGCCTGACACGAAATAGTGTCAACACATGTTTTATTATTTCTTACCTAAACAATTTCTATTTTGTTGGAGACAAAGCGTCAGTGCGCCCCGTCACCACTGCTACGACTATAGTGGGGATCAGCGGTGGGGGACCGACCGGCTCCAAAAGGGCGCCGACGCATTCAATACACTCCACGGAAGCAATCTATCTAGGCGCGCGTTCATTAACCGTCCAATATAAACCTACATATATGGTCTACCAGGACATATGGTCCTCTCACCGTCAAAAAAGGAGTTTAAGAGCGTCTTGAAGCATAATAATAATAATATAATAATAATGACGGACATTTGACAAAGCATCATCTGGCCCCAAAGTAAGCAGAGCTTGTGTTATGGGTACTACACGACTTATATACTACTTAAATACTTTTTTTTTATAAATACATACATATTATACATAGAAACACCCAGACCCAGCATATTTGGATACGTTACCTAAAATAGATCTGCCGCATTTTAGTGGTGGCTATCAAAACTCGCTCGAATTTAAAGACACTTTCCTTTCCTTAATACATAAATAAGTTCCATTATCTTCGGGCTTCTATATAGATACAAAACATAAGAATACCACCAGGCTTATTTTTATCTGACCCGTCTTATAATTTTCCTGCTAAAGTAGATCTTTTTATCGGGGCAGATACATTTTGGGATATACTAGGTAGTCGAAAGATTAGCCTAGGCAAGCACTTACCTGAGCTACGTTATTCAGAGTTAGGGTGGATAGTCACTGGTCATATTTTTAACTCTAAAGAAACATCCATTCAATGTCTTTTTAAACAAGGTCAGATCAAACTTTAGATTTATTAGACAACACGAATACTTCTTCAAGGGTATTAGGTTTATATTGGCTATGTCAATCAAATATGTTCTTTCTAATTAATATTGGTCTTCATAAAAAGGTTACAAAGCGTCTCATTATTTCTGTTATCAGCCAGATATTCGACCCTTTAGGGCTTGTAGGTCCTTGTAAGTCGAAGCGAAAATAGTGATGCAAAGATTGTGGGTAAATTAATGCTCTTGAGATGAAGAAGTTTCTTCAGAGGTTTAAGATCTCTGGTCTTCATTTGCTAACTCACTACCCTATCTAATGACATACAGATACTGCGTTGGGTTGTTAGCGACTCTTTTGTCAAAGTCGAAATCCACGATGCTTCGGAAAGTGCGTATGGTGCATACGTCTACATCCGGTCTGTGTGTTCCTCAGGGGTCGTGCATGTTAAGCTCTTAATTTCTACAAATGAAATAGCACACATCAAACCTACAACCATCCCACGTCTTGAGTTTTAATGTGGGGCCTTATTAGGTGCATGACTGTGTACTACACTACAAAGTTCACTAACGTTGAAAATTTTCTTGTGTCGGTTCGATACCACGATAGTTTTAGGGTGGTTGACCACCTCTTTAAACCGACTTAAACAATTTGTACGTAATCGTATTCTTGAGATCCAAAATTCCAGCGGTCATACGTGGAGCTACGTGCCGTCCAAGGAGAACCCGTCACTTCTACACAGGCCCAGTCTGAAAACCAGCGTTGCCCTACGCCTAATGGCGCAGAGTAACACTAAGCTGAGACTGGTCCTTTTTGGCATATCGACTACACAGACCTTCTTGCACCTACCCTGCTTCTTAACTACTTTGTGTGTTTGCTATAACTCGTGTACATATTTTATTTTTATTTTTCTTTTAGTGTTAGTAGTTAAGTTTAGTATATAATTTTGTACCTTATATTGTGTCTGTGTAATGTTGTGTCAAATAAAGTTTTTATCTATCTATCTTATCTATCTAACCCGGCAGATCTTGTTTCTCGTAGGGTGAAGGCTGATTGCATCAGCGACGCCCCCTTACACTTGTCTTATCTTATCTTATCTATTATAGCTACGTCATAAAGCATCCTATATTGCTATGTAGCAAACACCACTTTACGAAAATCATATTCTGACCCTTTCGACTTTACACCCCTTACACCAGCTCATTTCCTAATAAGGCGATCACTTGTGTCTGTTCCGCATCAAAATTCAAAAATTCAAAATTCAAAATTCAAAATAACTTTATTCATTACAATCACAAGGACCACTTTGAATCGTCTTCTTACATGCTAGTGAATCTAGGTGCCGGTTCCTCCTAACCCCAGTTCAAGAAGAATCCGGCAAGAAACTTGTCTGGTCTTAACACTTTTTTGTATGATCCTTGACAATTTTGTTAGGGATGCCGAGTCGAGTTGGAGCAGATTCATCCCAAGCCTTTTTGTCTTCTATATAATCAGATATTTTATAATATGCTTATGACATAGACAGTATATGTTTAATTACGTTTTTAAATTTGCCAATCGACAAATCTAACACGTCGCTTGGGACCTTGTTATAGAAGCGTACACATTGCCCTATAAAAGACTTATTAACTTTAGCGAGCCTAACAGTGGGAACAGCGAGTTTATCTTTATTTCTAGTGTTAATATTGTGATTATCGCAATTTTTTTTTGAATAAATGAACATTTTTGTGCACATACATTAAATTTTCGTATATATATTGACAAGGCACTGTCATAATATTAATTTCTTTAAACTTATTTTTAAGTGATTCTCTGGGGCCCATGTTATAAATTGCACGAACAGCCCTCTTCTGCAACACAAATATGGTGTTAATATCAGCAGCACTCCCCCACAACAGAATGCCATAAGTCATAATGCTATGAAAGTAGCTGAAGTAAACGAGTCTAGCGGTATCTACGTCGGTAAAATGACGGATCTTTTTAACAGCGTATGCCACAGAGCTGAGTCTCTTCGACAATTTATCTATGTGCAGGCCCCATTGCAGCTTATTATCTAAAGTAATGCCTAAGAACACTGTGGTGTCGACGAGATCTATCTTTTCGTTTTTAATTTTTACATTAGTTTAGATTCACCTGTTTAACGTTGGGCAGTATAAAACGAATGCATTTCGTTTTTTTCTCGTTTAGTAATAAGTTGTTTACATTAAACCATGTTACAACTTTAGAGATTGCATTGTTTACATCGTCAAGATTAGTAAGTCGTCGCTTTAATTTAAATAAAAGTGACGTATCATCAGCAAACAGTACAATCTCGTGATCATCCTTTACAATTTTAGGTAGATCATTTATATAAATTAAAAACAAGAATGGCCCGAGTATTGATCCTTGTGGTACACCCATTTTTACCATTGACCCCGGAGAACGCATTCCATTTACATCTACTCGTTGTGTTCGGTCAGTTAAGTAGGATGTGAGAAGCTTAAGTGAAACTCCCTTAACACCATAGTGGTGTAGTTTGCTGATTAGAGTTTCATGGTGAACGCAATCAAAAGCTTTCCACAGATCACAAAAAATACCTAAGGCATCGCGTGATTCCCCCCAGATATCAAAAATATGTGATATTAACTCAACACCGGCATCAGTCGTTGAGCGTCCCTTTGTAAATCCGAATTGTTTACTGTCTAGTAAATTGTTGGTATTAAATGCCGTTGTAATTGGTTTAGTATAAGTTTTTCAAATATTTTACTAAATGTAGGAAGTACTGATATAGGCCTAAAGTTACTAGGATCGGAATGACTACCTGATTTGAATAGAGGTATGATCTTGCTATGTTTCATGAAATCAGGAAATACTCCACTGTCAATACATTGATTAAATATGAAAGCTAGATCTGCTGCAATAATGTCAATTAGTGGTTTTATAACACTGACAGAAATGCCCCAGATATCAGTGGTCTTTTTTACATTAATCATTTTGAATGCTTTGATAATATCGTTTTTGTCCACATGTTCAAAGTAAAATTGTGCGACACATTCAGGTACACTATATTTAACAATGATACTGCTATTACATGAGAAGAGTTTAAAGACTTTGTAGTGGAGACTGGAATATCAGTAAAAAAAGTTTAAAATGCCTTTGCTACATCTATATCTTGCTTAATTATATTATTGTTAATATTTAAATTTATTATACTATTATGAGTTTTGGATTTTCCGGTCTCACTATTAATTATTTTCCAAGCTGCTTTTATTTTATCTTGACTGTTTCTAATTTTTGAGCTTAAATACTGAGATTTAGCAAAGCGACAAACATTCTTAAAGATTCTTGAGTAATTTTTTACTTTTTCTTTAAATCCACAGGTGACAGAAAAGATAATAAGCCTTGAGAGACATAAACGAATTAAGTTCATCAGACAACACTTTTGGAGACGATTCTCTGATGAGTACGTCACCACACTACAACAAAAAACAAAGTGGCCTACTGCATCAAGCGAACCCAAATTGGATTCCTTAGTTCTAATAAGGGACAAAGCACTTCCCCCTCTGCGTTGGGCACTGGGACGCTACATAGCCGTTTACCCAGGATCTCGGGATCAAACTGCGCGAGTCGCCAAAGGACCTTAAGGACCAAGGGAGGAACCATCATTCGAAGGGCATTTAATAACATTTGTCCCCTTCCAGAACCTGCTTGTTGAAATTGCCCAGCAGCCTACCTACTTCAACCCGGGGAGTATGTCGGAGACAAAGCGTCACTGCGCCCCGCCACCACTGCTACGATTATAGTGGGGATCAGCGGTGGGGGACCGACCGGCTCCAAAAGGGTGCCGACGCATTCAATACATTCCAAGGAAGCAATCTATCTAGGCGCGTGTTAGATTCATATAAATACCTGCTCTAATAAGTATAATATATTACACCTAATATCAAGATTTAGAAGTTTATAATGAAAGTTAGTAAAATTACTGAAGTTACATACCTACTTCTCACATGAGGAATTAAAGCTAAATGTAAGCAAGGATAAATTCAATAAGAAGAGAGAATAACAAATTTACCATGGTATATTCAATTTTCTTTATTCAATAAAATTACAAGGACCACTTAGAATCGTCTTCTTACATGCTAGTGAATCTAGGTGCCGGTTCCTCCTAACCCCAGTTCAAGAAGAATCCGGCAAGAAACTTGTCTGGTCCTAACACTTTTTTGTATGATCCTTTACAATTTTACACAACACAAGTACCCTCCTACAAAATAAACACCATAAGGAATATAAGGAAACAATGACAGAATAATTAACTGATACAAATGTATGTAGTTCACAAAGATAATATAGTTTTAAAGTTACCAAATAACCAAACAGAGAATAACACAAAAAGTTAACGGTACACATATTAAATACACACAAATATATTTTAGTACAATATTATTGCAAGGCACTTATCTTTCTGGTTCGGTAGTCACTCCCAATCTACCCGTCTTAGGCTTTAACATCGCCTTTTATACATTTTTGAAATATATACAAAACATCACACCATATTCATTATTCAACCAATCACAGAAGCCTATTAAGAATCTAAGTATAATAATGAAAGTTATTTACTTAATAACAATAAAAAGATGTTAAAATATAATTCATGAAACAATGGATTCATAGTTTTGCTATATATGTCTTAATAAAAGAATTATAACGAATTTACCGATTTAGTAAACAATCAAATGAAGGACTTGTAAATATCAGAATAATGAGAACAGAAAATAATAAAGTGAAACATTCGTTAATAAATCCAAACTAATTAATAACTGAAAAATAGTAAGAAAGTATGTATCGAACAATGAAATTTACAATACATAACAATCATTGGATACTTTCGTTCTGAAATCCTAATTTCGTTCTCAAATGTGTGTGATGGTATAATCATTTTTATTACAATAATATTTATTAAAGCATATGTTAATTTAAACCAACTATAAAATAATAATATAAGTATAAAACTGTTTAACTGTTTATCAAAACACCATCTGTGTTTTTAGCTGTGAACTAATTGAATGACAGGTGGATTTTTATTGAATTCTTACGAGTATAATTTCAATTATTCTGTCACGGCCATTCTGACATGTACTTCGTCCCGAAGTACCTACTTACAATATTTAATTATAGGTAGGCATTTAACACAATATTGAAATTATTATATAATTTTGTATGTACACATTTTTATCTATTTTTTTTTTAATATGATTTCACATTATGTATTTGAACTGACCACATCTTTAAAGCACATGCCTATCCTCAGCCCTATCCTTAGCTTTATCCACTGCCCTATCCACAGCCCTATCCACAGCGCTTATACACAGACCTATCCACAGCCCTATCCACAGCGCTATCCACAGCTTTATCCACTGCCCTATCCACAGCCCTATCCACAGCGCTATACACAGACCTATCCACAGCCCTATCCACAGCGCTATCCACAGCCCTATCCACAGCCCTATCCACAGCCCTATCCACAGCCCTATCCACAGCCCTATCCACAGCCCTATCCACAGCGCTATACACAGACCTATCCACAGCCCTATCCACAGCGCTATCCACAGCCCTATCCACAGCCCTATCCACAGCGCTATACACAGACCTATCCACAGCCCTATCCACAGCGCTATCCACAGACCACTTGGCCAATCTCTGACAAACCATTATACACATAAGTACATATATATGGTCAGGGAACACTTTTTGTCATGTTGTTAACTATGTATTGTTTCTAATATTTAGTTTATCTTATTGTATTATTATTATTTAATTTATTTTTGTAGGTAATATTAGGTATCGATGTTTTTCATTTTTTGTTATCCTGTAATTATGTATGTACATATTATTTTTATCATAAATCGCTCATATTATTTTCATCACCCTATATTCAGCTATGTTGATTTCTATCCATCAAAAGGTTGTCTGGTAGAGATCGCTATCTAGCGATAAGACCACCCATTATACTACCGTGTAGCAACATATTGCCCTGCAGTCCTGATATTATAGGCATTTAATAATATATAAGCAACACTAAATATGGCAATAATTACGTAATAAGAAGTACTAGTTTGAGCATTTAAAGTCTAGAAGTTTAAAGGTAACTAAACAGAACTGACTTGGCCGATTTAAAGTGTACGTATTTAGAACGGATTATGTCTAATCGTCCATTTTCTGCCTAATAGTAATAACAAAAACCCCCTTAAAAAAAAAAGTTCACTTGTTTAAGGTACTGTTTCAATAGATAAAACTTGATTAATCTGTTCAACATTTAACAAATTAGACTTGTACCTTTCATTTGTTATGTACTTGAAATTAATCTGAAATATGTAAATAATGTAGTGGTTTTAGTTATTATTTATACGTAAATGCAAAACATAAAAAAATGTTAGCAAAGCTTTAGTTTTCATAAATCAAGATAAAATATTAAGTTTAGATCGTACTCGATCGTATCGGTACAATATGCTTAGGTTTATTTGGTTGTACTATGTAACATAAAAAAAATATAATGTATTCGTTTTCATCAAGTTCACCTGCAATAACCTGATGTATTTAATTCTAGACGACCAATAATCTGTATTAATATACCCAACAAACTAGTATCCATATAGAGTTCAGTGAACAATACTGGATCAACAACAGGTATCTTGACTTAGCCAAGTGACTCGATCAAGTTCACGTATTATAACGTATTATTATACGTATATTCACGTTTACTAAATAATCACTTTTTAATATGGATCCAATGAGGAGTAAGTTCTGTCAACCTTCTGGTTCCCATAATATTACCTCTATGGCACAGCTTTGCTTAGTTTTGGGCTAGATAATAATAATAATAAAATATAATAATAATGAAATATAAATATTATAATAATAATAACAAATAAATAAATATATAAATAATCAATATATTTATATATTAATAAAAATATATAAAAAAATCTACCAGACATTTACAGAGTAATCACATACTTCCTCCATGAGTATTTCGCTATGAGTAAACACATACACAGTTCAGTATTCACGTATTTCTTTTGGTATTTATTTTACTTTCCGTTTTGTAACTATTGTTTGTTTATTTGTCATAATGTGGGTAGTTATTGATTCCTGTCTGCTAAACAAAATCGGTCCTAACGTAAGATCAGCGCAGATTGTTAAGGTTGTATAGGTTTATTATTTTTTATTTTCAATTTTATTCTGCATATTATATTTATGGCTAATGTTATATCTAATGTCTAATTTAATAGAGTTTAATTCGAATAAGTCTCATGGTAACGAGATAGCATTGATTTTGATTGCTTTGTCTATATTTTGTACTTATTTTCTATGAAGACGGCTGTTAACTAAATCTAATAACTGTACATTCTGTAGTTTTAAATTTCATTTACAAACATGTAGTATTTATAATTAGTACGGGATTTACTTATCGATAAATTGTTCATCAGTGGGCAAAAGCATTTTACTTTTGTTTTTGAAGCATAGAAACGGTACCATCCACGAACATAATCACAATATAATTCCGTGGTAATTAATGTGTGAAGGATTGCTTTGCCACGTTATCGGACTAGTTCATTTCAGACTATGCCTTATTGAGATATCGTCTCCAGATAGAACCATAACAAAGCTGAACCTTTACGACTCTTACCGAATTTTGCTGTTTGTCGTAATGCTGCAGTAAGTATCTCGATACTGTTGCACCAACTAGAAGCGCCGAACTGCTTCTTGTCAGGATTGATCAGCAAAGCGTAGCGTAGCGTAGTGAAGTGAAGAACTACAAAGCGACATCGTCGTTCTGGTAAGCAGAGGCGTAGACTACTGCCAAAAGGTCGCCAATTCTGGTCATACCCATTCTGGAATAAATCAGAAACAACTAATTAAAAATGGCCTGGAAGGATCCCACTTCTGATGTTAGATTCATATAAATACCTGCTCTAATAAGTATAATATATTACACCTAATATCAAGATTTAGAAGTTTATAATGAAAGTTAGTAAAATTACTGAAGTTACATACCTACTTCTCACATGAGGAATTAAAGCTAAATGTAAGCAAGGATAAATTCAATAAGAAGAGAGAATAACAAATTTACCATGGTATATTCAATTTTCTTTATTCAATAAAATTACAAGGACCACTTAGAATCGTCTTCTTACATGCTAGTGAATCTAGGTGCCGGTTCCTCCTAACCCCAGTTCAAGAAGAATCCGGCAAGAAACTTGTCTGGTCCTAACACTTTTTTGTATGATCCTTTACAATTTTACACAACACAAGTACCCTCCTACAAAATAAACACCATAAGGAATATAAGGAAACAATGACAGAATAATTAACTGATACAAATGTATGTAGTTCACAAAGATAATATAGTTTTAAAGTTACCAAATAACCAAACAGAGAATAACACAAAAAGTTAACGGTACACATATTAAATACACACAAATATATTTTAGTACAATATTATTGCAAGGCACTTATCTTTCTGGTTCGGTAGTCACTCCCAATCTACCCGTCTTAGGCTTTAACATCGCCTTTTATACATTTTTGAAATATATACAAAACATCACACCATATTCATTATTCAACCAATCACAGAAGCCTATTAAGAATCTAAGTATAATAATGAAAGTTATTTACTTAATAACAATAAAAAGATGTTAAAATATAATTCATGAAACAATGGATTCATAGTTTTGCTATATATGTCTTAATAAAAGAATTATAACGAATTTACCGATTTAGTAAACAATCAAATGAAGGACTTGTAAATATCAGAATAATGAGAACAGAAAATAATAAAGTGAAACATTCGTTAATAAATCCAAACTAATTAATAACTGAAAAATAGTAAGAAAGTATGTATCGAACAATGAAATTTACAATACATAACAATCATTGGATACTTTCGTTCTGAAATCCTAATTTCGTTCTCAAATGTGTGTGATGGTATAATCATTTTTATTACAATAATATTTATTAAAGCATATGTTAATTTAAACCAACTATAAAATAATAATATAAGTATAAAACTGTTTAACTGTTTATCAAAACACCATCTGTGTTTTTAGCTGTGAACTAATTGAATGACAGGTGGATTTTTATTGAATTCTTACGAGTATAATTTCAATTATTCTGTCACGCGCGTTCTTTACCCGTCCAATAAACACCAGTCATACAGTCCACTTCTTTCGTTTACTGAGAAACCCCAACACATTTTATTTAGGCAAGGTTTTGCGGTGTTTCAGGTGTCTCTTACAAAATACATTTATGATTATTAACTTGCACTTAAATTCTGCCAAGGGCAGTTAATTTATTTATTTTTTAGCTCCATAAACACGATAAAGCGGTTATACATTTTGTAAAGTTGGTTTCAGAGAGCACATGGCAGCCATTCTACATTTCGAATGATGCTATTACTTTTCCTTCTTTCCTTTGCAAATATGTGTTGTACAAAACAAATTAAGTAATTTTTTGTCATATATTTCTTAATTTCACTTAACCCTGATTAAACGGATAATTCGTATTCGGAGTCAAAAGATTGAGGATAAACCTGAAGTTCGAATGCTGAACGATATTCTTATATCAGCTTTTTCGCCACAATTTATTTTGCATTCCTATTAAAACGCTAAATGTTAAGATTATCTCGGGTATTGAATTAAGAATGCTCCAAAGCAAGCTGGTGAATTATTAATATTCATAAACATTTGATTGCCACTTTGATCTAATCGAAGCGATTTTAGATACTGTAAAGTGAACATCATAATGTAAAGTTTGCACTAATTCTTTACCATATGAGAATCTAGAAAACCTAACTTAATAGGTTTTTGAGAGGGTTAGTCAAAGCAATTTGAATAACTTTGACTCCATCAGAATCATAACATCATCATACTATAAAGTGAACATCATAATGTAAAGTTTGCACTAATTTTTTACCATATGAGAATCTAAAAAACCTAACTTAATAGGTTTTTGAGAGGGTTAGTCAAAGCAATTTGAATAACTTTGACTCCATCAGAATCATAACATCATCATACTATAAAGTGAACATCATAATGTAAAGTTTGCACTAATTCTTTACCATATGAGAATCTAGAAAACCTAACTTTATAGGTTTTTGAGAGGGTTAGTCAAAGCAATTTGAATAACTTTGACTCCATCAGAATCATAACATCATCATACTATAAAGTGAACATCATAATGTAAAGTTTGCACTAATTCTTTACCATATGAGAATCTAGAAAACCTAACTTTATAGGTTTTTAAGAGGGTTAGTCAAAGCAATTTGAATAACTTTGACTCCATCAGAATCGTAGTGGAATCATGACTCTCGGAGCGATGACATAATCGTGGCGTATAAAAATTCTATAGATCTCTATTTGCTCAGGTTATGAGAGTATTTTTAAGTTTTATCCTGTAACCTGCAGTTAGCAATTTCCGCGCAGTCAGTATAATCTACAGGTAGTATGAAGGTACATTTATATGCAAAGGATACTTATTTAATCAGTATGTTCAAAAAGTGCAGCTAGCACAGAATATCATAGTTTGAATTTAATGGGAATGGACCTCGCTAGGTGTATTGCTGATAAGCTTTAGTGAACTCCGGAAAATACAAAACATGAATACCGAAAACGAATACCTTTTTTTTTTTGTTTGATTTATATCTTGCGATCAGTCCCAGGACTATGAGCAGATGGGTTGCGTAGGAGTGTCGTGTAGAGCGAAGTCCCCACCGGAGCTTCCTCTTTATGATTCATCCATCTAGGATGCCCCAGAGCACTAGGTGCTGTAAGTTCTACTGCCAGTTGATTGGGATGGCAGAGAAGGCGCTCGTTGTAGTGCGTAGTGTGGAGTTAGATTTCCTCCTTCACCGTAAAAGCGTTCTAAACGTTATTTATAACACATGCTGAGTGACGAACAATGTAGCTGTCAATTTACATACTTGTTAGTACATAAGTACTTATAGATAGATAGATAGATAGATAGATAAACACTTTATTGTACACAAGAGAATATACAAAAAAAAATAATGATTAGCAGTACAGTTGTACAATGGGCGGCCTTATCGCTAAAAGCGATCTCTTCCAGGCAACCTTTGGATGGACAGGATAGACAAAATACCAAAAAGTCGGCGGTGTACAAAAAAAAGTTACCTATACTTAATCTAATACATAAAAATACAAAATATAACAATAACTATAAAAATGCCTATAATTCATAACTATAAAAATGACAAAAATTACACAAAGAAAGATGACATACATACCCACCATCAAACAACTTTCTATAGTGATAGAAGTTAACAACCAGTTAGCAGTTTCCAGATAAAGACAGATAAAGGTTATGGACTTTGATTTTAAATATATGAATAGATTTAGATAAGCGAATAGATAAAGGTAAGGAGTTCCATAAGTGTACAGCTTGAACAGTGAAGGATTCACCATACATAACTGAACTATGAACAGGAGTAAGGAGTTGGAGAGTGTCAGACGAACGCAGATCACGATCGTTTGACTGATGCAGAACAATAAAACGTTCCTTTAAATAGTGGGGAGATGAAGACAGATAAAGGATGTTGTATAACAGCGTCAGGATATGAGCATTCCGGCGAAAACGAATAGGGAGCCACTTGAGCTTCATGCGAAATTCTGAAACATGGTCATATTTGCGCAAGCCAAATATAAACCGAATGCAGAGGTTTTGAAGACGCTCAAGTTTGTTAAGATGGACTTCGGATAGATCAAGATAGCTGGCGTCTGCATAATCTAATATTGGATGGAGCAGGGATTGTGCAAGCATAACTTTGGTAGCGGTTGGCAGAAAATTACGAAGTCTTCGTAAAGACGCAGATGATGCGAACATTTTTCGACTAATTTCATTAATCCACGGCTGCCATGTCAACTTAGTGTCCATTATAATACCTAAATTTTTAACTGACTGACTGATCGGAATATGTGTACCATTAAATAATATAGGTGAGAGAAGATTATGATTAAGTTTAGCGATTTGCCTAGAACTACCAATTATGATGGCCTGAGTTTTGCTTGGATTGACAGTAAGTCCGTAAGACTTACTCTATTCACAAACTCTGCCTAGATCAGAGTTAATCAGACTAATGGCTCCATTGACATTATCTACAGTAGTATGACAGTATATTTGAAGATCATCTGCATACAGGTGGTAGGAAGATGAAAGATTTAACGTTATGGAATTAATAAAAATAGTAAAGAGAAGAGGAGAGAGGACGCCGCCTTGGGGGACGCCAGCAGTGATTATATTTTAATTATTTATTAGCTTATATGATATCATAATCATAAAACACAAAATAAACTTCTCTTTATTTCTTACTTTCTTTCAACTTGAAACTTTGTGATTGTTTGCAATATCTATAGTTTGCTAATCAATAAAAGGGTTCAAAATTCAAAATTATTTATTTAGAAAAAAAACGCAGGACAAGTTACAAAAAGAATTATGATAACTCATCGTTTAAAAAACAGTGGCGCAGTCTCAACGCCACTTCCTTGACTTTATATAGTTCTAAAAGTTCTGAAAAAGTTACTAAGTATCAAACAACAAACTTAAACTTAACCTTCAGTAAATTTAATCTTAGCTAAAAATATTTTATACAAAGCAAATATTACTGCGCGACAGTAAGGACAGTACTGCGCGTTGGGGGATGTTTGTCAGAGTGTGTGTGTGTGTGTGCGGCAGTGATCTTCAATTGACTACAAAACTTGAGTTTTGTTTCTATGCCAATGCTCAGTTTACGATCTTAATAAATCAATTTCAGATCGAAAACTTATTAGCGGATTCGCGTCTACCCACATCGTACAGTAGAATTCAAGCCTACATTTTTCCCCTTTTAATAACAGAGTTACATAAAATTATATAATACTAATAGATAGATTACACAACCTTATATGAACTTAATGGATACTATTTATACCATTTACAACAATATTCTGCTATACTACCTAGCTACATGAGTAGAATAAAAACAGTAGAATAATTATTTGGCTCGGTTATACGCTCGCACAACACGAGCCGATGCATGCTGTGAAGGAGGCGTCGGAGGGCGCTCGGTGCGGCCCGGAATAGTTGGCCACAATCGATGGTGCGGACTAAGCGACGTCGGACTAAGCGAGGTTGACGCTGAAGGCTAACGTTTTGGACTCTACTTTCGACTATTCCCCCGCTGCATCTTCGATAGGTCGCCGGCCTTGCTCTCTGACATAATCGACCTTCCGACAAATTTAAGTTAGGGTGCGAAAGACAAAACCTACTTTTAAGGCTCGGTTTCAAAATAATAACTTGGTCTTACCAAGTCGTACCTACGCTTTTGCAGGCCATCTCCCACCGATACTCTATAAGACACCGGTCATGTTTTCTCTTTCACATTGCCCTTAACCCAATTTTGAGTTTTGTTCGAGTAACCGCAGACCAGCAACGAATCACCGACTCTAATCATCGCAATCCATTGAAAAATGCATCGTGTAAACCATGTATTTTTTACAACCACACTCGTGTGTGCGAGAACAAACACAAATGCGTGTATGAGCTTTTAGGGAAGCTCCCACGGGTGCAGGTTCGCGTGCGCGGCGCATCTCGCATCTCAATGTCTTGGTCAAGGCTGGACTAGTAAATATAATTACACGCGATTAATTTTTACCCGTCAAAACCCTGGCTTACAGAGGTCGAGGTATTACTAGTCTATACCTAAAAAATAAACACCTTAATTCGAGTAAAATCTCTTCTTTACGCGCAAAGTGGGTTGTTCTTCATCACAACTAGACACAGGTGGGCAACCGAACATCACGTAATCTTTAATTTTATTTAAAACCATGTCTTTATCAGTTTCCACCCCGATCTCCTTAAAACTAACCGGCATTATTTTGCGAATTAAGTCTATCTAGCTAACCGGTTCTGTGAGCTGCAGCTCACGTGGCAATGGCAGGCGAGACAATGCGCCTGCCGGGCCGTTGCCGGCCGGCTGCCTCTAACGCCAGAACCAGTTCCACCGCCTCCTTGATTTCATTCAGCACGATGTACTGTTGCATCCGACGGATGTGTTTAGAACTTAGATCAAATGGTTCCAATTTGCTAATCGGTATTTTATTTATGACTTTTATAAACTTTCACGGCCTTTAATTACAAATATACGCGTAAATTCTAATAGTCGCCAGTGGAACAATCAATAAAATACCGAGGTAGGAAACTGACTGGTTTATTGACGTATTCGCGTCTACCCACGTCGTACAGTAGAAGTCTATCTTACAGTTGGGTCAGTTTATAATTCAGGACTGTAATAAGATAAAATAAATAATAACATATAATAAATGATGTAATAAAATAGCTACATTAAATAAATTTAATCCTCGACTTTTGTTTGAGTTTTGTTCTGATATTCGGGCCTATGGAGTCGTGTTTAAGCTGTGCAAAGGTGCCTAATGAGAGATTAGTGATGTGCGCAATTTTGTGTTTGACACGACTCAATTGCTTGAATTTGCACATTTTCGCTCCAATGAAAAACAACCCTTCATTATGCACCTATAAGCAATGTTAAACAGTATCATTGACGTTTTAAGTTCCTTACCTGGTTCCGATACAATTAATCATGGAACCCTTATTACCCGCCGCAGGCACAGTAAAGAATTATCCTGAATCCTAACGGTTCAAATCCGAACAATGTCAAAGTGTCACCGCTCATGTTTGATTAATGAGCATTCAATATGAAAACTTTCGAGAGGAATATTTACAACAGATTTCCGAAGGGAAATGAATGAAAGCAAAATATTTGATGGAAGCTACTGGGCTATTTATAGATAGATATCTTTTTGTGATATATATTTACACTACTCGTAATATTATAAATATAAGTTTCCTTTTGTTTGTTTCTCTGTCTGTCTGTTTGTTACCTTTTCACGCCTTAAAGGCTGAATAAAACTTGATAAAGGTAATAATGATGGATAGTTTTTTGGGGACGGACATAGGTAATTTTTTATACAGGTGTAAAGCCTCGTTTGCCCGCGGCTTTACACCTATATTCGTATTTAGATGTATAACCGTTCTGGTAACCAACAATAAAGCTTCAAAGGCTTCGTTTATAACAAAGTCAAGAACATGGATTCGTTATTCACAAAATGTTAAAGCTGATTAAACATGTACCGGCCATAATCGAAGCCAGTTGCGTTACTCCTGTCTCAATTCTGCTCGTCTCATTGCGACGCGCAGTACCGTTAGATGTGTTTAGGCTTCTAGTTAGTTGTCGTAGGTTATACCAATTTTCCGGGTTCCCCGGAAGAGGGCCACCAATTACCTTCGTCACCGATGGTTTGCATGCTGTAACGGCTAGCATCGGCTCTAGACTTGCCCCGGCGATCGCCCCGGGACGCGATACTACATTAAACATATTTGGCTCCATGTTGATGGGTTTGCCATTGTCCTATTGGTGACCTGCTATAGTATTTTATAGTATTATCCATCCCCACGTTGCTTAGATGTTGAGCACGAACGAAGGGTTGGGCTTTGAAGGAGCTATATTAGTAGGATGGTAATAAATAGATAACAACCTATTTAAACAAAACATAAGGTACGTTTTTTAAACTTACGCGATCAGAACACATTATTATAAATATTAGGTTGGGGAAAATGTCTTTTCGCATTATAGTATGTATGAACTTGTAATAAAATCTCTTTGGCTATATTATTTGTATCTGGCTGGTTTTGGTATCATTAAAGACCCTGCACCTTCAGATTTCCACCTGTTTCGGTCTCTTCAGAATTCTTTAGGCAGTGTCAGGTTAACATCACGAGAGGACTGCCAAAACCACTTGTCCCGGTGTTTTGATCAGAAGTCCCAAAATTTCTATAGCAATGGGATCATGTCCCTACCTACAAGATGGCAAAAAGTTATCGAACAAAATGGTACCTACATACTTTAGTTAAATGTAAATAAACTTTATTAAAAAACGTTTTGACTTTTCTTAATGCGAAAGAACTTTTTCCCCAACTTATTATTTACGGGTATTTATCGCGTTTATTTACCTATTTTTCCCGACGTTTCGACAGGTTTACACTCTGTCGTGGTCACGGGATGACTCATGACACACCAGACCACGACAGAGTATAAACCTGTCGAAACGTCGGGAAAAAAAGGTAAATAAACGCGATAAATACCCGTAAATATTTTTAATAATAAGGTACGTTATTGTAATATAGACTTCATAAAACTACGCATGTGACATTAAACACGAAACCTACACACTTATCACGTCTAACCACTATTACCTACAAGTTACTAGTTGAAATGGCAACCGTATCCAAGTTTCAAGATTTAACTGCGACCCGTCGTAATTAAGTGACCTTTGAACGTGTGCAAGTGCCCACTCACACGACTCAAAGGTGAATGATACATACTTTGCTCAAGGTAACACATTTTAAGGGAAGACATGAATACTTAGGTTAGGTCTATCCGCAAAATTCTTGCTCGCAGGTTAATATTCGTATTGTGATGAATATGCACTGTTATACGTATTAATGCCCCCTTCTAAGTTGGGAAATCTAAGAATTGGGATGAAATAAAAATATTACATTAAGAGGTATCATCTCTACATCTAAAGTGGTTTTTTTTTACCAGCTCTTGTGGCAAATAGTTGGATAGGTCTTTTAAAAATACTATGAGGTTTCTTGAACAGATTTTTGATGCATCATCATCAAATTTGTCAAATATTAAGCCCTGAAGTAGTAATTGTTTATAAGAGTCCAGTTTCGTCGTCCTTTCCCCCTTCCTGTGCAAGCTTTTTGATAATATTTTTTTTTTTTTATGAAAATATGAATTTTTACGAAATTATGAAAGATTTGGATAGCATTTTATTTTTTTAAGGATAAGCGTCCGATGACTATAGTAAACTACAAGTACCAAGGGACTTTAACAGCAGTACTATGCAAGTCTTACCTGTTTTAATGTATATTTCAATGCTATGTTTAATTTTAATTTAATGTTTAATGTTCTTGTTTAATATTTAATTCGGTTGACTATGACATTCATCGCATTCCATCCTTTCCTCCCTTAATGTTTCCCCCGAGGCAAAATTTTGGTTCAATTAATATCCTTCAGGCTATTCACAGTGTGTACGCTCTGAAGAGTATTTCTCTGGTGTGATATCATCCTGGATCTTAGCATGTCAACTTTCTAAAAGATTAGTTGTTCGATGACGCTGTCCATACACGTTCCATTTTCTCAAAACATTTCTGTTTTCAAGCCTGCTTGCGACAAAGTTATCATTGAAAGTCGAAATACTGTCATTTTACGGGCAGTCCTCCGTGACATAAAGCCAACCGTTATCTACGTGTTCTTCCGGTATTAAAGCCAGTGAGGCGCATAGAGCAACATGTTTCTTGTATAATCGAGATTTTTTGAGATTGATTTTCAGATCTTTAGCTTTCTTCCACAGTGAAATGAAAATAACAACCAGAAATCTGGTTCTGGTTCATTCAATTAACGTATCTGGAAAAACCTTTTGTGCAGCATGAACTGACGTGGGCGCCAAGTGAGAAAACGAGCCTTGAGCAAATTAAAGAGAATTTCATCCGTTGTTTGATTTTTATTTAAAAGCAGCGCAAATACTAATGGTACAATACTGTTAAGAGAGCTTACTATATATCAGCGTGAATGGTGAACAGCTGAACAAATGGATATATTACGAATTTATTACGAAAGGTTCCACCTACGAATATTTGATCACTAAAAAAAAAATTGATTTATTTAGACTTAAAAATGATCTATAAATGAATAATAATTAATTATTTTAAATAAATATGATAACGACCTAGGTATATTTACAATATACTTTTTTTACCTTTAGTTGCGTGACTGTACCCCAGCCGCAGGGACCGAAAGGAAACATTGAAATTAGTAGAGTGAATGGGAAATATTGTTGTTGTTGTGTGTATGGGGAAATGTTAATGAATTTAAAATAAATGAAGATGAGGAGACCAGTAAGCACCTGAAAAATTGGAGAGGACCAGTGGGCACAGGATGCGAATTTCAAGGGACCAGTGGGTTCTGACCCCCTGGGTGTCATTTTTTAGTTCTAAGTTGTCTTGGGTAATGTCACTCATGATTGGATCAAAGGTTACCTAGACAAGCGGACACAATGCGTAGAAGTTCGAAAATTGAATGACAGCAATGAACTTATTGATTCCAGGTCACCTTTTAGACATAATACACTAGGTGTGCCCCAAGGCAGCGTTCTTGGGCCACTGTTGTTTTTATTGTACATTAATGATTTACCTGACATCACTATAACCATTGTACACTTTTTGCTGACGACATCACTATAGTAGTAACTAATGACAATGAGCCTGAACACATAGGTACAAGACTTAAATAACACAGTTGGAATATGTATTAAAATAACAAAATAACCTTAAAGTAATCATAATAATAATAATATTACCGGACATTTCACACAGCATCGTCTGGCCCCAAAGTAAGCAGAGCTTCTGTTATGGGTACCACATGACTGATATACTACTTATATACTTTTTTTTTGTAAATACATACATTTATATATATAAACACCCAGACTCGAGACAAATACTTGCAGATCATACAAACATTTGTCCTGCGGCGGGAATCGAACCCGCGACCTTTCGTGTTTCAGCCGGACCTAAGTCCACTGCGCCACAGAGGTCGTCAAAAAATTCAATCAAAAAACTAAAGTAAATGTATCAAAATAAAGTTCATTAAATTTTATAATAGAAAACGAAAAGGAAATGCATTTATGGTGACTTATCAAAATGATGAAATTCAGGAAAGTGTTACTGTTGTGTTCCTTAGTCTAAAACTTGACAATGTATGCTCATGGGTACCACACATTGAGCATATTAAATCAAAAATAAATAGTTTCATTTACGCCTTATGGAATATTTCAAACATAACCGATCATGAAACTGCTTTGCTAGCCCATCACGGTTATATAGCATCCTTTTTTAGGTACAGTGTTATTATATGGGGGAACGCAGCTTATGCCAAGGCTTTATTTATAGCGCAAAAAAAGTGCCTTCGTGCAATATTCAACAAGCCACCTTGGAAACCTTTTGCACCACTATTTAAAAAAAAATGATTTTGACCTTGCCGTGTATGTATATTTTAGAGATGTGTAAATTTGTCAGATCACATGCGGAATTATTTGACACTTTCGAACAGGTATACAAATTTAACTCTAGACATAAACACGGACTTGCAATACCTGTACATAAAACTGAATTGTTTAGTCGCAACTGTTATACCATGGCTATTAGAATTTACAACAAATTGCCAAGTCATGTAAAAGAGCTGAGGGGCCCTTATTCAATAGAAAGCTATTTAACTTATTAATTGATCATTGTTTCTATTCTGTTAACATCTACCTTCATTTTATGTTTCGACCTATTATTCATTGTGTGTTTTATATCAGAACTAGCGACCCGCCCCGGCTTCGCACGGGTGCAATGGTAATACTAAATATAATACTTGTCTTTATATACAACGTTATCTAAGAAAATAACATAGACTAAGAGATAGACATATACCATTGCGGACTTTTGTGTAGACCTTTTTAAGGTGTACAATACTCTAGTACATTATTTTGATCTATCTCGTAGAGCATGAATTGACAGCGTTTGCAATTCAAGCGCAAAAAAATGTGTTTATTTACGACACCACACACAAACACTGATAATTTTAGAGGTTTCTAACCTCTAAAATTATCAGTGTTTCTCTACTATATTATGCATATTTTATACTTAAAAACCTTCCTCTAGAATTATTCTACCTATTAAATAAACCGCATCAAAATCTGTTGCATAGTTTTAAAGATCTAAGCATACATCGGGACAGACAGACAGCGGGTGTCGATTTTGTTTTATACTATGTAATGATGATCAGAATCAGTTGACAATTTTAATTTATTTAAGTTATTTCAAATTGGTATTTATAGTGACATTGTATTTGATTAATGATATGTTATAATTTCAACTAATTTGTATGATAAATTAAAAATATACTCACGTGCCTATACTCGGGCGAGATATGCAGCTCTACTGTTGACAATTCCAACTAATGTATATTATAACTATGTCTTATGTGAATAAACGTACTGAATTACTGTATAAGAGTTAATTTTTCTTTCCTGCGATTTTACATTTCATTTTCATTCTCTCAAAGTCATCCTAGCTCAAACTTTGTTACTTCCACGTATAGTCTTCAACTTGTGCATCCGATTTACATATATTTGGACTGCGGAAATTTGACCACGTTTCAATGTTCAGAGCCCAGTAAAAATGGCTACCCATTAGTCGGCGCCTTGATCTGCACAAAAAAAATATTTAAACAAAAAAAAAAAGTACAGAATAATATACAATAATATAAAATACATGTGAAACAGTTGAGCTATCTAAGGACCGTTTAAAACGATCTATTGATAGCTCAACTGATCCAGATCACTGCCAGAGGGCCGCGTTCCCAAGAAACTGGCGGCATTGCCACGTTGAATGGCAATGCTAATACGCTGAGCCAGATAGGAGCCAGCTCTTGGGTCACGCAATGTATCTACAAGAGAACTCTTTTTAAGGTTAAGCTCGCCTGTATAAATGCCATTATTGATTAAGTTGATATTATGAAAATGTTTGTGTACAATAATTAATAATAAATAATAGTTTAAAAAACTAAAAAACACGCTTCATATAGAAAACCAAACTAAAAAATAGAAAATAAATTAAATAAATGTAAGTAAGAAAAAAATGTTTTATTTAAAAAAAAGCGTGGTGCATGGGGTCAATAGTTATAAATATTTCATTGACAGATATGAGAAGAAGGATTATCATTTCGATAATATCTTAAAAAGCACCCCACGCTTTTTTTAAATAAAGCATTTTTTTCTTACTTAAATTTATTAAATTTATTTTCTATTTTTTAGTTTGGTTTTCTATATGAAGCGTGTTTATTAGTTTTTAAACTATTATTTATTTTTTACTTTTTAGTTTTAGGATAATCGGATATTTTTTTTTAAATTATTGCTTTGTCATCGGTCTTTGACAGGTGTGCAAAATTTTAATGAAATCTGGCCGTTTAAAGTGGGTCAAAATCGCGTCCTAAAGAGTCGGTTACATACAAACATACAAACATACAAACATACAAACATACAAACATACAAACATACAAACATACAAACATACAAACATACAAACATACAAACATACAAACATACAAACACACAAACATACAAACATACAAACATACAAAAATACAATAAAAAATATTTTTAAAAAAATATTTAAAGTTATTTTTTACTTTTTCAGCTGCATTCTTATTATAACAATCAATTTATTAACCACTGATGACTTTAGTACCAAAACTTAGTGCCACATTCGATTTTTTTGGAGAACTTTTTTTATTGGATAATTGGCCAGTTTCTTTTTAAACTAGAAGTTGGCAATGTTCTGAAAGGTTTACTATAAGTACTCATCTATTTTTAGAGATTTTACTGTTATTTTCCTTTACTGGGTTGGTATGTTTCATAAAATAATAAAACGTAAAATACTATTATTTAATTTTTAATTATTTATTCAATCAATAAAAAAAATCGAATATACAAACTGATTTGCAACTGATTGCATGCAACTGATTTGAAATCTTAGGGAAAGCAATAGGAGGATTGAAAATTATTAAAAGCAAAGTTTGAAAAAGCTTTCACAAATGCACATAAGAAAGTTATAACCTTTAACACCGTAACAACGTAAAATCTAAATCATTATAACAATTATTGAATCTCGACAGTTCCGGGGTTGAGAACCTTCTCAAACTGCAGCAGTATGATAAGGTACGTGACCAGTAATCCCATGAACTTGAATGGCAAGGATATGTCTATGTTCAGCATGCGGAGTATCCTGAAGGAGAGGTCACGCTTCTCCGTGAATGCGAGCAGAGCCCGCGCGACGCTTCGACCTGATTTATCTGTTTACAAAACATAGCATTACAACAATTATGACATGACATGACATAAATATACAACTGGAGAAATGATTTACATAGACAGCACAAGTGAGACCGAAAAGCTGGTTGCTATTTCGACTCGTACTGTATCGGCTAATGGTCGGCTACTACCTGAGTTAGTTTGAATTCATATCAAGATAAACCATTGACACACATATCGCACACTGAGCACTAACACAAAATTTTGATACAAGCCCATGTGCTACAAAATGGTTACCAACTCATTTAATCCATAGACAAAAGCCTTTTACAAGCTACATTTACCTAGCTTATCTTCGTAGAGCCTGGAGGCCAGCAGTTCCCTTAACCGCTTAACCTCATCATGAACCTTATCGCCGTAAGTACAGGGTGAGAATAGAGGAATCAACAGCAATACTAGCAAAGACATCTCCCACAACACGCCAAATGATAAATCCTGGAATATGAATAGGTTTCTATAACTATCTTCTTCATCTTCAAAACACTAACCCAATCGAAATTGAATTTTATTTAACAGAAAACGTATAATAGATAATTGTTTTTAATTGCTTCGACCATCGACAGTCTTAGCCTGACGTTGGTCGAAGCAACAAGTCTGCAGAGCAGAGTGTTTTTTTGTCGGGGTGCGGAGTGAGTCAAGTGTTCCTGAGGATGCATCGTGGAGAGGCGAAACACGTGTCGAATTTCTTTTGGAGGTTGCATGTGTGGATTTGTGTGTGCTTGCCATTTACTAACGCTTTGCATGGCTTTTCAATTGCGGGCGGGAGGGAGGTGCATGCGTCTGCATCGTGTCTAACTCTTTGAGAATAGATTGGCGGAATATTACTAAATATTGGTCCGCCTATTTAATATTTTATAAAAAGTATAGTTTTTAAATACTAAATCGTTTCTTATAAACAAATATTTAGCTAGCGTGGTGTTTAAGTATGTTCTGTCCTTGTCATTCTAATGTCACTAAATAAAGATGGCAACAGATTTAGCTAATGTGTAATTAATTTATTATAAGATAGACCTTTATAGCTAAAATAAAGTACACTAAGGCCTGGGTTAAGCCCCGTCGACACATTGTTAGATATGTCGATACACAACCGGGATATTTTATATTGTCAACATCAGCGTAATTTTGGTCAAGAATCTCATTTTGACCAAAATTTATATAGTTTTAGGCTTCTTCTTATCGTGTCACAAGTTATCTCTAACCAGTGTGGTGAAAGGATTAAAGTGCGCCTCTGAGGCTTCTTTCGTGCACCAGTTTTAGGCTGAACTACATACATAGTTTTTGTCAAGTTAAGGGTTACTTTATTTGTGAAACAACATGAATCGTTTTTTACACCAGAGTACGTGCACGCGACAACCGATCAAGCATAAATATAACCAGTATAAAGTTACCTGTCCACTTTTAATAAACTTCAATGAAAACAAATAAAGAAATCCTAACATGGCTACGAACGTCGCTATGATGGAAAGCAGCAACTGAAATGAAAAAGTTACAATGCTTAAAAGTCACTTTAAAGTTATTTTATGAACGAGATTCGGACTAAGCTAACAGAAACGTTAGAATGGGGTTACATTTATTTCAGTCACCAATATCAAACCTATTATCATATACATAAGTATCTGAGTATACATACCTGACATTTAATCGCATCAATTAAGTAATCGTAAGCTTCAACCACTACATAATAGAGATCCATAAGTCTCCCCATGCTATATTGACTTGCTTCAGAATTCGCACATCGCTTGAGAGACACGAACTCGTTCAAAATAAGCGAGCTTGTTTCTGATTTATAGTTCGATAAGGACGCTTCTATGTAGTAATTGATCAACTTCAGCCTTGGCACCAGAATGTTCAGAAGATGCCCGTATAAATCCAATTCAATTGTGCAAGCAATATTTAGAATTAGAAAGTGTAAAATTGTATTATTTTTTATACCCATTTGCATCGGTATAGTGTAAATAATGAAGAGCATTACAACAGTCACGACCATCTGCGCCAGATTCTGTAAGCTGTGTCGAGACACCTTCGGCCTGTATCCCACATCCATATCGAATTTGTTGAGCGTGTTGTAGTACAACGCAAGCCTTTTATTGTAAAGTAAACCGTAAAGAGAACAAAAGTTATAGCGACATATATTAACAGCTATAATAACACCCCATGAACTCCATTTGAGAACTTTCATGTTTAAATAAATAATCACCCCGTCTAATAAGATGATGTAGAGCATAGCCAGTAAATAATAGAACAACTTCATTTTGCGTATCAAGGGTAATCTAATGAATCCAAATACAGCACCAGATATAATAAATATCTTGGATATCGGATCTATGTATATTTTATCATTTTCATGCACGAATGTGTTCACACGCACTGTGGGAGACGCCATCCTTCCGCCGGCACGAACGAATGACAGTAGATGATCCTAAACATTTAATTTCATTACAATATGATGATTATAATATTGCATCAATTCTAATTGCAGCATATCATTAAGTCGATTTTAATTAATTATTTGATATTATCATGTCGTGTAGGGCGCATCAAATAATTAATTAATGTATTCCTTGGAAAGCATGTAGGCAACGCATGTTGAATTATTTCTTACTTAAACAATTTCCAATTTCTTTAGCGAAAGTAGACAATCCTAAAATATTATTTCTTATCATTTCTTATTTATTATTTTCTTATACACTTATGATTAATAACTAGCACTTCATTTTTGCCAATTGCGGTTAATTTATTGACAGAGCGAGCGCGAAGCGCTAGCGAGTGTCTCCGTTTCAGTTTAGGCAAAAACACATTCGTATGTTTTATAACCTATATAGTTTTTTTTTGTCGATTCAGTTTATGGTGTTTTTTTAAATGGCGGAGACATGGGGGTTGAAAACGTAAAAATGCTATAGGTATTTCGAAATATGTTCAAAATTGTCACTAAACTCTTTTCTTACCCGTTTTAAGATAAGACGCAACTCTATTGTTCGAACAACTATTTCATCCGAAAAACTTCAAGGAGCCGACCTCTAGATGTTTGGGGTGAAAAATCATAAAAAAAAAATACGGGTAGCACTCAGAAGTGGAGTGCCGACAGAAGTGAAAACTTATTTTGGCGCGTTAGACCTTTTTTAGATGGGTACTAGGGTTATTGGGTTATTGGGTTATGAATTGCATGTTATTTATGAATTGCACTTAATTAGTTATTAGAAACTTTAAAATACATTTAATATTCTTTTATATTTTTGTTCAGAATGTAGATAAAATATATTAAAGAACCTAACTCAGTAAACTTCTCCATACAAAAGTAGACTGTAAACATGTGAATTAAGGTTTATAATCAAACGGGGCGAGCGCGGCAGCCCTGCGTCTCGGTAACGGTGTCGCGAGTCCAGAGGTTTTACCTCATCTAAAAATATGCGTACCGCGCTATAAGAAGTTTTCACTTCAACAAATTTCATCACCTTTCGGAATATAACTATGATTTTTGGTTTCTGGTTACTCATAGTTTTTGTTAAGATTGAAGAAGCTTTTGACATAACGGCGATATTAATATTAACAAGCTATGCAAAGACAGACTCGCGAGATCTACTGCTCACAGAGTCACTAGTTTATTTATTAGTTGCATCAACATTTTTAAAAACATTTTGTATTTGTATTGTATTCTATCAACAAGGTATACACTAACACATCCTGTAAAAAATCCATATGTGAAATAATCCATAAGAACCATGAAGTTCTTGTTCTCATTTTCAGTTGCAAGAAATGGTCCCGCGATGTCTAACGCTATCAGTTTCCATGGCGCTCCCGCATTAAAAAAACCTTAAAGCTCCTCTGCTGTAAAGAAATGTAAAAAAAATTGACAAAAAAAATATTGACTAAAGGTAGATACTACCTTCCTAATTATTACAAACGACAGGTAGCTGTTTCGCTATCCTATTATTTTAGTATAACAGCCAAAAACTTGGCTACACACAATGTTTCTATTGAGCATAATCTTGACATCCAAATCAGACTATGGAATTTTTTCCTAGTTATTTAAATTAGATAAAAAGACAATAGAGGATGTCTCTAGCACTGACAAGTCAAATAATATATGTTATAAAAATAGTCAATCAAACAAAAACACTAAAAACTGTAAAATAATACTGTAAATAAGTTTAAGTTTACTAACTTGGTGCATCAAAATATTCAAGGAATTTGTAACAAAGAATTAGAATTAGACTTGTACATGAACTCAAACAATATTGACATAATCTGCTTAACAGAACATTGGCTGAAAAGTCATGAGCTCATGTTCAACTTCAAGAATCACCAAGTTGGTAGTTCTTTCTGCAGAGTACATTCTATAAGAGGTGGATCAGTAATATTAATAAATAAACAAGTAAAATTCAAAGAACGCAAAGACATCGTCACCCACTCTGTAGAAAGACACATTGAGATAGCCTGCATAGAGTTGGAGCGGTTCCTTGTTATAAGCACTTATAGCCCACCAACCGCCTCATGTGATATTTTTGAGAAAATTATGGAGCACATTTTTCATAAGTCCATTACTAAATCAAATAAAGAAATTGTTGTATGCGCTGATTTTAATATAAATTTGCTTGAGAAATATTCATTAAGTACCAGAATAACTAGTTTATTTAATTTATTTGGTCTTGAACCCACATTTATGGAGCCAACTAGAAAAATATAAGCAAAAATATAATTAATAATATAATAGTTGACCATCTCGGTCAACTAGTTCAAATAGAAACTAAAATGAATAATAAAGATGTACAAAACAAAATTACTTATATACCAGTTACCACTGATCGTTTAGAGAGAGTAAGATTGAACCTGGATACCAACTTGCCTTTTTTGTTGGATAATGATGATAATCCAAATGATTTATACAACACATTTTTCACTGAATTTAATAATGTATTCAATTCCATTTTCACATCAAAAACTATTGTGGTCTCTGGCAGTTCAACATTTTGTGAGTGGGCAACAGCAGGTATTCATAAGAGTAGGCGTACCTTGTATGAATTGTACAGTGAAAAACGGTATAACTTTAGTGAAGAGTTTAAAGAAGAAGTAAAAAATTACTCAAAAATCTTTAAAAATGTTTGTCGCTTTGCTAAATCTCAGTAGTTAAGTTCAAAAATTAAAAACAGTCAAGATAAAATAAAAGCAGCTTGGAAAATAATTAATAGTGAGACCGGAAAATCCAAAGCTCATAAAAGTGTAATAAATTTAAATATCAACAATAATATCATTAAGCAAGATATAGAAATAGCAAAGGCATTTGAAACTTTTTTTACTGATATACCAGTCTCCACTACAAAGTCTTTAAACTCTTCTCATGTAATAGCAGAATCATTGTTAAAAGATAGTTTACCTGAATGTGTCACACAATTTTACTTGTGGACAAAACGATATTATCAAGGCGTTCAAAATGATTAATGTAAAAAAGACCACTGATCTCTGGGGCATTTCTATCAGTGTTATAAAACCACTTATTGATATTATTGCACCAGACCTAGCTTTCATATTTAATCAATGTATTGACAGTGGAGTATTTCCCGATTTAATGAAACATAGCAAGATAATACTTCTATTCAAATCAGGTAGTCATTCCGATCCTAGTAACTTTAGACCTATATCAGTACTTCCTACATTTAGTAAAATATTTGAAAAACTTATACTAAACCAATTACAAACGCATTTTAATACCAACAATTTACTAGACAGTAAACAATTCGGATTTACAAAGGGACGCTCAACAACTGATGCCGGTGTTGAGTTAATATCACATATTTTTGATATCTGGGAGAAATCACGTGATGCCTTAGATATTTTTTGTGATCTTTCGAATGCTTTTGATTGCGTTCACCATGAAACTCTAATCAGCAAACTACATCACTATGGTGTTAAGGGAGTTTCACTTAAGCTTCTCACATCCTACTTAAGTGACCGAACACAACGAGTAGATGTAAATGGAAAGCGTTCTCGGGATTCAATGGTAAAAATAAGTGTACCACAAGGATCAATACTCGGGCCATTCTTATTTTTAATTTATATAAATGATCTACCTAAACTTGTAACGGATGATCACGAGATTGTACTGTTTGCTGATGACACGTCACTTTTATTTAAATTGAAGCGACGACTTACTAATCTTGACGATGTAAACAATGCAATCTCTAAAATTGTAACATGGTTTAATGTTAAACAACTTATTACTTAACGAGAAACAAACTAAATGCATTCGTTTTATACTGCCCAACGTTAAACAGGTGAAAGCTAATGTAAAAATTAAAAACGAAAAGATAGATCTCGTCGACACCACAGTGTTCTTAGGCATTCCTTTAGATAATAAGCTGCAATGGGTCCCACACATAGATAAATTGTCGAAGAGACTCAGCTCTGTGGCATACGCTGTTAAAAAGGTCCGTCATTTTACCGACGTAGATACCGCTAGACTCGTTTACCTCAGCTACTTTCATAGCATTATGTCTTATGGCATTCCGTTGTGGGGGAGTGCTGCTGATATTTACACCATATTTGTGTTGCAAAAGATGGCTGTTCGTGTAATTTATAACATGGGCCCCAGAGAATCACTTAGAAATAAGTTTAAAGAAATTAATATTATGGCAGTGCCTTGTCAGTATAATATATATACGAAAATTTGATGTATGTTCACAAAAATGTTCATTTGTTAAAAAAAAATGCAATAATCATAGTACTGTTAGGTTCGCTAAAGTTAATAAGTCTTTTATAGGGTGTACGCTTCTATAACAAGGTCCCAAGCGACGTGTTAGATTTTTCGATTGGCAAATTTAAAAACGTAATTAAACAGAAACTGTTTATTAAAGCATATTATAAAATATCTGATTATTTAGATGACAAAAACGCTTGGGATGAATCTGCTCCAACTCGACTCGGCATCCGTAACAAAATTGTCAAGTATTATACAAAAAAGTGTTAAGACCAGACAAGTTTCTTGCCGGATTCTTCTTAAACTGGGGTTAGGAGGAACCGGACACCTAGATTCACTAGCATGTAAGAAGACGATTCAAAGTGGTCCTTGTGATTTTATTGAATAAAGAAACATTGAATTTTGAATTTTACTTCAAAGAAAGATTGTGTTTTGTACCCGGCAAACCCCCTAGAAACTGTTTTCTTAATTTCTACACTAAGTAATAAATAACTACATACCTAATTGAAATGATTTTAACTCGTTCAACCCTTTAACTTATTTCCTCTTTTAGCGATGTCCGCTCTACCGAATATGTAAAGATGTGTTTTACTTTCAAAACTTTCGTGAGTTGTACTATACATTTTGATAAACACGGGCTTTACTCTCGTATTATTTTGTCGATGGAGGCACCGACATTGTTTCGATTCATCTAGAGAATCTTCATCAGGGTGAGTTTGATCCGCGGTCCGCTCGTTGCCGCTCGAGTTCACGGTTCGCACTGCGGGTGAGTTATCTTGCGGCGCGAGTCGTGCGTGCGGGTAGAGGGGGAAACGTTGTCACGGCAGGCGGTAACAAACGGGCTTTGAGCGGCGGGCGGGCTTTGAGACTATGCCACCCTCAATATCAAAATACATACAAAACGTATCAAACTTGAATGTGGCTTAATGTTTGTGAAAAAGTGTCGTGAAGCTGGTGTAACACCGAAGTTCATGCGGATCAAACCTATAAAATGCATTCGGGAATATGATAAATTCTTCAAAAAAGTGTACGATGACCTGTGTGTGCGGGTAGCGCTGGATTATTTTCGCAACATTGCTATTTTATCGGAGGAATTGTTTCGTCTGCATTTACGTCTGGCGAGTACTTTGTCACTAGATTTATGGAACATATTGGACGCCATGTCCTTTAACAGGTCGGATAATGTAAAAAACAGGGTTTCAAGAACGCATAACTTGAAATTTAAGCGCCTGATACCATTTGCAGAGCAAAAATCAAAGATGCATTGCCTCACTGAAGTAGACAGGTTAGTGTTGAATCTATCTTCACAAATACTCACTGATGATATGAAACAAGTGTTGGCTAAAGGTTTGGATTTTGATCCTACACCACATAGAGTACCAGTGGAGGCAATCATTACAAGCGTCGAGGCTACTATAGCACATAATAAGATACCAACACACGAGTCGGATTGTTTACGTCAGGATGTGGCCTCTATGGTGCGAAAGGCTAAGTTACCGAAGCCTAATACAACAAAACCTGAAATCCGAGCATTATTGAGTCTGAAAAAAAACCAGGATTTGTTGATACTACATGCTGATAACGACAACGCCACGGTAGTGGTAGATACGGTGGCCTACGAACAAAAAATAGTGGACTTATTTAGTGACACACATACTTATAAACAGGTCTCGTACAACCCTACGGAAAGAGTAGTAACAAAGCTCAAGAAGTTAATTCTGACCATACCTAATGACGTGTATGGAAGGTTATTGCCTACAAACCTTACGGCGCCTAAAATCTATGGTCACCCAAAAATTCACAAGGCAAACTGGTCTCTTTGTCCAATTGTTAGCCAAATAGACTCACCAACCTATAAAACAGCTCGGTATATGTCGGACGTACTACTGCCTCTCACTGGAAAAACCGCGAGCTTCGTGAGAGATTCTACGCATTTTACACAGTTGCTATAAGATGTGGTATTTGACAATAGAGAGCTAATGGTGAGTTTTGATGTCACTTCTTTATTCACTAATGCACCGATAGCGGACACCATCCTTATTAAAGACCACAGACTTACCTATCGAGTACATGACAGTGATAAAGTATATCTTGACGAATGGTTATTTCTCCTGGCGAGGGGATTATTTTCTGCAGCTGGAGGAAGTAGCGATGGGTTCACCCATAGCACCGGTCGTAGCTAACCTATATATGGAGTGGTTCGAAGCTACCGCGCTACCAAATGCACGCTGTAGGCCAACACATTGGTGGCGGAATGTAGATGATGTGTTTGCAATTCCTTCCTTCTTGGTACTCGTACCGAACGGACGTGTTTTTGGTGGAGCCGTTTTATTGTACGGAGCGTGTTGTCGGACTTCGCCCCTCGGTCTTCGCCCTGAGCTTGGTTTGGTTGGTGCTGGAACGCAGTGAGTGAACCCTGCTTTTAGTATTTTCTAACGGATTCGAAGCGGGGACCGGCGGCGCCGCGGCCTGTGCTTGCACCAACTGAGCCAGTGGACGAGTGAGCAGCCGCGACGCATTTACTGAACGCAACCAAGCGTATATGCTACGAGCTATCTACGCGGCGCGCTTCGAGACTCACAGCGTGCTACGCGACGGTGACGCATGAGACCGCTACACATTGCGCTTATGACTCCAAGACCCGCCCATGGCTTGCTAACCTAAATACATTTCTACCGGAACTGACCAGAGCCTAGCTACTCCCCGGCGCCAGTTTTCTGTGTTGCTTTACTGCTGCTTGCATCTTATGTGCGCTTGGTAGGCTGACACGAGGTGTGCCTCACGGACCAAGCTTGTGAGCTATTAGTGGTGGATCTTTCTTTTATCTGCTGATTGCTTGGTATCTTGTTCTATAATACCTACTTATTCGCTTTTAGGACCTAATTGACACCAAACCATACCTAAGTATCTATAGACTGCAATGTATGTACAAAGGACTCCTCCAGCAGAATCGGAGATCAAGTTAAAAACACCACCGATGGTACACTACAATTCGGATTCGGCCATAAAAACATCTAATACCGATGATGCGGGGAATTATCTGAACATTACTAAACGTCAAAAACGCTACCTCACTGATTCAGTGGGCTCAGCTTCAGTTAGAAATGAAGTTAAATCCATGTTCAACGAAATTAAATCACAACAGGACGAAAAATTTGAGGCACTAAGTAGTGCCATGAACATAATCATTAATTAAAACCAAGTTATAAAAAAGTCAGTAGATCTCATTACCACTCAATACGAAGACCTTCTGACTAAGGTGAACAGCCTAGAGAAAGATAACACGGAGTATAAAAAGCGTGTCTGTACTCTGGAAAAGAAGCTGGATCGTTGGAAAAGCACTCTTGCAATTCTACCATTCAAATAAGAAATATTCCTAAGCAAACAAACGAATCTAAGCAGGCGATTACCAATATTGTCAAAAATGTTGGCCAAGTTTTAGGCCTAGAATCACCCATTAAAGAAACGGAAATAAGAGATATCTACCGCTCTAAATCAGATGCTCTAGTGGTTGAGTTTACGTGTGTAAGCAGGAAGGAAACTGTAGTTACGCAATTTAAAAAGCTGAATAAAACTAGACGCGAGAAGAAAGAGCAGCAGCTCAACACAGTCGAGATTGACCTAGCTGGGCCTACCCGGGTCGTATACAGCTCCGAGCTTTTAACTATTAAAGCTCGTCGCACATTTTACCTTGCACGAGAATTTGTCAAAAATAAAAAACTAGCAGCAGCGTGGACTTCCTACGGAAAGGTGTATGTAAAAAAACATGATGGAGCTGCGCCAGTACGTGTCGAAGAAGAAGAAGCATTGCTCAAAATAGTTGATTAATTATGTAGTGGATAGGTTTAAGTAACTTCAGGGGTGCCATTTATTTATTTTATTTTACTATATATTCTACTGTTTGTTGGCTCGAGTTAAAAGTATAGTGTAATTTATTGTTACTATTTATTTCATTATATTTTATTTTGTTTAAGCTCTATAATTTCCATCTGATTAGGTACTGACACATTAATTTACACACAAAAAAAAAAAATATTATTTATTATTTTGAATTGTTTTTGTTTTAATTATAATTAAAATTATAAATTAGAAAAGAATATAAAAATTAATTTAGTAAAAATTATATAAACACGTAGGTAGATACCACTCAAATAGCACCTATTTCAAAACATATGAACGTACGAACCTTTTCGTTTATTGGTATAATTATTATTTTACAATTACTATATTCTCGTTTGTAACAGATTTCCACCTAGTTTAGTGTCAAACATAGTTTATGTAGGTTAAACTATGCAAATGCTGAAACCATAAACCATGGCCTTGACCTACTATCGGTGGCTAAATCCATCTCATGTGATATAGAAGACGTCAAGAGTTATTTATCAACCAGCAGCCCATGTTGTCTTAACATAATCTCCCAAAATATGAGAAGTATAATAAATTGCAACTTATATAATTTTATCGGACTGATCCAAAGATCCAAAATAGATTGGGACGTAATAGTACTCAGCGAGTGTTGGCTCCCTAAAACACATACTATTCCCAACCTTGATGGCTATTGTCATATATCTACGACATAGAATAGGACACAAAATAATGGGGTTGTCATGTATTTTAACGATCAGATTAGGGTTAAATTTGAGGAACCGTGCGTATGTGATGCAAACTGCCTCTTACTAAAATTAAACAAAGAAACCTGCATTATTGGAATTTACCGACCACCGGCTCATTTGAATACAACTAACTTTAATGATTCTGTCGACCAAGTCCTGTCTAGTGTAAGTAGCTTTAAAAACATAATCTTGTGTGGTGATTTGAATATCGACATAGCACCCAAGACCAAAGATAAACGCTCTCACGAATACCTAAACATATTGGCAAGCCATTGTTTACTCCCAGGTCATACCTTACCAACCCGAAAAGATACATCTTGTTTAGACCACATGATGATTAAAACCAAACTAGATGCAACTTGTTTTAATATAGAGTCCTCAATAACAGACCACGAGTGTGTTGCTTTGAGTATTAGCTTGGCCTCTAAGCTAGTATACATGGTCAAAACGAGTGTTCGCGTAGACTATAAAATGTTAGATACTCAAATCCCTAACATTGATTTTAATTCAATATTAGATTGTAGCGATGCCTACGAATCCACCGACCTCTTGGTCAAGAAGCTTAACTCAGCAATAAAACACAGCCCTAAAATTATAAAAACCCCTAAAAGAAAAAAGGGTTACAAACCATGGATCACTCTAGGTTTACTCCGTTGCATGAAAAATCGGGACAATCTTTACAAAAAACACAAGAAACATCCTAGCAACGAAGTTCTAAAAACTACGTTCAAAAGGTACAGAAATTTTTGCAGTGCTCTTTTGAAAAAATCTAAAAGAAATTATGAAAAACAAGAAATTGAGAACGCATTAAATAATAAGAGAAAACTATGGGATGTTATTAAAAATATAAGCAGTCAAAAAGGGACAGTTGATCACTCATCGTCATTGATCTCCCCCGCAAACCCAATAGAGAGTATAAACTTAGTAAATACCTTCTTTGCGGACATTGGAAAGAAGTTAGCCGAACAAAGACTTGGAGCAAGACTTCTTAACGATCCTTACACTAACGACTCTTCTTCAATAACATCATTTAAAACATTCGCCTTAGTTGCCACTGACATGTCAGAGGTTGGCCTATTAATCTCAGGATTAAAGGACAACTGTGCAGTTGGTTTAGATCAAATACCAGGCAAAGTTATTAAGAGATATGCTCGAGTACTTATTGGTCCTATTACGCATATTTGTAACCTAGCCTTTGAAAGCGGTATCTTCCCTCGTACGTTTAAGACTGCTCTGATTAAACCTATACATAAGGGCGGGGATAAAGACTGTGTCAACAACTTTAGGCCTATATCAATTCTACCCACGCTGTCCAAAATCCTAGAGAGACTGATGAACAAGCGCTTAGTTCACTATCTTGAAAAAAACAAAGTTCTCTTAACATAGCAATATGGTTTTCGCGCCGGCAGATCAACTAACGAAGCAGTCCATCAACTAACAAACTCTATTATAAATAGCCTGGATAGTAAAATTAAATGTTTGACAGTCTTTTTGGATCTAGCAAAGGCATTTGACACGGTCCCAATCCCCCACCTAATTATTAAACTGGAGTAACATAGGAGTAAGAGGGCTACCACTCAAATTATTTGAAGACTACCTTAGAAATTGGAAACAGCGTGTCAAAATAGACCACTGGACAAGTTCCGAGCAACTAGTGAGTTTTGGAGTGCCACAAGGGAGCATCCTTGGTCCTACGCTCTTCCTTATTTACATTTATGGACTCTGTAATATGCAGCTCCAAAATGGTACGATCCTTACCTTTGCTGACGATACAGCTCTGTTTTTTTCCGGGAACACTTGGGAGGATGTCTTTGCCAGCGCACAAACTGGTTTTGATAGGGTAGGTGCCTGGTTACATAGTAACATTCTAACGTTAAATATCACAAAAACCAAATACATGGCATTTGCCTTTCGATCCAACCTCTTGCCACCTGTATCACTTTCCATCACAGCTCACACTTGTTCCTCGGTAACCTGAACTTGTTCATGCTCTTCTATACAAAGAACCAACACAATCAGATACCTCGGTGTCACTCTAGATCAGACACTTAGCTTCAAACCACACATTGATATTCTGGTCTCTAGAGTGCGCAAACTAATTTACATCTTCAAGGTCCTAAGACATGTAGCAAACCGTAAAGTGATTGAAATGGTTTATTCTGCTATATGCCAACCTATCGTCGATTACTGCATTTCTTCTTGGGGGTGGCGCAGCCAAAACTCACCTACTCGAATTAGAAAGAGCACAGCGAGCCGTTCTGAAAGTCAGTTTGGGTTACCACTATCGTTTTCCTACAGCAACCCTCTACAAAGAGTGGAATGTTTTAACTGTAAGGCAAAGCTTTCTTTTACAAATAATGGTCTAAAAGCACTTTCAGTTAGACTATGATCCAGACTTGTTAAAAAACAGACGCAGAGCCACCGTTTGTCAATCTCAAGCCTTTCGCACAAGTCTCTCTCATAACTTCTTTTGTTTTTTAGGTCCCTATATATACAATAAGTTAAATAATACTTTAAACATTTACCCACTCAATAAAACAGATTGTAAGAAAAGTGTAATGATATGGTTAAAAACTTTGAGTTATCAGGAAACCGAAGACCTATTTGTTACGCATTGCTGACGAAGGCGGCTCATGCAGACAGTTCGATACCTCACGTTGGAATCCCATACAGGCAAACATTCGCACTCTTCACATTATTCCATACTCGTAAGTAAGTATATATATATACACACTACACACCTCCCATACACACACGCACACACCTCAACACGTTCACACTAATTCACAAATCTGTAATCAGTTAGATATAGATGGTTAAGTTATTATAAGTTAAGTTATTAAGTAGGTTAATTTCTATCTAACATAATGCATTTTTTGTTTTTATTTTATTTTATTTTTAAATTTGTACTAGATTTTATTATATCTACGTATAATTATTTTAAAACGTAGGAGTCTTGGTCTAGGAGAAACCATGGCAACTTGTACTAGATATCTGTCGTACATCCGTGGAGTGGGGCACTGGTGACCTGTATTACAGGTTTTTTTAAAACCTATCTCAGGCACCATTTCTACACAAAACAGGTTTATCTGGCTCATCTCACTACATTACATGTGTACTATCCGTTAATTAGCCTATGCTAATTTGCTATGTGACCTTTTGTGTGGAAAAATAAATCTTTATTATTATTATTATTATTAATTGTACAGGAGGATCAAATAGATAGGTTATTGACACACCTAAATACACAGCACCCTAAAATTGCATTTACAGTAGAGCACAAGCAAATGGTGAGTTACCTTTTCTGGACGTGTTGGTTAAACGTGAACATACAGGTCGCCTATCCCACTTGGTATAGCGTAAACCTACACACACAGATAGGTACCTAAGAGCCGACTCTCACCATCATCCGGCCCACCTTTCATTAGTACCTAGGACACTGATTAATAGGGCTTTGAGACTATGTCACCCTCAATATCTAGATGCAGAGTTATTACACGTTAGGAATGCACTGGAGAAGAATGGCTACGGATGGAATCAAAGTTTTCGCATTGCCAATTCATCCTCAAGAAAATGTCAGATGTCAGTAGAGAGAGCTGCAGCTTACCTACCGTTTGTGAAAGGGGTGACGGATAAAATTGGACACTTGTTGCGAAGGAAATATGGCATCAAGACAATATTCCGACCACTTAATCAACTTAAACAATTGATACGCTCTCCTAAAGACAAAAACCCTTTGAGTGTACCTGGGGTTTACAAGATTCCTTGTGATTGCGGTAGCTCCTACGTAGGTGAAACTAAGAGGAACATTTCTGCTAGGCTGACTGAACATATTCGTGCCGTGTAGAATGCTGACATTGAAAAGTCAGCAATTGCAGAGCACTCGCTAACCTCTGGCTCTACACATTACATTCGGTTTGATAAGGCTCAGGTACTATCAAGAGAAAGATTCTTTGTACCTCGAAAGATCCGTGAAGCAATCGAAATCGGCCGTGTTCCAAACTTCAACAGAGACAAAGGTTGGTTTCTTTCTCCAGCCTGGAAACCTTGTCTGCATGGAACGGATTATAGTAACGATGTGGAGCCGGTTAGTGATAGTGTCAGTGCTGTATGTTTGACGGTTCCCAATGTTGTGGGCACGAGTGGCGAAGTCTAAGAGCACCAAATTTGTTACCGCCTGCCGTGACAACGTTTCCCCCTCTACCCGCACGCACGACTCGCGCCGCAAGATACCTCACCCGCAGTGCGAACCGTGAACTCGAGCGGGAACGAGCGGACCGCGGATCAAACTCACCCTGATGAAGATTCTCTAGATGAATCGAAACAATGTCGGTGCCTCCATCGACAAAATAATACGTGAGTAAAGCCCGTGTTTATCAAAATGTATATGTAAAGATGTGGGTTAGTTCTTACATAATTGACTTTGTCTGCTACAGCGGACACAGTCAGATTCTAGATTCTATTTTCTCGGGCGTCCCAAGTGACCTCTAATACACAGGACACAGGAATAAAAGATTTGTTTTTTAATTATTATATTTTTCTGTACCAAATTAAGGGTTAATCAAACTTAGTGGTGACACATTGACATTGTCTGTACTTGAACGACTAAAACAACGACTTATAGAGACACATTTTTTATTGTTTGTTTTTTGCTGAGACTACCGTCTTAAATACCTTATTGACTCTGAACTTGTACAATTTTCATCTGAAATATCAATAATACCTATCCTTTTATTGAATAGCAACCTATAGGTATTGTCAACAATACACAATGTTTCGAGAAGCACTTCCCAGTCTTCCCTTGTGAGTTAAAATTTGTTGATTGAAAGGCGTGTGGTGCTGTTTCGTATTACATGTCGATTGTGTGTAGGGTAACTTATTGTTTCCGCCCTTTATATCCGTAGTTCATTTGTTCATCATCATCATCAGCCCGTGTCAGTCCACTGCTGGACATAGGCCTCTTCCATGGCACGCCATTTAGCTCGATCTTCAGCTCTTCTCCTTCAATCCTTGCCCGCTGCCTTACGAATATCATCGCCCCACCTAGGTACAGGGCGCCCTACACTACGTTTGCCGACACGCGGCCTCCACTCAAGAACCAGTCTGCCCCAACGTCCATCGGTTCTGCGGCATATGTGACCTGCCCACTGCCACTTCAGCTTGCTAATACGTTGAGCTATGTCGGTGACCTTCGTTCTCTGACGAATATTTTCGTTTCGGATTCGATCCGTAAGAGAAACTCCGAGCATAGCTCTCTCCATAGCTCGCTGAGCGACCTTGAACTGGTGGATAAGTCGCACGGTGAGTGGCCACGTTTCGGCTCCGTATGTCATTACTGGTAGGTTCATTTCTTGGGGTCGTATTTTTATTATTGTCTCGTTATGTTAATTACTATCTTATTACGGCCATCACACAGCGGTTGCAGGTTTTTGGAAATACAAGGAGTTTCATTGGAATGAAGATAACCTGGAAATTACAAATACAAAATATTTCAAATTGTTTCCTGACCTTAGACGCTTATAGGATAACAAACAATAGGGGTTTAAACGTTTCTTTGCAAATGCATAATAATATCTCGAGCTCCCTAAATTAACTTTCGGCTTACTTGTTTTCAGCTAAAAACTAAAAAAAAACGCTAAAACCTGTTATTTATATCATGAGATATATATATTTATATCATGAGATAGATTATACAAAAATGCTTTAGGTGTTTAATAAGTGTACACTGCAGCAAGTATTCAGTACAAAAAAAAAGTATCCTAGGTTGGTTGTTTTGTAGTTTCCATTACTTCAACAGCATCAATATCATTGACCTATTGCAGTTCATCTCTCTCAGGCACCCTCTGAGCATCTCTGAATGTTATAAAGTATTGTTGATTGACCGAGGGAAGATCTCAAATCCTTGGTGATCAATGAGCTAGTTTTTTAGCTTATTGAACTTATTGTTCATGGTTAGATTAAGGGTCAGAGTCAGGGTCAGGGTCAGATTAAGGGTCAGGGTCAGGTCCAGAGCCAGAGCCAGAGCCAGAGCCAGAGCCAGAGTATGAAAACTTTCTAACACCTTTTTAGGTTTCCGAAGTCCACAAGAAACGATTATAGTTTCGCTTTGACCGTCTATCTTTCTGTCTGTTTGTTTACCCCTAATCTATCGTTAGATAGTTTTTTTTAAAGGGACTAGGAGGCTTCTTAAACAGTTTTTCGATTGCGATACAGGTATGAAAAAAAAGTCATGCTTTAAAATGGCCATGTTTGGACAATGGTCAGTCCATCCCACACGCTCCTCCACCTATTGGCTAAATCACTTTAACGAGAAACAAGTAAGACTATGCCTAAATATTTAAGGAATATTCAAGTTTTTGAATTTATGAAATTCAATTTTACATACACACGTTTTCACCTCTTATCTAAAAGGAATATCTAATAGGAATAGGAAGCTATTAGGATAATAATGATAATGATGGAGAGATGTAGTATTTAACCCATGTTTGGAGATGTTCGCGTTAAGGTTTACTATTCGTGAGTAGAGTGTTCAAGCCATAGGAGTGTTTTCCATAAAACTTTGACACCCCTTTTCTCGGGGTATGTTAGGAAAACCGAGAAACTCATGTCTTCGTTTTTTATGAAGAGTACTTAACCCCAGCTTAACCCGCGCCATGTTTTGGTTTGTATTTAAAAGTATAAGAATGGAGTTCTAAACTAATCGAAAAAATTTCAACACCCCATTATTTTTTAAAATTGGTATAGAAGCATACTTTCGCAAAGTTTCGAGTGTGCAAGTTCAAGATTTTTCAAGGAATTTTTTTCAGCCCTTTTCACCTTTTTAGGGGTGTTTTTTTTAAATACCTTGTTAGTGGGCTTAGTGAGTGGTTTTGCTATCAATAATATTACATTTAAATTTTCAACTTTCAAGCATCAGCTATTTGGGTCGTGCGTTGATCCCAAAATAAGGCTTATTGTTTTATATATTATATAAATTACCAACAGCTGTAAGCGCTGTAAGCGGTAGATACACTACCGCGTTATTACTTCATCACGAATTTATTAAAGTAATTTTCAACTTAAATACTGTAACTGGATTACGATGATATTAAATGTGGTCGAATGAATTGTTGTGGTTGTACCCCCTATGAAACTTTTGACGGTAGTGAAGACAGCCAAGTTCAGAAATCGATGTAAATAAATCGAGTTGCGATCAAAAGCTCTCCTAGCTTATCTTCGTTTATAAATACTAACACGCCATTATTTCAATGTTGAAAAACGTACAGACATTTAAGATTGAGTAAAGTGAATACACATAAATAGTGCTACTATAAGCTATAGTGACTATAGTTTGTCAACAACACACGTAGCAAGGTCCATTCTCATTTAATTTAATCAATGCTACTCTGTGCTAGCTGCATGTATACAAACTGAATATTTAACATAACCGGGAAAACCATGCTTTGTATTTTTTTTAATGCTTTACTGTTCTGTACCGTCGGTTGTTTTTGGCTATCAAGAGTGCAAAGCAAGTGTTAAAAAACTCAGAATATAAGTATCAGCTGTGTCCATAAAGTAGCGGTAATTATAGAGATAATATTGGCTATTTTCATGTGCTTTTATTCGTAAAACGGGACTATAATAAGCTTGTCTCACAACACCCGTGCCGTGGGTAAAAAATCATTCTCATATTTTCACCGCTTTTTAATACTTTTTGTGGTAAATTTGAAGTGGAGGATAAAGCGCTGTCTGCGATAGGACTCTTTTATTTTATATATAAAAAGCTGAGAACACAATATTTATTTCCAGTTCCATTTAGTTCCAGTTCTGACCGTACAAAATGCTTTGTAATAATTACTTGCGGATTATACTGACTGCACGGGAATCTACAGGGCGTGGGATAAACGTAAAAATAACCTTTTAAACCGAGATCTATAATATTTTTATACGCCACGGTTGTGTCAGCGTTGCAGGGTCCTTGTGCTTGTCTAATTATAATTTAATTACGATTCCATTACGATTCCGATGAAGAAAACAATATTTATTTTGCTTTGACCCACCCCCACAAAAACCAATAAAGTTTTCAAATTTATTATATAATTATGAAATTTATGAAGTCTTTAGACTAAGATGTTAAATTTGAAATATCTAAAGAAAGCCTCGTTTACATCAAATTGGCAATCTAATGTTTATGAATATTAATACACTAGCTTGCTTTGGAGCCTTCATAATTCAATTATTAATTTTGGTGCTAATTCAAAACATTAACTTTAACTTTTTACGTTTTAATAGGAATGGATAATAAATTGTTTCGAAAAAGCTAAATTAAGAATATTATTCGGATTTTCAACTTCAGGTTTATCTTCAATTGTTTGACTTCGAATGCATATTATCTGTTTAAATATGACAAAAAACCATTTTTTTTGTTTGTAGGTACAACATACAATTGCAAAAGAAAGCAGGAAGAGTAATAGCATAATTCGAAACGTGGAATGGCTGCCATGTGCTCTCTGAAACGAATTTTACAAGATATATAACCACTTTGTCGTGTTTACGGAGGCAATACATGCTAAGGTAAGGTATAAATAAATTAACCGCCCTTAGCAATAATTAAGTGCAAGTTAATAATCATTAGTGTATATCGCGAGAAATAATATTTTAGGATTTTCTACTTTGCTTAAAGCAAATGGAAATTGTTTAAGTAAGAAAAAATTCAACATGAGTTGTCATACAAACATGCTTTCCCATGAATATATTAATTAATTATTTGATACGCCTGACACGACATGATGATATCAAATAATTAAAATCGACTTAATGACATGCTGCAAGTAGAAATGATACAATAATCAATAATGTAAACATCATATTGCAATGAAATTAAATGTTTAGGATCTGCTGTCATTCGTTCGTGCCGGCGGAAGAAGGATGGCGTCTCCCACAGTGCGTGTGAATACATTCGTGCAGCAAAATGATAAAATATACATAGATCCGATATCTAAGATATTTATTATATCTGGTGCTGTTTTTGGATTCTTCAGATTACCCATGATACGAATGGGGAAGTTGTTCTATTATTTACTGGCTATGCTCTACATCATCTTATTCAACGGGGTGATAATTACACAATACATAAGTAGACGTAGTGTATTTAGACTTCAAAAAAGCATTTGATCAGGTTGATAACGATGTGCTACTGGAAAAACTAAGCTCTTACGGGATGGCTCCCAAACTCTTAATTTTTTTTGCCAGCTATTTGAGTGATAGAAAACAGTTCGTACGCCTGGGATGCTATGACTCTGAATCATATCACACCCGTTCTGGTGTCAGTCAAGATTCATCGCTTGGTCCACTACTTTTCACAATTATGATCGATGACCTATCAAAGTGCCTGAGTAAGGTGAACTGTCTGATTTACGCAGACGATGTCAAGATCTTTACTAAGATCAAAACACCCCAAGACTGCAAAGATCTGCAGCATGACATAAACGCGATTCAGGCTTGGAGTGACACAAATCGACTTCACTTTAACGTATCTAAATGTCAAGCTGTGAGTTTCACCCGCTCGTCACAAAGCATAGTAGCACAATATGAACTCCGAAATGAATTAATTAGTAGGTGTTATTCATGTTATTCATCCGTTTATGTATCCAACGCTATATCTTCAAGGGGCTTTAGGGTTTAACTCTCTTGAAACTAGAAGACTCTACGAGCAAACTATATCTTTGTGCCGCATACTGCCATACTGTGTTGCCGATTGTCCTTTTCTTCTAAGTGAAGCCAGCAGGCTATGCGTCCCAGAACAGCGTGCTAGGTTCCGCCCTGGCCGCGTACGACTTTTTGAGCCAGTGCAGGCACGGACACTGTATTGTCAACATTCGCCTATCTCCCGTGCGCAGCGCAATCTCAATGCGCTCATCACCAAGCATCCTCACTTCGATGTGTTTGCGGATGAATGGAAGATGATTGAACGTGTTTGCCTTAACTTTTGTGAGAACAATATTATTAAGTATTATTATACCTAGGTATGTTTAAAGTTCCAGGTTTTAGTAAGAATTGTAAAATGTTTAGTTTTTTTTTTGTTTTTTATGTAAGTAATTGTTAAGTATTGTGATTTCGTTTCTTTTGTTTAAGTTTCTTGTTTCTCTATTTTATATTATATTAAGTATATATCCGTCCTAGATATAACGCATTAGTGTAAGCTGTAAAGTTATATCTATTTTAAACATTCATAAATATATAAATAAATAATTTATTTAAACATGGTAGTTCTCAAAATGCGGTCATGAGGTGTTATGATAGCTGTTAGTATACGTCGGTATAACTTTTGTTCTCATACGGTTTATTTTACAATAAAAGGTTGCAGCTGTACTACATCACGCTCAACAAATTCAATATGGATGTGGGATATAGGCGGAAGGTGTATCGCCACAGCATACAGAATCTGGCGCAGACGGTCGTGACTGTTATAATGTTCTTATTTATTTATATAATACCAACACAACTGTGTATACACAATAAAATAGTTGTACTCATCCTGGTTATGAATGTTGCTTTCTCAATTGAAATAGATTTTTACGGGCATCTTCTGAACATTCTCGTGCCAAAGCTAAAGTTAATCAATGACTACATAAAGCGTCTTTATCAAACAATAAATCAGAATCAAGCTCGCTTATTTTGAACTAGTTCGTGTCTCTTAAACGAAGTGCGAATTCTGAAGCAAGTCAATATAGCATGGGGAGACTTATGGATCTCTATCATGTAGAGGTTGAAGCTTACGATTACTTAATTGATGCGATTAATTGGTAGGTATGTATACTCAGATGATACTTATCTATATAATAATAATAATAATAACAATAAATATTTATTCAAAATTCCAATAGTACAACAATATAACAAAACAAAATCTTAATTAGACAAAGGTAAATGCTTAACACGAGCCTGAACTAGGTAATCCTGTGTTTCAGGCAATAAGAGCTTAAATATGATCTAAAATAATCACTTACTTATTTATTACAAAATTGAAAACAAATTAAATGCTTAGTTATATAATATAAACAAGGTAGACATAAGTTATAGTGAAAAATCAGAAAAAATAACCAACTCTAAAAACTAAATTAATTACAATTAAAAATTATTTACATACAATTAACAACTTCTTTGTATCATCGTAAGACATACTTTGAAGGGAATCTTTAAGGATTGTCTTACAATTACTGTAATTGAGAGCATAATATTGACCAACGCATTCAGTCTATTATAGAGAAGCGGACCAAGGAACATATAAAATTTTGATGTAAAAGCATGTTTAGAGCCTGTTTGTTGAGGGCAAACTATATCCTTCCGTCTTTTGTTAGTAAGTGCAGTGCTATATGGAAGGGCTGTGTGCTGCTTCAGTACTATGCTCATTATAAATAACTGACGAACTGTTTGTACGCTACAAGATTGATAGAGAAGGCTAGTAGGAAAAATGAAAGGGCGGGAAGTGGCCACTTTGAGTATGGCTCTTTGAGCTCTGTCAGTAGTTAGTAACAATGTTTTACCCGCTCCACCCCATGTGGTTATACAGTAAGTTAGAGTTGATTGACATAGAGCAAAGTAAACTTGTCTTATATGTTTTTGATCCGCAATATAACGTAACTTTTTGAATACAAATATTAACTTACGAATCCTACTATTTAAAGTATTAATATGCGGTTTGAAAGACAGTAACTCATCTATTATAATACCCAGATATTTAACTTTATCTGTATTTTTAATCATAGAGCAAATACAGTGGTTATCAGTGGGGATTTTACAGTAATGAGCATAAAATTTTGGAATAATTTCAGTTGACCTTATTTTGCGCATCGAAAACTTAATATAATTTGTCTTATCTGTATTTAATGTTAGTAAGTTGTGCTGAAGCCATTTATTTACAACATTTAATGCAAGTTGCACATGCATGTAGACTTCTTTTTCAGAATCAGCCGAAAAAAGAAGGGCAGTGTCGTCAGCGTAAGATATGATAGTGCCATGATCTAGTTTTAGATTACAGAGGTCATTTATATAAACCAAGAACAAAGTGGGTCCTAAGATACTTCCTTGTGGAACACCAAAGGACGTATTCTTCTGATCAGCACTGAGAACATCACCAATCCTTACGCATTGGGTACGTTCTTCTAGATAACTTCTGAAGAGTTTTAGCTGAGTACCTCTGATACCTAAATTTTCAAGCTTGTGCAATAGGATAGGAATAGAAACGGTGTCAAAGGCTTTGGCGAGGTCCAGGAAGATCCCTATAGTGTGACAACCTTTATCAAGTTCTTTCGCTACATAGTTGGTGAGGTGATGTACGGCGTCGGCAGCAGATAATTTTTGTCTAAATCCAAATTGAGTCTTCGACAAAATCGATTTATCTTCTAAGTACTTGACCAACCTAATATTTATATTTTTTTCTAGTATTTTGGATGCACAAGAAAGTAAGGAAATTGGTCTATAGTTTGCTACCTGTTCCTTACAGCCAGATTTATATACCGGTATAACAACAGCTTTTTATGGCATTTAGGAAAAAGTCCCGCAGATAAACATTAGTTGAAGGTTATATGTCAGTGGAGGAATTAAAATGTGCCTCACTTTTTTAATAATTTTAGTTGATATATTATCCCATCCAACTGCACAGTCGTCCTTTAGACCCATGATTATCCTTTCCACCTCGGGTTCATCAGTATCTAGTAATGCAAAAGATGAAGGGATAGTGCAACCCGTCAAAAAATCACCCGTGTCCTGTGTTGATTCAACTTTTTCCGCCAGATTTTTACCAATATTAACAAAAAAAATATTTGCATTGTTCGCAGATATAAATTTTGGTGTGGTTGCCAATAATAAACTTGAAGATGACTCGAGCGGCTTTGAGGTGTGAGTTACATTTTTAATGTAATTCCAAATTTTTTTGCTATTTGTTCCGGCCTTTTCCAGTGAAGTTTTGTCGTATGTTATCTTTACTTTCCTTAGTAAGTCATTACAAAAATTTCTATAACGGTTGTATGTTAACTGCAATATGAAGTTATTTGGATTTAGCTTTACTTTCATGTGTAGTCTATCTCTGTGTTTCATACAACGGATAAGACCTGGCGTGATTCACGGTTTTATGTTATATTTTTTGTTACACACACGAACATTTATTGAATTTCTTGTAACTGCTTGTTTTACGTTATTCTAAACAAATGATAGACAAAACTCCGGGTTAGCGCAATTGTAAACTGGAGCAAAGTCAATGCTACGTAAATCGTCCTCAAGTTTATGCATATTTAATTTAAAAATCGTGCAAGCACTGTTTATCTTAGGTATTTTACAATTTAAGGTTAGCAGGGCAGCATTGTGATCGGATATTGTAGAGTTCATAACAAGTGCAAGTGATGGAAAATTTGACTTAAGTATGACATGGTCCAAACATGAACCACTTTGATGAGTAGGGAGCGTGTGCGCAGGGAGCAGGCCATGAAAGGAGCATAGGTTGAGGTATTCCTGAGCAGCCGTATCAGAGCTCTCTGGTAGAATATTGATATTAATATCTCCAACTAATATGATGTTCTTGTAGGACGATAGGTTTTGCAAGGTTCCATTCAGAGAGTCAATAAAATTACTCACAGTCGAAAAGGAGGGCGGTCTATATAAAGCCAGAATTGCAAAATCTGATTCGATTTTAATTAAAAGTCTGTTGCAGTCGAGTATATTTGGTTCTTCGACAGAAACATTCAGATAATTCCTTGCATAAACTATCACTCCGTCGTTTTGGTTATAATTTATATTACTTTTGTACATAGTATATCCCGGTATTAGCGGTACATTATATTGTTTAGCAAGCCAACATTCTGTAAGGACAATAATATCGCAGCTTATGTTAAGCCTTTGTTGAAAAATGCTACAGTTGTCAAAGTTTTTATTGATACTGCGTATGTTTTGTGTTAATATGGTCAATGGATAGGTGTTAGAAGACAGATATTGTTTGCAATCTTCAACATCACAGAGCTTAGACTCTGATACAGAAAAGTTATCTAAATCATAGATAAAATTATTCATAATAGAAGATAAGAGGCCAGAAAAAAGTTTACATAACGGCGCTCTTAGGCGCCTTCATAATCTATTGAATTGATATACCTTTTTTCTGCCATAATTTTTGCCGGGCAATCCGCAATACCTGTGCGATGGTTACTCGGCTTCTTGAAATGTAGGCAAGTGGCGCACTTTGGATCATCCGCCTGCTTTGTGCATTCCTTGATGGAGTGACCAAGTGCCGCACAGTGACCACAAATGTGTGTTGACTCCCGACAAGACTTGGCCGCGTGACCATACTGTTGGCACTTATAGCATCGTGTGACCAAGGTAAAATCACGCACAGGACAAGACGACCAATTCACATATACTCTATGTTTTGTTATGAGTTCTTTGCGTATATCGGCAGGCACTTCGATTACGTAGTTGCAGGTCTCAGCATTTCTCTTGCCTGGCTTACCTATGGCTTAACCGGATCGAAGCTAAGAACTGGTCGATGATTAAATCCTTGAGGGTTTCGGCTAGATTTTGGTTGTATAAACAACTAAAAACTTCTTGTTCGGGCATCGATGAGGGCACTCCGATAACTACAACTCTTGGCCGCCGTTTATGCGGCTCGTCGATTGTAAGCCCAGAATTTGTAAGTTGCACCGATTTCCTGAGCTTTTCGATATCGTCTTTCGTTTCTGTGCTAATTATAACACCTCCATTCCTTGTCTTGCGAAGGCCTCTTACATGAAGCTTCATTTGTTCAGGGCAGACAATTTTTTGTACGAGGGATTTCGTATCCTCGCTTGACTTCAATTTGTCATTAGGATAAATGGCCACTGAACTCAAATGTAACGGCTTGATGTAGTTATTCGCCCCTTTTCTAACCATGTCGGCAAAGGAAGTTCCCGCTGCTGCTTTCGAGGACTGCTCAATACTCTGCTTCAATTCTTGCAGCCGCTCGATGGCCTCTACTTATAAAATTTTAAAAATGCTATCCAAATTATTCATAAATTCGTAAAATTTCATAATTTCATGAAATTAAATACATATTTTTAGAAATGCTTGCAAAGGAAGGGGGAATGGATGACGACACTGGACTCCTATCAACAATTACTACTTCAGGGCTTAATATTCGCCAAACAAATACAAGCATCTATAAACTGTGCAAGAAACTTCATAGTATCTTTAATAGACCTATATGCCACAAGGGGTGGTAAGAAACCCCACCTTACATGTAGAGGAGGTACCTCTAAATGTTATATTTCAATATTTTTAATCCAGAACTTAGTAGGGGTATTAATACGTATTATAGTTTAAATTCATCACAATAAGACGAATAAACTGTTAGCAAGAACTCTGCGAACAGACAGATGTACTTGTACTACACATGTACATGTGCATGGGGAAACTATAAAGAATTTTCTGGACTTCGAAACCCTAAATAAGAAATCCTTTATCATAATATGCCATCGTTGGGATATCGAATGTAAAGCGTAGAACTGTAAATAAGCAACGTATGATATCTTATTTAAAAAAAACGGTTTGAAGTTACCCATAGTAAAGGGTAATGCGTTTAAGCCAACTCAACCTAAGTATTCAAGTGTTCCCTCAAAATGTCTTGCCTTGAACAAAGTATGTACTCACCTTAAAGTTGTGTAAGTAGGCTTGCACACTAGTTTTATGTATACTTATTATTTACTTTACTTTAACTATCATCATAATCATTGATCTATTAGAGTTCATCTCTCCCAGACACCCACCCACTGAGCCGGATTTTCACCTTTCCTCATCCATGTCCATGTTACACATTGTGCAAATGTCGCGAATGTGAGTAGGAGTCGTTATCAGCGCTTTGGGTAATACACTTACAATACAATACACTTTACCGCGTTATTACTTCAATGTGAATTTAGCAAAGGATTTTAGAGCCAATGTAAATCAGTTAAGTACCGGATTACGATGCTATTAAATGTGATTAGACTAATGTGAGATTTTCATCGACTCTTGACGGTAGTGAAGTCAGCCAAGTTCAGAAATCGATGTTAATAAATTGTGTTGCGAAATCAAAAGCTCCTTTAGCTAGTCTTCGTTATTTTACAAACACACCATTTTCAAAGTTAAACATTTTTAAAATATTGAGTTCATAAACTCCTTGTTGTAAAAAAGCTTAAAATGCTTGTTCAAAAAATACACTATTGCTCAGCAATAAATGTAGCGAGATCCACTCCCATTTAATTATAACTATGCTATTCTGTGACTTGATTATTAAAATTTTGATATATATAACCAGCCAAACACTGTTTTGTATTTGTTTTAAATGCTGCTTCACTCTCAGATAAAACATATATTTTAGTCTAAAGAATACTATACATAGTCTATGAACACAAGCTGTGCTACAAGTACACAAGTAGCTGTAATTGTAGAGATATAATTGATTATTTTCTTATGCTTTTATTACGTAAAGCGGCACCTTAATAAGTTTATGTCACAATACCCTTTCAGCCCCGGACAAACAACAGGATTTTCCTTTTTTTCACCGCTTTTTAAAACTTTTCGTGGTAAATTTTTCAAGAAGAGGATAAAGCGTCGACTGCGACAGGATACTTTTTTTATTTTATATGTAAAAAGCCTAAGGCATTCTATATTGTAAAATAATAATGACCTTACTACAGTGACCGTACTGACCGTGTGTCGGTACTTGATATTACAAAATGTTTTGTTATAATACCATACTAGTTGGGGATTATACTGACTGCACGGAAATTGCTATCTTCAAGGTGTAGGACACAATATAAAAGTACCCTGTAAAAATGAGCTAACCAAGATCTATGGGATTTTTCATACGCCTCAATTTTTTTTAAATTGTTTTATTTTAAAGTAAGTACATAGTTAATTGTAAACATCTTAAAAACCTTGTTAGGTTTGACAAAGATGCAAAAAAGAAAAACATTCCTCAATAAATTTAAGGTTAATATAATGCTTAATTAATTAAATGTTAACGCTAAAGTAGGTTTAATAATAAAGATAAGCTAAATTAATAATAGTAATGTGGGTAGGTACACAAAAAAAAATCGGCAATAACACTGAGCTGCCTTTACATACATACAATACAATGCACATTCCTATCTCTGATGTCGTATCCATCATTATGATTATCATCGCTAGCAGCTTCTCATGATCGTGTAATTCCACTACGATTCGGATGGAGTCAATATTATTCATATTGCTATGACCAACCTTCACAAAAGTCTGTAGTTAGATTTTCTAGGTTCTCACATCGTTTAGAATTTGTGCAAATTAGGATTAGAAATTTCTAATTGGGATATTAATTTTGAAATATCTAAAGAATTGGATCGATTAGGTCAAAGTGGCAATCTAATGTTTATGAATACTAATACACGAGCTTGCTTTGGAGCCTTCTTAATTCAATGCCCGAGATAGTCTTAACTACGTTTTAATACGAATGGAAAAATGTTTTTTTGCAAAAAAATTAAAAGAATGATATCGTCGCCTTTTCTACTTTTATAGAAATCTAGGTTTATCCTCAATTGTTTTGACTCCGGATGAGTATTATCTATTTAATCAGGTTTAATAGAAAAATCATGAAAATATTACTAAATAGTCTACTATCTAGTCATATTTTTCATGATTTTTCTCTTAAACCTGATAAATAGTCTACTATTTAGTCATCGGTTAGTGTCGCTCGGTGCAACAATCTATTGTTGCACCGAGTGCAAAGTTTGTTATTAGTGCACGAGTGTTGAATTAACACGAGTGCAATATTTACTCTCTTTAGCAAGGTGCGTAATTTACTTTTCTTTCAACTACCAATCTATCTACTATGATAAAATATACCTACTCAAACAAAAAATATGAAGAATCAAAGTTTTACAATGGTACAAAATGCGCGCCATTTGTTTTTTTTGTCACCAAGTCGGTTTTATGTAGTTCTACCGATTTTTATTATCAGCCAGTATCTTTTTGATTGAATACAAACATTTCATATTTAACTTAATAGGAGATATTAAACCTCGGTGGTAAATTTATATCTTAAATAAAAAGTAAAAAACAGTGCAATAATGAGATTTCATATAACATTACTGCACTGTTTTGGTTCTAAGTAAAAATACGTCCTTTGTGATCGGTTTTGTAGTGATTAATGATAACATTACTACGTAGTTGAAAGAAAACATTTTTTTTGTCTGTAGTTACAACACACATTTGCAAATAAAAGCAGGAAGAGTAATTAGTATCTTTCGAACTATGGAGTAAATAATAATAATAATAAATAATGCCGGACATTTCACACAACATCATCTGGCCCCAAAGAGCTTGTGGTGTGGGTACCACATGACTGATATACTACTTACATACTTTTTCATCCCATCTATTCGAAAAGGACGACTTGGTTCGCCTTTAAGGGCACCCAAAGGTGGTGTTTTCTATAAGAAATTTTTAGCGGGCAGTAATGAGTTTTTTAATCCTCTTTATAAGTGCGCCGCAATTATCTTTGCCGCGCACTTTTTGAATTTGGAACATCTTAGTGTTCAGCGCCAAAATCGAACGCAAATATTGTTTGAATAAAGACTGGCTGGTACGATGGCCCATAGTAACAGTAGCCCAGCTGAATAAAAAAAAGGAAATCAAATTAATAACGCGCGAACTACAGCCCGCGTTTTCGTCAATATTCACGGATTGTTAGAAATTCGTGGTTTTGTTTTGAAAAATGAGTTCTTCAAGTGACAGTGAAGGTATAGAATTAACTAATTCTAATTTAATTTAATTCTATAGAATTAAATTTTTGACGACCTCTGTAGCACAGTGGGCTAAGGTCCGGCTGTGACGCAGAAGGTTGCGGGTTCGATTCCCGCAGCGGGACAAATGTTTGTATGATCTGCAAGTATTTGTCTCGGGTCTGGGTGTTTCCATGTATAATATGTATGTATTTACAAAAAAAAGTATATAAGTAGTATATCAGTCATGTGGTACCCATAACACAAGCTCTGCTTACTTTGGGGCCAGATGATGCTGTGTGAAATGACCGGCATTATTTATTTTATTTATTTATTATAACTACTGAAAGTATTAGAACTGACGCAAAAAATGTGATGGATCGAAAATTTCTAACATGCCACAAGAAATCGCTACTTATTTGAAGTTACCAGATATCAAGCTGTATACAGGACATTGTTTTCGTCGTACATCTGCTACCCTTTTGGCAGATTCTGGAGCGGACTTAACTGTTCTCAAGCGACATGGAGGATGGAAGTCGAATGCTGTAGCAGAGGGGTATATAGAAGATTATATTGAGAACAAGGCGAAAACATGTGAACGTATCGTTAAAAACATTAAATTGCAACTGATTAACCTTCAGTAATCTCTAATCCTAATAAAACTGTAACAATAAATTTTCATAACTGCGAAAATGTCTCAAATGTAATATATGTTTTTAGTTGTTTTATTATTAGATACTATTTAATTTCAATTTAGTTGTTACTCTATGTTTCATTAAATAATAATATTACAATAAAATATGAGGCGCCTTTTATTTCCTCATAGTGGGTGATGAAAAGTAGAGTGTATCACTCGGGCGCAAAATATATTTTTGGCTCGGGCGACGTACTTTGAATCCCTACGTAGCTACGTTCAGAATTCTACTAAAGAATCCCTCGTTGCGTAGAATCCCTCATTTTGCTCTGGATTGAAATAAGCGCCCTCGCCGTAAAAATATTATTTTGCTCCCTTATGATACAATCTACTATTTTTATTGTAAATACATACTTATTATACATAGAAACAAGACCTGAGACAAATACTTGCAGATCATACAAGCATTTGTCCTGCGGCGGGAATCGAACCCGCAACTTTCTGCGTCTCAGCCGGACCTTAGTCTACTGCGCCACAGAGGTCGTCAAAATGAATAATGAATGACCTGCTGAAAAAGGAATGGCTGCTTTGTGCTCTCTGAAACGAATTTTACAAAATTTATGAATGCTTTGTCATGTTTATGGAGGCAATACCAGTGAAGGGAGTAATAAATTTATGTCAATTGGTAAAAGTAAAGTACAAGTTAATAATCATAGGTGTACTTTTGTTAAAAACACCTGAAAATCTTCTATAAAACATTTTAAGTTTGTTTTCCAAAGATAATGGAATATTTTACATTTAAAAATACATTGTTTAGGTACGCAATAGTTATGCTTTCTCTATAATGTGTTAATTAATTATTTCATACCATCATGTCGTGACAGCCTCGACATCTAATCAATTTACTTACTGAATTGCATTGACTTCATTAGTAAATGAAATGTTCAGGATGTCTACTACCGTCATTCGTTCGTGCCGGCGGAAGAAGGATCGCGTCTCCCACAGTGCGTGTGAATACATTCGTGCAGGAAAATGATGAAATATACATAGATCCGATATCCAAGATATTTATTATTTCTGGTGCTGTGTTTGGATTCTTCAGATTACCCTTGATTCGAAAGGGGAAGTTGTTCTTTGATTTGCTAGCTGTGTTTTACGTCATCTTATTAAACGGGGTGATCATTTATTTAACCGTAATAACTCTCATAACGCGTTCATTGAGTGTTATGGTAGCTGGTAATATATGTCGGTATATTTTCTGTTCTCTATACGGGTTTGTTTGCATTAAAAGGCTGCAGCTGTACTACATCACGCTCAACAAATTCGATATGGATGTGGGATACAGGCCCAAGGTGTCTCGACACAGCTTACAAAATCTGGCGCAGACGGTCGTGACTGTTGTAATGCTCCTCATTATTTACATTGTACCTATGCAACTGCATATAAAAAGTAGAACAATTTTACGCTACCTGGCTCTAAATATTGCTTTCATAATTGAATTGCATTTATACGGGCATCTTCTGAATATTCTGGTGCCAAGGCTGAAGTTGATCAATTACTACATAGAAGCGTCCTTATCGAACTATAAATCAGAATCAAGCTCGCAGATTATGAACGAGTTCGTGTCTATCAAGCGAAGTGGGAGTTCTGAAGCAAGTCAATATAGCATGGGGAGACTTATGGATCTCTATCATGTAGTAGATGAAGCTTACGATTACTTAATTGATGCGATTAAATGGCAGGTATGTATACTCAGATGATACTTATGTATATTTATGCTAATAGGTTTGGTATTGGTGACTGAATGTAATGTCACCCTATCCGTACGATCTTGCTGTCTTGGTTCGAATCTCGGTCATGGAATTAATAAAATGAGTTTTAAACGTGTAATTTTTTTTCATTTCAGTTGCTGATTTCCATCATAGCGTCGTTCGTAGCCATATTAGGATTTCTATACATTTCTACATTAAACTTTATAAAAAGTGGACAGGTAATTTTATACCGGTTATATTAATGAAGTCCGTTTCATTGATCGGGATTCCCCGTGCATAAAAACGGTTCAGGTTGTTCCAAAAATAAAGTAACCCTTAACTCGACAAAAACTATACATTTTGGAGGCACCTACACTGCTTCGATTCATTTAGATAATCTTCATCAGGGTGAGTTTTATATGCGGTCCACTGCGTCCACTCGTTGCCGTCGCATTCAACGTTTAAAGCAACAAAAACTATTTCGTTCTGTCTAAAACTACTTGTATATAGATTTTGTGATAAAAATTAGGATAGCCCCATATGTTCTGGGTGTCAACTGTTAGCCCGCGCTACCGTACAAACCAGAATACACGAGTGGAGCTAAACGCAGGGCCTAATAAGCTTTAATTTCTATAAGATCTAGATAATAAGGTTCTATCTTATGATAAACTAGCTGTCGCTCGCGACTTCGTCCGCATGTTTTTTGAAAAATTCGCTTAAATCCTTTCCCAGGATGCAATTTATCTCCTTGCTAAATTTTATTGATAAATTTCAAACCAATCACCTGACCACCCATTAAAAAGTTTCCATACAAACATTCACACCTCATTTTACTCCTTTATGACGGTTATTTTGAAAAATCCTGAAACACGAGTCAATTTTTTTTTGCATTTTATTTATTCATATCAAGTTACAAGCAAATCGCACCACGCGTTAAAAAGTTTCATTCATTCATTCATTTCATTCGTATATTTTAATTGTTAGTAGACGTAGGTAGTTTGTGACTCATATTTGTGTTTCAGAATTTATCACTTGAGGTGTTGTGGATGGTGTCATTGCCAGTATTGCTGTTGATACCTCTATTCTCACCCTGCACTTTCGGCGATAAGGTTCATGATGAGGTTATGCGGTTGAGGGAACTGCTAGCCTCCAGGCTCTACGAAGATAAGCTTGGTAAATTTGGCTTGTAAAAAGGCTTTGTCAGAGGGTTGATTAAATAACCATTTTGTACCAAAATTTTGGCTATGTGCTTAGTGCGCCTTGGATGCGTCAGTGGTTTGTTTTGGTATGAATTCAAAATAACGCAGGTAGTAGCCGACCATTTGTCGATACGGTGCGGGATATAGAACCCAGCTTTTCGGTCTCACGTGTGTTGTCTATTTAAATAGTTTCTCCGCTTGTGTACTTATGTTATACTGTTGTAATTGTTTAGTAATGTTATTTTGTGTTAACAGATAAATCTGGTCGAAGCGTCGCGCGGGCTCTGCTCGCGTTCACGGAGAAGCGTGACCTCTCCTTCAGGCTACTCCGCATGCTGAACATAGACATATCTTTGCCATTTAAGTTCATGGGATTACTTATCACGTACCTTATCATACTGCTGCAGTTTGAGAAGGTTCTAAATCCCAGAACAGACGAGATTCAATAATTGTAATAAATATTTGGATATGCACGTTATTGGTGTATTGCTGTGTTGAATGTTATAATTTCTGAGAGTGCACTTGTGAACTGATTTAGGAAATAATTGCGTATAATTATTTATTTACATACTCTAACCTTCTTATTGTCTTGTCTAACATTTCGAAGATTTTTAGATTATTTATATTGATTAATTAAATGAAATGTTATTGTATTTAAAATGTTATTATATTATGAAACATCCAACCCAGTGATTAAAGTGCTTATATATACGAGTATATCCCTAATAACTACGTTTTAAAAACTAAAAAGAAACCGATTTCATTGAATGAAATTTGAGCCTTTTTAGAGGAAAGTAGATGTATTTTGTATATATATAATATGGATAGGCCAAATAAACGCAACGCTCCAACGAGACAGCGAGGTATGAAAGTACATGGAAACATCATCGATGTATACAATTTTTAGATTTTCGTTTATTTTTCAGCTCGACCGATTTTGATAAAATTTATATGAGACCACCTGTGAAGTATACCCTTTCAAACAAAAAAAAGAATTTTCCAAATCGGTTCAGCCGTTTCCGAGTAATCGGTGAACATACATAAAAAAAAAGAGTCCGACGAATTGAGAACCTCCTCCTTTTTGATAAATTCAAAGTCAAAAGTCAAAAAACAAACGGGCAAATGAGGCATGACTAAATAATAATAATAATTCCGGACATTTCACATAACATCATCTGGCCCCAAAGTAAGCAGAGCTTATGTTATGGGTGACATGACTAATATACTACTTAATATACTTTTTTTTTGTAAATACATACATATTATACATAGAAACACCCAGACTCGAGACAAATACTTGCAGATCGTACAAACATTGTCCCGCGGCGGGAATCGAACCCGCAACCTTCTGTGTCTCAGCCGGACCTTAGCCCACGTCAAACGAGCCCGTCAAATAGTCGACGAGCCCGTCAAATAGTCTGCAATTGAAAAGTAGAGTATTATTAAGATTGAAAACGATTGGAATATGGAATTTTCCGGGTAGTTTCAGGTGCGCTGCCGAAGTATGAAAAAAAATTCATGGTATAAAAAATCGACAAATGGCACTAAGTTATGGGACTAAATTCGTTAATGGTTAATAAATTCATTGTTATATGTGTTTCCAAAACATTTATCATTACCATTTGGTTTTACCTTTTATTATCGATTTTCCAATACCTTCATTCATTCCCAGTACTTATTCATTCTCTGTCTCTTTTACGTCATCAGAGGCCACCAATATACAGAGGGCGAGAGTACCTGTCAATATACAGAGGGCGAGAGTACCTGTCAATGTTAACTAATAGTCTACATTCAACCACTAGCAAAATATTGTTTTTGCCGTTTTGCGGAGTAAAAATTTGTATTTCAAAAAGGGCAATACGATACGCCCTGAAATAACTTTTAAAACGCGGTGGCCTGTTCTCCAAGGGCCCAGGGTCTTGACTCCAAAAAGATGGGTGTCGACGCAAGTAGCTTCCCACACCAATTGGCCTACCCATCTCCCAAGGGACAAGAGTCATATCAGGCCTCCTACCATCATCACGTATCAGACCGTTCAGTTAGAGAACAGCTAGTATGACGTTGACGCTGGTAAGAGCCAGACGAATGACATCGTTAAGACTTGCGTGGTAACTTTCGGGCAATCCTACCGGCGGCCCTAGAACACGATAACCCGTGGAGACTATGCTGGTCGACCGCTGTACCACACTGGCACCGATGAGGGGCGCAGCACCGCGCACCAACCGCAGATAAATTGCAACTCGAAATGTTGTAGGAAATGTTGTAAAGTGCCAATATTAAGTGATGGTAGTACTTGTAACCATTAGGTATAATTATTTAATTTAGTTTAATTAGTGTGGGATGCTACTTGCGTAGACACCCTGGCCGCATCCCATCTGTCGGGGACTTCCGTTAGGGCCGGTGCAGCGGCTGAATGTGCCGAGGACCTCAAAAACCGCAAATATGCTGGTTTGGATAAGGCCTACCTATTTGAGCCTTTTGGAGTCTAGACCCTGGGAACGTGGGGAACAGGAGCCCTCCGCGTTTTCAAAATTATTTCTCGGCATCTGGTAGATACGTTGCAAGACCCAAGATCTGGCTCCTATCTAGCTCAGCGTATTAGCATTGCCATTCAACGTGGTAATGCCACCAGTGTCTTGGGAACGCTGCCCTCTGGCAGTGATCTCAGTTGAGCTATCTATAGATCATTTTAAACGGTCCATAGATAGCTCAATTGTTTCACTTGTATTTTATATTATTTTGTACATTTCTGTAATTATTTCTGTAAATAAATATTTCGTTTGGTATTTAGTTAAAAAAAAAGAAGACGGGCGCAATCTACGGAGCTTGAACATGTTTCTAGCTGGAACAGTGCTTGCAGAATTAGGGCAAGCACTGTTCCAAGCGTTTCTTGCCTCGTCTAAAAATGAAATTTTATGAGTGATGCAGAAAAAAGGAATTATATTTTTTTCAACCAAATTACTAGTGCTGTAGACGGAAGACAAGAAAGCTGGTAGGGCAACACTTGAAACTCGAATACCTAAGCCTCTCAATTTGATAGGAAGGGAGGCCTGCAGCCATGCCTTGTCATCCAGATGAATATTCAAAACCGACGATAAAGTGTCCTTTATTATTATATCTAAGCCTTCCACCAGCTCGCTGTGTTTCCACAGTTGACATTGCAGATAAAAAAAAAAAAAAAAAAAAAAAAATTTGTTTATTCAGAACAAAGTACACAAGTGAACATAAATTACAAGTAAAACGATGAAACTACAAAAGTTATAAACTGTGAAGCAGTCTCAACGCCCACCTCCAGGACTGATGAGTAGGTTCTGTATTAAAGAACTATTCAAAATAAAATTAAAAGAAAAAATTATAACACTAATGAGAAAGTCTAATGAATGACTGAGGAGGAGATGATAGGTGTGAGTATGTGGGGATGTGAGTTAAAAGTGTGTAGTGTGGGAGTGTGTGTGTATGTGGGAGTGTATGTGAGTGTGTGTGTGTGTGTAATATGTACATAAGTACCTGTGTGACTTATGTAACTTGTCTTTAGCAGTTATGAGAAAGGAAGGAGGAGATCTTCTGTTTGTTCATATGAAAGAGCTAAGAGCCAATTTAAACATTTCATTTTACATTTGTGTAGAGGGAGCGGGTATATACCTATAGCCTTGTTAACCTTATTATACAGTGGAGAACTTAGATAACAGAAGTGGCGGCTAGCTATAGTTGTTCTTCGTGGTAGAATTTTGCACACTATGTCTGAGCGACGTTTATTTTCAAGGAGTTTAGGGTCATAAAACAAGTGCCGGTGCTGACGTAAAACAGTAGCTAAGACAAATAGTTGCCTAACTGAAAGAACTTCGCATTGTTGTAAAAGAAGTTTGGTGGGGAATTTCCTTGGTCTAGAGGACATCACTTTAAGGACAGCCCGCTGCGCCCGCTCCACTCTAAGCATCTGAGTTTTGATGCAACCGCCCCATGCAGTGATGCAGTAGTTTAAGATGGATTGTGCGAGAGCAAAATAAACAACTTTCATACACTGAGAATCAGCAACACTTCTTAAGTTCTTAAAGACGAACATGAGTTTGCGTACTCTAGCTATAGTATTCTCGATGTGAGGGGTCCAGGAGAGGAAACTATCGACGTGGACGCCAAGATACTTTGTCGAAGTGACGTGATGAAGGGTTTAGCAGGAGCAAAAGTAATTGACTTCGACTGGACAAGTGTGTGCGCGAAGGGAAAAGGAGAGTGGTTGGGTTCGATTAGTGGGAGAGAAGGTAATAAAATTAGATTTCTTGACATTGAGGGTAAGAAGGTTGGTTGAAAGCCAGTTTAGGACGTCTCTTAAGGCCGCTTCAGCAAGCAGTTGTACCTCTTCCCAACTTTGTCCGCTAACAAGCAGTGCAGTGTCATCTGCGTAAGTGATTATTTGACAATTAGGAAGAGAGAGTTTACACAGTTCGTTGATGTACACGAGGAATAGAGAAGGACCGAGAACACTTCCTTGAGGAACGCCAAAATGAATCAGTTCCACATTGCTAAAGACGCCATTTACGACGACCTCTTGTGAGCGATCGGTTAGGTAGCTTTTGAAAAGGTCGTTGACAGTGCCTCTAATTTTAATGCGCTCTAGCTTATCCAGTAGCAAAGGAACTGAAACGGTGTCGAATGCCTTGGACAGGTCTAGGAAAACACCAACTGTTTTGAGCTTCCTGTCAAATTTTTTTACAATAGTAGATGTTAATTCAACTACCGCATCCTCGGTGGATCTGGATTTACGGAAGCCAAACTGGCTATCAGAAAAAATATGGTTCTCATTTAAGAAATTAAGTAGTCTTCGATTAATAATTTTTTCAAAAATTGTTGACAAGACACTCAGAACCGAAATTGGCCGGAAATTATTTATATTTTGCTTGTCACCACCTTTATGTATAGGATGGACAAGAGCCTTTTTGAAAACAGAGGGAAATGTGCCAGTAAATAGACAGAGATTAAATATGTGATCTAAAATAGGGATTAAAGTATTTCTTGCATCTTTGATGACTAAGGTGGGGATGCCATCCCAGCCCACAGCACACTTGTCTTTCAGGTTTAGAATTATATTTTCAATTTCTATTGGATCAGTAGGAAGGAGTGCCATGGAATGAAGAGGTGATGTGTTGGGAAGCACTTCGATAGGGAAGGTACTAGATAAAATGGGTGGAGTGTTGATTTGGGATGCTAAATTCTTTCCGACATTGGCAAAAAACTTGTTCACTATGTTTACAGAAGCTTTGGCAGAGACAGCAATATTAAGTAGTTCTTCGGAAGATGAACGGTTACGATCAAGATTGGCAATTTGTTTGACAAGTTTCCAGGTAGATTTTGGACTATTCCTGGCCCTCAGAAGCTCATTGCGTTCGTGTTCACGCTTTATTTTCTTTAACAGGTTATTACAGAAATTGCGGTAACGAGTGAAAGTGATTCTTAGAATTTCGTTATGAATATTCTTTTTATATTTTCTGTAAAGCTTATCTCTGTGACGAATGCACTTTAGAAGGGCAGGGGTAATCCAAGGTTTAATCACACGTTTTTTGCTAGGAAAAGTCAAAATTTGCGAATGTTTATTTACAATTTTAGACAAAGTTTCAACTAGAGTTTGAGCGTTACAGTTTGGATTATCTGATAAGAGGATATGAAAAAAGTCAGTACCTTCAATTTCTTTAATGATTGCAGGAATATCTGTTTTTGTGTTAGGTTTTGTTGGTTTAGATTTAGTTGTCATGTTAATGGAACAAAGAGATGGAGCGTGGTCAGTTATCATAGTGTTTAGGATTAAAGATACTGCTGAGTGAGGTGACTTTAAGATGATATGATCCAAGCAGTTGTTCAGTCGGGTTGGAAAATTGTAGGTGGGAAGCATAGCATGAGCAGCTAAGAGATTTAAATAATCATCAGAATCGGTGTCATTAGAGTTCGGAGCAATATTTATATTCAAATCACCAACCACAGCAATCGTATTAAATTATTTTAATGTGGTTAGTGTACAGTCAAGACTGCAAAGGAAGGGGTCAATATTTTTTACCGAAGGGGAACGATAGAGTGCCACAGTAGCTACGCTTTTCTCACATTTTATTAGTAGACAATTTGCATCCGTAAATACTAGATTTTCTACACTGCACGCTAAACCGACACGAATGTACGTAACCACACCTTCGTTCTGTGTCTTGAAGTCAGAAGAGAAAGAGTTGAACCCAGGCAAATTAGGAAGGCATGGGCACTTACTCAACCAGCACTCGGACAGTATTATAATGTCTACATCTAATTGTATTCTATGTAAGAGTACAGTAAAACTGTCAAAGTTACTGTTAATACTCCTGATGTTTAGGTGTAATATTTTCAGAGCAGAATTGCAATCTAAAAAGTACTGACCGGTTTCTTCAGATAGCTATGCAGTCAGTATAATCCGCAAGTAATATAATAACAAAGCATTTGTAATATCTAGTGGCGACATACGGTCAGTATGGGCACCGTAGCGAGCCTATTATCATTGTACGTAACTGCAAATAAATATTGTGTTCGCAGCTTTTTATATAAAATAAAAGAGTCCTATCGTAGTCAACGCTTTAACCTCCACTTCAAATTTACCATGAAAAGTATTAAACGCGGTGAAATTATGGGAAAATAATGATTTGTTTTGTTTTCCCGCGGCCCCCCCGGCCGTGGAAAAGTGAGAAATTATGTCTTGTGAGACCAAAACTTATTATAGTGCCGTTTTACAGAATAAAGGCACAAGTAAACAGACAATATTTCAATATCCCTGTAATTACAGCTATTTTATCGACACAGCTGATTCTCATAGGTCTATATATTCAGAGTTTTTTTTACACTTGGTTTGGACTCTTGATAGTTAAAAAACAACAGTAAAGACTGGCAAATATTTTAGCCCTCGTGCACTAGTTTTTCGGTAAGTGATTTCATAGCACAGCTTGTGTTCATTGACTAAGTATAGCCATTCTTTGAGAGTAAAACAGTATTTTAGAATAATACAAAACAAAGTATGGCCGGTTATTTTAAATATTTAGTCAAAGCAAACTTATTTTAGCAGTAAGCTCTAAAAATACAGCTAGCACAGAAAAGCATTGTTTAAATTAAATGGGAGTGGACCTCGCTACGTGTGTTGCCGATAAGCTATAGTGTATTCCGTAAAATGCAAAACAAATGGATCCAAACAAATAAATTCCCACTGATTTTACTCCAGACAGTTAACTTCACTCAATCTTTTTAAAAATGTGTGCGTTTTACAACATTGAAATAATGGCGTGTTGGTATTTTATAAAGGAAGATTACGAGTATAAGAGCTTTTGATAGCTGACTACACTAACGTCAAAAGTTTCGTAACATTGTAGGGGGTCCAACCACAACAATTTATTCGACCACATTTAATATCATCGTAGTAACAGTACTTAACTTGAAAATTACATTGATAAATTCACGTTGAAGTAATAACTCGGTTTATCTACATCTGCTCTACAGCACCCACTCAGAGCTGTAGGTATTGAAGCTGTATGTAATCTATATATTTATATATATCAATCTTCTGTGCGTGTGTTGGTAATTAAACTCCTTCTTAACGGCTGAACCGATGTTGACGAACATTTTTTTGTGTGTTCAAGTGGATTCGAGAATAGTTTAGATTTACAACCAGATTTTTTTCTTTTTTTTTCGTTTTTAATCTCGCGGACGAAGTCACAAACGGGACAGCTAGTAATATATAAAACAATAATGCGTAACAACTGTTAATAACAATGCGTTGATCCAATTTTGGGACCAATGCACAAATCAAACCGCAGATGCTTGAAAGATGAATATTGAAATGTAATATTATTAATAGAAAAACAAAAAAAAACACCCCTATGAGGGTAAAAAGGGCAGAAAACATTTGTATGAAAAATCGTATTCCTTGAACTTGCACACTCGAAAATTTGTGAAAGTATGCTTACAAATTCAAAATATTAATAGGGAGTGGAAATTTGTAAGGGCATTTTTCAAGACGTATGTATTTGTATGTAAAATTGCATTTCTTAAACTCTAAAACTTGTATTAGGTTGGGGAAAAAGTCTTTTCACATTATAGTATGTATGAACTTATAATAAAATCTCTTTGGCTATACTATTTGTATCTGGCTGGTTTTGGTATCATTAAAAGTTTATTTTAAAGAACATAATTCCAAATTCAGATTAGGAAAATGTGTGATTTTTATTGGTTTTTCGTACTGTCAAGATGACTGAATCTAATGAAGAAATTCGATACATTTTTAAATTATTCAACAAAAAAGGTAAAAATGCAACGCAAGCCTATGTTTATGGACCCTGTGCAATGTCTGTGAGAGTAGCACAAGTTTGGTTTAAGCGTTTTCAATCCGGAAATTTTGATGTCAAAGATGCACGTCGCTCTGGTCGCCCTATTACGGATAAAATGGATGCCATTTTTGAAAAAGTGGAGCAAGATCGGCATATCAGTAGTTACGACGTAGCTGAAGAACTGGGAATTGACCACAAAACAGTTTTGGCGCATTTGAAAAAATGGGTACACGAAAAAGCTCGATATTTGGATACCTCACGAGCTCACTGAAAGAAACCTAATGAACCGTGTACTCATTTGTGATTCTTTATTACGACGTAATGAAACCGAACCATTTTTGAAGAAGCTAATAACTGGTGATGAAAAGTGAATCACGTACGACAAGAACGTGCGAAAAAGGTCGTGGTCAAAGGCCGGTAAGGCTTCACAGACTGTGGCGAAACCCGGGTTAACTCGCAACAATTTGATGCTGTGTGTGTGGAGGGATTGGAAGGGCATTATTCATTATGAGCTGTTACCACAGCACACAGATGTCCAGGCAGGACCATCGATTCTGAACTCTACTGCGAACAACTGATGAGATTAGAGCAAGAAGTTGAGAGAAAGCGGCCGGAATTAATCAACAGAAGTGGTGTGGTTTTTCATCATGATAACGCTAGACCTCACACATCTTTAGGCACTCAGCAAAAATGAAGAGAGTTTGGCTGGGAGGTGTTAATGCATCCGCCGTATAGTCCTGACCTTGCACCTCCAGATTTCTACCTGTTTCGGTCTCTTCAGAATTCTTTAGGCAGTGTCAGGTTAACATCACGAGAGGACTGCCAATAGTCCGGTGAATTTAGACATTCGAAGTTACATAAAGTCCCAACAAGCTGAATTTCTGTGAAGTTGTTCAAAACATAATTATAAACAATGTCTAGAAGTTCCCCATCATTCCCCTGTAAGGAAAAAATTTAATTCAAGGTCAAAGGTCAAAAAAATGAGTATTTCGCGATTTTCAGCAAAACGGTAAGTTTTATCATAAAAGTACCTCAGACAAAAATTGTAGATCATAAAATTATCTATAAAAAATGTATCAATACTTTTTTTCTTACGAGCCACCGTTTCTGAGATATAACGATTCAAAAAGTTATAAAAGTTGTTATCGTCATAATATGCATGAGTACGCCACGTATATACATCTAGAGTTGTAATATTTTATATAATATATATATATATATATAAAAACAAGTTCAATTAGCTTGTCTTCCTCCAACCTCAGTTGCTGCTCACCAACATCTTTTTCGAGTATATTACCAATATGCCACTTTCATATGCCACAGCATATAACTCATTCCAATAACATTAAATGTTGTTTCCTTTTTATTGGAACCTATTGGATGCTGTTGAAGTAATAGAAAGTACAACAACAGGTATCTACCAACCTAGGATACCTATTTTTGTACTAAATACTTGCTGCAGTGTCCACTTATTAAACACCTAACTAAAGCATCTCTCTTGAAGGTATCACACATGATGTATATAATAGTTTTTATCGCGAAAACAAATACATAACGTTAATTAAGGGAGCTGGAGATATTAACATGAATTTCCAAAAAAACTTTTACCTCATATTGTTTGTATAAGCGTTTATGGTTAGGAAACTATTTGATACATTTTGTCTATGTATTTTCAAGGTTATCTTTATTACAATGAAACCCTTGTATTTCCAAAAACCTGCAACCACTGTGTGATGGCCGTAATAAGACAATAATTTACATAACGAGACAAAAGTAAAAATGCGACTCCAACAAATGAACTACGGATATGGAGAGCGCAATAAGTTACCCTGTGTGTAAGTAGGCTTGCACACTAGTTTTATGTATACTTATTATTTACTTTACTTTAACTATCATCTTAATCATTGATCTATTAGAGTTCATCTCTCCCAGACACCCACCCACTGAGCCGGATTTTCACCTTTCCTCATCCATGTCCATGTTACACATTGTGCAAATGTCGCGAATGTGAGTAGGAGTCGTTATCAGCGCTTTGGGTAATACACTTACAATACAATACACTTTACCGCGTTATTACTTCAATGTGAATTTAGCAAAGGATTTTAGAGCCAATGTAAATCAGTTAAGTACCGGATTACGATGCTATTAAATGAAAGTGGTGCTCGAACGAATTGTTGTGATTAGACTAATGTGAGATTTTCATCGACTCTTGACGGTAGTGAAGTCAGCCAAGTTCAGAAATCGATGTTAATAAATTGTGTTGCGAAATCAAAAGCTCCTTTAGCTAGTCTTCGTTATTTTACAAACACACCATTTTCAAAGTTAAACATTTTTAAAATATTGAGTTCATAAACTCCTTGTTGTAAAAAAGCTTAAAATGCTTGTTCAAAAAATACACTATTGCTCAGCAATAAATGTAGCGAGATCCACTCCCATTTAATTATAACTATGCTATTCTGTGACTTGATTATTAAAATTTTTATATATATAACCAGCCAAACACTGTTTTGTATTTGTTTTAAATGCTGCTTCACTCTCAGAGAAAACATATATTTTAGTCTAAAGAATACTATACATAGTCTATGAACACAAGCTGTGCTACAAGTACACAAGTAGCTGTAATTGTAGAGATATAATTGATTATTTTCTTATGCTTTTATTACGTAAAGCGGCACCTTTTTTTCACCGCTTTTTAAAACTTTTCGTGGTAATTTTTTCAAGTAGAGGATAAAGCGAGACTGCGACAGGATACTTTTTTATTTTATTTTATATGTAAAAAGCCTAAGGCATTCTATATTGTAAAATAATAATGACCTTACTACGGTGACCGTACTGACCGTGTGTCGGTACTTGATATTACAAAATGTTTTGTTATAATACCATACTAGTTGGGGATTATACTGACTGCACGGAAATTGCTATCTTCAAGGTGCAGGACACAATATAAAAGTACCCTCTAAAAATGAGCTAACCAAGATCTATGGGATTTTTCATACGCCTCAATTTTTTTTTAATTGTTTTATTTTAAAGTAAGTCCATAGTTAATTGTAAACATCTTAAAAACCTTGTTAGGTTTGACAAAGATGCAAAAAAGAAAAACATTCCTCAATAAATTTAAGGTTAATATAATGCTAAATTAATTAAATGTTAACGCTAAAGTAGGTTTAATAATAAAGATAAGTTAAATTAATAATAGTAATGTGGGTAGGTACACAAAAAAAATCGGCAATAACACTGAGCTGCCTTTACTTACATAATAATAATAATAATAATAATAATAATGATCTGATACTCTGATGTCGTATCCATCATTATGATTATCATCGCTAGCAGGTTCTCATGATCGTGTAATTCCACTACGATTCGGATGGAGTCAATATTATTCATATTGCTATGACCAACCTTCACAAAAGTCTGTAGTTAGATTTTCTAGGTTCTCACATCGTTTAGAATTTGTGCAAATTAGGATTAGAAATTTCTAAAGAATTAGATCGATTAGGTCAAAGTGGCAATCTAATGTTTATGAATACTAATACACGAGCTTGCTTTGGAGCCTTCTTAATTCAATGCCCGAGATTGTCTTAACTACGTTTTAATACGAATGGAAAAATGTTTTTTGCAAAAAAAATTAAAAGAATGATATCGTCGGCTTTTCTACTTCTTATAGAAATGTAGGTTTATCCTCAATTGTTTTGACTCCGGATGAGTATTATCTATTTAATCAGGTTTAATAGAAAAATCATGAAAATATGACTAAATAGTCTACCATCTAGTCATATTTTTCATGATTTTTCTCTTAAACCTGATAAATAGTCTACTATTTAGTCATCGGTTAGTGTCGCTCGGTGCAACAATCTATTGTTGCACCGAGCGCAAAGTTTATTATTAGTGCTGTTGTTGAATTAACACGAGTGCATTATTTACTCTCTTTAGCAAGGTGCGTAATTTACTTTTCTTTCATCTACCAATCTACCTACTATGATAAAATATACCTACTCAAACTCAAATATGAAGAATCAAAGTTTTACAATGGTACAAAATGCGCGCCATTTGTTTTTTTTTGTCACCAACTCGGTTTTATGTAGTTCTACCGATTTTTATTATCAGCCAGTATCTTTTTGATCGAATACAAACATTTTATATTTAACTTTTAATAGGAGATATTAAACCTCTGTGGTAAATTTATATCTAAAATAAAAAGTAAAAAAAACCGGCTAAGTGCGAGTCGGACTCGCGCTCCGAGGGTTCCATACAAACCTATAAGTATATAAGTAAAATTTCACCCATCACGACAATCGAGTCATAGTTGGATGATGTAACTAAAAATATACAGTTATCGCAATGTATCCTTTATCTGTGCTATAAGACGTTGCTTCATACCAAATTTCAAGATTCTGAGTTCACGGGAAGTACCCTGTAGGTTTTGATTCCCTTGCGAGTGTCGAAAATTTGCGGCTTAAACGGCTGTGTCTTTTGATTGCGTTGGCTTAGAAGTTTGATTTTTTCACAGCTTTAAGGGACAGTAAACTTGAGTATTTGATTTAAATTTCAGCTTGATACCTCCACGCGTTCCTGAGAAAAAGTGTCTTGACAGACAGACGGACAGACGGACGGACAACAAAGTGATCCTATAAGGGTTCCGTTTTTTCCTTTCGAGGTACGGAACCCTAAAAACAGTGCAATAATTAGATTTCATATAACATTACTGCACTGTTTTGGTTCTAAGTAAAAAATACGTCCTTTGTGATCGGTTTTGTAGTGATTAATAATAACATTACGACGTAGTTGAAAGAAAAAAATATTTTTTTTTGTCTGTAGGTACAACACACATTTGCAAATAAAAGCAGGAAGAGTAATTAGTATCTTTCGAACTATGGAGTAAATAATAATAATAATAATAAATAATGCCAGACATTTCACACAACATCATCTGGCCCAAAAGAGCTTGTGGTGTGGGTACCACATGACTGATATACTACTTACATACTTTTTCATACCATCTATTCGAAAAGGACGACTTGGGTGGCCTTTAAATGCACCCAAAGGTGGTGTTTTCTATAAGAAACTTTTAGCGGGCAGTAATGAGTTTTTTAATCCTCTTTATAGGTGCGCCGCAATTATCTTTGCCGCGCACTTTTTGAATTTGGAACATCTTAGTGTTCAGCGCCAAAGAAATCGAACGCAAATATTGTTTGAATAAAGACTGGCTGGTACGACGGCCCATAGTAATAGTAGCCCAGCTGAATAAAAAAAAAAAAATCAAATTAAAAACGCGCGAACTACAGCCCGCGTTTTCGTCAATATTCACGGATTGTTAGAAATTCGTGGTTTTGTTTTGAAAAATGAGTTCTTCAAGTGACAGTGAAGGTATAGAATTAACTCCTGAAAGTATTAGAACTGACGCAAGAAATGTGATGGATAGAAAATTTCTAACATGCCACAAGAAATCGCTACTTATTTGAAGTTACCAGATATCAAGCTGTATACAGGACATTGTTTTCGTCGTACATCTGCTACCCTTTTGGCAGATTCTGGAGCGGACTTAACTGTTCTCAAGCGACATGGAGGATGGAAGTCGAATGCTGTAGCAGAGGGGTATATAGAAGATTATATTGAGAACAAGGCGAAAACATGTGAACGCATCGTGAAAAACATTAAATTGCAACTGATTAACCTTCAGTTAATCCATCCATGCCACTGTCGCCGCGCCCATCTACATCCAAACAATGAGATTCACCGTCACATGTTCCTCAAAATGAGCCAGATTCGGACATTATTTCAAACACGCAGAATATTAAATCTACAACAATCTCTAATCCTAATAAAACTGTAACAATAAATTTTCATAATTGCGAAAATGTCTCAAATGTTATATAAGTTTTTAGTTGTTTTATTATTAGATACTATTTAATTTCAATTTAGTTGTTACTCTATGTTTCATTAGATAATAATATTACAATAAAATATGAGGCGCCTTTTATTTCCTCATAGTGGGTGATGAAAAGTAGAGTGTATCACTCGGGCGCATATATATTTTTGGCTCGGGCGACGTACTTTGAATCCCTCGCTACGTTCAGAATGCTACTAAAGAATCCCTCGTTGCGTAGAATCCCTCATTTTGCTCTGGATTTAAAAAAGCGCCCTCGCCGTAAAAATATTATTTTGCTCCCTTATGATACAATCTACTATTTTTATTGTAAATACATACTTATTATACATAGAAACAAGACCTGAGACAAATACTTGCAGATCATACAAGCATTTGTCCTGCGGCGGGAATCGAACCCGCAACTTTCTGCATCTCAGCCGGACCTTAGTCTACTGCGCCACAGAGGTCGTCAAAATGAATAATGAATGACCTGCTGAAAAAGGAATTACTGCTTTGTGCTCTCTGAAACGAATTTTACAAAATTTATGAATGCTTTGTCATGTTTATGGAGGCAATACCAGTGAAGGGAGTAATAAATTTATGTCAATTGGTAAAAGTAAAGTACAAGTTAATAATCATAGGTGTACTTTTGTTAAAAACACCTGAAAATCTTCTATAAAACATTTTAAGTTTGTTTTCCAAAGATAATGGAATATTTTACATTGAAAAATACATTGTTTTGGTACGCAATAGTTATGCTTTCTCTATAATGTGTTAATTAATTATTTCATACCATCATGTCGTGACAGCCTCGACATCTAATCAATTTACTTACTGAATTGCATTGACTTCATTAGTAAATGAAATGTTCAGGATGTCTACTACCGTCATTCGTTCGTGCCGGCGGAAGAAGGATGGCGTCTCCCACAGTGCGTGTGAATACATTCGTGCAGGAAAATGATAAAATATACATAGATCCGATATCCAAGATATTTATTATTTCTGGTGCTGTGTTTGGATTCTTCAGATTACCCTTGATTCGAAAGGGGAAGTTGTTCTTTGATTTGCTAGCTGTGTTTTACGTCATCTTATTAAACGGGGTGATAATTTATTTAACCGTAATAACACTCATGACGCGTTCATTGAGTGTTATGGTAGCTGGTAATGTATGTCGGTATATTTTCTGTTCTCTATACGGGTTTGTTTGCATTAAAAGGCTGCAGCTGTACTACATCACGCTCAACAAATTCGATATGGATGTGGGATACAGGCCCAAGGTGTCTCGACACAGCTTACAAAATCTGGCGCAGACGGTCGTGACTGTTGTAATGCTCCTCATTATTTACATTGTACCTATGCAACTGCATATAAAAAGTAGAACAATTTTACGCTACCTGGCTCTAAATATTGCTTTCATAATTGAATTGCATTTATACGGGCATCTTCTGAATATTCTGGTGCCAAGGCTGAAGTTGATCAATTACTACATAGAAGCGTCCTTATCGAACTATAAATCAGAATCAAGCTCGCAGATTATGAACGAGTTCGTGTCTATCAAGCGAAGTGGGAGTTCTGAAGCAAGTCAATATAGCATGGGGAGACTTATGGATCTCTATCATGTAGTAGATGAAGCTTACGATTACTTAATTGATGCGATTAAATGGCAGGTATGTATACTCAGATGATACTTATGTATATTTATGCTAATAGGTTTGGTATTGGTGACTGAATGTAATGGCACCCTATCCGTACGATCTTGCTGTCTTGGTTCGAATCTCGGTCATGGAATTAATAAAATGAGTTTTAAACGTGTAATTTTTTTTCATTTCAGTTGCTGATTTCCATCATAGCGTCGTTCGTAGCCATATTAGGATTTCTATACATTTCTACATTAAACTTTATAAAAAGTGGACAGGTAATTTTATACCGGTTATATTAATGAAGTCCGTTTCATTGATCGGGATTCCCCGTGCATAAAAACGGTTCAGGTTGTTCCAAAAATAAAGTAACCCTTAACTCGACAAAAACTATACATTTTGGAGGCACCTACACTGCTTCGATTCATTTAGATAATCTTCATCAGGGTGAGTTTTATATGCGGTCCACTGCGTCCACTCGTTGCCGTCGCATTCAACGTTTAAAGCAACAAAAACTATTTCGTTCTGTCTAAAACTACTTGTATATAGATTTTGTGATAAAAATTAGGATATGTTCTGGGTGTCAACTGTTAGCCCGCGCCACCGTACATACCAGAATACACGAGTGGGGCTAAACGCAGGGCCTAATAAGCTTTAATTTCTATAAGATCTAGATAATAAGGTTCTATCTTATGATAAACTAGCTGTCGCTCGCGACTTCGTCCGCATGTTTTTTGAAAAATTAGCTTAAATCCTTTCCCAGGATGCAATTTATCTCCTTGCTAAATTTTATTGATAAATTTCAAACCAATCACCTGACCACCCATTAAAAAGTTTCCATACAAACATTCACACCTCATTTTACTCCTTTATGAGGGTTATTTTGAAAAATCCTGAAACACGAGTAATTTTTTTTGCATTTTATTTATTCATATCAAGTTTCAAGCAAATCGTACCACGCGTTAAAAAGTTTCATTCATTCATTCATTTCATTCGTATATTTTAATTTTTAGTAGACGTAGGTGGTTTGTGACTCTTATTTGTGTTTCAGAATTTATCACTTGAGGTGTTGTGGATGGTGTCATTGCCAGTATTGCTGTTGATTCCTCTATTCTCACCCTGCACTTTCGGCGATAAGGTTCATGATGAGGTTAAGCGGTTGAGGGAACTGCTGGCCTCCAGGCTCTACGAAGATAAGCTCGGTAAATTTGGCTTGTAAAAAGGCTTTGTCAGAGGGTTGATTAAATAACCATTTTGTACCAAAATTTTGGCTATGTGCTTAGTGCGCCTTGGATGCGTCAGTGGTTTGTTTTGGTATGAATTCAAAATAACGCAGGTAGTAGCCGACCATTTGTCGATACGGTGCGGGATATAGAACCCAGCTTTTCGGTCTCACGTGTGTTGTCTATTTAAATAGTTTCTCCACTTGTGTACTAATGTTATACTGTTGTAATTGTTTAGTAATGTTATTTTGTGTTAACAGATAAATCTGGTCGAAGCGTCGCGCGGGCTCTGCTCGCGTTCACGGAGACGCGTGACCTCTCCTTCAGGCTACTCCGCATGCTGAACATAGACATATCTTTGCCATTCAAGTTCATGGGATTACTTATCACGTACCTTATCATACTGCTGCAGTTTGAGAAGGTTCTAAATCCCGGAACAGACGAGATTTAATAATTGTAATAAATATTTGGATATGCACGTTATTGGTGTATTGCTGTGTTGAATGTTATAATTTCTTAGTGTGCACTTGTGAACTGATTTAGGAAATAATTGCGTATCATTATTTATTTACATACTCTAACCTTCTTATTGTCTTGTCTAACATTTCGAAAATATTTAGATTATTTATATTGATTAATTAAATGAAATGTTATTGTATTTAAAATTTTATTATATTATGAAACAACCAACCCAGTGATTATAGTGCTTATATATACGAGTATATTCCTAATAACTACGTTTTAAAAACTAAAAAGAAACCGATTTCATTGAATGAAATTTGAGCCTTTTTAGTGGAAAGTAGATGTATTTTGTATATATATAATATGGATAGGCCAAATAAACGCAACGCTCCAACGAGACAGCGAGGTATGAAAGTACATGGAAACATCATCGATGTATACAATTTTTAGATTTTCGTTTATTTTTCAGCTCGACCGATTTTGATAAAATTTATATGTGAAGTATACCCTTTCAAACAAAATAAAGAATTTTCCAAATCGGTTCAGCCGTTTCCGAGTAATCGGTGAACATACATAAAAAAAAAGAGTCCGACGAATTGAGAACCTCCTCCTTTTTGATAAATTCAAAGTCAAAAGTCAAAAAACAAACGGGCAAATGAGGCATGACTAAATAATAATAATAATTCCGGACATTTCACATAACATCATCTGGCCCCAAAGTAAGCAGAGCTTATGTTATGGGTGACATGACTAATATACTACTTAATATACTTTTTTTTTTTGTAAATACATACATATTATACATAGAAAAACCCAGACTCGAGACAAATACTTGCAGATCGTACAAACATTGTCCTGCGGCGGGAATCGAACCCGCAACCTTCTGTGTCTCAGCCGGACCTTAGCCCACGTCAAACGAGCCCGTCAAATAGTCGACGAGCCCGTCAAATAGTCTGCAATTGAAAAGTAGAGTATTATTAAGATTGAAAACGATTGGAATATGGAATTTTCCGGGTAGTTTCAGGTGCGCTGCCGAAGTATGAAAAAAAATTCAACGTATAAATTTTTTGTTTTAAAAAATCGACAAATGGCATTAAGTTATGGGACTAAATTCGTTAATGGTTAATAAATTCATTGTTATATGTGTTTCCAAAGCATTTATCATTACCATTTGGTTTTACCTTTTATTATCGATTTTCCAATACCTTCATTCATTCCCAGTACTTATTCATTCTCGGTCTCTTTCACGTCATCACAGGCCACCAATATACAGAGGGCGAGAGTACCTGTCAATATACAGAGGGCGAGAGTACCTGTCAATGTTAACTTATAGTCTACATTCAACCACTAGCAAAATATTGTTTTTGCCGTTTTGCGGAATAAAAATTTGTATTTCAAAAAGGACAATACGAGCCAGACGCCCTGAAATAACTTTTAAAACGCGGTAGCCTGTTCTCCAATGGCCTAGGGTCTTGACTCCAAAAGGATGGGTGTCGACGCAAGTAGCTTCCCACACCAATTGGCCTACCCATCTCCCAAGGGACAAGAGTCATATCAGGCCTCTTCATCACGTACCAGACCGTTCAGTTAGAGAACAGCTAGTATGTTGACGCTGGTAAGAGCCCGACGAATGACATCGTTAAGACTTGCGCGGTAACTTTCAGGCATTCCTACCGGCGAGCCTAGAACACGATAACCCGTAGAGACCATGCTGGTCGACCGCTGTACCACACTGGCACCGATGAGGGGCGCAGCACCGCGCACCCAACCGCAGATAAATTGCAACTCGAAATGTTGTAGGATCTAATAAGGTGCCAATATTAAGTGATGGTAGTACTTGTAATTGTAACCAATATCCTGACTCCCATTTCAGATAGGTAGGCCATTAGGTATAATTATTTAATTTAGTTTAATTAGTGTGGGATGCTACTTGCATAGCATCCTGGCCTTGCACCCTGGCCGCATCCCATCTGTCGGGGACTTCCGTTAGGGCCGGTGCAGCGGCTGAATGTGCCAAGGACCTCAAAAACCGCAAATATGCTGGTTTGGATAAGGCCTACATATTTGAGCCTTTTGGAGTCGAGACCCTGGGCCCGTGGGGAACAGGAGCCCACCGCCTTTTCAAAATTATTTCTCGGCGTCTGGTAGATACGTTGCAAGACCCAAGATCTGGCTCCTATCTAGCTCAGCGTATTAGCATTGCCATTCAACGTGGTAATGCCGCCAGTGTCTTGGGAACGCTGCCCTCTGGCAGTGATCTGGATCAGTTGAGCTATCTATAGATCATTTTAAACGGTCCATAGATAGCTCAATTGTTTCACGTGTATTTTATATTATTGTATATTATTTTGTACATTTCTGTCATTATTTCTGTAAATAAATTTTTCGTTTGGTATTTAGTTAAAAAAAAGGAGACGGGCGCAATCTACGGAGCTTGAACAGTGCTTGCGGAATTAGGGCAAGCATGTTCCAAGCGTTTCTTGCCTCGTCTAAAAATGAAATTTTATGAGTGATGCAGAATTAGCCAAAACAGACGGAATTATATTTTTTTCAACCAAATTACTAGTGCTGTAGACGGAAGACAAGAAAGCTGGTAGGGCAACACTTGAAACTCGAATACCTAAGCCTCTCAATTTGATAGGAAGGGAGTCCTGCAGCCATGCCTTGTCATCCAGATGAATATTCAAACCCGACGATAAAGTGTCCTTTATTATTATGTCTACGCCTTCCACCAGCTCGCTGTGTTTCCACAGTTGACATTGCAGATAGCTATGCAGTCAGTATAATCCGCAAGTAATATAATAACAAAGCATTTTGTAATATCTAGTGGCGACATACGGTCAGTATGGGCACCGTAGCGAGCCTATTATTATTGTACGTAACTGCAAATAAATATTGTGTTCGCAGCTTTTTATATAAAATAAAAGAGTCCTATCGTAGTCAACGCTTTATCCTCCACTTCAAATTTACCACAAAAAGTATTAAACGCGGTGAAAATATAGGAAAATTTTGATTTGTTTTGTTTTCCCGCGGCCCCCCCGGCCGCGGAAAAATGAGAAATTATGTCTTGTGAGACAAAAACTTATTATAGTGCCGTTTTACGGAATAAAGGCACAAGAAAACAGACAATATTCCAATATCCCTGTAATTACCGCTATTTTATCGACACAGCTGATTCTCATAGGTCTATATATTCAGAGTTTTTTTTACACTTGGTTTGGACTCTTGATAGTTAAAAAACAACAGTAAAGACTGGCAAATATTTTAGCCCTCGTGCACTAGTTTTTCGGTAAGTGATTTCATAGCACAGCTTGTGTTCATTGACTAAGTATAGCTATTATTTAAGAGTAAAACAGTATTTTAGAATAATACAAAACAAAGTATTGCCGGTTATTTTAAATATTTAGTCAAAGCAAACTTATTTTAGCAGTAAGCTCTAAAAATACAGCTAGCACAGAAAAGCATTGTTTAAATTAAATGGGAGTGGACCTCGCTACGTGTGTTGCCGATAAGCTATAGTGTATTCCGGAAAATGCAAAACAAATAGATCCAAACAAATAAATTCCTACTGATTTTACTCCAGATCATCGTAGTACCAGTACTTAACTTGAAAATTACATTGATAAATTCACGTTGAAGTAATAACTCGGTTTATCTACATCTGCTCTACAGCACTCAGAGCTGTAGGTATTGAAGCTGTATGTAATCTATATATTTATATATATCAATCTTCTGTGCGTGTGTTGGTAATTAAACTCCTCCTAAACGGCTGAACCGATGTTGACGAACATTTTTTTGTGAGTTCAAGTGGATTCGAGAATAGTTTAGATTTACAACCAGATTTTTTTCTTTTTTTTTCGTTTTTAATATCTCGGACGAAGTCGCAAACGGGACAGCTAGTAATATATAAAACAATAATGCGTAACAACTGTTAATAACAATGCGTTGATCCAATTTTGGGACCAATGCACAAATCAAACCGCAGATGCTTGAAAGATGAATATTGAAATGTAATATTATTAATAGAAAAACAAAAAAAAACACCCCTATGAGGGTAAAAAGGGCAGAAAACATTTGTATGAAAAATCGTATTCCTTGAACTTGCACACTCGAAAATTAGTGAAAGTATGCTTACAAATTCAAAATATGAATAGGGAGTTGAAATTTGTAAGGGCAATTTTCAACCCGCGTTGCAATTACTTTAGAACTTTCTTTTAAGAAATATGATTTTCAGGGTTTTCCTAACATACCCCAAGTGTAGCAAAGAGTCAACGTTTTGGAAAACACTAATGGCTGGAACTCTCTCACTCACTAATAGTAAATCTTAACGCGATCATCTCCAAACATGGGGTAAATACTTTACATCTGTCTATCTATCATTATTATAAAATAAGAAGAAAAGGGGTGAAGACGTATGTATGTGTATGTAAAATTGCATTTCATAAACTCTAAAACTTGGGGAAAAAGTCTTTTCACATTATAGTATGTATGAACTTGTAATAAAATCTCTTTGGCTATACTATTTGTATCTGGCTGGATTTGGTATCATTACAAGTTTATTTTAAAGAACATAATTCCAAATTCAGATTAGGAAAATGTGTGATTTTTATTTGTTTTTCGTACTGTCAAGATGACTGAATCTAATGAAGAAATTCGATACATTTTAAAATTTTACTACAAAAAAGGTAAAAATGCATCGCAAGCCTCGAAAAAAATTTGCGATGTTTATGGACCCAGTGCAATGTCTGTGAGAGTAGCACAAATTTTTGGTTTAAGCGTTTTCAATCCGGAAATTTTGATGTCAAAGATGCACGTCGCTCTGGTCGCCCTATTACGGATAAAATGGATGCCATCGGCATATCAGTAGTTACGCCGTAGCTGAAGAACTGGGAATTGACCACAAAACAGTTTTGGCGCATTTGAAAAAAACTGGGTACACAAAAAAGCTCGATATTTGGATACCTCACGAGCTCACTGAAAGAAACCTAATGAACCGTGTAATCATTTGTGATTCTTTATTACGACGTAATGAAACCGAACCATTTTTGAAGAAGCTAATAACTGGTGATGAAAAGTGAATCACGTACGACAAGAACGTGCGAAAAAGGTCGTGGTCAAAGGCCGGTCAGGCTTCACAGACTGTGGCGAAACCCGGGTTAACTCGCAACAATTTGATGCTGTGTGTGTGGAGGGATTGGAAGGGCATTATTCATTATGAGCTGTTACCACCAGGCAGGACCATCGATTCTGAACTCTACTGCGAACAACTGATGAGAATAGAGCAAGAAGTTGAGAGAAACTGGCCGGAATTAATCAACAGAAGTGGTGTGGTTTTTCATCATGATAACGCTAGACCTCACACATCTTTAGGCACTCAGCAAAAATGAAGAGAGTTTGGCTGGGAGGTGTTAATGCATCCGCCGTATAGTCCTGACCTTGCACCTCCAGATTTCTACCTGTTTCGGTCTCTTCAGAATTCTTTAGGCAGTGTCAGGTTAACATCACGAGAGGACTGCCAAAACCACTTTCTAAAGTTCGAAGTCCCAAAATTTCTATAGCAATGGGATCATGTCCCTACCTACAAGATGGCAAAAAGTTATCGAACAAAATGGTACCTACATACTTTAGTTAAATGTAAATAAACTATATTAAAAAATGTTTTGAATTTTCTTAAAAATTATCATGCTTCTAGTTTCCTAGTCTCTTTACAAAAATAAATTTTAATTTATAACTTTGTAGGGGGTCACGTATTAGTAATATATATAAACGTGTGAAATGTAATCTGACTCTGACTCTGATTCTGACAAATATATCTTTCAAATTTCAAGTCTCTACGTTCAGCGGTTTAGGCTGTGCTTTGTCTATTAATGAAAAAGGTTTCCTGAGGTTGGCGCGAGCTCGTACAAATGAGCACTAAAAGGTTCCAAGCTCCTGACTTCGTCATCATGATCAGCTCGCTGTCACCATAATTACATGCCTACCTACTTTGTCTACAATATTTTAATCAAGAAAATACTAAAGAAACTTTACTTCAAATTTAAATATTTCAAATTTAATCTTTTATTAATCTTTAATATTTTAATTTAATTCAAGTTTTAATTTAAGTTCAGACCTATGAAGGTAACGAAACTGCAGCGAATAAGAGCTCAAGTTAAAATGGGATAAAATCCTAGATTAAAATTAAAAATCGGTTTGGAATGTAGAGAGAAAGAAAATGCCACTTTCATATGCCACAGCATATAACTCATTCCAATAACATTAAATGTTGTTTCCTTTATATTGGAACCTATTGGATGCTGTTGAAGTAATAGAAAGTACAACAACAGGTATCTACCAACCTAGGATACCTATTTTTGTACTAAATACTTGCTGCAGTATCCACTTATGAAACACCTAACTAAAGCATCTCTCTTGAAGGTATCACACATGATGTATATAGGTACTAGTTTTTATCGCGAAAACAAATACATAACGTTAATTAAGGGAGCTGGAGATATTAACATGAATTTCCAAAAAAACTTTTACCCCATATTGTTTGTATAAGCGTTTATGGTTAGGAAATTATTTGATACATTTTGTCTATGTATTTTCAAGGTTATCTTTATTACAATGAAACCCTTGTATTTCCAAAAACCTGCAACCGCTGTGTGATGGCCGTAATAAGACAATAATTTACATAACGAGACAAAAGTAAAAATGCGACTCCAACAAATGAACTACGGATATGGAGAGCGCAATAAGTTACCCTGTGTGTAAGTAGGCTTGCACACTAGTTTTATGTATTAAGTATACATTATTTACTTTACTTTAACTATCATCATAATCATTGATCTATTAGAGTTCATCTCTCCCAGACACCCACCCACTGAGCCGGATTTTCCCCTTTCCTCATCCATGTCCATGTTACACATTGTCCAAATGTCGCGAATGTGAGTAGGAGTCGTTATCAGCGCTTTGGGTAATACACTTAGAATACAATACACTTTACCGCGTTATTACTTCAATGTGAATTTAGCAAAGGATTTTAGAGCCAATGTAAATCAGTTAAGTACCGGATTACGATGCTATTAAATGAAAGTGGTGCTCGAACGAATTGTTGTGATTAGACTAATGTGAGATTTTCATCGACTCTTGACGGTAGTGAAGTCAGCCAAGTTCAGAAATCGATGTTAATAAATTGTGTTGCGAAATCAAAAGCTCCTTTAGCTAGTCTTCGTTATTTTACAAACACACCATTTTCAAAGTTAAACATTTTTAATATATTGAGTTCATAAACTCCTTGTTGTAAAAAAGCTTAAAATGCTTGTTCAAAAAATACACTATTGCTCAGCAATAAATGTAGCGAGATCCACTCCCATTTAATTATTACTATGCTATTCTGTGACTTGATTATTAAAATTTTGATATATATAACCAGCCAAACACTGTTTTGTATTTGTTTTAAATGCTGCTTCACTCTCAGAGAAAACATATATTTTAGTCTAAAGAATACTATACATAGTCTATGAACATAAGCTGTGCTACAAGTACATAAGTAGCTGTAATTGTAGAGATATAATTGATTATTTTCTTATGCTTTTATTACGTAAAGCGGCACCTTTTTTTCACCGCTTTTTAAAACTTTTCGTGGTAAATTTTTCAAGTAGAGGATAAAGCGTCGACTGCGACAGGATACTTTTTTTATTTTATATGTAAAAAGCCTAAGGCATTCTATATTGTAAAATAATAATGACCTTACTACGGTGACCGTACTGACCGTGTGTCGGTACTTGATATTACAAAATGTTTAGTTATAATACCATACTAGTTGGGGATTATACTGACAGCACGGAAATTGCTCTCTTCAAGGTGCAAGATACAATATAAAAGTACCCTCTAAAAATGAGCAAACCAAGATCTATTGGATTTTTTATACGTCTAATTTTTTTTTAAATTGTTTTATTCTAAAGTAAGTACATAGTTAATTGTAAACATCTTAAAAACCTTGTTAGGTTTGACAAAGATGCAAAAAAGAAAAACATTCCTCAATTAATTTAAGGTTAATATAATGCTAAATTAATTAAATGTTAACGCTAAAGTAGGTTTAATAATAAAGATAAGTTAAATTAATAATAGTAATGTGGGTAGGTACACAAAAAAAATCGGCAATAACACTGAGCTGCCTTTACATACATACAATACAATGCACATTCCTATCTCTGATGTCGTATCCATCATTATGATTATCATCGCTAGCAGCTTCTCATGATCGTGTAATTCCACTACGATTCGGATGGAGTCAATATTATTCATATTGCTATGACCAACCTTCACAAAAGTCTGTAGTTAGATTTTCTAGGTTCTCACATCGTTTAGAATTTGTGCAAATTAGGATTAGAAATTTCTAATTGGGATATTAATTTTGAAATATCTAAAGAATTGGATCGATTAGGTCAAAGTGGCAATCTAATGTTTATGAATACTAATACACGAGCTTGCTTTGGAGCCTTCTTAATTCAATGCCCGAGATAGTCTTAACTACGTTTTAATACGAATGGAAAATTCAATCAATCATTCAAAAAATCAATTGTTTTGACTCCGGATGAGTATTATCTATTTAATCAGGTTTAATAGAAAAATCATGCAAATATGACTAAATAGTCTACTATTTAGTCATCGGTTAGTGTCGCTCGGTGCAACAATCTATTGTTGCACCGAGCGCAAAGTTTGATAGTAGTGCACGAGTGTTGAATTTAACACGAGTGCATTATTTACTCTCTTTAGCAAGGTGCGTAATTTACTTTTCTTTCAACTACCAATCTACCTACTATAATAAAATATACCTACTCAAACTAAAAATATGAAGAATCAAAGTTTTACAATGGTACAAAATGCGCGCCGTTTGTTTTTTTTGTCACCAAGTCGGTTTTATGTAGTTCTACCGATTTTTATTATCAACCAGTATCTTTTTGATCTGTATCTGAGAATTTTTTCTGTATCTGTGCTATAAGACGTTGCTTCGTACCAAATTTCAAGATTTCTGAGTTCACGGGAAGTACCCTGTAGGTTTTGATTCCCTTGCGAGGTGCGAGTTTGAATATATGCGACTTAAATAGCTGTTTCTCTTGATTGCATTGACATAGAAGTTTGATTTTGTTACAGCTTAAAGGTATTATAGACCTGAGTATTTTATATGAATTTCAATTTAATACCTCTACGCGTTCATGAGAAAAAGGGTAGTAAGTTTAAAATTATTAAAAATATTTTTATTATATGATGTAACTAAAAATATACGGTTATCGCAATTTATCCTTTATCTGTGCTATAAGACGTTGCTTCGTACCAAATGTCAAGATTCTGATTCACGGGAAGTACCCTGTAGGTTTTGATTCCCTTGCGAGTGTCGAAAATTTGCGGCATAAACGGCTGTGTCTTTTGATTGCGTTGGCTTAAAAGTTTGATTTTTTCACAATCTTAAAGGGACAGTAAACTTGAGTATTTGATTTAAATTTCAGCTTGATACCTCCACGCGTACCTGAGAAAAAGTGTCTTGACAGACAGACGGACAGACGGACGGACAACAAAGTGATCCTATAAAGGTTCCGTTTTTTTCCTTTCGAGGTACGGAACCCTAAAAACAGTGCATTAATTAGATTTCATATAACATTACTGCACTGTTTTGGTTCTAAGTAAAAAATACGTCCTTTGTGATCGGTTTTGTAGTGATTAATGATAACATTACGACGTAGTTGAAAGAAAACATTTTTTTTTTTGTCTGTAGGTACAACACACATTTGCAAATAAAAGCAGGAAGAGTAATTAGTATCTTTCGAACTATGGAGTAAATAATAATAATAATAAATAATGCCGGACATTTCACACAACATCATCTGGCCCCAAAGAGCTTGTGGTGTGGGTACCACATGACTGATATACTACTTACATACTTTTTCATCCCATCTATTCGAAAAGGACGACTTGGTTCGCCTTTAAATGCACCCAAAGGTGGTGTTTTCTATAAGAAACTTTTAGCGGGCAGTAATGAGTTTTTTAATCCTCTTTATAAGTGCGCTGCAATTATCTATGCCGCGCACTTTTTGAATTTGGAACATCTTAGTGTTCAGGGCCAAAGAAATCGAACGCAAATATTGTTTGAATAAAGACTGGCTGGTACGACGGCCCATAGTAATAGTAGCCCAGCTGAATAAAAAAAAAGAAATCAAATTAAAAACGCGCGAACTACAGCCCGCGTTTTCGTCAATATTCACGGATTGTTAGAAATTCGTGGTTTTGTTTAGATAAATGAGTTCTTCAAGTGACAGTGAAGGTATAGAATTAACTCCTGAAAGTATTAGAACTGACGCAAGAAATGTGATGGATAGAAAATTTCTAACATGCCACAAGAAATCGCTACTTATTTGAAGTTACCAGATATCAAGCTGTATACAGGACATCGTTTTCGTCGTACATCTGCTACCCTTTTGGCAGATTCTGGAGCGGACTTAACTGTTCTCAAGCGACATGGAGGATGGAAGTCGAATGCTGTAGCAGAGGGGTATATAGAAGATTATATTGAGAACACATGGCGAAAACATGTGAACGCATCGTGAAAAACATTAAATTGCAACTGATTAACCTTCAGTTAATCCATCCATGCCACTGTCGCCGCGCCCATCTACATCCAAACAATGAGATTCACCGTCACATGTTCCTCAAAATGAGCCAGATTCGGACATTATTTGAAACACGCAGAATATTAAATCTACAACAATCTCTAATCCTAATAAAACTGTAACAATAAATTTTCATAACTGCGAAAATGTCTCAAATGTAATATAAGTTTTTAGTTGTTTTATTATTAGATACTATTTAATTTCAATTTAGTTGTTACTCTATGTTTCATTAAATAATAATATTACAATAATATATGAGGCGCCTTTTATTTCCTCATAGTGGGTGATGAAAAGTAGAGTGTATCACTCGGGCGCAAAATATATTTTTGGCTCGGGCGACGTACTTTGAATCCCTCGCTACGTTCAGAATTCTACTAAAGAATCCCTCGTTGCGTAGAATCCCTCAATTTGCTCTGGATTGAAAAAAGCGCCCTCGCCGTAAAAATATTATTTTGCTCCCTTATGATACAATATACTATTTTTATTATAAATACATACTTATTATACATAGAAACAAGACCCGAGACAAATACTTGCAGATCATACAAGCATTTGTCCTGCGGCGGGAATCGAACCCGCAACTTTCTGCATCTCAGCCAGACCTTAGTCTACTGCGCCACAGAGGTCGTCAAAATGAATAATGAATGACCTGCTGAAAAAGGAATGGCTGCTTTGTGCTCTCTGAAACGAATTTTACAAAATTTATGAATGCTTTGTCATGTTTATGGAGGCAATACCAGTGAAGGGAGTAATAAATTTATGTCAATTGCTAAAAGTAAAGTACAAGTTAATAATCATAGGTGTACTTTTGTTAAAAACACCTGAAAATCTTCTATAAAACATTTTAAGTTTGTTTTCCAAAGATAATGGAATATTTTACATTGAAAAATACATTGTTTAGGTACGCAATAGTTATGCTTTCTCTATAATGTGTTAATTAATTATTTCATACCATCATGTCGTGACAGCCTCGACATCTAATCAATTTACTTACTGAATTGCATTGACTTCATTAGTAAATGAAATGTTCAGGATGTCTACTACCGTCATTCGTTCGTGCCGGCGGAAAAAGGATGGCGTCTCCCACAGTGCGTGTGAATACATTCGTGCAGGAAAATGATAAAATATACATAGATCCGATATCCAAGATATTTATTATTTCTGGTGCTGTGTTTGGATTCTTCAGATTACCCTTGATTCGAAAGGGGAAGTTGTTCTTTGATTTGCTAGCTGTGTTTTACGTCATCTTATTAAACGGGGTGATAATTTATTTAACCGTAATAACTCTCATGACGCGTTCATTGAGTGTTATGGTAGCTGGTAATGTATGTCGGTATATTTTCTGTTCTCTATACGGGTTTGTTTGCATTAAAAGGCTGCAGCTGTACTACATCACGCTCAACAAATTCGATATGGATGTGGGATACAGGCCCAAGGTGTCTCGACACAGCTTACAAAATCTGGCGCAGACGGTCGTGACTGTTGTAATGCTCCTCATTATTTACATTGTACCTATGCAACTGCATATAAAAAGTAAAACAATTTTACGCTTCCTAGCTCTAAATATTGCTTTCATAATTGAATTGCATTTATACGGGCATCTTCTGAATATTCTGGTGCCAAGGCTGAAGTTGATCAATTACTACATAGAAGCGTCCTTATCGAACTATAAATCAGAATCAAGCTCGCAGATTATGAACGAGTTCGTGTCTATCAAGCGAAGTGGGAGTTCTGAAGCAAGTCAATATAGCATGGGGAGACTTATGGATCTCTATCATGTAGTAGATGAAGCTTACGATTACTTAATTGATGCGATTAAATGGCAGGTATGTATACTCAGATGATACTTATGTATATTTATTGACGACCTCTGTGGTGCAGTTGGCTAAGACCCGGCTGAGACGCAGAAGGTTGCGGGTTCGATTCCCGCCGCGGGACAAATGTTTGTACGATCTGCAAGTATTTGTATCGGGTCTGGGTGTTTCTATGTATAATATGTATGTATTTTAAAAAAAAAAGTATATAAGTAGTATATCAGTCATGTGGTACCCATAACACGAGCTCTGCTTACTTTGGGGCCAGATGATGTTGTGTGAAATGTCCGGGATTATTTAAAAAAAAAAATAAAAAAAAAAATTATGCTAATAGGTTTGGTATTGATGACTGAATGTAATGTCACTATCCATACGATCTTGTTGTCTTGGTTCGAATCTCGGTCATGGAATTAATAAAATGAGTTTTAAACGTGTAATTTTTTTTCATTTCAGTTGCTGATTTCCATAATAGCGTCGTTCGTAGCCATATTAGGATTTCTATACATTTCTACATTAAACTTTATAAAAAGTGGACAGGTAATTTTATACCAGTTATATTAATGAAGTCCGTTTCATTGATCGGGATTCCCCGAGCATAAAAACGGTTCAGGTTGTTCCAAAAATAAAGTAACCCTTAACTCGACAAAAACTATACATTTTGGAGGCACCTACACTGCTTCGATTCATTTAGATAATCTTCATCAGGGTGAGTTTTATATGCGGTCCACTGCGTCCACTCGTTGCCAACGCATTTATCGTTTAAAGCAACAAAAACTATTTCGTTCTGTCTAAAACTACTTGTATATAGATTTTGTGATAAAAATTAGGATATGTTATGCATATGTTCTGGGTGTCAACTGTTAGCCCGCGCCACCTTACATACCAGAATACACGAGTGGAGCTAAACGCAGGGCCTAATAAGCTTTAATTTCTATAAGATCTAGATAATAAGGTTCTATCTTATGATAAACTAGCTGTCGCTCGCGACTTCGTCCGCATGTTTTTTGAAAAATTAGCTTAAATCCTTGCCCAGGATGATTTCAAACCAATCACCTGACCACCCATTAAAAAGTTTTCATACAAACATTCACACCTCATTTTACTCCTTTATGAGGGTTAATTTGAAAAATCCTGAAACACGAGTCAATTTTTTTTGCATTTTATTTATTCATATCAAGTTTCAAGCAAATCGCACCACGCGTTAAAAAGTTTCATTCATTCATTCATTTCTACATTCATTTCTACTTCTTCTTGTCTTTCATCTTCTTGCACCAAACTGGTTTGAAATAACTAATACTTCGAACCAGTTTGGTGAATGAAATAAAGTGCGCTTCAGAGGCTCCTTTCCTGCTCTTGACAATGTCTTCGAACTTTTTATGTTTAACATACCTGTTTCTTTGTAAAGTTTTTCTTTACCATGAAATAAAATAAATATATTGCATGTATTAAATTTCAAAATGTGCAATTTTTTAGTCCCTGCTGGTGTGTTAATACTCTCAAATTTAAATCAAATTCAAAAGATACTTTATTCAATACAATCACAAGAATCACTTTGAAACGTCTTACATACAAGGTGAATTTAGGTACCGATTCCTCATATCCCAAGCCCGAAAAAAACCGGCAAGAAACTCGTCCTGGGCCTAGCGCTTTTACTACGAAAAACTAATACAATAGGTATGTATTTAGTAGGTAGTTTGTGACTCTTATTTGTGTTTCAGAATTTATCACTTGAGGTGTTGTGGATGGTGTCATTGCCAGTATTGCTGTTGATTCCTCTATTCTCACCCTGCACTTTCGGCGATAAGGTTCATGATGAGGTTAAGCGGTTGAGGGAACTGCTGGCCTCCAGGCTCTACGAAGATAAGCTTGGTAAATTTGGCTTGTAAAAAGGCTTTGTCAGAGGGTTGATTAAATAACCATTTTGTACCAAAATTTTGGCTATGTGATGCGTCAGTGGTTTGTTTTGGTATGAATTCAAAATAACGCAGGTAGTAGCCGACCATTTGTCGATACGGTGGAGGATATAGAACCCAGCTTTTCGGTCTCACGTGTGTTGTCTATTTAAATAGTTTCTCTACTTGTGTACTTATGTTATACTGTTGTAATTGTTTAGTAATGTTATTTTGTGTTAACAGATAAATCTGGTCGAAGCGTCGCGCGGGCTCTGCTCGCGTTCACGGAGACGCGTGACCTCTCCTTCAGGCTACTCCGCATGCTGAACATAGACATATCTTTGCCATTCAAGTTCATGGGATTACTTATCACGTACCTTATCATACTGCTGCAGTTTGAGAAGGTTCTAAATCCCAGAACAGACGAGATTCAATAATTGTAATAAATATTTGGATATGCACGTTATTGGTGTATTGCTGTGTTGAATGGTATAATTTCTGAGTGTGCACTTGTGAACTGATTTAGGAAATAATTGCGTATCATTATTTATTTACATACTCTAACCTTCTTATTGTCTTGTCTAACATTTCGAAGATATTTAGATTATTTATATTGATTAATTAAATGAAATGTTATTGTATTTAAAATTTTATTATATTATGAAACAACCAACCCAGTGATTATAGTGCTTATATATACGAGTATATCCCTATTAATTACGTTTTAAAAACTAAAAAGAAACCGACTTCATTGAATTAAATTTGAGCCTATAATACATTTTTAGTGGAAAGTAGATGTATTTTGTATATATATAATATGGGTAGGCCAAATAAACGCAACGCTCCAACGAGACAGCGAGGTATGAAAGTACATGAAAACATCATCGATGTATACAATTTTTAGATTTTCGTTTATTTTTCAGCTCGACCGATTTTGATAAAATTTATATGGGTGGTCCCATATAAATTTTATCAACTATGTCTTGTGAGACCAAAACTTATTATAGTGCCGTTTTACAGAATAAAGGCACAAGAAAACAGACAATATTTCAATATCACTGTAATTACAGCTATTTTATCGTCACAGCTGATTCTCATAGGTCTATATATTCAGAGTTTTTTTTACACTTGGTTTGGACTCTTGATAGTTAAAAAACAACAGTAAAGACTGGCAAATATTTTAGCCCTCGTGCACTAGTTTTTCGGTAAGTGATTTCATAGCACAGCTTGTGTTCATTGACTAAGTATAGCTATTCTTTGAGAGTAAAACAGTATTTTAGAATAATACAAAACAAAGTATGGCCGGTTATTTTAAATATTTAGTCAAAGCAAACTTATTTTAGCAGTAAGCTCTAAAAATACAGCTAGCACAGAAAAGCATTGTTTAAATTAAATGGGAGTGGACCTCGCTACGTGTGTTGCCGATAAGCTATAGTGTATTCCGTAAAATGCAAAACAAATGGATCCAAACAAATAAATTCCCACTGATTTTACTCCAGACAGTTAACTTCACTCAATCTTTTTAAAAATGTGTGCGTTTTACAACATTGAAATAATGGCGTGTTGGTATTTTATAAACGAAGATTACGAGTATAAGAGCTTTTGATAGCTGACTTCACTAACGTCAAAGGTTTCGTAACATTGTAGGGGGTCCAACCACAACAATTTATTTGACCATATTTAATATCATCGTAGTAACAGTACTTAACTTGAAAATTACATTGATAAATTCACGTTGAAGTAATAACTCGGTTTATCTACATCTGCTCTACAGCACCCACTCAGAGCTGTAGGTATTGAAGGTGTATGTAATCTATATATTTATATATATCAATCTTCTGTGCGTGTGTTGGTAATTAAACTCCTCCTAAACGGCTGAACCGATGTTGACGAACATTTTTTTGTGGGTTCAAGTGGATTCGAGAATAGTTTAGATTTACAACCAGATTTTTTTCTTTTTTTTTCGTTTTTAATCTCGCGGACGACGTCGCAAACGGGACAGCTAGTAATATATAAAACAATAATGCGTAACAACTGTTAATAACAATGCGTTGATCCAATTTTGGGACCAATGCACAAATCAAACCGCAGATGCTTGAAAGATGAATATTGAAATGTAATATTATTAATATAAAAATAAAAAAAAACACCCCTATGAGGGTAAAAAGGGCAGAAAACATTTGTATGAAAAATCGTATTCCTTGAACTTGCAATTCAAAATATTAATAGGGAGTGGAAATTTGTAAGGGCATTTTTCAAGACGTATGTATTTGTATGTAAAATTGCATTTCTTAAACTCTAAAACTTGTATTAGGTTGGGGAAAAAGTCTTTTCACATTATAGTATGTATGAACTTATAATAAAATCTCTTTGGCTATACTATTTGTATCTGGCTGGTTTTGGTATCATTAAAAGTTTATTTTAAAGAACATAATTCCAAATTAAGATTAGGAAAATGTGTGATTTTTATTTGTTTTTCGTACTGTCAAGATGACTGAATCTAATGAAGAAATTCGATACATTTTTAAATTATTCTACAAAAAAGGTAAAAATGCAACGCAAGCCTATGTTTATGGACCCTGTGCAATGTCTGTGAGAGTAGCACAAATTTGGTTTAAGCGTTTTCAATCCGGAAATTTTGATGTCAAAGATGCACGTCGCTCTGGTCGCCCTATTACGGATAAAATGGATGCCATTTTTTAAAAAGTGGAGCAAGATCGGCATATAGTAGTTACGACGTAGCTGAAGAACTGGGAATTGACCACAAAACAGTTTTGGCGCATTTGAAAAAAACTGGGTACACGAAAAGCTCGATATTTGGATACCTCACGAGCTCACTGAAAAACCTAATTAACCGTGTACTCATTTGTGATTCTTTATTACGACGTAATGAAACCGAACCATTTTTGAAGAAGCTAATAACTGGTGATGAAAAGTGAATCACGTACGACAAGAACGTGCGAAGAAGGTCGTGATCAAAGGCCGGTCAGGCTTCACAGACTGTGGAGAAACCCGGGTTAACTCGCTACTGCAAACAACTGAAGAGATTAGAGCAAGAAGTTGAGAGAAAGCGGCCGGAATTAATCAACAGAAGTGGTGTGGTTTTTCATCATGATAACGCTAGACCTCACACATCTTTAGGCACTCAGCAAAAATTAAGAAAGTTTGGCTGGGAGGTGTTAATGCATCCGCCGTATAGTCCTGACCTTGCACCTCCAGATTTCTACCTGTTTCGGTCTCTTCAGAATTCTTTAGGCAGTGTCAGGTTAACATCACGAGAGGACTGCCAAAACCACTTTCAAAAGTTCGAAGTCCCAAAATTTCTATAGCCCATTGCTATAGAAATTTTGGGACTTCGAACTTTTGATCATGTCCCTACCTACAAGATGGCAAAAAGTTATCGAACAAAATGGTACCTACATACTTTAGTTAAATGTAAATAAACTATATTAAAAAATGTTTTGAATTTTCTTAAAAATTATTATGCTTCTAGTTTCCTAGTCTCTTTACAAAAATAAATTTTAATTTATAATTTTGTAGGGGGTCACGTATTAGTAATATATATAAACGTGTGAAATGTAATCTGACTCTGACTCTGATTCTGATAAATATATCTTTCAAATTTCAAGTCTCTACGTTCAGCGGTTTAGGCTGTGCTTTGTCTATAAATGAAAAAGGTTTCCTGAAGTTGGCGCGAGCACAAATGTGCCCATACGCGGATAATTTACCTAATTGTATTCACTAAAAGGTTCCAAGCTCCTGACTTCGTCATCATGATCAGCTCGCTGTCACCATAATTACATGCCTACCTACTTTGTCTACAATATTTTAATCAAGAAAATACTAAAGAAACTTTACTTCAAATTTAAATATTTCAAATTTAATCGTTTATTAATCTTTAATCTTTTAATTTAATTCAAGTTTTAATTTAAGTTCATGAAGGTAACGAAACTGCAGCGAATGAGAGCTCAAGTTAAAATGGGTATTTTTTTATGTTGTATCTTGAAAAACATACATCCTAGAATAAAATTAAAAATCGGTTTGGAATGTAGAGAGATAGCAAATGCCACTTTCATATGCCACAGCATATAACTCATTCCAATAACATTAAATGTTGTTTCCTTCTTATTGGAACCTATTGGATGCTGTTGAAGTAATAGAAAGTACAACAACAGGTATCTACCAACCTAGGATACCTATTTTTGTACTAAATACTTGCTGCAGTGTCCACTTATTAAACACCTAACTAAAGCATCTCTCTTGAAGGTATCACACATGATGTATATAATAGTTTTTATCGCGAAAACAAATACATAAGCCAAACGTTAATTAAGGGAGCTGGAGATATTATTATGAATTTCCAAAAAAACGTTTAAACCCATATTGTTTGTATAAGCGTTTATGGTTAGGAAACTATTTGATACATTTTGTCTATGTATTTTCAAGGTTATCTTTATTACAATGAAACCCTTGTATTTCCAAAAACCTGCAACCGCTGTGTGATGGCCGTAATAAGACAATAATTTACATAACGAGACAAAAGTAAAAATGCGACTCCAACAAATGAACTACGGATATGGAGAGCGCAAACAATAAGTTACCCTACACACAATCGACATGTCGCTACGGTTGAAAATACTTTTCCTCAAACAGAAATACGAAACGGCACCACACGACTTTCAATCAACAAATTTTAACTCACAAGGAAGACTGGGAAGTGATTCTCGAAACATTCAATAAAATGATAGCTTGCTATTCAATAAAAGGATAGATACTTAGTTTCTTATTGATATTTTAGATTAAAATTGTACAAATTCAGAGTCAATTAGGTATTTAAGACGGTACTCTCTGCAAAAAACAATCAATAAAAAAATGTTTCTCCATAAGTCGTTATTTAGTTGCTGTCGTTAATAGAATAATAATTGATAGATAATTGATTCAGGCGTGACTTTTCGGAAATCCATTACAAAACATTAAATAGATTGAATAGCCATGCAAAGAGTTACTCATTGGGAATAGATTGGCGGAATAGTTCTAAATATTTGTCCATCTTTTGAATGCTTGCCTTTTACTAATGCTTTGCATGGCTTTTCAATTGCGGGTGGGAGGGAGGTGCATGCGTCTGCATCGTGTCTAAGTCATTGGGAATAGATTGACGGAATAGTACTAAATATTTGTCCATCTATTTAATGGAATAATAATATTATAATTAATATTATATGTATTTTCAATATTTTGCCTTGAATTTGTCTTGAATCCCATTTTTTGAAGTGATAACTTCATATGGGAGGGTAAACCGCTTCGTTACGTTACGTATTACGGTGCCAGTAGGTCTGTCTTCCCTTTCTCTCACGCATACGGCAGTGGTAGGCAGGCTTCTCCTCTGTCACTCCAACCCACAGCGTTAGTTAGATTAGTTTAAGTTATGACATCTGTCGGACGTCCCGAGACGCACACGTTTTTTTATGTACCAACTTAAGAGACCGTCTGTCTTTAGTTATTACGTAATTAGCTAACCTAACAACATCTTATAGTGACCATATCATTATTAAAAATCGTTTATGTTTTAAATAAATAGATTTGTAGGTTTGTATTTAGTTATGTATTCACAATATTTGTTTAATATACCTACGGCGTCCCGTCCACTCTAGTTCAGACATTCCTTCTCCTCCATCCAAAGGTTGCCAGGAAAAGATCGCTCTAGCTATATTGCCGCCCATTGTACCTACCACTTAAATACTTATACTATGTTTAAATTGTTATTTTGTATTTTATTTCATAAGGTGTACAATAAAGATATATTCTATTCTATTCCTCTCCAAGTGGTTCCAACAGTTGCAGGTCCCTGTATGCTATGTAGTGGTAGGCAGTAAATGGCTATTATATTAAGTGTGTAAAGCTTGGTTTTAATATGGTAACGACAGGCTGAATGTCTGGTTCTTCAAATTTACATATTTCGTGATGTTTTATATTTTCTTTAACTAGTACAGTACTTTCACCTTTTCCTTTGTTGGCTGGGTGTAGTGCATGATAAGATTTGTAGCCTTTGAATTTGATTTGAGACTGTTTTTTGAAATGTGTCTCGGATAAGAGGCAAACATCTATATTTTCTATATCTAGGAGTACTTGTAGCTCATTCTGGGGTTTTCGTAACCCATTAAAGTTCCATTTCATGATTCTGAGATTGTTAATAATTTTTTAGCCTTGTTGGTGCTATTATTTTTAATCTTTTATAGTCGATCGTCGAAAGATTTCAGCTTGAGGATTTCATCCAGCTTTTTATCTTTAGAATCCTCTTCTTTATCTTTAGAGTTGCTGTAGCGATAGGTTGAATAGAGGTAGTCTGGTTACCACTAATAGAATGCTGTCTGATAAAGGTAATAACTATAGATAGTGTCTTGGTGACGGATATAGGCAAATTTTTACATAGATGTAAAGCCGCGGGCAGCTAGTTTCCAGAAATACACATTTCTATAAGTATTCTAAGCAAAGGTCAATTCATCTAAATACGTCAATTTACAGGAGCGCGAGGCGTTGTGAGGTACCTGTAATTCTGAGCTCTATTCTGAGCTCTATTATGTTCATTCAAGTAAACGACGAAGCAAATATCCATTTTAATTGCTAATGAGGTTTCAACTCTATTCGTTGAACCGACAAAATAGCTTCTGAGGCTTCGTTTATAAGCCATAACAATATCACAGAATGTTTAAGCTGATAAAAACATGAACCATAATCAAGGCCAGCTGCGTTGCTTGCCTCGACGCGCTGTACAGTTAGATGTAATTCGGCTTCCAGTTAGTGATAGTATATATTCCTCGACTGTCGCTCAACTTTACGGTTCGCACCGAAATCGGTGCCACCATCGACACAGTAATGTACATCAAAATGTACAGTAAAACTTACGAAAGTTTTGAAAGTGATATAATACTTTGTTCAAGGTAATTAATTTTGAGGGAGCACTTCAATACTAAGGCTTGAGCGTTTTGCCTGTTACTATGGGTTGCCTTCAAAACGATTTTAAAAATAAAGTCTCATACATTTACAACAACATACTTTTCATTTACAATATCTAAGCAGGGGCTACCGATGACTGTAGTAAACTACAAGTTACAAGAGTATGCTATGGTTCGCCCTTTCCTATCCACCCTAAAATTCAGTATTTCAGCAACACAGTAGCGTTTCCTAATTTACAGTTTGCCGATGCTGACCAAATTTTTTTTTTTTCAGTACATTTCACACAGCATTATCTGGCCCCAAAGTAAGCAGAGCTTGTGTTATGGGTACCACATGACTGAATACTACTTACATTTTTTATTTTTTGTAAATACATACATATTATACATAGAAACACCCAGACCCGAGACAAATACTTGCAGATCGTACAAACATTTTTCCCGCGGCGGGAACCTAACCCGCAACCTTCTGCTTATCAGCCAGGTCTTAGCCCACTGCGCCACAAAGGTCGTCAAATTAGGCTAGAGCAATTTTCCCGTCGATTAACGCAAATCTCAAGTGTTATAATGAGATTAGCAATGTGACAGTGGTCACGCCGCTAGCCCAAATGTCATCCCAAGACCTCTATATTTTGTGGCGTGAAATTGCAGATACTGATATAAAACCCTAGTATATAACTGGGACAATCGTCAGAGCAGTATTTTTATCAAAATAAGACTGTTTTTCATTCTAACATAATAGTTATTATGTATGTGTAAAAACACAGCATTCAAGCAAGATTCGTGCTAGTGGTTCTTCTTTTTCTTCGTTAATGCCATGTGTCATATGATGACAATTTTGCCAATGTCAAGTGTTTAGATTGTTTATAGTAAGACGTCACAATGTCGGTTGTTGACGTTCGTCGTTTGTTATTTTTTTTTTAAATTGGTGTCTCTATATAAAATATTTATACGGATTATTTTTGCTCGAATCACAATGAAACACAAAACTTGCATTCCAATTATTCACACCGAGTCAATAACTCTAGCTTTATATGCATAAAATCACCAAAATTACAAATAAAACCCAAAATAACTCAGGAAAAATAAATAATATAAGTGAGCACAAAGTTTACTCCGCAAAACGGTCAAAAATAATCGTTGCTGGTGGTTGAATGTAATACTTTCAGTTGACATTGACAGGTGCTCTCGCCGTCAGTATATTAGCGGCCTCTGCTGACGTAAAAGAAACAGTGAAGGATTCTTCGTCTGTCATTTCATGGAGTAACATAGCTCTGCTAATTTAATATGTTTTACCCGTTTTATTGCATGTTTTATTCAGTAATCTTGGCGGAATTTGAATGAATAAATTGTGACTACAGGACGGGTATGGATAATTGAATTATATGTATTGTGGTGCAATGTGATTTGAACGACGAGGAATCTCAAGAAAATTCTAGACGCCATTCCGCGTGACGTCTAGAATTGACAATCGACCAACGACTAAGACTCTCATAACAAACAAACTGACAAAAAACTATAAGCACTTGACACTGGCAGATAATAAATAATTAGGTTTTCTTTAAGTTCTCACCTATTTTTTAAGGATTTTATCACTGGGCTTGTTGTTTCATAATATAATAAAACTTAAAATACAAGAACATTTCATTTAATGAATCAATGCAAAATCTTCGAAGACATAAAAAAGGTTAAAGTATGTAATCAAATGAATCAAATAAAAAAAATTTAATAAAATGTATGTATGTAACTTCTAGAAGCGTTCACAAGTGCATACTAAGGAATAACAACATTCAACACAGCAACACACCAATAACGTGCATATCCAAATCATTATAGCAATTATTGAATCTCGTCTGTTCCGGGATTTAGAACCTTCTCAAACTGCAGCAGTATGATAAGGTACGTGATAAGTAAGCCCATGAACTTGAATGGCAAAGATATGTCTATGTTCAGCATGCGGAGTAGCCTGAAGGAGAGGTCTCGCGTCTCCGTGAACGCGAGCAAAGCTCGCGCGACGCTTCGACCAGATTTATCTGTTAACACAACATAATAGTACTAAACAATTACAACAGTATAACATAAGTATACAACTGGAGAAAAGGTTTAGATATACAACACACGTAAGATCGAAAAGCTGGTTTCTATTTTAGCCCGCACCGTATCGACAAAATGGCTACTAGGTACCTGCGTTAATTTGAATTTATACCAAGACAAACCACTGACACGCACCCAAGGCGCACTGAATACTAAGCTAAAACATTGTATAAAATGGTTACTTGTTCAATCCTTTGATAAAAGCCTTTTTACAAGCCTCATTTACCTAGCTTATCTTCGTAGAGCCTGGAGGCCAGCAGTTCCCTCAACCGCTTTACCTCATCATGAACCTTATCGCCGTAAGTGCAGGGTGAGAATAGAGGAATTAACAGCAATACTGGCAATGATAACTCCCACAACACCTCAAGTGATAAATTCTGGAACACAAATAAGAGTCACATAACTACCTACGTCTACTTACAAATTAAGTAATATACACGGATTTAGTATTTTAAACATATACCCTCTATCTTATAATCACACATTTAGCTAGCCTGGTGTTTAAGTATGTTCTGTCCTTGTCATTGTAATGTCACTAAATAAAGATGGCAACAGATTTAAACAACACTTTAGCTAATGTGTTCTTAAATTATCATAATATTGAACCTTATTATCTAGCTAAATTAAGGCATTTTAGGCCTTGCGTTTAGCTCCACTCGTGTATTCTGGTATGTAAGGTAGCGCGGGCTAACAGGCGACACCCAGACCTTTTTGTTGCTTTAAACGTTGAATGCGTTAGCAACGAGCGGACCGCATATCAAACTCACCCTGATGAAGATTATCTAAAAGAATCGAAGCATTGTAGGTGCCTCCAAAATGTATAGTTTTTGTCGAGTTAAGGGACACTATATTTCTGGAACAACCCGAACCGTTTTTACACCAAGGTTCATGCACGCGGACTCCCGATCAACGCAACGGACGTCATTAATATTACCAGTATAAAATTACCTGTCCACTTTTTATAAAGTTCAATGAAAACATGTATAGAAATCCTAATATGGCTACGAACAACGCTATGATGGACAGCAGCAACTGAAATGAAAAATATCACCAAGTTTAAAATTCACTTTAATATAATTTTCACTCGAAGCGGGATATTTACCATAATAATTAAATACCATACCATACCATATAATATATGAGTTTTTCTACTTTCCCATATTTCGGCACAGTTGCATGCGCCATGATCACGAGATAAACATCATCAACATGATCAGTTTATCTCGTGATAATGGCGCATGCAACTGTGCCGAAATATCGAGAAGCAGAAAAACTCATATATCATGGTAAATATCCCGTTCCGAGTGAAAATTATGTTGAAAACCATGATAGTTTTAGAAGTTATATTCACTTTAATAATTAAATGACCGAAATTCGAAATAAGACAAGATGGATGGGTGATGGAATAACGTAACGATGTGGTGACATTACTTTCAGTCACCATAATTAGCTATTATATTATATTATTACTATTAGCATATTTATATAAATATTTATATATAAGTATCATTGTATCATCTGATTATACATACCTGCCATTTAATCGCATCAATTAAGTAATCGTAAGCTTCAACCACTACATGATAGAGATCCATAAGTCTCCCCATGCTATATTGACTTGCTTCAGAATTCGCACTTCGTTTGAGAGACACGAACTCGTTCAAAATCAGCGAACTTGATTCTGATTTAACGTGCGATAAGGACGCTTCTATGAAGTAATTGATCAACTTTAGCCTTGGCACGAGAATGTTCAGAAGATGCCCGTATAAATCCAATTCAATTGTGCAAGCAATATTTAGAACCACGAAGTGTAAAATTGTTTTACTTTTTATATCCAGTTGCTTCGGTACAATGTAAATAATGAAGAACATTACAACAGTCACGACCGTCTGCGCCAGATTTTGGAGGCTGTGTCGAGACACCTTGGGCCTATATCCCACATCCATATCGAATTTGTTGAGCGTGTTGTAGTACAGCTGCAGCCTTTTAATGCAAACCAACCCGTATAGAGAACAGAAAATATACCGACATATAATAACAGCTATTGTAACACTCAATGAGCGCGTTATGAGAGTTATTATGTTTAAATAAATTATCACCCCGTTTAATAAGATGACGTAAAACACACCCAGCAAATAAGAGACCAACTTTCTCTCTCGTATCAAGGGTAATCTAAAGAATCCAAACACAGCACCAGATATAATAAATATCTTGGATATCGGATCTATGTATATTTTATCATTTTCCTGCACGAATGTGTTCACACGCACTGTGGGAGACGCCATCCTTCTTCCGCAGGTACGAACGAATGACGATAGAACATTATATTTCATAATGGAGTCGAAGCGGATGATTACATAGTTTTATTAAATCTACTCGCAGCAATTCATTAGGTAAATTGATTAGATGTGTCAACCCTGACATGACATGATGATATGAAATAGTTGATTAACAAATTATATGGAAAGCATGACAAAACTTTTGATTATTCCATACCTAAACAGTTTTACTTTCCATTTTATGTTCAAAAGAAACTGAAGTGTTCTTTAGAAGATTTTTTAGGAGTTTCTCAAAAAATACACTTATGATTATTAGCTTGCTCCTTAATTTTGCTAAGGGTTATTATTTTTTTCCCCTTAACTTGACTCCCCTTAACCTCCATAAACACGACAAAGCAGTTATACATGGTAGCCATTCCACATTTAAAAATATTCTAATACTCTTCCTGCTTTCCTTTGTAAATATTTTTTGTTCCTACAAAATTATAATTTTCGTCATATTTTTCTTTATTTTTCTCTTAAACCTGATTAAATGGATAATAAGCATCCGGAGTCAAACAATTGAGGAAACACCTGAAGTAGTAATGCTAATTGATATCGTTCTTTTAGTTTTTTCGCAACAATTCATTTGCCATTCCTATTAAAACGCTATAAGTATTAACATCCTAATTGCTAATACTAGTTTGCACAAACTCTAAACGATCTGAGAACCTAGAAACCTAACTCAACATGCTGAGGGTTGGTCAAAACAATATGAATAATATTGCCACCATCGGAATCGTAGTTGAATTACACAATCATGAGACGCTGGTAGCGATGACATAATCGTAGCGTATAAAAATCCCATAGATCTCGGTTCGCTCAGTTTAAGAGGGTATTTTTATATTATATCCTGTACCCTGCAGATAACAATTTCCGTGCAGTCAGTATAATCCTCAAGTAGTATGAAGGTTTGTATTATAACAAAACATTTTTTAATATTAAGTACCGACACACGGTCAGTACGGTCACCGTAGTGAGGCCATTATTATTGTACCTAAATGCAAATATAGATGATGCCCTTAGCTTTTTACATATAAAATAATGACGTTTTTAAAACTAAAAAGAAAACCGACTCCATTGGATACAATTTGAGACCATAAAAACCATAAGATGTTTGATGATAGTTTAAAAACCGCTTGTCCGATTTCGATAAAATTTAAGTTTTACCCTTTAAAACAAAAAAAACAAAAATATTTTTTCAAATCGGTTCAAGCGTCTTTGAGTAAGGTCGAGTCGGACATACATAAAAAAAAAGATTCCGACGAATTGAGAACCTCCTCCTTTTTGATAAAGTCAGTTAATAAAAAATAGTATCCTGTCGCAGTCAACGCTTTGTCCTCCACTTGACAAATTTATCACGAAAAGTTTTAAGAAGCGGTGAAAAAAGGAAAATTCTTTTGTTTGCCCGAGGCGGGAAGGATGTTGTGACATAAACTTATTATGGAAAGAACCAAGCGCAAGGAAATAACCGATATTATCTATACAATTACAGCTACTTGACTTGTAGCACAGCTTGTGTTCATTGACTAAGTATAGTCCATGAACAATTAATGAATGAATATACTAGACATTTGCAAGTTGAAGTGGCAAAAGGCAGGCCATATAGGTCGCAGAATTGATAACCGTTGGGATACAAAAGTTCTTGAATGGCGACCAAGGACAGGAAAACAAAACGAAGGACGACCCTCCACCCGATGGACTGACGACATTGTAAAGATCGCAGGAAGTCAGTGGATGGACTGGAAATCTATTGGGAGGCCCATGTTCAGCAGTGGACTTCGTAAAGGCTGTTATGATGATGAAGAGTCAATAAACACAAGTGATTTATGTATTCTGTAGACTAGAGTATTATTATTATTATATTATTATTATTATTATTGATTCTCTGAGAGTGAAACAGCACTTCAGACAAATACGAACCAATGTTGGTCCGGTTATAAATATCCAGTTTTTTTTATAATCAAGGCAAATTTATTTTAGCCTTTAAAATAGAATTTAAAAAATGCAGCTACAACAGAAAAGCATAGTTATAATTAAATGGGAGTGTACCTCGCTACGTGTATTTTTACATTTACATTTTTACACCAGAGAGTTTACTTACTCAGTCTATTTCTAAATGTTAAACTTATAAATTTATGGTTCGTATAAACAAAGACTAGCTAAAGGAGCTTTTGATTTCGTAACTCTATTTATTAACATCGATCTCTGAACATGGCTACTACCGTCAAAAGTCGAAGAAAATCTCACATTAGTCCAATCAATACAATTTGTTCAAGCACCACTTTCATTTAATTGCATCGTAATCCAGTATTTAACTGAATTACATTGGCTTTAAATTTTAAATAACTTCGATAAATTCGCGTTGAAGTAATAACGCGGTAGAGTGTATTGTAGAGCACGCACTCACAGCTGTAGGGACTGAATCTATAAATAAAAAGCGATAGGCTTTTTTCTGGGATCAACGCACAACCGCTGAAGCTTGAAAGATGAAAGTTGGAACGTAGCTTTATTTTTTAGCAAAACTACTTCTCTACTGACTCCGACCCCGACTCCGACGATGGAGCGACATTTGCTCAATGTAGTTGACAGGACATGGGTGAGGAAAGCCGATGGTCCGGGTCAGTGGGTGTCTGAGAAGAGATGAACTGCAATAGATCAATGATTATGATGATAGTTAAAGTACATTTAAGAACAAGTATCTACCAAACTTAACTGTACTTATTATTGTACAAAATACCTTGGGAACTGCAGAGTACCTACACTTATTATAGCACCTCTGTTGTATCACACATCATGTAAAATTATTGTTGTTATCGCGAAGTTAATTTATTTAGGGAGCTCGAGATATTATTATGAAACTCCAAAGAAACATTTAAACCAATATTGAGTTCGCGTTTATAAGCGTTTAAGGTCGGGAAACAATTTGATACATGACATATTTTCCGAGTTATCTTAATCCCAATGAAACCCTGGTTTTTCCAAAAACCCGCAACCATTGTGTGATGGCTGGAATAAGACAAAATTTACATAACAAGACAAAAGTAAAAATGCTCCAACAAATTAACTACGGAAATTAAGAGTGGTAACAATAAGGCACCCTGCACACAACCGACATGTCGCTTTGGTCGAAAATACTTTTCCACAAAAATAAATTCAAAACCGCATCTCACAACCCACAAGGGAAGCCTGGGGTCTGCTTCTGGAAATTTTGTTATTGTTGGCAATACCTATAGTTTGCTATTCAATAAAAGGATAAGTAGATAGTTACTTATTGATATTTCAGATGAAAATTGTACAATTTCAGTGTCCACTAAGGTGCCTATTATTACTATTGGCCGTCACATGGGTCACACTCAGCATTTAGCTGATAAACAAGTATACATTTAAAATTAAAAAATCTTTCGTCCCAAATAATCATATATATTAGGTCGGAGTAACATGGTTGTACGATACAATTATACTAGAGTGCGAACTGTGAACTCGAGCGGCAACGAGCGGACCGCGATCAAACTCACCCAGATGAAGATTCTCTAGGTAAATCGAAAGTGTCGGTGCCTCCATCAACAAAATAATACGCAAGTAAAACCCGTGTTTATCAAAATGTAAGGTTTACTTCATTGTAATAGACGTTAGTAATAGTAAATAAAATGTAATATTCGCCGTGGCGGTTCCGGCATAGAATAGGACCCCTCCATCTCCTCCCGTGGATGTCGTAAAAGGCGACTAAGGGAACACACACCGGGGGATTGGGCAGCAGCACCTCCCGAGTACTTAACACAAAATCTGCGGTCACCAATCCGCCTGCCAAGCGTGGTGACTATGGGAAAACCCCCAAAATGATGTACACAAATAGAAGACGGCCCCCAGTTCCCGGCAGTTCCGCTATTCCTGGCATAGGTGGCGGCCACGCTAACGGCGAAACCGGGGGTGCGAAGAATCTCCGGCAGAGGTCCAGCTACCAATCCCAACGACCCCTGGCCCTGGCAACTTACAAAGCACGCACACTGAGGACCGACGAGAAGTTGATAGAGCTGGAAGAAGTAGTGAATAAGTTGCACTGGGATATTATAGGGTTATCAGAAGTCCGAAGAAAGGGAGAGGACAAGATAATCCTAAATTCCGGCAACTTATTCTACTATAACTAGTGGGTTTCTCGTCCACAAATCCCTCGTTAACAACATTGTGAAGATCGAAAGCGTGTCGAGCAGGGTGGTATACCTTATACTCAGAATAACCAAACGGTATTCGTTTAAGGTCATACAGGTGTACGCACCTCACTCGAAACGTCCAGACGATGAAGTGGAGGCTATGTATGATGACATTTCAAATGCCATGCAAGCTTCGAAAACACACTTTACTTTTGTAATGGGGGACTTCAACGCGCGGCTAAGTATGAGGAACGGCGATGAACTGAGAGTGGGGCAATTTGGATTTGGACAGCGGAACCAATGGGGTCAGCGATTGGCCGACTTCATGGAAAAAGAGGGACTCTTTATGATCAACTCCTTTTTCAAGAAGCGGTCGTCCAGGAAATGGACGTGGCTTCACCCCGGTGGACACAAACGCGATATAGATTTCATCATGACAACAAAAAAGCAAATATTTAATGATATCTCAGTGATCAACAGGGTCAAATCCGGCAGTGATCACCGAATGGTTAGAGGCTCATTAAATCTTAACGTAAAGCTAGAAAGGTCCCGTCTGATGAAATCTACTCTTCGCCCAAGTCCTGCCCAAATCCAAAACTCCAAGAGCTTTCAATTGGAACTTCAAGATCGCTTCCAATGCTTCGCCGAATGCGAATCCGTGAACGAAATAAATGACGGGCTGGTGGAAATTGTCCATGACGTTGGGTCAAAGTTCTGTAAGACTCAGCGCAAAGGTAGAACCCAAAAACTCTCTGAGCAAACTCTAAAACTCTTGGTAGAACGTAGCGAAATGAAACTGCAGTCTTTAGTAGACATGTCGAAATACAGTACGCTAAATAAACAGATCTCTAAGTCTATGCGACGCGATTTGCGTCTGTATAATACTTCTAATATAAAGAACGCAATAGAGCGCAACCAAGGCTCCAAAGTGTTCGCGAGAGATCTGTCTATAGGGCAAAGCCTTTTGACGAAGCTGAAGACCGACAGTGACAGGGTCGTTTCCTCAAAGCCAAAGAGGTTTTACGAGAGCTCGAGAAGTTCTATGGACAACTGTACACTTCATCGCCCTGCTACAAGCACGACTAGCGATGCAAGAGCCCGCCTAACCCGACACTATACTGAAGACATTCCGGACGTCAGCTTAAACGAGATCCGAAGATCTGCTCTCAAGCAGCTTAAGAACAACAAGGCACCGGGGGAAGACGGAATAACGACAGAGCTTCTGAGAGCGGGTGGAACATCGGTACTTAAGGTCCTCCAGAAGCTGTTCAACTCCGTCATCCTCGAGGGAACTACGCCAGAGGCGTGGAACAGGAGCGTGGTGGTACTGTTTACATTAACTTTTACTATAAACAACGAGACGCAAGACAGTTTTAAAACACGAGTTCACCCGACGGCGGTCTGAATAAGATGTCAGCCCATCCATCGTGAAATCGTATCTTGACTCAGAACAAGCCAACCAATCAGATTGGTCGTCCAATCACAACGTGGCGTACTTGAGTTTAGTAGAACCTGACTTTATTCATGACCAGATGCGACATATATAAGCTATTTATTGAAACCATTCCAATGAGCCACGATACTTCTCCTATAACTTGGTGGGGTGCCACAAAATAAATACCATCACTCCTCACAGAGATGTTGGATATTCTGCAGACTTCAGGTGATGTTCATTCAATATCATTGAAGTAACAGAATACAAAATTTAGAATCGAGCACTCTTGGGAAAGTGATCAGATTAACTAGGAAAGAGCTGATGATCTTCAAATGGCTGAACAGGTACTCTGGAATCATAGCATAGCAAGAACACTCTAGATTATGTAATACTTTCAAACAAAAAACAAAATCATAATCGGATCATCCGTTTGGGAACTACGATGTCAAAGACTCACACATACGCAGTTACACTAACACAGCTGAACACTTATAACACCCCTCCGCTTGGAACGGGGACTAAAAATACATTATAATAAAATACTTAAGACGAAATAATTTTGTCTCTGTATCCCGCTATTTGTTCGTTAATTGAATGAATAATAATAATTATTATATTAATTGAATAATAATTATAAACAGATATGTATTTTCAATATTTTGCCTACAATTCCTACAAAAAAACTTGTTTGATTTTATTTTTAATTTTATTGTTAATAGTGTATTATTTTAATAATGAAATAAGGTCCAAAATATTCAGTCTTAATAATCTTCTAAAGTTGACATCGACTTAACTTGCACCTTACACTAATAGATAAGGAACAAACGAATTGAAAGATGCATTTGCATCTGACGAATTGGCACCTAAATTCAACTAGAATGTAAGACGTTTCAAAGTGATCCTTGTGATTGTATTGAATAAAGTATCTTTTGACTTTGACTTTGACTTGACTTTTGCTCATCTTTCATTGATAAAAAAACAGTAATAAATTAATAAAAAACTGACTAACTGAACCTTTTATTTTAATTCCTTAAATATTCGATTTTTTATCAAAACGTGTTAGGGTCATTTGCTCAGGATGCCGTCTTAGAAACAAAAGTCAAACTCAGATCGAAAACTGTGCATTGGTTATTGGGTCAGTATAAAATTCGGACGTAGTGTAAAGTGGCCTGTAGCTATAATATGGTGGGGCGATAATATTCCTAAGGCAGCGGGCAGGGATTTGAGGAGGAGAGCTGAAGATCGAGTGGATTGCCAAGGGAGAGGCTCATGTCCAGCAGTGGACTGACACGGGCTGTTGATGATGATGATGATAATCATTTGAAACTGCCGTAAAATACCTACATTAAATATGTTTAATTCTCGATTTGTATTTGAATTTTGTTCTTAAATACGGGCCTCCTTAGGCCCCGTATTCGTGTTTAAGCTGAGTAAAGGTGCCTGATGAGAGATAAGTGACGTGTGCAATTGTGTGTTTGACACGACTGAATTGCTTGAATTTGCACATTTTCGCTTCACTGGAAAGCAACCTTTCGTCATGTACCTATAAGCAATGTTAAACAGTATCAACGACGTTCAAACTTGCTCATCTGTTTCCGATACAATTAATCACGGAACCCTCATTACCCGCCGCTGGCACAGTAAAGCAGCCTCCTGAATCCTAATGTTCAAGTCCGGACAATGTCAAAGTGTCACCGCTCAAGTTTGATTAATGAGCATTCAATATGAAAACCTTTCGTGAAGAATATTTACAACAGATTTCCGAAGGGAAATGAATGAAAGTAAAATATTTGAAGGAAGCCGGCGGGCTATTTCTAAATAACGATATCTTTTCGTAAAAGACGTCCATACTACTCATAATAACATATATATTCGAAATTATCTGTTTGTCTGTCTATTGTTTGTTACTTATTCATGGCTTAATGGCTGAACAAATCTTGATAAAGGCAATAAAGATATATCTTGGGACGAGCATAGGATTTTTATATATATATGCGAAGCCGCAGGCAGCTAATTTAGAACCACGGCTCATCGAAATAGAGATTTCTATAAGTAAGTATACTATGCGAAGGTTATGCTTCTAAATACGAATTTACAGAGGCGCGAGGCGTGATGTGATACAAATTACTGGAATAATATTATTCTGTGGTGCTAGCTCTACTATGTTCATTCAAGTAAACGAAGAGCAAACATCGATTTAACTTGCTGATGAGGTTCCAACTCTATACGAGTTGGAACCAACAATAAAGCTTCTAAGGCATAAAAATAATATCACAAAAAGATTAAGCTGACATAAAGTCAGAGTCAAACCATACTGATCCCTTTGATTCATCTTACATGCTAAATCAATTTAGGTTCCAATTCTTCCTAACCCAAAGTGCGAAAATAATTGGTTTTCAAGTGCTTTTTTGTATGACGATAAACGATAAACTATTAAACATACTCGTACAAGGTAACAAATAGGATGTTTATTATTTAGTTTAATAATAAATATCTAGTAATACAAGGTAACAAAAGGTTATACTCGTATATTTCAAATCTGTCAGTTAACTGTCAGAGGCAGAGCAACACAAGGAATATGTATAACAAGCATCCTTGGAGCAATATGAGGCCATGCATTCCTATTAACAATATAGTAATTTAATCGTATATTTATTATTCACAATATTAGTTTCCTTTTTGTAAAGGGTCTTCCAATAGGCACATCCGAACTTTGACAGTTGGTAGCGGCCATCTTGTTGAAGCTACATCTGTCAAATTGGTTGTAATTTATTCATTCTGTTTTGCCAAATCATCATGGATAGCTATAGCATTCAACAACACGTGCAAATGATAAAATTGTTTTATCAAAATGAGTGTTCTGTTCGGGCAACGCACCGCGCGCTTCGGCCATTTTACGGTCGCCATAATCGTCCTACCGAGAGGACTATTCGTCGTGTGGTGGATAAATTTGAGTCCACTGGTTCGGTAAAGGATCGACCAACACCCGTACGTCAACGAAACGCAAGGTCTGCCGAAAACATCGCCGCTGTCCGTGAGAGTGTGCAGGAGAATCCGAGGCAGTCGATTTCGCGTCGCTCACAAGAACTCGGCCTTTCACAGACCACCACTTGGCGAATTTTGCGTCGTGACTTGGGCCTGCACCCGTATAAAATTCAACTCACCCAGGAATTGAAGGTAAACCACCATAGACACCATAGACGACCATAAACGACGTGTGTTCGCTGAATGGGCACTGGAGCAGTTAGCAACTGACCGTAATTTTCACAGAAAAATTATCTTCAGGCCCATTTCTGGATGAATGGGTACGTAAACAAACAAAATTGTCGAATTTGGGACGATACCAATCCACATGAGATCCAAGGGCGTCCAATGCATCCCGAAAAAGTTACAGTTTGGTGTGGGTTTTGGGCTGGCGGCGTCATCGGGCCATATTTCTTTTAGAACAACATTGGCCAGGCCATCACTGACAACGGCGAGCGCTATAGGTCGATGATTTTTTTGGCATGAACTGGATCATCTGAACACCAACGACATGTGGTTTCAACAAGACGGCGCTACGTGCCACACAGCTCATGCCACATTGAATATTCTGCATGAAAGATTTGAGGGCATGGTCATCTCACGTGGAGCTGATGTGAACTGGCCACCGAGATCTTGTGACTTAACCCCGCTAGACTTTTTCTTGTGGGGTTTTCTTAAGTCGCAGGTCTATGTGAATAAACCACAAATCACAGCGGCCCTCAAAGCCAACATCACCTATGCCATAAGTCAAATTCAGCCTGATTTATGCGCAAAAGTCATGGAAAATTGGATATCTCGCATGCGCTCCACCCAGAGAAGCCGTGGCGGACATTTGAATGATGTCATATTCTACACATAATGGCATCACAACATCTTTCAAATAAATAAATAATTTCGATAGTATATCACACACACACTTTGTTTTATTTAAATTTAAAGATAGGACACGCTTAATGAAAGATCCTATATATGCTTTAAATGTTTTAATGGGTAGTTTAGTCGCATTACACACATAAACAAGTAGAAATAAAAACAATTTATTAACCGAGTACTAAGTACGATTATGCAAGTGCAAGCTACTCCTCTGTTAAGCCTTGGTATGTTTATTTACCTACCTACGAAGCGTCGCACGCATTTAGACTAAATGGACGAGTCGAGGGAACTCCTCAACGATTTACAGCAATTACCTGGTGTTTGGGCTTGATTAATTTGTATTGATGAGAACTGTACACCTTGATGGGTTGTGACTGTCATTATGGGTCTGATGATATAGGCGAAGGTCAGTCAAGGGAACTCCTCAACGTTTTACAGTAGCTACCTTGTGTATATACATGAAGTCGGTTGTCTTTTTAGTATTTAGAACGTAATTATTCAGCAATGTATTTTTCTGTTTGTACTGTTTGTATGTGCTTGAGTAACACATAAATGAGTATATATATATATGTTCTATGTATATGTACCTAGTACCTGTATATCTATTATATACCTAGTAGTTTACCAAACGGTAAGTACAAGTATAGGCTCAGGTATTGGGTAAAGCAGCTTTACTATTGACAGAAAGGGAAAACGGAAAGTAATAGAAACAACCAAAGATCTTTCGGAACTACGTTATTGTTAATAACTACTTGACCTACTGGAAAGTGAGCCCTACGTGAAACAAATGAAGTTACGTTTGTTTTATTATTTGTAAAGAAATGTATGATCCTCTATCCTTAAAATAACATAGTCATGAAATATATATAAAAGGCGATGTGTGTATGTGTATGTTCCCTATAGACTCCGTAACGGTTGGACCGATTTAGATTAAATTTTTAAGATATCTTCAGATTGGCCTAGCGGGTGATCCTGTGAAGTTTGGTAGCGATCATATCAAGAGAACTTAGGAACGGCTAGCGAAGCCGCGGGCTGGGCTAGTTAGCTATAAATATGAATAATATAAACAAGATGTCAAAATATTTAAACAATGTAATATTATATGTGTGTGAGTAATATCTGATTATATGCCTTCACGGCCTTATCCTAAAACGAAGATTAAAGAAAGAACATCTAGGTTTAACCCGATAAGAAACCAAAGACAAACTCCCTACAAAGACTTAGAATTAAACCTGGACTTTCTTAAGTCTTCATTTTGGAATAAGGACTATTAAACCATGCATGAGACTTGAACAAGAAACCTGTACACTTATCTAAGGTGCTTCCTCTGACCCCCATTACCTACAAGTTACAAGTTGAAATGGCAACCATATCCAAGTTTCAAGATTTAACCGCGACCCGTTGTAATTAAGTGACCTTTGAACGTGTGCAAGCCCACTCACACGACTTAAAGGTGAGTGATACATACTTTGTTCAAGAGGATCCATTTTGACGGAACACTTGAATATTTATGTTGAATTCTATACGATTTTCAAAATATATCGTCATTCGATATTTCATCGATGATAATAGACTTTTTATCTCTAGTTCTTGTTTATGGTATACTAGCTGTTGCTCGCGACTTCGTACGCTTTTTTTTTAAAGGAATTTTAGCTTAAATGCTTTCCCAGGATGCAATTTATCTCCTTGCCAAATTTTATTGATAAGTTTCAAACCAATCAAACCCACCACCCATTAAAAAGTTTCCGAACAAACAATCACACCCCATTTTACTCTTTTGTGAAAGTTTTTTTGAAAAATCCTGAAACAGTCAGTCAGTCAGTCATCTATCAGTCATCTATTTACCTAATATTTATTTTGTCACAAGCTGATGGGCTAAAACATTATTAACCATACCAAAATAAATTGGCCAAGCGCATCTGACGACGCACAGTGAAGGTTTTCGAAGTCAGTAAGGCTAAGAATGACTTGTGGTCAGGACCTAAACCAATTCAACATCATCTAATTAGCATAGCAAATGTTTTAAGGTTTTCAGATCAGGCTGCTACTCAAAATCTTGTAAAACCTTAATTTAAAAACGTCGTAGTATCTTTGAAATACCTGTCCAACGATATGCCACACAATATTTTACTACACCCTAGTAAAATATTTAAAAAAATCAACCCCACTTTACAAGTAGAGGTATCACTAAAACCGTTATTTTTATTTTATAACTTTCTAGGAATCTCTAATCCGTATTACCGTGCAAAATTTAATCACGATAAAACGAATAGTCTGCGTGTAGGAGTAAGATTAAGAGTGGACAGACAGACATACAGACGGAGATAGCAGAAAGGGTTCTCAGGTTTTCCTTTTGGATTTCAGAACCCTAAAAATCACCCAGAAAGTTGGTAATGGGTAATAAAAGTTATTGTTAAATAAATAAATAGAGTAGGTACCTAAATATAAATGCCTCAAGCTTCTAGCCTGTCGCGTACTGCACAACCCATCCGTCCCAACATTTTGTCCAAACGCGAGACACTTTTAATTTCTACTATCTTTGTTTTGCACAAAGAGACGACATCTTTGCGTTGCGCTGTCCAACATCTTAGGGGTGTGCTCCACTGTCAGTAATAAAATTTAATAGATCTCTACTGCCTTTCTTAGAAAATCAATGAATTTTGACTTGGCGATTAGTTAGATTTCGAAGCCCAGTGCAAACTCGGAAGATATAACTACTTACTTACTTACTTACTTACTTATAACTTTAAAGTATATGTTTCCATGTTTCATGTGTTCAAGTAAGATAATATAATGCTAGTATCGTATACAGTAGTATCTATCCTTTATCTGCTTATTTGTAAAGGTAGCATTTACAACAGTTTACGGTAGTCACGATGCGTTAGTGAATAGACACGCTTAGTAAGCAGCACTCGGTTGGCAATTCACTAACTTAGCGGTGCACTCCGCTCCACTTCCCATTATCTAGTTATTTAGCGTGCTTATAGTCGTTTGTGCGAGTATCCTACATATATTGAAGTTGAGTAGGTAGGTACTTACTGTATTTTGTCCTACTTTTATTAGATACCTACTTGCGTAAAGTCAGATACAAGAGTAACCACATTTCTTTATAGAGCTAACGTATAAGTAGATATACCCTATCCTACTTATACTATCCTGCCTTCTGATACTAAAATGAATGCGAAAGTTTGTGTAGTTGTTTATGTTTCTAGTTTGTGATGTATAGTCGATATATACGAGTATGTGGTCCTGGATGTAGAGACCTGGATCAGAATAATGTATATGTAACTTTTTATGTACCTACGTAGGTACAACGCGTGCGAAATCCGCTTTATAAAGTACTAACGACCCGCTCCGGCATCGCATTGTTGCAATTTATAATTATGATAATGATGTAAAGATGAGTACCATAAACATGAAGCACATTATTTTATATATCATCATCATCATCATAATTTTCACAATGCACAATTTGAATAAAATCACCAAAGTTACAAATAAACACCCGAAATAACTAAGGAAAAATAAATAATTTAAGAGCGCAATGTTTACTTCGCAAAACGGCTAAAAATAATCACTAGCTTGTCTTTATCTTCTTGCACGCGTGTGCCATAATGATCCTAATTCACTCAAAACAATATTACAAATAAAACCTAATCTAAACTAAACATAATCGAAAGTAAAGATTGTAGGATGCGTTTCCATGGACGTGTTGATATTGCACAAGTCATCTCCTCATCACTCCGCTTCAGTTACGCAAACCTTGACCATAATATTTAACATCTGTCTATTATTTTTCCCAAGTGAGACACGCACCTTACACTCACCAAGTTCCAGATAACTTTGAATTTATTACAGTTTGTTTTTGTTTGACGTTTTCACATAAACAGAGTTTGAAAAGCTTTTCAGATTCAATTGTCTTTGCTAACGTCGAAGAATTATGTTTTTTACTGGAAGTCGATACCTTTGTCGTCTTCACTGAAATACAAACTTTAGTTAAAATTAAGTTAATAAACTCAGTGCACATTCTACAAATAAAACTCTTCTGCATTAGTAATCTAATGGCAATATCTATAGGAAACACGGTAGTACTAAGAGTAAACTCTCGGATGTAATCCCAAGACAAATCCTTTCGAACTTCGATTCGAAACTACAGCCTAACATGTCTACAAATAAGAAATCCACTGAGTATTACGTACCCACGCACTATACTACTACTACTATAGATAGGTACGTTCACAGGTAGGAAATATTCTACAGAAACATACGATACGAACCTACTTACTTCTCTTTGGTAGATAAATAAGTGGTACTAATTCATTTTGACCCAAGCGCGCGATCGCATTATTTTTTAAAAACATTAGGTATGTTAATTTCCAACTGCAGTAAAGTGAGTGCGATTTCATATTTCCACTATTTTTCTTTATAATTTCGAACAGCTTTCGTTCTAGCATCACAAAGGACTCAGCGTCGCAAAAATCAGGAAGTGCTTTTTGTGCAGTCAAAGGAGATGGCAAAACAAAGCTTGAGTTCGTTATCTCTCGCCTGACGCGACTACTAAAGTATTTTGTAAAATGTATAAGTATAAAAATAATTTATATGGCATTGGTACGAAATTATTTTATAGTGTAGAGTATTTTTGGTCTATACCTGGCATTTGAGTGACCTCCTTTGTTTAAAATATGGCAGCCATTTGTTGTCAACATTTACAGCGATAATTTTTAGTTTGAGTAATTTGGATTTTGGTAGGGAATAATCTACTTTTGAAATAACCAGTTAAGTTATAAGTTGGTTCGGGTTAGAAAATAAGAAATGAGCGATGAAGCTTCAAAACCTATGAAAGAATCAGGTACTCTCACCAAATCATTACCATCTACACAAGAGATGGAATATGAAAAGCATAATTCTGATGATACAGCGTTGAAGTCGTGGAAGACGAGTGGACTGCAAGTGGGCAGCCTTTTGAGAGTTTGGGCTGAAGTATCCAGGATCAATTATTTCACTTCACAGTCGCTGGACATCATTACTTTAGGTCGGTGTTGCAAATAATTTTTGGTCTTCTAGCAACGACAAATGAAATTGTACGTTATTACAAACATTTCTTGGCCTGCATAGAACAATACAAATCTTACATCTCCTGCAAAATTGCATAAATACAAATGTATTCCGCACAAACTGAATTCCGGAGGAATTTCCAATATTTCAGGTCAGGGCATAAGACATCGGAGCATTGGTTTGTCTGGGAAAGAAACTACGATAGAATGTTTTGCTCCTTCTGAACTGCGCAACAAAAGTATAGAGGATTTATTTGCGGAACAAGTGAGTCAATTTTCTCTACAGTGCGTAGAAACATAATAATGCTTGTAACCGCTAGGGAAAAGCATTGTACAAATATTATCTACAAAAAAAATCCTATAGTTATGAACAGAAATGTAAAGAACTTTAAATATACGTGAAGCAGTTAAGAGCCCGGCGAAGCTCGCTCGCAACTTCAATTCGAGGCGCGTGCAAAAATCGCTCCAAATATCTCTATCTCTGTAAATGATCTAAGCGCGCGCGGGGCGTGGGAGAGGCGCGGGACGCGGTACTACAATACCAAAATACAACCGTAGTGACGTGCTTGTTTGTGTGTGTGTGTGAGTAGCTGTAGGTTGTTAGGTATACTTCTGTCATTGATCATTGATGTCATTGACAATTCGAAGGCGGTAGGTAATTAAATACAAGTTCTGTCTGCGGCTTCGCTTGCCTTTTTTTGAGATAAAAAGTAGGTAACATATACATAGGTATTTTAATCTTCCTACAACTATGCAAAGTTTCGACCGAGGGGACAACCTCTGTGGCGCAGTGGGCCAAAGGCCGTGTGAGACGTGAGGAAGGTTGCGCGAGAATCGATCTCGCTTCGGGACAAATGTTTGTATGACAATTGTTTCTATGATCTGCAATTATTTGTCTAGGGTCTGGGTGTTTCTATGTATTACATGTATGTATTTACAAAAAATATATTTTAAATACTTGCAGATCATAAAAACATTAAGTCCCGTGGCGGGAATCGAATCCGCAACCTTTTGCCTACTGCGCCACAGAGGTCAAGTGAAGAATTTCCGTAAACAAAGGCAAAGTCGTAGTAGTATGTAATGAGGTAGGTTATTGTTTCCAAACAACAAGGCAAATCGCAATCCAAGTCAGTGGCACAGGTACAATAGAATACACGTACCGTGTACATACAATAATAAACGTTGCATTAGTGTGTGCGTCCGAGCGATCACACAACCGAAGTGTTTCCATCCCCCGACCCCGCCCCGTGCGTGCGCGATAGCAACATTAGCCGTTCAAAAGTGGTATGAATTTATGTACCTTAATACCAAAAGTTATGACTGAAAACATTTAGTATTCTTCACATGTTATTCTATAACTAGATGATATAAGCTATGGTCCTTAACAAAAAACACGTAAGATATTGTTGTTTTTAATACGAAACAAATAAGAAGAAAACTTGTCAATTTTAGCAAAAAAATGTGCAAACTGTGATTGGCTCTTATTTCATTCTTATTTCATTAGGTAATTCGAAATAAAAACTATCCTAAAAAAATACTATTTAAATTCAAATAACACAACAATATAGTGGAAATTGCTTGAGTTACAAATCATTGTGGTATTACGTTTGTCGGGGCAATTCGTCCTCCGTTGGCCTCTTAAGCTATCTAATCTAAAACAATCTAAAGACCAATTAGGTCAGTTCAATGACAGTGGGTAGTGTCCCCAAAACATTAGTATTGTCACGTTGAATAACAATGCTAATACGCTACGCTGAGGCAGACATGAGCCAGTTTTTTAGTTTCGCGATGTTTCCACCAGACAGACGGCTCGAAATTATTTTGAAAACGCGATGAACTCACGTTCCCTCGATTCTAATAAGCTCTACTAAATGTTATTCATATATTAAGAAGCCCTGCATGGTGATTATAGAACTCACCACTCACTCAGGATACAACCAATGGATGTTTTGATAAGCATTAGGCATTCATTCATGGATTGGTATTACGATTACGTACGCTTGGTTTCTATTTATGTGACTATTCACATGTCATATCAACATGTCTTACAGTCAACATCAACCTTCCGTAATACCAATTCGTCAATAGCAACTAAAAGCATTCAGTACCAATGTTTTGATAGTATCCGAATTACATAATCGCCCAGCTGATCTCATTCCCCCTTTTGCAAGCAGAGCGCTTAATCTCCACGACAGAATAAAATCGTTTGAAATATTAACAACGTCTATCATAAATTATGCATATTTACGTAATCCTAAATTACATTTTGCAATTACTGCGGAAAGTCTTCTTTATGAGACAGTAAGTAGGTACATAAATATTATGAAATTCTTGCGAGCGTATGTCGAAAGTCGTCTCTAAATTTAAGATGAAAATATGCGGGTTGTAAAACTTAACATGAAAGTATTTTTACCGACAACCTTACGGAGCTTCAGGTAACGACGCGCCAAAAACCTTTGCTATGACATGGGTGGTGGTAAAAATGGAAGATAAATAGGGTCATTCTGGTTAACAATTTGATGTGTTTTCTCACGGGTAGGGTCACATTTCATGGTATACCACCGGGGCCATGGGTTATATGGCTTATCCCTAGATAGTTTATTTAAGTGGATACAAAACAAGCCTTCTATTATTTTATGGTTGATGAAAGCATAGACATAAAGTTACCAATATGTTTACTGTTGATGTTTTTAGAGAGGTTTATTTCAAGGTGTTTTATTACCATCTTCACTACTTAAGTATCTTGTTGCTTAATCAAAGAGCTCTTGACGTGGTTTTAGTCCTTAGGTAAAGCAAGTTTTTCACAGATGTGGAATTAAATTCCAGTTTCCAATAAAAGTTACTTCCCTGCTAAATGAGGACCAGCTGTGGTGCTGTTTCTACACGTTTCCTGAACTGTACGCTGATGTGTACTCTCCTGTAGTCCGGATCCGCGATGTTCTAGACGTGCCCGAGCTGATTGGCGGGGTGCTCACAAGAGATATGGTCACTGCCTGTTTAACGTACCTGAAGCGTACACCTATTTTGGGTGAATTTGTTTATATTAAACTGGATCTTTCATCAAAGGTTACTTACTTTTGAAACTTAGATCAATAAGTATAAACTTTCTTAAATAATGTTGTAGTTTATGTTACATAATATAGACTAAATATTTATATTATACCTACTTTCTAATTACATATTAAAATAACACATTCAATATTATAGGTACTTTAACAAACCTAACGTTTTCAGCTCCTGATAAATATCCAAGTGTTGCAGCACTACAAATACCTGGTTTATTTGGACTTATCGTCAAATTTGCTGACAGAATTGAACGTTCTCTCTAACCTCCTATACCTGCAGTTTATATCAGTAGCCTTCAACAGACTGAGCACTGTTTTGGAATATGAAACCCGTAATTATCACCTTATTTTTTCAATATTATTATGCAGGCTTCTGCCTGTGTCTTTGTAAGCGTAGGACGTACGTTAAAAGTATGCATTTAAATGCACAATAAATATTAAATCTATCTTCTTATTAAATTTCATCAGGATACGTTCAGCTGTTCAATTGTGGAAACGTAACAAACCGACTGAAGTTTTTCGAACACATAATAATATAGTATAGAAATATGTAAGTATATGATATCTAAAATAATACCAAATAGTATTGTGCTTGCAGCTCAATGGTTCCTAACCGAAGTACACTACAAGTTCAATTCTGTGAAAAAAATAAGAGATATCGGCATGTTTTGGTCCATCACTGTTCTGGATTTGTCTCACAATAACATCAAGGGTATCACCGGGCTGGAAACTTTAAGGTTATTAATTGATATCCTGTTGGGACGCGCATCCTTTGTTTTTAGCATTAGATTACACTAAGCAGCTTTATCTTTGTTAACCCAGATACCTCCGACGTTTAGATTTATCCTTTAATCACATCCAACGCTTGGAGAACTTGAACCATCTCAGACTTCTCTGGTTAGATGTTTCATATAACAATATTTCGAGTTTCGAGTTCGGACAAAATGCGGGACTTTGGACTCTATTGCACCTCGAATATCTAAACGTAAATGAAAACAACCTTACTTCGATGAAAATTTTCTCTGGATGCACGAGGTATGTGACCTAAAAAGTTTATTGCTTTCCCGACCTAGATTCTCATGTCAAAGCCTAATCCGAATTGATTTTCGGCCGAATTTACAATGAGCGAATGGGGAATTCAGAAGCGAGTCGAGCGAGAAACACATTTTATTTTGTGGTACGCTTTCTGGTTTTATTTCTAGGTACCTCAGTTTACCTACTTAGCTTTTATGAAGCCATTCAAACGGGACAATATATACTTTTTCCCAGATGGCACTGTGCTCTAAACTTTAATGTCCATTTGTTTAACTTTTGCAGACAGTGGGTACTTACTTGTGTTTTTAACCCTGATAGTAAGTTCCTATTAATAGTGAGTGCATTTTATAGACTTCGCGAACTACATGCCAAAAACAACAGCCTAAGCATGCTGCTAGAGCTAGCTGTCTACATGCGTCAAATGCGAAAATTAATCATCATAGACCTCCGTGCTAATCCCGTCTGTGCCATGGCAGGCTACAAGGACGTGGTCATCAACACGTTTCCCTTGCTCTTGTGCCTCGATGCTGAAGACCTTGAACCAGTGGAACAGGTACACATAAAGCTATTTTAACATTCTGAACCTCTACGTATTTTTGAGTACTCAATGATATGGAAGTGGCAGTGGCAAACTGCCAGCTTCCAGTACAGCTCTTACAATTTAGCAGCCATAATCTCTTTTAAAAAATAAATCTTACAGTAGATTAAAGAACTCTAAATCAAACAATTGGACCGACGCTGGCCGGGTATACTCGAGATTCAGGAATAGCTAAAGGACTGTTCATATTCGCGCGAAAACTTTTACCGCTCGGAACGAAAAGTGATTCAAGTGGAAACTGCAAATTGCGAAATGTGGTTAACAAGAGGTATAAACCGGATAAGTAACTCCAAAGCGAGTGGGTATCGAATGAGCGCGCCCAGCACAATTGGCGGGAAAAGTTTACAAATAACGAATTTGCATGTGCTACTTAGATCATTAACGACTTTTAAGTAAATAAAATTTCCTAGGTACCTAGGATTTCCATATTTGCCAATTTCACATCACATATTATTAAAGATAATTACAGGAAAAAAATAATTAAGAATAAGATCGACCGACATACTGCTTCTTTAACTGTACTACGGGTGCATCAATGATCACACCTCCCAGTCCCCCCATCCTACCAGGTACCTAACCTGCAAATATATTCGTATATATACGAATATAATGTTGATTCAGATGCCAGTTCGCAGTAGTAGTACCTTATACCAAATATAAGCAATGATAATTACACAAGATGATAAATTCACAATGAACGACCGACAATGAAACAGTATAAACAAAATTATGATGTAGCAGCTGCGAAGAGCATTTTCCACGAGATTTTAAAGCGAAAAGGACACTATTTCCGCAGCGGACTGCCAAAATGAACATGACACCTGACGTGACGACGTTTGCGACACGTCGCTTGCTGCGGCTGCTGTACGTGGAACAATTGTCGCGGGCCCGCGTGCCGCCGAGCGTGCCTCCCGCTGACACCACTGAAGTACCTCTTGTTGTGTTGGTTGGCTACGAGGCTGTTGGCAAAGGTAAACTGTATTCGTGTAACGATATAAGGCCGATATAAGGTTAGTCATATCTATATATTAATACGAGAAGCAAACACTTTGTGCCCCTTTTTATGAAAATTGCGCGGACGGAGTAGTATGAAATTTCGCACACTTGTAGTTTATATAGAGAAAGAGTGCAGAATGCAATTTTTTTATTTTTTATTTAAATGAATTATGGTCAAATTTCACCAGTTAGTGAACACTAGTAAGGTTAAGTTACGTGAACACAGGCTCTTTAGGCGGTACACTCAGCAAATGACCTTAGCGCGTTTTGATGGCGATTGAAAATAACAACGGATAATGTTTTAATTCGTTTATCTTCGATTTATAGTATTAGCATTTTTGTTTATTTTTTCACTACGTAAGCTGAATGTGAAAACTACGGCAACTTTATCAGATGATGATGGTGATAGCATATTTTAGACCGTATTTTCGAAAATTACAGAAATAGCAATGAAAAAATTCACAATTTGAAACGAAAAAGTTTAAGAAAAAATATTGAAATGTATCATATGTATTATTATTATTATTATTATTATTCCTTCCATTAAAGAGCAGAGCGCACCTAAATAGTGGTTAAAAAAAATTTTTTTTCCATACAGAAGGTCAAATGCTGAGTGTACCGTTATAAGGTAAAATACAATCGGGAGTTAACTTAGTATCATAATAATAATAATAATAATAATAATCCTTACTATAATATTATAAACGTGAAAGTTTGTATGTATCTTTGTTACTCTTTCTCGCAAAAACTACTGAATGGATTTTAATGAAACTTTACAATAATATAGCTTATAACATCAGAATTAACACATAGGCTATAATTTATTTAGATATTTGTGTGAATTGTCCAAAATATAACGATTAGTGTCATGTTAGTAGGAAAAAATCTGCCATCTGCGAGTTATTCTGGCGTGTGCTGCAAAATACGTTAGAATTACGCGTAGACGAAGTCGCGGGCACCAGCTAGTAATTAATAAACTTTATAGAGAACATAACATTTTAGGTACATATTTAATTTAACTACTAACTATTTAATTAACTGCTATGGCTACAGTGTAACAGTGTAATATGCCCTGCAGATAGCGGTTATCATATATGACGATATCTTCCAGACAACTTTGTATGTATGATAGCTGGTAGTCTGTAAATAGACTATTTAATCGTCAACCAAATAATATGAGTATTCATTAAAATATTTGACTAACAGGATTTAGTCAGAATAGTTACAATTAAATGCATTTTAAACCAAATTCTAATGAGCAATAATAGGTAATTTCGTTTACCAATTGCGTATGATTGATACGTAAGTGCTACGAGCCTGCTACGAGCCTACAAGAAGCGTAGGCGTTTCGTAGACATATATTATATCGAGAGTTACCTTAACCTAGACAAAGGCATTGTTATTTTTAATTTTTACACTTTCGTTACAGTTGCTTTTCTTTAAAATATTAGAGATATTTATTTAGTGCAATCAGCTCCTATCGTTTGCAAAATACATTTGCAACTGCGACTTTTGATCTCATTTACAGTATTGGACGCAGAGCTAATAAAGATTAGTATTTTTCTCGTTAAACTTGCAGTCCACGTAGAGCAGTTGCTAACGTCATTGCACCAAACATTTTGCAATCTTTCCGGTCCTGTTGAGATAGTTTTTTATAATTCACCATCTCATAACTGATTTCTCTACTATGTAACTATAATTACATTTTAAAAACTAAACAACCAACTTCATTTATATAAAACTAGCGGACCCGTGCCCACTTCATTGGGTGGTTACATCACATCTCCCATTTCCTATGTCCCAAGTACCATGTCCCATCTCCCACCTCCCATCTCCCATCTCCCAAGGAAGGGCACATTTATTGGCCAAGCATCTCTGACGCGTACCCTGCACACGCTGAATATGGTAGCAGACAATATTGACGTATTCCAATGTCCTTTGAAGGAATTCGCAAAAGCTACTTTATTATGTGTTATGTTATTTTGTTATTATCGTATAATGTGATTAATGATAATTTGTAATCATTTGTAAAATTATGACTACACTATAGTATTGGGTAAATCCTGTAAAAATAGTTGTAAGAAGACTGCTAATAAATAAATAAATATTTTCCTGCGGAAATATTGTAATCAAAGCTTGATATACAGTCAAATTTACCTTATTTACCCACCTAGTTTACTAAATGTAGTTTAATTTATCAGTAATATTATCCATGCAGAACTCGCGTTTATATTTTAATTAGTTATGTCAGTAAATTCTAATTACCCTTACTAAAGGCATTGGGCCGGATGCTAGTATCCCTATTTACTAACCTGTCATGGCGGCGACGCGAGATCGCACTTGATTGGGTGGAATTAGACAACAATAGTGCCAACATCACGGCAGGGGACAACTTACGGTGAACGGTCTATAGTGTGTCGAGTCGAGATCATCTCGTCGCTGGTAGGTATAGGAAACTGTTATTAAAGAGTATAAACTGCGATATATCACGGCATGTTAAAAAAAAATATTTATTTAACCTAATTTCAGGAGCTCTAGCCCGGCGACTTGCGTCAGAATGCAGCGCGCACGTTGAACTCGCTATCTTGCATACAACTGCGCCTTACCACCATCCCAATCACTACAAGACAATTACCAGGATAAAGTTCGACGAGATGCTGTTAGCTGGAGATTTCCTAACGTATACGGAGATGGACGGAGAGTCGTATGGACTGAGTTTAGTATTGAACCAATTATCTAACTAATATTATAATTGCGAAAGTAACTCTGTCTGTCTGTTACGTTTTCACGCCTAAACCGCTGAACGGATTTTGATGAATTTTGGCATAATGAGAGACTTTGGAAAAGGGCATGGGCTACTTTTTATGTAGGTACCATGCGTGCGAAGCCGCGGGCAGCTAGTGCACGGGCTAGTTCATAATAATAATGAGTAATGTGAGTAAATTCTTTTTCTTTGACCCATATTGTTCAAGTTTTCTCAGGGCAAGGCGGTGCTTAACTCTCAACTTCTGTGAGGATTAGGCTGATTACTATTTTGTTTCTTTTTTTATGTTATCTTGTGTTAGATCAGGTATATACCTAAGCATTATTTAAGCTTGTGTTCACATATTTATTACGTATTCTTATGATTCTATCAGCGGTAACATATTATTGGCATTCTGTTTTTAACAAACTATTTAAACTAATTGTGTCTAGCTGTTGGTTTTCCTTAGCAATAAATAAATAAATTTAGCCATGTGTAAGAAAATACTTAAATAAACTCAATAAATAAAAAATGCCGAAAATAAAAAAGTTTCTTGCTTAAATCATGTTAAACCGAAAACCTACTCAGTAAAATTTGTCGAAAAAAAGGTCTCTTACTTACTTTTATTAACAAAAACCCTAAGTAAAATACATCCTTTCATTATGAACCTGCAGCGAGCTACCCCACTTACATAATTGAAAATGTGCCCATCTAATAAGGTACGATTTTTACAGTAACGTTGTTCGCAGGTAGAGAAGATGCTTTTATTAGAGCCGGGAAAGTAAGGATCGCGTGTATGGACTTACCAGGAGCTCTGATGCTTAGATTGCGCGGCCGGCAGCCATATTTTATTTTGGCATCCTGTTTGGACAAACTGGCTTTGACTAAAAGACAAGAGTTCCGTAAAAGGTAGACCTACTTGAATAGATGCTTCAAGATAAGTACTGCTATTTATCTTGTGGTTTATTACTTTTAATTACGCTTAAGAATCACGTAAAAGGTTTTATTATACTAAATTAGTTCGAAATAATCCATACTAATATTATAAAGCGAAAGTGTCTCTGTCTGTCTGTTTGTTACGTTTTCATGACAATTCACAAAACACCCCCAAGCCTAGCCCCTAGCCCCAAACTAAGCATAGCGTGTACTTTGTTGACTAAATGGCTGATAGAATACTTATTTATTTTTAAATACATACATAAGATACACCCAGAAACAGAACACACATCTATGTTCGTCACAGAAATGTGTGTTCTGCGAGGGAATTGAACCATCAACCTACAGCGCAGAAGGCAGAGCAACTACCAACTGAGCTGACATTTTCAACTGGTATTGAAACATGATCCACATAACACCATCTAGCCCCAAAATTAGCACAGTTTGTAGAATAGGAACCAAATTACTAATAATAATAATAATAATAAATCCAGACATAATTATCACACAGAATCATATAGCCCTAAGTAAGCTTAGCTATAGCTACTTATATATGTTTTTTTATTATAAATATATACATATTATACATAGAAAACACTCAGACCCGAGACAAATATATACATATCATGCGAATGATATAATACTCACACGTATATATTTGAATACACACTTAATATACTTTATAACACCCAGACATAAGACAAACATCTACGTTCATCACAAATCTGTTGCCATAGGTATGTATATTATAATAAAATAGGATAGGTTATTTCATAGAACGATGACACTTTGCAATTCATAATTATCAATTTTAGCTTTTATCAATCTTTGTTTTTGATCTTGTATCTTTGGTTTTGTGAATCACCTGCCGGGATAGTAAACAAATTCTGGGACACTTCTTCTTCTTCTTATCGTGTCACTAGTTATTTTTAACCTGTGTGGTGAAAGGATTAGAGTGGGCCTCAGAGGCTCCTTTCGTGCACTTAGGTAAGTAAGCCTTAATGTAAGCTCTCGACCTTGCCGACAGGACCCGCAAGAAAGACGAATGAGTACACGTGGCGTCGGTTCGGTTGCAGGTGCAGAACGGCTGGTACCGAGCCGGGCTTGTTTCAAGTTTTCCTTCTCTATTGCTAGCTCTTCTGTTAGTCACTTTTGCAAAATAATGTTATCTCAAAACGGAATATTTACATGATATAATATATATCTAAATGTGAGTTTATCTCGTGATCATGGCGCATGCATCTGTGCCGAATTATCGGGAAGCAGAAAAACACACATATCCAGTTTTGAGTGAAAATTATGTTAAAAACCTTTTTTTTTAAATTGTTATAAAGTGAGAACATAATAATATAAAAAAATCAGCAATACATAAAAAAAGAGCAAGAAAAAAAAATTCTTATAATTATAACAACAACAAAACATAAGAGCAACACGGTTTAAAACTATTACTTCACTAAATTATTTGAATTATTATTATATAATCATTAGTATAGTAACTAATAACAAGAAATATTACGACTTGATACGACTTGATGTACATTTTGATAAACACGCGTTTTACGCATGTATTATTTTATCGTCGGAAGCAACGATGCTGATCCGATTCATCTAAAGAATCTTTATCTGGGTAAGTTTGATCCGTCGTACGGTCGTTGACGCTCGCATTCACGCATCGCACTCCGTAAATGTAAAAAAAGTACAACTCACGAAAGTGAAAGACTTGATTTTAATGTATTTTTGTCAAGGATCCGCAACATGGCTAATGAAAGGCGCACGTCCATGGATTCGCCTCTGGAGAGATCGACACTGCAGATCCTGCTCTCCGGCCGAATACTCATCACGGGCATTATCAATGAGATCCTTTTGGTACCTGACTTAAATATATAAAATAATAACATGTTTTTCTAGTAGGCATCGCATTTATAATATAAGTAAGTACTTAGAATAGGATGGTATTTAATCAGTAGATAAGAGGTTTTACTTAGATTAGTTGGCAATTATGTTACTGTTTCAGCCAAATCTTTAAATTTATTTATAATATTAGTGTTATTCAATAAAATAATTAACCGAGCGAGCGAAGATTTCAGTAGCAAAATTCAATTAAATATAAATAAATATTGGTGGACAATGCACACAACAGCATTTAGCCCCAAACTAGGCAGACACAGAACCAATACCTATATACCTATATTTATCACACAAATATTTATCCTGGGAGGGAATCGAACCCTCAACCTACAGCACAAGGCAGAGCTACTCCCAACTGAGCTGACAGCCAAGTAATCATAAGCGATTTCGTTTTGTATGCGTGTATGTTGTGCTACGCGCCCTGTAGCTTCTAGGCACTAGGTAGTACAATCAACTGCACTGGAATATATATAAATTTCCCAGTTTTCAATATACAAGACAAATAAGTGTAACATTCAGGCGCTGCGCAAACGAAGACACTTTTTGTTGCCGACTCGGCACACCATCACACCATCACGTAGTTGCTGTGTCTTGTGGCGGTGATCGGGCACAGTCGCCTGTTGCCACTACTGGCCGCCACTGGTACAATTCTTTACTTGTTTTTCGTCAGTCTCACGATGGACTTCGATGAAGAAACTACAATTCAGTACAATTGTGAGGAAATTTGTTAATGTTGCTTGTGTCTTCAACTGACGACTTCTAGTGTCCAGTTACCGACACCGAACACTTTTCGATCCTCAATGAGTAAGTGGGAGCAACTGGACACAAAAAATGTTTACGTATGCGCAGGGAGTGGATGATTTCATACTGGTTCTATAGAAATCAAATATTCATCGGTAGCTTGTATCTGACACAAGACACAAAAGTATCCACGTTTTCGCCCTGCCCGTCTAATTTAATGATTTTTATGATTATGTTGTATATTTTTTGTTGTAACATTATGACGCCGTTGTTTTTAATTTACATTCATTGCAGCCCACTGTTATGGTCAGACATAATCACGATTGCTCAGTATACCTACTTGAATATTTTGTTTTAGGATTTGCCAGAAGATAAGGAAAATAGTGAGTTTGTCGTTGATTCCGAATGTTCCTTGATGCTGGATAGCGAATTGCGTCAAGTGGCGAACGATCAGACCAGAGAAATGAAACTCCTTGCTCTTATTACTTCTGTAAGCGTAATATCTCCTATAGGTATCTAATCTTCCAGACACAGAATGACCATGACTATAGATCTTTGCGTTACGATCTATCATTACTTAAGTTACTTACTATGTTTTCCCGTCGCCATTTGAGAGGTCTAGCATTACGCAAACATTTTACGAAATTAAAAACCCATTGGTGTATGCTCTGAGGGCCTACTCTTGAAATCGATATACGATATATCGGGACAATAATCTTAGAAAACCCTACTACATCGTTTCGATTCGTTTTGAATGATGGAACGACCGACATTATTTTTGACAATCAATGTCGTCATCCTTCACAACAGACTATTTAATAGTTTGAATTTGCTAACGAAACAACTGTCAAGTCGACTGAATTCAACGAACATTTCAACGATTTTATCGTTCTGATATATCGAAATCGGTTCGCAGAGTAGACGCCCTGGGTCGAACCCGCCACCTTAAGATTGGAAGGCAGAGGGTATCTACTAATCAATTAGGTTTTCGTAATGTATTTTTTGTATACCTAATAGAGTACCACATTGCTTGAGGAGGCTTGTAAGCGTATCCAGGAACAGTCCAGCCAGCAAGAGAGTCTTTATTCCCTGTACAAGGAGTCCGAGGAGTTCATTAGCTTTGCTAACAACATGGTACCCTCTACTAAAGACAACAAGTCAAAGAAGTTAGTTTCATCGCTGTTATCTAAATACCATATGTAACCCTTACACTAAACTAGCTGCTACCCGTGGTTTTACCCGCGTCGTACGTAGGTATAGTATAGTATAGTAGTAATAGTAGCCTATATATTATATCAAGTCCCAATCTATAGTCTCGTTTAAACCACGATTCATTCAAAAAGTTTTGCCATTATTGCATATTAAGTAATAAACAATCTATAATATTCGCATATATAATTTACCGGTATGCTAAATCCTGTCCAATCTCCTATTCTGATTTCGACATCTAGCTCCAGTCCAGTAGGAAAATATAATGAAAGGACATATAATGAACTACTAGAACTACTAACTAGAATACTTAGGTCGTTCTTTTTGACATGGTTATCAACTTATTTTTAATGTGCAGGTCTGAAGTTAAAAAAGAACCTGACCCGAGTTTAGGCCAACCAAAAAACGTGGACTTTAGCAGATACGTATCATCCACTTGGAAAGGTAATTCTATATCTATAGACTTCTTCTTATCGTGTCACTAGTAATTTCGTACCCGTGTGGTTAAAACTTAAAGTGCGCCTCAGAGTTTCTTTTCGTGCACTTCGCACATGTCTTCGAACTTTTTAGGTTCTACGACATGCCGGTTTTCTCACGATTTTTAGCTTCACCGTGTAAGAGCACTGATATAGTGAATATCCCTTTTTCGAACAGAACAATCCATAGGTGCAGGACCGGATTTAAACCCACCACCTTAGTAAGGTGAGTGCCACGAGACCAATCTCTAATTAGTATGATTATAGTCATAGAAATATTAGTAGGTACCTACATATAGTACATGTAGTGCGAACCGTGAACTCGAGCGGCAACGAGCGGACCGCGGATCAAACTCACCCTGATGAAGATTCTCTAGATGAATCGAAACAGTGTCAGTGCCTCCATCGACAAAATACCACGTGAGTAAAGCCCGTGTTTATCAAAATGTATAGGTACCTACATATCTAAATTTAATAAACCTCCCTTAACATTAAGTTTAGACATATCTCTATGATAGCTATAGGATCTGATAGGCTTTGATAATAGATCGCGAACCCTGTGGGGGCTATTACATAAAAGTAGCATTAATAACAGCAATAGCAACACGATAGGAAAGTCTGAGAAAAGTCCACAGTCGTAAAAATATCTCATATTTATTTATTTTATTTTGACAGGAAAACAAACCGTCTCTTAATACTATATAACTATGAACAAAATATATAACTATAGATCTATTATTAGTTTTCGCATATTGAGTCTAAAAAGCTTGCTTACATTAGAAAAAAAACAATAATAGGTATAACTTAAACAACAAAAATCATTTTTATTTAATGTGGCGGTTTAATGTTGAAAAAGTCAAGTTCAGGTATGTCAGCCAGGTTGTTATATGCGCCGACCGACAGGCAAATATACGATCAAAGCAGAAATAATAACAAAAAGTATGTTTGACAGTGATTGCAAAATTCGACACTGTGTCTAAAGTACCATTGATTTGTACTATCAATGGTACCAGTGATACTACATGTGTCTTTTGTACCATCAATGGTACCAGTGATACTACTATGTGTCCTTAGTACCAATAAAATAGATATTAGTTTGTACCGTGTATTTACTTTTTAGTTAAATCAGATCGAAACCAGTTGGTTAAGTTATGTTAGAGTATAGAAAACAACGCGCAAGGCGAGCGAGCAAAGCGAGCGTGCCACGGCAGCGTCGCCGAAGCGCCAGAAGAATATAGTTCGTCTGCCTAGATAAATAACTCTGTCCAGTTGCTAACCTGTCCAGCTGAGAATATGTCCAGATGCTACGAAGGCATTTAAGTTAGGTTAGGTTTGGTTTGTGTTCTGAAAAATTGCAACGTTAATTTTTTTGGTACAAAAATGAAAACACACGGTATAAACTAGTATCTATTTTAATGGTACTAAAGATACGAAGTTGTGTCACTTGTATCATCAATGGAACAAATCAATTGTACTACTGACACAAAGGCCAAAATTCACACCTATAGCTAGTTGTTGCGAGCTATGTATCATGGAAGTTAAGCGAAAACACAACAGGAATTGTCAGTCTTAACATCTCTTGTAATAAATTATGGAAACAAACACTGGTAATAACCCAAAATAGCGTTGCTATTGTATGTTCGATTCTTCGTCAAATATTAAACAGCCCTGTGCCGAAATATATGTGTACAAGGACGACAAACAATCGCGAACTGTGTCAATACAATTCTGTCAAGCCCAAGTAGTTGTGTGCAAAGTTTTGGTTTTCTAGGCCAACAAACATTGTAGGGAAACAAATAACACTTAGAAAAAGTACCTACCTACCTAAACTGTGTAATCTCAATTCTCAAAATAGCCAAAGCATTTATTTTATATTTTTTTTGGGTTTGCTATTTTAGGATATCAAAATTAAACTCGTAGCACCCTCTAAACGCAAGCAGCTCTATCTGGTGGTAGGACTCGCAGTAAAATTCCATTTTGATGGGTTACACGACAGTACCAGATATTCTGCCTTTAGTCGTGTCGTAGGTTACCCACGGTAACCACTTGCCATCAGGTGGGCTGTAAGCATGTTTGCTGGATCTGTTGTAAAAAAAAATGCAAATGATTGCGATTCATGAGCTCGTTTAACATTTCACTTTCAAAGCTTTCGTGAGTTGTATCTTCTATATATTTTGAAACACGGGTTTTATTCACGTATTATTTTGCCAATGGAGGCACCGAAACTTTCGAATTATCTAGAGAATCTTCATCAGGGTAAGTTTGATCCGCGGTCCGCTCGTTGCCGCGTTCACGATTGGCACAATATCCATCCATCCATCGACAAAATAAAACGTGAGTAACACCTATGTTTATTAAAACACCATTAATATTTTTTGGCCACAGCGATCCCATTTTTGTTAAAAGGGTTATCAATGGTGCCAGGCAGCTCGAAATCTTCGAAGTCAGTTACATTCACGTCCACGGGCGCTGAGAACCAAAACGTAGACGTAACCGGCATGCTGATTGATGCACCAATACCAGCGGACCATGAACCAGGCATGAATTTGCCGACACCCAACATTTCATAATAATCCCTAAAAAGCTTTCTGCGTGAACTAGTACCACAGTGTCCGATATTCCAAGCAGTATTATAATATCCTCTATTTTTATAATCACATAATTAGATCGCTTTTAATGTAGTCCGCTCATTAAGCCTGGGTAATGACATTTTGAAAGTCGGGGCCGCCAGCTTAACACGGAAACGCTCAGATGACACGGACGACAACCCATTCAGGCACCTCGCAGAGCGTTGCGTAACAGCGTTGATTTGTTAGGCATTTGTAAGAATCCTTGTCATTCCAATGACATAAAGATGGCAATAGATTTAAACAACTCATATCGTCGATGGAAATCTCAATTAGCGTAAGAGACAAAAATGCGACCGTGAGTTATATTTAGAGTCTCATCGTAATCAACTCGTCAAGCTCTATCACTGGTATATTTAAAATATCTAAATTTCCAAAAAAATGGTGCTTACCCCCATTTGTTTTTTCTTACTTTCTTGTCTCTGAAAGCTATTATTTTAGCGTAATGGACAGGGATTATTTGGTTGTATCTCATTGGTCGTATGGAACAGTGAAGATGCTGTAAAGCACTCCCGTTATTCATTATGACATCACATCACAGATTCGATTATTTAGGTACATCACATATTCGATTTATTGACGTGATAACGTATTAGAAATCGATGAACGCCGGCTGCACGCACGAAAAATCATGACTCATTGTCACGTTCCGCCTGAGCCGAGCGTGCAAGCGAGAGCGCGGAACAAGCGATAGAGAGGCATGATCGGCCTAAGCGTTCGGCTTGTGACGCCGGTTTTCTTATGATGTTACCAAGTAAATCAATTTAGGAAATGTGTTAATGTAAAAATCAAGGGTCTATCTTATAATCACTCTTTAGTTGTCTAAATCTTTTTACTTCTTTATTCATTGACATCATAATGCCAAGGACAGATCATACATAAACACCCCGCTAGCTAAATATGTGTTTAAGATAGAGTTTAAATATGAAGGGCACTGTAAGAAGAAAATACAATATAACTAAAGTACGAGAATGGCTTTGGCAACGCAGGAAAGATACCTCTGGCAAGCGTCCTTATAATATATAGCAGTTACCTCTTATCAACATCATAATGGTTGTTTGCCAGCTTATACCTTGTTTCTCCTGTACCTACTATATAAACATTCGTAAGAAACTGTTCGTTCTGATTTTCTTAGAGAAATCAGCTGATGCATTATGCTAACAGATTATTTTATTGTAAAGTAATCAGACTTTGGTGGTTATCCCGTATTAGCAATAGGTATCTAATTGCAGTATTTTGCGAGCGAGACATCACTAATACCGCCATGTGTGATTAGTTTTTTTTCTGAGATAACTCCTACTCTGATCACGCAACTGTGATGGAGTTTAAAAATGACGAAGTTATGTTGTTTAGAGATGAAGGGTAAGGAGATGCGCTCTATAAGCGCGCGTATGCCATGGCCCACGAGTAAACGATCGAGCGCTTACGACTCCATCGAAGATTTGGACCTGTGGCTCGCGTTTATTGCCGAGACCGGCATCATGCGATCTAGCAATGTCACGCCTCTGCCGTGTGAGTCCTTTTTTTATAAGTTATTTTTAGGGATCTGTACTTACCTCAAGGAAAAATATATTTTTAAATTAATCCTAATTTTATTTATTTATTTTTTAATTCATTAATATTAAATTATTAATTAATCTGCGGTCCCTTAGTAGAAAAAGCAGTCTTCTAAAGCAACGTTATCAAAAAGATGGTCTAAATACGGTAATTTCGCAGCACATTTCGTATATGATATACCTACCTAGAATCATGAAATTTGCAAAAAAACAAGGTCTCACAGCACAACTAAAGAAAAATCCGAAATCCGTTAATTTGTAATTAATTCTAAAAAATGTGTAATTACTCATAATGTTTACTAAACTTAATGTTTTATCTAAACAATGTTCTGTGCTTGTATTGTTTATGACCTAAAATTTGATTTTATTTAATCGAGTGAGCGAAGCGAGCCTAGCCTAGCCTCTATGGCAGATGAGAGATAAGTGTGTGATTTGGCTTTGTATTTTTGTATGCTTGTATGTCTGCATATCTCTTTGTATGAAATATCGTAATCCTTGAACTAACAAATTCCAAGCTTTGCATTTATATTCTATAATTTAGAGGTTGAGGTCGAGGTCAAAGTCAGCCGACTTCGTGGCAGTATGATATGGATAAGTAGGCCTGGTAAGGCTCGCTAATTTAAATAATTGCAGCTTGCTTCGCTCTCCAGTTACTTTAGGGTATTTTTTGGTAATTTAGGGTCTCTTTGTGAATGGTAAGAGCTTGCTTCAATCGTTCTATAGGTGCTGTACCTACTGTATTCATCTCTTAGCTACCTCTATGTTTTATAACTTTAAGTGGGAGAATTTGATGTATCGGAGTGTAAATTGAATCGGTTGAATTAGCACCCAATTATACTTTATCTACTTACTTACACAGACGTTATGTAGCAGCAAGATGCTCGTATATGTATAAGTATAATACTTACGGACATCCCGAGATCTCAGTTCGGGGCGAACTACTACGAATAGTAACCGATGTTAAAAGAACCACAATGCTGAAAAATGAAAGTTGGTACCTTGGTATGGTAGTCCCTACCTTGATAAATTAATGTCTCAGTACTAACAGTGGCACATTAAGAGACCGCCCAAAAGCCCCCGTCACGTCTTTAACTTGTGTCTTTTACAGCTGATCCTATTTCACGCCAGGGAGTAGATGATCCTGACGCAATGATTCTTCAAATGAACTATTACGACAAGATAACTAGTGTGAGTGAGCATGTGCAAGATATACATAAATAATTAATGCCGGATATTTCACACAGCATCTGGCCCCAAAGTGAGCTTGTGTTATGGGTTCCACATGCATGACTGATATACTACTTATAATAAGTATGTATTTAAATTAAAAATGTATATACCTAGTATAGTATATCAGTCATGTGGTACCCATAACACTAGCTCTGCTTACTTTGGGGCCAGATGATGCTGTGTGAAATATCCGGCATTAATTATTATTTTATTTAAAAAAGCGGACATATTAAAACAAAATATTAAAAAAAAACATTTCACATAGCATCACCTGGATCCAAAGTAAGCAGAGATTGTGTCATGGGCACCACATGACTGCTATACTACTTATATAGATACTTGCGATTTTTTGTAAATACATACATATTCATTAACACCCAGACCCGAGAGAAATACTTGCAGATCATATAAACGTTTGTCTCGCGGCAGGAATCGAACCTGCAAATAAAGCATGTGCTACACGGTTTGAAACCGCAGTTTCTACCAACATGAAACATACGTTTCATACGTAGAAACGTATGTTTCAAGCCGTGTAGATAGTGGTTGCAAACCAAATTTCGCATGACCTTTAAACGCCCTTGGTAGAAAGGCTTGCCCAGCAAACCACTGGCAGAAACGGTGGTTGCATTGCAAACCGTCTAGCCGCTTGTTTTAAACCACGCGTACCACAGACGCGCCGCTGCACGCATCGAGCGCGGACGTATTGCGCGCACGCACGGTATTACGGAGAAAGAACGTGAGGTTATCACTGAATTCATCGAGTTATTTAGAGACCTACCCTGTCTCTGGGACTTAATGTCTAAGGAGTACAAAGACTCCACCCAATAAAACTGTTTTTTTTCTTCAAAGGCACACGAAAGTGCCATACAAACTCCAAACTTTAGAAATTATGATAAATAAAGAGCCATGGCCTCTTTGTAAATTGTTATAGTGCATTACAAGCATTCTGCACACGTCAATTCAGCACGAGCGTTTTAAACACACTGAAGTTTGGGGTTTGTTTAAAATCGTGTAGACAGAAAACGTTCTACCAAGGTCACCTTGGTAGAAACTGCGTTTTCAAACCGTGTAGCGCTGCAGTAATTCTGTACATAACGATGTGTCATTCTAATCATTGTCGTCTATCATGTCGTCGCCTATCATATCAATCATGTCATTCTAACGCACGTACCTAACTACTTTTATGACGATAATAGTGCACGACTAACCTGACTCTTTGTTTTAGTCGCCTTGCGAAACATTAACAACGAACGTGCGAGATGATTACGAAGGAATACACCGCAAAATTCCGGGAATGTTCAGAGACACTGTTAGTAATATTATAAATTCGAAGGTGTCCTTGTCTAGTCTTTGTATTAGGTACCATTTTACGGCTAAACACGGCTGAACGGCTGAACGAAAACATACAACGATACATGCTCACGACGGGAAAGTCTGAGCCCCATCAGATCTTTTAATTACTTAGAGGGGTAGAAGCACGAACGTACTTTATATTTGGCACATGCCGGCGCTTTTGCACAGTTGGTAGGTATACCGTACGTGACAGGTTGCATGCCCATCGTCGCTTATACGAATAAACGAACCTTCGAATTTTATAGGATCTAGAATGTGCCGATTTCCCTACGATGCTGTCCTTCATCGTTTGAGGATTACGCACACGCATTGGTTCGAATCCACGACCCTACGATCACATGGAAAGATGCTCCCCTACCAATAAAGCTTACATAAATAGTATTTTGCAGAGAGCGTATTATAATATAAATTACTATTATTATTATTGATAAGAATGCATGGCCTCATGTTGATCTGCCCTCATTAACCGACAAATTTGAAATGTAAACTACTGTATTTGTTTTTCGTAGTTATAAGATTGAACATACTAAAAAGCGCTAGGACCAGGACGAGTTTCTTACCAGTTTTTCTCGGACTTGGGATAGGAGGAATTGGCACCTAAATTCACCTAGTATGCAAGACACTTCAATATGATCCTTGTGATTGTATTGAATAAAGATATTTTTGACTTTGACTTCACTTGACAATGCTAGTTCATACTAACGCCACGCCAGCTAATCAAAATATTGTAAGATAAAGGGCTAATCAACAGGTTACAATGGACAATCCTGATGAAGCTTTCATCAAAGTGAAAAATATAATACGAAACATAGTCAACACGCAGAAAATATTCAAGCCTATGCTTGATATTGATTTCGTAAACTTGTCACACTACCCTACTGTCGAGAATAGGCTTACAAATATTTTTAAACAGATAGCTCCACAAAGGTTGTTCTATTAATAAACAATAAATAATATAAAAAGTGTTTTATTGTGTTAAGTAAATAATAATTAATACAGTATCATACAATCAATGGAGACAGTACTGGATTCATTATGTAAATGTACTATAGGCTTAAGTATATGGTGAAAACACAAAATCACTTGAAAACCATTGTGTCTAGCATTGCGCCTAGATTTTGGACAATGTTGTTTGACATCAAGACATCTACTTTCTCTTCTAAATGTCTCTTGGGGTCTTGTTTGCCTACATTCTTGATAGCTAGCTGTTCTGCTGTCATCTTTTCCTCATCTTCCAACGCTTTGTTGTAGTTTTTAGCGAGCTCAAGCATGTCTGTGACTGTTGTACCATTGATGGTACAGTGCTCTTTATAATCTGATAATGTGAGACCATCCATCCAGGACTTTTTATGTAAGTTCAGGAGCATTTTTTGCTCAAGCTCGTTCTTTCTATAGTTTATGCTGATGGAGTAGTAGTGGCGATTTAGGCCATGAATGAGAGCTTGTACCGAGGGTTTTTGTAAATGTCCCAAGTTAGAGGTGGTCTGCCTAGGTTCCTGTCCAAGAACCATCATGTTGGGGTTGATGAGACGGAATGCGTCAATGACGACTTTACCTTTCACTGACTGGATGGGATCAACGACCACAGCCACAGCTCGCTCAGATAGTGCTTCAAAAGATTGCTGAGTATTTATGTCCACACCTGACAACCAGCAGCCAAATCCAGGATGTGAATGGTACCTGGAAATAAAATAAGGTTAACATAATTTTATTTTATTTTAGAATTTTTACAGAAATTACAGCTAGGTACATTAAAAAAAATTGGTTGTCTGTAAAGTCGGTTACAGACGATAGTTTAACGTGACAACATCATAACAAAACATTGATGAAATAATTGCATACTATTATGAATAAAATTTAATATTTTTTATTAATTGTCACTACATAGATGGATACAGCGCAAGCCGAACGCTCAAGCCGATCGTGCCTTTCGCTCGCTCGTGCAGCGCTCTCGCTCCGATCGTACAGTAACAGTGAGCGTAACGTTACAATGAGTCATCCTTTTTCGTGCGTGCAGCCGGCGTTCATCGATTTATTAGACGTTGTCACGTCAAAATAATAATAATACATGTATACAGAAGGCTAATTACAAGTTCACACCGATAGATGTAAATTCCTTCCTTCTTTGTCAGTCTTCTTCTTCTTCTTTGTTTATGGCATGTGACATAATAATGCCAATTTTGCCAGTGTCAAGTGTTTATGTTTGTTTAAGGTCAATTTGTTTAATAAAGTCTTAGTCGATGGTCAATTGTCAATTTTAGACGTCACGCGGAATGGCGTCTAAAATTTTCTTGGGATTCCTCGTCGTTCACATCACATTGCATCACAACACACATTTAATTCAATTCTCGAATTTTAACAACAGAAGCATTAGTTCTTTTTGGTTTTATTCATCCAAGAAAGTACTTAAAATTAGCAAAGATAATAAGAATATACTATTCTTAATAAGGCAATTGAAATCTTACTGTCATATTATATGGTAGGTAATGGAGAATGCTTACCATCCAACAACCATCTCGGGTCTTCCAGTCTGTTTCAGCATGTCCAACATTTTAGCCTGAAAGACAGGATCAACTGCCTCTACAGACACGCCAGTACCAGTCTGCGGCATCGCAAACACATCAATCACACGAACTGTGTAGTCATCCACAAATTCACCTGCAATCAAGATGCATTTTGTTAGTTCTTGACTTCTCGAGAATGCTGGAAGTAGGTATGTCATGGCTCATTTAGGTCTAAATCAGAGCCTGCTAAATCTTTTTGTGGTGTTTGGTTTGCTATGGATTGATTTGTGTATCTAAAAGTGTCTAAACCTTTTAGACACACAAATCAATCCATAGCAAACAAAATGATTCACAAAAATGATTTATTTTTTTAGTTTATTGTGTGTTTATTTTAACTCAGCTTGGTGCCAAGACAACAAGTATTTATATTTGCAGGATAGATTATTGTAGACCAAACGGTCTACAATAATCAAAATAAACAATTATTACTTTAAATCAAATAAACAATTATTACTTCCTGGATTTCAGAAACGAATTCTGTACACAATGTGTGTACAAAAATGTACGTAAAAAAAACAACAATTTATATTAGTTCATATTGAACATACTAAAGTTAGAGTATCAAAAACTGTTTACCCTTAACAATTCGTTTTGGCAATAGTTTCATGGAAACCAAAGCTGATGTAGAATGAATGAATGTATGAATGATTGTAGCTGAGCTGATGACATATAGAATTACATATTTTAGTTATTTTCACTCCCTCATGTCATATGGGCTGCTTTTATGGGGAAACGCAGCTGATGCAAACAGCATATTTATATTGCAAAAGAGGGCTATGAGGGCTATTTCTCACTAAGAGAGAAATTTAAAGATGTCGGCATTTTGACCATGCCTAGCCAGTACATCCTGTCCAATTTAATGTACGCGCGTAAACATGCCCATCATTCTGTAAAACATAGCGATATTCAACAATAGGTAGGTATTCAATAGGTATCCAACAAGGAACAAAGACAATTTTATCTTGCCTTCAACACGCTTAGCTAAAACCAATAAGTCGTTTTGTGTTAACAGTATTCGTTATTATAATATACTACCCGAATGTATAACTAGCTTAGATGACAAAGACTTTAAAAACTTTTAAAGTTGAAGCAAATGCTGATACAAAAGGCCTATTACATATCTGATGAGTTCATATCGGATAGGATGTACTGGCAGAGTGTATCTGTTACTGTTGATGAAATGTCTCACAATCAGAACTGTCTTGCTTAGAATTTGAATGTAGCATAATATGTATACCTATTGTACAAAATATTGATAATTGATTATAAACCTACCAACTTTGTGTTTGGTACTAAGTTGACATGTAATTTATTTGAAATTGTAATATAATTTATATATTTCATGTCAAATTTATATGTTTCACTTATTTTGATTGTATTGACATAGTATTATTAGCTTTGTATTCTATTGTATTGACATTTTATTTTATTTTTTATTGCATTGTATCGACATTCAAAAGTGTACTTTTGTGCCTATTTGATGAAATAAATTGAATTGAAATTGAATTGATGAATGTTGTATGACCAATGGGAGTTAGTCAGCACTTTTTTTAACAGCTTAAAATAACAATGACTCACCTAACATGAGACCCATGACCTCCATCGGTACACCAGCGCGACCGTGCTTCAACATCTTCAGGAGTGCCAGAGATGAGATGTATACCTGTTCGGCGGTATCGACTGCTGGGGCGTCAGACGGTGGTGGCGCTTGCGACAACCCCGCCATACCTCCGCCGAGACGCAATAGACGATCCATTTTTCACTTAGAAGCTTCTAACCTCTGGAAACAAGCAAAAGCATCAGCGGTAACGTTGCATGACTACGACAACTTCACTAAAAGCACCTTAGCAGCTTCGTCCGTCACCCACTTACACAAAATTAGTATTGGTCATCTATTATTTAATGTTGTCGCTAACCACTTTAGCTTTTAGAAGTTTAGTAATTTTATTTTGAGGAACTAACTTTTACTAAAATTAATCGAACTTGACAATGATGACAATGATGAATTCGGTTTTTTGGTTTTTGTTTGAATGACTGACGGACTTGACTGACTGACTGTAAGCTTGCTTCATTTTGTTGGTTTGACATAAATAGACAATTATATAAATATTAGTGGACCATGCACACAACACCTAATGTATGGTATTAGACCAGATACCTGATAGATCAACTTAAGTATATGTTTTACTTACTTGCTTACCAACTGCACATACACGAAAAGTTTAAAATGCAACGTCATGAAAACTGAAAGATAATGACGATAATCCGTCAGTCAAGTCAAGTCAAGTCAGTTCAAGTTAAAACATATAATTTATACTGCCACCATAACTTATATGTTCAGGTGGCCAAAGAACGAACTAAAAAACTCTCGTAAAAAATCTTATCTAAATGCCATTGCCAATAGACAGAGGCGCCACCCTTACCAGAACAACTATGTTCGTTGCACTATAATTTAGACTGTAAGATAGAAGACAAGTTCGATGTAGTCCTTGAATTTTCAAATCTACAAATCTACTTACGAGAAAGTCATGCCAGAAGGTTACTTTTGTATCCTTTTAGGTGATATTTTAGAATTAATTAATTTTATTTCCTTAATCGAAACAAAACGTGTTTGCGGATGAATGGAAGATGATTGAACGTGCTTGCCTTAACTTTGGTGAGGACAATATTATTAAGTAATACCTAGGTATGTTTAAAGTTCTAGGTTTAAGTAAGAATTGTAAATTTTTAGTTTTTTTATGTAAGTAATTGTTAAGTATTGTGATTTCATTTCTTTTGTTTAAGTTTCTTGTTTTCTCTATTTTATATTATATAAAGTATCCGTCCTAGATATAACGCATTAGTGTAAGCTGTAAAGTTATATCTATTTAAACATTCATAAATAAATAAATAAAACATGAAAAGATAAGCAATTTTATATTTTTAATATGCTGACTGCGTTTGAAACATAATGAGTGTGACTACTGAAAACACGCCTTTTTCTCTCGCACTCAGGTATACCAAACCTCAGATGACCAAAGCTTCTTGCTTACTCGCCCGGTCATTTGTACCGAATGCCCGTGCTTGTTCACACCACACCACACCCGAGACAAATACATGCAGATCATACAAACATTTGCCTCGCGGTGGGAATCGTACCCGCAACCTTCTGCGTCTCAGCCGGGACTTGGCTACACCACAGCGTCTGCGTCTCAGGAAAGACTTCGCGCACTGCGCCACAGAGGTCGTCAAAATAGAGCATTGTTTCGTGTAATTATCCACAAAATTTTATAATTGTGCGTCCACAGGAAAAAAGCTATAAACAATAAACAGATTCATTATTATCCATTATTTCAAAAAAACTTCCTGAAGTAACGTTGAAAACATTCCCCTAGCAAAATCGGTTTTTCGTTCATAACGTTTTTCCTGTGGACGCACAATTACAAAATTTCGTGCACAATTAGACGAAACAATGCTCTCATTATCTGCATATTCAAAACCCAGAAATTCTTCAGCACTTTCACGTCTATATTATATAGACGTAGACGTCTATATTATAGTGTAGATAGTTATTATAGATGACAATCAGGCAGTACTTTGATCCGTGCTAAATATAATGTTTAAGTCTTGCGAACTCGTGTGGGCAGAGACAATTGGCATGTTATCTTTTTTGAACATTCAAGGTTCGACGAGGGTTAGTCCAGGGATCTGCAGCCGTAGTTGATCAGGACCGCAGAATCTTGGCCCAAGGTGTACAGCCGGTATTATACGAGTATGTAAGATTACTCCATGGTCCACAATCACTTATCTTTAAATCCTGGTCGATTTATAGTCTATAGAAGCCATATCAAATATGACAGCATGGGAGTGGATGCGCTAGCATCCTATGTGAATTATTCTTTTTGATTCAGCAGCAATTCAGCTCACTCGTCCGCTCGGTCCAGACTCCAGAGAACACATGCGTTAGCATCGTGTGCGTTGCCCTAGCAAAATGTTGACGAATTTCAGGGTTTTGAGTATTCAGATAATTAGAGCACTGTTTCGTGTAATTGTGCACAAAATTTCATAATTGTGCGTCCACAGGAAAAAAAGTTATGGATAAAAAACAGATTTTGCTAGGGGAACGTTTGCAACGTTACTGCAGCAAGATTTTTTTGAAATAATGGACGTAGCTTAAAAATAATAAATGGGTTGGAAGGCTTATAATTGTACACGATTGTTTTTGCTGACTATGGCGAAACTTTGATGTCAGTTTACACGAGCTCTAGATAAGTGACAAAGTCAGAATTTGGCAAAAAATTAGTGCGTTGAGCTAACTCACTGTGCTGAAATTTTCAGTAATAACTAGCGACTAGTTTAAGAAATATATCAAAAACCTATAATCTAATTAAACCCGGTCTATTTTAATAGACTATTGAAAACTGGTGCCATAGTACATAACAACGACCAACCTAAATTGTCAGCATTATAACAAAAATCGCCATGTTTACCATAGTATAAATGTTCTAGCATTACAGTACCGCAACGTTTCTTATATACGAAAGTTTGGCCGAATCTTCAGCCAATCTTTAATTCTATAATTTCTTTCATTTTTGACATTTTTGACATGACACCAAAGTAGGCTGCCACTTTTTGAGGTATTCATTTGTGTTAATGGAATAAGGGATAGGAAAACAAAAATTACTCAACAAAGGCAAACATAATTATAATATTTATGTAAGAATCTTTTAGGTTACCTGCTTTATTTTTAAAATCACATATCAATTTTCTTTTTTACAATTTTATTTTAGTCATTCTAATTAACTTAAAATTAAACATTATTCACACGCTAAATCACATCACATAAATAAAATCACAACCTTATAGGTCAGTTGGTAGTAGCTCTGTGGGTTTTGGATTAAATTCGTACTCTGAACATATATAAATGTTTTCTCTGTCTCACATTATTAGTAACAATATGTAATTAACTAAGGTATCTAAATAGGTCTAAAGCTGTAAAATTATAAATTTGCATTGTTTTCATACCATTTTCTCAGTCATAACAATAGAAAGTTAAGTTAACAATAGAAAAAAAACCACACACACAGTGAAGGTTTCTAAAGTCAGTGGCCAACGCCAACGTTGCTTAAGCAATTCTTATAATTAACTATATTTAGAAATAAATAGGTAGGCACTTCGTTTGTTCACCAACTTATGTTAAATAATATTTCTTAATGTAGGTATCTTAATGTAAATTACCCATTATATCTATTTTAATGTAGCTCAGAACATACAAAAAAGCTGATTGATGTACCTAACTGACAAAACTGGAGGTATAATTTAGACAAACATAAGAAAATATTATTATGATACCGACAGCCAATTACTACAACTAAATGTTTTAGGTATGCTAATACATGTGTGTTGTGGTTTGTAACTTACCTTTATCCTGAATTATAAATATTCTTGCCCAACACAGCAGCAGTCAACAAACAAAACAAACCAGTAAACACAAAAACAAACAGCCAAAGCCAACCCTTCCGCCAGTGCTGCTAGAATGAATTTCAGAAGAGTTAATGAGATCAAAATTATGTTGCGCTACCGCAGGAAATTATACTATTTTCTTAGTTTTTTGACATTGCAATGCTGACAATTTATGGCGGTCGTTCTTTTGTACTATGGCACCACTTTTTAATAGTCTATTAAAATAGACCGGGTTATATTAGATTATGGGTTATATTTCTTAAACTAGTCGCTTGTTATTACTGAAAATTTCAGCACAGTGAGTTAGCTCAACGCACAAATTTTTTGCCAAATTCTGACTTTGTCACTTATCTAGAGCTCGTGTAAACTGACATCAAAGTTACGCCATAGTCAGCAAAAACATGAATATCTCGAAAGTCCTTGGATGCACAAATTTGATTTTTTGTGCACAATCGTGCACAATTATAAGCCTTCCAATCCATTTATAATTTTTAAGCTGTCCATTATTTCAAAAAAATCTTGCTGCAGTAACGTTGCAAACGTTCCCCTAGCAAAATCTGTTTTTTGTCCATAACTTTTTTCCTGTGGACGCACAATTACACGAAACAATGCTCTAATTATCTGCATACTCAAAACCCTGAAATTCGTCAACATTTTGCTAGGGCAACGCACACGTTAGCATCCTATAGTTTGTGAGAACACAATCGACTCGGTCTCGTTCATTTTGTTGTTTTGATTTGATTGAGCGGAAATAAATAATTTCCAACATTTCATACGGAAGCTATTTGGTGTAATTGTGTAAAATGAGTTCCAATAAATCTGTTTTACCTACAAAATATTCAGAAGGCCCTCACGGACTAGGTATGTACAATTACATTTACTTAAACATAACAATTACATATTACAAAATAGGTAGGTATTTATACATATATTGATACATAAATACCTATAGTAGGTATTTTTAATAAAAGGTGATTTATGTAGACAAGTCTTATTTTACTCATGCTAAGTACTAAGTACTTACTTAATTTTTCAGGTGACCCCAATGATAAGTCATTGAGAAAAGTTGAAGTTGAGGTGCTTATTCCAAAAATTATTAGAGAGAAAGCTAAAGCACTGAAATGTGTTAAAGAAGTATCTGAATTTGAGCAATGCTGCAAAGACACTTCTCTGCTCATGGTTGTAAAATGTAGAGATCAAAATTCTGCTTTAAAAGATTGTCTCGGCAATTGGTACAGAAATGATGAATTCAAACAAATGTGCACAGATGACTATCTGAAAGATAGAAGTGAGTACAGGAGAACTGGAATCAGGAAGCCCACAAGAAGAGCCTAAAAATGTTAAATGTTTGTAGTTATGTAATTATAATTATTAGTGTAAATAAAAAATGATTTTCATGTTATTCATCTTCGTTTATTGAACCAATATTCCTAGATAGTATTGTTGTCTTTACAGTATACTTTTCTAAACCTTCTGGCATAACTGCTGGAACTTTAGGAGGTATCACTTCTGCAATTATTATTTCCTGGAAAAAGAGTGGCCAGTCAGGGATTTTACTTTCTTAGAGGCGAGTATGCAATTGCTACAAAATACAGAATTGTACCTTGACAGTTGTATTTGCCATTCTTACATGACCCAAAGTTGAAATCCAGTCTGTTACACTATTGTTAAACTTGATTACAACAATATAGTCTGAATGTGAAACTTCAGGAGAACATTTATAGAGTACTGAAACAGTAAAAGATCTTCAATTGAAATATCATTATCATCAACAATTTATTCAAAGAAAGCATAGATAAGATTATGTAGATTTACTTACAATAGTCCCCGCCGAATTTGAGTCCAGGTTTAACAATATATCCCCTTGATCTAAAGTAGTGATAAACAACATATTTGTTAAGAAATCTTTTATCTGTTTTAGTAAACAATTCCCAGACCTGTTCAATATTTAATGAGCGACCATCCAAATCCACCACTTGCAAACATCCGTAAGCATACATGAAGAAAAATGCTTCCTGCAATGAGAAAATAATCTTTTCTTGTAATTTGGTTTTATTGACACAGCATTCTGCCTTCATGTTTTCAAAATAATTACTACTATTATCATCAGGTTCTGAGTCACTATTAGGCACGACAACAGCAATATTATTTGTGTCTTTAAATTCTGATGCATCTATCACAGCTTCCCCATATTGACAATCATCATCGTCATCACTATTACTGCTTCCATCACTTGATACTAGGTCTACTAAATCCTTGTTTTTATATTTTTCTCCTTCATTTAGAATTTTAGCTGTAAGTTTATCAACTGCTTGTAGAAAAGAGTCAGGCTTGGATTTGACTTTTGCTCCACTGAACTTCTTGTACCATTCATTTCTTTTAAGAAATTGTCTTTTTCGCATGATTGCACACTCTTTGTGTGCCATAGGCCTTGATTGTGATGCAGTTAGTCTGCCGAACCATCCCAACTTGTGGAGTTGTATGTCTTCTGGAGCCCTTAGTTCTATATTGAAACCATTAAAAAATCCAGTAAATGCCAATTTATCAAGGGGATCCTCTTTAGGCAGTGACTCACCCGATGCCCATTCGTAATTTTGACAATCAATTGATTGCAAAGCAGACATGTCAAAGGAACTGGCCACTTTATTTGATTGAAGTCAAATGTCTTGTATTGAGTGAAAGGACAGCACAATATCAAAGATTTTAGCAAAATTTGTGTCTGTAAAGAAAATTGAATTTTATAGTTATTTTTTATGTGCCTATTTATTAAAATAATACAACAGTTTGTAATTGAATTTTACACATAAGTAGGTACTCCTTCAGTAATTTTTATAGAAGAATGGAAATAAGACTGGATGATGAAAATTTTGGTAAGTCTTGTTAGTAATAAGTAGGAAGGAACTTACATTATAATTGAGTTTTGTAGCGTCGTACCCACCGCGATAATGGGTGCCGTGCCGGCCGGTGTGATTAGATTTATATAACTGACTAGTCGGTGTGGGTGGGACGTGGGATGGGAAGACTCAGATTTGCTTGGACTGCTGGAGAGATGATACCTAGGTACCAGCCTACAGTGACCAAACAATGACCAATTCAAATAATCACCTCTTGGAGCCAAACCTTAGTACTATTATATTACATATAATACAATTCACAGTTCTTCTTGAAAACTGAGTGGAGGAGATATTCTATCCTAAGTTTATTCTGCAAGCGTCCGTGTTTGCTTATTTTATTTGTTGTGTTTTTGTTCATGACTTCTTGTTTCTTGTGTTCATTCATTCATTTCATATTCATCACCCTAACCCTATCTACCTACAGTGCTGCCATCACAAAATTCTCGATCTCGATTCCCCGCGTCAGTGTTGCCAATTCCCCGAAATTCCCCGATTCTTGTTGATTAATTATATTACCCACAAATTCAAAAACCACGGCAAGTTAAATAAAAGCTACCTACCTACGTATATTTCATATTTTTGAAGTGATAACTTCATATGGGAGGGTAAACAGCATCGTTACGTAACGCGTTACGGCGCCAGTTTTTCTGGCTTTCCTTTCTCTGAAGCATACGCCAGTGGTAGGCAGGCTTCTCCTGTCTCACTCTAACCCACAGCGCTAGTTAGATTAGTTTAAGTTATCACTTCTGTCGGGCGTCCCGAGACACACACGTTTTTTTTTTAATATAAAAGTACTGGGAGAAGCACATAGCCTAGATTCTCTTTAGGTAACAAAACGTAAATATGGGTTGATTGATAATATTGAATTGAATTCAAAACAAGCTTATGTAGGTATACCTACCCTATCATAACCTACCCTATCATATTTTCATGCTGAACATGCAACTTACCTGTTTATTAACAGTAGCTGCACTTTTTAACCACTTTGCCATAACTTTATGAATTTGGATTGCTCGCTTACCACACACTGCGTATTTTGGCGCGAAATCGACGAATTAAAAAAATCGACAACCGTAAACAATGAATGATGTAGAAATGGATGCGATCAGAAATACAAATCGTGTTCAAATTACGGTTGAGCAGGCATTTGAGTGGTATTGCCAATCGAAATAATGTTATTAGTGTCGAGCTGTTCTATCTGCCAAGTCCGAACGTGATTTTTTAGTTTAAGTATTAACCGAAGTACAATAGTCTGGATTCCCCGAAATTCCCCGATTTTGGTCATTCCCCACGCTCCCCCCGCGCTGACCCTCCATTCCCCGCAAATCGGGGATTTTCCCCGCGATTGGCAGCGCTGCCTACCTACCCAACAGAATCTTTTTACTTGCTGGCTTTTTCAGTCAAGCCAGCATCAGTCTTTCGATCAGTCGGTCAGTGGTTAATGAATCTGTGGCAAGATTGGTATTTTAAGTTTGGTGTAACAGTTTTACAATATAGACAACATCATTGACCAATCATGCTATCTCGTTTTGTTGCAGCGCAAAAAGTCTTCATTAGAGAAGGTGAGGAAGTAATTATACATCAAAACCCTGACTAACTTCACATTGCATAGTCACAAGACCTCTCAGCTGAGGCTGTCCGTAAGTTCTGTGTTTTATGAAAAATAAGAATTTCTTGGATTTTACTTTACTTGTAAAATACGTGATTTTTATATTTCGTAGCCAAAATGGCTAACGTTAACACTGAGAATGTAAGACAGTTAATTCCCACGCTGGGTGACGATAAAATCGGTGAGTATCATCACTTGCGCACTAATTCTGGTACCAACATTTTCAAACTTATTTTAATTTGTTATAATGCTTTTCAGATATGATTGCCGCAACCAGCGTGCTGCAAATTCGCGCAAGTGAAATCCGCCAGACTCAGATCAACTGGCAATCTTATTTGCAGTATGTATCGATTGTATAAGATGCTGCAAGTTTTGACTACGCCTAGCTAATTGTATGTTTTGTTAGGTCTCAGATGATCACGCAGCGCGATCATGACTTCATCGTGAACTTGGACCAACGCGGGCAGAAGGACTTGCCAGACAAGAACCCTGAGATTTGTGCTGAGGTGCTCCTTAACCTCCTCACACACATCAGCAAGGATCACACCATCCAGTATATTTTGGTTCTCATTGATGACATCTTATCCGTAAGTGCTATACATGTATGATTTCATCGATTCATTAACTTCAACTGTCTGTTTCATTGTGATGGTAAGTATTTATTTTTATTGGGATAATAATTCACATGCATTGTGTAAAACAAACACTAGCTGCTGCCCGCAGATTTGTACACTTGGTTCCTACATAAAAAGTAGCCTTTGTCCTTTTCCAAGATACTACAAAATTGTGAAAGGTAACAAACAGACAGATAGAGACAGATTCAAATTCACAATGGCCTCAATTCTGTTGGCACCAAACTTACTAATTTTAGCCAAAATTAGTTTTAGAACTGTCAAATTAAACTTTGGTATTCTGCTGTCACTAACTTATCCCAATTTAATTTTATCTGATTTAATTCAGCATTCCTAATTTAGTTAGTAGGTACCAACCAAATAGATTTTACAAATGCTATGACTAACTATAATATATTTTAGACTATTCCTAATTTTAGAAATGAACCAACCGAATTCCTACCAATATTAGTATGGGTTAGTTTTTATAAGCAAAAGCTTGAGTTATGCCAAAAATTAAGAAAGCATACAAAAGCATACAGCTAACATAATCTTGAACCATACATCATTTTGTCTACTATTAGTTTCATAAAATATAAACAACTTTATTTTGTTTGCACAAATGTCCAAATTAGAAATAACACTTTTAATTACATTTCTTAAATTTACTAAATGACAGTGTTTGATGTGTTTTAGTACCTAAGCATTTTTGTAATCATGTAAAAAGGTGTTGATTAAAACTGTGTAAAGTCCTAGGAAAATCAATTTAATAATGGAATCAAATATAAATTTGGACAATGTTTAGACCTGACATTTTAAAGTGTTACTGTAATTTTGACTAACTTAAATAAATCAAATTTCAGGCAAAATAAGGTGGTTTATATTTTGAAAATTGTATCTTCTCTGGTGAAACTACAGAATCATGGCCTTGCTACTATGCTACTACATACATGTACCTATTGGATGTTTAATAGCTGTTCATCATAATTGCAGGAAGATAAATCCAGAGTGAGAATATTCCGTGATTCAAAACAAGGTAATGTCTGGCAGCCATTCCTCAACCTATTGAACCGTCAAGATGAGTTTGTCCAGCACATGACAGCTCGTATCATCGCCAAGCTTGCTTGCTGGCACCAGCAGCTTATGGACAAGAGTGATCTGCACTTCTACCTCTCCTGGCTAAAGGACCAGCTTAAGACCAATGTAAGTCTACTTTTGTTTTGGATTAAGTATAGTCAGTTGCAGACGTACAATAAAAACCTGGTTTCTTGCAAATCTGTTATCTAGTTTTTTCTTCATTTTTTTATTTAAATTTCTATTTTTAGTAGTGTCATATACGGTTGCAGCTGACTGTACCTATTTATTTTTTTGCATGAATTGAATGCATGATGCAAATGAACCTAATAATATTTTTATCTGTGATATTTTTATATAAATAAGTACTTACATATACTTATTTTATATTTTGAATTTGATTGGTAATTATAATGATCATAGTCATCTTAAATTATCATATTTGCTTTGCTGGTAGTTTATCATTTTAATCATATAAATGTCATCCACAATCATACATGGTTAAAAATTATAATCATACAACCTAAATAAAAATAATCAAATAACCATTACCATTTGGTTATTTAAAGAAAAATACTGCATAGGTACATAACTTTTAATCTAAAAAAATATATGCCAACCTTAACATGTTATCTAACAATGCTACTTAACAAAATTTGATCTTAATACAGATAGATAAACAATTTTTGAATAATTCAACATCAAACCTATAATGCACTTCACAACATTACTTTCTCAATTGTAGTCTCTAGCTTAGCGACAACAAATAACATGTATCTAAAACAAACTATAACATACTGTTGTGAAGCATCTGCAAGCATCATCGATGGGGCTTTGACTATGGACAATGCACTGAAAGGTTTGTTTTGTGAAGGCAAAGGTAATGTCCGCCGAGTTAGAGCATGCAGAGCAGGTTATGTGGGAGCATGAGAAAGAGCATTTCGCTGATAAGTCGGCTAAGAACAGGCATCACAAGGAGAAACTGCCTGAAGTCGAATTGGAGAAATACTCCGCCCTACGCAGCGACTTCAACGAACTGACACCACTTGAGGATTTACCCCCAGCCTTACATAAGGTACCCTACTAAGATTGTTGCCACAAAAGTGTTAAACAATGTGCAGTAACAAACATGACTAACGTGTCGTAAGTATTTTACTAATGTGTGGAAATTAATAAAAACATGCATTTGCCTGTATAACATTTTCATAATCACTGTTTTTGTTGTATTTTGTGTGCATGCATGAGCTTTAAGTTTATTTTATATATATATATATATATATATATCTACTTGTAATAATTGTTTATGTACTTACTTTATTTACAAAAAATATAAAGTATATCAGTTACTAGCTGTCCGCGCGCAGCATCGACCGCGTTGAAGATTTTTCCCGGGATAAAAAGTAGCCTATGTCACCCGGGGATAGTGTAGCTTTCCGACGGTAAAATATTTTTTTAAATCGGTCCAGTAGTTTTAAGTTTATTCGTTACATACAAATATACAAAAATACAAATCTTTCCTCTTTATAATATTAGTGTAGATGTGGTACTTACTTTGGAGCCAGTGGATGCTGGGTAAAAATTCCGGCATTATTTATTTATATTTCGTAACAGCACTAGTAAAATATACAATCTTATCTTAAAAGATCAAAGAAGTTCAAGCATTTTAAACCATTCAATTATCCGCAGATAATTAAAAGCCACTCCATTTTGTCTATACCTTCACCTGTAAACTTTTATTGATTTTAAATATTGCATCCCTACGCTTTTAGATTTAGCATGTGCTAAGTTAGTTAGCTAAGTTACTTTTGTAAAAAGAACTACAAAAATTTAAGACTACCTGCGTTCATGTTTTTATTGTTTCTGCTCTGATAACATCATCATCATTGTTAATACTTACCCACAGAACAACGACTACATCCAGTCGGTGGCGCGCTGCCTTCAGATGATGCTGCGTGTCGATGAGTACCGTTTCGCGTTCCTCTCAGTAGATGGCATCTCTACTCTGCTGTCCATCTTGGCTTCCAGGGTCAACTTTCAGGTATAATTTAATATGATCATGATGGTATTATATTAACTAGTGGTCGCCCATTGGTCGAAGTTCGACTATAATTAAACTCAACTAAAAGTATTTTTATGCATTATAAAAAATAAGTGTCCTCTATATAAACTATAAGTGTGCGAAATTTCTTACTCCTCCGTCCGCCCAATTTTCGTAAAAAAGGGTACAAAGTTTTTGCTTCACGTATTAATATATAGATATGATCTCCTGGCAAATCTTTTCAGAGCTCTAAGACATTTATAATATTCAAATTTTTATCACAGCAACTAAGTTTAAAAATTAATATGAATCTTCGCGTTTATTCGTCTGTTGAATCAGCTACTTTTTTAAGTGAAATTGCAAACCAAGCAAAAAAGACTGGTTGTATTAACCATATAATTGATATGCAGGTGCAATACCAGCTGGTATTCTGTCTGTGGGTCCTGACCTTCAACCCTCTGCTCGCCGAGAAGATGAACAAGTTCAACGCCATCCCGATCCTGGCGGACATTCTCAGCGACTCTGTGAAGGAAAAGGTCACTCGCATCGTGTTGGCTGTCTTTAGGAACCTCATTGAGAAGCCGGAAGATCAGCAGGTGATTATTGCTTATCTTAGCTATCTGTCGTAAGACTTGCATCCACATGCCGACTTCACCTACTGCTACGGGTATGCTCTCGTATGTCCTATTCCTTACAGTCATGTTCAATTATCAAAGTAATTATTGATTAAAATGACAAAGTGTTATAGGCCAGTCAAAATAGCATTTAACTTTGCACTAAATTTCCGATCCAAATTTTTATTTTTATAACGTTTAGGATCACTTACTGAGCATAAAATCACAAAATGCTGACAGATCCAGTGACGCTTCAAGCGCCACCTTGAAAAAACGTTTTTGGCCGATATCTCAAAAACTATGCAATTTAGGGCAACAGTTATAGACACCATTAGATGCAGAGAATAAAATTTCTCGTTTTTTGTTTCTAGTAAACTTTTTTGTAAAGTCAAAGTCAAAAGATGATTTATTCAATACAATCACAAGGATCACTTTGAAACGTCTTACATACTAGGTGAATTTAGGAGCCAATTCATCCTAACCCAAGCTCGAGAAGAATTGGGAAGAAACTCGTCTTGGTCCTAGCGCTTTTTTATAATGATCCATCTTATAACTACCTTAACTACGAAATACTAATACAAGAGAGTTTATACATTTCAAGTGTGTCGGTTAACTGTCTGACGGCAGAGCGACATGAGGCCATGCATTCTTATCAATAATATAGTCATCTATATTACAATAAGCTTTCTTCAAAAGACTACCTTTAGTGTATGCTTTAAATTTCTTAATAGGTAGTTTAGTAGCATTTTCAGGAAGCTTATTATAGAAGCGCACCGTGTTCCCCATAAATGACTTATTAACTTTTTCTAGTCGAAACCTAGGGATGTATAATTTAAGTTTATTCTTAGTGTTGATTTTATGAAGGTCACTATTTTGCTGAATCCCATCTCTATTTTTATGTGTATATAACAAATTTTCATATATATATTGTGAAGCTATTGTGAGAATATTAATTTCTTTGAATATTTCTCTCAAAGATTCTCGTGGTTTCATTTTATAAATGGCACGTATTGCCCTTTATTGAATTACAAATATTTTACCAATATCAGCTGCTTTCCCCCAGAGAATGATGCCGTATGACATAACACTATGGAAGTAACTGAAATAAACTAGTCTAGCTGTAGCTTCATCAGTAAGTCACCGTATCGCACGAACTGCATATGCAGCGGAACTAAGCCTACCAGCAAGTGTTTCAATTTGTGGTCCCCACTGTAGTTTTGCATCAATATTAAGACCTAGAAAGATCGTGGAATTTACAAGATTCATTGCCTCTCCATTTATTTCAATGTTGGACGGGCTATGAATAACATTTGGCAAAGTGAATTTGATACATTTAGTTTTTTTTGAATTAAGCAAAAGATTATTTACAGTGAACCAGTTAAGAACTAACGATAAGGATTCATTTACGTTATCGCAAATACTGGTTTTACCTCTATCAACTTTAAAAATTAAAGACGTATCGTCTGCAAATAAAACTATATCACAAATATTTTTTACAAAAAAAGGTAAATCGTTAACGTATACTAGGAATAAAAAAGGGCCTAGTATCGATCCCTAAAGTACCCCTATATCAATAATTGATCCCAAAGACCTCTCACCACCCACGTCTACTTTCTGGACTCTATTGGATAGATAAGACTGTATGAGGTCAATCGCCCGGTTTTTAATGCCATAATATTTTAACTTTGTGATTTGGGTTGCATGACTCACACAGTCAAAACTTACCGTTTACGATTTATGGCCCATTTAATGAACCGGTTTTTCTATCGCGGCCGATAACTTTTGAAATATTAGATTAATCAATAAAATGCATCAATCCATTTTTAAAGATCAGTTTATTCTCTACAACTTTTGTTTCAAACTTTTTTTTCTAATGTCCATACTTTTTTTTCATCATAGTATACAATTTCTAGATTTTTGTTGATTTTTTATAAACCGCTCGATCGATTTCGATAACCTGGAAAGACCCTTTGAAACAAAAAACAAATTTCCAAAAAGATTCCGATTTCCGAATTGAAAACCTTCTTCTTGTTTGAAGTCTGTTAAAATTTTTATAAAATTTTATTTAAAATTTATTTATCTATTTATTTATTAATCGTAACATCATACCAGGTTTTTTTAACCCTAAGGCGATGCTAAATAACCTTACAAAGTTTACCAGGATAATCTCTAATTTAATCTTCCAGGTTGCAAAGGAGCATTGCATCGCCATGGTACAATGTAAGGTGCTGAAGCAGCTGTCGATTCTGGAACAGAAGCGCTCCGACGACGAGGACATCATGAACGACGTGGAGTTCCTCAACGAGCGTCTCCAGGCCTCAGTGCAGGACCTCAGCTCTTTCGACCAGTATGCAACAGAGGTCAAGAGCGGACGGTACGAGAAATGCTTATTTCTTGGTCAAAAATAGAAGTATGTGGGGGTTGCATTCAAATTCAAGTCAAATCCGTTCCGTCCGTCAAATCCGTCCGTCAAAATCCGTCAAATACATTCAAATCCGACCGCTCCCAAAAGTATCAAGTTATATATCCATCTAACACTATTTATTCTGTTACTATAATTTTCATGATTATCATATTTTATTATTGTTCAGTCACATCAAATTATAATACGCCAAACAAATTCGCAGATTTAGCTCATGGATTGGAAGTTCATACCATGTCCCAATATTTATTTATTTATTCGTTGTACAAAATCTACAGCTCTTAAAATATTAGATATAAGTACACAAAACTTAACATTAAAACCGACAGCAATCAAGGTGTGATGCTTGTATGTAATTATGTGGGTGTGTGTGTATCAAATTATACACCATATAAGACACATTATTATTTTATATGTAGGTATATAAACGTAAATACTATATATTTACTCAATACAAATTGATAATTATGTGCATACTTATATTAAACATGCCGTTTATATTGCCGTTATACATAGCATGGCCTGCCTGTGCCTGCCTGACTTTGTTTTTAAGTCCTAACTATTACCTACACTCTATAGTTATTATGGCTCTTAGTAGCCAACTCCTTTGTATAGATTTTCTTGGTCAATTCTATACTAAGGAGCGATTTATCAATTCCTTTGAGTGTGACAGTTACATTTTTGAAAAACAACTGATTTATGCCTTCATTCTTATTGAAGACTGCTACCCCTATCACCCAGCAGGTTATGTCGTTCATCTCTGTCCGAGTGCCATGAAGGCTGAATACTTATTCCTGCATTTGTTGCATTTCCAGACTCGAATGGTCCCCGGTGCACAAGTCTGCTAAGTTCTGGCGCGAGAATGCAGTGCGCCTCAACGAGCGTGGTCAGGAACTCCTGCGTACACTCGTCCATCTTCTCGAGAAGTCCCGAGACCCGGTTGTGTTAGCAGTGGCTTGCTATGACGTCGGAGAGTACGTGCGTCACTACCCGCGCGGGAAACAGTGAGTATTTTATGTGCAGCTGTGAAATGTTACTACTTGGCCCGATTTACTAAGTTAGTCACTGACATCGGTGTTGGCGCCGAGAACTGACTTGCACTGTTTTATCACAGTCAATAGTTGACGCGATAGCGCTCCAGGGGTTTACACTGCAAAACGTTAAATAATACATCGGGACAATAATCGCCCAAAACCTTCGACTCGTTGATATTGAAATGATGAAATGACTGACATTACTTTGTCTTCTTCTTTGTTTATGGCATGTGACATAATAATGCCAATTTTGCCAGTCTCAAGTGTTTATGTTTGTTTATGGTCAATTTATTTAATTTTTATTTATTTAAAGTCTTAGTCGATGGTCAATTGTCAATTTTAGACGTCACGCGGAATGTCGTCTAAAATTTTCTTGGGATTCCTCGTCGTTCATATCACATTGCATCACAACACACATTTAATTCAATTCTCCATACCCGTCCTGTAGTCACAATTTATTCATTAAAATTCCGCCATTATTACTGAATAACACATGCAATAAAACGAATAAAACAATATTAAATTAGCAGAGCCATGCTACTTCATGAAATGACAAACGAAGAATCCACTTTGTCTTCTTCTTTTCTTCGTTAATGGCCTGTGACATACTAAATGTCAGTTCTGCCAATGTCAAGTGTTTATAGTTTATATTCAGTTTGTTTGTTATAATAGTCGATGGTCACTTGTCAATTCTAGACGACACGCGGAATGGCGTCTAGAAAATCACACTGCACCACAATACCGCCCCGCAGCCATAATTTATTCATTAAAATTCCGCCAAGATTACTGAATAAAACATGCAATAAAACGGGTAAAAATATTAAATTAGCAGAGCCATGTTGCTCCATGAAATGACAGACGAAGAATCCAACATTACTTACTTTGTCATAGTCCTCCACCGGACGATATGATAATTTGAATGTGATAATGAAGTAACTGTCAATTGGACTGAATTCAAAATCATTTCAACAACGTTTTCGTTCCGATTTTTAAAATAACTTTGCTGAGTAGACTTCCTGGACTGGCTTTAAATTTTTTATATATGATGGCAGTACAGGGTCAGCACTGACTTCGAGAGAGGGAATTCGACTGTTATTGTATAATCATCGAGTTTTAGTGTACTTTATGGAATTCGGAAGGCTTTGTTCAGTGTGGTCAATTCCTATAGATATGAATTGTACTAACGAGGATACCAGCTGCTACCAACTCATTGTTCATCTGCCTACTGGTAAAAGCAGTCTCCTATAATAATCACATCTTGCTATGACATTGGAGAATAAAAAAATAAAAATATACTATGCCTAAACCATCAAAAAAATATGATCTGTGCCTAATATAATAAATTATTTTTGTCTGTTATATAAGAATTCACTGCTGTAGTTTTTAAAGAGATAAATTGTGTCTCGACGACTTCTAAGGCGCAGTAGGCCTGAGACGCCGAAGATTGTAGGTTCAATTCCTGCCGTGGGAAAAATGTTTGTATTTATAAATATTTATTTTTGGGAAGGGCTTAAGTAACTTTTTATGTAGGTACCCCTGCATGTGAAGCAGCAGCTAGTTTTCCCTTAAAAGATTAATATTTTTTAAATAACTTACAGCATTATCGAGCAGCTGGGTGGCAAGCAACGCGTTATGTACCTGCTCAGTCACGAAGACCCCAACGTCCGATATGAGGCCCTCCTTGCTGTCCAGAAACTAATGGTTCACAACTGGTTAGTACTCCATACTTTTTTACAGGCATTACTCTAATTGTGATCACGGAAGACCAACGCTCTGGCACGTGAGTGTTGGTTGTTTTGTACTCATTTACTCTTTTAAATTTTGTTTGTCGTTTTATTGTATTGTGGTTGTTAAATGAATTTCTTCTTCGTCGTTATTGGCATGTATCATAATAATGACAACTTTTCAGTGTCAAGTGTTTATCCCTACTTCCCTACTAATATTATAAATGCGAAAGTAACTCTGTCTGTCTGTCATGTTTTCACGCCTAAACTGCTGAACCGATTTTGATGAATTTTGGAATAGAGATAGATAGGACCTCGGAGAAGGACATGGGCTACTTTTTATGTAGGTACCACGCGCGCGAAGCCGCGGGCAGCACCTAGTATTGTTTATACACTCGTGAGCAACCGAATCGAATCACCCCTACAAAATTTACAAAATGTAACTTTTTTCCAAAATGACTTTAGTAATGCATATAAAATAGTATATTTTTTGGAAGCTTAATTTTTAGGCTTTAAAATAACACTACTATCATTTAAATTTGTTCAGTTCTTTTTAAAATAGCGCTGTATCAGTGCAAGCATCAAAAATGCGCTTTGTGCAGTAGCTGTGCGGGCGCGTTCCAACCCCCTATAAAACCCCCGTGCAAGCAGTGCACACTTATCAGTCGCTCATCAGACGTTGACCTGAACACACCTACGCAAGTTACGATCGCCGATTCACAACCACTATGGATACAACACCAGAAATAGCCGCTCAAGTTGTTGCTTTGCTGCAACAGGATCTCAGCCAGCGAGAAGTCGCTCGTCGACTAAACCTGAGTCAATCTGCTGTGTTTAGGGTGTACAGAAGATTCCAAGAGACTGGTTCTTACTCCAGGACGCCAGATACCAGTCGGCGCCGGGTAACATCTGAGAGAGACGACCGTTTTATCGTTTCGACGAGTCTCAGAAACCGCCATCTTACCGGTGTTTCTGTCCAGCAGCAGCTGAGAGAAGTTCGAGGAGTGTCTGTCAGTCAATGGACAATCAGAAGAAGATTAAAAGAAGCTAACCTCGTTCCAAGACGGCCTGCCAGAGGCCCAAAATTGACCACAGCTCACCGACAAGCGCGCCTTGAATTTGCTCGCGAACACATTAATTGGAGTGCTGAGCAATGGCGGTCAGTCCTGTTCACTGACGAAACCAGAGTGTGTCTACATGGCAGTGATAGGAGAGCTCGGGTCTACAGGCGCCCAGGCGAGCGGTTTGCGCAGTGCTGTTTTGCCGAAACCGTGTCCTACGGGGGTGGTTCGTGTATGATGTGGGCGGGCATTTCGCTGGAAGGAAAAACGGAGCTCGTTTTCATCCCTGGTGGAGGCCGAGGAGGCGGTCTGACTGCTGCGCGATATGTGGAAGACATTCTTCTGGATCATGTCTTGCCTTATGAAGGCTTCATCGAGGACGGCTTTCTGTTAATGCATGACAATGCCCGGTGTCATACAGCACGAATCACTCGTCAGTTCATGGATGAAGTTGGCATTCGGACCATGGACTGGCCAGCATTAAGTCCTGATCTCAATCCGATTGAGCATGTATGGGACCAACTCAAACGGAGGGTACGAGCCAGAAATCCGGCGCCTACAAGCATCGCAGAGCTAAAGATAGCGCTGGAAGAGGAGTGGGAAAGGCTACCTCAAGAACTGATTAAAAAACTTATTAAATCAATGAAAAACCGCCTTCAAAGTGTTATTAGAGCTAGAGGAGGCAACACCAAATATTGATTAAATAAATGAAGAGTATTAAACATAAATTTTCTGTTTTATTTTAATTTTGATTAGCCCTATGTTAACTTAAATTAACTTCACTTTTGTTGTGTTTCCATTCAAAACTGATTAATTAAAAAAATACTGTGTAGATTTTCAAAATAATGGTGTAATTTTGAAGCTTAAAGATCAAGCTTTCAAAAAAAAATATATTCTATATGCATTACTCAGGTCATTTTGGAAAAAAGTTACACTTTGTAAATTTTGTAGGGGTGATTCGATTCGGTTGCTCACGAGTGTATAATGTCACACAGTCGTATCTTGTCGTTCTTAATTTGTTAAAAATGGAGACTTTTATATAAAATAACTGCAGATTATTTTTGCTCGAATCACAAAGAAACACATAGCTTTTATTCCAATTATTCACACCCGATGCAATTACTCGAGCTCTATTTAAATAAAAACACTCTCTCAAAATAAATAAATAAAATAAGAGCGCAATGCTTGCTTCGCAAGACGACGAATAAGAAACTATAAATTTATTAAATAAATAAAATTTTCAAATAATTAGTCCAAAGTAAAGATGACGTACGAAGATGAAATAAATCCCTGTCTTAACAAATAAACATTCGATTTATTTTCTATTCTATAAGAGATCGATCTAGAGAAGTACCTAGTCGTTCGCAATTTATTGTGTTATTAAAAATATCTGCATGCTATAATTGAATTCATCAAACTATTTTATTTTCAGGGAATACCTTGGCAAGCAATTGGAAAAGGAACAAATCGACAAGCAGGCTGGAACTGTTGTCGGTGCCAAGGCCTAAGTGCAATGTATTTATTAATTTGTTGTTGTTCTCTTTGACGCGGCTAAATGTTACAATTCTACAAAAGATGTATTATATTAAAATTGCCGTGATGCACCTTGTCCGAAGTAGGTATTTTAATTATGTTTTTTTGCCTTATATATTGTGAATGACTATTTGTAAATATTATAACCAGAGTTTATGTTATGAAGTGTTATTTAAACCACAAAGCTGCTTAAAAAATATTTAGACCACATATAAAGAATAAAAATTAGTATTTACATTCCTTTGAGGTCTATTGTTATTGAAAATAATAGCTATTGTTAAAATTATAGTGTTTAAATAATGATTTGATGTGGTGACTACCATCTACAGCAGTATTGTGAATAATTAAAGTTCATAAATAGTTTGACTTGTTTTATTTGTGTACAGTAATAACATTATGCGAAAAATAGGGGTTTTGTGGTTTTTTCAGCGAAACTTACTGATTTGATAGTGGATTTACTGGATTTATCGATAGTAAGGGGTGTTTATTATTACAAAAACTGTTTATTCTGCTCATTATAAGTATTTTTGGATAGTCAAATAATTATAATTGCATAAGTTGATAAAAAATGCTATGCAATAGCTTTACCGTGGCAGTCCCCGAGTGCCACACTATTTTTTGTAAATACAGACATTATACCGGTACCTACCGTGACCGTACCTACACAACCGTACATGTGTAGTCCAGGCAGCGGGACTATGGAAAATTTTCTAGTTTTTCTTACAAAAACGTATCGCAATAGTGGTCCTTACACATCAATGAATACCTAAAGGCACAATGCCGGATCTTAGCGTAGCTCAGGTTTCCAAAGCTGTTACTTTAATTGAAAATGGTCGCAGTTATAAAGAAGTGGCTCAAATATCGCTAGTTTCCAAATCCGTCATCTTTCGAATTGTTAAACGTTACCAGCAGACTGGAGAGTACACCAGACATGCAGGGCAAGGCCGCAAGAGAGTCACATCAGCGAGAGACGATCGATTTATGGCGAGAAGAAGAAGTCAGATCTACGCTCCAGGACGTTAGACAGGTAACAATTAGCACTAAAACCGTAAGAAGAAGACTTAAAGAAGCTGGAATAACGCCGTACTTGCCAGCTAGAAGAGGACCCTTACCACAGATCATCGAGTAGCTCGGGCTTACTTTGCTCGCTCATTCCAAAATTGGAATGATGATGACTGGGGGAAAATATTGTTCACTGACGAGTCTTGGTTTCGTCTTAAGCCAAATGTTAGAAAGGTCAAAGTTTGGAGACCACCCAGAGAAAGATACGCTCAGTGTAACATTGTCGGAAGAGAGTCTGAGGAGGATCATATGGTAGAGGGTCAGTGATGGTATTGGGCGGCATTTGCATAGGGGTACGTACGAAGTTACACATCGTAGAAATTGGATCCCTGACTGCGGCTCGGTACGTTGATGACATCTTAGAACCGATTGTCATGCCCTTTGCCCCATACATCGGAGATAATTTTCAATTAATGCAGGACAATGCGCGGCCCCACACTGCAGCGATAGTTTTGGGGTATCTTCGAGAGGTCGAAATTGACGTTTTGCCATGGCCAGGACGCTCGCCAGACTTAAATCCCATCGAACATGTTTGGGCTAAGCTAGGCAAACAAGTAAAACAGCGGGATCCAACATCAACAAACATAGGAGATCTGAAAAGGGTGCTGGAGGAAGAGTGGAATCGAATACCACAAGATTTAATTGATACCTTAATCAAAAGCATACCGAGAAGATTGCAGGCAGTTTTAACAGCTAGAGGGGGTAACACCAAGTACTGAATGTACTCAAACCAAAGACCTTATAGGTATAAGGTCTTTGACTCAAATACTCGACAAAAAGTTTTCGTAATGTCTTAACACAATCACATTTTCAATGTGATGATTATAGGGTAAATTCATCAAAACATCATTTTTAACATTTTATTCAGTCATTTCTAACAGTCTTGTGTTTTTTACTGAAGTAAGTTTTATTTAAATTAAATATGGTAAAATGAATAAAGTGCTTAATATAATTTAGGTATACAATACCTACATACAAAAAAAAATCCGATCTGTCTTTATTTTGTTCCGTTCCTCTAATACTGTCCATGAGTGTAGATATATGGATTGGATAGGTAATATAGTTTAACTGTTATTGCATGATTCGATAACACATAAATACGGTCTGGTACCTAACATTTGACCATCAAATGTCGAATGTTACCACAGTTTGAGTTGTTTTCCATACTGGAGCTCCACTATCAATTTCTTTGAAATGAATAAGCCTTAGTTTTAACATAGTAGTCTTACCACAACCATTGGGTAAGATCATTTGACGACCTCTGTGGCGCAGTGGGCCATGGGCCGGGTGATACCTGCCTAAAATGGATGCTAAATTATCTAGCACAGTGCGAGATAAAGAGTAGACGTGAAGACGTGCACGAAAGATGCGATGAGCTGTAAGGAGAGAGTATGATGATGATTTTTAATTATAAAATTAGATTAGACAGATTTCGATGTTAACCGACCGCGTAAAAATCATAAACAGACTTTTGGCTATAACCTCTTGTCTGTTGCGCGGCCTCGGAGGCATATCGGCGCATCTGTTGCCATGCCTCGGAGGCCGCAAACGGATCGCCCGCTTTGGCGCCTTTATTAACGAATATTGGCAGTTAGTAGAGTGAAATGGATGTATGCAAACCATTCTAGATAAACAGGGGTAGATATCTTATTGAGTGTTCAACCTTTTATTTCGCTCGAGTGTTGATGGAATTTTAAAAATATTACCGCGAAGTTTTTAATACTGATATTGTATTTGCGCCGCATCGGTCTGGGTTTAGAAACTTTTAAAATCAAATGAAAAGTGATGTTTTTTGTGTTGGGATAGTGTTTTATTAAAGAATGTAAGTTTTTTGACCATCTAATTATAGTAGGACGTTGTTTTGATCAAGTTTTAGGCCAATAATATTTTTTTTTAGTTGAATACGCCAGTAGTGACCGTGAAAATATGTAAATATTTTGGCTAATTACATATTCTTTTCTTATTATTTTAGTGTAGAACATTTATTTAGTTCAATATTTAATTAATGTGATAGATACATTCCCTCTAGTAACTGTAAAATCATTGAATTCAATAAAAATATTATTCATTATCATTCAAAAGCCTCCGAGGCCTCAGCAACAGACCGCGTCATGGTCGACGCTTACTGACTGTGGATAAGACTTTCACTAGGTACTGTCTAAGCAATAACGTGACTGCGGTACGTAAATAATTCAACGCTTTTAATGGTGATGGTGCTATTGGCATAACTGTTGTATCTTTACTCCACACCTTTAATCCTTGTGCCTTTGCGACGAATTATCAATTCGACTTCACCGATGTCTTATCCATATTAGTTCTAGCGTGACCTGCCAGATTTTATGTTGATTTTACCAATGTTGAGAGGTTCATATTTTGTAAGCTTTCCAAGAAGAGTGCTATTATTATTATTTTGTTAAGTTGCCCATTTTAAGTACTATTAGAACAACTAACAACAGTTCCGAATAAAGAAGCCGATATTTTAAACCAACCATAATTACAAACCGTGTAATTTTGCACGCTGATTCAAGGGTCTAAGTTTTTAGTTCAGAAAATATTACTATAATGAGTTTATAAAATGTAAAAATAATCCTAAAAAGATGTGGGAGCTTATCAATACCTTATCTGCTAATAAGCTCAAAACAAAATGTACACCCTCCAAACTTGTATCAAACGCTCAAACTATAACTGACGGCACGAAAGTTTGTGAAATCTTTAACCATTTTTTTGCTTCAGTTGGAAATTCCCAACTGATATCATAATCACTCTGGCAACACATTAATTTATAGTGAAGAACATAAACACGACTTAACACTTAATGAATTTAGACCATGTACTTCCAAAGAAATAATTTAAATCATTGACAACCTAAAGACAAATAGCAGCACTGGGTCTGATAAAATCAGCACTAAGGCGATAAAATGTATAAAACTTTTGATAGCTATACCTTTAACAGACTGTGTAAATAAACACCTAGAAGAAGGCATATTTCCTGATGATCTCAAGTTAGCTAAAGTTACACCAATATACAAATCTGGTACCAAATCTGATCCTGCCAACTACAGACCAATTTCTGTGCTGCCCGTAATATAAAAAATTTTCGAGAAAATCATTTACACCCGATTGAATGAATACCTAACCGACAAAAAATGTTTGATTGACCAACAATATGGGTTTAGTCAAAGATCAAACACACTATCAGCAACAATAGATCTAATAACTAATATCAAAACAAACATTGAACAAAAAAATATGGACTTGGGAGTTTTTATAGATCTAAAGAAGGCGTTCGATACGGTCAGTCACCCCAAACTCCTAGAAAAAATTAAAAACCTAAGCATAAACGGAACAGCTTATGACCTACTTTCCTCATACATAACAAACAGACACCAAAAAGTAAAGATAGGAAACTATGAAAGTACTACTAAAATAATAACATGCGGGGTTCCGCAAGGATCGATCCTGGGCCCCTTACTGTTTCTTATTTATATTAACAATATTAATCAAATAGGTCTGAGAGGATACCTAACAGTTTATGCCGATGACACGTGTTGAAGTCTATACACAATATTATAAATGAGGCTCAGAATGACCTTAATGTGATAAATGGTGGTTTGTTTATAAATGAGTGGTTTCTTCATAACCTTCTTACGATAAACATCACTAAAATCTCTTATATGATTTTCACCGCAATAAATAAAAATATCCTGCCTATAGGCCTCTTGCAATAAACGGTATTAACATTCAGCTACCTTACAAAGAAAAGTATCTTGGGCTGATATTAGACGATAAGCTGTCATGGCAGCCTCATATAGAACACATACGGCAAAAACTAACGTCACTAACTGGAGCCCTAAGCAGAATGGGAAACTGTGTACCTCCAACTATAAAAAACACAATCCATAATTCTCTTGTAAGACCTCATCTTGAATACTTAATAGAAATATGGGGTTCAGCAGCCAAATCTAATATCAATAAATTACAAATAGCACAAAATAAAATTATCAAACGCTTATACAATTACGACTATCTAACATCAACAACAATACTATGTATAGAAACTAAAATACTTAACATTACACAAACATTCTTCTACAATACGTGCATTCTAATAAAAAAGATCCTTAATAAAACTATTCAAACAAACACACAATTTACGGTTAGAAAAATAAAATATAACCTAAAAATTAAATAAACCCAAAAATAAACTTTATGTGCGACCCCCCCGAACAGAAAGATATGGACGAATGAACATTATGTTCCAAGGTAGGTACTCAAATGTACAACAAACTACCACACAAAATCAAAGAATGTGTAAGCCTAAACATGTTTAAAAAACAGCTCAAACAATTTATCGTAGACTCAATCTAAAATTCCTAAATAAAACACTAATAAAATACTACTTAAATATTCATAATAAGGCCCATTTCTAAAAAAATTTACTTATGCTTGTTTTCTATAGGATTATTAATAATAAATAAATTTACATTTAAATTGTACATAATCAACAAAAAAAAAAAAAAAACTCCTACCTGCTGCCCATCCGAGTTGGATTCGTCGGCTGACCTCTTTGTCGAAGTTGGACTTGCCTAGTTGAATCGTATGACCCAAATAGACATAATGGTCTACAACTACGATTATATCGTTCCCAATTTGTACCGGTACGGGTGCAACATTAGCATTTGACATGATTTTTGTCTTGCTCATGTTCATTTTAAGACCCACCTGTTGGCACACGATATAAAGGTCGCTGAGCATTGTGCCAAGGTCTTCCAGAGATTCTGCCACGAGGACTATATCGTCGGCAAATCGAAGGTGAGTGATGTGTTCGCCATTGATGTTGATACTATGCCAGTACAAGAGCTTGAAAATATCCTCCAATGCAGAGGTGAACAGTTTCGGAGAAATAACATCTCCCTGTCTCACCCCTTTATGCAATGGGATTGGAATCGTGCTCTGGTCCTGGAGTCGGATAGACATGGTGGCGTTACTGTACAGACATTTCAACACTTCGATATACCGATAGTCGATTTGGCACCGCTGGAGTGACCGCAACACTGCCCAGGTTTCGACAGAATCAAAGGCTTTCTCATAGTCCACAAACGCTAAACAAAGTGGCTGGTTATACTCTTCGGTCTTCTGTATAACCTGCCGGAGCGTATGGATGTGGTCTATGGTGTTAAAGCCTTTTCGGAACCCGGCTTGTTCGGGAGGCTGGAAGTCGTCAAACCTACGAGCGAGACGATTAGTAACTACTCTCGAAAACAGCTTAGAGACATGGCTCAACAGCGAGATGGGCCTGTAATTCTTTAAGAGGGTGTTATCCCCGTTCTTAAAGAACTGTACCACCACGCTCATGTTCCACGCTTCTGGCGTAGTTCCCTCGAAGATGACGGAGTTGAACAGCTTCTGGAGGACCTTAAGTACCGGTGTTCCACCCGCTCTCAGAAGCTATGTCGTTATTCCGTCTTCCCCCGGTGCCTTGTTGTTCTTAAGCTGCTTGAGAGCCGTTCGAATCTCATATAGGCTGACGTCCGGAATGTCTTCAGTGTAGTGTCGGGTTAGGCGGGCTCTTGCATCGCTATTCTTGCTTGTAGTAGGACTGCGATGAGGTGTATAGTTGTCCATAGAACTTCTCGAGCTCTCGTAAAATTTCTGTCTTCGAGGATACGACACTGCCACTATCGGTCTTCAGCTTCGTCTACAGACTTTGCCCAATAGACAGATCTCTCGCGAACACTTTGGAACCTTGGTTGCGCTCTATTGCGTTCTTAATACTACACGTATTAAAGAAACGCAAATCGCGTCGCATAGACTTAGAGATTTGTTTATTGAGCGAGCTGTATTTCGACATGTCCACTGAAGACTGCAGTTTCATTTCGCTATGTTCTGCCATGAGTTTAAGAGTGTGCTCAGAGAGTTTTTGGGTTCTACCTTTGCGCTGGGTTTACAGAACTTTGACCCAACGGCATGGACAATTTCCACCAGACCGTCATATATTTCGTCCACGGATCCGCATTCGGCGAGGCATTGGAAGCGATTTTGGAGTTCCAACTGAAAGCTCTCGGGGTTTTGGATTTGGGCAGGACTTGGGCGAAGAGTAGATTTCATCAGACGGGACCTTTCTAGCTTTACGTTAAGATTTAATGATCCTCTATCCATTCGGTGATCACTGCCGGTTTTAACCCTGTTGATCACTGAGACATCATTCAATATTTGCTTATTTGTTGTCATGATGAAATCTATCTCGCGTTTGTGTCCACCAGGGTGAAGCCACGTCCATTTTCTGGACGATCGCTTCTTGAAAAAGGAGTTCATCATAAAGAATCCCTCCTTTTCCATGAAGTCGGCCAATCGCTGACCCCGTTGGTTCCGCTGTCCAAATCCAAATTGCCCCACTCTCAGTTCATCGCCATTCCTCACACCTAGCCGCGCGTTGAAGTCCCCCATCACAACCGTAAAGTGTGTTTTCGATGCTTGCACGGCATTTGAAATGTAATCATACATAGCCTCCACTTCATCGTCTGGACGTTTCGAGTGAGGTGCGTACACCTGTATGATCTTAAGCGAATACCGTTTGGTTATTCTGAGTATAAGGTCGACACGCTTTACTATGTTGTTAACGAGGGATTTGTGGACGAGAAATCCGACACCGACAAATCCTCTCTTCGGACTTATGATAACCCCATAATATCCCAGTGCAACTTATTTACTACTTCTTCCATCTCTATCAACTTCTCGTCGGTCCTCAATGTGCGTGCGTTGTATGTTGCCAGGGCCAGGGGTCGTTGGGATTGGTAGCTGGACCTCTGCCAGAGATTCTTCGCACCCCCTGTTCCGCCGTTACCGTGGCCGCCACCTATGCGGAATTGGAATAGCGGAACGGCCGGGAACTGGGGGCCGTCTTCTAGTTGTGTTCATCATATGGGGGGTTTTGCCATAGTCACCACGCTTGGCAGACGGATTGGTTACCGCAGATTCAGTATTTTGTGTTCGGGGGGTGCTGCTGCCCAATCCCCCGGTGTGTGTTCCCTTAGTCGCCTTTTACGACATCCACGGGAGGAGATGGAGGGGTCCTATTCTATCCTATTGTATGTGTATTGTGGTGCAATGTGATTTGAACGACGAGGAATCTGAAGAAAATTCTAGACGCCATTCCGCGTGTCGTTTAGAATCGTCAATTGACCATCGACTAAGACTTATAACAAACAAACTGACCATAAACTATAAACACTTGACATTGGCAGAATTGACATTAGTATTAACGAATATTTAACGAAGAAAAGAAGAGAGTATTACTCTATGGGTCAACTCGAATTGGATTGATTTTTTTTTTTTTTTTTTTTCTTTCTTCGCTCATATGAGCAGGCTAAAGTCTAGAGACCATACTGCCTTGTCTTGCGTTAAATAATTTCATCCGTTTCAAGGGTAAATTTTATGTCTTTCGTAAGTTTCATAAACAATGTTTATGTATTCATCAAAATACTTTGATACGTCTGAACGATTTTTTTTTTTTTTTTTAACTTGAACAAGTATTTTATTTTGCTAATAATATTATAAAATAGTTATGTACTTACATATTTATTATTGTAAATAAAAAATTTTTTTTTTTTTTTTGTTTCCCATTTTTTGTTATTTTTTTTTTTTTAAATGTTAATTACTATAATATTCTTTTACATTTATAATTATATTATCTATGTACATTTTGCACATTTTTATATATCTATTAAAATACTAAATAAAAACTTATACAACTCTATATAGGTTGACTCATTCTTAAGTAGCTCCAGAATACAACGCGGGACCAAATCAGGCTCACCATAAATTTGGAGGAGTCCATCTATCAGTACAAGGCGCTGAATACTGAATGATGGACAATCAAAAAATATATGATTTAATGATTGAACTTCTCGTGACTGACAATGCTCACAATCAGAAGAGTCAACCAGCTTTAAGCGATAGAGATGATAGTTCAAACGACAGTGACCAAAGCGCATTCGACAGATTGTAGAATAAAATTTTCTATTTAAGAAAATCTTACTCTTACAAAACCACGGTATAGAATCAATCTGGACATCGAGAGTTGCATACCAGGAACCTTTATTTTCGACTTGCGTATAGTGATACGAATGTCTTCCCCATGCATGACACATCCGTTGTTTTAGGAGACTTACAACGTCTGTGTATGGTAACAAGACATCTGCATCACCACCGCTTTCAATATTAGATGATATGGTATTTGAAAACTTAACTATCGTATTAGCTAGATAATCTGCTTTTTCATTTCCTTCAACACCTTTATGTGAAGGCACCCACACGAAGCTAACATTAATATTTAAATCAAACAACTCCACCCATAGCTGTTTTATTAAGTAAATGATGTAATTAGTGTCAGCATGCAATTTGTTATTAGCCAGGTTTTTTAGAACACTCATGCTGTCACTAACAACAACCCATTTATTGTGTCCCAAGTTACGACTTTTAATATGTTTTAAAGCGCTCAAGATTGCAACAGCTTCAGCTGTGAAAATACTAGCGAATTTGTCCATTTTATGACCAACACCAATATTCAAAGACGATTCAAATATGGCAAAAGACACAGCGTTATCGTTTTTGGCTCCATCCGTATAGACAAACTTGTGATCTGTCCATTCAGACAGCATTGTGCACACTTCTTCTTTACTTGACAAAGCATTATCAATTACTACATTAATTTCTGGGAATTTACTATTAAAAGATCCTTCATAGCAAGGTAAGGTATGATTTGCCTGATATATATTTAAATTTTGAAGAAATTGTTTAAAACTCTGAAAGCCCTGAAGCATAAAAAAAGATTTAAAAACCCCTTGGGCTCCGGACAGATTAGTCAAAAGACTATTGCCAGAAACACAATGAAGTTTTAATATAAACCTTTCTTTTAGGTAATTCAAACGAATATTAATTGGTGGAAGCCTGCATTCAATCTGCATAGCATTGATAGGAGTACTCCTAAATGCCCCTGTGATTAAACGCAAACATTTATTTTGAAATGTATTCATTCTATTTACAATTTTTACATCGGCAGCATAACAAACGAAGCCATATTCAAAATGACTACGAACTAAAGATTTGTACAATGTTAATAAAATCTTTGGATCTGCTCCCCAATAAGAGCCTGACAAAGACTTTATTACATTGTGAGCTTTTTGAGCTTTGCAAATGATTTGTTTAGAGTAATTATTCCAGGATAAATTATGGGAGAATAATACTCCCAAGAACTTAACTTCAAGAGACACTGGCAAAGGTGCATTTTTATAATAAATCGCTGGCAAGTTATTAGATTTTTTCCCAAAAACCACTACCTTAGACTTCGACGAATTAACATCAAGATCTAAATAAGAAAAGTATTTTTCAAGTTTTGTCAATGCGTCATTGACAATTTCAGCTACAGGAGCTAAATCTGCTCCCGACGCATAAACAACCAAGTCATCTGCAAATTGAAGATTTTTAACATGTGAACCTAATATTAAATTTAAACGAAATATATACAAAATGAAAATTAAGGGTGACAGAATGCCACCCTGAGATACACCTACAGAAGAATATCTTGGACCATAGAGATGTTTATTGTATTTTACAAAAACTTCTCGATCTGAGAAAAAACATTGGATCCAATTTATAATTTTTTCAGGAATGCCTAGTAATAGCAGTTCTTGACAAAGAATTTCAATATTGACGCTATTAAAAGCGCCTGAAATGTCAAAGAAAACAGCGACAAGATGATTGTTTGCAGCCAAGGAATGACATATATCAAGTTGTAATTGACAAATACTCTCTCGAGCAGAACGATTTCTACGAAAACCGAACTGATTGGAAGGTAAAAGTTTGTGATGTTCTACATAAAATTCCAAACGTTGCTTTAGCAATTGCTCAAAAATTTTACCGACACATGAAGTGAGCGCAATAGGACGATAAGATTCAGGGCATAATTTGGGTTTATTGGGTTTCAAAATTGGTACTAAACAGTCAGTTTTCCAATTGTGAGGTACTATATTATTTTGCCAAAGTAAATTTAAAATTTGGAGAAAAATTGTCAAACAGTTTCTATTCATTTTCTTAAAGATTATAAATGGAACTCCATCAAGACCAAAAGCAGTATCCCTCCTAGAGAAAATGGCAGAAGTTAATTCACTATATGAAAAAGAGTCTACAAGAAAGCTATTATTAGAATTTAAATTATTTGATTTAAGTGTTTTCGATTTAGGTAGTACAAAATCAGGAGTATATTTGGATAAAAAATCACAAATCCATGAGTCGTCTTCATATTGAATAGGTTTATAGTAAGATTTATTAAATTTACGCATGAACTTCCATACAACGGTTAATGGAGTGCATCGATTGAAAGTTTCACAAAGAGAGACCCAGCTTTTTTGTCGTTCTATTTTTATTGTAAGTTTTTTGTGAGCTCGCAGTCTCTTGAACTCCAAATAGCTTTCTTCTGTTGGATTGAATTTAAAATTTAAATATGCTTCTTTGGATTTCAAAACAGCTGCTGAACATTTTTCATTCCACCAAGGCAGATAAGGTTTTTTACCAGGTTTATTAACACATGACTGTTGACTGTCAGTGTCAGTGACATCGACAACAGAAGAATTTCTGCTTACAATAGACCTATCAACGGCCGTACGCAATACTTTACAAAAATCTAAATAGGAATCTTGCGGACATTCAGTATCCACTATAAAATCAATCAACATTTTATCCATGCAACTACTAAACATTTTCCAATCTGTAAGTTTGTAATTTGGATAGATTGGTAAATGTCTCAAATTATGACAACTAGGATCCGAACCAGTGATATTGTTATTCAATAAAACTTTAATTATTACAGGAAGATGATAGCTTGTGCCGACTGGGCTATCATAAACAGACCAGTCACAATGTAGCGCCAATGATGGCGAAACCAACGACAAATCTAATGCGTTCGGACGCCAGGACAACGAACCAATCGTCGTTGGCAGACCATCATTTAACAAAACTAAGTTATTGTCGTCAATCACTTCCAAAACATCTCTACCACGAGGAGTGTCAGAACTGCAACCCCAGGAGGTATGATGTGCATTGAAGTCTCCTGCAAATATGAATGGACCAGGAATAGACTTGATTAGTGCGTCAAATTTGCTTTTACTAAAGGCTGGACTACAGTTTGTTGGGCTATAAAAACTGACTATGCTCATAACTTTCTTATTAATTGTTACTTTAATACAAATATTTTGTAGTGAGTCATCAAAAAACGTGTTGACTTTAGAATATGCGATACTATTGTGAATTAGAATAGCTACACCATTATGATTGTTTCCACAATCATTACGTTCAATGTTATAATGTTTTATTTTGAATGTTTGGTATGGTTTAAACCATGTTTCAGAAATAATTGCAATATGAATGTTATTTGAATAAAGGAAGTTTGTAAATATATGTTTGTTACTGTTTAGACTTTGTGCATTCCATTGAATAATATTTAAAAAATCCATTATGATGTTGGAGGTAACTTGTTACTTAGAGTTTTTTTTAGGGTATCTCTAATAGACCCTGAATTTATGGGGACATCTTTGTTTGTTATAATTTTAGTGATTGTTTCTATTAAAATATTAATAAAAACTTCAGACTTCATGAGATTATTAACCTGTACATCAAGTGTCCTAGCTGACAATGCTGGGAAAGACTTAGAGTCGAAAAGTTCTGAGTATGTGGCAGATCGAGATTTTATTTTATTTTCTTCTACCTTCTGCTTTTTAATAGGGCAAGCAGCAGATATTGCGATGTGATTGCCACCGCAGTTTGAGCATTTTGCATCTTTAGTTTCAATACTACAGCTTTTGAAGTTATGCGTGCCGGAGCAGATGCTGCAGACCTCTGTGTTGCGACAAAACTTAGCAATGTGGCCGTACCGCATGCACTTTAAGCACTGTTTTACAGGGGGTATGTATGATTTCACTTCATGTCGCCAAGAGTCCAAGTATACATATTCGGGGAGCTGAGTCGACGCGAATGTAACAGCAACCGCTTGGGTTGGCTGGAACGAGACACTACCCTCACCTCGCACCCTACGCATAAATCTTCTGACCTGTATTATATTTTTGGAGCTGCCAATAAGCGAAAAAATTTGCTTATTTGACATCTCAGTAGGAACAGATGTCAGAACACCTGTTACCTCCGTGTCGCCTGCTGGGATGGTGGCTTTTAGCGATAGCTGTTCCAGTAGTTTTTTATTTTGTATAAAAACATTGGCGTTGTTAGATAGGTCAAATGTTATTCCTATCTTGTACCTATTTATTGATCTCAGATGTAAAACTCCAGAGACGCAATGTTCACGCAATGCTTTGGAAAGTTTTAAGCGGTCACGGTCATTAAAAGCAACACCGTCATCAGTGTGCGTCAGGAATACGATGAATCCGTCCGACTTGTTGGAATTATCCGGGTATTTTCGTATGTATCCTTGAACTTTATAAATCTCATACCTGTCCTTTTCCTTACTGTTTTTTTTGACCCCTTGTGGAGATTCGACCGAGTCGGAGTCTGAGGTCGACCCTTCCGACCGGTCTTCATCCGGAGGTGGAGGCTGCTCACACCTCTTCCTCTTTTTCCCCATGGCTTACCGGTACCAGTACTAGCTTTGTATTTTATTTACAACGAAAAAGATTATATATTTACAGAATTACAATTAAATTACAAAAAGATTTCGAGAGTTCGCGCCTTTCCACTTTCGAGGTTCCCGCCTTTTTTTTTTCCGAATTGGATTGAATAAAAACAAACAATCATCAGCCGGGCCAGCCGGTTTAGTGTAGGAAAAATAATAAAAGAAATTCAGTAAAACTCGTAATGGATGATGTTGTAGTGCTGAAAGACTGCAAGTCTGTTCCAGATATAATACACGAATATGACCCAAGTGTGAAATTTGGCCACATTCCATTAGTAATTGACAACGGTAAGTGATCATGATCACATTGTCAAAATACGGATTTTTGCAGGGTTTCTTTTTAGTTACAAATCATTTTTGCTTTCAAGGTTCGTATCAGTGCAGAGTTGGCTGGTCTATATACGATGAGCCTCATTTGACCTTCAAGAACTTGATAGCAAGGCCTAGAAAAGACAGAGTGAAAAAGGATGCTGAACCTCCTGTTACACCACCTATTCAGATTGGCAATGATATTCTGAACATAGAGGCAGTAAGGTATGTTTATGCTTATAAAATATAATGATTTATCAATCTGCAATCTGTTTTAGAATTAACACACTCGCCAAACAGTACCTGCCTACTCTAACTCTTGCTTAATTATCATCCCAGTAAAATTTGAAATTCAATATTCTAGGTTCCAACTAAAAACCCAATTTGACAAGAACATAATTACACATTTTGAAGTACAGGAGCAAGTATGCGACTACATATTCTCACACTTGGGTATAGATAGTGATGGTTGTGTGCCTCATCCTATTGTGATGACTGAGGCCTTTGTGGCACCAAACTACTGCAGACAGTGTAAGTATCTTGTGCAATACATTTTTAGATTTATCTATTATTTACTTGATTGGTTACCCAATCCAATAAATATATAGGAGCTTCAATAGTAATGTTTATGTAGTGAGCCCATTGATAAGACAAGTTATTTAAGACAAGAGATAACATTGGTAATAAGAAATAGCCTGAGAATCTCTAAAATCATTCATGATTCTAAGCTAATTTTAATGCTAAGCTAGTTTTGGGCTTTCATCAAAAATAACAATAAGATTGGGAGCTTTGATGAGCATAAACATTAGTGAAATTTACGCCATAAATCGGATAATAAAACTTGATTTTGATATCCCGTTTAAAGTGTGAATTTTGTGAATAATCACAATAGTTTTAAAAAGAACTAAGAACCAAAGGAACTATCACAATACAAAAGGAGTTGCGGAACTTGAGCCACAAGCCACCACATCCCATCCCATAACATAATACAGTGGACCCACAGTAATCCGAAAAACATTTTGCAGGGCAGTGTCAGACTATTGAATTTGTCGGATTATAGAGTACTGCCTAAGACCACGAACTGTTTAATCTTCTCTTGGTTTTTTTAATGTCATAAATTGTAGATCGGCCTACTCCGTATTCACATGCTAAACTACTAAATGATTTGTTACGATTTAGGCGGTCTAAAATATCACATTTTTCTTTAATTGTCAATGTTTTGTGCTTTCGCTTCTGAGCTTGTGACGACATTACTAGGTACGAATACGTTATTTACAATGAATAAACAGTAAACAATGAACACACGCTAGACTGCACCGCTATCTTCTTCAAACTTCAAATTCAAACTAAGCAATCAGAATCAAAACAATACCCTACGCGTTGAGCACAATAGTGGTGGTGCGTATAAGTTATAACTTGTTCAATCATGCATTAGCAATGATTGTCAAAAAAATATTCAATAATAAATAATAGACCATGTCGGATTACAGGGGGTGCCGGATAAGACAGGGGTAAGATTACCCCCGGTAATCTAAACCCCCTTCCATTGTAGTTGCTTATACTCATAATGTAGTTTTAAAAGTTATAGTAGTAGTTGTTGCAACTGTTTCCAGTAATGTCAGAACTGCTATTTGAGGGATATGGAGTACCAGGAGTGAGCTACGGAGTAGACTCGCTGTTTAGTTTATACAGGAACAACATTGGAGATACAGCGTTGATTGTCAATTGTGGATACCATACTATACACATCATACCTGTTATAAAGGGTAGGGTGTATGATGAATATGCCAGAAGAATTAATTTAGGTAAACTGTCTATAATATTTTTTATTAATATCGGAGAACCTTTCACATCTAGCTCAGTACCAATAGCTGCTGCATGCAGCTTCCCACTCATGGTACCTACATAAAAAATAGCCTATGATACAATGACCCTTCTCCAAAATATAATCTATCTGACGACCTCTGTGGCGCAGTGGGCTAAGGTCTGGCTGAGATGCAGAAGGTTGCGGGTTCGATTTCCGCTGTGGGACATAGTTTGTATGATCTGCAAGTATGTGTGTCTATGTTAATATGTATGAATTAAAAAAAAAAACATTTTTAACTAGTATATCAGTCATGTGGTACCCATAACACAAGCTCTGCTTACTTTGAGGTCAGATGATGCTGTGAGAAATGTACGGCATTCGTTATTTATCTCTTTTACAAATTTCATCAAAATCCAATTAGGTGTGAAAACGTAACAAACAGACAGATGGATAGACATTCGAATTTATAATAACTAGTATAGATTATAACTAATGTAAAGAAGTTTGTGTTGGCAAGTTGGCAAAAATAATACGGGAGTAAAACCCGTTTTATCAAAATGTATAGTACAAAGTGAAATAAATAGATGTAAGTCATAGCAACTGCTTTTCAGGAGGTAGTGAAATAACAGCCTACCTGCACAAGCTGCTCCAACTAAAATACCCAGTGCACGTCAATGCTATCACCTTGTCCCGTGCTGAGGAAATACTACAAGAACACAGTTCAATAACATTAGATTACCAGGTAATGTTACAATAATAGTACTCTGGAGGCCATACCAGTCTTGACTCGCGCAAGTTACGACCGGATTCATCAAGAAATAGAAATATTCAAAATTCTAGTAATTGTTTGACGATGGCGATCTGTAGGGCGATTATGGAACTCTAATTACAATCAATTTCTATCAGTTTTCATAGATTTCTGATAGACATTGATTGTAATTAGAGGTCCATAATCGCCCTACTGTTTTCTCATGAAAAATCAATCCAATCTGCTGCATGATGATATCTGATTAGTCTGAAATTGATTCCAATGCATTCTGCTGTCACTGACTAATGGTCAAAACTCAAGGTTATCTCATTAGGCCTATAATAAACAATTTTAATTTACCAGGAGGAGATCAGAAAATGGGCTAGCATAGAATATTATGAAAACAATGTGAAAGTTATTCAGTTGCCCTTCGCTCAGCCAGCTAGTTCTTCAACATTGACTGGTAAGGTTTTGTATGAATCAGATTTGATTGCTTCACAAACTATAATAATAACAGTTCAACCTCTCTGGCGCCAGTGGCCCGGCTGCCCGGCTGCTGTGAGAATCGAACCCGCAACCTTTTGCATCTCAGCAAAAGGTTGCGGGTTCGATTCTCACCGCGGGACAAATGTTTATATAATCTGCAAGTATTTGTTTCGGGTCGGGTCAGACCCTCTTTATGTATAATATGTATGTATTTATAAAAAAAAGTACTTATATAAGTAATATATCAGTCATGTGGTACCCATTACACAAGCTCTGCTTAATTTGGGGTTAAATGGTGCTGTGTAAATTTTCCAGCATTATTTATTTTATAATTATCGAATGACAGACATTTGAAACATTTGAAGAAATTTTCAAATGTCTCATCTGCTAACAGCTGAACAACAGAAAGAAAGAAAAAGAGAAATGGCGAGGCGATTGCTGGAAATAAACGCGAGAAAGCGAGAAGAGAAATTAGCTGAAGATGAAGATCAATTGAGCCAGCTATGCACAATACAAGTAAATATTGTTTTTTTTATTTATTTGTCTCGAAACGGGACTATGTAGTTTTCTTCGTCCGTACCCTTTTTTAGGTTTGGTTGATGTATTTTGCGTAGGGTTAATGAACGTCTTATGCTCCTAGTAAATGTTGTTAAAGCTGCTCTATTCAATACAATCACAAGGATTACAATGATGTATTGGTTATGAAGTTACCGGATATTTATCGCGTCATCATCATCATCATCATCTTCATAACAGCCTTTATGAAGTCCACTGCTGGACATAGGCCTCCCCAATAGATTTCCAGGAAGAACGATTTTGAGCCCTCTTCATCCACCGACTTCCTGCGATCTTTACAATGTCGTCAGTCCATCGGGTGGGGGTTCGTCCTACGCTTCGTTTTCCTGTCCTTGGTCGCCATTCGAGAACTTTTACTCCCCAGCGGTTATCAGTTCTGCGAGCTATATGGCCTGGCCATTGCCACTTCAACTTGCAAATTTTGAGTGCTATGTCGGTGACTTTGGTTCTTCTACGGATTTCCTCGTTGCGGATTTTATCACGTAGTGAAACACCCAACATAGCTCTCTCCATAGCACGTTGCGCGACTCTGAGCTTGTGTATGAGGCCAATAGTTACCGGCCAAGTCTCATGGACGGATGACCGGATATGTCATCACTGGCAACACGCACTGATTAAAGACTTTCGTCTTGAGGCTCTGCGGTATCTGTGACGAGAAGATGTGCCGCTGGCACCGCTGGAGTGACCGCAACACTGCCCAGGTTTCGACAGAATCAAAGGCTTTCTCATAGTCCACAAACGCTAAACAAAGTGGCCGGTTATTATCTTCGGTCTTCTGTATAACCTGCCGGAGCGTATGGATGTGGTCTATGGTGTTAAAGCCTTTTCGGAACCCGGCTTGTTCGGGAGGCTGGAAGTCATCAAACCTACGAGCGAGACGATAGATTAATTATTAACTAATCTCGAAAACAAAGCTTATAGACATGGCTCAACAGCGAGATGAGCCTGTAATCCTTTAAGAGGGTGTTATCCCCTTCCTAAAGAACAGTAGCACCACGCTCCTGTTCCATGCCTCTGGCGTAGTTCCCTCGAGGATGACGGAGTTGAACAGCTTCTGGAGGACCTTAAGTACCGGTGTTCCACCCGCTCTCAGAAGCTCTGTCGTTATTCCGTCTTCCCCCAGTTGTTGTTCTTAAGCTGCTTGAGAGCCGTTTGGATCTCGTATAGGCTGACGTCCGGAATGTCTTCTGTGTAGTGTCGGGTTAGGCGGGCTCTTGCATCGCTAGTCGTGCTTATAGCAGGACTTATAGATACTTATAGCAGGCTAGAGGTGTACAGTTGTCCATAGAACTTCTCGAGCTCTCGTAAAACTTCTGGTTTCGAGGTAACGACACTGCCACTGTCGGTTTTCAGCTTCGTCAACAGGCTTTGCTCAATAGACAGATCTCTCACGAACACTTTGGAGCATTGTTTGGGCTCTATTGCGTTACTATAAGTTTTAAAGAGACGTAAATCGCGTCGCATGGACTTAGAGATCAGTTTATTGAGCGTGCTGTATTTCGACATGTCCACATGTCCACTAAAGATTGCAGATTCATTTCGCTACGTTCGCCATGAGTTTTAGAGTGTGCTCTGAGGGTTTTTGGGTTCTGCCTTTGCGCTGGGTCTTACAGAACTTTGTCCCAACGGCATGGACAACTTCCACCAGCTCGTCATTTATTTCATCCACGGATCCGCATTCGGCGAGGCATTGGAAGCGATCTTGGAGTTCCAACTAAAAGCTCTCGGGGTTTTGGATTTTGGCAGGACTTCGGCGAAGAGTAGATTTCATCAGACGGGTCCTCTCTAGCTTTACGATTTAAGATTTAAGCACCTGCAACCGAACCGACACCGCATGTACTGATTCGTCTTTCCTGCGGGTTTTGTTGGCAAGGTCGAGAGGTTAATGATCCTCTATCCATTCGGTGATCACTGCCGGTTTTAACCCTGTTGATCACTGAGACATCATTCAATATTTGCTTATTTGATGTCATGATGTAATCTATCTCGCGTTTGTGTCCACCAGGGTGAAGCCACGTCCTTTTTCTGGACAACCGCTTCTTGAAAAAGGAGTTCATCATAAAGAATCCCTCTTTTTCCATGAAGTCGGCCAATCGCTGACCCCGTTGGTTCCGCTATCCAAATCCAAATTGCCCCACTCTCAGTTCATCGCTCTTCCTCATACCTATCCGCGCGTTGAAGTCCCCCATCACAACCGTAAAGTATGTTTTCGAGGCTTGCATGGCATTTGAAATGTCATCATACATAGCCTCCACTTCATCGTCTGGACGTTTCGAGTGAGGAGCGTACACCTGTATAACCTTAGCGAATACCGTTTGGTTATTCTGAGTATAAAGTATACCACCCTGCTCGACACGCTTTCGATCTTTACAATGTTGTTAACGAGGGAATTGTGGACGAGAAACTCGCCACCGTGCTGAGATAGTTGATCGCCCTCCCGGTAGTAGAATAAGTTACCGGAATTTAGGATAATCGTGTCCTCTCCCTCTCTTCGGATTCTGATAACCTATTAAGAAATTTAAGTAGTCTTTTGAAGTAAGCTTATCATAATATAAATTACTATATTATTGATAAGAATGCGTGGCCTCATGTCGCTCTGCCGTCAGACAGTTAACCGACACACTTGAAATGTATAAACTCTTGTATTAGTATTTCGTAGTTAAGGTCATCATGGATCATGTAAAAAAGCGCTAGGACCAAGACGAGTTTTTTGCCAGTTCTTCTCGGGCTTGGGTTAGGATGAATTGGCACGTAAATTCACCTAGTATGTAAGACGTTTCATAGTGATCCTTGTGATTGTATTGAATAAAGTATCTTTTGATTGATTGATTGATTGAATACACCAGGTGCTCTGCTATCGCTGATTTGTGAACTTGGTGGCTTATAACTGTTGCAATGTGCTTTTACGCGTTCGGCTATTGTACGCTTCGTTTTTGTCCAATGTAGGAATGTCGGGAATCAATTAAAGGGTAAAACTAAATCATTCAATTCTGATCTAAACAATATCAATTGTGATCGAGAATTTTTAGATAAATACAATGATGTAGCTCATACAAACCCAAACCCTACATCTTTAAATAAAAAAACAAAAATGTAGGATTTGTAACTCTCTACATCCTATAAAGTTATTAGTATAAAATATTTTTAAGAAAATGTTCGTTTCAACAGGAACTGATCGAAGATGGTGACGAAGACGAATTTGAGGAGGCACTCAGAGGGTTTGAGATAAAAAGCTTTGAAGACCTTCAGGTAAAAAAAACTATACTAATCTTTAAACAAGATGATACGTAACGTAAGCGTAAAAAAGTAAAAATAGGTTTGGATTAAAAAGCGCTATTTACATGAAATACCTACCAATGTGTGCATTTGTCTCTCTCTTGAGATATTCACTTACGTTTAGAAACCGTCTCGTTATTTACATGGAAACCAATATCATTTTAGACAATTTGTTATTTGGTTTCTCTCTTTTGAGAGATTTACGTGCTTTTAGAAAAATGTCTTAATATACCTGAAATATTAATTTAGTCTTATCAGTTTTGAAGATTTTGAATTTGAAACAAATTCATTGTTCATTTGTCTCTTACTTGAGAGATTAACTTGCTTTAAAAAGGCCGGGCGATTATGGAATTCTGGTACTATCAAAACATTGATACTCGTACTAAAAACTTTCAGTTACTATTGTTGAATTGGTATTACGGATGGTTGAAGTTTGTTGTAGCACTCACTGTCATATGAATATAAACTGAGATAGAAAGCGAACGTACGTAATACCAATCCGTGAAATAATGCCTATTGCTTATCGAAACTGATAGACATTGATTGTATCAAGCGTTCCATAATTGCCATGAGGGTCTTCTTATTAAAACGGTATACCAATACTTGTTCTTTTTTTTCATTCTTGAGAGATTTCTAGTTTTGATAAGACAAATGCTTGTGGATTCTTTGTTTATTTATATGTGGGTAATTTCAGAAACAAATGGCAATTGTCCAAACGCGCATAGACAAGAACAAGCAGCGCATAGCGGCGGCTGCAAACCCTGAGGAACACGCGGTAGAATCGAGACCGGTGTCAGGACGACAGCCACCTACTGACCCAGAGGCTTTCCAAGTTTGGCTTGCTGAAACACGCGCTAAGGTACCCAATCTTTCACTTCCTGTCCTACTAGCGAAAACCTACTAGCCTGTCGAAATCTTGTCGCCAGATAGTTAAACCGGCCTGCGCTTTATTATAACCTAGATACCGTAAATCACTGAACCTACTATGAATAATATGTCATGTATTTAAAAAAGTATGTAAGTAGTATATCAGTCATGTGGTACTCATAACACAAGCTCTGCTTACTTTGGGGCTAGATGATGCTGTGTGAAACGTCCGGCGTTATTATTATTACTAGTGGTCGCCCACTGGTTGAAATTCAACCATAATTAATGAATAATTAATGTATTTTTTATGCATAATTAAAAAAATATATTAGCATTCTGCACTCCTCTATATAAACTATAAGTGAGCGAAATTTTATACTCCTTCATACGCAATTTTCGTAAAAAAGGGTCCAAAGATTTTTCTTCACGTATAGGAATGCGCATTGTATTTATCAAGGCAGCCTAGTGTATGGCCAACTTTTTGTGTGCGTAACCTAGCTACATTATTATTAATAATTTAACTTAGCTCTATTATTAAACTTACTTTAGCACCTTTCTATTTACCATAATTTTAATGTAAAAGGCTAGAACTCTTTATGGTGGGAGTACTGGGCCTCTTAATTACTGGTGGTTGGTATTTGGTGTGGAGACAAAATGAGAAGGCGTAAGTTCACTATAGATGGTTTTATGTATTGAGCATCACACCCCGGTACATAAATGGTTATGGATTATATTGAACTGATTTAAAACTAACTGGTTATTGAACTAATTTAAAATTTAATTGGTTTATGGTGAGATGGTTATAAGTTTATGAGTAACGCGGTGCCGGCCGGCAGATTGTAGCGCACTGGTATGCTCAGGCAATTATGCATATTTGCCGGTGACGCAAAAATGCATAACTGCTGTGTTCGGTGTAAACCCAAAAATGCTCCCGAGCTGAGGACGCATGAGGTGAGCTGAAGGTACAAGTCATGACACACACAATCTGATAAGGCTACCTACCTACAGTGGTATTTTATAAATAGTCATTAAAATACTATCTAACATACTTGAATGTTAACATGGTCATAATAGTTTGGTAGCACTGCACTACAATCTGGTCGCGCTGTAGCGGCGGTCCTCCCCGCGGCGCAGGAACGCAGGCTCCGGCTCAGGATGGTCTCCTAAACTACATCCAAGTCTTCGGTGTCATCAGTACCTTCATGGCATACTTCAGACTGGTACGGAAGCTTGGATGTTGTACGTCCCTCACCCAGTGACCTCGGTATCTTGGTGAAGATCTGGTGTGAAGTATGAGTGCGGTCCGTGGTTCTTTTTATGGTTACATCTTGACAATCTTCCGTCGTCGAGACATACATTTAAATTATTCTTAAAATAAACATGGTAGGTAGGTATGTAGATGTAGGTATTCGTCGCGCAGGGTGTCAGGACTTGGTCAGCAGTTTTGCGCGTCGTCGGCTCGTGCAACGTGAGCTGAGGTTGACGAACTCGATTCATGTAAGTGTGTCGTAGATTTCGAGGCTTCTTTTCTTAGGCACTACCGCTTGGGACTACTAGTAGAGTGAAGGGAAATTTGAATTTCCCGTGCCACTACTATTCTTATTGGCTAATTAATCGCATATTATAAAATCTCCCATGGATTAGCTCATTACCAATGGCAATACTAATACTAGTTTAGATCTGTCAGCAGCATTTCGACAGATTCCCAGTTGGACAAATTAGCGACTGGACAGAGTAGAGTCAAGAGAAAAAGTTGAATCAGATCGAAACCAGTTGGTTAGGTTATGTTAGAGTATAGAAAACAACGCCAGAAGAATATAGTTCGTCTGTCTAGATACATAACTGTGTTACTACCCACAAAAGGTTCACTCGTGCCACGGGAAATAATATTTCCCGTGAAACTACTGGCAACAGTGTAGTGTCACTGGAAATGTACTTTTACAAGTAAAATTTCCTTTCACTCTACTAGTAGTGCCAAGCGGTAGTGCCTAGGAAAACAAACGGGTTTCGATTGATTTTTTGTTGTAAACAATCGGTATAATATGGTAATGGTTATCATCTTGGTGCTTACAATTTGACACTGCCCCGCTCAAATGGTTTTTAAATCATTGTTACGATCATAATCATCATAATCATTTTTACGAGGTTCTATGGGAGCTCTGCCACCATGGTTTTATCTTTGAATGGTCCACTGCTTGCAAGAATCGTCTTCATTTTATATTGGTTGTTGATGGAGCACATGTCTGTTTCTCCAGACGTTGGTTCAGGTGTGCCCGACGCACCAGGTAGAAGGATGCAGCAAGGGTGGTTCTGGTAGTTCTCACTGCAGGTTTTCATCCATGGGTCGTCGATTCACATTCGGCCCGATGGACCATGTAAAGGGCTTGAACTCTTTATGGTGGGAGTCCTAGGCCTCTTTGATATTGGTGGTTGGTATTTGGTACGGTGACGAAATGAGAAGTCCAAAGTTCACTGTAGATAGTAGTGTATTTCATCGGACTTCACACTGATACACTGGATAGTTAAAAAAAATATATTGAACTGGTTTATAAGACTAATGAAGATTGGTTATATTATAAACGGTATAAAATGGTATGTATAGTGAGATGGTTATGAGTAACGCGGTGCCAGGCCGGCAGATGGTAGCGCACTGGTATATGCTCAGGCAATTGTGCATATTTGCTTGTAAGGTAAAAATGCATAACTGCTGTGTTCGATGTAAACCCGAAGGATTGTTCTTCATTTTTGCATCTTTGTGAAACCTAACAAGGTTTATAAGATGTGTATTATGTATAGAATGTGCTACGTATATATCAAATTTAATTGGTCAAATTTAATAGCGCGCACCTCCCCGGCTTCCTGTTTCACATTTCCGTCCATTTTCACGAAATCACTCCAGAAGAGCGAGAGAAATGATATTGCACATCAATTTATAAAAACTTTACGCTTCCAGTACCGTGACTTGTTAGCACGCCGCGACGCGCGTCGTTCTCGTCGCGCCGCGATGGTGAAACGACGCACGGCGGCCGCGGCCGAACGAATGCGCGTCATATCGCACCTCGCAGCCGCTGGCGACGAATTCGGGAACGAGGACTCTGATTGGGACGCTTACAAAAGGTACGGCACAAAACATTTTACGAGCGATGCGTTTGATACTAATACTAATGATAGCTTTGTTTGAATTTGTATCATACGTATCATCGTTGTATATAAAGAACACAAGAATAAAGTGTCCTCTTGACTAGAAACAGTAAAAAATGAAATATTAGACACATTCTTAGACATAATTTACTTTAAAAAAACAAGTCAGAGCTAAATTGTTCATTGGCGTCCTTGGCTAGATTGTAATAGTATTAGAAAAAAATACACATAGCCAGTCGCAATGAGTTTCTCTGATGTATATATAATAGCTTCTGCGTACCTATCTACTTAAAATAACTCTGATTATTCGTATGTTCGTATTGGTATCATACGCATCGCCAGTCGTAAAAAAGTGAGGCGGTACGAGTTTCTCTGATATATCATACTAGCTTCTGTCCGCGGATTCACACGCTTGGTGCCTACATAAAATTTAGACTACGTCAGTTTTCATGATACAATCTCTATCCTTACCGTGGAAATGTAACAGGTAAACACTTTGGAATGGCGTGGCACGCGCGATGCTATTTACAGATGGCAGCACAAGCGTAAATGCCTTATTTATATTTTGTATGAAGTGCGGACTTGTTGTGAACGTGATAGATTGTAGTGTTTGCTGTAGAAAATGTACTTGCTATTTACGAAAGACGAAGGAGAGCGTCAGTTTGTTGATTTTTGATCAATTTGATCACAAATCAAATTGATTGTTTGAAATGTAAATTTAAAAAAAATTGAGATTAGTTTCTCTTTCTGAGCGTGATGTTATATATTTTTGGGCTAAAATTGTGATTAATTCATAGATGAGATTTTTGATTGATACGAAAACTGCAACTAAGAGTACTAACTAAGAGTCTTTGGGGAATACATGCAAGACTCTGTTTTTACAGCCTGGAGCGCAATACTGCAGTATTTTATGAACAATTTAGAAATAAATCCACATACATAAATAAACACATACAGTTTTACAGATAAAATGTCAAAGGAAAGTATTGTCGATAATGCAACACCCATAAGAGCAGCGGTTGATTACTCTTCTACAACATTGGGGCTTATTCGCTAAACATGAACATGAACAAGAAGGCCTCCTTCAAGCATTCTATACACAAATTTGATCACTAAATGAACTTATTCTAATAATGCTAAATGCAAATTAAATAATTTAATTGATTATTTTATGTGCTCATCGTGTACATATATGTTAAATTACAAATTAAGACAACCTCTGTGCGCAGTGGGCCAAGATCCGGCTGAGACGCAGAAGGCTGCGGGTTCGATTCCCGCCGCGGGACAAATGTTTGTATGATGATAATTTGTGAATTGTCTGGTATTATTTAAAAAAAAATATTATATAAAAAAATAACGGTGTTAACGAGTTTCTTGCCAGTTCTTCTCGGGCTTGGGTTAGGACGAATTGGTACCTAAATTCACCTAGTATGTAAGACGTTTCAATGTGATCCTTGTGATTGTATTGAATAAAGTATCTTTTGGCTTTGAAACGTTTGCGTTGGTTAAATTCACAGAACAGAGAGAATAATAGCATGATGACTTTTTATTGGGAGAACAAGTGTAGCTAAACTCACACATGTAGAAACAAACACACATAGAAATAAAAGTTAAAATTGGTTGAAAGAGAACGTTAATAATTTTACGTTTTAAATACTAAAAAGAAACCGACTTCATTGAATGAAATTTGAGCCTATAATACATTTTTAGTGGAAAGTAGATGTATTTTTTATATATATAGTCCAAATAAAGGCACCGCTCCAATGAGAATGCGAGGTATCGAAGTACATGAAAACATCATAGATGTATACAATTTTAAGATTTTGTTGATTTTTCAGATCGACCGATTTTGATGAAATTTATATGGGACCACCTGTGAAGTATACCCTTTCAAACAAAAAAAGAATTTTCTAAATCGGTTTAGCCGTTTTCGAGTAATCGGTGAACATACATAATAATAAGAACATACATACATAAGATTCCGACGAATTGAGAACCTCCTCCAAAACAAATTTTATTGATATAAAACTTTAGTGCCACAAGAACATGGTTCAAAACTCAATAAAATAAACAGTGCTAAAATGAATGTCTACTTAGCAAGAGATGACGCTTTTGCGAATGATTTTTATTTTAGTCTCTAACTCCATGAAATATAATTGATAATGCAATGGCTGTTATTTGATTGCCTACTAACATAGATACTTCCTTAGTGATGTGCCAAAGGATACAAGACGAATGTATCGATATATATTATTATACCTACCCACTGATGGGTAACAAAATACTTCAGGTTATATTTGTGGTGGGCCAAATAAAAAGCTTTTCGTTTCTTTCTTTCTTTTTTAACACAATCACTGGTTTACAACTCGTAAATACTGGAAAAAAGTATTATATGACCGGAACTGATACATATCTACGTGAAAATGTCCTTGACATAGAACGTAGTTGTTTGTCTTTTTTGTGAGTTTTATGTATAATTTTAATAATTGATGGATCCGCACATTTATGTACCGTTCTGTTATCGCTTTTATCAAATCACTGCATTACTATTTGCTCTATATGTATCAACTAGCTTTTGCCCATGACTTCGTCCGCATTTTTTTTGTAATTGTTGCTTGAATTCTTCCCCCGGATGCAATTTATTTCCTTGCCAAATTTTATTGATAAGTGTCAAACCAATCACACCACCACCCATTAAAAAGTTTCCATACAAACATTTACACCCATTTTACTCCTTTATGAGGGTTATTTTGAAAAATCCTAAAACACCATTTGTTTTGCATTTTAATTATTCAAATCAAGTTTCAAGCAAATCGCACTACGCATTAAAAAGTTTCATACATTCGTTTTCACCCTTTTTCTCCCTCTTAGGAATTTAATTTCAAAAACCCGGCCTTAGTGGATGGTTTTGCTGTAAAAGGAAGCTACCTTCCAAATTTCAGCTTTCTAGCTTCAGCGGTTTAAGCTCGGCGATGATGAATCAGTCAGTCAGTCAGGTTAAGCTCTTTTATAGGTATAGATTTCTTTTATTTTTTTGAGTGACATAAAAGTAATTTGAATCAAGATTCTGCTTGTATTACTTTGGCGTTGAGGATGTTTCTAAACTCCGTTCTGCTGATAGATATGTGCCTGTAATTTTTAATACGTTTCATTAGATTTAGATTTTATGAAATGATAATGAAGGTAATTAATTATAAAAAACGTCATGAATATAACCACTACAATAACCTGAAAAACTAAATTTTTAGAGTTGGTATAGCTGTGTCCAACCATTTCAACCACGTATTTGTTTCCAAATTTTTTAATTACAAAATCTTGGTCCTTAAAGTGATCTGAAAACGGTCTGTATATTCTGGTTCCTTTTAATAGGGGTAACGTTTTACTTAGTGAAGTTTTCGATAACACATTCATCAGTTTATCAGGGTCACATCCCTAATTGAGTAGTGAAAGCTGAGGTTTAAGAGAAACGCGACCTTAACTGGTATGATTCACAGTCTGTTTTTGTTTGACGGTTTTGAATTTTAAACAACACTAAAAAAACCGGTTAAAACAATAAAATAATACTTACCGGTGATATGATATGCCCCCTTTTGTAAAATTCGTTTAAGTATTGTTTTTGCACTCCAAAACAGCACAATACGGCATTTTTATATATTTTTATGTAATTTTTTGAGATACTGTAAACGTACGTTTACCCTGACAAACTTCAAACACGACTGATGTGAGCGGAGCTTGTAGTGCGCGGTATTCCGCATACTAGGTGTTACACGGGCTCCGCCCACTTACTAGTTATATCGTTCTATCTGTTCTGTGGTTAAATTGCTTAAGTGACGTTTTAAGTATTTGGGAATTCAGGATTATTTTTCTTATATAATTACAGTATAAGCCGTGACGCAGACAGCGATTCTGAAGCGGACGGTGAAAGGTTATTGGAATTAGAAGAATCGCTGCGCGAGTTTGAACCTCCACCAGCCGCTGCTGATCAGTTCCACCAACTGCATCTCGCTATTGAACCGTTCAGGTATTTTTTTTATAACATTTTTAATGTAGGTGGTGTAATGAGGTTGTAAGAAATGAGTATATCTAGGAAGTTTAAAAGTAGTGACAGAAAAGTTGAAGAAAGAAGAGGAAAGAAAGTTATGTAACTCGGGGGAGATTTGAATCTGGGTAAATATAAGTAGTATTTTAAAATTTAAAAAAAACACACATTTTATACATAAAAAAACACCCAGACTCGAGACAAAGACATGCAAATCATACAAACATTTGTCCCGCGGCTGGAATAGTACCTGCAACCTTGTGCGTCTCAGGCAGGCTATCGCCCACTGCGCCAGAGGTCGTCAAAGATGATATTTGTAAGAAACGAGTGACACCTGAGATGACGGAATAGTAGAGGAGTGTGGAAAAGAAGAACAGGCAGCAGGAAAATAATGATGATGATGAAAGATTCTTTAATGGCGGACAGTTATGCCGTTAGATTATAACGCTGTATAGATACTCAACTCTTTTCCGTGTATTTTATACTAGCTTTTGCCCTCAGCTTTTACGCGTGCTATGCTTGCATTGCGATTATAAAACTCTTGATAGAATGTCTTGTCTATCAGTTTCGATTAGCAATAAGCTTTATTTAATAGACATATCTGTTTCTATACCTATCACAGCGTGTCTTACAGACATCAACCTTCTATAATACCAATTCATCAATAGTAACTATTAGATCTGTTCTGTACCAAGATTAGGGCTTGCATTATCCGTCACATTTTGGTATTCGGATAATATGGATAATAGTGAATTCTACTATTCGGATATCCGGATTTTCCGGATAATTCAGATAATTATTGAAATAAACTAAGAAGAACGAAAATAAAAATATAAAGTACCTACCTACTTTTTATTAAAGTTTACGTTTACGAGATCACAAAAAATTACAATCTTCTGTCTTAAAATTATATTATCTTATAAAAAAACATTCTTAACGAAATGAAAAAAGTAAACAAGCGTTTTTTTAAACTGTTTATACATTTAAATACCGGGTGCTTTCTCCTCTAGATCTATGCATGCCTGCATCCGGTCAGGCATGCTCTGTATCATGTTTTTGACGTGCACTTGCAGTATGGCTTCCTAAGCGGCTTGCGCTGAAGCGCGGACCTGGTTGAGAGTTTGTGGCGGGTTGGAACCGGACTTAATCTTTCTTTTGAGCATGTCCCAGATATGTTCTATTGGGTATTGGTGTACCTTGAAATTTCAACCACTTGAAAGTACTCCTCCACGCACCGCGCAATGTGGGGATATGCGTTATCGTGCATTAATAAAAATTGTTTGTACCCAATGAACCCGGAACAAGGCAGAACATGATCCTGGAGGATCACTTCCATGTAATGAGTAGCATTTAGCCGATTGTCGACGATCACCAACTCCGTACGAGCATTCGAACTTATTCCTCCTAATACCATTGTAGAGCCGCCATAAAAACTCACTGTTTGTGTAGTGGTAATGAGTAGATATCGCTCCTCTTTTCTTCTCCATGATATATATCCATTGTTATGGTGTGTGGTGACTGTGGCAGTGGTTTTTCATTTTCTGACGTCCTAAATACACTAAATGAAAATCCATCTAGAGCTGCTAGTTTTGAAACCTTAACTTCCGTGCAATCTTCGGACTGTAAATAATTTGTCACCTTGGATTCCTTTTTCCAAGATGTGTGTACGTGGTGCTTGCGGGGCAGGGGGGGGGGCTCAGTGTGTTCAAGTAGGCTGAGTTATTTCAATGTTAGTGATGCGCTTTTTTCTAAATTATTATAATCTGCACAACTCATATTACATTTACCTTAAATATAAAGAGGTAAAATTTGTTTTTATTTCGTCTTTAGATTGTAATTTTTGATTAATATTACCTACTATCCGCATTATCCGAATTATCCGGATATTTTATTTGTCACTATTCGGATTTGAAAATCGGCGGATATCCGGATAATTCGGATATCCGGATAGCAAGCCCTAACCAAGATACATTCGTGATTTAGCCACAAGCATAAAAATAAAAAAAACCGGCCAAGTGCGAGTCGGACTCGCGCACCGAGGGTACGAGAGTACAAACCTGTAGATATATAAGTATAAGTTCACCCATCACGAGAATCGAGTCATAGTTATGGTATTTTTATTGCAAAATAAAATCCATAACTGACAAAATTTATTAAAAATATTTTTATTATAATGATGTAATTAAAAATTTACGGTTTTCGCAATTTTTCCTTTATCTGTGGTATAAGACGTTGCTTCGTACCAAATTTCAAGATTCTGGGTTCACGGAGTACCCTGTAAGTTTTGATTCCCTTGCGAGTGTCGAAAATTTGCAGAAGTTTGTGGCATAAACGGCTGTATCTTTTGATTGCGTTGGCTTAGAAGTTTGATTTTTTCACAGCTTTGAGGGACAGTAGACCTGAGTATTTGATATAAATTTCAGTCTGATACCTCCACGCGTTCCTGAGAAAAAGGGTCTTGACAGACAGACAGACCGACGGACGGAACAAAGTGATCTTATAAGGGTTCCGTTTTTTCCTTTCCAGGTACGGAACCCTAAAAATCACATCCCAATAATAATATTTGTAGAATCTATACGTTTTCACTTAAAATAGTAGATACTTGAGTTACTCGCCAACACTGTTTTGTTTCATCTAGACTAGAGAATCTTTAAATTCACTCTGATGAAGATTCTCTAGCTAGATGAATCGAAACTAGCGGTGCCTGGCATCGACAAAATATTACGTACGTGAAACCCATGTTTATCAAAGAGTTTAGTGCAAATCTTAGACAGTGAAATTGTTTAAAAATATCCTGTAAATAAGATAAGATAAGTTTATTTAACCAATAACATGTGTACATGAGTGTATACAAATAATATAACTACCCTTATTTATATTTCAGAGCTGCAGAGTTGATGTTTCAACCATCAATGATGGGTAACCTTGAAGCTGGCTTAGGGGAGACATTAGAATACGTGTTCAAACACTTCAGCCCTGAGGATCAGTTGTTACTGGCTAATAACGTTTTTATCACTGGAGGGACTTCTCAATTCCCTGGTAAGATTTTCTTTAAACTTCAGAATTAGTTAGTACTTGTACGTGTGGATATATATATTTTATATATATATGCATATGCATCTTCATATTTTTAGATTGCAATAGTGTTGTTTTATTAGGTATATATATATATATATATATATATATATATATATGTATATATTTATAACTCTAGAACGGTTGGACAGATTTTCATGATTTTTTCATTTGTTGGATTTGTCTCCGCCCCAAATAGCAAACATTTGAAAACTTGTAAATTAAAAAAAAAAAAAAAGTTTTAATTTATGAGATCAGATAAATAGCAAGTACACAATGAAAAAGACAATAACATGAATGTGTGCCTGTGTAGTATGTGTACCTACTCTGCACCAACCCAGTCTGTGTTTGCCAAAAAGGCCCAGATAGATGAATATTAACTGATTTAAAAAACGAAATATCAATTTATTTTAGGTCTAAAAGAGCGATTAGAAAGAGAACTACTAGAAATGAGGCCATTCCAGTCATCACATAAAGTTGTTATGGCGAAAAATGCGAGCCTCGATGCATGGTACGGCGCCAGGGATTTCGCAGGCAGCAACGACTTCGAGGGTTGCTGTATATCCAAGGAGGAGTACTACGAAATGGGGGGAGAGTTTCTAAAGGAACATCACACGAGTAACAAGTATTACAAAAGTCCTGCGCCGATCGTTGATAACACGTTAGCGCCCGCGGGAGACGCGAATGTTGTGAAAGAAGAAATTGTCGTTGATTGCTAGTTTTCATAAGTAATATTTTTTTTTAAATACCACTTGTATTATTTCAATTAACATTGCCTACCGAAGCAAGTAACCTGTCCTAAGCATATGGCCTTGACGCATTTTTTTATCAGATACAATCAATATTTTTTCATCTTGGTAAACCTCGTCTTCAAGAATATTATTTATTTCAAGATGAAGCTTGTCAATTGTGTTCCATCTAGTTTGGATGCTGCGCAGCTTATCTTTTAACTGCCACTCTCGCTAATATCGTTAACCTTAATGCTCGAAAGTTAGTCTTTTGCAAGGACAAAAGTACATCCACTTTGTTTGTCCAGTCTCAGTATAAGTATCTATACCCATACCTATACCTACCTAAACCTAAAGGTTTTTCCACCTTGTAAGGCTCATAAGCTGCTGTTTTTACTTTTGTTTCTTTAAAATGTTCATTCATTCGATCAGAATTAACACTACCCTAAGAAAAGATCCCGCTTGTACGTAAGCACCAAATGTCTATTGTGGGTTCACAATACGTAAAGCTGCGGTTTAACTGCTAAGGGAAGCTAGCTGAGGGGTGGTGACTCCGAAGAGAGTAAAATGGCGAACCCGTTGAGTGTAGTAGTACAACTGCTTTATTGTTTAGACCAATGATCGATAATAATTGCAGCGTAAGATAAAATATCTATTACTAAAAGTTCATTGTACGAGCGAACGCACGTTAGCTCGTACAATAATAATGAATGTTTATTGACATAAATTTAAAGTTTTTACAGACATCCTATGAAGTCTCTGACTTCTGTGAGCTAGGCACAAAAGACCTGTGTTACAGAAATCAGTGCCCTCTCCTATTTTCAGTAGGTAACAAGTGAATTTATGAGAACAAACAAAACTAAGAGTTTGATGGAGTAGCTATCACTGGGGTTCCTGACTATCTACCTAAAAAATCTCTAATTTATTTATACCTTAATAAATAATACAGAGGATATAACTCTCAACATAATAATAAAAAGAATATAAATATAAAGTAAAACTACCTACCTACTTTAGAACTAAATAAGAAACAAAGTAGGTCCTGAGTGGTAAATATGAGATGTGTATGGTGTGTGTTTTAAAATAATATTTACATTTTCGTTTCATTGTAATCTAGTCTCAACAGCCAGTTTATGATCTTTAACTTAGTTTAATGACTTGGGAGTCATTATATAAATAGGCGCGTACTGACTGGCCGAAAGGCCTCGCGCGGCAGCCTCAGACGATTGCCGCGGGACGATCGCCTCGCGTGGCAACCTCGATGTGTGTGTGAGGCAGCCGCGCGCGGCAATGCCGAGCAAGTTTTGCTCAAGATCGCCATGAGGCCGCACATTCGGCAAGCTATCGCTGCCACTGCCTTTCTAATAATTCTGCGGCTTGTAAAGAAAAGAAAACGAAAACCTAATCGGGACTTTGCTCATCCCAAAGTCGTCTATATTCACCGTATAGTTGTATTAACTTAAGACATTGCTCTTTATCTATGACGGTAACCTGCGACGAACAAGCGAGGCGAAACACAACCGTCTTGAGTGAGCGCGGCAAACGTAGGTACTGAGGCGCCTTTGAGCACGACAAAAAACCGACGTTTGGCTCGGGCCGCGGCACGCTCGGGCGAGGCACGTCCTAACTGGCCGAGCATTTGCTTCGCGCGGCAGGCCTCGCGAGGCTGCTCGGTCAGTCAGTACGCGGCTCAAAAACAGCTATATAATCGCGTTGCCGTTTTCCGATGGCAGTACTACGACATTTGCCAGGTAAGCAGAGATTTTTTTTGAACTATTTTTTTGTAATCATCTTTGTCGTATGGAGTAATCTTATGTTGATTTTTTATAAAGTTCATTTATATAGACTAAAAAGACTTGGGCCGAGTATGCATCCTTGTGGATCACCACATACAATAGGGGAGTCGTTGCTTAGGCTATTTTCAGTTTTAACTCGTTGCTTTCGGTCGGTCAAAGGTATTTGTATATTAAGAGTGCATTTCCAAGAATGCCAATATGTTCCAACATGTTCACAAGAGTAGGGATCGAGATAGTGTCAAACGCTTTGGCTATGTCGAAGAATACGCCCAGACCATTCCATGTTTAGTATCAACCTGCGAGGTAACGTCAACTTTAGGAGAAGATTTAATATTTTGGTTCCAACTATACCTTTTTGGAATAACGAGCAGTAGCCACTAAAAAGCGGCAGCATAAGACACCTTTGTTTCAATCCAAAAGGTTAAGTGCCGGTACCCTCGGCAAATAACCTTTTGGATGGAAACATAGTAGTCTTATGTTAACTTAATTATCAATATTGTTTGTCTGTGAAATATAAAATAAAGGGAAACGAAATATAGGGTAAGAGTAAATGAAACAAATCAAATAGCCACAAATATCATGGCACGTTTATTTTTCTCCTCTACATGGCTTCTAAAAGAATCGTGACTTGTTATTTTGCATTACAAATTTTCATTAGAGCTCAGCAAATGAGCGATTTATTCATTTCAAAAAGTATATTCTCATAAAATTAAAATATAAACTCTGTTTTTATTTTGATCTTTTCAATATAAAACACTATTAACTGAAATGTTATATTTGTTAGTTCTCTAATTAATATATTGATTGATGAGACTAATATATAAGAGTACATTTAAAAAATCACATTAAAGCATATTATACATAATGCTGACTACATAAATGCTCTTACAGCCCCACCCTACCCTCCCTAATCTATTCACCTCTCTCTGAAGTAGCATACTCAACATAGCAACAGTAAACAAATAAGAAAATCTTAAAGTTTAATTTTTACCAACCAATAATAAGAATATTTTTATCACAATCACTTCAGACTATAAAACAATACTTTAAGTAATATAACTTGTAAAGGAGGCTGTGAGAGCTCTATTCACGTGTAATTAATACACCACAATTAACAAATCTAACTTATTCAAAAGTGTAAACTAGCCTAAAAATTTTAACAATAAAGAAAAAACAGCTGTAGTTAAAAATATTGGTCTCAAAAAAACTCTGCAGAGCTATGACTAAATGACCGCATAGACAAATCATGCCATGACGTTTGTTTATAGGTTTTTAATAAAAAATTGCAATTAAGAGTTGTAAATTACTCCAAAACTTGGTTAACTATGGCTTACAGCCGAGTAATTTAGCGATAAATTCTTACAAATAGTAAAAAAACAGTGACTTAGAAATAGCTCTCAGTTAATAAAAAAAGGTTAAAATCCTTAGGCTGTACTCTTGTATGATTATAATGTAAGCAACGCAATAATGTTGGCAAAGCGGAAGTTCGCGTAAATCTAACGATACAATTAAACTAAATAGGTATGTACCTTAGACATAATGATTATACGAGGCTCACTGTAAACTACACAATCAAATAAGTGTAACTGGTCGGTGGCCCGCTGCCCCCTAGACTAGTCCGCTTCGACAAGGGAAGTAAGTATACATTAACATACATAGGTAAAGGATATGTACGATTTCTCTAACCAAATGTCAAACGCGGATTACAATTTACAACAAAACTGGCTGGTCCATCACCACAACCCATTACTGTCAAGGTGAAGGGTACAGTCAACTCAACTCAATTAATAATAAACGCTGGATTCTTCGTTTGTCGTTTCAGTAAGTAACATAGCTCTGCTAATTTAATATTACTTACTCGTTTTATTGCATGTTTTATTCAGTAATCTTAGCGGATCTTTGATGAATAAATTGTGACTACATGGGACAAGTATGTACAATTGAATTAACTGTGTATTATGGTGCAATGTGATTTGAACGACGAGGAATCCCAAGAAAATTTTAGACGGCCATTCCGCGTGACATCTAGAATTGACAATTGACCATCGACTAAGACATTAACAAACAAATTGACTATAAATAAACATAAACACTTGACACTGGCAAAATTTACATTATTATGTCACATGCCATAAACAAAGAAGAAGAAGGAAAATTTAACGCTGTTACAAAATACATGTCATAACCAAATTATAAATAATAAACTATTTATAATTACACTTGTAGGTGTAGGTATGAAAACTATTTCAGTTCAAAATTTTGATGACCTAGGTACTTATAGAATTATGAAAAGAAAATTGTACAATATCCTTTTCATTTACTTACAAGTTACAAAATCGATCTTTTCCACTCTTCAAGTTTTAGATCTCCCAGTACCCTTCACCTTAGACAATATAACAAATCCAACAAATACAATCGTAACGGCCGATATAAAAATCATTTGAGTATTCTTATCTTTTCAAACATTGTGAATTCCTCAGTCTTTTCTACGGCCGAAAAGGGTAAGGATAACTAAATACCACTTCCACGATAAACAAAACAATAGAAATGGTACATATTACTTTCTAGATTTACAGTATACTAACATCATCAGTATGTAAAATATTTAAACAGTGAAATCTCACAAATTGTACATCCAACAGATTATAGTCAAAGACAACAAAATGTGATTTCTCACTGTTTTATTCTATTGCCCTTATTTATTAGGAAATACAATATATTCAAAGTGATAAAAATATCACTGTGATATAAATTTATATTTCGCAAGTAAATATGACATTGCGAATCCAACCTTTCCATATTCTCGTCGAGGGTCAAGTAACGACAGATTAATTAATATTAATATAGGAAAACAATAATAAAGGAAGCGAACATTATGTATAACAAAAAATATATTAACTAATTCTAGAATTAATAAAGAAACAATCACCCTCGTCGAGATATTGAAAAGTGGATGATTACATAAACTATAATATAATTTATGAATCTAGTTCTCTATGTTGGTGTTACTAATTCCATTTATATAGTATATCTAGGTATGGATATTAAGGGTATCAACATCAGCAAGCACATTGGTGGAGTGCTAACCAACACTTCTACATACAATCTATTGATAACTATGATTTTAAAATTTGTTTGGTGACCTTATTGATTGGTATTTGAATGTTAAAATCTACTCTTTAAACTCAAGTTCTAGTTCGTCTAAATAATACTGTTATCAATGGCTTGGTAAGAAACTTAAAAGTGTTTAAGAAGTTGATACAGAAACTACTTTTTTTTTCTGGGCAACTAAATGCATCCGTTATATTTATTTTATTAACTTAACTTAATACGTGTACCTACTCGTATATATTTTATTTAAAATGATAATGAGATATTGGCCTATTTTTCATATTTCTTTTTAATACAGAACTATCAAAATATAAAAAAATATTGATGACTATCAAACAACATCTATAATGTATATATTTTTTTATTTTATGTATACTTTATGTATATCTACAAGAAATTTTGATTTTATAATATCCAAAGTATAGTTCTGCGCTAGTTCTAAATTAGTTTCAATCATAGTACTCACAGTTCAATATTTTATACAAGTATGATCGTAGAATAAAGAATCTACAAACCAAGTACTTACTTTATATACTTATTTGATTTTTAATTATACAGTCAGACAAATAACCACTACTTACCATTATGTTATTTACAAGTCCTGACCCAGCACATGGACACATACATAATAGAAATAGAAACAAAATAAAGATTCAAAAATAACAACAAGAAGTGAAGAGTAAACAATAATTATAAAAACGTCGGTATAAGTAATATATTACGAGAATATAAAGTTATTTTCATATTCTATCCAGCTACCCTGACCTGCAGACTTAACTTAACTTACGCTACTGCGTCATTTATACAGAAATGGCACCAATCTATCTTTGATATCATTAATGGCAAACCATAAGGAATCCCTGCCGCGGACATAACGCACTCTCGTGGTTACCAACTGTCTCAAGGTATTGGAAGACTACTGTTCTAATACTATTCTTATTATCATTATTCGAAAATGGTTATTGGAAGGTATTGCCACACTTTTATTACAGTGAAAAAATAGAATCGACAATATTTATTTTTTACCTAATGATGAATGACTAATGTGAATTGAAAATGAATGTTGTGTCAATGGTGTTACGATTGATATTGCCTAATGTCGCTATCCGCTAGAAGGCACACAAAGTTTTAGTAAGAAGCATCTGAAAACATACGCTCTGACTACGACGCTCATAAACTACCATTGTCCGTGGTAGGTTACAATTATTGCCATATACCACACTAACAGTGGACTCGGATAGATGACTACACACATTGAACAAAACTTTATTTCAACTTTTAAAACATTATATTGCCAATATTATGTTGCTACAGGCACTTCTCTGGATTTCTCCAATAAACATCATATCAAGATATTTTAAACATTACCTCTCAAGGCATTTGGTAGTTTGATGTAAGTATTTGTACTTAGAAATATTATCATTTCACCGATTGCTTCAATATGAAACCAGTTTATTATAATGTGTTTCTACATAATAATGTGGAGTAAAACTTTAATATACCGAGTTCAAAATAGTTTCCTAATTCGGTAACAATCAGCCCTATAAAATGACTGAACTTCCATTTACACTGACACGTTCTAAGTTAAAGCATTGCAATAAGATATTGTTACATTTCACTACGTCTAATGATGATGGGACAATGAAAACAATGAGCGAACGACGCACGTTAAAATTTAGAATTTTAGTTGGAGATTAACCATTCACATTTCCAAAATTTATCACCTAAGCAAATTAGAATATGAGATCAAAAATTTAGGCCTACAATCTATAACGTTGAGACTTTTAAGTATTGATTTATGACTGCCACCACAGAGACGCTATACCTACTTATGTGATGGTAGTATAGATAAATCACAGTTGCGGGTATAAAATCACAATGCACAATAACATAGGCGGTACCGCTACATGACTACTCGCTAGCTAGGGTATCATGTCATCTAGTCGAGTGGTGTCCTGGCGTAGGATTCCACAAGCGTACATTACATACCGTCCAATGCTTGCCTCGTTCCATTCACAGCTACCTCCCTCCGACGAACTCAACAGTGGATATAAATAAATAACTCGTAATAAAATAAACAATAAATCTGGGCATGAGTCCATGCTGATCTCGCGGGAACCTTGGCTTCTTCCCGCTCAATATAACCGTAAGCTGCTCTTGTAGGCTGCCAACCTTAGCTATTTGCGCGCATCTCATCAATAGCTGTAACAAAATATTACTTACACCGTTTGACAGAGCAATTTGTACTTTAGAGCTTTGTATTATGAGTGAACTTACCTTGTCTCAGTCTGCCATGTGCAGGGAGCCCGACATTTGGGGCTGGGGCGTGGGCGTGTGCGGGGGAGGGGGCGATGCTGAAAACAAAAAACACGTTCAAACATGTTTTAAATCTTCAGTATTTCATCTATCAGTATCAGTACATATCTATTATACTACAAATTGAATCCATATTTTTTTCCATGATTATCATTAACAACGCCTCTAGCGGTTCGTTTAGGAAATATCTACATTCTTGACCGTCTTTTTGACTAGCCTCACAGCTCAGGTTGTAGCTCTGCATTTTGCACTATCGGCTGAGGGTTTGATTCCTTACCAGAAAAAACATTTTTATGATGAACATATATGATTGATCTGTGTCTGGGTATTGTAAAGTATCATAAGCATCTATTTAAAAATATGTATGTGTTCTAGAGTGGCAGAGTGGCGTCAGTGGAGAGGAAACTTCGCCAACTCAGCTTGCTAGAGTGGATTTTATCATGGAACGAGGGTTTTCAATTACAAATGACTGCTCTGTAATTTGACTGACGCCACCTAAATCATCTTCAACAGATGAACTAACCAATGATAATAATGATGATGATGTGTTCGATCAGTCGTCTGGTCAACATAATACAAGCTACGCTAAGTTAGGGACGAGATGGTGCTGTGTGAATTGTCCAGCAATGTTTATATTTATTTCTGTTACCAACCCCCAGATTATTAGTTATTTATTGCAGAGTGGCAAAAATCACCACTCAGAATAAATACTTACAAATAGACGCAATCGATTGTGGCGACATAGCAGCCATTTTCTGTGCATCTTGCATTGAAACCTGTGTGCCTTGCGACGTCATGTAACGGTTCACCATCGGTACAAAACTGAAAATAAAAAAAGATTTATTAATCTAATCACTAAAAGATAAATTCTGAATGGGCTTCACGGCTAAACGGCTGACGGTTCTTGATAAAATTTGGTAAGAAGATTGTATCTTTGAGAAGGACATAGGCTGCTTTATATGTAATTATAACGCGTGCGAAACCGCAGACAGCAGCTAGTAAGTTCTGTAATAACTTGATTATGAACAAACAATAGTCTTAGTGCTTGGCCAGACTGCAAACGCAGGCGCGGCGCGACATACTCAAACATAAGAACTTCATTTGAGCGTTCATAGTGGGCCCGCGGTTGCGGGGCGTTCGCGGGCTACTTGGCGCGGGGAGCGCGCGGGCAACTCACGCCATAGCTCGTTCATACAAGTGCCCGCAGTGAGGCGCGGGCGGCAATCGAGAACCCGCGCGGGAACGGGGATCTCAAACTAGTTCGAGCTAACCGCGCGCGTTTTTGTATTGGCGTCTTCACAAATTAATGTAGAAGAATTAATAAGTGCTATTCAAGCACGACCTGCACTGTGGATGTCGAAAAATCGTCAATACAAAAACCAAAAAGTTAATTTAAGATTGTGGAATGAAATAAAATCAAAATTAATTTTTCATTTGAAGTAAGAATTTTCCAGTAAAAATAAGTCTTCATCCATATTATATTTTGGCAAACACTGGACACGACAACATTCGAAACGGAACCAAGCCGCGCTCGACTGCGGACAGGCAAAATCGCGCGCGTCCCCGCACCTGCGCCCCTCCCCGCACCCCGCTGCCAGTCTAACCAAATACTTACATTTTCAGACTCGTCTTTTTTTAATAGTAAGTTCAATTATAGTGAGTCACCTCAAATCGCAGACGCCTGGTGAGTCGAAACCGCCGTTGTTAGAGTTGTTAGTGTTCGTAGCGACGCTGTTCAAGTTCGCGATGCTGTTCGCCGACATGTTACTGTGATTCTCACGGTGCACGCGGTTGTGATGACTAGAAAACAATAATAAGAATAAGCTACAAGACTAAATACAAGGAGAAAAGGTCTTGAGACCCCACTGTGTCCGAAGTTTAATATTGTTAGGCATGGTTGTAGATATCAGGCCGTTGCACTGTACAACTCTCTTCCTGTGGCTATGGAAATCATAGAAAGTCTAGGGGGACTAAATGTAAATAGGGATTTACATTTAAGTCTGCATTGATAAAGAGTTTTGCTGGAGTGGTGCTTGTATACAGTTGATGACTTTAAATTAATAAAAATTTGTTTATTTGTAATTATTTTACATAATCATACCTTATCTTTTATATTATTATTATTATGTTTTTGGGCTTAAGTATTTCAGACACAATGTAATAATATAATAAATAATATATGTATAAATACATAATGACATCTTTATTATATAAAAATCTTGCGTCCGGGATAAACTCCGGAACCAATTACCATTTTTTATGAAATTTGGCTTACTGTGTGTAAAAGGTAGTCTTTATCTTGATTATTTGCTTCAATTACTTTTTTTATTACATATTCAATGTTTTCCTAAGTTCTATAAGTATCTAACAGATGGCAGAGTATGTTAACTTCAAAAGAACTGCTGAGCCAGGTCAGCCAAATACGGAATACCAATATCATTTTTAGCTGTCTTAGTTGTTTTATCTCTCACACTATACTAATAACATAATTGTTCAAACGTAAAGACATTACAAAATCAGTCAGTTAAGTTATAAAACTTTTTAACAAAACAAATCTGAAAAGCAAAAAATACCTTTTTCATTTAATCTCAATCCTTTCCATTGAAAACTACAAAAATTTTAAAAATACAAAACTGTCAAAATCGGACTATTCTGTAAATGTTATGCATGGTCATACATAAAAAAAAATACGCGTAGACTTAAGAACCTTCTTCTTTTCGTCGGTTAAAAAGCACTGTGTAGGTAGGTATACCTATCTTCTACCTGCCTATACACCTGCTGAATTTGCACCCATTATCCTTAGTACGCCCAGCAACCTAACATAAGATATTTACCAATCTTCTACCTATCTACTATGACAATAAACGATTTTTATTTATTTATATAATAATATGTTTCCATATTAATCTGTAGAAAACTATTTTCTAAACTCAATACTTTTTCCATCACTATATCGCGAATTGTGTAGGTACTTTAAAAGGTACCAATAAGTCGACAAAGTATCTGCTAAAAGTCTTGTTTTATCCGACTACTGTACTAGTGAAACCGATAGAAACTACAATTATAATACTGACCGTATAAGATAGCTGTCCCGAACGAAAGTGCGTCCGCAAACGCTACACTCGTAGCACGGCCCAGCAGAATGGGTGCGGATGTGTAGTGCGAACTGGGACTTGGAAGTAAACGTCATCGAGCATCGGTCGCAGTTCAACGGCTTATCGGCAACGTGCGACCATCTGTGGACAACAAATAGATTTGCAAAAATTATATATAAATTTATAATAAACTAGCTGCTGCCCGCGGCTTTGCACGCGTGGTACCTCTATTAAAAGTAGCCTATGGCCTTCTACAAGGTCTCAGCTATCTCTTCACCATAATCGGATTAGTGGTTTAGGCGTGAAAACGTAACAGACAGACAGAGTTACTTTCGCATTTATAATATTAGTAGGGATATTGGTAGACAATCCACACAACACTAAGCCTCAAACTATTTATAATTATCTTGTATTATGGGAACGAAATGACTGATATAACATTTGTATATTTTTAAACGCATAAGTACTTTTGATACTTTATAATTACGTTTTAAAAACCAAATGAAAACCGACTTCATTGAACGAAAATTGAGCCCATAAAATACAACCGAATTGAAAACCTCCTCCTCTTTATGAAGTCGATTAAAAAAGTTTTTAACTTACGCTTTTTAGTACTTTTTCATTTTTCGAAATTAAACACCACTGGAAAGTCACAGGAAAGCATGACACGAAATTTCGTTAAAAAAATACAACCGAATTGAGAACCTCCACCTTTTTTTAAGTCGGTTAAAAATACCTATAAACAGAATAAACATCTGTGGTCATCACACAAATGTTTGTCCTGGGAGGGAATCGCACCCACAACCTTCAGCGAAGGCAGAGCCACTGAACTGAGAGACCAGTCAAATAATATGGTATAAACTATTTATTAACTAACCTCTATTTTGTACCCGTAATTAGACAGTCGCTTCATTACCTAGTATAAAACAATGTCGCTTTCCGCTGTCTGTCTGTCCCTATGTAGGCTTAGATCTTTAAAACTATGCAACTGATTTTAATGCGGTTTTTTTTAATAGATAGAGTAATAATTAAAGAGGAAGGTTTATATGTATAATACATGCAAAATTTAAAGATAAACACTGATATTTTTAGAGGTTTCCAATGTGGTGTCGTAAATAAACTATTTTTTTTGCGCTTACATTGCAAACGCTGTCTGAAACCTACGATATAGATCAAAATAATGTACTACAGTATTGTACACCCTCAAAAGGTATACAAAAAAGTCCGCGATGGTATATGTCTATCTCTTAGGGATAACCATTCTGTAGTATAATAATATCAGCATTGCATCCGTGCGAAGACGGGGCGGGTCGCTAGTTATTATACACTCGTGAGCAACCGAATCGAATCACCCCTACAAAATTTACAAAGTGTAACTTTTTTCCAAAATGACCTGAGTAATGCATATAGAATATATTTTTTTTTGAAAGCTTGATCTTTAAGCTTCAAAATTACACCATTATTTTGAAAATCTACACAGTATTTTTTTAATTAATCAGTTTTGAATGGAAACACAACAAAAGTGAAGTTAATTTAAGTTAACATAGGGCTAATCAAAATTAAAATAAAACAGAAAATTTATGTTTAATACTCTTCATTTATTTAATCAATATTTGGTGTTGCCTCCTCTAGCTCTAATAACACTTTGAAGGCGGTTTTTCATTGATTTAATAAGTTTTTTAATCAGTTCTTGAGGTAGCCTTTCCCACTCCTCTTCCAGCGCTATCTTTAGCTCTGCGATGCTTGTAGGCGCCGGATTTCTGGCTCGTACCCTCCGTTTGAGTTGGTCCCATACATGCTCAATCGGATTGAGATCAGGACTTAATGCTGGCCAGTCCATGGTCCGAATGCCAACTTCATCCATGAACTGACGAGTGATTCGTGCTGTATGACACCGGGCATTGTCATGCATTAACAGAAAGCCGTCCTCGATGAAGCCTTCATAAGGCAAGACATGATCCAGAAGAATGTCTTCCACATATCGCGCAGCAGTCAGACCGCCTCCTCGGCCTCCACCAGGGATGAAAACGAGCTCCGTTTTTCCTTCCAGCGAAATGCCCGCCCACATCATACACGAACCACCCCCGTAGGACACGATTTCGGCAAAACAGCACTGCGCAAACCGCTCGCCTGGGCGCCTGTAGACCCGAGCTCTCCTATCACTGCCATGTAGACACACTCTGGTTTCGTCAGTGAACAGGACTGACCGCCATTGCTCAGCACTCCAATTAATGTGTTCGCGAGCAAATTCAAGGCGCGCTTGTCGGTGAGCTGTGGTCAATTTTGGGCCTCTGGCAGGCCGTCTTGGAACGAGGTTAGCTTCTTTTAATCTTCTTCTGATTGTCCATTGACTGACAGACACTCCTCGAACTTCTCTCAGCTGCTGCTGGACAGAAACACCGGTAAGATGGCGGTTTCTGAGACTCGTCGAAACGATAAAACGGTCGTCTCTCTCAGATGTTACCCGGCGCCGACTGGTATCTGGCGTCCTGGAGTAAGAACCAGTCTCTTGGAATCTTCTGTACACCCTAAACACAGCAGATTGACTCAGGTTTAGTCGACGAGCGACTTCTCGCTGGCTGAGATCCTGTTGCAGCAAAGCAACAACTTGAGCGGCTATTTCTGGTGTTGTATCCATAGTGGTTGTGAATCGGCGATCGTAACTTGCGTAGGTGTGTTCAGGTCAACGTCTGATGAGCGACTGATAAGTGTGCACTGCTTGCACGGGGGTTTTATAGGGGGTTGGAACGCGCCCGCACAGCTACTGCACAAAGCGCATTTTTGATGCTTGCACTGATACAGCGCTATTTTAAAAAGAACTGAACAAATTTAAATGATAGTAGTGTTATTTTAAAGCCTAAAAATTAAGCTTCCAAAAAATATACTATTTTATATGCATTACTAAAGTCATTTTGGAAAAAAGTTACATTTTGTAAATTTTGTAGGGGTGATTCGATTCGGTTGCTCACGAGTGTATATTATAGATAAAAAATACGATTGTTGATCGCAGGTCATAAGGCTCAAAGGCAGGCAACGTTATCACGTTGAATAGCCATACTCATTGTCCGAAGGTAAATAAGCCTTTTGATCATTGGTCCTTTAGTCTCTATAGAGATACAAAAACATTGTATCCCTCTAGAATATAGTATAAAGTATCAAACCCTATCTAGAAGAGTCATATTATAGCATCATATTATATATTACTAGCTGATGCCCGCGGTTTCGTGCGCGTGGTACCTACATAAAAAATAGCCTATGTCTATGTCTAGCCTATGTATGTCCTTCTCCAAGGTACCATCTGTTTCTATACCAAAATTCACCAAAATGACAGAGTTACTTTCTCATTTATAATATTAGTAGGGATTGTCAATGATATTTAAAAAATCTGGCCAATTTTTCTTTAATAGATACTGAAATAAATTGTACAATGGCTTTGATACCGTAGTTTCGTCTAGCCAAAAAAACAAACGACCTTAGGTATTACCATAGTTTAAATTTAAACACTTAAATATACTAAATTGACAGTTTTAGCGCATTTTAGTATCATGTAGAGGTGTTGATTAAAACTGCCGAAAATCAATTTAGAACTTATTTTAGAACTTTAATTTAAAAGTAATACCCTAATTTGCACTACAAGCAAAATAAGGTCGTTCGTATTTTAGGAAATACTTGCAAGTCTAGAAAATCTACAGGATCAGGACCAAGTAACTCACCTATGAGCTGTTACGTAGCTCTTCACAGCAAAACGTTTCTGGCAAATATCACAAGCGTATGGGCGTTCACCTGGAATAAGGTTACATACGAATAACATGATTTATAAACAAGAAAGAAAGCACTCGCTACGAATATTCAACTGAAAAGCAATTCTGAAAGCGAAATATGATGTTAGAAAGACGGCAAGATGCAATTAGAATGATGCAATCTGAAATTAATGAATTTAAGCCAATAAATAATAATTAAAACACTGAAACTTAACAAGTGATGCGGATGAGATTAGCTTATGCCAGTTCAGTCGTCGGTGCCACATCATTAAGTTCAGAATATCTTGTACCGTTTAGCAATTTGCCGTCTTCGTAACGTCTTCCTGCATGCCGTTTTAAATTCTACAAACTGTGATCCCCCCAAGCTATCGTAAACAGACGAAGAGCATTTTCGAGAGGAAGCATACGACCATTTCAAATGCTCAGACCATTGCTCAGTTTCAAAATGCTATTCGTCGTTTGTTGAGTGCGTTCACGAGACTAGCGTTACTACGATTTTCCCAAATCTCATACCGGTGTGTATTCGCTTGTGAATGTTGAGCGTGGATTTCTGCGTGAAGCGTTTGTAACAGACATCGCACTCGAAGGGGCGTTCCCCGGTATGCGTGCGCATGTGAATCTCCAGATACGGCTTGCAAGTGAACGCCGCCGGACACTCCATACATTGGTACGGCCGCCCTTGCACTGACACCACCCAACACGATTAAACTCCATTATAACACACACCGACCAACAAAGTACTCACGACTCGAATCTAGTTCGGCATGTGGCACCGACAACTTAAAACTCAATAGCAAAAACGATCAAATCGAAACGTTAACTCTAGGAACGCGAAAGAGACTGACCTGTGTGCGTTCGTTTGTGAATGTTGAGTGTAGACTTTTGCGCGAATCTCTTGAGGCACACATCGCACTGGTAGGGCCGCTCGCCGGTGTGCGTGCGGTTGTGAATCTCCAAATACTGCTTGCAAGTGAAGGCGGCCGGGCACTGCAGGCACTGGAAGGGCCGCCCTTGCACTGTGGACGGAGACGCCGGTCAATGAGCGCGCAATCCACGCGCCTTAGCGCACACGCACTAGTCCGTACTCCAAGCGAGCCGCCGCGACCGGAGGGTCGCGCCAAGGGAGCCAAGAGAGCCGAGCCATGTGCTCCGTCTGCAGGGATTGAGTCTACATCTCGATATGATCTCGCCGGTGCACGCGGGTGGCTAAAGCGCGCCTCTTCGCTTCGAGCAAGGCAAGGAGAGCCGGTCGTCCTGGTTGCGGCTACCGAGTCGCCCCACATACCTGAGTGCGTCCGCTTGTGGATGTTGAGACTGGACTTCTGCGTGAAGCGCTTCAGGCAGATGTCGCACTGATAGGGACGCTCGCCGGTGTGAGTGCGCGTGTGAATCTCCAGGTATTGCTTGCAGGTGAAGGCGGCGGGGCACGACAGGCACTGGAACGGTCTGCCCTGGACTGGTGCCCAACACAGAGTACATTATAGCGGCGGCGAGCGGCGAGGCGCTAGACGCCCGCGCTACGAGACGGCGCGGACCGGTCGCCGCGCGCCGCCGACTTCGCATACCGACAGACGGAACGGAACGGAACGGAGCCGACGCGCGCGAGGCCGAGCGGGGGGCGGGGCGGCCAGTCCGGCCTGCGGCTGACACCCACCTGAATGCGTCCTCTTATGTATATTGAGGCTTGACTTCTGCGTGAAGCGCTTGAGACACGCGTCGCACTGATACGGCCGCTCGCCTGTGTGCGTGCGCAAGTGAATGTCCAGGTAGGAGCGACGCGCGAACGCCGCCGGGCATTGCCCGCACGCGAAAGCACGCCCTTGCACTGCGCCCAGTGCACACACAAAAGCGAGTAACGCACGTCGCCGACGCAAGTGGCGATAGCCATGGCCGCCCGCCCCAGCCGATCTATAGCCGCATCGTGTCGCCTTCATTGCGACTCAAACCCCAATTTTGAAAAAACCCATTTTTGTACGATACCGTCGGAAAGGTATCGAGCGCCAGTTCTTACGTCATTGCGGCGATTGCATTACCGCTTTTGTGAAAGAATTAATATACATGAATGGTAAAAATTAATGATATTGCTAAAATCACCGAATCGGATGCAGAATGGAGGATGATAGAGTGCCCGCCGGGTTAGTTAGTGATCAACCATGGTGCTAGTACGTGAAGCGTACGGTTAATATGAGCCAAGAGATTAGGTCGAAAGCAACGAGATGGAAACTATCAGAGGGAGCGAGACGGGTTAGGTAGGCGGGCATCGGAGACAGAGGGAGAAAGCATATGACGCTATGTGAGATGCGTGAATGCGTTCGAGTGTTGGTTGCCGCTAATCGTATCGAGAGGAGTACTGCGGATATAATAATGTGGGCTACTAACCCGTATGTATCTTTTCGTGCAAATTGAGCGCGCACTTCTGCGTGAAGGACTTGAGGCAGACGGTGCACTGGAACGGCCGCTCCCCTGCGCCGCCACACACGGACACGGGGGGACAGAGAAACAAAACAAAACCACGATGGACAAATAAATTCACACTACACCTTGTCAACCGCATACCAATTCAACAGATTCTAGTTCTACTGTCGCTACCATGAGGGAATTTTTTTATTAGGTATTATTTGTCCATCAAACATTCTCATTCCTACTTTTTAACTTAACAAAATCCTCACAACGTACACATGCTTAACTGTTTGTGAATAGTTTTTGAGCGTGTGTAACCTATGCTAATGATTACGTTTTTATAGAGTAAAATAAAACTGGTTTAAGTTTTTGTAATGGTTTCAAGGTATGCTTAACGAACACGGATACGTGGTTTAGGTTAGGGAGCCCTTAAAACTATTCACAAAACAATGGTATCAAAGCCACAATAGCAAATTATGAAAGCTGTAAAGCGTAAAATGTTAAATTGTGGCTTGGAAACCGGTTAGAAAAATAAAAATGAAATGTCAAGGGACCCACCGGTGTGTATACGCTTATGAGTACCAAGGCTGGACTTCTGCGTGAACCGCTTGTCACAGATGTCGCATTGATAGGGACGCACTTTGTTGATCAGCGATTGGATGTGCTCCTCTAGAAATACCAACAAAATTCAGCTACAGCATCCGTCCAGCTGGACGCACAGCCAATGCCTAGTAACGTGAGCTAACGTAAAATAAAATAAACAAAAAGAATAATATCTACTAAGGATTTAAGGGGAAAATGCCTACCAGTGTGTACTTTCCCATGACGTCCGAGGCTGGACTTCTGAGTGAAGCGCATAAAACAGATGTGGCACTGGTACGGCCGCACTTTCTCTAACAGGGCTCGTCTGTGCTCCTCTATAATTTATACGATTTTCGATATAGCAACACTGCATCCTCTCAAACATAATTTAATTTGAATATGCCTAATAACTTTAAAAAATACCATTCACACACATTCAGGGGGAGGTAGGCTATGTGACTACAACATAAAATACGTTAGTGCCGTTCTGCCTCAAGAATGAACGTCACGCATAAGTCGGCAGTATGAGAATAGGGACCCACCGGTGTGTAATTTTCCGTGCCGGCCCAAACTCGATTTCTGGGTGAATCTCACAAAGCAGATGCCGCATTGGTAGGGCCGATTCTTGACCAGCAGTGCGCGTCTGTGTTCCTCTGAACGAAATCGTACAAGTCAATTTATGATCGTGGGAATGAATGACTACGGAGGGAGTTCTCGAGTGGCTCTACGGCCGATACCTACTGAGTTTATCTTGAATGTGTGGATATAGAATCGGCTCAGGGCGGTGTAAAGATGTAAACCCACCCGTGTGTATTTTCTTGTGTCTGTTGAGGCTGGAACTCTGCGTGAACCGCATCTGACAGAGCTCACACTTGTAGGGCCGGTCCTTCGCCACCAACGCGTGCAAGTGCTCATCTAGAACCCACGCCATATTCCAACAACACACGCTCTACTCCTGCCATCTTCTAACCGTAAGAACACACAATCGATTCGTTCACCTTAGAACGGTATCATCAAGTCAATTGTGAGTCCTTTACCTCCCCCTGTTTGCCTCACATCAACGAAGCCTTTCTTACGCCCTGATCTTTTAATTTATTTGGACACAACTCAAAAACTATTCACATTTATGTTGTCTATAGCATAGTGTAATCAATTTATCGGCGTCATTTGCGGACTGTGATGCACCAGTGATTCGTTTGAATAGGTAATATTGTAATACGTACATACATTCGGTATGGCAAACTTTATTAGGTGAGTACGTGTAGTTTTTTTAAGCTCCATTCGGCAGTAGCGTGCTTGAAATGCATAAGCACTAAAATTAAAAGGTAATATAAAGTCCTACCAGCTTTTGTACGGGCAATAAGAGATAACTTTTGCGTAACATTGTCAGTATTTCAAAATGTTTACTAAATCATAACATCCTGTGTGTAGGTTCTATAAAAAAATGCAACTGAACTAAACAAAAAAAACAAAAATATGAGGATTGCCAACTAAATATGTTTACTAAAAATATAAAATAAAACGGAAGTTACGTATCAGGGCGTCAAAATAGGAAACAACAAGCGTGTTAAACTAAAAATGTGATGCCAATTACAAAACAAAGTAATAATAACAAAACCAAGTTTTTTTGTTTTGTGGAAACAGGAGGAGGTCGCCATAAGAGCAAAAATACAATTATCTAATAGATATTCATCAATCCCCTCATGGTACCATGGACATGGGAGTCAAATTCTTTTCTATATTATATATAGTTATGCGACTTCCATATCGAAATTCTTAACTCATCTTTGTCATATTTTACAATAAAACATTAATTCAGAAAGAGACGAACTAATAAGTATAATAAGTAATTGAATACCTGAATGTTTTTTTTTGTTTTTATCACCTTACCCAGGGTAAACTAATAAAAACATTTTATTTTTGTATATAATAATAAAATGTTGCCATAGTAACTATGGCACAAATGTTGATAAAAATTGGAAAGTTGATATGGAAATTACATTGTGAAAATTTATTCGACCTAATATATTTCTTTTGATATAAATAACTTCTAGACCTAGTTCATAATTGCCGATTAATTTATCCCTAATCCGAGTAAATTAATTCAAGATATTTCTTTGTAAGTTAAGATGTTTGAGATTAATATTTTTTTCTATCTGTTTGATCAGAAACAAAACTAGAGAGAGTATGCTACTATTCAGATTTTGTTCACTTGAATATTAAATGTAGTGTACAAATTGATAATTTCAGTATAAATTCTACCTCTCTCTGGGTTTTTTACTGATTAATGCATTTTAATAGTCCACAGAGAGGCTTTACAATTCCATGGAGAATTGAAAAGCCTCTGTGTAGCAATCATCAAACTGACTTACCTGTGTGCACCCGTTTGTGCGTATTGAGACTGGATTTCTGCGTGAAACGCTTCAGACACAGGTCACATTGAAACGGCCGTTCGCCTGTGTGAGTGCGCATATGAACCTCCAAATATGGCTTCCGGCAAAAAGCTGCGTCGCATACCTGTTCAAACGAAGTTGAACCTTATTTTGCAAAACATATGACACTTCGGAAAATCCACTACGAAAGTCTCCCAACATTGGTAGGATCTTTAGGTCTAGATTAGACAGTAGGTATGGCAACAAACCTTTACTTAAAATCTTTGCAGTCGAATCAAAACATAAAAAAACCCTTAGTATAGGTACTAATAATATACTTAATTGAAATTGAATCTTATATTCAAGAGGATAAAAAAATATTTGTTATAACTAAGCTAGGCATGGATCTGAAATAATAAAATGTTTACTAACTGTGCATTGGAAAGGCTTGTTTCCCGAATGAAGCTTCATGTGGACGTAATATGATGAAGCGGACGAAAGGACTTTGCCGCAAACCTGCAAAATTGTCGTGGAGTCAATAATTTTGTGATTCAACTAACTAGAAGTCAACTACGGTCACATCATCAGTAGAAAGCGGTTCGTCAACAAAATCGTTTTGTCAGAATTGAATTGTATGACTAGCCACAACTTCACGAACACATTAATGGGCCACTCAACATATTTGATTGTTGCTAAACCTTCGAAACAATCTCGCACGTCAATAGAATTTCAAAAAAATCTATACATCGATCTTATCTGTGTGTGTTCTGTTTTAAGAAAAAATACCATAACTAAATCTTTCACCATTAGTTACGGTTATCGCCCGTTTATGTGCCAGTGAACTGTGGTCAAAGCTTTTGATGCAAAAATGTGCCGATCTGTTAAATGGTCCTAGTGAATAATAGAAAATTAGCTATGATTGCACAAATTCACTGTTAAAATGGTCCAGATGAATTAAACCCAAATGAATGGTTACTGATTCTTGATTATAAATACTTTTTAGCTTACCTTACAAGCCTGCGGTTTAGATCTAGGTGTGGATTGGCCGCCGTTTGCTTCCATTTTAGTTTGTATTGAAGCCATATTCACTCCCATACCCTATGACACCAAAAGATTTTTTGTTAAAACTTTGGCAGTATCAACTTGATAATATTTAAGAGTTTAAAAAAAACCGGACAAGTGCTAGTCGGACTCGCCCACAGAGGGTTCCGTAAATCAGTACCAATTTGTAGATGCAAATAAAATTACTAGTGGTCGCCCACTGGTCGAAATTAGACCATAATTAATAAAAAAATCATGTATTTTTTATGCATAATTTAAAAAAATATTAGCATTCTGCATTCCTTCTCTATATACACTATAAGTTTGCTTCACGTATTAATTTATATTTATATATATATATATATATATAAATTATATAGATTTAGTACATACCTAACCTACCTATATAATATACATATATATATATATTTAATCTGTTTTTTTTTGAACTTTCATCCTTTCAGTTCCATAATTGATTAGGTTAATATAAAAAATATAATATAAAAAGGGAAAGGTTTTTTTTAATTCTTTGTCATAAATCAATAACTATACTTCATAAAAATAATTAAAAATCTGCTTAAACTTAACCCTGTTTTTCTATGATTTAATTAGAAATGTATAGTTTTTAGATTTTTCCCTATACTTGTAGTATAAGACGATATTACTTGCCAAATTTCATAGTTCTAGGTCAACGGGAAATACCCTATAAATTTTGATTCTCTTGAGAGTGTCGAAATATAGGTACGTTTTTTGCGGCATAAACGGCTGTACCTTTTTTTTACTTAAAAGTTGATTTTTTCACAGCTTCAAGAAACTGTAGACCTGAGTATATCGTTTTAATTTCAACTCGATACCTCCACGCGTTCCCGAGATCAAGGGTCTTGACAGACAGACAAACGAATGGACAACAAAGTGATCTGATAAGGGTTCCGTTTTTTTGTTTTGAGGTACGGAACTCTAAAAGTTACCTTTTAGCTAAGAGTGCCCTGTAGATTCGCTACAATAGTTAACATTTCCTAAATGCGATAAACGTAGTTGAATATCACAAATTAAATTTAGTTTTATTAAATTGACGTGTTTTAGCGCAATTTAGTCATCAACATCATTTAGGTGTTTTTTTAAATTGCACAAAATTCTATGAAAATAAATTAAATATCTAAAGAAATAGAATATCAATTTTAACATATTTTAGAACTGTTATTTAAAAATGTTACTCTAATTTAGACTTTGTTGCAAGCAAAATAAGGTCTATCGGATTTTAGGAAATTTTAACTACTCAGGCGAAACTACCGAGCCAGTATCAAACTAATATTACTTGCTGCAAAAATAAGGCAGATGCTAAACAATTTTGCATTTGTTTCATACGATCCTCCTAATAAATCATCAAAGACCTAGAGTATGTACTTAATGACCTAAGGATGGTCAGCAGTATTTTTAGTGTTTGAGGGTATCTATAATCCAGTCAATTAGTCAGCACAACTGCGAATTTTCTTACCTGTGAACACTGTCTTCCATCCATATCCATGTCAACACCTTCATCTTCCATTCCTTTGAAGCTCAGCTGAGAACAAAAACAATCTCAACATAGAAAACATATGTAAAAATATTTAAATTATATACAACTTATATTACTTAATTATACCAATTATAAAACCACTTCCACTTGTAAATTATTTTATAATACCTAGTTATTGTAGTTATCATAAAACTATTTACAAGTGCCTAAGTATGCCATCTTTGTTTTTTATAAAACCAACCCAAACAAGCATACAACCCACCTTAAGCATACAGAAAACAATAGGTGCTTGCATACCAAAGGTTTACCAAACGAGTGTTGCCGAAGACAACAATTTTGTTTATTTACCATGTAATGTCACTTGCTCCGGTGCTCTTTGAGTCTAAACACAGCAATGCTTGCACACTACTCCTTGGAAGCAGAATATTGGGCTCTGTGGTGGACAAAGATGGACTCTTGCTGAAGAGTCTACCACAAGGTATACAGTTGGTATCTTAGATTTGTTATATTCTAATACACAACTTGAAACAAATTAGATTAGCACCGTTCCTCAACTATTTATAATAAATAAATTATTGATTGTCCCCTTGTTCAACCAGACCCTGTCAGTCCAACAGTTTATCATACCTTAGGTACCTGTCTTCTTATTTAGGTGTGGAACCATTTCCAACGGCTAATAAAAATTACTGGCATAGCATGGTACCCACATAAAAAGTAGCTTAATATGATTTTATCTAAATCTGTCCAGACCGTTGTAGTGTGATTGAACCACAAACAAACATATAAACATATCTATAATATTAATAAACAATAATAAATAAAGATTGGTACATAATTATATATTTTTAAATAGGTAACAAACATTTATGTTCATTACACAAATGTTTGTCTTGGAGGGATTCAAACTGTCAACCTACAGCGCAGAAGGCAGAGCTACTACCAAGAGATGCGAGTCCAATAGTATAATAAAAGCAAAACATGTACCTACATACAGAAGTAAGTACATACTACCTATTTCTGACCTATTTTACCTATTTCCTGGTTCTGATGGAAGATCAGCACACATTATATAGTTCTGACTGTATAATGCAACATAATGCTGAGTTAGACACCAATTTGTAACAGCACACGTAGAATATTGTGAAACACCCATCTTTAGTTTAGTTTAATTTAAGTTATCTTTTCTGTTTTTCTTTGTTTTTTTTTTAGTGTACCTTCATATTGTTTTTGTATGTTGTTACAAAATGTAGGTATTTTCTTTCTTACCTACCTACATTATAGAATTATTATGACAAATCTACTTTTGGAGTAGTACATACCTCATCATCTTGTTGAATTTCATGTTGCTGATGCTGTTCCATGAGATCTTGTTGGTGTTGTACTTGTTGTTGTACTATCAGGCTGTCTTTAGAATCTTCTTGGTGGTGATGAGGGTTCATGAGGTGATGGTTTGACTCAGAACGGCCTATCGTTGGGGGACCAGGATGTACATGGGTTACGTGGGGATGATAGAAACTGCAAAATAAAAAAGGCACATGTAGGTAAGTACCGTTCTTAGATTTAAAAAATCCATGTAGGTGGGTACCTACTATAGTAATTATTTGGTGTGATTTGCACCTACATAGAATAACTCTCTGTACAATGACTTTGCTTTAATACTGTCTATTGTGTATGTAACTCACTTGCGACACTAGTTATTAATTAAACCTAAGTTCTGTCAAAGTACCTACTAACAAAACAATGAACCTATGGGTTTTGTCGGAGTTCTGAAAAATCTTATTTTGTTTTTTGACCACTGTTGACGGATTCTGGAATTTCGGGACTGACGTTTTTTTTTCATATATATACAATATTTACCAGCATAGATTTTTGAACGTAATGGTGGACTTGACTTGACGAAAATTATTTTGATTACGAAATTATTTTGATTTTGATAATCAAAATAATAATAATTCTTAAATAAGTATTATAATTATTTTATTTATTTATTTAATTTATAGGTCCGTGTCACTGACCTATGCAATTTTTGCATAGGTCCGTGTCCGTTTGTTATAATAATTATTTTGCAAAAGCAATTTATGAACATAGAACATAGAATAAAAAAGTTTTATTCTATGTTTTGAAATTTCTATTATTATTATAAATGATTGACCTAGCAAACAACGCGCTGCACAGTACAAACATGATTCCATATAAAAATTATGGCCCGCCCACATGATTCCAAATATAATTTTATGTGAAATATTTTCGTGTATTTTAAAGTAATTCTTCTTCTTACCTTATTACTAGTTATTTCGATTTTTATTTATGTAATCATTTTAAACTTATTGTAAACGAATAAGTTAATAGTTGACTAAGAAAAGTTGCAGTTGCAGTTGTGGGCGCTTCAGTCGCTTAATTATTGACAAAATCAACTAAGAAGGTAAGTAAATAGGTACCTGTACTTGAAGTAGGTACCTAGACATCTATTTTTATTAATAATACCTTACTACGAATCTTACAAGATCTTATAAGAGTGCATAAATAGGTTATAGAAATTCTAATAAAAATAAGAGCTTGGGATGGGATAAAATGATAAATTACACTTACCTCATAGGTTCAGCTTTGATTTGCTGTTCGAACATGGATATGGTGGCGAGTAGGTCGCCGGGGGGTGGCACGGGGACACCCACACCCCGTGCCATCCCCCCGACGCCCACGCCCCAGTGTGCTGGAAAACTAATGGCGGTTTTGATGTTTCCCCATGCTGAATATCCTCCTCCTGCATAAAAAAGAAGCTATTTTATAGACATTGCTATGCTAATTTATTACAATTGATGTACCTACGAGATTAGTGTTTAATTTAAAGAGTATTAGAAAAACAATCTAGCTACCTACCTAGGTTCTTAAGTAAAGTATTTGAAAAAAGTTACATTTAGCTTCAACTACTCCGAGAATGCTGTAGGTAGCATGCCAAATGTATGATAAGAGTCATTCCCGATTCGGCCTATGTCTTACGGGCCATTTTGAGCCAGGGTAGGAAGTTCAAAATAAATATTATTTTCATGCCCTGAAAATTCCGCGATTTAACCTTATAATTGTTTTATTTTGTTTATGACACTAACTAGGTAGGTACCTACTAATAGTTAATATTGAGAACCTTTTTCAAGTTGTACTACCTAAGACAAATTATTAGAGCCATGGCATTTATAGAATCATTAAATATATTAATCGTTTAACGGGTTTAAAGGCATGTTTGTAAAGAGATTAAAATTCGTTTAACGGGTGTAATGGCATGTTTGTAAAGACTGTAAGAGTTCTGTTAAATAAATGTTTAAAGAAATTTTACTAATGACGATACTTACCTACCTACTATTTCTTGATTAAAAATGACCATCGCAAAGCTTAATATTTATTAAACGAATCTGTTGTGAGAAACTGTAATATAAAAAAAAACAACCCCACGTTGCACGTAGAGAAGGTGCCCTTGGAAATACTTTTTCTCAAGTTTTTATTGCATAGCGTTGTAGTAGCTACTAATATTTACGTATAACTGAGCAAAATTTTATCACAATAAGACAGCAGCAAACAGTAGCTCTTATTAGAAGCGGACAAACAGACAAATCGACAATGGAGAAACTAGATAGGTATAAGGACTTCAGAACCCTAATAAGGGTAAGTTTAATTTGAAGCTAAACGCTGCTGTATGAAAAAGTCTAATTATTCAAGTACTTTAATTTTTAGATACAATAAAAAATCTGTCGTGTAATGTTTTTTTAGACAAAATGTTTAAAGGTAGACGTATTATTGCTGAAACTGAAATCGATCGAGCCAAACCAAGAAGCGATTGTATAATTGACCCTGCTGCAGACAATTTTGACCCTTGAGGGCTCTTGACTGCAATATTTCTACCACTAAAGATACCTATTTAAAAAAAAACTAGTTGGTGTTAACGAAACTACTTGTAAAAGTAAATCAGAAAACCTAAAAAGTAACCTACCTAGTTAGGAAAGTACCTTACTATACCTACCCCCATCATCAAATAGATGTTGCAAAAATACACCATCAAATTAAATTCTACAAATTTGTTCCTATACCCACCTACCTTTCGAAATTTGTAACATATAGATTATAAAAAAAACTGAACAGTATTTGGAGTCCACAAATATCAAAAACATAAACAGGTATGTAAGTAGGTATGATTAATTGTGAGAATATGCAAAACTGTCATTTTTGTTTCATTTTAAAATAATACCAAATTATTTTTTTGGAAAATTCCGATTTTTTTTGTCGTGATAAATGCTCAGACCAAATGATTAATTTGGAACATCAAAACTAAAATTTAAAATGATTTACTAATGATAAAATTCAGTCATAGACTTCTAAAATCTGTATTTACAATAATCAATAAAAAAAATGTAGAGCCCTTCTTTTGTGATATTCGTAGTGGTAATAACAATCTTGCAATTACCTACTTCATGCACAAAGTAACAAAAGTGTTTTAAAACGAAAGAAAAAAACATACAGGAAAAGAAATGCCCACTCTGTAAGCGCGGCATTTTATTACTTACCTACATAAATCATTATAACGCTAGCGAACTCCTATGTTCTGCACTTCTATCGATCAAATACAAGGCGATGTAAACAAGAAACCATCACAAAAACAGTTTTAAATATGACTGTAGGTTTATTAAATGGCGGAAGCTCACCAAACGAGTCTCCACCCAGCCTCCCCCAGGCCATCAATAAAATGGCCAATTCGTTATTGAATTTTGTCGCTAACTTTCAAGTCGAGGCTGCGCGTCGCCGGTTGTCACTCGACAAGTAATTTATTAAAAACTATGCCTATAATGTAAACATTACCGCTTTTTCAATATAAATCATGATGTTAGTGAAAGTTATGTCATAATTAAACTAATGCTATATTACAATAATGATTAACATTGTGTTATATCGTTTTATCATAGCTAACTCTGAACTTAACCACGAACTCGAAATAAGGACTAGTTTTCCTATTGGAAATACAACGCCGTTTCTTAATGTACAGCAGAAATAAGATATAAATTTATTATTATTCCTTTTTTATGCAAAATCTTATAAGTTTTATTGCGCTTATGATAAATCTATCGTACGTAATATCATAATAAGCTAAGGCTGGTTTCTACTCACATGTGCAAAGAAACAGCTAAACTATAGTTGTATATTACTGAAACACATAAATTATATCACTAATTACACAATTTTGTTAAGATTGGCCATTCGGATTATGTTTTTCTTTAGACACCGACATAAAATGGCTGCTACCTCATTGTTCTGCGCGATCGTTCGTGCGCATAGAAGCCGTGAACGCTTGGGGACTACTCCTCCACCAATTAAAATTATGGCGCGAAATTTAAGGCATCGTTAACAATAATGTAATGTTATTTTTATGCTAATCATCAACACAACTATATATTTTATAAGAACATAGAGACGTCCACAATTTTAGAACAAAAAATGTATGCTACGATGAAAACAACCAGAAATGTCGGAACTTCGGAAGGTACCTACGCGTAAGGATTACATTTATATTCCTCTCAGATATCACCCAGTGGCATGAGATATAATATAATATTAATTTCGTTTGTTGTAGATGACGCACCCCTTCTAGATGTTAGTTTATTGGTCACGTATTTGGTGTATGTAATATTACACAAGGTGCAATATAATCTTGTGTGTCATCAGATTTTTTAGTTTTACGTAATTCCTGCAGATCTATGTATTGTTCTTTTGCGTAAGAAAATAGCAACGCTTTGAGGTAGTAGTGAAATATTAAATATACAGGCCATGTAGATGTTATGAAATCTTACTTACCTACTAAAATAAAGTAGTTAGGTAGCTATCTACTCAGTACCTCTTTTCATATTAATCGAGTTCAAACAAAAATATGCTGTGTGCCTGTGCATAGGTAAGTAGGTACCTTACCTACTAAACAAAGTGTAAATACACCTTAATTTATAATATGTTAGAATTACGCATCTGTAAAAAATACAGTGTGAAAGTATGCAAGTACATAACATATAAAGGTATGTTATTATTTTATGTGTAGGTATGTAGATTACTTAGTATAAGATAAGTACCCAAGTGTTAATTTTAGATAAGTTTTTAAGTAGATTATGTGCACCTGCAATAACTACATACTCAACCCTATCCTACCCCATAAAGCACGCAAACAGGCGGGTGCATAAACTCGTAGGGTGACTAACAGACAACACCATCTAATTTATAAAAAAATATTGGTGTACAATCCACACAACATCATCTAGCCCCAAACTAAGCAAAACTTGTATTATGGGAACGGACGGATGACGGATACAACAATTTTTAAATACATATATTTTAACACCCAGACACAGAACACAATTGATGGAGGCATCAACTGTGTACAGTTCAACAATGTCTGGACTAAACATAGCTTTGATTTAACACGCTTTATAATATAAGTTTTATTCGGCCTGAGTGCAGATAATAATCAGTTGTCTGATGAATAAAATCAAACTAATTATTTAATCCACAACATGGCCGAAAAGTCCTGTAGCTATACGTAGCCATGCAAGTAAAAAAAACAATTTTGTCTATGAAAAAATAAAAAATGACACAGACATTTAAGTGAAATTGACTGATATGACATTTGCGTAAAAATTGTTTATGGTCCTTTTTGAAAGTTGTGATCATGGCGGTAGGTGTTTTTATTCGAAAAATATATATTAAATCCAAGATAATCAGTGTTCACTTTGAGTTTTGGTTTAAAAAAAGTTAAAGTGTATCACAGTTTTGTACAAACTAAACGAGAAACATCATATTTTTGTTAGATTACATTCTTATCGATTTGGTGTTCGGCATAACCTCGTCCAATGTTTCTACGTTAGTTTTTATTATGAATGAAGAAAGTAATGCTAATAACCCGAAAATGTATGTTGTAGCGTGTACCACCACCCGCGTTGAAGAAGGATAGGAAGGAGAAGAAGGCTCCTAAAGATAACTCCAAAAATGTTATGAGAAATCTGCACATCAGGAAATTGTGCCTGAACATCTGTGTGGGAGAGTCTGGTGACAGACTGACTCGTGCAGCTAAGGTAAGAATAAATTGATGTTTGAATGTTATCTAGGCATTCTCATAAAACATGCCACTTGGCTTTGATGCTTGAGCAGTTGACATACCACATGTAAGCGCTGTAGCTAAGTATAATTTTTCATAGGAAACTGCTCATTGCCGTTTAGAACAGCTAAGATTATAATCTTCGTGTTAAAAGTAAATAATCATAACCTGTTTGTAGGTAGGTGACTGTGATTTCTTTCTAGCATGTTTTTGTTCAAGATTTACACTATTTGTGTTTATCTTTGTAAAATCATGCAATATAATGATTTCTAATTTGCAACTTCTGGGTACTACAAATTTTACTGCTCAGAATACTTACGGAAATAACATGAAAATGTCACATAATTCATAAATATTTACAAACATAAAAAACTTCAAGAAAAAAATATAGTAATATGGTTGTTCTCAGGTATTGGAACAGCTTACTGGCCAACAGCCCGTATTCTCTAAAGCCCGTTACACCGTGCGATCCTTTGGTATTCGTCGTAATGAAAAAATTGCTGTCCACTGCACAGTACGAGGTGCCAAGGCTGAGGAAATCCTTGAGAGGGGATTAAAAGTAAGTTGAAAGTTGTTGTTGTTATTTCCTGCTATTTCCTGCCCATACTGTCCCACTGCTGGGCAAAGGCCTTCTCTCGAGTTGTCATTTTGGTGCAACACCATCTCCTGTTAACTCTTCAAACACCTTACTCAAAATGACATAAAAAAATTTGCAGCACTTTTGGCAGCACTAGCACTAGAGTCTAGACTGGACTAGGTGGCGGCAAAAATACTGCATTGTACAAAATATGTAATAACTCTACAACCAAAGCATATTTTATCATTCTGTAAAAAAAAATGTACTAATAGATATATTACCTATCTATCAAAGTTCATAGAACTCACATAGTCCAGCGTGAAACGTGAATGAACATAAAATACTGAAAGAGCACAGATGTTACAATGTTTTTTGTTCAGAATGTAGATAATATATCAAAGAACGAAACTCAGTAAACTTCTCCATACAAAAGTAAACTGTAAACATGTTAATTAATTTTTATAAAAATTGGGGGCGAGCGCGGCAGCCCGTTACCGCTCGGCAGTTTACGTGCCATATCTAAAAGTTATTACTATGTATTGACTATGTATTTTATTATACAAAAATACTTATAATGAGCAGAATAAAGAGTTTTTAACATCATGTAATGTAATTGACCCACTGTAAGTGTTGAACTAAATTAGATGAAACTTCATCTACATGTAGTCTGACCTAGAATAGCATATAGGCTACTTCAAGGTTTAGGTACCATCTGTATAAAAACACAGGCTTAAGCTAGTTAGATGTATATCTTTATCACATTTATGAGGTTGACAAATAGATACTTAATTATTTTTTTGATGTAAGTTTCTTTGAGGTAGTACCTAATAGCATGACTTTGTTCAAGATGCATACAAATTGTGTATATCTTTGTAAATTCATGCAAGATTAATATTTCTTATTTGCAACTTCTGGGTACTTCACAAATTACTGCTCAGAATACTAAAGGAAATAACATTTTCTGTTCTCAACAACATTTTGTGGCTAAATTAGAATATTTTAAAATATCTTCTGTTATGCGAGTGGTAAACCCATGAGGTTTCCATGTCTTTATGCATGTATTAGATTTTAAGAATTATATCTTCGTTACAGGTCAGAGAATACGAGTTGAGACGTGACAACTTCTCTGCCACAGGAAACTTTGGTTTTGGTATTCAAGAACACATTGACTTGGGTATCAAGTATGATCCCTCTATTGGTATCTACGGTCTTGACTTCTACGTTGTACTGGGGCGTCCTGGTATGTATTTCATAATTTCTTACTTTGAAACAACTTACAAACCATGAACATAACAGTTAATTTCTATATATAGCTATTTATACATGAACCTGATAAATAAATATCCACAAGATGAAATGCACATTTGTTCAGGAGTGGAGAAAACTATGTTTTCACTGTGTAAAAAATGTGCTAAATCATGAATGTTGAACAAATAGATTATAATTTAATCTAAGTATATTCTGAACAAGTTTAACATAACATTTTCCTTAAACAAATGCAATAAAACTGATTTTAGGTTACTCTTCTGTAGATAATATTTTGAGTCTTAGTATACCTATTTACGTTTCAGGTTTCAACGTAGCTCACAGGAGACGCAAGACTGGTAAAGTTGGTTTCCCCCATCGCCTAACAAAGGAAGACGCCATGAAGTGGTTCCAGCAGAAGTACGATGGTATCATCCTGAACAGCAAAGCAAAGTAATTTTAAGTAAACAAAATCTTTAAATTTTTGTGTTTCATTTTAATCTTAAAATAGAGTAAATACCTCGGTTGATTGCAATGGAATATAAACTGTATGGTGATTATGGAACTTTTGAGATAGTCAATGTCTATTAGTTTCGATTAGCAATCTGCATAATTTCAATCATAGTTTGACTGTAATTAGAATCAATTTTGACAAGATGGATTACTATTACGTACATTCGGTTTCTATCTCAGACCAAATAAATATATAGATGGTTGGCTGTGAATAAATAAAGTGAAGCCTCAAAACCATGCTCCTCTGTGTAAATACACGCACCCACGGACATACTACCACCAAAACGTGCTCCTTGCTTTTAGTACAAGCAAACACTTCTAATTTTATGTATTCTATAATGTCGTTATAGAATACATAATAGTAGATAAGTAAAAAAAAAATTACAAAAAAAAAAATATTCCTACAAATACAAAATATAATATATAAATATACAAAAATATATATATTATACATTCCGTGTCACAGAAACACGATTCACACTTACAAATACATTTTTTTTATAAATCGTAAGTTTTGTGCTTATTTTGTACATCGTCATCGAACAAACTTTACCTATAAAGCGTGAGGGTTTTGAACGATGTGTACCTACTAAGAGCAAGAAGCACAAGTTCCGTGTATGTGTGTGCGCGAGTACGGGTATTTACAAAAGAGCACTGTTTTGAGACTGTTTTGGTTGGTCGCGGCACTCCGTCATATTTATTTGGTCTGAGGGTTCTATTCATATGACAGCTTGTATGACATCTGAATTCACCAATACCAATTCACCGAAAAGTTCCATAGGTCCTGACAATGCCCCATCCTATATAATAAAAGCCTTTATGACACAACTGAAATATGAACTCCGAAATGAATTAATTAGCAGGTGTTATTCAGTAATAGATCTAGGGATAGAATTTGACACGAAGCTAAACTTCCACAACCATATCCGCTTGCTAACCGTCGTCACTTGTTTTAAAAGATTAGGTTTTGTTTCACGTAACTGTAAAAGCTTCACGATATTCGTGCCATAAGACTACTCTACACTTCTCTAATCAGAACAAAAGTTGAATACGGTGCCGCTGTATGGAACCCTCATGAAGTTACATACTCACTGATGTTAGAAATGGTTCAAAAAAGATTTCTCAGATTCTTATACAATAAATGTTATGGTTACTATCCATTTATGTATCCAACGCTATATCTTCAAGGGGCTTTAGGGTTTAACTCTCTTGAAACTAGAAGACTCTACGAGCAAACTATATCTTTGTGCCGCATACTGAGGAGTGTTGCCGATTGTCCTTTTCTTCTAAGTGTAAGCCAGCAGGCTATGCGTCCCAGAACAGCGTGCTAGGTTCCGCCCTGGCCGCGTACGACTTTTTGAGCCAGTGCGGGCACGGACACTATATTGTCAACATTCGCCTATCTCCCTTGCGCAGCGCAATCTCAATGCGCTCATCACCAAGCATCCTCACTTCGATGTGTTTGCGGATGAATGAAAGATGATTGAACGTGCTTGCCTTAACTTTTGTGAGAACAATATTATTAAGTATTATATTATATACCTAGGTATTTTTAAAGTTCCAGGTTTAAGTAAGAATTGTAAAATGTTTTTTTTTATGTAAGTAATTGTTAAGTATTGTGATTTCGTTTTCTTTTGTTTAAGTTTCTTGTTTCTCTATTTTATATTATATTAAGTATCCGTCCTAGATATAACGCATTAGTGTAAGCTGTAAAGTTATATCTATTTTAATAATTCATAAATAAATAAATAAATCATCAATAGTAACTGAAAGCGATAAGTATCAAAGTTTTGAGAGTATCAGAATTCCATAATCGCCCGGATGGATAATTGATCAGATTATCTTTATTTTGAGGTAGGGAATGAATGATGTAGGTATATTATATAAATAAAATAAATTCATTTTGGAGGATTATTCAGATACCACCATCTAGCCCCAAACTAAGCATAGCATGACTATGGGAACCAGATGACTATTAAAAAAGGTACTTATATATTTTTAAATATATACTACCTACCTAGGTACATGTACAATATTTTTTAACTCTAAGACTTAAAACAAACATTTATTTCCCTATATGTTTTTCCTAGGAGGGAATCAAAACCTATGGATTACTCGTACATAATATACTAACTGGCCTGTCAGTCTCTGCTGCAGTCTCTGCTGGTAATAGCTCTTTTTCTGCACTGTAGGTTGGGGGATCTATTCCCTCTTAGTACACACAAACAAATTTGTGTGATGAACATGTTTGTTATTTGTCTGGGTGTTATAAAGTATCAAGTATGTACCCATTTAAAATTCAATAAGCATTTTATCTGGTCACCATAATAAAATCTTCTAAGTTTTATGCTAGATGGAGTTGTGTGCACTGTCTACTAATAATCTCTATACTTGCGTGTCAACACGGCTCATAATCGTTACTGTTTATTCAAAGAGAAAGGGCTTTCTTCCACTCGCAGCACGGCACCGGGCCGGCTGTTGGCAAAGCAAAAATGTATAAAATATATGGCATGTTTTTTACTTACCGGTACCGACGAAACGGTATTGAGTGTCACCGATGCCGGCAAGTGGAAAAACGCCTAATATTAGATATATCAACCTCAAGAAGAGAATACAATAACTGGTTGCAATGTTACCAAGGTTACGAAATTGAAGTATTCCAGTGCCATGCCAACTTCACATTTTCTTTTGAAAACTAGTTTTGTGATAGTAGGTAGCGTTGTAAAGTGTTTCTCGAATGGCTGGTAAGTTTGGAGGATACGACGAAGAAGAAGAAAATGTGCTGGCACCGAAAGAACCGCAGGTCACGTCTCAGGACCCAGGTGAAAGGAAATCGGCAAGAGCACTACGAATAAAGCGGAGGCATGATGCGCTCAAGAGGTAAGTAACTCGCCACGATGGTAGTTTTTTAGTCAATAGATAGATTGCGTAGGTACTTGCCGGGGTCCTATGTTGTGTACACTGTAGTAGTACCTACATCATACCTTCAATAATTCGATGCCATTAAGTAATTAAGTAACGCCATCTTTCGGGGAGTAGCAGTAATGGCGATCATAACCCGAATGGTACTTCTATTTTATCTCGATGCGGTAACCTTTGTCCAGGGTACGACCGCTAATGAATTTTGTAAATACCGACTTGTGTTAGATCCTATTTTAATTTTACAACCGGTACATAGAGCTGAAGCACCGTCCGAAGAAGCCTCAGGCGACGAAGAGCCAGGTCTCATCGAGCAAGCCACTGCAACAGCAGCCGAGGAGTTGCAACGGCTAGCTCTCGATGGTGCCGCGAAGGTCACCAATGTCAAGGTCACTACAGACGAGCGAGAAGTCATCCGACGGGCATTGTTTACGCAGAAGATGCAAAGTATGATCCCATCATCTATTAATTGTGATCTACGTACCTATGTCCCTTAGGTACGCTAATAACTTGTGGTGGACTTATAAAAATGTTTTCGTCTACAATTCAAGACCTATTTTATTTCTCAAAATGAAACATTGCTCTCGATTTCATCATTATTCTTACCTCCGTATGTGTTTCTTTAGATTCCATTCAAAAAATAGAAGACGAAGCAAACGAAGCCCAAATACAGTACGAAGCTATATCTTTAAACTGGGACACCATGCTCGTCATTAAAGATCCTCTTGATATCGACGCTGAAATGAAGGAGCAGAAGCGACATTGCGATGAGCTTTTGGAGCAAAAAAATGTACTCATTGGCGAGCTCAAAGATGACTTAAGAGGGACAGACGTGGCATATTATGAAGATTTGGATAAACAGGTGGACATATATAAAATCCTTTGTCGTGAAACTACATTTATGACTTTCTAAAACATTTTTTAGTGTCGATGTTTTTAGTCTTTATATGGTTTTAGTGTAGTTTAAGTGGCCATCTCAATCACTCTATCTATAGTCGCGTTACCCTTGTGCAAGTGTTTGGGCATGGAGGAAATACGAGCAGATGCGACAGATTGTGTTAGAGCACCACAGTCGCATTGCGCTAAACACTACTCACATAAATGTCGAATCTGCAACGGCCAACCTGGGTGCAAAGTCTTCTCGACTTCCTTCCATACCATACACATCCATGTCTAAAACATAAACTTTTCAGGACAAAGATATCAAGGAATTATCAGACAGAGTGGAAAAGCAAGTCACCATTATGCAAAAGGCGTACGAAAAGCAGCTCTCACTAATTGAACAAGCTATCAATATAGAACGCGAAGGTATGGTGGACCACAATAACAAAAGATGGGAGGCTCTCTACAGACAGAGGGATAAAGAAGAAGTAGCGCATTTGGAGTATCGATTTGAACAGGTATGACTTTTTTAATGGAAGTTATTTCGATTATCTCTATTTCTTCGAGTTATAGAAAAATACCTATAGAACTCGATATCTATCTAATACCTCTAAACGAGCAATTATTGTATATATGGAATCTGAATCTCGGAAACTGTTCTAACGATTTTCATGAAATTTAGTATGGAGGGGTTTCGGGCGAGATAAATCGATGTAGGTAGGTTTCATTTTTAGAATACGTCGTTTCATCCGTGTTTTATTTTATACCGAGCAAAACGCTGTCATCCAGGTACTTACTCGTACTTTTATCACTGCTATTTCTACTTGCTGATAGGTGGCGTCACACGTTTTTGAAATCAAAGTTTGGTTTTAAATCCCAGTCGCGGGACATAATTTCATGCTGTGTTATGAAGATAATTTAATTAATTAAATATTAGCGATCAAAAAATTATGGTTCTCAACTACGATTCCCGCTAACACTCTGGTCAATTTGTGATTGCAGTTAGAAGAACACAAACTAGTAATCGAGGATATAATGTGGGATCACCATGAGAAGTATCGTGAGGCTAAAATTGAGCTGGAATGCCTGATTCAAGAGCTGCAAAAAGAGCTGGAAAAATTGAAGGCAACTTGCATTATCAACACCGAGAAGATAGGTTACAATTACCAAGTAAGGATCCTCCTACGAAAACTACCTTTTTATAATGATTTATTATGTACTTAGTAAGAGTACATAACCTAACGATTTATCTAATGTCAACAACGTGAGTTCGTTTATCTACTATAGTTCTGTTATTCCAGGTTCTGAAAAAGCGCGAAGAGGAAAATGTTTTCGTCCGCTCTCAACAAAAGCGCAAACTGAACAAAATGTCCGACGTTGCGAACTCACTCCGCGCCAAAATACGCAAAGCCGCGGAAGACGGTGCCATTGAGGAGCTAAAGGCTGACGCTGAAATAGTCAAACTGATGCAGACCATGGACGATTTGGAGAAGAAGTCTGATCAGTTCTCGCATGTTAATCACTACAAGTTTAGTCAGGTGCGTGAATAATGCAATTATTTTGACGAGTTGACACAGCGCCTAAATTGCTGTTTTTTTTTATCAGAAAACATTAAAATAAGATTTTCTGAAAAAAAATCAACGAATAATGTTTTTATTAGGTCGCTTGTTTTACGCCTATTAGTGTAAGCTAAAAGTTAAAACGACGTCAATTTTAGGAGAAGATGATGATTTCATCATTAAATTGTAAATTAAACTTTAAAACAATTTGAAACGAGCTTCTTAGGAGGCAAAATATTGCAAATACATACTATATTTCTTTTATAACTACATCTTATTCCTTCAATTAACGAGCACATAACCACTGAATAGCGATACAAAATAAATTTTAATATGGAAAGCCTCTTAATGCGACCTTCCATTCGCGTCACTTGTAAGCATGTGATTGTACTTAAGAGGTCGCTAAGTAATACAATATGCTATAATACCACAGGCTCTAACCTAAGTGTTGTAGCACTTGGTTAATTTTGTACCCAATGAACGGCTGGTTGGTGGTTAGGAACGGCTTAGTTTCCCTAATCTCACGTCACGTGAAATTTTCAAAATGTATAAGTATTTTTAATGTAGGAGGCCACCGCGTTTTCAAAATTATTTAATGGCGTCTGGTATTATTTCAGATACATTGCGTGACCCAATAGCAAGCTCCTATCTGGGTCAGCGTATTAGCATTGCCATTCAACGTGGCAATGCTGCCAGTATCTTGAGAACGCTGCCCTCTGTCTGGCAGTGATCTGAATCAGTTGAGCTATCTATAGATCGTTTTAAACGGTCCTTAGATAACTCAACTGTTTCACGTGTCTTTTATATTATTGTAGGTATATTATTAGCATCCTAACCGCGATAGCTGAAAAATTTGATAGTCCTATTATGTATAAATTGGTCCAAAGGACATCTATAATTAATTTTAAGTACTAACCCTTAGTTATAGGCTGACTAACACAATGGACTATGAAATGAATTGTCTGAATAAATAAATTGAATTATTATTAATTATTCTGTATATTTCTGTAATTATTTCTATACCTACCTACTTACATTAATGTAGGTAAATAAGTTTATCTGTGCTTGATTACATTAAGTTATATCAATTTAAATAAAATTCGATTAATTTATACATATTTATTAACAGTTGTTCATATTTAAAAACTGAATAAATTGTTTCAAATAAATGAATTTTTATTATATTATATAATATAATAATTAAGTAGATATATTTATATTTATTATGCATATTCATAAAATATGCATAATAAATATTTTGTATGATTAAGTCATATTAAAGTGGAGATTTTTTTAGATAATTTAACCCAGTTTTCTCGCAATTAGACACTGTTTCTTGCAGAAAAAAATGCCGTGATATTTGCCGAGACCACCCTCTCCCCCACGTGAGATTGAGTGAGGTTTGGCTCGACCCCCTCCCCCCCCCCCTAAACGCCTGACGTAATGCTCCCTAACATAGGCCTTTGAGTGTCTCAACCTTAGCTCCATTGTCACAGGTGTGGCGTATGGCCGCTGCTCGATGTGCAGAGTTGTCTCGGGACTTGCGTCACGGAGAAGTGTCGCTGCACGCTCACATTCTATCTGAACCGCCGCCTGCGCCGCCGCCGCCTCCGCCGAAGAGCCCTCTGACTAAATATGGTTAGTCAATATTCTCACGAGTCACTTCTTCTTCTTATCGTATCATTAGTTCTTACAAACCACCTCCGCCGAAGAGTCCTCCCTCTGTCTAAATATGGTTTGTCAATATTCTCACGAGTCACTTCTTCTTATAATTCTTTATATTATTTTCATTAGTTCTTTCGAACCAGTGTGGTGAAAGGATTAAAGTGCGCCTTTTCTTTCGTGCACTTGGCACATGTCTTCGTACTTTTGACTTGATAACGTCTTATAAATCGATGAACGCCAGCTGCACGCAAGAAAAATTGTCACGTTCCGCCTGAGCCGAGCGTCCAAGCGAGAGCGCCGAACAAGCGATAAACATGCACGATCGGCCTAAGCGTTCGGCTTTTGACGCATCTTAAAAAAACATCGATGAAAAATTAGATACTTTTAACCTTAAGTATGCAATTTTTTATCAATGTTTTCTTATGACGTTATCACGTAAAATTGTCGTCCGTATACCGACTTTACAGAGAAAGATTTTTTTAGGTTCTACGACATGCCACTTTCCTCACCGTGTTACTCCTTCACCGTTTGAGAGTACCTACTGGTATAGCTCACATATCGTTTTTAACAGAAAAATCCATTGGTGCACGACTGGATTTGAACCCACGAGCTTAGGATCGGATGGCGGGGTCACAACCATTAAACGACCAGTTCTCTCATGAATCACAAAAATCCATACATCCATACTAGCTACATATTATAAAAAAAAATCCCCTGTCGCGTCTCTCTGTCTATCTGAACGCGATAAATTATTTTTTGAAGTGAAAACTTCTTTTAGCGCGGTACGAATATTTTTAGATGAGGTAAAACCTCTGGATTCGCGACACCGCCGTTACCGTCTGGGGTGAGACGCAGCCGGATGCCGCGCTCGTCCCATTTGATTATAAACCTTAATTCACATGTTTACAGTCTACTTTTGTATGGAGAAGTTTACTGAGTTAGGTTCTTTGATATATTATCTACATTCTGAACAAAAAATATTGCATCATCTGTGTTCGTTCAGTATTTGATTGGCAGTCGCCATAATTACTGATTTTGAAGTGATTTATTACTAAACTCTAACGCGCCAAAATAAGTTTTCACTTCTGTCGGCACTCCGGGAGTGCAACCCGATTTTTTTTTTGTTTATAAGTATGTATAAAGTAATAGTGAACTTTACTGGACTATGGGTTATAATATTTGTGTAACATATAAGCAAAATACTGTCCGTTTGATTCCCAAATAAAATAAAATAAATAAAAAACTACCGAACGGATTTGTATTCAGATTTCACCAATGAACGGAGTTCATATTAAGGATGATTTAGGTGTATAATTCACCTGTGCGAAGCAGCGGCGGGTTGCTAGTATTATATATTTGAAAGTGGCTCTGTCTGTCTGTCTGTCTGTCTGTGTGTTGACGTTTAAACGGCTAAAATTATCTTGGTTAAAATATGCCAAGCTTCATCGAAATCGGTTCAGCCACATCTTTGCTTGATTGAGTAAAAAACAAACATCCGCACGAACTTGTATTTATATAATATTAATCAATATTTAAAAATGGCATAGATGGCATATTTTTTCCAGCTATTTTGATTTAAAAACCTAATTTCTATGGGACCAATCGTATATAGATAGATAGATAGATAACTCTTTATTGTTATACCACACAGAAAAATACAAAGACACTTATTTTACAATAAAAGGCAATACAATGGGCGGCCTTATCGCTAACAGCGATCTCTGCCAGGCAACCTTTGGATAGATTGGACTATAAATAAACAGAATGGGCATATTGGTGTGGTGTTTTGGCAAATATAATTCTATACTTACTTACATAATCTTTAAATAAACTAAATATAATACTGATATAAATAAATACATACATAATAGGTATAATAATAAACATATAAAATCATAAAATCATAGCACCAAAATAGGTTTTATATTATGATATCAACAATATAGAAATAAATGATTAGGTATAACAGTACGACAAATAGTGTTTCATGACCATATTCTTGAAGATGGGGAGAGACTTGGCCTTTCTAATATCTACAGGCAACGCGTTCCATAAGCGGACAGCCTGCACTGTAAACGACTTTCCATAGAAGGTAGAGGAGTGAACAGGAATTTTAAGTTCATGTGTTTCTGAGGAGCTATACCTATGGGACGAAAGTATATCCTTTCTTTTATCTATTCTTTTGACATGAAAAAATCTTTTTTGAAATCTGTTTATAAATTGAGAATTGACAAACCTTATTTTTAACAGACTTCAAAAAAAGAAGGTTTCTCAATGCGACCGTATTTTTTTTAAACGTGTTTGTGCATAACTTCGTCGTTTATGAACCGTTTTTTATGATTAATTTTTCGTTGGAAAGGAGATATCGCAAGGGTGGTACCATGATAAGGAAATTAGGATCTGATGATGGCATCGTAGTGGCGACTAGTGCGTTTGTAATTTTTTTCATTTAGTATTTTAAAGCACTACTATTTAATGAAAGTCTGGAGTCGATCTGATGATGGAGCCGAAAGACAGTCGAGGGAGCTCCTCAACGATTTACAACAATTACCTGGTGTTTGGGCTTGATTAATTTGTATTGATGAGAACTATATACCTAGATAGGTTGTAACTGTCATTAGGGGTCTGATGATGAATACGAAGGACAGTCCAAGGGATTTTTTACTTTATAGTTTCCTGTTTGAAGTCGTTTTTTTTTTGTTTAAAATTATTTTGAAGTCTGTTAAAAATACACACAGCCTCAAACGAAGTGTAGTTTGTACTATGAGAACCAGATGACTAAAAAAGAAGTCTCTTTGTCCGCGTGGTTCGTAGATAATAAGTACTTACTCTATATGTTATTCCAGTTAAATCTAATCAAGTTTACATTTATCAGTTTAGCACGAGGCCGATTATCAATTGCTTTTATTTTACAGAGCACGAAGAAGCTTCGCCATCGCACCTGGAGAAGCCTGGCCAATGCGTGGATCTTAATAACCAATTGGCCCAAGATGCTAAAGACAGATTGGTAAAGCATTTATCTATGATTTGTATCGGTATAATATAACGTGACGTGAGATTATGCATCGCTAAAGTATATAAAAATGTTTATGGATATTCTTTCTTCATATTGGTTCTGGTCTGTCAGCTGAATTGTAGTAGGTCTGTCTTCTGCGTTTGTTGGTGTTTGTTCTGTATGTGTTATAAATATAGTATCATACGTATGTATTTAAAATATAAAATACTAGCTACTGCCCACGGCTTTGCACTCGTGGTAACTACATAAAAAGTAGCCTATGTCCGTCTCCAAGGTCCCATGTATCTCTATACCAAAATTCATCAAAATCGGTTCAGCGGTTTAGGCGTGAAAACGTGACAAACAGACAGACAGACAGAGTTACTTTCACATTTATAATATTAGTAGGGATTCAACGTCACCTTAGTAGGTACAAGCTATGCTTAGTTTTTTATTTTTAAATTAATAATGCTGGATATTTCACACATAAAATTGTTTGCATTGCACATCAATATATATATTGAATAGATCAATAGGCAATCCTCTTCACTAGCCGTGTTCAAAATTAGGTAGTATTAAAGAACTGTTTCTCGCTGAAACATCATGAATCATTCAAATATCTGTTTGTATGTATAATATTAATTTTTGGTATACATATTTTTTATGTTCTTATATGTACTATGTATTATCTGTATTTGTGTATGTCGTCTATGTAAATATATATAAGTATCAATAATGCTGTGTAAGTTTATTGCGTTTATTGAATACAACAATATTTAAGTCATAGCTCATAATTTAGTGCACCCCGACTAATCTTCCATTCAAGTTAGGCTCCTCTCCATCCAAAAGTTATCTGGATGAAATCGCCCCTTAGCGATAAGACCGCCCATTGTACATATATGTTTAGGTATTCTTAGTTTTCAAACTAAATACGTAGGCCGCTGCCTAGGGTAGCTTTTAAAATTAATCTAATTTAATTCATAAAACAAAATTACAATATAATTATTTTAAACATGAATCCCGTTCGAAGTATGAAGCAAGAATGCAATCCTAAGGCTGATTTTAGTGTCACGCTGACAGTCAGCGCTGATAGCTCAGCGCGTAGTTTCTCAGCGCTGAGGCTCAGCGTGGCTCGTTTTAGTATCGTACTGACCGCCTTACCGTACAGACGACTACCAAAATGCGGAGTGTATTAATTATTGCTGCTTTGTACTATCTATCCCAAAAAAATAAAAACCGGCGACGACGAAGACTCCATGTGCATCCCTTAATTGAGCAGAGAGCCGTTGCAGGAGACTTTGTCTTGTTATATGGCGCTTTGAGGGCTGACGAAAGTAAATTCTTTAATTACTTTCGAATGTCAACTAGAACTTTTGACGAATTACTGGCAAAGATACAGGATAAACTGGTCCATTGCAGCTTACGACGTGTGCCTATACCACCGATTGAACGGCTAATGGTGACTTTAAGGTAAGAAAAAAAACATTTACTCGTTTTATTAATATGTTTAATCATAGAAAAGTATAGGTAAGAAAATAACATTAGTAATTAAACATAATGTAATTAATCATCACTACGTCTCGCTGTTTGATAACCAGAGTAACCTGCATTCGTATCATTGGTTTCGTACCCTGGATAAGCTGGAGTCTGATAATTGTATGATGATGCATACGTGTCGAGTGTAGTAGACCTTGCGTCATTGGAGTAAGAGCTATTTGAGCTATTTGATCTGTTGCAATTTCGAATAGCCGTGGCTTCGCGCAGCACTCTCGATCTAAACTCCAGTTTTTGTCCTACATCAAAACTTTTTAAAATTGGACCTAAAGAAGCGAAAAACGCCAGGTCGTCAGCGGCAAGATCTGGGGTTTGGTTACTTAATAAAGTTAATAATTCTTTTTCAAATGGAGAACTTTCTGGGTTTGTTTTCCGGGCCCTTGTTTTTCTCTTTTCCAGCCAAGGTTTTTGTGATGATGCTGAATCAACGCCACGGTCATGCTGCTCACCATGTTGAGTGTTTGAAAAAACTTGCTGCGTTAATATATCAGAATCTTGAGTATTTTCTGAAGATACCGTACTATCCCAAGTATCGTCTATATTTACTGAGGGTGAGGGAAGGGAAGAGTCATTCAGTGATTCATCAACTTCATTCTCAACTGTTGGAGCTAGAAAGCTTAATTCGTCATAATAGATGTACTTTTTGTATTTTGGTGCAGCACATCCAGAAGGCCTTTTCTTAATTGCGTTCTTTGTTCTAAAAAACGCATCCCGGGCTGTTTTCCACCTTTGTTGAACCAGTTTTCCTGAAATAATAAAAACTTTTTATTTTCAGATTTCTTGCTACGGGTCGAACATATACAGATTTGCAGTATTCATTTAGGATGGGAATCGCAACAATCAGTAAGATCGTGGACGAAGTGTGTAAAGTAACATGGGAAACACTACTCGATGAATGCATACCATCAAATACACCTGATATGTGGCAAAATATTGCTAACGGTTTTCTACAAAAGACCAACTTTCCAAATTGCATCGGAGCTATTGATGGCAAGCACATCCGAATCGTAAATCCAACCGGTGGTGGATCAATATTCTACAACTATAAAAATTTTTACTCCATAGTTCTGCTAGCTATGTGCGATGCAGATTATTGTTTTACATATGTAAATATTGGAACATATGGAAAAAACTCGGACTCGACTATATTCCAAAACAGTACACTATACAGGAGCCTTGAACAAAATACTTTAAATATTCCAGGACCGAAGCCACTGCCTGGAACAAATACTCCAGTTGAACATGTAATTGTGGGTGATGGTGCTTTTGGAATATCAAATAAAATTCTGAAGCCATATGCACGATCTAATATGACCCACAAGAAAAAAATATTTAATTATAGACTGAGCCGCAGTAGACGATACATAGAATCTACATTTGGTATAATGTCAAATAAATTCAGAGTGTTTCATACACCTATTAATGTGAGTTTTGATATTACAAAGAATATAGTTAAAGCATGCTGCGTATTGCATAACTTTATAAGAATTCGCGATGGTTATCGTATTGAAGACACACTTACAATTGAGGGTATGGTAGACTTGCCAACTGTACCTACAAACAGGTCTGGACACGCTTTGCGAGAACATTTTTCTGAGTATTTTGTGAGCCCTATTGGAAGCGTGCCCTGGCAAGATTCGTGTATATTTTAACTTGAAAAGGATTTGTACTATTGTGTAGGTATTCAGATAATAAAATAAGAAAGTAAACAAACCAAGTTGTTGTTTTTCTTCTCCTGAAATATTTTCGAACAATGTGTCGACAATATCCTCCCAGGCTTTGTTTCTAGCATCTTTATTTTTGTAGAGTGGGTCGGATGCATCCCACAATATCTTCCTCTGGCGTACCTCATCGTTAACTCGACCTGTATCCACTTCGCGATTCGCCATGACTGTACGCGCTGACGACGTCCACTCCGCTCGACACTAGAACGCTCACTAAAAGCAGAGGCGCTCGCGCGATCGTCAGCGCCGACAGCTACGCGGGGCCGACGCGCGGCGCGTACGGCCGCGTAGCTATCAGCGCTGACCACCGTGCGCGCTGATAGCTACGTGTCAATCGAAAACGCTTCCTAGAAGTTCATATATCTCGGCCATCAGCGCTGACGGTGCGCGTGCCGTCGGCGTAAGACTAAAACCAGCCTAAGTCTAGGTAGTTCCCATGAAAAGTGCAGCGTCGGTTGTCAGGCGACCCACGTTCCGCTGACCATGCGCCTCGTGCCATGTCGATGTCTTGTACCGGTCGAGCCAACGCAGCGCTCTACATATATTAGCATTGCGTAACAAACTGTTTATGTGCTAGTTTTAAGGTGTACAATAAAGTGTTTTCATTCATTCATTCTTTTATCTACATTCCAGGTTCGTCATATTCTCCAACTGGTAGCAGATAACACGGGATTCCTCGTCGAAGATCGCCTACTGACTTTGATTCATAAATATGAATTGACGTCGCGAAACTTGTGCACTTTGGATGCAATTTTTATGGTAACATTTTTAGATTTTTTTGGCAACACTTTTGAAGTGAAAACTTCTTTAGCATCGTTGTGATTTGAAAGTCGATGAAACGAAAAAGCGACAGTTAAAGAGACAGACACATAAATTCATAATATTTAACGTGGGAGAAAACGTGTTCGTGCGCGCATGCGTAGTACAAAGCTTGAGAAAAGACATCACAACAACCGTGGTGTTTGGTATACGTGTACGTATTATACGTTTTTTTTTTTAACGTTCTGACCAACGTCAGAATAAGACCAAACTTGTTGGTCTGCAGACCAACAAGTTTGGACCAACAAGTCTGCAACAAGTCTGCAGACTCTGCAGACTTGTTGGTCGAAGCAACAAGTCTGCAGAGCAGAGTGTTTTTTCGTCGGGGTGCGGAGTGAGTCAAGTGTTCCTGAGGATGCCTCGTGGAGAGGCGAAACACGTGTCGAATTTCTTTTGGAGGTAACTCTTTAGGAATAGATTAGCGGAATTGTACTAAATATTTATCCATCTGTTTAATGTTTTGTAATGGATTTCCGCAAAGTCACGCCTGAATCAATTATCTATCTTAGGTTTCACTTCTTCCACGTGTGAATTGCACACAAGTGTGGCAAGGATTAAAGTGAACCTCAGAGGATCTTTTCGTGCACTAATCAAAACTGCTAGGTTTGGTATTAAGGTTAACTTAAGCTACCTTATATATTTTTAGTTTTTTAGTGTTCTGTACCTCAAACGAAAAAAAAATCTCTTAGTTATCCGTCTGTTTGTCTGTGTGTTTGTCCAAACCCCTTTTCTCAAGGTATCAAGCAGAAATTATTATCAAATACTTAGGTCTGCGGTCTCAGGTATATAGGTAAATCAAAAAATATTTTTAACTTGCCAGTGAATTAAAACCTATGGGATGCTTACCGTTCACTTAGAAAATAATTCACGCTGAACCTTCTAGTTGGTTTATCGACACTTCAATTTCCTTTTAGATAAAGTTTAGTATAGTTAAAGGCTGTCTGGAAGATACCATGCAATAAGACTGCCGTTTGCAGGTCATTATTATACTTTAGCCGTACCATAAATTTACTAATTTACATAATTTACCTACCTAAAATCATATGTTCTGTAAAAAATGTTATGTAACTAATGATTAGTTACATTTTCAGGAAGCTTATTATAGAAGCTTTATATTTCTAGCTAACATAAAGGGTAGTCTTTTGAACAAAGCGTATTATAATATAAATGACTATATTATTGATAAGCATGCATGGTCTCATGTTTCCTCAGCCCTCAGACAGTTAAGCGACACATTTGAAATGTATATATAAACTCTTTTGTTTTCGTTTTTCGTAGTTAAGGTAGTTATAAGATGGATCATGTAAAAAAGCGCTAGGACCAGGACGAGTTTCTTGCCTGTTCTTCTCGAGCTTGGATTAGGAGGAATTGGCATCTAAATTCACCTAGTATGTAAGACGTTTCAAAGTGATCCTTGTGATTGTATTGAATAAAGTATCTTTTCACTTTTGACTTGACTTTGATAGTATAAGTAAATGATAAAATCAGGAAATCTTTAATTTGTACATAGACATATTTTTTTTGTGATTACAAACATTAAAAAAAGTCTCGTTACTTTCATCGTTTACGATGGAATAATTAAATAAAAATACGCGTTAACAGCCCACCATCATATCATATATCATATCATAATAGGTTGGGGAAAAAGTTTCTTCGCATTTTTTAAGAAAATTCAAAACATTTTTTAATATAGTTTATTTACATTTAACTAAAGTATGTAGGTACCATTTTGTTCGATAACTTTTTGCCATCTTGTAGGTAGGGACATGATCCCATTGCTATATAAATTTTAGGACTTCTGATCAAAATACCGCGACAAGTGGTTTTGGCAGTCCTCTTGTGATGTTAACCTGACACTGCCTAAAGAATTCTGAAGAGACCGCAACAGGTGGAAATCTGAAGGTGCAAGGTCAGGACTATACGGCGGATGCATTAACACCTCCCAATCAAACTCTCTTATTTTTTGCTGAGTGGCTAAGATGTGTGAGGTCTAGCGTTATCATGATGAAAAACCACACTCCTTCTGTTGATTAATTCCGGCCGCTTTCTCTCAACTTCTTGCTTTAATCTCATCAGTTGTTCGCAGTAGAGTTCAGAATCGATGGTCTTGCCTGGTAGTAACACCTCATAATGAATAATGCCACACACAGCATCACCTTGTTGCGAGTTAAGCCAGGTTTCGCCACAGTCTGTAAAGCCTGGCCGGCCTTTGACCACGACCTTTTTCGCACGTTCTTGTCGTACGTGATCCAATTTTCATCACCAGTTATCAGCTTCTTCAAAAATGGTTCGGTTTCATTTCGTCGTAATAAAGAATCACAAATGAGTACACGGTTCATTAGGTTTCTTTCAGTGAGCTCGTGAGGTACCCAAATATCGAGCTTTTTTGTGTACCCAGTTTTTTTCAAATGCGCCAAAACTGTTTTGTGGACAATTCCCAGTTCTTCAGCTACGTCGTAACTACTGATATGCCGATCTTGCTCCACTTTTTCAAAAATGGCATCCATTTTATCCTTAGTAGGGCGACCAGAGCGACGTGCATCTTTGACATCAGAATTCCGGGTTGAAAACGCTTAAACCAAATTTGTGCTACTCTCACAGACACTGCTCACTTTTTTCGAGGCTTGCGTTGCATTTTTACCTTTTTGTAGTAAAATTTAAAAATGTATCGAATTTCTTCATTAGATTCACTCATCTTGACAGTACGAAAAACAGATAAAAATCACACATTTTCCTAATTTTAATTTGGTATTATGTTTTTTAAAATTTAAACTTTTAATGATACGAAAACCAGCCAGATACAAATAGTAGCCAAAGAGATTTTATTACAAGTTCATACACACCATAATGCGAAAAGACTTTTTCCCCAACCTAATATAATCACGTAAATAGCTAACGTGGCCTTTTTATTATACTTTATCCTTGTCATTCTAATGTCAAGATGGCAACAGATTTAAACCAAGCTAAAGGGTTTCATTCAATTCTTTCGACAGACTAGCTAAAATGTTGTAAAATACGATAGATCTTAAAATTATTACGCCAAAGTTCAATTTAGAAGAATATCTTTAAATAATACGTGAAGCAAAAACTTTGTACCCCTTTTTACGAAAATTGCGCGAACGGAGGAGTATGAAATTTCGCACACTTATAGTTTATTATAGAGTTGTTTATGTTGTAGGAGTTTTTTTTTAATTATGCATAAAAAATACATTAACTAATTTAATTATGTTCGAATTTCGTCGAATTCGATTCGATTTCGAATTTCAGTGTGCGACCACTAGTATCTTTAAATGGGTTTTAAAATAAGTAAAAAACACATTTTGTTTATTTAACATATTTTTTCTCGAGTTTCCTGCAGTTTATTCAACACCTCGTTACATGACTACTAAAATGAGCTAGAACACGTCAATCACACGTCAATTGAGAAAATTTAAGAAGTGTCGTTTAAAAATGGTAGGTACTCTAATATCAATTTTTCTGCCAACGTTCGTATTTTACGAAATTTTAGTTAGTCCGGCTAAACAACAGATTCAAGGCCAATGTGTGATTATGGTTAACGATCCAAACTTAACCCAACGTATAAAACATTTTTTCAAAATGAGCTGACCGTTTTTCTAAGAATTTACCTAATTTTAACAATAATTACAGGCACTAGAAATCCAAGCAGAAGAAGACGTCGAGCTTTTATGCAAGACGTTTCTGAACTACGCATTCTGCCCCATTTGCGTGGGTTTGGATGTCGGCTCTGATACGATGGACCAGTCCTCTGGCTCGCCAGAGGAATCTCAACACCATCCCAACATCTGCGCGAGGTCGCGAGGAGACCGCAGCTCGATCCGAGGACGTCCTAGCATCGCTAGAAGCGTATCGGCGAGCACGTCTCGATCTGCCCATATTGGATTTAGGTTCGGAACCCTCGCCTTCTTATTGGACTGTCAGCTGATTTGGTAATAGCTCTGCCTTCTGCGTTGTAGGTTGAGGGTTGAATTCCCTCCCAGGATAAACATTTGTGTAAGTAACTAAGGTGTTTATTCTGTGTCTGGGTGTTATAAAGTATCATAAGTATGTATGTATTTAAAACTATATAAGTATTCTATATGTCATCTTACAAGCTATTTTAAATGAATTTAATGAATGGCAGTGGCATTAACATCTACTTACATAATTTAGGGAACAAAGGCTAAGCTGACATACATTGACTTAGTTTAGTTTGATAGGGCTCCGTGGCGCGTCTCCCATATTATGCGGTGTTTCTGTTTCATGTATGCCCTTTCTAGCATTAAATAGATGGATAAATATTTGGGACTATTCCCCCAATTTATTCCCAATGAGTTAGACACGATGCAGACGCATGCACCTCCCTCGCGCCCGCAATTGAAAAACCCATGCAAAGCGTTAGTAAAAGGCAAGCACACACAACCTACACATGCAACCTTAAAAAGAAATTCGACACGTGTTTCGCCTCTCCACGAGGGTTCCTCAGGAACTCTTGAGTCACTCCGCACCCTGACGAAAAACTACTCAGCTCTGCAGACTTGTTACTTCGACAAAAGTCAGGCTGAGACTGACTTAGGTGCATGCGTCTGCATCGTGTCTAACTCATTGGGAATAGATTATCGGAATATTAATAAATATTTATCCATCTATTTAATGTTTTGTAATGGATTTCCGGAGAGTCACGCCTGAATTAATTATCTGCCTTTCTAGCATTAGCATAGGCTCCAAGGTCACCATATTTTATGAATCAATCTTCCTCAGCAGTTTTATAGCTGTCAAGAAGAGGCTTGCAATTAAATTTTATTTCATGCAACAAAATTATGTGTATGAAATACAATAACGAGGGCCCATAGAAAATAAATACCTTATTGACTAGCAAATGTATATGTTAGTCAATAAGGTATTATGTATAAGTATACATATAAACTTATGAACTACACAAAAAGTCAGGCCACTTTCTTCGTAAGCGGTGCTTCCCCTATACCATCGATAGACAACTCCTGTTGACCAGAAGTCGGATGCGAGAAATACGTCCTTGTACTTGGCAGCTACCCGGAGCACATACGAATTGAAGTTGGTCTCTCTATTTGATTCTAACCGCATCAAGACAAGCACAAGTACAGCGGGCGGCTCCCTGATCCGGCATCGGCCTCTCTCGTCCACGTACCGGAGAATACTCTCCCCGGTAGTGGTCGGGTCTAACCGAGACACATAAATCGACACGGTAGGCTCCACTGCCTGCAGAGTGAGCCCAGCAGATAGCGGAGCGGTACCTCGCCAATTTCGGTCGACGTTTCTTCTCCACGATAGTGAAGCCTTCATCGTCGACCTTATGCAAGCCACCGCTAGGCTTCTTCGGCCGTGCCTGAATCATTCGGTGCGTCTCGGCGCTGGGCGCCGGGCGTGGCAGCTGAGGATGGCGGGAAACCTGCGCGTAACTCTTCTCTTCTGCTGGTGAGCTGGCGGCGTGGGAGCCGGGGGGGCGCGGGGAGCAGGGGGGGGGGCGCAGAAATCGCAGACTGCGGGGCTGACGTTCCGGGGGCCGAAGTCAGCGAAGCCGGTCGGTAATTTACCTGCGTATCGGTGTAAAGCGTCGCGTCTTCATAACTGCTGACAGGTGAAGTCCGGCATCGGATTGCACCGCGTCGCATATTAACGTTTTGCGCTGATTGCGGCGAAATAGCTGGCACTGCATTTACATTGCGCAATGCCACGATTTCGAGCTTCAATTCGGACACAGTTTGCTCCGAAAGTTGAAGTTGCGCCTGGATGCTGGAGACATCTGCCTTCAGCTGTGTTATCTGCGTGACGTCCACGTGGTCTCATGTCAGTGGAGGAAGAGAGATGAGGTCTTGACAAACAAACGTCGGGACGTCATCGGGATCGGTCACCAGGAACACCTTGAATATATCCTCGTTGTCTTTTTTGCCACACCCTTCCCTTTGCCTGGTTATCAGGCGGATGGTGGTTGCCGCTGTGTCGTGTAGTACCTTTTTGGCGTCTGCGATCTGGGCTTCAGTGTAGCTGGAAGTCAGAATTTGGGTCAGACTGACCTGGTCCATAACATCCAGCTTGCATTGTATGAATGCAAGAAAAGTGTCAATCACAATAGTGTCTGATCTTTTTGGACTAGCCATTTTACGTCGCGTTGACTCACGCGAATGTCAACATTGAGTGAGATAGCCACTACGAAGCGACCGTTCAAGCTGACAGAAACGATGTGACTGAAATATTATATCATTGCACAAGTTTGGGGCTAAATGACGTTGTGTGCATAGGCATAACTTGAATTTATTTGAATTTTGTTTTATAGATAAAAAGTAGATTAATATTCCAGGTCGAAATCTGTATCTATACAAAGTTTTATTCTAATAGTTCAGGCGTTTTTGTGTGATTGAGTTACAAAGAAACGATCCATATACACTCCTATATCTATCTACCGATTTCCGTACGGATCTCACTAATTCATCCGTGCGAATCCGGGGTTTGTTGCTAGTTAAAAATAAGAAGCGTTATTAATAATGTTTAACATTTATAATTATATGTAGGTACTTAGGTGATTCTGTGCAGTATTTATTAGGTTGAAACAATCGGAAAGATATCTTTAAATATAAAAGTCTTGCGTCTCGGCATTTGTCCGGGATAAACTCGGAAATACTTAAACAATTATTTAGAATTTGGTAAAACTTAAAAGATAGGATAGTTTTTATCTCCAATATTTTTTTATTGCAAATTAAAAGTTTTCCTACAATAAGTTCCATTAGTTTCTGACAGATGCAGTGAAAGTAATTCATGAGTTTTAGGTGTATAATTCATTAAGGTAAATTGTAAATTGGCTAATATACCTAATGACGATGATTGTTTTAACTTGGAATAGTAGTTTATATACATTTTGAGAAACACTAGCTCTTAAAAACGTATTATTTTGTAAATGGAGGCACCGACACTGTTTCGATTCATCTAGAGCAGCGGTCGGCAACCTTTTGGCAGGCAAGGGCCACAAGGTGGCAAAATAAAATAAAGGCGTGCCGTACTTGTAATATTAATCCTAGAAGCCCAATATACCTACGTACCTATGTGTGCAATTCACACGTGGTAGAAGTGAAACCTTCAAAAATTTTGACTTAAAGATAATGATACGAATATAAGAAACACTGTATAATGCTTCCTATCTCATTTTCTCCCACGTTAAATCTTATTTTATGTGTCTGTCTCTTTTTACTGTCGCTTTTTCGTTTCATCGACTTTCAAATCATAATTGCTAAAGAAGTTTTCACATCAAAATGAACTGAAATTTCATCAGAATGAAATGATATGAATGGCACAGATGAAGTAACTTGTTTCACTAATCAGTAATCATAATCACACATCGAAGCGATTGACGGAACGCGACCGCCCGCGCCCCTCCCGCGCGTCGCTCATTTGTTCGTTCGCGGGCAGAGCGAAGCGCGTTCTTAAGGCTGGAACCACACTATACGGTCGATAGCGGTTCGTTCATGCATTTATTTTGATATTTATATCTTATTTTATTTACAAAACATTCACGGGCCGCAAGTTAGTCGCGTGTTGCCGACCGCTGATCGAGAATTTTCATCTGTGAGTTTGATCCGTGGTAACATACATTAAAAAAAATGATACCATAAAATGTGTTCTTTCCTTAGCATGCACATAATAAAGTTTTGGATAGAACTTAAAGCTCATTTTTAACCTTTGTTTATGTTTGTTTGTTTGTTTATGTTGTAATTAGAAGCCACGATTTGTCGGCGGATGATCAACAGCTCATTGCGGAAGCTGATGAAATTCTTCAGAAATGTGGAGACCCTCAAGGTATTATTTTAGTTCCAATTTTACTTATTGATTATAAACATAGTTAATTATACCACCTTCCGCGAGGTACCCTTAGAGAGAAGTAATGTAGATACTCGTACCTCAGGAAATAAATAAATAATGATGGACATTTCACACAGCATCATCTAGCCCCAAAGTAAGCAGACGTTGTATTACAGGAGCCAGATGATTGATACTTATATACTATTTTTTTGTAAATGCGTGCTTATTATATTGTCCACCAATATTTATTTATTTATTATATGTGATTGTGATGAGCTGTGGGCCATAATCACTCAGTGGAGCCCTGAGACAGCAGACGGTGCCGTGGTAGACCCAAAGAGAGATGGCGAGATGATCTTGACACCTTTGACAGAGCTTAAGTCCAAACAGCTCAAAATCGGGATGACTGGAGATCAAGGGGAGGCCTTTGCCCAGCAGTGGAACACAATGGGCTAATCGTAATCGTAATATGTGATATTTATTTTGTTTCATTTGATTTTCTGTATTTGTTTTATTGACCGTTTTTTTTTTGATTTCCATTTTTGTTATTTCCTGTATGACATAAGTACCTACTTATTATTATAATTAGTATTATTATACATTTTTTGAAGTGAAAACTTCTTTTAGCGCGGTACGCATATTTTTAGATGAGGTAAAACCTCTGGATTCGCGACACCGTTACCGTTTTTGGGGTGAGACGCAGGGCTGCCGCGCTCGCCCCATTTGATTATAAACCTTAATTCACTTGTTTACAGTCTCCTTTTGTATGGAGAAGTTTACTGAGTTAGGTTCTTTGATATCTTATCTACATTCTGAACAAAAAATATTGCATCATCTGTGTTCGTTCAATATTTGATTGGCAGTCGCCATAATTACTGATTTTGAAGTGATTTATTACTAAACTCTAACGCGCCAAAATAAGTTCTCACTTCTGTCGGCACTCCCGGAGTGCAACCCGATTTTTTTTGTTCTTTCTTATAATTATGTATTATGTTTCTATCATGATTTTTATATAAATAATTGCATAGATTACACTGAATACACATTCGTTTTGTAACATCTTTTTAGTCGTAATAATAATATATTTTTTATGTCAGACAGCTTATAACTTATTGTAAAACATACAAAAGCAAAGACCTATAGAGTAAATACCTTTCAGACTAACATAAATACATGAAAAGTAAAAAAAACAGTATAGAAGAGTTAGGGCACTTTCTTCAATACCGTCTTATACCGTCGGTAAACAACTCCTGCTATCGAGAACTCGGGTGCGAGAATACATCCTTCTACTTGCAGCTACCCGCAATTATGCAATAAATATACTTTGCCTTTGATGAATCTAACCTATGTGCTAGTGGTTTTAAAAAAAAGGAGGGTCGCAAATCGGTTGTTTTTTGAAGTGAAAACTTTTTTCAAAAAGTTTTCATTTCTGTCGGCACTCCCGGAGTGCAACCCGATTTTTTTTTGTTTCCCCAGAACTCCTTCATTTTGTAAACCGATTTGGAATAGTACATTGTTACCCTAGTGCTGAAAGTAACGTATTTACCCCTGAGACTGGATTCCTAGTTTGATTCTCTACATTAAAGCACTTCAAAAGATTCACCGGATAGGTGCAATCCAAAAACATTGCTGTAACAGCTGAAGAAAATAGACCCGAGAATTCCTGGATACTGCTGAAATTAAGATTCTCAGAAAATATCAAATATCAACATGCCTGGAAAAAACTTTTTTAAAAACATTACCTAACTAAAACCAATTTCTCTAATTTTACCATAAACTTTAAATAAATATGTCTCCTAAATATCTCAAATCTTGATTTATGTAAAATAATATACAATGATTTTTTGCTTTAGCTAATTCATGTTTTTATTTTTACTTTGCTTGTATGCCTAATGAAAAGCAGTGCTTACCTCGGGTGAAATACTTATTTAGTCCCTCAAACTCAGTCTCGAGGATAAATAAGTTACCAATGGATCTACTATTTATGTATGAGAGGGTATACTTCCAGTTTACTCCCATTTAAATATGAAGAGTCAATAGGGAAAAAATGTTTTATTGGACTTTTAATTGCGTAATCTATTTATGACGAACTAGATTCTACCTGCGGCTTAAAAGTAGCCTATGTCCTTCTCCAAGATCCCATCTATTATATATTATATATTATTATATATTATCATACCAAAATTCATCAAAATCGGTTCAGCGGTTTAGGCGTGAAAACGTGACAGACAGGGTTACTTTCGCATTTATAATATTAGTTGGGATTATGGATTATAGATATACATAAATACATTTGAAAAATAAATAGCATACCTAAGGGTGGTAAAACAGGACCAGAAATATTTTATGGTCAAAATTATAATTCTAAAATAATATTGAATGTTGTGAACAGCTAGTACGTTGGTGACAGTGTCGGTATCGGACGGTGTTGGGTCCGGCGCCACAAACAAGCGTGCTATCGGTACTCGAGGCGTCACTCTCAGCTCCCAACACGACATGTCGACCCCAGTCCAAAAAACCACTGCTAACCCGTTCATGTGTCCGCGTACGTATACTCTGTTTTAACCCCTCTATTGTACTGAAATATATAGGGTACCTACCTGTATCTTATTTTAATTAAAATATGAAATTCCTCTTGACCTATAACGCAGTGGGCCAAGTTCCGCTAAGATGTTTGTATGATCTGCATGTATGTGTATCGGGTTTGGGTGTTGCTATATATAATATGTATATATTTACAAAAAGTATAAGAATAGGATCCATCTGTCATGTGGTAGGTACCCATAACACAAGTTCTGCTTATTTTGGGGCCAGATGAAATTGACCAAATTGAATCAAGATTATTTGTGTCATTTAGCTGTAAAAATATAACATATAGACAAACAGAGACATTGATAATTTATAATATTTATAACATTAATATGAATGTACAGTATTTATTTTGATTTTAAGTACTATCCGATATATAAATAATAGAAATGATATTTACAGAAATGTGCAAAATAATATACAATAATATAAAATACATGTGAAACAGTTGAGCTATCTAAGGACCGTTTAAAACGATATATAGCTTAACTGATCCAGATCACTGCCAGAGGGCAGCGTTGCCAAGACACAGACGGCATTTCCACGTTGAATGGCAATGCCAATACGCTGAGCCAGATAGATAGCCAGCTCTTGGGTAACGCAATGTATCTAGAAATTATAGTATTTATATTGACTAGGATATGAAAACAAGGTATCTGATAATCTGGTTTGCTCAAAGATGTATTGATGTTAAACAAAACCATCGCACGCCATTAATAACATGGCAACCTAGAATAGCCTTCACCCATTGCATTGAATAACCTATTTAATTTGCAGTCGGACATAATCTAGAAATAGAGCCAATGCAGGTTCTGACAGCCTTGGGTGAATATATATCTGTCTTCGTACCCCCCGACAAAAGGAAGCTCCACGAAATTCTGTGAGTAAACCCTTAAACGAATAGAAAAGTTGTCTTGTCCTATACCTAAAATATCTAAGTAGTTCTAGAACACAAGCAAACTTTCAACTTGCACCTCTCATGTGGTATTCGGTATTCTGCACGGTTTGAACAGTGTCAGACTGTACTGGCTTCGAACTGGCTTTTTCTTTATCGTGTCAATAGTTATTTCGAACCAGTGTGGTGAAAAGATTAAAGTGCATTTCAGAGGCTCCTTTCGTGCACTTGGCACGTCTTCGAGCTTTTCTAGGCTTTTTTAGCTCTTTAGACAAAATGCCGGTTTTGTCATGAACTTGCCGACATAAGCCTCCTAGTTTCTTAATATGCAAAAATAGCGAAAATATGCTAAACTAGTTTATAATATTATGTCACGAGCACTTCATGCTATAACTATTATAGCAAACAACATTTTTGACGACCTCTGTGTCGCTGAGGCGGGTTCGATTTCCGCCGCGGGACAAATGTTTGTATGATCTGCAAGTACTTGTCTCGGGTATCTGTGGTTTTCTATGTATAATATGTAAGTAAAATTTACAAAGAAAAAAAAATACTTCTTAAATAGTATATCATGTGGTTCTGGATGGTGACCGCTTTTTTATTTAAGCGCTTCTGTGTTCTCGAGGGCTCGTTTAGGTTTATCAAAAGTTATAACTTTTTAAGATAATTTTAGCTCAAAACGGGACATTTACCGTGATATGAGTTTTACTGCTTCCCGATATTTTGGCACAGTTGCATGCTATGACCACGAGATAATCTATTATAATATGCATATATATCGGGAAGCAGTAGCTTAAACTCACTCACTTGTCTCAAGCTCATCTTCATCCGTTTTTTTGTTTACAGAGACAGTGTGAAGCCTCCTAACTTTTCAACGCCCTCACGGAAGATTACTGTGGACGAAATAGAACAATATTGGGTCCAATGGAAAAACATCTTCCCTCCAGAAAAGGATAGGTTCTGGGATGGTTTGTTGACTGGATTGAATAATTATCTGCCGATTTTGCAAGGTAAGTACCTATCTAAACTTCTTAGCAAAAAGTGAGGAAATCACGGAGTCTAACTCTTTATTGACGATACTCAGTACTTTTGGCAGAATCACACTCGCTCTCTAATCCACAGCCTCAGTAGACATCTGCTGAGATCTCTAGTTGAGATAGGTGACCTCAGATATTTCTGGGTAGGTATCTAATGCCGACTGTACACACATTGAGGCAAGATGCTGGGCCAAGTTATCGGATCCCAAACACTGCTGTTTACACATTGGCGTATTGATAGTTCTGCATTGGTGCTTTGATAAATATGGACGTGGAACTGGTACGTTTAATTATTACCTAAATGTGCGGCAAAGTCGAATTACGAGAAAGAAACGGCGCAAAAGAAAAATAAACTTAATAAGACGCCTACGTGTTAATACCGTTTGCGAAACGCGCCAAGAACCTTAAAGCATAACCCACACCTGCGCGACCAAAACGACTGCAAACCGGGAGCATCTAAAGCGCGGCGGACGCTACCCATACTTATCTATGGCGCTTTGCACACCTTAGCGACCACATTGCACGTTGCATTGCAGACGGTGCATATGTAGCGTCCGCCACGCGGCAAACACTCCCCGCTTTGTAGTCGTTTTGGTCGCGCAGGTGTGGGGTATGCTTTAATGTGCGCACGAAAAACCGACGCTATTCGGTTTGCCGGCCGAAAGTAGATCTCTACACGTTGGCCCAATGTGTAAAACTTGCTTAACGAAGTCAGACACGTCCAGACATATGACGCATGCTCACACTCAGTACAGTAGGAACCTAGATTGTTATTATTCCGTACGAGATAAATTGCTATCCAATTGTCGCATCGAATAGTAGAGAATAAAGGTTTTGTCCTCAACGATTTACAGCAATTACCTGGTGTTTGGGCTTGATTCATTTGTATTGATGAGAACTGTACACCTAGATGTGTTGTGACTGTCATTACGGGTCTGATGATGAAGACAAAGGACAGTCAAGGGAACTTCTCAACGTTTTACAGTAGCTACCTTGTGTATATACATGAAGTCGGTTGTCTTTTTAGTTTTTAAATCGTAATTTAACATTCAAATAAGGAATTCTGAAAAAAGGTTGAAAATAACGAGTAGGTAAATGTTTGAATTAGCTTTCTATCCGCATATCAGTGTAAGCTGCAAGTTAAAATGTCATCATCTTTAGGATAATATTTTAGGCATTATTGCACTTCTTTGTAATGTTATCGTAGTCTTGGTTTTTGCACGTATTAATGTTTACTTAGGTTATTTTTATTTTTAATATTTTTTTTAGTTTACTTTACTATTGTTTTATTGTTTATCTGCCCTGTAATGTGTTCTTTTGTGTTAGCTAATGACTTTTGCTTAACCGATCTCCCGCGATACAGGCCTGGCCTAGTGCGGGGATCACTAGTAGGTAACTATAATATGTATGGGACATTTATTTGGTAAATAAACATTATCTTATCTTATTATTTCATAATTAAATTATAAAACTAACTACTTATTGCTTTAAAACAATTTGAAACGAGGAAATAGGTGGCAAAATGTTGTAAATATATATTATATACCTATCTTTTAAAACTATTATTTCTTCAACTAAAGAGTAGATAGCCGCTATATAGGGGTATTTTTCTCCATGCAAACGTTAATTTGCTGAGGGCACCGTCTTAAGATAATAACCTATTCGCTTCTTTATTGTACAGAACGGGAGAGACTGCACGAGGAGGTGATGCACTTGCGACGTCGTAACGCGGCCCTGAGGCGATTAGTCCGCGGCGCGCTGCCCGAACTGCCCCCGGCCGCGCCGAAATACGCGCGTCCCTACCGCGTCGCATTTACTGCTCCCTATCCCGACGATGCGCCGGATGCTTTCGCTAAACTACCTCCAATCTGACGTGTTTTTTTACTATTTTTCACTGTGGCAATATTGTATTTTATTTAATCATGATTTTTTTATTATCCTGATCAAGCTCAGGCGGTTAGCACGCTTTGAATTTAGAGTTCGCGGCGGGCTATATTCCGTGTGAAAGTGTAAAAATGATTTTATAATATTTGAAGTTTGTCAGTGATGGTTTGAAGTTTGAAGTGCCAACCCACGCGCCCACTGTCGTCGTAATTTTGTTTATGCTAGTCAGTCATATTTGAATTGCTTCTTTTATGTATTTATAATGGGTGAATAAAAATCTAAATGTTAAACAAAACCTGTTTTAATTAATAAAAAAATGCAGGCTGCAGCATAGCAGCGACGCGTAGCTCTATTTCTATAAATTTTATGCTATATGGGTATGGGCCCAAACGCAGTTCTGCATATAGTTTCTTTTAAGGATGTAAAGTCAGTGAATGAAAGCTCATTTACAGAATAAGGAGATCCGGTTTTCTTAGTTGTTCTTATGGCACGTAACTCGGGCAGGACTTCAGGCTCCGATTTACGTCACAAAAAATTGTTAGTTATCAATTTTAGTTTAGCGTAATTGAGTACCTAGTACCTACTCAATACACATACAAAGCCATTATGAACTTGTTTTTATTTTGTCCTTCACAACTACCAATTGCAGCAGAACCGCGATTACCAGCTCCCTCATGCCAGAAGTGACTTTCTGTTTTTTTTTGTGGAAAGATCGAAAGACACTTTTAAGTTAAAGCATTTCGGACACGTTTCTTTTTGGAACTGGTAGAAGTGAAAGTCAAAAGATGATTTATTCAATACAATCACAAGGATCACTTTGAAACGTCTTACATACTAGGTGAATTTAGGTGCCAATTCATCCTAACCCAAGCTCGAGAAGAATTGGCAAGAAACTCGTCTTGGTCCTAGCGCTTTTTTATATGATCCATCTTATAACTACCTTAACTACGAAATACTAATACAAGAGAGTTTATACATTTCAAGTGTGTCGGTTAACTGTCTGACGGCAGAGCGACATGAGGCCATGCATTCTTATCAATAATATAGTCATCTATATTATAATAAGCTTTCTTCAAAAGACTACCTTTAATGTATGCTTTAAATTTCTTAATAGGTAGTTTAGTAGAATTTTCAGGAAGCTTATTATAGAAGCGCACCGTGTTCCTCATATGTGACTTATTAACTTTTTCTAGTCGAAACCTAGGGATGTTTGTAATTTATGTTTATTCCTAGTGTTGATTTTATGAAGGTCACTATTTTGCTGAATCCCATCTCTATTTTTATGTGAGTATAACAAATTTTCATATATATATTGTGAAGTTATTGTGAGAATATTAATTTCTTTGAATATTTCTCTCAAAGATTCTCGTGGTTTCATTTTATAAATGGCACGTATTGCCCTTTTTTTGAATTTACCAATATCAGCTGCTTTCCCCCAGAGAATGATGCCGTATGACATAACACTATGGAAGTAACTGAAATAAACTAGTCTAACTAACTGTAGCTTCATCAGTAAGCCACCGTATCGCACGAACTGCATATGCAGCGGAACTAAGCCTACCAGCAAGTGTTTCAATTTGTGGTCCCCACTGTAGTTTTGAATCAATATTAAGACCTAGGAAGATCGTGGAAGATCATACACAGCAACTATATTTTAATCGGAAGCGTTGTCTAAGTCGTTTTCTTTTTCTTAGCGTGATAATTGCTTTTCTTTTAAATGTTTATCATAATTTTCTTGAAGATAATTCTTGTCCTCTTTATTTTCATAGGCAACACAGCTCGCAAGATTTATTGTTTTACGATTAACTGCGGTAGATTTTTATTATACCTACGTTAATGCTAAACGCAATATTACGTCGTTTTGCATCATCTTACTACGGTTAACCCGTATACTTGACACGGTGCACAGACAGATACATGTCATTTTGGAAAAATCGAATGGGTAGCCGGAAGCCTAATCGACCAAAAAATACTACTTTTATGATAGATTATTTTGTGTTCTGTTGGTAAGAAGTTAGTGTGATGTTGCTGGCAGTCCCGAATTGTCAGTAGAAAATAAAAAACCGGACAGGGTGTACGCGTCTACTTCTCGCAGGGTAAAAATATTTGATTTATACTGAAATTTCGTTGCAAATTTATGAAATGAGTTACGTACCTATCTGATAGACCATGAAATTTGCTGTACCTAAAAGCTGATTTACTTGTAAAAACATTGTTAGTTTGCATGCTATAGGCAAATTTTTATAATAGTATCCACAGGTGCACATTGCCAGCTTGTCTATAAATTTAGATTTTTTTGTTATGTATCTGGGTGGATACAGTGCCAGTTATGTATTGAAATTAAAAACTAATTATAAGTAGTGATAATTATTTCTAACTGATAATTTTTAGGGGAAATTTTATTTTGATTTGATGAATGTAATCCAAAATCATCATCTCACCCGAATTACGCCCACTACTGGACAGAAGCCTTCCTCAATTATTCTTATTCCGTATTGTATGAGTCCATGCTACCCCACTGCTAGGTAAAGCCACGTCACTAATTTTAAAAATATTTTAAGGTACAGGCTTTACACTAAAACAGCAGCAGCAAAATAGGGTTCGAAATAATGTCACTTTAAGCGAATCATCATCTGACGAGTTACAACTGTACCACTTTGATCATGGGATTCGAATTTACGCATCGGACAGCAGATCGTCAGCTCCATAATTACTGTCGTAGATGATAAAGTTAAACATTTTTGATTTGGATTATGAGGATGATGAAGAGTTGAATGTGGTTCTGGCGTCTACTTCATTGCAAACCTTCCAGTCTCCGTCAATAATTTTGCCATTAGCTTTGTCATCACCTGTGCCATTACCACGGCCGATCCTTTTGGTAACTATGAACCGCTACCATTACCGCGAAGCGTATCTGTGCCATCACCGTGACATAATGCATTGAGGACCTACGATCTAGTGTCTTCTCCGCTAAGCATACCGTCACCTCCAACTGCTACTCGGTGTAAAATCCACTCGGAATTATGCCGCTCAAAACATTTAAACTAATAAGAAAGTATTTGCACTTCAACGACAATTTGAGAGATAACGGAGATAGATATTATAAAGTGAGACCACTTCCACGAGAAAACTGCTTAAAAGTAGAAGAAGAAATGTGTTTGATGAGATGATGGTCCCTCATAAAGGCACAAGAGCAAGAAGTCAGAAACAATACATCAAAAACAAGCCAAAAAATATTTGTGGGCGTGGGAGTCTCCGGAATCGTTTATATTTTTTTTGTCTACGGAGGTGAAGAGATATGTTCTGGTTTCACACCTTTTCTAACCATGAAAACAGCATGTGATTGGGAGCAAAAGTTGTTACAGCCTTGGCGCACTCCATTCAACAACCCGCTTGGAATACGATATGCATTGACAACTGCTTAACATCTAGCTGCTGCAGCATTTGCGAAAGGAGTAGCTATGGCATATTTTCAGTGGGGACAATAAGATATTACAGGTTGCGAGATATTCAAGTAGTTATGGTTAGGTACAAGAAAGAACAGAGACGAAAAGTGCCTATGACTTGCCCTAACATTATCAGGCAATATAATTCAAATATGGGAGGCGTGTACTTAGCCGACAAGTTAATCGCTTTATACAATACACCTTTCCAAGGACATCGATAATACTTACCTCTCTTTTCACAAATGATCGACATCTGTATTAATAATGCCTGGCGCGACCTGAAGGGCTCAAAATCAATCGCCCTGGAACAGTTCCAGATTGAAAAAACCAAATTTCAAAGATTGCGCCTGTTCGAAATGGGTAAAGCAATTCAGCCCAAATAAATAGGACTATGTTCGCTGAAAGGCCTCTTGATGCCGTCCGTTACGATCAAGTTGGTCATATTCCAACATATACAAAAGGAAGATGCAAGTTGCAGAGCAGGCTATTTTGCACAAGATGAAAAGTGAGGCTTTGCTTAGTGCTAGAACGCAACTGCTTTCTACCTTACCACACTAAATAATTATTAAGACAATAAGAACCTCGTAAATCTCCAAAATAGAAGATTCAATCTTTAATATTTTGTGATTTTTCATTAAAATGTGATTTCAATTAGTTAAATAATGTTCTTCAAAAAATCTGCGGACTTGGCAGGGTATCCACGTAGATACTAATATTTTTTTGATTAATTTTATAGCCAACTTGGCAGTGTATCCCTGTGGATACTACTAATAAAAACATAATTATAACAAAGGGATTTTTTTATTTAGTGAAACCTGTTCTATAGGGTCTTCCAATAGGCACGTCCGAACTTTGACAGTTCATTCATTCATTCTGTTTTGCCAAATCATCATGGATAGCATTCAACAACACGTGCAAATGATAAAATTGTTTTATCAAAATGTTCTGTTCTGTTCGGGCAACGCACCGCGCGCTTCGCCCATTTTACGGTCGCCATAATCGTCCTACCGAGGGGACTATTCGTCGTGTGGTGGATAAATTTGAGTCCACTGGTTCGGTAAATGATCGACCAACACCCGTACGTCAACGAAACGCAAGGTCTGCCGAAAACATCTCCGCTGTCCGTGAGAGTGTGCAGGAGAATCCGAGGCAGTCGATTTCGCGTCGCTCACAAGAACTCGGCCTTTCACAGACCACAACTTGGCGAATTTTGCGTCGTGACTTGGGCCTGCACCCGTATAAAATTCAACACACCCAGGAATTGAAGGTAAATGACCATAGACAACGACGTGTGTTCGCTGAATGGGCACTGGAGCAGTTTGCAACTGACCGTAATTTTCACAGAAAAATTATCTTCAGCGATGAGGCCCATTTCTGGATGAATGGGTACGTAAGCAAACAAAATTGTCGAATTTGGGACGATACCAATCCACATGAGATCGTCCAGTGCATCCCGAAAAAGTTACAGTTTGGTGTGGGTTGGGCTGGCAGCGTCATCGGGCCATATTTCTTTGAGAACAACATTGGCCAGGCCATCACTGTCAACGGCGAGCGCTATAGGTCGATGATTACCAACTTTTTTTGGCATGAACTGGATCATCTGAACACCAACGACATGTGGTTTCAACAAGACGGCGCTACGTGCCACACAGCTCATGCCACATTGAATATTCTGCATGAGAGATTTGAGGGCATGGTCATCTCACGTGGAGCTGATGTGAACTGGCCACCGAGATCTTGTGACTTAACCCCGCAGCACCGAGATCTTGTGACGAGTTTCTTGCCAATTCTTCTCGAGCTTGGGTTAGGATGAATTGGCACCAAAATTCACCTGGTATGTAAGACGTTTCAAAGTGATCCTTGTGATTGTATTGAATAAAGTATCTTTTGACTTTGACTTGACTAATATTTAAGGAAAATAAATGTATTATTACGATAAAAAATATTTTGATTAAAATCTATAAATAAAAATAATATAAAGAAAAAAAATAGGTACACTAAGAGACGAAGTCCCCGTGCAGCCCATAATTGCCGAACCAGGCGAGCACGAGCTTCAAGTCTCCTTCTCAACTCTGCAGAGGCAGGCCCCTGTTGGTCAGCGAGTTCTTCCTCCAGGGGATTTAGCTCTTCGGCCGTGGTCGGTATATTATCATCAACATTAATTATACAAGTATGTCGCAGACAGGCTTGATTGCAAATATTGTGCAACACGCAGCAAGCATTAATAATTTTTGCAGCTGTGTCTGGGTGATGAATGCAGAGTCACCTATTGTACGCTCAACAGTGTTTCGGGCACTGCAATGTATTTTTGTGAAGTCAGGAGAGCCTGGATGAGCACCCACGATGAGAGTCATTAGGTACTCTCTTTGAGAATAACCTGAATCCCCTGGAAAAAAATACATGTTAAAATATATACCTTCTATCCATTTTTATTGGTTTAAATTATAATAAAATATTATATTAGCTATATAATCTTCAACAGATTGACTAAGGTTAATGATGATGATAATATTACATTAAATTACCTAGCAAGTAACATGCTTCCCCTTCATTGTATATGTTGATCAAATGATTCTTTTACGGGATGCTGATTCCACACGAAGCTGTCGTGTGTAGCTCCTCCAAATGAAGCATCAACACTTAGGATATTTTCATCAGCATCACACATCTGCAAAAAAAACGAATAAGTAGCATGAAACATTAATTATTTGTCATCAGTGAGTATTAATTGAAATACTCACAATAAGGACATTTCTGGAATGAAACCCTTTTCGATTGTAGAATCGTTCTTCATTTAAGGGTGGTCGTATTATAGCGATGTGTGAGCCATCAATGCAACCTACAACTGCTGGGATTTGAAACTTTTCATAAAATCTGAAATCAATCTACGAGTTTAAGAGGTGGCAAGATAATAACTATAGATAATGAAGATTGTGAGAACTCACTAGATGCTCTTTGAATGCACATAGTAGAAATGATCCTACATTAAAATAGATAAAGAATGACTTAATATTTTAGCGATAATATATATTCGTAAAGCAACTTCCTTCTTTTAATTCTGTGATATTACCTTCTTTTGATTAAATTCCGTTCCTGTTGAGTCTGGGGAAATTTAAGCCACTTATTTGCTACTGCTTCTGTGTTAAGCGCATCTGTTACTTCTTTTATGGCAGTTGATACAGACTGTTGGGACATAATGGTGCCTTGGGTGTCACCAACAAGTCTTTGGTAACTCCCTGTTGCGTAAAATGAGAGGGCCACCAAAATCTAAAACATCAACTCGGGAAATCAAAATTGGCGTTGTTGTCTACATGACCACAAATAGCACCATTTTGAGGTATAATGCTGTTATGGTTAAAGTCAGAAGTCAGAAGCATTGTTGTATGCCCACCTCAGCTTGCTGGAGTGGATCCATGAACGAAAGTTTTCAATTACAATTAACTGCTTTGTAACTTTACTGACGCCACCTAAATCATCTTCAACAGATGAACGAAGGTCAATGATGTTGTATGAATCACTGTGTTTACAAACCTTGTATCTCGAAGATATATCACTACGACGAGTTAGTATAGGATTTATCGGCTCTAGGTCATCACATAATGACTTCAAAAAGAGCTTTATTTACGCGGTAATCTTTTTAAACTCTTCGTCGGTCATGTTAAAAGCGGTTTGGTTAGAGCGCGGTATTCTCTTTGTGTATCGTCTTTGTTGGATGTCATCTCTGTAATCATTTTCCAAAATATTAACCAAAGGTTGCCATAATTATGAAAATAACTTGGAATATCACTAAAACCCGCACACTTAGTCGCTATAAAGTTACTTTTTGTAAACTGTGAAAAAATGACAGCAAACTCGATTGCGGTCCCAATATGTAATGTCAAATTTCCGGCTATGGTGCCATGAGATTGAAATTGGTCGATCTTTATTTCTTCATGGATTGCTAGTTAGTAAGTTTCCCACTACTCCCCGCCAGGATCGCATGTTGTGAGGGTAAAACCATTGAAATCGTCCGATTTTTACAATCAATAATAAAATAAATAATTCAATTAAACTAAACATAACTTAAAAAGTTAGTTAAACCTCAAATAAATATTATTTATCGTGGAAAAAGACGAATGTTTTTCTGATTATATGTCTCTCAAAATCTCGATACGTCAAGTCAAATTGGCGTCAAGGGTACCGTGAGAACGAAATTAGATCGAGTTAGCCGATGTCAACTAGTGCGCGCAAATCGCGTTCGAGAGTGCCAAATGGCATGAAATCGGCTGAAAACCGAAATTAGGATTGGGTTCGTGACTCGCCGTAAGCACCCTGGGGTTAGGAAGAACCGACACCTAGATTGACTAGCATACATGTAAGAAGACGATTCAAAGCGGTCCTTGAGATTTTATGATGTTCATTAAATAATGTTTTGACTCTTGATCCCTACGACGCAATCTATCTCAGTACCAAATGCCATCAAGATCCGTTACACCAAGAAAAGGTAAAATAAAAATAATAAAAGCTTTATTTGCAGCTTAACAGAGACAATTACAGGTTTTATTTCTTTTGTAATTTACGAGCGCTTGCAATACCGAGAGAAATTAATATTCAAGTGTAAAGAAAACGTAGATAAGCGTAAGTTATCTGCAAATCTGTCAGTTAACTGACCGAGGTCAAAGGTCAGGTTCAGAGGGTAGAGCAACATGAGGCCAAGCATTCTTATCAACAATATGGTAATTTATATTATAAAGCGCTTTCGTCACAACCCTTTATGTAAATTTTCAATTTCTTACAACAAACCGATATCTTATATCAGATCTAAGACTGTCTATTTGCGCCTGGTAGCATTGTCGCGTCATGTCTTTAGTGTCTTCTACCAGCTCACGCATCTTGATCGCGGTCTGCTCGAGCATCTCGTCTATCGTGGACAGCAGTTCTTTGTTCCGGGCTTCCATTCTGCAAATGTTAACAGTAGTAGGCCCGTGCATCTACAATTGTCTGTGTTCAAAAGCAGCGCTGCAGCCCTGCCCGTACACTGCACCATTAAGCTGAACATGTCTTGAAGCTAGTATGGACTTATGGTATTCAGCTCTGGGGCTGTACCAAAAAAAGTAACATCCAAATCATACAACGCAACGGTTTCAAAACAAAGTACTAAGGAACATCGTGAATGCACCCTGGTACGTAAGATACGAAGATCTCCATCGGGACCTTGGCATAGACTTCGTCGACACAGTTATTACAAATTACGCAGAAGCTCATGAGGAAAGACTTCAGGCAATCCAGCTCCTCGACAACACGGACATAGTGAGAAGATTCAAATGAACCAGGCCGTTTGAGTTAGTGTGTAGTGTGTACAGTAGAAAATAAAAATGACTATACAATATATTCATAAAGAACACAAGAACAAAGTGTCCTCCCCTTAACCCCTGAGACCAGGGACAAAATATAGTTTAAAAATTTTGACAGCCCTAGCACTAGATTCTAAACTAGACTAGACTAGATTATAGTAGCGGAAAAAATACTGCATTGTTCTAAAAAATTAATAACTCTACAACCAAACCATATTTTATTATTCTGTAAAAAACAATGTAATAATAGATATATTACCTATCTATCAGGCATAAAAATAACGTGTTTAGTCAAATACTATATTTTAGAATAAATAGTTTAGAATAAATCACTTCAAAATCAGTAGCATGGCAACGAACTTTTTCCCGCCTTATCTAGAAGTTATTACTATGTATTTCTTACAATTGATTATCCAAAAATACTTATAATGAGCAGAATAAACAGTTTTTGTAATAATAAACACCACTTACCATCGATAAACCCAGTAAATCCACCATCAAATAAGTCAAATCACAATCAACGGTCACTGCACTCACACTCACTCACGCGCGAAACGCGAAAATTCATAAAATACTAAACGAACACTGATTATGCTATATTTGTTGTTCAGAATGTAGACAATATATCAAAGAACGTAATTCAGTAAACTTCTCCATACAAAAGTAGACTGTAAACATGTAAATTTATTTTTATAATCAAATGGGGCGAGCGCGGCCGCCATTGACCGCTCGGGAGTTTACGGAAATTTACGCGTCATATCTAAAAGTTATTATTATTAGTAGCTATGTATTTTATTATCCACAAACACTTATAAGAGCATAATAAACCGTTTTTGTAATATTAACTAGAGACAATAAGAAAAGTGCTATTGGACACATTCGCATAGCTTACGTTATAAAAATAAGTCATAGTTAAATTACTCATTGGCCTACTTGGCTAGATTGTAACAATATTAGAGGATAATTTTAAGAATTGTTGACTAATATAAAAAAAAAAGTGACTTGCGGTGCACAGGTGCTACATATTTCTGATTGGTGTATAGTTTATTGAAATTAACTTTTACTATACCTATCTTTATTAATAATATCACTTTTAAAACTATTATGGTTTTGAACATAATCACGATCACGATCAAGATCAGTTTATCTCGTGATCATGGCGCAAGCAACTGTGGCAAATAACATCGGGAAGCAGAAAAACTCGCATATCATGGTAAATATCCCGTTTTGAGTGAAAATTATTTTCTTTTTTAGTTACAACTGCCTCTCGCGACTTCGCACGCTTTGTACCAACCAACATAAGAAGTAGGCTATATCTGTCCCCAAAATAATAATCTATCTGCTTAGCAAATTTCATTATGATCCGTTTAGCTGTGAACAGATAACACACAGGCCGTCACACTTTGAAATCTATTTCTATTCTATTCTAAGCATAGCTTGTATTATGATGACTATATTTTTAAATACATGACTAGATACTTTGTAACACCCAAACACAGCACAGCAACATTTGTTTATCAAATAAATGTTTGTTCTGGGTAGGGATCGAACCTCCAACCTACAGCACAGAAGACAGAGTTACTACCAACTGCCAGGCCAGAGTAATACAACTTAGCAACTTACTGTGTAAGTTCAAATAGTAGTTACTCATTGTCTGCTCGCAGTTTCATAAGTTCAGCAGAACTTGTCACGGTGGTGTTTTGCGTGGAATTAGTGCTCTCCAGTGCAGACGCGTACATTGCAGTATTATTCATTTCTGTAACAATCATACAAAATATGATCAACCATTAAAATTACACCTCCCTGAGCAAGTTACTTTTTGAGGCCGCAAATCGCTATACTCTATCAGAAACTTAAAAATAAGTATGAAATATAAAAAAGTTAAACAGATAATTTATTTAAGTCAAGTCAAAAGATACTTTATTAAATACAATCACAAGGATCACTTTGAAACGTCTTACATACTAGGTGAATTTTGGTGCCAATTCATCCTAACCCAAGCCCGAGAAGAACTGGCAAGAAACTCGTCTTGGTCCTAGCGCTTTTTTACATAATCCATCTTATAACTACCTTAACTACGAAATACTAATACAAGAGACTTTATTCATTTCAAGTGTGTCGGTTAACTGCCTGAGGGCAGAGCAACATGAGGCCATGCATTCTTATCAATAATATAGTCATTTATATTATAATAAGCTTTCTTCAAAAGACTACCTTTTATATATGCTTTAAATTTTTTAATTGGTAATTTAGTAGCATTTTCAGGAAGCTTATTATAGAAGCGCACCATGTTCCCCATAAATGACTTATTTACTTTTTCTAGTCGAAACCTAGGGGGATGTATAATTTGTGTCTATTCCTAGTAATTGATTTTATGAAGGTCACTATTTTGCTGAAACCTATATCTATTTATATGTGTGTATAACAAATTTTCATTTATATATTGTAAAGCTATTGTGAGAATAAAAATTTCTTTGAATATTTATTTCAAAGATTCTCGTCCTTTCATTTTATAAATGGCACGTATTGCCCTTTTTTAAATAACAAATAATTTACCAATATCAGCTGCTTTCCCCCAGAGAATGGTGCCGTATGACATAACATTATGGAAGTAACTGAAATAAATTAGTCTAACTGTAGCTTCATCAGTAAGCCACCGTATCGCACGAACTGCATATGCAGCGGAACTAAGCCTACCAGCAAGTGTTTCAATTTGTAGTCCCCACTGTAGTTTTGCATCAATATTAAGACCTTGGAAGATCGTGGAATCTACAAGATGAATAGCCTCTCCATTCATTTCAATGTTGATGACCGCACTGGATCGAGAGCGGGTTGTGTGGCCATATATAGGGTCTTCCAATAGGCACATCCGAACTTTGACAGCTGGTAGCGGCCATCTTGTTGAAGCTACATCTGTCAAATTGGTTGTAATTTATTCATTCTGTTTTGCCAAATCATCATGGATAGCCATAGCATTCAACAACACGTGCAAACGATAAAATTGTTTTATCAAAATGAGTGTTCTGTTCGGGCAACGCACCGCGCGCTTCGCCCATTTTACGGTCGCCATAATCGTCCTACCGAGAGGACTATTCGTCGTGTGGTGGATAAATTTGAGTCCACTGGTTCGGTAAATGATCGACCAACACCCGTACGTCAACGAAACGCAAGGTCTGCCGAAAACATCGCCGCTGTCCATGAGAGTGTGCAGGAGAATCCGAGGCAGTCGATTTCGCGTCGCTCACAAGAACTCGGACTTTCACAGACCACAACTTGGCGAATTTTGCGTCGTGACTTGGGCCTGCACCCGTATAAAATTCAACTCACCCAGGAATTGAAGGTAAATGACCATAGACAACGACGTGTGTTCGCTGAATGGGCACTGGAGCAGTTAGCAACTGACCGTAATTTTCACAGAAAAATTATCTTCAGCGATGAGGCCCATTTCTGGATGAATGGGTACGTAAACAAACAAAATTGTCGAATTTGGGACGATACCAATCCACATGAGATCCAAGAGCGTCCAATACATCCCGAAGAAGTTACAGTTTGATGTGGATTTTGGGCTGGCGGCGTCATCGGGCCATATTTCTTTGAGAACAACATTGGCCAGGCCATCACTGTCAACGGCGAGTGCTATAGGTCGATGATTACCAACTTTTTTTGGCATGAACTGGATCATCTGAACACCAACGACATGTGGTTTCAACAAGACGGCGCTACGTGCCACACAGCTCATGCCACATTGAATATTCTGCATGAGAGATTTGAGGGCATGGTCATCTCACGTGGAGCTGATGTGAACTGGCCACCGAGATCTTGTGACTTAACCCCGCTAGACTTTTTCTTGTGGGGTTTTCTTAAGTCGCAGGTCTATGTGAATAAACCACAAATCACAGCGGCCCTCAAAGCCAACATAACCTATGCCATAAGTCAAATTCAGCCTGATTTATGCGCAAAAGTCATGGAGAATTGGATATCTCGCATGCGCTCCACCCAGAGAAGCCGTCGCGGACATTTGAATGATGTCATATTCCACACATAATGGCATCACTACATCATAATAATAATAATAATAATAATAATAATCTTTTATTTGGCAGAAATAACTTACAGTAGTACAGTATACCTAATTTTAGCTTAACTTACTTATAATTATAATTTTGAATAAATTTTGACACTACTTAAAAACAAAACAAAAAAAAAAAAAAAAAATTGGTAGTAGGCATACAGTACAAGAAACTTTACCTCCCGTGCTAGTTTAAAACTGTGTTACGGCAAGGTAATGACTCTCGCCCTATAGAAATACGGTCCAATTTAGTGTGCATCAAGTGCAGTTGAGCAACAACAACACAAACCCGAGCGAGTTAGGCGCTCGGTTATGTCGTAAACAAGTTATCGCAGTATACGTTTGCAAAACAGATAAATCTAGAAAACTAAAACTAAACAAAGATTTAAATTTCAGTTGATTAGTTAATATTTACTTTTATTAAATCCAAATAAATTATGTTGATAAAGTACAACTACCTATATTTTTAATATAATAGAGAAACTAAACCTACTCTTTCACTTCCAGTTTTATTATATAGATGAATAGGAGATGTAAATAAGATAGAAACATAATATATTAAACAGATCCGTCAATGACTATAAAATCATATTTCGTACTTAGATAAAAACAATGGTTATGGATGTAGATAAATGGATATAAAAAATAAAAATGAAATATAATATATAGATATACTTAACCCTAGGATAAATTAATAGGTATGTAGTTGATTGGTATATAATATATCATTATGCTACTTCTATATTTATATTTATATATAAATACACACCACTATAGTACATACATATATATTACTTATACATTATTACATATAAATAATTAAACAAGCCACATACATTTTAATTAAGCAATACATACTTAACATGTTTAAACCTTTTACTTTGTTATTTTATAATTTGCAGAAGAAGTTCAGTTTTATCATAATCGAAGCCCAGTAAAAACTCCACTTACACCTTTGCACAAACATATTTACTTTTATCATTGAGCATAACCTCTTTGTTAATACGGTTATACAATAGTGGTGCAAGAAAATACCAAAAACTCTGTGCAAAGGTAGTCTTGCATGCAGGAACCTGATATATTAAATGCGCTCTTCTTTTAGAAGTTACTGAGGAAACAGGATAAGAATGCTGTTTTAAAACTATGATCTTAACAAATAACTGACGTACAGATAGTACCCGGAATTCATTATAAAGATTTGTAGTAGGATATCGAAACGGTTTGAAGTTTAGTACTTTAATAATAGAGCGTTGTGTACGTTCTAGTTTGATTAAAGAAGTCTTTTTTGCTCCACCCCAAGCTGAGATACCATATGAGATAATAGATTGGCATAAAGTTAAATAAACTACTTTGTTAGTGTAATCGTCTCTCAAATGTCTTATTTTCTTAAAAATTGGTATTAATTTTCGAATACGTGACTTTAAAATATCTATATGTGACTTCCAGTTCAAGTTTTTATCCATTATTATGCCTAGATACTTAATACTATTTGCAGAAGAAAGAGTGTAGCATTCGCAACTTTTTTTGTTGTCTTTTATACAAGTATGAGCTTTCAGACTAAAGTCCGGACTAGGTTGAGTGTTATTGTAAATAGAAAAAGAAATATATTCAGTTTTATTAAAATTTAATGTGAGTAAGTTATTATTAAGCCACTCAACGACAACGCGCATTCCATTTTCAGTAGAAAGACGGACATCTTCCCATGTCAACCCTCTAAAAATAATAGCAGTATCGTCAGCAAATGTTATTATTTTGGCATTTTTTAATTTAGAACTACAGAGACTGTTTATGTAAATCAAGAATAACGTTGGTCCCAAGACGGATCCCTGGGGTACCCCAAAGGTGACCGGTTGTTTGTTGCTTAATGTCTCACCCACTCTTACTGCCTGTGACCTATCGCACATGTAATCCCTTAAAAGATCCAGAGGTACACCCCGAACCCCTATACATTCCAGCTTACGTATTAATAGAGGGACGGAAACAGTATCAAAAGCTTTGGCCAGATCAAGGAAAACACCAATACATTTCTGTTTATTGTCTAAAGTATCAGCAACATGAGATACAAGGCTTTCGATTGCGTGTACAGTTGATATTTTTTCTCTAAACCCATACTGATTACATGACAGGAGGTTGTTCTTTTCCAAAAAGCTTACAAGGCGACGATTAATAACTTTTTCCAGGATCTTAGCCAATGTTGGCAGAAGAGATATTGGACGATAATTGTTAATACTGTCTCCATCACCTGCTTTGAAAACTGGAATAACTATCGAATGCTTAAGTAATTTTGGGAATACCCCCGTAGACAGACAAAGGTTACAAATGTGAGTGATAGGCAAATTTAGTAGACTAATAAATCTTTTAATGAAAGCAGACGATATTCCATCCCAACCAGAAGCCGGTGTATTTTTTAGGGACGCAACTATATTATTGATTTCCATTACGTTTGTTTCAAGTAGCATAAGTGAATTTAAATTGGTATTATGGGGTTTAAAGTTTTGCGTTAGGTTTTGTTCCGTGATGTTACAGTTTTTTAGAATAGATGCAGCAAGATTACCACCCACGTTTACAAAGAAATCATTAATGTGATCAATCGATGCCTGGGGTGTTTCTTTCATTCTCAAGAGCCCGCTTGACATATGTGCTTGTTTAGAATTTTTAAGGTTACAAACCCTTTTAATAACATTCCAGGTTTTTTTAATATCATTTTTACTATTTTGTAGGTCCGATCTGTCATATTCATTTTTCAATTTGTGGAGTATGTTATTGCAGTGATTTCTGTAACGCTTGTACGTGATTTCTAAGTTCCTATCTCTGGGAGACTTTTTATGGCGTCTATGAAGAGTGTCCCTAAACCTCATACATCTTAGCAGCCCAGGTGTGATCCATGGCTGGAGCGTTGTTTTTCTATTTGGGACTGTATACGTTTTGGAGGCATTCATGATGATGTTAGATACTTTGTTGAGAAATAATTCAGTAGCCTGGTTTGCGTCCCTACCTTTATAAATATCATTCCAATCCACTACTGACAGCAATTTATAAGATTTCTCATAATCTACTCTACTTAAAGTTTTATGCTCTCTAAAAGATCTGTGGTGTTGCAAAGATGGTATCGCAAGATGAACACAGCTATGATCTGTAACAGATGTGTTACAAATTGCAGTAATGACCTTAGTCTTTGACTTCACGAAACAGTGGTCAATACATTTAGCTTCTCGTGTAGGTATAATGTGGCTCGGTAAAAGACCATGGGTTGCAAGCAAGTCTAAATACTCATCAGACCTAGGATCACAGTTGCTTTTACTAATGTCTATGTTCAAATCGCCTAGAATATAAATATTTGGTATGTATTTTAATTTTGTTAGTAACTCATCGATGGAGAACAGGAAATTATCAGTAGACCCAAAAGATGGAGATCTGTATACACAAATAAAAGCGGTTTTGTTATCAAGATTCACAACAAGACAGTCAGCATCTCTTATGCCATTAGGTTCATAAACGGTAAAATTTGTAATATTGTTCCGAATATATACAATTACTCCACTATTCTGATTAATGTGTCTAGCAGTTTCGAAGTTATTGTATTGATTTATTGTAGGTATAGATATAAGATTCTGTAGCCAGCACTCAGACAAGATAATAAGATCGTAATCAGAGTCACCACGCGAAAGGAAAACATTAAGCTCTTCGAAGTTTTTGTGAATACTCCGAATATTCTGCGAAATAACTTTGAGGTACATTTTAGATTTAGTAATATCATCGAATTCACCAGGATCATTAACCAGATACGAGTCACCAACATTGATCTCATGATCAACGTCAGTTGTAACCACCTCAAGGTCATTAACCATTGTAGTAGTTATAGAAGCAAGCTACTAGAATTTTCGTACCTGGCCTGTAAGTGAAGGCGATGATCGTACCAATCAGTTTATTCAAGTGCATGTTAATTCCTAGGTCGACATGATTGTGAATGATAGAACTGAACACTGAATATCTGATATGTAAGTGGCTCAAACAACATAAATTGTAAAATATACTATAAATATAAAGTGAGGTATAGGATATATAAGTGTTAGTTTTATTTAAAATAATAGTCATAATCTCTCCAAAAACATAAACTAGTCTAGTTAAATAACAAAAAAGAACTATGGTATAAAAAGAAAAACTAATTAATTGTACGAAAAAAGAAGAAAGTGCCTTACTTATTATGCAATCTAGTCACGATGAACGTGTTGCTCTCAGTGCAGCAACCTGGTGCATCGATTTGATTAAGATCGGTAATTGTCCTTCATCTTTTCGAAGCAGAACGTTGCCACGAGATATCCAGCAGTATTTGAAATGACCATTTTTGACAAGGCCTCGCGCTTCGCCATGGATTTTTTTGGTCAGGGTTGTAATTGCTTCCGACACATAGACCTTAGATCCGTCTCCCTTTACTCCTAGGTGCTCCGAGCATAATTTACGGTTTTTATCTTCACTGTGATATTTTTTTACTGCTGCTAGGAGTTCATCCTTCTGGGTAACATTTTTCAATTCAATTACTATTGGAGAGTTATTGTTCTTGCCTTTTCTGTACATGTGTAGAATATCATCTACTGGTTTGAGGTTAAGAGTGTTATACAACGATTTGCATATGTCCTTGATGTTTTCATTTTCATGTCTTGGGACATTTCTTATTTCCACATTTTTTTTAATTTGTTGCTTTTGAACCTCATGTAGTTGATATTCAAGTTCGTTAACTCGCTTGTTTGTCACATCATGTTCATATTCAAGAGTAGCTATTTTCTCATTAGCTTTCTTCAAATCAGCAGCACTGGACTGCAAAAGCTGTATAATTTCGGCGTTTGATTGAAGAATTTTCATATTTTGTTGCTTCATCTCTGAAACTTCAGCATTCAACAAATCCTTGAAGGACTGCATAAGAGAGTCTTTGAGATCCATAACAAGGTCATGTTCTGGGTTTTTACGTTTTCTGAGATTAAAGTTTCTCACGACATCATGATCTTCATTCTCAGTGCTGAGGTTAGGTTGAGAAGAATACATAGCTGATTTGCCTGATGTTGGCGTGCGATGCATGATTTGTCTGTAAGTATTGGTTATACTCTAGTGCCGGCCCGATACTATACAGTAGTATCGTGAGTAATGAGAAATAAGATGTGGGTACCTTGTAATTACACCGAAGCGAGCGGTGTCTTCTGGTTGACACGGCGTAGAATGGGGCTATGAGTCAGAATAAATTTACTTTAAAAATAGACTATATTGGGTAACGCCACAGAGGTTAAAGTTGAAAGGCAGTCCACAATAATTTTACACGATTTAAACACACGTCTGGCCTGGTTAGTGTTTTGGACGAGAATGAAACATCTTTCAAATAAATAAATAATTTCGATAATATATCACACACACTTTGTTTTATTTAAATTTAAAGATAGGACACGCTTAATGAAAGACCCTTTACATACGTACCCACTTTCCTTTTACTATTATTAATATGTCTGCCCAGCCGCCACCATCCAATGCTGGAGAACACCTACTCATTCAAGTGTCTTTATCCCATCGTAAGTTATTGCTTCGTGTTTATTATTCACACTCAATGTAAGTACTTCGCCTCCTTCAAAAAGTTGCTTGAAGACTTTACCCCTCTTCATGACCATACTATTATTATGGGCGATTTTAATATTTGTCTTAGAATGCGTGATTCTCGTTCTTCAACTCTTGAAGGTTTTGTTCGAGCTAGCAACCTATCCATTTTGCCTCTCGACGTGACCCATAATTTTCCAAACTTTCAACCTTCTCTTCTTCATTTAATTCTAGTTTATTCGTCAGTAGGTACATGTTGCCAAATATGGTCAATGTGCGGCGGAAGATTTTTCATATCATGATTTAATATAACTTTCGTATAAAATTCGACCTTCGACAGACAAGCCAAAAATTCTCCTTCAGCCCAATTTTAGTGGCAAGGACATTGAGTCTTTGCACACTGATGCCTGTAACGCAGACTGGTCTGGGGTTTTAATTCCGTCACCATTAATGAAAAGGTAGATTGTTTTAACAGCATCTTAACTCGATTATATGACGTGCATGCTCCTATCCGTAGAGTTGAAATGAAACATTTTCTCGCACCTTGGCTTACTGATCAAATACGAGCAGAAATGCACAAGAAACTCGCTGCTAAGGTCAGATACAAGCGTACGCCATCTGATGAAAATAAGGAGACATACACTCACGTTAGAAATCACTGCAATAGGGTGTGTAGGGATGCACAACGCTGATTTATCCATGAATCTGTAGATAATAACGATCCTGCAAAAGTATGGAAATTTCTTCGGTCACTAGGAGTTGGAAAGCCTCGCCAACATAATGGAGAACACAAAATGGTCAAAATGTTACACTAAAATATAACTAACATTAAAGCGTAGACTACATATGTTATATTCGTTTTTATGTAAAAACATGTTATAATATGTTATATTCGTTTTTTTGGCAACATGCTTTTTGGACTTTGAACAAACCTTAAAACGAAACCGGGCCTCCCCAAGAGGACTTGAGCTCTAGGACACACCCCAACAGCGCGACCTCAACGCTACGTGGAGGTGTTCCAGGATGTTCCCTTGTGGAGGGCCCCGGTATTCTAAAATTAATTATTGACTGGACCATATAGGTATTTAAATTGCACATTTATTCCTTTACAAAAATGCAAGGGTAACGTAGGAAATGTTAAAAATGTAATCTAGGATCTAGTTAAAATATAAGCTTCCAAACAAACTTCAGGCATTCAAAATTAAATACCATCAATAACCCATTCAGATTTTTACTTGCTTCCCGACCTGAGATTAGAAGTTCCAGTGCATCGGCTGTTTATCCGCGGTGAGTTTAATTTAATTTGTTGGGATACCTCCTGGCTGGCGCCCGAGAACTTTTTATTTAATTTAGCTTTTTTTTTATTTTGACGGGAGACCCTATTTAAAAAAAATATTTCTTATGTTGCATTGTCGCTTTCAAACTATTTAACTTTCTTATTGTTTGGCTTACTTGATAGAGGAACATATTAATTTCTTTATTACAATTGTCGCTTGAAGGAATACATTTAAAAATTTATTATTACAATTTGCGCCCTGAGAAGGGACTTTAAAATTTAATTATTACAATTTGCGCCCTGAGAAGGGAAATTTAAAATTAATTATTACAATTGACGCACGCGCACAGGGACCTGAAGAAGTTTATTTGAGGCTTATAGTTACCGTTGCATTTTATTTTTGTTGAAACAGATTAAAGTGAGGCAATTTTATTTATTTGTGTAACCCCATATTGTTTACATTGTTGTATATCAAATAATTTTTGGTATTTTGTTATTATTGTGCCATTTTGCATATTGTGCTTTTGCATATTGTGTTTTGAATTGTTATGACAAGCATTAACGAGCCAGATTGCTCGTTAACTATATGTATCTTTTTACAGCGGTTATAATTAAGATATGGTTGTGAAATTTTAATTTTAAAAAGTATTCTTTTGTAAAATACCAATGCATCCAGTCAAGGAATAACTGTTTATCATAAATCAAACTTATTTAAACAAGTATTTTGGAAAACATTTAAAACATTTAAAATATTTAAAGGACTTTTGAAACATTGTTAACAGACTTAACATTCTTGACTTTACTTTGCTGCTGGGTTCTTCGAGTGTTCACCTTTCATCATGGACAAACAGGTTCAGCTCCAACCGTTACCTGAACTGAAAGATATTCACACTGCTGGTACTTATACTCATGAAGAGAACGCTGCTTCAGAGGTCATAAATTTGACCGGGGTTCCGGATCAATTTATGGATAACGATAGGGCTGCTCACAGTTCATCAACCTTTGTCCGTCGTTCAACACTCTGAACGAAAATATTAAGAAGAACATGCCTTCTACTAACATGAAATTACCTGACTTGAAGAGGAGTAGGATCGTTTTCGACGGTAGTGCCTGCGTCAGGGAATTTATTACTCAAGTAGAGGAATATTTTCTGTACAAGAACTTTGATGAAACATTATTGGTTGGTTCATTTTCGGATTTGCTCTCTGGTACCGCCGCCATCTGGTTCCGTGCCATTAGAATTAACATCGCCTCATGGCAAGAGCTCAAGGTTGCTCTGCTCAAACGCTTTGACAAAATCGATTATGACTACCAGATAGAACATGAACTTCGTTTCAGGAAACAAAAAATAAGTGAGTCCCTTCCGGATTATATCACAGTGCTTATGGATTTGGCAAGTCGTCTTGTTGCCCCTGTTTCAGAATCTACAATAGTTGAAATAGTTCAACATAACATGTTACCTATCTATGCACCTTATGTGTTAGGTAAAAATATTACTTCATTGGATCATTTCATTCATTTAGGCAAGCAAATGGAAGTCCTTGTTAATAGGAAGCCTCTCACAGTTCAGAGGACCCGGACTAGCGCGGTCAAAACTGACGACACCTGTCTGAAGTGTAAGGCTTCAGGCCACTCTTATAAAGATATTCCGACCATTCCAGGCATGATTTGTTTCAGATGCAAAAAGTTAGGTGTTATCACAAAATATTGTGATGTGTGCAATTCGGAGAATAAGGTTACTGTTCCAAAAAATTCATTGGCTTCCATCGAGCACCAGTTTCTGTTAAAACCCGTCGTGTCTCGATGAAGAAAATTGTTAGTCACATAAATAAACCTGACACTACAACTTGCAAAAAGAATTTTCGGATTGGTAAGGCTATTTAAAAACTTTCTTTAACATCTACAAGGCTGCTCCTGTTTTATTTGTCAAGAATAATGATTCTAGGCCATTCTTGCAATTTTCGGTTGGTAAACATAAATTTTTAGGTTTGTTAGATAGTGGTTCAAATAGTTGTGTTCTTGGTTCTAATAGTCATTTGAAATTTTTGAAATTAGGTTATAAAATTACTTTAGCTTCTGGTAGTGTTTCTAATTCTGCTTATACTGCCGATGGTTCCTCACAGAGAGTTATAGGAGTTATGGATATTCCAGTTACTTGCGATGGCATTACTAAGATTGTAAAGTTTATGGTTATACCTTTGTTTAATTAATATTTAATTCATTTAATATTAATATTCAATTATTTTAGGATTTGACTTTTGGCTTAAATTTGATCTGGCTAAAGATCTATGGAAAAATATAACTTTTGTTAGTGATAATAAAATTCATACTTGTACAGTAACTTCTGCTTCTGATTTTTCTCCTTCAGAGAAACAAAAACTTAAAGAAACAATTTCACTTTTTGAAGATATTTCATATGAAAAGAAGGGTTTAGGTCTTACACATCTTGTTCGACAAAAGATCAATGTTACTAGTGAACCTTTTAAACAAAGATATTGGCCTTTGAGTCCAGCCAAACAAAAAGATCTTTATGATGAAGTTGAGGTTTTACTTAAGGAAGGTATCATACAACCTTCTAAATCTCCTTGGTGTTCACCGGTGCTAGCTGTTGAAAAGAAGGATGGTAGTACTAGGTTGTGTTTAGACTCGCGGCGTTTAAACTCAGTTACCACTAGAGATTATTATCCTTTACCTTACCCTTCAAGAATATTAGACAGTCTTAGACAATTGATCTCTCAAAGGCTTTCTTTCAGATAGCCTTAGAAAAGTCCTCTCGTGAGAAAACTGCTTTTGTGGTGCCCGGCAAAGGATTATTTGAGTTCATCCGTATGCCATTTGGTATTACCAACGCTCCTGCAGAATTAAAAAGATTAGTAGATAAACTTTTTGGTCCTGAATTTGACAACATATTGTTCTGTTATTTAGATGATTTGATTTTGGTTAATGATAATTATGATGCACACCTAGAAAGTTTAAATAAGATTTATAAAATACTTAAAGATGCTGGTTTGACTGTTAACTTAAAGAAGTGTGAATTTTGTAAAGATAGACTCCGTTACCTTGGTTATATTGTGGACAGTAAAGGTTCACATACGGATCCCTCTAAGTTAGATACCATTGATAATTTTCCTCGACCTGATACCGTTAGAGAACTAAGAAGTTTCCTTGGGTTATGTTCTTATTACCGTAGATTCATTTGTAAATTTGCTGACATAGCTTCACCTTTGACTAAATTAACTGCCGGTGGTACAAATTCTAAAAGATCCATTGAATGGAATGATGATGCAGAAACTGCATTCAATAATTTAAAACAAGCTTTAGTTTCATCACCTGTTTTGAGTTGTCCTGATTTTGAAAAACCTTTCTTTTTACATTGTGATGCTAGTTCTGTTGGAATTGGTAGTGTCCTGAGCCAAGAAGACGGTGGATGGTGGACAACATCCAATCGCGTTCTACTCTAGATCACTTAATAAGTGTGAACGTAAGTACAGTACAACAGAAAGAGAATTACTTGCAATTTTAGATTCAATAGAACATTTTAGACCTTACATAGAAGGAATGGAATTCACAGTTATTACAGATCATGCTAGTTTAAAATGGCTTTTAAATTTAAGTAATCCAAGTGGACGCTTAGCACGTTGGGCCGCTAGAATTTCCCAGTTGACATTTAATATTATTCATAAAAAAGGTTCCTTACATCAGGTTCCTGATGCTTTGTCTAGAATTAAAATGGCAGCGATTCACGCTTTACCAGTACAGATTGTCACACCTGAAGAAGATATTGATGACCCATGGTTTAAGAAAATATTTATAAATTGTCAAAAGTTCCCTTTGAGATTTAAGAATTATAGAGTTGAAAATAACACATTATATAAACTTTGTAAAAATAAATTCTATCCAAACAGTCGTTTAAATTGGAAAGTTGTTATTCCTAAAGAACATATTCTAGATACTATTAGATCCAATCATGATGATATCAAATCTGGTCATCTTGGTATTCATAAAACATTAAAGAAATTAAAACAACACTATTTTTGGAACGGAATGTTTAATGATGTTCAAAATTATATAAAATCTTGTGACACATGTAAAGCTTATAAACATAGTACATCTCCACCTTTTGGTATCATGGTTAATCATAAGAAAGTAGATCTGCCCATGGTTATGTTTTCGGTAGACATTATAAGTATTTTGCCTAAAAGTTATTCTGGAAACAAGTATATTCTTTCTGTAGTGGATGTATTTACTAAATATTGCTGGATTTTCCCCATGGTTAAAGCTACCACTTCTGTTATTAATAGATTATTCGAAAAGGAAATATTTCCAAAGTTTGTCCTAAGATTATAGTTTGTGATAACGGTACTCAATTCACTTCAAAATATTTTGTAGATTTCCTAAAGAGTTAACATTATTAAAATATTTTATAATACTTTGTATACCCCACAGAATAACCCCGTAGAAAGGTATAATAAGACTGTAGAGACTTGCATATCATGTTTTGTTAAAAATGACCAACGCACATGGTCAAAATTTTTGCCTCACATTCAATTAGCTTTGAATAACAGTGTTAATCTTGCTACAGATTATACACCTAATTTTCTTATGTTTGGAAGGGAATTAATTTTTGATGCTTTTTAACATCGCTTTAGTAATTCCTTGGATAATTTAGATCAACTTGAATTTGGAGAAAGAAGTTCTTTTGCAACTTCTCTTAAATCACTTAGTGATATTTTTGTTAGGGTTCAGACCCATTTATTGAATTCTTATAAGCGTAATGCTATTTATTATAACAAAGGTAGAAAAGTCATTTCTTTTGCTGTTATGTTATGATATTGTTTGGAGAAGAAGTTTTGTTCAATCAAATGCTCCGGCATATTTTAAATAAAAATACTACTGGACGTTATCATATTAAAGATATTATTAAATACTAACTTTGGTTTCTACCTACATTTTTCTTGAGTTTAGTAACTTTGTTCTGAATACTGTGTTTGAATGTGATGAATGAGATTTGATGGATGAAAGCAATCACAGTATGAAAGTGATGTATATAAGGAAACCTCATTACGGTTATTGAATTTAGGTTAAATGTTCAAAAGACAGCTTAGGTCGTTTCGGTTTACTACTTCTCACTCTTTATTACTATTATTCAACATCAAAAGATCTTATTGTATATTATTATACATTTTTAAAGGTCTTTGTTTTTGTACCTTCATTTGTTTGTTTTGTAAGTCTTTTTCAGACTTGTTTTTGTCGGTTTTTTGTATTGTCCAAGTTTACAATTTTTAGATTAGGTATACATGGATAATTTTTACACCGATTTGACATTTTGCATTGGCCACCTTTGATTTGACATTTTGTTGTGACATCCTTTCGGATAGTCCACACACCTTTAGCGGTCCTCGGATTTTCCCTCCGGTTCTGTATTTTTTTTGTTCACTCTCACCTTTTTTAGTGACACCAATTTGTTTTGTTCACTCCCACCGTCTTGTTGTGTGGAGTGGAACCATTTTGTTTGTGTTGTGCCCGGAAAATTGGTAGGGTTGAGCCGATCACAGCACCTACAGTTTTTTGTTTGCTCACACCGCCTTGTTGTGTAGAGCGACACCTTTTGTTACAGATATGCATGTGCCCGGGAAGCTGGTAGAGTTGCGCCGATCACATCATACTCTATTTTTTGTTTATTCACACCGCTTTGTTGTGTTGAATAACATTTTTGTTTGCTGTATTGTGCCCGGTATAAAGGTGGTGTTGTAGTGGTAGGGTTGCGCCGATCACAATTACACAGATTTTTGTTGATTGTTTCATTGTCTAGTTGTACCTAGTTTTGGACATTCACACCACAAACCTTTGTTTGTGTATTATGCTTTCACCCCTTCAGGTGATTGTTTTTAATCTGAGACGGCGACACATGTTGTCTAACCGTAGATTGTATTAGATATCTTTAGATATCGAGGTTTTTACTTTGGATATTCTTTGAACTTCGAGTCGGTGGCCAGGGTTGCCTATCCGCACTTTTTACAAGTTTCACTGCAATACTTAAGTTTTCATAAACATTTATTATTTCATTTCAAGTTTCATTATATTTATTATTTCATTTCAATTTAGACATTCATTGAACTTCGAGTCGGTGACTAGGATTGTCTAACCGTACTTTATACAAGTTTCAGTGTAATACTTGAGTTTTCATAAACATTTATTATTTCATTTCAAGTTTCATTATATTTATTATTTCATTTCACTTTAGATATTCATTGAACTTCGAGTCGGTGACTAGGATTGTCTAACCGTACTTTATACAAGTTTCAGTGTAATACTTGAGATTTCTTAAACATTTATTACTTCATTTCAAGTGTCTTGGCATTTATTATTTCATTACACTTTTGATATTCTTTGCACTTTTCTGAGTCGGCGACCAATGTTGTCTAGCTGCACTTTATAAGTACAGATATCTTTGTGTTTTTATTTAGATGCTTCTTTGGTTAACTCAAAGATGCATTCTTTCAATTCTTTCAAAGTTCATCTTTTGTAGAGTCTAAAGCACTTTTGTTTTGCCAAACATTACAGAGTTGTAGAGCCTACTTTTGTACTTCTTCGGTAGAGATCTATTCTCTCATATTATTTTGAATTTTTTTTTTGTAGAGACTTACTCTCTCATATTATTTAGAATTATGTTTTGTAGAGACTTACTCTCTCATATTATTTTGGGTTTTGTTTTATAGAGTTTTGATCTCTTATATTATTTGGATTAAAGTTGTTTGAAGTTATTGTTTTGGTAATTGGTTTAGGCATAAAAGAAAGTCTCTTTCTTTTATTTTTTTGGGAAAGTTTGTACTGTAACGACGTATTTGCGTCGTACATGTAAATCGAGTAACTAACCTCGAAAATGGTTTGTTTACTTTTAGATTTGAGTTGGTTATTGTTACACCAGTCTATTTAAGCCTTTTGGCATCTAGTCAGTTATTAATCTACCCCTGTCATTGGACCAAATTTTGACTTTGACAGGACACCCATTCCAATTACCGTGTCTGTTTGGTTTTAGAAGTTTAGAATTTCATTTGCACACTAATTTGTACAATTGAGTGAAGCCTTTGAAGAGAGCTACCGGACTACACAGTCTGTGGTAGATTTGTTTTTGACAAGTTAATTTTTTGTAAAAAAAAGTCTTTTTTCTGCCGAGAGCCGTGCTGAGATGTAGAACTCAACAGGTTACGAGATCGCATTTTTCCAAAGCGATCCCTTGTTAATTGGCCGTTAAAATGGACGTTGGCTACCAGGCCACGGGGTTATCCCCAGAACAATTATTTCGGCAGATTAATTTCAATCTACCACCTCTTAGATGGCTTTGCAACCCAGCAAGCCTATTATTACAAAAAAACGCTACGCAAAACGATAGCGTTTTTTTTTTTTTATTCCCAATTTTATTCTGACTTTTTTTTTCTTCTACGGGAATGTGCGTGTGATGAAGTCACCTACATCTCCCCCACATTTTGGCAACATGCTTTTTAGACTTTGAACAAACCTTAAAACGAAACCGGGCCACCCCAAGAGGACTTGAGCTCTAGGACACACCCCAACAGCGCGACCTCAACACCACGTGGAGGTGTTCCAGGATGTTCCCTTGTTGAGGGCCCCGGTATTCTAAAATTAATTATTGACTGGACCATATAGGTATTTAAATTGCACATTTATTCCTTTACAAAAATGCAAGGGTAACGTAGGAAATGTTAAAAATGTAAACTAGGATCTACATACAATATAAGCTTCCAAACAAACTTCAGGCATTCAAAATTAAATACCATCAATAACCCCATTCAGACTTTTACTTTTGAGTTTAATTTAATTTGTTGGGATACCTCCTGTCTGGCGCCCGAGAACTTTTTATTTAATTTAACTTTTTTTTTATTTTGACGGGGGACCCTATTTAAAAAAAAATATTTCTTATATTGCATTGTCGCTTACAAACTATTTAACTTTCTTATTGTTTGGCTTCCTTGATAGAGGAACATATTAATTTCTTTATTACGATTGTCGCTTGAAAGAACACATTTAAAAATTTATTATTACAATTTGCGCCCTGAGAAGGGACTTTAAAATTTAATTATTACAATTTGCGCCCTGAGAAGGGAAATTTAAAATTAATTATTACAATACACACGTGTATAATACTGTTATAGGCGAATTGCTTAGGGTCTTTTTAAAAAAAGGACTTTATTACTAAAACCTATTTATTCGGATATAGACATAGGTTTGACAAAAATATGACCCAGAGACAACCGCTCGCGAAGAAGTAAAAGTCAAGACTGAGGAAAGGAGGGATAGACGGTTATTTAGAATAGAAGATAGCGCTGACATCGGCAAGATGTCATCGTTTTATAAACAGAGTATAGGTATAACACCTCCCCGTTAAGAGGATACTTAGGGGTAGTTTTGTTACCTAAGTTCCAAGATTAAGTTTGGGTTCTAATTGTGGCAATAGGGCTCAATTCAAAATCGGGATGTTGTGTGTCCGTACAGTCAGTATTTCTAGGGGTTGACTGAAGGGGTGAATTGGGTTTAAAGTTAAATTTAAGGATTCGGTTGTCATTGGGTTTACAAAACCGTTTAAACATTACATAAAACAAATACAATAAGATTACACATAAAATGACGATAATTAGAGTAGAATAATGTGTTCCATATCTTACAATGTGAGGGCTGTCATCAATTTCTTTTACATTATTTAGTAATGAGTTTAGTGCAATTTTACTTATTTTAGTTCATCCAAATCAATATTTTGTAAGTGAATAGGAGACACATTATCTTCGATAAGGTCATTAAATTTTGCAATGTTGCAGCAAGAGTCATTAATTAGATTGAAGTTTGGTACATGGTTGACAGGTGACGTAATATTAAGAGTATATTTAGGTATGAGTGTAGTACTTCTACAACGTCCAATACAATCATTAGGTATGGTTATAATTCCAGTAGCTAAAATACTAGTTTCATATAATTTAGATTTAGTACAATGTATAGAAATTTTATTAGGTTCCGACTGAACATAAATCCATTTATTATTAATCAAAGGTTTCCAGATATCTAATTTTCCATAAATAAATTTAGTGTCGCACTGTGTAGGTATGTTTCTGATCACTTTAGACAGGAGTTCACTCTCACGGGTAGGTAACGCGTCTGTTGTATAAACATTCGTGACGTCACAGATAAGAGTTCCTGGGCTTACACTCCTACAATCACTCAAGTCGTCGAAATTACAATATTTTGATTTGTCTTTGGTCATTGCGATGTACTTACTGTTAGGTATAATTAAACTGAATTTATTTGGTTCTAAAGAACTGTAGGGTGTAGGTAGAGCGATAGTATGAAACAATGTATATTCCTCAACACTAACTAATGGAACTTGTAAGACAAACACAATCTTATAATCTACATAATAACAAACTAATTTAGAGATATTTAAAATGTAATGAATATTATATAAATCTAAAACAGTAGGTAATTGTAAATCCCTATCAAGTCAAAAGTCAAGTCAAAAGATGATTTATTCAATACAATCACAAGGATCACTTTGAAACGTCTTACATACTAGGTGAATTTAGGTGCCAATTCATCCTAACCCAAGCTCGAGAAGAATTGGCAAGAAACTCGTCTTGGTCCTAGCGCTTTTTTATATGATCCATCTTATAACTACCTTAACTACGAAATACTAATACAAGAGAGTTTATACATTTCAAGTGTGTCGGTTAACTGTCTGACGGCAGAGCGACATGAGCCCATGCATTCTTATCAATAATATAGTCATCTATATTATAATAAGCTTTCTTCAAAAGACTACCTTTAATGTATGCTTTAAATTTCTTAATAGGTAGTTTAGTAGCATTTTCAGGAAGCTTATTATAGAAGCGCACCGTGTTCCCCATAAATGACTTATTAACTTTTTCTAGTCGAAACCTAGGGATGTATAATTTATGTTTATTCCTAGTGTTCATTTTATGAAGGTCACTATTTTGCTGAATCCCATCTCTATTTTTATGTGTATATAACAAATTTTCATATATATATTGTGAAGCTATTGTGAGAATATTAATTTCTTTGAATATTTCTCTCAAAGATTCTCGTGGTTTCATTTTATAAATGGCACGTATTGCCCTTTTTTGAATTACAAATATTTTACCAATATCAGCTGCTTTCCCCCAGAGAATGATGCCGTATGACATAACACTATGGAAGTAACTGAAATAAACTAGTCTAGCTGTAGCTTCATCAGTAAGCCACCGTATCGCACGAACTGCATATGCAGCGGAACTAAGCCTACCAGCAAGCGTTTCAATTTGTGGTCCCCACTGTAGTTTTGAATCAATATTAAGACCTAGGAAGATCGTGGAATTTACAAGATTCATTGCCTCTCCATTTATTTCAATGTTGGACGGGCTATGAATAACATTTGGCAAAGTGAATTTGATACATTTAGTTTTTTTGGAATTAAGCAAAAGGTTATTTACAGTGAACCAGTTAAGAACTAACGATAAGGATTCATTTACGTTATCGCATATACTGGTTTTACCTCTATCAACTTTAAAAATTAAAGACGTATCGTCTGCAAATAAAACTATATCACAAATATTTTTTACAAAAAAAGGTAAATCATTAACGTATACTAGGAATAAAAAAGGGCCTAGTATCGATCCCTGAGGTACCCCTATATCAATAATTGATCCCAAAGACCTCTCACCACCCACGTCTACTTTCTGGACTCTATTGGATAGATAAGACTGTATGAGGTCAATCGCCCGGTTTTTAATGCCATAATATTTTAACTTTGTGATTAGGGTTGCATGACTCACACAGTCAAAGGCCTTAGATAGATCGCAGAATACCCCAACTGCATCCTGTGACTTCTCCCAGGCCTCAAATATATGCTTTAAGAGCGCTATACCTGCATCAGCTGTTGATCGACCTTTAGTAAATCCGTATTGATTACTATGTAGCAGGCCGTTAACGTTAAAGTGGTATAATAACTGATTAAGAATTATTTTTTCAAAGATTTTACTTAAAGCAGGTAATATCGATATCGGTCTATAATTAGCGAGATCACTTTCACTTCCAGACTTAAACATAGGAATGAGTTTACTGTGTTTCATGAGATCGGGAAAAACTCCCTCGTCGATACATCTATTAAAAATATAAGCTAAACATGGTGCAATATCTAAGATAATGACACCCAGCACCTTTGTAGACATTCCCCAAAGATCTTCTGTATTTTTTATATTAATTAACTTGAATGCTTTTACAATACTAGCCTCGTTAATGTAGCTAAAACTAAACTCATTCTTACATTTTGCAACACTAGATTCTAATAGAACGGAAGCTCTGGAGGCTGAAGAGTTTAACGATTTGGTCACTATTTTTGGTATATCTGAGAAAAAACTATCAAATGCATTCGCAACATCCTGTTCCTTTGTCAAAATTGTACCATTTATATTTAATTTGAACTGTATATTGCGAGCCCTTGATTTACCTGTTTCATTATTAATTAATTTCCAAGTTGCTTTTATTTTATTTGTTGAATTTTCTATTATTTTTCTCAAAAACAGTGACTTAGCCGCATGACAAACTTTTTTGAATACTTTTGAGTAATTCCTAACATATAAGATAAAAACTGGATCATCTAACATTGTCTCTCTGGTAGCATATAATTCATACAATGTATTCCTACTTCTATAAATACCCGGTGTAGCCCAGTCGACAAATCTAGCACAATTTTTTGTTTTGCATGTTTTTACTGTAAATATATCAGCATGTTCTTTAATTATTAAATTAGACAATGTGGTGAAAAGATCATTTGGATCATCGATGCATGGTACAAGGGAAACTTTGTGTTCAATTCTACTTTGAAATGTTTTGATGCGGCTCTCTGTAATAGGTCGGTGAGTAAAGTTCTGAGCTTCAACTATACGATCACAAGAAAAGGTGGCGCAGTGACCGTAATGGTCAGAACTAAAATGTTTTAGTACACACTTATGAACTGGTGTGCAACTGCAATAAATGTTATCTAGACAAGTGGCTGTTGTTAGTGTCACTCTTGTAGGTTCATCAAAAAGAGGACTTAAATTGAAACACTTAAATAAGTTTAAAAGTCTTTCAGATAATGGATCAATCGGAATATTTATATTAAAATCACCACAAACTATTATGATCTTATCACAAGCTATTTTTTGCAATACTTCTTCCATAGTGCATTCATATAACCCAAAATCAGCATTGGGAGGACGGTAAACGCTCACGACGACATGCCGCTCCAGCTCGACACACGACACCTCAATAATTCTTTCAATAGAAAGATTTCTAATATCCTTACGCTCCTTGCATTTTAAGTTATTTTTTACAATAATTAACGAGCCACCACGTATTGCGCTCTTGCGTTTATAGCTGCTGACAATATTGTAATTTTCGTAGAAAGGAAGTACCTCAGATTGTACCATCCAATGTTCAGTGATACACATAATATCTACACTGAAATGTAGATATATAAGTGTATAAGTGTCTGTAGTTATTGGCCAGTTCTCGATATAGTTGCGATGTTGTCATAATTGCTGGATGCAGGATGTTTAGACTACTGAACAGTATCGCGTTAGTTATATCTTCTAGTTGAAAAGATAGGGTAAGGATTGATGTTTCTAAGTTGTTAAAGATTTGATTTACTTTAAAAAGTATATGCAATCCGTTTGTTTGTTGAGATATATTCTTTAAGTTAAACGAGAGATGGTCAATAGCTTCGTTTAGATTGATTTCGTTATCCTTGACTTTGCTCAATGTTTTGTTATAAAAAGTTATAATTGAAGTGGTTACTAAAATATTTTCCTGCATTAATGCGGTTAGACGTTTTTCGTTATTTTGTAAGGACTCTATTGCGTCGTTATATTTTAGGGCGTCGTTTTCATCTAAAGTACCAAAAACTTGTTTTAATACAGATCCTATACCCCCGATCCAGGCACGTTTGGTACGGCTATCTATCAAGTGTGAAATAGAATTGAATTCATTACTTAAATCGTGGTATCGTGCTATCAAAGGTTGTAACCTATTATGGCATAATGAATCTATTTCGATTATATGAGTTTGGTTGCACAAGTACCTGGTGGTTTCGAGTGCTGTTTCGATATTTTGTATATGAGGATCAAAATGTGATATATCTAATGGTATCAAAATTTTGAGATAGCCGTTACTAGCTTTTAGGGTACCTAAGTAGTCAAAATACAGGCCTGGGCTTGATGTTATGGGTTGAAGATATTCCGTACTGAATTGCCCTCGTGCTAAACCCCTGTAAATTAACAATAAAAATGTGTTTAACTAAAATGGATTTGAATAAAAAGCATAGAAATAAAATGTAAGTACCTATAACTAGTATTTAATAATATGTGTAAAAGTAAAAGTATACCTAGATCTATATCTACCTACTAACTATTTTCCTTTTACAGGTTCCTGACGTCGGCAGGTTTTACCTGGTCATAGTGGTGAGTTACATGTCGTCGGTTAATCAACAAGGTAAGTGTGTTGTTACCGTTTGTCTTTACTACTTTATAGGGACCTTTCCAGATGGGAGAGAGGGCCTTGCGTAGTCTGAGATGATTTTTGAGGTAGACGTAATCACCAACCTTGTACGACATAGGTCGAGTGTGGGAATCATAGTACGTTTTAGATGATTCTTTGGATTTCCTAATGAGTTCCATAGCTTTCTCTCGCGAATATTTCAGTCGGTTTTGAAGCATCTGAACGTAGTCCGGGTACGTGGTTCCTAAAGAATCATCGTAAATGGAATTTGGTATAAATGGTTTATTACCAAACATTAATTCGTAAGGCGCATAGTGCGTTGTTGTATGAACGGAAGTATTATACGCTAGCATGGCTGTATATACATAACGCGGCCAGTTAGTTTGTTCCGCATTTATGTAGGATTTGAGATACTCTTTCAGGGTGGAGTGGCTTCTCTCCAGAGCTCCTTGAGTTTGTGGATGGTAAGGAGAAGACCAGAGGTTTTTAATTTTGAGGAAAGAGCATGTCTTTTTGAACAGATCTGATGTAAAGTTGGTGCCTTGATCGGTGAGGATTATTTTAGGTATTCCAAATATGGATATATAATGGAGGAGGCATTCACAAGTTTCTTCCGCCGTTGTACTACGAATGGGGTATGCTGATAAGAATTTAGTGAGGTCATCTTGAAAAGTTAAAATGAATTTTAATTTTGCAGGGCCTGCTTCTGGAAGTGGACTAACGACATCGATAGAGATACGCTGAACTGGTTCAGAAGATGTGCTGGTGATCTGCATGGGTGCTCGGTTGGTTTTCCTAAGCGCTTTATTTTCTTGACAGGCTTTACATTGCTTAACATACGATTCTATGTCACTATGCATTCCCTTCCAATAATACGTTTGCTTGAGTCTATTAAACATGTGGGCAGATCCTAGGTGGCCCGCTATAGGGATATCATGATTATCATGTAATATCTTTTTGATTTCAGATGGAACAGGGAATATAATATTATTATGATAAATATTAATTTTAATTCGGGTGTCGTGGAAAAGATAAGTTATTATGTTATATATCTTTATGAAGGAATGTTTTTCGAAAGGGTTCTTTAAGTCGGGTATACCGATTTCGGTTATGTCTCCGATGGATACTAATTCATTTCTTATAATTTTTAGGGTTTCGAAGATTTCGGGATACCTTGTTTGATCGAAATGATGGACTCTAAAGTATAGTAGGTAATATATTTTATTACCTGTAATAAGTTTTTCAAATAAGAAGAGTTCTTTTTCAGTGTCGCGTATTTTTGCGTAAATTTCAGGATCACTCAGGATTTCCTGGATGTATGGATTGGATTCATCTAAATCAATAGATGTAGGAACTAGTAAAACCTTTGCAGGACACTTCATAAGACTCTCATTATATTCTATAATTTCGGTGTTAAATGTTTTTACTGACATTGTTTTCAGAAAGGTATGATAATCGTCGACTGGTGTATCTGGATTTGCACTTGTTGATGGTGTCGGATCAAACTGAGATTGAGGAGTAGGTAAGGATGGTATTTCCTGAACCGGATCAGGTAAGGATGGCAGTTCCTGGATAGGGCCAGGGAAATTTACCTCATTCTCAATTTGTTGCCTAAGAGGATCAGGGATGTTATCAGGCAAGTCGATATCTGGTAAGGGAAGGATATCTTCGTAAGGATCGACGAACTCAGGATTTTGGACGATAGTTTCGTCGGGATTAAACGAAGGTGGGGATCTAAAGAGATCCATTAAATCAGCATCTAATTCTCGATGAGATTCGGCTTCGTTATTGGGATTAGACGGTACGGGTTCCCCAGGTTGGACAGGATTAATTGGGAACCGGGAGAGAGCATCAGCGTTAGTATTGATTTTTCCCTTTTTATGTTGGATGTTATACTCGAATTCTTCGAGTTTTAGGCGCCACCTAATAAGTCTCGAACCTGGATCTTTGCAATTGAATAGCCATTGCAATGGTCTGTGATCTGATAGTATCACAATTTTGTGACCATAGAGATAAGGTCTGAACATTTTAGTTCCGAAGACAATGGCGAGGCATTCTTTCTCGGTTACGCTATAGTTGCACTCAGCCTTATTTAGCGTGCGGGACGCGTAAGCAATTGGACGATCTTGGCCTACTGGTCCTTGCGATAGTATCGCGGAAATGGCATAGTTTGACGCGTCACACGTCATATTAAATGGTTGTGAAAAATCAGGATAGGCGAGAACTGGAGCGGATACTAGTTTTCCTTTCAGAGTTTCGAAAGCGAGTTGTTGTTCGTTCTGCCATATGAAAGGAACATCTTTCTTCAAAAGACTCGTAAGAGGTTTTGCTAATTTTGCAAAATCAGGTATGAAACGTCTGTAATACGATATTAAACCTAGAAATGACTTTATGTCTTTTGGAGATTTAGGAACGGGATATTCAGCTACGGCTTTTGTCTTGTCAGGGTTTGTTCTAACACCTTCTTCACTGATGATGTGGCCTAAATAGGCAACTTCTTTTCGAAGAAACTCACACTTCTCAGGTTGTAGTTTGAGATGGAAGTTGCGAAGTCTGTTAAAGACGGCCTTTAAGTTGGACATGTGCGAATTGAGGTCGAACGAATAGATTACTATGTCATCGAGATAGACAAAACACCTGGTTCCTTGAAGACCTGTAAGACAGGTGTTCATAAGTCTTTGGAAGGTGGAAGGGGCGTTCTTTAAGCCGAAAGGCATCCTTGTAAATTGGAAATGTCCTTGAGGAACGGAAAATGCTGTCTTGGGTGCGTCATCGGGTGAAATGAGGATCTGGTGGAAACCAGACGCATGATCTAGAGTTGTAAAGTACTTGCTTTTGCCCAATTGGTCTAGGATTTCGGATATTTGTGGAATAGGATATACTTCCCCAATAGTGATATCATTCAATTTTCGGTAGTCAATGACTATCCGCCATTTTCGTTGACCCTGTGAGTCGAGTTTTTTAGGGACTATCCATATGGGGGAACTCCATGGAGAGGATGAGGGTTTGATGATCTTATCATCTATTATTTTGTTAATTTGAGTTTCAACCTCTTTTTTGTGGAATTCTGGGAATCGATACGATTTGGTATGGATGGGGACATCATTGGATGTTTTGATTTCGTGTTTTAGGACATCGGTGAAGGATAATTGGTCGTTGGATAAATGGAAGATATCAGAATATAGAGAACAAAGTTCTAAGAGGGCGTCAGACTCCTCTCGGTTGAGATGATCGACTCTTAATGATTTAATAACCTCAGCAGTACGTTCAGATGTATTGCGTACTTTGGTGCTTAATGGGATGGCACAAGAAACTAGAGGTTCAAGCTTAAGATTCAGATTCGAATTGATGTTCACGGGCGATTCGGATGTGTTGACAATCGTCAGATTTACCCGTTTATTTTCTTTCACTTTAACGATACAGTTGGATATCAACAGGCTACTAGAAAGGTGTTGGTTCAGAATGATGCCTTCATTAATCTCAGGATTTTGAACTGAACATTCAACAACAGTTTCCATGCGAGGTGGAATTTCGTAAAAAGGATTGAAGAAGTGTAGCTTGATACTGAGTTTATTGATTTTCAGGACGTCAGTCGTGTAGTCGATATTGCAACCGAAGGCTGTAAGGAAGTCCGACCCTATAATACCGTCGTAAGGTAAGCTAATGTCTTTGAGGACATGGAATTTATAGGATACAACTTTGTTCTCCGGTATTTTAAGTTTGAGTTGGAAGTAACCCTCTGTTGGGGTCGGTTCATCACCGGGATCTATGCCCTTGATCTTGATGGATTCTCTAATCAGTTTTTGATTGGTCTGGATACAGGATTGTTTGATTATGCATATAGCGGATCCAGAATCTACTAAAAGTGTCAGAGGAATCTCGGATATTTGAGAGTCCAGGAGTACATGTGGTAACAACCTTTTGGTTGTATCCAAATTCACTTCGTAGACCTTGGTTAAGGATTCGTTACCCTGTTGGTTAGTTCTTTGGACACGTCGACTGTCAGTTTGGGGCTGGTTACCCTGTCGGTAAGTCGATGTTTTATTGGATAGACCGTCAGTTTGGGGCTGGTTACCCTGTTGGTTGGTTTGGATACGTCGACTGTCAGTTTGGGGCTGGTTACCCTGTCGGTAAGTCGATGTTTTATTGGATAGACCGTCAGTTTGGGGCTGGTTACCCTGTTGGTTGGTCTGGATACGTTTTGAAATATTTATTTGGGGCTTCTTTTCCAAGGAGCCTTTAGTAACAAAGGCATGGGCGCTTATTTGGGGCTGGTTGCCCGTGTGGTCCCATTTAGGATTTGGATGATCGGTGTCGACTTTTGTGGGTGGTCTCGAGCGACACTGTGGCGAGACTCTTATTCGTTTAAAGTACAGTCATCGACATTGGGGGAAGCTTCGTCGTCATAGGCAAAGGAATCAACGACATCGGTTCCTTCTTGTTCGGATACGAAGTTGACTCGAGGTTTATACGACTCTTGATTGGTTGTCACATTCTGTGGGGACTTGAAGCGATTATTATTATATTCCCTCTTTTTGCAAGCTGAAATATCATGCCCAGGGATTTTGCAATAGCGGCAAAACGCCGAAGATGACCCCGAAGTTGGTTGAGGTTGATTAGAGTTATATGTTGGTCGGGGTTGATTAGAATTGAATGTTGGTTTTTGTGGTGCCCTAAACGAACTGAATTGGTTTGACTTCTGTGGGTTAAGATTTTGTGGTTTAGGTCTCGAATTGTTTTCAGCCCTCCTATAGATGCTTTGTTGTATTCTCTCTTCTGATATTGCCATATTAATGGCTTCATTTAACGATTTGGGAGACCTACATCTCACGATGTTCGACACCCTAGGATGAAGACCCATGAGAAAATGGTGGAGGGCGAGATCTTCCATCGCCGCACACCGACCGGGCAATTCTTTGATTTTTGAATTTGATAAGGTGATTTCCGTGAGTAATTGTGAGAGGTGGGTTTCGACACGGAGTGAAAATTGGCTCACGTTATCTTGCGGGCCTTGCCTGCTCTCTTGTAAGTCGGTCAAGAGGTGAGCGTAATGTTTACGCTCACTAAATTGAGTTTTAAGGAACTCTTTGAGCTGAACCCAGGATGTGAACTCTTTAATAGAGCAAGCAAGTTCCGCCTTGCCAGTCAATTGGCTAAGGATATATTTGAAGAGAATAGGTTTCTGCGTTTCCGAGGCCAATTCGCAAGCATTGTTGCAATTGATTATAAAAGAATTGACAGTTTCCCGACTGCCGTCGTAGGATTTTACGAACTTAAAGAGTGTACTTAGGGGAAGCTCGACTTCCGCCATTGCTGCAGCCGCGACTGCGGACCTTGTGAGTCGCGGAGAGCCAAGGGGTGATTTAACTTCGGGGGTATCTTGGACTTCCACAGCGAGTTTACCGTCGTCTGCCTTTTTTGGCATTACAGATTTTAGCAAGGAAAATTAAATTAGTTAACGGATACGAATTAGCTAATACGATTTACACTTATTAATAAAGTATAGATTTTATATTTCTACCCACTGAACCCTAATAATATTAAACACAATGACCAAAGACTCACAGTATAAACAACGCGTATGCGGCGGCGACCAATTCGACGAACTGGAGCATTCCGGGTGATAAGGCGATGCAGTCCGACGAGAGGACGGCTAATTCACACTCGATGATCGCGATCAATAAATTAAATTATTGGTCGTTGTAGGATGTCGCGTCGTAACACAGGATACAGGATGCACGGCGTAGATGATATCATCTGGGGTCGTTCCCTGCCGTCGCAGCAGCTTGATTCACCGTCAGCCGGGTATGGATGTCTTCGGTCCCGGATGAGGTTGGTTCTTACTTCAGGATTCGGGGGTCAGAATTGATTTCTGGACGATAGTGATGATGAGTCTTGACTTGGATAATTATACCGCGTTCCGCAGGATATCCAGGATGCGGTAGCGAGTATACGTATACACTATCACTAGAGGAGCACCGTCACAGGATATTTAGATAAGGCCCTTTTACTAGGACACACACTTTTGCTAGTTCACTAGACTCTGGGGATTTTCGTATCCCACCGCTGCCACCAAATGTTATAGGCGAATTGCTTAGGGTCTTTTTAAAAAAAGGACTTTATTACTAAAACCTATTTATTCGGATATAGACAGGTTTGACAAAAATATGACCCAGAGACAACCGCTCGCGAAGAAGTAAAAGTCAAAACTGAGGAAAGGAGGGATAGATGGTTATTTAGAATAGAGGATAGCGCTGACATCGGCAAGATGTCATCGTTTTTATTAACAAAGTATAGGTATAACAATACGATGTTTTTCAACACACTTGTGAATAAAATAACAATAAAAACTCATTTTATTTAGTCGATAAAAAGTTTATTTAGAGAAACAATTAGTAAATGTGCAATTAGGGTTTTTTTTTATTTTCCGCGCATACATGACTAAACATGTGCTCTCCGCAAAGAGAGCACATGTTTAGTCTCTTGTGCTTACTGCGGCGAGGGGCTCACCGTCACCACCATGCTGATTGATTCACTGTGAGCCCCAGACAACCGGAGGCGAGTCAATTTAGACTCTCTGGGGGTATAAGTAGGTTCAAATTAGGTCTGCGTGCGTTTTTGGAGTTTTCGTCATAACTTCGTAAATTTTTGTCGTAAAACAAACATTTTTGCACTGTATGTTGAGGATTTCTTAGCTCTATAAATCTGCATTCTCAACTAAAAACGTTACGGATCTTCAATAAATATTGATGACAATAAAGTAAGGCTTTTTAATCTAAGTTAAATGTCTATATAGGTTAGTAAAATATTTGAAAGTATATGCATGTTAGGATAGAAAGTTGGTATATTTTGAGCCTGTGATGTTTAAAGCTTAAATTTATAAATAATTCAAAATTCAAAATAACTCTATTCAATAAAATCACAAGGACCACTTTGAATCGTCTTCTTACATGCTAGTGAGTCTAGGTGCCGGTTCCTCCTAACCCCAGTTCAAGAAGAATCCGGCAAGAAACTTGTCTGGTCTTAACACTTTTTTGTATAATCCTTGACAATTTTGTTACGGATGCCGAGTCGAGTTGGAGCAGATTCATCCCAAGCGTTTTTGTCATCTAAATAATAAGATAATTTATAATATGCTTTATTAGACAGTTTCTGTTTAATTACGTTTTTAAATTTGCCAATCGACAAATCTAACACGACGCTTGGGACCTTGTTATAGAAGCGTACACATTGAAAGACTTATTAACTTTAGCGAGCCATTACACCTGATGTATTGTGTCTTCTTATTAAGGTCAGAATTAACCGTTGAAATACGGCCGGTGCGTTGGTTAAGCCAAACGGCATCCTGTTGTACTCATAATGACCGTCGGGAGACACGAAAGCCGTCAAATGTTTCGACTCTTCTGCAACGGGTACTTGATAGTATCCTGAAGTCAAGTCTAAGGACGTAAAATAAACTTGACCCGATAGGTTATCTATTTGATCATCAATTAACGGCATGGGATATTATTCTACTTCTAAACGGTGCTAGATAGACATAGCAAACTTAACCTTGGTTTGTAAAGGAATTTTAGTGTTTTTTTTTGAGGATTTGTATAAGGATTATATAGGATATTTATATAAGCTTCTAAAAATACAAAAAAAATAAACTGCACCCTCCCCCCACGACGATCTCTGTGGCCCAGTGGGCTTAGGTCCGGCTGAGACGCAATAGGTTGCGGGTAAAAAACCTTTAAAGTTCATAACTTTAAAACGGTGCTAGATAGACATAGCAAACTTAACCTTGGGTTGTAAGGATATTTAGCAGTTAGTAGGGATTTTAGAGGTTTGTAGAATTTTTTAGGGGTTATAGGGGTTTTTAGGGGCTGTAGGGGTTTGTAGGGATTTGTAGGGGTTTGTAGGATTTTTTAGGGGTTGTAGGGGTTTTTAGGGGTTGTAGGGGTTTTTAGGGGTTGTAGGGGTTATTAGGGATTGTAGGGGTTTGTAAGGGTTGTAGGGGGTTTGAAGGATGTTTTAGGGGTTGTAGGGGTTTTTAGGGGTTTTAGGGGTTTTTAGGAGTTGTAGGGGTTTTTAGGGATTGTAGGGATTTAGAGAGGTTGAAGGGGGTTGTAGGTGTTTTTAGGGATTTTTAGGAGTTTGTAGGATTTTTTTAAGGGTTTGTAGGGGTTGTAGGGGTTTATAGAATTTTTGTAAGGGTTGTAGGGGTTTTTAGGGATTGTAGGGGTTTGTAGGATTTTTTAGGGGTTGTATGGGTTTTTAGGGGCTGTAGGGGTTTTTAGGGATTGTAGGGGTTTTTACGGATTTATACGGCTTCAAAGGGGTTTTAGGGGTTTGTAGGATTTTTTGGGGGTTGTAGGGGTTTTTAGGGGTTGTAGGGGTTTTAGGGATTGTAGGGGTTTTTAGGGATTTGTAGGGGTTTAAGGATTAGAGGGGTTTTAGGGGTTTTAAGGGGTTGTAGGGGTTTTTAGGGTTTTTAGGGTTTGTAGGGGTTTTTAAGGATTCTTAGAGATTGTAGGGGTTTGTAGGATTTTTAGGGGTTATTAGGGGTTGTAGGGGTTATTAGGGGTTGTAGGGGTTTTTAGGAGTTGTAGGGGTTTTTAGGGATTGTAGGGATTTGTAGGGGTTGAAGAGGGTTGTAGGTGTTTTTAGGGATTGTAGGGATTTTTAGGGATTTTTAGGAGTTTGTAGGATTTTTTAAGGGCTTTTAGGGGTTGTAGGGGTTTTTAGGGGTTGTAGGGATTTGTAGGGGTTTTTAGGGGTTTGTAGGGGTTGAAGTTGTTTGTAGGGGTTGTAGGGGTTTATAGAATTTTTGTAAGGGTTTTAGGGGTTTTTAGGGGCTGTAGGGGTTTTTAGGGATTGTAGGGGTTTTTAGGTGGTGACAATCATCAATAAACATCCGGACACCGCTACCTATAGATTTCATAAATATAATAAATAGCGTACATTTCAATAGGCATCTATACCATACTTAAAAGTAACATTTAAATTTAGAAACCACTTACTTAAATAAATGTATAACTTACATAGAAATTACCTAGCATACCATACACGTATTTACCTAGAAATAACAATTGTATATAGGAATTATCTAGTACATAATAAAACGCTTTTTGCCACTACTTCGTTGCACCATGCGATCGCTCTATAAATATTCGCGCATTTCCACGCAACCGTCACTCACCGAAGCGACGTCGCACAGTGCACACGAATCTGGACAACTGAAGAAAGAAGTAGTGTTTGACTGAAACCTCCTTGAAGACCACCCTGAGTAGGCTGGGCGAAGTAGGAACAAAGAAGACCCGGAACAGGCAGGCTAGAAGGTATCCTATCTACCTAGGTAGGCTAGGTAGGAGGCACCGGATCGTCGAGGAAGAATTCTACGCAGCTTGTGGCGGTCTCAACCTAATCCGCTTCATTAGGGATTTGTAGGGGTTTGTAGGGGTTGTAGGGGTTTGTAGGATTTTTAGGGGTTATTAGGGGTTGTAGGGGTTTTCAGGGTTTGTCGGGATTTTTAGGGATTTTTAGGGGTTGTAGGGGTTTTTAGAGGTTGTAGGGGTTTTAAGGGGTTGTAGGGGTTTTTAGGAGTTGTAGGGGTTTTTAGGGATTGTAGGGATTTGTAGGGGTTGAAGGGGGTTGTAGGTGTTTTTAGGGATTGTAGGGGTTTTTAGGGATTTTTAGGAGTTTGTAGGATTTTTTAAGGGTTTTTAGGGGTTGTAGGGGTTTTTAGGGGTTGTAGGGGTTTTAGGGATTGTAGGGGTTTTTAGGGATTTGTAGGGGTTTAAGGATTAGAGGGGTTTTAGGGGTTTTAAGGGGTTGTAGGGGTTTTTAGGGTTTTTAGGGTTTGTAGGGGTTTTTAAGGATTTTTAGGGATTGTAGGGGTTCTTAGAGATTGTAGGGGTTTGTAGGATTTTTAGGGGTTATTAGGGGTTGTGGGGGTTATTAGGGGTTGTAGGGGTTTTTAGGAGTTGTAGGGGTTTTTAGGGATTGTAGGGATTTGTAGGGGTTGAAGAGGGTTGTAGGTGTTTTTAGGGATTGTAGGGATTTTTAGGGATTTTTAGGAGTTTGTAGGATTTTTTAAGGGCTTTTAGGGGTTGTAGGGGTTTTTAGGGGTTGTAGGGATTTGTAGGGGTTTTTAGGGGTTTGTAGGGGTTGAAGTTGTTTGTAGGGGTTGTAGGGGTTTATAGAATTTTTGTAAGGGTTGTAGGGGTTTTTAGGGGCTGTAGGGGTTTTTAGGGATTGTAGGGGTTTTTAGGTGGTGACAATCATCAATAAACATCCGGACACCGCTACCTATAGATTTCATAAATATAATAAATAGCGTACATTTCAATAGGCATCTATACCATACTTAAAAGTAACATTTAAATTTAGAAACCACTTACTTAAATAAATGTATAACTTACATAGAAATTACCTAGCATACCATACACGTATTTACCTAGAAATAACAATTGTATATAGGAATTATCTAGTACATAATAAAACGCTTTTTGCCACTACTTCGTTGCACCATGCGATCGCTCTATAAATATTCGCGCATTTCCACGCAACCGTCACTCACCGAAGCGACGTCGCACAGTGCACACGAATCTGGACAACTGAAGAAAGAAGTAGTGTTTGACTGAAACCTCCTTGAAGACCACCCTGAGTAGGCTGGGCGAAGTAGGAACAAAGAAGACCCGGAACAGGCTAGAAGGTATCCTATCTACCTAGATAGGCTAGGTAGTAGGCACCGGATCGTCGAGGAAGAATTCTACGCAGCTTGTGGCGGTCTCAACCTAATCCGCTTCATTAGGGATTTGTAGGGGTTTGTAGGGGTTGTAGGGGTTTGTAGGATTTTTAGGGGTTATTAGGGGTTGTAGGGGTTTTCAGGGTTTGTCGGGATTTTTAGGGATTTTTAGGGGTTGTAGGGGTTTTTAGAGGTTGTAGGGGTTTTAAGGGGTTGTAGGGGTTTTTAGGAGTTGTAGGGGTTTTTAGGGATTGTAGGGATTTGTAGGGGTTGAAGGGGGTTGTAGGTGTTTTTAGGGATTGTAGGGGTTTTTAGGGATTTTTAGGAGTTTGTAGGATTTTTTAAGGGTTTTTAGGGGTTGTAGGGGTTTTTAGGGGTTATTAGGGGATGTAGGGGTTTTCAGGGTTTGTCGGGATTTTTAGGGATTTTTAGGGGTTGTAGGGGTTTTTAGCGGTTGTAGGGGTTTTTAGGGATTGTAGGGGTTTGTAGGATTTTTTAGGAGTTGTAGAGGTTTTTAGGGGCTGTAGGGGTTTTTAGGGATTGTAGGGGTTTTTAGGGATTTGTAGGGGTTTTAAGGATTTGAGGGGTTTTAGGGGTTTTAAGGGGTTGTAGAGGTTTTTAAGGTCTTTAGGGTTTTTAGGGGTTTTTAAGGATTTTTAGGGGTTGTAGGGGTTTTCAGGGGTTGTAAGAGTTTTTAGAGGTTGTAGGGGTTCTTAGAGATTGTAGGGGTTTGTAGGATTTTTAAGGGGTTATTAGGGGTTGTAGGGGTTATTAGGGGTTGTAGGGGTTTTTAGGGTTTGTCGGGATTTTAAGGGGTTGTAGGGGTTTTTAGGGGTTGTTGGGGTTATTAGGGTTGTAGGGGTTTTTAGAGATTTGTAGGGGTTTGTTGGGATTTTTTTAAGAGTTTATAGGATTTTTTAGGGGTTATAGGGGTTTTTAGGGAATGCAAGGGTTTTTAGGGGTTGTAGGGATTTGAAGGGGTTTGTAGGGGTTTTTAGGGATTGTTGGGGTTTTAGGGATTTTTAGGGGTTTTTAGGGGTTGTAGGGGCTTGTAGGATTTTTTAGGGGTGGTACGGGTATATAGGATTTTTTTAAAGGGTTGTAAGGGGTTTTTAGGAGCTTTCGGGGTTTTGAGGGGTTGTTGGGGTTTTTAGGAGTTGTAGGGGTTTTTAGGGATTGTAAGGATTTGTAGGGATTTTTATGGATTTATAGAATTTATAAGGGGTTATAGAGGTTTTTAGGGGTTGTAGGAGTTTTAAGGGGTTGTAGGGATTTGTAGGGGTTTGTAGGGGTTGTAGGGGTAAAGATAAAGATAAAGATAAATATTATTTATTTGCATAAACATGTGTAGATAGGATGATAAATTAATAGTATGTCACAACATGTTTTACCGATTTCGGTGTGCAAACCGAGAGAATGGCATGCTCTAGTGTAAACAGTGAATCAAATAACATATGAAATATTAGTATAATGTCAAGCAATAAAATTAAACAATACAATTACATAGGAAATTAAACCACAAAGTTTCTGGTAGCTTTTTGGTATTTTATTATAAATTATTGGTGCCATACAGACTATACTTTTATGTAACAATGCAGTTTTGGATCCAAATAAACAAAGATTATCCTCACGTCTGTTTCGTTTTACATTGTTGGACATTAGTGGAAACAGGTTGAAACAATTATTTCTCACAAACAATGCTACCTCAAGTATATACAAGGACGGAAGCGTAAGAATTTTGTGTTTCAAGAAGAATGGTCTGCAACTATCTGTCACACGTATTTTAAACATCGCTCGTAGACAACGTTTTTGCGTTTTAAAAACAGTTTCTTTATCTGTCGAATTACCCCAGAAAATAATTCCGTACCTGAGTACTGATTCTACTAGGCCGTAATACGCTATTATTAGTGTTTCTATATTTACAGTTATTGATAGTCGAAATAAGGCATATGCCGAGCTGCTTATTTTCTTACTTATATACGCAACATGGCTTTTCCAATTAAGTTTTCGGTCAATTTGTAGGCCTAGGAATCGTGCAGAATCTGCTTGTTGTATTTTATTATTTCGAAATATTAGATCAATGTCAGATGGATTATTATTTCTTTGATTAAAATGCATTATAAGGGTTTTTTAGGTTTATTTTTAAATTATTATTATCAAGCCATGTAATTATCGACGTGAATTATTGATTTATATTAGATTTATAATTATTTAGGTCATTGCATTTTATAGTCACAGAACTGTCATCGGCAAACAATGTCAATGGGTGATTAAGTTTATTTGGTAGGTCATTTATATATATGATAAATAGAAGTGGCCCAAGTACGCTTCCTTGAGGAACACCATAATAAATATCTCGTGCAGTGGATTTATAAGTAACCTCATACTTTGTTTTATAGTTTAATCTTGTGATTTTTGTCACTTGTTTCCGATTCGATAGGTATGACCAAATTAAATCTAAAACATTGCCTCTTATCCCATATGCTTCTAGTTTATTGCATAGAATACTGTGGTCTACATAATCAAATGCTTGAGTCATATCACAGAATATGGTGCAAACGCGATTTCGGTTGTCAACTTGACAAACAACGTTCTTATAAAAATCGTATATTGCCATATTAATGGTTTTATTTCTGCGAAAACCTTTTTGCTCAATACATATGATATAATTTTTTTCCAAATAGTCATTAATTTCACCATTAAAATACTTCTCGAATATTTTTGAAAAAATTGATATGAGAGCAATAGGCCTGTAGAATTCCATACGTTCTTTGTTTTCCTTTTTAAAAAGTGGTTTCACTATAGTCATCTTTAGACCTTGAGGAAAGACACCTGTTTGTATGGTGAGATTAATCAAGTAACTGATATGAGTGCATATGTATTCTTTGACATCTTTTATTATTTTTGTTGTTACTCCATCAGATCCCGTACTATTTGTGTTTTTAAGGCTATTTATAATTTTAATAACATGGTGTGGTAAACATGGTGACATAAACATTTGATTTCTGACGATGAAGTATATTTGCCGTTTCATTATTTCCAGCGCTGGGTAATGGTTTAACCTTGTCAATAAATTAATTATTAAATAAATTTGCAATATCTGTGGGATCTGTTATATATTCATTATCGTCATTTTTAATTTTGAGTATAGGCTCTTTAGGAGTGTTATATTTAGTTTTATTGATTACTTCCCAAGTTGTTTTTGATTTATTGTTAGAGGTTTTTATTTTATATATATTTTGAGATCGTTTTGTAAGGGAAAATATTTTCTTAAGCCGTTTATTGTATAAATTATATTTTAATTTATTTTCATTATTAGACTTTGTTCTGTAATTCCAAAGCAATTGTCTTTTTCGTTTGCTACATAAACTTATGCCGCGCGATATCCATTTTGGTTTTATTAATATTTTTATAGTAGTTTTCTCTTTTGGGAAACAGAGGTTATAAAACAGTTTAAATTGCTCGATAAAATGCGAATATGCCATAGAAGAGTCGTCAGTGGTGAATATTTCATAAAAGGATAATTCTTTTAAACACATTTTAAATTTTTGAATATTTTTTGGACTATAATTTCTGATATACTTTTGCCAAAATTTTAATTTAAAATTTTTTTTCACTGGTATTGTTATAATCTGAGCTGTGTGGTCTGATAGGTCTAATGCGAACACTTCCGTCTTACACTTCCTTTTATAGTCATGAGCAAAGTTATCAATACATGTTTTACTTGTTAAACGTGTCGGTTGCTTTATTGCTAATTTTAAGTTAAAGTTTAATAACAAGTATTCAAAATATCTAGTCACATTATTGCTTATTAACATATTTATATTAAAGTCCCCTGCTACAACTATATTATTACAATTTAATTTGGATATATAAGTCAAAGTTTTATCTAATTTATTAAAAAATATGTTCAAATTACTTTTATGGGGAATTCTATACACACAAATAATGAATATTTTATAATCCATTAATTCAATAGCGCAGCATTCAAATGACTTAACCAACGAAAGTTTTTTCACTTCTTGTATTTCTCTCCATTTGAGAGTTTTTTTTTACTAATATGCATGCTCCGCCTCTACATTTATCATTTATTTGGGTTTTTAGGGTTGTGGGGATTTGTAGGGGTTTGTAGGGGTTGTAGGTATTTGTAGGGGTGGTAGGGGTATATAGGATTTTTTAGGGGTTATAGGGGTTTTTAGGGGTTGTAGGGGTTTTTAGGGTTGTAGGGATTTGTAGGGGTTTGTTGGGGTTGTAGGTGTTTGTAGGGGTGGTAGGGGTATATAAGATTTTTTTAAGGGTTGTAGGGGTTTTTAGGGGTTGTAGGGGTTTTGAGGGGTTGTAAGGGTTTTTAGGAGTTGTAGGGGTTTTTAGGGATTGTTGGGGTTTTAGGGATTTGTAGGGGTTTTATAGGGGTTGTAGGTGCTTGTAGGATTTTTTAGGGGTGGTACGGGTATATAGGATTTTTTTAAGGGTTGTAAGGGGTTTTTAGGGGTTTTAGGGGTTTTGAGGGGTTGTAGGGGTTTTTAGGAGTTGTAGGGGGTTGTAGGTGTTTTTAAGGATTGTAGCGGTTTTAAGGAGTTTATAGGATTTTTTAGGGGTTATAGGGGTTTTTAGGGGTTGTAGGGGTTTTTAGGGGTTGTAGGGATTGTAGGGATTTGTAGGGGTTTTTAGGGGCTGTAGGGGCTTGTAGGATTTTTTAGGGGTGGTAGGGGTATATAGGATTTTTTTAAGGGTTGTAGGGGTTTGTAGAGGTTGTAGGGGTTTGTAAGATTTTTAGGGGTTTTATGGGGTTGTAGGTGTTTTTAGGAATTGTAGGGTTTTTTAGGGATGTTAGGGGTTTGTAGGGGTTGTAGAGTTTTTTAGGGGTTGTAGGGGTTTGTAGGGGTTGTAGGGTTTGGGGTGGTAACCTCCTCGTGGTGCACCCTGGTAACATCGTGGGATACTTCTTTAGTACGCTAAAGAAGTATCGCACGGTGGCCAATAACCCGACACGGAGGATCTCTCCACGTGTCCCTCTGATTAGCAGAGAGCACAGTGAGACGAGACAGGGGAAGAAGACCGCATCTGCGGTCCAGGGATGGGCTTGTGGCCATGGCTCGCAGAGCTCTGTCTTGTGAGGCGCTCTGCTTTGCAAGACAGAGTTGTGCGGGCCACGTCTGAAAGCAACAAAGCGGGTACGTGCGTGGTGTGCATTTCCCAGTCGCTTGTCGGGAAGGGACACTTGCAATGTCGTTTTCTGACTTGCGGCCGCTCGGAGATCTCCCACACTGGGTCGGGGAGACCCGTGGGCCGAGTGATCTTGGGGGCCTTTGATGGTAGGATTTAGGGCGTCCGAAGTCTTTGGCCCTTGGGAGGGCTGACGGCACTTTGCGAGGAGGTGTCGTCGCATGCACCCAGGTAGGCTAAGGGGGATTTTCCTCCTGGCCAGCGTTCGGCCGCTCGGTATTCGCTGGGTCGCCAGACCTTAGTGGGACCGAGTGGCGGAAGGGATGGGGGCTTCCTCCGCGCGTCTCTTCAATGAGGGTGCAGTGGTTGAAGCGGGGACGAGCTTGGCGTGTAGCTGCCTGGATAAGAATTCTGGCGGGGGACCCCGCAGTACCACTAGTTCTGACCGGCGGCGGCACTCTGCGAGTAAGTGTCGTCTATACACCCAGCAGGCTTACGAGATGGGATCTCCTTTGCCGACGTCTCGCCGCGAGGTATTCGCAGTTTCTTTTAGATTCTTGTGGGACTGAGCGGCGCACTGGGTCCGTGGGTAGTCGGAGTGAGGGTTCCCGGCTATCCGTTCGCGGGCTCGGGGAAGGCGGCAGTTAACATGTGTGACGTGTTCTGCCGTAAGCACCGGGTGGGTGTTCGGGGGTGGCTTGCCACTCCTGAGATGGGCTGCGGCCGCAGCACTTTGAGAGAGGGGCACCGGTGCGTTCCTATGGAGATCCCGGAGCCCCTTGACATGCAATGAGGCTGGTCACCGGGGAGTTTTAGTGAGTCGTCTGTCGTTTTTTAGACAAACAACCTCACATATTCCATTTGCACCCCTCAGTGCATTGGAAATCTGTTTGCAAATTTCTCCTCGTCAAAAAAAAAAAGGGGTTGTAGGGTTTGTAGGATTTTTAGGGGTTTTAAGGGGTTTGTACGGGTTTTTAGGGATTGTAGGGGTTTTTAGGGATTTGTAGGGGTTGTAGGGACAATACCTTACGTAACTTAACCAGCACAGAACCTAACCCGCGAGCTGCATACAGCTCGCGCACTACGCAACCTCTAGTTTATATATATATATTTTAATAAGTATTTTATTATGCTATTACATTTAAGGTGCCTTCTGGTAAGATCGGACTATAATTTAGAAAACCTAGAGGCTCAGAAATTATTTTTTTGTATCTCCTCTGGTTATTCTTTTAAAACGCAATAGCGTCTGAAATAATGCAAAAATACACAAGTTTCATTTCTTATTTGTAATGTTTAGATAAACACAACGGTTGTTGTTTTATGAATGATAGAACAGAGCATAATTATTCAGAAAGACAAGGAAAAGATCGAACCTTGTTAAGGTAAGACCGGACTATCTTATAAAATCACCTCTGTAACAGCTAGAATAAGCTCTATCACAAGAAAATATTCGGACTTACCTACGTAAAATCATAGTAAAAAAAATATTGAATAGGTTTTCAAAATTGAGTTGTAGCTAAGATTTAATAATTTATTTTACCCTTAATGTCCGATCTTACCCCGCATGCATAATACTCAAATTTTTGCGTATCTCAAAGTTTTACATCTAAAAGTGCTCATTAAACCTATGCAAAATTCATAGCAATGTTATGCTACTTTTATCCAGTTGCTATCGCAAACTAAGCTACGTAGGATCGGAAACTCTAATAATAACGAAAAATATTAATAAATCAACTTTATTAGTTATAACCACAAGCAAAAATATTTCTTTAAAAACAAAAAGTATTTCTAAAATATGTATACTACAACATAAACAAATTTGTATTTTAAACATAACCACATATCTTTAAAAATAGCATGAAGTACCTACTACTTACGTTTATTTGGTATCGGTCACTTTAATTTATAATATTTTTTTTTTACTTTTATAGTTGTAAAGTACATATTAGGAACTATTAGGAACTTTTATTTGTTTTAATCATTTTTTATATAAGAAATAACAACCGTTTTATAATCTTATTGAATGTTATGAAATGAGTACCTACTCGTATATTATGATAATACTGATATTATATTATTACTGAACTGGTAATAATATGTTTTCGATGAATATCTAGTTTAGATTTTACTTCAATTAGAAACAAATAACATCTCTCTAAACATTTTAAAGCCTCAATTACTTTTAACCTCTAAACAAATAAGCAAGAAATCAAAAAACTTCAAGTAAAGAGAGTGTTATATACCTATCACTAAATAATTTTAAATAGGATGGACATTTCAGTCAGTACCTACTTACTCATATAAATGATAACATGATTAATTATTAATATGATGCCGTCTTATAGCACAGTCATGTATACAAATTCCAAATCTTAATAAGTATCATCAAAATCCTAAATAAACAAGGAATAAGTAACAAGGTTAGTTTTAAAGTTTTAAACATAAATTCTTCTATAAAAACAAAAAGTACTTCTAAAATATACTACAATATTATTAGTAAAACAAGTTTATATTTTAAACATAATCAATTAGGTACCTTTTAAGGTAGCATAATTTACTACAATTATTTGGGGTCATAGGTCACTATCTTTTTTTTTTAAATTTAAGTATATGAATATTTATTTAAGTTATTACTTAAACTAGAAATAAATCAAGTCACAGTCATTCATTAGTACATACTCCTCAGGTTTGACATTTATTTGAAGCAATTCTATTAATTTTACAATAGAAACTTCAGGTACGCAGTCTTGATCTTTACGTTTAGGAACAGCAAATTTAACATTTTCTTTTTTTCCGATAGTTTTGTAATAATTTATGTTGTATTTTTTTGTTGCTGAATATGTATTTTCAATTATACCAACGTAGTATCTACTATCCAAGAGTTTGTATAATATCGTGTTAGGACGGTATCTCCAGTTTTGTATTCAGTCTTCTTTACTTTTTCACCATTATCTTCGCAAAGAGAACTCTCATTTTCTTCAATGTCATTATCGAGTTTATCTGTCATTAATGTACAGGTCTCATTTTGGCGTTCTATGGTTTTGTCAATATTCTTCGTGAGTTCAGATTTCACACAAATTAGTAACTTATCATTACTCATTGCTGTTGTTGCAGAAGTTTTAACCCGTTTTGCTGGTATGTTTTCTTTATATGAAGAATAGTTTTGGGAATCTTTACGCTTTAAATTTGTAGGTATAACATTTTTTATTGGTTGTCTTAGAGGTGCACGAGTTTCCAATCCGATGAATGAACGATTTTCAGATGAAACTCGAACTGAGGATAGAATAGTGACTTTTTTCTTGTAAAGCTCTTTTTGTCTTATCTGATCGCATAACTCGCCTGGTATCTGGTATCGCCTGGTATGCCGTTTTGAAATGGAGGTATAATTTTGTTTTTCTTCACGAACTGTGCCACTATGTCGATCACTTCCGACTTAGACAGACCCCAACCCCATTTTTCCATTGCCTTTAAGCTTGATGCTAGTTTGTTTTGCATTTCCAACGGTATAGCTAATGACCGTCCGAGGGTATTGCTTTTTAAACCTGTTTTAGCATTAACTCGATCACTGAGGGTCGAAGTTGGAATTCCGTATTGTTTCGATGCAGCATAGTTACTTAATTATTTATTTCTTACTTTTTGTACTGCTGTTTCTAGGTCTTCTTTTGAGTAAGCCGTTGCTCGCTGTGATATTCTCATGTAAGTCTTAGGCATGGCGAATCTGTAAAGTGTCTTATGTTTAATACACATCCTCCTATCTTAATCCTAACAAATATTATACATGCGAAAGTGAGTTTATTTGTTACGCTTTCACGCCTTATCTATTCAACCAATCATCATGAAATTTAGTAAAAAAATGGTTAGCATATTTTGATACGGACAACTTACGTACAAAGGAATTAAAAATAATATTGAAAAAAATAATAGCATGTAAAAAAGTTTGAGATACACTTTGAAGAGGAAGACCGGCTGAGTATAGTCCGAACTTCACCTATTGATATTTCCGTGGTTAAAGATCGGATCTCTGTCTACAAACGTCTTAGCCATGATTGTATAATACTAATCAAATAATTCTACAGCGCTCATAGTGATAAAACAGAGAAAATTCAAAAAAAAACAAAAATTACTTACTAAATTGCTTGTGAAACGTCTGAAGTAAAAGATCGGATCTTCTCTGTCTGCACTTTTGGTCCATCCTTTACGGGAACGAAGACAACACGAGTCCGACTGAGCGTAGCGTCAGACGCAGACTAAAGGGATGGGCTTAACAAAATGGCGCGTAACGCGATTTTGACATCATTTAAAAACATCGCCGAATTGAATAGTTACATGATTTATCCGGACTTACCACTTCGCTGATCTTACCAGAAGGCACCTTATTAATTTTTATCAACTTTAATAGTAGCAGTTAAGCGATCATGATAAGCAAACTTTCATGCTTAACGGTGTATCACCATGATCCAACAGTTTGGAAGAAATACTCACTAGTATTTCTTCACTTACATCACCCTGTGCAATGTAAAGTATTGTTAAAATGATACCTTGTGTAGTAGGTACACTTACTACACAAGGTATCATTTTAACAATACTTTACATTGCACAGGGTGGGTTTATTCAAAATCCTATTGAACCTACATCATGGATATATGAGTAGGTACCTATTTTACCATTTATATTAGTAAAGTAGTTATTAAATAAGATATTAATTAATGTTAAGAAATTATAGTTACCAGCCATTGTCTTATTGTAATTAATGTGCTATTGATTCAAGCAATAGGTAAGTTATGTATTTAAGTAAAATAGTAAGTATATTGTTTTAGTTATTAAAATAAATATATAAATAAATAATCCCAGACACTTCACACAGCATCGTCCGGCCCCAAAATAAAGCTTGACTTTAGTATCTGGATACACGAATTGGAGGGCGAAAAGGTTCAAATCTGGTAGGGTTTTGCTTCCTGATTACATAATGATGATGTCTTTACAAAGTTGTGAAGCAATTTTCATTTCAACCATCAACGCATGTTCCAATCAAAAAAACGCTTAAACTTTAGTTTCGCGTCGCACGAAAATGAAGGAAAAAAATTACCGCCATAATAGGTATTGCCCCGTTCTCGAGATATTTGAATAAATGTAAAATCTGGTAGGGTTTTGCTTCTTGATTACATATTTACCACTTTTAACTTTAGGTAATCCTTAGTTTTCGAGAAAATAATAAAACATTTCTAACCTTCCACTTCTGATTTGTTAAAATCGGACTCCAGAAAGTAGTTAGGTACCTATACCAATATTTTTAATATCAAACTAGGCTATCCGATATAGTTTTTCATACAGGCTTCTCTCCGTTAATCAACAACATAAGAAAAGAACAATAATACCCCAAAAAAACCAACTTGTGAAATTGTGTCATCATGAGGTGTCAGATGTCATAAAAGAAGAGAAGAAGATGTAGGACAATCCAATCCATCCATAATCCATATTCAAGTGAAGTGATCAAGTCAAGTCAGTCAAGTTAAGATTCTCTCTGAGTCAGTGGTTTTTGTTTCCTTCTCCAGACCGGAAACTGGAAAGGAAATCGTGTATGGATTTGTACTTCGTTTCGTAGTATAAATTGTTGGCTTCTGAGATTGTGCGTGGTGCTAAAAAGAATCAATAGATAACAAACGTAAAATACCATTTTGATTAGCATTCGTATCTGTTACATTTTTTCAAAACAAAGTAAGTTTTTAGCCCTTTATTTTTTAGTGATTTATTTTAGAAGTGTAATGTGATAAAATACATGTGAAACAGTTGATGTCCAAGGCTTGTTTCACACAATCAATTATAAATAACTCATAATTATGTTCCAGAGGCAGTGGCAGTCACCCTATCCGTACTAATATCAATATACTTAATATGAATTCGAAAGAGTCTCTGTCTGTGCGTTTGTTTGTTATCTTTTCATGGTTAAACAGCTGAACAGATCTTGATGAAACTTGCTACAGAGATAAATTGTATCTTAGTGACGAACGTAGGTCACTTTTTTGTATGGCAGCTTCGCAGGGGTATCACCTACAACTGCGAAGCCGCGCGCAGCAGCTAGTAATAAAAATAGACAATAATCAATTTGGGTGTAGTTTTGCATAGGTCATTGGTCATTGTTATCATTGGTGCGCTGGATGTACTTAGCTACTTTTTATTTTTAGAGTTGAGTTTGAGCTGCTATATGTCTGAACATTTAAATAATTTCATTATAGCTTTTTGTTGCAGACCTGAAGATGAATAAGTTGACATTCCACCTTATTGGAGCGATGCAGTTTGGCTATGGGTGTTATTATGACTACACTTATGTTAATGTACCAAGTACATCACGAGTAGTGCCCAACTTTGGGGGCAAGTTGAAATATCTGACCTATTTAAATGCGGTAAGAATACATTGGTTTAACATATTCACATTTAATATTGTACTAGCTAGAAAACCTTCATGATTATTATACTTATATCTGTATTTTTAATTTACAGATGATTCAAACTGCATATTTCACAATGGCTCTGCTCAATGATCTAATAGGCAGCAATGAACTGTCACCGACAGACAAACCACTGATAAGACGCCTGAAAGATTCTTTGTTTAGTGCTCTTGCATTTCCTGTAGCTGTATTTGTCAGTGTTACTTTTTGGGCTCTCTACGCAGTTGACAGGGAGCTTATTTTGCCAAAAAGTTTGGATGCATACTTCCCGACATGGTTGAATCATGTTATGCACACCAATATTGCCATATTCATCCTGATAGAGCTTGCTACATCATTTAGAATGTATCCATTAAGGAAGTTTGGTTTATCGATTCTGTGTACCTTCATGCTTTGCTATGTAGTGTGGGTCCATGTGATTTGGTACAACACTGGCCTCTGGGTGTATCCAGTTCTCAATGTGTTGAACTGGCCGTTGAGAATCATATTTTATTTGCTGAATTTGGTCTTTGTGTGCTCTTTCTACTCATTGGGTGAGAGATTGAACTCTGCATTTTGGTCTAAAGAGGTTGAGGAAACTGTAAAGTCTGGAAAGAAAAGGGCTGAATAAGTTCTACCTGTTTTAGAATTAGCTTAGAATAGCTTTAGCAGTTTAGCTTGTTAAGGGTTGCCTAAAAATTTTATTGGTGAAAGGTTATATTAAATTGTAATTTGAGAAAAGATAATGTGTAAAAAGCTACAACTATATAAATATCTCTAGCCCCAGTATATTTTACCTGAAAATCATTTATACCAGCCACAGTAAATTACTCTTTGTACTATAATGAAAACCAACCTTGGCCAATCAATTTTAGCCAGTGATTTTATGCATTTCAAGTAGGAAATTTTATGCTGTATGTTTTGTAAAATTGCTTAGATAATTCACTCTATAACTATGTGAAAACAAAACAATACACAATAATTAGGGTCAGCAATTATTACATTATGTATGTAAATCAGCAACTATTCTTGTGTTAGGTAAGTGAAGGTAAGAATGACTGACACTTGGGTTGATATTTTGTCTAACTATTTAGAGGCCTATCACAAAATGATATTTTCGACGTCGTCTGTGCCGTCTACACATCGGACTATGTAATTTATGTAACATTTTGTGCAATCGTAATTAGGTCTATTCAAAATAAATAATAGTTAAAAAAACTAAAAAACACGCTTTATATAGAAAATAAAACTAAAAAATAGAAAATATTTTTTAATAAATGTAAGTAAGAAAAAAATGTTTTATTTAAAAAAAAAGCGTGGGGTGCATGGTGTCAATAGTTATAAATATTTCATTGACAGATATGAGAAGAAGGATTATCATTTCGATAATATCTTCCACGCTTTTTTTTAAATAAAACATTTTTTCTTACTTACATTTATTATAATTTATTTTCTATTTTTTAGTTTGGTTTTCTATATAAAGCGTGTTTTTTAGTTTTTTAAATTATTATTTATTTTTTTATTATTTACTTTTTAGTTTTAGGATAATCAGATATGTTTTTAATTTTTATTTAATTATTGCATTGTCATCGGTCTTTGACAGGTGTGCAAAATTTGAATGAAATCTGGCCGTTTAAAGTGGGTCAAAATCGCGTCCTAAGGAGTCTGTTATAAACATACAAACATACATACAAGTGAATAGCTTCACTTACACTATATAAAGCGTATAAAAAAGGATTCAAATAGCATATCTTAAAAACTTAATAATATAAATGTAGAAAGGAGTACACCTAGTTCTGAACGATTTTAGTAGTTTTATGGAGTAAAATGGTTTTTATTTTTGTAGATATTCTATTATATTTCAAAATGCAGAGGCCCCTCAAAACTCAAACACTATTTAAGATATATTAATATATACTTTTAATTTCCTCTGTTTAGTAAAATTCAGGATAAGATAGATAAGAACAAAATTGCAAAAAGCGATGTCGCTATGAACTTAACTGACTAATTATTTTTTACCATGCAAAAATTTAAATTGTCGAATCTCTGATTAGAACGCCAAATATGAGCATTTAATTAAAAAATCACGGACGTACATTATGTAATAGGCCTCTTACTAGGGTGTTAATACGTAATTGTTTTTTAAAGAATTGTGCTGTGAATTTAACAGTTATGTATCTCATTGTTTACAAAATCCTTTGTCACAAAATATACGTAATTACGAAATTGGTTGTGATAAAATTTATTAGCAATAAATAACTCAGAAATATCACAGCTCACAGCCTCACAGCTCCAGGTGGTAGTAACTCTGCCTTCTGCGCTGAAGGTTGTGGGTTCGATCCCAATCCAGTACAAACATTTCTGTGATGAACATGGATGTTTGTTCTATGTCTGGGTGTTATAGAATATGTATTTACGAGTTTAATAGTATCTAAATAATTGCTGATTACAAAAATATTGTTAAAACATGTTTCCATAAAAAAACTAATCATAAATAGGGGTTTTATCGTGTCCTCGTGTGCCGCGGGACAAAAGTTTGTATGATCTCCATGTATTTGTCTCGGGTCTAGGTGTAGTATTGTGCATGTGAGAGTAGATGAGCAAATACGCCATTTAAGATTTATTTTTTATTGTTATACGTAAAGCTTGTAAGTAAACCTACCTGCTCCTTATATTATTTATTTTAGTGTTATCGTCGCACCGCGCTGCTTCTCGTATTTAAACCTCCATTATTGGTTTTGCTGTAAGAGCTCGTAGGTTTAGTTTGATTACTGACGTTTAAGACGGTCATCAATAATATGATTAGTAGCTATCTTATAGATCAACAAAGATAAGTAACGTGCGAAGTCAGTACCTGGATAATGTATACCCATTCAGACCGTAGTGGTATTTTTACCTACATACATATTTACTACTATTTATGCTTATGTAGTAAGGAGAATGCTTAGGAGGCCTGTGACAACGCGCCGACCTGCGGCCTACATTTTGTAATTTATGTAGCACTTAGTGCAGTTGTAATTACTTACGTTTATTTAATGTTTTGTATTTTATTAGATATTTAACATAATGTATAAAATTTAATTTAAGAAATTAAATTTTCAAATTTCATTTAAGAAATTAAATTTTATGCGCTTTGTGTTAAATGATAAAATACTGTTCATTCTAGTATACATTTTACTTAATAATTTGAATGTAATCAGGATAAATTTACAGCTAATTCTGAACGTTTTTAATAGTTCCAAACTTTCGTGAGTTGTACTATACTACATTTTGATAAACATGGGCTTTACTCAGCTTCAGTGCGAACCGTGAACTCGAGCGGCAACGAGCGGACCGCGGATCAAACTCACCCTGATGAAGATTCTCTAGATGAATCGAAACAGTGTCGGTGCCTCCATCGACAAAATAATACATGAGTAAAGCCCGTGTTTATCAAAATGTATGTTTTTAATAGTTTTCTGGTATTTTTTATTTAATTTGCGTAGTACAGTAGTTTTCGTTACTTTGGTCAAGAGATAAGTTGGTGGTACTGTAGGCGCTAAGAACGGTAGTTAAGTTGTGATGGGGAGATATTTGTGCGGCCTAATGACTTACCCACCAACGCTGACCACTAGCTCTTACCACGATATACATTAAAAGGAACGTTGTCTTGTAATTTATTGAAAAATGTACGCGTTGTAATTTATTATTAGTAGGTAGGTATATATTTTTTTATTTGATAACTTGATGATGTTTTTATTGATTTCTTTTGTAAGTTTTATACAATGTATTTTGCAGATTAACTTATTTTATTATACATTCCATAAGTGTGCATTATATAATATGTAGGAAAATAGAATAGTGATGTATGTATGTATGAATTAATTTTTGAATAAATTTAATAAAATAAGTCAGTCTTGGTGGGTACTATCACAATGTCAGATATTATGCCTAAGCAGTAGTGTTCAAACATTATTTGTATGTAGATTTGAAGGGCACTGAACTGGAGTATATGAAATAACTGGGCGTCAAAAGAACGTAGGTTTAGGGCCGGCAGATGTAGAAAAATTTCGACCTGTAGGTAAGTTCAAATTTTAATTCGTTACAACATGGAGTATATTGCAAATTAAATTATATTCTCACTGGGTGCCTACTTAAGTACATGCGAGTGCCTGTTTTGCCTAAACATTATATCAATAATGTGTTCATAAAATTGCTTATCTACTTATTAATTCGGGTAGATACTGATTTAAGCAATGTTTTTAATAAACTGTTGAAACAACTTGATCTTTTATTTAAAAATGATTGACAAGTATTCTGCCTACATTGATAGATAAGTAATTACTTTATGGTTGAAGATATTTATTTTCTCACAAGAATTATTAATTCACTTACAGAGAAAAAATAAAAATAACTTAATATTAGAGTGCCTTACAGCGTTAACATAGGATATTAGTTGTAAAAATAATTCTAGTTATAAAAAAACAATATACTTAGCTGTAAAAATAACAATTACAAGAACAAAAACAGAAAATATAGATATAAAAATGGGTACGTACTTTACGTAGAATACAATAAAAATACAATAATTACAATACAATAACAGGACCGTTTCAAACGATCTATAGAGAGCTCAATTGATCCAGATCACAATCAGTGCCAAGACGTAGGTACCATTGCCACGTTCAAAGGTCACGTTGATACGTTGAGCCCGATAGCAGTCAGATTTTTGGTCACGCGATGTTTGCATCAGACACTTTGAAATAATTTGTGAAAGTATTATACTACTAGAAGTCCTTTCCGAATTTTGGGATGTACGTCCATATCGTGTCGACGTTCGATAAGTTAGTACCGTTATTACCTACCAACATAAGATAATTAATAAATAAAAATAATGACGGACATTTCACACAGCATCATCTAGCCCCAAAGTAAGCAGAACTTGTTTTATGGGTAGGTACCACATGACTGATGACTATTAACTTGCATACTTTCAACTTTTTATGTAAATACATATAAACATAAACACCCAGATCCGAGATAAATACTTGCGGATCATACAACATTTGTTGGCAAGAATCGAATGCGTAACCTTTTGCGGCCCGCTGCCCTCTGCGCTATAGGAGTCGTCAAAATGAAAGCTTTAATAACGATCCTAAGCATGAGCTGATTCAAATGAGCCCAAACACGGGTATTCTATCTACTCAGTCCCTACGAAGTTCCATAGAACAGCTCCTGACTCCGTCATCGGATCGCTATCACCATAGGTAATATAACACTATCTTTCTTGACAGGGATGCAAAGTCCGCCTATTTGTTAAGGAGTTCGGTTGAACAGCTTCCTAAACTATATCAACTCAGCTCGATATCACCATAAGTACTAGTTATGTACCTACTTTGTGTAAGTAGGTACATCAAGGTAATACAAGGAAACCTCTTATAAAAATGAGAGTTTTCCTTGTATTGTATTCCTTGTAATCTTCCACAACAGACGATACGGTAATTTGAATTTATCAACTGTCAATTTAACTGAATTTAAAGAACAGTATCCCAGTTACACGTATCATTTTCATTAATACATCGTTCTTATCTATAGGTACAGACGACAATTCAGTCGACCATTTCAACATTTCAACGACGTTTCGTTATCGATATATCGAAATCGGTTTGCCGAATAGACGTCCAGACCAATGAAGTCAAGGAAACTAAAATGCTTTAGTTTTTACGTTGTATCATGAAATTACATACATATTTAAGGAGAATAAAAATAGTTTTGGAAAAAACAAAGCACTTTCATGACAGCCTTCATACATTTTTAAACATTATAGCTTATTTTTAACTTCAGCTCTTTGCTTGTTCTTTTTAAGTTTTAACTTCAGCTCATTGCGAGCGGCAACAAGCGGACCACGGATCGAAGATGAATCGAAACAAAAAATTATGTGAGTAAAACCAGTGTTTATCAAAATCATCTTTATAACTATTTTCTTCCTTTTTGAAGCCCTATCTGTTTTAAATTTATGAATTCCAGAATTTTATGCAGGTAAGTAATCGTCCAACAAACAAACAAAGCCAAATCGCCCATGTTGCTTCTGTGATGTCCGCTCAAGGTAAGGTAAGGCATTATAGGCATTATATATACCTATTGGGCTTGACTTTAGTAGTGCGTCGCACGAATTGGAGGGTGAAAAGACTCACATCTGGTAGGGTTTTGCTTTCTGATTACATATTTACCGCTAATAACATTAGGTTATTCTTAGTTTTCGAGAAAATAATAAAACATTTTTAACCTCAAATCAAATAAATCAGATAAAACCCATTTTCCCCATTGTCATAATCCGTTGCATAATTTTTAAGATCTAAGCATACATCGGGACAGACAGACAGCGGGAGGCCACTTTGTTTTATACTATGTAATGAAGTTATTACTGTCCTCTGGCAGTGATCTGGATCAGTTGAGCAATCTATAGATCGTCCTTAGATAGCTCAACTGATTCACGTATATTTTGTATTATTGTATATTATTCTGTAAATTTCTGTAATTATTTATGTAAATAAACTCATACTAAAATAAATATTGATGTTAAGAAAACGCGACGGGCCCAGGGAAACGGATTTCAACTCCAAAAGTACTTACTAATGTGTAATATTTAATTAAAAATCAATAAATTCTCAAAGAGCTTTTATTATGTACATTTATAAGTACAAAGGTAATGAAATAAAATGTCTAGTTATCAAAATTAAGTACTATAAACAAAACAGGAATATTCTATTATTTCACCTTATTTACTAAAATCTACGACAATACAATTATTACCTACGACTAGAATTTATATATTATTAGATAGGTACAATTACAAGTAAATAAATATTTTACTGTTATTATTTATATTAGCAGTTATACCTAGCAGAAGAAGTTCTTGGAAACAAATTAAAATAAGTGTAAGCAAATAAATCTGCTATATGTATGTATAAAACAATATAAAAACAATAGTGTGTAGTGGAATGTTGAAAAATGCAGTAAGCAAAGTATTGCAAAAATATTATTTTTTTGGCATCTATTTCAATCATTTATTAAAACAGCTGATTGCCACAATATACTATGTACTTCAGGGAGCTATTAACTGCTCAAAAGGTGATTGATTATTATTTGATTCAACAGATACATTCACTAGGTTTCATAAAGTCTATTCCCACTAGTTCAGTGGTCCAGTTCAGTTGACTGAACTAGTGAGAAATCTCACTAGTCCGGTCGACTGAACAAACGAGAAAAGAAATCTCACTAGTTCAGTCAACTGAACTGGACAACTGAACTAGTTGGAATAGACGTTTCATAATGGCTGAATAATAAGTACTCACTTACTTATTTTCGAGTACCTTATTATTTTGTTAGTAGACTACTTGATTTAACTTTACTTACAATTATAATAGGCAAAAACAAACATTAAATAATGCAGATTAGCTTTGAATATTGTTAGACAACTTCTTGTATCACTAGAATATTTTTTTACATCTCTATATTGTTTGGTCAAATCTCAATTTGAGGCTACGTAACTACATATAATTTCGAGACATGTTTTCTTAAAGTACGCTGACAGATAAAATATTTTTGAAGTGATAACTTCTTAAGGGAGGGTAAACCGCTTCGTTACGTAACGCGTTACGGCGCCAGTCTGTCTAGCTTCCCTTTCTCGCACGCACACGGCAGCGGTAGGCAGGCTCCTCCTCTCTCACTCTAACCCACAGCGTTAGTTAGATTAGTCTGAGTTATCACTTCTGTCGGGCGACTCGAGACACACACGTTTTTTTTTAAATAACGAAGAATAATTGTATAGATTAATATACTGTTCTAGATAGATCGTAAATAAACACTTTTACACTATATATTAACAGTTAAGCCTCTATTTTTCCTTCGCTAGCTACAATCATGTTTTGATACTACAACTATTAAACATTGTTAGAGAAGATTAAGCTATTTATAAACCTCACGTAAAACGTGCTACGATCTTTTTCATAAAAAACTACCAAAAAAATTCAACTGTGCGTTCATCGAAACATCTCGAATAAGCGTATATCGTTACTTGGCTTTATACCTTATTTGTACTCGTACATTGATCACTATAACGTCTCAGGTCGGTGTCCACCAAAAACAGAGTTTCTTCAAACCGTATAGAACATTCCATAAAACATCAGTCAATAAATTTTTCTATGAGAAAAGAAACGGTACGTTCTGATTTTCATAGAGAAATACACTAAAAGATTCTACTATCAGATTTTATTGGAATCTGGCTTCTCATTGCATTTATTTCTTATTTAAATGACAAGATCACCTTTGAAATGTACGAATGAGGTAAATCGTATGAGCCGGTAGTGGCTATTTCCGGTTTTTAACATCATCAGGTACATTCATCATAGCCGATCTCACAAAGCGTATATATATCCATACACTTGAGGATAATGCTGTTCGTGCTAGGTAATGACCGGGGTAACATTTTCTGTTTGCACATTTACGAACACCCAGTTTTGAGCGCACAGCAGCGCCCCTAGCGAACTTTTTCATCAACACACTTTATTTTTCTGTCTTTTACGTGCACGTGCCACCGCCGCGTATAATACCCATGTCTTGGCAAGCAACCCTTTCGAAATCGATAACGGAGGAAGTTATTCACGAGATAATTCGCACCTCGTCCTCGCTTTGGTGGACACGGGGCCTCGCTAAATATAATTTCGAACGGCAACAGCTTACCAGGTACGCTATGAGCTACGTTTTGATCTTCCGGCCTACTTTGTGATGGCCGTTTTTCTTCCAACCGTTGGCTTGAACGTCGCCGTTGGCGGCTCGCACGCCGAACGAAGAGGTCTTGCTTTTGGATTCGAACAACACGTCCGAATCCGTTTCCGTTTCTGAGAGAAGATCCTTGCTTGTGACTGGAAAGAAAAAATAAACATGAAACGCCAAGCGGAGTGCCTCAAGGATATCCTGTTCTCTTCTTTTTATAGTTTTCAATTACGGTTTTAATTTAAATATCTGTCTGTTGCACACCTACCTTCCGAGACAAGTTTGCGCATGAACAATAAATAAATAGTCTCTCAAACGGCAATGGAAAATACCGCGAAGAAACAGGCGGCGGTATTTTTTACATGATTTAAAAAAACAACGTGTGCAATTCACACATGGTAGAAGTGAATCCTTCAAATATTTTGGCTTCAAGATAATGAGACTATTAAGAATATAAGAAACACTGCATAATGCTTCCTTCCCATTTTCTCCCACGTTAAATCTTATGAATTTATGTGTCTGTTTCTTTTTACAGTCGCATTTTCGTTTCATCGACTTTCAAATCACATGCTAAAGAAGTTTTCACTTCAATAATAAGCCACGCCCATCAATCCGCTTTAAGTCAGCGTGGTGAAAGAGATATTCTCATGAGAACACGTAGAACATTTTAGTACAATGTTCTCAGAAGTTCTACACTAGTGTCATAGTGTAAACAGTGATGGTTGGTACTTGGAATACTGACATGGTTTGTCTTCTGCGTCGGCCAGCGGCAGCAGTCGGTATGCAGAGCGCGCGCGTGGCTTACGTACTGCACAAGCACGCCGCACGCCGCGGGCGGCGCCACAAACGCAGCCGCCCGCCGCGCACAGCGCTGCCACGCCGCCCAGACCCGCGTACACCACCGACCAGTCTGACACAACACAACACGCATTATAAATAAACCACAAAATAAGGATAGTATGTGTATGTGTGATTATTAAGATAGTAAGTGTGTGAGGGAATCTTAGGATGGTAAGTGTGTGTAGTTATTAGGATAGTAAGTATGTGTGTACGTATTAGGATGATTGTGAGGAATCTTGAGTAGGAATCTTAGAATGGTCAGCTTGTGTAGGAATCTTAGGATGGTCAGTGGTCTAGAAACCTCAGGATGGTAAGTGCGTGTAGAAATCTTAGGATGATAAGTATGTGAAGGATTATTAGCATAGTTAGTGCGTGTAAGAATCTCAGGATGGTAAGTGCGTGTAGAAATCTTAGGATGATAAGTATGTGTACGATTATTAGCATGGTAAGTGCGTGTAAGAATCTTAGGATGGTGAGTGTGTCTTGAAACCTCAGGATGGTAAGTGCGTGTAGAAATCTTAGGATGATAAGTATGTGTAGGATTATTAGCATGGTAAGTGCGTGTAGTAATCTTAGGATGGTGAGTGTGTGTGGAATTAATATGTTGGTTCAATTCAACTCAGTTTATGTAGGAATCTTTGGATGGTAAATGTGTGTAGGAATCTAAGGATGGTCAGTGTGTGTAGGAATCTTAAGATGGTTAATGAGTGTAGAAACCTTAAGTGGTAAGTCTGTGTAGAAATCTTAAGCTGATAAGTGAGTGTGGGATTATTAGCATGGTAAGTACGTGTAGGAATTTAAGAATGGTGAATGTGAGTGGCATTATTATGTTGGTAAGTGTGTGTGGGATTATTAGAATGTAGAAATCTTAGGATGAAAAGAATGTATGGGATTATTAGTATGCTAAGTGCGTGTATGAATCTTAGAATGGTTAAGTGTGAGACTTTTATGTTGGATTATTATGTTGGTGTGTGTGGTTTTTAGGATGGTAAGTGTGTAAGATTATTATATCGGTGTGTGTGGGATTATTAATTTTGTAAGTGTGTGTGGAAATCTTATGATGGTAAGTGTGTGTGTGACTATTATGTTGGTAAGTGTGTGTAGTTACCGCAGTCGGGTCCCGCGTCGGGGTCCAGTTGCGTGAGCAGGCTCTGCATCCAGAAGGCGTCGCAGCGGCACGTGCGCGTGGCCCGCTCGCACGCGCCGCGCCCGCTGCACGCCGACAGGCAGCGCGTGGAGCGCACGCGCGCAAGGGGCTCCACCGCGCGCACAGCCGCGAGAGATAACGACAACGCGATCGTACCTTCTATCACCTTATTCTACAACATTACAAACGTTTCAAGCCAGGGCGTCTCTGCGAACAGATTTTGATATGTCTATACCATCCAGGGGGCCTACTCTTGTAACCGATAAACGATATATCGGGTCAATAATCGTGCAAAACCCTACTCTTAGCTACATCGTTTCGACTCCTCTTGAGCAATGGAACGAAAGACATGTCGTAATCCTCTACAGCAGACGCTGAATAAGACGATGAAGACGATGACTTGAATTTGACAAGAAAATAACAGTCCATTCGACTGAATTCAACGTGCAATTCAACAACTTTATCGTTTCGGGTACTAATGAAATCGACAAACGGTTTTCATAATTTTTAATAAATAAAATTTGACAACATGCCGAATAATTTCACACAGCATCATCTGGCCCCAAAGTAAGCAGCGTTTGTGTTATGGGTACCACATGACTGATATACTAGTTAGAATCAGTTTTTTTGTAAATACATACATATTATACACACCAGACCTGAGATAAATATTTGCAGATCATACAAATATTTGTACCGCATATGACGTTTTCTTGCCGGAATTTCCCAGCCGAGGCAAACGACGTCAGTAATATATTATGATCTGAGTAATCTTAGCATTCAAAACTTTCATGAGTTCATTCTATTGTTTTGAGATACACGGGCTTTTAATCAAGTATTATTTTGTCAATGGAGGCACCGACACTGTTTTGATTAATCTATAGAATCTTCATCAAGCAAGCAAGCTAACCGCGGATCAAACTCACCCTGATGGAAGATTTTGAAAATCCGAACAGTGCCGGTGCCTCCATCGACAAAATAATACATGAGAAAAAGTTTATTTCTGAAGATGTACTTAGCATACTTACATTTTCAGACAAGAAGAAAATCAGTTGCGTATTCCCCGAATCGATTTCTCCCCTGATTTCCGTCACGTTAACTTGCGTATCCCCCTTCAGTAATAGCGTTATTTTCTGAACGAGCGAGTCGAGTTGTCCTTGCGTGAAAGTGGATACAGGAGTGTTCAGGGTCATTTCCATAAGACTCATCTCTATTGGGTCCGGTTTGACTTGAACGCTGACTGTGTCCCGGTCAGATTCCCCTTGATCGTCTGTTACTGTCAACTCGAATACGTATCGGCCTGATTCTATGTTTGTTAGCTGAAAAAGACAAGAGCAAATACAAATGTTTTTATTTCGTTTCCAAAAGATACATAAATGATAAAAGACTACTTTTCATAGAAAATTTAGCTCTTGTTTGGGTTAATTTTAACAGTTTTTGAGGTAATAAATTCATAATATATATTTTGAATTGTGTTTTATTGTGTTATAGTACTATATGTTTGTTTCCCAAATAAATAATAAAAAGTGTGCGTCTCGGGACGCCCGACAGAAGTGATAACTTAAACTAATCTAACTAGCGCTGTGGGTTAGAGTGAGTGAGGAGGAGCCTGCCTACCGCTGCCGTATCCGTGAGAGAAAGGGAAGCCAGAGAGATTGGTTGGTTTTGCTGGCTGATTGCTGGTTGGTTTACGAGTATATCAAGGTTCTTTTACGGGCTAGACAAAATCCGTAACGGTTTGTGAAATCGTTAGGTTTTGGTGTTTTCCTTGGGTTAGTGAAAAAGGGCATATGGCTCTTAATAATTTGGTATTTTAAAAACATGATAATGTACAATCCATGTCATTGAAATTACAGTAATGCAGAAATGACAGTAATTAAAGTCTATTTGGAACAGATTCATCCCAAGCTTTTTTGTCATCTACTTAATTAAACTGACAGCAAATACTAAACATAAAACAAAGGAAAGTAAAAAAAAAAAAAAACAAATTTGTTAAATGTCTGTTTTGCTTCAGATACGAATCAGCATAAAATAAAATAGCCTCGGTTCCAGAAACATCCATATTTCCCTATTATCTTTAACATGCCTAACAGAGGGAGCAGCGAGTTTTTCCCTATTTCAAGTATTAATATATTTTTTTTTATATAAAATATTTTGTTCTGAACATCCATCAGACTTTAATAAGTATATAAAACACTGTCTTTTATCAAATGTGACATCAAATATGATGTTAATATTTGCAGCACTCCCTAGAACAGAATGCTGCTATGAAAGTAGTAGACTGAAGTAAACGAGTCTAGCGGTATCTATCTACGTCAGTTAAGTGACGGATCCTTTTATTTATTTATACTCCTAATATATATATATTTTTTGACAGCGTATGCCACAGAACTAAGTCTCTTCGACAATTTATCTACGTGCGGGCCACATTGTAGCTAATGCCTAAGAACACTGAAACCAAAGTAACTATGTCTGTCTGTTTGTTATGTTTTCACGACTAAACCGCAGAATCGTTTTTGATGAATTTTGGTATAGAGATAGATGGGACCTTGGAGAAAGACATAGGCTACTTTTTATGTACAATGCGTGCGAAGCCGCGGGCAGCAGCTAGTTTTCTATATTTTCGTTTTTAATTTTTACACATACGAGTTTAACATTGAGCAGTATAAAACGAATGCTTTAGTTTTTTTCTCGTTGTAGTTTTACAAATTTAAAGATTGTTTATTTACATCATTAAAATTAGTAAGTCGTCGCTTTAATTAAAATAAGTTTAGGTAAATCTATACCTAGAAAAGAGCTTAACCTGACTGATTGGCTGATTCATCATCGCCGAGCCGAAACCGCTGAAGCTAGAAAGCTGAAATTTAGAAGGGAGCCTTCTTTTACAGCAAAACTACCCACTAAGGCAGGATTTTTTGAAATTCAACCCCTAAGAGAGTGAAAAGGGTGAAAACGAATGTATGAAACTTTTTAACGCGTGATGCGATTTGCTTGAAACTTGATATGATTAAATAAAATGCAAAATAAATGGACACAATGGGGTGTCAAAGTTGGTATAGGAACTGTTTAACGGGTGGTGTGATTTCTTAGAAACTTGGTTTGGATACTTAAAATGCAAATTAAATGGACACGTGTTTCAGGATTTTTTATTATAACTCTCATTAAGGGATAAAATGGGGTGTGAATGTTTGTATGAAAAGTTTTTAATGTTTGGGGTTCCCACCAATCACCACGTGTCACTCACGTGATTGGTTTGAAACTTTGGCAAGGAGATAAATTGATCCTGGAGATGGATATAAGCTACAGTTAATTTTTAAAAAATGCCGACGAAGTCGCGAGCAACAGCTAGTTTATATATAAATTATGACTGACAAACTATCCTGGCCGAGGCGTCTGATTAAAATCGTAGTTACATGTTTGTATGTGGTAAAATTATTCTGCAGCTTACCATCAACGCTGGTTGCGCGTCCGACCCTAGTATAACATTTCCAGCGGCTAACCCAGATCCGGATCGAGTCCATTTCCACGTCACTATTCTGAAGTCATCGGAGGACATGGATCCGTTTAGGATCAGCACCGGTAGAGGAAGGTACAATACTTTGTCGCCACCCGCGTTCGCTTTTGGAGGACTGTTTTTATCTGAAAATTACATGAAAATGTGTAAAATAAAATATTGTTGGTTGTGTATTATACCTAAGTATATATTTCTCAGATATCGGGATCTATCATTTTAATAAAAACATGTTGACGACTGTAATTCCCGGTAGACACCTCAGATTTCTATTTACTTAGTTCTTTGAGGATATCTAATGGGGGTAGTGAGAGGCACGTCCAAACATAATATTTAGCTAAAAATTAGGTTTTACATAGTAGTTAGTATTCCGTAAAAATAATACTGTGTTCTCATGAATATGAATAAATTAATATTAGTGTAATAAAGTTTGGTATATTCGTAAGAAACAATTATCATCTTCGCCATTATAAATACTTATAATCAAACAAGAATGTTCTTTCGTAAGTATGTACACATAAAATGAAACTCATGCAACTCATACAGAATTAAGGGCTTTTTCCGAAGCGTTTTTTTGGCGCGTATAAGCTCGTTTAGGAGAGTATATATGAACATAAATATAAATATTGCAGGACAATATTATTATATAAAATATGTGTGCATTTTGCCACAACTTGTACGAGCGTTGAAGCGCTTATAAGCTCGTACGCCGAGAGCGAACCGGGAGAATGTTTCCTCGTCGGAATCTAGATAGCTACTGTGTGTACTGAGCTACGAGCTAACACGCGCGTTTGGTTCGGTAACGTAAAATGTGGCGCGTGTAAGCTAAGATACGAGTTTGGAAGATACGAGTTTATACGCTTAAAAAAAACGCAAGTCTGAAACCGCCCTTACACATGCAGTATACGAAATGAAACAGGACTATCTATACAGTATGTTTACATTATATATTTACAATATACTTGTCTTTCATACAAATTATCAAGCTATAGAACGAATCACGTTAGACCAGTGTTATTAATTTGAACTTTATATCGAATAGCCGGATATTAAGTTTTATCATCATACAAGATTAAAACAAATTTGACAATTAAGCGCATGGCCACGTACAGTGAAGGCTTCCGAAGTCAGTATTGATAAGAATGACCACTGGTCAGGTCCCAAGCCAATTCAATACCATCTAGTTAGAAAAACAAAGAACATTCTATTGGGGTTTAAGCTTTTTTTTAAGGTTTACAAATCGGGCTATCGTTATTCACTGACCTCTGCCAAAAATGCCCCCGTTGAAGGTTAATATTTATCTAACGAATATTTGTATCGAAAAATTGTTTAAGAAACATTTTAAACCGAATATCCACTTTAGAAGAGGTATCCCTAAAAAACATTATTTCGAAGTTTTTATTTTGTACTAGCTGACCCGACAGACGTCGTTTATTAACTATGAATATTGAATTCGAATTGGTATAATCTGTCAAACGACTGACAGTTATATATGTCAAACGCCATGAGGTAACATTAGAAAAGTTTATATTGGCCTCAATTCTGTTGGCACAAACCTAACAAATTTTAGCTAAAATTAAGTTTTGGACTGTCAAATTAACCTTTGGTATTTTGCTGCTACCAACTTATCCTAATTAAATGTAATCTAACTTAATTAAGCGTTCCTAATTTAGTTAGATGGTACCAACCGAGTAGGGTTTTTCAAATGCTATGACGAACTAAATATATTTTAGACAATTCCTAATTTTAGAAATGAACCAACCGAATTGCCACCATTGTCAAAAGCGCTAAGGTTACATTTGAAAAGTTAATATCGTCGCTAAGCTTTCTTAAATTTTCTAATTTTCCACGCAACTTTCTTAGTTTTTCATAAGAACCTTCTCCTGAAAATTACAAACACAACAAAAAAAGAATTAGCGAAATCGGTCACGCGTGATGCCGTGACCAAGGGAAATAGGGATTCATTTTTATAAATCTATATTATTTCGTAAGGGATACTAATAAGTCATAACGTGCAAAATTATCACGAATAAACTTATAGTCTACGAGTAGGAGCTCTGATTACGAGCGGACAGACAGACAGCCAGACAGACATATAAAGGTTCCTTGTGGACTTCAGAACCCTAAAAAGAACACGATGTATCGTAAATCCACGAGATAATTACTTACTCTGAGTAACAGTAACAGACACGTTATCCGTCGCCGAGTTCCCATTATCGTCCAGGACAGTCAGAGAGAAGACGTACTGCCCTTTAGTGAGAGCTGTGGCGTTCGCGACAGACTCGTTAAAACTGATAATGTTAGAGTTAGTAGGACCGGAGAGACAGCGCCACGTGTAGGCGACGATGCGGTGGTCGTCGTGAGATGCTGACCCGTTGAGTGTGATCCACGTTTGAGGGAGGGAAATGAACTGCAAATAGTTTCTGATAGTAATCCCCGCATGCGCTATCGTAAAGCTTCCCTTTTCTTACAACATATAAACGTTAGTAGTATTAATCAGTTGGTTTTTCTATAAAAATCAAAACGGACCGTTTTCTTTTATACAAACTGACGGTTGCTAATTATTATCGGATGTTTGTTTCAATAAATAAATTATTTATTGATTTGCGTATTGTAGGATTCCGACTTTATTCACTTGCGCATTTTTTTGGTGAATTAATACAAAAACGCAAATCTCTTATTACAAATCAATAAATGTCAAATCTAACAATCAAATTATTATTCAAACGTGTTTATGGTTCTGCTGCTTCGCTGGACTAATTAAATATCGTAAAATACGAACGATCTTATTATGTATGTACTAAATTACTTCTTTTTCTTTGTTAATGCATGTGACATAATAAAGTCAATTTTGCCAGTGTCAAGTGTTTATACTCTTTATAGTGAATTTGTCTGTTAATAAAGTCTTAGTCGACGGTCACTTCTAAACGTCACGTAACGGACATTTGTCAATTCTATACGTCAACGCGGAATAGCCGCCCAGAATTTTCTCGGGATTCCTCGTCGTTCCAATCACATTGCACCATAATACACTTATAATTCAACTGCCCATACTTGTCCTATGTGGTCACAATTTATTCATTAAAATATCGCTAAGATTACTGTATAAAACATGTAATAAAACGAGTAAACGATATTAATTTAGAAGTGCTATGTTATTTCATGAAATGACATACGAAGAATACAAGCCTAAATTAGAGTGACCTTTTTAAATGACACTTCTTAAATTTACTAAATCGACGTTTGATTGACGTATGTTTTGGCTCATTTTAGATGCCATGTTTGGCAACAATTTGATGTAGAGTAAACTGCGGTAAATCCAAGGAATTGAATAGCTATTGGTTCTGTGTTTGGGTGTTATAAAGTATTATATGAATGTATTAAAAAAAAATATGATTATTCTATCAGTCATCTGGTCACCATAATACAAGCTATGTTTAGTTTGGGGCTGATTGTGTTGATGGTGTTGTGTGCATTGTCCACCAATATTTAATTTGAATTTTACTTATCTTTATTATTAGGATTACTATTAGAGTTAAATTTATCTACCTTACGTTTATTAAACCTAATCATACCCATGCATCTTTATATTAACCTTAATTTGATTGAGGAATGTTTTCTTTTTTGTATCTTAGTCAAACATTACAAGGTTTTTAAGATGTTTACAATTAAAAATATGTATTTACTTTAAAAATAATGAATATAAAAAAAAACAAAAAAAAATATATTTATTTATCTGGGCTTTATTTATAAGCAAAATAAGATCGTTCCTATTTAAAATTTTAGTTAGTCCGACGAAAAACAGATTTACAACCAATATCAGTAAGAATCGTAACTTATAGTAATCCATGGTCTACTTTATTTCTGGCTATCCCTTCGGGTGACGTAGTTATATAAACATAAGTTTGAAATTATGAAATCACTTATTTAAGGCGTTGCGCAAACGTAGACACTTTTTGTTGCCGACACGGCACACCATCACAGGAAACCGTAGTTGCTGTGTCCTGTCGCGGTGATCGGACACAGTCGCCCGTTGCTACTGGATATTAGTACAATTCGTTGCTTATTTCCCGTCAGTCTCACGATGGACGTCGATGAGTACAATTGTAAGGAAATTTGTTAATGTTGTTTGTGTCTTCAACTGACGACTTTTAGTTTCCAGTTTCCGAACACTTTTTGATCATCAATGAGTAAGTTTAAAGTGGGAGCAACTGAACACAAAAAATGTTTACGTATGCGCAGGGAGTGGATGATTTCATACTGGTTCTATAGAAAACAAATATTCATCGGTAGCTTGTATCTGACACGTTTGCGCCCTGCCTTAATGATTAGTTGATGCCACCGACTGTGACAGTAGGGTTAGGAGCATCATAAGTATATGTTACTAGCAATATTGACTGTTAATACAGATGATAATATGTCTAATTCCCAAAACCAGTTGTTGGTATAATAGTTATGTACATTTTCCCAAAACGGATCATGCATTGATGCAGCGCTCATCATGCTGTTAAGACTAAAAATCTAACAATTCACGTAATATACCTCCTTGAAGTTATTTTATTGAAACTATTTTCGAAAGATCGTAAACAAACCTTTTCCTTTTCAATTGACAATCCGAAATAATTTGTCTCTATGTGTTAGTGATTTTATGTATAGCAATGTATGTATACCTATACAAAAAAAGTATACATTTGTGTAGTATTTACATTTTTATTTATCAGTCAAGTAGTATATCAGTCATGTGGTACCCATAACACAAGCTCTGCTTACTTTGGGGCTAGATGACGCTGTGTTAATCTCCGGCATTATTTATAAATTTCACACAGCATCATCTGGCCACAAAGTGAAATTAATAAATAATGCCGGAGATTAATACAGCGTCATCTAGCCTCAAAGTAAGCAGAGCTTGTGTTATGGGTACCACATGACTGATATACTACTTATATACTTTTTTGTTAATACATTACATATATTAATAAAAATACCAAGACCCGAGACAAATACTTGCAGATCATACAAAAATTAGTCTCGCGTCAAGGACAAGAATCAAATGTTACTTATTTATTTGAAGTTTAGTAACCTGTTGTTACTAAACTTCAAACCTGTTGCCCTCCTTCTTTCTATCGTGTCATTAGTAATTTCGGATGTGGTGAAAGGAGATACTCCTCAGAGGCTCCTTTCGTTCACTTAGCACATATTTTTCTTTAGTATACTTACCGAGTCGGTACCGGCGTCGGCTATAGGTGGAGTATTAGTGGGTGGTTTGACGAACACATGCACTTCAGCCGTGGATGACTGACCCGAGGAGTCTGTCACTTTTAGCACAAATGTGTACACGCCTTCCGAAAGATTTGAAAGCTGAAACAGTAAACGATACAGTGTCATAAACTTTATCTGTTCTGCCTATTTCCTTATTTACAACGAATATCGTTCTATTCCAATCCGTATACGTCTCAGATTGCGTTTCATAAATAATTACAACCAATTCTGTCATCTGGATGGTTCAACAAAAAAAAGATTGTAATCGAATTTCTTCAGTCACGGTTCAATTTCAATCGAGTGAAAAGAATAGCCCTGCTTAGATTTTGTATTAGTTTTGTCATGACATAACATTGTCAATAAACGGATATTGACCTTTATAGTGTATTGACAATGTGAGGATTCACTTCAACAGATAAGTTGTTTACAGTGTACTATCGCTCAATTTGGTTGTATTTTATGTTCGTTACCTCATAACTCCGCCAATTTGATAAATTCTTTTTTATGTAAAAGGATATACTTTCCTAATGGTCTCATATAACCCAAAGTTTTAACAAAATCGGTTCAGAGCGTTTGAAATCAAAATAATTGTTAATAAAATTGAATAAATATGTCATCAAAGCAAACGAAATTTTTATATAACTTAATGAAATATAAATATATGAAGTTGGTTTTCTTTTTAATTTTTAAAACGTAATTATGTTATATCTTGCATACAAAAACTAGAAAATCTCTTCATCCTTTTGTCTTTGAGTAACTAGACAAAATGATGAGATGAGATGAGATTTTCTGATGTGAGTCAGGATGATTTAATAATAATAATTGTTGGAGCCAACAAGTACAAGAAGAAACCAAACCAGTTTCACGTTCGTTCCCCCTCCGCGACCGCGCCTAGGGGTTCTCCCTTAGCTGCGGAGTTAACACCGCCGCATGTCCGATTGTTTTATACTCGTTATACCTATTTACTAAAATACTTATATTGTAATACCAAGCCGGTAATAAACCATTTATACTCTTATATAGGTATAGATTTAGCTGTTTGTCTCTATTAGTTAGTTTATGCTTGTATTAGTATTTCTGAATTTCTCTTTCTCTCTGCCCCTTTTATGACTTCAAACCCACCCATTCGTTTTTAATATATCCCAAGGTTTGCTGGAAGAGAACTCTTCTTAGGGTTAAGCTCGCCTGTATACATGCCATTATTGCTTAAGTTGGTATTATGTAAATGTTTTGTGTACAATAAAGAATAAAGAGAGCTTAGGATATGTTTTCTCTCTGAATCTTAGCCCAGGACCCGTGTCGTCTAATAGCTCAGTTATTGTACATAACTAGCTGACCCGGCCACGCGTTCTGTTGAATTTAATTTTACACTGCCATCTATTAGAAAGTTATAGAACGTACTATAGGAAAACATTGAGGAAACATTGGAAATATTGAGGTATCGAGATTAAAACTAACCAATATTCATGAAAATGTATGAAGTAGTTTATCTCGGAAAAATATCGTGACGCGAGATTTTTGTATATAGATAAGTATTGTAATATCTTTCTTTTCTACTTAGCTCGTAAACGCTCTTTATGTACATATTATATTATTTTACTTACGTGAAGATATGTAACGAATTATACTGCTCAACATAAACAAGCTGCGTCTTTAACCATAATTATGGTATTCCATTTTACTTTCGTATCCTTGACTTCATACGGAGTTTCCGAGCAGTTTAATCTGAACACCATCACAAATTTCTACCACAGTTTACGATGTTTATTTATATTCATAACTTTCCATTGTAAAATCTTTGTTTACATTTTAATTAATCAAAATTGAAAGGTGAAGGAAGCTGTCAATATATTTCATAAATTCTCAAATTAGCGAGAGGTCTGCTAATATTACAATGAAAACTTTCATAACACTGTCTGGCTGAAACTTGAAATTCAAAATCCGTGATGGATTTGATATGCGCGATTTGCGCAGAAAATGAAGGGAGGACTGAAATATGTCACTCAGATCAGAGTTTTGAGAAAAAAAATGATAAAAAATATTATCTTCTAGTGGAGAGTAAAATGGGGGTCTGAGCCAATTCTAGGCAGGGAAACGCTACGGACCCATATGAATTAATGGACCAATGGTGACAAGGACCCGAAGACCTTATATTGATGAAAAGAGGAAGTCCCCATCTAACCAAATAAAAATACCAGAGACGGAAATAATCTTAATCATGAAACTATGTGTGGAACTCTCCGGTTGGTGAAACTCTAACATCTTCTAAAAGCCAAATGAAAGAAACGTACAAACTTTTAAATTAGCAGATCTATAAAATAACGGAAACTTCTGTGAATTATTATTTTTTTTTTATTTAATGTGTGATATTTTTGTTTAATATAGTAACTGTACTTATAAACTTTATTTTTCTTTCAAAGCAGAAAGCTTCTCTCAGTATATTTTTTTTAAATTTCAACTAAATTTAATAAATTAATTGCAGCGTATAATCCTCTTTTTATAAAAGGGGATTGTAATGCTACAGTATTGATGATGAAACTAGTAGGCACCTACTAAAAATTCAGACAGAATGCCATCGAATGCTCTCGAACTGGTGAGATAAAAGCATAGCTTAATGTATCCTGCAATCCGGTATAGCCTTATCAAAGTACCACAGAATACGTTACATTAGCTACGGCAAAGTACTGTTATCAGTACAGTTCGTCGTATAGTTCAGTGTTCGAAGGTGTCTTTGTTACCTTTTCACGGATCAGAACAAAATTTGGTAAGGAGATAGATTTACTTAAGATAATAATAAGAACGCATTAAAAAATTACATTATGAGTAATTCTTCATCTTATAGTGCCACTAGTTATTTTGAACCAGTGTGGTGAAAGGATTAAAATGCGCTTATATCAAAAGAACTGATAACATTATAAACCGATTAATTAAAATGATTACATTATGTACAAATAAGAATATGAATAAAAAAAATCAAGCATAATAAAAAGTACGTATTGTATCTTGTTTGTTTTTTTAGGCTACTTTTTATGTAAGTACTACGTGTGCGAAGCCGCAGACTTAATTGTGCACCAGCCGATGTCAAGACCAGTTAGTAGACTAGTAGAGACCAAGACTAGTACAGAATGCTCTAGGCATTATGAAAAAATAAGTAATCTGCATGTGCGATTAAATAATATTAAATAATAAATAAATATTGCTGGATAATGCACACAACACCATCTAGCCCTAAACTAAGCATAGTTATAATAATAATAATTCCGGACATTTCACACAGCATCGTCTGGCCCCAAAGTAAGCAGAGCTTGTGTTATGGGTATATACTGATATACTACTTATATATATTTTTTAATTTTGTAAATACACACATATTACACATAGAAATACCCAGACCCGAGACAAATACTTGCAGATCATACAAACATTTGTCGCGCGGCGGGAATCGAACCCGCAACCTTTTGCGTTTTAGCCGAACCTAAGCCCACTGCGCCACAGAGGTCGTCAGGTTTGTAATATGGTGAAGATGACTGATAGCATATTTTTATATTTTTAATAACCTCTCGACCTTGCCGACAGGACCCGCACGAAAGACGAATCAGTACATGCGGTGTCGGTTCGGTTGCAGGTGCATAACGGCTGGCACCAAGCCGGGAAAGTCGAATAAATAAATTACACTAGTCTAGTACTACTATGGTATGGTACTGTTACTACTATGGTACATAAAGATGTTAGGTAGTCTGACTGTACTTACTAGTATGGATTTGTGACTAATTTACCGCCGCGATAACTTCAAAAACATTCCATTTTAATAAGCGAGATAAGGTTGTTATCAAATCCATTTTTATTAAAATCAAAACGAATGCCCTACATCATTACAAAATCTATGCCGGAAATAAACTTCATCACTGATTATAAAATCGGCGTTGTTTTTATTATTGGTCAACGCAATTTCCGCTGTTGGATTATATAATACTAGCAGCTGTCCGTGGTTTCGCATGCATCGTACCAACATAAAAAGTAGTCTATGTCCTTCTCCAAGGTCCCATCTGTCTCTACACCAAATTCATCGAAATCGGTTCAGCGGTTTAGACGTGAAAAGGTAACAGACAGACAGAGTTACTTTCACAGTTATAATGTGAATACTAACTAACACAATGGACTAGAAAGTTGTCTGAATAAATAAATTTAATTATTATTATATTATTATAATATTAGTAGGGATTAAACATAAGCTTACCGAGTTGTTCAATCATAACAGATCAACGAGTGCGCTGTCAGTACTTATGGAACTCATACAATCAATGTCTATCTGTTTTGATTATCAAAAGGCATTATTACATGGATTACTATTACGTAAGTTTGGTTTCTATCTCAGTTTCTATTCATATGACAGCATTTCTAACGATTATGGAATTCTGATACTATTAAAACTTTGATACTAATCGCTCTCAGTTACTATTGATAAATTGGTATTACGGTAGGTTGATGTTGATTGTCATACATGCTGTGATATGAATATAATCCTCGCATTAAATAAAAAAAAGACGGAGCGCTGCAATCAACCAAAATAAAGTCACAAAACCGTGCTCCTCTGTGTAAATACCCGCAACCACGCACACACTTACACCGAAAGAGTGCTCCTTGCTCTTAGTACCTACATATCACGTCGTCTTCAATAAAGATCGTTCAAAACCCTCGCGCTTTAGGTTAAGCGCGTTCGATGACGTTTCACAAATAAAACTTTTATACAATTTATATTAATTAATTAGTGATATTTCAAGTAAAACGTGATTTTGTGGCACTTTTTTGCCACGGAATATGTATTTTTTTGTAATATTATATGTTTTATATGACACGAAATGACAGAATACTTAATAGTAGAAGTATGTATGCATATACTAAGAGCAATGAGCACGGTTTCCAAACCGTGCTCATTGCTCATTGCGTGCAAATACACGCATCTATCCATAGATGCGTATATTTACACAGAGGAGCATGGTTCTGAGAATTCACTTTAGTTATTCATGGCCGTCACCGTCTATATATTTATTTGGTTTGAGATAGAGAACGTACGTAATAGTAATCCATTTTGTCAAAACTGGTTCCAATAACAATAACAATCAAACTTATGATTTAAATTACGCCTATTGCTAGTCGAAAGTAATAGACATTGATAGTATTTGTAAGCTGTTAAGTGTCGATGTTTTAATAGTCTCAGAATTCCATAATGACAGGCTTGTCAACTCAGTCGGTAGTAGCCTTTTGCGCTGTAGGTTGAGGGTACAATCACCTTCCAGGATAAACATTTGTGTGATGAACATACATAGGTGCTTGTTCTGTGTCTAAGTGTTATAACGTATAATATGTATGTTTAAAAATATATTAATAATATATCATTCGTCTGGTCACAGTAATATAAGCTATGCTTAGTTTGGGGCTAGATGGTGTTGTGTGTAATATCCACCAACATTTATTTATTTATATTCAATCGTCCGGCTGGTATTATCATTCTCTCGGTCCTGATTTTGAAAAGCTATCAGGTCTTGATGGCATTTTTTGGGCTACCTAATAATTCCGTCAACAGAGTCATTGACTCATATAAGTAGTACCTGTAAGTAAGGTGAATGTGTGTTCTGCATATCGACAGCTTTGTTCTCGTCCTCCGCGGATTTGGTCCACTCCCAAGAAGTAATCTCGTGGTCATCAGTTGATAGGCTGCCGTTTAGCGTCACGTTATTGTTAGGCAAGTAGATTATCACATCTTGACCTAGAAAATAATGACAGCAGTATTACAGCTGGAGTTCCAATTTGATTGGCGTGACTTCGCTTCAAAATGATAATATCGTATATAATGATCTGAATACTTTGAATGATCGGAATACTTATGGAAAGTGTATTTATTTATTTATTTATTTATTTATTTTTAAGGAAAACCAACAGCTATACACGTTTAACTTAAATAATTACATAAATAACAGAAAGCCAATAACAGGTTTCCGCTGATAGAAATATAACAAAAATAAAATGTGAACACAAGCTTAAATAACGCTTACATACCTAATCTAACACAAGATAAACAAAAAAAAAAAAACAAAATAACAATCGGCCTAATCTTTAAAGAAGTCGAGAGTTAAGCACCGCCTTGCCCTGGGAACACTTGTACAATATGGATCAATGTCCAACAACTTACTAAAATTATTCAGGGTTTCATTAGCTCGCACCATATATGAATTCTGTCTATAGTTAGTGGACACACCTGGAACGTGTAGTGGAGGATTGAATCGGAGTGTTCTACTAGGAGTATTAAAGTATATTTTACTTAAAAGGTCTGGACAATCAATTATACTAGTTATAATTTTTAGAATGTATAGAAAATCAGCAATGCCCCTGCGATTAACAAGTGGAAGAAAGTGAAATTTTTTACACAGCTTTAAATAATTAGAAGAATGATAAGGGGTTCTATCTCTATAGCAAAGATATCTTAAGAAACGCTTCTGAATAGCTTCTATGCGATTAATATAAATATCATAGCACGGGTTCCATATCTGAGACGCATACTCGAGATAAAGTACTATGCGTAGTAATAGTTAGTAATACGACGATGTCTTGACCTGGAAAACATGGCAGCAGTATTACAGCTGGAGTTCCAATTTGATTTGCGTGACTTCGCTTCAAAATGATAATATCGTGTATAAATGATCGGAATACTTATGGAAAGTGTATTAAGTACTATGCGTAGTAATAGTAAGTAATACGACGATGTCTTGACCTGGAAAACATGGCAGCAGTATTACAGCTGGAGTTCCAATTTGATTTGCGTGACTTCGCTTCAAAATGATAATATCGTGTATAAATGATCGGAATACTTATGGAAAGTGTATTAAGTACTATGCGTAGTAATAGTAAGTAATACGACGATGTCTTGACCTGGAAAACATGGCAGCAGTATTACAGCTGGAGTTCCAATTTGATTTGCGTGACTTCGCTTCAAAATGATAATATCGTGTATGAATGATCGGAATACTTATGGAAAGTGTGTTAAGTACTACGCGTAGTAATAGTTAGTAATACGAAGACGCATTGTCTTTTTAAAAGGATATCAGCGAAATAAGAGCTAGGAGATAATGGTTTGGTAGAATTGAGATTCAGATTATATATATACATATATACATACACGAATTGCTCGTTTAGAGGTATTAGATAAAAAGACATAATTTTTATAATATAACAAACGACGAACAACAACATACGACGTCTTACTACAAACAATTTAAACACTTAACATTGGCAAAATTAACATCATATGACACATGCCATTAACGAAGAAGGTATCGTGACTATTGCCTAGAATCGGTAATACATACGTCATGGAAACCAAGAACTGGATGATCGTACCTGCGTTAGCCTCAGGTGGGTAGTCAGTATGATTCAGCACGGTGATGTTAGCCGTTGTAGAATTCTTCACATGATCGGAGTCCTCGACAGTCAGTTTGAAAGTGTAGTTGCCCGGCTGTTTTAAATCGTTAAGCACGAGTGTTGGCCCGTCCTGTAGCGGGGGCTGGTAGCCGATCGGCCCTGAGGTCAGGTCCCAGTGCCAAGATATGATCGCGTCGTCGTCCTATTGACAACAATTTAATTTTAGTCAACTATAGAAGCTCTCGCGTCGTCTTCCTATTTTTGACGTCAAGTATTATGCGCAAAAAAGTATGAAATTGCCGTTTTAAGGCAAGTTTTAACGCATGCTTCTATCTGTCAAATCACGAGGCACACGTTTTTCAATGTTTTGTATTTTACTGATTTGGTGCATATGTGCATTTGGTGCATTTGTGCATATGGGTTAATGTTGTGGGTAAGCTAAACCATGCCGATAATTCCTTGGTAGGGTTATATTTATCGGCTTTCTTCCTCTATCACTTTCAATTCGTAAAGTAAATCTATATATTAATACGTGAAGCCAAAACTTTGTACCCTTTTTTACGAAAATTGCGCGGACGGAGGAGTAAGAAATTTCGCACACTTATAGTTTTTATAGAGAAGGAGTGCAGAATGCTAATATTTTTTTTTTATTATGCATAAAAAATACATAATAATCATTAATTAATCATGGTCGAATTTCGACCAGTGGGCAACCACTAGTATAGTTATTCACCTATTACTCAAATTTTCGATCAATCCACCCTTTATACCTTTAAAGCGAAATGTAAAAACAATTAAGTGCCTAATAATAAAAATCTAATTTTAAAAAATTTTGAATATTAGAATTTAAGTAAAAATTCACTCTGAAATTCCACACTATATAGGCTATAAAAGTTAACTTTAGAAGTGCTAGTGATCCTTCCGATCGGCCCTGAGGTCAGGTTGCAGTGCCAATATTATAATCGCGTCGTCATTCTTTTGAGATCTATTTTTATTAAGTGCTAGTGATCCTTCCGATCGGCCCTGAGGTCAGGTTGCAGTGCCAATATTATAATCGCGTCGTCATTCTTTTGAGATCTATTTTTATTAAGTGCTAGTGATCCTTCCGATCGGCCCTGAGGTCAGGTTGCAGTGCGAATATTATAATCGCGTCGTTATTCTTTTGAGATCTATTTTTATTTTGTGAACTTTAAAAACGTTTAGCAGTGACTCATAAGAAAGTGGTAGTATGATAGTGAAATTTAAGTCAGTATGCGACCGTCATTCTTTGGATGGCACGTTAGGCAGATACAAGAGCCGTTCGGTCATGATGGAGACGTTTATGTGACCTAAAAAGTGGAGTAATCATCTATCCTCTTTGAGGACACCGGACGCCTTTGATCTACAGCTAATAAACTTCACCAGCTCATCAGGTTCAGAACATACCGCTAGTTCATACAAACATAAAGAATTAACTTGTTTTTAAGAAAATTTACAGTAAATGTTCATGAACTCACAAAGCAGGCGCCTCTGATTGTGTTATTATTAATGCTTAGTTTGATGTTATATGGTGTTGTGTAAATTATCCACCAATAATAATACTCGCATATCTATTTATTTATAACTTTATTACCTTACTAGCACTGCCATCGAGCACGGCCATTGTATTCGGAAGTTTGACTGTCTGAGACTGAGGCGTTATCAGGACTAGCGGCGGAGTATTAATCCTTTGCGGTGGCAGCACTGTGACATTGGCAAAACCTTCGCCGTACGAGTTCGTGGCGTTGACTGTGAGCTTAAACCGGTATTGGCCTTCGGTGAGGTCCGTTAGTTTGACTGTCGCGCCGTTCTGATTCATATTACCTGGGGAATAAAGGTTTGTTATCATTTAGCCACAAACTAAGCATAGCTTGTGTTATGGGGACGAGATGACTCGTAAATAACTTGTATACTCGTTAACACATAATTATATTACTTTATACTTAATAAAAAACTATGTTAATCACACAAATGTTGTGATGAAAATATGTGTGTAAGACAAACAAACGAGACAATAAAAGGGAATTCCCAAGACGAAGTCCTACTCTGAGGAACCTCCTCCTCAAGAAAGGGAAATCCTCCCGTTTCTTTTCTCAGAATGGTGAAAGTGGGAAATCCAAAAAGAAGTTTCGCGTAAAGCGGGATGTTACTGTACTTTCCGATTGGTCCCATAGAAAATTCATCAAGATCGGTTCAGTAGTTCGCTTTTTTAATCAGAACAGCTGGAAGAATATGTCATCCAAGTTAACGAAATTTCGTATTTTGCTTTTCTGTGATCCAGTGGTGTTCACGAATTTCAAAAAAAATAATAATTATTTGAATTATTTTGTCTTATGGTTTTATTTAGCTAATTCTACAGATTCATTGACTAGCTTGTTACCTGTAAAACCACCACTAGGTTGATCAACTAGAGTCCAAACATAGTTATAGTGACTCATTGTGGCTTTTTCATCTGGAATAGTATATCCAGCTAAAGTAACTTCATTGTCGGGCAGTTGAACCTATAATCAACATTAATAAGGATAAAAATGTTCATTGCATAGTCTTTAAATAACACTACATCGTAATTGTTAAGTAAGTAAGTATTATGTTATGTGTAGGTACCTATACATACTCTTACTTATCACATTTACAGAGTCAGTTTAATTAAATTTGACCCCTAAATTATTAAAGTTATATTATATTATCAACTAGCGACCCGCCCCGGCTTCGCACGGGTGCAATGCTGATACTAATTATACTACAGAATTGTTATCGCTAAGAGACATCGCGGACTTTTTTGTAGACCTTTTGAGGATGTACAATACTGTAGTATATTCTTTTGATCCATCTCGTAGGGTCCAGCCAGCGTTTGCAATGTAAGCGCAAAAAAAATGTGTTTATTTACGACACCACATTAGAAACCACATTATCAGTGTTTCTCTACAATATTATTCATGTTTTATACATATAAACCTTCCTCTTGAATTACTCTATCTATAAAAAAAACCGCATCAAAATCCGTTGCATAGTTTAAAAGATCTAAGCATACATCGGGACAGACAGACAGCGGGAGGCGACTTTGTTTTATACTATGTAATGAAGTTACTGTAGATAATATAATAATAGCAGAGCTTGTCTAATAGACTGATATACTACTTAAATACTTTTTTTTGTAAATACATACTTACATATTATACAATATACAAAATATTATATATTATAGAAACACCCAGACCCGAGACCAGATTTGTCTCGCGGCGGGAATCGAACCCGCAACCTTCTATGTCTCAGTCGGACCTTAGCCCACTGCGCCACAGAGGTCGTCATGCTTGATAAGGTTTTTATTACTTTATTACACATAATGTCTGAACAGATTTGAATGATAAAAACATTGGTACAGATAAAAATTTGGACCTGTTATAACATTAAGCAACCTATTTACTCATCACGCAAGCAAAACAGTAGGCAGAATCTAGTAATTAATAAAGTTCTGTTTAGTTTGATAAGACTAGCATCCGGCAGGTTAGTGAACTCACATCCTACGGAAAATATATTTAAAATGTAAGGCATTTATTATGGTTATATAAGCATAGTTATAAATTGCTACTTTAATGGATGCATGGTATGCAATTTACCTGTTTTGATACAATAGATACAGTCAAAGTTTGGACCGACTTAGCAGAAGATGTTTCTGTTTTTGTATCATCACTCTTCACTTCTGAATCATCCTTTTTAACTGCATCAATTGGTATGGTTGGCCCTTTGGAAAAGGGTCTAAGTGTTTGCACACAAGACCCTTGGGCAGTCTCCTCAGTGCCCGGTACACATTTGCAGATACCATTACGAAGCTTGAGGCCTAGAGGAATACATTCAGAGTTGAATGGACATTGGATCTCAACAGCTCCAACTTCACACGAGATCTTTTCTAGGAAGCTAGTTGAATCCATGATCATATCATTGTCTCTGTACTTGTCAAAAGATCTTGAATCATCATCATCAACAGGCAGGTTGTCGATGAAACGAGAGAGGAAGTTGTTAGAATCATCTTCATCATTAAGGTCATTGTGACGGCCGGTGTATGGGGCGTATACAGGTTCCTCTTCAGGTGAATAGTTGCTGGTTATTTCTCTAAAATTTGATTGATCTAATATGTCAGACCAGTTTTCTGCAACAAATAGAACCAAGCACAAAATATAAGGTTTTGAAGTTAGAGCTATATTGGCATGACTTAATTAGATAAGTGCATTATTTGAAAACAAATTTATTCAATCGTTTTTATATGTTGTGATCACAAAATATAAAATACATTCAAACAGGTTTAGTATTAATTTTAACTAACCATTAGGTAAAACTGGTTTTACAAGTATCATAGAAACATGTGACTCCCACTTGAGGGTACCAGCTCTCAGCAAGGGAAGACACAGTTCATCACTTGCACACTCCACATGGTAGCATCTTGCATCCACAATGAATACAATATTGCAGTTGTCTGTTACACAGCACGACATAACACACTGTCGGAGACCCTTGAGTGTGGTCTTTTCTGTGAAGTTTCCGGCAGTCAGGTTCCCTAAAAAAAATTGTGAATATTACCAGATGGCCGATTATGGAATGCTGATACTATCAAGTATTGTTATATGGTTGCAAAGCTTCCAACATGTATAACATTTTAAACTTATTAGTTGAGTACCTACAGCTATTACTAACGCGTATTATGGAGCAAATACTTACCCACAGGAGCATAGTTCACAAAATTTTTTGGATACAGTTTGGGACACTTATTACTTTCATATTTTTCACTCCAAGCTTTATTATATTGAGAGAGTGATAATTGGATATTAAGCGAAATTATTAGAATAAAAATAAGTCTTGTATTATAAAAAAGATCCATGATAAAAGACAAAAATGCTGTAATAACACGTATATTAAATTGGTCTAGCAGATTAATACGAATCCAGAAATATCCTCTTTTAAAAATCAACAGGAACTCGTCCCATTAGTAAATATAATTAATTAAACTGCCATAAACTGCCTCGGAGAATCGATAAAGGTACATAAGCAACCCATTACATATTTTATTTTTCTAAGAAGCGATTATTTATTATTTTTCATGAAGGACGGACGAGCGAGACGAATGAGAATTGAGAATGAATGAAAACGACTGTCTCTTCTCTGTCTCTGTAATAGGTTTTCTTCTTCTTCTTCTTTGTTTATGGCATGTGACATAATAATGTCAATTTTGCCAGTGTCAAGTGTTTATATATGTATAGAGATTTGAGATTCTTCGTCTGTCATTTCATGGAGTACCTAACATAGCTCTGCTAATTTAATATTTTAATGAATAAATTGTGACTACAGGACGGGTATGGATAATTGAATAATATGTGTATTGTGGTGCAATGTGATTTGAACGACGAGGAATCCCAAGAAAATTCTAGACGCCATTCCGCGTGACGTCTAGAATTGACAATTGACCATCGACTCATCGACTAAGAGTCTAATAACAAACAAACTGACTATAAACTATAAACACTAGAAACTGGCAAAATTTACAATTTCAAAGAAGAGTCAATTTGTTTGATATTGAAATCTTAGTCGTTGGTCAATTCTCAATTTTAAACATCATCGCCGAATGGCAGTCTAGAATTTTCTTGGGATTCCTCGTCGTTCAAATCACATTGCATCATAATATAATAGGTTGGGGAAAAAGTTTCTTCGCATTTTTTAAGAACATTCAAAACATTTTTGAATATAGTTTATTTACATTTAACTAAAGTATGTAGGTACCATTTTGTTCGATAACTTTTTGCCATCTTGTAGGTAGGGACATGATCCCATTGCTATATAAATTTTGGGACTTCTGATCAAAATACCGCGACAAGTGGTTTTGGCAGTCCTCTCGTGATGTTAACCTAACACTTCCTAAAGTATTCTAAGAAAGTAGCAGTCAAACAGCGACACGATCAACATCAGGCTCCGCATTAAAAATTAATAACTGGTTAATTTTTTGAGCCTCGCGCAAATAAGTGTTGAAACCAAATAAAGCAGTGTCTAAATATCCAGGATTATCGTTTTGAAGAAGATATTCCACCGGGATCACTGGCAGGAGCCCCATAACTTTGGAGTCGAATACCATCGAGGAGATTAGTGCTTCTACGCTGCAAACAGTCATCATCGTCAAGACCACCGCTAGACAAATCCAACGACGTTGGAATTTTGGAAATCCGTGGAAGACCAACGGAGTTATTAAGCAGCAAAGAGTGCACAATTAACCTCGCAAACCGCGTGGTCGCTACACGTGTAACCTAGTTCCCGACCGAGATACACGTCAGTGCCACGACCTGAGACTCCGAAGACAGCTCCGAGACTTCGCCCCAGAGCCACCATCAACGGACACCAGCTCACCACAGTGATCTCAAGGTAACTCCTAATCCTCTCAACCTAAGACACCCGTGTTTGGACTCGTCTGAACAGGCGAACCAGGACTCATCACCCCCCCTCTTCCCACACTTTCTCCCTCCAACCCCCTCCCCTCAGGGTTACCTCACCCCCCCGCAGCTCACTTCCACAACCAACTAAGACATACCTCTAGTGCGGGGTATCCCTGTACCCGTATAAAGGAGCACTACAACTTGGCTCCAAGGGTTAAGTTACCCCCCCCCCCCCCTACCCCTCAACGTCACCTTCCCCCCCGCGGCCTATCTCCGTAACCGACAGAGACATACCCCTCGTGTCTGGTATCTCTGAAATCGAGACAAGGAGTACTACAACTTGGCCCCAAGGGTTTAGTTCCCCCCCCTACCCCCCTCAATATTACACCCCCCCCCCCCTCAACCAATCTTACCAAAACCCATGGTGCTACTCCCCGAGTACACAATCCTCCCTTCCCTGGTAAAACTCGCACCCCCCCTTAAAGCTTCCTCACCCCCCCCCCCCCCCAATCTCCGATCTCCGATCCAGACCAGATAGACCCACCGTGTTTGGTATCCCTGGAACCGGGATAAAAAGACCTACACCTTGCCCCCATCACAATCCTCATATCACCCACCCACTCTCACCTTGAGATCTGAAAACCATCAGCATAGCACCTGCTCAACCCGGAAAGCAATATCTTCAGAACCCACCACCATCCAGACCACCACCAACTGGACTCAACACCACCTAAACCAGCACACGCCGACACACGGTCAACACTCACCACGCAAAGCCCTATCAACAAGGCTTTGGCGCGTTCACCAAGACTACTCAGCAAACTCCCGCAGAACACCAGCGAGAAGGAAACAACCTAGGTTAAGTAGAAGTAAGTCAGATATAAAACTAGTAATTAAAATAACATTAACATCGAATATAGATTAACGCAAAAACTAATAAACCCGCAAAAATGTCAGCCCCATCCGCCATCGAAACCGCCCCCAAGGCAAAGGTTGTCCCTCTGACAACAACCGCTCCAACCAAACAGCGTTCGTTGCGGGAAAAAGTCCTTAAGAAGGCAACAGCTGCCAAATCTGTTAGGTCTGAAAAACTGGCACCGCCGGAAAACATCAAGGAGGCGCCCGCAGCGAAGAAGGCATTGTCGGAGGGAACAGTGCAGGAGACTAGACTTCCAGTTGTACCCCCAAGAAACAGGAGGTCAAAGGAGTCCCCCACAAAGCCAGAGGTAACTACACCTGCCCCCTCCTCATCACAAGACCCCTTGACCGCGGCGGAAAAGGTGATCCAATGGGAGCAATGCGGTATCTCTCCACCCAAACAATTTATGTCGGACGACGAGTCTGATATTTCTCTGCTAGATTTGGCCACCCCCATCCACCCTAAAGTAAGACGAAGCATGCTAGTCGAGCAGTCAGGCAAGAGGATGGGGGTAGAAATGGACATGGCCACAAAACTGGCCAACGAGACGATGCAGCGAGGTAAGGACGCTCTCGAATCTGCAGGCAATATGAAGAGAGAGTGTAAGGTCATCGCACTCGAAGGCCTGCAGACCCTTTACGAGATAGTCCTCTCCTTGTCTGACTCTAGGTCCAGACACATCACCAACCTGGAGCGAGAAAGGACGAGGCACGCCGTCGAACTTGTTCGGGTGGAGAGAGCACACAGTAAACGAATCGCCGAAATAACTAACAAACTCTCACATGAGTTATCCGAAGCACGAAGCAACATTACCAACACGCTAAAAGAGACGAAGGCCATCCGCGACTGGCAGGGATATGAGACTCAGGAACCGCACAGGCTAATCAAAGAAACAGCAGAGGTAATTAGGGATCTGGACAAGCGTCTGAGGCTCCTGGGGAGATACATCAACAACCAAGGCCGGAACTCAGGTCAAGAGCTCTTGGCTCTTCGTCCATGGCTCTTGAGGAAGGACCACTCTGGCCTGAAAATCTGAGTGGATAGCCTCCAAAACCAGCTCGATGAACTCCGCAGAAGTCTCCAAAAAGACCAGCAAAAGACGCAGGAGATGCTAGAGAACACCACCGAAACCCTAACCCACCACATAACTCATCAACCCCAGCCGCAAATAGTCGAGACAGGAGCAAACCGGGAAATCACGGAAATTCGCGACATGCTAACCGCATTAACCGCGATTCCCAAAAATCCCGAACCTACACCTCGACCAATCACTTTCAACATAGAGGAAACCATAAGTCCCATAACGGAGAAACTGGAAGCGGTTACTTCTGAGTTGAGAACATTGCGGCCGGAGAAAATGAGCATGCCAGCACCGGCCTTAAGCCTGGAAACAGAACTCTCCAGGGCGGAGCAGAGAACCAAACCTACCTACGCCAAGGTTGCCGCTAAACCACCACCAACAAGACCCAACCACACCCTTATCATAACGTCTACAGACCCCAAAAACACCGGGGACAACGTTATCGATCGAATCGTGGAAGCTCTCGACACTAGGTAGGTACTTATTGTATGTACTTAACTTACCAAAATCATTGAATATTTAAACACTCAACATTATTACATTTAGTTAAATTTGTTTATATTTTTCCAGATGGTACTACAAACATTGTTACACTCCATTAAAATACAACATTTGGATCACACACACCTACTCCAAAGCAGATCACACCTACACTGTTGCGGCTTGGGGGCTGAGTCGGCTGATTCTAACTCGACTTGTGACTATTTATTTATATAAAAGAGCTAGTTACAAAACTGAACATAATTACACAAATTTCATCAAATACCTAAATAATTTTAAGTCCTTCCGCACCCCCTATAGGCAGGCAGTGCGTTTTCACAATAATAGAGAGAGAGGGAGGGAGAAGTATCTTCTTTATTTGTCTTTCAATTTAAACTATTACAGTCGGCGCAGTTTAAAGTCTCCCCACTAGTGCACGATGAGATTCCAGGCACTACGAGCTCTACTGCGTTGTTAGGTGGATCACTCTCGACGATAGAAGCCTCATCAATCCTTCTCTCGTTCTCACGTCCACGATGCGGGTTCTGCCATCAGGTCCAGGATAAGCGTTCTCGACCACTCCTCGCGGCCAAGTGTTGCGAGGGAGGGAGTGGTCGGCTATGATCACGACGTCATCTCGTTGGAAGGCTCAATGCTGTCTGCCATCTATCTTCCGGGGATGAGGGTAGGTAGGTACTCCCTTAGCCACCGGGACCAGAAGTGATCGACCAATCGTTGAGCCGTCTTCCAGTTCGCCTTCCCGATGAGTTCTCTGTCCTCGCTCTGCGTCATGACATGACCGTTGTCCCACACGACCTCCCGATTAAAAATTGGATTGGGGTCAATGCCTCCTCGTCCGTTGGGTCGACACTCAGGTACGTGAGAGGCCGAGAGTTGATCGTACGCTCGACCTCTGTCAATAGTGTATACCTACAGGACTTCTTTCCTTCAGTGTGACGGCGAGGTCTGCTTTTACCGTCCGGATAAGTCGCTCCTAGGCCCTGCCCATATTAGGGGCCCTGAGGGCCTAGACATACTGCATTCGCTACGAAACGATTCCATTTCTACAATCGCCATCGCTCTAGCGATAGCGAAGTTCAATTGGTAGACAAAGTGACCTTTGGTTAGCGATCGTTTATTCTATTCGTCTGTTAGCGTGGCGTGCTTAGTCTATGGTTTGTCGATATCAAACGTCAATTTCCAAATGTCGAATTGTCAAATTCATCTAACCTTGAAAAAAAAAAAGGCGGGAACCTCGAATGTGGAAGGAAAGGCGCGAACTCTCGAAATCTTTTTGTAATTTAATTGTAATCTCTGTAAATATATAATTTTTTTCGTTGTAAATAAAATACAAAGCTAGTGCTGGTACCGGTAAGCCATGGGGAAAAAGAGGAAGAGGTGTGAGCAGACTCCACCTCCGGATGAAGACCGGTCGGAAGGGTCGACCTCAGACTCCGACTCGGTCGAATCTCCACAAGCTGATAAGGTCAAAAAAACAGTAAGGAAAAGGACAGGTATGAGATTTATAAAGTTCAAGGATACATACGAAAATACCCGGATAATTCCAACAAGTCGGACGGATTCATCGTATTCCTGACGCACACTGATGACGGTGTTGCTTTTAATGACCGTGACCGCTTAAAACTTTCCAAAGCATTGTGTGAACATTGCGTCTCTGGAGTTTTACATCTGAGATCAATAAATAGGTACAAGATAGGAATAACATTTGACCTATCTAACAACGCCAAAGTTTTTATACAAAATAAAAAACTACTGGAACAGCTATCGCTAAAAGCCACCATCCCAGCAGGCGACACGGAGGTAACAGGTGTTCTGACATCTGTTCCCACTGAGATGTCAAATAAGCAAATTTTTTCGCTTATTGGCAGCTCCAAAAATATAATACAGGTCAGAAGATTTATGCGTAGGGTGCGAGGTGAGGGTAGTATCTCGTTCCAGCCAACCCAAGCGGTTGCTGTTACATTCGCGTCGACTCAGCTCCCCGAATATGTATACTTGGACTCTTGGCGACATGAAGTGAAATCATACATACAATAAAACAGTGCCCCTGTAAAACAGTGCTTAGAGTGCATGCGGTACGGCCACATAGCTAAGTTTTGTCGCAACACAGAGGTCTGCAGCATCTGCTCCGGCACGCATAACTTCAAAAGCTGTAGTACTGAAACTAAAGATGCAAAATGCTCGAACTGCGGTGGCAATCACATCGCAATATCTGCTGCTTGTCCTATTAAAAAGCAGAAGGTTCAAGAAAATCAAATAGAATCTCGATCTGCCACATACTCAGAACTTTTCGACTCTATAAGTCTTTCCCAGCACTGTCAGCTAGGACACTTGATGTACAGGTTAATAATCTCATGAAGTCTGAAGTTTTTATTAATATTTTAATAGAAACAATCACTAAAATTATAACAAACAAAGATGTCCCCATAAATTCAGGGTCTATTAGCGATACCTTAAAAAAAATCTAAGTAACAAGTTACCTCCAACATCATAATGGATTTTTTAAATATTATTCAATGGAATGCACAAAGTATAAACAGTACCAAACATATATTTACAAACTTCCTTTATTCAAATAACATTCATATTACAATTATTTCTGAAACATGGTTTAAACCATACCAAACATTCAAAATAAAACATTATAACATTGAACGTAATGATTGTGGAAACAATCATAATGGTGTAGCTATTCTAATTCACAATAGTATCGCATATTCTAAAGTGTAACGACGTATTTGCGTCATACATGTAATTCGAGAATCTAACCTCGAAAATGGTTTGTTTACTTTTAGATTTGAGATGGTTATTGTTACGTCAGTCTACTTCAGCCTTTTGGCATTCAACCAGTTATTCTGCTACCCCTGTCATTGTACTAGATTTTGACTTTGACAGATACATCCGTTCATTATTGTTCGATTTTTTTGAGGTCAGTTCTTATTACCGTTTTTTTAGAACTATTTTTGATGGCAACTCTAGACTGATTGATTGGTCTGACGATAGGTTCTCATGACTCTATGGTCGCCATTGCCTATCACTTTTCTCCTGACAACCGTGTTGATATGTAGTTCAACAGATATTACGGGATCGCTTTAATTCACAAGCATCTCTTGTTATTTGGGCCTTATAATGGACGCTAAGTCTCCATCAGGTCACGGGGTTATCCCCCAAACAATTATTTCGGTGAGTTTCCAATTAAATGGAGTGGTTTTGCTTTCTTCGTAATGACGCCACAAGATTGGTATTTGTGAAAATGGTTGTTTCAGGTGGATTAATTTAATCTACCACCTTTTAGATGGCTGTGCAATCTAGCACACCAATTATTTCAAAAAAACGGTAAGGTTTTATTACAAGTTTTGGTTTCCTTTGAACATTCCTAGAGTGTTTAATAATCGTAATTAATTTGTTTCAGCTACGCGAGTCGATAGCGTTTTTTTTATTACTCAAAATTTCATTCAAACGTTTTTTTATTACTCCAAATTTTGTTTAAAAACGTTTTTTTCTTCAACGAGAATGTGCGAATGATGAAGACACCCACATCTCCCCCACCTTTTGAACTTTGAACAAACATTAGAACGATACCGGGCCACCCCAAGAGGACCTGAGCTCCAGGACACACCCCAACAGCGAGACCTCAACGCCACGTGGAGGTGTCCCAGGATGTTCCCTTGTGGAGGGCTCCGGTATATTAAATTCAATTCTTGACTGGACCATCCAGGTATTTAAATTGCACATTTATTCCTTTACAAAAATGCAAGGGTAACGTAGGAAAAATTAAAAATGTAATTTAGGATCTAATTAAAATAAGCTATCAAACAGATTTCAAGCATACAAAATTATACCATCTATAACCTATTTAGACTTTCATTTGCTTCCCGACCATGTGATTAAAAGTTCCAGTGCAACGGCTGTTTCGCCATCATTGGCGCTACATTGTGACTGGTCTCTTTATGATAGCCCAGTCGGCACAAGTTATCATCTTCCTGTAATAATTAAAGTTTTATTGAATAACAATATCACTGGTTCGGATCCTAGTTGTCATAATTTGAGACATTTACCAATCTATCCAAATTACAAACTTACAGATTGGAAAATGTTTAGTAGTTGCATGGATAAAATGTTGGTTGATTTTATAGTGGATACTGAATGTCCGCAAGATTCATATTTAGATTTTTGTAAAGTATTGCGTACGGCCGTTGATAGGTCTATTGTAAGCAGAAATTCTTCTGTTGTCAATGTCACTGACACTGACAGTCAACAGTCATGTGTTAATAAACCTGGTAAAAAACCTTATCTGCCTTGGTGAAATGAAAAATGTTCAGCAGCTGTTTTGAAATCCAAAGAAGCATATTTAAATTTTAAATTCAATCCAACAGAAGAAAGCTATTTGGAGTTCAAGAGACTGCGAGCTCACAAAAAACTTACAATAAAAATAGAACGACAAAAAAGCTGGGTCTCTCTTTGTGAAACTTTCAATCGATGCACTCCATTAACCGTTGTATGGAAGTTCATGCGTAAATTTAATAAATCTTACTATAAACCTATTCAATATGAAGACGACTCGTGGATTTGTGATTTTTTATCCAAGTATACTCCTGATTTTGTACTACCTAAATCGAAAACACTTAATTCAAATGCGGGTTGCAGACCAAGAGCTAAGCTAAGTTAGTTTAGCTTAGCTCGCATAGCTGACGCAGTTTTCCATACTTGTGTGCAGACCGCAAACTATGTGAACTAAGCTATGTGAGCTAACTAAAATATGCGAAGCTAAGTTAGTTGTGTATGCCGATGCGCAGCTACGCGAGCTAAGCTATGTCCCTCCCGCCTTCCCCGCACGCCCTTCGCACATCCTTCGCCAGTGCTGTCCAGTGTCCTTTGTCGTACGCACGGTCGTTTCGTAGCGAATATGGAGCAATTTATCGAAGTCGTTAAACAGTTTCCTGTGTTATGGAACACACAGTTAAAGGACTATCACAATTTAATTAAAAAGGATGTTGTATGGAAACAAATAGTGGAAAAAATAAGTAATCCAGACATACCAGACGGTGAGTTTAATTATTTTTTATTTCAAGTTTAATCTAATTTACATTATTAAAATAATTACAAAATAACTCTCTGACACGAAATGCTTCTCTAGTTGCTCGTAAGTTGTCGTATTGTACCGATCTTAAAGTTTGCTGTTCTTCAATATTGACGGTATTGGCGTTACTAGTTGTCGTTCTTGAAGACATTAAATAATTGTACAAGACACAGGTAGTCTTTGTAATGACGTCCACTAGTTCCAATTGACATTCAAATGGTCGACGAAACACACGAAATCGCGCTGTTAATATGCCGAACGCATTTTCTACTACATTTCGTGCTCTACTGAGACGATAGTTAAAGGTGTTTTTTGCTCTGTTATCTAAACATGTACTCCGTGGGTACGGCCTCATAAAGTGTTTTTGTAATGGGAATGCTTGATCACCTATAAACACAAAAGGTGTTGGATCGCCATCAGGCGTTAAAGGTTTATGATTGGGCAAGTTTAATTGCCCGTTTTGTAATTTGTGGCCAAATGCACTATCTGCAAAAATACCTCCGTCGCTAAATCGGCCCATTGAACCAACGTCTATTATAATAAATCTTTTGTGTGCATCAACGACTGCGAGAAGGACGACAGAATAAATTTTTTTATAATTAAAATAATTAGAACCCGACTGAGGAGGGCATTTTATTGAGATATGCTTCCCATCCACGGCACCAAGGCAGTTAGGGAATTGCCATTTATCATTAAAGTCTTCTGCAATAACTTCCCATTCACTTTCTGTCGGTAACTTCATATATATTGGTTGCAAATTAATCCAAAGTGCATTGCACACATCTTTAACAATCAAAGAAACTGTATTATTACCCACTCTGTAATTGTATCCAATTGTTCTAAAAGAGTCGCCAGTAGCTAAAAACCTGAAACACATAAATATTTATTACTAAGTTTGACTTGGTGTTTGTTACAGTGAAAACTGCGAAGAATGAGTGGAAAAAATTACGTGATAGTCATCGAGAGTCACTCAAAAGGATGAAAGCCAGTACAAGTGGTCAGGCTGCTTCTCCGGCAAATAACTGGAAATATGCCGAGTTACTCGAATTTCTTTTACCCCACATGAAAAACCGTAAGAGAACTGGTAACGTATCAATTAATGATAAAAATACTTTGGCCAGTACATCAACTCAAAGTCAAAATACTTTGCCCGGTACTTCGATCGAAAGTCAAAATACTTTGCCCAGTACATCAACCGAAAGTCAAAGTACTGAGATTTTCGAAGAAATTCCGAATGATGATTATGAAAATACTTCCGAACCACCAAGGATAAAAAAAAGAAAAAATGACGATGACGCATCATTAAACGACTTACTTCAGAAAGTCGATAACGATTTTATGAAGCGATGTGAGCAAAGAGAGCAACGGAAGGCTGAGGAGGCAAAAGAGGCGGAGAAACACAGACATCCGTTAAATTTATTTTTTGACAGTATGTGCGAGTCAACTAAAAAGCTTCCCGATTGGATACAAAGAGATGTAAAAAAAAAGCTTTTTCAAATTGTAAACGAAGCAGAGGAAAATTATGAAAGTTATTTGTCTAGGCAGACTTATCAATATGGGTACTCATCATCATCCACATTTTCGACGCCAACTCAAAACGATAACTTAGAGAATTTGTAACCTTTTGGCATTTACCAATAACAAATATAATTTTTTTTTTTTTTTAATTAAAATTGTTTTGCTTACCTTAAACAAATAGCTAATCTTTCTTCTGGGGTTATAGCCTTCCGATAGTTAGTATCTTGTTTAGTAATATCTCCGATAATCAATGATAACAAATCATAAAACTGAACTCTTGTAACACGATAATATAACTGAAAATGTTCATCATCTAATTCGTAAAATAAAGTTCTAAACTCTCCACTTGCGTGCCGAGATTCAATGTGTTGACATATCCAAGGTCTAGAATGTCGTTTTCTTATATCATAATAATAAGTCAGTATTAATCTTCTTTTTCTATGTGTAACGTATTCATCATCGGAACTTTCTTCATCGATTATATTCATAGCAATCGCCTGACGTCCGTCTAATTGAACTCCGCAACACTAACTGAGCTTTGGCTTAGCTCTTTGTGTGCACGCCATTTATTTCTATCTTAGCTTAGTTTGGCTTAGCCTAGCTTCCCTAGCTTAGCTTTGGAATAGCTTAGTTTTCGGCAAAATAATTTAAATTCTAATAATAGCTTTCTTGTAGACTCTTTTTCATATAGTGAATTAACTTCTGCCATTTTCTCTAGGAGGGATACTGCTTTTGGTCTTGATGGAGTACCATTTATAATCTTTAAGAAAATGAATAGAAACTGTTTGACAATTTTTCTCCAAATTTTAAATTTACTTTGGCAAAATAATATAGTACCTCACAATTGGAAAACTGACTGTTTAGTACAAATTTTGAAACCCAATAAACCCAAATTATGCCCTGAATCTTATCGTCCTAGTGTGCTCACTTCATGTGTCGGTAAAATTTTTGAGCAATTGCTAAAGCAACGTTTGGAATTTTATGTAGAACATCACAAACCTTTACCTTCCAATCAGTTCGGTTTTCGTAGCAATCGTTCTGCTCGGGAGAGTATTTGTCAATTACAACTTGATATATGTCATTCCTTGGCTGCAAACAATCATCTTGTCGCTGTTTTCTTTGACATTTCAGGCGCTTTTAATAGCGTCAATATTGAAATTCTTTGTCAAAAATTGCAATTACTAGGCATTCCTGAAAAAAATATAAATTGGATCCAATGTTTTTTCTCAGATCGAGAAGTTTTTGTAAAATACAATAAACATCTCTATGGTCCAAGATATTCTTCTGTAGGTTTATGTCAGGGTGGCATTCTGTCACCCTTAATTTTCATTTTGTATATATTTCGTTATAAATTTAATTTTAGGTTCACATGTTAAAAATCTTCAATTTGCAGATGATTTGGTTGTTTATGCGTCGGGAGCAGATTTAGCTCCTGTAGCTGAAATTGTCAATGACGCATTGACAAAACTTGAAAAATACTTTTCTTATTTAGATCTTGATGTTAATTCGTCGAAGTCTAAGGTAGTGGTTTTTGGGAAAAAATCTAATAACTTGCCAGCGATTTATTATAAAAATGCACCTTTGCCAGTGTCTCTTGAAGTTAAGTTCTTGGGAGTATTATTCTCCCATAACTTATCCTGGAATAATTACTCTAAACAAATCATTTGCAAAGCTCAAAAAGCTTACAATGTAATAAAGTCTTTGTCAGGCTCTTATTGGGGAGCAGATCCAAAAATTTTATTAACATTGTACAAATCTTTAGTTCGTAGTCATTTTGAATATGGCTTCGTTTGTTATGCTGCCGATGTAAAAATTGTAAATAGAATTAATACATTTCAAAATAAATGTTTGCGTTTAATCACAGGTGCATTTAGGGGTACTCCTATCAATGCTATGCAGATTGAATGCAGGCTTCCACCAATTAATATTCGTTTGAATTACCTAAAAGAAAGGTTTATATTAAAACTTCATTGTGTTTCTGGCAATAGTCTTGACTAATCTGTCCGGAGCCCAAGGGGTTTTTAAATCTTTTTTTATGCTTCAGGGCTTTCAGAGTTTTAAACAATTTCTTCAAAATTTAAATATATATCAGGCAAATCATACCTTACCTTGCTATGAAGGATCTTTTAATAGTAAATTCCCAGAATTTAATGTAGTTATTGATAATGCTTTGTCAAGTAAAGAAGAAGTGTGCACAATGCCGTCTGAATGGACAGATCACAAGTTTGTCTATACGGATGGAGCCAAAAACGATAACGCTGTGTCTTTTGCCATATTTGAATCGTCTTTGAATATTGGTGTTGGTCATAAAATGGATCAATTCGCTAGTATTTTCACAGCTGAAGCTGTTGCAATCTTGAGCGCTTTAAAACATATTAAAAGTCGTAACTTGGGACACAATAAATGGGTTGTTGTTAGTGACAGCATGAGTGTTCTAAAAAAACCTGGCAAATAACAAATTGCATGCTGACACTAATAACATCATTTACTTAATAAAACAGCTATGGGTGGAGTTATTTGATTTAAATATTAATGTTAGCTTCGTGTGGGTGCCTTCACATAAAGGTGTTGAAGGAAATGAAAAAGCAGATTATCTAGCTAATACGATAGTTAAGTTTTCAAATACCATATCATCTAATATTGAAAGCGGTGGTGATGCAGATGTCTTGTTACCATACACAGACGTTGTAAGCCTCCTAAAACAACGGATGTGTCATGCATGGGGAAGACATTCGTATCACTATACGCAAGTCGAAAATAAAGGTTCCTGGTATGCAACTCTCGATGTCCAGATTGATTCCATACCGTGGTTTTGTAAGAGTAAGATTTTCTTAAATAGAAAATTTTATTCTACAATCTGTCGAATGCGCTTTGGTCACTGTCGTTTGAACTATCATCTCTATCGCTTAAAGCTGGTTGACTCTTCTGATCGTGAGCATTGTCAGTCACGAGAAGTTCAATCATTAAATCATATATTTTTTGATTGTCCATCATTCAGTATTCAGCGCCTTGTACTGATAGATGGACTCCTCCAAATTTATGGTGAGCATGATTTGGTCCCGCGTTGTATTCTGGAGCTACTTAAGAATGATTCAACCTATATAGAGTTGTATAAGTTTTTATTTAGTATTTTAATAGATATATAAAAATGTGCAAAATGTACATTAATAATATAATTATAAATGTAAAAGAATATTATAGTAATTAATTATTAAAAAAAAAATAACAAAAAATGGGAAACCAAAAAATAAAAAAACTTTTATTTACAATAATAAATATGTACATAACTATTTTATAATATTATTAGCAAAATAATATACTTATTCAAGTTAAAAAAAATAAAAAAAATCGTTTAGATGTATCAAAGTATTTTAATGAATACATAAACATTGTTTATGAAACTTACGAAAGACATAAAATTTACCCTTGAAACTTATTTTACGCAAGACAAGGCAGTATGGTCTCTAGACTTTAGCCTGCTCATATGAGCGAAGAAAAAAAAAAAAAAAATCTTCTTACCTTTATAGTCGGTGTATTTTACGCAAGACAAGGCAGTATGGTCTCTAGACTTTAGCCTGCTCATATGAGCAAAGAAAAAAAAAAAAAAAATTATAGTCGGTGTTGTTTACATGACCTTTATTACGAAACCGTCCCTAAACAAAAAACCTGTTTTTTGAGTATTGATGATTGAAGTTTTGAAAATTTCAAATTTCGATCTAATGTATCTAGACACCTGAGGTTGGTATTTTTTTAATGTGATTAGTTAATTTGGTTACTTAACTAATTATTGGCATTCAAATTTATTTATAAATATGCTTTAATGATATATATATATGAGATTTAAAAAAAAGATTGTTTAAGTGTCACTTTTCCAGTAACGTTTATTGCATTTTTACATAGCACTGTTTCGGCAACAATGTCATAATTTACTTAATGCCACTATTGCTTAGCTTATTTTATACTATAATACAGATATAATTGTCTATAATGACGCTAAAAAACAATCTATTTGGTAAAAACAGTCTTATACACCAGGAACGTTTAAACAAAATACTTAACATTAAAATGTTATAAACGATAAAAACAAAAAAAACCTGAAAATATGTTTAACTAATTGGCAAAAACTAATTGGTCTTATTGATTAGGACCATTTTGGCGAGTGAATGAGTACCTATAACCCTTAAATTATATTATTGTAATAAGACGCGTAATATCTCGGGATACTGTTCGATCGAATAAGAGACAGAATATCTGCCTTTTTTCGTTCACCCAAGGGAAGTTTTGACTGATACAAGCTCCTTAATTGGGATTGCATTTGACTTGTTTTTTGTAACTTAAATTCCTTATAGTTTTCATCCAAGTACGATGTTTTGTAATAAAATTTGACTCCGTTTGTGACAGTCTCTGCTTTTTCAACTATTATTATTTTAAGATCTGCCATTTTGACCGCTGCACCTTCAGTGTTCTTTGTGAATTTATATTCCGATAAAGATTTTATGTCATACAATTAACTGACTCATTTTATTCATACAGTAAGGATTGCCTTTCTTTTTCGAGCATTTGATGATGTTTACATATTGGTCTGGAACGTAGATGGGCCCCGATTTTAAAAATTTTTTTACTTGTTTTTCAATTGTGGAATGAGCGGAGTCCCCCCCATTTTGTGTATGACCCTTTATCAGAAACTTGTGGGTGATGCGCTGAATATTAGGGCAGTGTTTAATGGCGCAGATGTACATAGACAATATGAACTAGTTTTTCTGTTGTCCGCAACAATTGTCGGAATAAAATATCACTTCTATAGGTTCACTCGAAACGGCAGACTTATTTTGCAAATATTCTAGGCAAGTTCTAATTTCATTCGCTCCTCTATGTCCTTCGACCTTATTCCAAAAAAAGCATTCTGTGTGATCTGTAGCCAATTCACAAATAGTAAAGTTGTAGCAATTTAATTTTGACTAATAATAAAACACGGATACATCACCTCGAGTGTGCCTCGAGAGCACAGCTTGTAAGTCGTAATCTGCACTGTTGTTTTTCGTCTAAATGGTTTCTATATTTTTCTTCTAAATTTTCTTTTTCCGTCCCTTCTCCGTTTTTATACAAAACACATAGGTCACACTGATCTTTTTTTGGAATGAAAAAACTTATATTAAATTCTTCTTTGAAAACTTCTCTGTAGGTATGTATTTTTACATGATCTAAGTTTTTCTGTATGCATTCCTTTTTATAATCTGTGTACAGATCAGTTACGTTTTTTCCCCCATCTATATTTCTCTAGTTGTTTGTTGCCGCAAGTAATAGCTTTCTATTCTTGAAATACTATTTATATAATTTCTAACTCTAGATAAATTAGCTTCCGAAATCTTTCTGCCGTGATGATCGTGCTTCCCTCTTTTTTCTGCCTCAATCAAACCATATTGATTTTGTTTCTCAATAACTGTTCTTATAGGTCTATCATTTATATCCAGAGTGTTCTTGAAAAATTTTTTGCAGACTCTAACTTTTTCTTTATTGACCATCAAATAAAAACCGTGTTTTTGCTTTCTATTGTTATTCATTCTCTTATATTGGTATTTGGGTTTGATTTCGATCATGTTACAATTGATGAATTCCCTCTGTCTACTTAGAGATCCCAATTTCCAATACCCCTTACAAATGTGTCGACGACATTCCTCAGAAACTCTTTCACTGCATTTCAAACGGCATTTGCTTCCACATGGGCTCCTTATGCGCCTTTCACTAATTAAGCGTTGGTTTCCCGATGATGAAATGTACTCTAGTCCTGAATTGCGCAAAACTTTAGCTAAATCTCTTCTACTGCCACGTCTAGTACGTGACCGGCCCCGAGAAGGGATCAATTCATTATGTAAAGTAGAGTTTACATCTACTTGTTCCACTTCTTGTGCGGGAGGACTTTCAACAACACCAATGCTTGAAACATTTTTAGCCGTTCGATTCTATGATTCACCCTGTATGAAATAATCAGCTGGTTGACCGTTATTTTCTGATTCGATCGAAAGCGTACGAATACAAGACATTGCACCAGGAATAAATGTTCTAATTTCTGGACCATTCTGCTCGTCAGAGGCTAAACAGATTCCATTTGATAAAACTGATGGAGGTCCAGGATCTTGGTTTTCATTTTCTGATTCAGACGGTGAACTTAACGCCAGATCGGCACTTACATCTGGCAATTGTTCAAGATTTTTGGACGGGTTCTTTTTGTGGCAAATGTTTAAATTTATTGGTCTCAAAATACTACTATCATCAGAAGAGCTGTAACCTACAAGGTTTAAGGTCTTTGCATCATCAGGTTTGAAGTTTTCTGTGCAAAATTCATCAGATGTATTAGTACGAGCTCGTTTGGCAGAGGTCGGTTTGGAATTTCCTTGATCAGAATCAGAAAATGAACTCGAATCTGAATCCTGAGAACTGCCTGAAGAACTAGAAGAAGAACTTGAAGAACGCGATGGTGGTATGGATGATGAATCTCTAACATTTCCGGAGTTCGAAGGAGCACTTTTTGAATTTATGGAGTTAATAGGTGCCTTTTTTGAGGAAGGTCGCCGTAGACCCTTATCTGATCCGGATGAAGAATTTCCCGACGAAGGTTGATATTCACGATCATCATCAGAAGCTGGAGAAAAATCCCGACCTGAATGCCGGCTATCATTTTCAGAAGAATCAGACGATCTGATATTACGAAAACGTTGAATAGGTAACTGTTTTTCAGACTCAATTCTTTCCAGGTGTTCATATTCATGTAATTTTGGTGAAGTTGGTTGCTGTGTTGAGTTCTTAGAAGTTGTTTCGGAGGACGACATTTTGAGTGGTTGGTTCTTGTTTGGCAACAATGTATGCGATCTTTTATTTTGTGGCTCATTTTTTGTTTTCATGATGCATTTGATTTTATTGATCCTTGGATTTGGTAAAGGCATTATTACTGTAACAAATAAAATAACAAAAATGTTAACAAATTAATTACTTAATTTAGTGTCTAAAGTAGTATAGATTTTTATTTATTAAATTTCATAGAATAACGACAGTAAACCGATAGTAATGGCCAAATACTTTTATGGTAGAACTACCTACCCTTTTTGATTGGAAATCACTTAGGAAGCCTGAGTTACTATAGTGTAATAAGACGGTACTGTATAGGTACTGTATGATATTGTGCAAAAGTATTACGCTAAAGTGTCACAAAACAAATAAGTTTATTTTTAATGTTATTCAAAAAACATAAATTCCTTAATAAATAAAACAATAATGACACTAAACAAACAATGACACTAATAACTTTTATCGGAATTAATTATTAGCGATAAAAATTAACTTAAAAGTGTCATTAAAGAAAAAGCTACATTATTCCAGTAACAAATCAGAATACTTACCATCAAGCCTGCGGAACAACGTTTTTATCCAAAAAATGACACTATGCTGCACAGATTCACATCAGAATTTGACAAAGTTCTCACCGCCGGGACTGATAATGACAGTTTACCGTGTACAGCAAGTGCGCGCCCCTCCAAAAGACATACCGACACTAGCTCCCTCTAGCGAATTAAAGTAAAAACTGACCATGGGTGTTTTTGCACAGTATAGAGTTAGACGAGGTGCGTCAGATGGCGCTCAAAACAAAAAATCTCTGTTTTTTGTATAGTGACGGTTTGAAAATAAAGGTGCGATGTGTTTTGATATTTTTAAAATCTAATGTTTTTAATATTTAATACCTAGATAGTGAAAAGGCTTTTTGGCTTTATAAACATGTGTTCAAAAAATATGTTTAACCCTATCAACGTAGTATTGAATTATTTACCTACAACAAGCTGGTATTAGTATATAATAATGGGATCAAGATCACGGGCCAGCGGAGAACAGTTTTCAACTCTTTTGGAGTTCATGTAGAGGTAAATAGTTTTTCGGTACTTATCTACTAGTCATTAATAATATTTTACATATGTTATTATAAACTAACATTATTTATTCAAATTTTGAATCTTTTTCATTACGTCGAAAGTTAGTGTAAACTATGACGTGATCTCGCATCGAAATACTCAAAAGGCCCTTTGTTAACTCATGTTACAGGTAGTGTGACCTTGCAAGCCCTCGGCCTGGTGCTCAGGCAGGGTCGTTTAAGTGCTGATCTTTTGTGGCAAGACCTTAACATTACCAACACCTTGAACTCCATTGTTGGTGGTGTTCCCAAGACTTTGGATAAATGGAAATGGTTTGTAAGTAGGTGAATTTTTCATGCAACACCAATATATGAACGCCTCCGGTACGTGGACGAGAGAGGCCGATGCCGGATCAGGGAGCCGCCCGCTGTACTTGTGCATGGCTTGAAGCGGTTAGAATCAAATAGAGAGACCAACTTCAAGTCGTATGTGCTCTGGGTAGCTGCTAAGTACAAGGACGTATTTCTCGCACCCGACTTCTGGTCAGCAGGAGTTGTCTACCGACGGTATAGGGAAGCACCGTTTACGAAGAAAGTGCCCTGACTTTTTTGTGTAGTTTATAAGTTTATATGTATATATATGTTAGTCTATAAGGTATTTATTTTCTATGAGCCCTTGTTATTGTATTTCTTACATTTAATGTTGTTGCCTGAAATAAAATTTAATATAATTTAATTTATTTAATTAGCACTTACCAGAGTCTTGAGGCGCTGCCCTCTGGCAGTGTTCTGGATAAGTTGGGCTATTTATAGATCGTTTTGCGCAGTCCTTAGATAGCTCAACTACTCTTATTTCACTTGTATTTTGTATTATCGTTTATTATTCTGTAAATTTCTGTAAATAAATGTTATAATGTATTGTAAATGTAAATAAACGTGCTTATTATAATTTTATCAGGGTCTTTCCTTTGTAGGACGATAAAATATTTTAAAATTATAAGCAGTTATATCCAAGCAAGTAGTAAAAAATATACTCGGTAGAATGTATGGAATGAACCCCGCCGATGCTAAAAGATTAGTTCAAAATAAAAAAGTTATCTATCACATGGGTTATGAGGTGAGTATAAGACAGGATTTTGTCTATAGGAGTGCCCCGTCTGATATGGTTGGTATCGTTCCGCGTGGCTCAACGTAGACAGCTGGCTGGACAGGCACTTCTACAGCATTTGCCCGTTTCTTTAACAGGCTGGCTTCGGATTCAGATGAGAGTGACTTTGCCAGAGCGGTCATATTTCCTTCCAATAGTGTAACAATCTTCTCAATCCCCGTAAGACCATATATGGTCTCACCGTTCGCGCCAAGCAATTCCGTCAAACCCCGTAAGACCATATATGGTCTCGCTCGCCCATTTGAATAAGGACCTTATATCATTCGTTTACAGTCTACTTTTGTATGGAGAAGTTTACTGAGTTACGTTCTTTGATATATTATCTACATTCTGAGCAAAAAATATTACGTAGTCTGTCATCGTTCAGTCTTTCATCGTCAGTTTGACATCAGTCAGAATTTCGCGTTGCTCGGCGGTAGGTCGTGAACCGTGTGTGAGAGAAATAGTGAGTTTTACTGGATTTATCGATAGTAAGGGGTGTTTATTATTACAAAAACTGTTTATTATGCTTATTATAAGTATTTTTGGATAATAAAATACATAGTAATAACTTTTAGATATGGCGCGTAAACTCCCGTAAACTCCCGTGCGGTCACGGGCGGCCGCGCTCGCCCCATTTGATTATAAAAATAAATTTACATGTTTACAGTCTACATTTTTTATGGAGAAGTTTACTGAGTTACGTTCTTTGATATATTGTCTACATTCTGAACAACAAACATAGCATAATCAGTGTTCGTTTAGTATTTTATGTGTTTTCGCGTTTCGCGCCCGGTCTGTGTGAGTGCAGTGATTTGATTGTGATTCGACTCATTTGATGGTGGATTTACTGGATTTATCGATGGTAAGGGGTGTTTATTATTACAAAAACTGTTTATTCTGCTCGTTATAAGTATTTTTGGACAATCAATTGTAAGAAATACAAAGTAATAACTTCTAGATAAGGCGGGTAAAAGTTCGTTGCCATGCTACTGATTTCGAAGTGATTTATTACTAAACTATTTATTATAAAATATAGTATTTGACTAAACCCGTTATTTTTATGCCTGATAGATAGGTAATATATATACTAGTACATTGTTTTTTACAGAATGATAAAATATGGTTTGGTTGTAGAGTTATTACATATTTTGTACAATGCAGTATTTTTGCCGCTACTTTAGTCTAGTTTAGAATCTAGTGCTAGTGCTGCCAAAATTTTGAACAAAAATTTGTTCTGGATTGAAGGGTAGATAGACATCGTAGATATGTTTGTGATTTCACGCGAACAAAACTATTTTAGTTATGTACAGTTAAGTACTCCGACTTAATAAGATTCTATGGAAAAATCCTAGACTTATGAATAATTGAAATAATAAAACAGGTTAAATTATATTATGAAAACCGAAACAAACCTTCCTTCTATAAATATCTACATTGTTAATTATATATGAAGAATGAAGCGACGAATTACTAATATATAATCATACGAGCTTCGGTGAAGTTCGATCATTATTATACGAGTCGCTTCATTCGAATATAATTAGTAGCCCAACACAGCCGTATCAAGCTAGAACACAAAACGTTCTATTTATATAATACCTTGGTAGAAGACATTGTTTACAAAATCTCAGAAAGAATGAAGATAAACCGACGTACCTACTGGTGACGTGACATGTCAATAGCGATTCGATGATTTGATTTGATTCGATCGATTAAATTTCTAAAAACGTGCATGGTTTGCCCGTACATATAGAAAACTGCATTGTTAATTACCTATATATTCTAATGAAGCGATTCGTATAATATTGATCGAACTTCACCGAAGCTCGTTTGATCATATATAATATCTAAATGATCATGTAATCGATGGTGAGATCTTTGATACCCGGTATGACCTCTTTCGAAGAGACTGTTCTAGATCTAGCGTATCTAAAAATTAAGAGGGTACTCCTCTTAATTTTTAGACACTCATAGCCACATCCAAGAAGTAAAAAAACAAGCCAAACCTGGACCTCTGCTTTGTGCTATTTACAACCAGACCTTCCATCAAACCTACTGGAGAACTTCTACAATGTCTTGCCTATGCGAAGTACCTACAATGACATGTTTCTACCACGGGCGTGTAAAAGTGTATGACAGCTGTGATCGCTTATGTCAAGCCTATATTGTCGCGTGTTACGCTTACGTAATATTATTGTTTACAATAATCACTCTCGTAAGTAAGCGTCTGATGTCCCAGCCGTAGGATTATTGGATTGTGATCCCCTTTAGGTTCCTACATAATACCTATGTTTTTTAATGTTGGTTGATCATTATCAGTACTGAACCAAACGTGCGTAATTAATTTTAAAATTGCATATCCATGCATTCATAGCCATTTCGTAAACATTGAAGCTAAAATAAATGAAATTACTGGTTGTGATATTGGTACATAGTACATACCTACATATGTAGCAAGCAATGCTAGGTATGGTGATTTTCAGGTGTTCTTGAGTTTATTTTGAATAAAGTATTATTTTCAAAATGGGGGCAGGCCAAATAGGGGGAATCTCAACCTTAAGTAAGTAAAACGTTAAGTCCTACAAGTAAAATAAATAAGTTATGTTTGTTTCGTACTTACTTAATTAAACCTACCTATATCTAACGTAACGTGAGAAGTACGTAGGTACCTATAATACATTGTTGGGTGAATACACCTACGAGTACTTACACATAGAAAAGAAGCATAAAATACATTTATTTCGAGTAAAACTCATAGGTACAAGAAATACACTATTATAAAATAAAAACTAGGTAGTTGGATTGTTAGTCAGGTGTCGCTCACAGCAGTGCCTTGTATAGGGACGGTCCACTCTGGTGGCTATCAGATATCTGGTGGTGGTGGTGTTGGAGCTTGTTCGCAACCTGCTCACCAGAGACACGGCTCGTTTGCACATGGTAGTATAGAAACAATCAACCCGCGCCACCGCAAACATACCCGATGCGCTGCAGGAGCGGGGCAGCCCCAACACTGTCTAGCTAGAGAGCATTGTTGTACTGGACACGAATGGCTCTGTACGTCGCGAGCGTGTTCTTTACCCTCAGGCTGCACGTATGCAGAGAGGTTCAGTATGCTCGAAATAGCTTAGATTAGCTTAGCTTCTGAGCCTCTGAGCTACGCGCAAACCGCCGGGAAACACTATTCACCCGCACCGACAGCGCCTTCCGCTCCCCTTCGTTGACGTCATTGTCCTTGAGGTTGGCAGTGACCACGTGACCTAAGTACATGAATGAATACACCCTCTCTAGATCCATTCAAACGAATAGAAGGGATGTTTACTAGACATTTTTTACCGGCCTCAAAGAACATGACATTTCCTTGAGTTACACACCAGCCCCGTGCCCGCTAGCGTATTCCTCACAAGTTTTGATGAGCTCAGCTGCACCATATCATCAGCATAACTGAGATTGTTTACACAAACAACATCAATAACAATCATGATATCCGATACGGCAAGTGTTGAGAGCCCCGGTCAACGCGTCCAAGTAGAGCTTGCAAAGGGTGGGAGAAGTCAAGCCCCCTGTCTCACCCCATACTCCAACTGATAACATTTTGACATTACATAGTTCAATCATAGATCATGATAAAAATGAAATAATTTTCCATAAGTAATAACTTTCATCTTATATAGTCATTGATACCTACTTACGTTTTAATCTAATTCGTTGTACCTACTTAACTTAGTCCTCAGAATAATATTTAAAGAACTTTCAATACCAATATTCGGGATCAGAATTTATAATTATTTTAGTAGTTAACGGGTATGTATAGCGTATTAAATAGGTTTTACCTCTTAATTTATTCCCGACATTTCGCCTATGTTGCAATAACTGTGGTCGCGGCCTTACAGAATCTATTAAAAGGTAATACGCGATAAATCACCGGTAACTATTAGCACAATAGATACATAACGTCCTAATAAATTGTATGATGTTGTAGTGGATATAGATTTCAATAATGCACCCGGTTTCATGGGAGTCAAAACGGTCCCAACGGAAGCGCAGTTTATTGTAAGTATCCACTAACCATGACTTATATATAATATATCTACGCCAAATAATGCTTTAATACCTACTGGTGGGTACAAACTTGGTTTGTTTTGCTCACTTAGGTTTATTACCTATCCCATGCTATGATGTTCTGCGTTGGAGCCCTTATAGAGGCCCATGTCGTATTAACTCCAGCGAGCTGCGTGTTTGGAGAGAGATATAAGTTCGACGTGTTTGGGGGTACCCACAAGTTTTTGGAAAACACGGGCGTATCTCGACTGGTCCAACATTATTGTCTTCATAGAGGTGAGAGTTTAATTACCTATATAAATTGTTATCAAGCCTTGGCTGATTAGTGATTACTAACTAACTAATCCTATAATATGCATATATCCTAGCAATTGTAAATGTTTAGTAAATTTATTATGAGAAAATAAAGTCCCTCGTAATTTTCATTGAAAAATCAACTGACTGATGGTAGATGACTAGCGGATTATTTTATAATATAGAAGTTGTGCATTATATCAACGTCCAGCTTATACATAGATATTCGTACTAGACAACTGAGAAGGGTACGTACCACAAAACAATTAAATTATTAAAAATGCCTGTCAGCGAAGCAGGCCTCTATTTGGAGTACGAGTATGTATATGGTCCTACTTGCACGAAAATGTGCTATCGCGTTGTTTTGTCGCAGGAGTGCATGCTACGCGAAAAACATTAATAAACGCCATAATAAAAATAAATAATTTATTTGAATCGGTATGTCTCAAAATTTTAAATATTTAATAAAATTTAAACAAATCTGTAAAAAAGTGGTTATAGGTTTTTTTACATTTTACAATTTTATACCTACGAAAATAAAATTGTAAAAATGTACCTACCTACATAAAAAAATGGTTGTCTGTAAAGTGGGTTTACGGACGATAGTTTAACGTGACAAAGTTATAACAAAACATTGATGAAATGATTGCATGCTTTTATGAAAACTTTTGATCTAGCATCAATTATATGAATCACCATAAATTTTTAGTCAATTGTAACGTAACATAACCTATTATTACTGCACTCGCTAACCGATGCTACTTTCTTAATAATAAAAGAATAAATACTTGAAATTATACTAGTAATCAGATTTTGATCAGATTAAAATGCAAGAATAATTTACCTTTATTGCCGCAATTGTTGTTGTAATAAACAATAAAAACCACATTAGCTTTTCACTTCACTTTATAAACAGTCGATGAAATAGTTCACGTGTAGATGTAAGTTGTGTGCTGCCGCTATCTTTCTTCTCCTCGGACGCTTAGGCCAATTGAGTGGAAGAGAGATAGATGCGGCGCAAGCCGAACGCTCAAGCCGATCGTGCCTTTCGCTCGCTCGTGCAGCGCTCTCGGTCCGATCGTAACTTTACAATGAGTCATACTTTTTTCATCGATTCATTAGACGTTGTCACGTCAAAATTATTTGAATGACTATCAATTCTTGAGATATATTTAAACCTACATTGGTACTTCAAAAATGTTTTATTTTACTAAGCGATCATATTCTTCGGTTAATGTGTTTGTGCGTAAGCTTTTTATTCTGCATGAGTTGTGGGATAAAGTGGTGTTGAGACCGGCGACAGCGGTCCCCATATGAAATAAGGACCCAGACAGAACTAAAACCGAGTTCATGTTTAAATATTCCTAGTGAGTAGTTGTGTAATAAACCTTAAAGTTAATAAATGTGTTTCTATTTGTTTATTCTTATCCAGGTTGTTGTATAGAATATAAAAGTATAGTTTTTAGGCTTAGGATTATTTATTTATACCTAATCCTATTAGGAATTCTAGTAACCTTTTAATGATAACAGATACCTAGGTAGTTAAAGTTAGGGTTTATCTGAGCGTTTATAATTTCTTTAATTAATAAAACTTTCTTAATTTAATACATGCATGACGTGCTTGCCGTGGAACAATTGCGAATATGGTCTACGTGGGTTGCAACTATACCTAGTTACGTGTAACGTAGGAATAGGTATTATAATTATGCACATGTTGTCCATGTTGTACCATGGACACCACCATTAACATAAATATAACAAAAATAAATCAAAAAACAAAAATCAGACAGACGGATGCAAGAGGACGGAGGACAGAGGGGGACTATAAGGGAACTTTCATGACTTTTTAAGACCCTCAAATACCGATTGAAAGTTCCATTCCACTTTTGTAGTTTGCTAACTACCTAGATTGTGTTGAATTGGTTTGGGACCTGACCACATTGACTTCGGAAGCCCTCATTGTGCAAGGTATGAGACGCGCTTGGTCAATTTATTTAATACTCCATTCCCTATAAGGATGGATAGTAAGTACATATTTATAACATAGTTTAACAATAAATACATTTTTAATAATTATTTCAGGCTACAACCACTCCCTTCGATGGACAAACTGCTCTGTTGAGAACTTAGCTGTACTAGTATTGAATAAGCAGTACTCTTTCCATAGTAGAGAAGCTGGATCCGAGTTTGTGTTGAATAGGGTCCGTTATGGAACAGCGGAATATTCATCTGCGAGTAGAATTAGCGACAAAACGTGCCGATATTATGGATGGGGTAGTAGACGAAACGTAAGTGATTTTATCAAGGCACTAATATGGACCGAGCCAAACAAACTTGACTGGCCTGTCAGCTCAGTTGGTAGTAGCTCTGCCTTCTACGCTGTAGGTTGAGGGTTCGATTCCCTCCCAGGATAAACATTTGTGTGAAGAACATAGGTGTTTGCTCTGTGTCTGGGTGTTATAAAGTATCATATGTATGTATTTAAAAATATATAAGTATTCTATCAGTCATCTAGTCACCATAATACAAGCTATGCTTAGTTTGGGACTAGATGGTGTTGTGTGCATTGTCCATCAATATTTATTTATAATGTACGGGTGAATTTACCCTTAAACATTATCATAAATGTGAATGTGAAGATGTATTTCAAACACATGTTACTCAGTGGATTAGATTAGGTAGCGAATTTCAGTATATTTTTTTTTATACTTAGTAGATACGTATCTAAATATTAGTAGGTATATTATTAGCCCTCGCGATCTGAATTAATGTTGTTTTAGTAGATAACGGGTGTTATCGCCTCTTATCTTATTCGTAAATGTAATTTATTCGTATAACGGTTTAGGTTGAGTTGCAATAACAAATGTCTGTTAATTACTAAAACAATAAAACAATATACCTGAGTATTTTCTGTAAGCAGTGACGTCTACCTATTCATTTGCATCGTTTAGTTTATGGAAAAAACTTATAATTGATAATGATAATTTTCAGGGATATTTGATACCGTTATTGATTGAAATTAGACGCGTAAACGTCGCAATTATGTCTGCAGAAAAATGTTCGCCGACGTGGGATGGAAAGAACCAATTTATTTGCATCGAGGCTCCACAGTGCAAGGTATATCGAACGTATATGTGACCTAGCTTTGGGACTGTTTTTCACATCCTACTCCTACCACGAAATAAATTGTTAAGTTGTTACAAATGCAATTCGATTTTTCCTATAAACGTGTTCACAATTTTTCAGTCCCTAATTGGTTGTGTCTCTTAAATTCCGATCTTAGGACGCGTACTATTAACAAATAAGACATCCTTATTTCTCCCAAAATGTCATGTTTCTAGGATGTTTTTTTTAGGAATTGTGGCTGTGTGTCAGTGAATTATTTTAGACCCTACTCCTTTAAAGATTATAAATATAGATTATGGAATAAGGTCTAAGACATTGAATAATCATCATTTTCTTTTAATGATGACGTCATTTTAACATGCAGCTAATAGATAGAAATGAATTAATTAACATATTCGTCCGTTAAACTTTTTTTAAATTCCGCTCCCACTACAGCAGCGCTTCCTTCATACTTTGTAAGGGAGTTGCATAAAGCTGGGACGTATTTTTGTTTATTGCACGGAGATTGTGTTCAGAGAACCAAAAACTCTGGCAGGTCGAACGATCGGATTTTTTTGTGTTTAACTAAGCTAATTAAAGTAATTCTTATTTATAATAATATATATATATATATTACTTACAGACAGAAAAACACGGAGCTTTGTGTCCGGTGAGTTATCGTTCATCCACAGAATAAATAGCTTATGGTCAAGTATTTTACTATGTACCTACATCTGTAATCGTCCTCGATATAGCAATGTCGCGCTTACCTACACAAATTAAGTGTTTGCCGACAAATAACAACTATGGCCTTTGATTTAAGATTCATTGTAGGTACAATGGATCTGAAATCAAAGGCCATAGCAAGTAGGTACTTGCTTTATGTTCCAGTAGGTACATAAGTCGGTAATTATGTACATTAGGTACTAAGTATAATTGTTAGGGCTACAGATTTTATCGACCATTATGATTAATTCAAATATTTGAATTTATTTTTCTTTTTTCTTTAAAACCATTTTCTAATACTGCAGGATGATATGGGCACCGTTCTTGTATGCTCCGGCTTTGCCCAAGGCATGATGACCAGTCGCCTTGTTGACCGGCCTTGCGGTATTGGCTTCCTAGATCTAGCCAACTATAACAAGTTCCTGACCTGTGCCGTTGACGATTCCCGTGACGTCATCGACCATGACGACACTAAAACATATGAGTTCGGAACTTATAATAATCAAATGGAGAATGTAATCACTCCGCCACCAATGAATCGTACTTCAGTTAGTGATGAAAAAGTGACTACGAAAAAACCAGAGAAAACGACAACGAAAAAACCAGCAAAAACGACAAGGAGGAGAGTAACCACAACATGGACTCGTGGTTGGGATTATTTTATGGGCGGGGCAGAAAGAGGATAAAACAAACTTTAAAAAAACCAATGTAATAATATACACGGTAGCTTACAAATACAGTAATACAAACACAAACACAAATACAAATCATTATTTATTCAATGAAATCACAAGGACCACTTTGAATCGTCTTCTTACATGCTAGTGAATTATGGTGCCGGTTTCTCTATCGACTCGATCTAAACGACAAATCTAACACCTCGCTTGGGACCTTGTTATAGAAGCGTACACTTTGCCCTATAAAATAATTATTAACTTTAGCGAGCCTAACAGTGAGAACAGCGAGTTAATCTTTATTTCTAGTGTTAATATTTACAATCAATATCGCAATTTTTTAAAAATAAATGAACATTTTTGTGCACATACATTAAATTTTAGTAAACAATATAATGACAAGCCACTGTGATAATATTTATTTCTTTAAACTTATTTCTAAGTGATTCTCTGGGGCCCATGTTATAAATTGCACGAACAGCCCTCTTCTGCAACACTAATATGGTGTTAATATCAGCAGTAATCCCCCTTAACAGAATGCCATAAGACATAATGCTATGAAAGTAGCTGAAGTAAACGAGTCTGGCGGTATCTACGTCGGTAAAATGACGGATCTTTTTAACAGCGTATGCCGCAGAGCTGAGTCTTTTCGACACTTTATCTATGTGCCGGCTCTATTGCAGCTTAATATGTAAAGTACTGCCTAAGAACACTGTGGTGTTGACGAAATCTATCATTTCGTCTTAAACTTTTACATTGGCTTTCACCTGTTTAACATTGAGCAGTATAAAACGAATGCATTTCGTTATATTCTCGTTAAGTAATAAGTTGTTTACATTAAACCATGTTACAACTTTAAACATTGCATTGGTTACATCGTCAAAATTAGTAAGTCGTCGCTTTAATTTAAATAAAAGTGACGTGTCATCATCAGAAACAAATAGGTAAATGATTCGAGTGGGTAGCCCAAATTACATATGATAAGCTAGTACATATCAAAAATATGTGATAAAAGTTAAGCATATTAGTTGAGCGTCCCTTTGTAAATCCGAATTGTTTACTGTCTAGTAAATTGTTGGTATTAAAATGCCGTTGTAATTGGTTTAGTATAAGTTTTTCAAATATTTTACTAACTGTAGGAAGCACTGATATAGGTAGAAAGTTACTAGGATCGGAATGACTACCTGATTTGAATAGAGGTATGATCTTGCCATGTTTCATTAAATCAGGAAATACTCATCATCGTCAAGACCACCGCTAGACAAATCCAACGACGTTGGAATTTTGGAAATCCGTGGAAGACCAACGGAGTTATTAAGCAGCAAACCACTATCAATACATTGATTAAATATGCAAGCTGGCTCTGGTGCAATAATGTCAATTCGTGGTTTTATAACACTGAGAGAAATGCTCCAGAGATCAGTGGTCTTTTTTACATTAATCAGCTTGAATGCCTTGATAGTATCGTTTTTGTCCACATGTTCAAAGTAAAATTGTGTGACACATTCAGGTAGGTAAACTATCTTTTGACTGGAATATCAGTAAAAAAAGTTTCAAATGCCTTTGCTACATCTATATCTTGCCTAATGATATTATGGTTAATATATAAATTTATTACACTATTATGAGTTTTGGATTTTCCGGTCTCACTATTAATTATTTTCTAAGCTGCTTTTATTTTATCTTGACTTTTTAAATTTTTGAACTCAAATACTGAAATTTAGCAAAGCGACAAACATTTTTCAAGATTTTTAAGTAATTTTTTTACTCTTTCTTTAAACTCTTCACTAAAGTTATACCGTTACCGACGACGCAAGGCTTTCGATATGGGAAACAGCCCCAGCGTAGTTTCGGCCAGGCTATTTCAACACGGTGGTTATACATTTGGTATTCCTCAACAGCAAGGTTTTAAATATTTTGCCATCTATTATCTATATCCATTATTTTGATGATTTTTCACCGCTTTCCCCGAACAAGCCTTGTGTATTTTACACGATTTTCCCGATTTTTTCTACGCTCGTAAAAACCTTAAAATCGGTGTCACGAAAACTTGGAATGTTTCCACGAGGACGTGAAAACAAATGAAGCAGATAAATTACGTCTCTCGAACGAAACGAAGTGAAGTGTCAAAGTGCGGTTTCAAGGGGACATGGGATCGAGCAGCTTGTGAGTAGACCTTTTCACTTCCTGTATTATATATTCCTGTGTCTTTTCCACCTGCCTTTCTCAGTACAGGTGTCGCTCACAGCAGTGCCTTGTATAGGGACAGTCCACCTTGGTTGCTATCGTTGCCAGAACGCTGTTGGAGCTGGCCCGCAACCTCACCAGAGAGACGGTTTTTTTGCGCATGGTAGTACAGAAACAGTGAATCCTCACCGCCGTAAGCATACCCGATGTGTTGCCGTAGCGGGGCAGCCCCAACACCGCCCTGAGTGTATTGTTGTACTGGACTCGAATGGCGCTGATGACGTCGCGAGCTTGTACTTCGCCCACAAGCTGCACGTATACAGAGAGGTACAGTATGCTTGAAACAACTTAGGTTAGGTAAGCTTAGCTTCTGAGCCTCTGAACTAATCTCGGGGCAGCTATATTCCCCCGCACCGACAGCACCCTCTGTTCCCCTTCGATGTCGTCATTGTCCTTGAGGTTGGCAGTGACCACGGGACCTTAAATGAATACACCCTCTCCAGATCCATTCCAACTAATACGAGGAATGTTTACCAGACGTTATTTATCGGCTTCAAAGACCATGACCTGTGTTTTTCTTGAGTTATACACCAGTTTGTGACCGCTAGCGTATTCCTCACCAGTTTCGATGAGCTTAGCAGCACCATATCATCAGCATAACTGAGATTGTTTATTGCAAACATCATCAATATGACATTCGATACGGCAAGTGCTGAGCGCCCCGATCAACGCGTCCAAGTAGAGCTTTTTGGCCTCTTGGTGGGTGAAGTCTAGCCCCCCTGTCTCACCCCACACTCAACTGATAACGTTCTAAATTTACATATTTCATACACATAGTACATAGATCATGACAAGTAACCATCTTATTATCTATACATATATATTTATATGCTTTGTCCTGAATAACTGACTGATGGATCAACGCACTGCCTAAACCGCTAATCCAATCCAATCTACTTCAAATTTAGTTTAAACATTATGTAACAGAATTGATGGAGGATGTGTTTCGTATTAGATTGAAAATCAGCGCCTAACAGGGTTAAAATGGGGTAGAAAGTTATTTTGGGGGTGATTTGCATCGAAGTTGCTATCAATATTCCTTAGTGCTTTTGATTTTAATTAAATTTTATTTTGGCACATATTTGAAAACTCAATCTAATTTTATTAAAAAAAGGTTAAACACACATAAAAGCTTGGTGCAATGCAATACTCTTTAAAATTTGATTGTCACGAAATGTAATCGAGGCAACTATACTGACAGGTTGTTCTAGAGGAGAGTCGGTATTTATCCCTAGGATTCCCCTAACACCATCAAATTACCCCTTCGAAAATTGGAACCATTTTCGACTTCTACGCGGACGAAGTCGCGGGCTATAGCTAGTTTCCGAATAAAAATGAAATAGTTTTCCATAAATAATAACTGTCATCTTATATAGTTACTAGCTGAAGCTCGCGACTTCATCCGCATTTTTTTGAAAGGAATTGTAGCTTAAATCCTTCCCCAAGATGCTTTTTATCTCCTTGCCAAATTTTATTGATAAGTTTCCAACCAATCACACCCATCACCCATTCAAAATTTCCATACATACATTTACACCCCATTTTACTACTTTATGAGAGTTATTTTGAAAAATCCTGAAATACGTGTCCATTTATTTTGCATTTTAAGTATCCAAACCAAACCAAGTTTTTAAGAATGAATAAATGAATGAATAAATAAAACGTTTATTTGGCACACACACAAAAAAGAATACATCTTTAACTAAAACACCTCAAAATTAAATAAAAATAGGTATACAAAGCAGTTAATAATAGTGTTTCGGCGCGGTAGCTAATTTATATAGCTAACAGCGACTCCACTTGGGGAATCAGAAAACGTGTAGAGTTGAAGAAATGGATTAAAAAAAGACTGACCTTAATTCCACGCGCACGGTACAGAACAAGCTACGATCACCTCGATACGTGGGTGTTCAATCCTAAGCCTGTAGGTAGGCTTAGAGATTCGTCCAAAGCCTGGTAGCGCTACTTCTGGGCTGGTCTTGGTTTCCTTCCTTCTTTCTCTTCCTCTTATGATGAGGTAAAAGCTATAGCGGCCTTCGATATCTGTCGATTACGGCGCGGGTGAAAAGCTTACTGCTGGACAGCAGTAGCTTTATTGCTCACGAATGCGGTAATCACTCCGAGATGGTAGCAGTACCATTAAATGTCAAAGTATAGTTCCGAAATATAAAGATGGAAGCCTTGGAAAAGCGAGCTTCTACTGAGTTCAACCGTCGGTGTTCGAGGCTACGCGCAGAGTATCCATGGGCCATACGTATATGGCGCTAACAAATAGTATAAGTGCCAAAAAGGCGTCCAGCTTTAGCATGTGTTGGATGGAAGCAACTAATTAAACGGTCTCGTTTAATTAGTTGCTTCCATCCAACACATGCTAAAGCTGGTAATGGAAATATAAATATGAACGTCTGTTCATATTTATATTTATATTTCCATGTCGTATTTGAGCTTCCAAAATAAAAGCCTTGAGTTTGACTCTAAAATTGTTGGGACTTTTAACATTTCTTATTGGTGGTGGCAGGTTATTCCAACACTTAGAAGCGGCATATCGAAAACTGCTTCTGAATGCCTGTGTCTTGTGAAAATGAGTTGACAAATGAGTGGCGCACTGCCTTCTAGCACCATCAGGCCTCGTAGAGGGCCAACTGAGTTTGTCATAAAGGTATTTAGGGATTTGATAGGAAATTACACCAAAAAGCAAACAAGCTAGATGAAGCTTGCGACGGGACTCCATTTGTGACTTCTAGGTGGAACATTGAAACAGAACCTAGCACAAGCGGTTTGGACTCGTTGCGTCAATTGTTGAGTCCGTGAAAGTAACCGAGGTCCATATACAGTGTCTGTATAGTTTAACTTCGACAAGATCAACGATTCAGTCAAACATATGCGGACCTCTTCGCATAGGTAGGGTCTTATCTTGTATAAGATTTTTAACCTATAGAAGCAGTTGCGAACACATTCCGCTACGTGGTTTTCGAAACGCAAACCCGCGTCCATATGTAGTCCCAAATTTCAAGCATCGAATACCCGCTCAACTGGATTGCCTTTAAGTAGTACACTCGTAGCTGAGTGCAACGAGGGTAGGTGGTATTTGCTTCCGAGTATTAAGTATTTTGATTTTAAAGGGTTGAGTACTAAATTGTTTGCATCAGACCATACTCAGATCCGCGCAAGGTCATCGTTTATAGCAGCAACAGCTTTTGCATGATCTTGGGGCTTAAATGACACATATACTTGAACATCATCTGCGTATAGGTATGTGATATCTGCATTGAGTGATGTTTTTTTTAATGTACAACGCAACTTAGAAATATGTTAGTACCTATGTACCTACAATAGTACATTATGTATTTTGATCTCTGTTCTACATCACTAAATTCTTCTTCAAAATAATATTGTACGTTATAATCTGTCTTACTAATCTATATATATAAAAGAAAGTCGTGTTAGTTACACCACTTATAACTCAAGAACCGCTGGACCGATTTGGATGAAACTTAAAATGAATATAGAGTAACTGGGATTAGGATATAGGCTATTTTTTATTCCGGAAAAACAACGGGAACGGGCCGCTAGCGCCATCTATTAATATTTATCTATAACTTTGTTAATCTCTGTAAACGGGAACGGGAACGGGCCACTAGCGCCATCTATTAATATTTATCTGTAGCTTTGTTAATCTCTGTAATTATTACAATAATTTGAATAGCCGTCTATTTTTTAATAGTGATATTAGTACTTTAAAATTTTGAGAGAGAAGTTGTAACCGCCCAACGAAGTGGGCACGGGTCAGCTAGTATATAAATATATACGTTCAGCCGATTTATTTAAAACAGCTTGAAGTAGGTAAGTATAATTTCTGCATGCGTTTCGCTTACAAAAATCTGTTTCTCGGGAGGGTAACACTCAATTTTTGCCTGCCTAACACTACAGAATGGTGGAAATACCTGATGTCCTGTTTTGATACTCCATTTTCTGGTTTGTTTGCATGCGTGGCTTATTGATTTGGCGTCTACGTAGTAAGCCCAAGCTTCTACTTTCGTCTAACATCTTGGGTGTTCGTGAACACCTCCACATTTTTTCATAACTAGGCACTTATCAAGACTGTGACTTGCTTCTTTAATCACTGAAGCCAAGTTCCGATTTCCGGCCAATCGCACTGATAGTTCAGCTGCCACCACCAATTGGTCCACGTCCCGTGGTTGAAGAAGATCGTCCACACGCCTCCTTTTAGTTCTTTACTGGCTTCAGTGAAATCCACTGATGGACGCCCAAGAATGGAAGGGTTCCCTGATGATGATGATGGTGCTGAGTGGTGGGCGAATACTTTGAACGTGAAATACCCAGTTAACCAATCAGAGTTCTTAGTCAGGAAGCGATCGCGTTGCTTGCCAGAACTTTCTTATTTTTCTTATTTTACAAGAAAATCTTCCAAGTGTCACTTAGATTTCCCTCACAGATGCTGCCGTGATATTAAAAAATCATTTGTCATCGATAGAAAATCATAAAGTTTACTATTTCGATTCTCTTTGGGATGTTTCTGCCATTCTAAAAACTATATTTTTGAGACTGAGAATTCGTATTTTGAAAATGAGATAAAAAAATTAAGTTGTAGGTACCTACTCAAGTGCGCAGGCTAAAATTACTAAAATTCAAAAGTCAATACATAAGGCTATCCCTATACAGTGGACTCCCGGTAATCCGGCCTCTGTCTAATCCGGCACCCCTCTGTAATCCGACATCCTCTATTATTTATTATTGAATATTTTTTTGACAATCTTCGCTAATGCATGATTGAACAAGTTTATAAATTGTACGCACCACCACTTTTGTGTTTAACGCGTGGGTATTGTTTTGATTCTGATTGCTAAGTTTGAAGAAGATACCGGTGCTGTCTAGCGTGTGTTCATTGTTTACTTTTTATTCATTGTGTATTACGTATTCGTACCTAGTAATGCCGTCACAAGCTCAGAAGCGAAAGCACAAAACACTGACAGTTAAAGAAAAATGAGATATTTTAGACCACCTAAATCGTAACGAATCTTTTAGTAGTTTAGCAAGTGAATACGGCGTAGGCCGATCTACAATTTATGACATTAAAAAAAACCACAAATCACCTTGTTCAATAAGGCAAAACAACGTTTGCCGGGTCAGCTAGTAATACCTATATATAATTTCTAGTCCGGGTACATGAGGGCACAAGTACTTTCTAGTTCAATGAATACAAAAAATCGTCAAAACTAACAAAAATATATTTTCTCGCTGTATTAATAAAAGTGCGGTTAATAGTATATTATGGTACTAGTGTGTAATGTTGGTGATTACCGCTGAGGCGCCATTGAGACCCGAGCCGTTAGGTCGAGGGTCTTAAGAGAGCCGAGGACGGTAATCATCAATACACACGTGTATCATACGACGTTTTTCAACACACTTGTGAATAAAATAACAATAAAAACTCATTTTATTTAAAAAGTTTATTTAGAGAAACAATTAGTAAATGTGCAGTTAGTAAAATTATAATTATCTGTTTTTGATGGCTTAGCGGTCTCATCAGATAGATTATTTATTGAAATACTTTCATGTTCTATTGTAATTTGATATGGCTCATTATTCGTGTAGGTAGGTGAAATCCAATCATTGGATGTACTTGGTGTTTCAAATTCAAATATTAAAGCAACCTGAAAAAAAAGAAACAATAATTAAGTTCATTAGGTCATTAGGAGTTGGAAAATCTCTTCAAGATGATTTCCCAAAAGACATAGATATTAATTCCTTAAACCTTCATTTCTCATCTTCATCTACTTTTGATGGACCAACAAAATTGCATACCTTAAATTCTCTTAAATTATTTCCAACTCCTGACTTCCCGCCATTCGTGTTTCGGCAATTCACTGATTGTGATGTTATAAAGAGTGTTTCATCCATTTCATCTAATGCAGTCGGTAGTGACTCCATTAGTAAAAAAATGATAACACCTATCCTTGAAGACATAATCAACGTTATTACATACTTACTTAACTTTTCCATTGACTCTGGAATCTTTCCTAGCCTGTGGAAGGAGGCTCAAGTAACTCCTATTCCCAAAAAACCTAACCCATCTTCCATTTCTGAGTACCGCCCTATTTCCATTCTCTCTTTCCTTTCCAAAGTCCTTGAGCGGCTAGTTCATCAGCAACTTAGCCTTTTCCTTAACAAAAACATCCTTCTTAATCCCTATCAGTCTGGTTTTCGCTCAGGTCATAGCACTGTCACTGCACTCATCAAAATCACCGATGATATCAGGCATGGCATAGAAAACGGGCTAGTCACTGTTTTGTCCCTTCTTGATTTCAGTAATGCTTTCAATAATGTGGATTATGATATTCTATTAGCTATTCTTCGCTCTTATAACATATCTCCAACAGTAATTGACTGGTTTCGTAGTTACCTGTATGGTCGCCGGCAACGAATTCGCATTGACGATACTTTTTCATCATGGTGTCAAGTGAGTGCTGGTGTACCTCAGGGCGGCGTTTTATCTCCTCTTCTTTTTGCTATATTCATAAACTCTGTTTCTAAACGTCTCTCTTCTTCCTACCACCTTTATGCAGATGATTTACAAATTTATTCACAAGCTCCTATCGAATGGTTAACAGAAGCCATCGCCAGTACTAACGCTGATTTGGCTAGTATTTTAGAGTGGAGCAAATTGTACGGTTTAAGAGTGAACCCGTCGAAAACTCAAATAATAATTATAGGAAGCTCTAGAATGATGTCTCGGATCGACTTGCCTAACCTCCCGTGTGTTGTGTTTGATGGCATTGTCATCGAAATTAGTGAGGTGGTCAAAAACTTAGGTGTACTAATGGATAGGCATCTATCTTGGGAACCTCAGCTAACAGCGGTAAGCCGAAAGACCTTTGCTGCCTTTGCCTCTCTAAAACGGTTGCGAAACTTTCTTCCTACGTCCACCAAAATTGCGCTAGCACAATCCTTGTTGCTTCCTGTTTTAGATTATGCTGACGTCAGCTACCTTGATTTAACTGAAGACCAACTCAATAAACTTGAGCGTCTTCAAAATGTTTCAATTAGATTCATATTTGGCTTGCGTAAGTACGATCATATATCCGAGTTCCGAAACAGACTCAAGTGGCTACCAATTCGTCTTCGCCGAAATTCTCACATCCTTTCTCTTCTCTATTCCACTATGCTTCTTCCTTCCACTCCAGTCTACCTTAAGGAACGTTTTGAGTTCCTTCATCTATCCAATTCCCGATCCCTACGTTCTTCTGAAACCTTGCAGCTAAAAACTCCTGTTCATACTTCGAGCTGCTATGGTAGTTCCTTTACGCTGCAGGCTGTGAAGCTTTGGAATGAACTCCCTGTCTCCATCCGGTATGCTAAATCCTTACCAATTTTTAAAAACTTAGTATACCAATACTATCTCTCGTCACTCTCATAAATATATATATTTTTTGTATTTATTTATGTATTAATGTATAAGTATTGTTTAAGTTTATATGTATATATAAATATATATATATATGTGTTTGTAATGTGTAATATATATAATATTATATGTATTATATACAATATAATGTTTAAGTAGGTATTTTTTTTTTATTTATGTTTATGTATAGTAGGTTTATATTTAGAAAAAACAATATTTGTTTAATGTACGCCGTGCCGTCTATTCTAATTAATACATTCCTTTCCATACAAAGGTTGCCAGGAAGAGATCGCTCTCAAGCGATATGGCCGCCCATTGTACCACTTAAATATTATTACCATGTTTAAATTGTTATTTTGTATTTTTATTTTTAAGGTGTACAATAAAGTTATATTCTATTCTATTCTATTCTATTCTATTAAGTTCAACACACAACACAGGCTGAAGTCGCGTAGATATTTAAAATTAATGTAACTAACCTTAGTAGCCAGATATTGGTTATCTGGAGCATCTTTTATAAATTTTTCAATATCGTCAGACGATAAAACCTTTGATTTCTTGCTTCTAAATCCATCGGATAGTGTCTTTAGATAAGCTGACAAATAAGAGTATGTTTTTAAGTCCACTCCATTCTTTGTTCGGACTGTACTTTTTAACATTGAGTATAAACACCACAAAGAGCTAGGTTTGTACTTAGAAGATGATTCTTTAAAGTACGCCATGAACACATTTTCTGAAAAAGACTGCGTATTCTTGCTGTTTTGCCATTTTATGAAATTTTGGTACGCTAATAGATATTTTTCCTTCGAGTTTTCAGGTAGTAAACTTTCCATAACGTTAAGAGCTTCACATCTTATATCGGGCTGTGTACAACATAAATCATTTTCTTCGTAACTAGTACTTGTAGACATTTTAATTAATAATTAACTATAATTTCAACAGTGAAAACGAGTTGTGAAAAGAAAAATGATTCGCTATGGCGGGAAAAATTAATCAGTTTTCCTATGCGCGCGCATTGCGATCAGCCACAGACTAAAGGGATGAGGTTTTTTTTTATTTTCCGTGCATAGCATTTGTGCCTATTCTGCCACGTACAAAATGGGGAATTTAAAGTTTTCTTTTATTACAGAGAAAACAAAATTTATATTTGAGTGAAAGTTTTGTTTATAAAACACGTACGAGTTAAAATTATCTATTTAAATAAGAAGTTGCATGAAATGAGCAAGCAATAGGAACATTAATTTATTTGTTCTATTAAACACGATCTTTTTTTGAATAAAAACTTTTTTAAGAACAAAGCACCTCAACCAATAAAATTTAAAAAAAAAACTATAACTCGCTAGTGAGTTATAGCAATGAAAAAGTCACAGTTTGATTATGGGTGTCATTCTGTGCCTAATTGCGGCGACCATAGAGCCACTTTATGAGCAAGTGTGTTGAAAATTATATTAACTAACTAATTATAATCAAAAAGTGCATACCTTGAATTTGAAAATCCATCACTAAATATCTTTCAAAAAACTTAAACTCACTGACATTATAACATTACTTCGGTAAGCGCAAAAACGCATTAAGTAAGTAAATTTTTAACCATTTCTTTTTAGACTGCCCTCATTACCATATCAGTAGTTGGCATTAGTGCAAAACAATTCTTAGAATTGGGTTAACTAGGGTTCTGGCTAGGGGCTCAGGTAATAAATTCCGGGAAATTTAACAATGACTTTTGTCCAGCTAGCTTGTTCTAATCGAAACACAGTGATAATTTCAAAACGGGATATTTTGTACCCGAAACCCTATATATAGAGAATTTTCAATACTGGTAAATTTCAATATACTGGTAATTTTTTAAAGTTTCGCGATCAGAATTTATGATTGTGTTGGTTGGTAGTGTAAACTTGTGGCTATTTGTTTATTTAAAAGAGCTAGTTACAAAACTGAACATAATTACACAAATTTAATCAAATACATTTACTTATATCATCTTGATGTGAAACATCTATAGGCTAGGGGTAAACGTAATTATTGTCTTGGCGATACAGGCGGTGGCGACGCTTCGCCGCGCTATGATGGAATATAAATAGCGACTCTTGCGGCGACGCAACAAAGTTCAATTCAGCTCGCATATGCTCGTTATAGAGCATATGCGAGCTGAATTGCCAAACGCTTCTTACATATAGCGCTGTCACTGTTTGGGCCGGACTCTTGCGGCGACGCAACAAAGTTCAATTCAGCTCGCATACCTCTATACTATAACATAGCAAAACGCTTCTTACATATAGCGCTGTCACTGTCTGGGCCGGAGCGACGCATTTCGTAAAATCTATCTGTGGTGTAAGAGTAAACAGCTAGGCTCACCTAAGTATGAAGATTAAAGTAGGTAGTCTTCTCGTAGGTACCTATCTAATCTTCCGACACTTGTTTAAGTTTTATTTACATACCTACCTAAACCATCTGTAGCGTAATGTAGGTACGTAAGGTAAGTATTAGCTGCTGCCGGCGGCTTCGCAAGCGTGGTACCTGCCTCCATAAAAATAGCCTAAATATGTCCTTCTCCAAGGTCGCATCTGTCTCTATTCCAAAATTCATTAAAATCGGATCAGCGGTTTAGGTGTGAAAACGTAATAAACAGACAAACAGACAGAGTTACTTTCGAATTTTTATTAATAGTAGGGATTCAGTTATCTGGTTCCCATAGCTATGCTTAGCTTACTTACCTACACAATTGTATGTAAGTAGGTAGATAATTTACAAAAATAATTACTGAAGTACTCACAGAAATGTACAGAATAATATAAAATACATTTGAGCTATCTAAACACCGTTTAAAACGTTCTATAGATAGCTCAACTGATCCAGGTCAGTCACTACCAGTAGGCAGCGTTCCCAAGACACTGGCGGCGTTGCCACGTTGAATGGCAATGCTAATACGGTGAGCCAGGTAGGAGCCAGCTCTATGTAAAACACCCAGTAGTCAGCCTTTTAGTGGGTAATGAAATTTGTTTCAATTGTATTTTAAATATTAAATAATATTAATATAAACAATAGCTGTTCTCTGAAAGGTTATTAATTAGACTCACTAAAAAAATCAACAAAACATTTAAATTGTAATAGAATTATAAAAAAAAAAACATTAATTAAAATATGGCACTTTTCACCAGTGTTCCGCCTCATTTCTCCACAAGTCAGCCATGTCTTACCCTGTAGTCAGCCTCTTACTTATTTTTGCATATTTGGCTTCATCATCATCATATCAGCCTTTATGAAGTCCACTGCTGGACATAGGCCTCCCCAATCTTCCAGATTGATCTTCAAAGATTTCCAGGAAGAACGATTTTGAGCCCTAACTTTTACTCCCCAACGGTTATCAGTTCTGCGAGCTATATGGCCTGCCCATTGCCACTTCAACTTGCAAACTTTGAGCGCTACGTTGGCGACTTTGGTTCTTCTACGGATTTCCTCGTTGCTGATTTTATCACGTAGTGAAACACCCAACATAGCTCTTTCTATTGCACGTTACGCGACTCTGAGCTTGTGTATGAGGCCAATTAATAGTCAGCGACCAAGTCTCAGTTCCATATGTCATCACTGGCAACACGCACTGATTGTAGACCTTAGTCTTGAGGCTCTGCGGTATCTGTGACGAGAAGATGTGCCTTAATTTCCCGAACGCTGCCCATCCGAGTTGGCTGACCTCTTTGTCGAAGTTGGACTTGCCTAGTTGAATCGTCTGACCCAAATAGACATAAGTCTACAACTTTCATTATATCGCTCCCAACATGTACCGGTACGGGTGTAACATGAGCATTTGACATGATTTTTGTCTTGCTCATGTTCATTTTAAGACCCACCTGTTGGGAGACGATGTTGAGGTCGCTGAGCATTGTGCCTAGGTCTTCCAGCATCTAAGCATAAATCGGGACAGACAGACAGCGGGAGGTGACTTTGTTTTATACTATGTAATGATGATACGCTTTCATCAAAAGACTACCCTTTATTTAAGCTTAATTTTTTTATATAGAACTCTGATTATAAGGGCTTTAAGGTGCTATTACGTGAAACAGCTACAGACGGCTGATTACTGGATTTGTAGATCCATGGGTCACGGTCTTGCCACAAACATTTTAGAAAAACTTAACTTAACTGAAGAAAACATACACCAAATGTTAAAACCTAATAATACCGTATTAAATTCCTTCATGCTACTAGAAACTGACACACAAGAAATAAATGAACTAGTAGCGTCGTTAAAGAATACGTCGTCAACTGGCTGGGATGGAATTTCATCCATATTCTTGAAAAAACACATGGGCATCCTAGGTACACCAATAACTCACCTTTGCAACTTGTGCCTCTCCTCAAGGGTTTTCCCATTGAAATTGAAGGAGTCTATTGTGACTCCAGTTTTTAAGTCAGGAGAGAGAGACAAACTAACGAACTACCGTCCGATATCTCTTTTACCTACACTAGCTAAGGTTCTCGAAAAACTTATTAATATTCGCCTGTTAAAATTAATAAACTACCTTGAAAAAAATAACTTAATTTCAAACAACCAATTTGGTTTTAGAAAAAACAGATCAACGGTGGACGTTATCGAAAGTCTTGTAACACACGTTGTTGATAATCTCGAAAAGAAACAGAAATGCCTAGGAGTGTTTCTAGACTTAGACAAGGCTTTCGATACCGTATCCATCCCACTATTACTGCGTAAGTTGGAGTGCAATGGCGTGCGAGGAACCCAATTGAATTTGTTTGAAGACTACTTGAGTGATCGAACTCAGACTGTTAGGAGCGGAGATACATATAGCACAAAACAATCAATTAAATTTGGCGTCCCGCAAGGTTCTGTCCTTCGACCGACGCTCTTTTTAATATACATAAATAGCCTATGTGATATAATACTGCCCAATACTACTTACTACGTACGTAGTACGTACTACGTACTTCCTCCCAGGATCCACCTGGGAGGAAGTACGCTTAGCAGCTGAAAATGGAATGCGAATAATCATGTCGTGGCTAAACAATAACCTCCTATCACTAAATTTAACTAAAACAAAATATATTACATTCTCTATTCATAACCAGCCGATGCCGAACATTAGTTTAAAAGCTCACATCTGCTCTGCTCTGAATACCAATAGTTGCGACTGTTACACTGTCTCTGCCACAGATAACATCAAATATTTAGGAATTACCGTTGATAAAAACCTTAACTGGAAGAACCATATTAATACTCTCAAGTCTCGTATTCGTAAAATTATTCATATATTTAAAAAAATTAGACATTTAAGAGATGAAAAGACCAACCGAACAGTCTACCTTACACTATGCCAATCTCTTATTACTTATGGTATGTCGGCTTGGGGTGGAGCAGCCAAAACTTCTCTAATAAAAATTGAAAGAGCACAACGTTCTATACTGAAAATTTTAAACTTTAAACCTTATAGATACCCCACAGCAGATCTCTATAAAGAAACTAGAGTGCTTACTATACGACAACTGTATATCAAGCTAGTTGTTATAAGACAACATGCTTACCCTGGTCGTGCTGACAATTTACTCAGTAGAAGGGCGCATAAGGTATATAAAGTTCCAACATGCAGAACAAATTTTGCACAAGGTTTTTCAACATATTTAGCTCCATTTTTATATAACCGTATTAGCAAAATGATTATTCTTAAAGATAAATCTAGATACGAGTGTGGCAAAGAAATAGAGGAGTTCCTATATCAATTTGACTATGATAATACTGAAAGACTACTAATATCTGTTAAATAGACAATAAGTATCCAATCTCACTGATTAAGTAAATTAATATTAAGTAGGTATTAGTACCTAAGTTGTGCGTGTTGTAGTCTTATTATTATTAATAATACCTGCATAAGTAGTAGTATATAAGTCCTAAACTGTTATTGTTGTAAAGATTACGTTGTTTAATGTCTTCTTTTTATGTTTTCTGTTGTTATTTCCTTTGATTTTTTGTATTTTTTTATTTTTTATTTTTTTTTAATATTTTTTATACTGTTATTTTTAATGCAACTTGCACTCGTCTTAAATGTTATAAATTTTGTATTAAGCTTAATTATGAACCTCCTACCTGCCTACATATGCATTAGCTATAAGATGTTTAGTTATAATATCTTATATAGATATTACAGGTACTTAAAATGTACCTGTAATATCTTAGTAACTGCTCTGATTAGTCCGAAAGGGGTGTGAGGCGTTACCTTGCCGTAACACAGTTTTATAACTAGCACGGAAGGTAACGGTTTACATACCGGGTACCTATACCTAGCGTCGTTATAGTGTAAGATTTTAATCTGAGAAAAAAATGTACCCATGTACACATGTTATTGGTTAAATAAACTTATCTTATCTTATGCGGCTGACTACTGGTAAAATACCCTTTTCGCCTTAGATGAGTTATGATCAAACTAATGAGCAAAATTGGGATTAATCGCTCCGTTAATTTGAGCTAAATATAAGAAAATTACGAAAAAACCAGTAGTCAGCCACATAAGGCTGAGCACTGGATCTACATAAAAAAATTGATACCCAGTAGTCGGCCTCCTAAATTACAGCTTTTAAAGCAAATAAATGCATGTAACAGTTAATTTTATCACATAATAATTATTAAATAGTAACACAGCATCCCAATCCACCACAAATTACAACAAATAGACACAAAAACTTACAGAAAACTCATACGTGTCTCCTTAAGAAAAAAATAGTGACAGCGACACGTCCAGTCATGTCTGTGTCGGAGGTGAAAAGGAATGCGTGTAGCTCGCCAACCTTTTTTTTTAAATAAAATAAATAATCCCGGACATTTCACACACCATCATCTGGCCCCAAAGTAAGCAGAGCTTGTGTTATGGGTACCAACATGACTGATATATACTACTTATATACTTTTTTTTTTTTTTGTAAATACATACATACGATACATAGAAACACCCAGATCCGAGACAAATACTTGCAGATCATACAAATATTTGTCTCGCTGCGGGAATCGAACCTGCAACCTTCTGTGTCTCAGCTGGACCTTAGCTCACTGCGCCACAGAGGTCAACCTGTCATGTTATTGTTTCGTATGTGTGCGTAATAGCCAAAATGGATACAGGGATTTGATTAAACGTAATTTTAAAGGTGAAAACCAATTTCAACACCATTTATAGGCATATAAAGTCCGTAAAGGCTGAGTACTGGTGTGGGGCTGACTACCCTGGGTGTTTTACCCTATGTCCCTAGGTAAGTCTACCTACCTACCTACCTACTCGCAAATAGAAACTTCGTTTTGTCCTCTGGTTTTTACTGATTATATTTTATATACTAATTAGGTTCTTCCTGACTTCTGGGTCTGATAATGAGAAACAACCTAGGTAGGTACTGCTTCTCAACCTTAGACAAGAGGTTAGATAATTTGGTAAGTAACCAATATGTAGATAAGTACTTACAATAGCCACTAGCCAGTAGCCAGTAGGTAGGTAGATTAGGTAGGCAGTAGGTGGCGATGAGTAGTGTTACTAGGTAGGTACTTAGTTAAGTATCTACTTAGTAGGTAGGTAGTTTACCTAACCTTGGTAACTTGATAAAACTGATGTAGGTAGGTACCTAAGCTGAATGTGATGTGATAAAACAACTAGTTGATGGAAATAAGTAGATAATAATATACTTAGGTACCTACTAACCTACAAATTTAAAGCACACAAAATTAAATGTAGGTACTAATGTTGTGTGTTTAAATATTCAATGATTTCGGCAAGTTAAGTAGATACAATAAGTACCTACTTAGGTACTGGTGATTATCAATGAACACTCAATGTGAACATTGGCAATTGAATTATAAATGTATTATGATGCAATGTGATTTGAACGACGAGGAATCCCAAGAAAATTATAAACGGCCATTCGGCGATGATGTTTAGAATTGAGAATTAACCAACGACTAAGACTTTATTATCATTTAGCTATGCGAATCTGAAATGGCAAGCATAATCCGGAATTTCCTAATCACAAGTCAAGTCAAAAGTCAAAGTCAAGTCAAAAGATAATTTATTCAATACAATCACAAGGATCACTTTAAAACGTCAAGACTTTGTCGTTTCACGAGTTCGTTATTGCTCTTACAATTTGATAATTAAAAACTTGTAAAAGTTTGTGTTTAGGGTTTAATTTAGCACTAAAGTCTAAAAAAATAATCTAGGATTCAAGTTTTAAATAAGTATCACTTGTTAATTGATTGTTATTGTCTAGAAATCAGTGAATATTTCATAAAATTATTATAGTTCTAAATGTGATTTGTGTGCCTGGACCTTATGAAATAAACGCGTAAGTGACACTATATTCACGGAGCTTACGCCCTATTCGTCGCGAAGAGTGCATCATACACATCGCAATCCGACAAGTGAATCGTTTGCTGTTCATAAGTACCCACCCATTCTTGCTAAAAAGCAATGGCCTGCAATATCGATTGTGCCGGTTGTCTTAACAATTTGGATGATGCTCCTTTTCTACATTGTTCACAATGTAAAGCTAAATACCATACAACATGTGTGAACGTCAGTCAAAAATACTTAGACTCCATGTCCACCGAGCTTAGAACAAATTGGATTTGTGTACTATGTCGCAGTAGGGAACGTAAAGGTGGTGACAACTCGAATACACCAGTTCGTGCAACTTCCTCTCCTCAGCCCGATTACGTAACTCAACGTAGTAAGACACGCACGGGTTCGGCCAGCTGTCCTTGCCTCTCAGCCAGTAGTATACGGGATATCATTCGTGAGGAGCTTCAGAACACTTTTAAAAAACATGTCAATCCCCAGCATGTCAATCCGTCGAAGTTCGTAATGCAGTGTCTTCTCTTGATGCGTCACTCTCATACTTCAACCAGGAATTGGAGAAAATAAAGACAGATCATGCTGTACAATCTAAATTATTGCATGGTGTAAGCAAAGATAATGAAGCTTTGTTAGCTGAAAACCGGTCTCTTTCAGCACGCCTGGCGCAACTAGATCAGCTCTCACGCTCCTCGAATATCGAAATACAGTGTGTTCCTGAAAACAAGCAGGAAAACCTACTTAACACTGTTCAGCAGCTTGGAAAAACTATAAAATGCCCTGTTGCTGAAAGTAACATTCACTATTGCTCATGGTTGGCCCAGATGAATGCCGCTAGTCCTCGCCCACGCTCTATTTTAGTAAAATTTAGCAGCCCACGTCTACGCGACGAGTTTCTTGCAACTACTAGCAAGTTTAACAAATATAACCACGACGAAAAGCTAAACACTAGCCACTAGGGAATCGGAGGTGACAAGAAGAGAGCCATATACGTAGCTGAATATCTCACTGCAGAAAATAAGACTCTTCATGCCGCTGCCCGAAGCAAAGCGAAGGAACTTAACTTCAGATACGTCTGGGTACGTGATGGGCTGATTTTCATGCGCAAGAACGACGAATCGAACTATGTGCATGTTAAAAACAAGGATATGTTAAATCAGTTATCATAATAACGCTATACTTGTTATTGTTACTAAAAGGCATGCTTACTAATCTTAGTTTTTATTATCAGAATGTTAGAGGACTGAGAACCAAAACTGTCCAACTATTTAAAAATGTTGTATGTAGTGACTATGATGTTGTGCTTTTTACTAAGACGTGGAACAGCAGTGTTTCTAATAACGAGCTTTTTGACGATCGCTATGTATTATACAGACGCGATCGCGAAAATGGAGGATTCCATTATAGGAAAGAGGGTGGTGGCGTGCTAATTGCTATCTCTAAATGCTTTAAATCCTATCGTTTAGTCACCTGCGAATCTGATTGCGAGGACCTTTGGGTTAAGTTGGAGTTGTGCAATGCAAAAAACAAAAAAACAAAATTGTTTACCTTTACATATGTGGTGTTTACATACCACCTTCTGTGCAAATTCACATTTTCGAACACTTTATAGACAATTCTAATCGTGTTTTAGAGAACCACAATGGTGATACAATCATCCTTGGTGACTTCAATTTGACTACACTAGTATGGAGTGAGACGCAAAGTGCAAAATTTACACCTGTAGTTTCTAATAGCTTACTGCACGGTATGTTGATCGACTACATGTAACGATTTATCGCAATTCAACTCAAGCTTAAACAGCAAAAACAGGAAGCTAGATTTGATATTAACTACCCTGAATGTGTTTTAAAAAGATGTATGTACTAAGCCATTAATTAAAATTGACGATCAACATCCACCATTAGAATTTTCAAGTACTCTCAGCTGCCCCGAAAATTTACTTCCCAATCGCGACTATAAATTCCATTTTCACAAGGCTGACTACGAACTTATCTTAAGTGATCTGAATAATGTTCATTGGGACGAAGAATTTGATAATTATAGTAATATCGATAATATGGTATCGGCTTTCTACGTAGTATTGAAATCTATATTAGCAAAGCATGTTCCGAAATCACCCCATTTGGTTCTCCAAAGCGTTGATAAGATCGTTTAAAGAAAAACAACTCTATGGATTAAAATATCGTAAATATGGGAACCCACGGGACAAAATTGCATTTGAATTATTAAGGGAGCGATATACCAAACTACTTGACCTCAACTACGCCAGGTATATTTAATTTAGAGGGTTTAGAATTATCACTCAAATCGAACCCAAAATTATTATGGAGTTTCATAAAGCACAAAAGAGGTAGCGGTAGCTTTTACCCTGCTCAGATGTCTTCTGCTGTTGGAGTTGCATTTAAGGGATCCGACATATTATGTGAACTCTTCGCTAAACAGTTTTCTTCTGAAAAACATGAAAAATGAAGATCTCATAGAAGCGGCCGAACGTGAGGGCATTGGGCATTGGGCAATGGAAATTCATCCCTCCCAGGGCCCCTAATATGGGCAGGGCCTAGGAGCGACTTATCCGGACGGTAAAAGCAACCCTCGCCGTCATACTGAAGGAAAGAAGTCCTGTAGGTATACACTCTTGACAGTGTCGAGCCAACGGACGAGGAGGCATTGACCCCAAACTAATTTTTAATCGGGAGGTCGTGCGGGACAACGGTCATGTCATGACAAATAAATGTCTATCAATCCTTTCACCACACTGGTTAGAAGTAACTGGTGACACGATAAGAAGAATTGAACTCATACTCAGCGATGCGGCTATTTCTATGTGTATAGCTCGCGTAGTTAGGCATGTCAAGGCTCCCCACCGTTTCTCTCGCCGTCGGCCTATAGATACGTGCATCGGGCCAAAGTAGTGGACCCCGATACACGTAAGAGGCGGTCGGTTGTAGGCTAATTGTTCCGGCGGCAAGTTCCCTAGTGGCGGGTTCTTGGTCTTCGTTTTGTTGACTACGCACTGCTACGTTTTTCGGATGGCGTCTCGTACTCCTAGAATCCAATACGATTAACGTAGTTCATTCGCGACCGCAGCGTGGCTCCTGTGATGAAAACTTCTGTGGTAATGTTCGATCAGAAGTTGGACCATCTTTTGTTTACCATCTAAGATAAGTAGGTTTTGATTTATATCACAGTCTTGTAGCTTTGCAGTGCGGCTGCGGAAGCGGAGTACGTTTTCTTTGTCTAGGGCTACGTCGATCTTCTTTATTTTAATAGGGCCTTATATCGCCATCCCTTTCTCGAGTCTTTTTATTTCATTTCCAAAACTATCCCGCTGGCATTGCCGTAGTAGAGCTCTCTCAGCTTTAAGTAGGTATTCCTTTTCTATAGACCAAGATCACATGGCAGATAAAATAATAACTTTACAGAAGTCGCTTCGTGATTTAACATGCAGATATAGAGAAGCAGAAATAAAGATCTCTGATCATCAAGAAAATGTGAATAATGTTGTATTTCTGAACAACGATAGCATCTATGTGCATGTGCGTAATAATAGTACACAGACTGACCCACCCAAGTGTAAGCAACTGCCTCCCAAACCAGCAGTACTGTGGTACAGGCTGCAAAGGTTAACCCTCCGGTTAGACAGCTCGAACCCTGTCTCCAGACCCGTAAGACTGTATTGTACTCTGACAAGGTAGGTACTGGCATGGGTGTACTTCTTGGTGGACTAATGAAACAGGCAGTCAAAAATAACTGTTACACAAATGTCTCCACGGACTATTTTACCGATAGAATAATAAATGATAAATTCTTAGACAAAGACACTACCTTGATTGTTCAATTAGGTGAAAGTAGTGATGTCAAGCGATTAGATTTAATTAAACTAATTGAGACCCTGTTAGAAAAGCTAGATCTTGGGCTAGGGAAACATTTAGGGAAGTGACATTTTATATTTAGACACTAATAATTTTATTAGTAATTTTTATTTGACAAAAGGTAAGGTAGGTTAGTAGTAAGAGGTTAGTAGACGTAGTAAGTTAATTATTGCTAGATTGTTAGCATTTAATATTTCTGATTCTGTTATTAGAACTATAAGACAGTGTAATGACGACCCCATATTTAGTAATAGTACTGAGGGAAAAAATGTAGTAGGGCCAACTGATCAGCATTTAAACTGACCAAGTCGACAATGGGAAAAACAGGCAGTTTACATGTAGTTCACCAAAATATGCAAGGCCTGCCCAGCAAAGTATTAGAATGTGAATTATTTTTAAATCATTTCAGTGTATCTAGATATTGTGTGTATCACTGAACATTGGATGGTACAATCTGAGGTACTTCCTTTCTACGAAAATTACAATATTGTCAGCAGCTATAAACGCAAGAGCGCAATACGTGGTGGCTCGTTAATTATTGTAAAAAATAACTTAAAATGCAAGGAGCGTAAGGATATTAGAAATATTTCTATTGAAAGAATTATTGAGGTGTCGTGTGTCGAGCTGGAGCGGCATGTCGTCGTGAACGTTTACCGTCCTCCCAATGCTGATTTTGGGTTATATGAATGCACTATGGAAAAAGTATTGCGAAAAATAGCTTGTGATAAGATCATAATTGTTTGTGGTGATTTTAATATAAATATTCCGATTGATCCATTATCTGAAAGACTTTTAAACTTATTTAAGTGTTTCAATTTAAGTCCTCTTTTTGATGAACCTACAAGAGTGACACTAACAACAGCCACTGGTCTAGATAACATTTATTGAAGTTGCACACCAGTTCATAAGTGTGTACTAAAACATTTTAGTTCTGACCATTACGGTCACTGCGCCATCTTTTCTTGTGATCGTATAGTTGAAGATCAGAACTTTACTCACCGACCTATTACAGAGAGCCGCATCAAAACATTTCAAAGTAGAATTGAACACAAAGTTTCCCTTGTACCATGCATCGATGATCCAAATGATCTTTGCACCACATTGTCTAATTTAATAATTAAAGAACATGCTGATATATTTACAGTAAAAACATGCAAAACAAAAAATTGTGCTAGATTTGTCGACTGGGCTACGACGGGTATTTATAGAAGTAGGAATACATTGTATGAATTATATGCTACCAGAGAGACAATGTTAGATGATCCAGTTTTTATCTTATATGTTAGGAATTACTCAAAAGTCTTCAAAAAAGTTTGTCATGCGGCTAAGTCACTGTTTTTGAGAAAAATAATAGAAAATTCAACAAATAAAATAAAAGCAACTTGGAAATTAATTAACAATGAAACAGGTATATCAAGGGCTCGCAATATACAGTTCAAATTAAATATAAATGGTACAATTTTGACTAAAGAACAGGATGTTGCGAATGCATTTGATAGTTTTTTCTCAGATATATCAAAAATAGTGACCAAATCGTTAAACTCTTCAGCCTCCAGAGCTTCCGTTCTATTAGAATCTAGTGTTGCAAAATGTAAGAATGAGTTTAGTTTTAGCTACATTAACGAGGCTAGTATTGTAAAAGCATTCAACTTAATTATTATAAAAAATACAGAAGATCTTTGGGGAATGTCTACAAAGGTGCTGGGTGTCATTATCTTAGATATTGCACCATGTTTATCTTATATTTTTATTAGATGTATCGACGAGGGAGTTTTTCCCGATCTCATGAAACACAGTAAACTCATTCCTATGTTTAAGTCTGGAAGTGAAAGTGATCTCGCTAATTATAGACCGATATCGATATTACCTGCTTTAAGTAAAATCTTTGAAAAAATAATTCTTAATCAGTTATTATACCACTTTAACGTTAACGGCCTGCTACATAGTAATCAATACGGATTTACTAAAGGTCGATCAAGAGCTGATGCAGGTATAGCGCTCTTAATGCATATATTTGAGGCCTGGGAGAAGTCACAGGATGCAGTTGGGGTATTCTGCGATCTATGGCCTTTGACTGTGTGAGTCATGCAACCATAATCACAAAGTTAAAATATTATGGCATTAAAAACCGGGCGATTGACCTCATACAGTCCCCTTTTTTATTCCTAGTATACGTTAACGATTTACCTTATTTTGTAAAAAAATATTTGTGATATAGTTTTATTTGCAGACGATACGTCTTTAATTTTTAAAGTTGATAGAGGTAAAACAAGTATTTGCGATAACGTAAATGAATCCATATCGTTAGTTCTGAACTGGTTCACTGTAAATAATCTTTTGCTTAATTCAAAAGAAACGAAATGTATCAAATTCACTTTGCCAAATGTTATTCATAGCCCGTCCAACATTGAAATAAATGGAGATGCAATGAATCTTGTAAATTCCACGATCTTCCTAGGTCTTAATATTGATGCAAAACTACAGTGGGGACCACAAATTGAAACACTTGCTGGTAGGCTTAGTTCCGCTGCATATGCAGTTCGTGCGATACGGTGGCTTTCTGATGAAGCTACAGCTAGACTAGTTTATTTCGGTTACTTCCATAGTGTTATGTCATACGGCATCATTCTCTGGGAGAAAGCAGCTGATATTGGTAAAATATTTGTAATTCAAAAAAGGGCAATACGTGCCATTTATAAAATAGTTATAAGTAGTTATAAGATGGATCATATAAAAAAGCGCTAGGACCAAGACGAGTTTTTTGCCAATTCTGTACGAGCTTGGGTTAGGATGAATTGGCACCTAAATTCACCTAGTATGTAAGACTTTTCAAAGTGATCCTTGTGATTGTATTGAATAAATCATCTTTTGACTTTGACTTTGACTATATGGGTGGGTATTTATTAGGCGATTTTTCTATAGTTTCTTTCGATTTCTCTAGGCAACATCGTTCGGCGAATATAAACACTCTCGACGTAGTCTTCAGGAGCTTGGTCCAAGTACCAAAACGACTGGGATCGGGCATGTCATCGCTTTGTTTCTCTGGGGCGACGGTGCATGTAATATTTCACTCTTCTGTATTCGATTCCTCTTTTCCTATGACTTTTGTCGGCCATTCGGACGGCGGCCAGTACAGGAATGCGGGCCCAACGAACCCCCTTGATCGTGCTTCGAAATCCTGTGGCAAGTTTCTAGTGGCATCGTTGGCTAGGCTCTCCTTCGTAGGCACCCATCTCCGCGGGGATAAAGGGGCTTCCTCTGCGTAGCCACTGCCCATCAGATTCTTTAGTTGTTTTCTGTATTCTTCTTTCAGGTTTGCATTTTTATCTAATTTTCTTTCTATACCCATAAGCAGGTTCAAAGCTTGGGCGTAGTTATTCGGTAACTGTTCGTGTTCCTTCTTCCATAGCAAACCTGACTCGTACCTCTTGTCTGGGAGTTGTTTCTTTGTTTTCTCTAAGACCGTGAGTACTCGCTGGTCAGCGTCGTTGCTGGGGCAATGTTCCTTTATTCCGAGTGATTCCAAGTCGAAGTGCTGCTTGATCATTTCGCATATTTCTTCATCTTTGTCTACGCTACGGCAGTGGTTGACGTAGCAGACTGGCGAAGCGGCCGTTCCGGTACATCCATGTAGCACCCAACTTGAACCAATTTTGAACTTCCTTGATTTTCTGTAGTTCGGAGAGCGCGAGTTGATCTGGTCTTCTAAATCTTCTGTCAATTGCAGCGATAACGTTGTCGGGATCGGATGCGACGAACAACTCGTACTGCTTCTTTCGCCGCGCCTTTTATATATTTCCGTAGGCGGGCCACATTGTGTACGTTGGTGCATAGCGGCTTGCTGTCTAGGTCCGCTCTCTTGAATGATAGCCATTCTTCATGTGCTCCGCTGAATTCTGGCAGATCCCAAATCGAGCAGGAACTCGGTGTGGTTGGGTGGTTCTAGTTGCGCTTATGATGGCGTCGCCTAGCTCTTTTATTTCTGTTTTGATTGGTTGCTCTTTTTCTAGCGCCGGTTGTTCCAAGTAAGTGGTCGTGTCATTGACCCACTGTTAGACTTGTGTAGCTCTTTCGCACTCGAGTTTTGCATCGAAATCCTCGGATTGACAGTACGCCAGTTCTAATTTCTTTTCAGCTAGGGCTACGGCCGGCGTTCTGGGCGGCTTCTAATTGCTTCCTTTGGAGTGTTAATCGGACTTCGAGCGTAATTCGTCTTGTGGACTTTATAGATCTGGCTTTAGGATTTGAAACGACTGTAGTTGAAGACGCGTATCTAGGGTGGGGCGTTAGGTTTCCCTCCATTGTTCGTATGTTTGGCGCGTGAAACGAGGCCGCAGTTATAGCTGTGGGCGCGGACGCAACAGTGACAGATTGTGGCTGTGGCATACGGGCCAGAGGCACAGCAATCGGCACGGGTGCGGACGCGATGGGCTGCGGTATAGGGATCGGAGGCTCGAACACAACGTAGGCGGCAGCGGAGCCGACGCTGGCACGCGGCCCGGGTGCGGATACCGGAGCAGGGGTAGAGGGGCCGCCGGCGGTGGCTGCGGCGACGCCAGAGGCGGCGGTCATCTTCGATCTCGTACTCCTCCCATGCGTCGGGGCGTTAGCCCTCAGGCGACGGACGCTGCGCTTTGTTGACGTGCCTGCGGAGGCTGTGGTGTTCTCGGTCTCCATCGTGGTAGCGGGTGTGTTGATGGACCAATGTGTTTCTGAAGTCTCTGTGGAGTCTTCTCTCCTAGGCTCCGTTAGAGCTGGTGCGGTGGCTGAATGTGGGGAGATGCCGAGGACCTGAAAATACTCAAATATGATTTTCTTGATATCATGATATGACCTACACTGAGCCTTTTGGAGTCCAGACCCGTGGGAAACAGGAGCCCATCGCGTTTTCAAAATTATTTCATGGCGTCTGATGGAAACATCGCGTGACTCAAGAGCTGGCTCATATCTGGCCCAGCGTATTAGCACTTACCAGAGTCTTGGGGCGCTGCCCTCTGGCAGTGTTCTGGATAAGTTGGGCTATTTATAGATCGTTTTGCGCAGTCCTTAGATAGCTCAACTACTCTTATTTCACTTGTATTTTGTATTATCGTTTATTATTCTGTAAATTTCTGTAAATAAATATTGTAATGTATTGTAAATGTAAATAAACGTGCTTATTATAATTTTATCAGGGTCTTTCCTTTGTAGGCCGATAAAATATTTTAAAATTATAAGCAGTTATATCCAAGCAAGTAGTAAAAAATATACTCGGTAGAATGTATGGAATGAACCCCGCCGATGCTAAAAGATTAGTTTAAAATAAAAAAGTTATCTATCACATGGGATAAGAGGTGAGTATTAGACAGGATTTTGTCTATAAGAGTGCCCCGTCTGATATGGTTGGCATCGTTCCGCGTGGCTCAACGTAGACAGCTGTCTGGACAGGCACTTCTACAGCATTTGCCCGTTTCTTTAACAGGCTAGCTTCGGATTCAGATGAGAGTGACTTTGCTAGAGCGGTCATATTTCCTTCCAATTGAATAGTGTAACATTAATAGACACCATAGATATGTTTGTGATTTCACGCAAACAAAACTATTTTAGTTATGTACAGTTAAGTACTCTGAATTAATATGATTCTATGGAAAAATCCTAGACTTATGAATAATTGAAATAATATAACAGGTTAAATTATATTATGAAAACCGAAACAAACCTTCCTTCTATAAATATCTACATTGTTAATTACCTATATATGAAGAATGAAGCGACGAAGTACTAATATATAATCAAACGAGCTTCGGTGAAGTTCGATCATTATTATACGAGTCGCTTCATTCGAATATAATTAGTAGCCCAACACAGCCGTAACACAAAACGTTCTATTTATATAATACCTTGGTAGAAGACATTGTTTACAAAATCTCAGAAAGAATGAAGATAAACCGACGTACCTACTGGTGACGTGACATGTCAATAGCGATTCGATGTTTTGAATCGATTAAATTTCTAAAAACGTGCATGGTTTGCCCATACATATAGGAAACTGCATTGTTAATTACCTATATATTCTAATGAAGCGACTCGTATAATATTGATCGAACTTCACCGAAGCTCGTTTGATCATATATAATATCTAAATGATCATGTAATCGATGGTGAGATCTTTGATACCCGGTATGACCTCTTTCGAAGAGACTGTTCTAGATCTAGCGTATCTAAAAATTAAGAGGGTACTCCTCTTAATTTTTAGATACTCATAGCCACATCCAAGAAGTAAAAAAACAAGCCAAACCTGGACCTCTGCTTTGTGCTATTTACAACCAGACCTTCCATCAAACCTACTGGAGAACTTCTACAATGTCTTGCCTATGCGAAGTACCTACAATGACATGTTTCTACCACGGACGTGTAAAAGTGTATGACAGCTGTGATCGCTTATGTCAAGCCTATATTGTCGCGTGTTACGTAATATTATTATTTACAATAATCACTCTCGTAAGTAAGCTGATGTCCCAGCCGTAGGATTATTGGATTGTAATCCCCTTTAGGTTCCTACATAATATGTTTTTTAATGTTGGTTGATCATTATCAATTATCATTAGTGACAAACGTGAGGTTGGCACAAAAAGCACATCACTCCGGTTGCCTAAGCAACAAATGTAGTAGAACGTGCTCCTTTAGTATAACATATCAAAATGTACGGGGTCTGAAGACCAAATTGGTGACCTTCCGAAACAACCTACTTTTGTTAGAACATAATTTGGTAGCTATTACTGAAACCTACTTGGACAATTCCGTGGAGGACTCGGAGGTTATAGCCGGCGACTGGAGCATACTACGGCGTGATAGGGCAAACTTAGGTGAAGGAGTACTGCTCGCCGCACGTCCACCGATTCTGCTGCGTCGGCACCATGAACTAGAAACTCAAGCCGGTGAAGATATGTGGGCTGGCTTTACTTGTCATGGTCGCAGTTTTTATATATGTGTTGTTTATATAAAACCCAGCGCTAGTGATGAGGACTATATGCGGTGGTTTTGTAATGTGGAAAACCACATTAATGAATTGAAAGGAAATGTCATAGTAATGGGTGACATTAATTTGAACAGTGCATCTGTAAATATTTTATTTGTAATTATTATTGTTATTTGTTAAGTTTTTGTAATTTGACTGAGACAAATTGTGTGTACAATGCGTATGGAGGAATGGTAGACATTGTTTTGATCCGAGGGGGCAATGACGTGCAAAAGACTACTGTATCACGTACAGAAGGATTAGTCAATAAAATTGACCCTCCACACCCCCCCCTAGACATTGGAATCACTATTATAATGGATCATCATAGTGATCCCATTACACCAAGCAATATCGACCCTCGCAAGGATTGGAACTTTCGAAAAGGGGATTACAATCTTTTGGTTGAGTTGCTCTCTGAAACCTCCTGGGACGAAGTATTTCAGTCAAATACCGTCCAATCTTGCTCTGAAAAATTCATAGACATTATTTATAGTTTATTTGACATCTGTATCCCTCGTAAGCGTCGTAAAAGCATGTCAGGACGTCGCTATCCTGTGTGGTTTTCAAGTTATATTATCAGTGACATAAAACTTAAGTTAAAATTACATTCTTGCTGGAAACGAGAGAACAATGAGGAGTCGTACAAAACGTTTTCTGAATTAAGATCTTCCCTCAAATTTCGTGCCTCTGCCGCATACAAAAACTACCTTAAAAGTATTGAGGATAACCTCATTTCCAATCCTCGTGGGTTCTGGCGGCATGTCTCTAGCCTCCGATCTAAAGGTGGGTTTGAGCCTTGTGTAAGTTATAAAGGAGAGACTTTTAGTGGTGTTGAAGCGGCAGAAGCTTTCTCTAGGTTTTTTGGTAGTGTCTTTCTCCCTGATATTCCCCAGTTAGATGCCGAAAGTGCTAACAAACACGATACGACCCAGTCTAGTAACTACGTGAATATTTTTGAGATTACTCCGAATGATGTGATCTCTGGAATTGATTGTCTCAAACTTGAAGGTTCTATTGGGCCAGATAATATACCTCCTTGGTTTATATAGCAAGGCTGTAAGAATCTTGTCCGTCCACTTTGCTACATTCTTAACTTATCTTCGCAACCGGAGTTTATCCGATACAGTGGAAACTGACGAGGGTGACACCGATTCCTAAAGGAGCTAACAAAGCATTAATTGAGGAATACAGACCAATTGCAATATTATCGGCATCAGCGAAAGTTTTTGAACGCATACTACACAATAAAATTTACAGGCAGGTTGAAAAACACCTATGCAACGAACAACACGGTTTTAGAGCTAAGAGGTCAGTTAACACCAATCTCTTAACAGTGGTGAATTTTATATCAGCTAGTTTAGACCGGAGAGGTCAAGTAGACGTTCGTTACTTTGACAGAGTCAATAATGACATACTTTTGATGAAACTGGTGGGTCTAGGGTTTGCACCGGGACTGCTCGCCTTGATCGAGGATTACCTCCGGGATCGACAACAATATGTGAGACTGGGTGTTTACGAATCACAGCCGTATCACACTCGATCCGGGGTTAGCCAGGGGTCGATACTTGGACCGCTTCTTTTTAATCTGATGATCAATGATATACCATCTGTCACCAAGCACAGTAAATGTATGCTGTATGCCGATGACTTGAAATTGGTCTCAGAAATAAAGTCCGTGGACGACTGTCTAAATCTTCAACGTGACGTCGACGCAATTTATGACTGGAGCGTGGCAAACGCGATGGAGTTTAACACGGCTAAGTGTTATGTATTGACGTTTAGTCGCATGCGGCACCCAATTCAATTTCCATATAATCTTAATGGTCATCCTATCACTAGATCTACAACTGTTAAAGACTTGGGTGTCACATTTGACTCCAAGCTAACATTCCATGTGCATATCACATCCACAGCCAAAGAATCCTTCCGTAGGCTGGGCTTTGTGTTGAGGAACGTCCGTGACTTTAAAAGCAGTCACGTCATAAAGCTTTTATTCTGCACGCTCGTACGGAGTAAGCTAGAGACTAGCTCATGTGTGTGGCATCCATATGAAAGCACATATACCCTCTTGTTGGAAAAAGTCCAAAAGGCTTTTCTTCGTTTTCTTTACAAGCACCAGTATGGCTACTACCCTTACATGTACCCGACAAGATTCCTTATGGGCTGCTTAGGCTACAACAGTTTAGAAGTTAGAAGGGCGAACAACCAATTGATTACCATGTGTAAGGTTCTCCGTGGTAAGATTGATGCTCCTGATCTCCATGATGACTTGCCGAGGATCTACGTCCCCAACAACTATTGCAGTATCAGAAAGCACCGACTGTTCCAGGAACCTTCTTCTCGCACGGTTGCGTACGCACAATCTCCCATTGCACGTACTCTTTCTGCACTAAATGCCCTCTTGAATGAGAGCCCAGAATGTGATGTGTTTGCGGACGGATGGAAGGTGATTTTATCTGAATGTCTGAGATTCTGTGAGAAGTCGGTTTGAGTGTGTAGATAGATGCTTACCTTAAAGTTAATATTTTTATTTGTATTTTCATTTAATGTTTCTTGTATTATTCTTTTTTAATTAGTGTTATTGACATGTTCGTACTAAATAATAAATAATAAATAAATAAATAAATGATCAGTACTGAACCAAACGTGCGTAATTAATTTTAAAATTGCATATCCATGCATTCATAGCCATTTCGTAAACATTGAAGCTAAAATAAATGAAATTACTGATTGTGATATTGGTACATAGTACATACCTACGTATGTAGCAAGCAATGCTAGGTATGGTGATTTTCAGGTGTTCTTGAGTTTATTTTGAATAAAGTATATTTTCAAAATGGGGGCAGGCCAAATAGGGGGAATCTCAACCTTAAGTAAGTAAAACGTTAAGTCCTACAAGTAAAATAAATAAGTTATGTTTGTTTCGTACTTACTTAATTAAACCTACCTATATCTAACGTAACGTGAGAAGTACGTAGGTACCTATAATACATTGTTGGGTGAATACACCTACGAGTACTTACACATAGAAAAGAAGCATAAAATACATTTATTTCGAGTAAAACTCATAGGTACAAGAAATACACTATTATAAAATAAAAACTAGGTAGTTGGATTGTTAGTCAGGTGTCGCTCACAGCAGTGCCTTGTATAGGGACGGTCCACTCTGGTGGCTATCAAATATCTGGTAGTGGTGGTGGTGTTGGAGCTGGTTCGCAACCTGCTCACCAGAGACACGGCTCGTTTGCACATGGTAGTATAGAAACAATCAACCCGCGCCACCGCAAACATACCCGATGCGCTGCAGGAGCGGGGCAGCCCCAACACCGTCTAGAGAGCATTGTTGTACTGGACACGAATGGCTCTGTACGTCGCGAGCGTGTTCTTTACCCACAGGCTGCACGTATGCAGAGAGGTTCAGTAGGCTCGAAATAGCTTAGATTAGCTTAGCTTCTGAGCCTCTGAGCTATGCGCAAACCGCCGGGAAACAATATTCGCCCGCACCGACAGCGCCTTCCGCTCCCCTTCGATGACGTCATTGTCCTTGAGGTTGGCAGTGACAACGTGACCTAAGTACATAAATGAATACACCCTCTCTAGATCCATTCAAACGAATAGAAGGGATGTTTACTAGACATTTTTTACCGGCCTCAAAGAACATGACATTTCCTTGAGTTACACACCAGCCCCGTGCCCGCTAGCGTATTCCTCACAACTTTTGATGAGCTCAGTTGCACCATATCATCAACATAACTGAGATTGTTTACACAAACAACATCAATAACAATCATGATATCCGATACGGCAAGTGTTGAGAGCCCCGGTCAACGCGGCCAAGTAGAGCTTGCAAAGGGTGGGAGAAGTCAAGCCCCCTGTCTCACCCCATACTCCAACTGATAACATTTTGACATTACATAGTTCAATCACATAGTTCATAGATCATGATAAAAATGAAATAATTTTCCATAAGTAATAACTTTCATCTTATATAGTCATTGATACTTACGTTTTAATCTAATTCGTTGTACCTACTTAACTTATTCCTCAGAATAATATTTAAAGAATTTTCAATACCAATATTCGAGATCAGAATTTATAACTATTTTAGTAGTTAACGGGTATGTATAGCGTATTAAATAGGTTTTACCTCTTAATTTATTCCCGACATTTCGCCTATGTTGCAATAACTGTGGTCGCGGCCTTACAGAATCTATTAAAAGGTAATACGCGATAAATCACCGGTAACTATTAGCACAATAGATACATAACGTCCTAATAAATTGTATGATGTTGTAGTGGATATAGATTTCAATAATGCACCCGGTTTTATGGGAGTCAAAGCGGTCCCAACGGAAGCGCAGTTTATTGTAAGTATCCACTAACCATGACTTATATATGATATATCTACGCCAAATAATGTTGTAATACCTACTGGTGGGTACAAACTTGGTTTGTTTTGCTCACTTAGGTTTATTACCTATCCCATGCTATGATGTTCTGCGTTGGAGCCCTTATAGAGGCCCATGTCGTATTAACTCCAGCGAGCTGCGTTTTTGGAGAGAGATATAAGTTCGACGTGTTTGGGGGTACCCACAAGTTTTTGGAAAACACGGGCGTATCTCGACTGGTCCAACATTATTGTCTTCATAGAGGTGAGAGTTTAATTACCTATATAAAATTGTTATCAAGCCTTGGCTGATTAGTGATTACTAACTAAGTAATCCTATAGTTATGCATATATCCTAGCAATTGTAAATGTTTAGTAAATTTATTATGAGAAAATAAAGTCCCTCTTAATTTTCATTGAAAATTCAACTGACTGATGGTAGATGACTAGCGGATTATTTTATAATATAGGAGTTGGGCACTATATAAACGTCCAGCTTATACATAGATATTCGTACTAGACAACTGAGAAGGGCACGTACCACAAATAAATTAAATTATTAAAAATGGCTGTCAGCGAAGCAGGCCTCTATTTGGAGTACGAGTATGTATATGCTCCTACTTGCACGAAAATGTGTTATCGCGTTGTTTTGTCGCAGGAGTGCGTGCTACGCGAAAAACATTAATAAACGCCATAATAAAAATAAATAATTTATTTGAATCGGTATGTCTCAACATTTTAAATATTTAATAAAATTTAAACAAATCTGTAAAAAAGTGGTTATAGGTTTTTTTACATTTTACAATTTTATACCTACGAAAATAAAATTGTAAAAATGTACCTACCTACATAAAAAAATGGTTGTCTGTAAAGTGGGTTTACGGACGATAGTTTAACGTGACAAAGTTATAACAAAACATTGATGAAATGATTGCATGCTTTTATGAAAACTTTTGATCTATCATCAATTATATGTATCACCATAAATTTTTAGTCAATTGTAACGTAACATAACCTATTATTACTGCACTCGCTAACCGATGCTACTTTCTTAATAATAAAAGAATAAATACTTGAAATTATACTTGTAATCAGATTTTGATCAGATTAAAATGCAAGAATACCTAATTTACCTTTATTGCCGCAATTGTTGTTGTAATAAACAATAAAAACCACATTAGCTTTTCACTTCACTTTATAAACAGTCGATGAAACAGTTCACGTGTAGATGTAAGTTGTGTGCTGCCGCTATGTTTCTTCTCCTCGGACGCTTAGGCCAATCGAGTAGAAGAGAGATAGATGCGGCGCAAGTCGAACGCTCAAGCCGATCGTGCCTTTCGCTCGCTTGTGCAGCGCTCTCGGTCCGATCGTAACGTTACAATGAGTCATACTTTTTTGTGCGTGCAGCCGGCGTTCATCGATTTATTAGACGTTGTCACGTCAAAATTATTTGAATGACTATCAATTCTTGAGATAAATTTAAACCTACATAAGTACTTCAAAAATGTTTTATTTTAAAAAGCGATCATATTCTTCGGTTAATGGGTGTGTGCGTAAGCTTGTTATTCTGCATGAGTTGTGGGATAAAGTGGGGTTGAGACCGGCGACAGCGGTCCCCATATGAAATAAGGACCCAGACAGAACTAAAACCGAGTTCATGTTTAAATATTCCTAGTGAGTAGTTGTGTAATAAACCTTAAAGTTAATAAATGTGTTTCTATTTGTTTATTCTTATCCAGGTTGTTGTATAGAATATAAAAGTATAGTTTTTAGGCTTAGGATTATTTATTTATACCTAATCCTATTAGGAATTCTAGTAACCTTTTAATGATAACAGATACCTACGTAGTTAAAGTAAGGGTTTATCTGAGCGTTTATAATTTCTTTAATTAATAAAACTTTCTAAATTTAATACATGCATGACGTGCTTGCCGTGGAACAATTGCGAATATGGTCTACGTGGGTTGCACCTATAGTTACGTGTAACGTAGGAATAGGTATTATAATTATGCACATGTTGTACATGTTGTACTGGCTTAGCCGGTGCTTAACATAAAAATAACAAAAATAAATCAAAAAACAATCAGACAGACGGATGCAAGAAGACGGAGGACAGAGGAGGACTATAAGGGAACTTTCATGACTTTTTAAGATCCTCAAATACCGATTGAAAGTTCCATTCCACTTTTGTAGTTTGCTAACTACCTAGATTGTGTTGAATTGGTTTGGTACCTGACCACATTGACTTCGGAAGCCCTCATTGTGCAAGGTATGAGACGCGCTTGGTTAATTTATGTAATACTCCATTCCCTATAAGGATGGATAGTAAGTACATATATAACACAGTTTAACAATAAATACATTTTTAATAATTATTTCAGGCTACAACCACTCCCTTCGATGGACAAACTGCTCTGTTGAGAACTTAGCTGTACTAGTATTGAATAAGCAGTTCTCTTTCCATAGTAGAGAAGCTGGATCCGAGTTTGTGTTGAATAGGGTCCGTTATGGAACAGCGGAATATTCATCTTCGAGTAGAATTAGCGACAAAACGTGCCGATATTATGGATGGGGTAGTAGACGAAACGTAAGTGATTTTATCAAGGCACTAATATGGGCCGAGCCAAACAAACTTGACTGGCCTGTCAGCTCAGTTGGTAGTAGCTCTGCCTTCTACGCTGTAGGTTGAGGGTTCGATTCCCTCCCAGGATAAACATTTGTGTGAAGAACATAGGTGTTTGCTCTGTGTCTGGGTGTTATAAAGTATCATAAGTATGTATTTAAAAATATATAAGTCTTCTATCAGTCATCTAGTCACCATAATACAAGCTATGCTTAGTTTGGGACTAGATGGTGTTGTGTGCATTGTCCATCAATATTTTTTATTTATTTATAATGTACGGGTGAATTTACCCTTAAACATTATCATAAATGTGAATGTGAAGATGTATTTTAAACATATGTTACTCAGTGGATTAGATTAGGTAGCGAATTTCAGTTTATTTTTTCTTATACTTAGTAGATACGTATCTAAATATTAGTAGGTATATTATTAGCTCTCGCGATCTGAATTAATGTTGTTTTAGTAGATAACGGGTGTTATCGCCTTTTATCTTATTCGTAAATGTAATTTATTCGTATAACGGTTTAGGTTGAGTTGCAATAACAAATGTCCGTTAATTACTAAAACAATATACCTGAGTATTTTCTGTAAGCAGTGACGTCTACCTATTCATTTGCATCGTTTAGTTTATGGAAAAAACTTGATAATTTTCAGGGATATTTGATACCGTTATTGATTGAGATTAGACGCGTAAACGTCGCAATTATGTCTGCAGAAAAATGTTCGCCGACGTGGGATGGAAAGAACCAATTTATTTGCATCGAGGCTCCACAGTGCAAGGTATATCGAACGTATATGTGACCTAGCTTTGGTACTGTTTTTCACATCCTACTCCTACCACGAAATAAATTAAGAAATTAATTAATAAAAAATAATTATTAAAATAAATTAATAAATTAAAATTAAGTTGTTACAAATGCAATTCGATTTTTCCTATAAACGTGTTCACAATTTTTCAGTTCCTAATGGCTTGTGTTTCTTAAATTCCGATCTTAGGACAATAATCTTATTCACAAATAAGACATTCTTATTTCTCCCAAAATTTCATGTTTCTAGGATGTTTTTTTAGGAATTGTGGCTGTGTGTCAGTGAATTATTTTAGACCCTACTCCTTTAAAGATTAAAAATATAGATTATGGAATAAGGTCTAAGACATTGAATATTCATCATTTTCTTTTAATGATGACGTCATTTTAACTTGCAGCTAATAGATAGAAAATGAATTAATTAACATATTCGTCCGTTAAACTTTTTTTAAATTCCGCTCCCACTACAGCAGCGCTTCCTTCATACTTTGTAAGGGAGTTGCAATAAGCTGGGACGTATTTTTGTTTATTGCAGGGAGATTGTGTTCAGAGAACCAAAAACTCTGGCAGGTCGAACGATCGGATTTCTTTGTTTTTACCTAAGCTAATTAAAGTTATTCTTATTTATAATAATATATATATATATATTACTTACAGACAGAAAAACACGGAGCTTTGTGTCCGGTGAGTTATCGTTCATCCACAGAATAAATAGCTTATGGTCAAGTATTTTACTATGTACCTACATCTGTAATCGTCCTCCATATATCAATGTCGCGCTTACCTACACAAATTAAGTGTTTGCCGACAAATAACAACTATGGCCTTTGATTTAAGATTCATTGTAGGTACAATGGATCTGAAATCAAAGGCCATAGCAAGTAGGTACTTGCTTCATGTTCCAGAAGGTACATAAGTCGGTAATTATGTACATTAGGTACTAAGTATAATTGTTAGGGCTACAGATTTTATCGACCATTATGATTAATTCAAATATTTGAATTTATTTTTATTTTTTCTTTAAAACCATTTTCTAATACTGCAGGATGATATGGGCACCGTTCTTGTATGCTCCGGCTTTGCCCAAGGCATGATGACCAGTCGCCTTGTTGACCGGCCTTGCGGTATCGTCCTCCATATATCAATGTCGCGCTTACCTACACAAATTAAGTGTTTGCCGACAAATAACAACTATGGCCTTTGATTTAAGATTCATTGTAGGTACAATGGATCTGAAATCAAAGGCCATAGCAAGTAGGTACTTGCTTCATGTTCCAGAAGGTACATAAGTCGGTAATTATGTACATTAGGTACTAAGTATAATTGTTAGGGCTACAGATTTTATCGACCATTATGATTAATTCAAATATTTGAATTTATTTTTATTTTTTCTTTAAAACCATTTTCTAATACTGCAGGATGATATGGGCACCGTTCTTGTATGCTCCGGCTTTGCCCAAGGCATGATGACCAGTCGCCTTGTTGACCGGCCTTGCGGTATTGGCTTCCTAGATCTAGCCAACTATAACAAGTTCCTGACCTGTGCCGTTGACGATTCCCGTGACGTCATCGACCATGACGACACTAAAACATATGAGTTCGGAACTAATAATAATCAAATGGAGAATGTAATCACTCCGCCACCAATGAATCGTACTTCAGTTAGTGATGAAAAAGTGACTACGAAAAAACCAGAGAAAACGACAACGAAAAAACCAGCAAAAACGACAAGGAGGAGAGTAACCACAACATGGACTCGTGGTTGGGATTATTTTATGGGCGGGGCAGAAAGAGGATAAAACAAACTTTAAAAAAACCAATGTAATAATATACACGTTAGCTTACAAATACAATAATACAAACACAAACACAAACACAAATCATTATTTATTCAATGAAATCACAAGGACCACTTTGAATCGTCTTCTTACATGCTAGTGAATTATGGTGCCGGTTTCTCCTAACCCCAGTTCAAGAATAATCCGGCAAGAAACTCGTCTGGTCTTACCACTTTTTTGTATGATCCTTGCCAATTTTGTTACGGATGCCGTGTCGAGTTGGAGCAGATTCATCCCAAGTTTTTTTAACATCTAAATGATCAGATATTTTATAATATGCTTTAATAGACAGTTTCTGTTTAATTACGTTTTTAAATTTGCTAATCGACAAATCTAACACCTCGCTTGGGACCTTGTTATAGAAGCGTACACTTTGCCCTATAAAAGAATTATTAACTTTAGCGAGCCTAACAGTGAGAACAGCGAGTTAATCTTTATTTCTAGTGTTAATATTTACTATCATTATCGCAATTTTTTTTAAATAAATGAACATTTTTGTGCACATACATTAAATTTTAGTAAACAATATAATGACAAGCCACTGTGATAATATTTATTTCTTTAAACTTATTTCTAAGTGATTCTCTGGGGCCCATGTTATAAATTGCACGAACAGCCCTCTTCTGCAACACTAATATGGTGTTAATATCAGCAGTAATCCCCCTTAACAGAATGCCATAAGACATAATGCTATGAAAGTAGCTGAAGTAAACGAGTCTGACGGTATCTACGTCGGTAAAATGACGGATCTTTTTAACAGCGTATGCCGCAGAGCTGAGTCTCTTCGACACTTTATCTATGTGCCGGCTCTATTGCAGCTTAATATGTAAAGTACTGCCTAAGAACACTGTGGTGTTGACGAAATCTATCATTTCGTCTTAAACTTTTACATTGGCTTTCACCTGTTTAACATTGAGCAGTATAAAACGAATGCATTTCGTTATTTTCTCGTTAAGTAATAAGTTGTTTACATTAAACCATGTTACAACTTTAAACATTGCATTGTTTACATCGTCAAAATTAGTAAGTCGTCGCTTTAATTTAAATAAAAGTGACGTGTCATCATCAGAAACAAATAGGTAAATGATTCGAGTGGGTAGCCCAAATTACATATGATAAGCGAGTACATATCAAAAATATGTGATAAAAGTTAAGCATATTAGTTGAGCGTCCCTTTGTAAATCCGAATTGTTTACTGTCTAGTAAATTGTTGGTATTAAAATGCCGTTGTAATTGGTTTAGTATAAGTTTTTCAAATATTTTACTAACTGTAGGAAGCACTGCTATAGGTCGAAAGTTACTAGGATCGGAATGACTACCTGATTTGAATAGAGGTATGATCTTGCCATGTTTCATTAAATCAGGAAATACTCCACTATCAATACTTTGATTAAATATGCAAGCTGGCTCTGGTGCAATAATGTCAATTCGTGGTTTTATAACACTGAGAGAAATGCTCCAGAGATCAGTGGTCTTTTTTACATTAATCAGCTTGAATGCCTTGATAGTATCGTTTTTGTCCACATGTTCAAAGTAAAATTGTGTGACACATTCAGGTAGGTAAACTATCTTTTGACTGGAATATCAGTAAAAAAAGTTTCAAATGCTTTTGCTACATCTATATCTTGCCTAATGATATTATGGTTAATATTTAAATTTATTACACTATTATGAGTTTTGGATTTTCCGGTCTCACTATTAATTATTTTCTAAGCTGCTTTTATTTTATCTTGACTTTTTAAATTTTTGAACTCAAATACTGAAATTTAGCAAAGCGACAAACATTTTTCAAGATGTTTTGAGTAATTTTTTCACTCTTTCTTTAAACTCTTCACTAAAGTTATACCGTTTGTCACTATATTGTTCATACAAGGTACGCCTAGTCTTATGAATACCTGCTGTTGCCCACTCACAAAATGTAGAACTGCCACTACAATCGTTTTGGATGTACAAATGGAACTGAATACTTTCTTTATTAAATTCGGTGAAAAAAATAAAGTATAAAACATTTGGATTGTCATCATAACACAACAAAAAAGGTTAGCTAAGCTAAGTTTTTAGCTAACTAAGCACGTTTGATTTACACTAATGCCTACGCACGGTCGCCGGGCCAGACGATATTTGTCGATGTAGCAAAACCTACCAGGCTATCACAGTAGAATAAACTAAAGATTTACATTCTGTCTTTGATCACCTCATTTACATTTATAACTTGGAACATAAAAAATCTTAAATTAAATTATTTTTATTTTTATGTTTTCACCGTTTTCCCCGAACAAGTCTGGCTACCTTGTGGATTTTAAGATTTTCCCGGAGCTCTAAGCTCGTAAAAACCCCAAAATCGGTGTGACAAATGTATATATTCGCATGAAAAACGACAATACGCGGACGTGGGAACAAATTAACCAAATAAATTACGATTCTCAGTGCCAAGTAATTTTAAATTCGGTATTCCACAAAATTCGAATGGATTCGAACCAAACTTTATTCAACAATTGAGATACGCACCGACGACGCAAGGCTTTCGATTTTGGAAACAGCCCCAGCATAGTTTCGGCCAGGCTATTACAACACGGCGGTTATACATTTGGTATTCCTCAACAGCAGAGTTTTAAATATTTTGCCATCTATTATCTATATCCATTATTTTGATGATTTTTCACCGCTTTCCCCGAACAAGTCTGGCGCAGCCTTGTGTATTTTACACGAAGTGAAGTGTCAAAGTGCGGTTTCAAGGGGACATGGGATCGAGCAGCTTGTGAGTAGACCTTTTCACTTCCTGTATTATATATTCCTGTGTCTTTTCCACCTGCCTTTCTCAGGACAGGTGTCGCTCACAGCAGTGCCTTGTATAGGGCCAGTCCACCTTGGTTGCTATCGTTGCCAGAACGCTGTTGGAGCTGGCCCGCAACCTCACCAGAGAGACGGTTTTTTTGCGCATGGTAGTACAGAAACAGTGAATCCTCACCGCCGTAAGCATACCCGATGTGTTGCCGTAGCGGGGCAGCCCCAACACCACCCTGAGTGTATTGTTGTACTGGACTCGAATGGCGCTGATGACGTCGCGAGCTTGTACTTCGCCCACAAGCTGCACGTATACAGAGAGGTACAGTATGCTTGAAACAACTTAGGTTAGGTAAGCTTAGCTTCTGAGCCTCTGAACTAATCTCGGGGCAGCTATATTCCCCCGCACCGACAGCACCCTCTGTTCCCCTTCGATGTCGTCATTGTCCTTGAGGTTGGCAGTGACCACGGGACCTAAGTACTTAAATGAATACACCCTCTCCAGATCCATTCCAACTAATACGAGGAATGTTTACCAGACGTTATTTACCGGCTTCAAAGACCATGACCTGTGTTTTTCTTGAGTTATACACCAGTTTGTGACCGCTAGCGTATTCCTCACCAGTTTCGATGAGCTTAGCAGCACCATATCATCAGCATAACTGAGATTGTTTATTGAAAACATCATCAATATGACATTCGATACGGCAAGTGCTGAGCGCCCCGATCAACGCTACTAAGTAGAGCTTGAAAAGGGTGGGTGAAGTCTAGCCCCCCTGTCTCACCCCACACTCAACTGATAACGTTCTGACTTTACATAGTTCATACACATAGTACATAGATCATTACAAGTAACCATCTTATTATCTATATATATACTTACATGCTTTGTCCTGAATGACTGACTGGCGGATCAACGCACAGCCTAAACCGCTGATCCAATCCAATCTACTTCAAATTTAGTTTAAACATTATTTAACAGAATTGATGGAGGATGTGTTTCGTATCAGATTGAAAATCAGCGCCTAACAGGGATAATGGGGTAGAAAGTTATTTTGGGGGTGATTTGCATCGAAGTTGCTATCAATATTCCTTAGTGCTTTTGATTTTTATTAATTTTTATTTTGGCACATATTTGAAAACTCATTCAAATTTTATTAAAAAAAGGTTTAACACACATAAAAGCTTGGTGCAATGCAATACTCTTTAAAATTTGAATGTCACGAAATGTAATCGAGGCAACTACACTGACAGGTTGTTCTCGAGGAGAGTCGGTATTTATTCCTAGGATTCCCCTAACACCATCAAATTACCCCTTCGAAATCAGTTTCCTATAAAAGCCGGCTTCGCCGTAACCATAAACAAAGCTCAAGGTCAAACTCTTAGGGTAGACTTGAGAGAAAGCTGCTTATCTCTCGAGTCTCGGCCAGTTGTATGTGACATGCTCCAGAGTAAGCGCACAGAGTAGCCTGGTGATTCTAGCACCCGAAGGAAAAACAAGAAATATTGTTTACAAAGAAATGCTGTTGTAGGTGTCGTTTTTCGATTTCGTCGTAAAAAGATGATACCCCCGTGTCACATTCACCAGATCAAAGGCCGAGCTCAGTGTTCAGTGTGACGAAGTCGCGGGCTAAAGTTAGTTTCCGAATAAGAATGAAATAGATTTCCATAAGTAATAACTGTTATCTTATATAGTCACTAGCTGAAGCTCGCGTCTTCGTCCGCATTTTTTTGAAAGGAATTGTAGCTTAAATCCTTCCCCAAGATGCTTTTTATCTCCTTGCCAAATTTAATTGATAAGATTCCAACCAATCACACCCATCACCCATTCAAAATTTTCATACATTCACACCCCATTTTACTACTTTATGAGAGTTATTTTGAAAAATCCTGAAATACGTATCCATTTATTTTGCATTTTAAGTATCCAAACCAAGTTTTTAAGAATGAATAAATGAATGAATGAATAAAACGTTTATTTGGCACACACACAAAAAAGAAAACATATTAACTAAAAAACATCAAAATGAAATAAAAATAGGTATACAAAGCAGTAAATAATAGTATAAGTGCCAAAAAGGCGTCCAGCTTTAGCATGTGTTGGATGGAAGCAACTAATTAAACGAGACGTTCATATTTATATTTCCATGCCGTATTTGAGCTTCCAAAATAAAAGCCTTGAGTTTGACTCTAAAATTGATCTTAAAGTTTGATTCTAAAAACATCATCGCCGAATGGCCGTTTATAATTTTCTTGGGATTCCTCGTCGTTCAAATCACATTGCATCATATAATACATTTATAATTCAATTGCCATTGTTCACATTGAGTGTTCATTGATAATCACCAGTACCTAAGTAGGTACTTATTGTATCTACTTAACTTACCAAAATCTCCACCTACACTGTTGCGGCTTGGGGGCTGGATCGGCTGATTCAAACTCGACGTGTGACTATTTGTTTATTTAAAAGAGCTAGTTACAAAACTAAACATAATTACACAAATTTAATCAAATACATTTACTTATATCATCTTGATGTGAAACATCTATAGGCTGGGGGTAAACGTAATTATTGTCTTGGCGATACAGGCGGTGGCGACGCTTCGCCGCGCTATGATGGAATATAAATAGCGACTCTTGCGGCGACGCAACAAAGTTCAATTCAGCTCGCATATGCTCGTTATAGAGCATATGCGAGCTGAATTGCCAAACGCTTCTTACATATAGCGCTGTCACTGTCTGGGCCGGACTCTTGCGGCGACGCAACAAAGTTCAATTCAGCTCGCATACCTCTATACTATAACATAGCAAAACGCTTCTTACATATAGCGCTGTCACTGTCTGGGCCGGAGCGACGCATTTCGTAAAATCTATCTGTGGTGTAAGAGTAAACAGCTAGGCTCACCTAAGTATGAAGATTAAAGTAGGTAGTCTTCTCGTAGGTACCTATCTAACCTTCCGACACTTGTTTAAGTTTTATTTACATACCTACATAAACCATCTGTAGCGTAATGTAGGTACGTAAGGTAAGTATTAGCTGCTGCCCGCGGCTTCGCAAGCGTGGTACCTCCTTAAAAATAGCATATGTCCTTCTCCAAGGTCGCATCTGTCTCTATTCCAAAATTCATTAAAATCGGATCAGCGGTTTAGGTGTTAAAACGTAATAAACTGACAGATAGACAGAGTTACTTTCGCATTCTTATTAATAGTAGGGATTCAGTTATCTGGTTCCCATAGCTATGCTTAGCTTAGGTACTTACCTACACAATTTTATTTATGTAGGTAGATAATTTACAAAAATAATTACTTAAGTTACTCACAGAATTGTACATAATAATATAAAATACATTTGAGCTATCTAAGCACCGTTTAAAACGATCTATAGATAGCTCAACTGATCCAGGTTGTAACGCCCCCTCTACCTAGTACTACTCCTCGATGCACCTTACTTTTTTTTCGCCTTCTCTACTAGTTAAAAGTAGGGTCAAGTGGTACCCGGTGGCGACAGCAGACACAGTGGCCCAGAAACATTACGCGAGAATTTACAGACATATATACATATCTCATGCACCGATCGGCAGCGCTTGAGACGCGAACAAGTTGAACCAGTCGGGCAGCGCATACGGCGCGAGATTTTTAGTTTTCGCAAAAAAAAAAAAATTTTTCAAGGTAAGCAATTTCTAGTTCCATCTTAATTTTCGTACTAGATGTAGGGATCGCAGCGCAGCTTAGCTCAGCAAAATATAAGCAATGCAATACGTACCGCGCGCTGGATACCTCAGTCAACTCCCGACAAGCATACGAATAGTACATGTACCTACATGAATACTGAATAGACGCTGAGTGATTAACAACTACGTATTTCATTTATAAAAATAACATTTCCAAAGTTAGACAACCTTCTGATCTGGAGTCCGACGTGATCGGAAGGTACATATACAAAAAGTGATAAACGTTTCTTTACATTGGTGACCTTCCGACGATGAACTTATGAACTTGTGAATTTAGAACTATGGAACAAAAGTGAACAGTAAAAAGTGAGTAGTAGGTACATATACTTATCGGGAGTGACTCCTCGCGCGACAAATAGTGTTCCGTAGTCCGCGAGTATTGTAACGAGAACAGACCCAAAACGGCGACAACCTCATAGTTAAGTTTTTACTTAACGAGGACTCGATCGACGAAGTTTTGAAGAAAGATATTAGGACATCGGTGCAGCGAAGACATGCAGAGAGACGGCAGGTTACGCAGGTTTTGTCCTACCCAGCAACAGAAGCCCTTGGGAGAAGCCGGTCATCAGAGCGTGATGTGGCACCGTACGGCCGGGGAGTGGTGACCCGCGGTCCTGCCAAGGAGGATCACGCAGTGAGGTGACATACTTTTTTGGGAGCCAGCGACATCTGAGGTTCATTCAGTCCTACTGAATGCGGAGTTTGGACCTGCAGATACACTCAAGATGGATTTGCCCGGTTGGAGACGTGCTCGCCGGAGGATCAGTGCTGGATCTATGTTTTAATATTTGTATTTGTTCATGGATAATATACCTAGAGCTCGCACAGGAAACGGAGGATATCATGTTACCGAGTTCTTTGAAGTAAAGTGTTATGAATTGTCAGCAGAGCGTGCAAGACCGTACGGAAAAAGGTGCTTAATGGAGATAACACAGAACGGTAACATATATAATTGTAATTCATGCATAAAAACTTACGGTAAAACTTGTAGCCAGCAAAGGCGATTCGCGAAAACTTTTTTGTAAGTGAAAATTAGGAGACATGCATACATGAGTTAATGCGGAACGATATGTAAAGAAATCAGTATGTCCTACTTATAATGGCCCCTATCGCATTTTAGAAAGGAATGGTAAAGTTTTTAAAGGTAAAAAAGTTTATGTAGCATTATATAATTGTGAAATCACTCAGTCATAAAAGGAAATGAACATTTTTTTTGGTCATTTCAGTCCAACAAACAGAAAGTAGAACACTTTGTTTAAGTACCTACCTAGTTGCATTTTTGATAATAATGGGTTATAGTCAGTATGTCATCGCATCATTACCAAATGGTCCGCCGGTTTTTGCGTGCCCCAGACCGCTACCGCCGGATCGGTACAGAAGAATGAGTTTATGGTGATGCAGTCGCAGTATCAGAACCCATGTTAAGTAATCAGTATAAGCAGTGGTTAAGTAAACAAATAATTAAGTAGTTAAACATTTATTATATTGTGTCAAAATTTAAGTATTTTTTTGTTGATTTTTTATTGTGTAAAGCCTTATTGGGTAATGTTTGTTGATTTTTATTGTGTAAAACCTTGTTGGGTAAAAAAAACAAAAAAAAAACTTTAATATAAATTCATTACTTTAATTGAACGGAACCCAAGTAATTGTAAAGTAGATTCTATAAATAGATTGGCAATTTTGTAATGCAAGATCGCGTGCGTCATGACTACACAATAGTAGGTTACGACCCGCTATCTTTGCAACGCAGCACATTCTTGTGTGCCTCGCAGCATGAACTTGAACATTTTATAACTTTTATAGTTTTAAGTTGTAAAGACGATTTTTTGTGTAAAGAATTTTTTTTGGAAGGGGATTATTGTAGGGATCGAATAGTACATGTACCTACATGAATACTGAATAGACGCTGAGTGATTAACAACTACGTATTTCATTTATAAAAATAACATTTCCAAACCTTCTGATCGAGTCCGACGTGATCGGAAGGTACATATACAAAAAGTGATAAACGTTTCTTTACACTAGATTTAACTAAAGCTTTATTTCCACTGTATTATATGCTCCAACTAGGATGTTTTAGCGTGTAATTCTCCCTCAAATAACGCATACATTTTATTCTGCATAATTATTTATATAAAATAGCGATGCAGTCTACAGTGGATCATGATCCACTGTGTACTCATGTGTACTTGTTCCTCATTGTTTTATGGCCTGGCAGCAAAAGATGTAGAAGAGTGGTCTACCCAATGGCGGACATAAGAAAGTTGAAAATGCCTGACAGCTGGATAAAAAACCAAATGGCTGGAAAAGAATGGTTGAGGAGTGTCAGGCGTAGGCACAAAGATCTCAGCCTGCGAAAACCAAAGCCTTGCAGCCTTGCTCGAGCCACCACTTTTAACAGAACCAATGTTGAAAAGTCTTTTTATAAAAACTTGGTAGATTTATTAGGACGGAAACCGTTGTTTAAGGATGGAACTCGTATTTTTAACCTCGACGAAACATCAACCACCACAGTTCAAAAACATCAACGTGTTATTGCTCCAAAAGGCCGCTAAAACGTAGGCAAAGTAACTAGTGGAGAGCGAGGAACACTTGTAACTACATGCTGCATCATAAGTTCAAGTAGAATAGCATGACGACCAGTAATGGTTTTTCCACGAAAAATTTTAAATGATTGAATATTTCACATTCAGGTCTCAAATTTGTGTTCCTACTATATTGTTTGATACTTTTTTTTGACGTGATAGCGTCTTATATATCTATGAACGCCGGCTGCCCGCACGAAAAAGTGTCACGTTTCGCCTGAGCCGTGCAAGCGAGAGAGAGGCACGGCCTAAGCGTTCGGCTTGTGACGCATCTATTTCTCTGAAGTTTCACGAAATTTCACGGAGACAACCATTTTTTGAAGCATGTTTTTTTTCAGGTTAATGTTTTTTGTTAGTGTCGACTAAGGTGGTCGATTGTGCTAAGTATCTTTATATTGTATGGTAATTTAGGTAAATGATTACCTGGTCTCTTAGCTTAGTGACTGTAGGTATACGCTTAAGCATCTAAGATAAAACTAAAGTAACGAATAGACTGATTCTATGGTATAACAATTGTTTTATTCCTGTTAATCCTATTAAATTATCCACTGTGTACTACCCCGATTCACTGAATATTTAAGGCCTAGCCACTGTGTCGACCCCATGGTACACAGTGGCTCATTTCCGACTTTTTTTTTAATCTGTTTTTTATTTTTTCCTATTTAATTAGTCAAGAAAATAATAATACACGATCAAACTAGTTGAACTAAGAAATGTCATTCTTATCAGAACAGATTTACCAAATCTGTTCTGATAAGAATGACCCATGTATACCTTCGTGATATTAATAAGGTTTGTACCCAAGCATATTATAATAATTGTGAACCATAACGGAATAATCTTCTGTTCCGTTACAAGGTCACTACCAGCCAGCGTTCCCAAGACACTGGCGGCGTTGCCACGTTGAATGGCAATGCTAATACGGTGAGCCAGGTAGGAGCCAGCTCTATGTATGTAGGTAAGTCTACCTACCTACCTACTCGCAATTACAAACTTCGTTTTGTCCTCTGGTTTTTACAGATATTAAAATATACCTACTAATTAGGTTCTTCCTTATTTCTGAAAAACAACCTAGGTAGGTACTGCTCCTCATCCTTAGACAGTAGGTTAGATAATTTGGTAAGTATCCAATAGGTAGATAAGCACTAGCCAGTAGGTAGGTAGATTAGGTAGGCAGTAGGTGGCGATGAGTAGTGTTACTAGTTACCTACTTAGTTAGTATCTACTTAGTAGGTAGGTAGTTTACCAAACCTTGGTAACTTGATAAAATTTATGTAGGTAGGTTGGTAGGTACCTAAGCTGAATGTGATGTGATAAAACAACTAGTTGGTGGAAATAAGTAGGTAATAATATACTTAGGTAGGTACCTACTACATTTGTCCCTCTCAGGTAGGTTTAAAAACTACCGTTAGGTACCTATTAAATCAGTTAGCTAGGTAGGTATATTAAATTTATTCGATTAACGACTTTGATTAAACCAAATAATGTGTTTTAATCAAAGATTAACGATTGTTTATTTTGTTTGAGATTTGATGATTTTTATTGTTTTGATTGAGCTCGCATACCTACCTGTAGTGTACCTATAGGTACAGTGTTGTTTACTACGGTAGGTACACAGTAGGTTCACATGTGTGTTTTACATAAAAAAAGAATTTTGATGTATTTGATGAAACATCAAAGTCAAAGTCAAACTTAAAGTCGAAGTCTGTGGCGGAGTAGGTTGAGACTGCCACAAGCTGCTTAGAATTCTTCCTTTCGACGATCCGGTGCCTCCTACCTAGCCTACCTAGGTAGATAGGAATTCTTCTGGCCTGCCTGTTCCGGGTTTTCTTTATTCGTACTTCGCCCAGCCTACTCAGGGTGGTCTTCAAGGAGGTTTCAGTAAAACACTGTTTCAATTTCTTCAGTTGTCCAGACTCGTGTGCACTGCGCGGCGTCGCTTCGGTGACGGTTGCGCCAGACAGAATGCGCGAATAGAGCGTCCGTACAGTGCATCGACGTAGTGGCGCATTAAGCGTTTTATTAATATAAGTAAGTACAAAGTTACATTAAGTGTAAGTTTTCATTATAACCTAAGTAAGTACTAAGTGATTCCTAAGTACAAGTGTTGTTGTTATTTCTAAGGTAAGTATGGTATAGTTATAGGTCTTTATTATAATATAGGCTATTTATAAGATCTAGAAAATATTTGGTGTTATCGACGATATTGTCAACAAAGTCGAAGTCGAAGTCGAAGTTATGTCATTCGAATAAATACTTTATGTGAATGACATAAACTGTAAATTCAAAAGTTTCTGAGGAGCAAGCAGCGCTTACGCTATTTTTTTTGTAATTTAAAGTTAATTGTTTTGAACAATTGCATTTCAAGAGTAGGTACATAGGTAGGTGCAAACCTAACTGTCATCATTTATTATGCATGGGTTCCATCTAGGCAAACTAAACAGCTAGGCATCACCTAGGTAGGAAGATTAAAGTAGTTAGTCTTCTCGTAGGTACCTACCGACCCTTCCGACACTTGTTTAAGTTTTATTTACATACCTACCTAAACGATCTGTGGCGTAATGTAGGTAGGAAGATAAGTATTTTTTTTAACAATTGCATTTCAAGAGTAGGTACATAGGTAGGTGCAAACCTAGCAATCATCATTAAAGTATGTTGGGTACTTGTATGTACTTACTTAGGTATTACGTACTTTTTACCTACTATTTGGGAATCATTTATTATGCATGGGTTCTAGGCAAGCTAAACAGCTGGGCTCACCTAGGTATGAAGATTAAAGTAGGTATAGGTAGTCTTCCCGTAGGTACCTACCTAACCCTCCACCACTTTGTTTAAGTTGTATTTACATACCTACCTAAACCATCTGTGGCGTAATGTAGATAGGTAGAGTATTTTTTGATGTGAAGGTAAGTATTTTTTTGAACAATTGCATTTCAAGAGTAGATACATAGGTAGGTGCAAACCTAGCAATCATCATTAAAGTATGTTGGGTACTTGTATGCAGATATTACGTATACTATTTGGGAATCATTTTTTTTATAATGCATGGGTTCTAGGCAAACTAAACAGCCAGGCTCTAGGTAGGAAGATTAAAGTAGGTGGACTTCTCGTAGGTACACCTTCCGACACTTGTTAAGTTTTATTTACGTACCTACCTAAACAAACATCGTACAAATTCGTAATATTGTATTTTTTCATCATGCCATATTTAGATCCTGTCTTATTCTTTACTTTAATGCCTTCTTCTTCTTCTTCTTTTTTAATGGCCTGTGACATCTAAAGTTTGTGTTTAGGGTTTAATTTAGGACTAAAGTCTAAAAAAGAACCTAGGATTCAAGTTTTAAATAAGTATCACTTGTTAATTGATTGTTATTATCTAGAAATCAATGAATATTTCATAAAACTTATATAATTCAAATTTGATTTGTGTGCCTGGACCTTATGAAATAAACGCGTAAGTGACACTATATTCACGGAGCTTACGCCCTATTCGTCGCGAAGAGTGCATCATACACATCGCAATCCGACAAGTGAATCGTTTGCTGTGCATAAGTACCCACCCATTCTTGGTAAAAAGCAATGGCCTGCAATATCGATTGTGCCGGTTGTCTTAACAATCTGGATGATGCTCCTTTTCTACATTGTTCACGTTGTAAAGCTAAATACCATGCAACATGTGTGAACGTCAGTCAAAATGACTTAGACTCCATGTCCACTGAGCTTAGAACAAATTGGATTTGTGGACTATGTCGCAGTAGGGAACGTAAAGGTGGTGACAACTCGAATACACCAGTTCGTACAACTTCCTCTCCTCAGCCCGATTACGTAACTCAACGTAGTAAGACACACACGGATTTGGCCAGCTGTCCTTGCCTCTCAGCCAGTAGCATACGGGATATCATTCGTGAGGAGCTTCAGAACACTTTTAAAAAACATGTCAATCCCCAGCTCGACGAAGTTCATAATGCAGTGACTTCTCTTGAAGCATCACTCTCATAATTAAACGAGGAGTTGGAGAAAATAAAGACAGATCATGCTGTACAATCTAAATTATTGCATGGTGTAAGCAAGGATAATGAAGTTTTGTTAGCTGAAAACCGGTCTCTTTCAGCACGCCTGGCGCAACTAGATCAGCTCTCACGCTCTTCGAATATCGAAATACAGTGTGTTCCACAAAACAAGCAGGAAAACCTACTTAATACTGTTCAGCAGCTTGGAAAAACTATAAAATGCCTTGTTGCTGAAAGTAACATTCACTATTGCTCAAGGTTAGCCAAGATGAATGCCGCTAGTCCTCGTCCACGCTCTATTTTAGTAAAATTTTGCAGCCCACGTCTACGCGACGAGTTTCTTTTAGCTACTAGCAAGTTCAACAAATATAACCACGACGAAAAGCTAAACACTAGCTACTTGGGAATCGGAGGTGACAAGAAGAGAGCCATGTAGCTGAACATCTCACTGCAGAAAATAAGACTCTTCATGCCGCTGTCCGAAGCAAAGCGAAGGAACTTAACTTCAGATACGTCTGGGTACGTGATGGGCGGATTTTCATGCGCAAGAACGACGAATCGAACTATGTGCATGTTAAAAACAAGGATACGTTGAATCAGTTATCATAATAACGCTATACTTGTTATTGTTACTAAAAGGCATGCTTACTAATCTTAGTTTTTATTATCAGAATGTTAGAGGATTGAGAACCAAAACTGTCGAATTATTTAAAAGTGTTGTATGTAGTGACTATGATGTTGTGGTTTTTACTGAGACGTGGCTGAACAGCAGTGTTTCTAATAACGAGCTTTTTGACGATCACTATGTATGTATACAGACGCGATCGCGAAAGTGGAGGATTCCATTATAGGAAAGAGGGTGGTGGCGTGCTAATTGCTATTTCTAAACGCTTTAAATCTTATCGTTTAGTCACCTGCGAATCTGATTGCGAGGACCTTTGGGCCTTTGGACCTTACCATCATAGATTAAGTTGGAGTTGTGCAACGCTAAAAACAAAATTGTTTACCTTTACATTTGTGGTGTTTACATACCACCTCCTGTGCAAATTCACATCTTCGAGTACTTTATAGACAATTCTAATTGTGTTTTGGAAAACCACAACTGTGATACAATCATCCTTGGTGACTTCAATTTGACTAAACTAGTATGGAAGGAGACGCAAAGTGCCAAACTTGCACCTGTAGTTTCTAATAGCTTACTGCACGGTATGTTGATCGACTTCATGTCACTTAACGGTTTATCGCAATTCAACTCAAGCTTAAACAGCAAAAACAGGAAGCTAGATTTGATATTAACTACCCTGAATGTGTCTCAAATAGATGTGTGTTTAGCCATTAATTAAAATTAACGATCAACATCCACCATTTAAATTTTCAAGTACTCTCACCTGCCCCGAAAATTTACTTCCCAAACACGACTATAAATAGCTTTTTCACAAGGCTGACTGCGAACTTATCTTAAGTGATCTGAATAATGTTAATTGGGACGAAGAATTTGATGATTATAGTAATATCGATAATATGGTCTCGGCTTTCTACGTAGTATTGAAATCTGTAATAACGAAGCATGTTCCGAAATCTAAACCACGTACCAAAAATATACAACCCATAATTGTAAACAATTATAATAAGATTCATAACACTACTACCGTCACGTGACGGCTCACATTTTTTAGTCCTTCTGCACCTACTATAGGCAGGCAGTGCGTTTTCACAATAAGAGAGAGATGCAGGGAGAAGTATCTTCTTTCTTTGTCTTTCAATTAAAACTATTACTGTCGGCGCAGTTTTCATTGCTCCCCACCAGTGTGGGGAGACTGTAAACTGCGCCTTACCTGACAACGCAGTACCCGGAGCTCGGAGTACTGCGTGCACTGGCACGATGAGATTCCAGGCACTTCGAGCTCCGTGTACTGCGTTGTCAAGTGGATCAGTCTCGACGATGGACGCCTCATCAATCCTCCTTTCGTACTCACGTCCACGATGCGGGTTCTGCCATCGGGTCCAGGATAAGCGTTCTCGACCACTCCTCACGGCCAAGTGTTGCGGGGGAGGGAGTGGTCGGCTATGATCACGACGTCACCTCGTTGGAAGGCTCGATGCTGTCTACCATCTATCTTCCGGGGCATGAGGGTAGGTAGGTACTCCCTTAGCCACCGGGACCAGAAGTGATCGGCCAATCGTTGAGCCGTCTTCCAGTTCGCCTTCCCGATGAGTTCTCTGTCCTTGCTCTGTGTCATGACATGACCGTTGTCCCGCACGACCTCCCGATTAAAAAGTGGTTTGGGGTCAATGCCTCCTCGTCCGTTGGATCGACACTCAGGTGCGTGAGTTAATCGAGTGTGCGTGAGTGCCGAGAGTTAATCGTATGCTCGACCTCTGTCAAGAGTGTATACAGGACTTCTTACCTTCAGTATGACGGCGAGGGCTGCTTTTACCGTCCGGATAAGGCGCTCCTAGGCCCCGCCCATATTAGGGGCCCCGGGAGGGATGAATTTCCATTGTGTATGAGCTAACGCACACATTTACAATGATACAATGAACTTTTAGTAATATATATTTTATATATAAATTAGCCTAGCTTGCATTGCCTTACGCTGAAATTATTATCGATCATTGGTGGAAACAATAAAGCAGTTGTACTATTACACTCATCGGGTTCGGTCGTTTAACTCTCTTAGGAGTCACCACCCCTCAGCTAGCTTCCCTTAGCAGTTTAACCACAGCTTTACGTTCATAACCATACGTACGTTCTTCGAGCTTACGTACAAGCGGTATCTTACGGGAGTGTAAATTCCTTCGATTCTGCGTGCGTTGACCCAGTGAACTGTGACGAAATCGGTTCACGTGTCTCTACCTCGTGTGCGATACATCGTTCGGGTCTCAGCAAACTACTTACAATAGCGCACGAGTGGATCAGGAGATTTGCACAGTAGCTTTCGTGGGTCAAGGGAATCACAGCAGCATCAGTAGTTCTTTTGGTGAGTCGGGAGACTCTAGCAGCAGTAGCAGCGTTCAAGTAAGATCGTTTATATTTTACTTGCTCAACTAACTATCATGACAAATTTCGAAGCGATATTCAACCGCCAAGCAGAAATCGTCACCGAGCTTCAGCGCATCGACACTAACTCTTACAAGGAAGCACGGAAGTTTCCTAGAGAGTTACTAACTCTTAACGAGCTTATGACCTTTCTCGAAAGTAAGTTTGTTGCGCTCGAACCTACTCATAAGAGAGAGAAAGATCATCATTAGCTTATGACCTTTCTCGAAAGTAAGTTTGTTGCGCTCGAACCTACTCATAAGAGAGAGAAAGATCATCATTCAACTATAGCTAAGCCAGCTCCAGTCTATCAAGCTAAGGCAAACTACTATAAGCCAAATCACTATACTAACAGATATTCATCAAGATATCAAGCCGCTTCTACAAGTGTATCCACCTGTAAATGCCCTCTGAATAATTTTGAACACGAGCTATACCGATGTGAACAGTTCATTAACATGTCACCGGATACGAAATTGAGGACAGTTACGAACCTTTGCTATGTAAAAATTGTTTATTTAACCACTCAAGCAATAAATGTTGCTCAATTAAAAGGTGCAGGGTATGCAATAAAGACCACCATACAAAGTTGCATGACGCATGCGCCGGGTCACTGCAATCTAGATCAGTGCCCACTGCTAAGCAAAGCTCGCCTCTACTAACAACGTTCCTCGTCCTCATCAAAGATGAAAACTTACCTCCAGGCAAGTGGGCACTCGGCAGAGTTATAGATCTTCATCCTGGACGCGACGAATATGTCAGGGTCGTGTCTATTAAAACTGAAAATAATATCATTAAACGCTATAACAAAGCTTGTACTATTGCCAATTCAAACAGCTAAAGATAATGCCAAGGCATCAGAAATACAAACTGACCAGCAAACTCTACCTCCGGCAAACTTGAACAGAGGAGCACGTGGAAATAAGCAAAAAACTTTTAAATATTATTTTAGTCTAGTTATCTTACTCTTCGCTATAATGATATCTCCAACTACTCCGCAAAATATCTCACATACAGCGCTAAACGAGTCCACCACACTCTATTTCGACAAAATATCGAAGTTGCAGCTTATACGAGACGAGTGGAGACTAGTAGTGTACTATAATTTGACGGGGTACTGGCAAGCTATCTCTGACATGGAGACTTATATCTGAAAGGTATGACAACGAAATCGAACTCTCAATTCCAACAAATAACTAATCAGCTAACCCATGAATTAACTGAAATTGAGCACCACAACAGACACTGAGGTCTTGGAGCGAACGACACAAAAGAGGTCTAGTGAATGGTGCCGGTAGTGTAACAAACTATATATTTGGTGTTTTAGACGCCGACTTTGGCCAGCACTATGCAAAGGACATTGAAAAGATAGCATACAATGAAAATCATTTGAATAACTTGTCAAAAATCAAACATTAGTAATTGAATCTGAATACAACATTATACAACGCAATGAGCAAATAATTAACAAACAGTTCTCAGTTATCAAGGAGCATTTTCGCACTGTGTCGTCAGACATAAACCAATTGCGATCTGACGTCGACAACAGTTTATATTATATTATGTCATCAATCAGCGTTAGCAGCTAGCATCATACTACCTGAGACGCATGCAAACGTCACTCATAGCCACCGTAACTGACATTAGTCACGGGCGCATCGATCCAAACCTGATAACGAGCGAGCAATTGGAAAAACAAATTAACTTTATATCTGCCCAGCTACAGGGAGATGTAAAGGTACCTCGAGAGACGGGAAATATAAGAGACGTATACAAGCTAATAAAAGTTTTCGCAAATATTTTTACGAATTACCTTATCATTGAGATTAAAGTTCCACTTGTTAGCAGCGAAGTTTACGAGCTTGACAATATAATTAGATACTAATTATATTGTCAAGCTCATAAACATCGGAATAAGGATGGAAACTCCTACCTGTACCTACCTACCCATATCTAGCATTCAACTTACAAAAAGACGCAGTTTCCTAACAGATTATGATCTACAAGCATGTCTTCATGTATCCGAACAAAAAATACTGTGCACATCAGACAAACCTACCTACGACCTGGATTTGCACCAGTAGGGCGATTATGGAACACTAATTACAATCAATGTCTATCAGAAATCTATGAAAACTGATAGAAATTGATTGTAATTAGAGTTCCATAATCGCCCTACAGAGCATATGTAATCTATATACATCTAATACATTGATAAATGCAGGAAAAATAACATCACCTTGTATTTACGAACATTCACCGTGTGTAAACAGATGGGTCAAATTACACCGAAAAAACTCTTGGTTATATTCTTGTTGTAATCAATGCAATATTCAAGGTCAAGGTTCAAAAAAAATTCAAAAATTCAAAAATGTTTATTTAGGAACAAGTACATTTGCATATAAAACAATTAGAAAAACGATGGTATCTGCAGAAGTTAGAAAAACTGTGTCGCAGACACCAACGCCCGCCTCCGTTTACAAAGATTTAGGTGTTCCAACTAACAGTATGAGTCAGTTAGTGTGTCTATGAGTTAGTGTGTGCAAATTTTGTCAGATCTTCTCTTGTAGGTAATGAGTGTGGGATCATAAAACAGCTGTTTATGCTTACAGAGAACTGTTTGTAATATGAATAGTTGTCGTACGGTGGGAACCCGGCAGAGTGTGTATAGGTTCATGGTAGGGAACAATATGGGTTTCTTGGTTAACACTTTGAGAACTGCTCTCTGGGCTCGTTCTAGTCTAAGCATCCTAGTTTTAAGAGTGCATCCCCAAGTGGTAATGCAATATGATAAAATAGATTGAGCTAGCGCATAGTAAATTGTTTTAAGCGAATGGAAATTTAGGACACATCTCAAATTCTTAAAAACAAAGATCAACTTTCTTATTCGTGAAACCAAAAAGTCTATTTGCTTTTTCCAAGAAAAGGTGTTGTCCACTATAACGCCAAGATATTTTAAATCTGTAGTTCTTTCAATGTTTGTGCAAACACAGGTCTCTGGAATACTGACATGATTACAAATATGGGCACGTACGGAAAAAGATTCTGTTGGTTGAGATGACAGGTTAGCGGTAAAAGGGATGAATTTAGTTTTAGACATATTAAGGGTAAGAAGGTTAGAGCGGAGTCAATTCATTACAATTTTTAATGCATGTTCAGAGTGTTCACGGACTTCTAGCCAACTTTTACCATGGACTAAAATAGCAGTATCGTCAGCGTACGTAATGATCTTGCAGTTAGGGTGGGATAAGTTACAGAGTTCGTTTATGTAGAGCAAAAATAGGGTGGGTCCTAGGACGCTACCTTGGGGGACTCCAAAACGAATGTACTCTTCGTTACTTTTGTAGTCATCTATTATGACATACTGGGAACGATTATGAAGGTAACTTAGGAAGATGCTCAGTGCCACACCTCTAATGCCAACCAGTTCTAATTTGTTTAAAAGAATAGGGATCGAGACAGTGTCGAAGGCCTTTGAGAGATCTAAGAAAATGCCAATACTTTTAATTTTTTTATCCATATGATCAACCACAGTATTTGTTAACTCCAGAACGGCATCCTCAGTGGACATTCCAGTTCTGAAGCCATACTGATTGGGGGACAAAATATTATTTTCGTTGAAATAACCAATCAATCTTTTGTTGAGTATCTTTTCAAAGATCTTCGAGAATACTGTTAATACAGAGATCGGTCTGTAGTTGGTGACACTATCCCGATCTCCATTCTTGAAGATTGGATGCACTACAGCTCTTTTAAAGACAGCTGGAAAGACACCTGAAGATAGCGAAATATTAAAAACATGATTTAGTACGGGTATTAGAACATTTTTTGCTGATTTTATTATGGTAGTAGGAATGCCATCCCATCCAACGGCATATTTGTCTTTTAGATTTAGTATTATGTTTTCTATCTCTTTGTTGTCTACGTTAAATAAAACCATCGACTTTGGGAACGATTTCGTGGTATACAAAGCAGGCTGTGAGATATCGGTGTTTTTATATGAACTTGTGTTGGTGTTGAAATTACATTCTATATTCGAGGCTAGGGTTTTTCCCACGTTTGCAAAGAAGGTGTTAACAGAGTTGATGGATGTCAGTGGGTTATCATACAAGTTCAGAAGACGAACTAGTTTTTTTCTTTTCAAGATGGGCAATTTGTTTGATAATATTCCAGGTAGCTTTGGAGTTTTTGCTAGCCTTCTGAATTTCTCGTATATGATATTCACGCTTTACTTTTTTCAAAAGGTGGTTACAGTATTTGCGCTATCGTATATATATTAGTTTATGTGTCTCATTATCAGGTGCTCTTTTGAATTTACGATGGAGATTATCCCTGTGCCGGATACATTTCAGAAGGCCAGGAGTGATCCAGGGTTTGATAATGCGTTTTCTACTGGGAATGGGTACATTATGACTAGTCATGCATTTTTTTATAGTTGTAGAGACAAGATTAACAAGCAATTCAGCGGCTGTTTCTGGGTCATTAGATAAAAGAACGGGTGAGAAGTCTGTATTTTGCAGTTCATTTATAGTAACGGTATTATTATTAATATTATTTTTATGGGAAAAATTGTTTGTGATAATATTCTTTTTCTTGATGCTACATAGTAGAAGTACCGGTTTGTGGTCCGTAATCGTGGTATCGATTATGAGCGTAGATGCAATGTCAGAGGTCCTAAGGATTACGTGATCGAGACAACTTTTTTCTCTTGTGGGAATGTTATGGGCCGGTAGCATTGCGTGCGAGGCAACAAGGTTTAGGTATTCATCTGCTAAAGTCATAGAATCGCTACTATCAGGCAAGAGGTTAATGTTAATGTCTCCAATGATTACAGAAGTTTTGAAGGGTTTTAGTGTAGTAAGTGCATTATCAAGGCTCTGGAAAAAAGGTTGTAGATTTTTGCAGGATGGGGACCGGTATAGCGCTAGAATTGCAGTATTGTTTGAAAACTTGAGAGTAATACAGTTGGCTTCGTTAAAATTTGGGATGTCTACCTTACATTTAAGGATGGTTTTAACATATGCAACCACACCATCGTTTTGGTTTTTAAAGTTTGATGCGTAATAGAAATCTATGAAAACTGATAGAAATTGATTGTAATTAGAGTTCCATAATCGCCCTACAGAGCATATGTAATCTATATACATCTAATACATTGATAAATGCAGGAAAAATAACATCACCTTGTATTTACGAACATTCGCCGTGTTTAAACAGATGGGTCAAATTACACCTCAAAAACTCTTGGTTATATTCTTGTTGTAATCAATGCAATATTCAAGGTCAAGGTTACACCCTTAAAGGCGATCTATTTACCATTCACTCTCACAACAACTTCTTACGAAAGCTAAGTATTCAGCCTTCTATCGAAGCCCCACAGGTATCTATGTTGAATAGCGTCAAAACTTCTGCAGCCAGCCTTGATGACTTTACTACGGAAAACCACGAGCTAAAATATCGTCAGGTAATGGACGAGATCAATAATCTGAAACAGCAGTCAGCCGATGATCTCAGCATTCAAGACGTTCATCAATTCTCCATTATTTACGGCATGCAAGCCGTACTGCTGGTAATAGGAATTGCAGGAGCATGTCTTCGAGCAAGGAGACATCGTATGTGGAGAGCCATTTCTCCTGGGGGAGAGGCCCCGGTGAGCGCTGCAGCCCTCGCCCGCGCACGCGTAGCAAGTCAGTGTTGCGAATTACGTGAATCAGTGAGCATGGTCAATTTAAGTGTAGGCAAATAGAGGTAATGCGCATCCTAAACCCCCACGTTCAGTGTCGATCCCAATACCTTGTGAATCGTACAGTGAAATAGTTGAGCCCACCGGGGGCAATTAGCTTATCCAAAAAACGATTGAGATAAGATGATACATACCTACAGTGAACTTTATTATAAATGGACGTGGACATTTATTATTACTTTAAGATAATTAAATTTAGTCTTTTTAAACTTCAAGCATCTATTGTTTCTACATAACTATTTGGTTAATTATAATTATGAACTATTATTATTGTTATAAATTTAGAAAAGATATTAAGAACTGCCTTTTCTCTTTTTTTGAGTTGGCAAGATGTATGAGATATTTATGTAATATGTATCGTTTAACTCTCTTCGGAGTCACCACCCCTCAGCTAGCTTCCCTTACCAGTTTAACCACAGCTTTACGTATTGTGGGGCTCATAATCCTTACACATTGTATGCCCTCTCGTTCGGCCGCTTCTATGAGATCTTAATTTTTCATGTTTTTAGCCTCATTTTTCAGCTTATGATTTGCTCCCACGAAGTTCGTTTCGTTGTCGCTGTAGATAGTGCGGGGGGTCCCGCGATGGGCGGCCATTCTTATTAGCCCCATGATCATGAACTCGTAACTGTAAAATCGGGTTAGTAATTTTCGCTGAATTACGAGTGAGGATCTCTACGTGGAACTGATCCCAGATGAGTGCTGCTTGGAGACTAATGATGGAGGCGACTGCGATAGTCTTCCAATTATTTGGGATAAGTCCCCCTGCTGCCTAACAGAAGAGCTAGCAATAAAGAAGGAAAACTTGAAACAAGCCTTGAAACAAACGGTGGCAGCCGTTATGTACCTGCAACCGAACCGACACCTCATGTACTGATTCATCTTTCTGCGGGTCCTGTCGGCAAGGACAAAAGCTTACATTACGGCTTACCTAAGTGCACGAAATGATCCTCTGTGGCGCACTTTAATCCTTTCACCACACCGGTAGAAATAATTGGTGACACGATAAGAAGAAGAAGAATTTAACTCGTACTCAGCGCAGCGACCTCTATGTGTATAGGTCGCGGAGTCAGGCATGGCAAGGCTCCCAACCGTTTCTCTCGCCGTCGGCCTATAGATACGTGCATCGGGCCAAAGTAGTCGACCCCGGTACACGTAAAAGGCGGTCGGTTGTAGGCTAATTGTTCCGGCGGCAAGTTTCCTCTGGTTTTCGGATGGCGTTTCGTACTCCGAGAATCCAATACGATTGATGTAGTTCATTCGCGACCGCAGCGTGGCTCCCGTGATGAAAACTTCTGTGGTAATGTTCGATCAGAAGTTGAACCATCTCTTGTTTACCATCTAAGATAGGTAGGTTTTGATTTCTATCACAGTCTTGTAGCTTTACAGTGCGGCTGCGGAGGCGGAGTAAGTTTTCTTTGTCTAGGGCTACGACGATGATCTTCTTTATTTTACTAGGGCCTTATATCGCCATCCGTTTCTCGAGTCTTTCTATTTCATTTCCAAAACTATCCCGCTGGCATTGCCGTAGTAGAGCTCTCTCAGCTTTAAGTAGGTATTCCTTTTCTATGGGCGGGTATTTATTCGGCGATTTTTCTATAGTTTCTTTCGGTTTGTCTAGGCGACATCGGTCGGCGAATATAAACACTCTCGCCGTAGTCCTCAGGAGCTTGGTCCAAGTACCGAAACGACTGGGATCGGGCATGTTATCGCTTCGTTTCTCTGTGACTACGGCGTATGTTATTTCGTCTCTCTTCTGTATTCGATTCCTCTTTTCCTATGAATTTTGTCGGCCATTCAGACGGCGGTCAGTACAGGAATGCGGGCCCAACGAACCACCTTGATCGCGCGTCGAAATCCTGTGGCAAGTTTCTAGTGGCATCGTTGGCTAGGTTCTCCTTCGTAGGCACCCATCTCCAATCGCACGGCGCTGCTATCTCTACTATTTCGGCCAGCCGGTGAGCAACAAAGCTTTTAAAATGTCGCGGTTCGACTTTCATCCACTGCAGTACGGCGATGGAGTCCCACAAAAGGTCCGAGATGTGAGCTCCAGGTCAGACTCTTTGGAGATGGCCTGTAGTTCGAGACGGGGAATGGACGTCATTTTGGTGGGCGCTACGCGGGCTTTGCCTACCATTAGCAAGATACTGACGTTTCCACCGTCGGCCGTAGTTCGCCAGTAGATGGCGGTGGCGTAGATACTTTCGCTGGCGTCAACGAAAGTATGTATCTCGCCTCTTCTAGAAGCCGGGGCTAGGCATCGTGGAATTCTTAGGTCACGCAGCGTCGCGATGTCGTCAATGTAGCGGTTCCAAGCTCCTCTCTGCTCGTCGCTTATAGCCTCGTCCCACTTTACGCTTGTTCTCCACAAATCTTGAATGAGTTTCTTCCCTTGGATGAGGGCTGGAGTGACGAGGCCCATCGGGTCAAACGTTGACATGACGGCGCTCGTCACTTCTCTTTTCGTTGACGCTTTTTTTCGTTCGTAAACCTCGGACGGCGTGTTCCTCAGGCCGACGTTGAACGCCAGCTCGTCTTCTTTGACGCGCCACCGCATACCAAGGGTTTTCTCCTCACCCAGTTTATTTTTATCCGGAGCGTTCTCTCCTCTCAGGTTGGTTATGGTTTCTTCTCTATTACTCGCCCACTGACGGAGTTCGAAACCGGCTTCTCCGTGGATCTTGACGACCTGCTCCGCCGTGCTCTTCGCTTCGTCGGCCGTCGCGAAACTTTTTAGGTAATCGTCCATGTAGTGGTGACGGACGATTGCCTTGACTGCCTCTGGATGTTCCTTTTCATGACGCTGCGCGTTAGTATTCTTGACGTAGATTACTGTGGCGGGCGATGATGCGGCGCCAAAGATAATATATGTCATTCTGAATTGTTTCGGCCGTGACTGTCTTTCGTCGTCGCACCACAGGAAGCGCAAGCTGTCTCTGTCCTCTTATTTCATTCGTATACGGAGGAACATTTCTTTGATATCGACTACGACCGCTACGGGGCCCTCTCGGAAACGTAGCAGTACTCCAAACATAGATTGAAGTAGATCTGGGCCCGGTAGTTGCGCGTCGTTGAGGCTTCGCCTTTCGTATCTCGCGGCGGCGTCGAACACGATTCTCGTTTTCTTTTTCTGTGGCTGGATCACGGCAAAGTGAAGTAGGTAGAAGGTTCACCCCGGCGTTGAGTTTGTGGGGGCTTCCTCTGCGTAGCCACTGCCCATCAGATTCCTTAGTTGTTTTCTGTATTCTTCTTTCAGGTTTGCATTTTTATCTAATTTTCTCTGTATACCCATTAGCCGGTTTAAAGCTTGGGCGTAGTTATTCGGTAACTGTTCGTGTTCCTTCTTCCATAGCAAACCTGAGTCGTACCTCCCGTCCGTAGGCACGCGGCCCGGGCGCGGATACCGGGGCAGGGGTAGAGGGGCCGCCGGGGGTGGCGACGGTGACGACAACGGCGGCGGCTTCGATCTCGTACTCCTCCCATGCGTCGGAACGTTAGCCGTCGGGCGACGCTGCGCTTTGTTGACGTGCCTGCGGAGGCTGTGGTGTTCTCGGTCTCCGTCGTGGTAGCGGGCGTGTTGATGGACCAATCAGTTTCTGTAGTCTCGCTGCTGCTGCCGCGACGCTGCTCGCGACGCTGCCCTCTGGCAGTGGTCTGGATAAGTTTTGCGCATTCCTTAGATAGCTCAACTACTCGTATTTCACTTGCATTTTGTATTATCGTTTATTATTCTGTATATTTCTGTAAATAAATGCATTGTTATAATGTATTGTAAATGTAAATAAACGTGCTTTTTATAATTTTGTCAGGGTCTTTCCTTTGTAGGTCGATAAAATATTTTAAAATTATAAGCAGTTACATCCAAGCCAGCAGTAAAAATTATACTCGGTAGAATGTATGGAATGCACCCCGCCGATGCTAAAAGATTAGTTCAAAATAAAAAAGTTATCTGTCATATGGGATAAAAGGTGAGTATTAGACAGGATTTTGTCTATGGGAGTGCCCCGTCTGATATGGTTGGTATAGTTAATGGTTTATGGTATGGATAATAGTTTGTGTCTAATGATCACAGTATTGCCAATGTCAAGTGTTTAGATTGTGTATTATAGTAAGACGTCACAAAGTTGTCGTTAGTCATTCGCTATTGTATAAAAAATTGTGTCTCTTTATAAAATAACTAGCTGTTGCTCGCGACTTCGTCCGCGTGAATATCAGTTATCGCGGTTGGATAAATATTATTACCAAAATTATCACCAAAATTACAAATAAAACACGAAATATAATTATAATAACTCAGGAAAAATAAATACTTATTACGAGCCATAATAATGTTTACCCAGCAAAACGGCTAAAAATAATCCCATCCGTTTAGTTTGTGCATTGCGTGGCCAGACAACTGACAGTAAAAATGACAAATCAAGTCAAGTCAAATTAGTATAAAGTTAGCAAAACGATTATTTTTAGCCGCCTTAAGACACTGTTAAGACGCCCCGGATGTCCGCCTCTAATGCTGGCGTCGTTGTCAAACAGTCTTAAGCAGTAAAACGTTACGTTGAAGCTTTTGCTGCAGATTTGTATATACAAGAATAGTAACGCTTTTATTGAATCAATAGCATCAGTTTAAAATTTTGAGGAAGCAGTTTAATAAAGGTTGTTTGTGGCTTTTTAAATAGTCAGCGCTCAGCGTTGTCCCTGTTTCTAAGTGCTTAGATTTGATGATAAACGACTTTTCAACCGTCCCAAATATACATACTTCTACATGTTAGGACTTTAAAATTTTTAATGATAAAACTAGCAAATATAATAAACACAATTGTATATATTTTGTATAAATAACAAACAAATTGTATTAAAGCAAAAAAATTCATTATGATAGTCAGACTGATTAAAAAATCAGATACAGGCCGAAAACAACCTGTGCCGTTCCTACCGCATTTTTTTAAATAAATTAAACATTTGTCTTGTTTCAGTAGGGCCATTATGTCTATCAGTTTCGATTAGCAATCGGCATCAATGTCTATCAATTTCGATTAGCAATATGCATTATTTCAATCAATCATATACGATGTATTTAAATTTTAAATTTAATTTAAATGTTTTGATAGTATCAAAGTTCTATAATCGCCCCACTGAGCTTTTATAATTTCTTTAATTAATAAAACCTTCTAAATTTAATACATACATGACTACCAGAGAGACAATGTTAGATGACCCAGTTTTTATCTTATATGTTAGGAATTACTCAAAAGTCTTCAAAAAAGTTTGTCATGCGGCTAAGTCACTGTTTTTGAGAAAAATAATAGAAAATTCAACAAATAAAATAAAAGCAACTTGGAAATTAATTAATAATGAAACAGGTAAATCAAGGGCTCGCAATATACAGTTCAAATTAAATATAAATGGTACAATTTTGACAGAGGAACAGGATGTTGCGAATGCATTTGATAGTTTTTTCTCAGATATACCAAAAATAGTGACCAAATCGTTAAACTCTTCAGCCTCCAGAGCTTCCGTTCTATTAGAATCTAGTGTTGCAAAATGTAAGAATGAGTTTAGTTTTAGCTACATTAACGAGGCTAGTATTGTGAAAGCATTCAAGTTAATTAATATAAAAAATACAGAAGATCTTTGGGGAATGTCTACAAAGGTGCTGGGTGTCATGTTTAGCTTATATTTTTAATAGATGTATCGACGACGGAGTTTTTCCCGATCTCATGAAACACAGTAAACTCATTCCTATGTTTAAGTCTGGAAGTGAAAGTGATCTCGCTAATTATAGACCGATATCGATATTACCTGCTTTAAGTAAAATCTTTGAAAAAATAATTCTTAATCAGTTATTATACCACTTTAACGTTAACGGCCTGCTACATAGTAATCAATACGGATTTACTAAAGGTCGATCAACAGCTGATGCAGGTATAGCGCTCTTAAAGCATATATTTGAGGCCTGGGAGAAGTCACAGGATGCAGTTGGGGTATTCTGCGATCTATCTAAGGCCTTTGACTGTGTGAGTCATGCAACCCTAATCACAAAGTTAAAATATTATGGCATTAAAAACCGGGCGATTGACCTCATACAGTCTTATCTATCCAATAGAGTCCAGAAAGTAGACGTGGGTGGTGAGAGGTCTTTGGGGTCAATTATTGATATAGGGGAACCTCAGGGATCGATACATACGTATACGTTAACGATTTACCTTTTTTTGTATAAAATATTTGTGATATAGTTTTATTTGCAGACGATACGTCTTTAATTTTTAATGTTGATAGAGGTAAAACCAGTATTTGCGATAACGTAAATGAATCCTTATCGTTAGTTCTTAACTGGTTCACTGTAAATAATCTTTTGCTTAATTAAAAAAAAACTAAATGTATCAAATTCACTGTGCCAAATGTTATTCATAGCCCGTCCAACATTGAAATAAATGGAGAGGCAATGAATCTTGTAAATTCCACGATCTTCCTAGGTCTTAATCTTGATGCAAAACTACAGTGGGGACCCCAAATTGAAACACTTGCTGGTAGGCTTAGTTTCGCTGCATATGCAGTTCGTGCGATACGGTGGCTTACTGATGAAGCTACAGCTAGACTTGTTTATTTCAGTTACTTCCATAGGGTTATGTCATACGGCATCATTCTCTGGGGGAAAGCAGCTGATATTGGTAAAATATTTGTGATTCAAAAAAGGGCAATACGTGCCATTTATACGAGACAACCACGAGAATCTTTGAGAGAAATATTCAAAGAAATTAATATTCTCACAATAGCTTCACAATATACATATGAAAATTTGTTATATACACATAAAAATAGAGATGGGATTCAGCAAAATAGTGACCTTCATAAAATCAACACTAGGAATAAACATAAATTACACATCCCTAGGTTTCGACTAGAAAAAGTTAATAAGTCATTTATTGGGAACACGGTGCGCTTCTATAATAAGCTTCCTGAAAATGCTACTTAACTACCTATTAAGAAATATAAAGCATACATTAAAGGTAGTCTTTTGAAGAAAGCTTATTATAATATAGATGACTATATTATTGATAAGAATGCATGGCCTCATGTCGCTCTGCCGTCAGACAGTTAACCGACACACTTGAAATGTATAAACTCTCTTGTATTAGTATTTCGTAGTTAAGGTAGTTATAAGATGGATCATTATAAAAAAGCGCTAGGACCAAGACGAGTTTCTTGCCAATTCTTCTGGAGCTTGGGTTAGGATGAATTGGCACCTAAATTCACCTAGTATGTAAGACGTTTCAAAGTGATCCTTGTGATTGTATTGAATAAATCATCTTTTGACTTGACTTGACTTGACGTGCTTGCCGTAGAACAATTGCGAATATGGTCTACGCGGGTTGAACCTATAGTTACGTGTAACGTAGGAATAGGTATTATAATTATGCACATGTTGTACTGGCTTATCCGGTGCTTAACATAAAAATAACCTAAATAAATCAAAAAACAATCAGACAGACGGATGTAAGAGGACGGAGGACAGAGGAGGAGGACTATAAAGGCACTTTCATGACTTTTTAAGACCCCCGAATACCGATTGAAAGTTCCATTCTTCGGAAACTTCTTCGGACTTCGGAAGCCCTCATTATGCAAGGTATGAGACGCGCTTGGTCAATTTATATAATACTCCATTCCCTATAAGGATGCATAGTAATTACATATATAACATAGTTTAACAATAAATACATTTTTAATAATTATTTCAGGCTACAACCACTCCCTTCGATGGACAAACTGCTCTGTTTAGAACTTAGCTGTACTAGTATTGAATAAGCAGTTCTCTTTCCATAGAAGAGAAGCTGGATCCGAGTTTGTGTTGAATAGGGTCCGTTATGGAACAGCGGAATATTCATCTGCGAGTAGAATTAGCGACAAAACGTGCCGATATTATGGATGGGGTAGTCGACGAAACGTAGGTGATTTTATCAAGGCACTAATATGGACCGAGCCAAACATAATGTACGGATGAATTTACCTTTAAACATCATCATAAATGTGAATGTGAAGATGTATTTCAAAGACATGTTACTCAGGGGATTAGAGTAGAAAGCGAATTTCAGTATATTTTTGCTTATACTTAGTAGATACGTATCTAAATATTAGTATTTTATTAGCTCTCGCGATCTGAAATAATATTGATTTAGTATGTGTTATCGCCTTTTATCTTATTCGTAAAGGTTATTCGTATAACGGTTTAGGTTGAGTTGCAATAACAAATGTCCGTTAATTACTAAAACAATATACCTGAGTATTTTCTGTAAGCAGTGACGTCTACCTATTCATTTGCATCGTTTAGTTTATGGAAAAAACTTGATAATTTTCAGGGATATTTGATACCGTTATTGATTGAAATTAGACGCGTAAACGTCGCAATTATGTCTGCAGAAAAATGTTCGCCGACGTGGAAAGAACCAATTTATTTGCATCGAGGCTCCACAGAGTAAGGTATATCGAACGTATATCTGACCTAGCTTTGGTACTGTTTTTCACATTCTACTCCTACCACGAAATAAATACATATATTCCTAGTTTTTCGGAGGCGTTAAGTTGTTACAAATGCAATTAGATTTTTCGTATAAACGTGTTCACAATTTTTCAGTCTCTAATGGGTTGAGTTTCCTAAATACCGATCTTAGGACGCGTACTATTCACAAATAAGACATCCTTATTTCTCCCAAAACTTTATGTTTCTAGGATGTTTTTTTAGGAATTGTGGCTGTGTGTCAGTGAATTATTTTAGACCCTACAGCGTTTAGCTGCTCACCTATCACCCTCAATGCTTTACGCTCAATCGAGTCCAAAGCACCCAGCTGGTGGTTGGCTGAACCATCCCACAGATGGCAGCAATACTCCATACCCGACCGGAGCTGAGCTTTATATAAAGTGGAAAGCTGTCCAGGTGTGAAGTATCGCCTCACCTTGTTGAGGATGCCAAGCTTCATGGCAGCAGCCTTGGCCTTGGACTCGATATAGCAGCCAAAATTGAGAGTCCGAGTGAGTGAAACTCCCAAGAGTTCGAGATGATCTTCTACAGATACCGGTACATTTCGGAAAACGGGGACTTGGAGAAACTGACTTTTTTCGCTGAAAAGAGACAAGCTTGCTATTTGGATGCGTTGAATTTAACAAGATTGGCATCGCCCCAATCAGACACGACCTGGAGAGTCAAATCCAGACGCATAAGCATCTCGTCCCTGTATATCTGAATGTCAGTTTTACTGGCTCGTGCGTTGGCAAAGTATCTCTCCACAACTGTACTGTCGTCTGCATACCCAATAATTCCGGGCATATGCAGATCGTTTATGTGCAGTAAAAACAGTGTGGCAGAGAGCACTGACCATTGAAAGATTATAAGTATAGATAAATAATAATAGATAAGTTTAGAATAAGGTCTAAAACATTGAATAATCATCATTTTCTCTTAAAGATGACGTCATTTTAACTTGCAGCTAATAGATAGAAAATGAATTAAGTAAATCATATTCGTCCGTTTAATTTTTTTTTAGTTTCGCTCCCACTACACTCCCTTCATACTTTGTATGGGAGTTGCATAAAGCTGAGACGTCGGTATGTTTTTAGCAGGGAGGTTGTGTTCAGAGAACTACCAAACCGAGAAAAAAACTCCGGCAGGGCGAACGATCGGATTTATTAGTGTTTACCTAAGCCAATTTGAGTAATTCATATTTAGATTAGATAGAATAGAAAATACTTTATTGTACACCACAAATACACTAGACTGTTATATGAAACAATGTTTAGCTACACGAAAGTACAATGGGCGATCTTATCGCTATATAGCAATCTCTGCCAGACAAGACAAAATTTATAATAATAATTGTATTATTTACAGACAGAAAACTACGGAGCTTTGTGTCCGGTAAGTTATCGTTCATCCGCAGACCAAATAGCTTATTGTCAAGTATTTTACTACGTACCTACATCCGTAATCGTCCTCCATGTAGCAATGTCGTGCTTACCTACACAAATGAAGTGTTTGCTGACAAATAACAACTATGGCCTTTGATTTAAGTTCCATTGTATAGTAGGTAGGCCTACTTGCTTCATGTTCTAGTATATAAGTCGGTAATTATGTACTTTAGGTACTAAGTATATCTGTTAGGGCTACAATTTTATCGACCATTATGTTTGGTTTAAATATTAGATTTTATTTTTCTTTTTTCCTTAAAACCATTTTCTAATACTGCAGGATGATATGGGCGACGTTCTTATATGCTCCGGTTTTGCCCAAGGCATGATGACCAGTCGCCTTGTTGACCAGCCTTGCGGTATTGGCTTCCTAGATCTAGCCAACTATAACAAGTTCCTGACCTGTGCCGTTGACGATTCCCGTGACGTCATCGACCATGACGACACTAAAACATATGAGTTCGGAACTTATAATAATCAAATGGAGAATGTAATCACTCCGCCACCAATTAATCGTACTTCAGTTAGTGATGAAGATGTGTATAGGACTACGAAAAAACCAGAGGTAACGACTACGAAAAAACGAGCGGTAACCATAAGGAAGAGAGTTTCTACAACAACACTATTTGATTGACTATATAGGATAAGTATTTGTTTAAGATTTATCAACCCTTAATTAACGTATTTTTTGCTTAATTTTCTAAACAAAACGTAGAAATATGGTAATACGTAGAAATATAACGTAGAAATATAAATAAATAATGCCGGACATTTCACACAGCGTCATCTGGCCCCAAAGTAAGCAAAGCTTGTGTTATGGGTACCACATGACATACATATAATAATAATAAGCCCCTCAAAGCCCAACCTTTCGTCCGTGCTGACACCTGCAATATAATAACAGAGCAGGTCACCAACAGGGAAATGGCAAACCCATCAACATGGAGCCAAGTAAGTTTAATTTAGTACGTTTAGGATCGCTTCCCGGGGACGATCGCCAGGGCACGTCTGGAGCCGATGCTGGGCTTTACAGCATGCAAACCATCGGTGGTGAGGTTAATGGGCGGCCCTCTGCCGGGGAACCCGAACAATGTGAGTTCAACAGAAGGTATAAACTACGACCACTAACTAGCAGCCGAAACACATCTAATGGTACTGCACGTCGCAATAAGACGAGCAGAGACGACGCAGGAGCAACGCAGCTCGCCTCGATTGAGGAACGTGGCCCGAATTCGAGCTGCACTGATTCGGTTGAAAAGGAAAACGAAGCCCAGTCATCTACATACTCACCAAAATCTCTCTTTTCTTCTATCCCGTCTTCTCCCAAGATCGGTTCTGTGGTAGCCCTACTTCTTCTATTTCCACTCGGACAACTTCTTGTCCACTAGCCGAGGATGTTGTGCAAGAGGCATGCGTCGATATTCCTGCACCCACCAAAGCTTCTTCTCGTGCACTAGTGAAATTGTCAAAAGAAATGAATTAATTTATCTTACGCACATACTTTATTCTTACTACTCTTGAAACAAACACTAAAATATACCTATCGAACCTACACTTAAAATTCACCGGAAAATTCCCAGAAATGCAGGTTAGTCGCCAACGAGTAGGTGAACAGCGGCGAGCGATAGTGCTAAGAAAATTACTCTCTCAAGACAAGATCAACGAGTTTAGAAAAGTGGCACATACATTCTAAAATAACGCAAATAATCAACACTACACTACAATAACCACACCTTCTACAAAAAACAATGGACAGAGAATGAAATGGTCCAATGAGGTCAATTTAAAGAAATTAATATTATGACAGTGCCTTGTCAGTATATATACGAAAATTTAATGTATGTGCACAAAAATGTTCATTTATTCAAAAAAAATTGCGATAATCATAGTATTAACACTAGAAATAAAGATAAACTCGCTGTTCCCACTGTTAGGCTCGCTAAAGTTAATAAGTCTTTTATAGGGCAATGTGTACGCTTCTATAACAAGGTCCCAAGCGACGTGTTAGATTTGTCGATTGGCAAATTTAAAAACGTAATTAAACATAAACTGTCTATTAAAGCATATTATAAAATATCGGATTATTTAGAAGACAAAAAAGCTTGGGATGAATCTGCTCCAACTCGACTCGGCATCCGTAACAAAATTGTCAAGGATCATACAAAAAAGTGTTAAGACCAGACAAGTTTCTTGCCGGATTCTTCTTGAACTGGGGTTAGGAGGAACCGGCACCTAGATTCACTAGCATGTAAGAAGACGATTCAAAGTGGTCCTTGTGATTGTAATGAATAAAGTTATTTTGAATTTTGAATTTTGAATTAAAATCACTACTTCAGAATTACGAACATGGAAACCAACAGCACAGCGTATAGGCAGCCACTAACACCAGTCAATTATTTCAGAGTTCCCACAATTTTCTCACGTATCTGAACAGCTAATATCGGACCAACGACGAGCAATTATTAATAACAAATTAATTTCAGATGAAAGGATAAATAAAAGAAAATGAAACCAATGAAGATGGTACTCCTACACACTAACACCTTCAATCGATCAGCATGCAAGTCAATGAATAAACACAAGTGAACTCACCTTTGAAGAGCTCAGTATCCTACAACTAATTACTGAGCACAACCCCACAGAGACTGACGCACAAACACGATCCAAACAAGACATACAGAAACAGATAGAAGGGGTGTTCCTAAAAACATTAGAAACATATAAAAACACTGACCCGCTCGTAAGACCTTTCTCGTAAGACAAAGCTCGTAAGACAAAATTTGCTCTTATAGTACACTGCATTCATTCTGAAATTCTTCCAAAGCACATCCAAGTGGATGCGGGTTTTGAATTAACACAAACAGCTTTTTACTGCGCCGCGTACACAGCTATTATACATGCAGGGGGTAAAGTTCGAGAAAACACTCTTGTCAATAACAGTTCTAGGAATCGAACCCCACAGTGGCAAAAACGATTAGAAAATAGGGTTGCAGATCTCAGAGTCAAAATCGGGAAACATACAGAGTTCATTAGGGGTAACTTTTTAATCGAATACTTCGGGTTTTCGATTAAAAAACACTATGCACAATATACAATCCCAATATAAAATTCACTCACAATACGAGGCAGAGTACAAAAAGTTATGCTATTTTCTAGATACACTCAAACAAAAACTAAATGCACTTGCTAGTCGATTGCGTAGATATAAACTCACCACTAAATAAAATAACCCAGAATAACACTTTTAACAATAACGAGAAACAATTCTACAGATCGCTTAACAACGAAAACTCGAATGTGACTAGCTCTAAAACCCCCGACCCCAAGCAGTTACAAGATTTCTGGTCTGATATTTGGTGTTTGGATAACACCCAAGCTGAATTGATCCATCAAGATGCACTCAAACTTCTCGATATACCTAATATGAACATGAAGAAGTAAACTTAAAACAAGTAATAGGAAAGTTACACAATAAATAGGCTACTGGATCAGACAAAATACACAACTACTGGTACAACAAGCTCATATAATTTACATCTAATATGACGAAATCATATTAATTCGTTCATCATGGTACCCGAATCCATGCCTCATTATGTTACTTAAGGCCCAACATAACCTAAACCTAAGGACAATACTGATCTTAAAAATCCAGCCAAATATAGACCCATTACCTTTTTGCAAAATATTTACAAAATAATCACATCTTGCTTCACGGAGCTTCTCTACACGCACTCTGGAAACAATAGTTTGTTAGCCGAACAGCAGAAAGGATGTCGTAGACATAGTCAAGGCTGTAAGGAGCAACTCACTATTGATGCGGTCGTCTCGAAACAGGTTTTCTAAAAGAAATGAAATATTTTCACGATGTATGTCGATTATAAGAATCCGTTTGACTCCGTACCGCACAGTTGGCTTCTGTACATCCTGCAGCATCATAAAGTTCACCCATCAATTATCAAATTCTTAAAACACGCTATGCAAAACTGGAAAACCATCCTCAAATTAAATACCAGCCACTATTCTCTGGAAACAGAACCAATATCTATACATAGGGGCATATTTCAAGGCGACTTTTTAAGCCCTCTGTGGTTCTGTCTCGCTATCAACCCTTTATCTAACATACTGAATGATAGCAACAATGGGTTAAGGCTTAAATACGTTAACATAAGTCATAACTTGTCTCATTTAATGTATATGGACGATATTAAACTGTATGGTAGCACTCTAGAAGAATTAGATCAATCGGCAGACATAACTCAATCATTTTCATAAGACATACACATGCACTTTGGAATCGACAAAGTCGACATCTGCGCGGAGCGGCGGGGAAAAATTATGCAAAACCCATTCCAGTTTGATAATGGAAAACAAATCGATTCCTTAAAAGTAGATGCCGGATATAAATACCTTGGCTATCAACGACACAGCAAATTCATCAAAAACAAACTAAACTCAAGTTAGAGCAAGTGTTCAAAACAAGGTTTCATAAAATTTTGAATACACACCTTAATGCTAGGAAAACTACCTAAGCTATAAACACATTTGCCATCCCTATTGTCACGTATTCGTTTGAAATAATTCATTGGTTAAATACCTACTATTCACATGAGAAATTGTAGCTAAATGTAAGCAAGAATAAATTCAATAAGAAGACAGAATAACAAATTTACCATAGTATATTTAGTTATTACACAAGTACCCTCCCACAAAATAAACACCATAAGGAATATAAGGAAATACAACGAGAGAATACCTAGGTAGGTGTACACAAAATGCACATGGGAATAATAAGTAATTTAAAGTACATAGAATAAGATTCCTATTACGTAAAGTTATAGAATTGGTACTTAACTTTGAAGTCTGGTCTGCTGTCTCACATGAAGTGCCACTAATAGCATTTACATTTGTTTGCAATAACACATACCCTAACATACTCTTGCAATAACAATTTCATGGCGCCAACTTTTATTTATTTTATTTATTTATTTATTTATCTATTAATCATAACATCATAACAGGTTTTTTTTTTAACCCTAAGGCGATGCTAGATCTACAAATATAGGTACTTAAGTTTTATAATGTAAATACAAGTTATAAATTATTAATCTAAAACATTTCATTTCTATCACAAGCTGTGCCATTTCCATGATTTTCGGTAGGTTTTGGTGAATTATATCAACGCTGTTTTCAGACAGGATATTAAGTCAATATATAACAAGTGACATGGGGGCAAACTTAAGTAGGTTGGTCCTACAATTGGGCACCTCCAGCATGGCGGGGCGGCGGCGCGCGCCCAAGTAGTCGTTGGGCGCACGCAGCCGCAGCGCCGCCAGCAGCGCCGGCTGGTGCAGCTCCCCGCGGAGCACGCGCACCATGTACTTCACCAGCGCCACGTCTCTCCGCACCGATAGCTTGCTGTAGCCTACCATACCCAACACAAACAAACTCGGGTACATCAATGGGTAGTACGGATAAACTCCATACTCTTTTAAATAAAGAAAGCGTGAAAATTTATTTTGTATTATTTTTACCATTAGCTTGTACTTAGCTTTGGGGGGGTTCCATATGATAGCATTGGTTTCTAAGTGACTTCGTACAAGAGCATTATATAATATTTTTATAACATTTATATTTTTAAAATTCACGCTCTGTCTAAGAATGAAGCCCAGGTTTCTAAATGATTTGGCGCATATATTTATAATGTGGCCGCGGAACCTCAAGTCAGGCACCATCTCGAGGCCTAGGTCTCGGACACTCGTCGTTCTTGGCATACCTACCCCCTCCACTTTGTATTGGTACTGCAGGAGCGCGCGCGCGCGGCTGTAGCTCATCACGGAGCACATAACTACATTAAACAGTAGTTTATTGGCTTTACTCCATTCGACCACCCTGTCTATGTCACACTGGAGCCGCTCACAATCAGAAGTGTCCGCTACCGTAATAAACACCTTCAAGTCATCCGCAAAGAGCAAGCAGCCTGCCTCTTTAACTAACTCGGGGAGATCGTTTACCATAATAACGAATTCTAGATGACCAAGATTGCTGCCCAGACTTACCCCTGAAAACGTGTAATACGGAGCCGATTGGTACCCCGCGTACTCCACATACTGCCGGCGTTCGCCAAGGTAGCTCGCGAAAAATTTTAGTAGGTGCGGCGTGAAGCCTATCGCGAAAACTTCGACAATAGCACATCATTGTCAACAGCATCAAAGGCTTTCTGAAAGTCGATGTACGCGCAATCCACCTGTCTGCCCGCGTCCAAGGCCGGCGCCAGGTGCGACACGAACGACAGCAGGTTGCTAGCCGTGCTGCGCCCCGGCCGGAAGCCGTGTTGAGCGTCGCTCAGGCGCACGCTCACTTGCGAATAAATACATTTATGTAGTATTGATTCAAATACCTTAGCAAAGACCGACAGCACTGCGATCGGACGGTACTTTTTCACATCGGACCCTCCTCCTGTCTTCGGCACCGGAATAACTCGCGTCGTTTTCCAACGGTCTGGATAATGACATTCGTTTAAACACAAGTTAAAATATGTAGTGATGGTGTCTCGAAAACTACTCGGCAGTCTTTAACTATATAGGGAGGTATGCTATCGGAACCAAGAGAGTGCTTTCGCGTTAGTGCACGAAGTGCATTGCGCACGTCATGGGCACTCAGCTGTGCGACGTGCACCCGGGCGGCCCCCGCCCCCGCGGGTGATCAATCACAGACCAATTTAGACCAATCACAGCCAAGGAAACTTTCAGCCTGAATATATTTTAACAACAGTAACAAAAATAATGTTTGATTAAGTAAATGTATGTTAAAACCTAAATAACGTTCATTTAAATCTTTATGATTAGTATCTATTAACCTATTCGCACATATTTAACTAAAATAGGATCGACCAATCGCAGAGATTTAGTGAAATATCTTTGTACCTATGAAATTATAATAAAACCTTATTTAACAGATCTCTTTTAAAACTTACAAGAATAATTTTACAATTTTCATTATCAATTAATCATAACTAAATCATTAAACAATACATCAACAATTCGTTTGTTATGTTTATGTTATGTTTGTGTATGTTTGGATCACTTTATGATCAAAACTGTTGGTGTCTGGAAAACTCTAGTTTTTGAACAGTTACTCACAGATCATTCGCCTATTTTGTTATATATAAATAATGCTGAAGTTACTAAAAACTTACTTACTGGTAATAAGGTTACAGTGAATTACGAAGGAATACCAAAATTACTTAGCGAGGAGTCTTGGCAGGACTGAATACTTAATTAATGATGCAAATCATGCTGCTGATTTGTTTACTACTAATTTAACTTCCATTATTAATCAAAATACACAAATTAAGATAATCTCCAAACGAAATCAACCCTTGAAGCCCTGGATCACAAAAAAAATTGTAAGGACTATAAGAAAAAGAGATAAACTACATATGAAATCTAAAAAAGCGCCAACGGACGAAACACTTAGAGAAAAATATATAAAATATAGAAATATTTGTAATAGAATTTTCAGAAATTTAAAAAGAGATTATTATACATTTTTTTTTATTAGATAAATAAACTATTAACCAAGGAAACGTCAGAGAAACATGGAAAATAATATTGTTTGCTCAATTTTTAAGGCGGGGGAAAAAAAATGCCCTTCGAATTATAGACCGATCTCTCTTCTTTCAACTTTATCCAAAGTTTTGGAAAAGTTGGTAAAAAAATGAGAGATGAGATATCTTGAGAAGAACAACCTGCTTAATGATAACCAATACGGCTTCAGAGACCGCAAATCTACCGAGGACGCAGTAATAAAGTTGACTTCCCAAATTAACACATACCTCTTTCTGGATCTCCAAAAAGCATTTGACACTGTCTCCATCCCAATTTTACTAACGAGACTAGAAAGAGTGGGAATAAGGGGACTGGCTCTAGTCTGGTTTACAGATTACTTAACTGGAAAAACACAGCGAGTACGAGTTGAGGGATATGAAAGTAATAGCGCTGCGTGCACCTATGGTGTACCGCAAGGTAGCACACTGGGACCAACGCTTTTTCGTATTTATCAATGACCTGTGTAAAACCACCATGCCTGGTCTTGACCTACTGATGTTTGCCGATAATAGAGTTCTGCTCCTACATGACAAAACATGGCTAAGAGTTGCAGATCTAGCTGAAGAATGTCTCTCAGTAGTAACACAATGGCTTGAAAACAGTCTGCTGTCGCTAAGTACATGTGTTACAGTTTGACGGCCGCGGGGAAACCTGAACCGGATCTTAAAGTTAAGATTCATACCTACCCATGCAATCGTAACTATCGCTGTGTCAAATGTAACTGCTCCACGCTGACTCGGGTGGACTCTATTAGATATTTGGGCGTGCTAATAGATAGTGAGCTCAAGTGGAATATCCACATTACATCGCTGGTATCTAGGGTAAGAAAACTCATTTACGTTTTCTATTCAAACATACAGAGCATTGTGTGAGTGCATCATTAGGTATTGCATATGCGTATGGGGTAATGCCGCAAAAACACATCATTGCAGCCGAACGTGCACAACGTTCTGTCTTAAAGGTTCTTGCTGCCTACCCTACAGACACCCTACAACAGCTGTTTACGAAAAGACAAATGTCTTAAGCGTTAGAAAATTATTCATCTACGAGTGTATTAGACGTTATCATAGAATAGTAGTTCCGCACCTACCTGACACGTGTTCTATACCAAGAGTAAGAACCACACATGCTCAGAGGCAGTTTGAAGTTTTAGTTCCATATTTGTATAATAAGTTAAATAAAGAACATGGAGTTAAGAAGTATGGTAATAATGAAATTAAAAGGATAATACTGAACTGGCTCTAAAACTTTGATTATGAGGGTATAGAAAATATGCTCAAAAAATTTCGTTCTTAGGAATATAATTCAAGAAGTTAAATTGTTTTTCTTATGTTTAAAATTATAGGATTTTGAATAAACACTCAACACCTAAACACCAATATAAAATAATACTACAGTATTACTGTTAAAAAACATAATAATAAATTTAAAATTTACACTATCATAACACGGAGAGCATTTCATTTCATTATTTTTTTTAAAATTTTTAGTTTTGGAGTTTTTAATTTAGTTAGACATGATAACTGATGGGAGAAGCCACTGGCTCCTGAAACACAGTTTTTACTAGTTCGGGAGCCTATGGATTCATTATAGATCTGTAACATTGTATTATGACAATAAATTTATTTTTGATTTTTTTTTGTGAACACAAGCAGAAGTCTATTCATTTGTATACTTTATATCTTAAACTTAAAAAGTAACAATATCGTCGTAATTACAAAATTACAAAATAAAGAAGCTTTTTATCAAAAAACACATAACACGTCATCTTATTACGAAAAATTTCTTATTTATCTTAGATTTAACAAACAACGCAATCATCTGCAAAATTAAGTAGGTAGTCTGGTCTTCACGATACAGGCTTGCCTAGTGTGAAGACCGCTGAAAGGTCTACCTGTTTAAAATTCGAGCAGCATCAAAGTGCATTTAAACATTGTATATGTAGGTATCATATGAATGCTGAAATAAATATTTTTTTCATTTTCATTTTTCATTTTCAGTAATCTCTAAGAATCTTCTCCATCAGTATCTTCGAATGTGTCTGGCTCTGGCAGCCTATCTGGTTGGTTGGGATTGAAAACATGAATGAAATTCAACTGGAATAATGTCTGTTCGGGATAAGCTTATCAGGTCTTTCTTCTTTGACTGTGTAATTGGTAAGATTGACGTATACGCCTTAAGCATTATCATCTCACCAGATGTACACTGGAACACCAGGACCTTTAGCTTTCTTACTCTTTGTTCTTTTTATCGTGTCTAGTATTGTGTATTCACCACTGTGGCAGTATCAACATGTAATGACGCCAGGATTAGTTTTTTCATATCTCAGACATTTGACTTTAAGCCATTGGACCTTCTTACCATCTTGAGCCATGGTTTTGTTTGAAATTAATCTCGCAGCTAACTCTTTGGTATCGATGATGTCGTTATATTTAATCTCATCAACTTCATAAGGTGGTGCGTCTTTTCTATGTCAATTAGATCGAGCTCGCTTTGCCACATTCTTCCAGTCGTTCATAGAGAATATAGAAGTTCTCTTTCATTCTATAGCAGAATGCATCGAATCTACCTCCATCATGTGCCTGGACTCCAAATACTTCTGCTCTATCACATCTAAATGCGAGGTCTGAATTATATGCAGGAAAAATGCTTCAACAAATTGATTTCTATTCTGACCTGACCAAGTGTCTGAAAAAATAGAAACCTCTTTTACATCTTGTCGGAACAAGTTTATCCAGTTCATTAGACATGAATCTCCGAATTACCTCGTTTTCCATTGAGTTAATTCCACATGTAACAGAGAGCTTTATTCAGTGGTTTTGCTTCATAAATAGTGAAGTTATCCACACATAACTTTCTCGTGTAGTATAACTCTCCTACTGGGTATTTGCAAAACACTTTGAAGGTCTGCAGTAACAGATAAAAACGTGGCATCGTTTTGTGAACTTTCTTTATCACGCTGTTTACCTTCTTCGGCTCGTGTGTACAAAAGACATTAACGCGCGACTTTTCGGTTTCGATTTAGTGCGATAATCATATCCAATAGCACAAACCTTTGTTTGTATATCCGAACAACATTTCATACAGTTTTTTGACAGCATTTAAATTAGACAGAACTGTCCTAAAATCTCAGTTTTGTTCTGGTATACGAGCCGAATAATGTTTTCAATTATGCCGAAGCCGAAGAATTATTATACTTACGAATTTAATATATAATTTAATACGTAAAACAATAGCTTTGAACACCTTTTTACGAAAATTGCGCGGAGTATGAAATTTCGCACACTTATAGTTTCTAACGGCCGTGGCGGCACCGGCATAGAATAGGACCCCTCCATCTCCTCCCGTGGATGTCGTAAAAGGCGACTAAAGGAACACACACCGGGGTATTGGGCAGCAGCACCTCCCGAGTACTTACCACCAATCCGCCAATCCGCCTGCCAAGCGTGGTGACTATGGCAAAACCCCCAAAATGATGTACACAAATAGAAGACGGCCCCCAGTTCCCGGCAGTTCCGCTATTCCTGGCATAGGTGGCGGCCACGGTAACGGTGAAACAGGGGGTGCGAAGAATCTCCGGCAGAGTTCCAGCTACCAATCCCAACGACCCCTGGCCCTGGCAACTTACAACGCACGCACACTGAGGACCGACGAGAAGTTGATAGAGCTGGAAGAAGTAGTGAATAAGTTGCACTGGGATATTATAGGGTTATCAGAAGTCCGAAGAGAGGGAGAGGAAAAGATAATCCTAAATTCCGGCAACTTATTCTACTACCGGGAAGGCGATCAACTATCTCAGCACGGTGTTGGGTTTCTCGTCCACAAATCCCTCGTTAACAACATTGTGAAGATCGAAAGCGTGTCGAGCAGGGTGTCTACCTTATACTCAGAATAACCAAACGGTATTCGCTTAAGGTCATACAGGTGTACGCACCTCACTCGAAACGTCCAGACGATGAAGTGGAGGCTATGTATGATGACATTTCAAATGCCATGCAAGCCTCGAAAACACACTTTACGGTTGTAATGGGGGACTTCAACGCTCGGCTAGGTATGAGGAACGGCGATGAACTGAGAGTGGGGCAATTTGGATTTGGACAGCGGAACCAACGGGGTCAGCGATTGGCCGACTTCATGGAAAAAGAGGGACTCTTTATTATGAACTCCTTTTTCAAGAAGCGGTCGTCCAGGAAATGGACGTGGCTTCATCCCGGTGGACACAAACGCGAGATAGATTTCATCATGACAACAAAAAAGCAAATATTTAATGTCTCGGTGATCAACAGGGTCAAAACCGGCAGTGATCACCGAATGGTTAGAGGCTCATTAAATCTTAACGTAAAGCTAGAAAGGTCCCGTCTGATGAAATCTACTCTTCGCCCGAGTCCTGCCCAAATCCAAAACCCCGAGAGCTTTCAATTGGAACTTCAAGATCGCTTCCAATGCTTCGCCGAATGCGAATCCGTGGACGAAATAAATGAGGGGCTGGTGGAAATTGTCCATGGCGTTGGGTCAAAGTTCTGTAAGATTCAGCGCAAAGGTAGAACCCAAAAACTTTCTGAGCAAACTCTAAAACTCATGGCAGAACGTAGCAAAATGAAACTGCAGTCTTATGTCGAAATACAGTACGCTAAATAAACAGATCTCTAAGTCTATGCGACGCGATTTGCGTCTGTATAATACTTCTAATATAAGGAACGCAATAGAGCGCAACCAAGGCTCCAAAGTGTTCGCGAGAGATCTGTCTATTGGGCAAAGCCTGTTGACGAAGCTGAAGACCGACAGTGGCAGGGTCGTTTCCTCAAAGCCAGAGGTTTTACGAGAGCTCGAGAAGTTCTATGGACAACTGTACACTTCATCGCAAAGCCCTGCTACAAGCACGACTAGCGATGCAAGAGCCCGCCTAACCCAACACTATACTGAAGACATTCCGGACGTCAGCCTATACGAGATCCGAACGGCTCTCAAGCAGCTTAAGAACAACAAGGCCCCGGGGGAGACGGAATAACGACAGAGCTTCTGAGAGCGGGTGGAACACCGGTACTTAAGGTCCTCCACAAGCTGTTCAACTCCGTCATCCTCGAGGGAACTACGCCAGAGGCGTGGAACAGGAGCGTGGTGGTACTGTTCTTTAAGAAAGGGGATAAAACCCTCATGAAGAATTACAGGCCCATCTCGCTGTTGAGCCATGTCTATAAGCTGTTTTCGAGAGTAGTAACTAATCGTCTCGCTCGTAGGTTTAACGACTTCCAGCCTCCCGAACAAGCCGGGTTTCGAAAAGGCTTTAGCACCATAGACCACACCCATACGCTCCGGCAGGTTATACAGAAGACCGAAGAGTATAACCGGCCACTTTGTTTGGCGTTTGTGAACTATGAGAAAGCCTTTGATTCTGTCGAAACCTGGGCAGTGTTGCGGTCACTCCAGCGGTGCCAAATCGACTATCGGTATATCGAAGTGTTGAAATGTCTGCACAGTAACGCCACTATGTCTATCCGACTCCAGGACCAGAGCACGAATCCAATCCCATTGCATAAAGGGGTGAGACAGGGAGATGTTATTTCTCCGAAACTGTTCAGTTCTGCATTGGAGAATGTTTTCAAGCTTTAGTACTGGCAAAGATATGGTATCAACATCAACGGCGAACGCATCACTCACCTTCGATTTGCCGACGATATAGTCATCATGGCAGAATCGCTGGAAGACCTTGGCGCAATGCTCAGCGATCTCAATATCGTCTCTAAACAAGTGGGTCTTAAAATGAACATGAGCAAGACAAAAATAATGTCAAATGCTCATGTTGCACCCGTACCGGTAGGTACATGTTGAGAGCGATATAATCGAAGTTGTAGACCATTATGTCTATTTGGGTCAGACGATTCAACTAGGCAAGTCCAACTTCGACAAAGAGGTCAGCCGACGAATCCAACTCGGATGGGCAGCGTTCGGGAAATTACGGCACATCTTCTCGTCACAGATACCGCAGAGCCTCAAGACGAAAGTCTTTAATCAGTTGCCAGTGATGACATATGGAACTGAGACTTGGTCGCTTACTATTGGCCTCATACACAAGCTCAGAGTCGACGAGCTATGGAGAGAGCTATGTTGGGTGTTTCACTACGTGAGGAAATCCGTAGAAGAACCAAAGTCACCGACATAGCACTCAAAATTTGCAAGTTGAAGTGGCAATGGGCAGGCCATATAGCCTGCAGAACTGATAACCGTTGGGGAGTAAAAGTTCACGAATGGCGACCAAGGACAGGAAAACAAAGCGTAGGACGATCCCCGCCCGATGGACTGACGACATTGTAAAGATCGCAGGAAGTCGGTGGATGGAGAGGGCTCAAAATCGTTCTTCCTGGAAATCAATTGGGGAGGCCTATGTCCAGCAGTGGACCTCTTAAAGGCTGGTATGATGATAGTTTCTAAAGAGAAGTGAGAGTGCAGAATGCTAAAATTATTTTTTAAACTATACCTAAAAAATATATTAATTATTAACCACTAGTGTTATTAATTATTAGACACAAAAGAAATTCGACATGTCGTCGGTCCAATACTCAACTCGCCAAACTGAAAATTCAAGAGTTTTCAGGAGAGCGAAAACAAAGTTCAAGTCGCTGCTGTAAATCAGGTGTTATAGATAGGCTTTTAAATTGTGACAATATATTAGCTTTAGGTAAATGTCTATAAGGTAGTATTTATCAAATTGCTAGAATATGAATAATATTGAAGTTATCGCAGTTTGGCGAGTTTATCATGGTTAGTTTTAATATTTAGATGTACTGAGGTAAAATATCCAATGTGGTAATTAGACGAGTATACTGTAGTGCAACACATCAAGAAAATGCATTTATTAATAGTAAACAAGCCAAAATGTAGAAGGTACAAACAAATTACTGTCATCGTTTGCTAATGTAGGCTAAAGGAATTTATTGATGGGGATAAGATAATTAAATAAAAAACACGTAAACTATATTATATCATATATTTTTTTTCCTTGTACTTTATAAAACCTATAAAACCATAAAATAACCAGCCGATAACTTTCATTTATTTTATTTATTAATAAAACTATGAGACTTACCATCTGAGTTAGTTTATGTTATAAAATTGAGCCCAACGTTTTTAGGAATAAAGATTTTTAGATATTTTAGGAAACCTACCTATTCTATTTTGATTAAAAAGTAACTTAAAGAAAATATGGTTTTAAAAATCAAGTAACTGTCTACTCATTTGAACTCTCCTCTCCAACATCAGGCTCTAGAAGAGCGTCACGTACAGCCTTCGAACAAGAAAGCTCATCGTAAAAACAGTCTCGATATTTGTAAATCTGTGCAGTTTTAAACAAATCATGTTTTTTTTTGTTTTTGAATATCTTTATTTGGAACATAATAAAAGTACAGTACAAACAATTTGGAAACGATGATACTCACAGAAGTATAAATACTGTGTCGCAAGTACCAGCGCCTTCCTCCATACCGAAGAGAACCGGGTTCCAATTTTACAGGACGTTTAACACTAAGATTAAACTAATATAAAGCTACTTATTACCTTAGTAGGATACAGATAGATAGATAGATAGATTGTTTTAGATTGCTTATTGTCAAGTATTTTACTATATACCTACATCCGTAATCGTCCTCCATATAGCAATGTTGTTCTTACCTACACAAATGAAGTCGCAGAACATGAATGAAGTGTTTGCTGACGAATAACAACTATGGCCTTTGATTTAAGATCCATTGTACCTACCTACTTGCTTCATGTACATAAGTCGGTAATTATGTACTTTACGTACTAAATATAACTGTTAGGGCTACAGATTTATCGACCACCATAATTGGTTAATTATTAGATTTTATTTTTCTTTATTCCTTAAATCCATTTTCTACAGGACGCAGGTTGATATGGGCACCGTTCTTGTATGCTCCGGTTTTGCCCAAGGCATGATGACCTTGTTCCTTGTTCCTTGTTGTCGCCTTGTTGACCGGCCTTGCGGTATTGGCTTTCTAGATCTAGCCAACTATAACAAGTTCCTGCCTGTGCCATTGACGATTCCCGTGACGTCATCGACCATAACGACACTAAATCATATGAATCGGAACTTATAAGAATAATCATATGGCGGGTTTAATGACTCCGCCACCAATAAATCGTACTCCAGTTATTGATGAAGATGTAGAGAGATTACGAATACCAGATGTAACGACAAAGGCGAATGATGATGAACAATCAGAGGAAAAAGATATAGAGATACTTATTAATAAGTTTATTATTTTTATATAGAAGTAAAAATAAGTTTAATTTACTAAATAGGTATCTATTTTATTCTAGTAATATGTGAAAGTTTTCAAACATCGTGCTCGACTCGCTGAACTACATTACTAACCTATATATTAGAATTCATATTCATTTATTTAAGTAGGTAAGACAATTATCAACAAAAATAAACGGAAACGTATTAAACGTAAAATACGAACGACCTGTTCGTATTTTTTGGATATTTTAGCTAGTCTGGCGAAACTACAGAACCAGAGCCAAAATCCCTAAATTGGGGATATGATTGCAATAATTAGAAATACGGTCCAGGTCGGGCCTCAATTTTGTTAATTTACAAGGATTACCGTTCTATTCCAATCCATTTACGTTTCGGCTCCAACTACGGTTCGATAATTCCTTAAACACCTATTCTGTTACCTCTATCACCAAACAAAAGAAAACATTCGATCGATCGTCAGCGACTTCGCAAACGTAGCTTAAGCTGAGGCGTTGTTCATTACCAGCTAATGAACTAATGAAATTAACGAATTACACCCTGATTTTGCTTTCACCAAAGTCCAAGTTTTAAAATGACAGTTCTAAAATGAAAATTGGCATTTGATTCCTTTATTGAATGAATTTTCCTGGGATTTTCCGTAGTTTTAATGAAAACCTCTTTACATAAAGACTAAAATGCGCTTAATCACGTTAATCACACTTCAGTTTAGTAGATGTGTTCTTTCAAAACGTTACACTAATTCAGACGTTGATGCAAATAAAATGTGTATATTATGCACTAGGTGCTGCCCGCGGCTTCGCGCGCGTGGTACCTACATAAATAGTAGCTTATGTCCTTCTCCCAGGTTTCATCTATTTCTATATCAAAATTCATCAAAATCGGTTCAGCGGTTTAGGCATGAAAACGTGACAGACAGACAGACATAGTTACCTTCGCATTTATAATATTAATTTTTATTATGAATTAAGAAGGGATTTTATGAAAATTTTAGTTAGTCTGCCGAAACTACAGAATTAGGGCTATTTTCTATACTTTTATTGAATTGCTATTCACATCTTATTTAACTATCTATCAAAACGAGATATATTTTTTCAGCTTCATCTATGTTGCACTTTGATCTGGTGACCTCTGATAGGAAACAGAAGCATTTCAATTTTTAGAGGGCCGATGTGGTTCGCGTCGATTTTGTAAGCTCTGACCACGCTTGACACTATGCTCTTCATTATCAACATACCAAAGTTGCGACCTAGAAAAAATATAATACATTATGTAGGTACCATTGGTTTACTCTCTTCTTGAACAAAGTAGACATCATTGCTGCTTGTATAATATATACTAGCGTCCATCAATGTCATAAGTATCAAAATTGTGGGGAAAATATCGGGAAGACAAGAAAATCTAATAATTAATATTCGTAATTTCATAAGTTTTTAAAATTGTCAAGTGAGTTGATAATTTATGTTCTTAAATAAATTACGTCACATAAATTAAATGATTTTTGAAGCCCCTTCCAAATTTGAAATTTGAATTGAAAAATTTGAAATTTTCGTAATACTTTAGAATTCTACATGTGACATCACGGAGCTTAGGATTCGTCAAACCCCTTAAATTGTCACGTGTAAAACCATTTGGAAATTTAGCACATGGTATTGGTGAGAAACTAAAGCTTACCAATACAATTTCTAGACCCGTAGCTAAAAGGCAAGTAGGCAGCTGGGTGTCTGTTCGTGGTTCTCTCAGTCAGAAACCTATCTGGGTCAAACTCATCGGCGTCTTGACCCCACGTGGCCTTGCAGCGGTGGATCGCGAATGCTCCCACTACAGCACCTGCTCCAGCTGGTATTGTGACTCCACAGTGAGCTAAGTAATTAAGTGCTTATTAAAAAGGACGGCAAGTCTTTTCAAAATCATCATCATAATTCAGACCGAATGCACCTATTGCTGGGTAAAAGCTAATTATTACGCCACTCTTTCCGGTCTCATCAAGTTCCAGGGTAGCAAGTTTCATTCAGTGGTTCCCAACAACGTTGACTGTATCATTTGACCATCTGGCGGGTGGTCTACCTTTCGGCCATCTCTTGGCCACCATTCCGTTACCGCCTTTGCCCATCTCCCTTTATCTCAAAAATAATAAAAAATAAATGATATAACTAAAATAACTATTAGCGTTTGAAATATCAAGTGACACGACTAGAAGATGTTATTATGACGGCTTATTTCCTAAAGAGAGATTACCTTGGGCTGGTGAGTTAGCATAAAAATATACTTACGCAAATGTGTATCTTTTTCAACGTTTCTTGCAATGATCGGGACTACAGTGTAGAGGCGCATGCTTTCCTTGATGACTCTTTCAAGGTAGTGCATCTGCAGTAAGTCTTCTTTCGTTGCTCCGCGATCTGAGTCTCCGAAAAGAGATTTTTGTCTAAACAGGAAACAGTATTAATTTAATATTAACTTCTTATTATCGTCTTACTATTCATTTGGAACTAGTGTGGGAAAAGGATTAAAGTGCGCCTCGGAGGCTCCTTTCGTGCACTTGGCACATGTCTTCGAAGTTGAAGTTTCCTTCCAATGTTTTTCTTTACCGATTGAGTCTATTTACCGATATTTCGGCACAGTTCCATGCGCCAAGATCACGAGGGATACTGAACTCTGCGAATAGAGTAGTAGAAAAACTCATAAATCATGGTAAATATCCCGTTTCTAGGAATAAGTAGATAACCAAAGCCATATTCACTCCAAAATGATTTCATGGCCTCTGGTAGAAACGCGACGTATCTACCCAAAAGTTGGCTTTGCTCCTATCTGGCCAAGCGTATTAGCATTGTCATTCAACGTGGCAATGTCGCCAGTGTCTTGGGGATTCTTACTCTGGTAGTGATCTGGATCGTTTTGAGCGGTCATAGAAAGCTAAACTGCTTAACGTGTTTTTTATATTACTAAATATTATTATTATTATATTATATTATTATTTTATAATATTCATTATAATATGGAAAATAAACTCTTTGGGCAAGAAGCTTTATTATAAGTGTTACTTACTCTTGAAAAGCCTTATCCTGAACCTCTGGATGGTTTCCAAGTAGTACCAGGGTGTATGCGATCACGAGAGCTGTGGTGTCGTTACCTGCTATCGTGATAGAATCGATATGTTCCCGCAACTGCTCATCAGTAAACTCTATTTCTCTACCGAATAACATATCAAGAACTGCTCGGAGTTTGCCCTCTGGAATTAATTAACTAAATCATTGTAAGAAGGTAAGTATAAGAAAATCATTTTGGAATATATGTTTAAAATAAATAATAGTTAAAAAAAACTAAAAAATAAGCTTTATATAGAAAACCAAACTAAAAAATAGAAAATAAATTTTAATAAATGTAAGTAAGAAAAAATGTATTATTTAAAAAAAACCGTCGCGACACGGCCGGAACGATGATGACCTAGTTATTCATTGCCTGAGGCATGTTTACGTTTGACGAAATATTTTATTAAGGCGAAGCCGGTACCTGCTTCAAAAATAGATACACCTTCTAAAGAACACAGAATCAAACTGCAAACAGAAACTGAGTTCTTGTTATATGATCGATTTAAAGAAGGCAACAGCGGGAAAAACTGGAAAGCCTTGTAAATGACTTGAAGAGTCAAATAGAAATTCTGCACCAGCAACTAAAATGTGTCATGGACAGCAACTCCACGAATCTAAACATTAAAAATGCTACTGCAAACATAGAAACTTCTTCCTGCGCCGCCCCAGCTGAGTACGGCACTGATGAAGAATGAAGAAGAACTAGCCAAAGAAACAGAGTGGATTAGAACCAAGACCAGAAAGAAAAGTGTAAAGTGTAAAGTGGTACTAATCAGAATTTGTCAGAATTTTAATTTAAGTTAAATTGGAATCTCAAATTTAACTTAAATTAAATTTATATGACCCTCATCCTAGACTCGTAGATGCATTGCTCACCATAATTGAGATTGGGTTTATTATGTTCTTATACTCATTTTATGTCTAGCCAATGCACTGCAATGCATTGCAAAGCAATGCAGGCTGAGACACAAAAGGTTGCGTGTTCGATTCCCGCCGCGGGACAAATGTTTATATGTGTTTCTATGTATAATATGTATGTATTTACAATAAGTAGTATATCAGTCATGTGGTACCCATAACACAAGCTCTGTTTACATTGGGGCCAGATGATGTTGTGTCAAATGTCCGGTATTATTTTTATTCGAATTATTATTATTATTATTTCTTATTTTTTTAATAAAACATATGTTAGAGAATTGCACGAAAAATTCGGCGATTAAAATACTTGAATGCTTTTATTTATTGACACCATACTATTTCGTCGTGTAAATGAGTACTTATAATTTTTGAATGAGTGACACTCAAACATCAAGCGCGTTTTCTTAATATGAATGAAACTATTTTATTAGTTGCGTTAAGCTAAGCTAAGCTACATTGATAATTGGTTAAATAATTTAATCCACCATGACTTTGCATTTCAATATTTTGTGAAGAATTTCGATTCAAAAATATTGAATAGGTGGAACAATATCTAGTACTACCCCGCCAATATATTCTTATGAGTTAGACCCAAAAGAAATTAAATATCGTGTTTCGCCTCTCCACGAGGCATCCTCAGCAACAATTGACTTTGTTCTACACTGGACCGAAGAAACACCAACACCGCAAACAGCATTCCTCGTAAAGAATTTATCTGCAGACTTGGTGCTTCGTCGAACGCCGGAATGAAGTCATTTCGTCAGTCAATTGTTCGTGTGGATGCCTCGTGGAGAAGCGAAACACGTGTCGAATCTCTTGTGTCTAATAATTATTAACATTCTTCGGCTTCGGAATAATTGATAACATTATTCGGCCTGTATATCAGTAGGGCGATTATGGAACTCTTGATACAATGAATGTCTATCAGTTTCGATTAGCAATCGGCAGAAATGTCTATCAATTTCGATTAGGAATAGGCATTATTTCAATCAATCATACACGATGTATTTAAATGCTTAGTACGCTAAACACGGTTCCTACTACAATCGTACTTTGTAAATTGGTCGAGTTATAGTTTGACACCAACTTCACATTGTAACTAGCGATAGAGGCCGATAGAAATCGCAGCGATCCGTAATACCAATTCATCAATAGTAACTGAAAGCTATTATTATCAATGTTTTGATAGTATCAAAGTTCCATAATCGCCCCACAGAACAAAACTAACTCAGATCGAGAACTAAGCTGCAATTTTTAGACAGTTCTGACTGAATGAAATGCTGTCCGAAAACCTATGCTTATTTATCGATTTAGCTTACAGTTTTGTTCGAATATACGTTCTATGTTTGTGCTATTGTATACAATTATCATACTAATAGGTACAATAACAACCAAAAAATCGAACGTAGATGTCTTATGTACACACGTTACAATATTTTGCCTATTGCTGTGTCTTGTAAATTGTTTTTTTAACCATGTTGATCTTTGTGGTTTTAGTTGGTAACGTATGTTCGCTTGCTTTTGGAATCTGAGAATTACCTATAGCCGAGATAGGTATGTAATAATCGAGCTCATAATTACACAAACAGTAAATAAGTCTATAGGACTACTGATATTATGAGAGTTTCCATGAAATTTATTATATCGTTCTTTTTACTACAGAAACCTGGATCAAACATCTTTGACAGAAATTTTATAGCATGTTTTACTAGACGCTATATTGGTTCCATTTAAACATACAAGTAGAGTTAGGTTAGTGTGTATTCATACCTTAAACTACATAGGTATCTACAACGGTTTGTAGGTACAGCTAAGGTAAACAGACAAACAGTGCGAATGTTGGTACTTACTAGGTAATAGGTATTTGTGTAAACATGAGATATAGCAGCCAACTTTTGCGTACAGTCACGTGCTTGAATTACTTGCGTAGGTTTCACTGAGTAGGTACTTGTATTAGACAGGTATAGAAATAAATAAATACTCTACATTATAGAAGTCAATTATTTTCAAAATCGTGGAAATTGGTAACCTTAAGTAGGGTCGTAGGTCGTCAATTCGTTCAATACGTAAAGCAAAAACTTTGTACCCCTTTTTACTAAAATTGCGCGGACGGTGGAGTTCGAAATTTCGCTCACTTATAGTTTATATAGAGAAGGAGTGCAGATTTTTTTTTTTTTATAAATTATCAATAAAAAATACTATAATTATTCATTAATTATGGTCGTATTTCGACTACTGGTTTATATAAACTTACCTGTTTTTTCTTCAGTGCACTTCTTGGTTCTCTTTCTTTCATATTCTTCTCGTCTCTTCTTAACAACCTGTAAACCAAGTTTTTATACAATACTAAGTATATTATTACGTTTTAAAAACTAAAAAGCAAACTAAAATTTCTCAAAATGAATATTCTTTTAATGGAAAGTAGATGTATTTTGTACTATATATAGTACTAGCTGCTGCCCGCGGCTTCGCGCGCGTGGTACCTTCATAAAAAGTAGCCTATGTCCTTCTCCAAGGTCCCATCTATCTCTATACCAAAATTCATCAAAATCGGTTCATCGGTTTAGGTGTGAAAACGGGACAGAGAGACAGACAGACAGAGTTACTTTCGCATTTATAATTTTAGTAGGGATATGGGAATGCCAATAAAACGCACTGCTCCAATGAGACAGCAAGGTTTCGGAGTAAACTAAAATAAAAATTTAAAATTTTTGTTGATTTTTTTAAAACCGCTTGATAAAGTTTTCGCCTGGGAAGTACACCCTTTGACACAAAACAATAATTTTCCAATTCGTTTCAGGCGTCTTTGAGTAATCGCGGAACATAATGTACATTAAAAAAAAAACCGACGAATTGAGAACCTCCTCCTTTTTTGAAGTCGGTTAATAAAAGTACGAATGAAATACTTACTTTAAACGATATAACGGATCCAAATCCAAACCAAACATTAATACAAACTCACAAACATGCGCAATATTAGGTACTAAGGTACATAATACCTACTTATAAGTTAGACAAATATTTTGCAATGTATTACACGGTCTTGGTAATGGATTTCGATATATTTGATGCCTTAACATGTGAACTTGTAAGTTAGATCAACATCGTCCCTAGAATTTACCTCATCTGTGAACTTGTGTGTCAAATCAATATTGTCTCTCTGCTGTTTGGCGTAGGGTGTCAAGTTGAAGAGGCAGTCGGGTTGCAACCAAACCTTGAATAGACGCATGTTCAATATTTCCATGACGGTGTGCCGCGCGCGCAGATATGGCGTATCCGGGGAGTGTTGCACATCCATTTGCTCACCCATGGCAGTTTCTAAGTTCGCAAACAAATAGTATCATATAATCAGATAGCGAGGCGCTTAATGGTCTCTCTATCATACTAAAGGTCAAAGAATAGAGAGGACAACAGATTAAACAATTAATTAGCTGGTGTGTTTTTATAAGACATATCCTAGATATATACGCAAAATACGACGTCTAAATATAGTCTGTCCTTGTCGTTTTAACGGTAATAAAACACCATGGCAACATATTTAAACATGAGCTAATATGTCATTATAGGTAGACCCATTATCTTACCAAGATTCGAAGATACGAACGCTTTTATAAAACTGCTTATCATCACTTTAAACGTGATCTACAAGCCCATATTAACTGGTCTTCCACCTCACAAAGCATGTATGCTACATGCTTTGTGAGGTGGAATGGAAATTGAATGGAAAAAGTGAATACTTTTCTACTAGACTGATCAAGTTTATACAGTTCTTATGATGTCCGATCATTCTTATAGATGGAAAGTAGGTACCTAATGAAATAATTTGATATAAAACAAATATAATAATAATATAATAATGCCGTACATTTCACACAGCATCAGCTAGCCCCAAAGTAAGCACTTGTGTTATGGGTTACAAGATGACTGATATAATACTTAAATATTTATTTTTTTGTTTTTTGTAAATACATACATATTATGCATAGAAACACCCAGACCCGAGATAAATACTTGCGGATCATACAAACATTCGTCCCGCAGCGGGAATCGAACCCGCAACCTTCTGTGTCTCAGCGGGATGTTATCCCACTGCGCCACAGAGGTCGTCTATCTATAATAATATCCCTATCACCAATAGATGATCGCAGGATACCATCATAAAATACCATGTAACTTACTTCCTGCCTACTTATAACTGTACTTTATGCAGTTAAATCTATTTAAATTTATGATAAATGTTGGTCTATATAGAAGGTTTCAGAGATCTTGGATACGTTTGAGATGTAGAGTTGAAGAAGAATGCAAATAGCTGGACAGAAAGACTAATACATTTGGAAGTTCTAATAGTTAAAATAATCCTATTGAAAATCATTGAAAATAGTAGAGGGAAAATGATTGGCCCTCTATAAGGCACGAAAGTTTCAGAAACATAGAAAGGAAAGTGGAATGAAAGACAGGAGGAGTAAGGTAAATCAGCTACATAAGCCAAATTAAGGAGAAAGAAGCTGGCGTGTTGTATAAGTGGTTGCTCTGGAGAGGAATAGTTTGAAGCAGCTGCATCATTCTCCGACAAGGGCACGTTCTTTAATTATAAGAAGAAGAAGGTATTGTGACCTTCCATCAGTGCGTGTCAGCAGTGACGCATGATCTCACAACGATTCCATGTTAGACCACGCGGAAAAAAAGCTTACCAAACACGATATCCAGGGTGCAAGCAGTGACGTAGCTCAGGACATCGAACTCCTCCTTGGCTGCCTGCTCACCTAGTCTTTTAAGCAGCACCTTCGATTGTGCAGCAATAACCGCCACATAAGTTTCAACGATCTTATTGTGGAACACGGGCAGTAGAACTTTTCTATGAGCCTTCCATAGTCCAACTAAAACAAATGAGTGGCATTATTTTGAACTATGAAAATAAAATATGTAAGTATGAAAATCGTCGATCACACATCATCTGGCCCCAAATTTCTGGTGTTGCGAAGCAAACATTGCGCTCTTATATCATATATTTTTCTTGAGTTACATCCGGTTTCATTAGTAATTTTGGTGTTTTTATTTAAATAGAGGTAGAGTTATTAGTGGAAATTCGGTTGGTTCATTTCTAAAATTAGGAATTGTCTTAAATATATTTAGTTGGTCATAGCATTTGTAAAACCTATTCGGATGGTACCATCTAAGTAAATTAGGAACGCTTAATTAGATTAGATAAAATTAAATTAGGATAAGTTGGTAGCAGCAGAATACCAAAGGTTAATTTGACATTTCAAAACCTAATTTTAGCTTAAATTAGTTAGGTTGGTGCCAACAGAATCGAGGCCATTGACTCGAGTGTAAATAATTGGAATAAAAGTTTTGTGTTACTTTGTGATTCGAGTAAAAATAATCCGTAGATATTTTTTATGAAAGGCACCATCTAATAATGACCTTCTGTATCGAATAAATGTGTCTTATTTTGACGTAATTTGGCGGCTAAATGTTCATTAGTTATAGGAATAATTAAATAAAGTAAGGGTCCTTACATATGAAATTGGCGTTTTGTACGTGAGGAATATGCAGTCGTTGTTTTTTTGTAAAACATATTTAATTATTTAAAGTATGCACCATTGTTATACCATTTACCATTGTATGCAATTTTGCAATCTCATAGATAGTTCATTAATCCCTTTACTAAAAAAAGGGATCAATGGACAGTGGCCTAGAGCGATTGATCAGCCTCGGTTGTTTAGCAGCTAGTTCTTCCATCATGGTTTGCAGATGCTGCCAATAGATATCTGCCGTAATCGTTTGACCAGATTCAGCCATTGCGACGAACGCTTCCGATTATCGTACATGATCCACTTTTCATCACAGGTAATGATTCGATTTAAAATCTCTTCATTATCGTGCCGGTTGAGCAATGTAACGCAGCAGTCGACGCGTGTTTGCTGGTTTGCTTCACTCAATTTATGAGGTACCAATTTTGCCAGTGTTAAGTGATTGTTTCATAATAAAGTCTTAGTCGATGGTCTTATGTTAATTCTAAACGTCATCGTGGAATGGCCCTACACTACTAACCTGATGTGTAATTTATGTTTTTATCGTCATTTACAATTATTTGGGACTAGCTGACCCGGCAAACTTAGTACCGCCTCTGAATCAATAAATAAAAAAGTAAGCATGTTTTTTCATATTTACTCACCTTTTAAACCTTCCCTGGACTACGACAAACATTTCAACACCAAAATCAGCTAAATCAGTTCAGCCGTTCTCGAGTTTTAGCCAGACTAACGAACATCAATTAATTTTTATTATATAGATTTAATTAGTAACTAGCTGTCCCGTTCGCGACTTTGTCCGTGTGTTTTTTTAATTTTAACTTTTTTTAAATGTTTTTATAACTATTCTGCTATTCGGGGAGCAAAATCGAAAAAATAAAAAATAATGAAAATCGGTCCCCCTGTTCTCGAGTTATAAATAGTGTAACTAACACGAATTTGTTTTATACATAAACTAGATGGCGCTACTTAAAAATATAGAACGCACTATCGTTGCGTTTTGTATTTTCTATAAATATTTCGCTCTACGTAACCTCTTTATGAGATTTATAATATTAGTTGGATTTTGGTGATTTTATTCAAACAAAGCTAGTATTATTGGCTCTGGTGGGTGTGAATAATTGGAATAAAAGTTTTGTGTTGCTTTGTGATTACATTAAAAATATGCTTGTGATGATAATACGTTGAACTATTTTAAATGAAATATCACATTTTATATACAACTAGTTGCTGCCCGCGACTTCGCGCGCGTGGTACTTACATAAAAAGTAGCCTTTGTCCTTCTCCAAGGTCCCATCTATCTCTATACCAAAATGGGTTCAGCGGTTTAGGCGTGAAAACTAACATACATACAGACTTTCTTTCAGACTTTCGCATTTATAATGTTAGTATAGATAATGATTACGAGTATGTTTTGGCGGACTAACTAAAATTTCACAAAATACCTTGGAGAAGGACATAGGCAACTTTTTATGTAGGCACCACGCGTGCGAAGCCGCGGGCAGCAGCTAGTTTCCTATAAAACAATATAAAACAAAAATGAGGCATAGAAAAAATATAAGCAGATATAGGTAACTTCGTCCTCAGAATTCATATTAGTGCCTAGATAGTATCTAGACACACGTCAGCCAAGTTCGAAAAGACACGGGCAAGACGTGCCGGCATAGGTCTTACCAGGAGCAACAAAAAGTCCGTGTCCAAGCCAAGGACGCAGAAAGCGGTATACAACGTCCTTGTCCAGGCAGTTTTCAAGCACAACTTGAGCGTCTTCAGGATTTGCGATTGCTAAAAATAATTTCAACGATACAAGTTCTATAAAAAAGTCGTTATGAGAAGGATGAAATGTATGTAGATTCTGCATGAATACATAATAAATAAATAAATGTTGGTGGACAATGCACACAACACCATCTAGCCCCAAACTAAGCATAGCTTGTATTATGATGACCAGATGATTGATGGAATACTTATATAATTTGAAATACATACTTATGATACTTTAAGTCATAAGTCGTACTTTATACACCCAGACAGAATCACAGAACAAACACCTGTGTTAATTACGCAAATGTTTAGAATCGAACCCTCAATCTACAGCGTAGAAGGCAGAGCTACTACCAACTGAGCTGAGTCCAGTCACACAGTCCAGTCTGACTGAGGCCAGTCACACATACATAGGTCAAACATAGGTGTCGGGTTAGAAACCGTCTGAGAGGAAAAGGTTTCTGTTCATACGACGGAGATAAATATTTGCTTAAGCCACACCACATTGTTTGTGGACCCATGGTATAGGAAATCTTAGTGATAAGTAATTTAAAACACATAGTCATATATATCGGCAATTTATAGTATGTTGATGGAAAGAAAATAAAATGTAGGTAAATAAATTAACACTCACCGATGTATAACTTCGGTCCAAGCCAAATTTTAGAACAGCCTTTATTATTTAATGCAATATCAGCAATACTTTCCATGTTCTTCAAGATTTCTGGAAAAAACAGTTCTGTTTGGATTAAGCAGCCATTGTTAGATTAACCCGGTGAACAGTCCGCGAACACACTTATATAAGCAGAAGTCAGTAATATTAATGTACAATATTACTATTTTTGAAGAAGTTACGTAAAATATTTATTGTGGAATCATGCTTACTTTGAGTGTCCCCTAAAAATAGCATCCCATTACCGACAAATGGTATGGTTGAAGGACCGGGCAACGATGACGTCATACGGTCCATGCGCCGTGTCTTGGCTAGCCAGTACAGCCAATACAACCCTGATATGCCTAGTAGAATCACTATTATTATCATTCTTCCTTATTTTCTTCCTAAAAATAAAAATAACTTCATTTTTAACTACAATACTCATATGACTATGAGAGCGTAGCGCTTGTAACGTACGTACGTTACTTTCGTAGCAAATATCTACGAATAATGTTTTGACGTCACGACGTCACGACGTCACGACGTCACGCGTTGGTAGAACAAGAGAGTTTCCTTCCACTTATTTCAACAGGTACCTACTTAATTTTGTTTGTTTTGACTTACCAATTAAATAATACCATACATTTCACACAGCATCATATGACCCCAAAGTAAGCTGAGCTTGTGATATGGGTACAAGATGAATACACTACATAGATACTTTGTTTTTTATAATTTATTTAAATAATACAATCACCTGAACCAGTTTCACGATAAACAAAAAATAAGCTTCTGCGTACGGTTATTAAAAACAAGTAAGTATTTAATATACTAGTACACTAGTACATTCTTAATTTTGCTAATAATTCCTTTTTGATAATAAATCCAAATTAATTGTTTTTTATTTTATCGAAATTAATTGTTTCAGTAAGTTCTTGATTGGTACAGAATAAAATTGGACACGCGTACCAGCACAGAAGGCCACAATCAGACTAAAGACGAGCAGTTTCCTACAAAGTGGAGTGACCATCAACCCGCGCTTTGCCATGAGCTTGTTCAAAAAAACATATGGAACATACAGTGACAAAGAGCACTTTTGGCATGAGACTTTTGGAAGTATACATTTTTTTAAATAACCAATGAGGAAAGTACCTACATTAAATAAATTTAATAAAAAAATTAATAATTTAATATGATCCGGGCGCAATTTAACTAGGCAACCTATTTGCAATATGTGAATGTGAATATTATCTATCATTTATTTCTTATTACTAATAAATAACAGATGAGGGTATATATTTCTTATACCGATTCTTCAACTATTGCTTAAACGCCATTTTCTCATTCTTCATGTGAAAAGCTTGTTTTAAAAATTAGAAGGTTCCATTGAAAAATTCGCCCTTAGGTTAAACTTATTGCAACTAATATATTTTTAGCACTTTGTCGGAGTTGATCATTTTCAATGAAACTGTCAGTGTAGCTGGTCTTGTATATATTCGTCTCTTTAAACAAACAGGATAAAACTAACTAACATTCAAATAACTTAAGTATATACATAGGTACGTATTACTAACAATAGAAATAAAAACTAAAACAGAAACAAATTTTAAATTTGATGGTGAGTTGTGAGTTGTGATTGGGAGATGTAAGATGGTTTAAGAGAAGGTGTGGGTGTGTAATACAGTGTAGATTACTAAATCTAGTTGAATTGGTGTAAACCAATGAAGAGAATGCATATTCATTTCATGTACTTTAATGGGAATAGGGAATAAGGACGGGAAAATATAATTGCTATTCCAGGATCAGGACAACGAATACATTTATATTAAATTAATACTAGTGATCGCCCATTGATCGAAATTCGACCATAATTAAATTTAATGTATTTTTTTATGCATAATTTAAAAAATATTGGCACTCTGCACTCCTCTATATAAACTATAAGTGTGCGAAACTTCATACACTCCTCCGTCCACGCAATTTTCGTAATAAGGGGTAGGTACAAAGTTTTTGCTTTACGTATTAATATATAAATTAGATTACAGGGATTAAAAGGTTTTCCGTTTAAAAAAATGAACAGAATAGAATAGATTTTTTTACATATAGCGTTAGTGAGGGGATAGATAGGGATAGGGATAGGATATTCAATTTATTGTACAAGAAAGGCCCAAAAGAATTTGTGAGTAAACATTGTACGAAAAAAGTTGAAGGGCAGACTTTACCCCTTCTTCACTTTGCCCTAGCTAAGTCAGGATCATATTCAAGAAGGGATGGTGTTTTAAGAACAACTTGAAGTATAAATGACTGTCTGACTGTAATCATACTTAATTCCTTATTAGGGAACAGCCAAAGGAGGTCTGCACCTACGCTTAGAACTGCTCTATGTGACCTTTCAAATGAGATAAGGTTCAAATTTAGCTACACCACCCCATGAGGTGATGCAGTAGTCAAGTATGGATTGGCAGTGCAAAGTAGACCGATTTTTGAAACTCCGATTCGCTACGTTTCTATTCGTTTTAAATATGAAAAGGAGTTAGCGAAACCATGTTACAAAAGTGCCAATATGAGATTTGAAAGAGAGATGTTAGTCAATGGTAGCCCCAAGGTATTTAATGAAATGAACTGTATAGTAGGTTGGCTGAAAAGGCAAACGGGATATATTTAGTTTTTGTTTAGAGTAAGGATATTATCCCGCAACCAAGAACGGACTTGATTCAGTCTCAATTGGCCACTGCTATAGACGGTTTTCCATGTGTCACCTCTGAAAACTAGAACCATATCGTCAGCAAATGTAAGAAGGGTCCCGTTGCGAATTCTTAAGTTACAGAGATCGTTAATATAAACGAGAAAGAGCGTTGGGCCGAGAGATACTACCTTGGGGGACCCTGAAGTTTTCAGAGTGTTCAACACTAAGCCATTGATCAATTAGGATCCTTTGCAGTCTATCAGATAAATAACATTGCAAGAGAACCAAAAACACATTAAATAATATATAAATGACCGTGATGAATTTATTTATGTATATATTATACTTTAATTTACACGGATAAACCAATTACATTAATTAAAGTCAGTCTAAACAATTATTTGAAATATAAATAGATTATAGATACTTATTCACAATGTCAAAGAAATAGTCAAAATAATTCGGTCAATAATAATACCTAGCAATACCTAATACGACAATCAATGTAGAGTCAAAACACAAATAAAAAATAAAAATAGTATTAAACACGCATTCATACATCACGCTCACAGAAACTCAAACAATCCGATAAAATTTTCACCCATCCATCCGCAAATAAATCACATTCAGGATTACGATTCAGGAGCGCGTTTAACGCGGTGAGGATACGAAATAGGTTACGAAGATCTAGCCACAATGCGTGCCGGTGGTTCGGCAAACAACCTATGATTCCGACACTGACGATAGTTGTTCAGGACAAACAATTGACACAGCTCGTTGCTCAAGTCCAGAGCGGCAATCTTGAATGAAATGATGAAATAAATGAAATAACTGCAGTGATAACTAATTCAATAATACAACAGATACAAGATACAAGATTGTATTAGTAAAAATAATTTTACAAGTCAAATGATTAACTAGGTAAATACCTACACAATAATTATAAGTACATGTTTTAAGAGAGAGACAGACAGAGACAGTACGGGACAGGTCACCGTCGACATATGGGACGCGTCAGTATTTATTTGGAGTATTAGTATAAGTTATCGGCATTCAGTGTTATATATAATCGCTCGCAAGCTAATATAAACCAGATGTGTCTGGAAAATGCAAAATCAGAGAACATTGCATACAGTACTCACAAGTTGCTGTTTATTAAACAAAATCAATACTTACGTTACAGGTTCTGTTTGAATAGCACTATGAAATAAAATCATTCTACAGCTGACATTGTATCTAGCGAGCAGTAATAATAAAATATTGACATAAAAACGATTGAAACAGTCCATTCAGTTCAGAATTATCTTAAAGACACTTGTGTCACAATGATTGTGGTCGTTTGCATATTTTTACTGGCAATAGTTTACTACATAAATTACCGGAGATCGAGGAAACTGCTTTATGAGTTATCTGGAAAACTTGTGGATGTGGAAAATATTCCAATTTTGGGACATTCACTTTGGTTCATCGGAGGACCTGAAAGTGAGTTGATTATTTAATCGTATATCAAAACAAAAAGTGAAATACAAGGAGTGTACCTAAACGGCCCGATTCTGTAATTTTGCTGGATTTACTAAAATTTCGTAAATCTCAAACGATCATATTTTGTTTGCTTCTGTCTGAATTAAACTTTAATTCAACTGAATTAAACTTTAATTCAACTGAATTAAACTTTAATTCAAACACTTTTAAATCACAATTCATAAATTTACTAAATTGACGTGATTTAGCTCAAATTAATTAATCAGTCCTTAAATTAATTAATTAATTTAAAAGTCCTAATTAGATTAATCAATTTATCTAATTAGGACATTGGTGTAGGCATTGGTATAGGCAGATCGTTCGTATTTTCCGAAAATTTTAGCTAGTCAGACAAAATAAGATAATCACCATTTTAAATCGCGTGGAAATAAGAGAGGTTCTTCAGTCACTCTTGATACTGAAGATTCTAATCATCGTTTGTTTTAGAATTACTAAAAAATATAAAACTACTGGTGGAAAAGTTACAAGACGCAGGAGATTTGGGAAAGTTGTGGATTGGGCCTCATCTTTATGTTGGTAAGTAGTTCCATACCTCAAACCGATGGAATTCAAAGCTCAAGCTACTTATATGCTTGCTTTTATAGCTATCAACAGTACCTACAATTTAATATTCGCCTTCTATAAGCCACATTAGAGTAATAGTTTGTGTATTGAATTCGTAGTTCCCTTCAACCTGGACGATGTTCAGAAGATTTTAGACAATTGCCTTGAAAAGGACTATTCATACAAATTCCTACAAACTTGGCTAGGAAACGGTCTATTCGTAGCTCCAGGTTAGTATCCTAGACTATAGTTATGTAACTACTCGTACCTATCACTAATTTTACATAAAAGACAGCAACGTGCTGAACCTCAATTCTGTTAATGTACACCTTAAAACGAAATATAACAATTTTATAACTAAATTTACTTACGAAAAAATATGTACCATTGTACATATTTTTTAGCGATAGGACCGCCAATGGGCGGTCTTATCGCTAAGGAAGCTATTACTTCCAGACAACCTGTGGATGGAGAGAAACTTATTTGGAAGATTGGTCGGGGTGCACTAAATTATGAACTATATTATTATAAATACTTACGGGTATTTATCCTTACTTACGGGCTTACACTCTGTCGTGGTCACGGGATGACTGTCATCCCGTGACCACGACAGAGTGTAATCCTGTCGAAACGTCGGGAAAAATAGGTAAATAAACGCGATAAATACCCGTAAGTATTTATAATAATGTGTTCTGATCGCGTAAGTTTAAAAAACTTTATTATGAACTATAATTTACTTATATAAAGCAAATAAACGCAATAAACTTACACAATATTATTTATTCATATATATATATATACTTACGTAAACGATATATACAAATACAGATACTTAACACAAATTTAAATAAATAGCTATAAAATAATACAAGGAAAATTAATCATAATTTTACAAGAACAACATAATGACGATTCAGATAGAACCACTCAGAGTAATTCATTAGCAGAATATGAAAATACGTCAAAAGCTGTCATTCGGCTGCGTTTCAATTCTGATCGAGGTTAAGGTAATTAACATAATCATCCCCTGCTCTCTTTAAGATAAAGCCATGAAGACATTATATTGACAGACCTATCACCTCAGTTTGTAGTAGCTCTACCTTCTGCGCTGTGAGGGTATATTTGGGATTATAATAAAAAAATTAATTCATTAATACTTTTTGTCTTTTATGTAGTTTTTTGATACTACTTATAATATTTAATCTAATTAGTATTAAATCTGGTGGCATCTCACGTATCGTTTACGTCTAAGACCGTGGGTGCTGCTGCTGCTGCTGCTGACCTCAAGAGACGGAAATATGAATCCATTGGCAATGTTTATATATTTCGCCTTTTGGGGTAGAAACTTTAGGCCCGTCGGGACCTGAGGCGTCGCTCCTATTCAGAGAGTTATCAAAGAGACTGGTGGACAAGACCAATGATCAAAGGCCTGGTGCTTACCTCGGACAAAGGATTAGTATGGCTATTCAACGAGGTAGCGTTACCAGCCTTTTGGTCACTCTACCTGCGGTCTGTGAACTGAATTGTGTTTTTTATCTATAACCTATAAATAATTTAAAAAAATCGGGTTACACTCCGGGAGTGCCGACAAAAGTGAAAACTTATTTTGGCGCAGAAAACATATGATGCAATATTTTTTGTTCAGAATGTAGATAATATATCAAAGAAACTAACTCAGTAAACTTCTCCATACAAAAGTAGACTGTAAACATGTGAATTAAGGTTTATAATCGGTTTAAAAGGTTTATTAATACAGCCTACCTTAGATAAATATAAAAAATCTAATTTACAAAGACTATAAGCTAAATTAATAATCCCAAAATAGCTTCGCGAATTGTAACTACATAAGTAACTTACTTTAACTGATTATGCTCTTTTATTCCACATCATTTTTAGTTGAACTATGGAAGCTACACCGACGTTTACTTGTCCCAATATTCCATAACCGCATCATCGACGACTACATTGATGTGTTCGGAAAGCAAGGGTCAGTGCTGGTCGAGCGACTGCAAGACGAAGTAGGAAAAACTGAGTTTGATATGTACACATATGTAACTTCTTGTATGCTGGACATTGTGTTTGGTAAGAGTTTAAAAACTATACTATAAACTTCTTGTCGTAATTTTGTATAGGTAACTTAAAAGCCATTTGTAGGGACACATAAAGTAATCTGATACGTATTGTAAGACACTGTCTTTCACGCACTCCTCGGAGAGGAGAGTCAGTCGTGTGTGACGCCCGTTGATTAGATAGAGAAGTAAAGTAAATATATACATAGAAAGATACATTAATATTTATAACTAGTAGTATATAACTAGTTTTTTTAATTATTAAAACCTACCGTGGGCCTTAAGGAACATACAAAAAAAAATTAGCCGAATTAGTCGAACCATTCTCAAGTTATGCGCTTACATTCAATTTTATTTATAGAGAAGATATACAGACACCATTCATCATTTTCCGAGCTTTTCCGGGCTCTAAACAGGGAGAAGTTTATAAGGGCATGGGTCTCTGTTTATTAGTGCCATCCAACTAACCAAACCTCTCTTGCGCCAATCTAATCTATGTAGGTACGACTTGCGACTTTAACTACATTATGTCTTCAACCCATTTTGCCAGCGGATCGCTTATAACATTTTAAAAGTGTTAGGTATTTTTAACCGTCTTCAAAAATAGGAGGAGGTTCTCAATTAGTTGGATTTTTTTTATGTATGTTCACCGATTACTCAGACGCCTGAAGCGATTTGGAAAATTATTTTTTGTGTTTCAAAGGGTATATATACTTCCCAGATGGTCCCATTTAAATTTTGTCTCATTAGAGCAGTCCGTTTATTTGGCCTACCCATATTATATATACACAAAATACATCTACTTTCCACTAAAAATTTATTATAGGCTCAAATTTCAATCAATGAAGTCGGTTTTCTTTTTAGTTTTTAAAACGATAATAAATGAAACTTTTTACAGAAACTGCAATGGGTGAGCAGATGGACGTGCAGCATAATCCCAACACTCCGTACCTTCGTGCGAGAAACAGCATTATGTCCATAATAAACATGCGCCTCTTCAAGCCGTGGATGCAGCTCGATGCGGTCTTCAATTTAACATCCTACGCTAAACAACAAAAAGAAAATATTGACATGACGCACAGGTTTACTGATGAGGTATGACAACTTTGCGTCATCCACTTGAGGCTAGAAGGCTGCATGCAAATAAATAGTGTAGACCAATAAGTACCTGATATTATCATACACAAACTAATACAACTTGTAGTCGCCCACTGATCTAAATTCGACCATAATTTTAATTAATAATTAATGTATTTTTTATGCATAATTTAAAAAAAATATTTGCATTATTTACTCCCTCTCTATATAATATAAACTAGAAGTGTGCGAAATTTCATACTCCTCCGTCCGCGCTATTTTCGTAAAAAGGGGTACAATGTTTTTCCTTCACGTGTTAATATATAGATTAGTATTGTATTAATACGTCTATGCTTTTATGAAGAATCTTTTTAATCTTAGATATATGTTTCTAGGTTGTCTCGAAGAAAAGGTTAGCAGTTAAAACAAATAATGCAAGTTCTGATGAAGGTAAATAAATTTAAAAAAAAAACATTTACCTTAAAATTAAAATAAACGTACTATTTAATTGACTTTTATATTATTTTAGTAAACTGTGTATTTATCACGTATTACCTTTTAACTTATTTCCGACTATTACGGCTCGTACTCTACTAAAAGAACTTAAACTGTTAACGCAACAATTTAAAAAGTACTCCTTATACTTTGTAGGTACAAAAAATTTACTAGAGCTACTTCTGACGAAAAATAATGATTTCACTAACAAAGAATTGAGGGAACATATCGATTCGATCACCATAGCTGGGAACGACACCACGGCTCTTGTCATTTCGTATGTGCTGCTGCTACTGGGTTGCCATCAGAAAGAACAGGAACTAGTGTATGACGAGTAAGTGTGCGCTTCATGACTCAACGAATTGAGCTAAAGTGACAAAAATCACCTTTCATATATATACCACTTTCAAAATTTTCGTAAGTTGTAGTGTTGTAATTTTGATAAAAACTGGTTTTATTCACGTATTATTTTATATGACGACGATGGAGACACCGACTCTGAGAGAATCTTCGTAAGGGTGGCTTTAGACCGCGGTCCGCTCGTTGCCGCTCGCGTTCACGGATTGCACTACGGGCCACGTAGTGTCGGTGCCTCAATCGACAAAATAATACGTGAGTAAAACCCGTGTTTAATCTTATTTCTAGATTGAAATCAATCTTCGGAGACTCACAGAGATCACCTGTAAAAGAAGATTTGAACAGAATGGAATATTTAGAGAGAGTGATAAAGGAAACTATGAGACTCTACACAGTCGTACCCATAATTGGTCGAGAAACGCAAAAAGAATTGAAACTATGTGAGTGATGCTTTACGTTACGTAGCATAGATAAAAGGTACCTTACCTTAATCCAAGGTTAACCAGTGCAGTCAAATTTTATGTCATTTTTTCATGAGTGGCAACTCTGAAATTTGACAGCTGTCACCTATGATTGTTCCGATTTAGAATAATATACGTTCCGAATAATATAAGAGCGCAATGTTTGCGAGGAGGTTCTCAATTCGTCGGAATCTTTTTTTTTTTTTTATGTATGTTCACCGATTACTCGAAAACGGCTGAACCGATTTGGAAAATTCTTTTTTTGTTTGAAAGGGTATACTTCACAGGTGGTCTCATATAAACTTTATCAAAATCGGTCGAGCTGAAAAATAAACGAAAATCTAAAAATTGTATACATCGATGATGTTTTCATGTACTTTCATACCTCGCTGATCATTGGAGCGGTGCGTTTATTTGGCCTACCCATATTATATACAAAATACATCTACTTTCCACTAAAAATGTATTATAGGCTCAAATTTCATTCAATGAAGTCGGTTTCTTTTTGGGTACGACTGTGTAGAGACCCCCTGTGAAGTATACCCTTTCAAACAAACAAAGAATTTTCCAAATCGGTTCAGCCGTTTTCGAGTAATCGGTGAACATACATAAAAAAAAAAAGATTCCGACGAATTAAGAACCTCCTCCTTTTTGATAAAGTCGTTTAAAAATGACGAACGACAAGGTACGACTTTGTGGCATACCTTAAACAATATAAACACCAGTTACCACATACACGAAAAATAGTACATGAAATTTAAATAGTGCACTCAATTGAGACACCTTTATAAGATGAAACTTGGTATAGTTAAATATAGAAGTGTAAACCTATAATACCAAGTAAAACTATGTATCATATAAATACATAGTTTTAGCTAGTATTGCGTGGCTGTGTAACAAACAAGCATTCAAACACGCAAAAAATCAAAACATGCACAAGATTTTTTATATCTATAATAGGACTCGATGGAACAGTAGAGTACATAACTGTGTAGGTACTTACTTAAACATCGACTCAACGGCTACCTATATTATATACTTAAGTATGTTAATAATTTTGATATAACATAATAGGCAGATATTTTATTCAGAAATATACAGTATAATAGTAATGATGTAAAATACGTGTCAGTTACGTGTCAAACAGTTGAGCTATCTAAAAAACCGCTCAAAACGTTCTATAGATCTATAGATAGCTATATATAGTAATCCAGATCACTGCCAGAAGGCAGCGTCCCCAAAACACAGGTGTCTTTGCATTCATATATTTTCCTCTCGAGTTAAATATATACCTAGTAAAGGATTCAAAAGTTCTCAAAATACTGAAAAATTTGAATGAAAATATATAGGTACTTATTTATTATAACAAAACTTACAAAGCTTAACTAAAATCAAATATTATCTAGGTAGACACGGTTATTATTAACACAAAAAAGAAAAACCTATTTAGTTTGCAGACAAATCGTTAGAACTTTTCCTCAAAAGGTATCTGGTGGCTTCCTCACTAGGAGTCGCCTGTATCGAGGATACCAAAGTACCGAGTTTACTTAACGAGATTTTTCCATTCCATAGTATCTATATTTTGCGTTATTTTCCAGCATCATGCACCTTACCAGCGGGAGTAGGCTGTGCTGTACTGCCGTTTATGATTCACAGAGCCAAGAATATCTGGGGTCCTGATGCAGATATTTTCAGCCCGGACAGATTTTTACCTGAACAGTGTGCGGCGAGGCACCCGTGCGCATATATTCCGTTCAGCTTTGGGGCTAGAAATTGTATCGGTAAGAATTAAAACACAGCTAGCCTCTAGCTACCCAGTGGTACCCCATATCGTATGCACCTAGGTATAGGCTAAATACCGATTTCCTAGCAATGTGTAGGCTATCCACTGAGGGCCGATTACGCACTTTTCACTGTTTCTCAATCGAGTTAACTCGATTAATCGCTAGGTGCCCTTTTCCTGTATACATTATATATATATACCGATAAGCTCCCCTAGCGTCGAGTAAACTAAAAATTTCATGTTGTCGGCCATGGTCGATCGAAGAGAAATTGACAAAAACTCGTAATCCGCCTCCTAAATCGGTTCAATGTCAAAGTTAGAGCACAATCCTAAGACTCAAAATTCCCTTTGAAAAGTCACCTAAATACCATATTTTTATTATACTATTATTATACTAGGTACTAGTTGCTGCCTGCGGCTTCGCACGCGTTGTACCTACATAAGAAGTAGCCTATGTCCTTCTCCAAGGTTTCATCTATCTCTATACCAAAATTCATCAAAATCGGTTCTGCGGTTTAGGCGTGAAAACGTGGCAGACAGACAGACAGACAGAGTTACTTTCAAACTTATAATATTAGTAATAATAATAACGCCAGACATTTCACACAGCATCATCTGGTCCTAAAGTAAGCAGAGCTTGTGTTATGGATACCACACGACTGATATAATACTACTTATATACATTTTTTTTAGTAAATACATACATATTATACATAGAAACACCCAGACCTGAGACAAATACTTGCAGATCTTACAAACATTTGTCCCCCTGCGGGCATCGAACCCGCTACCTTCTGCATCTCATGCAGGCTTTGACCCACTGCGCCACAGAGGTCGTCAAGTGAGGAGTAAGATTATTATATAGTTTATTGCATGGTTTTACATGGTTGAAATATAAAACTCATTTCATGTTTCTGTCACAGGTCGCCACTTCGGGATGCAAGCCATGAAAAGCATTCTTGCATGCGTGTTGAGAAACTACGAAATAGTTTCATCACCCTGTGATCGTCTGAAAATTGAGATATTATTATTTCCCGTTCAAGGGCATCTTGTGACGCTAAAAAAACGACTGTAAGTAGGTAGGTGGCTAGAACAACATTGTTGTAAGTTCTTACCTTACCTTACCAACCTTACCTACACCTACCTACCTTCTCGTACATTGTAATAATAAGAATGATTGTATAGGTTTTTTTGATTTCCCAATTGAGGTGAGACACTACGATTTCGATAGAGATGTTTCGCTAGAAGTCCTGTCAATAGCAGCATATTGGATGTCGGACAAAAACAAAACAATTAAGACGACGAGAAAGGACAAATTTGACATATAGAAGTTTTTTTGTATGTTTTCTAGCGAAAATATGGTATTCTTATTTTGCACCGGTATTTCAAATTCGTTTACTAACAAACTCGCTACAGTTATTCTTGCTGAAGGAGCAAGGAGTTAACTTATAAGGATTTTAAGCGTAAACACTATTTGCGCTTACTAAAACTCTCCCACGAATGGTTGCGCGCACGTTCGCTCACTTACACCGTTGTGTCTACTCTACCTACACAAAAACGTTTTTAGTGTTCTGAAATCCAACAAGAAACTTTTGTAGTTTTGCCATCTCCGTCTGTCTGTCTGAACTATTTTCAGAGTCGCTACTCGCATAGGTACTAGGTATTAGTACCTAACCTACCTACAACAAATACTGATGCGAGATTAATAAAAAAAATATCCACCTAAATAAGTCATAGGTGATTTGTATAATAAATTAGGATTATGATGGATGTAATTTTTTTAATCTATAGTCCCTATCCTAGTCCCAATACCCGACAGGCTAAACCACTGATTGGGTTTTTTTCCCTTACTAAGGTTTATTATATTTTTTTAAATTATAAATAAATAATATATATAATATATAATAAATAAATTAATTTAAAAAAAGAAAAAACATAATCTGGCTTTATCATTTAAGCAATGGTCTGTCAGCAAACTTCTGTATACCTGTTTTAAGAGAGACTGGTGTATGACAGGTCACCATTGGTCTCGCTATACGAATCGAACTTGGTTTGGACTGCTTGTAGGATGACAGGAGAGTCACTTAGTGAAATACTAAAATTGTGAACATTAGATGAACTTACGCTATACAAAAAATATTATGGTAATATTTTAAGCCTAATGGATACAGTCGGCGGGAATGTGTAGGAACAGGAGGCAACATCCTTACCTACTGTATTAGCATGAAACAATGAGTAAATAATAGCACAGTTTTACCTACCACTAAAACTCTTATTATGTTCGGAGCCTTATTCGAGGCCTTTTAAACATTATTGAGGGAGTCCGTAATTCCAATACTTGTCAGGGTAGTTCCGGTATTTCGCTAAAGGGGGCGACACTTACATCCGCCATGTTCACCTAATTTATGCGAGCGCATTTTTCGTCATTGTGGGTCTTAATATCATATACCTACTACCTCATCATATCATCATATCAGCCTTTATGAAGTCCACTGCTGAACATAGGCCTCCCCGATAGATTTCCAGGAAGAACGATTTTGAGCCCTCTCCATCCACCGACTTCCTGCGATCTTTACAATGTCGTCAGTCCATCGGGTGGGGGGTCGTCCTACGCTTCGTTTTCCTGTCCTTAGTCGCCACTCGAGAACTTTTACTCCCCAACGGTTATCAGTTCTGCGAGCTATATGGCCTGCCCATTGCCACTTCAACTTGCAAATTTTGAGCGCTATGTCGGTGACTTTGGTTCTTCTATGGATTTCCTCGTTGCGGATTTTATCACGTAGTGAAACCCCCAACATAATCTCTTCATTGCACGTTGCGCGACTCTGAGCTTGTGTATGAGGCCAATAGTCAGCGACCAAGTCTCAGTTCCATATGTCATAACTGGCAACACGCACTGATTGTAGACTTTCATCTTGAGGCTCTGCGGTATCTATGATGAGAAGATGTGCCTTAATTTCCCGAACGCTACCCATCCGAGTTGGATTCGTCGGCTGACCTCTTTGTCGAAGTTGGACTTGCCTAGTTGAATCGTCTGACCCAAATAGACATAATGGTCTACAACTTCGATTATATCGCTCCCAACATGTACCGGTACGGGTACAACATGCATTTGACATGATTTTTGTCTTGCTCATGTTTATTTTAAGACCCACCTGTTGGGAGACGATATTGAGGTTGCTGAGCATTGTGCTTAGGTTTTCCAGCGATTCTGCTATGAGGACTATATCGTCGGCAAATCGAGGGTGAGTAAGGCGGTCGCCATTGATGTTGATACCATGTCTATGCCAGTACAAGAGCTTGAAAACATCCTCCAATGCAGAGGTGAACAGTTTCGAAAAAATAAAATATCTCCCTGTCTCACCCCTTTATGCAATGGGATTGGATTCGTGCTCTGGTCCTGGAGTCGGATAGACATGATGGTGTTACTGTACAGACATTTCAACACTGCGATATACCGATAGGCGATTTGGCACCGCTGGAGTTAACGCAACACTGCCCAGGTTTCGACAGAATCAAAGGCTTTCTCATATAATAAAATAGTAATATAATTGTCCACAAACGCTAAACAAAGTGGCTGGTTATACTCTTCGATCTTCTGTATAACCTGATGGAGCGTATGGATGTGGTCTACCACATCCATACGCGTTAAAGGTGTTAAAGCCTTTTCGGAACCCGGCTTGTTCGGGAGGCTGTTAGTCGTCAAACCTACGAGCGAGACGATTAGTAACTACTCTCAAAAACAGCTTATAGACATGGTTCAACAACGAGATGGGCCTGTAATTCTTTAAGAGGGCGGCTAACACCCTCTTAGCTCTCTAGCTAAGAGGTTCTTAGCTAGAGAGCTAAGAGGCTCTATGTTATTTATTTCAATAAGATACGCACAATATACAAGGAAAAGTCAGGGATGCAGCTTTAGCTTTACCACAGGTAGTGAAAAATATTTTTTTAGTATGAGCTTCCTATCTCCTATTAATTCCTAATGAATGTAACTTTTTGACCCATAAAACTGGATCCAGATTAGAATTTTCTGCATTTGAAAATAATTTCCAACCTGATTGAATACTGAATTGACTGATTGACTCTGAATTCGTTTTATTTATTTATTTATTTATTAGTTGCATCAACAAGGTATACACTAACACATCCAAATATAATTATACAAACAAAATTATACTAAATTCTGAGTGGCACCTCAGTTACAGATGCAAACGACAATGCAATGTTGTTCAATAATTACAATAATTTTATTGTAATTATTTTATCATGTAGGTAATGATAAAATTAGATTATATTTGATAAGTAATTAATACAATTTCTAAACCACATTTGAGTAGGAATTTAAAATTAATTAATGACAACTTTATACCAAATTTAAAGGGGACATGAATATTCATCAATATCTAGATGTCTTTCCATTACCACCTCATCGAGAACCTTAACGAAATATGACACAGTAGTGTTATGAATCTTATTATAATTACTTACAATTCGATTTAATGGAGAGTATTGACCTAAATTGGTTTTGGCACTATTTCTGACAAATGGACTGTATTTATTATTTCTTGGTAGATATCTAGGTATAGAAATATTAATTTGTGACAAGAGATAGGATCTACACCATTTTAGAAAAACACCGCCTATTCCATGTTGAGATAGCTTATTTAAAAGTAAATCATGATTGACTTTGTCGAAATCCTTGCTGAAGTCAGTATAAATTACTTCTAATGAGTTGCCATGATCCATTTTTTCAGCGAGGTCTCCGACAAACGACACCAAGTTAGTAGCTGTGGATCTAACTCTCACGAAGCTCTGCTGTTCCAAAGCAATAAATTGTCTTACGTGCCAAGACAGAACTGGATTAACTATCATCTCAAAAACCTTAGCAAAAACATTTAAGAGAGATATTGGCCTGTAGTTACAGACATTGCTGGTATTGCCACTCTTATACAGGGGTAAGACGAGATCCTCTTTCCAAGTCGTTGGGAATACACCAGAGCTTAGAGACTTGTTTATAATAATAGAGAGCGTTTTTGCCAAAGCACTAGCACATTTAATAATAAATCATTTAAAAATAGGTATCCCGTCTGAACCAGCTCCTTTCGAAGTGTCAAGTCTTTTTAATACCCTGTAGACCTGAGTTGTAGTTACAGAAATTGATGAGTGGTAGTTAGCTATATTAGATTTACCGTGATCAACCGGAGGAATAGGGAATGTGTCCAAACTATGGACAGAAGAAAACTGATTAGCGAAGAGTTCACATATGTCGGATCCCTTAAATGCAACTCCATCAGCAGAAGACATCTGAGCAGGGTAAGAGCTACCGCTACCTCTTTTGTGCTTTATGAAACTCCATAACAATTTTGGGTTCGATATGAGTGATAATTCTAAGCCCTCTCAATACCTGGCGTAGTTGGTACATCGCTCCCTTAATAATTCAAATGCAATTTTGTCCCGAGGGTTCCCATATTTACAATATTTTAATCAATAGAGTTGTTTTTCTTTAAGCGATCTTATCAACGCTTTGGAGAACCAAATGGGGTGTATATTTTTGGTACGTGGTTTAGATTTCGGAACATGCTTTGCTATTATAGATTTCAATACTACTTTTACTATAATTTTGTTTTTTGCATTGCACAACTCCAACTTAACCCAAAGGTCCTCGCAATCAGATTCGCAGGTGACTAAACGATAAGATTTAAAGCGTTTAGAGATAGCAATTAGCACGCCACCACCCTCTTTCCTATAATGGAATCCTTCACTTTCGCGATCGCGTCTGTATAATACATAGCGATCGTCAAAAAGCTCGTTATTAGAAACACTGCTGTTCCACGTCTCAGTAAAAACCACATCATAGTCACTACATACAACACTTTTAAATAGTTGGACAGTTTTTGTTCTCAGTCCTCTGATAATAAAAACTAAGATTAGTAAGCATGCCTTTTAGTAACAATAACAAGTATAGCGTTATTATGATAACTGATTTATCATATCCTTGTTCTTAACATGCACATAGTTCGATTCGTCGTTCTTGCGCATGAAAATCCGCCCATCACGTACCCAGACGTATCCGAGGTTAAGTTCCTTCGCTTTGCTTCGGGCAGCGGCATGAAGAGTCTTATTTTCTGCAGTGAGATGTTCAGCTACGTATATGGTTCTCTTCTTGTCACCTCCGATTCCCAAGTGGCTAGTGTTTAGCTTTTCGTCGTGGTTATATTTGTTAAACTTGCTAGTAGCTGCAAGAAACTCGTCGCATAGACGTGGGCTGCTAAATTTTACTAAAATAGAGCGTGGGCGAGGACTAGCGGCATTCATCTTGGCCAACCTTGAGCAATAGTGAATGTTGCTTTCAGCAACAGGGCATTTTATAGTTTTTCCAAGCTGCTGAACAGTGTTAAGTAGGTTTAAGAGACCGGTTTTCAGCTAACAAAGCTTCATTATCTTTGCTTACACCATGCAAGAATTTAGATTGTACAGCATGATCTGTCTTTATTTTCTCCAATTCCTCGTTGAAGTATGAGAGTGACGCTTCAAGAGAAGACACTGCATTACGAACTTCGACGAGCTGGGGATTGACATGTTTTTTAAAAGTTCTGGAGCTCCTCATGAATGATATCCCGTATACTACTGGCTGAGAGGCAAGGACAGCTGGCCGAACCTGTGCGTGTCTTACTACATTGAGTTACGTAATCGGGCTAGACAATAACAATCAATTAACAAGTGATACTTATTTAAAACTTGAATCCTAGATTATTTTTTTAGACTTTAGTGCTAAATTAAACCCTAAACATAAACTTGTACTAATTTTTTATTATAAAATTGTAAGAGCAACAACGAAGTCGTGAAACGACAAAGTCTTTCAAAGTCGTTCTTTTTGGATCCATACATGGGCCAAAGGGTCACCGAGCTATCTTCACTGACCACGAACAAACCTTCAGAAACACTTAGAAGTGTTATGTCATGTTACTCTACGTCCTGAACAAGAAGGTAGCGCATCGTCGCGAAACTTCATATAAATTGTCTGAATTCGCAATATTTTTTGATAACGAGGAGATCAAGATACTAGTATCCCAGACAATCTTGTCTGGGCACCTTTTAGAATGACTAGAAGAAACCGAGTTTAATATTTGCTTGACTAAAACATTTGAACTAAGACGTGAACTAGGTACCTACTGTGCTAAAGTAGACTACTGACTTGTAATCGTTCTGTATGCCAAACCTTCATTTAGATTAAGATCAGCCAAGAACCTTGCCAATTCAGAACCCGAGTGGTTTGTAACATAAACCTAGTCTGCTGACTCTTTGCACCATTTAACCCAGCGCTCCCAGGCTTGTGTGTATGTGTATGTATTGAGGATAGATTGTCCAACAATATTTATTTTTATTTTTATTCATCCCGCTCGCAGTAGATTAGACCAGAGTGTAGCATTAGTTCTCGGAGTGTAGCATTTTTTCTTTTGAGTAATGTTGAGATGATCCCCTGTAGACCACATGTTTTCTTTTCTGGGAGAAACTTTTTGTTTAGCCACGTATCTAAAACTAGACCTAGGTACTCTATCGACTTTTGTGGGGATAGATTATATTTTTCGTTGTTTATCTTCCAACCTAACTCAAGCATGGTTGTGAGGGCTTTTTCCTCATGGCCTAACTAATTCGCCTAACTGATTTGGCTACGAGGACTAACATATCCGAATAGGCCGAACCGCAGAGAGGATACCTACTAATTACTTATGAATATTTTTATTTCCCATTAGTTCTGTGATTTATAATACTATACTTTACACCTGGCTTCAATGTAAAAATATATTCTTCTGGCGCTTCGGCGGCCGCTGCCGTGGCACGCTCGCTTTGCTCGCTCGCCTTGCGCGTTGTTTCCTACACTCTAACATAACCTAACCAACTGGTTTCGATCTGAAGTATTACAGGGGTATTTTCATTTAACCAAGTAGATAGCTGTACTTGCTTTGCCTATTTTGACACGAGTTCAACCATGAGGTATGTTAGTCCTCGTAGCCAAATCAGTTAGGCGAAGTAGTTAGGCCATGAGCAAAGACCTGTTGTGAGTACCATTTTCGTCTCGTCTCGTCATACCTATTAGCTTCAATCTGTCTTGGCATACAATCAAAAAGTCGTCTAGAAACACCACTATTCCTATTCCTTGCTCTCTGAGAATGTCTGCTGTCCAGTTCGACAGGGACGCAGAACTTTTGAGGGCCCTTACAAGACCAAATGGCAAACAGGTCATTTGTAGCAAGCGACCTCTGCATACGAGTCTGAAAAAGCAGGGGTGTAACCTGATATTACATGCAAGAGAGGGCTTGGTGTGCGTACCTACAAAGGACTCTAGCCTGCCCCCCCGAAACACCTGCATTGTATCAATATATCCTAATCCTATCCCCATTTCCTCTGGCACGAGTTGCACAATCCTGGGTACTTATATGTTCCCTGCCAACCGAAAGCTTTCCTGGCCCGGGCTTGCTGACAGGCAAATGTGAGGCAGCTGTTTGTGGTCTTAATTGGACCTAAATACGCAAGACGGAAGCAACCCACACTCATGTCAATATTGATTACCTACACAGAAAGCTTTCAAAATGCACCTTCTATCAACCTTGTAAAGATCAAAACGATCCGACAAATTTGACTGAACAAAACATTTTGTCGACAAAGTTACCCTCATAACAACAGTTGCACAATAAACTAATAAGATCCAAGCTCCATGGTAACCCGAAAATCAGAAAAAACTAAAAAGAACCAAACCACACGGTTCCATGTGTAAATGTTTTTTTGTTACCTATGTGGGGTGGTTCTTGTTTATACCAAACGGTATTCGCTTAAGGTATTTAAGGTGTACGCACCTCATTCGAAACGTCCGACGATGAAGTGGAGGCTATGTGTGATGACATTTCAAATGCCATCCAAGCCTCGAAAACACACTTTACGGTTGGACTTGGAGGACTTCAACGCGAGACTAGGGGTGAGGAACGGCGATGAACTGAGAGTGGGGCAATTTAAATTTGGACAGCGGAACCAACGGGGTCAGCGATTGGCCGACTTCATGGAAAAGGAGGGACTCTTTATGATAAACTTAGTTTTCAAGAAGCGGTCGGCCAGAAAATGGACGTGGCTTCACCCCGATGGACACAAACGCGAGATAGATTTCATCATGACGACCAATAAGCAAATATTTATTGATGTCTCAGTGACTAACAGGGTCAAAACTGGCAGTGATCACCGCATGGCTAGAGGCTCATTAAATCTTAACGTAAAGCTAGGAAGGTCCCGTCCAATGAAATCTATTCTTCGCCCAAATCGAAAACCCCGAGAGCTTTCAGTTGGAACTCCAAGATCGCTTCCAATGCCTCGCCGAATGCGGATCCGTGGATGAAAATGACGGGCTGGTGTAAATTTTCCATGCCGTTGGGTCAAAGTTCTATAAGAGCCAGCGCAAAGGTAGAACGCAAAAATTCATGGCAGAACGTAACGAAATGAAACTTACAAAATGAAATACAGCACGCTCAATAAACAGATCTTTAAGTCTATGCGACGCGATTTGCGTCTCTTTAATACTTTTAGTATAAAGAACGCAATAGAGCGCAACCAAAGCTCCAAAGAGTTCGCGAGAGGTCTGTCTATTGAGCAAAGTCTGTTGACGAAGCTGAAGACCGACAGTGAAAGTGTCGTTTCCTCGAAGCCAAAAGTTTTACGAGAGCTCGAGAAATTCTATGGACAACTGTACACCTCATGCACGAGCTACAAGCACGACTAGCGATGTAAGAGCCTGCCTAGCCCGGCACTACACAGAAGACATTCCGGAAATCAGCCTATACAAGATCCGAACGGCTCTCAAGCAGCTTAAGAACAACAAGGCACCGGAGGAAGACGGAATAACGACAGAGCTTCTGAGAGTCGGTGGAACACCGGTACTTAGGGTCCTCCAGAAGCTGTTCAACTCCGTCATTCTCGAGGGAACTACGCCAGAGGGTACTGTTCTTTAAGAATGCGGATAACACCCTCTTAAAGAATTACAGGCCCATCTCACTGTTGAGCCATGTCTATAAGCTGTTTTCGAGAATAGTTACTACTAGCGACCCGCCCCGGCTTCGCACGGGTGCAATGCTGATACTAAATATACTACAGAATGTTTTTATAGACAACGTTATCTAAGAGAATAACATAACTTAGAGATAGACATATACCTACCATCGCGGACATTTTTGTAGACCTTTTTTAGGTGTACAATATTATACTGTAATACAATATTTTGATCTATCTCGTAGGGTTCAGCCAGCGTTTGCAATGTAAGCGCAAAAAAATGAGTTTATTTACGACATCACATTAGAAACCTCTAAAATTATCAGTGTTTCTCTAGTATATTATGCATGTATTATACATATAAACCTTCTTCTTGAATGACTCTATCTATTAAAAAAACTGCATCAAAATCCGTTGCGTAGTTTTAAATATCTAAGCATATATAGGGACAGACAGACAGCGGGAAGCGACTTTGTTTTATACTATGTAGTGAATCGTCTCGCTCGTAGGTTTGACGACTTTTAGCCTCTCGAACAAGCCGGGTTCCGAAAAGGCTTTAACACCATACATAGACCACATCCATACGCTCTAGCAGGTTATACAGAAGACCAAAGAGTATAACCGGCCACTTTGTTTAGCGTTTGTGGACTATAAGAAAGCCTTTGATTTTGTCTAAACCCGGGTAGTGTTGCGGACACTCCAGCCAAATCGACTATACGTATATCGAAGTGATGAAATGAAGCAATAGAAGACGATCTAAAAGGTTTTTATCGCCAACCTAATTTTGAAGTAGAGGAGTAGGTTAAAATAAATAAGTTTTGTATATAAACAACGGAAATAATATTTTTCTAGATTTTTTCAATATAATGTTATGAAACCTAAGGTATTTTTTTAAATAAATTATAATTCATAAAAGAAATAAGAGTATTTTTTATTTTAACTATTAAAATATTTAAGTCTTTAATAAGTTTAAAAGGAACCAACCCACACAATAAGCATTTTTGCTAAAAGAAACCAATGAGTTTTAACAAAACAAACCTATTAATGGTAAAGTTTTTCCCTGAAATAATATTGGTTTACTTACCTACATAGAACTCAATATCTTTTACAATATTGTAAACGAACTTTGTTAAAAATAATGGTAATTTTTCTTCACACAATTTAGACAAAAATGCTGTTTTTTCGAAACTATCATTGTGTGGGTTGATTCCGGCTTGCGTATATAGGTCCAATTGTGGCCTAAAAAACTGAGTAGGTACTCGTATTATATTTGCACAAAGGATGACCTAATGGATGCCACGGACGCCACGGACGATGGGATGGAGTGAGGATGGCAGTATTTTATTCAAAATGAATATAATTGTATCATTGGCACTAAAGAATAAAATGCAACATTTCCTAATCGTTTAACAGATAAATCCCAAAGAGTATGCAATATATAATAAATCCAAATGAAATGAATTTGAAAACCAACGACTAATCTGACAGTTCCATAAACAATATACGCACCACAAAGTATTTATTTTTAAGTACAAAACAATGTGCTCCTGGCGGGCAGTAGTCAAAGAGACTAACTACCAAGTCTTTGACGTTTCGTAAATAGTAAAATTACGAGTAAAATTTCTACTAATCTAATCTACAGTGCCAGTAATATTATGCGCTTATTGAAATTGAAACCGTATTGGAATTTAGTGAGATTAAGATTAGAATTGGAATGCCCTGGGGGCCCTCTTCCTGGGGGAAGAGGAAGAGGTTGTTTACTCCCCAGGAAGAGGTGCCTACTCGCTTGACAAAATAAAAATGTAGACTTACTCTAATTATTTATTTATGGTTTATTCTATGAAATCGATTATCTATTATTTATTCAGTTGTGTTGGCAGACGTGTGCTTGCTGCTTGTTTCAGGGGATTGTTTCGACGTCAACAAAGTCAAGCACTAGCTAAACAATCAACAAGAAAGAAGCAAACAAAGCAAGTAAAGTAAAATCAACATGGCAGGCGCAGACAGACAAGTCAACTCGTTTCGTTGCTTTGCTTGGTTAGCAAATTGACTGAAGTGAAGTAGTGAATTAGGTTAAACGACCATAGTTTTGTTTGTTTCTAGTTTTTTCTGTTTATTATTGTGTGTTGTGCAACAGCGACGCCAGCGTGTACGATGTTATAACGTATTTGAACCACATAAGGTAAGAACAATCTAATAACTCTCTGACAAAGTAAGAAGCCACTAACGCCAATGCATCGAATCGTAGCATAGTTTGCTGGCGATATTTGTAATAAATCTGTTTCTCTAATTAGGTATCGAAGTATTAGCCATGGATTTCGCTCACCCGCCGCCGATGGGGCCGCCACCGGGTATGGCTGGTCCGGGTATGATGGGTCCACCGCCGCCCGTCCGCCCTAACATGCGCCATAACTTTAGGCCTTACCAAAGCTACCACATGCGCTTCCCACCTCAGGGTCCGCTGAACATGACGCAAGATGATTTTGATGGTAAACGTTTACGTAAATCAGTCATGCGTAAAACAGTAGATTATAATGCAGCTATCATAAAAGCTTTAGAAGGTCGCGTTTGGCAAAGGGATTGGCGGGATAGGCACGCTCTGCAGCCAGACGCTATGTACACCCCCGATATGTTACCACCGCCCTCGTATCCCGACAACCCAATAAATGCCGTCACTACCCGTTTTGTTAAAACTGCTACAAACAAAATGAGATGTCCCATTTTCGCAGTTGCGTGGACACCAGAAGGTCGTAGGCTAATTACAGGGGCATCTTCTGGGGAATTCACTCTGTGGAATGGACTGACATTTAATTTTGAAACCATACTTCAAGCTCATGATTCTCCTGTGAGATCTATGGTTTGGTCTCACGGTGAAGGTTGGATGGTTACGGGTGACCATTCTGGATTCATAAAGTATTGGCAAAGTAATATGAACAACGTAAAGATGTACCAGGCTCACAAAGAAGCTGTCAGGGGGATTAGTTTTAGTCCTAGCGATTCTAAAATTGTGACTTGCTCAGATGATGGAACATTGAGAATATTTGATTTCTATAGATGTCAGGAAGAGAGAATATTGAGGGGTCATGGAGCAGATGTGAAATGTGTCCAGTGGCATCCCACAAAAGCTCTTATTGTTTCTGGCAGTAAGGATAACCAACAACCTATCAAACTATGGGATCCTAAATCTGGAACAGCTCTTTCAACTCTACATGCTCACAAATCTACAGTTATGGATTTGAAATGGAATGATAACGGCAACTGGCTCATAACTGCCTCAAGAGATCATTTGCTTAAATTATTTGATATCCGGAAACTAGGTACTGAATTGCAAATATTCAGAGGACATAAAAAGGAAGCATCCAGTGTAGTATGGCATCCAACTCATGAGGGCCTATTCTGCTCTGGTGGATCTGATGGAGCTATTCTCTTTTGGAATGTAGGGACAGATAAAGAGGTTGGTTGTATTGAAGGAGCTCATGAATCAATAGTTTGGACCATGGCCTGGCACCCTCTTGGGCATATACTATGCTCAGGCTCAAATGATCATACATCTAAGTTTTGGACAAGAAATCGGCCCGGTGATCTCATGAGAGACAAATACAACCTGAATACTTTGCCTCCTGGAGTACAAGATGATCATGATTTGGAGGAACCGGCAGTCATTCCTGGTATGGGACCTGAAGATAAAGTTGAAATATTCTCTTCAGATACAGACAAAATTATACCTGGCTTAGATTTAGACACTACATTGATACCCATGGACTTTGACAAGAAAATAAAGAAAGTACCATATAGTAAACCTATTCCCAGAAATTTCCAGGCCAATTGGAACCATGGTCCTGCGAATGATGAAGGCGGGTCAGAAGCAATGACCCAGGCTATTGTTGAATCTGTGCCAGGAGCTGTACCTCTACACCAAATACAAGCTTCAGCAATATTCATTTATGGCAAACTTATTTCTGTAGAACCCGATTCACCATTAGAAAAAGCCATCTCAGATGGTCCTTATGCACTAAGAAAATTCATTGCATCGGGTGAAATAGAAGAACTACAAGATGTGATGCCTCATCTAGAGCATGATGCTGATGATGATAATTATCAACCTTTTGAATATCCCAACCATGAAAATGACAATGAGGGTCAGGAGGGTGAAGAAAATGATGATGATAATAACTATGATCATTATGACCCAGATTATCAGAATAATGATAATAATATGGATACAGATGAGCAACCCAATCAAGGGCCAAATCAAAATAATTACAACAATGTCCCAGACAATAATAATGTAGGTCCTCCGAGAATGGGGCTTATGGGTCATAGACCTCCAATGGGTAACATGATGAGACCACCTATGAATATGGGTATGAGACCGCATATGGGCCCCATGCGTCCTATGGGACCCGGACCTGGACCTGGTCCTGGACCAATGCACATGGGACCCCCAATGCGCCAAATGGGACCTATGGGAAATATGGGACCAATGGGCAATTTGGGCCCAATGGGCAACATGCCACCTATGGGGAATACACCACCAATGGGTAATATGCCACCAATGGGGAATATGCCACCAATGGGGAATATGCCACCAATGGGGAATATGCCTCCAATGGGGAATGTGCCTCCTATGGGCAATATGCCTCCTATGGGCAATATGGGCAACATGCCTCCACGCCCACCATTTAACGACAATGGTTTCAATAAGCCCCATTTCGACAATAATTTCGATAACAATCAATACAACCAAGATGAAGATTATAACAGTGAAGAGAATTACGATCATGGTTACGACGATGAAACTTATAATGATAGTAATAGTTTTAATAATGAAGGTGATAACAATGGAGATGATAGTTTTAATCAGCAGCGATGGGACAGCGGTTTTAGAGGGCGAGGAGGTCAGAATCAGAATAGAGGTCGGGGCCGCGGCATGAACGGCCACGGACGCAGCTGGCGAGGCAACGGGCCTCGAGGCTCTCCGCGCAGTCGGGGTCGAGGTCCAGGTCCAAATAGGGGCTTCCGAAGGGGCGGCATGATTTCCAACTAGCATACCTAACCTACACAACTCTCAAGCAATAATGCATAGACTTTATTGTTCAAGTTTTATGTTTACCTAGCCTTAACAGTAGGACGAGTGCGTAAGTGTAAAAAAATACAGTGAATGCGTTGAAAAATTGTTGTACATACTTTATTTTACAGCATGTATGTTATTTTGATAAGTTGAAACATAATAAAAAAGTATTATGTCGCAAAATACTGATCACATTTCTGTCCAGGTGTATCTTCTTTGTTTTGGTGCTATCCGGTGAGTTGGTCTCTTTATTGCAATTAAATTTAGACTATGTGTACTTGTTTATAGTTTGTTTTTCTGGCATCAGGTAATGTTTACTGTGGATGGGAATCGGTGTCTCCTGGCAAGACTGCAGTCGTTTTCCTGTTGCTGGCTGTCTGCCGAACGGGTGAAGGTCTCGGCGATATCAACCAACACTCGTCAGCGTTATAGTAAGATCCTGTACTTAATTTGTTTTGTCAATAAAAGATATTCTGAAATAAAGGTCAACCCGATATCGAAAGATTTTGTATGAAATAAATAAATGAAATACACTATTTTATCCTTGAAAATGAAATAAAATAAAGAAAAGGAACTATTTGAAGTCCAAGGGCATCCTCTCCTTAAGTTGCTGTACTATGTTTGGCTAGGCTACCATTATAATAGTAGTAGGTACCTATTAGTTACTTTGGTTAAATACTTATTGGAATAAAGAATTAAAGACATCACAATTTTAGGGTTCCCGGCAACTGAAGATTTTTATTATTGTTCGACCACGGAGCAGAACTCGATATAGTAAAAACAAATTGCAGCACTTACAAAATTTGGTGATAGTCTTAAGAAGGGTTTTAGATATTAACATGACATTTACCTGTGATATCTAGATGCTATTTTACCCTTTTTATTTGACTTATATTTTGTTTGGTATTATGAATTACAGAACAGTAGACTTAAAATATATAATTCTATAGGTATAATGTACTACATTAGAGTTACACTCAATTTCGAATAGGCATATATTCAGGCCAGATTATCCATACTCTCCCTGTGTCCTTCCCCTTGGACTTCTACATTTATTTTATTATAATTTGAACTAAACTAGTGCATAACCTAAGGAAATTATGTAGGAATTTATGTAAAGCGAATAAATTATTTGAATTTATAAGGGTTTCATTTGATATCGTCCTCGACCTTAAATAAAGAATGCTTTGAGAAATAAAGTGTAGTTTTAATTTTTTTTAATTATTTTTAACCCCGTAGAGGTCTTCAAGCGTCGATAGTCAAAGTGCATTTTTCTTGTTTCAGATGTCGGTGGGGAGATGGGTTTGGTGGTTGTTTTCACTATCAATATGCCGTGCGAGCCAATACTCCAGCGGCGGCGACAAAAACTCCATAACAGATATGAACGGCAATGTTACCGAACACTTAGAAGCCATAAACGGGACGCCAAACTTCAGACTGATAAAGACAGATAAGAGTCCACAATGGTTCCCCGAGAGAGAAATCAAACACGACAGCTGCGTGCGCAGAGCTCGCTGCGAACCTCTCAATAGGACCACTTGTTTGGGATCCAAACTGCCATACGACAAAACTAGCGTACATCTTACATTTTATGAAAACCAAAACAAAATACAAGCACAATTGGAAATATACAGGCAGCTGATAAATGTGCCAACGTGTTGGGCGGTCGTACAGCCTCTTCTATGTGCAACATTTATGCCAAAATGTGAGAAAATTCTCGGCCAGGACATGGTGTACCTGCCCTCTTACGAAATGTGCAAGATCACAATGGAGCCGTGCGCCATTTTATATAATACCTCATACTTTCCGTCCTTTTTGAAATGTAATTCAACGTTGTTTCCGCCGAAATGCGAAAACACTGTAAGAGAGGTGAAATTTAATACGACTGGCAAGTGTCTGCCTCCCCTGATACATACGTCCAAATCTGCTCATTATTACGAAGGTAACGCGACATAGCTTTTGCTCTTTATTTTCATGCTCTAGGTTTTCAGTTAAATATTAAAAATGTCAACTTTTCAGGTATCTCTGGTTGTGGATTGCCATGTCGCGATCCGTTATACACTGACGACGAACACAGTCAACTCCATAGACTGATCGCGTGGGGCGCTGGAATATGCCTCGCCTTAAACTTGCTGACTGTAGCCACATTCCTCATAGATTGGCGAAGTGCGAACAAGTACCCTGCACTGGTCATATTTTATATCAACGTGTGTTTTGCTGTTGCGTCTATGGGGTAAGTCAAAGACCTAAATTATTTTTGACATAGTGAGTTGAGTACCGCTACACATGAAATCGAAACATTGTGAATAGACTAATGGTAAAAATGGGTATGATGAATGTACGCATTCATCATACCCATTTTTACCATTAGTCTATTACAGAGTCAGTATTACGAAAGTATAAATTTAATAAAAAAAACCTGACACAAGAATTACATCTTAATAATCTATATATTGGTGAAGAGTAGGGTATACTGCAGATTCCAGGTGATGCTGCAGCATAAGGTCAGAATTTCAATGTTCTTGCAATATTATTGATGTAACAAGATACCCATTTTTTTATAGAACAGAAGAGTATTTCGAAAGGACTGAATAAAACTTAATAACTTTCAGGTGGCTGGTTCAGTTTGGAATCGGATCGAGAGAAGATATCGTGTGCTCAAAGGATGGGACTAGACGCCAGGGGGAGCCTTCTGCGGAGGAGAACTTATCCTGCGTAGTCGTATTTGTCTTGGTAAGAAAAAACTGAAATTTCTATATGAATTAATTAGGTAATTACATTTCAGTTATAGAAGTAAGGGGATAAATTCCAAGGTAGCTGTTTTAGAAATCTGTATCACACAATGGTGGCAATTCGGTTGGTTCATTTCTAAATTTAGGAATGTCTAAAATATATTTTAGTTAGTCATATCATTTGTAAAATCTATTCGATTGGTACCATCTAACTAAATAAGGAACACTTAATTAAATTAGATAAAATTAAATTAGGATAAGTTGGTAACAGCAGAATAACAATGTTTAATTTGACAGTCTAAACCTAATTTTAGCTAAAATTAGTTAGGTTGGTGCCAACCGAATTGCCACCAATATTGTAATTCTTCTTATTTTTGTATTATAAGTATTTTTATGAATTTCAGGTGTACTATTTCATGATGGCAGCTTGTGTTTGGTTCGTGATATTCACGTACGCTTGGCACATGAGCTTTCGAGCTTTAGGTGAGTCAACTAGTCTGTATTGCTTAGAGCTAAAACGATAGCCAACTATTGCTCAGCCGGTTTCAAATTATTTAAATGCCCATATACTCTGTAACGTCTGATTTTTAACCGACTTCAAAAAAGGAGGAGGTTCTCAATTCGACTTTGTTTTTTTAGTACCTCATAACTCCATCATTTATTATCATGTATTTATACTGATTCGATTTGATTTGAAAATCTGATTCATGGAAAAGGATATACTTCCCGATTGGTCCCATATAAATTTCATAAAAATTTGTTTAGTAGTTAGGTTTTTAAATCAAATAAACTGAAAAAATATGTCATCCACTTGGATGAAATTAAATTTTTATACATGAAGTCGGTTGTCTTTTTAGTTTGTGAAACGTAATTATCTATACCAGTTAATATTTTTACCTGCAGGTAAAATCCAAGACCGTATCGATAAAAAAGCCGCGTACTTCCACCTAGTCGCGTGGTCACTGCCTCTTGTCCTCACAATAGCGACAATGGCGTTCGGTGAAGTGGACGGCAGTAGTGTCACTGGCATCTGCTTTGTGGGTTACCTCAATCATCCGATGCGAGCAGCACTCTTACTGGGACCGTTGGCGGTCGTACAAATGCTGGGTGGCTACTTCTTGTTACGAGGTGAGCGATGAGCTACTTTTGAGCAGTCTTTCTTACGACTGTGTACATTATCATTCAGTCTGCATTAAAATAAAATATTAACAAATATTGGTGAATTATGCACAACACCATCTAGCCCCTAACTGCATAGCTCTGGGAACCAGTTGACTGATATTGGCCTCAGTTCTGTTGGCACTAACCTAACTAATTTTAGCTAAAATTAGGTTTTAAACTGTCAAATTAACCTTTGGTATTCTGCTGCTAACTTATCCTAATTTAATTTTATCAAACTTAATTAAGCGTTCCTAATTTAGCTAGATGGTACCACCTGATTAGGTTTTACAAATGCTATGACTAACTAAATATATTTTAGACAATTCATAATTTTAGAAATGAACCAATCGAATTGCCACCAATTTCTGCTATCCTATTTAAGGTCCTTGTGTACGGCAATATTCATACTATCAATCATATTGCTGAAGGCTTTTGGAACTATCATGATTTCCTTCCTGAATATTAAACAAATAAATATAAAAATAGTAGTAAATATTTCTGGACATTTCACACAGCATTATCTAGCCCTAAAGTAAGCAGAGCTTATGTTATGTGAATCACATGACGGATATACTACTTACATTCTTTTTTGTACAATACATATTATACATAGAGAAATATCCAGACCCGAGACAAATATTTGCAGATTATACAAACATTCGTCCCGTGACGGGAATCGACCCCGCAACCTTCTGCGTCTCCGATGGGCCTTCGCTCACTGCGCCACAGAAGTTGACGTATAACAATAATTTCCATAACAACGAGGTGTTATATAAATTATTGTTAAATTGTCAGGGTTATTTGCCGGATCTTCTCGAGCTTGCTTGGGTTAGGAGGCATTGGCACCTAAATTCACCTAGTACTTACTAATATTATAAACGTGAATGTTTGTATGTATGTTTGTTACTCTTTCACGCAAAAACTACTGAATGGATTTTAATGAAACTTTACAATAATACCTATAACTTATACATAACGATAAGACAGGTGTCAAGTAGGTAGGAAAAAAATCTGCCATCTGCGAGCTATTCTGGCGTGCGCTGCAAAAACCGTTAGAATTACACGAAGTACTAATCGTGCGCAGACGAAGTCGCGGGCACCAGCTAGTATGTAATACGTTTCAAAGTGATCCTTGTAATTGTATTGAATAAAGTATCTCTTGACTTTGACTACATTAAAGTAATGTTACTTTCGACACCAGTGACACCGACACCAGTATCTTCGACATTCTCAAGTCGTGAAACAATTTTCATTACATTAGCTACCCACTGCCTATTACTTGCCTGTCGCCCACCCGCAGTCGAGAATACGTTTATAGCAGTGATACAATAAATAATAGTTTAATAAAACTAAAAAACACGCTTTATATAGAAAATCTAACTAAAAAATAGAAAATAAATTTTAATAAATGTAAGTAAGAAAATTTTTTTTTTTTTTTTTTAAATCGTGGGAAATGGCGCGCGCCCAAACCATATTTGCCGACGGTAGTCCCGATATGATTTTCCGAGGAAGTGGATCCGACTTTGGCGTTCCAGTCACCAAGGATAATAGTGGTGTTGCGGTTAGGTATTTCATCAAGGACCTCGCTCAGTTTTGCGTAAAAGCTGTCGATAGTCTCATCAGTGGCATTTCCGGTTGGGGCATACACTTGCACTATGTGTAGGGTGGTCGGGTGTTCAGTTTTAGAGTGATGATCTCTCCGAGACCGGATTGTATCCAAGGACATGTTTATTTAAGTGATATGGTACCAGTATTGCCACACCCCTCGTGCTTTTATCTTCACATCCAGAGAAGTAGAGAGTGCCCTGAGCTGTTGTGAAATGTCCCTGACCACGCAGGTGAGTTTCGCTTAGCCCTAGAATTGAGATGCGATGTCTCTCAAACTCCTTCTCCACAATAGTAAGCTTTCCTGCTTGCAAGAGTCCACGTACATTCCACGAACCAATGCGATGTTCATCTTGTATGGAAAATTTTCTAACGGCTTCAGTAGCATTTCCTCCTGTCAAGGCCCGGCGCGGTACCCCGTCAGGGGCTTCGGTAACATATTTCTCACCAGTCAGCCCGGGTCCTGACTAGCGCAATGGTTAGTCGGGTCGTCCAACGTATCAGCTTCCAAAAGTGTACGATTCATAGAGGTTTTCATGGGAGATATCTCGTGGTGGGTTCCCACGGCAGTCTTTCCGAGGTGATTTAGTCCCTCGAGGCTACTGAGGCCTAAATTTGGTTGAGTTACTTTACCGCCGCCTGATGTTCGGCGTTGTCTTTTTACGGCTGGGTAGACGACTTCCATCCAACCCTCCTCTTTTTCCATCCGGGCTTTTTTTTTATAAATACATACATATTATACATAGAAACAACCAGACCCGAAACAAATACTTGCAGATCATACAAACATTTGTCCCGCGGCGGGAATCGAACCCGCAACCTTCTGCGTCTCAGCCGGACCTTAGTCCACTGCGCCACAGATGTTGTCATGACGGCTTGTTTCCCGTCACATCTTCTAGTCGAAATATGTAGTGCTGACGACTAGACTAATAGTAAATATTGGTTTTCCCAGGTGTGTTCTCCCTGATAGCAGTGCGAGTGTCGAGCAAGGATGTAATATCTCCGCGCGCGTCCAACAAGATTCGCCAGACCATCACGCGGTGTTCCATCACTGCCGCGTTGGTAGCCGTATTCATCTGCGTGACTTGCGCCTGCCATATCTACGAGTTTCGAAACTACGACCTGTGGAAAGAGGCGTTCAAGAAAAATATCATGTGAGTTCATGTAACTACTTAAGGCGACTCCCTGATCAAATGACCTTGACGCGTATTCACGGCGCTTAACTCAAATTGCGATTTTATTATGTAAAACATTCATATAAGGAATTTCTTGAAAAAGTTTAAAGGGTAATGTGTTTTAATTAACTTAGTTTTCGCCTTTTAGTGTAAGCTGCAAGTTAAAACGACGTCAACTTTAGGAGAAGATGATGGTTATTGTGGTTATTGTATGGTTATTGTATATTTTAGACATTATTTTTATGATTAAATTATAAAACTAACAGTTATTTTGAAAACAATTTGAAACGAAGTAGGAGGTAAAATATTGAAATACCATAAATCTTTTATAACTAACATTCCTTCAATTAACGAGCACATAGCCAATAAATAGCGGTAAAAAAGTCGATTTATTTCCATAAAAAAGTTAATTTGCTGAGGGCATCGTTTTAAGCGTTTTTAAATGTCTAGATTCTGAACGCGGCCTTGCACGCGTGTTGCCTAAAAAGTAGCCTTTATGTTAAGCCAGTTCCAAATCTTTATTTATTACAAGTTTTATACAAATTGTGGTTATTGCCACAAACAAATACATATCCAATAATCCATACTTTTGCATATATAATATTGTTAGGATAGTATGCGCAAAATATAAACGTAGGTACTCAAATAAAATTATTATTTATTTATTATCATAGGAACTCATTCTATTATCGAAATGATTGTTATTGTTTCAATATTATTGCTGCTTGTTGTCTATTTGCAAAATGGAGTTTGACGCTTGTGTTGAATGAACAATAGTCAATTTGCCGATAAAATAGAACATGATTTGTCAACCGTTTTTATTGCGAGTTCTGACTCGCAATATTGCGTGCCGGGACTAATAATACCGACTATTATCGCACACGCATCTATATTTATCAAAATTTCTTTTATAATTCAACATCTTTATTCACCAGCATCGCTTTTCCTAGTTTTATAGAACCATAGGAACCATAGTTTAAATACATAATAGTTGTTCCTGTACCATTGAAATACGTTGTATCGTTGTATGCTATCAGTGGCATAGAATGCGCAGAGCATACATCCTTTGCGAACGTACATTCTATCTTAACCTTAACTTTCAACATCTGTTCAGGCATTTAGCTGTGAAAACGAAACTAAGAGATAGACAGAGACACTTTCGTGGTTTAGTATTAGTATGGATATGGATGTATGGTCTTTTGTAAAATATTAGTAGTGAAGTTATTGAACTGCTGGTAAGGCCATAAAGTTTTATTAATATCTTGCAGAAGCATTAGTTCAAAGTACCGTTTGTAGTATATGCGATTAGTATCTTGAAATATTTGTAAAAAAACACATCGATTTCGTGTCCATCCTGTGTTTCTATGATACGTAAGTTTTCACGAGAGCATAGAAATCGCACATAGGGGAATTTTTTCTATGCTTTCGAGTTTATATAAGTAGTATATCAGTCATGTGGTACCCATAACACAAGCTCTGCTTACTTTGAAGCCAGATGATGCTGTGTGCAAAGTTCGGCAAAAAACAGTGGATGTTTGTATTTTTATATGTTTATATTTGTGGCTCAATCACATCGTAACGGCTGAATTCATTTGGATGAAACTTGGTGTAGATGTATGGTCTATCTTATAATAACGCATTGACTAATTTGTTGTTTAAATCTTGTCATCAGCGAGGTAAACCCCACGCTAGCTAATTATTTGATCTCTATCTGTCCCGTTCACGACTTCGTCCGCGTTTTAATAAGAAAAAAAATATTTTGACCTGTGAAATATCTGTGGCGCAGTGGACTAAAGTCCGGCTGAAACACAGAAGGTTGCTGTTTCAATTCCCGCCGCAAGACAAATGTTTGTATGATCTACAAGTATTTGTCTCGGGTCTGAGTGTTTCTATGTATAGTATGTATGTATTTATAAAAAAAAAGTAAATGATGTAATATGTGGTCATGTGGTTCCCATAACTCAAGCTCTGCTTACTTTGGGGCTAGATGATGCTGTGTGAAATGTCCGGCATTATTTATTTAGTAAATAAACCATTGCAGAAGAAATAAAAGTGGAGGAGACAGAGCATGTCATTCAATTTGTGTGTAGTGATGTGTGGGTGTGTATATGTATAATATACACACCAAACAAACAAACAAACCAAACAAAACCAGACCAAACAAATACTTGTAGATCATACAAACATTTGTATCAGCCAGGGTCTGACTCACTGCGCCACAGAGGTCGTCTTAATGTGTGTGCTTCAAATAAATGAGTGTATTTGTCTATATGTTTGTGTTGGTTGTCCATCTTATGTTGTGTTGTTCATCTTATAGATGTCGTCTTGAGGCGCTGCGCGACAGTTCTGTGGAATGCAGTGGCGGCGTGCGTCCATCTGTATCTGTGCTGCAGTTGCGGCTGCTGTGTTGTTTCTCGGCCGGTGCTCTCATGGCCTCGTGGACCTGGACCCCGGCCGCGGCATCTGCCTGGCGCAGATACGCAGCCAGGTATTATTTATTTATTCTTCTTATTGTGTCATTACTTATTTCTGACCAGTGTGTTGAAAGGATTAAAGTGCGCTTCAGAGGCTCCTTTCGTGCACTTCGGTAAGCCTTAATGTAAGCTCTCGACCTTGCCGACAGGACCCGCAGGAAAGACGAATCAGTACATGCGATGTCGTTTCGGTTGCAGGTGCATAACGGCTGGCACCGAGCCGGGCTTGTTTAAATTTTTCCTTCTCTATTGCTAGCTCTTCTGTTAGTCAGCAGGGGGACTAATCTCCAATAATTTGAAGAGTATCGCAGTCGTCTCCATCATCAGTCACACATCAGTCTCCATTTATTTATTAGAAAACCAACAGCTTTCTATCAGCAGTTTTGGAACGAAGTTCCTTATCGCGGGTTGGCGTGGGAAGCTAGCCGAGAAAAAATTAAACGAATTACGAAAACGCGTTACGAAAAACCGTAAGAGATAGAGAGAATGAAGGAGACCGATAACTTATAGTTATGTATTGCATCAATAATCTAAATTTAAGGCCCGGTAGAGACATTGAGAGCCTGGCACGTTAATGAATAATTATGGTATCACATGACTGATATACTACTTACATACTTTTTTGTAAATACATACATATACATACATACATACATATATTTTTATAAATAGAGAAAGACCCAAAACCGAGACAATTTTTTGTAGATCATACAAACATTTGTCCCGCGGCGGGAATCGAACTCGCAGCCTCCTGCGTCTTAGCTGGGCCTTGGCCCACTGCGCCACAGAGGTCGTCAAAAATGTAATCGCCGAAATAATAAGTTCTATTGAATCTTACGAACAATGATGACCAGTTACTACTAAAAAGGAAAAAACTTTAGTGCTAGTAATTAATTTCTCGACAGGGCAAGTGTGGCTACTCCGTCACCAAAAAGAAGAACTTTATTGTATTTCTCTTTGAAACTAGTACCTGATTTCTCGACAGGAAGTGTGGCTGCTCCGTCGAGGCGGAAGTGACGCGTCGCGCCCGTAAGCACGAGTTAATCGCTCGCGCGTATCGCCGCCGGGGAGAATTTGCGGCGCGCGGCCGACTGTCTATATCGTTGGGCGGATCGAGGCAGGATCCCGTGGGATTATGCATCGACCACACCTCGCCTATTGACTACCCGGAGGACGCTAAACACGAAAGGTAAGGCCCTAAAAATATCTCCTAACATAGAACTCCTGCTAAATATTGCTCTTGCCTTTTGCTCCAAAAACTAAATTAAAATCTGATTCGTTTGGGAGCTACGATGCTACAGACAAACACACAGATACCCACGTCAAACTACCTCCCTCTCTGTTTGTGTCTAGGCACAGAATACTTATTACTAATAAGTATTCTGTGCCTAGACACAAACCTACTAAGGCCCTACCTTAGTAGGCAATTTCGTAGAGAAGCCGCCGATGTACCTGTCTGTAATTTCGTACATCGGAGTGTGCCTGGCCTTGTTGGAGGGTTAAATAGAAACATTATGCATGGTATGCCAACTGAATTCTATGTATAGAGTTTGATTTTGTATGCTGTGGTCTGGCTGTCTCTCTCCACTTTTTTTGTGACATTCATGTGATGCATTTTTCAACACCCGAAGCAAACTGACTTGTTAGTAAGTTTAACGTGTGTATATGTATGTGTGTGTCTGCCTGTCTGCGTCTTACAGCGTCTTACTCCTTACCAACTTCCAGCAGAGGTATCATGTTGTACTCATTGAAATAGTCTCAATTAATAGTTTTTAGATAAATGTTTCTTTGAGTCAAGTGTTTATTAAATTATAATTATTGAAAGTCGTTGTTTCAGTGGTGAGTTGTCGTCATCGTGGGCGGCGAATCTACCTCGGTTCGTGCGTCGCCGCGACGCTCTCGTTCTGCCGGCGCACACGCATCACTCGCTGAGCTCGACGCCGGACCGCCGCAACTCACAAGACTCTCAAATCAGCATCAGCCTCCGTCACGTCTCCGTGGAATCCCGTCGCAACTCACTCGACAGTCAGCTCTCCGTCAAGATAGCCGAGATGAAAACTAAAGTCGGCCGACGCCGCACCAAGCATAGCAAGGCCAAGAGAAAGGCCCGCGCCAGCGCTCGCAAGGAAAGCACGCCTTCCATCGAGAGTCAGATCAGTCGCTACTGGTTACAGGCTGTCGCGGCCAACAACGATCCGTCGCGAGAAGAAGTTAAGTTCAGCTTCGATTGAATTTATCAACATATCAAAGCGTTAAGCAGCTTTATAGTCTTAAGTTGAAGTAAATCCAAAGATCGCCGTCTTGAAATATAAAGCTCGCTCGCGATCCCGGTGAAAGGATCGGGGATGCAGTTTATGTTTGTGATCTTATTTTGATATTGAATAAGAAAAGACTGAATCAAACTTTTTATCGTAAACAGTCCATGACAATCTATTGTGCATTTGTGTGATAACTTTAACCTCAAACAATAACCGTGCCATAAAACTTATATAATGGGAAATATTTGATCTGAATCGACTGATATTACTAGTTTATTTTGTAAAGTATTTTTATACCTTTTGTGATAAGTTTATTGCAAAAACGTAATCATTATTCTGTAAGATAAAATGCATTTCGAAACCGATAAGGATACAAACATGAAGAAATCAAGTGTACAAGATGTGGTTGTGATATATTTAAATATTGTTAGCCATTTTTTCTGCAGTCCAGATTTTTTAATGTCCAGTTGCAAGTGCTTTCATGAAGTGAAATGTTGCAGCTTGTTGATCATTTATTATGAATGAAACAATCAAACTTAATATGTAGATTTAAGGGTTAAATAATAAGAATTCGCTAAGAAATCTCTGCTAGCTTTAAATTTTGATATTTTATGAACTATGGTTTAACATTTTTACAAATTAAAAAATCTTACACAAACAATGATTATTTTATTTGATTTTTAAAGAAAGTAGCATGTTTGGTTTATTGCCTACTACCAGTTAGTGGAGTGCAAAAATAAAACAGCATTATTAAATCATCATTATCCATTTTAATGAAGACAGGCAGGCAAATCATGTCAAAATAGATGTCTTATCTTTTTCTCCGTGAGGTCATTAAAAATTTGCGATAATCGTACATAAAATCTAGGTATAGCTACTGCCTATTCGCTAGACTCAAGAAATGGACGAAGTGCTAAAAATAGCTGCTCTTAGTTTTACTAAAATATTATGCAGCAGTTAATTATCTAGTACATAATTTAGTTAGGATTCTAATTTTTCTCTTCATGATCGAATAACGTAAAAAAACATTCACATTATGAAGAGTTATGTTTCTATAGATTCATAAAACTAATAGATACCTAGGAATGTAAAAGGCAAGATATTAGACAAAATCCATAATTTGTGGTAATACAAAATAATATTATGGTTAGAGGTAGTGTATTAATAATTGCATGTACCTATATAAAAAAGTAGGATCTTATCAACTTGAAACTGACAAAAACAAGACTTATCTAAATGTACAAATATAGTTCAATGAACTTCAAACATTCAGGTGGAATACATAATTATGATACTGCCAATAATTAGATGATAGAATCTTGTATAAGTAATTTCAAGCTGAAAAGGAAAAACTCGATGTTTTGGACAGGCAATATAGTCTCAAGAGCTACTTACTGTCTCTATTACAGTAAGTAGCTCTTATGGTGAACAATCGATGCAATCAATGCGGACAGATGCGTAATGAACCATAAAGACAGAATTATTGCATAAATGTATATATATGAGGTAACTAGACCTAATCACAGATGCAATGTTTATGGTGGCAAGATGTCGATACAATATTCTTATAATACAAGTCACAATGAAGTCGTACAAATTAAACGCTTTTGAAGATAAATTTCAATAGTCGTGAATTCGTGATTCTAAAAGTAGGCGGACTTTCGTGCAAACAACTATTCAATCCTACTCTACATTGTTATTTAATTATGGGCCGTTTTATTTATTGTCCTGGTTAAAATTTATCTCCAAAATAATTTAATATTTTATATAAGTTGTTTAGACATGTATCTAAGTAAGTATATGAATAAATAGTTTTATAAAACGTCACCTAAAATCTATTCTCACAGCTAAAATATAAGTACGTAATAAAGTGCATAACAGCATGCAAAAAAAACAAAATAGGAAACAAAACCAACAATAAAATTATAAAAGATGTAACAAAAGAACTCTTAATTCTACAAAAATGTAGCTTCTATTTTCTATAACTTATGTTTAAAAAATTGCACGTTTTGAAAGGAAACTTGATTCTTTGGCGCTTAAAAACGAATAAAAATCACAATCAGTAAAGTAAACTAAAAAAAACGTTTTTTTATCTAAAATCAAGAGAGAACAATCACCACCAAAAATAAACTTATTATGTGCAATATTATGCTAAGTAGGAGATGCATCTTGTTAACTAAAGTGCACACAATTTATCAACAACTATCTATACTAGGCGCGCTGTCTGATCGACCTGCGCATAAATTATGATCTCTATATAGCTAGATCATCAAAATAAACTAGTAAACATTATCACACGATCACAGCAGTCTTTCTACGTCGCTCTAGCTTTTCGTATATTGTTTTTCTCAGCTTCAGTGAATCCAAGAATGTTCTCGATGGCGCTGAGGTGACCCTGGTGGTTCTCGGGATCCGTAAGGAAGTAGTAGATGGCCGATTTGAGGAACTGTAGCGTAACTTCGGGGTCAATGTTGGTCTTGCTACCTTTCTGCGACTCGACAATGCGACGGTACATTGCCTGGAAAATGGAACAATTTTTTATTGAAGTTGCAAATTCTGTATTCAAAGAAAATCTGGTAACTACTTCAACTATAAAATCATACATCGGCAACAAATATGAATACCTACTAAACCAACTACGTGATATAAATTAAAATAATTACGCCTGATAACATATGCAAATAAAATAATTATAAAAAAATAGTAACAACACAGACAATTAAAAAAATATAAACATAACCTTTAAAATACTGTCTAAAATTAAACACAAAGTTACTACATACTACCTACCTACTTACTTACAATAATAATAAAATCTATGGCTATGTAAACCCAGAAACCAAAAGAGGCTGTTTCAAAATACGCATGCAAACTATGCCAAGCTTAGATTTACGCTCGTAAAAAAAGATCTAGGTAGACCTAATAATTCATGTAAGCTAAAACCTTTAAAGAACGCCCAAACCAATCCTATGTTTAGTAAAAATAAGTTAGTAGATAGCGGCCGTTTCTCGTAAGCAATTATTCACATTTTAAGACCATTTTCGGGGCACATTCAAATACATAAATGTATTATTTCATAAGTCTCTACCTATATCTTTTCATTTTACAACAGTTTAGGTATGTATAAATCATATAAATTAGCCACATGGAGACCGTGGAAAGCATGTGAAACAAAAAAAATATGTACAAAATATAGGTGTATAAAGTGAGCGCTGTTGTCCGGTATAAAGTCCAACTTCCAACCTTTCGAGCTCCTAGGACCCATAAAGAAACAGCCTCCTTTGCGCTTAGCAGTACTTGTGACTTTGTGGTTCGGTCCTCTGTGAATGCCGTGTCCTGGAATGCACTAGACGTTAAAGCGAGCATGTTAATCGCCACTACATGCACACTCTACACCGTGGGCGTACAATGTGTTAATTCAATCTGATGATAAGAAAATGGGTACAACAATGATGATCAAATCTTAACACACACACACATATATGAGAAAAGTGTCTAGGTAAGTACACAACATTATGAGATATTGAAATCGGACATTACGAGCACATGTAAAGACATTATGTAGCTACAACAGCATGCCTACTTCATGTAGGTAAGAATGTTTTTTTGCAGTAATAAAAGAACTTTTTGTTGAATTTCAAAGTTAACTGTTATTGGATTTCTTATCGCATTCACGTGACTTGAGAAATTTGATAACATAATATTCGGAGAGTTTATTAAAAATTACTTGAATTGATATATATAGGGATTTAATGGGATTCTTGTGCATGTAGATATAATGCTGTAAGTATTACATAAAATTTAACTTTTTAAATACCCATTTGCATCGGGTTAAGTTAGATTTGATTACCATTGTGTGCAGCATTATTTTTGTTAATTATCAGTCATTATCAGCACTACATTTAATAGAAAAAGATAGGAGGGGAAGAATGAAATCAATGTAGGTAATAATCAGCTGAGCAATAGTTTTTTTTACCTGCATTTTTTACCTTGCGCAAGACAGATTTACATTACAAGCAATATTTCCGACAATTGGTTGTGTAATCATGATTCAACACAACATCATGCTGATATGGAGTATATTATGTGATTTGTTAAATTGTGAAACAGTTAGGTGAATTTTTTTTAAAAACGATGTCACTTACTCGGACTTTCTCGAGCTCAGACTGAGTTATCTGCAGTTGCTCCAGCAGTTCTTCCACAGACACCCGGCTTACAGGCCCCGCTGATGTGCTGGCCTCTTCTTCCTGAAAATATGCATGTGCCGGGTTAGAGTTATGTTATGAAGCATAGGCAAGCATTCTATTAACAAATCGTCTTTAAAAATTTGATTTTATAAATACCAGTTTTCTTTCAAACTGTTTCTTAGTAGAAGGCCAAGATTATTTTACTCCATACCACTCAGCTATTTCACGCTCATTACCCTTTCCCAGTGAAAGACGGGCATAAGGCTATGTTTAGGGCGTCATTGTATTCAACATAGATTTACAACACTATGTTGTAACATAGTTATCGCAAAACAAACAGCACAAACAATACACAGGTGGCAAAAAGTTTGAGTTAAGTAGGTCAAATGCAAATAGAACACAGACTGTTATTCAAACTGTAGAAAATAATCAAGATTAATATGATAAAATAATGCTGTTGTTTTATTTTTATTAATTTGTTTTAAAAAAATAACAATTATTATAAGATAACACTAATGTTGTTTTGTTTACCTTATCATTCATTTGGAATTTAGCCGCTTCAACCCCCTTGTTGTACATTTGCAAGTAAATAGATTTGTGCTTGTTTTCTTCATCTTGTAACTGCTTGCTCGCTTCTTCCAACTGCTTCTCAAGGGAGTGAATTCTTTCCTTAGCTTGCTCATAGTTTGGTAACAACTCGCAATAGCGAGTGTTGACATCTGCCAACTTTATTAACAAATCTTCTACCTTGTCATTGTGTGCCTTCTTCAGTTCCTGTGTCTCTCCAACATGTCCTCTCATGATATCTTCGATTTTCTTATCATAATGTGCTATAAGACTGCGACGTTCCTCATCAGAGTCACCTAACTCAGTCATACAACTAGCCTCATGTGTCAACATATGAACAGACTCTTTGGAATGTAATGAGGAGTTCGTGAGATCATCAAAATGTCCAGAATCAGTAAAGGATCCTTGCATTTCATTACGACATCTGGTTGGAGTCTGGTCTTTAAAATGTGGACTATCGGTGACATCATAAGATCTGTTCTTTTCCAGTCTTGGAGTCTCTTGTATAGATGTCTCTTCAGCATTTTCTCTGATGGTTACAATTTCGCTTGAGTTCGACTTCTCATCTGGTGAGCAAACAGATGCTTTAAACAGTCTAAGCTCAACCACTTCTTTAGTAATGTGAAATATTTCACTGTCTTTCTTCTCCAGGTCTTTTTTAGCATGATTAAGAAGATTTTTGAGCCTACGTATCTGTTTTTGGGCTCGTTGGGTGGGAGTAAGATATTCATCCCCAGCGAGGCCTGCATGTGAAGAGCAGTGTAACACATAGCGCATGGACTTGCCACTGAAGGTGGTGCCATTAAAGGGAGCATAGCCAACATCAATAGATGCCGCGGTGGCCGCGCTCCCATAGCTGTGAAGAGATTCATCATCAGGCAAATCCTCTGGAGAACCAGGTGGTGTGTTGGCAGAATCAGTCATACTCAGCTTTCTGTCTCCACATGCTTCATGTGTTTTTAGGCAGGATTTTTTTGGTTTTTGTGAAGAATTATTGAAAGACTGAAAATAAAAATGAAATAGTTTTAATTAGCACTACCTACATTGTACAACACCTCTTTACAGCATCTACATACCTCTACCTAGGTATGTTATATAGATGTATGTATGTACACATAGTACCAATTTGGATTGATTCTTAGGAATACCTAATGCCATACCCAGCACTGCAATGCAGTAGTACCTGCACTGCTGCACTCACCTTATGTTTACTAGACGGTATACATACCTAGCCTTCACTATGAAGTATTAGTACCCCATACCTACTACTAAATTACAGTGACATGACTATTGTGTGTTGGCATTTTTATGTCTGCTCGAGAACGTCGAGTAGCCATTGATGGCAATGTTTTCACAAAAAAATAGAACTGGGATTAATTAAAGTGTTGCACTTACGTGGCTCCGCTGGCGATGGCCGGGCTCCAAGAGACGGGGCACATCGCTGCGCTGTTTTTGATGGTTATTTTCCGTGATTATGGGAATTAACTTTCTGGTGGAAAGTGGCGACCGCTGCACCATTTTCTCCCCGCGCAGCCGCAGTGAAGAGCTGCGCCGGAAATTCCCGGTGACACTTGCCGCGCAGCAATGCTCATCGTGGAATTCAGCGATTCTCCTACTGTAATTCCTGTTCATTTTCTTCAATTGTTTGCATTAGCGCAGGCTGCTGAAAAATAACAGCCAGCTGTTCAATTTTGATTCAAACTTAAAGTGACAGACAGTCAGACCAGACTTGACTTGCAAGATAAAATTAAATCTAAATGTGACAGTTCGTTCGGAACCTTTTTCGAAACGGAACGAATCGTTCCGTTCAGTCATCGTGAAAAAAATACAACACAAACGAAACGCAAGTACGTATGAAATAATAAAAAAAACAATAAATAAGTGTGTCATTTTACTTATGAAATACGTACTTACTTGGTATGATTTAATTCATTTAATTAATAGGATAATTATTTTAAAAAAATAACACACTTAATATAACCTACCTACTGCGTAAAGTACTTACTGTATTGTAGGTATGTAGTTGTAATTTATGGAGACAAGAAGTACAATTTTACTATTTACAATCACAATTAGCCGATGTATTTTTAATTATGTAGCTGGTAGCTAGGTATTTGATTAACTTCCTAAGTTATTAAGCACTTAACTATCTATTGTTAGATATTAACAGTAAGGTAGGTAATAAAATAAGCACCTAACAATACACGTAGAGCTGTTTCAACGTGTCTGGTGCTAATTCAAGGCCTCGTTTGACTGAAATCTTTTTAAGTATGTAGGTGAGGTACCTACCTACCTACAAATTTTACAGGTAGGTAGACCTACCTACAACTTCAAGCAGGTACGTAGCTACTACTTATTTACGTATTTACTGAGGTAGGTACCTACCTACCATATCAGAATTTGGTAGGTTACTTGGTAGGTACGTATTTAGCTACTTTCATAGCCTTGTTAGGTTCCTTTATTACTTAGTATTTACGTAGGTAGCAAACCTTGGTTTTATGTTTTTTTTTTTTAATTGTTATTTTGTTGTTATATGGTAGGTACTACCTACTTACCTACTCATACGAGTGCGTTTTAATGCAATACGAGACTAACCTAGTGGTAACTAAATTGTTTATATACCTATAACTAGTGCTAGTGCGGATATTAAATCCTATCCTTTAGGTAGGTACCTATTGAATAAATTAATAAATATTGGTTGACAATCAACTCAACATCATCTAGCACCAAACTAAGCATACATATCTTGTATGTACCTACTATGGGAATCACCTACCAGGTCTGTAGGAATACTTATAACTACCTATATTTTTAAATAGGTACATACATAGGTACCTATGATACTTGTATAACACCCATACACAACAAACATCGATGTTCAGGCGCACTTTAATCCTTTCACCACACTAGTTCAAAATAATTAGTGACACGATAAGAAGAAGAAGGAAACAAATGTTTGTCCTGGGAGGGAATTAACTTTCCTGAGGAAAATCGCAGTTTTAATCAACAACTCTTCGTTACATGTCGACTAAAATGCACTAAAACAAGCCATCACATTTGTTTTTCTAATTTGGACTTTTATTTGAGCAGAATAAGGTCGTCCGTATTTCAGAAAATTTTATATAGTCTTGCGAAACTGCAGAATCAGGGTCATTTTGTATTAAATGTAAAATAATGTATTTCACCTACCTACCTAGATATTTAAATACGTAGCCGTCCGTAGCAGTGCTACGGACAGTAGGCGCGTTTTTGCTACGATGCATAGAAGCCTTTGACTAGCTGTTTAAATTTATAAACACACAACACAAAAAACATCAATCTATAACCTATACATTGAGATCATTCCAATGAGCCAAAACACGTACCTTTAGTGTAAGCTGGGCTAATGATCATCAAACGGTTGAACAGATTTTCTAGAATCAAAGCTAAGAACACGTTAAATCAAGACTATCAAGTCAACTTCTAAACGAAAAACGACTTCAAAATCGGTTCATCCGTTTGGGAGCTACGATACCAGTGCCTAAACTAACGTACACCAAAGTCATTAAGTCTCTCTCTAGATTGACATCTAGACAGGACTAGCGCTTCTTCTTCTCATCGTTTCTCTAGTTATTTCAAACAAGGATTAAGGTATGCCTCCTAGGCTCCTTTCGTCAGCGAATTATTTATGGACTAGCACTAATACCTAGCTACTACGTACCAAGGTTCCAATGTGTCATGTCATGGGGTCATGTGGGGGTATAAAAAATTGGCTTATACATAAAACCAGTAATTTGATTTGTTATTCTCCCAGAGCATGCCACAAAGTAATTCACACAACGTGATTTATTTGCCGGTTCAACAATTAAAAGGTAGTCATGCATGAGTTAAAATGAGAATACGAGAATACTCACTAATTGTGTTTGGCATGAATTTTCCAGTCCTCATTGAGTCTTGTAAAAACATCGTTGAATTATCAGCAAAGCACATCGTAACACATTTGAAGTCAAAAGTCGTTTGCACTATAATAATCGAAGGGATAATTCAGAAATCAACTCGAAAAACGCAAATTACATAGAGTAAACCATCCACGGTAACTTTTACGCTAAGAATGTTGCGGTAAGTTGTCGGAGCGCAGTGGTTGGCCCGGTGGCAGTGCGTGCTTGGTCAATGTTCACGGTGGGTTGCTCGCTGCAGCGCCCCTCCGCGGCCGTCTCCGAGCAACACCGATACAAGCACTACCTACCAGTACCAGCACCGATCGCTGCCGTCATCTTGTAGGTACTACCTACCTACAAACTTACCAAACGCGCTATTGTAGAGCGCAAACGTTACAACACAATGCCTGCCAAGATCCATCAACCTAAAAAGAGTAAAAGAGGAACCAATCAAGAAGCAGAGCAAGGCTTTTTCCGAGATTGGTAATTGTAGTAGGAAGAATGCTGCGCCATCTCGTTATTGTTTCGTCGACAGGCATTATGCAATGGTTAAATTTATCAGTTGTACGTTGGTGTACTTTACGCAATACAACATAGCAACGTTTTTTTTTATAAAAATAGTTTTTTTGGGCGCTTAGGTATTAATAGATTCCATTTCAATTTCAATAGCCTTTATTAAGAATCTTGTAATCTAGTTTTACACTGATTATACAGATTATAAAATGCTTTGAAAACTAGACTATAATATCATAAAATGACACTCTATAGGCAGTGTCATGACATCGATATCTAGGTAAGGTAGTATTAATGTTGATATCATTCTTAGTGTAACAAAACATAAAGAAAGAAAGAAAGAAAACTAAACTAAAGAAAACTTCAAATTTCACTATGTTGGTACTTTTTTACGTGTTTACTACCTAAAAAGTTAATAGAAAAGGAATTGCTGATAGCAATGCGGATGGAAATGGAAGTTGTAGCAACGCTAGCGCAGCGGGCACTGTACTTTTTGTACGACGAACAATTATTGACATAGTCTGTTAACTATGAAAATACGTTCGACATTTTTAAAATGCCGAGTTTTCTATTTGGTTTTCTTTTAATTAATCGGAACTGAAGAATGTGCAACGAACGATCGTTGGTATGATCGTTTTGACTAGACTCTACAATGACAATGTTTACGAATAACGTTTAACAATAAGTTATTGTTCTATTTAGTTTCGTTTTCAATGTCATAAATGTCATCTGATAAGACTTTGTGAGGTAGTGGACTCTGATACTGAGTCTAGTCTACAATTACATAAGTGCCTTGTACCCACTTACAAATAAAATGGTCTACCAGTAGCTGGTTGTGACCGCACAATTGCTCGTACTGATTCAAAACAAAAGTTATTTGGAGTTTTTGCAAGTTTTGCACAACACTTTACCTTGGACCATTCACCGGGTTAAAATCATACTTTTATTGCAATTTATTATACGTATTTCTATACTAATTAGCGCACTTCCTGTGCTCAGTAACGAGTTCGTGCTGGAAAGTGCTCTATCTGATAGATTCATCCACTCGAGTGGTTTATTCAGAAGTTAGTTCGTAATATAGGTAAGTATTGCACATAGTGTATGAAAATGTTATTTAGTCGAGGTCATGTTTGCAACTTAGCAAGGATGTATGCAATACAAAATCTTTACAGTGAACATTTTTGAAAGGTCGTTCGAAGGTGATTCGAAATGCTACAACGAAAAGTATTTTATTAAGAAGAAAATATTTAAACAACTTTGACAACAACAACAACAGACGACCTCTGTGGCGCAGTTGGCTAAGGTCCGGCTGAAACGCAAAAGGTTGCGGGTTAGATTCCCGCCGCGGGACAAATGTTAGTATGATCTGCAAGTATTTGTCTCGGGTATGGGTACTTCTATGTATAATATATATGTATTTACAATAAAAAAAGTATATAAGTAGTATATCAGTCATGTGGTACCCATAACACAAACTCTGCTTACTTTGGGGCCAGATGACGCTGTGTGAAATGTCCGGTATTATTATTATTAGATTACTGGATCACAGTTTGTGTTAATATAGAACCACAAACGCAGAAAAAAAAACAATTTAAAATGAAGTCAGGCTGCATTTTATCGTCGGCCGATGGTCCCGTCTCGTCGTGATCAATATCTTATTGACCTTTTTGTGATGATGAAAAAGCTAAAATTTTCTTTACACAATAGGAATGAAATTTTGGCTCCTAGAAAACGGAGGCCATAATTTTAACGAACACAATCACTGAATGTTTAGATTTTTTTTTCCTTTCTCAACCCTGAACTTAAATCAAGGACGATAAATCCCTCTTCAGAACATGCAGTTTCTGTTTGATTGTCAGTTAATCAGTCACTCGGGTTACGTTACGTTTTTACGATCAGTCTACAACGAGTGAACTCCTGGTACGTACTTACCAACCTACCAATAGGACGTGGTCGAATGGACAGGGTCAGTTCAGTTGTATTATTACAAAACCGCATTCCACGAAATAGGTACCTATCTAAGAAACCAACATTGATTTAGACAGTTAACCTGGCTAACTGATGAACCAAACACTTACGTCTAATATAGAAGCTTCAAGTCTGTGACTAGACAGCTGGTGTACCTACCTGCTTATCACCATCGTTAACAGGTCTAGAACTCAACTAGGTATGATACAAGTATGCTATACTTAAGATGCAAATTGCAAACTTGAAGTGTGCAGGGAAAACTGTAAAGTCAACTACTGTTGTCCGCTGAAGTGCCGATTTCAACATCTTAGTGAATTCGGCCGGGCGAAGTTGCTTCACTGACTTGTATAGGATTTATAAAAAGTTATACTGTTATATGGCGGCCGTATACCTTCCAGATGAAATTAAGCGAAATTAAGCATTATCTACATGCTCGTGAGCCTTATAATTTGAACATCGGTTCCCATAGAAACTTCTTCTAGAAGAATATAATCTACGTGAAAGTGTACCTACGTCCGCCGATAGGATGGTACCTACTCCGCTGCATATCCCTAAAGACTTACTTACTCATACGCATGGTATAGAGGGGTCTTGGAACCGGCCTGACAACCTTTCCGGCTGTGGAGGCCACTTTTTGTGCACTCTAAACGACCAACCTAATGATTTCAAAGCAATTTATAAGAACGTGATCGTATTTGAGGTACTTACAACTCTTTTCTAGGAAAATATACCAAAGTACTTTAGTAATAAGATGTAATATTATATGTGTAGGTAGGTTCTTACATAAAACAGATTTTTGTTTATTTTTGAACACAAAGCAAAGCAATTCTGATGCTAACAACAGCCTATACTATACTTCTACAAGGCAAAAGCAATTATTTTGGGGATTTGTGTAACGCGTTGATGTCTTTTGTATAAAAAAATCACAAACGGGTAAAATATTGGAACCTTTGGTATAGGTAAGCTTATATAAAGTTTTCTTCCAACTATTCTGCTAAAAACTAGAATTAGTGCCTGCCAAAAAGATCACAACACACTCCCAATAAAATTACAACGCTCTTAGATCGAATACTTACTCCGCAGTATCCGACTGCATCCATCACTGCTCAATCAGGCAAGAAAAGGGAAAATCATGGAAACTTTCATTGATGCAAGTAGATAACTGACTATAATGGTTTTGTGCTCAAATTAATGTGTTTAATCGGCATATTGACAGTGCGAACTCGGTCCAGTGAACACGCTTTCCCAGATTTCACGGGAGGTATGAACATTTGCATGCTTTGTGTGATGATTTAATTACCTCTAGTAGATAATATTCAATTATATAGGGCCATATTGTTATGCAGCAGACTCTACATAATATTTCTTTTGTATCAGATAGTTTGATACGCAGGGGAAATAAATAAATTGCTGACCATATCTCAAGTCTCATCAAGCAGTAGCGAAACCAGTAAGAGTATTTATACGAGTAAAGAATCTCCGACATCAGAATTGGCAACTGATTCATACGATAGCAGTAGTAGTACTAGAGGTATAATTTATTCATTCAACGATAGGTAAATACTATACACAATAATTTCTAGCTAAGGACATAGGTAGATAAGTATTGCAATATGAACAATATCTTATTGTAGAGATAATACGAAAATGACCGAGAATAGTTCCCACAAAAATCATTGTTTTGCTAACATCACTATACAATATTGAGTCTACAATAGGTACGAGGTACCCTAAGCACCTAGCTTAAATGATCCGGGCAATTACATGGCAAGTAGATAATAAATACCTACAAGAGTGATTTGATTGTTTGTCGTTTGTCGTCACTGAGGAACTGTATGCAGTACATGAGTATACATCAGTCCCAAGTCATTGTAAGGTCATGCATGACTTATCTAGATCACTGGCTAAGTAAGTTATAACTCGACTGTAATTAGCTTTTATTGTGTAAATGTGAGTAGAGCCGAAATGTTAATTTTAGTTTCATTGTTTCATCACAGCTGTCTTAAGCCGTCAAGCATAATGACCAAATTTCTGTTACAGCTAGCAGTAATTTAAGAAAATACTGAACAGGTTTACAATGACTGGCATCAGCCACAGGACACAGCAAGGTCGCTGCTCAGCAATTCGTTGCTTTACATTAGTAGTACATTAGCCACCAACACGTCTCGTACAGTTTTTGGAATTCTGAGGTGACCTCTTTGCGATTCTGCATGCCTAATACATATTCCTATATACAAGCCTGATAATAGAGACTTGTCTCAGTAAAACGTATAGTAATAACGGCTAACGGGACTACTGACTAGTTTTTTTTTGTCTCAGTAGTGTATCTGGGTATTATTTAATGTCTGAAGAGGATTATTGAAAAATATCAGCACTTGACAAATGTTCTTGGGTAAACTAAACACTGGTTTCTAGACAGTAGCTAAACATTGTAGGTTTGCACGGTGTTCTGCCTCAGTCAAGTTGACTCTATTTAAGGTGTTTTGTCAAAACTTCTATACGTGCAGCCTATGGGTACGATATACGCAGAAGGCATATAGTGCACTAAGGGTCCAGTATAATAACGGGTTCAGGATGCTGATGGGTCTGCCGCGGTTCTGTAGCGCATCAGGAATGTTTGCAGATGCACATGTCGATGACATAAACTCAATTGTTCGCAAGAGGATCGCATCCCTGATGCGCCGCACCTGCGCTAGCTCCCACAGCTTACTTGCAATTGTGACTGATAGTTTTAGTTTCAATTCTAGCATCATGAGCCACTGGGTTGTCAGCCAACATCGGCCGCTCGCCCCACTACTAACCCAATAATTGTTGACATTTTCAAATCTAAATTTGCTCATTTTATTTAAAATCCACATGACAACATAATTGAAATTATTATTGTTATTTATTGATTGATTGATTTTTTTGTTTGCTTTGTAATTCTACTAAGCACTCTCAATTTTATATACGTGTTAGTACAAAATGGATGTACCATGTCTGAATAAATGAATTTTTTAATTTCAATTTCAAAATTGTCATAAAATGTGTTAAGTGTTCTCATTTCGTTCCTCAGTATCGGGAAGGAACCACGGTTTAGTGGCCCGTATTTTCCTTGTAAAAGAATGCAGATACGGTTGTTAATTCATTGAAACTTTGCATGCAGTCGCTTGCTTTGGATATGCACTAGTTCACATCGAATTTATCTGCATTTACATATATTATCATAGTTCGCAAAGGTAAAACACGAAACTTGTAAAACTGGTCATAGTCGGAAATGTGGAGGGAAAGCGATCACGCTGTAGATCTTCTAGTAAATATGACTGGTAACACAGAGTGCTTTTGCTCTATGTTTTATAGCGAGGCGTAAATGGCCTCAAACAGGAATCGCTGGTGATTAACAGTTCACTCCAGTACAAAGACGTATTGACGGTCTTGAGTTATGAAGAACCGCAGAGAGTTGAGGTTGTATAGCTACAGAAAGCTACGTGGTGCTGTACCACTGAACGGCAGAACAACGCAGCGCCATCTATAAATCCTAAAAGTAAACACATTCAAAGGAAAATGACATGGAAAAGTAATTAGGGAATTTGGTATTAGCACTAACTACCATAATGTTATAAGGTAATAAGGTATGTTATGTACGACCTTGGTGGGGTTCTCACTCAGTCCATATTCTATGTCGCTTCGTATCTGACAGAGACCTTGTAGCAGTTCTTAATAAAAGGCTTATTGTTTTTCTTTGTTCAACTTATCTGTTTTGTTTTATTTACTCGTAATACAATTTTGTATAATTACCTACAGAACAGACAGTTTGTGACAGAAATAGAATTTGTATTTTGACTGGCCTGTCAGCTCAGTTGGTAGTTGCTCTGCCTTCTGCGCTGTGGGTTGAGGGTTCGATTCCTTCCCAGGATAAACATTTGTGTGAAGAACATAGGTGTTTGTTCTGTGTCTGGGTGTTATAAAATATCATAAGTATTTAAAAACATATAAATAAATAATACCAGACATTAAATAATTAATAATACCTAAATAATACCGGACATTTCACACAGCATCATTTGGCCCCAAAGTAAGCAGAGCTTGTGTTATGGGTACCTACCTCATGACTGATATACTACAAATATACGTATTTTTTGAGAAAATACATACATGTTATACATAGAAACACCCAGACCCGAGACAAATACTTGCAGATCATACAAACATTTGTCCCGAAGCGGGAATCGAACCCGCAACCTTCTGCGTCTCATCCGGCCCTTGGCCCACTGCGTCACAGAGGTCGTCGTGACTAGATGACTGATAGAATATAAGTATTCTACTAGTCATCTAGTTACTAAAATACGAGCTATGCTTAGTTTGGGATTAGATGGTGTTGTGTGCATTGTACAGCAATATTTTTTTATTTAACATAGGTATTCGTAAGTTACAACTAACTGTTGATTTCATCTGTAATTCTAAAGGTTTTTAGCACATAAGTAGATACATACATATTAGATTTTCTATCTTTTCACTTAGATATCGATTCAGAAGATAAGTCCCTCCCTACCTGATACCACTTTATCAGCATTATCACTGATAAGAATGGTTTCATAGGTATATCGTTATCATGATGATCGAGTGACCCAGCGGTATTGTGTGGCATTGGCTTGTTCCTACGTACATCCCACATTCTTTGCTGTGTTTTAATTAGGTAACCTACTACACTATTTAAGCTATTATGCACAATAATAATATAATTATGTTTATCCAACATATTGTACCTAAGCATAAATTTATAAATAACTAGCTGGTGCCCGCGACTTCGTCTGCGCAGGATTAGTATTTCGTGTAATACTAACGGTTTTTGCAGCGCACGCCAGACTAGCTCTCAGATGGCATAATTTTTTCCTACTTACTGGACACCTATTTTGGAAAATTCACACAATATCTTTATAAATTATCTTTATATCTTATTATATAGCTCATGTGTTATTCTGATGTATAAGCTATATTATTGTAAAGTTTCATTAAATTCCATTTATTAGTTTTTGCGTGAAAGAGTAACAAACATACATACAAACTTTCGCGTTTATAATATTATTAAAGGAAGGATGTATGGTACCTACCTACCTAACAATACAACAAGCAACTATGTCTGTATTTATTGTAACACAAGAATATTTGTTTTAGGGAGTAAAAAATCAATGAAAATCGCATACCCATTGTACCTATCTATAGGTATATTAATACGTCAAGCAAAAACTACGTATACCCCTTTTTACGAAAATTGCGCGGACGGAGGAGTATGAAATTTTGCACACTTAATAGTTATAATACATTAATAATTTAATGTATTTCATTTGAAATTTCGACCAGTGGGCCAGTGGGCAGTTTCGATTAGTTTTAGTTAATTCGCATGCTCTCTGAGTGTTGGATCCATTATGCCCAACACAAGACTGAAGGAGCTTCTATTTTTACCGCGTCGCATCGGGGTAGACAACACAGCCTAGTCATTGAATGCGGCCGTTGACCATACAATGCACAGACAATTTTTCACAAGTCAATGACCTTGGATTCGGTAAAATTGAAATGTCCATCAACAAAAGAGCGCGTTGAAGTCTTTTGTGTGAATTTAGGGAATAATTTTACAGGATTTTGTACTAAGTAACCTTTTTAAGGACTCAAAATATTGATGAACTGTTTTTGAGTTGAAACACAGCAGCGGGTAAGATAGGCACATTGTGGGAACACCCCGTATATTGCAATGATATTGTCCACAACACAAAACAAGTTAAAAATAAGCGTATTGAGAGCGTGGGTTCTTTGTTAGAACACGTGAGTCACATCAAATGCATATAGAGAGGCAACCAAGAGGTCGTTGATGTTAATAAAAATAACACTAATAACTGCGGTGGATGGATGTTACCACAACTTTCCTTCCTTACTTTATTGAATTATCTGTTTGCAGAGTTAGTTGCATCGTTTTCAACTGATCAAAAGTTTAAAAAAAACAAAAAAAAATATTTGAGCCTTTTTTTTGTGAGTTTGAATCGTGCATTTTTTATCATCGTTAAATGAAGTAGGCGCTAATAACCGTCTGTAATAAATAAATTATGAATGCAGAACAAGAACAATGCTACCTTAAGAAGATTAAATGTAATAATATTCTTACCTACTTAAGTACGTTTTATCCATTACAATAGTGAACAATGTGCGGAGGCTATACGTTTTTCGGCCATCTATTTAAACGTTACGAATAAGGCTTCGTAAAATAATGGTTACAAAATGCGTAGCCATCTTTCTCACACGTATGAGTGTGTCCCTTTTCCACAGGGCTACGTCACCGCAGAAACCAGCCAGCCAAATTGACCGGTATACTGCCAACCTTCAGTTTTTTCTTTTATTTATAGCTCTCTCTAGCCGAGCAAGTTATGCTTCCTTTGAACGACAGAGAGGGGAACAGCGCACTGCTTGCGGTAAGCCGCTTGACAACTTACTGACGTTAGTACTAATTTGTTTTAGTTCTTATTCAATAGTCGCAGACAACTCAGGGAAAACTCGGGCAACTCAGGGAAGCCTATTGTAAATAAAAAAACTTGTAAAAATGTGATATTTATGATTTGATTGTATATTTATATGTCATTATAATTTTAAAGTACATAATTTAGTAAATGAACTGTCCTACCTACTGTCTTACCGTACCTAACAGGAATCTTGGAATCTACGAGCAAGTAAGTACTTAAAGGTTGACTGGAAGAAATCGCTCCCTTAGCGATAATACCGCACATTGTACTTATATATAATTTTTAGGTATTGTTAGTTGTCAAATTGTGTGCTAGTTTTAAGGAGGACAATAAAGTGTTATCATTCAGTCATTTATAACTCTAGAACACTTTAATAAAATAAACATATACAGATTATGCACATTTGTCCTGCAGTCTTTCGCCTTTCAGTCGTGCACTCATCTGCCATATGTCTTTCATACTTAAGACTTCGTTATAGGCGATTGTTAAACTACGGCGTCGTAGTTTGGTACGACTGACACACACACACACACGAACGCGCGCATACTAACTCTACATACTTGTGCTATTACGCATAATCACCGTCCTTTGTTTTGTATTATTCTTGTTAACTTATTTTCGTTTGTTCCTATCATCATAGTTACTTAAATTTGAGTGCTTATTATAATTATTATGTATTTACCGCTCAACATATCTGTTAACTTACCTATATTCTTCTAGCTTAATGGCACCTATATTAATGGCGGGCGCTATTATACCTACCTAATAAGTATACATGATTTTTATTATCTTAGTTTAGGTATCAGTTATATCACATTATCCATTATCCTTGAAACTTCCATAGGTAAAGACTTTATATATATCTGTAACGTGTACCTATTACTAAACAAAGATGTTCAATAAACAATTTACAAAATTTACAATTTACAATTTTGGAGGTATTAACACTAACCTTTACGAGTGGGGAAGTCGTACAAGCAGCATTGGTATTTTTTAATGCTAGTTACTGGAGTGGAACTAATCTAGTAGCTGAGCGATGTAAGGGAGGCATTACACGGTTTAATGAACGGACAGCGATGGCGGCCGAGTGCGACGTGAACATCGTGCACAGTCGGCTCCGAGCAGCACGCGGCGCGCGCGCACCCGCACGTTTGTTTGTGAAAGGACACATGACTCACACCATACCAAACCAGTCATGAACGAGTACGCGGAATACGACTGGAAACTGCATCAGATGCAAAATGAACGACTATGTGAAGTGTCGAGAAAAAGGCTCACGGACAGCGACCGACAGCGCGCCCTCAACGGGCTGAAGGAAGCCGTGGACTCTAGCCTCAACCTCGCGCTCCGCGACAAGAGCAGATGTCAGGACGACCACTTCCTGCAGCGGTTCCTGTACGCGCGCAAGCACGACGTACAGGAGAGCTTCGAGCTACTGGTGCAGTACCACCAGCATCGGCGAGAGCACCCGGAGCTGTGGGCTGTCGCGGACGGCGGAGTGCTGCGCGCGCTGGCCGACGGCTTGCCCGGCGTGCTGGCGCAGCGCGACCGCCGCGGCCGCTGCGTACTCCTCATGTTCGCCTCCAACTGGCTCCCGCACGCCTGCCCTCTGATCTCCGTCTTCAGGGCTCTGCTACTCACTATCGAGCGCACACTATCTGATGTTCAAAACCAAGCTAACGGATATGTGATCATCGTCGATTGGACAGAGTTCACGTTCAAACAATCGTGCAGTTTACAAGCGAAGGTGCTGAAGATGATGATCGACTGCCTGCAGGACTGCATGCCTGTGCGATTTAAAAGTATACATTTCATCGGCCAACCGTGGTACGTGGAAACCGCTCTGGCGGTCATTAAACCGTATCTGAGAGCGAAGACGCGGGAGCGTATCGTGTTGCATGGCAACAATCTTTCGACGCTGCACGATTCTCTTCCCTTGGACATTCTCCCGGCGGAGCTGGGTGGAGAAGGCCCGTCGTACAACTCAGAGCGATGGTTGCAGGAGTTTTGCAAGGGGGAGAAAATAAGCCCCGCGCTACCCGCCGCCCCGGCGCCGGCGAAAGCAGCTGCGCCCGCCGATAGCGATCCTCCTTCGGCGAAACTGGACAAAGCGTACAAACAAAAGGACAATGCAAACTTCTCGTTTCATGGAAACGAAAAAAGTGCAAAGTCAGAGTTATTGCGTGATAAAGATTGACCTTGTAGGGCACAGTGATCGTAACGTGGTCTCATGGACAGCTCAGTGCTGAGCGCGCCACCAAAATGTCGAAGCACTCACGTGCTGAGATAATGCATTTTGTGATATCGAATGTATTTTTAATTTATCGTGTAGACCTGCTTTACTAATTAATAGTTGTGTTATTAGCGATAGATGTGGTTAGGGGCTGATGTGCATTTATATGGCCTCAGATTAAGACGAACACTTAAAAATAAATAGTTTTGTTCGTTTTCGTCGTAAGTTTCGTGGGCATTGATGACAAAATATGTGACTATATTCGATGGACGTTATGGTGCGGGTCGCCCGGCTGTGGTGGCATTAGGCTCAAGCGCGGGCGCAGCTAACGGTTCCGAGCTCTCGTTTCGTTGCATCGTTCCTATAATCGTGAGCAATAGATTTCTCACTTTATGCCAATGCATCTCGCTTTATACATTCTAGGTACCTTCCTGTAGGTTATTTTAATTTATTTAATAACAATTCCCCAAAAGTTCCGTAAAGCCTCAAATTTAAACGTAGTTATGTCCAATATCTCATTAGGTATTTCTGATAAATAAGGTATCACTTAGTTTTAGATATAAAATAACATAATTATATTCCTGAGGCTTTCTACGCATTTACTGTTAGGGCCATGTTTAGAAAATATCCTATACGTACCTATGTGATGTATTTAATAACTATCTATTGTTTCCTTGACACGTGTGATCAGTTGAATCCATGTGACTCTACAATATATAAAATTGTTTTAAGTATCAACAAAGAAACGAATCTTAAATGGGGCTTTAGCTATATCCTCTCACTCACACAATACTGCTGCAGTAAGATGCGAGTGCGAGTGAGTGAGCATGACTAAAACCGGCATTTATGATTTGTTTCTTTATTGAAACAATACATATACATACCCAAATTGGTTAGACTAGGTGCTGTTTGTTCAGCCTCAAGGTTTTATAAAAGTTTTTTTTTTAAATGGAGGGCAACGCACACAACACCCTCTAGCCCCAAACTAAGTTTCTTCAATAAGTAGGTATGAGTAACTATGGCTCTCAAATCTCAATCCAAATGTATTATTTTAGCTCTCTTTATTTATGTGATTATAGTATAAATAATACATAACCGTTGTAAACCTTTTAATCTATAGTTTACGTTAGTTTACAACAGGGATAATAATTTAATGAACCAATTAACTTTATTGTGTGTGTTCAATATTAGTTCAAATATTCCTAACATTATCCTTGATGTTACAGGAATATATTTTTTTTGCAAAATGCGACAAAATTCGATTGTATCTAATGGCTATTGTGTTACGAAGAGTAGGTTACCTACTTGATTTACATTGTGTTCTTAGGAGCCCTGAATATCTTTATCCAGTTCACAAACTGTATCTATGTTAGCACTATTTCCTAGCCTTGTCTAAGCTAAGCCCTGGACTCATGTATGGCTCGGATCCAACATTCAACTTATTGAGAATTTGGAAACAAAGGATCCATAAATATCAGCATATTAGATACTTACATTTTGATAAACATGGGTTTACTCACGTATTTTTTTGTCCATGGAGGCACTGACAGATTCGATTCATCTAGAGAATCTACATCAGGGTCAGTTTGATCCGCGGACCGCTCGTTGCCGCTCGCGTTCACGGTTCGCACATCGTTTTACGTGAGTAAAACCCGTGTTAATCAAAATGTATACAACTCACGAAAGTTTTGAAAGTGAATTATCAGCATGTTTGTAAATGTTCATATTTTTGTATTCTTGTGACTGAAATAGCTTATGAAAATGATATTATTAAATTGCTAATTAAATGACTATAAATCAAACTGTCGTTTACTTAATTGAAAACTTTTTAACAAAATGGTGTCTTTTCTTTGTCACCATTTGTCAAATGGTTCTTGTCATCCGGGCTTCAGGTCTCTGTCATGTTGTAATGTCATTAGAACTATAATGTGTGCCTTATTTAAACAGAATCGGTTCACAGATTAAAACTCAGTCGTAGAATTTTCATATTTTTTACCCTCAGGAGTAATTATTTTTTCATCGATCAAACTAAATTCTGGGACATATTTGTAGGAATCGAGCCAAGAAACATCATTAGCGGTACACTGTTAAGAAACCAAAATTAAAACCACTTAAGGTAGAGTCTCTTCAACGTGAGAAGAGTAGTTGCAGTCTCTACTGCTACTGGTAGTTATTACACTTGTCTAGTGGAGGAAGTAGATATTTTGATCAGAAAATATTCGAGATATAAAATTTCTATACAATAATGATCGTTTATAGAGGAATTATCGAATTCAACACGTTCTAAGCCCCTATAGATCACTCTTCTGCCTGTGGCTTTACCTGTGCTTAGAAAAAGAGTAGCCCATGTTCCTGGTCCCAATCGAGGTCTGATGTAGGTATACCTACCAAGTTTCATTCAAACTGGATTTGCAAATTTTGCGTGAGTCAGTAATAAATAGTGCATGACAGGAGCCTCTGAGAGGCGCATTTACAACAAACTGGTACGAAATAATTAGTGACAGAAGAAGAAGTAATAAATAAACGTCCAACCAAACATACTCGTACAAGCATAAATATATATGTAAATAAATAAATAATGCCGTACATTTCACACAGCATCATCTGGCCCCAAAGTAAGCAGAGCTTGTGTTATAGGTTACCTACCACATGACAGATATACTTTTTTTTTTGTAAATCTATACATATTATAGTAACACCCAGTCAAATTCTTGCAGATCATACAAACATTTGTCCTGCGGCGGGAATCGAACCCGTAACCTTCTGCGTCTCAGTAGGACCTTGGCCCACTGCGCCACAGAAGTCGTCGTAATATTATTAGAATTATTATTAGATCTAATAGTTACTCTAATCCCGAGAGATCATTATAAACAAACAAAGTATTAAATAGATAAATCAGTTTCCTCAGTTTGCTGCTCGTATATATAATTGCACCTTCCGCATTCTTAAAACTTGTTCTGAAAGTAGAGAGAAGGAAGATGCTGCTTTGTTTTTCGATGCTAGGATAACAATATTATGTGCGTACACTTACGAACGATTCACCTATGCCATAATAAAACTAGTTTATGGCGTAGCAGACAATGGGCAGTGAACCGATGGCTGCGCACGCGTCCATGTGAGTCACGTCATCACGTGGCGCTTCCGTCGGCCACCACAGCGGAAGGAAGGTACCTACCTCCCCTCAAGTCCTTATCCTATGTTAAGTTCACTGTTCTTTGAGAACCTGGAGAAATGAGGGCGAAGAAGAAAATCAATCATCCAGTACATAAATTTCACTATTCTCCCACGACCAGAGAATACAGTACAAGTACATAAGACGGACTCCCCGATAACGATAATATAAATAGCGACTAACTACGACGTAACAAAGAGCAATTCGCAACATGATGTATGTTACACAGGTATAACACGAGAAATAAAGGAAATGTTCTGACTCTTAAGACTCGACTGACTAAAATATTAAAAAATTTTATGTGTGTGTCCATTAAACTGTATAATAAAACTCCTACTGACATACCTAAATCTGACCCTGAATTTTTCAATATTGTAAAAGGCTGTTATAACATGAGAGTTACTATAAAGATTGACGAGGCTTTGGCCGATAAATTTATATTCTGTGAAACACATTCTGCATAAGATCCCAAATATTCTTATGACATGTCTAAGTACATGCAACATGTGACAAGAGGAAATATATGAATTCTTACAAGCGCTTAGTGCCTTACATTATATAGGTATATATAGTGCTTCCCTTTCTGTGTAATTCTTTCACGTCTGGGCATTCCTCTACGAATTTGCCCAGCAGGTCGGATGCGCCAACGTACAGTCAGGGAATGAACAGGTTTGTCAATTTTTAAATTTATTCGTTTAACGTCTCGCGTGCACATATTACCTTTTGGAACTTTAGAGTTAGAGAAAATAATATTTATCTGTTCGGAACAAAGTTAAAATTCAGATCTATGTTATTTGACAATTTATCTTGTCAACTAATTTAAGCATAATTGCTTCTTGCACTACTAGTGCAAGCGAAAACCGACTCTAAGGTGACGAACCTTTTCATTCCATGACTGTAACTACTTGAAACCTTAAGGTTCCTAAAGTTATGGTTCTATCATTTATTTACCTACATGCTCAGTCTAATAGTCCAACAACTAGACCAATAAGGTTTCTCCTCACAATACCACTAAAAGGCAGCTAAGTGGCAGTGGCAGCCATATTTATTTGATATCGTATTGAGCTAGAAAATAATGGTCGTTAGATTATTAGTCATGACTTTCCATATTAATTCAATTCATTGGTGAAAGTGTTAAACGGTCACGTGTGGCTGAACCATTTCATATAGGTAGCTTACTCAATTATGCAGATATAAAAATCTAATAAAATAATAAAAACTACAATTCACAGCATTTGACCTTCAATTTGGTGGCAAATCAGTTTTGATATGACGAAGCAATTTTATTTAATCATAATCTTGAAAAATTACTTGATAAGAAGGTACCTACCTACTATTACAAAATGCTTTAAAATCTGTGTCTAATAAGCAGGTAAGTACTTAGATACGATACCTACGGAAACGGAAGTAGGTATTCTACTGAAGTATCTATGGCTACCCATACCTACATACCTACGTATGTAATAAACAAAACCAAACAAAATAATAATTTATAAATGATGCTCGTGTTTTGTCATCCGTAAAGAAATAAATAAGCTATTGTCCAGGAGTTCATCATGCGAGACCGACAAAGCCTGTTCTTTCATGTAAGACAAAAGGGCTTAGATTACAGAATGAGGCAGTTTCAATCAGTGAGCCACTGTTCAATTCATATTTAATTAAATAATCCGTTAGTAAGGATTTGTCCATAAAAATAAAAACGTATCATCCTTACTTGTAGTTAATAGTTTTAGTATAGTTTTTTGTTAATAATGTATTATTTAGTTTAGTTTAGTCTGTGTTATGCTAAAATGTACTTTAGTTTCTCAATAATTTAGTATTATTTAGTAATAGCCCTACGCTGCCATGGAAGAGCAACGACAAATCTGCCGCCATACAGTGCAAACTAGTACGGATATTAGTCACTTGACTTTACCTAACCGCTAAATGCTACGAAAATTATAAACTTACTACAACCTAAAATGTTTAGAATAGAATAGTGTAAAATAATAAGTTTGTTAGTTGTAGGTGTTTACAACACCTAATTATTGAATAAACGTTATTATTATTATTATATTATTATACTAGCTGACCCGGCCACGCGTTGCTGTAGCTCAGTAGTTCTAATACGTTGAATCCATAAACGCTAAGCTCTAAAATTATCAGTGTTTCTCTATATATTATGTATGTATTATACATATAAACCTTCCTCTTGAATAACTCTATCTATTAAAAAAACCGCTTCAAAATCCGTTACGTAGTTTTGAAGATCTAAGCAGCGGGACAGACAGACAGACAGCGGGAAGCGACTTTGTTTTATACTTTGTAATAATGATTACCTATAAACTTTAAAGTGTCTCCGTCTGTTTGTACGAATTGGATGATCGGATCTCGATGAAATTTGGTACGGAGATAGATTGTATAGGGATGGAAATTGCCTTCTTGTTATGTAGATACCATGCCTACGAATCCGCAGACAGATATCTAGTAATTCATAATTCATACGTCTTACCAAAATGGGTACAAAATAAAGATGTAAAATTAATTAATCTTTTAAAAAATTATATGTCGAATTATATGCTACTTTCTAGTGCCTCTTATAGCCTTCGGAGACCTTGACTCCATTCGTCTGGGTCAAACAAACATGGCTAGATGGGTAGAGAGACTTTTCATTTGCACATAATTAAGGCAATTTCCTTCAATTCAAGATAACTGGATTCCTTGAAAATATTGCACCACTTCACACCACCTTTTTATGCAACCGCTTTTTCCTCTTCTCCTTTCTTCTCTATTTTTCTAAAAATGGCATCTATATAGGTATATAGCTATATATTATATGATTGTGTTATCAACCTTAATTAAAAATATGACCGATTAAGAGAATAAAATGAGATCAAAAGATAGCAATAAACGCGCTCGTGAGTACTCTAATTAAATTTGTCATTACAAGACGTTTTTAACCGACTTAGACCGACCAAACCGAAAAAGTTGGTTCTCAATTCAGTTGCATTTTTTATTATTATTAACATAATAATTTAAAGAATGCATGTTACCTGATCTCAGTCATTTATGAACCGTTTCACTATCAAAACTTTCGTGAGTAGGTATATTTATTAATCGGTTAAAAAACATTTTTTTTACATTTCAATTTTTCCCATTGAAATTTCATCAAATTCAGTTCATTAGTTTGGTTTTTAAATCAAAATAGCTGGAAAAAACATGACAACATAGTAAACGAAATTTCGTATTTTTATACGATACCATTTTAGTTTTAAAAACATAATTATTACAATACTTACGGGCTAAGGGTTGAAAAGGGAGTTGGTAGTTATAATCCCTACTAATATTATAAATGCGAAAGTAACTCTGTCTGTCTGTCTGTCTGTCACGTTTTCACGCCTAATCCGTCATGTTGTCATTCGAATGATTTTAAGTATATACCTACCTACATAAAAGACGAAATAATGTGTAAAACTAGTGGTCGCCCACTGATCGAAATTCGACCATAATTAAATAATATGAGTGAATGAATGAATGAATGGAACGTTTATTTAGCACACACACAAAAAAGAATACATCTTAACTAAAACACTTCAAAATTAAATAAAAATAGGTATACAAATTAGTGAATAATAGTTTATGTGCCAAAAAGGCGTCCAGCTCAGCATGTGTTGGATGGAAGCAACTAATGCTTACACTCAACGCTGATTTTCAGCTGTTACCCAAGTTTAGGAGAGTAGTGCAGCAGCGACAATAGAACAATTAAGATAATAATAATATGTTTATTTCCGAAACAAAATCTTTACAAGTTCTTAAGTAACTTAGGTCTAAATACAGACAAAGAAACATTTGTCGCCTTAACCTGTAAAGTCTTGACATTGACTCCTCACTCTAACTAAGTATTATTTACTTGTAAATAGACGTGAGGGATCTCTGCTTCGGCCTTTAACAAAGTGTAGGAAAACAGTTTGTTATGTATGTGTATTCGGACTTATATTTTTATTTTGTAGGGTTTCAACCATGCGAGATTATAATGTCTTATTAGGAGATAGAGAAAAAAAAAAGAGATAAAGAAAAAATATATAAAAATATGCAACTAAAATAATTCATTAAAACTAAATACAGTCACTAAATAAAAAAAATAATAAATAAACTAAATACTCTTGAAATGGGTGTGTGTGTGTTCGTGTGTGTGAGTAGGTTTATGTGTATGTATGTATGTATATGTTAGTAATTTAGGAGTGTGTGTGTAATGTGTTTTGTTTAGCCTGTGGATAGAAGGTCTTCTATTTGTTGGTATTCTAAGCTCTGCAGATAATGGGTAATTTTAATTTTACATTCTCTGTAAGTTGTGTTGTGTAGTGTGGAATGCTTGTTTATTTTATTGTATAAATGTGCTGCTAAAAAAAGTGTGTGACGCTGTGCAAATGTTGTTTTACATAGTTTTGTGTTGAATATATTATGTTTAAGTCTTCTATTTGTTAGGTTTGAGCCAGCGCGTTTTGTGAAGGACAACTTTTTGTATGTAGAGTTTCCTAACAGTGAAGACTTCGCAATCTTTGTAGAGTTCAGTGGTTGGAAACCTATATGGGTGGGAGTAGGCTACCTTGAGCACAGCTCTCTGTGCTCTTTCCAACGGAAGTAGATGTGTCTTAGCGGATCCACCCCAGGAGTCTATGCAATATGTTATTAATGATTGGCATAATGCGTAATATACCGTTTTTAGTTGAGCTTTATTCGCCGCGTACCTACCGTATGTTTTTAAAGACTGCAATAAATTTTCGTATTCTGGCTGTCAGTAGGTTAATGTGAGGTTGATAGGACAAATGTGAATCAAGTGTCACACCAAGATATTTAATAGTGTTGCACCTTTCCAAAGTTGGACAAATACATTTTGATGCGTCAATTAACATAAAATATAAGTAGGTAAATATTATAATTTGGTACATTAGTAATAAGATATCATAAATATAAATAAGCGTTAAAAATTATAAAATAAAAAAAATAGATTAATTAGTTAGGTTAGGTTAGTTGTTAAAGAATTTTTAACAAAGGTACTATTACAAAGAGTACGAAATCTGCTTTATATAAACGAGACGTTCATATTTATATTGTCATGCCGTATTTGAGCTTCCAAAAGAAAAGCCTTGAGTTTGACTCTAAAATTGTTGGAACTTTTAACATTTCTTATTGGTGGTGGCAGGTTATTCCAACACTTAGTAGCGGCATATCGAAAACTGCCTCTGAAGGCCTGTGTCTTGTGACATTGAGTTGACAAATGAGTGGCGCACTGCCTTTTGGCACCATCAGGTCTCGTAAAGGGCCAACTGAGTTTGTCATAAAGGTATTTAGGGGTTTGATAGGAAATTACACCAAAAAGCAAACAAGCTAGATGCAGCTTGCGACGGGACTCCATTTTCAGAAGACGATTCTTATTTAGGAAAGGCTTTACGTGACTTCTAGGTGGAACATTGAAACAGAACAATAATTAATTAATAATTAATCAATTACTTTTGATTACTTAATGTATTTTTTTGCATAATCTAAAAAAAAATATTAGCATTCTGCACTCCTTCTCTATAAGTGTGCGAAATTGCATACTCCTCCGTCCGGGCAATTTTCGTAAAAAGGGGTACAAAGTTTTTGCTTCACGTATTAATAGGTATATATAGATATAGATGAATGCTTTCATTAACTTGGTTCGGACTGATTCAAATGAGCCCAAACACGGGTATTTTACCTACTCTTATTCACTAAAAAGTTCCATGGAATAGTTCCGTACTCCAAATCAGCTCGCTCACCTAATAAAACACTGTCATTCTTGACTGGTATACCAAGTTTCAGCCCAATCGGCCTATTTGTTGAGGAGTTCCGGAGAACAGCACTCTGGCCCCATCATCAAATCAGCCTGTTGTCACATAACATGTCTAGAACTGATCGCTCGCTTTGCTCACTCGGACGGTAAAATCTGGGGTGACCTTTATGTCAATGTCATAAGATACTCAATACGATGATTCACCACGACTCTACACATATTGCACAGACGTTAATTGTATAGTCAGTTTTTATTTTGATTCCATTATTTGTATAGGATAAGTCTTACTTATCATTATATCCTCATTCTTAAGATCTTTGTTAGCAAAGACTTGAGTTTTGAGAATATCTTGGAGATAGCGTATCATTTTATCTACAATGTTAATATTTACACAATAGGCACCTACATACCTACTAAAAGGTACCTACTTAGTTCACAGCCACGCTCCGTTATTTTAAAACTTGGTCAAGATTTTTTAAAACTTATCAGCAAGTAAATAATAACTAGTAAAGGTGTAAGGTAGGCTCTAAATAAATAATGATAATAGTTAGAAACTTATATCTAACTATGTCAGAAGGATGTAACATTGGTTGGGCCTGACAAAACATAATATAAATTCTAATCGCGAAAGGATAAAAAAATACTGGGTAAGTACAGCATGGCGATTATGGAACTCTTGATACTTTACTAATCTGATCTTTACTAATATTAACTGTAACATATACTTGATTCTAACTAGGAATCCCTATAGTAAAATATGAAACATAGTTTATTGGGATACCTATTACCAATTATATCAACAGCAGGCCGCCATTTTGAAAATAGTTGTAAGTGAACCCACACGAATTAGGTACCTAGGTAGGTCCCTACCTGCCAGCAAATTTAATTAGACTCAATTTGAGCAATTCCATCTGACTAATTCACTTTTATTTGTTTTGTCTGGACCATACAAGGTCGCGCACTTATCTTCATATTAATAAATAAATAGGTAGGTACCTATACCTAATCTTAATTTCTTGCATGAAATTTCGTTTCAAGAAACACACCTACATATAATGCTAGCAAGATTAGTGCCACCCAGCACATTAGGTACCTGAGTAGCTAGGTAAGAATTTTACCAAGTAGGTAGACAAAGAATAGAATAAACTATTTTTAGAAAACTTACTTTAAGTGCACGTTTTGTAATAGACAGCAGCTGTTGTTAACCAGATTTACAACTTACCTAGGTACAAAGTTTATAATTGCGTGGTCTGTGCGCCGTAGGTACCTACAACGCAGGTGGCACCAACCCAGGTTCGAGTTTCAAAACAACTGTGCTACTATGTACGCGGAAGCACCTTAGCCGGTGACATTTCATGAGAAATTCTTGTTGCTAGAACCTCGTTGTCCGACATCGGAGCATAGTTTATAGCGTCTTCAAACTGGGAATCCAATTAACAAACTGTGTGAGGCAATTCGATGATTCATTCATAGGCCTTATGGACGACAACATAGCCGGTCTAAAATATAAACGCGAAAATATTTTAGACTCTTGTTAAATTACTCAAATATAGGCAGGTAAGGGTTTTACAATTTAAAATAGCACCTCTACCAGTTATTTCTTTTACTTTTAGGGTTTCATACCTCAAAAGGAAAAAATAAACCCTTAGAGCATATCTGACTGTCTGTATTTCAAGACCCGTTTACTCAGAAACACATCGAGGTATCACGCTGAAATTAATTTCAAGTAGTATCATTAAATTTTGCTAGAAGCAAGTTCTCAGAGTACAAATAAAGGAAGCATTTGTACCTCTATCACAAACAAAATATGTGATACAACCTCTGTGGCTACAACCTGACAACCTGAGACAAATATTTGCAGATCATACAAATATTTGACCCGCGGCAGGAATCGAACGCTCAACCTTCTGCGTCTCAGCTGGACCTTAGCCCAGTGTGCCACAGAGATCGTAATTAAGTACTTACTCAACTAAGTACTTACCTATTTGGCTATTCATATACGAGTGATTCAAAATAATTGTCCAAACTAGTTAAAAGAAATATGGAATTATGCCTACTATAATGCCTTATAGGTTGGAGTTCACAGCAGAGGTTGTATACAGGTTAGTATTTGTACCTACCTACCTATAGCAAACCCAGAAGACAACTGTTAACACATGATAGATAAGTTGATATACTTTCTAGTGTGCCTAGCTTGAATTAAATTCTTGTTTATAACTAGTAACGCGAAGTTCTGTAATTAGTCTAACGGTAAATTGCCAGCCGCCTGAGTACCGTAAGCTGGGCAAAAAACCGTTACTCAGGAAGCAGACTGCTGGTTTCCCTATCGTCTCCTTCAGTATCGATTGTCGACCCTACCCAGTTATGAAATCATTCGTTAATATCATCCATCTGTTAATGTATCAAAGATAATTACGTTTTAAAGACTAAAAATAAAACCGATATCATTTATTAATAAATGAAAATTCCGTTTACTGGGATGACATATTTTATCCAGCTATTTTGATTTAAAAACCAAACTACTGAACCGACTTTGATTAAATTTCTATGAGCCCAATCGGAAAGTAGGTAATTAGATCCTTTCACTTTTTTTTTTAAATCAATTCAAACCGCGGAGGTTTGAAACATAAAAAATATAGCAAACATAAAAAAAATATAAGTACTTACAACCGAATTGAGAATCTCCTGTATTTTTTGAAGTCTGTTAACAATGAGAGCGGATCGTATCCTTTTCCATAAGAAATATGGATAGAATCAACGGATGTTTGCATATTATATGAACGCAGTTTTTATTCAAGATGCACTCTTGAATAAAAACGGTTGCACGGTTAGGCAGAGTAGTTACTAGATTATGTAGCCCCATCCCGGTTTTCAAGCGATGCCGACCACCGGTTTTCTCCGTGGATGTGACTTGATTGCGCGTTGTGGTCGGGTCGACTTCTCGAATCACAGCCGCAAATCCCCACACAAGTTACTTATGTAGGTAAATACCCGTACCTAGGTACGTACTTAAGATATGATCCGTGCATAGCGCATTAGCATCGTATTCCTATGCATGGTTTGGTTAGTAATAAGTAGTACCTACTTTAGATATTATTAGCCATAAACTATTATTTTATTCTTTGGCAACATTCATGGACTCATGGTTACGCGTGAAGAAAAGGTCACATTTTTATAGTAGGCAGCAGCGCAACGTGCCCATGCCCATGGCATCCAGCTCTGAGATGGCATCATCAGTACGTAGGTAGGTACCTACTGCAGAATCCTAAAAATAACTCGTGTTGATTTTCGTACTAGGTAGGTAGGAACCCATTCGTAGGATACATATCTATACATCTCGGGTTTGGGTTAGGACGAATTGGCACCTAAATTAACCTAGTATGTAAGACGTTTCGAAGTGTTCCTTGTGATTGTATCGAATAAAGTTTCTTTTGATTGTGACTTAGACTTCGACTATATAGAGATTTTATGTACATTTACATAAGTAATTTTTATTTCCGATGGGCATGGGCGCAAGGCCACTGACTCACTGGGATGGTAAACTGGTCCAGCGAGTCTGCACAAGCATAGTAAATAGTTACCTACTCGTATGAATTTGTGGCGGTCGGTCTCGTTCACGTCTACCATATATGGAGTCTTGTACTGCCTGATCGAATCGAAACACCCTTTTCGAAGTATCTAGAAAATATGTATAAGTAGAAAAACATACCTACCTCTACATATAAGTACTTACACAGAGTAACTAACACCTGCATCAACTGATCAAGCAATTCGAGGCAACCCCACAAGGTATCTACCTAAGCAGTTCAAATAGAAAATATTTATTAAACGTCACATACCTATCAAATACAGTGCGAATATAATATAAACTAGTCTATGTACAGTGACGAAAAAAATGCTACCACTCAGCATAATAATATGATACAGAAGTAATATGGAGAGGGGTGACCGGTTCTTATAGTTAGAGAGACAGATGAGTTTGATACTCTTTTTAGACCTTATTATCCTTATTTTGTCTATTGGACGGGATTAAATAGGTACTTATATTAAATAAGTACCTATTTAATCCCGTCCAATGTATTTGATAGGTATGTGACGTTTAATAAATATTTTCTATTCTATTCTATTCTATTTGAACTGCTTAGGTAGGTGCCTTGTGTGGTTGCCTCGAATTGCTGGATCAGTTGATGCAGGTGTTAGTTACTCTGTGTAAGTACTTATACCTAAGTATTTAGAACCTATTGTTTTAAAATGAAACACAAGTTTATCTGATTTATATTTAAATATCACGACTTTTGCCTGGAAAAACTAGAAAAAAACAAGTAAATAACTAACAATAACTTTTAAAACTATCATGGTTTTGCACATAATTTTCACTCAAAACGGGATATTAACCATGATATATGAGTTTTTAGATAAAATCCTGAACTTGTTGAAAGACACTAACACATAAGCTGGTGAATTACAATCCGACAGCTAGAATACATCGTAGTACCCAGAAAATTATAAAGGAGTGCCAATACGCTATAGGAGAGGAACTAACAAAATACCTGTTGCGCCCTAAAAACATCCAGCCACCTAAACTGTATGGTCTACCTAAAGTGCATAAACAGAATGCTCCGCTGCGACCCATCGTTAGTCAGATTGACTCACCTACTTACGAGTTGGCGAAGCATGTAGCGGGTGTGTTGCAACCTTCTGTAGGCCTGACATCATCTTTCGTGAAAGACTCACGTCACTTCATACAGATTCTTCAGCAGACAACGGTTGATGAGAGTGAGGTGATGGTTAGTTTTGATGTGGAATCCCTCTTTACAATCGTCCCTATAGCCGACTGTATGATGGTGATAGAGACTAGAATACAGAGAAATGGTATCCCAGCAGAATATGCCAAGCTTTTATACCATATTCTGGCCACAAACTATTTCTTGTATAGGGAAAATTACTACCTACAAATTGATGGTGTTGCCATGGGAAGTCCCGTCGCTCCCGTAGTGGCCAATATATGGATGGAGTATTTTGAGAACCTGGCTATATGCTCTGCGCCCTTGCCAATGAAGTTGTGGAAAAGGTACGTTGATGATGTTTTCTGTATTGTAAGAGGCAATAAACATGAGATTGAACTCCTTTTGGCATACCTAAATGACGTACATACCAAGATGCGGTTTACGTATGAAATGGAAAGTGATCGAAGCTTGGCTTTCTTGGACGTGATGGTACAGATTCGTGATGATGGTAATTTAGGCTATTCGGTTTATAGGAAGCCTACCCATACAGATCGATATCTCCATGCTGATTCACACCATCACCCTCGGCAGCTTAACTCGGTTGTAATGTCTCTCACGAACCGTGCTTTCGACCTATGTGATAAGTACTCCATAAAGAGTGAGCTAGCTCATGTTCAGCATGTCCTACGTAAAAATGGATATAAGCTTCGATCTTTTCCAGTTAGACAAAGGCCTAAACCCCACAGATGTATAGTAGAACGAAAACCTGCTTTTCTACCGTACATCAAAGGAGTGACGGACAAAATTACGAAAGCCCTGCAAAAATTGTCCATAAAAACAATTTTTACGCCTTTAAAGAAGATCTCACACTACCTGCGCTCACCTAAAGATAAGATTCCTCTTCAAACACCAGGAGTGTACAAGATTGACTGCAGCTGTGGGAGCTCTTACATCGGCCAAACAAAACGTACCATAGCTTGTCGAGTGACAGAACACATCCGGGCGGTCAAAAATATGGACACACAAAAGTCGGCCATAGCTACACATCTACTAGAATCTGGCTCAAACCACTGGATCGAGTTACACAATCCACAGGTAATCTCAACTGAAAAACATTACATCCCAAGATTGGTACAAGAGACAATAGACATTACCAAACACAGGAATTTCAATCGAGAAGACGGTTTTCAATTGTCTGGAGCCTGGAACCCTGTGGTGAGGATGTGTGGAAATCGTAAAAGTGAGGTACCGGTTATGCGTCCAGATACCGTGAGTGTTGTGTGTCGTAATCGTGAACGAGTTGTTAGTGACAGTGAAACCGGTAGTAGGGGTAATGTTCGCAGTAAAAGACTGAGAAAGAGGGTAGACCGTTTTGTCTGCCAATAACATCCACCCGCAAAGACTTCAGTTTATCTCGTGATCATGGCGCATGCAACTGTGCCGAAATATCGAGAAGCAGAAAAACTCATATATCATGGTTAATATCCCGTTTTGAGTGAAAATTAAATAACTAACTTTCAACCTAAAATTAACGATTAATTACAAATTCGGCCTAAATCGCGCGTGGCCACGGCCAAGCGCTGTAAAACTCACGCCATATGGTAGCGCAATACGTACTGACAAATTCAGAGGATAAAATCTATTGCAAGAATGACAAGGACCATACTTTACATACACCTCACGCCTCTAGCTAATTATGTGATTTTAAGATACGATACGATACTATCAATATCGTTACAAAGCTTTGCGATTATATCGCGTATCGATACAAGCAGTAACGATACATTGCGATGCAGAATATCGATACAAAGTAAAATATCGGGCATCGCTAAAGATTAAAGACAGTGGGAACGACTAATAAACATATAACTCTTCTTCTTTTCTGATCTGTCTTGTCGACAATTTGCCAGTGTCAATTGATTTTTTGATAATATAGTTCTTCTTCTTCTTTGTTAATGGCATGTGACATAATAATGTCAATTTTGCCAGTGTCAAGTGTTTATGTTTGTTTATAGTCAATTTATTTGCTAAAGTCTTATTCGATGGTCAATTGTCAATTCTAGACATCACGCGGAAAGGCCGTCTAAAATTTTCTTGGGATTCCTCGTCGTTCAAATCACATACACAGTTAATTCAATTGTTCATACTTGTCCCATGTAGTCACAACTTATTCATCAAATTCCACTAAGATTACTGAATAAAACATGCAATAAAACAAGTAAGAAATATTAAATTAGCAGTTCTACGTTACTTCATGAAATGACTAACGAAGAATAGATAATATCTTAGTCTTAGTCGATGGTAATGTGTCAATTCTAAATGTCATCGCGAAATGGCCATCTGTAACTTTCTCGGGATTCCTCGTCGTTCAAATCACATTGCACCACAATACACTTTTAAGTCAATTGTCCACACTTGCGCTATGAAGTCACAATTTATTCATTAAAATTTCGCTAAGATTAATGAATTAAACAGGCAGTAGCACGGGAAATAAATAATTATTTTAGAAGTGCTATGTGCTTAGTGTTACTACATGAAATGACAAACGAAGAAATCCCATCTATAGCTCTCATTTGCGTTGCTCAGGAGCGGGTAAAATAAATTATATTCTTTTGACATTGACAGCATTTAAATGATAAACACAAACATGACATTTGACAGCCAGCATAGTGTCAACGTCAATTAGCTTATCACATACAGTCAAGCACAAGCTCAAGCAGTCAGCCAGTCAGTCAGTCAGTCAGTCACACTAAACACTACACACACAAGAATTGGTGAGTTTTTCCTCTCTCTCCTCGGTTCATATTCGTTTCATGGGTGCATTTGCAAGTAAAATTTTTCGTTCCACAGCAATGGCGAGTTCTCCTGAAATTCAACAGCTCATTAAAGACGCTATTTCTCAAGAAAAAGTGGTGGTATTTTCGAAGACGTACTGCCCCTACTGTACTTTAGCCAAAGATGTAAGTCAAAACCTAGCACCAAATTTGATATGACTCATTTTCACATTATATCAGGTCTATGTGACCTTTGTCATACCTATCTATAATTATAGAATTAACAACTTGTTATCGACATTATCATAATCATACATCATCATGTTATGTGTATTCTGGCTGAACCTCTACTTTTTCAAGCCTCCCTTATTATCAAATAATTTGATTATGATGTATCCTTTCCAGGTTTTCAGCAAAGTTAAGCAGCCAATAAAGGTTATAGAGCTGGACCAGCGTGAAGATGGGGGAGCCATTCAAGCAAACTTAGCTTCAATATCTGGCTTCAAAACCGTGAGTGTATTTTTGTAAATGATGATCTCACGTTAACCCAGCGAGCATGTGGCAGGGTATGAAATACCCAAGATGGCACAAGAGTATTTTTTAAATATTTCATAAAAACTTAAGTTTAAATGCTGAGTAGCTAGAAAATTAGGAAGCGCAAGAAGAGATAGTGGTGTGATTTAAGTGCAGCATGACACAAAGACCAGGATGAATGAGAGCCAACCTATATGTGGTATGTTAAAAACTGCCACACACTTTACATAGTGGTTTTTTGTAACAGTTTTTACATGGTTTTGTTAGTTTAGTCGACATTCATATAGTTTGATGTTTTTTTTAGGCATTTGTTTTGTCATAGATACTAGATATTTTTTTTCTTAATTGTGTTGTATTGTTTATTAAAATTACAAATAAAAAATTCTACACAAAACATTACAAAACAAGTGCATTAAAGTCTAGGCAGAGCATACCCTGCCACATACCTAATGAAATTTTTATGACCACATGCTCGCCAGGTCAATAGTAAGTATCTACCTAATGTGTTATCGATCTAGGTATATAGATTGTGAGTTTTGGTTTCCTCTGTGGTTTTTTATTGTTTTTACATTTAAATACTTGTTAATCTACTTGGATGCTTTAACCCACCACTAGTGACATCAGTGTGACTTACATTAGGTATTTTACTGATTTCTCTCACCGCTATTGAACGGCAACTTTATAGGTCAGCAAAGACCAATTACAAGCACCTAGAACACTATAAATAACCATATTTTTCACCTACCTTTTTAAAATACGTTTATCTTTCTAATTTCCACATAGGCATGCATCTAATATTATTTCAAACTCAGTTTTTGAAATTGAATAAATTATTTGAAGCACTTGTGTCACTTTTGAACCCATAAGTTGTATGTACATTATAACTTCTATTACAGGTCCCGCAAGTTTTCATCAATGGTAACTGTGTTGGTGGAGGCTCTGATGTTGAATCTCTCTACAAATCGGGTAAACTGGAGCCCCTGCTTATTGGATAATTATATCAATCTTTATACAACTCACAAAAAAATGCAGTGATATAATTATAAAGAAAATAACTTAAGTTGATTATATTTTATGAGTATTTATGGTACTTACATAATGCTTTGTATACTTACATAAAGTTAAAGAAAATTTAAATTTGAAATTAAAAAAGTACAATTAGATTTATTTATACACGCTTTGAATGCATTTAAATGTTTGTTTATCGACACAAAATGATATTGATATTGTTAAAAACAATTGTTTAAAGTTGTGTTTTTTAAATTCATTTATTTATAGCTATAACAACTGAAATTACTGTAATTGGTAAGTAATAAATTAGTATTGTATTTTTTTATTAGTGATGTCCATAAGCAATAAAGAATTACTTGTCTTTGAGATTAATGTGTATAATATAATTGTAAATAATTACACCTTATAAATCAGTGCAAGTAGATAGTAGTATTGACTATTCAACTAAGACTTTTATTATTAAACAATCACTTGGCAAAATTGACATCATTATGACTAGAGATGGGCGCTTACCCGGTAAAAACCCGAACTTTGGGTTTTTACCTTCCCATTTCGAATTAATACCGGGTAAAAATTAAATGCATCTTTTTTTTGAAGTTCAACAAATTATATATGCTTTTACTTCTTAGTTTTTATTCCTGTTTATTTATTTGGGGCTGTGTATAAATGTCCGCCACTATTAATTTATTATTTTATTTGTTTATTTAGTATTAAGTCGAATAATAAACCATAATAAGTAACATAATAACATAACATAACCATAATAAGTAAAAATATTTTAACAAATAAGTAAATAAACAACGCTAGAAATCTACAGAAAGCTTTCGAGTTAGTAAAAAAACCAGCCAAGTGCTAGTCGGACTCCAAGGGTTCCGTACAAACCTATAGGTATATAAGTAAAATTTCACCCATCACGACAATCGAGTCATAGTTGGATGGTGTAACTAAAAATTTACAGTTTTCGCAATTTTTCCTTTATCTGTGCTATAAGATGTTGCTTCGTACCAAATTTCAAGATTCTGAGTTCACGGGAAGTACCCTGTAGGTTTGGATTCCCTTGCGAGTTGCGAGTTTGAATATATGCGACTTAAATTGCTGTTTCTCTTGATTGCATTGACATAGAAGTTTGATTTTGTTACAGCTTAAAGGTATAGACTTGAGTATTTTATATGAATTTCAATTTAATACCTCTACGCGTTCGCGTTAAAATTATTAAAAATATTTTTATTACATGATGTAACTAAAAATGTACGGTTATCGCAATTTATCCTTTATCTGTGCTATAGGACGTTGCTTCGTACCAAATTTCAAGATTCTGAGTTCAACAGCTTTAACAGTAGACTTGAGTAGGTATTTGATATAAATTTCAGCTTGATACCTCTACGCGTTCCTGAGAAAATGTTTCTTGACAGACAGATGGACGGACGGACAACAAAGTGATCCTATAAGGGTTCCGTTTTTTTCTTTCGAGGTACAGAACCCTAAAAACAGCAATCCACAAATAGTTCCTCTCAATTGTGCAGCACATACTTTGAACTTGTTAACTCATGACATCATAAAATGTGAAATTGTAAAAGCAGTTACTGAATTAGCAACAGATGTTATAAAAAGAATAAAAAAAAGTCAAGTCTTGAGTTCATTACTGAACAAAATTGTAAAAGAAAAGAAAAGCGGAGAAACATTAAAGTTGCCAGTAAAGACACGGTGGGGTAGTCATGTAGCCGCCCTAAAAAGTCAAAAATATACAAAAACAGCTCTAATGGCCCTAGCCGTACATGAAGCCACGGTACTATTGCCTTCAGAAACAAAGTCTACACTTCTTAATGTAAATTTTTGGACAATGATAGAAGATTGCCTTGCAATTTTGGAACCGGTTACAGGACCTATATTCAAACTTGAATCAAATGAATGTAATATCCATAACATATTCACCACATTCAAAGATATCAAATCAAAGATGGAATTCATTTTGCCCAATATTAACTTAAATGATGAACACAAACAATCGATCTTGTATGCAGTTGAAAAAAGTTGAAAAAACATATTTTTAACTCATGGCGTAGGGGTTTCCTACGTAGTATTAAGGCTGCCCTACTTACTACGCATTTTTAAAAGTAATTAGGTTTTTTTTTTAATTGTAAAATATATGTCGAAATTTTACCCGGTATTAACAAAAAATACCCGTTTTGCTTCTCATATCTGTCAAAAAAATTGACAGATATGAGAAGAAAGATTCTCATTTCGATAATATCGTAAAAAGCACCCCACGCTTTTTTTTAAATAAAACATTTTTTTCTTACTTACATTTATTTAAATTTATTTTCTATTTTTTAGTTTGGTTTTCTATATAAAGCCTGTTTTTTAGTTTTTTTAAACTATTATTTATTCTTATTGTAGAACTTTTATACCCGGTCGTAACTTCTAAACGAATGGTTGCGCTAACAAACTTCATCCCCTATTTTGCCCCTTCAAGGTGGTTTTTGAAAGAAACCAAATTTCATTAAGATCTGTTCAGCCCTCTAGCCGTGAAAACGTATCAAACAGAGACACTTTCGCATCATTACATAGTATAAAACAAAGTCGCCTCCCACTGTCTGTCCCGATGTATGATTAGATCTTTAAAACTATGCAACGGGTTTTGATGCGGTTTTTTTTAATAGATAGAGTAATTCAAGAGGAAGGTTTATATGCATAAAACATAATACTTATAGTAGAGAAACACTGATAATTTTAGACGTTTCTTATGTGATGTCATAAATAAACACATTTTTTTGCGCTTACATTGCAAACGCTGGCTGAACCCTACGAGATAGATCAAAATAATGTACTACAGTATTGTACACCTTAAAAAGGTCTACACAAAAGTCCGCAATGGTATATGTCTATCTCTTAGTCTATGTTATTCTCTTAGATAACGTTGTATATAAAGACATTCTGTAGTATATTTAGTATCAGCATTGCACCCGAAGCCGGGGCGGGTCGCTAGTTTATAATATTACTAGCTGTTGCTCGCGACTTCGTCCGCGTGAATATCAGTTATCGTGGTTGGATTAATATTATTACAATAAATAAATAAATAAATAATGCCGGACATTTCACACAGCATCATCTGGTCCCAAAGTAAGCAGAGCTTGTGTTATGGGTACCACATGACTGATATACTACTTATATACTTTTTTTTTAAAATACATACATATTATACATAGAAACACCCAGACCCGAGACAAATAGTTGCAGATCATACAAACATTTGTCCCACGGCGGGAATCGAACCCGCAACCTTCTGCGCCTCAGGCAGGCTTTCGCCCACTGCGCCACAGGGGTCGTCAATGTCCTTCCTTGAGGTTTAAGCTTACTTAATACCTACTATATTTCGTCAATGTCGATTCATTAGTTTAGCTGTGAAGTCGTTGCAAATAGATAGACAGGCAGAGTTACTGCGCGCGTGAACCCGAACATACATATTTGATCATATTTGATGCGGAGTTATTTAAAAATTATGATACCTATGATGTTGAATGAAATCATGTGATGTCAAGGACAATTTTGTTCACAATTAAATGCTTGTGATTAATAACATATTTATTTGGATAAGGATTGATATAGGTAATGTTGATAAAACTCCTTCGCAAGTAATGCATTAATATCGAACTAATGTAATTACCATATAAAAGGTTATAGTGACCCAATCTTAAAAGATAGACATATCCCGTCGCTGACTTTTTTTTAGATAATACATAATTGTTGCGTAACTTAAACCGTTTACGCAGCGCACGCAACGGAAGCTCTCAAAAAGGAATATTTTTTCCCGTTTTTGCAACATTTTCCATTGATGCTTCGCTCCTATTGGTCGGAGCGTGATGTTATAAAGCCAAAACAAAAATATTTTTTTAATTTAAACCAGTAGTTCCTGAGATTAGCACATTCAAACAAACAAACAAACAAACTTTTCTGCTTGATAATATTAGTTATAGTCTATAGATTAAATTGGATAAGGATTAATATCATGATACGAATGTCATTTAGATTCTACTCAAGTTTTGATTGACTAATTGTGACTAGCTGTTATTGTGACACAACTATACTAGTCATAGCATAGCTAGTCATATAGCCTTGACGTTTTTGTTGGTAATGATGAGTATCTACTATAAACATGTCGCAGCGCACGCCAAATAATGTATTTTTAATGCAAATTTGTGATGCTTTGAAAGTAAAGTACCTACACCCACGTTACTCGCTGATGATTCTATTTGTGAATAAATTTGTAAAATTGGTTCAGTAGTGTATCCATTAAAAAGAAATATACAAACATACGAAAAATCTTTTTTCACTCTTATGATATTAGTTTAGACGAGTAGGTTTTAACTTCTCAGTCTCGAATTCAAGGTTTCATAAAAAAATTGACAGCACGAGCGCCTTAGACAAGATAGCGGCAAAAATAAATTTACATTCCACAGGTAACCTATTTATACAAACAAGATCTGTCATATATCTCTATATATATATAAATCTTCTGTGCGTGTGTTTGTAATTAAACTTCTCTTAAACGGCTGGACCGATTTTGATATTTTTTATTGTGTTCAAGTGGATTCGAGAATAGTTTAGATTTACAATTAGATAAAACAAAAATATTTTTAAAACGCGCGGACGAAGTTGCGAACGGGACAGCTAGTAAAATATAAGTAAGTAGAACTATATTATATAAAATAATTTTCACTCAAAACGGAATATTTACCATCTTCTTCTTCTTGCGTGTCAATGAATACAACTAGATTAGGTTAGAGCAGAATATTGCCACCCTCACTCCATCGTCCATGGCGTCCATTAGGTCAACCCTTGTGCAGGTGTAAGGGCACAAGGGGCAGACGAGTAGATGAGACATTGTTTGGATGGGAGCTCCGCAGTCGCATTGGGCACAAGCAGAGTTGCGATAGCCCCATTTGCACATGCTTTCTCTACAGCGGCCGACTTGGGTCCGCAGTCGGTTTATGGACTTCCAAACAGACCATTGAAGATCACGTCCGGGGGGCAGGTGTTCCTGCGATCTAAAGTCGTGGTGGTGCTGGGTGGTTCTTCTTCCAGATCGCGATCTTAAGAGTGGCTGGGTGTTCTTCGGCCGCTGTAGTGGAGTGCAAAAAACTTCTACGGCTTTTTAATCGCGCTTTTGGAGGCTGCTTTCCGTAGAGGGGATGTCGGTAATTGTTTTCCTGCTTCGACTTTTCCATTGCACACGCGATATCTCGTCGTACAGATGGGGGAGCAATGCCTGCAAGCAGGTAGAGCATGTTCAGTGGAGTCGGTTTGAGGCAGCCAGTTATCGTGCGGCAAGTTTCATTAAGCGCCACGTCGACTTGCTTGGCGTGAGCGGAGCGGTGCCAAACAGGGCACGCAAATTCGCCGGCTGAATAGCATACCTAATGCCATGCCGGTTGTGCGCAACACGTCAGGTGACGCCCCCCATTTAGTGGTGGTCAAACGGCGTAGCAGGTTATTGCGTTTACTCACTTTTGCTTTGGTTATAGAGCAATGGGTTTTGAAGCTTAAAGTCCTATCCAAAGTAACCCCGAGGTACTTTGGGTGCGAGCAATGTTCTATCTTAGTACCCTGCCAGCGTATGTTGAGCGTGCGATTTGCTTGGTAGTTGCGCAAGTGAAAAGCACTTACATGGGTTTTGGAAGGATTGGGTTTGAGACCATTCTCTTCGTAATATATGCTGAGTTGGTTCAAAGCCATCTCCAAGTTTTCCTCCGCCTCCTCAAACGTAGTCGTCTGTGTAGCCAGAGCCAATTCATCCGCATATAGGAATCGCTTTGTTAAGGGGGTACTAGGCTGATCGTTGGTGTATATATTGAACAGAGCTGGGGCTAGGACACTTCCTTGAGGAAGGCCATTTTTTTGGTTATGCCACCTGCTTTTTCCTGAGTGCAAATGTACCTGAAAGCGACGGTTGCGTAGTAGTTCTCCCAGGATATGGATAAAGCCTACATCGTTGGTAACGAGTTTCACTTTGGTTAGGAGTCGACTTATGTTCACCGTGTCATAAGCTGCTGACAGATCTACAAGAGCAAGACCCGTTACTTTGTTTGACTCAAAGCCACTTTTCATCTGAAAAGCCTTCTATGTTTATAGAAACAACTGTCAATGCTGGCATTAATAGTTGGTGATGTTGGCCCTTAGGGCGTTGAGGTTGTTGTTGTTGTTGTTGTTGTTGTATTGTTGTTTATATTTACCATGATATACACATATATATATATATATATATATATATATATATAAAATATGTATATATATATATATATATATATATATATATATATATATAATATCAGGACATAAACAGATTATCGAAAGCTACACGCAGTGGCGGCGTAGCGTGTTGCTTGGTCTATGCCTGGGAAATCAATACCTACATTGGAGATAGTGTTTCGGAAATGGAATATGGATATATTGTTAAATTTGTTTTTGTATTTAAAAATATTATATAAGTATCTATCATTCATCTGGATCCCAGTACAAGATAGTACAAACTATGCTTAGTTTGAGGCTAGATTGTGTTGTGTGGATTGGCCAACTATATGTGATATTTGTTATTATACCTAACAAATTATATATTTAGTTTATTTTAGATAATGTCGGATACAAAGGTAACTTGCTAAAAAGTAATCCTGCTATATTATAAATGCAGACTTCGATTTGTATAAAGTAAATAAATAAATACACAATGCAGGACATTTCACACAACATCATCTGGCCTCAAAGTTAGCAGAACTTGTGTCCAGTCCACACGACTGATATATTACATAATACTTTTTTTTGTTCAATAGTTCAGACCCGAGATAAATACTTGCAGATCGTACAAACATTTGTCCCGCCGTGGGAATCGAACCCGCAATCTTCGGATCTCTCACAAATGTCGTCAAATCTTGCTAATAATCTGGAACCCTAAAATGGAATTTATGACACTTTTTATGAAAGTAACACGCGTGCAATGACGCCACGTGCAGATTCTTATTACACAAATATAAATTTATAAAAATCTGCCACCCCACGAGGTGAGTGCACAATCGGTCGAATTAATTCTAGAGATTTCTTCATAAATCCTGGGCCTAAAGTCACTTGTCCCCTAAATGGTTTATTACGCACGCGGGATGAAAACATCAGACGCGCTCAAGGCCACTCGCAGAACCTTCCCGGATATCGCACGAAGTATAACTCCTATGTCATTGATAAAAGCGTCGTTTTTGCGTAACGCGTCCATTCTGTCAATTATATGTAGTAAAGAGTGTGCGAAGGAGAGGCATGAAGCAGCCCTCCGATGACGCGACCCCAGTTTTGCCGCCCTGGAGCAGTACGTAAGTTCGCCGCTAGTCGGCGCTGCGAGCCCGCCCTAACAACATGCTACTCCATAATTTGCAATAATCATGTAAACAAACTGTATATTTATTATTATTTCGCTAAAACTATCGCGTTCCTGGCTATGTTCGGTGCTGGTTGTGTTTTTATGGGATAGTGGCTGGATTTGAAGCACCATGAGGCTCCGGAGGTGTGTGAGATAGCTTAAGGTGAGTTCTATTTACGTTCTTATTGTTGCCTACGGATTGGGATCTTGATGAATGCTTTGCTTGTGACACTAGTACAGAAGAGCTCGAACTTTGGGCGTCCCTAGGGTGATTGTATTTAAGGTTGTTATTTTGTTATATAGGCATGAATTTATTCATAATGATTGTACCTATTTGGAGAAAAATGCTAGGTAGGCTAGCTACCTACCTTCCTTTTTTCCTCGACGATTTTTTCTAGGTAGCTTACCTAGCCTACGTAGGTTAGTTTTTCCAACAATAAAACAAATTACAAGCGTTGCCATTACCATAGCATTGTTAGTATAGGGTTTAGGTACCTAAGGCTTAGGTTAGAACATTTTAGCTATAAACTACTAAATAGTAAAAAGTCTAGCTTTAAATGATTTCTTGCTCGTAAAAGTACAACTTAGCTGAACAAAGGTAATAAAATGCTATCGACGTCGCCCGCGGGCTAGGCTGGAGGGAAGGTTCATTGGTTCTGGGATAAATCGCACTAAACATGTCGATATAAATCTCGGAGAGTAAACACACAAGGGCTGGACACTCTGTATGTTTTTCCACTCTGTATGAGTTCACAATCTGATTGATATACTAATTACCAAATACTATCTACATAAATACTTTTACAGGCAGTAGGTTTAACAGCAAGAGACCGTCTTGGTGGGTACAACCACAATGCCAGATATTCTGCCTCCAAGCATTACTGTGTTTATATTCGAAGGGACATCACGAAACGTGGAGCAAGTGAAACTACTTGGCAAACAGACAAAATAATGTTTTAGTAGTCAGCGGGTATTTATTGCGTTGCCTTTTAATTTATTCCCGACGTTTAACTTGACTACTAAAACAATGTGAATTCTGATCGCGAATGTTTTAAAAATACTAGAAACAAAAAACTTATTCTAGGGCCTGCAAATTGTGATACCTCCTGCGGCTGACCGCGGTAATTTGAACGTCAATGCCAAAGATAAACTACTAGCAATAACCTTTATGTTATGCCCATTTCGTATCGCGCTCATCATTATACGTGCGTAATTTTTTGGCATATTTGTCAAACGAACGATTTTGATTTGTCTGCACCAAAGACTTACACCAAAGACTGCTTAAAACGTTTCCGTATCAATACTTGTTTGTCGTTTGCTACAAGCATTCGGATGGCAGTTATACAAAAATACAAAGTTAAATAAATACTAAAATTAAAAGAAAAACAAAAACATTTATTTAGCACACACAAAACAAAATAGAACACATGGCCCCAAAGGGAACTTTATACAAACATGTACACAAAAACAAACAAAAAAACAACTATGCGTAAAAATTAGCCCTCCCGCGAACCAATCAACATTTTAGTGTGGCTAAAAGTTTAATCTCAGCATGTGGTACTTCCAGGCACGGAAGTAGCGCTGGTTTTCAGATTGAACCATTTATCGAAGCGACCTCACGAGGCGAAAACATGAAAAAATAAAAATAAATAAATAAATATTATCTAACAGTGTACCTACCTTAACATATTTACAGACATACAAAAATGTACAGAATAATATACAATAATATAAAATACAAGTGAATCAGTTGAGCTACTAAGTTCTGTTCAAAACGATCTACAGATATTATATAATACCTAAATATATCAATTAATTTAAATCATGGTTCGTTATGCTTTAACTAACTGAGTAGAAAATATATAGCGATCATTATATCTTTTAGCACAAAGCCTTACGTTTAGTTTCATTTTAATCATACGTAAAGTACGTAAGGCTTTGTGCTAAAATATATAATGATCGCTATATATTTTCTACTCAGTTAGTTAAAGCATAACGAACCACGATAATAAAATCAATAAACCAAAACATTAAATAAATAAATAAATAATGCCGGACGTTTCAGACAGCATCATCTGGCCCCAAATTAAGCAGAGCTTGTGTTATGGGTACCACATGACTGATATACTTAAATACTTTTTTTTGTAAAAACATATATGTTATACATAGAAACACCCAGACCCGAGACAAATAACTGCAGATCATATAAACATTTGTCCCGCGGCGGGATTAACTATCTACCTATCTTGAGATTGATTCATAGTGGTTAAGTATCTGCCAAATTACCTTTTATTATAGGACTCTTAAATAATACTCACGTTGAAAGGAGCACAAAGGAAGTAAACCTTGAAGCAAACATTCACAAACTCGATAAGTATGATAATACACCAAGGGCTGCTTTCCCTAAAATGCGCAAGTATCTAACTTGCTACGAATAACGCGGAGAAAAACTCTACCCATTGAATTAAAACGACTTACTCGTTCCCTTCCCGTACAGTATTTCAGTGTACGTCAGTAGACGTCAGTTAAGGGTTAGGGGTTTGGGCGGGCGGGAAATGCTACCTTCGGATAAAAGGCGGGCGGCAGTCGGACGCCAGCTCAGAGCGGCAGTAGCTCTCAGCTACAGAACGCTACGGCTCGTGGACCGCGCTACGAGAAACTTTTACCGAGTTTTTACGATTATCCCTCCAGTTGATAAACTAATAATTCGTGGGTCGCTGTCTTATAGTGAATATATTTAACTTGCAACGATTCATTAAACTTATATATGATTTTATGGCAGTTAAAATAATTGGTAAGCTGTTTTAGAATATACTATTAACTTATTATTATTTGTAAGTGAAAAAGTGTTCGACTAACTTATGTAGGTGTAAATAAGAGGTATTTAAACTGCTTTTAGTTGTATAACAAAAGTTAATTACTTAAGTATTGCACCTTACTTAAGTAATCACTAAATGTTCAAATGGTTTACGCGTATTCATAAAAGAAAATTAAAAAGGTAAAAAACAAATCAATAATTTAAAAAATTACATACAAAACTGCCCAAACCATAAATTGAATTACCAGCATATGTTATGCGAAGATTTTTGTATAATACCTACATCAATAATATTAGGTACAATAGTAGTATACTGTATAAAATGTCCGGATTTTTTTTAATTTTTTTTTTTTTATTAGTTAGGTGCTTATACTTAAATAGATAGATTAACTCTTTATTAAAGTTTTTTAAACTTACGCGATCAGAACACATTATTATAAATACTTACGGGTATTTATCGCGTTTATTTACCTATTTTTCCCGACGTTTCGACAGGTTTACACTCTGTCGTGGTCACGGGATGACGATGATGGTCGGGAAAAATAGGTAAATAAACGCGATAAATACCCGTAAGTATTTATAATAACTCTTTATTGTATACAAAAAGAACATAGAAGAAATAATAGAAATAAAATTGTAAAATGGGAGGCCTATAGAAAATAAATAAAGACGCCAAGCGCATTTGACCACGCGCAATAATGACTTCCAAAGTTAGTAAGTTAAAGTAAGAACAAGAATGAGTAGTGGTCAGGGTCAGAAATCAATTCAACACTATTTGTAAGCAAAACATACTTACTTACATTTATTTACAGAAATAATTACCTACAGATATGTACAGAATAGTACACAATAATATAAAATACATGTGAAACAGTTGAGCTATCAAAAGAACGTTTAAAACGATCTATAGATAACTCAATTGATTCAGATCACTGCCAGAATGCAGCGTTCTCAAGACCTTAGCGGCATTGCCACGTTGAATGGCAATGCTAATACGCTCTGCTAGATAGGTGCCAGCTCAAGCAAAATAAAATAATGTAAGGTCTTTTACCTTTCATGTTTTTTTATTATTTTAAAATAAATAAATAATCCCGGTAATTTTACACAGCATCATCTGGCCCCAAAGTAAGCAGAGCTTATGTTATGAGTACCACATGACTGATATACTACTTATAATTTATTTTTTTGTGATCAGTCTGCTACTCATAATTTTGTAAAGCCTCACTAGCCCGTGATAATTTCTCTTATAATTTCAGTATAAATGCCATTATTATATAAAAGTTTAAAAATATTTAAAATTGGACACTGGACTCTATTAATAATTATGACTTCGAGTCGGAATATTTATCACACGGATATATGTATCGAAAAAAATTAAGAAACCACCTAATATTTTTTAAAGACCTATTCAACGATGTGCCATAAGATGGGGTCGTAAAGTACTTAGGGACAACTAATACATAATTACCGAGCAAATTTTTATTACGATAAAACTACTAGTCTGCAAACAAGAGCTCTGAATGGCTCTTAGGAGCGAACAGACAGACAGACAGACAGACAGACTTAGCGAAACTAACGGGATGCCTTGTTAAACTTCGGAACCGCAACATTGTTAGGTATCTAATATACCGTATGAAATCAAAACGGAGAATTTTAAACACCCCATTATATTCCGGTAAATAAAACGCTTTCAGCACAAACATACCTAACTAAAGTTAAATTTTCCTTTTACTTAGTCTCTCATTTCCATGTCGGGGCGGTCGACGAGGCACTTATCGTTTTTGTCGGGAAACACGCTTGATTTTTATAATAAAAGTCGTTTATTCGCCTTGACGTCGAGTCAGGGTCGCAACTAGGATCCTTGGCGCCCGAGGCATGATTTGTGCTTTATTCGTGCTTGCCATTCATGTCTAGAGCCTTTTATGCGGCTTTTAATGCGATAACTCGACCATTTTATCATAATATTAGGTGAGAAATCTTTATATTTTTTCTGAGTGCAATAAAGTTATGATGATCTTCAGAGTCAGAGCCAACGTCTGGTTTGATTACGTGTAAATCCACAAAACAAGTAGTTAGTCATTCAGAACGGAATTCAGAATTCAATAAAATAGTTCTCGGTTTAACTCACTAACTCACTATGCACTGACAGAACGGGATTTAACGTTAATTTTCGTTTTTTTGTGGATTCACACATTATTGCATTATCAGCATCCCAAATAAGCAAACGTACACTTTCGTTTTTAAAAAATCAGTGCATTTAGACTAATGGAAACGTGAGCATAGCGTACATTTGCGTCTCTGTTTCGTAGAGAGTTGTAAAACGTTCTCTTATTCCTACCCATTGTCAGCCTCAGATGCATCTCTGCTGTAGACTCGAATAGCTCTATAAAGTTATGGACGGAAAACAAGCTGGAAGTAAAAAAACCCTCGCTCGCTCGCATGTCAACTTTGTAGTGCGCTCGAGTAAGTACTTGTTTGTAGTACGAGTTTAATAAGGTTTGACTAAACTGCCTTTATGCGGGGTGCTTTTGCAATGCGCGCTTTCGTTTAAGGAGGTTCCCTGAGCACATGGCCTTGCGTGTGTTGTCGACGCCCAAATAGCGAAAAAAAAACAAATTTTAAATTCTTTTATTGTAACAGCAAGTTCAAACAACGTCATGTTTTGAAGAAAATGATCTTTATTACTTTAGATTATAGAAAATTTGATAAATTAATTACGAATAACTTTTAGCTTCGTTTCAAATTGATTTCAAAATTTTACAAAAGACAAAATATAAAAAATATTTTTTTTTGTTTGTCTTAAAAATTATGTTAATTTACAATTTACAATAAGCAACATTTTTTTATTTCAATAATTATCGGATAGCGACAAAATAAATATCTTTTATCCATGCAAAAAATTTGCAAACAAACCGTCGTAAGCATGCAACGTCGCTGAGTGTCTCAAGCACTTTTCGAAAAGAATATAAACACTAATTATGCATCAAATTCAGAGCATATCTTGTTTCCGTAGAATGGTATTTATAATATACTTAGTCCGAAAAGAATATAATCATTCTAAAAGAGGAGTGCTTCATAGTTTATTATTAGTTAGTTCACGACGGCTTTTGAAACAAAGTGATATTTTACAAAAACTTTATGAAAATAACATCGTAATTCTTGAAATATAGACATTCTGCAATTTTGAAAACCTACTTAAGAAGACAAGTGTTTTATACCTACTTATTTCTACAGAAGATAAAACAAGAATTCAAGTTAATCCTGCACTTAAAACAAAGATCCCTAAACCGGTCGTAAATCCCCCGGATGAGCGAATCCGTGATTTTGCGAATTACAAACTTTTGATGGAAAAATATATTAATTAACCACCGCAAATACGTCGGTGGAAGGGAGCTCATCAAAAATGTATAGAATTCGTATGATTTGCATAAAAGTCATTTTATTGCCTCGAAAGACAAACAGAATGGGATATTAGCTGTCGGAATGAATCCTGAATTGCGGTCTGCCTAGCGACGGCTGACTGCTGATGGGCCCGGTGCTACAGTTTATCTACTGTAGGTACTTGGGTACATGGCGGCGCGGTTAAGCGTGTTTTATTGCTTTTATTTCTTGCTGCTTTTATTTTTGTACGAAATAGATTAAAAACATATAGTGTACACATTTAGAAAAACCAAGCAAGCCAAATCCATTAATTACGTGAAGCGAATTTAAGTTATTCTCGATTTTATATCCGTTAACTACTAGAACAATATAAATTCTGAACGCGAAAGTTAAAAAAAATACTTGATTATATTTATTCTAATTTAGTCTACAGAGATATGTGGTCTCAAGAAGAACTACTGGAACTAACATGAAGATACAAAGCATGCAAGGTCATATTTTTTTAAATATTGTCACAACATGTTTTACCGATAGGTGTGCATATTAGAAGAGAGAAACAGAGACGTGTCAAACATGCAATTTATCATTTAATAAATCATTAGTATAATTTGATTCATGTGATGATGCCTTTCATGTTCATGTGGTTTTCAGTTAAATCATCTGCTCCTTCAGCATTACTCTGTCATTCTAAACCGTTGTCTTGCGGAAAAAAAATAGGTACATGATTTTTACCGAGACAGGTGTTTTGGTATTATATCATGTAATTTTTTTTACCTACACGAGAGTTTGGGTGAGGTTCTGCTCGACCCCCTCCCTCCCCCCTATCCTCCCCCCAAACGTCTCACGTAATTAATGGCCGCCCCCCAAACAATAATAACACAATCACAGCAAACTATATCTTCAAAATATTTTTTTTCTGTTTGTGTCTTGACTTAAAGATCTTCAAGTGATTTTTTTATAAGTTCGACCGTTGCCTCATCCTTGGATATAAATGTAATACATCTCCCTAGGTCTCCTCCATCATAATGTTACAGCTGACTGTTTTTCGTCTTCATAATGTTGGACCGATGTTTGACGTATAAGTGAAAATTAGGGCTGACAATTCTAGAACGTGGTGATTTTGCCCTAGGTTTTTACAAACATTTCTGTCAATTATGTACTAGGTATCTAGTTAAAATATAAACTGATGGAAGCTAAGAGTTAGCTGTGTGTACACGAAACGAGGTATTTGTGTCTGGGTACGTATTGTATAGTTTTATTTAGTATAGGTAATTGTATAGTTTTATGTACATACAACATTATATCGGATTTTATACATCCTGTTTTAAAGTTTTACGTTCTGTAGGCAACATCAAACTCTCATAACAAAACTCGGCAAGTATTTCTTTATATTACAGCAACGAAGCAAAGTTAGAACATTAGGGAACTTTATGCATTATGTTTCGGTTTAGTTTTGTGTAAGTAAATATAATATTTTGAGATGAGGTGAGATATATTTTTCAATATTTAAGCTCTTGTGGGCGTTGCCTATGTTTTGGTAATGTGTTAACTTTAACAGTAACCCTATTCATCTACCTAACTTTGTATCCGTTGTAATGTAAGGCTTTGTACCTCGACGATAGATGGGCGGGATCGGGTAGTTAAGTGAGCGTGCATAAATTGACTTTTAGTTTCTAAGATGAACAGAAATCTGCCTAATGGAGCTTCGTCAATTTTAGGGAATAGTTTTACCGAACTGTTAGTTAGAAATTATATCGGTTAGTTCGCAAAACCAAGTGCCGATTCAGTTTGAAATTATCGTGATTTTACAGAATGTTACAAAGGGTTCGGTTTTGAAAGTTGCCGATGTTACCGGGCCAGGTCGAACTATTTAAGGTTAGCGGAGTATATTCGAGTCAATAAATAAATAGCAAGTTGCCAAAGAGCGTTCGTCTGTAAAACTTTCTCAAAGAATGTTAACAAGCGTCTGATGGAGTTTGAAAGTATTCAATGAGCCCCGTGTAATTATGTCGAGCAAGATGGCGCATTCATTAGCTTGTTTCGTTCAATATTCATCAGCCAGAGTTACATTTTTACTTCGCGACTGCCAAATCCTTGCAAAAACACAAATTACATGGAAATTAGACTAAGTTCGTTTCGAGTCCGCAACAAAGGCTTGCTTGGAGTTACGAAGTTTTGTTCTAAGACTGGGTTTATACGATTCAAAACTGCTTTGTCATACTCCGCTGTACAATATTTTAACAAATATGTTCCTAACCTTCTGTATTAACTTAATAATATTAAATAGGTTGTCAAAAATGACTAGAACTTAACTGTATAACTACATAAGTACCTACTGTAATTAATTATCCTTGAGAATGTCTATACATAGTTTAATTACTCTCTACTCTATTATTTATAGACTAGTGTAAATTAAACGTTCTTACGTAACTTTACTTAGTTATCAAGATAATGTTACATCGGAAGTTTTCAAAACTATGACGCTTACATTATTATTATGAGCATGGTAATACTGGCCCTATTTCTTTAATGCTTATTTTGGCTTGGCATAAAATGAACAATGGTCTCAATGATTTGTTTCAGATGCTGAATCGGACGTTACAACAGCTCAAATTAGAGATAACATAGCTTCAGCTTAATTATTCAAACTTCAACCTTAAATAGTACAAAATATCGAACTTATCAAAACCATCACATTATTTTTACAAGGCAAACAGAGCTATTCGAGAAATCAGCTATTTTCTATAATATATTGGTGAGATAGTTTCTATTGCGTAGTTTTATAGGGGAAACAATGCTAAAGGCTCTCATAAAGCATCGATATCTTTGTGGTTGTGATTTCGCTCGGGTTGTGTAGGTAGGTAGCGTAGCGGTTAGTAATGTGTGAAGATAAGGAGGAGGCGAGGAGCGAGGCGGCGGAGAGTCCTCGTAGACTGTGCTGGGCGCGTCGCCCGCCCGCGCCTCTGCCTGACACCAGGGGGCTCTGCTGCGCTAAGCTGCTCAGAAAGAATGGCAAACCTAAAAAGGTAAGTACGCTATCTTACTTTATGAGTTATTCCACGTAGCACGGTATTTTTACGGAGTCCGTCTTAAACTCTGATGAATATATGCGCAAGCATAATAAACGTTGCGCAAATAGAAACATACTTTTAATAGATAACATTTCTTGCAACTTTTTATAGGTAGTGTACCAGATTTAGCTAAGTAATTTCTATGGATTTGATGCGGTATCTACTACTGAGAAATAGTACGGCTCTACTTATAATAAGACTCACCTAGCCATTTCCTTCAAGTGTTACTTCACCCAGTCTAATTAGTAGGTAAGACTTCCAAAACCATTTTCAACTGTTCTAAATAGAACCATTGTGCTTCCTTAAACTTGCTAAAATTACTACAACTTCTATTCTGGTTTCATAATAGTTTCACGAGTAACAAGGGTGTTTCAATCTTGTTATTCGAGTGAAGCATCCGACCCGAAGGAAAGCTGCCCATATTTCAAGGTAGAGCGCTTTTGAGCCCGATATAATCGAAGTTTGCCAAACTTTTGGACGCAGTGGTTCACTCGTTGTAGGTGCTATGTTACTTATGCTGTTTTAGAATCTCTTGCGCTGATTTTTTAAACTCTCTTCTGGACTTTAAAATTAAATCCAGAATAAAATATTTAATTGCTATTGGTGAGGTGCATTTGGGTGATCAATTTGTTGTCATTTGTCTTATAACTATTTACGCTTGTTCAATCCCTACTAATATTATAAATGCGAAAGTAACTCTGTCTGTAATTCTGTCCGTCACGTTTTCACGCCTAAACCGCTGAGCCGATTTTGATGAATTTTGGTATAGAGATACATGGGACCTTGGAGAAGGACATAGGCTACTTTTTAGGTAGGTACCACGCGTGCGAAGCTGTGGGCAGCTAGTATACAATATATCCATCTTTTTACAGAAATTAGAGTAGAGATATTATGTGTTAAGTTCATAACTAGCAAGACAGATAAGTTGGCCGGAGTGCGCCGAGTTGGATCAAATTAGTTCTTGCTGACGTCTCGCTCGGTCGAGTTTGATTAACCCCTCCGGGGAAACGAATGAGCAATGAATAAGTAACCACTCTTGAAAGATATAGAAACACATTGGAATACTTTACGTTTATATTTTGTTTACTCAGTTATTGTCGATGAAGACACTGAAACAGTTTCGATTCATCTAGAGAATCTTCATCAGGGTCTTTTTGATCCGTGGTCCGCTCGTCGTATATCGTATTCAGTGCATTGTATATTCTCCAGAAGAATCGAAAAAGTATCGGTGCCATAATGTACAAAATCATACGTAGGTAAGCCCCCGTTTCTCAATATGTGCACTACAACTTACGGAAGTTTTGATACGTTACGTTTTCTTACGAATGTATACTTTCTTCAACACACTTATGGTTATGGTTATGATTTCTGAAATAAATACCTGTATACTTAGGTACCTACATTACTATATAGTTGTCCTAAAAAATTTAAAAAGAAAGAAAGAGAGAAAAATCATTTATTCAAACCACTACTATCCTTACTAATATTATAAATGCGAAAGTAACTCTTTCTGTCTGTCCGTCTGTCACGTTTTCACGCCTAAACCTCTGAGCCGATTTTGATGAATTTTGGTATAGAGATACATGGGACCTTGGACAAGGATATAGGCTACTTTTTAGGTAGGTACCATGCGTGCGAAGCCGCGGGCAGCAGCTAGTACAATATAAATACAAACAAATAAAACATTTTAAACACTAATGACTAAAACTAAAACAAAGAAGAAAATCAAATGAGTGAGGTCTGAGTGGTGGTGAAATGGCTCACAGCTCAACATAATGCTACTGCATGTTGCCATGCTGCAACGCTGGCTTTCCGTTGAGGCCAATATTTACTTCACGGACATCCTGAACATAGTTTGCTCAATATACCTAAAAATATTATAGTAATTTCCAAAAGATATGGTGATGCAATTTGATTTGTTTTCACCACACTGCTATCGGGTGGTCTATCAAAATACGTCGTAGAAAGATGTTTTTCCTTGAACCAAACAGCATCCGAGAGTGGTGCAGTCTCTATTTTGCAATTCTAAAGTTTGGCAAAGAGGTTTTTCAATCCGACTAATGTGTCTACGTTGACTGAGTATACCTATCTACGTATACCATTTTATAGGTAGGTAAAACTAGCGTATCTATTATTATGGCCGTTTTATAAGCTTTTGTTTTAGAGGCTGTTCTATACCTACGTATATTACTTTACTGCTTTGAAAACCGAAACAGTAACACTACATTTAATTTTTTTTAAAATAGGTCAAAGGCGAAAGTTGCGCCTGGTACCGTAGCTAGGTACCTACATACATCTTTTTTTCACCAACACGGTTCTTTTACCATCGGTTACTATTAGGTATTAGTCTAATCAGGGACGTTATACATTTATAAGCAAAGTATAAAAGAATTGCTCTAACAAAAAGATACAAAAAAGTATTTTTTTATGTAATATAAGTACAAATTAATGGTTTTCGTATGTTTTCCTTTACTTGTGTTAGGAGACCTTGCTTCTTGCCAAACTTCATAATTTTAGGTCAATGGGAGGTACTCAATAGGTTTTGATTTATTGGCGACTGTAGAAATATGCGTCATAATTGACGGTATTTTTTGAACTTGCTTTTTGAAGCTTGATGTTTTTTCAGCTATAGGGGACCATAGGCCTTAGTATCTTTATAATATATTTTAATCTTCTGGGCGTGTCTTTGTCACTAAACTCCTCCTATACGGCTGGACCGATTCTGATGATTTTTTTTGTGTGTGTTCAAGTGGATTCGGGAATAAATAAATATAAATAAATAAATCTTTATTCATTACCTTAGAGCTAAGGGTTACAACAGGTAAAATAATATATATTATTACAATATAATACTTATTATGTAACTATACTTAGTTAACTGTTTACAATATGCCCGAACTAGGAAAACCTGTGTCTCGGGTTGGATAGGACTAACAATATTAACTTATAGGTATGTAAATAAACAAAAAACTGTAAACTTATGTGATAAAATCCAAACCAAGTTTCAAAGAAATCACACCATCCGTTAAAAAGTTCCCATACAAACTTTGACACCCCATTTTAACCCTTTGTTAGAGTTATTTTGAAAAATATTGAAACATGTGTCCATTTATTTTGCATTTTATTTATTCATATCAAATTTCAAGCAAATCGCACCACGCGTTAAAAAGTTTCACACATTAGTTTTTACCCCTTTTCACTCTCTTAGTGAATGCCTTTGCTGTAAAAGGAAGCCACCTTCCAAATTTCAGCTTTCTAGCTTCAGCGGTTTCGGCCCGGCGATGATGAATCAGTCAGTCAGTCAGTCAGGTGAAGCTCTTTTATAGGTATAGATAATACATAATTATGATACTTAATAACACCCAGAAAAACCTATTTCATCACACAAATGTTTTTCCTGGGAGGAAATCGAACCCTCAACCAACAGTGCAGGAGGCAGAGGTTCTACCAACTAAGCTGAGAGGCCAGTCAATGTAATTAATAAAGTTAACGATCAAAGTAGTCACGGTACGGACGTAAAATGCTTATTACAAAATTCACCTCTAGGTGCCACGTAAACTGTCACCCTAATTTTCCTTTAGCGCTAATGAATTTACGTTCAGTTAATTAAGCTTTGCATAATAAGTTACAAAAAATCTGATTTGCTTCCACAAAAAGCGCTGAATTTGCTAATTTGTAATTAAAAGTGTTTGAAGCCCTTTGTTAAAGTTAAATAATGCTGATGAGACGAAAAAATGTTACGTCAAAGAATTTTCTGTCGTTTCCTTCCTTCTAATATTTGGATTTATGTTCTATCTGATTATTGTTTTCAGTTATTAGCTTGTGATGCTAGAGGTGCTAGAATGTCATATAAGAAAAGCAACTTTTTTAAAATTAAGTCTTATTTAAGGGCACCTTTCAACTATAGACCGTTCACCGTAAGTTGTCCCCTGCCGTGTGTCGGCACTATTGATTGTCAAACTTAAGATTCGCCCTGTCACTATTTGTCACATTTTTAAATAGCCATCTTTTTTTTGTAAGATAGTGCTTTCAAAAAAGGATGGCTATTTAAAAATATGTTTAACTTTTTAGTTGAAAGACGTTTATACGTAAGGCCTTAAATTGTTTCCTTTTTCATTTAGATAGGTTATATAGGTAGGTTTTATATCTCTTTTGAGTGCGAACCGTGAACTCGAGCGGCAACGAGCGGACCGCGGATCAAACTCACCCTGATGAAGATTCTCTAGATGAATCGAAACAGTGTCGGTGCCTCCATCGACAAAATAATACGTGAGTAAAGCCCGTGGTTATCAAAATGTATAGGTTTTATATCATTAAATCTTTAAAATTAAAAAAAAACTTTCACTTTCTTCGTCCATGACTTGCTGCTATCTCGACTATCTCGTCCTGCCATCATTTTTGTTGTCCTCCTTCTATTTCTCCTGCCGAATGAGATTTTCCATAAGGTCGTTTTTTGTGTTCATCTCTCGGTTTCTGTATGTATCAAGTGTCCCGCCCATCTCTATTTTAAGGTACCTTTGAAGATTTAAATATCAATGGCAAAGATCCATTTAAATATTAAACCGTATTACATTACCATAATCGCGCTTATCAGGGTATCTTTTCCGACTAGTCCCTTTTCCCGAAATAGTTTGAATGCTCTCTGAAGTTAGTGACAACAATCCGACTTAGGATTGAATTCCATTAAACCTATGCTGGTAGTTTCAGAACCAATCACATTAAGAAACAGCATAAATAAGAGATTGCGACTAACTTTTTAAGCGTCCCGTCCGCGTAAAAAGAAAAAAAAAACAAGGTGGATCCAATGAAATTCCTGTTTTATATCTTCATTCGTAGCAGACAAAGTACCGAACCGTTTTTAGTAGAGCGTTATTTAAAGCAATATGACTGTACTCAACAATAGTAGGTGTTTCGAAAAAGTTTCTATTTTATTTGACTCCACATAAATAAACTTTTTATTTTAATGGAAAAGGCAGGTTTTTCCAATATGTGGTTCATTTATTTTACCTAGCTAGAAAGTGTAATCGCAAGGTCATAAGTACATACTGAGAGAAGAATAAGGAATATATTTGACGTCGCTCATGATGGATGTACGAAAAGATTGATTGATGTAAAACGTAAGTAGGCAGGCAGCTACAACCAAAAATGTAGGTAATTTCACAGTAGCTAAAAGCAATGAGAAAAGTGCTCTGAAAAGCATTATTCACAGGTGTTACATACCTACGAGTAAATACAATTTACAGAACATTTTCAGCACTTTCCACCGCATGTCCAATATTAGAGATAGAGACCTAATAAAAGAATAAACTGATGGACAATGCACACAATGACTAATGACTGAATGAATTCTTATATATTCTTAAATAAATATGATACTTTATGACACCCAGACACAGAACTTATCTATCGTCTATACACAAATGTTTGTCCTGGGAGGGTATCGAACCCTCATCCTACAGCGGAGAAGTCAGAGCTACTACCAGCTGAGTTGACAGGCCAGTCAGATACATACCTTAGCCTTAAACTTCAAAGGGTTTCAGAGTAATCGTCGTAAAGCTAGATTAATGAACCTTCGTCATTGAAAAATCGGTTTGTTAAGACCCTACATAATACCTAGGCTCTAGGTGTCCACATAGGTTTCTCAGTAATAAATAACGCAGGAACAGGGGCGTTGAGGGCAATAACTTACCTCCTCAGTATTTAAGGATTTGCAGACTACGCTGCTAAGGTACTATCGTCGAACGAATGCTCTTTGGAGCCTTGGTATGGAAACGAAACGTAAGTAACTTTTCTTTGACAGTATGAGTAATTAATGGTAGGTATTAAATGAAAATGTTAGTGAAACATAACTTCAGAACAAATTGATCAAGTGCGCGTCGGACTACACAGTGAAGGCTTCCGAAGTCAGTAGGGATATAAATAACAACATCTCGTTTGTAAAACAATGGTACGGAGATTTTTGGTTTTGTTATGGTTTACAAATCAGGTTTTTCTCAAAATCTAGTAAAGCTTTACTGACCGTGATAACTGTCCTTGTAATTTCAGCATATATCCAAAATAGCTCCCCGCGAAATCGCACGAGTGGTACCTACATAAAAAGTAGCCTATGTCCGTCCTCAAGATACAATCTATTTTACCAGACTTTATCAACTTTATCCGTTTAGCCGTGAAAAGGTAACATACAAACAGAGACACTTTAGAGTTTATATGTTAGTACTAACTGCTGCCCGCGGCTTCGCACGCGTAGTACCTACATAAAAAGTAGCCAATGTCCTTCTCCAAGATCTCATCTATCTCTATACCAGCATTCATTAAAATCGAATAAGCGGTTTAGGCGTGAAAACGAAAAAGAGACAGAGTTACTTTCGCATTTATGATAATAATAGGGTTTTTTTGAATTTCATGTTTCCTAGTTTAGCTGGTATTGGGGTGAGACACTGACCTCTATCTATAATGGCCTCTTCAAAGCTGAATATTTTTAATAATCATGAATCGAATATCTGTTTTGAAATACTGTTCAAGAAACTCAACACTTAAAAAAATCCAGGAATACTCCACAGTATAGGGAAGAAAAAAATACATACTCGTACCTTTGTATACCTTTGCTACGTGTTACCGTACAAAATGTCTTAAAACGACACGATTAATAGTCTGCGAGCAAGAGCGTTGATTAGGGCATATAGACAGACAGACGGACGTGTGGAAACTATGAGGATTCCTTGTGGATTTCGAAACACTTAAAAACTCTAGAGAGATAAATATTTCCTAAACTAATATAATTTTCCGCATTCCAAGCTCGGCCTGAGCGTTTTATTTTAAAGTTGGTAAGTTTGCTCTTTTAATTCAAAAGTTGGGCTCCTCGACGGACGTTCTAAAATGCATCGCAGTCGATGCCTGGATGCCAGTCCAACACGAACTTATCCCTCCTAACTACTTCAGAACAGTTCTTTCTTGAACCGATCAGTTTCCTACGAGCAGCTGCTCGCATTTTTACACCAGTTCAGTCTCGCTCTTTTGAGAACAAGATTTATTGGAAAACTATTTTTGCGTTTCGGAGTTGGATTGACCAACATTTTTATGCGGCTTACTTTTTTTAGCTAACTTATTTACATATAAACATAGGTATTTGTTCTCGGTCTGGGTATTATAAAGTATAAGGATATTTTAAGTTTTCTATACGTTATACAGGACAGAAAATAGTGTCAAGCGAAAGTCGAGAGATAGAACACCCCTTGGGGTACCCGAATCACCCCCATGTATGTTCCGCGATTTTTTATAGTTTTAGTATAGTAGTATTATAGTTATGAATTTTTGAAAATTTTCGACTTGAACAACTTAAAAAATTCTTTCAAAAAAAGTAGAAAACTTTCTTGAGATTTTTTTTATTCCTGTATATTCTATATATTCTATCTATAGTCGTCTGGTCACCTTAATACAAGTTATGCTTAGTTTGAAGCTTGATAGCGTAGTGTTTATTATCCACCAATACGAGTACCTACGATTCTTTAGTCTTTCTTTAGTCTTATTACATTAGATGTTATGTAATGTTCCATAAAAGCTGTGAGCAACCTAAAACAGCTCTTATTTAAATGAATGTGAAATTCCTCTAATTAGGCAATACCTAGCAACTGCGTACATAGCAGCTATAAAACTTATTTAATATCAAGTCAGATTCAAGGCGGCAAAGCATTATAGGACTTAAATGCCACGTTCAACTCAAATGAGTCTTAAACTAACCAGATTCCTTTAAACTTGTTCAATACTGTCAGAGCTGTCGGCGAAGATTTTAAAGCACGCAATAAGTGTGAGAGCTTTCAACGTCCCACCCTTTGGTTTAATATGGCGCCCGTGGATTCTCAGATACCCAACAAACAAAGACAGGAGCATTTACGAGTGCAAAAACAAGTGTAAATAGATAGTTTATTATATATTACATATCTTTGTAACTTCTTGGACTTATACTTGGGACAAAGACAAAATATTATATCCAGTACCTAATAAATAAATAATGTAGTCACTATTATGTGGTGTACTAATATTGCCAGTCCGGCCACTAGTATGTGAGAGACTCCCGAAATCGATACAGAAAAGGAATAATTTCTGTTGAGGTTTTTAAAATCTTTTATGAAAACTCATAAACGTGCTCAATACATAAAAGAAGTTTCCCTGTATCTGTCATTTTCGCTTACATTTTCACTTCCCCGGAGAGCTCATGAAATAGATTCGAATATCATTTCGCGTGGAATTGAAATCACCGAGTTCGAGTCGCTTCGTGTACGTGACTTTAAAACCCTTGCAGTGTTCAAGAAATCTCTAAATAATATTTACCTTGCCGCCGGTTTCCGATTGGCTCCTCACAGACTCTCCGCCAAAGCATAGATAGCTTTCCTTTGAGGTGAAAATTGGTATTTATTCCCAGGCGTTTTGTTGTTCGAATAGCTTTGACATCGTATTTCTTACGTATTTATTTGATTAGGGTTCTCGAATCGGAATAACTATATTTCTGTGAGAAGTTTCGAGTCGGTCGGCAGTATCGACGAATAAACTTGACGGTTTATGATGTTTACAAATAGTTAGTACAACATAGTACTCTCCAACAGTGAAGGTAAACATAGTGAAGAAACCGGCATGTTCGTAGAACCTAAAAAGTTCGAAGATGTGCCAAGTGCACGTAAGGACCCTCGAAGGCGCTTTTTATTCTTTTCACCACACGGGTTTGAAATAACTAGTGACATGATAAGAAAAAGAAGGACAACAATAAAAACCCTTATTTATCTATACCTATAAAAGAGGTTAACCTGACTGGCTGATTTATCATCGACGAGCCGAAACCGCTGAAGCTAGAAAGCTGAAATTTGGAAGCTAGCTTCCTTTTATAGCAAAACCACCCACTAAAGCGGGAAAAGAGATGTATAAAACTTTTTAACTTGAAACTTAATATGAAAAATTAAAATTCAAAATCAATGGACACCTGTTTCAAGATTTTTCAAAATAACTCTTACAAAGGGGTAAAATGGGGTATCAAAGTTTGTGTAGTAACTTTTTAAGGGTTCGTGTGATTTCTTAGAAACTTGGTTTGGATACATAAAATGCAAAATAAATGGACACGTGTTTCAGGATTTTGACATGGACGTGTTCAAAATAACCCGCATAAAAGAGTAAAATGGGGTGTGCATGTTTGTATGGAAAAATTTAATAAGTGGTGGGTATGATTGGTGAAGACATCCAGGGGATGGATTTAAGCTCCTATTCCTTTAAAAAAAATGCGGACGAAGCTGCGGGCAACAGCTAGTATGATATATTTGTAATGTGAGAAAAAGTAATAATGCCTCCGTGAAAGAGCAATTTCTACAAGATTACTTGCTTGTTGTCAAAAGACATCATTGTACGCATTGAGTAAACCATTTATATTAATGTCACCAAAACTTTTCAACCCCACCTCTACATTTCTAAAGCTTATTTAGTGAAGGTCATGGTACGAAATTTCAGTGTATTATAGTTTTAATATTGCTATAAGAGGTCGTTGTTCGCCTCCAGTACTTAGCCTCTATTTTATAATCACATAATTATCTAGCGTGGTGATTAATTATAAAGAAATAAATATTGGTGGATTAAGCACACAACACCATCTAGCCCCAAACTATGCATTATAGCCTGCATTATGGTGACTAGATGACTGATAGAATACATTTATGTTTATAAATGCATACTTATGATACTTTATAACACCCAGACACAGAACAGACACGGCTGTTAATCACATAAATTTTCATTTTGAGAACCACGCGCTCATTTATTTACTTTCTTATTATTTTGACGATGGAGGCAACGACACTGTTTTACCCTGATGAATTAAAACTGTATCTGTGCCTCCATCGACAATATAATACAAAACAATATTATAATTTGGTAAATACCTTTTGTAAAGCTACCCTACCATATTATTTTATCTTTACTAATCAATTTGTACCTTTTTCACACCGTTAAACAATAATCTAAGCAAAACCAATAAAGCAATCCAATCGTGGGTATATTTATTCGGGATTTCATTACGGAATGTGAGATGTCTCTCGGTGACACAGGGAAGGGGTCCATTATCCCAATCGGCCGGCGTTGGGTGCACGGCAAACACTCACTGTCATCCTCATAGCGGTTGGATACCTACAATAACCCTTCTATACTACTATCTTATCTATGCATATAAGCGGTAGTAAGCCGTTTAGATGAGAGATTAGGCTGATTTTAGACCTGAGGAATCTACATGTGCAGGAATCATTAAATAAATAAATTATATTAGACATTTCAAACAGCATCATCTAGAACCAAAGTAAAGCTTGTGAGTTTGTGTGCATAGAAAAACACCCAGACCCGAGACAAGGAATCTACATGTGTACGAATCATTAATCAATTAATTAAAAAAAATAATGTTGGACATTTCACTCAACATCATCTAGTCCCAATGTAAGCAGAGCTTAAGTTCATATTAAGTATACATAGAAAAACACATAACCCGAGACAAATATTTCCAGATCCAGTTCATCTCGGGCTTGGGTTAGGACGAATCAGCACCTAAATTCACCTAGTATATAAGACGTTGTAAAGAGATCCTTGTGATTGTATTGAATAAAGTATAAGAATAAAAGAATTTGACTTTGACTTGAGATCATACAAACATTTAAGAGGCCAGCGGAGGACGAATTGCCCCTACAAATTTAATACCGAAATGATTTGTAACTCAAGTATATTTCCACTTTATTTGTATAATTTATATTTAAATAGTATTTATCTAGGTTCCAGGATAGTTTTTATTTCGAATTACTTATCAAAAATGAAATAAGAGCAAATCGCATTTTGCACATTTTTATGCTAAAATTGACAAGTTTTCCTATTTGTTTCGTATTAAAAACAACAATATCTTACGTGTTTTGTTTGTTAAGTACCATAGCTTATATTGTCTAGTTACAGAATAACATTACTATGTGAAGAACACTAAATGTTTTCAGTCATAATTTTTGGTATTAAGGAACACAACCAAATTCATACCACTTCTGAACGGCTAATATTGGTATCGCGCACGCACGGGATGGGGCGGGGGGATGGGGACACTTCGGTTGTGTGATCGCTCGGACAACTACGCACGCACACACTAATGCACTTGGATTGAGATTTGCCTTGTTGTTTGGAAACAATAACCTACCTCTTTACATACTACTACGACTTTACCTTTGTTTACGGAAATTTTTCACTTGACTGACGACCTCTGTGGCGCAGTGGGCTCAGTTGCGTCCGGCTGGGACGCAAAAGGTTGCGGGTTCGATTCCCGCCGCGGAACAAATGTTTGTATGATCTGCAAGTATTTACAAAAAAGTATTATTATTGTTATTAATAATATCATCGTCATCATCATCATCATCATCATCATCATCATATGTAAAAATATGATATGTAAATCATAAAAATATGTTAAAATATAAAAATATGTACATAGTTCTCAACGACTGCATGCACTACACTTTATTAATGATCTTAGGTTCTTCGGCTTGTGCAAATCTGCAAATTATGTTGTTTCGGTGATTCATCACTAATTTTCTTCAAAATAAAGAATAACCGCGCTTGAGAAAGTCCAGATAACGTATTTTTGGCAACTTTGTGACTCTCCCATTTCCTTATGTCACGCTCAAATTGACAGGTTATTGAAACGCACACTTTTCTGCTTGTAAATAACTTACATTACCTAAATCTGACGCGCTCGAGTTTTTTTGGCGATCAATTTTTTTTACTATTCTGATTGGCTGCCCTAGACGTTTGACCCTATATAAAACCTATATTTCTGCCGCGCTCGAGTAAAATCCCCAAATCGCCCAAAATTCATACTTGGGCTATTATTAATAATATTGTATTTTTTTTTTTTTTTAAATCATTATTGTTCTTCGTTCATCTGTTAAAGATGATTAAGGTGACGTCAGTAAATTTACAGAGCAGTTAATTGTAATTGAAAACTTTCGTTCATGGATCCACTCCAGCAAGCTGAGGTGGTTGAAGTTTCCTCTCCACTGACGTCACTCTGCCTGGGATTCTGTTTGATAGCACAGGCCTTTCTAAGTACCCACACTAACCTCGTCCTAGCCAACAAGAACCGCAGGAAAGACGAATCAATACATGCGGTGTCGGTTCGGTTGCAGGTGCATTACGGCTGGCACCGAGCCGGGCTTGTTTCAAGTTTTCCTTCTCTATTGCCAGCTCTTCTGTTAGTTAGCAGGGGGAGTAACCCCCTATAATTTGAGGACTATTGCTGGCGTCTCGATCATCAGTCTCCAAGCAGCACTCATCTGGGATCAGTTCCACGTAGAAATCCTTACTCGAAGTGTATATAGTTCAGCACAAATTACCAACCCGATTTTGTAGTCAGATGCGGGTGCTGAGCCATTTTGAATGATCCTCAGCTGATCGTTATGGAGTACAGCGGATGATAAAAGTAAAAAACTTATAAAATAAAGTTTATTTTTGTAAATACATACATGTAATACATAGAAACACCCAAACCCTAGAGAAATAATTGCAGATCATAGAAACATTTGTCATACAAACATTTATCCCGATGCGAGAATCGAACCCGCAACCTTCCACGTCTCACATGGCCCTTGGCCCACTGCGCCACTTACATCATTTAAACAGAGAGACCGAAGGGACGACTCCCTTCGGTCGAAACTTTGCATAGATGTAGGAAGATTAAAATACCTATGTACATGTCACCTACTTTTATCTAATAAAAAGGCATGTGAATCCGCTGAAAGAAGCTTGTATTTTATTTACCTACCGCCTTCGAGTTGTCAATGATATCAATGATAGGTAGGTAGGTATCATGACAGAAGTACCTACCTTCACCTACTCACACATAAGCACGTCACTACGGTTGTATTTAGGTATTGTAGTACTGCGTCCCGCGCCTCTCCCACGCCCCGCGCGCTCTTACATCATTTAAACAGAGATAGAGATATTCGGAGCGATTTTTGCACGCGCCTCGAATTGAAGTTGCGAGCGAGCTTCGCAGGGCTCTTAACGGGCGACGGTATTCAAAGCCGACGACAAATCGTACCTATTTCTAATAAAATTCTATCTTATGATGTGTAGATAGATAGACTCTTTATTGACTACCACACGAATATAACAATAACAATAACTTAAATTATTTATGGCAATACAATCGCTAATTTAATGATATATAATATATAGTATAATGTATTTGAAAGAGCAATAAGACTGTGTTTATACCGTGTAAGAACTGGGCATGTTATAAAATAAATAATAGTTTAAAAAAACTAAAAAACACGCACGTATCGAAAACCAATATATTTATATATTTTTATAACCAGCGTATAAAAATATACCTCTGTTAAGTATAAAAAAAAAAAATATTTTACCGCTGTAGCTGTAAATTCATGCTCTATCTCAACCACAATGTTATTGATACTGTTTTTCCCGCAATGAAAATGTTTGGCCCGAAAATGTTATTTATGTCGATATTTTGCTGAACAATGGCCCTGATTCTATAGTTTCGGCAGACTAGTTAAAATTTCCTTAAATGCGATCAACCATTATGTTGTTCGTACCAAAGTCCAGATTAGAGTAACACTTCAAAATTTCAGTTCTAAAATAAGTTTTAATTCAAAAGTCATAAAGATACTTTATTCAATTTCTTTATTTCAATTCCTTTATAGAATTGATTTTCCTAGAATTTTCCGCAGTTTTATTCAACACAACATGTTGACTAAGATGTACCAAAACACGCTAATCACACATCAAATTAGTCTATTTATGATGTGTCATTTAAAAGTGTTACTCTAAATAGGACTTATAGTATGTATGTATAGTATGAGCAAAATAAGGTCGTCCGTATTTTAGAAAATTTTAGGTAGTCTGGTGAAACCACCATCAAGGCCAATATCGCGTGTTTTTTTAATTAAACTAATTTACTGTCTGGTTGGATTCGTATAGGATTGTACATATATGTATGTAGATGTAAATAAACGACTACTTTGTCTCCCATTTTGAAATATCTGATACTTGCAGGTCATATTAGGAATAAACATTTTATTTTATTCTCACCTGAAACTGGGCCAATAATATATACTCAAATTTGAGGAATTCACGATTTCTGGTTCATCTTCGTAATTGGAACAGTGATTTCATAACTGTCATCCTGTTACTCCAGAAAATCAAGTACCTACAGTAGGCACCTACTAACTAAGTATTCGTTGATGAAAATTCACCGAGTTCAAATTGGCAAATAGTTGCGAAATGTTTAATACAGGATTGCTGCTATGCAGACTACAAATACCTGTCCATAATAGAAATGTATTTACAGAAACGTTACCTACGTACATTTTTATTACAGAAATACATTTCTATTTCTATTTCTAGTCTACACGCAATATTAAAAATCAGAGAGTATATTATGTATGTACATTATTTACGGAAATAATTACAGAAATGTACAGAATAGTATACAATAATATAAAATACACGTGAAACAGTTGAGCTATCTAAGGACCGTTCAAAACGATCTATAGATAGCTCAACTGATCCAGATCACTGGCAGCGTTCCCAAGATACTGGCGGCATTACCACGTTGAATGGCAATGCTAATACGCTGGGCCAGACAGGAGCCAGCTCTTGGGTCACGCAATGTACGAGTATCTACCAGACGCCGTGAAATAATTTTGAAAGCGCGATGGGCTCCTGTTCCTCATGGGCCCAGGGTCTCGACTCCAAAAGGCTCAAGTATGTAGGTCTTATCCAAACCAGCATATTTGCGGTTTTTCTATGTACATATGTATATTATATTATATTTATTGGCCTATCAGTGCAGTTAGTAACTATGCCTTCTGCGTTTTAAGTTGGGGGTTCTATTCCCTAACAGGACAAACATTTGTGTAATAAACATAGGTGTATCAGTATCTGTTATAAAGTATCATAAGTATGCATTCAAAATAAATAGGTACTAGCTTCTGCCCGCGGCTTCGCACAAAGTACATACATGAAAAGTAGCCTATGTCCGTTCCTAAGATACAATCTATATCCATACCAAATTTGAATGATCCAAAAAAAAGTTCTGTTGATCCGATCGCTACCAAACTTCACAGGATCACCCGCTAGGCCAATCTGAAGATTTTCTAAAAATGTCAACGAAATCGGTCCAGCCGTTTCGGTGTCTATAGGGATACATACATACATACACACATCGCTTTTTATATATATAAATTTTATCAGTCATCTGGTCACTATAATACATGCTATGCTTAGTTTGGGGCTAGACGATGTTGTGTGCTTTATCCACCAATATTTATTTATGAATTTACGATAACAGCAGAAAAATATTATTATTAATATTTTAAGGCTATCTACAATGCAATAATCGATGTACAAAAACTATTTCGTTCTTTATAGTTATATAAAATTATAAAACCAATTTACCTCGGCTTTGGAGAACTTTTCTTGTTTAAGTATTCTTTTATGAATGGACAAAGAGCAAAATAGTTTTATGCGGAGACTCATTTTGTTCTTGAAACATATTTTATAGCCTTTGTTTCAGCTCGGGCTTAGAGCGAATTTCAATCGAGCTTTTTACTAGGAGATCCATTTATATGGCTTAGTAAGAAAAAGTGTAATTAATACGATTTAGAGTCACCTTTCAATTAAGATAAATGTTGAAGCGACGATGCAGTTAAATATAATATATAGCTAAATATATTTATTTCTTATCAATACATATTATAAAACAAAATGTCTCTTGTCTCTCTGAACGCAATAAACTAAATAAATACCAAACGGATTTTCATACGATTTTCACCAATGAACAGAGTGGCTCATAAAGACGGTTTCAATGTATAGTTAATATAGCAAAAATATGACGATTAATATTGAAGACGTAGAAATTTTTTAAATTGTATAAGACGTCTGTCGGGTCAGTTAGTACGATATAAACAAATAAATAAAAACTTTGCTATATATAAACTTTATAAGTCTATATTTCTATTTCTATTTCTAGATACCTATACCCTCATAAACAAGATAAGAGGTTTTATCTTTATCGATGTATTCAACCTCAGACCACCTGACCTAGGAGATCTAGGACGTATGTTTTACTGCGCCTATCAATCTAGCTCAACACACGATCGAAACGATCCAAGAGATATATCCGCCGATCGTTTCAACGAAATTGTAAGTAGCAAAATCAAATTTACGACAGCGCCGTGATAAAAGGAAAACCAGTGAATTCCTTGAAGTTCGCAATAAGTTTCAGCTTTGTCCCTCATCGATGTGTTCACTCAATATTATGTATTGCCTTTCTCCCTCGTGTTTGCTTAAAAGCGCCTGTAACTTTTTTATTCAGTTTACAGCTCTTTTGTGATGTTTATTGCGAAATATTTATTTTATCTACATTCAGTGACCAAGTGGCCGCGCTTTTACATGCTTCAAAAGAAAGGGTGAAGAAATATATAATAATAATAATAATACCGGACATTTCACACAGCATCATCTGGCCCCAAAGTAAGCAGAGCTTGTGTTATGGGTACCACATGACTGATATACTACTTATATACTTTTTTTTTGTAATTACATACATATTATACATAGAAACACCCAGACCCGAGACAAATACTTGCAGATCATACAAACATTTGTCCCGCAGCAGGAATCGAACCCGTAACCTTTTGCGTCTCAGCCGGACCTAAGCCCACTGCGCCACAGAGGTCGTCAGATATATGACTACATTGTTGATAAGAATGCATGGGCTCATGTTGCTCTGCTCTCAGACAGTTAACTCACAGATTTGCAAGTATAAAAGTACTGTTACACATGTATTTTATTTTATTGTATATTTTTCTGTAATTATTTATGCAAATAAAGGTGCTAATTAAATAAAAAAACGTACTGTTGTACTTTTTACTTTGTTACCTTGTATTCGTTTATCGTAGTTAAGCTGGTTAGAAGAATCATACCAAAAAGCGCTAGTACCAGGACGACGTTCTCGTCAATTCTTTTCGGTCTTGGGTTAGAAGGTATTGGTATCAAAATTAACTTAGTATGTAAAATGTTTCAATGTGGTCCTTGTGATTGTATTAAATAAAAAATATTTGACTTTGACTTTGATCTAAGTAACTAAAACGGTGTATACCGAGAGCGGGCATTAAAGTCGTGATCATTTTTTTTATATTCAATGGTGCTGTGTGAAATTGTCCATTGATGTTTATTCATTTATTGTGTACTTTAGTATCTTCTTCTTCCCTATCTTCTTTACTAGTAACTTCTAATCAGTGTTATGGAAGGATTGAAAAGCTCTTTTCGTGCGCCTAGCACATGTACTGTATTATGAGAAAGCACACATATTCTGATGGCTAGAAAATGAAAACCACGCAACGTAGAACACATACAATGAAACAATCTAACATGTTTTCTTTAAAAAGGCCATACGTGTAACCTCGGTTACCCTATTTGCATTCCACGCAGTAGGGTGAAAGTGTTTTTCATTGTGCTCACAGTTCCTGCCGCGGCGTGACAGACGTAGGCTTTTTGTAACCGCGAACCCCCAGCCCCGATGTGGGTACTCACTGAACCTTCACGGATCTTTTTTGCCCTTTTCCAGGGAAACTATTAAAACTTATTTTGCTATTGAAATAACATTTTTGTAGGTAAACTTTGATGTACTCTTAAAAGTAAGAAGAATTAGATTTTATCAGCTGCAGTATAAGTTAGGAAAGAAACGGTGCACTATGATTTTAAATTGTAAAAGAAACCCGCAACCCCTTTGTCACATGTTCGTAGAAGCATAGCTAAAGAAGAAGCATGTTTCTTTGTGTGTGTACCAAATAAATGATATTCTATTCTATTCTATGTTCGTATGACCTGCTTTGCGGTTCTTTGGAGATTGCACTTTATATTCATAAAGCGGTTCTATTCCGAACTAACCGCATAACAGGAAACGATTATTGTTATTTGACGTCATAACAGAGAGCTTAACCATAATAATTCTGTCGTAGAAGTCACTTAGCCGAAAAAATGTGATCGGTTGCGCTTAATAAAAAGTTGTACGACATCGAAACCGCCATTTGTATTCGGAAAGGAGTTCGCATCGAAGGGTTTTGTTATCGAGAGCCCGCGGCTCGGCCCACGATCATTGTCCTTTAAGTTTTTTCTCAAAAACCTCAAATTCCCAGTATTCGGCTCACGTGGGCCCGCTAATGAAAGACTCACTTAAGCAACTGTGCCTGAGACCGGAATTAACAAGTTCGAAATACAATTCAGTCTTAAATAAAGTTCATTTTGACGGCGGTAAAGTGGAAAACTTCTACCGCCTTCCGCGAACGAAAGAAACCTAAAGTTTTACTTATAATGAGATACCTAGCGCGAAGGGATGCGAGTGGGCCACTTGAGTGACTTTTGTAATAGCTACTAATTTTACTGCAGGCGAATGGGTATATTTGACGAGGAAGCGTTTTTTTTTATAATTTTGTGGAGTCATTAGACGAACTGTAGTAATTTTCGCGGCGAGGGTTGAGCAGCTTATCTGCGAGGTAATTATGAAAAAGCTCGGGTTATTTTTTTCCAGCGGCCGCAGTTCTTCGCCAGCTGATTGCTAATTCCGCGACAAAGAACACCATTACTCGACCGCGACGTAACAAATGAAAATATCTCCGACGCCGTTGGATGCAGCCTTTTACTTAACAGAATGAAAATGAACATTTTGCTATTTGCTCAATTCTGAGTTATTTTGAGTTTAATTATGAATCGTTCACTGAGTTAATACAACTTAAATAATCCATAACTTAACTGAAAATTTTGCGTGAATAAAAAATACCTACTCGTTTATTAAGTCAGCTAAAATTTATAAATTGCTTCTATTATCGAAATATAAATAAATGAAAGTTCATGTTATTACTTAATTATTAAAACAGTATAACAATTTGGGTATAACAGAGACTGTGCAGCTGTGCTATGAAGCTACGACGTAGACAGCTACGCCAATCAACCGTAGACATGCCTACGAGCGCTTCAGCCGAACTGGTGAACTTAAATTGAGTGAAAACATAAACTTTTTCAAATCTTCCTCGGAATACGTTCAACTGATTCGAATCTCGCAGATTCAAGCTCACTCGGGAATAACAATAAGAAACCGGGCCAATTCCGTCAATTTGGTTTCATCGGAGAATCTTGTAAACATGTTTGTCTGTTTACACTCGGTGATAATATGTAAATGGAGAATCCTATGTAAGTGATTTAGTGCTTTCACTTATTATAATACAGCATAAAATGCAGTGGATGCAATGGTTCATACAGATAAGAAAATACTATACTTATTCATTATACCAATTCGATTCTACCCCTAAACAAACATTTGTGAGATGAACATACATGTTTGTTTTGTGTCTGGGTGTTATAAAGGGCTTATTCCCAGAGGTCCACGACTTTATTGTTTTCAATAAAAATAGGTTTTTACTTTTATTCGCAACGGGTCCACGACATTTTAAATTTAATAATATTTCCTTTCCCAACGGGTCCATGAAATTGTTTGGTACAGTAAGCAATAAAGGTAACTAAGAACTTACAGAAATTAAGAATATACCTAATTTCGATAAGATAAGGCAAATAGTTGTTTCTTTATGAAATAAAAGACAATAGATAAATAAATCAGGACTTTTGTTGATTTATAAAAAATATTAAAGAACTGACTTAAGTGGTAAAAGTTTAATTAAAAAATATCAATCTAATATAAATATAAGTACTTAAACATTAAAAATCTCAGTTTCAGCATAATCACAAAAAATCTAAAGTATTAAACATCAAGGTAAATAATATCAATCTTAAACTAAATGAACTTAAATATTAAAAATCACTGTTTTAGAACAACAATCAACAGTCCAAAATAAAAAAAACATAATATACTTATAACGCAACAATGCGCCTTGATAGCATTTTCTAGTATGTTTATGATGATAAGCTTACTGATTGTCTGATTGTCTGTGGAATGGAGAGCAACCTTGCAAATTATATTTATTTTATGCAGTTTATTTGGTAAAAGCCCGAATAGAACAGGCATTATATTCGTTTCTCTCTCGATGCTTCCAACATCAGCGTGCATTGAGTGTATTTGGTAGAATGGTGACGAACAACTGTGAAATGTGCCGTCCATGAGGAAGCCCTCTCTCTCTCTTGAATTAATTTTCTATCGGCTTTTGATGAGAAAATTATTATACGTTCGTCCTCTTGTGGTCAAACAACACGAAGTATCTGAATTCTGCAGAAATTTCCACGTCTTCTCTATGCTTTAAATATATTTTCGTAACGTTGAGACTCGTTTCTCGTTCTGTATTACTATAACTTTTCATAATATTAAAAGTGGGAGTGTCATCTACCAGGTCATTACCAGCACTACATGTACATGTTTACATGTTGTACATGTTGTTTTACTGCCTCTTTATAGACCTTGGTAATGGGTATATGACTGCCACTAACATTCCTGTGACAAGATTTGTTAAACAGATGCAGCGAGTGGGATTTTAGACTCACTAACTAATGAAATACTCTCTTTTATTTATTATACTGACTGTACATTACTTAAATCTCATGGACCTATTGGGAGATAATGTAAGAATATTTCAAATTCTATAAAAATTTTCATGGACCCTTTGGGAAACTTAAAACAATAGAACCATGGACCTCTGGGAATAAATAAAGCCTATAAATAAATAAGCCTTATAAAGTATGTTAAGTATATGATTAAGACTATATAAGTATCTGGTTCAAATAGTACAAGCAAAGTCTGGCGCTAGATGGTGTTGTGTGAATTGTCCATCAATATTTATTTACCATTTATCCACAGTCAGACGTAAAGAGTAATCCTTCACCTACGGGTAGGAGGCATAATAAAATATAAAAAAAAATTACCTAATCAAAGTCTCACGGTTTTCAAGTTATTGTACTCGAAATTTCAATTTATTATATCCTTGATCATTCTTTTTGATGCCAAGATCACAAATATTTTTTCTAGATTTTCTCATAGATTTTTCTCAATCAGGTTTTTTAGCATTCTTATATATATACAGCATTCTTATGATAACTGTGATATCAAATGCTAACTGCCATTTGTGTGCCAAAGGTACAGTTTTGTTTAAGAAAAATGTTTAGCAAAAAATTTGTTAGGATTTTTTTTTCCATATTCTTCCATATTACTTACGTATATACTTATGACACTTAATGTGACTATTCTAAGTAAATAACGTAAGGTTTAATCTAATCTCAAATTACTTGGGGCGCCGCAATGACGCCAGTTATATTAATTGCTCTAATAACAGGAGAGCGATCAAAGCCTGGGCGTTATTAGTCGGTATCCTGTAATTCATTTGCGTGGGTTCGCAACATGAACCCGCACATTGGTTGACACTAAGTATGACTATATTCCTCGTAAAGTGTATGGTGAATTTGGTGAACCTATTCCCTGGTTATTTCCAGAGTAGCTGATGGTATTGACTTAACCCTGAGGCTCAAGACTCGTTTGTTATACGCACGTAATTTCAAAATGAATTTAAAACGCTTTATTGGCTCATACATGTTTCATACATAAAATACATAATGTTATTTCCTTTTGTAATCCAATGTATATAATGTACTCGGCTACATAATGCAGCCTAAATTATTGTACCTACTGGCTAGTTGTATTGAAACTTTCCTGGAAGGTACGCAACATCTACAACACAAGTTTAAGCACTTAGCGTAGATGCTAAGGGTTGCAACCCTACATTATAAACACAAGTCATTACGCCTATACTATGGAACCTACCTGAACTAATTACCTACTATAATATATGTTATAAGTGATTGAAATTAAATAAATGATTATTGGAACTCTAAATTGGTGAAAACATTTGTTGTTTGGTTGAAAAAAATATGATTTTTGGCAGTTCTTAAACCACTCGGTTATTCCACAAAAAACACGCTTAGTACTATTTTATCGACAAGTAATTTATTATAAGTACAAGTATATTATTCTGTGCATCTGGATGCACACAACACAATCTAACCCCAAACTAAGCATATGACTATACAAACAAACAAACTAACAAACAAACAATTTTTTATTCAATAAAATCACATGGACCACTTTGAATCATCTTCTTTCATGCTAGTGAATCTAGGTGCTGGTTCCTCCTAACTCCAGTTCAAGAAGAATCCGGTTAGAAACTCGTCGTGTCTTAACACTTTTTTGTATGATTCTTGCCAATTTTGTTACGGATGCCGAGTTGATAATACACATATATATATATGTATTTAAATACATACTTATGATAATGTTAGGTATGTATTTAAAAATATAGAATATTGACCCCCAACCTACCTACCTAATAAATGGGAAACAAATTCAAATTGAGTAAATAGTTATTTTATGAAATTGTAAATGTTATTCCAGCATCCGAGTTCGTGATGTTACATTCTATTGGGACGCAATCACGAATTTCGGACCTTAATGCCCCGCAATACAGTACCAATTTTACTATAATTTAAAAATGTTTTGGGGAAAATTTAGTGGAACACGAATTTACCCTCGATTTACATTCAGAAAGGACGTTGGGCGTGAAGGGTCCAAATCGAATTCCAATCGGTTCTTTATCGCGAGCCAGGTCAGGAGTCCACCTTACATGCCGTTTTCGCCACTAAACCCCCATGAAGCTATTGAAACTGTTATTTCTGTTTTCTGTTGAAAATGAGATTATTATGAAGTGCCCTATACTTGGCTGCAGTCTGTAGTCATATAAATCAAACAGAAAAGTTTACGCTCTCTTTGAGCGGAATGCCAATTAGTGCATCATTTTCGCGCGCAAAGTTCGGGAAGCTAGCAGAGAATGTTTAGAACTAAATAAACAAGCGAGTTTCAAAATCACTCATTAAAAACTCACGAATAATATAAAAACATTGCAAACGCTACGGTATTATTTCGTATTTCCGCCGCCAAACTTTTAATCAGACATTCCGTGACCAACGTGCTCAAAATATTTCCGTCCAAAAATCTTCGATATCACCTAGTTATTACTTCCCAAAAGAAAAAGTTCTTTCTAATAATTTCAAATATGAATCCAATACTTTCCCGACGGAGACGAAACGACTTTGTTCTTGTTGCGAGAATTCCTCACAGCCATCTGGAATCTATCTACTTACTCGATGTATTACAATTTCTTTCACTCATACCTTGAAATTATTTAGCCAAGTTCTGTTTTTCTTTTCGCAAATTCGGTTCTGCTTATTTACAGAAACGAGGCGTAACAACATTTTCTAAACTCAGTTTGCGCGCATAGAACGTCTGGAGAATAAAATGAGCTGATAATAAGAGCTTATTGACATGGGCTATGGTGAACTGTCGATAGTTTTGAATGGACCATTCTTCGTTTGTCATTTCATGAAGTAACATAGCTCTGCTAATTGATTTTTTTTACTCGTTTTATTCAATAATCTTAGCGGAATTTTAATGAATAAATTGTGACTACATAGGACAGGTATGGGCAATTGAATTATATGTGTATTGTGGTGCATCGTGATTTGAACGACAACGAACCCCAAGAAAAAACTAGACGGCTGTTTCGCGATGACGTTTAGAATTGACAATTGACCATCGACTAAGACTTTATTAACAAACAAATTGACTATAAACACTTGACACTGGCAAAATTGACATTATTATGTCACATGCCATAAACAAAGAAGAAGAAGTTTTGAATAGATGTGACAGTCACATTGTTGACATGTCACGGTTCAGTTGGCGATTTATTTTCGTACGTGAAGGGAAAGAGTTGCTGAATTTTGCATACATTGCGGAGGGTAATTTATCCGATGGGAATACTCGGCTGTGTGCCCGAGTTACACCCGAGTCACAAAGGGTTGGATAAATCGCGTTACTGACACGCGTGAATTGTAAATTGAACATTACTCGTTACACCTCTGTGTGGTCGCAACACTAATTCCTTTGATAGTTAACAATTCTTTGAAACTGTATGAAAACATGACTAAGTTAACTTTTAAATAAAAATCAATTAATAATGCCGGACATTTCACACAGCATCATCTGCCCCAAAGTAAGCAGAGCTTGTGTTATGGGTACCTCATGACTTTTTTTCTTTTGCAAATACATATATATTATACATAAAACACCCAAACTCGAAAGTCTGGCATAAACTCGAAAATGGCTTGACCGATTTGAATTATTTTTGGTTTTGTTCGTCGATGTTTGGTTGATTTTTAGTTCATCGAGTCGGGTAAGTTTGTATTTTATAAATTGCGTTAGTTATTTTAAAGAATCAAGCGCATTTGTGTAAATTTCGACGCACGCAACAGAATGTAATAAAATTCATATTGTAAAAGAAAACACATTAATAATTAATCGTCATCAGTTCCCAGTTTTTTTGAAGTACATCATTTAGTAAGTATTAAGTACTAATTATATTAAACTCTACTTACGACATGTTCGCTGTAAGAAGCCTTATAGATTGGCATAATATTTAAGTAAACTTAAAGAATATATAGAGTAGTTGCTAGCTGATCCGACAGACGTCCTGTCTTAACTATGAATATTTAATTTGAATTAAATATAATATTAATAATAATGGCGGACATTTAACACAGCATCGTCTGGCACCAAAGTAAGCAGAGCTTGTGTTATGGGTAGTACATGACTGACATACGACTTCTATACTTTGTTTTGTAAATACATACATATTATATACATAGAAACACCCAGACCCAAGACAAGTACTTGCAGATCATACAAATATTTGTCTAGCGGGAATCGAACCCACAACCTTCTCCGTCTTAGCCGGACGTTGGCCCACTGCGCCACAGAGGTCGTCAATTGAAATTGGTACAATTAATTTAAAAAATGAATGATTAATTAATGATTCCAAAATTGCAGTGATCACGCTAACTGTCAAACGCCATAAGGTTACATTGCAAAAGTTTATATTGTCAAAAGTGCTAACATTAGAAAAGTTAATATCGTTCTTAATTTTTCTTAAATTTTCTAATTTTCCACGCAACTTTCTTAATTTTTTTTTTCATGAGAACCTTCTCCTGACAATCACTAACACAACAAAAAAATAATTAGCGAAATCGGTCTAGCCGTTCACGCGTGATGCCGTGACCAAGGGAAATAGGGATTCATTTTTATATATAGAAGATAGATAAGATAATAAAAATAGGTTATGATGGGCAAGAAAAATAACGGAATAACGTCCAGAGCGGCACCGCGTGCGTTGGGATGCAAACTGCCTTGTTGTAACGAGTGAACGCATAGCACGCTCGAGTACAGAAGGGTTGAACTGTTATGTCTGAGTATGTTATGTTATATTTTTTATGTGTAAGTGATCGCAGATTTTTGGAACGAAGTTCCTTATCGCACGGTACGGACTTGGCGGATGGGGGCTAGGCTGAAAAAAGTGTAAGATTTTTCCGTCACGAATTTCCGTCACGACTCTTTCTTTAGTGTAGACGGTTATCCATAGGGTGACGCGAACGAATTAATTAGATGAATTGAATGATGTACAATAAAATGTTTATTTTAACAACTCGAAAGAGAATATGATTTTTTCCGACCATTCCTTCAATTCATTAGTTATTTCTGCGTTTCATTTAATTGCTTTCAGACGCTAGTCATCCATTCATTTATATTATTACACTCTCTCAGTTGACCACGACAGAGTGTAAACCTGTCGAAACGTCGGGAATAATAGGTAAATAAACGCGATAAATACCCGTAAGTATTTATAATAATGTGTTCTGATCGCGTAAGTTTAAAAAACTTTATTTATATTATTGGTTAATCAATAATATACTACGATAGGAACTTCGTTCCAACCGAGTGTTCCACGACACTCACGCATTTTTTTAATTACCTACTTAGTTGAGCTTTAAAACGCATGTACATTATACACGTGTGTCTTGATTTCTTGAGTAATTAACAAACTGTGATAGCTAATTAAATTGTTAAGCGCCTTTGAGCACGTAGTGAAGGCTTCCGATGTCAGTTAAAATAAGATTTACTGGTGGTCAATCCCAAAAAAATAAAAAACCATCTAGTTTTTTAATGTTTACAAATCTTTGAGGTTATGTAAAAAAAGTGTTAAAACAAAAGTTGTAGATCTTTTTATTACCTACAACTTTGCCATTTGAATTATTATTATGAATGAATTATTACCCTTAAAACCTCATCCCTCAACCCTTCCCGTACTCAGATCGCCCGTAATTTATTTTTCCTTCCATTTTTATAATATTCTCCTCCTTTTCCAATGGGTTTCATCCTAATATTATTTTTTTTCACTTTTTATTATTTTTAAAGGCCTATGATTCCTTATAATTTCCGTCATTTATAAAACAATTTGAAAAATATTTTTTATGTGAAAGGATATACTTTCCGATTGGTCTCATAGGAATTTCATCGAAATCGGTTCAGTTGTTTGGTTTTAAAATCAAAATAGCTGGAAAAATTTTAGATCCAAGGAAACGAAATTTCATATTTTTATATAAATGACGTCGGTTTCTTTCTCATTATCAAACAAATGCCATGAATCGCAAAATTGTTCAAGACACCTTTTGATATCTTTGAAAAACCTATCCAATGATATGCCAGACGATGGGGTAGAAAAATATAAAAAAAAACAACCCTATTTTACATGTAGGGAAGGTACCCCCCTAACAACCAAAAAACATTTTTTTTGTAGGGGTTAATAACTAGTATAACCGTGCAAATTTTCTTTACAAGACCAAAATATTATTATATTGTATATTATTTATAATAATCTACGAGCTAGAGCTCTTACTAGGGGCGGACTGACAGACAAACAGACAGACGTACATTTAAAAACTATAAAGATGCCTTGTTGGACTTCGGTACCCTAAAAAGAATTTATATGCATCAAACAAAGACTTGTCTAAACGAATTATTTAGTTCGCAGATTTATAACTAGATGTCACCACTAGACAAATTAGAACGCGCTATCGATGCGTTTTGACTCAAGATAGACGTCAAACATTTGATACCAATGCAATTATCATCTATCAGTCCAAAAACTGCTGGACATAGGTCTTTCCTATGTGTTTTTTGTAGCTTATTCACACTTCTAGTGTTGAATGCTAGTTATACTCAAAATAAACTATAAAATTTATTAAATTAAATAATGCTTTATTTATTTTATGTTATACTACTTAAACATAACTTTATTTATATTATAGTAATAAATATTTATTCGGGGTAAAAAAGCGTGACTAAAATATTAATTTAGTTTTTAACAGTTTTAAAATTTCATATTATACAAGTATAAATTTCAATTGAAATTTAAAGGCAAACATTCATATTGACATTTTCATCACCCCAATAAGTAAATTAAACCGCATACAAAATGATAAATTCTTCTTAGTCAATCGTAGTTTACTCATTATATTTAATTGTTTTGTTTTATTTTATTTTTCAAAAATTTCATACATGTTTACATTTTACAATGTTTTTTTTTCTAGAATCTGTCGTCTTTCAACATTTTTTTTATCTAATTGTGGAAACTTATGACATATTTCATAATAAACATTGTACTACATATGTAAGTTTACCTAAAACGAATAAAATAAAAATTAAATTAAAAACCCCGAACACATAATAAATACATCTAGATAACCTATTCATGGAGAAGATTCCAATTATATTATAACATTATGTATATAATCATATATAAATATTATAATAATGTAGCAGAACGACGATAGCAAAAATTTTTTTTCGTTTTTTTTTGCCGTTTTAATATAATAATAATAATCGTTTATTTCAGGTAACAAATATAAAACTTATTCCTAGATCACAGATGACGTTCGCACAGTGTATTTTGCGGAGTAAACATTTCGTTTTTATTTTATTTATTTTTTCGGGTTTTATTTGTAATTTTGGTGATTTTATTCAAATAAAGCTAGAGTGGGTTTTGATTGACTTGAGAGATTGACTTGGGTGTGATTAATTGGAATGAAAGTATTGTGTTTCTTTGTGATTCGAGCAAAAATAATACGTTAAATTATTTTATAAAGAAACATTAATTTAAAAAAAATCACAAACCACGAACGACAACATACGACTTTGTGACGTCTTACCATAAACAATCGAAACATTGGCAAAATTGTCATCATTATGACACATGCCATTAACGAAGAAGAAGAAGAAAAAAACGCCGTTATCGTGAAATGTTTTAGTATCCAGCAAAACGTACTAAAAGCAAAATTCCTTAGTCGCAAAACGTCTGGATTGCTCTTAGTACGTACAGCTGTAGTAATACATTTTTACATGACTTTCGTTTTAAAGGACAAGTCTTGATATAAGAGAACCTACCTAATCCTTTGTTTACTGGCCACTTCAAAAACGATTGTGGCAATTTTCATAATGTGTTATGTTATCTATTATCCGATAACTAACTATTCAACGCTATATATATTTAAATACGTTTTAAAAACTAAAAAGAAAACTGACTGAATAAATGAATGAGTGAAAAGTGTCTACTGGAAAGTCACAGGCAAGCAAAATATCGAAATTTAGTTTTCTTGGGTAACATATTTTTTCCAGGCTATTTTGATTAAAGAACCAAACTATGGAACCGATTTTAACGAAATGTCGAGTACGAGTATACAAGTCTAAGTTTAATATCACCGACACCACATGTACTGACTCGTCTTTCCCTGCGGGTCCTGTCGGCAAGGTCGAGAGCTTACATTAAGGCTTACCTAAGTGCACGGAAGGAGCCTCTGAGGCGCTCTCTAATCCTTTCACCACACTGGTTAGAAATAACTAGTGACACTATAAGAAGAAGAAGTTTAATAACTTATCATTAACACGTATTAAAGTATACGTCTCTGTCACCTGTTAATTCGTTAGAACTAATAATAAAATAAATAAATAAATAATACCGGACATTTCACACAGCATCATCTGGACCCAAAGAAAGCAGAGCTTGTGTTATGGGTACCACATGACTGATATACTACTTTTATAAGTACATTTTTCTTGTAAATACATGCATATTATAACACCTAGGGCCGAGACAAATACTTGCAGATCATACAAACATTTGTCCCGCGGCGGGAATCGAACCCGCAACCTTCTGCATCTCAGCCGGACCTTAGCCTACGGCGCCGGTGGGTTGCTGTGTGGGTTCAGCCAGCGTTTGCATTGTAAGCGCAAACAAATTGTTTATTTACGACCTCACATTAGAAAACTCTAAAATTATCAGTGTTTATCTACTATATTATGCATGTATTATACATATTAACCTTCCTCTTGAATCATTCTATCTATTTAAAAAAACCTATCTATTTGGAAAATACACCTATATTATTTACCTAGGCGCCTTGCTTATTATAATTTATTTTAAATGTAATGAGTATATCTCATACTGATAAAATCTGAGAGTTTTAGATCTTAGCTTTTGTTTAATTACGGGTACTTTAATTAAAATAACCATTTTATATGATCTATAATGTATCAGCATCAGAGAATAAAAATATAACCATAATACTACGAGAGCATTGTTGAACGAATATTTTAGTTCGCCGTTTTAAAACTAGATGTCGCCACAAGAAAAATTAGAACGCGCTATCGTTGCGTTTTGGCCTGGGTAGACGTCAAAACGTGTGACAACATTTCAGTACCATTCCAATGAGTCCAACACAATCTGCTGGACATAGGTTTATCCTATATAGTTTTTGGAGCATTTATCGCACTGCTTGTGCTGAATGCTAAAAAATATTATCATTGAACATGTAATACAAATTAAATAATAAATAAATAATACAAGCAGAGCTTGTGCTATGGGTACCACACGATTGATATACTACTTATATACATTTTTTTTTAATACATACATATTATACATAGAAACACCCAGACCCGAGACAAATACTTGCAGATCATACAAACATTTGTCCCGCGGCGGGAATCGAACCCGCAAACTTTTGCGTCTCAGCCGGACCTAAGCCCACTGCGCCATAGAGATCGTCATTTACAACAATATAATATAATGTAAACCGATAACCGCCCGCACTTACAATACTAATTCGTGTATTAGGCCAGTCAAAGTAGCACTTAACTTTGCACTAAATTTCCGATCCAAATTGTTTTTTTATAAGGTTTAGGATCACTTACTGAGCATAACTTAAAATCACAAAATGCTGACAGATCCAGGTGACGCTTCAAGCGCCATCTTGAAAAAACGTTTTTGGCCGATATCTCGGAAACTATGCACTTTAGGGCATAAGTCCATTATTGTAGAGAATAATATTTCGCATCTTTTCTTTCTTGTAAACTTTTTTGTAAAACTTACCGTTTACGATTTATGGCCCATTAAATGAACCGGTTTTTCTATCGCAGCCGATAACTTTCGAAATATAAGATTAATCAATAAAATGCGACAATCAATTTTTAAAGATCAGTTTATTTTCTACAACTTTTGTTTTAAACTTTTTTTTAAAATGTCCATACTTTTTGAGTCATAGGACGTTTAATGTTGGACTACCGGGCTGATTTGCGAACTGATTTGCGAGAATTGCACGGCGGAAACTTGTACTAATCAACCGACGGTGAACCTCGACTCCAACGAGGAGTCGGTTGATGTTGACGAGTTTGACCACGAGAACGAGGAATTCATCGAGGCTTTACAATTTTTTTTTACTTTACTTTACAAACATACTCAAAGCCTCAGTGATGTTTCGCACGTTGCTCAAATTTTAGTTGTCATGATAAATAAACACAATATTTTGTAACGATTTCATTAATCTATACTAGTAATTCCCAAAGTGGTCCAGGTGGACCCCCAGGGGTCCACGGGAGACTCGAGGGGGGTCTACGTTGGACGTGACAAAAAATGGGGGTCTACAATCGTAAGCAGGGGTGCATGAAAATTAATTGGGTTTCGATAGTGAAGAACTAAAATGTTGGCTTGTTATTTTAAATAATATGATACCTAAATCTAAGAAAAAACCTTCTCAATAAGACAATTATCTCCTATAGATATTCAGACATACATTCAACATTTAATTGCCCTGCATGATGATAAAATCAGATTTGAAGACATTCTGTCGATGGAAATACCACCATGGATTTCTTATAATCCATTTGATGAAACGAAAGTGGAGAATGTAATATTACAAGAAGAGCTACTCGAGCTTAGCACTAATGAGGAGCTGAAAGTGACATTTAAAAGAGGGTATCAAACATTTTGGCTGCAGGCAGAAATACCTGAAAAATGTCCTGGACTGTGGGGAATCGCGCAAAAGCTTCTGATAGCGTTTCCCTCGTCAAGTCTCGTGAAAAAAGTTTAAGTGCCGTTACAAACTTATTAACAAAAAAAGGAACAGATTGAATATCACAGAACGGGGAGATTTACGGTTATTCCTTACAAAACTCAAGCCAAATATTGATAATTTGCTGTCAATCCATCAAGTGCATCCATCTCATTAAAATTATATATTTTTTGTAATTATCATTGTAGAAGTTAGATTACGTTATAAAAAATACCTACAACACAAGGAAATTATACTATATTTCTTTTTACCACTCCGAATGGGACGTTTTCTAAATAAAATTTGTGAGAATTGATTGTTCATTGTGCTGAGTCACTGTAGATTTAAAAAAGTAAAGTTGGATGGAGTCACTTTTTCGATTGGCCAACTTTGCTTTTTTGACATCCACTCACAACACAATGAATTAAAATTTAATTGAAAATGTGTTTAGTCCACCTACTTTATTATCAAATAATGAACCCTATCAAGCAATCAATTCTAACCTTTTTTTTTCGAAAACTGTTAATTCGTCGTTGAAACTCAGCCACAACGCAAGTTTCCATAGATAGATAGATCTAATCTTTACTTTTTTTCGAGATTTAGAAATTGGTAGTAATGTAGATGCAGGTGGTCCACCGGACCCATCAAAATTTTGAAAGTGGTCTATGAAACAAAAGAGTTTGGGAACCACTGATCTATACTAATAAATATTATAAACCGAAAAGATTTGATTGTAAGATTGTAAATTTTTTTGTAATGGAAAAACTCAAATACTTACCTTATAGTAGGTACCTACTATATATATTTAAAAAAAATATTCACATATATGAAAAGCTACATTATTCCGGTACGGAGTAACATAACCTATATTGTGATTTGTAAAGATACTAGCTGTTCCATTCGCGGCTACGTCCGCTTTAAAAAGAAAAATCTAATTGTAAATCTAGACTATTAATCTATTTCATTAAAATTGGCCCAGCCGTTTATGAGGAGTTTAATTACAAACACGCACAGAAGATATGAAAAATGAAATTTGTGGGGACAGCTAGTATGTTATAAAGATGCCTATGTGCCTATAGATATAAATAATCTAAGGAAATAGATTAGTGCTTTCATAATAAGAAATCTGTTAGATCTAACTCATTAAGAACTTGACACAAATATTTCATGTACCTATAGCAATAGTACATACCTACATTTGTCAAAGCTATTAAAATATACAATAAATAAATTAAAACCTCTTCAAGGTAATTTATATTAGAACACGTTAAGATAATGGTTGATAGGAAGTGTGTTCTATGATTTTATGATAAGTATTCATACTTCGACCGATAGATTTACAATAATTTGTTACCTAATATATGTTTGAGCTATTTAAACTAAATGGAAGGAAACGAAAGGAGCCTCTGAGGCGCACTTTAATCCTTTCACCACACTGGTTAGAAAAAACTAGTGACAGGATAAGAAGAAGAAGAAGCTATTTAAATATAAATAAATAGTGGTGGACAATTCATACAACACCATCTAGCCATAAATTAAGTATAACATGTACTATGGTGATCAGATGACTGATCGAATACTTATATATTTTTATATGATACGACTAGCTGACCGGTGCCCACTTCGTTGGGCAGTTACAACAACACAAAAAATAAATTTTAAATTTTTCCTGAATTTTCTTTGCTATAAACCTCACGGAGCCCGAGACCTTTCCAACGAATGCAAAACCGTGGAAATCGGTTCGTGCGTTCTGGAGTTATAGCGTCAGGAAGGAAAACCCGACTTATTTTTATATAGTAGATAGATATAACACACCCATACACAGAATAAACACCTATGTTTATCACACTAGTGTTTACCCTGGGAAGGAATCGAACCCTCAACCTACAGCGCAGAAGGCAGAGCCACCAATTGAGCTGACAGGCCAGTCAAATTTTATAAAATGTTTGTACCAATTACAAATACAAATACAAAATATTATTTCTTTCTTATTATTTATTTCTCAAAACTAAATATTTTGTAATTAGCGGTAACAATCAATTACCAATTAAGGGTAACAATCTTTTTATACGTACTTATTATTGAAACTTAACTGCATTCCTACTTTAGAACCATGGTAACACAGTTTTTGGTACAAAATTCGAAGAATTAAATTAATATTAATCAGCTTATATACAAAATGATTGTGGGCAAGCGGGACCTAGTATATTAAAATAAATAAAATGATGTTTCTTTACGAATACTATCTATGAAATAAGTAATAATACTAATAATAAATAATAATAATCCCGGACATTTAACACAGCATCATCTGGTCCCAAAGTAAGCAGAGCTTGTGTTATAGGTGTGTTGTGTTGTGTTATATGATGAGATACTACTAATATACTTTTTTTTAAATACATACATGTTATACATAGAAACACCCAGACCCGTCACAAATACAAATACTATAACAAACATATAATACAAATAAGTACCATGAAACATTATTAAAATAATAAAAAATGTTGTTTCTTTACAAATACTATATGCAATTTGAATGTGATTGCAACACGATCGCAGCAATCAGAAGACATGGCTGTTCAGTTATTTCCGTGCAATCAGTGGATGCGGGATCCGTAATTGGCGCCCTGCCGGGGGCTAACGAGGGATTGTTCGCTGATGCTACAAGTACCCGCCTGTCTTGTTTATCCCCTAAATAGTGATGATCCACTCAAATTGATACAGCAGGGTGTGATATAAAACTGGACTCTTTGTAAACAACACAGAGATGGTGTTCTGAAAGTCTAGAAATACTCGTTAAACTGTAACTTGATAAATACGAGTACGTATATAATTCCTTTATTGTTCACTAGCTGGAACCCCCGCGACTTCGCTCGCGCATTTATACGAGAAACAATCGAGTTCATATTACAGTATTATTCATAACGTAAGTTTCATACATTAGTTTATGCCCCTTTTCACTCTCTTAGCGGTTGAATTTCAAAAAATCCCGCCTAAGTGTGTGGTTTTGCTATAACAGGAAGCTACTTTCGAAATATAAGCTTTCTAGCTTCAGTGGTTTTGGCATCATCATCATCATCATCATCGCCGATGATGATGATGATGATGATGTCAGTCAGTCAGGTTACGCTCTTTTATAGATGTAGATAAAGAGAACACACAAGTCCCAAAATAGTTATGTAATATGTTTTGTGAGAACCTATGTGTCTAATTTAAATTTAACCTAACATAGGTTTACAGATATTGCTCACGAACCTCTTTTGTTAAATTTTTATTTGAAATATTCTTTTGAATATTCCATCTATCTATTAACATTAAATAGTAGAAATAAAGTTGTACAACGGGCGGTCTTATCACTAAAATCGATCACTACCAGGCAACTGTTGGATGGACAGGAAAGGACGTCGTCTTTTTTTTAGAAAAAAAAAGACGGCGGTGTGTCTGTTCGTTTTAGAAAGAACATTAGTACAGTGTGCGTCTTAGTCCATTAAAATGTTACATTTTTTAGGCCTTAGTGTGCATTTGTCAGAGGACGCAATTTTATTTTTTTAATGTGTAGGGGGGGTCAGTAGAAGCTTAAGTTCAAGTTTGTGGGGTCGGCACCCTTGTCCCCCGGCCGCCATCTTGGAAAAGGGGGTGCAAAGGGTTTTCGCGCTGTATCTCGTAAACTAGTTACCTTACAGAAAATTTAATCAAACATAAAATGTAGCAAATTAAATTTCCTACAATTTTATTTCTATTACTTTTTATCGTCAAGTGACCAACAAAAAAGTTATAAACAAAAATAAATGAAAATTTTGTTTGTTTGTTCTAGGTTTTACAGCGCTCCAAACTTAAACGGATTCTCGAATGCTCATAGGGATGCAATAAAAACTAAAAATTAGGCTTACTTTTCTATCTATATTTTTTTTATTCATACAATTTATTATGATCTTAACATTCCTATGCTATTATTGAACTATGTTTGACCCTTTTACCCACCACCTATGAGGTATAACATGGGCAAAGTCAAATTTATAAAAATTTAATGCATTTTTTAATGCATTTTTTGTCACTGTCTTAGCAAATCGTTTGTATCGCAGAGTGTCTAGAGTATCGTCTTTATTTCCGCCATATAAAAAGACGAAAAAACGTTCGCCAACAACACTGAGTAACGATGACTCGACTTTCTCACTCATAAATAATTTAGTTCCACTTGCTAACTCTGGATGCTTCTGCAAAATTTTTATAAATTTGACTTTGCCCATGTTATACCTCATAGGTGGTGGGTAAAAGGGTCAAACATAGTTCAATAATAGCATAGGAATGTTAAGATCATAATAAATTGTATGAATAAAAAAAATATAGATAGAAAAGTAAGCCTAATTTTTAGTTTTTATTGCATCCCTATGAGCATTCGAGAATCCGTTTAAGTTTGGAGCGCTGTAAAACCTAGAACAAACAAACAAAATTTTCATTTATTTTTGTTTATAACTTTTTTGTTGGTCACTTGACGATAAAAAGTAATAGAAATAAAATTGTAGGAAATTTAATTTGCTACATTTTATGTTTGATTAAATTTTCTGTAAGGTAACTAGTTTACGAGATACAGCGCGAAAACCCTTTGCACCCCCTTTTCCAAGATGGCGGCCGGGGGACAAGGGTGCCGACCCCACAAACTTGAACTTAAGCTTCTACTGACCCCCCCTACACATTAAAAAAATAAAATTGCGTCCTCTGACAAATGCATACCCAAATGTAACTTTTCAATGGACTACTACTTTAAAACACTTTCTGTGCAATTTTTTGATATAGAATATGAAAAACGAGTGCCTGCAGTATCAATAAATTCATTTCATTAATTATTTTCATTATTTATTTAAATGATTGGCCTTACTATCTAGGGACTGTACTATCAATGTCTGACAACGTTATCATAATTTATGGAGCCAGCGGGCTCTAATGGGGAGGCACACCGCCTTTTTATCCCGATAGGTGTCGCATTATCGATAAAACCTTACTTTTTTAATTACTTTAGCTGTCAAATAGTTAGTTCATTTGGAGATTTATTTCTATTGTTAATAAAATACATCAGTGTATTAACGTTGCGCTTCAGATTGTAAAAACAGCGGCATATAAAAAAACAAAAACATAAAGCAACAAAAAGCAAAAACATATATTCGCCAAAGACCCAAATCAAAGAAAAAATTGAAACAAAGAAACATCCGCACCGATGTTTTCATTTCTATTATACACCTTTAATCTATGAATCAATGAAACCACAGTTTAAGCCCAAAAAAATTAGCAACAACACGCTCAGAAAGAGAAAATAACCCCAAATGTTTTAGTTTTCCCTGTGTGGGACGCTTTAAGTTGAGCTACCGTAAAGAGCGAGTACATTTTCTAGAGCAATCACTAGAAATTGCGTTCGTTCTCAGCAACAAGTCCCAACTTCATACAAAATGTAAACAAGGCATTCAATAGGCCAGATAAACCAAATAAGGCCAAATAAACGCACCGCTCCAATGAGACAGCGAGGTATCGAAGTACACGAAAACATCATCGATGTATACAATTTTTAGATTTTCGTTGATATTTCAGCTCGACTGATTTTGATAAAATTTAAATGGGACCACCTGTGAAGTATACCCTTTCAAACCAAAAAAGAATTTTCTAAATCGGTTCAGGCGTTTTCGAGTAATCGTTGAACATACATAAAAAAATAGATTCCGACGAATTGAGAACCTCATCCTTTTTGATGAAGTCGGTTAAAAATGCTAAATAAATGGGCACGTGCTTTAGGATTTTTCAAAATAACCCTCATAAAGGAGTAAAATGGGGTGTGAATGTTTGTATGGAAACTTTTTAAGGGGTAGTATGTATGGAATCATATAGATGCAAGGTCAAGTCAAGTGTTATAATGTGATATATATTTTCAAATATTTTTAAAACGCGTGGACGAAGTTGCGAACGGGACAGCTAGTTTATGATAACATCCCTAAGTCTAAGTAAACGATCTTATTTAATGTTTCAAAGAAAGCTTAAAACCACCCTGGCAAACAAGTGTTATTATAATTATTATACATTAGGTGAATTTATGACCGATAACAATATAATAATATAGTTTTAGTCTGTAATGTTAGGCTATTTCCATATATAATTTAATTATTTTTCATATTAAAGACATTGCATACCTCAATTGGGAGATGGAATGAAATTATTAAATGAATTAATTTATAATTAAATTAAATTATAACTATCAAAATTAAAATAAATTATTAAATGCAATGAATATTAAATATTAAATCAAATACATTGATTTACTATTTAATATTCATATATAAATTGCACCACCTTTGTAAAGCTTAGTTGATTATCTGGAATCCCTTCGAGCCATAAAAACTGTTGCACTTATCGGTGATATAAATATAAATATATCATCTGATAATACTGACCCTAATTCCGAAGATTATCTCAATGCCCTTGCTTTTCAAGGTATGCTTCCAGCCCATCACCTACCAACGCGTAGAGAAAGTTGTCTCGACCACGTCATGCTTAGAACTGATAGAGGTGCCACAACACTAACTCTGCATTGTACAATAACAGACCATTTTCCGGTTATACTGTGCTGCGATCTTTTTATTAAAAATGTATTCAACCCAAAACAAAACTCTAAAATTATAGATGAAGACGCTGTTGCTGCCGAAATAAAAAGTACTGATTTTCCATCCGTTAAACTTTGTTGGTCTAAAATTGACGTTACGTCTGCCGTTCAATTTACATACAATCGTATGAACCACGTGATCCTTGTGCCGTAACATGCTTATTCCTCAATATTGTAGTGTCACGATGAAAAATTGTAGGACTGTTTTTTGAGGCCCCCCTCAGACCCGGCCCGCACTCATTGTATACTATGCAGAAGTGGCACTACGCCTGTGGACGTAAGCGCTAAGTACAAATAAGTTCCGTCAGTTGGCTTGTGCCACAGCGCGAGTGAGATTGTATTTCATTCGACGGGATCGGATAAGTCTGCATATATTCGCCATTTTTTGAGGTATTTATTGCTAATTTAAGTATTTTACTGTTATGCATTATTTAATTTTTCTATCATGAGATGTGTAGTGGTACTGTACTTGGAGGAAACAAGCATGAGTTAGCTATTACATAAGATTATTGATCTAAATAAAGTAGTATTTGTTGATTCGTTATTATTGTTTGTTGGCGGCTAAATCATGTGGTTTTTGTTGTAGATGGCGTCAAATAAAATAAGGGATATTGTGAATAAGCTTTCCAGTTTATTTGATGTCACATCTGCTGTAGAAACAAGTGTCCACGATCCGTACAGTGACGAAGACAGTGAGTTTAGCTTTGATGAAAATTAGAATCGAAAATGGAAATGTTAGTTCTAGCAGTGACTCAGATTTATAGATATTTGCCATACGTAAATCCAAACCCATAAACAGACTGGCGTAGTTTTAGACCTTGAATCTGAGTGTGCCCAGAGCAAGGTATATACAATTTATATACGCTCAGGACAAGCATAACAGGCGTAATATAAACTGATGGGGAAACAGACGCAGAGCTCGATGACCAGTCCAGACCAGGTGGTAATATGGAAAATGCCAGAGAAGGCGATAACTCAACACCACAAGACAGAATGCCTTCAACCCCTCCTAACAAATAATGGAAAAATACTGATAATGTATTAAAATACTAAAAGAATCTGTATTGAATATGACACGAAAAAGGATTATGAGGTCTAAAATAGTTATCTTTCATAAGTCATTAAAATATAAATAAGGAAGTCGCTTATTGTGATAATATCGGTAGCCTTTGGAACCTACTTATTTTTTTTAGGGTTGTATAATTAGGTACAGTGTAATTTGATTTTTCCCAGACAAAATAAATAAGATATTGAATTAAAACTTTACTATTTCACTGCTAACCTTCAACTGCTTGATACTACATGATAAATTAAGCGTATGGCATAGCATTGCAGCTACTGGCAGTACTGCCTATGGCCGTCTATGCCACAACACACACTTGTGTGTGATACACATTATTAAGACAACCCCGCCTTCAGACGACACCGCCTGTGGCCGTATATGCTACCGCACATACTCAAAAATATGTGTGATATTTATCCCGTCTATAGGCGGCAACGCCGAAACACAACTCAAATATATATGTGATACGACACATCCGCCCATAGAAGGAGCAAAATATGTATGGAGTTTTTTTGTGTCATATTTGAATTTTTCGAGATGTTTCTGTGTCCGTGAAAGTGTTAAACACTGATGACCCAGAAATTGCAGCGGAGACTCTTGTTGCCATAATTTCATCCAAAATTGAAATCCATACGAAAATGGTTACCATTCCATCTAGGAAGAGAGTTTTAAGGCCCTGGATTACTCCTGGCCTTCTTAAATGTATAAGAAATCGGGATAAGCTTTACATAAAACATAAAAAAGACCCGGAAAACACCATAAAATATGTCACTTATAAGCGATACCGGAATTGTTGTAGTTACCTCCTAATAAAAATAAAACGCGAGTATGAGAGAAAAGAATTTGAGAAGGCCAGATGTAACACTAAAGCTACGTGGGAGGTCATCAAGCAAATTACTAACACGAAAAAAGCCAAACATAAATCGGTTGAATTACTAAATATGTTGTTCTCTTGAGACTCTTGTTGCCATAATTTCATCCAAAATTGAAATCCATACGAAAATGGTTACCATTCCATCTAGGAAGAGAGTTTTAAGGCCCTGGATTACTCCTGGCCTTCTTAAATGTATAAGAAATCGGGATAAGCTTTACATAAAACATAAAAAATACCCGGAAAACACCATAAAATATGTCACTTATAAGCGAGACAGAGACAGTGTCGACAATTATAGGCCGATTTCAGTTCTAACTACTCTGTCAAAAATACTTGAAAAATATCTGAATGTTAGACTTAAAAACTTTTTGAACAAATTTGATCTGCTTGCAAACAACCAGTATGGTTTTTGTTCCTCTAAGTCAACTGAGGATGCCGTACTTGAACTTACTGACACCATAGCACGAAATATTGACTCTAAAATAAAAACTGTTGCGGTGTTCTTCGATCTGTCAAAAGCGTTCGATACAGTCTCTCTCCCCTACTTCCAAGTAAAATGGAAGCGATTGGTATCAGAGGCCCCTCACTTAATATGTTTTCGAGTTATCTTGCTGAAAGGAGTAAAAATAGACAACTTAATGAGCACAGAGCTGCGTCTTACGTACGGAGTTCCTCAAGGGAGTGTTCTAGGGCCCACTCTATTTCTTATTTACGTGAACGACCTCTGCAACTTAAACATCAAAAACTGCAAAATTCTTGCCTACGCCGACGATACGGCACTGTTGGTGACTGGTAAAACTTGGGATAAAGCAAAGCACTATACTGAACATGCCCTAAATACTGTTATTATTTGGCTTAATAAAAATCTCTTGACACTAAACTTAACAAAAACAAACTTTATAACTATGTCTGCCACCTCATCCTCTCAACCTTCAGAGACCTACATAGTTAAGGCACACTCATGTTTTTCATATCCCCAGTCAACGTGCGAGTGCAGTGGTATAAAGCGAGTAAACTGCGTAAAGTATTTGGGTGTTTTAGTGGATAGCACTCTAAGCTGGAAACCACAAATCTCAGCAACTACATCCAAAATTAGAAAGCTTCTATACATTTTAAAAAAACTAAGATCCAGTGCTAACTCATCCACATTAAAGTCAGTCTACTTCGCGCTAACTCAATCCATACTGTCCTAAGACCTAAGCACCTAAGACTACAATGCTTGGGCTAGAGAGAGTCCAACGAGCTATTCTCAAGGTTATGTATCACAAACCTAGACTCTTCCCTACTCAGGAACTTTATACGTTGAGCGAAGTATTAACAGTTCGTAAATTGTTCGTCTTGAGTATCATCCTCCGTACACACAGAAATCTCCCATACCAACCGATCACAACATCCATTCGTAGAACAATGATAGCATGCGCGGGTAGGCCGTGGCGTACTGTCCTTGCCTTCCGTCATTTTTATTTTTTAAGCCCAATAGTATATAATAGATTAAATAAACAACTCAACATATTCCCATTAACACACCACAACTGTAAATAAATAACTAAAACTTGGCTATTGGCTCTTACCTACGACGAAGCTGAAGCTTTGATTGTAATCAAAAACTTATAAGTTATAATGCATACATATACAAGTACATACACCCACACACACACACATCCACACACACACACACACACCCACACACACGCACTTTTACATACACATAGTTTTGTTAAGTGAGATACTTAAGTTTTAGTTTAATTTAAAATGTAATTACCTGTTTTTTCCTTATTTTTTTCACACACACCTGTTTGTTTTTTTTTTTTTTTAATTTTAGTTTACCTAGTTTTATATAGTTTATTTTTTGAATTATCTGACCTCCTGTCCTAAGGTTGGGCACTGGAAACTGCTTCACAGTGTCATACTTTTGCATTTTTCAGTGTTCACTTCTGTATTATGTACCTATGTATTACGTTCAAAATAAATAAACTTATTATTAATATAAACTACATCTATTATTACACAAGCTATAAATGAACATAGAATTTTTGTTCCTTGAAGGACAGACAATAGTTAATTATGTGAATATTTGATATAGTTATTCATATCCCTACTAATATAAAAAATCACAAATGGTCTCGCCCGAACCGATCTTGATGGTTTTTTGTAAGTAAACTGATTGTAAATTGGGGAAGGACATGGCTACTTTTTCTGTAGCTACCACGTGTGCGAAGCCGCGGGAACCGGCTAGTTTCTGAATATAAATAAATATTGGTACTTAGATAATTCAAACCGCACCATCTAACCACAAACTAAGTATAGCCTGTGTCTACTAAGGGAACTTTGTATGTATAATATATAACATACTAGCGACCCGCCCCGGCTTCGCACGGGTGCAATGCTGATACTAATTATACTACAGAATGGTTATCCCTAAGAGGTAGCCATATACCATCGCGGACTTTTTTGTAGACCTTTTGAGGGTGTACAAAGTATTGTACTACAGTAGTAGTACATTATTTTGATCTATCTCGTAGGGTTCAAACAGCGTTTGCAAAGTAAGCGCAAAAATATGATTTTTTTACGACACCACATTGGAAACCTCTAAAATTATCAGTGTTTATCTATTATATTATGTATGTATTATACATATAAACCTTCCTCTTGAATCACTCTATCTATTGAAATAAATAAATAAACGCATTAAAATCAGTTGCGTAGTTTTAAAGATCTAAGCATACATAGGGACAGACAGACAGTGGAAAGCGACTTTGTTTTATATTATGTTCGTAAAACGATATTCTTCTTCTTCTTCTTCTTTTTATTGTGTCACTAGTTGCTTCGAACCAGTGTGGTGAATAGATTAAAGTGCGCCTTAGTGCCTGCACTCATGCATCGTAAAACAAGTCATTTCACAAGACATTATTGGTAATATCGGCGAATGGGAGATATTTGTCCGGCGTGCGGGTGACCAATATTGTTGACATCGGCCCCGTGTGACGCCCATTTATTCCCGATTCTGTTTTGATGACTCCCATAATAATATTGTATTACATGTTCGAATTGCCGAATTTTATGTTTGGATACAAATCGATTTACACAAAATGAGGTTCTTTTCAATACGTAATGTGTAGCTTATTATTATCTGAAATACAACAGAGAAATATTAAAAACCTACTAGCTTCTGCTTCTGCTTCTTACGCTTAGGTACTATACCTACATAAAAAAGTATTCTAAGTCCTTCCCTAAAATACAATCTATCTCGTTACATAATTTCATCAAGATCCGTTCAGCCGTTTAGCCGTGAAAAACAAAACAAAAAAACATTCGTATAGACAGAGATACAAGAATTTATAATATTAATATGGAAGTATGGATAAATAAGTAAATTGGTCGAAAATATAAATAAACCAACTAGCCCCAAACTAAGCATTGTATTAAAGCTAGCACTTTAGGAACCAGATGAATGGTAGAATAGACCAGACCAGATGAATGGTAGATATAGAATAGAATAGAATAATCGTTTTTTGATACATACACACACACACACGAAATTTACACAATAGAAACAATCAGTTGGGTAGGTAATTAAAAAAAATAGGGAAGAAGGTAAGTAAAAAAAGAAAACACAAAAAATACAAAACACTTTTTTTTTATTAACCTAACCTAACCTTACCTTTTTATTTACTTTCCCACTGCTGGGCAAACGTCTCCCCCAATTCCTTCCATTTGTCCCTGTCCCCCGCCACTTCCCACCAGCCTTTCTCGAAGGCATCGAGATCGTCACGCCAACGTTTCTTCGGCCTGCCCCGGCTACGTCGCCCATCTGCAGGCACCCATTGTGTGACGAACTCTGCCCACCTGTCTGCACTCATACGGCTGACGTGCCCCGCCCAACTCCATTTTAATTTGGCGGTCTTGTCTCCGACGTCTGCGATCCCGGTCTTTGAGCGCAAGGTTGTATTGCGGACTCTGTCTGTCTTCTTTACCCCTAGCACACTACGCTCCATTGCTCGTTGGCAAATCTTGAGTTTGGACTTCTGAGATTCGGTTAAAGACCATGTTTGTGCACCATAGGTAAGAACGGGCAATATACACATATCAATAAGTTTTCGCTTTAGAGACAGAGGAAGGTTTCCCTTCATTAGCGATTTCATGGACCTGAAGCTCCTCTAGGCGTTTTCGACACATCGTTCAACTTCTTTATCTTGCCTGTTTTGGAAGGAGACTATCTGGCCCAGATATATAGTCGAGAATCCCGAGCGAAATCCAGCCTGTTCAGAGGGTTGGTTATCGTCTAATTGTTTACTAATTCTATTTTGTATTACGATTATGAATGCTTTGTAAATATGAGTTATTAAACTAATGGGTCGGTAATTACTGATATTGCTTTTATCGCCTTTTTTGTGGAGAAGGATTATATTTGAATGGCACACATTGGATGGAAATGTACCTGTATTGAGAATAAAGTTAAACAAATTGGTTAAATGTGGTAAAAGTGCCGGTGAACCTATCTTTAGCGTTTCTGTCGTAATTTCATCCTCTCCAGAGCTTTTGTCAAATTTCATTGTTCTGAATGCGTCTTGGACTTCCTTTCCTGTTATAGATGGGATGCTTTCATCAAAGGAGTAAGTTTCGTTATTGGGATTCTTTGTGCTGTCAGAATAAAGTTGTTTGTAGAAATTTGTGCATATATCGATTATTTTTGTTCTGTTATTATGTTTCTTCCCTTGTTCATCTTGCAAACTGTTGATCCACACCTTTCCTTTATGTATTCCCTGTTTTGCAGTTCTCAATGATCTGTTGCTCTCGAGGGCTATCTGTACCAGATGACAGTTAAGGTTTCTTATATCTTTCCTGATACTACGTTTGACTTGCCTATCTATTTTCCTATACTCTAGCGAGCCAACTTCTAATCCTTCTCTTTTGGTCAAGAGTAGATGTGTGTCTTTTGTAAGTTTGCTGTTTTTGTCCCTAGGTTTTCTAATCTTTTTATTACTCATTTCTATTGCTTTAATTATGGTATTATATTGTGTATTTACATCATCTATTTCGTTAATTTTAAACATATTAAAAGTTATAGTTCTAAATTATACTGCTCTGCATTATTAAATAAAATGTGTTTTGATAGTTTCTGGATACGACTAGAGAATATTTTTGCACGATGAATTTTAAAATTAAATCTTACTATAGCACGAATTGGTCTGTGGTCAGAACTAAATTTGATTTTATTAATAATACTGATGTCCTTAATTAAATCTTTATCGGAACATAAAACAAAATCAATCTCATTCTTTATAGATCCGCTAGGTGATACCCAAGTCCATCTTCTATGCAATTTTTTCGAAAAAAAGTTGTTGGCTATACGCATGTTTTGTCCAAACGCAAATTGCAGGAGGCGAGTCCCACGCTCATTTCGATCCCCGAGGCCATATTTACCGAGGACATTTTCGTTGTCACCTGATTTGCCTCACGCCAACTTTTGCATTAAGGTCTCCGAGAATGATGTTCCAATTTCCATGGTTCTCATCACATGCACGGTTGAGGAGGTCATAAAAGTCTTCGATATCCTCGTCACTTGATGCAGATGTGTATGCATATACCTGAATGAATGTGATGGTTTGTTTGGGTGTTACCTGGAATTTTAAGATGGTTATGCGCTCCGAGTAACCTTTGAATTCTATAATGTTATTTTTCCACTTTTTCGAAACTAAAAACCCCACACCGTACAGCCCTTGAGTTTCTCCAAAGTGGAAAAACACGGCATCATCCCTTTCTACAGCTTGTTCACCTAATCTCCTGACTTCTGGCAATCCTACTACGTTTTAGGTCTTTAAGGGCGTTTTCTAATTCAATAAGACGTTCGTCGCTCATCAACATATAATGTTAAAACATTAAGCGTATCGGAATCCATAATAACATTTGCTTTGGTCGTTTGACGGTGGGATCTCACCCGGAGATTCTTCACACCCTTGACTCCAGGACTGGCTTGGCTCCCGTCAAGGCCAGCGCAGCCACTAGGGTCGCCGGGCACTTGGGGCCTTGCTTGTATTATTCTATTCATCATTTAGGGGGGTTTAGACCATAACCCACCACGCTGGTCTAGTGTGGGTTAGTGGGTAGGGTGCCAGAGCCTTGTCTGTTGGTCGGCAGGGTGTACCACGGGCCGGTAAGGTTGGCTTGGGTTCCATAAAGTGATATTCAGAACCCCTTACACCACAATACACTACAAATAAAAGTACACTAACTGTTATATGTATTCATATAATATAGATGGATATACTGTCCGAACGGCGTCTGAACGGCGTCAGGCCGGCGTCTGTCCGGATGTTCTCCTCTACAGGTCGCATTTCTCAACCGATTCTCGTGAAATTTTGTGAACAGGTTTTATAACTATATAGTTTTTTTTTGTTAATTCAGTTTTTGTAGTTTTTTCAAAATGGCATATAGAAAAAGTTATATTTCAGTCATTTCGAAAAATGTTTGCGAGGTCTACAGCTCACAGAACCACTAGTTTATTTATTAACTATTTTGTACAGAAATCAACTAAAACTTGTACCTAATGGGATCGCATAAATTCACTAGCTCGTTCAGTCGTGTCGTGTTTCCATTCAAGTGATTACTTCCATCGTTGGAGCCAGTAGCTGGGGCGTTCATTCCCAGGTTACACCGGATAGGCTGAGTATGTCAGGCACTATAGATAAACAACTTTGGTGGCTGATGGAGTTCCACTGCTCTTTTAAACTAAACCTATTAAAATAGTTTGAATATATGTGCCTCATGTGCACGAAAGGAGCCTTTAAAGCGCACTTGTATCCTTTCACCACACTTGTTTGAAATATAACGATAAGAAGAAAAACAATACCGGAAAACTCTTGCTTTGTAGTGGATTTTCTTATGCACTGTTTATCGCGCAGTGGCCTAAGATCCGGCTGAGACGCAGAAGGTTGTGGGTTTGATTCCCGCCGCTAGACAAATGATTGTATGATCTGCAAGTATTTGTCTCGGGTCTGGTTGTTTCATGTATAACAAAAAAAGTATATAAGTAGTATATCAGACATGTACCTACCTATAACACAAAGTCTGGTTACTTTGGGGCCAGATGATTCAGGGATTATTTATTTATTTTTATTTATTGTGGTAAATATTTTTATTTCGACTCAAATCAAAAACAGAAATGATTTCAAAAAGATGTAGCTACGCTCTTGCGTGGTTTATTGGAGGTAAGAATATAAAAATGTAATAAAAATAATTCAACCCTACTTTACACGTAGTCCCCTACGTGTAAAGTAGGGTTGAATTGTATTATTGGTTAATTTAGTACACTCAAATGCATTATATAAATATTTTTATTTCATGACTTTGTTGTAACCGTAAATGTTTACCCTGATTATATAGTTTCGCCAGACTATCTAATATTTCCTAATAAGAAAAAGACCTATTTTGCTTGAACTTAAGAGGCCAGCGGAGGACGAATTGCCCCTACAAACGTAATATCAAAATGATTTGTAACTCAAGTATATTTCCTTTATATTGTTGTATTATTTGTATTTAAACAGTACTTATCTAGGTTCCTGGATAGATATTATTTCGAATTACTTATCAAAAATGAAATAAGAGCCAATCGCATTTTGCACATTTTAATGCTAAAATTGACAAGTTTTCTTCCTATTTGTTTCGTATTAAAAACAACAATATCTTACGTGTTGTTTGTTAAGGACCATAGCTTATATTGTCTAGTTACAGAATAACATTACTATGTGAAGAATACTAAATGTTTCCAGTCATAATTTTTGGTATTAAGGAACACAACCAAATTCATACCACTTTTGAACGGCTAATATTGCTATCGCGCATGCACGGGGCGGGGCCGGGGGATAGGGAAACTTCGGTTGTGTTTGCTCGGACAGCTACGCACGCGCACACTCATGCAACGTGTATTTACACGGAAGTGTATTCTATTGTCCTGTGCCACAGACTTGGATTGAGATTTGCCTTGTTGTTTGGAAATAATAACCTACCTCTTTACATACTACTACTAAACAAAGGCAAAGTGCCTTTGTTTACGGAAATTTTTCACTTGACTGACGACCTCTGTGGCGCAGTGGGCTTAGGTCTGGCTGGGACGCAAAAGGTTGCGAGTTCGATTCCCGCCGCGGGACAAATGTTTGTATTTACAAAAAAAGTATTATTATTATAACCTGCGGATTATGTTATTTCGGTGATTCGTGACTAATTTCCTTCAAAATAAAAAAAAACCGCGCTTGAGAATGTCCAGATAACGTATTTTTTGACAACAATGTGACTCTCCCATTTCCTTATGTCACGCTTACACTTACATTACTTAAAATCTGATTATTTACATGCAGAAAAGTGTGCGTTTCAATATCCTGACCATTTGAATAAAACCCATATTTCTGCCACGCTCGAGTAAAATCCCCAAATCGCCCAAAATTCCCGCTTGGGCTATTATTAATAATATTTTATTTAATTTTTTTTTGTAAATACATACATGTAATACATAGAAGCATCCAGACCCTAGACAAATAATTGAAGATCATAGAAACATTTGTCCCGAAGCGAGAATCAAACCAACAACCTTCCACGTCTTACACGGCCCTTAGCCCACTGCGCCACAGAGGTCGTCCTCTCGGTCGAAACTTTGCATAGATGTAGGAAGATTAAAATACCTATGTATATGTTACCTACTTTTATCTCAGAAAAAGGCGTGCGAAGCCGCAGACAGAAGCTTGTATTTTATTTACCCACCGCCTTCGAATTGTCAATGATATCAAGGATCAATGACAGAAGTATACCAACCTACCTACATCTACTCACACACACACAAGCACGTCACTACGGTTGTATTTAGGTATTGTAGTACCTCGTCCCGCGCCTCTCCCGCGTCCCGCGCGCGCTTACATCATTTAAATAGAGATAGAGATATTCGGAGCGATTTTTGCACGCGCCTCGAACTGAAGTTGCGAGCGAGCTTCGCAGAGCTCTTAAGCTCAAATTAGAATAACATTTTGACAGCTCTAAAATATGTCGAAATTTACATTTGATTGACCTCTGTGGCGCAGTGGGCTAAGATCCGCCTGAGACGCAGAAGGTTGCGGGTTCGATTCCCGCCGCGGGACAAATGTTTGTATGATCTGCAAGTAGGTCTAGGTGTTTCTATGTATAATATGTATGTATTTACAAAAAAAAGTATCTAAGTAGTTTATCAGTCATGTCATAACACAAGCTCTGCTTACTTTGGGGCCAGATGGTGCTGTGTGAAATGTCCGGGATTATTTATTTATTATTTATTTACTTTCCTAGGATTTTCTGCCGTTTTAATCAACGCCTCTTTACATGATGACTAGAATGCACGTAAACACGTCAATCTTTAATTTCGTCATCTAAGAAAGTGTTATTTTAAAATTTTACTGTAACTTAGACTTTGGTGCATATATAATAGGATCGTTCATATTTTACGAAATTTTAGTTAGTTCGACGAAACTACAGAATTAAATCCACTGCCGTGCTAAATGTCATCTCGATAAAACTATAGTCTGCGAGTGAGGGCTCTGAATATGGTCGGACACACAGACAGACAGAAAGGCAGACGGACGGGCAAAAGATAAAAGTTCCGTGTTGGACTTTGGAACCCGAAAAACTCACCACAATAATAATTATTTCTATTCGTATTCTATACATACTGGTCGCTAGAAGAATACCCATTTACAATTGTTTTTCACTCCAATACATAAATAAATGAACTTTCCCAATTTCCAATGCTTTCAATAAACACCCCAACGGGCGCAACAAATGAAGCAGAAGGCTTGCCGCATGCGGTTTATTCGCAAAAGGAATGCAGTTTCATAGGCCGGCTGGCCGGAACAATTGAATTATGTCCAGCTATTAAATTCGCCCGACCCGGCGGAACACTTTATGCCCGCGGTAATCGCCGGTAGTTAGTACCACCTAGCGCTATTATTTTGTGTATTCTGTGGTACATGGTGTCTATAAACTGCGGTGGAGAGATTTGATTTCAAACTGCGGTAGTGGCTTGGTTCGAAATTGCTGTACCTACCAAAAAATAAACAACAATACTCAGGCATACAAAATTAATTACACTTCTCAGTTTTCTTCTTCACGCTCACGTTTCTCATCCTCAAACTGCTAGACTGATTTGTATGAAACGGGCAAAGCCGATGACAGTAGCTAGTATCACAAACCAGTGGATTTACAGATCTCCCAAGTATAGGCTGATAAATTTATGTGGCATAAATTTATCTTACCTATATCTTACCTATACAAAATTGTCAGTCACTAGATTCTTTTTACATTCGGCACATTTCTGAGGCGGTAAAATGGGCGGTAAGGTTGTTTTAAGCGTATCTGATGTCCTTGCTAAAAAAAAACATTCCGACTATTGCTAGGAAGTCGCAAACTGAGTGTTTTATCATAGCATATAGTAAAATTGCAGTGCCGTTGAATTACTATAAAAGGATAGAAGGAAAAGTCATAGGAAAGATGCCTCCAAATATCCCACCCCTTAAATCTGCCTCCCTAGGCTTTAAGCCTTCTCAGCCTGCTTACAAATCCGCAACTATCACATACACTCGATAACCCAATTTTCACGACAAGATGAGGCTAAGATCGTGTCCTTGAGCCGAGATTCGTCACTGAGTTGCCACACTAAATACAAATAACTATCTTCTTCTTCTTTTCATCCTATAATGACATCTGTCTTGTTGACACTTTTGCCAATGTCAAGTGATTGTTTGAAAATAAAGTCTAAGTCGATAGTTATTTGTTAATTCTAAACGTCGGCGTCGCCGCGGATGGCCGTCCAGAACTTTCTCGGGATTTCTCGTCGTTCAAATCACATTGCACCATAATACACTTATAATTCAATTGTCCATACTTGTCCTATTTAGTCACAATTTATTTATCAAATTAAGCTAAGATTACCGAATAAAACATGCATAAAACGAGAATTATTATATTAATACGTGAAGCAAAAACTTTGTACCCCTTTTCACGAATATTGCGCGGACGGAGGAGTATGAAATTTCGCACACTTATAGTTTATATAGTTTATATATATTTTTTTTTTATTTACTTAAATATGGTCGAGTTTTGGGCAGTGGGTGACCACTAGTAAATTATCTATTAATTTAGAAGTGCTATGTTACTTCTTAAGTCTTAAATAACTCTCTCTATTGACGTTGTGTATTGTATTGACGTGAGTCGTCAAAATGCAAAAGTATTTTCTCTCGCACAATGAGCAAGCGCTAATACTGCTCAAGTCATTCAAAACCTCCCTACACCGAAAAAAGTAAACAGAAAAAGCTCCCGAAGACACTCAGCGGTACAAATAGACAGTCAGCATTCCCACTCGTGTGAAAAATATCCTCATTTCTACATATTACAGTTCCCTTTGTTCCATCGATGAGCTCGGAGGCCACTTAACGCCCTTTGTGCATTACGCGCGCCCCAGGACCGCCTCGGGCATCGAACCGACACTCGCTAATTCTCGTTCCATGTTCAAATGACGTAGGTACTCCGAATTTACATTAGGTTCGTGTGTAAGCTGACTGTTCATAGTTGCCGCTTTGAAACTATCATAATGTAGTACTGTGGTACCTAAATGTTAAGTGGTTTAATGTATCTACTACATCTCTGCATATAACTTCTACTTCGATTACGTTTTTAACTAAAGGAAACAAAAAATATTACCATACGTTACCATTACTTAGTTGTTGTTAATAACTTTTATTTCAAATTGTTGGTTTCCTAAATTATGTACTACCTACCACATTATTTAGTTTATCGCTCACTCATAATAAATAAAAAAATAAGAGCTTGTGTTATGGGTACCACATGCCTGATATACTATTAATTTGTTATATATTTTTTTTGTAAATACAAATATTTTACATAGAAACACGCAGACCCGAAAAAATACATGCAGATCATTTAAACATTCGTTCCGCGGCTGAAATCGAACCCGCAACCTTCTGCTTCTCAGCATAAAGTAGTAGGTAGTAGTTCTTGTAACTGGTTACCACTGAGTCTTACATTCAATCGGTACTATAGCAAATGTATCTCTTGTGTCGCTTTATAAGCTGTAGGAATAGACGTTTACAAATAAAATGCAAAAATCATGATTCCCTCGAGCTGCTGCGAGTGCACTCCAGAGCTAGCAGAACCGTTGCAATTCTACTTTTATTGTTATTCTCTCTAAAGCGACAAAATAATGGTTATATCTGTGTTAATGTGCTTTATTTTTCAGAGCTGTAAGTATTTACACCTAAATTGGTATTACCTAGAACTTATTCAATTCTTTTCATAATATATTTTCAGAATGTGCGTTGATCAGTCAATAACATAAATATTTTGTTTATTAAGGGTATATCCTAATATATTCTATACATATATCCCAAACGACTTCAGTGGGGCAGTGAGCTAAGGCCCAGCTCAGAAGGTTGCGGGTTCGATTCCCGCCGCGGGACAAATTTTTGTATGATCTGCAAGTATTTATCTCGGGTTTGGTGTTTCTATGTATATTATGTATGTATTATACAAAAAAAGCATATAAGTAGTATATCAGTCATGTGGTACCCATAATACAAGCTCTGCTTACTTTGGGGCCGGATGCTACTGTGTAAAATGTCCAACATTATTTATTTATTTGTTGTGTTGTTCTTGTCTACATCTTTATTCATTAAAAAGACTAGGACAAACCGTACTTAACAACACATCACCATCACGCTGCCGAATTAAGTGGTTATAAGATTGAAGGTAGATCTTTGATATTATATTTGAAATCAAGACTTATAGCTTGTATTTCGAAGCGTACACGAAATGTCGCATCAGTATGTATCGGTAACATTTGGCCTCCAGACTCCGTAGAGACTCCCTTGTATGGTAAACTTCATGCATGCGTGATGAACTGGTATTAGTTTACAACTACCTTGTTTACATAGCTTTGTACCGCCGTTTGATATTCCGTGATAAGATGCCGGATGCCGCACAAGTTTTAATATGAGTATTACAAAACACAGAGGGAGCGCGAGCAATGTATATCTAAGAAGATTATCTGCCACAACACAAGATATTCCATAAATATTCCACATAATTCATACTTATTTGATACAAGAAATATAAGATTAAATTCGTATAATGAATCTTGAAGAATCTTGTAGCTGGATGACCATAAGCTGCGGTATAAAACACGGATAAAATGACGTTTTCTAAAAATGAAACCTAGCTAGATCGATGTATCGCCGCCGAAACCCCATGCATACAAAATTTCATGAAAATCGTTGAAGCCGTTTCCGAGATTCAGATTATATATATACCCATATATATACCATACAATAATTGGTCGTTTAGAGGTATTAGATATGCATTAAGTACACCTTGTGTTATTTGAGAAGTACATAGTGCGGTTACCCACATGCATGTACTAAAGAGACTAAATAAGTACTAGAAGGCTACGAAAACACGTTTTGGAATATAGGATTCATAAAATAAACGATCGTATGTTTTATTAATACGGGTTACGCTGTAAAAATCCAGAAAAAGTATACCTACAGAAAAATTGATATGAAAAAAAAGAGGAAACGAAACAGTTCATGCGCCAACTTTTTATCATTCTAGTGCCAAGTGTATGATATGTTTGCGAAACACTTTCTTACGAGTGTTATGTTCTTGGATCTCAAATAAACGAAGCATTTTCGACGATAGTATTTTATTTATCCAAGTATTTGCATACAACAACAAGGCATGACTTGGTATGCGTGACACGAGACGGCGTTCGATTGAGAAGGGGTGTGCTCAATGCAATTCATGTCATGTCACCACTAGTTGCAGTCAATTATCTGATAAGCCACCGTTTCCCATCTCCCCCGTCGCCGTCGACGCGCCGTCGCGATGTCGACGGACGTGCCTCGCCTATCATCACTATAGCAACGGAAAACAACCCAATCTAACCGCAAATTCAATTATTTCCATCAATTTATTTGCTATATTTCCCAATTAAAATTCTCGGTTGTCTAAAATAGATTTGCTGGCTGAACCGACCTTTTATAACACGATTGTCTGGCCAAGGAACGACCGTGGGGTTTTAATATCCTTATATGGCAGCGAGGTATTATTAAAGCTGTGGTTGTTTGTACTGAAATATTGGAAAGATCAACCTAACTATACCACTTCTATAGATACCGATTAACTAATAGGTAATAATAAATTACCCTTTAAAAGAACTATGCATCTAATCTAGCGTCAAGAGGAACTCTTAACACACAGTATGCGGTAGTGCTTCAATATTAATATTATTAATCAATATTATATAGACCCCAAATATAAATCTATTTTTTTTTAAGTTTTAACTACCTACCTACGCCAATTTCATTCTCCCACAAATTCGACGACTTAATCTCATAAATGAAGTCGATTTTCTTTTTCGATCTCAAATGATAGATGGAGACAGCAGGTACTAAATCTAAACAAATCTAACGTATTATTTCGATAAAATAGTCACCATATACCATAATTAAGGCCAACTTGGCTGTTAGATAAGTTAGTCTGGGCAAGCTATTATCTAAAATGCACATAAGCTGCAGGATGCTCTGTCTTCAATTTGTCTTAGTCCTTATGAAAAGCTTCCAAAAGCACATTATTAATGTACTCGTAGAATGTAGAGTTAGTAGTTTATTGGGATATTAAGATAGCCGTATAGCCGTTGCCCTGAACTAAGGACCACGTTATAAATAAAAATCAATGACACTATGCTATCCTATTTCACTATATTATCCCGTTGATTGAGAGATATTTTTTCTAGGTTCTAAGTACAACTTACAAATTAACAGTGTAATGAAATTAAGGTAATTTCCGTAACCTGTACTGAAAATCAACATTCGCGATCATTCGAATTAGTTATTTGCTATGCTAATCTAAGCCGGGTAATTTGTACATGTTAATGATACGCAAAGCAGCTGAATAATTAGCCAGGCTATTCACGAATTGAAACCAAATGTGTATATTTTGAAACGACTGCATGCAATTGATGCAATTCAAGTCTGTTATTAGATTCGGCCTTCATTTATAAGCCACAAATAACTACTAAGGCATGGCACTAAATATTTCTTCGCCTCTAACGATAAATTTGATAAGCAGCGCCCTCGGATGCCACTCTCTATTTGAGCACGCCCGCATCTACAGCGTGTATCTGAAAATGCATGTTCTAAATCCAAATCCAGGTGCCAATAGTGCAGAAAGGTTTCCGTGACCGAATTGCGAGCATTCAGAATTGAGTTAGAGCGGTATCGCGTCCGGGCGGCCACAGTGTCCGACCCTTTGTCGCGTCATCAAACTGCAAATTGGCAGTTGCTCGTCGCCGCCGGCAGTGGCGCGAGCCCGCTGGCGCTTCTAACGATGCTTTCTGAAAGTTACAGGAATTTTACACAGGCACACTGCTCCTGCACTTTGCTCGTTAGTCCGTGTTTGTTTTTATAACCGGGATTATCGTAGGTGAGAGGCGAAATCCGGAGAATAGAGAAGCGAAAAGTTTGCTCACATGTTGCAAATTTGTCTATACCAACATATTTTTTTTTATTTGGCTAACTATACACACTCAATCTATTACATAATTTGAAAGCCACTTTCTAATTTGATATAATTTTAAAACAGCTGTGCTACGGCAGCGTAGCTCTATCTACGCCGTAGAATCGTGATAAGTGAAGCGATGCAAACAAGCAAGTTCCCAAACGTGCTTTGTACAAGGCGAGCACGTCGACGGTGCACTAAAACCAATGAAGACCCGTAGAGTCTGTTTTATGTGATAATAAGAATCGTGAGTCATTGCTTTTTGAACCTGAAATCATAGACATAAATGTCACCTTTATAACTGGACCTGCCGGCGCAATGAGTATTTATTCGTGACCCAGGTTAATTAAATTTTGACGCCGAACCTACACGTTCGATATTTGGAGTCAGTCAATATGATACACCCCGTGTTTACTGAATATCCGAATGAAATGATGGTTCTGCGCTATCGCTGAATATTTAACTCAATTGAGCAGTGCCCATCAATTATTTGGAAGTTTGTTTGTCGAATGAATCCCGCTCGTTTGGAATGATCGCCCGCTATGAAATTGTTTATTAGTTTAGGCAGATTGTTCCTATGTTTGTGTAATGATCTTTGACAAATATTTATACTCGTGGATCACCCCGCGATTTCGTACGTTACGTAAACTTTGACGTCCAACAAAAAAATACGTGACTTACTATTTTCTCGATCTACCCCCAGCTATAATAAAGTATCTTGGAAGGGACACGTGAAGTTATCACCATAAATCAATTTTGTACGAGCACAAGCCCTAAGCAAACGCATTATATCGAGCAAACAGTTCGCAATATAAAAGAATGATTATATCTTCGGACACTCTTGTCCCTCCGAGAACGTCCAAATCCAATGTGGGCGTTGATATAAGTACATCTCAGTCAAGATAATTATTTCCCTGTACCCTGTCCTTGTTCAATAAACGATTTAATCATTTATTTTTAATAATACCTTTGTTTTAATGCAATACCTCCCGTACTACAACCAAAATACAGACTCCTAATACGTATTCAAAACAGAAATGATATCTACATAAATCTTCATAAGAAATTCAAATAAGTTACGCAGCGCAATGGATATTAATTGACGAATTTTGCTCTCCAAAACTTTCTAGAGGGTACAAAATTGTAGCATTAGTAGAATCCCTTATAGCGGTAATCCTCACGTCGTATTCGAGTCCAGACTAAATCCAATTACGGCGTGGCACCGAGGCACAGCAAGGAATTATAAACGTCCAACTGAAAACGACAGGCGTTATCGCAGTTCTCACCAGCAGCACCTTCTGTGTTTGTAGATATGCTGTGGACCGTGGATGTCAACTCTCGGCAAGTGATTTAAAGTTTCCGATGGATTAAAAACTTTACCAAATAATTTGGTATGACTTTAAATTAATATATAAATAATACCGGATATTTCACACAACATCATTTGTCCCCAGAGTAAGCAGAGCTTGTGTTATAGGTACTATGATTGATTTCAATTTTTTTTGAATACTTTCATATCATACATAGAAACACCCAGGATCGAGACAAATACTTACAGATAATACAAGCATTTGTCCTGCGGCGGGAATCCAACCTGCAATCTGCTGCGTGTCAGCCGGGCCTTGGCCCACTGCGCCACAGAGGTTGTCAACAAAAGTCTAACTTAGAAACAAAAGGTCGTCAACTTTACGAGTTGCTCTCTCCTTCCACTGCTCCATTGAGTTTTAGTCGTGTGATTTGATAAAGGATCTTTTTAAAGTTTTTTGTAAATTCAAAGACACTTCTAGTGGTATACCTACCCACGCAGGGAGGCTTGACGTTAAATGCAGGCAGTGGCGGACGCAGCAGGCGCGAACTGTCAAGAGGCGTCGAGTGCTGGGACGTGCTTACTGCAATCCTACTGTGAAATCAGAAATATTGAAATAAATTCCATAACTAGAGGACATCAGCTCTCAGCGCTTTAAGTGTCTCTTCCAGTAAATTATCCCAACGAAAGCTTTGACGTTAAATTAATTTTCAATGAAATCCATACAAAGCTGTTTCATACGGTTTATTATCTAATATAACTTATCCGGTATGTAAAATACCTGCAATCGAACACGGTACAGTCCGGGGAGTAATTAATAAAGCGTTTTGAGATAGTCTCGTAATTGGACGGCGCTCGAACAGGCTCGAGTGTCGTCACGAGAATTGATTGCGTCACGTACAGCTACGAAAGTCCTCATGTTCTGAATTTTTCAGTCTTATTTCAACGGCATAAAGTTCAAGTTTTTTGATTCGTTCAGTGACCACGATGTCAATGATTGCACCACAAGAACCTTTGAATATTAATGACCAAGATTGAAGTGAATCCCACGGAGTGAACCCATTTAGCAATCAGAAGAAACTGTCAAATGACGTGTTTTTCATCGTTGTTTGGAGTATGAATAGTCACCCTATCGTGGCAATTACATAATAGGAGACTCAGATGAGTATCTTATTATGTAATTGTAGACCACGATGAAGCCCTGAAAGAAAAAAAAAGAGCTTGCTGCCTTAGAAACAACTAAGCTCGTTTAAATAAATCACGACTGATTTTAATTTACGTGACCTCTGGGTTTAATTACAGTGGGTAGATTTTAACTCTCTATCGTTTAGTCTCAGAGTCCGTATTTGGTACACTAGTCAGTGGACTTTGCACACGAGCATTTACTAACTTTCATGAAATGTAAAACTTAACTGAATAATGAATGTGTGGAAGCATTGGAATAGTCGTCCGTCAGAGCGTTTTCATGTTGGATGAAGTTAGCTTTGTTTGAAGTCGGGTATTCAAACAAAAACTAATTATTGTCGCATAACATTTTATAGGGACAAACTTTGTAATTTGAATTGAATTTCCACTGTACTAAATTTTGATGGTGGTACTAAGTAACTAACTTGTGTAAATACTTAAAGCCATTAAATAATGATCTAGAGGTTTTAACCAAAGTTTATTTGCAAGTATAAGGTACCTATAGGTACATGTTATGTTATAAATTTGATAAAATCACAGAAGTTGATTGAATATTTTCATATAATGATTTATATGCTTTTAATGGACGACAAAGGACCGGTAGTGCAGCGAACGGACATGTCCCTTTACCCGGCACCTGTCTCCGCCGGTCGTCCTCACTCCGGACGAGACGTCCTGCGGAACTCAATCATTAGTGTGCTCACTCAATGTGAAAGCGATTTCATCCCCAACGACTCCGCCCTTTTGAAACTGGCGCAATATTGTCGAAAGCAGGAAAACACTTTACGGAAAAAAAATACAGCCGAAGACGCGGCGAAGAAAATGAGGACGGAATGCCAGGAGCCAATGGAGCGGACGAGTCTCGGCTGCAATATGCTTCCACGTTTGCGTTATCGATGGCTTTGCTCGCGGAAGTGCTCCGGCTGTAAACGTAAACGAGCCGGGGTTACGGCAGGCCTCGACAGCCCGCGGTTGTAAACTCACCGTCGAAACAACTTCGTTACTCTCCGCTCTGCTTTGTTTCTGGTCCTCAATATTAGTTTTCGTCAGAAAGCAACATAAAGGCTTGTAAAGTTTTTTAATATAGTTGATTCGCGCTCGGCGGTTTGTTAGATTTTATGCTTACCCTTTGTAGATCGTAGATAGTCATTTTAGGTAAATTCTCAAAGCAAAGTGGAATTTCTGAAAGCAAAGATATCATCAATGCAGTTTGCGGTCGTCCTCTGAGATTCTGAATTCCCCAACGTATCTACCTGCTTTTACAATTAATTCGAAATGTGTATTTTAAGTGCTTAGAAAGGTATTAGTTAGGTATGTAGGTACAGAACGTGTTTTCACGTTGCACAGCGAGCAACGTAAATACCTAGAGAAGGAAATTAATCGGCCTGACTGAAATTACCCGGCACATGAGAATTTCCAGCGTCTGAGGTAACTACAACGTATAAAGTTACACAATAAAGGGCCTCACCCTCGAAAATAGGTAATATAAGCATGAGAATAGCCAACAAAAGTATATGTAACTACTGTCAGAGCGTACCTAGTTGAAGGTCTTCAGAGAGAAAAGTTATCAATTAAAAACAGGCTCACTCGCATGGCTCTGAATCACTAAATGAGTTGTCAAAATAGCCGAAGCGTTCATGGAATGAGAAGCAACGTTCTGCGGTGTTTATAAATGGATGCGGAGACCGTAAAGGTATTTTCATCTGAGGGACGGATAGCTCGTGCCCTCCGAAGCACGGAAACTTCGCTGGGCACATCGAGCAGTCGCTCCTAGCTTTTCAAAAAGTTGTTAAGTCGTGACTTTTGGGTGGTTTATTAACTCCATAGGCCAGAATTTGCCATTGACACCGAAGTAGTAGTAGGCGTATTAAATGTCCAAATGTCGAACAGGCAGGCATTTTCCAGGCTTGATTTGACTGAGTGACGTTTGTCTCCAGGTCCTAATGTTCCCGGAGGAGGGCTGGGCCCGCAGTGCGTCCTCTTCCTACTGGACGCTGCAGCCTTGCTGGTGGCGGCGCTCGCGCTGCAAGGTGATGGAAGTGGCTGGCACTAGACGGTAACTACATTTTCTTTAAATTTGATATTTATTGCTTTTGACAGAAATCACACTAACGACTTTAGGTCTTTCGGTGTTATTAACAAGGAGGTCATGTAACTACGCACAGTGAAGCCTTCTGAAGATAGTAAGGATAAAAATGATAAGTAGTGTCTTCACTCACTAACCTAACCAATTCAACACCATCTAGTTAGTATATAAATTAATTTAAAATGGTATTATTTTTTTAGGTTTAAAAATCTGTCTGTTACACATTATCTACTGCCTTACTAGCCGTGATAATTGTTCTCATAATTTCAGCTATGCTACACTTTTAAACAATTTCAGGGCACTGGATGATTTATCAAACAAATATCTTTATGAAAAAACCTCCTTATGTTTGGAAGACCAACCAAAGATCCAGCGCTATGCCACATCATGGGGTAGTGAAATAAAAAAACCAATCCTAATTTACATGTAGGGGAGGTACCCTAAAAACATTTTGCAAACTGTGTCTTAACTTTTTTCGGGCCACTAATATTATATAACCGTGCAAATTTTATTCAATAATTACCATAAGGCTAAAAGTCTTCGTGATATCGCTCTGATTAGGGGCGGACAGACAGTCAGACATGGCGATATTATAAAGGTTCCTTGTTGGACTTCGGAACCCTAAAAACAATATGTTATCTAACTACGTAAACCACCAGCTCGAAAGAAGCTAATCTCTAGTGTTTACTAGACTAACGAATATAAAGCAGTTATGATATCATCAACAAACCATAAATTACCAGAGATAAACTGCGATAACTATCCGCAGCACCACCATATTTATTTACAGCACGTCTGGACCACTTCTCAGCACAGTCAGCACGATCCCGCGATAGTGGCGCCCCCTGCCTTCCGGCCGTTAGTCAGCGCGCGCGCGTTCGGCTTACAACACTCACCTGGAGCGGCCGCGCCAAGCCAGCTGTTAATTACGACAGCAGAGCGCTAATGTGCAACAAACATGATAAATTGCTTCCTTTCGGCGAAGCGTTTAATTCTATTTAATCCATCTTCAGTTACGCCCGGAATTACCTTAACGACCCAATTTGCAGTTTGTTATAATGATGACACGATAAAATTTTGCTATAAGTCCACCAAAGCTCAGTTACCAGCGTGATCACTTTTGGCTGACGAAGATTTGGCAAAACACATTACAAAATGGCAGCCTTCAATTTGTAAATTGAACTCGATGGAAAACTGCTTTAATACTCTAATACTTTAATACTATTTTCCACGGGGAAATGTCTACGAGGAGTTAATACCATTTAGCGTAAACGAATATAGCAATCTACCTCGAGCCACTATTTTCCCTAAATAACTCTTGTATCAATATGTCTAAAAGTAATTGCGACTTGATTCCGTTACGATTAAGTAACCGATATCGACATTCGCCTCTGCCTAAGATTGATTTGAATTATGCTAAGTGGATTCCCATGTAACATTTAGTACTTGAGTAATTTCATTAAGTGGTGTTATGTAAACCATTACTGTACTAAGCACTTCAATATCATCATCATCATCGCAGCTCTAGATTATCCACTGCTTTACATAAGCTTCGTGCGTAAAATATGTGAAAGAGATTATTCAATGGTTTTAAAGTAAAAAATCAAAGTTTTTCTTGTCACAAAATTTATTCTAAAGCTTTCCTTGTCTTTTGACAAAACCGAAAGCCGGTCAATACTTTGAACTAGCTAGAAAAGTCTACTTACCTAAGTAAGTTTATTTTGAACGGACGCCAAAGCGTGCACTTAAAACTTTCAAAAGGTAGCAGTTACTTCGTCCGTGGCTCCAAACGTATTTAATTTTGCCAGCTTTTTCAGCGGATACTTCGCCATCGTTCCGGTTATTTCATCGAAGCCGAAACTGTAGAGTCAGTGATTACACGGTTAAAGAAAGCGCTGGAGCGGCGTATGAAGGTTTTTAATTTGTTTTCGAGTCGTCATGGGGTGCGGAGATGTTCAGGGCTATTACAAGGCGCCATTACACCGTTAGGGCTCCGCGGGCACGTGTCGGATTCGCGCCCTACTAACTGGTATACGTGACCAGGCTACGAATGGCCTGCTCCACACCCATTGGACAGACAAAAGTCCGACGGGGATGTTTCCACGCAGTTTTTTATCTTTAATTGTTGATAATAGGTTCTAAATCTTAATTGAATGGTGCTAACCGGTTGTTTTCGTGTCCATAGAATATAAATTTTAGAGGGTATAAATACATAGACGAAAATAAGCGAAAATAAGTTTAAAAAGAGCAGCTTGAGATGTGTTCTCTATCACGTGTTCTGTACTCCTGGAACATAAGTATCGTGGAGGTAGGTAGAAGCTACGCTCACAGATAAATCAGAGGTGTCACTAGAGAATTAACTACAAGCTCAGGTACAAGGTGTCCGAGGCTGCTCGTAACAAATACGGCGCGGCCATTATCTGTGGTGACACCTACGAAGTGACATCGGTAAACAAGCCCGTACACCTATTATTCTCGTCGTTATTCTGTTATGTGGTTTTCTTTCTTTTTTTATGTTTACGGATTTTGTAAGGAAATGTACATACTTACAATCTGTACTTACGAGTATCTTAGATTGTAATGAAGTAAATTAAAAAATTGTACTTACCTGAACATAATGTCGGTTTTCAATCTGAAATTCAGAAAAGAGTCATCCAGCTCCCATAATACAAAATTATCTCAAATATTTTTTATTTCTATAATGCGTCACTGTCACTGTATTGCGTTTGGTCGCGTCACCGTTATATTACGACCGCTTATGAATTATTACTTTTATGATACATTCTAGAGAGAAAACGTTTTAAAATTCTGTAGGTATAAGTATTTAGGTACATGGCTGTTTTGTTGCAGGCACAGCACACAGGCTCGGATGGTGATAAGCGGCGCGAACGCTGTCTACATCGTGGGCACATTCAAACATCTGGGCACAGACGCTGATTTTAAGGTAAGTGCTTGCTAATATTTGTAAGTGAAGCGAGTTTCTGTAATCTGCTTCGGATGCAGTTAATAAGATTTGGCTTTAAATATAGGATATCTACCTTTCACACACATGGTTTGTGTTAAAGCTTTCAAACACATTTTTTGACAAAACTCGTAGATATCATAGTTATAGCCCCTAACAGAAATAATAGTATTGCACGATAATTTAAACATATATTTGAAAAAAAAAAGTTACAAAGAAATATATTTTACAATTAGTATACATTTACATCCAGTACTCCACAAAAATCAAACCAATTATTTTGATTCATTTCTCAAAACTATTTCTATCGACGTAAATTAATTCTTACCCTTTTCTTCCAGCTCTACCTGACCTCTAATGTGACTCAGGCTGACTTCAACATGGGTTACACGATGACAGGGACCTTGGAGCGTGGCTCCCGATCCGCGAACACGTTCCAAGTCACGCACTTCGCCGTCCTACGCCGCTGCGACCACGATACTCACCACCTCAAGAACTCCTAAATACCAAACATTCATTTTGAATGAGTGTGGACTCGTATTAGTTCGTGCATTTCACGATGATGTCCGATCATTATAAGTTATTGAGAAACAAAATCCAATTAACGTGTGTGTTATTATTAGTTTGTTATTAATTCAGCTTCAAACGGCTTGATCGAATAGGATAAAGCTTGGTATAGAAACCTGGAATAACATAGAAGCTACATCTTTTCTATGTTCAAAGCTGGCAGCTGCTAGTATTTATATAAACGTTTAAGATAAAGAAAAAAGGATTTTATCGCCTTCCATCGCAATTACAGTCTGTCTCAGTGGCTGTCTCTGTCTCATTCCATATATGGATAATTAAACAAAATGATAATAAGAACTATAGTATTTGCCAAGCTGTCATGCAATGTGCAAGCCTTCTGTAGCTCTGATATTTTGTCTAGGTTTGATCTCAAAAGGTTGCTTGTTATTTTAAGGTACCTAGCATATTGCAAAGCGATATATAAAGTGATCTAATTTCTTTTTAATAATAAATACCTACACAATTTGGTAGGTACTTAAGTTATTTATTTTTACAATTATGATTGTACAGTCGCTTCTAACTAGCATTAATGGTAGAACATTATTTTTGTAATTGTAGTCGTGTCAAAATTTTTGTAACTTTAATTACGAGTAATGTAGATTTCGAACTTTTTAACGTGTAGTTGTAAGATTTTTCATGTACTTTTAAGTAGTAGAAAAGTAGTGCTTTCTCTTATATGAATAATAATAAGGTCGGTTTAACTAACAAAAAAAGATTCGGAGTCAAAAGTACCTGTTACTTTAGATTTATCAAAATCTACGATGTTCTAAAATATGCTCATCAAAAATGTTTGGTAAGTGAATCGATATTCATTTTAAAATGGCTGTGAGCGATATTCGGGCGTAGCTTCTTCACGGTTGGATGCACAAAATAATAATGTATTAGATGGACCACGTCGTACGTTATGCTGTACTATATGCATATTGATCCAGTGACCGCGTTTGCCCTAAAAATATTTAAAGAATATCACTTCTGACCTAGGTGAATCAAACTTACCGTATAAACTAGTGTATCTTTCGGTAATTCTTCTAACATTCAGTAATTCTCAGTTTCATCTACTTTGACATAGTAACATGATACCATGATAATTTTGTGGTTACACGCAAGTGTCATAACTCATAATATAACTATAAATATTACTCATAATAAGTCACCTAAAGATATCAATAATTTTTGGGTGTTATTATTTATATTATACCGAAAACGGGCCGGGTCTATTCCACCAATAGAAAAGTTCTTCGCTAGCATTTTTAGATTAGCTTGGTGAGTGTTAGTTGCTAGTCTCTCTCCGGCATATAGTAAGGTAATCTGTAGATACTTCGAAAAGTTCCAACGATATTGACTTCCTTCCGTATCCGATCCGAAGAGATTATTCGGATAAGTGTTTCCTAAACTAATTCCTATCTTAGTAAGTTGCAGGAGCTCATGTTCTTGTACATTACGTAGGTATTTTCCCAAACTTGTAATTAGGTAATATTTGTATTAACTGTAAGTAGGCCATAATAATAAGGAGTATTATGTAAAAATTTTTGGAAAATGAACGTCCAGTATCGCACTCCCTCCAGTGTTTCTACACATCATTTTTGTACAGAATTGTGTGTATTTTATGGCTCCTATTTGGCTATATTTACTAGAATATACGCTAATTATACAATTGTACTGCAGGTTTACTCGCTATCTCCAATTGTTCTACATACTCATTATCATTAGTAACTACCATCTACCTATAATCCTGATTAAGTTAAGTACCACACAGAGGTCGTGTAATTATGTCATGTCTATTTCAAATTATAAGAAGATATTGTCAATTTTAGAATATCCTAATTGTAAATGTATTTAACGACAAGCATTTTACATTTTAAAACATCAATTACAAAACATTTGAGAAGGTGTATACCATGTATTGTGCAAATTGGTTTTTTCATTTAAAAAACTTAAAATCATACATAAAAAAAACTAAACTAAGCAATAACATATCATAGAGGTTATCAAAACCAGTCATTTGATTAGCCTGGAGGCCGGAAACTGTTCTACCGCATACATACTAATGACGTCGGCTGTACATACATAAACATGCAAATCATGACCGCAACAAATCCCTCTTGGGAGAGCCGTTTCCCTCCTCAAGTATTGGTATCACGACCCTTTTCGCTTAAGGCTGAGTGTCCACCTTCAAAGATCACAAAGACGTTGAATCGTTGATTGGTCTAACTTTGAAACTCCTTTTCGTAATGAGATGCAAACAAATCGTGATTTGGTAATTCTCCCTCCTCTTGTTTGAATAAAAATAAGAACATCAAAATGTACGAGAATGTATACTATGTTATATATATTCACAACTAAAACAAATCAAAAATGCTCAGGACTGTCAACGTCACTGGCATAATTATCATCCTTTCTTGATAGGCATCCTAAACCTCTAGTTATATATTTTGAACACGTCTAAGAGTGTATTCAAAACAGAGCTAAATAATAGTGGTGTAACCTTAGATCTTGCTACAGTAGACAGCTTCACGACTTCTTATTTAAGAGCTACTACCAAACATATATTAATATGTATTTTGTTCGGCTCATTAGATACCTAGTCAATACTGCTTTTATATCGTAGACTTTTAACATTACTGTCGTATATATTTAAAAATATGTTTATTTTTTTAAGTGACATACTACTCAACTAACGTAATGCAAGTGCCAAAGATAATTTTAGGGAGCTTTTATTGTAAGTGTATTAAAAGACGTGAAATTTAATTAAACTAGATATTATATGTTTATAAAATTCGCTTCAAATTCTACATGTTGTCTGTCGTATATCGAGCAAGATGACTCAATTAAATAGAATGAAAACTATTCGGTTTTTATTTTTCATTCCCAAAAAATTATATCCCATTTTTAACATTCGGTATCGGAATTCATATTGTTTTAGCAGTCAACCCATTTAATTTATTCCCGACTTTTCAGTCTGTAGGTGTTCGTTTCATTTCTTACCAGGACAAACGTTTTAAAGATAAAATGACGAGTAGGTGTTTGTTCTGTGTCCGGGTGTTATAAAGTATCATTTTTGTGTATTCAAAAGTATATCAGTCATTAGTATATTCCTACTTTATATATTATATATTTTATGTATATAGATATGTATAATAATAATATTATAAATGCAATAGTAACTCTGTCTGTCTGTCACGTTTTCACGCCTAAACCGCTGAGCCGATTTTGATGAATTATGTATAGATATACATGGGACCTTGGAGAAGGATATAAGTTACTTTTTAGGTAGGTACCACACGTGCGAAGCCGCGGACAGCAGCTAGTCTTTAATATATCTATATTCTCTCAGTCACCTGGTCACCAAAATACAAGTTATACATAGTTAGGGGCTAGATGGTGTAATGTACACTATCCCCCAATATTTATTTGTTTGAATCGTGGAATAAATTAAAAGTATTAACTGATTAACAAATACGCTATAAATACCCGTTAATTACAAAGTAAAACAATATATATATCCTAATTTTCACTCAAAACGGGATATTTACCATGATAAACTTATCTCGTGAACATGGCGCATGCAACTGTGCCGAAATATCGGGAAGCAAACTCGTATATCCATGATAATAAATAAATAAATATAACACATAAATATCCCGTTTTGAGTGGAAGTTATGTTCAAAACTATGATAGTTTAGAAGTTATATACATCCTGTCCTTTTTATCATCTTACGAATCACAAGCCCTTCTAAATATAGTTGCAAAACTGGTAACCACTCAGCCATATAAGTTACTTAATTATTAATGAAATTCGAAGTTGCACTTTGGCTCAGAACAGAAGGCAGCTCTCTGGTCTACTGAGTGCACTCAATGAATTAGAATTGCGACATCTTTGCATAACGACCTGTCGACCAAGTTGAAAACTTTAGAGATCGGCTATTATGCTAAATGTGACAGGTACATTTGTAAAAAAAAAGTAGTTACATATAAAGGATGCAGGTGGAAATGCAATAATATAAATTAATTAATTAAACCAGACATTTCACACAGCATCATACAAACTATTGTCTCGCGGCGGAAGTCGAACCCGCAAGGTGGGCCTTCGCCCACTGTGCCACAGAGGTGGGATAGATATTCATATAGGATAGAGCAAGAGTACCTACTATCCAGCTAGATTATTACATAAATACCAAAGCAGTATTTCCAAAGTACTAATGTCGCGTTATTTGTTTAGAAATTCAAAAGGATTTAAATGAAACCTAATATCTAGGAAGCTTGTTATTAGATCTACGCAGTTTCTATATGGTTACACGCGGAAGTGAGCGCCGGCCGCCGGCGTATAATGAGGTCCCAAGCCTATTGTCGCTCAGTCACAATCTAGCCCCGGCGCAAAATGTACTTCACCGATAAAGTGGTGCTCATAACCGGGGCCAGTTCAGGCATAGGAGCAGCTTGCGCTCTGAGGTTCGCCAAATCGTCAGCACTACTTACACTAATCGGCCGTAACATAGAAAACCTAAAAGAAACCGCTCGGCGGTGCGAAGAGAGCAGCGGACTCAAACCGCTCGTCATTCCCGCCGATATCTCCTTCGATGCGGATATAGAAATGCTCATCTTACAAACAATCGAGCACTACGGAAGAATCGACGTTCTTATCAACAATGCTGGCATATCTTCATTAGCCGGTTTACATGGAAAAATAATTGCTTACGACAATGTCATGGCCACAAACGTTCGCGGTACATATTTACTCACCAATGAAGCGATGCCACACCTGGTTAAATCAAAAGGTAATATAGTGAACATTTCAAGCATTTTGTCTTCAAAACCATTGCCGATCATAACTCCTTACTGTATGTCGAAAGCTGCCATTGATATGTTCACGAAATGTGCGGCCTTGGAGTTCGGAGCGCATGGCGTGAGGGTTAATGCTGTCAACCCGGGACCTGTCAAAACTGACTTTTTCAAGAGAAGCGGCATGAGTGACACCGACACCGAGCTTATGTTCAGTAGCATCGAAATGAACTCTCCTTTACAAAAGATGACAAAAAGCGAAGATGTAGCCGAGCTTGTGATCTTCCTCGCGAGTGATAAAGCGAACTGTATCAGTGGAAGCTGCTACGTTATCGACTGTGGAATAAATTTAGGTGACGCAAGTGCTTAGTAAAGTTGTAATTTTAAAATAATATCTTCTGCGGAGTAATTTGATGTACAATGAGAGCGAAAATAAAGGAAAACTTGTTTAATTAACGCCAACGTCATCCCGCATCTTGTTTTGTCTTTGGTAAATATTACGTTCACGAGTCAGATAACTTTGTCGAGGGCTCCTAATTTCTCCATGACGCTTGCCGAACAAAGACGGAACGATTAAAATATGTCAAGGGTGTATCGCAGTATCAACCGAGGCTGCAAACAAAAGCCTCTAGAACTTAGTGCTGATAAAGGCAATGCTGCTCCCCCACGCTTCGAAGAATCGTTTAGATACCGCAGATAATGTTTTTATTATTACCAGGACGGACACGACACGTATTAAAAAGCATAACACTAAAACAAACAACCAAATCTGTTTTAATGTTTCTGATATCACAGCAGCTTCGCACGTAGCGCTCCGTAGCGCACGAACGCTACGTGCGTAGCCGCAGTATGTAGCGCATTGCGCTATGTGCGTAGCAAAGCAGGGATTAGCACAAAAATGACGATATAATTTACTTCAATTATATACATTACTATTACATAAATGCATGATGCCCTATAATTACGGGAACGCTACATTTACTGCCCATCGGCTATGTTTTATAATGGTAAAAATATTAACTGTGTAGGATATTTAAATAAATTAAATTTTACCTATTTTAAATAAATAAATTAGTCATCAATAACAAATACTTTTATTCATTTTTACTCATCATGATCATCATCAACAATTAACCACCCACTGGTGGACAAAGGCCATCTAGAATGCCACCACGAATCTTGGTGCCGTCTACCGATTTCCACCGACCTTCTGTGACTACCAAAATTTTGCAATCCATCGAATGAGCCCCTGTTCTTTTTACGTAGCAAAATCCAAGCCTACTCCTTCGTCTCGTAACCGTTCCGTTGCGGTTTAAATAGACCTACAATTACGAGTGTTTTCTACGAAAGGCTTTCTTTTCGGTGAATGTCGGCAATACATTCACTTATCAGGCACGTCTAATCCTTCCCCAGGTGAGCTGACGCTGCGTTATCTGGCGCTAATTTCCCGCGCATAATCCCCTGCCAAATTGATTGTTCTAAGAGTACCTGAGGGTAACAACACGGCAAATTAAATTTAAAATTCTTCGCCCTGAAGGAAAGCTTTGTTCAGTGTATAATGGATTTTCGGCTTCATCATTTTGAATATACCTACTTATTGGAGTTGTTGACGTGAAATTTTGTGTTCTTCAATAGATATTACATAACATGCTCATGAGCTCACTAATGTACTCCCCAAGCTCCGTATATACCTCCTCCGATCTCTATTTACTTAGTTATTTTTGGACGTCTGGGTTAGAGGCAAGTCAAAATAAATAAATAATCCCGGGCATTCCACACAGCATCACCTGCCCCCAAAGTAAGCAGAGCTTGTGTTATGGGTACCACAAGACTGATACACTACTTATATACTTTTTTTTTGTAAATACATACATATTATACATAGAAACACCCAGACCCGAGAAAAATACTTGCAGATCATACAAACATTTGTCTGGCCGCGGGAATCGAACCCGCAACCTTCTGCGTCTCAGCCGGATCTTAGCCCACTGCGACACAGAGGTCGTCTCGTTCAAAATATTTGACATATGTCAACGATTTGCGCAGTAGTTACTATTGCGTACATGACATGTTACAAGCCAATCGCCGTTTATAGGAATACTAACCAATGACACACACCTTCGAATTTTTTAGGTTCTAGGTAGTGTAGGTTTCCTCACGATGTTTTCCTGCACCGTTTGAGCAGCTATTATATATTTATAAAGTTTCCTGTCACCGGATGCGGCTTGACTGTATTGGATTGTCTTTCCTCGGTTGCGGCTCGGCTGCGTGCTGACTACGTTGTAGGTAATGTACAGTAGTCACACCAATTGGCCTTGTCTAATAAGTATTGTTTATATATACTAAAATTATAAAATCTTAAGTGTCTGTCTGTCGGCTAACTTTTCACGGAACGGATCTTGATAAGGAAATTTGGAAATTTGGTAAGGAGATAGATTGTATCTTACGACTACATTTTATGTATCAAGCATGCGAAGTCGCAGTCAGTTAATATTTTGTTTATTGCGTACATCAAAATGATGTAGTCATAACTTGAAATTCTACCAACACGAGCAGTAATTTAGATATCTGATACTCAAATATAATTCAGCATGTAAATGAGAGACAATGAGTAATTTGGATTGTTCAGGCTTTTCAGAGTAATTGTAAATGCCTTATCACATGCACGTCTGTCGTATCAACGGTTCGGTGTTTAATTGCCATAGTTTTGGTAAAATTTATATACGATAACTGAAAAGAATTACCGATACAACAAATAAAACATTGCATAATTATCACACGAACACCGTAGGCCATGTTTTTGTCATCGTACGTACCATAGTACCACGCGGTCAAAGTCGCGAGTAGTAGCTAGTATACAAATAGTATTTACTTAGTAATCGAAAATTTGTAGGATAGGTTTGTTCCTACTAGTCCCATAGAACTAGTGAGAACCACTAATTCAGCGTGTATCACATTATATACGGAACAGCTCGTTAGGCGTCGCGTTATCCGCGATTAATATAATTCCCTAATTTATACGCGGTGAACGTTTCCCGGAGCCATCCACACAGTAAACGTATTATGGAGCAGTTGGACTACTTCGACTATTACTACCTTTAAAGTACCGAAGTCGCGATATTGTAACAAGAACAATAGAAATCTGTAGAAAATCGTTTTCTACAGATTAAAAGCTGTTGTAAAACTCAACAAATCAGCAGTTATGTGTTATAAAGTATAATTTAAGTAAAATATATAATATTATCTGTATGCGCGCAGCTTCGCCCGCTTTGAATATTTTTCCCGGGACAAACCAATTTCCTCATTTTTTTTTTTTTTTTTTTAAAGTAGCCTATTTCACCCGGCGGTGATAGTGCAGCTTTCCAACGGTAAAAGAATGTTTCAAATTGGTCCAGTAGTTATTTAGTTTATTTGTTACATACAAAAATACAAATCTTTCCTCTTTATAATATTACTAGACGTTCCGGTGATCTTCGTACCGCTTAAAATTTGTTTATTTATAACCCACCACAGTAATAAAGCGATCACAACAAACAATATATTAAAATCGGTCAAGCTATTTTCGAGTTTTTGCCAGACTTTTGATTGCGCGGTAATTGATCTTTATAAATAAAGAAGTACTATATCCGTCATCTGTATTACATCGTAGCTATGCTTAGTTAGGGGCTAGCTAAATGCTGTTATGCGAATTGTCCACCTATATTTATTTAAAATTATTTATTTTAGACGGTCCTCAGATAGCTCAACTGCACAACTGCTCAACTTTCGCATGTATATTATACTCGTATTATTGTAAATTATTCTGTACATATCAGTAAGTTATTATTTAAAAAAACGAAGTATTTAAAAATATATACGAGAAACAATAAGTTCGTGTAATATTTGTTAGCCCGAGGAGCTAATGTCAAACGAAAAGTAAAAATAAACCTTTAAAAAAATTTAAACAAAGTTCTAAACAACTTTTCAATCACAATAGGATTGTCAGAACTCTCCGCAATTAACAGACCTAAAACCTGCGGCTACCACTAGATCTTCGTATCTTCGCAAAGAACATCACCAGCTGTTTCTACAAGACTGTGTGGTTGTTATTGGGCCAAACCGCGGATTTCAATTACGCAGCGCCACTCAAACAGATATAGCTTTTACGTCTTCCACCGCTCGTAAGTCGTAACTTTGTCAATGATTCGTATTTATCCTTCTTTGTGTTTTAATTACAGAGTGTGTTTATTGCTGTGTAAAACTCGTACCTTACCTCAGTTCACCTGACGTGTTGAGTACCTAACTACAGACAGATGCGCAAACAGGCACGTGTAAGTTTGGATGACTATGAGTAAATAACTAGTTGGTCTGCTTCAATACCGATGCGGTGTAGTGTAGTGTCAAATTGCGTCCTTGTTGTCATAACAATTTGATTTAGCACATTTTATACGTTATTTTTCTGACTATCTGGTTCTAAACTGATAATGTTTTGTTATTCAGTTCAAATAATAACAAGTAGCTGAAATACTGTTTTTTTTCTGATAGTTCGATTCAACTGCATAAACAGTCTACTCAACAAAACGATAGACTATATCTCAAGACAATAATTGTGCAAAATCTAACGCAAACGTGGGCACTTTTGTGTCTTGTGTCAAATACAAATACAAGCAACAGATGAATATTTGATTTCTATAGAACCAGTATGAAATCATCCACTCCCTGCGCATACATAAACATTTTTTGTGACCAGTTGCTCCCACTTAACACATACTCATTGACGATCAAAAAGTGTACGTTGTCGGTAACTGTAGTAGCAACGGCCAGTAGTAGCAACGGGCGACTGTGTCTGATCACCGCTACAGGACACAGCAACTACGGTTCCCTGTGATGGTGTACTGTGTCGGCAACATAATGTGTGTACGTTTGCGCAGCGCCTTTGTGATATCGCTATTTACTCGTATATAAATACGACGAAGTACGTGTTGAACAATTCTCCACAACAGACGATATGATAATTTGAATTCAACAACGAAACAACTGAAATTCGACTAGTTCGACGACTAAACGCTGGGACGCCTTGCTAACTGCATTAGGAATGATCGACTAAAAGTATCTACTACTAGTAATAATGAATCGATATCTTAAAAAATCACGTGCAAAATATCAGTTTGTTAACAAGATTTTCAGTAAACTGTAGTATTTCATGGGCATTAGCGCAAACTACAGCACGTAGCAAATATAAACCCATTAAAAGTAACATTAGCACCTGGGGGTAAGTTAAGACGTCTCTACTGCACGTGCTTCTAAAAGATCATTAATAGATGCTTCGCTTCAAGAATCAGGGATGGAATGGAGGATACTTTTATTTCAAAATGGATTTAAAAATTATTGTATGATTTGTGGACTCTCAACGACTCACTTTAGACCCAAGTAGACACTCCACTCACTCAACGACGGTCTACTAAATTGTCTATCATAACCAACATACAATCTAAAAACCAATGTGTTTTGGTTTCATTTAAAAATACAACCACAGTTTTAAATTTTTCATAAAGAACTTTATTTTATGAACATCCCTGTAACCACTAAGTACCTACATCTACTTCACAGATTATTATACGAGTAGTAGCTTACTAAGAGCTAGGTGAAACTGCATTACAGCTGTGGTGCTTGCGAGTTGGTACGTGTTTGGGCTATGTTTATGTTTATTGCGATATTAACATAGCTGTGATCGTGTTCACATTAACTTCAGATAGGTTTCTAGACGAAGTAACTAGAACTACTAAGACGTGATAGTCTTTTGGATAACGGCAACGTCTATCGCATCAAAATATATAATAATTTTTGGACAAAGCACACATCATCTAGCATCATTTAAGCATAGCTTGTATCATGGTACTAAAATTCTTATATATTTTTAAATACATACTTATGATACTATATAACAACCAGAAAGAACAAAAACCTATGTTCATCACACAAATGTTTATCCTGGGAGGGAATCGAACCCTTACCCTACAGCGTAGAAGGCAGAGCTACTACCAACTGACTTAGCCGACTGGCCAATTAAATGAGGCATAAGAATCGAAGGTTATTTACTCATACTTTTAAACATAGTTCCAAACCCGATCGACGAACAGTTTTCATAAAATCTTTATCACGCAAAATGATTTTGCGAAATAGCGCAAACGGCCGATGGCCTAAGCAAATAGCTAGCCCGAACGGAAGTGATGCCTACCCAAGATGAGCAAACGAGCAGATGCTGCGATAGGTCGCATTATTGAACATCTCCTTTCCCAGGCACGTCGCTGTCCTATTTGCTGACGGTAATCTTGAAGACTTGCCAGTGCCACCGCCGTCGTCACTCGCCCGAAATATATTGGACCTCAGACCCTTGAGACCCAACGTAGCAGACTTTTGGTGATCATTCCATGTTTTACCACTTCTGCTCAGCAAAAAACAACTTTAAATCACTGCAATAGAAGCTATTTTTTTAAAACTGAAATGTGATACATTTTGAGTTAGGAAAGGCTGGGCAATCGAAATACGTCTATTAAGGGCCAGCGGATCACTTTGCCTGTAATTTGTATCGCACGTGCTCAGAATCCATCGGAAAAATCAACACATTCTTATTAGATAATTACCTAAATCTATTTATTACTATGTTTCGGTAAAGATTAATTCAGTTTGCTGGAGCTTCCTGTTATGGTAAAGAAAACTTATATTCATTATAATTGGAATATAAAAACAAAAAGCTCAGAATAAGACGACCTCTGTGGCGTAGTGGACTAAAGGCCCGTCTGAGAAGCAGAAGGTTGCTGGTTCGATGTATATATATGTATGTTTTTACAAAAAAAAAAGTATTTAAGTAGTATATCAGTCATGTGGTACCCATAACACAAGCTAAGCTTACTTTGGGGCCAGATGAGGCTGTGTGAAATGTCCGGCCAAAAAAAAATAAAAAACAGTTACAGCGTGGATGAACCAAATGTCGCGAACGGTTTTGGGTTGTCTCCATCCACTGATTATCCCCAACCGCGCAATGTTATCGGTCCATCTAGTAAAGACCGCCATGCGGCCGCTATTCGAGAACTTTTATTCCCCATCTGCAAGTTGAACATAACAGTAGCTAAATTAAGAATATACTAGTTATTTTCTTCCTCTACTCGTAAATTCCAACAAAATGTAGCTATGTCTTCATCATTTGTAACAAAAAAGTTTCTGACCGGGCAAACCTTCAACAGTGGTGCCCCTAAATCGGGGTACCCCGATAAGTTATAAAAAAGATCGGCGCAATCATATTTTATCGGGAAAGCTATATTTCGCCGGCGGATGCCCCTCCTTCCGCTGTGTTTATGGGAAACACCTCAATTTCTCTGGATACGTAAAACAACCTGTTAGCAGTAATATTGGGGCAATTTCTCCATGCTGAAGAAATTTGACGACGACTAACATATATGTAGAGCCGTAGAGCAGACCTATTAAATTACTTACCTACTTACTTACTATTAGTCACAAAACTTATGTAAAAATAGTCAGTAACCCCAAAACAAACATCCTACTATTAACAGAGTAATTACTATTACTCTGTTAATAGTAGGATGATACAGACAGAGTAACAGAGTAATTACTATTACTCTGTTAATAGTAGGATGTTTGTTTTGCTAAATAAATAATAACACAGAGGTATTAACTTCATAAACATAAGGTTCTGCTACTTTCATCTTACCTTTTATAGAAAGGTAGCAATATTTTGCCTCTATACCATACACTTGTGTTACACTACATGTACCTAGCTAGTTTATGTTTATTGTGTGTACTCTTAACACCCGAACAAGGAAAACACGGCTTGTAAATAATGGTAAAGCGAAGGAAATGTTCTTGAATATGTAAGGATAGTTCCTATAACGATAGATAAAAATAACGCGCAAACGTTTAAATAGCAATCTTCATGTTTATCTCATCTAAAACTTTACGGGTTGTGGCCAGTTCCCTGGCTATCTTTTATAGATTTTCCCAGCTAAACAACAAATAATATTCTTGTATCTTGGGAACTCTGCCCTATGGCAGTGATCTGGATCAGTTGAGCTATCTATAGATCGTTTTAAACGGTCCTTAGATAGCTAGCTCAACTGTTTCACGTGTATTTTATATTATTGTATATTATTTTGTACATTTCTGTAAATAAATGTAATATTCATTCTTGTTCTAACTAAACAAACGATAAGAACTTCATGTAAAAATTTGCTGCCTAGATACCTAAAACTTATTAAGTACGCACAATAAGTACTTGTTACCAGGTAATTTGACCACTTTATAAACTTTAGTTCTCCTTTTGTATTCAAAGCCTTGCAGGTACAACTTTACCTATTCCCTAGAATTTAGTAGATATTATAATTTATTGTAGAGTTTCTTACCTTCCCCTATTTCGTTTCGACAGCGAGCGATGCTGCTGAAAGTAGCTCATACATCACACAGGTATTTTCGAGAATCTTCAGAAAGTGTTCGTTTTAACAGAGCAGGTACGAGTACATGCTCACAATATCAAGGGACGTGACCCGACACGGCTGCGTCGCCTCAACATTACTGAACAAGCAATAATTCAATCAGACAAGGCTTAGCCAGGCTTTGCCTGTTTACCAACACGCGGAGAGCTGGGACCCTTATCACGGCACCGAGGAGCGAGATTCGCACCACTACTGATACTAAAGTTATTATGAAAATAATATGATAGCTTAATCGAGGTTGAGGTGCTCGGTCGTGCGTCCCTCTGGAAAAGGATTGCAAACAGTGGTGTCAAAATATTTCTAACTCTCCATTCGTAATTCCAACTTACCATTTGATTTTAGGCACCTATGCATCTGATGTCGGCGTCCGACGATGCGAATATCATTCAAACAGCCCTATAGGCACTCATGAGCTTACAATTTACGAAAATAAAAGCAAATAGGTAAATAAAGATCGATAACATTGTGCGATAGTTTCACCAGAAACCCGGAGTAGTTCAGACGCGTGGCTTATCTAAAAATGATTGCTAAATATACCATCTCAGCTGTTATCATTATCTGGGTAAAACACGGAAGCTGCCGAGATGAAGAAAAGATTCTAAAAGGTACACATTATGTTTGTTGCAAACTTGAAATGGATTTAAATATTGTTTTGATTACTTTTAGGTATAAAGGACCGTAGGCACAACACAGTAGGTAGTGTACAGTAGGTACACCTACAACACAGCAGGTACAGTGTACAGTAGGTACACCTACAACACAGTAGGTACAGTGTACAGTAGGTACACCTACAACACAGTAAGTACAGTGTACAGTAGGTACACCTACTACACTACACCGTAAGTATCAAAGTTATACCTATACCTTGCCTGGCCTATCAGCTCAGTTGGCAGTAGCTTTGCCTTCTGCGCTGTAGGTCGAGAGTTCGATTCCTTCCCAGGATAAACGTTTGTTCTGTGTCTGGGTGTTATAAAGTATCATAAGTATGTATTTAAAAATATATAAGTATTATGTAAGTCATCTTGTCATCATAACACAAGCTATGTTTAATTTGGGGCTAGATAGTATTGTGTGCATTGTCCACTAATTATTTATTTATATTTATACTTACGGAAAAAGTGTGTGATACTTATTTTCAATACCTTTAAAACTAGTCATAAGCGTTTATTGAATTATTTAATTATATGTATTTATATAATAAAAATCAATTGCTGTTCATTAGTCTCGCTAAAACTCGAGAACGGCTCGATTGATTTAGATTTTGTTGTTGAAATGTTTGTCGTAGTCCAAGGAAGGTTTAAACGGTGAGAAAATTTGTGGCATTGCAACGCATGCCGGGTACAGCTAGTTTTTTAACATATCTTCCATCTCGCATAACCTTATTTTTTTAAACTTACTTGTATATCTATTGTTAATGCCGTCTATCCTACCATTTTTTTTTTTGTCTTTTATATATATTAAAATTTTTGTGGAAACTTTTAATTAACCTTTAGTGTATGTCTCTCCTTTGTAGGAACATCTATTTTTTTGCTGTAACTTTTCTTTGTTAGCTGAAAGTTTCCATAAATTCAAAAATAAAAAAATAAAAATTGTTCAGTAGATTATAAAATAGTTCTTTTACCTAAAGTTCTTACTAAGTGCTGCTAGTACATAAGTGGTGGCGATCCAGTTGCTCCCAGGGGATCTGTAATGGCCCTGTGGAAACTACTGCAAAACGAATGAAAGTCTAGTACGACCACGAGATTTACAATCCTCAGATACTCCGTAATGCTCGTATGGGATTTAACCTGGGCTTCTTTCTTGAGGTTTAAATGTGTAAAATATAGCTTGGTATCTGTCTATTGGATTTAGATGTCTGCAAAGTGGAGAAAGATAAGTAATATATTATTACGTGGTGATTGAACGAGTCCATATTTTGCACTAAACTATACTGCTCTGCAATATTTCAAACCAATTGAACAATATAAATACGAGTATATACCTTCTGTTGTTTATCCCTATAGAACTCCTTACCTGTATCAATTCGCTCATCTAAATCTATTCATATAGTCAAATTCCATAATCATTATCTGTCCTTTCCTTATATGGAAACTGCTAACTGGTTCGTAGCTCACTGTAGAAAGTTGTTTGTTGTTATGTATGTTTTCTTTCTTTGTGTATTTTTTGTTTTGTAGGTTTTAACCATTATCATATTTTATATTTTTTCTAGATTGTTAAATAGTTTAGTTATGTAACTTTTTGTACACCGCCGTAGTTTTGTTTTTGTCTATCCTGTCCATCCAAAGGTTGCCTGGAAAAGAGATCGCTTTTAGCAATAAAGCCACCCATTGTATAACTTTTTTGTAAATTGTTTTTTTTGTATGTCCTCTCTGTGTACAATTAAAGCATTATCTATATTATTAGCTTAAGCCCACGGATTCGCGTGGTACATAAAAAGTATCCTATGTCTTTCCCCGAGGTACAATCTATCTCCTTACCAAATTTAATAAAGATCTGTTTAGCCATTTAGAAAACATAACAAATAGAGACGCTTTCGAATTTATAATGTTAGTATCGATGTATATCGCCTTAGAAATTGTAGCTCCTCAGATTGTTTAAGTGGTGGCCATGCAGTTGCTCTCAGAATATCTGTAATGGCTCTGTTTTCAGCTTGCTACTGGCCCAACGAAATATACGAGCCTTGTTTCGGCGGGTGTGCGGAGGTGTCCTGCGACAACCCTCGGAACCACCTGCGGCCATGCTACCCGTACTGCGAGCCGGGGTGCGTGTGTGAGGAGCCCTACGTACGCGACGACCGGACGCACCAGTGCGTCCTACCACACGATTGCTCTCCGTGAGTACACAAATCCCCTGAATAATCAACTCTAAATAAAAAAATAATAATAATAATAATAATAATGCCGGACATTTCACACAGCATCATCTGGCCCCAAAGTAAGCAGAGCTTGTGTTATGGGTAGCACATGACTGATATACTACTTATATACTTTTTTATGTTTTAAATACATACATATTAGGTATACATAGAAACACCCAGACCGAGACAAATATTTGCAGATCATACAAACATTTGACGCGCGGCGCGAATCGAACCCGCAACCTTCTGCGTCTCAGCCGGGCCTTGTCCTACAGCGCCACAGAGGTCTTCTAATAATAAAAAAATACTGTAATTTTTGCACTTAAGAACCGATATGGTTTTTATTCTGTCTTTTTTTCAGCACACAAATGGGCATACCAGTCTCTAGCAAGAGGTCAGAGAAACTCCCTCCTCCCAGTGCAAAGTACGCCAATAGGCCTCCACGCCCTCACCAGAAGCGGGACGAAATGCTTCAAGAATTCCCAGAAACTGACTCAGAACTCCATCAACAGCAAATGTCTGCAGCACCAACCAATAATAAAATGGAGGACTTCAAGCGACCGTCAGAAGTGTCAAGAATGGGCAATTATTTTAACATTGTGATTGCTCCTCCACCTATTAAGGCTCTACAACCAAGAAAGATGCTGAATAATGGTTTCGGTCCTTCGATGAAAAGGCTTAAATAAATTTTGAGTAGCTTTAAATAAATAAGTTAAAAAATATATATTATTAGAATTTTATTTTTTAGTTATATTTCACTCCCTCTGACAGCGCAAATAGGAGGCTTGATTTTACATTTATTTATTACTAAACAACTATAGTAATAATAAAACATAAAAAAAACAATGAAATAAAAAGAAAAACAATAAACGTTAAAAAACTATTAAAACAAGAAACATAAACATGCATAACACTTTTAAGTGTTAGATTGATTATAGCAAACGACAAAAAAAACAAATGAAAACCTACAAAAGTCATCAGTCTTTTTGTTAGGATCGATAAAGGTACACGGCAGCAATCACATCCGGTGGCTTCGTCGTTTTTGCGAAACAAAGTTTAATTTCACTGATTAGGCAAACTCGTTGGGAAGTGAAACGGAGCGGCGAATTCGCCCGCGAACAATACCGCGCAGAACAAGGAAAATGAGGAAACTGTTAATACTAGCCTTTCTGCTTTGTAAGTGCTTGGCTTTAATCGATTATATACGTTCGAAAATAAATCACGTCAAAGGACACAATTATATTGCAGATGATATTATAGCGATAGCTACGAGATCTAACAACTATGATTACGATGAAGTCGACGGATCCAATAGACATTCGATCATAGATGACCGGCGTAATTGGAGAAAGAAAGCATTGCTGAAACCACCCGAAGACCATAGGGAGTGGGAAAGGAAGAGGTACGAATTCGATAACCCGAGATATATTGATGAAATGGAATCCAAAAGCTATAATGGAGTAGACAGACAGCGCGACTTGGATCTTTCAACGGGCTATAGACAACATAGATACGAAGACTCGGATAAGTTGAGTATGCTATCTGGAGTTAAAAGTTCTGAGCAGACACACTCTCCATCATTTCTATCGTAAGTTGCATTGTTCAAGTTTATTTTAAGTATTGAATGAGTACATACTACATTGCTATTGTGAATTTCAGAGAACGGGATTCGGGAAAAAAAGTATCTCTGGTTTCGAATTGTGAACGGCCACGTGAGAAGTAAATAACCAATTATTCAGGTATGGATTTGTCTGGTAATTTGTCCACACTTTTTTTATTGGCTTGTTCTTTCAGGTATGAGGCTTGTTTTGCGGGTTGTGCTTCAGTGACGTGTGATAACCCTCGGGACAGGATGCAGCCCTGTTATCCCTTCTGCGAAGCCGGTTGCGTGTGTGTGCAACCCTATGTCAGAGACGACAGGACCCACAAGTGCGTGTTGCCAGACGAATGCACAAAGTATGTTACTTATTTATATTCTAATAGTTCAAAGAAAAGGACGTTCAAGGACGTTCACCTAATTTATTTCAAGATATAATTTACATTTAACTAGTGTCAATAATATAACTATATTTTCAGGGGACTAAAAGGAATTCCGGACCTAGGAGATGACGTTCGCTAATAACTTCCATCGCTAAACAATATTTTTTTTACTATGACAGCTATAAACTTCTCTCGCATTCGCATATTGTAAAATCTACATGAATAAAGCATACTCGCTAACCCAAATAACCATTACTTTATCATTTCAATACATGCATTGTTTGAGTTGGTAAAAAACGTCACCAAAACTCACCCATTGTTCAATATCGGCTTTCAACAACCTTCAGTTTCATAGCACCTGAATACAGTAGAGGATAGAGATACTGTGTCAGATCAAACAAAGTACAGACAAACATGGTTTATAAAAAATATTATTTAATATGAATGGAAAATCTCTCATCTGGGTTTTTACTACATTTATCTTTATTCCCTTTTTCTATGCCGAATCGCAGTATGGTAAGAATGTACCTACTTTATTTATTGACTAACAAGCGACTATTGTTAAAAACATCAAAAAAATAATACACTCAGCCTAAGTTAAACGACGACGGCAAATTTTATTAATTCGTTCGAATAATAATCTACCTACCTACCTATCGGTTTATTATTTGAACGAATTTGCACATCAAAAGGTAAGATAATTATAGCAATTTCAATAGATGTTAAGTAAATGATAAATTTCCATAAAACCTTAACATTTCAGAATGTGGCGTCCATGGGAGGTTTGAATATTGCGTTGACGGTATACCCGGGTGTGTAATCGGCTGCCACTGCCATCCTGGGTATTACTTCGACACTGATACTAAAATTTGCGAACCGAAGTAAGTAGTTTCCTGTCATCATCAACGATATCGTTTCACCCTAGGTAGGCATCTCATTTCTGGTTAACGACCATTGATTGTACTATTATTATTATTATATTGATGTCTACTATTTTTCCAGTATCAGGCTAACGCAAGAATTCAGACGCCAATACTATTCGGAACCAACTAGGGTAAATATCGCTTCTCCCACATCTTCGCCTGAGAATCAACCTGTCACCACTAATGCTGTAGATGACAAAATCGATGAAATAACTAAAGACGCTGACGATCTAGGAGATTGGCTTTATAACCAGTTCTTTAAAACGATTGAAAACCAAGTAATCAATAAAACGCAGGGCGAAGAACTTCCTGCACCCTCTAGAAGAAGTGGCAAAGTGTTACTAAAGAAACCCGCCAGGAGATCTCATAAATACTGGAAAGGTCGAAAAAAAAAGAAATTGAAAAACAAATTACTCCGCATTACAGAAGATGATAGTCTCTTTGACTCCGATTCGGGATCGTCGACTGAAGACGAGTCTTCAAGTTCGAGTGAAAGCGATGTTTCTGAAAGCAGAAAAAAGAAAAAAAGCGACGATCATGATCATAAAAAACTTCTATTATATAACAAAATGCCTCCGCCTCCACTGCCGTCATTCATATTTTTTCCAAATATGGAAACTCCGTTCTATCCGCCGATTGGATTACCTCCGCCACCCGCCATGCCAATGTACCCCATGGTCCCCGTGCCGCCCATGCTGTCAGGACCCCAAATGGGCGGACCATTGTTTCCAGGTATTTATTTTTATTTTCAATTAATTTGAAAAGCTACTGATAGCAAATTTTAAATAATATCTTTGACTTGTTTCAGGTGTCCAACTCATATGTGAAAGCACTGTTACAACCGATTCGACTACAACTACGACGACTAGTCAAGAGCTATTTACCACTCCACAAAATACACAAATACAAACGGATTCTACCACCACCGCTCAGGTCATCAATGAGACTAACGATTTTGAAATTACTACAATAGAGAATCCACCGTTGCGGCAAAGACGCAAAAAAAAAATTAGACCAATGCCAATGACTAGATCGAATGGGTAAGCACTCTAATTGTCAAGCAAACCAGTTATTTTTGTGATTTTGCCAAGGGGCAAAATCACAAAAATAACTGGTTTTATTCGTACTTATTAATGTTGGCAAATATTATAAAATTAAGAAATCCCTTTAATTTTTAATAAGATTGCTGTCTTTCAGAAATGATGTTCCTGTAAATCCAATACAGCTACAGGAAAATCGTAATAAACAAATTGTAAGTTATTTACATATTGTGTATCTTCTATATATGTATATAAAAATGAATCCCTATTTCCCTTGGTCACAGAATCACGCGTGAACGGCTAGACCGATTTCGCAAATCTTTTTTTGTTGTGTTTGTTATTGTCAGGAGAAAGTTCTTATAAAAGAAAAAATAAGAAAGTTGCGTAAATAATTAGAAAATTTAAGAAAATGACGATATTAACTTTTGTAAAGTAACCTTATGGCGTTTGACATATCTGTCTGTCGTTTGACAGTTCGTCTGTCGGGTCAGCTAGTTAGCAATATTAACTAATGTATAATCAATCTTACTTAAATCGGCAAATATCATATCTTTTATTTTAATTTCAGTTTAAAAAACTGCGTGAAAAACTTAATCGAAAAAACAAACTCGAGAATTTCTTTGCCAACCAATATCAGGAACCTGATAGCCAGTATCAAGAATCAAACGCCCAGTTTCAAAAGCCAGACGTCCAATATCAACAACCAGACACTCCAATGGCAAGAGCTGATCCAAACCGTGACACAGAATTTGTACCAAACCCCACCTTCATTAAGCGACCGAGTCGAATCCAAATGCCAAGGCCAGAGGATGTGAATTTCAAGTATTTAGCAGAACTTATCCATAGAGCTGATCTGAACAAAACCTTAAATACTCAACCGAACATCACTGAGAATGCACAGATTACACCAGTGCGTAGAAATTTTAATCCAGTAAATTACATGAACGATGTGCCCGTTAATACCGTAATCCGCCAAAGATCAAGAATGGAAGATCCAAATGATTCATTTTACACTAACCTTGGTAAACAAATAGCTGCAATGATCAGGAAGATAGACTCAGCAGGAGATCGGGAAGTAAACATAGAAATAGAAGGAGAAAACTCTAAAGCACAAAGCCAATCAAGTCCAGTATTTAACGAAAATAACTACGCATCTCGGTCGTATTGGGAAAGATCTGTAAGATCGCCACTGAAATTCATGAGTTCTTTTAAAAAAGAGATGGACCATCTCAAACAAAGTAACGAAGATTTGTTTAGCATTGAAAACAAAGTTGAGCGTGCTGTATCTACAGTCCGAACACTATCACTACATGATTTAGAAAGAATTATAAGCACAGTAGATGAAGTACAGCAATTTAAACCAAAACTAAGGAAACATATTATCTACCCAAAGATAAGTGACCATTCTAAAGCTAGTTTTAAATTTAACTTACTACCAGCAAATATTATCCCAATACAGCCTATTTCAAAACCCAGATCAATGCAAAGTGTAAGAAACAATGACCCCGTTATCATTCACGAAGTTAACCCCAGAAGAATACAAACTGATGATTACGAGACCTTCTTGCTCAGTAACTATCGGCCACATTCTCCTGATTTAAATGGCACGTTAACAAAAACCGGAAATGAGAAGGTATTGTTTCAAAACACGAGACCGACAAGAAAGTCAAATGCCAACTATAATCCAAATGAAATTGGACATCCAAAGCATTTCTTTCCAAATACGTCAATTCCTTTTTACTTAGCATCTGAAGATAGGACTAAGCTCAAATATCAGCTGAAGCCTGTTATATTGCATCATAGAAGTCTAAATCACAACAACCAAAATCAGTATCAATCCGATAGTGCTCTACCGATTCCGTATAAAGGTTTAACGAAAAGTCTAGTGTCCTATGGAAATATTGACAAGCCATCATACTTCCATCATGAATTTCATCATTTTGATTATTTTGATAAGTGAAAATACGGCATGTACCGTAGATAGGTACTTATTTGCAGTAATAACATTTATTATTTTATATTGGCCTATTTTATTAAAACATTCTACATAGAACCGCTTTTATTTCATAATCCTCCGAGTACACAAGCCCTGGCTGGCATGCCAAGCTCTGACTGGCTGCAGTGCAGCAAATACGAAAGGATTACGTTCCACCCGAACCTACATTATCGCTGTTCTCACATATTATCTATCCATCGCCGCTTGTGCAAGAAGCGCTGTTTATCTCGTTGAATGAATAAAGCAATGTATACCTAGTATGCAGGAAAATGTGTTACGACTTTTCCCTCTTTTGGAATGAATGGTAATCCTCTTGTATTCTTCACAGACAATTTAATTCCCATTTCATAACGTGGGACGTGTGCTCCGGCTGAGCTTATTTCCAACCCTGTTTATGTACTCGTACCATCAGCATGTGAATTCGAGCGCGAGCGACGCGATGCCAGCACAAAATGCATTGCATGTTATTAGTGCTGGCGCTGCGCTGCCGCACCGTGAGTTTGGGCCGCTTCCTGGATTTGTCGGTGCGGTATCGTTTTCGCGGTTGGCTCAGTTCAGTATCGAATACTACTACAGATTGGGTAGGTACTCATACTTACCGATTTTGTTCTGCACATCACTATTCATATTTGAACTTTCATTACGTTCAGACTCGCAGTGTACGTATTTTGTTTTACACAAGTAATAAAAAGTACCTATATATTCCTATACACAGATTCACCCAAGCAATTAGCCCACTGGATAAAAACTCCTGAGAATCTATCTACCTAATGATTACTTATTCTGAATTAAATAGCTAAATACGTTTACTTCGTCCGTAAATCGTTACGGAACATGCCGGGGCACACGTCCAATAAGCTGAATATAGTGTCCCAATAACCATTTCTGCGGTAAAGCTAGACAAATTTTGTAATATCGTATTGGCCTTCATTACGCATAACTTTTCACATAAAATAAATGGGATTGTATTTTTTCTGAAAATAAATATGTAAAATATTCCTAAGTAATACAATTTTACATTAATTTTTCGTATATGTACTTACAATATAGATAAGAAAATAAATATAAAAAATAGTGTATTACCTACTTATAATTTATATAAGTAGATATATACCTAAACCGAAAACAATGTGTTCTTTCTCTTTTTAGCAAACTGACAATCTCGTTTTATTTGATTCTTTCGATTCAAACAGCGGACTAGTGTTTGTAAAGCTTCTTTACAATGTAGGACTTGTTTGATGTGCCTACAGAACACTCAAATCATGATTTAAGTGTTCTGTGGATGTGCCATCATCATTAGCCAGGTATATTAGGTATATTAGCTAGGCCAGGCCACAAGATAGATATAAAAACATAGTACTTTTATACCTACTAGTACTTTTATAAAAAACTGATCTAGTAATAACGAAGGCTAGTGGTCCGTTAAAATCAGTAGTGTCAAAGAGAAGAAAATCATTAATTGAGAGACATTAGAATAATTAGGTAGATCTAATCGAAAAGTGTTAGTTTAAGTATCTTATTTCCTGTTTTAATATGTCCGTGTGTAGCTCCGTTCCTAGTGTGTCGTTGCAAATAAAATTATTTTCTTTTCAAAATTCGGAACGTCTGAATTCTTGAATTAAAAATAATATAACAAATAGTAAAAAATCACGTTAGTTCCGTACCAACCTAATAAAACACACGACAGCACTGTGTTTGTGTTAGAAACTTCGGAGCACGTGTACTCTGGCTTAGTGTACCAAGTTGCCTTTAGAAAATATGTGTTCCAAGTTATAGTACCGACTATTTTTACGTTGCTTTAGGTAGAATGTTGTAAAAGTTGTTCGCGGTTGGCAACCGCCATGCCAAGCCATTACCATTCCAACTGTTCGCTCTTTGTTGTTTTTGAATTTTCTAGAGAATTACTTAAGGAAAATAAATATAAGGAAATAAATTTAAGGAAACAAATATTATGCCTTATTAAATATTATTTTAAACAAATTAATATTTTTGTAATGGTATATTACAAAACCGCAGAACCGATGACCGTTGGGGCAGACTGGTTCTGCGTGTCGGAAAACGTAGTGTAGCCCTGTAGCTAGGTGGGGCGATGATATTCGTAAGGCAGCGGGCAAGGATTGGAGGAGGAGAGCTGAAGATCGAGCTAAGTAGCGTGCCATGAGAGAGGCCTATGTCCAGCAGTGGACTGACACGGGCTGATGATGATGATGATATTACAAAAATATGAATTTGTTTAATAAAATAGCGAATCACAATAATAACACTAGAAATAAAGATTATAAAAAATGTTGTTTGTTATAAAAATAACGTATATATGTATATTATATACGTTATTTTTATAACAAACAACAGATTCTTTCTTTTTGCTTGTTCATTAGGTTCTTTCTTAGTGTTCCTATCCTCACGCACTCGCATCGGTCCTGTGGAAGTTGCTCACATCCGTTCATCAACTAGAAAGAAACTTATTATCTTCAAATGGCAGAACAGAGTTTTTTTATCATTGCTAGGAACACTCTATAAGTCAACAAAAACAAAACAAAATAAAACCGGTTCATCTATTTAGGAACTACGATGCCGCAAACAGACACACAGATACACATGTCAAACTTGTAACACTCCTCTGTTTTCTTCGAAAGGTAATATAGTATATAGTATAGATAACTAAGTTTAAATAAAATAATTCAAAGTTTCAAAGATATTTATTTTCTAGAAAACATGTGTACCTACCTACATAAGATGACCAAAATATAACAGTGTGAAACAATATGCCAGACCGGTCACGGTATGCAAATCATGTAGAGAGATGATATGCAAGCATACATATTAATTACAATTTATCAAAAATAATGCGTCAAGATTATAATAACATTTTGTAATTAACATTTTTTTATGTTTTAGTTTAAACATTTGGACATTCAAGTCTCAGTGTAGGTAATTTGTTATAAATTTTAGGAGCAACACCAACAACACTTTTTTGCATTAGTGCTGTATTTACAGGGTGTAATTTTACTTAGTATTATCCCGTCTGCTTCGAATTACAGAATCAGACAGCCGGGGGAACAGATGGGGATTGTTTTTTTACAAAAAGAGCTACTTCTAATTTGTAGAGAGACAGAAGTGTCAGAATGTCGTGCTTCGAAAATAATGGTCTACAGCTATCAGTAATTTTTATTTTAAACATGAGTCCCACACATCTGTTTTGTAGCCTAAAAATATTGTTTTCACGAGTTGAGTTACCCCAAAATATAAATATTTAAAATATTATGTAGAGGTAATTATTATTAAGACCTCTACACTATCAGTTACAGTTAGTTTGAATAGGTTTCAAAGTTTGACCAATAATTTATTTTAAACACGGATGAAAATCACGGCAACTAGTCAATACAAAAAAGCCTTTCTGTTAAAATATTTGTAGGTAGGTAAGGTTACCTTACGTGAACTCATTTTACGGAGCATGTGTAAAGTTCACGAAGACTGGATGTAGCGTTCTTTGAATACTGATAAGATGCTATTCGATGTTACATTCTATTCAGGATAAGTACTTGCCTGAAATATTTTTATACTTACATGCGAGCACAATCAGTAGGTATAGAAATTATATTTATATACTGAACTTGAAGTTGACCATGTAGGTATGTAAGTATTTACAAGTAATATAAATATGTGGTAAATACAGTAATTAGCCCAATGCATGCGTATTACTTGTAACTCTGTGGTTTATCCAATCCGGGCTTAGATTCCCTCCCAAGACAAACATTTGTGTGTTAAGCATAGGTGTTAGTTCGGTGTCTGGGTGTTATACAAGTATCTTATGAATGTATTTAAAAATATATAAGTATTGTATCAGTCATCTGGTCACCTTAATACAAGCTATGCCTAATTTGTGGCTAGATGTGCACCAATATTTATTATTTTTAATTCTCAGAGCAAAATTCTATGTGAACAATTGATGGTATAAATAATATTCAACAACACAACCATCGCTAGGTTCGTACGTAAGTAGACAATTAACAAAATGCGATGGGATAAAACGAGGGAATAGATGGTCATTAGTCGACTTTAGGACCAATTCGGGACGGATGGAACCCATTAAACTCTGATGAGTAAAACGTTGGGTCTGCTGCGAGACTACTTTTATACTCACCAACCTATATATCCACAGTGAACATATCTATTGTTATCTCTACCGTTCAGCTGAACCCTATCAAACTGGGTCACTTCACTTACCACAGCGAAGGACCTCCACAAACCTTTTATTTCGACCCAGAGTAGAAAAACCAAATCCGAATACGCTATAAAAATAGACATAACACAAGCAAATAACTGTGTGTGTCTATAATATAAGGTCAGATACAATCTCACCCTGCAGTAAAATACCGAAATGTAAGGTTATGCCTCGGTCTTTTGTTGTTTCAATCATACATCGCCAGCAATTGGTAGTGAGAATACAGAGACGCGCGATGTGGCGGGCTCACAAAATAGGGTTGAATATTCGATGCGGTATCTGGCCTTTATTGGGCGTGTATTTCCAATTTTCATATTTCCCACGGTGATGGGCCGGCATCGATATGTAGCTACTAAATCGCATGTAGTATCGATATTTTATGGATACCGATATTTATCATTTTATAGAGCAGGAAAGGTCTATCTAGTCAAGAATCAATTCACTTACTTAGCTACTTTATTGAGCTTGTTGCAAATCCTACTTTGTACTCTTAAGATTAAAATATTACAGTCACGAAGAATCCCAAAACGACTCAGCACTCCTTTCTTAAGAAAGTAATGGTCTACAAAAAGTTTTCAAACTTTGCTAGGAAAATTTGAGGTCCAATTATGATTATGAATCCCAAGCTATTACTAAAAAGCGCGGGTTTTCTACCTGGAAAAGAACATAAAAAGTTAACTCACCCACTAAGCGAAAGTAGTCGAGTACCTACGCCGACGAGAGAGTCGCTTACTCAGCGCGAGGTAAGTAAAGTGCCTCCTTGCGGACGGGAATCGCCGGGAACCGGGAGGTATTTCCCTGAGGCGCGTTTACGACGCACCCGTACCTAAGGCCCAATCTTCACCTCACAATGCTAAAACCTGCCAGATTATGCACGACAATAGAGAGCAAGCATAACACAAAGACTCCCCCGCAAAAAGTTTTGATCTACGCCTGTCGGGAGTTGAAACAATGGTGAGACACTTCTAGTAGCTGAGTCGCTGAAAGCTACGATATAGGAGCTGAGCATATAAGATAAAACATTTGATTAAATTTCCTTTTACATGTAAACTTATGTATTATGTAGGTAGAACCTCAACTGTTATTCATAAACACAATAATTTGCATCTCTGTGTGGCTAACTTTGAAGAGGTGTCCGTGCTCTCCACTTTCGGACCGCGGCCACCAGCCGGCGCAAATCCTCTAACAAATTAGGATTACAAGGGCTCTGTGTTTTTAGGCAAAGCAATAAAACGTAATTTAATTGAAAACATAATTTCCATCCCCGGTTCCATGTTATTATATAGGTAAGTTTTTAACTGAACTAACTCTACCATAGCTTTTTGAAAGAACATTTTACTAAGATACTTTTTTTTCCTTCTTATGCAGGTAAAGTACCTAGACTTAGCTAGTTCAACATAAATGTTATGCTTATGAGTTATATCTAGGTACGTACAACCTTACGTCTGAAGCAGTTCTGCTGCCGACGTCCTATTTGCCGGCCCTGGCATCCGTGAACATTTTCCACTTTCCACAATCTGGAAAATTGTCTGTCATACCTACATGTGCACCTCAATGCAACGATCTAGAGGATAAGGATGATTCAAATGACATGATATGAAATTAATTTCAGCGTACAATGTTTGACTCTTACTATAATAAATATTCAATATGCCAGCAGTTTCGCTTGCTTGGTAGGCTACCAGGTAAAAGGTACCGGAATTAATCTGCTGCCAATTTTAATCACATGATTTATTGAACCACAAACTAAACAAACTAAACTCGTAAACATTCGTAATGGGCCTTTCTATGACAGAGAACGTGGTTGGTCTACTCCTTTAAACCCTATTTTAGACCTAATCGGCAAGTGTTCAACACTTATTACCTTTCTCCGACATCGTATAGCTAGCACCGACGTTACGGGACGTGATGATAATAATACCATCCCATATATTTATTTCCAAGGGAAAAAGACTATGAATTTAAGCTGTAAATCATGTTACACGTATTTTCGTGACACAGCCCTAAAGGAAATAATTCCCCAAGGCATAACAACAAAAAGAAACAGGCATAAGGGCAATCAGGAAAAGACTTGGCTAGTTCTCAGAGCTTCACTACTAACCAAAAGAAATAAAAAATACAGTATCAACGAAAGCAAAGATATTGAAAAAGGTCCGTTTCAGTCAAGGAAAAACATAGAAGGTAGGTAAGTAACTCTTTATTTACGTTCTGAAAACTTCTGGCAATCAAAAAGTTCACATGAATTTAGTACCGCCTCCAACATAAATGAGTGCCTGAGATTTATTTGTTTTACACTTGGTGTGCGCGGGGATTGAGGGCAAGGCGTGCGCGGAGAATCGTGGGCTTATAATAATGGTCTTTGTGATTTATGTAGCGGCTCCACCTTATGGTAAGTATGCAAATCATAGGCTATAGTAAATACATATTTTGGCGTGAAAACTAATCACAGACAACACAATATAGATAGGTACTACATTACGCCAGCTATTAATTTAATAGCTGTTCACTTTAAATAATGTCATTCCGAGACTGTTCGCTCACCATTTCGCAAGCGTTATGTAAACAAAGCTAATTCCTGTGTAGAATTCGCTTGGGGCCGCCCGCCGCACTCGATTTTCTCAAAACGAAAGTTGCCAGGAGAATACGAAGCGACAAGATAAAACGTCGAATCGGAAAAACTGCTTATTTTATTACCACGTAGAGCTGTAAGGCGGATAGGATAGGCCTCGGGCGGATTTAGATCCACTCGAATTATTGAGGTCTTCGAAAGCTAGGGATATCAAGCTAGGCTCTAGACATCATCATGTCCATCACAATCAATAATATGTGGAGTTTGCGTCCAAATCAATAGCAATTCGCGCTATGCTGGATATGCGCTGCATCGAAACAGCCGATATTATTGGTACAGGGTAGGTACCTACTTAGATAAAATAGAATGGTGAACCTAACTAGATGAATATTTTATCGAACGCTCTAGAATCGCACTGGGTTGGTTCAGACTAAATAATCCAAGAATAATGCAATCCAAATTGAAGGGGCTATGAATGCAAACAGATTCAGCTAAGCTTAGCTTATTTTGGAGCTAAGTAGAGCTTAATTAGACGCTTACAGATGATTTTCATTCATTCGTGAGACCATTATCTACTATCTACCCAGATATGAAGTCTAGTCTCCTAAATATTATGACAGAAAATGTGACTTTACCTCGTATGTAAGGTACCTGGCCCTGCTTAGGGCGATTGGCTAAAATGTGTAGTGGAATTGTATATTTGGGACTTTTTAAATAAAACCAAAAATGATCATCCAGATTCGCTATCATTAGCTCTCGATAAGTAGGTACAAGTGCCGACAACGTCGGAGAGGAGTCGTTCGTCAAAACACGCAGAAAATGTCGTACCACATGATGTGAGTTGACGAAACGCAAAAATTATATGATTCTTTAACTTCGTTTTTTATTTAATTCAGTTAGAAACGAAGGAGTAGGCAATATAAAAAAATATTTATTTGGATCATTATTAGGCTACAAAGGAATTATTATTAGGGTAAGTATCAATGCTAAGGTAGGTGTTTAGGTGTACAAGTGGGACATGCAATTACGTAAGCACACTCACATCTCTGTCATATATAGTCTATAATAATTAAGTATATTTTATTCAACAAAATCCGGAGAAGAATCCGGCAAGAAAGTCATCGGGTCTTAACGCTTTTTGTGTGATCCTTGGTAATTTCGTTACGCCGCCGAGTCGAGTTGGAGCTGATTCATCCGAAGTTTTTTAATTATCTAAATAATCCGATATTTTATCATAAGCTTTGCTTAAGTCAGTTTTTGTTTAATTGCGTAAGTATGTTTATCGTAATTTTAATTCAACACTTTAATATTTTTGTGAGCATACGAGTACTTACCTATATTCAAATTTTCATGTCCAATGACCAGCCAAAAGTTAAAATTAAAATGGTAGGTATTAAAATTATGAAATTGCATCAAAAATAATAATAATATCATTATATTAAACTATTGATAATAATATCATTTTATCAATCTACCATCAAACCATGCCGCTAATTCCTTGGTAGATTAGTATAGATCTGTTCCACTATCACTATCAATTCATCGCTATTTACTAGTGGCTGGCCATTCTTCAAGTTAATGTTTCCACTACGAAAGCGATTAAACCAAAAACGCAGAGTGCGTTTGCGTTCATTATCCTCTCTAAACACAGCATTGATGTTGCGAGCTGAATCTGCTGAGGTAGTTCCACGTCAGAACTCTTATTAAAAAAAAAACTCTAACTTTCGTTTAATCCATCAATCATTAGAGCCAAACAATCAAATGTCATATTTTTTTAATTTAGCATATTATAGTAGGTAATCGTGAGAAAAAAGTTTCACTCTGAAATTCTACACTATGCACGCTTAATTTTAATTCAAAGTGTCAGTAAATTAGAACGGCAATTTCATATTTAAACCCTTTATTATGTATTTAAAAATAATAAGTATTCTATCAGCCACCTGATCACCATCACCATAATACAAATTAAATTAGGTATGCTTAGTGTGGGGCCAGATGGCGCTGTGTGCATTGGCCACCAATATTTATTTATATTATTTATTTTAAATACAAGACACTGTATTATTTATTTCCTTAAATTATCTAGGGGCCATGTTATAAAATGCCGGAAGACATTATGTAATAATTGTATTATTTACATAGGTAAACGAGCCTACTACCGACCCGTAGTAAGTGGTACCTACTTCGGTGAAGAGACGAATCTTTATGACTGTGTTTACCGTAGAGCTGTTTCATAAATAATAATAATAACAACATGGGCCGAATTAGTTAGTAATTAATTAATCTCGAAAGCTGTAACTTTAGAGATTGCATTAATTATATCGTGAGCTAGTAGTAAGAGCCTACACAACGCACGAATAAAAAATTATGTTTAATCAACAAACTGTATTATCTCGTGAACATTTTTAACAAGTGTAGTTAAATCATTCATATAAATTAAAAACAAAAATGGTACGAGCATTAATTCTTGTGGTACACCCATTTTTACCACGGACCGGATAAGCTTTCCATTTACGTCTAATCGTTGTATGAAGGATGTGAACAGGTTAAGTGCAACTCCCTTAACACCAATGTGATGATTCCTGATTAGAAAAGTTTCATGGTGAACGCAATCAAGGGCTTTAGACAGATCACAAAAAAATTCCAGAGGAATCACGCGATTCCTCCCAGATATGAAAAATATGTGATATCAACTCAACTCCGGCAACAGTAGTTGACCATTTGTTAATCCAAATCATTTATTGTCTATTATTCAAATGTCTCTGTAACTTGATAAGTATACGTTTTTCAGATATGTCACTAAATGTAGGAAGCGCTCTTATAGGTCGGAAGTTACTAGGATCAGAATAATAATAGTAATAATACCGGACATTTCATCTGGCCCCACAGTAAGCAGAGCTTGTGTTATGGGTACCACATGACTGATATACCTACTACTTATATACTTTTTTTTTGTAAATACATACATATTACACATAGAAACACCCAGACACGAGACAAATACTTGTAGATCATACAAACATTTGACCCGCGGCGGGAATCGAACCCACAACCTTTTGCGTCTCAGCCGGACGTAAGCCCACTGCGCCACAGAGGTCGTCAGTCAAATTTGAATACAGTTTGTTCCAAGACCAAATGAGTTAAATTAACTAGACATTCTTGTACTTAAGGAATATGTTTCAAGCAAATTTACATTAAAATCACCGTACATTATATTTGACTGGCTTGTCAGCTCAGTTGGTAGTAGCTCTGCCTTCTGCGCTGTAGGTTGAGGGTTCGATTCCCTCCCAGGATAAACATTCGTGCATTGTTCTGTGTCTGGGTGTTATAAAAAATCATAAGTACCTATGTATTTAAAAATATTAAGTATTCTATCAGTCACCTAGCCACCATAATACTAGCTATGCTTAGTTTGGGACTAGATGGTGTTGTGTGCATTGTGCAGCAATATTATATGCAATAGCAATATTATTATATGTATACTTATTATTATTATTGACCAAGCGAAGCGAGTGTCTCCGTTTGAGCTTAGACGAAAATGCTTTCGTATGTCCGCTCTTTGTTCGGATGTTCACCTCTACAGGTCAACCGATTCTCGTGAAATTTTGTGAGCAGGTTCTATAACTATATAGAATTTTATTATAATTCAGTTTGGAGTGATTCAGTCAAAGTGGAGGAGATGTGGGGGTTGAAAACGTAAAAAATTTTATAGGTAGCTATTTCAGTCATTTCGAAAAATGTTTGAGAGGTCAGTTCACAGAGCCACTAGTAATAAAACTAATAATATTAATAATTGTATTAATACACAAAGAAAAACAAGAACACACTAACAAAATCATACCTACATAATTCACAAAGGTTTGATAGGTACTTACCTATTTAATTAACAATTTTCAGTTTAAAAATGATAGGGGCTTGTAGAAAGCTCTCACAGTAGGATTACCTGTGTCTTGGTTTTGTTTGTATAATTGTAATCAATTATAATTATATAATTATACAAACAGATTATAGGCTATCTTCATGTGTCATTCTACTGAGTGGGCAACTACACTCATGATCTTATTAAGAGCATCGCTTAATCGATTGAAAAAAAGGTTGAAATTGTGTATAAAGAGTTCATATTACACACTGGCCACATGTACCGGAATGTTTAATTTGAAAAAAGGTATACCTACTTTAATGGTCTTTTGTTTCAGTATCATTTTTTTTTTAATTTGTTTCTTTTATTTACCCATTGCAATAATTTTGATGGCGTGTGCATTCATTTTATCGAATTCTATTTGTTTTTTCAGCGTAGCTCAGCATGGCCATTATGGAACACTTGATACAATCAATAATAATAATAATAATAATAACTTGTCGATGTCTATGAGTTTCGATTAGGATTGGTAGTACGTACTTTCGGTTTCTATCTCAGTTTCTATTCATATGATCATGTCTGACAATCAACATCAACCTTCCGTAATACCAATTTATCAATAGTAACTAAAAGCTGGTAGTATCAATGTTTTGATAGTATCAGAATTCCATAGATCTCTAAAACTACTTTAGTTGAAAATAGTAATAGTTAGAATGAAGTGGCTCAAATATTGCGAGTTTCCATGTTTGTCATCTATCGGAATGTTAGACGGTAAAGGCAGACTGGAGAGTAGGTACCTACACGAGACGTGCAAGACAAAGTTGCAAGAGAGTCACATACCTAAGTGAGGGCCGATCGATTTATGAGCAGTGTAGGTACTTAGAAATCGCACTTTGACTTCTTCCGAGGTCAGAACTACACTCCAGGAAGTTCGTTAAGTGATAGTTAGCACTATTGCGGGAAGAAGAAGCCTTAAGAGGCTGGAATAGTACGTCTCTGTACTTGCCAGCCAGAAGCCCTGTACTTTCCACAGGTTATCGAGTAGCTCGGGCCAACATTGCTCCCTCATACCAAAACTAGGATGATGATGCTTGGGGAAAAGTATCATCCACTAACGAGTCTCGGTACATAAGACAATAACGGTTTGGAGACGACCAGGAGAAAGATACGACATGCAACATTGTCGACAGGGAGTCATAATGCCGGAGGGTCAGTAATGGTATGGTGCAATATTTGCATAGGGGCACGAAAGTAGCTACGTATTGTCGAAAACAGGTATTTGACTACGGCACAATACAAACCCATTGTACGGCATTTAGCCCCGTAAAGCAGAGATCGTTGTCGTTTGATGCAAGATAATGCTCACACCACACTGCAGTGCGACCTCACACTGCATCGATTGCTATGGAGGTATCTTCGGGAGGTTGAAATCGATGTTTTGGAGTGACTAGCACGCTCGCCAGACCTAAAATCGAGTTGTTCAATCGGTTTTGTTTTGGAATGTGAGTTTCGAATGTGTTTGGGATAAACTTGGAAGACAGATTAAAAAGAGAAATCCAGCACTAGCAAACGTAAGAGATCTCAATAGTGGGGAACACCTCGTAGTATAGTGTTATGTTATCTGTGGTATAGTATTAATTATTCGTCTCTTAAAGAACGTACTCTTCAGAAGCGTAGGTTTTAACTTGGTATCGAGTCCGGAACTTGTTCCTCTAGCCATCTAAATTCGCGGTGCAGCCAAAATATTATGCAGACAGGTGTTACACTACCTGCACTATAATGTCTAGCACGAAAAGTAATTAGGTTTGAGACTTAGCACGGCGGCAACGGCGCTTTTTATGGTAGGTAAGTAAGTACTTATATACTTACCTACCTATCTAGAAGGTAGGTAGGTACCTGTAGGTAAGGGTGTTCTTTGACAGCAAAAGCAGTTATTGCAGTCTGGTGCAAACTTGAGCCGCGGTTTTAATGAAAACTGCTCTGCTGTGGCAAGAAATTTGAATTTTTTACCACTTACCTGGGCCTATAAATCACATGTAAAGTCGCCCTAAGCTCCTCAGATAGCTTTCTCGAACATTTTAAAATGTAAATGAACTACAACTCCACACCCCTCCACACTTGTATGCCGCCTGCACATTGCACAGTTCACACTGCTTAAGTTGAGTTACAGGGTAGGTAAAGAAATTTAATTTAATAGTAGATGTACCTGAGTTAGTAGGTTGGTTGGGTTAAGTAAGCTTTAACAGTCCATCTACTAACTCTTTCACAAAGTTTACACATTTACAATTCGTTGTCTAGTTTTGTTATAAATGTTCGACAATAGGTTGTATGTTTGTACAAATTAACAACTCAATGATGGTATGATTTTAAATATTTGATTTGTTTATCTGAGATTATGGGTATTACTATAGGTACCCACGCGTAGGATAATCAAGGCAGTAGGTAACCCTAAGATGGGTAAATTTATGCAAATTTTTCACAGGTAGAAAAGTTGAACATAACTAGTTACCTGTATTGATATTTGCACCATTCAAATAACTAGTTACGACCTTATTTTTATGTCTGTGAAGTAAGTTTCTTGACCAAACATCGTCTCAAACATTGAGAGTAGGAGCAACGTCAAAACGACACCTATCGGTAAACTATGGAACTTAGTAGGTAACAAGGAGTACCTACGCAGTTTCTTCAGACTTACTTTCGACAGGGTATGGTCGGCGAGCAAAATATGGTTCATGTATGAACCTTCTTTGAGCACTGCTTCCTTTACGTTAGAACACGTAAGATAGCTAGTAGCAGTGCAAATTAATTCAAATCTTAGACAGAAGAGGGCGCTGTTGTAAGTAGACATTGTTTCCAAATAAATCATTTATATTTATGTTATTTTTCAAAAAACCGTTTGCACACAATACGATTTACGAGCTTACCGTTTGACAGCACACCGTCAGTATCAATTTTCCTAAAAGATTATTTATATTTTTATTGATTAGATTATTTCGATTTTATTCATTTGTGCACCGGGTTCGTGCAACATAACACTACCATCACCCTGCGAACAATTATGACTATAATCATTGTAAGGAGTAGAGTAGAGAGCGGTTTTGCTGATTGAGTCCAGATACAATTCCATAACGCTTTAACGAACGTAAATGACGTACAGATAAACAGCTATTTAGTTCAATTGTACTGATGAGATTGGTTTCAATTGAAACGCAATAGAACAATCTACCTATTACAGCATTTACAGCACAGCTCTACCACAGAGCTTAGTTAGAATAAGTTTCACGCTGTGTAGGTATATGTTAGAAGCTAGGGCATGTCAGCTTATACTAATCTGGGCCTAGTCTTCTTCGAATGAGTGAGACCGTGACCCACTTAAGAACCTACTTCTAAAGGGTTGTTACATAAACAGCACGAATCGCTTAAGTTGGTAGGTACCTACCATAATCCATGAATCAGTTGCGCAGTGCGCGGCCAGGGCGGGCGGGCAGGCGCGCGGCATTGCCATATAACCGCCCGCCTAACACACTCGCCTTATCTATTATTGTTGAAATTACAATTAAATTCACTGTAGTGCAGTCTTCCAGGAACCTACCCAGTATTTTAAAGGTAAGCATATATTTATCCACTTGATTTTATAATTTTTTAACGCCTTACCACTTTGATCTGTTGGTTGAACTGTCCTTTCCGTTATATTAAGTAGGTACCCATATATTTATTTGGTTGTGACGTAATATTATAAAGATGGACATGGTATTATATCGTGACCTAAACAAAAATGTCGACACAACGAACGCGACACACATTGTAATAATGTCAACAACGAAGCCAGCTCTCCGCCCGTGATCGAGGCCACTAAATATTTGTTGCCTTTTGCCACAACCACACGCATTTAGACGCCGACACGACCGTGCGCTGCCTGTGTCTAATATTAAAATTTCTATATTTTATTTTACTTTTGCCGAAGTGCGAGACTGAATTTTATTTATGAAACAGATTTTGACATTGTTCACGTGAGTACCTAGTACCTACATGATTATTTATTTAGCTATAAGTAGGTAGCTCAGGCCAAATAAATAAGTAGAATTGTAAGTCTAAGGTAAATATTTCAGTTGTGTTTGGTTTTAAAAATGCAGATTCATTATTCCCATAGAAAACATAAAGCTTAGGTATCGATATATACTCCGATTACTCCTGAACTTGCAAATTTGTGGTAACTTTAAACCTAGTTCTAGAAAATAAGTATAGGTATTTTCTTTAAAAGTATTTTCTCGACTACATGGCAACATAATGTGTGTCACGGTCAGCTATGAAGTAGCTTAGCCACCAACACACCTAATGGTGATTGTAGGTAGGTATCTACTACTATAGAATAGTTGATCAATCATGAAATTTTTCGATTATAATTTAGGTTAAATAAATAATTTACATGTTGCAATTATGTTTAGGTACCAATGTACCATGCCTATGTAATTATATCGAATGATATAAGTACCCAAGTAATATTAATTTAATGTTTTATTTTTAACTACTGGAGTTTGTGTAACTTCTTATAATATCACTATTATACTTCCGTATTTGAATCCATTCTTATTAACAATTTCGTGGGTTTTAATTGTTAGGCGCAGTACTGATGTTATAAGGAGTGACATCTGATATCTGCCAGTGAAAGTCCCGTTAAAATCGGTTCAGCCGTTTCAGAGATTAGCCGGAACAAACATACAGACAGACAACACTTTTATAAACAGTTTTTTTGTTATTATTACCGTATAATGCTTGCGCATATTTAGTAAAAGTGTTAGGTACCTACCTGCTTTGAAATTACAAAGACACTTTAGTTTTATTAATTTGTAGTATAGTAGAACTTCCAGCAATCTACCTATCTTCACGTAGGTAGGTAGGTCAACATTTGTATTTTAACACAAACGTTCATCCCCCTTTCGGAAATTTCTTGGTACCTATACATCTAAACACTGAAAAATTTCATGTTGCTACGGTTAGCGGTTTATACATAAATGACTAGCTTCTGCCAGCAGTTTCGCTAAAATAAAAAGGAGCCTATACATCAATAGCCTATGCCTCACAGGCTTCATCTATGCCAAATTTCATGCAAATCCGTTCAATAGTTACGGATTGATTGAGCTACAAACCAACATAAACATAGACCAAACTTTCATATTAATAATAACAGTAGGATAGAAATCTTATAAAATGTTTAAGATATAACATCGTAGCTTTTTTACCCATATCCAGGATATGCAATGTTTTTTGCGAGAACTGTAAAGTAAATGTTTAGTTACAAGCAAATACATGGTCAGTAAGATCAGTAACCCCTCTAGCTTGGAGTCTTGGACTGCCCATTGTTTTCGTCACGCCTGCGCATTTAAAACAATCGTAACTTTACACCGCAGTCTTTACGATGTAGGTACGGTTTTAATAGTTCGTTCAAATAAAATAGCGTTAAATACCTCGTCTAACCGTAGTTTTTTTGAGCACAGCGAACTGATTATCTCTTTTAATAACATAAATTATATTCATCTGCTTCCCATAGTAAAAGCTGGGATAGATGGTGCTGTGTGGATTATCCTCAAATATTTATTGTATTATTATTTAGTACCTGGATGACAGAGCTTTGCTCGGTATAAAACACGGATAAAACGAGGTTTTCTAAAAATTAAACCACCTAGGTTTCATTTCGAATCGCCCCCGAAACCCCCTGCATACTAAATTTCATAAAAATCGTTGGGAGCCATTTCAGGGATTCAGATTATATAATATACATATAAACAAGAATTGCTCGTTTAAAGGTATTAGATAGATAGATTTGTAAATAATTGAATCATTCCAAGAACCATCTGAACTTTGTTCACAGAATGACGTCACCAGCAATAACTAAACCCAAGGAGCAGAAAACTGAAAAGAAATCTCCATCGCATTCTGACAACCCTTCCAAAGGCAATGGCGTTGGCGGCTCCACGACAGATATTCCACAACCTGAAACCTTCAGCTTCCTCAGAGTATTCAAGCTCGCAGATCTTATGATGAAACAAGGCTGCTAATTTCACGTTTGGATATACATGACAGCAGTAAACAATGACACCAGATGTAGTAGATAGTACAACGTAGTTCAGTAGATATTATGAACTAGCACGAGTGCAAGCGCTAATAACCGTGTGGGTTAAATCTTAGCAACGCTCGTTAATGTAGTTTTTTTTTATCATACATTTTTATCATTTCATATTTAAATGTAGTATCCTAACTGTATTCTATATTACGCTTGAAGACCACACGATTTCAGCGTCAGGAACGCGATGGTATCGCGTCGGTCGAGTCAGAATTAAGTGGTTGGTACACATTTAGAACTATTCCATTTCGTTTTAGTATCTAGTGACAATAATAATAGATTTTTAGTGTAGTGACATTAGTTAACAACTTATATTTTTTAAGCTAAAGTAGAAATTTAAAAATGTTATCTTCCAAATATATTTTACTCTATAGTGGTTAACAAGTATTTCAAATTTATTTTATACCCAATAGGAAAAATAAAATTACCATCAATAAGTAATATTTTTTTAATAGTATTGGTAGGTAGGATGTACATAACACACAGGAGTCTGGGTTGTTGGATAAAAGGAAGTAAAGATACAATACTATTTTCAATTATGTACAAAATATACAATTATCTCTATAACCTACATTAAAGAACTATTTATTAATTTTATGATCACAATATTTTTCTATCGGTACGTTCTGTCAGAATGTAAAGGAACGCCGAGCGACGAGGCGGAGGCCGCGCGGCCCCGCGGCCGATGCATTCATCTACTCTCGCTTATCTTTTGCTGCACACTTGAGATCAAATGTTATTTTACAAATATTAACTCTATCATCTGTCACACCGGCATCAGCCGCAGAGCGCGGGGCCTCCCCTGCCTGGCTTCCATCCTCATGTAACCACAAGTGCAATGCGTCGCGGTGCGGTGCATTGTGGCCAGAGTTAGAGCCACCACCGACGTCGCAGCGCCCTCAGGGAGCCCACTTGAAGGCACTGCGACGTGACACTATTTACTGTCTATGTTACATAACTAATAAATAAACAAAACTATATTATACTTCTCACAGTACAGTCGCATAACAAGGTCGTTATATTAAATCTGTGTGTTCATATCATAAATACATGATTTTAGATCATCAAAAAAAGTTACTTACTTGCTTGGAATAATGGTGATTACAATTAATTATTTTGAAATATTAAGTTATTTTTACTATTATAATAATTGACATTTTAATAGCATAACACATGGATGCAATTACCGACTAAGCAGAACACCATTTATAGAAGTTAATAAATTATGGGCACTGCTGAAGCATAACGACATGTTACAACTATACGATTATTCAGATTTTTTTTAACATTTTTTATATTATTATTTAGTTTAATGAAGGCGGAGGTTTTTTATGGAATTGATATTTCTGAAATCGTATCGCCTAGAAAATAACTACACCCGAGTAACAAAAATAATATTAAGTTGAGTAAATACCATTTTAGCACAATAAATACTAACCTCATTTTATAATTCTCATTTGTTACTTATACAATCGTCAAAACTGAGTCTAAACTATATTTTTGAAAATATAACTATTTACACAGAGTTCCTTCATAAGGAATCCAAATTAGAACAATATAGAGTGTACAATGGGCATCTGTCCGCTAATAAAATTATGTTTTAAAATTAATGGACGAAATGACGAGTTCGTTAGTGTTCCTCCTAGCCAAGTTAAGAACTGTTTTCGACGGAAACATGACAAAATATAATATTTATATTACTTATGCTTTCTAGTAATAAAATCTTAAAAAGAATATAATATACAATACATGATACCTGTGCTATTTATTACTTTACATCGTACATTATAAAATTACAATACATAAAATATTTTGTACTTTGTTTTACGTACGACAGCACAGTCGCACTATTACCTAACTATACGTGAACGTTTCGCGAGATGCCTACATTATGCACGTGGGAGGATATCCCAAGGTAGGTATGTACCGTCATACACTACATCGCGTAAAGTTAAATAACAGAGCTTATGAGAAGTACAATATTGTTAGTTTAAGCAGTAGACATTATTGCTGTTCATAAACGTTCAGTCGACGCGTTGGCAGTACACAGTTGCTGCAACGCGGTAGATTTAATCGAGCACCGAACCGAAGACATGATCGGATCCAACAGCGGCAATGAGGATAGGTGTGAAGATTACAAACAAAGATAAATTCGAGCGGCGCCGGCGACCCGCAAATTAAAGCAGCAATTGAGATCCGAATGTGTCGACGCTAGGCGGGCGGCACTACAGGCAGCGAGTATGGCACTCTGTCCAGCTTCAAAGGAATGTCATCAACTGCCACCACGACACATAACCGACATTGTTATGTCTACAAAATCAATGCTATCCAAAATAATTATTAAATGTTCGGGATACACACTAAAATGAATACTCAAGTGTAAGGGGTAGAATGATTTTGCTTTCAATTGGTTTACTACATTCCTCTGCAAATGGACACCACACCAGAGCGGTACTTCGCACCTTTTAACAGTTTAACATGTTTGGCTAAGTTATTGCCTATATTTTATTGTTATAAGAACCGTTACAAGGTGCAAAGCCAGCTCTCGCAACGATACAGAAATGCTGATCGTTGGGATAGCTAAACACAGTTGCAGACAATTAATGGAAAACGCCTTTAATGTTATTAACATTTGAAATCCGAAAGAAATGTTACATACGAGTCAAAATTTTAAGTCTTTTAATAAGTTCGTTTTGGAAGAATAACTTTTAAGACGCATTCGACACAGGGACTGATTACGCAGACCATAAGAGCAAATTCACAATTTGTCAATTAATTAAATTAATTAAATGTTTTAATTTTAGTAATTAAGCAGACTTCTTTGAACTTCTTTTTACTAGCATGATGGAGGAAGGAATGTTAAGCAAATCCAATAGCAGTAATGTAATACGCCCTGTGCCGCTGTTTACAGTTCGGTAAAACTAGTGTCTAAGGTCGAAGGTAATTCTCCTAAAACATTGCTTTAATGTACATTATAAATCCGCTAAAAGGCGAGGCCGTACGCGCCGTCAATGTGCGTCGCTAAACCGCACATTGAATTGATGCTCCATAACGACTACCTACAGTCTATATTAAAAAGTCAGAATCACAGTTTATTTTTAACGTGTATTTATCTTATTTTTAATCTTAAATAACTATGATAATCTTTACAACTATAAGTAATCATTCGACCCAGTATTCATGAGTTTTCCATTACCTACCGTAATGACCTAAGCGAATCGAATTTTAGTACAAATAGATTCGGTATTTACAGAATTTAAATTAGTCTAGACCTAGTCGCTTAAAACAAAATAACAATTTACACTAACAATAAAAATGCTCGATGAGTGTCGCTCATCTAAACGAAACCCGAAATTATATATATTTTTTATCAACTGACTTTGCCATTAATTATTTTGAATATTTTTTATAAATTTAAACTCCGAATATCGTCGAACCCAGTCGACCATAACAAAAGTAATTTACAAATAAGCTTATTCTTACAACTAGAACTTACATACGAGACGGGCCACTTACATGCTAGGTGAGAGTTTACAGACGACGCCGCGGCCGCCCCGCCGACGGCGCTCTCGCTCGATAACAATAAATTATTCCGGTGTCGTATCACTACCGCGATAGTTTACTTTCGCAGAGGTATTACAGTTCAATTCCTACATTATTTTTATAGTTCCGTCGTTAAAAGTCCGACAGTCGACGATCCCTACCAGGTCGATCGATCTACTAATAAAAATAAAGATTTCAAAAAAGTTTCACAACCTGGCCTTATTTACAACGCCTTATTATAATTTATCAGATAAGGTCGGAACCGTTGTATTTAGTGTCGGGGTTTATACCTTTCGCAGGTTTGAGTGTCTTCGTCGGGAGGTCTGGTGTGTGGGGTCAGACGGTGGCGATCACGATGAGCAGATGTGCGATGTCGGCGACGCGGTGCATGAGGTCGGGCGCGATGCGCGTCAGGTTCTCGTTCGCGAAGTCGCACGACGGGAACACGTGCACCGTGAACATCGCCTATCACCAAAACCATAATCATATACGTAAATAGGTGATGCACCTCTCATATTCATATCATGCGCTTATACAATATACTAATAGAGAACCACGTCAAGAATACCCTAAGCCGACATGTATGAGGAATACGATGAGAGCAAATGAAGCAAAATAAATATGACAGGATCGTAGCAGTGGAAATCCGTAGTCTCTGCCTACTACATCGGGAAGCAGGTGTGATTTTATGTTTGTATCATACAACTCTGAACAAGTTGCAACAAGAGTAATTGCGTGGTCATCATAGTCAAACACGTTCTTTGTACGCTATGTATATCATTTATAGTACATTTTTGGTTATAGGCAGGCGCGACAGGTGAGTAATAAAATAAAATTGAAAACAATAAGTAGGTACTACAGATTTCCAATGTGTCTTGAATCTTTGTTGTTTGTTATATTTTTACGTCTAAACAACCGAACGGATCTTTTCATTACATATTAAGTGAATTTACGTGCCAATTCCTCCTAATTTAAGTCCGAGAACTAGCAAGAAACTCGACCTGGTCCTAGCGCTTTTTTGTATGATCCTTCTTGTATAACTACGAAACTACTAACTTATTATTGTTAACGATTAACGGATAAGTAGTGGGCCCAAATCACCACTCGGTGGATCCCTGAGACAGCGAGACGGCGCCGTGGCAGACCAAAAAAGAGATGGCGAGATGATTTCAACACCTTTGATAGAGCTTGGGTCTAATTAGCTCAAAACCAATATGACTGGAGATCAAGGAGACCTTTAACCCAGCAGTGGGACACAATCAAAAAGGGCTAATCGTAATCAGAATGAACTAGCTAGTTAATCATTAAATAATAAGCAGGGGCTGCCAGAATACGATCTTTTTGATGATATGCGAATGATTTGGTACCTATTGATGTAGCTTGTGCAGTTACAATAATATTGGTGGGCATGGGGTGTAGGGGGGTAGGGTGGTTAGATTGACAAGTGGAGCGGACTGACCTGCTGGTGGCCGGGCGGCGCGATGTTGACGATGCCGGCGGCCTGCTTGTGCTGCAGGTAGGTGATGAAGCCGGCGCTCAGGTTGGTGGACTGCAGCAGTACGTCCATGTGGTCGCGTCCGCACGGCAGCGCTAGCAGTATACAGTGTTCGTTCTCCATCTGTATACACAACAATTATATATTATATACTAGCTGTTTCCTGCGGCTTTGCACGCGTGGTAGAACGAATGAATGTTACGGAAAAATTACAAAGCATAATCGCGGTTTTCGATTATGTGCGAGTGATTTTTTTGAAAACCTTTCTTAGCGAGCACCTATGGCCTTACAGAAAGCTGCATACCAAATTTCATTCTAATCCGTTCGGTGGTTTCTGAGATTTCGTGATGAATGAGTGAGTGGTATTTGACAAATATATAGTAGATAATGGTCGCGCACAAAACGGTTTCAGAGGAATTTCCTCCCGGGAACGCTCCGGATTTGGAATGAGCCGAGCCTGCCGAGGTTTTCCCGGGGGAATACAGTATGAGGTAGAGCGTTCATACCATAACCTTGCGGTGTACTTCCCTCAAACTGCGCGGGCACCAGGCTCTGCTAACGCTACTTCGCTCGACACATTGACAAGTTACCATCCTGTTCTGATAGCACGCGTTCTGTAGTGATGTAGTATAGTGTAGTGTTGTGAGTAGTAAAGTGGTCATACCATCATCTTGCGGTGCACGCCCTCGAGCTGCGCGGGCTCGAGGCGCATGCGCTGTGCGATGCGTAGCATGGGCGTGCCGGCGTCGGCGCGCGCCAGTGTGTCGCCCGCCACGCCGGGACTGCCGCCCACGAAGTGCATTTGTACCGCCGCTGAGTCGTTCTTTAGAGCCAGCAGGCCTTGCCACATAACCGGGTACCGCTGCAACGATAAACAATACACCATAAACCAATGGATACCTAGTTTTTAATGACCATTCTAATAATATTATACGGTATTTCTGACAGGGCAACATATGTTTAACCATTAGCGGTTAGAGTGCCAGTTAAACAGGAGCTTGACTAAGACTAAAGTTTAGTGTGTAACTTTGTTTTTAGTTTATTTGAAACAAAAGTACATGAGAATAATTAATCATGTGTGCGGATCAATCTCATTGACTAGAGAAAATTACTAGAAACCTACGAGTATCTTTTTAACAAACATACAAATCAACTGGTTCGTTTTTTGCATACCAGATAAGACTACGAAATGATTTTCGTTTCTGTTTCGCTTGCCGTACAACGGACAAGTGATGCCGGAAATACTAGCCGTGTCGCTACTATAGATTCGCGGCAGAGGTGTGCTAACACCCTTCTAGTAACCTACTTATGCTTTATTTATGTTGATGTTTAAGTTTGATACGTATTAATCATATATTGTACAGCCTTATTTTCCTTAGTTCCTAATACATGGTTAGTGGTTTATATAGACGACACAAACACTATTATTCTAGCAAAAAGTCTTCAAGAACTTAGAACCAAGATTAACTCAACACTTTTGACATTTAACTAATGGTTGGAAAGGTCAACAACCTTCACAATCGTCACAAAACGAAAGTTATTTTATTTACGACAACACGAACCAAGAAACCCACGTTCACATTGGAATTATTAATTTGTAATTTTATAAAGTAACACGAGCTGTGTTACTTTATAAAAACGAATTAGTATGTTTATTATGTAATCATACTAAAATTTTAATCAATAAAATGGTGACTTGTGCCGAGGGCACTAAGTGTAGACCATTGAATTATAACAGCGTTATGTTGCATTGTGATTCATACGGTAAGGAATCTAAGAGAATTCTAAACGGCCATAACAAGACGTTTAGAATAGATAAATGACAGTCGACTGCGACTTTGTGACTATCAAAACAAAACAATCACTCAACACGGCAAAATTTTCATCCAGACAGATGCCATTATAGGAAGAATCATCATTAATTTCATGATTTTATTCAAATAAAGCTAGAGACTTGGGTGTAAATAATTGGAATATAAGTTTTGCGTTTCTTTGTAATTCGAGCAAAAATTATCCGTAAGTAATAGTACATTATGGTACTAGTGTGTAATGTTGGTGATTGCCGCTGAGGCGCCATTGAGACCCGAGCCGTTAGGTGAGGGTCTTAAGAGAGCCGAGGACGGTAATCATCAATACACACGTGTATCCTACGACGTATTTTAACACACTTGTGAATAAAATAACAATAAAAACTCATTTTATTTAGTAGATAAAAAAGTTTATTTAGCGAAACAATTAGTAGATGTGCAGTTAGGGTTATTTTTTATTTTCCGCGCATAGGGTTTGCGCCTATTCTGCCACGTACAAAATGGGGAATTTAAAGTTTTCTTTTATTACAGAGAAAACAAAATTTATATTTGAGTGAAAGTTTTATTTATTAAACAAGTACGAGTTAAAATTATCTATTTAAATAAGAAGTTGCATGAAATGAGCAAGCAATAGGAACATTAATTTATTTGTTCTATTAAACACGATCTTTTTTTGAATAAAAACTTTTTTAAGATCAAAGCACATCCACCAATATTTTTTTTTAAAAAAAGCTAGAACTCACTAGTGAGTTAGAGTCTGTGCCTGATTGCGGTGACCATAGAGCCACTTTATGAGCAAGTGTGTTGAAAATAATTTTACATGAAAAACCGCTATTTTATATTAAATAACAAATGACGAAGGACATCTTTAATACATAAACGACTTTGTGACGTCTTTCTATGATCTTTTCAATCTATAATGTAATCAATTTACCTACATTGGCAAAATTTACATCATTATGTCACGTGCCAATAACGAAGAAGAAAATGAAGTTTTTAGAACCAACGAAATATTGTCATTATTGTTATTTTTTTTTTAATTCTTATACGAATAGCCCAACAAAAATCATCATAAAAATCTCTATATATAAAACAAAGTAGTGTCAGTTACACCATTTATAACTCGAGAACGACTGAACCGATTTTCATAATTTTTGATTTGTTAGATGCGTCTACGACCCGAATAGCAGATTAATTATTAAAACATAATAAATGCAAATTAAAAAAAAAATGCGGACGAAGTCGCGAACGGGACAGCTAGTATTCATTAAAGATTTCTCTGTAAGTGAAAAAATAAATAAATATATTGGTGGACAACGCACGCAACACCACCTAGCCCCAAACTAAGCATAGCTTGTATTATGTTGACATACGTATATATACATACTTACGATACTAACACCCAGACACAGAACAAACACCTATGTTCATCAGGCAATGTTATATATTGTATATAATGTTTCTAAGAATTTTTACTATATACTTATTTTTACTACTATTTTTACACATCTCTCTCGTACCTATTGTAAATCGGACATATCCTTCCATGTCTCTGTTGAGTGACCAGGATGTACGAGCTATCGTAATGTATTGACCTAGTACATATAATATTTGTAGACTCGACATTTCGTGTATAGGAAATGTTCCACTTGTTTAACCTAGATTATCATTTACAGGTTTATATTATTTTACTTAATAAAGCAGTTGCGAATAAGAACTCATTTGGTTGATACATTTACATACATCCCCTAACAGAGGGAATCGAACTCTCAACCTACAACGCAGAAGGCAGAGCTACTACCATCTGAACTGACAGCCCAGTCATATGTAAATCATTTAAATTCTAAGAGATTTAAACGATTTAAAACCGTAAGAGAGAGTTCTGCAGAGTGTATAGTGAACTGACACTTAGCAGCTTCTGCAGCAAGTCTGCCTCGCGCGGAAACCGTAAGAAGAGAAAGTTGCAGGTGCGTAGTGTAGGTATAGTAAACTGACCCTTAGCAGCTTCTGCAACAAGTCTGCAGCAAGTCTGCCTCGCGCGGAAACCGTAAGAGAGAGTTGCAGGTGCGTAGTGTAGGTATAGTAAACTGACCCTTAGCAGCTTCTGCAATAAGTCTGCAGCAAGTCTGCCTCGCGCGGAAACCGTAAGAAGAGAGAGTTGCAGGTGCGTAGCGTAGGTATAGTAAACTGACCCTTAGCAGCATCTGCAGCGAGTCTGCCTCTCGCGGCACCGGCGAGGCGTGCGGCGGGCCGGGCGCGGCGCTGGGCGGCAGCGCGCCCGTGACGCGCGGCACGCCCGACGTGTGCGCCGGCGGCGGAGACCGCCCGCATCCGGACCCGTACACTGCAATAACAACAACATTACAATCTGCCGCAACGTCAACAAACCTCACACTTTACCACTACCACAATACAAACTTGCAAACGCAAGTGTCAGGTGCTGCTTTCACAGTGTGACGTACTTTATTACACAAGTATATAAATACAACATTTAGAGGTAGGGTACGGGTAGATGTAAGACTTACAGATGAGCCTGTCGGCGGTGGAGGTAGGGTACGGGTAGATGTAAGACTTACAGATGAGCCTGTCGGCGGTGGAGGTAGGGTACGGGTAGATGTAAGACTTACAGATGAGCCTGTCGGCGGTGGAGGTAGGGTACGGGTAGGTGTAAGACTTACAGATGAGCCTGTCGGCGGTGGAGGTAGGGTACGGGTAGATGTAAGACTTACAGATGAGCCTGTCGGCGGTGGAGGTAGGGTACGGGTAGGTGTAAGACTTACAGATGAGCCTGTCGGCGGTGGAGGTAGGGTACGGGTAGATGTAAGACTTACAGATGAGCCTGTCGGCGGTGGAGGTAGGGTACGGGTAGATGTAAGACTTACAGATGAGCATGTCGGCGGTGGAGGTAGGGTACGGGTAGATGTAAGACTTACAGATGAGCCTGTCGGCGGTGGAGGTAGGGTACGGGTAGATGTAAGACTTACAGATGAGCCTGTCGGCGGTGGAGGTAGGGTACGGGTAGATGTAAGACTTACAGATGAGCCTGTCGGCGGTGGAGGTAGGGTACGGGTAGATGTAAGACTTACAGATGAGCCTGTCGGCGGTGGAGGTAGGGTACGGGTAGATGTAAGACTTACAGATGAGCCTGTCGGCGGTGGAGGTAGGGTACGGGTAGATGTAAGACTTACAGATGAGCCTGTCGGCGGTGGAGGTAGGGTACGGGTAGATGTAAGACTTACAGATGAGCCTGTCGGCGGTGGAGGTAGGGTACGGGTAGGTGTAAGACTTACAGATGAGCCTGTCGGCGGTGGAGGTAGGGTACGGGTAGATGTAAGACTTACAGATGAGCCTGTCGGCGGTGGAGGTAGGGTACGGGTAGATGTAAGACTTACAGATGAGCCTGTCGGCGGTGGAGGTAGGGTACGGGTAGATGTAAGACTTACAGATGAGCCTGTCGGCGGTGGAGGTAGGGTACGGGTAGATGTAAGACTTACAGATGAGCCTGTCGGCGGTGGAGGTAGGGTACGGGTAGATGTAAGACTTACAGATGAGCCTGTCGGCGGTGGAGGTAGGGTACGGGTAGATGTAAGACTTACAGATGAGCCTGTCGGCGGTGGAGGTAGGGTACGGGTAGATGTAAGACTTACAGATGAGCCTGTCGGCGGTGGAGGTAGGGTACGGGTAGATGTAAGACTTACAGATGAGCCTGTCGGCGGTGGAGGTAGGGTACGGGTAGATGTAAGACTTACAGATGAGCCTGTCGGCGGTGGAGGTAGGGTACGGGTAGATGTAAGACTTACAGGTGAGCCTGTCGGCGGTGGAGGTAGGGTACGGGTAGATGTAAGACTTACAGATGAGCCTGTCGGCGGTGGAGGTAGGGTACGGGTAGATGTAAGACTTACAGATGAGCCTGTCGGCGGTGGAGGTAGGGTACGGGTAGATGTAAGACTTACAGATGAGCCTGTCGGCGGTGGAGGTAGGGTACGGGTAGATGTAAGACTTACAGATGAGCCTGTCGGCGGTGGAGGTAGGGTACGGGTAGGTGTAAGACTTACAGATGAGCCTGTCGGCGGTGGAGGTAGGGTACGGGTAGATGTAAGACTTACAGATGAGCCTGTCGGCGGTGGAGGTAGGGTACGGGTAGATGTAAGACTTACAGATGAGCCTGTCGGCGGTGGAGGTAGGGTACGGGTAGGTGTAAGACTTACAGATGAGCCTGTCGGCGGTGGAGGTAGGGTACGGGTAGATGTAAGACTTACAGATGAGCCTGTCGGCGGTGGAGGTAGGGTACGGGTAGGTGTAAGACTTACAGATGAGCCTGTCGGCGGTGGAGGTAGGGTACGGGTAGATGTAAGACTTACAGATGAGCCTGTCGGCGGTGGAGGTAGGGTACGGGTAGATGTAAGACTTACAGATGAGCCTGTCGGCGGTGGAGGTAGGGTACGGGTAGATGTAAGACTTACAGGTGAGCCTGTCGGCGGTGGAGGTAGGGTACGGGTAGATGTAAGACTTACAGATGAGCCTGTCGGCGGTGGAGGTAGGGTACGGGTAGATGTAAGACTTACAGATGAGCCTGTCGGCGGTGGAGGTAGGGTACGGGTAGATGTAAGACTTACAGATGAGCCTGTCGGCGGTGGAGGTAGGGTACGGGTAGATGTAAGACTTACAGATGAGCCTGTCGGCGGTGGAGGTAGGGTACGGGTAGATGTAAGACTTACAGATGAGCCTGTCGGCGGTGGAGGTAGGGTACGGGTAGATGTAAGACTTACAGATGAGCCTGTCGGCGGTGGAGGTAGGGTACGGGTAGATGTAAGACTTACAGATGAGCCTGTCGGCGGTGGAGGTAGGGTACGGGTAGATGTAAGACTTACAGATGAGCCTGTCGGCGGTGGAGGTAGGGTACGGGTAGGTGTAAGACTTACAGATGAGCCTGTCGGCGGTGGAGGTAGGGTACGGGTAGATGTAAGACTTACAGATGAGCCTGTCGGCGGTGGAGGTAGGGTACGGGTAGATGTAAGACTTACAGATGAGCCTGTCGGCGGTGGAGGTAGGGTACGGGTAGGTGTAAGACTTACAGATGAGCCTGTCGGCGGTGGAGGTAGGGTACGGGTAGATGTAAGACTTACAGATGAGCCTGTCGGCGGTGGAGGTAGGGTACGGGTAGGTGTAAGACTTACAGATGAGCCTGTCGGCGGTGGAGGTAGGGTACGGGTAGGTGTAAGACTTACAGATGAGCCTGTCGGCGGTGGAGGTAGGGTACGGGTAGATGTAAGACTTACAGATGAGCCTGTCGGCGGTGGAGGTAGGGTACGGGTAGATGTAAGACTTACAGATGAGCCTGTCGGCGGTGGAGGTAGGGTACGGGTAGATGTAAGACTTACAGGTGAGCCTGTCGGCGGTGGAGGTAGGGTACGGGTAGATGTAAGACTTACAGATGAGCCTGTCGGCGGTGGAGGTAGGGTACGGGTAGATGTAAGACTTACAGATGAGCCTGTCGGCGGTGGAGGTAGGGTACGGGTAGATGTAAGACTTACAGATGAGCCTGTCGGCGGTGGAGGTAGGGTACGGGTAGATGTAAGACTTACAGATGAGCCTGTCGGCGGTGGAGGTAGGGTACGGGTAGATGTAAGACTTACAGATGAGCCTGTCGGCGGTGGAGGTAGGGTACGGGTAGATGTAAGACTTACAGATGAGCCTGTCGGCGGTGGAGGTAGGGTACGGGTAGATGTAAGACTTACAGATGAGCCTGTCGGCGGTGGAGGTAGGGTACGGGTAGATGTAAGACTTACAGATGAGCCTGTCGGCGGTGGAGGTAGGGTACGGGTAGGTGTAAGACTTACAGATGAGCCTGTCGGCGGTGGAGGTAGGGTACGGGTAGATGTAAGACTTACAGATGAGCCTGTCGGCGGTGGAGGTAGGGTACGGGTAGATGTAAGACTTACAGATGAGCCTGTCGGCGGTGGAGGTAGGGTACGGGTAGATGTAAGACTTACAGATGAGCCTGTCGGCGGTGGAGGTAGGGTACGGGTAGATGTAAGACTTACAGATGAGCCTGTCGGCGGTGGAGGTAGGGTACGGGTAGGTGTAAGACTTACAGATGAGCCTGTCGGCGGTGGAGGTAGGGTACGGGTAGATGTAAGACTTACAGATGAGCCTGTCGGCGGTGGAGGTAGGGTACGGGTAGATGTAAGACTTACAGATGAGCCTGTCGGCGGTGGAGGTAGGGTACGGGTAGATGTAAGACTTACAGATGAGCCTGTCGGCGGTGGAGGTAGGGTACGGGTAGATGTAAGACTTACAGATGAGCCTGTCGGCGGTGGAGGTAGGGTACGGGTAGGTGTAAGACTTACAGATGAGCCTGTCGGCGGTGGAGGTAGGGTACGGGTAGATGTAAGACTTACAGATGAGCCTGTCGGCGGTGGAGGTAGGGTACGGGTAGGTGTAAGACTTACAGATGAGCCTGTCGGCGGTGGAGGTAGGGTACGGGTAGGTGTAAGACTTACAGATGAGCCTGTCGGCGGTGGAGGTAGGGTACGGGTAGATGTAAGACTTACAGATGAGCCTGTCGGCGGTGGAGGTAGGGTACGGGTAGATGTAAGACTTACAGATGAGCCTGTCGGCGGTGGAGGTAGGGTACGGGTAGATGTAAGACTTACAGGTGAGCCTGTCGGCGGTGGAGGTAGGGTACGGGTAGATGTATGACTTACAGATGAGCCTGTCGGCGGTGGAGGTAGGGTACGGGTAGATGTAAGACTTACAGATGAGCCTGTCGGCGGTGGAGGTAGGGTACGGGTAGATGTAAGACTTACAGATGAGCCTGTCGGCGGTGGAGGTAGGGTACGGGTAGATGTAAGACTTACAGATGAGCCTGTCGGCGGTGGAGGTAGGGTACGGGTAGATGTAAGACTTACAGATGAGCCTGTCGGCGGTGGAGGTAGGGTACGGGTAGATGTAAGACTTACAGATGAGCCTGTCGGCGGTGGAGGTAGGGTACGGGTAGATGTAAGACTTACAGATGAGCCTGTCGGCGGTGGAGGTAGGGTACGGGTAGATGTAAGACTTACAGATGAGCCTGTCGGCGGTGGAGGTAGGGTACGGGTAGGTGTAAGACTTACAGATGAGCCTGTCGGCGGTGGAGGTAGGGTACGGGTAGATGTAAGACTTACAGATGAGCCTGTCGGCGGTGGAGGTAGGGTACGGGTAGATGTAAGACTTACAGATGAGCCTGTCGGCGGTGGAGGTAGGGTACGGGTAGGTGTAAGACTTACAGATGAGCCTGTCGGCGGTGGAGGTAGGGTACGGGTAGATGTAAGACTTACAGATGAGCCTGTCGGCGGTGGAGGTAGGGTACGGGTAGGTGTAAGACTTACAGATGAGCCTGTCGGCGGTGGAGGTAGGGTACGGGTAGATGTAAGACTTACAGATGAGCCTGTCGGCGGTGGAGGTAGGGTACGGGTAGATGTAAGACTTACAGATGAGCCTGTCGGCGGTGGAGGTAGGGTCCGGGTAGATGTAAGACTTACAGATGAGCCTGTCGGCGGTGGAGGTAGGGTACGGGTAGATGTAAGACTTACAGATGAGCCTGTCGGCGGTGGAGGTAGGGTACGGGTAGATGTAAGACTTACAGATGAGCCTGTCGGCGGTGGAGGTAGGGTACGGGTAGATGTAAGACTTACAGATGAGCCTGTCGGCGGTGGAGGTAGGGTACGGGTAGGTGTAAGACTTACAGATGAGCCTGTCGGCGGTGGAGGTAGGGTACGGGTAGATGTAAGACTTACAGATGAGCCTGTCGGCGGTGGAGGTAGGGTACGGGTAGATGTAAGACTTACAGATGAGCCTGTCGGCGGTGGAGGTAGGGTACGGGTAGATGTAAGACTTACAGATGAGCCTGTCGGCGGTGGAGGTAGGGTACGGGTAGATGTAAGACTTACAGATGAGCCTGTCGGCGGTGGAGGTAGGGTACGGGTAGATGTAAGACTTACAGATGAGCCTGTCGGCGGTGGAGGTAGGGTACGGGTAGATGTAAGACTTACAGATGAGCCTGTCGGCGGTGGAGGTAGGGTACGGGTAGATGTAAGACTTACAGATGAGCCTGTCGGCGGTGGAGGTAGGGTACGGGTAGATGTAAGACTTACAGATGAGCCTGTCGGCGGTGGAGGTAGGGTACGGGTAGGTGTAAGACTTACAGATGAGCCTGTCGGCGGTGGAGGTAGGGTACGGGTAGATGTAAGACTTACAGATGAGCCTGTCGGCGGTGGAGGTAGGGTACGGGTAGATGTAAGACTTACAGATGAGCCTGTCGGCGGTGGAGGTAGGGTACGGGTAGGTGTAAGACTTACAGATGAGCCTGTCGGCGGTGGAGGTAGGGTACGGGTAGATGTAAGACTTACAGATGAGCCTGTCGGCGGTGGAGGTAGGGTACGGGTAGATGTAAGACTTACAGATGAGCCTGTCGGCGGTGGAGGTAGGGTCCGGGTAGATGTAAGACTTACAGATGAGCCTGTCGGCGGTGGAGGTAGGGTACGGGTAGATGTAAGACTTACAGATGAGCCTGTCGGCGGTGGAGGTAGGGTACGGGTAGATGTAAGACTTACAGATGAGCCTGTCGGCGGTGGAGGTAGGGTACGGGTAGATGTAAGACTTACAGATGAGCCTGTCGGCGGTGGAGGTAGGGTACGGGTAGGTGTAAGACTTACAGATGAGCCTGTCGGCGGTGGAGGTAGGGTACGGGTAGATGTAAGACTTACAGATGAGCCTGTCGGCGGTGGAGGTAGGGTACGGGTAGGTGTAAGACTTACAGATGAGCCTGTCGGCGGTGGAGGTAGGGTACGGGTAGATGTAAGACTTACAGATGAGCCTGTCGGCGGTGGAGGTAGGGTACGGGTAGATGTAAGACTTACAGATGAGCCTGTCGGCGGTGGAGGTAGGGTCCGGGTAGATGTAAGACTTACAGATGAGCCTGTCGGCGGTGGAGGTAGGGTACGGGTAGATGTAAGACTTACAGATGAGCCTGTCGGCGGTGGAGGTAGGGTACGGGTAGATGTAAGACTTACAGATGAGCCTGTCGGCGGTGGAGGTAGGGTACGGGTAGATGTAAGACTTACAGATGAGCCTGTCGGCGGTGGAGGTAGGGTACGGGTAGGTGTAAGACTTACAGATGAGCCTGTCGGCGGTGGAGGTAGGGTACGGGTAGATGTAAGACTTACAGATGAGCCTGTCGGCGGTGGAGGTAGGGTACGGGTAGATGTAAGACTTACAGATGAGCCTGTCGGCGGTGGAGGTAGGGTACGGGTAGATGTAAGACTTACAGATGAGCCTGTCGGCGGTGGAGGTAGGGTACGGGTAGATGTAAGACTTACAGATGAGCCTGTCGGCGGTGGAGGTAGGGTACGGGTAGATGTAAGACTTACAGATGAGCCTGTCGGCGGTGGAGGTAGGGTACGGGTAGATGTAAGACTTACAGATGAGCCTGTCGGCGGTGGAGGTAGGGTACGGGTAGATGTAAGACTTACAGATGAGCCTGTCGGCGGTGGAGGTAGGGTACGGGTAGATGTAAGACTTACAGATGAGCCTGTCGGCGGTGGAGGGCGAGTGCGCAGGGCGAGGCACGCGCGCGCCGGCGCCGAGCGGCCGTCGCAGCTCGGCAGCCGGCTGCGGCGCCTCCGAACCCTCCGCCTCTAGTGTCCTGCAACAAACATTATCATTCACGCAACGCGCCTCTAACCCGTCTAACTTAATAAAATGGAAACAACGTTGGGAAGATCAATCCAAAGACCAATGAAAGTGGCAGGACCAATCTGGTGATGTCTCACTCAGGACGGCACGGGGTGAATCTCTAGAGGAGGGATAAGCTGATGCCAACAACCTATAATAATATTAAATATTGAAGGACAATCCACACCACGCCATCTAACCCTAAACTAAGCATATCTTGTACTATAGTAACCAGATGGCTGATAGAACATTAATATATTTCAAATACATACTTATGATAATTTACATTATAAATTTATAACACAGAACAAACATGCATGTTCATTACACTATTGTTTATCCTGGGAGGGCTATTATCAACTAGCTGAGAAGCCAGCTGGGCGATACAGCTTTTAGCTAAGTACTATTGATGATTAGGTATAACAACATGCCATGTTACATGCCTGTTATATGTATACAAACGGAAATAGAAACCGAACGAACGTAATACCATATCATGAAAAAATGCCTATTGCTAATCAAAACTGATGGACATTGGTTAAATCAAAAGATCCATAATCGCTATGCAGTTAACGTTGGGAAGACGATATAAAGGAAGTGGCTAGCTGGCATGCTTATGCCAACAAATAATAATTCATGCAATGTAACTTATTCAAATATTTTTTAAACTATATTTCCTCTATTATATATTTCGAAAATAAAGCGATCGTGACATAGGTAGCTAACTAAGCACTCTTAGTTCCTAACAGATCAACGAAGTTAAGCAACGCTCAGCGAGGTCAATAACTAGATGGGAGACTGCAGTGGCATTTTCATCTGAGCGCTTCCGTAAGTTAAATATTTTAGGTTACCTGGTAAATGGCGATTGTGTTCCCCTGGATTCATGCTGAGTAACGCGGAAGTGATGTTGATACATCTGGTAATGTTGATGTGAGAAGTGAGGGTACATTCCGTCGCTCTAAAACAATTAAACATTTTCTTTAGATAATTTTAGCTATAAATTTTAAAACAAAATAAACTACTACTACATAGCCACCTGAATATCATAAATATATAAACAATTATGTTCCAATAATGCATATTATCTAATTTACTAATAGGTAGATACTATACTACTCCTTAACTAACATAATAAATGTATTAGTTATCCTACAAGTTTGAATAGGATTTAGCCACACAAAACAGGTGCAAGTTTATTTTTGTGTCTACAGATAAAATGAATGTACCGCTGTGACTGGTGATGTCTGTTGATGAGCTGGCGGCGGACTCCTGACTAAATCCGCAGACTGCGCCGGGCAGCATGAACAAAATTATTCATGTAAAAAGGTTTAAAATACATTATAAATTTTACAAATATATCATAAAACAATACCTACCAGTGGCATTTGACCTTGGGGACTGATCGCCGGGATGCTCGTTATTCTTGAAACAGCACCTGGAGAGACATGGAATTATTATAAAATGAACAAAACTACTTAATATTAGTTAGAAAATTGAAGAAAATACACATACATACAGTAACAGTATCACACATACAGTAAATACTGGTTTAATTATACAGTAACAAATAACCAATCAAACAAAAAAAATATCTACGATGCCCAAATATTACCTACACACATTCATCTTGTAACTCCACTTTTTTCTTCGAGGGTTAAAAATATTGGTAAGTGCTAAGAACAACATAATTGTAGTGAATCTACAATTATGAAGTTATTAGCACAAACCTACATATTTAATATATAATAATTGCAATACAATAACAGATACTCACTAAATAACCATTAAATAAAATAAAATAAATACTATCTTAATAATAATTAATGTATGGAACTAATTAAGGTTTTTAGATGTATAAATATTGAAGGGAGATTGAAATAAAAAAGGGAGATTGACTTAAAAAAAATATTACAAATTACAATTTACAAAAAATTCATATTAAATATTACATTAAAACAAGGGCTCTTTTGTAATTTTTAATTGTGTAACAGGAAACCAGGGAAGCACGCGATATGTAATTTGACCAATGAGCGCGTGCGGTGGTAGAGTTGGCTGACAGATGGTAACAACAACCCATTTTTTGCGAGGTTGTTACACAGGAGCCAACGGAGTGTGCGCGTGTGTGATCAGCTGTAAGTTTTACCTACAGCGTTGTGTATACAGTGTACTTATAAACTATATAAACTAATTCAGGATACAATGTTAATTATTACCAAGGTGTTAGGCGACTACTGTAACGTTTACTCTTTTTTTTATTTCAGTATCCAATAGTCACGTATTATATTATCAGCAATGCTTCTGGTGTTGCAGATGTCATAGGCGATGGTAACTGCATACCATCACATAATCAGTAAATCTGTTTGCATCATTGTATATTAAAAAAAACGAGCGAACCTTAGCCTCATACTAATATGATGTGTAACATCTGACATCTCAGAAAAATGGGTTGGTACCATCTAACGACAAACTCTACACTGCGCGCGCTTCCCCGGTTTCCTGTTACACACTTCCGTCCCTTTTCACGAAATCGCTCGCACTCATTGCAGGAAAACTAGAAGAAAGACAACGTGTGTAACAAGACAGAAGTAAAATGAATAAGTAATAGACTGACCGGGATGCTGATGCTGGTGGTGGAGGGTGAGCGGCTCGGGCGGCGGGTGGTGCGCGCCGCGCGGCAGGCTGGCGGCGCCGCAGCTGGCGCCGAGCGCCCGGTACCGCGCCGCGCCCGCGCCGCCCGCCGCCGCCGCCGCCGCGGGGCCGAGCGCGCCGCCGATGCCAACGTTACCGCACACCTCGCCCTCTCCCACTCTGTCGCAAAACACTACACATTGCATACCAATCATATTGCATGTCGAAGGTTTTAGTAAGTTGTTGGACATTGATCCATTTAATATTAGTATTGGCAAGGCACGGCGTTTCATTAAAAGATTTTTTAGCAAGATTTTTTAGCCTAGGCCACCCAGGTTTTATATATGTAGGTACTATTTGATGTTTTTATTTTTGTTAATTTTTTTTTTTGTTTTTATTGAGTAAAAAACTCTACATATATGTTATGATTAAAATTGGATAGCGAGCCTCTTTTCATGAAGGTGCTTTAAAATATGTCATGAAGTGCGTGTTCACAGCTTTGACTACCATGTTTCCATCAGTAAAAACCTGTAATTGACTCTCTGTTTTTTTCTAGCTTTATGTAGTATTTTTAGCTGTTGGTTTTCCAAATATAAAAAATAAATAAATATACGACAACAAATTTCATCCAGCTAACAGATCTAAACTAACATTATCATTAACTTATAATTTTTTTTTACCTAATAAACTACAAGTATTATTAATTAATATGAAATGACATTGTTTATTATTACCTCATTTATTAGTTCTAATATATCAGAAAATAAATTAAAGCTAAGAACTAGGTTAAGGAAACTTTAGATAAAATTTGCATCCAAAGAATGTGGGTAGGACATACAATGAACAGACTACTAAAACACTGAATTGTATTCGTATCACATACATTATGTTCAAGCAGATAAATCATATTTCATTTTATTACATTCTTCTTCGTATCGTGTCCCTAGTTATTTCGAACCAGTGTGATGAAATTATTAAAATACGCCTCAGAGGCTTCTTTCTTGCACTTGGCATTTATCTTTGAACTTTATGCTTTATGACATGCCGATTTTCTCACGATGTTTTCCTTCGCCGTTTGAGAGATATATTTTTTAGTTCAGTCACTAAAATATGTATTTTATAGTTGTTGGTTTCTCAAAGAATAAATAAAAAGTATTTTATTATTTTTTAGTTTCGTGTGTCGTAATTAGGACGCGGACATTGAAGACTAAGTATATCGAAAAACCGACCTTGCCACTCCGCAATAACTCCCTATGCTTGCAGTCAAAACGTGCCCGCGGTTTTTGCAACTCAGCCAGGTATCAATAAAATGTAATACATACGTAAACTTTCCAAAACAATCAGTGAAGCTTTGGTTGTGAGAGCACCCCATTTTTGGGTAAAAGATGAGGATGTGACTCACCGGATGAGGATGGGAGTGGCGCGGCCGGCGACGCGATGCGGCACGCGGTGCGGCAGCGCGGGCGACAGCACTCGCGCATCCGTCGCCTCGGTGGCGCCCACAGGCATCATGGCGCCGGGCATGCAGTCCATTGGTCGGCGCGCGTCGCCCGCGTGCGCGTCGCCCGTAGCGGGTGCGGCGGGCGACCCGTCCCTTGTCGGCTCCGGCGACGCGCGGTGTTGCGCCGCCGCCTCGAATGCGCTCGCGAGCTTCGCGCTGATTTCCGATATCATCTTTTTAGGGGGCTTGGTGATGGGCGTCGGAATCGCAGGCAGGACGGGCACCGACGCGATCGAGATATTTGGCGGAGCGACGACCGGTGCGACGGTCGGTACTGTGGGTGGCGTGGTGGACAGCGCTGCAGACGATGCGATCGGCGGCAAGGATGACGATGCGATCGGCGATAAGGAAGACGCTGCGATCGGCGGCAAGGAAGCCGATGCAGCGGTCGCTGTGATGGACGGCGCGACCAACGGTGCGGTAGGCAGCATCTTCGGCGGAGCGACAAGCGAAAAAGCCTCCGGGATGACGTGCGACACCTGTGGCGCGGTCGGTGAGATGTAGGATAGCGTTGCGGGCCGTGCTGTCTCCGTCTCGGCTGGTGGGATCCGATCTTCGAGACGGGCGACCTTGGAATCCCGTATAGTGTCATCTCTCTTAGGCTCCGTATCCACGCTTTCGACAGAGGCGTCCGACAGACTTCTGTCTCTACTTCTTTTATTGCCACGGGGAGATTTTCTCGTGTCGATGGTGGTTGGCTTTTCGCCTATGTTGGTCGTCACTTTCCCGATTGCCTGTCTGGCTGGTTTTCGCTTAGCAGAGCGACCCGGAACGGAGCTGCCATCTTCACCGACCTCGTCAGAAACATTGCGGTGAACGTCCTTTTCTTGAAGCCGTCTCGATTTTCGTGTTGATGGCGATATGAAATCATCGATCTTTTCTTCTTTGTTAGTTTTTTCCATAATTTTGATCTGATCTTTCTGAGCGATGCTCAGAGTAGATGTGGCTGTGACCCCGACTTGACCTGAGAGCGGGCTTTTTATTGTTAGAATCAATCGAGGTCGGGTCTCTGTTTTTGATGTTTCATCGCCAGAGTCTTCATGAAAGTCATAAATGTCACCAGGGATTGTGCTTACTATGTTGTTAGCTATATTTTTTATCTTCTTGTCTGTCTTCGCTCTTCCCCTTCCTCGTCTTCCTGTGGTACCTCTCGTTGGCTTTGAAATTTGACGAGTCTGAACCCTATCTTGACCTTTTTGTCCTTTTCTACCTCTAGCGCCACGCCCACCCCGTTTGCCGGACACGTTGTAAATTTTATCTATGTTCAACAAATCTTCATCACATTTGTCAACATTGTCAGTGCTTACAGCGGTCAGCTGTTCAGAAAATAATTTATTAGATGACGTGTCAATTACTTTATCTGCAGTTATTTCTTTCATACTTTCAATATTTCTGTATTCTTCATTAGTTTGTATAAAATCGATAGACTCATTACACAGAGAGTCTACTTTTTTTATGACTGACTCTATATTCAGATCTTTAACACTCCATGTATCATCGTCTATATTTTTTAGTTGAGAATCAATATCATCCGCCTGGTCAACAATTTCTATTTTAGGAACTTCGACTTTGTGGTCCTTCATGAAATCAAAAGTCGATATTTCTTCTTTATGGTTGGGTACGGTTTCGTTTGAACTCTCTATTTTAGAATCTAAGTTGGATTTTATTTCTGAACCTTTTATAGTCATATCATTAGAATTAACATCATTACTATTGCATGAAACTATAGTATTTTGAATTGTATTTTTTATTAATTCGTTAGATGGAAGATTCTCGTCTTTGTGAGGTAAGATAGGATGATCCAATGCGACTTGGTCTGAACTGGAACAATCCAAACTTTTTTTGCTGGAATCACAATCTGTTATTTTAAGATCTTCCTTTTCAGGTAGGGCTTGTGTATACGGTGTTATTAGTGTTGTAGTTTTTCCTACATTAATCTCCAACTTCTTTTCCGGGTCGTTAGAGACTTTAATTTCATTTGTATTATCCTTCAGCAGCTCTTCAAAATCAGTTTCGCATTTCGGTATATTTTCCTGAGTAATAGATTTTGGCAATGAAGGTTTAAGCAGTAAACCACTCTGTTCGCTCTGCATAGTTTTTTTTATTGGTATAAGATCGATCTTTTCCATAGATTTTGGTTCATTGACGACAGAATTATTAGGTTCTATAACATTATCTCTGTCGGTTTTAGTGTTTATTCTAATGTTGCCGATTGGTTGTAATAATATTGGTGAAACATTTGTATGAGATGCATTACTGGTCGCTGTTATACCAGGTGTCTCTAATTTAGTTAACACAGTGGCAGGTCGCATGGTCGCCATTGACAATACCGATGGAGTCATTTTACTTTTAGGTACTTCCACTTGTATTGGTGGTGTCATCAGTCTTTGTGAATTTAAGGTGTGTATCACGTTAGAGCTTAGCTGTCCTCTATTGACATTGTTGGTTTCTTGAATATTGCACATCATTGTCTTAGCACCGCTTTGAATAATAGATTGAGTTGAAGCATGGCTTGTTTGCACGATCGGAGGAGATCCAAAAGGAGAAAGATTCACATGTTCTGGTGGTTTTGGCGTTTGGTTTTCCCTTTTTTCAGTAATGGAATTCATCTTATTAATGACAACTTTATTACCTAAATGTAATGTAGAATTAATGTTACCAAGGTGTACAGCATTCTGCATCGTTATTAAGCGGTTTTGCGCCATGATGGCAGGGTTATTGCTATGCTGTAGACTTGCAGGAGATAAAATGATTTTCGTATTTTCATTCTTATTTCCTGGTTTGTGGTCACCTTTTCTATTCTCACTATTCAAGTTTTTGTGTAGAGAGGGTGCTGTTGGAACTCCCACGCTTTTATTTTGAAGTATAGAAGTATTCACAGTATTCACATTCATTTGCTTTGATATAGGCGTCAAAACTGGCGTAACGGGTAGTCGATTAAAATGCAATGGTGTCCCTTGAACTAAAACTGAATTGGGTCTATTCGGAGACATCATAGCTCTTGATCCATGTAACCCATGCAAGGTTTGAATAGGACTGAGTGGCGGTTGCTGCATTCGAACGACGGTCACTTGCCCTGGAGACCTTTGCAGCTTCGAAGTAGGCGACATTATTCCCACTGAGTTAAAAGTTTGAGGAGAAGAAGTTAGAATAGTCATGTTTGTAAGTCTAGGTGAAGTAATACCTTCAGCCTGTGGGCTTGTTTTCGGACTTAGCATTCGGGGATCATTAGATATTCGAGGTGATATAACTATTCCCTGTGGTGACTTCTGGTACAAAATATGGGGTTCTGGTATTTTAATAGTTGGTGGCTGCATATTAGACGACTGAGGTCGTGGCTGCATTGTAGATAACTGTGGACGCAGCGGCATGTTGGAAGTCTGAGCTCGAGGCTGCACATTAGGTAATGGAGCCCGTGGCGGCATATTAGATGACTGAGCTCGTGGCTGCGTATTTGATGACTGAGGTCGTACCATTGTGTTAATAACCTGATATGAAGCACTAGGTCTGATATGTGTTATAGCTGGTTTGACTAAACTATTGGCTTGTAGGTTTTGAGTCTGAGATGTCTTTATCTGAACCATATTAGTAGTCAAATGAGTTGCTTTATTTTTATTAGATGCCATATTCGGCTGAATATTTATGACATGCTGTGGGTCTTGTATTTTATTGTTCGTCAATGTCCAAGATGTTATAACAGGTGTAGCAGTAGATGTGATAATTTGAACATTGTCACGCCGCGCTAGTTTTATTTTTACATCACTTTCATTGTTTTTAATAATTGTTTCAGATTGCGTTGTTTTGACAAGCTCTGATAAAACTGGAGAGTCTTCACTTTTAGATTTTTGTCTATTATTTTCAGCGCCAGGCTCTTTCGTACTTTTTTCTTGTTCACTGTTATTTAAAACCTGATTAGTAGTAATAACACTTGCAGGAGGCTTCTCTACTGCATCTTGAGGTGTTTCGTCGGCCTCTTCAGTATCCGTGTCAATTAATAAGAGATCACTGTCGGAAACGGGAGTATCAGGCTTCATCTCCATTTCACACGCGTTTAAGTTTTGCACAGCTTGTCTCATTTCTTCTGCATCTTCTTCCAAAATGTTTTCGTTGCTTAGCGTTGTATTTTCTACGTCTGTCTGGTGCGTTGTACTGCTTTCAGTTTCTTCATAACTTGAAAACGTATTTATTTTACCACCAAAACTTTCTCCTAAGAGCGCAGCAACTGCGTCTTCGGTTTCTTCTTGTGATATTATTGCTCTAGGTTTCTCATCAATTTTTTTATCTGCTTTAGATGTAGTCGTATCGATTTTTTCCACTTGTTTCTCTAGAATGTTCTCCATTTCGTTTTCATTTAAGGAGATACTCATAACAGCATCTTCACTAGTATCAGAGTCACTAGTTACAGTTGATTTCACGGAATCTGGCTTGGTGTCATTAATGGTTGGTGGAGCAGGGTCCGCAGGAAGAGGAACTTCACTGATATCTTGAACAGTGTTTTCAAATGGAGGTGGCATTGGTATATGCTCAATCTCGATATCTTTGCCATCAACAACAAATTCGCTGTTATCATCACCACTCAAAACAGCGGTTGAAGTACTTGACATAGTGCTCTTCACATCTGCATCTTGACTTGATTCAATTAAAATGGGTGGGCTTTCGGTAAGTCTTGGAAGACAAGGTGATTGCGAAAGTGACTTACAATCTTCTGTCTTATCATCTGGAGTACGAATATCTTTAGGCAACGGTATGTCTAACAACATAGCATTTGAAACTGCATCAATGAGAGGAGAGTCGTGAACGTCATGATCTGATTTATCCAATGAGTCTGGATGGTAGAGGTAATGATAATCTTTGCGACCTAATCGTTCTTCTCTGCTTCTTTTTTTCTTTTTTCTTTTCTCTTTACTATCTCTTTTTAATTTTTCGTACTTACTATTTGCTTTGATATCTTTGACCAAATTGCCATCAATGTATTTTAGTTCATTTCCATCTCTTACAATTTCACTGCCGTCAGTTATTGTTAAAAGATTAGCTTCAATCGCTTTGCCGACAGCATCGACATCTAAACTATTATCATCGTCTCGAAACCATCTTTTTTCTCTTCTTCTTTTCTCTTTTTTGCGTTTCATGTCTTTTTCATTTGAATTCAGTGTCATTTCACTCGTGCCAACATTGGAATCATAGTCAAGGGAGGAAAAGTCTGATTTACTATTGTTTTGATTTTTATTATCATTATCAGACTCATCAGATAAAGGCCCAAATATGTCCTCCATTTTACCATCTCTTTTAGTATTATTAAGAACTATGTCATTTCCATAGTCAATATGAATGTTATCAGGAGATTTTTTATCCCCTTTCATTTTATCGTCTCGGCCATCGTCTGTATCATTACTGTCGCGAATTCTTTCTTTGCGTTTATCCTTCTTACTACTATGCCGACGCTGTTTTATAGATTTTTTGTGTTTAAACTCCGAATCCAATGCACCTGTATCACTAGTATCAGCTTTATTTTCCTCATCAGAATAAGAGGACTTGTGTTTTTTCTGCTTCTTTTTGTGCTTCCTGCGTACATCTGCATTTCTACTGGAAGATACAGATTCACAATCAGAGGATAAATCATTGCAAAATGATTTAATATTCAACGGTTTGTAGTTATGATTTTCAAGACTGGATTTAAATTTACTATCGTCACTGTCACTTTTACCAAACAAATTAAATAATGAATTCTTTGTGATCTTGTCGTTGCAGTAATTGTTTGAATTCTCAGGTTTAGCCGAAAGCGATTCCGAATCAGACGCATTTAACTTTTTAGTTACTCTCATAAAATTTGAGCATCTATTTTTTGAAGACTCGTCATCAGACGTATCAGACATGATGCGTGTTCTAGAGTTTTTGCGTGATAATTTATTACGGTGATCTTCATCATTTGGCATACTGAAATAATCCTCAGTTTTATTTTCATCAAAGTCTATGTTAGAACATTGTAATTTATCACGCTTGGTATTTTGAGTAGTGGTGCTGTCGTCATCAGATGAATCAAGGGACGATTTTTTTCTTTGTGTATCTTGTTCAGAGTCACTATCTTCATCCCAACTAGATCGCTTCTTTTCTTCTCTTTTCGCTCGGCTTTGTTTCAGCTGACTGAATTTAGCTTTAATTTTTTCTTGGCGCTTCTCTTCCTCTTGTTTTTGCATATTTTTGCACGACCGTGCTTTAACTTTATCATACATGGAAATATATGTCGGCCCATCATCAATAATATCAAATATAGAATGTTTTTTAGGCTCGTCAGAATCAGAGGTATCACTGCTCTGTAATGGTTTACGGTGTTTGCGTTTGCTGTTATCGCTTTTGTCTTCACGGCTCTTACGCTCCGTAGACATGCGTTTTTCACTGGCAGTTTCTCTTTTCTTATCTTCTGTTTTTACTTTCTTGTCCTCCTTCATTTTACCTAACAATTCAACTTCTTGTTGCATTTGAAGTTCTTGAATTTGTTGCAACTGTTGTATACGTTTTTTCTCTTTCATTTCCTTTCTAAGAGCCTTTTGTTTCTCGTCTTCCTCACTTGATCGAAGTTCTAACAGAGCAAGAAAACCTAAATTGTTATGTATATCTTCATTCTGTTCATTTGTAGCATAATCAAAATTTTCTTCTTTGGGACTCTTCTTTATAATTCGGTTGATAGACACTGTTTCATCAACACAATCATTCTTAACCACTCCAAAGGAATCATCTGGTGGTTTAACTTGATTTTTCCTATCATCCTTGGTCTTGCTTTCTATTATTTTAGCAAAGTGTCCTTTGCTAAACTTAGCTGTTTTGTGTTTACCTCCACTTCGTGAGTCTTTTGATTCCCGTCGTTCAGATAGTTTGGGTTCATTTTTTATCTTCTTAGTATCATCACATAATAAATCAAAGTTTTCGTGGGATGATACCCTTCTCTTAAGACCGATGTTGGATGGAAGACTAGAACATGAATTTAACCGTTCTTTCCTTTTTGAATCAACGTTAAGAGAATCAACAGAATGGTGTCTTTGTTTGTCGATTACATCTGCTTTTGGTTTAATAACATGTTCAGATAACATGGTGTGCGTATCATTACTGCCATTGTATGTAATGATTTTATCATTTTCGTGTTTAATTTTTGTGATACCATCTAAAAAGCCTTTATTTTTTTCAATTTTTACAAACAGATCAGTAAGTTTGACTTTGGGTTTCATATCTTCTTTTAAATCGTGGAGATCAAACTCTTTTACTTTGAGCTCATGAGAAGTTCTTGATGTTGATGAATCAGTTGAATCTTTTCTACTTATCTCTCTTGTAGACTCATCACGTGAAGACTTTCGGCTTTTTACAGATTCTGTTTCTTTTTTAACTTCTCGTTTAGATTCATCTTTCTTGTTTTTCTCTGATTTATGTTTGTCTTCTTTTTTCAATTTTGTGTGAGTGGAGTCTTCAGACTCCTTTCTTTTATCCTTTTCAGATTTGCTGTCTCTTCTGTGATGCATATGTCGAGTTTTCTCGATGTCTCGATCACTTTTTTCTTTTAGGTTCTTGTCAAAACTTTTTGTATTTTCCCCTTTATCGATATGTTTATCTATTGTTTGATTTTCTTCTTTAGATTTTTTGTCTTTTTCGGTTTTATTAGAGAGTTTTTCATTTTTTATGTTTTTCGATTTCTCCTTGTCACATTCATGTTTTTCTTTAATTTTACTATGCCTCAATTTATCCCTGTCATTTCGAATTCGATCATCAGGGTTTTTTCCAGTGTCTTGATGCTGAGACTTGTTGGTAGTTGATAAGATATCAAAACTGGAAAGAATCGTGCTAGTATGGTTAGCTTTTTCAAAATGCTTCTCAGCTTGAATATTTTCCTTTTCAAATTTGTTATTTCGAAAAATTTGAGAACTAGTATTACTTCTGTCCTTTTCTTTCAGTTTTATACTATCTGCATGGTTAAAATCAGATTTTTCCAAGCTGGGTTTTATATCTATAGATTCGTTAATATGATTTTGAAGTTCGTGCTCAATGGATTTTGCCGTCAAAGATTCATTTATATGATTTTGTAGCTCATGCTCAATCATTTCTTTAATACCAAAGCCGAGATCAAACATTTGATTTTTAGTGCAATCCAACTTTTTTGGTTTCTCAGTGTTCCCTAATTTACTGTCACTGCTTAATGCAATTTTACTATATTCTTTATCTTTCCGAAATTCATATTTACTAAGTTTTCTAGTAGTCTCAAGAGTTGCATCAAATTTTTGTCCATTTTCAACATTTTTCAATATCATATCCATAACATCACGAGCACAATTTTCATCTGAATAATGATTTTGAGATCCTTCTGGCCGCTTCTCGTCATCACTGTTCGCTTCACTGGCATTCTTCGACGGCGGCATTGGTATATTTTCTAGGCCATCGCTTTTGATAGTTAAAAGGCTATCAGAAGCCGAGGAGTTCGCTCTTTCTCTTCTATTTTCCAGTCCAGCATCTTTTTCATCTGTGTCAAAAGAGGATTTGCTCTCCGCGTCACAAGTTCCGGAAGCGGAGTCTCGACTTCTAGACTCTAGATCACCGTCGATGATGGCAGATGGCGATCTACGGTCACGCAGTACCTGTTGCGAGCGGTCCGTCGAAGGTGTTCTCGGGCGGCGCCTGCATTCGATGTAGTCATTCTCGATGTTATTTCCCGTGCTTTCGGTGCGAGAGTATCTGTCCAGCCTGCGGAGTCGCGGGTCGAGGTCGAGCTCGAGGCCGGACGTGGAGGAGCAGGCGGGCGGCGCGTTGCGAGGTGTGCTGCTGCCGGCCGAGGAGCGCGAACGCGGCGTGTCTGGCGGGCTGGGCGCGCGCGCGGAAACTTCCAGCCGCTCAGAGTCTTCATCGAACACGGACCGCTTGGCGAGCAGCGAGCGCACCACCTCAGAGGGCTTCACCTCGTTGATATCCACTTCGAGCAGGCGGTGCCGCAGTCGCGTCCGGTCCGGCGCCTCGGCCTGAGCGCGCGACCCGCTCCACTTCTCGTACTTCTCGTCGAGGCTGCGGATGCGTTCCTCGAGCGAGGGCGAGTGCGGCGCGGAGCCGGCGCTCGACGAGGTCGCGGATGGCGGACGCGGCGGCGAGTCGGGCGCGGGCGCGGGCGCGGGCTGCTGAGGAGCGGGCCGTAGCGCGGGAGGTGCGACGCGCGGGATCTGCGCTGCGAACTTGGGCAGCGGCAGGCACATGGGCAGCGCGGGCCGGTCGCGCGGCGGCCGTCGTGGCTCGGCGGGCGGCGCATCCAGCTCGTCGCGCAGGGGCGTACCGGCACGCGACCCGGACCCGTCACGGCGGTGTCGGCGACGGCGCCGCGCACGCTGCCGCTCGCGTCCTCCTCTCCCTGACGATCGTGGGATGCTCTGGAGCCTCTCCTGCAATGAATGGGCATTGAATCGAAGTGTGCGAACGGAGGAAACGATGTCGCTACTCAGTGCGGCTACGTTGTTTACCTTAGAGCGTTTTCTGTCCTCTGTACTGGAGTCCCGTCGGTGCCTCCTTGCGCGGTGAGGGGACGCAACGACCGACTGCAACCGATCTTCGAAAGGAACTGTGTCGTCGGGCGGTGGACTGGTCCCCGGTTCATCGTATACCCTACGGATGAGACGTAATATAATATCGTACAAAGGTGTGATAGACATAAATGTAAAATTGAGCTTGATATTCCCGTTATAGAAATGTACTCATATTAATGTTTGTAAAGTAGTACCTGTATCGACGATCAGCAGCGTAATCTACAGGATCATAGGGCTCAACCGCAGAGTATCGCGGGGTTCGTGAGCACGATCTCCCAAAACTTGAAGCACGTGATCGAGAGCCCTCGAACCTGAAAACATTTCATACTCTGGTTCTGGGTATTTCTATGTACTTAAAATCTTCGATCACGAGGTAAATGTGATCGAAGATTTAAATAATATATTTATAAAAGGAAAAAAATATATAAGTAGTATATCAGTTATGTAGTAACCACCACACAAGCTCTGCTTACAGCATCCAAAATGTTCCAAATGCGTCAACTAGCGGGTCATAGTAGATTACCATAAGTAGTAAAGGCAGTATTATTACATCTATTTTAGATTATTTACAGCGACCCTAACTTTTAATTGACAGGGCGCTTACGCTTCTTTAGATAGTGCCTGGAACGTGTTTAGAAGTATTACCGCAGAACCTATCTAAACCATCTTCTCACCTTAGTCAGCATTATAAACAGGAAAGACATGGGCAGTAGGTGCGTTGCTAAGCCGCAGTTTTCCACAGCAAGAGCACTGGTATAACGCATATATTTTTTTCGAAAGGAATAGTACATTGTACACCTAGGCGAGAAAGTGCCCAATTCCTATCGAGTGTCATTTTAGGCCCGAGGCGCAGCCGTGGGCCTCAAATCCACTTTTCTCTCCCGCTAAACGCGTTAGAAATGAAATTCCATAGACTTTTCCGACTCGCATTTTAGTAGGCCTGAAATATTTTTGGAAAAGGAACGGGCAAGTTTCTCAGTATTTCAGTAGGTATGGTATAACGAACATTGGTAAACGACATGTGTATGATCATTGCTATGCACTTGAAAATATAGGAATGAAATATAGGAATTTTCGTATCATTAGGCTGTACATAAACATAGCTGTACCTCAGCGAGTCATGTCGTGTGGATGGAAGATATCGCCCGGTCAGTTCATTGTTGAGCCTTTCCGATCCCGCCAACGCAGCTGAGCCACCGTGCTTTTCTAATTGTTCATAGAATGCGTCCTGTTAAGAAGAACATCAGTGTTACACAATTAGGCATCAATACATTTCGTATTATAATAGCTTGTGTACCTTATTTTAAAATGGCTTATTGCTATGCTACGCTAAGTACGAGTCGAGTCGAGTAGCATGTAATGTTTGTTGGGCGTTGGGCGTTGGTCGTGAATGCGGCACGGCACGATGTCGTCGTGTGCAAGTGTGGTTGGGTGGTTGGGGTGGTTGGGTTGGTGGGATAGTACCTGGCACTCTCTAGAAGCGTAGTCGACGCAGAGGCGCGGCAGGTCAGGCTCGGCGGCGGAGGCGGCGCCGGCGACGCGGCGCAGCTCGCGCACGGCGGCTCCGGCGGCGGCCGCCTGTTCGAAGTGCACCAGCGCCGCGCCCGCCGCGCGGTCCACGCACACGGACGTCGCCGCGCCGCATCGCGACACCGCGCCCAGCACCTGCACACGACACACCGCCCTTACCAACCGCTCGCGACATCACCCACCGCACCGCACCGCGCCGCGCCGCGCCGCCCTAACTAACTTTCTAGCTTGCGTCTCGCTCGCTCGACCCTATCTGCCTGCATTATTGCGTCGTAGTGTAGCGACACATTACGCCTAAGGTACGGCACCAACGATTCGGCTAAATATGCTCGCAGTGTTTTTTAAGTAACCTATGGCACATCAGCCGAAATTACGTGGCGCATTCCCGAACCTTTCGTCTAGCTACCGTTTCCGTAAGAACGCATTTATTGTATTTTGACATTAAATACATAGCATACGACGCGACCGAAAGTTCCGCGTGTAAAAAATAGGTGTAACTTTACCTATATAACTATTGCCAGGTTTATAGCACTCCGTTTTGGTAAAGACCGCAATATAAAAGTCGTGATAATCTGTTATGTATCTGGTATACAGATACACCACACACTGTCTAGGACTTCACTGTCCACTTGTATAGGGAGAATGTAATAGATAACTCTATGCTTACCTACAAATTAAACTATCCACATTCAGTTGTCCGCCTCCGTCGTAATCATGACTATCTTATCTTTCCGGTTTATGTCTCCAAGTTAATAAATGCTAACATCAAATACTATCCTCTTGTAGAATAGTACAAAATCTGTACAAGTACTTAGTTAACAGCGAAGGGTATATTGTACCTGTTTTTCGGTATGTTCGGTAAGGCCATCGACCCACACGCAGGCCGTGGCGACCGGCTTGCCGAAGCCGAGCTTGACCCGCGAGCCGCCGACATACTCCCCGTCCATGGCACGGATCGCTTCGACAACGCTCGAAATGGACGCGTACTGGCAGAACGCATAGCCCGCACCGCCACCACTGCCTTTCTTTATGTCGATTTCAATTATCCGCCCGAAATGCTTGAACTTTTCCCGAAGCTGTTGTTGCGTTACATCTTTTTCTAAGTTGCCGATGAAAAGGGTTCTGGTAGCCTGAAAACCCATTAAATTAACATATAGTTCATGGTTTACTTATTTTTTTTTTTGCGAGTGAATAATTAACGTGGCAATTCAACAAACGGATATTAAAAATGATTAAAACCATAGATTAACTGGACCTATTCCTCGAAAAACACTTAATTTGACACTAAGTTAATTATCACTTGCACAACTATCGTTATTGGCATTTAATCTAATCACAGATTTAATTATTGGTATAGAGTAAAAATGTGCAAATTAAAACCACTTAAGTTTGTTTATTTATATTTGGTTATTTTTTTTTATATCTTTAATTTATTTTCAAAGATGTAAAAAAAGAATTTGAAAAGTCCTTGTCTCTCTGTCTGAACCGATTTGGTTGGTACTTTCACTTTCAGCTAGTCTATTCTCAAAGTTACATCCTTTGGTATGTTTAAAACGTGCCCTCTATTAAAAAAGGGGGCAAAAGCGGTAAAATTTTGTATGAGATTTTTTCAAGATAGGTTAGATTCAATATTTGCCTTAAAAGGGGCAAAATAGAGGTTTGTGTTTATATAGAGTTATATATATATAAAGTTATCATATATAATAATGCTTGAATTTCTTTATATGTATGTATATATATATATATATATATATATATATATATATATATATATATATATATATATATATATATATATATATACATTCTGTGAGACTTTTTCTTTCGTGTGTTTGTAATGAAACTCCTCCTAAACGGCTGGACCGATATTGATAACTTTTTTGTGTGTGTTCAAGTGGATTCTAGAATGGTTTAGGTTTACAATAAGATTTTTGTCTTTTTTTTTTCATTTTAAAACGCGCGGACGAAATCGCGAACGGGACAGCTAGTATCATTTTAAATTATTGATTCAAAAGAATAAGAAACTTAAAATATTTCCTACCTCCATAATCAAACAGACAACAAAGCAGTAATAAATCGGTAAATTTGCCTAATTGTAAATATGGATAGTTGTGCAAATGGAGCTTAGAATGTATTCGTTCGACCCCCCATTTACTTGGCACTGGAACAATCAACCCTACAGCCACCACTAAGTAAAACCCCATTTTGGTTACATCTTAATTTCTAAACTAGAATGATTATGTTATATTGAACTCCCGACACAAACAGCCTCAGGCTGTTTGTGTCACAAGTTTGACGAGTGTATTTATGTATGTGTGTGTCTGTCTGTGGCATCGTAGGTCCGGGACGGATGAACCGATTCTGATTTAGTTTTATTTGTTTCAAATGTATCTTGACCGAGCAATTCAAGAAAATCTGTTCAGCCATTTGAAAAAGTTCATGAAGATTTGAGGATTTGAGCAACTTCCACTCCGAGCAACTTCCGCAGGTCTGATCGATTAGAAATTTGGTTACTGTTACTTGTAAGATATTACAAGTAACAGGATACCAAATTTGTGTGATATCTTGCAAGAACATGGTAACTTTAACCTGATGCTGCCGCGTCGCCTGGAGTCTGCTGGATACTAAACTCCTCACCAACTTACAGATGCAGAGGCATCGTATTTGGGCTCATTGGAATGGTCTCAATAAACAGTTTAAAAAAATATACTTATTACAGCTCCCACCCGCTCGCTAACGCCATCTAATTTCCGTAGTACGGATGCAGATACGGATACGTATTCCGTCGATTCTGAGGATGGTTACACTGTACCCACTGTTTAAAATGCGTTGAATTATCGTTGAATGCGTTGAATTTATGAACAGTCAGTAAACTAAAGATTTTATATAATTTTTTAGACGAAACCCTGGCCAAATGACCAAAAATCATTGAAAAAAATCATACCAATTTGCCGCTATTTAATAGCTCGTTACTTAATGAAGGAAAAACAATAATCAAAAAAAATGCTATGTATTTTCAATATTTTTATTTTGTCTTACAGTTCTACGTTTCAACTTCTGTAAATTGTGTATTAAGGTCTAAAATACGCAACAATCATCACCTTCTTCTTAAGTTGACGTCGTCGGTGTCGTTTTATTTTGCAGCTTACGAGTACACTGAGTATATAATAAACTTGTCGGCTGACGCGCTCGGTTATCAAAATATCTTTGAAAGACCTATGGTATAGTAAAATATAAAAATGCAACCCCATATTACATGTAGGGGAGGTAACCCAAACAAGTCGCGGGTGCGCAGCGAATATGCAACCTATTCGCCGCCTGAGCGCGGCGAGTTCGCAACGTACAATTGGATTGGCTTCATACGAGAAGTGTACTAAATGGCGTCCGCGACGCTAGCGAGTTCGTTGCGCGTCGGCAACGTTTTCGCTGCGTGTCCGCGACGTCTTCGCTGCGCGTTCGCCACGTTTTCGCTGCGCACTCGCTCCGTATTGAAAACGCTCGTAAACCGCCAGTGTGATAACGCTCTTATGGTGTGAAATTTTATTACGATTATACTGATTAAAAGCGGGAAGAAATTAAACTCCGTGTTGAACTTCGGAACCCCCCTACAAAGGAGATTTTGTTTTACTTTATGTATGTAACAATCTTCTCAATAACCATAGGTTTTGACGACTTGAAGCAGATGCCATCATTTATCATGGATAGCTTTAGTCTAGACCTACAGTATATTTATTTAATTCAGTAGTTTAGAATATAATTTAATTTCGTGATATTTTTTTTTGTTAATTATTGTCTATAATATAATATAAAAAAAAAAATTAAAAAATTAAAAAAAAAAAATGAAACTTAAATAATATTAGTAATCGGTTGCAATTAGGTATACGTAATTTGAAAAGTCTATAAATATTATTTCATTGATTTTATTTTCTGCAGACTCAAGTAAAAGCCATTTATTATGCAATATTTTATATTTAGGACCTGTTTCAATAACAGGTTATAAACATAAAACATTACATGTTTATATTTTTCAAATTTTCTTTGATAAAAATCTGTCGGAGCGCGGTCATTTGCTCAGGGTATATAGTTTTAGGGTCTATCTTCACATATTAGCTAATGTGTTGTTTACATCTGTTAGCCCTCTATATGCCACAATAGGTAATTATGTGATTATAAGATAGAGGGTTTAATTATTAGTGGAGTGATTGATACATGTCCAAGGATAGCTGGAAGAGAACGCGCTCTTTAGCGACAAGATTTTATGTACAATAAAGAATAATGAATTAATATTAGAAAGCATTTTTCGAGAAACAGATAACTATGTTGGTCATGTCATTTGTTAAATTGCCCGTCATTACAAATTTATAATTGTGTAAAAAGAAAAAACAAATTACGAATGTAAGGTGTATCCTTGATTTCCCTAATACCTTTGGATGGTATTCGTCGATGTCGGTTTCATATGGTTTTGCAGACTCTGCATCATCATCTCCACTTTGGTGTGGAGCAACTGAGATTTTGCATCCAAAAAAAAGCTTGTCTTGTGATACTTCTAAAGCTTTCTCCACATCAGAAGGTTTTTTAAAACGAACCACAGCGTATCGGTCCGCGTTCTGACCGACCACCTTTACCCATACTACTTTTCCGTGTTTTTTGTATTCGTGGTATAGACCATCCTTGAGAGAGCTGTCTGTAGACCTCGTTGGTAAATTTCTTACACATATCGCCAAAGGTCTTCCACTTGCTGTCGACGCCCACTGTTAAATTACAAAATAAGTTTCATGAAAACGACAATACATTTTTTTTTAATTGAACACTGGTTTACACACTGGTTTACATAGCAAGTTAAGTACTTTTTTTTAAATGATTTTTGGTTATCTTATGTTAATTAATTGATTCCGCGCACGCAAGTGTCTTAAAACCTTTTGGCAACAACCATACTCAAACCAAACTCGATATAAAATTATGTTTGTAAACAAACCATAACGATGTCGTTACAGCCATATAAATAAGATCTTTGCAAGGTTCAATGATCATCAGTATATTTTGGATCATTTACTCTTCAGACATGACTTTAAAGTACTAAGAATACTTCAGTCAAATTAAGGGCAAAAACACAAGTATTAGAAAATTCCGATTCAAAGTTTTTTTGACATTGGATTCATTACATTCAGTTCTAGAATAGCTATGTGCATGTATGAGAAATTATGAGTATTATACATTTGTAATAAAATTACCAAATTTTATTGTAAAATAAACGATACCTAATACATGATGTACGTACCAAATTCTAAAAACTCGTATGATAATAACAATAGCACTAAACACAATGATATAGTTGAATTCCGAAACTCGAACCGGTAAAAAGAAAGGAAACATGTCAGTTGAATTAATGAAAAGTATTTTACCTGGTGAGTTAGTGATGTTGGAGTTCGATGGTTATTATGATGGGAGAGAGGCGCTTGCGTGGGTGGTGTCGAGGCTCTCGACGTGTCACTGGGCTCGGGTGAGCTGGAGTCGGAGCGCGAAGAGGCCGAGCCCGAGTTCCTTCTCCGTCGGCCACTCTCAGTGCCTCCACCGGGTGTACTAGGTGTGCTCTCGCCACCTGTCGCACCCGCCCTTTCGCTGCTGGCATACCAGCGGTTGTGAGGTGTTGTTCTAAAACATAACAATAAAATAGGTAATTGCCACATAAGATATAATAGTTGGAAGATCAAAATAGTGGTAAAATATGACGATCTATCCATAGGTTTTTATTGCATTAATTTTTTTTGATGTGTAACATCTTTCCTCTCGCTTTCCTGCAAGCTGTGAGAGTGATTTCTTGAAAAGGGACGGAAAAGTGTAACAGAAAGCCGAAGAAGCGCGCGCTATTTGATTTAACTAATGAGCGCGCGCGGCGTAGAGTTGGTCGTCAGATGGTACCAACCCATTTTCCTGAGATGTCAAATATTACACATCATATTATTATGAGAGTACAGTAAGGCTCGCTTTTTTTATATATACAATGATGCAAACAGATTTACGGCCCGCGTCATGGTAAGCAGTTACTGTCGCCAATGACAATTGCAATACCAGAAGCATTGCTGATACAATACGTGCCTTCAAGGGCTCTTTTATATTTTACTTTAAGATGTAGCAGTTCGGCGGAAATACCTCTAAAATAAGATCATCCCACAACCTACTCGTTTGGGTACGATCTCGTACAACGAGTACTGCTAGATGCGAGTAGTCCACGTGCGTGGACGCTTCAGTGTAGTGTGCATCAGCCTTATTCAGAGTAGCGTGTGTCCGATCGTAAAACTCGATGCAGGTATCAGGTGGATTAGTTTCTCTGAGCACTCACCATTTTACCGGCAGGAAAGATCGTTTGGAAATCAGAGCACAAAAGCTTTTGAAAACCACCACTTTTCTTGTAGAAAATGATATGCAAAACTTGTAAATAAATAACAGAAGTGATTTCTTTCAAAAAAATTGGTTAGTCTCCTAAAACCATTTTCTTGCATATGCAACGGCATTTAAATGCACTTACTACCACAAACTATCTTTCCATCCTCTATAGCGAACCAGCGATGTCTAGGCGCTGGCTCAGAGGTCATCCACGATTCTAACGGCTCTTCTCAATTGGGACTTGGGAGTCAAAGCGAAGCAACTGATAATTTGAAGCACCATGCTATAAATCAGATCACATGCTGCCAAACCTGCGCTTTGTAAAACAAGACACTGAGCCGATGTGAAACTGAGGACCTGAAGACCTGAGGACTGTTATAACTGAGAACCCATTTTTTCTTGAAGTCGGTACGGCCTTTGCTTCGTGGGGACTCCCATATTAAACCTCGATATAAATTTCGACACATAATAGAGCATCTACGATGCTCGTAGAGATACAAAGAGGAATGCCTTGCAACCGCGAAGAATAACAACAAATTGAGTTTCCCCGGATACTACAATAAAATGACACTTAAGTTTTACGAAACAGTTCATGATTTCGCGAGTAAAGGTCTTGCTTCTTTTGTATTGTAATTTAAACTAACCAAATAGCTAGCCAAATATATTTTTTTATCTTGTATCTCCTAATATCGAAATCGAAGTATTTTATTTTATTTGAAGGGGCTGAATGTATGGGACGACAAGAACGGTAATTATGAATGTGGAGGAACACAAGTGAAGAGAGAGTCCAAAGAAAAGATGGATTAATCAAGTAAAAGATGAGATTGGTAAAATAAATGAGTGGATAAGTCGAAGACTAGAACATATAGTTGGATAAAGGCAGTGAGAGAGATATTGAAACCATCACACTTGGTCATATCATAACTTTAACTAGGTTTATTCCAGAATTCAACGCAATAGCTTGTTTCATGGGAAGAAGACGGATAGACAGATACCGGAAAAAAAAGCGAAAAATTTTTGGTTTTTGGAAAATTTGGTTTGTACCTTTCTTCACCATAGATAACTCGGATACTCTCAAAGTGCACGGAATGAGCCTCTGAGACACACATCAATCCTTTTACCACACTAGTTGGAAATTACTAATGACACTATAACAAGAAGAAGAAGAACTCGTGGGTCAAATTATGTAAAAACACTAATAGTTGATGTAAATTTCACCCATAATGGTAATGGTTCTACGCGTTATAGTTTCGTTAGTATGCAATGGATGATTTTCTCGTTAGTTTAGGTATTCTACCCTTATAAGAGTGTAGGTTTACCTTTCAACATTAGAAGGTGGCGTAGAAAAGGGTGCAGTAGAGTTATTTCGCTGATGATACCTGCCGTACGTAGCGGGCGTGTTACCACGTCGGCAGTATTCTGTAGCGCTGTCGTTGGTACCACGCCAGTTGGCCGGAGCAGCTGCAGACGCCGCTATCGGACACGTTGTAGCACCAGAGCTGTCTTCACCACCTCTGAAATTAACAAAATAATATTTCATACCTAGGTGTATCCTACCTAACTATGAGCTAGGCTCATAATCAATTTATGTTCATGATCTGTAGGTCTTCTAAAGGCTTAGTAATGGTGCTTTAGTTGGATAAGTTCATTTTGTCCACGGCAATTGAAACAACGATCAGAACAACATTTTCAATACGCTTAATAATAACGTGGAGAAATAGCATTATAACACATTTAAAATCAACGCTAAGAAATCTTCCAAATTCTACGATTTTATATAATACCGCTTAAATAAACTATGTATAATTACTGCTAAAACATATACTTATAGAAATACTTGTAACAAATTCATATTTGTAATTTAATATTTAAGCAAAGCTTATATTAAAGGGAAGGTACAGGTCTTAGGATACACGAGTCAGCGGCACAAACTCGTTAGTGGGCGCAGCTAAAATGCATGCTATTTCACCTAGCTTAGTGTGAGAAAAGGATAGACGTGAACCAAGGATAGAGATGAGCAGTAAGGAGATGGCGTGATTATAATTTCGAGTCATATGATCATATTAGAATATGATTTTTAAATAAAACGATTGCGTAAAAATAATGAATAGACCGCTCAAGGGTTCTCATGAAAAAACTACTGAATGTATTTATTAAAAAAAAAAGTTATTTGAGCTCTTGAATAAATCTATGCTTGTATCGGAATATTTTTTTTGTTTGCGTACTCCGTTTGTTATTTATTCACGCCTAAAGTTGCGCTAAAATCAGTGATGAAAAACGATTTTTTCGAGTCTTGTATCTTTCAAACCCATGTTATTCTTACAATTCTGTATTGATACAAGCATAGATTATGACAAGACAAATTTATATCACTTTTCGTTTTGGTTGTTCATCATCAGATGGTGGTGTGATCACCCTTCGACGTTTGTATGGAAAGATAATCGACTAGTTCACTCTTAATTAAAATATTCGAACAATACTTGTAAGTGGTTTAATAATATAAGCAGCACAGGAATCGTTATTTATGCAGCGAGTGATCATTTTATGATTATTTTGTAGTATTTCCCGGAACTAGTATTTTAAGCCTGAACGAGGTGATTCCGACCATGTTAATAAACAGATATGGGGGTGATTTTTTTTTGAATTGCTATTTCAAATTTCCATAGGTAAACTTTTATGTTTATTCCAATTATTAATATTGACAACCCTCGTTAGTTTACAGTGTTTCCAAGCACGTTACCTACCTAACTGTATACTAAGAAACACTACAAAATAATACAGAAGCATTCCCTTAATTTACTTCGGAACCGAGGTATTTGAAAGGCGATTATTAGGGTTATCAATATTGTCATGTATTTTGCAGATTTTGTGTTATCGAGCTTTTTTATTACCAGTCTTTCAGGAATAAGCTCATTTTTCTAAATCTGTTAGGCCATTACTTTGGGCGGCCTATCCGTTACCAGTGTTGGACACTGCCTCATAGCTTATACTTACACGATAAAAACAAAACCAAACCCATCCATTCTAATATTATAAATTCGAAAATGTCTCTGTCTGTATGTATGTATGTCTGTTTGTTCGATATTTTAGCCTCGCACCTTACTTGGTAGTAACACTGCCTTCTGCGCCGTACGGTGTATAGGTTGGATTCCTATCATATCATCATATCATAGATGTTTGTTCGGTGTCTGGTTTTTCGATACATATAATCGTCTTTATAAAAATATATAACGCTTGGCTTTGGCTTAGCTTTGGCCATTTTTGATAAAAATAATGAAAGATCTTCAACAAGAAACATGGCACTGATGGCATACCTTTAGTATTTATGTCCAGCTAAAAACTCGGTCCTCTCAATAGCACTGTATAATATATCATGTAGGAATATCACGTCATATTAATGACTCCCAAAGTCGGGTGTATCCCACTATTTTCGTTAGGTATTTCTATTGATAGAAATATTGGGACTGATTCTCCCACTATTTCCATTGCTGGCGGCGGCGGCAAATAAAACACTGCATCACCTCTTATGACGGCGTGCACATTTCCGTGTTACAGTTGACCGATCCAAGAAAAAAAAAATTACTTAAATTTACTTTTTCAAAGATAATTTGTTTGAGGTTCCAAATTCTTATATTTTTTTGCTGTTAGATTAATAATCCCGGACTGCACACAGCATCATCTGGCCCCAAAGTAAGCAGAGCTTGTGTTAGGGGTACCACATGACTGATACACTACTTACATACTTTTTTTTTGTAAATACATACATATTATACATAGAAACACTCAGACCCGAGACAAATACTTGCAGATCATACAAACATTTGTATCGGGAATCGTACCCGCAACCTTCTGCGTCTCAGCCGGATCTTAGCCCACTGCGCCACAGAGGTCGTCGATTGGCACAACCGTTTTCCATTTTGGCGCTGAGTTTGAGTTGCAACTCTTATTTAGATTAAATACAGCGCTGTTTTTAGTTAGACCATTATCTAGTGTGTATTTTATTTAATAATGGACAAAAACATCGAACATCAGTTTGCCTTAAATTTTGCATCGCCATTAGAATTTCGTGTTCGGAGTCCCTGAAAATGTTACAGATGGCTTACGGTGAATCGACTTAATCAAAATCATTTAAAATAATCACTAGGGTATGAAACATGTTGCCGCTCGGCTAGTCCCAAAAGACCTGAATTTTCTCCAAAAACTCAATCGCATAAGAATTGCTGAGGACATGCTAGAACAAGTCAATTCTGACCCAACATTCATGAAACACATTGTTACTGGTGACGGCACGTGGGCTTACGAGTTTGATATGCAAACTAGTCTCAATAAGCTTCGGAGTGGCACCTTCCAACTGAACCGAAACCAAAAAACCACGCCTAAGTCGATCAAAAGTCAGTCATATTGACTGTTTTCTTTGACCATCGCGATGTTGTGCACTCGGAATTCTTGCCGGAAGGTCAAACGGTAAATAATAGTAGATTGTTGCACCGAGCGCAAAGTGAAAGTTATTAATGCACGAGTGTTATGTTGGTGCCCGAGCGCCAGCGAGGGCACTGAATTAACACGAGTGCATTAATTACTCTCTTTAGCAAGGTGCGTAATTTAATTTTCTTTCAACTATCAATCTACCCTACTGTGATAAAATATACCTAGTCAAGCTAAAAATATGAAGAATCAAAGTTTTACAATGGTACAAAATGCGCGCTATTTGTTTTTTTTTTCACCAAGTCGGTTTTATTCAGCCGATTTTTATTATCAGCCAGTATCTTTTTGATCTAATGCAAACATTTTATATTAAACTTAATGGAAGATATTAAACCTCTGTGGTAAATTTATATCTAAATAAAATGAGATATTAAACCTCTGTGGTAAATTTATATCTAAATAAAAAGTAAAAAACAGTGCAATAATGAGATTTAATATAACATTACTGCACTGTTTTGGTTCTAAGCAAAAAATACGTCCTTTGTGATCGGTTTTGTAGTGATTAATGATAATATTACTACGTAGTTGAAAGAAAAGAATATTATTTGAGCGTTTCGCGGCGTTTTCGATGAAAATGGTCAGATTAGTGTAAAAAAAAAAACGAACGAACTTTTGACCACAAACTCGACAAATTCCATAGCGCAAACACCTTACTCACCAGATATGGCTCCAGCCAACTTCTTCTTTTTCCTAAAATCTAATTACCACCTCGTGGCACCCGTTTTCATACGGTAGAAAACATAAGAACATAAGAAGAATTCGGGGCGTGAACTGAACTCAATACCGGAAAAAGCGTTGAAAACATGTTTTGATGATTGGATTATTCGTTGGCGTAAGTGTATTCGTTTCTGAAGGAGCGTACTTTGAAGGCGATTAAGTAAATTTGGATGAATAACTAACATTTTGTGTGTCATTGATCGTTTCCTTTCTTGGCGGAGTAGTACATATACAACACACACACTCCCACACACGCTCACACACTCCCACACCCAGTCCCACACCCCTATACACACGCACCCACCTCGACAAACACCACAAAATATTTCTGTAGACGATGTTGGTTATCGACAAATGTTGAACGAGTATTTCCTACCAGTAATGAGAGACCATCTTGCCTACAGTTGACACACAAGGTTTCAACACGATGGCGCCACCCCGCACACTTCTAGAGAAACTATGGCGATTCATCGGGATTTCTTCCCGAATAAATTGATAAGCCGTTTCAGTGACATCCCCTTGCCGCCCCGTTTACCTAATATCACCCTAAAGGACTTTATCCTGTGGGGATACCTAAAAAGTAAAGTATACGAAACCAACCCAGCGACCATCTCGGCGCTAAAAGAAAATATTGTTCGCCAAGTTAACGTCATCCCGACATCATTGCATCATTGTGGCACGGAATACAGAGACTAGATTTGAAGAGTGTGTTCGAAGTGATGGTCAACGATTGCATGAAATCATTTTTAAGTAATAAGATCCGCACTATTCTTCTTTGTAATCGTTATTGATATACGAGTAAACATATATAATCCTTCGAGAAACAGCTCGAAGGATTAAGGATGTGTATGGAGAAGCTATTGTAAAAGAAAACTGTGTACGTTTTTAGTTTGGTAATTATGACCTACTGAACAAACCCGGTGGACAGCCGGAGACCCTAGCGTTGAACGGTCTAATAGTTGACAATTAAACATTGAAAGTGATCGTGGAAGCGTATCCATCGCAAACCACAGCAGAGCTAGTGACAGGCTTCGGTGTGAGTGATAAATAATTTTAATTGAATCAAAATGAAAAAGTGAAAAATGGGTACTACATGAAATGAGTGAAGCACAGCAACAAACACGCGTCAAGTGCGTAATGTTAATGCATAACATTACTCAACCGCGTCACACTAACAAGGGAATTTTGAATCATATCGGTACTTGTGATGATAAAAGGTTCCAGTACAATAATCGAAAACGCTCATCACAACCTAAGAGAACCGGCCAAATCTTGCCTCAAGTGACAGTGCCGGTGGATCAGTGCTGGTGTTATCCACTACAAGATATGTAGATCAGATCTAATATTGTTTTGTTAATAATTGTAAGAAATGCAAACCATGATAGAAAAGCTAAACAGAGACTTAGCCCACTGCAGTTTCAGGACAACGCTAGACCACACACTGCAGACCAGACGGTCGCTAAATTAGAGGAGCTGCGATTGGAATGTCTACTTAATAAAAACGTTTATTCAAAGTCAAAGATTTTATTGATTCACGCTCCCACAATTTTATCAACAAAAGAATCTATGTAGTATGGGCATGGTTTCAATGACATTTATTTCTTTGTTGAAAAAAATGTGCCTATAAAATAGCGTAAGTACATAGACGCCTTACCTACTTTAAACCATTTAATTGAATTTTTTTTTTTCGTTTAGCTTTTTTCGAACAAAATGCCAATTACATATATTTATATATGTATGGACCTTATAGTATGATCAAATAGCTTTTATAAATATTAAGCTTTGATGTGTTAATTTATAGGGTGCCATACAGTAAAAGGAAAAAAGGACTATATCGTCCCAATTATATATGAACCTTTGTCCTGACTGACTTTACTCACTCACTCAGTGATTCCTATTTATAGACAACGCAAATCCAGCAAACCTCTTCTTTCACGCGTCAAAAAAGTGTAATCACTTTTTGATTTAGACGACGTATGTAGCTCCGAAACAATAGATATTTTGAAGTAAAGATAAACTTATTTATTTTAATCTTATGAGCTGACCAAGCTGACAACTGAAGTACAGACCGTTCACCGAAGATGTCTAATTCCATCAAGTGCGATCTCGCGTGGCCGCCATGACAGGTTAGTAAAATAGGGATACCAGCTTCCGACACAATGCTTTTAGTATGGGTAATTAGAATTTACTGACATAACTAATTAAAATATAAACGCGATGACTGCATGGATAATATTACTTACAAATTCATAATTAAACTAGGAAATGACAGCAGCAAACATCATTTACAACCTTACTAGTCTTAAAACTGTATACCTATTATTTAAAAATATGCAAGTAAAACATATTAAGCTGTGGTGGTACATACAAGTTTAGATAATGTAGCCGGCAACCACCAACCACCAAGTGGGATAAATACTACTTATATTGTTGGCAACACAGGCAATGCAGCCAATTCGCAAGGCAGGGGACACCTTACGGTGAACGATCTATAGTTGTCAGCTTGGTGGTGCCAACTCTTTAGAAAACTACCACGAAGAGTTATGATTTAAGGAGAAAAAAACGGCAGTAAGTGAATGTGTAGTTAATTTAAAGATGAAAATAACCTGAGTTCAAATAGTGGGAGGCAAGTAGTAGGACGCAGAATACAGAACTTATTAAGTACTTAGCTTAGATCTTTTAAGGCTACACCTACTCACTTCAAAATAATTGTTAGGAAGGAGGTAGAAAAAACCTATATCGATTAGAAAATAAAATGACAGTTTTTAGCAAACTTTTATCCAAAATGTTCGAGATTCGATATTTTCAAGATTCTTGATTTGACAATTTTTATAAAGTTATCGATCGGTTAAGGTAAATGGATTAAGTTAAGGTTTATCGATCAAACTGACTTACCTTTTTGTTAGAGCAACATTCGATGCTTTCATAGTTTATGAAGCTAATAGTGGCCTCGAATTGGACTAGTAAATAAACGATGGTAAAATAACCATGATGGTTTAGCGACTTTCGCACTTGATCGTCTTATTGATAGAGTCTAGAGATATCGTCAGAGATATTGAAACTTCAATACCGAACATTTGTAAAAAGCTCTTTAAAAATAAATTACCTACTTGACACGGCTCAAGCTGGAATTATATAAAGCCTTTCTACCTATCAAGTTGATAGTATCAACCCACCGAAAGGTTCGACACTGAACCGGACCTTTAAGGTACCAACCTTTCTTTGTAAGGATTAAATTGTGCCACGGGTAAACCACCACGTTCAGTCGTTTAGCCGAGCAAAGATAATACAGGCAGACAGACAGACATACTGATAGACATACAAACAGACAAGACACTTTCGAATTTTTAATACACACACATATATATATACATACATTAGTATTTAGATTTACATTTTATGAAGTCGCCTTTCAAACATCTCTGCTCCGATGTAACTTAAGAAAATGCTTCTTTTTATTTACTGATAAGAAACAAAATTGTCTTAAAATTATCACTCGCTCTTAAATAAAACGCGACTCCAAGTGCTCCCTATATACAAATGCTTGCAAAAATGACTGAATTGACCTAAAACACGTCAGTTATACGTTAATTTAGGAAGTGTCACTAAAAAAATGTATTCTAATTAAGACTTTAATGCAAACAAAATGAGATTTTAGTTACTCTAGCGAAACAACTGAATTGAGGCCATTGTGTACATAAGGCATCAGGCGCAGGGAGGCAATGGTGACCTTACTATCTCAGAAATTAAAAAATCCAAGAAATCGAATACTTCGAATGTAGACTCCTTGTGTACAGTTTTTTTGATTGTTTTTATTTAAATAAAGTAATATATCTGATAATAAAATAATATTTTATTAACTGTGTTCTTTTTAACTACACTCATGGACTTATTTAGCGGAACGCAACTAAAGGAGACAAACCAGGCTTATTTGTGTATGCGATTTTATTTAGTATTTTATTAATATCGGCACCAATTTGAGCAAAAAATAAAAATAAACAAGATTATCAATAGTAATCCAAAAAATGATCACCTTGAAAATTAAAGTTTTATGACAGTACGGGGTTTTTTGTCGTATGTTTGGGCACAATCAGTACCTGGTGTTACCCCAGGCTGCTGTTAAAACTGCCCGCATTCTTCTTAGCATACTTTTTGTCATCAATAAAATGTTGTGGCATTTCATTTCTATATTCCCCCAATGCACAATCTCGTTACATTTGCTGGTGCTGGATTTCGCTGTTTAAGTTGTCTTCCAAGCTTATCCCTATGATTTTCAATCGGTTTTAAGTCCAACGAGCTTGCCGGTCACTCCAAAAGATAAGATATCATTATCTTGCATTAAACGAAAACAATCTCCGATATACGAGGCAAAAGGGCATCACAATGGTTTCTAAAATGTCAGCTACGTACCGTGCCGCAGTCAGAGACCCATTTTCTGAGATATGTAGCTCTGTACATACCCCTATGCAAATACCGCCCATACAATTACAGACCATTCATATGGCTCTCTAACGAAGAATTAAAATGATTTTACCTATAGAAAGCTAATTTATTTGGGGATATTTGAAGCCAGTTACTAGCTTATGCTTATAAACCAGAGAGGATGGACTTAACATTCGACGTGGTCGTGTTATTGCCAGCTTTTGAAATCGGACTTCACGATTGCGCTTTATTCAAGCTTTCTGTGGCGCTAATATGCTCAAAATCAAATTTAAAATCGAATGGCATAAAAATAACTATTATATAATGCATATATCATAGACATAACCATTATTTTAGTGTTTTATTTAATTTTGAATTTGTAATCATTATATAAAAAGATTCTTTATTAAGAGCAGTCATAGATTTTAAAATACAATGCAGAAGATTAAGAGCATAATATACGCGATAGGCAAACCCATTTACGTACATCTTAATAATCTATAAGATATATATGATAAATCTCAGGTAAGTGTAAATTAGTACCTATTAAATGTACGTGGTTCATGGTGGTTGTGATGCATACCTGGATGTAACTCATTTAGGAAAGAAAACACAGAGTTTCACATTTTACACGTAGTTACGATAAGAATGGTGTTTATATAAAAAAAGGGATGTTTTAGAACTGCTACAAAAGTTTAGTACCAAATGGGTGGGAAAAACTATCGCAATTCATCCATCGAGATATTTTGATAGAGATAGCTATACAACTTGAAACAGGAATCTTGGTGGTGCCAACTTTAAAAAAAATCCAAGCATTATTTGTTTGTTATGTATACAAGTGTTTACAATAACCAATAACGCATACAATACTAGAGAGGTAGAGACACGCACACTTTATTGCTTTATTTGTGTGCTTTATTTGAAACATGGTCGCTATTAGTTTAGGAACATGTATCTTATCTTCATATCGGAAGTATCGGAACAACATTGTACTTAGTTGGTTTTGTACGTTTCCAGTCTGTTTCTTTTCTGAACAGCCGAATTATATTCGTGTTCACTTTTTGCAGCGCACTGGGTCTTTTCGGTATCTTATAACCACAAAACATTGTGTTTTCACAAAAAAAAGTTTATTTATAAATTTCGTGTTCCGAAATGTCCCGCATTTTATGGAAAACTGCATACTTTCTGGCAACACGAATGAAAACCATTTGTATTTTAGATTAAAAAAACATGTTATTTGCAATAACAAAAAAATACGCATTTTGTTAGTTTTTTTTTTACAAAATACGCATTTTGTAAAAATTTTGACCGACGTCAAGATTATGACATTTAATAATTGAAGCAAATCAGTCTGTAGATTGAGTTACGGTGGCATCACATTAAGTAATGTAAATTTTAAAACTTATCAAAAAATTCATGTAATTTCTAGACTCACTTTTATACAGATAAAGATTGACATCTTGTCTAACTAGCTTATTCACGTAAAATTCTTTGTCATTACTGTTTATTATTTATGAAAACATGTTTTAGATTTCCTCAAAATAAACAATATCTTTGAATGAAAATAAAAATCTCACGTTGTGTATTTCGTAGTTAATTTTTTTTTTTCCTTTAAACATGTAGTGGATGGGGTATTTTTCAGATAATGTTCCTAATAAACAGATTTTGAATGATATGGTAATTATGGGCCCGACGAAGCTTTTTGCGTGGAGGTACATGAATTTATTGAAAATTATTTTCTACTTTTTAGTTTGCTATTCTATTAGAGCGTGTTTTTGTATTTTTTAAACTATTATTTATTTTCTACTTTTTAGTTAAACTATTATTTTTGTTTAAACGCGTACTTGGCACAAAGACTCTACCGGGTATCGGATTTGGAATCCGGAAAGTCCTGATCAGGATAATAGGACAAACTATTTAAATTATTGCATTGTCATCGATCCTTGATAAGTGTGCAAAGTTTCAAATCAATCTGACGTTTTGAAGGGGGTAAAAATCACGTTCAAAGATTCCGTTGCATAGATAGATAGATACGTACATACCAAGCTAATAAGAGAGCTGTCAAAATACTCCACTCTGTGATAAATTCTCCAAGTTACTGTTACAAAACTCTTTTAATATAAGATTCAGTGCACGCAGATCAAATAAGAGCTTTTATATTAAATATGTTGCGTAATGTACCTACAAAATCGCGAACTTAAAATTGTTAAAATAGTAAGTAAGTATTAGTTAGTTAGGAAGTTCCATAAAAAACTCATAGATATCCTTTCTTGGTAGAACTGACAATCTATGAAGCGTTCAGTCACTAAATTCGCAAATCGTTAATTTGTAATTAATTTGTTAAAATGTTAGCGATTACAAACATACGTTACCATAACGTAAAATGACAAGAGTTAGGGACTAAATCTATGTTTTTTTGAACTACAAGGCTATAATCTTCAAACCCACCATCGTTAGAGCAACACGTTCGATGCTATCATAGTCTATGTATAACGGTTTACACAATGGCCCTTAAAATAAATGTAAGTAGAGTATGTTTTCTGAGTAGTGAATATGAATTGGACTAGAAATTGTAACCGATGGTAAAAGAACCATTATGATGAAAAACGATACTACGATACGATAGGTACCATACCCTCGCAGACGCGACTTGACCGTTTTATTTTTTTCATTTTGTAGATCCGGAAAATAGGACTATATAAATATAGCAAACTCGCTATGTATAGTGGAAACTGAACACTATTGCGTGAGGGTCGAGTTTAACTTCGAGGCCAACAGGGAAGAACTAAAGCTGCCCACACTAATCACCAGAGTGTTTGATAATACCAGCACCGAGTGGAGTCTAGTCGGCCTTCAAATACCCCTTCTTAGACAAGTGTATCGGATAACTTCAAGAATGTGATGAAAATTATATACTAACAAAATCTAAACAAATAAAAAAAAACTGACGTCGGATGCAAAGCTCTTGGATTTGTATTATGGTCTCTTCTTTCGTGTCCGTTCAGTGTGTTGAGGTAAGACGACGTAGGAGATTATTTCTTGTACGTGGTAAAGACAGTTCGTGGTAAGAGAACGATATATTTGTATGTGGTAATGAAAGGTATCACTGCAATACAACCCTCATACGTATCCAATTTTAATAACTTTTAAACTAGGCAGGTGTAAAAGTTTAAAACAATAATGCTGTTAATTGATGATGATGTAATTCGCCGAATTATTATCCAAAATAATGATTCTCTAGATTAAAAAGAAAAATACGTGTTGTGGTAATAAGTAATTACATAGCCATTGCAAAAGCAATAACTCTTGTGTTATTTTCAGTCAAAATTACGTTTTTGCGTAAAAAAATATACACTTAAGTGATGGCTTACATTTTTTTGCAAATTTACCTGCCGGTCTTGGTTTGAAAATATTTGTAAACAAATACAAATGTAAAATCATAAGTATGATAGAAAAAAAACGATTTAGTATTTAATATTCCTGCTAAAACTGTAGACGTAAAATTGAGTGCGTAAAGTCGCTAATTCCGGAGTCCGATAATGTTTCATTCATTAGACCAGAATACGTGAATGATCGTTTGATATCATCGCCCTCACTTCTATTACCACCACATGCTGCGGCTACTATTGAACTGGAAAGTAGTGACAAAACGCCCTTGGGTTGGGTACTGAGGCTACCATTCATAACATCGTGGATAGAATACCAAGATGAGTAGACCAAATAGTCATCAGGTAGGTCATTACTATCAGATTTCGATGTGATCCAGCGATTTGGAAGCGATGATAGTGTAAGATTCGCACAGAGCTCCACCTTCAAGAAAAAGAAGACTCATTCCTTTATCTAATAGTGATGTTGAAGCACCGGTGTTGTCATTGAGGTCAATACATTCAGACCTTTAAAAAACATAACATTGCCTTCCGACAATGATATTGAACAACAGGTCAGACCTAAACATTCTTCCAAAAAAAGTGAAACCGTCGATTGATGGCTAGAATTTTAGGAGAAACGTACTTGATTTTTTTGTAAAAGTTGATACAAAACATAAACAGTCTTTTGGGAAACCTGAACGAATTAAGAAAGCATGTTTTTCTCAAAAAAATAAAATTCAACATCCAAAACTCATTCATGAGCGCAGTCTGTCATAAGCATAATGCAATGAGCAGTAGACGGTCTTATTTTTTGAACCTTGAGACCTGGTTAGAAAAGAAAACGTCTGTGAAGTCTGCTGCTCTTAGCAGTCTACGTAAATAAGACGTCGTATTTTCGTAGAATTTTAATTTTGCAACGACGACATGCAATATAGTTTGAAGCTGACTATTTATACGTTTGTTGACTAACAGCGGTACATTGTTTACAAAAATACGTCCCGAGTTGACATTATACAATCGTACATAACGATAAAGAAACGTTGAAAAATACGCGAAATAATCTTATTCAAAATTAAGCAGTATTTGTGTGTATTGAGACTTTGTTTAGATTTGAAAAACACGTTTACAGTGTCTTTGTCTATAAGGTAAAACAACTAATGCTAGACGCTGAACCAAAGGACGACACTTCCGAAAAAAATGTCTTAGGTCTAAGAATAATAAACAATAAATTTATTTGACTACTGATCTAAATGACGCCTAGTTCCATCTATGACACATGGTCAAAAACTTATAACAACTTTCTTAGCGAAATCTTAAAACGATGTCAGTTGGCAGCAAACAATGCGGAAAAGTAGATACGTGCTCGGTGATTCTTAAACATTTTTGTAAGGAGGCTGACATCGGTCAGGTATGATTTTTTTATTCATATTTACGATTTTTGTGGATTCGGTGTTCATTTTACAAAAAATTATGATTTGTTTGTATACTAGGGCTATTGTTTTCATGTTTAGTTTAGTTTTTGTAACGATTGCTGTTGTGTCTACTATCAGGTACCAAAATATGTGAAAACCTAAAAGATAGCACGAGTGTCATCTATTAGGTCACAGGTTCAAAACTCATACAAAAATGCCTTCATAATACAGAGCCCAGTTTGGAAGCTAGTACGAAGGGTAGTCACTTGACTGTACATCAACTTTGATTACAATCTTACCCCAAGAAAATGTATCTTGAAAAAAAGGTCAAATGTTTAGATACAGTGAAGCTGATATTGAAGCTGCCATAGCAGAATGCAGAAGATTTTTTTTATTTTTTTTTTTAAAAGGGCTATGTTTTGGCCAACACCTAAAGACAACATGAAAAAGAAAATAATCGAAAAAATACCGTTTGTTATAACGTCAATACAATGGCAAAAATAACATGAACACAAAGAGAAGAAAAATATTGAATTAGAAGAAGAAAAGAAAAGAAGAATAAAGAATAGAAGGGCATTTCTCTGTTAACTGGGAAACTCGTTCTAAGAAAGTTGTCTAGGCATCTTTTTTACTCATATATTAAATAAATCTTGGTTCGGGAATGTATATCCACCTATTTAATAATAAATGGCAGATTAACCAAAAATATTTTCATTATTTTAGAAAATATTGAGCATTTTCTGAAAAATCGATACAGGGGACTGTTGCCTGTGTCAGGGGACTGTGATTTTCCTAGAGTAGCTACTTATTTTTAAAGTTAATCGCATCACGCATTATTTTTTTTTATACAAACATAAACAAACCGTCGCGCGTCGCATCGGAGTCATTTTGAATAAAAACCTCTAAGTTATAAAATCATCAGCCATCTTAACTTAATTTCATCGTCCCTATAAAAAAAGAAGAAAAACTGTCGGACATAAAAATAGTCTGCGGTTCTTTCTTACTATTGTGCCGGGAAAAAAAGAAGCAAGAGTGACATTCTAGGTGATACTAAAATCACATTATAAAGGAATGTTTAAGATCTGAAATATCGGTGTTAGAATGCCTGCAACGCCTTTCTAAATTGAAACGTGTATAATATAAATATTTGTCCTTTTGAGAATCTGTCTTCTTGAGAATCTTTGTCTTTTTCAGAATCTGTCTTTGTTTTTGAGAACAAAGGTTAAAAATCACCCATACAAAAATTAATACCCCATTACGCTTTTTTTTTAAGAGGTATTTATTTATTAATACGTGAAGCAAAAACTTTGTACCCCTTTTTACGAAAATTGTGCGGACGGAAGAGTATGAAATTTCGCACACTTATAGTTTATATAGAGGAGTGCAAAAAGCTAATATAATGCTAAATAATCGTCAAAAATTACATTAATTATTAATGAGGTATGGTCGAGTTTCAACCAGTGGGCGACCACCGGTTTTTTTAATTTGGCCATCCACATGTCACAATGCACAGTGAAGTCTTCCGAAATCAGTATGAATAAGAATGCCTAGTGGTTTGGTCCCAATACCATCTAGTTAAACACCACTTTAATGTAGAGTTCAAAGGATCAGGACTGATACGCTCGGAAATATATGGGGCAGGAGGGTCGACGGGTGTGTCTGCAAGGACAATTAGACGGAGACTATGTGAGGCAAACTTGTACGGAAGAGTGTCTCGGAAGGTGCCACTTTTGAAAAAGCTAAAAATGTTAAGGCAAGGTTAGCGTTTGCTAAAAAATATGAACACTGGACTGAACGAGAGTGGAAAAATGTGCTTTTTTCGGATGAAACAAAAATTTATATGATTAATTCTGACGGAAAACAATATGTTAGACGCCCCCCAAACAAAGAAATGGATCCGAAGTACACCAAGAAAGTAGTGAAACATGGAGGGGGAAATATCAAAGTGTGGGGCTGTTTTTCAGGACTTGGTGTCGGACCTGTCAGGAAGATAGAAGGCAATATGGATAAATACCAGTACAAAAATATTTAAGAAGAAACCATGCTGCCCTATTCTGAGCAAAATTTACCAGTCATTTGGACTTTGCAACAGGATAATGATCCGAAACACACCGCAAAAGTAGTTAAAGATTTCTTAAGGAACCAGTTTGTGACAATTTTGGATTGGTCCCCGTACAGTCCCGATTTAAATCCAATCGAAAACTTGTGGTACCAGGTGAAGAAGACAGTGGCGGCAAAGCATACATCAAACGTCGATCAACTTTAGACAGCTTTTACAGAAGCGTGGGAACAAATACCGGTACAAGTTTGTACAAAATTGATCGCTTCCATGGCTAAGAGATGTCGTGCTGTTATTGCTGCAAAAGGACATGCGACCAAGTATTGATACGCATCGGAATGCTCTATAAAAATGTGTTAGAAATCTTACGTACTAAGATAATTTCAATGATAACTCATTTTTTTTTTAATTTCTTGTTACGAATTGAAGTGTCTTTAATTATATGGCCAGATCTTATTAATCTTATCTTTTATTTACACTGCTTACATTTAAGTTTTACCGAATAAAAGGCAAGTTTTGTTGTAAATATTTCGTTTTAACAATATCTACACAATAACAACACAAATAAAAATTAATTGGCAGCAAGTTACAATGGCAGTCTGATAAAATATATACAGGAGGAATAGCTTAGTTATTTCAATATGCTTCCAGTGTCTTTAATTATGTGACCACCACTGTATATTATATACTATATAGTCAGAATATAACCAATCACGAACTGGTAGATCAATGATGTCACTGAGTCAATAAATCTATAAGGTGTAATGTAATCGAGCTTTGTAAACTAGGCATAAAATAATTTTTATTTTGTTTACCAAAATTGTACAATTTATGGCTTTATTTTGTATTCGTAGTTACATAATAACAAGAATCCGAACTTCAAGTTTTTTACACTTCCAAAGGACATCGACAGATAAGAAAATGGAATTAGGTACTTCTACCAAAGTATCAAATAACTTTTCTATTTACCTGAGTTTATATTTTACATGTTCTGTTAAAATGCCGTATTTAAACAGAATTGTTATGTAGATATTTAGGTATATTTTAGAATTTGTGACTCTGGTACTATTATATATTTATATATTATGATTTTATTTATGTAGACAAAGATAACTACGGTACTATTTTATTTGTCCATCTAGGTAGGTAGTGTATTGTATGCAAACAATAACCTCACATGTGAACAATTGTTGTTCACAAAAAGGAGATAGGTACATAACTGGTAAGTGAATAAACAGACAAATTATTATTCGTCACAAGAAGATAACCCTAGGTTTTTGCGCGACGCGTCATAAGAAATAATTACGCGATAGAAAAAGTGGCTAGTAAAAGCGTAGTGCGAGCTAATTGCACTTTATTGCATCGTAACAAGAGTCGCTATTTATTGAAATGTTTTTGCAAAGTCAGCCTTCTGTACCTTTGTATTCTGTGGACCTGTGGTCCTGGTCAACATTTGGCACATTCACCTAAACGCAATTAAGGGAAGTAGGTTTTGATTTACTGGCCAAGATCGAAACATCCGGTTTATGATTGGTGGGCTATTTTAATTGCGTTAACTGCCTCAGAGAAGGTTGATTTATTTACAGCTCCAAGAAACCGTAGAGACCTTAGTATAGTCCTGAAGTATTTACTCCTTAGTATTAGATATTAGAGTAGTGACCTCAACTGGGCGTCCTGGACGTTCAGCATCACTTGTGCCGAAAATCAGTAAACCACTTTCAGAAACAGAGTCCCCACCCCATAGTGTTTATCAAGTCTTTGTTTCGTTTCCGTAATAGTTTTTTTTCGCAAAAATTAATGTTTAATGAACACACGAAATTCAATTTACTCCATGTTTGCGAAAATGCGTTCAATTGATTTCCTAAGCTGTAAAAAAAAATACTAACCGGCGATACTGGCTGAATATTAAAATTTAGACCTTCAAAAGAGATATGAACAATGAGTTATCATGCAATTTGCGATACTTTTTTTCCAAAATAGATTTTTACCAAACTTATCACTCCGCCCTCGTATGATGTTACTAAGTCTTATCTTGTCGTTCGTCATTAGTTATTTTATAATAATGGTGTCTTTTCATCCCTATAATATTGTGAATGCAAAAGTAATTCTCGTCTGTCTGTCACGTTTTCACGCCTAAACAGCTGAACCGATTTTGATGAATTTTGGTATAGAGATAGATGGGACCTTGGAGAAGGACATAGGCTACTTTTTATGTAGGTACCACGCGCGCGAAGCCGCGGACAGCACCTAGTATAAAATAATTATACGGATTATGTTTGCTCGCGTATCTCAAAAACACCAATGCTTTTTTTCCAATTATCAAAACACCAAAATAAAAGCGGAAATAACTCGAGAAAAATTAATAATGTAAGCGCTTTTCAACACTTCGATATACCGATAGTGGATTTGGCACCGCTGGACCGCAACACTGTCCAGAAGGGCTAAAAAGGTCACATTGAGCAATTCATCTGATATGAATTCATTTCCTGAATTGATAGCAGATCCTTAGCAATTCTACTAAAATTCGTAAAATGGTCAGAAATTTAGGTGAATCGTACGCAATTCATTTCATCAGCAGATTCATATTTGGCATTTATATTGCCATACGAAAATATAACAAACCGTTAAAACCGATATTTTTTTATAACTAATTTAATTACTTTACGAAGGTTTGCTGTAAACAAAGTGTTTTTAAAAACCATGCTTTGCATTATTGGATATCAATAAACTAATAAAATTATTGTTTTAATACTTAAAAACCTAAAATTAGAAGTTGATGCATGTAATATTATTATCGACTGGCAACAATTCGGATGTCAATCACAGAGTAACTCTCAATGTCAGTCAACACAACAACAATAAATCACCTTAGTTAATACAAATCAAAACAAGATATATTTTATGTGGTTTTTGTACGATTATCACTTGAAATGTTCGATTTGGTGAGGATAAAACCACTTACACCTTTCATGGAGGGGCTCCATTTCAAAAATACTACAAAAACAACATTGGTACCAACCTATTTTGCGTGTGAACAAACGTCGATCGAGTTGGAATATTTATTACAAAATTTGTAAGTGAATTAACGTTTGGTTATATGAATACCTAATTATAAATGCCTTCCTATTTACATCAATTTTGTTCTGCATATCTGTAAATGGTTATTTTTTGTAGCAATGGAAAAGCGTTTGGCTAGAGTGGAGTACTCTGGAGTAGATATTCTTCCAAATTTCCTGGAGCCTGGCTCGGGCTCGGACTTACAATAATATTACCTGGGGAGGTAAGAATCTCTGTGCCTTTGATAGGAGGTGGCATTGATATTTAATGCTGAGGGGTCAGGTTATACCAAAACTTGTAAAGATTGATACATAGTAAGTATTTCCAGTAATAATTTTTGAGTATTACCGAAGTATCAACATACTAATTTCTAAATTATTATGTATATATTTTAATGTTTTTGTTTCAGTATGTCAGCAATTATAGAAGTAAGCTGAATATGATAGTTACTGATTTAAACGCTGATGCCAATGGAACAATGGAAAACAAATAGAATGACCCTTTCCAGAGTAAGCGCCTTGTCAGACCTTGAAAGTAGGATCTTCGCTATCATGGGACTATGTATTAGTGAGACAGCGCCTTGGATGAGCGTTGGGCTTCCCCAACGAGGTTGACTGAATGACTTATACATATAAATTTAATCTTGCACACACCTAAGTGAAAATAATATGAATATTAATTAATAAATATATTTATTTAACAATACATTCTAAGACAGTTAATTCTAATCTGTGTACATATTGACCTAAGATTAATTATGATTAAGACTATTTCATTTTCAGTCGGGTGGAGTTGTTCGAGTTGGGATTTGACGGTGCATGATTGTTCCACACAAATGAGTCAAGATTTGCCCCACCATGGCTAGCATCTATACTTACAGTATTTAAGTTGTAGTAACATACCTAAATATATAACAGTATATTAGTAGGTGTTAGCATTTTACATAGGTAATACTAAACCAAAAGAAATTAAATTTAGATAAATTACTTTCACCTGTACCTAAACATTGTTTATTTTCATAGAAACTTTCATAAATGAATACCTGCCTATCTATAATTATCCTAGAAAATTTACATATTCTTACATATTTAACAACGGCATCAATTCACTCGACACAGGGCATGTTAAACTTGAGGTAAAAATTGAAAAGGTAGACACTTAGGTAGATTATAGTTAGACAGTAGTATAGTAGTTAACTGTGTGCTTTTATTAAATGCTATTAATTAATTAAGGGCTTCCTTATTTTGATAAGTACCTATTGAGTGAGACGACAGGTCGGTAAATACCAAAGGTTTCAGCTCATGAATGGGATCACGACGCTCAAATTTATTCAGTCTATACCTACAACCAAAGATTTATATAAACTCTTGTCCTATTCTTATAGTTCTTGATGCCTAGAAGTTGTAGGCTACACTACAACCCAACAAACTGAAAGTGCGGCATCTCATAAGATCCCCATTCCCATTTTGCGAACGATATGAAACATACTCCGAAACACGCCCGCGCATCAGAAAGTTTGAATAAATGCTTAAAAATCTGACATTATTAATGCATTTTTCATCAAAATCGACGATATGAATTGTAAAAAGTTCCTCACGAGTAACTTTTTATGAATCTCCTATTTGACACATACGCAATTCCTATTTTGTGAGCCATTATACGCATCTCCATACAAAACTGTCAAATAGATGAATTGCTGATATGAATCGGTTCGTGAATCATAATATGAATTCTCTCTATGTGGCCATTTTGTGATTTGTACTGCGATTCATATTAGGATCATGATTCACACAATGTTACCTTTTTAGCCCTTCAGGTTTCGACAGAATCAAAGGCTTTCTCATAGTCCACAAACGCTAAACAAAGTGGCTGGTTATACTCTTCGGTCTTCTGTATAACCTGCCGGAGCGTATGGATGTGGTCTATGGTGTTAAAGCCTTTTCGGAACCCGGCTTGTTCGGGAGGCTGGAAATCGTCAAACCTACGAGCGAGACGATTAGTAACTACTCTCGAAAACAGCTTATAGTCATGGCTCAACAGCGAGATGGGCCTGTAATTCTTTAAGAGGATGTTATCCCCTTTCTTAAACAACAGTACCATCACGCTCCTGTTCCACGACTCTGGCGTAGTTCCCTCGAGGATGACGGAGTTGAACAGCTTCTGGAGGACCTTAAGTACCGGTGTTCCACCGGCTTTCAGAAGCTCTGTCGTTATTCCGTCTTCCCCCGGTGCCTTGTTATTTTTAAGCTCTTGAGAGCCGTTCGAATCTCGTATAGGCTGACGTCCGGAATGTCTTCTGTGTAGTGTCGGGTTAGGCGGGCTCTTGCATCGCTAGTTGTGCCTGTAGTAGAACTTTGCGATGTGGTGTACAGTTGTCCATAGAACTTCTCGAGCTCTCGTAAAACTTCTGGCTTACTAATAATATTATTATAAAGCGAGATGAAATCCAGGTTACAAAAATTTCAGTAACGGCTAGTTCGTTTCAGCGGCTACTTCGTTGTTACTAGCTTCAGTTTTATAATCCTTTATTCTTACACAGTTCATCACGATATCCTGTGGTGGTTGTGCACTTAGCTGGATAACGCCAAGCTATCCTCAGAAGCTCAAACGATCAACGGACGAACTAACTAAGTCTAAATATGGAAATATTAAAATATTATAAATATATATAACTAAATAATTTCTCTAACCATTATGAGTACCTACAAGTACATGTACACACCCTGTAGCAAACAAAAATGCATTTGTCAAAAAGCGCGGTATATGATTTGTTTTTGTAATATCAAGATGAAGTTTCAAGCAAGTGGCACTACGTGGTAAAAAGTTTCATACAAACGTATTAAGTGATTTAGCTATAAGCTTCTATATTTCAGCTTTCTAGATTTAGCCGTTTCGGCTCGGCGATGATAAATCAGTCAGTCGGTCAGGTTAAGTTTTTTATAAGTATATGATAAATAATAATAATATAACGAATCGTCAGAAAGTTTCTACAAACCAACCTCTCAACTGACATGCAGACACCAAATAATAATGCCCAAGACTCATCAAATCACTTATCATCTGATGCGCACTTGGCTTAGGCCCGTGCGTATTATTCATTTTCCGGCATACAGCCGAGCTGATTAAAATCGAAACACAATAATAATAATAATAATAAATATTGGTGGACAATGTACACAACACCATCTAGCCCCAAACTAATCGTAGCTCGTATTATGGTGACCAGATGACTGATAGAATACTTAATATATTTTTAAATACATACTTACTTATGATACTTTACAAAACCCAGACGCAACAAACATCTATGTTCATCACACCAATGTTTATCCTGGGACGGAACTGAACCTTGAACCTACAGCGCAGAAGTCATAGCGACTAACAAATGAGCTGAGAATCAAGTATAAATTTTGTTCCTGAAAATATTCCTGACATCTTCAGGATGTTCCTGAAGTAGTAATTAAAAAAATAGACGTGTAATTATTATTAATTAGTAGGCGCTTGCACTATTAGCTAGGATCACCAAGTATTTTTTCTTGTAAATATCAATATTATTTTCTACTTTACAGAACCAAGTCATAAGCCGAAACTACAGGGGTACAGGGTTACAGGATTGAAATTTGGCACAGACATTCTATGAAAGGTGTTCTTTCAAAGAATGAATTTTAGAAAGTCCGTTCTTAGTGAGCACTAAGACTTTCTAAAATTCAACCCCTAAGAGGGTGAAAGAGGGTGAAAACGTTTGTATGAAAAATCGTATATCGTAAATCTTATAGATAATAAGACAATAATAAGATTTTTTTTCGTACAACCTCTAAACAATGGTGCAATAAAGGGTTTTAAAATTTGTATGGGGACTATTTAATGCGAGATGCGATTTGCTTTAAACTTGGTTTGTATAAGTACCTATTATACTAAATAAATAGATACGTATTTCAGCATTTTACAAAACAACCATGAAAAAGGGGTAAAATGGGAGCTACTACTATTAATTTAGGGGCATTTTTACGCGTAGTGTGATTTGCGTAAACGTTAAATACTAAATACATTTTCGTGTGTTTCAAAGTTTCTTAAGACAACCCTAAAAAAAGTGTAAGTACAATTGGGCGTTTTAAATTTGTAAGGGGTTTTTTAAACACGGGGTTTACCTCACGTATCGACATTGTTTCAGGGTGAGTTTGATCCGCGGTCCGCTCATAACCGCTCGAGCTAACGGTTCGCTGGTGAAGATTCTCTAGCTAGATGAATCGAAACAGTGTCGGTGCCTCCCATCGATAAAATAATACGTGAGTAATACAACTCACGAATGTTTTAAATGTGAAACGTACGATTTGCTTAATACTTAGTTAGCATACCTTATATACAAAACAAAAGTGCTTTTTCAACAACAAAACTAAACAGGCCTTAAAAGGGGATGCTACGTGGGTTTAAAATTTGTATGGGGACTTTTGTAGCACAACATGTGATGCAGTCCCTTTCATTTGGTTTGTATAATTTAAAGACAAATTGAATAGACACGTCTAATAATGGTATAAATAAATAAAAATACGACTTCGGCTTAAATTACAACCTTCTTTGGGGCATTTAAAAAAATTAATACAGCGTGTTTCCTTCTCGGTTGTTTAAAACTTGTCGGCAAGGATTCTGCATGGAGTCGATTAGGTTATTGATTTCCTCTTGGGGCAATTGGTCCCAGTGGATCTTGAGCAGATTTTTTAGCTGTTGTTCCGTTAAAACCCCATCAATATCTTTCAGGACCCTTTTCTGGAGAATATCCCACACATGCTCAATGGGATTCAAGTCAGGCGATTGACCTGACCGTGGCAAATCGCGTATATTTTCGCCCTGTAGCCATTCTTGAGTCCGTCTCGCTGTGTGCGGACGGGCATTGTCGTGCCGTGTCGTGTCGCACATAGAGAGCTAGCACATGTTCCACATAATTTTCAGCATTCAAATTGCCATTTATAAAAACGATATCGGTTTTCCGGTTTTTAGCTATTCCAGTCCAAATGCTAGAATAGCTGGAATAGAATAAAAACCGCAATTCAACCCGATACAGCGGTTCGACAGTAATGGTTTTCCATTACTGTTGAACCGCTGTATGGGTGGACTTCCTGGATTCTTCTAGTATCAGATTTAAACCCGAATCGAGATTCGTCGCAGAATAAAATTTGGTCCCATCGGTTTTGCGGCCAAAGCACGCGTGGTCTGCACCATTAAATACGACGAGCTCGATTTCCGTGACGGATCTGGGGACGACGTACACGTAGACCATACTCTCGTAGTCTGTTTCGCACAGTTTGTTGACAAACAGCGGGACCATCAGCATTCTGTAGCCTTGATGCGATCTCTTGGGCGTCAGCTTTGATTCACGTCGTAAAAGTTGTGTTGCTTAGACTTTTTTGATGTGTATATTTAAGGGTTTTTCAAACAAACCCTTAAAAAGCAGTGCAATGGGGGTTTCAAATTATAAGGGGACATTTTAGTGCGTTGTGCGCTTCGCTTTGTTCGTGTAACTTTTTTTTTTAAATGCTTATTAATGTTTATAATTTTAAGGTATGGAACATTATAAACTACATTTGCATTTTAAGCAACTGGACAACATCATAACTAGGTATTAGGGAAAATACTTAATTTTCAGATACGGGATAAGCACTTTGCTAAGGAGTGGAACTCATTGCCAGCGTCTAACTTACGGGTCATTATAATCTCGGGAGCCTGGATCATTATTAACTATACCAAATAAGCAACAGGACTGTGGGAAATAAAACCTTATATAAAAAATACTTACTTTTCAAACACGGTCTTAGCACCAGTCTATGTTACTAAAGAGTGGGGCTTAATCTATATTACATTTGATAGAAGTACTTATTGTTTGTAAGTTTGTTTGTGGTTTTGCGAGTATTAAATGTAGACGATTATCTTTTATCGTTACTTCTAAGACGATTTAAAAAAAAAATCACTGATAGATAGCTAGAACCCCGAATGCTTCAAGTGTTTTAATTTGATATATTTTTATTCATAAAACGCGCGGACGAAGTCGTGGAGAGAGGACAGCTAGTAATTTTATAAAAATCTAGTACTTTACTGTGATGTGAGTGGTACTGTGAAGATACAAGTTAAATGTAATTTTAAGTTGATATGTAAAGGTTATTATTTATTTGCATTGATTGTAAAACGAAGTCCTTTAAAAAATGTCTTAGATAATAAATATAATAGTAAAAATAAACAAAGTCATCAAACGTACGAAGCATATGGGGCCCAATCAACATCTCTCGGGCTCCAAGTCAACCTCACCTGCAAGCGGCGCGCCCTGCCAAACAGCGAACGAGGCTCTGACGAAACACCCGCCAACATGCACCTGACCAGCGTGGCGGGTTATGGTCCAAAACCCCTTATGAATTACAACAATACGCCAATACCCCAAGTGCCTGGCGACTCCCAACAGTTCTGATGGCACTGACGGATTACTGTGGAGTCAGGGGTCAGATGAATCTCCGGGTGGGATCCAACCGTAAAATGACCAAAGCGAAAAACGGATACTGAAACTTTGCTTAACATAACGTTAGAACATTGAAATCAGATGAAAGATTACTAGAATTAGATAACGCACTTGCAGAAATAAAATGGGACATCATCGGATTAAGCGAGGTTAGAAGACTGGGAGAAGATAAAATTTAAAGAAAAAAAAATATATTTTATTACTGTGGTGAAACAGCGGGCCTAGCACGGCACGAGGAGAAATAGTCTTTCCACCTTTTTATCCACCTGTCAGTGGAAATACACCACCACCTGTCCACCACAGGTGGATAAAAACGGGGGAAAGACTATTTCTCCTCGTGCCGTGCTAGGCCCGCAGGAAGTTATACGGTGTAGGGTTTTTAGTAAACAAAAAATGGAAAGACAATATACAGGAGTTCGTCCCTTATTCAGAAGAATAGCAGTACTTAAATTTAAAACAGCTCAAAAGAAAACGTTTACAGTTATACAGGTGTATGCACCGACAACAAGCCACTCGGCTTACAAGGTGGAAGACTTCTACGAATTACTTAATGAAGCCTGCGACAATCATCGAGGGTCTTGGAACATCTTACTGGGTGATTTCAACGCCAAAATTGGTCAAAAACAATCGACAGATAACACAATGTTCTGGGCCCGCTTAGCTTAGGCACACGAAACGAGCGTGGTGAGCGCCTTATTCAATTTGCATTCGGGCAAAGGTTGGCTGTCGGCAATAGTTTCTTTTTAAAAAACCAGAACTTAGGTGGACTTGGGTCGCTCCAAACGCAAGAACCAAACGAGATTGACTATGCACTCATCTCAGATCGCAGCTTATTCACAGGCCTTTAAGAGTCACTCTATCTTTTAACGTAAAACTGCACCGTAAGAATTTATTTACAAATAAAATTAAAAAAGTAAATAAGGAATCATTAATAAATTGTTAAAACACATTTAATTTGGAATTAAAAAATAGTTTTAGCTTACTCAACATGGAATGAATTAAAAAATTGCAAGTAATAAAATTAAACAAACACCGCGTAATAAGAATAAATTATCAGACCACACTATAAAGTTAATAAATAAAAGATTAAAATTAACAACAGCTCGGAATAGTTTCACACTTAAAACCAAAGATATGGAAGTGAAAAGAAATATTTAAAAAAAATGAGTATATGTATATAATATTAGCCTAATAGAAAATGCCCTAAGCAAAAACCGTTTGTCAAAGATAGCGAAAAGAGGAATCGCAAAAGGAAAATCTTGGTTTAAAGACACGCACGGAATCAAACATAAAAAAATGCACGTATGTACAGATTTCTATACACGTCGGCGGGACGAGGCTGTCAAACCTTCGTTTCGCGATGACATTGTTCTTTTTTCATCCTCTGCCCACGAGCTACAGAGCATGCTTGAAGACTTAAGTGCTAAAAGCCTCGAGATCGGACTAAAAATGAATATGACAAAGACCAAAGTCATGACAAACACAACCAAGCGTAAAATCATTGTATTTGGGCAGGATATGCAATACGTCACTGAATACCTTTACTTGGGCCAGAAGGTCTCCTTCGAGTTCCGCCAAAAGCAAGAAATAGCAAGGCGGACAAAAAATGCATGCAGGATCTACTGGTAGATCCCATAAAGATCTTATGAAGAGCACTCTTCCGTTATCATTAAAATGGAAGCTAATGTATACGTGTATCCCTTACAAACATACAAAAGTCCGAACTCGTGATTTGTCAACGGGCGATGGAGCGCAGCATTCTCGTACCGACCGCATACGCAACATAACTCTGCGCTCCAGAACCCTAATTGCTGATGTCGCTCGAAACGTTGCGAAGCTTAAGTGGAGCTGGGCTGGTCATGTCTGTCGCATGCCGGATGAGCTGTGGGCTTAAATCACCACTCAGTGGAGCCCTGGTACAGCGAGACGGCGCCGTGGTAGACCCAAAAAGAGATGGCGAGATGATCTCGACACCTTTCGACCAGACCTTTTCGACCAGCTTGGGTCCAAACAGCTCAAAACCGAGATGACTGGAGAGGCCTTTGCCCACCAGTGGCACACAATGGGCAATCGTAATCGTCCAGTCATAAAACATTGCTGTTTGAATTTTTATCCCGCCCGTATAAAAAAGTCTAAAACCCATATTATTAGTCCACGTATGCCAGTTAATAAATTTCCTAACAACATTACAAATTCAATCACACGTACGTATTAATTACGTTATTTTGTAATTTGAGTGTTCTGTGCCAGGTACAAATCCCAGGTTTTTAAAAATCGATGATTTTAATGAAAACATACCATCGTTCGAACTTTACATTTCCCTCCACATTTTTTTAAGAGCTAAATTGAATTGTCGTTATTTATTGAAAAATGAATCTGCGTCGGTTTTTTACGATTATTAATGTGATCTAAAACTGGATGATTCGTTTGATCGTTTTCAATTGGTATTTATGGATGAAGGCCCTTCTAAAACAACCATCTACCGTTGACATAACGAATTTAATCGCGGTCTAACTTTGGGGATGAAGAAAGAAGTGGTTGTCCTTCGACAGCTGTTACCGAGAAAAACGTGCTAGCACTGAAAATGTTAATTCAAGAAAACAGGCGAATTACGTACTAAGAGATTCAACATATATATTGCAGGTTGGATCGGGAAGCGTTTTGGTAAGAACAAACGAACGAACTAACGTTTCAAAACGAACCAAAGCGTAACAAAATGAAGAGATCGAGAAGCGCAGGGAAAATTTTAATCGCTAGTTTTTTCATTTTGACGGGGTATCCGGTGTCAATTTCATTACAAAATCAAAGCAGCATCAACGCCGAATAGTATATATTATGAAATGCCTGCCAGAAGTTTTCACTGAAATGAGCAACAAGCGACCGAACACACCGCAGGCTTCACAACGACAACGCGCCCGCGCAGTCAGCGCTCAAGGCACTTCCTTGACACCACACCAGTCAGTCTTCGGTCCTTAAGGTCCTGATTTGACACCGTGTGACTTCTTTTTATAAAAAATCATAAAATAAATTAATATTTCTTATAAAATAAAAAATCAACTGCATGCAAGGGATACAGTTTTCATCGCCGGAAGATGCGTTAACAGCGTTTGAGAAGGCAGTAGAAGAGGTATCGCGGCGGACTGGAAAATTGTATCGAAAGTTGGTTTAGACGCTAGTGGGGGGATTTCTTTGAAAAGATTTGAAAGATTTAATAAAAATATTTTATCCATATAAGTTGGTTTTTCAGTTTCTCAAAACTTTCTGCGTGTCCCACGTACTACTAATTGATATATATATATATATATATATTGTATGATAATCTGCGGAAACTTTCTGTAATATCAAGGTTTAAAGTGGTTCCTTCATCCCGACGTCAGGATTGCTATCTTTCATAGGTCATATAACTTGAAAGCAGCAAGTATAATAATAAAAATTCCAGGACGAGGTCTACTAAATTATCTAGAACACTTCTAAATAATTGCAATGTCTAAGGTTTAAAATTTTACCTGGCTTGTTAAATCTGCCTGAGGGTAACTACTGATGCAACCATTTCCTTTCGATAAAATTCAAGTTAAACTGTAACAAATAGGTTGACAAACCTCTAGATTGAATGTAGCCCGCAAACATAACGTGACAATGACGTTTCTGAATGATTCTTATTAAAGACATAACACATAGACGGTGGTCGTAGGGCATTGAAATTTGGAAGATATATTTATTTTGGTTCGAGTATATTTGAGGTGTACTAAGAAGGGATAAGGAGGTGAAAAACATTTGCATGAAAAAATGTTTTCCTTGATCTTACAAATTGAATACAAAGTATACACATCATACATATCAACACATTTATTTCAAAAATATTTTTTGAATTTCGGACTGTCCATACTTCTACACAATTGTCGGAGTACTTTAGAAATTGAAAATACTTTTGAAAATATATAAGAAATTTTGCAGAACACGATTCTAGCCATTTTGAATTTGTCTATTACACATTTGGCGTGTAAGCTACTAAAGCAATTTGGACAGAATTTTCACTTTGTTAGCTTAATTAGGAGGTTACTGAGTGAGATATGTTTCACAACGCTACCAACTCCTAATAAGGGGACATAAATAGAGGGTTAATATTGGTATGAGAGAGAGTTCATATTAACGCGTGAATCTTCAAAATTTCAAACAATTTTGTTTGTATCTAAAAAATTACCTAAAATATTATGTTCTCAATAAAGTTCATTTATTATTATTGTTACAAACACGCGTTTCACAAGATTCACAACTAAAACGCACTGACGTAGTTAGCGAGCAAATCAGTTTGTCAATAGTCAATCATGAAAATAGAGTTAAAATATAAGTTTATAAAATGAGTGTTAATTGTATTTAACATGTAAGTATTGTACGGTACAAAAAATATATTAAATAAAGGTAGTTAATTGAAATTTAAACCTATTGAAAACTTAAGTATTGTTATTTTAAGTGTTATTTTAAAATATTATTCATTTAAAATTAGGGTGTTAATTGATAAAATAATAAATTATCATTTTAAATCAGCTTTACAGGTTCTGAATCAATTATGGAGCAATTTTTTTTTAAAAAAGCCTAGTTTTAGGATGAAAATATGTCGCCATTTTTCCAATATATTTTTAATTGATCGAGCGAGCGATGACCTCTTAGTTGAATTTTCCACTGGGACGAAATAGAAGATCTGTGTAGAGATAACACAAATACAATTTGATTATTACGGGGGATTGTAGGGTTCTGTCACAAGTCCATAGTGACAGACGGAAAGTGAAACGGACATAGTCACGCTATGTCCGTTTGTCTGTTGTTTGTCTGCCTCTATTCAGAGCTCTTGCTCACAGGCTATTAGATTTATTGTGATGAAATTTTGCACGGTAATAGGTACGTATGCGTATTAGTGGCTCCTACAATGTTATAAAAATCAAACCCAAAAAATGGTTTTAGAGGAAGGCACTTTCTCTACATATAAAAGATTTATAGTTTTACTATGCTGTATTACTACCTACGAGTATCATATGGTTGAGATAACGTTGGATATGTCCTTCATAGATATTAGGTGGCAGCTAAACGTTGAGACGAGTCGCACCGTCGTAAAGTTGCTTGCCTTGTGATTGCCGAAATGCAAAATTCCTAGGAATTGCATGATCTAATTTCACAATCTCCTTTTCACAACAGGACAAGCAGTTATACCTAAATACAAATTCACCTCTCTCCGGGAACGCAAGTGATAACTGACTTGTTTTATGGTCTTCTAAACACTCCAAGCTTCCCCTAAGCATGAACTCCGTGGCCAGTGTGAAAGTGCCTCAACAGATAGCGAGTTCAGGTAGGGCGCTGCAGGAGTAACCTTGGCAAATGGGGCATGATTAGCGAAAACGACACGCGGTGTCATTGTGGTGCCAGGTGCAGTCTATGTCACACGTACTTTTGTGTCCATCTTGGCCCGACTTACGCACTATGGGTGCATGAGTCTGATCTGATGTCCTCTGATAATGTCGTAGATATGTGGCTACCTACTGGTCAAAAAATAGGATGTAACAAAGATACGAAAAAAGAAGAAAAAGAAGCTGATGTATCGCTCAGTACCATTCATATCTCAGTAAGTCTACCATCCTCACGAACAAAGCGCTTTGCTTACAGCCAAGGATTGGAATGCTTTGAACGTCGTCTGTCTTTTCTGAAAACTACAATCTGGGCATCTTCAAGTCAAGAGTAAATATAGGTGTCTTCTAGACCTGCGTTCCTCATCGTCGCTTAACATCGTGCAAGATCGTGGTCAAATGTAGGACTATCTATGGCATAAAAATATTTTTGCAATTTTTTTTGTTTTACGATGTAATTGAGATAAAGCTCCTAAAAAGTTCAAAATTATGTCCCGAATCTAGTGACCTAAACCCCAGCGAGTACTGTTCGATAACACTGTAATGGGAATTAGCAAGGTGGTACTTAGGTGTACTCATAGATAGGTACCTAAGACCTTTGCAGCCTTTGTCTCTCTGAAACGATTGCAAATAGTAAATTATTTAATTATTGTGCATTATGGCATTATAATCAGTATAGATCGGCATAATCTAAGATAGGAAGTCTACGGAATTTAAGATATGAACATCAGCTACCTCGATTAAATTTAGCACTAACTTATGAGTTAGTGCTAAATTTAATTTGAAAGCTGAGCGATTTCAAATATTTTTTATTAGATTCATATTTGGCTTGCCTTAGTAAAATCACATTTCTGAATCCTGAAATGGACTTAAGTGGTTACCTAATTGTCTTCGTCAAAATGCTCGGATCCTAACTTTTCTTACAGCCTTATTATACGCTTTATATTAGCTTCACTTGTGTTTATGTTTGTATGTTTGTAACCGAGTCCTTAGGATGCGATTTTGACCCACTTTAAACGGCCAGATTTCATTCAAATTTTGCACACCTGCCAAAGACCGATGACAATGCAATAATTTGAATAAAAGAAAAAAAAATAAAAAATATCTGATTAAGTAAATAGTTACTTATCGTGAAACTAAAAAGTAGAAAATAAATAATACCTTAAAAAAACCCAAAACACGCTGTATAGAAAACCAAGCTAAAAAGTATAAAATACATTTTAATAAATGTAATTTTAATAATGCTTTCTTACTTACATCTATTAAAAAATATTTTCTATTTTTTAGTTTGGTTTTCTATATACAGCGTGTTTTTTAGTTTTTTTAAACTATTATTTATTTTTATTCCTACACTCCAGTCTACCTTAACTTAAGGATGTGTTGAGTTCTTCATGTTTCCGAACCCCTATCCTTACATTATTCTGATACACTGCAGCCAAAAACTAGTAGTAGATACATTGTTTATTTAGTTTATTATTATTGTTAATCAATTATTATTTTACGCTGCAGGCTTTGGAATGAACTCCCTGTCTCCATCTGGTATTCTAAATCCTTACAAATTTTCAAAGACTGAGACTGAGAATTAAAGGAATTCTCAGCCGAGGCCGAGACAACTATGTGTCGGTCGAGTGTTTATAAAGTATCAAACGTATGTGTTTACAAATATATGTACACTGCCGGCCAAAAGTTTGAGATCACTGCAAAAATCTTTGTCACCAATAAAATATATCGAAGTACACATTATGATAAAGAGCTAATTTGAGCACCTGCGTATTTTATTATTATTAAGCATGCGCTACACGGTTTGATACCACAGTTTCTACCAAGGTGACCTTGGTAAAAACATGTTTTAAACCGTGTAGATAGTGGTTTTAAACCAAATTTCGCATGACCTTTATAAATAAATAAATAAATGATCCCGGACATTTAACACAACATCATCTGGTCCCAAAGTAAGCAGAGCTTGTGTTATGGGTCCACATGACTGATATACTACTCATATACTTTTTTTTTTTGGAAATACATATTATACATAGAAACACCTAGACCCGAGACAAATACTTGCAGATCGTACAACATTTGTCCCCCGGCGGGAATCGAACCCGCAACCTTCTGCATCTCAGGCCCTTTTTTTTTATTTGAATTTTAAAAAATCAGTAGGTAGGTACTTATAAAAAATAAAAATAATAATTCCGGACATTTCACACAACATCAACTGGCCCCAAAGTAAGCAGTGCTTGTGTTATGGGTACCACTTGACTGATTTCTACTTATTTAGTTTTTTAAATACAAACATATTATACATAGAAACACTCAGACCCGAGACAAATACTTGCAGATCGTCCAAACATTTGTCCCACGGCGGGAATCATACCCGCAACCTTTTGCGTCTCACCCGGGCCCACTGCGCCAGAGGACGTCTAAAAAAATTCAAGTGATTTTTTAAACAATTAATAATCAAAATCAAGTACCGGCAAACAATGTTCAAATCAAATGAAAACACCACGCACACTCAAGTCGAGAATTCAGCAACAAAATTAGAGATGTCAATTTGACAGCCACATGACAACAGTTTTGACGTTGGCAACCTGTATAACATGACATCTGCGCTTAGATTTAAGGCCATGTTTACGCTTTATGTCCCTAAACTTCGTTTTCGTAAATGCGATCAAATTGTAGCCGGTGAAATCCGTTTAACGAAAACCAAGATTAGAATCGAACTATAAACTCGATTAAGCAAAACGTAGTTTAACTAAACTTGGTTTCGAATACAAATGGTGAAATCGGCCCTTAGTGTGGAACTAGATGATGTTGTGTTTAAAAAGACACTTAATAAAAAAAAAAATATTAGTTTCTGCCCGCAGGATCGCACGTATGGTACATACAAAAAAAGTAACGTATATGCAATTCCAAGTCATAGACTACATCTATACCAGGTTTCATCTAAATCCGGTCAACCGTTTTGACGTGATTTAATAAAAAATTAATGTATTTTTTATGCATAAGTAATTTAAAATAAAATATTAGCATACTGTACTCCTTCACTATATAAACTATAAGTGTGTCCACGCACATTTTTCGTAAAATGGGATACAAAGTTTTTGCTTCACATATTAATATATTCATTATAAAGGGTCTTCCAATAGGCACGTCCGAACTTTGACAGTTGGTAGCGGCCATCTTGTTGAAGCTACATCTGTCGAATTGGTTGTAATTTATTCATTCTGTTTTGCCAAATCATCATGGATAGCTATAGCATTCAACAACACGTGCAAATGATAAAATTGTTTTATCAAAATGAGTGTTCTGTTCGGGCAACGCACCGCGCGCTTCGCCCATTTTACGGTCGCCATAATCGTCCTACCGAGAGGACTATTCGTCGTGTGGTGGATAAATTTGAGTCCACTGGTTCGGTAAATGATCGACCAACACCCGTACGTCAACGAAACGCAAGGTCTGCCGAAAACATCGCCGCTGTCCGTGAGAGTGTGCAGGAGAATCCGAGGCAGTCGATTTCGCGTCGCTCACAAAAACTCGGCCTTTCACAGACCACAACTTGGCGAATTTTGCGTCGTGACTTGGGCCTGCACCCGTATAAAATTCAACTCACCCAGGAATTGAAGGTAAACGACCATAGACAACGACGTGTGTTCGCTGAATGGGTACTGGAGCAGTTAGCAACTGACCGTAATTTTCACAGAAAAATTATCTTCAGCGATGAGGCCCATTTCTGGATGAATGGGTACGTAAACAAACAAAATTGTCGAATTTGGGACGATACCAATCCACATGAGATCCAAGAGCGTCCAATGCATCCCGAAAAAGTTACAGTTTGGTGTGGGTTTTGGGCTGGCGGCGTCATCGGGCCATATTTCTTTGAGAACAACATTGGCCAGGCCATCACTGTCAACGGCGAGCGCTATAGGTCGATGATTACCAACTTTTTTTGGCATGAACTGGATCATCTGAACACCAACGACATGTGGTTTCAACAAGACGGCGCTACGTGCCACACAGCTCATGCCACATTGAATATTCTGCATGAGAGATTTGAGGGCATGGTCATCTCACGTGGAGCTGATGTGAACTGGCCACCGAGATCTTGTGACTTAACCCCGCTAGACTTTTTCTTGTGGGGTTTTCTTAAGTCGCAGGTCTATGTGAATAAACCACAAATCACAGCGGCCCTCAAAGCCAACATAACCTATGCCATAAGTCAAATTCAGCCTGATTTATGCGCAAAAGTCATGGAAAATTGGAAATCTCGCATGCGCTCCACCCAGAGAAGCCGTAGCGGACATTTGAATGATGTCATATTCCACACATAATGGCATCACTACATCATTCAAATAAATAAATAATTTTGATAATATATCACACACACTTTGTTTTATTTAAATTTAAAGATAGGACACGCTTAATGAAAGACCCTATAGGTTAAATTAGGCTACTTTTCGCAATCTTGTCCATCGCACAACAAAAATTTAAGCCCAGACAGATATCAGCTATTTTCTGCAACACAATTCCCACATATTATTGAATTATGCAACGTCCTTAAATATTTTTTAACTTGTTATACATTTTGTCATAGAAATATCGGGAAAGGATGTCTTGTTTATGGTCCCAAATTAATTCATTTATTTATTTTTAGTTGTTAGATGGTTTTCCATTTTGGCGCGGATTTTGAGTTTCATCTGTTATTTAGATTAAATGCAGTGCTGTTTTTAGTTGGGTTGGGTCATTATCTAGTTTGTATTGCGAATTTCGTAATGGACAAAAACCTCGAACATAATTTGTCTTAAATTTTGCATCGCCAATGGAATTTCGTGTTCGGGAGTCCCTGAAAATGTTACAAAAGGCTTACGGTGAATCGACTTTATCAAGAACACGTGCTTATGAGTGGCACGAAGCGTCCAAAAGCGGTCGAGATGTGATGGAAGATTTGCCGCGCTCTGTCAGGCCATCAACGTCTTCAACTGAAGTTAACATCTCAAAAGTCAAGGAACTGAAACTGCCTGAAAATCCGCTGAACTTTTTAAGACCATAAAGAATATGATTTGAGCGTTATTTCAGCGTCATGCGGCGTTTAAGAGAGCAAACTGTCGACGAAAAAGGCCAGATTTGTAGAAAGAAAATTCTTTAATTGTAAACTACGATAACGCGCCTTCGAACATGGCCATCATTAAGGACGAATTTTTGACCAAAACTCAACAAATACCATCGAGCAACCACCTAATTCACCAAATATGGCTCCAGCCAACTTCTTTCTTTCTTCTTTCCTAAACTCAAATTACCACTTCGTGGCAACCGTTATCATTGAGAACTGAACTCAATGTTTTGATTATTGGATTATCAGTTTGCGTAAATGTATCGTTTCTAAAGTGAGCTTACTTTGAAGGCGATAAAATAAATTTGAATGAATAACTAACATTTTGTGTATTATTGATCGTTTTCCGGTACTTTCTTGACAGAGTAGTATATATACTAATATTACAGTAATGTTTTGTAATGGGGGTCTCAGCGCAGATCATTTTTAGGGTTCCGTAGCCAAATGGCATAAAACGGAACCCTTATGGATTCGTCATGTATGTCTGTCCGTCCATATGTCACAGCCACTTTTTTCTGAATCTATAAAAACTATACTGTTGAAACTTGGTAAGTAGATGTATTCTGTGAACCGCATTAAAATTTTCACACAAAAATAGAAAAAAAAAACAATAAATTTTTGGGGAATGTTTTTTCATCAAAGCCATACGTATGTACGTATGGGTAGGTCTTCAAAAATGATATTGAGGTTTCTAATATCATTTTTTTCTAAACGGAATAGTTTGCGCGAGAGACACTTCCAAGTGGTAAAATGTGTGGTAAAATGTTTTTTGCAACAACAATATGCCAATATTACTTTTTGGAGATATTAGCTTCTTTAGCTATCACAAGCCTATATGGGTTTGCATATAGCTAGACCTAAATCCCATCATTTAGGTACCTAATTATAATGTTTACTTATTAATAACTTAATTTAAAAAATACACTATTATTAAAACATTGATCAATGTTACAACGAACTACAAGAACTTTTATATTATGTTACTTGCTGCTACGGAACTCGAGCGAAAGCGGAAAGGGCGAGTTCGACTCGCACTTGGCCACTTTTTCTAATTGTATTAAGATCTCTTTGCACATAATGAAGGAACCCCTCTCTAACCCTATCTCTCTCTCTAATTCTAACCCCTCTCTAAAAAACGAACCCTACATATCGCACACCCAGATCTAAACAGGTATTAACTCAAAATTTAACTTTTTTTAGAAAAGCTGAAAGACTGATTACAGTGTTTCTGTGCACTGCAGGAGTTTTTTGTATAAATTAATCCTTTTTATATATAGTTAGAAGAAAAATACTATAGGAATATCGTCTTTTACTCCAGTTTTGGGGTTGAAAATTGGATTTTTGTAGTTGTTTCCCTACTGCTCAACAATGTATTTATACTTGTTTTGTTATTTTGAGTTAAGCCCGTGTTGGTGAATTATGTTTTTAGTTGGCTCTCTTTTGATGAGGCAACATAAATTCAAATTGTAATAGAATTGGTAAAATGTATATTTAGTCCAATTTATAGAGCGGTCTGTAACCAACAAATAGGGGTATATTGGATGATAAATTAGCAAAAAACACTAGAAATACTGAAATCATTAAAGCTTTTTTATAATAACACTTTTTGATAACTATTAATTATAAAAGTATATACAAACAATTAAAATTTTCTCATTAATTTAAACACATCTAAAAATACAGAAACTTTTGAATCGTAAAAAACAATTTTATTTTATAAATTGCACATCAAAAATCACATTTGACTTATATTTAAGTATGACCTTTCGCTTGTTAATTCGATTTTAATAACGCCATTATTACTAAACGGTACTCGGGACTCTGTTAAAACTCAGAACACTCAGAATTCCGAGGTCAACCAATCATAGCATTAAAACTGTACTTATTTGAATAAGGTTTTAAGTATCGTTGTGTACTTATGGGTGCCATACCCTTAAGTACACAACATAGTATACAACAACACCTAAAACTTCTACTAGACTAATTTACTAAGATTGTTTTTTAATACCTATTACAAGATAAAACGATACCAAAAGCTAATTAATAGGTACCCAACGAAATCATCAACTTTAAACTTATGAAAATAATTTAAATACTTTAAATTTACATTATTAATGTCACTGTGAGGTCATCGTTATTGAAATTTCAATGCCTGAATTATCTGTACCAAATATGTTGTTTTGTAATCTAATGAAGTAGTTAAATATTTTAATAACAATAAAGCAGTTAATTATCATTATCGCCCATTATCGACAATAATTTCAGTGTATGACAGTGTTAAGCCAATTGAAAAAAACGATTAATCTATGGCTTGGCTTTCGCACACAAGCTTTTCTATAGTTTTCCTCAGTAAATGATATTTTATAGAAAAAAGTTATTTTTCTACTATGAGAACCTTAATGTCCTGCCACTTTATTTGCTTTTTCTCTTCATCTATATTGCAATTAATGCTCCACGATTCTTGCAATGTTTTGACGTCATACAATTTATTATTTATTTACTTTAATTAACACGGCACAGTACCAATTACATTAATGAAACATTTGATATTTATGAGCTACTTCTACGACTTTCTAATGTTTTCCTGTCTTTTTTGCTGCGCCCATCACAGTTTTACTGCTGGTGCTGGACTAAGTCAATGATGCAATAAGAGGTACACTCTTATATGGGGTCTTACTTTTGTGAATCAGTCGGAAATTGGGATCCTCATTAAAGTCATCAATACCACTTCCATCACTTCGGATTGGTGAAACATAATAGATTGGTGGACCAGTATTTTGTTGTTTAAACGTACTCGGAATAGATTTATCAATTAAAGATTAGGCGAGATGAGTTTCCTTAAATGAGATGAAGTCTTGATGACATTTTGAAGTCATCTTTCCGAGTTACATGTTGAGTAAGTATGATAGGAGGAGAGAAGTTTTCTTTGGTCCTTTGTTCTACCTTATTTACTAAAAACCGTCCACGTTTCATTGTATGCCTGACATCATTAAAAAAACCATTAATATAACGTTTTCGATCTCATTAGCTATGTTGTAAAATCAGATTTGGCAGAGCCCATCTAAAGAGATCTAACTCATAAATTTATCATAAAAACTGAATAAACTCTGTGGTTGCTAGGATGAAAATAAAATTATATGAAGAGTAAAAGACTCCAATCGCCAATAGCAAAGAAGTTCAATTACATTATTATTTTAAAGAAATATAAGAATTTAAAAAATGGCTCAACATAACAGACTGGACTACAAATTCAAAAATGTTTCAACAATACCGATTTAACTCGAAATGTTGCATTAATAAGTATAAATTTACTCAGCACTAACCATCAAAATGGCGTCAAGTAAAATTAATACTGCTTCGAATATCAACAATACGGTTACAATTCAAAATAACTCCAATTCGTTTAAGACGGGCACTTGCGGGGTGTACGTACCCTCGGGGTGTATATGGTTCCAACATTCATCTTCGGTACCCAAGCCAACCTCACCTGCACGTGGTGCACCCTGCTGAACAACAAACGAGGCTCTAGCGGCTGATAGCGGCATAGCGCAGCCTACATCGGCATAGCTAAATCTTCTGGCCGCCGACGGGCAGCAGCGTCGGCGGTGCGAGAAGCTATGTCATGCGATCCCCAACCCACTTGCCCAGCGTGGGGATTATGGGCATATACCCCCCAATGATGATGAACGCAAGAAGGAAATGGCCCCTAGTTCCCGGCCGCCACGCTATTCCTGGTCATGGTAGCGGCCATGGTAACGGCGGGGCAAGGGGTGCTAAGAATCACCGGGCTACTTCAGGCTACCTACAACAACTGACCCTGGCAACTTATAACAGACGAAGTCTGAGGCTCGACGAACATCTAGCGCAGTTAGAGTGGAGCTGGAAAACATTAGGTGGCATGTCCTGGGGTTGTGTGAAGTCCGTAGAGCGGGAGAGGACTCCATTACCCAAGACTTGGGCCATCTTCTGTACTTCCGCGAGGGTGTCCAAACATCACAGGGTGGCGTAGAGTTTCTCGTCAATAAGGCCCTCTCTAACAACGTTCTAGAAATCTCCAGTGTGTCGACCAGGGTAGCGTACCTGATCCTTCGAATATCCAAGCGGTATGGTATGAAGATCATTTAGGTTTATGCACCGACCTCGGCACATCTGGATGATGAAGTGGAGGATTTGTCTGAGGACATGTTCAAAGCCTTACACAACACCACGAAGGCTCACTTCAACGTTGTTATGGGGGACTTTAACGGCAAAGTGGGAGTCCGAGTTGGCGACGAATCCAGAGAAGGCCCACATGGTTATGGAGGTAGAAATCACAGAGGGCAAATGCTCGTCAACTTTCTAGAGAAGGAGGCGGTCTTCTTGATGAACTCATTCTTTAATAGGAAGCCCCTCAGGAAGTGGACGTGGCGAAGCCCCGACAATGTGACAAAAAACGAGATCGACTTCATCATGACGGATAAAAGGCATATATTCAGAGACCGAGAACCGAGGGTCCAAAGTATTCACATAGCAGCTTGGCAGGAGCCACCTGACGAAGTTAACAACACACGATGGCCGAACCGTACTGTCAAAGCCGGAGATATTATAGAGGTCGAGGACTTCTATGGCCGACTGCACATGCTCCTTGCCCCCAGCGTAACAACCACCATTCCAGAACCACCCTCACCCGCCACTATACCGACGAACTGCCGGAAATCAGCCAAGACGAGATCGTGTTGGCCCTGAGACAGCTTAAAAATGGAAAAGCCCCTGGTGAGGACGGAGCCCTTGTTGTGCAGGAGCTGCAGAGCCACTTCAACTCTTTTCTTCATTGTGGGAGAACTCCAAAGGCGTGGAACGAGAGTTTGGTGGTTCTGTTTTTTAAGAAGGCAGATAAGACTCTTCTTTATAATTACAGACCCATCTCGCTTCTGAGCCACGTTTATAAGCTGTTCTCTCGGGTCATTACGAATCGTCTCGCCAGAAGACTCGAAGAGTTCCAGCCACTGGAACAGGCCGGGTTTCGCGGAGGATATAGCACCATAGACCACATTCAGACACTGAGGCAGATCATACAGAAGTCCGAGAATATAATCAGCCCCTGTGTCTGGCTTTTGTGGACTATGAGAAGGCCTTTGACTCTGTTGAAACCTGGGCTGTTATGGAATCCTTGATGCGATGCCAAGTAGACTATCGTTATATCGAAGTGTTGAGATGTCTTTACGAAGCCGCCACCATGAGTGTCCGAGTGCAGGACCAGCAGTCTAAGCCCATCCAACTGCGCAGAAGAGTGAGATAGGGAGATGTAATATCTCCGAAACTGGTCACAAGCGCGCTGGAGGATTTGTTTAAGACGCTGGACTGGAAAGGTATGGATGGGCATTAACATAAACGGCGAGCACATCTCACACTTACGATTCGCAGATGACATAGTCTTGCTGGCGGAGTCGTTGGTGGAGGAGCTACAACGAATGCTGGACGGCCTAGCATCAGCCTCGCGGGCGATAGGTCTCGGCATGAATTTGGATAAAACCAAAGTCATGGTCAATGACCAAATTGATCCGAGACCTGTTGCTGTTAATGGTCACCTTCTTGAAGTTGTTTCGCAATACACATACCTCGGGCAGATTTTGCAGTTAAGTAAAAACAACTTTGAGAAGGAGGTCAAGAGGAGGATTCAGCTGGATTGGGCAGCGTTTGGTAAACTACGTCGAGTTATCTCGTCACCCATACAGCAATGTTTGAAAACGAAAGTTTTCAATCAGTGCGTCCTACCTATTATGGACATACGGAGCTGAAACGTGGACACTCACACTACGGCTAGTCCACCAGTTTAAAGTCGTTCAGCGAGCTATGGAACGAGCTATGCTCGGGGTTTCTTTGAAGAATAGAATCCGGAACGAGACTATCCGACATAGAACTAAAGTTGTCGACATAGCTCAGAGACTTAGTAAGCTGAAGTGGCAGTGGGCTGGCCATATCTGCAGAAGAACCGACAACCATTGGGGTAAACGAGTTCTTGAGTGGAGACCGCGGCTCGGCAAACGTAGTGTAGGACTCCCTCCGGCAAGGTGGAGTGACGATCTGCGAAAGGCTGCCGGCAGAAGCTTGATGCGTCGAACTGAAGACAGGGCGCAATGGCGCTCATAAGGGGAGGCCTATGTCCAGCAGTGGACTGCTATGGGCTGATGATGATGATGATGATGATGGGCACGTGCGCACCACTTGTAATGCTGGTTAAGCGATGTCCCTGTTTTGGTGGGAAGAAGCAAGTGTCGCTCGTTTAACAAATGGGGCATTTGGCGTCATCTACCGTAGATAGTGGATATATTTTTAAATCTGTTTTATTGGTCGGTGGTGTGTATTGAGACTAGGAACACGACAGAAAAGACTAGGAAAAATTGCGATTTTTGAGTTGGCGCCCTTTAGACCTAAGTGTGCTAGGTGTATCCTACCTAATAATTGATTATGCTTAAATAAATTTAAATAAGCACTGACTATTAAAAATTGCAGTTGTTTATTTTCAACAAAAATTTAACATTAACTTAATGAACAAAACATTATGCAAAATAGTCCCATCCCAACCCAGCATAATGAATACTGACGTAACAAAGTACATATGTACATATTTTGTTTATATGTGTACATATCGAGTATTTTTATGTTTTTATGTATAATATGTATGTATTTAGAAAAAAATAGTATATAAGTAGTATATCAGTCATGTTGGTACTCATAACACAAGCTTTGCTTACTTCGGGGCCAGATGATGGTGTGTGAAATGACCGGGATTATTTATTTATTACATTTTACATTAGATATTAAATATGGACATCCTTTCTATATTATTGTTGGCTTTGACAAATACTAACCATACCATATTTGTGTTGAAGAAAAATGCTCATTTATTTTAAAAAAATAAGCGATAATCATAGTATTAACACTAGAAATAAAGATAAACTCGCTGTTCCCACGCTCGCTAAAGTTAATAAGTCTTTTATAGGGCAAAGTGTACGCTTCTACAACAAGGTCCCAAGCGACGTGTTAGATTTGTAAATTGGCAAATTTAAAAACGTAATTAAACAGAAACTATCTATTAAAGCATATTATAAAATATCTAATTATTTAGATGACAAAAAAGCTTGGGATGAATCTGCTCCAACTCGTCATCCGTAACAAAATTGGCAAAGATCATACAAAAAAGGGTTAAGACCAGACGAGATTCTTGCCGGATTCTTCTTGGGGTTAGAAGGAACCGGCACCTAGATTCACTAGCATGTACGAAGGCAATTCAAAGTGGCCCTTGTGATTTTATTGAATAAAGATTGTTTTGTATTGTATTGCCTGTAATTGTAAGCTTCTGCATACCTTTGGATTACCTTATCGATCTTATCGAGGTCTCTATGGAGATCGTCATTTCTTATGTACCAATGGGCATTCACTATTTCCCTTAGAAGAATTAATTAATTATGACATAATATTATGATATATGTATATGATATGAAAGTCTATTGTTTTGTTTTATTTTTACCTACTTGATGTTAGATGGCGCTAAGTACCAGTCAGTATTTTTTTTTCCAAATTGCTAATATTATGTTGGAAAAGCAAAGCTTGGAAAACTCAATTCTACCCACAGAGAACGAAGGCTTCTGAAGTTATTAAGGATAAGAATGACTAGTGACTAGTCAGGTCCCGATTCAAAACAACACCAACAATAATAGTTAATACATAATACATTAATTTAGTATGAGGCTTCCATATTTTTTTAAGGTAACAACGCATGTTGTTACATTATAATCTAGTATAACCTCACTTACTTAACTAGAGTTCCAAATTTTATCTCGATAAGACTAATTTCCTGCGAAAAAGAGCTCTCATTAGGGGCGGACAGACAAGCAGAAGCATGTCAAAACTATAAGAGTGACTTGTAGACTTAAAAAAAATAAGGTATTTTAGAAAAAGTAGAACAGACGGTTGCAAGTTGAATGTTTTAATTAGTTTATTCTCTACCTAGTACTTAGTTAGTTGTAAGCTGCAGGTTAAAACGACGTCAACTTTGGGAAAATATGATGATGATTATGGAATATTTTAAACCTCATTTCAAAATTAAATTAAAGAATTTACAATAACTTGTGAAAACATTTAGATATATATGTCATACATTTTAAGTACAAAAGGTACTTAGGATGTAAGCTGTTACTTACTTATAAATAATTTTGGGTGACAGACAAAGTTTCCTAAACGGGTTTCTTTTCCGTATTCAGGGTTTCCAACACCATTAGTGACATAACAGCGAGTTCATTATTTGCTCAAATAATTTCTTGCACCTGGACTCGTTTAGGAAGGATTTGACTTCTATGGTGCAGGATCGAAATAGTCAGAAGAGAGATAAAATTATGTATAATATATTCGCTTATAATAAGAGGGCAATGAATTTGGTAAACATCACCTGAGCTCTCGGTCCAACCGAGTTCACAAGTGATGCGTTCGGCTTATTAAATTTATTGAAATTTCGACAGGACAACGTGTCGGCTCCGCTTATTCAAATATAAAGTATTCATTATAGAGGGCCAAGATATTGAGAATTCTTACATATATGGATACAATTATAAATACACCACAAATTCATACCCACATAGACAGTGTAAGAGTCATAACATCTTCATTCTGCCGTGCGTAGTCAAATCAATAGTCGTAAGTACTGACCTGTACTTACGTTCCTGAGCTATTCCAGACCATGACATTTAAATAAGTACATATGAATCAATCAATTACATACCTAGCCGGTATCAAGAATGAAGATCGTTCTTAAAAGTACAAAAACACACAGAGTTAATAACAAGGTGCATAATTTAAATTGTTTATGGGCCGCCGCCAGCCACAGTGGAATGTAGCTTTATTATCGTTACTTCATGTATAATATCACTGCACTCCTTCACTTGAGACACTGTTACACAATTTTGCACTAGCACATAATCACTGTTCGGATGAGATCCAACACTGCAATCCAAATAAATCACTGCAATCCATTGCTGTTGCGTCTGAGGATTCACTGCGATGGCGGCGGCGGCACCGACAATGGGTGTACTTAACATGCTGTTTCACAGGATTAAAAGACAACACCAAAAAGCAGCCTAAAACCATCGTATCATAGAACACTGTATTCATTTACACATGAAACAAGTATTTTGTTACATTGAGGCGTGATTTTATTTTGAGTTAAAAGAACCAAGAACTCTGTTGCTAGTTGAGCCTAAAGGTTTAAAATGCGATTTCATTTATAATAGCCCAATGCTACATTATTTTATTAGCGGCTTTCTACAGAAACAATAACGCCGCTTAAAAGGCAAAATTACGCTCAATAATATTTTGGTCTACTTTCAGTTTACTGTTATTCGATCTTTTAAAACAAAATTATTTTACTCTACGATACAATGGCTAGACATGAACATGGACTTAAATGGGTAAATAACGCAAAACAATTCAATTAATAAGTAACCTTAACTTTTTATGCTACTTTTTGTGCTATCAGCTTCTTTTTTAAATAATTTTATTATACTAAACAACGTGGTTGTAATCTTATTTGAATTTCGTCGTTATTAGTCCATTTGTGCTAAAGCCGAGTAGATTATAATACTTACGAGAGATGGTACCGTGGAGCAGAAGACGGTGCAGGTACAGAATTCACGGAGGACGAAGAGCCCGAGTAGCCTGAGCCCGCAGGTGAGGAGCCGGCTGAAGGTGCGCCTGCCGTCGATGGTATCGCGGCTGGCTCGTAATATTCCGTAGTGAGCGTACATTCATCCAGAACGTGCTCGGTGTTATGAGCTTTAGATGCTGATTTAATATCCATGAAGGCAACAGTTGCACAGATTCCACTAGCACCGTTTGCGCCAACGCCTGCACTGGCACTTTCTGTTCTCCCCAATAATTTGACATTCTGGACTCGGCCATAGCTGCAAAAGAAAGTAAATTCATTCGAGGACTCAGGAAATGCGAAAGGGGTAGTACTTTGTTTCATGTAGAAGTGAGCGAAGGGTAGGTAGATATTTTGTTGTGATAGCAAAGAAACCTACCTATATTTATTTTAAAACGCGATATTGCTAGTTTTATATAAGGACAAATTGTTTAAAAGGCTTTCTTTTTATAAAATATTTGATGAAACCAATCAAAAATAAACTAGGTACTAACTAGGTACGCAATGTGTTTTCTTGTATCTTATGGGCTCGAACCAATTACACCTGTTTTTAAACAAAAACAGGTGTATTTTAGTGTTCGATTACTTAGAATGTGCACACAGGTGCGGTATTTTAGCTATTGCATAACATAATACAATATAAGAACTTAGAAGGCAGCCTTGGTAGAACCAGTTACTCTTTACTCTACCTACATGTCAAATAGTAATAAAATAAACAAAAAAATAAACTCCACTATCCACGATGACGTCATCATACAGCCAGCGCGCATTTACTCGCCCTCTTTTCCCCTCGCAAGTCGCTATCGCAACATTATAATATCGTCAGATAATCTGCCGAGCAGCCAGCAGCGCGGCTAGGCCGCGGCCATGGCGCCCGAGTCCCCCCTCACCCCGGCACCGAAGCCCACCAGCCAGTTAGACCACCTCAAACACACGCGCACTCGCTCAGTTTGCTCAGTCGAGTTTCACACGGAAACCGGGTGCGGTGAGCGGAGCCATGTTGTAAGACTGTAAAAGTAGAGCTGGCAACGTCGCACCAGACATCGACCGATTTAATCGACACTCGTTATTATTGTGTGTTAGCGTAAGCAAGCTGAGTTTTCTCGTGTCGCACGCATCGCATGTCGTGTGCACAATGTGCCCGTGTATTTAGAACTGAAAAGAGCATAGGTACCTAATAATGTACTAATTTTGGTTAGGTTAAGTAATCTTCAAAATAAAAGCCATCGATTTCAACCTGACTCTGAGGAGTCACGAAGGTTTGATATTCAAAAAAAATAAGAATTTACCTATAAGGCAGTTACTTATAATCTAGTAAAGTTTGGTGTGATAATTTGACTTTCCTCAAATTTCTTCATGTGTGACACATACAAGGAAAGTATTTCTCAGGTACAATAAATAGTGGTAGTAGTTGGTATTGTAGTTATCATAACTTCGTAAAGAATGCAATTTCACGGTAAAACTACCCTGCGAATAAGAGATCTGCTGAGGGTTGGACCGACAGACATACGGACATGGCGAATCTTTAAGGATTGCTTGTTGGACTTCGGACTGTTGGACTTTGTTGAATGTTTATTATGGTACACCATAATAAATATTCAACATATTTAATTAAGTCGGTTTTTAGTTTTCTGTAAAATATAATTGTTTATTATTACTTAGCCTGTTTTTTTTTCAGCCGCACAATGAAATGTATGTAGATAGGTAGAACTTATGTAAAATTATAAATAATAATTTCGTACAAACTAATAATTATTAATTAGATGGAGGTTGTTTCAAGCGGGGTGGGATGAGAACGGGTCGTCCACCGAGCTTGCTTGCGAGACGGAACGAACGGGCCCGGGGGCGCGCCGAGTTGCTTGCGCAGGTCGATAGAGCGAGTGTGTGGGTTGAGAGCTGCCGGCCGGCCATAGCATACATACATTGAGTTTTGTTATAGCTTCAGTGAGACGAGAATAAATGAGTTTTGTTGTATTTAATGTACGTATAGTAATAAAAAGTACACACATACTCTCACCGGAACTTGGCTTATTAGAGTTTGCACAGTAATACAGCCAGTATTCTTAGTTTCGTTATTAACGTACCTTAGAATAAAATAGATAAACGAAGACTTAGTACGGAAAAACAGCATAAACCGCTGTTGCTGTTTTGCTGCTGTCCCTTCGTTACAGTGCGGAGCAAATATTCTATTCTATCCTGATGATGTTTCGAAGAGAAGCGAAAAACTTATCTTAATATCACAAACTTATCTTTGTGAGGTTTTAGTGAGTGAGGTTGAGCTTTTAGTTAACGCTTTGCATAAATTGCGGACGAGTGGGATGTTCATGCATAGGGAGGTCTGCATGGTGTCTAACTAATATAATAGATAATGGATAGAAATTAACAATATTTGTCTATTTCAGCAAAGTCCCACCTGAATCAATCAATCAACTAAAAATCAATCAACATTGTGACAAAATGTTATTTTTTATATATAGCAATTTTGCAAGTCATTTAAGTTTTTTGTTTAATAATTATTTATGCCGGTTAAGGTACGGAAACATCAGAAATAGTCCAGGTCAAGGCAATCTCAAACTGCCGAAAGGTTTTCCTTGACTGTGCCAACCAGATCCAATCCCATCTAATTCCAATCTCTAAGTACAAAGTATGCAAACAGCGATAATTTCCGATGAAAAAAATAAAATTTGTAGTTTTTTGTTTATTATATTGCTAGTAGATTGGATGTAGACTTATCTTAAAAAATATTCTACTGACTTTATCAAGAGTGCTTAAAACTGTATATGTAATGTGATATTTTGGTTTTTGAAAACACATTGATAAAGACGCGAGAGGGATATCTAGGAAGTAGGTATAGGTACATAATATAATTACAATAACTTAGCGTGCAGGAAACATCTAGCTAGGAAAGTAGGTACTATCAAGGTCAACACAATATACATTTGACTTAACAAACAGACAAAATGATACCTTTGGTCCTCAAGTGAATAACGTTTTGAACTGTGACATTGAATAATTTCCATTGCAATAATGATTGTTAACAGCAGTCTTACGAAGTAACGAGTTTATAACAAACTACTTATGGACGTAACGTTATTCTCTCTGCGACTGCAGTCGTTAACTTACAAAATGAATAAACATAACGAGCGAGACTAGCAGAGCCCACCACTTCCCCCCGGTATGTCGGCGCGATAGTGTTGTGCGCAACCCTCCCCTCCCTCCTCACTCCTCACACCCGGTGGTGGGCTGACATCGATCGAAGTAGACTGCGTTCTACCACCCATCGCACCTACCTCGTTAGAGTTATTATATTCACAGCTCTGTCGATATTCTGCAGTTTAATACCTTCTTCATTAGCATCATTAATATTACAAACTTTCAGAAGAATACATTGTAAATATAGCGAGAATCATATTCTGTCTGCTGTGCTGACTCGTTTAGTATCGTATAATATATAAAACAAATCCTGACCAGGATACCAACGCCCTGCTCACACGGCTTGAAGCTTTAGAGCTAAAAACAGCAGCTAAAACTAAAACAGAATTATAAACATAGGTATATCTTTTTGACAGTGATAGGCTTAGATTCAAAAACGAAACTAAGCTTGATATTAGCCTTCCGCTTGTCAAAATTATTAGCATTTTGACACACGGAAACTTGAGCTAAGCGTAAGTTTGATTCTCTAAAACCTAGCATCAAGTCCTGCAGAGGTTTCTTCGTTTAAAAAAACAATAAAGTTAAATGTGTAGCCCGTTACGTAAGTTTCCAAAACCATCTGCAAAACCAATAAATAATGAGCTTTGGACTCGACTTTTTATGGAGTTGCTAGTTTTGCTGAAATAATTCTTCCCATGAGACATTAATCATAATAAATTACCTCACCTAAGCACTATATTTTTTTATAAAATACTAGATGAACTGCGTCTGCTCGCGACTTCGTCATCGTGTTTTAGTTTATAAGATAACTGAATCTGGTAAACACGTGACTATCAATGTTTCTAACATAAGTAATTTAAGCAAAGCTTGAAGTAGGTTCACGCAAGTAGGTACTAGACTAGGAGTGCGGACATGAAACATACATCGGTAAGTAACTTGAAGAATAAGCTGCTAGCACTGTGAAAGTCCCATCCAAATTGCCAAAATAGAGTTCTGCTATGTTTTACATAGGTACTATATAAAGATCTAACTAAAAACTTTTTTTTTTTAAATAAACTTTCTTAGTGATTATTACATTTTTATAAAGTATATACCTACTAAATTCCAGAATCTGTATATTTATTTAATCCTTTATCTACATCTTACACAAAGTTACATCCAAATCAGTTCTGTTGGTTAAGAGTTAATAAGCCACAAACAAACACACAAACATTCAAAAACTTCAAAATCTTTAAACCATCTGATTGGAGTAGGTTTAAGTAACTAATATTAGTAAGATATTAAGTATTAGTAAGTACTACAGTATCTACAAATACATTGAAGGGGCATGGTTTTTTTACTGAATTTAAATACTTTTATATGTACATGTGTAGATTAGTTTAATTAATTAATTCGATATACATATAAACAACTTTGAAACGTCATGGTAGCATTTGAAATAACCCTTAAGTATTTAATTACTTAATGTAAAAATACGCTTGAAGTAGGTAGATAGATAATGAAGCATTTTCGGTTAGTTCGAACGACGCGACCGACCAAGCGAGCGAACAACGAATAGGTACAAATACCTACCTATGTATAGATACAAACAACAGGCACAAAGCACGATTGCGACGTTGCCAGATTTCTCGCCCGGTCACGCGCCCCGCCCGCACCTCACCTCATCCACCCGCGCGCTCCGCAACGCGCCATGTTGTCGATCGCACGCTCTCCGCCTGCCACTTCACCGAGTTGGTAGGTATAATACATTCATCTATCTAGCTTGCTGGCAAAAGAGCCCGCTCGTTTCTACAGAGAATATTTACGGCATAGCATTTACAATGGCAAAGCAACCAAACAAGGTATGTAGGTATACCTTTTAGAAAACAACCTGCAAGTTCAAATTTAAAACTAAATTTAATGTACTTACCTACTAACAAACTATGTAGATTAATTATATATTTGGTCCAAAGTTATTTATGTATTGTAGAGTAGCATAATTAGATGGATTAACCAACCACACAAAGAGCGGCGCCTACCTCGCATTGAACTGGTGTGTAATTCCCTCCACGCAACATCGTTTATGAAATGTTTTTAGAAACCTTGCAGGACCTAAATCTTTATGGTGTCATTACGATTACGATAGGTATCTGTAAGCAGTTATTGGTTGATCAATCTACTTAACATTTTAAACAGAACTAGACTCATCATTGGTTTTAACAAAAGATGGGAAGAATATTTATGAATTAATTAAGTACTATAGGATTTGCTTTAAAGAAAAACATCAATATGTTTTCAAATGTTTTATTTATTCGAATTAGACAAAACTCTTAATAAATTGTTACACATCCCATAAAATGTAAAGCAGTCCGCATTACATTTATAGGATGTATGGAGAAGGTGTCATATTTGGGTACCTACATGTTTTCTCGAACTGCTAATAAAAAAGGGGTCCATGATGGGGCTTAAAATTTCTATTGGCACTTTTTAACGTGTGGTACGATTTGCTTGAAACTTTCCTACATACATTCCAAATTTCATTTTCATCTATCTATTTCCGAAATTATCATAAAATATATTTTCATCTTCATCATATTTCAGCGTGATTTTCATTTATTTTTAACATGAATTACAGTAAATCCTTGTTATCTTATCTATCAGATCAAAAGTCTTGTTCTACTAATTTAATATTTACGAAAGTCTCATATATACGCAATAAAGGTTACGACAATTCGATAGGTTGGTATTCTCTGAAGCGCACTTCACGGAATATGAGTTCCGTGGAGTTTTGAACCACTCCTACAGTAAAACTTGATTTTTTCAACACAAAGGAGTTTTGTTAATAGTGGCATCGTTGTTAAGGGTTTGCAGTGAGTATTTTTTTTTATAGTACTTACTAAGTCTTGTAAACTACTTAACTATGTTTTAATTTGTGCTTCATCTAACTTAGTATACCTATGTACACAAATTGTGAGCATGACAGAACCGATATTCAGCACAAAATTCACAAAACTTGGAATTTATATTTTTTATCACATCTATCCAAATCTGTTAAGTAAAAATAATGAAAAATGTGATTCCAGGATTTTTAAAATCTACACCTATAAAGGGTGTCATGGGGTGCTGAAAATTGTATGGGTTATTTTCAACGTGTGATCTCAACACCAAATCTGAAGAAAATACTCTTCAAACTATAATGAAACACCCGAGGGAGGGTTATTTCAAATCATCCCTAAAAGAAGTGCAAAGTGGTGTCAAAGTTTGTATGGGTGATTTTTAATACGTGGTTAAAATAACCAACTTTGGAGAAAATACTTTTCATCTAACTACTCATTACAATTACCTTATAATAATATTAGTGTCAGTTTTTAAAAATCACTCCTAAAAGAGGTGCACCGGGGTGTTGGAGATTGTATAGAATAGTAACAAGGGCGATTCATTCCAAGTTTAAGGGAAAAAAAATACTGTAGTTATATTATAAAATACTTACGGTTTTGGCTATATAATTACTTTGCGAGTTCGTATGTTGTGATGCCAATCGACCCTGTTTCATAAAAGGATTAAGAAACTATCGTATCTACTAAGGTAAGAATAGGTACTTGAAATGTCAGAAATAGCAGAAAACTTTCTTATGCACGTAGGAAATAATCTCGACGTTAATAACCTTGTTAACCTAAGTTCTAAAACCGACTGAATAATTTATACGTTCAATTTAAGTACAAAAACAAACCAAAATTATAATCTGAAAACGTATAAGGGTATACCTTTTTCGAATAATTAATGCATTCAATTTAAAAAGTTAATTAGTTCACATTTTAATAGTAAGAGTCCATACGTTTGTTTGCTCAAAATGGTTGCTGTTTTGACAGGTGGGTGCATAGAATACGTTTAATAAATAAATAAATCCTTACTAATATTATAAATGCAAAAGTAACTCTGTCTGTCTGTCTGTCTCGCTTTCACGCCAGAACAACTGAACCGATTTAAATGAAATTTGGTACACAGATAGTCTTAAGCCTGAGAAAGGACATAGGCTAGTTTTTCATTGGAAAAAAATGTTGTAAAGGGGTTGAAAGAGGGGATGAAAGATTGTATGAAAGTATTGTCATTTTCAGAACTAGAAGCTTAAAATTTAAGGCTGTTGACTCCTACAAATACTATAAAAATGAAAGTAACTCTGTCTGTCTGTCTGCTACGTTTTCACGTCTAAACCGCTGAATCGATTTTAATGAATTATGGTATAGAGATAGATGGGACCTTGGAGAAGGACATAGGCTACTTTTTATGTAGGCACCATGCGTGCGAAGCCGCGGGCAGCAGCTATTAATTAATAAATATTGGTAGACACAATGCACACAACACCATCTAGGCACAAACAAATATGTATCTACTTTCTTTCGAGATAATTTTTGACACAAATTTTTAAATAAAATCTTTGAAAAGATAAATTTTAAGCATATGCTTTTAGAGAGCTGGAATATTATATTCGACGCCTGGGAAACGTCACAGGATGCAATCGGAGTATGCAAAACATTTGACTGTGTGAGTCATACAAAATTAACCTCAAAGTTAAAATATGATGCCATGCAAAATCGGGCGATTGACCTTATACAGTCTTTCTTATATATTCAAGATCCAAAAGGCTGACGTGGGTGGTAAGAGGTCTTCAGGACCATTATTGATATATGGGGTGTCACATACTGGACCCTTTTTTATTTCTAGTTTAAGTTAACGATCTGCCTTTTGTTGTAAAATATATTTGTAAAATAGTTTAATTTACTGGTGATACTTCAAAACAACCATTTGCAATAACATAAATGGATCCCAAGTCGTACGTATTTTTAATAAAAAAAAAACGAAAACATTACATTTGGCAAATTTAATATAAATATTTACTTATATTAAATTTGCCAAATGTAATGTATAGCCCGACTAACATCGATATTAATGGAGAGGCAATGAATCTTGTAGTTCCCCTTGTTTTAATAATAGGTCTTATATTGATGCAAAGCTAGTAGAGACAACAAAATTTAAACAAATACTGATAGGCTTAATTCCGCTTTATATTTAATTAGTGCGCATAATACGATGGCTTACTGATGAAGCTACAACTAATGTCAGATGGCATATTTGTTTTAAGCTATTTTTGTTATAAATTTTGCTTACATAAAGGATAGTCTTCATCATCATCATATTTGGAATAATATATAACCTACTGTTACATTGTATTCGTAGTTAATCTGGTTCTAAGAATGATCATACAAAATAGCGCTAGGACCACTGGGGCGATTATGGAACTTTGATACTATCAAAAAATGTATACTAATAGCTTTCAGTTACTATTGATGAATTGGTATTACGGATCGCTGCGATTTCTATCGGCTTCTATCGCTGATGTGAAGTTGGTGTCAAACTATAACTCGACCAATTTACAAAGTACGATTGTGGTAGGAACCGTGTTTAGCGTACTAAGCATTTAAATACATCGTATATGATTGATAGAAATAATGCCTATTGCTAATCGAAATTGATAGACATTGATGCCGATTGCTAATCGTAACTGATAGACATTGATTGTATTAAGAGTTCCATAATCGCCCTACAGGACGAGTTTCTTGTCAATTATTCTCAAACTTGGGTTAGCAGGAATTGGCACCTAAATTCACATAGATGTTTCTGATGGTATAGAATAAAATCAAGTAGTAGTAATAGCAACCGACCTATTGGACAATTTAATATTCCCTGTAACAACTTAAGGTCTCTTTTAGGGATTTTGTATAAAGAATCTTTGGTAAGAAAACCACATTGTCAACTAAAAAGGTCCATTCCGACACACAAGAATACGCACACGCAGTCACACACACGCGCGCACACATACGCACGCGCACACATACGCACGCGCAGGCATGCGCACACACGCGCAGACGCACAACAGATGAATCGAAGCAATGTTGGTGACTCCATCGACGAAATAATGCGTTAGTAAAACCCGAGCTTATCAAAATGTATAGTACAGCTACCGAAAGTTTTGAGAGAGTGTACATGTTTTTCAAAATCTGTTAATGCAAGTCAAAATATGTTCAAATGTTAAGACCAGCTTCCTAAGAACGTTTTCCTGTAGTTACAACGGTTAAGGTAGTTCACTATCCAGCCTCAAAAATCTACCCTGTACATAATGCTAGCCATTCCGCTAGAAATTTCCGCGCCTTTACAAAAGAAAAAATAGTCTCAAACATCCAGGATAATTTAGCTATTTGACAGTTAAATAATTTATGGAAACGATTTAATAGTCCCAACATACCAACCCAAAATTTTATTACTTAAAAAACGCAAAAGATAATAAAAAAACCCCTAATTTACATTTATTATAACACCCGTGACACCCCGTTGTACCTCTTTTACGAATCACTTTGAAAAGATGAAATTTAAATGAATTCATGCACAGGGCGCTAAACGCGCCGACGAAGTCACGAGCGGTTCAGCTAGTTTATAATTTAAGCCCTGAAGCAAACGTACAGGTGTTATATAAGTTTAACGTCTGTTTGTGTCGGTGTATCAGTGTGTATCACTAGTTACGAAATAGATGAACAGATTTCAATTTACATTTTATGTTTTTCGAATAAAAAAAACATAAGAAACAGGATACCTGTTACTTCAATAGTATTGCAAGAACATGGTTAACATGACCTGATGCTGTGACACCTGGAATCTGCAGGTTACCATAGAGGATCCGTAACGTTTTTTGAGAATGCAGATTTATAGAGCTAAGAAATCCTAAGCCCTTACTCTACCTCAAAACTGCTGAATCTCTCACGTTTGATCCTGTGTATCAATACAAGTATTGAATCAATCATGTTGATATTAATATATAGTAAAGTTGAAGATATATACTAAGTCTTATGTGATGTGAAAACAGAATTCCTAAAAATTTACTCGCCAAAAAAAATCCCAAACATCCCTCCGAATTTTACTAATAAACCGCAGTAGTCGATGAATACTTTACCTGAGCTAAAAAAGTATATAAACTCAACTTAGTAAAACACGTGTACTATGTGTTTTTAATTTAAAATTATGTTAGTTTATTTCGTTTTAAGACATTAAATTCTGATATATTGTGTGCCGCCCCAGGCGCCCGCACTGATTCAGTCGTGCTCCGACATTCAAACGGGGAACACGCGTCGCATGCTCTCACGGCTGCTCACGATTGGAGAAAGGACACATGAATAAAATATTGAAGTAAGTATCTAACTAAGTCAAAAATGTGTTGTACCTAAGTAAGTAAAATGTAAGAACCAATCTATACTATACTTATATTATAAGGATAAACTTTGTATGTTTGTTTGTATGTTATGGGTAATCTCTGAAACTACTGAACAGATTTCGAAAATTCTTTCACTGGGAGAAAGCTACACAATCCCTGAGTACTATAGTAAGATAGATGAATGGTGGGTGCGTAGTATCTTATGCGTGTAGGTATCTATCATGTCTATCTAGCTCCCGAGCAAAGCCGCAAACGGAAACTTGTGAGTAATAAAATGTGTTTAGTTTGGTACCAAGGCTGATTGAAAGGTAGGTACTTATCTACTTCTGATTCGGTTCGCATCTACTTATTGTGAGTTTGATTATTGTAATAGGTATGGAAGTAGAGTCTAAGTAGACCTGATACGTTATCATTTGTATCTACCTAAATATTATGTACCTTCACATATTCATTTTCAGAAATAAACAAACATTACCTACTCGATACTGACTGCAATAAAGAAATTGTACAGGACGTGGAGCCGTGCCTGTAAATACCACCTAGCTAAGTAGTTTAGATAACTAAATGTTTTCACAGATAGGGTAAGCTCAGGTACTTGGGTACCTATTTCGGTTCGCACCTAATTATTGTAATGTGTAAGTAAAGTAGATATACTTGTTACGCAATCTTTTTGTACCTATACCTACACTTCATTCATTTTTCATTTTCAGAAATATACAAATATTGCCCACTGGCTGAAATAAAGATATACCGGACCTGGAGCCGTGCCCGTGAATATCACCTTTTCACAAACAGGGTAAGCACAGGTTCTTTGGCTTCACCAACTAGGATGTCTGTAGTGAATTAAATTGCTACAATACAAATTTTATTGGTTATCTTCTTATCTGATATTAATTAGGCAGACTGGGACGTCCCAGTAAGTTGCCAGGGTCACATAATATTTAAGTCCTATGAACAAAAGATAAGTAAGTAAATCCTATTTTGTTACAGAATGCAAATACCAACAAAACACATAAATGCCATTACTTAGTTCTAAAAATGCAAACGAACCTCCTGATTTTACGACGTTACAAACTATGGAATTGTGGGTTTGTTTATTTTAAATAATTATAATAAATAAGATATTTATTTATATCTTTACATATATCATTGCACTGACTCAAAATTTAATTGTATATCATATTTTTTTACACTTCCAGAAACATTAACTGCTGATCTACACTACAGTATCTACACTCTGACTCTGACGACGATACTACTTGGTAATTGCAAACATTTACGTATTTTTGAAAAATATCGTGTAATCTCGAATATTACATTCAAAAAAACACGTAGAACTGGGTACCTTATTTCTACGTGTTTTTTATACGCTTTATATTAGCTTCATTGGTATGTATGTCTGTATGTTTGTATATTTGTAACCGACTCCTTAGGACGCGATTTTGACCCACTTTTAACGGCCAGATTTCATTGAAATTTTGCACACCTGTCAAAGACCGATGACAATGCAATAATTCGAATAAAAATTTAAAAAAATATATATGTATATCCGATTATCCTAAAACTAAAAAGCAGAAAATAAATAATAGTTTAAAAAAAATAATAAACACGATATATATAGAAAACCAAACTAAAAAATAGAATATAGATTTTAATAAATGTAACTAAGAAAAAAATGTTTTTATTTAAAAAAAGCTTGGGGTGCTTTTTAAGATATTATCGAAATGATAATCCTTCTCATATCTGTCAATGAAATATTTATAACTATTAACACCATGCAATCCACGCTTTTTTTTAATATTTTTTTTCTTACTTACATTTATTAAAATTCATTTTCTATTTTTTAGTTTGGTTTTCTATATAGTGTGTTTTTTAGTTTTTTTTAACTATTATTTATTCTTATAAGGCCGTCGTGTCTTGCATTCACGAAGTGTGAATAACATAAGTATTTATTATGAATACGGTTATTTCAGGTACGAAATTAGCTATTGTGATCGCGAAGCAGAAAGCATTTTTTCTATGGATGGATGAAGAATCATCGATTTAAATATTTTTTGAAATCCGTTCATACAATATGTAATCAATCACAACAAAGCGTTTGGATGTCCATTTAGTAATGTCCACATTATTTAGAGAAAAAAGAAAAGGACAATGTAACATTTAGTCTCGACTATGGACTGTCCATCTTTCACTCAAAAACATTACGATAAAGTTTAAAATCAGATATACGATGATTGGCGAAGCACAGCTGTGAGTGTTATGAAGGCGGCTGGAATTCGGGAACGTGATGCTGCAATTGCGCAAGGGCGTGTAAATAAAAACGGCATTGCTTGTATAGACGTCATTGCCGATGGTGCTAGGAGTAAAAGCTCTTACAACACAATTTTTTCCGCCCTATCTGGAGCAGCAGCTATCAGGAAAAGGTTTGGTTCATTGGAGTAAAAATACATGCTGCCTGAGCTGTGCGATGCCAGACATATTCGAAGCATGCCTATCTATCTATACCTATAAAATAACTTAATCTGACTGACTGATTCATCATCGCCGAGCCGAAACCAATGAAGTAAAGCTGCAATTTGGAAGAAAGCTTCTTTTTACAGGAAAACCACCCACTAAGGCGGGGTTTTTTGAAATTCAACCCCTAAGAGGGTGAGAATAGGGGTGAAAACGAATGTATAAAACTTTTTAACGTGGTGCGAATTGCTTGAAACATGATATGAATAAATAAAATGCAAAATAAATGGACACGTGTTTTAGGATTTTTTACAGTTGATAATTATATATCTCTACATATATATATCAACATACATACATACATACATAATTCAGTACGTCAACAGTATACTATACAAAATAACAGAGTATTGCTATAGCTAATATTGTTTTTTTTCCAAATTGAATAGATTTTTTACTATTTTTCGTAATTTAAGTCAGCACTAATTCACATGGCTTTTAAAATAAGCTTAATAACTTAGATAACCTACATAGGTTATCTAATAGCATTGATTTTATTTTAAAACTGATGTTAGTTTTTTCTATACAAGAATAAAAATAAAAAGTGTACGAATGCTCCCACTCTACCCTACGGTCTACGCGTGACCTCTGACATCATGCGTGATGAACTCGTGCGAGTGAGATAGTTGCGAGTGCACGGTACGGCGAGGCCTTGAAATTTGAATTCGAGCTGGCGTTGTGTAGGCTCTTAACATACGTTGCAAAACATTTTGTGATACGACAAAAATTTACGAAGTATGACGAAATTACTAGCTAAGTTCACTAAGGTCTAAGGTCCGTCGAATCGTAAAGTAAGAGGGCCGGCTGCGCACGGACCGTCCCAGTGAAGCACCCGCTTACATCGATTTTACAGGCAGGAATGGCATAATGTTTATTCATTTTGACAAACACGGGCTTTATTCACGTATTATTTTGTCGATGGAGGCACCGACATTGTTTATTACTTAATATCTTCGTAAGTAATGGTCCGATTTGGATAATTCAAAAAGATATATCATTATTATGTCATCATACATAGTCATAAATCGAAAACTATACATCATAAAAATAATTAAAAATCTGTTCACGCTTGCGCTAATGAAGCCCTTTCATATGATACCCCACATGACACGGTTAACTCAATTAAACATTTGAACTGCCGTTCCTTGTAAATCCCTGTTTTTTTATGATTTAATTACTAATGTATAGTTTTCCGATTTCCCTATGCTTCTTTATACTTGTAGTATAAGACGGTATTACTTGCCAAATTTCATAGTATTAGGTCAACGGAAAATACCCTATAAATTTTGATTCCCTTGAGAGTGTCGAAATATACATTATTTGCGGCTTAAACAGCCGTATCTTTTTTTACGTTATCATAGAAATTAGATTTTTTCACAGCTTCAAGAGACTGTAGACCTGAGTATATCGTTATAGAATATATCGTTTTAATTTGAACTAGATACCTCCACGTTTTCCCGAGATAAAGACCCTTTATCTCGGGAAAACGTGGAGGTACAACAGACACACGAGCGGACAACAAAGTGATCCTATAAGGGTTCAGTTTTTTTTCCTTTTGAGGTACGGAATCCTAAGGGGGAAAAAACTTAAACTTAAACTTCGTATAGAAAAGGTATATTTTATGAATATTTGGCGATTAAAGAAATGTCATAATTTACAATAATATAAAATACATGTAAAACAGTTGTGTTATCTAAGGAACGTTTTATAAAATACTAGCGACCCGCCCCGGCTTCTCACGGGTGCAATGCTGATACTAAATATACTAAAGAATGTCTAATGTGATTAGAAAACTCTAAAATTATCAGTGTTTCTCTACCATATTATGCATGTTTTATACATATAAACCTTCCTCTTGAATTACTCTATCTATTAAAAAAAGCATCAAAATCCGTTGCATAGTTTTAAAGACCTAGGCATGCATCGGGACAGACAGACATCAGGAGGCGAATTTGTTTTATACTTTGTAATGATGATGATGGATCGATGTTTTTTTCTAAGTCAGTTTTTTTTTTACTTAAGTATGTTGATGTACAACCATGAAATCAAGTAAAAAAATTGGGCATATTAGTTTCAGTACTGTTGAAACTAACATGCCCAATTTTTTTGTACTAATAATAATGTATGTCCATGATCAATCATGTGGCCAACTAGCTATAGGAACCAAAACTAACTACAATCGAATCATTTGGAACGTAATAATAAGTAGGTAGGTAAGTAAATATTTTTTGCAATGTTGTAGACATGCTAAGCAAAATCAAAACAGAATACGAGGGCGCGGGGGCGGCGGCAGTGAAAATTGCTAGGTTGTCGAACTCGTCGCGTACCTAAATAACCAACCGACGTAGACGCATATCAAAATCTTTTGTCTATTTGCCTACATGTTTCTTAATAAGTGCAATAAATTATTCATCTCGTTCATAACTCCTGAAAAAACAATATGCCTGAGTTAAAACTCAAAAAATTAAATCTAGTCTAGACTAGGTAAGATGTTATCGTTAGATAAACATTATGTCAATATTCGCCCGAATTCGGAAGTCAGAAAGGATAAGAAAGACTAGTAGTCAGGTCCCTAACCAATCAAACACAGTCTAGTTAGTAAAACAAAAAAATTATTAGGTTTACAATTCTGGCTGTTTATCATAATCTAGCGTGATAATATTCTTTATAATTTCATCATATTCAACTACTATTTTAATAACATTTCAGCTTTCCCAAATAGCGGTATAGCAGGGTAGAGGATATAGACACTATCACAAATCATCACTTTGAGGCTTATTAATATAAAACGAATCTTTGTACCGAAAAACGATTCAGGAATCAGACAGACAGACATTGACAGACAAGAGACCGACCGACCGTTCGTTGGACTTCGTAAACTTAATAACCCTGTTTTACTCGACACATTAGAGGGTTTCCACTCTCTGGAAACTCACGTGACAAACTTCGTAGTAGTAGGAATTTCGTAGAAGTAAGGAACTGTTTTTGTCATCAATCGTAAGGTTTTTAAATTAGAGGCGGGATAGGGAGGCGAGGGGGTCCTTACCCCGTTTTGAGAAAGAGCATGACATACATAGATTTTACATTATAATTTAAGAGATAAAATGGACTAGGGTGCAATTAGAGTCTGGGCAGTAGTTGCGGCGGCCCCCTTTGCTCGGCTCGTGCGACGTTCACTACTCAAACTATAGTTTTGAAGGAAGAGCGTACTGAGCTTAGCGTATTTGGCTGTTGGTTGCTCAACAGTGGTTGAACTCAAGAGATCGATAAACTTAAGGTGAAGTGGAATCTAAAATCAAACTACAAATAATGTTGACGAAAAAGAAAGCGACACTTATGTTTTTTTTTTTATTTCTTTTACATCATCATCACGAATACAACAAGAAATAAAACTAATTTCGGAACTTTTGTTTTAATTTAACGTCACACTAGGGAGGGGGGGGTCTCACAAATGTGACCAACTGTGACAAAAACGGAGGAAGGGTAAAAAAATCACGAAATTTGTGTGACGTACTTTATGGATGACTCCCAGGTTCGTTGAGGCAATTTCCCAAAAACTTTTTTCGCGCCATTCAGTTCTTTTAGTGTTTTGAACAAAATAGTCAGCTGAAATTAGGGTTGGTACTTACCTACTTACTAGAAATCCCTATTGAAAATCGTTACTTATTTCTACCTTAACCTAAGTTTGACTTCTAGAGATTGTTCCCTTTATGCAAGTTCAATGCAGTAAATAAAACAATTTCCCTACTATGTTACAATTTATTTCGCTATTTAAAAGACTTCTAGTACCTAGTAGGTATCTACTCTGACTTCATTTGAACTTTGGATACCTACTTACTTAGTATTGTTCCTTATTAGTCCATTGAAAAGTTACATTTGGGTATGCATTTGTCAGAGGACGCAATTTTATTTTTTTAATGTGTAGGGGGGGTCAGTAGAAGCTTAAGTTCAAGTTTGTGGGGTCGGCACCCTTGTCCCCCGGCCGCCATCTTGGAAAAGGGGGTGCAAAGGGTTTTCGCGCTGTATCTCGTAAACTAGTTACCTTACAGAAAATTTAATCAAACATAAAATGTAGCAAATTAAATTTCCTACAATTTTATTTCTATTACTTTTTATCGTCAAGTGACCAACAAAAAAGTTATAAACAAAAATAAATGAAAATTTTGTTTGTTTGTTCTAGGTTTTACAGCGCTCCAAACTTAAACGGATTCTCGAATGCTCATAGGGATGCAATAAAAACTAAAAATTAGGCTTACTTTTCTATCTATATTTTTTTTATTCATACAATTTATTATGATCTTAACATTCCTATGCTATTATTGAACTATGTTTGACCCTTTTACCCACCACCTATGAGGTATAACATGGGCAAAGTCAAATTTATAAAAATTTTGCAGAAGCATCCAGAGTTAGCAAGTGGAACTAAATTATTTATGAGTGAGAAAGTCGAGTCATCGTTACTCAGTGTTGTTGGCGAACGTTTTTTCGTCTTTTTATATGGCGGAAATAAAGACGATACTCTAGACACTCTGCGATACAAACGATTTGCTAAGACAGTGACAAAAAATGCATTAAAAAATGCATTAAATTTTTATAAATTTGACTTTGCCCATGTTATACCTCATAGGTGGTGGGTAAAAGGGTCAAACATAGTTCAATAATAGCATAGGAATGTTAAGATCATAATAAATTGTATGAATAAAAAAAATATAGATAGAAAAGTAAGCCTAATTTTTAGTTTTTATTGCATCCCTATGAGCATTCGAGAATCCGTTTAAGTTTGGAGCGCTGTAAAACCTAGAACAAACAAACAAAATTTTCATTTATTTTTGTTTATAACTTTTTTGTTGGTCACTTGACGATAAAAAGTAATAGAAATAAAATTGTAGGAAATTTAATTTGCTACATTTTATGTTTGATTAAATTTTCTGTAAGGTAACTAGTTTACGAGATACAGCGCGAAAACCCTTTGCACCCCCTTTTCCAAGATGGCGGCCGGGGGACAAGGGTGCCGACCCCACAAACTTGAACTTAAGCTTCTACTGACCCCCCCTACACATTAAAAAAATAAAATTGCGTCCTCTGACAAATGCACACTAAGGCCTAAAAAATGTAACATTTTAATGGACTATATCACCAAGAGAATTAAATGGCAATTAACAAAATGTTGACATAATAGGTAGGTACCTAAGTACCTAACTTCCCTAAATTATGTAGGTATGTGAAAAATATTTCGTTATTTGTGAAAATTCTCTACTCAAGCACCGGTTATTGACCTTAAAGACTTGTACCTTATCAATAAAACAATCTAATGTGGTATGAAAATTGTTTGTGTAAACTACAAATTTCCTAGATGACTGTATTTTTTTTTCAAATTCGTAAACGTGAATTAAAGTTACAGTGACCATTATTCTGTAGCTGCATCGTTTCTGGTAGCTACCCTTGCAGCTCCTGACGAACTTTTCACCACGCAAGTAAGCTTAATAATCTATTTATGACTATCAACCAAACCACACAGCTAAAACTTTATGTCCTTTAGGCCCCTTGAAATTTTGAGTATATAAAAATTCCAGAAATTCGACCCAAAGGGGGTGCGGCGCGCGGTGGGTTAGTTTGTATAAATTTAAATTTCGCAAACAAAGTTGCAGAGAATTCCACTGTTTTGTGAGGCCGGTTTACAATGCAAGCATTCACGACACACATAAGGTATGCAGCTATAGGTAGGTAAGTAAATTATACTGTACAATGAACGTTACAAAACTGTAGCTGTACGGTCTTATGTAGAGATAAGTACTTATTTAGTCATAGGTGGGTATTACTTTTGTGCGGTAGCTAGCAGTTAACTCATCTCTTTACCGTATATACGTACGCATATGAACTGAACCAATACCTGCTCAAAAGTTTATTGTTTCGTAAGGTTCGCCATTCGGCAAGGAGTGTATAAAACTATCGATTGTTTTCGAAATCATATTTTAACGTACGTGGTCACCAACTTATACGCTAGTAAAAATAAGCTTAGTTGTTTACTATGCTAACGTCTACAATAATAAAGGCGTCACCATATTTTACCGTTTGAAGTGCTCCCTTATTCGATCTTCACGAATGTTATCGGGTAAGTTTCCAACCCACAAATGCCGAGTCTCTCTAACCATCTTGTTTCAAACTCCACATTAGGAATCATTACCCGTTCGCGTCACTACGTGGCAAAAATCAATTTTGCACACAATTGTGTGTAAAACATTTTGTTATTTCACTCATTAAATAACTCAAACATTGTTTTTATCACATGAGTTGCACTTTTTTCGATAAAAACAGCACTATCTTTCACTTCACGACATTCGATAATCTCTTCACAAAATCCACGCCAGAGCCACACACTTCACTATCAACACACGCACGACGCAACGGACGCGAGCGTACTCTTCGCAGCTCTCGAATTGACAGTGAATCCAGCCTCGACGCGAGTTTGCCGATAAGCTCCGCCTTCTGACCGCTGCCGCGCAAAGTGGAGTAGGGTTTCCAGCTCTTACCGACAAAATTTTATATAAAACCGTTTACGTACATAATTATCTGATGTTAAGCAATCATTTTTACCAGACTTTTAACTAAGAAAGTGGATTATACATGAAAGTACCTACCAAAAGGCACGTAAAAATTTTTAATCTTTTGATTTCCTCAAGTAACCTAGAGCTATATATTCCTTTGAATTATTGAATTCGAAATCATAATTCTTATAGGTAGGTACTTAGCGATCAGATCAATATAATGTCCTCGCACAAGAGTACATGAGGTAGTTATAATATTTACCTAGCTACCACGAATAAAAGTAAATATTTGTACCTAGGTAAATATAGGTATACTAACCGACCAACGAAGACAATTTAGCAGGTATGTAGGTAGGTATTTATGGTTACCTAAGTATATGTTAATAATTGTTGATGGGTAGGTAAATGTTAATAATGTTGTAAGCTTGTAAGTAACAATATTTATATTAATTATTAAAATAAAATATAAAACAAATATAATAAAACCTACTTACCTACACATAGAATCCGATGAAGAAAAGGACCAGGTCTTTGTTTTATTATGAGTACCTACCTCCTATACGTATGTAACAAATAATGTTTTTTTAAATCATGAGTAATGATGGCTTTCATTCGCGCAATTAAAAAATAATTTGTTGTAGTATGTAATACCTTCCTACGTAAAAATTTATTGTAATTAAAAGGAAGACAGAAGAGAAAAATTCACCGTTCGGTGAATTTTGTGTATACATCTTGAGGGTCCGCTGGCCAGTTTTACCAAGTATTGTCTGTCTCCGTCTCTATGCACTATGTCTATTTCACTCTAACTTGGGTTTATTGAATCCGGTGTTGCAGTTAACAGCAGACATGGCAAATTAAAAGGAACATGAAAGGGTTTAGGATTAGGTATTCGTTATTTGGAATTGGTTAAAATATAGGTATACCTACTCACCATAGACAAATAAAAAACTTTATTTCTTAATAACTAACACCTACTTACTTACTATACTACCTAAAACTCTGGCTTTAGGCTAACAAGTATGTAACTACCTACATACCAATCTAATTTACACTAATACCCGGAATGAGTCCAGAATGAATGACCCTTGCTGGTGCTTATAATAGGTATAGCCTATACCCTATGATTATACCTATACCGTATAGGTATAATCATAAAAATGTGATAGGTACTAGACACCTACCTACTCATGGCGATTGAATTTATTATTATAGTACCTATTACCTGCACCTACCCATTAAAACTCGTTTAGAATCCGACGAAGCAATGAATATTACCGCCGAATCGTCCATAAATTGAATTTTTATCTATATCGAGAGCACAGACTACTAGGATGCTCACGTAGGAATATCGAGAATAGGGTGCTTGCTTACCTAAGTAAGTAGGTCCGAGGTCATATTTAATAACCAAATTTATCACCATACAAAATAATATGTATAGGTACCTACCTACGATCGATCGAAAGCGGTCTAGAATTTATTAGATAAGTACCTTCATAATCAACCTACCTAGGTATTTCTATGGTTTACCTAACACTGAATGTAGGTAAACCATACCTACCTAATGATACACAAACTCCCAACCGGTGTAAGTATGCTTGAGCAAAACACGACGATAGGTAGGTATATCGTACTATGCTATTCTAGTAAGTACATAGATAAGTAGTATAAGTAGGTACCTAATCTTATCGATACTTTGGACTGACCCCTCAGTTCAGTTGGTAGGTATTGGTAGTAACCTAGTAACCTTCTACGCTGCATGTTGTGAGTTCGATCCTCATGTAGGACAAACATTTATGTGATGAACATAGCTTATTCATGAATAGTACCTACCTATCAATGTATTCTACTCATATTTACAACATTTAGTAGTCATTTAGTTCCAGTCATACAAGCTATGCTTAGTTTGGAGCTAGTGTGAAATAGCCACCAATACATATTAATAAGTAGGTAGGTATTTATATTTATTTGGTGCTATGTATGATCCGAGTTTATTCCCTACTAAATTCTTCTTTCCAATTGCATAATTATTGCATTCTGTCTAGTCTAGTCTGTTTCAAAACTAAAAAAGATCATTGACCCAAGGTATTATTGTTAGCGTTGAAAAAACGATGTTACGCTCTTCAACGTTTATACCGCGTTTCCTAGTACGGAGTGGGGTGCGTGCGACTAGTGACGCGATCATTCAGGTGTAGCAAACGTATTTCGAAACGTTCTGCTGAGCAACGAACCAGTATTCGTCTGTGAGCGGAATGACGCTCACATATTATAATTATACCAAATTATAATTTTGTTTAGGTAATTCGGCTCAGGAAGCTCTTCCGTATTGTTTAATTGAGTTCAGCTATTTAAGTTTGAGTACATAGTAGTTTAGTTTTTAGTTTCTTACTTTTGTGCAGTATTTTTTTGTAAAATAAGGCCGTTACCCTCAGGGACACTCGGAACCGGTTAATATAAATAATTTATGTCGATAATATACCTACGGGTTACATAAAGTTCTTCCATTAACCGGTTAATCAAAACGAGCGTCTTAGTAAACCGAAACGATATCGGTTATCGGTTACTCATAGGTTAGGTTAGGTTAATTTGGGTAACAACGGGTTTGTTACCCACCCAAACTAACCAGTTAATTTCGCATAACATTACGCGCATGCGCCGCTCGCTTTTGGTGTTGGTTCCTGCCGGTAAAATCAATGTACGCGGGTGCGTGTGACGTCACTGGGATGGCCCGAGCGCATCTGGCCCTCTTACTTTACTTCACGGAGCGGCGCCGGCGCGCGACGCAAGTGGTCAGCAATTAGCACTTATTTACTATATATAGTTTTTTTATAAATGCTATTAACTCATTCACTGCCACCACGATTTTCTTGAAGTTTATCGAGATGCCGCCGTATAAAACCGCGGACACGCTAGGCGTGCTCGCGGCATTGCTTGGAACAACAGATTTTAGTAAGTAAATTTATTATAACGTAATTTAAGGTTCTCAAACTTTTTTTACTAAAATTCCCATGCATAAATGAATAAAGTTTTATTGTGAACTGTAACATTGGCATTGTTAACAGTGCAAGTACATTTGTTTTAATAATATATTGAGTGACAATCATATTTAAACATATTTTCAGTGTTATATGAGTGAATTCATCTAAATTATTAAACCGATAAAAAGCTTTGAACTGCAGAAAGTTTGCTTACGTTATTTATCTCGTATTATCGTAATGTTGGTTGATTGGCCTTACCTAATTACATAAGTATGAATTAAATTCAAAATATTTAAATGAAATAAATTGATTTCTTAAACTTTTTTTCAGGAAAAGATAAATTTGTACCGGAAACGGAAGATATTAATGCTGACAAAATTTTTAGCGAGACAAACGAACAGCTATTGATTTTTATATAATAGAGATAATTTTACTGTGCGTGTGTATGTCGCTGTGTGTATGTATAATTATATAAAGATATACATCGGATAGGTACGTTTTTTTTTCATTGATGGCGTATGGAGTTGTATAAGCGACTTCATATAAGTAGTATATCAGTCATGTGGTACCCATAACACAAGCTCTGCTTACTTTGGGGCCAGATGGTGCTGTGTGAAATGTCCGGCATTATTTATTTATTTAATATTGATTATTGATGTCGTCTCCAATACAATTAAATCTTGTACGCGTATGGTCAAAGCACCCAATCGAAAGCAAATCATCCAACCATGGGTTACACCAGGATTATTAAGGTGTATTAGATTTCGAGACACGCTCAGTAGGCGTCACAAGAAATGTCCGGATGACAAAGATTTAGAAATAACTTTTAAGCGCTACAGGAATCAGTGTAATAATACTCTTCATAAACTCAAAAATAATTATGATAAAGCTGACCTAAATGACGCCAAAAATAAAATAATAAATAATAATAATAAATAATCCCAGACATTACACCAGCATCATCTGGCCCCAAAGTAAGCAGAGCTTGTGTTATGGGTACCACATGACTGATATACTACTTATATACTTTTTTTTTTTTGTAAATACATACATATTATACATAGAAACACCCAGACCCGAAACAAATACTTGCAGATCATACAAACATTTGTCCCGCGGCGGGAATCGAACCCGCAACCTTCTGCGTCTCGGCCTGAACTTAGCCCACTGCGCCACAGAGGTCGTCTGAAAAATAATATGAAAAAGACATGGAACGTTATTAAACGTGTATGTAGTCTCCATACGCAAAACATAAATAGTTCTAACGGCCTAATAAAACTAAAATCTATACCTCAAGACTCTATCAACGATGTTAATAATTATTTTGTTAATGTAGGCCCGACCCTTGCTGACACCATCTTACAAAAACTCACTTTAACGCAATACGACTTAGTTCAAAACTACAAGCCTGTTGATACACAAATTAATTCTTTTATGCTCTATGAGACTGACACAGTTGAAATTACTAATATTGTTTCTTCCCTAAAGAACACTTCATCGTGTAGTTGGGATGGCATTTCTTCAATATTTCTCAAGAAATGCATTAGTGTTCTATGCCAACCGATAACAAGATTATGTAACCTATGCTTGAATACCGGGGTTTTCCCAGACCTATTAAAAGAGTCTTCAGTTATTCCTATCTACAAGTCAGGTGACAAAGAATGTGTTTCAAATTTCCGACCAATTTCTATTTTGCCGACCCTCTCTAAAGTACTGGAGAAACTCATTAATAAGCGATTAACGAACTACTTAGAATCTAACAACATTCTTGCAACCAATCAATATGGTTTCAGATCTAAAAGATCAACAGAAGATGCAATTGAGAGTCTGGTGAGCGAAATAACAAACAATCTGGATAACCGTCGCAAATGCATTGGAGTTTTCCTAGACTTAGCCAAGGCATTTGATACGGTCTCTGTGCCTTTACTACTATGCAAGTTGGAATCTATTGGTATTCGAGGGTTACCTCTAAAACTGTTAACAGAATACTTAAGAAACCGTTTTCAGGTTGTGAAAATCAATGATTTGTCTAGCACAAAACAACCTATTCTATTTGGAGTTCCACAAGGATCTGTTTTAGGGCCGACTCTGTTCCTTATATATATAAATTCTCTGTGCCAGACACAATTGGCTAATGCCTCGATCACAACTTTTGCTGACGACACTGTCATTCTATTTAGGGGTCTGTCATGGGAATGTGCCAAATCATCAGCTGAAATAGGCATGCGCACGGTAATGTCATGGCTTGATAATAATCTACTCACATTGAATCTTACCAAAACAAAGTATATAACATTCTCTATATATGACAACAAGCAACCAGCTTCCGACTTAGGTATAAAAGCTCATACATGTACCTATAATGCTATTGCTTGTGACTGCCGTACCCTCTCCGCTGTCAGTAGTATTAAATACCTAGGTATTTTAATTGATAAAAACCTCAACTGGAAAGCTCAAATAGATTGTCTTAAAGGAAGAGTCCGTAAGCTCATTCCAATTTTTAAAAAAATAAGGAATCTGAGAGATGAACAAACCAATAGAACTGTATATCATACTCTCTGCCAATCTATTCTAACCTACGGTATCACAGCCTGGGGATCTGCGGCAAAGACTTACCTATTGAAAGTAGAAAGGGCTCAACGTTCCATACTCAAAGTTCTGAACTTCAAAAACTTCAGGTTTCCTACTACTGACCTCTATAAGGAAACAAAAGTTTTAACAGTCAGACAGCTCTTTGTTAAAGTCACAATCCTAAAGCAACATCGCCTCCCTCCTAGAGTAGATAACCGGGATTCCAGAAGATCATACACTGTATACATGGTACCATCGTGCAAAACCAGATTTGCACAAGGTTCTTTTAATTTTTTGGGGCCATTCTTGTACAATAGAATTGCTAAATCGGTTGATGTCGTAATCAAGGACAAATCCCGCTTTGTTTGTGACAAGGTACTTAATGAATTTCTACTACAACTAAACTATGATGAGACTGAACAACTGCTAATGATCATTTCTTAGATACGACCTACTCATACTTTCCAGCCTTTCGTATTGGCCTATAGCATACGTAACGTACTATAATCATATTTTTAATTATTATTATTATTATTTTTTTCTTTATTCTTAATAGCTCAAACCATGAAATGAAAATAATAGGTACATATATGATCACCACATGTTATTAAAAGTACCTACATGATGGGGTGTAGAGCACTACCCTGCCGTAACACAGTGTCACACTAAAACGGAGGGTATTGATCCGCATAACTTTATGTTTTGCCTGTAGTTTCATAGTTGATGTATCACATATCTTGCTACACATACCTACTTATATCTTGTCGATTATTTATTGTTCTCTGATTAATTTTAAGGTATTATATTTAAGGCATTGTACTTTTGTTGTGAATAAAACATTATAATATTTATTCATACATGACACAGTACTGTATACGGTAAAAACAACGGTCCGATAAATTATGCCATTCCGTTTTGTCATCAAATACTGGTTAAAAATCTCATATCGCAAGCTTATAACTCTGAAATTAGCGAAGCGTTTAATAGAATAAAAAAGTTTGGGAACCTAAGGGTAGCTTCAGTAAGTGAACACACCTAGCGTGTTCTCGGCACTACAAAATACCTATTTTTCGTAAAAAAATCTAACTAGTTTTTTTAGGGAACCGCTTCAATATGCCATAGCCTATCCTTTAAAAATGATGCACTAAATATTTGAACAGAAAATCTGGCCTAGTTTTGGAAATATAACCGAAACATTCAAAACACGCCTGGCGTGTTCTTGGCGTAGAGACTTAGATTAGCCTGAACACGCGAGGCGTGTCAGTGGCAGTGAATGTGTTAATAAATTCTAAAATAGTAATTACTTAAAGGGTTCTTTTAAAGTGTAATTTTGTGATAGGTATTTAAGTATAAAACGTACCTACATAATATGTGCTGTTATACTAATAGTTATTTCTGTATGATTGATTTTTTAGACTGTTTATCTTTATTATTATATCTATTGAGTGGGTACATTATGTATGTATATATTTATATCAGTATTTGTTTAGTTTATACATATATGTATATAAGTATGTAATTATATAAATACACCACACCTACATGGCCCTTCTCTGTTTATTTATAGTCCAATCCATCCAACGGTTGCCTGGTAGAGATCTTTATTAGCGATAAGGCCGCCCATTGTATTGCCTTATATAAGTTAAGTTTTTGTTATTGTAATATTCCGTGTGGTAGTATATAAGTTATCTATCTCTCTATGTCTATCTACATAATATGAGTAGGTACTAATAAAGTAGAAGCTGATTTTGTGCAAGCTCAAACAGATTCCAATCCATCCAAAAGTGGATTCATTCTAAGTTCAACAGCGCTGAAATTCGTGGTTGAAAACTACGTACGTAAGTACTTATTAGTAATCTTTACCTATGTCTAACCTGATAGTGGTAGGTAGGTGTAAGAAAGAATGAATGTAAAGTATAAGTACAGGGACGTATTCAGAACTTATGAATAAAGTGTTTGTAGTATCTTGATAAATGAGTGTTGTTTTAGTTAATTCATAATGTAGATCATTTCGTGGATGGCTTTTTACTTGCCTACTTACGCTTTATTTAGTGCATGATTTCTACACTTGCTGATCTATGACAGAATCCGTAATATTGGATAGCAATAGCAGTTTTTTTTGGCATCTAGCTCATTGATACAAATCATTCGTTCATTATGTACTTAGGGTAGGATGACTTGGATATAAATATATAGGGTGCTCTAAATATAAAAAAAACCACCCGTAGAAGAAACGTGAATCAGCTGATCTTTTCATATTTCGACCTATGTTCCTTGGCAAAGTTGTTCAGTTTCTTAGGCCCATTGATCTTCTTGAGCCGTGGCAGATATTTTGGCAGCACCTTATTATAATATTTTATTCTTTATATATTTATTTTCCGTTTTATTTCGTTATCTATTACAGATCTGCACGTGAAACCTTTGGAGATGATGCAGTAGGATTTGTCCAAGTCCAGAGGTCAGGACATAAAAGTAAAAGCAAAAATAACGCCTGAATATAGAATAAAAAGTAATGCGTATTGCTGCACATTTACATGTGATGAAAAATAGGAGGCGATTCTGAACGTAAATTGTCATGACTGTGCTGCCGAAAAGGGAGGCTGCAAATATAGCGTAGCATTTTTGATGTGGCTCCATAGACGCAGCGAGAAGCCATCTCCCACTGAAAGAAAATGTTACTAGGCTAAAGCAAAGCTGGCTACTATAGGTACAACTACGAAATTTATAAAAGCTAAAGATATGGTTCTCAGCTCAGCTACTATTGAGGATAAAAAAACACTGATAACACTAATGGACACCAGTTTTTCTTAGCGGTTGTGCAAAGCCTTAAAGAAAATTCTATTAAAAATCAGTTATCAGCATACGTTACAAAGAAGGAGTTTAAAAAATTATCTTTGCATTGTCTCGTTCTTCAATAGAAAAAGGAAAGCAATTATATTAATAGTGCAGATGATTTTATGGATTATTGCTCTAAAATCACCATAGAAAAATGTCACAAAGCAGAAGAAGCAACAGTTTGTCAAGCTAATTCACCGTTATGGCATGGCATGAGATGAGACGAAGCTGCACATTGCAAGACTCCTGATGGTGATTTGATTAAACATATATGAAAAGAGGCAAACGATTGGAATCCGATGTCAGAGCAAAAGTAGGTAGCCAAAACAAGGAAAATAATTATTGAAAATTGTGGTTTCTTTTAAAAACCCGATTGGCCACTTTTAGTTGCTTCTCCAGATGGATTGACAGGTGAATTGTAGTAGAAATGTCACTCGACAAAGAAAGGAAAGGAAAGTTTCACGAGGGATAATGTTCTTGGCAGCAACTCTAAAGCTCAAATTAAGCTACAATTTTTTTTGCAATAAAGCCAAGGGATTGTTTTGTGTAGCTAATGAAAACTTTGAAAGCAATATGAAAGTAGAAATAATCGAAGAAGATTATGATGAAAACTACTGTACTGGTATTTTAGATAAGTCCACGCATTTTTGGAAAACATCAGTGTTTCTGAAACTGGTTGAGACTTAAAATTAATCTTCTATTAATAATATGACATTTGTGCTTCTGATTATGCTAGTTTGTCGAAATAAGACTCAACAAAGATACGAAAGCATTTTTATTTTTACACTTGTAACGAGTCCTTGACATCGACAAAACAGATGAAAAATACTGACTGTAATTTACGCGCGCTCATCACCATACTAAGCGAGGAAGAAAGCAGGGATGTGGGCTGGCGAGGTGCATTGGTATCGTAAAAAAACACTGCGCGTCGTTCTAACCGGCCGATTTATTGTCAAAATAGGTCGTTCTAAGCAGTTGGTCGCTTAAACCGGAGTCGTACTAAACGGAAATGTTTTCATAGTACGTCTGTATAGAACCTAACTTGTGTTTGCATATCCGTCGCTAAAAACGGTTAGCCGTTATAAACGAAGTCGTAATAGGCGAATTCTACTGTACTTCCTTGTGGCAATTTGTCAAGAAACCCTCTGTCTTCAAATATTTTTCAGTCTGGGGTCCTCCCTACATATCCCTCAGAGATAAAGTTTATTAAATCGTCAGGTGTAATTGAAACCAAGTACCTATTTAATGGTATTGCAGCTTTTATATTGAGAAGAAATTTTTGTTCATCGTTTTTGTTGTTCCAAATCATTTGACTTGTAATCACTAGCATTAACTCCAAAAGAACGAGTAATGTCACTTGAGTTTGAGTTGCTTATCGAAGCTAACGTTTGGATCGAGATTTTTAGGGATTGCTTTTTTTAACTATGCGTTGTTTCCATTGGATTGGTGTATTATTATACTTTGTTTTCATTTTTGGTTTCATATTAACAAGCTCTGCTTGTGTTTTTTGAACCCTTTCATTGTTTTTTGAAAATACGTCTATTTCTTTAGATATGTTAGGGGATCACTGTTTTGAATGATATTTGAATCTTGATTCTCACACTTAACTACTTCAATGGAATACTACAACAGACCTTTGTGTCCAATATCTTTACTTAGAATTCTTTTAAAATATTATATAACTTGCCTTTTCTTAAAACCGGGTCTGTCAATTTTCTTTTTTTTTTGAGGCTTTTGACATTCAAACTTATGAGACAATACCACCCCCATAATAGGTATTGCCCCGTTCTCGAGATATTTGATAAATGTAAAATCTGGTAGGGTTTTGCTTCCTGATTACATATTTACCGCTTTTAACTTTAGGTAATCCTTAGATTTCGAGAAAATAATAAAACATTTTTAACCTCGAATCTGATAAAACATGAAACAAAACGTAAAAATTTACAGAATTATATTTACAATTGAATAATATACAATTTGTTAGTATTTAGTTCTACAGTGGAAAAATCTAAATTTATGGCATTCATTCATTCATGGAATGTCAATTTTGCTAATGTCAAGCAAAATGCTTAGTATTTTTTTTCTATTATTAATCACTTACGCTATGTTTGAAAATGTATTGCACTATGCTCAATATTTTGGTTCCTTTTTCGTCTTCGTTAATGGCATGTGTCATAATGATAACAATTTTGCCAATGTCAAGTGTTTAGATTGTTTATAGAAAGACGTCACAAAGTCGTATGTAGTCGTTTGTCGTTTGATAAACTATTTAAAATAATTATACGGATTGTTATTGTTCGAATCACAATGAATTCAATTTCGGATTTCAATTACACCCGAGTTAATAATTCTAGCTTTATTTGAATAAAATAACCAAAATTACAAATAAAACCCGGAATGACTCGGAAAAATACTTCGCAAAACGGTCAAAAATAACCCAGATATATACCTACTATGTTTAAAACGTCATAACAATGTCGTGTATAATACCGTCAGTTGTAAATGTCTGTGGCGATTATTGTGCGTACATCACTAGTTGGGCGTCCCCTCACTAGGCGGAAAAGGAGGTGACAGCAGATAGATGCGTTAGCATCCTATAGTTTGTGTGCGTTAGCTATTGCATACTCTTTGGCGTTAGTAGCAAGCATCCTATAGTTTGTGGATAGTGGATTAGAGGGACGCAACGCAAGCCTTTTTCTGTAACGGCACTATAGTTTCATTGTTTTCACTATATAATTAAACAGGCAAGCCATTTGAAATCTCCACGTTTTATTATAACGCCCACCGTCGATCTTTAGCGGGAATGTTCCCACATTGGTGACCCTTTCGACGATTGAAGAACACACGTCTTTCATTTGATTTCTTACAATAATGGCGCGTAGGATTTCCAATACACAGACAGTTGCGTGAGAATCAGCCGGATACCTACATTATCTAGGTACCTAATTAACTGCAGTGCCGGTCTCAAAACCAAAACGGCATCTCTCGGCGTCCTTCCTACCTACGTGTTACTAGTTGGCCCGACGACGCCGAAGCCGTCAGCACCGTTGTACCTTGACATTGCCTAGTGAGCATAGGTACATCCCTTCCGACCGACTCTTCATCCAGCCTAACCTTCTCGACTTTTGTTTACCGTGTTTACGTAGACAAATTGCATGTGATTGAACCAGTGATATAAAGAAATCAGTAAGCTAGTGCCAGATCATACCTATCACACCTAAATAACTGTAATTCTAAGGTGGAGAAACATTAAATGTGTTGGTGAAAGAACTTTCTTATCGCTTGCTTCTGCACTGACAAGATTCACTATTGCAACTACGGACTGCACAAGCCTCATCCTCATCACACGCAAGTTTTTTTGTTGCTTGTTTCATTATAGTTTTGAATTTTGAATTTTGAATACCTAAGCTATACCTAGACTGCATGCTTTTGCACATGCTGACAGTACCTACCCACTATTATAGTGTGAGGGATAAACTTACTTTGTACCCACTCTATTGGTGAACTCTATTGTGTAAATTTTGTTAATGTGTATTTAGTAATTTATGCTGCTGGGTGATAAATTAGGGTAAAATCTAACTCTTGGCATATGAATAACCTACACTAATAACACAAAACTTAATTTTAAATTTAGCTTGGCTTGGCTTGGCTTTTTTGTATGTTTGGTTTTGCTCGGGTGTGTGGTATTATTGCATTTTGAATTAGATAAATTCTTACCATGGCAGATGAGCAGTTGCAGCAACTTCAGCAACTTATGGCAGAAAATGCAGCATTACAAAAACGTCTTGGCAAAAATGAAGTAGAGGCAAATGTATGCAGAGTTGCGGTTAAATTGCCTACATTTTGGTCTCACAATCCAGCTGTTTGGTTTGCACAGGTGAAAGCCCAGTTTCAAATTGCCAATATTGTAGAGGACACTACGAAATATAATTATGTAGAAGTCATTTAGACCAAAAGCTGGCCGGAGAAGTTGAAGATTTTATTACAAACCCTCCAAAGGAAGAGAAGTAATGATGTAAATGATTTTATAATTTTTAATATTAATACTTATTAAGACTAGGCTAGACTAGAATATAAGGTACTCTATCGCATTGGGGGTGCCTGTAAGGATAAAGGTACATGTTTATAAATAAATAAATAAAGTATGTCAAACTGAAAGAAGCGCTCATACAGCGCCTGTCAATTTCTCAGGAAAAACGAGTTAGACAACTCCTTAGTGATGAAGAATTAGGGGACAGAAGACCGTCACAATTTCTTCGTCACCTTCGTTCTCTTGCTGGGACAGCCCTTTCGGATGATAATATCATACGTCAACTTTGGTTATGTCGCCTGCCTCATCAAGTCCAAGCTATTTTAACAGCACAACCTGATCTAAGCTTAGAAAAAATTGCAGAATTGGCCGACAAAATATCGATGTTGGCCCCAGCACCAGCTGTCTGTTTGGCATTTAGGTCTTCGTCGTGATTTTGTCTGGCAATTTGTGATAGCTGACGTCAGCACAGCCATTATTGGCTCTGATTTTTTGGCCTTTTATCACCTTTTACCTGGTTGCCGCAACAACAAATTGGTCGACGGTACTACTGGATTATCTTCTACGGCCTTCATTGCCAGTATTGACCAGCCTTGCGTTCGAGCAGTAGTTAGTGGTAAGTCAATTTTTACTAACCTTTTAGTTGAGTTCCCAGATATTGCCCGACCTCCCGGCCTCCCCAGAGTGATAAAACATGATACGGTCCATTACATAAAGACCACAGAGGGGCCTCCGGTTTCTGGTCGTCCTCGACGTCTGGCGCCGCGGAAACTTGTTTCAGCTAAAAAATAATTTGAAGATATGGTAAAATGTGGCATGGCACGCCCTTCTAAAAGTGCATGGTCTTCTCCATTACACATGACTGTAAAAAAAAGATAACTCTTGGCGTCCTTGCGGCGATTACCGCGCCCTGAACGCCAGGACTGTACAGGACCGGTATCCGGTTCGTCACATAAATGATTTCGCCCACAATCTTGCTGGTGCCAAGATATTCAGCACTTTGGACCTCGTTAAGGCGTATCACCAGATCCCAGATGTTTTTGAAGAGGACATTGCCAAAACTGCCATAGTGACCCCGTTTGACCTCTTCGAATTTCCCTATATGACCTTGGGCAAAGAAATGCTGGACAAACTTTCCAGCGGTTTATCGATGAGGTTACTAGGGGCCTCGAATTTTGTTTTCCTTATGTAGATGATATTCTCATATTTTCAAAAGACGAAGCTACCCATCTTCAGCATTTGCGAATGCTCTTCAAACGCCTGCAGGACTACGGGGTAGTCATTAAGCCTTCCAAGTGCGTTTTGGGTGTCAGTGATGGTATTTTCTTAGGTTATCATTTTAGTGACGAAGGCACTCGCCCCCCTCAATCCAAGATCGCATCCAAGCCTTGCTGGATTTTCCACCACCTCAAACGGTCCAAGGTATGCGCCGTTTTCTCGGCATGCTCAATTATTACCGTCGTTTTGTACCTCGGGCTGCGCAGTTTCAAGCTCCATTGATTGATGCATTGGTTTCAACTAACAGTAAGGGTGCTAAACCATTTCCTTGGTCACCCGATCTGCTAAATAAATTTGAAGCCTGCAAGAAAGGCCTTTCCAACGCTACGCTATTACAGCACCCAGTCAACAACGCCAAGTTGGGTTTGTTTACTGACGCATCTAGTGTTAACATTTGATCTTGCCTCCATCAACAAATAAATGGTCAATGGTGTCCTCTTTCTTTTTTCAGCAAGAAATTGACCCCTCAGCAGACGCAGTGGCCGGCTTATTATAGAGAGTTGTTAGCAGTGTACGAAAGTGTCCAACATTTTCGGTACATTCTAGAAGTCCAGCATGCCACTATATTCACGGACCATAAACCTCTGTTGTTTGCTTTTTCACAACGGCGCGAGAAACTTCCACCACCGCAACTTAACCAGCTGTCATTTATAAGCCAGTTTACTACCGACATCCAGTACATCAGGGGCGAGGATAATGTTGTGGCTGACGCTATGTCACGCATTGTCATCGACGCCATTACTCTCGAGCAGGATTATAAAGCTCTGGCTGAATCGCAAACCTCGGATCAGGAACTTGCTGATCTACTGCAAGGTTGTTCCAGTTTGAACTTGAATAAGATCTGTACACCTGGAACCAACACTGCTCTTTACTGTGACATTTCAACAGGTAAACCTCGTCTTTATTTGACCCCTTCCTTTCGTCGCGCAGCCTTTGACAGTTTGCATAATTTAAGTTATCCTGGCGCTCAAGCTACTACGCGTCTCGTAGTTGAGCGTTTCGTCTGGCCCTCTGTTAAAAAAGACTGCCGAACTTGGTCTCGATCTTGTGAAGCGTGCCAGCGCAGCAAAGTTTCAAGACAACACTCCGCTCCTACGGCTAGTTTTGACTTACCATCTGGTCGTTTCATGCATGTCCATATCGACATAGTTGGACCCTTGCTCGTTTGCAACGAATATCGTTATTGTTTAACAACAATAGACAGAGTCTCCAGGTGGCCTGAAGTCTGGCCCATGCGATCTATTGCCGCAAAAGAAGTTGCCGAAACCTTTACCAGGGAATGGATCTCACGTTTCGGTGTTCCGTCGGTCATTACAACAGATCAGGGTTCCCAATTTGAATCGGACTTGTTTCAAAGATTACTGCAGCAGTTTGCTACCAAACGCATCAGGACCACCTCATAGCATCCATGTGCTAACGGAATGATTGAGCGGGTCCATCGTCAACTTAAAGCTGCTCTTATGTGCCACAACGATTCATGGGTAAGGTCACTTCCGATTATGCTTTTAGGTATGAGGTCGGCATATAAAGAAGATCTCGAAGCTACGGTTGCGGAATTACTCCACGGTGAGACCCTCAGACTTGCGGGAGAAATGTTAGTTTCTTCTCCGGCGCCTAAAAGATTGGTAGACCCTGCTGATTTTGTCGCGCTGATTTTGTCGCGCAGCTGCGTCACAGAATGTTGGCAATACGGCCAATTCCAGCTTCTCGACATGGTGAGTCTTCAGCCTCTTTTGTATTTAAAGAGCTCGCAACTTCGTCCTATGTTTTTCTGGTCCATTCAAAGATTTGGAGCGCTCCAACGATGAAAAAACGTTTACTTTAATGGTAAAAGGTAACAAGGTCGTTGTCAGCGTCGATAGGCTTAAATCTGCTTTCACTGAGCATTCAAATCAACAGCCGACCATAACCGAGCCTCCGCCTGCTTCTGCTGCTGCTCCTTCACAGCCAACCATAAAAAATAAGTTACCACCTAAGCCCTCACCTGTACAACAGCTGGCTCAAGTGGCTTTGCCTTTAAAGCAGCCTTATAACACACGCTCGGGCAGACACGTTAGATTTAAGAATTATGACTGGTTTATTTAAATTATTTTGAGTACATAACTAACTGTTTCATCTTAATAAGTACATAGTTATTATTATTATTAATATTATGAATTTTGTGTTGAACAATTTCACATATTATTTGTTATACTTTTAGTTTTGTTTTGTATACTTACCTCATGTTTATTATTTATTTTTTATTATTTATACACATTATTGTGCGTACATCACTAGTTGGGCGTCCCCTCACTAGGCGGAACAGGAGGTGACAGATAGTGGATTATTTAGAGGGACGGAAGCCTTTTTCTGTAACGGCACTATAGTTTCTTATATTGTTTTCACTATATAATTAAACAGGCAAGCCATTTGAAATCGCCACGTTTTATTATAACGCCCACCGTCGATCTTTAGCGGGAATGTAGATAATTCCCACATGTCATCACGGACAACATAATAAATAAAAAATAATATTTCGTTTTACATTTCACGAAGTAACCTAGCTTTTCTTTATCAACTATTTGTTTTTCTATAAGTTTTATTGGGGAATCTTAGCACACAAATTTAAACAATTTATTTTTAAGTGTATTCCTTTATTTTTTGTTATGGCAAGGAATACAAGACAGTTCTCAAAGACCTTATACTATTACTATTAGTTAGTAGTATAAGGTCTTTGACAGTTCTAGACTGGCATTCTGTAATGAAGTTTAGAATAAATAAACAACAACTGATTACGATTTTGTGACGTTATTATAACAAAACAAAACCACTTGACATTGTCATCATAACAGATGCCATCATAGGAAGAAAAAGGAGTATTTTGGCTCGTTTTGCGAAGCAAACATTGCGCTCTTATATTATTTTTATTTTCTTATATTTTTCCCGAGTTTTGTAAAAAACCGAAGCAGAGATCCTTCACGTCTATTTACAAGTAGATGATACTTAGTTAGAGTGAGGAGTCAATGGGCTCAATTCTTAGGTTTAGAAGTGTCAAATTAAATTTGGTATTCTGCTGTTACCAACTTATCCTAATTTAATTTTATATAATTTAATTAAGCGTTCCTAATTTAGTTAGATGGTACCAACCAAATAGGTTTTACGTACGAATGCTATGGCTAACTGAAATATATTTTAGACAATTCCTACTTTTAGAAATAAACCAACCGAATTGCCACCAATGTCAAAATTTTACAAGTTAAGATGACAAACCATTCTTGTGTGTACTATTTAAATCTAATCTCTACTAGACCTGTATCTGTACTATTTAGGTCTGTTTGTTACGTTTTTAAGGCTAAACGGCTGAACGGATCTTGATGAAATTCGGGAAAAGAACATAAGCTACTTTTTGTCTCAAAAAACCACCTTGAAGGTTTAAAATAGGGGATGAAAGTTTGTTTGGGCAACTCATATAAATTAAGTAAAGAAAACTCATATTTAGGCTTTTGGTAACTAGTAAACAAATATGTGTTTCGACGTTTTCGCAAAATAATTCCCGAAGTGGGTTAAATAGGGGATTGAACTTTTGAGATGTTCTTTAGATGCACAAAATGCAAAATTTCGAATAATAAAAAACGGTTCTAAGCATAGATACGCGTACGAGGTCGCGGGTTACAGCTAGTATACTTACAACAAACGACTACATACGACTTACTCTTCTTCTTCTTCTTTGTTAATGGCCTGTAACATACTAATGTCAATTTTGCCAGTGTCAAGTGTTTATAGTTTATAGTCAGTTTGTTTGTTATTGTTATTTTCCTGTTGTGACTGTCTTAGTCGATGGTCAATTGTCAATTCTAGACGTCACGCGGAATGTCGTCTAGAATTTCCTTGGGATTCCTCGTCGTTCAAATCACATAGCACCACAATACACATATAATTCAATTATCCATACCCGTCCTGTAGTCACAATTTATTCATTAAAATTCTGCCAAGATTACTGAAATGAATGAAATTACATACTGACATGCAATAAAACGGGTAAAAAATATTAAATTAGCAGAGCTATGTTACTCCATGAAATGACAAACGAAGAAATCCGACGTCTTACTCTAAACAATCTAAATACTTGACATTGGCAAAATTGTTATCATATGACACATGACATTTACGACAAAGAAAATGCCATTTTCAGAAGATAAAAAGAGTTTGTTTTGGATTCTTCGTTTGTCATTTCATGAAGTAGCATGGCTCTGCTAATTTAATATTGTTTTATTCGTTTTATTGCATGTTTTATTCAGTAATAATGGCGGAATTTTAATGAATAAATTGTGACTACAGGACGGGTATGGAGAATTGAATTAAATGTGTGTTGTGATGCAATGTGATGTGAACGACGAGGAATCCCAAGAAAATTTTAGACGCCATTCCGCGTGACGTCTAAACAAATTGACCATAAACAAACATAAACACTTGACACTGGCAAAATTGGCATTATTTTATTATGTCACATGCCATAAACAAAGAAGAGGAGTTTGTTTTGAATTGAATCTAACTAAATAAAATAATAATTGGTTTGTTCATAATTCTGAAAAGCTTCTATAATTTAGAAAATCGTACATTTTCGGTTTGGTGAGGTTGGCTAAAGAGAATTTCACCCTCACGAAACGCGTATCTCGCACTCCACTGTCCGAATTTTACCAGTACCTAATATGTTTCGTAACTCTAGGCTCGTAGTGTCTGTTGGAAAATCGACGGTCATGTCGCGCTACACCAGATTTTTGAAGACCTGTAGGTACTCCACAGCAAAAACAGAGGCACCAGTAGTTCAAGATGGATTGGTAATCAGCGATACCTGTGTGCATAAACTAAAGCAGCTATGTGATAAAAATGATAAATTCCTAAGATTGTGTGTAGAGAGTGGTGGATGCTCAGGATTCCAATATAAATTTGATCTGGATAGCAAACTATCTGATGATGACAGGTAATAAACAACTCAAGTTCAATACTACTAGTAATTTATATGTTTGTGTGGATGATCATTTGCTATTTACCATTTCACAGTAAATAACGAACTAGGTGAATTGATCTTTACGATATTTGGTAACAAGAGGTTCGTATTTAACATTAGTGTTGTACTACATAAGTCCCTACTTACAATATCAAAACATTTCTTGTAAAATTTTATTACATTAAATACTTTTGTTTATAAAAGCCGAAGCCGAGGATACCTATGTTCATAATTTGTTTCAGAATATTTGAAAAGAATGGTGCTAAAGTAGTTATTGATGAAACTTCACTAGAGTACATCAAAGGTGCAACAGTAGACTACCATACAGAGTTGATTCGCTCAGCATTCAGAGTAGTTCACAATCCAAATGCAGACATAGGATGCTCGTGTGGTGCCAGCTTCGCTATTAAAATTGACTGAGATCCAGTAAGTATTATATTAATTATATCAGCTAGGTAAACAAAAAAGGTGTATTTTTATTTATGAAAAACATACCTAGTAAAAATAAAAAAAGGTTAATAAGTAGTTACCGAACTAGAGTACTAGAACTAGAGCTCCTTATTTTGAGTGTTATAAATAGTTTTGTGTCAGATTCGGCTTCTCAATAGCTATTTTATACTGAATTATATACTTATCAGAACTTATTTATGTTATATTTTGAAATATCCTATTTTGAGTGAAAATTATGTTTAAAACCAAAGTTATTTCTTTAAATTGTCTTTAAGAAAACACAGCAACAGAGTCACTAAAACTACCAATATCTGTTGTAGCTTTTTATATGTTTCTTTTTCAGTTACATACAATAAAAAGAAACTAGTAATACTTTATGATAGAAAGGTAACCTCAGCAAATTACCCTTGGTATGGAAAAAAATATCAAATTTTTCTGCTGTTTAGCGACTTATTTAATCTGCTCATTCATTGAGGTATTGAGAATATAGTAGGTATTTATAATATTTTGCTTATTTCAAACTGTTTTTAAAGTTATATCTAGTCAATTCTGTAATTCAGATATGAAGTAAGGTCTAAGATATATTCAATAAACATCACCTTCTAAAATTGACATTGTTTTAAATCGCAGCAAATAATAAGACAATAAACTGCCTGGCTTGTCCTCAGTTGGTAGTAGCTCTGCCTTCTGCACTGTAGGTTGGGAGTTTCATTTCCTCCCAGGGCAAACATTTGGGTGATGGACATAGGTGTTAGTTTGGTATATTAAGTTGCAATTAAAAATATATAAGTATTCTATCAGTCATCTGGTCCACATAATGCAAACTATGCTTAGTTTGAGGTTACATTGTGTAGTGTGCTTTGTACATCAATAATGTATTTATGATTTATTTAAACTAATAATAAATAAATTAAACATTCTGGACAATTCACAGAGCCCCAAAGTAGTATTACGTAGCCCCAAAGTAGGCAGAGCTTGTGTCATGAGAACCACATCACTGATTAACTTGTATTTTTTGTAAATACATACATATGTTAAGAACAATACTTAGACCTGTAGGGCGATTATGGAACTCTAATTACAATCAATGTCTATCAATGTCAATGTCTATCAATGTCATTTGCTTAGGGTACCCCTTAAAATAGTGCTGTGATAATGTATGTAACTAAATTATTAATATAAAGTGAGCAAAATGTTTTTGTTTTGTTGTTTTAATATCCTTATAGTTTTGTCTAAGTAAAAGAGGATTGCTGCATGGAGCATATTAAGGCCGTTTCATACTATCCTACTCCATATGAAAATAGCAATGTATAGTGAATTATTTCGATTTCAATTTTATATCATTGTTGGGGTCATTAAATGAAAAGAAGTGGACTGTAGATCTGGTATATATTGAAAGGTTAATGAACGTGCATCTAGATTGCTTCCGTTAAAAAGTCGGCGCCTTTCGGTGCTGGTCGGTCCCCCACCGCTGTATCCCCACTATGGTCGTAGTAGTGGCGGCGAAGGCAGTGATGCTTTGTCGTCGATATCATCATCATTAGCAATCTAATTACAGTCCAGTCCACTGTTATTAGACATGGCCTCACTCAATGTGCGCCACTGAGCCCAATCTACGGTTCTTCTCTTTTATGTCTAGCTATGTCCACGCACACATTACAGAATAAAAATTAAACTATGTAAGAAAGATATAATGGACCTTTTTTCTTCATAATAATGTTGGTATTTACCTATTGAAATAAAAACGCACATTATCTTCACAATATGAAATCCATATTTTTAATTATGAATAATTTGAATAACACACTTCTAGGTACTTTTATTTTGAATGAGATACCTAGTACATTCAATGTGATTGAGACACATTCATGGCAACCCAAACATTGTCTAGTTTTGCAGAGGGCAAAGTGATCAGAGTATCGGTTTTATTGCCGGTGTTCGCTGGGGACCTGAAATGAGGTAAATAAAATATTACATTGTTGGTATTCTGGTATTAACGTAGATTTTGTATACATACTTTAATGTCGTTTAAAGATAGTATTATTGATAGATATGGTCTCACAGCACAATTGATGGTAACTCTGTAGCACTGCGCTGTAGGTTGTGAGCTCCTGATCCAGGACCATCCAGGATCATAGTGTGGCTGAGTGTTATTTTTGCTTTGCTTAGTTTGGGATTACATTGTGCTGTGTGAATTGTCCACCAACACTAACTATAAATCAATAAATATTGCTGGACCATGCACACAGCACCATCTAGTCCCAAACTAAGCATAGCTTGTATTATGGTGACTAGATGACTGATAAAATTCTTATATATTTTTAAATACATACTTATGATATTTTAAAACACCCAGACACAGAACAAACATCTATGTTCTTCACACAAATGATTATCCCGGGGGGGAATCGAACCCTCAACCTACAGTGCAGAAGGCACTGTAGGTTGGTTGGTAGGAGCTACTACCAACTGAGCTGACAGGCCAGTCTAAATAAATATATAATGCCAGACATTTCACACAGACACACATCATCTGTCCCCAAATTAAGCAATGCTTGTGTAATGGGTATCACCTACTGAAAAATACCTAGTTATACGGATGTCCTAAGTAGAGTTGAAAAAAAAAGGATCCTTTGAAATTGTCTAACAATAGAAGATTGAAAATGATACGGCAATTCATAAACACCATCATAGAAGAGAAAGTTGAAGGAAAGAGAGGAAGAGAAGGGCCACGTATAAGCTACATGAGCCAAATTAGCTTTTGTGTCGTATAAGGAGATTAAGGAGGTTACGCTTGTGAGGAACAGGTCGAATGAGTAGGTATAATGATACACGGTGAATGCACCGACAGGAGCATAGTTCTTAAATAAGAAGAAGTAATACAAGAATAATCAGGGTAAGTTCTGAGTGTGTTTTAAATATTATTAGGTACGTTCTGTACCTAAAAATGCCGTTCGCGTTCACGGTTCGCACTAATGAAGATTTACTAGATGAATCGAAACAGTGTCGGTGCCTTCAATAATAAATAGTAAGTGAGTAAAACCTGTGTCTATCAACTTGTATTGTACAACTCACACAAGTTTTGAAAGTTAAAAAAGGCAAACTTAAACGCAATGCTAGTTAATAAGTATGTGATTATAGAATAAATAGAGGATAAGGGTCAAACTTATACACTTTAGCTAGTACGTTGCTTAAATCTGTTGCCCTCTTTATTAGAAAGACAGGAAAACGAAGCGTAGGACGACCCCCCACCCGATGGACTGACGACATTGTAAAGATCGCAGGAAGTCGGTGGATGGAGAGGGCTCAAAATCGTTCTTCCTGGAAATCTATTGGGGAGGCCTATGTTCAGTAGTGGACTTCATAAAGGCTGTTAATGATGATGATGATAGGTAGGTATATGAGTTTTTCTGTTTCCCGATATTTCGGCACAGTTGCATGCGCCATGATCACGAGATAGCGGGAAAGCTCGGGAAAGAGAAAAACTCATATTTCATGGTAAATATCCCGCTTTGAGTGAGAATTATGTTCAATATTTTCATTTGTTTTGATCGGCACCTAATGTTTTGAAACGCTTCTAATAATAACAAAGACTTACTGCTGGAACTCCCCAGCAGGGGTAGCGTTGGCGTCGTTGACTTTCTTAACATTATGCGGCGAATAGCGGTTGTAGAGGCCCCAGATGCTGTTCATTAGCTTGCTGTTGTACTTCAGCGGAGATAGCTCCATCACTGAAATAATTAATTCAAATATCTATTATTGGGAGGTGCGTGTGTGTATGACGACCTCGCAGTGTGCCATGCCGGGTGGCTGAGACGCAGATGGTTGTGGGTTCTATTCCCGCCGCGGTACAAAATGTTTGTATGATCTGCAAGTATTTGTCTCGGGTCTGGGTGTTTCTATGTATAATATGTAGCTAGGTAGGTATGTATTTACAATAAAAAGTATATAAGTAGGTAGATCAGTCATGTGGTACCATGACTCACAAGCTCTGCTTACATTGAGGCCAGATGATGCTGAATGAAATGTCCGGCATTATTTATTCATTTAAGTATAACATGCAAGCACACTTGCATACACGCATCCCCTCATTATTCCTCAACACACACACAAACACACACAATCACTCATCACATTGTAGGTATAACATCAACTCTTGCATATAAACATTATTTTTCTTTACACAAATAGAACATTATCTATGTACCTTTCGACTTAAGTAATAAATCATATGACGATTTTGTAGGACTATTGTTTATTTTGTACTATCAAGAGAGACCTATAATTGTCTGTTTCTAGCATATGTATAAATTATGTTTAGTTTATTCACTAGATTTTTTTAAGCTGTTGGTCTTTTCAATAAAATAAAATTGAAAATTAAAATATATAACAGAGAATGTGTCTTTAGTTCAGCTATTCCCAGTAGTTTTACCGAGTAGTCTTACCAGTTGAACTACTGGGAATTTTCTTCCCAACAGACTTACTGATAGTAAGACTTCGCTGGTGTTATTTGTTTCCCATTAGTTTTACTTTATCAAAATTTATAAAACATAGACCTCGTAATTGATAGACAGTAGCTTCATTAAGTCTAAGAGAAAAACTATAATTAAAATACTTAACTGATTTTTTTTCCTACGTCATCTGTTTTACCAGCGTAATTTTTCCAAAAAATGACCAACGCTTACTTATATCCCCATTAGTTAATTGCAATTGGGCATTTTGAATTAACCGGTCGCGTTGAATGTAAACATTGTCTCTTTTATTTAAATTCAAATTGTTTTTGAATTGTATACTACGCACCTTTTGATACGATGCGTCAGAAATTAAAATGTTGCCACGATTCCAAGTAATTGGTTGTACGATGCCGTTGGCCAAATACGCACATCCTCTCAATTATAATTTATGACAGGCAATTTCTGGTCATATATTTTTTAAATACGTTAATATTTTCTTGGACATAGGTGTTTTCCATCTCATCCATTATATAACTCCAACCGTCCAAGATATTTTCTTTAGGTAATAGTGGCAAAAGTTTGCAAAGTGACACTATTCTGTATGCCTTTAATTTTAGAGATTTCAGACCGCTGTACACCATAACGATCAGCTGAGGATCATCCAAAATGGCTCAGCACCCGCATCTGACTGTAAAATCGAGTTGGTCCTGTCGGCAAGGTCGAGAGCTTACAGCTTAGAGCTTAGGCTTACCTAAGTGCACGAAAGGAGCCTCTGAGGCGCACTTTAATCCTTTCACCACACTAGTTAGAAATAACTAGTGACACGATAAGAAGAAGAAGAAGAAGATTTTAGAGATTTGCTTTTTCTCTTCAGACTTTCACAATAGTGATAATAGCATCCGCTTGGTAATATTTGCGGGAAAACGTATCTTATCGGCTTTACCATGGCGTCTTCATAGTCTTAAATTGCCTAGGGTTCCAGTTCGGTATTTGGTTTTTTATTAATTGCAATAGTGTAATATATGTTTGCGTTGTTTTATCCGGGAGGAAGGCGTAGATAACTGGTATTATATTTGTAGTCTCCTGAGAACTACCCAAGTCGCAATGTATAGTATACAGCTATAGAAAGGGTACTGGACTTACTCCAAATGTGCCATCACTGAAATAGTCCTTACTTTCCATCATAATTTCCTTTGCCACACTGGATAAAAATCCTAAAATTCGAGCACCGTCATCACGATAGTAGTCCGGTAACAGAAAAGAATCAAATTTAGGCGGAACCTTAATGTCAGGTAAACTATTGTGATATAATTTTTCTGCTTCCAGTGTTTTATTTCGATGTCGGTAAAGTGTTGACTTAACACTGGGGAATTCTGGTAACTTGCTTATAATATTAATACCAGAATTTTCGAGTGAACCCACGACTTTTCTGTAGATCCTGGGTACTGACAACGTATCTGATTCACTCACTTGTTTTTTACAATAGTACATCTTTATGTCTATATCATTTTGAGCATGATCAGGAGTGCACGTTACTAAATGTGATGTACTTTTTACCACAGCATTATTATCAATAGTAACAGAACCGACACAATTGCTTTTACGATATAGACCACATCGCCATATAACGCCTGCTTTTTTATGTCTTTAATTTATAGTACTGGTAACCATTCAACAATAGTACCTCACATCGTCCCCTTTTTATCACATTTGTATCACACATTTCACAGAATTAAAAATAAATTATAAGCATTATTTATTACTTATTCATTTGTGATTTGATAATTATGTGACAAGATGTCAGTCAAGCAAATGTTTTATCTAAGGTCATGGTAAGTTCACTATGTAGGTAGTCTATCAATTACCTAGGTCTACATAAGAGTAGGACTATTGGGAGTTTTGTTTTACTACTAAGTCAACTGGGTATAAAGTTCCCAGTGGTCTTACTAGTAAGTCTGTTAGGAAGAAAATTCCCAGTAGTTCGACTGGTAAGACTAATCGGTAAGACTTCTGGGAATTTGTCCTTTAGTTATATAGTCGGTAACTTGTAATACTATTACATAACATGCAATTATAATTTTCTTCTGCTGTTAGGGCTAGATTGTATACTGAATATACTTAGGTTTTAATTTTATCGCCATAGCTTGTAACGAAATACTTTACAATAATTTGATTTTAATCATCATCATTCAGACCCTTTGCTCAAACTGGAGGGTTGAATAAGCCTCTTACCAAGTGAACCAAGTAAATAACAGTGCTTGTATTGAGCATACTAGAATGTACGGCATCTGTGAAGTATCTTGGCGTCATGATAGATAACGTTTTAATTTGGAAACAACATTGAATCCTCTAGGTATATTGAGGATTAGAAAACTCATTCTCTAATCTCTCCTATTGCATTACCTACTGCGTGGGGTGGATTTCACAAAACCAATATGCTTTCGATTGAAAGTAATGCAAAAGTAATTTATATTTCCTAAAAACGAATTATCTACACTCTTTTAAGTTCCAAACGTTCGTTAACTCCTTATTTGTAATAGGTACAACACTCTGTATACTCTCGGAACTTTATGAGTACTTTATGAATTATGAGACTCATTTCTTGTTGTCTCCAAAGAAGATCTGATAGGGTTTGCCAAATCTAAAAACGCCGTACAGCAGTGGCCAAAGCCAACATTACAAGTTTATAAGCTGTACGTTGTACAACAGGCTGAAAACACCAAAATATTTATACTTAATCAAGAACATTTTAAAAGTTGTAAGCCCGGCACAATTCACTGTATTATTTTATGTAGCCAAGTAGGTACAACGAAACGACCGCTATTATGAATAGCTATATTTATATCGCTTACAAGAAGTGTTGAAGAATTTCTCCGAGCCAGAACCTTTAGGGGTATTGGTCAGCTTCATATCACGTTTGTCTTGTTGAGTTTGGCGGATGCGGCCTGCTGAGAAGGCGGAAGGAGGGATTGAAGCCATGGTGTTCAGCTGACAGGCTGGAAAACAAATGCAGTAGTTATGTATCGGTAGGTACTTACATAGGTATAAAACAACGAGTTTTGGATATTCCTATCATCCTACCTAGTTATTTTATGCATGATGTGGTCACCTCGAATAAAAAGAGTAAGTAGGTAGGAGAGATTGGGGTCAATAGAAACATGGGTTAATTGAAACAAGATGAATAACTCGGAGACGGTTAGTGACAGCGGCAGGACCTCAAGGTAGTAGGGCTGCCTTGCGAGTCGGGACCTGTCGCTTAGTGTGCGTGCGCCACCGCTCCAAGCACGTTGGACATATTTATGTGGGTGCATCGTTTTTTCGACTCGAAGAGTAAGTTTTTAGTTTATTATTATTTTGCGTATTGCTCCAAAACTATTGTTCATTCTTCAGTATAGTTTACAATTATTGTTGTTTTAAATATCCTTTCGAGTTTACTGTGGTCAGTACCTTCCTACTACTTTTAGATTTTATGCTGTTTGTTATAATATTTAAAGTGAACCCTCACTTTACCTCACGTTGGGGCAGTTGATACAAACGGTTCTGGGTCAGTTAAAACTTATTTCTATTGATCCGAACCGTTTTTTTTTCAGAATATTTGACAAGCATGTTAGTCAAATCTTGTTTAATACTTTTAGATGCCAAGAAACTGTCCAAAAACTACAAACCGCAGAGAAGCTGATCTTCAAAATTATAAAAAGGCATATAAATTATGAAATAAAAAAATATGGCATTCCTTTGGCAAGGTATATTAGATATTATAACATAATCTTTACATCCTTGTTTAGATGCAAGAAAAAGTAAGTTATTGCCGCAGCAGGCCAGGAACAGATGCGATTTTATTTTTTATTTTATTTATTAAACAAAATCCACTCTTAATAAACAATATTACTTAATCTAACGCATTTATCCTAAAGCCAATAACGGATTTACATTTTATGTTTATCACCTATAGTTCAACATTTTGTGAGTGGGCAACAGCAGGTATTCATAAGAGTAGGCGTACCTTATATGAATTGTACAGTGAAAAACGGTATAACTTTAGTGAAGAGTTTAAAGAAAAAGTAAAAAATTACTCAAGAATCTTTAAGAATGTTTGTCGCTTTGCTAAATCTCAGTATTTAAGCTCAAAAATTAGAAACAGTCAAGATAAAATAAAAGCAGCTTGGAAAATAATTAATAGTGAGACCGGAAAATCCAAAACTCATAATAGTGTAATAAATTTAAATATTAACAATAATATAATTAAGCAAGATATAGATGTAGCAAAGGCATTTGAAACTTTTTTTACTGATATTCCAGTCTCCACTACAAAGTCTTTAAACTCTTCTCATGTAATAGCAGTATCATTGTTAAAAGATAGTTTACCTGAATGTGTCACACAATTTTACTTTGAACATGTGGACAAAAACGATATTATCAAGGCATTCAAAATGATTAATGTAAAAAAGACCACTGATCTCTGGGGCATTTCTGTCAGTGTTATAAAACCACTAATTGACATTATTGCACCAGATCTAGCTTTCGTATTTAATCAATGTATTGACAGTGGAGTATTTCCTGATTTGATGAAACATAGCAAGATCATACCTCTATTCAAATCAGGTAGTCATTCCGATCCTAGTAACTTTAGGCCTATATCAGTACTTCCTACATTTAGTAAAATATTTGAAAAACTTATTCTAAACCAATTACAACGGCATTTTAATACCAACAATTTACTAGACAGTAAACAATTCGGATTTACAAAGGGACGCTCAACGACTGATGCCGGTGTTGAGTTAATATCACATATTTTTGATATCTGGGAGGAATCACGCGATGCCTTAGGTATTTTTTGTGATCTGTCGAAAGCTTTTGATTGCGTTCACCATGAAACTCTAATCAGAAAACTACACCACTATGGTGTTAAGGGAGTTTCACTTAAGCTTCTCACATCCTACTTAACTGACCGAACACAACGAGTAGATGTAAATGGAAAGCGTTCTCCGAGGTCAATGGTAAAAATGGGTGTACCACAAGGATCAATACTCGGGCCATTCTTGTTTTTAATTTATATAAATGATCTACCTAAACTTGTAAAGGATGATCACGAGATTGTACTGTTTGCTGATGACACGTCACTTTTATTTAAATTAAAGCGACGACTTACTAATCTTGACGATGTAAACAATGCAATCTCTAAAGTTGTAACATGGTTTAATGTAAACAACTTATTACTTAACGAGAAAAAAACGAAATGCATTCGTTTTATACTGCCCAACGTTAAACAGGTGAAAGCTAATGTAAAAATTAATAACAAAAAGATAGATCTCGTCGACACCACAGTGTTCCTAGGCATTACTTTAGATAATAAGCTGCAATGGGGCCCGCACATAGATAAATTGTCGAAGAGACTCAGCTCTGCCGCATACGCTGTCAAAAAGATCCGTCATTTTACCGACGTAGATACCGCTAGACTCGTTTACTTCAGCTACTTTCATAGCATTATGTCTTATGGCATTTTGTTGTGGGGGAGTGCTGCTGATATTAACACCATATTTGTGTTGCAGAAGAGGGCTGTTCGTGCAATTTATAACATGGGCCCCAGAGAATCACTTAGAGATAAGTTTAAAGAAATTAATATTATGACAGTGCCTTGTCAGTATATATACGAAAATTTAATGTATGTGCACAAAAATGTTCATTTATTCAAAAAAAATTGCGATAATCATAGTATTAACACTAGAAATAAAGATAAACTCGCTGTTCCCACTGTTAGGCTCGCTAAAGTTAATAAGTCTTTTATAGGGCAATGTGTACGCTTCTATAACAAGGTCCCAAGCGACGTGTTAGATTTGTCGATTGGCAAATTTAAAAACGTAATTAAACATAAACTGTCTATTAAAGCATATTATAAAATATCTGATTATTTAGAAGACAAAAAAGCTTGGGATGAATCTGCTCCAACTCGACTCGGCATCCGTAACAAAATTGTCAAGGATCATACAAAAAAGTGTTAAGACCAGACAAGTTTCTTGCCGGATTCTTCTTGAACTGGGGTTAGGAGGAACCGGCACCTAGATTCACTAGCATGTAAGAAGACGATTCAAAGTGGTCCTTGTGATTGTAATGAATAAAGTTATTTTGAATTTTGAATTTTGAATTTTGAATAATTGAAAAGACAGTCACTAACCAAACATGTTATTAGTTAATAGAAAATACCTATTAATAATTATACATTATAATTATGTGAGTGTATGAGAGTTGTGTAAAAGTGTGTGTGTGTATGTGTATATATATGTGTGTGTGTGTGTGTGTGTGTGTGTGTGTGTGGGAGAGAGAAATAGATTATATGGTATGCATAATATGATTCTTACAAATGTAACTGACACCAAGTTATACATTTTCACAAAGAATTCTGAATTTCACGTTTGAACACCTGCTTGCTACAATAGAAAATATCAATATTAATATTATCAATATGGTTTAAATTTTTTGTTGTAGTTTTTATGTAGTCGACTAACAAGTGAGTTTAGGGCGTAATTTGTGCGTGTAGGCAAAACAGCAAACAGGTTAGTGTGTCTAGTTCTAATGGTCGGAACACAAAAGCGCAACACTTTAGACAATAACTCCGAGCAGTCGATATAGTTATTGCATACACCATGCAAAAATGACATATCAGTTAGAGTCCTACGGTTTTCAAGAGAAGTGAGGTGATGATATAAGCACGCTGTCTGATAGTCGCTAAAACTACTGAAACATCGAAAGTTTAGGTGTTTTATGAACTTACTTTTTATTCTTACTTTATATTCCAGACTCTGAATGTAGGTAATATAGTGAGTGTTCCAAATACAGCTGCAATACTCTAGAACGCTTGTAACATAAGAATAATACAGAACCTTCAAGCAACTAATGTCAGAAAAAAGGCGGCTAAAACGCAATATAAAACCTAAAGCTTTGTATGCTTTGTTGACAATTATATCTATATGTTCTGAAAATGTTAATTTTGAGACTATTTGTACACCAAGATCCCTAACAAGGTTTACTTTGCAACTTTTTATATTATTTATATGATAATCAAAATGTGTTGGACGTATTTTTCGAGTGAAAGGGACATATGAGCATTTTGCAATGTTAATATCAATACGATTTTCTGCGTAATAGCGTCCTAGCCTATCAAGATCCGCCTGTAGATTTAGACAGACTAATTGATCACTAATCTTCATATGTATTTTCGTGTCATCAGCATACATAACGTAACGTGCATGCCTAAAGCATTTACCTACATCATATAGATAAGCTGCATATAATAAAGGTCCTAAAATGGAGCCCTGTGGAACTCCAGATGGAATATTAATAAAGTTGGAGCAGAAACCTCCAACAATAACTGCTTGAGAACGGTTACGCAAATAAGATTTTATCCATCTTAGCAAATAGCCTTTTATACCCAGCTCATAAAGCTTTCGCAGAAGTATGATGTGATCCACACGGTCAAATGCTTTTTCAAAATCCGTGTAGATCACATCCACTTGCGAGCCACCATATATCCCAGTCGCTACATGATCAATAAAAACTCCTAAGTTAGTAGAAGTGGAGCGTCCTTTCATGAACCCATGCTGCTCAACCGGAATTGACGTTGCAATAACAGGATAAATATATAACCATGCACTACCCTTTCAAAGAGCTTACTTAAATACATTCAATATTGAAATAGGACGGTAATTTTCAATTAATGTCATAATGACCCTTTTTATGAATGGGAACCCATTTTCTAAACACTAGGGAAATAGCCTTCACGCAGACACCTATTGAAAATGAGAGTCAGGGGAGCAAACAATGTTTCAGCACATCTGACGATAAAAACCGGGGGATATTGTCACTGCCAGCTCCTTTTGTGATGTCTATATTTTTAAGCATTTGAAGAGCGCCTCTCCACTTATCTCAATTAAAACGTAACGAACGTAATTATATAAACGTAATGTTAAATTAATATACTTAAGATCAAATAATAATTTAAATGTTATTAGGTACGTTGATTTAACTTTACGTTAATCTCATTGAGTAGCTTGCCAATAATAAATACTATACGCTGACTAACTTAAAACATAATTCATAACAAACATACTTTACCACTTCTTATACATCATAAACAGTACCTAGGGTTAGTAGAATTATTCATTTGAATAGTTGAACACACTTGTTTCAACTAACCGTAGGCACCGTTTCAATTGACCTCGACACAGGATCAATTGAAATATTTTTCGAGGGTTTCTAAATATCTAATACCTAAGTTAAGGGCATATATGAAGCAACATTATTACTGTTATTATATAGCAATATAATTTTAACTAGGTATAATTAAAACCAATTACATAACAGAAAAGATATAAAATGAAGTCACACTGACCGATGTTCTCAAAAACGTTTCAATTGACCCGTCTCCCCTACCAACATTTGCGTCTTCTAAACATACATGAAGGTAGGTATGTAGGTATCTTTTGATGATGAACTAATAATTTCCAATAAAAAAATCATAAACATAAAATAAATCTAGTAGTTTTTTATCAGTTGCAAACGCTAAAACTAGTGGTCACCCACCCAAATAATTACACGCTGAACTTTGTTTACCTATCTATCTGCTGATAGGAATGACTAAAGAAACAGCCGCATGAGCTGGAGGTATTTCAAGTAAGCATTATTGACGAGATTTCAATTTGCATAATTTTTGACACAATTTAAACAGTTAGCACATAGAATTCTAAACGGTAGAAAGAGCGTTGAAACTGTACCACATGATAAAACTTGCACGACATGCATTTTAACGCGCAATAAAACATAGTTTTACACCCTATACTAGCGAGGTGATTTTGTAAGTATTGACATATCTTTTGTATGTGGTGTCTAAATATACAGATAAGGATGTACCTACCTTTACACAGTTTGAAGAATATATTTCCAAGTGTGAGGTTGTTGATAGCTTCAATCTTGAAGCCGCTCTCTGGTCCTTTACAAACGCTGACAGCGCTGGTCAAGTTAGTGCCAAGTAGCACCATCAAATCTCAGTATGGTCTTCAAATATGAAAGTAAAATGCGAGCAAGGAGGCGTCGTCAGGGCGCGGGTGTCACGGAGGCCGAGAAAACACTGATCAAAATGGCTGCGAGCAATACATATGACCCCTGGGCCCTGCCTGCGAGTTATCAGTCGGCGGGGAGACGTAAATGTAATTAACGACCATATTTGAGATAACTGCTTAGTTCTCAGTAAGTAGGTACAACGAATTGGGGGCATCAGTTTTATTAATTACCTACCTACCATTTTAATAACTATGGAAGTCTAGTCACCTGCTGGGCACGATAATGGGCTTGGGATTCGAACTCACGACCATAACTAGGTACCCTAACTTTCAAAGTAGGTTCTATACCTATAGTAGTATTTAAACTTTTACCAATGTCGGCTACGTCGTCTAAGTACTTACCTAGATAAATATAAAATATCATATCATAATCCAAATCACGAATTATGTTTTTGGAAGTTGCCATGAGACTCGCTCTCATAAAGTATCGACCATGCAACAACCTACTTAGGTACCTATATAGATATACCTATTCTTGTCTCTTGCCTACGTCAGCAAAGAAGGAATGAAATTATGACTATTGCCAATAAATCAATTGGAAGACTTGACGATAAATATATATAGCTACGTACTAGTAATTATTTCATTTTATGTATCTACCTATTCATTTATTATCTATACCTAGGTATGTCTGTATAGGTTATAGGTAGGTTCGTATTTACCTGCTCCAATGTTGTTGCGTCGAAACCTCCAAAGAATTAACAAAATTGAAGTAGGTAAGTACGGTCAAATCCTATGATTTTCCTTCGTCGCTGCCACCGAAAAACTGTATACCAGTACCTACAAGGATTATCAAAAACGAAATAACGTACCATGATAAGACACATACAAAACATACAAGCCAATAACAATATATTTACAGAACATGCAAATTGTTCTACAGTGGAAACCGAACCCGCAACCTCGTGCTTCTCAGCCAAACACTTGCCTGCCGCGTCACAGAGGTCTTCAAAAAATGTGTGTATTGATGATGCCTAAGTTCAAATCTAAATCACATTATCCTTGTAGCCCGTGAACAAACATCTACTTTTGAGAAAATATTTACGCTCCATTGTATGTATGACGCGCGTCACACAATACAAAAAAATGTTTATTATAGATAACGCATATCCGCCGGCCTGATTGTAATACAATAAGCTCTTTGAATTTAAAGTATAACTTGTCTTATGTGAAGGATATACCTACTTAATAATATATATCTGGCTGTATAGAATCTTATAAGATTGTCGAGCATCTAGGTACATATTTACATATTTATTTTATCTAGAGTATTTACTCCGATAAATTACATACTTACACAATTTCTCCATATAGATCAAGAGCCCGTAAACCTTCGTTATTTTATAAAAGCTGAAAATTTGTCAGCACATGCTCCCAACACAGAGGTAAGAACGATTGACCATTATAAAGTTTGGATTACCTTCAGAATATTATTAAAAATCACGTTATTAATTGCCAGACACTTACCATGGTCATCGTGGCAACCCCTTCCAGACACCCTTAATGTTCATGAAGTTATAATTCTACTAATTAATTAATATGGCAATATACGATTTTTATAAGAACGTTGTTTGTCACGTTGACAACCGAAATCCCGTTTGCACCATATTCTGTGATATGACTCAAGCATTTGATTATGTAGACCACAGTATTCTATGCAGTAAACTAGAAGCATATGGGATAAGAGGCAATGTTTTAGATTTAATGTGGTCATACCTATCGAATCGGAAACAAGTGACAAAAATCACAAGATTAAACTATAAAACAAAGTATGAGGTTACTTATAAATCCACTGCACGAGATATTTATTATGGTGTTCCTCAAGGAAGCGTACTTGGGCCACTTCTATTTATCATATATATAAATGACCTACCAAATAAACTTAATCACCCAATGACATTGTTTGCCGATGACAGTTCTGTGACTATAAAATGCAATGACATAAATAATTATAAATCTAATATAAATCAATCATTCACATCGATAATTACATGGCTTGATAATAATAATTTAAAAATAAACCTAAAAAAAACCCTTATAATGCATTTTAATCAAAGAAATAATAATCCATCTGACATTGATCTAATATTTCGAAATAATAAAATACAACAAGCAGATTCTGCACGATTCCTAGGCCTACAAATTGACCGAAAACTTAATTGGAAAAGCCATGTTGCGTATATAAGTAAGAAAATAAGCAGCTCGGCATATGCCTTATTTCGACTATCAATAACTGTAAATATAGAAACACTAATAATAGCGTATTACGGCCTAGTAGAATCAGTACTCAGGTACGGAATTATTTTCTGGGGGAATTCGACTGATAAAGAAACTGTTTTTAAAACGCAAAAACGTTGTCTACGAGCTATGTTTAAAATACGTGTGAAAGATAGTTGCAGACCATTCTTCTTGAAACACAAAATTCTTACGCTTCCGTCCTTGTATATACTTGAGGTAGCATTGTTTGTGAGAAATAATCCCCACCTGTTTCCACTAATGTCCAACAATGTAAAACGAAACAGACGTGAGGATAATCTTTGTTTATTTGGATCCAAAACTGCATTGTTACATAAAAGTATAGTCTGTATGGCACCAATAATTTATAATAAAATACCAAAAAGCTACCAGAAACTTTGTGGTAATGAGTTTAAAAATAAATTAAAAAAATTACTAATTGAAAAATGCTATTATAATACTAACGAATTTATAAATGACAAATTTTAATTTCCTATGTAATTGTATTGTTTAATTTTATTGCTTGACATTATACTAATATTTCATATATTATTTGATTCACTGTTTACACTAGAGCATGCCATTCTCTCGGTTTGCACACCGAAATCGGTAAAACATGTTGTGACATACTATTAATTTATCATCCTATCTACACATGTTTATGCAAATAAATAATCTTTATCTTTATCTTTACTAATGTTATAGTATAAAAGCTGATTTTTATATGTTATACATGGGTAATAATTAGATGATGTTTCCTCATTAGCTAGACATTTTTGATAGTTCCAACCCAGACAATCATGTAGGGTAGCTGTAGGAGCGAGCGCGAGGCAGTATATATATGTACAAGGTTGGATACATCAATGGAAATAATGCATATACACCGTTGAGTTTTAAATTTAGATACCGTGTGAATTTGTTTTGTATGCGAGATGAGTCTAAGTTTATAATTAACTTCATTAGGAGCCCATATTGCGGAAAACTCCAACTGGCTTCTAACTTATGCATCTTATAATGCTAATAGTGCTTTTACATTTGTGAATCCGTTAGCACTCCACAGTATGAATCCTAGAGTTCTATACTCTTATTCACAAACATTAACATCATACTCTTAAGCACGATTCCACCCGTTTCTACTTTGGTAGGTATAGGAGAGTGGTGCCTTTGCTCTGCTAAATGTTATGATGGAGTATTTGTTAAACTGTAGTTGAGAGACTCCACTCTACCACCATATCCACGTCATTTCGCAGGCGTACACTGCTCTCCACGTTTAAAGCCATTAGCAGCTTTAGCTCGGCAGCAAATAGCAGACACTTATCCTTCATGACCACTTCAGATAGGTCGATGATCATGGTTTTAAACTACATTGGTTTCAAGTTACTACCTTGGCTCACTCCTGTTCTGGTGAAATATGGCTCAGATTTGAACCTCTAGTAAGTAGGTACTTTACGTACTGCTGCCAGTCCTTCATGTAGCTTGCGAAAAACTTCATGTAGCTTAGTCGCGAGCTTCGCCAGCAAGATATCGTTATCGACCAAGTCGAATGCTTTTTTGTCATCAAAGTAGGCGACGCGCGATATCGACTTGCATCCCCACGTCTGTGCGAAATACCATTTATAGGCCATAGAGTTGAGGAGGTTCTTGACTATCATATACTAATTATACCAAAAACGGTGGGAATGGGATAAAGCGTTTTAAAATTAAAACAAAAACAGTTTGGTGAATTTTCATATAATCTCTATCCTTACTCTTAAATCTAAAATATACAATGTTGTATCTTTTATTTATGATTTCATAATTTCTTGTTAATACTGAAAACAGATTTTCAAAATTTACAAAACATATCATTATTACAGTTCGTAATTATTTAGATAAACAGTACTGATTTTACTACCATATCTGGTGGCTGGTACAAACCAACGTTTTATTATAAAATATAACATGATAAAAACTTCACTTCACTGAGGTACATTCGGATTCGTTATTTATTCTCGTAGAACTACACTGAATTCTTTGTGACTAACGTGACTTCTTATAAGTATTTTCCAATCTTAACACAATGATTAAAAGCGCTCCAAATAACATCAATAATTAAGTACGTCTACGGTGCTGCTGGCGCTAAATTGTCTAAAAACATAATAAATGCTGCAATTGATCTAAAACAAAAATTATACTACGTATATAATTCACCCATGATTAAAAACAATATTAGGATAATGGTAACATTATTCTGGCACATTATTTGTACACATTTTTAGGAAGATTCACCATATTTCACATTGACAGATATATCATCTATACAAAACGCATTTATTTAACATTTGGTGATTTATTTTTTAGATGCCTTGGTTAGGGAACCAAGACTTTAGGATTATGTAAGTGCGTTAATTTACAGAGTATTCTTGCAAATTGTTACGCTTGACTTGACTAAAATTAGATAATGATATAAATAGTGGCGGCAAATGGACTTAAGCTGGGCGTAGCGCGCGCTGTTACAATACTGGTCAGCTCAGTCAGCACCCATGATGAGAATATAACGTAACCTGGAACAAATCAAACTCGATACTAATAAATAAATAATTAATGCCGGACATTCATTTCACACAACATCGATTAACGATATATCGGGTCAATAATTGTGCAAAACCCTACTCTTGGCTACATTGTTTCAACTCGTTTTGAGCAATAGAATGATAGACATTACTTTTCACAATCGATGTCGTGATCCTCCACATCAGACGATTCGATAACTTGAATTTGACAACGAAATAACTGTACATTCGACTGAATTCGACGTGCAATTCCACGACTTTATCGTTTCAATATATCGAAGTCGGATCGCAGAGTAGACGTGTCTCCCAAAGTAACAATCGGCCCCCATTAACGTAGCTCGCGACAACTAACAAAAGTTACACTGTGCGATCTCTGCTGTCAAACACATTTTGCACGCTCTGCTATTTTTGTCAGTGCGTGATGTAATAGGTAACGCCTGGCTTCCGTAATAAGAGTTTTTTTTGCGACTCACTACGGCCAATGGCCTACCACGAGTATTGACATAGTTTCGCTGACGTGTGCTTGTGTTAGCATATCTTTTGATTCAATTCCTTGCTTTGCTTATATTATTTTAGTCATAAGGTATTGATGTCTTACAGAAGCTGCAGACAGATTTAGTCTTCAATGTCAAGTCAAAAGTCAAAGTCAAAGACAAAGTCAATTGATATAAGGACAGACCATACATTTAGGCTAGCTATATAATTATAAGATAGTAGGTTTGTATGTTACCTTTGAACTAATAGGTTCGGATAACTGGTGGTACCGTCTTGCACTCGCCCTGGTCGAGGGTTTCATCTATAACGGGTCGGTATGTGAGATTGGTGGAGCCGGTCTCGGGGTCTGTCTCAACCATCGTGTGCTTTCTCCAGTGCTGCTCGAATGATAACTTTGTCTGGAAAACATTATAAAATTAAGACTTGTGTGTTATCATAATCCACAGTCCGATTCCATTACATCCACTGCCTAGTAAAAGCATCCAGTATTTAGTAATATATTAAATGTTTAAATTAAAATTTCATTAAAGTGGATATGGCTGTTTTTCTATATTATGTATAATATATTACGATTATGAATACGATTAACCCATTGTGTCCCAAATCCTCCCTTTAATTTCTCCAGTCATCTCGGTTTTGAGCTGTTTGGATCCAAGCTCTGTCGAAGGTGTCGAGGTCGTCTCGCCATTTCTTTTTGGGTCTACCACAGTCTACTAATTATAATATAATATTAATAAAAAACATGTTTGTAGGTGTTATATTAGGCATGTGGTTTCCATAACATAATCTCTGATTTGGAGCTAGATGATGCTGTGTGAAATGTCCAGCATTATATATTATTTATCTATTTTGTTTTTAAATGTTCCTTGGACTTAATAATATATTGAGCTCTGACATTGAAACCAGAGAGACCGTCGGTCTTAGGGTCGGCAACATGCGTTTGTTACCTCTGATATTCCAAGTGCTCATCAGTTACCATAACCACAGGTGGTTAAAACCAGGCGGTTATACTTGTTGGCTCGGTTGTATAAAAAAAAGTAATACCTGTCCATCTAATGGCTTAGAATAGTCGTATTCATCACGCCTTGTTTTGAAGTCTTCTCTAGCGTGCGCGCCTCGAGACTCTTCCCTCGCTAACGCTCCCTCCACAATTTGTACAGAGTTGATGAGTAGATTCTGCAGCTCCAAGGTTTCCACCAAGTCGCTGTTCCAGATGAGGGATCTGTCTGAGATCTTCACGTCTTTGATCTGCTTGTATATTTCGTGGATTTGCTTGTGGCCTGGAAAAAAGAAGTAATAAGTAACTTTTGTCCGCGGCTTCGCACGTTTATATAGGTACATACCACCTATATAAAAAGTCTCATCTAGATCGGTTCAGCCGTTTAGCCGTGAAAACTGCTGAATTAGTATGGATCATGTTTTTGAAGGGATGGTACCAGGAGCACATAAGTAAGAAAAAGGTTGACTATGGCATGGACAAAAATACATTGGTTATATTGAAGTGAATCTGGAAAACGAGACATTTTCGATCTTGAATATTTTATAATTACGTTTTAAAAACTAAAAAGAAACCGACTTCATTGAATGAAATTTGAGCCTATAACACATTTTTAGTGGAAAGTAGATGTATTTTGTATATATGTATAATATGGGTAGGCCAAATAAACGCATCGCTCCAATGAGACAGCGAGGTATCGAAGTACATGAAAACATCATCGTTGTATACAATTTTTAGATTTTCGTTGATTTTTCAGCTCGACCGATTTTGATAAAATTTATATGGGATCACCTGTGAAGCCTTTCAAACCCTTTCAATACCTTATACCCAAAAAAGTTCAAAAGCCTATACCCTTTCAAACAAAAAAATAATTTTCCAAATCGGTTCCGCCGTTTTCGAATAATCGGTGAATATACATAAAAAAAAACGACGAATTGAGAACTCCTCCTTTTTGATAAATTCGGTTAAAAATATACACCTAACTAAACTGACAGTATGTTGTAATACTGACGCGATGCTCGTATTTTAGAGACATTCACAATTCATTTAGTATTCATATTTTTTATTAGTAAACTGACGTGTATCGCTTATTATTTTTTTATTATTCCCAAAGTTTCAGTTGCGTTATAAATGTAACAACTGTGGTTCCAGGCAGAGTGAATGCGTAGGGACGTAGCGCCGAGTAGCGAGAGTAGTTTTTCGAACTACCCTCACTTAATCTTCAGATTCCGAAATGTAGCGTTTACATTACTACACTACACGCCACACTAACTATTATAATAATACTGAGACACTTAACATACATAGAGAGAAAATAAACATTTTAATATACCTTCTTCAAGCGTGCTCTTCTGTCTAAACACAGCTGCGTTCTTCTGCATACATTTTTGCATGCGCAAACGCAGTTCCGCGGTAGGCTGCGCTCCGTTTGCGTTCCGTACTTTGTCCAGATTAGCTACGCTCGCCTCTCCCGTCGTCTATCGAGTATTCATGATATTTTAGTAAATAACCTATGCTCATATCACGTCATAATATGTAGTAGAAGATCACTACTACGAGTACTTTTGTATAAGCTATAAGCCAACGGGTGACACAGTTAATAGCCCCTCAAATATATGGCAACAGACAAATGGTAATTTGATTTTTACCAATACAGTCTTACAATTACTTTACAAAAATTAATTCTACATATAATCAAAATTCTTTAGAGCCTTTGCAGACTATTTATTTATGTTCAGTAGACAGATTAAACAGAACACCTTCATGGTTATGATCTAATGGTTTTTAACCGACCGAGATTTTCAATATTAAAAAAGCAACCGATTAAACTGTCGCCTGATCAAAATAACATGAGGGATTCCTTGCTTTGAACATAAAGTTGTCCTGGTTTTTTTAACTCGCATCAACACTGACTTATATTTAAAAAGCTAGTATTAGTGGTAAATAAAAAACGAGGGTAGTTACATCTTTAAGCGGCCCCTGCGCGTCGCCGGGACGGCTGGTCTCCGCGACGGTGAGTGCGCATGCGCGGCCGAACACCACGAGATCCAGTAGCGAGTTGGCGCCGAGTCGGTTGGCGCCGTGAACCGACGCGCACGATGCCTCACCCGCTGCCAATAACCCAGGTACCACTTTGTCTTTCCCTTCGCGGAATGAGATCACCTGTACGTAATCATAAACTATTAGTCCCAAGCGACGTGATAAATATGCACATAATATGTGCATATTATTATTGCAATATATTCTATTTTACAGATGACAAATAAATTACAAAATTTGAAGACGATAATATAATGCCTATTGTATTCAAGTCAAGTCGAGTCAAAAGATATTTTATTAAATACAATCACAAGGATCACTTTGAAACGTCTTACATACTAGGTGAATTTAGGTGCCAATTCCTCCTAAAGTCCTAACCCAAGCCCGAAAAGAACTGGCAAGAATTGGCTTGTCCTCGCTTTTTTGTATGATCCATCTTATAACTTCCTTAAATAGTTATAACCTTCGTTTTTTGTAGTTAAGCTAGTTATAAGATGGATCATATATAAAAAGCGCTAGGACCAGGACGAGTTTCCTGCCAGTTCATACCGGACTTAGGTTAGAAGAAATTTACCTAAAAATTCACCTAGCCTGTAAGATGTTTCGTTTCAAAGTGATCCTTGTGATTGTATTGAATAAAAATATTTGAATTTGAAGGATTGAACTCTTTCTTTGCTTTTCTTTCAATGGCCAAAAAAGTAGTCTGTAATAAATAAATAAATAATGCCGAAAATTACACAGCATCATCTGGCCACAAAGTAAACAGAACTTATGTTATGGGTATCACATAACTGATATACTACGTATATACGTTTTTTTGTAAATACATACATTTTATACACAGAAACACCCAGACCCGAAACAAATACTTGCAGATCATGCAATCTCAGCCGGATAATACGTAATAGTACTGTTTCTTCTATTATTGCACAATGAAAACTTTACCTCCCCGCGGAAGTTAGTCGGCGTGCCACCCATATTGTAATGCACGGTTGGTAGCACGGGTATGGGTTCCTTGGTGACGTCAACGCCTGCGAATATCATCGCCGTCTCCGAAATACCGGGCAGACGCTGCTTCAACTGGTCCAGAGGTAAGTGATGCAACTGTAAGTGAACGTGGTCCTTCTCCGGGCCGCAACCGCGACCTGCAATGTACAAATCATTAGACGTCCATTGCACACTCATTAAGACGGTCCTAGTCTTTTTAGCCGCTATTTAGTGGGTATCTGCTCGTTAGTTAAATAAATAATAAATATAATAATAAAGTCTTAAAAACAAAAAAAAAGCAACAATGTTGAATATAAAAAAATACAACCAAATATAGAACTTGCTTCTTTTTTTGGAGTCGGTTAAAAAAAACTATTTTACGTTTTCTATTGCTTTGCCATTTTTCGAAAATATGAAATAACGTTAACATTTTACCTATTTTGATTTAACAACCAAACTACTAAACCGATTATGGGACCAATCGGAAAGTATATCCTTTCACATAAAACATATTTTTTTCAAATCAGATCACAAATGACGGAGTTATGAGGAAACTAACATTTAAAAAACGACCGAATTGAGAACCTCCTCCTTTTTTGATGTCGGTTAAAAATAATGTGGCATGTATATTAAATATTTTGCCTCTAAACTGTAGTAAAAGTTATTGTTCATTCTGATGTAAGGTCTAAAATAACTCATAATTCTATAATGAGCTCAAACACGATATCTCCGCTGTAAGTTGGTGAGGAGTTGGGTATCCTGCAGATTCCAGATGCAGCAGCAATATTAGGTTACCATAATTCTTGCAATATCAATATAATAATATAATATGAAATGCATATTGCAATATAAGTAACGACATCCAAATTTCGAATCGATCAGACCTGTGGAAGTTGCTCACATCCCTTCATTAACTAGAAAATAGCTGATGATCTTCAAATGGCTGAAAGAAATCTGAATCATAGCTCAACACTCGATCAATATTCCTAACAAAAAATATTATCAAAATCTTGAAAGTCACGATGGCGAAGACAGACACATAAATACACAGATCCACACGTTAAAATTATAGAACCCATCTGGTTGCTTCAGGAGAAAAAAAACTGAGTGGTTGCCATATAGTTACCTTCCATAATTTCCACAGTCATGGACCGCGAGACGACATCGCGACTTGCTAGATCCTTAGCGACCGGTGCATATCGCTCCATGAAACGCTCGCCCTTCGCGTTCACTAGGAATCCACCTTCTCCACGACAGCCCTCCGTTATCAAACATCCGGCACCGTAGATACCTGCAAGTTGGTATCATTCTATACCTTTAATTATCACGTCAGACTCGGACCGAGAACGAACGCAACACCAACGCTCCGTTTGTTTTGGAACAGCATTATACTGACACGGAGACCTTTTGCCCTATATCGGTGGGCCCACCTTGCTTGGCAAATTCGTAGGGAAGTGCCGCCAGACGAGATAGAGTTACGAGATAGATAGAGAGACACTATGTAGGTATATATAATAAATAATAAATAATGCCGGACATTTCACACAGCATCATCTGACCCCAAAGTAAGCAGAGCTTGTGTTATGGGTTCCACATAACTGATATACGTACTACTTAAATACTTTTTTTTTTAAATACAAACATATTATACATAGAAACACCCAGACCCGAGACAAATAGTTGCAGATCATACAAGCATTTGTCCCGCGGTGGGAATCGAACCCGCAACCTTCTGTGCCTCAGGCAGGCCTGTACCCACTGTGCCATAGAGGTCTATATGTATCAAATTATTATCATAGAGTCGCTATCTATATATCAATACGTGAAGCAAAAACGTTGTATCCATTTTACGAAAATTGCGCGGACGGAGTATGAACTCAGTCATAGTTTACATAGAGAAGGAGTGCAGAATGCATTTTTTTTTATTTATATTAATTATGATCGAATTTAGACCAGTGGTGACCACTAGTTTATATAAACAGACAAACGACGATCGACTAAGACTTTATTATCAAACAATCACTTGACACTGGCCAAATTGTCGAACAGACTCTATTATACCATTATAGGAAGAAAATAAGTTTAATTCTCATAAAAAAAAAATCTAAACGCGCGCACGAAATCGCGAATGGAACAACTAATTATATATAAACATACAATCATCCGATCCCATACTTTAGCTTTTATAATCAGTAGAATTCAAACATATTAAGTCTATGATACCCTATTTAATTTAAAGAACATAGTAATTATAAAAATAAATATTATCAGTACATACGCACAATCAAATCAATGAGGTTAAAGTTTGAATGTTGATAACCTAACAACATTCCAACTTTAACCTCAATATTTCACCTTTTTATTACTGATCTATTTTTGGACGATCAGTTGTCAAGACAAAATTGTTGTTTTTCAATAAAAATCTGCATATCATCTAAAAATAATAAGTAATTATGAAAACATGTTTACAACCGTGTCACTATCATTCTGTGAACATTTTTGTTTATGCATGTACCTACATACATAATATTTTGAATTCATTCGTTTTATCGTAGTTCTAGAAATTACTATCGTTTTTATTCAATACCAAAAGTAGCAACTGTAAAAATATTCCATGATGATATGTATGTAGATTTTGAAGGCAACAAAGTAATAAATCAATTGTGTTTTATCATCATCATCATCATCATAACAGCCTTTATGAAGTCTACAGCTGAACATAGGGCTCCCCAATAGATTTCCAGGAAGAACGATTTTGAGCCCTCTCCATCCACCGACTTCCATAACACCGACTGTTTTATAATGTGAACCAAATATAATTTTTAACTTTGACTTATCATAAGGAAGCTGCTCCACAATAATATTAACTGTCGAGACCTAATAATTACGTTTTAAAAACTAAAAAGAAAGCCGACTTCAAACCAATCAATTTCGTTTCATCAAGTAGATGACATAATTTTTTTATTTTTTTGATTTAAAAACCTAAATGTCAGACAGCTTGATTATTATAAAAAAAATCTAGTTTTTGATAAAATACAATGTATTTCCTAGTAGCTGCTGCCCGCGATTCGCACGCGGGGTACCTACATAAAATGGAGCTTAGGTTCAACCCCAAGATACAATATATCTCTATACAAAACATAATATATATATAACTAGCTGACCCGTGCCCACTTCGCTGAGCGGTTACAACTTCACAAAATATAAAAGAGTACCAATATCGCTATTAAAAAAATATATCTATTCAAATGATTGTAATAAATAGAGATTAACAAAGTTACGGATAAATATTGATGGATGGTGTAAGCGGCCACCCGCGGCTTCGCCCGCCCCGCACCCGTTGTTTTTCCGGGATAAAAAAATAGCCTATAAAATATCCTAATCCAAGTCACTAAATATTATGTTACATAATTACATACAAGCATCACACCCTGATTACTGTCGGTTTTTTGTTAGTTATAATGTAAATCCGTTATTGGCTGTCGGTTGTATACTTAAGTTTTGTGTATATTATTTTAAGAGCTGTGGATTTTGCACAATGAATAAGCAAAATTAAAAAAAGTTATAAAATTGAAAAAAAAAAAAATATCCAAATCGGTCTATCGGTTCTCGAGTTATAAATGGTGTAACTAACACGACTTTCTTTTATATATAAAAACGAATCCCTATGTCCCTTGGTCACGGCATCACGCGTGAACGGCTAGACCGATTGCACTAATTCTTTTTTGAGGTGTTTGTTATTGTCAGAAGAAGGTTCTTATGAACGATAAAAATAAGAAAGTTGCATGGAAAATTAGAAAATTTAAGAAAAAGTTACGACAATATAACTTTTCTAACCTTAGCGCTTTTGACAATATAAACTTTTCTAATGTAACCTTATGGCGTTTGATAACTGTCAGTCGTTTGACAACTGGCGCGATCGCAGCAAATATCAGGACAACGTTCGCGGGTCATCTAGTATAGATGTATGTATGAATACATTCATTAATCGCTGTTTTACGTACAAAATAAACTCCAATTTTGGACACCGCACATTCTTCACCTTATAAAATCGGCGCTTTTATATGCTGTTTCAATTTGAACCGTATTACGTACCAGTAGGGTGGAATTGCACGAACTCCATATCCTCATTCTGTAGACCTGCGCGCGCAGCCATGGCCGTTCCATCGCCAGTACAAGTGTGAGCTGACGTGCAACTGAAATACGAACGACCCGTACCACCAGTCGCTAGAATCGTGTTCTTAGCTTGGAACCTGCAAGATAAATAAATTAAATAACCCCTGAAGGTTTATACTGAAAAATGATAGCCGATATATTGGACAATAATAGAGCAAAACCCAACTCTTAGTTTTTTTGATATGTAACAAAAAAACGAAGCTCTCGCTTTCCAGCAATTTATGGGAGTGATTGAAATTAAATTAAATTGAAAATTAAAAATAATTGAAAGGCGTTATTCCCAAACAACATTTCCAATCCTTATAGCATTTGGACATTCTCAAGCATACGTGTGTTTTAGTACAGAAAGCTGTCATTGTCACACGTGTAGAATAAGTAAGAAAGTTCTTGCAAACTGAACTTCCTAGTAAAGCTCAGTCCAACAATACTGGAGCGCATTTGGCTTAGGCCCGTGCACTCCAATAAATCCAGGTTTTGATTTTACACAACATCATCTGGCCTTAAAGTAAGCAGAGCTTGTGTTATGAGAACCACATTTATTTAAAAGTGTTACTCTAATTTGGACTTTGGTGCTCGCAAAGTAAGGTCGTTCGTATTTTAGGAAATTTTAGCTAATCTAGCGAAAATACAGAATCGGTTTGGTTATTTTCGCTGAACTACTGAATAAGTATATAACATTTCGGTTCGGTGAGGTTTTGTACATGGAACCCAGATGATTGCTGCTTGGAGACTGATGATGGAGACAACAGCAATAGTCTTCATATTAGGGGTTAGTCCCCTTGCTGACTAACAGAAGAGCTGGCAATAGAGATGGAAAACTTGAAACAAGCCCGGCTCGGTGCCAGCCGTGCCAACCTGCTACCGAACCGACACCGCATGTACGGATTCGTCTTTCCTGCGGGTCTTGTTGGCAAGGTCGAGAGGTTAGTGTGGGTACCTGGGAAGGCCTGCGCTATCAAACAGAATCCCAGGCAGACGTCAGTGGAGAGGAAACTTCACCCACCTCAGCTTGCTGGAGTGAATCCATGAACGAAAGTTTTCAATTACAATTAACTGCTATGTGACTTTACTGACGCCACCTAAATCATCTTCAACAGATGAAAAGGCCAATGATGATGATGAACTAATAATTTACCTGTGCAATGTTCCGTCTTCGAGGTTAAGAGCAATACAGCCCTTGCAGACTCCATCTTCCATCAGCAGGTCCAACGCGAAGTATTCGATAAAGTACTCGCAGTCATAACGGAGCGACTGTCCGTACAACGTGTGGAGAAGAGAATGGCCAGTTCTAAGAGAAAATATCATTTATTCGTAATTTGTAATAAATAACAATATTATCATCATATAAGTAGTCCCGCGACGGGAATCTAACCTGCAACCTTCTGCGTCTTAGTCGGACCTTAGCCCACTGCGCCGCAGAGGTCGCCGTCGTATTTATTGAATTGTTTCAATGGGAATTATTATTATTTTTATTATGACTAAATGTAATTTTATATTTAATATAACTATTGTACTTACCATGTTAAATTTTGAATAAAAATTTTGTACTAGCTGCTGCCCGCGGCTTCGCATCCAAGGTACATAAAAATAGCCTATGTCCATTCCCAAGATCCAGTTTATCTGCTTACCAATTATCATCAAGATCCGCCGTGAAAAAATAAAATACAGACAGACAGACAGCCACTTTTGAATTTATATATTAGTACCTACGGGCAGTAGCATGCGCCATATCGGGAAGCAGTAAAATTTCCATATCATGGTTAATATCCCTTTTAGTGTGAAAATTATATTCAAAACCATGATAGGTCCAAGTTATGCAATAGTTATTTAAACATTTCTGCCGGATTCGATCGCGTGGTACCTATATAAAATAGCCCATGTCATTCCCCAAGATATACCTATACCTATTTCAAATTTCATCCAGATGCGTTCAGCCGTTAAGCCATAAAACGAATAAACCAACAAACAGAAACACTTTGAATTCATAAAACAAGTATGGATTATCCCACTGGTCAAAGGTCTTCCACAAAATCCTTCAACAGTATCCACTCGACCGAAGATAATGTGTTATAAATAAGTCTAATATGTAAAGCAATTAGGTCGACACATAGAAGTACTAATTAAATTCCGGTATCGATCGGTACCGGTAAGGAACGTGTTTAGTACGCTGATAATACCCAGCAACTAATACAATCATGAGTCTTATCGAAGAGGTTAATAACATTGTTCATTAATGAATATAGCTGCCTATTTCAACAAATAAATAATATATAAATAATGAGACATTTCACACAGCATCATCCGGCCTCAAAGTAAGCAGAGCTTGGGTCCAATAGGGCGACTAAGGAACTCTTGATACAATCAAATTTCTATAAGTTTCGATTAGCAATCGGCATCAACGTCTATCAATTTCGATTAGCAATAGGCATTATTTCAATCAATCATATACGATGTATTTAAATGCTTAGTACGCTAAACACGGTTCCTACCACAATCGTACTTTGTAAATTGGTAAGTTATAGTTTGACACCAACTTCACATTGTAACTAGCGATAGAAGCCGATAGAAATCGCAGCGACCCGTAATATCAATTCATCAATAGTTACTGAAAGCTATTAGTATCAATGTTTTGGTAGTATCAAAGTTCCATAATCGCCCATCAGCAACTGATGATGCTGTGTGAAATGTCCGTCATTATTTATTTATTTACCATAATATGCTAGTTTTTCTGCATCCCCATAATTCGGCACAGTTGCATGCGCCTTGATCACGAGATAATTATTTTGAAATGAAAATTAAGATTAGATTATTTACCTACCTGTGAGCCTTCACGATAGCTAATAAACTTTGCAATATTTGCAATATACTTCACTAAAAGTTATGTTTCTTATCTACCGTGGTTACATTTCTTATCCGTGGCTAACACAGAATACGAAATATTATACTGTGGTGACTTAAGACTTACCGAGATTATTGATTTTACCCTTTATGGACATGAATACCGTAACAAATTATAATTTATTAATTATTGAGAGCACTACCAGACAGAAGTGTACGAACACAGGCTCTGCTTGAGCTTGTGTTATGGGTGCCACATTACTGATACACAACTTATATCTATAGATCGTTTTAAACGATCCTTAGATAGCTCAACTGTTTCATGTGTATTTTATATTATTGTATATTATTTTGTACATTTCTGTAATTATTTCTCTAAATATATCGTTCCTACTTATATACTTTTTTTGTAAATATGTACATTCATAACTATTATATACTTAACGATTGCTTATATTCGTTTAGTAGTATGTATTCGTTTATTTAGTTTATCAAATTATATTTAATATTATTTATTTCACTTTTTGTTATCCTGTAAATATGTAAGTACATATTATTTTTATTTTTATCATAAATCACTTATATTATTTTCATCACCCCATATTCAGCTATATTGATTTCTATCCATCCCAGGGTTGTCTGGCAGAGATCGCTATCTAGCGATAAGACCGCCCATTTTACTACCGTGTAGCTAAACATTGTTTCTTATAATAGTCTAATGTATTTGTGGTGTGCAATAATGTATTTTCTATCTATCTATGTATCTTCATATTTTATATAGAAACACTCAGACCCGAGACAAATACTAGCATATCATACAAAGATTTGTCCCGCGGCGGGAATCGAAGCCGCAAACTTCTGCGTTTCAGCCAAGCCTTGGCCCACTGCGACACAGAGGTCGTCAAAAATCGTATTCCACGAATGGAACTTGACTCTTCAAACCAAGTTCTAAACACATTAGTAGTTACTTACCTGTCGGCGACAGCGCAGCATCGATGTGCCTGTCCACCCTTGCCGAACTTCAGCGACTGTCCTCCGAAGGCGCGCTGATAGATCTTGCCTTCTGGGGTGCGCGAGAAAGGCATGCCGTAGTTATCTAGCTCAATGACAGCGTGAGGCGCCTCTCGAGTCATGTAGTGGATGGCATCCTGGGAAAAAATCGTTTATTGAATCGTTTGTTACTGCGATACCGCGACATCGGTATTTTAAAGGTTAAGGATCTTTCTGCTAAGATCCTGTCTTGAAATAAAATACATTCAAACTCTTCAATTATACTTATTGGTAGGAAAATGATTAAAAAACTGCATATCTACACTAATATTATAAAGAGGAAAGATTTGTATTTTTGTATGTAACGAATAAACTTAAAAACTACTGGACAGATTTGAAAAAATCTTTTGCCGTTGGAAAGCTGCACTATCCCCGGGTGACATAAGACTACTTTTTATCCCGGGAAAAATCTTCAACGCGGGCGAAGCTGCGCGCGTACAGCTAGTTTTAAATAAGTTGAGCAACATTGTGCGAAGTTAGTACCTGGTTACCCCAGTGGTACCTACTCTTCAGTGCTTTGTAAGGCACGTTTAAATGTCAATCTACGTTAATAAAGTTAAATAAATAAATAATGCCGGACATTTCACAAAGCAACCCTAAAGTAAGCAGGGCTTTGTGTAATGGGTACCAATGACTGATATACTAATTATATATCAGTCAATTATATAAAAGTACATTTTTAATTTTTGGAAATACTTACATAATTATACATAAAAAACACCCAGATCCGAGACAAATATTTGCATATCGTACAAAAAAATATTTCGTGTCCGGAAACGAACTCGCAACATTCTGCGTCTCAGGCGGGTCTTGGCCCACTGCGCCACAGAGTTGTTATGTGTTATGTTGTTATGTGTTATGTACGACGGATTTTAAAGTTGCTACTCGTCACGACGACCTCAAATCGTTATTATCTTGATGCTATTATTGTTTCATGTGTTTAGTGAATATTATTTTATTGTATTGTACAGGTAATGCTGCAGCATCAGGTCAGGTTTACCATGTTCTTGCAATATTATTGATGTAACAGGACCAAATTTTGAATTGATCAGATCTTTGGAATTTGCTCACACCTCTTTAACAGCTAGAATCTGTTCAGCCCTCATCAGCTCTTGCTGATGATCTTCAAATGGCTGAACAGATTTTCTTAAATCAAGAACACTCTCGATCAATTCACCTTTCAAACAAAAAATATATAAAAATCGGGTCATCCGTTTATCTGTCGCTACAATGCCACAGCAGACACATAATTCCCCTTATACACACTACAAACTTATAACACCCCTCTTTTTCGTCGGGGTTAATAAATGCTTTCCTTGCAAAGTGAGCGCCACCCCTAACAAAATATCAATCTAAAACGAGTTGTTTGACAGTCAAGTGCTACATTTAAAAACAAGGAAAAAATCGCGTCTTGCGAGTACATTTTAGTGAATATGAAATTAAATATTATTACTGAAACGCAAAAAGCGAGGAATTGTGAGCCTTTTCTTGTTTTTAAGCCTTGAAACTCAAAACAAACACGAATAATAGGTAGGTACGGTTCAATACGCATTCATAGTATTTGAAACAGATGTGCAAATAAAATCGATCTATGGATATCGCGGAGACTTTAATAAATTTAATATTGCGTCATTACGACATTGTTATAAAATTATAATGCCTTTTTTACCTAAACGTTTACGCGAATATGAAACTAATAAGTAAATATTCGTATATTACATATATACGAATCTGATAAAAAATCACGACATTATCAACCATTAGGTACTCACATCAAATAAAAAAAAAAAAAGTTCCTACAGAGTTAGCGATTACGTTGTTGTAATAATTACTATCTACCTACGTATTACAATGGAAATATTAGTCGGACTAATTTGTGTTCTAAACCAATTAGTGAGCAAAGTTTTTGAAGTGATAACTTCTTATGGGAGGGTAAACCGCTTCGTTATGTAACGCGTTACGGCGCCAGTCTATCTGGCTTCCCTTTCTCTCACGTATACGGCAGCGGTGGGCAGGCTCCTCCTCTCTCACTCTAAACCACACCGCTAGTTAGATTAGTTTAAGTTATCACTTCTGTCGACCCGAGACGCACACGTTTTTTTTAAGGCTGATAGCAATAATAGCCTAATAAATGTAAGAATACACACAACATGTCATTACAATAGAGCATAATAGAACGTATATTTTGTTTTTAAAACTATCATGGTATTGAGCATTATATTCTCTCAACGCGGGATATTTACTGTGATTTTGATATGTAAGTTTTTCTGCTTCCCGATATTTCTGCACAGTTGCATTGGTCATGGTCACGAGATTAACTATACAAATGTAACAGTCACATATCATATCATACCACATATCCCATTTTGAGTAGAAATTACATACATTGTGCTGTGATTACTGCACAATTACCTACCATAATAGTACAGACAGGTAGTAGTTCCATGAAACAATAGAGCCATAGAGGTTGCAGATAATGATTTAATAAATGTCGTAGGTCTATAGGTCTATAGCTAGTTGGAAGTAAATCTCGCTAAAATACCTACAAAAAAATTACCTGCTAGTTTGTGTTATGATGCATGAAACGAGAAGCTAACATTTTAAATACTGATGGTGGTAACCCATTCAAATTTATATGACTGTTTACATTAACATTTTCAATTTGTGGTCATCCATTAAAATCATGACCACAATGAATGTTGCTTATAGAGGCTCTCTACAACTAGTCAAGCAACATGTTGAGTACTCTTTGCCCTCCTATACATAGAAGACCAGGTAATAGCATAGCAACTAAATTAGTAGGTAGTAGGCATAACGCAGATGTAGAAAAGCTTACCTGGTCTCCGAGCCAATCTGAGCCTTTAACTGTGTCGTACATATGCCACAACCAGTTGTCATCTTCCATGTTACCTGTTACAGAAATTATATTAACATTATACATATGCATAACCTACATCATATGTCATATATACTACTTACTAGACATCATACAAAATAAGATATTTCTATTAATCAAATCAAATCAAATCAAATTAGTATAACTTGTTAAAGATTGTTAAGCCTTAACAGATTGAGCAGCCTATTAACTCTATTATAATATAATTTTAAAAGCTAATTTCTTTTAAATTTCAAATGGTTTCAGTTCAGTATACTTTGAATAGTTATGACAAAGCAGTAAAATTTAAGTAAAAAAATACATGAGCTTGATGAGTTTACAACTGTCTGTCTGTCTTACCAAGAGCCGCATTGATGCCACCCTGAGCTGCCACAGTGTGAGACCTGGTTGGGAACAGCTTGGTGACTACGGCAGTCTTAAACCCCTCCTGAACGAGACCGAAAGCAGCGCGTAACCCCGCGCCGCCAGCCCCGATTACCAGTGCATCATGCTGATGGTCAATGACCTGGTATGCCTTGCTGATATTTGAGTTAGCTGAGCCATCTTTTACAGGGGTGGCGCCTCCAACTGATAGGTGCAAATTTCTGTATAGATATGAAGCCTAGAACAAAAGTTGTCCTGTTGTAAATTAGAGCATAGTGCCTTAGCATATCTAGTGCCACATCACAAGTACAAGTTAGGAAATAGAACTCTACTTCCTTATTGATGGTGCTTCAGTTATGTGATCCTGAAAACCCTACAAGTTCATACTGCCTTGCCTAGGTGTTCCTAGGTAGGAAGTAAGAAGGAAATAGGTACATTTACAAAGTGATCATGGTAAACATATTTTCTAAAAGGTGCAAAGCATAGTAGATTTGCCATGTAAAAAGTATGCTCATATTCAGCATTTCGATGGCCCATTTAGTTCAAATTCAGTGCGAATTGCATTTCGAAAACTGTGCCGACCAATGCCGATTACATAACTATAAAAATATTTAGGCATACAAGGACAAAAGTGAGATTACCAAAGGAGCAGGGGTTCGTGAAACTGCTGCTTTCATTATTGCACTCATGATGGAACTCTCTGTCCGCACCCGGAGTACAATTTTGGAAAATAATACAAATTTACATTCACACACACACCGCTCGATCTCGGTTTCTTTTTTTTTCGTTTTCTTTCATTTTTTTTTAGCTCTACTACGTATACGTCAATGTCGCATGATATTACATTTTACATGACATTGACATCAATCCAATGTATTGTACGGTATTGTATTGTTCACAGTAATGTTGACGTAGTGTTCTTTAAAATAAAAAGTAAAGTTTGGTTGGTACTGTTAACCTCAGAACTCAGAACTGTTAACCTAGAAAAACTTTGCTGTGCTGTAGTGTAGGCATGAAACATTTCACAATCACAAGTAGCATGTGAAAAATCATAAGAAATGCATTTTCATACATCGCACTCAATGAAATCGATTTATATTTTATTTTTATATAAAACATTTTTTTCTTACTTTCATTTATTAAAATGTATTTACTATTTTTTAGTTTTGTTTTCTATATGAAGTGTGTTTATTACTTTTTTAAACTATTATTTATTAAAAGAATCGAAAGAACCGAAAATCCGGTTTTTTATGTTATAAGACCAGTTCTTTTTGTAGCTCCCAGGACCATATATTCCCCGTTCTTTCGGAACTGCTGTGATCCCGATAATCGGGATGGTCTCAATGAATAAAAAATACTATAGTGCACACCACAAATACATTGGACTGTTATAAGAAATAATGTTTAGCTACACGGTAATATAATTATAAATTTGAAAGTGTCTCTGTCTGTCTGTAACTGCTAAAATCACGAATCTAGACTAAAATAAACAATATATTTTTTTTTACATATTATTATACACTTTGCAGGTACCTAGTTAGTAGGTTGTTTACAGTTGTGAATAAGCTGATAACTTGCCGGTAAAGGAGTTGATAATAAATATATATTGAAAAGTCTATTGTCTAGAAAACTAGATAAAATGTCGATAACTATTTGCTAAAATAAACCACAAAACGACTCAGCATCGACATTAATTGAATTAACCAGTTTGCCATAACAGAAGATGTCATACTTTATAGCCCTGAAAAATGACATTTTATACTTGTCTAGTTGAATAATATATTCCACATATCGATTATAAAAATAAAAAAGTACCATACCGCATCCTACAGTTTGTGCCTACTTACGTCGAAATATCCATTTCGAACATTCGATCGAAATAGGTACCAAAGAAGAGAATGCATGCATGCACAATATCCTAAAATAGGTACTAAGTACCTACATATTTTTAATTTTAATTAATCCGATCTTTCGTTTCTTAGTCTTCTTGTGATTGTTTTCTATGGAAAATGGCTGATAACCATAGTAGCGATGGTCTTTCCGAAGCGGAAAGGTTACGAGGTGGGTTACATTTGGCAATCTATCTAATAGCGACTTAGCAACCTATTTAGACTTCACTAATTCGCTGTTCTATTTACTACTAGCTTTCTACTTCCTTCGTCTTTACTTGCATTGCATGGTCACTACTACCCAGTCTACCCTTCATCCAAATTAGGTACTTACCTACGTAAGTAGCCGAATGAAAAGTTTTCGCTTTTCGCTAAAGGCAGCTATTATTGATAAAATAAATAAGTGTGATAGACTTACATGGTGTTTCAGAGGAAGAACTAGCAAGAGAGTTAGAACATAGTGACTCCAATGAAGAGGACTCTCAAGATATATCTCTTGAAGTTGAGGAGAAACTTCTGAAAGATGAACCTGAATGTAAGCCACTATGCCTACTTGTAACTATTGAAATATAAGTACCATTCTATGCTTGCAACCTTCTCAGTTGTTATTTATACACAAGTATATTTATTCTAGATACAACACTAGTGAACTATGGAGAGAGTGGCCCAGGTACCAATACAGAGAGTGAAATCATTGATGTCTATTCCGACAGTTCTCAAAATATAGAAATGGTCCACAAAGCCGATGAACTTGGCAACATATACACGGACAACTCAGATACACTTGTTAGCTCACAGCCAGATGTTCTCACTGATGCAACAGATAATTATGAATCCTATTTGAACGACTACACATTTGAGAATAACAATGCAGGGGATCAAACTAAGTCTGATAATGCTAATAAATTAGCACTGCCTGATGAAGAAGCTAAAGACACAGGGCCTAACATGAGTGAGTTTCAGCAGAGTGATATGGCAGATGAATCTCCTAATGATCAATTATATGACTCTCAAATGACAGAAGAGATGTTGATGAATGAAAGAGAAAGAGAGAAGAAAAGCAAAAAGGAATTAGAGGAAGAGGAACGAGAAAAGATGCAGTGAGATTTAATTTAAATAAAATTCATAGAACACCAAAACCACAGATCTTTATTATTTGTCTATGTTCCAGAGTTTTGGTTTCAAACTTCACAGAAGAGCAGTTGGACAGATATGAGATGTATCGGCGCGCAGCTTTCCCCAAGGCAGCTGTGAAACGTCTCATGCAGACTATTACAGGCTGCTCTGTCGGTCAGAATGTAGTCATTGCTATGTCTGGTATAGCTAAGGTGTTTGTTGGTGAAGTTGTGGAAGAAGGTAATATGCAGTTTATTAAAAAGCTTTTATAATTTAAAATCCAAACAAGGCAATGCTTGTATTATGGTACTAGGTGACTGCTAATTTACATACTTTACCACCCAGACACAGAATTGAAATGTTCATTACAAAAAGTTTTATCTGTTTTGGATGCCAATTAATATTAACAAAGATTTATATTATCAACTACCTATAATATAAACCTATATATTTATATATAGGTTTATATAATCTTTGTTTATATTCTACTTTATTTATCCTATCAGAATGAGTGTATTCCATTGTTTTCATTAGGTTAGAAATGCTATTGATAGAAATATTGATGACTGATTCTCCCACTGTTAATATTACTGCGGCGGCGGTAAAAAAAACACTGCATCACCTCTTATTATGGCGTGCACATTTCCGTGTTACAGTTGACTGCCCTAAAAAAAAAAGGTCACCCAAACCATGGAAAATAGTAACTATACTCTTCTGGCGCTTCAGTGGCCGCTGCCGCGGCACGCTCGCTTTGCTCGCTCGCCTTGCGCGTTGTTCTCTAACATAACATAACCTAACCAACTGGTTCCATCTGATTTTACTATTTCAATAAGAACTTCCTAATAGAAATAATGGGATATAATTTGGAAAAAACACTAGTCCCACTTTTTCTATTTTGTATTTCCATGGAAATAGTAGGATACACCCATCAGAATCATCCTTTAATCAGGCACATAAAGGAAACGGAATATCTCTATATTTGAAGTATAAACGCAAAATCATAAACTAAATTATGGGTAGAGAAATATTATGCTAATTTAAAGGTTTCAAAAATAACAGATTCAATATTCAATGCTTTTATAACTTTTAGCTTTGGAAGTTTTGGATACATCAGGAGAACCGGGTCCCTTACAACCAAAACATCTCAGAGAGGCATTACGGAGACTCAGGGTAAGAGGAGCTTTACCACCACGGAAAGGATACAGAGCCTCATTGAGGCTGTAATAGTAAATATGAAAATATGTAACACTAATGCTTCAAATGTTGTGAAAAATTTATGCTAAAGTAAGTTTGATATTATAAATAAGTTTGAAGTATACTTAAATGTAGATTTGCTCTTAAGTTTGTAAATATTATGTGAAGTTTGTTTATGAATGTATGTGTCAATGAAAATGAGCAATATTAAAACCACTGAATATTAAAATGTTAATTTATTACATGATAAAATTGTTATTATTAAAAAACAATATACAACAGTAACTAATCCATAGTTCAAAAACTTTGAAATTAAATCAGTCTTGTTAAAATGGCCAACTATGATAAAAGAATCAGATGTTAAAGGAAATCCTTGGAAGAGTTGTTAAAATTCATAAAAACAATTAAAATTACTTTGCAACTTCATTTTTGCAAAACATAAAATAAAAACACGTAAACTCGATTCAAAACAAAAAACATAAATTGGCACCTATGTTTATTATAAATCTATGAAGACATTATCTTCAACCAAAGGTTCATTTCATTACTATCACAGATTTTGTTGATTTCCAAGGCTTCGGCCAGTTTTTGCCATGTAGATTGAGATTTCGAAAACAATAATTTACAATGAAAAAAGCACAAATCAATAATTTGGTAACATTTTGATTAATACAATTAGTTCTCTTTTACAGCAAAATATAAACAGTTTTGGGGTAAATGCTTACAATATAGTAGATGTAATTTATTCAATACTCAATGGTCCATTGGTTTGTGCGAAAAGGTGTATCTTATAGATAATTCCTAGTTGAGCCTTCTAGGTATGTTTAAGGCATTTACATAAATTAAAAGTTACAAAAATTACCTTGTTTTGTTTATAATTTTATGTTAATAAATTAAAATTAATTGCATGCAATGTCTACATTATTTGTAAAAGAAAAATACATTTTAAATTGCAGGAACATCATCATTACCTTTTCCAGTAACGTGAATTGTTCCTTTAAAAATTCTACACAATGTTCAAATAACAATACAACATAATCCATAAATTCATAGATCGTCATTGAGTACCATAGAAGGTAATATTTATTTTATTGTTTTGAACAAAAACAATGCAAGTACAATAGTAAGGCCCCATCAGAATGCTAGCTCGTCGAGCTGCCGTAAATCTAAACGCTAATCACTGCCACCCTTGTACTCATGTTTTTACCAGACTACTGGATCATCCAAAGACTTCAGCTGGTACATTATTATTATTGTTATTATTATTATATTTTCACCAGACTGCTTGATAGTCCATGGATGGTTTAGCTGGTATATATTTCAGTACAAACTTTGAGTGATACTAATAGTAGACTAGAAATGTCACATATGCTACCTCGGTTAGATAATAAGCCTTTTGACGCCGCATTCGATGCAGAATTTGGCTGTGTCTACAGAGAATCTGGTTCCGCATTCGTGACAGAAACGGGATAGGCGTGGCGCCGGGGCGACGTCCCGTCGGCCGGGGTGTAGCGACGCCTCAGAACTGCTCGAGCTGAGCTCCCCGTGCCCTCGCCACGTCGGGCTGCGACGCGATGATGCGCGGGAACTAACACGTTTTTCTGTTTGAACAAACACTGCATCAAAAATCAAAGCCAGAGTAGACCAGAGCCAGAGCCAGACTCTCTGGTCCAGCCCGACATTCCACTCAAACAGAAAGACGCGAAACGGTTTTGCCTTGTTACACAGAACAGACTCGGGATCTCTATCAGAGGTAACTTACCGTTGATTGTTAGACTTTCATTTTCCTTAAAAGGCGGGTGTATATTCGGCTGCGGTAGGGGTTCGTCCAACTCAGCTGAGCGCTCCATTGCCAGAAACTCTTCACTAGAGATGGACCGGGCGTCGTCCTTGTGACTGCTCGAGTCAGATGCGACGGGCGCTGTTTCTATGGAAGGTAGACCGTTGGGCTCCTTGGATGTGCACAGGGAAAGCTTCGATGGAGATACTCTGTTTAGGCTGAAATGTACAGATATATTGAATGTTTCCGATGTATTCAGTCAAATACTTGGAGTATATTTGCATGTTATTAAAATAGTTACCTGACTAACCTGCTATATGCGGAGTCGTTGCTGATTTTTCCATTGGGCGTGAAGTTCCCGTTCGATACGTCATCTTTCTTGAGTTTTCGCTCGGCTTTCCCGCGGGAGTCCCGCTGCACTGTTCCGTTGCGAGTAACCCCGTTATACTTGATTGACTCTTTACTGGAGTGATGATCCTTCTCAGAAGCGTACATTTTGTCAAAGTCCTTCAGAGATTGCATAATGTCTTGTTCTAGCTGGTCCACTTTCTGGCGCTGTTTCGTGCTATCCGTTTTCTGTACGGTCTTCTTTTGAATAGAATCAAGGAGGGAAGTGGAACGTTTCACACAGGAGGGGAAAAGGTTCTCATTCACTTTATTGATACTGCTAAAAGTAAGAGACATCGACTTATTAACCGGATTCATGCCGTTCCCTATTTTCGGAGTAGAACAGACACTGTTAAATTCAGAATTTCTATTGCTATCACTGAGTTCAGATTGTTTGACTACTCTGGTGGTCGAACTACAAGTGCGTCTATTTTCTAATTTGTGTTTTACAATTTCATCGTCGAAAGTTGTCATGAACTCTTCGAGATCAAAATCTTCACAGAGCGACTCATCATCTCCAACGGAAGTTTTTGAAGTCAAACTATGTTCCAATGAAGACATGATTTTATTATAATGAGTGGTTAGATTATTTGTAATTTGCGCAGTTTTGCCATCGATAAGGTTAGTGCTTTCAAGTTTCTCTAACTTGTGGTTGGAATCGATGATTCCATTACGATTTTTGATGTTATTATTGAGATTGCTAGTACTAAAAGATTCAAATTTAGCCGGTAAGTTTTCAGTGGTAAGTAGAGATTCCATGCTGCTTATAATATCGGGGTTATTAAGGATTGTATTTACATTAATAGGTAAATTATCATTTTCGTTTATGAGTCTCGGATCAATGTAGTGACTGTCTGTCATTGATGAATTATCATTAGCTAGAATAGCACCGAGACTTACGAAATCTTTTTTTTCATCGTCTCTTTTTATTTTATCTAACTTTACCGGCTGCTTTATAGTCGTACGTTGGAAACTATGGTACATAGAAGTAGCTATTTTTGGAATTTTTTCTTTTGGCTTTGGCGTACTGTAACTAGACGCCGTGTAACTCGAGAATGATCTGTTTAAATTACTATTACGGTTGAAGTAACATTTATTGTCTACTGTGCTAATGTTCTCTTTACTGGACTTTGTGAAGGTCGTGTTTAGTTTCTGACTAGATTTTTGTTTATCATTGCGGACACGGAACGAACTGCACCTGCCACCGAAAGAGCTATTGTTGTCGTTGCTAGTGCTTCCAAACGACTTCATTCTTTGCAGGGTCGGAGTTTTTTGATAAGATTTATTTAGCGTATCTTTCATCATTTTAGTATTATTTGAATTGTAGGAAGAGGGACCTTTATCTTTGTTTGTGCGTAGGATTGGGAGTGTTCGGCTGAGATCTTTGGATGAGTGTGAATTCTTTTTAGACATGTTTGTGTCTGTGGACATAAGTTCCTTCATTTGCCTAGCAGCTGACGCAAAAGGATCGTAGTTCTCGTCATGTCTGTAAAATTGATAAAAAAATAGGCAAAAAAATGCATTTTGTATGTACAAAAATACAGCTGATACAATACTGCATAAAAAAGGGTGTGGAGAATGGAAAGGGTTATAAGATAATCAAACCTTTTCTTAGTTTCAATTCGCGGTAGTTTTAGAGGCGGTGCTTCTGAAGTTATCGACTGACCATCGCTATTTTCTTCTGAATTTACAATAAAAGTTTTATTATCCTCGCTAGCACGGTTCCTTTCCCCTAACAATTTGTATTTTCTATTCGGTTTGTATATTCTTTGCACCCTCTTCTTATTACACTCAATTTTTCTCTCAGGCTTGTTGGTTTCCTCAATTGATGGTAACTTCAACGCAATTTCTTTGGTTTCAACAACCAAATTATCTTCTAAAGCTTTTTTCTCGTAGAATTTTAACTCGTATACAGTGATATGCTCCATATCGCTCACATTTTTATTCACTTCATCGTTTCCTGTCTCATTAGTATGTGCTTTTTCTAAGACAACATCATCACCTGCACATGCAATTAATTCTTTGAAATTATTTTTCAAGTCTTGAAACGTGTCAGAGAAACTGTATTTATTAATCTGTGGTTCTTCAATTATGTCTTCTTCTATGCTATCTTTGTTTATAGTCTCCAAAGAATTGGTTTCAGGAGTGTGTAAGTTGCTAATGTCTTCTTCAATTTCATATTGTTCCAAGTCTTTGTGACTGGTCATCAATTTATCTGTCAAGCTCATAAACTCTTCTAAATCTTCAGGGTTTTCCGTGAATTTAGTGTATGTCTCGCCGCTGCCGAAGCGACACTCGATGTTTTCGAGAGGTTCTTCCAACGGTACTTCCACAGATTTTGCTTCAATCGAATCACAAATTTCATTACTGATATCAAGTTCGTTATTTTCTTCAAAATTTTCTGTTGACATATCGTCCGTTTCTTCACTTTTAAAATCTTCAGATTTTAGATCATTCCGATTTATTTCACGGATTTTAATCCTCTCGATACTTTCATTACTCAAATGATATTGTTTATTCTTTAAGCCGTCAGTTAAATTGCTGGTTGACTCTACATTATCCGAAGTAAAATTAACAGAGTTGGAAATGGAAAGGAGTTCTTTTGAATCTGTCAATTCAAAGTTTTCTGTAATTCGTATATCACACGAGCTTACCAAAGTTGGATTTTTGTACAAAAGTTCTATGGATGGTTCAGGACCCATTTCTATAGTATCACAAATTTGTTTGTTTTTCATTTTTCTACTAGAATTCTTAGGTTCCATGCTTTCGTGTATGACACAGGGTACGCAAAGTAGTTCTGTATTAATGCCAACTGATTGACAGTTTCTGCTAGAATCTGGTAGAATGTCTTCTAAACTATCTAAGCTCATGCTAATTTCCTTGACAATTTTTTTGGGTTCTTTTTCTCTGCGTTTTTTCTTATCTTTTTCAGACGTATCAGGTTTGTTATCTTTTATATAAGGTTCGCGCCTGCTAATGGGAACTCTTACTTTAGTGGTTAGAGACTTTCGCGTTTTCTGTTTCCCTGATGTAGAAGGTTCATCATTTTCGTTTAGGTTCAGAGCTTTGACGGGGTTTTCAGAATGTTTACTTTTAGGATTCTTAGACGTTCTCGATTTTGCTTTATCTACTTCAGATAGTTCAATGGTTACCATACTGTCTTGATCGTCAGGAATGTCTTCAGATAAATTGTTTTTCTTAGGAATAGGAATCATGCTTTTTTCGCGTTTAGCAGTCTTTATTGTCGGCTTAACTTCCTCTAGTTTTTCTTTAGCTCTTTCGTTATATTTGGAAGCAATATCTTCTAGCTTTTTCAACTGATGTTGCTTTTTGACATTCAATCGCTTTTTTTGTTTAGGTTCAGTCTTATTGATTTTTGGGTCGGTATTACTTTGTTGGACAGGGGATGGTTCGGAGTCTTGGACAGCTCTAGGAGAAGGGAAAGGAAGGGAGCTTTAGACTTTGGATACTTTACAAGTTACTTTACAAACAAGGAGACAGGAACGATTATCCTTCCAATCACAACAAAATAAAACAAAAAGTCCTTCCTTTCCCCTTATTTGCTACAGGAGATGCAAATATAACTAAAGGAACAGATTGCGGATAAAACTGGTAAAGGAAAATACCTGGTGCCGCTAAGATCTCTTGCGAGTCTCGCTTGTCTGGCTTTTACGTTGGCATCGCCGGAAGAGTTACTTTTCGAATGCCTCGTGTTTCTGATCACTGGCACGTGAGGGGAAGTGTCTTCATGGCAATCATTGCTTGAAGCTGATTCTGAAACATTGTCCTCAATGAGAACATACCTTTTGCAAGTCGAGTCTATTCAGACCTAATACATATTTTAACTTATTTATTTTTTATGAATTGAAGTTTTTCATAATATTGTGTTGGTGAAAACGTGAACCACTTTTAACATGTCATTCGCTGCGTTTTGTAGACATCAAAACATCAGTTATAATAAAGAGTACTCAGTTACATGAAAATACGCGATAGACTGTGTGGGTAAGAAAGGAGTGTCTGAGATTTATAAGAATTATAAGAAGCTGGAAGAAATGAATCATTGTGCCGACCCTACGTAAGTTGAGATGATGATGATGCTTCAGTTACCTGAAGCTCTGGTGCGTCCATGTCTGTAGTCACCGGACTCTCTCGGTGGTGAAATACCTCGCGTCGATTCCACCGAGGCCGATCGGCTGTTAGACGATTTGTCACGCGTTTGGGATGACCTTCAAACACAAATGTAAGTGTTTCAATATTAATTGACAAGTGCAGTGAAATTATATAAAGCTAAACCTGGTCATTATCAAACGACGGATGATGTCAGAGGTGATGAAGTGAGGTTGTTCAATCAGATTGTTTTTTTCCGAACTTGTGACTGAAGTTGTATGCGTTTTGGGTGTAATTGAATGTTCTATTTGATACCAACCTTCGCCCTCTTATTGGTGGTGCTTTGTACTTCGTTCGGGCATTCAGTCGCTGTTTCGCGTCTGTGATGTGTTGTGGAGGCTGAGCGGGCGCAGCTGGTAGAATCTTCGCCTTGTCCGCACACCACTCGACGTGACGCTCGAAAGCGCGTAGGCCGAAATTTCGACTGCAGTGTGGACACTTCTGAAGATCTGCCGTTGGCTGAAAAGATTAGGAGTATAAACGTTAATCGTTTTTCTTCTTAACTCAATACCAGCTATAAGCAACTTGGGTAGGCTATAGGGTAGACCTACTATCTTACGAATGTGGTGATGGGTGGTTGTCGCATGCTTTTTGTAGTCTGTGACAATTACTTTAGGCTGAAAGTAGATAAAACAAGCATTGTTTATTTATTTATTTAGTTATCACCCAAAAGAAAAAAATCCTAGAAAAAAAAATCCGCGTTTCCTCGGATTTGTGCAAAATAACAAGAATTTGTATTCAGTTTGGGTTAGAGATGCGACTTTGAAGTATTTCTTTGTTCTGAATGACAATTTCGATAACCTTACAGAAACGTTCGTAAACTTTTACCCTTCATTTTCTGATAAGTAGGTATCTCGTAGGCAGACACTTATAAAACTGAATGACGAAACATACCTACTTTAAATAAATGAGCGTGGTTTACGAAAGAGACAATATCCCACACAACACATTTGAATCATAAAGTTCTCTATACGGAGCGGTATGCTAACGGACATTCAAATTAACATTACAAAATACACAAACAATAAGATCAGCATCAAGACCGATGGCTGCCGCTGACAGTCATGACTTGACGAGGCGATGTCTTTGTAGAGTTTGTAGACTTGTCATTTGCTTTCTTGCTATGATTAATAACACGAGTGGCCTACTTCTTAACATTATACAACAGACATACAAACAGTTATCGGATATTGGAATTAGAATCCTGTTTGAGAGTTTTTCTACTACGTTGATAATAAAAAAAATCTAAATCCTTTTTTAAGAATGTTCCTTTTTGCGAAAGCTTTAATCTATCTTTTGTAGTAGTAGGTAATCTAAGTAAGTAGGTAACTCAAGCATATAGGTGAATGTAACAAAATAAACCCAGGTTAGTTGGAATTTTATAATAAGTTATGAGTAGGTACGTTCTTACTTAATCTAAGCTCTAGGAGGTATTCTAATAACAAAACATCATAAATACCTTTGATCTCACCTTGGAGACAGCATTTCGTACTGACTGTACTTTGGGCTTGGGCGTGGGTTTGGCTGTGGGCGGCGGACTCTTTTCAAGGAAGGGACTGTTTTCAGGAAGACCGAAGTTCTTTGGCAAATATTGTTCTAAGTCGGTACCTGGAATAAAGCAACCAAGAAAACTTTATAAAGTACTTACTATAGATAAATAGTGACTCAAGACACATAAGGGAACGATCTATTGGAGGGAAATATTTTCCAAAGTTATTTGATACTTTATATTTTCTAACAAATATAACGATTTTCGTGCAATATCAACAGCGTGCATTGATCCTTCGCGACATATGTTACATAAGACGCATTGTAGTAATAGGTACTCATACTCAAAACCAATACAAAAACCAACAAGACACGTCACAATACATGCAAGATTCCAAGCCAACAGCAAGCCAATTCAAACCTAATTAGTTGCAGCATGGTGTTCATTCAATGTCGCACAATAAGGTGATGTTGACAGAGTAGCAGGGCCTTACCCAGGTGTAGGTCAGAAGCTCCCCTCTATCTGTTAGTCCTCTTCAAAGACTCTGCTTACCTAACATACGAACCCTAAGTAGTGTTATGCTGTTTAGACTTGAAGTTGTCTTAGAAGAATACAAATCGCACCCGATTTAGTACACATAGAAGATTAGAAATGACATAGGTATTTAGGTAAATGGTTAAAGCAGATCCACATTTGCCCCTAATTTGAGGACCTAGCTAGAGACCTGTAGGCAGTGTGGGCGTTTATTGCTAATTGCACACATGCATTATGCCAAGTTAAATAACCTATGCAAAACACTTTACGGGACGTTTTACTGGCCACTTACAGACATTCTTAACAATGCATTCAAATTGTTTTGAGGTATTTGCATCAGAACGTCTCAGTTACTAAGTACTAGATAAGTTTCTTTGGTAAATAATAGACCAGAAATGTGACAAGTATTATACATAAATCTACTAGTAGGTACGATACGAATGAGGTACATAATAGTTCACAAAAACATTGATAATCATTGTTGAAATAGAATTATGATATTGTGACGGTTGGTCGTAACCTAATAAGATAACACACGAAAGGCAAGTAATGCTTTCTATTATTTTGGAATTTATGTTAAACAAACACTCACATCACTCAAAATGCTATTACAAATTGCGAATAATCTGTGTTAAACAGAAGTTCATTCACAAATAAATATAAGTGTAAGTAGGTAATAGAAATGGTTATGGATGACTGTGTGTGTAGGTATTCTAGGAAGCCACTGCATTGTGGTCTATTATAACTTTCACCCACTCACCGGAATTAGCACCGTTTGCCGCAATCAGCCCTTATTACCCACAAAAACAAATATATCATCAATATACATATATAGTTTAAATCATGCCAATAGAACACAAGAAACCCAAGATTACTGTGTAAGTAATTAAGTTACACTAGCTAGCTATTTACAATTCAAAACCACTACTATAAAAGCCCTCTACCAAACAGGGGTATGCATTAAATACCTAATGTGGTATAAATAAAATAAGTATCGAAACGTAATAAAAGCGGTATAAAATCTGACTGAACGATCTGATTAGTACATAAACTCAATCTATTCTCAATTCTACCACCAAACTGAATATACAAGCATTGAAATTAGAAATAGATTAAATAAACCTTTAACGGCCAATAAATGTTCTCGAATAGTCTCGATGTTGAGTGGAGATAGAAAATAGCGATAGTTACCTTCGCGCCTCTGTCTGGAGGAATCGAAAGTCTTCCGTTTCTTCACCATCGTCTTTTCGCATATTTTGATATGTTTCGCTAGCGAGGGAGGTAGGAAGGTGCGTCCGCAGACAAGACATGGCATCAAGGATTGCGGGCCTGAGGGTTCCGGGGCCACTGGTGCCTTGGGGTGAGTAGGCACTGGGGGGGACGGAGGGGGACCGGCGCGGGTCGGCGGAGGAGTCCTGATGATAGGCCGGAAATCGTCATCGTAAGGAGAAGCGTCTCTAGCTGGCTCCGGGGACACTGAGCGTGAAGATTTCAATGATTGCTGTTGTTGATGATGTTTCTTGCCTGTAAAAATGTATATTAATTAACGTTGGGATTAGGAGTGCTTAACAGGATTCGTAGATGGTCAGGAATAGGTTTCTTCTTTCATTTGAGTTTCGTTTTTATATGCTTTACTTTTCTTCTTTGAAATATACTAACCTACAGCCGGTATTCAGCTAATCAGAATCAGTCCCAGCAGAAGCTGATAATTATGATGTGTATGCTTTTAAATGCAACTAAGTACCTACCAAACACACATATAAAAACACAATCTAATGACCGCAATTTAGAAAAAATACAAGAAATGGTCACGACGCAAACAAGATTGCTAATCTTAACCAAGAAGAAACAGGATACCTCTTCAACTGTCTGACCGTTATAAACCTATTTCTCAAGCTCGTTTTTAGTTTTCCTAGATCACAGCCGCCAGTAGACTACGGAAGAGTATACAATACAAGGGACATTAATTAGGTAGGTAGGTATTTGTTTAACCAAATGTAACTTTAACTCCTCCGTCGGGAAGGTTCATTCCACTTTACAGCGGCAAAACGACACCACCAATGGTGTAAATTGAAATCTCTATTCCATTTGACACTATGTGATGTTACATACTAAAACATTAGAGTTATACTGGCGTAACAGATGAATGTGTATGTTAGCAAAATTTTATCTGCAAACAGTTGGTTAGGTTTTGTTACAGCATAGAATGCAACGCGCAAGGCGAGCGTGCCGCGGCATGCCTCACAATAATGTAGTTCTTCTGTCCAACAACGCGCAAGGCGAGCGTGCCGCGGCACGCCTCACAATAATATAGTTCTTCTGTCCAGATACTCCAGAGGGAAAATATAAACTACATGGTGTGTCATGGACTACAAATTCTGGGTTAATTATTGAACGTTTTATTTAATAGTTACTATATAAGTTAAAACAAACAAGATACCTATCACTAGGGTGGTGTCAAATTGAATAGAGGTTTCACCACAGGTGTTCTTGTTTTGGTTGTGTCAAGTGGAACGACGGCTCAGAAAACCGTTGTATAAGGTGCTCATGTTAGCCAAGCAGTTGAACATATTAAAAGCAAAGCAAAATAATAAATTCAATTTCATTCAAAGTAGGTACCTACGTACCTATAACATACACAAGGGCGCTGGCGAGTAAAACGGTGACGCAACGCTCATAACCTCCGTATTGATTAGAAAAATTATGGTCTAGGTCACGCGATCTGAGACTAAATGGTGAAAATAATTATATTGACGCAGAACATCGTCTAGCCCTATAGAAATTTGGTACGTAAGCAACGTAATTTACCAAAACGTGAAGCTGGACATTTTTAATGTTATCATTAACAACCAACAGATGTTTGCAAGTAGGCCTGCTCCACATACTTTACTAAAACATCAGTGCGTTATTTTGCACTTGGAGAACATGATCTCACCATAAATTAATTGAATTTGACAAAGACGAATTGTAAGATGCGTGGGCCGCAAATTACCGTCAGGGGAAGATTCGACCTCATGCCTAAAAAGGAAGAGTAGAATAAGACCAAATTGTAACACATTATGAAAAAATCATAGCATAGTTCATGTTCGTATTGCAGTTCTTGCTTTGCTAATTAATTCTAAGTGGACGTTGAATGACCGCTTCCTCTTCAAAACCATATTCGTTAGCTATTAACATTCCGGTTACATTAACAACAACGCCATTGATGTTTAAAACATAATCATGAGTATATATGTGTTAGATATGTTATTTAATGGATAAATCCGCAATTCAAACTCCGAGAAACCTGTTCTGCGACCTTGAACACCTTTACATATAAAGAAAATCGTATTTACATTGATTGTAAACGATAAGAGCGCTGTCTAGTTTAAATAAGCTTACGCTTGGGATAGGACTAAGCTGAGTTTATGGCCTATAAATCATAAAATAACCAATAATATACTCGGGAGTTCCCGAAGAGCGGTTAGCTGAACTCTGTAGCGCAGGCAGACTGCATCCTGATCGAGGGTATTCGAGTGGTGCCTGACTTGCCTACTGACTGACTTTAGTCGAACAGGGTGAAACGGTTTCTTAGTTGAAAATGGGAACATCTCGATATTTTATTGCGAACTCTGTAAAGGACGGCACAATACATATATGGGTTTCTCAGGTAGATACTAGCAAGCAGTTACTTCGTATGCCGCTTAAACAAGGCTTGTACTGGTAAATAAAAACAAATAAATTTGAAAAATTATTATCCTTGATTCATTCTTTCCGTTTAGTAAAATGGTCATGCTTTTAAAACGACATCTAAGACGTGTTACCAAAACCCGCTTAAAATTCAGCACTCAATTAAAATGTGCGACGCGTCGAAGGATTTATCCTTTTTAGCGTTTTCTTAGAAGATGTTCGCTGTTCCCAATGCTAAGAGGCGTAAATCCCGTATGCAGTACACGGTACTCACTCACGTGTCTCGAACGCAAATTGCTACAGGTTTTGTTTAACATGTCGGGGCTGTTAACAAGCGAGCCGCTGTCTGTTGGTATCGGCAGACGGAACACATCAAAGAATGCAACTCAAGTGAGGAGCGGAAAGCTTCTAATGGAACAGCCGATGTTACAAAGATATCTCAAAAAGATGATAGATAACATTGACGACCGGAAGGTGGATAGAACGAGAGGTTTTTAAAAGTAAAGAATACGAGAGAACGAACTTGACTTACTACAGAAAAATTATCAGACTATTTGTAAAAAAAAATACTTAATGAGGAAATCAATAGAATCACCAGTGTGTGACTTAATTCCCCACTTTTTTGTGACTTCTAGATCAAAGACGCTCGTTTATGGCATGTATCTTACGCATCAAGCATTTTTTAATTAAAGACGCGAGTAACTCGAGCTGACCTGAATATCTTCCACTACATATATTGCAAGGCAAGGAACAAGCCCTGATAATTGAACTGGTTATGTGCTTTATCTGTTGATAACCAACAGATTTATTATGATTATTTCTACTGCAGTCAGCTTTCAAGACAGTGCCATTCCCCTTGAGTAAAATGTAAATGAACTTTATAGCCAAGCTACGAAATAAACCATTAGATGTTTAAAATCAGATAGCGTTAAATAAATTGTTATAGGCCCAAGGACACATTTATTGAAGGGTGCAGGCAGGATAGGGCATCAAATTTAGTAAAAGGTCCCGAAGGGTGAGGGTAACCGTGCTTATCCGTTCCTGGTACTGCAAAATACTTAAGGTGTTGTGAGGGGAAACCGTCTTGAATATTTGATGCCAACATAAAATTACATAAAGCAAATGGGATAAGGTTCATGTTTTGTGAAAAAAAAACCATAGCATTTTTGTGGTTAATACCGTTACAAAAGTTGGTTCCCTAACTTCCCTACAAGGTTCAGAAGTATACGGGAATAATGATGTAAGTAGATAATGCTGATAGAGGATCAACTTATTAATATTCTACGGGTACCTATACATCAGACCGGATAGACGACGAAAAAATATTCTATTTAAAAGTTTATGGTAGCTGTTTCGTTACCTAATAAGTAATTCTAAAATGAAGGATCTTTGAAGGAAAACGATCGTTGGAGCAGCTTATTGGAGTAATGCCACAATTTTCGTTAGAGAAGAAAGCGTATCTTTATTAGAAGTTTAATTATGCACTACGATTCGCGTGAAGAATGTAATAAACCACGAAATTACTTCCTATTTGAGCAAATACTGTCGGCAAAGATTACATGGATATACTTTTTCTAATAATTAGTATACGTTCGTGCTCAATGTTGATGACCCGCGACAAGCGAGACAAATTGATGGATCATGTGAAAACTCTCACCATAATACCTTATCTTTTATGAAAAGCTTTTCGATTTCTATTGAAACTACCTATTGAAGGAAGGTATGTGAAAATATGTGCCTAGGTAATCATTGTTGTTAGATTTTTGCTTTGCTTTGTAGAGATTTGCTTTTAGAACTTGGGAGAGTCGACGACTGGTTGACACTAAACACTAGATATAGTGGGTATAATATAGGTATGGTTGACACAACGTCAGTCATGCATGGCCGTTATTTCTTCTATACTAGTCACGATGTCGTTTTGAGGACGAGTTTGTCTTTTGTCTTTTAGTCTTTTAGTAGCCTTCTGATGAAATGAAACCACACTCATTTTATAAATGCAAATGTTTGTTTGTTCCTCAATTATTTCGTAAAAGCTAAACCGATTTAGTATATAAATATTTATGACTTGTATATAACACATGTACCTCCATTTTTTCCGAAAACTAAAATGTTAAAGTTTGCGAGTTAAGTCGCGCGAAGTTCCACTGTTATAAATAAAGCTTACACCGCTCCAGACAGTATCTCATACTTTCATACAAAGGTTAGGTGAGGCAATGTGTCCGTGAGAACTCGTATGTAAACAAAATGATAGGCTACGGTGCCTTTTCGAGAGTTTGCTAACATTGTTCGCGCCTTTTGTGTGAATAATGGTCACTCTAAGACTCGGAAATGCATCAAGAATTGTTTTTTCACTTGCAAACATATTTTATTATTTGGCACGTATTTTCGGGAACATTACGGATACAGATTTTACCACAATCACAAAAAGACTTGTGAGTAATATGAATATTAGTTAAATAAACATCAACTACCTTACTTATAAACGGATCTCAACCTCAATTTTAGTGCCGTCTCTTTTTGTAAGATAGTGACAAATAGTGACAGGGCGCATCTTAAACAGTGTTTAGGCTGTGTTCTAAAGAATAAAGATGGGAAAATAAAAGGCTTCACATTTCAAAAGGCTTCGCACCAGTAAACAAATAGAAATGCTCGTATTCCAAGATTCCACTGAAACGGGTGAAATCCAATAGGTTATCACATCTCAGGTATCTCTTAGTAATAGATACCTACAGGTACTCGACTCGTTAGGTTAGATGGACGAAATGTCATGGACAAGGACACTTTTTTGAAATATCTGAGCTATGTTGTGAGCGTTATGAGCCAATTATGTTATGTTATGTTATGAAAAAAGATGGACTCGAAATGCAACCAGATGAACAGGACCAATTGGCAAAAGATGACCAGGTCGACTAAGGAATCGATAGACTGACGACATCGTAAAACCGCTGGGGAACAGTGGATGAAAAAAACAGAAAACAGATAAATATGGAGGAGGCCTCCACCCAAAGAGGGATTCCTTAACTAAGAAAAAATATATACACAAAAATCTATTGGGAGAGGAAAAAGGCTATAATAGTGAGCCAATTGTTCAACTAAATCAAAAAATCTATCTTACTAATCTTTAACCGGACGAACTGTGGGCCAAAGCTACCACTGAGTGGAGCCCTGAGACCGGCGGTAGACCACGCAAGCGATGGCGTGACGAGCTAGATAGATGGCGTTGGACCGAAGTCAATGGAAAACTCGAAGCTAGGCCTTTGCCCAGCAGTGGGACAGTACGGGCTAAAAACAACAACAACTAATCTTTAAATCAACTTTGTAGATAAACATTGAATTCTTAATAAAAAAAACCGGCCAAGTGCGAGTCGGACTCGCGCACCGAGGGTTCCGTACAAACCTGTAGGTATATAAGTAAAAGTTCACCCATCACGACAATCGAGTCATAGTTGGATGATGTAACTAAAAATTTACGGTTTTCGCATTTTTTCCTTTATCTGTGCTATAAGACGTTGCTTCGTACCAAATTTCAAGATTCTGAGTTCACGGGAAGTACCCTGTAGGTATTGATTCCCTTGCGAATGTCGAAAATTTGCGGCATAAACGGCTGTATCTTTTGATTGCGTTGGCTTAGAAGTTTGTTTTTTTCACAGCTTTAAGGGACAGTAGACCTGAGTATTTGATATAAATTTCAGCTTGATACCTCCACGCGTTCCTGAGAAAAACGGTCTTGACAAACGGACAGACGGACGGACGGACAACAAAGTGATCCTATTTATGTGATAAGGGTTCCATTTTTTCCTTTCGAGGTACGGAACCCTAAAAACTAATACAAAACAAAGGGCAACCGCCAAGGACCCGATGATGTGGCGAACTTTTTCTATAACAGACATTTATAAAGACAATAACATTGAAGCCAACCAAGTTCTGACACTTAACCCGCATGCTCGTAAATACAATAATAATGATAAAACAAAAGTTACAAGTCATTAAACCGCCAACCAGCCATTAACAAGAGTGAAGGCACCACAAACTCATGGCTAGGCTGTTATTATTAGTGCTTAGGTACATAATAACACAGATTTCTCTATTATTTTTATCTAAAAGAAAATAACCTCGATTTAGATTGTCAAGTAAAACAAAAGCTCATTTTAAAGTCACGTCAGCGATTATATCAGATTCATAAACACACGAGTTTTTATTCCCACGGATTATATCATGTTACTGTGATATAGTGAATTAATAAATTCGGTTTATTCATACGTCTGATGATAATGCTGATGTCAGTGATGGATGGATAGGAAAAAAGATTAATTAAGAACAAAGGTTAATGATGACAGCGACATCTTAGTTACATTACATTATATAAGCGTTAGAAATAATCTATATTATTAATACGTGAAGCAAAAACTTTGTACCCCTTACGAAAATTGCGCGGACGGAGGAGTATGAAATCGCACACTTATAGTTTATATAGAAAGAGTGCATAATGCTAATATTTTTTTTTAATTATGCATAAAATATACACATATTATTACTAAATTAAGGTCGAATTTCGACCAGTGGGCGACCACTAGTACGGACAAATAGGCAAAATAAAAGCAGAAAAATCAGAGAATAGATCAGATCAAATCACCTTTCTTGTAACAAATCCGTATACCACAAAACATAGTTTGAATATTCAAAAAAGTTTTGACACTCAACTGAAACCCACTTGCTCAGAGAACATAATCTTACATACTGAACTGAAAACAATATATACAAGACAAGTAAAACGAATACCTATTAACTATTTACACATACGCTTACTGAGAGTTCAAGCCACATCACAGCGCTTATCAGGCGCGCATATTGTGCTAAGCTAATATAGTATACTTCGTATAGGTATTTATTTGGTTTATCTAGCTAGGTATAAATAACGGAGCATTTCGCAGTACCAGCCCATAGTAGCAAGAACATAAACTGTTATTGAATCTGTTCTTTACCAGCTATTGCGTTCAAGGTTTTGTCGCTTCATGCCTGTTCAATGGTAGTTAAGTTGCTTTAATACTTTGGTGTTTTGTCACATGCTATTGTGATGAATTCTTTCTTCGCACATCATTTTATAAATAACTCTAAATTGTTCTTTTCAATGTTAACGACTGTAATTATTTCTGTGTGAATGACAAGTGGTTTTGAAGAAAAAAAAACAACAGATCAATCTACGATTAATTTTAACAGTAAAATTAAAAAATAAAAATGAAGGTAAAATTAATGTCTGACATTTCACACTGCATCATCTAGCCTCAAAGTAAGCAGAGCTAGAATTATGGGTACCACATGACTTATAATAATGCTCATATACTTTGTTTTAAATCATAGATACTAACATTATAAATGTGAATGTAAGTTTGTTTGTTACGCTTTCACGCGAAAACTACTTAACCGATCATCATGAAACTTGGTACACTAATTCTTAGAGGTATTAGAAGTAACATAGGATACTTTTTATGTAGGTACCACGCGTGCGAAGCCGCGGGCAGCAGCTAGTATTTAATAAATAAATAAATAATGCCGGACATTTCACACAGCATCATCTGGCCCCAAAGTAAGCAGAACTTGTGTTAGTTGTGGGTAGGTATGTACCACATGGTAAATACATATATATACTTTTTTTTTAAATTACAAATATGCTATACATAGAAACACCCAGACCAGAGACCAATACTTGCAGATCATACAAACATTTGTCCCGCGACGAGAATCAAACTCGCAACCTTCTGCGTCTCAGGAAGACCTTGGCCCAGTGCGCCACAGAGGCCCAGTTTAGTATTTTTTGTTTATTATAATCTTTCCATCATGAATAGACTTTCTGGGTAATTTGAGTTGTCAAAAAAAATAATCTATGTTAATGTTGGCAAGGGATAACTTAAAGAGGCCTACCTGCTTACTTCTCAAAATATTCACAAAACTGGTAAATTAACATAAGTTTATTCGTTGGAATGGAATATTTAAACATTTAAAGTTCGACCACACAGCTATAATACCTACGTGATACAAACCTTACATAATTATATCGCTCTTTACTGATTATAAAATAATAAAAACTGGTATTGCCTATAGAAAAATCACAAACTATTTTTATAACCACTATATAATAAACAAGCATCTACAAAGCGCGACCGTTACAAACTTATTATAAAGCAACGCCCATCTCTCACCCTTCGAGAATTTATAGACCTTTTAAAGAAACTCCGTTTATTATTGAAACTCAACGAGCAGCTGTGCATCCATTGCAAACTGCGGCCACTGTGTAAGACCCCTTAATATTACATGTATTCACGTCAGTGATTCTACAAGTGGGACGAGTAATCCTTGTTTGCTTTACATTTCACTACAAGTCATAGCTGCTACCCCAAGCGCGTGAAACTAGGAATGCTGAGCTCAAACGTTTGGGGCTCTTCGTAAAATAAATAAACCTTTCTTCTATATCTTAGTGCAGAGATTTTCATTAATATCATCGTGTCAATTGTTAGTACTTGTACGAACCAACGTGGTGAAAGGATTAAAATGTGCCTCTGAGGCTCGTTTCGTATGGATATCTAATTATAGGTAACTATTTCGAATGGCCTGTCAGCTTTGTATGTAGTAGCTCTTCTACGCTGTAAGTTGATGATTTTATTCCTTCCCAGGAAAAACATTTATATGATGTTGTTCTGTGTCTTAGTATAAAGTATCATAACTATGTGTTTAAAAGCATTTAAGTATGCGATCAGTCATCTAGTAACCATAATACAAGCTATGCTTGTTTGGGGCTAGATGGTGTTGTGTATTGTTGTCTCAACTAGGAAAATCTTTGCCTAATTGTTTTTTGTATTTCTCTAGTGGTAGGTAATTAAGCCACTTTGGGACTGAACACTCGTAAATGTCTGGTAGGTTTGCGCTGTTTCCTCAAACACGCGATTCAGAATCCTCATCGCAACGTTCCTCATCGCAAAATTCCAAGTGAATGTAGGTAAAGAAAACATCCAATATGCTCATCATAATTACAATAGAAACAGTGTTACGAATCAATTTAACTTGCTGTGGTAAAAATGTAGAATTAATTAAATTTCAAAGTAGAAATGAAATCATGTCGTTATATTATATTCAGAAAGGCATCTGTAAAAATATAAATATAAATAAGAAGTATATAAGAAGAGGAATCAATAATAGTAATATACAACAGCGGAACGTGAAACTATACCAAGTAATTTACATTTAATTATGTAGATAAATAGGCAATCTGCAATAACTTACCTTTTTTCGAGCCAAAAATAGACTTCAGTCTAGATATGGTGCTTTTCTTCATTTTTTCTATAATATCCTCAATCGAACAAAATACATCTGTTCTGTACACAAGAGACAGAAATACACTCGACACTACGTCCTCAAGTTTTTCAAGCGATCTTAGCTTTTTGCTCCTTTTGCCGTTCTTATTTCCGTGCTACGAAAATAGTCCAAACGCAACACTTGAATCGGCGCAGACACATCACTCATATGAATTACTGCATTTAACACAAAACGAAACCTCTACACTTTACGATCTACGCAGGCAATAAAACCAAGAAGTGAAAAACTATGCTGCATTTCACTAAATAAATAATTGTTCTGAACACGCTAAAATATCAGCAAACGCAGTTAGGTACTACTCCACTTTTGTCTATCTATTTCAGTGACTTTGCTTTATCAGTTTTATCGCTATGCAAACCAACGTCAAAGTGATAATGAATTTTCTAAAAAAACACAATTACAAACACAAGTTACCGGCAGATCATCAAAATGAATACTGTAGTTAAATATTTATGATTCAATTCACAACCAAGATAACATGTCGCGATGACTATGACGCGATCAAAAAGGGCGCAAGCGGCGGTTACACAACATGCCGGCAGTTTATGATCAACAATATACCGAACGAGAGGAGCCTAAATCTATCAGGCGAGAACCATCTCACTGACGCCTATTCTTGGTCGTGCTGCGAACGCAACTAAACACGCAGCGGCGCACGCGCAACGCACGGGAATAATAGAGAGCTGACCAGTATACGACGAACTGGCATAAAAATTGCCACGAATGTATGAACCCTCTCCTGTTAGAATCCAGTTTCCGTCTGAACTCAATCAGCCGTGGAAACAAATTGAACTTGTAAAAGTAACATTTGAACTGCATCAGTGTCACAGGCGACAACTGACAACACCGGAGGCGCAGCATCCGTTGAATTCTTTTTAGAGATGGAATTTTAACGTATGGCACTTTCGGGAAACGAGCCGATTCGAATAGGGATAATGGGCTCGGACTACAAATAAATCACAAGGGGTGCGAGAGAAACAGAAATATAAAAGCTCACCGTAAGGAGTAGGGTAAGGACGAATGGGTGGGTAGGACAAAGTATAGCAAAAAAATCGCCCCAGATTTAAGAGATGTGTGAACATTCCGTGGAATGCAAGATCGTGAGAATAGTACTCGTACGAGTAATCAAAATATTTACAAGAAGAGAGTGCTTCATTTTATCCAACGAAATGTCACCGAAACTTCTACCGTTTTAATTTACCACATCTAATAAATTTGAAGCCGGCCGGCGCCGTTAACGGAAACATAACGCATCCTCTTCGGCCCGACAAATTTAGTCCTGTTGAAATGACTTCCTTAATTTATTTAAAGGTTTAACAACACACTTAAATCGTTTTGGTTTCACTATTTTAGTAGCAAAATAATTAAACGGTATATGGTTAGGTCATTATCAATTAAAATGAACAAGTAGTTTACGTAATTACCTAGGTAGGTAGGTACTCATTTTAGAAAAGACATATCTACATATTACCTAATCAGTACAAAATACAATAAACTACTAACAATTAGGATAGAAAAACAATACTCGCTAATAATATTATAATTTCAAAAGCATATCTTGTCTGTGTGTTTGTTACATTTTAAACGGCTGAACGGATCTTGATGAAGTTTGGTAGGGTGATAAATTGTATCTGGGGACGGATATAGGCAAATTTGTATGCTAATCCGGGGGCAGCAGCTAGTATGTAATATTTACCGACATGTTTTTATGACGCAAACAAACCCTACCTAGTCTACCTAACATTAAAACCGTGAAATATGTTTCTGGTGAATGCCTGATAGTTAGTTTTGTAAGTTGTGACACTTGTTTTATGTAAACATTGTATGTTAGCAGCCAAAGTTTGCTTCATCATTTTAGAAGCGGCATCTTAGCATCGCTGATGAAATTGTGCTATGGTACGTTATCATTGTAATATGTTATAGGCAAGTAGTGCATCGGTTTTGCAATGCACTCAAAAGTGATTGAAACACAATTCAAACTAATAAAACGGATGGTCCATTACTTTAACTGAATGCTAAATGATCAATCTATCCGTACGCTGAGAAAGACATAAAGTTAACTGAGGTCAATGAGAAACTTATTCGTATCATATTGCAAGCTTATTGCACAAGAAAGGGTCGGCGAATCGGAATACTTTGAGAGAGAAAAGGAGAGAGTCGTGCGATACATTGGTAATTTGCGTTGCAGCAGCATCGTAAGCAATGACGCGTGTCGGACCACTCTCCTGCAGCACGGTTGGATGCGCATCCCGACACACAGGCTGATTACCCGCCTGGATAACTTATGTAAAAAGATTTCAATTTTACATATTGCACGCATCACTGATAGATTCTATTACTGAGTCGTTGGCCTTTCATCTTAACTTAATGTAGGTATGTGACGAGCATAGCCACATTTTGAATCAGAATCTAAGTATGTAAAGCGTCTAGTTTGTTTGGAAGACGGTGACATGACTGAAGGCATGGAAATTAGAAAGCAAATATAGCCAGATATTTGATCTTTATTAATAGAAACTTAATACAGATTGTCAAATAAGTATTTCCTTGTACTAGTAGACCAGTACACAAGAGATTTTGTTACACACGGTTAAAGCTGAAAATAAATTGTCTGACATTAACTCTAGGATGCATAAGTCGAACGTGCCAAAAAGCGTCTGGTTAAAGAAGTTACACTATCCTGAGCATTATAGTTATAGCTGACATAAAGGCACGGACGCGAACTCGATCAGTGTGACATGAGACAGCAGATCTTTATGCCGCCGCAGAAACCTAGTGGAAGAAGTTACATTAGCCCATGCACATTAACAACACAGGCGCAAACAATGTAGATACCGCGCGACGTGATCTTAATAATGCGATTGTCCGATAATTTGGTCGAAGCATAAATCGCACTCTACTTTCCGTAATCGATATTCTAGTCAAGCAAGACATACTGACATGAGATAGAGACAGTTTGAGGACACAGCGGTTGCATACATTAAACTTGATACCTAGCAGTTACAACCCAAATAGTAAGTCACCTTGAAAGAAATGCAAATTGATTTGATTTTAAGTTTTAGCGTTATGTAGATACAACCTATGTTGATGGTTACAGTAGGTAATGTTAGTGAACAATGGTATAAGAATATTTACACGGCTTTATAAAATATCGAAAAATCACGTCATAGAGCCCGCAAAAAACTAACAATGGACGATTTGTAATTCGCAACGCATTTAACAAACTACCAACTCTCGACACTCTTTCAATGTGAAAAACGAGATGTAAACGGAATACATAAAACCCGTAGTATAGGGACCCCTGTTTGTTTTTGCGCTCAAAACAAGGAAGTGACGTAACGGTCACAGACCCAGGTCCTAGTAAATGAGACAATGGGATTGAATTTCAAAATGCTCTCGACGGCGGAATTGAGCTTCCTTACATACTCGTAGTATTACATAAAGGATGCCAGAACTAATTAACAAATTAATTTAAATGAGCAATTTCACATCAAAGTGAGAATGAACACAACGAATTTATGACCAAATTCAATTGATTTTGCAAGCTAACATTGAATAAGTTTGCTTGTGGCCAACATAACCACATGTTCGGTATTTAAGCGTAATAATGAAGGATACCTAAACTAATCATGAGGTGTTATTAAAATAATTTGTGATGCTATCGTGATATTGCTATAATCATATTTTTTGTAGGTAGGTTGATGACTTGATGATGACTGTGATAAAACATTTTAGAAGTTTCTTTTCAAAATTCAAACTTTGGCAGAATGCTCGTTAAAAGCAACATCCATTATTTCCTACTTAATCACAATAAAGCGGATGTCAAACAAACTTCCATAGAAAGCAACTAATGCAATGATGTAAAATAAATAAGCTGCCATGCAAAAAGAGACACGATAACACGTATTTTCATTCGCTGATGACTTGCATTGCTTGCAGGATATAATGGACAAGACAGATTATAGTTCATATGACGTAGAGCTAGCCGAAGTTTTAAAAGTCATACAAATACAGGAAAGACCAGTTATTCGATGATATTATCAATGAAACTATAATTATGGTCAACGTTTACGTATAAACACTCATGAATGTATCGTAAAAGACGCAAACACAAATATACCCACGCCCGTAACAGAAATATAATATGCAAATATGAGTAGACCGCCAGCTTTATACAACGCATTCGATAATGTAGTAAAAGCACGGATCATGATCGAAATGAGGTCAGAAGAAGAATGCTTGATTGATGATGCCAATTTCCTATTGCACGTATATAAAGAGTTACATACAGGCCTATTTGCGTTTGTTTGTATATTAGCTCGTATGTTTGGGAATCCTTACGCAATATTTGGCTGGCGTAGGTTCTTTCAAAGCAATAGGAACAAATAAGGTTTTACTGACCAATACGGAACAACGTTTTACTTTTAAAACTATAAATTATATGATGTTTGTGTTGTTTGTTTATTAAACAATTTGATTTAGATGATGTATTTGGAACTGAGTTACGTTACGTAGTCTGTGATATACGAGTTTATACCTGCGGCAGGAATCCTGCCTTTAACACTACGCTACTCAAACACAGACAGATTTTACAATTGCGTACAACTAAAAAAATTTGCTTTCAATAAAGAAGTCATCAAAATTTTAATAGTAATAAACTATGGCACGCAGCAGGAACCTATCTATTAATTAAATCATTGTTCAACCTAAAACATAAAAGGAGTGATGGACCTGATATAAATCGAAAGTAAGATAGATAAAAGTACATGTTCTCAAAGATGAACACGACAACAAAGAACCTCATATTATTAAAAGATTTAAAAATGACGAAGCCATCTCACGCTCTTTCAGGTGGGCGACTAAACGATACCCACACAAAAGTTCGTCGAACGAATGTGCAACTTACACGGAACCTAACACAATCTTTAACGGAATTAGTAACACGATCTCAACAATCAGAATGCAGCTTTGATTGTGTGAATTGAAAAAATCGTGATCACTTTCACGTAATGATTTATCGAATTAAAATTACAAAGTCATGTTTTAAATCTATTGCTATTTATTGCACTCGTAACTTTAAAGTGTAACTATAGCTTTTTGAGCAATAAATCTGACAGAAGTTTACCGATAGCCGCAGATACTGATCAACGCTTTAAGTTTCTAATAACATCGCGGTATATAGTATTTAAACACTGGTAATGAAAGTAAAATTTGAAGAGAGATCAGATTATTAAAACATCGCTTGATATTAGGTACCTACCCTACACCTTAAGTATAACAATAATTTAGAAGCGAACGAAGAAAGCACGTATTCGAGACGAAAATAGACTACCTATTATGAACGAGAGTTTGTAGGTACATTCCGTACCGCATTTAGTGCAATCAAGATAATTACGAATCATCAAAGGTTTTTAAAAGCATACTTATAATCAATAAACTATTCCAATACGAATACGAAAGTTATCCAAATCAATGCATTTTTAAATGGAGAAAATATTACGAAACACGCGACTTACCTACTTCCATATTTTTTTGACATTCGACTGACCCTGTCAGCTTAGTTGGTTATAATCTGCTTTTTTTTGGTTGGGGGTTTAATTACATCTCAGGACAAACAGTCGCGTGCTGAAGTTTAAAATATATAAATATTCTATCAGTGATCTGGTCACTATAATACAAGCTATGTTTAGTTTGGGGTTAGATAGCGTTGTGTGCATTGTTCCCCAAAGCACACAATACTAATTAATATTAATCTTGGGACCTGTTTTAATTAGAGTCTGGAAGGCTAGGAACTGTATTGTGATCATGTTATTTGTTTCTTTTGATCCTAGTAGGTACATCTTGGATATAAATTCCAATCTCTGGTCTATTCAGATCGTGTTTTCGACCCAGTAACCAGTCTCTCCTCAGTGCTTTCGACAGTGACATAGCTATCTATAATTGCGATGACTCATCTGAAATATTTCAAGAGGCACTCAGTGGTATTGTCCGTCGATCAATAGTTGATATTTTGTAAAGCTTTGCTAAAATACGTTTTCAATTTATTCTTATTGGTCTGACCAGAGAACGTGAAAGATGCTAAGTTTGATAAATGAACTTACCTACTAAACATTAGTAATTAGATAGTTTGTTCAAAGAGCAGATTTTTTAGGGTTCCTAAGTCCACAAGAAACCCTTATAGTTTCGTAGGTAATACATATTAGTTGCTCTTACAACTCTGGAAAAATGATTTTTGGGTTGAAGTGGGGTTATTTTTTTAAATTTTACTACCGATCGTGTGGCATATTGTTAGATAGGTATTTTAAAGATACCTATTAGGAGGTTTCTTAAACAGTTTTTTGTACAGAAATTCGTTTGATAAATATTAAGCTTTTAAGTGGCTATTTTTGGCAGCGGGAAGTGTCGTAGATGATTTGGTAGATGATATTGAATCGCCTTGGGACCTTTAAGTCTAATAATCGTGCAAACCCCAACTCTTAGCTACATTGTTTCAATTTGTTTTGAGAAATAAAACGACCGATTATTTTTTACAGTCGATATCGTAATCGTTCACAACAGACGATTTGTAAATTTGAATTTGACAACGAAACAACTGTCTTTTCGACTAAATTCTATGTACATTAAAACGACTTTATTATTTCGATATATCTAAATCAGTTCGCAGAGTAGACACTCTGTTAACACTAGTCATTCTTATCCATACGACTTTAAATGACTACATTGACTTAATTGACTTCAAAAGTCTCTACTGTGCGTGGTCACATGCGCTTGGCTAATTTATTAAGAATAGGATCAAAAATAAAATAAGGTAAGGAATAAAAAAAACCGGCGAAGTGTGAGTCAGACTTGCGCACTGAGGGTTCCGTACAAACCTGTAGGTATATAAGTATAAGTTCACCCATCACGACAATCGAGTCATATTTATGGTATTTTTTATTGCAAAATGAAATCCATCTAAAAATTTACGGTTTTCGCAATGTTTCCTTTATCTGTGCTATAAGACATAGCTTCATACCAAATTTCAAGATTCTGAGTTCAGAGGAAGTACCCTGTTTTGATTCCCTTGCGTGTCGAAAATTTGCTGAAATTTTAGGCTGTAACTTTTGATTGCGTTGGCTTAGAAGTTTGATTTTTCACAGCTTTAAGGGACAGTAGACCTGAGTGTTTGATATAAATTTCAGCTTGATACCTCCACGCGTTTCTGAGAAAAAAAGTCTTGACAGACAGACGGACGGACGGACGGACAACCCAGAGATCCTATAAGGGTTCCGTTTTTTCCTTTCGAGGTACGGAACCCTAAAAAAGCTGTTGAATAATTATATTATCCTACTAGTATTATTAAATGTGAAAGTATGTGAGTATGTGTGAATATCTGCATATTATAATTATGTTTATTTAGGTTTCTTGTAGCGTAATCACGCCATAACGACTGGATTTAGATAAAATGTATATAAAATAATGCAGTCTGTGCCCTAAAAAAGCATATATATAAGTATGTAAGTATGGTTTGTTCTTGTCATTATAAGGTCCCATAGGGTCTAAGACCTTAGACCCTCACTTTTTATGCAGGTACAGTACAGAAGCCTGTGGGCAGAAGCTAGTGAATAATAAGTACATTGTTTTGGACCGCCAGAATGTTACGATTTTTTTAACGTAACGAATATATTACTTTTGATGTCTAGTTTTTGCTATTCTTTTTAATTATGGGTCGGGCTGTAGAGTTGATATCTATCTATGTCTTCCTTGACTGAAGAAATCCTTCAGGTGCCCGTATCATCGGTGGTTGACTTTAAGTTTTTTACAGGCAACATTATTATTTATACTCATGCTTAGTCCTCAAGAGTCAAGAGTTAATCATTAATTTTATGTAGGTATGGTACCTAACAGGCTGTTTATTATGACGTAATACTATTGCGCACTATTGCTTACTGACCATAGACCATCGTCGATAAACAACTTGCCTTATAAGATTCGTGCACCTTATTGTCAGAGACAAGAATTGGAATGTCATGACTGTTTGTGTGAGGAATATATTCTTCAAGTTCTACCTAAAAGTACCTTTAAATACCTAAATAACAAAAGTAGTGTTCTTAGGTAATTATCTACCTACCTGCTCAGTTCAGGAGAAGGCGGATCACGGAATGTGACAGCTTCTCAAAATCTCGTAATCAACCCTCAACTGGTTAGCATACTACAGTCGTGTAGGTAGGTAGGTACCTACCTACTACTTAGTAAAGATTTTTTGAACTCTATTGAAACTACACAAACTTTGCAAAACGACTGGTGTTTTAAAATAGGTAGCCGTTGTTTTTAGAAAATTACATCTATAATCCAAATAAACTAATATAATAAAAAGAAATTATTAGATTTTTTTTTTCGTTTTTAATTGATAAACTAAACATTTCCTAACCGATTTGATTACACTATTTTTTACTACTTATGCTCTATTATGAGCGAATATCATGGGCTGTATTTGTTTTTTTTTAAATGTAGGGATCCCTGCGAATGAAATAAAGTAACCCAAGGTATTAAACATTTTTCATCAACATCAATGTCATTATTTGGCGTTAAAGTACCTACATATAGAACGTGTGCTTTGAGCTTACAAAAGCGCGGAGGAAGTCGCGTGCGTTCCAGCTAGTTAATTGGTAGATAGGTAGGTAAGAAAAATAAATTCTGAAGTGTCTGTCGTCTGTTTGATACGTTTTCTCGGATATAGGGCTGAACGAATCTTGATGGAATTACCTAAGTAAGAGATAGATTGTATTTTGGGGAAGAGCATAGGCTACTTTTAATGTAGGCGTGTGAAGCCGCGGGCAGAAGCTTAGGCAGGCAATGGGATGTATTTTAAAAAAAATATTCAGTTTTCCAGAAACATTTAACAATATTAAACATAGTGGGTAGGTACTTAAGTAGATATGAGATACCTTCCCTTCAATCCTTATTTTATTACTAGGAATGTCCTTCCAGGGACCTACTTACATGGAATCCCAATAATTTTTACAAGTTGAAATTAGTACTTACTTGTAGATACACAGGTACTTTTCTAAGCCTAACCAACAACGAGACCGCATAAATAATTTGAGATCGGTCCTTCGAAGTAGAATCTGTTTTTGTTTTTGAAATTATATCACTACGGCACGCCTCTTTCTCTCTATATTTAGGCACAGATCGAACTTTTATTGATAAATGATGCTTCAAAAAGCTTACCTTCAATAATCTCCATGTCGATTCCGGCCAAAAAAATTATAAAATATCTTCACTAATTACGTTTCTATGACGACGCATGACAGCAAAACTCACTATCTGATTCTCAATTTCTCATTGGTTGAATTGATAAAATCCGCTCTAGTGAAAATGGGCATCGGTAAGCATAAATGTCAGTTGAATGAATGTCAATGTCATATATTAAACCACACCTTTCCATAGACCATTGCAGTAAATCGTTATTCTACGGACATACAGTGCCGTGTCGCATAAATTTTACTACTAGCAACATTTCGTGTGCATGTAATCAATGCAACGTTACATACCCCTAACAATAACGTCACAACCTGTTACAACAAAATGTAAGCTTTTTCCTGTCCATTATATTGTTTGACCTACCCTACTCACTGGTGACTAACTAGTGACAATAAAGTTGCACCATACTTTCACTAGACTTACAGTTTAGGATTTCTTAGAAATAAGATACCTACTCGTCAGCAGGTATGAGTACGAGGTAAGGTACTCGTAAGGCAGGTAAGGTACGAGGTACCTACTATCTGGTATACTTTTACGGTTTAATATAATACCTATTGATATTATACCTTTTTGAAGTGATCGTGTCTACGCTCACTGTCTTGGGAAACTTTCGTCTCGGCGACAGACTCTCCTAAGACTATCGGCGAAGCCCTAGTTATGGAGATCGTAAGTAGACGTCGAAGAGCTTCCGTTTCCTACCACGTTCAGAAGAATGACGCCTCATTCCATGACGTTTATGAAAATGAGAGATAAAGGTTGTCTCCAACAAAAGCGACAACCAGGCTTCACACTCTTCGAGCGTGTGTCTCGCAGTGTCCTCGTCACATTTACAGTGGTGGCACACGATTGTCGGTTCCCTTCGAGCTATTTGGCACAGATACTTCCTAAAGCAGCCATGCCTAGACAGTACATGGGCCAGCTGGATAGAAAGCGACCCGTACGCCCTATCTAACCATTCGCTAAGAACTGGCCGAAGCTCTTTTCGTCGTTCATAAGATGCCAACAGGCATTCCGCCTCTAGGTTCCATGGAAGAGAATTTGCCAATACGCTATCTAAACATACATCACACAAAGTTAGCCTTTTAATAGTAGATTCCTCCCAACATAGTACTATTTTTACAGAAAATGAGACATATCCTTTCAATCTTCTTCCATTCATCAGCAAACGCGTCAATGAGTGAGGATGCTTGGTGACGATTACGCTATACCTACTCTGGAGATAGCGGATTGTTGGCGCAACAATGTGCGTGCCTACGTGCCTACTTTCCAATCATGGCATGCGTTCTGAACGGAACCTGGTTCTATTCTCTGGAGTACAAAGCTGACTGGCTTTTTTGAGAAGCTCACGGCAGGCAAGACCACCTCTTAGGAAAAAAACGATATAACATGTAGTTAATATCTGTGGGGCGATTATGGAACGTTGATACTATCAAAATTTTGATACTAATAGCTTTCAGTTACTATTGAAATAATGATTGAAATAATGCCTATTGCTAATCGAAATTGATTGACATTGGTGCCGATTGCTAATCGAAACTGATAGACATTGATTGTATCAAGAGTTCCATAATCGCCCTACTGATCTCTACATGGTCTAGTTTCAGCTAAATAAAACCTAATGTTCCTAGAATAAACTTAATGGGGTACATGAATGGATAATGGTTATCAAGTTCTTCATAGAGAAATCGCAAAATAATGCGTGACTCGAATGCATTCAGAACGTTGGGCAAAGCTCGTCACTCAGTGGGTGTCCGATAGTCAGAGACGACGTGGCAGACCCAGCAAAAGATGGCGAGACGATCTAGATGCATTTGAGCCAAATTGGCAAACTGTGGCCTTGGAGCGCAAAGAGTGGAAGGCAAAGGGGGAGACCTTTGCCCAGCAGTGGGACACTATAGGTTAAAGAAAAAAAAATGCGTTTCGACGTTTGCATTGGTGTGTTAGTAAATTCTTAAGGGTTCTAATGATTGCAGTGTATTATAATTTGATGTATGATGATTTGTGCATTATTGCTTTTATACTGATAAATTTTGGTCTTGTCTTTGGCTAACACCTGATTTAGTAAGGATGGTGAGTTATATATAACAGCCCAGTCTAACAAACTGTTTACAGTCTTGGGTAGTCTTGACTTGGGTAGTCAGCGAAAAACCGCAAGAGAGTTTTGGGGCAAATCCTTATGAGTCTAATTTCTCGACAAAATAATACGTGAGTAAAGCCCGTGTTTATCAAAATGTATAGTACAACTCACGAAAGTTTTGCAATATTTCCAAAATTGTTTCGGATCTCGGCTAATATTTCTACAGACGCTATATAACGATGATACGCATCATTCACTAGTTTTGTTAAATGGCTACCTACTATAATACCTGAAACTCTCATGGTTCAACTGTTAGACTAATCCTTTGTATTTACATAAATGGAAATATTGAATTTTAAGTTTACCTACCTATTATTTATTGTGTAACGCAAGGAGAATACTGACGATTTTGGAGAGGCAGTTGGTTTTTCCTGATTGGCACGTGCTTTTGGACAACATCATAAAAAAATCATAAACAGATCAGTGGCTTCAGACACTGTAGATTGCGGGTTCGATTCCAATTGATGATACGACAAATGTTGGTACAAGTTGATCTGCAAGTATTTGTCTCGTGACTGGGTTTCTATGTATAGCTTTTTTTTTTAAAGGAATTGTAGTCAAATTTTATTTCAAATTCAAATTTGTTTCAAATCGATCACCTGACCACCCATTAAGAAGTTTCCATACAAACATTCACTCCTGATTTTACTCCTTTATGAGGGTTATTTAAAAAAATACTGAAACACGCGTGTCTATTTATTTTGCATTTTATGTATCCAAATCAAGTTTCTAAGACACCACCCGTTAAAAAATAGTTCCCTTACAAACTTTGACACCCCATTTTACCCCTTTGTTAGGGTTATTTTGAAAAATCCTGAAACACGTATCCATTTATTTTGCATTTAATTATTCATATCAAGTTTCAAGCAAATCGCACCATGCTTTAAAAAGTTTCATACATTCGTTTTCACCCCTTTTCACCCCATTAGGGATTGAATTTCAAAAAACCCTGCCTTAGTCAATGATATTATATATAAACTGAGGAAGATACGTTCTACCGAGATCTGCGCGGCAAGAGAAACACAAGCTAATTAGCTTGAGTAAACTCAGTCCGTCCTGCCTGCGTCTGGCCGCAACGCGCACGTACTACTTTGCTGGATTTTGGAGATAAAAAAAAAACAAAAATGCCATGTTGTGTATTTCGAAAGTGCAATACTAATACTGGGACGGCTGTAAAAAGCAAGATGGATGTATCTTTTCATTTGTAAAAACTATTTCAAATGGAAAATCATTAATTTAATTTTACTCAAAAATCATTGCCGCGGCGGCGTTGCCGCTTTGCCACATACACGAACGAGACAAGGACAGCGTTGTATTTAGTAGACGTCATAGGCTGTCATTGGCCGTCAGCCGGCTGGCCGCTCATGTAAGGTGTGAAAGTATGTTTATCTCTTTCTGACAACGGGGTCCTATATATCTCTGTGATCTTTTACCCTACTCAGCGATAGAAATAAAGTTCCATAGGTCCTATGTAGGTAACTATAGTAAAATATCGTCATGTTTTTATTACTTCTTAATGAGTATAACGTCTCTATTAGTAAAACCTCATTGGCCTTAGTGGGTAGTTTTGCTATAAAAGCTACCTTCAAAATTTCAGCGGTTTCGGCTCGGCGATGATGAATCAGTCAGTCAGTCAGTCAGTCAGGTTAAGCTATTTTATAAGTATAGATGTATGAATTTACATATGTAAAAAAGTTTATAAGTAGGTGTGATCAGTCTATATCAATCATGTAGTAGCCGTACCCATAACAGAAGTTTTTCTTACTTTGGGGCTAGATGATGCTGTGTGCAATGTCCAGCATTACTTTTTTATTAATATTATTTCGAGGGTACTATGAATCAGTGGTATAGAAAATTAACGTACACATACGCAAAGAATATCACCGCAAATGACGAAACAACAGTCAAGACCATTATAAAAGTAAAGTTGTTGTAGGTATGATTTTATTATTACACTGGCAGCACTCGAGGCCATAGACAAAACAAACGTTGGTGTTGTTGGTTGCTTTGACGTCGGGTTGACGTGACGTGCGTTGTGTGTCCCGTCGTCGGTCGGTCATCAAAAACGCTAACGAGTTGAATTTTGTAAAATAATTCTTGTTTTGAAAATAAATTTAATTCACTAAAAACATCAGCTATGGGTCTAACAATTTCTAGTGTTTTCACAAGACTTTTTGGCAAAAAGCAAATGCGTATTCTCATGGGTGAGTATCGTAACAATGACAGCTCATCGTTCGTGTGGAGATTGCGTAGATAGGCGAATAATTTCATGTGTTTATCAAACTTGTGAACTGTATTATATGTAACTGTAAGTAAAATGTTTTTATTAATTTCGCAGTTGGCCTCGATGCCGCTGGGAAAACCACTATACTATACAAGCTAAAGTTGGGTGAGATTGTCACAACGATACCAACGATTGGATTCAATGTAGAAACAGTGGAGTACAAAAACATTAGCTTCACGGTGTGGGACGTCGGTGGTCAGGACAAAATCAGGCCTCTTTGGCGCCACTACTACCAAAACACACAAGGATTGATTTTCGTTGTTGATTCCAGCGACGTCAAAAGAATACAGGAAGCCGAGAATGAACTGGCTAATATGGTATGTTATTTGTTTACTGTAACATGTTCTAAAACACTAAAAATACCAAAGAGAAATTAACTTTGTTTAATTACCTAAATAATGTCATGTAACAATAAGCTTATTATACTTGTCATGTAGTTGATACCTACATGCTTACCACTTCACCACACTCGCCTTCAAATTAAGTAGTCTTTTTCATATACTTATCCTTATTCCTAATCTCATGTAATTTCAAAATGCTTGATAAATTAGGGTTTGATTATACTATATGAGGTTTATAACACCACTAGAAGTAATGGTTACATACATTAAAATTCCAAAGCTAAGGGTTTATATTATATTTTGGTATTGCCACATAGGTAAATCATCTTAGGCAGTTAAACAAAGAGTCTTTGTCGTTTCAGTTGAAAGAAGATGAGCTCAATGAAGCAGTGATTCTGGTGTTTGCGAACAAACAGGACATGCCAAATGCTATGTCAGCTGCTGAACTAACAAATGCACTGAATCTAAACAGTCTGAGAAATCGACGTGTAAGTATATCTGGTTGTGTTGTCTGTTGTGTTGTTTTTTTTATACTAATTGTGTTGTCATACTGGGATCTCTAATCTACTACACTTATAATCAACTCAAAATCTTAACTGGTTCAAAAAAAGCCCAGGGAAACCCCAGTGTAAAACAACAGCTTTCAATGGTCATGTCGAAATGGACCTCCTTGCAACTTAGTTGCAGAAACTAGTCCACACTTCAGGTACCTGGTGGAAGGTTAAATATATTCATTTGTATTTTCAGTGGTATATCCAAGCCACATGTGCAACACAAGGAAATGGACTCTACGAAGGTCTGGACTGGCTTTCCAATGAACTAGCGAAGAAATGAGATGCAGCACAATCAAAGGTTGTTGGGAGAATATATTCCGTAAATGTATAAAAGCTTCCAACTGAAAATTTCGTTCAAAATGTTGAACATAAAGACTATGAATAACTTTTATGTAATTTAATTATTGGTTTTTATAATTATGTAATACTTTTTAGCTTTTTCACAATGCATTACTAGTGATGCTTGAAATACTGCTATTATTGTGATCATAGCCCCAAGTTATTGCTAAGGCTGCACTTCATGGATTCAAAAGACCTAGACCATTAAACTAGCGCAGAAAAAGCAAAACGATCCTGTCAAATTGTGCAAAAATGTTGTAATACAAAATCTTGTTAAAACTTTTGAGTTGATTTTTGCATATCTCTTTGCTCCTCTAGCATTGAAACACATTCTTACTATACCTTACATCAAATTCCTAATTGCCTACCTTTGACTGCAAAGGGTACTGAGCAAGAAATAGCAAACTGGAGCAGAATAATATTCTTTCTTCTACTATGAAAGAGTCACTGAAAACTTTATAAAAAACGTTATAAAAAATATATCTATAACATTATTTTGGAATATAATTTATTTGAGATAGATTGTATAAGAATTATTAATGTTCACTGTATAACATATTTAATGGGCTTGATCTTGAAGCATGTAGCAATCTTGAAAAGCTAACTAAGCCTAACATTCACCAGCATAACCAGTTGTTTATTATAACCTATTCCTTTTGTATTGGTGAATAGTTGTTGAAATAAAATGCATAAATTATCAGTAGTAAAATTTATAAAATAGTGACTTGAAACTTGCACTTGGAGTGGAATTAGTATCATAGATTATTCTATTCAATATAATGTTTTTCATATTTATCATTTTAACTTTTAGGGCTATTTTCACCAAGTATTTATTTACCTGGTAAATTTTCTATTGTATTTGATTGGATGACATACTATACATTTTACAACTGATAAAAGCTATTAAGATAAACTTGGTGGGATAGGTCCCTAGTATATAAGATTATACTGCATTAATTTATTGTGGATTATTCAAATTATCCTTTTAGGTATGATATTTTACAAGCACTAGTTCTGTCCATGGCTTTGCTTGCGTGGTATCTGGATAAAGAATAGCCTTTTAAGTATTCCATATTTGAACCATATTAGTTTTATGTGTTCTTTTACCCATCCATACTAATATTATAAATTCGAAAGTGTCTGTCTATCTCTTACCTTTGCATAGCTGAAAGCTGAACGGTTATTAATGAAATTCGGTATACCTTGGGGATGGACATAGGCAACTTTTTATGTAGGTACCACGCGTGCGAAGCCACGGACAGCTAGTAAACTGTACAACTTTCTAGATTGTATCTGTCTGTGAGTTTTATGGGTCTGAAGAAGCACAAAATTATGATTGCTCTTGCAAAATGCTCTGTGCACTTATAATAACACAACAGTTAAAGCATTGTTTTAATCTGTAGCCATTTTTATTTTCAATAATATTTGAATGACAAGGACAAAACATACCATCTATACTATAACCATATAATAAGCTAATGGGGCACTTAAGTATGCTCTGACCTTTTCATTCTAATGTCAAAGAATAGAGATGGTAACAAATGAACTAGTGTCTGTTTTTAAGATAAATATATCCATATAATTTAACGCCACGGTAGTTAATTATGTTAACTGTGTAAAGTTGCCTCGTCCTTTTCTTATTACACTAAAATGAAAGGGACGAGCGATAGTCTAATTTCGTTAGTTTTTGAAAAAGCAAAACCAGAATTACTACCATTGTACAGACATTTTATACATCTTATTTGTATGTACATATTTAATAATCCTTGTCTACTCTACTCTACTTGAGCACTAGAGTCGATATAAATTAGTATCTTTACATAATTACTTTGAAAACATTCCTAGTTTTTCCACGAAATAAAGCTAGTGTCATACCATAATTTTTGGTGTAAAATTTGTTCATCTAATAATATAAAAACCTAAAGTTTTCTTTCTTTGGTGAGTATAATTACAAACGAGCTACGTCCAACTGCATAAGCCGCTTATATACATACATATAATATTTCAATCATAACTATTGTCGAAATGCATCGTCTACCTACAAATAAACCTGGGGTTCTAGAAAATACCTCGCGTTTAGTTTTCATTCTTCCACCTTTGCAGAAAGATCAAATCGAAGCTGAAATCATCCATGCAATTTGATATTTCCACAGGTGTGTACGACGACAGAAAGTTGATCTTGTTTAAGCACAGTGGAGCATTTAAATATTTTGGAAAAGGAAGTAACTTTGTGATTATTATGCCCCTGCTCAAGGAAAGGCTAATCTTGATCGTCTTTACTTATTTTGTGTTATATCCATGCTTTGAAAACATTTTAAGATTTAATTAACTTTTATGAATAATAGTGTCAAATAAAGTATACATAGGTGTAAATAAAACTGATTTTATTTAAATACTTAAGGACCTATTCCTGTATTCACCAGTTACTCAGTGAACATTACTCATTTATTGAATTTCAGAAAGTACCTACCTAATTATAATTATCGTATTGGGTGCATTAGAAATACGGGTACCTACCTAAAACCTGTTAAGTATAATAAAAAAACGAATCTTATATGGTTTTAGTAGTGTCCTCTCACTCGCACAATACCGTAAGTATGTTACAATTCTATAACGTTTCTTTATAGAATTGTAACAGGTTAACTTTACTACCTAATTGCATGTTGGTAAGTACTGATAGCAACAAAAGTTATCGCTTGACCACTTCTATTGATAACGCTTTCGTTTACCGCAATCTTTGATCAAGCCGTTTTTAAAATCGTAATCCCTATAAACTAGGTTCAGTAGGTACATATGCTGTAAGCTCTCGCTTCCATAAGTCAAATCGATTAGATTTTTTCATTTTAAGAACGTTGGAGATGATACAACGTAAACTTACCATTCAGCTGGTACCTATCTAAATTCTGTAGCAGTTGGCTATAGGTTAAAGTAGTTATTGGATTCAGATGTGAATTTCTTTGGAAATCCACCAAATATGTAACTATTTTGCTGATTCCATAAGCTACTAGACAGATAGGTACCTACCATGTTACTTTTGGATAGACGTTTTGCACGGCTTTCCCTATGGTTTGCAGGTCATAGGAATAGTACGGTAGGTACCTACTAAGCATTTGTTTATCTATTCAATGATGGTTATTCTGTTATTTCGTAGGACTCATAGGAAACATTAGAATACGAACAGTCTTATTTTTCTTACATGAAACTAGCAATTCGTGTAACATTTTAAAATTAAATTTATTTTTTGCAGACAACATTCAACCCTTTTTTTTTATACGGCGACTAAAATGACCTAAAACTCTTCATTAATTTATTTATTAGATAAAAGATGTGTCGTTTCCAGTTTTAGGTAGGTAATGTAAATTCAGTTTTTGAAAATAAGATCGTTCATATTTTTACGAAATTTAGGTAAGAATGGCGAAGCAACAAAATGAGTGTCAATAAAATTGAAATCATGATTCACTGCCTGTAACAAGTTATAGGTAATTTTATTTGTGACTCCAGCTAGCTTTTCGCTTCTCAACAAAACTCCTTATTCCTTCTTGACCGTCATTTGAATTGATGTTCTCCACCATAACATCTCCGCCAAGTTTGTAAGCCTCAGACAAACTGAGATCTATTTGCTTGTAAAAGAATTGTTTGCCTAAAGAGATGACGCTACGACTTTTGTGTTTGATTTTGTCGACAATCTCCTCTACCTCTGCGTCTAATTCAGTCGCTGGAACAATTTTAGTGACTAGTCCGCTTTCATACGCTTCTTTTGCGGTTATGGGTTCACCTGGAGGAGAAATAGATAGGTTTTAAATCAATACAAATGGAGTTAAAAGGCCGCCGTGCAAAACAAAAATAAGCATAACCAATCAGAGCGTGCCAAGTGTTATGCTTGAGCTGAGTCATAACAGAGAGCGATAATCAGCCGCTGAGATTTAGACTCGAATAACGTATCTTAGGTACCTCGGAATAAATATTTCTGAGGTTTTTTGCTGAGATGATTGTGATGAGAAGAGACTTGAGATGTTTTGCCTTTACCTACATAGTAAAGGCAAAACAATTCTGTGTAAATTTATACAGGGATAGTTGGTTGTTGATGTTACATCATAAGAACGTGTCTTCATGATTAGTAAATAATAATGCTGCTATGTGGATGTGGGGTTACAAAATATATAGTAAATATATTCGGCACATCAAAGATACGCAAGTAGGCTGCATCCAAATTGATTTAATCTTCTATATTATCTTTACAGGATGATAAAGTATTTTAGCTAGCATACCTGTAAATAGCATGTAAGTAGCTCTAGATTTAGGCACTGATCTCCCAACTGCTATTCCAGGAGTTGAGCAAAACACGCCAAAGTTAGCACTGTAACAGACCTTACATTCTTAATTTTCCCTTATTCCAAAGAACATAAGGTTGATATTACAATAGCGAGGACTGTTTACCCAGGTGTTGAGAACTTGCTGGTATCTGAACACACGATTATGTCGCAAGTCGCTACCAGTTGACAGCCAGCTGCCGTTGCGAAACCATTGACCTTCAAAAAAACATGCCGTTTTATAGTTAGATAAGAAATTGCAGGTTTATTTTCATTTCTTTACATAGATATCTTAGAGCCATTATCTAAGTAAATAAATATGTGAATATGTAAGCAAGATAATAATTAGAGCGGTAAACTTTAGTTAGGCACGCAGTTTTTAGAAGTACCTATAGAGCGTTTTTTTTTCCAATAACGTAGTAGTTGCAGTCTTCCCTCTTGATAGTCGTCCAATGTCTATGTATTTTTTGACATTTTAATGACAGAACTGAGCCTTTATTTAATGATTACGCTTGAGAGCATGTTTACCTTAGCGATTATAGGCACCGGACTTTGAACAATAGACATCATCAATTCTGTCGCTTTGTTAAATATTAATTTGTGGTTATCCACACCTGTGGATGTTTGCTGAAAGATCAAACATGGTCAGTTTTCGTATTTAATTCGTGGATACATAATGTTATATTATGACATTCGTTTCAGATATAAATATTTAGTAAAAGGAACTGTTAGATATCTTACTAATTCTTTGAGATTGTGTCCAGCAGAAAAAACGTTGCCTTTCGCGGATAAGACTATAGCTCTTAGAGATAAATCATCTTTGTTAGCATTTATTGCTTCTATTAAATGGCTCATCATGTCCAAGGAAAGAGAATTTCTGTAGAAAACCAAAATGCATTAACTTTATTAATCGAAATACAAATAAAACTACGAAAACTTTGAAAATTAGTTTAACGAAGCAAATAACCACTTATCTTTTCAATGTTAATACCTATAACAATGTAAAACATTTTAAGTACTTTTATGTATATAAGTGTGCACTGATAGTGATGTGATGATACCAAAATTTTGATCATAAAATGATGTAGGTAAGTAGGTACCTACATATCAAACTTAATTCTCTATGATGATTACTAAGGCAAGTACCTACTTACTTTGTTTTTTCATGATTCAGTATAATTTCTCTTGTACCATTAGTTTCATTTGTAATCAAGTATTGGGTGCTAAAAGCACGTTGTAATAAAAACGCCGGCCTTGTGTAAAATCTCTGAAAACAAGCGTTTTAACTAAATGTTTTCTTCATCATAATATAACCATAACCTTATGTAGTAGGTAGGTAATGGACTTACCGGGATCACTGATAACATTATATTTAGAATCTTGCAATCGTTTTTAAACTTCAAATGAACAGATCAATTCACTTAAAACAAAATTGACAACGTATTACTTACAAATTACTGTGTATCTACAGAAGATATTTGTCTGATAAAAATTACCAAAACAACTTTATCGGCGAACAAAAATAGAACTGTCATTTTGGTGTTGCCACTGTGTATTTTATCGTACTAAATAAGTAAAAAACTCAATTTGTGATGAGATCAATTTATTAGTATATAAATCACAAAGTTTCTTAATTAATAATAATAAATAATGCCGGACATTTCACACTGCATCATCTGGCCCCAACGTAAGCAGTTTGTGTTATGGGTACCACATGACTGATATACTACTTATATATTCTTTATTGAGAGTTACATTAGAACAAGACATGTAAAGGTATTGTTAAGGAAAGCTAGTTTTTTTATTAAATACATACATATACCTAATCTATTACAATACAGACACATACGTTCATTAATTGAACTGGCATTATACTGGTTTATACTTTTGAGTGTTTGGATGATTGATTGATTGAAAACTATGTAACTACATTTACAAGTGCTCAATAAAAAACAAAGTCTCAAACGGTCCTTTAGTGGAATATTTGGACAGAATTCCAGTGCCTAGCTACCTCCCTCATTCTATACTATACCGGTAATACTATACGGAGGTTGACCAGGTATAGTCTGACCTTTTGTGCCACACAGATACATGATATGGTCTCTATTACAAATTCTAATTCATTGTCCTGCGAATAAAGCCGCTGTTTATAGAATACATAGATAGATTTTTACCAAATCATTAAATAAAAAGGTATAGGTAACCTAGTTTTAAACTACTGGTTTAGAAATATATAGAATAAAACACAAACTAAACAAACACCTATCTATTTTTTGGATAAACATGCTATAAGCCTACTTTATCATCATGTGCCAACGCAAGTTCCTTAAGAAATATTTGATAAACATTATACATTTAAAAAAGAAATACCTTCTATAGGTAATACTAAAAACTTCATAGAAATTATATTATGTGTCTGATTACAGAAAATATCGTCTATTTTACTTGCGCCATGACCGTGTGTTAATATCTTCAGAATCGAATAGTTCGGAGTCATCTAAGTAGTCTGCACTCAAGTCTTCGGCGGTGATCAGTCGTTTGACACCACTGAAATAAATACATCGTTTAAGTTAATGGTACGAGAACAAACAAGCTCGTATGAGCCAGTGTCCAAACCAAAAGAATTATTAAGCTGCTTGAGTTAAGAGTAGTTTTATCCACTATCGATTATCGACTTAGGGCGAGTCTTCATCTTATCGTGTCGTGTAATGACACGTGAAACTATTGTGAGAATATTAATTTCTTTGAATATTTCTCTCGAGACTTTGAGAAGTCACTTGCGGTTTCAACTTATAAATAGCACGTATTGCCTTTTTTTGAATAACAAATATTATTCCAATATCAGCTGGTTTCCCCCAGAGAATGATGCCATATGACATAACACTATGGAAGTAGCTGAAATAAACTAGTCTAGCTGTAGCTTCATCAGTAAGCCGTCTTGCACGAACTGCATATGCAGCGGAACTAAATAACTAATGAGTTATTTAGAAAGTGTGGTGCAAGGATAGAAGTGCGTCTTAGAGGGTCTTACAGTCTCAGGGCAAGTGAAGTGAAGTCGTTTTCATTAATACTGTGGCTGCTGCACTGCATGGATTTTCTTCTTTGCCTTCTTTAAATATAAATATTGCTGGACAATGCACACAATACCATCTAGTCCCATACTAAGCATAGCTTGTATTATGGTGACTAGATGACCGATAGAATACTTATATATTTTTAAATACATACTTATGATACTTTATAACACCCAGACACAGAACAAACACCTATGTTCTTCACACAAATGTTTATCCTGGGAGGGAATCGAACCCTTAACCAACAGTGCACCTGTCTTGTCACCTGATAATTTTGCCAATGTCTAGTGATTGTTTTGTTATAATGTCGTCACAAAGTCGCAGACGATCATTTGTCTACTCTAAATGTCATCGCAGAATAACCGTCAAAATTTTTTATGGATCCCTCGTCGTAACAATTACAATGCAACAGGATACACTTATAATTAAACTGTCTACAGTTGCGCTAAGAAGTCACAATTTATTGATTAAAATTGCGCTAAGATTACACAATATAACATGAAATAAGAGTAGACATAACAAGAGTAAACTAATTAAATCATAAGAGCTATGTTGTTCCTTTATAAAATGTCAAACGAAGAATAAAGGTTTTTGTTAAGTTGCTGACGAGCTGTTTTCATACTGTCAATCTAAGGTCAATTATGACATTTATTTCTTTCTAAAGCTTTAAGAAGAGATGTATAAAAACCTTACGAGGAATCCCGAGAAAGTTCTAGGCGGCCATTCCGAGATGACGTTTAGAATAGACATATGTAAATATATGTAGATAGTTTACACAACATCAGGTTAACACTAAAGAAACCGCAAGGTTAGATTAGGTTCGATACTAGGCTCTTTTTTATTCATAATATACTTTCGTTAACGATTGACTTTTTTTGTAAAAAATATTATGATATAATTTTATTTGCTGACGATACGTCTCTAATTTGTAAAATTGATAGAGGTAAAACCAGTTGGCGATAACTAAAACTGTAAATAATCTTTTATTTAATGCTAAAAAAACTAAATGTATCAAATTCACTTTGCCAAATGTTATTCATAGACCGAGCAATATTGAAATTAATGGAGAGCCAATAAATCTTGTTCACGATCTTCCTAGGTTAATACTGATGCAAAACTACAGTGGGGACCACAAATTGAAACACTTGCTGGTAGGCTTAGTTCCGCTGCATATGCAGTTCGTGCGATGGCTTACTGATGAAGCTACAGCTGGACTAGTTTATTTCAGCTACTTCCATAGTGTTATGTCATATGGCATCATTCTCTGGGGGAAAGCAGCTGATATTGGAAAAAATATTTGTTTTTCAAAAAAGGGCAATAAGTGCTGCTATTTATAAATTGAAAACGCAAAAGACTTTGAGAGAAATATTCAAAGAAATTAATATTCTCACAATAACTTCAGAATATATTTATGAAAATTTGTTATACACTCATAAAAATAGCGATGGGTTTCAGCAAAATAGTGATCTTCATAGAATCAATACTAGGAACAGAAACAAATTATAAATCACTAGGTTTATGACTAGAAAAAGTAAATAAGTCCTTAATAGAGAGCACGGTGCGCTTCTATAATAAGCTTCCTGAAAATGCAACTACCTATTAAGAAAATTAAAGGTTCCATAAAAGTTAGACTTTTGAAGAAAGCGTATTGTAATATAAATAACTTTATTATTGATATGAATGCATTGCATGGTCTCATATTGCTTCGCCCTCGAGACAGTTAACCGACACATTTGAAATGTATAAGCTCTCTTGTATTCGTTTTTCGTAGTTAAGGTAGTTATAAGATAAAAAAACGCAAGGACCAGGACGAGTTTCTTTCCAGTTCTTCTCGGGCTTGGGTTAGGAGGAATTGACACCTAAATTCACCTAGTATGTTAGACGTTTCAAAGTGATCTTTGTGATTGTATTAAAGAATATTTTATTGACTTTGCGTGTTAGGTACAAGCTCTGCTTAATTTGAGGCTATAGGAACCAGATGACTGATTGAATACGTAGATACTCTTGAACATATACGTAAAAACATTCTTCCGTTCTAAGCATTGTTTCTTATAACAGTCTTATCAGTCAATAAGATACTTTATAACACCCAGACCGAGCAAACATCTATGTTCATCACACAAATGCCGTGACGGAGACTTTTGCGCGGATAATTATACGTCAACAGAATAGGCCACGAAAGTTGTAGCTCACTAATCTTTTGCCTGGCAGGGAAACGCCACTATCTACACGCCGAATGCAGAGCTACTACCAAATTAATTGCGAGGCCAAATTTAAATAGGCGTGACTGTGAAAATCCATCCATACAAATATTATAATGCGAAAGTGCTAGATCCGTTCAGCCGTTTAGCCGTGAAAACGTAACAGACAGACAGAGGTCTATTTGTTACGTTTTCACGGCTAAACGGCTGAACGGATCTTGATTAAATTTGGTAAGAAGATGTATTGCATTCGGGGGAAGAACATAGGCTACTTTCTGTCTCTAAACCTAAACCTAAACCTTGAAGGGGGTAAAATAGTAGGCTTTTGGTAAGAAATAAGGAACATGTGTTTCAACGTTTTTGCAAAATCATTCCTGAAGGGCATGAAATAGGGGATTAGATTAGATGCACAGAATGCATTCCTTATAAAGGTTCTAAGCATACGCGTACGAAGTCACGGGTAACAGCTAGTTACAAAATATATAATAGGTAGATTAATGTCCCGTTAACATATTCTAATAATTAAGACCCAATATTCATTCCGCGCTCGACGTAGCAACAAATCTGTAGAGAAACTCGTAACGAGAGATGCTATTTGCGGTGTTGGTGTCCCTTCGTTCCGGTGCGGGTTGAGTTAATTGTTACTGAGGATGCCTCGTGGAAAGCAAAACACGTGTCGAGTTCTTTAGGGTCTAACTCATTAGAATATATAGGTGGGATAGTACTAGATATTGGACATCTATTCTATAGGCCAAAATTATTTAAATTACTGGATGTACTTACTTAAGAACTTGTTCTTCAAATTTGTTATTTCTCTTCATTTCACCAGAGATCTTTGAAGCGAGCACTTGGTCTAGTAAAGATCGCAGTTGGAAGAGCAGTTGCGCCGTTTCCTTCTTGCAGCTTACTTTTATTGATTTAATATCGATTATGCATTCTTTGGGATTATCGCCTAGGGAAAACAACATTGATATTTTTTTATTAAATATAACAAAAACAATTTTCAATCGTTTTACATGTAATGTAGGTGCCGCATTCTCCTAACCCCAGTTCAAGAAGAATATCGACTGGTCCTTGCACTCTTTTGTATACTAGAAATTACGACCAGAATGTTTAAGGATGCTAGTAATTTTTTACATTAAAAAAAACATATGGTCGTTAATATTCCTATCAAACTAACTAACCGCCATACTGTCAACAAGGTACTACCCGCGACTTTGCTTAGTATTATGTAAATCCCGTCCAATCCAGTTCATTTCTTTATCTATATCAAATTTTACCGAATCTGTTCAGTCATTTTAGCGTGAAAAAGTAACAAACTAACAAACTCACTCTCTCTCTCACACGCAAACACACACGTATTCACACACATACACGCAAATGCACTAAATTGCGATTCCGATTTTTTTATATCAACTGGCGGCTTTGCCCGCGTGAGTACATAGATAAATAAATAATAAATATTGGTGGACAATACACTCAACACCATCTAGCCCCATCCATCCAGCCCTAGCCCTAAGCATAGCTTGTATTATGGTGACCAGATGACTGATAGAATACTTATATGTTTTTAAATACATACATATGATATTTTATAACACCCAGACAAAGAACCAACACCTATGTTCATCACACAAATGTTTATCCTGGGAAGGAATCGAGCCCTCAACCAAAGGCGCAAAGCAGAGCTACTACCCACTGAGCTGACAGGCCAGTCAAAATAAAAAGTATCCTACGTGTAAAACAAATTTATAATATTACAATGTAATGTGATATTGGACATACCTGGAATCAAGTTTAATTCTCCAAAGAAGAGCAAAGGTAGAGTATACACCAGAGTGACATCGATCAGATAAAGTTCCTTGGATCTTTGTTTCAGCCAATATACCAGCCAGTTAGCTCCAGGGTTGGTGCACAGAGGCAGCGGCGGCCGTTTGTTGAAGTTATCATGCCTGGTGTACATCACACTGCTAGGATGGACTGAAATACGATTATCCTCAGGAGTGTTTACTACTATTGTTGGGGGCTTGTACGGTTTTCTCATCTCCCCCATGTTTTTCCATCTGGGAATAGCAATAGGATAGTTAGTATTCGAGATTTATCGTTAGTATCGCTGTTTTGTAGCCAGGAATTATCATTTATAACTACGATTAAAGGACTCAAAGCTGTTGGTAGTAACTCAATTCCAATGATGTTTGTCCCGTGTCTGGGCGTCTACTCTGTGAACCAATATCGATACGATAAAGTCGTTGTTATGTACATAGAATTTAGTCGAATAGACAGTTGTTTTGTAGCAAAATTCAAATTATCGTATCGTCTGTTATGGACGATTGCGATATCGATTTTTAAAAGGAATGTCTGTGTTCCATCGATTAAAGCAAGTCGAAACGATGTAGATCAGAGTAGGGTTTTGCACGATTATTGACCCGATATATAGTTTATCGATTTTAAGAGAATTACTATCGACCATCGACTGCAGTTGTTTCACGTACACGTCATTCTGTTTGGTCCTCCCTCCCAATTCCCTCTCTGGATGAATATATTATGTGTCATGAACATAGGTGTTTGTTCTGTGTCTGGGTGTTATTAGTATATATATATATATATATATGTATTTAAAACTATATAATTATTCAATTATGTTTCCCATAGTACATGTTTAGTTTGGGGCTTGGGGTTTGGTTTAGTTTGGGGATAATTATTGGTGGAAAATTCAATAATTATAATAATTCAATAATTATCTTTATATATATAACTAGCGACCCGCCCCGGCTTCGCAGGGGTGCAATGCTGATACTAAATATACTACAGAATGTCTTTATATACCAAGTTATCTAAGAGAATAACATAGAATAAGAGATAGACATATACTATTGCGGACTTTTGTGTAGACCTTTTTAAGGTGTACAATACTGTAGTACATTATTTTGATCTATCTCGTAGGGTTCAGCCAGCGTTTGCAATGTAAGCGCAAAAAAATGTGTTTATTTACGACACCACATTAGAAACCTCTAAAATTATCAGTGTTTCTCTACTATATTATGCATGTATTATAATATAAACCTTCTTCTTGAATTACTCTATCTATTAAAAAAAACCGCATCAAAATCCGTTGCATAGTTATAAAGATCTAAGCATACATCGGGACAGACAGACAGCGGGAGGCGACTTTGTTTTATACTATGTATTGATTCTACTGGACGCGTATATGTCACTGAACTCCTCCTAAACGGCTGGACCGATTTGAATGAACTTTTTTGTATGCGTTTGGGTGGCGCCCTGGATGGTTTAGATTCACAAATCAGCCCGGCAGATGGCGCTGCAGTCGGTACAATTAGATATTTTTTTTTCTTTTTGAAACGCGCGGACGATGTCGCAAATGGGACAGCTAGTTTATTTATACATTTTTGTTAAACTAGGGAACATTTTAACATTTTGAGCTAGACTGTACATTTTGAGGAACACGGGTTACTCATATATTATTTTATCTATGAAGGCACCAAGCATTGAGCATTAAAGGGTGGCCCTAAACCTTAGATCTTAAACACACAGTTTAGCCTAACATTAGGCTGTGTTTAGTTAGACCGCCAGCCAGTCAGTCACGTATTCTAAATATTATGACGTAATCTGACCTCTGGCACAGATAGCCAAAGCCCGGCTGAGATGCAGAAAGTTGCGGGTTGGATTCCCGCCGCGAGACAAATGTTTTTTTATGATCTGGAAGTATTTGTCTCTGGTCTGGGTATAATGTGTATGTATTTACAAAAAAAGTATATAAATCAGTTATGTGGTATAACACAAGCTCTATTTACTTTGGGGCTAGATGATGACGTGTGAAATTCCCGGCATGATTTATTTATTAATTCTATATTATTTAAATTTTACTTACGCCACAGTAGCAATGTTTGGATACAGCGCAGCCGCGACAATAGCTTTGAAGAGAGCCAAATTATCAGAGTTTCGATTCTCCCACCTAGACTTGATGTCACCAGATTCCAAGAAACCCATTTGTTTTAAATTTTGTCCGAACTGTTTCTTCATTTCTGATAGGAGCTTGAGCGTGCTCATTGAAAGGAAATAATCCTTCGCGAACGAAAATTTATCATAGTTCGAGCACATCTCCCATTGCATTAAAGCTTCAGATATGGCAATATGGTCGCTAGGTTCTCCTAAAGCAAGGTTCTTTTTAATTTCATCTATTTCCCTTTCTTTGCCTGTTGGTAACAAAAGATATACATAAGTAAAAATTCATATGAACTAATAGTTGCTGCCATCGGCTTCGCACGCGTGGTGCCTACATACATATATACAACGTAGCCTATGTCTACCCTAAGATACAATACGATCTCCTTTAAATAAAATTACGAATCTTTTCACGGCTAAACGTCTGAATGGATCGTTCAGACGTTTAGCCGTGAAAAAATAACATTTATTTGTTACAACATAAATAAAAACAAAGAAAAGCATAGAAGACAATTTATATTAAACTAAACTAAAGATTGAGTGTCTCACAATCGTCCAAATGTGCTGCTACAAATTGGTGTCCGGACTCAGCAATATGTTACTTTATACAGTCGTTATACAACGCAACGGTCTCCCGTCGCATCCAGGAGGATGAGCCACTTTTGAATTAATAATAGTTTAGATGCTGTTCAATAAAATATAGCCAGGATCAGTTAGCTTGTTTTGGTCGGTTACCACTGTATTACCAGATATCGTCTCAAGATTTAGACTGGTGTAAGCTAGAAGAATACTGTAGAAAGACTGTACGAAAATATTAGAGTTAAAAGACTGCTGTAAAGCCTATATGGTTTAAACACTTGAAAGCCGGGACTGATAGATGAACGTACGCTCCAAAATGCAGAGATGAAATTGTCACTGCAGTTCATATCCAAGAACTGACCTCGTTGAACATTACTTAAGACGCTGCTCATAGTAATTCACTTTTGTATTTAAAAAGTATTTTTACTGCCTTTTGCCGTTATAAAAGAAATATGTATTTTACCTCCTTGTTCCAAATTAAAGTAACTGTTAGTTTTATAATGCAATTATAAAATAATCATCATCATCTAAAGTTGACGTTCTTTTAATTTACAGGTTACACTAACAGGCGGAAAGTAAGCTAATTAAAACATTACCCGTTAAACTTTTTTCAGAGTTCCTTTTTAGAAATTACAATAGCGATTTGAGCGTAGAGAATATGCGTGAAAATCATTTGATCATGGAGTCGTCTTAACTGTTTATTACTATCATTAGCAATGCCATAGCACCTCGCTTTATTGTTTTGACTACCCTGTCAGCTTAGTTGGTAGTAGCTCTGCCTTCTGCGCTGTAGGTGGGGTTCCATTCCCTCCCAGAATAAACACAGATGTATGTTTTGTGTGCGAGTGTTATAAAGTATCAAGTATGTGTTATATCCTTACTAATATTATAAACGCGAAAGCTTGTAAGTATGTTTGGGGGCGTCCATAAATTACGTGAGATGTTTAAGGGGGGGAGGGGGTCGAGTCAAATCTCATCTAATCTTACGTTGGAGAGAACGGGGGTATCGGCAAATACCACGCAATTTTTTTTTCTGATTGAAACAAAAAAAAGTTATACTATTTTGGTCCATTTAATCCAAATTGTACATGCTTAAGATTTAATCTTAAGCGTAATCGTAATACGATTAAGATCATTAACTAATTCGAAAATAATTTCATTCATACTTCGACGTTATACATCTACTGACTGTCGAACCACCATATTTGTTTTACACCAAATAGCTAAATTTAATCTGAACTTACGGTACAGTAAGAAAATACATTTTGAAAAATCTCACGTGAGATTGGGGCATGGGGGAGGGGGTTGAATAAAATCTCACGACATCTCACCAGGGGGGGAGGGAGGGACAGAAAATTTAAAAAAACATCTCACGTAATTTATGGACGCCCCCTTTGTTACTCTTTCACGCAAAAACTACTGAATGAAATGAAACTTTACAATAATATAGCTTATACATCAGAATAACACATAGGCTATAATTTATAAAGATAATGTGTGAATTGTCCAAAATCTAACGATTCCTTCCTATAATTTTAATGAATTTTGGTATAAAGATAGATAGGACCTTGGAGAAGAAAATAAAGTTCTCAAAGTATTAATCCTACGCAGACGAAGTCGCCGCCACCAGCTAGTAATATATAAGTATTCTATCAGTCATCTGCTGGATTGTCCACCAATATTTATTATATATTCACCAATGACTAGATTGAAAGGGTCTTTGAACCCCCAGACGGCGGCGACGCTTGCCGCTCGCTCGAGGCATCCGAAGAGAGATCCGAGTAGAAGTAATTTGCCAGCAGCCGGGTGGACCGGCAAACGAGCCATGTGCCAACCCAGAGGCGTTAGAGTTTCCTTCTGGTCTAAGGCACCGCATCTGTGAAACAAATTGTTCATTTTAATAGAAATAAAAAACCAGCCTTTATCTATACTAATATTATAAATGTGAAAGTAACTCTGTCTGTCTCTCTGTTTGTTACGTTTTCATGCCTAAACCACTGAAGCGATTTTAATGATTTTTGGGATAGAGATAGATGGGACCTTGGAGAAGGACATAGGGTACTTTTTATGTAGGTACCACGCGAGCGAAGCCGAGGGCAGCAGCTACTCGGTTATATTATGAATGACTTGCATCCGAAAAACTGGCTTGTTATTTTTATATAAAAAAAAACAAATTAATATTTTTGAACCCACTTTTGTCTGTAATAAAAAATACAACACCATCTAGCCCCAAATTAATCATACTCGTAGCTTTTATTATGGTTACCAGATTACTGGTAGAATCCATATTTTTTTTTACATACATGCATACTCATAACACCCAGACACAGAACAAACACCTAAGTTCATCACACATGATATATTTGTCCAGGGAGGGAATTGAACCCCCAACCAGAATGACGTGTATGTGAAACAACTGCAGTCGATGGTCAGGAGTAGTGCTACGTGTCCCACTTAAATAATGACTGCATCGATTTAATTAGAATTTACATTTTACATATATACTTTTATCGGCATAAAATTACATTATTTACCTTTTTCTGTTTTAGTTATACTTCTTTGTTAAAGAAGCAAAGATTCGGTGTCTGCGAGAATGTTTTTTAACTTCTGCTGATACTACAGTATTTTAAATTGTATAGCAAGCAAAGTTTTGTAACTCGTTTTGTATTCTATTTTTCCCCTTAGTATACACGGGCAATTAAAATCGCTCAGTCCTCGGCAATACTTGCCAACTATGACAACACGTCAACATCAAGTAATTTAAGGCAATGGCAAATTATAAGAACGAAGGTGGAGGTTCTCAAGAAAAACTCAAGATGACTGAAACTATTTAATATGAACTTCGATAGTTGCAGGTTTGGGATCATATCTTACAAAGTAACTAGTCTAGTGACTCGTTCGAGGTTGGAACTGAAGTCCCAACTTCTGTTCCCATGTTATTTTTACCCAACTGGCAGGAAGGGTTGTTTTTCATCTTGTATGTATATTTGTATCACGGCTGGATGGAGGTGGACAGTTAAGGTATCGTTATATTCGTCTTAAAACCCCAAGTGTCCTTAGATGTCGAATTTTTGGCGCGATATAGTAATTCGTTAATAAAAAAAAATATGTAAACCTATAGAGTAGGGTATCAAAATTAAGGAAATTACAAAAATATATAAAAGTTATACGTTTAAATTTAATTAGGAATAATAAATAATAAAATAAGAAAAAAATTTTTTTTGAGGTGGTGGTGGAAATTTTTTAGGAGGTGGAAAATTCTTAAAAAAAAAAAAACTCAAGAATGTTTTCTACTTTTTTTTAAAGATTTTTTTAAGTTGTACAACTCGAAAATTATCAAAAATACATAACTTGAAAACAAAAAAAATCGCGGAACATACATAGGGGTGATTCGGGTACCCCAAGGGGTTCTATCTCTGGACTTTCGCTTGACACTATTTTCTGGGACACCCTGTATAAGCCAACATGTAGCAATATGTATAGCGGTACCGTACCATATTACCATTCCTTGCAATATAGAGAAATTTAGGAAAACAAGCTGCTCCAGATTGATACAAGATATTTTTTGAGTAATCATTTCCCGTGGAACATTAAGGTACTCACTGTTGCAAATGCCTGACAGCATTCTTGATAGTCGTCACGTGCGGTGCGGCCGGCATCAACGCGAGCGCTTGTTCCGCGATTCCTAGTCTAAGCCGCTTCATCTGCAGTACAGGTTCCAGGAGATCATCCCTCTGTAGCTCTGGTAATAGACGCTCTTCCAGTTGGCTCGCGCGGTATGACGTCACGAGGTGGTAGCACACACCAGCTTGGCAGCGACCGGCGCGACCGCGTCTGGTTCATAGAACATGTGTTGTTATAACAGCGCCCTCAGCAAATTACCTTTTGTTTGATGTTTGACTTTGTTTACACAAAAATACGAAATTTCGTTTACGTGTTATTCTGCCGCGCTTGAGTAAATCCTAAAATCTCCGCTTGGGGAGCCCTACTATGACTTGCCAAGTCATAGACGGTCTACTACAATTATATAAATAATAAATAAATATTGGTGGACAATGCACACAACACCATCTAGCCCAAAACTAAGCAAAGCTTGTATTATTGTGACCAGATGACTGATAGAATATTTGTATATTTTTTAATACATATACTTATGATATGATTCTTTATAACACCCAGACTCCAAACAAACAGGATAAACATTAATCACATTAATGTTCATCCTGGGAGAAAGTAGAACCTTCAACCTATAGTGCAGAAGGCAGAACTGCTAACAAGTAAACTGACATTCTTTTTCATTTTCAATGACATTTTTTTTTATTTAAAAACCTAACTCGGAAAGTATCGGAATCGAAATCGAATCGATTTTTTTTGTATGACATATTTTTCCCTCTATTTTGATTTAAAAACCTAACTACTCGGAAAGTATCGGAATCGGAAAGTATATCCTTTCATAAACACTTTTTTTTATAAATCGTTTCATAAATGAGGGAGTTTCGAGATAACAAACATAAAAAAAAAACTGAATTGAGAAACCTTTTATTGAAGTCGGTTAAAAATTCGTCTCTTTTGCCGTTATTTAGCTGCTATCTGATCGTTAATTGAAGAACACTTATTATTAAAAAAATATGGTAGGTAAGAGTATTTTTTATATTTTGCCTTCAACTTCCTCGTTCCACGTCTGTGTACCTAATATAGTTATGAAATAGTGTCTAAAATATTCGATATTCGATTCTAAAGTTGTCGTTCTAGCTTGCAGCTTATACTGATAAGTAGAAAATAAACGAATTAAATAATTCAGATTGAACAGATACCTAAATTCATCTTGTAAGACGATTTAATGTGGATGAATGATCTTTAAAAACAATTTAAAATTGTTGAATTTGTGTTAGGCCTTTCACTAATAAGTATTCTGTGATTAGGCTGAAATATGTGAGTGCACATATTTATAATTTCAGTTACGCGGATGCAATCCTCGCTATTACTATTCGTGTGTACTAAGTATTTTTGCGCGCGGGTTTTTCTGCGCGGTAAACCTCGCTATTGGGTACTAAATATTATTGCGCGCGGGTTTTTTCCACTAGTGCGTACACCCATGTCTGATTCCTTAAACTACAGTTTATAATGTATAGGGTTGGAACCACGCATATTATAACGATTTTGGCTGATTTGCCGGCATTGCGGCAAGACAACCTCTTTGGCTCAGTGGGCCGATTCGATTCGGGTTCGATTCCCACCCCGGGACAAATGTTTGTATGTTCTGCAAGTATTTGTCTCGGGCCTAGGTGTTTCTATGTATAATATGTATGTATTTACAAAAACACAAGCTCTGCTTACTTTGTGGCCAGATGATGCTGCGTGCGTCTCGGGATGTTCGACAGAAGTAATAACATGGAAATATTCGTTATATCACTGTACTACATAATAACACCTACCTTTGCCTCAAATTGGCCTGTGAAGCCCACTCAGTCTGCAACGTAGATACATGATCTTCCACATTGAGTCCTTTATACTTGATCTTTGCACAATCAATCACATACACGATATCATCGATCGTTATAGAAGTTTCAGCTATATTTGTAGCTATAATTATCTTCCGAATATCACCGCTGGGCCTCTTGAATATCTTATGTTGTGTCAAGGTGGGAAGTTTTGAGTGCAATGGATGTATATCGAAGTGCGTGTCAGGAAAACGATGGCTTTCCTGCATAATTCTAATCAACTTAGTAATATCAGCGATCCCTGGTAGGAATACTAGAATAGCGCCGGGACCATTTTTACAGATGTAGAGAATCAGTTCGTATATTAGGTAGAAGTCTATATCCTCAATGCGGCGGTCTTGTAAAGTTTTATATACGTCTCGATCGAGGGTTTTCTTTATGGACTCGAGCCAGGGTGCTGAAAATAAAAATGTATATAAATATATAATATAAATAAACTAGCTGACCCGGCCACGCGTTGCTGTAGCTCAGTAGTTCTAATACGTTGAACCCATATACGCTAACCTCTAATATTATCAGTGTTTTCTACTATATTATGTATGTATTATACATATAAACCTTCCTCTTGAATCACTCAATCTATTAAAAAAAACCGCATCAAAATCCGTTGCTTAGTTTGAAGATCTAAGCAAACATAGGGACAGACAGACAGCGGGAAGCGACTTTGTTGTCGACTATGAAATAATGCTGGACAGTTCACACAGCATCATCTGGCCCCAAAGTATGTCAGTTTACTTGTTAGCAGTTCTGCCTTCTGCACTGTAGGTTGAAGGTTCTACTCCCTCCCAGGATAAACATTAATGTGATGAAGATAGGTGTTTGTTCCGAGTCTGGGTGTTATAAAGAATCATAAGTATTTAAAAATATATAAATATTCTATCAGTCATCTGGTCACAATAATACAAGCTGTGCTTAGTTTCGGGCTAGATGGTGTTGTGTGCATTGTCCACCAATATTTATTTATTATTCATATAATTGCAGTAGACCGTCTATGATATGGCAAGTTATAGTAGGGGAGCGTTAGCGGAGATTTTGGGATTTACTCAAGCGCGGCAGAATAACATAAGGGGGAAACCTTGCACCCTGTTAAGTACCCCCACCCTGAACTTCGTATATAGGGTCGTGCGTCTAGGTCAGCCGATCAGAATAGTAAAAAAAAAATCGATCGTTAGAAAAACTCGACCGCTGGATTAAGGCTAGGTCAGTTAATTATATGCAGAAAAGTGTGCAATTCAATAATCTGTCGATATGTATTTATATTGTTTCGAAGTCACGACTTTTTTTTGTGTTTTCAAAAATCGGACATTTGTAGCGTAACGAGTTTTTGTAGCGTCCAAATCGTCAGTCTTTTGAATAGGAGTTCCTTTAGGGTTCACTTAATCACATCCCTTCTGAATATTTGACGCGCTGAAATTCATATTTTTTTTCTTATTTTCTACCCCTTCGTACGGCCACCCCCATGCAAACCAGCATGTTGATATGACTCAATCTGCCGGTAAACATGTAAGACGCTTACACAATTAATATCTGAAGCGCTCGAGTAGTACTTGGGGATTGTTTTTTTTAACATTTTTGAAAACATGTACCCCCCACTCCCCACACCCACACACTCCACACCCTTTCTTTTTAGCATCTAATCTTCATAATCCAATAGGTCGTCACGATGCTTTAGTCTCGTGGGATCACCAAACTTTCGGACGTGTCCTACGTAGCTCATGAGATATTGTTTGCAATATATTTATTACTAGCTGCTGCCTGCGACTTTGCCCGCGTGGTACATAAAAAGCATTTATGTTAATACAGGTCCACATCTACCTCCGTCTATCCACTCGTTGGACGGAGATAGAACCAACAAACGAACACACAGGAAATACATCAGGATAATATATTTGACGACCTCTGTGGCGCAATAGGCCGCAAGGTCCGGCTGAGACGCGGAAGGTTGCGGGTTCGATCCCGCCGCGGGACACATGTTTGTATGATCTGCAAGTATATAATTAGTAATATCAGTCATATGGTTCCCATAATACAAGCTCTGTTTACTTTGGGGCCAGATGATGCTGTGTGAAATGTCTGAGTCTGGGATTATTATTGTATATACTTTTTATAAATACATACTTATTATACATAGAATAACACCCAGAACCGAGACAAATACGTGCAGATCATGCAAACACTTGTATATCGCGCGGCAAGATTCGAACCTGCAACCTTCTGCGTCTCAGGCAGACTTTCGCCCACTGCGAAACTTAGTCAAAAAACCTACCAATTTCAGCCTTGTATTTAATATCTAGCTCCATTTCCAAACATGGACTAGATTTTCTCGATTTTTGGTACTTCATCCATATTTTTTCAGGTTTCTTTTTGATTGGTCCCAAGGGAGGTAGCTGGTACTGTGTCATGTGTAATATTTCTTCCATGTAAACGTCTTTAACTGGGTATGCGAGACCTTCAATATGTAGCATTGGACAGTTGTCGTAGTACGCGCAAAGGCTCTCAGCGTCAACTGTGGCGCTCATCAGGATAAGTTTGAGGTCTTTGCGTTTTTTGAGGACCTAAAAATGTTTGAGGGATTTAGTAATCGTGTGTATTATTATGAGTGGTACAATGCTGGTGAGTATAATAAAAATATGCTGAGAAATACAGTCATGGCTATGTAGTAGGCAAGTATTGGGCTACAAGTAAATAATAATAACAATAATGCCGGACATTTCCCCCAGTGTCATCTAGCCCCAAAGTAAGCGGAGCTTGTATTTTGTTTGTATGATCTGCAAGTCTCGGAACTGGGTATTTCAATGTATGTATTTAGAAAAAAACAGTGTATATGTAGTGTTAGAAACAATCAACGCAGAAGGGGCGGGGCCTAGCGTGGCGTGATCTGATTACGTCACGCGGCTGGCAAAACAGGCGGCAGGGCGGCGGTCGCGACGTTCTTTTCTTCAGTTCTCGCTTGACTCTCGAACGTGGTGGACGTTTAAAAAGACTTGTAGTGCTCAATTTTGATTCCTTTGTTCTCATTTAATTTGTAACAAATATAGTTTTGGATAAAGTTTTGTGTTCCTATTTTAGGTTTATAATTTTTCTTTTTAAAAAACTATTTGCAAGCCTGATCCATAATAGTAGAGTCATGGGGTACTCATAACACAAGCTCTGCTTTCTTTGGGGCTAGATGACGATGTGGGAAATGTCCGGCATATTTATAAGTTTTTATTATGGGTACCACATGACTGATATACTATTTACATACAATGTAACTACTTTTTTTATGTAAATACATTATATATTATACAAAGACCCGAGACAAATACTTGCAGATCGTTCAATCTCTTGCCCCGCGGCGTGAATCAAACCCGTAACCTTCTGCGTCTCATGCAGGTCTTCGCCCACAGCGCCAATACCTTACAAACGCAAAAGCGACATTAGTAAGAAGTGTGAAACATAATATACCTGTCTCAACATGCACATGGAGATATCAATCTGGCAGTCTCTCTCGTGTACTTCGTCCAGTATGATGTGGCTGTAGTTCGAAAGGCACTGATCCACTTCCAACTCCACTAGAAGAACACCTGTCGTGCAAAACATGATGCTTCCGCGAGGTCTGCACTCTACCCTGAAATTAAAGTTTATCAACACTTGTGTATTAGGTACTTTAGGTACCCAAAAACCGGTCAAGTGCGAGTCGGACTCGCGCACCGATGGTTCCGTACAAACCTGTAGGTATAAGTAAAAGTTCACCCATCACGACAATCGAATCATAGTTATGGTATTTTTATTGCAAAATGAAATCCATAACATTACAATATTTATTAAAAATATTTTTATTATATGATTTAGCTAAAAATTTACGGTTTCGCAATTTTTCCTTTATCTGTGCATTAAGACGTTGCTTCGTACCAAATTTCAAGATTGTGAGTTCACGGGAAGTAAGTACCCTGTAGGTTATGATTCCCTTGCGAGTGTCGAAAATTTGCGGCATACGGCTGTATCTTTTGATTGCGTTGGCTTAGAAGTTTGATTTTTTCACAGATTTAAGGGACAGTAGACCTGAGTATTTCATATAAATTTTAGCTTGATACCTCCACTCGTTCCTGAGAAAAAGGGTTTTGACAGACTGACGGACGGACAGCAAAGTGATCATAATAAGAGTTCCGTTTTTTCCTTTCGAGGTATGGAAACCTAAAAACACGGCTAAGGTATGCAGATCATAGAAATTGGCCAATACATACTGTAGCAATTCTGTGCTGAATTCGCTTTAGTTGAATTAAAGTAAGTCCTCATTAATAATGATAGCACAGGACAGTAAAAGCTTTTAGCTACTTTAGAAAATGCCTGATATGATAGGGATTATTCATAATTGAATACCTTTCAAGCCTCACAGAGTATCCAATAGATTTGCCCATCGTCTCTGCTCTCTCGTCAGCTACCCGCATGGCTAAGGAAGAAGCAGCAATGCGCCTCGGTTCAGTTACTAAAATCTTGACATTTGCCCCTTTTTTGTTTCTTATTGCATCATCAAGAATTATCTGTGGAACCTGTTGATATGATTAAAGATTATTATCTTTTGGATATGTATCTTTATAAGTATGGTTTGAAATACAAACATTACAGTTGCCCATGTCTACTAATTAGCTGAACTGTGTATTGCCCACCTGTGTAGATTTACCGCAACCTGTTTCGCCACTGATGACAACGATTTGGTTATTATTAATGACATTAAGCAAGTCTTCAGTCTTCTGATAAGCAGGTAAAATCTCCCGAAATTTTCTCATTTCCTTATATTTTGGCTTCTCTTCGACCATAATGTTGTATTCTTCCAGCAAAGCCTTGCTGAGCTCTGTGATTGTTTTGTTTTCAATTTTAATATTAATACCTTTTGCGAGACTCTCATCCAATTTTTCTTCAAATGTTCCGGTGATGATATCGTCATATCCATATTTATAATCTTTTCGGGTATTTTGGTTCTGAGTGTTTGGTGGATTTTTATTGAAAACTTCGTATCTATATGATTCATAATCTTTTTTTTTTGTGGGCTGGCTATCTTGTTTTGAAGTACTTGGTGCATTTATATAATAAAGGGAGTAATCAGTTTTAACAGGTTTAGCTTCTGTTTTAACAGGCTTTATGTCTTTGTCATCATGCAAGTCAACATTTGATGATGAACTACTGACAGTGGCAGGTTTAATTACTGTATCAGCATCAAGTATAACTACTTCATCAGCACTAAAACCTCTGACTTTCTCTGGTTCGTTAATAAATTTATTCTCAAATGTTGCACCCTTTATACCAATGTCAAATGCTGAAGTATTATCTGACTTTGCTTTTTTAACTGTTTCATGTTGGGTTTCAAAATCATCCAATGCCAGCACTTCTGAATTAAGATCTACTGAAATGCAATCACTTGATTCGTCAGATATTATCATTGTTGCATGTGCATCTTTGAGACTAATTGGTTTATTTCTGTCAATTGATTTACTACTAACAGGTTTCGACTCTTCTTTTGAAACAAAAATGACATCATCATCTCTTGGGAATATGTTAGTTATGTGCAGTGGTTGCAATTCAGATTTATCAGCATACACAGGTATGTAATCATCACCATCGGTGAATTTGGGTTTGCAAATTTGAAATATTTTTACTGGTTCCAAGTAGATGTTTTCTTTTTGAGCAATATCTTGTATAGATTTGATGTTTGCATATAATGCTGTGACTATAGATTCTGGAATTTCCAACTTTATCTGTTGAGGTAAAAATAAAAAAATGTACTTAGCAAAACAGAATAGGATAAATAACAAAAGACTAGAAATACTTTTTGGATAAGTTGCATACTAATAAGGTTTTATTTAAAACTATGGTTATTCATGTGTTTAATACAGAGATATAGTTAGTAGAGAGGTAGATAATAATATTGTATCATGAGCATTTAAGAAGGCATTACTTTTATTGCAAATATATATCAAAATGTATTTACAGATAAAAGTAAACAGTATTTTACAGCAAAATACAAAGTATGTGTATGTCTTATTTTACAGAGCCTACTAATTTCCAAAACTTATTCCATTTGATAAATAGTAGTAATGCTAGTAATGGGCAATCTAGAAATAGTTGCTGTCAACTTCCTCACATAAAGGAGTTATTTAAGGTTAGGTTAGGGGAGAATATATTGTTATTCACCTGAAGAAAATGTAACTTCCCGAAAGGGACTTTGTTTATACACTGTAAATTTTAGCCCTGCTAGGCAAGCACAGGGCGCTATGTAATCCGGCGCAACAACAACAACAACACAGCGCCCGCAACTCTCTGTTCTGATTGAATTTACAAGTTTGTAAAGTAGGTACTTACCGCAGATTTTGCAGTTTTGTGTATTTGTTTATCCCTGTAGTATAAACCTATTTCTCTGCCAACAAGGCCGGGGGGCCTTACATCGAGGTTTTGGTGCGGTCTTTTCCATTTCCCTCTAGTTCCTCGTCGCATGTTGTAGACGTTCAAATTCTGATACAATAAACGCTTAACAAACTAAACAGTTAAAAGACTCGGGAGATTATCACCTTACATCTATTTTACTCTGAAGCAAAGAACGCGTAGCTTGAAAATCAATATCGATGAACTTGGTCAATCACAAAAAACGGCTATGCTGGACAACACAAGTCATCTAAAAAGATTTTATAACTAAAGATTTATATTATTCTTATCCTATTTTATTATAATTATTTAAAATATAACACACAAAACCACCCGTCTAAACAAATATTATCCTAAAATGTGTGTACATAACATACAATACAATACAAAGCAAAGAGTATGCACAAGTATGCATGCAATATACTATATGAAGAGTCAGGACACCATAGATTAATATAGATAGACTAATCCTTACGTCAATGTCAAAAATTAGATACACTTACATAGCCAGCCAAACATGAACTAAATGGGGCTGTACAGCAATAACATTTAAAATTTATCGATATCGATGAATGACCTGACCTACCCACGGTTGCAATTCCTAAGTGGTATTGATTTAACTATCATTTTGTGGTAATAAAACGTCATTAAAATAATCAAACAAATTTATTTTAAAAAAATCTTTTTATAAGTACGTCCTCATCCTGATTACACAGACTGACTCACCCGTGTGTGAGCAACTGCCTACCAAACCAGCAATACACCAGCCTACTGTGGTCCAGGCTTCTACAGTCAAGCTTCCGGTTAGACAGCTCGAACCTTGTCACCAAACCCGGAAGACGGTATTGTACTCTGACAAGATAGGCATTGGCATGAGAGTACTTCTTGGTGGACTAATGGAACAGACAGTCATAAATAACTGTCACACAGATGTCTCTATAGACTATTTTACCAATAGAATAAAGAATGATAAATTCTTAGACAATAACACTACCTTGATTGCAATTAGATGATAATAGTAGTGTAAAGCGTTTAGACTTAATTAAACTGATTTGAGACCCTGTTAGAAAAGCTAGATCTTGGGTTGGGGAAACTTATTTTATGTGCTTTCCCTTACTCAAAATCGTTGAGTGCTAAAGACAATCAGAAAATATTCAATCCGTCTTGAAAGATTAGGCATATTGAAGCACGGCGACAACTCGCTCGAGGTCACAAGTTCACGATACTTTTGTAGCCAACGTCTAAACGATTTTAATATTTTTATTATTGTTGAGTTATTTTTTTTATTTTTATATTTTTCTTAGATATTAAGTTGAGATTATGATAAGAATGATAAATAATGCAATTATCAGGGGAAGAACTAGGACTGTAATAGAGGCATAAACTTTTAGCTTTTTTTTGTGTGTTATAGGTAGGGTATCTATTTATGTTGCTGTTTACCAGCCCGTGGCTTGTGTAAACTGTATATTAAGTTTTTTCGTAACAAATATTGATTTGTAACTTTGTACATGTCTTTTGACGTTTTGTATAACAAATAAGTAGGCAAGACAAATAAGTTTTTGTAAAAAAATATTTAATTAAATAATAAATATGTCGGGACATCGGGATCTAGGCTTCTATTTTCGTTCGACATAGCTGCTGGGCGTGTTGCGGGTACTCGTGCAAATTATAAAACGGTCATACAGTTACACTAAATCAGTCGTTTATTTTACAATGATTAGGTACAGAGATTAAACTGGTATGTTAAGTACTTTATGGTAACTAGACAAAAGATAGCCTAGCACAGACGGGGTGACAGTTCCGTGAAGTGTATCTGCCGAGCGCCGAGAGAGGGAGGAATGCCGAGAGCGCAAGCCGCTCAGTCGCCGTCCGGGCCGATGACGTCACGATTCTGTCAGGCGCGAGCGCGCAGTGAAGTTAGCAGCGCAGCGCCTCCGTTCGTGTTGGATGCGACAAATATATATTCAATACTTACTTAATTACTATAATAAATTTCCGAAAATTAAAATTTATAATTTGTATGATCCGTTTTTTTTATTTGTTTCTTCATTTTATTTTTTAAATGTAGATGTATATTGTATCTTTTTAACAGATTTATACACGGAACCTTTTTGACCCATGCTAAAAATAAACATAACAATCAGTGAGTAAAGACTTGCAAAAAAATATAACGAGTCAACATTAGTTTTTCCATTTTGATAAATGTTCAATATAAACATTGATCAAAACGAGGTAGTCGCACTATACGAGCCAAACGATATACTAAACGTAGCGTGAACTATGCTCATTCCTATCGTTTGGCGCGTAAAAAAACAACACAGGTCCAACGTCTACGAGCGCTCGCGCAGTACTAGAGGTGTGACTAATATAATCGTAATAGGTACAGGGAACCTAATATGAGGACTGTATATTCATAACAGGTATATGAATCTACAGTATTATGTTATTTGATATAATAATCCGCTTTACGCGGAGGTGCAAGGTGGCGAGCGATTCTTTCTGTCTGACTAATACGATATTATATTATGCGCGCTGCGGCAGCGCGGCGGCGGCGGCGTGGCGTTGCCGTTCCGTTATCCTATTATTTCATATTAGCTAGTAATTATCTATTTCCTATTACCACCGCTGTGTTGGCAATCCGTGCATCGCGCAAATGCAGGTGCCGAGCACCTGCAAAGTTGTTTTTCGCTGAGATTTGATTGTTTGTTTTGACTATTGTTTTAGTTTTACCATTTAGTATACTTTCTAGTGTCAAGTCAAGCGGTGAGCAAGTAGTGTGTTTGTACTTAATCTTTAAATTTACGTACCTAGTAGCAGAAATAAATCATGCATTACCTACTGATAGTGACACGTGATTTATTGTTTTTGTTAAAGGTAGGTAGTACATACCTACTGAAACAATGCAGCGGTCAAGAACAAGCGAAGTTTGGACACAATTTACTGTGGATTCAGAAGTCAATAAAATAACTGTTTGTAATATGTGTAAACAAAAGTGTTCTTTTAAAACAACCATGTCAAATTTAAAGAAACATATTCTGAACAAACATGTAGGAGTTAGCCCCGCAAGTTCACAGCTACGGCAGATTCCGGAAATGTGATCATATTTTTTAAACAAGAAGACCAGATTTTTACCACGTTAAAAAAGTAATAATATAATATTATATTTGGTGTTGAATAAAAGTACATAATGAATAGGTTCACTCATATTAGACTAGTATAAACTAATATTTTATAACAGGTATGATAACATAATACCATCAAAGCGATATATTAAATAATATGATTATGAATAAGTGACCCTTCCCCATCTCTACGCAGTACTGAGTTCGAGCGGCCCACGCATCGCATTAAATAATTTATTTTGTGCATTTCGCGCAGTTGTAATTACGTTTATTGATAGTTTTAATTACTATTATTTAAAAAAAATTAGTAGGGATTATTCTCTAAATTATATGATAGACACCCGTTCATTCGTTTAAGTAATATTCGTTGAATTTTTTGGATAAATATCAATTTGATTTTTTGGTAGTATTCTACCAACAAATCAAATTGATCCATCTATGTTCTAGGTTTGTCAAAAAAGGTACTCGGCTGTTTTATCTGTATTCCTTAAAAAGCATATGGTGGTTAGGTTAAACTTTAGTTTCCGGTAGCACGAATTGGAGGGTGAAAAGGCTCAAATCTGGTAGGATTTTGCTTCCTGATTACATATTAAATGTTTTATTATTTTCTCGAAAACTAAGGATTTCCTAAAGTTAAAAGTGGTAAATATGTTATCAGGGAAGCAAATCCCTACCAGATTTGAGCCTTTTCACCCTCCAATTCGTAGTACCGGAAACTAAAGTCAAGCCAATCTTTTTATATATAAATCTTCTGTGCGTGTGTTTGTAATTAAATTTCTCCTAAGGACCGATTTTGATGAAATTGTTTGTGTTCGAGAATGGTTTAATTTTTTTTCGTCTAAAACGCGCGGGCGTAGTCGCGAATAGGACAGCGAGTATAATATAAAATATAACTTTTAGTAACGAGCGACTATTTTGTGGTCAAGCAGTGGCGCTGATATCGCACATGTCCTTGGTGCGCGTCTATCCTTTTCTCACACTAAGCTAGGTGAAATAGCATGCATTTTAGCTGCGCCCATTAACGAGTTTGTGCCGCTGACTCGTGTATCCTTATAGTTCTTTATTACGGAACTATAGAGTTATCCTAAAATCAACAGAAACAGAACAGTGTTCGGAACCGTACGATAATTATCGTACAAATACGATAATTTTGTACCTACGTACGATGTACGATAGCACAGTATTATCGTACGCAGATTGTACGATAATTTCCATCATGATGCAAAATTTGAAGATTTAAATTTATTTTACTCATACGCTGATAGCCTAAACTAAAGCGCAGTAGCATGTTTTTATTCACAAAGTGAATACAGTCGCATGAACAAAGCGTTACTCTTAAAAACAAACTCAACAGAAAGCAGAATATTTTATGAACGGTTCAGAATATTTTATGGTGACACGAATGTAGAGGAATTAAATAGTGATTTAATGTCAAACGATTTTTAAGTGATATAACGAAAAATATATATTTATGAATATATTGATTACTTACATTAATATATGTTTTAAATATTATATTAAAATAAATATTATCTGTTTATATGAATAATATATACATACCAATATATGGTATGTAAAGAAAATTCTTTCATTTCATTTCTCATTACTCTTCCATAATCCATATTCATTTCTACTTTATAAATACGAAATATTGGCGTGTTTCAAACAGAACTTCCGAGCGAATTCGAATTTCGCGCGTTTACTGAACTTTAAATAGAAAGGGAATAGGTTCAGGCCTGCGGGGCTAGCACGGCACAAGGAAAAATAGTCTTTCCCCTGTTTTTACCCACCTGTCAGTGGAAATGATTTCCTTTTCTACCTCTCATAGCACAGCTTCGGGGAAAGGAATATAATGTTTCCCTCTGACGTTTATCGTAGACTGTTGGTCCCGCTACTCCCCGCCTCAGAGCACGGCCTATCAACAACGTGGATAAATTTATCTCTATTTGACATAAGACAGGGAATATTAATCACTGTCCTTTGAAGGTGGGTATAAAAATATAACTTGTAAATATTGAATAGTTTCCTCAAGAAAATGTCTCAAGTATTCTACAATTTCGTTCTAACGCGAGATATGTAAACGTTAGAACGAAAGTTACACTAGACATCCTTATCCGAGATGTCACTAACGCCTTTGAATTCCCGGATAATGAGTTTCGCCACATATTTCGCGTTACTAAAGAAATGGCCTTATATTTGTGTGTGGAGTTGAAAGAAGCCTTGCAGCCTCTAAATCCTTGGGATGGTTTGCCGGTGCATATCAAGGTAAATAATACGTACCTACAAGTATATTTCTACTTAGGTTTTCTATGAAATCCGTACCTACTCAGACCTAGGATATATTTACCTCGGTCTGATACCAACTAAAGCTAAACAAATCCTACCAGTACCTTCTTAGGTATAAATTTTCAACAATAGGTCCGCACATCCCTGACAGATGGTAGCTACCAACAAGGTACAGGCCAAGACCAGTCTAGTGATAGCTCAGACCACTGTCAAAAATATCTGACCCAACTTTTTGGTGCTATCATCAGAATGTAAGCTCAATTTTTAACACAATTGCCTAAAAGTACATTTAGTTTAGAAAATATAGGTACCTATCTACAGATATTATTCTCTTGCAAGTCAAAGATAATAAAACCAAAAATAAGTACGGATTTCATACCTACACATAAGTTAGTTTGATCTGCAATAAATTAACTGGTTATGTATTGAATTTTCAGATTAATGCCAAAATGGATTGTATTCCCAGGAACAGAACATGCAAGGCAGCGTGTATCTACTGGTTTTCATGAAAAGCATGGCCTGTCGGATAATAAACATTAATGCAAGGTATCCAGGGAGAGTGCATGACTAGTTTATATTCAATCACTCCAATTTGAATAGAATAATGAGACGCTAATGATTATAGGGTTTTTGTATAATTTATTTAATAATATATTTATTTATTTACGTTTTATTAGTTAATAGCAGTGCCCTGTTGCACCGGCTCCCATCAAGATCTATTAATACTAGTATATATATTATGTATAGGTAGTAAAAAAATAACAGTTTGATATCGACAATATTTATTAAGTTTTTTGGTTGAAAATCTCCAGGGAAACTGAAAAGAAAAAAATATGGTATTAGTATGAGGCATTTTTACAGGGGACTCTGGCTACACCTTGGAGCCGTGGATGATGATTCCTGATTTGGATGCTGCACCAAACAGTGCTGCTGTAAAATAACATTGACAGGATGCTTCATTATGATCCCGAAAAGGCATCACAGATATACTGTTGTGCAACAATATACAATATTATGCACCACTATAGGTGAGTTTGAAATTATAGTTATAGCTATATGGATAGTTTCTTAAATGACCAGTGTTATTTTACTTACATTCCATCACCTTGTTTATTTCAGAGTCCCAATGGATAACATAGAGCCAAGCTCAAATGAAGAGAACACCACTACAGTCCAATGTGTGAAGGAAACCAACTTACTAATGTTGCTCGCACCAAACAAGGATCACTGGATACATTTTCAATGCGGGCATTTGTCTTTAAGTCCTTCCATGTCTGTAATAAACAAAATAGTTATAAAATGCTAGCTGTTTATTCCCATTTTTTATATTGCAATCACACCATTTTGTCTCTTTCATGTTAAACTTGTATTAACAACAAAATACAAACCAATATAATTATATAGCCTGCTTCCATTGCTCAATGGTCCAGTCCGGACAACCTTTTCAGCTTGAGCTGTTGGCCCTCTGCTTTTCAGCTCTCTAAGAGGCCCAGTGAACTCATAGATCGGTCGCCAGATGGCTGCTGTTGGCCATGAAGTCAACCATGACTCTAAAATATGAAGAATACCTACATCATGGGTACATTACATTATGTGAGCGTTGAAAAACAATTCTTGACTAAGTATAACAAAATCAAAACAACGAAAGCACTCATCGTAAAAAAACGATGCTTTCGAAAATATGTTATATATAGGTATTTGTGTAACAATACAAGTTATCACATTACTTACTTTCTCACTCATATTAATTTAGTTGAACATGTATTGTGTAATTTATAGAAACGGTGTTTTGCTCAAGTTTTGTTTTGCTATTTGCTACCTACCACAGAACCACAGATAGTTCAAGGAACGAACAATTTTTGGAGTTTTGATGGATTGATGGAAATATTGAAGACTGATACGTCATTTTAATTTAATTTGCTAAAATGGCAACAATGCGGTAAAGAACGCTATTCCCCCCGTAAATCCACCCTTATAAACTATTCCCTAGCGCAGCCGTGCTCGCAAGGTAGACCAAAGTGACAGAGGTGAAAGAGTTTTTATCCTTTCCCCGGGGACCAATAATCTTCTTGCCGTGCTAGGCGGGCAGGTACCATGCAATAAAACATTTGGTTTTCAAAGTGTCCTGTTGAGTTGAAATCGGTGGTTTAAAAGAGATAAACTACAGGGTACTTGAATACATATCAATATCATGTCTAATATGATTTATTTATTTATAATAGACATTATTCTGATATGTACGATAATTTCGGTCCATGACAGTGACAAATACGATAATTCTACACCCCGGTACGATAGTCAGCTCGCTTCAGGTTGCTAACACTGAACAGAACTTTTGGAATCGAACGACATCGTTTCAGTCCGATCGAAACTTGCATTTTGAACGTACATAATACGGACTGACACAGATTATACGTTAGCATAGTTTGCATGCATTAGCACAGAATAAATATGAATAAGAATGCGATGCGAACACAACAACAACGTGAGGACGAGAAATAAGTGAAATGAAATGTTTTAGACCATGACTAAACAAGCAAGATTTAGATTGAGTTTCTCTGCACATCTGTACCTTTTACATAATTACGATAGTATTACAGCAATATTTTACTAATTATTTAGTAATAATTATTTAATAATTATTTTACTTGTTTGTTGACCTTATCTACAACCATAATCCATGGTATGTACTTGTGTACCTACTTAGAGCTGTTTATATTGTATTAATTGTAAAAGTCAAGCTAATCGACTAGTGAACATATGCCTGAAACACTAAAAACGGATTATAAACATACAATAACGAAAACGAAAGCATGATGTATAAAAACGTAAGTAACTTTTTCAAACATTTACTTTTTATTCGTATTTGCTTACCATAAATCCCTAGCGATGTTTGAACAGTTTTTAATGCCTTCATGCTTTTTGGGTTTGTTTTATTTCATTTCTCTTGGAAATGGGTAATATTTGCTGGTACCTATTTTTTGTTAATTTATTTTTATCCCAATTTTCTGGAGGTCTATAACACTTATAAATTATTTCAGGACTACTGGTCACTACTCTGTCGAGGTCGCAAGAAAAAGATTCTAAGCCTGATAATTATTTTGATATGCCTCCTGAATGCAATGTTTTATTTCAGCATAGAACTTTACAATTTAAAGTACAACCATAAAGAACCATGGTTTAAAAGGTATGAAACCTGCTTAATACATACCTACCAAGTTGCACTAATGCTCTAGCTATATTTCATAATATCTTTCAGGCGTGATTAATTTACTAATAATGTTTCCAGTCTACGCTTTGACAAGAACTCATATGTGGATAATACGGGTATGAGAGTTATAGTTGGACATTATGTGGGTGGCAGTACTGGTGGAAACTTGTCAGCAGGTAAATTTTAGTAGTACCTTACTCCAGTCATCCTTTCTTTTCCTTTCTACCTGAAGTTATATACTTATCTCATGTAACTCCAAACTGAAAACAATGCTATTTCTCCGTAATATATGTCAGTAAATATCTGACTTAGGTATCTGAGTAAATATTTCAGATTTATCTTAGCTTCGTAATCGTACATTAGCAAATGTTTCTGAGGATGTGGTATATAATCCAATCGTGCACCAATGGCTTTTTCTGATTGAAAAATGTATGTGCGCTATACCAGTAATATCAAACTGTTGATAAATTTGACTCAAACTGCTGACTTATTGATGAAGTCAACATGTTGTTGAACCTAAAAAGTTTGGAGATATGTGCCGAGTGCACGAAAAGAGCCTCTGAGGCATACTATAATCGATTCTCCACACTGCACTGGCTTGAAATAACTAGTGATACTATAAGAAAAAGATTAGCTAAAGATGCTTTAACATCAATTGCCATCTTTAGTCTTTGATCACAGTATTTACAGTAGTACACAGTATCAGTTCTATTATAGGTTTGTCAAAAAAGGTCCATTATGTTACTATCAAACCAGATACTGTACATAAGCATAGACACTCATTTATTTGTTACTCAAGCTCACACAATCTGTTCAATCAGAAAATATATTGCAGAATAAATAAAAGTGGAGAGAGAGAGAGAGAAAGAGTATGGCATGTGTCTGTGTGCCGTGCCACAATAAGTAACAAAAGGTCTCGACTCAACATAATATGCCTCTCCACTTGGAGGTAGCTAGGCGCTGGTGGTACGCAGCATGAAAGTAAAGGTGTGGGCAGGGGCTAGCAAATTATAACCCAAACCCAACATTATATTAACCCATACTGGCCTCAATTCTGTTGGCACGAACCTAACTAATTTTAGCTAAAATTAGGTTTAGAAGTGTCAAAAGAAACTTGGTATTCTGCTGTTACCAACTTATCCTAATTTAAATTTATCTAATTTAATTAAGCGTTCCTAATTTAGTTAGATGGTACCTACCAAATAGGTTTTACAAATGCTATAACCATATAAAATATATTTTAGACATTCCTAATTTTAGAAATGAACCAACTGAATTGACACCGTCTATCTTATAAATATAAACATCATTTGCCATGCCGTTACTTTCGCAAAAACTCGAAAATTGCTCGACCAATTTTTAACCGACTTTATCAAAAAGGAGGAGATTCTCAATTCGTCAGAATCTTTTTTTTTTAATGTATGTTCACCGATTACTCGAAAACGGCTGAACCGATTTGGAAAATTCTTTTTTTGTTTGAAAGGGTATACTTGACAGGTGGTCCCATATAAATTTTTATCAAAATCGGTCGAGCTGAAAAATTAACGAAAATCTAAAAATTGTATACATTGACACAGCACCATCTAGCCCCAAACTTGTGCTACAGGAACCATGTAACTGATAGAATATACATATATGATTATAATTATATCAATTTAACTTTCAGAAGTGATCCATAGCAATAACTATGCTCCAGTCGAAGGTGCTGGGGATAAAGGAAGGCCGGTACAGTTGTCCCAACGCGAGCTTATGACAGCTTTAGAACTGTACCCGCTGCATTCTTACAACATCCTTGTAGGTGACAAGGTATCTATCAATCGGAGTCTGCCTGATATGAGAAGTGACAGGTAAGAATCAATTTATTTATATAAGTTTTAAAAGCTCTTGTGGTTGACTTCAAAGTCAACTTTTAAAACAAGCTTTTAAAACTTATTTCTAACAGATGATAGAAGTCGAACAATGCTCTGTGAGGTCAGTACTTGGATACTCAGTAAAACAAGTGGCAAAAAGTATATGAAGTAGTAACGGGACATATATTTGTATGATCTGCTAATATTTGTTTCAGGTATGGGTGTCTTTTCTATGTGTAATATTAAATTTATTTATTATTTATTTATTTACTAAGCATAGCTTGTATTATGGTGACCAGATGACTAATAAAATTTAACTAATATTATAAAGTCTGTCTATCTGTTTGTTACGTTTTCACGCCTAAACAGCTGAACCGATTTTGATGAATTTTGGTATAGAGATAGATGGCACCTGGGAGAAGGACATATGTTACTTTTTATGTAGGTATCATTCGTGCGAAGCCGCTTGCAGCAGCTAGTACTTATATATTTTTAAATACATACTTCTCCAGACATAGATATACACCTATGTTCATTACACAAATGTTTATCTTGAATCTAACCCTCAACCTAAAGCACAGAAAGCAGATCTACTACCAACTGAGCTGGCAGGCCAGTCAATATGTATATGTTCATAAAATATGTATGTATTTTAATTTATTGATATATAATTTTTCAGCTGCAAGAATGTAGTGTTTGACATAGAAAACTTGCCTACAGCCAGTGTTATAATAGTGTTTCACAATGAAGCATGGTCTACTCTCATGAGGACTGTCATGTCTGTGTTACTCAGATCACCAGAAGCATTGCTGAAGCAGGTAACCTATTAAGTATAATAATATCAGTCATGTGGTACTCATAACACAAGCTCGGCTTACTTTGGGGCTAGATGATGCTGTGTGAAATGTCCGGCACTATTTATGAATTTTTATCTCTTATCTTGTAACTAGTTATTTCAAACTAGTGTGGTGAAAGGATTAAAGTGCTCATTAGAAGCTCCTTTCGTGCACTTGGCACATGTCTTCGAAATTTTTAGATTCTACGACATGCCGTTTTCCTCAAGATGTTTTCCTGCTATAGCGCATATAAATTTTCGATCATAAAAATCCATTGTGCTCGACTAGGTTCGAACCCACGATCACTAGACCACCAGTGCTCTATTTTTATTTATTCTATATATATTTTTATATTACTACTGTCTACTACTGTCCTTTAGCATTTTTTCCAACAAGATCCCTGTCAGAGGTTAGATAATCGAATAGTTTTTATTAAAATTCATGATCTTTATGTATTACGAATATAGAGTTAAATTATATCACGACGCTCCAAGCTTCTTCAGGTTCAAGATTTAAATTCAGTTCTGCTATCTATGATGCATGCCTATTGCCACTTCAACTTATCTAACTTTCTTCTGCCAGCGGCTTCGCACGCATGGTACCTAAATAATAATAATAATGCCGGACATTTCACACAGCATCATCTAGCCCCAAAGTAAGCAGAGCTTGTGTTATGGGTACCACATCACTGATATACTACTTAAATACGTTTTTTTGTAAATACATACATGTTATAAATAAAACATCCAGACCCGAGACAAATACTAGTAGATCATACAAACATTTGTCCCGCGGCGGGAATTGAATCCGCAACCTTCTGCGTGTCAGCCGGACCTTAGCCCTCTGCGATCCAAATTCTTTTGACCGTTACGCCATGATTGAGCCTCAATAAACTTCCAAATATCCACATAAACGCGTTTAAAAAATTATTTGGATTGGATACTCACACTCAAAGCTATAACATACCTGCGGTAATTCAATTCTACATCAAACAGATCAAAAAGTGTGATAAATTCGACAGAACAGAGGTAACTAATTTCCGGAATTTGCTTTGAATCCGTGTTACGCGGTATGACTCTAGTGTTATAAAATGTATTCACTAGTCCACCATTATGCTTTGCTGTACGCAGTAAAAAGCGGGTTAACGGGTTTAGAGGCTCTAAAATTTTTGCTACAACAATCTCAATCTTTGTAATCTCTGTGTTTTAAAAAAAGCTGATTACATCTTGAATACTTCATCTGTCATCTACAATTAGACGTTTCGTTAGTACTACTATTTTACCGACTTAAAAAAAGAGTAGGTTTTTTAATGTTTGTTACAACATAACTCCGTAATTTTTTAACCCATTATTTTTTTATGTAAAATACTGTCCGATTGGTTCCATAGAAATTTCATTACGATTCTAATGAAATAGTTCAGTAGTAGTAGTTTCAGTAGTTTGTTTTTTTAATCAAAATATGTCATCCAAGTAAACAAAATTTCGTATTTATATATAAATAGAATCGGTCGAATTTCGACCATAGGGCGACCACTAGCGCCCTCTGGTCGAAATTCGACCATAGTTAATTGATAATTAATGTATTTTGTATGCATAATAAAAAAAAAATATAAGCATTCTGCACTACTTCTCTATATAATGCACACTATTAAGTGTGCCAAATTTCATACTCCGACCGCGCAATTTTCGTAAAAAGGGGTACAAGTTTTTGTTTTATTAATATTTAATATAATGATAAGACTGTTTTCTTTTTAGTTTTTAAAACGTATATTGAAAACTTTTACCCATTCAACAGATGCTTTTCGATGTTGATTGTGTATTCCACAGTCTACAAGTCAAACTTAAAGTAGGAACTAAGTCTTATGTTTAGTTCGGTGTTATGTCTTATCTTTATTCTAGTTAATGTTACAAAGAAACTGTACTTTTTACATTTAAATACACATCTTTATATTTAAGCTTCGTTTTCAGGTTATTCTAGTAGACGATGCTAGTGACCGTCGCTACCTAGGCAAGGAACTTGAAGACGCAGTAGCTAAACTCGACAGAGTTCAAATACTTCGCAGCGCAAGTCGAACCGGCTTGGTAGGTGCGCGGCTCATGGGTGCGAGAGAAGCCACAGGCGACGTGCTTGTTTTCCTTGACGCACATTGTGAGGTACCTAACTTTTTTTAATTTCTATCCCTATATAAAGAAACTGCCCTAGTGAAAATCAATCAGCAAATTGGATATATACGAAAATAAGTCAGCAAGATGCTATTTGTACTTACATACTTACTATATACTTACTCTTTATGTATGAATCTTGAAAGACATGTCAAAACTCTTTAACATGATTTCAGGTGACACAAGGCTGGATTGAGCCGTTGCTAGAAAGAGCCGGTAGCGACGATGTTTTCATATGTCCCCATATCGATCTCCTATCTGAAGACACTCTAGCCTACACCAAGAGCATCGACGCTCACTGGGGCGCGTTCAGCTGGCACCTGCATTTCCGCTGGCTTATGCCGAGTCGAGAGGTCATGATAAAAAAAGCGGAAAACCCCTCAAAACCATACCCAACCCCAGCCATGGCTGGTGGTCTATTCGCTGTCAGAAAGAGTCTGTTCTGGCGTCTGGGGAGCTACGACGAAGGCATGGTCATATGGGGAGCGGAGAATCTTGAACTATCTTGGAGAGCATGGCAATGCGGCGCGAGAGTGGAAATAACTCCTTGCTCGCGCGTCGGCCATATATTCCGACGACGCAGCCCTTACAGGTATCCGGGAGGCGTATCAAAAGTTTTGAATTCTAATCTAGCTAGAGCTGCCTCCGTCTGGATGGATGAATGGGCTGACTTCTTCTTCAAATTTAACCCCTCAGTAGCTGCGTTACGCGACCAGCAGCAAATCGGCGACCGTGTTGATCTTCGAAGGAATCTTAACTGCAAAAGTTTTAAATGGTATCTGGATAACGTATGGCCTCAGCATTTCTTCCCTACCAAGGATAGATGGTTCGGTAGGATAAAGAACTCTAAGGGTGCGTGTTTAGGGGTCATCACGGCCACGCCTGGTTTGGGAGGACCTGCGTCTGGGATCCGTTGCGGCCTCGATTTGGACCAAGACAGGCTGTTAGTCTACACTCCTGAAGGCAGATTGATGGCTGATGAAGGTCTTTGTTTAGAACAAGGGAACGGACGAGCCGTGTGGAAGAGTTGTAGTGACAGTGAGAAACAGATCTGGGTGCAAAAAGGTCCCAGGCTGAAAACTAAAGGTGGGTTATGCCTCACTCTAGCTACAAGCAATAAAAATCCAAATGGTGTGGATGAGCCACTCACTGCTAAAAGGTGCGTGAGCAAAGATGAACAGATATGGCATTTCGAACGCGTGCCTTGGAGGTAAATGTTGTGATATTGAAAAGTACAAATTAATGGTTGTTCGTTATGCAATTAGGTAGACAAAGCAATTTTAGTTTAATTTTAAATGTTTTTATGAATCTCAGTGATCGAAAAATAAGCCAGTGAGCCTTTTTAGGGTCCTGTTTTATTTTTGCCATTATTTTATAACCAATTATGTTGTTTAATGTATACAGAACAAAAACCTGTGTTTTTGCCGCCGCGTAAACTTCGAATTTCAGTTTTAAATATTTTATATGAACTTCATAGTCAGTAATTTAAAAACTGTGATTTTAGTTAGTTATTTTTTAACATTGTATACAATTTTATACAAAAGTTTTTACAAATAATGCACGGTAGCAGCTTTGCACAATGGACACAGTAGAAAAAAATGCCCTATGGACATTCGCCAACTCAAACACAAATTCTTGTCTATAGGTGTATTTACCACTCTCTATAAGAAAGTTTATAGACATTTTATTGTCAATTGTGTTGGTTGTAGTACCAAGCTGATAAGGTATTGCAGATTTAGATATTTTTTTTATGAACGTGATTTACATATTTTTTTGTAGCTCTTTTATTTTCATAATAACGTATAAATATTTGAAATTACCATTGTTTAAGTTTTTTAATTATACTCTTACATTCCTGTTTATTTTAAGACTAAACTGCATTTATTATTATTTTTATTTACTTTTCTAGTCTCTAGTTTTTTTGCTAACTCAGCTTTTTTTGAGGTAAACTGTACTTACTGCCACTGACTCCTGAAACAGTTATTACTAGCTCGGGAGCCGATGGATTCACTAATACATGTATGTAATATTGTAATAAATGTATCAATTTTATTTTTATTTAAAGGTTTATTGTTCTCAAAATAAAAATATTTGCAATTATTTTTCTTATGTAGGGTAAAAAATCTGTACCTACTTCTGTACAGATGCTTCTTGGAATATTCAGCTCTGCTTTTGATTTTAGAATTATTTTAGCATTCAAGTCTTCCGTATTATTTCTGTTGTTATTTTAATTAAGTAGTTATAACATTTCAAGTAGTACAAGCACTGAAAAAATAACAATAACACTAATATTTTCTTTACATGTTTTCTAACCAGTTTGAAAAGTTAGCTCAGTTGAATAAAATAAAACGCACTAAAATCTAATGTACGTATGTACCTAAATTAATAACTAGTGTTCAAAAATATCCATAAAATTTTATTGTAACAAAATGTGTTCATAACTCAAATAAAAATCTCACTGCGACTTTTGTCTTTCATTCCTTCACCTCAAGACGTAGTATAGTAAGACGGATCCCAGTAGCGCATAAGGAAAGGAAAGTTGCGATGCTGCATTGCAGTTGTTTCCTCTGCAAATGAAACAGCGAGCGTCGCTGTGTCCTCTAGCTCTTTCTACCGATATGAGACCGTTGCAGACTGAGTCGACCTGTGCTCTGGGAACGCAACCTTTTAGGACGTCCACTGTGTTGCCAACTGCGAACAATATATCTGCTAAGACTCCACCACTTAGTCACAAGTCGTCTGTATTCGTTCTTTCTAGACAACAATTAAAAGGCCAGGTCGAGACTAGATAGGTACGGTACCCTCACAGAAAGAGAAATTGATCTGTTCTGTGGGTTGGGTATCCTAAACCGCCTTTGTGTCAGTAATAGATACCATTGTTTTGTACCATTGATGGTACAAGTGATACAACTTTGTATCCTAGTACCATTAAAGTAGATACTAGTTTATACCGTGTACCTATATTAATTATTTTACCAAAAAAAAATTATCGACGCAATTTTTCTGGACATTCACAGCTGGACAAGTTAGTAACTAGACAGAGTTATTTATCTAGACAGACGAACTATATTCTTCTGGCTCTTCGGCGGCCGCTGCCGCGGCACGCTCGCTTTGCTCGCTCGCCTTGCGCGTTGTTTTCTATAGGTAGGTATTCTAACCTAACATAACCTAACCAACTGGTTTCGATCTGACTTAACTAAGAAGTAAATACACAGTATAAACTAGTAGGTATCTATTTTAATGGTACTAATGACACAGTAGTATCACTAGTAGATACCATTGATTGTACAAATCAATGGTACTATATACACAGTGTCCATAAACCAAGGTGTAGGTATATATTGTATGAGGGTAGAAAGCTACGAGAATGAATGAATCTGCCTAATCCGTCGGGAAAAAGACGTGATATTTATATAAGTATGTAGGTACCTTCCATACCGTACCTTAGCGATTCGTTTGCTCAACTACATGTGTTTTTTAAATATTAGATGGTGGGTAAGTCTAAGAACTTACAGGACTTGTCGTCTGGCGTAGCGACCATCTTCAAGCACCTATATTCAATAGGCACTTTGGAATCCGTCCAAGGAGGTGGTTGTCCATAGTTGTGCACCCACTGAGCCGACACCCAGTTGTTAGGATGGCATTGGATAAGAGAGCCCGGTCCTACGACTTCTTGGGGGTGACACGTCAGGCATCGCTGGTAGAAGCAGCTTTCTGCAGTCACTATAGTTAGATACGGACCTTGATATAAACACACGCATATATATTAGTGCACAAACCATACAACACCATCTAGACCCAAACCCAAAGCATAGCTTGTTTTATGGGAACCTGATGATTGATATAATACTAATATACTTTTAAATACATTGGTACCTACTTATGATACTTTATAACACTCACAGACACAGAATAATCATCTAGTTCACACAAATGTTTGTCCTGGGAGGGAATGGAACCCTCAATCTAAAGTGCAGAAGGCAGAGCAACTACCAACCAACTAAGCAGAGAGGCCAGTCAGTGTGATTTCATTACGATTCGAGTAGGTACGTTCTTACTACGGTATTGGGAAAATGATTTTGATTTTCTGGATTTCCTGATGATAAGTAACATAAAGACGGGTAAAATTCTAAGAAAATCGATGAATAAGTAGTTGGGTAATTGGGTATGCCGACTAGGATCTAAAAGTCTATGCAGCGAGGTGTTATGAAGCAACGGTAGTGTATTGACGCGTGAAGAGATCGTCCAAAGATCCGACGACACCGAGAAAGTGGTTGATAGGCGTCTGACATAATTGTTCACATCCATTGCGTGTCTCTATCGCATGTTCAATCGGTATGTCAGCCTTGTCGGATATACCTACTCACCTAGGTTAGTTCCACCTACCTACTAAGAACTAAAAAAAATTTCTCTACACAACTCTACATTCTGATTTTACCCGCGTAAATCTATCTAAACTGGAGCTTCCGCAGACTTTAAATCCTACTTATTTGGATGGGGGCGAATCGTAGGATAACTGTGTATTGTAGAGGCGTAGCTGGTCCACAAAGCTAACACGGTACAATATTTATTTTATGAATCTTTTTTTGCTATATTTTACTAACAAAGCACTTATTTAGAAGCAGAAGTAGAATTATAATTCTAAGCCTGCGTTACTCTCGATACAGGCACTTATCTCGGTGACCTAAATTCATAACAAGTGATGATCAACATAAAATGCCCATCCCACGCGCTTTCTGCCGTGGCGACATGACTAGACGAGCACTACAATGTAAATACGATTGTCAACAGTGGAATAAATAAATATTTATCCCAGGACAAGATGAGACTGTAGGTATTCTATTGTGCTTATCGTGCAAGCGTGGAGTTGAGCGCGGGCGTCGTCGAGCCCGTACAGTAGTAAGCAAGTCATTACGTTCACAATAATTCATTGTATTCAAAACTCTTGTAAAGAAAGCTAAAAGTACCATCATTAATCCTAAAACATCACACTTGAGACAATTCAATCAGGCATCGCTTTGTAAGATAAATAATTAGCAAGCCTTACCGTATGACAACACTGCTGCAACGCTGAAAATAAACTCAAACATCTCACTAAAAACAAAAAACTAATTACAGCGATGCACAATCACTTTAACAACGTGCGCTGTGGACTGTTATCTATCGGACTATCTTTCCTTGGATCGCTTTATCTATTCACTGCGTCCCATATCACTGGGCACTAAATTATTTTAACATTTCCAGTGGAAAACAGTGGTCCACCTATCGGTAGTGCTAGGTACCTACTGCGAAAATCCTTTAGTGCAAACATAATTGACTAGGTACCTATTGCTTTGCTATATAGGTATTAATTTATTCTGTACATCCTACAAATGCATGAAAGTAAATCGCAGGTACTGATTCTGATTCTTTCGAATGATTGCGGTAAAAATAATAAAGTTCCACTTCAAACTGGCCTCGAGACGATCTCTGTATTGTAGAGGAATATTTATGTAATTCTTGGCACGGGTGTGCATGCGCAATGCGTAATGTGCGTGTGCCTATAAAAAAAGGTATGTAGTTTAATTTAGATTATTTTTGGTAGTAGGTGGATTGAAACATTGCGAACCAAACGCTGGAACTACAGCTTTAAATCTAATGAAATGTTCTTATTTATGTAATGACAGGTTTATGCATCACCATTGGCGATAATATTTGACATCTGTGACGTAAGATATATATATTATATATTGACTCTACCTCTACCGTTTTAATTAACAGAACACTGTTAAGTTCCTTAATAACTATAACAAACTTTATTTACATGAGCAATGATAATTGACAAGTTTTTAATTAGTGTGTGCATAGTAGACAAAAACATACGAACTTAGTACCTACAAAATAAATTGGCCAATCGCGTGTCACCACGCATTGTGAAAGCTTCCGAAGTTAAAGTCAGTAAGTTTAAGATCGACTAGTGGTCAGAAGTCAGATCCCATACCAATTCCAAACCACCTAGTTAGCAAAATAAAACATTATTTGTATAGTTTTTTTTATAGTTAATAAATCAGGCAATGACTCACAATCTAGTAAATTGTTATTAGTTACCGTAGGTAGATGAACACTTTTGCCTGACATATGTTACCTATCCTATCCCTTTGAGACCTACTTAAACCTAAGCGAAATACTCATGCGAAACCCTGCGAAACAAAGATAAGTATTATGTATTATGTAGGTACAACATTTTAAGTGGTACTAGCTTAAAATGTTATTTTTGTTATGATGCTTTTCAAAGCTTCATTCGGACTTGTATCCAGGCTCTAAAATGTAGCAAATATTATTCGAAATAATACCGTAGAAATAGCGGCACGCTCCATCGATCGAAAGAGGTGTCATGTCACTTCCTAACTCAGATAAAGCCAAATAGGTCTAAACATGAGGCAATTTTCGTCTTCTACCTTCCACCATTCGAAACCCCAGCTTATATCAATTGGTTTATGGCTGTTTTTGGTATGAGATTATTTTAAAATACTAGCAAGATCCAGGCTGGATGGTCACACGTGCGACATCGTGTCGGCATGCGGTCGTATGGATGTCTTCGATAGATAAGGGAGATCTTAAGATTGATAGTAGAGTCAGTAGAGATATTCGTATCGCTTTGCAATGTTGAGAAAAAAGTTGAAGATTTTGCCTAGAAACTTTTCTAGGTTGACACAATTTCGATTGGGTTCGATATAATTTTATTAAAATCTTATGGTGTTTCACAAGTCACAACAAATGTTGAAAATTCAATGAATAGGTACCTACTGTGACTTACTCCACAAAGATTATATCTAGGATCAATACTTCAACCTTTACCATGACACTGCAAATTAACAAAAAATCTATATTATTTAAAGTCAACGCAGGTGTTTACTTTCACTTGAGCGAGAGCCCAATTATTTTCAGTCGATACGTTCAATAATTTCAATAAAAAAGCCGCTCACGATAACACGCGGTCCTCATCTTCGGGTTAAAAAAAAACCTTTTCATCTTCGTTTTAAAAAGGTTTTATTTATCTTGGTCAATTTGTTAATGCCACTCGAGCTTTCCGGTAGCTGTGTAATTGAATCTTCTGGTTTTTGAAGATTTATATTGCTCATTTTATTGAGCTACCGTCCTCAGATTAGCGGCCCTATTTGATGCGTGGCGAACTTAATTTGGTTTTGTCTGAAGATATATTTTTATTAGTTTCCTGCAGTACGCCGCCGGTTGTAATGATGAAATTGATAAGTAAATGCGGTGTGTTCGTTGACCAGTAAGTTTTTTAATTTACCAAGACTAAGTAGAGCAATGTCGTCGTTGTTTTGTATATTCTTTTATTATCATTTTGACAGTTGCCTAGCATCTCAAAGCTATCCAAGGGTTGCCTAGAAAGTAACTCGTACGCTATCTGCATACATTTTATTGGTCACAATGACTGAGATTAGAGCGACGTGGAAACGGCAACAGTGCACAGTCGTAGCATAAAATGAGAATAGCTGGCTTACTCATTTCATACGAGTATATTCTTGACATGGTGCTCGTACATCACAGTGTTTTTAAGACCTTTGCATAAGTAAATCCATCTACTTAATAGTTCTTTCTGTCTTTTTGTTACTGTCTTCAGAGTCTGTAAATAATTGATTTGTTTGGTAATAATATTTGTTCTACCTTCGCTAAAAATACCTTGATTTAATATTACAGTTGTCTCCTGATAAACCGACAAACACCTCTAAAAAGATCTAAAGTCTATTTCGCATCTACGAACCGTATGAGTTAAGTCTTCATCAGGTAAGTACTTATTATTTGAAAGCAGTGAGCCACTGATTTGCTCCGTGTGCTGTGGTTCTCTGGTGTAAAGTGTCCGACGCGACACAGTGACCCGCGGATAGGATCGAAGGACGACGCGACGCGACGATCGCGTGAGATATCCGTGGCACGTCCGCGTTCGCTCTGCCCTCACGATCTGTGACCGTTATTTTAATTTATCTTATGTTGCGAGTATGTTTGTTTCATATGTAGCTAAGCAAGAGCTTGTGCTCTATAGACAGCATGTCATCTAGAGACAACTTAATAACATAGTATTTAGTAAGCAATTCCAAAGCATCGCGACAAAAGAAAAAGTTGCGACAGGTTAGTTAGCTACTGAAGATTTGACTCCTAAACCATGGTAATGCCATCGTAATGCAATGCAACCATGGTAATGCACCGGTACACCTAGTAGACAAAGTTGCAGAAACATTGCCATTCAATCAAAAACAATTCTATAACGGAAACTTGCGAAAGGGGCGTTCGTGCCTGAGACTAATTGAGCACAATTACTATGAAATAAAAACATTACCAAATCGCATCGTTTAGTGCGCGCTATCGACACCTCCGATCTCGCGTGCCTGCGGACTCTGATTGAGACGAAATACAAACACGCTATTGGACAATGAAAATTGAATAGGACTTATACAGCCTATCCTTAGTTACGTTTACCTGATTTTGAATCTCAAGGGATCCTTGGGTATTCAAACTTATAACATTGAGCTTACTGAAACAAGTAGGTTTTATATTTCGGAGTAGATTGGTAAAGTAAAGTGCCTTCACGCAGGTCATGCGATCGGTAGGCGTATTTGCAAAGTACCCTAAAGTGAAATCGTTCGAGTAGTTTACCGATAGCTTGCTTAAGGGATTCCCATAATTTATAGTTGCATCATTGTTCCGGGATGGTTTGTTAGGTAGTTAAATCCTGTAAAATGTGAAGAGAAACTTTTTTATTTAGCATTTTATTTTTTCATCGCAGCAATTTTCGCATTCTTAAAACTACACACGTGTTCAAGTGTTCTTCGAATTTTTGTTACTGCTATCCAAAGAGAGGATAAATTATCACGAGCTTAAATCATCAATTAATCGGGAATTTCAAGCCTTCACTTCGACAGCGCCTTTTAAAACTTCAATTACGCGATCACAACGGACCGATGATTTCGTTGTTTGTGTAATTTTCATAAAATCATCACCTATCCACCTATGGTAAGCTCGTTATCATAATTTCAATTTTTGCCGCCACATAAAAAACGATGGTGTTAAATTGAATTCTGGGAGCACAAAGTCTTGCAAATAAGAAACGAAGGCGCGAAAATTGGTCGAAGCACCGTTTAAAGTATCGTTAAGGTGGTTAAGGCTTGTCCAGAGTGAAAATATTGTAATCGCATCGGCTCTAAAGAACGGTCGGTGTTGTTTACGAGCGGCGGAAACTTGCCCACAATTATTCGGATCGCTGATTTAGTTCATTATCATGCATACTCGGAATCCAGGGGTGGGTTTCCGAAAGCGCAGAAGGCTGGATCGCCTTTCAATTTATTTTACCTATGTACGTACCTACTCATAACTTTTATTCATTATCGTAGTACTTTGACTTTCTCCAAAGAAATCACGAATGCTTTACTTACTTACTTACTTACTTTGTTAGAAACGATAGGCCGTTATTTAAAAAAATATCTAACGGGAAGCTCTCTAAATCTTATAATGGAAAGAAGAGATGTATTTGATTTTATATGTCAATTGCTTTTAAAAGGGTTGAAAGAAAATTACTCGTAGTTATCATGAGACTTAATTAGGTCTATAGTAATTTTCCATAATTAAAACCATCACAGACCGTCAATCCGGTAAAATAGGAATGCGAGAAGAGTGAAAATATCGGGTCTGTGCTTATAGAGTAAACAAATTATTTCTGGTTACATAAAGACTACGTTATATATAACATGAAAAATATCTTTTAATGACAACGTCACGAGAATGATCCAGAGTCGATCGGACGAACAAATATACCGATGAAAGTATGTTCATAATACTTCCTGATAAGTAGGTATCTACATACCATCTAACTTCGTGAAATTACGGCATCCTTAAAAACGAGCATGTTTAGGAGCAAGTTTAGGAGTGACTCTAGGCTTATACCCCATGGTATCTTAATTATTAAGGTATGAATAATTGATGAAGTCAGAGTCAACTTTTAGAAAATTATTGAATCATGCTGATAGTTTTTCTCTGTATACTAGATACTAAAGTAAAGGTTCTATTTTGAGGTGTATTGAGTGCTGCTTGGAGACTGATGATGGAGATGACTGCGATAGTCTTATTTAGTTAGTCCCCCTGCTAACTAACAGAAGAGCTAGTAACAGAGAAGGAAAACTTGAAACAAGCCCGGCTCGGTGCCAGCCGTTTCCGTGGGTGCCTGGAAAGGCCTGCACTATCAAACATAATCCCAGGCAGAGTGGCGTCAGTGGAGAGGAAACTTCACCCACCTCAGCTTGCTGGAGTGACTCCATGAACGAAAGTTTTCAATTACAAATAACTCTCTGTAACTTGACTGATGGCACCTAAATCATCTTGAATCATAAAAATCAATGATGATTGTACAGTATTGTTACTCTGATGATAGTGAGCTAGTGTCCAGTTTACTGCCGCGTCTGGGTACTAAAGATAAAGCTACAATTTTACGACTTATTTATGGTTTAATTAGAGAAAAGTCGCTCAGCCATGTTGTAAAACCACGGTAGTCGATGATATTGCATATCTTAAAATAATTTCTAAAACATATCTCTCAGTGCAATGCTTTTACAGTCATAAGCACGTGTCTGGCTGCAAATCCATTGCAAGAGTTGCAATAAACTAACGTCTTGAAGACGCCAGAAACTGGTACTAAAACAAAATTAAATAATATGGTTGCTATGGTTTTTAGCTATGTTGGTAAGAAAAAGCTTATTGTACTGTAAGGTTCACTAAAATAGGTTCTACGCCAAAAAGAGAAGAAAAAACTCGTGAAGGTATTTTAATTAAGCTTCGGGTCAGTTTTAGTTCGTACCAAAACACTGACCTGAAGGTATTTTAAAGGGTAACATATCAAGAATTTTATGGGGCTGTAATGAGAGCAACCAATACCTTTACGCAATTAAAAGCATTACTCAAGGTGCTTACGGGTTTACTCGATTTTAATCGACCAAGATATACTCACAATGCTCACAAATTAAAATTCAGTAGCAGTATGTAATTGATCCTTAAAACTCGAGCAAATCTGTTCGTTCAGGTGATGGTGACATTTACACTATTACACCGATCATAAGAATTTGACATGATTGCATACATTCATAAGTTCACGTTCATTTACAAATAAACATTGATGTGTCAATAATGGGCTATTAAAAACTTACCCTACTTTTGTAGTCCTTGCTCAGAAATTCGTCGAAATTCGAAATCAAATGTCACGGTAACTGGGTCGAATTGTGACGGCGGTGATCACGTACGTGATAGTAATGTAGATGGAAATGATTGATTTTGGGTCGAAAATGGCGGCAATCATCTGCGGTTAGACGTGCCTGGTTTGCAGCTGGCGAAGTGTCAAGGATGAGGTCTTGATTAGATATCTACTACATAAAGATATTTACCTAATAAATGAGACAGTGACCCTTATTCTGTTTTTCTCGGACTTGGGTTAGGAGGAACTGGCACCTAAATTCACCTAGCATGTAAGACCTTTCACCTTGTGATTGTATTGAGTAAAAATATTTTTGGCTTTAACTTGATTGTAGTTTTGCCGGACTTACTAAAATCCTTTTTGTATATATACATCAAAGTCTTAATTCGAATTACATTTTTAAATGACACTTCTAAAATTTCCTAAATAGACGTGTTTGAGGCTTTTGCCTAAGAAAATCTACCTCGATCTAACGCGAAAATAAAGACCTCTGTGGCGCAGTGGTCTGCCTGAGACCCAGAAGGTTGCGGGTTCGATTCTCGCTGCGGGACAATGATGTTTGTTTGATCTGCAAGTATTTGTCTCGGGTCTGGGTATTTTTCTAAGTATAATATGTATGTATTTGCAAAAAAAAAATGTGTATAAGTACCTGGTATATCAGTCATGTGGTACCAATAACACAAGCTCTGCTTACTTTGGGGCTAGATGACGATGTGTTAAATGTCCGGCATTATTTATTTATTTATTTAATTCAATAAAATAACAACATGACAATTTTAAATTGTTTTAAAACAGTAATTTAAAAATGTTACTCTAATTTGGACTTTGGTAGGCAAAATATAGATCGTTCGTATTTTACAAAATTGTAGTTAGTCATAGAAAACAATAAAATCACCAGCAATGTACAAAATGTCGTCGTATCAATTACGTTTAAAAAACTAAAAAGAAAACCGACTGCATTAAATATAAAAAAAAACTAGCGAATTGTGAACCTCCTCATTTATTTGATTTCTCACCTGTTTTGGTATTTTATCGTTTTTCGAAATTCGTAGACTGGAAAGGTCAAAGCGAAATATGTAATTTCGTTTACTTGTATGACATATTTTTTCCAGCTAGCTGGAACCAACTGAATGAACTAAACCTATTTTCATGAAATTTCTATAAGAGCAATCGGTAAGCATATCCATTAAAAAAATATATCTTCTTCTCTTCTAATCGGTTCATCGAACAATGCACACAACACCATCTACTCCCAAACTAAGCATAGCTTGTATTATGGTGACTAGATGACTGATAGAATACTTATATATTGTTAAATACATACTTATAATACTTTATAACACCCAGACGCAGAATAAACACCATGTTCTTCTTACAAATGTTTATCATGCAAGGCAGAGCTACTACAAACTGAGCAAACAGTCAAACATAAAACCGAATTGAGAACTTCCTCCTTGGTTTGAAGTCAGGTAAAAATAATATAAGATAAGATAAAATAAAATAAAATAAGATGCTTGCAATCTTCTTCTATATAATAAAATCAATTGGTAGAACTTCCTCCTTGGTTTGAAGTCAGGTAAAAATAATATAAGATAAGATAAAATAAAATAAAATAAGATGCTTGCAATCTTCTTCTATATAATAAAATCAATTGGTAGAACTTCCTCCTTGGTTTGAAGTCAGGTAAAAATAATATAAGATAAGATAAAATGAAATAAAATAAGATGCTTGCAATCTTCTTCTTTCTTCTTCTTCTTCGGCGAGTGAGTAAATATAAAAAAAATGCTTGCTTTTTTATTTATTGATTCTGAGGCGGTACGAAGTTTGCTGGCTAGTCAGCTAGTATTTTTATATAACTATTTGATTTGATTAAATAACTGAAGTTGTCAAGATGTCCTAATTAGGGTCACGAGGTTACCGCCAATGTATATTGAGAAATAACACTAATCGAAGTTGTAAATCTCGTCTATTGTACGTAGGTAGATACTATATAAAAAGTGCATAAGTGCTTGATTTAAGCCTGTATAAACATTGACCCATCGAGTTTCACAATTTGAGATTAATTCAATCAAGATTATGACCTGCACTCGAGACGTTTTAATTCAATTTCCATGACATCGCAACTTTAAAGTTTCTCTTCGCATTAAGATTTCAGTTTTATTGAAAGTTGATTACAGAATAATGAGTGAAGGGATACCATTCTTGCCCGACTGTCGAAAGACGGTTATAAATTGTGTCTGAAATTGTAAAACCCACGGTCTTACTTTATTAACGCCTCTCAATTTTGGCTAATAAATACTGCTTAAGATTCACCCAGTCACTATTTGTCTTCTTCTTCTTCTTCTTTGTTTATGGCATGTGACATAATAATGCCAATTTTGCCAGTGTCAAGTGTTTATGTTTGTTTATAGTCAATTTGTTTGTTTGTCTTAGTCGATGGTCAATTGTCAATTCTAGACGTCGAGCGGAATGGTCGTCTAGAATTTTCTTAGGATTCCTCGTCGTTCAAATCACATTGCACCACAATACACATATAATTCAATTATCCATATCCGTCCTGTAGACACAATTTATTACTGAAAAAAATTACAGAATAAAACATGCAATAAAACGGGTAAAAATATTATATTAGCAAAGCAATTACTCCATGAAATGATAGACGAAGAATCAAGACGTCCTACTAATAAATAATCTACTCACTTGACATTGGCAAAGTTGACATCACTATGACACATGCCATTAACGAAGAAGCAGTGTTTAGGCCGATAACCTTTACAGCAGGTATATTTTGGATCGGTGCCTGTATATACAGACACAGACAAGATATCACTACTTGATGAAGGGACGTGAGCAACTGCCACAGGTTCGATCGATTTGAAATTTGGTATCCTGTTCGACGATCAGCGATCGACGTAAATTCTAAGATCTGTGCTTCTTAAATTACATTACAATGAGCGGTTAGAGCGGTTCCCTGTTTATGTATAATAACTATTATGTTTAAATATTCCCCGGCGAACAATCTTCAAAATATTTAGCACACCTCAATCGAGAACGAATATGGGTCTACAAGTATCTTCCGCGCGAATTCGTCATGAATTGAATGACATTAATACAAGAAATCCTAATTTATATGTTTTCGGTTACACTCTGCGTACCTTTAAAAATAAAATATTGAGGCTCCTTGGCTTCACCCCTATTCCTATAGGTTTAGTATCTGTTTATCATAGAGTCCATTATGGTGAATGTTGGCACACGATAACTGTCATGCATATCGGAAGTGTATCATTTTATCACGAACTAGCTTTTTAAAGGAATTGTAGCTTAAATCCTTCCCCGGGATGCAATTTATCTCCTTGCCAAATTTTATTGATAAGTTTCAAACCAATCACTTAACCACCCATTAAAAAGATTCTATACAAACATTCACACCTTATTTTACTCCTTTAAGAGGGTTATTTTGAAAAATCCTGACACGTGTCCATTTATTTTGCAATTTAAGTATTCAAACCAAGTTTCTAAGAAATCACACCACCCGTTAAAAAGTTCCCATACAAACTTTGACACCCCATTTTACCCCTTTGTTAGAGTTATTTTGAAAAGTCCTGAAACACGTGTCCATTTATTTTGTATTTTATTTATTCATATCAAGTTTCAAGTAAATCGCACCACGCGTTAAAAAGTTTCATACATTGGTTTTCACCCTCTTACGGGTTGAATTTCTAAAAATCCCGCCTTGTTGAGTGGTTTTGCTGTAAAAGAAAGCTATCTTCCAAATGTCAGCTTTCTAGCTTTAGTGGTTTCGGCTTGGCGAAGATGAATCAGTCAGTCAGTCAGGTTACGCTCTTTTATAGGTATAGATAACGTTGTATAATGTTAATATGTATGATGTGTGTGTGCTTAAATAAATATTGCAAGAATATGCTAACCTTGGCCTGAAGCTGCAGCACATTGAATCTAGAGAATACCCAACTTACAGCAAAGGTATCTGTTTGGGCTTATCGTAATGGCCTCAACGAATAGGTTATACAACATGATAGATATATTATATTGTGTAAGTTATATAAATTTTAAATTTTTACTTGTTATTCATTCACATGACCAATTGAATAATAATTACGTTTTGGAACTAAAAAAAAACCGATTTAATTTATATAAAAATAAGATATTTCGTTTACATGTCATCCAAGACATGTTTTTTCTAGATATTTTGATTTAAAAACCAAACTACTAAACCGATTTCGATTAAATTTCTATGGAATCGGAACCAATCGTCCATTCACAACCAAAGTAGGTATATCCATTCACATATTTTTTGAAATCGGTTCATAAATGACGGAGTTATGACGTAAAAAACATAAAAACTATTAATAATTCTATCCTATCTATGTGAATAAATATACTAAATTCTGATACTGAAAAAAAAAATACAAACGAATTGAGAACCTGCATTTTTGAAGTCTGTTAAAATACTATTTATTACAGTACATTTTCTGTACTTTGTACAGAGAGATACAAAGATGAAAGCGCGCGATCGGATCGAAATTCTAAAAGCTCAATATGTTTATTAACATGAGTGTTGACATTCCCAGCTCCCGGAATCGCTTAGCTCAGCATGATGTCTGTATAATACGACTGTAATACGATACAGTAATATTTTTCTATAACCGCTCTGCCCCCAGCAACACCGATTAAAATGTAAAGCCGGCCTGCATTCACCAATTAAAGTGGCATCTGTTAGACCGAAACACGCTTCGAGCGGTCTCAGATATTACTTATTTTTAGCGTCTGTCTGTCTGTATTTATGCTTTATACGCATATATAAACATAGAACATCCAAAAGCCCACACAAACATTCACATATATCATTTTAGTAGGATGTTGATTTTTTATAGTTTTGGTATGTGGGTAAAGTCTAGTAAGTATCCATTTCGTGATGCTTTTCGTTTTGCTGTTTACCCAATTGCGTTAAAGGCTTTAAGTACTATGTAGTATTGGATATTTTTAACCGACTTCAAAAAAGAGGAGGTTAAAAAAAGGTTGTTTTTTTATGTTTGTTACCTCGTAACTCTGTCCTACATAACCGATTTTAAAAATGCTTTATTTGTGAAAGGATATATTTTACGATTGGGTCCATATAAATTTCATCAAAATTGGTTCGTTAGTTTGCTTTTTAAATCAAAATAGCTACGCTATATATAGCTATATAGCTACAAAATAGGAAAATACGTCTTCCAAGTAAACGAAACATCGTATTTTCCTTTCCTGTGACTTTACATCGGTGTTTACGAATTTCGAAAAATGATAAAGTACTAAAACGCGTAAAAAATAAGCGTACTAAAAATAAAAACATATTAACCGACTTAAAAAAAAAGAGGAGGTTCTCAATTCGGTTGTACGTTTTGTTATAATTAATGAAGTCGGTTTTCTTTTTAGTTTTTAAAACGTGTATATATTACCATGGGTAAGCAAAATAACATTTAACTTTAATAGACTATCCTGGTTAATAGAAGCACTAGGACCATACAGTTACATAAATAATAATAATCATCCCGGACATTGTTACACAGCATCATCTGGCCCCAAAAAAAGCAGAGCTTGTGTTATGGGTAAATTACTGATATACTAATTATATACCTACTCTTTTTTTGTAAATACATACATAGTATACATAGAAATACCAACCCGAGACAAATACTTGCAGATCATACAAACATTTGTCCCGCAGCGGGAATCGAACCCGCAACCTTATGCGTCTCAGCCGGACCTTAGACCACTGCGCCACAGATGTCGTCAAATAAATATAGGTAGGTTGAAAATTCTCTGGGCTTGATTCGGTGTAACGTCCAAGTGCTAATTTAGGGTTGTCATATTATCGTTGTCAAATGACCCTTTTATCGGGATACCGTCCCGGCTTTTAGTCGCTATTAATCTTTGTAACAGGCCGTGCCATCGATCATGTATTGGAAAACAACAGTATTATATTCTTGTAATATATCGGTTGAATGCTCATGATTACCACGCCTTATCGAGCTTGTTCAATTAGAAGCATGTTATTTTTATTTTGTTATTTTTCAGTTACTACCTTAAAGAACTGTTTCTCCACGTACGAAATTATTAATATCCCGAGTGCGAGAACTAACCTCCTGAGTGAAGCGCCATTCACGCGAGCCCTTCGTATCATCAACAGCTTATGTGAATTTGATGAAATGGATATATTTATTTCTAGTTTGGCAAAGTTCACAGATGCTTTATGTATTATGTGATTCTGTTGTCGTGTTGGTATTCCTACTGTTAAGACAATGTAATTGTAATAATAAAAAAAACGTAATTTTACAATTACAATCAACGGGTAAGTATCAATAAAAGAGAAAAGAAGATGAGATGTATAGATTGTGTAAGATCTTCGTACTGAAAATCAAACCAATTATGTTCAGTAATTAATTATTTTTAGCCTCATTAAAACAAAGACGGCCTCTGTGGTGCAGAGGACGAAGGCCCGTCTGAGACGCAGAAAGTTGCGGGTTCGTTTCCCGCCTAGTGACAAATGTTTGTATGATTTTCAACATTTATCTGGGTTATAGGTCTTTTTCTATGCATAATATCTACTTATAATGTACATACTTAGTTATAAAAAAAGTATATGCCCATTTCATCTCCTAACCGTTTAGAAACTTTCAGGGTCCTGAAGCAGCAGAAATAATAATATATAATAAGTCCGAATTTAACCTCATACTCTGACCGCCATATAGTAACAGCAATGGTTATACAAAGGTACAACTGGCCAACAGATAGCCATTATATTAGTGCCTAAATATTCAAATCTGTTGAATTCGAAAGGGCATCGTTCAGGGCATTCGAGCATGGCGGCGCCGATATTCCAAAGAGAATAAAGGAGTTGGTCGTTATCTAAGGAATGCTTGCGCACTGTGACTCACGGCCACACCTGACGATACCAGGAGCCTACGAGAGGCATTGCTGGGCCCTGACTGAGAAGTATTGCATTTTCTGACAATAGCTGAACTTTGACCCAGACACAACCGCGTCCAAACATCGTGACTAATCACTTTTTTATTTGGATAAAAACGTAATTTTGCTCTCATGTTCTTTTTTGGTCACGGCAATGTTATGTTACAGCTTAGAAGCAGCCATCGGTGTGATTGGTACTTACCTAATTACCTACTTGGGAATCTTACAGGTTTTTAGTAGGCCGAAGTGTGCCCTTGAAGAAGTACCTATGTTTAGAAAAATGCGCGAAATCTTTGTCGGAGGTTAAGTGCCGGGAGTAATCCTCCAGCCGCCCCTGTTGAATTCCAGCCACGATGCATTTGCCCAATGCCTTTACAAACCTAATTGACATCTTAAGACAATACATAAAGCGTAGGTACTTGTTTATTAGTTTAATTGTTATATTATTTTGTATAGGTATGATTAATACTAATTATTACCTACTTTCGCCCATTTTGCTTCTTTAGGCTTAGATTCACTGAAAAAAACTGTTTTTGTACAATCGAGCTGGCAAACAAGCTTACGGACCACCTGAGTTAGATGACCTCTGTGGCGCAGTGGGCTAAGACCCGGCTGAGACGCAGAAGGTTGCGGGTTCGATTCCCGCCGCGGACAAATGTTTGTACGATCTGCAAGTATTTAACTCGGGTCTGGGTGTTTCTATGTATAATATGTATGTAGTATATCAGTAGTAATATATAAGTAGTATATCAGTCATGTGGTACCCATAACACAAGCTATCCTTACTTTGGGGCCAGATGATGCTGTGTGAAATGTCCGGGATTATTTATTTATGTATTTAGTTATTCCGTATGTCAAAATGTACTGAGTTTTGACAAACGGAAGCCGGAAGCCATTTTGCGGATGACTGGAAGATGATTGAGAGACTGTGCCTTATATGATTTAGTGTAGGTATAAGTTCCTTTGTATTAGGTATTACATTGCTAATATGATTTTTTAGTTACCTACGTTTCTCTTTACTTTTTTTATTAACTCTTATTTTTTTCACCTGCTGTTCTGTGTTCCTATTTTTACGCATTAGATATTATCTGTTATGTTAAAATGAGGTATAAATAAACTGAATTGAAATGAATTTTAAAACTATGTACAAATATAAAATCTTTAAACATTAGATTGGTAGGACATCATTTGGACCTGGACCTATTTGGGCGCACACAGGGTCGGTCGATCGTGGGTGTGTGTTTTGGTAGGTAGGTAGGTAAAGTTTTTAGGTACTTCTGTCTGGGTGGGTGCCTATAACATTTCGTTTTTATTTTATTTTTTACTGTATTTATTACATATCTTTACTTTCTATTCTTTGTGTGTGTACCCACCAAATAAATGTCTATTCTATTCTATTCTATTCATCATCATTACCCGCCTCATTAGCCTTTATCTCGTTAGGTGGGGTCGGCACAACTGGTTCTTTTCTTCCACTCTCGCCTGTAATTCATCTCCATACTTACTCCTTTCATACCCATCTTACCCATGATCCATCCATCTTTTCTTAGGCCTACCACTATTCTTATATACAAAATAAAACCCATTATCCATCTAGTAATATGATTTTCTTCTTCTAGAATTTCTTCTGGATGCGAAGAGAAGAAATTCTACGCTAACCTCCTCATATTTTCTCTTACTATATATTCTATTACTCCTCATATTTTTTATCACTGATAAAGCAAGGTATTGAACTAATTAAAGAATGTCTAAGTAAATAAAAGTGAAACTTTCGTTATTAACTACGTGCATAACAAAACGTGAAACGATTTTAAACACTGCATCGGAATTGGCTCACATTTCACAGTAGGTACACGTTTGGATTGAGTTTTGTGGTCAAACAATCGACTTTATCCGGGAGGTTACCGACGTTAATTTCACACTACATTTGTGTAATGTAACGAAATAAATAGAAATAAAGTCACCTACTTGCTTGTGTGAGCGTGACGATGCCTTTATGAGGTAGAAAAGTTTTGTGGTCAATTAGGGTCGTAAGGTATAAATTGAATAATGTAATATATCTAAAATACAATGTACATTAGTTATATTTTATTAATGTTATATTTACAAAAAACAAAAGATTGTCTAACGTATTTTGATCAGAGAATCTTTTGGTAATATAATACAACATCTATCTATACTTTCAATAAAAAGGTGATTTGTGTATGTATGTTCCCTATAGATTCCAAAACGGCTGGACCGATTTCGATGACATTTTAGGAAATCTTCAGATTGGCCTAGCGGGTGATCCAGTGAAGTTTGGTAGCGATCGGATCAACAGAACTTTTTATTGTTTCAATAAAATTTTGTATGGATGTAATATAAAGATTGTATATAAAGTAATTACTACTCATATATTATACAATTTATAATTGTAGTTAGTAGATATATTTTATGATTTCAGGCAAGATCTAAGTACCTACCAATTTTGAAGAATTAGATAAACAAACGAGACTTTTTATCTTTTGGTCCAGATACCAACAATACAGATCTAGCTTGTACGCAAGCCGAGCGGCAACAGGCATTCTTGGCCGCACACCGCATGAAGCGGTACGATGGCCAAATATACCCAAACTTCGAAGTGACACCCCCCTGGTTTAGGACCCTGTATAACCTATTTCATCCGAGCCAACCTACCTTAGATCTTAAATAATGATAGGTGATGTGCAATTTGTAACCTAACCATTAAAATAAGAAAAATGTTTTCTATTGTTCTTGTGACGATATCGCGACTCTGATACTTGAGGGGTATAGTGCAACTGATAGAAATTGATCAGTAAAACAGCATCAGCTCGCTTTTCATAAAAATATTATTCAGTTTATACGAGTATTATAGACCTTAACTATTGTTAACTGAATTTGGACGTTGTTTGTTTGAATATTCTGTGTATAAAATGTATCTATGTATTTACAAAAAAAAGTATATACGTAGTATATCAGTCATGTGCTTCCAATAACACAAGCTCTGCTTACTTTGGGGCTAGATGATGCTGTGTGAAATATCCAGTATTATGTTATTATTTATTATATTTAGTCTGGTTCCTGGTACATACAACTTTTGCGAGTAATATTATTGTGCATATGCATTTTAATGGCTACATTGGCTTGCAGGTCAAATAAAAAACTAAGCTGACTGTTTGCTGATTGACTCTTTAAAATACGAGCTCGAAATTCAATGGTACAAACCATTGACTCAATCGTCGAGGTGGCCATCCGCAATTTCAAAAATCCATCTAAAGATTGCAACGTTCGATTGTTCAGCGATTTATCGGTTTTCGTTTTACGTAATGATGTCGGTTGTCATTGATTATGGGTCATTCGTGCGCCGCCGGGGCTCCGAGCGAACCCGCTGCGTGCTGCCTCGATACTTGTTCCAATTTGTTTGTCTTTGGGTTGGGTAAAGCAGAATGTTGGTATTTATACCCTGATTTACCCTAATTATTAGTCACTATTTATTTCTGGACCTAACCTTCATTTTACCTTTCAAACCTATATTTTACCCGCTTTTATTCTTTAGGGCTTAGACTAAGATCGAATGATGAACTGTCTTCAGATAAACAATGAAGGGTTTTATTCACTTTAATGTTTAATCCTATTATTATAATTATGATATATCTCCGAATAAGGCAAAGAATCGTAAAATATTGATCGCAAACTAGTTTTCTGCCCGCGGCTTCGCTCACGTAGTACCTACATGAAAAAGTTGACATGTATGCTATTCTAGGGTACAGACTACATCTATACCATATAACTTTTAAAACTATCATGGTTTTGCACATAATTTTCACTCAAAACGGGATATTTACCATGATATATGAGTTTTTCTGCTTCTCGATATTTCGGCACAGTTGCATGCGCCGAGATAAACTGTTATATCATGGTAAATATCCCGTTTTGAGTGAAAATAATGTACATCTATACCATGTTTCATTCAAATTCGTAAGTCGTTACGGCGTGATGGAGTCACAAACATATAAACAGCGTTTCATCCACCTAAACTAGATGGCGCCACTGGAAAATAAGAACGTTATCGATGCGTTTTGGAATTGGCTATCAATATTTTACCTGATTCTGAAATTTATAAAAAAACATCGATAATAATTATTTCAATTACGCCATCTATTAAAAAAAATTCTAGTTCCAATATGAACAAGAATGTTGATCCAAGGACCAAGGCATACAAAATACAGTACAAAATTCAGAGTCTTCAAAGTAAATATTACTACAAATTGTACCAACATGGTATGCGGACATCGTACAGTGCTGGATCACGAAGACTGGCTCGTTTAGTGGCAGTCACCGTAAGCCGGATGACCTGTGATATATTTAACGCGGAGCAGGGCGTGGCGACGCGTGCCGAGACTAGGCTTAGGGGAAAGGGGGGATATTGAAGGGACAGTGCAGTTTTGTGTGGTGCATGTTAAAGCAGTTGATTGTTCTTTTTAATTATTTTATAATATAATCTTTTGATTTTTATACAAGTTTTTTGTTACTATTGAATTTCAAAATCAACTCACACCATATGACATGAAATTTTTGGTTTGAGTTGACGAAAGACTCATCTTTTTAGTAAGTATGTCGAAGAACCATTCAGTTCACATCCTCATCATGATAACTTTTTCAGTAAGGGCATGAATGAAAATATATACACATATTTTGTATATAGATACGTAATAGAATAGAATAGAATAGTATTTATTTGCAACAGCAAGATAATAATTTAGTTACAATAAAATAATAACAATAATCATAATATCTAAAAGTTATTGAATTTTAAAGCTATTCGAGAGAAACTCTTTAGTTCCCGCTACGTCCTATGATCTGTTCTGTACGTCAGGAAGAGTGGCCAGCGTAGCCCGTCGTGCGCCATCGGGCCAGGTATTGATAAATCATCGACGGGCCACGCGCGCCCGGCGGCAAACTGCGCAACCGAAATACACGTACATTTCTAACTAGATAGCAAGTAGATTGTTGGCATTTTAAGACAGTTTTTAGAGTTCCATAGCCCAATCAAACCCTTATAATATCCATAAGATCATCAGTCCTTCAGCTCAGTCCATATGCCATTTGGCAATACAAATACTTCGCTCTTAGCTTTGTTTTCATTCTTTTACGAAATGATTAATTTGTAAGAAAATGACAGGAACCGCAATTTTTCAGCTTCATTTACTTGTAAAGCACCCTCCACTTCGAATTAGCCACTACAAACGCCACTATAGTTTCTGTTCTACCAGTTACTTATTCTAAATTGAAGCTTAAACTGACCGTGCACGACCCAAATTAGTCTAACACGAAAATTGTATCAGTTGGTACAAACGAGTTGATAAAACCTACAATCTGTTTATTAGCTCATGGAATTGCTCGTGCCGAGTATTGAAAAATGACTTCTTTGACATGGTAATAAAGTCACGCATCAGTCACGTTAGTATCATATCCACACATTTTGATCTTTCCGCAGGAGTCAACAGAAAGTAAACAGAAAGTAAGTAGTAAGAAAGTAAGTAGTCTTAACCCTAGCATAGCTTAGACAAGTTCCTTTCTGTATATTTCTGTCCTAGGCACTTTCTGTTGGCGTTCACGCTTGCGGATCGACCAAATTCTATGAATACGACATTGGCTCGTGATAAGTCACGTGACTGATGCGTGACTACTGCTGTCATTTTCATACATTTCGTTCTTTTCGCAAACGTAAACGAAAGTGGTGTTGTCTAGACCACATGTAAGGCCGTCAAGGATTAATAATCACAGAATTAGCTAGCGTAGAGCTTAAGTATGGACTGTCCTTATCCTTGTCTATGAACGATGGCAACAGATTTAAATATATATAACCTTTGTGTATTTCGGTATTAATTAAAGTATGTTTAGGTATTTAGGTACGTAACGACACTTAGGTATGTATGTGTATCACGGAATAAGAATTAAGATCTTTAGTAGAAATTATCGATCTGTTCATCGAGAATGCCCTACAACATGCGTAGGCGCATGACAGCCCCTATCTTAATTAAACCTTTGTATTTACTAGCTGTAGGTTCCTAATTGTATATTAATAGATACAGTCTTGCCGATGTCGGCTCGATAAAGGTTAAAGGTATTTGGTTCACAACGGAATTTAGTCTTAATTTATCGGTAAATGTAGTTAAATCGTGCGTCTCAGAGTAGGTAGATTTACGCCTCTTGATTTAATCCAAAGATCATTGAGAGCAACATACCTAGTTTTGAATACTCTCAATGTTAATTACCTATAGTCATTATCATATTACTTTCAAAACACGGGTTTTTACTATAGCTTGCTCACGCTCGAGCTCGCGGTTCGCACTAAAGCTGACCGCGGATAAAACTCACCCTGATGAAGATTCTCTAGATGAATTAGAACAGTGTCATTGTCTCTATCGACAAAATAATACGTGAGTAAAAGCCTGTGTTTCTTAAAATGTATAAATGTATATTGGTTCAAAACGTTTTGAAAACTGCTGACGCATCTTAAAAAGCTCATACGAAATTGTTTAACTATAAAAACGGGCCTTAATAATGAATAAACACTTGTAGCAATAACATTACACTGTCCATGCTATATCTAACATCTAGCGGTCGTCTAGATATGATATACACTTTCTGTTGACATAAGACACTTCCGCACAGGTATAGGAAGGTAAGGCAATAGATAAATAACCTGAAAATGTTTTAAGCTTGTTGATATTTAGAATTCCATTAGAATAAACAAACAGATAATATTTTAGATGAATTCAAATAACTTCTAGCGACAATAATCGGGGATCCGTAAATCTTCTAAAACTCTGCAGTTTCTCTATCTTCAGAATGGTCATAAAAAGGAGCATATCGACAACCGATACCATCGCTTAGTGAATTACCGTTGGGGCAGGCCATTATTTGCTGGATTCAAGGAGTTATACTTGCTGGATAAGTCTATGATGGATGGGCTTTGAAAACGATATCCAACAAAATAATTGGGAAAAATCCTTCTAAGTAAAAACAAAAAAAATGAAAGTAGGGTGCAGTCTGTAATATTTTCTTGAGCATTTTACTCCTGCGATGTTACGCATAGTAACGCGTTGCTATGAGAGATATCTTTTTTAGCATTTCTGAAGTTCGTAACGTTCAGATTTACTATACCATAACCATTTTACTACAATCATCTTTGTCACACGTATCTCTTCTATCTCGTTCTCTATAGCTCTGATCTCGTTGTGGTTACGAAAAGTGTCCTTAATTACTTTAAATATGTAGTTTGTAAAGGACTCTGTAACGTGGGAATTATTTTAGCTATAATGGTGATTGTAGTTTGTGCGTAGACGAAAAGTCCGAAGTTCTTTGTAGATGGTTTTATATATTGAACATCACATATGTATACTAAAGTAGAGTGGAGTAGACCTTCTTCTTACCGTGTTACGGGTGTTAAACCAGTGTGGTGCAAGGCCTCGAAATTAAAGTGAGCTTCAGAGATTTCTTTCGTGCACTTGGCCTATGTCTTCGAACGTTTTAGGTTCTACGGCATACTGGTTTCCTCGGGATGTTTTCCTTCACCGAGAGTATAGTGCACATATTTTTTTCTAGACATCTACCTAGTAAAGTGGATGAAACTAGTATAATGGATTAATTGGTGGTTAATGGGAAGATGGTGATGGGTGACGCGGTGCCGGGTCGGCAGATGGTAGCGCACTGCTTTTACTGCTTTTGCTTGTACTGGCAATTGTACATTTATTTACTTGCAAGGTAAAAATGCAGTATGTTCGGGCTATGTTCGGGTTTACACCGAACACAGTTAGTTCGGTGTAAACCCGAACATAGCCCTTTCAAGCTCTTCCAGCCTGCTCTACATCTCTCTTAGCCATTATTCTGCAGCTTCAGAGAGACTAATGGTCTATCAGTGCTATAATTCAAGGCCGCCTCATTGTCCGGGTCGGCACTATCTGTGCGGTGACAAATTTATTAATGTTCAACATAGTAACGGTGCTTATTAATCTCTCCCGCCGCATCTAATTCGATGAACCTGATAGCTGGTGCGAAAGGATTTCACACTAAGCAATTTGCACCGCCGAGATTTTGAAATCCATGAACCAACATCAAAAATGTCTCGTAAGTAATTTATTATCAGAAATAATTACAGAAACGTACAATTTAATATTCTATAATATAAAATACATGTGAAACAGTTGAGCTATCTAAGGACCGTTATAAACGATCTATAGATAGCTCAACTGATTCAGATCACTGCGAGGGGGTAGCGTTCGTAAGACACTGGCGGCATTGCCACGTTGAATGGCAATGCTTATACGCTAATTTAAAAAACGCGGTGGCCTCCTGTTCCCCTAGGGCCTAGGGTCTCGTAAGTAATATGAATTTTGTAAAAGACAAATCAGCTTTCTAGAAATACAGGTAAATCTACTTTTACAGTAATACTGTCTTGTGCTATGATTTAACTTAATGCAATTTTTGTGAACTAGAACTTGTGGCCTAATTCAGAATATAATTTGATCCCATAAATAAATATGTTATACTACCTACGTAATTTAAATCACCGACTAGTTATTACAAAAATCTTCTGACAAAGAATGTCAGAACGGATACAAATCTTTAATTTAGTTCTGTCGATGTAACAGCATTTGCATGTAGCTAAACAAGGCTGAAACCAATCAGAGTTCTTATCTAACTTTCTATTTCATACGCCTAGCATCCGTTACTCAACCACCTGTTACCAATACAATCGTGTTATTAGTCCGTTACCTGAAGGACTTTGTCGTTGTCTAACTTTCTAACAACGAATACGACACTCTCATAACGAGTCCCAAACTTACGCCGATACAGTTGTATCATCCATTCACTAATGTATTCTCCGATATAATTTATATTCTTGTGCTTATGATGCAAGGCCATCGAAAGTAATTAGTCAAGAAGACCACCTTGGAGGTAATTTTAAGGTTTCCTTACGAAGGACGAGTACATTGCGGTCCTTAAAATGACACATAATTCTTGTGGTTTGTCCAAAAAACACAGTGTTGTGTTTCAAGAATTTGATGTTCATTAAAGTGGATTTAATTGAATGCAATCTCGCTTTCCTTGCCGTCGTGTTTGAGATACTAAAGCCAGGGTTCAGCAAGACATAAACAGGCGTTTACTGTAACCATTGATTTTGTTGACTGCTATATGTATTATAAAAACACTTGAAGGAAAAATAAGTCACAGTTGAACAATAAGTAATTAAAAAACCTGCGAATGCTCACCAAAGGACAATTTTAAAGGCCAACATTATGTCCATATTTTAGGTTGTTATCTACGTAGGTATTTACATTAAAGTACAATTAAAATTTATGTGAAACGGGGAAATATTGTAAGGACAAACGATACTTTTTGTCGGGGAGTTTCGAGGTATTGTAACCGGAACATAATTTTTATCACCTCTATGATATGTAAATTATTTAGACAAGACACCCTAGTTCATGAAAGTCAGACACGACCGTCATTCAAAATTTTAAATAAATATTGCTAGACAACACAGTACCATCTAGTCTCAAACTAATGCCAAGTTTGTATAAGTACCTACTACGGAAACCAAAAGACTGATAGAATACCGATATTTGTTTAATAAAAACAGTAAAGACTTGTAATAATGTACCTGTAATGTAACACACAGACATAAAGAAAACCAACCCCTGTGTTCATCGCACAAATGATTTCCCTGGATAACCCATAACGCAGAGTTAAAACCAACCTATATTCCATTTCCTTCAAAACATACTATTATTGTTAACGCAATATTAATAAGAAAAACTTCAATTAGTACTAATAACCTCGCGAGCAAAGCCGCAGGTGAGTTCTAGTGAGAAATAAATCAAACTTCGGTCTACATGCTCGGTCTGTCTGCCGGTTTCTGTCATCCTGCTTATTTGTACTGTCTAGTAGTATGTATTAATGTCTTCCTGTTTAAGGGTGCCCGGAAACCTGTGAGAAGACGGGCTTATTCCCAGAGTAGTATGTACCTGGTGCGAGTATGTTTCTAGCTACAAAATGTTTGAAAACTATCACTGTAATTGACTCGTGCAAACTTCCTTAAGTCATACGTCTTAAGTCCCTAGGTGGAGTTAGCATAACTTTTTTTTCTTCCACTGTCTACTACCGTTTATTTTCTTAGTAGTCACTCCTTAAGTATGTCAATAAAAAGCTTATGTACACGATATCTTTTTGCACTAGCCCAGAGGCTCTACGAACGCGTCGTGAATAAAATTCGCGGCAATTTCACGCAACACAAACTTCGTGGTCGCTTTTTGCTTGTTATTATGACTAAGCTCGATTATTTCCTAGTTCAGTTAATTGCTCCCATTGTGGACACTCATCGCTTTTTGTACATCGGCTGTCACCTTGCACTTTCGATTTCGCCTACAATTTGAACTGAAATTGACGTGGGCGTCATAGGAGCATGTCTTTGCGAGATCTTAAGGTATTCAAGTTGAATGAATTTTCACAATCAAGTTATTTTGTCTAACTTAAGGTGGTTATTAAAATCAATCTCCGTGAATACATACTTAAGCGAATTATGAATAGTCAGTTATTATGCTTTAGATTAGAACTGCCTTCCGTGTTGCCAAGGTCGCAATTATAGTCTGAGGAGCCTGATGGTAAAAAATGTGTCGCCTCGCCTTAGGTAGTTTATAGATACCCCTTGTATCTACGCGTCTTTTGATAAACAAATTAAATCAACATTCGCAAAAACAGTACTATCCATTAATAAATATGTACTGACCGATATAAATATCTGATTATTAGGAAGTTTTGAAATACAGACAGTAAAGAAATAAATACACACTAAAGTAGCTCAGTACTCAGTAATAAATTATTATTAATAACAATGAGTGGAAGGCGTATGGAAAGTTCCAAGTTGTTTATTTATACGCAAAACATTAAAAATACGCTACGTCCCGTAGACATTGTCCCTACCGCAAACATCGGTAGTAACACCATAAAATATATTAACACGTAAATCGATTCTTACTTCTAAAGAATCAAAGTCCTTAATGACTTATTGACTGAAATAGGAACAACGGTGGTTGTAGATACTTGTTTAACAGTGTACGAGTATAGACGTGTAGTAAGAGAGGATGGTCCCAAGTTCAATCCCTAAGGTGCCCAGGGGGGGACAAAATTTGTATAATAATAATAATAATATAGCCGGACATTTCACACAACATCATCTGGCCCCAAAGTAGTAGCAGCTTGTGTTATGGGTACCACATGACTGATATACTACTTATATATTTATTTTTTTGTTAATACATACATATTATAGGTACATAGAAACACCCAGACCCGAGACAAATACTTGCAGATCATACAAACATTTGTCTCGCGGCGGGAATCGAACCCGCAACCTTTTGCGTCTTAGCCGGCCTTTAGCCCACTGCGTCACACTGAGGTCGTCGTATGAAAACAATATAGCACGAACGGAGGACGGAGCACTCCAATTGTGATAAATAATCTTACAAAATGATGATCAAAGGACATCGATCAATTTTACAATTTGACATGTACACTTGCTTTGCTTGAACAGATAATTGATCACCTTGCACAGGGTCAAACAGAGACCTCAGGGTGAAGTGATGTCGGTCAATCCAACGGTAGGTACGAGTAGGTACCTATTGGCAAGTGACTGGTGTCTCAAAGACGAAGCAAGGTCGAAACGTCCGAAAGTACCTACATAATGACTTTTTTATTGGATTCGTCATACCTACATTTTACAGTACTGTAAAAAACTTTACTAGCTTCTTATTGTAGGTACTTTAGGAGACACAAGAAAGAATAAAAATATAGGTTTAGGTAGCTATTTACAAGGGAAATGTTCTGAGAGCCTATAACCTACGATTGTAATGCAATCACTACTTGCAAGCCTCTTTTACACGAGTAAATCCTTCTTAATAATCCGGTAATATATAAAAAATCTATAAATAGAAATGTCGTTTTCATATTATTTATATTATCATATTATTTTATAATTAACCATAGACATTTATTCAGTTACCTATTAGGCAGATCTCCTAACGAAAAATCAGTCCTTTGAAATAGAATAAGTAAAAAAAATCTTGATAGTGCTCTCAATAAATTTTGGTGAGTATTCTGCTATCGCTTTACGATTGCATCTTTGCTAGAGATAAGGATAAGTTAGTCATAAATTAGTTGATCTAAAATTTTTTAAATACCTCTTGTCTAGCAGTTTATAATTTTATAGTAGTCTGAATAGCTTGTTAATTATAATGGGTGAATATTTCAAGACTCCTACATGCATATTAGTTTAATTTATGTATTGGATTAATATGTTAGATCTTATCACGAAAGATTTAATGAAGGCTGTAATGATCGGCGCACGCGCTGCTGTCAATGCATTTATGGATGGAATTTTACAAAATCCTCAAATTGCAGTCTATTCAATATTTAGATTAGGGTTTTTTATGACTTATAAGTATTTATGAACTGCCTGTTCTATGAACGTACAAGGAAAAACTAATGATAGAGTTTAAGTTGTAGGTAGGTACTAAGTAGGTAGATAATCATTTTCTTAAAAAAATGTACTTAGTACGTATACAAAGGGATTTTCCATAAGATATTTTTTACGAATTCGAAATCGAAAACGAATATCAAAATAAACATTCTCACAACTAAATTGCCCAGAATCGGTAGACATCTCCTCAGGTAATTACCTTCTATTTATATACATTTTGACGATAGTAAAGGAAATTTGTTAAACAATGCTTAGAATTCCGTCCGTGACAGGATGCAAACCTATGGTCGCTCACAGAAATACTAACCGATGACACCTTACATTTATTGGTTTTAAGTTGCGCCGGTCTTACGGTGTTTTTCTTCCACACGAATGCGTATAATAGAAAGCTTATTGGCCAATGTTGTAGCGACACCGCCAACGTGTCGCATAAAAAAGACCATTCTGTCAATACGAGCGTTCCGATTGATCTGCAGTCAATAGCAGCTTGATTCAATTATAATTTAAGTTACCTGTTCACGTCCAGTCGCGCACGACTGCGCAGGACCTTGAGGATTGATCCTTTTCTGCCAAGTCCAAGATGTGACTTGCACAACCCGCTCCGCTATTTTGATACCGGTGGTCATTTCTTGCCCATTATGATGACTTTACAGTTTTTTTTGTTTACTTTACGATTTATAATAAAAAAAACTTCATTGTACAAAAGACTTCAATATACTACGCAAAATACAGTAGGTATTTTACGCTCTCCGTAACAGCTTCTGGTATTAAGTATTTGTTAAATCTTTGGTCTTTAATAAAATAAGCCGCGCATCAATTTGTTTTTATACAAAAAACTAACTAACACATTTTTTTTTATTTTTTTTTTCACAGAACAAACATTTATTTATAGAAATAATTACAGAAATGTACAAAATAATATAAAATATACGTGAAACAGTTGAGCTATCTAAGGACCGTTTAAAACGATCTATAGATAGCTCAACTGACCCCATCACTGCCAAAGGGCAGCGTTGAATTGAATATGACGTAATTCAGAAAGGGGTTCATTGAGTATGGACCGAAATCGGTACTGAATCTGTAATCGAAGTTAAGTAAATCGAACAAACTATACCGTACTGACAAACCAGGGAGCGGCCCACAGTTGCAACTTTGTTGCATCGTAACTACTTATCGACTGATCGAGATAGGTAATAAACCAATTAAATGGCACAACGCACCTGCCTGACAGTCTAATTTATTTTCAACGTTTATACCATTCATATTTACAAAAAGCTTATCAAAAGTTTATCATTAAAACACTCAATAGACGACTGGAAGTGTTCGTAATTTTACGCTGGCTACCTGAAAGTTAAACTTTTATATCTTTCTTTCATTCTTCCTCGCAATAGAGTTCGCCAAAAGGTGGGAACTCTAAAGCATAGAAATAATGATTATCGCGTCTGGTTTTCATTAAATTCCGATAAAACCCCCCAAGGATCAGTGCCATCATTGGAGGAAGTAGGATCGCCACCACTATTGATAAATCATAAAGCTTTATTACGACAGTAGCCAATAAACCTATTTGTCCACGAACAGATTCACATAATCGGGCTGCACTTGACAGATATGGACCCCTAAATCATAAGATTATTTTCATTGTAAATTACACTTATACGATATTCAACTCTATCGCGTGATCATAGAAGCATTTTCACGTTATGTGCTTTTGTGATATGTGCCGTTCTAACGGTAGTTGGTGGAACATGACGGTAATTTTACAAGAGGGTCGTCTGCGCCGATGATGGATAGATCATAAATAATAGAAATAAATAAAACTTGCACAATATATAGAAATGTCGAATTCAAAAAAGTTCAAGCCACTTTTAATACGTAAATAAAGCCTAAAAACCTGGATATCTGAAATGATAAAACGGTTTAAGTTTTAAGAATTTGATCAGATTTTCTTGATTTTAAGCCACTAAAGATCGTGAATCATTTGGAGACATGCAGAAGGCGCATTCTTTACTATCAGTTAAATGCCATTCAGTATCGCTTGCAATGAAACATTTCTAGGGTTTTGAGTAGATCTGCAAGCGCACGTATGTAGCGTTCGGCCCCAGTCACGACGCCTGATGCCTCCCCGTGACCTGACAGACAAATCGAGATGAATTACCAGGTATTCTTTCCTACCTCATTACTCTGATGTGGCAGGAACATTACCTTTGAAAATGCCATTAGGAAACACCTAAATCATTTGTCTTCGCGGTAAAACATTTAACGTTAGAAATGGACTAACGGAGCCTGTACCATAAAAGTTAGTTATTTCGATCATTTGAAATACTTACGGTGAAAGAACGCATCGCTGTCGATGAATATGGTGGAGAAATTACTCATCTCTTTTATAAATCAAGCTTAAACAGTACCAAGCAAAAAATTAGTCACCCACTTAATAATAATACATACAACAAAATACCAAGCAACTTTATCAAGAGTTCTCTCTTTAACAGCTTGTTATTCAAAATAACTCGATACCGTTTATTTATCGCAGCCTTTATCGCGGAGATCTTGACGTTTTCGGAAACATACGGTCGTCGGGTTCAATACTTGTGCACGTCAGATGATCGTGTCTTGTCGGGTGCTCTGTGCTCCCCGGGATTAAGAGCAGCCTGTGGAACGTAGACTGTGGAAAAATGAGCTGGATCAGTAAAAGTTGCGATTCGTGATCTCAAAGTACCTAGATGTCGATTTTGGTAATCAATCGTTTCAAAATAATAAAGAAAAAAAATTATGAAGATGGAGAGCCGTAGGATAGTGACAATAATCGTAAAAGCATGGCCACTGTAATTTGGAAGCGATTAGTAAGTACAGTTGGACCTTAGGACTTTGAAACTGCTAATCAAATTCGATGCCATTATCATTTAGATTGCCTTAGCAGAATCGCCCCTAGAGGTCACTAAAGGCTCTTTGCGATCAATGTCAATATGCTCTTTACTGACTTCTTATGCGAAGATCCTTTTATAACCGGTTTCCAATAATGACACATGTTCTCAATTCGTATGTTTTTTGTATGTTTGTTACCTAAGATCTCCGCCAATTGTTAACCAATTTCAATGATGGACCAAGGTATCCTACTCTTTAACGAAACTGAAGACAGGAACATTATATTTAGGATCATAGATCACAGCTTTATAGGTATTAATTAGTTGATCAGAGCATAGGATTTAAAAGTACGCTACGGAATTCATCGATGACAAAAAGCAGAGCCAGTTCTGTTTTTTATAAAAAGTATATTATGTTAGAACTGAACCAGCTTTTCTTTAAAGGCTGTTTTCAACAAGTGCCCGGTTTTCGTATGAACATCAATCAAAATCATATCGGGCCTTTTAATCCAATAGACGGTGACGGACATTTTAGCCGGGTTTACCTTAATTAAAGACGTCGGCACTCACTTTAAACCGACTCAAAGTAACGGGTACGCATTGAATTGCATCGCCCTTTGCAGTTTTATTTATCAGAGACAATTTAGGTCAACTTATGTGATACTACTCAATAAAGCTAAGGATAGTTCAGAAAAGAAACAAATCATAATGGGTTCATGGGTTCAATTCAACGCAAAAATAGGATTACCAAAATATGAAGAAACATATACAGGACAATTTGGACTTTACGGGATAGGAACACGCAACGACAGAGGGCAGAAACTAATGGAGTTTGCAATGGAAAATAGACTCTGCATTGCTAACACATTTACCAAAGGAAAAACCAAACAAAGATGGACATGGGTTTCGCCGGATAAAACAATAAAAAATGAAATAGACTACATGCTAACCACGAACCATGAATGGTTCAGAAACATCGAAGTATTGAACATCATGTACCCTTCTGACCACCGTCTAGTAAGAGGTAAATTTACAATAGATAAATCTAAGAAAATACGAACAAGTTATAAAACAATTGTACAAAAATTCTTGGAAACAGAAGAGGAAAAAACCCTCTACATTAAAAAAACTTAAAAGAAAGAAGAGAAGAAATACTTAAACACGATGAAAGCAACATACAAAGTTTTTACGACAAAATAGAGCACATGATCGTATACAGTATACCCAAGAAAAATGACCATTCCAGAAGAAAATGCATATTATCCGAAAAATCAAGAGCTTAATTAAAAAAAAGACACCACCTACAAAACAAAAAACCTTTGTTAAAGGATGACAAACTGGAACTTAGTATATTATATAAGAAGACCAATAAACAAATCAAATCAAATCAAGAAAAACATCTAACTGCTACAGGGAGCTTGAAAAGAGCGCAGAAAGAATTAAACACAAAAATTGGATTCCGAAACTAAAAAATAGACATTCATGCAAAGATACAAGATGTGAAATCCTTGCCACCGCCACAGGCTTCTACGAATCCCTTTACAGGAAAAGAAACAACGAAATGGTACCAGAGGAACCAGTAGAATACGAAGACATGATAGATAATCCTATAAAAAATGTTGCATCAATACCAAAGGAAATCAACCTTCTATTAAGTAAACTGAAAACTCGAAAAAGTCCAGGAGTAGACGGAATATCAAACGACATGCTTAAATTATCAAACGAAGTACTTCTATAGCACCATTAACTCAACTTTTCAATGAAATACTAAGAAAAAAGGAAGCCTCAAGGCAATGGGTGGAGTCAGACATAGTCATACTGTACAAAAAGGGAGACCCCACAGACATTAGAAACTATAGTATAATAAGCTTGATGTCAAGCCTCTATAAAATCTTCTCACAGGGCTTACAATTCAGACTAAAGCCAGACCATACGGCCATATGGATTCCATAGACCATACGGCCATATGGAGCGCTTTAAAACAAGCAAATGTGAAAAAAATTATTTAGATATAATTAAAAGTATATACGCCAATTGTAAGAGTAGAGTAAAGCTCGAATCGACAGGAAAATTTATGAAAATTGCAAGAGGAGTAAGACAGGGTGACCCACTATCAACAACTCTCTTTATAACTGTACTCGACTCACTTATAAAATAGCTCTCCTGGAAAAACGAAGGAATTTACATAAACGGTAAAAACCTTACATACCTGGCCTTTGCAGACGACACAGTTTTATTCGCGGAAGATGAACTAAAACTTAAATATATGTTAACTACTCTACATAATGCTAGCAAGAAAAGAGGACTGGAAATTAATTTATGAATGACAATGCAATGATGCAATGACAAACAGTACACAGAAGACTTTACTTATAGACGATACGAAACTCGAATACGTACAAGTACAAGAATACATATATTTAGGCAAATAGCTTTCATTTTAACCCACCAACAATACTGAAGAAATAGAAAGGAGGATTGCAAAAACTTGGAAGAAATTCTGGAGCATGAAAGACATTTTAAAAGGTACCTTGCCTATACGGCTAAAGAAAATAACAGTAGACTCTTGCCTACTTCCCACACGTACGGCTACCAGACTTGGTCATACACAACAGAAGCTAAAGATAAATTAGCAAAATGTCAAAGAGCCACAGAAAGAAACGTAATGAAAGACTTATCATCATAAGTCTTATCGATAAAATCCGCCACAAAGACATAAGATCCAAAACCAAATTCATTGACGGTTTTAGAGCACGCGCTAAAAATGAAGTGGCAATGGGCGGGTCACATAGCCAGAATGCACAAGAAAAGATGGGCTACCACAGTCACAGCCTGGAAAGGTCCAAAACGAAAAAGAAGAGTTGGAAGGCCACTAACTAGATGGTCAGACGAAATAAAGAGAGTCCTGAGGGAAACAGAAACAGACTGGTCTGAAACGGCAATAGATCGCGACAGATGTAAGGAACTGGAGCAGGCCTTTACCCGAGAGGGGTCCTAACTGAATATATACAAGAAAACACTCAATGAAACACAAATACAATTTATTCTAAATTATTTTAAGTACTAAATTATATAAGAATGTTTATCATATTTAAATTTAAAATGCATGTATTTATTTAACTAACACCTAAGTTACGGAATAAACAGCCTTTTATATTTTTATTTTTATTTTTATTATGTGATACTAAAAGAAGTTTGAAGAGAGCATCATTTTTCAAAACATAAAGGTGACTAAACTATAGTAACTGTAACATTGAAAAATAAGGTATACAATCTGTATGCGGTCAGCCTACAACAGGAGCATGTAGCATAAAATGCAGGAGCCATATACCCAGCAGTAGATGGATGCTGGCTGACGATGATGATGATAAAAAGACACCTCCGCAATATCCCTGGCAAGCGAATGGAGTGACATAAGCTTTGGTTACGTTTTATTTGCCCGAGTTATTGCTTGGGAGGCCTCAATTAATTATCTTGCACCGCTGACATTAAGTGCATTCGACGGAACTTTTTCACTTTTAAGAAAAGTAATGAAGGTACCGGCAAGGCAATTTGCGTGGCTGATAAATTGGAGCAGGGCCTTTGGGCCTGAGGTTCATTTACACATAAAGCCGACGCGGCGCTTATCAGAACTGGAGTGGTTGTTCACAACTTGCTTGTGTGTGCTTTATGATGAGGGTTATTAGTTGATCGAGCGAGCGAAGATTTCAGTAGCAATTTACATGATTCGTTTTTTATGTTTGTTTGTTCGACGATAACTTTCAGACCGTTGCGTTGATCCGATCTGTATGAAATTATACTGGTCAACAGAACACAATTGAGAAATGAGCTGGTAATGTTTTCAAATTGGACAAAGAGTTGTTAAGATATGGGGTTCCAAAGGGGGCTTAAAATATGAAAGCTAATACAAATGTATTAAATGCGGGCATTCTAAAACGGGTTATTTGTTTCCAATTTTATTTTTATTCTAGGACGTATAGTTTTTTAGATACAACGTAAAAATAAACCATTCACTACAGAATTCAATTTCGCTACAATTTCACTACAGAAACGTTTATTTCATAGGTCTGAACTTACACGAAGACCAATCGGTATTTAATTTAAGAAATATTTAAGTTTAAGATTTTTCGTTAATATTTTCCGGTATAAAATGTTGTACACAAAGTTAGATATGTTTTTATGGTGATGAGATGATCTGATGGTGGAGCATTATTGCTGTTAAACGGAACTCCTCAATAAATAGGCTGATTGAGCTGAGACTTGGTATACCTGTTTCAGCTTCAGTGTAATGTGACAACAAGCTGATCTGATGATAAGGTCAGGAGCTGTTCCATGGAACTTTTTAATGAACAAGAAGAGGACATATGAATCAGTTCGCGTTTTCGTAATGAAGGCTTTCATTAATTCATACTTTTTCGTCTTTCATGTACTTAGTACATACATCGCGAGATCTTAGTTTGGAGTGAATTACTAGTTTATTCAAGTCAAAGTCAAAGTCAAAACATTTTATGTTCAATAAAATCACAACCACTTTGAATCGTATTCTTACGAGCTAGGGAATCAAGGTTCCTCCTCACCCCAGTTCAAGAAGAATCCGGCAAGAAACTCGACTGGTCTTAAACGCTTCAAAAAAGGTTTTTTTTTAATGTTTGTTGCTTCATAACTCCGTTATTTATGAGCCGATTTAAAAAAAACTTTTTTAAGTTCAAAGAATATACTTCCCGACTGGTTCCATAGAAATTTCAATGTAAACGAAATTTCAATATTGTGCTTTCTTGTGACTTTCCAGGTTGTTAACCGACTTCAAAAAAGAAGGAGATTCTCAATTCGGTTGTATTTTTATAAAGTCAAATTTCATTTAATGACGTCGGTTTTCTTTTTAGTTTATAAAACGTAATTATTAACGTAACGTAATTTGTATGATCCTTGCCAATTTTGTCACGGATGTCGAGTCGAGTTTTTTAGGGTGTGCCAGTTTTATTTAGATATTTTGCATAAGAACTAGTTGTACACTTAAAGCCTTTTTCCTATTGGTTTGCACTGTCGCTCTGTGTTTACCTTCTGATTGTTTCACCCCTTCACCCGCTTCATGTTACTAACATGATATCAAAGTCTGGTGCCGGCAGATAGTCAGACCGTAGCTCGTCCTGCTTCACGCATAAATGCGTCTCATGGTTCCATCCGCGTGGCGACCAAGAATTATTTCTTATTTCGGTTACATAACTGGCCCCAGTTTGGTGGAACGCAATTATTAGACCCGCGGCCTGCACTTGTCTCGTTCGCGTCACGAGCGAGTAATCGATGTTTCATTTTCATAAAATTTCGACCAATTTTGCGTAATACCAGGCCGGAGATATTGCACATGTCACATACATAACTAGCTTGTCGACAAAGCTACGTACATCACGGTAGATACCTCAAACCTGTAATTTAACATAGAAAATTGATTTATCGAAAATACTACTTACATAGATTTATTATCTAAAAACCCTTAAAGGTGTCGTCACAGAACACAATATTACAAGTACAGAAGGCGGACTTCACGAAAAAAATTATATAAATAGCGAACTATATTTCTTGCTAGGACGCAGCAAAGTGCAGTTCCGCTTGCACAAGCGCTTAGCGCCTAACATTATATTTACCTACATAGTCCCTCTCTTTCTATCGGGTAACTCTATCCCGCCTGGCGCGGCACTTCTCTAAGAATTTGCTTAAGAGCAGAGGTGTTGTCTAAATTATTAATCGTTTACGCCTTGCGTTAAAAGATGCTACTGCACCTTATTTCACTGGAGCCAGTTTCACTCGAGGAGAAGTCATGCAGACCATGAATGATATTTGTGGGTGTATGATGTCGCAAGGTGTCACTTATTGGGTTAGTTTTCAAGGGCGCTGTCAGACTTGTTTGTACACCTCACGGTTGTAAGTTGTAAGGCTTCAGTCATAACGGTGGTGGCTTAAGTTTTGTTAGAATTAAATTCCTTATTGTACGATATAGACGTTCGGCAAGTAAGTGCTTAGACGATTTTTTTTTTAAATTTCAAACCGAATCCTATTTCCGAATTTAAAAACGAATCTATGACGACGAGTACTAGCTGTTGACTAGTTTCGTACACATTTTAATAATCATTACCTGGATGACCGAGCTTTGCTCGGGATAAAACACGGATAAAACGACGTTTTCAAAAAAATAAACCTTGCTAGATCGATTTATCGCCCCCGAAACCTCCTGCATACTACATTTCATGAAAATCGTTGGAGCCGTTTCCGAGATTCAGATTATATATATATAGATATACAGAATTGCTCGTTTAAAGGTATTAGATGCTAGCTGAGCGGTTGATAATGCCGACTGTCAATACTGAGCCCCAAATTTCAACATTACTATTAGAAGAGCTACGTATTTTTCTGGTAAATACCTAATTTGATTTAACATTTTCTATAACGCGACATTACCCATTTGTATGATTTACTACTTCATTCCTACCAGATCTCCTACGACTATTTTTATAACTCACGAATTTTCTTACGTGACCGTGTTAATGCCTGTTAAAGTAAATGCATTTTAAAAAAAATAATTAAAATATAAAATAAGAAAAATATAAATTAAAACAAAAGACAGGTCAAATAAGTTATGATGGTTTATTTGTATAACGTAGTTACCTACTCTATATATGTATACGAAGTTCATTGAGCCCTTTCACTTCACTTTTTTACTTTTCTGTGTTTTTATCGAAACATAGTACGCAATATAATTCAAAAACTGCTAAACTACAGCGACATTTAAATACAAAACTGTGCCACCGCTTTATGTATTATTGAGCTCTGTAAGGTACACCCAAGGTATTACGTGTTCACTGATGTTAATATTAATGTACGTATCGAAAATGACATGCACCTACTCTTTGAATTATTTGAACTATTATTGGGTAGGTAAACTCGTTTGCTCAACTTAACTGATAATGATAAAGATCGAACTATACATCAGTATGGTACTCATACACTATCTACATGTTTTCTAAAGAAAACTAAGGAAATAAGAGCGTTATTGCTTTAACTATGTCGTAAAATGATTCCCGAATGAAAAAAAACAATCGTAGTGATTCGCACCCACATATATATTGACCAAGCGTGTGTGACCAGGCACAGTAAGGATAAAAATAGCCAGTAGTCAGGTTCCAAATTAATTTAACAACATCTAGTTGACAAAATAAAATATTTTACTATGTGGCTTCATGGATTTTTTTAAGGATTATAAATCAGGCTGTTTCTCATAAAATAGTAAAGCCTAGATATAGATAATTTTCCTTATAATTTCACCATATACGCTATTATACTGAAAAAAGGCAAGGCAACCCCAAACAAAATATGTTTACGATAAATAAATAAATATTAGTGGACAATGCACACAACATCATCTAGCCCCAAACTAAGTATAGCTTGTATTATGGTGAACATATGGCTGATAGAATACTTACATATTTTAAATACAAATATCAGATACTTTATAACACCCAGACATAGAAGTAACATCTATTTCCGTCACTCAAATATTAGTCCTGGGGGGAAACGAACCCTCAACCTACAGCGCAGAAGGCAGAGCATCTACCAACTGAGCTGACAGGCCAGTCAAGACCAATATTCATATTCATATTCATATTTAATTCATATTCAATATATTTATTAATTTTGATACATTTTGTACACTAGGCAAGGTTAATATATATACTTAAACAATAAGCATAAAAAAATGAGATCCATTTATTATTGCTTAGGTACATACAACAAACCATAGTCATTTTTGACTCAATAGGCAAAATATCTTATAATTACATACAAAATTCATCAGCCAGAGCTTCGTCCATAAAATAATAAGATTAAAATAATTGAAATGTCCTTTATATGCTAGTAAAGTCCTTAATATCTAAGTTTCTTATGTCCATTTGTAATTTATTATAAAAAGTTATGCCCATGCATAAAAAGCTTTTATCTATCTTAGCAAGTCTATCTGTCGGAATAACTATGTTGTTTTTAATCCGTGTATTGTAATGTATGTCACTACGTAAATTTTAATTGTCGAGGTGTAGCTTATATTAGATTTTGAAAAATATATTCGCCTGTAAATGTCATTATATCTATTTCCATAAATTGATTTCGGCATGATTCCATTTTGTTTGTTTTGTTCCATTTCGCAATATGAACCGTATCGCTCGTTTCTGCAGTATAAACACTCTATTTGATTGTGACGCATTTCCCCGTGCTAGAAATAGTCTGCAAGAGCTCTGATTAGGGGCCAACAGACAGACATACAATACATGGCAAATTCAAATGTCATTTGTGGTCGTTGGCAAAAAGATCCCTCACGACGACTCACGAATCCCTCACGACGCTTGAAACGACATTTTTCCCAGAAATTCCACGACGAACGGGCATGAACCGCCAATATCCACAAACTGTCACAATTCGTCGGATTATCCACACTGTCTTTCAGTGAGGCCTTCATTAAACTTCTCGCAGGACGAAACTTATTCAAGCAGCTGTTTAACTTGCGTGACCAACTTTACCACTAATTATGTCAACATTACAAGAAAACAGACAGGAGACAAGACAGAGCCTCGAGGAAGCTAATTTGATAAAGAAAGACTCGTGCTTTTATATGGACATGCGCTGTGGATTTATCTAAGAAACGTTAATGAGGATATGACTATAATGTTTTCCTTAGCTAGAAAATATCACACTGTAATTCTCGACATCCCATGCTTGGTGGTTTTAGATCTAACTAAAACGTAGCATTTATGCTATTCCAAACTATAGTGACAAAAGGAATTAATCAATGACACACCGAATTTAGATTTTTTTAGGATGTGCCGAATATCTTTCCGACAATGCTCTTTCTTACCAATACATTTTTCGAAATGAAAAATCTATTGGTGACTGCGTTTAAACCCACGACCATATGATCGGAAGGCAAGTGCTCCAGTCAAGCTTTAGTGATTATTCTAGAACGTAAAAACACCTTTGAAACATAAAGCAGTCTACACAAATCTCAATAATGCTAATATACCTGTGTATGTAGGCTACATTGAGTCGTAAAAAAGGCATGTGTTAGGTCCACAAGTTGATATCTCCAATGATTAATGGCAGAGCTTCGTGTAGAGTCGTTTACAATAAAACAAAGTAAATACAGTGTTGTCCAGTTGTCCATCTGTCCGCCGACGCCTGACGCCGGTAGCCGTCGCACATCACACTCCATGAGAAATGATAAGCTCTCAGACCGCCGCCGTATTTTGTACATAAAATGTACTTTACTTAAAATGAGAACAAGGTTCAACATTTTATAGCCAACAGCGGTAATTTCCTTTAAACACGCACCTCTCATTAAAACTGATGCAAATCTGATCTCCCGATAAGCGGTACCGATCAGTTTACAGTAAAAAAGAAAACCCACCCTAATTAAGTGATTATGAGGCGTTGAAACGTATAAAACATCCCAATACCTACCGATAAGAATTTATTTCTTGCGAGATGCAACGCATTGTTGCATTAACTCCGAAAGAAGGGCGAATTGCAAAACATCAGAGAAAGGAGTTTCCAAAAGGCAATCGAACTTATTTAAAGATACAAACGCAATAAAAGGAGTTCCTTAATGACGTCGATATTAATATAAGAGGAACTCGTCTTGCTCTTCGTTTATATGTAGTTATAAATTACGTTTTTGGAGTTGAGTGGAGGGTCGGCTGTGTTCCTGCCCTTACTGGTCGCTGATCCCTGCGCCCGCGCCTGTCAATTGTACGCACAGTAATAATGCCGCTTTTGTAATTTATTATTTAGTAATAATATAAGTACGGTTACTATTGTTCAAAGTATGGAGACTGGTTATTAAACGCTGTTATTTTATCATCGGTATTTCTGGTTCTTTTTGAATGGTATTGCGTGCATTGTCTACCAATATTATTAAATATTTATTTATTTATTATTAATGGACATAGTTTACACGACAGAGACATAGATAGTTTGTTTCCTTCTTCATATTTTTGTCAACAGCACGTAAGTGTTCATATACTTATATTCCACACTTTAAAATTATAATGATCCGGAAAAACAGTATATATACAAACTGGCCGAGGCTTCGCACGCGTTATCCTTTTAATAAAAATTGGCCAAACGACCACATACAATGAAGGCTTTCAAAATCACTTAAGATAAAAATGACTAGTGTTCAGATGCCTAACATATTTTACAGCAAATATTTAGCAATATAAATGAACTAGTTGACCCGCTCGCAACTTTGTCCGTGCGTGGTAAGAAGGAATATATGTATATCACATTTTTTTTATTATAGACCTACGTTTGACCATGAATTTGTCTGATGTTAAGCGACGATGTGGCCGACGACGGGGCACGCAGGTCTAAAAGAATTGTAGTTTTCAGGAAAAACAGACAACGGCAAAGCATTCCAATGCTTGGCTGTACGCATTATAAATGTGGAAGCAAACGCGCTTTGTTCGTAAGGGTGGTAGGCTGACAAGGTAAGGATGGTATTGAGCGGTTCGTCTGCTTGTCCTGTTGATTAAAACAACTTAAAGCACTCGGGATCATCTAACTATCTATCATTGATTTTTTTTAGAATCGGTTTAGTAGTTACAAAAATTACCCTCGCAAAACCTCAAAGAAACCTCCAAACATTACTTTTACAAAATGTAATATAGACTACGCGTTTGACCACCACTTCTTTGTAACTTAGACTGACGCTTCGACTTGTGCTTAGACCGTGTTTGAAAATAAGTATTTTTTATACAGGGTTTGATTTCCCGCAGTCCCGTAGCTTATTTCGTATAGTCAATAATGATCCAGACTTAAGATTATAATGATCCGTAAATCAGACGCCGGAATTCCACCCCATAGCAAAGTGCTTATCTTGTGAATAAAAAGTATTTTCCGTTGTTCCGTTGCTTATTATGCATTATGTTCCAGACTTATAATGATCCGGAAAAACAGCCGCTAGCAAAATCTCCCTAATGGAGTGCTTATCCCGTATCTGAAATGTAAGTATTTTCTCCATAAGCTTTGATACTCTGTTGTCACGTTGCTAATAATGGACAAGTAGTTAATAATTATCCAGCACAGCACCTTTAGTTCTTTCCACTCCTTGTAAAGTGCTTATATCCCGTACCCGTATGTTATTTTCAATATAAAAAGTAAACAAGTTTGAGATCTATCGCGGCACGGAAAAAACAATAAATCTATATTTTTGTAACATCTTTTCACAGCAATTTAAGGGTTGTTTTGAATGACCTTAAAACACGAGTATATTTTTTAATTAAAAGTACATAAACAAAGTTTCAAGCAAAGCGCACCTGGCATCAAAATGTGCGAACCTCTTTTTAAGGGTTGGTTTGACAAATCCTTAAATAAGTGCAGTTGTTTAATTTAGTATTTGAAGAATACGAACCTAGTTTTAAGCAAATCACACCATACGTTAAAAAGTCTCTATACTATTTTAAAACCCACATTGCACGCCTTCTTAAGGGTGGGTTTTGAAAACCCTGAAGCATATACATATTTATTTTGTATTTAAGACATACTTACCGAATTTCAAGCAAATCGCATCACGTGTTAAAAGAGTCCCTATAAATTTTAACCCCTATTGCACAAATTTTAAGGATTGTTCTGGAAAACCCTTAAGCACGTTTTTATTTAGTTTGTATTACGAATGCAAAAATGATTTGGTATTTAAGGTATACATTAGTTTTAAATTCAAATTCAAATTCAAATATATTTATTTCGGACAACTTAGATCCATAGCACATAATAATATGACAAAAGAGAGTTAGTAATATAATGATATAAAAGATACAAAGTAAAAAAAGAAGCTGACGCTGGTTCACAGAGCGTTCACCAGAGTAACGAGCAGTTTTCTGGGATCACCCTGCATATAAATTTTGCCCACATCGGCGACGAGTACCTATCCGGTATAGTTTTTAAAGCAGAAGAAGCAGAAGCAGCAAGCAGAGTTACCACCAACATCTGACAGGCCAGAAAAGTACCAAAGAGCTTGCAAGAAACTCCAATCTTTACTAATGCATACAAAAACATTGTTTATTCCGTTTTAATGATAACGATAAATAAATGAAAAACGTCTCCCGAAGTCTCCTCGTAAATATTTATTAAATAGCGCCACCTGCTGGGAGAGCAGTGTAAGTGTTCATAATTAACATCAGTAAATACATTTTATTTTGTAATTGTATAATCTTTCTACTTAGTTTTACAAATGCGAATGTTTGTGTATATATTTGGGTGTTTGTAAATTTGTTTGTGGATCATTAAAGTTGAAACCGCTGCGCAGATTTGGGTGAAACTCTGTATGGATAGTCAGTTACCTGAAATACTCGTAGTATATAGCCTACTTTATACGGACAAAGCTATTCATTGATATAATACAGTCCCAATAATGTATGAAATACATTATTATACATGATCGAGACTGTATTGAAACAGTGTTTTCGATGTGCAAATTTGTTATGCATTTCGATAATAATAATAATAATAATGCCGGACATTAAATAAAAATTGTAAATACATACATATTATACATAGAAACACTCAGACCCGAGACAAATACTTACAGATCATACTAACATTTGTCCCGCCGCGGGAATCGAACCCGCGACCTTCTGCGTCTCAGTCGGAATATGGCCCACTGCGCCACAGAGGTCGTCAAAACTTATAAACGCCTCTGTACTTGAACACAGCCTAAACACTGCTTATGATTCGCCCTGTCACTATTTATCACTATTTTACATAACATATAATTACGTTACGATAAAATTCGAGCCCATAAAAACTCACCAATTTTTTCACCCAGTAGTAGGGGGCCGGGGGTTGTTTTTCTTTAAATTTAAATAGACCAAACGGAAAGTATTCCCTACTAAACAAAAAAATATTTTTTCATATTTTCGTTCGGTTCATAAAAGAGGGAGTTCTGAGGTAACAAATTTACCAAATTGAGAATCTTCATCTTTTTTAAAACGGTTAAAAAATTTTTTTAAGGATTCTAGCACCAACTTTATCATTTTTCGAAATTTGTAAACACCACAGAAAAGTCACAGGAAAGCAAAATACGAAATTTTGTTTACTTAAATGACATATTTTTAAACGACTTCAAAAAAGGGAGGTTCAATTCGGTTGTATTTTTTTTATGTTTGTCTCTATGTATGTCAAAGTCAAAGTCAAGTCAAAGTCAAAAGATGATTTATTCAATACAATCACAAGGATCACTTTGAAACGTCTTACATACTAGGTGAATTTAGGTGCCAATTCATCCTAACCCAAGCTCGAGAAGAATTGGCAAGAAACTCGTCTTGGTCCTAGCGTTTTTTTATATGATCCATCTTATAACTACCTTAACTACGAAATACTAATACAAGAGAGTTTATACATTTCAAGTGTGTCGGTTAACTGTCTGACGGCAGAGCGACATGAGGCCATGCATTCTTATCAATAATATAGTCATCTATATTATAATAAGTTTTCTTCAAAAGACTACCTTTAATGTATGCTTTAAATTTCTTAATAGGTAGTTTAGTAGCATTTTCAGGAAGCTTATTATAGAAGCGCACCGTGTTCCCCATAAATGACTTATTAACTTTTTCTAGTCCAAACCTAGGGATGTATAATTTATTCCTAGTGTTGATTTTATCAAGGTCACTATTTTGCAGAATCCCATCTCTATTTTTATGTGTGTATAACCATTTTTCATATATATATTGTGAAACTATTGTGAGAATATTAATTTCTTTGAATATTTCTCTCAAAGATTCTCGTGGTTTCATTTTATAAATGGCACGTATTGCCCTTTTTTGAATTACAAATATTTTTCCAATATCAGCTGCTTTCCCCCAGAGAATAATGCTGTATGACATAACACTATGGAAGTAACTGAAATAAACTAGTCTAGCTGTAGCTTCATCAGTAAGCCACCGTATCGCACGAACTGCATATGCAGCGGAACTAAGCCTACCAGCAAGTGTTTCAATTTGTGGTCCCCACTGTAGTTTTGCATCAATATTAAGACCTAGGAAGATCGTGGAATTTACAAGATTCATTGCCTCTCCATTTATTTCAATGTTGGGCGGGCTATGAATAACATTTGGCAAAGTGAATATGATACATTTAGTTTTTTTTTAATTAAGCAAAAGATTATTTACAGTGAACCAGTTAAGAAAAAACGATAAGGATTAATTTACGTTATCGCATATACTGGTTTTACTTCTATCAACTTTAAAAATTAAAGACTCAATTAAAGAAAGAAAAGAATCGTCTGCAAATAAAACTATATCACAAATATTTTTTACAAAAAAAGTTAAATCGTTAACGTATGCTAGGAATAAAAAAGGGCCTAGTATCGATCCCTGAGGTACCCCTACATCAATAATTGATCCCAAAGACCTCTCACCACCCACGTCTACTTTCTGGACTCTATTGGATAGATAAGACTGTATGAGGTCAATCGCCCGGTTTTTAATGCCATAATATTTTAACTTTGTGATTAGGGATGCATGACTCACACAGTCAAAGGCCTTAAATAGATCGCAGAATACCCCAACTGCATCCTGTGACTTCTCCCAGGCCTCAAATATATGCTTTAAGAGTGCTATACCTGCATCAGCTGTTGATCGACCTATAGTAAATCCGTATTGATTACTATGTAGCAGGCCGTTAACGTTAAAATGGTATAATAACAGATTAAGAATTATTTTTTCAAAGATTTTACTTAAAGCAGGTAATATCGATATCGGTCTATAATTAGCGAGATCACTTTCACTTCCAGACTTAAACATAGGAATGAGTTTACTGTGTTTCATGAGATCGGGAAAAACTCCCTCGTCGATACATCTATTTAAAATATAAGCTAAACATGGTGCAATATCTAAGATAATGACACCCAGCACCTTTGTAGATATTCCCCAAAGATCTTCTGTATTTTTTATATTAATTAACTTGAATGCTTTTACAATACTAGCCTCGTTAATGTAGCTAAAACTAAACTCATTCTTACATTTTGCAACACTAGATTCTAATGGAACGGAAGCTCTGGAGGCTGAAGAGTTTAACGATGTGGTCACTATTTTGAAAAAACTATCAAATGCATTCGCAACATCCTGTTCTTTAGTAAAAATTGTACCATTTATATTTAATTTGAACTGTATATTGCGAGCCCTTGATTTACCTGTTTCATTATTAATTAATTTCCAAGTTGCTTTTATTTTATTTGTTAAATTTTCTATTATTTTTCTCAAAAACAGTGACTTAGCCGCATGACAAACTTTTTTGAAGACTTTTTAGTAATTCCTAACATATAAGATAAAAACTGGATCATCTAACATTGTCTCTCTGGTAGCATATAATTCATACAATGTATTCCTACTTCTATAAATACTCGGTGTAGCCCAGTCGACAAATCTAGTACAATTTTTTGTTTTGCATGTTTTTACTGTAAATATATCAGCATGTCCTTTAATTATTAAATTAGACAATGTGGTGAAAAGATCAATTGGATCATCGATGCATGGTACAAGCGAAACTTTGTGTTCAATTCTACTTTGAAATGTTTTGATGCGGCTCTCTGTAATAGGTCGGTGAGTAAAGTTCTGAGCTTCAACTATACGATCACAAGAAAAGGTGGCGCAGTGACCGTAATGGTCAGAACTAAAATGTTTTAGTACACACTTATGAACTGGTGTGATACTGCAATAAATGTTATCTAGACAAGTGGCTGTTGTTAGTGTATGTGTTTACAAAAAAAGTATAAAAGTAGTAAGTACTTATATCAGTCTTGTGATACCCATAACACAAGCTCTGGTTACTTTGGGGCCAGATGATGATGTGTGAAATGTCTTGCATTATTTATTTATTATTTATTTATATCATATTTTGAAAAAGAAACTGCTTTTTTTAGGGTTCCGTAGCCAAATGGCAAAAAACGGAACCCTTATAGATTCGTCTGTCTGTCTGTCCGTCCGTATGTCACAGCCACTTTTTTCCGAAACTATAAGAACTATACTGTTGAAACTTGGTAAGTAGATGTATTCTGTGAACCGCATTAAAATTTTCACACAAAAATAGAAAAAAAAACAATAAATTTTTGGTCTTCCCCATACTTAGAATTGAAATTCAAATTTTTTTTTTCTTCAAAATACGTATGGGGCGTGTGAGGTATCTATGGATAGGTCTACAAAAATGATAGGAGGTTGAGGTTTCTAATATAATTTTTTTCTAAACTGAATAGTTTGCGCGAGAAACACTTCCAAAGTGGTAAAATGTGTCCCCCCCCCTGTAACTTCATAATTAAGAGAATGATAAGACTAAAAAAAATATATGATGTACATTACCATGCAAACTTCCACCGAAAATTGTGTTGAACGACATGTAGTAAGTAGTTTTTTTTTAATACGTCATAAATCGTAAACCGCAATCTTGCTGCTACGGAACCCTTCATGGGCGAGTCCGACTTGCACTTGGCCGCTTTTTTTTGAATTTAAAACCCAAACTTCAGCGCCTATTTTGATAACTTTGAATGGATTTTTATGGGACTAATAAAAATATTTTTTATATCCTTTCACATAAAAAAATAAATTTTCAAATCGGTTCAAATTTATTTTTTTGTTATATAATTGCACAATATTGATAATGCGCTAAATAATATTACAATCTAAAGCCAAATAAGCTAATGAGTAATTTTGTTTTAACATAGTTTTATAAAATAAATTATACTAAGAATGTGTCCAATAGCACTTTTCTTACAGTCTCTAGTTAAGGGGAAGACACTCTTTTCTTGTGTTTTTAGGTTCATAAATGACGGATATATAATGTAACAAACATAAATGAAAAAAACAGAAGTTGAGAGACGTATATAAGGCAGTTATTCTCCATCTTATCACATTATTAGCTATCGTAGCGCTAGAGTATGTATTGTTTTTGTCATCCTAAACGGAGGTGGCAACACATTTAAACAGATTATTTTTGTTAGTTAGGAGTCACGAGAATTTAATACAACTAATGGTCGCTGGTCGAAATAAGACCATAATTAATTAATAATTAATGTATTTTTTATGCATAATTTAAAAAATATATTAGCAAGCTGCACTCCTTCTCTATATAAACTATAAGTGTGCGAAATTTCATACTCCTCCGTCCGCGCAATTTTCGTAAAAAGGGTACAAAACTATTCACGTATTAATAGATTTTACTAGTATTAGTCCTGAATTGAATTTTTGGGACATTAAATACGATGATACGTGAGAAACGAAAGTAAGTGCTTTGTAAGAAGTGTGATATTACTCGCGAATATCAAAATCCCCAATCAACGCTGTGAGAAGAATACAAATCCAAAGTTAAGGTTACGTTCCTGAAAGAGGTATCTGTAATTTAGCAGTGAATTTTAACCATATGTGAGCCTATCTTCGTAGCACTCGTATCATTGCCGAGGAGGTTATGAGTCTGTTGACAGTTAGTGGCGTGATAATATACTGCGGCCTTATACTGCGCTGTAGGTTGAGGGTTCGATTCCCTCACAGGATAATTATTTGTGTGGTGAGCATAGGTGTTTGTTCTGTGTCTGGGTGTTTGTTATTCTATCAGACATCTGGTTGATACATAATACATAATACAAATCTATGCATAGTTTGGGGCTAGATGGTGTTATTTATTTTGTATAAAATATAATTATGAGAGATAATGTTAAATCTGATATTCAATATATTCTTCTATCTTCCTATCATGGCATCTGTCAAGTGATTCGTAATAAATTGTGGCGATAACAACTGTAGTAGATCGTCATTTGTCTATTTTAAACGGCATCGCGGAATGCCTGTGTTAAATTTTCATAGATTCCTTGTCGTACAAATCACTAAGGAACACTCAAAAAATGCAAAATTATTTATAAAAAACACAGTACCACAAGAAACTGATTACAAAAAGAATGATCAGAACTGCAAACGTTTTAAAAACTGTGTAGCGGTCTCAACTATTAAAATGAAATTGTCTGCACTTGCGCTAAGGAGTCCCAATTTATTGGTTAAAATTCCGCTAAGATTATCCGATAAAACATGAAATAACACGTAAAAAACTAATTTATAAGAATGTTGTTACTTAAAATGTCTAACGAAGAATGGTAAACTAGTTTTCGTCGAAATTTTACGTCATCTCTACCAATAACATTTTCACTTTTTCACATAAGAACCCTGACGTATGTCATATGACGGTCACCACGGTCTAAGAAATCAGAGCTAATGTGCAAGTTAATGCAAGTTTCTTCGAAAATCATATCGGACATCAGTTTTATTGCCGGATGATTGCGCGGAGATTGAAGAACCCGAATAATTTAATGTAATTATTTGGAATTTGGTAAAATGCTGAGAAAATCGATCGACATTAAACGGGAAAGGGGCGGGTGAGAGTCTGTAATGAGCCACTTTCTTACAGGTGTCATGGTACTTCTGATAGTCGGTAATGATGTACTAAAGAAGTATTTCACACAACTGCAAACTGTGCTAATGGGTTTTGAAGACAATTTAAGATTAACCAATACAATACTTAGGGTACTTTTTGGAATATTGATATATAATCAAATAAATAATTGATTCAAGCGTGACTTTTCGGAAATTCATTACAAAACATTAAACGGATGGTTAAAAATTTAGTACTATTAGAAGCGATAGTGGATGGTGTGCGCTAAACTTTTACTAACGCTTTGCATGGCTTTTCAACTGCGGGTGGGAGGGAGGTGCATGGGTCTGCATTGTGTCTAACTCATTGGGAATAGATTGAAGGAATAGTACTAAATATTTATCCATCCGTTTAATGTTTTGTAATGAATATCCAAGAAAGTCATGTTATCCATTCTTGTAGCATGTATTTCGTCCCTTATGGCTTGTCCATAAGTCTATTTTGATAAGCACAGGTTTTTCAGGACACACAGGACACTTCTTCGTTTCATCTAGAGAATCTTCTTCAGGGTGTGTTTGATCCGCGGTCTGCCAGTTGCTGCTCGAGTTCACGGTTCGCACTATTTGAAAGTGGAATGTACAGAGTATTATATTACTCTGTAGATTTCTGCAAATAAAGTTTATTGTATTTAAAAAACTCATGTGCACAAAATGTGAACATGCAAATGTGAAGTGAAAAAAATGTGAAATGTATCATATTGGAACTTGCTTCTGACTACCTCTTTCAAATTAAAATTATATGTATTTATCCAAATCACAAGGATCACTTTGTGTAGTCTTACATACTAGGTGAATTTAGGTGCCAATTCCTCCTAACCCAAAGCCCGAGAAGAATTGACAAGAAACTCGTCCTAGTCTTAGCGCTTTTTGTATGATCCTTCTTATAACTAACTTAACTCCGAAGAACTATCAAACTAACAAATTGCAAATCCGTCTGTTAACTGTCGGAGGGTAGATATGCATTCACAAATCCCTACTAATATTAGGGATTAATGCGAAAGTAACTCTGTCTGTCTGTCATGTTTTCACGAGTAAACCGCTGAACCGATTTTGATGAATAAATAAATAATCCCGGACATTTCACACAACATCATCTGGCCCCAAAGTAAGCAGAGCTTGTGTTATGGGTACCACATGACTGATATACTACTTATATACGTTTTTTTTTTGTAAACACATACATATTATACATAGAATGTTGGTATAAAGATAGATATGACTTTGGTGAAGGCTACTTTTTATGTAGGTACCACGCGTGCGAAGCCGAAGGCAGCAGCTAGTATAAGTAGCTAAAGATACGAGATGTCTACAGGGAGATTTGAGCATATTTTTATTTAGCTACCTATTTCAAGCAAGGATGTGAATATTATTTATTCGAACGAAGTGTTAAAAAACAACTTAATCAATAAACGCCCACCCTGTAAAGCATAAGCACTTGTTTCGTTTGCATGCAGCTTGTCGAGGAAATCCGGAATTGAATGCTTTATAAAGCCTACAAACGTAAAGCGTGCCTGGCGCAATAAAGTTCGCTAAACGATTACAGCGAGATTATATTTAGCGTCGGAATCTATACCACAATGCATGCAGTAGCTTCCTTATGTATGGCCGTAAATTATTGATCGACGTAAACGTAAGTACTTACCTCTATTGTGAATGTTTTCTGTATGAATTTATCAGTTTATTGTTTTGGATTCGCTGCATGACAGAATTGTGCTTTGCTGTATCAGTAAAGCCGCTTTGCATTCGACTTATTGTCAACTACATACGTATGACGTGTATTTATAGAAATTAATTACCGACATGTATAGAATAATACACAATAATATAAAATACATGTGAAACAGTTGAGCTAACTAAGGAACGTTTAAAACGATCTATAGCTATATCAACTGATCTTGACAACTGCCAGAGGGCAGCTTCCCCAAATAACTGGAGGCATTGCTTATACGCTGGGCCAGATAAGAGCTAGCTCTTGAGATAGCCAAGGGTGTCAACTACGACACAAGAAGTATCCCATACCAATGGCCTACCTCTTAGGACAAGAGGCCTGATGGTACGACCTCTTGTGAACTTACATTCGTACCTGCTGTATAATTTGTTCTTATGTCAACGGTACCGTCATAATATGTCACTGGAATATATACTACTACATGACTAGTATGGAGATTTTGGGCAATTAAACACTTTTGTCGAGTAAACATTGTGTCTTATATTATTTATTTTTCTTTATTCTTTATTGTACACAAAGAAAACATAATCTAAACTTAATCAATAATGGCATGTACACAGGCGAGCTTAACCCTAAAAAGAGTTCTCTTCCAGCAAACCTTGGGAATTGGAGATATTAAAAACGAATGGATATTCGAAGATGAAGTATGAAGTGTACAAAAGGAGGAAAATAGAATGATTAAATTCATAAAACTAATTCAAATGTGAACTAACTAATAGAGAAATACAGATAAATTATATATAAACTAAATATAATTACCTAAACATTATTGCTAAATATATTATATTATATATAATTTTTCTCGAGTTATTTAGGGTTTTATTTGTAATTTTCGTGATTTTATTCATATAAAGCTAGAGTTATTGACTCGGGTGTGAATGAAATGAATGTTTTGTGTTTCTTTGTGATTCGAGCAAAAATAATCCGTATAAATATTTTATAAAGACACAAATTTTTATAAAATAACAAACGACGAACGACAACATACGACTTTGTGACGTCTTACTATAAACAATCTAAACACTTGATATTGGCAAAATTTAAATAATGACACATGCCTTTAACGAAGTAGAGGAAGAAGAACTCGTACAAAAACAGAACGTCATCCGAGATGTGACGTCATCCCACTCACTGACATTGGAACATTTTCTAAACTACGCCTGTCATTATTCAGAGTAACACCAGCTATAGTTTTAATCATGAATTAATTATAATTCGTGTATAGTTGATGAAATTTATCATTACACGAATACCATGCGTAGTAATTAAACTTTCGTTACTGCAATTAATGGGTATTGTGTCTGAGATTAATTAGAAATTGCTGATCGCCGCGATAACATCGGATTGTTTAGTGTCTCATACTGTGTCAGTAGCGACTAACAAGTTGTAGGTACTGTCAGCAAGTAAGTAAAACAAATACATCTGTTGATAATATTCTAGCATACAATAAAAAAACAATAGGTATCTCCTTTATGACCACCTCCGGTCCATCTAAAGAGCCGTTAAAGTTGTCTACGCTGCCTGTGCGAACCCCACTGACGAAAGCCGTAAAAATGCAAGATATGAATAGTGTTCCTCTAAACACCCAGTTCCATCTAATTGCCTAATTCCAACGGAGTACCTACCACCCGGCCACGAGATACAGTGGTCAACTTGGAAGTCTCTGAACCGACTTCGAACTCAAGTTGGACGCTGCTGCCAAAATTTTGTAAAGAGGGTCTACATTGACTCATGCCAGAGCGAATGTAACTGCAGGGCGCCCGGCCATTTCAAACCATGCGACGCAAACTTCTCTACCCGACCACGTACACACGAGAGGACTTGAACCAGACGACAGAGAGATGCGTAAGAGTTGCCGAGTATGAAGATATTTTTTTTTTCTATGCATTAATATGAAAGAAGAAGTAGGTTTTATGTTTATGTGTAAATTTTGCCAGCTTCTCTTGCATATAAATTTAACACATTTTACATTTGACTGTATCTATTTATTGGGTGATTGATGCAAAGACATTGCAGACTATAGATACAGTCCAAGGAAAAATGTGGTAAATCTTTAGTGACATAGGCTGAACCTTGCCAAAGGCTACCTATACATTTTGCAATATAAAGTGACACCGTATGTAATTAGAACCGCGTCTTACAGCATCCTGATTCTAACGCGCTTTTTAACTCCAAACAAACGTAACATGTCCAAATAATTATCATGGCATTATAGATCTTAAGACTGTAAGTAGAAAGTATAACTTTGATCGGAGAAAAGCGAGTGTGATATAATCAATACTTGTAGAGGTTTTGTTTATCACGGAGAAAATGCCTAAACGTGAAATTCAGAGCAAGTAAAATTGTACCTTAAACCTGTATCACAAAAACAGTTTTTCTTTAAAGTTTGTCTTGCTTTTAGATTTTTTTCAATAGAAAGGTCCTGTGGAAGTTGGCAGAGTTTCGCAAGGGTTTGCTATCGCATCGAATTCATATCTTCTAATTACATGGTATCTATAGGTTTGACACGCGTGCCTATAATCAATGGCTCGCTTCATTCATTGAAGCTTTCCATAAAAGATAGTGAAGAGATTGTAGCAACATTATTTAAATGCTTATGCTATATCTCTTAGATATTGTAGTGAATTCTCTATTGGTACCTAATAGAGTCTACCACTCTGCTCTATTCTGCTTTCAGTGTAAAAAAATGGAAAAGAAAAATGCGTGAGTGTCGTGGAACATTCGGTTGGAACGAAGTTCCTATCGTATATTATTATTGATAAATGTGTTATATTATTGATTAAGAAATACAAATAAATGAATTACTAGCGTCTGATAGCAATTAAATGAAACGCAGAAATAACTAATGAGGTGAAAATATGGTAGAAAATTTCGTAATTCATATATTTTTTCGAGTTCGAGTCGAGTTTCGAAAATTATCCTTTTTTTGTACATCATTCAATTCATCTAATCATTTTTTTCATCTAATTCATTCATTCGTGTCACCCTATGGATAACTGTCTAGACTAAAGATGGAAATTCGTGACGGAAAAATCTTACACTTTTATTCGTCTAGGAACTTCGTTCCAATAAGTTTGATTGGACAGAAACCTAAATATTTTTTAACGAGTTGTACAAGATTGTCATGGATAACAAATTATATGCTCTGACACATTCGTCATAGTCATAACTAGTCATACATAGCACGAAATTGATGACAGATTAAGCGGAAACAGGTGACCGCCAACTTTGAGTCAAAAAGACACCCAAAATGACGTCTGCAATATACAAATATGTGTCTCAAGCCTGGGTGTTTTCTATGTATAATTATGTATGTATTTACAAAAAATATACCACCTCTAAGGGTGAGAAAGTAGGGGAAGAAATTATGTATTGGACTTGAGTAATAATTTAGTAATTTATGAGGAATTATAGAAAAATATAATATTAAATACATTTGAAAAAGAAATTGCAACCCTAAGGATATTAAACAGGGCAACTTTTGATAGGCTAAAATTTTATTGTATTAAGTCGTTTTTCTTTTTAGTTTTGAAATCGTTATTGTGTTGTCCCATTTTATAAAATGAATTAAATGATTTAATTGAAACAAAAAATTTCAAAAATGACAGAAGCAATTTTAGTTACTACCAATGATAAGCTATCCAATCGCCTATTTATATGAATGAAATGTTTCAACTTTGCAAGGATGTATAGAAATCTATCATTACCTGTTCTATTACGAAGTAGATAATTTAGCCGATTAGACGTAAATATCTCGGCAGGATGTTGGTTACAGTACCCTTAGCACTGGTATCTGAGAGGATCAAGTCATTACCGAGTCCGTCTCAAATATTAATTATTAGCATGACTCAGATGTATAAAGCTAGGTGCATATAGATATAGGTAGTTGGTACAGCTATATTTTACAGGCCATTGGCACTATTAATACAAATCTGAAATGCTCATGTAATCCCAGTTCTGGTAGAATGTGATTCTCAATTTTTTTTATTTTCCCTTTAAAGCCATTTAGAGGTAGTTGTGTTATTTCTAAGTTATTTCTAAAATTATATATTACGATATTATATCCCTTTTATCTTAATACATAATTAGCTGGCGTGGTGATTTGTTGCCACCTATATTAATTGAATTAAAAGGACAGAAAAAGCTTAAACATTACACTAGTTAATTATCTATGTGATTCAAATATTTTTATTCAATACAATCACGAGGATCATCTTGAAACGTTTTGCATACTAGGTGAGTTTAGGTGCCAATTCCTACTAACCCAAGCCCGAGAAGAACTGGCAAGAAACTCGTCCTGGTCCTAGTGCTTTATTGTATGATCCTTCTTATAACTAGCTTAACTACAAAAAACTAATACAAGATTACAGTTGTTTATACATTGCAAATCTGTCAGTTAACTGTCTGAGGGCAGAGCAACGTGAGACTATGCATTCTTATCAACAATATAGTTATTTATATTATAATACGCTTTCTTCGCAAAACTACCCTTTATGTAAGTCTTATACCTCTTAATAGGTAGTTTACTTGCATTTCAGGAAGCTTATGATAGAAGCGGACCGTGTTTCCCATAAAGGACTTATTAACTTTTTCTAGTCGTTACTTAGGGTTGTATAATTTTATAAATTTTATAGATAGAGGGAGATTAATTTTGCCCGTCTTCTGAAGGAAACGTTGCGCTCTTATAACAATTTATATCGGTCAGTCCAGTCATCCCGTGACCACGACAGAGTGTAAACCTGTCGAAACGTCGGGAAAAATAGGTAAATAAACGCGATAAATACCCGTAAATATTTATAATAATGTGTTCTGATCGCGTAAGTTTAAAAAAACTTTAATTTATATCGGGTTTATTTGACATTTTGGTAGTATTTTTCAAATACTGATTTGGGAGTGAATGATTGGAATAAAAGTTATGTTAAAGTTATGTTTCTTTGAGATTCGAGCCAATATAATCTGATTTTAGATTTTATACAAAGCAACAGAAATGTTGTATAAATAACAAGGACTTTTTCTAACTATTCATTTGACACTGGCAAAATTGTCTTTGAGCACAGATGTCATTAAACGAAGAAAAAAAAAGAAAATAGAGACATTGACGATTTTTGTGCTAACTATATATAAGTAATTTTAAATGTCATGTTATAAAAAACTGGTGCTAGGGTAAAAACTTCTAAATGGAAGACAAATTATTCATTAGATTTTCGAGTTGTGATAAGATCTATCGAGGTCGCTTGATGGCTGGCAATCTCAGACAAATCATGATTCTTTATTTATGGGCAATAATACAATAATATGAACAATCATTTTTTATCAAAATTTTCGAGTAATTCCTTTAAGTCTCTATTTTCTCATGGTGTCATGTTGTATGGATTGTTTAAAACGTTCTATAGTCATCTATAACTCAGCTGCGATCACTGCGAGAGGGCAGCGTTCCGAAGAATGATTTAATAAATCCGAAAATGATTCAGATTGATAAATAAATAAGGACAGACATTTCACAGCATCATCTGGCCCCAAAGTAAGCAGAGCTTGTGTTATGGGTACCACATGAATGATACTTATATACTTTTTTTTGTAAATAAATACATATCATACATATAAAAAACACCCAGATCCGAGACAAATACTTGCAGATCATACAAACATTTGCCTTGCGGCGGGAGTCGAACCCGCAACCCACGTCTCAGCCGGATCTTGGCCGACTGCGCCACAGAGCTCATCATTGAATTATTAACTTATAATTTAATGTATTGCGACAATATTCAAAGTAGTTAAAATGAAAGTAAATAAGTAGTAATACTGATGTACTTACATATATATAGAAATATAGAGACAATATATATATATATATATACTCCAGTAATTTTGGTAGTATTTGAATTTTATGACTAAAGAATATTTTCTTCGAATAAATCACTCGAGCCAAATTGGCAAACTGCGGCCTTGGAGCGCAAAGAATGGATGTTATAGGGGAAGAAGAAGTAGGACATGATAAGTTAAAAAAAAAGGTTTTCAGTGTTCACTACCAAGTGGATTCAGTCGGAGGCACATATTTTGCATTTGAAAAAGAAGTTCATCAAAACAAAAAAAAAACACGCCTACGACTAAAATCCCCAGGCTTAGTAGACATCTCATCAGATCTTTAGATACTTCTATCTTTAAAGATGTCAAGGGTAGTCATAACCGGTTTGTGAACCAATAAATATCAAACAATGTCACTGCATGCCGCTGTGCTTTCATTGAAAACTCTCATAACTGCGCTTATGTTTGCCTTTAATAGTTGGTTAAAGGTTGAATCTGATGTCCAGTCATAAAATGTTCAAGAGGACACAGTGAATTATAATACAGCTTCCTTTATTGAAATTTTACGAGTATCGGCGTTTTATAATGCCAAAGTAACTTCACCAGCGGCTGTTTCCACATAAAATAAGTACAACTAAAGTTCTTGCGAATCGTTTTCTTATTCTTTAACGAGATAAAGGCTGTGATTCCTTTAATAATTTAAGGGGAAGTGCAACTGAATCGAATACGTCTATATTTGGTTAACCATTATGTGATTAAAGGCCACAAAGCATGTTTACTTTTTTTCAAGGGTTCTTTCTCGTGGTCAAACATTTTAGTCTAAGTAGTATGCAGGAATTATTTACCTTGTTCGCAAACTATTAGCTTTGAATGAGTTCCACATTTTCATGGCGCTTTAAAGGCCGCTGTCGCAGCACGCTCGCTTTGCTCGCTCTTCTTAAGCGTTGTTTTCTATACTTTCTAACTTAACCTTATTAACATGTTGGTTAGTCAATTTGATCAAAAGGAAAATAACTCCTTTTAACTTTTGATTTCGGAAAACCACTTAGATTAAAATATTACACCACGAGGAATAACCAATTTTTTGACGCGCTACGTAGGTAGACGTCAGTCAATCTTTCAGTCAAATTAAGGCAATGATAGTTGCTCTTTTGGAGGATAATTTTTGGTTGTCTTGCGAAGCAAACATTGCGCTATTATATTATTTATTTTTCTCAAGTTATTTCCGGTTTTATTAGTGTTTATATTTAGAGCTAGTTAATGACTCGGGTGTGAATAATATGATTCATGAAAAATAATCCATATAATTATTTTATATGAAAGACACCATTTATATTAAATAACAAATGACGAACGACAAGATACGACTTTGTGACATTCTACTTTTAAACATATAAACACTTGACACTGGCAAAATTGACATTATTATGACACATGTCATTAACGAAGAAGAAGGGTTATATAGAAGCATTTTGGGTGTCCTGGTAAGTTTTGACGTGATAACATCTTATAAATAGATGAACGCTGGCTGTACGCACGAAAAAGCATTGTCACGTTCCGCCTGACCCGAGCGTATAAGCGAGAGCGCGGAACAAGTGATAGAGAGGCACGAACGGCCTAAGCGTTCAGCTTGTGACGCCGGTTTTCTTATGACGTTATCACGTAAAATTATCGTCCGTAAACCGACATTAGAGACAAAAATTTTTTTACTTGGTCTTGGTCTTCAGTAACAATTTACAGAAAACTGCGAGCGTAACAGACTTCAGTTTTGTTACAGCATTCGCTCCGTCCAGTGCTTTCCTTAGATTTCCAACGTCCGTCTGGTGAGCAGTGAGACGTCACAGTAAGACAGTAACGAACTGCAGACTCCGTTTAAGGAGACCACATTATGTTGCCTTTGACATCATTAAGCTTGTAGCCGGTCCAGTTAACCTAAGGGTGAACTTAAACTGACTATCAAACTGTTTAGTCACTTCATTTTTAACCGACTTTATCAAAAAGGAGAAGGTTCTCAATTCGACGGAATCTATTTTTTTTTTGTGTATGTTTACCGATTACTCGAAAACAGCTAAACCGATTTGGAAAATTCTTTTTTTGTTTAAAAGGGTATACTTCACAGGTGGTCCCATATAAATTTTTAATCAAAATCGGTCGAGCTGAAAATTCAACGAAAATCTAAAAATTGTATACATCGATGATGTTTTCATGCACTTCGATACCTCGCTGTCTCATTGGAGCGGTGCATTTATTTGGCCTACCCATATTATATCATATACAAAATACATCTACTTTCCACTAAAAATGTTCTATAGGCTCAAATTTCATTCAATGAAGTCGGTTTCTTTTTAGTTTTTAAAACGTAATTATGTAAAAACGGACAACTAATGTTTAAGGTATTTATTTGTCAATAGAGGTAGGTAGGTGCTGATTGAAAGGTTTTATGCAAACAAAAGACGTCAAAAGAATTTAAATAAATAATGCCAGACATTTCACACAACATAATTTAGCCTCAAAGTAAGCAGAGCTTGTGTTATGGGTACCACATGACTGATATATTACTTAAATTTACTTTTATTTATTACTTTTATTTTTTGTCCGGCTGTTCTGTTTTTCTATTTTCACGCATTAGATTGTATCTGTAATGTTAAAATAAGGTGTAAATAAGCTGAATTTGAATTTGAATTTGTATTTGAAATAATTTTAAATACCAATTTTTAAAAAATACATAGAAAAATACCCAGACCCGAGACAAACACTTGCAGATCGAACCCGCAACCTTCTGCGTCTCAGGCGGGCCTTGGCTCACTGAGCCACAGAGGAATTTGTTTTAGTAACTTAGCTATCGTGATAAAATAAAAAGGTCCATTGCTACTATCTCTTGGTGACACCTAAATCAGATTCCCAAATACTAAAAAGTAGTATATAGTAAAAAACTATTCTCCAACCGCTATTTAAGGTTCCGACACCGATTGTGCAGTGCGTAATGCTAGGCAACTCTTAGTGACAGTGTGTAAATAAGCGTTACATAGCTAGGCAACAAGATCAGTAGTACAATTACTCGTGTTTAGTGTTGCCCTATTTATTTTTGCATGTACTTCTTTTTTTTTTCTTCTTTTTGTGTGTGTCAAATGAACATTTTCATGTTTTCTTTCCTTCTTTATTATTAGTGAAAATGGCATAGCTATACTATACCAATGTTTTCACTTTTTTCACAATCTTAAAAGTAGAATTTTGTAAAATCTCTTCTTAGTGGGTAATGTCGACGTAAAATAAATCTACACTAAGTTTTATCTTATAAGCTACAGCGGTTTGGTCTCAAAAATAGGCTCATTATTTCGATAACCTCTGTAGTGCAGTGGGCTAAAGTCCGGCTGAGACAAAATGTGGTACCCATAAAACAACATTACTACCTACCAACCTAAGAATAAAAAAATACATTCAGAGCTACCAACCAAATATAAAAGTCCTTGGTCTGCTAAAGATAAAATGTTAACTTTAGAGGTGAGCAGTTTAATAACTTTTTAAGATGATTTGGTAAAATAACTATTATAGTATAGGGGCTACAAAATAAATGACAATAACTTTGGTATTTAAAAACAAAATACACCTTAGTAACAATGTTTAAAATTGTACACTACTTTGGAGCCAGATGGTGCTATGTGAAATTTCTTGTTATTATTATACATTATCTATACATTAATAGGTGAAGCAAAAACTTTATACCCCTATTTATGAAAATTGCCTATGATAATTTCATAGACGGAGGAGTATGAAATTTTGCACACTTATAGTTTAGAAAGAGCGCAGAATGCTAATATTTTTTTCAAATTATGCATAAATAAATTTCGACCAGTGGGCGACCACTAGTACAGTATTATTAGATCTATGAACTTGGTTGTAAAATTGACAGTTTTGCTGCCCAAGAGTCTCTCGTGTAGTCTCCTTCAGTAGATGTGTAACAGGAAAGCAACGAGTTTTGCTTATTGTTTAATGAAGCGAGACATCCGATCTCGTTACTCGGAACGTGGGCTGTGTGTGAAAATATCTGATTTACAAAGTAAGGAAGAATTTGTATTCGAAGCAGAAATCTGATGATCTCGGGTGTTCGCAGGTAGGTTAGGCTAACTAAAATACTACACTACAATGCTTACTGTCATGTATTCTTAAATGTACACAAAATACACCACATACAGACGAAATTAACAGAAAACATTAGCCCTGATGAGAGTTTTCTTCCAGCAAACCTTTAGAGGAAAGATAGTGAATTGAGAGGTAGGTGGGTGCACACAAGGAGAAAACAACAGAAAATTAAAAAATAACATTTTAATATACATATATATTTATTTACAGAAATGTATAGAATAACTAGCTAGCCCGGCAAACAATGTTTTGCCATATAAATATCTTTCGTATTTTTTTTTTTTCATAATAAGTATCCTATGTTACTTCTAATACCTCCAAGAATATGTGTACAAAGTTTCTTGATGATAGGTTAAATATTTTTCGCGTGAAAGCGTAACAAACAAACATACATTCACATTTATAATATTATATAATACTAGCTGCGCCCGGAGGGTACCCGAGGGTAGAGTGTTATCCGGGGTAACAAAAAAAAAAAATATATTTTCCGCAGTAAAACGTAGCCTATGTGTTAATCCAGGGTGTCAGCTAACTCCATAATAAGGATATTTTATATTACGCCTTGTCCGTGTCAGTCATACTGTATCTATCATTTGTGTAGTTAAAGTTACTTGAAAATCATATTACTTACTCTCTGAGCTTACGGATGCGGTTATTCTACTCGTATTCCTTGACATTGGAATAAAAGAGCCTATAGAGTATAGAGTAAAATGGGGTTTATAATTTTTTTTTTAAATTTAGTTTCCGATCATAACCCTCACGATAGATGCCACTAGAATCCACTCTGCTCTGTCAAAAATTTGTCAAAATTTACACCTACTCGCAAGCCATTTCTAAACGTTTGATTGGTGTTGCCTGGTCTGGGAAATGCAAATATAGACTAGACTAGTGGAATCTTGTGAATGCTAAATATATATGCTCTAGAAGTTCGTCATCGTCAATCAGGAATTCCAAAAACAATAGTTGACAGCCTTTCTAAGTGTTCCTTATCATTGTATTAAGTAATTGACAACTCATTAAGCAAAAAGCTATTTCGTCTCTAGTACTAATCCCGGCTAGAATATTTGTATTTTTTTGACAGTCTAAGTAAAGACGGTTGCTTCAACCAATTACATTTTTTTGTCGCAGCTGTTCAATGAATTGGTAACTGATACTGGGTTGTACTTACAAAAAGTAGCCTATATCTTTCCACAAAATACAATCTATCTCCATACTAAACTTGTTCAACAATATCCGTTCAGCGGATCCGTGAAAACGTAAAAATTAAGCAAACACGGAAACAACGAAAACTAATTTTATAATGATTGTTACTATGGTTATAAATATTGATGGATCACACAATAATAAAAACTTAGGATAGGTAAACTCTTCTAGGCTCTAATCATCGTCGTGAGCATGAATCCCTTCCCCGGCGCCAACCACGCCGGCTGCGCCAGTCACTACTACGGCTGCCGATAGCCGATACTACTGCCTACAGACGCTGACGCTCTACGATATGTTTTAAATACTATATTATTGTTTATAGTGCACTACAAGTTAACACGCAGTAAGGAAGTTTAGTGACCCCGAATAGTTTCTCAATGAACTAATTAAGCGTCTACTACGTGGGTAGGTACTCCAGATGCATAGGTAGGTGTAACTACTGTTAATTTACTGGACCAATTAAATTCTGTATAATAGGGTTGGCGCTCGGCGCTCGGCGCTCAGCGGCGACTTCACAAGACTTCCAATTAGATGGCGTGGTACCTGTCATTGTAAACTGAGGTATTGTTTTAGTATTATTTAATATCCTAGTGTCAAACTGTTTTATTTATAAATAGCTGACCCGTGCCCACTTCGCTGGGCGGTTACAACTTCACAAAAAAATATTAAGTTACGGATAAGTTCCCGTTGTTTTTCCGGGATGAAAATAGTCTATATCCTAATGCAAGTTACTAACTATATTCATTTTAAGTTTCATCCAAATCGGTCTAGCGGTTCTCGAGTTATAAGTGGTGTAACTAACACGACTTTCTTTTATATATATATATATATATATATATATATATATATATATATAAAGATACTAGCTGTCCCGTTCTCGATTCGTCCGCGCGTTTTAAAAAGAAAAAAAACGAATTGTACCGACTGCAGCGCCATCTGCCGGGCTGATTTGGGAATCTAAACCATCCAGGGTGCCACCCAAACGCATACAAAAAAAATCATTTAAATCTGTCCAGCCGTTTAGGAGTTCAGTGACATACACACGTACAGTCGAATTATATATATAAATAAATATATATATATAGATAGTAAACAGGTTAAAATCCATTATAGCAGAAAAACAAGATGCAGCTTGGTTAGAATGCAGGTAACTTTACAACACAATTTATAAATCAACAATATTTTTATTTTATTTACAAACCCATACATTGTATGGTTGGAATCTCTTCTGTTAAGTTTACATCTGTGTTCCATTACGCGGTTATAAATGACTCTAACCTAGTGCAATATAAATAAATAAATATTTCTGCGCAACTCACACAATACAATAGTTCCTAACTAAGCAAAATTTTATGTAAATCAGATAATAAATAATAAATAATTATTGGTGGACAATGCACACGATACCACCCAACCCCAAACTAAGCACAGCTTGTATTGTGGTGACCAGAAGAATTAAGGAATACTTATATTATATTAAAAATACATAGTAATTATACTTTATAATGCCCAGACACAAAGCATAAGATGCAGTCATGTGGTTTCCATAGTGTAGAATTCTTATGACTTGTGAATATTATATATACTTAGACGAGTTCGTACTAAGAACATACACCTGGGTACTCGTATCTATTGGTCCACAAATATTTATCACGAATAAAATATATATAAATATGATGACCAGATGACTGATATAACACTTATATACTTTTAAATATATACATACGATACTTTATAACACCTAGACACAGAACAAACATCTATGTTGGTCACACAAATGTTTGTCCTAACCTAAAACCTACAGCGGAGAAGACAGAGTTACTATCAATTGAGCTACCAAAGCTAGCTGACTGGCCTGTCAGCTCTGTTGGTAGTTGCTCTGCCTTCTGCACTTTAGGTTGAGGGTTCGATTCCCTTCCTGGATAAACATTTGTGTGAAGAACATAGGTGTTTGTTCTGTGTCTGGGTGTTATAAAGTATCATAAGTATGTATTTAAAAGTATATAAGTACTAGGTGCTGCTTCAAGCACGTGGCACCTACAAAAAAGTGGCCTAGGTCCCATCTATTCTATACCAAAATTAATGAAAATCGGTTCAGCGGTTAGGCGTGAAAACGTGACAGACAGACAAAGTTACTTTCGGATTTATAATATTATTTAGAAGGGATTATATCAGTCATCTAGTCACCATAATACAAGCTATGCTTAGTTTGGGGCTAGATGGTGTTGTGTGCATTGTCCAGCAATAAGGCTAGTCAATATCGATAGTTGGCAACCCTAAGCTTCAGTCCGCAGCGAAATTTTATGGTAGATTGATGAGTGGCACGTGTTCTGTGATGCAACAGCTCGATGGGCATACAATAAATATTATCTTGCAAATAGTACTTATAAAACACTTAACTCATTCACTCAAGTAGATAAACACTACTTATATGTGATGGTGTATTAACAGTAACAGCTTATTTATGTGTTAATGTTTATACGCTTGCGCTCTTTGCTAAGCTCGCAATGCCGATGTTAAGAATAATTAAAACTTGAGTGATGTAGTTATGTCGCGTTGTCTGGTTACTTCTTGATAGGCTAATTGCTCGTAATTGTTTGAATTTACGAGCATAAAATAGACAAATGTCTAGATTATATCTCATAAAATTCAGTAGGAGTATATCTAGGAATGTTGACAGAGTTTTTAATATAAAATGGTTTAATGAGCCAAATGCATGTGATCACGCACAGTGAAAGCTTCCTTCTTTGGACTTCTAATGTTCAAACTAAGGGTAAAAGTGACATGAATGAATGTAGTGGTCTGTATGGCGATTATGAATCTTTTGACACAACCAATGTTTATCAGTTTCTATTAGCAATCGGCATAATTTCAATCATTAGTTTGATTGTAATTAGAACCAGTTTTGACAAGATGGATTACTATGAATTATTACTGTGAATAACCTAAGTGAAGCCTCAAAACCATGTTCCTCTGTGTAAATACACGCTCCCACGTACACTCATCAAGCCAAACTGTGCTCTTTCTTCTTAGTATCCATAAATAGTTGTACTAATAAGAATTCTTTCGTGTCGTCACATGTAAAAAGTGTCACAGAATTTATTTATTGTGGTTGATCGCGGTGCTCAGTCTTAATATTTATTTGGTCTGAGGTTTCTATTCATATGACAGCATGTATGACAATCAACATCAACCATCCGTAATACCAATTCATCAATAGAAACTGAAAGCGATTAGTATTAAAGTTTTGATAGTATCTGAATTCCATAATCACCCCGCGTCTCAAACCAATCCAACACATAATATTAAGCTAGCAAAATAAAATTATATGGATTGATCTGCATAATTTCATTAAGGTATACGTATTAGCCTGATATTCATAATGTAATATAACCTTATTAGCCGTGATCAGTTTCCTTATGTAGTATATTTGTAGTATATATGTATTTATACAAAAAATATACTACATAAGGAAACTACACTCTAAAAAACATTGATTTGAAGCTGCAAGCTGACAGACAGACCTACACGGCGAGACTAAGGGTTCCTTGATGGATTTAGGAACCCTAAAAATATCTGCATTCAATTAAGCTGAATACCATTCTAATATGCCTGTTTAATATTTAAACTATCACGCTTCATTTGCATGCAATATGCTAAAAACAACAATGTTTGTACAACGAGAAAATAACTCGAGATAAAAATAAAGAATTCCTCGCTTCTACTAATGGCACCGTGATATCATTGCGCTCTGCCATTCAATCTCTGTAACTCATCTTCAGTAAGCTTTTTACACATTCAAATGAATCTGCTACTTTTATTTGAACTCTACCAATGCCACATAAGGTGGTTTTTAGAGAAGGGTAAATTGTAGTTGCGCCTTTTTAAAGCAAGGCGTTAACGCGTGCCTAGCTCGTGCCAATTTGTGAATAGCGCCGGACGCTCCGGGCCGCTTTCTTTCCTTCATTGCTAAACTTGTTACTTGGATATCATTGCTGTGTTTATAGGGTTTAATGGCCAGCAATTATCATCGATATCGATAACTTATAAAGCATCGATGAACATCCCACTCCATTTGTTAGTAATAGAAGCAATTTCTCAAAACATTTAAATTCCAAAAGCATTAGTAATTTAACGTTTTATTCCAATTAAGTAAATAACTTCAAGACCGTGATATAACAGGACCCATGCATCTGGGCATCTCTGATACAAATAGCATATGCTTACATGATTCGATTAGAAAGCCAGGTCACGGAGACATACTAGTGTAGCTACGCTTAAACATGCAATTGAAGGTATCTTGTTGGTTTCCATCTGCTGTAATTAGTTCTAATCGGGTTTTCAATGTGGAGAATTGCTTCACTTTCTATTGATAGATTTATGAGGTATCGATAACCGTGGCATTGCGGGATGTGTAGTCGATAAATCATGGGGCATCACATCACTATTGAGAGCCTCACGCGAGGGCTTGTGCGGCTGCGGCCATCGTCTACTGGCCGTCGGCTCATTAGAATGATTGATGTTGAGTTTGTATGCATAAATATGTGCCTACCGACCGTACTAACTCCGGTCACGAGGCGCATGCGTGTAATGACACACGTGAGCTGTCTCGCGGTGATGATAGGAGAGTGATTCGGATGTTGTGAGTTAGAGATTGATATTATGTGGCTACCAAACAAAAAAATTACAAAGGTATGAAAGTAAAAAAGTAACTTTATGCTCAGCTCTATGAAATTCAGAGCTATAATGGATTAAAAATTATCCCTTGTTAGCCCTCAATAATATTAGGTAAGTATTTACATATTGACTGGCCTGTCAGCTCAGTTGGTAGTAGCCCTGCGTCCTGCGCTGTAGGTTGAGGGTTCGATTCCCTCCCAGGACACACATATGTGTGAAAACATAGATGTTTGTTCTGTGTCTGGGTGTTATAAAGTATCTTATGTATGTATTTAAAAATATATACGTATTCTATCAGCCATCTGGTCAACATAATACAAGCTATGCTTAGTTTGGGGCTAGATGGTGTTGTGGGCATTGTCCACCAATATACTATAGGTCTTTGGCTTTCTCAAAGAATAGTACATTTCAAGTTTAAATTCAAAACATGTTTATGCAATCAATTATAAGGACTCGTTTGAATAGTTTTACATGCTTGAAATACCGAAAATGTTAAGCAGATTTTTAATACATTTCTTTTCGGAAAACCAAAAATACTAATTATATTTTTTATTATTTTTAGTTTTACATGACACATGTATTTATTTCATTAAAACATTATAGGTAACAAAGTTTTAAAATTAAGATAATTAACCTACCATGTGTAGTTCCATTTAATAAAAATAATTATTCTTAAATCAATATCCAAAAATATTATATGACAGATTGTTTCGATCCCTCTTAGCGGACTTAGAAGTAATGTTTTTATTATCTATGATAATCTGACATTAGTGTTTCTGTCAAGTGTTCTTACAGAATAATAATTACATATCTGGATAATTATTTTTAGCCGTTTTGCGAAATAAACATTGTACTCATATATTATTTAATTTTTCCGAGTTATTTCGGATTTTATTTTGGGGATTAGTAATTTTCACAGGTAATTTTAGTAGTAGTTTTGGTGATTTTATTACCTAAATTTTAGCAGATAAAACTTTATTGACTAGAATAAAGAGTTATTGACTCGGATGTGAATAATTGGAATGAAAGTTTTGTGTTTTTTTGGGATTCGAGCAAAAATAGCCCTTATAATTATTTTCTAAAGATACACCAATTTTTATAAAATAAAAAACTACGAACGGCAACATACGACTTTGGGACGTCTTACTATAAACAATATATGCACTTGAAATTGGCAAAATTGAAAATAAATGACACATGTCATTAACGAAGTCGCAGAAGAATATCTGGATATCAACTTCCTATTAAGCGATTCCGGTATTTTGAAATTAGGAATTTCAATTTTAAGAATATAAAGGATTTCTATTCGTAGGAAATGTATTAAAAATATAATCCCAAGTATCAATTTGAACCGTCGTACGTGCTAGGTGAAATTAGGTTTCGATTCCTCCTAAGCCAGGAACGAAAAGAATAACGATTTTTTTTTTATAAACTAAAATGTAGTTTTCCAAGCATCAACCGTAAGCATCTCAATACCACTACCAGAATGCTGGCCTATAAAAGGGAATTTGTTTGAATAATTACTGCCGCGATAGTCGTGTGCGATAAGACTAAAATTAAGAGATGTGTGTCTCATTCGTGACGGGGCGAGCCGTGGACTGGCTTTCTTCTGGCACAGGAGCTCTCTATTTATGCCTGTCAACTGAGCATCTTGATGCTGTATAGTCTAATTTTGGAGTTGTATAATCTGTTATAAAACTCTAATGTCTGGCTTTATAAAACTCTTGTAAGTACTATTGAAAAGTCCCCTTAAAACAGAATTTACCTTTATTTTAGTGGTGTTATTCAATAGTACGATAAAAATAACATCATTCGTATCATTGTGTATCGGACTATTAACAATGTCTAACCTAATGACTTTTACTCGTACACATAACATTACAAAGTATTATATGTACACAGGATACACACACTTACAACTTACTTTTATTGTTATAATTTAGTGTAAATTTAACACGTTAGCTGTCCCAAGATAATTTGGTATACCACACTACGTCCATTAATATCTTAATAGGAAAATTCATCAAAAACGTTGCGCTGGATGCTATAAAAAGCACAAAGAAACTGGAGCTGCAGCACCAGAAGCAAGAAAAAAGACGACGAAGGCGATTACCGAATGTCTCACGTGCAAAAAAGGTTTCTTGTCAACTCTCATAGAAATGTAACGCCAACTTTAAACCGCTTTTCATAAAAAAAATTTTCGTCACGTCCAGCGTGTTTTATATTACCAAATTATCTATCTATACGTCTCCCGAAATTCAACCTCGTAGCTCTAGTGCCCGACATCTCATGCATTTGAAACAGAGCTATGAACTACATGAAGTGCACGGACAACTCCAAAATGCACTAGATGTAGTGCATAGACAGCTCACGTGTTAAGACTATGCAATAAACATTTTAATACCTTATACAAAGATCATGTTTTGTTGAAATTTTGGGTAAGTCGATAATCAGTGTTTTCAAGTACTTAATTTGAAATAAGAGATAAATAATGCATTTTGATAAACAAGGGCTTTACGTATACGAATGATATAACGAGCAGACCACAGATCAAAATCACCGTGATGAAGATTCTCTATATGAATCGAAACAGTGTCGGTGCCTCTATCGACTAAATAATACGTGAGTAAAGCCCGGGTTTATCAAAATATATAGAACAACTCACGAAAGTTTTGAAAGTGAAAAAGAAAAATAATAGTTACATCTAAAATAATTACTATATGTACATATAGCAACATAGAATCAATTCCGTACAACCAGTAAGTTTATAACTCAGATATAAATCTATAGGGCCGGCAAAAACATCGGCTCGTTGCAACATCAAAACTGTAACTCGTCATATGAATAATACATAGATATGATGTATTATGGTGTTATGTTTTACTACTTATGTATCGGGTTCGGCCGCAGGCATCTCGGAAATTTTCATCTTGTATGACATAGTTTTGTCAGAATAATTATAAGAGTATGATGTTTAAGGTATACTACTCAAGTTTTCTAAGGCTTCCCATCTTGGGTTTAGATACGGGCATCGATATCATGTCATTACCCTGGCTTCAACTCGCAGGGGCGACTGCCCCTGGGTCAGTGGGTTTTGTTGCGTTCTGCAACTGTACGCTGCCATCTTGGCGTTAGCGGTGGCCTTCAAGGGGGGGTTAAGAGCTTCCTGGATCCGCGTCTGCGGAGTTAGGTGCGTTATGGTGGACTTTGGTCCTGGTAATCGATGGGGGGAGGTGTGCGGGTGCTGGAAAGCAGTTTTTTTTGTATATGGGACGAACTTCCTCGGGACGAATATGGCATAAATCGCTGCCCTAGGTAACTGTACGATACTTTGTTGATAATGGTTTGCAAGCGTTACTTTGAAGAGAAACATAAATTAAATTAATGTTTTTAATTATCAGCCAGTATCTTTTTGATCGAATGCAAACATTTCATATTAAACTTAATTGGAGATATTAAACCTCTGTGGTAAATTTATATCTAAATCAAAATTAAAAAACAGTGCAATAATGAGATGTCATATAAAATTACTGCACTGTTTTGGTTCTAAGCAAAAAATACGTCTTTTGTGATCGGTTTTGTAGTGATTAATGATAACATTACTACGTAGTTGAAAGAAAAATCATTACGACACATGCCATTAACGAAAAAGAAAAAAACATTTCACACCTCTGTGTTTATAAAACAGTCACCGCAGTGCCCGTTTTAGCAAGATCCAATTAAAATTACGCAACCTTAGTACAAAATGATTCAATTTCAACGCATTGTACGTTTGGCAAGCAAATTACTTTCCCATCACAGAGCCTCACAATGCACAGAATAGAATCCAATCGATGCGGTTGCGCGGATCGCTTCTTTTGTAACCGCAGCACCGTATGAAATCACACTCACCTATTTTGACTAGAATACACCAGTAAATTAACCAATGGTTATAGTATCCACCGGTTATGATAACAATTTGTATCAAAACATATATTCAAAAAGAAATGGTTAGTCTAAGCTGACATTGATTGTTCCGTTGGGGAATGATATTATTGCATTGTGCCATTTCTTAGAAACTGGATAATTTATGCATAGCCTAGTTTTAGTTTATAATGTTTATCGCTGATATCCATTTCGTACTACTGAGCTGTTAGATTTGGTTTTTACGTCTTCATCATACCATCTTCAGTGAATACAAACTAACACTTGTTGAGGTTCTTTTATTTTTAAGTAATCCTTGTTCACGGTATCCATATACATCCATTTTTTATATTATTAATTGGAAAGTATATTTGCTTATCGGTTTTTGTTTACTTGTTTATATCTAAATAAATTTGGTAAGGACTTAGGCTAATTATAGGTATAGGTACTTGTTGGTACCACGCTTGCGAAGCCGCGGGTAAAAGCTAGTAAGATTATATAATTGCATGCAAAAAGCCTATCATGAAGTCAAAAGTTTTGAATAAATTCGCTATATCTAGGCAGTGCTAACGCAGTACCCACATCGGAATTCGATAGCCAGGTCATCATTTGTATCAATGAATTCACACAGCAGGGAGTTTATAGAGGTTTTGAGGTAGAACCATGAGCACTACAATTTATGAGTTTGATACAAGAATGTATCGGCTGGTATGCACGGCCACATCACGGCATTTCTGCTATCGAACATGATGATTTTTTCAATTGCTGCTGTACTTTTATGATACAAGTGGAATGAAAGATATGTAAGTAGTTATTTATTTATCATTATCGGTATATTTGCTACATTGTAGTGATATAGAATCTATTGATAACGTGCTTAGCCGATGTTTAGTTTTAATGTCCCCAGATTCCTCAACATGCACTAGTCCACGCTGTAGTAGATAAAGGCGATTCCCTGATCAAATGTTTTTGACGTGAATAAAACGCCATGGTTGAAAAAAGCTTAACGAGTAATGTTTTAATTAGCTTACCTTCCGCCTGTAAGCTGCAAGTTAAAACGACGTCAACGTCAACAAGAGGATGATTATTGAATATTTTAGTCATTATTTTATAGTAAAATTATAAAACTTTGAATTTCTTTATAACAATTTGAAACGAGGAAGTGGGAGGCAAAATACTAAAAGGGCATACTATATATCTTTTATAACTATTATTCCTTCAATTAATTGTCATTTGCTTCAAAATTCATTTACTGATGGCATCGCCTTAATAACTTATTCCCTTTCCCGAAGACTAGGACATAATTGGATTTTATAACAGTAACATTGTCATCACACGTGAATGAACTATATCGATCTATTTAATGACTTAAAGACGACCAAAATGTTTGTTTTTTCCGTAAAGATTCATCTAAGATTTCTACAACTTCAACATTTAGAGATATAGAACGTCATCCATGTGATCTTAATGTCAGTAGCCAGCTTCAAGAACTTACTGTGTTACCAATTGGACGGCTGGCATCTAGCTGGATCAAATGATTACGATTACGTGCCGATGATGACAGTGAAACCGGACACGTAGCGTTGACCAAATGAAAAACTGTATCACTATAGAAAATAGCGGGATGGCATAGAGAGTGAAAACGAGCCGCCGGCAACTGGTTCAACAAATATACAAAGAGCTTAACCACACCTGTGAAAGCTGAAGTTTGCTGTAGGCTGTTGGGGTCTATGGTAAGTGGTGGCTATTTATGTTTATCACAGCCTTTCAATATGTCTATTATTGATACGTGAGCGACGCTTGCGGCGATGCAAGGGTGTTATTCAGTCGCGGCTGTGTTGTTGAAGTAATCTTATTTACATTGAAATTCAACATAGGTACTTAGACCAGCTCGAACTATATGACTACACTCGAAGCAAAAAGTAGGTACAATTTTTTAAATTATATTTTTCATACCAAAGACTTCAACGCGCTTCATCTGTTTTGATCCTTTCTTTAAATTTAAGGAAATCTTAAACAAACAAGAATTCCTGCAATGTTTTTATCTATTAAGCTTCCACCTATTTGAGTAGTTAAAAATTATAGGAATGTTATCTCATAACTGTCGTGGGACTTCCTAGCTAGTTGAGGTTAGTACTTAAGTGGTTCTTGTTGTAAACACATAGGGAAGTTAATTTAATAATTGCGTTGTTCATATTGTAACATAATCTAGATTGATACAGTTCAATGCCAAACGCACTGTGTTAATTTTTTAAGTATGATATTTTATTTAACATTTCAATAGGACATTAACTTTCATCCGTGTTTTAACATCATCCAAGCTTTATCAGATTTTTGACTCTATTGAATCTGTCTCGGTGGGTACCACTTCAGTGAATATTGCATCCAAGCAGTTGTATGCAAGCATTAGGTACTATGATAAGATTCGAAGGAACGAGTGATGTTACTGGGCGAATAGAATAGTAAAAATACTTGAACATGCGTGATACCTCCGTGGTATTTGAAGCGTCATAGGTTTTGGAAGCCAATTTCTATCAAGTAGGCTATATTTTTGTTTGCAAGCGCATGAAACAAACCTTACCACGTCTGGTCCACTACGGAGCGGACAGAACACGTCACGCTCTAATCCCGTCCCGTTACGCGACAAACATGACTGAATAGACACGATGATGCATTCTACAATATTTGTTCAAAATTAGCTTCCGTTGGTCGTTTTTCAGAGCAAAGCACGCATGCAATAATTCCAACATCGCTTTGAATATCTCCGAATAAATCGTGCTTGTCCCTAATTAGCCCGCGAGCTTGCGAACCGGTGCCGAGCCAACGCGATGCGGAGCATCCTCTTCCAAGAGGCACCTCATTACTGAGGAATCTGCTCTTATTTAACTTCCAGTTTTTGGGTGCGGAGTTCCGTTATTGTTACCGCCTGTAAGATAACTACTGGAGCGATTGGATGAGAAGGTTTTTAGACTAGTTGGTATAGTTCATGCTATCATAGTCGACGTCCTTGTGATAGATCCTTGAGAGTACCTACTACCAAGTATTTAAGTATATATTTTAACCGCCAAAGCAGTAATATAAGCATTTAAAGAGATCTTATTAGTCACTCGCAAAAACCTCTGTCAATGCTCACGATTTGAGGTAATGAGAACGTATCATAATAATATTCATTGAAGCACAAAAACACTTGGTTGCAAATACCACTAGCCGTCACCCATCTTAATATTAGCAACGCTAAACATTCCCCCTTTGGATGACTTCCGCTTACGAGCTTCACATAAGTCATTTTTAATTGAAACCCAGAGTCCATCTAAGCTTGAAATAACCATCTTGTTATAATTAATCACTGCGTAACCAGACATGACTTCAACTACCCAAAATGGCTACCAAGAACGTAGTTGCGCTGTAAATCTTATTTTTTATTTGAAAAATATTCGCTAATAAGCAGTTCACAGGTTTGCAGATTAGCTAGACGTCGCATTAAAAAGTTGGAGGTAATAATAATGGACCGAAACGGACAAACAGGTTGCGCCCGCGCTGGATTTATAATGCGTGAGACGTGACGACTCGACCTGTCTGAATATCTAGATTAGTCGGACTGGGTTCCGTATAAACAGGTAGTCAACACTATCTGCGTTTAATAACAAGGTGTTCCGGAACTAGTTACACGAAAGGAAACGATTTTACTCACTCCAAACGTGAACCACATTTGCCTAATCTTTTAGAAGTCTTTCATCTTCTAGATACCTATTATTTAACGTAATTAAATTATGACAGATCTTAAAATTAAACTGATTATTGGGAGTATTATTTAATAATAATAATGCCAGACATTCCACACGCCGTCATTTAATCCTAAAGTAAGCAGAACTTGTGTTCAGGGTACTACATGATACATGATGAATGTTTGTAAATACCTACATATTATACATAAAAAACACCCAATCCTGAGACAACTACTTGCAGATCATATAAACATTTGTCCCGCAGGAGACCGCGGGAATCGAACCCGCAGTCTCCTGCGTTTAAGACAAGCCTTCGCCCACTGGACTACAGAGGTAATCAAATAATTAATTACGTACCAATTATTATTTTATTATCAATTCGTTATATGAATTGCATTGATAGGTCTTGTTAAATCCAAAATACGAATCAGATTTATTTAATACAATCACAAGGACCACTTTAAATCTCTGTCACACTGTCTTGTCTGTAAAATAAAATAACATTATTTTAAGCAGGGTTTTTTGATTTGTTATGTGAAAAGGAACGCTGCAGTTGGAGACCGGTTGACGTCGGCAGTACTAAGAGCGTACTGTATAATTTAGTAATACTGGATGATATTATGCACAATAGTGACGCTCAGCTTCCGTGCAATTATTGAAGCTTGCTGCTTATTATCGATATCGTCCCACTTATCGATATTTCGACCCACTCACTCTATAGGGTGTTACGCGATTTGTGGTAACCGCTTTTAAAATGATGCACAACAACCATGCCACGGACGCACAGTCATATGTTCTAGCTGGTGACATGGTATAATTTTATCAAACATATTCATTTTGGTGATGATAGACGAAGCGGTGGTCCAGGGAAGGTACAAGGAACGTAGGTCATCCACCAGCAAGATGGTTTGACCACGCAGTTAAATTCGCAGGTCGTGCATTGGATTAGATTAGAGCAAGGTCGAGGTGGATATCACAAATGAAGAGAGACCTGTACCTAGCATTGAGATGAGACAGGCTGCACATGATAAATAATAATAAATAAATGTTTTATTTCCCCAAAATTACAATCTATTTACAGTTTTAACAGTGGGTTCCGCACTAGGTCGAGCCTGTATCGCGGAAACCCTAACTATGTTTATCAAAAATAAGATGTTACACAGTAAGAAACTTGCGAGGCAGATGTACAAAACAAGCATCCATATAAAATAAAATTAAAAATGAAAAGATAACAATAATAACAACATTTTAGACTACAGTTTGAGTAAAGCTCCAACAATATAGGTTACTAAGTTTTAATAATGTTAAACAATATACTATATCAGGCAGTTGGAACATTTTGACGAATTTGTGTGTATGCGTGTATTGTGTGTGTGTGTGTGTGTGTGTGTGTGTGTGTGTTTTATGTTTGAATTATGTTTGCTTATGCGATTTTTACCAGTATTTCCTCTGTTTCGTTGTAGTCAAGTGTGATCAGCCATTTTCTGATCTTGACTTTGGCACTGAAAGGTGAGCACGGTTTTATGTCACACTTAACTAATATCCTTTTATAGATAAAAGGGGAGGCAAAATGTAGAAAACGTGTAGCAAAAGTGGTTTTTAAGTGGTTTTTACTTTAGGGAGTGCAATTCGTTGTCTGCGGGCATTAGGGAAACTGGTTGAGGTGTCATGAAACCTATGGTACCATAATGCTACCTTTTGTATGTAAAGCTGGCGAACTGTCAATGTTTCAGTTTCTTAATGAAGAGATTTAGTAGAGTACCAAGGGGGCTTTCGAAACATTACTTTCAAAACTGACCTTTGTGCTCTTTCCAGTTTTATTAGTGATGTTTTCGTTGCACCGCCCCAAACTGTTGGACAATAACAGATGACAGACTGACATAAAGCCGTGTAAACCATTAAAAAGACTTATCTGTCAGCTCCATCCCGAAGAAGCTTCATGACATGGATGAGCTTGCGGACACGACCCGAGAGCGTGTTTATATGCTGCTTGGAAGTCAAGTTTTTGTCCAGTACTATACCCAGATACCTTATTGTTTGAGCACGGTCAATGAGGCTACAAGAGCAGATGTGATTACACCTAATAGACGAATATAGTTTATCACATTTATGTATTTTCACTTTTATTTTATTTTTCACATTTATATATTTTCATTTTGTATTTTGTTCAGATGAAAGCATAAATATTTAGTCTTATCAGCATTGAGGGTGAGTAAATTTGAGTCAAACCATTTCGAAACCAGATAAAGTCCATTTTCTGCTTTGGAAAAGGCTTCCATCCACGTTCGGCCCTTAAAAGTTATCGCAGTGTCATCGGCATAACACACAATTTGAGTGTCAGTTACCTTCGCCAAACTATTGGTAATATCATTTATATAAACGGTAAAGAGTGTAGGACCGCTACCCTGGGGTACGCCAAAAATAGTACTCTAACACTACTAGTGTGACCCCCCACTGACACAAATTGCCCTCTACTAGAAATATAACTCCTGAACCAGTCCAAAGCAATCCCGCGTATACCTAGGCATTCCAGTTTTTTGAGTAAAATGTTGGGAGAGACGGTGTCGAATGCCTTGGCCAAGTCCAAAAATGCACCTAGGTATGCATTTCTGACCATCATCTAGAGCTGGTACGATGTGTTCTACTAACTTAGACACGGCGTCTTCGGTTGACTTCCCCTGACGAAAACCGTATTGAAAGGGCGGTAGTATGTTTTCCTGTTCTAGGAATTTAATGAGCCTTATATTCACTGCCTTTTCAAGTATTTTAGAGAATACTGGAAGCAACGAAATGGGGCGATAGTTAGATGGGAATGTTTTGGGACCATTTTTATGAACGGGCACCACTGATACTACTTTCCAGCAATCTGGGAACGAGCCAGAAGACAAGCTTAGGTTAATGACGTGAGTTAACGGCTCTACTATCAAGTGGGCTATAGTTTTAAAAAGCGAGTTTTTATGCCATCCGTTCCAGGAGCACTATTATTTCTTAGTCTTATTATTATGCTGGTTATCTCGACTGTATCAGTAGGGGTCATAAAGAATGACTTTGAAGAGTTATAGTCTATACACACCTTTGCGGCCAAATCCTCCTGAGTCATGTTAAGATTACCTAGAATGGTATTAGCAAGGTTCTGACCTGTATTTACACAGTAATCGTTACATATGTCTAATGATTCGGTAGGACAGGATTTCAGTGTTGTGAGTTTAAGATTAGCTTCATTATTTTTATTCAATTCGCAAATGCTCTTTATTGTTTTGATGATGATGATGATAATTCATCTTGTCTTAGGGACGCTACTGGCAGTAATCAGTTGAGTATCTATAGATCGTTTTTAACGGTCCTTGGATAGCTCAACTGTTGCACATGTATATATTATTTTTATTATTTTGCACATTTTGGCAAATAAAGGTTACATTCATTAATTAACTGGCCTATCGGCTTAGTTGGTAGTAGCTCTGCTTTCTGCGCTGTAGGTTAGGGGTTCGATTTCCTCCCAGGACATATGCACATTTGTCATGAACATATGTAGGAGTTTGTTTTGAGTCTGGGTGTTATAAGGTATATCCGGTCACCATAATACAAGCTAAGCTTAGTTTGGGTGTAGATGGTGTTGTGTGCACTGTTTAATATTTTTTATTTATAATCTGTTTTGTCAAACTTTGACTATTGGCTGTTTATTGACTATTGTTATCTCCGAAGTGCCAACTGCCAATAATAATGAAGACATTTTGAATTGTCTTGTGTAGGGTCAACAAACTTGTGCAGAGGAATAGAAGCTTTACACCCTCCGCTCTACTTCGGATAACTGTCTGAATCTTGTTTAAAACCAGCTGATCTTTCTGAGCTGTGGCGACGGTGAGTCGATAATGGAATTTGTTTAAGTTTACTCCGATAATGACGGCGGAGCCCGGGGCCGAAGTATAATGTGTTTATGAAAATTTATGAACCTCAAAATCTTTTAATAAGCCACAGAGATCGTGTTATCACATAATTTGAACTTGTTATGGACACCATAGCAGTCGGCTATATTGGGATTTATATATTTCACAACTTTCAAAATTGTGTCTCATCATTAATATAAAGTTTTACAGGAAAATTACATACAAAATATGATTTACCTATTACCTACCTATTTTTTATTGAAAATTATTAGCCTCTTATAAAAATCAAATAAACCCAACTTTGTAGTAATCATCATCTTCCTGCCTTTTTCTTTGTAGTACTTAATCAATTACAGAATAATATAAAATACATGTTAATTAGCTAAGCTATCTAAGGAACTTTTAAAACGATCTATATATAGCTCAACTGATCCAGATCACTGCCAGAAGTCAGCGTCCCGAAGACACTGGCGGCATTACCACGTTGTATGGAAATGCTAATACGCTGGGCCAGATTTTGAGCCAGCTCTTGGGTCACGCGATGTTTTTACCAGGCGCAGTGAAATAATTTTGGGAACGCTATGGGGTCTTGTTCCCCACGGGCCCAGGGTCTTGTCTCCAAAGGGCTCAAATATATAGGTGCGAGACAGGCATATTTGCGCAATTTAAGGTCCTCGGCACAATCAGCCGCCACACTAACTGAAGTCCCTATTAGATGGGATACCTGATGTTGTTTGTTGTACAACTACAATAAATTGTAAACGTCTTTACTTTGTAAACGTCGACTAACATTGTGGTTGTATCTGTCTATTATATAAATGGAAATGGAAGAAAGTGGTTTAGAATCTAAGATACGAGTACCTTGATCAAAATTGAGTATCTGGTTAATTTCTATATGTACCAATGAACTACAGTAAAAATTGCAGAAGATTCTAAGTACATGTTTTTTGTTATGTTGTGTTAGTATTATTTTATGCATATCCCTGGTTTTTTTCTGAGTCAACTTGAAATCTTCATAAAAAAAACGCCTTGAAAACCTTCCTTATGTGATATCCCACGGGGGATTGCTTTCATAAATTAGCTAGCTCCTGTCTGCGGTTTTGTACGCGTTGTCCTTACAATTAACCAATGCCAGTCACCAAGATACAAATTAAATCAAGATCAGTTCTTCTATTTACCCATGATAAGGTAACAGACAAGCGGACTCTATCGTGTTTATAATTACTATATATGGATATGTATTTTATCCACACGATCCTAGTTAACCACGAATAGATACTTCACAGATGTTTATTAGTTGCAAAAATGTTTGTTTAAAATGTTTATACTTTGAACTTGCTCGGTAAAATTGACTGCCGTATAAAGGACCGTGCCCAATTCGGACGCGTCATTAAAGTTCCTTGTTCCTAGAAGTGCAGGAGCCCAGAGTGTGCTTGTAAAATCGAAGTTGACAGTACCTTATTTCACTTTATCGTATTCAAATATTTTTACATTCATTTTTCATTATTAAAATTTGGTAATGACATTCGGTCATTACCAAATGGCCGTTTTGAACAAAATGTTAGATTTTATTTCTATTCATCAAAGTATTCAGCATTGCTATCGATACATTTTTACATTTATAGTTAATTTATAGTACATTTATAGCCTTTCTTGAAGAAATCAGCTGGACGGGAGGCATTTCGTACTCGCGTATTGTTTTTTTTTTAGGGAAGTTCTCCAGATTCTGGGAAAAGTGGAAATCTGTGGGCGCATTACTAACTCGTAGCTAACGAAAAATCCTCAAATGAAATGAAAACAAAACACTAATTAATAAACAAATGACTTAATTCGTAATTATAATTCCACGATTGTAGGATTACATTTATTTGAGGTGCACTAGGTGATGCACGCGCGCGAATCCGTTTCGCGCGCGTGGTACTTACATAAAAAGTAGCCTATGTCTTTCTTCAAGGTCCCATCTATCTCTATACCAAAACTCATCAAAATCGGTTCAGCGGTTTAGGCGTGAAAACGTGACAGACAGACAGAGTTATTTTCGCATTTATAATATTAGTAGGGATTAAAATTCTTAGCTAACCATATTAACAAATACCTAGTAAATCTATTATGTAATAGGTAATGAATAGGTAATAAACATTTAGATGTGATTTCTGGAACTCGGAACATTTGGTACATTTTGTTTTAGGACAACCCCTGAATACAACTGACAACTACTTTACTAAAACTTGCAACAAGGAATACATGATTTTGGTAATGCATTTACTCACTAAAAGGGAGCAGTTCAAAATATATTCAAATATATTGGTCGATGCATGGGATATGAATACACATACGATACGTATACTCAAATATATCTAGAACAAATCACAATTCTGCTATGGACTCCTGCACTACAATGCGACGTAACCGATCATTACCAAGTCTATATCTAGCCCTAGATATCGATAAGCAAGTTTGCCAGTTTATTAGTGTTCATGCGACTCTATAATTAATTTATCGCGTCCTCATCAAAATATCTTCTCGAGGCATGAGGTCCTGACCAAAGGTGGGCCGGTCCATAACCGGCGGGGATATGATATGCGAGAAAGAAAATGCACTCATTAGCTGGAGGGTTTTATACAAAGCAAAATGAACGAAGCACGTGTTCAAAGCTACTCTATACGCGGCGTCACGGAAGAGCAGAGCGTTATAATAGCATTTTAAATGCTAGTATAACCTATGCCGAGTGACGGCCGATTTTGCTGTCAATTTGCATACCTACTTGTTTGTACGCACGTACATACATGTATGCTATCTGAATGTGACACAAAATAAACTTTTCTTTCTTTCTTTCTATTCTATGACAAAATTCTTTGGCCGCCTGAAGGTCTCGGTCATAGTTTGATGATAATTACGAACAGAAACAAAAAATATATCCTTAAGCTTCGGTTAGAAAAACTAAATAGATCCTTTATGGGGAACACGATGCGTCTCGATAATAAACTTCCTGAAAATGTAACTAAACTACCTATTAAGAAATTTAAAGCTTACATTATGATATATATTACTATTATGTTGATAAGAATGCATGGCCTCTTGCTCTACCCTCTGACAGTTAATTGACAGATTTGCAATGTATAACCTACAGTTACCTTGTATTAGTTTTTTTGTAGTTAAGCTAGTTTTAAGAAGTATCATAGAAAAAAGCGCTAGGACCAGGACGAGTTTCTTGTCAATTCTTCTCTGACTTGAGTTAGAAGGATTTGGCTCCTAAATTCAGTATGTAAGGCGTTTCAAAGTGATCTTTGTGACTATATTGAAACATATAAGAGTTTAGGTTTAGATCCGGTAGTGACAGGACAAGTAAACGTAACCCGATCGGCCGGTCTCCCAGACCCGAGACAAATCTTTGCAGATCATAATAAACTTTTGTCCCGCGGCAGGAATCGGACCCGCAACCTTCTGCGCCTCAGGTAGGCCTTCGCTCACTGCGCCACAGAGTGTCCAGTCCTTGGCCACCATTATATCGTTGTTTACTCCACCTGTTATCACCTCACCTTGCAATGTGTCCGGCCCAACTCCATTTTAGTTCCATAATCCCATTTCCGACATCTTGAATCTTGTTCATCTTCGGATTACAGAATTGGAACTGATGCCGTCCTTTTCAACTTTTGAGACTTTACAGCATTTAGATATATATTGAAAACAAATCGCAATTATACTGAACTAGGTACTTAGCAGGATACTGCCACATTAGGAGTCATTAATAAAAATAATATAAATAATGCCGGATTTTTCACACATCATAATCTAGTCCCAAAGTGAGCCTTGCTTGTATTATGGGAACCACATGCCTGATATACTATTTTTACACTTTTCTTTTAAATACAAAGACACATATTATTATACACATATTATTGATGGTTACTTAAGTAGTTATAATAAGAACTAAGAAGATTTATAAGGAGGGACTTTAATGTCTCTGAATATGGCAGTTAAACAATCTAAGTGTAACTCGATTTTGTATTGCGTCATATTTTTTGATTGTACACAAGTGGGTGCTTGTTTCATCACCGACCTTGCTCTCTGTTAATTAGCCACCTCGCTGGGTAGTACTGATGGATCGGTCACCATTACAACGATGTACCTTAAGCGAATTGAAGTGGCTTTTTATGTACCTGAAGTATAAGTTTTCAAAACATTCTTGCTATACGGGTAGAACTCATAAATAAATTAATATTTATTTATTTGTTAAACTAGAATCGCTTGCACTATGGGAAAATATAATACGGATTATTATAGCTTGAATCATAAAGAAACACGAAGCTTTTATTCCAATTATTCATACCCGAGTTAATAATATAATATTATAATAACCTTAATTTGAATAAAATCACCACAATTTCAAATAAAATCAGAAATAACTCAGAAAAAATAAATAAGAGCGCAAAAGTAGAAATTATGTCTATGGTAGCCATTTCCATTCGCGACTTTACATCTACGTTTTAATATCATGTCAAGCAGTGTGTTCTCAAAAATCATGCAACCGACCACAGACAGACAGGTGGTTTGGACGATTACATCTGCTCCGATTGTAATTTAAGAGTATTGTATCTAGATCATAAAGATATAATATTATTATTGGGAAATTATGTCCTATCCGGAATACCTAATAGATTTACTTTACACTAGTTTCCGCCCGCGGCGCCGCTCGCGTGGTACCAATATGAGAAGCCAATACGTAATTCCAGGTCACAGACTAAACTTTTACCAAATTAATACAAATCAGCCTTTGAGGTACTAACTAACATTAAATATACAAACTCAAACACCCCAACAACCTTTCACAATCATAGTATCATGTTAGTAGAATTAATAATATTAAAAAAAATATATATTACCGGAACCATTAAAAAACAATTATATAAATAAATAATGCCTTACATTTCACACAGCATCATCTAACCCAAAAGTATGCAGAGCCTGAGTTATGACTGGTATACTACTTATATAAGTACTTTTTTTAGGATATATATACTTACAAATTATACATAGAAACACTCGGACCCGAGACAAATACTTGCAGATCAAACAAACATTGGTCCCGTGGCGGGAATCGAACCCGCAACCTTCTGCGTCTCTATCGGGCCTTGGCCCACTGTACCACAGAGGTAGCCCTAAATAAATTGAAAAATAAATAAATAAATATTGGTGGACAATGCACACAACTCCATCTAGCCCCAAACTCAGCATAGCTTTTACTATGGTGGCCAGATAACTGATACAATACTTAAAAGTTCCTAAATACTTAAGATACCTATTATATCTATGGTAACCAGACACAGAACAAATGTTTATCTTGGGAGGTAATCGAACCAACAACCTACAGCGCAGAAGGGAAAGCTAAAACAAACTGAGTTATCTAGTCTTAATGTATAGGTATAAATTTTGTGTGTTTGTAATTAAACTCCTCCTAAACAGCTGGACTGATATTGATGAAATTTGTTGTGTGTGTTCATTTGGATTCGAGAAAGGTTTAGATTTACAATTATATAGTTATTTTTTTTTCTTTTTAAAACGCGCGGACGATGTTGCAAACAGGACAGCTAGTTTTATATAGATTTCGGACAAGTTTTTAAGTGTATTGAACACTTAAAAACTTAAAAAATGATTCCGTACTTAACATACCAATACTTCATTCTTTACTTAAAGTTTTATTCTCAGTGTTGTTACAACATTCGTTAGCAAGTAAATCTATCGAATTTTGTAATTAATTGTTAATATTTTTTGAATAAACAAATTTCATAACGCCTTTCTATGCTATTGATCTCACAATCTGTTTCAGCAGGTTTGACTTGCCGCAAATAGGTATCATGTCTTTAGAAATATTGTTCTAGTTGTCTTATACAAAGCGAATATAAATTAAAGTTTATGATAATAGAATGGGCAAGGAAGGTAGGGCGTTATCATAGCACGCTAGCCCTAGATTTCACAACGTTTCTTAGAATTGTCATTACTCTATGTACTCTACTGACGACATTCTAGTTTAGAGATCAGCTTTGGGATGTTTAGTGTACGAAAAGAGCCTCTGAGGACATTATATATTACACTAGCTGTTACCCTCGACTTCGTATGCGTATGCTTAGAACCTTTATTTTAGTAAGGAATGCATTCTGTGCATCTAAAGAACATCTCATAAGACAAGTTTAATCCCCTATTGTATTCCCTTCGGGTATGATTTTGAAAAAACGTTGAAACATATTTCTTTAATTCTTACCAAAAGCTTAAATATGAATTTTCGTATCACTAACTTAAGGAAATACGAGTTGCCTAAACAAACTTTCATCCCCTATTTTACCCCCTTCAAGGTTGTTTTTTTGAGACTAGCCTATGTTCTCTTCCGAATGCAATATATCTACATACCATATTTCATCAATATCCGTTCAGCCGTTTAGCCGTGAAAACGTAACAAACAGACAGACAGAGACACTTTCGCATTTATAATATTAGAATGGATATTTACCACATGGCTTAAAATAAACAAGTGGCACGATAAGATAGTCATATTTTTAAAATCATTTACTTAGATGTTAGGAACTTCTGAAGAAGGAATGACTCATCAATCAAGCTTTCTAGACAATCTAAGGAAGTGACCTGTTTTCCAAGTTTACCTCAAAAACAAGCCAATTATCGATTTGATTGTATAATACAAAAAATACTCGACAACCGCAGAATAAAACGCAATTTTATTATAAAAAACACTTTAAAAACACTGGTACTGCTTACTAAGAGTTTGAAAGAAAGAAGGAAATAAAATATATTTATTTGCGACAGTGAAAGCTTGGGGACGCTTCTCTCTGGCAGTGATCTGAAACAGTTGAGCTGTCTATAGATCGTTTCAAACGGTTTATAGATAACTTGACGACCTCTGTGGCGCAGTGGGCTAATTTCCGGCCGAGACGCAGAAGCTTGCGGGTTCGATTCCCGCCGCGGGACAAATGTTTGTATGATTAGTGTCTGCAAGTATTTGTTTCGGGTCTGGGTGTTTCTATGTACAATATGTATGTATTTACAAAAAAAAAGTATATAAGTACCTAGTATATCAGTCATGTGTTACCCATAACACAAGCTCTGCTTACTTTGGGGCCAGATGATGCTGTGTGACATGTCCGAGATTATTTTATTTATTAAAAAAAAAAACATAACTGAATCACGTGTAATCTTATACTATTGTATATTATACGATCAAAGTGTAAAACATAAACACATAGTTAAGTACTACTGAAAGGCAGATGAGAGAGACCTAACAGACAGGACAGAACTTATTTGCCGATAAAACGATATACTTAACTTAAAACAACATAACTATACACTTATTAGGTGCAACCAAAATGTTTATGTTACGGCATCGACCATCTATACCTATCTATATAATTGTTTACAATATAAAAATAATAAAATAAGTCAACGCGACTAACGAACGAGTAGTAATCGCAACCCTTCACAAAATGACCGAGAGTTCTAAATAGTTTTTATCAACCCAACAACTACAATTGCATTGACAAAAAGCGCGAGACGACCACAGTATTGGCAAGCAATCAGGACCTTTAGCACCAGTTATTACATTACTGACGAGTCTGCAGTAAAATATGGATCTTGTGATTCTATAGAAATGCTCGAATAAATAATAAATATTGGTGAACAATTCATACAAAAACAAGAGACAAAAATCAAATGAAGATACGTACACAAATACATCATTTATCAAAACTCTGAAATGTTTTATATTCAAATGGTGACATTTTTTTAATTCAAAGTGATTCAAAGTGACGAAACTAAGCACAATCTGAAGCTTCCCTTTGTCAATTTCAGTAGATTTTAACGGACGGAAACGTGATCTTTACAAAAAAAATAGTCTCAGTATCTCAGCCTTAGGGTAGCCTTAGGGTAGTATTACACAAACTTATACAGTTTGTATTTTATTTAACTAGCGAACGAATTAGTCATTCAAACTAGTGCTAGCTGGTCAGTTGTTTTTCAATAAGCAATAAATATAGAAACGCAACAGTGGCGCACGCGTGCCGTAACGAGCGCGCGCGCCGGCCCATCGTTGTGCAACCTGCCCCACCCTGCTATGGCACTTCTAGCATTGGTCTATGTTACGAACGATACTGTCCAGAACACAAATTTTACAAACACATGCTTACGATAATAAATATTGGTATATAAATATATAATCATCAGGCTTGTGGCAACAACCGTAGTTGCGGGATGTCTGGCAACGGTTGTTGGAATTATGTATAAAAGTTATTACGCTTTAAATACTTGTTAACAACTAAAAACAATGTAAATTCTAATCGCGAATGTTTGAAAAATACAACTTCGTAAAGTCAGTTATTTAGTTATTTAGGTATTTGTGGATTTTTAAGACGGGTCAGAAGCACGTCAATACATTAATTTGACCTATGTCCATATTTTTGCAGTTGTTACTATTTCATACGACAGGTTGCAAACCCATCGCCGCTTATAAAAATACTGACCGATGACACACACTGAAATTTTTGGTTTTAGTAAATTGAGTAAATGTACCTTACAGCCTTATTCTTCTTGTTCTTTCTGTAATATCACCTGTATTGATGACAATTTTGACAATGTCAAGTTGGTTTTGTTTCATTTAATATCGTCACTTTAATAATCGTAATTATCTTCTCTTGTGCTAAGAAGTCAGGTTTATTGATTAAAATTAAACATAAGTATATATAAATAACACGAGAAAATAAATAACATTAATAATTTGGGAGAGCTATGTTACTTAGTAAAATAAATCACTTGGTTGCTTCGTAATATAGTCTATTCTATACCTAAATAAGAGGTATTTAATGTCATTATATATCAGTAAAAAAAGATGCAAATTTAAACAACTCACGACTCATTAAATTAAAAGAAAGAGAAGACTGTTCGTATATTAAACATACTTCAGTACAAACTCAAATTATTTTAAAGCTGGAGTAATCTTTAGTGCTCCAATCTTGGACCAACCCCCAAGTGATACCGTTCGTGTCCAAGTTTAGTATTCACAATAGGTACACTATTAACCAAACTATCTACTTTCCACATCTATGTCTACCGATACCGCAAAAAGCGTGCTTGAACTTCAGACAACAAAAATAATAAAAACCATTACAAAAAGGTCTGTCCTTCAGCCTTTCTAATTCTCGGTTACAATATCTACGCTCAAAAACAAGATTATAAGCTCTGATAACGTCTTATTCATTAACTGTGGTAATTATTTCGGTTTGGGCGGGCATAGCATAACCCAATTTATTTTATTGATGGCCAAAGGTCAGTTGGATTGTTGCTTAGGCCTTGTTTGATAAGATCGCTCAGTAGCAAGACGAAATAATGGCTTTGATTTCGTAACTCACTGCCTGCTTAATAATTAGGAATTTTGATTATGATAAATAGCTATACATAGATTAAGATACCTAGATTTTAGATTCTAGCATTAGCATCGTTATGCACACGTTATGCACACATAATTGACGGAGTTATGAGGTAACAAACATAAAAAAAACATCCAAATTGAGAAACTCCTCCTTTTTTGAAGTCAGTTCAAAAACACTCTCTTCCTCTGAGTAAAGTTTCATGAAGAAACCAGCAGCATGTCAGCATGTCCTTTAAAGTTCGAAGATATGTGCCAAGTGCACGAAAAAAGTCTCTGAGGCGTACTTTAACCCTTTCACCACACAGGTATGAATAACAAGTGATACGAGTATGGCAGTGAAAAATACTATAATTTATTCGGAGGGGAGCGGGCCATTTGACTTGCCAGGTGCTCAAATAAAAGTCACCTTATCCTACGTAACTAAAGTCTATAATTTAATAATGCCATTAAACTCTGCCTGAAAATTTATGTATAACAGTGCCAACATGGCTGTTCGATAGTTCTGGGCTATAGAGGAATATCTGGGCTGGTTCTGGGCGGTTTGCTTGTCGCAAATTAATGGCAATAAAGCATAATCATATCGAAACGTTCGTGTGACCGCGTTCATATAGAATGCTGGTTATCAGCGCCTGTAAGTCTATTGATCAGACGCACAAATTACGTTCCGGTTTTTGTATAAGGTGGCAAACCTGCATATTTTCCATCATTTAATATGTTACAGTACCCTATACACTCTTAAAATACCACGTTAGAACAGGACAAGATCAATGCGGCGTGTACTACACAGCACTGTTTTGTCACGGTATGACGTCACCAGACAAAAACCAGCGCTATTTTGCAATATGTGAAGTAGCATAGAGCTGAGACTGGGCCTTTTTGGCAACCACAGACTGGGTTGGTGCAGGGTAGGTACACATACTACTAATTTTTATTTTTATTTTATATTCATGTTATTGTCTTTTTCATTGTGTTTCATTTTTTATCTCTGTGTGTGTATGTCAAAATAAACTTATTTCATTTCATTCTTCATTTTACACAGATACAGTGACAATTTTGTTCTGCATTGTCTCAGCATCAGTAGACAGTCACAAGTCACCAGCTAACTAGATAAATGTTGCCAGGTTCGTGAGTTGCCCGCTGCCCGCGGCTCCCTTCGTATATAAGTCGGCACTGAACGATTTAAACTTCAGTACTTGTTAATGATGCCTGGAGTTGCTGCTAGATGTGATTGGGTGTAAAGTGCCGACGACTAGGTATAACGTAAATAAAAACAGATACACGCTTTCTAGGTATTTATCTAAACTTTTATTATAAATGAAATGATCTGATTTGATTTCAAAAATTCTTTTACACATAAAACTACATTATCAGCAAGTGACATCTGTATGTCAAGTCAAGTGGCTGTATTGTATTTTCAAATATGAGATCCCAACTAAAATTGCGATAATGTACACAAGGTATCAAAAATTTGCCTATTATTTAGCATGTGCTGCGATAACTGTCGGTGATACATAAAATAATGTAATACATGTTTCTACTACTCATAATAACCCACAAAAAATCTGCGTGACTATAATTCAATAATTCTTTATTCAATAAAATCACAAGGACCACTTTGAATCGTCTTCTTACATGCTAGTGAATCTAGGTGCCGGTTCCTCCTAACCCCAGTTCTAGAAGAATCCGGCAAGAAACACGTCTGGTCTTAACACTTTTTTGTATGATCCTTGCCAATTTTGTTACGGATGCCGAGTCGAGTTGGAGCAGATTTATCCCAAGCTTTTTTGTCATCTAAAAAATCAGAAATTTTGTAATATGCTTTAAAAGACAGTTTCTGTTTAATTACTTTTTTAAATTTGCCAATCGACAAATCTAGTTATAGAAGCCTTGTTATATGTCTAACTATAATAGTTAAGTACAGATTTAAGTACGAATACGCCGACGAATTCGCGGGCGTTCCAGTTCCAGCTAGTACCCTTTATTATGATTATGGCTCTCGTCATAAGTAGATAAATGTATTTGTTTATAGCACATAATATTACTAGTACAGAAGGCGGACACCACAAATAGCGACTCAATAAAGCGCAATTCAGCTCGCACAAGCGCTTTGTGTCTAATTTGATATATACCTACATAGTGCCTCTCTTTCTATGTCGTAAATCTGTATTTGACTAGCCGAGGTTAGGTTTGTAGGTTGTAGTATTAACCAAATTTACATTACATTATAACTTCTAAAACTATCATGGTTTTGAACATAATGTTCACTCAAAACGGGATATTTACCATGATATTCGACATCATGACGCATGCCACATGCGTCTTGATCACGAGATAAATATCAGGAAGCAGAAAAAGTCATATATCATGGTAAATATCCTGTTTTGAGTGAAAATTACTTTACATATGTATTTGAAGTGGTTTTCCTCACACTTGTAGTTTTTTAAGGGTAATAAAAACAGGATTTGGTAAATAAAAGTGCACATTAAGTTTATTATTATTCATTTTATTTTGACAAGGTAATCGGTGACCTTTGAACGACTAATAGGTAAGTATCAAAAATATAAAAGGCAGGACGTAGACTCTATCGTAACGATGGCAGCGTTTTTTAAGCTCAATCAGCATTATTTTGGTAGATGATTCTCTGTATCGAAATTGTAAAATGATTAGTGACTTTCATGAATACACGTTAATCTAATGAAAATTATGCTATCTAAGAAGATAGGGGAATATTCAGTAGTTTGGTGTATTTTTTTATCAAATTCATGTAATAAAAATAAAAATCTATGAAAAAAAACTGTTTTACACCCGCAACATCGATAGAGATCTATCTATACCTACAGGAACGTTAGATTAGGTCTTTGAGAGATTCAAATATTGTGTCAAATAAATCCAACCAATAAAGCCAGTAATAAATTAAATCACAGATTTAAAATTTTTCTTATAATACAATTTTGGAAGAATGTTTTACAATCTCTAGATGCCTGCTATATCTAAAATCTCAATATAAGAACAATATTCTAATTTGCGTAATATTTTGAAACTTAACAAGAGGGCATTGTTATGTCACAACAAGTGATTTGCCCAAAACGATAATAATTTACGCAACATTGTAAATAATAAAAGAAATATCATTTCGTGTATTTAGATAATTTTCAAACAACTTTTCTAACATTTTATATAAGAAATATTTAAAATAATCTTCAATAAGCAACAAGTTAAGTATATTTTTATATTGGTAACCGGCGTTTCCTCTCAGACTAATAATACTAATTATACTATATCGAATAAAGCAAAATTTACATTTAATATATTAGAAATGTAACCTAAATACATTCATACGATATTTTTAATATAACATAATTCTACAATAGCGAACACTCTCTGAACACTTACATTAATTGTCTAGTTATGACAAGGAATATATTCTATAAAAATTATATAATCGGTAGTGGAAATTCGGTACATTCTCTAACACGATTTTCAATATTTACATTAAGTACAAAACGATTGCGATATCACTTTATAATACAAAATAACATACATCTAATAGCCGACTTGGTGGCACCTACATAGTAATTTCTTTCACTTGTGTTGTGTCAACGAGCAGTATCTTTTAGTAAAACACGGTAACAAGGAAAACTATACAATATTTAGCTTGTAAAATCTACATTATTCATTTATAAATCTGTTAGGGTGAACTTAAAAACTGAATCACCTGTTTTAATTTGTGGTCTGTATATAATTTCACCCTGTACACATAGTAATGAGACAAAGTTCAGTACTATCTAGCTAGACTATGAAACCAATCTGACAGGAAATGTTTTTATTGTACGCAACATTCAGTTAACTATTGATCCACACAAAACAAGCACGAGCTCACAGCGTCCAGTATACACGAGAGTCATTTGGATGCATCGACCAGATTATCGTAACGGGAAAGCGGTCTGAACGGCTTTATCAGGTGTGGTCGGCGGGGCTCGCAGCGGCGGCCGCTCGGCGCCCGGGAGCCACGCGCCCCATGAACGACCTGATCTCCTCAAAGTACGTCTCATCGGGAGACCTCCGACGGCTATCATCCCCATTCTCCGCCTCGTGCTTCTTCAGATGCCGGTCTAAATTCGTCTGCTGCCCGAAACAGCGGTCGCAGTAACGACACCGGAAAGGTCTTTCCTTGTTGTGGATATTCCTCACGTGCCGCTGCAGGTTGGATGATATTGAAAAGGAACGCTCACAGTATTTACAACGGTAGGGCTGCTCTCCGGTGTGAGTCCGTAAATGTCTCGTTAAGTTTGCGCTACGGGGAAACGCTTTGCCGCAGTAGGAGCAGGTGTAGCGGTCGCGAGCGCGCGGCGCTCCAGGGTTCTGGGGCACAGCCGGGGCTCTAGGAGCTCCGGGAGCCAGGAGCGTCGCTGCGGCGGCTGGCAAAAATGGGTAGCGGCCGAAGGAAGCCGGTAGTGCTAACGGCAGTCTCCTGCAGAATTGTAATAACGCTGGGTGGGCCGGGTGCGCGGGATGCGTCGGATGCGTGGGGTGCGGTGGTGGAGAAGGCACGATCAGGTTGCAGTTTTCATCCTCTAGCCGCTGGGGACGTTTGTGAATTACTCGCAGGTCGAGCGGCTCATCGGCTCGGGGGGAGCCGAGCGGGCTGGAGGGGTGCTCGAGGGGTGATGTCGGAGGGGAGGCGAGGCGGCGCGGCGCCGCGTGCTTCTCGCGCATGGCGGCCGCCGCGCACGCGCTCATCGGGCTCGTGCGCCACCGACCTGCAACAATTGATACAAACGTCAATACAATCGTATAGTAAATCTATAACATCACCGACCATTATCATTGTAATGGTATCCTGTGTCTGTGTGATATCCTGTCAACCCTCGATCTGGTACATTATGATACAAACCTCGTCATATCATTGTTAGAAGTGCCAGTTAGAAGTGGCGATGGGCATGATACCTTGTAGAACAGACCGGAGAAAAGGATTTCTATTAATGTCGATGACATCCATGGATTGTGATCGATGATTGTTCGCTATACTGTTTGAAAGGAATATTGCAGTTGATAAACCAACATACGTTTTGTCGTGGTATTGATCAACTTTGCCCTCACCGAGCGCGCCAGTATGCTAACGGGTTGCGCAAGCGCAAGCGGGGGTGGCCGGCCGATCCTACGCTCGACGCACGCCCACGGCTTGCGACATCGAAACTGGAGCACTCGCTACCGAAACCGAGATGGTTTTTTTAGCAAATTATTAACAAACTCATTGAAGCGATAAAATATTGCATCCGAAGTAGTTATGAGCTTTTGTGGAAGTTACGAGGCCGGAACTTTTGTAATCGATTGCTGTAATTGGACAAGCGACATGAGCGCGTTGTCTTTTGTACAAATACGTTGTGAACTGGATCAGTCTTTTTTTGTAATTTAGCTTCTTTTTACTATACCATGTAGCAACAAAACGATTTAAAGTTTAAAACCAGACTCTTGTACAGCGAAATGCTTGATTTCTATCCATGCTTCTACCCACGAGGTACTAGAACAGATAGGCGTTATTACAAAAATAATGTCCGATAATCTTGGCCCGAGAGATTGGACGACTTCATTCGTATGATCGATCGCCTGCGCCTATCACCCACGTATCGTCACGCACAGACTGTGCTTGCGATCATTCATCAACACTACGTTTCCTGGCTGTTGCTATGGCACATTGTAGTCAAGAAACACTAGCCGTGACTTTTTATGAATCCATTTATGGTATTCTTTAAACTCCCAATGTGCCAGAGCGATATCTGGGATCTCTAATTTTTAAGTACCTAATGGTATTTTGGTACATAAAATATGTTACTAATACAACTTGTTTTGTAATGATGGATTAATTTTATAGAGCATCTTTTGTCTTACAATCTATCAGTGTAGGCGATAAAGAGATAACGTTCAGTGTAGGAGTAATCCAGGTGCTAGAAATGAATTTATTAATCATGGTAGTATAGGAAAATAAATATGTAGAGCGTTGTGATGTATGACCGGAAAGTACACGGAATAAACTTTGATGAAATCGGACTTGAAAAAAAATTCGCAAGACTTGAGAACAGAGAATTTAACCGGGGAACCGGGGGAAAATGTTAATTAAACCTGGCAACCCATTCACAAAAGCAGAACTAGACGATGCATGTCTGATCTTAAAATCAACCAGGGTTGTACTGGGTTAGTTGTAAGAGGTTGTCGTCGTCGCCCGTGTCCACGATTAATCGACATTCCTAGCCCATCGAAGGTTGTAAGAGTGCTTTTACAAATTTGTTGGCTCACGCCTACGAGTGCGCACGCGCTAATTTGCACCAAAAACAGCGGACATAAATCCGCCGAGCGAGGGCCTGCTATCGACGTCCACCCGCCGTATTTGGTCGGATCGTGTGCCCCGCGCATACTATGATTTGTGGGGATTGCAGGCACTGGTTGTACAGGGTGTAAATATTCATGGGTTGAACTGTTAACAGTAACTGAACATGAACATTTGCATTTAACATATCGTGAGTAGGTAACAACACTGTACTTAATATAAACGTTTAAATATTTTTAGAATGGATGGGTTATGTGATGGACGATATGAGTATTGAGATGACGGCTGATAGAGAGAGATGGAAGAGACATACTATATAAATTATAAAAATGTTCTAACCTTTTTATTAACCTTAATTTTATTGATGAATGTTCTTTTTCCTTGCATCTTTGTCAAACCTAACAAAGTTTGTAAGATGTCTACAATATACTGTAAAATATTAAATGGATGATATATATATAATAAAAAAAATAAGGCACAGTACCATAGCCTCTAGCGTCTCTTTCTTCTACAAGATATCCTTCTCGCTGACCGTGTTTTATTTATAAATGAATTCCTTGAGAGATTTTAATTGAACGTGTATTTTGTTTGCTACAAATGTATGTATTGTAGCACTAGCGACACCCTGTATATTAGTAACTTCGCTGTGGGCTCTGTGGACGCGGATGCTTTGAGCTTAAATTAGATTGTGGATTTGCGAAGTGACACCCGGGTCGTGAGGTCAGGTGAGATGGAATAGAATGGAATATTTATCAGTCGGATTAGTTGCTGATGGAAGGTTTTGCATCCCTTATACAGCTATATTGCATTACAGAAATCAGAGTGCATTTGCACCTTTTCGGAAAAACTGAGAAGCTATTGTGTTTTTTAAACCCAGTTTCCAAGCAAATGTTCGATATGCCAATAGTCCCTAGCAAGACTGGAGTTTAAAACTGTCCTTGTCATTCCAATGTCAATGTATAAAGATGGCAAAGGTTTCTCCGTTTATCATTTCATGAAGTTACGCACTTCTTAATTAATTATTTTTCTTGTGCTATTGCATGTTTTATTCAGTCATAGCGGGGTTTTAATCAATAAATTGTGTCTTCATAGCACAAGTACGGACTTTTGAATTATAAGTGTATTATAGTGCAATGTAATTTGAACGACGAGGAATCCCCGGAAAGTTCTAGACAGCCATTCCACGATAACGTTTAGAATAGACAAATGACGATCGACATTTGACTAAGACTATAATCAAACAATCACTTGACACTGGCAAAATTGTCATCATTATAACACATGCCACGTTAGCTAGAGTGTGTTTATAAAATAGAACCTTAGTCTTTATCGTCGAAACGTCGATATATTAAACAAGCTTCTACCAGCGATTTTGCACGTTATACCTACATAAAAAGTTACTTATTACCTTCTCCAAAATATAGTCTATTTACTTTCAAATTTCTTTAAGATCCGTTAAGTAAACAAAGAGATACCTACAAATAGAGACCATTTCGAATTTGTAAAATTAGTATGGAGAAGCTATGGATAGATGTTTCCTGTCAACTTTTGAAGTGAAAACTTCTTTAGCATCGTTGTGATTTGAAAGTCGATGAAACAAAAAAGCGACAATAAAAATAGACAGATATATAAATTCATAAGATTTAACGTGGGAGAAAATGGGATAGGAAGCATTATATAGTGTTTCTTATATTCTTATTCGTCTCATTATCTTGAAGCCAAAATTTTTGAAGGTTTCACTTCTACCACGTGTGAATTGCACACATGTTTTATTTATCTAGCTACATACATTATACTCGTAATAATTATGACCTTGATACATAATAGAGATGACTTAAATATCGCAATATTTAATGTTGATACCTAAGTTGCATTGAATGGATGTTTCCATAGCAATTATGAGCCATTGGAACTAATCAAAAAGTGCATTTAATGATAAGGTGCGACAATTTACGACTTGTAAATATATACTAGCACAATCAGCGGGTTCACTCGTTTTTTACCTATTGTAAGAAGTATTTGTGACGCGATCTGCCGTCGAAAAGCTCACCAAAATCTGGAAAGACCGCAGAATAACCAAAACAACAAAGGTGAGCCTAATGCGAAGTCTCAACTCTCCAATTTTTCTCTATGGAGCTGAAACGTGGATATTGAGGCTGAAAGAGAGGAGAAAACTCGATGCACTGGCGACTGATACTGGCACTGGTGCTGGAGACGTCTGCTGAGAGTTCCGTGGACAGCCTATCGTACCAATGTATCGATCCTAAAGAACTTCACATCAAAGAAAGATTATCGTCGACTGATCAAATACGAATACTGAAGTTCTTTGGGCACATAACCCGAAATGAAGACTCAATGGAGCGTCTTGTAGTACAAGGCAGAATGGAGGGCAAGAGATACCGTGGCCGCTCTCTGACCAGATGGGGAGATCTGATAAAATCTCTCACCAAATCCACGATGATCAACTGCTCCCACAACGCCTCCAATAGAGCCGAATGGAGACGCATATCAACAGCCGCCATTCATCAGGACCCACTCATAACCATAACCACTCTTCCAAGAGTGCTCGACTGAGAAGAAGAGTAGTATTTGAAAAGTGCTGAAAAAGTGCCATGAGATTTTAGTTTTTATTGTACGTGAAATCAAACTTACAGCTGATTTATGTAAAAGATAAACCAATAGAAAGTAGTTTAATGTTATATGTAAGTTTATTTGTAGGGTTTCTTAGTATCGATTATTAAATGCTATTTCATTGACTAAACAGGCACAAAATAATTTTCTAACATATTTTATGTAGATGCATTTTGAGTGAGTACTCGATAAAGCCAAGAGTAAATATACTGAGATATACTAAATATACAGATGCCTTGTGTGTGAGACCTCTGTAAGCTGACTTGTTGACCCTAAGAAAAACTAGCAAGTGCAAACCTTGACAACACTCGCACGTTCCATAGGTAGCTCTTGAAGCACATTAGCACGCATCTCAAGTCACGTTCCACTAATTACGAGTAATTAACGAGGTTCGGAAGCTTCGTGACGTGCTTGGTAGGCGGAGCGAGTACGGTTATGTATGTTAATGTAAATACCGTGGCCAATGAGCGGCATCACGCCGCACCGCCTTGTGATATATTAGCATTTGAATCGGTTATTCGTTCACCTCCAACTACAGACGCGACCGACGCCGAGTGAAGCCACTCGAAACGAACACTTCCCTCCACACTTTTGTGGGTTTTCACGCATTCCGAATAGGCGACGCCTCAGGCCGACCCACTGGTTATGTAAACATAATAAATTACCACAATTCGATCCGCTACGCACGATTGTACCTTATTCTAATAACGTTGCCAGATAAAGTATGTCATCAATAAATTGTTTTATTTATCAGCCAATAATAATGTAGGTTGTAGTGAATAGAAATGAGACGTCGCTATTTTGTCTGTTGCGATTTTCCAGCTCGGTTATCACATATTGTATTGGGTTGACGTTTTCTATTAGGAATAAGAAACTTCGAGAATCATGGAAACTAGCATGAAATTAACTATAGTCTGTATGACAAAACAACGCAAAAGTGATGACGTACATTTAGCAATACCTACCTAAACAGTTATAGTATCGCAACCATTCATTGTAATTTGTTACTAATACTTCGTTATAATGTATATTATTTAGTTATAAATGATATTTCCTCTATCAGGTAGATAAACATGCATAGTTTATTATTAAAAAAACCTAATAGATCACTTTCTAGAGACCATGCTACATACAATTTTTAGCGTAAGGTGATGTGGGTATGCATTGTGCTACCCAGCCAATGATGGGTGTTCCGCTTGGCCAACAATCCGTAACACATAATTACCTACGTAGGTATAAAACGCTTCTTGCGTTTATATGAGGCTTCTACGTCACAATATACAAATACAAGTCTTTTTATTGAACTAAGTTGTAAATTGACCTATGTTACAACAGAGCTCAGAAACATTAAGCAAGTTAAAACTAAAGAAGTAATCGAAAAACGTGAGTCGAACAACAATAACTTAGAGCGGAGCTCGCAGTTACACCACTGTGGTTGCCACCGTATGGATAAGATAATAAAAACTAGACTCGTTCTGCAGATCGCTGTGTTGTCACGGAGCCAGTCCTTCGCAACTATGAAACCAATAAAACAATCTGAGCCTATCGCTGCGTGAAAAAGGACAAAATACCAAACCTGCAAGAGCAAAACGCAAAGAATTTCAATCGTAATTGTTACAAAATTCAATGGCATCGATTTGGTTCTTTATGTTGCTTTGCTTTTCATTCAGATCGCGTAAGAATCTGATAGCGGCATTCCTGGTGGTACTACTAAAATCGGCGCTTGCCTATCCCGTGTCTCGGAGTCGACAGCGTGCATTCCGCGTGTTATTCTCTCACACGATTGCCAGCCGAGCCGATTCACACGCGCCGCCAACTTTTTTAGACGACATCGTATCGACATCCACGATCTCTGATTTATTTCACATCACTATTTTAGGAAATACATCGTCGTGCCAATCGTCTTAAGGCAGGATATAAAATTACTCGCTCTATGAACCCAGAAAAAGAACTAATGGCTTCTGATATTAAATGGATCGATTATGTCCGCCGACATATCATGACATTTTTTATGTGTTACTCGTTGGAAAACCCTCAGCGTCCTCATGTTAAGCGCACATTACTTACACCTATATCAGGACATGTAATATAAAGCTTCTTCATTGAATATTATCGATATGTTCGAGCACGTTATTTATGCTAGATTTCTGTAGTATTTATGTCATATAACATGAGCCTCGCATACTTGTTATCATATAAAAAAATATTAGATTTCAGAAATGTCCGACTTAACGATGTCTCGCTCGACTTGGCTTTTAATTATGAATTCATTTGCAAAGGTTTACATTGGCAAACACTTTACCCGTCGAAAGTGGCGGTCGTAAATTCCAATGTTCATTATTATTCTGGTGATGTCGTCGCCCAATAAACTATTCGAGTTAGCCGTGCTTATCCCACTTTGAATTCAAAACACTCGCCGATGCTTGAGTTGATGTGAAATAATTATTTTAGTAATCCATTATCGCTTAACCAATCAAAACGGAATCCGAGGTATTGCTATAGCCGATATACTACGCATTTTGCGTTTTAAACCAATTTTGGCCAATAGCAGATAAGACTGGCACGCATGCGCGAATTTATGACGATAATGTTTGTAAAATGTATTGCATGTGGGAACGGGGGCGACGCGCAGCGTGGGAACTGCCGGAAATCAGGATTTTTTTCTGACCGTACCTTACATTGCTTGCATGCATTTATTTGCCAAGGATTAGTTATGTGAGCAGCGTCCGCAAATAAATTCACTGATGATTATTTCGAGCAATTATATTGAATAGTTAGATTTATTACTAGTTCTCCTCAGTAGATAAGTTAGCGCCAAGTGCTAATTTCTCGCGAGTTTGTGTGGCATTTGGAATACCTATGCTAGTTGATAGATGGATAATTCGGATATTGATTTTGCATTTTGTATCTTATGTCATTGACAGAAATCTCACCCTGCGACTTATCTGTTATCGAACGGACTGTAGGTTGCGACCCGGTTCGCTCCAATTACTTGCATCTCGTAAACCCGCACGCGCCATATTGCGACATTTTGGTTTTACGCGGCTACCTGCGCGTTTCGTAAGATCTCCGTTGTTTTAAGTTTAGTGCCAGTAGTTTACTGTAATGAAAACAGTGTTTAACAAATGAAGCTATTAAAATTAAGTACGGCACTTGGAAATACAATTCTGATGATCTCGACTGTTCGATTAAACTCGATCAGCATGAGCTTACAAACAGGGAGCTTATTTTACTAAAATGCGACATCCAACTGCAGATCAGTTCTTATGCACGAATACTGGTGATATTGTGGTAGCAACCCTGTCATCCGATCTTAAGGTGGTGGGTTCGAATCTAGTTGTGCAGCAATGGATTTTCCATTCAGAAGATGTATGTGTGCAGTGCTAATTAAACGTTAATGAAAAACATCGTGAGAATATATCAATATGATGGAAAATATACATAGGCCTGTTTATAATTGGTATGAACTGACGCAGATGACAGAATTTATATATTGTGGTTTATGAACTAAGCGGAAACCAAAATAAAAAAATAGGTACTCTATGATAGTTAACTAAGTTAAACCAATAAGAAGGCTAGGATTGTTTTTCTCACTCAGTTCTGTTAAACTAAAAAATAAAACAAAATGATATTTGTTAGTAGAAAATATTTTATGTTACATAGCATAGAATAAATAGAATATCATCAGTGTTCCCCACACTGATGCTATTCGCAAGAACTTCCAAACAATTTCATCGTTTTAGAAATTTTACAGCCATTTTGTTCATTGAATAGGTTACACGAAGATATCCATCTTGACATAAGGAATGAATATCATAAACTCATGATTTAAAATGATATTGTGAATGAGACAAAAAGACACATTTCAGTAAAGGTGCGTTCATGACGTATCATTAACCGCAAGAAGTAAAATGTGAGCAGCTTTAGCCCGACAACCATACAAAGTATAACAAGCCTGAAACACTTGATTCTCCATCCAATACCGCAGCAGAATAATGCATTTCCATTACGTATTCAGCGTATAATCTCAACGAAATCCTTACTATAGAGACGCATGGAGATAACAAAACAGACTTACTTATAATTTATAGTGCACCATTAGAGTGTAGTTTAAAGTCTAGCATTTCATTTGCAATGGAGATTCGGATTTGCGGTGACATGTCCAGTATTAAAATGATGTATCGCTGTTTGATTGCGCGCAACGGGACTGGCCTATTCCGGTACTAGGTGTGAGGCGCTCGCTCTACGCGAATGTATTCTAAGGAAACATTGTGATAGAGAGACACGTATATTTAAGATCCTGGTCTGTTTTGAAATCAGATATAGATATTATAGTTTTTATATAAAAAAACATAATTTCTGTTAGAGGTAAAATAGGTCTACTTTTTTGTTACAAATAAATGTCAACTTTTTCTATTTAGTAATTTTTTTTCGGTTATTTAATTTTTTATTTATTATTTGGTATGGCAATAATATAACCTATCTATATCGTTAAATTGTGATTATAACATATTTGGTTGTGGTTATTGTATACAGAAATTAAACGCAAATATAACTAAAAAATGCGAAAGTAACTCTGTATGTCTGTCTGTTTGTTACGTTTTCACGCCTAACCGCTGAACCGATTTTGATGAATTTTGGTATAGAGATATTTGGAACTTTGGAGAAGGACATAGGCTACTTTTAATGTAGGTACTACACGTGCGAAGCCGCGGGCAGCAGCTAGTTAATTATATATAGTGAAGAAATTCATAACAATCACTTAACTAAATCGTTACTTTGTGAAAGGCACGTTAATCTCGTTTATGTTAGAAATTTGCGCTTGCGACAAGAATCAAATGGCCATTTAGTGTCATTTAAGGTATAGTTTATACGTCCCAGTAGACTCTGAAGTCTTTACTAAAAATCATGGATAAGTATTGAAACATTGTAGTTCTATTTTATTTTATTTGAATTGTATTTTATAAGAAATATTAACATATATAAAATAAAGTTATATTGTAATATGTTCATTTTTTACAGATGATAATATAGACTGATGGTTAAATAAATATTCTGTGCGTGTGTTTGTAATTAAACTGAACTGCTGGATCGATTTTGATTAAATTGTTCAAGTGGATTCGAGAATGGCTTAGATTTACAATAAGATAATTTTTGTATTTTTTTTCTTTGTATAAGGCGCAGACGAAGTCGCGAACGGGGCAGCTAATAAATATATATAAATAATGCCGGACATTTCAGACAGTGTTATCTAACCCCAAAGTAAGCAGAGCTTGTGTTATGGGTATTGTACATGACTGATAACTTTATTTATATACTTTTTTTTTAATAACATACATATTAGGTATACATAGACATTGCAACTCATTCTAACCAGACTGCGAATAAGCTCTCCGCTAAAACATTTAAAACTCCTAATAAATTGTCTCGTTTAATCTAACTAATATTATAAATGCGAAAGTAATCAGTCTGTATGTCTATTTGTTACGTTTTCACGCCTAAGCCACTGAATCGATTTTGATTAATTTTTGGACCTTGGAGACAGACGTAGGCTACTTTTTATGCAGGTACCACGCTTGAGAAGCCGCGGGGTGCAGCTAGTTACAAAATAAAACGTCCAACCAACCTGTAACGGGTTATATTTTACGAAACAGATATTCCTTGTTACAATCTTGACTAGTGTAGTCCCGCGGACCGCTGTCGCCGACGCATTCTTGTGTACGTAGGTGGTCACGCCTTTATCAACGCTACAATACAACTAGCTGGACCGTTGGACTTTATTATACCTCCCCTTAATAAATATTGAATAGCGGATAACAACAAGTTGCAAGATGTTTCGCAATGCAGGTTGTTTTTTTTTCCTGCTAAATTGTTTCTGGTGAGTAGAAAGGATTTTTTTCTGAATCAGTAAATCAGTGATATCGATAGTAACTTTTAATAAGTTCACGACAAGGAGTCGGATTTTTTTATACAACAAGTAGCCAAACATTTTTAACTCATATTAGTATTATAGACTGCGTGACCTCTGGCTCTGCGTATTAGCATTGCCATTCAACGTGGCAATGCCGCCAGTATCTTGGGCACGCTGCCCCCTGGCAGTGATCTGGATCAGTTATATATATAGCTCATACTGTTTCACTTATTTTTATATTATTGTTTATTATTCTGTACATTTTTGTAATTATTTCTGTAAATTCATATATATATATATATATATATATATATATTTTACAGAAATAATTACAAAAATGTACAGAATAATAAACAATAATATAAAAATAAGTGAAGTGATATATATATATATATATATATATATATATATATATATATATTAAATTTGAGCTCAATTTAAAAGGGCAGGCTTTACAGGTTTACGGCTCGCTTGATAGTAAGCAGTTACAGTCGCTTTTAGATAATAGCAACCCCAGAAGCATTACTGATGCGTTACCTGCCCTCAAGGTTTCTTTATATTTTGCTTATAATCCGTTTAAGTTATAGTAAGTTATAGTTCCGGTAAAACTTCAGAAGGAAGATCATTCAACAACTTGTAAATTCTATAAGTAAGGAAAGATTTCGTAAAATTAGTAGTGGCCCACGTGTCTATGAGGTGAGCATTATTTTGATGTTGCGATGTCCGATGGTAATACCTTGATGCAGGCATGAGGTTGAATAGTTCCTCAGACCACTCTCAATTGTATAGGCGATATTGTATATATTTCTCTCAATTGTATATACTGAGTGACTTGGTGCTGGCTTAGTGGTTCCACGACGAACACAGCAAGACACAATTTTGAACATATACTGTAAGAGTCTATCTTATAAACAAATACTACCTAATGTGTTATTAAAACTTATTAACTCACTTCAAAAGTAGGAGGAGAATCTCTATTAGGTTTTTTTTGTTACCTCATTTTTGTAACTCCGTCAATTATGAACCGATTTGAAAAAATCTTCTGGTATATAAAAAAAATAGCTGGAAAAAATATGTTATCCAAGTAAATGAAATTTCGTATTTTATATAAATGAAATCGGCTTTCTTTTTAGTTTTTTTAAAACGTAATTATTGCCATCTCTATTCTTTGACCTCAAAATAACAAAGGCAGCACCAAACACCAAGCACCAAGCAACAAGCTAATAATGTGATTATTAAAAAAAAATACAACTGAATTGAGAACCTCCTCCTGTTTTTGAAGTCAGTTAAAAATACAGAGTTTATCTCTAATCAGTGTATGTATATAGTGTATTTGTACCTGACACAATTTTTCACAAAAAACCATCCATTCTCTACCACCACTAAATCTACAAGCTATTTGCCACTAAGTCAAACTACTCTGAACTAGTAGATCAACTAGTTAAGATTAATTGATTAAATACCATACCATATTTTTTAGCGCTCTGCATGATCGGTAATTTCGCTAAATTGCTCTTCATCAAACATGTTTCATTCGCTCTAGTTTGTAGATAGAGTGATGCAAAATTAAATTGGATCGTTAACAAACATACCTACATAGTCTACCGGGTCTACTGAGTCTTATAAAAAAAAGCTCAAAACCTTACATCTTTATGGCGCTATTCAGAATTACTATGAAAATAACGGTAGCTCGAAATAAATATTAGAGCAAAATCAATTTCGTCTGCAGATCTTTTTAAGCGGTCCTTAGATAGCTCATCTTTTTCACATGTATTTTATATCTCTGTATATTATTTTATTTATTACAGAATATTATGCAATACTATAAAATGCACATGAAACAGTGGAGCTATTTAAGGACCGTTTAAAATGATCTATAGATACCTCAACTGATGTAGATCACTGCCAGAGGGCAGCGTTCCCAAGACGGCGGCATTTCCACGTTGATTGGCAATGCTAATACGTGGGCCAGATAGGAGCCAGCTCTTGGGTACTTTTATTGTATATTATTCTGTACATTTCTGTAATTATTTCTGTAAATAAATTTCGTCTGGTTTTTACATATTTTGTATAGATAACATTGTGTGGGTCGAATGTATTTGCTACTTTTAGTATAATCATATTTAATTGTTTAATAAAGTAGGTATTACTATACTAGAAACCTAACGCATAATTATATACTTTGCATTATAAGGTCTGTACAAATTTTTAAAATATTAAGTTTCAGATAACATATATCTTACCGTTATTAAGTCACAGATAACCAATAACATATTTATTACCGTTACTAAGTCAGAGATAACAAATAACATATTTTTTTACCATTACTATGTCAGAGATTACCGATACCTACGTTTTTATTGCCTCCTTCATATCTGTGCGACATTGTCTTCAAATGGAACAATGAACAAAAACTAGATCATATTTCTATTACCAAACATGTAATAGATCAATAATTCTATATCGAGATATCAATTGATATTACCTTGTGATTATAGAACCGGATGCTACAAGTGCATTACATACGTAACATACAATACCAACTTAAACTAAGATTTTCTAAGATACACCGACCGTCAATAACGATTGGTAAAAAAATAATCGACCAGCGAGCGCGAAGCGCGAACGAATGTCTCCGTTTTAGCTTAGGCAAAAATGCTTTCGTATGTATGTCCGGCCAGGGCGTCTGTCCGGATGTTCTCCTCTAAAGGTCGCATTTCTCAACTGATTCTTGTTAAATTTTGCGAGCAGGTTCTATAACTATATAGTTTTTTTTTGTCGATTCTGTTTTTGTAAATTTTTCAAAATGGCGGAGATATGTATCAGTCATTTTGAAAAATGCTCGCGAGGTCTTCAGCTCACAGAACCACTAGTATACTCGTATATATTGCGAGACAATGCACACAACACCACTTAGTCCCAAAGTAAGCATAACTTGTATTATGATGACTAGATGACAGATAGAATACATATATATTTTTAATACATACTTATGATACTTTATAACACCCAAACACAAAACAAACACCTATGTTCTTCACACAAATGTTTATCCTGGGAATCGAACCCTCAACTTACAAAGTGTAAAAGGCAGAGCTACTATCAACTGAGCTGTCAGGCTAGTCAGATAGGTACATATAATATATGAAAATATTATGAATGATTTCAGTAATATTAAATTTGAATTCAGTAATATTGAGTTGAAGCAGTAAAAAATTGTGAATTCAAAAACTGTTCTTCTATTGTTTCCGCGTAAAACAGACACAGATCAAATCTAGCCCGCCTTCGTAAATTATGTACCTATACTAACGAACGTCACATGCATGTCTCCGCTTTTTAGAAAACGTTTGTTTTATTAGATTTAAAACGCCCACGACATAATTAACTGGTAATCATATATGTTGGTATATTTGACAAGTGAAAGTGATCGGGTGATCTTGTCTTTATTAGTTTTTATAAGTAGCTTATGAAGCTTTGTGCTTCATTGGTATGTATTTCAAAATTAATTAAGATTAATGAAAAAAATATTAGTATTAAGATGTTTCCTTCGGCGCTTTGATGATATTTTTTATAGATGATTTTATGCTATAAGTGATTTTTCCCTAAAGCAGGGTATATTATTTTCGTCATATTGCAAACCGTGACACGCATAAAATAGTCAAAGCTTAAAAAAAATTCGGAAGACAAAATCGTAACTTTATAAGAGCGAATCACCTATCACGATCATTCCATAAAACGCAAGAAAATATAATACGTGACAAAAAGCGGTAAGCTTTTAAGACTATAGCCTGCCCAAAAGTGCTGGACGTTCCTTTTTAACTGACTTCAAAAAAAGGAGGAGGTTCTTAATGCGTTTTGTATTTTTTTTCTCAATGTTTGTTACCTCTTAACTCCGTCATTTAAGAACTGATTTGAAAAAATATTAACGTAAGTAATTACGTTTTAAAAACTAAAAAGAAAACCGATTTCATGTAGGTATAAAAAAAATACCATATATATATTTTTTTTTTTGATTTTTGTTGATTGTTTTAATTACCACTTTACTTTACGATTTCGATAAAATTTTAATGGGCCCTGGGAAGTATACTCATTGAAAAAAAAAAGATTTTTCCAAATCGGTTCAGGCGTCTTTGAGTAAACGGTGAACATAAATAAAAAAAAAAATATTCTGTCGAATTTAGAACAGGATGTTCTAATTTCGTCAGAATATTTTTTTTTTTAAAACTAAAAAGAAACCTACTTCATTGAATGAAATTTGAGCCTATAATACATTTTTAGTGGAAAGTAGATGTATTTTGTATATATATAATATGGGTAGGACAAATAAACGCACCGCTCCTTTGAGAAAGCGAGGTATCGAAGTACATGAGAACATAATCGATGTATACAATTTTTAGATTTTCGTTGATTTTTCAGCTTGTGAAGTATACCCTTTCAAACAAAAAATAATTTTCCAAATCGGTTCAGCCGTTATCGAGTAATCGGTGAACATACATAAAAAAAAAAAACCGACGAATTGAGAACTTCCTCCTTTTTTGAAGTCGGTTAAAAAAGGAAATGATCACGAGTGTAATTCCTATTGACTGACTCATGTGAGAGGATACAGTTCTCGAAGTAAACGAAATTTTGATATTTTGCTTTATCGTGACTTTCCAGTGGTGTTAACCGACCTCAAAAAAAGGAGGAGGTTCTCAATTCGGTCGTATTTTTAGGAATCGAATTTTATAAATGAAAACAGTTTTCTTTTAAAGTTTTTAAAACGTTATTATGAAATAAGAAAAATATATGAATTCTAATACTCGCTAATTAAATCCACAGACGCAGCGCTATGTCACATAATCACCATTGACGGCCATCGGTTATCGATGCTGCACGTGACATGAAATGTGTATCACCGCCCGAAGCAACATCCATCGCGACCTTCCATATGTTCCACTTCTAACATCCACGTTATGTTAATAAAGCAGTTAGCATTGTCGTTGAGGATTCAGCGCCGTCCTGACCCTATAAAGGCTGAACACAATGCAGGTACTTATGGATACATAATGGATAATCTTGTACCCTGACTTAATGGCGTGATGAAGCTTTATGGGGACATTATGTTTTATTTTTTATATTACGCAACACCTAGACTTGACACTTGAAAATCACATTTAGTTTATTTAACGGGCTACATTATATTGTGCTCTTATTTAAATCCTAGTGTGTAAATTTTATATGACATGTGTAGTTTTTTGATGTTATAACGTCTTATAAATCGATGAACGCCGGCTGCACGCACGAAAAAGCATGACTCATTGTCACGTTCCGCCTGAGCAGAGAGTGCATGCGAGAGCGCGGAACAAGCGATCGGCACGATCGTCCTAAGCGTTCGGCTTGTGACGTAAAATTATCACGTTATCACGTAAAATTATAGTGCTAGTCACTATTTACAGACAATTTTTTTTGTACATACGGTTCAGAGTTTTTTTTGTCTTTTTCTCGCTTTGACATCACGGGCCGCATATATATAAAAAAAATCTCTATAAACCGAAAATATTATATATAGAAAAACTTCAAAGCATAATATTTATCAAACTAATATGTGTATCGAAAACCCGTTCACGAAACCTCCTAAAGTATAGAAAAGACATAACCAACGATATGCCATACGTTGGGTAGTAAAATAAAAAAAAACAATCCTACTTTACAGGTAGTTTTTTTTTTCAAATATTTCATTTCATAACTATGTGTTCGCAAATAGGTTCGACTGCATTTATATGTATCACTACTCGAGGATGCACGTTTTCACTAATAATAATAACATTAAGTATAATTATTCCAAATAAATTTGTGTAAGTCTTTTAATGTATTTCTTTGTTTTGACTATTGTACTTATTATTTTGTAATTGATTATTATGTATGTAGATGATTTTTAATGTTTATAATAATTTCATGTATATTATGGACCTAATGTAGTCTGAAATAAAGATTTAATTTATAACTTTGCAGAGGTCACTAATAAAACAGGATAGACTGTGAACTAGAGCCCTGATTAGGGATAAACACACATGGCGAAACTGTATGGGTTTTATAAGTTCGATGATGATAACTCAAGGAGTTACTTATAAGAATAGTGATATCATAAAGATAATCGATAGGTACTAACCTACATCGCGGCAGGTGGATATGAAACTCGACATCGTATATCATCGTAATCTAGCAAGTGATGTTAATCGTGACGATAACTCGGACAAGGTTGCCTTGTCGCCTCCCTAGCAAGTTCACTCATTACTGTATCACCCACCTGTGCAGTAAACCATCGATGGTTTCTGGTAAAACCACTTGTAAATTTAGATTGATATATTCATATTATCAGAAAAAATCAAGGAAGATCTTTATATCGTTTTAGGCATATCGTTTTTGAAGTGATAAAGTATGGGACGGTAAACTCGCTTCGTTACGCAACGCGTTACGGTGACAGTATGTCTGGCTTCCCTTTCGCTCACCCAACGGCGGCGGTAGGCAGGCTCCTCCTCTAGCCCACAACGCTAGTTAGATTAGTTTAAGTTATCTCTTCCGTCGGCGTCGAGACGCACACGTTTTTTTTTGTAGATTGCCGAACTGTTTCACATGTTTCTTATATCTATTGTATAGATAATTAATAATAATCATTATAATAATAATAATAATAATAATAAAAATAATGCCGGACACTTCACACAAAGTAAGCAGAGCTTGTGTTATGGGTACCACTACTGATATACTTTTTTTTTCTATTGTAAATACATAAAATAAAAAAATATATTTTACATAGAAACATCCAGACCAGAGACAAATACTTGCAGATCATACAAACATGTGTCCTGCAGGAATCGAACCATATGCGTCTCAGTTGGCCAAAGGTCATAAAGGTCGTCAAATGACTATGTTAATTTATATAAATATATTCAGTATCAACAAAAAACTAAATTAAAAGAACAACTGACATAAGGATAGCACACTGGTGGTAGAGACTTGAAAATACATCCGAAATGCAAAAGTTCTCAATGTTTTTTATGAAAATGCATAAAAAGTTGTCTGGTATTAAAGGTAAATCTTTACTCGTATCTATAAAAGGCGATGCGATGTGTGTATATCTATATGTATGATCCCTATAGACTTCGAAACGGCTGGACCGATTTCGATGAAATTTTTAGGAAACCTTCAGATTGGCCTAGCGGGTGATCCTGTAAAGTTTGGTAATGATCGGAACAATGGAATCGGAACAAATTTTTTATTTTTCTTGCATCAATCAAATTTGGTAAGGATATAGATTGTATCTTAGAAACGGACATAGGCTACTTTTAATGCATGTACTTTGCGTGCGAAGTCGCGGACAGAAGCCAGTATTAAAGTATTAAAGATACTATATAACACCCAGACACAAACGTGCGCCCTGGGACTCCTGAGAAGCAATCAAACCCACGACTAGCTAGCAGAAAGCAGAGCTGCTACCTGCCAACTGAGCGGACATGCCAGTTAAGGTAGGTACACAACACATATATACATTAACATTAGTTGAAAAACATGCACGTAGATACGCATAGTCATGATTTTAGTTTCATATATTATGTTTCGTACTAAAAGTGGTTCTCGTATTACGTGTCTATAAATCTACCTTGGAAAGATCTTGACCACTTTGATATTGAGTCAAACGGCACAAATTGCAGTAATCATCGACGTATGCGCACTATTTTAACCATTTCATAACTACGATCGCTATTACGCTTGTATGCAACAAGTTGTATGATGTTCAAATAATTGCTGTGAGTTATACTTTGGCCTTTAGTTTGTTGTATTACTGATCCTTTTTTGGACAGTATACATTAGCTCAATTGACAAAAACAAAGCAGTGTTATTGTTTTTCTTCTAAGCTAAGTTGCGTGGAACAGTGGAAACTCACCGGGTATGTAAGATGATTCGAATGATGAATGAGATGAATTCAATCTTCTATATATTTAAAAAAACACGGGTTTTGCTCACGTATTATTTTGTCGATGGAGGCACTGACAATGTTTCGATTCATCTGGAGAATCTTCATCAGTGCGAACCGTGAACTCGAGCGGGAGCGGATCAAACTCACTCTGATGACATTTCCAAGTAAACGAAATTTTGCTTTTCATTGTCTTTCCAGTGGTGTTTACGAATTTCGAAATATGATCAAGTACTAAAAAGCGTGAAATAAGAACGTTTTTAACCGACTTCCAAAAAAACGGAGGTTCTCAATTCGGTGGTTTATTTTCATATTCCATGAAGTCGGTTTTCTTTTAAGTATTTAAAACGTAATCATTTGAACTTCATCTTGCTGGATCCATGAACGAAAGTTTTCAATTACAAATAACTGCTCTATAACTTGACTGACGCCACCTAAATCATCTTCAATAGATGAACTAAGGCCAATGATGATGATTTGAATGTCAAAGTGCGTCAATTTTTATAATAGCAAGCGGAAATTCACCCTAAGTTTCATATCTGAATTATAGTCTTAATACTACTTACATAATACCTACAAGTACCTACTTAGCATGTAGATTGCATTCGTGAACAAGACATGTATGATAATCTCCATGGAATACTTCACTTGATTATAATTATAGGCTTGTGGCACATCTGAAGCAAGGTTTATGTCTACTCACTATGACGTCACCTCATATGGGCGGAAGCTATCAAAACTCAAATATCTATTTATTTTGAACCAACTTCCGCACGCAGTTTCGCACGCGTGATACCTACATAAAAGTAATCTGCTGTTCTAGATCACAGACTATATCTTTACCAAGGTTCATACAAATTCGTTCATACAAATATATATATACATATATACAAATTTTCGCATTTTTAAGGTTCTAAAGTTCACAAGGAACAAGGTTCATAGTTTCGCTAGGTTCTCTCTGTTTGTCTTTCCACCATTAACCTTGCTCGCAGTCTATCAGTTTTATCGAGATGAAATGCCCGGTAATACATATTATTAACTTCTACAAAGTTATAAAACCATCATCATATCATCATATCAGCCTTTAGGAAGTCCACTGCTGAACATAGGCCTCCCCAATTGATTTCCAGGAAGAACGATTTTGAAACCCTCTCCATCCACCGACTTCCTGCGATCTTTACAATGTCCGTCAGTCCATCGGGTGGGGGGTCGTCCTACGCTTCGTTTTCCTGTCCTTGGTTGCCATTCGAAAATTTACTCCCCAACGGTTATCAGTTCTGCGAGCTATATGTCCTGCCGATTGCCACTTCAACTTGCAAATTTTGAGTGCTATGTCGGTGACATTGGTTTTTCTACGGATTTCCTCGTTGAGTTATAAAATAAAACTTAAAATAATTATTTTAGAGATACCTCTCCTACATGTAACGTGGGGTTGATTGAACGATATGTCGTTGTATAGGTATTTGGAAGATACTACGATTTCATAAAGGTTTTACAAAATAGTTAAATATATTATGATATTACTAAGATGATTATCACGTATAGTAAGGCTTTAGTACATTTGAGTACCTAACAGTCTAGTTTGTAAATCTTAAAAAAAATAAAAGAGGCATTTTTTTTCAGTGCTAATTGAATGTTGAATTGGTTTGGGACCTGACCACTTGAATTTCTTACTGATTTCGGAAACCTTCATTGTGCGGAGTCACAAGGTTTTTGCCAATGAATATGAGAACGATGACCTTGTCATGATATCAATGATAAGCTATAAAACTATCGCTAATAACTTACTGCGCTATTAAAGATCAAGAACAAAAAGACCAATGTAACAAAACAAAACAACCCACAATTATTACCGAGCTACAAATCCACCTGTTAATCACGCGACCTTCGAGCAATGATACAGCTGGTCCACTTCCGAGACTCCAGAGGCTGTCATTAGAGTCGATCTAGCGCCATTCTGAATGAGGGCGGCGGTAATAGGAGGTAGTAAGGGCTTATTACGCGGGTCAAGATCTTCATGCGTTGATATGGTGGAATGACCGAGCTGCGCAGGAATTTCTCCGTGCCAAATTGTGGTCGTTGATTAGAAGACAAGCTGTCGAGCAACACAATGTCGAGTGTTGAGAAATACAGTTTTTTTTTATTTTATTTTAGAATTTTTGGAAAACTTACAGCTAACATAGAAAAGATACAGACAAAAAATATATGCTCCTTTAAAGTAGAGACATACACTGAAGGCTAATTAAAAGTTTCCGCAGATGGTATAGAAAAAACACAGTAGAATAGACTGCATTAAAAATAGACGGACAAGTAGGTTTACAAAAATGAAATAAGTTTGTGATGCAAGAAGGAAGACATAAAATAAAAAAAAAACTAAATAAATTTAATGAATTTTTCACGAATCAGACGCTAAGAATAGTTGTAGAGGTATTGAAATGGTCTATGTCAACATCTGCCTTAACCAGAGAGTATTTTGATCTAGTCTTCATCTAAAAGAGCAATTCTGTTCTAACATCTTCTTCGTCTTATTCTGTCACTAGTTATTTCGAACCAGTGGGGTGAAAGGACTAAAGTGCACCTCAGAGGATCCTTTTGTGCACTTGGCACATGTCTCCGAACTTTTTAGGTTTTACGATATGCCGGTTTTCTCACGATGTATTCCTTCACCGTTTGAGAATACTGGTATACCGCATATACATTTTTTTGATCTGAAAAATCCATTGCTGCGCGACTGGATTTGAAGGGGGTTCACTACCACTAAGCCACCAGTGAAGCTGAATATTATATAATTAATACTTCTTAATGTTATAACGAAAGTCATTAAAAAGCTAATTAAAGTGGAGCAAAAAGTCTTCTTTGAACTTTCGCTGTTGCTGTCCGACTGTACCAAGTTTAGACACAGGTCTAGTGCTATGTAATTGCATTTTACCACGACAACAATAAATAAAGTTTCAATGAGCAGTTATCATGGAATAATCTCAACATATAAGATGTTTTACTGTACATATTAATAGCTCAAAAAACAGACATGACGGAAGTCTAGACTAGACAATTTAGACTTGTGACTAATCGCCTACATAAGAACACACTTATGCAAATAACCGAAACATTTTTGAGCTTGAATTTAAGCTTATGAGCTTATAAGCAAGTTTATCTATGTAAAACGAAAACAACGTTTGAAACTGGTTGTGCCGGAGCTTTGGCGATAGCTCAAACAACATATTAATACTCTAAAATAATTCACTTAAAAATTGCATACGATCTATTTCTAGAAAGCTTATCTGATTAAGTGATCAAGGTTGGGTGAGCCCTTATTTTAGTGTTTGTAAAAACTGAATGCTCCTTAATTATCAGTCTTCGCATAAACACAGCAGATTAAGGGTTTCTCCAAAAAACAGAACAAAAGTTACAAGAAAATCATGGAGTGTATTTTGTACACATCTGTTGACGCAATAAGCGGTATGATATATTAATGGTAACAATGATAGTTGACAAGAGCTGCCCACATCGGCCTTGGCATTACATAAAAATGTCTGGCAGATTCCTGAGGATGATATGAAAGGTGGTTGATAAGGCCCTATGCACACAAAGCGGGCGAAACGCTACGCTGTGCTTAACAGAATATCAATGGGAAAGAAAATTCATAGATTCGGTGCATATATAAGGATAGCAAAGGTACTAACGTGCCATGTGCTCGTACCTTTATAAATAAAATTGGGTACGTCAGCCACTTTAAAGAACATCAGTGAGCAGAACAACGAAACCCTCGCCACAGATAGAGTTAAATATGTCTATCCGCTATTTTTAGTCATCGTTGCCGTAATCGGCTAGGACTAGATCATAGCTAAAAGGCTACAACATAACTGAATCATTGTCTTCGTTTTACAGGCTATGACAGAGGCCTGGGGTGACATATTAACTCCGTCACTATTTGCTACTCATACGGACAAACAAACAAACAAAACAGTCTTTATTGAATAAAATAAAATAAATAACCAGGACCGCTTTGAATCGTCTTCTTAAATGCTAGTGAAACTAGGTTCCTCCTAACCGAGTTTCTTGCAGTTTCTTGAATTCTTCTTGAAACAGTTTAAGAAGAATTCGGCAAGAAACTCGTCTGGTCTTAACACTTTTTGTATGATGCTTGCCAATCTTGTTACGGATGCCGAGACGAATTGTTGCGGAGTAGTAATACTGGTTTATTCGTGGTTAATCTGCTGTAGCTTCTTACTCGTGACAACCTCAGGTAACTAATGTGTATAGTATGAAACCCATTGAGACATTCGATCGAAGATCGTGAAAGTAAAAATTGCTGCGTGAAATTCTTTAAATGTGCATGCAGCCTTAATAAAGCTCAAATGACATTTAATAACGATGAGCAATCAAACCATTCTGCATATTGGGTAGGCGAGGCGTTGAGTAAAATGTCAATTGACAATACATTCAATTGAAACTACAGATATGAACAGAATAATATAAAATACATGTAAATTAGTTAAGCTATCTAAAGACCATTTAAAACGATATATTTTAATAATTTATAAAAAATAGAGCCTTAATCTATTCTAGATCTATACACCACTTTACACGGTCAACTGATCCAGATCACTGCCAGAAAGCAGCGTCCCAAAGACACTGGCAGCGTTGCCACGTTGAATGGCAATGCTAATTACTCTGGGCCAGATAGGAGCCAGCTCTTATGTCACGTGATGTTAAATTAAATAATTATGATCTTAATTCCTGATTATTTAAACATGTCGAGTTTTTTTCTCGACGTAACCAGCGATTAATAACCAGCGTAACTATTTTACAATTTACATTTACAAAAGTCGTAGAACATTTGTCGATCTCGTAAGTGTCAAGAATCTTTCTTTATCTATATGAATCTAGATAACATACTAGTTCCGGGACACCCTGTATACGCTGCAATAAGCTTTTAATATCAAAATCATAATAAAACTCGGACAGGATGAATATCTTATTTGACTCATGTTCATGTAGGTATACTGTACGGACCATTGATATTGAGCAATAACTTTTGACAATATTCGTTACAACCCACGTTATAGTTATTGCTGAGGGAGTAGGTATGTTGTTTATGGTCTATTATTGTTATTATTATCGACTGTCAACTCGAAATGATACCTTATAATTTTGAAATAGTTGATACAGTAATTATGGTTTGTTGATAGTTGGGCTGTGGCACAGCTTTTAGTTGTTTTTACACGTACACAGAGTATTTTCATATGTGGGCTTCTATGCTTCGAAGGACACGTTAAGCTGTCATTCCTGGTTTTTCAAGGTTAAGCTATGACGGAGGTCTTCCAACAGCCTTTTAACTCCTACAGAGTTGGTCATACAAAGGTAGTGGTAAAAGTGTTACGACTAATGAACGAAAATCGTCTGAAAAATATATTATGCGTGCGTATAAATCCCTGACACTGAGAGTAGGTGGTTTATAAATATGGAGAAGATTCTATAGCATCTGGAGTGGTTGCTCCGTATTTGGTCCTCATTAAGGATGGATAAAAACAACATGTCGCCGCGGCGTTTTAAATCGTATTTTTTAATTAGCTGCAGGCGTCGGCCCTTGGTTCGGCTGTTACGTATGTACTTTCAAAACCTTCAGTGCTGTTCTACGTGTAAAACACTACGGGTAGGTAGGTACCTAATATCTTAAGGTACCTACGGTTTTTTGTAGTGATAACTTCTTATGGGATGGTAAACCGCTTCGTTACATAATGCGTTACGGCGTCAGTCTGTCTGGCTTTCCTTTCTCTCACGCATACGGCAGTGGTAGGCAGGCTCCTCCTCTCTCACTCTAACCCAGAGGGCTAGTTAGATTAGTTTAAGTTATCACTTCTGGCGGGCGTCCTGTTACGTACACGTTTTTTTAATTAAGCTAACTGTACTGTTATATATTAATTCATATTAATTTCATAATTTTAATAACTTATTTGCTTTTGTTTGATTTGGATAACATAAGTTTACACAACAATCAAAACTAGGTATTCCATATTATTGTATACTATTCTATAAATAAATATAGGCCTGTCAGCTTAGTTGGTAGTATCTCTGCCTTCTGCGCTTAAGCATGGTGGTTCGATTTCCTCCCAGGAAAAACATTTGTGTGATGAACATAGGTGTTTGGCCTGTGTCTATTTGTAAATAAATATCAAGGTATGTATGTAAAAATATATAAGTAATCTATCAGTCAGCTACCTAGTCACTATAATACAAGCTATACTTAGTGTGGGGCTAGATGCTGCTGTTTGCATTGATTATCAATACATATTAAATGGCAAAAAAAATGACAAAGTAAATTATTTAATTTGTACAAGCTGTTATTTTATAGTCTGCGGTAATCCAAATTGAAATACCTTGTGCAATATGCGAGTCATTCCACGGAGTAATTGGGAGAGCATGACTTACATATTTGTAATTTATCGTGGTCAGGTACGGATAATAATAGGTAATTATTTTGTGATGCTTTGGCAAATATTGGGATGGACGGATATCACTAATTATTTATTTATGGATGCCTACTTTGATCTATGTACCACCGTAGGTAACTACTTAATGACTTGTATATTACATGTGAACCTTTTTGATCCTTGGACTATTTAGTGACTCATAGACCAGGGCCTCTAGACAAATACCTCATTGTATCGATCACCACTTAGTTTTTCTTCACGCTAACGCCTTTGCGGAAACATTTAATTATTTGGTGATTTATTTATTTATTATACTTAAAGTAACACGGGCAAACCAATTACATTAAGTAAAGTCAACTATAAATTGACTGAATTGATTATAAATACTTATTCACAATGTCAAATAAATAGTCAAAATAATTCGGTCAATAATATATGATTCGGTCAATAATACATACCTAGCAATCAATATCAAAATCAAAATCTTAATTAAAAAAGTATGAAACACGCAGTCATACATCACGCAGAAACTCAAAAAATCCGATAAAAAAATCACCCATCTATCCGAAATAAATCGCATTCAGGACTACGATCCAGGAGCACGTTAAACGCTGCATGAAATGACAGCAGCAGGAACGATTCAGTCACGTGACCTACCACATGATAGTGTAATTTCCATGATCTTTTCGCAGGTGTGAACGCCAATAGTATCTTGTATAGACCCTCTGAAGAATTCTGTCACTGCATAGAGCTCGTGTCACAGATAACTTTGTTCATATCAGGTCAACTAATTCAAGCAAAGCTGAGTGTTAGTATTTGGATGGGTTAACGCAGTGGTAATTTAATCTGAGCACTACTGTGCTTCGAAGAGCTCGTTAAGCTGTCGGTCCTAGATTTTCCAGTTGTAAGGTAATGACGAAGACCATGGCCTATGACTCAATCATCAGAGTTGGTCACTGATCCTGAGAACTGCTCCAGGTAGCGAGTGATCCATCCAGAAGATGACTCCTCCTTGTGGTTGCCTTAATTGGTTTATTGTTTACAGTTAACTGACAGATTTGGAATACATGGCCTACTGTTACCGTATTTGTTTTTCGTAGCTTTAGGATTAAGAGTTTCTTGACTATTCTTCTCGGACATGGGTTACGAGGAATTTGCACCTAAATTCACTTAGTATGTAAGACGTTTCAAAGATATATAAATGACCAAATGATTATAATATTGATAAGATTGCATGGCCTCATGTTGCTCTGCTATCAGACAGTTAAAATGTATAAACTCGCTTGTATTCGATTGTCGTAGTCAAGCTAGTTATAAGATGGATCATGCAAAGAAGCGCTAGGACCAGGACGAATTTCTTGCCAGTTTCTCGGGCTTGGGTTAAGGAGGAATTGGCACCTAAATTCTCCTAATATGTAAGACGTTTCAAAATGATCCTTGTTAATGTATTGACTAAAAATATTTGAGTTTGAATTTGAGTTTGAGTTAATATCATAACTCAACTAATAGGTGATTTAACATTATACAACCTACAAGAAGCAGTAAAGTAAGTAGTTGTTTATAACCATTTTAGTAACTAAATAGTCATTATTATCACAATATCCATTGAATATCGTGGAAATGGTCATAACAGTAAAAGGGCTTTTGAAATGTTTACACCATCTTTGCGATATTGCCTGATTCCGCAGAATGCAATACAAATGCAACGACGCCCACTTGCAGATAAATCTCAGCCGAACCAGTAGGACTTGTATTGAGTCAAGTTCGTCATTCAAACAAAAGACGAATAAGAATATGCACAATAACTCACATTAAACTGTTATAAAATAGTATGTAATATTTCTTCTTCTTCTTATCGTGTTATTTCAAACTAGTGTGGTGAATAGATTAAAGTGCGCCTCCTTTCGTGCACTTGGAATATGTCTTCGAACTTTTTAGTTTCTAAAAAACAAAAAAAATAATTAGTGCACGACCAGATTCGGCAGCTGAACAGCGGTCTTATACTTCTTCTTACTTAAAAGCTGAGCTCTTTCTACCTATTCCTCTCTAGCGCAGCCTCTTTGGTCTGTTTATATGACACAATGAGTTTCAGTGGTAGAGCATGGTCGTCAAATTCTTTCGGCTTATTTGGCTCTCCCATGTGCGCGTTCGCGAGTCAAATTCAAATAAATTTTATTCCATAAAATCACAAGGATCAGTATGGTTATATAGAATGGTTTTAATGTTGGTGAATTTAAGTGACAATCTCCTAATCCAAGCCCGAGAAGAATTAGGCCATTTTATCAACATTATTTATTTATGAAGCACCAAGCATGTGATAATTGAACTAAATGCATCTCATAATACCAAAAAGAGGTACGTGATAAGGACATCAGCAAATATTATAAAAGCACTTTACGTTCCTTTTTTCATTTTGTTTCTGCGTATCTCTCTTCCCTGCTTTAGTAGTAACTTGCCTTAAGGTTTAAGGGAGATACTGTAAACACGGTGGGTCGTAAAGTGGCCCGATAGTCGCGCGCGCACAATGGTGTGGGGGCGGCGCCGCTTCCGATGAGCCGTATTGATTTGCTACCAGCTTGGTGTATGAATAGGATATTGTGCTTGTTTCAGATTAATAGCTAAGCCTTGGTTTACTAGAATTACCTAAAGACGGGATCCCTAAAATGAACAGGTCCTAGGTAGGCCATTAGTAGGTGTAACATACTACCACACTCAATACCATTGAAACGCTACATAAATGTGAAGGTTACTTTAATGTCCTCATATTCCTCTAAGGGTTTTAAGCATTTGAGTTGAAATACTGAAAACTGAAACGCAACTTCTGGACGATAAACTACCTAAACCTAAACTACCTAAGAAATATACCTATATACCTATTAAAGCATACATAAAAGGTAGTCTCTTCAGAAAGCGTATTATAATATAAATGACCATATTATTGATAAGAATGCATAGTGCTCTGCCCTCAGACAGTTAATTTCAGTACATTTGAAATGTATAAACTCTCTAGTATTCGTTTTTCGTAGTTAAGGTAGTTATAACATGGATCATGCAAAAAAGCGCTAGGAACAGCACGAGTTTCTTGCCTGTTCTTCTCGAGCTTGGGTTATGAGGAATTGGCACCTAAATTCACCTAGTATGTAAGACGTTTCAAAGTGATCCTTGTAATTGTATTGAATAAAGTATTTTTTGACTTTGACTTTGATAGTAAATTTTTGATATGCTGAATTTAGGCTACTCACATAAGTAATTACGTACTTCTCTGAATATGTTGTATTGAACTGCCCAGTTTTTATTTTTTTGAAATATCTGATAAATATGAATATATATTTATCAGATATTTCAAGTTTTACTTACAAACGTTTCTCAACGTCTGTTAAAAGTTTAAATAGTCAGTCTGTCTGTCTGTCTGTCCGTTTAAAATAGTGCTATCCCTTTTTGTAAGATTGTGACAAATAGTGACAGGGCCACACTTAAACTTAATAAAACACTGTTCAAGTTCAGAGGCGTTTATAAGAAAAGCCGATAATTTTTAATTTAATACCATGATATCCTCAAAGTTGTTTTTCCTGACTCACTGATTGGTACTTGAAAAACGATATGTACGTCCTTAAATAAATGGTTACTTTTATTGTTACTCCTGGGTATGAATTTGACAAATAAAATCTATAGTAAGAAGCAATTTAGGTAAGAAACCATTCATGATTCTTTAGTTTAACTTAAGAAGGCTAAAACAATAACTATGAGTATAGTTAGTTTAAAATTGAATTCGAGAAAGCCGATGTCAAAATGAAAGAGACTCTTTATAACGTGTCAATAAATTCAAGTAATTCAATAGGTAGGTACATAGTCTGTCTCACTTTATCAAGTGAGCATTGCATACCTTTGTTAATGATCGTCAATATAAATAATGAGATCGAAATGTTGAATTAGCAGCAGGTGCCCAAAACGATAAATCTTATTTATTTTATGGCATCCACTAAAACATCCGGCTACTGGTATACTAGTGCCCAACCCTTATCGAAGTAATCTCCTAAACGATTGGTTTATCATGGAGCATGTCCAGCAATATAATGAGAGCTATCAAAGTGGCCCGCCACTATACTAATACTTTTGTAATGTAACTAATTAATAAAAAAACCGGCCGTCTTCCTGTCCTAGTGAATTAAAAAACTAGTAGCGAGATAGTTACGAAATAATTAACTGAACGACTGCGCGCGGCGGATATAAATTGGAGCATCGAAAAGATCTGAGGATGTTTTTATTGATGGTATTAATTTTAGGAAGGAAACGATTTACAAAACTCGATTTAGAATAAATATTTAAATTGTATCGTAAAATCGAACTGGATTGATTGGTTTGGACACGTTTAATAAAAAGAAAAAGAAATAAACTAATAATAATTTTAAATAAAGACATTACAATCATAAGTGCTTGAAATGCCACTAGTAAGAAATAATTACGTTTTACAAAATATTCAAACACACTTCATTGAATAAAATTTGAGCTCTTAAATTGCATCTCTTGTTTTACCAACCTTATCTTAGAGATGGTATTTTTTAATATGTATTTATTTATATCTATAATTCCTCATAAATACATTATAATAACTAAATTTCCAATACATTTTTTCCCCTGCGTTCACCCTTAGAAAAGGTAAAAAAATACAAAGAATTGAAAACTTCATCCTATTTTGAAGTTAGTTAAGAATACGTAGTACATAATTAAACACCTCATTAGAACCTGGATGGTGATGGATGATGATCCTGGTAATGGAATAAATAAATAGTTCATATAATAACTGAAATGCCGGAAAGTTATATAATATCGAAAGACGTCAGACTTTCTCAATGAAGGAAGCCATCCTGAAGGCGAGCGGCCATTAAGCCTTACTCGGAGCAACCTCGCACCTGTTTTACATACTGATCTTGCCCGTCTGAGCATGCACTAATTCCAAGAGATGGAACAACGACTTATCGATAAATAACTTTGAAACTATCATGGTTTTGAACCGTAAGCTTTAAAACTCACAAATCATGGTAAATGGTATTAGATTAGTATCTATTTCAAAATCGGGATATTTTCAAATACTTTTAAACGAGCAATTCTTCTACATAATGTATATATATATATATATATATAATCTGAATCTCGGAATCGGCTCAAACGATTTTCATGAAATTTAGTATGCATTTAGTTTCGAGGGCGATAAATCGATTTAGCTAGGTTAAATTTTTAGAAAACGTCGTTTTATTCGTATTTTGTACCGAAGCTCGCTCATCCAGGTACTTTGGATAATAAAGCATTTTTAATATTGGAGCTTTATATTTATTGAGGCTATTTTTTAATCTTATTTATCATCATCATCACCCACAGTCTGATTTCATCCACTGCTGAGTATACGCCTCCCTTTGTTCGTATCGATCCTGCGCAAGTCTCAACCATCTACAGCCCGCGACTATTCTTATTGAGTCCGGTGAAATACCTAGTTTTCTATCCTGTCAGACATCGAGGAATCAAGTCGATGATCGATATTTTTCATCACCAATTTAACTCTGTATGGAAATCTAAACTTATGTATTGATTTCTCTCATCAAAAATAGTCAAACAGTTGCATACGTGTATTGAGCGTTTCCTTAGAAAATGTAATGTATGATTCTATCGACTATCGATGTTTTAATATTGCACGAGTTGCAGTCATAAAACAAGTATGGAACATTTAATGCGGGATGCTCTGAAGATGTCAGTGGCCATTAACGGTGAAACCACTCTTTATTTAGTCACAATCTCGTGCACTTGTGTTTTATAATCAACCGTAATGCAAAAGAAAGAATAAGTAGATTCCGTACGAGTGCGAGTTGCAAGTTTTTGTTGAAAATAACGAACATTTCATCGACATCGATACATGCAATTATATAATCAACATAATGATTTGCATGCCGCTCTAATTGGCACATCATTTGTAGCTTTTTGCTAGTTAATTGAAATTGCTGATTGAAATTAGATAATTAGTATGTTAATCTGTTTTTATGGGTGTGTAATTGTAAAATTCGAAATTCTTACTCGGAAGGTCAGACCACACGCAAAGAGATCATTACTCCTGCGTCCAATGTACGAAGACCCCATTTTGAAAGGCCTCTTCATACAATTTCGTAAATTACTTTTATGGAGGAGTCATGGTTCAAATTATGGTGGTCAAGGTTATTTTCGGAGATCCACTACTCCAATTTGTGCAAAAACTGTGCGCTGTCAATAAGGAGGGAAACTTTGCTTTCATTTATTATCATGGACTGGGGAGACCTACCACGTTTCTTATAATGAGTGTTTTTTATAAGTTTTTTGAAGGGACGTTACGTAAAAAAATAAAATAAATTACTTCGGTGTGCGAATTGCGTACTTACGTTTTTTACTTCTTATAATTATTTTTAAATAGGTTGTCAGAGATTTTTGTATTTCGCGGCTTCAAAATTACGAGGCTTACAATAAAATTGAGAAGAGTAGACATAATGGTTGGTATAACACCTGTTTGAGTGATGCACTCGAACCGATTAATCGACATAATGATTTCACGGGGTAGTATCGTTAATAACGATTAGCAGCATCGATATATTATCGATGTATCCTAGAGTAGGGCCCAACGGACTGGTTCGTAAAGAGAAACTGGCCAGGGGTAACCAACCATCCGGAGCGATATTAATAATTGAAATAAATGGAATTTCTAATGATTTGTGGATATTTTACAGAAATATTGTTAATAACAGTGGTTTGCTCTGCCGCAATAATCGAAGAGTTATAAAAAGTATTACTTACCTGTTCATCCGCAATTTTGTAAGTTGTTTTTATTTATTTTGTGTGAATTACCTGTAACAAAATGACATACGAGTGAGTAAATAAGTAAAAATATGAACATAAGTAAATTTGCTGCACTTTTTGAATATTTTGAAATTGACTAAAAATTTTGAAGTACAATGATATCCATATAATTTTAGTTGACATTGTATCTATACTTATATTCTTAATTCTGTCTGTTCGTTTATTTGTTTTTTACATGTTACGTTCTTACGATTAAACGTCTAAACGAATCTTGATGAAATTTGGTACAGGGAGACATATTATACTTTTTATATAGTTACCACGCGTGCAGCAGCAAGTCTTAAAATAAATAGACAACTATTACATAAAATGTTGTAAACCCCTAGAGATTTCACCGGCGCTCGCGCACGCTCGCGTACGGAATTTAGATTCTCGGACACTCGCTCTTGTTACAGAGACATCTGCGCAGGCGCATGTCGCACATGATCGCGTTTTCTCTTACCAGCTTATGTAAGCTTAATTATTTGCGACAGTTTATTCAAATCATTCGAGAAGTGGCCGTAATAAATAGAAAGCTTTCGGGAAATGTGTCGTGGTGTTTTATTTATCTAGATAAAATGTTAGATAGAAAGGTTAATCTTTAAGATCTTAGTTAATGAAATAGGTACATAAATGTAAAAAATAATATAAATACATGTGAGACAATGCTACTATCTAAGGACCATTTAAAATAATCTAAAGATAATTCAACTGATTCAATGTCATTTTGTACTATTGTTTATTGGTCCACTCCTAACTAATACTGTATACTAATACTAAATAGGGGTAGGCCTTATGTAGATACAAATAAAGAATTGTTGACTATTAGTATATATTTTTTATTTTGCCTTCTGGTGAAAAGATCAAAGTGCACCTCAGAGGCTCCATTAGTGCACTTGGTACATATCTTCGAACATTTTAAAACTTTTACTCGCACTTAAAGTGTAGATACAGCGACGAGACATTCTACATGTACTCGTAACGAGTAATGAAGTCACTAGCTTTAACTGTATAATAGAAAACCTTCAAAAAACTATTTGCTAGTCCTTACTAGCTTATTATTTGATGTTTAATTCTAATTGCATAGCGTAATTGACATTGGGCCAACATTGTAGTGTGACAGGTTACTTGAGTAAGATCCGGCGCTTAAAACTTCGCTCACTTGCACCAACATTTAATATTGGCAAAGATCTGTAAACTGAGTTACATAAACTATTATAACCCTCATATATAATGCTGGACATTTCACACAGCATTATCTAACCTCAAAGCAGATAAAGCTTGTGCTAAGGGATCCACGTGACTAATATACTATTTTTATTATAAACTAGCTGTACCCCGCCACGCTTCGATGTGGCACAAAAAATAAATAGATAAAAACAATCCTTGATGCTAAAATTTCAGCTCGATCGGTGCAGAACTTTTTGAGTTTTTGAAGCGTACACAAACCAACATAATATTTTTATATTATATAGATGTGTATATACAAATTATACATAGAAAAACACCCAGACCTGAGTTAAATATTTGTAGATCATACAAAAATTTGTTCCGCGGCGAGAATCGAAGCAGCAACCTCTAAAGCATTTGAGACTAACTTAAATGTTTGAGATCAGCGCAAACTCCTTTAAAGTTGTATGAAGAAAGTGAAAAACGTCAAATAAGTAGACCTTAAATTTAAGTGACGTATTCAGGAGTGATAATATATTTATCTGACTTACGTTAGTGAGATAAATCTCATTAAGAGAAGACGTAAATTCTGATACTCAATAAAACAATGCCATCGCCGAGATATGACGCAGGTTCATCACTTTTCCACTCTATTTTCTTGAAGGTACTTTAATATTTCCCAGGCTTTATCCTACTTATTTCTCAAAAGTTATAACAGACCGTCAAAGTCATCTCAAACAGTTTCGGAACTAAGTTTGAAGTTTGTATAGGACAGGTTACTTGAGTAAGATCCTACGCACGTTTATAATTCACTTGACACATTATACGAGTTGGCGCGTACTACACCGTTTTCATTAGTCAAGGACCAAGGCAATGCATAACAGAGGACAGCTGCTCAACTCTTTTATCTCCGTACTTATTAAATTGCATAAAATACATTATTGTAACAAGAGTGGCGACAAGTTAATAATGAATTGATCACAAATGTAATATTGATATAAATCTCGCACGGCCACGATTCCGCTGAAAACACGATCCCATAATATACATAACTAGTTATGGGTGGTGGTAATTCCTCTGATTTCTTTTGTGGCCATTTGTTTAACTAGTAATTAATCAGTCACAAGCAAATAAAATGATATCATCAATACAAAAGTTTCAAAAACATTTCAGGAGAACATATATTTTTATCTACATTCGTATTTAATAATACTTCACACTGGCGATCGTATCTTTGTCGAGTGGGAGGATACAACGATAAAGTGATCTAGCTGTTAACTCCAGTAAGCTGTATCCAAAGCGAGACGTGTCTTGCGCAAATGTGTACCACGGTTATTGGCTGCATGAAATATTATTAGTTTTCAATCGCGTCCGCTTGTCCGCCTGTCCGCTCAGTTGTCGCCGGATGCGTGTCCAACTAAATTGATGGGACCAGTCGAGCCGATTATTGCGCTATGCCAATTTTACCCGACCCGTTTTAATTGCACTACATACATAAAACAGTCCAAGAAAAACGATCAAAGGTGAAATTTATACACCCAATTAAATTAGAGCCGAAAACAAGGTACGTAATGAGGCTATCAATAAAGCATTTACACTTGTGTTGTGAAATGCTCACTTAAAGTCGGTGATACACATTACCAGTCACTGGCGGCGTGTTTGTTCAACTTGCAGACTTGCTAATTAGATAAATAAACTGTTTAGTTGTTCACAATTTATCTGCTGTCATGGCTAATGCCCAGCGATGTCCCAACACTGTAAATGATCCTCAATATTTGTCTCAGGATAGGTACTTTGCTATGTATAATAATAATAAGTATGTATTTAAAATATATTTATATGAATAGTATAACAGTCATGTGGTTGCCATAACAAAAGCTCTGCATACTTTGAGGCAAGATGGTGCTGTGTGAAATGTCCACCATTATCAATGTTTCCAGTAATTGCATTATTATGTGTAGTTTATAGTTTAAGTGTTACATAAAGGAAGTTTTAGCAGCTGTAACACAGGTACAACCTAGCACGGCTGATAAATAATATTGTTAATTGACACTATATCTTGCTCAAAATGATTTCCGTTTACATATTGTAATATAACAATTGTACTGAATTAATACTTATACATATATTATTAATTTTAATATACCATTACAACGCTACTCGATGTCCCAACTCTTCAGAGCACAGTAGGTACACCTACTGTGACAAATCATACACCTACGTTAGTTCTATTAGGTGCATAGTACTGGTATATTTATAATACTCTACCATGTCATACGCCAATTCACCTAGTATTTTGCATAAGCTGGCTCAAAACTTTTGCATATGCAGGTACTAGCACGGCAAATACACAAGCAAGTAGTTCGCATGACAGTTACTATTACCGTTTAACATGCGCTTTCAGAAATTCATTTACATTTGTGTAATGTTCAACAATAAGTGGGTTTTGGTCGAATTACAGTTTCGTTAAAATGCCGGACGGTGGCGACAAAGAATTTAATGATAAGCATACATTTTGACGGACTCCTGTTTTGGGGTCGTGTCGGTAACGAGACAACTGAATCAATGACAATGGGTGGTCACTGGACGGTAATTGATTTGTTCTGAATTCTGCGTTTTGTAAATAAAACATTCCCACAAAGAAGGTGACGAGAAGTTCGAATGAATGAATATTTATATAGACAAATAATTGGTTATCATTTATTGTTTTGATACGCAATAATAAAAATATGTACGAGAATGCGTATTTTATTGTTTTTTTATAGCCGAAGAATTTATTATAACTATCAATAAATCAATGGAAACTAGATGAGCTTAGACCTTTGTTGTACGTTTAAAATACAACCAATTAGCTTTCACGAACGGGTTTAATTAACGAACAGAAAATAAAAACGGTCGTAAATACTATAAATAGTTATTTCGATTATAAAAATATTTGATAGCCATAAAAATGAAGCACAAATATAATAAGGAACAATATTTCTTCGATTGTGCACGCCCAGTGATAATGAACTCGTAAAATTTATCTATTTGTACATGAAATACCAAGGATATATACCTACCTTCTTATGACATAAAATAAGCTATAAATATAACACGTATATAATTAAATTAATATATAGGTAGCTACTTCGCGAAATCGCGTTGAGCGAATATACAAAAAATAAAAAAACCCCGGACATTTCACACAGCATCATCTGGCCCCAAAGTAAGCAGAGCCTGTGTCATGGGTACCAGATGACTGATATACTACTTATATATATTGTACATATATATATTTTTTTGTAAATACATACATGTTATACATAGAAACACCCATACCCAGAAAAAAATTGCAGATCATACAAACATTAGTCCCGCAGCGGGAATCGAACCCTCAACCTTCTGCGTCTCAGCCAGACCTTAGCCCACTGCACCACTGCGTCAATAATATAATATGCAACTCATAGAAGATCGTACGTTCGATTCCCGCCGCAGGAGAAATGTTTGTATGATTTGTAATGATTTGTCTCAGGTCTGGGTTTTTATAAATAAGTATATATTGCTAGATATTTCACACGGCGTCATCTATGTATAATATTTATGTATGTATGTACAAAAAAAAGTATTTACTTAAGTATTATATCAGACACGTGGTTCCCATAACACAAGCCCTTTGGGACTAGATGATGCTGCGTAAAATGTTCAGAAAAATAATAATAATCTATGTTACTTTGTTATGTACATGTAGTCGCTGGATAATCATATATGTGTGTGTACGGACTTGCCTCTAACGACATCTTATTGTGTATCCTCTTCAGTCTAATACTACTCTTGAGGTCAGCTGCACTTTAACAAAATTATCATTATATAATTACCTCCTACAAAAGACATCAACGCGCTCGCTGTAGGTAGTAAATATTTTAATATTATCAAGAAATTTTTTTTGTTAATTTAAACTCAATAATATGTTGACAGGTGCGTCTAAATAAATTTAATTTAATTAACAAGAGAAATAAAACCTCGTTTATAAAATTTCAATGGTTAATTTCATGTCCCATGTGTAATATTCAGCGGGTTGCGGCAGTAACTGGCACATAATTCAATTAAGAAAAATCTTTTTTGTTTTTAAACTGCTGTAATCAGCTGTCGGCATCAACGGCAAAGAATCGCAATTAAAACATTGTGAAATTCAGATCTTTTATGCCAGGTATGATAAAATATATCGCGATGACTGTTATACAGTGATGGAAATTATTTTTGTGATAAATGTGTATGAAAAATACTGTTGCGATATCAGGTTCAGATAAATTATTAATGATTTTATCAATCAATTTAAAAGAGGTAGAGTTGAGATAAAAATAATTTAAGGAACGACAAGCCGTCGAAAACACGGGCTCTTCTATATCGATCTACAAATACTTAGAAAACACGGGCTCTTCTATATCGATCTACAAATACTTAGAAAACACGTGCTCTTCTACATCGATCTAAAAATACTTAGAAAACACGGGCTCTTGATATTGATCTACAAAATATTAGTATACATTAGTAGTAGATCAATACAGCTGAACCCGTTTTTTCGGCAGCTTGTCATTAGTTAATTTATTTTGACATTTTATGAAGTACCATAATTAAAAATGTAATCCTTATGTTCTAAATAAAAAAAACTCGTAGGTTGGTCATTAATAAAATTGTCATTTCAGTATTATCATTAGTACAAAACTAGTTTCGTAAATTAAATAACCGTAAACATAAGGGCATAATTATCATTAGTTAGAAATAATTAAGAAGATTTATTTGTTTCGTTGGAAAAATCAACTAATTCCATTTTATTAGCATTCCGTGGATTGAAGACTTTATTAGTCGGCTACTTAGATGATGCTCAATAAACACTGATTTTTATGGTCAACGGTCGTAAACGAAATCGAAGCTTATAGTTATTAGAACTGACTTAAAACTCCTACTAATGGCGAAAAACTCACTACAGCAACTCATTGTTTAATTACAAAACTGATAATGATAAGTACCAAGGGTTTGAAACTGAGAGCGAAAACTAGTAATTCTTTTTGAAGTGATAACTTCTTATGGGAGGGTAAATCGCTTCGTTACGGAACGCGTTACGTCGCCAGTCTATCTGGCTTCCCTTTCTCTCACGCATATGGCATCGGAAGGAAGGCTCCTCCTCTCTCAATCTAACCCACAGCGCTAGTTAGATTAGTTTAAGCTGTCACTTCTGTCAGGCGTCCTGAAACGCACATGTTTTTTTTGTAAACTTACTACTCCTGTCGTTTGAGTCAGTGGCAACTCTGTTTACGGAGTTAATAGAAGTTAGGTTACCTAAAATATAAGGAATAAACATAAGTTTTTAACTTGATAAGGTTTCAACTAATCTTATAGTGAAGGGATGAAAAACGTACACTTACTCTTAAGGCTTGTAAGTTAACAAATTAAATGTCAATATCAGTTAAAATCCCTTACTAAAACAACTCGATAAATACTCAAAATCTAAAACAAAGTGAGTTACTAACATTAACTAACCACAGAAGGCGAGCACCGGATACTTAAACAAGTTTCCAAATTCAGACCAATAAATAAATCAACGAATAAACCAAGTAAATGCGTGTGATTGGCATACTATAAACCTGAATACCTATATACATTATGTTAAGTTAGTGACTCTTCTTTGGACCTTTGGTAAAATTAACTCAATTCCGGGATCTTACCAATTTACAAATAATTTATTAAAAAAATAAACAGTTTATTATATAGCGAAATGTTAATGCTGTAAATACCATGTGAATAAAAAAATCATGTATAAGTGTCATTGAACAAACCAATCAAAATGTTTCGTCAGCTTATTGATTAAAGCCATTTTTTATGCCATTAAAAATTAATAAACTCACATATACTCATGATAAAGTAGCCATGATGAGTCCGTATTAAGAGATCCACGATATCGTAAGAAGATCTCAGAATTATTGACTGAAAGCTACAATTAACTTGACTGCAATGTAGGGCAAGGCGGGGACTTTTGTACTAATAATTATTATGTAAAGCTATATTTAATATTTTTTGCATTACAATTATATTCGGCCAAATATTACGGTAATAATTTATCCAAAGTGATGCTACAGCTTATATAGCGATCATCTGGTAAACTTTACAAATATAGCGCCTGCTATTTTTAGTAATGTCACAATGGCGGCTTCATGTCAAAATGACATGGTTAAAAGCATTATCTCGCAAAAAGGATTTAAGAACAATAACTAGCGTTCTTCTTATCGTGTCCCTAGCTTTGTCCAACTAGTGTGTAGACAGGAAGGTTCCTTTCGTAAACTTGGCACATGTCTTCAAACTTCTTAGGTTCTACGAAATGCCATTTTTCTCACGATCTTTTCCTTTGCCGTTTGAGAATAATAAATAGCACACACATTTTACGAACAGAATAATGTATTGGTTCACGACCAGATTCCAACCCACGATCTTTCGATCGAAAGACGGAGCAACTACCACTAGACTACCAGTGCTCTCTATAATAATTATTAATACTATGTCTCTAACTAACACATCTGAATCTAAGTCTAGTCGACATTGAACCAGTGAAACTAGAACTCCTTAATTCTTTTTGATGACATGCTATATATTTAAATGCCAGAATCGCTATATGTATTTAGTTGAGTGAACGAGCTGTAGTGAATCTGGTGTCGATGTGATCATACTTTATTCCAACTGATACGTATCAGGAATCTGGTGTGAACAGCGCAGCCTTATTTATCTCTCCCTACATGTTTAATCAGTAAAGTATTTGTTGTTAATTCTGATAATGAAAATAAAATTATGTAATTAGAAAATTGACCATACGAGCCAGTGGTTAGAAAAGGCATTGACAAGCGATTTATATTGATCATCCTTTAAAATGAGATTGCTGGTTGATGCAAGCCCGGATATATTAAATTTTTGCTATGAATACATTTCACCGTGATATGTCAGTGTCATGTCACAGATCGATACCATGGTGAAGCTAGAACTCCTTTCTTCGTTTGACATTTAATGAAGTAACATAACTCTTATAGATTCATTTATTTTTCTCGTGTAATTTAAATATTTTATTGGGTAATCTTAGCAGCATTTTGATCAATAAATTTTGACCTTAGCACATTTAAAAAAAAATTATATGTATATTATTGTGCGGTGTATTTTGAACGACGAGGAATCTATGAAAGTTCTGGACGGTAATTCTGCAAGACGCTTAGAATATACCAACGACAATCGTTTTGTTTTAATAAAGTTACAAAGTCGCAGTGACTTTGTAACTTTATTAGAACAAAACAATCACTTGATATTAGGAAAATTGTCATCAAGACATATGTCATTGAACAAGTTCGCGTTTGTGCTGTATGTCACCTAGTGCAGTTTTTCCCTAGATATGCCTTCGAGCAGGTTTTTTCTAGAGCAGGATCAGACAATTTTTTTTTAGCTTAAAATATTATGTCAACCTGCCGTGTAGTGAAAAAATAAACTTTGACCACTTAAGCGAGAGTGAATTTATAAGTGGATTCGAACGTAAATTATGAACTTTACAGGCAGTTCGGCTAATTATACCGGTACTTTATGTCGTCTTAAAAAACTTTGAGCACAATCTTGCGCAAGGGCTGACAGATTACATCTCACCTTCTATACATTCTCTTTCATCATCATTATCATCGACCTGTAAACTGGGCATGGGTCTCTCGTTAATCGTACTACGAAGAACGGTCTTGGGATTACTCCATTTGCAGTCAACTCAATTTTACTATGTCAACGGTTACTTGGGTGGGATTGGACTCTGCGCGTTGTCCAGTTTGTGTCCACTTTAAGTGGCTTTATTAATGAGGCTATATTTGTTTTAAACGCTCCTTCGATAGTTTTTATATAATTGAACATTATTCTGTACATATCTGTAAATTATTATTTTAATTTAACACTATAAATAGATGTTATACCAATTTATTTATTTTAAGTATTGATATAAGGTAGGTATTTATTTTAGTTGTAACGAACGGTATTTTTTTCTGTAAATATTTTTTTTTTTTTTTCTAAATCTTTCGCAATCAGATTTAATATTGTTTTAGTAATTAACTGATATTTATCGCGTATTACCTTTTTCATACCCGATAATTCGATTATGATATAAAAATCGTGTTCGCGATCTGACTGAAACGTCAATCTCAAACGGGCTAACGTCGCGTCGTGAATAAATTTAAACTTAATACGATATATATCTAATACCTTTAAACGAGCAATTCTTGTATATACATATGGATATATAATCTGAATCTCAGAAACGGCTCCAACGATTTCCATGAAATTTAGTATGCAGAGAGTTTCGGGGGCGAGAAATCAATCTAGCTAGGTTTCATTTTTAGAAGTCGTTTTATCGGTGTTTTATACCTAAGCTCGGTCATCCCGGTAATATATATTTAGTTTAGAATAATTCCAACAATTTACGTTTATATAAAATACATGTAAAACAGTTGAGCTATTTAATAACCATTTAAAACGATCTATAGATAGCTCAACTACATCACTGTCAGCGTTCCAAGACACTGGCGGCATTGCCACGATGAATGCCAATGCAAATAATACGCTAATACGCTAATACGCTGGGCCAGATAGGAGCCAGCTCTTGTGTTACGCGATGTTTCTACTAGACGCAATGAAATGTTTAATTTTAATGTTTGTTTTAGCAGTTAACTAAGTACCCATTAACAGCTAAAATAAAAATAAAAATATGGTTTAGAATAAATTTATGTTTACAACGACAAGATTGTTAACTTTCGTCATAATACATTCTCTTTAATTAATGTAAAATATTGCATGGAAGCACACATCCATCAGAAATTCGCACTGCGCGAATTTATTTATCTAATTAAAAGCCATAAAAAGGCAAGACTTTCTCGTCAAGTACAAGCATGGTTTGATTTATTAGGCATTATAAACAATTTCTCTTTAGTAGGTACGTAAAACAAAAGAAAAAGGATGCATTCACCTATATGATTATAAAAAATGCATTTATTACTACGTAAATTACATTTATGTATACGTACTTATACCTATATATTCAACTACATTATAAATAAGAAAGTTTGTGTTTGACTGCCCTGTCACCTCAGTTGGTAGTAGCTCTGCCTTCTGCGCTGTGGGTTGAGAGAGCGATTCCCTCCCAGGACAAACATTTGTGTGATGAATATATGTGTTTGTTCTGTGTCTGGATGTTATAAAGTATCATATGTATGTATTTATAAATATTATAAGTATTCTATCAGTCATCTGGTCACCATAATACAAGCTATGCTTGGTTTGGGGCTAGGTTGTCTACTTGTCGCGTTGTCCACTAATATTTATTTATTTATGTTTGTTTTTACCTTCTTCTTCTTCTTATCGTGTCACTAGTTATTTCTAACTGGTGTGGTGAAATGGTTGAAGTGCGCCGCAGAGCTCTCCTTTCGTGCACTTGGCACGAAATGTCTTCGAACTCTTCAGGTTCTACGACATGTCAGTTTCCTCATGATGTTTTCCTTTACTGTATAGCGCTCATAAATTATTCGATCAAAAAAATCCATTGTTGCACGACTGGATTCGAACCCACTAGATCCTTGGATCCTTTTTAAGTCAGTTCAGTTCTGGTCTTACTATTAATTCAATATATTCAATAAAAAAAATTTATGTGCACCTCATTACACCGGTATTCAGTAATTTACCTCCTAAAAATATTTTTTCTTGTGAATGGAATCTTTGTTCTTCCCAATTGGACTCGGAAATTTCAACAAAATAAAAAAATATATATATTATTTAAATAAAACATATTTCGATATTTTGCTTTCCTGTGACTTTCCAGTTGTGGTTTGAATTTCGAAAAATTATGTACCAAAAAGCCTATATAAGGAGGAGGTTCTCAATTAATTCAAAGATGTTGGTTATCTTTTTAGTTAGACTCACCCCGTAACAGTACCATAACACATGCTTTGCCTACTTTGGGTCCATTATTTATTATTATTATTTATTAACTAGCTACGAGTACTCAATACATCCTTACAATTATAGTTTAACAAAACCGACTTTTTGTTACAAGTTAAGTAATGCGCTACAAGCGCTCGGCCGACGGAAAGTGAGTTGATGATTCGGTTGCTTTATGCCAATATTAGTTACTGGAACAGGGCACTCGATCTAGCGGTGAATTCTTTGATCTAGGTTTAGTACTGTCATTGTAAAAGGTAGTGTTGTGCTTTTGTATAGCTAGGACAGGTTGATGTGATTTAGGTTTGACAATAGGTTTCTACAGCTATTTGCAATCCTGATTATACTGACTATAGTCAATAGAGATATTAGTAGATTGTGAATCATTACATTTTATATCTTATTTCAATGACATAACAGTTATCACAGTAATTTTCTTATAGAAAACTGACTCTAGAAGCAAAAAATATAAATAAATAAGTTTTGTTGAACAACGCTAGCAACACCATCTGGCCCCAAACTATGCTTGTGTTAAGGATACCAGATGACTGATACAATTCTTATATATTTTTAAATACAACACCCAGACGCAGAATATATTAATATTACTAGCTGGTGCCCGCGACTTTGTCTGCGCAGGATTAGTACTTCGTGTAATACTAACGGTTTTTGCAGCGCACGCCAGACTAGCTCTCAGATGGCATATTTTTTTCCTACTTACTGGACACTTATCGTTATATTTTAGAAAATTCACACAATATCTTTATAAATTATAGCCTATGTATTATTCTGATGTATAAGCTATATTATTGTAAAGTTTCATTGCAATCCATTCAGTAGTTTTTGGGTGAAAGAATAACTAACATACATACAAACAATCGCGTTTATAATATTAAGAGTTAACAAGTCGATTATCTTTCCATACAAACGTCGAAGGGTGATCACACCACCGTCTGATCATGAACAACCAAAACTAAAAGTGATATAAATTTGTCTTGTCATAATCTATGCTTGTATCAATACAGAATTGTAAAAATAATATGGGTTTAAAGGATACAAGACTCGAAAAAAAAAACATTTTTCAACACAGATTTTAGCGCAACTTTAGGTGTGAATAAATAACAAACGGAGTACGCAAACTAAAAAAATATTCCGATCCAAGCATAGATTTTCTTTTTTATAAATCTCAAATAACTTTTTTTTTAATAAATACATTAAGTAGTTTTTTCATTAGAACCCTTGAGCCAAAGGTCTATTCATTATTTTCACGCAATCGCCTTATTTAGAAATCATAGCTTAATCTGATCATATGACACGAAGTTATAATCATGGTATCTCCTTACTGCTCATCTCTATCCTTGGGGCACGTCTATCCTTTTCTCACACTAAGCTAGGTGAAATAGCATGCATTTTAGCTGCGCCCACTAACGAGTTTGTGCCGCTGACTCGTGTATCCTTAAGTAGGGATGACGAAGGCCAGTCATAATATTAATAATAAGAATAATGCATATTAATATGCATATTAAAATGCGTAATAATGCACACTTATAGTTTAAATAGAGAAGGAGTGCAGAATGCTAATATTTTTTTTTAATTATGCTTAAAAAATACATTAATTATTAATGAATTATGGTTGAATTTGTACTTGAATTTGCGTTGTATCTATATAAAATGACAATATACTCGTACTACTCCGGGTTTGAATGAATCTGTATATAAATTTAGTCCATGACATTTAAATACAGCCTCATTCAAATCCGTTTAACCGTTTTGACGTGTTATGAGATACAAAAGTTCAAACATCCTTACATACACACAAACATTCGCATTAATATTATTTATTTATTTAATAAACTAGGATAGTAGGTTGATTGATTTAAGATTATTGATTATTAATCTCAATCAAACGTTCGGCGAAGCAACACATCTGCAGAGCAGAGTGTTTTTCGTCAAAGTGCGGAATGAGAGTCAAGTATTTCTGAAGATGTCTCATGAAGAGGTGAAACCTATCGAATTTATTTTTGATGGAGTGCCCTAACTTTTTAATAACGCGTTGCATGGCTTTTCAATTGCGGGTGGGAGAGAGATGCATGCGTCTGCATCGTGTCTAACTCATTAGGATTGGCGGAATATAACTAAATATCTGTTTAATGTTTTGTAATGAATTTCCGCAAAGTCACGCCTGAATCAATTATATATACCATAATCAATAATAATTTTCTTCTTCTTCTTATTATGTCACTAGTTATTTCGACCCGAGTGTGCACTTGTCACATGTTTTCATACTTCTAGGTAGATTATTATAAGAACTTTTATCTAGTAACTTTACGAGCGACTTTTTCGAATATGCTCATGAATCTTTTGAAGGCTTGCCTATTTTAATGGTCTTCTCAAAAGCAGTTTTGCGTGATTTAACACAGTCTACAACACTTACTATCGATAACCTGATACTCCAGAGCACTTCCCTGTTGTCCAAGCTATTGTTCGCTGGAACGATTTTATGGCAATAGACCGGTTCGGAAATTTTACAGCAATTTGTAGCGTTGTCGTCTAGAAACAGCAAGTTTGTGACCTTTTATAGATATCGATAAAATTTAAACCTGTCAATTAATCTGTGTTGATTGTAAAAACCTATATGGATATATTTTTACGAATTAATATTTTAGACATATACAAATTTTACACTTTTTTCTCAGCTTGTACACACAAAGCCGAGCATGCTTCTTACTCCCTACCTTAAACTTACATTTAGATTTATTTTATAAAATTATTAATTAACTTAAACTGCTGAAATAATTAGTAACCAGTAGGTATTATGTAGGTACCTTGATACGAATTATTTTTTCACGATTATCAAACGAATGTTATTATTATTCAGAAAATTACCAATTATCTATGCACTTAACAACGTACCGACATTTTATTTGCAACGTAGTTCGCTGTTTCGGGCGTCTTCGAGCTTTCGAGTGAACTTTGCGACCCGCAGTGTTTGTTTTTCGTTCTTGACACAATGCTCTTATTGTGAGACAAGACAACCTGTGACAACGTTATACTGATTGAGCGTAGACTTGCCTAAAGCTAAGACAGTTATATTTTGATTATTTTTTGCGCGATAAACATAGCGCTCTAATATTATTCATTATAATCCATTATTTATTTCTTTATTAGTAGTTTGGTATTAAAATAGAGTTATTGAATAATTGTGTGAACAATGAAATAAAAGGTTTGTGTATATATATTTTTTATAAGACACCACTTTTTATAAAATAACAAATGTCGAACGACAACATACGTCTTTCTGACTTACTTTAAACAATTTAAATACTTTACATTGGCAAAATTGTCATTATTATGGCACATGGCATTAACATTAACGAAGAGAAAGACAGCTATATTGTTCGGTTCTGGCTTTAGACCAGTATCTTCATACGTAGACATTGATATAAAAATATCACTCCCAACGTTTTCAAACTAGCCAAGGGACATTTTGGTGGCAACGGCGCCGCCCGGAAACTTGTGTCTTCAACTGACGACTTCTAGTTTCCAGTTGCCGACACCGAACACTTTTTGATCGTCAATGAGTATGTGTTAAGTGGGAGCAACTAGACACAAAAATATATACGTGTGCGCAGGGAGTGGATGATTTCATACTGGTTTTATAGAAATTAAATATTCATCAGTTGCATGTATTCGATACAAGACACAAAAGTGTCCACGTTTGCGCCTTGCCTAAATCCAAAAAGTAGGTAAGTACCTCTGTAACTAAAATAAAGCTACTTCGAAACTCAATAAGCTTGCAGTAAAATACGGTATTTGTAATTCATAGGTACTTTGTATTGACATTTCCATTGCAATAAATATTATAAGGTTGGTTAACATTTTCTCTTGCATTCGTTGAAACTCGATCGTATTCAATCCAGTGATGTTTACAGTTATGTTCCGAAATAAATGAGCTTGCGTGCTAATGAAGCCGTATTTGTACTATGATACTGATATACTGCAGTCGGTTGGTGGTATGTAAGCAAGAGCTTATATCGGATTGTAAAAGATATAGATACAACAACAGAAGTTGTTAATAAATAAAATAAAAGTTGGGGAATAAAAGTTCTCGAATGGCGACCAAGGACAGGAAAACGAAGCGTAAGACGACCCCACACCCGATGGACTGACGACATTGTAAAGATCGCAGGAGAGGGCTTAAAATCGTTCTTCCTGGAAATCTATTGGGGAGGCCTATGTTCAGCAGTGGACTTCTTAAAGGCTGATATGATGATAACAGAAGTTATAATTGCAAGTGGGTTTGTTACTTGTTCAAATCAAATCACAATATATTCTTTAAATAAACTCACTTTGAATCGTTCTACATGCTAGTGAATCTAGTTGCCGGTTCCTTCTATCCCCAGTTCAAGAAGAATCGGGCAAGAGCTCGTCTGGTCTTAACGTTTTTTTGCAGGATCCTTACAATTTTTTTTACGGATGCCTAGACGAATTGAATCAGATTTATAACCAGGTTTTTTGTTTTATTTTGGCTTTTTTGATTCGTTTTTGTGATTATCATCTCAGTGTTGTTGAAAGGAAGTTAAGAGATGAAAAATGCGTACTTAAAGGAATATATAGTAGAGCCTGTTCGCTAAGAGTACAATGTGGGGTTATATATATTCGATGGCTCGGTGAACTTCGTACAACCTAAAATTGATATGATTGTAAACCACCCCCCAGCACCCCCCAGGTCGAGCCAATTGATTTGGAACTAATCTAATTAATATTATAAATCAGAAAGTAACTCTGCCTGTCTGTCTGGTTGTTACGTTTTCACGCCTAAACCGCTGAACCGATTTTAATGATTTTGGTATAGAGATAGATGAGACCTTGGAGAAGAACATAGGCTTTTTATGTACGTACCATGAGTGTGAAGCCGCGTGCTGCAGCTAGTCATTAATATTATTGAGCTAATTATATTGAAAATACTGAATTTTGGAGAGAGAAGATGTAAAATAAAAACTGGTTACAGTGTTATTTTTCGGTTATTAAATACAATAATGGGAAGTAGAGTGCTCTTTCAATAACATATTTTATTTTTGTAATATGTCTGTTCAGTAAATAAATCACCTGCAAAAGTATGAATCAGCTATTAAGGAATAATCATCCATTCAACCCACAATTAAGATGCAATATTCAGAAAAGAATGTGCATTAAATTGGCTGACATTATTATAAATATTGTACCTACATATTTCGGCGGAAAGAGTTACGATCCGCGAAATTTCACGAACCATTGTACTTCGAGGTGTGTTGATCTTCATGATAAATGTATCGGCGCGCACAAAAGAGAGCATAAAGTGGCATACACACAATGAATTTGATTTATTACTTCATCGGGAATGTATTTTCGGGTCATCTGTACTCCCACTCACGACCTGCCTGGAGCTACTCAATGAAGACATCGTGAATGCGTTCATAAATCAAGGGAGGTTTTCGTTTAGCTGAAATATTACTGTTAAAAATCGATGAGGTTCAGTCGAGCTTACGTAGATAGTACCGATCATGTCCATCTGTCCAATTTCCAGTACAATTGATTCATAAATTACACTGGAAATGGGACAGACAAATGATACTTAAAAGTCTAAATTATCCAATTATCAACATAAGTGCTCTTGCTTGTATAAGAACAAGTACTAGGAACTCAGAACTGTCAAGAGGTTATCTGAAGCTTACTTGACTTGGGGGTTACTTAATTTACTACAGTTGGATACCATTGGCTTTTCAGGGTTATCAATAAATTAAAGTCTAAAGAAAATAAAAAAGATTGATTCCATTTTTTATCAATCAATGTTGCGTCTTAAAACAAGATGTAATATTATTTCTGACGCCAATATTATACGGAAGACGAATCAATCATGAGCTCAAGGTTTTATTACGATAATTAAGATTCTACTGACAGCCCTGGACTTATATGGTACAAATTGAGCTGTAGTACCTACATCAGTTCAATGTGCGCCTACGCAGCCCATCGGTACACTACCACTTACACCCCAACAGTTCCAACCTTAGTTGTTTAAACATGAATTCGATTTGTTAATACCCAATGGATGTACAAGTCCATAATTATTTAAATATGGTCCATTTCACCCACTTTATGTTATAAAGATGTTTAAAATGTCAAGGTAGGAAACTACGAGAGGGGAAGTTCGTCTGAGTCATCATTTGACTCACAGATATTATGTTTGTGTAATGGACATGGTTCTTCCTAGACGGTCATCGATATATTTAAGACCAATATAGATTTCTGGTTTTTTACAGAGTACCGGGGAAAGAACGTGTGTAAATTGGGTTTTACGATTTCCTAATGATATGCTTTCGTGTATAAGGAAGGATAATGAATTGTTCCATTGGAAATAAATATATATTCGTGGCTCCCCGCAGGCTGGCAGGCTTCCGGCTCACAACTTTTAAAAAGCAGATCTGGCAGACTAACATACCCTCTTAAGTTACCTAAGTACTCTATATATGCCGGTTGCCCATCCATTGATTTACCTCGCTGAAGGTTACATAGCTTCATTGGTCTGCTAGGAGCGACTTAGTTTGCTATGTTGGAATCAGATGATTTTATTCGCGTGGGAGGTTTTTTTATTAACTCGGGTAGGTAGAAATAGTTTGCTAAGAGTGCTGAAGTAACATGTATGTGAATGACATTACATACAAAATGCAATGATTTTTAATAGTTGTTCTAGTATAGTTTAGATACCATTGCACTGTTAGTGAAATGTTCATTCGCACACATGTATTGAATATTTTTACGTAATTCAGCCAACAGCCAACGGCCTGTCATCTCAGTTGGTAGTAGCTCTGTCTACTGTGTTGTAGGTTGCGAGGTTGCGTGTTCGTGTCGCATCCAGGTCAAACATTTGTGTGATGAACATACATGTTTGTTTTGTGTCTGGGTGTATAAGGAATCAGTAGCATGTATTTAAAAATATATAAGTATCCTACCAGTCATCTGGTCACCATAAAGCAAGCTATGTCTAGTTTGAGGTCAAATGTATTGTACATTGCCCACCATATTTATTTTGAATGAATGAATGCGTTAATACAATTCGAAGAATAACCTCTTTTGGATAATTCGATTCACTAGACGCACTTTATCATTTTAGTGTGACATATTCAATGTTACCAGTACCTTGTCGCATTTAACTTTGCTGCCAAGAATAAACCAATACCGTTTAGTCTAATAAGTATTAAGTTTCTAGCAGGCAGGTTTTGCGTCGTGCCAATAAGACTTTGCTAAGGATGACGACTTATGCGGTCGTGGACACCTCATAAAGTCTATTAACTTAGTGTTAATACTGTTTTAGTGGGCTTGGACATGCTCATTGATGGTTATCGTTAAATCTACGTTTATATCAATACGACAAAGCGACTATCAAGCGTCGCTCACGCGTAGGTGTGCACGCCTTCATATATCTACATACAACTGTTTGAAGCGACCGGCGTTTTCGTGGTATAAGGGAAAATTTTTGATAATATTAACACTAGAAATATAGATAAACTCACTGATCCTACAATTAGGATCGCTAAAGTTTAAGTTTTGTAGAGCAATTACAATAATAATGTTTATTTCAACATAAATAAAATAATATAATATACTAGTAACCCTGTGAGCTGTAGACCTAGCGAAAATTTTTCGAAATGACTGAAATATAACTTTTTATACGATTTCAACCCCCATATCTCCTCCAATTCGAAAAAATTTAAAAACCAAATCAACAAAAATAACTATATAGTTATTGAACCTGCTCACAATTTCACGAGAATCGGTTAAGAAATTTGACCTGTAGAGAAGAACATCCGGGCATACCTAAGCTGCAACGGAGACACTCGTTCGCGCTTCGCACTTGCTCGTTCAATTATGTCTGTCTTATAATCACAGATACTACTTATTAACGACTGACTATAATTTAACACAACCCTTGCTAATTATGTGATACGCAACAAAAGCGAAACAGATATGGATAAAACTTGGTATCATAGATTTCGATTTATATATGCAACTTTTGAGGTGATAACTTCTTATGGGAGGGTAAACCGCTTCGATACGCAACGCGTTACGACGCCAGTCTGTCTGGCTTCCCTTTCTCTCTCGCATACAGCAGCAGTAGGCAGGCTCCTCCTCTCTCACCCACAGCGCTAGTTAGATTAGTTTAAGTTATCACTTCTATCGGGCATCCCGAGAAGCACACGTTTTTTTTTATCTACGTATCTAGCAGGAAAAGCCGGGGTCTGAAACAAGTTAGGTAATAAAGCAAAGTAATGCCAGTGTAAGATTGTAAATCCTTAAAATGTCTTCCCAATGATGCAGCAGGACTTATGAGTCTTTGACCTTTTTAATCACAATTTGACATGAACTGCGCATTCAGTACCATGACTGTCGTTTTAAGGCAAATTATATCTGGTATTGAGGATATCATAGCTTTTGCATACGGGTTCGCTTGTTATCTTACCTAACTACCTGAATAAATAAATAAAAATATTTATAATGCCTAACATTTCACACAATCTGGTCCCAAAGTAAGCAGAGCTTGTGTTATGGGTGCCACATGACTGATATACTACTTAAATACATTTTCTTTTGTAAATACATACATACAATAAATGTCATGTATGTTACCATTGTAAGTAACCATCTATATACTCAATGTAATTTCAATATGCTTCTTCGTGTAACTAGTTATGAACCCTTGTGGTGTAAGGGTAAAAGTGCACGCCAGAGACTCGTACGGCGAACAATTAAACGAATAATAAGTATTTTCTTATGAAGTTGCCATTTTTGACGTGATAACGTCTTATAAATCGATGAACGCCGTGCGTGCGCACACGTTCCTCCTGAGCCGAGCGAGCAAGCGAGAGCGCGGAACAAGCGATAGAGAGGCAATATCGGTTCATCAATGTTTTCTTATGACGTTATCACGTAAAATAATCATTCGTAAACCTTTAAACTTTACACACAACCATTTTTCCATTTCTCTACTATATTATGTATGTATTATACATATAAACCTTCCTCTTGAGTCACTCTATCTATTAAAAAAAACCACATCAAAATCCGTTTCGTAGTTTTGAAGATCTAAGCATACATAGGGACAGACAGACAGCGGGAAGTGACTTTTTATACTTTGTAAAGTGTAATTCAGTTAGTTTTTATTGTAATTGGAACATTTGTTGTTATATTTATTTTTTGTTAACTGGATAAATTAAGTACTTGCTTTATTTATGTGCCTTTAATATAAGTGCCTTTCTGTAACTCTATATAATGGATATAGAAGAGCGGAGTTTTCTAACACAAGTATTTTTATAGCTTAAAGGAAAACCTCAACCTTGTTGTACCATTGTATATTGGCTACAGATGTTTTTTTTTTGATTACTACTACTACTTCCATACTAATATTGTAAATTCTAAACTGTCTCTGTTTGTCTATCTGTCTGTTTGTCTATCTGAAAAGGTTACTAAAAAAACCATGGACCATAAACGGATGAAAAATAGATTGTATTTTGGGGAATATAGACTACATTTTAAGTAGGTGCGATGCATGCGAACCCACGGGCTGCATTTAGTGTAAAATATAATATCCAAACGATCATCTAAAGTTATGATATGATAGATATTGATAGTTTAGTAAGCGTAAGTAGATCTGCCATAGTTCATAATCAGCTGAATGCTTACTCAAGATATAGTTTATTATTAAAGCTTCAAGGCGCAAGACATAGGAGAATGTAGGAATTTATAATCGATATTATAAATGTACCTTAGTAAAACTAGTGTCTCTTTGAGTTGTAGACCTCGCGAACATTTTTCAAAATGACTGAAATATAACGTTTTTTACATTTTCTATCCCCATATCTCCGCCATTATGAAAAATGTCCAGAAACGGAATTGAAAAAAAAACTATATAGATGTAGAAACTGATCAAAAAATTTCACGAGAATCGGTTCAGAAATGCGACCTGTAGAGGAGAACATCCGGTCAGACGCCGGCCGGACGCCGTTCGGACAGGAACGGAGAAATAAAAAAGTAGAGGTAAGTCTATGAAAATATAGGTAAATAAATGCACACAAGACCATCTAGCGCCAAACTAAGCATAGCATGTATTATGTAAACCAGACGATTGATGAAATACTTATATATATTTAAAAACATACATTATGATACTTTATAGCTATATAATGATGATAAAAGTGCATGTGAAATATTTGATCTCAGGACAGTATAAAACGTTTTATAGATAGCTTAACTTATCCAGATCACTGCCAGAAGGCAGCGTCCCCAAGAAACAAATTCTACCGCTGAAATTTGACAGATGATGTAGTCTTAGGAGCAACCAGGCAACGATGAGTACTTACCAAATACTTATGTACCATATTTGTGATTTTTTTTATATTTTACATTGTTCTGTTTGTTTTTTTATATAAAAAAATAAACAACTGATTGACAAATCCGTATTTTCCGCATTTACACTTCATACAAATCATATCATAATTAATAAATAAAGCCGGACATTTCACACAGCATCATCTGGCCCCAGAGTAAGCAAGCTTGTGTTATTGGTACCACATGACTGATATACTACTTACATACTTTTTTTTGTAAATACATACACAATTATACGTAGGACACCCAGACCCAAGGCAAATACTTGCAGATCATACAAACAATTGTCCCGCGGCGGGAATCGAACCCGCAACCTTCTGGGTTTCAGCTGGATTTCAGCACAAATCCAGCTGTAAATGTTCATAGAACATAAAAATAGTCGCTGTATTTTGTGGCCTGGTACCCCAAAACGAGGTTATTGTATCCACATGAATTACGGAACTGTAAATCTAGATTGTGGTAAGCTGAAACCGATGCGGCTGTACATCAATGCGGTAACTGTTGTGTCCAGCATGCTAGTTTTATTACTGGCCTGTTGCGTGCGCACCGTTAATGCCACAGTGTAAATGCTTATTTATTTTATTCTTATTGGATTGTAAACTGATTCAAAATCTATTTACGAATGAACTAAGTCTCTGGGATAATACATCAGTTATCAAGGTCCTAGAGTCTAGACAAATACCTCATGCTTAGTTTTCCCTCACGCTAACACTTTAGATCAAAATGTATGGAAATGACAGCAGAAAGAGTTATTAAGAGCAGAGCCAATAAAGTGGCATTAAATTGCGTCCACACGTGATTAGTCGTATGAGCATAGACGAATAATAATAGAAAAGACAGTGATGCTGGCTATCCTAATGTGGCAGGTTTTTTAAGATAAGCTAAGTTTTAGTTAAACTACAAAAAATCAACAAAAAAAACATTTATAAAAAAAACTTAAAAAACTTAAATAAAAAAAAGTATCAAGATACTAAAAAGTTTGATAAGTTTTTAAAACTTAATATACGAGAGTAGTTATTATTTGAACAAGTATAAGGAAGAAATGTATACCAATGTGGAGTGTATATGTACATATATTAGTGATCAGAAATAGGATTAGACAAGTGATCTAAAAGCAATGGTTCAGCGAAACTTCAGCGTAATTTTAGACACTGTAATTTTTTACAAAATGGTGGCTTTTACCACTTTATGACGAATCCATCTGATGCATAACAAAACAAATATGTAAACCCACTCAAAAAACAAACCTGTTGCTCAATCTATACACATAAATCCAACCAATGCTCGAATAACAGAACAACTGAAGAAGCTGGCAGGTAATTGAGAACTTAGCCTCAGGGTAGTAAGCACCTACTATCATAAGCCTGTGATACATTGCCAGAAAAAAATAAAACATCAAACACTAGCATACAGTTCTTATTTTAGTAGTTAACGGGTATTTATTGCGTATTGCCGTAGATCAATGCGTGGAGGATTGTTAGATAGATAGATATACACTTTATTGTACACAAAAAGAACACAAAAAAATAATAGAAATAAGATTATACATTGGGCGACCTTATCGTTAAAAGTCTTATCTCTTCCAGGCAACCTTTGGAAGGACAGAATTAAAAAAAAACAGAACGATGGCGGTGTACAAAAAGTTACTTAATAAACTAATACAAAAAATATAAATAAACAAAATATTATTGTAATGGTGCTAATTGTCATACGCGATAATCATTGAAACATTCAAACAACTTTCTATAAAAAATAAAAATAATCATAAGTGATACCTAAATGATATCAACCAGTTAGCAGATTCCAGAAAAGGACAAATAATGATCATGAACTTTGACTTTAAGGATATGGATAGATTTGCATGCGCGGATAGATGCAGGTAAGGAGTTCCATAAGCGTACAGCTTGAACAGTGAAGGATTCACCATACATAGCTGAACTATGGACGGGAGTAAAGAGCTAGAGAGAGTCAGAAGAGCGCAGAATACGATGTTAGTGTAGTGTTTCTTAATTTGAACGGGGACATTTCAGAATCTGAGTACCAAGTGAAGGTAGTTTAATAAAACGGCTTTTGTTTTTTGGCGGTAACTCCCTATGATTCCAATCAGCCTGCGACCACGGTTGTTAAAACTGTTGTTAAAAACTGAAAAATAAAAAGCTTTTAAGGTGATGTGTTTAGATCGATTTTTCACAACTGATGTACTAACTTTGCCACTAATATATCTGGTCTACTAGTATGCTAGTGACTCGCATTAGGTTGATTGCAAACTTGAGATTTGCAACGTACTTATAGACTATGTATAACTTAACATGGATTTAAAAAATCTAATGCAATCGTCAAGCTTTGCTTTTTTTACTGGAACGTTTTTGTGCCAGTTAGTGTGCAAGGAGCTTTATTTTGCCGCGAGATGCCCGCATAACTTACACCGGAGCTATTATTTATTTTTCTGTACTTACGCGTGGCGAATGGGTAATTTGCCGGTTTAATCTGTTGTAGGAAATAGGAAGGTAATGAAGAGTGGACTAGCTCGTTTAGTCGAGGTGGGTATTGGTATGTAGTGATGGAATTACATTTTATAGAAAATGCCGACATATTTAGAACCAGTTGTATTATAAAGAATTTTTGAGTATTTATTGGTGTTGGTTATGATGTTTCGTCGGATTTTCCCGGCGGAAAAAATTACATTGTTCCTTTTTTGAATTGATGCGCAGTTTTATTCAAAACCAATTTACATGGTAAAATTTGAAAAACAGTTAAATTAATATTATAAATAAAGTATTATTTTAGTTAGTCAAGAGAAACAACAGAATCCAGACCAAAACCTACCTATTCAATGTCAAATTTAGAATTGTAATTTTTTTGTAAATGCCGGAAAAAACATGTGACAACTTAGCATAACGACGCGATGTGCCAACCCTTAACGTATTATAATGGTGGGGTTGTTGTTAAGATATTTTTTTACCCACCAACTAACTTAAAAAAATAACTTTCAATGTACTCATGCAGTCTTTGAAGTTTTGTCTAATCGAACGAACAAGTTGCCGTTTGCGTAATTATAAAACTCATTTATAATCTGCAATAATAAACGGATGTCTTAATGTTGGCAGCTATTACAAAATATTTCGTAAACCGTATCATTACAGTAACATAATATTTAACTACGTATTGTAACTTTATTCGCGCACGACAGCCTTCAAATAGAATGAATGAATGAACATAAAAAGATTATACAGATAGATGATACAGTGTGCCACATCGAAAGGTCGTTAGAGGCAGCCGGGTTATTCTGCAATATCTTAATTTTTTTTTGATTAATTTTGTGTAAACTTGTACTTATATAAATAATATTTTTGACGTCATAACGTCTTATAAATCGATGAACGCCGGCTGCACGCACGAAAAATTGTCACGTTCGGCCAAGCGTGCAAGCGAGAGCGCGGAACAAGCGATAGAGAGGCACGATCGGCCTAAGCGTTCGGCTTGTGACGCATCTGAATAGGTTAAAAGAATGCCATATTTCATCAATGTTTTGACGTTATCACGTAAAATTATCGTCCGTAAACCGACTTTACAGACAATCATTTTTTTTTGTGATTACGAATTAAAAAAAACAATCGGTGCTTTCGTAGTTTTTGATGCTACAATTTGACTAGTGATGGTAGCCGATGGTTAAAAAAACACAATACTGAAAAACAGTACGTAGGTACCTAGATACGATACCCTCTAAAGACGTGACTTTAATTGTTTTTTTTTTATTTTTACTCTAGAAAAAAGAGATAGAAAGATATATATTATATTATTATTAAAAACTGTTGGTTTTCCAATAATAAATTACATAAGAAACAAAATTTAACAATTCACGACTTATTGAAGACTCTAATGGTATTAGTAAAAGCTTTGCAATAGCAGAATACACCGTCTGATCATTAGCGGCGCGTGCGCAGCGCGTGCGTCTCAATGCGTCATTAAATTCGAAACACTACATTACGATGTACCTAATAATATTCTATTGGATATCTTTACACTGATTTTATTTACGTTTGCAGTAAGTACCCACCTATTTGTACTGCCACAGAAGATAATATGTAGTTAGTAGATAACAGACCACATAAAACACCAGCCAAGGGCGTTAGTTATTGCATACAACACCATCTAGCTTAAAACTAAGCATAGCTTATATTATGGTGAACAAATGAATGACAGAAATACATTACTACTTATGATATTGTATAACGCCCAGACACAGAACAGATACCTATGTTCATCACACAAATGTTTCACTTGGGAGAGAATGTAAGAAAGCGAGCGCTTATAGGAGACACAGTGCTTTTACCAAGTATACGTTAGAATAGACACTAGCTTAACTTTCGCCTGACTAGCTAAAACGTCCTCAAATACGAACGTTATATTGCTTGTACTAAAGTTCAAAATAGAGTAATATTTTCATATGATATTTTTTAAATTTACGTTTTGTTTCTACATTGAATTTATTTTACAAGTGTTTATCACAGTTTAATTAACACCCCTTTACATGATGACTATAATTAGCTAAGAAATGTCAATCTTGACAATTTCGTAAATTTAATAAGTGTCATTAATAATGTTACTCTAATTCAGACTTTGGTGCAAAGTAATAAGAATCAGGACAGTTGTGTGATTAAAATATACAAATAGCGAGTAATGTGTTAAAGTAAGTCATCATCCCTCTGCCCTTATATATTACGAAAAAGAACCCATTCTTTTATCCTGCCCTATCTTTGGTATATCCATATCCGCGGGGAATTTTGTCGCTAATAATTAATTAAAAAATTCTTACAACCATTTATCGTGAAAGTTATTTCGATTCCTAAATTACATTTGACAAATCTTTTCTGACATACTTTTCATAGCTTTCCTAGAACCAACCTACCCTTTGATAATAACGTGATTGTGTTGTGTGTGAAGGTTGCGGGTTCGATTACTTCTATGGGACAAATGTTTGTATGATCTGCAAGTATTTGTCTCAGGTCTGGGACCTGGGTCCCAGTACTATTATATATTACGACATATACTATATCTGGGTCTTTGTACTAATGTGTATGTATTTACAAAAACTACTTACAAATATGTAAGTAGTATATCAGTCATGTTGTTCTCATAATACATGCTCTGCTTGATTTAGGGCCAGATGATGCTGTGTGGAATGTCCGGCATTATTATTATTCTATTAATCGCTATGTTGTCATAGTTATTATAAAATACCTTCAAAACAGACAACCCTAGCATATCCATGTAATTTGGCGGGTATTTTCATCGCGCCTCCGCCCACGCGGTCGCGCCATCAATCAAGCGCTGGCCGGCCGATACATTCGTTACCACATAGCATTCTAATGCCTCAGGTTTTGCAACATGGCTAACATTTGACCGTCTAGACTCAGCTTATTGTTTTAGCCGTCCTTTGTGTTAGTGTAAAATTTTTGATGCAAATTTGTGTTCGAATTTCAAACTGATAAAATCTCTTCTCTTTTTCATAAACTTCATGGTTATCACAGGACTTAGTAACCTGTTTAGTGTTTCAAATGATGAAAACTTCTTTGACGATGGAAAAACGACACTGTGATTTATCAGCTTCTATCTTTTTATAAAAAATAGATTACCTTGGATTCTTCGTTTAATATTTCACAAAATTTTAATCATTAAATTGCGTCTTTTTAGCACAAGTGTAAACAATTGAATTTTAAGTGTGTTATATTTGATTTGACCGTTATATTTGACTGTATTATATACAGTCATCAAGCAAGACAGATACCAAAAAAAGAAGAAGTAGAAGATAACCTATTAGAAATCTAAACACACAAAGCACAACTACCGAACCTTACGCTCTAAATCGGGTTTATTACTTTGTAATCTCTACCATTAGTTGCGAATAGGCGTCAATCACTATTTTATTGTAGGGCCATTAAACCACTGTGCCGTCAGTCGCGTCATTCAAACTCCATAAACATTGATACAACAATACAAGCCAATAGACTGTTCAAATGTGTGACGTTATCGTTCTCTTAGAAATGCTGGCAAGCTAGGACGCGACTTAAAGTCGCTGTTTGTATTTTGACAAATGCTTCTAGTTATCAATGTTTTGGTTTGACAGTTAAGTGACAGATAACGTTACCATGTAATATAATTTTCCGTTATGCTAGTTATAAGAAGGAGCTAAGACCAAGACGAGTTTCTTGTCAATATTTCTCGGATTTGTGTTAGGTTAGGTTAGGAACTAACACCTAAATTTACATATTATGTAAGATTAATTTAATAATACATATATAAATGTACAGAATAATATACAATAAGTAATATAAAATACATTTGAAACAGTTGAGCTATCTAAGGACCGTTTAAAACGATCTATATATAGCTCAACTGATCCAGATCACTGCCAGAGGGCAGCGTTCCCAAGATACTGTAAGATTAGGTAATCAAAACCTCAAACTGATTCATGTGATTGTAATTAATAAATAATTTGGACATTTGACTTAGACTTTGTCTGTGTGAGTAAAAAATACACATAACTTATTAAAAGCGAAAAATATTATTTTTTAAGTTTAACTATAGTGTTTGTTATGGAGTATTTTTGATCAGTCAGTTTGACCTTGCATTTTCCTTCACGGGTTAGGGTAAATTTTACCAGGTCTGGTCTAAGCTGATATTATAATGAGCAAAGACTTATTTTTTAGTATATGACTGTAAAAGCTCAAAACTAAATGTATAAATAAAAATATTTTACATACAAAAAAATCTGCGAAGCTAATATGTCTGACTATTATAGTTAAGTCACGATTACCCGCTTTTTGTTAAAATTTGTTAATCAAAACACAGGTAGAATCGAAAGCTAACGACATTCGTATCAAAATATTAATCAATATTCAAGCATATAGTTTCATAACAAAGGTTGATATTGTACAACTCTAAATTACCGTGGCCGGTCGCTAATCATCTACAAAACAGCCAGCATAAAGTCGCAAAAACTTCTCAAGCTCCATATAATGTCGTGTCCTATATTCCATTCAGAAATTTTCGTAACCCAACCCGAGCGGGGCGATACATCATAGAAATGTGGACGGTTCGCCCACGCAAATAGTACCTACCTAATGCGAAATTCAAATACATTATAGCACTCAGACAGCAACGGATGTTACGAAAATTGTTCAAAGGATAAACATTTTGTATTAACATACTTGGTTATTATCAGGTGGATCTGTGAGTTATTGTCTGTTCATCGCCTTCCGTTTATGGTATCTGTTGAATCGGTATATGCAAGTTTTATGCTAGGACACACAGAACATAAATTAAAATGGTAAGTAGGTAAGTAGGTAGGTAATATACTCATTCTGGCCATTCATCACTTTTTGACGGCAAATAGAGTTTTTTATTTCTATCAGTTTTGTTTGTACCCAGCAACAATTATTTTTGTGTGTTGACACATGTACATTATACTTTTTTTTTTAATTTATAATAATTCATTTTGATAAGCACGGGTTTTACCCACGTATTATTTTGTCGATGGACGCGAGCGGTAACGTGCGAACCGCGGATCAAACTCACCCTGATGAAGATTCTCTAGACGAATCGAAACAGTGTAATTGACAAAATAATGCGCAAATAAAACACGTGTTTATCAAATTGTATAGTACAACTCACGAAAGTTTTGAAAGTGAAATATTAAGAGTAATAGGTTTATTTGCGAAACACATGTAATGTATTTACTAAGCCCCATCATCTTCCTGCCCTTTTCCCACATTATATGGGTTCGGCACAACATGTGTTCTTCTTCCATTTTCCTCTATCAGCCATCATCTCAACACTCACTCCTATCTTACTCATGTCATCCTTCACACAATCCATCCATCTTTTCTTTGGCCTACCTCTACTCGTAAATCCATCAACATTCATAGCATAGCATAACATAGCATGGAGGTATAAAGTAAATTTCTACTATTTTCTTTTCTTTCGATTTCTTAATATCATTTTTAAAATGGTGTAAGAAATACGCACTTTTAAAGAAATATACAGAATCTCTATGGTACTCTCCCACATAAATAAAAGAAGAATTTGCATTTAGAAAGACTGCTAACATTCATGAGACAGAGCTTTTAGCCTAGATAAATGAGCTTTGAGAATTTGCGTAGAAATAACTATTATACTTTATATCCGTATTTGCGTCTCGTTATAATCAACACTTAGTTACCAGGTGTTTTGGGAAAGTTCCAAAAGTTCAAATTAATAAATAAATATTGTAGAACATCTCTTAATACCAAGTCCCAAACTAAGCATAACTAAGAAAGCATATATGGAACCCAATTGACTGATAGAATGCTAATATACCTATTTGTAAATAATATATATATGATATTTTCATTCATTAGATAACTCATCTGTTTAACATGTATGTTATATTGTATTAATGTATTATAAGTATGCATTTGAAATATATAGAATTATCAGTAATCTTGTTTCCATAATACAAGCTATGCTTTCACACCACATCATAAAATCCCAAAGTAAGCAAAGCTTGTGTCATGGGTACCAGATGAATGATATACATAATATACTTTTTTTTGTAAATACTCATTATACATAGAAAAAACACCCAGATCGAGACAAATACATACTTGCAGAACATACGATCTGCAAGTATGTATTTGTCTCGATCTGGGTGTTTGTATAAACATATGCCCCGCGGCGGGAATCGAACCCGCAACCTTCTACGTCTCAGGTGGGCCTTCTCTCTGCGCCACAGAGATGGTGTTGTGTGAACTATCCACTCATATATTGAGTTATTGTATATCTGGTACATTTCTATAAATAATGTTTTAAAATCTTCTAGCACCTATAAACCAAACAATACTGCTATAATATAATCCGCGACTAAAAGTCGCCATGTGAAAAGTTTGTTTAGGACTTTCGTAACTATTATTTATTCTCTGGCTCGCTTACTAAAAATACGCAAGCTCGTCGTGACCATTGCGAAAATTACGTTACTTTCAACGATAATTTATCTGAGCTCGAAGAGAAAACAATTTTGATAAATAGAACGCTGCTGTTGCCACTATAAATCGGCCATTTTAATGTGAATGCTTCACACAAATTCACTTTGTATTATCTGAAAATCATACCAATCGGCATACCATAGAAAATCACAATAGGTAATGTGTATATTAAGCATACATTTTGATAATCACGTGTTTTACGCATGTATTATTTCGTCGATGGAGGTACCGACACATTTTCGATTCATCTAGAGAATCTTCATCAGGGTGAATTTGATCTGCGGTCCGCTCGTTGCCGCTTGAGTTCACGGTTCTTCTTCAACCCTGAGTGCCACCCGTTAACACGATTTTTTTAAATACTCAGCATAATATATATTGAGCTCTAGACTAGAGTTCTTTAAAACGTACTTTTAAACGTTTTAGTTTGTAGATTTATTGATTTATTAGACTGTATACTAGCTCCCAGTAGACTAATTTAGTCTTGGGATCTTTGGAGATTGATAACCGAAAGCTAAGATTTAGAGTCTAAACGCTATGCCTGAATGTACGCTTACGAGTGTTAAAAGAGAAAGAGCTTAAGGAAGCGTGTGCTTAGCGCAAGTAGCTTTAATAAATAAATCTATATTCTTTGTACTCTTTCTTACGAAAATTGCGCGGACGGAGGAGTATAAAATTTCGCACACTTATTGTTTATATAGAGAAATGCAGAATGCTAATATTTTTTTAACATTTTGCTAAAAATATACATTAATTATTAATTAATTACGGTCGAATTTCGACGAGTGGGCGACCACTAGTTTATAGAAATTGGTGGACATTGCACATATCAACATCTAGCACCAAACTAAGCATTGCTTGTATTATGGTTACTAGATGACTGATAGAATACTTTGAAATCCTACGTATTAATAAAACCATTCTGGAAGCACTAGGCCGTTATTAATCATGACCGATGCGCTGATTTTGATAAATAGTTGAATTGATTTCTATTATGATTGTCGAAGGTACCTTACATGGCGCCGTCGTCAACGCGATGAATTTGAATATAAGCCGGCAAGTGTTCGTCGGCATAATTTGAATACTAGAAAATCACAGAGTGATAATAAAACATCATAACCAAGACCATTGAACCTAGAATACGTTATAAAAAAATAAAAATAAAGATGGGTTTTATCGTGATAGATGCAAAAACAATTGTCAATACTACTATTATATATTTAAGAATGCTGAACATTATCTAGACCTAAAGTAAGCAGAGCTTGTGTTATGGGTACCACATGACTGATATACTACGTATATATTTTTTGTAAATACATACATGCTATACATAGAAACACCCAGATCCAAGACAAATACTTGAAGATCTTACAAACATTTCTCTTGCTGCGGGAATCAAATCCGCAACCAGTGTTTCAGCAGGGTATTGGCCCACTTCGCCACTGAGGTCGTCAGGTGTATGAATGCTGGCACACCGTAATTGTCATGCATATTAGAAAAGTATCGTTTTGTCAATAATCATATTTGCTTTTATTAAATGTTTGCGTAAATAAATAAATGAATAACTAAAATATTAGAAAATATATGTCGATGTTTGTTTGTTACTTAATTAGGCAACAAAATGCCGATAAATGCCATTTTAGATGAAACTAGGTATAAATATAGATATAAATAAATATATAATTAAAACTGGACATTACACACAGCAACATGTAGCCCCAAAGAAAGTAGTGTTATCGGAGCCCCATGACTAAAAAATATATTACTTTGGAAATATTTTCCTTCTTTCTTCCTAGCAGTGGTCAGGATTATTTGACCTATCTTTAGAACGTTTTAAACGGTCTTTAGTATTGTATATTATTCTTAAGCCGTGACGTTAGTCTCGCAAAAGTTTGCAAATCGATTTAAATGTTTTTTTTTTGTTTTGTTCGCCTATATACTAGTTTACAAACAAATCAATTATAGATTGTACGAAGTACACGGGATTATATAGTTCTATAATATATTAGAAGATTAGATGTAGTTTTTTTATGTTCATACCTGTTCACACGGTTACCAAATCCATAGCTTATTTGTTGTTATTCTCAGTAGATCTTAAGATTGCTCTCCATTCAGATGTTATCTAGATCTTTGGGAGCAATTTGAGACTGGCGTTTGGAATGTCAGTTTATCAGCTGAGACGGCGCGTAAAGGAATAACAATTTTGCGTTGTCCATGTTGTAAGTTGCAAATATTTGCCAATGCTGGTTGTAGGCATCGAATTATTTCGATGATTGAGTCATGTGGTTTTGAAGTTAGCAAGACTGTTGATGAACGAATATATTATTAAAACAATTACTATGTAGGCTTTGGGTTTTTTGAAATCTGTATACGTATCTATATAAATCAATTGCCGTGCGTTCTTGAAACTCAAAAACGGCTCGACCCGTTTGAATATATTTTTTAGGTTTGTTTTCCTCAACACTGGTGTGGTATACAATCAAACCAACGGGTGCAACGGGTCATATTGTAGATTGAAAAAAATAATAATAATGAAGACATTTTGCATTAGCAAAAACTATTACTTTCGAACTTAGTATTTCAATTACCAGTTCAATTAATTGAACTACTGAGGCTAATAGTCTAAAATATTAATACCCTCCTCTGTATGGTGCTAATCCTAGATCTCTTAGCTGAATAATGGTAGCAATTCGGTTGGTTCATTTCTAAAATTAGGAATTATCTAAAATATATTTAGTTAGTCATAGCATTTGTAAAACCTATTCGGTTGGTACCATCTAACTAAATTAGGAACGCTTAATTAAGTTAGATAAAATTAAATTAGGCTAAGTTGGTAGCAGCAGAATACTAAAAGTTAATTTGACAGTTCAAAACCTAATTTTAGCTAAAATTTGTTAGGTTGTTGCCAACAGAATTAAGGCCAATACCTAGATTGTAGTTGGTGAGACGAAATGAAAAGCTCAAAGTCCACCTATGTTTTTGCACCTATTGTAATGTAAACACAATGTATTTGACTTTTTCTTTAGGAATAACATGGATTTCTCTCTTTGCTAGAATTCTGTGGATACTGAGCTAACGTAGAGCCTCATCTGACGAAAGGATCATTATCCATCTATGCACTAGCTGTAATTTCTTCTCCTATATTTGGTAAGTCGATACAGTGCGAAACTAATGCTGAACCGCGGAATGACATCGGATCGCTGAGGGCGGTCGGCTTTGTTCAAATAGCGTGCCAACGACCTGTGCGTAACCTATTCCTATAAGGATGCTCGATGTCGGAATATTTATAGGTTAGTTTTAAAACATAAACATTATAATATGGATCAAAAAGTTGGAGGTAAACATTTTACAAACCTGCGGTGCGATGATATCGTAGGCTTTGTTTCGACAACACAGGAGTTCCTATCAATACTTAAGCACAGTCTAGAAGTAGGTCACTCAGTGGGTGCTTCGAGCACCCACTGAGTGACCTACGATCCTGGCGAGAGGATCTGGATCCATTCGAGCCTATTTGGTGAACTGTGGCCTTGGAACGCAAAACATGGAAGTTAAAGGGACGTTTGCTCAGCAGTGGGACATAATAGGTTAAGAAAAAAAAAGTAGAATAGAGAATAAAAAATGTAAGGGCGCAAATTACAGGAATTGAATATCTTTAATGTGACAATAAACATTATCTACCCAGTTACCAATGTGCGATGAAATAATTCCGCGAAATAATTAGCTTAGACTCGTAAACTGCTTGTAAACAGTTTAAGTACCCGTTCGTTAGTTTCTCTTCTGCGCATGTTCATAGAAACTGCAGGATAAACTTCGCTTATCGAATTTATAGGATCAACGTTATAACTAGTCAAATTATCTGAGAAGCATATCGGAAGCTGCACCCCTGCGGTTGATCATGCTCGTCACTTCCTCACTCCTCACTACTCCTCAGTCGGCGGGCGACCGTGGCCGGAGGCAGTCGTGCCTTCGCGTAATGGGTTCACCGGTCCCGTTCTACCGTCATTACATCGGGAACTATAATAAACAGATTCAAACGGGCATGCTTATTTTAATATTTACTAGGACTTGTTTGTTTTCTGATACTATTAACTATCTAATAATAACAGGTATCAATTATGCCACGTATTTTCTTGAGTTTATGCGCGTCGTCTATAGATCTTATCAGTTAATAAAACTCTTGGTTGAGTCTAATAATTGGTGTCTCAACATGATACCATCTAAGTATTAATTAGTTTCACATAATTTGTTGAAACAACTTAATCAAAGATGTGTAGGTACTTGATTTTTTTATGTTAACACGAACTATAAAGGAAATCTCTTTCACATTAAAGTTTAACTTCGTAATCGGGTAATCTCACCTTAATGTGGATATTATATGAAGTTATGGTCACATAATTTTTAACGCTTTCCTAATAATCCTATAAATAATTGCGGCCTGCAAATGTTTAGGAATAATATATTCCTAAACATTTGCAGGCCGCAATTATTTTAGAAGAAAGTGTATCTTATTCGTTTTCAAACAAAAAAACGCATGTAATAAAATTCCAACAAGAACCTCGTTATGCAGTGACGTTTCACGACCAACGAAAGTATCTCAAGATCACCTAAAATGCGAAACCACAGCTGCGGTCGCGTAGCCGTCCAATGGCGCGTAACGTCCGTCAAGTGAAAACTTACAAATAACCATCCATTAGTAGCCTGCAGCGTCGTCCACAACCAGCAATTTCTACCAGATTTATATCATCCATACGGCATTCGACCACGAGAAAATGTGGGAAAATCTTCACGCAACCAGCAATTTGATAAGGCGAATCATCGCTCCGGTTTACGTTCGAAAACGACAGTTTCCGCTGAGCGATGAGACCGGTTGCACGAGAAAACTCGATTGATCGGGAAAAGTAGTCGGAACGGTCATCCTTTTAAATTATACCTTGTAAATACCACCATAACGCTATACGAAACTGCGATAAGTATAAAATATGCAATGATATTCTGATGAAAATGATCTACGGTTTCATTTTATTTGCTATCAAAAACATCATATTACAAGGATCTTGTCCATAAGACCAATAAGCTAGAGCTTGTATAGATGATGATAATATGGAGCCTTATCAGTTCGAGAGACCATTGAAACTCAAGCGAGTCTAAAATATTATGTGTCAATCTCGATCACACGGTAAACGCCTTGCGTACAAACTGAATATCATAATTAACCCAATTGAACCCAAGATATAAAGATACCCCAGATATATAACTATGTTACAACAGTGATGGAGCAGGTACAACCGAAATTACAATGATTGATGTTAACGCGACCGCTCGAGATGAGTCAGAATAATAAACAGAAGTGTAAAGAATATTCAGACGGTATCCATAAAAAACTGTTTTAACGGTGTGAATGTCGTGTGACCACTCTCAAGTGTCATAATGTCACAATTCTTTAGTTACGTGGACACCAAACTTAATTACTGTTTCTGTCCAGTGACCATGTCAAAGGTTGAAGTAGAATTTTTCTCACGTATTCGTAGATATTCATGTCGTGGATGTGTTTTGAGTATCATCGTCTATACGTGACGGTCTGGTATGGACAAGCGTTGCTCTTATAACCTTTGTAAATATTTATTTTGTCTGATGGCGACAACTGGCGCAGTTCAGCGAATATTTAAAAGGTAAACGAGTTATTTTACAAGCAACGCAGTTGAATATCATGTAGTTTTAAACTTTTTATAACTCCTCAAAAAGGATATTAAGTACATTATTTTTTTCAGAAACATGCAATCTGTCTATTTTTCACTGTACAATTTTGATGTCAAAATATAAAAAAATGCATGTTTTTAAGACCAGAGCTGTTTGTTATCTTTTAATATTAGTATGAAAATATTGCACGAAAGGAGCCTCTGAGGGGCAACTTAATCCTATCACCCCACTGGTTCGGAATGACTATTAAGATGAAGTACGGAAATAATAATATTTTGAGCATTATATAACTTTTTCGTAATTTTATAAGAGCCCAAAAAATAAGAACGATTTAAAGATTCGTAAATTCCATTGAGAGATAAGTGGAGTTCGATAACAAATGTCGCCCACAATCGGAAGCAATATGGCGGTTTCTTTGAAGCTTTAAATTTCTTAATACTAATTGAATTTGTTTGTACTTCAACTCGTTGCGATAGCAAGACATCGCCCGCGGCGGTCATTTCTGATCGATTGTTGCTAAAAGAGGGTTAGCATTGGTTTTTAATATAATCGAATCACTTGCGATGCTCTAGCAAATATTTAAGATTAAAAAAATAGCAAACCCTTGTTCATTCAGGTCCGAATAACTAATATTTGTAGAAATTTTTGGTGAGTTGGTTTTTTCTGACGTATTATTAAAGTCGGATAATCGTGCTATAGATATATTTTTATCGATATCGAAGGTTAGATGGATGGGTTTCTAACCATTTGTTCTCCTCTTATCAGGCTAATGGACCTGGTTAGGAAGCCCGTCACCCTATCATTTTAATATTTATGACCAACGCCAGTTTTTGGAGACCAAGGCTGTCACGTTATGATGTTAATGGAGTACGAACACCGGAAGACCAACGTACTTAATCCACCAGGTTCCCACGATATTAATAAGTATCTTAAAAGTAAAGCGTCGAATGTAGACGCTTATAATTATGGAGCAAAGCTGTTGATGGGCATTTCCGATTTTTGCAATGAACACATTATATTAATAGTATTTGCGAGCTGACCGACATTTTTTCGTAATATGTAACATTTTTTAATGTTTCCTCTGGGTTGCGGTAAGGAAAGGTTTTAATGCTCAATATAAATTGATAATCGTAAAAATAAAAACGAATGGTGTTTATTGCCACATGTGACAGGACTATGTGGAACGTTTCCGGCACCTCTGTTCCTTTTACCAAGTCCATTAGCACAGAAAGGCCTAATATGTTGCATATGTGAAAAAAGGAAGAAAGGCCTAATATGTTTTAATACTATCAAGCTTTATTTTTAACTGTACGCTATCGCCAATTATAACGAAAAATCCTCGTAGTTTTAGAGAAAGTGACTCAGTCATGACGTGGATCGTCAAGCCCTTGTCAACGTCCAAACAACGACGTGTCCAAACCATTTTCACAAGATTTGATAAGTTATTGTAATTTACGTTCATTGTAAGATCGTCACCTTTCATAATAGTGCGGATTTCACATTTAGCGTCAAAACCGCAAGGACCGGTAATGTCGTCAGCACTTCAACATCGAGGAAGCGAAAGCGAATCAATCGCCTTTATCAGCTCTGTGCGTGACCGAGGCCGTTAGGTAGGGGAAAATAGGACGGAGGCGCCACGAAAAATAGAAGAATGCCCCGGCCGGCAGCGCGCTTCGCTGCTCGTTGTAAGCCAGGCCGTGACGCATCACCGCGCGTGCCATTTCCAACATCACTCGCAGTCACGACTCAGATTAATACGGCCATCGAATCATAAATCTGGGAGCATCGATAAGTTCCTATGCCTCTGTCACGGCTAATCTAAAACACAAACAAAGAACTGAGATGTTTAGCCTTGGCGAATCTAAAGATCAAACGGCACGTGCTAGCAAACCTGCACTATCCATCAGCGTGGAGCATTAAACGTTCTCTATGTGGAGTATTTCTGACATAAAGATAAGCCGGTTGAACTCGAGACCTTTTCGATCTAGCATTTTACAATTGCGCCACTGTGAAGTTGTGGCTGGTTGTGGGCAGTTTTATTTATATTGGTTGTAGTGCGGGAGCGATCACGAGCCCGTAATTGATGCTCTCGCGCCGCGCGTGCCTCTACCACAGTGGAAATAGCAGTAACATACTGAAGCTTCACTTAAACTATACTCATGTTGAAACTGTGTCAATCTGTCAAACAAACTATATTAAATAACATACTATTTCACAAACATTATGTATAAATATGCATTGCGAAACAAGAGCACTCGATAGAGTTCTGAAAACAGCCTTATATCTGTATTGACAAGTATGCTGTATCGTATAAGTATCTGTATGCTGATATTAACAACACGAAATAATCGAAAGTTTAAAGGAAACCTTCAACGCGGTCATGAAGTTTTTAATCAAGGAGTATGTATCCAAAACAGACGTTTTTACCCGACAATATACAATTTAATATCATAGTTAATAGAGCTCGTTTTAAATAAAGGTTGGTTGTGAGTGAGAGAGGACTGTATGTAGTCTGCGGCCGCGCACGCCGCCGTCGCACGCCGCCCGTTATAAGTGATCTAACACGCTGAATGAGCACGCGCTACTAGCGAAGATACCACAGAGTCTTTTCACTGATCTGAAGTTCTGCTTTTACTCAGCTAAATACCCGTATAAAGGTGTTTGTCTTCTTTTAGAGTCTGAAGGTGCGCTGCTCGTTTATGAACGTACCTTCTTACATAAAAGCTTAAACGATAAGTCGTTCACTAGTTATTTCGAACCAGTTTAAGTAAGGATTAAAATACGCCTTTAAGGCTACTTTCGTGCATTGATGACATCTGTGGCGTAGGAGTCTGCCTGAGACGCAGAAAGTTGGGGGTTCAATTCCTGGCGCGGGCTAAATGTTTGTATTATCTGCATGTATTTGTGTAGGTCTGGGTGTTTTTCTATGTATGATAAGTATTTACAAAAAAAATAATAAATGTACAAAATCCAAAATGAACAAAATGAACAAAAGCTCTGCATACTTTGGGGCTAGATGATGTTGTGTGAAATATCCGAAATTATTTATTATTTATATTTATTTATTTAGCAGAATTGACTTTTTAGGTTCTATGATATGCTGGTTTTGTTCACCGTTCGAGAGTACTGGTATTATATATTTTTCAAACAGATCCGGGCTCGAAACCACGACCTTAAGATCGGAAAGTTGGGCCTACCACTAGCCCACCAGAACCCTAAACGTAAATGCTAACCCTTGTCCACTGGACAGAGCATGCTTTTTAAAGAATATAGTACGAGGTCAAAACCAATTGTCTGACTCAGTTGCCGCTTAAAGTTAAAGATGACGGAAGGCGTATCTTTTAAAAAAAGTTGGACTAGACCATGCATACGGACGTGAACTCGACCACTTTACAGCAGTACACAAGTTGTTTTGTCCGATACTTTGGTTGCAGCTTTAAGCAGAAGAGGTGATTTAAATTCTCTAGAAGTAAGTTAGCATGCTCGTAAATATTGAGTAAGCTCATACTAAAAATCACCAAACCAATTCTACTGATCTAAATTGTAACGTCTGAGAGTAACTTGAAATCAAAATTTACGACTCCAGCGGAATCCAGAGTCTGATTAAGTTGTTAGCTCTTAATTACTTGAAATGTAGGTACTCCGGTTTTTAGATACTCCATAGAAATTGCGCAAGATTTAGAGAGTTTGGAATATTCAAATGCTTATACTCAGGTACTCGTTATTTCTGTTACCTGTCAGTTAAGTCAGTAATGTATATTACTTATGCAGTCATCTAAGCTTATGGCGTAGGCAGTCGTCTCAGAAACAAAGTATTTAGAAAAATATTCTCACCATAAATTCTATCAGAATAATCTAGTTTATCTTTTCCAAAAACGCATTAAAGAAAATGTACTTGGTTGATTTAGGAGTAGCACAAGCCAATTTAAAAGCTCCCTTTTCAATGACTCTCTCAAATTGAGGTAAAAGTCACCGGCGATTTCGGTAATTTGCAATTCGATAAAAACGAAAATTGATAACTTTTTTTTCCAATCACTTTACGCGTGAGTGCTTCGTGATTTAAGACATCTTGAGTCACTTGGGAGTGCGCAAAATGCTCAATTTCCGAATACTTCATTTACGTAATCGTACTTTTTAGATTGTTTACTATAAGTACGAAATTTAACCTATTTTCTATCATAACGAAAATAAAGATAGAAATGTAATTTGGCGTTTTTTCGTCTTTTAGGTTAAATTATCGAAAGTGAAATCATTGAATAGCCAATTACGATGAAACACGTTTCGTTAGAGTCTAATCGATGTCACATACGAGTATTTGTAGTACAGCCACAAACTATTTGTAACTTCCCTTCAATAATTGTGAAGACATCCGTTATTATTCAATCATCTTGGAAATGTAACATTGCATACCAATTGATGCTTTACCCACTGATGACATAAAATATACCAATTGGAAATACTGTGTAATCAATGAGGAATACTGTGGAATAGGTGAATAATTGCGGAAAACTATTTTTCTAAATGCATGCGACAAGTAAAAAATGTGCTCTTAAGAGGCCAGCGGACGATGAATTACCCATACAAACGTAATACCAAAATTATTTCTAACTCAAGCATATTTCCACTATATTGTTGTATTATTTGTATTCGAATAGTATTTATCTAGGTTCTTGGGTAGTCTTTTTTTCGAATTACTTACCTAAAATGAAATAAGAGCCAATCGCATTTTGCATGTTTTTATGCTAATATTGTTTTCTTCCTATTTGTTTCGTATTAAAAACAACAATATCTTATGTGTTGTTAGTTAAGGAACATAGCTTATATTGTCTAGTTACAGAATAACATTACTATGTGAAGAATACAAAATGTTTTCAGTCCTAATTTTTGGTATTACGGAACACAACCAAATTCATACCACTTTTGAACGGCTACGGCTTTCGCGCACGATTGAGACTCACAACAAAATGGTTGGAGAATAAAATCCATGGTAGATGATTACCATAGCTTTTATTGATTTAAGAAATACAATAGTAGGTATAACTCACGGAACACCATACATCAGTGACAATGTGTCGGTTCAAAACATTACAATTATCAATGAGAAGTTTTGAATCTAATTAGATTCAACCGACTTGGAATTTTAATATTGCATTGAATCTTATAGCTCATCCAGCTAAAGACATTTCACTAGCGTAGTTTCACCATTCTAATAACGTGGGCGTTATCGCCACTGACCATCAATGGACTTGATAGCCGATCGTACTAATTCGTTTGCTCTTCACTTATGTTTATTAGAGCAATTTGTTGCCGCTTACTTTAAGTTATAATACAATCTTCATCATCTGTGGATGACCAACCTTGAGATTTTATTAAAGACTTCTTAGTATAGACTGCAGCAACCTCTTATATAGTGAATTTTGGGAATTTATTTCTTAATGCGCGTCCACATTTGTCTACAGTAAATAGTAAACATTAAAAGAGGTTACTGGTATTTAGAGTCTGAATAAAGTATCTATGGCCAGTTAATTAAGCTGTACGTTGTCTTTGTTACAAGTTTCAAGTTTACAAATTAACAACAGTCTCCTAAATCATGTTGATGACGTAGAATTAAGATGTAAAGGAAGTTTTTCTAATTAGGTGCATTACTTTGGAAAAATGAAAAAGAGTCAACCTAAAAACTTGCCAACTTATATTTTATACATATTATACATTGCTGGAAATTCTGTGGTTTTGCCGGATCACCTAAATCGTTAAAATTTTTAAAATCTTTATTTTTCTAACACCAAAGTTTAAATTTCAGTAACATATAAATGACAGTTTTGAAATAAGTTAAAATTGATATTTTATTGCATAATTTGAATTTGTTCCTCCGATGTCGTTTGTCATTTCATAAAGTAAAACTTACTAAAGCACTTCTACATTTTTTTTGTCGTGTTGTTCGCTAAGATTTCTATCTTAGCGGATTTTTAATTAATAAATCGTAACTTCATAGCACAAGTATAGACAATTGAATTATAAGTGTATTTTGTTGATTTGAACGACAATAAAACCCGAAAAAGTTCTAGATGGCCATTCCGCGATGACGTTTAGACAAATGACGACTAAGACTTTATAACCGATCAAAAACTTGACACTGGTAAAATTATCAAAAACACATATGCCATTGTAGAAATAAAAATATCGAATTAAAAATAAAAATAAAAGAATTGTTCCTTTTCGCAGTTTTAATCAGCACCTGTTTTATAATAGCTAAAATTGAGCTGAAAACACATCAACCACACTTTAATTTACTATATTTAAGAAGTGTTATTTAAAAATGTTACTTACTTTATTTCAGACTTTTGTGCAAACAAAATGTGATCGTTTGTGTTTTACTATATTATAGTTCGTTCGGGGAAACAAATGATTAAGGGCATTTAAGGTTTTTATTTAAGTCTTCGGTATTACTGACGCTCCATCGGAGTATAACATGGCCGTATTGTAAAAACTTACCTTGGTAGAGATGGTAGAGTAAGAGCAGCGGATGTATTGATGAAAAACAATGTGTTTAGAAGGTTTGTAAAAGGACTCCCCAAAGCCAGCCCCAATTATGTTTAGACCAATATCTAAACATATAGTTTATATTATTATTAAAGTAAATTTATACCATACGCTTGCAACACTATACCATTTATTTTATATTTTGTGTTATTGCAACAATTTTCCTCCCTTCTTGTATGAACTGTCAAAGCCAGCGGAGTTTGTCGCGTGTAATTATTTTATAATTTTACAATAAATCACTAGTTTCAACGTCCACACGCATTTTATTGTGTACACTGACCTTTATAGCTTTGATATTAAATAGATGATCAGAGTTAGAACTTAACTTTATGATAATAGTCTATAAAATAGCAGACTTCTGTATTACGACCAATACACTACAATGTTGTATTATAATTAAAGCATGACATGGGCCTCAGGCATTTACTATTGGAGCAATTACACGTGCTGACAGCTACAATGTGACAATATCAAACGAAGTTCATCTCACAAACCGCTAGAAAATTGATTAGACTGTCAGCACGTCTTGAAGCTCCTTAATTCAAATAGGAAGATACTTATCGATAAGTGTGCGTTTACTTGATAGCTCTGCCTTGCCGGCGCGGCGCATACAGATGTAGTTTGTAATCGAATCTCTCTATCGACTTTTACTGATCCGATAGTGTAATTGGAGCGGCCTAAGTGTGCTCATTTCATGCTTAATATACCCACTCGATTCTAGAAATACCACTCGGTAAATGACAAGGTTTCTTAAGAGGAAACGAGCGTTATTTGACGGTCGATATAATAGCCACGGTGCGGTGAAGATAGTCTTAAGAACATATTTCAGATTGGCCTGTCAGCTCAGTTGGTAGTAGACCTTTTTGTTCTGTGTATGGGTTTAATATATATATTAGTATTCTATCAGTCATATTTTCACCATAATACAAACTTTGCTTAGTTTAGGGCTAGGTAGTGTGTGGTGCAATATCTATATTTATTTATTTAGTATGTTAAAGGTAAAGTTTTACATCATACCTAATTGATGTATTTTTCAGTTAATTGTTATTATTAACTTTAACTTAACTTAGCTACTTAAATTAAGCATTATGTTATATAAGGAGTTATTAATTTAAAAGCTAAAAGGATACCTAGCACAGCTACTGCGTTATTAAATCCAGTTTATAATAAATTTACATCGAACTGCGCCCGCGCAGATCTGCATCGTTAACTTAACTATGTTATAACCTTCTTTTATCTACCTTATTTCCATATTAACACACTTTAATACCGCGATTCACTTTTTGACGCTGCAAATGACTTTATCTGGGATCTAAATAGTACAATTTATATATTTTCCAATGTAGAAGGAATTCTCCGTGCCGTATAGATTGCACGAAGCTTAATTTATTATTTAATTTAAACTTACACTAGGAATGCAGGAAAGTCAAGCCAGGGTAATAACGCTTTGTCTCTCGTAGGTTTTATTCAATTTCATATTTTCCAATAATATACTGGAAATTATGATAATAATTCTATTAAATAATGCTGAATAAATAAGTGAAGTTTATTATAATTTTATCATGACTCCGGAGAAGACTATACGCGTTGTGGCAACATTTGGATAACAAGAAGTTTGTGTTGCAATAAAAAATAAAAACATATCTACCAACTTCGTAACTGTAAATAGATTTCTCTTAGAGATCTTCCTCGCACCTCAAAGGAGGGTGAAACCAGTGAACCAGTTTAGCAGATACGATTACTGATACAAAACCGCGTAATATTCAATTGTAGGAAACCGCAGAATGGCGTAGATCCGTTGCTTTCGATGTATCGACAGAGGAAAGTGGGCTGGAACTAGGCTAGTGATTCACAATGTTGTTTGATAAGCTGCTACTTCAGAGCTGATACTTACTTAGCCTCTGGACGTGAAATGAAATACAATTTAAAGTAAAGCTGCAAGTGAAATGTCCAAAACATCAGTGTCACCCACAACCCATCATCAACCTGTCAATCGTTAAGCAAAGAAGCAATTTTCACTACTTTCAGAGTATACATGACTTGTAATAGGAGTTATAAGAGTGATTCGTAATTTATGAAAAAAATACTCAACCTATAGTTGAAAGTGCCTATTCAGTGGTAATATAAGCGGTACAACACGGAATCGTCCTAGACTGAGTCGCGTGCTGTGTCTAGTTGTTCATAAATTGACCATTTAATATGTGAGCGTTGCAGGCTAACATGATCGAGGTGATGAACGATTTTGCAAGATTGTTTGCGCATTTTAACTCAAGGAAGAGCAACTTACTACAATGCTAATTAGCGAGAATATAGCGAGACTTTTCAGACTACATTATCATGTAGCGTCTACAGCTCATAAAAAAAACGTGTGCGTCGGACGCCCGACAGAAGTGATAACTTAAACTAATCAAACGAGCGCTGTGGGGTAGAGTGAGAGAAGAGAAGCTTGCATACCGCTGCCGTATTCGTGAAAGGGTCGCCAGGTAAACTGGCACCGTAACGCGTTACGTAACGAAGCGGTTTACCCTCCCATAAGAAGTTATCATTTGAAAATTGAAAATACAACAAGCCTTTTACAAATGGTGACCGACTTTAATGTTGCTAAACCTAGTTGATTTGTCACAAGTGTTTCCGACATCATCGTGATTAAATAAAATAAGTTAAATCAAACAGGAAGCCGGTAGATTGATAAGCAATTTTCATAAACGCTTTGCAATAATTGTATAATTAAACCAATCATAATCGATCAGATATTTTCATAATTTAAATTTGAGCTCACTGCGAAGCGAGTTTACGATGAAAAATATAGTCTAGTCATAGGAATATTAGCCGTAATTATAGAGTTCGGCCAATATTTACATATGAAATGTCCATGTACACTGTACTTATGAAAACATGTTTGCTTAGGTAATAACTAATCAGTTTTCGGTCTATTTTCGAATTGAGTTCAAGCCTATAAATGCAGGAAAATAAAATAAGAAAAATTGCACACTCAGAAAATAAACTATATCTATAGTTTTTACAACTATGATGATACATTTCATACAAACACGAATCTGGATGATCTCGCACTCCTCATACTAAAGCAAAAATAAACCGACCACAGCGAAACGAAATTGCTCTAATCTAAACAGCTTTTGCTAGGAAAATGGGAGGAATTCCTCGGAAAATTTCTCTTAGGCGGTCATTTGCCGCACGATTATATCGGAGCATGTAATGCGTATGCAGTTCCAACTTCCATGTAGAGTCGGGGCGATAGCGTAACAGAGAGATAGAGTTAACGCAAAGCTTCCAAATATTATAAATATTTAAAAGAAATAGACCATATGCATGCACAGATTATTTTGCAGGTCTTCTCGGACTTGGGTTAGGAGTAATTGGCACCTAAATTCACCTAGTATGTAAGACGTTTCAAAGAGATTATTGTGATTGTATTGATAAAATAATGTTAATTTGAAAATTATCAGAATAAGTACTTTATTATATACAAACTTATTGTGTTGATGGAATGAATAAAAAATACTCGGTTACCAGTACAAAAGTATGTAGTTGTTCCAATTTTGATATTTTGAATGTTTATAAGTGAAGAAGAATGACAGTTGATTTATTCTTTTGTCATGAAGTAAGATAGCACTTCTTAATTAAGATTATTTTCTTGTTTTATTAATTTAATGAATATATCGTGACTACATAGGACATGTATGGACAGTTGAATTTAAGTGTATTATGGTGCAATGTGATTTGAACGACGAAAAACCCGAGGAAGTTCTAGACGGCCATTCCGCGATGTCGTTTAGAATTGACAATTGACCATCGACTAAGACTTTATTAACAAATAAACACTTGACACTGGCAAAATTGACAACAAGACAGATGCCATTATAGGAAGAAAAGGAGAAGAAGAATGACAGTTGTCCGTCCACATGCTCGCAACCGCAACGCTCGAGCGGAATAAGATTTTCAGATTTTTCTCCTGATAACATTGGAAAATTATTAAAAACTGTATACAAGTAGGAAGTTGCGAAAAGAAAAGTAATTTTCTTAGAAAGGTGTTGAGTTTGATCTATATTAGTGGTCGATCACAAAAAATAGAGAGTCGCTTTCATAACAAGAAAACGCAAGTGATTCTATCCAGTTATCAATACCACTTTTTGTTGTTCTTTCTTATTTACTCGACTAGAATAAGTATCTAGTATCTGACAATCTTCTAAATAACAAGATAAATAAATGACAATCACCCATTAAAGTCAAATTCAAGTACATGCTATGAATATAATTAATGTGGGTGCCGATATAACTAAAAAAAAAATAGCATGATTCTTGCTATTTCAATTCTAAATCTGATATTTCTGCCTAAACAATGTTCACTGTTACTCCTTCCAGTTTTTCTATAGAATGAACCATGTTACAAGGTATTACAGCGTAGGTACCTCTATCTGTAGTAGCCGACTAATCGCAGCCCCGGGGTCAAACCGTGTAGGAGCCCAGCGGCCCGCCACGTTTATTATAATAAGCTCTGGTAGCCATTATAAAGTTTGCCCATCGCCCTTTTATACATCATCATATGGTTTAAATTATTTTGCTTATGTTACCTAGTAAATACAAATACATTTTCATACAAAATTTCAGTGCCGAGTGCCGTCGACGGACCAAATTTTCTGAACGGAAGAGATGATGATACGGCTCGATTATGAACTTAATCACTTACCTATAAGCGCCTGGACGTGGTAACTATGTAGAATCTCATTTGCGGTCGTCAGCTTGCCGGCGTTGTTTCCACACTGAAACAGATAAAAAGAAAATGAATCTCTCACAAATAATAAACTAAATGGCGTCACATGGAAAAATAGAATACGCTATAGATTCGTTCTGGAATTTCCTATAAATATGTTGTTAATTGGATGGCTTAGATCTGAAAGTCACTAAGTAAACTTTTTGCTGTTTTCATGTTACCAGTTCAAAATAATCCTAATATTTTTCTCTATCGATTGGTCTAATCGATGTTTTTCTATCTAAGTGGGTTTTTCTCGATGCTTAAAATCCCTAAATCCATTCAGTTCAGATATTAAAGTACTAAGTTACTTTCAAGACAAATTTAAAGAATACAATCTCTAAATCATTTTTATAATTCTAATAAGTAACTGACTCCTTATTGTTTCATTTCATTCATTCTTCTTTAAAAGATCCTTTAAAATAATTGCATATATATTATATTAGTAGAATGCGAGAGGATGTTTATTCCTCAATTATATCTACACAGCTTTTTATCCAGTAAATCAATCATGGGTTGGTCCCCGCAGTTATTTTCATAGAGTTTGAAAATAATTGCGGGGAATTCAACTTAGAATTTCAAAATTATAAAACAATGCAGTCGAATTGAGATTTTTGGAAGTTGGTTAATAAGTCTAATTCAAGCTACCTTTGATGACAAATAAAACTGCCTGTTTGGACTCGTAATGACAGTGATTGACGAAACAAGTAATAACGGTAGTTAGCAAATAATAAGGCGATGTTGCGACGTTAATTTCTTCGGCGATCCATTGCGCAATTTCAATGTGGTTTCTCCTGACGTCCCAAAAATCTTGCGACAAAATCTTGCTCGCAATTATTTCATTTCATAATCGAACTTGGATTAGAAATATCGTGACGTGGTTTTGCAAATACTTCAGTCAGAAAACGTGTACCTATTAGCAATTGGACGGTAATTACATTTATGTAAATTCTATTCCCAAATTTCTTCTTCTCGAGACACTATTATAGATTTACCCAAACGTAGAACCAGGGTACATAACATGTTTATGACCTCTGGCCACGTCACTGGCTTTATCTTGGTCACTCAGCTGGCACCGGTTTTCTGCGCAAATGTTGCCAGCTCAATTTAATTCCAATGGGAATTAAATTGAGTGATCCCTGGACTGTTGCAAAATGTTAGCGAATTCAGTGGATTATAAAAGAACTCTTTGTGAAATCACGTGGTTTTTAAAATGATGTCGTAACTTTTCAGTTAACGATCTGTTTTATTAGTTCATAAACGCTGGTACTTTTTGAAACGGATTTGAAATATTGGTTATTGACTGTAAATAAATAAAAACTGTATTATGCAACCCATTTGCAATTATTTTGAATTACGGCTCAGGAAAGGTCGTTAATTGAAATCATTAAATTGGATCACAAAACACAAAATCATTTTTGTAATAACCTACTATTAATTAATTAAATGCACTTTAGACTCTACTTGGAGACCCAAATGCCACTGATTAGCACTAGCTTAAATTTCCTAATATACAAACAACCTTCTATTGCTTGCAACAAAGTCCAAATTAAGATTATTAAATGACAAGTCTAAAGTAAGTAAAATTGACATTTGACTCCTTTATTGATTTACTTTTCCTAGGAGTTTTGTAATCAACACCTCTTTATATAATGACTATAAAGTGCTAAAACACTTCAATCACACGCCTATTTAGTAAATTTATAAATGTGTTTTAAAAAAATTACACTAGTTCACTTTGGTAAAATAAAATAAGATCATTCGTATATTATGAAATTTTAGTTATTCCAGCGAAACAACAGAATCAGGGCCAGTAAGTAAAATAAGGTTTTTATTATGATTACGAAGATATATATTTGTTGGTGTCGATTTAAATCAGTGAAGCGTCAAAAGGTCTATAAAGTCTAGCATCTATGAAATTATAGAGTCGACTATGCTAAGTATTTAATGCAGGCGGAAAATAATTTCTTTACAGCCGTGGAATCGATTAGCGGCGCGGTTTACGATGCGCGTGCGCCGCTGTGTTGCCTACATCGTGTCGAGACAGGTTGGATAGACGTGTTTTATAAAGTAGTAATATATTGTTATAGCGCTAAACTTTGAGTGCAATACAGACCTGGAAATCTTGATAAATACTTTTTGTGCGCGCTATAATTTGAAACAACATCATATTCTGCAATAGCAGATAGAGCTGATAAGAAACGGAACCTATGTTCGGAAATAAAAAAAAATAAGCTCTTCATTAATAACAATTCTGGATGATTTGATAGTTATGTTATGCTCAAAGTGATTTTATTTGGATAGAAGATGTGAAGTGAATTTCACAGCAAGGTATTTAATAGAGTTTTGAAACGCAGTCACCTGAACGAAGTGGCTGAATCTAGCAATTTTTTTTAACTTGACAACACTAAGCTCTGTCTGAGTGCCGACTTTATTGCTGCTATACCTATGTTTAGTGTAACTTGACGTAAAACTTGTTATAATAACTTTTCTATAATGACTCCAGCTTCAAAACGGTGAGCATTTTAATCGAAAACGTTTTCTGGTGCAACTTGGCTATCGAGAAATTGTGACGTCATAATTACAATTGAGAAAACAAGGTTCTAAATTCATAATTGAACTAGAACTCATCTGAATGCTACTTAAAATCACATTCGGTTATCAAAATTGTTTTGGAGTGTCTCTAAGAAAAAGCACGTGACCAAAAAGCTGGCTCCTAACTTGCCCATCGTATTTGCAATGCCATTCAACGTTGCAATGCTGCCAGAACCTTGGGAACGCTGCCGCCGCCAGTGATCTGGATCAGTTGAGTTATATAGATCGTTTTAAATAAACGGTCCTTAAGTAGCTCCACTGTTCCACATGTCCTTTGTTTACTTAATCTATACCTATAAAGATATATATCTAGATACCTATTAAGATGGGATTTTTTGAAATTCAAACCCTAAGAGGGTTGAAATTCAACCCTAATATATGAATCTTTTTAACGCTTGAAACTTTATATGAATAAACAAAATGCAAAATAAATGGATATGTGTTTCAGGATTTTTCAAAGTAACCGTAACAAAGGGGTAAAATGAGGTGTCAAAGTTTGTATGGGAACTTTTTGTGGTGTGATTTCTTAGAAACTTGGTTTGGATACTCAAAATGCAAATTAAATGGACTCGTATTTCAGGATTTTTCAAAATAATCCTCTTAAAAGAGTAAAATGGAGTGTGAATATTTGTATTGAAACTTTTTAATGGGTGATAAGGTGATTGGTTTGAAACTTATCTATAAATTTTGGCAAGGTGATAAATTGCATCCTGGGGCAGGATTTAAGCTACAAAATTCCTTTAAAACAAATGCGGACGAAGTCGCGAGCAACAGCTAGTATTGTATATTTATGTATTTTGTTTGTGTGTTCTTCTATAATCAAATGGTTCTTTATAAAAACAGTTTATCTACCTGCATACTACATCCAGTCTTGTTATATTCAGCTACTAACATGTAATTGATACAACAATGCAGTAGGTCTATTCAAATAGAATATAAAATTAAAATTGCCGCATCTACATTACATAACCTTTCATCTGCTATTCAAACGGACGGCAAACAAATCATTTCGATGACACAGCTCGTATACAATAACTGGTTTTCTTTATATGACACATTTGAGTACCAACAGAGAATCAAAACGGAAAACTTCCTCTTATATAAGTATCCATGAAACAATAAATAATAATAAATAATGGTAGAAGTTTCACACAACATCATCTAGCTACAAACTAAGCAAAGCTGGTATGATGGGAACCAAATGACTGATATCATACTTATATCTATATATTAATACGAGAAGCAAAAACTTTGTATCCCTTTTTACGAAAATTGCGCGGACGGAGGAGTATAAAATTTCACACACTTATGAATATGGAGTCCTGATTGACACACCCTAAACCACAGGGACGAACTATAGAAAACTGGGAATCTTGTCTAAGGCTCATGGTCGGAGAGATTTGTAGTGAGTGTATTTTTAATGTTTAAATAGCCCGCACTATGAAAATAATTCCCATAACTGAACTCAAGGTCAAACGTCTAAATTTCGGGAATCAATATTTCTATGAAAATAACATTATTATTCTATTACAAACAGTAACTGGCTCATAGCATCCTAGTATTGAAGCCTAGTAATGTAGCTTAAATGAGACTCGACATCCGCAGTCGTTTTCTCGGAAACTCAAAAAGTATAATCCCAACTCGAGAAGCCTTAAAAAGGTGCAGATTAGTATGACTGAACAAGTTGTTTCCAAATTACACCAACAATAAGTTTCACAACGATACCAGATGATACGGTTGCTTAACAAGATTGCTATTGTGGCATGTATGAATTAATTCTTGTTGTAGATACAAGAATAATTTGTGAACATCATTCGGGCATTGAATCTGCTACGATACGACTCACATTATTTTGCTTGACAAGTAGTTTGGAACATGATATTTATTAAGAAACAAATTTCATAATATAACGATTACGAATTTAATGTCTCCACTGTAAATCACAACACTGAACTGTATCTTTTTTTAGTATGCAGTTCATCGAAAGGAGAATCAACGTTACTATGGCCCTGAGAGCCTCCCATTCTACCCACGATTTTTCAACGCAATAGGTGTTTATCCCAATTAAACCAAAAGCATAATGGCCCATTCTAACTAATCCAAAAATGTTTACCAGTACTAGAAATATTTGGAACCAGTAGAATATGAGATACGAATATTTTATTGTTATGTAAAACAAAGAAAATAGAGTTGGAAGGTCTATGGAGTTATATTATAAGTATCTGTAAGTTACCAAAACAAACATGTTTATTAGAATAAGTAGAAGGCAGGTTCCACGAACATCAATTAACGCAAAAAAAGCAAATCAGCTCGCAGTGCTACTCTTTCAATCGCGTAACTCCATCTCGTCTGACACTCTACAAATTTGCCCAGTAAAATGGGTGCAACAATGTACTTCCGACCTAATGTATACCTAAAGCAGAGTACCTACACCTGACCGTCAAAAGTAAAACTAGAACCTCTGGTTACTGAATTACAAAAAAGTCATTCACTTTTCATTTTAACTGTACCACACGTAACATATCAGACACAATAGCCGATGATTCCGATGTGCGATGGGAGCATAACATTTCTCATCGAAGATTGATGCGACACTGTAACAATGCTAACTCATCTGGGTGAAGGTAATATTATCCAATACTCACACACAATTGAATAACTAACCAATGGCGAATTAATTAAGTGATTTGTTCACTTCACTAGCAATTGTTTCTAGCATAGATACTCTATAGGACCATAATGTCCTTGAAATCAGAGAGAGACAACCTTGGCGGGTGCTATGGGTATCGTTAGTGTTTTTCTTTAATAGCATTTTGAAAGGAGTTCCCTAAATTAAAGCTCTGCTCCTGCAGCGAGAATTGAGAGTTTGTAAGTAAATATGGTTTATTCCTAACTCGACTTATTTACATCTGAAAACGTTCTGCAGAAAAAAACAGCATAAGAAAGCGTATACAGTAAAAAGATAGCAGAAAATGTATGGATATTATCTTGTAAATATCATAAAAGTCAGAACCTCTCCTTTTGTTTTTCAGAGTAGAGCTTTGCTATGAGTTTGGGCATCTATCATGAATCTAAAATTTCATAGCATTTCGCAAAATACGAACGATCACGCCTATCAGCTTAATTGATAGTAGCTCTGCCTTCTGCACTGTAGGTTGAGGGTTCGATTCCATCCCAGGATAAATATTTTTGTGATGATCATATGTGTTGTTTTTGTGTCTGGGTGTTATAAAGAATCATATGTATTTAAAAATATATAAGTATTCTATCAGTCATCTGGTCACCATAACACAAGCTATCCCTAGTTTGGGGCTAGATGGTGTTGTGTGCATTGTCCACCAATATTTATTTATCTTATTTTCCGCAGTTTCATTTAGAATCAATTTATATGGTGACTAAAAACCTTATGTGATTCACATAGGTAGGAGATCTATGTGAAATATTACACCTATTTCATTCAAGTAAAGAACTTTTCTATGATAAACATGCACACAGCGATTAACTTCAACATTACGCGATCAAAATTGCGGGCAATTTCACTAATATTAATGTTTTCTATCATACAAATTACAATATCCGCTTACGCAACACTCAATGATGAGTAACATGATATACGCAAGGCCGTTGAAAAAATGGAGTAGCTCGTTTAAACTAAATATTATTGCTTCCACATAGATTATGGACAAGACGACGCGCAATTACGGTTGTAGAGCAATGCTTGCTTCGAAATAACAATGATTAGGCCAATTCGTACGGGCCAGGTCTGAGGTCTTATGTAGTATAGTTGGCTTGGTTGCTCTATGCTGCTACAAATCATAGGATAAAATAATATGGGATAAGAAATTTCGTAAATTCATAGAACGCTACAAATTTTTATAAGAAATACACTGTTTTGACGAAAAAAGTGGCCCAATAGTTACCCAAATGTACAGAATAACATATATATAATAATATAAAATACATGTGAAACAATTGAGATATCTAAAGAACGTTTAAAATGTTCTACATATAGATAGCTCAATTGATCTAGATCACTGCCAGAGGGCAGCGTCCCCAAGACACTGGCGGCATTGTCACCTTGAATGGTAATGCTAATACTCTGGCCAGATAGGAGCCAGCTCTTAGATTACGCGATATTTCTTCCAGATGCCGTGAAATAATTAGTTAATTCAATATCAAAATTACGAAAAGGTATAAAAATTCAAGATCAATAAAGACCATTTTTGTAAAGCAAATAAGACCATGATTCATTGAATTCATTTGTACCTGGCATCGAAGCCGCCAATGTGACGATATTATGTATTACTTTCAGGGTTATTGCAAAGCCCCCGCACTCGTTTACGATTGTTAAGCCTTGGCCACACGAAGTGCGGGTTCAGATACGGTCTAAGTCAACTACAATATTCGTCTTCAAGAAGTCACAAAATGAATAAATAAATAGATTTATAGGTTCCGTACCTCAAAAGGAATGGTACCCTGACATTTAGAGCTGACGATAGAGCAATGTTCAGTGCTCACATAGTTTATGACGGTATTTCCCTGAATTTGACTAGTATATGTAACCGATGGTAAAAGAACCACGATGGTGAAAAAAGTAGGTATGATATGGTACCCTCTTCGGCGCGACTTCCGCAATTGACAGTTGTCCATGCGATTTAATTTAAAATTATAAGCCCGTTAACGTTATTCTGGTTCCTGTTTTTTTTTATGATGAAGCATGGACCTTGCTGATTTGACAGAAGCAGTCCGCATTCACGTTCTGCCTGGCGAAGGCTTAAGAGAAGGGTCCTTCGAACCTTTGGTTTTTACAACTTTCGAAAGTGATTTCAGTTACACAACGAATCTTCTCCTTCCTTTACGAGGAGGATTTTAATGACCAGATTTATAGTCTTTATATGGATTGTCGCTTAATTTCTTAAATTTGGCTTAGTCATAAAGGTTGTTTCTTCTTTTGAAATAATTTAAAAGGTTGATTTTCTTCTGAAGAATTTGCTTATGTCAATATTAATTTGATTGATTGATAGATTGCATATATTTTTAGACACCGTCGAGTGTAGTTTTTGTATATATTTTTAAACACCGTGGAATGTAGTTTTTGTTTAGTTCATTTCGATCAAAACTTTCAGAAAAACTCTGCTTAGATCACGGTTTTAAGTTTGTGTTAATCATTGGTGTTATCATAAACAAAGGCGACAGCGCGTTTTTGTCAAAATGTTATTTCGTACAGTTTAACTTATATATTTTTTAAGCAAAGTGAGTCGCAATAGAGGATGCTAATAAAACAAATTAGCAAAAAAGTCCTTCAAAACGAGGTGAGTTTTTGTAGCGTTTAAGTAAAACCGCACCAAGTTTACATGGAAATGTTGTTAGTCATTTATAATTGGAGTTTTTGCCTTATTTCTGTAATGTAGGTTATAAGGAAGTGCAGTTGAGACATAGATCATGGACCGCGTTCAGAGAATCATCAGAATTTTATTACTAACGTTAACTGGCTCAATGTACTGTTCGCAAAATAAACGACATTTATCATCAATATGAAGCGTATTTCAAAAAATAAAGGTCATATTTCGCATGGCGTCTATAATTGCTAGGTTCAGGTTAGAAATATATTATTTCGAATACAATGATTTAAATAAACCGACACATTTACTAAAACCCCTATTGATTAAAACTTCGAATTTCTACATCACTTCTCGTCGCTTAAAGTATTGTAACAAAGATACAGTTGAAATATGATACGATATTTATTTGCTGTCTGTACTTAGATGACATTTGGACGTTACAAGGTACTTGAATGGGCTCAGTTATTACACAGTAGCATTATGTGGCGGGTTTAACAACAGTAAATCACCTGTTTTTTTATTGCAAAAATATTCTTTTTACAATTCCGCAAAAAAATTCAGAAGTGACTCTTTTAAAGTATGTTTGAAAAAAGGAAAGTCACTCAAATATAGTGCTTGAAGAATTAGTCATTTTAGCATTATACAAATCCATTACTTATATATTTCCATTTTCATTTAATTGCTGTTTAATCTTAAAAATGTGTTGAGTAAGTATACCTACTCACAGAGATGAGCCTACGCAATACCGTTCTGTGTACTTTTATTATAAAATATTTTTCCAAAATAAAGAAATAAAATGGCAGATAGACATTGTGGGAGCAAATGGTTGACAGGATACAACACGGTTGCACGAGTTAAATTGAAAGAGTTGAATCCTATTCTTACGACTTTATTCCAAATAGTCAGATCAACTTTTAATCATGATGTAAAATGTGTCAAAATACAAAGCTCACAAGTTTTTTAATGAAAAAATTATAATTCCGAATGTTGCCTAAGTAATCGGGTTTTTCAAAGCTACGAGCACTCATTTTTGTAATGCCTTCGATTATCAGATTTTATCCATATAATTCTTTAATATATCATCTCAAACAGAGAAGAAATGCAAGAGTAGATCACGATCCTTGGCTCTTTATTATGCGCATGAATAATCTGTTTCTATTAATGATTTATTTATGATAAAGCACCGGGAGGAATCCACGATATCATTATAAAATATGATATAACGTGAACAACAAAAGTTTACTTTACTTCCACTGTTTTTCTGACCCTACGATGCAATTTGTTTAAAACAAAGAGTACTATCTCCCATCCCAGAAAATCAGAAAGCACTGGACAAAGACATATTTACAAGTACGGCAGTAGGTAATAAATATAAGCCGATACAATCACTCGTAGATAAATCTTATAGATACAAAATATTAGATTTTTGTATGTTTGTTTGTAATGGATAATCTTCAAAACAACTTAACGGATTCCAAAAATTATTTCACACACAAAACACTACATTACGAGCGTGTAGCTTGGGCTGAACTTAATTTTTAAAATAATTACGTGTTAAAACCTAAAAAGAAAATCGACTTTATTCAATATACAAAATATCATCGACGTATCCAACTTTTAGATTTTTGTTTATTTTTTAAAAACCGCTCGACCGTCTTTAATAAAATTTAAATGAGACCACCTGAGAAGTATAATACCCTTTGAAACAAAAGAATAATTTTCCAAATCGTTTCAGGTGTTTTTGAGTAATCATAAATAAACAAAAAATATGATTCTGACGAATTGAGAACCTCCTCCGTTTTTGAAGTTGGTAACATAATATATCACAACGAAAATTGCAATAATGTAATCTAAGATATCAAAAAATTTCCTAAAAATTCATTTATAAAAATAGTCATTATTTGCGTGCGCTACAAACTTGATACGTATAATATTAATAGTACTCATAATTACCCACAAAAATGACCGCGAGGCTGTTATGTTTAATTGTTATAGTGAAGTCACTGTAAAAGCTTTATATTCAAATCAAAACTCGGGTAGTTGTGCACCCGATGTGCCACGTGGTATAAAAAAAGAGTTGTTTAGTTAAAATCTTACTTGAGCGAAATCTGGGTTGACCAGCGCTTAAACAACGTCTGTTCTCAAGCTTTAAATCTTTCTCGACAGAAAAACTTGATACGAACACATCATTCACTCATTCATTAACATCAATTGCTTTCCATGAAAGGGATTTATTCCATTGGGGGCAAAAAGTCTTCGCGTAATAAAGACATCACGGGAGCCTGCGGCGCTAATGCATATAAACATTTTTTGTCCCTTTTCAACATTATAAATTACATTTTGGTGCAGCATTAAAATGACGGCTTGCCTTTTTTTGGTCTCTCAAGTTGTTGAGTCGGTTCTTCGATTGACATTTTATGACATATTTCAGGTTAATCCGTTTCTGTCGTGTTATTGCATTGTTTATTGAGTGGAAATATTATAAATGTCATACTAATATTATAAATTTGTATGGAAGTTTATTTGTTACGCTTTCACGCGAAAACTACTTAACCGATCAGCATGAAACATATCATTTGTACACATATTCTTGGAGGTATTAGAAGTAACATTGGATACTTTTTTAGGCTATTTTTTATGTAGGTACCACGCGTGCGAAGCCGCGGGCAGTAGCTAGTAATCTATAATTTGTTACTTAGAAAATGTGTAGACTAATGAATTATAAGTGTACTAGCTGCTGCCCGCGGTTTCGCACGCATGGTACCTACATAAAAACTAACCTTAGTTCTTCTCCAATGTCTTATCCATCTCTATACCAAAATTTATCAAAATCGGTTCAGAGGTTTAGGCGTGATAACGTAACAAACAGACAGACAGACAGAGTTACTTTCGGATTTATAATATTAGTTATTAGTCTGTGAATCAAAATATTTTTTTATTAAATATTTGCTTTATAGAGGTACTCGAGCAGTTTACTGGCAAATCAAAAACACTTGATGTCTTATCTATTAGTATTGGAACGAAGTTCCTTATCGCGGGTTGGCGAGGGGATCTAGTCGAGAAAAAATTTAACGCGTTACGAAAAACCGTAAGAGAAAGAGAGAATGAAGGAGACCGATAACTAGTCGATAACTAATATATATATATGTTTGTTAAATTTATGAATATAGTTATTTATTGCAATAATAATCAAAATTTAGGTTCTATTAATTAATTAAATCTTTAATTAAGTCCGTTAATTATTAATGATGCCAACCCTGCATACGAAAAGGAGTTCGTTCCAAACGCGTGTCCCGCGACACTCTCGTTTTTATTTTATTGAATTTATCTGTGGTTTCGCTGAGCCATCGTCTCAGCATAGTCAGCTAATTTAAAATGAAATCTGTAAATCGGTAAATAAATCCAGCTCTTTCCAGAAGCTTCCGTTTATTCAAAACAAAATCCGCGGTATCTTCCAAAATAAAAAAGTATTCATGTGCGATGTACATTTGAACAGCCAAATAAAAAGCACAATTTAAATATTGTCATTATATTCTGACCTTAGCCGTCCGCTAAGTGCGGTAGTCCATTAATGTCGTCCTCGCACTTTACGACGAGACATCTTACAGGTTCCGTGCAGACAACATAGCATAACTACTAGCAGAGTATAATATGAGTAGAGTCGTGAATCATTGCATTTTGCGTCCTATATCACTGACATAAATGTCATCCCAGTTTCTTCTCATAGAACAGTTTCTAGAGGTGCCCATAATTTATTTAAGCCCGCACGTGACTTTATTAAAGCCATTGTTATCCATTCTAAGCAGAATACTGATTTTGAATATGACCCAAAAATTTATTTCTTTTATTTATAACAAGTTGCTGCCCGTGGTTTTTCCCGCGTAATACGTAAGTTGTATCTTACGTATTACGCGGGAAAAACCATCTTATTTTTTGATAAATACCTCAACAGTTAATAATACGGTGTATAGACATGGTATCCAAAAATATAAAGATTTGAAAGAAAAAAAATGGCATTTAAAGGCATATAATTCTAAAATTATTAAAAGCGACACGAACGCGTTTTATTGTTGACTTGTTGATCTATAATAAGTCTTTTTATGTGTATGTGTGTAATAGTTTCAAGACAGGCATTTTGGTTGACAAAATGACAAAAGTGGAAAAATATACAAATAAAAATTATGCGCTTAGATTTAACAAAAATAATTTCGAAACAGTTTGATCAAAGAAAAGGATTGTAAGAAGAACAGCATTTTCAATCATAACACAGCTCAGTAAGGTGTATATTAGATCAGGTTCTCCGTTATAAATAAAAACGGTCCCGCTTCCGGTAGGATGTTGCTCCATATTAATTTGCTTAATGGGCGCCTAGCCTTTATTGCAAAATATTGATTGGAGAACCATATAAATTATCATCTTTTAATTTTAAAGTTTATGGTTTAATGATGATGTATCTTCTAGGTGGAATTTTCCATGATGAAAGATGGCCACCTATGTTCGTCTACGAATATACAAGTACATTGGTGCACCCAACTTGTTTCAAACTATAATAAGTTACCGAATGATATTAAACAAGCGAAATCACTGCTTGCTTTCAAAAAACATCTCAAATGTTATGCATCCAAGACGCCTTGTTCTACATGTCACTTCCAGTTGCGCTCACTCTATGTATCTTATTTGACTTTGCTGCGGGCCTAGCACGGCACGAGGAGAAATAGTCTTTCCCCCGTTTTTATCCACCTGTGGTGGTGTATTTCCACTGTCAGGTAGATAAAAAGGTGGAAAGACTATTTCTCCTCGTGCCGTGCTAGGCCCGATGGTTGTGTTTAAGTTCTACCCTCACATTTTTTTATAATTGATGTAGTAATTTATTGCGATGTTTGGTTTTGTAATAGGTATCTGTGTACTAACTATACCTAACTACGATTAAGTGTTAACTAGTTTTAAAATATTTTGTTGACCCTGTACCTACGATTACGCCTTTGTTTACTAATATTTTTGTGTTCTCATGTAAGTGAATTTTTTCTTATGAGAAAATAAATAACATTAAACCTGATACTCGTAGAGACATGCCGCGCTAGACGAGATAGTTATGACATAGAAAGAGAGGCACTATGTTGGTAAATTATAATATCAGGCACTAAGCGCTTGTGCTGAATTGCGCTTTGTTGCGTCGTAGCGAGAGTCACTTTTTATATAAAAGTGTGGAGGCCACCTTCTATACGTGTACTAATAATTATTCTGTGCTAATACTAATAAAATTATAAGTTTTTTATAGTTTATTTTATTTTTTCAGACATTCAATTTTTTGCACATTCCTAATGCTTTATAAACGCTAAGTTTTCAGTTTTTCGGTTTTCAGTAAGTCTAGACGTCTACTCTGCGAACCGATTAATATATCGCAACAATAAAGTCGTTGAAATGTACGTTAAATTCAGTTGAATTGACAGTTGTTTCGTTAGCAAATTCAGACTATTAAATCGTCTGTTGTGAAGAATTACGATATTATTGTCAAAAATCATGTCGGTCGTTCCATTGCTCGAGTCGAAACGATGTAGCTAAGAGTAGGGTTTTCCACGATTATAGTCCCGATATATCGTTTATCGATTTCAAGATTTCTTATCTATCGATCGCGTACTATCGATTGTACCTACAGGCATCCGTTAGCGAGTAGATATCTTACGCGCCGTTTAGGGTAAAAAATCCTAACTAAGAGTATCATTTAAGTACAATGTAAGCAAACCGTTGTAGGAAGATAATTTATTAATAAAATCAAATTGTTATTTCTTTTGAAAACCAGTCTAACATGTTTTAAATTTAAATAATCAATGGACGAAACATCATTCATATTCAAAGGTATCGCAGATACTAGACGTATCTATTTAACATACTAATCTTCGATTGTTAACATGACGGTTCAAACGACCCCGCTTTATTTCCAATCTCAAGCTAATTTCATCTTTATCTTATCGATAAAAGGTTTAGATTGCGGTGATGGGGGTATAAAAATCGTGTCTACAGTAGCCGAAATGAAGGGTCAAAGAGATCAAGCGTGATCGAAAACTGATACAAAAGATAGAATGATATATGCGTGAATGAGATATTAGTGGCGCAAGAGTGGAACTAACTTTACACTGCGAGACAAACCTAGAAATAATTAAACATATAAATACGAAGCAAATAAGCGGATAATAACACTTATTTAAATATAAACAGACGCAGACGCAGGAGGTTCCATTCTCGATTCCAGCCGCGGGACAATTGCTTGTATGATCTGCAAGTATTTTTCTCGGATCTGGGTGTTTCTATAATATGTATGTATTTACAAAATATAAAGAGTATATAAGAATTATACTAGTCACGTGATACCCATAACACAAGCTTTGCTTGCTTTGGGGCCAGCTGATGCTGTGTGAAATGTCCGACATTATCATTATTATTAATATATTGGTGGCGCCATCTAGCTTTTAAACTAAGCAAAACTTGTAATATGGGAACCAGAAGATTGTTAGAATACTTACGTATATGTAATACACAGAACAATGTACATCATACAAATATGCTTTTCCTGGGGATAATCGAACCCAAAACCTACAGCGCAAAAGGCAGAGCCTACGACCAAGTGAACTGTGAGGGTAGACAATAATTGACTGGTTTCACACTGACAGCCGCACTGCTCCTACGTATAGGTTTTCTCTATCTTATCAATACTTATGCGACTTATGATACCGTTAAGGACTCTCAGTGCATTTAAAACATTAAATGAAGCAGCCTATGGTATAATGTTAGTACAGTGCTGAATTTACTCTGGTACAAAAGTTGGCATGAACTGTAAACGTACGAGTAAATTAAATTATAAAGAGGTTAAAACTGTAAGTTGGTTTGTTTGTATGTATGGTTTTACCTATGTTAGAGCTTCTTCGAACCGCTCGCTGAACCGATTTGCATGGGATTTGGTGAATTGTGAAAGCTGGTATTTGATGTGATTTAATATATATACGAAACAGATTTAACAACGTACCAATCTACTAAGGCAATAAACGGTTTTTTTTGTTATTTTTATTTATTTATTATGTAGATCGTTCACCAGCTGGATAAGTTGACGTCATTTTATTTTCAAGGTTATAGGAAAACTCATAGCCAGGTCTTAAGAATAGTTATTTATATAAAACATGCCAGTACAGACCAGCGCATGTATGCTTAGGGCAAATTAAAAGTTTCCGCAGATATTTAATTAAATAGGATAACAAATTAACCGTAAAAGTAGACGACTTGAAGAAACATGCAACATAGAGTGTAATTTGAAAGAAAATTTGGTTATAGGTAATTATTTTAAATAGAATTCCACACTAAGCAAGCGTTTAAGCTTACTTGCAGATGTGTTAAATAAATCAATATCAATGTTTTTGTTGACCAAAAAGTTGAATGAGTTGCTATCTCGTTAAACATAGTTAAAGTCGCAAGTCATACATTGGTAAGATTGGCGCAAGATTCAAATGGATGGTTCAAACGAAGAAAGTCTATAGCAGTGGGATGAGACAGGCTGCACAAGATGATGACACTGAAGATTTTTTTTAGAAAAAAAAAAGGTTAATTAACTACAAACAGACACCGTAGTCTCACAAGACTCAGACTAAATTCTAAAAATAGTCGCACCATATCAATGGAACCTTGCATGCACGCGTCACACACACATTGCTCAATTCCCACGCCGGTGCTAAATTTTTCCCTCGCAAGTGTACGAGGCTAAAACAATGGATGCTCTAAGACCTTGCACCGCATACACGCCGCATATTCGAATTCGCTATCATGATGGAACACGTGATTGCAATGACATTGCATTCATGGAGATTCGATCAAAATTTCGATTAAAATAACAAGCTGGTTCGTATTTATTTTAACAAGGTGATGGTATTTTTGATTTCTTTGTACTCTTTAGTATAGATTTGATATAAGGAGCGATTTAAATTACCATTACTTACTCCAATGAGGTGAACCATTGTAATACCGTAAATTGGAGATGCTAATTTATAGATACTTTTGTATAAAGACTTACAAGTAATGTTAGTATGCGCTTGTAGGGTCGTATTTAGGTATAAGGGCCCACAAGCCAAAAAAACCGGTCTCGTATTCAATAAGTAAAACTCTTATCAAAATCAATACACGACTACGCACTTCCAGCTTTCATTTCATTTCGGCACATACCTAATTAATTTAAGGAATCCAAATACCGTTCAATACTATCTCTTGAATAAATTAACCTTTCGGCGAAAATTTCAGCCATCCGATCGGTAGAGTGAAAGTTCGTTAATACGAAGCAACTTAAAATCTAGAAATAATTTAACAGTTGCGACTTTTTGACGCAGTTGCTAGATAAGACACATCTTGACGCTCGTAAATTTTTTCGTGTTAGTGATTACAATATCTATGTTACGGAGATAAATAATAATAATAATAGCAGAGATAAATAATACTGGTTATTGTCTGCCAGTAAAAATCCCATTATAGAAAAGCAGAGTTCACAAAAATGCAATAAAGTCTCTGAAGAAAAAATATGAGGTAAAAAAAATAACTGGTAAAACGTACCAGTAAGTAGGCAGCACTAAAAAAATCAACATAGAAAGAACTCGTGACAGTAGATGAGGAGTATCGTCAAAGTCCTATTAACACTTAAGTCAGCTTGCCAAAGTTCATTGATATTAGATATGCTATATTTGTTTCGTGGAAATTTTCTGTGGACCGGTTTATGCAGTGTTTATGTTTCCTGTGATTGTAACCATTTTTTACATCATCTCTATTCATGTTACCTTTCATAGCTTTAGCTAGATTATCAAAACTATAATACCCGGTGGGGTGTGATGGGTTAAGTAGGCAGCTACACTAAAAAAAAACAAAATCAACATACAAAGAACTCGTGACAGTAGATGAGGAGTATCGTCAAAGTCGCGTCAAAAGTCGCGTCCCACAAAACTGATTCTGACAAACTGTACATCTGCTTACTTGGTGTAACATCAAACGAGCCATTAAAATTATCTGCTGGATATGTCAGCTCTAATCTGCTCAATAAGGTCTCGCTACACGGTGCACCGCATCGCAGAACAGGATTTTGCGATACACAGATCATTGAAGCGTGTATGGTAACTGAGTTCAACTGAATTGCGTAATAAAGGATCATGTTTCAGTGATGATACCTAACCTAACTTTATTAAATACCTGGAATGCTGGTACTATTTTTTTCCGTCGAGTAAGAGGTCATGGCATCACCAATGAGTGAATTTCACTAACTTTTTTTTAGTATTTAGTTTTTCTTTTTATCTCAAATATTATATTAATGATTTATTTTAAACCTTCTTTTTCACTTACAGTTAAGTCAGTCGCACAATCTATATACATTTGTAAAACAAAGTCTTGTTAGTTACACCATTTATAACTCGAGTACGGTTGGACCGATTTACATGATTTTGGATTTGTTGGATTTGTCTCCGCTCAAATAGCGGAATAATTAATAAACATTTAAACATTTGCTTAAAAAAATACAAAATTAGTTATACCTAGTGGTGAGTTGACTATTCAAACAAAGTGTTTTAATGTGATATATATTTATTTTTAAAACAGCTAGTATTGTATAAAAATGTTGGATTATTTTTATTCTTGGTTTGGTTTCTTTAACCATTTGGAAAATGACGCCTTAGAATGTTAGTAAAACTAGAAAGTGGTACTATTTATTAAGCCTTCTCCGACATTTTACATCACCTCGTGTGAGACTCCCTTAACATTGCCCCGCACAATAAATAAGCAGCACTTTGAACTCGCCGCTTTTAAATTAAGGCACTTCGCTCATTCGGGGCCAATTAAGCGAGAAAAGTATCGCATTCATGAAAAACTCAATGCTACACTGTTTAAGGCCTCATCAAAATTGTTTACTTTCATTGTTTCACTATATTCGTCATGATACGCACTTTTTTCTCATTAATTACAACCATACGTGCTAAATATTATTTGAAGCTTCTCCAAGGTGTTCGGATTAATTGCGAGAGAATTTCAATGGGATGTTTGGAAAAAAGTCTGGTGTCCTCATGTTTTAACTACTTCGACGCTATATGGAGACTCGTCATAATTATAGTGTCAAAATAATTAAAACATGCTTATTTGTATTAAACCTTCCAACTTGAAACTTAAGTCCAAAGAAAGCTGTAAATAATAGAATCTTAATACGATACATAATTTAATGCTTGTCAAAATCACATCTTCACCGACGAACGTATGATATTTCCTCGTGTTAGCCTCATATTTAGTGGTGATATATGAGCGACGTATTCACATTAAGTGTGTAGTTAATTTATTATTAAATCAAAAAGTCTTCCGTAAACCAACAGCGGCTTGTGCATACCTGCAACAAACAAAAATATAATAAATAAACATTTCAACAAAATGTAAGTACCGACTAATTTAGTTATAATATTAACTGTAACCGTCACTAAAACTGCATATTAAAAAAACAAGTCGCAACTTCGTTAAATAAAAATGAGATGATGTTTTTTTAATTGTAATTTATAAAACTTTTATAGATGCAGTCATCGTGGGTGGTTCTCAAAGATGGGCAATTGAATAAAACCTTTATGTTTAAGTACTATCACTGCAAAACCTTGAAGGTTTTCTGCAAAACCATTAAAGAGGTTTAAAGTCTTACATATTCGTAAAATGATACGTATGTTTGTACCTGTAGGTACCTAAATGGTTCTCAAGAAGTTATACTCGTAGGCTGCCTTAATTTATATTTTTTATTGTGCGGTGGAATTATTATGTTATTTTTGAAATAAATCCTGCTAATAAAATAATTGCGAAAGTTAGTGTGGGTATTTATATGTTTGTTTGTAGTCTTTATGTATAAAAAAAGCAAAATATCAAAATTTCGTTTCATCTAAGTAGATGAAATATTTTTTTCAGTTTTTTTAGTTTAAAACCTGATTTTACTGAACCAATTTATGTGAAATTTATAAAGGAACAATCGGAAAGTATCCTTTCACATGAAATCAGATTTTTCAAATCGGTTCCAAAATGAATGAAAGCTATGAAAAAAAAACCGCCGAATTGAAAACCTCCTCCTTTTTTGAAGTCGGTTGAAAATTGGACATAATTTCAAGAGAAGCAATGAGCATTATGAAACCTGTATATAAACATACAAAATGTTTGTCAGAAAGTTCAATTTTTCAACTTGTTTTAAAAAAATGGCAGAAATAATTCAATTTTTTGTTCATTTCGGACTTCTCGATCAAACAACTTAGTGACGTCACGGTCCATTCGCAAGTCAAAGCCCCGTGTGAAGAGACAGCTGATTCGATTCGATCGAGATACCTTACATTATCACCGGCTTATACCTACCACAAGCTTAGTCTTATGTTGGAAAGCATAGAGTTCAAAGTTGTAAAGCTAGTGATCAGGCATAATTTGGTTTCGTTGCGTGTCTCATCTCCAACGGATCAGAGTCTTAATGCGTGTGGCGTGAGAATTAATTTCGTGGTGTAATGACCTTCGCGTTACATTAATCTGTGACATCTTTGTGGGAAAATGGTAACACAGTACTTTGATCTAGATTGTTTATTTATGTATCCTACGCTGACGACTTCACGTAACGTACGCATACGATTACGAAAGCGTAGGTAAGTAATATTTTTATGACAGTCGGAATTTTTGACGCAAAAATTAACTATCATCTTAAATCGTAATGCATCGAATTTTATGTAAGAGTGAATGTGATTTATTTGACCCAGAAACATGTAATTGTTTTGTTATCTTTGAACCACTTTTATTTTTAAAGGAAAGTCTTACGGAACTCATCTTTACAATCGCATCAAATTAAACTCAACTAAAACTGTAAATGTTAGTGTTCATAAATTGAAACATTACGGAAAAGGCATAAAATACACCCGTTAAGGTCTCTTATCTTATTTTAAGTAATGGCGGTTTTGTTTTTTCCCTTATCGCTGAGATCCGATATCAAAGACGTAAGAGTACAAATTCGTGTAAATGCTGACTTATTTATACAAATACAGGTATACTACCTGTATTTCTGAATAAAACTCAAACTCAGATCGAAAACAGAGCATATTTGTCAATTCTGAATGAAAGCCTTAAAAAATATATACCTGCTTAGTTCTTGATTTTTGTTTTATATGGCCAGAAAGGTGGCCTTAAACACTGCCTTAAAACTTCTTCAGATTCATCTTATTTATCACTATATCTTGCCGTCTAAACTTTGCCGAGTAACAAGTGTTTATATTGTTTATGGTATATCGCTATTTGAGAAGAAGTTGATCAGAAGTTGAGAGATGTTTATAACTAAGCACGAAATAATCAATTTAATTTGCTCTGAAATCGTCATCCATCAAGCGAACATAGAGAGCACTATCAAAGGCATTCGTTTTTTTTAAATTAATGTTAGCGAAACTCCTTTGTTCCTAGTACTCATTAGGTCGTCACCAACCTTTTTTATCAACCTTTTTTGATTGCTTCAGAAACTTATGCTAATTTCTTTACACAAGCCAAGCAATCTTGTAAAATTGAATACCCACTGCACACAACGGTATCGCAGTACACTTCTAACTGTCGTAGGGTAACCACAATGGTGTTATGCCTTGGATTGATTTTACAGCTCGATCGAATCTAAGCACTGTTATGTAAACTACAGAGCTCATTGTAAACAGCTGTGTAACTTTGTTCCTCATGCAGTGAGAAAATAACAACTTTATTACAGGATAATTTGATTCTGATATAAATATTTCACTAATGAAAATATTTCTATCAAGGACGTCTTGATCGTGCAGTTGCTCCTAAAACATTTTCTGACATATTTTTAAAATTCTTATTTAAAACTGTTTTTTTAATACACTTTGAATTATTTTACATGATAATTAAATTAAGGTGTCAATTATTCATAACCCAAGTATGAAAAAACTAACTAAGCATAGCTTGTATTATGGTGACCAGATGAAAGAATACTTACCTACAATAAAAATACATATGATACTTAGATAGATAGTATGATATGATATGGTATGATAGATAGATAGATAGATAAACACTTATTGTACACAAGTGAACACATAAAAAATAATGATTAGCAATACAGTTGTATAATGGGCGGCCTTATTGCTAAAAGCGATCTCTTCCAGGCAACCACATCACCAGGTATGTTTATCACACAAATGTTTATCTTGGGAGGGAATCGAACCCTTAACCTGCAGAAGGCAGGGCTACTACCTACAGAGCTTACAGACCTGTCTAATACCACAGAATTTTTCTAATATTACAAATATTTCAGATGTCAGAGGGTAGATCAGTAGATCTTGTAAAGTGTTCTAGCGGTTCTTCCTTCACTATAATCCTTGCTTATAAATTTCGCATTATTGCAGTATTCTGTGGCAATAGGCGAAAATTTTACGATGCACTAAATTCAATTATTATGACTATTTGATGGAGGCTATAAATAAAATGCTATTTGTATGAATAACGAAATGTGGATGATTAATTATTATTGTACATCTCGGCGAGCAAATCTGTCTGGACTCTGGCAGATTTGTTTCGTTCCATTATTACTGGATATTGTGTTTAATAAGATAAATCCAATTACTTAATACGAGAGTAGGGATCCGTTAATCTCTCCTTATTGACATTATAATGTCATTCTATGTATGCTATAACATAACAATATTTATTTTAGGATAGAAGGTAAGAGTTCTAAAGAGCTGATTTGCTTAATCATATAGTATTTTATACTTCATATTTCAAGGGAAAACAAAAAAACTCGTACTATTTTAAATTCATACTTATTATACATAGAAACACCCAGACCCGAGACAAATACTTACAGGTCATACAAACATTTGTCCCGCGGCGGGAATCGAACCCGCAACCTTCTGCGTCTTAGTTGGACCTTAGCCCATTGCGCCACAGAGGTCGTATAACAAGTTTCAAGAAAAAAACGAATCTTAAATATCGGTTTTAGGCGGTCCTCTCGCATGCACAATATTCCTATTAGTATTATGCGTGTCAGTGTGATTTGCATTAATTTGTAAAAAAAAACTATTATCTACGAGTATAACAATGATCGATAATTTTTTTTTCGTAAGAACCTCTAAAAACTATTTAGTGTCTATAAAAACCAAATACTAAAGAGGTGTTCAGTTACACATAACTACCTCAACAGACGAACGAAATAAGAACTCAAATAAAGATCCCTATCAAAAGATGTGATCAAATATCCAAAGGACATAATAAAGATAGGATCTCACATCACTCTTTCCACGAACATCCTCCTCCATAACCAGTTCTTGTTCCCACGAAACTGTATCAAAAATATACAAATAAGTAGGAAACCTTCTAGAGTCTCATTCATGCCACTCGATATCAACATTCAATTAAAAATGGGCTTTATTGCGTTATTTTTTTTATCAATAGTTGTAAATAAATATTGGTGGTCAATGGTACACCACCATATATCCCTAAAAAAGGCATATCTTGTATTATGATGACCAGATGACTGTTAGAATACGTATATCTATATATTAATACGTGAAGCAAGAACTTTCTAACCCTTTTTACGAAAATTGCGCGGACGGAGAAGTATGAAATTTCGCACACATAAAGTTTTTATAGAGAAGAAGTGCAGAATGCTAATATTTTTTTAAATAATGCGTAAAAAATACATTAATTATTTATTAATTATGGTCGAATTTTGACCAGTGGGCGACCACTAGTATTTTTAAATACATACCATAAGATTTATGTTACTTTATTACACCCAGACACAGAATAAACCTATGTGCATTACACAAATGTTTGTACTGAGAGATAATCTAACCCTCAACCTACAGAAACTTACCAACTCAGCTGACAGGTCAGACATAAAATTTCGAGCATTATTTATTATTTTAATATATACTTATAATGCACACAAATGTTTTACCTGGGGAGAAAAGAACCGACAGCGGAGAAGGTAGAGCTACATTTATTTCTATGTCAACTGAACTGTGAACAGAACCCGTTTTATCATTTATTTTAACATACTTACCTAAAAATAAAAGATTCTCAATACGGTAGTTTATTTTTTTATTTATAGGTACAAAGTTTTTACTTCACTTATTAATATATAGATAAAGTAGTTCATTTTTAGTTTTTGAAACGTAATTATCATAGAAAGATCACTAGTGAATATTCTATCTATTTACTACGCTTAGCTGTAGCGGGAAACTTGATACAGTTGACCAAAACCGCCCGCGGGTGGTCGCCATGTTAGAGTTGGTTCATTATGAGAAGAGTCGTAAGCCATTGCATTTTGTACCTTATATCCATGACATAAATGCCACCCCAGCAGCCTACTTATTCCGTGATGTCTAGTAATCTTCCTGGATGATTAATAAGAGCAATGATTACGGATATTCTGCTTTATACGGGCAGACAGATAACTTGGTCTATGCAGATGAGATTTGACTTATACACGCACCGTTTTACGAAAAAAGGCAAAGCAAGAATATGTAAACAGTAAAACTTATTGAACTTTTACTACATGGCTAAGCATGAGTTTGGAGGTAATAAAAATGCTTAATCAGTCGCTAATACAGATTTGTCCCAACTCAGCATTCTTCGGTATTAGACGCAGTTTGAAATATTTGTATGATCTGCTAATATAATGTCTCTGGTCTGGGGATTTTTTTATGTATAATGTGTATATATTATATTTACAAAAAAAAACTACTTTATTGAACAAAAAAAAATACAATCGAGTTTTCTTCTTTTTTTTAAATTTGATTAAAATAGTTTTTATTTGACGCTTTTTTACTAAAAACCAACCGACCGACAGAAGTCTCGTCACACGAAGTCACAGAATGTAAGATAGAAAGTTTCGGTAATAGAATAACATATTTTTTTCGGAAAGTATATCCTTACACATATAAAAAGCTTTTTTCAAATCGGCTCATAAGTGACGGTAACAAACATAAAAAAAACAACCGAATTGAGAACCTCCTCCTATTTTAAAGTCGGTTAAAAAGCATATCTGTCATGTGGTACCTACAAGCTATAACACAATCTCTGCTTACTTAAGGGCTAGATGATGTGTGAAGTATCCAGCTTTATTTTACCAAACTTTTGTTTCTGTCGTTTATAATGGTTAATTGTACTTTTGCAATAATTCTACACGCGATTCGCTCAGTAACCGGTGCTAAGGGTACCATAATATCTGGTGTCGCTGTAGATTAAACTCTTATGATGTCTATCAAACTTAAATTATACCACGTTATACTGAATGGAGCAATAACCTCAGTTTATGAAGATGAAGATATTCTATAAAGCACGTTTTCATTGAAACTGTGATCTTTATATTACGCCCATAATATGCAAGACAGTATAACGGTTGATTATAAAAAGGGACATGATAACGTATAGTTACCAAAAAAACATTTTACTTAGTGATCCCCTCACTCAGCTAGATCTGTATCGCGGGTGATCGGAATCAACTAGGTTCCTCCTAAGCCCAGTTCAAGAAGAATCCGGCAAGAAACTTGTCCTTTATTTTTCGGAATACTTTTTTTTACAAAAGTAGAAATATAGAGCAGATAACAGCAAAAACAAAAGTACCAAAGTTAACATTAACACGTGCAAAAACTATAATTACGTTGCCATTATAGACATTTAGGTGAAGTGTAGAGAGAATCTATGATATATCAATTTATAAAATATATAATATATAAAATCCGTTTAAGTTACGTTATTTATAACTCGACAACAGTCGGACCAATTTTCATCATATTTTATTTGTTGGATTTGGGTCCGCACAGAATAACAGAATAGCGAATTTGTTACCTTGCAAAAAAAGAATAAAAATTAAAGGTGAGTTCAGCAACGTGAAGCAATGTATGTGTTTTCATGTGATATATACGTGTATATATGTTTTTTAAAACGCGCAGACGAAGTCTCGAACGGGCCCCAGCTAGTAATAATTATAATGCTTATATATCCAAAGTTGTGTTACCTTGCTTTATTTATAACTAGCTGTACCCGGCATGCGTTGCAATTCCACAAATTTTCTCACCGTTTAAACCTTCCCTGGACTACGACAAACATTTCAACACCAAAATCAGCAAAATCAGTCCAGCCGTTCTCGAGTTTTAGCGAGACTAACGAACAGCAATTGATTTTTATTATATAGATAATTTATACTACTTTAGTCAGGCGTAGGCCTCTATATTGTTCCACTGTGATCTGTTCTGTCCTAATCGACTCCAGGTCTTCTCAGCGATATCGATGATAGGTAATTAAGCTAAAAGGTAATTATTACAAATTAGTGACTTTATAAGATCGCCTCTCACCCGTGATGACCGTGTTTATCTGTCAAAATAAGAAAGCCTACGCGTTGTCACACTAACATTATAAAGGCGAAAGTTTGTGAGTGTGTATGTTTGTTACTTCTTCACGTCTAAACGGCTGGAGCGATTTTAATAATATTTGTTAGTTATTTAGTTAGCTGACACCCTGGATTAACACATAGGCAACGTTTTACTGCGGGAAAATATCTTTTTTTTTGTTTGTTACCGCGGGTAACACTGCGGGGCACAGCTAGTAAAATATAATTGTAAATTGTTTTGTGTATTACGTTCGTCACATCACGACTGTCGTGTTTCTGAAAACTTATCTTCTCTCAATGAAGACGTATAAAGCAGACGTATATGACCATAATTAAAATTCTTAATAACATTCAATATCACTTTACGATGTGTTACATTAGCTATAAAAGTTATTATAACAAGTTTTTGACCAGTAATTAAAACTCAAGTGATTTCCAATATCCTTCTTAACGCTACTGAAATAATTGACAAGATAATTAAAAATTATATTATAATGAATTCATTTATGGTGTGCGTTGAGGGATTAAACACAAGGTGTGAAATTCTAATGAATACTTCGTGATGGCCTAGTGGGTAAAAGGCCAACTGCTGATTTATTGATCATTGGATCAAATTATAGTATTGGGTGTTTTAAAAACCACAAACCTAGACGTCCGAAAAGTAATTGCCTATTCCTTACTTTTAAACGACATTTTCTTTATAACTATCATTTTTGCACCTTATCTTTTCAAAGTCTGTTAGAAAACTCCGCTGACTACCAACTTCCATAGAACTTACAAGAGTATCCGGTTGTAAATAATAATATAATTATATTCTATTGTAAACTTTATAATCGATCAACCATCCTAATATTGATCGAGCTGAACGTTGCCAACGTAATACTATGCTTCGGTAAAAGAAGGTTCTAGCACTAGAATGTAGTACCAAAATTCACCTAGTAGGTAATATATTTCAAAGTGAACCTTGTGATTGTATTGAATAAGGTATCTTTTGACTTTGACTTTGAGTTAGAAAGTATGTCATATTCATCACTGATTCATGATTGTCATGAATATAATTCAGACTAGGCACATCACCTACTTATAAATGTTGAAATATAGTTACTACACTCCATAATAATATCTCACAGGGTGTTTTGGCAGAATACCAGTCCCTAGCTACCTCCAAGTGGCGATGCATATTAGTCGAGACCTTTTGCTACTGTGGCACACTGATACATGACATACTCTCTGTATTCTCCACTTTTATGTATTCTGCAATATATTTTTCTGTTTGTACTGATTGTGTGTGCTTGAGTAACAAATCAATTAGTGTCTGTGTCAATGTCTATTATTATTAGTACATAAATAGTTACTATTTTGATGCCAAACTAAGCATAGCTTGTATATGGTAACCAGATTACTGATATATTTTTAAATACATAATGATAGTTTATAACACTCAGACACAACAAACATCTGTCATGTTTATCACACAAATGTTTGTCCTGGGAGGGAATCGAACCCTCAAACTACAACGCAGAAGGCAGAAGCTACCAACTGAGCTGACAGGCTAGGTCATTTTAATATTTTAAAAATCAATTTCATGTCCCAATTATTTTATTTTATAATTATTTTGTCATATTATCGAATACTGCAGAAGCATGGTAAGATTATAAAAAAAAATATGAAAAAATATTTTGTAATTTATATCACAAAAGTTTCATTAGTTAACGAAAATAATAAATTCTCCATACCTGTAAGTTGGACTAAACAATGTAGGTACTTAAGTACACTATAATATAGCTAACGGTTGAAGACTGCTTTAAATACTGCATTCTTGCATGTGTGAGTGCAAGTCACGCAAAGACCGCCCGAAATAGAGTTTTGAGATATAAAATTGCATGATAAAAAAAAATGCTTTGAATTTATAGTACCTTGTTAGCTTTTTACTGGCAGTAGTGGGCAGGTAGCGGTAATATTTGCTCTGATTTTGCAAAGAAGTATGTGTATCATCATTGTGGTGCCGTAAATTGATAAATCCGATATATTAAGTTATGAAAGAATTACGTAAGATGTGACAGCAATTTCATATCAGTATAAAACCAAAAATAACACACAAATCATGTTGTTGGATAAATTAGGTAATATTTATTTAAATTAAATTCAAATTAATGTACCTAACTATTCATTGATAGGTATGTTCCTTACTTATATATATATATATATATATATATATATATATTTGGAAAATACTTACTAAGCATAAACTTGTAATAAAACGACTTGTGAGCAGATGTGATATATATAATTACGTTTTGAAAACTAAAATAACCAACTTCAAGTATACAAAAAATATCATCGATGTACCTATACAATTTTTAGATTTGTGTTGATTCTTTAAGAACTGCTGGACCGATTTCGACAAAATTTAAATGGGACTACCTAGGAAAAAACAAAACACCCTTTGAAACAAAAAATAATTTTCTAAATCGGTTCAAGCGTCTTTGAGTAATCGGTGAACATACATAAAAAAAACCGGCCAAGTGCGAGTCGGACTCGCGCTCCGAGGGTTCCGTACAAACCTATAGGTATATAAGTAAAATTTCACCCATCACGACAATCGAGTCATAGTTGGATGATGTAACAAAAAAATTACACTTTTCGCAATTTTTCCTTTATCTGTGCTATATGACGTTGCTTCGTACTAAATTTCAAGATTCTGAGTTTACGGGAAGTACCCTGTAGGTTTTGATTCCCTTGCGAGTTGCGAGTTTGAATATATGCGACTTAAATTGCTGTTTCTCTTGATTGCGTTGATATAGAAGTTTGATTTTGTTACAGCTTAAAGGTATTATAGACTTGAGTATTTTATATGAATTTCAATTTAATACCTCTACGCGTTCATGAGAAAAGGGGTAGTAAGTTTAAAATTATTAAAATAATTTTTATTATATGATGTAACCAAAAATGTACGGTTATCGCAATTTATCCTTTATTTGTGCTTTAAGGCGTTGCTTCGTACCAAATTTCAAGATTCTGAGAGTTCACGGGAAGTACCCTGTAGGTTTTGATTCCCTTGCGAGTGTCGAAAATTTGCGGCAAAAATGGCTGTATCTTTTGATTGTGTTGGCTTAGAAGTTTGATTTTTTCACAACATTAAGGGACAGTAGATATGAGTATTTGATATAAATTTCAGCTTAATACCTCCACGCATAATCAACGCATTATAAATTCAAAATATATTAACATAAATTATCAAAATGAAATAATAAAAGATTCAGATGTTACGAAATTTTTAGGGCTACATATAGATAAAGGATTGACATGAAAAATCCACACTGAAAACATAATTAAAAAAATTAATAGCCTTGCTTATGCACTACGTCATTTATCAAGAGTAGCAAGCAAAGATACAACATTAACTGCGTACCACGGCTCGGTTGCTTCATTATTGAGATACGGCCTGATTTTCTGGGGTAACAGTACAAACAAAGAGGACGTTTTTATTGCGCAAAAAAGGTGTATAAGATCCATATTTAATCTAAAAAATACTGACAGCTGTGTGCCATACTTTAAATCTAATACAATTTTGACTTTACCTAGCCTATACATATTTGAAATGGCCCTATTCGCAAAACATAACATGAACAAATTTAATAAATTTTCTGACATTCATAATTTAAATACCCGTAGTAGAAACAATTTTGCCTTGTAAAATCGAATACAGCGCTAATGCATAATAGTGTTTTCTGTATGGCTCCTAAAATATATAACAAGATACCAGAGAGCATAAAAGGTAATCAATTGTTGAGCTTTAAAAATCAGCTTAAGGCACTTCTTGTAGAAAAGAGTTATTATAGTATCTCCGAGTTTTTGAACGATGACCTCAGTTACTTGTAACTAAATATAATACATTTGCATGCCTAGTTAAGGTAAGATTGTACTGGTACTTTATATAATTATTACTATACTATAACAATGTTGTAAACCTACATTCTGACAAATAAATGAATTGAATTGAATTGAAAAACGCGTTCCTGAGAAAAAGTGTCTTGACAGACAGACGGACAGACGGACGGACAACAATGTGATCCTATCAGGGTTTCGTTTTTTCCTTTCGAGGTACGGAACCCTAAAAAATAATAATATCTAATTGTCAATTAGGAGTTTAATTACAAACACACGCACAGAAGAATTATATAATTTAAAGATATAAATATTAAGCATGTAATCAGTCATATGGTTTCCGTGTTACAAGCTCTGCTTCGTTTGTTGTGTGTTATTGTCCTATTTCAATATTTTAATTGTATTTAACATTATTGAAAGTCAGAGCTACAAAAGCGATTTTGTCGCTACTGTCTTTGACTTAGTTATCTCCCTACCCTACACTTTAAGAGAGGGCAGTAGTGGAATATGATGATGTCTTCGACTACTTCAATTACGTAGTATATGAAAATGTTTACATTTTATTGGGCTTCACTGATTTTGACTACCTACTTGCGATTGACTCGATCATGTGTCGAAAATGACAAAAAATGATGCTAAAAGCTCCCCCCCTCTAAAAGAGTTGGTACTTGCCTTCTGCAATTATTTAAACAATCATATGCAATGAGGAGTTAAAAAACAATAAATCTGATCCAACTACACTAAAGCTATGTTTATACTGCCACGAGCAAGCGCTGTCGAACACCACTAGCAGTATACAGATTCCGTGAATGCTCCTTAATACCATTACATGAATATGCTTCTAGATAACATTGATCACTAAAAATCTCGAATCCACGTGTCTCTGAATTCGCAATATAGTGAATGCAAAGATAGGTCAGGCGTACTCCGCACTTTTGTTACAAAGTCACAAGTACATTAATGCACCTTACCTGTTGGACAAATTCGTAGAGAAGTACCGATGCAAATTAGAAAGAGAGGCACTATGTAAATATAATGTTGGGCATTCTTGTACGAGCTGAATTGTACCTTGTTGCACCGTTGCAAGAGTCGCTATTTATTTATTTTTTCTTGGAGTCCGCTTTTGAATATATACTAATAAGTAATCTGTGATATAAGTTGAACATAAAAAATGTTGACTCATCATAAAGGACACAAAGCTAGAGCAGTGTTCAAGCAGTAAGCATTATGTTTCCAAGAAATCTGTCCCCCTACAGACGTGTTAGCGCGTCAGTTTGGCCGTAGCTTAATAGTTTCGAAACATTTCTTCTCTGACTTCGAAACTAGATCACGCTCCTGACATACGACGCAAAAACGCACGCCATAGAATGATTAAGCAATTGTAATTAGTGGGTGAAGCAATGCTTGTGTGGTTAGGATCAATATCAGACATTGTTCTGACTCATCAAGGCAAGTCCGAGGTGAAGGTTCTATCCCTTGACCACTCCTAGTAGCCTTGCTTTCGATTCGAGATCAGGATCGCCATTGAGATTGAAATTACGATGAAACTTATCTGATGTCTTCCTATGACTCATATCGTTGCGCAAAAATGCGAATCATTACGATCATAAAATTGTTATTGTGAGAAGAGGTCACTCAGCTGTTAAACTCTGATATTGCAAGCCTGCTACTAAACGTACTTTACAAAAATCTTACAATTATGTAGTGAAATATCAATCTTGTTCTTCTTATTGTGCCACTAGTTATTTCGAACAAGTGTGGCGAAAGGATTATTGTGCGCCTCAAATACTCCTTTCGTACACATCAAAGGCTCCTTTCGTGCACTTCGGCTTAAAAGGAAAAACTTTCTTTAAAGGAAGTAAAATTATAATTAATACTCAAATATAATACAAGTTATTATACTCGTAGGAAGAAGAAGGGTCTACTTATAGTGAACATACTATAGTTACTACTGAATGTCCCAAAACCGCTTATTAACCATCTGTCTAAGGCCAATGAGTATGCAATGACAATATGCTTGTAAAATACGAGTCTCAAAGATTGATTCGGCAACTCGTTTCCTAAGGTCGATGTTCCTAAAGGGATTAAGTTTAATAACTGTCCTCGAGTCGCCCAATTTTATCGATCTATTTTGTTTTTTAATCTTTCTTAGAAAGATGAAACGGGTTTTTTATCTGATAATCTACTGATGTTTAGGTGGGATTCACAATGGAGTGATTTTTGCTGCGTGTGATTATTTTTTGTTTTGGTTTTACGGTGACCTTGTGGATCGAGATCTAGTGATCAGAGATGCTGGTTCTGTACATATACGCTACGACACATGGGACAGAGTCTTTATTACAAAAACTGTATATTCTCCTCATTCTAAGTATTTTTAGATATTCGATTGTAAGAAATACATAGTAATGACTTCTAAATAAGGCCCGAAAAAGTTCGTTACCATGTGATTTAGAAGTGATTTATTACTAAACATGTGATACGAATATAGTATTTGACTATACACTTTATTTTGATGCCTGATAGATAGGTAATGTATCAATTAGTACATTGTTTACAGAATGATAAAATACGGTTTGGTTGTAGAGTTATTACAAATTTTGTACATTGCAGTATTTTGGCCGCCATCATGTCTAATGCGCACCTGCTGTCATTTTGAAATTTTGATGTCTGGCTAAGAAGCTTCAAGAGTTAAAAAGTATCATATAAATAAATAAATAAATAATCCCGGACATTTCACACACCATCATCTGGCCCCAAAGTAAGCAGAGCTACTTTATACATGACTGATATATACTTTTATACTTTTTTTTTTGTAAATACATACATATTATAAAGTATAGAAACACCCAGACCCGAGACAAATACTTGCAGATCATACAAACATTTGTCCCGCGGCAGGAATCGAACCCGCAACCTTCTGCATCTCGGCCTAACCTTAGCCCACTGCGCCACAGAGGTCGTCAAATCATAGGCGTTTGATTAGTCATTGGTTCCCACAAATAAAGGCTTTGCTTGAGATAAGGGCAGGAAATTGCTTAATTTGGGGCTCGATAGTGTAGTGTGGAATGTCCTTATATTAATTTATATATTTTTGTTGTACTTCATTAAGTTTTTTTAGCTATTTTTTTCTTTTATTGCTGAAGCTGTAGGTAATCTCTATTATCTTTATCTCTACTGTAGACTTTAATATAAATATTAATGATAGTCAAACCGATAATAAAAATAATGACCGATGACTAGACCGATTTGGATATTTTTTTTAGGAAATCTTCAGATTAGCCTAGCGATATCCTGTGAAGTGATCGGATCAAAAAAACTTTTTTTTTGCATCAATAAAATTTGGCTTGGATGTAGATTCTATCTTAGAATCGGACATAGGCTACTTTTTATGTATGTACAATGCGTGCGAATCCACGTGCAGAACCTCTTTAAAAATAGCATATTTAACGGTCAAAATAAGCTCATACTATAACATAGTATGTACAAGCCCTTACTTATTCGCTCAGAAACACATGAGATGCGCACGCGTACTGATAGCATCGCGCCCGAGGGGGCGTTACGAAAACCACTTACCTATCAGATGCCATCGCGCACTTATTATTTTGGCTACTCGGTATTCAAATTATAATTTTAATATTTTATTTTTATTTGGTCTGAAGAATGCGAGATTAATTTGTTCTGTCTGAGTCGAATCGTGATTTCGACCGAGGTATTCAAATTGATTTATTTTAGAAGATTATGAACTTTCGCTATTCTTTTTCTTACTCCTTACACATTAAGGCGATCATAGTGGATATAAAGTACATAGTAAGAAATACTCAATGGTTGCGATTTAAGGCGGTACCCTGAGCAAATGAGCTTGACGCGTTTTGATGGCGCCAAGCGCGGAATTTTATCAGTTTTTTTTATGTTTCTTCTCTTATTATTCGTGTAAGCTCTAAGTTAAATCGACGTCAATTGGAATAATTGAAACAATTTGGAGTTTGGATGTTTCAACTATTATTCTTTCAATTAACCATATAATAATAAATATATTAATACGTGAAGCAAAAACTTTGTTCCCCTTTTTACGAACATTGCGCGGACGGAGGAGTATGAAATTTTGCACACTTATAGTTTACATAGAAAAAGTGTGCAGAATGCTAATTTTTTTTGTAAATTATGCATTTAAAAAAAATGCAAATTTAATGATTTTATCATTAAATTTTATTATGATAGAATTTGACCAATGGGCGACCAATGGGAGACTAGTACTTATAAATTTATTATACTTATAAAGGTACTTTACCGAGGGTATCGTCTTAATTATCGAATGAGCATAAAACACCAGTGCAGTATAGAACAATTCCAAGTCAAATTAAGTGACTGCAATATTCAGAACCAAAGCGACCACGTTACGAGTTTACGACTTTAGATTCTAACTAACGCCACACTATTTTCATAGTTTATTTGAACAATGCCAATGTTGAAACTTTACTTGACCATAAATTATTCAATATTTAGCATGCTATCAAATTTAGCAAACAAATAGTTCCGTATTAACTAGCACTCGCGAAACGCAGTTAAATATAAACAGCTGTTTAACTGACATCCATTATCTTAGTTAGAGCTTATTATGAGGTGTCTCATTCGTTTCTGACTGATACGTTAATGACTGATGTTTAGTACCTCTATGCTATGTCAAATAATTCTAATTCTGCTTGTAAATTATCTGAATAGGGATCACTATTTTGACCTTTTGTTAAGAATGTACCTTTGACATACTAGCCGAAATGAATTAAAACACGATGTAAAAGAAGAAAAGGTAGAAAGAAAGCGACGTGTCAAAAAAAAGAGAAAGAAAAAAAAAAGAAAGAGAGGTTTTCAAAAAGAAAGAGAAAGAAAAAAAGAAAGAAAGAGAGGTTTTCAAAAAGAAAGAGAGGTTGGTAGAGGAAGTTCTAGAATAAACTTAAAGGCCAGATTAAAGAGGTTGCTAACATGTCGTATAAAGAAGTTAAGAAGGCTGCTTTGCACGTGGAAGAAGATGCATCATAACGCTGACTTGAAAGAAACACATAAAAAAAATTATACGTTCATAAACGTTCTAACTTTTCGTGAAATTAATTACTATGCATAAATAAGACACAGTTTTTTTTACCACAAATGACTATGAATATGGAAATGTACAGTCAACAACATCATGTTTCCGACTATCAAAGATGCTTAAACAGAAAATATCATTGTTTTAATTAAATATATGGCCTAATAGACTTATTTTTCTTATCGTGTCACTCGTAATTTTAAACCAGTGTAAAAATGATTAAAAAGCACATAAGAGGCTCCTTTCGTGCACTTCTAAAATGTCTTCAAAATAATAATAGGCTAATAGTTACATATAATTCGTGTAAAATCTTTGTAACTAAATGATTGATAGCACAAAGGGTTATAAGCAATTACAACAGCGATAATACAAAGGCGGTATTTTCGTTTTTCGCATGCCACTACTATCTGTACCATCTGGACCGTTTTCAGCAACAATAGAACCATTATAGCCGCGTCGAAGTGTCGATTGTATGATATTTTCTTTATTTCAACTTTCAAGGTGATGTTTTGACAGTGTAATTACTTTGAGACTACCTCTCGTTAATCTTTTGCTTCAATGTAGTAATTATTTTTACGTTTTGATGGTTCTGTTTTGCATAATGTTTGTCTTTTTATAGGTCTTTATCTTTATTTGTGAAGTTGATGTTCTATTTTACTGGTTCTATAGACAACGGTAACATCATAAAAAAAAAAAATTTAAATGTTTTGGATTCTATTTATCTTATTGATAAGAGTATCTCAATGTTATATTTTATCTGAAAATATAGTATACCATTGCAACTGCACCCACAATTATTACTAGCATTATTTGGTGCAAAAGACACACCCAGACTTGTTATCGTCTAACCATATGCTGCGTTTGAACTACTTGCACGATAGTGTAGTTATGAATTAGATTGTACTAAGATAACTGATATTTAAGATATGGTGTTATGATGACCTAAGGCGAAACACACGATGTCCAAAACGGTTATGTTATAATTACAAAAATAGCCTTGCGAAGTCACTAAGGCTTACCCAATGATAAATACCTCTAATTTGTGCCCATATTTGTATATAACATTTATATTACATAGCTATGTTTTTAGATGTTTAAAATGAATTATTAAATTAGCAATTAGCTTGCGTAATATTGTGACCTATACTTATTTTAGAAAACGTCTTTATAATTCTGACATTAGAGTTTTAAGTTTCTTCAAATAAATACAAGATATCAGCCGTGTTACAGACCCCAGCAGTAACAGTCGCTATAATCCGGCGGTCCTAAGAACTGTCGCTCTATCTTATAATACACATAAATAGCTAACGTGGCGATGGAGTATTGACTGTCCTTGTCTTTTTAATGTTAATAAATAAAGAGGTTACATATTAGCCAATGTACCTATATAATGAGAGCACTGGTGGTCTAGTGGTAGTGTTCCACCCTTCCGATTCAAAGGGTGACGGTTCAAAACTCGCCGTTCACCAATATTTTTTTCTGTTAAAAATCGATGACTTTTTTTGCGATCACCCGCAAGATAACGTCGTCCCTGATGCGTCGCGTGAGGGGCAGCTTCAAGAGCTACCTGCAACTTATAGCAGGAAGGCTGGACACGGACTGCATCTTCATGAAGAACTGCACAGAGGTGCACCATTCGCACCTCTGATGTGTTTATGTGGTGCATGCAGTCTGTATTTAAATTTCTTTGTTTTATTTATGTTTATTTGTGTTTTTTTTATTATTGTGATAAATATGCCTCTAATTTGCACATACTTATGAAAACTAAAATAAATGAATTTGAATAAAATTGAATTGAATATCAGTGTTCTGAAAACCAAGGAAACCGGTATGGCGTAAGACCAAAAAAATATTTTAAGTGTGCAAAACGAGCCTTTGAGACGCACTGTAATCTTTTCACCACTCTGGTTTGAAATTAATAGATAGGAATGTATAATTATAAGATCCATAATCATCAGGGTTTGCTATCAGCTGATATGAAGCCAATTGCACCTTTTTATGCTAGTAACTAAACCAAGGACTAAACCAGTGTAAGTAAGCCCTCCAGTCTCCCACAGCATGGTCCTAATCCTAAGCTTGCGACAGAGTGAATACTCATTGTATGTTAAGCGGCACTTCATCTCTCAAGTCAGGCCTCGCCGATTTATTGGTCGACGCGCCCCTCCAGTGACATGGACCGATACAAGCTTACTAGGGTCCTAAGTTTGAAAAAGCCGGAGCGAGACAAGTACTTTACTAACTCCATTATGTAATTTTATAAAACTTCTCAACCTTAGGTAAGATTAGTCACGGAAAAATAAAAGGCAGACTCCATGAAAACATGTGCAAACCGTGAATTCGAGCGGCAACGAGCGGACCGCGGATCAAACTCACCCTGAAGAAGATTCTCTAGATAAATCGAAACAATGTCGATGCCTCCATAGACCAAATAATACGCGAGTAAAACCCGTGTTTATCAAAATGTATAGAACAACTCACAAAAGTTTTGAAATTCCACGAAAACATTTATAAAAATAGTAACTATTGCTACGAGGCAACAAAGCGCAATTCAGCTCGCACAAGTGCTTAGTGTACATTATATTTACCTAAATAGTGCCTCTCTATCCATCTCATAACTCTATATCGTCTGGCGCGGCACTTCTCAAAGAATTTGCCCAACATGTTGGGTGCGTCAATGTACTTGTAACTTTGTAACTAACCTAACTTCGTGAGAACACATAGTTTGCCTTCGTTCAATAGTTATAATAATCCTTAAACTTAAGTTTACTAACGTTTATTTTTAGGACAACTACGCTGAAAATTGTATTTATAGAAGTGTTATGAAATAAATAACTTTTAAAATTGAAATTATCTAGAGTCTTTAAACTAAAAGCGAGCATTGTGTAACGTATTTCAGTAAAGAAACGAATCTTAAATGGCGGATTAGTCATGTTGTCTCTCTCATTTGCACAATACATCCTTTATTATTATCCTTCGAACCAGCTTTTTTACTGAAAAAGGTTTTACCTACACAACCAGAGAGCCTCTCTCTTTCTACTTAGAATCTTGGTATTTTTATCCTTTAGGACCTTTGATTTTAATCAGAGTGTCTTTGAATTTGATGTGGATGAAATAATCTATTGCGGGGTAGGACCACCGCCGGAAAATCTTCCGCCTATTTTCCGGCTTATTTAGCCGGTTTAGCAAGACGGATTGAAAGCCGGAACTTCGTCTGATTGAATTAAACACTGAAGTGTTGTCTCGGTATAGATAACGGTGTCGGTGTCGCGAAACACGTACTCATTGACGTGGTTAGATTACCCTGATGTATTTAGAGGGTATGGGCGTACTGAGGTTTTAACATTATTATGTACTCTTATACCTTTAATTATTGACTTATTTATCTACAGGGATGACCAAAGCGTGAATTGAAAAAAAAACATATTTTTTCCTCACATAAAACAAATTACACGAAAAAAGCTCGTAAACGATATTTAAACTTGTATGAACAAAAAATCGGGGAATATAGGTACATGTGGTATTTTCAGATACTCATGGGTTTGTAGACTGTCACTGTTCGGTCCTTCCTGTATAATGTCATAAGTAAGTAAATTGTATTGCTATGGATGTAGGAAAATATTTCTTTCAGTAAATTTAATTAATCATGAAAATTGGGTTGATAATTCTGTTTGTGATAATCGAAACTTACCTTACAAAGATTACAACACAAGACATGAAGGCATTTAACCACAAAAGCATTGAATAATTTATTTCTTTGTTGTACTGCCACATTGATCGATGGTAGTCATTTGCTCGAACTTTGCCACTAAAATCATCAGCCAAATGACCTTTATAACGAAACAGTTTTAACAACATGTCAATAATAGGCACGCGTGCCCTACACTAGCAATAGTAGTATAATAAGAACCAGTAACTCAACTCAAATGTTGCATATTTTGAACACACATATTTTACTTTTATTTTGTCGATGAAGGCATCATTATCTTATGCATGAATAGTTTGTTTGTTGAAAAAAATAGCTAACCAAGCTAAGCTGACAAATTATTCAAAGAGGAATTGTCAGTCTAGAGTGAGGTCGCTCAAATCAGCCTACAGTAAGAAAACACGTCTTTTTTTATTTTTAAATGTGGATTTCCCAGTTAGTAGATGCTATAAAATTATAAAAAATATAAAATTATAATAACTACATATATAATTTATGTAAAAAATATCTGAAACATATGTAATTTTAAAATAAATGTTTTGCATATTATTCAGATATAACAATGGCAAAGGACATCAATCAACATTTATCCTATAACGATATCTAGTATGACTTTTAAGTCAGTCCTTGTCATTCTTATATTAATGAATTGAGATAAAAACAGATTTAAACAACGTATTAGCTAATGTGAGATAATAGTATATACTCATAGTCATTAGAGCTGGCTATCAGATACGAACCCACTTGCAATATATATGCATGTTACTAAAGCAAGGACCAATAAAATAAAATAGTGTGAACTCTCCAGTCTTCAATTGAATTAACCACAGAACAGAAAGAACAATAGAAATAGCATGATGACTTTTAATTAGGAAAACCAGTGTAGCTAAACTCACACATGTAGAAAGACACTTAGAAATCAAAATTATAATTGGTTGAAAAAGAACGTTAAACAGGACCTCACCATAAAACAAATGTTAATGATATAAAACTTAAATCCATCAGAATATGGTTCAAAACTCAATAAATTAAAAAGTACTAAAATGTATGTCTACTTACCAAGAGATGACGCTTTTGCGAAAGATTTTTATTTTAGTCTCTAACAACAAAAAATATAATTGATAATGCAATGGCTGTTATTTGATTGCCCACTAAACATAGCTACTTCCTTAGTGATGTGCCAAAGGATAAAAAACGAATGTATCGATATCGATCATTATTTTATTTTATTTGATATTATATGAATTATTTTATATGAATACGATGGGTACGTCAGGTTATATTTGCGGTGGGCCAAATAAGCAGCTTTTCTTTTTTTTATTTTTTTTTTGACATTATCACACTCTGGAGTTTCTTTGGCGTTGAGAAAGTTTATGAACTCCGTTGTGCTGATAGATTTTGTGCCTGTAATATTTAATATGTTTCATTAGATTTCAATTTTACGCAATCATAATATAAATATATGATTATAATAAAACGTCATGAATATAAACACTATAATAAACTGAAAAAAACATTTTTAGAGTCGCTATAGCTGTGTTTGTATTTGCAATCATGTATTTGTTTCAAATTGTGCTTGTTTTTGTAGAAACCAATTTTGTTTCCCAGTTGCATCAATTAATTTTTTTGTTGCCTTGGGAAAACTGAAACCAGAAGATATTTTATTTCTTCAAAATACTTCTGTTATTTTCATCTTACCTATCCACTGGAAACCATAGGTCTAAAATACAATTAAAATAAAGTCATCATTAAACAAAAAAATAACGCCCTAGAAATTATAAACCTTTTATTAGGGGTAACTATTTACATTAAAGTTTTCGATAACATTTTCATCAGTTTTTTAGGGGTAACATCCCTAATTGAATAGCGAAATATGAGGTTTAAGAGAAACGCGACCTTAACCGGTAAGATTCATAGTCTGATTTTGTTGGACGGTTTTGCATTTTAAACAAAACTAAAGTAAAACCGTTTAAAACAATAAAATAATACTTACCGGTGATATGATATGCCTCCTTTTGTTAAATTTTTGGTTTGGCTATCGTTTTTGCACTCCAGAACAGCGCAACACAGCATTTTTTATTTTTTTATGTTTTTTTGAGTTACGTTTACCTTGACAAACTTCAAACACGACTGAAGTGAGCGAAGCTTGTAGTGCGTGGTATTCCGCATACTAGGTGTTACGCGGGCCCCGCCTACTTATTACTTCTATCGTTCTTTCTGTTCTGTGGAATTAACCATCAATTGAACTACTATTTTCTCTCAAAACTGGATACTTTGGCACAGTTGAATGCTACATGATCACGAGATAAACTATTGGGAATATCGGGAAGTAGTATCACTCACATATGTTTCAAAACCATGATAGTTTCAAAAGTTGAACTACTGTTTAGTAAGTCTACTGTGGCTATACAAGGCGCGAGTTCACCTTTAACCTCCGCGCCATCGACACGTGCTGCCGTCTCTGATTGGTCGAATGAAAGCGAACTAGAATAATTCAACATACTTTTAACTGTAGTATGTACGTACATGAAGGTGCAAGTCATACCTACTACTCTCAGAACAGTATTATTTAAGACTTGAAACTATTCACGATGACTTAAATGAATTGTTAATTCTTTAGTGTCTACTCCTTGACTGTGAAAGGCTCGAATGTGCGCTAATCATGAAGTATGTATAAAGTATATAAGAAAGTATGAAGTAATTTTTTTTAAGGGGTTAAAAAACATGTTAAAAAAGATGTTGGTCCTGTCGGATAAGCTAAAATTCGTATTCGAACGAACTTATTTCCTTAACACCAAAGACTGTTATCGTAACATTTAAAATGACATTTCTAAAATTTTAAATTGATGTTTTGTTTTTTATTGCACTTTCCTTGAATTTCCAGTTTTATTCAGCATAAATTTACCTGGCTAAAACACGTCAGTCACGCGTCAATTTAGCGAAATCTCGTAATCGTATTTACTAAATTTTAGCTAGCTCGGTAAAAAAACAAAACCACCAGTAGTATTAACAAAAATACAGCATCGCAATGACGTTATAGTGCAAATAAAAATCTGTAAACGCATCGAACCGTCCATAAAATGAACTTACACCTTTGCTCACTAAAAGGTCAATGTCGTCCGAATCTTTCAACAAAAGCTCACATTTGTATTGTCATCATTCTTACACGAGATAACCAATCGTTCTTTGTATTTGGGCATCTGAATTAATTTAGTTACATGCGCCTATAGATAAACCTATCAGATTTGTAGGCCACATTGATTTTGGACTATTATTCGAATCGAATTGAAATCAAATTGGAATTGTTCTGCCGAAACATTTTAATAATATCGAGTCATTTATGAGTGCATTATGTTTGCTGTTGCGTGACTTTTCAGAATAATATTCAGAGATATACAATTTTATATAGAGCGCGTTTGATGGCGTAAGACTTCAAAGGGGGAAAATATGTCAGTGTTAATAGAACTTACATATTTGAGCTTTTTGGAGTCGAGACCCTGGGCCAGTGGGGATATGGAGCCTATCGCGTTTTCAAAATTATTTCAAGGCGTCTGGTAGAAAAATCTGGTGTTGACTCAAGACCTGGCTGCAATTTACCCAGCGTATTAGCAATCATTCAACATAGCAATGCTGCCAGTGTCTTGGGGAGGCTGCCGTCTGGCAGTGATCTGGATTATGTGAGCTATATATAGATCATTTTAAACGGTCCTTAGCTAGCTCTGTTAACCTGTTTCACATGTGTTTTATTCTATACGTTTTATTTATAAAGTCATGTCAGCTTAGATAATTCGATCGTAGATTTGTCGGTAAGCGATTTTTACTTGCAGGCAGAAAACCTATCTATATTCTGTTTTGCACACCTTATATTCATAAACTCATCTGTTATGACGTGATTGAATTACTAACATCCAAATAATCACATTTAAAAAGTAGTGTGATTTCGCATCATCTTAGATGCTGCAATATTGAGTGAATAGAAGGCTCAAATATAACGTCTTCCTTACACTCAACTTGCAAGTATGCTTGATAAATTGTTCGTACCCGTGTCTACGGTTACATTTGTGCAATATGCATAGACAGTGTTTGGTTTTTTGCCTCTTAGTAAATATCGTAGAAAATGCAATCACGTACAGCCTTCGACCGCTGCGACAACCGATCGAATGGTACAAGCATTGTTCTATGACATTTTCAGCCTTGCTAATGACAAGCAATTTTGATTTTGAAACAGAACACACAAGCTCTTATAATGCTTTAAATTGTTCAAACGTTTAGATTCGCGTAAAATGCCGAAATACGGTTCTTTCAAACTGATTAATCAAAGGAATGAAGCTCTTATTGATCAAAAGCAACTCTCAAAATATTGCAATTACAAATCGCCGAAGGGTAACGGCTTACAAATGAAACGGTGCTAAGCTCGCGTTATCTCCTCATCACGAGGATGTCAAACTGGCTGTCACGCCAGCTGTCAGAGCGAAGTGACAGCTACAACGGGATGTCAACGACACTGTGACGCACGGACGCCTCTTTAAGATGAGTTTATGATAATGTATGTCGATTCTTCGTTTCGCATTTTATGAAGTAACGTAGATCTTATAAATTAAATCGGCTTGTGTTATTTAATGTTTTATTTAATAATCTTAGCGGAATTTTAATCAATAAATTGTGCCCTAGCAAAAGTGTTGAAATTTGAATTATAAGTGTATTATGTTGGATTGTGATTTGTACGAGGAATTTTAGAAAATTCTAGACGGGTATTCGGCTATGAGGTTTAGAATAGACAAATGACGATCGACTGTGACGATATTAAATTAAATATTATAAATTAGTATTTCGTAGTTAAGGTAGTTATAAGATGGATCATATAATAAAGCGCTAGGACCAAGACGAGTATCTTGCCAATTCTTCTCGGGCTTGGATGAATTGGTACCTAAATTATGTAATAGTATGTATAGTATGTAAGACGTTCCAAAGTGATCCTTGTGATTGTATTGAATAAAGTATCTTTTTGACTTTGACTTGACTCTATAACAAAACAATCCCTTGACATTGGCAAAATTGTTAATAAATCAGATGCCACTATATAAAGAGAAAAAGAAGAATGTTTATCTTGATTATGGGAATTTTGGTTGTAATGTCAGGGTTTTTATTTTATTGGATTCATAAGTTTAAACTCATTAACCTTTTACTCTACTAATACTAAAACACAGTGTTACTTGATAATAGTAGAATCGTAGGTTAACATTTATGTCAATAACATAAGGTACCAAGTACAATGATATACAACTCTACTAATATTAAACAGATTCTGTGTACTTACTCTTGACTAAATACTTTCCTGAAGGAAATAAGCCTTCAATCTTTTTGTCGAGAAATGACGTCACAGCTTAAAAGTGTAATTTTAATAGTTTTAAATTATAGCTGGTACTAATACAGTGTGAAAAAAGTAAATAGTGTTAAATTAAAAAAAAAGTATATAAAAAACTAAGAGTATATAAATAGCTTAATATTGATTCTGATTTTAAAACGCATGTGTTAAATATCACCAAATTCTTAGTTTATCAAATTCCGTCATATAACGCTCGTGAAATAGCTACGTATGCTCAGTGTGAACTTTACATAAAATTTCGATAACCTAAACTACACGAGTTCTTCGAGTAGGTGCCATGCCAAATAAACAAAAGAAAACGTGTAAAATAGACACGAAAATGAAAAAAGATTTCAATTATTTACATTCACATTAAAATTTCAAGTGACTTTACCACAAAATTAACGTAAAACACTTTCATTAATGTTCAAAATTGACGAAATTTGTCGTACACAATCTTACAAATCACCCTAGATTTATAGGTGACTATCAAATTTACGTAAAAGTATAGCTAACGTAACTTTAAAAGCGAAGTAAGAAATACACACTCGTAAAGTTTTATAAACATCCCACTAGAGGCTCTGTTCACATCTCCATGGAAAATAACGTTAACGCAAACTTTGTAGTACTAGTATAAATTGAACATTTAGAACACTCAGCATACAGATCTAACATTATATTTTGACGCAAGTTCGATGGTCGTGATCTCTGATTACGATCGCCATCTTTATAAAACCAAACGCAAGTACTATTATGATATTCTAGTTCTAATTAACCATGTAACTAACCGCGTCTCAATCAAAAGCATTAAGTAAAAGGAAGTAGTAATATTACAGTGTATTTTACAACAGCTGGGTTGCTCTGGTAACATTTTGAAACACGAGCTAGCTTGGATTATGTTTTGGTAAACTACAATCACCAACCATGTACGAAAAACATGAGGGCTCATTAATTTGTAGTTCTGTGGTTGGTTAATTTGGGCTGGTAACAGTATTTGACCAATAGAAAATAAAAAAAAATGGTTGTCTGTAAAGTCGGTTTACGGACGATAACGTGATAACGTCATAAGAATACTGGCGTCACAAGCCGAACGCTTAGGCCGATCGTGCCTCTCTATCGCATGTTTCGCGCTCTCGCTCGCACGCTTGGCTTAGGCGGAACGTGAGAATGAGTCATGCCTTTTCGTGCGTCCAGCCGGTGTTCATCGATATATAGGACGTTGTCACGTCTAAAATAAAATGTATTTAATAATACAGAACATATCGGGAAACAGGAAGATTGATACAGTGATAACATAATGAAGATAGGTAAGCAGGTAGGTACTTAAAGAAATAAAAAAATAAGAACATATTGCCAACTAAATACCTACCCAACTACCTATTAAAGTAGGACATAGTACCGCTAGTTCTAGTAACGATCTGTAAGTGCAGCCAAATAGATCCTGAATTCAGCATAACTTTGTATGTAAATGATTGCCTTTCATGATACCTTACATAATGTACCCAAAATTATTAGCCTTAACTAAACCTTCTACGCTCGCCAAAGACCGTCCGAACTAAAAAAATTTACTTTACGAAGTGTTCCAGCTTAGTTGTCCACTTATCAACGACGAATTCATAGATTGAACTTCGGTAGCGGCTTCTGAAGATGGTGTTAAGAAATAATTATTCTTCGTCACGCCCTTTCTGATTGGTTTTTGAAAGAGATCGTAAATCTATACTGATACTTGCATTTCCATTTGAAAATAATAAGTAGATGGGCGTAGTTGGTTAATGTATAGGATGTAATTGATGCCATTGTATAACAAGGTATATTTTTGTGGCCATGCTCTAGGCGGGCTAATTCGCCTATTAAATTTATGGAAGTATTGATTTTCTTTATTTTAAACGTGCTTTCATGCAGCACCTATTAATTCTTGACAGGTAAGTTAATTACTTTACACCTATCAGAACGAAAGGTCGCTATGATGGCCGAACTTAGCTGGTTGGTTCATATACAGAATGCGTGCGTTAAAAGAAATAATAAATTGGCCTTAAAAGGCTTCTCAGGTCGATAAGGATAAGACTAGTGGTCAGGTCCCAAACCCCATTTATTTAGCAAATTAAAATAAATTAGTTTGGAGTTTTCATGATTTTTTAGGTTTAGGTTTCTCATATTCAAGTAATGACTTACTGGCCATGATATTTTGCTTATCAATTCATCATATATGATACTATTTTGAAAAAAAACCCTTAATTAATGGTTTAACCAGTTCGGGGAAGACACACAATGGACTATTAAAGTTTATTTATCAAACGAATATGTAACCGAATGTCTATTGTGCCTAAGAGATTGTCATAGATAATTTTTGTAATTTGCTAAAATTTGACATTTATTGCTGACAATTTATTTAAGTAAATCGTCTCTCAGATCTTCACGATACAGGCTTGCCTTGTATGAAAACCGCTGAAATGTCTTCCTATTTAAAATTCGAGCAGCATCAAAGTGCATTTGAACATTGTATATGCTATCATATGAATACCGAAATATATGTTTTTTCATTTTTTATTTATTTAAATAAAAATAAAACGTGTTTGTCTCGGGACGCGCGACAGAAGTGATAACTTAAGCTGATCTAACTAGCGCTCTGGGTTAGAATGAGAGAGGAGGAGCCTACCTACCGCTGCCGTATGCGTGAGAGAAAAGGAAGCCAGACAGACTGGCGCTATAACGCGTTACGTAACGAAGCGGTTTACACACCCATAAGAAGTTACCACTTCAAAACTCTACCCCACTATACATCATTAAGTAAAGCATCCGTCATGATGAATGTGTACTCAATTTTGACTTCGGTAGTACCATAATCATATCCTCTATTACGAGTATATTGCGCGGGAATAAACGAGGACACACACCGACCTCATATAACGGAAGCCTTATTGATTCATATCCGTGCCAATAGATTGCTTGTTGCATGTCTCTAAGAAATCAGTAAAAGTTATTCAAATAATCATCATTATCATCATGTTAGTCTACAGCTTGTACAGGGACAGAGGCTGGTACGCTGAGTTCATCTGATTCTGTTCTGCCCGCCCTGCTTCCTACGATATCGCCTAGCCATCGATTTTGTCCTAACATTTTTAAAACATTTGCATAGAGATGTTAATAACTAAAAATAGTATGTAATAAGCATTTTTAGTTAAGGTAAGTATGTAAGGTATGTTTTTAAAAATAAGTCACGCATTGAAAGTACTTACCAGATTTCGATTCAAATTCAAATTAAAAAATTGTTTTATTTAATACTACTACTCCCGCGATTTTGACTGTGCGTTTGTACATGTGGCTGTACTTAACTATAATAGCCAGACATATATAGCGTCATGGAATTTCTATGAAATTCTGTGAATAATAAGTACAATAAACATGTAGTACGTTTTTTATGTATCATCGATTTTATATTTTCACGTCGCACGCCAAATACTGTCTTTTACATGCAAACTTTTGATACTCCGGGTTACATTACGGCAATTTACATAGAGACCTTTTTTTTTTTTTAAATAAAATATATCACATGTTACTAGCTCATAACCTCTTTAAAAATTGAATATTTTTTTTAAATCGGTTAAGTAGATTATTAATGTATTACTTGTACTATGAAAGTATAGATGATACTCGTAGATAGACATCAAAAATAAGTAATCCGTCAGGTTCACTAATCCTCTGTTATCTGAAACCAGTGTTTAGCTGGCTCGGTGGCTAGCGCTATCTGCCCGTGGGAGTTCACACGGGCCTCCGATTGTCTGACGAACAAAACGGAATGTCAAGATGCCCTGAGTTGTGTAACACTGTGGAATTGACCTGACACTCGTTGCATTGAACGTGTGTTCTTGGGTTTACAGGATCCGTTCTCTATTGTCCGTCGAATGAAGGTAGCTGCTGATAATGAGGATGAACTAGGTGAGTTAATTGGGTTATAATATAATTAAAAACTTGTAATATAATTAAAATCATGTAAGCATGATTGTTTACATACTGCATCATTATGAAATTTCTGCAGTAGAAGTAAACCTCTATGATAAAATAATGAATTGTCCATGTATCAAAAATACCTAAAATTATGTCCCATGGTTATATAGACCACACCAACATGCCTCTGTTTATTTATAGTCCAGTCCATCCAACGGGAAAGGTTGCCTGGCAGAGATCGCTTGTAGCGATAAGGCCGCTTATTGTATAGCCCTTTATTGTAAAGTAATTGTTTTTGTTATTTTCTGTTTGGTATATCAATAAAGAGTTATGTATCTGGACTAATTTCCATACTCAGCTTTAGGTGACCTCTTCGTGGTTCTGCGTTCCTAGTACATGTTCCTATACAAGCAAGTGCACTTATGAGACAAATTATACTTTTAAATCTCAGAAGTCACAGTAATGGCGCATAATGGGACAAATAAAAAATGTTTAGCCTTTTTGTTCTATCAATTGTACTTCTTTTTATCGTGTCGTAGTATGGTGTCGTTAAACTTATTTGAAAGGTGTGGTGAAAGGATTAAAGTGCGCCTCAGAGACTCCTATCGTGCGCTTGGCAAATGTCGAACTTTTTAAGTTTTACGACATGCTAGCTTCCTCATGACGACGTGTGCCTTCACCCTATGAGAATATGTACTGGTATACCGCACATACATTTTTACGACGAAATCTGTGGCGCAATGGGCTAAGGTCCGGCTGAAACGCAGAAGGTCGCGGGTTTGATTCCCGCCGCGGGACAAATTTTTGTATGATCTGCAAGTATTTGTCTCGGGTCTGGGTGTTTCTATGTTTGATATGTATGTATTTTCACAAACAAAAAGTATTTAAGTTGATATAACACTTTGGGGTCAGATGATGCTGTGTGAAATGTTCGGCATTGTTATTATTATATTATTATTACATCAGTAAATCCATTAGTAGACCTAGATAGATTCAAACCGATATTAGGTTCTTAGGTCTTTAGTACGGAAGGCGGAGCCTCAATCACTAGACCACCAGTGCTCTCAATTGTACTGGAATGGTATAAACGGGAATGATAAGGCTGAAGCAGTTTTAATGAAAATATTTGATATCAAAAATGTTCGTGAAACAGTTCTCCAATAAGAGGTACCTGTATGGAGAACCTATACGTCAGAAGTACGGAATACGGCAGCCAATGGAAAGCGTGCCGCCAATTACACGACTCTCTTCTTCAATGATGCTATTCATAACAGAACCGTATAATTTGACAGCACACGCACAGATATGCGTGCAAATTGTATTAGCGACACAAAATCTCTTTTAGATTACTACTAATTTGTCAACATAACTGCTACTCCATTCATACAAAACTGTGGGAAACATTATGAAATTGAAAATGATCATATTTTTTTTAAAAGACACTACGTATTGCAACAAAGATTCACCTAGTTTTCGTCGTTAACTATTCATTATTATGTGCCGTGGGATATTCTTGAGGCATTGTTATGGTTCTGATTGGCGCATTCCTAAGGACTTGGACGGTTGGTGTACGATTCGATTTATGACTGGCCTTCGCGTCAGTTAACATGTTAAATAATATATCGAATGTAATTCAATATTCGTAGATCGTAGAGTCAGGATACTTGAGCCGAGCACTCGGCCGTCGCTTGATTGGTCATCCTAAATATTGTTGGAGCGATAAACTCGAAGCTGACCTGCGTGAGCTTAAAGCTGTTAACTGGCAGGAGACAGCAAAGGATAGGTGGCGAGTTCTCGTTTCGGAGGCCAATACCCAATTTGAGTCCCTGCACCAATGGAGTATTTAAGTAATGCAATCATATCAGCCTTTAATTGTATTAACAATTAATATTGTATAAACAATAATCGTCACCTGCTCTCAAGAAGTCTTTTATATACTGTTTGAGTGGTCCATGTAATAGTTTGGCAAAAAAAATACAGAAGGAAGATCATTCCACTACCAGCACGTATGAGGCAGGAAAGTAGAGTTGCGAGACACCCACACATCAATGAGACGTGGATGAGTATTCTTTCAATGTCGCTTTCGATGGTAGAACCACAAAGCAGGCATGAGGTCGAATAGTTCATCAGATCACTCTCCATTGTATAATTAATAGAAAACACAGCCCCAACTGATGTCTCGGTGCTGGCTCAGAGTTTTCGGCTTACCGCTAAGTTTAGGATCATCAATGACTCTTTTCTGACTTTTCTTTTTCAAAGCGAACCGATATCTCGGCTCAATGTTTCCAGCTCATAATGTTTTTGATACGATTAAGGTTGTATATATTAAATAGACTGAAGTAATAAGTAGGTATCTAAATCAATTTTGGTCCCATTTAGATGATGACATTTTCAGTAAGTAGGTACGCAACCTAACCCAAGTCAAAGTATCCTTATAAAACGCATTATTTTGTTTTGAATTTTACATTGTCTGAGTGCTTCTGACACTGCTCCATATCTTGAAGGCTCTATGTAAATTTTGGCGGACGAACTCCACACGTGTAGACTGCATGATTGTTTTACGCAACTTTGTTGCAGACTTGAAAAATATATACGGAACGGAAACTTGGCCACAATAATTTTGCACAACAATTATATCTTTGAATAATAAAAGGGTAGGTAGTTCTTTTACGTTTTAGAGACTTCAGTAATATTGAGAATTTTGCTTAAAAATTTTGTTTGTTAATAATGTTAACCTAAGTATACCATATATGTATGTTTTTCTACATTGATACTATCACCATCTAGTGCCGCTGCTTGTCGGACAGTCTATGCATTTGAATGATCACATATCCAACTTTGACAGCCGATACCGGTTTGTCTTTGACAGCAGACGACCACTGTCATATCTACTATCACCATTGAAATTGAAGCTCTTACAAATTATATTAGTTATTGAAGGATTATTTTTGGCCGTTTTGCGGAGTAAACATTGTGCTCTTGTATTATTTATTTTCCCGAGTTATTTCGGGTTTTATATGTAGCGTTTTATTCAAATAATGCTAGAGTTATTGACTCGGGTGTAAATAATTGGCATGAAAGTGTTTCTTTGTGATTCGAGCAAAAATAATCCGTATAATTATTTTATTATTTTATAATGAGTTACCAATTTTTATTAATTAACAAATGACGAACGACAACATACGACTTTGTGAGGTCTTACTATAAACAATCTAAACACTTGATATTGGAGCCAATTCGGTGCCAATATTGGTTCATTTCTAAAATTAGGAATTGTCTAATATATATTTAGTTAGTCATAGCATTTGTAATACTTATTCGGTTGAAACTATCTAACTAAATCAGGAACGCTTTATTATGTTAGATAACATTAAATTAGTATAAGTTGGTAGCAGCAGAATACCAAAGGTTAATTTGACTGTTCAAAACCTAATTTTAGCTAAAATTAGTTAGGTTGGTGCCAACAGAATTGGTGCCAACAGGCCATTGTCAAAATTGTCATCATATGACACATCCCATTAACGAAGAAGTAGTTATTGAAGTAACATTTCTCTTATGTAATTTCATGTACCCAATGTTTCATGTATTATTGTATAACCTAGACACAAGTGCACTAGTGTAGACAATTTAATATTACGTGTATTATGTTGCTTTGTTATTTGTATTTTCCAAATAAAAATCACAGAGCAATCCAAGAAAATCATAAACAGTCATTCTCTTGACGTTTAGAAAAGACAAATGTTGATCGACTGAAATTTTCTTGTGATGATATTATAACAAAACAAAAACGCATGACATTCGCAAAATTTACATCTTTCAGATGCCATTATTGGAAGAAGAAGAAGAAGCTTTTAAGCCCTTTCAAATCTATTATTGAAATAATGTGTAGGTGTATGTAGGTGCTCGACAATTTCGAAATACAGCATCAACATTCAGTCTAGTTTCCGGCAACTATTTCCCTAGCACGTAATAAAATTAAATACAGAGTAATTAACACTATGCATAAATGAATCTTTGATATGACTTATCGATGGGAGGTCTCTCCATTAAAATGTATTCGACTTGAACCCGTTAAATTACCAGTTAGGGTAATTTGAAATATTTTTCAACTTTCTATGTTGTAATTGGATTATATTACTTGTCCTTTCAAGGTTTTTATTAATTGTAATGTATTTCGAAATGGTTTATAAAGTAAACTTAATCACAGAATAGAGGTACAAATACAAGAACCGGACTCCACGAAAGCTTTATATAAATAGCGACTCTGGTTACGACACAACAAAGTGCAATTCAGCTTGAGCTAGCGCCTAACATTATATTTACCTACATAGTCTTTCTATCACGTATCTTTGCCCAACTGGTTGGGTTCGCCAATGTCCTTCGTTCAAAAAAGTTCGGAGTACGCCTAACCTGACTGTACTATACAACTGTACATTTTGGTAATATTAAATACTATGGTACCAACGAGTTTGGTAACGATTGTTACGTGTTCGATTATTTAATAATTTGACATAATTTATTAACCTTTATATAAGTCAGTGGAAATGGAGTTAATAAGGGTGGCTTATTAATTCAGTCCGAAGACATCCCTAAACATTTTGTTTTAAATGGTTAAAAAAAACTGTTAGCTTGATTTGAAGCTGAAAACATTCGTTTAAGTAAAAAAACATTAGAAATAAATTAAGAACTACCCATTCAGTCGAACGTATTAAAATAAGCCAACGACAATAGTTACCAATTAAAACGTTACGCAAATTACGCAAAACGATATCTGATTTATATTGCGTCCCATTCCGAAGCCTTTAATTACAATTAAGAGGTTTTCTTAATTGAAAATTGAAATAAATCGACCAGAAAATGTTAATGATAGATTGTATCATAACTTGACAGACTTCGATGAATGTTTTAAATATTAAATCACGAAAGGCTGATAAAAGCAACGGCCGTAATACTACGGCTGTTAGTACAGCGAAGACACATAGCACGTGAAACTGTTTTTAACAAAGATAATTTTAAAAATATTTTAAAAACTACAAAGAAAATCGACTTCATGGAATCGCTACCTACAGCTACAGCATTGAACAGCTACCCAGAGCTCATTGCCCAGAGGCTGGACACTGACTGTTTCTTTATGGAACACTGGACAAGAGTGTATATTGTACTCTCTTGACCAGTGTGCGATAGTTAGGGTTACTTTAATTTTAATTGTAATCGAATATGGACACTTTAATTATTTTTTGTAACTAATTTATAATGTAATGATGTTTGCAATAAACGTAATGAATGAATGAATGAAATGAACGAAATTTATTTGAATAAGACCGAATTGAGTACCGGAGCCTTTTTTTGAAGTCAGTTTAAGCTTTATATTACGCTTTTTAGTACTTTATAATTTTTAGAAATTCGTAAACTCTACTCACAGTGTTTCACAGGAAAGCAAAATATCGAAATTTCGTTTATATCACATATTTTTTCCAGTTATTTTGATTTAAAAACTAACTACTAAACCAATTTTTATGAAATTTCCTATGGGACCAATCGGGAAGTATATTCTACATTAAAAAGGTTTTATCAAATCGTTTTATAAATGACAGTTATAAGGTAACAAACATTAAAAAAAAAGAGAGCACATCAACAAAAATGTTTTGACTTTGGTTAACGTCACATACCTAGCTGCTGACGATCGTGAATCTGTGGTCGTGTACCGGAAAAACCGACTGTCCAAGCCACTCACGTACTATAGGTCGATTCCTACTCGTATGTGCGTCAGACAGGGTCACCCGCGAATGTCGTCATCAAACGAGTCCACCTGACCACTGGTCATTATTATCCTTACTGAATTCGGAAGCCTGCATTATGCATAGCCCAACACGTTCTTATTTTTTTAATTATTTTTGTTATTTTTTTTTATATGGTTCTTTATTACAAAAAAACCGGCCAAGAACGTATCGGACCATGCACAATGAAGGTGCATGGTTGGTTTATTGGTACACAATGAAGGCTTTCGAAGTCAATAAGGATAAGAATGACTAGTAGTCAGGTTCATAACCAATTCAAAACCAGTTAGCGGTAACAGAAAACACTATGTAGTATTAAAAATAGTATAGTAAAGCTTAAGTCAAAGTCAAAAGATGCTTTATTCAATACAATCACAAGAATCACTTTGAAACGTCATACATACTAGGTGAATTTAGGTGCAAATTTCTCCTAACCCAAGCCCGAGAAGAACCGGCAAGTCCTGATCTTAACGCATAATATATGTTTAACGAATATTTGTATCGAAAAATTGTTCAAGAAATCACCTAACTTTAAAAGACTTATCCAACGATACCTCACATGATGTGGTAAAAAAAAACAACCATATTTTACATGTAGGGAAGGTATATTTATAGTCTAGTCCATCCAAATATTGCCTGGCAGAGATCGCTATAAGGCAGCGATTAGGCCGGCCATTGTAATGAATTTTATTGTAATTGTTGTTTATGTAACTTTGTAGTCAATAAATAGTTATCTATCTATTAAGATATTTAAAAATAATATATATAGGTTTGAAGGGCTTATTACCGTGCAAAACTTCATTAAGATAAAACTAATAGGCTATGTGTAAGTTATCTGGTTAGGAGTGGATAAGCAGACAGACAGACAGACAAAACGGATATTTCAAAACATTGAATCCTAGTCCTTGTGGACTTCGGAACCCTAAAAACTAGAAAAAAACGTCGCACGCGCGGAACCAATATCAGTATTATAATAATTACTAAAGCACCTATAAACTATTACGTTTGCAATAATCGGTATCGGCAATTACTCCAAATGGCATCGAAAAGTGTGACGCAACGGCCATTTTCGCGATTACTCACGCTCAATAGGAGTTTTTGACTTATTGTTGAAGATCACGAGAGTAGCTTGATTTGTACTATTCAGTGCAAAAGTGTGATCTAAAAGTATGTATATAAATAATGCTACACATTTCACCATATGACTGATATACAACTTATAAATATATATTTGTAAATAGATTCATATATTTTTAGATAGATTTTAGTTAAATCGTAAAGGTACCTATAATACATATATATTCTAGTGTGGGTATCATAGCTAATCAAAATTACCAACCAGTAAGCGCAGTAAGCCGTTTTCATCGTCACCATCGAAAAATAAGCAAATTTATATTTATTTACTATTTACTGTTATACAAAGAAATATTTTCCTTTTTTTTCATTTTATTTAAAAAAACGCGCAGACACAACTATTTGCAGATCGTATAAACATTTGTCAAGCCGCGGGAATCGACCCTGCAACCATCTGTGTCTCAGGCTGGCCTTTGCCAAATACACCACAGTACTCGTCAACAAAGTAATTATTATTATTGTTTATATTGTAAAATGTATCTCATGATAACATATTAGTGTTAAAATCTGTTGTTATCTTGATATTAGAATGAGAAGGACAAACCATATTTTAACAACGCGTTAGCTTATTATTAAACAAAATAAGTGTCAGGTATCATATTAACAAAGATTTTTAATATGCATTTGTAAATGATGTTGATGATTGGTTATTGTCGAGTGAAATTTTCCGCGCAAGGTAATTGGAAGAGCTGTGTTCAAAAGCATTATGACTTCGATTGTACCTCTTATTGCAATCGCAAGTGATGTCTCAATAAGGTGTTCTTTCTCTTTTATTTTTATTATTGTAATACTTTTTACCTCCTCACCTTCAATCTTAGCCACTTCAATTTACGTTAATACCAATATTTTTTCTTTACTTCTAAAAAGACAAACCTCTGTGGCGTAGCGGGCAAATGTTTTTCCCAGCGCGGGACAAATTTTTGAATTACACCTGCAAGTATTAGTAATTATATGTATAATTTATATGTATTTAAAAAAATAAATTAGTATATATGTAGTCTATCAGTCATGGGGTAGCACATGACTGATATACTACATATATACTAATATAACCCAAGCTCTGCTTACTTTGAGGCCAGACGATGCTGTGTGAGATGTCTTGCATTATTTCTTTTTATTTATTAAAAATTTACTAAAAAAAATTATATAAGTGGTATATCAGTCATGTACCCATAACACAAGCTCTGCTTACTTTGGGGCCAGATAATGCTGTGTAAAGTCCGGCATTATTTTTTAATTTAATTTATGAAATAGGTCACTTGTAAACCAAGCATATTCCGATGGTGTAAACTTGTAACCCGAAACATTGTAACGTCAAATTAACTCGATCATAACAAACAAAACACAATAAAAAGTCTAATGTTCGCTTGGCATTCATGTGTGTGAACGCATTTTACAAACAATCGGATTCCCAAGCCGATTGCGATCGTAAACTTGACTTACGCAATAGGCCTGGAAGATGCATGCTTCAGAATCAAGAGATCTTTTTTGTTCTTCTTTTTCTACGGCTGCGTGTGAACAATATGAGTGTAAGGAGGTCTATAGGTGAATCGGTAACTTGATAATGACAGGGTAATAGTGATAATTGAGAAAGGTTGCGTTACATTGTTACTTGCTGTGAAAAGTGAGATGTTTTGAACTCATTGTGATATTATGAAGATTTGTGTCCAAGAGGGATTTAAATTGGGTTGGCCATTGCCACTCAAAATACCACGACAATAGAATTATTCTTGGTCGTCTTGCGAAGCAAACGTTGCGCTCTTATTTTATCTATATTTTTCGAGTTATTTACGGTTTTATTAGTAATTTTGGTGTGTTTATTTAAATAAGGCTAGAGTTTTTGACTCGGGGGTTAATAATTGGAATAAAAGCTTTGTGTTACTTTGTGATTCAATCAAAAATAATCCTTACAATTATTTTATATGAAACACTATTATAAATTAAATAACAAATGACAAACGACAAGATACGACTTTGTGACATACTATAAACAATATAAACACTTGACACTGGCAGAATTGTCTTTATTATGCATAATGCTATTTACGAAGAAGAAAAAGAAAACCGCGACAATAAAACAAATACATAAATAATGCATTTATAATAGACATAATAGACATTTTACAGAGCATCATCTAGCCCCAATGTAAGCATAGCTTATGTTATGAGAACGACATATCTAAACTACATAAATATTTTAGTAAATACATATATACAAAAACACATAGACCCGAGACAAATATTTGCAGAACATATGTCACAGAGGTTAAACACAAGAATTGCACAGGACAAAAGAATATATGTATGTTTATAAAGAAAAGAAAGCTATGGTGATACAGGCTTCGGACGATGATGATCTTACCCAGCATCTTTCTCAGTAGATATTAATCTGCTTAACTGCCCGTATCTTTGACTGACACTTTATTACGCAAGACTGCCCTTCTCAATCTTAAGCAGCTTCAAACCGCCCACATAGGACGTACAAACAGGTCTAGATAAATCTAAATCTGCTGTAATGTGTGCCAGTGAGATCATCTCTTTTCCTTGACTAGTTGACACATCAACTTAAATGTGTCGTTATTAAATGCATACGCCATGAAACGTGTTTAAATTGATTGTATAGTAGGATTCAATATAAAAGACCTACGGCCTAGATCCACTTTCTGTTGGCGTTCATGATGGCGAATCTACTTCTTCTTCCTATAATAGCATCTATCTTGTTGTAAATTTTGCCAGTATCAAGTGATTGTTTGATATTAAAGTTCTAGTCGATTGTCATTTGTCTATTTTAAACGACATCGCGGAATGACCGTCTAGAACTTTCTCGTCTCGGGATTCCTCCTCGTTCAAATCACATTGCAACACTTATAATTCAATTGCCCATACTTGGGCTATGAAGTCACAATTTATTGATTAAAATTCCGCCAAGATTACTGAATAAAACATGCAATAGCACGAAAAAAATATGAATTTAGAAGGGCTATGTTACTTCATGAAATGACAAACGAAGAATCAGCGGAAAATTTATTGTGTGGTTAATATTATGACAGTGGCTTGTGATTAGTCTCGTGACTGATGTATGGATGCTGCGATCATTTCATTGCTGCTGTCAAGGGTGAGGTATTAGTCCCCTGACAGTCAAAATCTTTTTACTTTTACTTGATAATTACGACGACCTCTGTGGCGCAGTATGCCAAGGCACGGCTAAGATGCAGAAGGTTGCGGGTTTGACTCCCGCCGTGGGACAAATGTTTGTATGATTTGTAGGTGTTTGCAATAATTTATTTACAAAAATGTATTTACAAAAAAATGTATGTAAGTAGTATATCAGTCATGTGGTAACATGTGGTAACATCGCTCTGCTTACTTTAGGGCTAGATGTGAAATGTCTGGCATTATTAATTTTTATTTATTACATATTAACTAAAAAGTACCAATTTACAAGTACCAGTAATGTACATACGTACATTAAATGCGAACTTATCCTTATTAAAAGTTTTATTCATTTGCATAATTATGTTTTAAGCTTATTTATTTCGTGCTTTTATTTTATAAGTATTTATTATTATTTTTATATCACTTTTGACATTGAGTCAACATGGACTTACGACATATTTTGTTTTTGGTATGATAAATTTAATTGTCTCAATTAATACCAAATTAGTATGGATACATAAAAGGAGACGATTATGTGTGTTTTATTTACTATGTTATCATCTTCTAAATTAGTATATTTACATTACACATTTGCAAGAATCAAATTTTCTGATTGACGATATATTAATTTTTACCTAATTTTGAGGTCATAGTTGTGAATTATTTATTCTCTGTAGTTTACTTGCGGTTTATTTAATTAGTGTGCTATAAAAAATAATGTTCGTATATTTTTTTTGCAAGACTTTCCAAAATAAAAGCACTATGTACTTTCTACATCGTATTTAGTTAGACATGTGATCTTATCATAATCAATGTTTAACTAACCAAACACCCGTATTATTAAAATCATTATTTATAATTAAGTAGGTATGTTTATTTTAGACTTATTATGATGCTAAGAATTAATCTTCTTAGCCTTAGGCATCCTAACCGACTCCGACAGTGGAAGGCGGAAATCCGCTCACAGAGAAAGGTGCTCTTAATTATTTTATTTAATGGAATAATAAACATGATGGATTAAATATAAGACGTATTTTGGCTTGATGTTCTTCTAAGGTGGCAGAAATCTGTAAGGTTTTTGATTTTCTGCAATTTATTTGTAGAATTCGTTTGTATTTAGGCGGTGAGTTAGTCCTAACGCGGTCAGATATCAATAAGTTATCACTACATAGTATAAAACAAAGTTGCTCTCCGCTGTCTGTCTGTCCCTATGTATGCTTAGATCTTTAAAACTACGCAACTGCTTTTAATGCGGGTTTTTAATAGATAGAGTAATTCAAGAGGAAGGTTTATACGTATAATACATGCATAATATAGTAGATAAACACTCATAATTTTAGAGGTTTCCAATGTGGTGTCGTAAATAAACGTAAATAAAAAATAAAATCGTAAATAAATAAAATCATATTTTTGCGCTGTCTGAACCCTACGAGATAGATCAAAATCTACAAACAAGTCCGCGATGGTATATGTCTATCTCTTAGGGGTAACCATTCTGTAGTATAATTAGTAACAGCATTGCACCTGTGCGAAGCCGGAGCGGGTCGCTAGTTATACATATATAATGTTTATAGACATAGATAGAACCTACATTTTGAGATCACGGGTTTTACTCACGTATTATTTAGTCAGTTTTGTCAATGCGAATCACGCGAGAGTAAAGAAAACATGAGGAAACCGGCAAATCGTAAAACTTAAAAAATTCGAAGATGAGCAAAGTTCACGAAAGGAGTCTCTGAGGAGCACTTTAATTCATTCACCACACTGGTTTGAAATAATAAGAGACACGGTAAGAAGAATAAGCACGAGGAAATAAGTGAGCCGCGGTTCAAACTCATCCGGATGAAGATTCTCTAGCTAGATGAATCGAAACAGTGCCGGTGCCAAAATAAAGCGGAAATAAAAAAATAGTTTCTCAAACGTTGTAGTACATTTTACGAACGTTTTGAAAGTGAATTATTTTTATCTATTTCTAATGTATGTTTGTTTATGTTGTGAGACTTTTTTATAAGCTATTCATAAAAAGCTTTAGTTGTTTAATTATTAAAAATACTGTAGGTTTTTTATAACACACTGTTGGTTTTGGCTATCTCAAGTGCTAGATTTCAGAATGACCTCAGACATTCGACTGCACATTATGAAAATGAATCTAAAAATTATACATCTCGGTCTAAACCGTCTGTGCATTTTTTACTATCTGAATTTCATCTGAAGCAATTTACCTACTTGAATGCAGAATATATCGAATTCCCTTGAATTTTGATCAGCTATCTGTGTCTACGTCCAATATAACTGTCCTTTAAAATAACCGATTCTAGACCGTTTTCTATACTTTTAAAAGGTTATACAGGCTAAAATAGCGTGGCAATGTGACGTTTACCCCCAAAATAGAATATTTTATCGTCTGCATGCAGTGATTCATGTGTCTGCACCAGTAGACGAATACAATTGTACTTTCGCGGTGACACTCATTTTTTGACGTTGAACGCTCGTTTCTCATGTTGGAATTACAACTTTTATGTCTCGCATTATTTAACTGGAAAAACCACTGATACTTTTACAAGAAACAGCAAGTATGAGAAATTTAAACTCCTGTGCCTAAAGATGTCTCTACATTAACTGGAACGCAAAACGAATTATAATAATATACAAGTATTGGTAATGTATAATATGTATGAACATATTTAAATAAAAGTATAAGTAATCTATTAGTCATGTGGTACCCATAACTCAATTTCTTTTTACTTTGGGGCCAGATGATGCTGTGTGAAATGTCCGGCATTATTTATTTATTGGTTGACATTGCACACAACACCATTTAGCCCCAAACTAAGCATTGCTTGTATTATGGTGACCAGATGACTGATAAAATGCTTATATTTTAAAATACATACTTATGATAACACTGAGACAGAAAAAACACCTAAGTTCATCACACAAATGTTTTACCTGGGAGGGAATAGAACCCCCACCCTACAACGCAGTTAACAAGCTAGTCTAATTTCACAAATGTTACATGTAACGCAAAACTAATGTATTTTCTTTGAGAAAACTTTAATATCACTGTAAGGATATTTACTATGATTTGTGTGAGCTATAATAAACGAAGCTCTTAGTTCATTCTGATGCCCTACGCTTTCATAGATCTTGCCTAACGAACACAACAGAAACTAACTTCATAACCATCAAACAACTCGTCATTTATCGCTCCCATTCGTCAACAATAACTGTCTTTTCTAAACAACAAATCGGTCGCTAAATAGCAAATACCACTTATAACCCGCTTTCTAACAGTTTAAGAGAAGCTCATCAGTGGTATGTCAGTATAACAACAGCTAGAGTTATCTAGTGCCAATAATTAGAAATAGTGATGTGCTGGCCCTTCTACAAAATCCGTAGTTCCGGATACGGATATCTATATATATATAAATAAATCCCTATTTCTCTTGGTCACGGCAACACGGCTAGAGGCGTAAACGACTAGACCGATTTCGCTAATTCTTTATTTGTTGTGTTTGTTATTGTTAGAAGGATCTTATGAAAGAAAAAACTAAGAAGATAGCGTGTAAAATTTGAAAATGAAATAAAACTTAACGACGATATTAACTTTTATAATGTAACCTTAGCGCTTTTGACAATATAAACATTTTACCTTATGGCGTTTGACTTAACTATCAGTTATTGGACAGTTATACATTATACCAATTTGAATTAAATATTCATAGTTAAGAGAGGACAACGTCTGTCGGGTCAGCTAGTTATATATAAAAATCAATTGTCGTGCGCTAGTCTTGCAAAAAGTCGAAATGTCTCGACAGATTAAAAAAAACAATTTTTTTTTGGTTCGTCTCAATACTGGGGTGGTTTATGTAATACAAAGTTCACAGTTGTAGAATACACCCTACTGATATTATAAATGCGAAAATAACTCTGTCTGTCTGTCTGTCACGTTTTCACGCCTAAACCGCTGAACTGATTTTGATGAATTTTGATATAGAGATAGATGGGACCTTAGAGAAGGACATAGGCTACTTTTTATGTAGGTACCAAGCCCGCGAAGCCGCGGGCAGCACCTAGTATACAGTCACCTAGTACCCAATCAAACAGTTGTGCCATATAAGGACTGTTAAAAAACTATCTATAAATAGCTTAACTGATCCAGCTAAATAGCTTAACTGAACAATCTGATTACTGACAGATTGCAGCGTCCCCAATACATTAGCATTTTTTTTTCTGTTGCAATATAACTTGGTATATGAATTTGATTTTCCTATGATCTGAATAAGTTGCGCTTTTTTTAACGCTTTTTAGATAGTTCAACTGTTTCACATGTATTTTGAAATGTCTAGAAATTTAGCTATTGTAATAATTATTTAAAATCATGGACTGGCATGTTTTATTTCTTATCGTGATAAATATGTATAATTCCATTACTACAACAACTCAGGTAGTCTAACAACACTTTAATTTGTATTTAGGTACTTGATTTATATACGCGATAAACTCAAAAACTACCAAACGGATTTTCATACGGTTTTTACCAAAAAACGGAACCAATGAACAAAATCACCCGTGCGAAGCAGGAGCTGGTTCTAGTAAAGAATAAAAATAAACTTAGTTAGACAATGCCGCAACCGTCGAAGTCAAACTTTAAATACGGAAACGCCTCCCGATTTCTTTAACCCGTAATACACGTCACATCACTAATTAGAAACAGGCTGGCAATTATATGCAAATGCGGACTGCGACAAGCTGGCTCGTTTTGAAACTGTGCATTTTGATGTCACACCTACCCGTCGTTATTAGACCAAATGATCCCACTCAACAAAGCATTGGTGAGGAAATAGTTTCATAGTAAATAAACATTGTAGCGTTTTGTTATAATTTCTAAATGAGAATGGTTTTTCTCTATACATTTTTCTTGAGAAGCTTTTTTTTTTGATTTTATAAACCAGTGCACCAAATTCAAATACAAAACTTTCTTTATATAATAAAATCACAAGGACCACTTTGAATCGTCTTCTTAAATGCTAGTGAATCTAGGTGCTGGTTCCACCTAACCCCAGTTCAAGAAGAATCCGGCAAGAAACTCGTCGTCTTAACACTTTTTTGGATGATCCTTGCCAATTTTGTTACGGATGCCGAGTAGAGTTGGAGCAGATCCATCCCAAGCATTTTTATCATGTAAATAATAACCAATTTAGGAAACTATCCGCTACCAAAAAATACAATATATTATTTAACCTTAGTGTTTCAGAGTAAAAAAAACCTGGTAAGCAAGTGCAAATGAATGAACAGAAACAAAACAAAGCGAAAGTACTTAAACTGAAACTAGGAAAGTAAGGCAATTTTATCTACTTTACTAACCTACATTAACATCTATACAGATGAAAAAATAAAAACATCATAAAAGTTTTTCGGGCAGACGATTCTTTGAATTTTGCAATGTCGCTAACGGTGTTAACTTTTAAAGAAGCTGTACCAACTACGTAGATATTAAAACGCGTAGAGATGTAGATAAAAACCTGATTTTTGTCGCTGGCAACTGATCGATATTAAAAGCGGACATACTCAGTTATTAAGCTCTATGTATAGCCAGCGGAGAAATTGCCTCTGCGCTACGACATCAAATAGAAAAATACCTACCAATTTTCTTGAGTAACACTAACGATCTCTGTGACGCAGATGGTTGCGGGTTTGATTCAAAACATTAGTCGAGAGACTAATGTTAATAATATGATCTGCAATTATTTGTCTCTAATCGGGGTGTTTTTCTTTATATAATATATTAACAAAAAACATATATAAGAAGTATATCAGTCATGTGGTGCCTATAACACAAGCTCACTTACCTTGGAGCCAGATGATCCTGTGTGAAATGTCTTTCATTATTTATTTATTTATAAGTTGAATATGAGCCCTGTGGTTCATAAATCACAAGCTCCGCTTACTTTGTGGCTAGATGATGATAGGTGAAGTGTATATTAATTATTAAATATTTATTATATTATCATTATGTATTAAAACTAAAATGAATTATTTAAAATAAGGATATATGTTTAACCCTAAGTGTCTTACGTCGGCATGCTTTTGTCATGTTATAATAATATTTTTATATAGGTTGACCAACTCTCATGCGTTTTTCTTCGTAGCGGTCAAGTCCGCTGCTTTAATGTAGCAGTTCCCACAGTTAAGTCCGTTTGATGTACGTAGTAAAGCAGACATGTATATCTTATAAAACGATACGCACTTTTTCTGTACCAGTGAAAGCGAAATTGTTTAATTAGTTTTTTTACAGTAGAGATGACACAGCACTTCGATTCTCTTTTTATCGAAATGCAATCTACAATTGCAGTGTGAAACGATGTACGCAATAAGAAAAGCGAATGTGATTGACTTTTGGGACACAAAAAATGTTGAGCGAGCATGGTTTTCATTTCACCAAGTTAATACTCTACCTACATTTTTATTAATTAAAGTGTTAAGTGATATATGTTAAATTATTAAGTTTGCTCAATCACTTTACATGGAATTCATAAAAACGGATGTTAGAAATAATCTTATTAAAAAGTACTATAATCATGGATTTAAAATTAATTTGTGCACTACTCAACGCCATTTGTTCAAAACACTCTATTAAACGTCATTTTGGGATTATAGTTCATTGTTTTTTGTCACATTGATTTTATCTAGTACCTAAATATTAAACTTATTACTAAGATAGCGCATTACCATTTATTATAAACATTTAAAACACAACCTAATAGAGATTCCTAATTTTAAGAAACACCTGTCTTTTGTAACACCTGAATTCACAAACAATAAATGAATATGAATATGAATGAATATGAATACAATTTTTCGTAATTAAGCCGGTGCGGTGTGTCAAAGTTTTTAATTTTAAAATCTTAAATTTAAATAAATATCAGTGCTAAAGAAACTGTTAAAACTTTTGCGTAAGTATAATATCCTTTTTATATCCCCATCCAAAGATAAAAGCAATCTCGCGAATTCAGGTGCTACATTTTTTTGGTAGCCAACGCCGATGGCGAATGTCGTTTAAGGAGCTGACACATGTGAGAAATACATTTTACGATATGTTACACGTTTTAAAATCGGCACCGATCCAGTTTTAGTGTAATCTTTGCGAGACGCTTTTTTACTCGATTAAAACTCGGCGCATTTAGTAAATCGAAGCATTTGAAACATTTAAGTTGTAAGTCTCTTATATTGATAGGGAAACTTTTTGGTGGTTTTAGTACAAGTACTATATATAAAAAAGCTTGGTGTGTAGTTAAGGCATCATCTGTTTTTTAGAATACATTAAATAACTGGACAAATATTTAGTACTATTCCGCCAATCTTACTAAATATTGATCCATTTTTTTTATTGATATATTTAATGTGTTGTAATGGATTTCCGCAAAGTCATACCTGAATCAATTACCTATGTTTTTTAGAAACAAAATTAAGCTTAAAAAGAAGCTTTCATTTTATACAATTCAATGTGTGTGTAAGATCTAGCACCAAGAATATGAAAAATAATATATTTAGTATATTTTCACTACGCTTGTTGCACATATATTTTCTTTGTATTAAAAATAAAAAGACATCCTTAAAAAAAAAAAACTCGAGAACATTGATAGTTATATCGAGTCTACGAACACAAAATTGAAACTCGAGCAAAAACATAGCCGTCGGCGGACGACAACTTGGTTTTCATAAAACTGCTTTACTTTCTGCTTCACTAGGTCGAATAATCATATTTTTTATCTTATTTACAACATAACAATGAGTGAAAAGTGTAGTGAAAACGAACCTTCACTTACTTTTTATTGCCTAGGGCTAGGTCAAGAAAAAAGTTCAACAAAAATTGACATCAATACGGCTTTGAAAAAAAGTTGAATGAAATAACAATAAATAAAAGAACAGAGTTAAATGTATTCAAATTAATGTAAAGTATCAATTTAAGGAAATGATGATGGCTCATTAACGCTCAATAAATTAGGATTAAAATCGCGGTTATCATAAAAATCGGCTTTGTATTGTTTGCGGTCGTTGGTATTATAAATTGATGACTTTATTTGTTCCTTCCTTTTAAGTTATGCACATTTGTGAGATATTCTAGATATTATAATATTTTTTGCAGTTAAATTTATTTGGAGTAAGTTTTTAAAGGCCATATTTAATAAATATGTTTAAGAACTTATAATATTAATAATTATATTATGACAGTTTCGAATGACGAACTTTCATAATCTATGCATGTTTCGATTTGAGTTTGAGTATTGTTTTTGGAATACCGCCCCTAATTTCTTGCTTATTTATCAGCCACATCAAAACATACTACGTTCTTATAGATAAAAATATACTGTGCATAATTAAATAAGACTTACCTGATTTAAAGAGAACGTGATACAATTTCAGGTTGTCCTGAATAAATCAGTTTCAGTTCCAAGACAAAAAGCACAAAACGTTAAAGTTAAAATTATATAATCCTCATAAAACAATATCTATCACAATATCGGTTTCACTTTCAACACACTGGACAACGTCAAAGCACTTTAAAGTCAAGACGCGTTATTAACACCGAGCACTTGAGTTGTAAAATATTAATTCCATCACAGGGGGTTGATTTTTTTATAAAGTCCGCGCGAGCTTAATGCTACGGAGCGACGTACACGCGTGCGCAGTTCTCCGTGGCATCGCGTTATCAGCGCGAGCGGCGCACCGCGCGACAACAACAGAACTTGAGAGCCGATCTCAATAATAACAAGAAAAGAAAACGGTCCAGTTTCAGTGAGGCTTCCGGATGGGTCGCGGGCGCAGGCTGTACCGCTCGCACGCGAACGCGCTCTCTTTGTCTAACGGTACAGTGCGAGTGATATCGCCTCGCCAGTCGCAAGTGCAACGCTGCCCTTAGCGGACGGAGCTTGAAGGCTCTTTCTGCTTTACATTTACGATATCGGCAGTTGTCATGAATGTTGCGAATTAATGAAGTAGCTTATGGTTAGAACGATACTTTAAAATTTTTTAAGGGTTTTAAATTTTTTGACTATGGTTTTTTATATTTACCCAACATAAGGGGAGGATTTTAACAAAACAACTTTTTTTTTAGTCTTGGTCATGTTACTTAACGCGAGGTTTAAATGTATAGCATAAATGTTTTTTAATATAATTAACATGCTCCAAGAGCGCGTTGAAGTCTTTTGTATGATCTCATGAATAATAAAATTTGGGTAGTGATTCAGCAGCATTATTCATATAATCAGTTATATTTAATTTCAATGGAATAAAATCAATAAGTCGTATAATTTCAGTGTAGTATATACCTAACCATTATTTTTAAAGATAAGCACTATCTTGGTCATAATAAATTTCCGAATGAATCTTGAGAATGGATCTTGATCAAACACTGTGAATCCTCCTGAGGCCCTGTGCGGTACCGAAGCCTTATTAAAATGCAATGAAAATCTTGACATTATCTTTTTTCACCAGAATCGGTTAAAATCTGAGAGGTACCTTATTAATACAGGATGATCTTTATAATGATCAGATGATATACATTATTTTCGTAAATGATATACGAGTATGTGTCGTATATATTTTTATATTTTATATCATAGAGCCAAAGTCTCACCGTTCGTTGTCACGAAAAACGAATTGCGCGGCATGTTTTAAATATTCGTATCATAAAAAATACATGAAAATAATTCGTAAGATATATATATATGAAAAATCTTTCGGATATTTGCTATCTTAGACTTAATTTTTGGACAAACCTAGCTATTTTTCCTTTTTATACAGGGAAATTTGTGAAAGGTAACCTGCCTAGTAACTTTTATGTTTCTGTGTAGTGCTGGAAAGGCTTGCAGATTTTTTATAAACAATAATATCCCTTAATGTTAAAACTAAACAAATTTTTGAATTAGAGAGCGACCTTTTTTTATTTATTAACTTTTTAAAACCAATCTGGCACAAAAGTTTAGCAGTTGACAACAACGATTTCGATCAACTAGCCTGCTTGTTAATAAATGGTCCGTTTTCGAACATGTGGACACAAACAAAAGGTGAATCGTGTGGTAATATTTATTTCAATGGTATAGGATACATAATGCAATGACACGTTATTCTTATTTTATTAAACAGTCTACCCAGAATACAGTTCATACACGGTGGATGTGAATTTCAACATGCTTTGGACGATTTTTCGAGGAACTGATTATTGTATTGTTCCACTTTGCAAAAATGAACCGATAATTTGCAGTTATGTCTTTTAAATTGGCGCATTACGTAAATCGGTGTTGCAGGTCGTAAAAACATTTATCAGAAATAGCAGCTAAATTATTATAGGGCTGTTTATTCTCGCTAATTGTTAGCAACCCTAGGTTCTGAAACAGAAGATAAATATAATAATAATTGCTTTTGCTTCACTTGCTGGTGAAGCCCAACCTAACAATACTGGGGCGCTCCATTAGTAGAACAAATCTATAAACAAATAATAATAATATAATATTGATGGACAATGCACACAACACCATCTAGCCCCAAACTAAACATAGCTTGTTTTATGGCAACCAGATGACCGATATAATACTTCTATATTTCAATTACATATGTTTGATAACAACCAGACACAGAACAAATACTAGGTACTTTAACGACCTCTATGGCGCAATGGGCCAAGGGCCGGGTGAGACGCAGAAAATTGCGGGTTCGACAAATGTTTGTATGATCTGCTAGTATTTGCCTCTGGTCTGGGTGTTTCTATGTATAATAAGTACATATGAATTTACAAAAAAAGAAAAAAAAGTATTTATATAGTATATCGGTCATGTGATACCCATAACACAAGCTCTGCTTACTTTGGGGCCAGATTATGTTGTGTGAAATGTCCGGCATTATTATTAATGTTCATCACACAAATATTTGTCCTAGGAGAGTTTCGATCTACAACATGAAAATGAAATATGATCAGCAATGTGGATATTATATAAATAGTAGTCAAAATGTACCTATACATATTAAAACTTCAAAATTAAATCGTTGAGTTTTTTTTTATTTTTTTTTTCGTTTTAGGAAAACTTACAGTTATGTACCTACATTGTATGTACATTGTTAATTATGAAATACATAATATATGGAAGGCTTATATTTTATAGAGGGTCAATTAAAAGTTTCCACTTGTTGTTAAAAAAATAATATTACTTATATTATTAGTAGAAATACAGTAGCAGACGACGGATTCTAGAAAATCAATGATTATATGAGATTTTAACTAAAAATAAAACAAAACAATTATATATAATGAGTAAACTACGATTGAATTACCAAGAAGAATTTATCATTGAGTATACGCTTAAACTTACTTATTGGAGTGTTGAAAATGTCAATGTCAATGTTTGCCTTTGCCAAAGAGTTGAACGAAGAGCATGCTCTAATTATGAAAGCATTTTGCCTATAATTCGTTTTGGCATGCTGAACGTGTAGAGTTATAGGATTTCTTAACCCAATCACAGTGCGCAGTTCCAATAGTTCGAGCAACTCGGGGCAGTCAACTGTACCATTCGCTATGCCCATGAGGTATGACAAATCGGAGATACATATACGTTAAAAAAGAGGGAAAAAATGAAATTTGCGACATCTTGTCTTATAATCAGGAAGGTAGGTATTGGCGCGAAACTGTAAATAACGTAAAAATCTTTTTTTAATACCCTCTAACCTAGTAATATAGATGTCATAGCATGGGTCCAAACCTGAGAAGCGTGTTCAAGGTGACTACGAACGTACGCGCAGTACAGGATTTTAAATGTTTTTATACTATTGAATTCAGAGGACGTTCGGAAAACGAAACCAAGTGCATGGGACACCTTACATACAATATTGTCAATATGGTCTTTGGAGACGAGCTTACAGTCAAAGACTATGCCTAGATCTGTGATGGTATCGTATGGCATGGTATAATTTTCAATTTTAAGTTGTAGTATAATTTATAAAACCGATATAGGTTTTTTTGTGATGTTATTTTATACATCAATTATTCTCTTCACAAAACAGCATGTATTAACTGCCTTAATACTGGCCCAAGTAGGGACCAAGTCAAGGTCTTGGAAGATTCACTTTATTTGTTCTTAAAGTTATTTAACGCGCACGGACCTTAACTACGTATTAAATAAACAATATGTCAACACCGAAATATTTTGCATTGCTTTTGTAAGTGGGTCTTTACTGTGACGCAAAAGTCAGTGAAAGGGACATTTATTTGACGGATGTAAATTGTTTTTAACATATAACAAAAATAATAACTCACTATGTATACAGAATCGTATCTACCAAGATCAAAATGATATGGTGTAAGTAAAAAAACATGTAGGCTAAGTGTAATTACTGATAATTTTGCACTGATAATTTTGCTATAATTACTTAACTTTGAAAATAAACTTTTAGTGACACGGCAATAGCATATTATTATCGCGTTTTCAAAATATAATACTCAATTTTAATTTATTTAAAAAAAATACCCGGATATTTTACACAGCATCATCTGGTCCCACAGTAAGCAGAGCTTGAAACACTCCGATCAGAGACAAATACTTGCAGATTATACAAACATTTGTCTCGCGGCGTGAATCGAACCCGCAACCTTTTTCGTCTCGTCTGTGACCTTAAAGCGCCACAGAGGTCGTCTAATTTAAAATAACTTAGGTGCGTTAAATACATTTTCGTTGAAATGATTATAAAACTCATATCCTTGGGAGGTTGAGACTCAGGTTCATTAAGACATTACAATTAAATATAATCTCTTACGAAAATATTGCCACGAAGGCAATATCGAAATTTATAACGATATCATTGATTAAAACTGTAATTCTTTCGGCTAATTAACAGAGACAGATCATGAGTAAAATGTCAAACGTAATTCATGAAAATTATACCTATATAAAAAGTGGGCAATCCGTGTGTTGACATAATAAATCATTTCACGTTTGTGCGGTATTCTGTCGCACTTTCAGGCTCAATTATTTTGTTTTTTGATAATGATGAAATAATTTTGTTTTGCAGACTACCCACATCGACTACTAGTTATGTACTATATGGAAACACCGTGTTTTGATTCATCTAGATTCTAGAGAATCTTCATCAGGATGAGTTTGACAAAATGATAAAGTAAAAGCCGTGTTTATCAAAATGTAAAGCTCATTTAGTTAAGGTTTTATTTTGATTAGTATAAACCAAAAGTGAAAACCATTTTGTTTTTTTTTCAATTATTATCTTTATCTATTTCACAAACACAAGTGTTACCAGCCGTTAGCACCGGATAGACACGACGGACACTGTTTTTTTACATTCTGTTTTGTTACAATTATTATAACCATTATAACGCATCAAAATCATTATAGCCCGTCAATCAAGTTCGGTATCGCGATCGCCTTGAAGTTAAAAAAGAACAGTCTTTAATGGATAAGGTATCTTAAATTTTATGTGTAAATAATTTACTTGTTACTGAAAAAGTTACTACAAGTAACTTTTTCTATTGATTTTTAAATGAAAACATTAGATTTGTTTGGCTAAGTAATTATAGTCAAATAAATCCAAATCAACTTATTACCTATTAAAAAAAATGTTAGGGTTACCAGTTGAAACGCTTAAAACAGAAGATTTCAATGCCCATAGATACATTTTTAGAATCCCGTACCTCAACAGGAAAAGAGAAATGATAATCAGATCAATTCGTTGGTCTGTTACCACTTTTTCATGATCTCATAAAAAAAAGATAAATGGTGACATTATAAGCGAGTAATATTTGCATAAAAAAACATTATTTAGCGTGTGCTTTAAAAACTATTGATGATACATAAAATAATGCACCAACTGTACTTCTCATTATGAAAAACATAAAAATACAATTGTTTTTACTATTAACTATCTAACTAGTATTGTATATGTACAGAATTAAGTACAAACGCGCGGACAAAGTTACGGGTGTTTCAGCTAGTATAAATTTTAATAAATAAAAAAATCAAACAAATGAAAGAAATTAAAAAATACGGACATTTATGCTCCTTATTTTGACACTCACATATATATTGGGCACGGGAAGTACCCAACACTTTTTACTCTTTCACGTTTTACTTAGAATAATGAAATTTGGCAAATAAGGTTTCACAGCAAAAGTTAAAGTTAAAAGTAAGGAAAATATCCCAAGAACTCTTAATTCTTGTCTAAAAATTCTTGCAATCATTATACAATTATTTTGTTCACTATCGCCAACATATTTGGATATAAAGAATTTACCGTACGAGTAGGTATATTGATGTATAGGAAAATATTTCTCAATTACAAACATAAGTTGGTTCCCTACTTTGACTTTCAAGGAACCTTCGGCGCACGAGTCAGATCCGCTCTTGTCCTGTTTTTTAACTACAAAATTGCGCCACTAATAATATCTTAGGTACGCGTCAATGTGGACTTGAGTAGCTAATTATTTAGAATTCCGTCTAACTAGTGCGTATTGAACATTGTATATAATACAGTGCGTCATTTCATACACAACTCAATCAACTCACAGAACCACTTAGACAACATAAATAGGTTAGTTAGTACCTACATTTTAAAAGTTTGATATGTAATAACGTTTTAAAAACTAAAAAGAAAATTGGCTACATTGATATAAATTTGTTCACTTGGATGACATATCACGCTATTAACATTTATAAAACCGAACTACTGAACGGATGTTGATGCAATTTCTATGAGATTAATCGGAAAGTATATCCTTTCCCATGTAATATATACGTATATATATATATATATATATATATATTATCGAAATTACGGAGTTATGAGGTAACAAACATAAAATATATTTATTAACTCCGTAATTCATAACCGATTTAAAAAAAAAACTTAAAAAAAAAAGTTTTATGTGAATGGATATATGTACTTTCTGATTAATCTCATAGAAATTTCATCAAAATCGGTTTGAGAACCTCCTCCACCTCATCCTTTTTTTAAAGTTGGTTAAAAATCTAGGCTAATATAATCTTACCAATCCGAGTACTATGCTAAACCAGCCATTGGCTGACGCTAGTAGAACCCAACTTTGTAATAAATGTATGAAAGTAATTTCGTTTTGTTAATCTGACCTGTACCTACAAATACTTATAGGGTTCTTACAATCAGCTTATTGACAAAAACGACCAAGCACAATAGTCGCCAGGCTCTTTTTGTCCTACTGTATTTTATACTGCGGTATTATTTAGTAGGCATCGGTCATTTGAACTAGGCGTGGCCGGGGGACCTTAGAGAACGGATGTAGCAGCCTCGCTTGAACCAGATCAGTGTTTGATGATAACCGCATCAGAAAAAAATACTAGATCCGGAGTCAATAGAAGTTTCGTAAGGCGTAGGTAAATAAAGAGTCTTTGATTTAGATAAATTTAGACTAGCCTGTCAGCTGAGTTGGTAGAAGCTCTGCCTTCTGCGCTGTAGGTTGAGAGTTCGATTCTCTGCCAGGAAAAATATTTGTGTGATGAACATAGATGTTGATTCTGTGTCTGGGTGTTATAATGTATCGTAACTATGTATTTAAATATATATATGTACCTATTTTATAAACAAAAAATGACATTTATTTACAGAATTAATTACAGAAATGTACAAAATAATATACAATAATATAATTATAATAAAAAAAAAAAAAACCGGACAGTTCACACAGCATCATCTGGCCCCAAAGTAAGCAGAGCTTGTGTTATCGGTACCACATGACTGATATACTACTTAAATACTTTTTTCTTTTGTAAATACATACATATTATACATAGAAACACCCAGACCCGAGACAAATACTTGCAGATCATACAAATATTTGTCCCGCGGCGAGAATCGAACTCGCAACCTTCTGCGGCTCAGTCGGAACTTAGCCCATTGCGCCACAGAGGTCGTCAAAAATATAAATAAAAAAGCGCTAGGACCAAGACGAGTTTCTTGCCAATTCTTCTCGAGCTTGGGTTAGGATGAATTGGCACCTAAATTCACCTAGTATGTAAGACGTTTAAAAGTGATCCTTGTGATTGTATTGAATAAATCATCTTTTGACTTGACTTGACTTATTTTAGATTTATTTTAAATAAACTAAAAATAACTAGCCCAAAAGTAAGCAGAGCTTATAACGTAGAGAAATACCTCTTTTTCTATAGTTCAACGTTTCTACAAAAATGCCGTTGAAGAGCTTTAAAGTTGATATTTTTATCAACAAGACATAAGAAAGTTATGGCTGGCTCCCGATCTAGATCGCTCGAGTGAAAAGGTCAGACGGCTACCGCTGTGGAGTTAAAATCCGAAATAATAATCATTACTACCACAATAAGTGCAACAAGTTTTGTATTTTGACAGTTTTAATGTCGAAACGGTATTACATCCCATTTCGTCGGCTTTTTCCTTTCAAATGGTAACACTGCAGTTTTTATGTAACTTATTGATTGTTTTTTTGAAATAATGGCAACACTGCAGTTTTTATGTATGTTATTGATTGTTTTTGGAACGTTTTTAAGTATCTTAAAGAAAACACATGGTTTAACTTTTACGGTGAGTAATTTACTCTACAGATAGCGGTTTTCTCCGAGCATCGTTTAACTCGAATTTCTGAATTTTGACACTGTTCCAGTTTGATGCAATCGATTATCCCCGGGGGGCCGAAGTGCACGGAATGAAAATCTTGATCCTGGTTCCATTAAAACCAGGCCATCTTTGGGTGGCCACAAAGTGTTCCAAAATAATATTGGTTCTGTACACTGCAAAGCTACGAACTAAGCCGTAAATTCAGTCTGAAGATAGTCGAGCAAACAAATAGAATAATATATAGGTATTGTATGAAACTATAGATTTATAAGTTTTAAATTAAGGGATACATTTTGATAAACACGAGTTTTACTTACGTATTATTTAACTCGTTATTATATTATGTCGAAGATTATTAGCAGACTTTTTACACCACGATGTCAAAACCTGGTTTTGTTTTTTGATCACCCTATCTACCAATTAATTTGACATCAGTAAGGGTATATCTTATAATAACACAACAGGTAGTTAAATCTTTAAATCTGTTGTAATTTTCATTCATTGACATTACAATGACAAGGACAAAATATACCTATATAAAAAAAAAATGTTTGCTATATATTTATTTTTGGTTGTTTGTGTAACATGTTAAGTTATTTATATTTCTCGAGTTATTACCGGTAGTATTAGTAATATTGGTGTTTTTATTTAAATAGAGCTAAAGTTATTGACTCGGCTGTGAATCATTGGAATAAAAGCTTTGGGTTTCTTTATAATTCAAGCAGAAATAATCCTTAGTTATTTTAAATGAAAGGCACCATTTCATATAAAATAACGATTGACGAACGACAAGATACGATTTTGTGACAATATAAACAATACAAACAGTTGATACTGGCGACATTAACATTATTATGTCACATGACATTAATCGTTACATTAGCCAGTTATATCCTTACTAATATTATAAACGCGAAAGTATGTATGTTTGTTACTCATTCACGCAAAAACTACTGAATGGAATTTAATTAAACTTTAAAATAATATAGCTTATACATCAGAATAACACAGGCTATAATTTATAAGGATATTGGCCTCAATTCTGTTGGCACCAGTCTAACTAATTTTAGCTAAAATTTAGTTTTGAACTGTCAAATTAACCTTTGGTATTCTGCTGCTACCAACTTGTCCTAATTTAATTTTATCTAACTTAAATTAAGCATTCCTAATATAGTTAGATGGTAGCAACCGAATAGGTTTTACAAATGCTATGACTAACTAAATATATTTTAGTCAATTTCTTATTTTAGAAATGAACCAACCGAATTGCCACCATTGTGTGAATTGTCCAAAATATAACGATTATATCCTTGATCCTTGGCTCCTGTCACTTTACATGCGGTCAATTGAACAAAAAGTACAAACACAATCTTAACACGAATATGACAGATGAATAAAACATGACAGCTGAATAAAATTATGTTATCCGGATATCAATATCAAACAGTTATAAATTAGATTAAATAGGCTTATCAATTTGCTGACTAATGTTTTAAATTCAGACGAACGGTTGACGTGTCATAAAACTAGCCAAGTAAGGTAAATTCCACATATTAATTGAACGCGGATACTACGCTATAGAATCTATGGAGTAGACTGTGTTATATATTTATTGTATATAGTATACTTACACTATAGTGGAGTTTAAATCGTTTGCGGTTCCTACGATAATGTCAATAATTGTTTAAACTATATTTTATTTAATGTTTTTTTATACATCATACGTTTTTAATCAGAGCTCTTGCTCTCATACTATTCGTTTAAGTATTAAGCATTAGTGGCCTCTGCAAAGCTATGAAACAAAAACAAAATAAATATTTATATGGGTACATGTAAAGTGGGGTTGATATTTTTATTATTTTTCTACTCTATCGTGTGGTATATCGTAGGATTTAAAGATACTTTAAAGATACTACGAGTTTTCTTAAACAGTTTTTCGATAAAGATATTCGTTCGATAAATATTAAGCTTTGATGTGGTTATTTTAGACATAGGTCAGTTTTTCCCTCCTCCAAATTGCTGTTTAGAGAAACCCGAAATGTTTTACAAAATAGGAAAATTATTACGGTTAGTAAGGCTTTACTAGATTTTGAGCTACAACCCGATTTGTAAACTTTAGAAATATATCAAAAAGCCCATACTTAATTGAATTTTTTTGCTATGTTAATTATGTGGTGTTGAATTGGTTTGGGAACTGACCACTAGTCATTCTTATCCTACTTTGGAAGCCTTGACTGCGCGTGGTCAAACGTTTGCCCATTTTTTAAAATTTCATCCTAATTTTATATATAATTAAGTATGGGAAAATCTATTTAAAAAAATTGATTTATTAAATAGACTACTCAAAGTATTAATCCTGCGCAGACGAAGTCGCGGGTACCAGCTACTGATTGTATATACAATTTTATATAAATTTAATCGTTACGTTAGCCAGTTATATCCTTACTAATAATATAAACGCGAAAGTTTGTATGTATGTTTGTTATTCATTCACGCAAAAACTACTGAATGAAATTTTGTTTTTAAAAATTTGTTTAAATAGATTTTCCTATACTTAATTATATATAAAATGGGCAAACGTTTGACCACGCGCATTCTAGGCTTCCAAAGTAGGATAAGAATGACTAGTGGTCAGTTCCCAAACCAATTCAACACCACATAATTAACATATTTTTTTTATATAGTTTCATTGGTGAACAGTGCCCACAGGACCATCTAGCCTCAACTAAGCATAGCTTGTATTATGGTGACCAGATGACTGATAGAGTACTTAAATATTTTTAACTACGTACTTATGATACTTCATAACACCCAGACAACATAACCATAAACACCTATGTTCTAATAGAATATCTACCCTCATCATCTCCCTGCCCTAATCCCGCTTTATGAGTACCCCATCATCGGCCGCACTATCGCTTACCAGGTCGTAAATGTATAATTTATTTTGAGAAACACGAGCTTTTAATCAGGTATTATTTTGTCGATGTCGAGGATCCGTGAAATCAAAGTCAAAAGACACGTCCGAAATATTTTTATTCAATACAATCACAAGGATTACTTTGAAATGTCTTACATACTAGGCGAAATTAGGTGCCAATTCCATCGAACCCAAGTCCCAGACGAACTGGCAAGAAACTTTTTTGTATAAGCCTGTCGATCAATCGATCCTATTTGTATGAATTTATCATAATATTATGTTTAGAGAAATAAATAGTTTATATTTGTTAACGAGATAATTCTAAACTTAAGTCACACTATTATGATTGATACCCTACGTACCATGTTTTACTACAGAAGGACAATAAACACATTGTATCCGCAAACTATTCACAGTAATTCACAAATTAATTATTAAATCAGAACAATTCTCGAACTCGCGGATCTAAGGTACATATCGGCAAAACCTAACGGACACAATAAAATTAATTAATGATATCACTGCATCTTGATTAGTTGTCTATCTATTCAATGGGTCCGGTCAAAACACTGTGTGGGCTTGACCACGCGGTTTTTTATCACTATATACTTAGGTTATAGATTTACCCTTTATATCTACTTGATATGTGTTTATAGAATCAGAAGCTGGTGCCCGCGACTTCGTCTGCGCAGGATTAATACTTTGAGTAGTCTATTTTCTTCTTTCTAAGCATCTCTTCAAACTCTTTCTTCAAACTAAGCATAGCTTGTATTATGGTGACTAGATGACTGATAGAATACTTATATATTTTTAATACAAACATAACATATATTTTATAACACCCAGACACAGAACAAATGCCTATGTTCTTCACACAAATGTTTATCCTGGGAGGGAATCGAACCATCAACCTACAGCGCAGAAGGCGCTGTAGAAGGGAGCTACTACCAACTGAGCTGACAGGCTAGTCAGTATATAATAGGTTGGGGAAAAAGTTTCTACGCGTTTTTTAAGAAAATTCAAAACTATATTTAATATAGTTTATTTACATTTAACTAAAGTATGTAGGCACCATTTTGTTCGATAACTTTTTGCCATCTTTTAGGTAGGGACATGATCCCATTGCTATAGAAATTTTGGGACTTCTGATTAAAATACCGCGACAAGTGGTTTCGGCAGTCCTCTCGTGATGTTAACCTGACACTGCCTAAAGAATTCTGAAGAGATCGAAACAGGTAGAAATCTGAAGGTCAGGACTATACGGCGGATGCAACACCTCCCAGCCAAACTCTCTTAATTTTTGCTGAGTGGCTAAAGATGTGTGAGGTCTAGCGTTATCATGATGAAAAACCACACCCCTTCTGTTGATTAATTCCGGCCGTTTTCTCTCAACTTCTTGCTTTAATCTCATCAGTTGTTCGCAGTAGAGTTCAGAATCGATGGTCCTACCTGGTGGTAACAGCTCATAATGAATAATGCCCTTCCAATCCCACCACACACACAGCATCACCTTGTTGCGAGATAACCCGGGTTTCGCCACAGTCTGAGAAGCCTGACCGGCCTTTGACCACGACCTTTTTCGCACATTCTTATCGTACGTGATCCACTTTTCATCACCAGTTATCAGCTTCTTCACAAATGGTTCGGTTTCATTACGTCGTAATAAAGAATCACAAATGAGTACACGGTTCATTAGGTTTCTTTCAGTGAGCTTGTGAAGTACCCAAATATCGAGCTTTTTTGTGTACCCAGTTTTTTTCAAATGCGCCAAAACTGTTTTGTGGTCAATTCCCAGTTCTTCAGCTACGTCGTAACTACTGATATGCCGATCTTGCTCCACTTTTTCAAAAATGGCATCCATTTTATCCATAATAGGGCGACCAGAGCGACGTGCATCTTTGACATCAAAATTTCCGGATTGAAAACGCTTAAACCAAATTTGTGCTACTCTCACAGACACTGCACTAGGTCCATAAAGATTGCAAATTTTTTGCGAAGCTTGCGTTGCGTTTTTACCTTTTTTGTAGTAAAATTTTAAAATGTATCGAATTTATTCATTAGATTCACCCATCTTGACAGTACGAAAAACAAATAAAAATCACACATATTCCTAATTTGAATTTGGGATTATGTTCTTTAAAATTTAAACTTTTAATGATACCAAAACCAGCCAGATACAAATAAAGTTTTTTAAACTTACGCGATCAGAACACATTATTATAAATACTTACAAAATAGTAAAATAGGTAAATAAACGCGATAAATACCCGTAAGTATTTATAATAACAGATACAAATAGTAAAGCCAAAGAGATTTTATTACAAGTTCATACATGTTATAATGCGAAAAGACTTTTTCCCCAACCTAATATATAATCTGAATCTTGGAAACGGCTCCAACGATTTTTATGGAAATTACTATGCAGGGTGTTTCGGGCCGATAAATCGATATAGCTAGATTTCGTTTTTAGAAATCGTCGTTTTGAATTGGCACCTAAATTCACCTAGTATGTAAGACGTTTCAAAGGGATCCTTGTGATTGTATTGAATAAAATATCTTTGACTTGACTTAACTTGACTTTACATCTAGCTAGAGAATCTTCATCAGGTCAGTTTGATCCACTGTTCACGGTTCGCACTGCGGGTGATGTATCTTGAGAAAAACCCGATATAATCAAATTGAATTGTACTACTCACGAATGTTATGAAAGTGGTAGTAAATTGTTTTTATTCAATCAATATTTTGTGACATAATTACTTTTAGTATTATTGTATGCTATTAAATAATTTTAGTGCCTTCTAAATTATATATCTATATATATGTATAACATATAGAGAAATTTATATTTCCCTTGGTCACATAACTTGAGAACAACTTAACCGATTCCACTCATCTTTTTTATGTTTTCTAATACTTTGTCGAAGGTTCATACAGAAAAAAAATATGCGACGTTTTATGTAGGAACCACGCGTGCGAAGCCGCGGGCAACTGCTAGTTGTAAATAAATGCCAACCAATTTTACAATTTGTACGTTATAACGTTGTAACTACCAACGTCTTATGTTGGAATTTAATTGGTGTAAAATACCAATACTTGAATTTATTCAGAATATATACATGAATTTTGTCTCAATCTTTAATATCGCTATAGTACAAACGCTGACTACAAAACTTTGATCATCCAGGTGAGTATTTAATGTGGAACCAATTAAGTTTCATAATTAGATTATAATAGAACAGATATATCATTTATTTAAAACATACAAATAAAAAAAATATTCATAAAAACAAACAATGAATGTAACACTAACAAAGAAATCAATTATAGTGTTTTTTAGAGGTTTGGTTTCTAAATGGCAACTTTGTTTTATTTAATTTAGTTTTTGTATACCTCTAAAAAACTATATAAATCTATTTTATATAAAATTGTAGTGCCTGTAATGTAAAAACAAAAGCTTGTAAATACACGCATATAAAAGTATATAAGGTGCGAAAAAAATATATTTCTGGTCAAAATTTTTGTTCCAGCTAATTTCCGAAACGGCTAGACCGATTTCGACACAACTTTCACTGGTAGCTGGTAAGTAGTTTTTAACTACTTAAACTACGTTCATTATAGAAAAACAAATTTTTTTTTACAATTGTGAACAAAGTCCAATTTAAATAGGTAAGTATTATAATAATATAAAATATATATTCACTACATGATAGTTAATAATAAAGTGTACAGAATAATAAACAATATAATGAAATACATGAGAAATAGTTGAGCTATCTAAGGATCGCTTAAAATGTACTATAGATAGCTCAACTGATCCAGATAACTGCCAGAGGGCAGCGTCCCAAGACACTGGCGGCATTGCCACGTTGAATGGCAGTGCTAATACGCTAGGCCAGATAGGAGCCAGCTCTTGGGTCACGCGACGTTTCTATATAATAGTATATATAACTACGTCCAATATAATAAAACGCGCGGAGGAGTGCGAAGAGTCACGAGCGGGTCAGCTAGTAAAATAATATATGTAGGTATTTCATGACCTTGACGATTTCTATGGCGCAGTGGGCGAAGGCAAGCCTGTGAAGGTTTCAGATTTGATACCTGCCACGATAAATGTTTGTACAATCTGCTAGTTTTTGTGTCGGGTCTGGGTGTTTTTATATATAATATGTATCTACTTACAAAAAATTATATAAATAGTATATCAGTCATGTGGTACCCATAACACAAGCTCTACTTACTTAGGGCTAGATGATGCTGTGTGAAATATCCAGCACTATTTATTTATTTACCGCTTTTATAAGAAACCACGGATATCAAAGCCAAACTCCTCGTATCTCGTCGGTCAATCACCGGCATATTTTTAAAGATACTTTCACTGTACAAAATAAATCATCCGTTTAATTTTTGCCCTTAAAAAGTCCGTCCATCTGTCGATGGTCGTAATTGCCCATTTAGCAACAATGAGGGAAATATAAGTGTTTATCGACTTCACTAAAATAAATCATTGGGTTGGAAAGTAATATGTTTCTTACCTACAGAGATCACAAGGAATTTAAACCAGTAGAGTAATTCTAGTAAATAAATAATGCTAGATTTATCACACAGCATCATCTAGCCCCAAAGTAAGCAAAGTTTGCGTTATGGTAACCAAAAGACTGACGTACAACTTATACCGTTTTTTTGTAAATAAATAAATACTGATGAACAGTTCACAGAACAACATCTGCCCCAAATTAAGCATAGCTATTATGAAAAACCTATGTATGAAAAATATTTACATATTTTTCATACAGGTACTTATAATACTTAATGCGGGACAAATGTTTGTATGATACTTTTTTTTAAATGGTGTCATGGATACCACATGACTGATACACATCAGTCATGTAGTATCCATAACATAGTATCATAACATTAGCTCTGCATACTTTGGAGCTAAATAATGCTGTGTGAAGTCCGGCATTATTTATTAATTATTTATTTACTTATTGTTTAAATAGATGAGGTTCCATTCAACACACTCAACACTAACCTACATCTGATATTGGATCACTAAAAGGTTATATTTCAGTTTTCCAAACTACAATTCACCTGATCAAACTTCATTCCTAAGACATGATAGAATAAAAAATTGATTTCGAACAAAAATACGAGCAATCATGATAAGTAAGTTGCGGATATTAAAAAGCCGCAGATGTGTAAAACGTCACGGTGTTTTTTTTTTTATAAAATATGGGTAGCATTTGTATAAAGTTGAGTCTTTGACACAGACACTGCTCTAAGATGCTTTAGTACAACGCGGCAGAACGCTATCTGATGGAAGAAGTTGCTCTGGCCCGAGCTGCACCTTACGCCACTAAGTCCGATAATTTGGTCGGACAGCTTAACAAAAGCTTAACGGCACAACATTGTTTTTTTCCAAGGACTGGGCTGCCTTCTGCCTTATTATTTTTATTTAAAATTTGGTAAAATGGTAAAATTTGGTCATAATTTTGAATTGTAAATATTGTAAAATACGAATGCCTATATTACAAAACATATATATTTCTATGATTAAATAGATTAGATAATATTTAAATGATGCCGGACATTTCACACATCATCAATTGGCTACCAAGTCCGCAGAGCTTGTATGGATACCACACGACTGATATACTACTTATGTAATTTTTAATGCAAATACATATATTATTATACAATAGAAACTTCCAGACCCGAGACAAATACTTGAAAATCATACAAGTATTTGTCTTGCGGCGGATATCAAACCCTTCTGCATTTTAATCGAGTTGTGTCACAGAGGTACTTCGAAGCTTCAATTTGAAGTCTCAATAAATATATATGCATCTACTTAGACAGAAAAAAACTGTATCTTTTAAGAATATTTACTTTGACACTTTGATAGCTACGTCTCAATAAATCTATAAGTACCTACACCTACTTACTTTTTATTTTTATCATCTAATGATCCATTAATGACTCCTGATACCGGCTGTAAAAGAATAACCTCTTTATGATACAGATTCATTACAGCTAATTAGAATACTGGACCAAGCCACAGAATTAACTATAGCTACTAACACACAGAGTAATTACAGCAGGCTATAGATAAAGAATAAAGAATAGATGAATGCTTGTGCTGTGAATTGCACGATTAAAAAGTTCTAACTGGCTCTACAGATGGCGCTGACAAATTGTACTGTCAAAATTATAGAACGATATACAGCCAATACATTCATTGGCATTTCATTATAGTCATTGATATGAAAGAAAGAAAGAAAGAAAGAAAGAAAATATGTTTATTTGACAACACATTACAGAGCGGATCAGTTAAAAAACAAAAGGTAACAATATAGAAACAAAAAAAAAACAAAAAACAAAAGGATATGAAAAATTAAAAATAATAAGCTATATAAAACAATCTACGTCGTGTAGCTAATTAGGAACCTATCATGCCAGACCAGGTACCTACGAACCAAGTAGGTAGGTACCTACTAGGCACCCCATTGGTGGGTCAATCATTATATGATATGTATATTGAACAGCATCCTGGCAGGTTAAACAAGAAAGCTTTGCAAGGATGATCACGACACTCAAAGAAAACGATGGAAGATCTCAAAAGAAACGTTTGGCAGGATATTAGGGAGACCTTTGGTCAGCAGTCGGAATGAAATAAGGAAAAAAAAAACAAAAATCGATATTGCACTATGAATGTATCGTGAGTATGAAAAACATGGATTTTTAATCACATATTATTTTAAAGCACAGACACATTTTCAATTCATCTAGATAATCTTCATCAGCATAATTTTAATACGCGATTCGCTTGCGTTCGCGAATCGCACTGCAACCCGTATATCTCAAAATTATATCAATAAAATATTGATGGACACACAATACCATCTGGCTCTAAACTAAGCTTTTATTATGGGGGCCAGATAAGTGATAGAATATATTTTTTAATGCATTTTATAACACCCAGTCATAAGAAACACCTATGTTTATCACCTAAACGATCGAAATAGGCAGAGCTGCGCTTAGAGGCCAGTCACAAAAATATTAGTAGTTTTCTACGATTCCTGCACAAATAATATCTTAGTTCAGCTTTCTTATTTTAAGTCCAAGGTGACTATGTACTTGGCCGGTAGTTAGAGAGGTATCCTATAATCTAACCGCCACAGAAGCTCGGTTACAATTGGAAATATTTGTGATATAATAGCTTTTACAGCCGATAATAATACATTACCAACCAGGATCCGTAATGACCTGCAATTGAAGGCATCTGTGTACAGTCAGCGCTAGATGTTGTACGTGTATATTATTCAATATAGCCTTCTTTTGTTTATAGACTCCATTTTGAATTTATTACATAAAATAATTTAGATAATTTACTTTTCCTAGTTAATGAAATTTCTCCATGGGTTTTTATACATCTATGCTTGCAATATAAGGATATACGCACACGCCGGTCCTAGACATAAGTTCATTTGTCTGTTTGCCCAGTAATTTAATTTGCTCTTCAAACCTAAACAGTAATGCCTGCATACTGCTTGAAGGCAGGATATCTGGCTCTGTGATAGTATCTACCAGGACGGACTCTGGCTGTACAGTCCTACCACCAGGAATGTTGTATTATATCAAAACTAATTTTGTAGAGACAAAGGAAAACAAAGGCATGATATTTGGTTAGGAATATTTTGTAGTCTACGGTACTAGTAGTGCAGGCGCCGCGGGGTTAGGTGCGGAGTGCAAGGGCGCGGGGGGAGGACGGGCGTGGTCGACGCCGGCCGCTCTCCTTGACTCCAGCGTCAAGCATCGCATGATCTCTGCTTTGTACTACACTCGAGAGGTCTTGATCCTTGCTCTACTATAACGTGGCTTTTGCGCAACCATCTGGCTTGAAGGCTGACGACATCGTAGATACTGAAATTATAGTCATTTCTGGTACAGAGGAACGTGCGGTGTTCACCCGGTCTGCTTGTGTTAATTTATTGATTGTCTCGTCGGAGTAGCCCGAGCTTGTCAGAAGTCTGGGGTTTGGATCGCCTTTTTAAAATTAACTTAAAGTGTAGGTATAATATATAATTTGAAGTTTTTAAACTTCTTTATCTAATCGTGTCACTAGTTATTTTGGACAAGTGAATGGATGCAAGTACAAATCAGAACTCCACATGCCCTCATGGGTTTTAAATAGAAAATAAGCTAAAGAATTTTCAAATGGAGAACTGTGTTGCACTTCTAGATGCAAGTTGCGGAGTGGGCCATGTTGAGTGGAATCGGCGGGCAACATTTTAAAACATTTTCTTTCTTCCATTCAGCTATCACAGTGAAATCAACATTTCACATCTAAATTTATGACTTAATGTGACACAAGTTTTTATTCAATTCAGGCCTGACTGGCCTTAATTTAGAATTGGAATTCTTAAAATATCATAAATGCGAATGTTTGCGGATGTTTAGTGTTTTTTTTTTATGTTTGTTACTTAAACACGCAATAGTTATCGTTCTTTATGTTATCTATAAGATCTACATAATACGCGGGCAAAGCCACGTACCCCAGCCGATCTAATACCTTTAAAAGAGCAATTCTTGTATATATGTTTATATATTGACGACCTCTGTAGCGCAGTGGGCTAAGGTCCAGTATTATCTGCAAGTATTTGTCTCGGGTTTGGGTGTTTCTATGTATAATATGTATGTATTTACAAAAAAAAGTATATAAGTAGTATATCAGTCATGTGGTACCCATAACACAAGCTATGCTTACTTTGGGGCCAGATAATGCTGTGTGAAATGTCCGGGATTATTTATTTATTACCGAGCAAAGCTCGTTCATCCAGGTAGGTACCTACTATGAATTATATGAACAAATACAATGTATCAAGAAATCACAGTCGCAGTATAGCCCAGGTGAATGTGGTACAGTGCCGGGTGCTGTGATAACGCTGGCCGCTCGTGCCCCTATCCGAGTGCAGTAGATACTATGCGCATGGAAATGAGCATTTGTCGCCTAATTTACGCTATTCCAGTACATCAATGTCAGTGTCAAAAGTGTTATACTCTACCTACTAAAGCTTAGATGGGGATTCATTATAAATAAATAAATAAATAAATAATAGTGCACAATGCACACAACACTATCTAGCCCCATACTCAACATAGCTTGTATTATGGTGCCCAAATGATTGATAGAATACTTATATATTTTAAATGCATACTTATGATACTTTATAACACCCAGACACAGAATAAACACCTAAGTTCATCACACAACTGTTTATCCTGGGAGGGAATCGAACCCTCAACCTACAGCGCAGAAGGCATAGCTACTACCAACTGTGCTAACAGGCCAGTTGTGTGACATTTTACGAAGTTAAATACTTTTTATAAATTATATAGTTTTTCTCGTGTTTATGGTGTTTTTGGTAATCTTAATCAATAAATAAGAATATTAGGGGGCAATGTGATTGAAACGACAATCAGAAGAAAATCCGAGGACTTATTTCCTTCCTATTATGGCATCTACTTTGATGATATTTTGCCAATGTTTGTATTTGGCTAGTCTAGTAATTGTTTTGTTATAATATCATCAGAAAGATGAAGTAATCTTGAATTTTCTTGGAATCTTCGTCATACAAAATACATTACAACATATTACACTTATAATTGAATTCTTTATTATTATTTCATATACAACGAGGAATCCCTAGAAAATTCTAGATGGTCATTCCGCGATGAAGCTTAGAATAGACAAATGACGATCGTTTGTGACTTTGTGACTATCAACAAAATAATAACTATCCATTGACATTGACAATATTGTCTTTAAGACAGGTGTTATTAAATGTATTTTTTTTTGTGGTTGCTTACCAACTAATGTATCAAAACATTTGTTGTGATTGATTTTGAAATCAATTAATTTAAAAATGGCGCTTTTTCCATTGTTTCATCGCATCTTTATTTTGCTTATATCAAAGTCCAAAAGCAGCATTTTTGAATTAATTAAAATAAAATAATTATGATTTGTATTGATTCTATAATAATAATAATAATGACGGACATTTCACACAGCAACATCTGGTCCCAAAGTAAGCAGAGCTTGTGTTATGGGTGACTGATATACTTATATGACTGATATACTATTATATACTTTTTTTTTGTAAATTAATATTTATGTACATGTAATACATAGAAACACCCAGACCCCGAGACATTTGGCCCGCGTCGGGAATCGAACCCGCAACCTTCTGCGACTCAGCCGATGCTTGGCCCACTGCGTCACAGAGGTCGTCATTGAATTGATTCAAGGATTTTCGCAGTTTTAATTAACCCTTTTTACCTGGCGACTAAAATGGTCTTAAACACGTAAATTTTGTAAATTAAATGTCATTTAAAAATAATAATCTAATTCAGACTAGCTATGGCGCAAACAAAATAAGATTGTTCGTGTTGTACGGAATTTTGTTTTATTCCAGCGAAAGAACAGAATCAGGGCCAATGTCTCTAGTATTATTGGCATTAATTGCTAGTTAGGCGATTTTCGTGTTAACCGTTTTAACAATAAAACTTATTGCTTATTATCAGACTATTTGCGTAGTTGAGTTTTGCCACTTGGTGTATAATATCGATCGTAAAATCTAGTAACTTTATAATGTGGTGGTTATGTACTTATATTTAACGATTACAATACCAATAAATTATTTCTGGCATTTCTAAGCGGATTAATGGGCTTACAAATTAATTCATACATATTGATATCTGAGTACGGATGTGGGTGACATACCTAGAACTAATTACAATGACTAATTACAGATCAAAACCGCACAGATCCAAGTGTGAGTTTGACGTGCAGCGCCTTTTCGAGTACGTGAGCTTAAAGAGCAGTAAGTAAAAATGGTGTTTTTGTTATTTACAAAAACAATTACATAAATGTACAGAATAATATACAATAATACACATGTGAAACAGTTGAGCTGTCTATGGACCGTTTAAAATGATCTATAAATAGCTCATCTGATCCAGATCACTGCCAGAGGGTAGCGTTCCTAAGACACTGGCGGCATTGCCACGATGAATGGCGATTCTAATAAGCTGAGCCAGATAAATATAAAAAAAATATTGCCACATATGAACTAAAAAAAAATTAAACATACCTAATTATATATAAACTTAAACTAGTTCACGGGGCAGAGATACATTCAGCAAAAATAATGCTGCACCTAGGTACAGTGTTGATCTTCAATTTACCCCCCTCGGATAGTTCTTAATAACTGACTGTTTAAATGGAGCGGGTTACAATAATTACATTTATAATACCCATGCTGTGTGTGTATGTGTGTGTTTGCGTGTGTATACATATGTATGTATGTAGTGAGTGAGTGCGAGTTGTGTGTGTGCTTCCTTGAACCCCCCAGTATCCTTAAGATACTAACCAGACTCCTAAAGTCTGGTTATCATAGAAGGAAACTTATACGAGCGTGTTTGATAGTGTGGAAAAGTGTAATACCTAATTAACTTCCAATGACAGTTCACCTTTACCAGCGTTTGAAGGCAGTTTCAACATCGTGCTTTTGTCGTATAAAGAAAAATATTTTTGAAGGTTTGTTTGAATGCTTTGAAAATAGTTCTCTTGTACATGTTTTGTTGTGTAAATAAGTCCTTTTTGGGGAACACGGTCCGCTTCTATAATAAGCTTCAAAATGCAACTAAACTATCTATTAAAAAATTTAATTAAAGCATACGTAGAGGGTAGTATTTTCAAGAAAGCGTATTATAATATAAATGACTATATTATTGATAAGAATACAATGGCCTCAAGTCGCTCTGCCCTCAGACAGTTAACCGACACATTTGAAATGTATAAACTCCCTTGTATTAGTTTTTCGTAGTTAATTAGATTGTTTAAATTTATAACAAACTTATATCTAAACAATCTAATATATTATTAAATATTATAAATGCGAAAGTAACTCTGCCTGTCTGTATAATTGTTACGTTTTCACGCCTAACCCGCGTAACCGATTTTGATGAATTTTGGTATAGAGACATATGGGACTTTGGAGATGGACATAGGCTACTTTTTATGTAGGTACCACACGTGTGAAGCCGCGGGCAGCAGCTAGTACTTTAAACAAACTAAATAAAAAGAAGAAACTTGTTATATATAAAAAGATTTACCTTCTTTCCTATAATCAAAAAGTTAGCGTCGCGATAAAGTATGGCTTGTAAGTATGTGTTATTTACAGGGTTATTTTTGACCGTCTTGCGAAGAACATTGTTCTCTTATGATATACTAGATGGCGCCACTGGAAACATTAAAACGCGCTATCGTTGCGTTTTTGGAACTTCTATATATATCTCGCGATATTTAACTTGATTAAGAGATTCATAAAATTAGTAAGATATTTTTCTTGAGTTATTTCGGGTTTTATTAGTAATTTTAGTAATTTTATTCAAACACGGACTCAAACAGAGACACGGATGTCAATAACTGGAATGAAAGATTTGTGTTTTTTGTGATACATGCAAACATATTTCTTAAATTAATTTATATGAAAAGCTACCATTTAACATTAAATAATAAATGACGAAGGACAACATACGACTTTGTGACTATAAAATCTAATCACTTGAAATTGGCAAAATTGGCATCATTAAGAAATGTGCTTTTAACGAAAAAAAGAAAGGATGGCAACAGATTTAAACAACACATTGGATGTCGTGTTACTATAGGAAAGACCATGACGGCCTTATTCCTAAACTAAGACTAAAGAAAGTCTAGGCCTAACCTAAATCTAACCTAAGCATTAATTAGGAAATCTCTAGTTTTATCAAATTTAGACTGATAAACTGCTGAGCTTTAAACTGAGATTGTAAAATAGAATAAGGGGCTATCGTTGAAATGAAGGTCTATCTCACGATCACATATTATGACTCTCATGAACACATTATGACTCTCATGATCACATGTTATGACTCTCATTTACACATATTATAACTCTCATGATCATATATTATGACTCTCATGATCACATATTATGACTGTCATGATCACATATTATGACTCTCATGATCACATATTATGACCGTCATGATCACATATTATGACTCTCATGATCACATATTATGACTCTCATGATCACATTTATTATGACTATCATGATCACATATTATGATTATGACTGAATCAATATTCTTTAGTGCGTCTAGTTATTTCAAAACAGTGTGGCGAAAGGATAAAAGTTCGCCTCAGGGGCTCCTTTTGTGCACTTGGCACATATCTTCAAACTTTATAGCTTTTACGACATGCCGGCTTTTTCATGTTTTTCATCACGTTTAAGAGTACTGGTATAAGTACTTTTCGACCAGGAAAATCCATTGGATTCGAACCCACGACCTTAGTATCGGAAGACGGGACCACTACAACTAGATCACCAGTGCTCTCCAGTGCCAGTGTCTTATGATTGTAATATAGAGGGTATAAACATTAATAACATAGTGTACGCACACGAGCGAAAGTGCATGCAAATAGATAGACTTGCACTAGGCCATCAGGTGCTCATAGCTATTAATATTATTAAGCCTAGCGGATGCCAATGTCACATTTGTTTTATAACAATATTAACAGTTTCATTAGTGAGCTCTTGGCATTCCAAAAAGTAATAAATTTCAAACGCTGGTCGGTGGGTGTAATTTATAATATTTACCCAAGCTGATATTTTGATTCTGTTAATTTTATTATCGTTGCATCTATATAATTTGACGACCTTTTACGACCTCTTTAGCGCAGTGGGCCAAGGTCCGGATGAGAAGCAGAAGGATGCGGGTGCGATTCCCGCCGCGGGACAAATGTTTGTATGATCTGCAAGTATTTGTCTCGGGGCTGGGTGTTTCTATGTATAATATTTTTATAAATATAAGTAGTATATCAGTCATGTGGTACCCATAACACAAGCTCTGCTTGCTTACTTTGGGCTATATGACGATCTGTGAAATGCCCGGGATTATTTGTTTATTTATATTATAACTAATATGAATTATTTTTATATTAACTAATATTAATTTTAAAATGATTTAACTTATAAAAACTACCTTACAAACGAGTAATTATCTGTATATTTTTTATAAAAAAGCTCCCTACGAAATCCCTATGAAAATTGCAATAAGTCTAAGGTCAACAATGCTTCTAATAGAGTTGAATGAAGACGCATAGCAAGAGCTGCCATTCATCAGGAGTCAGCCATAACCACGACGACTCCAAGAGTGCCTGACTAAGAAGAGTACCTATATTAAAAACTACCCTACAGAAGTCATAATTTGGCATGCGCTGCAAAAACTATTGATGATAAAAAATAATGTACCAAATATTTATAGTACTAATAAATATAATGTGTATATCCTTACTAATATTATAAACGCAAAATTTTGTATGTATGTTTGTTACTCTTTCACGCAAAAACTACTGAATGGATTTTAATGAAACTTTACAATAATATAGCATCAACATCAGAATACCACATAGGCTATAATTTATAAAGATATTGTGTAAATTGTCCAAAATATAACCTTAAGTGTCAAGAAAGTAGGAAAAAATCTGCCATCTGCAAGCTATTCTAGCGTGCGCTGTAAAACCGTTACTCGAATTACTAATCCCGCGCAGACGAAGTCGCGGGCACCAGCTACACACCCATAAAATAGTCCCCAATGTCTAACTATTAGTCGTAATAACAGCTTTTTGTTCAACCTAGTCATTTCTTCTTCTTTTTCCTTTTTAATGGCATGTGACATAATAATGACAATTTCAGTGTCAAGTGTTTATTTTTGTTTATAGTAAATTTGTTTGTTAAAGTCTTAGTCGAATGTCAATTGTCAATTCTAGACGTTACGCGGTATGGCCGTCTAAAATTTTCTTGGGATTCCTCGTCGTTCAAATCACATTGCACCATAATACACATACAATTCAATTGTCTATACCCGTCCCGTGGTCACAATTTATTCATTAAAATTCTGCTAAGATTACTGAATAGAACATGCAATAAAACGAGTAAAAAATATTAAATTAGCAGAGCTATGTTACTTCATGAAATGACAAACGAAGAATCCAGCTTAGTCATTTAAAACACGAGTAGAATCGAAAGATGACATGACATTCCGATGACATTCGGATCATGATATAATCCAACCAAATAACTAAATTGCTTCCAACAAGGTTGATTATGTACATGTATGTATATTACAACTAATTAAATATATAAAAAAAAAAATTAACATATGTTTTTATAACTCAAGATTCTATTTTAATACTATGTATTTGATTATTATTCCGTTAATGGCGAATCTAAGACAATATTATAAATCCTAAATAAAATCCTCTGATTTTCTTACCCCTATCTTACCCCACTTTCCCTATTAAATAAAACTTGATTAACACGCTTTTAACACATAAATTTCTGTAATTTAAGTACACGCAAGTTAAAAACAAGGGTTTGAGTCACGGATATGATTATGAAATACTATATAAGGGTATTTCATATCTGAATTCCGTCGAATTTCTCTAGAGCAATAAATAATTGTCAACATGACGCAGCTCCGATATACATTTCTAGAAACAACTTTAAGTTAGTCACAGTGTCTCTCAGAGTAATGTCTAGACTAGGTTAGGGTAGACTAAACTAGACGTAAGGCGACCAGTGGGGGTAAACAGCCTATGTGAATCTGATGATATATTATATATATTTACTTAACATTAGTTTCTCGCAATTTACAAATGTTTCTATACAATTATATTTTATATTATTTATTTTTCTAGTGTGATTTTATACGACGACTCCATGATCAAATGGGTTTGACTCGTATTCACGGCGCTCAAATCGCGATTTTTTATCAGAAAACATTCAAAAAAGGAATTAAAAAAAAAATTCGCGGGTTAATTTTCCGCTTATTAGTGCTAGTGTAAAACGACGTAAATTTTTGGAGAAGATGATGATTATTGAATATATTAGACATCATTTCATAATTAAATTATAAAACTATCAGTTAGGTACTTTATAAACAATTTAAAACCAGGAAGTATGAGTCAAAATATTGAAAATACACACCATATTTATTTTATAACTAATAATAATATTTCAATTAACGAGAAGATAGCCATTAACTAAGTGTTTAATTTTTTGTTTTCTATGGAAAAGTCAATTTGCTGTGGTTAACGTCTTAAGAAAATATATATATATTTTTTGCAATACATGGACACTGTACTATTGCATGCATTATCTAGAATATTACTACTCTGCTGGAGTCTACTTAATACTGTAGAATCGTGGGGTGACATTTATGTCAATGTATTAAGGTACAAACTGCAATGATTCAAACACGACTTAACTTATATTGTGACTCTATGTCCTTATATAGAGAGATGAAGTAAATATCCAGATCATATTTTTCTATGTATATAATCCATCATAGTTAACTCTTCCGTGTTAAGACTTCGACGCTTGAAAGCTAGACCATTGGTGACACAGACTCTTTCTTGGTCACCCTGTTAAGGTTATTGACAAGGTATGTTAGTAAAAATCACATCCATTCACGGGTCCAAGTGCACTTTAGTGACATAACGGATTAAGTGCTTACCATAAAAGCAAGAGGTTAAAATGTGTGCCAAATATTTCCATGCTTTATATTAGACCGAGCGAAGCGAGTGTCCCCGTTTCAGCTTAGGCGAAAACGCTTTCGTATATCTGTTTGTCCGGATGTTCTCCTCTACAGGTCGCATTTCTCAACCGATTCTCGTGAAATTTTGTGAGCAGGTTCTATAAATATATAGTTATTGTTATCGATTCAGTTTATGGTTTTTATTTAAACGGTGGAGATATGGGAGTTGAATACGTAAAAAAAGTTATATTTCAGTCATTTCGAAAAATTTTCACGAGGTCTACAACTACAGCTCACAGAGCCACTAGTTGTAACATAGTACCTGGTGGTAGGATTCTACAGTAAGACCCACCTTGGTGGGTACCACCCGAGTGCCAGATATTCTGCCTCCAAGCAGTAGTATATAAAGTAATGCTTAGAGCATTTAGAATCGGAGAGCACTGGAGTTGGTAAAATTACCTGTTAAGAACTAAAAAAAAACCGACTTAATTTTTATAAAAATGTTTTTAGTTCTCGCTATTTAGTACTTTTTATACAAGCTAAGCTTAGTTTGGAGCTAGGTAGTGATGTGTGCATTATCCACCAATATTTATTTATTTATTATTTATTACATTTTTAGAAACTTTTAAACACCACTGGAAAGTCTCGCAAAGCAAAATATCAAAATTTCGTTTACTTGGATGACATATTTTTCCAGCTGTTTAAATTTAAAAACCAAATTGTTGAACCGGTTTTGATGAAATTTCTATGGGACCAATCGGGAGGAACCAATGTATCCTTTCACATTATGTAATATTTTTTCTAATGGGTTCATAAATGACGGATTTATGAAATAAAAAAAAATACAACAAAATTGAGAACAGCTTCCTTATTTTAAGTCGCTTTAAACTTACTGGCTAGACAAAATAATTTATGTGGAGGGCCGGCAACGCGAGTGTGATGTCGGATCCTGGTATTGGAAGCGTTATAGTTACCACTTACAATCGATTTATTTATTAAATTCACAAACCGGATAACAATCAATACATCGTTTAAACTAAAATTAGTTCTAATCTATTTATTGATCTAGATTTGTAATCAAATATGTGAATGTGACAAAATTACAGTGTTACATGCATAAAAGTTATAATACCCTAAACTAGGAATCAACTATGGAAATTATACATTATCGTGTAAGACTTTATAAGCGCACCGCTTAAACCTACTGATACAGTTATTAAAGAAATAGATTGTGAGAAGTAGTCAACTCGTTATAAAGACGACTCATATTTGGGAGGGGACTGTAGAATGAAATATTGTTTCTATATATTTTTAAACCGATTTTGCAGGATTACAGGATCTATAAAATTCGTTTATGCTGACCGACGCGACGCGAGCTAACTAGGACAATCAACAGTTGAGTGTAGAATTGTGTGCAGATATAAACGGTTCACATAATCTCTTCTTGTTGAGCGTCAACTTTGCTACTAAGTTACGGTCGTGATATAACGAAGGCTGCTTCTTGGATAAACTATAGCGAAATAATAATAGGTATTAATCAAAGGCATTTATATTCATCTAATCAGTCCTTTGATGTAATTACTAAGGAAGACACTGCCATCTAGATCACGATTAAGTACTTGAATACGGAAACGACTCAATGCAAATAGCCACGCCCGCAACTTATAGACAATAATGTACAAAAGATACCTAGCCAGATGATTAATGTACCTACTGCAAAATATACCTAATCAAGAAAAGCACATGTGAACTTATTGACACTATTCTCTTGAATAAAGAATTTAACACCTTACAACTATGTTGCTCAAGACATCTAATTTCGATGACTTTAGGATCTTTTTAGCTGCGCACACAGAGAGGGACTAGTTGTGCTTATGCTTGAACTACCATTAGGGTGCCTAGTGCCTACCTACTTGGTTGGTAGGTACCTGGTCTGGTATGATAGGTTCCTAATTAGCTACATGACTTAGATTGTATTGTATAGCATATTGTTTTACATGTTTAATATCCATTGTTTTTTTGTATATATATTGTTTCCTTTTTTTATTGACTTCCGCTCTGTAAATAGATGGATAAAAATTTAGTACTATACCGCCAATCTATTCCCAATGAGTTAGACGATGCAGATGCACGATGCAAACGCGTGCGACTCCCTTCCGCCCGCAATTGAAAAACCGGTTTTCCGGAGTGCGGAGCGAGTCAAGTGTTCCTTCCTCTTTTCTTTCGTGTTCTTTCCTGTGAGGCATCTTCGCCTTGTGGAGAGGTAAAACAAGTGTCAAATTTCTTTTTCAGGTTGGATGTGTGGATTGCGGGACCTTTTATTGATGCTTTGCAACTCGTTGGGAATAGATTGGCGGAATAGTACAAAATATTTGACCATCTACTTAATGTTTTGTAATGGATTTCCGCAAGCCCACACCTGAATCAATTATCTAATCTTTGGTGTCAAATAAACATATTTTAATTTCTTTCTTCTAAAATTATACCTAAATTATCATCACGCAACGACTTGAATGGAACTTGATATGTATATATATCGATATGGACTTTGAATAACAATACTTTTTATGTACGTACAACGTGCACTACCAGATGGGAACTACCTTCTTCCCTTCAAAAGACGTCATCCACGCCGCTCAAACCAGCTCCCTGTTCCTTACAAAGTTTAGAACCAGTGTGATGAAAGAATTAAAGTGCGCCTCCTTTTGAGCACTTGGTACTTGTCTTCACCGTTCGAGAGTGGTATAGAGTGCATTAATTTTACTATCAGAAAAATCCATTGGTCCACGACTGGATCCGAAACCACGATCTTAGGATCAGAAGGCAGGGCCTCTACCACTACCAGTGCTCTCATAAAGATGTAGTTTCTTGATGTTGCCAACACCACTAGCAGCTAGCCTTTCAAATAATTACAGTGCACTTTGGAGTCCAGAGCAATGTTTTAAATTAAAGCACTCATATTTCAAAGAATGCTAGCGAATTGATACGCATGAGACGCGTATTCCGTAAGTGGCCAAGGCCGTGCTGTGCGCGATCCGCGGTGTCGAGTGTCGCCGATCGACTTACCCATCGACCGGGGAGATGGAATGTCAACGCACTGGGATTCGTATCGAGACATTCAAGTATCGATAGTGCCTACATATTTGAGTCTGTTGGAGTCGAGCCCATCGCGTTTTCAAAATTATTTCACGGCATCTGGTAGAACTATCGCGTGACCTAAGAACTGGCTTTTATCTGGCCCAGCGTATTAGCATTGCTATTCAATGTGGCAATACTGCTAGTGTCTCAAGGACACTGCTCTCTAGCAGTGATCTGGATCAGGTGAGCTATCTATAGATCATTATAAACAGTTTAAAAATAATCCTCGCATGGAATTAAAATCTCGTTGGTCTCAAATAGGGCTCTTTGGTCTTGATAGTGTTTATCAAGTTCATTCGTTCATTTTTACGTCGTTCCGATGAACATTTCGAGTGATCGATTTGATTTGTGGGCGTCAATAATACTTAGATGTATTATCTGTGCTAATAAAAAAGAACATGTTAGTCATTTTGCCGTTCTTAAAGAATCAATTTGAATTTTGAAATTTTGGTAAACAGATATTTTTTCCCTCCATTTTGATTCTTGCGTTAGAACTCAATGGAGATTTAGAATCATTATTATAATAATAATATCGGACATTTTGCACAGCATCATCTGGCCCCAAAGAGCTTGTGTTATGGGTACCACATGACTGATATACTACTTAAATACTTATTATACATAGAAACACCCAGACATGAGACAAATATTTTCAGGTCATACAAACATTTGTCCCGCGGCGGGAATCGAACCCGCAACCTTCTGGGTCTCAGCCAGACCTTAGCCCACTGCGCCACAGAGGTCGTCTCTTATTGATCTATATTTTTTATTCGTTCAGGAGAAAAATAATCTTGCTAACCTTCACGCCAATGTGACAAAGCAGTGCCCGGTGTTGAGGTAAGGAAGATTCATGGTTGGTCACGACTGGTAGCGACCAAGTCTCAGTTCCATATGTCATCACTGGCAACACGCACTGATTATAGAGTTTTGTCTTGAGGCTCTGCGGTAACTGTGACGAGAAGATGTGCCGTAATTTCCCGAACGATATCCATCCGAGTTGGATTCGTCGGCTGACCTCTTTGTCGAAGTTGGACTTGCCTAGTTGAATCGACTGACCCAAATAGACATAATGGTCTACAACTTCGATTACATCGCTGCCAACATGTACCGGTACGGGTGCAACATGAGCATTTGACATGATTTTTGTCTTGCTCATGTTCATTTTAAAGCCCACCGGTTGGGATTTTAAGAGTATTATGTTGTAATGTGATTTGAACGACGACGAATCCTGAGAAAAATTTAAACGGCTATGACGGTGACGTTTAGACGATCGACTAAGACTTATAACCAACAATCACTTGACACTGGCAAAATTGACAACAAGATAGATGCCATTGTAGGAAGAAAAGAAGAAGAAGAAGATGTAAGGAAAGCGTATTCATATCTTTAATACTAAGCTTAAGCATGAGTACCTGGGAAGGCGCGCGCTAGCAAACAGAATCCCAGGTAGAGTGGCGTCAGTGGAGAGGAAACTTCACCCACCTCGCTTGCTGGAATGGATCCATGAACTAATGTTTTCAATTACAAATAACTGCTTTGTAACTTGACTGTGGCCACCTAAATCATCTCCAACAAATGAACAATGATGAATCTTAAGTAGTGGAAATTTGTGACCGTGTGTTGAGTCAGACCCGAATTTTTTGTACGGGACCCAACCCCTTTTGCGAAGCCAACCACTGTGCCTCGAGACATAGATATGCCCAAGGTTCCATGTTTGCCTAGTCTTACTAATTATTCATTCGCAACCCACATTATCGGAGGCGCAATAAATTTTGTTGAAAGTCAGGATGGCTCGTTTGCTTATGCGAAACAACATGGAAACTGCGAATCATCAATGTTTATTTCACGTTAATGTCAAACGTATCCGCAGGCGTCAAGCTCCTCTACAGTGGTTCTAGTTTTTAGCTTTATGAAATAGCAAGTAGAAATATTACATGTTTTATATAAATTTATAGATTAATAACTGCTACCCACGGCTTCTGACTTACAAGGAACTTACAATATAAAGTATCCTAAAACTTATTTCAAGTCAGTGACATTTTTACGAGTAAACTAAGTATCATCCAAATCTGTCTGGTTGTTGCAGTTTCAAAAACAAATATAAATAAATAAGTAAATAAAGTTATCAAAGCAGTGATCTATATCACTTGAGCTATCTATAGACCGTTTTAAACGGTCCTGAGATAGCTCCACTGTTTCAAGTGTATGTTATATTATATTATTCTGGATATTTCTGTTAGTATATAAATAAATAAATAATGGTGGACACAATACACACAACACCATCTAGCCCCAAACTAAACATAGCTTATATTATGTTGACCTGGTGGCTGATATAAAAATGTTAAATACATACATAAGCAACTTAATAACACCCAGACACAGAACAAACATCTATGTTCGTCACACAAATGTGTGTCCTGGGACGGAATCGAATCCTCAACCCACAGCGCAGATGGCAGTGCAACTATCAACTGAGCTGACAGGCTAGGCAATATCCAAACATCCTTACATCTACACAAATATTAACTTCACAATATTGGTAAGATATCTAATACCTTTAAAAGAGCAATTCTTGTACGTATATATGTTTATATATAATCTGATTCTCGGAAACAGCTCCAACGATTTTCATTAAATTTAGTATGCAGGGGGTTTCGGGGACGATAAATCGATTTCACCCCCGAAACCGATCGATCTTTTTAGAAAAAGTCGTTTTATCCGTGTTTTATATCAAGCAAAGCTCGGTCATCCAGGTACTGATAATTATGTATAAAATAAGCCAATACAAAAGATGATTAGACAGTTATCCCCATAATTATTTTAAGAAGTTCCAACAATTTCTATGAAATAAGACGTAAGTGTACGTACTAATAATTAGCATAAAATTATACATAGTAGATAGGTTTAAGAAACTCACATCAATAAACAAATAAACTAAAATAAGCTCACATAATTTTCACCATTAACCGAGATATTTACCATGATTTGTTTTACTATTTCCCGATAGTTATCATGATAGCGCATGCAACTGTGATCAGAAAATAAAAAAAAACTCATAGTTCATAAATATTCCGTTTGTAGTGAAAACAATAGTAGGTACCTACCTACCTATTAAGTAACCTACCAAAACCATGTAAAGCCACAAGCAGAAGCTAGTAACGCATTGCAAGTTACAACCATTGTAGAAGAGCCATACGATTGGGTGAGCGATTTACACGATGTGCGCGCATTAGCGCGGGAACGAGCCCCGAGCGCAGAGATACGGCATCATAGTGCACTTCTGCGCAGGACATTTGCCGGCCGACTCAGAAATCCAGCAGAAATCTTGTTACGAAAGTTCACTAAGCTGACTGTACCTTGATTTACCACAAAATCAATAACCATAGCCGCACACAGACTCACTTGTGAAAAATATTAAACTGAGTTCTCGCTATTTAGACTAGAAGCTTACCATGAACTGAAGGTATTATTTTGTCATCGTCATTAATTGTCATTGAATGTTCATGTAATTAATTACAGAAATATACAAAATAATATAAAATACATGTGAAACAGTTGAGCTATATAAGCACCGTTTAAAATAATCTATAGATAGCTAAACTGATCCAAGGCACTGGCGGCATTGCCACATTGAAAGGCAATGCTAATGCTGGGCCATATAGGAGCCATTTCTTGGATTACGCGATGTTTCAACTAGACGCAGTGAAATAATTTTGACAACGCGATGGGCTCCTGTTCTCCACGAGCCCAGGGTTTCGTCTCCAAATATGTAGAGCCCATCGAGACTTTGAACTTGACCTGTAAAAGAAAGGTTAAGTTATTTTACAATATAATACAAGCTGACCCGCTATCGACTTAGTTTAGTTTTTTTAATCATCATTATCCAAAGTTTGACTTCACCTCAGATTGTAACACCCGCCATGATTCTGTGCTAATTCAATCTATCTCTAATATCGTAGCTATCGTATCTAGCTTATATATCGTCAACTCATCTTGCAATCGGACTATAGACGTTTCTTTATAAAATATAGCCCTCTGCCCTCGGACAGTTAAGAGACACATTTGAAATGTATAAACTCTCCTGTATTATTTTTTCCTAGTTAAGGTAGGTATAAAATGGATCATGTAAAAAAGCCCTAGGACCAGCACGAGTTTTTTGCCAGTTCTTCTCGGGCTTGGGTTAGGAGGAATTGGTACCTAAACTCACCTAATATATAAGACGTTTCAAAGTGACCTTTGTGATTGTACCGAATGAAATATCTTTTGACTTACCTGACTGACACTTACCTACCATCATACCTAACATTGAGAAAACGCTTAAATACAAAGCAGTTTTAGGTTTGGCGTCTGAAATGAATGGCGGTGCTAAGCAACCCTAAGAGCAAGGGCCAACAATGCCCACACAAATCAAACCGGATTCCAAACACACTATCGGCCAAGTTGTGTACAAACATTTGCATGGCGCACCAAACGATACTTGCGTGTCGACGCCCACTCCACTGTGCAATACTGTGCAATCGTGCTTCGTATCAGCATCACATTAAACCCTGTAAACCTACAATGCGGATTTCTCCATTCTGTAAAAACTTATGTGAGGTTTTGTTTAGTGCGCGTTGACATGCGAAGGCATTGCGTCAGCTCGCTACAATTGTGGCTAGGGTACCTACCGTGGACTCACGAACCCAATTGTTATTTCAAAGTATTAATGTTGTGTGATTTACAGAGATGCTGCAAATAAAATGGCCCTCATCCCCTTGTTTCTCAGCCGAGCGATTTCTCGATGCTCGATTTCAATACTGAACTCGTCACTTGTACTATTTTTATATCTCTACAATAATATATGTCATATATTGTTGAAATTGATAATTGTTGTAGTATGTTTTTTTAAATTTATCTTATTTATTGCTATATTTTACTATGTATAATATATATATATATATATTTTACTATGTATATATATATATATATATATATATATATATATATATATATATATATATATATTATACATAGTAAAATATAGCAATATATAATAATATAATATAATATAGTTATATATATATTTATTTAAATATTAATTTTATTTTTAAATACATTGTCTAATGTGTTATATTTCTTTATTCTTAGATTATATTAGCACGCCCACTTTTTATTTTCTCTACCTTGCAGGTTGGCTAGTAGAAAATGCTACTAGCTTAAGCCAACCTATTGTACTGTAGTGTATTGTATTGTATTGTATTGTACATATTTGTTTGTGCAATAAAGGATTAAATAATAAATAAATAAACGTCATCCTTGTGATTTAACCTACGGTTTTACTCGCTCAATCGTTATTTTTGGCCGGCTTGCAAACAAATATGTTATTTATTTTCATGAGGTATTTCGGATTTTATTATCAAATTTGATGATTTTTTCAAACAAAGCTAGAGTTATTGACTCTGTGTGAATAATTGGAATAAAGGTTTTGTGTTTCTTTGTGACTCGAGCAAAAATAATAAATATTTATTTTATATGTAAAGTCGTAATTTTATACAAATAACGAACGACAATATATCTACGATTTTATCACGTTTTTCTGACTATAAACAATATATTCACTTAACATTGGCAAAATTCTCATCAATATGACACGTGGCATTTACGAAGTGGAACTCGCTCAACGCGCCGCATCGACACCAATATCCGAACTGAAATCTGAACGGAAACTGCATCCAGGACGGATTGAGTGGAAATATATTCGACAGATGCTTTTAGTTAGACAACATGTTTATACTGTGTTTTAAACCATTTCAGCATAATCTGTTAGATACATTATGAATGGCGTTAGTTTTAGCAAACTGCTAGTGGATAAAATGTCATATTTGACCTTGCACCGACTAATAGTTTTCTGTTTTAAGGCTCTTAATTTAGTCTCAGAAAGGTTTGTATTTAAATACGGTTCTTATTGACTGTATACTTTGTGCTGTTTATAATTCATCTTTTGTTTCCAACCTGCAAATCCCGAACAAAAACAAAGTTTTTCATCCGCCGCGGGTTGGCACTCAAAAAATCTCTGCATAGCAATGTACCTCGTTACTCAGTTCATTTCCCTAGTTCGTTTGGAATATATCAGCGGTAGGACAGGAAGCTAGTCGCGAAGACCTGCTGACAACGCGCCGCCTGCTAACGGGAGCGCACAGATTGGCAGGTGATCTACACTCACAAACAAAATTGTTTAAGAAAAAAATACGAAAGCTTTCGCTTCTTCTTCTCGTGTCACTAGTTTTTGCAAACCAGAGTGATGATGAGTGATGAAACGATTATAAGTGCGTCTTCAAGGCTACACTTGCACTTGGCATGTCTTCTAACTTTGAGACCAACCAACGACCTTAGCATCAGAAGCCGGGGCACTACCACTGCACTACCAGAGTTTTTGCAAGAATGAATGATGATGACCAAATGAAATAAAACTCCACATGTCAATAAAATTGTTTAATTGTCCTGGGATCCGTTTAAAAAAAAATCTTGATCAATTATTGGTATGTACCGGAGTATAAAAAATACAAATGTTTTTGTTTCGTTCGTAAATATACATAAATTAACAATGACAGAACCTCTTTTTAAATAATGAATACTTGTCATAGGAGATTTCGGTCTTGCCTTGGTTTATGAGTTTAAGTAAGTAACTGAGTATAAGAGCAGAATTCTGTTTTCATTTTAATTATTTGTAAACTACATAGTTAAAATAAAAATCACTGTTCAATAAAACCTTTTAACGAGATTTAATTCAGCATGACTTTAATTGATTGCATTGAGCTTGCTCTGCCTGATCTTCGAAAACTCTCAACAAAATCCATACAACGCCTTTTCGTCACACCTGTCTGTGTCCCACGGACGTATTTAATGGCGGGAAGTGCCCACAAATTAAAATGGGCCCGCGTCAGTCCAACGGATGGAGCGGACGTCTCGCAGTTTACTCTATCTAGTGAAAGTGAGATATTATCTCTGCTCTGCGGCACGAAGAGTTATGATGTCGTGGATATGCTTAATCTGTAATTAGTGCAGCACCGTTTTCTTGGGTTTCACTGCCGAGTTATTATATAATTATTGAACTTGGTTATATTTAAGGATACATCTGATGACCTCTGTAGCGCAGTGGGCGAAGACCCGCCAGATACGCAAAAGGTTGCCTGATTAATTCCCTCTGTGGAACAGTCGTTTGAATGATTTGCAAATATTTGTCTCGGGTATTTGTCTAGGTGTTTTTCTATGAAATATAATATGAAATTTAATAAAAGTGTGTAAATTGTGTAAATAATATATCGGTCATATGGTTCCTTTAACACAAACTCTGCTTACTTTGGGGCTAGAGTATTCTGTGTGAAATGTCCAGCATTATTAGTTATTTATATTAAAGGATTCCTGCATATTATTAATATGATGATTCTGTAAATTATACATACTAACTATCTATATAATTATACGTGAAGCAAAAACTTTGTACCAATTTTTACGAAAATTGCGCGGACGGAGGAGTATAAAATTTCGCACACTTACAGATTATATAGAGAAATAGTGCAGAAAGCTAATTTTTTTTTAAATTATGTATGTAAAATACATTAATTATTAATTAATTATGGTTGAATTTCGACCAGTGCTTATTATTATTACATAAGTTCCTTATTATTAGTAGATTGTTTTTATTTTTTAGATATCAGATTTACTTTTACATTTTCTCTGTATTTTTTTTAAATACATTTTTGTGTTTTTCTACTGTTGTTTTGTGTTAATATTTTTACGCATTAGATAGTATATGTAATGTTAAAATAAGGTGTGAATAAACTGAGTTGAATTATATGTATTAGTTATTTAAAAGTATAATGTTACTTGTTGTGCAGTGTGGTATTACAATTTCACCTAATTGAGTATCTCTCAATTGTACCTATCGTTTTGACGATGGTTGACAAAAATCACGTTGTCATTGTCTGATGACAATGACATTATAGGAAGAGAAGAAGAACTCTGCCATATCACGTTTAGTATCAAGATAGCTTTTGCCCTATATTTTGCGATCTCTGTGGCGTAATGGGCCAGAGCCCGGCAGAGACGCAGTAGATTACAGGTTCGATCCCACCACGGGACAATTGTTTGTATGATCTGCAAGTATTTGTCTCGGGTCTGGGTGTTTCTTTGTATAATATGTATATATTTACAAAACAAACAACTAGTCATTGTGGTTCCCATAGCACAAACTTTGGGGCCAAGTGATGTTATATGAAAATAAATAAATAAATAATCCCGGACATTTCACACAACATTATCTGGCCCCAAAGTAAGCAGAGCTTGTGTTATGGGTACCACATGACTGATATACTACTTATATACTTTTTTTTGTAAATACATACATATTATACATAGAAACACCCAGACCCGATACAAATACTTGCAGATCGTACAAACATTTGTCCCGCGGCGGGAATCGAACCCGCAACCTTCTGCGTCTCAGCCGGGTCTTAGCCAACTGCGCCACACAGGTCGTCCGGCAAATGACCGGCATTATTATTATTATTACATAAGCTCTTCTCTTCACAGCTTAATAATCGTAGCTCAGTCTTCTGTGCAGGTTACTTTCAGGTTGTGGGTTCAATTCCCACCCAAAACTTAGTTATGAACAAAATAGCCTAATGGAAAATTTAGAGCCATATTTAGAAGTTATTCTGAGCTTCTGGTTTTTAAAAGTAAATTGGTTTCTACGAACATTAAATAGTCTATACCTTCTTGATTTGAGGAAAATTACCAAATTGGCAGAAAGAAAACCGACCGGAGATTTAAATTGAAGGCTAAGTAAAACACTTTGTGGTTTTAGTGCAAATTTTTGTCCTGTTTCCGTAATGTTTTTTTTTTAATTATTTTTAAAATACGTGCAACAGGAAAGGCCAAAAGAGAAAGTTAAGATAATTTATTAAGTTAAGTGCTTTAGGATAAGATAGGATATCATTAGGAGTTTCCTTGTTTTTAATTAATTAAAAATTTAAGGTGATTTATTTTACGGTATCGACTGTTTGGAATGCCTACTTATGCCTAATTAAAATTATATGTTCGAGAGTTCGTGTGATATATTTATAACAAGCTGTTGCCAGCGGCTTCGTGCGCGTGGTACCTACTTAAAAAGTAGCCTATGTCCTTCTACAAGGTCCCATCTATATCTATACCAAAATTCATGAAAATCGGTTCAGCGGTTTATGCGAGAAAACGTAACAAACAGACAGACCGAGTTACTTTAGCATATAAAATATTAGTAGGGATGTCTGTGGTTCAATCGCACAGTGATGGCTGAATGGATTTGAATGAAACTTTGTATAGAGGTAGTCCTGGACCTGGAATAGATATAGACACATATACTTTTTTATGATCTCCGTTGGGAGAAGCTGGTTGTATATAATTTGACAAAATTCATTAGAATCAAAATGGTTGTGAGGTTTCCGAGGCTACAAAACTTGGTTGCGAAAGGAAACGGTTCTATAAAGTTACCTTTAATATTACCCATGTCTCGTACAATTATTATTTACACTTTATTGAGTAAAACAATTGCCAATAAATTTATAACTAAATAAGCAGTAACAATCAATTACATGAATACCAATACTGACCATCAGAGTTACATCACCATCCACCTGTCTCTAGGGTTGTCAATCACAATGCCGGCTATTTAATCCGGCTAAAATAACTATCTTGAGTTTGGACGTTTATACAAAACACAGGTAATTTATTTCTGAAAATCATTAGAAGTGGATAATATATCATAAATACGTGTTTAAAAATATATAAGTATTCAATCAGTTATCTCGTCACCATAATACAAGATATGTGTAGTTTGGGACTAGATGAATTGTCCACCAATAATGATATATTTATTTAATTACCTTGACTTGTAATGTGTATGAAGTTTTCGAAATAATGTTTTTGAAATAGTTGAATATATGATGAAATTAGGTACAAGGATAATTATCACTAGATTAGACTACTACATTTCGAGTTATTGAGAGCGATTTGTAAACTATAAAAAAATACAAGCTACATACAATATTTTTTTGTTTTTCTAACTAGATCTATCATCTAATCTGCCCTAATCATTCTTATCCATATTGACTCAGAATGTCGGTTGTTACATGAGTTTAGCCAATTTATTTATTTATTTAATTGAATAACGGAGATTCTTCTAAGCACATCCCTATTCAAAGCACATTAATAACTTCATCTCTATGTAGAGTTATGGCCTCTACGCACCGTTGTCTGCATGTCTGTCTGTCTGTAACAAGCTTGATTTAGATGTCCTTATACGCTTCCTCTGTTTTAGTTTGTGTGGGTGATTTTGATTCAGATGCTGTATTTGTTACACTTTATCTTAAGAACTGTGTATAATATGTGGTGCAGTGGGCCCGTCTGAAACGCAGAAGGTGGCGGGTTCAATTCTCGCCACGGGACAAATGTTTGTATGATCTGTAAGTATTTCTCTCGGGTCAGAAAAATCTATCCAATTATTGGATAGTATTATTAATAATAATAATAAAAATACTGACATACGGTGCTCAGACATGGTCATTGACAGAGTCACAAAAATCAGACCTCAAGATTTGCCAGAGAGCTATGGAGCGCAGTGTTTTGGGAATCAAAAGAAACGATAGGGTCCGAAATACCGAAATTCGATCGAAAACGGGCATGGCGGATGTAGGTACGAGGACTGCATGTTTGAAATGGGACTGGGCAGGGCATGTGAATCGAATGCATTCAGAACGTTGAGCAAAGCTCGTAACTCAGTGGGTACCCGATAGTCGGAGACGACGCGGCAGACCCAGGAAAAGATGGCGAGACGATCTAGATTCATTCGAGCCAAATTGGCAAACTGTGGCCTTGAAGCGCAAAGAGTGGAAGGTAAAGGGGGAGACCTTTGCCCAGCAGTGGGACACTAAAGGTTAAAGAAAAAAAAATACCGGACATTTCACACAGCATCATCTGGCCCCAATGTAAGCAGAGCTTGTGTTATGGGTACCACATGACTTATATACTTATTTTTTTTTTTGTAAATACATACATATTATACATAGAAATACCCAGACCCGAGACAAATACTTGCAGATCATACAAACATCTGTCCCGCGGCAGGAATCGAACCCGCAACCTTTTGCGTCTCAGCCAGATCTAAAACCACTGCGCCACAGAGGTCGTCGTGTATGTATTTACAAAAAAACCAAAACACAAGCTCTGCTTACTTTGGGGCCAGATGATGCTGTATTTATTTATACAGCAATAATGAATATCTACAATAAGTTTTTTAACAAATTATATATTCTAAACAAAATATGTTAACGATGTATATATAAAGAACTAGTTGTTACCCGCGACTTCTTACGCGTATGCTTAGATCCTATTTTTATTTTCGAAAGGAATGCATTCTGTGCATCTAAAGAACCACTCATAAATTTAATCCCCTATTTTACCCGCTTCGGGAATTATTTTGCAAAACGTTGAAACACATATTTCTTTATTTTTTATTTTTAATATAAAATTCATATATATATGAATTTTCAGATTCCTAACTAAAGGAAATATGAGTTGCCCAAACAAACTTTTGTTTTTTTTAATATTATTAGTATAGATTCTATCAGTCGTCTGGTATCCATAGTATAAGCTATGCTTAGTTTGGGGTTAGGTAATGTTGTGTACATTATCCGCCAATATTATACTAATATACTCTCTATTTTATTATACTTTTTGATTACTAAATATTAATTGTTTATTTATTTATATTAATGTTACTATCAGTGACGCAATTGGCGCCAAGAGCTGCCTCAATCCTTGCTCAAAGAATTTATTTGACAATTCAGTGCAGGAATTCATTCAGTGCTCTTTGAATTTTTAACCATTTGATTAAAATTCACCATTCGATCAAAATTCAGAAATCATTTTACCAACATTATTGATTTGAATGGTTCTTCCTTTCTCCTGAATGATATTAAGGTGTAAACACCCCTTTAGATCTATGATAGGTATTACAAAAAACAACCTCTAGAGGTATAGGATTTTTCGTCATGACACTCTTTTCATTTTATGTACGCATATATTATCCAAATTAGAGTTTGTTTAACAAAGATTTATGTGTATTATTATGTGTATGTGTAAAATTATAGGAATCCTTAAAACAAAAAAAAACTCATACGAGACAGCGTACTACGAGTACCTAAAACTTCTTCTTCTCTGTTAATTAATGACATGTGACATACTAATGTCAATTTTGCCAGTGTCAAGTGTTTATAGTTAATGGTCAGTTTGTTTGTTATTAGAGTCTTAGTCGATGGTCAATTGTCAATTCTAGACGTCACGCAGAATGGCGTCTAGAATTTTCTTGGGATTCCTCGTCGTTCAAATCAAATTTCACCACAATACACATATAAGTCAATTATCCATACCCGTCCTGTAGTCACAATTTATTCATTAAAATTCCGCCAAGATTACTGAATAAAACATGCAATAAAATGGGTACAAAATATTAAATTAGCAGAGCTATGTTACTCTATGAAATGACAGACGAAGAATCCTACCTACAACTTGGATTGTTGAGTTGAGACATCAAATTTGAAAGGTGTGTTTTTGATAGCGTGTAAATTTGGTTGTAGCCCGTAATACCAAAAAGATGACTGTAAACTTTTTGTTTTCTTCTCATAGTAATCTTATTCTGTAACTAGACAGAGGCCTCAATTCTGTTGGCACCAACCTAACTAATTTTAGCTAAAATTAGGTTTTGAACTGTCAAATTAACCTTTGGTATTCTTAACAACTTATCCTAATTTAATTTCATCTAACTTAATTAAGCGTTCCTAATTTAGTTAGATGGTACCAACTTAATAGGTTTCACAAATGCTATGACTAACTAAATATATTTTAGACAATTCCTAGTTTTTGAAATGAACCAACCGAATTGCCACCACTATAAGTTATGGTCCTTAACAAACAACACTTAAGATATTGTTGTTTTGTTGTTGTTAATTCGAACCAAATAGGAATAAAACTTCTCAATTTTAGCATGAAAATGTGAGATATGCGATTGGCTTTTATTTAATTTTAAGTAAATAATTTGAAAAAAAAAAAAAAAAACTAGGAACCTAGATGAATATTATTCGAATACAAATAATACAACAATATAGTGGAAATATGCTTGAGTTAGAAATAATTTTTGTATTACGTTTGTATGGGTAATTCGTCCTCCGCTGGCCTCTTAAGAAAATATTTCCCGAAATTCAAGTGGTGCGGAGGGAGGGTCCATATCTGTACAAAAATTACATTAAGTAAAGGGAGTGTTCCACTAGTTTGTAAATAAAACATTTCGCAATACAATTGGGTAAACAAAACGTAGGGCAGATCATTACTAGGCAATCACACAATCTAAATAGCACGAAACAGAACATTCATTGCACAGTTTAGCAGTGGAAATGGAGCGCGTGCGCAGGTCAGATCGCGGCGTGCAAAAATTACTCGTTCTAGCGCCTCGGCGAAATGTAAATTAGATGAACAGTTTGTGGTTCAAAGGTAGAGTTACAGGTGCTTTATTTCTCTTACTTTGTACGTCTTGTAATTGGGTCGGTGTAATTGCTGGGGTGTTAGACTCAATGGACTATATGACTAATTATTTTAAGCCATTTCTTATCCTTACCTTGCCATAAGCTTAGGAGATGTTGTTGTTATTTGGCAGTTTTGGCAATTGACAGTTTACTTCACCTACGGGTCCTGGGGTAAGGAAGGATAAAAAACAAATAACAACACATTTTTTTTTTATAAACATTTTTTTATAAATTTATTCGAGTAAATAAATAAATAAATATAGGTTGACAGTACACACTACACCATCTTGCCCCAAACTAGGCATAACTTGTATTATGGTGACCAGATTTCATGGAATACTTATATATTTATAAAGGTTGCGGGTTCGATTCCCGCCGCGGGACAAATTTTTGTATGATCTGCAAGTATTTGTCTCGGTTCTGGGTGTTTCTATGTATAATATGTATGTATTTACAAAAAAAAGGTATATAAGTAGTATATCAGTCATGTGGTACCCGTAACACAAGTTCTGCTTACTTTGGGGCCAGATGGTGCTGTGTGAAATGTCCGGTATTATTATTATTATATTTTTAAATACAAACATGTGTACATACATATTTTTCAATATAACACGGAACATAACGAACACGGAACAAACACCCATGTTCATCAAACAAATGCTAGTGACGACCTCTGTAGCGCAGTGGGCCAAGATCCGGCTGAGATGTAGATGGTTGCGGGTTCGATTTCAGCCGCGGGACAAATGTTTGTATAATCTGCAAGTATTTGTCACGGGTCTGGGTGTTTCATGTATAATATGTATATATGTTATGATTATGATGAACAAGAAAAAAAAAGTATATAAGTAGTATATCAGTCATGTGGTACCCATAACACAAGCTCTGCTTATTTTGGGGCTAGATGATGCGGTGTGAAATGGGCGGCATTAAAAGAAAAAAGTACTGGGACGGAATAGAACCCTCAACCTACAGCGCAGAAGGCAGAGCTACCAACTGACCTGACAGTTTGTCAAAAACACTATTTTTTTTTTTATCTTGTTACTAGTTATTTGGTACCAGTGTGGTGATATTATTAAAATGCGGTTCAGAGACTCCTTCGGTGCACTAAAAAAAACACTTACAAAGCTACAGGCATTGATGAATAAGAAACGAACTTTATTTGGTTTTTCTTTTTGGTCGTACGTATCTATATAATATTATAAATGCGATAGTGTCTTTGTCTGTTTGTTACGTTTTAACGACTATACGGTTGAACGGACTTTGATAAAATTTAATACGAAGATGTATTGTATTCTGTGGAAACACTTAGGCTACTTTTTATGTAGGTACCACGCGTGTGAAGCCTCGGGCAGCAGCTAGTTTTATATACATTTTTATTATATTTCAGAAACAACCTTATCAAAAGCACTTAATTGCAAATCTTAGGACTTAATTGCAAATCTTAGGACAATAAACTCCTCTATCTAAAGAATTTAACCTTCTCACCGTAAAAGAACTGACCACGGCAATTAACTTGGAGAGTCGACAACGGCTGAGATCGTGGGGGCAGATGGCTCCATCGCTTCATTAGGGGGGTCACCCTGCACGACACCTCTCGCGCTAATGCCGATGTGTACCTACGATTGTTAGAGCACTACTGTCAAAGCTAACCTACCTACAGTACGATGCTCATAAAAAAACGAACAAATTGATTTTAAAATATACATTTAGATGATTACAGAAATGTACAGAATATTAAACAATAATGTAAAATACATGTGAAACAGTTGAGCTATCTAAGGACCGTTTAAAACGATCTATAGATATCTCAACTGATCCAGATCACTGCCTGAAGGCAGCGTTCCCAAGATACTAGAGGCGTTGCCACGTTCAATGGCAATGCTAATACGCTGAGCCAGACAGAAGCCAGCTCTTAAGTCACGCAATGTTACCCGACGGCGTGAGATAATTTTGAAAACGCGGTTTGCTCCCGTTCCCCACGGGCCCAGGGTCTCAATTACAGAAATGTAATTGTTTTTGTAAATTATTAAAGTTATTTATTATAATAGATGATTAGTATCAAAAGTAGGATCAATTTCTCTGGAACCGAAGCTGGGAATAAATGAACTGAATAAGTACTAGTACAATTTTGGTAAAAATGGGCGACAGTTCATTATCATTGTGATCTTAGAAAAACCATCCAGTTTGGAGCTTACCAGTTGAAAACGACCTTTAGTATTTCTTTTGGGTCTTGTTACCTTATTTTACGTAATATTCCTTTTTGGATTTTACTATGGCTCGTTCCAAATAACAAAGAATGTATCAAAAATTAAGAAATAATTCAAAATTACAGTGCGTTCCGTATATTTACTTTTGTAAAAGGCGCTCACTCGTCTGTTCCAAAAACGTGTCGTGTCAAAGAGGCCGCAACGATCCAAAACCCACTATAGAATTATAGCCAATATTCTCTTGCCTTTTCAATTGAATCGACCCATCGAATTGAGTTATAATTTTTACGCGGACCAAGTTTTCTCTGGCATAAATAACGCACCCTGTAATAATGTGTTGTTAATGTAAACACCTTCAGACTCATCGCTCCAAACAAGCGTCCACATAATATGTGACATTAACATGAAAAAGATTTCCTTCGGGCGCACAATCAGTAATTACGAATTTACGATAAATGATGCGTTTGCTTGCAACCACTATTAACTAAAAAACCCTATAACCTTTTTAAATCCAACGAGAAACAGACTCTGTGTTAATAGATTTACAGTTGATGTTACAATGAGTAGAAACTTATGCTAAGACTGTTTGTAGTGTCATGCTCCCGTTTCCAGATTGTTCCAAAAGATAGGTGGTAGCCGCATGCAAAATACTTCCCCGTTGAGATATGAGGAGCGTCCAGAGACGTATATTATTCAAAGTATCAGCGGATGCCACACACGTTGCGCTCAGTACGGTAACGGATTTGCTCTGTGATAGGCTTAGAATGGAAATGCAGCTTCAATTTAAGTTTCAGCATAATTGTCGAGAAAATAACAGTTTGTATTCATTTCTCGAAAATAACATTGAATTCATGTAACACACGTAAGTAGGTAACCGCGTTAAAGTCTAGTCTATTCCTGTCTGATATCTCACTTGTTGATTTTCTGATGCGTGAAGTGAAATGAGACTTTAATTTTATAAGATGGGGATTCCAGATGATGGATACAATTACGTTTTGACAACCGATTACATGCGTAAAAGCAAAATATCAAAATTTCGTTTCATCCAAGTGGATGACATATTTTTGTCAGTGTTTTTGATTTAAAAATCTAACTACTGGACCGAATTTTATGAAATGTATATGGAACCAATCGGGAAGTATATCCTTTCACATTAAATTTCACAGATTTTTCCAAATCGGTTCATAAATGCTGGAGTTATGAGGTAACAAACATCTAAAAAAAACAGTCGAATTGAGAAGCTCCTCCTTTTTTGAAGTTGGTTAAAAAATCTAACAAATTGCTGATGAATATATTTCATCAAGTTTTGCTAAATCATAATTGTACCAGCTGCTACATAGCTTTACCAGCATCTTGCGTACATAATATGTACCCTATTATGTTAATCCAGATCTATATCATCCAAGACTCATCCAAACAATCATTGCCATTATTATGTGACTAACGACCCGCCCCGGTTTCGCACAGATGTAATTTCGAGGTTTTATTTCATAATCTAATACCTTTAAACGAGCAATTCTTGTATTTATATATATAATCTGAATCTCTGAAACGGCTCCAACAATTTTCATGAAATTTAGTATGCAGGGGGTTTCGGGGGCGATAAATTGACGCCAGATCAATTTCTATTGTAAGTTTCATTTTTAAAAAACGTCGTTTTATCAGTGTTTTATACCGTGCAAAGCTCGGTCATACAGGTACTAATGAGAAAAAACATGACACGAATGTCATCGTCTTTCAATTCCACCCGTGTTTTGCTTCACAAATTTGAACGAAAAGCGGTTATTACGACTTAACTATAATAGTAAAACTTATAGCCTTGTAGATTTTTTTGTGGATAATGATGAGTTATAAAAAAAATATAAAATACATAATTTTAAGTATCATCAATAGTTTTGGCAAATTTTTCATATCTTGGGTTACATTATTTAAATTTTAGTAACTATATATTTTTATAAGTGAAATAGTTCTTAAAGTCGGCTAAAACAGTTTTTTTTTCTTTTAAAATTATTTTAGATTAGATTTAAAATAATTTTTGATTTGTATTTGATTAGAAACAAACAAATATCAAAGTCAAAGTCAAAAGATATTTTAATATAAATACATCACAAGAATCACTTTGAAACGTCTTACATACTAGGTGAATTTAGGTGCCAATTCCTCCTAACCCAAGCCTGAGCAGAACTGGCAAGAAACTCGTCCTGGTCCTAGAGCTTTTTTACATGATCCATCTTATACCTACCTTAACTCCATCTTATTACGAAATCATTTATCTTTTTCTATTACCTTAACTACGAAAAACGAATACAAGATAGTTTATACATTTCAAATGTGTCGGTTAACTGACTGAGGGCATCCACATAAACTTTAACAGTGAATTTTGGTAGGATTATACAAGATCATCATACATACGTGATAAGTGACCAACCCTAGTGCAAAAGCTTGTATCAAATTTGTTCTAGAGCTCTATATCGAAGTAAATACACGACCTTTCCCTTAGAAACCCTGTTTCCATTCTGTTCAAAAACTGTAATCCCTACAATTACGAAACATCAACGGCACGTGCTAATCCTAAACAGAAGTGTCTGCTACAGGCTAGTCGTGACATACCTCGGCCACAGATTATTTAAGTGTAGCTAGCAAGGTAGGTACAGTTACAGGCAGTTGCCCTGACACAATCTGTAGGGCGATCGCGCTATATGTCAACGTAATTGCCATTGAACATATTGGGTTTGGCAAAGGTTTGGATATGGCAAGGATTTGGCTAATCTAAATGTCAAAATGGTACCGCGCTATTCTTCTTGAACGATTTAATCATTGATTTTACCAATCAATCAAATGAAATTTAAAATAAAATAATCAAATAAAATTTATATATAGAACTATCTAGTATTACTCTATGCACAGACTACTAGGATGTACTAAATCAAAAACGTTGGTTTGAAAGCACTGACAAAAATAACGCGATCCCGCAACGTTTAATCAACGTCGTATAATCCAAATTAGAGCTAAATCGTTTATGTTATGGTGATTAGCGCGGTACAAAATTATCTCAAAAATAACGTTTTGATTCAGCTTTGGTTCAGACGTTAAAAGTTACCGCGGTCGGGCCCCTGGACTAGAAGGTGGAGATTAGACATATTCATGTTTACTTTACACAGTGTAAAATGTCTTTGTTTTGTGCAAAGTAATTGAAGGAATACCTTAAGTTTACGCAGTTCATAACTAGATGTCGCTGTTAAAAATGTTTTTTTTCCTGAATCGCGCTATCATTGCGTTTTGGATAGGATACGATCTGCACTTCAATAAATGGTTAAGAACTACTTGCAAATATAGTTGGTTGTTTTATTTTATAAAACTTCCGACTTCCGAGTTTTTATTTGGTCCTTCGAGCAGGATATACGCCATTTTTTTGCTAAGCAGTAAGCACACTAGAAACCAGTGGGGATTTCACTGAAAGTTGTGCACACCGAGTGATCCCATTCGTGTCAGGAATCGTGTCGGGTGTTTGAGTGTAGTGCGCGGTTGCACTCCAACCGAGGAACAGAAGTGGATTGCAGTGGCATTGTAGAATCTGAGCACGGATTCGGAAAGTGACGTGTAAAAGGCGCGGTGTGGTATGTCAGTGTCACAGGAGTGACTACTGACATTGGCAGCTGCATAAGAGGCCCGAATAGGGAAGTCAGTGTCACAGAAGTGACAGTTGCAGCAGTCAGTAACTTTACTGACGCCACCTAAATCATCTTCATCAGATGAACGAAGGCCAATGATGATGATGATGATTTATAACTAGGTATAACCCCAGTTGCATCATCATAATCGGAGACGTATTCGTTAGTTCTCAGTTAGGTTCTCTCAGTCACACAGTATTGCTATTAGTATTGAGATGGTTTCCATGGACATGATTAAAACCGTCATTTAAGATACGTCGCTTTATTTCATCATTAGATTTCTGTTAAATCTTAATAAGCTGCGATTAAGCGTACATTAATGGTCTCATGATCTAATCATTAGCAAATGTGATATTAAATCAGTTGCCATCTTAATTAATTGGCATAAAAATGACAATGGCAGTCCAATTCTCCACATTACCTAATCATATGAAGAGATAGTGAGAATACCTTATAATATCTGCCGTATTGCGAATCAATTATTAAACTCATGTATTATTGATTTTTCTCGACTTATTTCAGGTTTTGTTAGTATTTTTTTTTTTTTTTTTTTTTTCAAATAAAGTTAGTTATTGACTCGGGTGAATATTTCGAATAAAAGTTTTGTGTTTCTTTGTGATTCGAACAAAAATAATCCCTATAATTATATTGTATTTTTTATGTTTAAAAGTTACCGCTTTATATGAAATTATAAATGACAGTGGTGTCTCTCATATAAAATAATCTTACGCATTGTTTTTGCTCAAATCACAAAGAAACACTACGCTTATATTCATACTAGTGGTCGCCCAGTGATCGAAGTTCGGCCATAATTAATTAATAATTCATGTATTTTTTATGCATAATTTAAAAAAAAATATTGGCATTCTGCACTCCTTCTCTATATAAACTATAAGTGTGCGAAATTTCATACTCCTCCGTCCGCGCAATTTTCGTAAAAATTGGTACAAAGTTTTTGCTTCACGTATTAATATAATAATTATTCTCACCGAGCCAATAACTCTAGCTGTATTTAAAATAAACACCAAAATTACTAATAAAATGAAATATATCGAGAAAAATGTATTATATAAGAGTGCAATGTTTGCTTCGCAAGACGGCCAAAAATAATTTGGTGACGTCTTACTTTAAAATCTTATCACTAGCGCGAAAATTGACATCATTATGACTTGGCTTATGGCATAATGATGACAAATTAATAACGAAAAAGTAAAAAAAACAGCCTTCAAACTTCAGAACATGGTACAGTCGCATCACTGCAGTCGTTTACATTTAATTAAGGCCAGTTTAAAGAATTTATATTATTCTGCTACACATATGCGGTACCAACGACCGAGAACTACGTGTACACGTCGCAGCCTGCGTACCAGGCGACTTCAGACCTTTTATGGTTAAATTTTAGATGATGATCACCACGCTCATAATTAAGATCCTCAGATAGAACATTCGTGATGTGGTGTAGGTGGTTCCGCTTCCGAGCCTGGGGTGGTCGGTTTTGGGCGTGCTGGTTACCTAATGAAGGGAGATGGACGATGAGTGTAGAGATAAAGAATGCTTTAATTTTATGGTCATAGTTCACTTAAAAGCACTTGAACCTAAGGCTAAGATTCAGAGAACGTGCATAACGTTTTGTCGGTTAAAACTCAGTACGATTGTTATGACATACGGAAATAAATTAGCCAACCGAATGGCACCACGCACTGTAAAGGCTTTCAAAGTCAGTAAGGATAAGATTGACTAGTGGTCAGGTCTCAAACCAATTGAAAACTATTAGCAATATAAAATTAATAAATGAGCTATAGGACCAGTTTTATGCTTCATTAAGCTATGTATTAAATTTCCTACTATCTATTTTTTTTTATATATTAAGTTTTCTTCTTGTTTTGTTTACTTTTATATGTTGTAATATTGTTTGTTTTGTCACGGCATGATGCCACCCTCCTTGTTAGGCGTAGTCTGAAAACCAGCGCTATTTCTCGCTATTTGTGCTTTTTTGACAAACGCAGACTAGGTTTGGAACAGGGTGGGTACACGTACTTGTACGTTCACAATATGGTAAAAAAATGTTTATTTTCGGTTTTGAATATTAATTTGGATGACAAGGCATGGCTGCAGGGTTCCCTACCTGTCAAATTGGGAGGCTTAGGTGTTCGCAAAATTTCAAGTGGCGGCGTTCTTGTCTTCTGTCTACAGTACTAGTAATTTGGTTGAAAAAAATCTGATTCCGTCTTTTCCGGCTAGTTCGGGCATCAGTCATAAAATTTCATATCAGCAGCGCGGTGCTGCGCCCTTCATCAGTGCCAGTGTAGTACAGCGGTCGACCAGCTTGGTCTCCATGGGTTATAGTGTCATAGGGCCGCCGGTAGGATTGCCCGCCACGCAAGTCTTAACGATGTCATTCGTCGGGTACTCACCAGCGTCAACGTACCAGCTGTTCTCGAACCCAAAGGTCTGATACGTGATGATGGTAAGAGGCCTGATGGTATGACTCTTCTCCCTTGGAAGATGGGTAGGCCGTGTGGGATGCTACTTGCGTAGACACCCTGGCCGCATCCCATCTGTCGGGGACTTTCGTTAGGGCTGGTGCGGTGGCTGAATGTGCCAAGGACCTCAAAAACCGTAAATATATTGGTTTGGATAAGGCCTTCATATTTGAGCCTTTTGGAGTCGAGACCCTGGGCCCGTGGGGAACAGGAGCCCACCGAGTTTTCAAAATTATTTCACGGCGCCTGGTAGATACGTTGCATGACCCAAGAGCTGGCTCCTATCTGGCTCAGCGTATTAGCATTGCCATTCAACGTGGTAATGCCGCCAGTATCTTGGGAACTCTGCCCTCTGGCAGTGATCTGGATCAGTTGAGCTATCTATAGATCGTTTTAAACGGTCCTTAGATAGCTCAACTGTTTCACGTGTATTTTATATTATTGTATATTATTTTGTACATTTCTGTAATTATTTCTGTAAATAAATCCACTTTGTATTAGTTAGTTTATTAGTTTGGTTGCTCTGTTATATGTGCTGTGTACCTGCGATGTAATTATGTCACTTGTATCTGTGTGTGGGTGTCAAAATAAATTTAAATTATTTCATTTTTATTTTAATACCCCCAAACGGTTTAACCTGGACTCTATCATAAATGACGACTCCAAAGCTGCAATAGGCTGCAAGTAAAAGCTCGGATTAGAGGCAACAATTGGACGGACAAAGCAAAACTGTAAGGGTTTATTGTGGACTTCTGAACCTTAAAAAATTTGATCAAGAACTAAACAAAGATTTTAAGACAGTTATTTATGAAAATATGTTAAAAACTAATTACTAAATTTTCGTTGAGTTAAAGTTCTAAAATACTGAAGTGATATAAAACCTTTTTTCAACTTCCATATATTCCATATTCCATCATAGACATTGGCTTAAAATAAACATTACAACAATCTTGAAGTCAGCAGCAATAAGGCACAAAATGCAATAAATTCCCCTACACCACATTAGAGGCAACAGCCTTATTGCGCACAATAAATGATAGAGAGACGTCCAAAACCGTGCACATATAAATAACTAGAAGGCAGCGTATCAGCAGCTTCCCTGTATGGGCACATCACGCGTCCCCTATCGTTGTTATAACGCGGTTACTGTGGTTCTGCACTCTACTAACTTGGATCTATGAGACTTGATACATGTTAATTGAGACCTGCATGGCGATTGTCGAAATCTTGATACAATCAATATCTATCAGTTTTGTTTAATTGGTATGAAAGAATGCATATTGCGGCATTATTTCATACAAATTCATCAATAGTAACTGAAAGCTATTAGTATTAATATTTTGATAGCACCAGAATTCCATAATCGCCTGGCTGATACATAAAACCTAACATTAAGTAGGTGGACAAATATTTAGTACTATTCCGCCAATCTATTCCTAATGAATTAGACACGATGCAGACGCATGCTCATTATGATCTAACTCATTATTAGTAGATTGGCGGAATAGTAATAAATATTTGTCCATCTGTTTAATGTTTTGTACATTGTAATGTACTTAATACTTGCTCTACACAATTTTTGACAGATAGATAGACAAACAAAACTTAGTTGTTTCAGATTAGCAAAGTTAAGCAATCTGCTTCAAAGGCTGTCCTTGTGTGATCGCAAAGCTATTTTCATTAGAGCGGTTCCGTACTTCGGAGGGCATATTAAGCTTACTACTTTAATATCAGTGACTCACTCTGGTCACAAAGATAATAGGCCACCAAAATGCCTTCGCTATGCCCAAACAACTTTTGAATTGCCTGGACTTTTGAATAGCAACAAAAAGTCGCTTTTGAAAAGCAACGTGCCCTCTGAAGCAAGGAAGCGCTCAGATGAAAATGCTATCTCTCATCGAAAGATTGACCTTGCACAAATATGGTTCTTTTTTCAAGTCCATAATTGATCTATTTGATCAATTGAATAAATAACTATGCTGTACCTTCGCTTCTTTAAGGCGACACTCCCTAATTAAATGATCTTGAAACGTATTTACGGCGCTGAAATCGTGTTGTTTTTATCCATTCAAAAAATTTATTCTGAAAAAAGTTTAACCGGTAAATCGTTAATTAGCTTTCTTTCCGCCTATTAGTGTAAGCTGCAAGGTAAAACGACGTCCATTTTTAAAAGAAGATGATAATTTCATTATTTAGACGTAATTTGACAATTAAACTAAAAACACTATCGTACTTTATAATACGTATGTTTAAACGAGGAAGTAAGAAGCAAAATATTTTAAATACATACTATATCCATTATAACTATGATTTCTTCAATTAACATGAGATTAAAGATATCAAATAGAGATAAAAAGTTTTTTTTTTCATACAAAAGTTCGTTAGCTTTATGCTATTTTTAAGTTTCGGATACACTAGAGGGACTGCTAAATGAAAATGCTAAAATTAAATGAAATAATTGATACATTTAATTTAATTTAAAAAAACAAAACCTTTTCTATTCAAACTCGTCTTAAATAACAATTATCAAGCATAAATCTATGTTCAAAGTATCAAAACTAGTAAATCTCTAGGCACAAGAAACTAGTGTGATTGCGCCGCGCAACAGATAAGGTAAATAGCTCATACAATTGTTGCAATGGGAGGCTCCGAACCTCTTTTGTTAAGGAAGTGATACCTAATAGGCCCGGCCAGCCACCGGCTAGACTAACATGGTGTCAATTGCTATGGGATAGAATGCCAATTGCTATCAATGGCCAATTCTGGGTGCACTGTAATTTGAATAGAGTTGAAAAGGCTAAACTGTTTTGGTGTTCTGTGATTTGATAATGTCAGTGTTTAGCAGATTGTGGATTGAGAATTTGATTTTATCATCGGCTAGAGAGATTGACTATCGAAGCAAAATACCAGATAGTCTCATTATTAATATTAGATGCTATTGTAACGACTACTACTAAGTGCTTTTGTATAAAACAGTTAACACGCGCGGCGTTTGAAAATCTGTTATCAAGCCGCAAAAACCTTAAAGGAAAAAAAAACTTTTGTCTACGCTTCGACTTAGTAGTTATTTTTAATGGTATAATATTTATAGGCTAATATTATTGTTACATATAAGTACAATTATTTGTTGCTTATAATAAATGATTTATTGTTTACATATTATTATTATTACACCTAATATTATTTATTCACCTAAACACCTACATGTAGGTATTTAGTGTATTTTGGACAAACGTGTGGCATCGAATTGAAGAACATGATAAATTTATAATGGGTTTCGTTATGAAACCTCTTGAACCTTATTAAATACTACATACAACTACTTTTACATTACATAAAACTATACAAGGTAAGCAATTGATATATGACAGTTAATTGACAGATATGCAATGTTTAACCTACCGTTACCTTGTATTCGTTTTGTAGTTAAGCTAGTTATAAAAAGGATAATTCAAAAAACACTGTGATAAGTTGCTTGTCAATTCTTCTCGTCTAAATTCACCTAGTATGTAGGACGGTTCTGTAACATATTTGAGTTTTATATCAATAAGTACGCTGTAATCCATTTATTATGCTAAAAATATTTTCTAGTATCAATTCTGCAGCAATATTGCAATGACAAGCCATACGCCATTTAATAGTATACTTCGTTAGTCTACTATTACTGCTCGGCTTGTAACTAGGATAATTAAATTTGCATATAAATCCCCCTCAATAAGCCACCAGCGGCCGCTCGCTACAAGGGTGGGGGCAAAGAGCATTAAAACAGATGCTCCAACATTTTTTTCTTTTCTTTTGAACTGGTAAGAAATTCGTCGTGGTCCTAGCGTTTTTTTACCTTAACTACGAAATACGAATACAAGAGAGTTTATATATTTCTAATGTGTCGGTTAACTGTCTGAGAGTAGAGCAACATGAGGCCATGCATGCTAATCAGTAATATAGTCATTTATATTATAATACGCTTTTGTCCTGGGAAAGAATCAAACCTTCAACCTACAAAGCAGAACTGCCTTCTGCTGTTATTACCGACGGAGCTGACAGACCAATCATAGTCACGTAGGCTGATATACTACGAGTATGATATAAAATCCACGTCTCTACCAACGTCTGAACTTCTTAAAAAAGTTTCCACAGAAACCAGTGCATTTCCTCAATCCTTCGAACCAACAAAAAGACATTAAATCATAGAGGACAAGTATCATTCATTATTTACCTTCTTAATTAGGTAGTGTCGACTTACTTCCTTTATTTTACAAAGTTGACCTTATGCGTTCTAACAGTTCAAAAACAACCAAAATAATATCGTGATTCATAAATGGTGACCAAGACGCAATATAACAGTACTACCTATATATAATGACCAAAAGAATATAAAAATGTATGTAAGTTTTAATTGTTCTTCAACTAGATAGACAAATGCGGTGACTGGTTGGATTTTTGTGTACAGTTTATCAACTCAGTGGTTAGCTCAGATGAGTTCATCTACGACAAAGGTTGTGGGTTCGATTTGATCGCAATTTTTACAAACGTTTAAGTTTTTTAAGTTTTTTTTCATATATGTTTTTTCTATGTCGGGGTGTTATAAAGTATCATTGACTGAGCGAGCGCGAAGCGCGAGCGTCTCCGTTTCAGCTTAGGCAAAAATGCTTTCGTATGTCTGTCCATACGGCGTCCGAACGGCGCCCGAACGGCGTCCAGCCGGCATCTGTCCGGATGTTCTCCTATACAGGTCGCATTTCTCAACCGATTCGTCGTGAAATTTGTGAGCAGGTTTTATGACTACTTATATATGTTTTTTTCAGTTTTAAGTAAGTTTTCTTTAAAATGACGGAGATATGAGGGTTGAAAACGTAAAAAAAAGTTATATTTCAGTCATTTCGAAAAAATGTTCGCGAGGTCTACAGCCTACAGAGCCACTAATTAGTATTTATATTCAAGTATGTATCTATTTTATCAGCTATCTGATCTCCATAGTACCAGCTTTGGCCTGTATGGTGTGTGATTGTCTATTAATTAATTTATTTTTCATAATTTATGTCGTCAATAACGTTTAATACAAAATTCAATAATCCATCACTCTTTCAATTTGAACTAACTTTATAGTGACATTTTTTGGTTAATATTTTAGATATGTTATTCGCTACTGCGTTTATTATTATCTAGCTGTTACTCGCGGCTTTGCAAGCACGCTACCTACGTAGATCATGAGTAGTATCTACTGGTTTTTGGTTTGAGGCTTGTAGATTTAGATGAAACTTTGTATAAATATATATATATTTATACAAAGTTTCAATATAGTTACAAGCCTCAAATTTCAATAAGTTCTCGCTCAAACAAGCGTGAGCATGTAAAAGGTTTATTTATTTTATTTATTCGTTGTACAAAATCCACAGCTCTTAAAATAGTATACACAAAAATTAAGTTAATAACCGACAGCCAATAACGGATTTACATTTTAACTAACTAAAAAAAAACCGACAGTAATCAAGGTGTGATTATGCATGTTTTATACATATAAACCTTCCTCTTGAATTACTCTATCTATTAAAAAAAACCGCATCAAATCCGTTGCATAGTTTAAAAGATCTAAGCATACCTCGGGACAGACAGACAGCGGGAGGCGACTTTGTTTTATACTATGTAATGAAGTATGATTAGGATGACACTAGTTAATATTTCAGCACACTACCTACCTCGCGCCTAAAAACATTCTTACTATTGTGAAAAATTAAAGAAGTAACAAACCTACACACGACACGCGTAAACATTCTAACTTTCGCATTTTAGAGTATAATATATAATATCGATTAAAGCTTTAAAACAGTATTAAAAAAAAATGCCTATCTTTGAAAATTAATGTTCTTTGACCATTGATTAGTATCTTTCAAAGTTAGACTAAATGGGCCGAGTTCGGTCACGATACTGACCACTGTAGACCGTTTTGGATGCATCTCATACAAACTGCCCTGATATACTAAATAACTTGCTTATCTTGCGAGATATTAGGTTTCCACTCTCGTTGGCTAAGCTAAGGTAACGTTGCCGGGTAACATAGCAAGATCATACCTCTATTCAAATCAGGTAGTCATTTCGATCCTAGTAACTTAAGACCTATATCAGTACTTCCTACATTTAGTAAAATATTTGAAAAACTTATGTTAAACCAATTACAACGGCATTTTAATACCAACAATTTACTTGACAGTAAACAATTCGGATTTACAAAGGGTCGCTCAACGACTGATGCCGGTGTTGAGTTAATATCACATATTTTTGATATCTGGGAGGAATCACGCGATGCCTTAGGCATTTTTTGTGATCTGTCGAAAGCTTTTGATTGCGTTCATCATGAAACTCTAATCAGTAAACTACATCACTATGGTGTGAAGGGAGTTTGACTTAAGCTTCTTACATCCTACTTAAGTGACCGAACACAACGAGTAGATGTAAATGGAGAGCGTTCTCCAGGTTCAATGGTAAAAATGGGTGTACCGCAAGGATCAATACTCAGGCCATTCTTGTTTTTAATTTATATAAATGATCTACCTAAACTTGTAAAGAATGATCACGAGATTGTACTGTTTGCTGATGACACGTCGCTTTTATTTAAATTAAAGCGACGACTTACTAATCTTAACGATGTAAACAATGCAATCTCTAAAGATGTAACATGGTTTAATGTAAACAACTTATTACTTAACGAGAAAAAAACAAAATGCATTCGTTTTATACTTTAAAATTAAAAACGAAAAGATAGATCTCGTCGACACCACAGTGTTCTTAGGCATTACTATAGATAATAAACTGCAATGTGGCCCGCACATAGATAAATTGTCGAAGAGACTCAGCTCTGCGGCATACGCTGTTAAAAAGATCCGACATTTTACCGACGTAGATACCGCTAGACTCGTTTACTTCAGCTACTTTCATAGCATTATGTCGTATAGCATTCTGTTGTGGGGGAGTGCTGCTGATATTAACACCATATTTGTGCTGCAGAAGAGGGCTGTTCGTGCAATTTATAACATGGGCCCTAGAGGACCACTTAGAAACAAGTTTAAAGAAATTAATATTATGACAGTGCCTTGTAAGTATTTATACGAAAATTTAATGTATACACCAAAATATTCATTTATTTAAAAAAAAATGCGATAATCATAGTATTAACACTAGAAATAAAGATAAACTCGCTGTTCCCACTGTTAGGCTCGCTAAAGTTAATAAGTATTTTATAGGGCAATGTGTACGCTTCTATAACAAGGTCCCAAGCGACGTGTTAGATTTGTCGATTGGCACATTTAAAACGTAATTAAACAAAAACTGTCTATTAAAACATATTATAAAATATCTGATTATTAAGATGACAAAAAAGCTTGGGATGAATCAGCTCCAACTCGACTCGGCATCCGTAACAAAATTGTCAAGGATCATACAAAAAAGTGTTAAGACCAGACAAGTTTCTTGCCGGATTCTTCTTGAACTAGGGTTAGGAGGAACCGGCACCTAGATTCACTAGCATGTAAGAAATCGATTCAAGTGGTCCTTGTGATTTTATTGAATAAATTTTATTGAATAAATAAATATTGAATTGAATTGAATTGAATTGAATTGAATTGAATTAAGTCTATCAAAAGCAAGTATGTAAATAAAAAAAATGGTTTACGGACGATAATTTTTGTGATAACGTCATAAAAAAACCAGCGTCACAAGCCGAACGCTTAGGCCGATCGTGCCGCTCTATCGCTTATTCCGCGCTCTCGCTTGCACGCTCGGCTCAGGCGGAACGTTACAATGAGTCATGCTTTTTCGTGCGTGCAGCCAGCGTTCATATATTTATAAGAACTTATAACGTCAAAAGTTACTAATCTAATTAATGAATTGTTTAAATCTTATTATTTAGCACTGCCATACATTATATAATAAATAAATATCGGTGAACAATATGCACACAACACCATCAAGCCCTAAACTAAGTATAGCTTGTATTATGGGAACAAGATGACTGATATAATACGTATATATTTTTAATTATACATTATGACAGTTACATTAAAACACCCAGGCATGTTTTGCTATGATTATCTTTTTCATAGAATATAAATCGAATAGAAAATACTTTATTGCACACCACAAATACATTGGACTGTTGTAAGAAACAATGTTTAGCTACACGGTAGTATAACGGGCCGCCTTATCGCTAGATCGATCTCTGCCAGACAACCTTAGGATGGATAGAAATCAATATAGCTGAATTATATAAAAATAATATGTACATACATAATTACATATTTCTCTTTCATATTTCACTTTCAGATTTTCTTTTTCTCTAAAATGGGTTAAATGTATTTTGAATTGTTAGTACTCAAGTAATCAGTGTTTTCCTAGCGCCATCTAGTTACATAGGTAATTCAGGTTAACTGAAACTGGTCTAGACGAGATTTTATCCGGAAAATAGATTGGTAAGCTAAATTATCTGGAGGTAGATAATTTAAACACGAATAATAAATAATATCAATTTTATAAATAGAAAGCTCTGGTGGTCTAGTGGTAAAAGCCCCGCCTTCCAATCTTAAGATCATAGGTTCAAATCCAGTCGCAGCGGTGAAAGAAAACATCGTGAGGAAAACGGCATGTCGTAAAAACATATAAGTTCAAACACAAGTGCCAAGGGCACGAATGGAACCTCTTAGATGCACTTTAATCCTTTCACCACACTCGTTCAAATTAACTTATAACACGGTAAGAAGAAGAAAAGTTGTACTTATATAATAATAAATAAAAAAATAAATAAATAATACATAATAAATAATAAATAATGTCGGACATTTCACACAACATCATCTGGTCCCAAAGTAAGCAGAGCTTGTGTATGGGTACCACATGACTGATAAACTACTTACATACTTTTTTTTTGGTAAATTATTCATAGAAACACCCAGACCCGAGACAAATACTTGCAGATCATACAAACATCATATATTCTCAAAGTTAGTTGATTTCCTACTCTAGTTAATTCTTAATGTCTTTATTCACAGGTTTTTAACTAAAAACAGGGTAAGATTTGAATCATAATAGCAATTTAAAAAGTTTTATCTTAGTCTTCATTGCATTATTAACCTCATAGAGCGTATGGACAACATAGCGGGCAATCTCACGATTGTCGCAGAGCCAGTGATGATAAGCGCAGTACATAGTTTCAGAAATAACGACATCTATCGAGATCCACGAGAACAATAATTTCTGCGGGACAATAAACTTTATCGATTCCTTATTAAATTTTATATTTTCTGAACATACACGATAATAGGTTGTATATTTCAGTGCAAGACGCGATAGGGTGGTCTCGTCCACAGGGTGGAAAGATAAAACTATGTATTTTTCTAAAAATTGGTTCAGTACATGGAACTGGCATGTTAAGGCCAGATTTATGTCATTAAATGACCTGGATCAGTTGAGCTATCTATAGATCGTTTTAAACGGTCCTTATATAGCTCAACTGTTTCACATGTATTTTATATTACTTATTGCATATTGTTTTGTACATTTCAGTAATAAATGTGTTACTCTATAAATGATCTTATAACAAAGTAGGTTTATTTATTTGCGCACCTTTTAGGCTACGCGCATTGCGGATTCATTCGCGGTTTATTTTCTCGCGCTATTCTTTGGAACATGGAATCAGAAAGCAAGCGCACGTAAAATCAGCTTTGAAAATAACATAGGAACTACAGAATAGCGCGGTTGTACCCGAGCGGAGTAATTCGCTAGTGCGTGCTAAGCCTTACGTATATGTCTGCGAATGCAAAAAAATATAATTACAAGGGATCAATATTGATCTGCCAATTTAACTTGTGTTTTAAGCACTGCCGCATTATTTAGATCGCTGTAACTGATACCACTGACCTCGGATAGCTAGACTTTGGTTTTAATGCAACTCCCATGTCTATCCATCAATTGCTAGCAGATAATGTACTAATCGTGTTTTTGATAGAAATAAAAGAACGTAATATGAGTACATGCTATAAATGCGCAAAAGGTAGAATTCAGATACTCGTAAAAAATGTTTATATTTTTTTTATTCCAAAAATATTTTTCAATATTATTTCAAGCAGTTTACGCAACTATTACTTGACCCATGTAGTACATATTTTCTATTATATTTCTAGCATTTTATGAATGCAATATGAGTTGATAGCATAAACTTATAAATCGTATACATGTTTCCGTTTCTTTTTGCAGTTTTACTGTTTTGTCATGGTTATGAAAGCAACGACGTCGATAGTATGTTGTTTTTTTATTTTTATTCTATATTCTTTTTAATTACTTTTTATTTTTGTTTGTGAGTTTTTACGAGTTAAAATGCTCGTGAACTTGTGTTAACAATAACAACATGGGCCAGGTCTAAAAATATCAGACCCACGAGTGTCTACCTGTTTGCAGATTAAGACAGATGTCAGGTTAGTGTAACGTCTGGACTAAAGTGGCTCACATTCGCACGCGGACATTATTGATTCTTCTACCTAATAGGTATTTAGCCCCATTCGATCCAAAAGATATTATTATTAAACTTAGTGCACAAAAGGAGCCTCTGAGGCGCATTGGTTTGAAAAAACTAGTGACACAACGAAAAGAAGAAGGTTGAGTTTGTAGGTCTAGGCGCTACTGATAAAAGTAACAGTTGAGATAGTAAGAGACCTAAAGTTGAAAGGATAAGAATAGGGTGTATATTGGGTGCATTTTCTTACACCCAATAGATAAAAAATTGTAAAAAAAAACGGCCAAGTGCGAGTCGGACTCGCGCTCCGAGGGTTCCGTAAAAACCTATAGGTATATAAGTAAAATTTCCCCCATCACGACAATCATCGAGTCATAGTTGGATGTAATAAAAAATTTACAGTTTTCGCAACTTTTCCTTTATCTGTGCTATAAGAAAGATTCTGAGTTCACGGGAAGTACCCTGTAGGCTTTGATTCCCTTGCGAGTTGCGAGTTTGAATATATGCGACTTAAATTGCTGTTTCTCTTGATTGCGTTGACATAGAAGTTTCATTTTGTTACAGCTTAAAGGAATTATAGACTTGAGTATTTCATATAAATTTCAATTTAATAGCACTACGCGTTCATGAGAAAAGGGGTAGTAAGTTTAAAATTATTAAAAATATTTTTGTTATATGATGTAACTAAAAATTTACGGTTTTCGCAATTTTCCCTTTATCTGTGCTATAAGACGTTGCTTCGTACCAAATTTCAAGATTCTGAGTTCACGGGAAGTACCCTGTAGGTTTTGATTCCCTTGCGAGTGTCGAAAATTTGCGGCATAAACGGCTGTATCTTTTGATTGCGTTGGCTTAGAAGTTTCATTTTTTCACAGCTGGGATAGTAGACCTGAGTATTTGATATTAATTTCAGCTTGATACCTCCAAGCGTTCCTGAGAAAAAGTGTCTTAACAGACAGACGGGTTCCGTTTTTTACTTTCGGGGTACGGAACCTTAAAAAGGTTGTCCTTTTCATTGTTGATTGGATTATTCATTGGCTAATAAATCCACCAAGGTTTTGGAAACGCACGTGCATATATCAAGGAGGTGTCCTTCATAAACGAATAAGTAAATTATGGTGAAAAGATTAACAATTTCATGTTAGAAATTATTTCATTAATTAAGAATTAAAAAAAAAAAATTGTTTCCATACTGCTTAAAATCCTCTGTGGCTCACATTTTTGGACTCAGTAGAACGGATCATAATTGTTTTGGGACCGAGACAAATACATATCGGGTAGAAAAATCTTGGATCGAATAGGGAAGCTCTCTTAGTTGCAAAAAAAAAGTTACTAAAAAACAAAACAGTTAATTTTGTAATTCTAATTTTATTTATAAATTAAATTACAATGCAAAAATCACAGAAATGCTTATAAAGTACCTATAATGAACAATCAATCAATAAATTTCCATTAAAACCATTTTTTGAAAGAGAATCCATAGTTAGGTTCCCAGGAACTCTTGGGCAGATAAGGCGAGATCGACTTGGATAGTCCAGCGTTGAAGTCAACAGACGTGTCTTTATTGCGGAAGACGTTCAGCTTACCCATAGCTGAGTAGTCAGTCTTGTCGAAGAGAGGAGTGCGAGCCATGTTCACTTCTGCCCCAACCTTGTTCCTGAAATTAAAGCAGAAATGAATATACTCATATTGCTTAAAATACTCTATAGGTAATGTATTTGCATGGCAGACTTCAAGCTGGGTTTCTATAGTTTGATTGGATAATTACCCAGTTCATAAGAAATAATGTAGATACTCACTTGAACATGTACTCTGCGCCAGCTCCGTAGGTATTAAAGTTGGGGAACTGAGCTGCTTCAGGCATGGTGCGCGCCGCGAAAGCTTTGGCATCGAAATTGTGGTTGTCATTGTGGAATAGGTTTACGTTGGCGGCAGCGGCAACCCTGTCTGCTGCTCCGGGAATGTGTGATTTAGTCAGTGTCAAGCCATGTCCATTGCTGAAATAGTAGAATAGTTAAAAACCAATAATCTACAATCCCATCATTCGTGCAATCTTTCTTATTCGTTGTCGTTTAGTTACATTATATTATACATTTATTTTACTCTTATTATTTTGATATTTCAACTAAATTCTACATTACAAGTTTTATTAATTAGTGGAGGCTTCGTTGAATTAAGTAATGTCATATAATTATTTAAAATTATTGAAATGTTTGTTCTCGTAAATAAAATAAAAAAAAATAAGGTGTATTTGGTTCCTAATCTTTACCGTGCTATATATGTCCCAAGAGTCCCGAATAGTCACCCGGGTGCCTTGCCATAGCCCATACGTCAATTCACTTATGCCTTAAGTGACACCCAAGTGACGCCCCTCCCATTTGATTATGAACCTTACATTGACATATTTACAAGCTACTTTCGTTTAGAGAAGTGGATTCATACAATTTTTGCAAGTCAAAGGAGTCAAAAACTCAGATGAATCAGATATTGGTTTATACTTACACATTATCAAGAGCCAATCCAACGGTAGACTGCGCGACCTTCATTTGGTTGTTGAGATCAACAGCCCCAATAGCACTCAAGACGTTCTGATCGGTACCAGCAAAGGGTATTTTCAGGTTAGCTCCAGAGGTCCCATCCGAGTTGGCAGTGACGCTGCCGTGGACTTGCCGGCGCATGCGTCCAGTCCTCGCTGGCACCAGGTCACCCGCTTCCAGGTCTTCGATAGGCAGCAGGTAGTACCCAGTCTCGTCTTCTAAGACTAAGTGCCGAGAACTCACACACACCAGCGCTGCTGCGGCAATCAGTAACTTGAAGCTGAACATTTTGGAGTGTTTTTGTTTGATGTTGAGGGTTTAGACGCTTAGATGTCGAATGGTACTTTGGAATCAGAGGCAGTGAATTTATATGCTGTCTAGATCCCAAAGAAATTCCCGTCGCGGTAAAGTACCTTTTCTTGCTTCTTAGTCGGATAATGCTCTCTGATAATTACTTACTAAAGATAAGATATCTTTATGTGTCAAAGTTTAAATTTTCCTTATCTTTTATAAATGTTGATAAGAAAATGTACTGATTTTTACAAACGGTCGTCTCGTCTCGTTTTTGAATCTTAGCCTATACAATTTACAGTTTTAACTGTCTGCTTTTTATTAATTACGTTTTAAAACTAAAAAGAAAACCGACTTAATTATGTATAAAAATGTAAATACAACCGAATTTATAGTATCCTCCTTTTTGTTGAAGTAAGTTAAATAAGTTTTTATTTATATTTTTGTACATTATACTGTAGTTTGTTGGAATTTGTAAGCACCATTGGAAAGTCACAGGAAACCAAAATACGAAATTTCGTTTACTTGCATTTCTTATTTTTTCAAGCTATTTTGATTTCAAAACTTTTTAAAAGTCGGTTAAAATTAGCTAGCCAACCGGTGACATATTTATGACTATGACAAACTATAAAGAATGAACGATTCCCCAGAACGATTCCCGATTCTTCTTTTACTGAACAGAATACAAATTATATGAAGTCATCAAAGCTAAACTTGGGTGGGCTTTTTGGCTTTGAATATTTGTACGTTTGTATGTTTGTATGTTTGTTTGTCCGACGATAACCATCGAACAGCTGAATCGATCTGCATGAAATTTGATAAGTCGACAGATTGGAATAAAGAAATGAGCTGGTAACTGATCAAACTACATTGGGGTTGTCAAGATATGGGATTCCAAAAAGGAGAAAAAGCAATTACAATTATTCAAATGAGTAAAGTGCAGTGTCTTATGAAAGTTCTTTTGTTTATAAATTCCAAAACTATTTTTATTTTAGTATGTATATTTTTTAAGATACAACGTAAGAACAAGCTTATTTTAATCGCATTCGCTACATTTTCCTTAATTTCATAGGTCTGAGCTTTAGGCGGTACCCTGATCAAATGACCTTGACGCGTTTTGACTGCACTCAAATCGCGTTTATTAGTCAAAAAAAATTCTAATAAAGAATGTTTAATGACGAATGACGGTGTTTTTACTATTTTATTCTTTTTTTATTTGTGTCAGCTGTAAGTTAACGATGAAAAAATTGCGGCTCGCTTTGCTGGCCAGTTTCTTCAAGGTAATTTAGGATATCTCTTTATAGATGCTAAGAGCTCGCTACGTTTACTGAACCATTGTACTGTGTTTATCTTTTTTCATATGAATAGGAGGAAATTGAAATATCGGAGTAGTAGGAATAGATTGAATGGTTGAATTTGGAAATGCCAATATCCGATTATACCCTACCTGTTTATCTACGCAAGCAAAGTTTTGCGGGTACCTAACAGCTAGATTGTATACGGACATCCTGAGATCTCACTTCAGGTCGAACTACTAGTTACAGGGATCAATATTGATCAACTAATTTAACTTGTGTTATAAGCACTGCTGCATTACTCCGATCGCTCTAACTGTTAACACTGGCCTCATATAGCTAGACTTTGGTTTTAATGTAAGTCTCACGATGTAACATCGATTAATAGCTAATAGTGTACCTACTAATCGTGTTTTTGATAAAAATAAAATAGTTTGCCCCGAACAGAGATCTCGTAACGTATGTGTAAGTATTTTTTTAGAGTAGAATTAGGTTCTAATTATTGTCCGATGTCTTCCCAGAATAAAACCGAATTCAAACTCCTACTCTGATACTTCGTGCACTTGTTGTGTGTGCAAAATACACAATATGTTCCAGGTCTGATAACAACAAATACAGGAGTATAAAGTATCTGAATCCAGATTAAGATAGATGTCAGGTTACCACTATGCTGCCAGTGGTAATATGTGGAAGCAGACATCACCTAATAGGCATTTAGCCTCTTTTGTCCCAAAGTATTTCATTTATTTTCTCTTTACTCACACCTATATTTTTCAAATTTAAATACATAATACAGTAACAGCATCAGCAGACTAAAAACATGTTGAATATAATATAATAATATGGAATAGAATATATCTTTTTTGCACACTACTACTACTACTACTACTACTACTACTACTACTACTACTACTTTTTATAATTATTACTATACTATAACAATGTTGTAAACCTACATTCTGACAAATAAATGAATTGAATTGAATTGAATTGAATTGAATTTTTTAAATACATTTGAGGTATTTAAAAAAGTATTTAATGCGCCTAAATCACTGTTTTTGAGAAAAAGAATAGAAAATTCAACAAATAAAATAAAAGCTACTTAGAAATTAATAAGTAATAATAATAACAATAATAAATAATACCGGACATTTCACACAACATCACATCTGGCCCCAAAGAAAGCAGAACTTGTGTTATGGGTACCACATGACTGATATACTACTTATATACTTTTTTTTTGTAAATAAATACATATAATACATTGAAACACCCAGACAAAAAATGAAACAAGTAAATCAAAGGCCCGAAATAGATAGATCAAATTAAATATAAATGGTACAATTTTGACAGGAACAGGAGGTTGCGAATGCATTTGATAGTTTTTTCTCAGATATACCAAAAATTGTGACCAAATCTTTAAACTCTTCAGCCTCCAGAGCTTCCGTTCTATTAGAATCTAGTGTTTCTAAATGTAAGAATTTTTGGGGAATATCTACAGAGGTGGGTGTTGGTGGGTGGGTGCTGGGTGTCATTAGTGTATCTTTTTGGCGAAAAAAAGTGAGTTTCTCCAAATCCCGGTTTTCCAAAATGTGCCGGTAACTATAGAAGATCATCTCGAACTCTTGGGAGTTTCACTTACACGGACTCTCAATTTTGGCTCCTATATCGAGTCCAAGGCCAAAACTGCTGCCATGAAGCTTGGCATCCTCAACAAAGTAAGGCGATACTTCACACCTGGACAGCTTTCCACTTTATACAAAGCTCAAGTCCGGTCGGGTATGGAGTATTGCTGTCATCTATGGGATGGTTCAGCCAAACACCAGCTGGCTGCCTTGGACTCAATCGAGCGTAGAGCATTGAGGATGATGGGTAAACAGCTTAACGCTGAGACTATGTTCCAGTTATCCACAGGCTTCAATCACGTCCCAGGTATCCTGAACCTATCCGAGGCTTTCGTCTGCTCGCCAGCTTTGTAGATCCTGGTATTTCATTCTGCAAGAAGGCAATATTTAACGAAATTTCGGGCATAAGGCATAAGCCTATATTTGCAATAACAGAACATACTTTCTAGTAACAATTTATTTGATTCTAAAGCTATTTTAGATAGATAGCTTTTCTAGGTAGATAGTCTATATAAAATCATTCATTCCTTAAACGCTTTGATCTCTTAAAACGAATTGCAGCTTATGACCTACTTGTCATTAAAAAAAGGGGTGATAACGCTACACTATTGTATATAATAAATATTACAACCTACATACGTCTGCTCATTTCAAGCATTTTACGCAACAATCACACAACCACTAAAATTAATATTTTCTTTTATATTTTCAGCATTTTATGAATGCGATATGGGTTGATAGCATAAACTTATAAATCATATCCATGTTTCTGTTTCTATTTGCAGTTTTAGTGTTTTGTCGTGGTTGTAAAAGCAACTGTGTGGATAGTATGATACTTTTTTATTTTGTTATACTTAGTTGTAAGTTTTTTAAATAAAAGTACTCGTGCGCTTGTCGTGTTAACAAAAATCATTATGCCATGTCAAAGATCATTAGACCCAGGAATGTGTACCTGTGTAGATAGATTAAGACAGATGTCAGGTTAGTCTAACGTATGGAGTGTGAGTGTGTATATAGTGGTAATTTGTGGCTCACATTAGCACATTTTTGGTGAGTGGTTCCCTGTTCGACCCATCTTCTTTCTACTTAATAGGTATTTAACACCGTTCAACCCAAAACCTTTGATTTATGTTCTTATTACCGACATCAGCTTATTCCTAATGTCTATTGTTGAAATTTTAATACACAACAAGTAGTGACTGAAGTAGCAGCGTCAGCAGACAAAACACATGTAGATATTAGTATCTACATACTTGAAATATATAATGATGTGTAAAATATTTGTCTGAAATTCTAATAATAATGCATGCATATAAACATTTTGGCATCTTTCTGGATTCCGACCTATTCATGAAATTTAGCTTTTTTGATTTTTGCACTTTTTTTTCTGCCGTTATTAAATATGTATTTACAATAAGGCTAGTGCACGAAAAGAGCCTCTGAGGTGAACTGTAATGAAAGCATTACAGTGCGCCTCAGAGGTTCTTTTTACTCTAAAAAGGTCACTAGTTTGTGTCTTTCTGACCAGTGTGGTGCTTTCACCACACTGGTTTGAAAGAACTAGTGTCACAACAATAATAAATTAGGTCTAGGCACTACTGATAGAAGTGACAGTTGAGATAGAAAGAGTAGGAAGAGGCCTTAAGATGAAGGTATAAATATAGGTATATTCTTACCTATACCCAATAGATAAATAATTATAGGAATAAATATTGTCCTTTTCATTGTTGATTAGATTATTTATTGGCTTATAAGTCTGCCTAGTTCTAGCTATCGCACGTGCATATATAAAGGAGTGCCCCCCATAAACGAGTAATTAAATTATGGTAAAATGATAAGAATTTAATGTAAGTAATAATTAAACCAATTAAGAATCGAAAAAAACAGTATTGTTTCTATGCTGCTTAAAATACACTGTGACTCACATTTTATTTAGAAAGGGTCATAATTGTATTAGGTGGAACCGAGATAAATACATATTGGGTAGCAAGTCGTGGATCGAACGAGGAAGCACTCTTTGTTGTAAATAAAGTTACGAATAAGCAAAACAATTTATTTTGTAACACTAATTTTATTTATAAATTAAATTATAATGCAAAAATCACAGAAATGCTTTCATCTAACTTATAAAATGACCTTACTTAAAATATATACAACGAATCAATCAATTTCCATTAAAACCATTTTTTGAAAGAAAACCCATAGTTGGGTTCCCAGGAACTCTTGGGCAGGAACGGCGAAACCGACTTGGTCAGTCCAGCGTTGAAGTCAACAGACGTGTCTTTATTGCGGAAGACGTTCAGCTTACCCATAGCTGAGTAATCAGTCTTGTCGAAAAGAGGAGTGCGAGCCATGTTCACTTCTGCCCCAACCTTGTTCCTGAAATCAAAGCAAAAATTAATAAACTCATATTGCTGGACGTACTCTAAAGGTCTCGTGTTGGTCTTGGCATGGCAGACTTTATGCTGGGTTTCTGTCGTTTGATCGGGTAATTAATCAGTATCATAGGTAATATTGAAGGTACTCACTTGAACATGTACTCTGCACCAGCGCCGTAGGTGTTAAAGTTGGGGAACTGAGCTGCTTCGGGCATGGTGCGCGCCGCGAACGCTTTGGCGTCTAAATTATGGTTGTCATTGTGGAATAGGTTTACGTTGGCAGCGGCGGCAACCCTGTCTGCTGCTCCGGGAATGTGTGATTTAGTCAGTGTCAAACCATGTCCGTTGCTGAAATATTACAAAATTATATTAAATACCTAGACTCTACAGTGTCAAATTAAGCTATTCTATTGAATATTGTATGTTGTATTGTAGTATACAAAAATCAAGATCTTAAAAACTTCGAGCAAAACATGAAGCAAGTCATTACATAGCTTTGGATTCGTAGAGTTTGAGCTCTGTCCTCTTTGATTAATTGATTAAACAGACTGAATATTTATTCTAAACCTGCAGAATTAAAGGTGTCAAGAACTCGAATGAGTCAGATATTGATTTATACTTACACATTATCAAGAGCCAATCCAACGGTAGACTGCGCGACCTTCATTTGGTTGTTGAGATCAACAGCTCCAATAGCACTAAGAACGTTCTGACCGTTACCCGCTAAGGGTATCTTTAGGTTTGCTCCAGAGGTTCCATCAGAGTTGGCAGTGACGCTGCCGTGGACTTGCCGGCGCATGCGTCCAGTCCTCGCTGGCACCAAGTTACCCGCTTCCAGGTCTTCGATAGGCAGCAGATAGTAGCCAGTCTCATCTTCTAAGACTAAGTGCCGAGAACTCACACACACCAGCACTGCTGCAGCAATCAGTAACCTGTAGCTGAACATTTTAGTGGAGTGTTTTTGTTTGATTTTGAGGGTTTAGACGCTTGGATGCCGAATGATACTTTTGAGTCAGATGCAGTGAGTATATATGCTATCTAGATCCCGAAGGGATTCCCGGTGCGGTAAAGTACCTTTTCTGGCTGGACCCCAGCCGGTTGATGCTCTCTGTAATTACTTAACTACAGAGATGAGTTAAGTCTAAGTTCAAATTTTCCTTATCTGTTTTTGTTTATAAGAAAATGTATAATAAACTATAGTTTGTTTTGACCGTTTGCTTTCATTAAATAAAATCGAATTGCCTGGCTATATTTTCAACAAAACATTGTGTAAAAAAACAAAAGAAGCGGGAATCGTTGCATTCTGAATTTTATGTCATCTAGGCATAAAATTCAGAATGCAACTATTCCCGCTTCTTCTGTTTTTTTTCACAATTTTTTGTTTGTTTAATACGCATATTATCTCATCAAATATCTTAAACTCATCAAGTTTAAGTTCTAAAAGTAAAATACGATTTTTTTACGACTTTTGTCTTTTGTCTTAATATTTATATATATAGATTGTTTGAGTTATGAAAATTGTTATAAATAAAAAAGTAGTGTTCTACTCGGCAATCTTTATAAGTAGTATTACCAAGCTGATACATTTATGTGAAGCCGGATTTAAATCATAGTCTTTTATTTTCAACATGCGAATATCAGATATTGTGAACAAGGAATCCCCTCGATAATGAACGCAGTTGAACTCGTGACCATCTCTGACCTCAGGAATCAAACAAGTGACGTAATGCGATATGTATGAGGTACTTACGAGTATTATTCGGTTCATCCCGCTTATCAATTATAGTTGTGGTTACGTATGTTTTAATAATAAAAACCAATGCAAATAATATGCGGTTTTTGAGAACATACCTAATGTATAATATAAGCATTTTCCTCAAGACAGATAATTAGGTAAACAAATTTTAGACTGGTTTTAAATTGCGTATATGACATAAGTATAAGCTTACAATGAAGTTAATCCCAAAATAAATATCGCATGCGGAAACTATTTTACGAATCAGATCATCTGTTCCACAATTTAAAAACAATCGATGGTGTTGTTTAGAAATAGTGTTTCTCATAATTTTTCTGTCAAATTATACTTTTTGTAGACATTAAACGAGCCAGGAGGACCCATGCGTGTAGGTATAGAATAGCCCTGCAGATATTAAACGAGTCAAAAGAAAAAAACCACTCGTGAAAAGAAAGGCTAAATATAGCTTTATTTTATTTCAGATGAAGTTACGTTGAAAAATCAAGGGATGATTGAACAAATTATTAAACCTCTGAAACAGCTCTCAGGTGAATATTTCAAAATTTTCGCATTTATAATTAACTCAGGAATCGAAATACAAGTGGTCATTTAAATATAATATATACTTTGATGTTTTTACCACATTGTCTTATTTAATAAATAAAGAACACGCTGAAATTGAGACCCAAGATACAGGCTTTTACGCCTAGTTGTGGCCTCGCCGATACTGTAAATTAGCGTAATTCTTTTTTGGCAATAAATATTCTTATTCTAATTCTAAATTAATTAATAATTAAACAGTTAAATTGAAGGCCAGTAAATAGAACGCAGAAAGTCGCGGGTTTTATATGATCTGCAAGTATTGATCTCGGGTCTGTTTCTATTTATAATAATTTTTGAATTTACAAAAAAGTTGATGAACTAAAAAATACCAAAAAAGTATATATTATAAATATCTATACTAACTGACCCGGCAAACGTTGTTTTGCCTTATTGAACATAAAAAAAATGTTTTTGGGGTGAGCCACCCTTAACACTAAGGGGTATGCAAATTAGTTGTAAGCCTATTCTCAGACCTACTGAATAAACATATAAAATTTCATCAAAATCGGTCAAGCCGTTTCGGAGTAGTATAAACAAGAAAACTGTGACACAAGATTTTTATATATAGGGAAGTAGTAGAATCAGTCATATGGTACCTACCCATAACACAAGCTCTACTTACTTAGAACTTACTTGGAGGCCAGAAGATATTGTTTGAAATGTGCCCTATTATTTATTTGTAATATTAGGAGCGAAAAAAAACAATAGACGTATCTTAATATCTCTTACAGCTAATTTTCCAAACCATGAACTGGAATTGCAAATTGATCTCTACACGTCAAGGTACAAGCGGCCTTCGAAACTATTTCCACAACGACGTTATGTTTTCATGAAGAATCCAAAGACCCGTAAGCTATTTAACCGAAAAAAATACAAGAGGGTTTTATTGCGTTTTCTGAGAAACGGCGATAATGTTATTTATTTTTATTTTGTAGGTCGCTACGCTATGGAAAATGGTAAGTAACTACGACTGAAAATTATTGTCCAGCTTTTTTTATAAGCCCCTAATGATTGATGTAAGTTCCTACAATACAAATAAATAATGATCTTCATTTGAAATTGTTTAAAGAGCACAAGTTGTCTACATTCATTTCGTAAGATTAAAAAAAAAAACCTGTGAAGTGGTTCATTTTTCTGGTCACCAGTAACTAAATAACAATAATATTCGGTTGGTTCATTTCTACAAAATTAGGAATTGTCTAAAATATATTTAGTTAGTCATAGCATTTGTAAAACCTATTCGGTTGGTACTATCTAACTAAATTAGGAACGCTAAATTAAATTAGATAAAATTTAATTAGGATAAGTTGGTAGCAGCAGAATATCAGAGTTTCATTTGACAGTTCTAAACCTAATTTTAGCTAAAATTAGTTAGGTTGGTGCCAACAGAATTGAGGCCTTAAATATTTTACTTTAACTGACCTCCCAGGTCAGTTGGCCTTCTGCATTGTGGGCTGTAGGATCTGTACCAAAGGCAATGATTTGTGTGATGAACATAGATGCCAGTTCTATGTCTGGGTATTATAGAGTATAATTTCTTAATATAAAGGTATATCAGTCATCGGGTTCCCATAGTTCTACTTAGTTTGGGGCTAGATGGTGTTGTTTGAAACGTCCACCAATGTTTTTTTTTAGATATGGCATTCGATGTCGGTCCAGGAGTTGCGCAGCTGCCTTTTCCCACTATGCCACCAACTGTATCATACCCACCGACTACATCAACTACCACTAATACGCCCGAAACTACCAAAATAAAACAAATAACAATTCCTGTTGAAAGTCCAACACGTCAGCCTGTATACATGGAAGATTTGCAGAGAATCTTGGATGGTTTCGCCGATAAGATAAAATCTACTACAAGTGAGGAACACTGTCTATTAAAGCGTTGCTTTTGTAGGTTTTGTAGTCGTTGCTAATCAGTGGATATAATTATTTCAGAATGCACAGGTGTACATGACGACAATACCAGTGACCATCAGCCTCAAATAGTGATATCAAATCCGGGTTCACTACACGGCAATAATAATATAAACGATGTCATTAAGTTGATTAAGAAAGGTATCATCAACAGCCATCTATTTATTTATTTATTTACGCACATATACATTATACAATAGCTGGTGCCCGCGATTTCGTCTGCGCAGGATTAGTACTTCGTGTAATACTAACGTTTTTTGCAGCGCAAGCCAGAATAGCTCAGCATGATGGCAGATTTTTTCCTACTTACTTGACACTTATCGTTATATTTTGGACAATTCACACAATATCTTTATAAATTATAGCCTATATGTTATTCTGATGTATAAGCTATATTATTGTAAAGTTTCATTAAAATCCATTCAGTAGTTTTAGCGTGAAAGAGTAACAAACATACATATAAACTTTCGCATTTATAATATTAGTAGGATTATTATTGACAAAATATACTTTTCTGATATGTGTGACAATCACGGTCTTCAGCATAATGGACCCAACAATAAACCGATCTAAACCTAATGATTTAAAACATAAATATATATCTAAACTAGTAAATAGTTTAGATATATAATTTATACTTTTAATCATAAACGAAAACCTGGTGAAGGGCTCACCAAATTCCGCGCCGAATGGACGATCTTAGCACGGAAGAGGGATGAATGGAGAGAATAGGGAGAGGCTTTTACCCAGCAGTGGCACAATGTGGGTTGATAATAATAATAATACTCAATCAAAGCATGGGAATTGGGGTTAAGCCAAGGTGTACGAAGAGTGTCACCGAAAATATCCAAATTTCTTGGATTTATGTCATTTTATTCATTACATACTCGCGTGGAAGGTACTTTATTCGTTCTCTATTGAGGTGTGTTAAATTAATTGAAAATTGGTCGCGGGGGAAAATGAATATCCATTTCCTTAGTATCTTCTAATTAAACGCAAATAAGTACCATGAGTCACACCGCTTTAAATATTATGATGCTGTTTCTAGTAACTCTTTAATATCTCCATATTCGTAGTCAAGGAAAGATCTCAACAATTTTATTTTCGTGATTTGAGCTGTTCATAGAATAGGTAATTAATCCAGGTGCAGCTTTAAGGAAATCCATTACAAAATATAGACTGAAATGAAAATCGGCACGTGCCTCGCAAACAGCATTACTCAAAAGAGCTTCTCTGCGTACTTGTTGCTCCGTCGAGTGCTGGACTGAAACTGAATACATTCACTAAATATTACTAAATATCTATGTATAAATAGTATTTACTATTAACCTATTCAATATCCTGTTCATAGAAACTAAACTAATTGATGATGCTGTGTGAAATGTCCGGCATTATTTATTTATTTTTATTTATTTAATTACAATGTTCCAGGTGTTCAAGTAAAGAAACATGTCCAAAGACCATCTGACGAAGATTTGGATTGGCTACAAATTAAAATTCCTAACTAAAGTCATCGAATTTGTTTATTTATCCATAATGTCAGCCTCTTCATGATAACAACCTTCAAATTGGACATCGACCTACTCTCTTTTGGATTTATTTGTTTTTGTAAATGCACGTTTCCTTACTTGGTATATTTTTAATCGCTGTTTGAGATTTCCAGGAGATTAGTGGTGATATATAACCGACCTTTGTATGTCTGATGGTACCTAGATACCTCCTCAATTGTCAGATTCCAGAACATGAAAATTAAAAAAAAAAACTTTTTAACCCGAAACAGACTATAACACATACAATATAAAATATACATAAAAATAATCGTTTTCCAAATGTTATGCAGGGGCTATGGTTATCCAGTATCTACTGATCTCCACACTAGGCACGCCTGTATAGTGGAGATCTGATTTACGATTATACAAAAGTGATAAGATGAATTAATCGACTTATTACCATACTGGGTTCTAAAAAGATTGAAAAGAAAAGAAAAACTATAATAATTCATAAAAAAAATAAAAATTAAACACTACATATATATATAAAAAAAACCAGAACAAAACTAGATCTTTGTAAAATCAAACTTGAAACTACAAAAACATTGATCAACAACCCTACTATGTAACTATTAATATAAACGTTAATGGTTATTTCGATGTTTGTTTGTTACTCTATTACGCCATAACGGCTGAGCTAATTTGGATGAGATAGCTTAGCATAGATGGAGTATGTGACCTTGTTTAGCATTTAGACATTTTTTTTGTAGTCACCACGCTTACGAAGCTGCTGGCAGAAGCTAGCTATGCATGCATTTTTTTACAGTATTTCATTCTCATCCGACTTCAGAGTCCTCAATTCTAAGTATAGATTTGACATTGAAAAACCTTACTAAGGAGCAAGCGGTATATAATTAAATACTCATTTTCTAGTTCTTGATTTGAGTTAAAGATTTGTTTATAAATACGGGCCTATAGCTCACTTTTCGAACTAATTTAGGTAAGTATTTTATTTGTATTTCCCTACTAATATTATAAATGAGAAAGTAACTCTGTTTGTCTGTCTGTCTGTTTGTAACGTTTTCACGCCTAAACCTCTGAACTGATTTTGATGAATATTGGTATGGAGATACATGGGACCTTGGAGACGGACATAGGCTACTTTTTATGTAGGTACCACGCGTGCGAAGCCGCGGGCAGCAGCTAGTAATTTATACCTTTGTGTTTCTATCATAGAAGAACAAAGACTGACCAGTCTTTCATAGCATGTCCTTTATCTAATGTTTTAATTGTGCTTCGGTCCTCGGTATTCGGTATCAGATAGCGATCGGGGCAGGAGGTCGCTGCGCCCGCGCTCTACACTATTCAACGGCTTGCATTACATAACTGTGGTCATGTTTATAGTCACAACTCACTTCAATAATTAAGTTTTCCTCTTGAATGAGAGTACTGTTAATCTGATGATAGTCCTGTCTTCCGATACTAAAGTCGTGGGTTCAAATCCGGTCGTGTACTTATAGATTTTTCTGAAAAAAGTATGCACGATATAATACCGATAGGTACGGAAACATCGTGAAGAAACTGGCATGTTGTAAAAACTACAAAAAAGACAAGAGCCTGAAAAGAGCAATTGAGGCGCACTTTAATCCTTTCACCACAATGGTTCAAAAAGACTAGTGACTCGATAAAAAAAAAACAAAGTTCTAAATCTGTCAAAAATCTATGCTTAGTTCTCGATCTGAGTTAAGTTTTGTTCTATAATACAGTCTTATATAAGCTAAATAAAGTCATATATTTGGAAACTACCAAGCCTAGGGTTAACAGTACGAGCATGTTTTTTTATGTCTTAACCATACTTCTTCATTCATATTTTGAACGAGCTGCTGCCCGTGGCTTCTCACGCGTAATACTTACCTACATAAAACGTAGCCAACCCTATGTCCGTCTTTCGACACTTAATCATTTATAGTATAAGTATGGATATGAATGTGTATATGTCTGTATGTCTGTTTGTCTGTTTATTGAAGTGATAACTTCTTATGGGAGGGTAAACCGCTTCGTTACGTAACGCGTTACAGCGCTATTCTATCTGGCTTAACTTTATCTCACGCATACGGCAGCGGTAGGCAGGCTCCTCCTCTCTCACTCTTACCCACAGCACTAGTCAGATTAGTTTAAGTTATCACTTTTGTCGGGCGTCCCTAGACGCACAGTTTTTTTGTTACCTTTTCACTGCCGAATGGCTGAACGGATCATCATGAAATTAGCTAAGGAGATAGATTTAGAATTAAGATAGAGATTTGGAGAGATCATATATTAGGGAGGGATTTAGGCATAGAAAGAAGGCGTTTATTTTGTGTCACATTCAGATAGCATTAAAAGTATGTTCAAACAAGATAATCAATTCGACAGCAAAGTCCATCGTCACTCAGCATAGTTATAGAAGTGTTTAAAACTTTTAAAACGCTCTTATAACGCTTTTATAACGCTGGTCTTCCACAACTCTTTTATAACTCTAGACATGGGACATATTTCAACGTAAGTACCACCTTTGCAAAGCCACGGGCAGCTAGTTCCTTGTAAAATACTACACCAACCCTATAAATACGGCACATATTTAGCGTCGTCGGAGTACGATGAGTTAATAATCTGAATTATCGTCGAACGAAGCTCATAAATAACGTTCTACTTGATTTTTGTACGTTGCCTCCGTGAGGTCAAGTAGCATTTTAAAGTAATTGTTCTTGTACTGGCAGTTATTGATTGGTATTGTCTGTAGGAGTTGCTATAATGATGTATGCATAAGGTCTTAGTTAACTTTTTTGGTTAAATTCGGCTGGATGCCGTCACGGATGCAATTTAGAGGTATCAAGTTAAAGTCAAAGTCATTCAATAAAATCACAAGGATCACTTCGAAACGTCTTCAGTATCTAAGAATTTAGTGAATTTAGGCGCCAATTCATCCTAACCCAAGCCCGAGAAGAACTGGCAACAAACTCGTCCTGATAATATGTAATAATATAATATAATAAATAATAATAATATAATAATGCCAGTATTACACAAAAAAGTGTTTAATAATGCTACTTCACACAGCATCATCTTTTCAAAGGTATAAGGTATGCAAAGTTTGTGTTATGGGTACCAACGACATGACTGATATACTACTTATAAATATATAATTCGTTTCTATGGGTGTTTTACTATACATAGAAATACCCAGACCCTCGGCGGAAGAGTTTTAATTTACAGTACATAAACAAAACTGATTATGAAACTATTTGTTAGATAAAGATTAATTTAATGATACGAGTAAATTAATAAATAATGCCGGGCATTTCACATAGCATCGTCTAGCCTCAAAGTGAGCCTGTGTTATGTGGTACCACATGACTACTTATATTTTTTTTCTTTTTTAAATTCATACCTATACATAGAAAAACACCCGAGGCATATACTTTTAGATCGTTGAAACATTTGTCCCTCGGCAGGAATCGAATTCGCTACTATCTGCGTCTCAAGCGGCCTTGGCCCACAGCGCCGCAGATGACGTCATAAATCTTATCATCTGCCGATTCTATCCGTGTTTTGACTGACTAATTTGTACAAAAAACGGTTACTGTAACTTAACCATAATAACCTATACAGTCTTTTTTATGGATACTCTAAATATGTGAATCATTTGAAGTGTCATTAGTGCAATTTTCGTAAGGATCTTTATTTATTTTGAAAATAAAATATAGCCCATGTTACTCGCTAATAATGTAGCTATCTATAAATGAAAGAATTTTTAAAATTGGTTAAGTAAATGTGGGTTTATCCATCACAAACGAATATAGTTTAGACCAGACCGCCATTGTCCTTAGGTTAAAAGTAGTATATCTTTTCCCAGGTCCGCATGTCTAGATGTTTAGACTAGTTGCTGACCGCGTGGCACTTGGGTTTAAAATAGTTTATAGGTTAATCTGCATGTCTATACCTAGATTTGATCAAATAAGCTCAGGTATTATTAAGTGTTTAAGTAACAAACAAACGTCCACACAATCTTTCACATCTATATATAATGATCAGGGGCCGACCGCGATAATTTGAACGTCGATGCCAAAGCTACTACCTAAAATGTTACGTTAAGCGCAGTTCGTATCGCGCTAATTATATTAACCGCGTATTTTTTGGCAGCTTTGTCAAACGAACGATATTGATTTGTCAAAACAGGAGACAAAACGTTTCCTTTTCAATGGTATATACGATGACAAATAGCGCGATTGCCCTGCAGATAGAAAATATTAACTCAGGCTTTGATTCATAAAGCTTACTTAGCCTTGTTTTAACTAGCATTAGGTACTTAAATATGCGGAGAAGTCGTATCGCAGTATCTTTGAGAAGTAGGTAATAATAAGAAATGTATACGATTGTATTACGATTGTCTCGTTTCGCCCCGCTAGACAAAGGCCTCTTTAATCTCTTACAGAAATAAATAAATAATGTTTAAACTTTGTCCAATTATGTATTTATGTGCTAGTAGGCACTTGAAATACCTACAATACATACATACTTTAGAATATGGAATGTATCATCATTACCAATTTTGTAAACATGCGATAAATCCTCCTCCATGTGTCGTATTCCTAATGAATTCCCAGACATTACTGAGAGTGACCTCCTCGAATCATTCCTTGGACGATCCCCTTCCACTTGCTTCGGTCTTCAGCAGTGTGTAGGCTTTCGTGGACGTTCTTGTTGGTGTTGTACCGGATCTGGTCTGTCCACCGCATTGGACTCCGTTAAATGTATTTTTGATGGGGGCGAACCCATCCAACCCATATCTGTGCTGAAGAAGGCAGAGTTACTACCAACTGAGCTGTGCAACCAGGTGTTACAAAAATATTAATCATCTGGCTCCAAACGAAATAATAAGCTTGATAAAAATAACTTACCAGTACAATACATCCCCCCTTGGTACAAGTAAATTGAAATCACATGTAAATTAATAGTAATGAACGCCTCAATTAAAATCTAATTTGAATAAGCGGCGTGTAAAGTGCGCGTAAAAACTAACTACTGGTTAAGTTAAACACAATAAAAAGCCTGCATTTTAATTGACCCTAACTAGGGTTTAAGATTCGACTAAAATAGCCGGATAAAAACCTTAAGACGGACGCAATAAAAATTTACTTACAGATTTTGCGCTGCAAAATACATGCGTTGAACCGTTAAAAAAGATTCTAAAGAAAGATTATCATTCATATTGCAAAAATAAATCAACCAGCCGGGCATGACAGACAGTGGCATTTTCGACTACCTTGTAGACGACTACCTTGTAAAACTGAAGCCTATGTCAATTTAAAGTTTCTCCGTAGATTTATTCTTTGTCATTGTCATGTTAGCCTGGCAGGACTGTATATATAATTACGTATTGTGGTTCTCACTAAAACTACTGTGTAAAAATAGCTGCAAAAACTTGTTTTCCGGCTTTTGGTTTGAAAGAGCCGGTTCAGCCCGGCATAGTTGAACCTAAGCTCTCGACTCGGCCCAGCGTGAGGTCTAGTAATTTTATTCTCGTTTGTAAAGTAACGAGTTTAGTTATAATAACAGCCTGCCTATACATTGCTCATATAATTAGACATACCAGAATAGGCTATTAATTCAACAAAGTTAAGGAAATTTAATTAAGTTTTGAGAAACATGTACTCTTGAACCGAGCTTATGAAGCTTTTTTGTTTACAATGCTTCACCAGCCAAAGTGCATGTAGTGTTGTACCTTAGTTGTTTGTAAGAAATGATCAATACGATCATCAGTAACGCTTCTATAGTTATTATCGTTATTAATAGTGTGATCACGTTGGAATAATGTGAAACGAGCTGATAATAGTAAGAAATTCAAGACTTTAAGTAGCTTGGATACAATTTAAAAACATTATTTCGTATTTCGGAACAAAACTCAAATCAAGATGTTCTGCATGAAAAGCTATCAAACATCCTATGCTTTGTTCTCGATCTAAGCCTTATAGGTATTAAAAACCCGAGTCGATGTTACGAGGAAAATGTTTAAACATTGATAACTTAGCTATGTACTTACACAGACTGTCTTCGAAACGAGGAACGTATACATTGTGTGTGTGTGTGTGCTTATCGCCAATTTTTTGTAACAGTGTGCATCATTCGCGTTCAGCCCATTATCGCGGACTTAACCGCACCGGGGATTCTTTTGGGATATCAACAAAATGTTCTGTATATAAAGCCACAGCATCATCTCAAAAGCATCATTCAAGCACTGGAGTATCCCACAACTTGCAAGCTCGCAAAATAAAACTACAATGTTCAGTTTCAAGTTACTGATTGCCGCAGCAGCGCTGGTGTGTGTCAGTGCCCGACACCTAGTTCTAGAAGATGAGTCAAACTACTACCTGCTGCCTCTTGAAGACGTAGATGCAGACGACTTGGTGCCAGTAAGATCAGGACGTATGCGTCGGCAAGTTCACGGTGGTGTCTCCGCATCTTCTGATGGAACTTCCGGAGCCAACGTGAAGATTCCCTTAGTGGGAAATGATAGAAACGTGCTGAGTGCTATAGGAGCAGTCGACTTTGATAAGAACCACAGGATGGCTGGTCAGACTGCAGGATTGGCACTAGACAACATGTAAGTTCATTTTGCTTTTACTAGTATTTGTAGGAAAGTCTGCTCTAGCAGAATAGTATTAGAATCAGAAATTATTTAATTGTCATGCACTCACAAGCAATCTTCTTCTTCTTATCGTGTCACTAGTTATTTCGAACCAGTGCGGTGAAAGGATTAAAGTGTGCCTTAGAGGCTTCCTACGTGTACTTGGCACATATCTTCAAACTTTTTAGGAACTACGCTTTGCCGGTTCTCTCACGATGTTTTCCATCGAGTGAACTGGTATAGCGCACATACATTCGATCAGAAAAATCCATTGGTGCATGACGGATTCAATCCCACGACCACGGATCGGAAGGTATAGAGAACTAACTTATTGGTATTTCCAGTAATGGCCATGGTTTGACGCTGACTCACTCCCAACTGCCCGGAGCCGACAGGCTCGCTGCTGCCGCCAACGTAAACCTGTTCCACAATGATAACCACAATCTGGACGCCAATGCTTTCGCAGCGCGCATCATGCCCAAAGCCCCTCAGATCCCCGACTTCAACACTTTCGGAGCTGGTGCTGATTACATGTACAAGTAAGTATTTACCATTGATAATTCTTATTCCCGACGTATTAACAATCGGTCAGAAACAGTCACGGGCTGTCAGGAATGACTTAGGGAGTTGCGGCCGAGTAACTCGGGCAGTTTTTTGAAACTACCCTCACTAGGTCTTCAGATTCCGAAGTTCAAATTACGACATACCACACTTACCAGTTTCCATGACATGGTATGATAAATATCTAGTTTCTAGAAGTATAGATAAGGTTGCATCTAGAAATTTGTATGACCAACTCTGGTTATGGGTTTAGGCTGTCCAAAATCAAAAATCAAAGACTTTATTAAGTACATTTAATTTAGATGAAATAATACTCAGCGTCAGTCAGTCGTCTAATCTTTTTACTTATGGAGCTTGGTATTGATGAAGTGTAGAGCTCTCACACTTTAGCAGTTCAGGCAGTGAAATTAACCATCTTTGGGCCTGTTCATTGTTCACTTTCGTAGTTATAAATAGGAGTAGCATTGTGCTATAATGATACTTATCACATAGCTACGTAAGCATCACATACGTAGCTATTAAATCCACGGAAAAGCGACACAGAAGACAGTCAGGATTATACATATAATAATGTATTCTGTATTTATTAATTTCCTTCTATCTTCTTCTAGAAACAAGATCGGAGCAGGAGTAAACGTGGCTCGGACACCTCTCTTCGACAAGACAGATTACTCTGCGGTTGGGAAGCTAAACATCTTCCGTGATAGAGACTCGTCTCTCGACTTTAATGCTGGACTCTCCAAGTCCGTCTCGCCATTCCTGCCCAAGAGCTCGTGGCAACCCAACTATGGACTCACTTTCAGGAAATGGTTCTAATGTGATATTATAAAATAACTTAAGTGATGCACTTATCAAAGATTAAAATTTATGTTTATATGTTTGTAAATAAAAATAAATAGTAACCCAATTTGTATTTTGTTTGGTTATTTACAATTAATTCCAGTAAGTAGTGAAAATACAGATGAACTACATAGTTCAACGAAACTACGAGTAGGTAAATTTGCAGCTATAAACAAGCAATTAGAGAAAACTCGTACATTAGTGGATATTTTGGTTGAGAATGGATTTTATATGAAATATTTTATGTTTTTAGACCAAAAATTTAAATTTTCTTTCTTTATTGTCAAATATGCTTAATATTCCTAGCTGTATGTTTTCAAAACATTCGGAAATAAAAAATAAATTATAAGGTTCCCGAATAAAATTTCATAATAAAATTAATTTCACTATTCTGCGTAAATGGGTAAAAGTCTAATACCCAATAGGTTTTGATTTACTCTCGTGTGTCAAAATACGCGTTGACATAGCTTGACTATTTAAGAATTACAGTTTTAAGAGACCATAGGTCTGCGTATGTATTTGATATTAATTTCACTCGATACTTTCATGCTTTCCTGATAAAAAGAGTATTGACACACAGAAGTCTATTTGACAACTTAGTGATTTAACGAGAGTACCATTTTAGGGTTCCGAAGTTCACAAGGAACCCTTTTAGTTACGCTATGTCCGTCGGTCTGTCTGTCTGTTCACCCTTAATCTATCTCTTGCCCACAGACTATTCGTTGTATCGAGATCAAATTTGACATATAAGTGAAAACAAAGTTATGAAATATATATATAAAAGTAACAGATTTTAGAAATACCTCCCCTACATAATCACTACATAAAACAAAGTCGCTTCTCGCTGTCTGTCTGTCCTTATGTATGCTTAGATCTTTAAAACAACGCAACGGATTTTAATGCGGTTTTTTTAATAGATAGAGTGATTCAAGAGGAAGGTTTATATGTATAATACATGTATAATATATTATATATATATATTATTATAAACACTGATAATTTTAGAGGTTTCTAATGTGATGTCAGATGTGATGAGACAGATCAAAATTATGTACTACAGTACATAATTTTGCCACTTATATATAAATTATACCACTTTACATGTTTATACATGTACATGTAAAGTGGGATTGTTTTTTTTTATATTTTACTACCCCGTCAAGTGGCATATCATTGGATAGGTCTTTTAAAGATACTTCGAGGATTTTGATACAGATTTTTGTCTCATAAATATTAAGCTTTGAAGTGGCCATTTTTGATAGAGGGCAGTGTCGTCCCCGCAACACCCTTTCACAAAATAGATAGATATATAATGAAATTACAAGGAAAATTACCACTGATAGTAAGGCTTTACTAGATTTGAGTAACAGCCTGATTTGTAAAACTTAAACAAAACAAAAAGGCCCATACAGTATTTTGGTATGCTAAAGAGATGGTGTTGTATTGGTTTAGGACCTGACCACTACTCATTCTTAACCTGACTGGCTTTGGAATACATCATTGTGCGTGATCACATGCGCTAGGCCATTTTTTTCCTTTAAAGGTACCGAACTCTATGAACAAAAATGTAATATACATACTGTCATAGACAATTGGTGATTTAGCGAAGCCTTGGCATTCATCGCGCAAAGGTCTCGACAATTAACGATTTATGAGCGAGTAATCAAATCAATTACGAATTACGATGGACAGATGGACAAGTTGTTATCATACTAACATATAATAATAAAGTGTGTGTAGATTGTTTGTATGTTGTTTATTCAACATTATAATTGTTATTATTCAATCATCTGCCTGCCTTTATACCACTAATTGGCGTTGGCAAAACGTCTTTTCATTCGGTCTCTACCATTTGTTATATCAGCAAACATTCTTTTCTAACCCATCTTCTTTGATACAGGCCATCTATCTTTTCAAAGCATACTTCTATATCCATCCACATTCAAATCTATCACACTTCTTGTAGTATAACTTAATTTATTGTTATTATCCAGTATTTTGATGACCTATGTGGCGCAGTGGGCCAAGGGCTGGTTAAGGCGCAAAAGAAACAAATGTTTGTATGATCTGCAAGTATTTGTTTTGGGTTTAATTGTAGGTATAATGGCCTCAATTCTGTTGGCACCAACCTAACTAATTTTAGCTATAATTAGGTTTAGAACCTCAAATGAAACTTTGGTATTCTGCTGTTACCAACATATCCTAATTTAATTTTATCTAATTTAATTAAGCGTTCAATATTTAGTTAGATGGTACCAACCGAATAGGTTTTACAAATGCTATGACTAACTAAAATATATTTTAGGTGTGTGTATTTACAATTAAAAAAAGTATATACTATGTGGTATATCGGTCATGGTATGGTCATGGTCATGTGGTATATAGGTCACCCATAACACAAGCTCTGCTTACTTTGGGGTAGATGATGCTGTGTAAAATTTCCGGCATTATTTATTTATTTTACGTATATGTACAGAATATTTTTTTTTCAAAAATAACTGAGATATCATATCCCAAATTAGGCGTAGTTACGTATTTTTTTTTATATCCCCTAATATTTAATATTAAGGGTTATTTTTGCACTGGGTATTGGTCTAGGATATATAGCCAACGCCCAAAGGCTCATGTTCCATAAGTTCTCATAAGTTAAGCTTTTCTGAAATTATGACAAGTTAATAATGACAAAAAATATATCGATCAGCAAAACTGCGTTCAAAAGCTATAGATAAATGTCATAAAGTTGTAAGTTGGGTGGGCGTCTATTAAATTAAAATATCTAATTACAAAATTGTTTTAACGACTCGAAAATAATTATTTTAAGAACTGTTATTGGAATGATAAATGATTACTTATTTAGATTGAATTCAATAAAACTGAATTTAAAACAAACTCGTAAATTACACATTAGTTTAATCCAGATATTCTAATTTTTATAATTTTTTCGATTAACGACCTCTGTGGCTCTGTGGGCTATGGCCCGGCTGAGACCCAGAAGGTTGCGGGTTCGATCCCGGGACAAATGTTTGTATGATCTGCAAGTATTTGTCTCAGGTCTGGGTGTTTCTATGTATAATATGTATGTATTTACACAACAAAAAAATATGTAGTAAATAAAATAAGTAGTATATCAGCCATGTGGTACCCATAACACAAGCTCTGCTTACTTTGGGGCCAGATGATGCTGTGTGAAATGTCCGGCATTATTATTAATATTATTTGATTTTTACTTTCATCAGCTTGGCTCGGAAGAACCGGTAAAATAACTAAGAAACACCGGCCTAAGCCAAGTGCAACACAGTGTTTTGGTTTGATTATCTCGTAGGGTTCCGCCAGCGTTTGCAATGTAAGCGCAAAAAAAATGTGTTTATTAACGACACCACATTAGAAACCTCTAAAATTATCAGTGTTTCTCTACTATATTATGCATGTTTTATACATATAATCTTCCTCTTGAATTATTCTATCTATTTAAAAAACCCGCATCAAAATCCGTTGCATAGTTTTAAAGATCTAAGCATACATCAGGACAGACAGACAGCGGGAGGCGACTTTGTTTTATACTATGTAATGAAGAAGACAAGGACCGACAATACATTAACGCAACATTAAATACGATAGATGGCAAATCTATATACTTATTGATCAAAGAGCTGACATCTATCTAGTTCAGCTTATAAATATTGTCATTCAACATGGCAATTCCGCCAGTGTGTGCCTTCTGGCAGTGATATGGATAACTTGATCTATCTACAGATTGCTTTAAATTGTCCTTAGATAGCTCAACTGTTTCATATGCAATTCATTGTATCTATTATAAGTAAGAATAATGATTGCCGAGAAAGTCCACGTGAGCTTTACGATCGCCTTAGTAAATTATAAGACTACTAACGGCTGTACGCGGCTTCGCACGCATTTTGCCGTATAGCCGTGAAAAAGAGACACTTTAGAAATTATAATATACTAGCTACTTGCCTCGGCTTTGCACAGGTGAATAACATCTAAACCTTGCTCATTAATTACTCCTTCCATTGGTGAAGCCTGTATGAAAATTAATTTGGTAGTTTTTGAGTTTATCGCGTTAAAACAGACAGAGACACAGCTTGGGGACCTTGATTTATAATATGTACTGATGTAGCATGGATATGAATATTATGTTAGATGAACGCATTACGTGCTTACAATCTCAGTTACTTTGATGTGTTATATAAAACTATGTTATATAAACAAGGACTATCTATGTATAGCATGCGCTAGAATTAGCATTGCTATAAAGGCAGGCAGACATAGATTCAGCAACAGCACGTAAATCAGATCAAATGGACACTACACCGTTTTGAACTGTTCGTGGTATTGGGGAACTCGCGACAATGCTGACTGCATTAGATCCAAACATCAGTTGTAGGGTTTTAGGTCTGTGTGTCTGTCTTTATATCCGCTTATTATAAGAGCTCCATCTCACTTACTATTAGTATTAGCGTAATTATCATTTGCACGTTAATAAGTATGACGACCTCTGTGGTGCAGTAGGCGAACAACCTCCTGAGAAGCAAAAGGTTGCGGGTTCGATTCCCACCGCGGGACAAATGTTTGTATGATCTGCAAGTATTTATCTCGGGTCTGGGTGTTTCTATGTATAATAAGTATGTATTTACAAAAAAAAAGTATCAGTCATATATCGTCAATAACACAAGCTCTGCTTATATGAGGGCCAGATAATGTTGTCTGAAATGTCCGGCATTATTATGTTTTTAGGAGTACTTCTCCTAAAATGTAAAAGAGGGTTTTTATTTTTTATTCTACTACCCCATCATTTTGCATATCGTTGGATCTCTCAAAGATATTATTAAAACAGTTTTTCGTTTAATAAATATTGTAGGCATTTTTTGCTAATAATCTAGCAAAACTAGATTACGAGAAACAGTCTTTAGTAACAGTAGTTTAAACCAAAAAAATTTATGGCAGCTTCATCTAAAATTATTTTATTTTGCTAGAAGTTGTTGAATTTGTTTGAGATCTGACCACTTGTCATTATATTACTCTTACTGACTTCGGAAAACATTAGGTTACCAATAATAATCAAAAATAAAAATAACAATCTGTTAGCTTTTTTGAAGAACCGCTGACTGACCCGTTGACTCATTGGTCAGTAATTCACAGACAGTTACTAATAATTGTATTTAAACAATGTGTTATTATAAAAACCTTACATCCTAACCAACTAACTGGTAGAGGACACCTATAAAAATGTTATATATGCTGTACTCGTAGAAGGTTTCAATTTTTAATCAGTTACCAAGGTTGTGAAATACATCTATCATATTATTACTAACATTAACACTATGCCGATATTATTCTATTAAAAAACAAACAGCATTAAATTACCCAGCTCAAATTGCTTTAGCCTTAAACACTTGGATTAACTGGTAGCGTAGGTACAAAATTAGATTGCAATGCAGAATTGCGGTTAATTTACATAAATTAACTCTTCCTACTTATTAGATTGAAATAACTTCCTTCATTCTCTTATGAAGAATGTTGTCCTAATGCAAACGAATCAATCTATTTAAATAAATATAGATATTAGTAAAAGTTTTAAACATGTTTAGACGGTACGAGAATTGCATTCGAGTTTATCTGTACGACGTGTTAATATTGGCCAAGCTGATTGAACGCACATTGAAGGATTCCGAAGTCAGTATGGAAAATAATGACTGATGGTCAGTCAGGTCTCAATCAAATTCAACGCCATCTAGCGAGTTAAACAAAACAATTTAGTATTAAACCTCGATTATTGTTTTAATGGTTTACAATTCAGGCTTGTCATAACCTGTACTTTTCTTATAATTTCAGGACATCTTAAAAACTTATTAGGTAAATGTTCTTTTATTCTTTTCATGTCTCTAGTTATTTCGAACTAGTATGGTGAAAGTATTAAAGCACATGTCTTCAAACTTTTTGGTTCTACGACATATCGGTTTTCTCACGATGTTTTTCTACACGGTTTGAGAGTACTGGTATAGAGCACGTACATTTTTCAACCTGAAAATACATTGGTGCACGACTGGATTTGACCTATGACCTTAAAATCGGAAGGCGGGGCCGCTACCACTGCTCTAAAGGCCAGTAGACTAAATATTGATCAAATGAATATCAGTATTCAAAAACTGATTAAGGAACCCTTGTGTGCTCTTTGCAAACTTCGGAACCCTAAACAAGCCGTAGTGACGTCACGTATAGTAAATTTTAAGTGAATGGGTACAACGCAAAGTCCGCAATAGGAACTGGACATAAATCCACAGTATGCACCCCGGAGCGAGCGATCGCAACATGACGGGAGCCACAATGAACTTTAACATTTCCACATAGGGCCGAGATGACCTGACTTTCACCTTAAACGTCCAATTTACGGATGCCAGTGCTGGCCAGTGTCTTGAACTAAACTGTCTCAATTAGTGCCTGGATAGATGACCCCGTAATTTCGTCAGGTAACGTGATTGCTGCTGTTACTAGGGTAAGCGGTTCTGCTCTGAAGTGCATGATGTATTGTGCTAGATAGCAATCAGGAAGGTAATTCTAAACTTATTTTTATTTTGTTTTAATACTACTAAGCCAGCCAGCCAAAAAGTATATCTGATGGTAATGGATTACGTTAACCTATGGCACTAGGAGGTATCACACGCACGTTGCACCATGGACATAACATCTTTTGTCATTTCGCCCAGTAATTACAATTTCTCCAGTGTTCAAACCTTGCTTGCTTAATGCTTGCACACTTCTGCTTGAAGAAAAAATCTGGCACTGTGATGGTATCCATCAAGGCGGGCTTATGTTGTAGAGTCTAACACCAGCTGAAATTTAATAACTGTTTTGACTCATGTATTTGTAGTTCAGCATTTGGACACCAATAGTGTAAAAATTGAAAACATAGAAAACAAAAGTGTGCCCAAGGTAAACTAGTGGCTCTGTGAGCTGTAGACCTCGGGAACATTTTTCGAAATGACTGACATATAAGATTTTTTACGTTTCCAACCCCTCCGCCATTTTGAAAAAAATCCAAAAACTGCATCGGCAAAACAAACTAAATAGTTAAAGAACCTGCTCACAAAAATTCACGAGAATTGGTTGAGAAATGCGTCCGGTAGAGGAGACAACATCCGGACAGACGCCGAAAGGACGCCGTTCGGACAGACATACGAAAGCATTTTTGCCTAAGCTGAAACGGAGACGCTCGCTCGCGCGGTCAATAAAAGTTAAATAAATATGGATAAAAGAAAGATAGAAAGAATAATAAAAAGAAGGATAGAAAGAAATATATAAAGAAAGATAGGAAGAAAGATAGAAAGAAGGATAGAAAAAAATATATAGAAAGAATGATAGAAAGAAAGAAGAAAGAAAGCCCAAGTTAAATAAAGAGTGTGCCAAGTTAATTAAATAATATAAATTCAAACTACTATACATTTTGATAAACACTTTTTTTTACGGAACACGGATTTTTTGTTTCATTGACCTTACTTATAAACGTCTCTCAAATTCTGTGAAAAGGTAATCATTGCTTAAAATAGTGCCTTTTTTTGTAAGATAGTGACAAATAGTGACAGGGCGAATCTTAAACAGTATTTAGACAGTAATCAAATTGAGAGGCAAGTAAGGCCGTAAAAAAAAAAACTTTATATTAAAAATCATGTATTTAATGTCAATATAATTTAAAACGCATGTAATAACAATTATTATTGTGGATTGGAAATAAATGGGCTTTATTATTATTAAGTAAAGCCGACGATGTGTCAGTGCCTTCACTGACAAAATAATACGTGAGTAAAACGTAAAAGCATAATTTTAACACCAACACTCTAAAGTTGAATACGCCGGAAAACTAATAATACCGGACATTTCACAAAGCATCATCTGGCCCCAAAGTTTCTTTCTGTACTCTGTGCCCAAAGTAAGCATGAGTAAAGTAAGCAAGCTTGTGTTATGGGTACCACATGACTGATATACTACTTATATACATTTTTTTTAAATACATGCATATTATACATAACAACACCCAGACCCGCGACAAATATTTGCAGATCATACAAACATTTGCCCCGCGGCGGAAATCGAACCCGCAAACTTCTGCGTCTCAGCCGGGCCTTGCCCTACATATAATATAAAGTTATATGTAGGGCAAGGCCGTCATATAATATAAAGTTAAGTAAAACACTGGATTTACTCACGTATTATGTGTACCTTCACTGACAGAATAATACATGAGTAAAACCCGTGCTCATAAAAATGTATGTTGTTAAGTATCAAAACATTTCTTCCACAGTACAGTAACTCAGATGCAATAGCATGCACCGGCGGTGACCGCGCCTATTTTGCGCACGCGCACAATGATCTAGTTATTTTTGAGACGATTGCGAAATGTCATTGCATTCTACTGTACGTTTCAGCTTTAGTATTAACAAAATGTTATTACGTTGATTTGTAACATGTTAATGAACTGTTGCGTAGCCGTCTATCAAATTAATGTAGGTATTTTAAATACTTTCGTTATAAGTGAGTGGCCAATTCTAGTGACGTAGTTAAACGGCCGCCTTCTTCTTCTTCTTCTTATCATGTCACTAGTTGTTTTGGACCAGTGTGGTGAAAGGATTAAGGTGCGTTTCAGAGGCTCCTTTTTTGTACTTGGCACTTTTTATGCCGGTTTCCGATTATTTATGAATATTTTTGACTGATTTTGACTTTGACTTTGGCTTTGACATCTAATCTAGGTACTGACTTTGCTGAGTGTTATATAACTTCATTGATCTGTTGAAACGACATATTTTAATTCTTTGTTTGTCATTTTTAGTACTTACATAGCAATTCTAAATTAATTATTTTTTCTCGTGATATTGGTGGCAATTCGGTTGGTTCATTTCTAAAATTAGGAATTGTCTAAAATATATTTAGTTAGTCATAACATTTGTAAAACCTAATCGGTTGGTACCATCTAACTAAATTAGGAACGCTTAATTAAGTAAAATTAAATTAGGATAAGTTGGTAGCAGCAGAATACCAAAGGTTAATTTGACAGTTCAAAACCTTATATTAGCTAAAATTAGTTAGGTTGGTGCTAACAGAATTGAGGCCATTGCATGTTTTATGTAGTAATCTTAGCGGTGTTTTAATGAATAAATTGTGACTTCCTTGCTTAAGTATGGGCAATTGAATTATAAGTGTATTATGGTGCAATGTGATTTGTGACGAGGAATCCCTGCAAAATTCTAGACGGCCATTCCGCGATGACGTTTAGAATAGACAAATGACGATCGACATACCGACTATGACTTTATAATCAAACTGACACGGGCAAAATCATCAATACTAGTTAGTGGTCGCCCACTTGTCTAAATTAGACCATAATTAATTAATAATTAATGTATTTTTTATGAACAATTTAAAAAAATATTAGCATTCTGCACTTCTTCTCTATATAAACTATAAGTGTGCGAAATTTCATACTGCGTCCGCGCAATTTTCGTAAAAAGGGGTACAAAGATTTTGCTTCACGTATAAAGATGACACACATGCCATTAACTAAGGTGAAGAAGACTTATTTATTACGACGTATTTTGGTATGGAATTAAAGAAGTTTTTTATACCACGAGCGCCTGTGTTGATAGGTAAGTATTTATTTTTCTTTGTAACAGATTTTTTGATTCATTATAATTTAGCTTTAACCCACTTGATTATTTTTATACGCCGGCACAGACATATTTAACGACGACCTCTTTGGAGCAGTAGGCTAAAGCCCGGTGTAGACACAGAAGGTTGCGGGTTCGATTCCCGCCGCAGGATACATGATTTGTATGATATGGAATTATTTGTTTCGGGTCTTGGTTTTTATTTGTATAATATATATGTATTTACAATAAATATAGTATATCAATCATGTGGTACCCCATAACATAAGCTCTGCTTCCGTTGGTGCCAGATGATGCTGTGTAAAATGTTCAGATTTATTTATTTTATTAATATTACTCGTTATTACGTAAGTTTATTATTTCAGTGCACAAAGGCCTCATCAAGTGTGACGTCACCATATCGCGATCTAACCCGCAGAGCACTGTTTTAAAAAGATAGATTAATATAACAATAAGCGTGAGGCGTGGTCGGGTAACATGATGTAGAGATATCACGACCTCCGCTCTCCGGCCTCGCTCCCGGCCCGTCGGAGTCATGCCTTTCCGCGTTTAATTAGAACTTGAATGTCAAAATAGGATCCAAACTGCCCCTTACTTTATTTGAAACAGTATAGTGTTCCAACTTTGCAATTATGTGACAGCAAAACCATTTTTTTCCAAAAAGTATTCTTCAAGTATTCTTCGTTCCAATTTTGAAATAATGTAACAGCAAAACCTTTTTTCTCAAAATAGGTTTCAAGTGTTCTTTGATTGACAGTTTATGAAATGACGTAGCTCATAGAATTTATTAGTTTTTCATGGTGTATAGGGAAATTTAAACGGAATTTTAATGAATGAATTGTGACATCACGATTGAAATCTAAGTGTGTTATTTTGGTGCCCGAGCGCATGAGAGGGACTAAATTAACACGAGTGCATTAATTACTCTCATTAGCAAGGTGCGTAATTTACTTTTCTTTCAACTACCAATCTACCTACTGTGATAAAATATACCTACTCAAACTAAAAATATGAAGAATTAAAGTTTTACAATGGTACAAAATGCGCGCCATATGTTTTTATCACCAGGTCGGTTTTATTCGGCTGATTTTTATTTTCAGCCGGTATCTTTTTGATCTAATTATATTAAACCTAATGGGAGATATTAAACCTCTGTGGTAAATGTATATCTAAATAAAAAGTAAAAACAGTGCAACAATGAAATTTCATATAAAAATTCTGCACTGTTTTGGATCTAAGCAAAAAATACGTCTTTTGTGATCGGTTTTGTAGTGATGACATGATGATAACATTTGTGCGTAGTTGAAAGAAAAAGCTTTTTCTTTCAACTCTTTTCAGTAGTAGATTGGTAGTTGAAAGAAAAGTAAATTACGCACCTCGCTAAAGAGAGTAATTAATGCACTCGTGTTAATTCAGTGCCCTCGCTTGCGCTCGGGCACCAACATAACTCGTGCATTAATAACTCACTTTGCGCTCGGTGCAATAATCTACTATTTTCATCATCTTCTTGACGACCTCTGTGGCGCAAAGCACGAAGGCCCGCCTGAGACGCAGATAGTTGCGGGATCGATTCCAGCCGCGGGAAAAATGTTTATATGATCCGCAAATATTTGTCTTGGGTCTAGGTGTTTTTCTAGGTATAATAATAATAATGTATTAGTTTGTATTTACAAAAAAAAAGAGAATAGTATTTAGTAATTCTCTACTCCAAAAATAATCTTGAATAAACTGCAATCTTTCCATATTAAATGGCCACCTGCGCTTATTGTACACATAAATAAGGAGTTATTTTATTGTTTTGCAAGAAACAAGCAAATAAATAGTGCGATAATATATTTTCATTTCACTAACTCATTCAAATGTCAATTATTTCTTAGACTTTTGACTATTAATACGTAGTAATATAACTGATTTACGCTGTTCATATTTACTTTTGATTTAATATTGTTTTGTTTCCGTTCATAATAAATATACTTGGATTAGTGTCATGTTGAAATTATATTTGCATAAATGTTGGTGACCATTTCACAAAATACCATCTAGCCCCAAACTAAGTTGTATGAGATATAGTACACAAGCCTAACATGCACTAGAATCCGCGCGGTGTTATACGCACGATTCTGAAGTCTATACAATGGAAGTAGGTTATTTTCAACGTTATTTTTCCGCTAGTACGTGCGCTTGCGTCTGCTTCCATGATCCATAACGCGAAAGATTAATCCGCAGTGCGTACACTTCTTTGTACTTTACTAGCAAACCGCCCCGACTTTACACAGAGAATTTGACACCTAAACCTTTCTCATGAATCACTCCGTTCAATGGTGAAAATCGTATGAAAATTCATTTGGTAGTTTTTGAGTTTATCGCGTTGATATTTACTGAAGATACTTTATAACACTTAGAAAAAATATTGGAGGACAATGCACACAACACCACCTAGCACCAAACTAAGCATAGGTATTATGGTGACCAGATGACTGGTAAAATACATATATTTTTAAATACATTATTATGATACTATATAAAACTCAGTCACAGAACAAACACCTATGTTCATCACACAAATGTTTGTCCGGGAATTAAACCCTCAACCAACAGCGTAGAAGCCAGAGTTACTACCAACTGAGCTGTCTGCCAATAACGAGGGTAACGTGCACGATCACGCTCATAGGGTGTTATAGTGAAAGCTTTTCTTTTCAATTTGGCCTTTGATCTTTCTGAATTGCCGCTACTAGCTGGAAAGTGGAGTCATATAATTTCATAAACATCTATCAAAGCTTATCTTATGAAATATCGATTATAAGGCTATAGTTATACTAAAGACGTAAATAATTGCAATTTGAAATCATTTAAATAAATTGCGACTTGTTACGACACTACAAGGTACAATTCAGCTCACACTAGCGCTCAGTGCCTAACATTATATATACCTACATAGTACCTCTCTTTTGCCGCGTAATTTTATAATCTACGAACTTGCCCACTAAGGTAGGCCCGCCGATGTACTTATAGCTTCGTGCCTAAAATACGAAGTACGCTTGACTGGGCATTATCAAATTTATTATTTTAAATTTTCTGCTATTAGTGATTCAATTCTTTAAATTTAAAAGTTTAAAATCTATAAAGCAATGTTATTTCATAAAATAAACATTTACAAATTTGCTGACTAGTGTATATTACATTTTATATATTATTAGATGTTGGAGATTTTTATCAAATCATAATAAGTAAATACATTTTTTTTCATAAAGTAATTAAAATCGTCGACAAACATTGTGTCAAGTATTCAACCAACAAACATAAGCTTGTAGGTACTTACATAAAATGTATCTTATATTTCCAACAGATCAGTTCTCTGATCAAGGTTTTCCGATTCGGCTGTCTAATCCCTTCTACGTACATAAGCGCCATAAAAATCAAGGAGCAAGCGCCATTTTGTACGCTTTTACAGCGAGATACAGTTAAGTTGAAATATTGATCAGTCAATTAAAACAAAATTGAGATACGCCTCTACGGCTGCGTATACCGAAGCAATAAGTCATTATTTAATTGGCATGACTCGCCAGCGATTTAAAATGATTTAAACTGGTGCAGCCTTTTTTAGTTCATAAACGATTCACTTGTACACCCGATGATACTTAGTCTTCTTCTTCTTCCTATAATGACATCTGTCTGGATGTTAATTTTGCAAATCTCAAGTGATTTTGTTATATTATAACGTCACAATGTCGCAATTAGTCATTAGCATTGCCATTCAACGTGGCAATGCCGCCAGTATCTTAGGAACGCTGCCCTCTGGCAGCGTTCCTGGCAGTGATCTGAATCGGTTAAGCTACCTATAGATCGTTTTAAACGGTCCTTAGATAGCTCAATTGTTTCACGTGTATTTTATATTATTGTATATTTCTGTAATTATTTTTGTAAATAAATATAAGTCATTAGTCATTTTTGTATTATAGACAAATGACAAAAATAAATTACTTAAATTATTTCGGGACATTTCACACAGCATCATCTGGCCCCAAAGTAAGCAGAGCTTGTATTATGGGTAGCACATGACTAAATAAACTAAATACATACATATTATACATAGAAAAACCCAGACCCGAGATAAATATTTATCATACAAACTTTTTCCCGCGGCGGGAATCGAACCCGCAACCTTCAACGCCTCAGCTGGACCTTAGCCCATTGCGCCACAGAGCTCGTCAAAAATTATCAAATGATTAGATAATTATCAAGGAGACCTCGTCGTACAAATCATAAAGGAACATAATACACGTATAATAAAATTATCTACACTTGTGTTAAAAAGTCACAATTTAATGATTGAAAATCCGCTTAATCAACAATGTATATTCATGATTTGAACACGAGAAAAATAAATAAGAGCAATAAGATATTTTTATGTTACTTCATAAGATCTCAAATGAAGAATCAATTATTAGAGCTATAGTGAGTGAATGTTAATTAAGTACATATAGTATAACTCACGACTCTGCTCATATTAAATCCATATACATTCATACTAATATTTAAGATGCGAAAATGTCTCTGTATGTCTGTTTTTTTGTTACATTTTCTCGGCTAAACGGCTGAACCAATCCTAATAAAACTTGGTTTTAATAATACGTAGTTACCTAGTTTAAGATATTTTTTTTTAAGATTTAAGATGTTCTTAACTAGTTAAAAGATCTTTTCTTTTTCTATTTCTTCATCTTTTTTATTGTTTAATTTAACATAGGTAGATGTAACGCTTTAGATTTATCTGTAATGTTACTCTTATTTAAATAAACTTGAAACTTGGTAAGGAGATAGATTGTATTTTGGGGAAGGACATAAGTTACATTTTATTTAGATACCACGTGTGTCAAGCCGCGGACAGCAGCTAGTAGACGGTATTTAATTTTAGATTTCGTCGATAACATAGTTTAATTAAATTGAAAAAAAATGGGGTCGTTTATTTATTTATTAAATTGTACCAAAAAAGTATCTATACACCGAAACATACTCAAAAAAACCAGCTCCAAAACAGGATTAAGTGCTATCTTAATTACAGGTACAAACCACAATGCAAATATGATATAACAATGCCTAATAATTCGTAAAATAATAATTTACATGCAGACTACAGCTTGATAACTAGATAAATTTACATTGAATAAAAATACCTAAGACAGAATTTATATAAGAAATATATATAAATTTAAAAACAATGTTGTGAATTCCCAAACACAAATAAACATAAATCTTTGACTGAATTGTTTATAGATTTCCAATTTCTTATTGATTTTATGTTCTAGTCGAATCGAGTGTCTTTCAATCGGGGCTTAACCAATTACTCAAACAGAACTTATCTTTGAAAAATCGCTTAGCAAGTAACAAAGAGCCGGATTCGATTTAATACGACATTAAACACTGTATTTAGCTTCTATTGTCATAGGTTTTAGCATATTAATGAATATGCAATTACTGGCACTGACCAATAGACGTACAACACAAATTTAAAGTTGGGGAAGGATAGGGTAATTATACCATTTAAAAAAAAAAGTGTGGGTCTCGGGACGCCCGACAGAAGTGATAACGTAAACTAATCTAACTAGCGCTGTGGGTTAGAGTGAGAGAGGAGGAGCCTGCCTACCGCTGCCTTATGCGTGAGAGAAAGGAAAGACTGGCGCAGTAACGCGTTACGTAACGAAGCGTTTACCCTCCTATAAGAAGTTATCACTACAAAAAATTTACTAATATTATAAACGTGAGTGTTTGTTTGTTACTCAATCGCGCAATAATATTAAAACTAATTTGGATTAAATTTGGTGTAGATATATATGTGGACTTGTATTAAAGGGGTACCCTCAGCAAATGACCTTGACGCGTGTGGAAGGAGCTCAAATCGCAAAACATATTTTTATTAGAAAAAATATAATAAGTTTTTTAGAAATAAAGCTGGTCTAGTAATGTTTTCATTCATTTGTTCTCTATTAGTGTATGCTGCAAGTTAACCCGTTGATTATTTACTGGCTAGATATTACCAAAAATTACGACCTCTGTATACTCGCAACGACTCGACTCGTGTATTTTAGACTTAATATCATACTAAATTAATAATAACTCAATAAACGATTTGAACAAGGAAATTGAAGGTAAGATATTGAAAATAAATACCATTTCTTTTATGATAAATAAAAATGACTATTATTATTTTATTATTATTCAGGAACCCATCGCGTTGTCAAAATTATTTCACGCTGGTCTGGTTAAATATCGCGCGACCCAAGTGCTGATACCTATGTGTCTATAGCGTATTAGAATTACTATTCAATGTGGCAATGCCGCCAGTGGCTTGGAGACGCTGCCCTCTGGCAGTGATCTGGATCAGTCATTAATCTCTATAAATAAACAAATTATTTAATGTTGACATATTTTTTTTACAATTATTATTCCTTTGAATAACGAGCAAATAGTCGCTTAATAGCTGCAAAAAATATTTTTTTCCATGATAATTTGATGAGAATACCGCCTTAACATATATGCTACTTTATCTTTATACTTGCAGGCATAGCCTGGTTAGCAGCTAGTATTTATATATATATCAGTGTAGTGGGGACTTTAGAGTATGAAAGATTACGTCGGGCTAAAGGCCAACCATTCTCTGATCTCATAAAAACTTAACATTTTACTCAACTTTGCTTTAGTTAATATGATTTTTATCAGTAGAGTCGTGAGTCATTGTATTTTGTACCTTATGACATTGTCATAAATGTCACACAACTCTACTATAAAACAGAAAACCTTGCTTGAAATTGTAATTATAAAGTGCAATTTCGACTAAAACCTTTGAGTTCTTTAATTTATTATGCATAAAAGTATAAAGGTTACTTGAACTGTCGTCATAATCAGGCTATAACAAGAGCTTTAATAAGGTCGGTAACCGAAAAATGGCAAGAGATGTGTCAAAATCAATAAAAAAACACACAGATCTCAAAACAAACTATTCCAGAGGAAATACAATTAGTCAAAAAAATATATAAACAAATAATTACGTTTTAAAAACTAAAATGAAACCGACTTAATTGAATGAAATTTGAGCCTTTAATACATTTTTAGTGGAAAGTTGATGTATTTTGTATATATATACATATAGGTAGGCCAAATAAACGCACCGCTTCAATGAGACAGCGAGGTATCGAAGTACATGAAAACATCATCGATGTATACAATTTTTAGATTTTCGTTAATTTTTCAGCTCGACCGATTTTGATAAAATTTATATGGGACCACCTGTGCAGTATACCCTTTCAAACAAAAAAACAATTTTCCAAATCGGTTCAGCCGTTTTCAAGTAATCGGTGAACATACATAAAAAAAAAAAGATTCCGACGAATTGAGAACCTCCTCCTTTTTGATAAAGTCAGTTAAAAAACGTGTATATTTTTAATAAAACAATTGTTTCATAAACTCGAAGATTATTCATTAAAAATTATACATATTTGTGAGTTTTATGTAAGGTGAACCAGGCATCGTTTTTGTTCGAGGCGCACGTGCCAAATCGCAGGCATAATAGGTAGAACCTTCAACTCACCGATTGAATGAAGTACAGACGCGCACGTAATTTCAAAATTCGAAAGGTCATAATTTATTATAACATATTCTTTTATGAAGAATCCTGTTGGCAAATTTTTTAAAAAGAGTATGTTTTCACCCTCAAGATAGGGTAAACCGCAATTATAATAAACACGATTGTACAATTAGAATACTTGACACTTGAGTAACGGACATATTTACGCAACTGGGCCATGGTGGGATCATTTTACATGACGGGTGGAGGTGGAGGCTGCTATTCCAGCCACCCGAAGCCCTCCAGCAACTCGCTAACCTCGGGCAGATTACCCAGAGTGGCCTGGGCGTTCCAAGATGCTGAGCGTACAATCAACACGAAAACGCATCAAAAATTAAAAAATACGACACATCTCGATAACTGGAAAAAACAGTAAATGAATATATACCTATATAAGAGCTTAACCTGACTGACTGACTGATTCATCATCGTCGAGCCGAAACCGCTGAAGCTAGAAAGCTGAAATTTGGAAGATAGCTTCCTTTTATAGCAAAACCTTTTATAGTTTGGATACTTAAAATGCAAAATAAATGGACACACGTTTTATGATTTTTCAAAATAACTCTCTTATAGGAGTAAAATGGGGTGTGAATGTATGGCAAGGAGATAAATTGCTTCCTGGGGAAGGATTTAAGCTATGATTCCGCGTACTAGTTAATGCGTATGAAGTCGCGAGCAACAGCTAGTAATAAATAAATATATGTGGACAACTCACACATAATCGAGTCCCTACTAAGCACAGCTAGTATTATGGCGTCCAGATGAATGACAGTGTTTCGCATGTTATTAAAACAATAACAAAATTCAGAATCCAAACCAATATACTAATCATACGACTGATTATCCCAAGGCTTGGTAGATACGTATAAGTTTGGGGGTTCGATTTCTGATGCGAAACAAATGTATATATGATCTGCAAATATACATATGTCTCGGGTATAGGTGTTTTTCTATGTATGTATGTTTGTATATGTAATACGTTCAAATTGAAAAAATATATATATGTAAGTAGTATGTCAGTCATGTGGTTCCCATAACACAAGCTCTAATTACTTTGGGTCTAAATAATTCTGTGTGAAATGTCCAGCATTATTTATTTGTTTATATAGCTCTACTGATCTAGATTACTGCCAGATGGCGGCGTTCCGAAGACACTGGCTTGTTATAAGTAGTTTTGGAGGTAACTGTACCAATTCTTCAATGTACAGTAGGTATGCCAGTTCTGATCTCGATCACCGATCTGCCTCTCGTTTTCACTGCGAGCGGTCGGCGTCCGAAGGTCAGATTGAAATTAAAAGTGTTTTAGTATCTGATTACTTATTACGTTTTGAAACCAGCGTCCACAGCTTCCTGTCTAAAAAATAAATGTATTGTTTGCAATAAATATTATTGTAACCTTAGAATTGAGTTTAAATGATTGTGATTGGCATCTCCTATCTATTTAATGATGCCAGACTATAATGAACACCTACTTATTATATACTAGCTGACGCACGTGGCTTTGCACGCATGGGACGTACGCTAAAAAGAAACGAATGTACCCAAAATAAATTTATCTTCTTACCAAATTTAATCAAGTTCCGTTCTGCCGTAGAAATTAATAATCGCCTTACTTAAAAACGTCTCTCAACTTCTGTCAAAAATTAATCTTTATAAAATAGTGCCATTGTAAGATAGTGACAGATAGTGACAGGGCGAATTTTAAACAGTGTTTAGGCTGTGTTCAAGTTAAGAATCGTTAATAAGTAAGATAGATAAATAAATAAATATTGATGGACAACGCACACAATACCATCTAGCCAAACTAAGCATAGCTTGTAATATGGTGACATCTCTCACTGGTATGGTGCGTATTCAAAGTCATATTTCGAAAACATAAATATCTAAACTAAACACCAAATTAATTGGTTTAAATATAATTATATCTGTTTGGGTAGTTAAAATTTAAACCAATTAATTTGGTGTTTAGTTTAAATATTTATGTTTTCAAAGTATGACTTTGATACGCACCATGCCAGTTAGTCAGTCTAAGGCAATATTAGTTCCAAATTATCAACTAGATGTCACTATTAAATCATGTTAAAAGCTGTATCGCGCTATCGATGCGTTTTGCCTTCACTGGTATAAATCTATTGGACAATTTAAAAGTGCATTCTCATTTGAGACTACTTGGGAGCGACCCGTTACATGGTGACTATATGGCTGAAAGAATAGTTATATATGTAATTTTTTTAAATACATACATAAGATACTTTATAACACCCAGACATAGAACAAACATCTATGTTCGCCACACAAATGTGTGTCCTGGGAGGGAATCGAACCCTCAACCTACAGCGCAGAAGGCAGAGTAACTACCAACTGAGCTGACAGGCCAGTAAATAGATAGATAAAAAAACACATTATTGTACAGAAACACTCAAAATAATGATTAGCAATACAGTTGTACAGAAGGCGGCCTTATCGCTAAAAGCGATCTCTTCTAGGCAACCTTAGGCCGAGTTCGTATATGTTACCAGACTGTTAGTGATTGACTACTAAAGACAAAGAGATGTTTAATAAATTATTTATTGAAAACTGATATTCGGGAAAAGTGAATCGTCTTTTTGTAAGTTGATGTTGTTCAGGTCATCTATAAATGTTCTATAAAGTTTTTGTCTGATTCAATCATGTTCAAGTAGGTCGTGACTAAAAAGTTAATAAAAACCAACTATCACAGAACAGATCATGTATTTTGATAGTGAAAGTAACGTGGATTCACTCGCTTTTTAGTAAAAAAAAATATATACATATATAGTGGTGGTCATATAATTAAGAACGCTGATATAAATATTTTTTCAAACTAATACGCAAAACTAATCGCATGCAATTTTTTTTATTTCTCTCGGTATCGTAAAACGTTTTCATAATACCACTGTATTCAGTGATACACATGATTAGCTAAAAATAAATAGACAAACTTTTTACACTACTTCTAAACATAGTATTCCTATTTACTGGCTGGTCACGTAATTAAGAACTCTAAATAGTTTATACCTTTATTCAAATTTAAATAGAAAACACTTAGTTGAATTGTTACTGTTTGTATAATTTTGGCGCCATTTAGTGCTGTAAAAGATTAAAAGTGATTGCTTCTTATGAAAAAACAATGGGAAAAAATAAAAGTTGTGCTAAATCAACAAGGGAAGTAATAATACTTCGCCGGAAGAATCGGTCAAAAATTTAAAGCAAAGGAAACTTGTTAGAAAATAACTCGAACGAAGTCGGGACATGTGCCACTCAAACGCGAAACGTCATCACTAACCCGTGACTTTAAAGATCCATAAAATTATTATTGCCAATTAAAATCCAACTAACACTTAAAAAGCATTTAAACTAGAAGAAGCTAAGAACATCATAATTTCATTTTACGATCGAGATGGAGCATAAAATTGAAGCGTCGGTGTGTCAACAGCATTATAAATTGTAATTTATTTAGACGGTGAAGCGCGACGAATATATAACAGATATATAATAATATACTACTATACAGCTCTGCCTTCTGCGCTGTAGGTTGGGGGTTCGATCCTCTCCTAGGACAAACATTTGTATGATTAACATAGGTTTGTTCTGTAGAAAAAGACTGCAGACATAAATATATTTAATAACATCCAGACAGATGTTGAAATGTTGCAAAAAAATAAATTAAAATTGAAAGTGTCATTTCGGTCTTAGGAAAATATTATCTCCAAAAAGTCACGCCGCCCAAATTTTCAGCACTGTAAAAAGGTAACAAACAGACATGGAGACTCTCATAAATTTATAATATTTAGATGGAAGTCCGAATGGATAAAAAAAATACTTATTTACAAAAAAACATACTTTCCATTATCCACATTCCTAATTTTAAGATTAATCTGAGAAGTTGATGTGTAGAGACTGAACAAACCTTCCCCATATAAAAACTGTTACAGGAACTATACCGTTTGTGTAAGATAGTACAAATATAATTACTTTACTAGCTAGCTTTTACTAACTAGCTCTCCCGTCCGAGACTACATCCGCGTTTTAAAAATAAAAATATAGGTATCTCCTTAATTCCGATAAACGATATTTGCAGCGATCGCGCCAACGACAGTCATGTCAAACGCCATAAGGTAACATTAGAAAAAATAACGTCGTTAAGATTTCATTAATTTTCTAATTTTCCACGCAACTTTCTTATATTTTTCTTTCTTAAGAAGAAAAACACAGGCTCAGGCGGAACGTGACAATTTTTTGTGCGTGCAGCCGTCGTGCATCGATTTATAAGACGTTATCAGGTCAAAATGTATTAACCAAATCGATCTAGCCGTTCACGCGTGATAATAAATAATATTAATAATAATAATATTTATTCAAAATTAACATGGTACAATAATATCTAATAACAAAATTATTATGCATAATACGAGCCTGAACTAGGTTTGTACAACAGGATTGTATCTCAGGCGTGAAGAGCTTACTTTCTAGATTCTAAAATAATCACCTACATTAACATTTTATTTTTAGTTAGATGTATAGAATAGTATTAAAACTCTTAACTAAGCTTAAAACTACAAATAATGCAAACAATATAAAAATATAAACACAAAACAAATGATACACAAACTGCGAGTCAGCGGAATTGTAAAATGGTAATTGTAAACAAAGTAATGATACGTAAGTATTTTTCTAGTTTTTACGTGTAATTATTTAACATAGAAAGTGATGCATTGACCAAGAGAAATAGGAATTCATTTTTATAAATATAGGTATACTAGCTACTACCCGCGGCTTCGACGCGTGTTACCTACATAAAAAGTAACCTATGTCCTTCTCCAAGGTCCCATCTATCTCTATACCAAAATTTATCAAAATCAGTTCAGCATTTAAGGCGTGAAAACGTGACAGACAGACAGACAGACAGAGTTATTTTCGCATTGATAATATTATATAGTAGGGATTTTATAATAATATAACATGACTAGATCGTGATGTGTGTATACTATCTCTAGGTTCTGTACGAATCTGAGCACAATTTGTGGACTAGCAGCGCGTGCGCAGATAACTGAACCTACCTTTATTCGCTCTCGTTGCTTTGTGCGCCAAATTATTGCACACCTATAACAACGAAACATTTTCAACTTTATCACAGTGTAGTATGTTTGGAATGTGTAGAGCAAGGCGTTTGCTTTGATTAAAATTTATTTCACTTGCATGTAACTTATTGTAATTCAGAGACATAGTTGCACGAGTTCACCTGCTCTGAGATGAATGGATGTCAACCATTTGTATTAAAAGGACACTGATTAAAAGGTTGCATTTCAAAGAGAGTTTAGTTTGATTATTTAATAGCACGAGCTGAAGCTTGCCCGTAACCCTTCTGTAACATTTTCAGGGACTCCGAACACGAAATTTCATTAGCAATGCAAAATTGAAGACAAACTATTCATTCGATGTTTTTCTCCATTATGAAATTCGTAATGCACACTAGATAATATATAGATAATTGATTCAGGCGTGACTTTGCGGAAATCCATTACCAAACATTAAACAGATGGACAAATATTTAGTATGTAGTAGTAGGAATGCATTGGCGGAGTTGTACTAAATATTTGTCCATCTGTTTAATGTTTTAGATAATATTTAGTGATAATAGATAATAGATTAGATATATGATCTTACTAAAAACCGCACGATATTTTATCTAAATAACAGATGCAACTCAAACTCCGCGCCAAAATGGAAAGCAGTTGTGCCTATCTAACAACAAAAAAAAAAACGAAAAATTGAATTTGGAACCATAAACAAATCATCCTTTCCCGATTTTTTTTTAACAGCATGTATAAGTTTTAAAGTGAAATACTATCGAATTATTTTGCACAATGGCAAGAAATTATGTAATTCTTGTCTCGAAACCGAATATATTTAACAGCTTAAAATATGTATGACAAAGTTGATTCGAAAATAACTGTCGTTAACGACCACTGTAGCTCAGTGGGTGCCCTAGCGCAGTGGGTGCCCTGAGACGCTGGAGGCTGCGGGTTCGGTTCCCGCCGCGGGACAAATGTTTATATGATCTGCAAGTATTTGTCTTGGGTTTGGGTGTTTCTATGTACAATACTCGTATATATGTATTTACAAAAAAAAATATGTAAGTAGGATATCAGTCATGTACACAAGATCTTGACGACCTCTGGCGCAGTGGGCCGCCGCAGGACAAATGTTTGTACGATCTGCAAGTATTTGCCTCGGGTCTGGGTGTTTCTGTGTATAATATGTATGTATTTACAAAAAAAAATATATAAGTAATATTCAGTCATGTGGTACCCATAACACAAGCTCTGCTTACTTTGGGGCCAGATGATGCCGTGTGAAATGTCCGGAATTATTATTTATTTATTTATTATCTGTTTACTTTGGGGCCAGATGATGCTGTGTGAAATGTCCGGCATTATTTATTATCACTACATAGTATAAAACTAAGTCGATTCCCGCTGTATGTCTGTCCCTATGTATGCTCAGATCTTTAAAACTACGCAACGAATTTTGATGCGGTTTTTAATTAGATCGAGTGATTCAATAGGAAAGCTTATATGTATCATACATGCATAATATAGTAGAGAAACACTGATAATTTTAGAGCTTTCTAACGTGATGTCGTAAATAAACACTTTTTTGCGCTTTCATTACAAACTCTGTCTGAACCCTACGAGATAGATCAAAATAATGTACTACAGTATTGTACACTTTAAAAAGGTCTACAAAAAAGTCCACCATGGTATATGTCTATCTCTTAGGGATAACCCACAATGTCTAATGACAAAAAGCTGTGAACTTTGTATATAAAGACATTCTGTAGTATATTTAGTATCAGTATTGCACCCATGCGAAGCCGGGGCGGGTCGCTAGTATCATATTATTTGATTAACCCTGAACTTACATAATTCCTCCGTAATTTCTCCGTAGAATCAAATGCATAACCGTCTCATCTGTCTCCTCCGTCTAGTCAAATCATTATGCTAAATGATTTTTATTACCACCCAGCTAAACAAGCTAGAGAACGCACGTATTCAAACTTTTTGTTTAATGTTGTTCAGCACTGTGTACAAAAACAGATAAACTAGATTCCAGTTGGATAGCGACAATCGACTTGCAATTGTTTAGCGCGTAATTAGCATGCCAGTGAAGCTTATTAGTTAGTAATACTATAATTGTGCTTGCACACTGTTTAATACATTTACTGTGCCGCATGCCGCTTTCATGCCAATTTTAATCTTATTGAGAAGCAATATGAGTGATTTGAGTTTTGTTAATAGAGTATCTGTTTTGTCATTATTAGTAAGAATTATTATTATTATTATTATTAGTACCAAAAATAAAAATATTTTTATGTGTGTATAAAATAAATAAATACTTGTAGACAAGGCACACAACCCCATAAACATAAACATTGTTTGTTAGTTTGTATTGTGATGACTAGATGACTGATAAAATACTTATAAATTTTTGAATACATTATAACACCCAGACACAGAACCAATACTTCTTTTCTTAGGCACTACCACTTGGCACTACTAGTAGAGTGAAGGGAAATTTTAATTTCCCGTACCACTACTATTCTTATTGGCTAATTAATCGCATATTATAAAATCTCCCGTGGATTACCTCATTACCAATGGCACTACTAATACTTGTTTAGATCTGACTGATTCAGTTCAGATCTAGTTTAGACAGATTCCCAGCTGGATTTATTAGCGACTGGACAGAGTAGAGTCAGGAGAAAAAGTTGAATCAGATCAAAACCAGTTGGTTAGGTTATGTTAGAGTATAGAAAACAACGCGCAAGGCGAGCGAGCAAAGCGAGCTTGCCACGGCAGCGGCCGCCGAAGCGCCAGAAGAATATAGTTCGTCTGTCTAGATACATAACTGTGTTACTACCCACAAAAGGTTCATTCGCGCCACGCGAAACTACTGCCAACAGTGTAGTGTCATTGGAAATGTACTTTTACCCATAGCACTACCAGTAGTGCCAATTTTACGGGACAGTAAAATTTCCCTTCACTCTACTAGTAGTGCCAAGCGGTAGTGCCTAGGAAAACAAACGTCTATGTTCATAGCGCAGAAGGCAGAGCTACCAACTGAATAGACAGGCAAGACAAACGATAAAAAGATAAATTGAAATAGTGACCAGCAATATTTATTGATATGGGGAATACAAAATAATGTAAGAACTGTAGGTAAGTACTTGCACAATGCAACACACTCAATGTCTCGACTATAAGTGCTTTGTCAAAGGTGCCGTAATTACTTCCTAATAGGTATTAAAACAAGTTTTTTGTGGGAGTCTCGGCATTTTGTCGAGTTGTGATGAAAAACTATTGAAAATAAGTATTAGACTGTCAGCTCCTTTTGTAGTAGCTCTGCCTTCTGCGCTGTAGGTTGAGGGTTTGATTATTTCCCAGGATAAATATTTGTGTGATGAACACAGGTGTTGGTTCTGTGTATGGGTGTTATAAGGTATCAAAATGTATATATTTAAAAATATATAAGTATTCTATCAGTCATCTGATCACCATAATACAAGCTATGCTATGTTTGGGGCTAGATGGTGTTATGTGCATTGTCCACTAATATTTTTTATTTTTTTTTATTTAGTATGGTACGCATCGAGTGGTATATCTCTTTTTCGCAATTAAAAGTTTCGTCCATTGCTTATGCACCAAATGCACTCTGGATGCTTTCATTATGATAATATTTAAATACTTAAAAATACTTTTAAAAATGCCTCTTTCTTATAATTGCGATGCGTTTAAGTATGTTTGTTTTAAGTATGTTTGTTTGTTGTCATGTTATTTTTATGAAATTATGAATTTGACTTTTATAATATATAAAGAATATTGCTTTATCAACTATAAGACGATTATTAATGATAAAACTTTTAAGAATATAACTTTATTAATCGCATATTGTAACGGAACAAAAGGTCATTCCGTTATAATTCATAATTATTATGGTATGCTTGGGTACAAACCTTATTAATATCACGTAGGCATACATGGTTCATTCTTATCAGAACAGATTTACCAGCAATTCTATCTCAGATCTTTAATTATTAAATAAAATAGTGCGTTATTCATTACAATGTAAATAAACAAAGCATCTGTCATAACAAACTATACCATAGACGGAATATGGCAGATGTATGTCAAGGTTACATCTGCCATATTCCTTGTATTTCAAGGTCCGTGAGAGAAAGCTAGCAAAAAGTAATTAATACTAAGTTTATAGACTATGGTTTAGAAATATCTTACGACTCCTATAATATAATAATAAATAATACTGGATTTAAATTAGTAAGATTAAATAGAATTTGATTCTATAAGATAGAATAATCTATCCTTTTATTAATATATTATTGATAGAATGATTTGGGACGGGAAGATCTCTAAGGAGGTTAAATTCGGCAGGGTAAACAATTAAATAGCTATATAAAAACAATATTAAAACTAGAATAGATAAATTAAAATCTATTTATGTTAACGATATAACATATAAATCATGAAATAACTACATAAAGATGGGAATAAATTGAAATTTTAATTAATTTAGGGCTTGATTTAGTAAAGAGGTTATTAAGCTATACTACGGAGGTTGGGACGTAAATTGAAATAGAATCGAAATTCCGAATGTGTTTGAAAATGGAAAGAAAAGAAAAAAAAAAGATAAAAAGGAAGATGGCGGATTTTGGCATTCGAGATAGGAGGGACGCGTGAGGCTGGTCGAGCTGAACGTTCTCGGTAGAATTTTCTCTCATGGTTTCTTACAATTACATGGTGTCTTGTCGTGCGTTGTTTCTGTGATAATTTGATTGTGTGAGTTACGTAATAGTTTATCCGGTCGGTAAGTCGGAAAGAAGACAAGATTCGCCAAAGTGATTGTATGAAGCTCTTACACGGCATGGTCTGTGAGTCAGATGGAAACCTAGCGGTGTTATACTCAAGTCTGGCTTTCCCACCCTGTTAGGAGTTCCCCCAGGACCTCTCGGAGCCTGGAGCCAGATTTTACCTCTCCTGAGGATCGGCTTAATGGTTCCCTATGATTGGTTGCATTCTGTGTAAGGAAGGTAGAGCCGGACTTAACAGAAGCAATCGATATAGTCTATCTTTATTTATTTATATATTTGCACATTATATTGCCTTTAATCTACGGATGACATCCCAGGATTTCGGTCTGTCGGAAGTAGATTGTAGGGACATACTAGGGGTTAGGTACAAAGTCGAGGTTTACAACTCGCTGTCCCCCAATTAGCAGCTAGGTAGCTCATCATTGCACCCTGATGAGTGACATACACAATTAAATGTACGAAGCTTGCTTCCAGAATTGCGGATTCACACACCAGATTAGGTTAGGTAGGACATCAGGTACACAACACGTTTCGACATTTTGAACAGGTTGTCGAATTACTATTATCCATACCTATACAGTAGTATAAATCTACTTATGGATTTCGTAGAATTACGTAGTTTATCTGACAACACGTTTCGACAAGTTTGCTTAGGTTGTCGAATTACTATTACTATTACTATTATCCATACCTATACAGTAGTATGAATCTACTTATGGTTTTCGTAGGATTACGTAGTTTATCTGTATACTAAATCGGTGCGCAAATCAGTGGGGAAACTATCATTGACTAAAGATTTAGCTGAAACATTGCACTAGATAATAAATGTCTAGTTGAGGGTAATTATAAATTCTTATGAAATGGAATAATGATTACCTACACCTTAAATTCAATTGTTCATTATTTGTACATTGTAGTACATATTTAATGAAGATCTTATGGATGAGTCCTACTATTGATTTATTAATAATCATATTAGATAAGTTCTATCAAACTCTTGAGGCGAAAGTCCTTCTAGCTTGCTTGAATCTATGGAAAGACTAAAGCTGCTATCGACGAAGAGTCAGTATGAATATTACTGTTGATATAATTTTATCTAATTCAGACTTTTACCTAGTAATAGTATAGAGAAATATCTCTCAAGGCTCAGAATTAAGCTATCCAAAGTTGATATTAGGTATTCATGAAGTTAAGGTTAAACTATTCATATAAATGGTATATCTATCACACGTTATCAATCTTCTTTACTCTACGGACCTAACAAATAAAATCACAACATATTGTATTAGATAATAATCTGTATTAGGCTCGAGTAGGGTAAGATTCTTGTGTTGTAGGATTAGGGAACTTTGCCAAGTAGGATAGGAGTTAGGCAGGGCTCTTCTATGTATCCAGTTGCATTCTAAGGTGCGATACTAGAAGGTTAACCAGTGGATGGATGGTATGTGAGTTGCTTGAAGACAAAAGTAAAGTAAATGCCCTTGAATGTATTGGACCGACCTACTACATGGACGATTTGATAAAAGATTAAGTTCTCTGATACCCCTTTGCTGAACCATGACAGACATACTAGTTTCTGAAGTAAATGTTTTGTTTGTTCTCAAAATTAAATTAGAGTTCCCTTCGGACATGAAATTGTCCATTGCGGAGGAAGGCTGTCCAGGTCACATGGAAAGAAACCTACTATCGCTAGCGAGGAGGGGCTAGTGATCTAAGCCGCAATAAATATATATCAATATAGGACCAGAATGACATAAGCTGCTATTAGGAAGTATTAATATAGAACAAGAATGGTTACCTTGCTTAACTATTGAAACTACCAAAACTATTATATATATTATATTAACGAGAAAGTGACTGTGTCTGTCTGTCTGTTACGTTTCTCGGCTGAACTGATTTTGATGGATTTTGATAAAAAGATAGATCAACTTTGGGGAAAGATTTAGGCTGCTGTTTGTGTGGATATCACGCGTGCGGAGCTTGATATTACAAAGTAACATTTCCTGACAAGAACTAATATCGTATTAAAATATTGAAATAACTTAACTTAATAACTTAACGTAACTAAACTTAACTTATAATAAGGTTTCACAGTAATACTAGATGGGATATAATACATATTTACTTTATGCAGTTTATAATATCACTAAAGGACAATAATTAATATAATTATAAAATTAAATATCGAACCACAGCGTAGGCAAATCAAAGATATTCTTCATTATGATTACTTCTAATAATATTTTAAATACATATCTCATCATAATTCACTTAAAGAATCAGAGTTACTATAATCGAAACACAACGTAGGATTTTAATCACAAACACTAGACGAATCATTGGCCAAATTAATAATAGACCAAAGTATGTTTAGGGATTTAATTTATATTATATAATACCATTTAGTTATTTGGGGTTAATTAGGTACTTTTAATTAGTAGAGAAGGCAAAAAAAAAGGTTAGGTGCATTGAGAAGTAGTAGTAGGGGAAGGGGGCGTTACAATATTAAAAGGTGAACGCGAGAAATACCTACTACTAAGAAAATATATAAATGGAGTAATAGTGAGGCTTAAAACCTATAGGCAAGATGAGGCTTTAACTGATTTAGCTCGCAGCCGGTGAATAGTTGTTCTATGTCCCGTGCTCTTTACGAAAGAAAATTCGATGAACACTATATACTACGATTGAGCTGCAAATGCTCAATTCAGCGCTATCATAGATTAATTGGTAAAAAATACATTCATAAGTCAAAGTCAAAGTCAAAAAATAATTTATTTCATACAATCACGAGGATCACTTTGAATCGTCTTACATACTAGGTGAATTTAGGTGCCAATTCCTCCAAACCCAAGCCAGAGAAGAACTGGCAAGATCTTCGTCTTGGTCCTAGCGCTTTTTGCATGATCCATCTTATAACTACCTAAACTACGAAAAACAAATACAAGAGAGTTTATACATTTCAAATGAGTCGGTTAACTGTCTGAGGGCAGAGCAACATGAGACCATGGTGTTAAGGGAGATTCACATAAGCTTCTTAGATCCTACTTAAGTGACCGAACACAACGAGTAGATGTAAATGGAAAGCGTTCTCCAGGTTCAATGGTAAAAATGGGTGTACCACAAGGATCAATACTCGGGCCATTCTTGTTTTTAATTTATATAAATGATCTACCTAAACGTGTAAAGGATGATCACGAGATTGTACTGTTTGCTGATGACACGTCACTTTTATTTAAATTAAAGCGACGACTTACTAATCTTGACGATGTAAACAATGCAATCTCTAAAGTTGTAACATGGTTTAATGTAAACAACTTATTAATTAACGAGAAAAAAACGAAATGCATTTGTTTTATAGTGCCCAACGTTAAACAGGTGAAAGCTAATGTAAAAATTAAAAAAGTAAAAAAACGAATAGATAGATCTCGTCGACACCACAGTGTTCTTAGGCATTACTATAGATAATAAACTGCAATGTGGCCCGCTCATAGATAAATTGTCGAAGAGACTCAGCTCTGCGGCATACGCTGTTAAAAAGATCCGTCATTTTACCGACGTAGATACCGCTAGACTCGTTTACTTCAGCTACTTTCATAGCATTATGTCGTATGGCATTCTGTTGTGGGGGAGTACTGCTGATATTAACACCATATTTGTGCTGCAGAAGAGGGCTGTTCGTGCAATTTATAACATGGGCCCTAGAGAATCACATAGAAATAAGTTTAAAGAAATTAATATTATGACAGTGCCTTGTCAGTATATATACGAAAATTTAATGTATGTGCACAAAAATATTCATTTATTTAAAAAAAATTGCGATAATCATAGAAATAAAGATAAACTCGCTGTTCCCACTGTTAGCCTCGCTAAAGTTAATAAGTCTTTTATAGGGCAATGTGTACGCTTCTATAACAAGGTCCCAAGCGACGTGTTAGATTTGTCGATTGGCAAATTTTAAAACGTAATTAAACAGAAACTGTCTATTAAGGCATAAAATATCTGATCATTCAGATGACAAAAAAGTTTGGGATGAATCAGCTTCAACTCGACTCGGCATCCTTAACAAAATTGTCAAGGATCATACAAAAAAGTGTTAAGACCAGACAAGTTTCTTGCCGGATTCTTCTTGAACTGGGGTTAGGAGGAACCGGCACCTAGATTCACTAGCATGTAAGAAGACGATTCAAAGTGGTCCTTGTGATTTTATTGAATAAATAAATATTGAATTTTGAATTTGGAATTTTTTGCATTCTTATCAATAATATAGGCATTTATATTATTATTTGCTTTCTTCAAAAGACTACCCTCATTTTAAGCTTTAAATTTCTTAATAGATAGTTTAGTTGCATTTTCAGAAAGCTTATTATAGAAGCGCACCGTGTTCCCCATAAATGACTTATTTACTTTTTCTAGTCAATACCTAGGGATGTATAATTTGTTTCTGTTCCTAGTATTGACTCTATGAAGGTCACTATTTTGCTGAAATTTCTATTTTTTATTTAAACTTTCTGAGTGTATAACAAAAAAATCATATATATATTGTGAAGCTATTGTGAGAATACTACATAAATATTTCTTTCAAAGACTCGCGGATTAATTTTATAAATGGCACGTACATAAATGGCACTTTTTGAAGAGCAAATATATTTTTAATATGCGTCAATGACCTTTGCTGACGACTTTAATAGGCCGTCAAAGACCTAGGTCATTTGGTAGGTATCAGACATCGTGGTGTGTCCCGATTTCTCGCACATAAGCCACACATTAACTATCACGCGAGGCAAATTCGTTTAACACCAATTATCAACGGTCCCCAACTTCATCTATGCCTATGTCGGGCAAATCGATTTTTTATCGATTACGCAACCGTTACGTATATACTGTAATTATTCGATCGCCTTCCGTGTGCGACGCGAACAATGAAATCGATATTGAGATGAAAACGAACGTTACGATAACTAATGTAGATCTCGGTCAATCTTTTTTGTTGGACACCACGCTATTGATGAATTTACTTACAGTTTTTGTTGCTGGGTTTCACAAGCGTTTAGGCAGCCAAGGAAGTAAAAATAAATATAAAATAATGCCGGACATTTGGCATCTGGACATCTGGCCCCAAAGTAAGCAGAGCTTGTGTTATGGGTAACCACATGACTGATATACTACTTATATACTTTTTTTTTTTTTAAATACATACATAATATTATACATAGAAACACCCAGACCAGAGACAAATAGTTGCAAATCATACAAACATTTGTCCCGCGGCGGGAATCGAACCCGCAACCTTCTGTGTCTCAGGCAGGCCTTTACCCACTGCGCCACAGAGGTCGTCAAGTGGGTATTAAAGTAGAACCCGCATAATATGGCAAAGCTGACTGCGCCGAAAAGATTTGGATTTTGTCGATTTCAGGCTTCTGTTTCCTTAGAAGATGCGTTGTCAACCTATCATCGAACTAGACCCTTAAAGCCGCGTTGGGCGGTTGGGGTGCTAGTGATTGCTGATATAATGATAGTGATAGCTGAATGCGCGTTTTTACTGATATAAGATATCCTGGGACGATTTCTGTGCAGTGGACTTAGGCCCGTCTGAAAAGCATTATGGTTGTCGGCTTGATTCGAGACAAATTTTTGTATGATCTGCCAATATTTGTCTTGACTCTGCGTGTTTTTCTATGCATAATATGTATTTAAGAAATATATATAAGTAATATTAGCAGTCTTGTGGATCCATAACACAAGCTCTGCGGGCTTGATGATGCTGTGTGAAAAATCCAGAAATATTTATTATAGTGTCTTGGGAGAGCTGCCCTCTGGCATTGATCTGAATCAGTTGAGCTATTTATAGCTACTTTTAAACGGTCCTTTGATAGCTCAATTGTTTCACATGTATTTTATATTATTGTATATAATTCTGTACTTTTCTATAAATATTTCTGTGAACACATTTTAAGTTGATTATTACCATTATTACTTATCCTGTTTGAACATTGCGATGTCAGGCTTCTGGTGCATCACTTGCTCATCAGTAACATATTCAGGGTGTTTTGAATCGAGATAAATAATAATCTATGGTAATGATGGTGCTAGGCCCCGTCAAAACAAACTCAAGCTCGACTCGAAGAAATAAGTTCATCGACTCTTTGCTCTTTTCATTGGCGATATCTTATGTTTTTTTAACTCTAAAATATTATTATACGAGTACGAGTAGTAACGATATGAAACTTCTACAACAAATTAAAACTCCCGATGACGCATATTATCTACAAGACATAATTCAATTTCAATGTAATTGTATTCTCAATAAATTGGACTTCAATATTTCCAAGTCTTACGTTTGTTTTTTTAAAGCAAATCTATGCTTATTCTGGATCTGACTTTTAGTAACTGATCTGAAGTACGGTCTTTCATTTTTATTACTTTTTTATAATTTTATATTGCTTTTTCTCGCAGAGTTGCTCGCGTGGTATCTAAATAAAAAGTAACCTATATGTAAACCCTATTCAACATCTATACCATGTTTGAACCAAATCGGTTTAGCCGTTTATGTGTGATTTTTTTATAAATAAATAAATAATGCCGAACATTTCACTCAGCATCATCTGGCCCTAAAGTAAGCGGAGCTTGTGTTATGGGTACCAAATGATTGATATAATACTTATACACCTTTTTTTTTGTAAATACATACATATAATAGAGACAAATAAATACAGATCATACAAACATTTGTTTTGCGGCGGGAATCGAACCCGCAATCTTCTTCGTCTCAGGCGGCCCTTGGCCCATTGCGCCACAGAGGTCGTCCAATTTCGATTGATACCAAGTAAACAAATAAACCTCGGAAAATCGACAAACTTTTGGTAGTCTATACAAAATCAACATAACTTTGTGTGCAGAACATAGGTGTTTGTTCTGTGTCTGGGTGCTATAAAGTATCAAAAGTATGTATTTAAAAATATATAAGTATTCTATCAGTCATCTAGTCACCTTAATACAAGCTATGCTTAGCTTGGGACAAGATGATGTTGTGTGCATTATCCAGCAATTTTATTATTTATTAGCTACCTTTTATTTAAGAATGTTGCAACTGCCCGCGGTAATGTGATGATGACCTGCATTGTATGATAGCAAGACATCGATTTACACACAATAATCATCGAATGTCAGCAAAGTAGGTTATTACCACGTCTCCATCACCACGTTAGCTCACCACACGCTATGGGCGTGTTGTATGATCGCGCGTGCTATCGCCAAACTAATCAGTTGCACAATATAAGTACCTAATAATTACAATAGATGGCTATTGTTCGTTGCAGTGACCGATCGGCCTCAGGCGTTCGCGACCTTCGAGCGACGCGGGCGCACGATTTTTTGACCATTGCTTCTCGTTTGGGACGGAGCTGTTGAAACCGCCATATCATTAAATAAAAAAAATGAACGTGTCGCGGGACACGCTTTTGGAACGAAGTCCCTTTCGTATGCAGGGTAAGCATAATTAATCATTACGTACGTGCCAGGCTCTCATTCTCTACCCACCCCTCTCTTTAATTTTGATTATTGATGCAATAAATAATATACGCACACACATATATATATGGGAGACTAGTTATCGGTCTCTTTCATTCTCTCTTTCTCTTAGGGTTTTACGTAACGCGTTATACTTTTTCTCGGCTAAGTGGGGACCTTATCGCGGGTTGGCTAGGGGTCGCCTACACGCGATAAGGAACTTAATTAAATTAAAATATTTATATTTGTGGAAAACTTATATACAAATATAAAAAAAATATGTATACAAAATTCCTTACGAGGGAGAACCCACAATAGCAAAACGATAGAAAAATAAAATATTTTTAACAGTTAGTTAGTTAAGGATTTTTACATTTATTCTAAATATAGATGACTTATACAGCGTCTTAGGTCAATAGGCACTTACTTAAAGGCCTGTAGGTTCGAGAGTGACAGGTACGTTTTTTCAGTCGACTGTGGTATTACCATCTCAGTAAAGATACTTAACCTATGCACGCCTAGATTGCTCCTTTTGATATTGACACTCATTAGTCTATTTATTAATACTGTAGATTGGTTATCTCGTATAATACTGCCTCTGTTAATAACTGGATATAGATACCTTGTTCCTACAACTAACACGCAATGTCATCCGAGTCTGCGGAAGTCTGACACTTGGTTTAGGGTTGCTACAACGTACTTTTCAAATATCAAATTGATTTTCTCAACCTCGAAAAGAGGAGATAATTAAAACTCGTTTCATTGTTTACTAATAATACTAATAATAAGTTTTTATTACTATTAACTTATTCGACATAAATTATTTAAAATGGGGGTAAAAAAAATCCTATCGGTTAGTCTCCCCTCATAACAGCTTGTTATGTTGCTTGACAAAGGCTTCCTCTAAGCCTTTCAACTTATCTTTTGCTGTACGTAACCATATAGGCCTGCTATTTTCATAAAAACATCCCACCTTGTCTTCCTCTGCTTTTTCTGCTTTCTCTGTAGTATCATTCAGTTATTATTTTGGACAATTTCTCTTTGTTTTCCCTCAACATATGTAACGTCCAGCGCCATTTAATTTTTTTACATACTGTTTGAACTTTTTTGAACTTAGTCTTTCAGTTTTTCCTTATAATTTATGCTTTGTCTTTTTTCAGGTTTATGTAACATTACTAATAAATTCTATATATAGAATAAAAATAGACATTTATTTGGTACACACAAAGAAAGAATGTAAAGACAATAAAAATAAAATTAAACGAAATAAAATAGGTATTGTCACCCAGCCAGTTGAGTACCAAAACACTTTACCTATCTACCCACTAATACAACAGTCCCTCCCTGTGTGCATAGGTACCATTTTTTTGTATAATTAGCGAATTTAAGGTATACACCCCTGTAGTGTCTGCAGATATAATAAACCTTTGGCAAAACAAGTCTTCGCATAATTTAGTATGAAATCATAAGATTATGGTACGAACACTTTTGGAATACATTATTCATGGACTCGTCTCATTAGAGGCGTTTGCATACATAAATTAAAAACACATAGCAATCAAATAGGTACATAGTCTTCCGTAAGCATCACATACTGTCAAATATTCTTGGGATTTAATATGAGTAATTTGTTGTGCTCTTATTAATTATATAAAATACTAGCAACCCGCCAGCTTCGCACGGGTACAATTTAGAGTTGTATAGTTTCCATCATAACAGCCTTTAAGAAGTCCACTGCTGAACATAGGCCTCCCCAATAGATTTCCAGGTAGAACGCTTTGAGCCCTCTCCATCCACCGACTTCCTGCGATCTTTTTCATCATTTTGGGGGTTTGGGCATAGTCACCACGCTTGGCAGGCGGATTGGTGACCGCAGATTTAGTAATTTGTGCTCGGGGGGTGCTGCTGCCTAATCCCCCGGTGTGTGTTCCCTTAGTCGCCTTTTACGACATCCACGGGAGGAGATGGAGGGGTCCTATTCTATTTTTTTTGTTTAAAAATGATAGGCGAAGTCGCGGACGTACAGCTGGTGTATAATAGTAATACAACACTTTATAAAATAATAATTATTTTGTAGATGTTTGAATGATATCTTTAGATTGAGACCTGGAATAACATGAAAACCTAGAATATCAAAATATCTCTACTATTTATATATGGACTACTTTGTATCTATGAAGGACGCAGGCAAATCCTCAAATAAAAACCAGGAATATACAATTGATACAGCTGGTAATTTATGTTAATAATTATTGTTAAAATATTATATATCAAAAAAATGCAAACTTAAAAAGTTACTCAAAGTAAATATAGTAGACTAAATCAATACAGAAAGTATAATACAATACAATCACGAAAGTAACCACGAATTTGCTTGATATCAGTAATATATCCCTTTAATTACCACACACACAGGAAGCAATGGCAAAGTTATTAATGTGATAGCGTTAATCATGCGAAATAAATATAACATTAAGATATTGACTGTTGGTTTACTGTGAGAACCTTTTTGAAACTTCAAAATCAGTAAAGTACCTACAAGATACAGGCATGACATAAAAATAAAAATAGCATATAAAGGGTGTCTCAAAATAGTGCACTATTTAAATTTTATTTCCTAGAGTTATTTCCGGTTTTATTAGTCATTTTGGTGTTCTTATTTAAATAGAGCTAGTTATTTATTTGGTGTTGTAATTGGAATATAAGCATTGTTTTTTTGTGATTCGAGCTAAAATAATCCGTATAATTATTTCATATGAAAGACACCATTTTATATGAAGACACAAAATAAGATACGATTTTGACATACTATAAACAGTATAAACACGACACTGACAAAATTTACATTATTACATTACATTATACATGCCATTAACAAAGAAGAAGAAAAATAAATTTTGTGTAATTTTTTTTAATGCAAGTCATGGCAACTCTGACATTTGGCAGCGGTCAAACCTATGATTATTCGATTCTGAAAAATATTTGAAAACATGCACAAAAACATCACAACATTTTAAAAGTGCAATTATTAAACCCTTTACATATTACATACATTTATTATTATTATTACCAGTGCTTTCAAATGTTGAAGAAAAACATCGTTAGGAAACCAGCATGTTGTATAACGTAAAAAGTTCGTAGATAAGTGCCAAGTGCATGAAAGGAGCATCAGATGATCAGATCAGATCAGATGATCCTTTCGTACTTTAATGCTTTCACCACCCTAGTTGGAAATAATTAGGTATACAAGAAGACATAAAAAATATTTTATTGAGCAAATGGCAACCTAAATTTTTTGGACCATTTAATTTTTTTTTTAATGAATTATGAAGGTTTTATTTTTCATGAGTTCGAAATCGAATCAACTCTTAAAAAACGTTTACACGTCTACAAGTTTTAAGCAATCGTAAGTTTAAATATAATTACGGCTGTGACATGTTTACCTACTTTTCGTTTTTATTTTAATTTTTAAGGTTATGCAAAGTAAATAGGTAGTATAAAAACCTACTCAATTAGATACCTATTAAATGGACCCCGAATCACAAGAGAAACACATACATATGATTGTACATTATGGTTTTTTAATCAATACCTATAAAAGAGTTTAACCTGACTGACTGACTGACTGACTGATTCATCATCGCCGATTCAAAACTGCTGAAGCTAGAAAGCTGAAATTTGGAAGGTACCTTATTTTTACAGCAAAACCACCCTTAGTGGGTAGGTGGGATTTTTTGAAATTCAACCCGAGGGTGAAAAGGGTAGAAAACTAATGTATGAAACTTTTTATTGCGTCGTGCGATTTGCTTGAAACTTAATATGAATAAATAAAATGCAAAATAAATGGACAAGATTTTTTCAAAATAAGTCTAAAAAAGGGGTAAAATTTGGTGTCAAATTGGAATGGAAACTTTTTAACGGGTAGTGAGATTTCTTAGAAATTTGGTTTGGATACATAAAATGCAAAATAAATGGACAACGGAGGATTTTTCAAAATAACTCTCATAAAGGAGTAAAATGGGGTGTGAATGTTTTTATGGAAACTTTTTAATGGGTGGTGGTTGGTTTGAAACTTATCAAAAAAAATTGGTATCCTGGAAAAGGATTAAAGCTACAATCTTCCATCTTATCTATAAAAAAATGCGGACGAAATCGCGAGCAACAGTTACTTATATATGTATGTAGACATAATTTTTTTTGTATTATTTCGGAAGAAATTACCTTTGGCTTTAAATTTAATTTTTTTAATGTCATACGATACTTTTTGTGAAAGGGCTTACAGGCGCAAAATAATTTACGTAGTTTTATATTATGATATTATATATTTTTTATATAATGTAATATTTTTTTATTATAAAAGTCACTATGGCAATGATTAATTTCAGTTTTATAATATAAAGAGAGAGGTAAATCCAATGGGAAAAAATAATGACATCATAGATCAAACATAGTATATATAAAAGTATTGCATCTAAGTAGTAAAGTAACATCTAAATTATATAGTACGTAGAATAATGTTAATGTATAAAATAAAATAAGTGCTATCAATTTCAAATGTAGGTATATGCATTACCTCTCAAGTATTAGCAAACCAAAACAAATATTATAAATAATAAGACATAAAAAGAGGAGCAATGGAATGCTGATCATATATCTAATACGCATATGCATGCATACCACTTAAAATCGACATTGTCCATAACGCAAAAATAATAACACAGACAACCACGTATATAAAGCTATGTACCCATCGCTATTATACACTCCAGCTTTTTTGTTTTTGAGGTGCTAGATTTTTAGAAGTACACCTTTTTTTCATTAATTGTTGAATAAGCGGCGCAAACACCATTTCCATTTTAGTGATTACATTTTGAGGACTGGCTCATTCTTTGCTCAAAGATTTTCTTTGGTCACTCAGCGCGGGAAAGCTGTTTGACCCCTACAACTCATCCCCATTAACAAAATTATTTATTTTAAATGTACATAATTATAGATTACGTAGGTGTTTTTCTTCAGTAATAGGTGATTGTAAGTATATTCTTTTTATAATTTATATAAATAATAGGTAAATACTGTACTGTAAGGCTCGCTCGTTTTTTATTTTTATGTTTTTACTCGCACGCCTGCATAAAGCCTTACCCCAGTTCTTGCATAAGAGTGAAAAGTCTGCGTCTAGCCTCGCTCTCAATAACAACGAATAATTTGACGACCTTGTATACAGTCTTTTAATTATCATCTTAGAGGATCGGATAGTTGACATCTCGTCAGAGGCGAGGTCAGAGCGATCGGGTTATTTGAACGGGTTGCTAATATGGAGTGGAATATTAATTTATTCCGGCATTGTACGCATAGCTTAACTTTTGAAAACTGCCCTGTTTGTATCTAGAATGAGAAAATCTGATTCAAATTTCTAGGCTACTCGACTTGGATTTGACCTGGTATCCAAGTCGAGTAGCTTCTGTTATAGGGAGTGTTAGGTCACTTCCCTGACCGGCCGTTCAATGGATGCTTAGTTTAACCGTTATTTTCTTTGGACTTTTGTGTTTTTTGCACCCATAATATATATTGCTAATATGTTTTATATTGGTTAAAAACGGAATTTGAGTTTGACAACGTCAAACCGTTTCGTTCTTTTAGGCACCGAATTAGTGTTCCCTAGGTTGTCGCAGAAACTACAAATACCACAGATCTGAAACTCTGAAGTATTCGAAAATGTTTTATTTTTAAAAATTATTTCTATTTATATTTTTGTTGATAGCAATTCATATTATGCTATCTATAGATTGCTTTCAACTGATCCAGAACACTGCCAGAGGGCAGCGTCCCCAAGACACGAATGGCAATGGTAATACGCTGGGCCAGATAGGAGCAAGCTCTTTTTATCTATAGATCGTTTTAAACCGTTCTTAGATAGCTCAACTGGTTCACAAGTATTAAATTAATGTATAATATTATGTACGTATCTGTAATGATTTTGAAAAAATTTTTTGTTTTATTTTATTGAAAAATATTGTTACGTTGGTAACAGCGTAGTCAATTAAAGTAGTGCCGCGGGCAACACCTTATTTTTTCATAAATACATTTTGAACCAGTTCCTTTCAGAGCTTATCAAAGCTACCTTCCACAAGGATGCTTGTACGAAGAATGTGGAAAAATGAAAGTTATTCTCAAGACAAGTGTAACTGCTGCAAATAATTAACGTGGACGTGTCTGGAGCAAGGCCACTGGTTGGCATTTTGAATTTTGTCTGTTTTCACTTGTTCCAATTTTAATAACCTGCGATTAAAAGCTTTTTGGGTACCGCAGTATAAAGTGGAACCCAAAATCGAATCAAGTTAGCAGCGTACCGAAGTGCTGGTTCCTATCTGGCTTAGCATATTAGCATTGCCATTTAACGTGGCAATGCCGCCAGTGTCTTTTAGACGGTTTTTATATAACTCAACTATTTCACATATATTATTGTATATTATTCTGTACATTTCAGTAAATAATTACAAATACAAATGATTTTATTTCGTTTCCGACGATACATTAATTATAACAATAATAAAATCTTCTTTTAAGTAAAGAATATTTGTCATAGGAGATTTCACTCTTGGCTTGGTCCATTCAACAGTTTTAAAAGTGATCAAATCTCTTTTATTATGATAAAAACTCTTTTATTTTTAATTACTACCTACTAAGAGTTATTCAATCAAACAAATTTTGAAATTCTTCCTGATAAAACGACGTCTTTGGAAAAAAATATATACAGAACCACTTTGTTAGTAGTTTTTTAATGTTGGTTGCTGTTCTGTGTTACATAAGTGAGTAAATATAAAAGTAATCAAACAAAGTGCAGTTTTTTTGTTATCTTTAGAGCAATTACTAAAAGCGCAGGTAATAAATCTTGTTAGCATCAAAGTATAATGTTAATTAATAGTAAGATTTAAAAGCTTAGCTCTGTACGTATAAAATAAATATCTTACATCAATATTTCGTCAACATTGTGTTTTATATCGTGTTTGCGTATAATGCGTTTCGATATTGATGTGGATAATACTTGTGTAAAATACTTCTTCTTCTAATATCGTGTCACTAGTTATTTTAAACAAGTGTGGTGAAAGGATTTAAGTGCGCCTCAGAGGCTCCTTTCATGCACTAAATACTAAGACACGTATTTCAGAGCCAAAACTCAAACTCAGATCGAAAACCTATTATATAATGTATACCTAAATACCTAACTCATACCTAAATACCTAAAAAATACCTAAATCATAGATTTTCTGTTCAGAATAAGAATCTGTCAATAATTTATGCTTATTCTAAATCTGAGTTGTAGCCAATATTAAGAGCAATTTTACGCTTTTACATTAATTTAATATTCTATGATTCTAACGCAAGCGGCTACTCGTAACTTCAAACGCCTAGAAACCACACCTACATATAAAATAGCTCATATACTTCCCAAAGATACAGTCTATATTTTTACCAATTTTCATCAAGATCCGATCAGCCGTTTAGCCGTGAAAAGCTAACAAAGAAACAGACAGACAAAAATATACTTTTGAATTTATATATGAGTATGATAATGAATTTGTATATACGTAGCCGTAGATATTTCACTTAACATTGTATAAAAACCACAGCCATACCAATACAGTACCTACGCTTTTTAATTTCTAAGAATTCAGCGGTTGTCCTTGCAAGCTCTGGACATTTTTTCCCGTTCAGTTTGATGCTAAGTTTGACATGAGGAATGTTTAGATAGGGCGCCAGTCGTGGCCTGACCTGGCATACGCGTGAATACCAAACTGTACCGACCAACCGCTCTTGATACCTATAAAACGTTGAGCCCCCGTAGTGTAGCTGCAATTTCTTAAACAAAGGGAGGTGAAGAAGGTCAAACTGCACTGGTTATAACATAATCCTAATGTTGTCATCTCAATGCCGTCTGCAGCACGAGGAGCCATTTTTTTCGTTGCGTCTATTAATGATAATTAATTGTGTGTTGTTAATACGTGGATCTGTCAATCGTATCGTATTAATGTCATTTGTTCGGCTTATGAGATAAAGAAGGGCCCTGAAGGGGAAATGCTGATGAGATTCCATATTTGGTTTCTGATTCAATCTTTCGAGCTTTTAAAGTTCTGCATCTGGTGTTATTATCACTTCTGATGATGCGGTAATATTGAAACTAGCTCTTACCAAACGCCTTAAGGTGAACACGTACATGCCGAAACCGACAAAGCTGAAATAATTTTGAACGAACAGGTTCTACTTATAATTCTACTTATCATTGGTCAGCTGAATTCTGGCTGTAGAACGCGTACGACAAAACGGTTTCAGCGCTGTTGACTGCACTATGTGCGCGTTCACCCTTATAACCATCTTTTGAAATAATTTTGAACGAACAAATTCTAGTAATAATTGGGCAACAAATTTTGGGCATAGGACGCGATCGAAAAAAAATATTCATTGCGTTCAGCTGAAACATTTACTCGTTCACCATAAGGTTTCGTTCATCATATTTTAAATGTTTTAAAGGTACCTACTTAAATTACACAATGTTTTAAGCCCAGTAAAGTGTACTTACATTCAACATTCAACATGACATAACAGTCAAACAAGATTGAAAGATGCAAATATACACAAAGCTCACATTTCAGTAAGATCACGTTTAGATTTCTCTCTAAATCTGAGGCATGATCTATTAATGCTGGCTGTTCTAGACAGATATTACGTGTACCAAACTTATGGAAATTTAATTTCAATTAATTTATCTTGCATTCCACTAGTACAGAGTACCGAATACCGCCCACCCACAAACGTTTTAATTGTTTTCTTCCTACATGCAGAATGGAGGTGTAACCAATGATATACTGGGCTATCTTTATTGTCCAACCGATAATTTACGATATTTATTAAACTACTACCAGACGCTAATGGTCAATATTTCGCTCCAGTCTTTCGCTTCGGTATTCATAGAATCGTAGATAACAGCTTACCAATTAAACAAGAACTCCAATGCGTAAATTAATAACCTTTGATCCTGCAACTAGTGGGGGTAGCAGGGGTCCGGTTCAACTGGTCTCTGTTCAGATCTGGAGTCGTGACTAAGCCTGTATGCTAATAATTATGATTGATGTGTATCTTTCGCCAAAATGTGAAGGCTTGTCGTGGGTGCGTCCGTGTTATCGTACACGAAAAAACACAATTGTAAATGCAGAATTTATTCAACCATCAAACCAAAATAATCCTAATGCTAAAAGTAACCAGGTCGCTGTTTTGGGGACGCTGCCCTCTAGCATTGATCTTGATCAGTTGAGCTATCTATAGATCGTTTAAAACAGTCCTTAGATAGCTCAATTGTTTCACGTGTATTTTGTATTATTCTGTACATTTCTGTAATGATTTCTGTAAATAAAATGTTTTACAGTAAAAAAACATTTAACCTTATGTACTTGCCAATTATGACGTTACGACAACAAACCATTGATAGAAATGGAAACAGTTAAAATTGTATAGAGATATCACCATTACACACCTCGCAATATAGAATAATTTAGGGAAATAACTCATAGTTGGATCTTCAATAGTCGCCGAACTATAATTGTTTCAAAAAAATTCGTGCTACCTACTGAATGACAATTGACGCAATTACTTGACTGTATGAAAAGTCATTGGCCTTGATTCTTTTGTTTCGCTAGATTTGCTGAAATTGAAATTCAAATTCGAAATATTGAAAATCTTGAAATATTGATAAGAATGCAAGGCCCCGTAGACCGAGTTTCTCGGTCTACGCAAGGCCCCATGTTGCTCTGCCCTCAGACAGTTAAGTGACACATTTGAAATGCATAAACTCTGTTTTTTGTAGTTAAGTTATAGGATGGATCATGCAAAAAAGAGCTTGGACCAGGACGAGTTTCTTGCCAGTTCTTTTCGGGCTTGGGTTAGGAGGAATTGGCACCTAAATTCACCTAGTATGTAAGACGTTTCAAAGTGATCCTTGTGATTATATCGAATAAAATATTTTTTGACTTTGACGTTGACTCGTAAAATACGATTCTATTAAATTGCAAATTAAAATTAAAGTATGAATTAGAGTATTATTGTTATGACCCTTCTTAAATGTACTTTACTTCAAACACGTCCATTTAGTAAATTTAATTTTGAACTGAATAGAATTGCGGACAATCCTCGACAAATCAATTCAAAAAAGGAAATAAGTAAAAATTTTAACTTATTTTATAAATTATTTAAAAAATGTTAGTTTAGTTTGAACTTTGCTGTAAGCTAAAATATGACCGTATTTTACGAAATTTGAGCTAGTCTGGCAGCAACATATTCACTAGTACCTCTTAGAAAGTAAGTGTAACAATTTAGGCATTTAATAGGATACTTACAATTCCAACGCAATAAGTGAAACTCATTTAAAACAAATCAATTAATTCACTTATAACGAACCGCTATGCAATAACGACGCAAACAGGATGCAAAAACGAATTCACATCGTTATTTTCAATTAATTTCATACTAAAGTTGATGTCCTTGAGAAGTCGAAAGCTTTCATTGAACGGTAAAACCATCCAATTCAGAGTATTGGGTTTGCTAAAGGAAACTCCTTTCTAGGAAATACTCATAACAGACTGCTGTTGAGCTATTTTCGGAATACTTGTGCGTGATTGGGAATTCAGAAAAACCCATTCATTGCGATAATTATCTTTGTATCTACATTTCTCGCAATTGTACAGTATTTTGAGCAAGTTGTAAATGTTAAATACTTTTTACAAAATACTTTACCTATATGCTATAAAAGAAATTCGTGTTAGCTATACCACTTATAACTCAAGAAAGCAGACCGATTTGGTTAAACTTAAAATTAATATAGTTAGTAACTTGGATTAGGATATAGGCTATTTTTTATCCCGGAAAAACGAAAACGGGGCGGGCAAAGCTGCGGGCGGCTGCTGATAAAAGCGCTATTTATCAATATTTATCCGTAACTTTGTTAATCTTTGTAATTTTAACAATAATTTAAATAGCTATGAAGTTGTAACCGCCCAACGGCATGGACACGGGTCAGCTAGTTACTGATTATTACAAGCTCAACCAATACGCACTTTTGCCAAAATTACTATAGGTATTTTTATGTTGTCTAAAAATCTGTATTCCTTTACATAACAATCTGCAGAGCCAAAGATATTAATATAATAACTTTGCTTGATATTTTCTAAAATATGTTTGAAGTGAAAACTTCATTTAGCGTGGTACGCATATTTTTAGATGAGGTAAAACCTCTGGACTCGCAACACCGTTACGAGACGCAGAACCGGCAGCCGGCTGCCGCGCTCGCCCCATTTGATTATAAACCTTTATTCACATGTTTACAGTCTATTTTTGTATGGAGAAGTTTACTGAGTTAGGTTCTTTGATATATTATCTACATTCTGAACAATAAATATTGCATCATCTGTGTTCGTTCAGTATTTGATTGGCAGTCGCGTTTCGCGTTGGTCCGTGTGAGTTCAGTGAACTTTGATTGATAGATAGATAGATAGATAAAAATTTATTTAATACTACAGACACACATACAATTTACATTTTAAACATAAGTAGGTACAATTAAATAGTGTAGGTAAAATTGTGTGTGCTGCAGCACGACAAAAAGGCCATGACTCATTGAAATTTTTTGCTTAAAAGCAAAAACACTGATTTTCAGCCAAAACCTGAGCGAGAGCGAGCAGAACGAGTACAAACGAACAATGTGTAGTAACCAATTATTGCGATTGCGTAGCAATAGTGAAAATTATTCGTGTGATTGTGTTGCAAACTATTCATGAAGTTTTTTTAAAATTAAAGTTGAAATAATCTATATAAATAAACATATTATAAAATAAAAAGAAAAAAATACATGAAAACAATGTGTTAAAAAATAATAATATCTATTAATGACAGTTTCATTTTTGGCATACGAAGTGCCTGGGAATTCCTTCCATTTGCTTTTGCAATAAAAACTTTTTAAATTTTAGTTTAAATGTGTTCTTAGTTTGAACATTGCGGATAAGGGGAGGAATATTGTTCCAGCACTTCGTTGCCGAATACCTGAAACTACCCCTAAAAGCAGCAGTCTTGTGATTGTGATAGAGAAGTGCAGATCTAACTGACCGTAATCTATCACCAGAGACGAAGTTAAGTTTTGAATGCAGATACTCAGGCTTTTTAAACCTAACAACATCAAAGAGCAGTCCTCCCAGGTGCAGTAGCCTGCGTGATTCCATATTCAACAAGGACATTTTATTCCGGAACTGTGTTATGTGACTACGAGGCGGGATATTGAAACAAAAGCGAAAACAAGCATTCTGCACTCTTTGTACTGCTCGCTGGGTGCTCGCAAGTAAACGAGGACCATAAACAATATCCCCATAATTAAGTTTAGAAATGATTAGAGATTCACAAATAGCGATACGAGATGCCTCAGTCAATTGATTCCAAACTTTGTAAAGTATCTTTAGGCGGTAAAAACAAGTTTTTACCAAATTAATAACATGATTTTCAAACCTGAGATGACTGTCAATGGTAATTCCGAGATTCCTAGCTTCTTCCACTCTACCCACCTTAGTGTCGCAGATCGTAACGTCAGGGTCACCAGTTAGTTTGTCGATTTGGTTTTTGGTACTCAAAACCATATACTGTGACTTTGTTGGGTTTAATACGAGAGCATTGCGCGAAGACCAGTCTGCAATGGCGTTCAGATCCTGGTTCAACAGTTGAACAGCTTGTGCTAAATGGTCGGGTGTCTCTGATACATAGACCTGCACGTCATCTGCATAGCAGTGGTAGTTAGAATAAAAGATAACCCTGGACAAATCTGCACAATAAATTATAAAGAGTAAAGGTCCAAGTATAGAGCCTTGCGGGACACCACGAACAATAGGCATTGGTTGTGATAATAAAGTCGATCCATCATTTTTTGTCAATTTTACGGTCTCTAATCGAGAACTAAGATGGCTATGGAACCACATAATATATAATTGACTTAAACCATAGTAAGAAAGTTTAGCGAGAAGGAGTGGTATGTTGAGGCAGTCAAAAGCACGTGAATAATCAAGGAGGGTTAATAATGTGCAGCGCCCTCTATCCTGCTCCGCCAGAACATTATGTGTGACATCCAGAAGGGAAGTCACAGTTCCACGTCCTTTACGAAATCCAGACTGCAGAGAGGGCAGAATGTTGTTTGATTCCACATACCTAGTTAGTTGGTCACTGATAACTTTCTCAAGGAGCTTCGACAGGAAGGGCAGAATACTTATTGGCCGAAGATCCTTAAGCTCAACCGGAGTACTAATTTTCGGTATAGGTGTAACGATAGAAGTTTTCCATTTACTTGGAACCGCACCTGTTGTAATGGATTTATTTATGATTGCTGTAATGGCGTCCAAGGTACAAGGAAGCGAGAACATTATCATTTCCCTACTAATACCATCATCACCTAAAGCGTTCGACGTTATTGACATTATAATTTTAGACACATCGGTCGGCGTGATGGGTTTTAGTTTTAATGTCTCGGTCGTGTACTTATTATCTTTGTAAAACGAAAGATCTGAAGGCAATATTGTATTATTTCCAGTAATATTTAAAAAATGTGCATTAATTTTATTAGGGTCATCAAAACATACAGACAACGACTTTTCGTCAGTCGAGTCAATTAGTATTTTATTCTTAAGATTCTTCCAAAATGTTTTACTGTTTCTGATTTGCGAATTTACAACACTATTGTAGTAAGCACGTTTCTCAGCAGCTATACTAGTTAATACTAATTTCTTCAAATCCTTATAATATTGTTCATCTTGGTCTAGGCCCGATATGCGATACGCCTCATGAGCCTTGTTACGTTCATTAATCATTATCTTACAAACATCAGTAACCCAGGGTAGTGAATGCTTATTTGTAACATAAATCATTTTAATAGGCACATGCTTATCAAAAAGAGCAATAATTAAGGAATTAAATTTTTCGACCATCATATCTACAGTTGGCAGGGAAGATATCAAATCCCAGTTAATAGAGTATAATTCTTCGTTAAATGCGTCAAGATTAATGTTATTGATTGTGTTTTGTTTGTGATTTGATAGTGGATTTACTGGATTTATCGATAGTAAGGGGTGTTTATTATTACATAAACTGTTTATTCCGCTAATTATAAGTATTCTTGTAACCCAATAACCCAATAACCCTAGTACCCATCTAAAAAATGTCTAACGCGCCAAAATAAGTTTTCACTTCTGTCGGCACTCCCGGAGTGCAACTTTTTTTTGCAATTGTTAGGAATGCGGGAGAGATTTTTTAAAAGCCTAATCGTTAAATATATCGTATGTCGTGTTTCTAACTTATCTGCCAGAATGAAGTGCGCTGGACTGTTTCTGTAGCACTAATTTGTGCTAAAATGTCAATAATAATAATATTTATTTATTCAGATAACTGATCCATTGTTCATACATTAAAATAAAAGTGTAAGTATAAACAAATTCATTTATAAATAATAATATAATAATAATAATACCGGACATTTCACACAGCATCATCTGGCCCCAAAGTAAGCAGAGCTTGTGTTATGGGTACTAAATGACTGATATATATTTTTGTAAATATATACATATTATACATAAAAACACCCGGACCCGAGACAAATACTTGCAGATCATACAAACATTTGTCCCACGGCGGTAATCAAACCCGCAACCTTTTGCGTCTCAGCCTATAAATAACACATAAGTAGTAATATAAATTAAATTAAATGTCAAACAATTATTACTATGTAACCTAAATACCACATAAATTAATATAATAGATTTGCTGAGCAAAAAGGTTAATCAGGCTGACCATTAAAAAACTTTGCAGGACACTATCCCACCTGCCTGCAAGAGCCCCAAGAATCCAATATAATGATTACATGCAAATAATCTGCGTGATATCCAATAGTAGAACAGTTACAAATTAAATGGCTAAGCATATGTTACCACGCACAGTGAAGGCTTCCGAAGTCAGTTTGATTAAGAATGACTAGAAAATTCAAGAAAAATAAGAAAAAAGTAAGACCAAACCCACTTTTTTTTTGTAAGCGGCCACCGAAGATTATTGACGCTTGCAACACCGGGAGCATCACATGCGCATTGTCGACCTTTAAGGAACCCATTAACTCCTCTCTTGAAGTACCTTACACTGTATTTCCCCGAGCAAACCTCGGCACGGAGCTCATTCTACAACCGGAGCGTTCGTGGGAGGAAATTCCTCTGAAACCGCACAGTGCACTACCATTTAGGTTCCAGTGTGTGCTGATGAACACCCTGCCGATGGTTAGCGGTGTGATGATAAAAGGCATATCATTATCACTTATCATCAGGTGGACCGTATGCTTGTTAGTTGGTCGGTTGTATAAACTGTGGGGTTTTTAGCGATAAGGTATTGTAGCGATATTGTACAACTTTAATGCTAATTGTTTTTTGTATGTGTCTAATCTATCTTTGTTATCTTTCTCTGTGTACAAAAAAGCGTTAATCTATCTATCTATCTATCTAAATGCATGCTATATAGATGACAAACGGACCAGTATAAGCACTCTGGTTATCGTATGCCATATAAGTATTCTGACGGTTGCGCTAGGCTCAGATGGCTCAATAGCACTAGAAACTGGTGCTGAGGCTACTGATTTAGCAGGATAACATACAAGCGACATCTCCCCGCCTTTCCGTTGTTTGTGGTGGGCGACGGATTGTATGCAATAAGATTTGATGACAAACAGACGATCATGTCGTTATAAAGTAGAAGTGTTATGAGATATAAGCATAATTTATAAAAACCCACTTATAAGTGCATATATTATAGTCATTTTTTCATATATATCTGAAGACATCATTTCATACATTATGTAAAAAAGGAACGTTTCGTTAGAAGTAAATATAAATAATATATAATAAATATTGGTGGACATTGCACACAACACCATCCTAGCCCCAAACTAAGCATAGCTTGTATTGTGGTGATCAGACTGATACATATATTTTTAAATACATACTTATGATACATTATAACACCCATACACAGAACAAACACCTGTGTTCATCACACAAATGTTTATTCTGGAGAGAATTGAATCCTCAATCTACAGCGCAAAAGACAGAACTAATACCAACTGAGCAGAAAGCCCACGAATAAAAGAAAAGTTTGAATTTGACAATTAAACAACTCTCACTGGACTGAACTCGAAGACAGTTCAACAATATTATCGTTCCGACCTATCGAAATCGGTTTACAGAGTAACCGAGCTAATAATTTGTCAACATATTTTGTTATCTAATTATATATACAGTGACTTAAAAATGAACTTTGGTATAATTAATTACTCTAACATTTCTTGCCTAATTATCTTGCTTATAAAGTGTCGGAATATATAAATAATAAAGTAATGCATGTAAAGGCTACCATGTATTTTCGTATCTGTTAGAATCTACAAACACCAGTGCAGTGTGAGTTATCGTGTAGCTACGTAAGTACCATAAAAAACATGTTTTTGCCACCATACTCTTATAATTTTGGCCATAGATTATCTACAAGACTGTTTTAATGTTGTTTTTTAATGCTTGTTAATACAGATCTTATTTTTAAAACTAAGTTATGGTTAAAGATATTTCTAAAGACAGTGGTAAAGACAGTACTGGTTGGGATCCAGTTATAACAGTTTCATTACTACTTATTTAAACACTATTTAAGATACATATTAGTAATGTTATGGAAGTGTTTTTCAGTACATATATTTTAACTTTTCTTAAATGAATATGGACTTGAGGCTTCTTGAATACAGCTAGGTAATTTATTTTGTATAGTTGTGCTTTTCATATGTTATGTTTTTTGAAATATTTTGTTGTCTTTTGTGACGTCTTTTGTGCTAAATAATTAAAATTATTTTATATTTTATAAGCGACCTTATATTTATTTTATAAGCTTATTATAAACGTAAACAATTTTTATGTTTTTCAACTTCGTTTGTACCGGGTTTCCCACATCTCGTTTTTTATTATTTTAACCAATTTAAAAAAAAAGGAGGAGGTTTTCAATTCGATTGTATTTTTTTTATGTTTGTTACCTCATAAATCCGTCATATTAATGACGGATTATATTAAAACCGGTTCGTTAGAACCGGTTTTAAAAAACATAAAATTATGTGAAAGGTTTTGTCCCATACAGATTTTATCAAAATGAGCTCAGTTGTTTGGTTTTTAAATCAAAATAGCCAGAAAACGAAATTTCATATTTTTATATAAATTAAGTTATGATAACGCGCCAACGCCTTCATTTTAAACCAATTTCGAAAATTCAGTTAAATTGTAAATGCAATTTTAGGTTTAAAAATCTTGGGTTGTACCCAAGATTTTTAAACCTAAAATTGTCTGTGCAAATAATTTGTTACACAGTGAGTTACACAGGTGCGCCCTATTTACAACAACGTAAGCTCCCCATCCCATTCAATAGACACCATAATAACATAATAACTCAGCAGATGGTATCACAGAAGATAATGTAAAGGCAACATTGTTAGGACTAATTGCTGCACCCGGAGATGCCCGCCTTCGCCAGCGGCTGTACATTGTAAATCTACATTGGTTTTGCAAGCACCTATTGCGGAGAATGGAAGATGAATTCAGTAATTACAAATATGCAATTATGCTCGAAAGGGTGGACATATTTCAGCCATTTATAGTCGAGATCCTGGACCCATGGGGCACAGGAACCCATCGCGTTTTCAAAATAATTTCACGGTATCTAGTAAAAACATCACGTGACCTAAGAGTTGGCTCCTATCTGGCCCAACGTATTTGTCATTCAAAGTGTAAATGCCGCCAATGGCACTCTGCCCTCTGGCAGTGATCTTACACATGTATTTTTAACCGACTTTAAAAAAAGGTTATCAATTCTTGAGTTTTTTTTTATGTATGTTCACTGTTTACTTAATGATGCCTGAACGGATTTGGAAAGTTCTTTTTTTTTTCAAAGGGTATACTTTAGATATGGTCCCATTTAAATTTTATCAAATCGGTCAAGCGGCTTTTAAAAAATCATCAAAAATCTAAAAATGTTATATGCCGATGATATTTTATTACATACATGAAGTTGGTTTTTTTTTAGTTTTTAATACGTAATTATTTACTATCAAATCAATTTCTATTTACACAAAACATTGCAAAATTAGCAAAATTGCATTGATCAATTTTGTACGTTTTTGATTTTGGCTAGAAATTGGCCTGGCTACCGTTTACCCGCGACCACCAAACTACGTGCACACAATTCAATGTTGCAACTTTCAATAAATCAGTATTGAATAACCGAGTTTTTTGCAATTGCTAATATATATTCTGATACAACAAAGCCTGGATTTCATTTTTAAACAAGCAAACCCCACATACAACCTGTCAAAATGACAATATTTTTTTCTATTCTGATAAATAAATAAAAAATGTAACCATTCTCGCATCCACTTGAACACCCAAAAAATTTCATCAAAATCAGTCCAGCCGTTTAGGATTAGTTTAATTACAAACACACGCACAGAAGACTTATATATATATGAAGATATTTGGGTCAGTCGTGACTTTATGTAAATTCACTACAAAATAATTATTAATTTCGGCTCGACGAATAAAATATAATTTATATTTTTTTATTTGACGCGACGCATGGGATTACTTTTGACCGTTTTGCGGAGTGTAAATAATTGGAATGAAAGTTTTGTGTTTCTTTGTGATTCAAGCAAAAATAATCTGTTTAATTATAATAATAATAATACCGGACATTTCACACAGCATCATCTGGCCCCAAAGTAAGCAGAGCTTGTGTTATGGGTACCACATGACTGACATACTACTTATATACTTTTTTTTTATAAATACATACATATTATACATAGAAACACCAAGACCCGAGACAAATACTTGCAGATCATACAAACATTTGTACCGCGGCGGGAATCGAACCCGCAACCTTTTGCGTCTCAGCCGGACCTAAACCCACTGCACCACAGAGGTCGTCAAATTATTATTATTTTTTAAAGGGACATACATTTTAATAAAATAACAAACGACGATCGACAATATACGGCTTTGTGACGTCTTACCATAAATATTCTAAACACTTAACATTGACAAAATTGTCATCATATGACACATACCATTAGCAAAGAAGAAGAAGCAGGTGGTACATAATACAAACATAATTAAAAAAATCGGTATCTACGCTTCAAAACTGTGTGAAATGTCCGGCATTATTATTATTACTATCAATGTTTTCTTATAACGTTATCACGTAAAATTATCGTTACAAACAAACATTTTTTTGGTCTCATAAGAATAGATTAGCGTGACAGTACTAAATATTTATCTAAGTATAATTACGCAATATAAGCACTTAGGTAAATTGAACCTATGCAGCTTCTTCAATTATAATCTCATCTCATGGTTCAGGAATGCGTGCGAATAAATCTTGCGCCGTTGGTAAATACCAATTGTCAATACAGTTACCATCTTAATCATAGTTTTACGTAATAACGTCTGTTTGGTATTCCGAATATTCTCTCTATTCGTTCGTAGACATTGTCTAATGAGTGGACTGGTACATTTGCGGACACAGAAATTGACTTATTACAGAAATAATTTCAAAAATGTACAGAATAATATATAATACATGTGAACTAGTTGAGCTATCTAAGGACCGTTTAAAGCGATCTATAGATAGCTCAACTGATCTAGATCACTGCTAGAGATGCTGACGGCATTGCCACGTTCAATGACAAAGCTAATACGCTGACCCAGGAATATACCCATAGGAACTCTTGGGCCACGCTTTGTTTCTACCAAACAGCCTAAAAAAATTTTGAAAACGCGATGGCCTCTAGAATTTGTTGTATCTTTTACGTTTAGAAATGTCAGGTTGTCTGACTATATATTATAGATATTATTATACTTAACCATACTAATATTATAAATTTGTAACTGTCTCTGTCTATATGTCGGCCTGTCTCTTGAAAAAAATTGATTATGAAGACGAAACTATTTTGAAGAGATATTACTTATCAAAAACTTAAAAAAGCTTTAGTTATGTAATATTATATATCATTTTAGTGTTACTTAAACTATTGCAAAGCCTATTATTAATATTCTGCGACGCAAAAACTCACATTATCTAAACTTCTAAACTAATTAAGAAGCATATCATTTTTTGTATGTTTGTAAGTAAAATTACTTAACTGGTTTAAACAATTCTCCTATCTATAGAAAGCCACATTATTAGAGAGTAAAAAGGACTATTTTTTAAAAAAAAAAGGTTTCTCTACAAAAAATGCAATTACGAGTGTTCCAAGGTGTGTGTGTGTGTGTGTGTGCGTGTGTGTGTGTGTGTGTCAATCTTCCTTAAAAATTCATTATTTGTGATGTGCCGCGAAAAATATTGATGATACGTTAGATAATATACATTGTTATTATAATTAGCCACATAAAAAACCACGAAGCTATACGTCTGACTATTATATATAAGAATAAATTGCAGAATAAAAATCGTTGCCACTATTTTTGATCGCAAGTGTACTCTTCACGCAATAGATAGCGCGAGTCACAGGATCATGTCTCGAGACCCCAAAGGCTGTTGCGTAGTTTACGTAACCGATTGTGAGCAAATAGAGCAAATACGTAATTCTAACCGATGAAATGCGCGTAAAATTTACAAGTGACGCAACCTTGAGATTAGGCAACTATTATGGGACAATATTTCAAGGAAAGTTGTGGTTACGAACTTTATGGTTAGAACGCAAAAAATGCGGATGCAATCTACGTAATTAAGTGGAGTTAATTTTATACATTTATACAGAGAAAGAATCATTGCAATAATAGCCGATAAGGATACTATCAGTTGGTGCAGTAACCTAATCTGCATAGTGTAGTCGCGATCAAAAGTTGCTCAACAACTCATGTGACCAAATACTCGAATCATCTCTATTATAGCATATATATACACATAAAATTGTCGAAAAGAGTTGTCACTCAACTCTTTCGAGAACTTCGTCGAGGCCTGCGTATTATATAGATTATTTTATATGTTCTGAATGTAAAATTGTTAAATAATCTATGCTTGCTTTCTGTATTTGCGTCTAAATATGTTCACAAAATAGAAAATTAATAGCTTTGTATATAGAATCACATACGTGCTTTACGTGGTGTTGCATCACGACCGACCTGAGATATTTAACACCCTAAAAAGGCTTAGCAAAGCCTCCAAGCAGATAAAATAATAAAACTGTATATATTTATGGAGAACTCACAATCAATTCCCGCCGCGGGACAAATGTTTGTAAGACCTGCAAGTATTTGTCTCGGGTAAAATAGATATATCAGTCGTAACTTAACACACAAGCTTTGTTTACTTTAGGGCCAGATGATCCTGTGTGAAATGACCGACATTATTTATTGTGAAGGTGTCAATGGTGATTTTGGAATTGTACATTTTGATCAAGTTGTGAAGCTATTTCTAATACTGTAGCTCTACCAGAAGGCTTAATAAAGTACCCAAGCAGATGTAAATGGAACACTAAGCTGGCTCGAGGCTAGGGCGGGGCTCCGACAACACTTTCATATTATTACGACCGCATTGCACTCACACAGCTGTGCGAGCGCACACGCGCGTCTTAACATAGAGAACATAGTAGAGCCAAGCAAGGCGCACTCCGCATTTTAGTACGAAGCACATTGGCGCACCCAACCTGTTGTCAAAATTTGCAGGGACGTGATAGAAAGAGATACACTATGTAGGTATATACAATGTCAGGAGCTAAGTGTTTGTGCTACCTGAATTGCACTTTGTTGCGTCGTAGCAAGAGTCGTTATTTATATAAATGTTTTCGTGAAATCCGCCCGTACTTTTTATACTTCTACGAATATCGGTGAAACAGGATATTAGAGCAAACTAGTTCATCATATTGCTTCTTCTTTTTATCGTCTAACTAGTTATTTCGAACCAGTGTGACACACTGCTAATAATCACACACTGCTAAAAATAAGTTGAATAGGCAATACCTAACTTAATTAAATGAGAGCAACCTACAATATTATTAAATAAAATACAATAAAATAAATAAATAAATAATCCTGGACATTTCACACAACATCATCTGGCCCCAAAGTAAGCAGAGCTTGTGTTATGGGTTCCACATGACTGATATACTAAGTACTTATATAATATATTTTTTTGTAAATACCTACATATTAAACATAGAAACACCCAGACCCGAGACAAATACTTGCAGATCATACAAACATTTGTCCCGCGGCGGGAATCGAACCCGCAACCTTTTGCGTCTCAGCCGGACCTAAGCCCACTGCACCACAGAAGTCGTCATAATTATAATTTAAGTTTGTATTTTGTTTTATTCCCCTACAGATAATTCATAAAAAATAGGGCACTAACGGCCTAGAGATAATTCTCAAAAATTTGAGAATTATCTCTTTGAGCATAGGAGTAAAATTATTGAAACCTAAAAACTGTTACGTGTCGGTGTTGTTGCAACTTTTATTTGTATCTTGGATAGGTTATCCAACATTATCGTTTTGATAATGTGAATAGTAGTAGAGTTCTCCGGCCAAGGTTCGGTTTCGCCCTATCGTCGCTTGTTAACAAGCTTTCTGAGAAATAGGTCGGGCTGTTGTTATTTATGAATTACATGAAAACCTAAATATATTGTAAGCTCCCAAATTATTTAACTCATGATCGTCTATATTTTTTATTTACTATCAAACGAATATGAAAGTATTATGATACATAATATATTATAGATTATTTTCTATTTACAGCGGTCATTGTGTTTAAACACAAAACAAAAGCAAAAATCATTCACGTATGTCTTAATACATTCTAGAACGTTTATTCATAGTTGACGTACTATATCAAATGTACTATGTCAACGATTAGATCGCGACGAACATGTGCGCACGCGATCAGACTACTTTCAATGATTCGTTAGCGAAATCATTAGCAGATGTAATGCCGGCATTGTAATACGTGTTTATGGTTATTTAAATGATTTATTTTTATTGATTGTTTTCGCCTTGTTGCAAGACAGAAAATAATGACGGCTGTATAAATAAGGCTACCATTATCCAACACCCGGCTGTTGCTATGGCATATTTTAGGATGCTAAGCTGCTTAAATGAGCAAGGCAATGACAGATTTTACTAGACCATTGAGCTACTGCGCGCATTATATAGTCCTTTGTATATAACACTCTTTTTCTACTTCTTCTTCGTTAATGGCATGTGTCATAATGATGTCAATTTTGCCAATATCAATTTATTGTTTGATAATATAGTTTTAGGCGAATAGTCAATCGTCATTTGTGTATACAGAACTTAGAGTATTCTAAACGTCATCACGGAATGGCCATCTAGATTTTTCTCGGGGTTCCTCGTCGTTCAAATCACATTGTACCATAATACAATATCATAATTCGTCTACTTGTGCTACGGAGTCACAATTTATTCATTAAAATTCCGCTAAATTTACTGAATAAAACATGCAATAGCACGAGAAGTAAATAATTATTTTAGAAGCGCTATGTTTCTTAATGAAATGACAAACGAAGAATCCTTATATAACACTCAAAACTAAAATTTAGTTTTGACAGCGAAAACCAGTTAAAAATCTTTAATGACTTAACATCCAAACTACCACTATCCAAAACTAGTTATTTCGATCCAGTGTGGTGAAAGGTTTAAGACACGCCTAAGAAGCTTCTTCCATACACATAGCACATGTCTTTGAACTTGTTAGGTTACATGGTTACATATATTACATGGCGGTTTCCTTAAGCTGTTTTCCTGACTATTTGAGAACACTGGTATAGCGCACATACATTTTTCAATTCTATAAAACATGATGCACGACAGAATTCGAACCTACGACAGTACAGCACACTGCTTTTGCACATAGGAAGGAATGAGGAACTTTCAGTCGAGAAGTACCTCATTCCTTCCAGTGTGCCACAGCAATAGCAGTGTACTGTGCTATGTTATTGCGAAGGTGATCGTTGCTACCATGTTATTTGAGTTTGGTAATGGAGTACAAGAAAATGAGTTGTCAAGTAGGTTAAGCCGAGGCATTCATCATTCGGATCCGGTGTGTGGACAGTTTGAACCACACCGCGACTTGAGTGACTGATGTATCCAAAACGTTCAGTCGACTAAAGTGACTGATGTGAACAGAACGCTAAATCGTTCAATCACAGCGAATGGTACAAACTAATTAGGGTTCTGAAGGTCTAATAAGAAACCCTTTTAGCTTTACCATGTCCGTCTGTCTGTCTGTCTGTTGGTTCGCTCCTAATCAGAGCTCTAGCTCCTAGACTAATCTTGTGATGAAAATAAAATACGATGCACGGTAATACGTATGAGTGGCTATTACAAAGAAAAAATTAAAAAACAATTTTTTTGTCAGATAACATGCAGATGGTTTGATTTTTTTTATTGTATTACCTCATCTTTTGTTACATAGTTAGATGGGTCTTTCAAAGATATTAAAAAGTTGCTTAAACAATTTTTCGATGCAGGAATTTGCTAGAGAAATATTAAACATTGACTTTGTTATCTGTGGTTGAGTCCACAGTGAACTCAACCACAGAATGGAAGTATTTGGAATTATCAAAATTGAGGCATAATGCTGAAATTATAAGGAACATTATCACAGCCCATAAGGTTTTACTAGATTATGACTAACTAACTTGATTAACAAACCTTCAAAAAATCATAAAAACTCCTTTAGCTTTCATGATTTGTTATGATTATTTTATTTTACTTACTATAAGATGTTGAATTAGTTTAGAATATTACCACGAGTCATTCTTATATTTTTGACTTCGAAAACCTTCTCAGTGCGTGGTCCATGTGACCACGCACTGAGAAGGTTTTCGAAGTCAATATATTTTGGCCAATATATTTTTATTTTTACCTTTTTTCAATATTTAAACTTTGTGTATTCAATATATATAAATATGAGTCGACTATTCACACAGCATCATCAAGCCCCAAACTAAGCAAAGCTTGAACTACAAGAAAAATTAGATATCGTATACTGATACTTATATTATTATTATTATTATAATCGTATTAATACGTGAAGCAAAAACTTTGTACCCCTTTTTACGAAAATGAAAATTGAAAGTAGAGTAGAGAGAAGTATGAAAATTCGCACACTTATAGTTTATATAGAGAAGAAGTGCAGAATGCTAATATTTTATTTTTTAAGCATACATTAAAAATACATTAATCATTAATTAATGTATTTTTAATCGACCACTAGTTATTTATATATATATCCAATCGCTTTAGAACAGCCAGACGCAGATCAACTATGTTCATCACCCAATTTATTGTCCAGGGGGGAATCGGACACGAACAGCGAGTTTTTACCAACTGAGCCATGAGGTCAGTATTAGGTAATCTGACAGCTATAAGTAGGTATGTATATATAATACATAGCTATGGACAAGTTAGTTGGGTATATGCATAATTAATGTTAATTAGATTATGCGTCGTCATTACAAAAATTTACGCGCCTATAACGGTTATAATACTGTTACGTCAAATAGTCATGTCTTCTTCTTCTCTTCCTGTAATTAGATAAGCTTTCGAAGTTTCAGGTTATCAGTAGATCAGCTGAGGATCATCAAAAATGGCTCAGCACCCGCATCTGACTAAATCGGGTTGGTAATTTTCGCTGAATTATAACAATTCCAGTGAGGATTTCTACGTGGAACTGATCCCAGATAAGTGCTGCTTCGAGACTGATGATGGGGACGACTGCGATAGTCTTCAAATTACAGGGGATTAATCCCACTGCTGACTAACAGAAGAGCTAGCAATAGAGAAGGAAAACATGAAACAAGCCCGGCTCGGTGCCAGCTGTTATGCAATTGCTACTGAACCGACACCGCATGTACTGATTCGTCTTTCCTGCGGGTCCTGTCGGCAAGGTCGAGAGCTTACATTAAGGCTTAAGTGCACGAAATGAGCTTCAGAGGCGCCCTTTAATTATTTACCATACTGGTTAGAAATAACTAGTGACACGATATGAAGAAGTGCCGAAATATCGGAAAGCAGTAAAACTTATCTTAGTAAATATCTCGTTTTGAGTGAAAATATGTTCTGTAACGCCCCCTTACCTACTACTACTGCTCGGTGCACCTAACTTTTTTTTCGCCTTCTCTATTAATTAAAAGTACCTAAATTAACCGCAAATAACTAAATGGTATTATATAATATAGTTTAAATCTCTAAACATACTTTGATCTATTATTAATTTGGCCAACGATTCGTCTAGTGTTTGTGATAAAAATCCTACGTTGTGTTTCGAATATAGTAACTCTGATTCTTTAAGAGAATTATGTTGAGATATGTATTTAAAATATTAAAAATTTTATTATTAGAAGTAATCATCCTCTATAATGAAGAATATCTTTGATTTGCCTACGATGTGTCTCGATATTAAGGTAATTATATTAATTATTGTCCTTTAGTGATATTATAAAACTGCGTAAAGTAAATAAGTATTATATCCAATCTGGAATTACTTTGAAACCTTATAATAACGGCTTAAGTTATTTCAATATTTTAATTCGATATTAGTTCTTGTCATGAATTGTTACTTTGTATAATATCAAGCTCCGCACGCGTGATATCTACTCAAACAGCAGCCTAAATCATTCCCCAAAGTCGATCTATCTTTTTATCAAAATCCATCAAAATCAGTTCAGCCACGAAACGTATCAGACAGACAGACGTAGTTAGATTAGACGTAGTTAGAGACGTAGTTTCGGTAGTTTCAATAGTTAAGCAAGGTAAACATTCTTGTTCTATATTAATACTTCCTAATAGCGGCTTATGTCATTCTAGTCCTACATTGATATATTTTTATTGCGGCTTAGATCACCAGCCCCTCCTCGCTAGCGATAGTAGGTTTCTTTCCATGTGACCTGGACAGCCTTCCTCCGCAATGGACAATTTCATGTCCCAAGGGAACTCTAATTTTAATTTTGACATCAAACAAAATATTTACTTCAGTAATTAGTATGTCTGTCATAGTTCAGCAAAGGGGTATCAGAGGGCTTAATCTTTTATCAAATCGTCCATGTAACAGGTCGGTCCAATACATTCAAGGGCATTTACTGTACTTTTGTCTGCAAGCAACAAGCAAGCACATACCATCCATCCACTGGTTAACCTTCTAGTATCGCACTTTAGAATGCAACTGGATACATAGAAGAGCCCTGCCTAACTCCTATCCTACTTGGCGAAGTTCCCTAATCCTACAACACAAGAATCTTACCTTACTCGACACTAATACAGATTATTATCTAATACAATATGTTGTGATTTTATTTGTTAGGTCCGTAGAGTAAAGAAGATTGATAATGTGTGATAGATATACCAATTATATGAATAGTTTAACCTTAATTTCATGAATACCTAATATCAACTTTGGATAGCTTAATTCTGAGCCTTGAGAGATATTTCTCTATACTATTACTAGGTAAAAGTCTGAATTAGATAAAATTATATCAACAGTAATATTCATACTGACTCTTCGTCGATAGCAGCTTTAGTCTTTCCATAGATTCAAGCTAGAAGGACTTTCGCCAGAAGAGTTTGATAGAACTTATCTAATATGATTATTAATAAATCAATATTAAGACTCATCCATAAGTTCTCCATTAAATATATACCACAATGTACAAATAATGAACATTTGAATTTAAGGTGTATGAAATCATTATTCCATTTCATAAGAATTTAAAATTGCTTTCAACTAGACATTTATTATCTAGTGCAATGTTTCAGGTAAATCTTTAGTAAATAATTGGTATTACTATCCCATTGGATAATTGAGTTTATAAGTTTAATAACTTTTAGTCAATATTAGGTATCCCCACTGGTTCGCGCACCGATTTAGTATACAGGTAAACTACGTAGTCCTACGAGAACCATAAGTAGATTTATACTACTGTATAGGTATGGATAATAGTAATTTGACAACCTAGGCAAACTGGTAAAATTGTGTTGTATACCTGATGTCCTACCTAACCTAATCTAGTGTGTGAATCAGCAATACTGGAAGCAAGCTTCGTACATTTAATTGTGTATGTCACTCTTCAGGGTGCAATGATGAGTTTCCTAGCTGCTAATTGGGGGACAGCGAGTTGTAAACCTCGACTTTGTACCTAACCCCTAGTACGTCCCTACAATCTACTTCCGACAGACCGAAGTCCTGGGATGTCATCCGTAGATTAAAGGCAATATAATGTGCAAGTATATAAACAGATAAAGATAGACTATGCCGATTACTTCAGTTAAGTCCGGTTCTGCCTTCCTTACACAGAATGCAACCAATCATAGGGAACCATTAAGCCGATCCTCAGGAGAGGTAAAATCTGGCTCCGATCTCGTTCCGAGAGGTCCTGGGGGAACTCCTAACAGGGTGAGAAAGCCAGACTTGGGTATAACACCGCTAGGTTTCCATCTGACCCACAGACCATGCCGTGTAAAAGCCTCATACAATTACTTTGGTGAATTTTGTCTTCTTTCCGACTTACCGACCGGATAACTATTACGTAACTCACACAATAAAATTATCACAGAAACAACGCACGACAAGACACCATGTAATTGTAAGAAACCATGAGAGAAAATTCTACCGAAAACATTCAGCTCGACCAGCCTCACGCATCCCTCCTATTCAGAATCCCAAAATCCGCAGTCTTCTTTTTATCTTTTTTTCTCTTTCTTTCCATTTTCAAACACATTCGAAATTTCGTTTCCATTTCAATTTACGTCCCAACCTCCGTGGTATAGCTAAATAACCTCTGTACTAAATCAAGCCCTTAATTAATTAAAATTTCAATTTATTCCCAACTTTATGTAATTATTTCATGATTTATATATTATATCGTGAACATAAATAGATTTTAATTTATCTATTCTAGTTTTAATATTGTTTTTATATACCTATTTAATTGTTAACCCTTTCGAACTCAACCTCCATAGAGATATTCCCGTCCCAAATCATTCTATAAATAATATATTAATAGAAGGATAGATTATTCTATCTTATAAAATCAAATTCAATTTTTTTTTTCATTTACCTATAGTGTCCCACTGCTGGGCAAAGGCCTCCCCCTTGACCTTCCACTCTTTGCGCTCAAATTCTGTTTAATCTTACTAATTCAAATCTAGTATTATTTATTATGATACTCTATGAGTCGTAAAATATTTCTAAACCATAGTCTATAATCTTAGTATTAATTACTTTTTGCTAGCTTTCACTCACGGACCTTGACAATGGCATACATCTGCCATAATCCGTCTATGGTATAGTCTGTCATGACAGATGCTTTGTTTACTTACATTGTAATTAATTACGCACTATTTTATTCAATAATTAAAGATCGGAGATACAATTGCTGGTAAATCTGTTCTGATAAGAATGACCCACGTATGCCTACGTGATATTAATAAGGTTTGTACCCAAGCATACTATAATAATTGTGAACCATAACGGAATGACCTTCTGTTCCGTTACAGTTCTAAACCATGATAGTTTCAAAAATTATATCACTTATTGTATAAACAACCAAAAAAATGACCACCATGTGATTAATAAGACCCAAATAACCACACAAACAATAATGTACGCCCATTTGATGATTTATTTGTTGTGTAAAATGTAATTCTTACCAAAAACGGTAAAGATTATTGAGTTCTGAGAACTTAATAATAAAAGAAGAGTCACGTCCTCGTATTTCATCGAATTTTGCTTTGTTTTCTTTTGCAACAACTGTCTGTACTCGTAACACTAGTTTCTGTTATATCCAAGACTCTAGCGAGCCCGTCGTATAAGAACAGCACCAGTGCAGCGTTTTTGTTAGGCAAAAAAGTATGACTTAGCACACATCCGCCAGATTCCACATTCGCTATAAATTACATATTAGGAATTTTGTATACAGACGAACTTTATTCTTCTGGCGCTTCGGCGGCCGCTGCCACGGCACGCTCGCTTAACTCGCTCGCCTTGCGCGTTGTTTTCTATACTCTAACATAACCAAACCAAATGGTTTCGATACAAACGCGAAATCTGTCGAATGAGGAATCATGAATATCATCGTTTCGTAAGAGGTTGAAAAAATCTGACGAATGCGGAAGAAATAAATGATCTGACGAATGTGGAATCTGGCGGATGTGTTCTAAAACAATCTAAATCAATAAGCAATTCTATCTACGTTTTCGGAATTGTCCGAATCTTCAAGTCTTGCACCAAATATGTGTATACTATTGAGATGTCTATGAACCGTTTAGAGCGATGTATAGATAATCAACTGATCTAGATCACTGCGTCCACTGGCGGAGGTGAGTTGAATGACAATTGAACTGACTCTGACAAATGCCTACCGCAGTGGGCTTAGGCCCCCTTGAGACGCGGAGGGTTGCGTGCTCAATTGTTTCTCAGCACAAATGTTTGAATGATCTGCAATTACTTGTCTCGGGCCTGGGTATTTTTCTTATAATAATTAAGTATTTACAAAAGAAAAAAAAAGTATATATGTAGTCCATCCGTCATATGGTACCTAAAACACAAGCTCTGCTTACTTTGGGGCCAAATGATGCTGTGTGAAATGTTTGGCATTATTTATTGATGATTATTTGTTTATTTATAGACCACCTTAAGTTGATCTTACTAGTGGTGTGGTGTGATATTTACATTTCTATACTAACCTATCTATCATAAATTATAAAGTACCTCTGTTTTTTTGTTAAGTTTTTATAGGTAAACCGATAAACGAACAATGATGAAATTTGGTAAGAAGATAGATCTTGGGGAAGGACATAGGTAATCTTTTATGTAGGTACCACGCGTGCAAAACCACAGGCAGCTGCTAGTTTCGGATGAAATAGCCCAAGGGTGATACATTAATCAATGACATATGGTATCAAATGCAACGATTTACGACTATACTAAAATTGAACAGACTCTACTATGTATTTTCACATACACGTATTTCACCAGAATTTTGCAAAGAACTTTATATCAATTAGTTAGCATGAGGAACTGGTACTAAGGGTACCATGATTATTATATTCTTCCGATCCTATCTTTTATTACAAATGTGTTTCGTTATAAATAATGACATAATCCCTCTTATTACACGCTGTAACGAAGAAAATTATGAAAAGATATCGAAAAAATTGAAAGGTTGGGGCCTTGTAACAAATCACGTTTCGGACAATCATTAATGACAATTGTCGCTAATTCTGGGTAGTAAAATTTTACAGTCCGAGTTCAGCCGACGAAAGCCGATCATGGCCGCAGATCTTATTGCTTTATCATATCATAAAGCCTTGGTTTTTAAACCAGCGGCCACCGTCGCATGTCGTGTCGTGTCTTGAATATGACATGAATATTCTCTTCCTATAATGGCAACTGTATTGATGACACCTTCAGCAATTAATTTTTGAAGTGAAAGCTTCTTTAGCATCGTTGTGATTTGAAAGTCGACGAAACGAAAAAGCGACAGTAAAAAGAGACAGGCACATAAATTCATAAGATTTAACGTGGGAGAAAATGAGATAGGTAGCATTTTACAGTGTTTCTTATATTTTTATTTGTCTCAGTATCTTGAAGCCAAAATTTTTGAAGGTTTCAGAAAAAACGCACAACGAGTGACTACTCTAGGTGGTTTATATAACTGTCAGCACGAAGCATTTGCATATAGGAGCGGTATACCTATTCGATATGGTTCTCAGAATAGTGTTTGACTGTCCAGTACTGTGCGAATCAGGGATGCAGTGCAGATGCATGGATGCAACTACACAAACATTCCTGTCTCACTGCAAAAATGGGGCAGCCCTAACATCTTCCTGTAAATGTTATTATACTGAACACGTAAAGCCTCCAGCAGATTTTTGGTGTAGCTGGATCTAATGTCAACTGTGATTATTTTATTAAGCATAAAACGTGACATTGGCTAATAGTTGTCCTTTCCACAAAGGCCACAAAGGAATTGATTGTTTTGTAACAATATTGTCACAAAGTCGATCGTCATTTGTCTATTTTAAACATCGTCGCGGAATGACTGTTTAGAATTTTCTCGTCGTACAAATCACAATCCTATATAATACACTCAAAATTCAGAAGTCACAGAAGTCACAATTTATTGATTAAAATTGTCATGTAACACAAGAAAAAAATAATTATCCTTATTTCAAAATATTTTTTTATCGATGAAAATATAAATCGATGAACGCCGGCTGCACGCATGAAAAAGTATGACTCATTATCAAGAGAGGCACGATTGGCCTAAGCGACTTGTGACGTAAAGTTATCACGTTGTCACGTAAAATTAAAATTAATTTTTAAAATTAAAATTATTTAAAATTAAAATCGTCCGTAAATCGTCCGTAAACGGACTTTACAAACAATCATTTTTTACATATTTAACTAGGTATACTTCAAAAAATGACACGATGAATCCAAAATATGTATTTGTTTATGTTTAAATACTTAAAAAGTATTTTCGTGGCTATGGTATAAATTTGTATAGTATTACAATTAACCACATCTCCGCTATATTTTGTTAGGAGGTTAACGATACCCGCCGCTATTTGGAAAATGAAATCTTAAGACTGCAAACACACATTTTTTCTCTGACTGTATAATTTAAAGCTTAATCGATGGTAAAAGGTACTTTTAAATTGAATTATTTGTTTCAAAACACGACGCTGGTTGTAAGTGAAGATTTTAAATCGACCGTTTTTAGTCATTAGTAGATCTTTAAATTTGCTGTTACATCTATATTCTTTTAAATTATATAACAAAGTTAATTTTGAATCACACACACACACACACGCACTTATCTAGTAAGTAAGTTACTTATGACTGGTATGAGATGTTTCTTCTTCTTTAAATTATTCGTATAATTAGATATTTGCGATTGCCTCATTATCGATTCAAATGCTTTCCATCCAAGAGTGTTGTATAGGGATGCCAAAGTTTCACAGGCGAAGTTGCCGACGAAAATTCATAGAATATACGATTATATTGATTTAAAATATAAAATACAACGGAAGACGCATCACGATGCGACTGAAACGGTAATTCATCAAAACTGCACGCAACCTCTTTTATAATTAATCTGGCTAATAATTATTGTAAAGTGCGTTTCGAGAAACATGAGGTGTTACAGACAGGCAATATCACGACCTTAAAGTAGTAATAAGTGAGCTATAGCGCGGGGAAATGAAGGTATGAACTGTGGATATTGTTTTGCAAAGGCTTCATATAATTTGTAAACGATGCGGGAAGTCTGAACATGCAGGTATCGACAAAATAGTTTGAAGCTTCCTGAAAGTAAATATTAAGTAAGTGTGTTTCACAAGACGTGACAATTATAAAAAATATATTCGAGGCTGTACAAAGATTTTAAACATTACTTATAAATAACATTACTAAAATTATACTGACAAGATCAAAACTCTTAACTGATGAAAAAGTAACATGTTAAATGAGAAGATTCTTATTTTACGAAGCGCATACTTTTTAACCAACTTCAAAAAAAGGAGGAGATTCTCAATTCGGTTGTACATTTTTTATGTTTGTTAGACCTCATACCTCCATCATTTATGTGTCGATATATTCAAGGATATATTAAAGGTTCTTCCCGATTAGTCCTATAGAAATTTCATCAACATTGGATCAGTAGTTTAGTTTTAAATTCAAAATAGCTGGAAAAAAAATGTCACTCAAGTAAACGAAATTATAATATTTTGCTTTGCTTGTGAGTGGTATTTACGAATTTGAAAAATGATAAATTACTAAAAAGTGTAAAATAAAAACTTTTTAACCGACATAAAAAAAGGAAGAGGTTCTCAATTAAGTTGTATTTCTATGTCCTCAAATTTTATTCAATGAAGTCGGTTTTGTTTTTAATTTTTCTGTAATTATGTTTTAGTGCATACGGTTGTCACACTGGAGTCAGCTAAGTTGTTGGAATCACACTCTTTAGGTTCATACTTTTGTCAGAACTATTAGCACAGCAACTTGCTTATTTTCACTCCATAATGTAGAGTCTTTGTCGGTGATTCGGCTGTCGTCTTCACGCCGAACTCGGCCGAGCCCGTTCATTAAGTTCGCATGTTCCTCCGACGGCGAGATTATTGCAATTATTTAAATTCACACCTTTGAACGAAAAAACCTCTTTTTACATTTTAATGTTTCGTAAGCGCAAGGAAATGACGTCTCATTCGAAAGGTATAATTAGGGACAACCTTGGTTGCCGCACAGAATATACAACAGTTATTTCCTCAGGGTTGGACCGGATTTGCATTTCTGACGTTGTGATTTTTGCGCGATAATTGATGTTTCGACAAAGTGCATTAAGATGAAGATTTATCGAGAGAAGATTGAATCATCAATATGTAAAACACTCACCACAAATCTTTTAATGATGATGATCGTGTTCTTTCGCTGGACTAGCGAAAATTTCGTAAAATACGATGCTATTTGGGTTACATCAAAGTCTAAATTAGAGTAACATTTTAAAAAGATAGTTTGAAAGTAAGTTTCAATTGAAATATAGGTTATTTTATTGAATTAATTTTCCTAGGATTATCCGTAATTTTATTCAACACCAATGTACATGGTTGTTAAAATGATCTAAATACGTCAATCATACAATTTAGTAAATTTTAAAACTGACGTTTTTTATTTTGGTAACCAAAATAAGATTGTTTGTATTTCCCGAAATTTAAACTATTCCAGCATTACAACAGAATTACCATCATTTTCTATTATAATTTGAGCTTTGTATAATAATTAAGAATTGATAACGTGCAATTGATGAACAACATAATTATCTAATTATTAATTCGATATTTTTTACGTCTTCTGAAGCAATCATTGCGCCCATATTATTTTGCGCTTATATTATTTTTCACGAGTTATATCCGGATTTATTAATTATTTTCGCCTTTTTTATTGAAATAGAGCAAGAGTTATTGACTCAGTGTGATAAATTGGAATAAAAGCTTTGCGTTTCTCTGTGATTTGACCAAAAATAATCCGTATTTAATACGAAAAGATACCATCATTACATAGTATAAAACAAAGTCCCTTCCCGCTGTCTGTCTGTCCCTATGTATGCTTAGATTTTTAAAACTACGCAACTACGCTATTTCTTTAATAGATAGAGTAATTCAAGAGGAAGGTTTATATGTATAATACATGCATAATATAGTAGAGGAACACTGATAATTTTAGAGGTTTCTAATCACATTAGACATTCTATAGTATATTTAGAATAAGCATTGCACCCGTGCGAAGCCGGGGCGGGTTGCTAGTTTTATGTAAAAAAAAACAAATGACGAAGAACAAGATACGACTACGACATCATATTATAAACTTTATAAACACATGACATTGACAAAATTTACATTATGACACATGCCATTAATAAGAAGACGAGCTGCTAATTTACACTTAATATCAGACATTTGACAATTCCTATTTCGTATGAAATTGTCTGCAGTCTGTATTAATAATGTTCCAACGGTTTCATTGCAAGCGTACTACGAGTCAAGGCTAAGTTAAGAGGTGGCCAACAATTAGCGTCAATGTTCACATTGTTAAGCCGCGGTGCCTAAATAGGATCCGATATTCCAATTGTTGTAGAAAACGCGCAGCTGTGGACTAATTTAATTGGAAACTATTGTGTGTCATCTACTTTGCCTGTTTGAAGTAAAAGCATTATTTTTGTCCTATATATCGTAAACTAATATCTAAATATCCCACCTATTCTACATCATAGGAAAATATTCTTTAAAATCACAAGAACTATTTTGAATCGTCTTTTTATATACTAGGTGAATCTAGGTGCCAGTTCCTCCTATCCAAAGTTTAAGAAGAATTAGTCAAGAAGACAAGCAAGCAACCGGCAAGAAACTTGTTTGGTCTTAACACTTTTTTGTATGATCCATGCAAATTTGGTTACAGATACCAAGTTGAGTTGGAGCAGATTCATCCTAAGCTTTTTTGTCATCTAAATAATCTGTTATTTTGCAATAAACTATATGAGAAAGTTTCTATTTTATTATGTTTTTAAATTGCCGATCGACAAATCTAGCATGTTGCGTACCTTGTTAAAGCTACTAAACATTGCCTTATAAAAGATTTACTAACTTTTAGGAGCCTGTCTGCAGGAACAGCTTAGAGAGTTTGAAGATGTGCTTTTTTTTAATTTTAAATAATTTTGGTATCAACATTGATTTAACCAACCAATAAACGCAACCACCGCTGTTTAGCTGTGTTTGACTTGGCTTGATAACAAAAACCCTTCTCATTTGGCTAGAAAAACTGTCATAGAAGAGATAGCCGACGCCATATGGCAGACTGTTGATCCGTGATTGTGATATGATTACTTTTGAAACTGATCTAGCTACTGAACAAAGACAGTTTGAGGAAAACTCTCCTCTACGGAGTCTTTGTCCGTGACCGAGAACTTGCTGTCTCAAAAATGCGCTATGCGACATCAACGACGTTTGCTGCTTCTCTCTAACGACTACACGGATGACACTATTTTCTTGATTGAAATGCGGTCTTTCGTTTCTTTAGTAAGTAAGTAATGTAAGTAAAAAATATTTGTATATAATAAAATCACGAGGATCACTTTTAACCGTCTTACATACTAGGTAAATTTAGGTGCCAATTTCTCCTAACCCAAGCCCGAGAACTGGCAAAAAACTCGTAACTCGTAAGTGCTTTATGGCTTTAGTCGCTGTTTAGATCATCTTCATTATAAGTAATAGGCCCTAACTAATCAGGGCATAAAAGCACCATCGAAAACCAAATAGAATGAAAGCTTTGATTTTGTAAATTATTTTATTACGACCGAATATGTTTTATTTCTACAGAATTACAGCTTATTTAAGGTATGCATACAATTTGTGTAGTTACAATTCGTTCATTAGAATCTTCCGCGATGGCGATGCTGCATTACTCATTGGAATCTGAGTAATGGGAAAGCGTACCTCCATTCCTGAGCTGTGACCGGTGCTTTGTTGAAATTAGCTTTAGAATCTTGATCTGATGTTATGCCCTTAATATGCTACAATGTGCTGCCTTTGACTACGAAGATCTTATGGAAAAAGCTTGTCTTATGAAACATTAAACATATGTCTTATGAGAAAAGCAAAAGTGTGCTAGAAAAAAACACAGCCTGAGAAGCATACTTTTATACATGGACAGAAGTCAGTTTTTTATAAAAAGAAAACCATTTACCCAAAATTTTATATTTCAAAGAATACAAAATGTCAATTTGATTTGGATATTATTCATATTAAAACTGCAATGTATTTTTTAGTTTTGGAACGAAGTTCCTTATCGTACGGTACAGACTTGGCGAATGGGGGCTAGACGAATAAAAATGTAAGATTTTTCCGTCACTAATTTGCGTCACGACCCTTTATTTAGTGTAGACGGTTGTACATAGGGTGACACGAATGAATTAATTGGATGAACGAATGAATTAGATGAATTGAATGATATATTTTAATTTTCACAACTCAAAATATTACGAAATTTCCTACCATTCCTTTAATTCATTACTTATTTCTGTGTTTCATTTAATTGCTCTCAGACGCTAGTAATTCATTCATTTGTATTTATTAATCAATAATATAATACGTTTATCAATAATAATATACTACGGTAGGAGTGTTCCACGATACTCATGCATTTTATTTATTTTAGTTTAGGAACAAGATGTTTTATCAAAAACTAATCGCTCCTGTCCATAAATTAATCTCAGCTGCACGCTTCAAGCTTCCGCGTACCCTTTAAGACGCCGACTCCCTGTTATATTACCCTTCGGGCAGTACATGCCTTACGGAGCGGACATCATGTAGTCCGAACCGCTATCAATTGCCGTGGACACACCCAGGCCGAACCTTGCACCATTATGCTACAAACACACAGGCAGCCGATAGGACACAATCAGACCGTTAATGGTCAAATCTATTAGAGATAAAGTCAGCACACGTTAGTTCTTTACCATCGCTGTTTTTTCAGAAGACCACTTTCATAATACTTTATTTAAGAAGTAGTACAAATAATTTTGATTTAATAATATAATTGTGATTTTTCGCTACATTGGCACACTTTCGGCCTTGATTCTGTTGGTTTGTTGGTTCGCTAACTAACATATCATAAATAAGGACCACGTTATTTTGTTTGCTTAGTTGATTTTAGACGCCATGTAATTTGTTAAAGGTATTACGACCTCTGTGGCGCAGCGGGCTAAGGTCCGGCTGAGACGCAGAAGGTTGCTGGTTCGATTCCCGCTACGGGACAAATGTTTGTATAATCTGCAAGTATTTGTCTCGGGTCTGGATGTTTCTATGCATAATATGTATGTATTTACAAAAAAAAAGTATTTAAGTATTATATCAGTCATGTGGTACCCATAACACAAGCTCTGCTTACTTTGGGGCTAGATGATGCTGTGTCGAATGTCCGGTATTATTATTAGTGCAACCACCAAATTTGAATACTTTCGGTCTGACCGTAGATTTAGTTCGTCTACTAAATTAGATGGCCACCCTCCCTTTCACTGGCGTAATAGTGCCGCATTCATAGTTCAACCTATTACTCTTAATAGTAAGTCATTATGAAACATTAACAAACAACTATTGTATTTCTTTCAAATGAGGCTTTGCACTTGTTTCAAAGGCCATTTCACTGTTGTCATGTTTAAATATGAGATCATAAATAACGGCTTCATTGATGAGTTGAATATTGAGAAAGTTACAGTGAACAGTGGAAGTTTTACTGATGGATTTAACTCAAACTCAACTCAAGTTTTTGAAAATGGCACAAACCTTTAGAAACCAGATAGGAGCCACCTCTTGTTCTTGCTCAGCTCTTGGTCTTGGTCACGCAATGTTCTACAAGAGGCCAAAGGAGTAGGTATTACTTAAAAATGCGAAGATAAAGTGGACCTCCTGAAGAAAAATCATCGTCTAATCGTCATTTAAAACATTGGACAGTTATTTAAAGACTGCAGTTGTTCGCTGATAGCGTGTTTAAATTTGGAAAGGGAGAGGTCGGAAATATCTTACATAGAAAACAAATCATTAATAAAGCTGTCTATGGCAGATAGCGTGGTAGCTTAAATTATAACTTACGAGCCTTAGAATCACCTAATTGGCTAGTGGTTTCATTCTATTGTTTTGAATGTAAGATATCATAAAATTCGAACTAATTTCTATTGTTTTCACGAAATAGAATATAGTGCTGACACTTCTTAAATTTATTGTGATTGACGTGTTTAAGCTCATTTAAGACGCCATTTCCAAATATTTGGAAAATCAGTTCAAAAGAATAAATTGTAAATTTTAACTTATTTTAAAACTGGTACTCTAATTTTGTTGTAAACTAAATCATTATTCGTATTTTACGAAATTTAAGTTAGTCCGGGGAAACAACATAATCACCTCCAATAATTATGTCGTTATTGTATTGTCTGTCCTTGTCATTGTAATCGCAAGGAATAAAGACGGCAGCAATTTTTTACGCCCTATGAACTATATGTGCGGATATACCCTAAGTAGTTTAGAAAAAGAGTTATCATAAAAGTCTCAATCTATTTATATGTATATAGCATATTTGTCATCATATCATATATGTAATTTGCACAAACTCGAAAATGTCTCTAATATATTGAATATTTGAAAATTTGTATTGATTTATTTATCTCAATACTAGTTAGGTGGTTACAAACACATGAATTTTAGGTGGTACGTAGTTCAACGGGTCATCTAATTAGTTATATAAAAGTCAAAACATATTAGTGCAGCAAAAGGGATGGAATCAATCAAAGTGACGGAATCTCAACCAATCTAAGCAACAGATTGGCGATTCTTAAGTCACGACCTACCGTTCCGGGTCGGCCGTTCGAATCTGCCCCAAGGCTGCCTATAGATACGGCTAAGATCTATAGGTATAATGATAACAGATAAGGCTGTCACCGAGGGCGGTGGTCGGCTCGTAAATATCCTTCGTGATATACTGCGCCTGCGCCGAAGCGACTTACAACGCTTGCGAAATTAGAGCGAATAGGCACCCGCCTGCGCCCGCGCGTGCCATAGATGTACTTGCTGTTATCAAGTGGTGCATATTGTAGGGCTACCTTATCTGTAAGTAACGGGGCAGCTTTGCCCTATAAAAGTAAAGCATTAAATGCTTGGTGATCTGTTAAAGTTATACTAGCTGGCCTATTTGAAGTGAAAACTTCTTTTAGCGCGGTACGCATATTTTTAGATGAGGTTAAACCTCTGGACTCGCGACACCGTTACCGACACCGCGAGACGCAGGGCTGCCGCGCTCGCCTCATTTGATTATAAACCTTAATTCACAGTCTACTTTTGTATGGAGAAGTTTACTGAGTTAGGTTCTTTGATATATTATCTACATTCTGAACAAAAACATAAAATAAATAAAATAAAGTTTCTAATAACTAATAAAATACAATTCATAAATAAAATGCAATTATTATTCATAACCCAATAACCCAATAACCCTAGTACCCACCTAATAAAGGTCTAACGCGCCAAAATAAGTTTTCATTTCTGTATCTTCCCAACCCGTAATTTTTTTTAGTAATCTAAATCTTACCTATAACTTTTAAAACTATCATGGTTTTGCACATAATTTTCACTCAAAACGGGATATTTACCATGATATATGAGTTTTATGAGATCACGAGATAAACTCAGTTTATCTCGTGATCATGGCGCATGCAACTGTGCAGAAATATCGAGAAGCAGAAAAACTCATATATCATGGTAGATATCCCGTTTTGAATGAAAATTATCTAACCTAAAACCTTAGAAAAAATGTAAACTTCAAAAAAGGAAGAGGTTCTCAAATCGGTTGTTTTTTTTTGTAATTAAGAGTACCATTATGAAGATCTCTGTGGCGCAGTGGGCTAAATCCCGGCTGATACGCAGGTTATGGACTCGGTTCCAGCTGTGGGACAAATGTTTGTATGATTTGCAAGTATTCGTTTGTGTCTGTGTTTTTGTGTATAATAATGTAAGTATTTACAAAAAAAAAAATAGTATATCAGTCATATAATACCCATCACACAAGCTCTGCTTACTTTGGGGCCTGATGATGCTGTGTGAAATGTCCGGCATTATTTATTATTTTAATTCTATTAGTTATTAGAATAGTTGATCTAATGTATCGTTTAACCGATGAATGGTTATATACACTAATATTATAAAGACAAAAGATTTTTTTAATGATGTTGGATTAACTCAAATCTATATATCGAGTTTCTTGCCGGTTCTTCTCGGGCTTGGGTTAGGAGGAATTGGTACCTAAATTCACTTAGTATGTAAGACGTTTCAAAGTGATGCTTGTGATTGTATTGAATAAAGTATCTTTTGACTTTGACTTTGACCATAACCGATGTGAAAAACTCTTTCAGAGATAGAAAGCTACAACACCTGTGTTTAACAAGGGCTGTATTTTATTGTCAAAAAAATTTAATCCTTGCGTAACTTGCAATAATATAACTTGTACCCGTACGAAGCCGGGTCGAATCGCTAGTCCCTCGATAAAGTTAGGTTGTCAACGCGTGTGTAAGGTTAATCAAACTGAATTTTGACCTGATTCAAAGGTTATTTCCACTGATTTTAACAAAGATTAAAGTACTTTCTAGTAATCAGTTTAATTATTATTATTAAGGTCAACCCTTCACTCACAATCACGTAATAAATGTCACTTTATCAGTCATTCATAAAGTTCTGAAAGCAATTCATCAATTTTATAGCGACATAAATATTTTATAAGCCATAATGCATTTGCATAAATTGTTTTGGCACTGCGCACTGTCGAAAAACTTTTAATTTATTGTTTTAGTATAGTACCAACAGCACAAGACAAGTAACCATCGAAACCAAAACTCTCCGATCGCTGAATCTGTGACAGTTCAAACGCTCGTCTATCCAGTCGATGTTTTGACGTCATCGCATATAGGATTTTACGCCGCGAATCGTCTCGCCTCGATAGTCGCATGTTTAAGTGTTTCCAGCAAAACCGGTTGATAGTTATCAATTGCGTACATTGATTGCGCTAACGACTTGATATTAATATTAAACAGGACAAGTTACGAATACACGTACACGTTTTCGATATTAATTGACATCTTCATAAATAAAAACTGGATTTTGGACACGTCCTAGTTGGGGGTTAAGGAGTTGGATTGGAAGATGTGGGTTTGGTTTCTCAGGTGGTCCTTATCAATCAAAGCTATAGAAAATATTTCACAGCATGTATTCTACCTCTATTAATACAAAAATCAAAATATTTGATACTTACCTAGTACCTCAGTTATAAAATCCCAATAGTATAATTTTATTTCCTTTCATAAGTACAAACTTTTAATGACGACTTCTGTAACGCAGTGGGTCAAAGCGCGGCTGAGACACATGTTTGTATAATCTGCAAGTATTTGTTTCGGGTCTGGGTATTTCTATGTATAATATGTATGTATTGTAAAAAAAAGTATATAATTAGTATATCAGTCATGTAGTCCCCATAGCACAAGCTCTGCTTACTTTGGGGCCAGATGCTGCAGTGTGAAATGTCCGGCATTATTTCTTTATTATTTTAAGCACATAAAAGCTTTTTCACAACGTCTTATCCATTCCAATGTTTTTTAAATTTAAATTTAAATTAACTGTTTAAATTTATGATGAGTTCGAAGAGAAAAGGTACTTACAGCAAAATGTCTTACCAAATATTTCTCAAAGACCAATAAAAAATACAAATTAAAAAAAATACAATTTTTCTCAAAACATTAATGATAGACATTTCTTGATTATTTCATTAATTTGTGACGAGTCAAAGATTTCCCTCAGTCCATACATCTCTCAAAGCTACGTACCCTCTCATTACTCTGTACCATTACCAGTACCATTACATAAAGCTCAAACCGTAATGATCTAAATCCAGCGTGTAGATATGGAACTCCTTAGTCTGGAAACAGTGCTCAGCTGATGGTCAGAGCTGAATGATTGTATCAACGCTAAAAGTGTTGTTTTTTATTATGTTCAATAGATCATTTTGTTAAGTAAGGTAATGTAAGTAAATATTTTTTAAATAATAATGATATTATGTATTATTAATTGTGTTAAAATAGTTTTTGCGTAAGCGCAAGTTTCAAGAAACTTGCTACTATAACTGTTAGCTACTGCTGGTTTGAAAAATTAACAAAAAGTTTTGGTAGCAGAATTAGTTAAGTAATTGCTGGCTGGTTTTATAAAACAACATGTCACAGTAGGACCTACATTTTTACTGTTAATTGATATATGTACAACAAAATTATTAAAATAAATTATGAATAAAACATGTCTTTTTGAAATGGAGAAAAAGTGGGGATATGAGTTTTTTTGGTGATGTTTTTTCGTTTTATTAAAAAAAATCTTCTGGTCGGAAAAATATTTCTTCTCGGTTTTGTTGGATTTTCAAATAAATGCTATTTTTTATTTTATCTCAATGAATAACGTTAAGATGTATACCTATATAGTTTAATTAAAAACAATGACAGATTCAAAATGGATTTCAACCCTTGAACTTGTTTGAATTATTATTTAAGGTAGATTGCATATATCAATCAATATTTACACTTATATTGTGTAAATATTGTATAACACTCTTATCTTCTATACTATATCTTTAAAAGGCGATATGTATGTTCCCTATAGACTCCAAAACGACAGGGAACATACATATCACCTGATTTTTACACTTCAGATTGTCCTAGTGGGTAATCCTGTGAAGTTTGGTAGAGATCGGATCAATAGACTTTATTTTTGCGTCAATCTAATTTGGTATGGAAATAGATTGTATCTTAGGAACGGACATAGGCTACTTTTTATGTCTGTACTATGGGTGCGAAGCCGCGGGCAGAAGCCAGTTAATAATAAAATCACATCCGGTGCGTTAGGGCAGCCGCGTGCGGACGGCACTGTCACAGAATAGCTTATTTTATACCAAATCCATAAAAAAGTAGTTATCAAGCCGAATGTTTTAAACCTATTTTATTTGAAACAGAATCGTTCACTGAATACTTCACCTGTAAGTAAGGTACCTGTGAGTAAGTTTAGTTTCAGGCAACACATACATTTATACGCTAGTTTCGCATCTATAAGTGTTTTAATTTACAATGAACTCAAACTAAACGATAAAGATAAATGAGTGGATGTTCAAATTAAACACCCACGTTGATCGATCGACTCTCCTCATTTTTGTACCGGCCTTTATTAATCATAACATCGGTGATCTTATGAAATTTATTACCTCTAAGCGAATCTGCCGTAAGATTTATCAACGGAATGTGTGGGTTTATACGTGGATTACTCTACTACTGAATAGGGTATGTTGATGTTAATAAGTTATTAACAACAAAATACAAAACAACACAATAAGTTCAAACTTTGCACTCAAATTTAAATTCTGTCCAGTAGACGTAGAATGGTCCTTTTTTGCTTACAAAAATGTATTATGCAATCGTAGACACAGTTTAATACAACACATTTAGAACAGTAAATAGTCATACATATTTTTAGAGGTAAATTGTAAATCTCATTGTTACCTATGTAGGTATATTTTGCAATAGATATTGTCGCGAATACGATTGTTATCGTTGAATAGCTAGTACTGAATTTTTTATTATAAAAAACATTAAAAACTATAACATTTTATTTATTACTGTTATATTGTATGCATATTTTGGCCCTTTTCAGGATGTAAAGCACCAATCAGTATGTAAACCACGGTAGATGGTGGCTCCTAGGACGAACATTGATATTTGTCTTGTGTCTGGGTATGTATTATATAGTTAAGTTAAAATGTAATTTGTAAATGTATTCCATTCCTAGAAGTTCTGCAGTATTTTTTTTCTTTTTTTTTACATAATGTGTCATAAGTATGTATACTTACAACTTTATAAGTATTTTATCAATCATTACTTTCCCGAGATTCTAGTTTTACTAAAAGATTTGCGATTTCATTTGCGAGTGTCTAGTACTTACTTACTTACTAGTACTTACTTACTTACTATACTTACTAAAAGAAGTATGCTAGACGCAGAACTAAAATTAAAAACACTCTAGCCCCATCCAGATCTTATCTATATCCGTAAAAAGCATGTAATAGAGATGACCGGCCACCGATGATTAGCAGGAGTTATTAATAACTCCAAATGACCGCTAGATGGCGTACCACTGTTTAGAAAGGCTATTTAATTTGGAGCATACTGTGATGACGACGGTACAAGATGGATGGATGCGAAATTATGGAGGCTTTAATGAACTCTGTGAAGTGCTAGGTGCCAACTTTCTAAGGCTACTGTTTTCCTACAACTGCCTGCATGAACTATAGACAACGATTTCTCACCGGCATCTCATCGTGTCACTAGTTCTTACTTGGTGATAAAATCAAAGTGCATCTCAGAGGCTTCAATCGTGCACTTGGCACATGTGGTTGAACTTATTAGGTTCTACCACACGCCACTTCACGATTTTTTTATGTACCGTTTAAGCGTACTTGGATAGCGCCCATACATTTATCGAACAGAAAATCGATTGGTGCGTGAATGGATTTGAACCATCGATCTCAGGATCGGAAGGCAGGGTCACTACCACTAGTCATCAGTGCTCGAATAAAAAAAAATGGTATACCCAATATAATATAACTATTAAAACTATTATGGTATTGAACTTAATTTTCACTTAGAACGGGGTATAGCAGAAAAACTCATATATCATGGTAAATATCCTGTTTTAAGTGAAAATTATACCCAATATAAATTTTACCTTTAACTACAAAGTTATATAAATATACTAGCTGTCCCGTTCGCGACTTCGTTAGCGCGATTTAAAAAGAAAAAAATAATAAAAAAAATATCTAAGCCATTCTCAAATCAACATGAACACACAAAAAAAATCATCAAAGTCGGTCCAGCTGTTTGGAGGAGTTTAATTACAAGCACACGCATAGTAAATTTATATATATAAAGATATAATTGTTAAATAGTTTGTTAATTTTTTTGGAAGAAAGATTGAATCGCCATTACTGCGGGTTTAGTAGATGACACTGGTCATCACCTCAAATATACATGATATATATATACATACATATCCAATACATTCAATATATACATAAACTGTGTGAAATTACCAAAGCCAGCGGATTCGCTGTGGGTGACGACATTCAAAACTCTGTCGACCTCGTCTAGCTTACTTCAACTTACTTCAACATCTAGCCCCAAAGTAAGCATAGCTTGTATTATGGTGACCAGATGACTGTGATAGAATACTTAGATATTTTGAAATTCATAATTACGATACCTAATAACAGATTATAATATCAGAGACACAGAACCGACATCTATTTTCATCACACAAATGTTTGTTCTAGGAAGGAGTCGAATCCCCAATCAACAGTAACTTTAGCTGTAGCTGTAGCTCTGCCCTCTGCCTTTTGCGCTGAAGGTAACAACGGACCGAAGAGGCAGTTATTTGTTTTTATACCTAAGATCCACGGAGTTAGAAACTCATACCAAATCTTTGCACGTTCTTCATATAAAATAACATCGAATATCGAAGCCATAGTTTCAATACCTAATGGGCAGTATAAGATCTTCATTCTATAACCGGTGCAGCACTGGACTCGAACCCGCTACCTTATTGGACGACCCCACGCGGCGGTAGATAAACAATGCACTCTTGCGTGCAAGATATCGCTGCTCAAATAGAATGTGCACCTATGAACTTTTAGAAATGAACATACAATTTACCATAATACATATTTTTAAACATTCACAACTCTAAATATTGATTTAATAGTTATTTTGTCTTCTAGTAAATCCGCGATTACGGATATTGCAAAATAAGCGAAACGTCGGAAATAAATTATAATCAAAAATAAAAATAACTGAGCATATTACAAGTACAATCGACACTTTAAAAGTTTAATGTACTTTACTCTTTAAACTTCAAAGTGTTACAAATTATTATATTAAATATTGATTAAACATGTGCTGTCAAGTTGGTCTATCTAAGGTTAAATTAGTGTTAATAATCAGAGGTCTAACCTAACCTTATATCATTTGCAAAATTATTTCACGGCGTCTGGTAAAACCATTGCTTGACCCAAGACCTGACTCCTATCTGGTCATTCAACGTGGCAATGCCGCCAGTGTCTTGGGGACGCTGCCTTCTAGCCTGGTCAAGCCTGGCAGTGATCTCGATTAGTTGAACTATATATAGATCGTTTTAAATGAACGTTAGATAAATTAACTGTTTTCCATGTATGTGTATGTCTTAATATACCTAATAAATCCTTTGATACAGAAAAGAAAAACTTGAGACAAACCCGGCTTGGTGCCAGTCGTTATGCACCGAACCGACATCACATATACTGACTCGTCTTTCCTGCGCGTCCTGTCGGCAAGGTGGAGATGTTAGTGTGGGTAGTGTGTGGGAAGGCTTGCGCTATCAAACAGAATCCCAAACAGAGTGGCGTCAGTTGAGAGAAAATTTTCCCCACCTCAGCTTGCTGGAGTGGATCTATTAACGAGGGTTTTCAACTACAAATGACTGCTTTGTAACTTGACTGATGCCACATAAATCATCTTCAACAGATGAACCAATGATGACCTCCTTTCGATGATCCTATAATCGGTGGCAATCTCATTCAAATATTTAGCAACAATATCTAGAAGAACTTATTAACTATGAATTTAGTTTTTCCAAAATAACTGACTATTCTGGATCTTCATTGCTCTTTCTAAGCCTCCAATGGCGGCAGATATAGGGCGCTGTACACAGCGACCACTGCATAACTCACGGCCTAGTGCAGTCCAGTTAAGATCACAGGTCGAGCTCACACTTTTGGAGCCTCTTATATTTGTGTTAAAATAAACACAAGGTTTTCTAACTACAGATTTTTTTGTCAATAGCATAAATTCTTAAGACTGATTGGCATTACAAATACCAAAACTTTTTGAAATTCAACAGTTTAATATTGATAAAATTGTTAAAATTATCGATCTCTGCCATAGACTACCATATCATGATTTGTTGAATCCTTCTATAAACAATTGCATCTATGGTACAAAAAGGTTGGGACGAAGAAAACTATAGTGATAAACCATAATCTACGATCTTTACCATATTTAGACACAGAAAGCTCACTAACCCAAAAGTTTCATAACTGTACCAATACAAAAGAGAGTACAATTTCCATCCAATTACAATAAAATTTAATATTATTGTTGCGATGCCCATGCAGCTAGTGCTAATATTATTCCAGAGGCATCCGATATGGCCGAGACCATCTGATAGCCGTGCAGATCTCTCTCGGCCCCATTACAATACAAAGTTCAGGTTCTTATCTAGGTAATTTGAGGATGAAAATATGAACAAAGAACATCCTTGTAAAGGAATTGAAAGGAGTAAAAAATTGTGGTTGCGAAACATCCGACGAAAATCGCCAGCATCTCTTTCGATTGGCGCAAAACAAAGACATTGACTAAGCTGACGGCTAACCTCTTGTAGTGGAGAGCTACCAAAATAATAAATATTAGAAGATTTTTGATAAATATCTATCATCAGAAATCGGGAGCCGAATTTCGAAATTGGACAAAAGTCCGATAAAATTATTTCAGTATACCTAGGAAGTTATGTAGTTAGAAGGCCCCAAAGCTAACCCTTGAATCAGCCCTGTCACTATTCTAACTCTACAATAATCCTTATCTAACTGCTTCTTTATTGTATAAAATCATCATATAAATAGGTATTTTATTCGATAACGGGGTTAGGATCATGACTTAATATGAACAATGCGCCTCTGTTTATGGGATACATAATTTTGTGTATTGTTTTGCCGTAGTTAAATAATAAATTAATAGCTTAAAATGTTGATAACATTCTGTTTCTAATAAGATGTGTATACTTAAAAAAGTTAAGTTTATCCTTCAGTCAGTATCAGTAAGGATCAGTAAGGATAGGTTTATCAGTGTCAGTTTTGATAAGAATTTTCATTACCTGTGGAAAGTTTAATAGGTGAATGCGTCCATCCATTACGAGTGGATTTTACATGCTACAAATCTGAGGACAACTTGTTAACAAATTAAATATTTGTGTTTCTAATAATATGTATTTACAAATAAATAAGAGAGAACGAGCACTTGGCAAAACCAACCGCGCCGAATCAATCTTATTGAAAATTCTTAAAATGTTAATAAAATAATTTATTGACTTAGAGGTGGAAGGATAACTAGGCTTTTTCGAAATAGAATACTCTAACCGATATCAACAGCCACAAACATTGTATTCTCAAACTATTATTGCAACAATACCTCACAACATAATCACGGCTAACAATATCTTCACCTAACATTAACGAGGTAGGCAGGAGTACAATACGTTCATGTCGGCACCAACACAGGACTGTGAAGGATTTATCAAAAGAGTAGAGAAGTCGTTGTTTATGGACGGAGTAGAACCAGGAAGTGATGAAAACACCCCATAGAGACGAACTAGATTTAGATGTGAGATCTTATATTATGAGAGATTCTGGAATACTTTAATACCTACACGTAGGAATTAAAATGTTGTCACAAATGACGTCATCATCTCACCCGACCTGTACCATTTCTGGATGAGAACATTCATCTGCGAGAGATCTTCATCTTCCTTTTTAGTATAAGCTCACAGGTTTTATCTAACGCTTTAACTTTAGTTAAGAAGGATCAATCATTTGTGCTTTCTCTACAGTATAAAGAAAAATCAATATGAAGCTGCCAAAAGCAGAAGGCAAAAGTGTAAGGCAAAAGTTATAAAAAGACGAACCAGTCAAAGCCGGAAACCGTTATATCCAGTAGAAGTTTTAAGAAATGGTCACAGATCGCCTAAGCAATGCATGCACTTTTACATACTTCTTTTAGATTGTTTGATCATCGTCTAACATATCTTACGCTAAATTGTGTTGGCACAACAGTTTCCTACTTTTTTTTCTCTCCGTCTCCGTCGCCGTCTCCTCAATACTCAGCCATTCTCACGTCTTTCAACCAATCCATTCATATTTTATTTGACCTACGACAACTTTTACGTCCATCCAAATTCATACCTAACATATCTCATATCTCTTCTCGTCAAATAACAAGCCCATACCACATTTACCCGTTGCTTCTAAACGTACGATACGTTACCGAAGTCCCTTTCAAGCTTCCTCTAATTTCTAACAAACTTGCAGATGGATATATAAAATGCTAGACCATTTCTACTGTTGTGAGTGTATGTTTTTATCCATGCTCTTGAGTTATTTATGTGCACACACTGAAACAGATGTGCGCCACGGGATGTCGGGTCCGGTATTATACACTCTGTGGTTTCGTTTGAATGCCCACGCGATCATTGTCCAGTGGCTTAAGTCTTGATTTAATGGGAACTTAGGGTTTTGTTGGAAATGTAATAGATAATCAGTTTAGGTCAGGCTTACGGCTTGAAGAGGCTGGAGATGTGATTTATTACTTCGTTTCCTCAGTCTATTCGTGATGCATAGGCACCATTAAACAAGAGGTAAGTACTCTTATACTCTTTAGGGGTCTGCAAAGCTCTGAATATTTCCAGTCTGACATCGACGAATTGCCAGAAAATGTACCAAAATAAATTTCCAGTCCAAAAGAAGTTTATTCAGTAAAGTCTCAAGGAACCTTTTAAATCATGCAATGATAAATATAAACCTATGATAAAACGACTTAGTTTAGGAGGAATTGGCACACACAATTGCATGTCCAGAATTGCTTTTCCTTTTAAAAGAACTCAGAGGAAAACGCAGTGAAAAATATGAATGTCCATACTATAATGATTCAAAACCACTTTCGCCAGTAAGCTTCCAGTGAGCTCGTTTCAGCCCCGCGGCTCGAAAGCTACTGATAACCTCTTGTGCAAGCAATTACAATGCACTCCACCTTTGTCCCGTACATCTGTCGGCCCATTCCGCGCCAAACTAGGAAACTAAGCATAAGGCTGATTTGACTAAACTCGTAAGCATTGTTTTCCAAAATTTATCAAGGAGTAGGCATGTTTTTTACTATATTGAGAAATAACAGAAGCAATTTGATTATCGTCTTCACATTGTTTCAATCATAGATCAGCGACCCGTCACGTCATAATGAAATCAATTAAACAAACATACTAAATCCCCAGACTTGTAGACCTCTTCAGATGACTTCTGATCTGTTTGAGAAATTCTACGGGGTTAGCCAAACATAAGTCTCGTTCAAACATAATAGTTCGGAAATGCTCTCATTTTTTACAGAAAGGAAGTAAATCATACAAATTAGTTAATATATGGATGACATCTCGACATGATTTTTCACTACCGCAACATTAAATTTATTGATAAAATTAATAAGTATCTATCTAAATAACTATTAATAAGTATCTATCTACATAACTAGCCCCAGAGAGAACGTTGGTGGTAAAGTGGTCTCTTTAGCCCCGCCTTGCAAATCCAAGTTCGTGGGTTTGAATCCGGTAGTGCACAGAGAAAATTCAATTTTCTGATCGAAAAAACTATATGCGCTATACCACATCTGTAAACCCTAAAAAGTTTAAAGCCATATGCCAAGAGCACGAAAGGCGCCTCTGAGGCGCACTCTAATCCTTTCACCACACTGGTTCAAAATTACTAGTGACACGATAAGAAGAAGACTTACCTACCTATCTTTCAAAAATCGCTAGATTCGTAAAAATATATGATCCCGTACATTAATTTACATCTTGTTAGGTCAAGATGTTGATTTCAAACGCACCGACCAAGCATTGCAAGCGTGTTTCTCCTGACAACATTAAAATATAATTCCTAATAACACCAAAAGGAGTAAAACATTCCAACTAGCCACATGTAAATGCGTCCGCAGACATCGGGCATACTTCAAAGCGAATAAGGCTCTTCCCAGCATTCACAGCCTTCGCCTCTGCAGGCTCTATTGAGTCGTTGGGCGCAATGTGCCCTGACACTCGTACAACTGCAAATGCAGAATGGTATTTTAATAGAATGTTACTGATGTTCACAAAGACTCCACGCAGAGGGCACACATGCGACTTTTCTGTAGAAAAGTCAGTAGAAACTGTCCGGAGGCGCAGACTGTGCTCAAGAAGGATATTTAACTAGAGTGATGCGGTTACGTTTATGTCCATGACATTAGGGACAAGCAACGATTCACGTATCTTCTCTTATAGAACAGAATCTTGTCCGTTTAAAATCCATCTTTGACGCAAATCACAAATTAATTTGGAAAATCCATACTAACGGTCGGACGTAGGCTACTTTTTATAGAGATACTAGGCGTGCGAAACCGTAGACAGATGCTGGTATTATAATAGCAAACACTGAATAGCTATCTCTTAATACCCATACTAGCAAATTTGATTTATAAATCTGTGTCTATCTTTAATTGTTAAAATTAGAATGAGGAACGACCTCTGTCGCGCAGTGGGCTAAGATCCTGAGACGCAGAAGGTTGCGGGTTCGTTTCCCGCTGCGGGAAATATGTTTGTATGATCTGCAAGTATTTGTATTTGTCTCTGATCTTGGTGTTTCTATGTGTAATATGTATTTCCCAAAAAAAAAATATATAAGTAGTAAGTATATCAGTCATGTAGTACCCATAACACAAGCTCTGCTTACTTCGGGGCCAGATGATGCTTGTGAAATGTCCGGCATTATTTATTTATTTATATGAGTATCGCTATTTAACTCCACGACACTATCCATGTGATCATGAGATAAGAGTGACTTTTTTTATTAAAAGGTATTCTCTAACCCTGATGGCTTCATTGAATTAGTATCAGTTTTAAGTTTATAAATCATCTTGCTCTGTATAATCAACGGTTGAATTTTGAATTTGAATTTGTTGAATCCTGCCAATATCAGAATTACATGTAGTGCTACGAAATGCAAAGTATTAAAACTTTATTTGCTAATTTAAATTAAAGTACCGATTAGTAATAATTAAAGTACGAAGCACGTGTGTTTAAGCTTTGGGAACGTAATAGGCGCGGTACGCATTCGCTTAATTCAATCTTCCATTATGCTTTTTGCTTACGGCTTACGCCCATAAACGCTGTTGTGTCCATGCCATAGGTGTTACAATATTCCAACAATCTCTTACATTTTATTAAACTAAGTGTTGCTTGTTTAGTTCCTTAATTCATTGTAATTGATGCTTAGTTTATTGCTGATCGGTTCACACCTTTTTCATTCAGTCGTAAAGGTATATGTTAATAATTATGATTTAATTCCTGTTGATAGATCAATGTACGAGCCAAAGGCGTGACTCGATCAGAATTTCAGGTAGGCGACTCAATTCAATGACACAACATATTTTATTTTATTGATAAACAAAACGAACATTGTATTACGATTGATGCTTATGTCAAAACTGAGTGATCGCAATCTGCATACAGTCACCTTTCACACCTAAACATGTCGCATCTTTGTTACATCACAACATAATATCATCAATCAAAACTACAAGGGCCATATGCAGATATTATTCAAATTCGAGTGTGATTGTCGCGCACACCCACGTGATAATATTCGCATTGGATATTCGCCTTACAATTTTCAGCGCCAAACAATAAAAGCGCTTAGACGCCCATTGACTGCATAGTTTTAAGGCCGAGAATCGTGTCTGGCTCTTTGACTGTTAAAGTGACACTATCTCGCGTGTACTGAAATGCATTAGGTTATTTTGCATACAAAGCCATTATAAATATCTACGGCTCCGTCTCAACTCGGCGTTTTGAAAGCAGTGGATGACACGCGTCGATACATCTGACTCTGGGTGAGTATTTATACGTTAAAATGTATGTAAATTTATGGTAAATAGAATCATCTTGTTATGAAATGTGTTTCCAGAGAAAAGAGATGGTTAAATAACAATGCGGTTAGAATAACCAGTAGTGTATTGACAGAACAAAACGTCGACCTACGCACGGATCCGAGCTTTGTCTCTCGGCGCTTAGCATGCATTCAGCTCAAGTTCTTTTGAGATAGTTATCACTCAAAACGTTTTAAAACATTAGGTCGTGATTCCTTTTATACAATTAGCATAAAGTTGTACCTTAAATCACAATAGTAGATAAAGAACGAGGCGTATTCGCGTCTAAACGGTTGATATTTAAATAGGCTAGGAGCGGGCGGTACACTTGTTCGATTTGACAGGTGATAGCGGCTGGCCTGTGAAATATTGCCATTCGACAGCGAAGCGATAGCCCAACGATTGTGGGCCACTGGTAGCTGGAACTACTGAGTTTTAACGCGTAAATAGGTAAAAAGCAAAGCAAGCGAATTGGACACTAGTGCGGGAACAAAGAGAAATCATATTTGGGGCAAGGAGAATGAAGCTTTTAAGGATGACGCACGGCCACAACTTTACGCTGAATCATATGAAAATGTTGTAATTTATGAACAAACAATAGCTTCTTTGAAATAAACATGACTTCGTCGTACAAATACCAACAAAAAAGTAAGAAAACCTGTAGGGCGACCGCGCTATTTGTCAACGTAATTGCCATTGAACTGATTAGTTTGGCAATGGTCTGGATATGACAAATCTGAATGTCAAAATGTTACCTACCACGCTATTCTTCTTGAACGAATTAATCGTTGATTTTACCAATCGCACAAATTTATATATAGAACTACCTAGTATTACTCTATGTACAGACTAACACAGACAGAATATAGACAGAATATCGCGATCCCGCAACGTTTGATTAACGTATAATCCAAATGAGAGCTAAGTCGTTTCCGTTATAGTGATTAGCGCTGTATGAAATATGTCAAAAATAACGTTTTGTCTTTGGTTTAGCTTTGGTTCAAACGTTCAAAATTACCGCAATCGGCTCCCTGTTTAGTATAGTTACATATTTATAAGAGATTTTTAAAATAGTATTATTCTTGTTTGAGATTATTTGAATATTCTAGAGAGTTTGATTCAACTTTCTAAAGCCAGGACTCCTTGTTACAAAATGCCCTCTGTTCTTTTATCTCGATCTATAAGCCATTGTAATTAGAGGAGCTTGCATAATAGATGGCGCTGCTAAGTGTGCGTAATTGCGCTTGGCTAATCGTGATAGTACTCCTCGACCCGAGATGCATTAGGTCGTAGGAATACAATTACATACCTACGTGTTCTGTTTATTTAATAGTTTCAATTATTTTTACTAGATTTTGTTTTTATTTTTGATTGAAATAAATCCAAATGTTGATTTTGATGAAATTATTTGTATGATCCTGATTTTTTAAAGAGCGCACTGCGAATTATTTCGCACTATTCTGTTTAACGAAGATCGAGCTAAATGGCGTGCCATGGGAGAGGCCTATGTCCAGCAGTGGACTGACACGGGCTGATGATGATGATGATGATTCTGTGTAACATAGAATCAGGTATAGGCGCAAGCACTAGTGGAAAAAACCGCGTTGAAAAATACATACTTCAGAATAGACTTCTTCGCGTAATAAGCTTGGTGCACCTAATTGATTAACCCTCTCGTTGTAATAGTGTTGTAAGCCTCAATTAGCTAATGTGACGTTTCTTCTTCTTATAGTGTCGCTAGTAAAATGCGCCTCAAAGGCTCCTATCATGCACCAGTACCTACATGCCTTCGAACTTTTTTTTGGGTTCTACGGCATCCCGGTTTCTTCAGGATTTTCTCTTTGAGAGTGCTGGTATAGCACACATTCATATTTCGACCAGAAAATCCATTAGTGTACGACTGAATTCGAACCCACGACCTTAAGATCGTAACGCAGGGCCACTACCACTAGACTACCAGCGCTCTCATGTGACGCTAAAAATCTTTTGCTATCTTTATTCCTTGTTAATAGTATTACAAGAGCAGACTATACTTTTTGAGCATTATAAAGTGGCAGATGATATGTGATAGACCCTTAACATTAATGCAGGATTTACACAGCTGACTATAGTCGCACGATTATCGCCGCACGGCAAAAATCGTCTGTTTAAATGTCTAGGCTAGGCCTCAGATGACTAAAATCACAAACTCCGAAGTAAAGTTGGTTTCGACTTTTGTCGTGAGGCGACGGGTCGCATACGGCGGATTGGACACGTTTTGCAACATGACATAACATAGAATTATGTATGTACTAAAATATAATAATTATTATTAAACATAGCATAGTGAAAGCGCACGCGTCCTACACGCGACTAATAAGCAGGGCTCGACGCAATACTCATTTGAATACCGTTGTATTTGAATTCGAAATTACTGTGATTCATTGATGAAGATAAGTAATTTAGTGGTTCAAATACGGACCTGTTTTTGGCACGAGCCATATCGTATCACTAGTGAGACTATCCGCAACTTTGTATGCGATATTTTGTTCGAACAACTTTAAATCCATCACTGCATCGCACGATTTAGATGTTAATTTCCGGGAATTCTTTTCTTACTGCGCCTCTACCAGAACCTTCCATATCTCTCGATTCCATATCTTCGTCAGGGTATGTTGTCCAATATATCAGGTATTCGTTGGTCAACCAGGACTTATTTATGTCGAGTGGTCGTGTCATGGTAAAGTATTTTAATGCTTAACCTTTTTTTGTCATATTTTCGTATTGATTCGGTGGCTATGTTTATGTTTTCTCCTTTTTCGTGTCACTCTTGGTAGTCGGCAATCATCTTAAACATACGACATGACGACCTTTGTGGAGTAGTGGCCGGCTGAGTCCGGCTGAGTCGCAAAAGATTGCGAGTTCCCGTTTCCTGCAGCGTTGCAAATGTTAGTATGATCTGCAAGTATTTGTCTCGATTCTGGGTATTCCTATGTATAATATGTATGTATTTGCAAAAGAAATAGTATATAAGTAGTATATCAGTCATGTGGTACCCATAACCATAAATGAGTAAGATGATTAATGAAAAAAACTACAAACTTAGCTCTAGATTTGATATAAATTTTCAGCAAGTTTATACATTGTAACATCAAACAACTGGACTACATGTTATTTCCTGCTCGACTGTAACAACGAGATGGTACAGCCTCCAAAGCCTTTTTAGAGCTGCTTTTGTAACGAAACAGGTTTCGCGACGTCAACTAAATTAGAGCCTCGTTGAATTTCCCCCTTTCTTATGTTCCGCACTTCAGCTGCACGAAGAATATGATAAGATATTTTACTACTCAAACACCGTTTTATTTTTACATTCAAGAAAGTGATTATTTCTACTGAAATTACTAGTCCTGTTAAAATACAGCAGAAAACTAACGAGATAATAATGATTGTTGTGCGCTTCGTTTTTTTTAAAGCAATTTTTGTTTATTTTTGTTTTAATGATAAGGTTCATCAAACATTATCGAAATAACTAAACAATGTAAGACCATTCGAAGGTCTGTGTCTTTTCTTCGTCATTGTTTATGGCATGTAACATAATAATGTCAATTTTGCCTGTGTCAATTGTTTATTTTTGTTTATGGTTAAAGTCTTAGTCGATAGTCAATTGTCAATACTAGACGACACGCGGAATGGCCGACTAAAATTTTCTTTGGATTCCTCGTCGTTCAAATCACATTGCACTATAATACACATACAATTAAATTGTCCATACCCGACCTGTACTCACAATTTATTCATTAAAATACCGCTAAGATTACTGAATAGAATATGCAATAAAACGAGTAAATAATATTAAATTAGCAGAGCATGTTACTTCATGAAATGACAAACGAAGAATCGAAGATCTGTGTCTTCTGTGGGTATATTCTTGTTCTCTTAATTAACAGCATGTGTCATGATAATGACAATTATGCCAGTGTCAAGTGTTCATTTTGTTTATAGTATGATATCATATTAATAATAATAATCCCAGACGTTTCACACAATTTAAAGTCGTATGTTGTCTCTAGATAACTCTAGATTTATTTTAATAAAATCACCAAAATTACAAATAAAAACTCAAGAAAGAAATAACTAAAGAAAAATAAATAACATAAGAGCGCAATGTTTGCTTCGTAAGACGACCAAAAAAAATCCCCATCGGTGGGTATTTTTATAAGCGACGATGGGGTTGGTACCTGTCAAGGACATAACATTAACTTGTGTGCAGAATGTGGGTATGTGTCCAATGTATAATATTCAGGCGAGCTCCTGACTCTGACACTTAGACATCCCCAAAAATATCTTAGTAACTCTGATCTTAAAGATCTGTCTGGAAAATATCACCCTATGCTATAAGACCGCCGTTTGCAGGGCAAATTACACTGTAGCCGTAGCGTTAAATTTGTACCTACTTAAAATGTTATATTATCAATAAAGTTCATTTATTATTATTATATCTAAGGAGGTGTTTATCAAGCCTAGGGATTACTGTTGTGAGTATTTCTTTTTTTTGTTGATATATTTTACTTGAAGGTTATCTATCTTAATAAGTTCACTGCAATGAAAAGGTTGTCCATTCGTTTAGTAGTTCCGAGGTCGGCACACACAATTTGTAAGGCAGCCAGGCACATTTTCGCAATGTCAATTGAATAGACCACTTAGTAAGATATACTTGTTTGTTATACTGTCTGAGTTGTTATTTGGTATCACTGCTTTCCTTTTAGAGATAGAAAAAAATGCTTTTATATATACCAAGGTACCATTAGAGTTTACCATTGATGGTACACAAGGACAGATGAACTACATTTTTCTGAAGTTTCGGCGGCCGCTGCCGCGTCACGCTCGCTTTGCTCCCTCGCCTTGTGCATTGTTTTCTATACTCTTACATAACCTATCCAACTGGTTACAACTGACATCTTACTTACATAAAAAAGGAAATTATATTTAATTATAATTTCTTGTATTAACACGCATAAAAAACACAATATTTTACATTGAAATGGACGTAAAATTAACTATATTTACTATAGAAATTCTCTTTTTCTTCTCAAAATACCTATAACTCGTAATTAGTTATACCTAAATTACATAGTTTTGAACTCATCGTCAAGTTTTGCCACAACGGTTTAATATATAAAATCCAAGAAATCAAACGGGAGAAACAGAAGCTTTTATGTTAAAAGTCTGTTTAAAAGTTTGTCTTCCTTTGCCTACACGCTGTAAAGACCATATCCTCAAAATTTCAAGCTTCTATGACCAGCGGTAGACTGAGAGTTGTATATTAAGGTAATGAATCAGTCAGCCAGTACTTTGATTCTTATAAAGAAAGCGAAGAAAGCGTGATAAGCTACTGATAAGAATGCATGACCTCATGTTGCTCTGCCCTCAGACAGTTAACCGACACACACACACATGGTACCCATAAAACAAGCTCTGCTTACTTTGGAGCCAGATGATGCTGTGTGAAATGTCCGGGATTATTTATTTATTATTATTTATTATTATTTGAAATATATAAACTGTTTTTATTAGTTTTTTATAGTTAATAAGATGGATCATGCAAAAGCGCTAGGACCTAGGATGTAAGACGTTTCAAAGACGTTGTGTTTGAATTGAATAAAATATATTTTGACTTTGACTTTGACTTGATAATATTGACTTGTATAGCTTTCAAAGAGACTCGGACTAGTCTCTTTGCAATGTTATACAAGTCTTTATTAGATGTAATAAGGGAACAAAACATATGAGATAAATATATAGAGCTGTAAAATAAGCAGCTTTGAACATAATTAGATCATGATTTCCTACAAATAAGGTCATCAAATCAATACATAATCACTTTACTCAGTCCTCATTTACTTGTGTAACAAATAAAGCCATTGTACTTAATGAATCAGTATCACTTGTTCTACTGATTTAAAAGAGCTATAAATTATACCTCGATATAGAAAAACAGCTCGGGCACAATAGAAACAGCTGTCAGTAATTACTGTTTCAATGTAAATGTCATATTGAGTAGTATGGCGTTTAAATCAACTTGACACATCGCTTTTTGTCACCAAGTGCTAATATATGCTATTTTTTACGTCATTCTGCTTTGTGGCGACAAATATTACACACGTTTTACACTATATTGTCTTTACTGTAAGATTCTTCATGAGTTAATGGTATAATAATAATTCCTGACATTTAACACAGCATCATCTAACTCTAAAGAAAGCTCAGCTTGTGTTATGGGAACCACATGACTGATATACTACTTAAACACATTTTTTTGTAAATATGTACATATTACATAGAAACACCCAGAGCCGGGACCAATACTTGCAGATCATACAAACATTTGCCGCGCGGAATCGAACCCGCAACCTTCTGCGTCTCAGCCGGACCTTGGCCCACTGCACCACAGAGGTCATCATATTATATTGATACATTATCATCGATGTATAAACAAATATATGGACAACGCACTCAACACCATCTAGGTACAAATATTGCAAAGCTTGTAATATGGTGTCCAGATAACTGATAGAATACTTATATATTTTTAAATACATAATTACGTATGCAACTTTGCAACACTCAAACTCTATATGTTAATCACGCTAATATTTTATCTGGGAATGAATCGAACACCTATCATATTATTTAGATGACAAAAAGCTTGCAATTAATCTGCTCCAACTTGACTCAGAAAAAAAACCCTCATGGATTCAATTTTTCCTTTTGAGGTATGGAACCCTAAAAACACATACATATATGAATTTATATAATTATAAATTTTTTACCTAAGGAACTAAAATGCGGTAGCTGTCATTAGATTGTTAACCCTTGGATTGAAAGAATTATAATTAATTTTAAGTTTCATAAGCTTCGTTTTTGCAAGTGTAACTAATGGTGGAAAAAAATTCTTCCACCTTCAGTAGTTTCATTTTCAAAACCGATGTCCATTATTCCCTCATCAACAAAGTAATACGTGAGTAAAACCCGTGTTATATAAAAATGCATCTTCAGTAGGTACATATTCTGCACTACATTTTGCGACTGTTACAAAGTCATCTCACCACACGCTAATCATTGAAATGTTCTAGTAACTAAAATTAATTTTATAACCCACGGTTATTCCATCCAACTATGCGTACTGTGGAAGATGTCACAACATATGCAATGCGACCAATTTCTCAAACAAGGATCTAAGTAATCGATTCTAATTGGCCAAATCGATTATATGCGTTACTTGATCGATATTTACGAGTACTTGTTACGAACAGTGATTGACGGATTGTAGGGACAGGTCGGCGGATGAATTTACAATGTTAGCAGGTGCTGTAAAGCTTAAGGCGTAAATATGCTTCAAATTTATAATACTACTGCCTCGATGTATTAATGTATTATTATTATTATACTTATAGTACTTTTATTACCCACAATATATATATATATATATATATATATATATATATATATATATCAAGTCTATATTATATAAAAGAGGCTATACTAACTATTAGTATCTGTGTAAAGTCGGGGCAGTTCACTGGCATGAAAACAAACATTCAATTTTAGAAAAATAATTTAAGAAATATTTTTAAGTTTTTTTATAAAATGCTTATGCATCGCCGGCGGAGCATTGGAGCATTTAGTGTAAATCAGGCCTAAGAATATGGGTTTTAAATTAGTCGAACCAAAACGAGGGTTTAATAAGCCAAGGAAGTGAATTTGGTCTGCCAATCCTTTATAGGACTGAGACGCGTTAGTTATGAAAGTGCCACCAAGTTCCTATTTTAAGTGCGCAACCCATCTCGATTGCACATGCATACATTGCTTACTGATTGTTTTATTTAGATATTCAGTAACATGTTAACAAGCAATGGATTTCAAACTGTTTTATTTATATATTTGTCTCGGGTATAAAATGTTAGTATTTACAAAAAAAATATATTTTTTTTATTTATTTATTGTTAAGGAAAACCAACAGCTAGAAAAGTTTCGCTTAAATAGTTACATAAAAACAGAAAGCCAATATCAGGTATCCGCTGATAGAAACATAACAAGAAAAGATGTGAACACAAACTTTAATAATGCTTACATACCTAATCTAACACAAGATAAAGGTAAAAAAACACAAAAACAATCGGCCTAATCTTTAAACAAGTCGAGAGTTAAGCACCGCCTTGCCCTGGGAACACTTGTAGAATATGGGACAAAGTCCAAAAATTTACTAAAATTATTCAAGGTTTCATTACCTCGCACCATATATGAATTCTGTTTATAGCTAGTACATAATATAAGTAGTATAGCCGTCATGAGGTACTCATAACACAAGCTCTGCTTACTTTGTGGCCAGATGATGATGTGTGAAATGTCCGGCATTATTATTATTTTTATACATATATTAGGTAGAGTGAAACAAAATAATTAATAAAATGTATAAAAAATATTATATAAAATGAGAGAATAAGAGGGAGAAATAAGAGAAAGAGAAATAAGGAACCCTTAAAAGAACATTTTGTTATCTGTTTCTCTGACTTTGTCTCGTCAACGCGTATAGATATCTTGAAACTGATATTTGGTTTTCAGGTTTATTTTCAGGTCTTCGGTCCCTTCGATTTGTAAAGTTTATAATTCAATACAATCAAAGGAAGAAAAAAGTGCAAAAACAGTTATATTATTTAAACAGTTATATAATAGTTAAAGTTGTATTTATTTACTGAAATAATTAAAGAACTGTACAGAATAATATACAATAATATAAAATATATGTGAAACAGTTAGAGAATAGATAGATTAACTAATCGAGATATATATATTACACTAGCCGGCATGCGTTGCATTGCCACAAATTTTTTCACCGTTTAAACCTTCTCTCTGGACTACGACTAACATTTCAACACCAAAATTACCCAAATCAGTCCAGCCGTTCTCGAGTTTTAGCGAGACTAAAGAACAGCAATTGATTTTTATTATATAGAAGATTAAAAAACAACAAACACAAACACTTCTATGACGGTGGTCGTAGAAGTTTGTTGTTTTTTAAATTTTACGTCACTACGTATGTATGGAACCATTTTAACTACAAGTTTTATTGTTCTTAAACCAATTTATTCGTGTCTTTTCGTTACATCAATGTTCAGTTACTTAATCGTTTCTGACAGTGTAGTTGCCCTGTAGGGCGATCGCGCTATTTGTCAACTTAATTGCTATTAAACGGATTGGTTTTGGCACAGGTTTGGATATGGCTAATCTAAATGTCAAAATGGTACCTACCGCGCTATTCTTCCTGAATAAATTAACCGTTGATTTTACCAATCGGATAAATTCATTGATAGAACTACTTAGTATTAGTACTTAGTAGTACTACTCTATGCACATACTACTTTGATGTACCAAATCAAAAACTCTGTTTGAAAGCACTTTCAAAAATAACGTTTCATTAACGTATAATCCAAATTAGAACGAATTCTAATTTTCACTTAAAACGGGATATTTACCATGATAAATGAGTTTTTTGCTATATAAATAAACTTCTGATGAGTTTATCTCGTGATCATGGCGCATGCAACTGTGCCGAAATATCGGGAAGCAGAAAACTAATATATCTTGGTAAATATCTCGGTTTGAGTGAAAATTATGTTCAAACCAATGATAGTTTTAGATGTTATAGAGCTAAATCGTTTCCGTTATAGTGATTAGAGTGGTACGAAATATGTCAAAAATACCGTTTTGACTTTGGTTTAGCTTTAGTTTAAACGTTCAAAATTACCGCGGTCGGCCCCCTGAATTGGACCTTGACCTGATGGAAAATAACTTTTATAGTGAAAACAGTAGGAAGGTAGGTAGATACGGTATTTTTATTTACTTATATCATCTCTAATGCTGTGAGGTAGGTCTCACAGGTTTTACTAAGAAAGAACATTTAAGCCAGTCCATCAACGTTCTAGTTTTTACACTCGCAGTTCAACAATTTTTCTCATGAGAACGACAGTGAGCAATAAAAGTGAAGGCGAATTCAAACCATGTACGCCACGCAGCATTCAGTTTACGACGATACCGCGCCTTTTGCGACTCGATCGATGACAAACATGTCTTCTCTTATGAAACGATACGATTCATAGAAAACGTTCCAGAAAATCTACTAGCAAAAAAATTACTTGGTCAGTTTTTACTGGTATAATTGCGACGCGTCTCTTCCATATCTAGAGTTTGCCGACCTGCCGCGCGAATATAGACCCTAATTAATATGCAATTCTATAGGACATGGAACTAATTGATGTGTTAACATCTTTAGTAGTAACTTGGCTTGATCCAATTTTTTGCTCATGCGTGATAAACTACAATGTTGCATAGGTGAGAGTGTTTTTGCATTAGATGTTCTGCGAGATACTGGTAAAAAAATATAGAGAACTAATAGGCGATTGTATTGCGATTGTACTTAGTCCCAAACAGGCTTAATCAGATCGCATCTTACCAGTACATTTATAAATAATTACGTTTTAATAACTAAAAAGAATACAGACATCATTGAATATAAAAAATACACCGAATGGAGAACCTCATCCTTATTTTGAAGTTTTTGTTTACGTGTTTTAGTACTCTATCGTTTTTCGAAATTCGAAAACACCACTGGAAAGTCATAGGAAAGCGAAATACGAAATTTCGTTTACTTGGATTACATATGCAAACTACTGCACCGATTTTAATGAAATTTCTATGTGACTAATCGGCACGTATATCCATTCACATTAAAAAAGTTTTTCTTAAATCGGTTCACAAACGATTGATTTATGATTGATTTATATAACAAACATTAAAAAAAAGTTAAGAATCTCCTCCTTTTTTGAAGTCGGTTAAAAAGTCAGTCCGCCGCATCTGACCGACTCTCTGCACGAGATAAACTCAAAAACTACCAAACCGATTTTACTACGGTTTTCAAAAATGGTCGGGGTTATTTATGAGGAAGGTTTAGGTGTATGATTCACCCGTGCGAAGCCGGGCGGGTTGCTAGTATACATATTCTTTATTTCCAGGCAAATCTATGTTGAATAACTTATAAATGACAAGATCTCGACAAAATATGGACATCGTTAGTCACAAGTTGACGCGTGCCGTTTTTTCACGCACCTAGCGGAACCCTGCAAGAGTGTCAGTTCATTTCCGTTACAGATAACTAAGAATTTTGTTTTTGCATCCACCCAGGTATTAATGAAGTAAGTTCTTCATATGTGGCAATTTTGTAATGTATACTTTACCATAAACAGATTGTAAAATGGGATTGGGATATGTAACGATGTGGTTAGGTTTTTCATGAACATAACATTTTGTCAGGATGTTACGTAACGTAAACCTTATTTCCTCTGACGACTTCTGGGGAGCGGTGGGTATGATCTGCAAGTGTTTGTCTCGGGTCTGGGTGTTTTTCTATGAATAATACACACAAAAGAAAAGGTATTTAAGTAGTATATAGTTAATATTGTAATTTGGTTACCAATGTTATTTACAATACATTTCATTTCATTTAACATCTTTAGATTTATACCTATCTTTTTCGTGTCTACAGTATTATAGGTTCTTTAAACGATGTAACATTATTTAATCAGTTTATTTAAATTATAAGTACCTATCTATGCTGTTGGTTGGGGGTTTGATTCTCTCCCAGAACAAATATGTGTGGTGAACATTTGTGTTTGTATATGGTATCATAAAAATGTATATAAAAATATATGAGTGATCTATCTGTGGGGCGATTATGGAACTTTGATACTATAAAAACATTGATACTAATAGCTTTCAGTTACTATTGATGAATTGTTATTACGGATCGCTGCGATTTCTATCGGCTTCTATCGCTAGTTACAATGTGAAGTTGATGTCAAACTATAACTCGACCAATTTACAAAGTACGATTGTGGTAGGAACCGTGTTTAGCGTACTAAGCATTAAAATACATCGTATTATGATTGATTGAAATAATGCCTATTGCTAATCGAAACTGATAGACATTGATTGTATCAAGAGTTCCATAATCGCCCTACAGTAGGGCTGGTCACCATAATACAAGCTATGCTTGGTTTGGTTTTAGATGGTGTTGTGTTCAATGGTGGACAACACCATCTACATAACATTACTACATTATTTATTATGTATAATGTATGTGTTTTTATTGGAATTCGTAACGTCACACATCACTTTAGGCTTCGTCCGAAAATCAGCGCTGCCCCGATCCTCCATTAGTTCGGTACAGCATCATGCTGAGATGGGGACATATTTGCCCCACACAAGAATCTAGGCACTTAGTTTTTAGGGTTCCGTACCTCGAAAGGAAAAAAACGGAACCCTTATAGGATCACTTTGTTGTCCGTCCATCTGTCAGTCTGTCTGTCAAGACACTTTTTCTCAGGAACGCATGGAGGTATCAAGCTGAAATTTATATCAAATACTTAAGTTTACTGTCCCTAAAAGCTGTGAAAAAATCAAACTTCTAAGCCAACGCAATCAAAAGACACAGCCGTTTATGCCGCAAATTTTCGACACTCGCAAGGGAATCAAAATCTACAGGGTACTTCCCGTGAACTTAGAATCTTGAAATTTAGTACGAAGCAATAGCACAGATAAAGGATAAATTGCGATAACCGTACATTTTTAGTTACATCATATAATAAAATATTTTTAATAATTTTAAACTTACTACCCTTTTTCTCATGAACGCGTAGAGGTATTAAATTGAAATTCATATAAAATACTCAGGTCTATAATACCTTCAAGCTGTAACAAAACCAAAGTTTTATGTCAACGCAATCAAGAGAAACAGCAATTTAAGTCGCATATATTCAAACTCGCAACTCGCAAGGGAGTCAAAACCTACAGGGTACTTCCCGTGAACTCAGAAATCTTGAAATTTGGTACGAGGCAACGTCTTATAGCACAGATACAGAAAAAATTGCGAAAACTGTAAGTTTTTTGTTACATCATCCAACTATGACTCGATTGTCGTGATGGCTGAAATTTTACTTATATACTTATAGGTTTGTATGGAACCCTCGGAGCGCGAGTCCGACTCGCACTTGGCCGGTTTTTAAGTTATTGTAATTGCTCTTGTATTTGTAATTATTATATGTAAGTATCCTAGATGCTGGGACAAATAAAAACATTTTCATTCATTATTCTTCTACCGATATATATTATTTATTTGTGATCTAAGTGATAATAAGAATGTGGGTATATAATACTTATAATCGAGTGAATAAATAAATTAAAGTCAAAGTCGAAAGATACCTTATTCAATACAATCACAAGGATCACTTTGAAACGTCTTACATACTAGGTGAATTTAGGTGCCAATTCTCTTAACCCAAGCCCGAGAAGAACTGGCAAGAAACTCGTCTTGGTCCTAGCGCTTTTTTAGATGATCCATCTTATAACTACCTTAACTACGAAATACTAATACAAGAGAGTTTATAAATTTCAAGTGTGTCGGTTTAACTGTCTGACGGCAGAGCGACATGAGGCCATGCATTCTTATCAATAACATAGTCATTTATATTGTAGTAAGCATTCTTCAAAAGACTACCTTTTATGTATGCTTTAAATCTCATAATAGGTCGTTTAGTAGCATTTTCAGGAAGCTTATTATAGAAGCGCACCGTGTTCCCCATAAATGACTTATTTACTTTTTCTAGTCGAAAATTAGGGATGTATAATTTGTGTCTATTCCTGGTATTGATTCTATGAAGGTCATTATTTTGCATATATATATATATATATATATACATATCTATTGCATATTTTTTTTCATATATACTTTTGTAAATAAATATTCACTCTATTATAAAAAAATACGCACACTCTGCATATTTTTCTGCTCATCTTTAGAAAAACTCTACAAGTGGTTTAAAACGCATTTTGCAGTAGAAAAGACAGATTTTCTAATACTTGTTACAAAATGTAAACTTCTGAGAAGAATTTGCATTTGTACCTATTTTGTACTTAACATAGTACCGCTGTCATAATTACTCAATTACACACGGTTATATCCGACCATTGGGTAGGTATGTGAGCAAAAAGGTGTTTCTCAGTGAGAGCAGAGACTTATCTACAATTCTACATAGCTACTTACTCATACAAGGTTGAACATGTTTTGTCTTAGTGAAGATAGATTTCTTAATAATGAATGAATTATTAATCTATCAGAAAAAAAAATTACAGAAATGTACAGAATAATATACAATAATATTAAATACACGTGAAACAGTTGAGCTATCTAAGGACAGTTTAAAACAATCTATAGATCGATAGCTCAACTAATCCAGATCTTTGCCAGAGGGCAGCGTTCCCAAGATACTGGCGGCATTGCCACGTTGAATGGCAATGCTAATACGTTATGCCAGAAAGGAGCCCGCTCTTGGGTCACGCAATGTATCTATTAGTCCCCGACAGATGGGATGCAGCCAGGGTGTCTACGCAAGTAGCATCCCACACTAATGGCCTACCCACCTCCGAAGGGACAAGAGTCATACCATCAGGCCTCTTACCATCATCACGTATCAGACCTTTGGATTCAAGAAAAGCTGGTACGTTGACCAGCGTCAACGTACCAGCTGTTAACATAGTACGATGTCATTCATCGGACACTCACCAGCGTGAGTGTCCGATGAATGACATCGTTAAGACTGGCGTGGCGGGCAATCCTACCGGCGGCCCTATAACACGATAACCCGTGGAGACAGCGGGTCGACCGCTGTACCACACTGGCACCGATGAGTGGCGCAGCACCGCGCACCCAACCGCAAACAAATTGCAACTCGAAATGTTAGGATCCAATAAGGTGCCAATGTTAGATGATGGCAGTGCTTGTAAACAATGTCCTGACTCCCATTTCGAAACGGCTATGTTTGAATAGTCATATAAAGTGCAATGCAATGCCAATGGCAATGCAGCAAGTTTTCCTCTGCCCTCTGGCAGTGATCTGGATCAGTTGTGCTATCTATAGATCGTTTTAAACGGTCCTTAGATAGCTCAACTGTTTCACATGTATTTTATATTATTGTATATTCTGTACATTTCTGTAATTATTTCTGTAAATAAATGTAACTATGCTTATAAATAGTTATAAATAGGTTTTTTGACATGTTGAAAAAAACAAAACATTGAAAAACCAAATATTTTGTAACATGTAGCCAACACTACCTAGCCATGTTATTTTGTTTTAAACGTCTTCCAAAATAAAGCAGTCTCTCAATTTGGCAGTTTTTTTTTAATATATTTACGGTTCCGTACCTCAAAAGGAAAAAAGGAACCCATCGCACTTCGTTGTTCTTCTGTCTTTCTATCTATCTGTATTTTTGTATAGCCTTTTTAGCTATACTTTTACTAGGTATATATTATATACTACTATACTAAATTTTATATATATTCTGTCGCCTTTTTCTCAGGCACTAAGTTTTTTCAGGCACTTTTTCTCAGGAATTAAGTTGATATGTTACTTAAAGCTGTAAAAATCAAGTAATTATGCCAACTCATTAAAAAAATTACGACTTAAATACGGTCCTTTATGCCACATATCAACAAACAAGTAAATAAAAACCTATTGGGTACTTCCCGTTGACCTAGAATCATGAAAATTTAATGTTGCCACATATCAACACACAAGTAAATAAAAACCTATTGGGTACTTACCAATAGGTTTTTAGGACATTTCGTGTCTAACTCATTGGGAATAGATTGGCGGAATTGTACTTATTATTTATCCATCCGTTTAATTTCATGTAATGTTTACTTATATATTTATTTTAAACAAGCTGATGCCTGCGCACACTTGGTACCTTTAAAGTAGCCTATGTCCTTCTTCAAGGTCCCACTATCTTTATACCAAAATTCATAAAAATCGGTCCAGCGGTTTAGGCGTGAAAACGTAACAGGACAAAGTTACTTTCGCATTTATAATATTAAGTATGGATAGGACACCCAACACAAGTAAACACCGCTCATTCAAAATAAACAGAATTAATCTGTAATAAACAATGGGTATTTTATTAGTATGTATGTATTAACGTAAAAAAAAGTATTTGTATTATGGGTACCACACGACTGAAATACTAGATCAGTCATGTGGTACAACAAAAGCTCTGCTTACTTTAGGGCCAAATGATGTTGTGTGAAATGTCCTTGTGTTCCAGTAATTATAGGGCACCACATCATAATTAAGCTTGGTGTTTTCATAGTTCTAAAAGTATAATTAGACAAATAATAGTAACCGATTATAAAAGAACCACGATTTTATTACAAAATTTAAAATCATAGTGCGATGCTTTCATAGTTTATGTCAGTATAATTAGACAAGTTTGGCAGGGCGCAAACGTGGACACTTTTGTGTCTTGTGTCAGATACAAGCTACCTATGAATATTTGATTTCTATAGAACCAGTATGAAATCATCCACTCCCTGCACATACGTAATGATTTGTGTCCAGTTGCTCCCACTTACTGCTCCCACAACACTAACTCATTGTCGATCCAAAAGTGTTCGGTGTCGGTAACTGGAAACTGGATGTCAGTTAAAGATACAAGCCACATTAACAAATGTCCTTACGATTGTACTGAGTTTCTTCATCGACGTCCATCGTGAGACTGACGGAAAACATGCAACGAATTGTACCAGGGGCCAGTAGTAGCAATGGGCGACTGTGTCCGATCACCGCCACAAGACACAGCAACTACGGTTCCCTGTAATGGTGTGCCGTGTCGGCAACAAAAAGTGTCTACGTTTAGTCTAAAAGTAACCTATAAAGGTAACCAATATAGATAAAAAGAACCATGATACTGAAAATAAGTAGGTAGGTACCTAGGAACCATCCATATCAGAAGCGACTTTCGCACTTGCCCGATTTTTAGTTGCAGATACTAATAAAGAATGACGTAACACAAAGAATCACGTAAGTATTTATCATGATTGATTGTTGAAATGGTTAAATATAGTAACTATTTATAATTTAGCACTTGTGAAAATCCAACACTCTCCACGTAGGTACATAATTAAACAATTATAATACAAACTTTTTGCTTTATGATCTACTTTTACAATGGTAAGTGATTGGCGAGCCTCCGTTCGAGGTCCGTGAGTCAATAGAGCCAGAATCTGAGTTTTATGACAGTGACATAATCGGTTGTTATACATATTAAATCTTTGATGTCAATGAAGGTTGTGGTTTTCGTTTTGTGAGTAAGCAAAAGGTACTTTCGCTTTATGGTATGGTACATACCTTGACGGGTTTTTAACCGACTTCAAAAAAGGAAGTTCTTAATTCGGTTGATTTTTTTTATTCTTTTTATGTTTCTTAATTCATTACTTCGTCATTTATGAATCGATTTGGACCATTATTTTTTATGTAAAAGGATATACTTTCCAATTGGTCCCATGGAAATTTCATAAAAATCGGTTCAGTAGTTTGGTTTTTCAATCAAAATAGCTGGGAAAATTACATTCAAGTAAACGAAATTTCGATTTTTTACAAATGAAGTCGGTTTTTAGTATTTAAAACGAAATTATTTGATACATAACCATAATTAGGCTCTCTATCATCGCAAAGTTCATACATAAACGTATTAAAATTAAAAAAAAAAGTGACGATGGGTTAGATTTGTCTGTTTAATTCAATACTAGCACATGGATCATTTTGAAACGTCTACACATACTACGTGAATTTAGGTGCCAATTCCTTCGCCAAGCCAAGCCAAGTCCGAAAGGAATTGACAAGAAATATAAGTTAACATCGAAAAACTATAACAAGATAACAGTAGTTTATACATTGCAAATCTGTCGGTTAACTATCAGAGAGCAGAGCAACATGAAGCCATGCATTTTTATCAAAAATATAGTCGTTTATATTATAATACGCTCACAAGACTACCCTTTATGTAGGCTTTAAATTTCTTAATAGGTAGTTTAGTTACATTCAGGAAGCTTATTATCAATCAATAATTGGCCTTAGTTCATCTGTTGAAGATGATATAAGTGGTGACAGTCAAGTTACAGAGCAGTTATTTCTGATGATACATCAGTGGGCGATTATGGAACTTTGATACCATCAAAACATTGATACTTATTAGTACTATTAGTAGCGATCCGCAATACCGTAATAATATTCATCAATAGTAACTGAAAGCTATTGCTTTCAGTTACTATTGATGAATATTATTATTGCTTTCAGATACTATTGATGAATATTATTACGGTATTGCGGATCGCTGCGATTTTTATCGGCTTCCATCGCTAGTTACAATGTGAAGTTGGTGTCAAACTATAACTCGACCAATTTACAGGGTACGATTGTGCTAGGAACCATGGTTAGCGTACTAAGCATTTAAATACATCGTATATGATTGATTGAAATAATGACTATTGCTAATCAAAATTGACAGACATTGATGCCGATGGCTAATCGAAACTGATAGACATTGATTGTATCAAGAGTTCCATAATCACCCTACCGGTGACCATAACACAAGTTATGCTTAGTTTGGGATTTGATGGTGTTGTGTGCTTTGCTACAAATTTTTATTTATTTATTTGTAATTGACATAAATGTACTCCTCTCTTATCGCACCGAATCTTATCAACACGTAACCCACATACCATAGGATGCATTACTTAACTAAACCATAAGACATTTGGAGTGTATGTTACCTTGAATGTATTCAAAATATGGTATGTTACTATGATAAGAATTACTGAAATTTCACCCCAAGAAGTACTGAGGAAGGTTCCAGTTTGTGTCAAAATACCGTAACAAAGTGATGGGGAACTTCTGTTTCTCTATTCTGCCCAATATGAGTTGTCGTAAATATAGCATTTTATACCTTAAGTCATACAGATAAACATTACCCCAAGTATCTACTATTATCAGACTCTAGGCCTTTAAAAAATGTAAGTGTAATCTATATATTAATACGTGAAGCAAAAACTTTGTACCTCATTTTACAAAAATTGCGCGGACGGAGGACTATGAAATTTCGAGTTGATATAGAGAAGGAGTGCAGAATGCTAATATTTTTTTTAAATTATGCAATAAATATACATTAATTAGGTATTAATTAATTATGGTCGAATTTCAACCAGTCACTAGCTATATTTCTGCGCTGTTTGTGGGTTCGATTCCCTCCCAGGACAAACATTTGTGTGATGAACATAGATGTTTGTTCTGTGACTGGGTGTTATAAAGTATCATAAGTATGCATTTAAAAATATTTACCTTAGTATATTTTATACAGTCATCTGGTCACCATAACACAAGTTATCCTTACTACGGGGCTAGTGCTACATGTCCACCAATATTTATTTGCATAATAGTACAGAATAGTTTAAAGAGAGATAATCCTTTGATATCACGGTCAAAATGTTGCATGTTGTGATCAGATTTATAGATTTACACCGATCCACTTTGACCGACAGCTATCTGCCTGCGCTGCCTTACAAGCGGACCTTTTGTTTTGATACAATGTTGCTTGGCCGCTTTAGGTGCCTTCATCTTAAGTGTATAGAATAACGGATATATTGAAATTAGCGATTTATGTGTACCTAAAAATAAATAAATAATACCGGACATTTCACACATTATCATCTGGCCCCAAAGTAAGCAAAGCTTGTGTTATGAGTACCACATGACTGATATACTACATATAGACTTTTTTTTGTAAATAGATACATGTTATACATAGAAACACACAGACCCGAGACAAATACTTGCAGATCATACAAACATTTGTCCCGAAGCGGGAATCGAAATCGCAACCTTCTGCGACTCACCCGGCCCTTGGCCCACTGCGCCACAGAGGTCGTCGTCTATGTATGTAAAAAACAAAAATAAATTTATAAAATAATTTATGTATTTATTAATTTTAGCCTCTTATAGCCAACACTAATTCTAATGTTTATACATATTAAAAACCTTGATTAGTTTTGTTTATATTAGATATATACATTTATTATTAATAAGATAGCATTTTTTTATTTTTATTATTATAATATCGATAATTTAGTTAGTTTTATGTACTCAACATTTTTAACAAACCAATATTTATTAAGTATGTATCTATTATTGTATTTACTAATACTGTTTAATAAGATTAATTGTTATGACTATAGATCATCCCACTGGGCAAAGGCCTCAGCCATGTCAAGGCCTTAGACATAATACAATGTTATAATTATAAAGCCAATTATACCCATTAAAAAAAATAAAGGTTTTTTTTATTTTGTACTTTAACATTACAACAATTCATATTAGTGCGTTTGTTTGTATTTATTATTTACTAGTTGCAGCCCGCGGCTTCGCACGCGTGGTACCTACATAAAAAGTAGCCTAAACCAAGGTTCCATGTATCTCTATACCAAAATTCATTAAAATCGGTTCAGCGGTTTAGGCGTGAAAACGTGACAGACAGACAGACAGAGTTACTTTTAAATTTATAATATTAGTAAGGATGATAGGGCTGCCTATTTTTTGGCAAAGGCCACCTTCAACCCTTTCCAGTCGATTCTCTGCTGCTAGACCAGCAGAGAATGTCCAGCTACATGTCCAAGTAGCACCGGCTACATAATGTCGTCGCGCCATCGACTTTTTTGTCTTCCTAACAGGCGTATTCCATTCCTGGGGAACCAGTGCAGAACATTTTAACTCCATCCGCCATCCATTGTGTGCGTTACATACAATGTTACAGATGTATAATGAATAGGCTTCTGAACTAGTAAAAACTGTGTTTCAGGAGCCAGTAGCTTCTAACATCAGTTATTATGTCAAACTAAATTAATAACAAGAAAAATAAAAATATTGAACAAAATTAAATGCTCTCCGCGTCATTATAAGTATTGGGTAATGCCTATATTATTGTCTAAGATCTTCTCCATAACATGACACTAGTTATTGTAAACCAGTGTGATGAAAGGATTAAAGTGCGCCTCAGAGGTCTTTTCATGCACTATATGTTAGCTAGTAAATGCTTCGACAAAAAACAGGTTTAATATATGTTTTTTTAAATTTTAAATGAGACTTATTTTAAAAGTGAACCCAACAGGTACTTCCCGATTTAGTAAAAAGTGACCCCAACAGGTTTTTACTGATTTAGTATAAAATCCGTAATAAACAAAGTGTGAATCCTAGATCGCGTGCCGATGCAACGCGATGCGTGCTGCAAACTTTATCGATTATCGATACGGTATCGATTCGCTATCGATTTCGATCATCGCAGCACTTCCTCTTCTCTGTATTGTAACGGCTCGGTAGCATGAATGCAGGCTGTTTTTTTATTCAAAATGATGAAATCTGTAATATAAATGTTGTTAATAAAAAATATGTAAAAAATAAGCTTGCAAAAACTACAATACTAAGCATTACTGAATTTAGGTTTGAAGGGCATTGGGCAAGTGAAATTACAATAAAAATATGTTTTGTAACGCATGTGATACCTTCCGTAAGGGTCCATAGGTACGGTAAGATGGGCCGTATGCTTGTTTTCCAGATATGTCGTATATAAAAAAAACAATTCAACCATGTAACAATACGGTAAGTGACGATAGATAATAAATATTATGAATGAACTTTATTCTAGTTCCTGTATGACATATAAATAGCTTTTTAGGGTTCCGAAGTCCTCAAGAAACCTTTTTAGTTTCGCTATGTTTATCTGTTTGTCTGTCTGTATTTGTTCCTAATTTTATAATATTATAGTCGTAGTCTTATAGTTTTGAATGCACGGTAACACGTATTAATTGTTTCTACAATGTTATAAAAAAAAACTATGAAAAAATGTTTATTATAAATTATTTTTTTTATATTTGAATCCCACTGTGTGACATATCGTTATCGGTCATAGGTCTTTGAAAGATATAACAAGGTTTTTTGGATAGATAGATAGATAGATAATACTTTATTGCACACCAAATATACATTGAACAAGTAAAAACAAAAATAACAATGTTTTCGGTAATACAATGGGCGGTCTTATCGCTATGTAGCGATCTCTGCCAGACAACCTTAGGATGGATTGAATAGAATGTAGCTTAAAAAAGGGTGATGATTATAATATTAAGAGATTTATAATTAAAATAATGTGTACATACAAATTTACAGGATAAGAAAGAGATAGATACTTATACAAAAATATATACAATACATACATTACAGTATATTAAATACAACGTTATAAAATAAACTAAATAAACATACATATACAAACGTAAATAAAAAATTACATAAAGAATCAGGCAACAGTTAACGACAGGACAAATAGTGTTTCCTGACCATAGTTTTAAAACAATCAAGTGATTTGATCAAGTGATCGAGAGTAGGAGAGGTGTAGAAATTGGAATCGTTCTTTGACATAGGAGGGTGTCATGCGATTGAAAAGGATATTATATAATAAAATTAGAAATAGATAGTTAACAGATATTCGTTTGATAAATATTATGCTTGAAAATAGTCATTTTGAATAGAGTTCAGTGTCCACAACACCCACCCCCCTACGGCTAAACCACTTTTTGGGTGTACCTGAAAAGTTTTAAAAACAATAGCATATATGATTTACCTATAAAAAAATAACACGATTAGTAATGCTTTACTAGGTCACAAGTAACCTTTAAAAATGTGGAAGCTCCATACAAAAATTTTATTTTGCTAACCAGATGGTTTTGAATTCAGACTTCGGAAGCCATCACTGCGCGCGGTCCGACACGCGCTTGACCAATATATTATATAGATACGCCCAATAACTATCTCACGCACTATCAAGATTATAATCTGCAGGGCACAATCCATCAATGACCTGTCAAACGTTATTTATAAACACATCATCTTATTTGTATTTATTAACATTAGCCCGTGAGAAAAAATATTAATTATTTAACGTCCGGTTCTCAGAAACTTGCTAAAAAGCTTATGAGTTAACCTATATGCCCAAATTTGGGCGGCACTAATCATCTTGTGGAATTGATTGCGGCAGGGCCCGTCTGTATTTGGTCGGAAGTGACCGGCTTTATAGGCCTATGTCCGGACAAAAGTAGAGTAAAGGACTTTTTTTAAATACGTAAATATAATTTTTGAGCACAATTTAATATTTCCCGCTGTCTGTCTGTACCTATGTATGCTTAGATCTTTAAAACTACGCAACGGATTTTGATGTGATTTTTTTAATAGATAGTGATTCAAGAGAAAGTTTTATATGTATAATACAATTATAATATAGTATAGAAACACTAATAATTTTAGAGGTATCACATTAGACATTCTATAGCATATTTAGTATCAGCAATTCACCCGTGCAAAGCCGGGGCTGTTCGCTAGTACTCTATAACTGTTTAACGACTGACAGTTATGTCATACGCCATAAAGTTACATTAGAAAAGTTAATATCATCTTTTTTGTAAATATTAAATATTTTTTAAATTTCCACGTAATTTTCTTTTTTTTTCATAAGAACCTTTTCCTGACAATAATAAACACAACAAAAGAATTAACGAAATCGGTCCAGTCGTTCACGCGTGATACCGTGACCAGGGGAAATAGGATTCATTTTTATATACATGTATAGATAGATTATGTTATAAAGTTTTTTAAACTTACGCGATCAGAACACATTATTATAAATACTTACGGGTATTTATCGCGTTTATTTACCTATTTTTCCCGACGTTTCGACAGGTTTACACTCTGTTGTGGTCACGGGATGACTCATAAAAATAAAAAATAAGTAATAAAAATAGGTAAATAAACGCGATAAATACCCGTAAGTATTTATAATAAGATTATGTTATATTATTGACCGAGCGAAGCGAGTGTCTCTGTTTCAGCTTAGGCAAAATTGCTTTCGTATGTCTGTCCGCCAGCCGTCTGTCCGGATGTTCTCCTCTACAGGTCGCATTTCTCAACCGATTCTCGTTAAATTTTGTGAGCAGGTTCTATAACTATATATTGTTTTTCGATTCAGTTTTTGGACATTTTTCAAAATGGCGGAGATATGGGGGTTGAAAATCTAAAAAAAAGTTATATATCAGTCGTTTCGCAAAATGTTCACGAGGTCTACAGCTCACAGAGCCACTAGTATATAAATATATAATGTATTGATATTATGCGGAATTATGTTTTTTTTATACGTAGCCTGCTATTACTACTTTTCTTGGCCTGCATTATTGTTATGATTATGAAATTATTAATTATAACTCGAGCTTTTAATATGAAAATTCCAGTGTAAATGATACAACTGAATATAATGCTGACATAGGTATTTTAACAATGCCCATATCAATTTGAATTCGTAACATGTCTTCAATGCCCACAGAGATGAAAGAACAGCTGGATCACAATCTTAAAAAATCATAACGCGTACGATTGTTAGCAGGTAATTATTAATTTTAGTAATTTTGAAGCTGGCAACATTAAAATGCATAATTTACCACATCTGTAGCGCAGTGGACCAAGGGCCGCCCGAGACGCAGAATTCAGCTGGTTCGATTCCCGCCGCGGGACAAATGTTTGTTTGATCTGCGAGTATTTGTCTCGGGTCTGGGTATTTTTCTATGTATAATATGTATTTACAAAAGAAATAATTAGGTGTGAAAAACTAAAAAGAAACCTTCATTGAATGAATTGATGACTTCATTGAATCAAATTTGAGCCTATAATACATTTTTAGTGGAATGTAGATGTATTTTGTATATATATAATATGGGTAGGCCAAATAAACGCAACGCTCCAATGAGACAGCAAGGTATAAAAGTACATGAAAACATCATCGATGTATACAATTTTTAGATTTTCGTTAAATTTTCAGCTCAACCGATTTTGATTAAAATTATATGGGACCACCTGTAAAGTATACCCTTTCAAACAAAAAAAGAATTTCCCAAATCGGTGCAGCCGTTTTTGAGTAATCGGTGAACAAACATTAAAAAAAAAAAAAAAAGGTTCCGACGAATTGAGAACCTCCTCCTTTTTGATAAAGTCGGTTAAAAATAATAAAAAGTATTGTATCAGTCATATGGTACCCATAACACAAGCTCTGCTTACTTTAGGGCTAGATGATGCTGTGTGAAATAACGAAGAAAGTGCCCCGACTTTTTGTATAGTTCATATGTTTGTATGTTAGTCTATAAGGTATTTATTGTCTATGGACCCTTGTTTTTGGATTTTATACATAGATTTTGTTCCATGAAATAAAGTTTACATTAGTATTATTATATATTTATTATGATTGCTATCATAAAGCAATATTAAGCTTTAAAAAGAATGCTAATATTTTTTTTTAATTTTTCATAATTTTTTTATTAATTATGGTCGAATTTTGACCAGTGGGCGACACTTAGTATTTGGAAATTCATCTGACAGAGAACAAAGGAATTGAAATCTCAGGAACATTATGAAAAAGTAAAACTGACAAAATATACCTGCCAGCAGCTGCTATAACCAGCTGTTATATTTAAGCTATTTAAGGAACCAGTGCAATTATTATCTCGGCATATATATACTTTTTATCAAGCCACGGTCATTACTAGTATAATAAATCTCTCCGTCCGTCCGTCGACTTAAGAACTTCATTAGCCACCGATGACACGGGTTTTTGAATTGAAATGATGAGAACGAGACCTCGAAATATTTTGATAGGACTCCGGCGATGCGACAAAATTACTCATTGATCCAGCATTATTATCATAATGACATATGATGCCACGGAATTCTATGCTGTATTTCACTAGGTATAAGACCGGAGGTTATCAAGCAGCGCAACCATGCACAGAGGCTTTATCTGACAGGTCAATTATTGAAAGTAACCTTTTAAGTATTTATGGTATTGGATGTGTTTTTTCTCGATAACTTGTTGCGAACGTGTTTCGTCATATAAAAAGAATTATATATATATATAAATAAATATATATACGTTCATGTATTTGCAATGCACACAACGCCATCTAGTGTCGTGTGCATTGCACCGAATATTGCTCTGACAAAAAGATACAGGATCATATTTTTTATGTAATATAATATTTTTATATCCGGTTTACGGATTTTTTCTTTTACTTGTCCTATGAGACCATGCTTCTTATAAATGAATGATTAAATGAACAAATGAATAAATAATGCTGGACATTTCACACAGCATAATCTGGCCACATAGTAAGCAGTGCTTGTGTTATGGGTACCACATGACTGATATAAATAAATAAATAATCCCGGATATTTCACACAGCATCATCAGGTCCCAAAGTAAGCAGAGTTTGTATTATGGGTACCACATGACTGGTATACTACTTCATTCACACTATATACATATTTTTTGTCTAAATACAAATTTATTATACATTAAAACACCCAGACCCGAGACAAATACTAGTAGATCATACAAACATTTGTCACAAATGACCGTTTAAGACGTATTTTTTTATACATTCACTTACAAGCTTGATTTTTTACACTTTCAAGGGACCGTAGACCTTAGTAATTCATATGAATCTTAATTTGATACATCGATGCGTTCATGAGAAAAAAGTTAGACACCCAGACAGACAGACGGATAATTAAGTGATCTTATTAGTGTTCTTTTTTTTCCTTTTGAGCTAAGGAACCCAAAAATAAGTCAATCTTCATTTTCAAAACTTTCGCGAGTTGTACTATACATTTTGATAAACACAGGGTTCACTAATGTATTGTTCAGGCGGAGGCACCGACACTGTTTCTATTCATCTAGATAATCTTCATCAAGGTGAGTTTGATCCACGGTCCGTGAGTTGCCGCTCCGTTCACGGTTCGCACTGAATTCTCTAGAAGAATCGAAACAGTGTTGGTGCCTCCATCTATTAAATAATACGTGAGTAATCCTTGTGTTTATCACAAGGTACATAGTATAAAAACAATGCTTTACAGTATCTGATCCAGTAGGCTAGATGCCCACTATTTATGATCAAGTAGGCGGGTGAATTATATTTCGCTACCAACAATGACTCTACATCATTCTAACATTGATTTCATTATTACATCCGCAATCATATAAACGTCACAACAATCCGATTGGTCAGACTAATTAAAACGGATGTGGCTCGTTAAATTATAGTATCTGATTTATCTTAAAATACCTTGTGGGTGGAGTTTCATACCTATTTAGTTACAATTTAAAGTTCTAGCTAGTTAACAAAGGTATATTTATGTTTACTTCTTGAGCGCTCGGGACGAATTTTTGTATAGAAAAATACCAATCAGGTTGCGTGTATGTGTGTATGTGATAGTGCCTCTAATTCTGTAAATTCGCAGGAGTAACTAAAACTTCGGAAACACGAACGATCTTATTTTTTTAGGTTTAAGATTATTTATTTTCTCATAAGAATAAATTCACTTACATGAGAACAAAAAAAGATTAGTAAATAAAGGCTTAATCGTAGGTACAGAGTAAACAAAATATTTTAAAACTAGTAAACACTTAATCGTAGTTAGGTATAGTTAGTACACAGATACCTATTACAAAACTATACATCGCAATAAATTACTACATCAATTATAAAAAAAAATGTGAGGGTAGAACATAAACACAACCAGCAAACAAATAAGAGACACAGAACGAGCGCAACTGGAAGTGACATGTAGAACAAAGCGTCTTGGATGCATATTATTACTTCTTATTTATAATATCATATCTGAGATGTTTTTTGGAGTAACATTTTTCAATTTCACTTCTTAAATTTACTATATTAAGGTATAAATTGAAGTGGTTTATATAAATTTAATAAAATAACAATTACTTATTTTAAAACTGTTACCTAGTCGAATTTGGCCTTTGGTGTAAACAAAATAAGCGTTATTTATGAAATTAATTTTAGCCCGTACTAGTATTCAAACCGGTGCGAATCACGAATGCGAGCAAGCGAACCGCTTGTCAAAACATCCCGTTGAAGATTCTCAAGATTAAATTAATAAAAATATATTTATATTGATGGACAAAACACATAACTCGATCTATCTCTAAACTAAGCATAACTTGTATTAATGGAGGACCGATGACTGATAGAATACATTATATATATTTAAACGCATACTTTTGATACTTTATAACACTAATACTAATAGATGAATCAACAACAACAATTTTTGTACAACGATTCACGATAGCTAATTACTTGAAATTAGATTAAGACCTATTATTTTTATAAAAGCCTCTATCGGCGTACTACCACAAAAACTCAATGCTGTTATACAGAATATGTGGATAATGCAGTGGGCTATGATATTGTTACTATATTTACGTTACCTTTAATCTATAATATTGTATATTGTAGCTGTTTATTGTCCCTAAGTAAATAAAATCAAAATCAAAACTGTCGATACCGTTATCGACAAAATAATATGTGTATAAACCTATCTAAGTACATCAAATAGTAAGCAGTTACTAATTGAAGAGAACTTCTCCCTTTCTTTGTTCGTAAGTTATGTAACGGTTCACCCACTAACATAAGTGTCACCAATAAGTCCTAGAAAGGCAAGGTCCCTATTGAGTGTAACGTATGGCATTTGCAAAGGACGGCTAATAAGACACATTTCTCGTGTAGGGTGTACCGGCGATTGCGCAACGCGGGACGCTGCGCTGGCGCCTTCGCGGAAGGACTCACAATGGCGCGCGCGTCGGCCGCCTTTGCGAATGGTTTACATGGCTTATGCCATATTTATTTTAAATATGTATAAACGTATGTATGAATGTATGAAGTATGTATGAACTTGTAATAAAATCTCTTTGGCTATACTATTTGTATCGCCAAAGATTGTTTTGGTATCATTAAAAGTAGAAATTTAATGAACATAATTCCAAATTCAAATTAGGAATATGTGTGATTTTTATTTGTTTTTCGTACTGTCAAGATAAGTGAATCTAATGAAGAAATTCGATACATTTTAAAATGTTACTACAAAAAAGGTAAAAATGCAACGCAAGCCTCGAAAAAAAATTGCGATGTTTATGGACCTAGTGCAGTGTCTGTGAGAGTAGCATAAATTTGGTTTAAGCGTTTTCAAACCGGAAATTTTGATGTCAAAGATGCACGTCGCTCTGGTCGCACTATTACGGATAAAATGGATGCCATTTTTGAAAAAGTGGAGCAAGATCGGCATATCAGTAGTTACGATGTAGCTGAAGAACTGGGAATTTACCACAAAACAGTTTTGGCACATTTGAAAAAAACTGGGTACACAAAAAGCTCGATATTTGGGTACCTCATGAACCGTGTACTCATTTGTGATTCTTTATTACGACGTAATGAAACCGAACCATTTTTGAAGAAGCTAATAACTGGTGCTCAAAAGTGGATCACGTATCACAAGAGCGTGCGAAAAAGGTCGTGGTCAAAGGCCGGTCAGGCTTCACAGACTGTGGCAAAACCCGGGTTAACTCGCAACAAGGTGATGCTGTGTGTGTGGTGAGATTAGAAGGGCATTATTCATTATGAGCTGTTACCACCAGGCAGGACCATCGATTCTGAACTCTACTGCGAACAACTGATAAGATTAAAGCAAGAAGTTGAGAGAAAGCGGCCGGAATTAATCAACAGATGTGGTTTTTCATCATGATAACGTTCAACGTTCAATTTCATTTTCAACTAGACCTCTCACATCTTTAGCCACTCAGCAAAAATTAAGAGAGTTTGGCTGGGAGGTGTTAATGCATCCGCCGTATAGTCCTGACCTCTTCAGAATTCTTTAGGCAGTGTCCGGCTAACACGACGAGAGGACTGCCAAAACCACTTGTCGCGGTATTTTGATCAGAAGTCCCAAAATTTCTATAGCAATGGGATCATGTCCCTACCTACAAGATGGCAAAAAGTTATCGAACAAAATGGTACCTACATACTTTAGTTAAATGTAAATAAACTATATTAAAAAATGTTTTGAATTTTCTTAAAAAATGCGAAGAAACTTTTTCCCCGACCTATTAGATATATATGTAAGTATTTATAATGTTTGTTAAAATGTGGTTAAAAACTAATATTTTTGGTGAATTTACACTCGTTTCTACTAAAAAACAAATAAATAAATAAATATTGGTGGACAATGCACACAACACAATCTACCACCAAACTAAGCATAGCTTATATTATGGTGACCAAATGGCTGATAGAATACTTATATGTTTAAATACATCCATAAAATACTTTATAACACCCGGACCCAGACCCAGATAAACATCTATGTTCGTCACAAAAATGTGTGTCCTAGGAGAGAATCGAACCCTCAACCTACAGTGCAGAAGCCAGAGCAACTACCAACAGAGCTGACAGGCTAGTCAAATGTCGAAAGATGCGACTCAAAGGTGTCTTGAAATGTAGAGAGATTCGTACTACAAGTTTTCTTGTCTATTTGGCAACATAAGAGAGACTTTGCATTTGCACACATACCATTATCCATCAACCCAAGATAACTTTATTCATTAAATGTAATCCAGCACTTCACATCACCTGTTTCTAACATTTTTCATTACCTTGTTCTTCTTCCTCTCTTTCTCTTAAAAATACATCTGACTTTGCACGCAAACACCTTATAACATGACATCCAATGACAGTTGACGCTGTCTTAGTCTCTTAATCCTTTAGTCATGGTTCATATTATTATAACACACGGCATAAATTAGATAAAAAAATATTAAATAATATGTTAAATTAGTTCTAAGTAGATATGTTACAAATAAAAATACCATCAATTATGTTTTTTACTGTGACTTGATTTTGTTTAATACCATTATAAATATAACTAGTTTCCACCGCCATGTAACCCAATCGTATAATAAGGAGTGGGCAGCATGGTGACTGCTTGTCACGATAGTGTCGCGAGATTCCCGCAGAGCAAGACCTTATTGAGATTGTCCACATTGCAAATGGTGTGTGGTCACTTTGGAATTATCTACACTATTTTACAATGGGATGTTAGTTTGTTTACCTCTGTCGGGTGGCAATTACTGGATTCAGTTTTGATAGTTCTGCTGACGATTTATGCAATAGCTGTTTTGAAGCTGGCTTTTGATTACGTATTTTTTTTTAACTTGTATATTACCTGCGATATTAGTTATCAGCGTCCAACATCGTATAACAATGAGTTAAAAATACCAAGAGTTTTACCAAGAGAAATCCTATAATTCCCTTTCTCATTAAGTAGGTAGGTAGGTACTAAAAAAAAAACCTTAATAAATAATTATAATATTTTAGTGCGCCAATAAACTAAATTAAATTACTTTTAACGTTACAACTTGAAACGTATTTACAATAAAAATAAAAGACACATAATTTAATATAGGACAAGTTTGAAAGTTATTCATCGGCTTCAAAGTGTAGCGTTTATACTCTTTATGAGTTTCTTATTATGGAATAGATGACTAATTGAACTAGATCAGAGAAATAAAGACATAAAATAGCAAAGAATGAACTCAAACCGCAGTGCATTAATCTGAGAGGCAGCTCTCGTCGCCCACTACTATTATAGGGTATTATGAATCTACGAAGCAGGCCTCGGTAATAATCATAATTGCCTTATCGATGTCCTTGCTTCGTCCTTCCTTTCACTGATAACGCAGCTTAAATTATCTCATAAACCAGGCATCCGTATAATAACCTCCTTGATGTCGAAACTACGATTCTATATAACCTTTATGGAATCAGCAAAAAAATGAAAACCCAATTTAAAGAGGTTGTACTGATTTTATTTCGTAATGTGTTACAATGTACTGACTTAATTTGAATTTATAAATACACGTGTAATTAACGCTAGGCATATTGTTTTTGTGACGCTAATAAGTCTTAAGTTAGTGCCGCAGTGAAATTATTTATATAAAAAATGTAATTTAAGATTAATTGCTTTTCAAGATACGAGACAAGGTAAGGAATCACTTGAATTAAAGCATCAAAAACACTATATTATGTGTACTTAACTATAAATAACAATTAAGTCGTAACAATGGTGAAATTTAGCGGAAATTTTATTGAATGATTAAAAATTGAAATTACGTTAACTTACTGTTATCTTAGTACGATATCTTATAAATATTAAATACATCTATTTTTATATTATTTAACACAAGAGCTTAACTTTTGAGCTTTGTTTATTGTTTTAATATAAAAACACATGATATGCCTTTCGTTTACACTACTTTATGTACAAGAATAACAAATAACATATTATTTCTATCCTATAACACCTCAATTATGAATTATATTAATTTAGTTATATAAAGTGCCAATTATAATCTTTAACTATAACATTTATTTAATTTGATACGTTTTAATTGAAACTCGAATATCATTTTCACCTAAAATCCTTTGGTAGTTACTTGACTAAACTGAATAATAAATTTTGTGATTATAAACAATTTAAATCTACTTTAAACATAAATTTAATGTCTACCGATAAAATACAAATTCCTGCTGACAATAGCTGCTTATTTGTTATTGTCTAAAATGACAAAAAAGTAAATTATTATATAATTACTTGCTAGGTTTTTTATTGATAAACTTTAGAAAATATTTACAGCTTATGCGATTTTGTCAATCCAGTTACAATGTAGGAACAATCAATAAAGTACTATCAACTTTCTAGAAAATTCAGTAGACTTACTCGTACTTAAGTAGGTATAATTATTATTAAAATGTTTAAAGTTAAATTTACATAAAAACTATTTTATAATAAATTATACTCGTACCTATGTTATCGGTCACTTTCTACAATGTTTTCTTGGTTCAAAATAAATATCTAGCATAATATAGAAAACATATTTCATAAGACACCTTGTCAAACTTAATTTGACTAAATCTCTTTTCATGCTAGGTACTTACTCAATACCAAGAAGATTCTAACAATAACAGCTTTATACTACTGTATCTAATTACAATGTACTTACTTCAAGAAAAAGTTTAATACGTACACAATCGTTCGATAGACTATATAAAACAAACATCTGATTTATGCTTCTTCTTATGGATATTTACAGTCTGACTATGTACATCGTTTAAACAAAGGAGATAGCATTAGATAAGACGGATACACTCAAATCAGCACCTAATCAAGTCTAAACGGATAAGACCAGAGCGGTGGTAGCGGGTAGACCTGCGGCTATGTGGAAATGGCCAATGACGGGCGATGCGTGGGGTGGGAGGGGTGTGGGGAAGCGGCATGAGGAGATGACGCAGGCGGTGAACACGTCACCTTCCCCATAAACGACCTGATATCATCAAAATACGCATCCTCACGCTCCGTATCCGCAGAACTAGGCGAATCACCACCCTCAGCCTCATGCTTCTTCAAATGCCGATCAAGGTTTGTCTGCTGACCGAAACATCTATCGCACAACGGGCATCGAAATGGCCTTTCTTTGTTGTGGATATTCCTCACGTGACGCTGCAAGTTTGATGAGATAGAGAACGAACGCTCGCAGTATTTGCACTTGTATGGCTGCTCACCGGTGTGAGTTCGGAGATGCCGCGTCAGGTTTGCGCTGCGGGGGAACACCTTCCCGCAGAACTTGCACGCGTAGCGATCGCGTACTTTACCAGCGCCAGTGCTCAGTTCACGAAACTTAGCGTACGCGCTCGGTTGCCTGTCTGGGCCGTCAGTGCTGAGAAGTGGGGATAAAAAATTGAAAGGGCTTGGAACATAGGGAGAGTGCGTCGAGTTGAGGATAGATTCCGCTGAGTGGAAAGACGGAAATCTTGGACGATACATTGCATCGATGAGGTTGTGTTGTGGGTGGACAGGCATGGGAAATGCAAGTGGTGACGTTACTATTTGCGGTGGAGAATCATCTCGTTTTGGCTCAACGCCTTCCACATCGACATCTGTGGTATCATTTTCGGGAGTTTTACTTCGCTCCACAGGGCTTTCTGGAGGAGAATATGACTTTATTGAGTGGCGAAAGGAACGATCGTCAACATCAGCTTCAGAGTCCTTGTCACTTTGCTTTCGAGAGACCGACAAATCCAGAGGCTGGTCACTTTGGTCTTTCTTGTTAGAGTCCTCTTCATCTGAATACTCTGAAATTTTATCATCTTCCATGATATTCTTAGATAAATCTTTTGGTAGCACAGGAGATTTTCTATCATGAATGTCGTTGTTATTATGTTTAAGAAAAAAGCTGAATGGTGACTTCCTCCTAGGTTCATCACCAGCAAAGTTTAATGGCACCAACGGTGTGTGCATCGCCATTATTGGGGATGGTCGATGCTGGGACAAATTATCCTCAGTAGGCGGTGGGGAATGTTTGGAGTACAGACTCTGAGATTTATTTGGTGTAGCCTTATCTGTGCTATCGCTTCTGTTGGGTTCAAACTCGTCTTTCGACTTCCTAGTGTCTTCGAGGGAAGTTGAGCTGTCCATGCTTTTGACTGACATGCGTCCTTCTTGTAGTTTAGCTAGACTAGCGTTGGACATAGCAAGATCGTGTTCCATAGCAAGTCTCGCTCCTTGAACGTTGAAAAGTAGTGGGTTCAGAAACTCTGGTGGGCAAGCTGCAGCCGCAGCGGAAAACAGAGCTGGGTAGTGAGCAAATGTGTTGTACGACAAGGACATGCCTGGACGATACATCGGGAAAGGGTTAACGTTATTAGGGTTAGTCATTCCGACGTTTGATAGAGTTGGAATCTGTGGGAGGCCCTGTGGCATCTGTCCTCGAAGTCCGACGGAGTTGGCAGAAGCCGTGTCGCAAAATCTCTTGTGTTTAGTAAGAGACGCGTAAGAGTTGAAAGATTGACCGCATTTGCCACACTCCACAAGGGCTCGGCAGGCAATGTGCATGCGTTTGTGGCGGCACAGGTTGGAAAATTGAGTGTAAGCCTGGAAAATAAAAAAAAACTATTAAAACCTTTTACTGTAAGAAAATCAAAACGTTCGGCGAATTGTGCAATTATTGTATTTAGACAAAACAATATTATTGAGTTTCACTCACCTTAAAGCAGACTTTGCACTGAAACGGCTTAATGCTGGAGTGTATGTGTGTGTGCTGCTTTAGGCCGGAGGCAGTTCCGAAGGTCTTCCCGCACTCGGGACAGGCGTGGCTGCGGGCGCCCTTGTGCTGCGCGCGGATGTGGCGCTGCAGGTTGGAAGGATCGGTAAATACCTGCAACCACGTCAGGTTTCGGAACAGGTGAAATGATTGCTCCGACTAGCTGGTACGCTTTCATCTTTCAATGTCATACCCAAAACACATAAGAGTTGGGAGTAGCATCGAAAGATGTAAGCAGTTTGTGGTTTGTAGATAGTAGATAGGTGCTGATGGCAGATTTGATAATATATTGTTATTAAATAATACACGTAGATTGCTAAAAACAAAACACGAGTTGGTAGATAGAGGCTCAGCCGTACAAACAATGTCCCAATGATTTTACAGTTACAGTACAGTTGGCTCGATATTAAATTTGGCTACCGCACCCCCGTATCTAGAGGACGCTCGTGGGTTCAAGTCCGGTTAGAATTGAAAACATTTAAAATATCATTAAAATATTCTGAAATCAATGTCTTATAAAAATTATAAAAGAGCTAAATCACACCTTAGGGCAATTTTCGCAAGGATATTTCCTGATGTTGCTGTGAGCAAGGGCTCGGTGACGTAGAAGCAGAGCTCGGGAGCTGTATGACCGGTTGCACAACTCGCAGTGGAAGGCTGAAGCTGGCTGGGCGTGTGATTGAATCAGGTGGTGGTCGAGTCTGGAAACATTGAGAGTATGATAAGAACAGTCTCTTCAAAAGGTGTGCGTGGTCAGTACAATATGAATGAGGGAGTAGTAGTAAAATTATATCCTACTAAAAAAAAACAGCATTTCTAATACAAACGTATAAAATTAAACAAGCGTAGCCTTGTTCGCGTGGCTTTCTTGCTATTCCAGCGAATGAAAACATTCAAATAAATTCAACCGTTACAAATAACAAACTAAGGGCAGGCTCGTAAACATTTATTTAAAATATTATTAGGAAGTAAGTTAGTTAAGTTATGAAAATTTATTTCAACTAGATACCGACAATGTAGGCAAGAGGGGCTAATAATCGTAATGAAATGTTTTAACTAAGGATATAAGGATATCAGAGGCATATTTATTGCTACTATTCCTATCTTCGTTTAAAATTCTAATTGTAGTTTATCTAATACGACCAACGACTTTATTAGAAAGTAAGAAGATTACGTTAACGAACGCGGATAAGCCAGGCCTGTATGTCAACTCATAGGAATCGCAAGAAATATCGCCTATAAAAAGCGTAAGATACACAATCGTATTATTTACTTAGACGTTCAAGCAAGATCTCAACAAGGTACATAAATAAACGACGTGTTGACACCATTCCTATGTTTATTGACTAGTTTCGGCTATTACTCTTCTTAAATCTCATCAAGACCACAAATCATGTTGGCACATAACTTATTCTGACATTTGATGGAAAACGTATATCATTTGCAAAAACGGCCGCCACGTATCTCCTTGGCATAACTGGTCCACCGCACGCAACCCTTGCGCCTGAGGCCAGTTTCTATCGCTGCACCTGCTTGATCTATCACACTTATATTTATCTATGTTGTTCATACATCGCTGTTTTTATCCCAGTTTACAAATCTTACTTCAAATGTTATCGATAAATGGACTACGACGCAATCGAAAGCTTCACTAAAACTGATAAGATGTCGCGTTTTCACCTATTGGACTAGCTATCTTTTAATTAATCTGAGGAGTAAAATCTACCGGCAGTATGTAGTAGTTCTGACTTTTACACGATGGTTGAGTAATCGTTTCAAGTGGTACTTAAAATCCAATTGGAATTTAGGCTGATTTCAAATATGAGTATGTATATTCAATTATGATCTATTTAATTATTCTTGGGGCTAAGAGGAACAAGCAGGGTATGTTACTCAAAATCTAGTAGAGCATTATTTATTTTCCTTGTAATTCCATGTAAAAACATATAGTATGTGAGCAAGAGTTCTAATTAGGGACAGACAGACAGAAAGATAGACAGATATACAGACAGACAGACAGACGGGCATATCGAAACTACATATAAGGGTTTTTGTGGACTTCGGAACCCTAAAAAAACTATTTATTAACAGAAAAACAGTACATAGAACTTCTGCAGAATAAATGAATTGTATTAAAATCAGAAATAACTCCAGATTTGTGTTTCGGTAGATAATATTGCATTCAATTGCTTTAGGCAATCGGTTTACGGCCCACTGTCGCAAATAAATCAATTGCTATAATTGAGATTAACAAATTAATTGTGTAAGCTTTTTAATTAGCTCAATTGGTAGATAATTTTGTAATATTTTATTGTAGTTTATACTAGGTGTTGACCCTGGCTTTGCTTTAGCATAATAAATTAAGATTATAACTTTACCAATGTGTTCTGATGTAACTTTAGTGAATTTCATAACACACACTGTTGAAGATCGCTATATAAATAGTTTAGTAAGAACCTTTTTAAAATATTATACATTTTATTTAGTAAATTCTAAAGAATTCGATCATATAAAGCTTTCATAATGAGTGTTTTGAAGAAAGCGTATTATAATATAAATTATACTATGTTATTGATAAGAATGCATGCCCTCATGTTGCTTTCCCCTCAGACAGTTACTGGACAGATGAAAAATTAAATTGAAATTAATAAAATACTGTAATCTTGTATTCGTTTTTCGTAGTTAAGCTTTTATAAGATGGATCATACAAAAAAGCACTAGGACCAGGACGAGTTTCTTGCCAGTTCTTCTCGGGCTTAGGAGGAATTGGCACCTAGATTCACCTAAATTGCCGTTTCAAAGTGATCCTTGTATTGAATACAAATATTTTTGACTTTGACTTTACAAAAAACATACTGATTATATAATTCATTATAGCGACAAACGCAACTCTTGCAAGTAGTAGGTATTAATATTATTCCATCCATTGCTAGAGTACTGATAGCTACCTCGCAACTAAGATACAACTTGTAGCCAGCGGGCTCGTTTGTAACATCTGTCTATCTCTCCGTAAGATCTTCAGCAGTACGAGTACCTACCAGTCGATTTTTATTATTACCAACAACATCTAAGTAAACGTTGTTCAATTGTATACCGTTTAATAGCCTATTGCGTAATATTGAAAGTGAATTTGGGTATTGCGTGTTGGATGTCAAATTGTGCTTTGAAGTAGCCGTCTTGCGTTGGCGGCATGTCTGCCTATGTTCATGGTCAGTTAATCGAGTTTAGCTTTGTCTTGAATGATTTCACTTGTTATTACTTTATATTTCTAATAAATTCTGCTCGATATCCGGTTGTTCACGGTATGTAGCACGAAATTTTCATGATTTTTTTTCGTTGCTCAGCAAATGTTATCTAACATTATTTAATCATATGTTTTTTTTATTTTAATGAGTACTGGTGGTGTAGTGGAAGCACCCTTGCATTACGATCATAAATTCACGGGTTCGAACATGGTCGTGCACTAATGGATTTTTCTATCGAAAAATGTAAATGCCCAATGCCAGTGCTCTCAGACGTTGAAGGTAAACACCGTGAGGAAACTGAAACATTCTAGAACTTGAAAAAAACTAGAAGGCTTTTCGAATAATTCGATAAGCTTGCAACTTGTCACATACGGAATAGTAACTACTGTGCATGTGTCAAATAAAATGTTGGATCTGTCTCTGACTTCCCCCCTTAGACATGTTTAAAGAACTGAGTATCTATAGACCTGATTAGGTGTCTTGTCTATCAAGCTTCGGGAATTACAGTAAGCGTTTTTGTATTGTCTTGTTTTTTTTTAATATTTAGTGCCTAAACCATAGACTTTTCACTAATCAGGAAGCTCTGGAGACACGGAAGGGTTCCGTTGCAATCCTGATCACGGTAATCTGCATGTTCTCGAATAGATAGCATCCAATAAACAACTTTCGTTCGTAGCTGGCTACGATCCATTAGGCTCCACCCACACTACAGCCACTGATACCAGCTTACAGGCTCTAAGATGACGCTGTATTTGCTCAAATCCTACTTCATAAGGTTTAATACAAAATTGTAACATCGGAGTCAAACACATTACTAGATTTCATCTTACTAGTGGTCGCCCACTGGTCGAAATTCAAACTTAATTAATTAGTGATTAATGTACTTTTTACGAATAATTAAAATAAATATTAGCATTCTCCTATAAAATGTTAAAGGTTTGTACATAAATGTTCTAAAAACTATAAGTGTACGAAATTTCATACTCCTCCGTCCAAGCAATTTTCGTAAAAAGGGGTACTAAGCTTTTGCTTCACGTATTAATATTCACGTAGTAATATATAGATTTTACAAGGAGTTGGTTAGTATTTATCTGTACAATAGCCAGATAAGTTTACTATTGATGAGTTTAGAGCACGCGTTCAGTAAAGACTTCTTCAGCTTCTGAAGATAACGATGATGCTTTGGGTTTTATTAAAAATGCATATAAGCGCACTTTTAACGCTCCTTTTAACTAATGATGTACTACCGCGGAACGTGCTTACATTTTAATAATCGATTGTAGATCTGCTAACAATCGTTGAGAAATTCCACAGTTCAATCGATGTCGGCGATAACATCTCTACCAGCTGATGCCGGATTTGTTTTGTTCTTCGTTTTATAAACAATAGATAGAAGCAATCTACTCAGAAGATTGAGTTATGAGACAATGCATGGAATATTGTTATATGGTCAAGGTTAGCGAGGTCCGGTAAAGCTCAAATTCAGCGTGACACTAGAAGCCAGACAAAATTAACATGAGTTCGCAAAGTTTGAAGTTTGCCTGCCTTTGCCTGCTACTATAGAATAAACCCCTAATATTCGACTATTTGTCACCTCGTACCAGTAATAAGGTACCTATTATTTCATAATAAAACGTAAAACATTGGATACGTTTTATGTTGATGCAAACACGGGTATTTTTATTTTCTTTACGACAAATTGCGTATTTTTAAATAAATCCTTAGGAATACGGTATCCCATAGGTTTATAAAATAGGTAGGTATCTACCTACCTACACGTATTTTGTTAATACCATGCAAGTTACAAAACAGAAACGTGGGACACTTAGTAACCACTAGGTACCTATGTAATCTTATAAATACAGTAGGTAAGTGTATTAGCAATTGCATCAGAACAGCCGTTGATCCATCAGATACCATCAGCATCTGAGACAGCATAGATGATCACTCGATTCCGACTCGATTAATTCTGTGACAGCCTCTGACGAAAGTAAGAGTCCGAGATAAGGACGATTACAATGGGATTTCATAATGTGAGTACCTAAGTAGTAAAAGTTGTACCTATACCATAAGATTCTCTCATTAAAACTTGAGCATTATGGTATTAGAAACAATGAATTGTCTGTATTCGCGTCTTATTTTAAAAATAGAAAACAAATTCTAGAGTGTAACGGCCAAAAGTCTGAATCAAATAATATTACAATGGGAGTACCACAAGGGTCTATTTTAGGGCCACTTCTATTCATTCTGTATATTAATGAGATTGTGGTCTGTACACAACGACACAACTGTAGTAGTTAGTGATAAGAACAAAGAAAAGTTATGTGTAAAGATAGAAACGCTGATACTCAATTTACAAAAATGGTTTAATGCCAATAATTTACTATTAAATGTAGATAAAACGAATATTGTAAACTTTTTTTTAGGACATAAACATAATAATGACGAATTAGTTAGGCATACAATTGATAAACACTTTTGACTACTCTTGACAACACCAAATTTCTAGGCATAGACATTGACAGTAAATTCATTTGGAATAAACATATTGACACTCTCGTTGGGAGATTAAAGTCAGCAGTTTACGCAATAAAGACAATAAGACAACTTAGTGACATAAGAGCTGCAAAAATGGTATATCATGCGTATTTTCATTCCATTATGGTGTATGGAATTTTAGTTTGGGGAAATGCCTCACAGTCGAATAGAATATTCATACTGCAAAAAAGAGCCATCCGTTCTATTTTGCTTATGAAAGGCTTAGAATCGTGTAGGCTAATGTTTAAGAAATTAGAAATTATGACAATGGTAGGAGAATACATTTTCCACAATCTGATGTTTGTAAAGCTAAACCCTGATAAATTTAACCTAAACTGTGATATCCATAATTATAATACAAGAAATAAATATAACATTTGTCTTCCTAAGCATAGACTAGCCAAAGTTGGTAATAGCTTCTTATGTATAAGCATAAAATTGTACAATAAACTGACGCCTGAATTACAAAACTCTGATCTTGAATGTTATCGTATATAGATAAGAAATATATTACTAGAGAAATCGTACTATTCTCTAGACGAAGCACTTGCTGGTGACATTTTTAAATGATGAATTTATTTGGAATTTAATGTTGTTATTCTATTTGTAATGAATTATTTTTCTTAAATGTTGTAACCAAACAGTAAGCCCGTAATATTATGGTGTAATATTATTATTAAGTATTTTTGTACCTGACTTTTCAAAGTGTACTGTACGTTTCTTATTGGTATAAATAACTATTGTATTGTGTATTGTAGAAGACCCACAAACTAGAGACACTCGTGAATTTGAATGATGGAAATACTCGTATAATGAATAAGACACTGGTTTTGGAACAAAAACCGGAAAAGTTACCTCTTTATGGTATTATGTAAATGTAAAAAGCCAACATAATTACTAATCGATCTTTTGATGTCCTAGAAACCTGAACATTTAAAACAATAGTGATGGCGCGATAATAGCCACGAGCATCCAAACGGTGCATGTCGATAATCTCGATCTCTGCATTATTGACGAGCTCGACGCCGCTTCAATAGAATATGATGATACACACGCCATTACGGCCTTCCGTCGCTTGTCACAAAGATATTAAATCCGTGATAAATTTCCATTCGTGATGGAACAGTTTTTGTTTTTGTTGATACGAATTAGATAGCTTTTGATTAATTCGTGCCGTCTGTTTAATATCACGTTTTGAGAGCTCTGGTTTATCAAGTCGAGTTCATAGTTAAGAGGTTATTGACGCTGGCTGTGAGATCATTTTTCAGATGTCGAAGCAACGTCGCGTGCCTCAGGCAGGCTCACAACAAATCATCGACGTACGTCTTATCGAATGGGTACATCACTAGCGCTAAATAAATCTTTACTGGACCGCTCCTCAGCCAAATAATATTAATGGAGGGAGGCTAATGGTTTCGAAGACGTTTGAAATTGATCGACTTCTGCATCTCGCGTAAGCTCTATTTGAATGGACTGCTCAGCTGGTATGCTGATTGAATGATGAGGTATTGATTGAATGATTTGAATACGATTTGGATACATTATTGCCTTGTAAATAATAAAGCGCACGGTATTGCGTGCAATAGATATCATACTATCAGACTAACTTATTAATAGAATAACTGATTATAAAAAAGTTGTGCAAAATATTTCCGGTTTCAATCTGATATTATTATCATAAAAAAAACTGTAAGTTAATTGAATAAATACTTACGCTTCGATATTAGGAAATGGCTCGTCGCAGAAAGAGCACCTAGGCTCTGTGTCTTCACGATCCTCGTCCTCGTGCCTTTCTTCAGTCAGTGACCCGTATGTTTCAATAGATTGGCTGCTGAACTTTTCTAATGGCTGGCTGCTAAACTTTTCGGTTGGTAGCAGATGATCTGAAATTAAATACAAATGTTTATTTTTAATTATTTAAATCCAAAAGAAAGAACGAATAGTGCTTGAAGAGTTTGCATTTGTAAGTCGAATATTCGATCTGATTGGAACACCCCTTTCATATCTCATTTCTACTTAAAAGTTTCTTATTAAATCATGTCTTTGAGCTTTTTAGGTTCAACGACATTTGCTATTCAGAATTTCGCTGGTTTATTTTAACCGTCTAAAAGACGTATTCTAACGTACTAACGACGTAGTAACGACGTATTATTTTTACCGTCTAAGACGTAATTCTTGGGTGAGTTTCAAGTCAAATCAAAACAGTCTCAGGGTTTTATCTACTATGCATAAAAAGATAAGTCAGCATAGACCTATCGTGCTAAACTGTCTGCATATTGAGTCATGTAAATCAATAGAAAGCCGGCAGTAACGAACACTTTCATATCAGGACTCGATTGGATTATTGACATATTAAGTTAATTTTGTACATAGATGTTCTAAAAAGGTTACGTGTTACAGAAAAGAAGAACCGAGTAGGTACTTATTCGTTCCACAATTTGAATGGTATGAAAAAACGGAGGTACGAAAGCAGTATTGTGCAAGCACGTATAATGATTCGTTTTAGTATCAATCCTCAAACATATTATGTGTAAAATAGTTTCTACCAAGAAATTTTACAAATACAGTAAAAATAACATACAATTTTAGAAACGGACGGCCATTTTGTGGTCAAGCAGTGATAATATCGCACATTAAAGTTTTTTACTACGCAACTCGAGAGTTTATTCGAGAGAATATAAATACTTTTAATTCGGCACTTTAATATCTCTTTGGTTATGTTCGACTATATTCTCAGGATTTACAGATGTCAAAAAGCATTATTAAGGCAAGTTGTTTCTTAGCTTTTGAAAATAAGATTGATGACAGTCGCATAAATTAAAATTACACCCATTTAACTCGCAAATATAAGCTTAACCTATCATTTGAACAATTCACGACTTCGGAAGTAGAGTTTCTCTGACACACGGCGTATTAATTCGAGTCACGAGAAACCACGCCTAGAATTGTTTTACAGAACAGTATCCGTGATGTAGCAAGGCTGTTCATATTTTCTAGAAGTAGAACTTAAATTTTACTTGACTGGCTAACTGAGCGTCAAAGCTCAGCCTAAGTGTCTGAAAGCTTTAGAGATTCTAAGAAGCGCGTGGAGTATCATCTTTTTTTTGTGGCTAGAGTTGTCCTAGGTACTTTGCTAGATTCTAATCCCTAATTATGGAGGAATCTGAGTTTGCTAAGTATATTTTATTGTGGGTTAACGAAACTATCGAATAGTCACAGTTCTTAGGAGACAATCTTACCATGGACGCACCATGGGGAGGAGCTACCACGTCCTTGAATCACCAACTCTTAAAGAATCTATTTTTTAGAAATATGTAAAAACGATGTGCGCACTCTTGCTTGATCGCTGTTAAAATAAAAGCAATTTTTGAATGGATGTCGTTATGTACTAGCAAAGCGACAACTGGGTTTTCCTTGATTTTTACTTCCTTGTTCAAAGGAAATTCCTTTAGATTTATATATCCGGTACTTGTTTATCTGTATTATTATATTCGAAAGTAAGCTAGATTTTTATACTTCTTCAAAACATGTGTTGGTTGAGATGATGCGTGTATCACTCTTTTTAAAGATCTTTTTCCAATTTGATTTGATTTAGCTAATTTGGAAGATCAATGAGAATGTTTAAAAAAACAGTAGGTTACATTAGCTATAATAATAAATTTGAAATTATGTGAAATTAAATTTAAAAAAGTGACACTTGACTCTATAAAAAACCCTTAAAACCACGTACCTCAAAAAACTTCAAAAAATTTATATCAGGATCCACAGTGATGTCACAGGTCGTAGGTCAACCGTCCATGATGTGTATGATGGTAGTAATGGTACAACTATCAGGCTATATCGGGGGTGGCAACCCCCACCCTACCTGCGGGGTAATACGCTTACTTGACCCAACATTTGCATGGAGTCGTCTGTGCGTGACGATAGGTGACAGTAATTTGATTGACTAAAATAACCGCTGGATGAAATCTGTGAAATCTCGTTTTATGCGATAGGGTAAATTAACAAGAGAGGTATTGTATGATTCTAACTAACCGATTAAGTTACCTGACAATATAATTACTACTAAATAGACGTTGGAATTCAATCTGCATCGTATAAATGAGTGATCAACGATGATGAAGGAGTTAAAAGATCGCCTGAAGGCATACGTCATTGTCTAACAACGTTTTAAAAAGACTGGATTTCCAGATTACTGTCCTACGAAGCACGGAATCGCTTTCATTATATTACCAATGTGGTCACCCATCCAGGTAATGACCTGGCAGAGCGTTGCCTAATTTCGTTGGCTTGTTAGAAATGACTATGTTAACCTTAACATGAGTGCTTCGGTTTTTATCGGAATTATTTTGTTCTCGCACTTGGCTTGGGAGCTAGTATGTGAGAAGGTTCAAAGTGGTCCTTGTGGTGGTATAGAATTAATAAATAATAGATACATAATTAGTAGACAATGCGCACACCATCTAGCCCCAAACTAATCACAGCTGGTATAATTTGTCTGGAGGTTATATAGTATCATAAGTATGTATTTAAAAATATATAAGTAATCTATCAGTTGTCTGGTCACCATAACACAAGCTATGGTTAGTAAATGGTATTGCGTATTGCCCATAAGTATGTATTTAATTGAGCCTGTTATAAAACTAGCGACTTTAACTGTAATTTAAAGATAAATTCGCAAGGAAAAACCCTCATGAATAAGGGTTTGCTCCAACATTTCATTTAATTTATTTTCTTTCGTCAATATATCTTGATATTCCCATACAATTAAGGCAGGGTATTCCCCCCGTGCTTTACAGGGCGGGCGCGGGCGTTAAGTTTTCCCACGGCGTCACCAGATGGCGAATTCGGCGTGCGCGCACCATGACGGTGACTTACCGATCTTTATAATGAATTTAACCACCGAATGAGCACCTGTTGTTTCTCACATCGTTTACTTTTAAGGCCATTCATATTATGGATGTGGTATAATTCCCCAATTCTCACAAATAAATTTTATTTATGAAGTTTACGAAAAAATTTAGTCAAATAAATAATGATATTTATATATCTACAAATATTTAATAAAATTAGAACATACCAAATAATTTAATAATTATTTATTTAAAATGTTTTTATTTGTTATTTTTAAATTACTTAAAAGAACTAAGGTTCTTTAGGTATTAGGTTTAGGTACTTTAGGTTTATAGCCACTAGATAATATGGATAATTTAGATATGTAAAAGTGGAACAATCTAGTACAATTTATCATACTTAGAGGTTCCTACCATGGTTATAAATTGTCCACAAAAACCTTTATTCAAAAACATATTTGCATCAAAATACTCTTCGAATATTGCCGTTATAATTGAAACGAAATAAAATAAAACCAATGATTATTAAAGATGATTGTATATCAATAAATTGGAAAAGAAAATGGACTCGACCTAAACTAAACAGCCGTACTACATTGTACCGATAGGTAATCTCGACGCGCTCTCACATCCTGTGGCCTAGTCATGGCCTAGTGTACAACCCATCAGGTGCATAACCCCTGTCTTGCATGGTATAAAGGACCATTTACATACCCAATACTATAACGGTCCCATAAGATTTACACCTTACTGCTGTGACGCGCCGGCGATAATCGGTGACGATATAATCAGGTATTTAAATATTTATTGAAATTAAGAAGCCATTAACAACTCTTTGAAAATAAATGTGATAAATGTGTGTGTGTGAAATGTCCGGGGGATAAAAAAAAAATGATATTCATTGTTAAAATCGCATCACGGTGTCATCGGCGTCATTTTGTCTCTAAGCATCAAAGTAAAACCATACTTTATTACCTAGTGAATCTAGGTGACGGTTCCTCCTAACCCCAGTTCAAGCAGCATCCGGCAAGAAACTCGTCTGGCCTTAACACTTTTTTGTATGATCCTCGCCAATTTTGTTACAAATACCAAGTCAAGTTGGAGTAGATTCATCCCAAGCTTTTGTCATCTAAATAATCTGATATTTATAATATGCTGTAATTGACATTTTCTGTTTTATTACGTTTTTAAATTTGCCAAACGACAAATCTAACACGTTGTTTGGAACTTTGTTATAGAAGCGTACACTTTGCCCTATAAAAAAACCTGATTCTGATCTGAAAGAAATGTGATAAATTGTATGTCTTCTCGCTTTCAAACAAAACATTGACTGACTAGTTGTGCATTTTTGCTCCAGGCGTGAATTCTGCAACGCATCAGGTGCGTTGTTACCTGTTACCGTTACGCCCCGCGGTCCGAACGGTCGCATTGACCGGTATTGTGCGATTGTGGGCTTGGATGCATTGAAGGTTATAAGTTCAACTGTGAAGGATTCTAGAATTTCATCAAAAACCTAACTGTTTTGCGTGTTTTATTTGTGGACAGTATTTTTACCAAAGAAAGAGTTCTGTTGGACAATTTATTTGACTCTAATATTAAATTCAGCTTAGCCTCAATAGCGCATCACAACTCACTAATCATAAATAATAAATGAAGCATGATCTAAAGTTATAATCAAGATAATAAGTTCAGATTAATTGACCGAAAAAACTGACATTCACTTAAAAATAATCCTAAATTAAATTGAGAAGTCACGAGCGCCATCTATTGTGGACAGAAATTATTCAATTTCGCGTAACATCTAGATAGCGCGATCTAATCTGCAGACAAAAAACAGACTCCGGACCAGATTCAACCCTTAACTGGGGGCGGTGTTATTAAATTGAAATATTTCCATTTTATTGTCCGTAATATTTATTTGATTGTTGAATAAATATGTGATGTTGATGTGGGACGCCGAGCGATTGCGTTATAAATAGGGGTGAGTCTATTGTTGTTGGTTAATTTTTTGATTAATCATTTCGTGTACTGGGGACCGTTGCGATTCTGGAATATTTCAATTTTTGCGTTACCACCGTTGCTCAATGGCGCAAGCGTGTCATGAGTAATCTGTGATGGCTTCTATGAAACTGTCATATTATTATTTATCACTAGGTGCTGCTCGCGGCTTCGTGCGCGTGATACCTACATAAAAAGTAGCCTATGTCCTTCTCCAATGTCCCATCTATCTCTATACCAAAATTCATCAAAATCGGTTCAGAGGTTTAGGCGTGAAAACGTGACAGAGAGACAGACAGAGTTATTTTCGCATTTATAATATTAGTAGGGATTTATATCTTGCTCTATTGATTTTTTAAAGACAGTCCGTCTATCTAATGTGACACTAAAGTATATCCTTGATTTTCTAACCCAAGTTTTATTGATTATTTTTATAAAGACAGTGTAGTATATGCAGTAGGTATTAATTAAATTTAAATAACCAGGAAACAATGATAAAACGATAAAACCTTATCTACGAGTACAGAACTCATTCCTGTTATATATAAAATTGGGTTCCATTTTTGATTACAAAATTTAATGATTACACGTAAAGGAGCTTTACCAATAATACCAGCATACGAGTATATCACGACTCACGATTTCACATCAAACTCAGTATTCAAAAATATAATCTTAGCTCAGAGTTAAAAACGATAATACAATGGCGCGTGCGCCGCCTCGGACAAAGCAACGTCATCAATTTTAATCTGCGACCGACAATTGCACGATGACAAATGTCACCGAGAGTCATTCATTACGCACGCGGCTTTGGAAAAAGGCCCGGCTAATAAAGGGTTAAATTATCGTTGCAGGGCAGATGGATTATGACAGTAATATTACTACTGTGTATTGTAAAATAAATGCAGTTTATTTTTGAATCTTTAGCAATAAGCAAATATAATAATAATGTAAATATTAATTTCGGCCATTCACACATCATCTGGCCCCAAAGTAAGCAGAGCTTGTGTTATGGGTACCACATGAGTATATACTACTTTTATACTTTTTTTTTGTAAATACATACATATTATACTTAGAAACACCCAGACCAGAGACAAATACTTGCAGATCATACAAACATTTGTCCCACAGCGGGAATCGAACCCGCAACTTTTTGCGTCTCGGCCGAGCCTAGGCCCACTGCGTCACAGAGGTCGTCGCAATAGAAAATGAAGTATTTTTGACACCCAAAAAGAAAAAAGAAAAATAAATAAATAAGTTCTCGAATGGCGACTAGGACAGGAAAACTAAGCGTAGGACGACCCCCACCCGATGGACTGACGACATTGTAAAGATCGCAGGAAGTCGGTGGATGGAGAGGGCTCAAAAACGTTCTTTCTGGAAATCAATTGGTAAGGCCTATGTTCAGCAGTGGACTTCATTAACGCTGATATTATGATGATGATGATGATGAAAAGAAAAAAAACAAAATCTACTTTTTACGAGACTGCTACAAATGAGATATCATCTTATCTGGATCGGTTGCGGTGTCTATAAATTATATAAAACGGTCTATAGATAACTCAACTTTATATCTTATGTATCTCTTGAGTCTATTAATGACAGTATGTACGCTCAACATTTCTAGAGGACATAATAATGTTTTAAATTTCACAAAAATATAAAAAGTTACAAAGTAAAACGGTACCAATTTATTATGATTATGATCGAGTATGTATATTATAGTTGTATTTCTAATGCCTTATTTAGAAAATAGATACGAAAGCAAGACTTTATTAATCTTTGTCGCATTTGAATTATCCTATCTCCTCTTATCTAGACTTTAATGTGCTTAAGAGTTTTATTAGATCCTAAAATGTTTTATGCTAATGTCATAAATAAATGCCGAAAAAGCCATCGATCAGAAATGTCATGGAATCAAACCTTGTTTGTATAAATATAGATAATCTATTTAAGAAACAGTATTATGCGTGCGTTCTTGCACTTATTTTGCGACAACATTTAAATGCAAATACGCACCTTTCGATCTTAAGGTCGTGGGTACGAATCTGATCGTGCACTTATATATTTTTCTGTTCAAAAAATGTATCTGCGCTAAAACCTGTACCCTCAAAAGTTGATGGACTGGCATGTCGTAAAACTTATAGAATTCGAAGCCAAGTGCACGAATGGAGCCTTTGAGGAGCACATTAATCATTTCACCACACCGGATCCAAATATCCAGTAACTTGATAAAAAAAGAAAATTCTACTTGTTTTTAATATTTAAGACACAAAATAATCTTAGCCTTGTGTCTTTCTTTTTTGGGTCATTGTGTAGTATCAAGTCTATCTATATATATAAAAGGCGATGTGTGTATGTATGTTCCCTATATACTCCAAAACGGCTGGACCGTTGGCCTAGCGGGTGATCCTGTTTGAGGTTTGGTAGAGATTGGGTCAACAAATCTTAGAAACGGCGTGCGAAGCCGCGGGCAGAGTGGTGTATAAGTAATAAAGCATGTTCATTCTTTCATCCCTTCAATCATTCACTTATTACTTCTAGCATCAAGGAAAATTTAATATTAAGAACATTAAAAAAAATCACTGGCCCTAGTCACCCAGTTACAATAATATCTCGATTCAAATAATCCTTTAGCTCAACTATTCAATGGGCTTTCATAGGTGGCCTGCTGCTGTGACCATCAATCATCTTGTGCAATGTGCCTGACAAATGTTCTGGCTATAACTTATGCCGTGGTTCTGCAAATCGATTCTAATTAGAGATATTTAAGAGTCATTGTACAACTGCATTGTCATTCGGTTCTATAATCGGTCACAATTTACTTGGATGTGGGTGTTTGGAGTCCTCGAACATTCGTGATGCCCAATGTAGTGGTGCGGTAAAATAAATTTTATGTCGAGTGGGAGAAATGTTCGTAAAATTTGTATATGTCATTGTTTGGCCAATTACTGCTCAATAAAAGAACAAAAATAAAAGACTTTTTGTATCATAATCATAAACCTTGTATAAAAACGACTCGAAACTTTTGCTAATGGTTTGTATATCTGAAGTTCGGGATATTTTGTCTATTTTGCGTTTTAGTTAAAACGAACGAAAACTTTTGACCACTGCGTGAATTTAACTATGTGTAAGCACCACTGCAAATAATAATTCGTAGAATGTAAGAACCTACTTAGATGATGACGATGCAAGCGGATGATTATTATTTTCAGCATTTTCCATATGTTACCTTGATGTAGTGTTTTTACAGTACTACAGTATGTTTTCACTAATCATAAGAGCAATAATATGATTTGGTATCTCGTTAATTTCCACAAAAGTATACCCATATTATTAAGGGCTCCAATTAGAGCGCTATTTGAATCGCATTTATCACGCCGGCTGCGACGCCGACACACCGGAAGAACTGCAGGAAACTCCGAAGACCCTTCGTGAACTGACCCTGGCTACATTAACTGGAAATGGTACTTTCAAAGCCAATCAGTGCACGAAAGGAGTCTAAGGCGCATTGAAATTACGGCACCCGTTTAAAATAACTAATGCCACCATAAGAAAAAGAAGACGTCAGCTAATGAACCGTAAACTGTTTAAATTCAGCGTTCACGGTTTATTACTAAACGTAGGTATTTTAATTGTGTTATAATACCTACAATATCATTTGAATAAACTTAAACTGACTAAAAACTTTTTGAAACTAAACAACGGCCTGTGTAAACCTTTTTCGGTAGCTCTACAAGCGGTGACCAACTAAAGAGGTTGATTGATTTAAAAATAATTGCGATTCCTAATGACAAACAATGTTTAACATTGTTTTTTACTACGAACCACAGAAGAACACAAGCTTTATTTCATAATTAGACGCTTTCAGTGGGCACTTCCAGCAGATTGTTGCATTACGAAACGCACCCCCACAATAACACAAGCATATGCGTGATTTTTCACTGAGGGCGGCGCGGCGCGTACGTCGCGATTTATCTAAATTAAATATCGCAACGCGTGGCACCGGTGTGTCCACGCCCTTTGATTTTTAGCTCTTATACAGCATGTGGACAATGGTAGAAAAGTGAAAAATCATCAGCGGGGAACGAGACGTAAAAACTATTTAGTGGAACATTTAAAACCATAAAGACCATTGAAATATAAAAAATATTCCCAATAATATAATATATAATATAAATATTGTATTCTCTTTTAACTCTCTGATGTTACTTATTTACTAACCTATAGTATTATCTGTAGACTCAATCCAAATATAGCTTTTCATTTGATTGTTCTGAAATATTGTTTAGCGAACGCGCATTTTTTTAAAGGTAATATTTAGTGTGTGTCGTATCTCCGCAGACATTCTGGAATCTGAACCCCAAGTGAGGGTAGTTTTGAAAAACGAACTACTTTATACTCGTAATAATAATGCTGGACATGATCATCTGGCCCCAAACTAAGGAAATCTTTTTATGGGTTATGGGAACCACATGACTGATATACTTCTTTTATTTTTTGTAAATATACATTTAATACATAATACACACACACACAAAAAGCACCCATACCGGAGGCAAACATATGTCCCGTGGCGGAAATTTGACCTGCTACCTTCTTCTCAGGTGGGCTTCTCCCTCAGCGCCACAGAGATCAACTTTAATAGACTGTTATTTTTTTAATAAAAATAAGCTTCAAACGAACATTATTTTAAGTATAAAGTAGCTCAAAAGGCCAACTATAACTGAATTAACTATAGCTAATGTTTTTGAAAATTAGCTCCACCTGTACACAGCCCTAGGGCTGATAGGGTCACACGTCACGGAGGGCAGGTGACTCCAATTACAGTCCTGTGCTTCGGACCGTGAAACGTGTGCCCGTGATTCAACGCTACACTTCCCATGTATTCTACACCTACCTACACTTATTATAAAGCAATTGACTTGTAGTGCTATACATGCTATGTGTACGAAGAACATAGTAAAGATTTTCCTTACAAACGTCGAACGATGATCACTCCATCGTCTAATGTTGTACAACCAAAAAGAGGGATATCAATTTGTCTCGTCATAATCTAGGCATGTATCGCAACGTATCCTATAGTACCTATTTCTTCTATCTCCCTCTATCAAACGTCATATCAGGTGTCAGGTGTATACCTCTTTCTTGCTCACACATCTTTTATACATCATAAGATATATCACAAATCACAACTTTTCATTATATATTAAGAGATAATATTGGTGGAGCCACTAGGGCCATTGTCCTTCCAATGTATACATTTTCAATAAAACAGAATTTAGACAATAGTGTAAGAGCGCATATTTTTGTTTATTACAATTGTAAAACTTACTGTTAAGACTTGGCATAGGCATGACATCTTGAAGAGGTAGTGGAGTCCTTGGTCCCAACAGCAGTTCTTGGCCGGGAGGGATCTCACGGATCACCTTGTACCATACCTGAAAATTAAAATCAGTACAAAGTTAGCTTGCTCCTATACCTCAAGGTGTCCGAAATAAATTAAAATACGTGAGTATAGTGTTACCTACTAAGATTTAGATAAAAATGCAAAAATATAAAAAAAAATTTAAGGACATCAAAAATTAACCATAAAATTTTCTGAACGAGCGATATCAGTAAGCTACCTACATAAGTTATACATAAGACCATTACGGAAGCTTTTGACATGCTTATTCAATCTGTCAACAGAGTTTGCTTGACCCTTAAAGTAGCAGTAGTACATGAAGCCTTTTTTACCGACGAAAAAACGGAGGACCCACTCAAGTCGACGCGTATATATATTTTTTTATTTTCTTTTTTATGTATGACCACGCATAACTAAGTTGTCCGATTTTGATAATTCTTATTTTTGACGGATAATTATGTCTCGATAATATTAGTAGGGACCTATCATACATATCAAAAGTATGATAGATCCCTACTTAATATTATAAATGCGAAAGTAACTCTGTCTGTCTGTCTGTCTGTCACGTTTTCACGCCTAAACCGCTGAACTGATTTTGATGTATTTTGGTATGAAAATGAAAATGAAAAAATATTTTATTACAGCAAAAACAGAGTAAATCCTTATAACTATAGCAGTACCTAGTCTAATGGTAGGACAATGGAAACACTCCATGTTTTGGAGCGAACTTATTGTACATAGTGAAATATATGTTGGCTTCCTCACTAGGCAAAGCCTGTATCGAGGAAACCTGTATCCCGGTTATACATATCTTAGCATTATAACACTTCAGACAGACATATTAAGTACATTTATGATTTTAATAACAATGTGGGAAGGTACCACTAAAATATTTAAAATATATATATATATTCTTATACTACATGTACATATACATATATATATGCATATGCATGTATGTATATATATATATATATATATACATACATATGCACACATATACATATACTTGCACATACACCTACACATACCTAAAATGCAAAAATATAACAGCAGCAATAAGAGACACAAATGACTGGATAATGTCTTCTAAATAACGACACTTATTACAGATTCAGTGCTATCATATGACAACGTAGAAAGCCAATTTAATATGATACTTTTTGCTTCAATTTCTGATCTGTTCTTGATATCGCAAAATTTAACTACTGTGTTATATGTGTGTATTCTATTAAAATACCGAGTCGTTGGGCAAAGCTTGTATTGACTAATGGGGTAATGGGGTTGGGGTATAGAGATAGATGGAACCTTGGAGAAGGACATAGGCTACTTTTTATGTAGGTACACCACGCGCGCGAAGCCGCGGACAGCACCTAGTACGTCATATTTGTGTAATCATAGTGCTATACTTTACAGTTTTTTTCGGTTTGCTTATTAACCCCAATAGGCCAAAAATCAAATGGCTTTTAACGCACAAATACGTGGATCTAATCGTCCCATCTGTCAGCTCCCCTCCGATTGACCGGAAACGGGTCACAGTTGTTCAGAACACCGATTTTCTGCTACCGGAAGTTGCCCAACGTTCCACATTCAAATTTTATTGGGGTTGTGTTTAGATAATGGTGAGGGTATTGAGATTTGATTGTGGTCGTTATTTTTTACAGTTTGCGAATTAAATTATGTTGGTACTCTTACAATGATTGGAGCAAACATTTATTTATGAGGTAAATTTTTTAAATTCAATCTATTTTAAACCTTTACGATCAGAACACAAGTAACTAAAACGAATGATAATTAATTGTAATTGCATTATTAAAATTATAATTTTATTGATATTGTTAGTAAATTCGAATAGGTTACATAATTATGCTTTCAATTAAGTTGTATCATTTTGTATCAATGTAATGTTTGTAATGCTATTAAAATAAGTACGTATATTCTTATCAAATATCGATTTGAAATCATATACATGTCATGTAGGTACAATTGGAGTTTCGTGAAGCGAATTTTGAATTAAAAAAAATTAAAAAACATACTTGGCCAGCCAGTAGTAGATGCTGCACGTTGACATCATGCGGGTAGTTAGTTGAGCGCACTAGTTTCAACCAGTTGCTCTTATCATCAGTGCCGTCTAACCATCCACGGACTCCGTTCTTGCCAAGGACCTGTCAAAAGAAAATATCTGAGTTATCAATGTTTTTTAGTTGAGAGGAAGTTGAACCATCACAACCATGGTTATAGAAATGTATTCCATAGCAATATTGTAAACAGCGCCACCTAGTTAATAACACTGGAACTTCTTGAACCTTGAGCTCGTATTCGGATAGAGTAATGACAGCGCGCCACTCTCACTACGTCCATTTATGGAAGCTTTAAAGCTTTTACGAATATTTTCTTTACAGTCAGTTTTACATTGTTTGATTTGTTTAAAAACGAACTAACTAACTAAACAGCAGAAATAATTTAATTACGCAACTAATAGAACGAACCTAGACCATTAAGTTTAATTCATTCGTACAGATATATAATTAGTTGACTGTGACATCTAGCGGCATATAGCGGCAACAGACAAAACGATAGCTTGGACACTGCGGCTTCGTGATAGATGGCGCTATTAGTCCATGTCCCAAATGTGTGTCGCACACCTTGTCCATTAATTTTGCGACCACCCTATTAGCACGGGGATGATTTTAATTCGACTTTGATATATGGTCATCCTATGAATTAAAAACATGATTGTTATTTTTTGTAAGGGTAGAATCGGTAGAGCAGATACATTTGAATTGTTTGTACGTAAAGTTGTATACTTTATTTACTTAAATAAGGATAATACCTACCTACCGAGGTTAGTAAAACATTTTAGGGCGTACTAAACTAAGGTTCGACAGAAAGTGATGACTACATGCAACTTCAATATTTACCGACCTAACATCAAAACAACGATCAATTTTTCAAGCATTAAATAAAACAACGGGGCAATAAGGACGTTAAACATGCTATCAAAACTAGGGTCGATCCACTCAAACCTACAATTTACTACAGACACTTGAACCTCCCTTCTGCATACATTCGATAGAGCCATTATCATAACTCAATAAGCCTCAATTTTCCAAAGAATATCAGGAACCAAGAGGGTTCTTTATTTACATTCACCGTTGAATTAGACGTTTTCAAAAATGATAAATCGCCTAAATACAGGCGCGTTTGAATTTTTAAACAAAGAAAATTGCTGATAACGATGTATCAAACAGTCAGTGAAACAAGGTGCCTAATTCGGCGTAAAATTAAAACACAATACCCACTTTATCATCGCGGAACCAAGAAAAATTACACGAAAATATAAAGAGCATCTGGTGTTCAATAAAAGTGACGTAACAAGTATGGTATTAATCAAAGGAGAGGAGCGAGTCAGGCGAGCGAAGCGAGCAAACCCTCCTTCCGCGTCAGTGGCAAGCCTTCCGCGGCATTTATCGCGTTATTAAAACTTCAGGGTGCGTTACGTAAAAAAGATAATTATCTTACAACCCTCGTCTTGAGCAGGGGTGGCGCACTAATGTTTTTGCAATTTGCACGAGATTTAACGCTCTTAGTAATCCAAAGATAATCTTTAAACATGAATATATTTTACATATCTACGTTCTGAAAAGGTTAAAAGATTTAAACTTCGAATCAAATTGATAAGAACCCAAAATGTGGGTTTTGGGTTTGATCCCCATCCAGGGAAAAACATTTTTAGTTGCACATAATTATATTATAAGTCATGTAGTTCCAATAGTACAAGCTTTAATTAGTTCAGTTAGATAGTGGTTAGATAATAGCGAGTGTGATTGAAAAAGCTCGACCACGGGAATGTGATGCCTTTGATGAAAGTAAAATTAAGCAAAATAATTATGTCAGAATATTTTTTTTAGTTATACACCGATGAGTGTCAGCCCTAGCTAACAAGTCACGGACGATGAGTCGGCGGGTGCCGTCGGCACATGTTCGCAATCCGTCATCGATGGCCGGTCAAGGATGCATTGTGGACACTTGCTACAGGAGCAACCCTGAAATATGGGGGAGAGTGCTGATGACACTTACTGATGACGCATGTAGATCATGCAGATAGCTTTCATAAATCCTTGGAGTTGTAATTGCTGTGCAATCTGGGCTTCATTGTCGTTTCGTTATAGACCTTACAAACCGACTCTTAAACTCGTAATATAGTAGCATTATACGGAGATCATACCGTTTCTTATCTCATCGAAAAATTACCTAATGAATCCTAACGAATGATTTTAGTTTGTAGTTTTAAGTTCTGTCGTTTAATAATCGAATAGGCGAATAGTATGCGTAGCTTCTTTCTAAGTGCTACGGGCGCAAAGTCATATATTTCTAATAAGTATTTTTTTGTATTTAATTTAGAAGGTTGGCTTATCTTAAGGTAGTCATGGTATTCATGGGTATGTCGTGGTGTGGCGGTACGGTAGTGGTAGTCATTTATCATCGTCTATTGGAATCTGCAAGACCAGAAGCATTGCTGATACATTGCCTACCCCAAGCTAGAACAATTTTTTTTAGCTTCTATATTTAGCTTGAAGCGGTTTGTTATATAACCGTGGGTTTCATAGACTTCATAATGATTTCGCAGTTTAATGTCCGCCTACATAACAGCTCTGGAACGAGTGCTGAAATATTATTAAAACGTAGGTCACAATTTAAACGAGCTGCGGGTAGATTCATGTTTCGCGCTCGGAGATCGCAATTTCCCGGTATACTCGGGAAAGCTACAAATGTTCGTGAGTTGCCGTCAGAAAATTACATTACATAAATTTTAGTGATGGAAAAAATCATCGATAGTTTTTTTAATTAAACATCGAAATCATGGAGCTATTCATATATGACCTACATACAAGATTGTAATTAAAAACGCACATAACGTTTATTAAGTAGTTATATTTGTAAGTAATATCGCTTAACGAAACAGCAACAATAGATACTTACCTACTTTAATAAAATAAGCCTATAAATGTAAGTAGTTGTATACGTTATTGATTGAAAACAATAGGTATACAAAGCAAACGTTTTGTGTCCTTTATCTGAATGTAAACAATATATAAACTCTACTGCATTTGTTTGATACACTAATGACTGCTTAATATAAACAACCCGACCACCCACGGCACTAAGTCAGGCTAAGACTAAGTCAACATCCACTATTGATTAAGTCGTTATTTTTTAACGGACTTCAAAAAAGGAAGTCTGTTATGTCTGTTACCTCATAACTCCGTTAAATATACCAAAAGATATATTTTCCGATTGCTCCCATAGAAATTTCATCAAAATCGGTTTGGTAGTTTGGTTTTTAAATCAAAATAGCTGAGAAAAATATGTCTTCCAAGTACAGTAAGTAAGTAAAAACTAATTAGTATTTAGTTACTAATTAGTTAACATTAGTAACTAAATACTAATTAGTTTTTATTTTACGCTTTTGAGTACATTTTTCAAAACTGTAATGTCACAGGAAAGCAAAATACGAAATTTCGTTTAGGTACTTGGAAGACATATTTTTCTCAGCTATTTTGATTTAAAAACCAAACTACCAAACCGATTTTGATGAAATTTCTATGGGATGAAATTTCTATCTCCTTTTTTGAAGTCTTTTTTGACTTCAAAAAAGGAGGAGGTTCTCAACTTGGTTGTATATTTTTTTATTCAGTGATGTTTGTTTTCTTTTTAGATTTCAAAACTTAATTATTTCGTGCATTTTCGATCACCAATAAATACAGTGTATGGCAATGTTTTTATTAAGTACTCTTTATAATTTCATCGATAAAAAATATTTTCCCATCCCTAGCGGCAACTGAAGAGCTTTCCCGGCTTGCGGTGATCACGCGTCGTTGCGCGAATCACACGTCTCGTTTCACAAGATAACAATTTGTGAGCGGTTATTTACCAGGCCCCGCGCGCCGCCTGCGCCAAATTGGACCATGCAGTTGCTTACTATACATGCTTATATATATTACATAGTGTATTCGGTATTTAAAGAAATGTACCTACGGAACAGTATGAAAGAAAAAAATACCACCTAGACTACTATTGTAAACTTATCTATTTCAGAAATATTATGTATTTTCTGTCACTGTTCGTAAATACAGACGTTTTACGATCCAGACTACAAGAACCTAGACTATCGATATTACATTGGTAGATTATAATATCGACCAATCACTCACAACTGAGTCATTGGTCGCATCTCTAATGCATTTCAAATTTTGGTATTTGTATTTTCAAACTTTGGGGCCAGACGATGCTGTGTGAAATTTCCAGCATTACCTTAATTCAAATGTTTACAGTCTACTTTTGTATGGAGAAGTTTACTGAGTTAGGTTCTTTGATATATTATCTACATTCTGAACAAAAAATATTGCATCATCTGTGTTCGTTCAGTATTTGATTGGCAGTCGCCATAATTACTGATCTTGAAGTGATTTATTACTAAATTCTATCGCGCCAAAATAAGTTTTCACTTCTGTCGGCACTCCCGGAGTGCAACCCGATTTATTTTATTTTGCCCACTAGATGGTGTTGAATTGGGTTGGGACCTGACCACAAGACAGCCTTACTGACTAGCCTTTACTATGCGTTGTCATACGTACTTGGCTAAATTATTTATTTTTATCCGTAGGTATTATCTTACCCTTTTTATAACAATTTAAAACACTTTATCGCTTTCAAATGCTAAAGTGCGAACCATGAACTCGAGCGGCAACGAGCGTACCGCGGATCAAATTCACCCTGATATAGATGATTCGAAAGTCGGTCCTTCCATCGATACAATACGTGAATAAAACCCGTTTATCAAAATTTAAGACCAGTAGAGAACAAAACTCAAAGTCAAATCAATCACAAACAATAAAAAACAAACACCCGCCCGTGGGTCCCCGCTGTGATAACCAGACTCTTAAGAGACTGAGAGGAACATGGAACCCATATGTACGCTCACTCACAATCTAAACACTGAACACGATACAAACATTTTTCTTCATCCTATGCACATATTTTTCAACCTCAAACACACAAAAACACAAAGTATATATCATTATCTAATTCATACCTAGGCTTACATACATTATACAACGTCAACACTAAATAGGTCTTACATAAACTTTCATACAAACTTTTATCTGTGGCTGGAGGAGGGTGCCGGGATATAGTCAGGCTCCTAGCGCACCAATATTGTATTATTAGCATGATAAGTTATCTTGTAACTATTTATTTAAGTTCAATAAATTATTATTTGATTTATTTTAATCATTAAGCTCAGCTTTTCAGTCAGTTCTTAATTCTATCAAAAAAGCGCTTACGATCTTTTGTAACAGTATATTTAACAATATCTTTCTATCCTCAAAAGCGAATCAAATTACGGCATACCCAAACATTTCTTACTGATTATTCGGTATATCCGCTTTCTTTGGGTAAGAACGGCCCCTATGTTTTTCATAAATCTTTACTTCAGCGCGACTACCGACGTTTCCTCGACTTGTCTGCTTATCAGGTCAGCATAAAGCATTGCTTCCTGAAAATCTTAACAGCACTTTTATTTCCATGCTTTTTCCCGCTTTCAGACTTCCTTTGTTTTCTGATGTGATTAGATACTGTCTTGTTTTGTAGACGCTGTTTCCGGATAGTATATTTATGTTGGGAATAAAGTCCAAATAATATTGTTGTTTCATTTATTTTTGTAGATGATATTAAATACACGTGAAACAGTAGTACACGGGACGACTCAAAACGATCTATGGATAGCTACACTGATCCAGATCACTGTCAGAAAGCAGCGCCCCCAAGACTGGCGGCATTGCCTCGTTGATTGGTAATGCTAATACGCTGGGCCAGATAGGAGCTAGCTCTTGGATCACGCGATGTCTCTACCGGACGCTGTGAAATAATAAAAAATTGCATCCTGTAGAAGATTCTCGGGATGAATCGAAACAGTCACGGTGCCTCTGTTGAGAAAATAATACGTGAGAAAAATCGGTGTTTATCAAAATTTACAGAACCTATTTTAGTTTCAGTATAAAATATGCAAAATTTAATAAACTAGGGAGTGGAAGAAAGACATTATGTTGTACCGATTCTAACGTTGAATAAGAGCAAGAAGAAGAAGAGAAAGAAAAACATACCTAATATGTCAATACATAGGTCTTAATAGGTCAATACGTAATAGGTCCTTTTAAGTATTGACCTTTCTTCACCCTTAAGTAAAGACCTATTAAGTATGGACCTTGTATGACATGTGCCTGTATTATGTAAGTGTTTCAACCTTTTCTTCTTATTCTTGTTTTTATTCCGCGCTTACAATAGTAAAGATGCTGTTCTATAGCACTAATTCCATATTTGAACGGCAACTTCATAGGTTCAACCATAGATGGCGTTTTTATCAATTACTTATCAACATAAAAGACTCCTTTCGAAGTCTCGTCAATAATTTATCAAGGATTAGGTCCTTACACGTCACCAACCTTTTCGCTCGTATCTGCCGCCATAAATTAACCGTGAACTTCCAATAGCACCGTTCATCTTTGTCACATTATCCTGAACTTATTGGGAAATTAGGAACACCTTACACGGTCACGTTTTGACCATTAAATGGAAGACAAAACGCTCTAATTCCTGACATTCGGGAATATTCACGAACTGCAGCTATCATTGCGCAAAAAAACTTGCAACTCACTGAAGTAACTCATCAAATGTAACCTTATTACTAGCTGGATAGGAGTTATAGTCGAATTGTTGCGGTGTAGTAGGAGTATGATGTCCCATGGATACAGTATCAAAAGCACCCCATTGATTGACACAAAGAGCGGGCTATCGTTTGTTAAATGATCGGTGAACAATCAATGCACCCGATTGTGTTTTGGTTGGTTTTGTTGAGGAATAATATTGTGCTGGGCATTTTATGGTAAATGCCAATATCCCATAAGTATATATCTAGATGTAAATATTAGGTTCCGTATGCATTATAATAATCTTTGCAAAATTTATAAATACATAAATACCTATTTTCACGTTGAATAAAAAAAAAATAGGAAATAAACAGATAGAAATTGAAATTGTTATCTACATTAACAAAATAGATAAATATTTTACACATATTTTAGACGACCTCTGTAGCGCAGTGGGCCAAGGCCCGGCTGATACGCAGAAGTTTGCAGGCTTGCTTTCCGCCGCGGGATAAATTTTTGTATGGTCTGCAAGTATTTGTCTTGGGTCTGGGTGTTTCTATGTATAATATGTATGTATTTACATAAAAAAGTATATAAGTATATTAGTCATGTGGTACCCATAACACAAGCTCTGCTTACTTTGGGGCCAGATGATGCTGCGTGAAATGCTCGCATTATTTATTATTTATATCCCGTTTAATTTAATTCTGGTAGTAGTTCTGCTTTCTGCGCTGTAGGTTGAGGGTTCGATTTCCCCCTAGGACAAACATTTGTGTGATGAACTTATATGTTTGTTCTGTGTCTGAATGTTAATGTATCATAATATATGTATGTATTTAAAAATATATATGTATTCTATCAGTCATCTTGTTCCCATAATACAAGCTATAAGTTTAGGGCTAGATGGTGTTGTGTGCATTGTCCACCAATATTTTTTTATTTTAATCTAACAAAATATAGTGGCTGATTGACATGATGCCTTCTTTATCTTATCGTGTGATTTTTTTCTAACCAGTGTGTTGAAAGGATTAAAGTGTGCATCAGAGGCTCGTTTTGTGCATGGTGACCAATTTACGTAGTAGGTACATAAATAACATGCTCTACTTCATATTTTATTACCATTATTGCGAAGCGCGAGCGAGTCTCCATTTCAGTTTAGGCAAAAATGCTTTCGTATGTCTGTCCGAACGCGGCGTCCGGCCGGCGTCTGTCCGGATGTTCTCCTCTACAGATCGCATTTCTCAACTGATTCTCGTGAACTTTTGTGAGCAAGTTCTTTAACTATATAGATTTATTTCTTGTCGTGTCAGTTTTTGTAAAAAAAAATGGCGGAGATATGGAGGTTGAAACTTAAAAAAAACTTAAAAAAAGTATATATCAGTCATATCGAAAAATGTTCGCGAGGTCTATAGCTAAAAGAGTCACTAGTACACTAGATGGATATACCAGCACAGAATCAAAAACAAGTGAAACCATCGTGGATGATAATGATAAAATACTAAACTTAACAGAGAAAATGAGCCACAGACAACAAAATTGACAGACAAACTCTTTGGGAACCAGAGCGAATCATTCGAAGAGCTCACATCTGTACGCGTTAAAACGGATTAAGTGGAAGATTACACAAAAAAATAAAAAAAAACAGCTACAGTGACAAAGACACCGCTGCTTCGTCACGGTGACAATTGGTTGGATTATTCGGTTATTTTGAACCATTTTTTTGCTTTGCTGCCGTTTTAGTGACGATTGTAGAACAAGGGGAGCTGTGGGTTTAGAATGTGTGAAGTATTTTGAAAATAGTTTATGGGGATATGGACCTTATGTACTCGTATGTCCTTCTTCTTTTTTTCCGTTATTGGTATGTCTTGTTAACAATTTTTGAAGTGAAAACTTCTTTAGGTGCGTTGAGCACTTTTTGGGTGAACAAAAATCATGGAACTCGCGTCATCGTCACCGAACGCTTTCTATGAGCTATATATTCATATATATACATATATATTGTGTATATATGTATGTGTACTTTTTGGGTGAAGAAAAAGCGTGAAACTCGCACCATGAGCTACAATATAACAATATTAGATCATTATATTCTAATTATTCTTAGTTTATAACGAAGTGTTTATGATTGTAGGTCATTAACACTTCTTTACAATCCAATAATAATTCAAAAATATACTACTGAATGTGTAATGTGATTAGAAAACACTAAAACTATCAGTGTTTCTCTACTATATTATGCATGTATTATACTGATAAACCTTCCTCTTGAATCACTCTATTATAAAAACCCGCATCAAAATCCGTTGCGTAGTTAAGATATAAGCATACATAGGGACAGACAGACAGCGGGAAGCGACTTTGTTTTATACTATGTAGTGATTGGCTAAATTGTCATCATATTACACATGCCATTAACGAAGAAGAAGAAGAAATGATAAATGATAAATGACTCAGACCGAACTGGTCCACGTGTATAACATTGTTGCAATGTAAAACTATAAATTAACAGAAACTACTTTTAGTAGATACCCGCTGTTGCACATACGTTTTCTTGCATTCGCAAAAACATTGTCCTCATTCAAAATAGAACGAGATGGCGTCAAACAACTTGGCTGCAGACGCATCAACAATCTGTCGATGGTGCAAACAGTAATAACCTAACCCAATAACTGGTGGTATAACGTTGCTTTCGGGGTATTTCGTTATTTTGTCTACGCGGATGCTGGCGATGGTGCCATCCACCAGCCAAGAAAGACCGTCCAAAACCCAAACAATTTCCTCTAGCCCTGTAGTTTAGTAAAGTGGGAAGGAAAGAACGGGTCAGCGTAGAATGGTGGTTGGAAACATTGTGGCTCGTACGTGCCGTGGCTTCGACTTCGCAAGCTATTATTGTTCTGGCCAGCTCAGATGAAATATTGCCCCACTGTGCACGCCCGCACTGTTTTGCGAATTTGTTGGGGAAAATATTTTAACGAAAGAGACTTACTACCTGTGTGTAAATGCTAAGAAACAAATTAACTTTTACTCAAACCTATAGCTAAAAATTTTATTAAAACAAAACCTAGGTGCCGGTTCCTCCTAATCCCAGTTCAAGAAGAATCCGGCAAGCAACTCGTCTCATTCTCACAAAATTTACAAATTTTCGATAAATACATGGCCACGTAAATAATTACTGGTTGATTGATATATCTAGCAAAATCATCAGTATGAAATAAGCGAAACCGCTAAAAAGATAAAAAGCACCCTAAATATTGTTACCAAACCCATATTGAGGGGAAGCCGGGACAAGTGACAATGACGATATCCCGGAGATAAAATATCCGAAAGATAAATTTCTATCACGTCTGGATTAGCCGGTATTGTGCAACGGTGTAAGATTAACTGATAAGTGTCTACTTGTTAATAATAATGTTTGCCCTCTGTTTGGGGTGATCCGAGCTAGTGTTGAGTTTATGACAACATTCTTATCAAGGATGTCAATGATAGGACAACCTAGTTTGGAATTTTTATTGTGTAGGTACTTATTTCCGATTTTTTAAGAATTTTCAAGAATCCGAGAATTTTTCCTTCAAGTTCACAAATTAAAAAAAATGTTTATTTTTTATATTATATAAATGTTTTATTTTTTATATTTTGTGATATGAAAACAGTTTTACTATTTGTCTACTAATAAACATTTCAAACACATGGATATACAGAATTTTAAGATTCCAATTTTTCTTTACGTGTCACTAGATATGTCGAACCAGTGGGGTGAAAGGATTAAAGTGCCCCACATTGGCTCCTTAAGTGCATTTGGCACATGTCTTTGAACTATTGAAGGATTCCACTGAAGGACGTCAATTAAATGGACAGTCCTGTGTAAACATAAACAATAGAACGTGACAATAATAGCATATCACTTTGATGACAATATGGTGTCACATGAACCAGGTGTCCAATTGACAGAATAGTGTATCAGAGATGTTTGATTTGAGGATTGCGGTGGTACACTGCAGGACAATGGCGATAGTGTAATATTATTATCGATTGATTTTCTCGTCGTTTTCTAATATCTAAAACTGTACGAGTATATCTAAATTGAGTACTCAATTTATTAGTATTATATAAAATGTTATCAACAACCTCTACTTTTACATTTAACTTACACGGTACCTAATACATCAGTTAGTACATAACAAAAAACAAAATGCCCAGCCGCGTCTGGTTTTTGTCTATACGCGAATAACTATAAAACTAGCAACCGGATTTACTTACGGTTTTCACTAATGGACGGAGTTATTCACGAGGAACTGTTATTTATGTATATTTCACCCGTGTGCAGTCAGGGTAGATTGTTAGTATATTATAAATTCGAAAATGTCCCTCCTTGTTTGTTTGTTTGATACTTTTTCGCAAGTAAAACGGACTAAACGGACCTTGATGATATTTTATACGGAGATGGATTATATCTTGGAGATTGACATAGGCTACATTTTATGTAAGTACTCCTATGAAGCCGCGGGAAGCTGCTAGTATTTTATTTAAAAAAAATTACATCGTTCATGAATCTGCTGTTTTACTGCGCGATTGCAAACGAAAGAGAACGAGTTATTATTTTTGTCCCGCAATGTACTACGCACAAAATATGTGCCCACATCACCCATCTGCGCGTTCTTTGTAAGCGGAGATCATACGCGGATCGTATAAATATTATCAACGGTGGCGACAAACACAATACAATAATATTTTTTATTGTTATTACTGCAATCCATGGGGTATGACAGCCGCCTACCATAATGAAGATGTAATAGGGCCGTGTGTATCACTAATCCTTTTCCAAAGGGGGTGGCCAGGGGCTGAAAGGATGTCATACGAATATGACAGATATTTTGACAGTAATGCAACATTGCCACTACTGGTGATGAATGGCTTAAAATTAGCGCTCCAAAATTAAATCCAATTTAAAAAACGTTTCAAATATTCATAACTTATATTATTTTAAAGCTTTGCCCACATGTCAAATGAGAGCTTTAAGTAACAGTGTTGTGTTTTGTTTTTGAAGCTAAACACAACACTGTTCAAAAGTATTACATGCGTAGCTAAATACAATTTTTCACTTTTTACTTTGCTTATAAATTTGTGGTTCTATTTATACCCTTCTATTCTATTTTATATAAGATAAGATCTTTAGTTTTCGTAACATTTTGTCAAACATCTTTTACTTAAAAGTTATTTGATTAATGCCCTGATTAATTTATCACCAAAACAAAAATAGCGTAACGTGCGAAAAATACGAGCTATCATATTTTGTTTGCACGACTTTTTTAAAAAAACACTTCTTCAATTTGCTAAATTTACGTGTTTTAACTAATTTTAAATCCTATGAAAATCAATTCAATAAGGGAACAAATTTACAATTTTATTACACCAAACCTGTAATAAAAAGAATCTACTGAGATTTGGACTTTAGTGTTAGCAAAAAGAGATCGTTTGTTTTTACGAAATTAGAGCCGGACCTGTGAAACAACAGAATCATAACCTATATCGAATAAAATCAATTTCGCTTTTAAAATTAACACCATTAACATATTACTCGTGAACGAACGCTTCCCAGTGAAAAGTCAATCGCCATAAATTATTCATCCATTGAACAACGCAAACAACGATACAATATTCTCCTCTTTAATTCGAAAATTTTGAATATTGAAATCATAATTAGTAATATCCATTACGATATGCCAATTCGCATCAATTCTCCCTTTGCAATAATTGACAATTCAAATAAAATAATAATGATGGAATCTATGATTGACATCTGATGCAGCTACAATATTTAGATTCTTTTGTAATAAGCCAGTTTTGTTCATTAAAAATTCATAGATATTATATGAGATGAGTATTTTGGGATGGGTTTTTAATAACTAAAGTTGTCATTATGACGAATGTAAAATTTGATGATTTATACGAAGATTTTGTATATTTTATTTATTACTTCAGTTATTTTATACAGTCATTTAAATTTCCGTGAGAAAAATATTTGCACATCTCCTCGAGTTAATCGAATAAATTGACAAATAAAAAATTGAAAAGATGCGTTTCGAGAGATTTTATCAAAAATCTTGCCAATCAAGTTTTCATTTGAAGTATGAATACGGTGACATCTCTCTTTGTCCAATTTACCGTTACAGTCGTATTTTTGGTTAAAAAAGCGTAAATTTTGTAAAAAATTGTTGACGGGGGTCACGCCTAAATCGAAATTAGGGTTTGCACGCGAAACCTTCGCTCTTTGACACGGGATGCGTAAAGAAAAGATTTCTTTAACATTTTTGTTATTTTTTTATTTTGATTACCCGGATCCGGTTTTTGAAGATTAGATATCGACGTTTTGGGAAACGGTGGTTAGATAATGTTTCTTATCTGATTGAACAAAGCCACCCCTTTGAGTTTACGAAGACATGAGAACTTCTAACCCTTTTGCAAACGCTGTTTTTTTGCAAGAATCTCATTTTCACTTTCAACCGTTTTATCACAATTCGATAATTATTTCGAAATATATAATAACGAATAAATCTCAATGCAGTATTTATGAATTGTTTAAACAATAATCAACCTAGGTATTATAAATATTGGTACCATCTAGATGGTCAATCTTAGTTTGGGGCTAGCCCCTTTAGTATGGTATATTTGTAAATAAATACTTATGATAGTTTATAACACCCAGACATTGAAGAACATAATGTTCATCACACAAATGTTTGTCCTCGAAGGGAATCGAACCCTCAACCTATGAACTCAATCCTTAAAAAATTGTCGACAAAAAGTTGTAAAATATATTTTGGTATAGAGATATATGGAACCTTGAAGAAGGACATACGCTACTTTTCAAGTAGGTACCACGCGTGCGAAGCCGCGGGCAGCAGCTTATAATATATAAATTGGAAAGTGTCTCTGTCTATCTGTCTGTATGTTACCTATTCACGACGAAACTGCTGAACAAATCTCGATCAAATTGGTAAGCAGATCTTGGGAACAAACATAGGCTACTTTTATGAACTACTACGTGTGCGAAACCGCGTGCAGCTAGTTACCTATATAAACACTTATAAAAAACTTTATATAACCCAGACACAGAACAAACACGTATGTTTATCACACAATTGTTTATCCTGGCAGGAATAGAATAAGAAAACAATAGAATAAATAGAAATAGAATAAATAAATAAATTTATTTGGTACATATTCACACACATACATACATATTATTGATAGGTAATACAGTAGGAACAAGCAGTTAGGAAGGTAAAGATCAATTAGGTAAGTAGGTAAGTAAAGAAACAAAAAAGAAAACACAAAGAGTACAATCCAGTAACATAACATACGAACGAATATGACAGGTATTTTGTAATATTTGTCACTAATGTGACAATCTCTGTCTGTATCTATATGTGTACACTAATAGTACACTAACTGTGATTTAAAAACATTCACTCATTTTCCTGTGTGTGGTATGTCCAAACAGGTCGAATCTCAGCGTTGATGCTAATCTCCTACGAAAGACAAATCTCTCTCCACGTGACAAATGTTTGTATGATTTGCAAGTATTTATCTGCTCTGGGTATTTCTATGTATAAAATGTATGTGTTTACAAAAAAAAGGATATAAGTAGTATATCAGTCATATGGTACCCAATGGGTACCCATAACACAAGCTCTGCTTACTTTGGGACCAGATGATGCTGTGTTCCGCATTATTTATTTTATTAAAAAGTAGCGCTGGTGTTTAAGGTAAGGTAAGGGACAAAAATATGACTTAAGTGCATTTCTGTCATCATGCACTTGACTTAACCAATCTACTAAGCTGGTCTAAGCTTCCCGTTATATGCTCATGCTCGTTGGTTAGCAAGCATCAAAGGATCTTTACGGTTAGTGAATCAGAAGCTGGGTCAGCGCTTGCTCTAACGATGTGGCCACAATTGGCACCTTTACGTTTCCATCACGTACAGTCGAGTTCACTGAGCAATCTGATCGTTCTAAGATCATGGCTGCACTTTGGAGCAAACATATAATTGCTATAATATTACCTTTATTAGCTAATGCTAAGTGCATTGCATTTGTAAATATAAATATTGGTGAACAATGCACACAACACCATCTAGCCCTAAACTAAGAATAGCTTGTAAAAAACAGAAATTATATTAGAAAATAAAATATTATTTCACGGCGTCTGGTAGATACATTGCGTGACTCAAGAGCTGGCTCCTATCTGACACAGCGTATTAGCATTGCCATTCAGTGTCTTAAGAACGCTCTGGCTCTTGACTCAGCGTATTAGCATGCCCATTCAACGTGGCAATGCCGCCAGTGCTTAGGAATGCTGCCCTCTGGCAGTGATCTGGATCAGTTGAGCTATCTTTAGATCGTTTTAAACAGTTCTTTCAGCTCAATTGATTTACATGTATTTTAAATTATTATATATTTTTCTGTACAATACTGTAATTATATTTGTAAATAAGTTGCGTGGAAAGTTGTTTTACTTTATTCACTATACCAATTAGTTTATCGATTTTAAGGATATCAGATAAATCGTTTAGATCCGTAGTTATTTTATCAATAGAAAAATATCATTTTGATCAGATTAACTTGTAATATTGATCGGTTTGAATGATTTTTGGTATACTAGTGGTTGCCCACTGGTCGAAAACTCGACCATAATTAATTATTAATTAATGTATATGTAAATGCATAATTAAAAAAAATATATTTACTGCATTCCTTTTCTATATAACCTATAATATAATATATACCTCCGTCCGCGCAAATTTCGTAAAAAGGGGAACAAAGTGTTTGCTTCACGTATTAATAAATTATCATTGGCCTTAGTTCATCTGTTGAAGATGATTCAGTCAGTCAAGTTACAGAGCAGTTTGTAATGGAACACTTTCTTTCATGGATCCACTCCAGCAAGCAGAGGTGGGCGAAGTTTCTTTTTTCCACTGACGGCACTCTGCCTGGGACTCTGTTTGATAACGCAGGCCATCCCAGGTACCCACACTAACCTCTCGACCTTGCCGATAGGACCCGCAGCAAAGACGAAAGAAATATAAAATATAGATATGAAAGACTAAATGTTTGAAATTTTATATAACGATTTGATTAATATATAGATCTTTGATAATAGAATGACGTATAAAACCGAATGTCTGTGATTACGACCAAACTATCTCACCATTATCAATACAATCCTTTTATTAATTAGGTAATTACAATGATTAGGTTCTCGCATATTAAAGATGCATAACAACTCATAATGTTATTTTTACTTTAATCCTTTCCTCACACTGGTTTGAAATAACTAGTGACACCAGATGAAGAAGAAGACTGTCTAGATTTGAATTTATAAAAACACAAAAAAAAATTGAGAGAAGCTTATTTCCATTATACTATTAAACCTAATACTTACCTAATAGTCAAGGATTGAGAAATTATTTACAAATTATATCTCCTTACAAAAAATCATCACGATCCGGTGAGCCGTTTCTTATTTATAAAAATAATAATAATAAATGATACCGCACATTTCACACAGCATCATCTGGCCCCAAATGGATACATGACTGGTATACTATTTATATACTTTTTTGTAATACAAAAAAAAATATACATGGAAACATCCAGACCCGATCAAATACTTGTAGAACATACAAACATTTGTTCCGTGGCGGGAGTCGAATCCACAACCTTATATGTATGTAAAAGATCTTTTTCTACTTTTCCAATTTTGCCAATGTCAAGTGTGATTGTTTTGATATCTATCGTCAGAAAGTCGCAGTTGATTGTTATTATCTATTCTAAACGTCATCGCGGAATTTCCGAATACAATTCTTTAGATTAGATTCTCGTCGTACTAAACACAATACCTATATTAAATAAAATTATAAAAAAACCCTTTAATTTCTGACAAAAAGAAAACTTAGAAAAGACATGAAAATTTTGTTTCTAATGATAGTGTTTTTTTTTTCTAAATTAATTCTAAGTTAGTTTCTTGCTATTGTTTAAATTTAAATTTACAAATGTTTATTATTTTAGATTATTTGTTTGCTAGAACCCCTGCGCGGGTGAACTAAACACAAAGCACTTAATAATTCAAGATGTGCACTAAACACTATCATTCAATTAACTACACTTACTTATGCTAAAATTTCACAATTTATTGAACAAAATTTTACTATGATTACATAATAAAACAAGAAATAACAAGAGAAAAGTTAATCAATATTTAAAAGCTATGCTACTTCATAAAACGTCATCAAAAATTCTACGAAAAAAATCATTTTAAACAATACTGATATTTACGCATGACAACACTATGTAGCTGTCATTACAAACAATTAAGTTCATTCATTCAATAGCCGGAACTATGTCCGTTGTGCACAATAGTGGTTTGACTACTTCGACTGCAACATAACACCAACAAGACCAACTGATATTTGATGCGTATGCGCATCACAGCTTTGTTCGTCCGATTCGGCATCCGGCATATTGTCAGCCAAATGAGCAATTTTAAGATTTGCGAGTAGATATCAACACAGATCACGCGTGTTGAGTTTAAGATCGAGGTTCTTTATCGTTGCAGATAATTGCTTAATGAGGGTTAGGCCATTCGCCAATTAGGCAAAAATGTATCAGATATCGACGGACACTAAATTGAAATTTTAAAACGAACCTATGTCGACGACTACAAGCTGTTGACAAATTTCGCACACTTGCCAATGATCACGCTAGCTGAGAGAACAACGACTGTCAATTGAGCTCCGAGTTCAAACCTTACGCGTTGTCTTTTTCTGCTAAATAATACATTTATTTTACATTTTATATTACGTCGACCATTTTTATGATTTTCAACTTCATTCCTACCGGATGTCCTACAACCTACAGTCTTTTTTTCCACCTTTAGTCAACTAGGTCTTTCGAAATTCAATAATGTTAGTTATCGTTGGTAATTAATACTTCAATACGAGAAATGTAATTACCGAGCTATCATGACAGCTCAATTCAAATTATCTGATATTGCTAAAAACGATCAATTAAATCAAAAGATATTAGTATATACTAATAAAGATGGTTAGAACCGATTTAAACGACGAGTTATATATAAATATATATATTAGCGGTAAGGCCACCCATTGTATTGCGTTTAATAGTAGTTAGTAATTAATTATCTATCTATTTACGCCGCATATTTTGAACTCGCCGGTACCTAAATCAAACTCTATAGGGTACTTCCTATTGACCTAGAATCATGAAACTTGGCAAGAAATAAGGTCTCACAACATACGTAAAATAAGAAATCAGAAAACTCTATTTGTACTAGTTTCACCTAAAAATATTTGTGATTACAAACTCAAAAACAATGTTCGGTTTTTGCATGGTTTATGGCGAATAATTTGACTAATAGTAAATTGATAGTAAAAGAAAGAAAGAAATTGTCTATAAAATCGTGAATAACGTGATAAGAATTTTACGTGATAACGTGATAAGAAAACCGGCGCCATAAGCCGAACGCTTAGGCTGATCGTGCCTCTCTATCGCTTGTTCCGCGGTCTCGCTTGCACGCTCGGCTCAGACGGAACGTGACCATTTTTCGTGCGTGCAGTCGGCGATCATCGATTTATAAAACGTTATCACGTCAATAAAAACATGATGCTGAAAAAGAAAGTAGGTACGATACCCTCTCAACCGCTACTTTCGCACTTGACCGATTTTTTTAAATATAAAGAGCCTTTTGATAGTACGGAGGCGTTACTTATACCTATCTCATATTGCCTCTGGTTGTTCACAGTAAGTAGGTACCTAGGTACATCCCTGCAGAATTCGCTAGTAATCAGATACTTTTATCGAAATTCGCGTAATGTGGAGCAAGCAGACAATTGACTTCCGTTTCCGACGAGATAACCGCGCCACACCCTCAGACGTTGCATTCAATGCTGATCTCTTAGAGATATCGGATCATCTTTACCTTTGCTAAATACACGTGATTTAAATTTATCATCAATGAATTTAATTGTGGCTACCAAATTAATTTTTGGATTTATTAATATTTCATTTTTGATAACCAAACTAGTAAAGACGGCCATATTTATGTTTTATTTGTATTTTTTATGTATTTTGTCAATCATACCGTCACAAATAAATATATTTCTTTCTTTCTTTTTAATTAAAATGAATTCATTGTTTAAAAGTAGGTTCAATATGGCTTCATAGTTGAATATATTGTGAGCATTAAAAAATAAGGAATAAAGTAATTGCCCAAGACTTAAAAGAATCTCGTTTCCAAATGCATTAATCAATCAAACAACCATATCACTTAACTCGTTAGCTCAAAATAACGACGAGGAGAAAAAGGTCTGCTACTTGAGCCATCAATAAAATGCATGGTTTATTGCATCCCCGACAGATTTCAAATTTTGCCCATAATTTATATGACAACTCTGACACCGCATGCACTCGACTACAAGTGGTTCATTCATGAGTTTTTAACCCTAAATAGAGAACAAGCGCCTTGTCATCATCAACAGAAAAAACTTACCTGCCAAGAATATCTTCGGTCTACCGGCTGAGTTTCCCACTTTCCAGTAAAAGGCCCGTACTTCATCCCATTGACAACAGTCACTCTTGCAAATACCCCATTATTTTTATACATCAACTCTATCGGCAGATTTAAGTCGACGTCACTTCCCTCTTCTTTGAGATCATCTTTTTCCTTAGGACTATTCATGTCGAAACCGTGTGTCGGCCAATCTAGCGGTCTAGATAGATGTCTACCATAGTCTGGGTAGGAGGAGAGATATGTGTCTGAGAGGTTGAAGTCTATAGCACCGTAGTATTCCTTGACGTCTGTCCCAGGAGGCATGGCTTCTTGTTTGATGTGAACTAGGGTGGGTGCGGACTCTGAAGCAGCGGAGTCGGTGGGACTCGGCGGTGGACTGACGGACTCTTGTCTGTCCGCTGCTGTCGACAAACAAACAAACACTGTTTTATAACATTACGTTTTATAGATATGATATCTATATCGGGCAGTGGTCATTGAAGTTGTTGAAGAATTTATTGTTGATTGCATGTAATACTTAGAGCGTAATCAGAGTAATGATTATGTAACGTACGAGTTATTTGTAAAGAGATTGTTTGTATGTTATAAAATTATAACCTTAATATTATTAATTTATCTATAGTAATCCTATTATTATTTAGTATGGTCCGGTTGTGGAATGCCGAGGTTTTCCCGGGGAAATACAGTATGGGGTACCTACTTCAAGAGGGGAGTTAATAGATTTCTAAAAAGTCGGCAACGAGTATGTGATGCTGCTGGTGTTGCAGGCGTCCATAGGTTTCGGTGACCGCTTACCATCAGGTGGGCCGTAAGCTTGTTTGCTACCATTATGGTAATAAAAAAAATTACACCACCATTTATGTATATTGTGTTTGATACACAAAATACATAAACGAAGGTGTAATTTTTTTTCGTTTTTTTTGGAAGAGATCGCTTTTAGCGATTGTTTAATAACATATTGTGTTCTTGTTATAAATGCAGAAACTGGCGTCGAAGTTTCGGTGTTTGTTTTAAATGTCCGCCATTATTAATTAATTTATTTATTCGTTACCTAATCACGTAATAAAGGCTGAACTGATTTAGATTAAACTTATTATAGATGCTATAGACATTATAGATGCTATAGACAACGCAGGCAACACCACGGACATCAGCTAGTAAGTAATATTTTTTTTTGAATTCTACTTCAATACGTAATTTTTGGATCATTTTTTTCCCAATAGTTTTGTTATTGGCACACCTGATCTGCCGGCGTGTTTCTGCCAGACAAAAAGCATAAAATGAAGAAGCCTTTGCATTATGTCTCATTTCCGGTTCGCACAAAGCGCTTCCGTTTGTCTCTTGTCTCTCATCAATCCCCACCGAATGCAAATTTTGATATCTTTTCTTTTTTTTTCGTTTATTTTTGTTGCTGGTTCAGAATTGCATTCCAACAGCAGCGATTATATCTTAGACTAGTTTGCGTCTGCGATATTTGTACATGAAGAAGTTACTGGACCGCATAATTATTGTAAAGTTTATTTTGTAAGACACTCTTGTAAACTTCAGGTAACGTACCTATTACTTAACCATCATTTGGTTAATATATGATTAATATATGATTTTGTCATATATTCATTTGGTTAATTTGGTTTGGATAATATATGATTTTGTCAGTGATATAAAAAATATATAGAACGATGCATATAAAATCATGGTATACTAAATAAATAATAAATAATGCGGGACATTTCACACAGCATCATCTGGTCCAAAGTAAGCAGAGCTTGTGTTATGACTGATATACAACTTAAATACTTTTTTTTGTAAATATTATACACAGAAACCACCAGACCAGAAACAAATACTTGCAGATCAAACAAACATTTGTCCCGCGGCGGAAATCGAACCCGCAACCTTCTGCGTCTCAGCCAGATCTTGGCCGGCTGCACCACAGAGGTCGTCATTATAAAACTCAATTAAAAAATCTAGAATACTTTATTGAATAAGACCACAAGGACCATTTTGAATCATCTTCTTAGATGCTGGTCAATCTAGGTGTCGGTTTTTCTTAACCCTAGTACAAGAAGACCCGGCAAGAAACTCATCTGGTCTCAACGCTTTTTTGTGTGATCATTGCTAATATTGTTGCGGATGCCGAGTGGAGTTGGAGCAGATCATCTATCATCCCACTCTTTTTTAACCATCTAAATAATCTGTTAACCCATTGAAATGCATAGGTCTAATAGGTTCTCTCACTCTCTCTTTTGTCTTATTCTATAGCCTTATTTGTTGTACACACAGTCGATAACGAATTAGTTTAACAAACGGACTAATGTATTTTTTACTTCATAGAATATCTACTTATCGATTTACGATAAAGCTTCATTCAACGCCCTGATGCGACCATTATGCGCCGTAAAAAATATGTTTGAACAAGAATTATGACAAAAGACAAACACCATAACGTGTTTAGCGAAGGAAACAAATTCATTTAACAAACGCGATGCACGCGTGTCATCAATAAACGACCCCCGGACAAATACAGCTGAAAGAGACACTCCATAAATCATACCCACCCTATTACGACTAATATACTTGTTAAAACAACCCCTATCTTGTCCATAAGTCTTCTTCAGCACGTGGCATTGAAAAAACTATATAAATTAGACGCTTGATAGACCGCTTAAAAGAAATGATAACTTAGCATAACAAAAGTGTAATGATTCTATACGCAGGATGTGCGTGAACGTGTGTATTCAAACCTTTTTGAATGAGCTACGTTCCTTTTCACGCACTGTTGCTACGCAGTTTCACCTGTCACAATTTTTAACGTTCCTTTCCATGCATCCGAATGAGTCGTCTTCGAAATTTGAGTTGCAATAAAAAGGTTATATGATAATTCCATATTCAAATGAAGCATCGCAAGGTCTGCTGGACGCTTTTCGACTCCGTGCGTGGACAATGCGGACGAGTTGTCGTTAAATCTCTGGTTTCTGTAGAAATTCGCGCCAGATTTAAAATAAGAACGAAGTGGACAGGAACTGGCATAGAGCTGAAGCGTTTTACAGAATTTTTTATCAAGAAATATATTTTAGTTGGTACATATTGAATTTTTTTACTTTTAACCTTAGATCAAAATAGACATCTCACATATTTATTAAGATAATTTTATCATTATTAAATCAGTAGAGTAACGATTTAGTTATAATTCAAAAGATTAATGATAAAACATGATAATTTACGATGACTAAAGAGATATTATGAACATTGGCTGCATTATATTTTGTTCCATAGACCCCACTGAAAGTCAATTTCACGAGTTAGACACGGCGACTGACAAAATGCATTTTACTCTGTCACCGAGAGTTCACGGCCCGGCTCATGTTGACTCATAAAACATCAATAAACGTTTCAAAAGCCACAGTTAATCCTTCAATAATAACTCTTGTAACTTTAGCGTAAGATTTGAAATAGCTTGGGATGGTCAGAGTGGCTAACAAGGCGTAAAGTTTGCACGCCTCATCTCATCAAAACTTCAGTCGGTTCATTTGGTGCGAGACAATACCACATTCGTGGAAACCTGCACTTTCTAACATTACCTATTAGTTTAATGGGCGAGTATTCAAATCTGGTTAAGCTTTGATCACCTCCGGCTTGTGATGCAACAACCACATAATGTACATACTCACCTATTTGTTATAATAATAAATATTGCCGGACATTTCACACAACATCATCTGGCCCCAAAGTAAGCAAAGCTTGTGTTATGGGTACCACATGACTGAGACCACATATACTTTTTTTTTGTAAATACATATCATACATAGAAACACTCAGACCCGAGACAAATACCTGCAGATCATACAAACATTTGTCCCGCGGCGATAATCGAACCCGCAAACTTCTGCGTATCCGTGTAGATAAAATCCAATTAAATTTCTGTATTAAAAATAGTTTTCATTTGACTTATGTAAATGTATATAGAAATGAAAAATAAAAATCATTCGGTATGTGTAACCTAAAAACAAGATAATAATAATAACAAATTTACAACTTACAACTGTAGGTATTTTTCGGCAAGTCGGTAATAAAACTGTTTTCATAAAACAAGGATAAAAAATTGTAAAACCACAATAACCTAATTTATTATCCTTCAAACTACATTACATTGAAACCATGTAAATAAAGGCAAAAATAAACAGACTAAAAAATCTTAAAAAACTAACCGCAAAACCAAAGAAAATTAATACATCGATAACACCTTAGTGTCTTGTAAACAGATTCTTGCATCCTCAAAGTATTTATATAAACATGGATTAGACCAAAATGTTTATAACCTTGCCGTCGGCAACCGACAATAGTTCACACTCCTCTGAAGTCAGCAGTTAAATACCATAATCAATGTTTTGGGATCATTTTGGGTCTTTTCGCACACACTTATTAGATCCATGAACAGATAACACTTGAAAGGAACATGCTAGTAGAATGTTACCACAGAAAAAATATTACTATGCTTCCTCTTCTTCAGCCACAAAGGATTAAAATGCGCCTCAGACGCTCCATTCGTGCACTTGGAACATGTCTTTGAACTTTTTAGGTCAAAGTCTAAATCAAAGTCTTGACTGGATTCGAACCCACGACCTTGGGATCGGAAGGAAGGGCCACTACTACTAGACCAGCCGTGCTTTAATAAGAATGCTACCTCTTTGACTTTTAACTCCAAAAATTTAGTATTGCATTAGATTTCATACCAATTTAGGGTTATAGTAATACATAATATAATAATAACAAATAAATGATGCCGGACATTTCACACAGCATCATCTAGCCCCAAAGTAAGCAGAGCTTGTGTCATGGGTACTACAAGACTGATTTTTGTATATACATACACATAAACACCCAGACCCGAGACAAATACTTGCAGATCATACAAATATTTATCTCACGGCGGGAATCGAACCTGCAACCTTCTGCGTCTTAGCCGGACCTTAGTCCAATACGCCACAGAGATCGTCATAATATGTCATAATAAAAATAAAGGTGGTAACAGATTTAAACAACTCATTAACTATAGTGTGTTTATTAAATAGATTACCAATTGTATGAAAGAAACCTTTGAGGCGCTTTTAAATCCTTTCACCACACAGATTTGACATAACTAGGGAAAGAAGAAAAAGATGATTCTATACAATTAATTGAGTTTTTTTTTTTATTATCATCAATAACCGTTTGATCACGATCTCGCCTGCTGTTAAGCGACTGTGGTCGACGATGGGGCACGCAGGTCTAGAAGACACCTATTTACTCGAGACTTGAAGAGACCTAGATTGTAGTTTTCAGGGAAGATAGACGACGGCAAAGCATTCCAATCCTTGGCATTATAAATATGGAAGCAAAGCGCTTTGTTCGTAAGGGTGGTAGACTGCAAGGTATGGGTGTTTCTATGTATAATATGTATGTATTTACAAAAAAAAAGTATATAAGTAGTATATCAGTCATGTGGTACCCATAACACAACCTCTGCTTACTTTGGGGCCGGAGAAATGTCCGGTATTATTATTATTATTATTATGGAGCGTTACGTCTGCTTGTCCTGTTGTGTGAATAACGTTTTCATACATTCCCTTCTGTCTACAGAAAGGATATAATTGTTTTATCTGACTATTGATAAAACAACAACAAACAGATCTAAAAAACCCAATTTATAAAATTAATCCTCAAACTGATACGAAATGCGCGCTTTATTTTTTATTATAGAAGGTTCGAGACAAGATAGTTATTAATTGAAATAAATGTCATAATCCAAAAAACGTGACTAGATTACCAATGTTTTATCATAACAAATGATAGGATGTGATATGATGCCTAATGCCTACTTATAACTAATCAAATGATTATGTGATAATCAATAAATTTATCTACCACTAGTTATATGTAAACAAAATATTAAAGAAATAATTACAGAAATGTACATGAATTATATACAATTATATATAATACATGTATAATAGATATAATGCTCAAACAGTTGAGATATCTAAGGACCGTTTAAAAAGATCTATAGATAGCTCAACTGATCCAGATCTCTGCCTGAGTGATACGCTTAGCCAGATAGGAGCTATCTTTAGTTATATAATGATATTTTGCTTGTAACTTAATTCACGATATTCTTTTCGTATTGCCATTCAACGTGGCAATGCCGCCAGTGTCTGGGAACGCTGCTATCTGACAGTGATCTGGAACAGTTCAGCTATCTATAGATCGTTTTTAACGGTCCTTAGATAACTCAACTGTTTCACATGTATATTATTCTATATAAATGTATACATTTCTGTTATTATCTTTGTAAAAAAATATTCTTAATTTCATAAATCCATATCTATATTAATGTTTTAAATTTAAAAGTATGTCTGTCTCTTCGTTTGTAACCTTTTTACGGCTACACGGCAGAACAGATCTTGATGAAATTTGCTAAGGTGATCTTATCTTGGGGAAAGATATCCGCTAGTTTTTATGTAGGATCCACTCGTGCGAATCCGCGGGCGCCTAGTCTATATAATAAAAATCAATTGCTGTTAGTTAGTCTCGCTAAAACTCGAGAACGGTTGGTCTGATTTGGCTAATTTTGGTTTTGAATTAATTCTGGAAGTCCAAGGAAGGTTTAAAAGGTGAGTAAATATGAAAAAAATGCTTGCTTTTTTATTTATTCATTCTGAGGCGGTACGAAGTTTGCCGGGTCAGCTAGTATATTTATAATAATATAGTCATAATAGAATTGTTAATAATAAGCTCTAAGTCTTTTGTCAAGTGCACAGACAGAGCTTCTGAGGCACTTAGGAGGAATTGGCACCTTAATTCACCTATTATGTAAGACGTTACAAAGTGAGCCTTGTGATTAAATTGAATAATGTATCTTTTGACTTTTGACATTGACTTGACACTATAATCCTTGCCCCATACTGGTTCTAGTGACACGATAAAGAGAATACAATTGTTTTGTATAAAGATACAAAACAAGGCTAAAGGTAAGGTTTTTTTAAGCTTTGCATTTATTGTAGGTACCGATAAAATATGAAGGTACTAATAGCACTTAGGACTTCTGCGGTTTATTTCAAAGATTATTAGGTACTAGCTAACTAGCTAGCCCCGGCTTCGCACGGGTGCACACGTGCTGATACTAATTATATTTCAGAATGGTTATCCCTAAGAGATAGACCTATACCATCGTGGACTTTTTTATATTACTTTTTAAGATGTACAATACTGTAGTACATTATTTTGATTAATCTCGTAGGGTTCAGCCAGCGTTTGCAATGTAAGCGCAATAAAAATGAGTTTATTTACGACACCACATTAGAAACCTCTAAATTTATTAGTGTTTCACTAATATATTACGCATGTATTATACATATAAACCTTCCTCTTAAATTATTCTATCTATTAAAAAAACCGTTGCGTAGTTTTGAAGATCTAAGCATACATAGGGACAGACAGACAGCGGGAAGCGACTTTGTTTTATACTATGTAGTGAAGTACCTATATATTATAAAAATATGGTATCCGGTAGCAGACGGAACAAAAGACGCGAACAAAATCTACTTTTTTGTTAGTATATTTTATAGACAGTAGGTAATTTTTAATTTAATTATTCGTATTAATTAATACAGATTAACAACCTTCAAAACTCATTATCAGAGCAGATTAGGAAGATATAAATTTATTGGGGTAAAACCAAATTAATCAAAGATCATCACTTATTTGTTACATAAGCTACTGATAAATCTATTTTGTAATTAATTTATATACCGATTAAACATTAAAAGGTGGAGACTCAACTGGCCGGCCTGTCAGCTTAGTTAGTAGTAACTCTGCCTTCTAAGCTGTAGGTTGCGAGTTTGATTCCATCCCAGGATAAACATTTGTGTGATGAACATAGTTGTTTGTTCTGTCTGGGTGTTATTAACTATTATAAGTTTAAATTTAAAAATAGCTAAGTATTCTATCAGTCATCTGGTCACTATAATACAAGCTATGCTTTGTTTGGGGGCTAAATGGCGTTGTTTGCAGTGTTACGAATATTTATTTATTCTAAAATCAGGTATTTTTTATGTTGGTTGTGGTCACCAATTATGATTGATTTTATTAATCTTCTGGAAGACATGAAAATCTAAGTTGAAGATTTCTTGGGATTTTTTATGAATTACATTTGTTGAAATTTTTTGATTATATTTATTCGATATCACTATAAATTCACAGTTAAAATAATTACCGACGAAACGAAAACCTGCCTCATCTAATGACGGCTTAACACAAGCCTCTACGCTTTCGTAGAGTTCGTAGCAATAGGCTTATATTAAATTTATTAAAAATTTCATCAATGTCAAATACAAAGTTTACAACCTTTAAAAAAACACCCTATGCATACTTAAGTATAGTACTCACCGGACATCTTCAAATTAATTTCCGTATCGTTCAACATATTCGAAAAGTTCAACATATCGGAAAATCGTTCATGATCACAAATCAAATAAACAGTTTCATTTATTTATTTCACTTAAATATATATTTCTTTTAAAAAATAGATAATAAAAAACACTGATTTTAGACTCATCAAATGTGTGTTTAATGAGTGGAGCGTTCTCGCGTACGTCTCGTGCGTGACAATGCGGCTGTCGTAGATAGGTACGACGTCAGCGGCTAACGGTGCCAGAGTAACGAGAGCCACGAGAGGAAGAGAGCAAGCGCACTCATCCCTAATCCCGAATCACCCTCACCCTACCCCGCGCCCCGCCCCGCCCCTACACCCCTCTCCCTCGCACAGTCGACAAGGTAACTCAAAATACAATCTATTGAAGCGTCATTTCGGCTGCGGAAGGTAATTTAACATTAGGTAATTTTGTGCTTCATTCAAATATAACACAAGCTCTGCTTACTTTGGGGCCAAATGATGCTGTGTGAAATGTCCGGCATTATTATTATTAATTACAAGGCATTTACCTAATCAAAATATACGTTTTTTTATTCATGAAACGTAAAGGTATTTTAAATAATTTATTTACTGAAATTTATTACAGATATACATAATATAAAGCACATGTGAAAAAGTTGTAATATCAAAGGTCGGATTAAAACGATCTATAGATGGCTAACTGATCCAGATCACTGCTAAAGGGCAGCGTCCGCAAGACACTGGAGGCATTGCCAAGAGCCAGTTCTTGAATCATTCGATGTTTCTACCGTGAAATCATTTTTACTCGACTCCAAAAGGTTTAAATATGTAGGGCCTATCGAATTTCTCAAAATGATTTTTTAAATCCGAGATGATTACTTTATTGATAATTTCAAATAGCTTGCAAAATATGGGTCTTTTAACCACACAATAACAATAATGTGTTGAACTGTTGTCATCATTGACAACAATAATTACGTTTTAAAAAGTAAAAAGATAACCGACTTTATTGGATACAATTTGAGAGCATAAAATTATATTATTTTGAAATTTTTAGTGGAAAGTATAGATATGTATTTTGTTTATATTATGATATGGGTAGACCAACTAAACGCACTGCTCTGCACTGCAGGTATCGAAAATATCATCGATGTATACAATTTTTAGATTTTTGTTGATACTTTAAAAACCGCTTGACCGATTTAGATAAAATTTAAATAGGACCGCTTGAGAAGAATACCCTTTGAAACAAAAAAAAAATTGAAATCGGTTCAGGCGTCTTTGAGTAATCGGTGAAAATAACATAAAAAAAAAATATTCCGACGAATTGAGCACCTCCTCCTTTTTGATAAAGTCGGTTAAAAATGACAAGGACAAATACTTTACGGTCACACTAGCCAATAGACTGTTTACCTATGTTTAAAGAGAGCTTTCCGTACGTACTTACATATCTCATTAATATAGAGACAAAAGCGAAATTCAGCATCATAAATTAATAAATATATATGTCAAATTGCAATAAAATATACCCAGAACCCATTGTCCCTTCAACACCCTTGCTATACGAATAACATTTTACATCGAGAGCTTAAACAATAGTTCTTCAGTTATCGACAACCTTTATAACAAATCATCGGCAACACGACCAGGTAACCGAGACCTTTGACATTTCCTCTACTCTCCCATATTTTAGCTGTTTGTAGTCAAAACTGCGGGGCAGGGAAGCTTAAGCTTAAATGGTCGAAACGAGGCGCCGATTAAGAAAACAAACCAGCCAGCCATCTTATCGCATCAAATTAAATACGTATCGACCAACACTTCAAAACAAGTTTAAATTTATTAGGAGCTTTCTAGAAGTCTATTACGAGCAAATATTATGCTTTTAGGCACGTGTTATGTTTATTTATATACAATACCTATAGTTTTAAACAATGTGGTCATATATCTAGTACTTTATTTGACACTAGCTTTGACTCGTTGCTTCCCGTGGTACCTTAATTTAAAAGTAGCTGACATCGTATTCCAAGTTTCATTCAAATATGTCAGTGGATGGAGAGGGCTCAAAATCGTTCTCCCTAGAAATCTATTGGGGAGGCCTATGTTCAGCAGTGGACTTCTTAATGGCTGATATGATGATGATGATGATGTACTTACAGCGTTATTGAACCGCAAAAATCAAATCCAGTCGTGTACCAATTAATTTTTCAAAACAAAAATTGTATGTGCGGTATATCAGTACATACAATAATTGTATGTGCAGAAAACCGGCGTGTCATAGAGCCTTAAAATTCGTAGACATGTGTCACGGAAGGAGTTTCTAAGGCGCACTGTAATTTATTCACGATATTTCGAAATAATTAGTAACACGATAAAAAGAGTAGAATAGCAAATTAAGATGTTATAATGTGTAATATAAATACCAATTGGTTCCTAGGTAACCTACAGTTTCAGTATAAAACCTATATAGAGCTGAAAATAGCTCTAGAATGCCAAGTGAGACGGCAGATCAACGAGATAACGCTCGAGATCAGTGCTCGGCGATGCGATTGGCCGACGCGTCGATAGGGCGTGGCCCGCTACGGATGCACCAATGGGATGATCCCTAATTATCTTCGTCTTTGTCTGTCAAAGGATTCTGTAGATGTGAGCGGGTGGTTTGATAAGTGCCTCGATGAGTGAAAACTTCTAACCCCCGTATACTCTTTGTTTAACATTTCTCAAAGTAACAAAGCATTTGTAAATTAATTATTTTTTCTTGTTGTTATTTTATTATGTCATTTTAGTGGAATTTTATTTAAAAAATTGTATCTTCTTATCACGAGTGTATGCAATTGAATTTAAAGTGTATTCCTTTGCAATTCGACGGACGGTCCGCGATGACGTTTAGATTAGACAAATTACGATCGACTGCGATTGTGTGACGATGACAAAACAATCACTTGACATTGACAAAATAGTTTGACGACCTCTGTGGTGCAGTGTGCCAAGGTCCTGCTGAGACGTAGAAGGTTGCGAGTGCTATTCCCGCCGCGGGACAAATGTTTGTATGATCTGCAAATATTTGTCTCGGGTCTGGGTGTTTCTATGTATAATGTATGTATTTACAAAAATATATACTTAAGTAGGTAGTGTATCAGTCATGAGGTACCTATAACACAAGCTCTGCCTACTTTGGGGCCAGATGATGCTGTTTGTAATGTCTGTCATTATTTATTTATTTATTCTCTATAGATAGATAGATGCCATTATATAATGAAAAGCATTGCCGTATGCGTTTCGCGTTTTGTCGAATGCGCGCGCGCGAATTTCGTACATATTTTTTTTTATTAGGAGCTCAAAGATATTTGACCAAATAATGAATAAACCTGTAAGCTATTAATGACAATAATAAGTCCTTACTCGTAATAAGTAGGTACTTATTCAAATTCAAACGACAAATAAACTGTACCTATCTGAAACCATCAAGTCGTAGAACCTAAAAAGTTCAAAGACGTGCCGTGTACACGAAAGGAGCCTCTGAGGCGCACATTAATCCTTTCACCACACTCGTTCGAAATAGCTAGTGACACGATAAGAAGAAGAAGAAGATATGCAAAATGTGTGCATGTGTCAAACTATGTTTGTTAGAGGCACATGCCTCTGACTACTCTCTTGGATAACCTTAAAGATTTAGGGATCTATAGCGATCTAAGGAGATGTCTACCAAGCCTAAGGATTACAGTCGGCATGTTTTTTAGGGTTCCGTACCTCAAAAGGAAAAAACGGAACCCTTATAGGATCACCGCCCGTCTGTCTGTCTGTCAAAACCCTTTATCTCGGGAACGCGTAGAGGTATCGAATTGAAATTAAAACGATATACTCAAGTCTACTTGAAGCTGTGAAAAAATCAAACTGCTAAGTTTACGTAAAAAAAGATACGACCGTTTATGCCGCAAAAAACGTATATTTCGACACTCTCAAGGGAATCAAAATTTATAGGATATTTTCCGTTGACCTAGAACAATGAAATTCGGCAAGTACCTAATACCGTATTTTACTACACTAGCGACCCGACCCGGCTTCGCACGGGTGCAATGCTGATATACAACGTTATCTAAGAGAATAACTAAGAGACTAAGAGATAGACATTTACCATCGCTGACTTTTGTGTAGACCTTTTTAAGGTGTACAATACTGTAGTACATTATTTGGATCTATCTCGCAGGGTTCAGCCAGCGTTTGCAATGTAAGCGCAAAAAAATGTGTTTATTTACGACACCACATAAGAAACCTCTAAAATTATCAGTGATTCTCTACTATGTTTTATACATATAAACCTTCCTCTTGAATTACTCCATCTATTAAAAAAAACCGCATCAAAATCCGTTGCATAGTTTAAAAGATCTAAGCATACATCGGGACAGACAGACAGACAGCGGGAGGCAACTTTGTTTTATACTATGTAATGATGAAGTATAGAGAAAAATCTGAAAACTATACATTAGTAATTAAATCATAAAAAACTTGGTCTTTATGCAAGGAACGGCGTTCCAAATTTTGAATTGAGTAAACCGTGTCATGTGGGGTATCCGGGGTTTGAATTGAATTAACCGTGTCATGTGTCGATGGACAATGCACACAACGCCTAACCCCAAACTAAGCATAGCTTGTATTATGGTGACCACATGACAGATAGAATACTGTTTAAATACATAATTATGATGTTTTATTATACCCTTATACATAACAAATACGTAAAGAATGAAATTACATCACAGAAATGTTTGTCCTAGGAAGGCATCGAACCCAACCTACGGCGCAGAAGACTACCAACTGCGGTGACAGTCCAGTCAAGATGACAACATTGCAAATCTGTCAAAATGTTACTTAAATATAAATTTATCAAACATCTATTTATTTTTTCATCTCAAGATTTTCCTCAATATTCATTTAATGTCTCGCATACAAGGCTGTAAGGAACTGATAACGAAATTGATTAAAAATTCCTCGTTTTTATCGTGAAGGTGACAACTAGAATTGATTTGCGACAGACACGTATGATAAATTGATTTATGCATCTGTAATCGATTTTATGACGGAGCTGGTTTAATTGAAAGAGTCAGAATATTAAGTGTTTAGTAGTGTATAATGTGTTAGAAAGTGTTTTTAACCGACTTAAAAAAAAGGAAGAAATTCTCAATTTATTGGAATCTTTTTGAAGTGAAAACTTCGTTACTAAACGCGTTACCGCGCCAGTCTGTCTGGCTTCCCTTTCTGTCACGCATACGGCAGCGGTAGGCAAGCTCCTCCTCTCTCACTCTAATCCACAGCACTAGTTAGATTAGTTTATGTCATCACTTCTGTCGGGCGGCCCGAGACGCTCACGTTTTTTTTATGTATGTTTACCGATTACTCAAAGACGCATAAACAGTTTTTTTTTTTTTTGTATTTCTCAGGTGGACCATCTGCTATGTCTTTTAAGTTTTATCAAAATCGGCCGATCGGTTTTTGGAAAATTAACAAAAATCTAAAACATACTTCGACAACACATACCTTCGAAAGACCACTAATGCGACAGACACTACTGCAACATCTATGAAGGTATGTTTCTGTCGAAATAATTATCTGCCAAACAAGTGCATGTCGCATTAGTGTCGAAGTAGTGGTCTTTCGAAGGTGTGTTTTGTTGAGCTATGTTTTTTCAAAGTTAGCGACGTATCGAAATTACGAACTGTCGAAATTCAGTACACTCAAAAACAATACATCAGGGAAAAGGAGCCCACCACGATTTTAAATTTTATTTTGACCGACTCAAGAGCTGGCTCCTATCTGGCCCAGCGTATTATCACTGCCATTCAACGGGGCAATGCCGCCTGTGTCTTAGGAAACGCTGCCCTCTTGCAGTGAACTCGATCAGTTGAGCTATCTATAGATCGTTTTGAATGATCCTTAGATAGCTTAACTGTTTCACATGTATTATTTTGACAAATGTATCGTTGGAAGCGTCTAGATCATGCGCTGGTTATCAGCTATGTGACGTCACATTAATTGTTTAATGTTTGTTGAACGTTCTTTATACTTACGAATTTCTTTATAAAAGTAGTCCTCACATAAAACCTTGCAAAATGTAAAACTCACATATTTGGCTCTGGATATTCCATTCCATTCTCATACCAGCCATATTCTAGCTTTAAATTCAGCTCTTGCAAGAATTTATGTCATTTAATATTGTGGCTATGAATTTATAAGACGCGGTAATGTGCGAGACGCAAGTGTTTTACAGGATCTAAGAAGAATACATTTCTACAAACGATATACTCTGCATTATATATGTAGATAAATATGTAATTTTATGAGTATCTGGGTGTTATGAGGTATCATAAAGATATAAAGCCTACCATAATTATTTGCATTCTTTTTGTAATATAGATATAGATACATATAGATCGTTTAAACGATCCTTAGATAGCTCAACTGTTTCATGTGTATTTTATATTATTGTGTATTATTCTGTACATTTCTGTAATTATATCTGTAAATAAATTCTTTTCATACTATAAAGGTTTTATAAATTCAAAAGAGCCTCTGTCTGTATTCTGTCCGTCCGTTTGTTTGTTACCTTTTCACAGCAACACGGCTGAACGCATAATTAAAATACACAAATAATTGATACAGAGATAGATTGTATCTTAAGGTTTAATTTATGATACTTTTTGTGCAGGTTCCACGCGTCCAAAGCCGCGGGAAGCAGCTAGTAAACATAGCTTCCAATATTGCAAACACGGTTAGGAATTACTATCGAAACAAACTCCTGGACGTGGAACCGCGTTGAGCTGAATCCCAAATTAGTTGGGTACGTGACTACGGTGTCACGTGACAAGGCTTCTGTGGCGACAGTTTTATTCGCGAACTGGCCCTTCGCCTTCTTTGAAGAAGACAGAGCTAGGAATTGTGTTGCTACTCCTAGAGACGCTTTAAGCTCTAAATAAGTGTTGCCACGATGGAGCACCACGATAAACTTGATTTATTTTTATTTACTAGATTAATTTGAGTTTTTCTTTCTTTTCTACTTATAATGACATATATCTAATTGTCAATTTTGCCACTGTCAAGTGTTTTGTTATATTACACAAAGCCGCAGTCGATCGCTATTTGTCTTCATCGCGGAATGGCTGTCTAGAACCTTCTCGAGATTCCACGGCGGTCAAATCATATGCAACATAATACACTCAAATGAAAATTACCGATGAATAAAGTCACAATTTATGAAATAAAAAATTCAAATAACTCGTGATATCCTGATTAATTTGGAAGAGATATATGTTTATATATATGTTTGCAAAATGTCAAACGAAAAAACCTACAATATTCTCTAAAATTGTATGAGAAAAGAGATCGAAACGTCGTCATCTTATGTCAACTTCAAAAAGTTTTTAATAATGCAATGCTATGTTTTCGAACTGAGTTTGAACTATGTTCTAGAATACAGGACTTTTAAAGTTCACCTCTATGTGAACTCGGCGTTTTTCCATGCTCTTGTCTAAGGGAGTGTCCCTCCAAGGAAAAATGTGGGGAAAGTTCCGAAGTTTCTTCCTGTGGTTATTTATTGTGTTGGCTCGAAAACAGTCGCGCAGTGCTAAATTCTCTTTGGAAAAAAATGTTTCAATACTTTCATTTCATTGACTGAATGACAAGTGAAAACTAGTTGATTTTTAGAGTTTCGTGCCTCACAAGTAAAAAAGAACAAATATTAAATCAGTTCGTTGTCCGTCTCTCTGCCTGTCCGTTTGTATGTCAAGACTCTTCTGAGAACGCGTGAAGGCATCCTGTTGGCAAAAAGCAAGGTCTCAACGCACAGGTAAAACTAATTAAAAAAAAACATGTGTGCTATTCACGCGTGGTAGAAGTGAAATCTTCAAAAAACAAACGTTTACGTATACATATACAAAACACCACGGTTGTTGTGATTTATTTTCTCAAGTTTTGTACTCTGTACAAATACGTATAATGCTTATCTCATTTTCTCCCACTTTAAATCTTATGAGTTTACGTGTCTGTCTCATTTTACAGTCGCTTTTTCGTTTCATCGACTTTCAAATACCAACAATGCTAAAGAAGTTTTCACTTTAAAAATATTTTTTGTGGATGGAAGATTAAATTGTCATAGTATATGACAGTATAATTGGACTAGTAATTATATCAAATTGAAAAAAAAACCCTGATGATGAAAATAATATGATGACTTTTGCTACTTGACCCATTTATTTTCTACGTTACTGTCCTTTTTTCACACAGTATCAAGTTGATCATTTTAGGTCATAAGCTCGGGTTTTTAACCCGTAGTTAAATTAACAAAGACTAAGCTAACCATTGGTTTAATTCAATTTAGTTTGCTTTCAATAATTACAAATAATTATCATTACAAATAATCTTATAAAATGCGTTTTATAAGACATCACAAACTGACTATGCGTCAACAAACCTAGAGTATAGATAGGTTAAGCTAGGCCTCGGGATGCCAATCGAACTGGCCCTTGCAGTAATAAAAACTCAATCAGATCCCAAAATCAGAGTAGATTTTAAAATTCTCCAGCCATTTCATTCCAAGTGAGGGCCGCCCGTCCTTTGTGATCGCTACAGCTTTTATCGCCTTGATAAAGCGCCTCCACTGTCCATTGCCTTTCAATGGCGATAGGAAAGTTTAAAATGTCTCAGTGGAACTACAATAGATTGGCTTGCTTTGTCAGCTCTATCAAGTCTGATGGGATCTTTGGATGTCTATGGAATACTGAGTACAAGTAACTGAATACTGAATATGAGAATGTAGGGCGGGATTGTTTTCAATTTATAAGTAGTCAAAGCAGCTTCTGTCCTCGGCTTCGCTTACTAGTTTCATTTCAGACCAGTGTGCTGAAAGGATTAATGTGCGTCTCATTTTTTTTCCTAATTTTTTTTAATCTATTATATATTTGTCGAATATCACTCACTCACTCATCACCAAATCTCAGAAACCACCGAACGGATTGGCATGAAATTTGGTATGCAGTTTCCTCAAAGGCCGTAGGTGCTCGCTAAGAAAGGTTTTTAAAAAAATTCTCTTGAGATCATGGTCAAACCTCGAAAACCGCGATTATGCTTTGTAATTTTTCCGAAACATTTTTATTTGGTTCAATTATTATCTGGCTACTTTTTATCTACCACGGGGGCAAAGCCGCGGGAAATAGCTAGTCTTATATAAACCTACGTTTGACCACGATCTCAACTGATGTAAAGCGACGATGTGGCCGACAATGGGACACACACTCAATTCGTGCACTTGGCATATATCATTAAACTTAAGTTTTACGACATGCTGGTACATACTCGTATTCTAAAACATATTCTTCGGGTACTAATTATCTTCGCTTTTATTTACCGATTTAAAAATGAGGTTCACAGCACGATGCGTATTAAATATACTAAATTTTGCTCGTATGGTACCTTAAGTATATAAAAAGTAGTACATATATTGTTCCAGGTCCCAATCTATACCTACCATTCCTTTTCACATCCTTTCACCCCACTGGTTCAAAATAACGAGTGACAGAATAAGAAGAAAATTTATACGAAGTTTTATTCAAATCGGTTTTGCCATTATTGCAAGATTGTTTAGCAAACAGACATCCAAACATATTTTTACTTAGGATATATATTTTTACTTACAAAACTTCAACGAGCACTTAGTGTTTATCGCAAAAGGCTGAGTGTTTAGATGTCGTACAATCGCCATGCGAAAAACACTTCCATCATGTTTCTAGCCTTATTAACTGGTAGGGCTTCCGTTTTTATGCTAGGCTTTGCTCGGGTTGATTGGTTTTTATAAAAGAGTTGTTGTACAATGTAAAAATAACATGATTTGTTAGAAAGTTTCAAGAATGGCGGTATTTCAAGTATTTATTTGCGCCTTTTTTCATAGCAACGTCTTCGTTACATTCTTCGTTACACCATCGCTCGTAACTTTAACAGATCAACAAAGTTAAGCAACCATCTGGTCAGTTTTTTGGGTGACCGCAGTGGCTTTTTCCGTGCTTTGAAAGACACATTAAGTTGTCGGTGTCCGGCTTTTCAAATGCTGGTAAGACATGACGGAGGTCTTTGAGCAGTTTCCTCTAAGGGCACAAGTCAAAGTCAAGTCAAAAGATACTTTATTCAATAAAATCACATGGATCACTTTTAAACGTCTTACATACTAGGTGAATTTACGTGCCAATTCCTCCTAACCCAAGCCTGAGAAGAACCGGCAAGAAACACGTCTTGGTCCTAGCGATGTTTTGCCTGATCCATCTTATAACTACCTTAACTACGAAAAACGAATACAAGAGAGTTTTTACAATTCAAATGTGTCGGTTAACTGTCTGAGGGCACAGCGACATGAGGTCATGCATTCTTACCAAGAATATAGTAATTTATATTATAATACGCTTTCTTGAAAATACTAAACCCAGCAAGGGGCAGACGAGTAGATGTGACATCGTTTGGATGGGAGCTCCACAGTCGCATTGGGCACAAGCAGAGTCGTGATAGCCCCATTTGCTCATGCTTTCTCTACAGCGGCTAATTAGCTTCGTCGCCATAGTTGATCATAAGTCAAGTCAAAGTCAAATCAAAAGATACTTTATTCAATACAATCACAAGGATCACTTTGAAACGTCTTACATACATACGTACGAAGTGGTAGTAATATAAAAGAGAAAGATAATTCTACTACAGTATTCAAGTGTCTATATATAATGTCGGGCACCCTGTAGCTAGGTGGTGCGATGATATTCGTAAGGCAGCGGGCAGGGGTTGGAGGAGGAGAGCTGATGATCGAGCTCAGTGGGATGTCTAGCAGTGGACTGACACGGGCTGATGATGATTCAAGTGTCTACGGAAGAGATGAGACTAGCTTTAGATGCATTATTATTAAAGACAGCTCTTCAATTATTCTTCTTCTTCTTAACTAGTTATTATGAACCAGTGTGGTGAATGGATTTAATATCGTCTCAAAGGCGAATTTTGTGAATTTGGCACATGTCTTGGAAATTTTTTAGGTTCTGCGAATTGTTGGTTCCGTTTGAGAGTACTGGTATAGAGCATAGACATTGAAATATATAAAAATCCATTGGTGTATTACCGGATTTAAACCCACGGCCTTAGGATCAGAAGGCGGGACCACTACCGCTAGACCACCAGTGCTATCGTAAAAAAGCCTTTAAATTATAAGAAGAGGTATTGATGTGCTTCAAAATGCTGAAATTGGCTATTACAGTTCACTTGAAAGCTTTTAAAGATTTACACCAGTCCCTAATATCTTCAAGATCTCTCATATCTAAGCAGCACCTTCTAATGCCATTTTATTACGTCCATAAATTGTATGGAATCGCCCCAGGAGGCGCGAGGCGAGTGGCTATCGCGTTTTCGATTTACTCTCCTCACTCAAAATTGAAATGGCGAGCCATTGTCGGAACAATTTAAATTCGACATTTTAAAAGCGTTTTAGGCGGTTGAGCTATTCAAGTGGTTTATAGAGTTATAGAGTTCCCTGCATTTACGATTGGTTGAAGTTTGTGAGATAGTTTGAACGGGTTTTCTGTAGTACTCATAGAATAGGGAGAAATTGTTGCCAGTAAAATATATACAAAATATGTATTACACATCTGGGTTAAACGTCGACATCTGCTAGGTTAATTTAGGTGACGATTCTTCCTAACCCAAGTCCAGGAATCATTGAGACAAGCTTTAGTGTACCGTATAACAGTTATAAAAAAATTTGAAAAAAATCATGACGTATCTATTGCATAGAAAAAATAAAAAATAATGCAGTTCTACACATTGAAAAACTTTCAATCGTGAACATCATAAAGTTGTATTAATTGAAAAACACTCAGCTAATCGGGAAGCGTCGGTTCCCACCGTATCATGTCAAATTAAGTAATCGTTGTGTAAATTGTAGGCGATCAGAAAACAAGGGCGGCTCATCAATCACTCGCCCCTGCAGTGCCTGCAGGCAAGGTTCAAGCGACAAGATGCCGCGATAAGCTGAAGCGATTACAAAACTTTATTTCCCGATTGTTTGGCGTTGATTCTTGGATCTTGGTACCATAATTAACCTAGCAAGGAAGACAATGTGATCAATGTGATCCTTGTGATTGTATTGGCAACAGTTTTTAATTTGCATTTGAAACATTATCAATCAATTGTAAGATTGATAAAACTGTCGAGTTCTTTAGAAAGTTCTGGAATATCTGTCGAATTGAGAAGTGGACCAAGGAATACGTCATCAGTGTGCGACTTCACTGATTTGTAGGGTTCCGTACCTCGAAAGGAAAAAAACGGAACCCTTATAGGATCACTTTGTTGTCCGTCCGTCTGTCCGTCTGTCTGTCAAGACACTTTTTCTCAGGAACGCGTAAAGGTATCAAGCTGAAATTTATATCAAATACTCAAGTTTACTGTCCCTTAAAGCTGTGAAAAAATCAAACTTCTAAGCCAACGCAATCAAAAGACACAGCCGTTTATGCCGCAAATTTTCGACACTCGCAAGGGAATCAAAACCTACAGGGTACTTCCCGTGAACTCAGAATCTTGAAATTTGGTACGAAGCAACGTCTTATAGCACAGATAAAGGATAAATTGCGATAACCGTACATTTTTAGTTACATCATATAATAAAAATATTTTTAATAATTTTAAACTTACTACCCTTTTTCTCATGAACGCGTAGAGGTATTAAATTGAAATTCATATAAAATACTCAGGTCTATAACACCTTTAAGCTGTAACAAAATCAAACTTCTATGTCAATGCAATCAAGAGAAACAGCTATTTAAGTCGCATATATTCAAACTCGCACCTCGCCAGGGAATCAAAACCTACAGGGTACTTCCCGTGAACTCAGAATCTTGAAATTTAGTACGAAGCAACGTCTTATAGCACAGATAAAGGATAAGTAGCGATAACCGTACATTTTTAGTTACATCATATATAATAAAAATATTTTTAATAATTTTAAACTTACTACCCTTTTTCTCATGAACGCGTAGAGGTATTAAATTGAAATTCATATAAAATACTCAGGTCTATAATACCTTTAAGCTGTAACAAAACCAAACTTCTATGTCAACGCAATCAAGAGAAACAGCAATTTAAGTCGCATATATTCAAACTCGCAACTCGCAAGGGAATCAAAACCTACAGGGTACTTCCCGTAAACTCAGTAATCTTGAAATTTGGTACGAAGCAACGTCTTATAGCACAAATACAGAAAAAATTGCGAAAACTGTAAATTTTTTGTTACATCATCCAACTATGACTCGATTGTCGTGATGGCTGAAATTTTACTTATATTCTTATAGGTTTGTATGGAACCCTCGGAGCGCGAGTCCGACTCGCACGTGGCCGGTTTTTTATTAACTTTTCTCTTACTCTCTAATCAAGTTTTGCTTAAGTTTAAATGGATCAACAAATTATTAACTGTGACATTGTCGTGTGCTTTTGGAGTGGAGACTTTTTAGTGACCAAACCCTTCCAAATCGAAGTCTTGAGCCTCTGTTTTAAAATGTCGGGGTCACATCTTAATTTTGATCGAGGATATTTAAATATAATATATTTTCCTTACATCACGTCTTTTTTTCCGATAGACGAAAAGTCCTCTACTTTTTGGCACTCACTATTTTCATAGTTTTCACTTTCAAACTACATGAAATATGTCCCGCATAAATATGTTTTTATTTAACCTATATCGTCCTATTGCTGGGCAAAGGTCTCCAACAAATCCTTCCAACTAGCTCTATCTTTCGAGATCGTCCGCCATCCACTCTCAAAGTTGTCAAGATCGTGGTTGTCTATCTTGTTTATTGTTATTGTTATTGTTTTATTGTCCCGCATCATATACATGTTTTTACTCCATCCGCTTGTAACCTACACCATGAATTAGATTAAGCCAGTAACGCCGTTATCCTCACTTTAGTTTCAGTAACTCGAAATCTCACTAATGCGGCTTGCGGTCGGTAGATACGACTGAGGGAGTGCTTTGGGATTTTATTTTAAGGAAACTTTGGTTTTTTTTTTAGTACTCGTAGATTAGTGCATGTATTGCTATTTCGCTTTGGATTTTAGAACTCTATTCAAAATACTTACTAAGGCACCTACATTTTTTCGATTTATATAAATTAGGAAGAAAGAAAGAAATTCATTTATTTGCGATAGTAAAAGTGTAGCGATAGTGTTATGCGAAATATATATTTATATTATTTTAAAAATGCCGATGCCGAATGCCGAACATTTCACACAACATCATCTGGCCCCAAAATAAGCAGACCGTGTATTATGGGTACCACATGACTGATAATACTTTAAATGCTTACATATTTTTATAGAAACACCCAGGCCCAAGACAAATATTTAAAGATCGCACAAATATATAAAGAACCCGCAACCTTCTGCGTCTCAGCCGGGCCTTGGTTCACTGTACCATAGAGGTCGTCAGCATTAGGTGTTATAGCAACACAACGCTGATCTTCCGTTGGAACCAACCAGTTGGAGTCCAGAAAGAAATCGTGGATGTCTGCTAACAATATATAAATATTATTACATTTATAAAACAATAACATATACTTATTAAACTATAAAGATAAAGTGTAGGTATCATACACACAAAATAGACACTGGCAGAATATAATTTTGATCGTTATAGTCTTTATAAAAAAAATATTAAATGAAATATTATGCATTTACTCACATCTATACTAATATTATAAAGATTTGATTGTTGTAAGTTTCTAAAATTATTTGTAATGGATATACTCAAAAACTACTAAACCGATTTTAAAAAATCTTTCACCAATGGTAAGCTACATTATTCCGGAGTAACATGAGCTATATTGTAATTTATAAAGATATTAGGACAGCTTAATAAATAAATAAGCTAACAGAGACTACCTTTCTTTGATCCAGAGATCGAGTTGGGATGTCACTACTGAAAATATGAAAGCACGATGTATCTTGATAAACTAGCATCCATCAACTTCCTGTGGTTGTCCTTAAGTCAAAGTCAAAAAGTCAAAAGATACTTTATTCAATACAATCACAAGGATCACTTTGGAATGTCTTACATACTAGGTGAATTTAGGTGCCAATTCATCCTTACCCAAGCCTGAGAAGAATTGGCAAGAAACTCGTCTTGGTCCTAGCGCTTTTTTATATGATCCATCTTATAACTATCTTAACTACGGCAGAGCGACATGAGGCCATGCATTCTTATCAATAATATAGTCATCTATATTATAATAAGCTTTCTTCAAAAGACAACCTTTTATGTATGCTTTAAATTGCTTAATAGGCTTATGCTATAAATGAGAATGTTTATTTCTAATTTTATTATGATTTTAGTGTCTCAATCATGCCGTATCGACGGAAAAGATTTAGATGAAACTTTGTAAACTTTGTATACCTTCTATCATAAAATCACGTAACTAAGTAGCGTGGAGTTAAAGTATTTATTTAGTAGGTACTAGCTGTCCCGACAGACGGTGACCTGTCAACTGTCAAAATGATTGACAACTATGTCAATAAGGTTACATTAGAAAAGTTAATAACGTCGTTAAGATTTTAAAATTTTCCACACAACTTACTTAATTTTTCTTTCATAAAAACCTTCTTCTGATAATATCAAATACAACAAAAAAAGAATTAGCAAAATCGGTCCAGCCGTTCACGCGAGATGCCGTGATTTAGGGATTTTTTATATTAAGAGATTTGATTAGTTCATTCTAATGGCAATAAATTGAGATGGCCTTCGATTTAAACTACACATTAGCTAACGTGCAATTATAGGAAATACCTCTAGTATATGACCTGGAATAGCGTTGAAGCCCCTTTTTATGTAGGTGTCACGTTAGTTAGTACTTATGCAGTTTTCTTTATTCAGAACTAGCTTCTGCCGTGGTTTCATTCGCGCATCTTAACACAAAATAATGAAGCTGTGGTTGTTTCAACTCCAAACTATTTTTAAAACTATTGGTGTACCAAAAGACAGTCATTTGATTGAACAAGTAAACCAACGAACATTGACGGGCCCTACCTCGCTTCGCTCGATAACTACCGCATTCGACAAAGGGCATTCGGTAATAACACAGTGCGCCTAGCAATTACTGCCGACTACAACAGATACATTTGTATGACAATGATCGAGTTTTTGCTGCAACTCGATATGCTATCGAGTTTATTGTGAGAACCGATGCTTTGACTCGCGAATATTTACGCTAAAATGTTTACCACAACCGAAGTTGAACTAATTTAAAAACATCAATATTTTCATGGAGTATTTCACTCTTTATTTTTGTTACCGAAACATTCATAGTCAGGAGCTGAATTATGTATCTCTTGCCGAATCTGAATCGGATATATTTGTCAATTTTCAGTATATTTGGCAGAGCTAAAGCGATAAGAACTGCCAAATATACCAACCCAATATCAACTACGGCTGGAGGTACATAAATCCTCCCCAGGTCGAGGTGCAGTATTACTTAGATATAGCATTACTTAGAAAACTTCTGATATGGCCGGGATATGTGTCGGTGCCTCGACAAAATAATACGTGAGTAAAGCCCGTGTTTATCAAAATGTATGGCCAGAATAAGGTTACAATATTAATCGTTAAAGTAATATTAATAGTAACTTCTCTGTATCACTAACCAGAAACCAATACATTCATAAAGTTATGTATGGAGTTTAAAACAAACATTAAAACGTAATAAAACACATTAAAAATCAATAACCATGTCAAACCGATAACTCCTTAGATAGTCTCTATCCAAATAACCTTCGAGCTGGCCTCATAGAGATATGGATCACACACGACCGCCGCCGATCTCAGACGATTCACAGAATAACTAGTAACCGATTTTTTAGTAATCGATAAAGATACAATGTTCGAAGAAAGGGTTTCGAAATTTATTTTGCAGAAATGAAGCTTCCGTCCGGAAATCGAAAAGATACGGTAGTTCTTCGAATCGATTTAGAAATTTTATTTACGATAAAAATTATGTTTTAGTTTGTACAAACTTTGATAGTAAAGTAAACACGAGATATTGAAATAGCTCAATCTTTGGCAATGCTTGACAATTATGACGTCACTACAACATGAAGCAATGTCAATGGTAACATGTAGCAGTGTAAAATCGACACCACGTTACAATATGTACGTACCAATTCACGAAAAATGGTTGCTTCAAATAGATTCATACACCTTAACAATAGAACGGACTAGTGCATGCCTGATTCGTATCCAACGGTTTGCAGTCAAGGCTATACCTATATACTATACACAGAGAATACTGAATCCGGTTGTCAATGAAAGCTTCGTCTCCCGCTGGCCGATTTAATTTGCGCCATTGCAAAACCCTTTGACATATCACCGATGACAGATCGCAGCCGGGCGCCTCTCGCCTCGCTGACGTTTCCATTATCATACGAGTCAAAGTTAGAACGTGCGAATATACGTTCGATAACTCTACGAATAAAATCGTTATACACGTTATAGTGTACGTACCTGCTTGGATACTAATCGGGTAAAATTTTATGGCCAGTATTGCAAAATAAACTTTAACTAAGTTTCGAATGTAATGCTGTCTCAAATTCCGTATATTTCTACGCTTAGGTTTAGATCTAAGTCGGAGCTTTGTGTTCGGCTTTTAGTCTAAGCTCAAATGGTAGTAATCGAAACATTCTTTACCTTCTGCACTGTATCATCCCCATCTAAGACATACTTACATATTATTTGTGATGTTTGTTCTGTCTCTGAGTGTTATATCATATGGTATAGAATGTATTCTCTGGGAACCAGAAGACTGAGAATATTTCTATACTAGAGTTACCTAGGTCCCAGAGACTTTGTTTAGTTTGGGGCTAGATGACTGATTTAAAAGCATCTGATTTAACTTTTCGCTGGAGTTCATGGTTCACGGTTGGTTCAGTGCGAAACGTGAACTCGAGCGGCAACGATTGGACCTCGGATCAAACTCACCCTGATGAAGATTCTCTAGATGAATCGAAACAGTGTCGGTGCCTCCATCGACAAAATAACACGTGAGTAAAACCCGTGTTTATCAAAATGATATAAGTAATGATGTTTTTTGTACTCTTTACAACGTACTCTCTGCGTCGATGCATTAATTGGTCCTAGCAGCACATCCTCAAAGCTTCAACAACGGAACAAGATAACACTAATTAGAGGTATTAATTAAGCTACATCCAACGCATATCAACATTAGGTATCAATTATTTCAATTTGTGGCCAGGAATAGAATAACATATTTAATTAGCTCGATGCTGGCTCGATGATACGTATCTAGTGTCAGAGGTCAGCACTGTACAAGGAAACTTTTTGTTATTAGTGACAGATAACGTGTGCCTGCTATTTCGTTCGGTAACTTCACGCTGTTCTAGATCACGGACTCGTCAAATTTTACCTTAGTTGCTTGTCAGAAAGTCCAAGTCAGTTGTAACATAAGTTGATTGATATTTGTTTCTCTTTTGAATTAATTTTCCTAGTATTTTCCGAAGATTTAATCAACTCTTTACATGATGACAAAAATGCGCTGAAACATATCAATCACACGTCAATTTTGTAAGTTTAAAAAGTGTAATTTAAAAATGATACTTTAATTTAAGACCAATACGAATAAAATACGATCGTATTTTACGAAATTATTCTAGTCGGTAAAATTACAAAATCGTTATAGAATCTCAAATATCCAAACGCATGTTTTTCACAGGGGGTTAGTCCCCCTACTGACTAACAGAAGAGCTGGCAATAGAGAAGGAAAACTTGAAACAAGCCCGGCTCGGTGCCAGCCGTTATGCACCTGCAACCGAACCGACACCGCATGTACAGATTCGTCTTCGTCCTGTCGGCAAGGTCAAGAGGTTAGTGTTGGTACCTGGGATGGCCTGCGCTATCAAACAGAATCCCAGGCAGAGTGACGTCTGTGGAGAGGCAACTTCACCCACCTCAGCTTGCTGGAGTGAATCCATGAACGAAAGTTTTCAATTGCAATGAACTGCTCTATAGCTTTATTCACGCCACCTAAATCATCTTCAACAGATGAACAAAGGCCAATAACAATAGTATGATGACCGTAGTATCTTACAAGTTACGGTTTTTATTAGGGCTGAGTAAGTACCATTTATTTAGTAATGTTGACGTAATATTTTACTGCGTTTCTAATCATCATTTTTATCACTTGTACTAACAACAGTTTTAATAACGGGAAATAGTGTCACTAAATACTTATCTCGTTTTAAATGAAAACCATTTTATCTGTAGTTTTTTAATTTTTAATGACTAGATTATTAACTCGATTATTAACTCTACACATTTTATTTTACTATGAATTTTAAGGTTTCCATAAAACAAAATGAAAACCTGTCGTTTTATAATTAATTATATATATGGTAATGAAATTCGTTGTTTTTTGAAAACTTCGGATAACGGATCCGAAGTACGAATATGTTTTTGCGATAAATTAATCGTTAATTATGGAATGATATTTTTATACAATGCACATAACATTTTACCAAATAAACAGATGAACTCTACATGAATTATTTTGAAATTATGGATGTTACTGTGTCGTAATAAAGTTTTATTTCGTGTGACAAAAGTTTAAAACTTATAATTGAGGGTCGTAAATTAAGGTGACATCGACAGTTGTGGCAGAGGAGGGTTCCGCCGATATTTTATCGGGAGGTAATTATTTGATCGGCACTCTCGCCTGTGGGGTGACAGAAAGAAAGTTCCTAATCTGTTTCTTGAATTATTTGTTGTGATTAATGATATTTTACTAGAATGTGCGCCTGAAAAATGGCGTGGTCGTGTTGTATTCTTAGAACCGACTTTAGATTTATAAAAACTCACTTAGACTGGCAGGAATCAAACACTTCATGAATGAATTAGATAAAATTATAAATATGTAGGATACAATTTTATTTCCTACTCGGCTTATTGATAAAATATGATGGTTTTTCCATTTGTTTGAAAACTTTATTTCCGTCCTACATGTACAACCAATTTCAATAAAAAACGAATCTCTAATGGCGCTTTAACCACGTCTTCTCACTCGCAATATATTGCTATTACTATTACAAATCTGAGATGCATTTATAAAACCGATTTATATTTATACCTACAAATATATAAGAACGTCAAGAGATAACCATGATTGTCCACATAGCGATGTGCCTTGGTGGAACAGGTAAATTGTTTTCTCATTCAACTCCACTTAGAATTAGACATTGCCGGTTTCGGTGACCACAAAGACAGTTTTTGTCCATCGTGATAGTTTGCCTTCTTCTTATAGTGTCACTAGTTATTTCTAACCAGTGTGGTGAAAGGATTAAAGTACGCCTAAGAGGCTCCTTTCCGTGCACTCCATAATTTGCCTGGTTTAGATAGATAGAAAGATATGGATAACTCTTTATTGACAATCACACGGAATATTACAATAACAATAACTTTACTATTAAAGGCAATACAATGGGCGGCCTTATCGCTTAACGATCTCTACCAGGCATCCTTGGGATGGACTAGACTATAAATAAACAGAGAAGAGGCATTTCAGTATGGTATTTATATATAATTACATACTTACATGAAAGTACTTATGTATATACTAGACAAATACAGATATAAATATATAAATATATATGTAATAGATATATTAATACATATAAACATTTCAAAAAATCAACAATACAGATATAACTAGGTATAACAGAACGACAAATAGTGTTTCATGGTTATGTTTTTGAAGATGGGGAGAGTCCTGGCCTTTCTGATATCTACAGGCAACGCGTTCCACTGGCGGACAGCCTGCACCGTAAACGACTTTCGATAGAAGATATAGGAGTGAACGGGTATTTTGAGTTTATTGATATCGGAGGAGCGTAAAAGTCGAGAGAGAAAAACTGAAACCGTTTCTTGACATAAAAGAAAGTTGAAGTAGAGAACAGAATAATACATAATATATAGATAATATAAGATCTTTTATCTGTTTGCCCAGTAATGACAGTTGCTTCAGTGTCTTTCAAATCTGAACACACACACACATCCTACGCACACACATACTTTACACATCCCTCATACACTCACACATTTAAAATGTATAATTATTTGTATTTTCTATTACCTAATTACATGTTTAGTTAGTGACTGATCTTCTAAATTATATGTGATAAACACAAAACGTAAATCCGTTATTGGCTTTAGGAACGCGTTAGATTAGGTATAATAATAATGCTGGACACTTCACACAGCATCATCTCAGCGAAACATTAAATTACATTTTAGATACATACATTTAACGAGCACTAACATTAAAATGTATTCTGCTAACTTAAGTTTACATCTTAAATGTAAACTTTGAAACTTTCAACCTTATAAAAATGTTGTTAATTTGGAGAGCGCTACTGGCTGCGCCACAGTTTTAAACTTTTGCGGTCGGTATCGTTTTCATATGTTTTAATGTTACTTTGTTATTTTTGCTCAAAATAAATATTTATAAGTATTTGTATTTGTATCATCTGGCCCCAAAGTAAGCAGAGCTTGTGTTATGGGTACCAGATGACTGATATACTAATTACTAATTTTTTTTGTAAATAGATACATATTATACATAGAAACACCCAGACCCGTGACAAATACTTGCAGATCATACAAACATTTGTCTCGCGGCGGGAATTGAACCCGCAACCTTCTGCGTCTCAGCCGGACTATAGTCCGCTGCGCCACAGAGGTCGTCGAAGTAATATTGTTTTTTCAATATCTGTGAATTCTGTTTTACAAATAAAAGTAAAATAAAAATAATGCGTTCATACTACTGCTTGGAGACAGGATATCTGACTCTGTTGCGATTCCCACCAAGATGGACTTTTGCTATAGAGTCCTATAACCAGGAAAATTAAATCTAAAATAGCTGTTTTAATGTAGTTAATAGATATTGTTATTCATAAAATATCTTTAGATTATATGTGTAACAAGTTTGATTTGTAAAAGCTTTAGTAATTAAAATACTGCTACAAAGAGATGCTGTTATTGAAAAGTGGCAGCCACGCAAACTGAGGGATCACAGGCGTCAGAAAGAAAATTAGGATGTGACCCGTCAAAACTTCAAAACCAGCGATCAAAGTAACATTTTAGAGGGATGCCGCCCCCTCACACCTCTCTCTCATTATTTATCACATTGTCGCTGAAATTAATGGCAGACCCTCGTCAAATGATTTTTATTTTATAAAATAATGTCTTTGGCAGTTTAATCATGACATTGTGGCTTCGTTTGGCTTCTATATTCATCCTAGTTTCGTACAAGCTGACAACAAGAACTGTTTTCGTTTTTATTAATATATAAGATATATTTGTAATCGCTTAATTGAAAGTTTAAAAGCATAGTCATAGTTGACATAGTCTTTCCTAATAACAAACTCAAATATGTTTTTATCCAATACAATCACAAGGATCACTTTGAAACATCTTACATACAAGGTGAATTTAGGTGCTAATTCCTCCTAACCCAAGCCCGAGAATTACGAAAAACTCGTTCTTGTCCTAGCCCCTTATTTTATGATCCTTCTTGTAACTAGATAACTATGAAAAATGAATTCAAGGTAACAAGGTTACATGGATATCAGTTTGAGAAGATTTTTTATATATTTCTGATCAAAACTTTGTTCACAAAGTAGGTAGGTATGTAATTATGATGACTGTGAGCTGATCTGATGACGGAGCCAGGTGTTGTTCAACCAACCTCAACAACAATAAGACAGTTGAGCTAAAACGTTGTCAAGAATGACTGTGTTATGTGAAGATTACAACGAGCTAATCCGATGACGGAGTCAAGTCCAATGCAATTTATTAGGTGATAAAAGTAGTTAAAATTACTCGTTTCTGGGCTCATTAGAATCAGCTCGCCCCTACCTAAGGAAGGTAAAGCCTTCCTTAGGTTTGGAAGGTAAGGAAGGTAAGGAAGGTAAGGAAGGTAAGGAAGGTTAGGAAGGTAAGGAAGGTAAGGAAGGTTAGGAAGGTAAGGAAGGTAAGGAAGGTAAGGAAGGTAAGGAAGGTAAGGAAGGTAAGGAAGGTAAGGAAGGTAAGGATGGTAAGGAAGGTAAGGAAGGTAAGGAAGGTAAGGAAGGTATGGAAGGTAAGGAAGGTAAGGAAGGTAAGGAAGGTAAGGAAGGTAAGGAAGGTAAGGAAGGTAAGGAAGGTAAGGAAGGTAAGGAAGGTAAGGAAGGTAAGGAAGGTAAGGAAGGTAAGGAAGGTAAGGAAGGTAAGGAAGGTAAGGAAGGTAAGGAAGGTAAGGAAGGTAAGGAAGGTAAGGAAGGTAAGGAAGGTAAGGAAGGTAAGGAAGGTAAGGAAGGTAAGGAAGGTAAGGAAGGTAAGGAAGGTAAGGAAGGTCAAAATAATCGAGAACGAAATAACATCCTTAACTTGGTAAGGATATTATTTCGATAACGGGTTTTATTCATGTATTATCTTATCGATGGAGGCACTGACACTGTTTCTATTCATCTAGAGAATCTTCATCAGGGTGAGTTTGTTCTGCGGTCCGCTCGTAGTCGCTCGCGTTCACGATAGCCACTCAATTATATTATAGTAAAACCCGTGCTTATCAAAATGTATCCTTATCTTTTTAATGTCAAATAATATAGAAAGCTACAGATTTAGACAATTCATTAGCTAGTGTGTGTTTATAAGTTATACCCATAGTATCTTAATTCGATACCAACTAGTTTGACGAACATGTGGGCGAATAACTAGTAAATTTTCAAACCATTATATTATTCCTAAGTATGGTTGTTAAAATCGCCTGTAGGTACCTAATCTATGTATTGGATAACCATATCCTTTATCGGGTTAAAGTTGTTAATCCACATGTTAAATACAGTGTTATCTTACACCCAATTATTTTTAACAATCAATAGTCTATACAAGTACCTACCAGATAAAAATATCCAAATAATGTGACCTTGTAAAGCTCATATTAGCTCATTATTTTATCAAACGGAATATACAAGCTAAGGTAATAAATAAAAATATTTATATATTTAAAATCATGCATGTTTTCCGACGGGGTGAGAGACTACGGCTTTCCACTTGCTATGATTCTGACATACTTATATTGCTTCTCATCATATTCCTCATACATGGGCGTCGTTTTTAACCGACTTCAGAAAAAAGAGGTGGTTCTCAATCTTTCCGATTACTCAAAGACGTCTGAACGAATTTGGAAAATTCTTTTTTTTTTTTTTCAAAAACATAGTTTTTGAAAAAAAACTATACTACTTCCCAGGTAGTCCCATTATTCGATATTCGAAGATAATAATAATAATAATGCCGAACATTTCACACAGCATCATCTGGCCCCAAAGTAAGCAGAGCTTGTTTTATGGAACCCATGACTGATATGCTATTTATATACTTTTTTTTTTAAATACATACATATTATACATATAAACACCCAGACCCGAGACAAATAGTTGCAGATCATACAAACATTTGTCCCGCGGCGGGAATCGAAACCGCAACCTTCTGTGTCTCAGGCAGGCCTTTACCCACTGCGCCACAGAGGTTTTCAAAAGATATTTATATAGAAGATATTTTTTACAAAAGTCGGTTGTCTTTTTAATTTTTTAAACTAAAATTATAACGTAACGTAACGTAATTATAGTTTACTCTTGACCTGACCTTTCTCTGACATATGCCCAAATTGGTCTAAGTAAGTAAGCCGAGGTTTTCCACTTCCAGCTTCCCCATTAACACTCGCCTCATGCACCTGTTTCGTCAATCTTCTTTCATCCATCCGCTCTACATGCCCATACCACCTTAACATACCTTTCTCAATCTTCTTCATAACTATCACGATATAGCTTCTCGGCTCATTTGATGATTCTAGGTCAACGGGATGTAAATATCAGAATGGGTTCTGATTTACTGGGAATAACGAAATACGCGACATAAATGACCGTATTTTTGATTGCGATGACTTTTACAGCTTCAAGAGACCGCAGACCTAAGTATTTGATGTAAGTTCTTGAGAAAAAGGGTCTTGACAGACAGACAGACAGGCAAACAACGAAGTGATCCTATAAGAGTTCTTTTTTTTTCTTTTGAGGTACGAAACACAATTTAAAAATGATTTTAACTAGGTTAAAATCATTGAAGATAAAAAAATAAAATGAATAATGCTGGACATTTCACACAACATCATGTAGACGCAAGGAAAGCAGAGTTTGTTATGGAAACCAAATGACTAATATACTACTTAAATGCGTTTATGCAATTACTTACATATGTTTGCAGATCATACAAACATTTGTTCCGTGACTGAGAACGAACCCGAAATATTCCGCGTCACAGGCAGGCCTTCGGACACTGAGCTACAGAGGTCGTCAAATAAAGATATCTAAGAAGGGTAGACAGAGAAGTCCAAACATATATTGTCGGCCATATATCAATCTCTAGGCCACGCTTTGAGGTAGCATATAAACACTATCACGGGCACTTATTCATACAAACTTACATCTCTATTTTAGTTAGTAGACACAAGCTTACAGTTACCTGGAAATTACGTAATTTCAAAGCTAATTCAATTTGACCAAGTTATGTGACGTTCGACCGGCAACGCGCCGGTTCGACATCAAAGGACACGTCGCATAACTCCCGACATGGTGGGCATAATCCATTACGCTGAGGTTGGCTTCCGAAAGACGCGGTTGTACATGTCAGTAGTGACATAACGCGTCAGTAAAAAAGTACATACTTATATACAAGCTGAAACTTTTTTGTCTCAGTAGTTCAGTCACTGGACTGTGAACGAACGATTATTTTGACACAAAAAAACACACGCGACGCTTCGATGAGGCTGAGTCACGGTTTCCCACTAAAGTTTCATTCCTTACTCGATATTGCATTGAAATATCGCCTCTTAGTTATATATAATAAGTTATAATAGCGTAAATGGGTTTTAACTTAATATGTTTTTTTTAACCGTACACAGCTACTGGGTAGCTATTCACCGCGAAACGTGACCTTTAAAAAAAATGTATTTATTTATTTTCTAAGAAAATCTAGATAAATGGAAAAACATAAATTACATTATAAAAACGACGACTGAAGTTCCATGAAAAACAAAAATGACACAAAATTAAACGGCTTTACTTAAGGAAATTTCGTTTTTAAAAACGACTCTCAACTTGAACACTGCCTTTGTCACTATTTGTCACTATTTTTCAATAAGGGATGACACTATTTTAAATAGTGATTGACTATTGAGGGAAGTTAAAGTTTTCGAAGTTGACTAGAGAAATTTATAAGTAAAACCATGATAGTTAGTGTTTTATAAATTAAGATTACAAACTAGATCTGTCATCAAACAAATGGAGTCAGGTATTTTCCCTTGACGTATTGAGAATATGAATAACTCATAAATACTACATATAGAGATATCACAGTTAATAAAGCAATAACTCAAACAGATATCGTGCACATTTGGCACCAGTAAATCAAAGTTTAACTGGAATCAGGGCCGGCCGGCGCGTGATCCGTTCAAAATTATTATTTAAAATGCAATTTTTCCACGGCTAGGGATGTACGGTACTCTGTCATGGGAGTATTGTGGGGTACGAAAATGGAGGAGACTTTATTTTTCATAGCGCTTTATAAGCATCAGTAAAATTATGCGTAATATTTGAGGAGAACGAAAATTTAGATGACATCGTTTTCCATAACCTTTTTAAACAGATGTAAAGTCTATCCATCCATCTAGCACGAAACTGAGCATAGCTTGTATTATGGTTACCAGATGACTGATAGAATACTTATATATTTTTAAACACATACTTATGAACACCCAGACACAGAACAAAGGCCTATGTTCATTAAACAAATATTTATCCTGGGAGGAATTCGAACCCTGAACATACAGCGCAGAAGGCATAGTTACTGCTAACTGAGCTGATAGGCCAGTCGTCTATGGTAATCGCAATAAAAATAAACTTTTTATGGCCAAAATAGATCCCCGACCGACATTTATTATCTTAACAACCTCCATTAATACTTAATACCAATAATAATTAAACCCGCTTCCGATACTGATACAATTGCATTTGTTAGTATTTGATAAGATAAAAATTATTAAATAGCTGTGCAGTCGGATGGTTTTACCCGACTGCACTAGGATAAAGAAGGAGGATAATGTTTTTAATCTTGTTTTTAATTTTATAGGTTTTTCTAAAATATTAAAAGGTTTCTTGTACAGTATCGATATGGATATTCGATTGATAAATATTATTTGAAGTAGTCATTTTTGTAATTTTTGTCCAGTGTCATCGTTGTCGTTTTCCCTAATAAATAAAGCACTGTTTGGGATTACATGAAACGTTTTTAAAGTGATTAAAATATGATGAAAGGTATAAACAACAGCCTGATTTACCATTAAAAAATGGTATTCTGTAAAGTCCGTCTACGGACGATAATTTTATGTGATAACGTCATAAGAAAACATTGATGAAAACTTGCATACCTTTAGCCTATTAAGATGCGACACAAGCCAAACGCTTAGGTCGATCGTGTTTCTCAATCGCTTGTTCCGAGCTCTCGCTTGCACGCTCAGCTCAGGCGGAACGTGACAATTTTTCGTGAAGCCTGCGTTCAACGATTTATAAGACGTTATTACGTCAAAAACATGAAAGCTTTATACCTAATTATTTTAATTTGCTATTTATATGGTGTTGAATTGGTTTGGGACCTGACCACTAGTCATTCATATCCTTAATAACTTCAGAAGCCTATGCGAGGTCACATTAGACGAATGTATTTTTACATGACGTTCTCGTAGGTTCCACGATTTCTGCCCGCGTCATACTGCACGCGAATGTTGCCATATATCAAAAGGTGCTCATCGCGTTTTTAATAAAAACTCACTCCACCCTGTTGTTTTCACGTTTTTTATTGTTTTCGCATACGAACTGTCTGCACGGTGAAAATCACTGTTTTATTGTTTAATTTATATGAATAATAAAACAAGGGCTTCCTAGTTTTCTAGACACGTATTTATTCTTTTGAAAAATAAATGAATATTGATGGACAATTATTTTTTTCACAACACCAACTAGCCTTTCCCTAAATATAAATAAAATAGCTTTGCTTACTTTGGGGCCACATGAATGTCCGGCATTATTTATTATTCATTTTATTTGTTTTTATTAGTGGACAATGCAGACGTCAAAATCATTATGTTTTATCTTGTTTATGACATATGACCATTATGACAGATAGAATGCTTATATATTTTTAAATACATACTTATGATACTTTATAACACACAAAACAATACCTTTAATCATCTCACAAATAAATAAATATCTAAATAATTTCACATAAATTAATAAATCATGTTCGACATTTCATACAGCATCATATAGCCCCAAAATAAGCAAAGCTTGTGTTTTGGGAACCACAGAACTGATATACTAATATACTTTTTTTTTGTATAAACTTAAATATTATAGAAACACCCAGACGCAAAACAAACACTTGTAGATCATACAAACATTTGACCCGCGACGGGAACCGAACCCACAACCTTCTGCGCCTCAGCCGGGCCTTGGCCCAAAACACACAAAGGTCGTGAAAAAAATCCGTGGATAAATAATTCGTTGCAAGATGTGAGCGAATAATAATTATCAATGTCAGTAAACGGTGCCCATTCAAGTACGTATGTAAGATTATTTTCTTCATCTGTCGCTAAATTATAGTAATTATAAACCTCGGGCCCACTTCAGGGCTCTCAGGTTGCTGTCCAAATATACGTTAACTTAGGGTCCGTTACGGTCTCAAAGGAATTCAATCCTCAGAATCGGGCCCCATATCTATTCTTTGGTACCCCTGAATCAAATCCTCAATGTTGCACGATTTCGAGTCTTAACTCGATAGCATAAGGTGTAGTTTTGGAGAGAATGACGTTAAAGTCGAGTGTCTGGTAAAGAAATCAATAAACAAAAGTATAACTTCAATTAATGCTGTATTTCTTTAAATACAGCGTGTTTTTATGTTTAGTTTAAAAAGTTCGTATAAGTAAGATATCCTGACAATAATAATAATAATTATTTTAAGTTACATGATTATTATTGTCTGGATGTCTTATTTATTTAACAAAATATAAAAGATAAATCTAAGCTTGGGATTTGAGATACAATTTACTTTTCAATAGCAAATCTCACAGCTCAGTTAGATAGCTCTGCTTTCTGGGATGTAAGTTGTGGGTTTGATTCCCTCCCAGAACAAACATTTATGTGATTAATACACATGTTTTTTTTTTGTTTGGGTGTTAAGAATTTAAAAATATATTTGTATTTTATCAGTCATATGGTTTCCATAGTAAAAGCTATGCTCAGTTTTGGGCTGGGATGGTGTTGCACGGATTATCCACCTTTTTTTATTTTTTTTTGTCTATAAATAGTGTTGCACTCCAAATTACCATTACTATTTTTTTACATTATTAATAGGAAAACATAGAAACACCATGTACACAAATACATTTCCGCAAATAAAACTCTTGGCACTGAGTCCTTGACTCAATAAAGGAATCCGGACATTTATTCTCCAGCTTTCTCAAAGAGCGTAAATTAGGATATAACGGCCGTTATTATGTGAAACGCAGTAAAACTAAACCAATCAAGAGATTTTATGTCGCGAATGCGGTATGCATGTCTTAAAATTCATGTCTCATCTTTGTCAACTATAAGCATTAAGTATAAAATATTGAAACGCCGCATTACACTTAAATTGTAATTTCTGTCATTTTTTTAACAATTTTTAAGGATTTTTCGTTTGACATTTTATAAAGTAAAATAGCTCTTAAATAACTTCATTTTCCAAGTGTTATTTCATGTTTTATTGGTTAATTTAAGAAGAATTTGAATGAATAAACTGTGATTTCTTGACACAAATGTAGACAATTTAATTATATGTGTATTATATTGCAATATTGTTTGTATGACGAGGAGTCGTACAAATAATATTGCAATAAAATACGAAGCGAAGAATGATATTTAAATAAATAAATAAATGAACAGATATTGGTAGATAATGCACAAAACTCCCCAAACTAAGCTTAGCTTGTATTATGGTGACCAGATGACTGATAGAAAGAATACTTAAATATTTTTACATACATACTTATGATACTTTATAACACCCAGACAAAGAACAAAAAACTATGTTTTGTTAAATACATCACACAAATGTTTATCCTGGGAGGTAATCGAACCCTCAACCTACAGTGCAGAAGGCAGAGCTAGTACCAACAGAGCTGACAGGCCAGTTAAACTAGGCAAATGAAGATCAACTACGACTTTGTGGCGAAATTATAACAAATCAATCACTGACATTGACATTGGCGAAATTGTTAATAAAAACCGATGTCATTTTAGGAAGAGAAGAAGAAGGATAACGTGGTTTCAAACGACGTTTGAACATTCAAGCATTTGTCTAACGATGTTTATTCGTGACATCTTTTTTTAAAACGTCCACAGCTGAAATATTGTCGATATAACGTCCACAATTTCATAGAAAATCAAAGTTAAACGGAGTCTCAAACCCCGGGAGTCGAACTCGTGTTCTCATGCGATTGTTTTCCACCCCTAAACATTTCCTTACAAAAGATGGTCTGATAAAATCATGCTTAAACAGTTCATTTGTTGTTTTGATTTCTGGTTCAAGAGGACTTTAAGAATATAGCGTCTATTGGTTGCACACCGATAATATTAAGAGTTATAAATTTATGACCGTTTTCCGGTTATGTAAAACGGAAAACGGTAGTTATTTAAGTTAAAAACATTTATTTTACGAAACAACTTATTATTTTTATGTAAAGTTGACTTCTACATAGTATAAAATGAAGTCTCTTCCGCTGTCTGTTTGCTTAGATCTTTTAAACTACTCAACAGATATCAATTCAATTTCAGCAGTTAATTATAATACTAATAATAATGCCGGCCCTTTCACACATCATCATCTAGCCCCAAAGTAAGCAAAACTTTTATTATGGGTACCACTTGGTGATACTTACATACTATTTTTTGTAAATACATAGATATTATACATGGAAACACCCAGACCCGAGATATACTAGCAGATCATACAAACACTTGTCTCGAGGCGGGAATCAAACCCGTAACCTACTGCTTCCCAGCAGGACCTTGAACCACTGGGCCACAGGGCTTGTCGATTATAATACTCTACCATGGTAGTGTAAGTTATTGCGAAGTGTATGCATTGATATTTTTTATCATTTACAAAAAATTAACCCATCACGACATCCGTAAAAACTACAATCAAAATACGTCACGCCTGGGGTCACCCCTTTAGTATTTTTTTCTCCAAAAAACGTTTTTTACATCATTTGTGCGAAATTTCGCACGGTTCGTTTAGAATCGGGATGTCGGATCGATTTGAATGTGACGCTAATTTTGGTTTTCAAAATCCTTTGACAGTGACAATTACTTTGTTACAGCTATCTTAGGAAGGGGTTGTCTCTACCTGTGTCTACTGAGATGTCAAGGGGGTTATCCTTGACCTGACATCTTGAGGGGTTAATTTTTTTGGCAAATGTGCGAATTTGCGGAAAGGATAGAACTAATCAAGGTCGATTGTTGGTAAGTTACATTTTAATTTGAGATGATTTTATATTAACCTTTGACAGATAGGGTTGTGAAGATTTTTTGTTTTTTATGAGCAGAATCGGGTAATCATTGCACTTTGTATCTTATCTCATAGATAGAAAGATCACGCCAGCATGCTTCTCTTAGTGCACAAACTCTAGCTAGCTTATTATATTGATCTAGTTGTTACTGTGATTAATGTTAAGGTTATATAAAAAAAAATGCAGTCTTTTTTAAATACGTGAGAATCGAAATGTTCGTTATTTTTAATCAAACAGTCTCTTGCTCTGGTCCATTTTAATGACCGGAAGTTCCTTAAGAATTTCTACATTCACTCAATCGGATTCTGTGTAACTCCTTTCAATCCGTTTCATATAATAAATACTGATACAATTTATATGGACACCTGCTGAGGCTCTTAGGTGTTTTTATTCATATTTAAGACTAAACACTATCATACAGTAAATCTCAACCTTATTAAAAAGGGTTAAGGAACATGTTGGTAATGGAATGTGTAGCCACAGGGCGTATCTACGAAGTGAAGGAATATGAATAGTTGTTCACAAATCCTTTCAGTGATTATCATTTCAATGACAAAAGTCATGTTATGAGGGGATAGGACAATGGCTTGAACATAATGATCGTTTTGAGCAAACATTTGAACAGCATCCTACTGCGATTTGGGTTACATACCAAGTCTAGTGGAAATCCTTACTAATAATATAAACCTGAAAGTTTGTATGTATGATGTTTGTTACTCTTTTCTCAATAATTTATATAAACATTGTGTGAATTGATCAAAATATAACGATAAGTGTAAAGTAAGTAGGAAAAAAATCTGCCATCTGCGAGCTATTCTGTCGTGCGTTGCAAAAACCGTTAGAATTACACGTATATGAAGTATAATGGAAATGTTTATCCTAAATAGTCCAACAAAAAAGCCAGCGACAGTATATATTTATCTTTTATGTGTAAGCCATTATCGCCAAAATAGTAAACCATAAACACAATAAAAATTTATTTCTAACGCACATTAGGTAGTAACGAATTAATCCTTATATAATAATTACTTTTATCGCTTCTGGTATTTAAAGTACATAAATTTTGTTTTTCACACTACATCATTTGGACAAATATTTTAATAGTTACGAGGATGACCAACGGAGTGCGCGATACTATGGTGCGGTCGGCGGCGGGCGAATGAAGCGGTCGGACGCACTGCGGGCGAGGTGATAGATAGATAGATAGATAGGACCTTAGAGAAGAAAATAAGCTACTTGAAGTACTAATCCTGGGCAGACAAAGTCGCGGGCACTAGCTAGTATTATTATACTTTAACTAGATTGTGAAAATACTTAATAATTCTACAAGTGAAAATGCAATGCACAGGTCGTGCACTTGGTCGTAGGCTTGGTCGAAAAATGTATGTCCACTATACCAGTACTCTAAAAAGGTGAAGGAAAACACCATGAGGAAACCAGTATGTCGTAGAACCTAAAAGGTCAAAGATATGTGTCAAGTGCACGAAAGAAAACTCTGAGGAGCACTTTAATTTCCACACTGGGTCAAAATAATAAGTGACACGATAAAAAGAAGAAGAAATCAAAATACAGTGCGAAATATATACATATAAATATTGGTGGACAATACACGCAACACCATCTAGCCACATACTAAGCATAGCTTGTACTATAGAAACCACATGACCGATAGAATACTTATATATTTCAAATACATACGTTTAATACTTTATAACATCCAGACACAGAACAAACATCTATGTTTATCACACAAAAAATTGTCCTGCGAGAGAATCGAACCCACAGCGTACAGCGCAGAAGGCAGAGCTACCAACTGAACTGACAGGCAATTCATTGTATTATTATACAAGCTGTTGCTCGCGACTTCGTCCGCACTTCGTAAAAAGTTTTTTTTTTTATAAAAAGTATCCTATGTTACTTGTAATACCTCCAAAAATATGTGTACAAAGTTTCATGATGATCGGTTAAGTGGTATTCGCGTGAGAGCATAACAAACAAACTTACATTCACATTTATAATATTAGTAGAATTATTATATTACAATTATCCCAGAATAAAAAGAAGTTTTAAAATTGTTTATCTAAGTAGTAAAATGGCCACCTGGTAAACTGGTCCCAATCAAAAAGGGTAAACAGCTGTTAAGGATTTCATTATAAATCTGATTTTCAGTGTCAATTTGCAATAAGAAATTTTGTTGGTATCTTAAAGGCATTGTTTCAATCAATTTTTTTATTTCTGGAACCAATTTTGACTAGACATGTTTCCGTCGACTGTTCAATATGAATATTGCGTCGGTTTTAATTCATATGACAGCAGTGTTACAAACAATATCAACATTCCATTCCCATTCATCTATAATAACTAAAATAAATTGGATGTGTATGAGATTAGCTTGTTATAATTCTTGTTACTGAAGCGTGCTGCAGGTTTTTTCACACAATTTGGTGTCTAAGTTCTATTGTGTGAAATTGTGTGAAAAAATCTTCAGTTGCAATCTGCAATCTGCGTTTGAGTAAAGTAAAACTATACACAAGGTAGTTGTCTAATAGAACCTCACACTTTTCCTTCATAACAATACAAAGAACATTACGAAATGAAAACAACGTAACCATTTACACGGACATACGCCTACGCGCTACGGCGTAGCACTCGTAGACACAGATCGATTTGCGGCTACAATTGACAAAGTTTTTCAAGATGGCGCTGAGGGGGCGGTAAGGGGGGATGCTCATATTTTTTACTGTCGGGGTGAGCAGCCGAGCCGATCGCGACATTGCTCTCCACTCGGCCCCTTAAAAGCCTTCTAAGAGACGTTTCAGTACATACGACTACACTCGTAAGTGTCTATGTGGCTTTATGGGGAGCGTTATGGGCAATCTCTAAGGGCTTGTCTATGTGGTTGTATGGTGGTGTGCGTGAGCTTTGATGATACAAGACGTTAGGTTACAGAGGGAAGTTATTTACGTAATCCAATACTTTTTTTACTTCTAAAAATATATTTTATCAATAAGAAAACTGATAGTCGAGTCGAGACGAAGAAGAGTAATTTGTTCACATTTTTTGTCGAAACCAATCAAAGATTGCTTGAAAAGTGTATCAAGTAAATATATATCAAGTAGATCAATTTAAGAATGTTGCTGTTTTTTTGACGTGATAACGACTTATAAATCGATGAACACTGGCTGCACGCACGAAAAATTGTCACGTTCCGCCTGAGCCGAGCGTGCAACTGAGAGCGCGGAACAAGCGATAGAAAGGCACGATCGGTTCATCAATGTTTTCTTATGACGTTATTACGTAAAATTATCATCCGTAAGCGATTTTTGTTTTTAAAACATATGTGGTTGTTTAAGCTACCTTGTACATCATGTGAAGAGTTTACAACATCGTACTAAACATACAACTAGTCTAATCTTCTCTTGATTGTTTTGAAATGAAATCAAAAATGTACAAACGAATAACATTTGGTATGCAAAAGTCAACAGTAACTAGATAAATTATCTGCGGATAATACAGCAGCCGACTCGTTGTGCAAACATTCTGTAGTTGCGTTAACAGGAGCGCGCTAGGGGTGTTACGCTCTAACTGCATTGAGATTCGCTGGCATTTAAATTTTTACGAATAAAATATTTTTTGTTCAACTCTTCAACAGCTGATGGACTCTATGATGATGGCTCTCTTAAGTGGAATCGGCATCTAAATTCATCTAGCATCGATTCAAGAAGCATGAGCCTTATTTTCAATTAGCACCACACTGAGACTGTGGCCGACTGAGACGCAGAAAGTTGAGGGTTCAATTCCCGCCGCGGGACAAATGTTTGTATGATCTGCAAGTATTTGTCTCGGGTCTGGGTGTTTCTATGTATAATATGTATGTATTAAAAAAAAGTATATAAGTAGTAGCATATAAGTAAAAGTCATGTGGTACACATAACACAAGTTCTGCTTACTTTGGGGTTAGATGATGCTGTGTGACATGTCTGGCAATATTATTATTATTATTATCGTTGTCAATGTAGATAAGGCGGATTATACAAATAAACTCTAGGTCAATGACAAATTACATGCCCTATTCTAATCGGGTTTAGGATTAATCGGCATCTAAATTCACCGGATGTTAAATGATTCAAAGTGGTCCTAATGGCATGTTTTGTCAATTTTGCCAATGTCAAGTGTATAGATTGTTTATTAAGAGTGAACTAGTCGATTTTCTTTCCATACAAACGGCGAAGGGTGATCACACCACCGTCTGATGATGAACAACGAAAACTAAAATTGATATAAATTTGTATTGTCATAATCTATGCTTGTATCAATACAGAATTGTAAAAATAATATGGGTTCGAAAGATACAAGACTCAAAAAATTCGTTTTTCATCACTGATTTTAGCGCAACTTTAGGTGTGAATAAATAACAAACGGAGTACGCAAACTAAAAAAATGTTCCGATACAAGCATAGATTATTTATTCAAGAGCTCACATTTTTTTTTTAATAAATACATTCAGTATTTTTTTCATGAGAACCCTTGAGCCAAAGGTCTATTCATTATATTTACGCAATCGTTTTATTTAGAAATCATAGTCTAATCTGATCATATGACTCGAAATTATAATCACGCAATCTCCTTACTGCTCATCTCTATACATGGTGCACGTCTATCCTTTTCTCACACTAAGCTAGGTGAAATAGCATGCATTTTAGCTGCGCCCACTAACGAGTTTGTGCCGCTGACTCGTGTATCTTTAAGAAGACGTTACAAAGTCGTATGTTGTCGTTCATCATATATTAATAATTATACGGAATTATTTTGCTCGAATCACAAAGAAACACAAAACTTTTATTCCAATTATTCACACCCGAGATAACTCTAGCTTTATTCGAATAAAATCATGAAAATTAAAAATAAAACCTGAAACAACTCAGGAAAATAAATAATGTAAGAGCGCAATGTTTGCTCCGCAATACAGCCAAAAGTAATTGAAAAAGTGGTCTTTTTATTGAATAAAACTGTTTTGATTTTGACTTTTTGACTGATACCCTCACATTACCAGATATTATGTTGCCAAGCAGTCGTCTAAACTTCAAACAATCTATGAAATCAATGCTGTTCACATCTATGTTTTATTCGCAAACGTTTTATGTTCATTTTCTCGTCTGATGATAAGCGAGGATGCAGTCTAAGGCTTACCTTAAAGATTCACATTGACCACGAAGGTTTTTCATGTTTTTATATTTTTTCTGTCAAAATTTTGAATTTGCACGTACAACCCTACAAGCCTCGGAACCACAGGCAGTGTACACAAATCCGGGTACACCGGTACTTGAAATTAATTTCGTATAGCCTCCGGCAGTAGGGGCGTCACTCCCGCTGCGGACGTAAAGACACGTGCATACTCTATAAATAGCTTTGAGGCAATGAACAGGCTAATTGAGTTATAAATAGTGTTGGCATGATAGATAGTTTACGCCCAAATTGCTTCTAAGAAACTGTCCTTCATCTACATCTTGATATCTACATGTTACGGCTATTTTTAATCTCAACCGCAACCATTACATAGAACCCTACAGTCAAATTATAGAAGTCAGGCGAATTTATTACCAAATGTACTAAGAAAGCAGAAGCTAGTAATATTTGAATCCTATTCAAATGTGAGTATTGGCATGGCGTACTCGCATTCATTGGATATTTACTTGTTACGGCAACTTTGAGTCCTACCCGCATCAATATCATTAAATCGTACAATGAAATATAGAAGTCAGAAGAAAAATTATTAGTTGATGTACATACTTGGAAAGCAGAAGCTAGTAAGAGATAAATAAATGTATGAGTATTGGCACGGCGTACTCGCATTCATTGGATATTTACATGTTACAGCCACTTTTAGTCAAAATGTATTACTTTAAGTTCCAGGAAAGCAGAAACTAATAAGAGTTAGATCCTTTTGAACTACAGTAAACTACCGAAGTTATAGTGTAACTTTAAACGCAATTATTTTTACTTTTAAATAATTGCTAGTAGTCAGTACTCACATCATTTGTAAGGACAGATGTACATTGAAGAGAACATAATAATATCTGTTACCCTATCGAGCGTTTGAACAAAGGGGAGTTTAAAACAAAAAGAACAAAAAACGCGGGAAACAATGGCCACAGTTTAATGTGAGAGTTTTTCGTCCATTATGTTTGAATATGGGAAGAATTCAAACGTGGAATCGTTTTAATTGAAGCGAATTTTGGCTTTTAATTTTATTGGCTTGGCTTGTATATAATGAAACCAGTGGTTTATTTAAAAAAACTCTACCATATTTATCTTATGATATTTCAACTGAGCTTTGGTTTTAGAATGATACTACATTAATAGAAATACTATATATTTAAATGTATAGAAATACGTGTAGGTAGTTAATATAAATATAAATAAATATATAATATAAATGACTATAATATTGATAAGTATGCATGGCCTCATGTCGCTCTGCCCTCAGACAGTCAACCGAAACACTTGAAATTTATAAACTCTCTTGTATTAATTAGTATTTCGTAGTTAAGGTAGTTATAAGAAGGATCATGTAAAAAAACGCTAGGACCAAGACGTGTTTCTTGACGTGTTATTCGTGCTTCTTCTTCTCGGTCTTGGGTAAGGAGGAATTTGCACCTAAATGAGTTTTCTAAGAACCGCTTAATACGATCTTTAGATAGCTGAACTGATCTAGATCACTATTTAATCAAGTTTTATCGTATTTGATTAACTACCTCAATATTGCAAACTTGGCCATTTCTAAAATAACTAACTGGATTGTTAATGGAAAAAAACTTACATAAGTTAATACAGTTGGTTTCAATATAATAAATATTTTAGGACTGGCTTTCTATTATAAAATACATGTAAAACAGTTGAGCTATCTAAGGACCGTTTAAAACGATCTATTGATAGCTCAACTGGTCCAGATCACTGTCAGAAAACAGCGTCACTAGCGGTTTAGCCTTATCGCTAACAGCTATTTCTTCCAGGCAACCTTTGGATGGACTCGACTATAAATAACCAGAGAAGGGGCATGAAGGTGCATATTAATCTGTATATTTCTGTAAATCAATATACATTCACAAATAAATAATATATAGTTCATTTTAGGTCTCAGTTTTAAAAGCCTCACAAAATCTCAACAAATGGACATACATGGCACACCGTAATTGTCATTTATATCAGAACTGTATTATTTCTTTTAGTATTAGCATTGCCATTCAACGTGGAAATGCCACCACTATCTTGGGAATGCTACCCTCTGGCAGTGATCTGGATCAGTTGAGCTATCTATAGATCGTTCGCTAAACTGTTTCACAAGTAATTATATTACTTATTGTATATTATTCTGTACATTTCTCTAATTATATTTATGTTAAACAGATTAAAATTTTTTTTTACTAATAATTTTGTATAATGTATTAACATTATACAAAATTATGTATGATGTGTGTGCGCTTAAATAAATAAATAAACATAAATACGATAGCAATCACGATACTAGATTCGTATAAGAAAATAAATGTTTTTTTTTATGAAACGGTATGTAGGTAAACGTCAATTTTACGCGTATCAGCGTCTAGGGTTGTCAAAACGAATCGCTCCCCTCAATTGACAAAATAGCCCCGACGCACCCACCAAAACGATAGGAAACTCCACAAAAGGCTACAGCTCTCAGCCTAAACGCTTTAACTATGTCTACCCCATACGCAGGCCCTCCAGGATTGCTCACTCCACTTATCTCCGAAAACCCATAAATATTTTATAGGATTGTAAGCCCAAATACCAATGGAGGTGGGACTAGCTTTGCGTGCACTCACCGAGATAATGATGGCACTTCAGGCGATGGTTTTGATATTGCTCGTAATTGGTGGTGGCTCTCGTGAAAACTGTTGCACGTGACCCCTTATGTATTAAATGCTTACAACTTACATTACACCCCTATTTAGGGGTTAGGTGTATCATATACCTACTTGCTGAATATAAAAAGTATTACTTAGATCAAAAATGTCAGGACTTTCTTTCAGTGGTAGCAATCGCATTATGACAGCGGTAAATAACAAAACACTAGAAAACTAACATTTTGCCAAAGGTATAGCAGAACGTTGTCAAGAGCCGTTAGATGAAAAAAGTGTAAGATTTATCCATCACGAATTTCCGTCACGACCCTTTCTTTAGTGTAGACGGTTATCATTAGGGTGACACGATTCTTCATCCCCGGAAAAATATCTCCGTAAATATCGTTATAATTAATATATTTATTAATATTTTGAGAGTTGTGATTTTTTTTATTGTACGTCATTTAATGTAATTGCTCTCAGACGCTAGTAATTCATTCATATGTGTTAACAATAATATAATATGTTTATTAATAATAATATACTACGACAGGAACTTCGTTCCAAACGAGTGTTCCACGACACACGCATTTTTATTTTTAACACAATTAAATAAGTGTACCATTTTTTTGCGTGATTTTTACGACGACGAATCGCAGAAAATTCTAGACGGTTATTCCGCGATAACGTTTAGAATAGGCAAATGACTTTGTTGCAAAATCGTAATCAAGGCAGATGCCATTAAAACAAGTTGAAGAACGTTGTCATTTTACTGCCATCACGTTTTACGGCCACCGCTTCATTTAAAACTAGCCCTTAAGACAATAGCAAAACCTTTTTAATTAGGCACCGCGTCGAATCGCTTCTATATTCGCGAGACTCAAGGCAAGCGTAAAGCGAGGCAGAGACGATCGTAAAGCGAGTGAAATGCGAAAGCAGCAGAGGCGCTTATTAGCGGGGCTTCTGTCGGTTTATCGCTCTCGGGCGTGCCTCGCATCGCATTCCAATTGCCGCGACCGCAACTGGTTTACGATCAGCCGTTAATGACATAAGTAACAATCGGGAAGAGAATCGAATCACGACCCATTTTATTATCGCGGTTATGGTCGGGAATATTACTGTTGGCCATAACATAATCTAATGTGGAAATCTTATTGCTCTCTGTGTATTGAATTTTATATGGTCAATGGCCTGAAACCTTATAGTGACAGTTACCATCACGACTATCATGACGATCTCTGTGGCGTAGTGACAAATAATAATAATAATAAAAATAATAATAATCCCGGACATTTCAAACAGCATCATCTGGCCCAAAAGTAAGCAGAGCTTGTGTTATAGGTACCACATAACTGATATACTACTTAAATACTTTTTTTTTAATACATACATATTATACATAGAAACACCCAGACCCGAGACTAATACTTGCAGATCATACAAGCATTTGTCCTGCGGCGGGAATCGAACGGTCAACCTTCTGCATTTCAGCCAGACTTAACCCACTGCGCCACAGAGGTCGTCGGTACAAATGTTTGTATAATCTGCATAAAAATGTCTAAAAAAAGTATTAACGTATTATGTCATGTTGTTCCCATACCACTTGCACTGTTAGTACTTAGTAAGTATACTACTTTGGGGCTAGATGATGTGTGAAATGTCCAAAATTATTTATTTAATTATTATTTCCACAGTAGAATAATTCAATTTACTTAGTCCCTCTCAGACAGTGCCATAGTTCAAATCCAAAATTGGGCAAACCGTTACCGGTCCCAAAGCAAAATAGTGCAAACAATGGACAACGAAGTGATATTTACTAAGAACAAGGAGCATGGTTAGGGTGTAGGTATGTGTAGGTTGTCTGGCAGAGATCGCTATCTAGCGATAAGACCGCCCATTGTACTACCGTGTAGCTAAACATTGTTTCGTATAATAGTCTAATGTATTTTGTGGTGTGCAATAAAGTATTTTCTATCTTCTATCTATCTATCTATGTGTGAGCGTGGTGCGTGTATTTACACAGAGAGCACAGTTTTGAGGCTTCACTTTTGTTGAGCCTCGCGAAGTAGAAAATATTCAAATCATCCAGAAATTATATTCGAAGATAACAGTGATAACGCGTAGTTGTTATGTAAAACATTATAAACTCATATCGCAATTAATATGAAAATATAAGTGCTTGAATCATTCATTCCAACATATCAGCTCATTTTCTTTTTAACCGAATTCAAAAAAAGGAGGTTTTTCAATTCGACCGTATACGAGTATATTTTTTTTTATGTGTGCTCACGGATAACTTCGTCGTTTATGAACCGATTTTGATGATTCTTGTTTTGTTGTCTGATATCCCAAAAGTGGTACCATGATTAGGTAACCAGGATCTGATGATAGCATCCCAGAGAAATCGAGGGGAAACTTCGGAAATCATAGTGGCGACTAGTGCGTTTGTTATTTTTTTTTATGAAGTTCTAGCTGTCCGCGCGCAGCTCGCCCGCGTTTAAGATTTTTCCCGAGACATACCAATTTTCCGGGATAAAAAGTAACCTATGTCACCCGGGGATAGTGTAGCTTTCCAACGGTAAAAGAATTTTTGAAATCGGTCCAGAAGTTTTTAAGTTAATTCTAATATTATAAATCTTTCCTCTTTATAATATTAGTTTAGATGTAGATTTTAAAGCATTATTTTTATTTTAAAGCATTAAAGCATATTTAAGACTCTTTTACTTTTTAGTTTCATGTTTGAAATCGGTTATTTTTTGATAAAAATTATATTATAAGTGAATAGAAAAATTACATTAACTGATAATAATTTGGTTTTTACCATTTCGTGGTGATAAAAATACTATCTATAATTTAATCCTTGATGTCTAAAAGATAGTGTATAAGATTGATGAGTACTCTATCAGTTCTTAATGTTATTGTCAATAAATGTTGTAATTGTAATCTAAAATACCGGATGAACGAATTACACAATTTAAGGCCGATTCACACGCTAAATACTGGAAGGTGAGGCTACTACACTTTGCTATCTAGTCCCAAACAAAATCATTGTAATTATTTATTAAATCTTCCTTAAGTCTACTAATATTTAAATTATCATGAAACTTACGATGTATTTTTGTGTTGCCAAATTCAGATGATGTTGTTAGATTTCGTATCGTACTTACACAGTCTTGTCTTAACGCAAGGCAATTGCAGGAGTTCGGCCGGAAATCCCGAAAGTGAATAAAACTCTTCCATATAAAATTTTGACACTTTAAGTATTTCAACACTCTAGTCGTTAAAACGTTACAAATGTTTCGTCAGTTCTTTACCATCAAATAGAGTAAAAACGAAAGTTCACTTTAAGTTTTGTTTAGATATAAAGTCACTAATATGTTAAATACTATTACGAAAGACGAATAGACACCTGTCGGTTTCTAATGTGGTCATCAATGAACTGCTTTGTGTCAGTACAGCGAGTAGATAAAATTAGATTAGACCAAAATATTATCTATTTACTATCCTACTGACATTGATAGATGTAGAAGTTTGTGTGGCTGTTTCTATGTGAACTGAGACGAAGCTCGAGTCTAGTCTGTCCATCATAATCATCATCTTTAATCGGGTCTGGGTGTTTCTATGTATATTATGTATTTATTTACAGCAAAAAAAAAAGTATATAAGTAATATATCAGTCATGTGGTACCCATAACACAAGCTCTGCTTACTTTGGGGCCAGATGATGCTGTGTGAAATGTCCGGTATTATTATTATTATTATTATTATCTTTATCATTGGTTTTAGTTCATCTGTTGAAGATGATGGCGTCAGTCAAGTTACAGAGCAGTTATTTGTAATTGAAATCTTTCGTTCATGGATCTACTTCAGCAAGCTGAGGTGGGTGAAGTTTTTTCTCCACTCCACTCACTCTGCCTGAGATTCTGTGTGATAGTGCAGACCTTCCCAGGTACCCAAAATAACGTCTGGCACCGAGCCGGGTTTGTTTCAAGTTTTCCTTCTCTGTTACTAGCTTTTCTGTTTGTCAGCAGGGGGACTAACCACCGATAATTTGAAGACTATCGCAGTCGTCTCCATCATCAGTCTCCAAGCAGCACTCATTTGAGATCAGTTCCACGTAGAAATCCTCACTATGTTATAATAAGTGTCGAATAGCCATGTGGCGTAAGTAACCTGTGGCGTTGCCACAATACTTATAATTATAAATAATTAAATACATATACGTAATTTATTATTACTACAAACTAATACTTACATTTACTTTAGCGATGTACTCCACCCGAAGAGTCGTCGCGCTTATACCAATCGTGTCGTACAGAACGAACGCGACTCAACGGTTGAAGACAAAGGAACTGGACTGCGCGCACACCGAGACATAACAATCTTTTACAGCACCATTCTGTCACAGGCTCCGCGAGAGACGCACGGTATTTCGCTTTGCAGCCAGCTATACTCTCCGAGGCATAACTACCATTCTTACCTATGCTTACTGTGCTTTACAATTAAATTTGTTTCGTTAGTATTGATTATACGGAGGTGCTAAAGTATCTGAAGTGTTTTGATTGCGACACAGATCAGAAAGGCACATCATCTTAGCACACATTACAGTGGTGACCCCGAAATATTGGACACAGCACAGAACGGAGGAGCATAAAAACCGTAAGCTAGTGAAATAACATTTTCAAAAAATGTCTACGAGTGACAACGCATCGGATAGACCCCAAGATGGCGGTTCACTTTCGCATGAATGAAAAGACTTTTACACAATCCGATATTTTTCGTGTTGGTGTACGACTTCCACCCTTTTGGGCAGAAGAGCCCGCTGTATGGTTCGCTCAAATTGAAGGAAGTTTCGCATTATCCGGGATTAGTGATGACGATACAAAATACCATTACGTTAGCGTGCAGCTGGAACATTGTTATGCAGCAGAAGTCAAGTTTATTTTAGTCAACCCTCCTGCAAAAGGCAAATACGAAAAGCTGAAAAGCGAGCTTATAAGAAGACTGTCCGCATCACGGGAGAAGGAATTAAACCAGCTACTTATGCATGAAGAGTTAGGTGACAGAAGGCCATCCGCTTTTCTTCGACACCTGCAACATTTAGCTGGCCCGACATAACCCGGTGATTTTATTAAGACTGTTTGGACAAGCCGTTTGCCGGGAAATATACAGATCGTCGTAGCGTCGCAACCAGAATCCTCGCTCAGAGCGCTCGCAAATTTAGCGGATAAAGTGTACGATCTCGCACCAGCAACACCGCAAGTGGCCTCCACGGAATCCATTCCAAGTTCCTTGATAGAAAAGCTTACAAATGAAGTCGCTGCGCTCAGCCGCCAAGTCCAAGCCTCTCATCAAAAGATTCTTCGAGGTCTCGTTCGAGAGAAAGAAACCAGCGTGACAAGAGCAACACACGCTCCCAGTCCAACTACAAAAAATTCCCCACATGCATTTTCCACCATAGATTCGACGACAAAGCACGGAGGTGCCTGAAACCTTGTGATTATAGGCAAGGATCTTCGGAAAATGCCAGAGGCAGTCTTCAATAGCGACACATGATTGCCCAAGTTCAGCCGGTTGCTTATTCGTAACGGACAAACGTACAGAAATGCAGTTTTTAGTCGACACAGGTAGCGACCTCTGCGTTTTTCCTCACTCCGCTCTTAAGCAAAGACGACCACGAACTACAGATTTCGATCTATTCGCAGCGAACGGAACACCAATCGCCGTTTATGGATTTCAGCAAATGGAGCTAGACCTAGGCTTTCGCTGCGCTTTTACCTGGCGATTTACAGTAGCTGACGTCACAAAGGCAATCATCGGAGTCGACTTCTTATCTTTTTACAATTTAATGGTAGACTGCCGAAACATACGCCTCATCGACAACAAGACTACTCTATCAGCAAGTGCAGCTCCAGTATCTTCATCGGACGCCATATCTTCAGTAAAGACCTTAACAGGCGAGTCGAAGTACTTGGATCTTCTTAAAGATTATCCAGAAATAACTCGTCCCCCAGGTACACATCAGGTTATTCGTCATAATACGGTTCATCACATTAGGACCACGGAAGGACCGCCCGTTTACTGTACACCAAGAAGACTTGCTCCTGACATGCTGAAAATCGCGAGACAAGAGTTCGACGACATGTTGAAGAATGGGACAGCGAGACCATCATATAGCCCATGGTCGTCCCCACTTCACTTGGCTCCTAAGAAAGATAACGGATGGCGACCATGTGGTGATTACCGGATGTTGAACGCCCGAACAATCCCTGACCGTTATCCCATTCGTCACATTCAAGACTTTTCACAGAACATCGCCGGATGCAAGATATTCTCAACAATTGACCTGCTTAAAGCTTATAACCAGATTCCGGTCAATGTCGAGGATATCCCAAAGACATCCATCACGACACCGTTTGGAATGTACGAGTTCCCCTTCATGACTTTTGGCCTTCGCAACGCTGGACGAACTTGTCAGAGATTCGTAGATGAAATGACGAGAGATTTAGATTTCTGCTACACCTATTTAGATGACTTTTTGATCTTCTCTTCCGATGAGGAGACCCATTTTCAGCATTTACGTCTCCTATTTACGCGGCTGAAAGAGTATGGTATGGTCGATAACACTTCCAAGTGTGTTTTCGGGGCAAAGGAAAACACACTTGGAACTTCCTCGGTTGCAGTGTATCTTCTACTGGAATTAAGCCATTGGACAACAAGATCCAAGCCATAAAGGAGTTCTCCACCCCAAAAACAGTCAGAGAACTTAGAAGATTCCTCGGTATGATTAACTTTTATCGACGGTTCATGACTTGCTCACCGGATCTGTGAAAGGTTCGCATCCTGTGGACATCACTGGAGAAGCACTGCAAGCATTCGAGGACTGCAAGAAAAGTTTGTGTCAGGCATCACTCTTAGCACATCCCGACATGGACTCCAAACTAGCGCTAGTCACTGACGCATCAGACATTGCAATCGGTGGAGTACTACAGCAGCAAAACGATGGCCAATGGCAGCCTCTCGCTTTCTTCAGTCGAAAACTCGAGATTAACTTTTTAAAGTGTTTTTTGTTTCTACTTTTTTGTTTTTATTTTTTCTGTTTCACTTTGTATTTATTTTGAGTTTGCCATATTGTTTTTTTTTATGTGTATGTTCCAAATAAATATATTTTCTTTCTTTCTTTTTCTTTCAAAACTGAACCCTGCGCAGAAGAAGTATTCCCCTTATGATAGGGAACTGCTCGCAATTTATGACTCAATTAAACAATTCCGACACTTTGTGGAAGCAAGACAACAACTGTTTCCAACTGGATATTGCGTTACGGTTGCCCTTCAGAAATCGTAACGGATCGCGGGAAGCAGTTCGAGTCTTCATTAATGAAACAGCTTTCAGAGCTCACTGGATTTCAACGCAACAGAACTACGGCGTATCATCCAGCAAGCAATGGCATGGTCGAACGGATGCACAGACAGCTCAAGACCGCAATAATGCCATGAAAGCTCAAACTGGACCGATAGTCTACCTTTAGTACTCCTAAAGGAAGAGAAAAAGTAGAAGTGCCTTCAAAGAAGACATACAGGCGTCACCTGCTGAACTCCTATATGGTGAATCACTCAGATTACCCGGAGATTTTTTTCAGCCACGCACTACTCCGCATACAACCAGTGACTTTACTGCATTTACAGCACGATTTCGCTCCATCATGAACAATATCCGACCTCAACCAGCAGCGAGACACAGCAAGCGTAAGATTTTTGTCTTCAAAGACTTACTTTCTGCAACTCATGTTTATGTCCCTGACGACACCGTGAGAGGATCTCTTCAGCCGGCTTATACGGAACTATTTATATGAAGTACTGCAACGAGACGCCAAAGTATTCAAACTGCGAAAGAGAGGAAAGGAACAGACAGTATCAATAGAGAGACTAAAACCAGCATACGTACTTACCTCAGAAACTAGTCCGGGTACTCGTCAGCTAGAAAATGAAAAATCAGATACCGTTCCTGGTCCTGAAAGCAAAGATGAAAACATAAAAACAACACAGTCAGGGAGAAATGTGTTGTGGCGTTGCCATAATACATATAATTTATTTATATGCATATACGTAATTTATTATTACTACAAACTAATACTTACACTTACTTTAGCGATGTACTCCACCCGAAGAATCGTCTAGCTCATACCAATCATGTCGTACAGAACGAACGCGACTCAACGGTTGAAGACAAAGGAACTGGACTGCGCGCGCACCGTGACATAACCATCTTTCACAGCACCATTCTGTCACAGGCTCCGCGAGAGACGCACGGTACTTCGCTTTGCAGCCAGCTCTACTCTCCGAGGCATAACTACCATTCTTACCTATGCTTATTGTGCTTTACAATTAAATTAGTTTCGTTAGTGTTGATTAAACGGAGGTGCTAAAGTATCTGAAGCGTTTTGATTGCGACACAGATCAGAAAGGCACATCACCTCAGCACACACTACATACCTATCGTCAATAACATTGAAATAATAAATACTGATATATACACACAACACCCCCAAATAGTTTGTACTACGGTAACTACATAACTGATAGAAAGAAAGAAAGCAAGAAAACAAAATATTTAATAAAATCATATAGACCATTTTGAATCATCGAATCCGGCACTCGTCTTGTTCTTTTATATGATCTTTGCTAATTTTGTTCTGGACGCCATGTCGAATTGGAGCAGGTTCATCCCAAGCTTTTTTGTCATCTAAATAATCTGATATTTTATAGTATTCTATATGACAGTTTTTGTTGAAATATAATACTTATGATACTTTTATTACGCCCAAATACAGAATCTTTGTGTATACAAATTGTTGTCCTGGGAGGGAATTTAAGACTTAACCTACGGCAGATACGGCGGCTAGTTCACGGCAGAAAACTATCAACTGAGTTGAAAGGTCAGTCAATATTGATTGAATTGGTTCTACATTATCTCTAAGACTAACTTTTGGTTTGTGCTGCATAGGTATGTCGTTGAATGAAACCTCAATGAAACCTCAACCTCAAACCGTGGCAGCGGCCGCCGAAGCGCCAGAAGTGCCACTACGCATTATCACAAGAAAGATTAATTTCACAATATTAATTATTACGAAAAACTACCAGGTTATGAAACAGTGAAAAAAAAATCCTGATACATAACTAGTTATGGAATCTTAGTTACCAACGTGGACGAAAGGAAACTTGTTTTGTCCTAAGTCCGTGAACAATTGAACATCAATTGAAAATATATATATAAGTAAATGTTAACATCAAAGAAACACTGAAATGATTACTAGTGAAGCTGCGGGTAAATACTAGTTTCTGATAATGTAATCATCGCTGTCGTAATCGCAATTGATGGCACAAAATTTATGGTTTGTTACAAATTTATTCTGATGCTGATAGTGAAGATAGTGATGACATAAAGACAGAACAAGTTACTTTTTACACCCTTCAAATAGAAGTATTAGGAACTATTTTTATCTATTATATGCCATTCGATATTGCAATGGCATCAGTGTCTTGGGAATGCTGCCCGTTGGCAGTAATCTGGATCAGTTCAGCTATCTATAGCGTTTTAAACGGCCCATACCATATTTTATATTATTGTATTAGTCAGCACATTTTTGTAATTAATTTCTGGATTTAAATGTAATATTATGATGAGATTATCATAATGAGCTATTTTGGGTGTTTCACTACGTGATAAAATCCGCAACGAGAAAATCCGTAGAAGAACCAAAGTCCGACGTAGCGCTCAAAATTTTCAAGTTGAAGTGGCAATGGGTAGGCCATATAGCTCGCAGAACTGATAACCGTTGGGGAGTAAAAGTTCTCGAATGGCGACCAAGGACAGGAAAACGAAGCGTAGGACGACCCCCCACCCGATGGACTGACGACATTGTAAAGATCGCAGGAAGTCGGTGGATGGAGAGGGCTCAAAATCGTTCTTCCTGGAAATCTATTGGGGAGGCCTATGTCCAGCAGTGGACTTCATAGAGGCTGATATGATGATGATGATGATGATGAATGTAATATTTATCTATAGTCTTTTATCATAATTAGGATAGATACGAGTGGATAATATGATAAAAGACATATTCTGCCTGACGTGGACTCCCAGTGACTCGCGGTGACTCATTTCACAAAATAATGACTAAAGTAAAAGCCCGTGTTTCTCAAAATGTATAATCACTATGTAATATTATTATAACTTTTAGCCTACTCGTACTTCAAAAAAAGGTGGTTCTCAATTCGGTTGTATTTTTTTTATTTTCTTGCTATAATGTTATGTGAAAGGATATACTTTCCGATTGTTCCCATAAAAATTTCATCGAAATCGGTTCAGTAGTTTGGTTTTTAAATTAAGTAAACGAAATTTCATATTTTTATATAAATAAAATTTTATCTAAATGAGGTTTTCTTTTTAGTTTTTAAAACATGATTATTATCTACTAGCTGCTGCCTGCGGCTTACCACGCGTGGTACCTACAAAAAAAGTAGCCTATGCCCTTTTCCAAGATCTCATCTATCTCTATACCAAAATTCATCAAAATCGGTTCAGCGGTTTTGGCGTGAAAATAGAACAGAGAGACAGACAGACAGAGTTACTTTCGCATTTATAATATTAGTAGGGAAGTGGGAATATATAATAGAAATCACGAAAGTTTTGAAAGTGAAATACATGATTGCTGAAAAATACTCCGATTACCTCTTTAATCATCCTCTTAGATACAAGTATCTATCGTATAATCACATATTAGATAATGTACTTACGGATTAAAATTATTGCCATCTTTATTCATTGACATTGGACTGATAAGGACAGAGCATACTATACTAACTAACTAGTTATGTAAATACGAGGTTGTAGATGGTAAGTAACTAAAGGTATGTGAATATTTCCATTAAAAATTACACTACCTACTACAAGTTTGATTTTAGTATGTTTGGTTGTAAAATACTCACGTGTGTTTTCATCATTATTTGCTGGAAGCTCTCCATCTCCTGTAACAAAACAAAAAAATAACTTAGATGACTTAGTGACCAATCATTGTCTGTGGCCCTTATGTGCAAACGTCACGTGGGGTTGACACACTGGTTATTTTCTTCCACTCTGCCCTATAGTCAAGTCAAGTCAAAAGATATTTTATTCAATACAATCACAAGGATCACTTTGAAACGTCTTACTTACTAGGTGAATTTAGGTGCCAATTCTCCTAACCTTAGCCCAAGAAGAACTGGCACGAAACTCGTCCTGGTCCTAGCGCTTTTTGCATGATCTATCTTATTACTACCTTAACTACTATTTTACTGAAACCCATCTCTTATGAGTATTTAACAAATTTTCATACAGCATTCGTGATCTCCGTATTCACTCGGTTCTAACCTATATCGTCTTTTATACAGTTTATTACATTTCATAACTAGCGACCCGCCCCGGCTTCGCACTGGTGCAATGCTGATACTAAATATCCAACAGAATTCCATTATATACAATTTACATACATTCAATTCAATTTCATTCAATTTACTTTATATACAGAGATATACATTATACCATCGCGTACTCTTTTGTAGACCTTTTTATGGTGTACAATACTGTAGTACATTATTTTAATTTATCTCGTAGGGTTCAGCCAGCGTTTGCAATGTAAGCGCAAAAAAATGTGTTTATTTACGACATCACATTAGAAACCTATAAAATTATCAGTGTTTCTCTACTATATTATGCATGTATTATACAAATAAACCTTTCTCTTGAATCGCTATATCTATTAAAAAAAACTGCATCAAAATCCGTTGCGAAGTTTTAAAGATCTAAGAATACATAGGGACAGACAGACAGCGGGAAGCGACTTTGTTTTATACCATGTAGTGATTAGTTGTTTTAGCCATCTTCTCTTAAAATTCATCTCTTGTTCCTCTGCTCCTACATCCAGCCACATTCAAATCAATTCCTCCTTGCAGCATGACTTTCTTCCATCCCATAATTCCTGATATTTTCCGTCACTAGCGCCACTTGCAAACTTTACCTCATATACCCGGAGCGCTGGTTAGCTGACAGCGAGACGCAGAAAGGTCGCCGGAATAGCTCCACGGGATTGGAGCGGGGCACTAACTATGTCAGAGGTAAGATGCTTGGATCTTCTTAGTCAAACTAGTACTGAATCGTTCGTAGTAAGGGTCGATTATCAGTGGTTTCTGGCCTCTATTTCGTCACTGTACATAGACTAGTTTATATTACATTTGCACTGTATTTGATATGTGACGTTTAATAAATATTTTCTATTCTATTCTATTCTATTACAAGGTTGAGGTCTGATAGTCTGATACTTATTCCCTCAACATTCCTCACATTTCATCTGGATGAGCGATAAAATAAGTGGTCGGTGACTACTATTTGAAGTATCCTCATATGGATATGAACACTTCTAGAATAAACCACGTGAACTAATGATTTTTAACCGGCAAAAAAGGAGGTTCACAATTCAGTTTATTATTTTTGTTATCTCTTAACTCCGTCATGAACCGAATTGAATTTTTTTTTGTGAAATGATATATTTTCCAATTGGTCTCATAGAAATTTCAATATTTCGGTTCAGTATCGGTTCGATAATCGGTTTTTTAAATAATAGCTGAGAAAAATATGTCATCCAAGTAAACGAAATATCGTTTTGTGTTTTTCTGTGATATTTGTGTGGCGGTGTTTACGAATTCCGAAAAATGATTAAGTACTAAAAAGCGTAAAATAATAACTTTTGTCACCGATTTAAAAAAAGGAGAAGTTTCTCAATTCGGTTGTTTATATATGGATTCTTATTTCATTAAGAAGTCGGTTTTATTTTCAGTTTTTAAATCGTAATTATTATTTAGAAAACTTGTGTGTTTCAAAACTACACAAGTTTACTAAATTAGAAAGCAATTACCCTTTCAAAACTTTCGTGAGTACACTGTATAGTACACTATACATTTTGATAAACACGGGCTTTACTCACGTATTATTTTGTCGATGGAGGCACCGACAATGTTTCGATTCATCTAGAGAATCTTCATCAGGGTGAGTTTGATCCGCGGTCCGCTCGTTGCCGCTCGAGTTCACGGTTCGCACTGATGCTTTCACTAGATGAATCGAAACAATGTCGGTGCTTACATCGACAAAATAATACGTGAGTAAAGCCCGTGTTTATCAAAATGTATAGAAAGCAATTACCTATAGTATCTATATATCTTCCGGAACAACTGATTATGCAAAACGTAAGAGTGCGGTAAGTACCCTACGATATGCTGGTACTGCCAAGCACAGGAAAGGGTTCACTACGGATATTGCGCCTGCTAATTGTACTAAATTGCGTGTAACCCATCACCCACGGAGATATCAGTGTAATAGGATTACACATAAATACAAAGGGGTGGTCGCGTGAAGGTTAACCCTGGAACCTGTTACCCTAGAAACGGAATACTCAAATTGAATTGTAGCAAAAGTTGTTTTTTTAACAAAAATGGAAAGAGATTCACAGAAATCGGACAAGTTGGAAACTCGCGCCTGAGTGAGTACCGTAGCTACAAGTAGGTATCTAATACTGAACCTACTTACTTTATTCAACATCATGGTTCTTTTAACATCGGTTACTATTATTAATCAAATATTAACACAATATTTTGACTATATATTACATACATATCGTCAAAATATGGTGTATATTACATACATACATACATATTTGACGACCTCTGTGGCGCAGTGGACTAAGGTCTGACTGAGACGCAGAAGGTTGCGGGTTCGGGACCAATGTTTGGTTATGATCTGCAAGTATTTGTCTTGGTTCTCGGTGTTTATATGTATAATATGTATGTATTTACAAAAAAATAAATATATAAGTAGTATATTAGTCACTTGGTTCCCATAGCACAAGCTTACTTTGGGACCAGATGCTGTGAAATGCTCCAGCATTATTATCGAAAAAAAATAAAAAATTTGCTGAAGACTGTTCGTACAATTTATAACATGGGCCCAAGAAAATCACTTAGAATTTTTTGTTATTTGTTTTAAATTTTCACAAAAATTTTATGACAAAAAAGCTTGGGATGTATCTGCTCCAACTCTACTTGGCATCCGTAACAAATTGGCTAGGATCATACAAAAAAGTGTTAAGACCAGACGAATCTTCTTGAACTGGGGTTAGGAGAAACCGGCACCTAGATTCACTAGCATGTAAAAAGACGTTTCAAAGTGGTCCTTGTGATTTTATTGAATAAAGAATGTTATGATTAGTTGCGTGAATGATATACCGTCTTAAATTATGAACGCACCGAACATTGTTTTATGTTTGTAATCACAAAACATTTGATATGGTATGTGATATAATTACAAATCAACGGTTATTGGATGTATTCTTTAATTGTACTGTGAGACCTTGATTATAGCTAAATTTCATGGTTGCTAAGTTAACGAGAACTACCCTATAGGTTTTGATCCAGTTGCGAGCTCGAAATATGCTACTGGATTACTGGATTTAGGCCGTATTTTATGATTCTGTAAACTTATTCGTTTAAGTTTGATATCTCCACGCGATCCCGAAAAAATGGTCTTAACATACAGACACACTGACGACGAGGTGATTTTATAAGGGCAAATCCTATATTATTCCTATATTTTTAGGGCAAAAGTAATATTGCCCTAAAAATATGATGAGTTTCGCGAACTTTCGTAACTCAATTGGGGTCTCATTAGATTTTAGATCCATCAATAGTTAAAAGACACGGCAAGGCACATAGCTTGAAGCTTGAAGCAAGCTTGAACTGTTCTCGGTCCCAATCTAAGTATGGATTAAATATACAGTGTTTCGAAATTAATTTGTCTAGCACTATTTTTTTTACTGAACATATCATACATAATTTAGTACTTTCAAAACTTTCGTGAGTTGTATAAACACGAGTTTTACTAGCTTATTATTTTGTCAATGGAGGCACAGAAACTGTTTTGTTTCAAGAGAATATTCATCCGTTTGTTGCCGCTCGCATTCACGGTTCGTCCCCATCGAACGGGAGCGGCTACAAGAGGATGAAGATTCTCTAGATGAATAGAAACAGTGTCGGTGCCTCCATCTATAAAATAATACGTGAGTATCAAATCAAAATTTAGAATTTAGCACATCGTGGTGCTTAAAAGCAATGTGTTTTATTTTACTCAAATTAGATTTTTGAACCGAGGATAATTACACATCTCCTTTTACATCAAAATGTGCTATCAAATCAAAACATCTTGACTTAAGTACAGTTATGTGAACACCTTTCCACCTACTTTCAAGGCACGCGACAGGACATCGAACAAAGACACAGCACTAGTATAATACAAAGAGGTTGCACTTTAAACCATCATTACGCGTAAAAGAATTCGACCAGCTGCCTTCCTACTTCCTCTCCATACAAAACGTAATACAAGATGTATGGCGGTTTATTTTAGGGCATTCATTATGGGTCTTTTGGCGCGTGTTCTTATCTTTGAGGTTTTATTGTGTGTTTTGCTAAGCATTGGTCTCCAAGGATTAACTTTAGTTTATATAGCCTGTAGCGTATGCTAAGTGACGACCGATTTTTCGTTCTTACGATATACTTGAATGTTTATGAGACGAAATAAACGTTTCCTTCTGCTGCAGACATTGGCTTTATTATTAGTTTCAACTATCATCTAATTAACTTTTATGGCTTTCATTTGAATGTCACCGTTAGTTAGTCTATTGCGTTTTTTAGGAATCCTAGGAACACGTTTTTTGGTAAGATTAACTACCTACCTGACGTCTCGTGACGTCTCATTCCCTCAAGTTAAATACGATTTGTACTATGTACTTACCTACGTTAGCTACCAACCTGCCTACAGAATTCAAGATTTAGTTGATTAAAAATTAATGTCTGTTTCATAAGACAATCAAAAAATAATTATTTTTTGTTCCAATACACGCTAATCGATACGATAGATGCATTTATCTCACTTCCGGTATACGTCATCAATTAATTCCCTCAGAATATAAAAACATTAGAATATTTAAAAGGCACGTGGCATATCAAATCAAAGACACACAACAACAGTCGAGACTGGGGTCAATAATATCGCGTTCATTAGAAACGAGTTTTTGGATCAAGATGGTAGCGCCATCTGCCGGGGCGGGCTTCTTCCGCTGCATTGTGTCGGTCTGCGCACGCGCCGCGCCGCTTGCATAGCTTTGTTAGGTCATCCTGTCTGCACGGGTCAGGGTGGAGCAGAGCTTCTGGCTTGGTGTCGAGTTTTTGGCAGTTGCTATGCAGCAATTTCATAATTTTAGGTTGGTGGTTCAATTCCTTCCAAGGATAAACATTTGTGTGATGAAAACTGGTGTTAGATCTGTGTTTGGGTGTAATAAAGTTACTTAAGTATGTGTTAAATTATATAAGTAATCTATCAGGCATCGTATCACCATAATGCAAGAAATGCTTAGTTTTTGGCTAGAAGAGTGTTGAGTGCATTTGTCCAACCATTTTTTTTAAGTTCTCTGCTTTTTCTTTGGACAAGTGATGGCAAGAAATGTATACAACACATTTGATAGGTTGAGGTTATAAATTAATAAATTAATAAATATTGATGGACAATACACACCACACCATCTATACATAACCATACATACATAATTCAAAAATATTTTGCTTTTTATCGGTCTTAAGATAGATTTATCAACACACAAATGTTTATCCTGCAAGGGAATCGAACCCACAAGCTACATCGCAGAAGACAGAGCTACTACTACTTCTAGATAGGATAAGATAGACCCAGGGTCTCTGATCAGATTTATAGATAATGTGTTGATTAAATCTGTTATCATTATTGAGATTATAATGATAAGGACGGACCTTATCTTAACGCCACGTTATTTGATTATCCGATAGTCAGGTCAGACCCTCTATCATATATTTACACACTAGCTAATGTGTTGTTTAAATCTGTTGCCATCTCTTTTCATTGACATTATAACGACAAAGACAAAACATACTTATACAATGGCCTCAATTCTGTTGGCACCAACCTAACTAATTTTAGCTAAAATTAGGTTGGTATTCTGCTGTTACCAACTTATACTAATTTAATTTTATGTAATTTAATTAAGCGTTCCTAATTTAGTTAGATGGTATCAACCGAATAGGTTTTACAATTGCTATGTAAAATATACTAACTAAAATATATTTTAGACAATTCCTAATTTTAGAAATGAACCAACCGAATTGCCACCAATACGCTAGCTAATAATGTGAGTCTCTAATAGTAACAAACCAGTAAGATATTATTATTTATTACATAAAATTTCGTTCTATTTGCATATTCAAAACATTAATTGACCGAGCGAAGCGAGTGTCTCCGTTTCAGCTTAGGCGAAAATGCTTTCGTATGTCTGTCTGTCCGGATGTCCTCATCAACAGGTCGCATTTTTTTAGAAGGTTGAGGGTTCGATTCCCGCCACAGGACAAACGTTTGTATTATCTCTGCAAGTATTTGTCTCGGCTCTGTGTGTTTCTATGTATACAATTTATGTATTTACAGAAAAGTATGTAAGTAGAATATCAGTCTTGTGGTACCCCATATCACAATTACTTTGGAGCCAGATGATGCTGCATCAGATGATGAAACATCCAGGATCATTAAATTATAATTACGTTTTAAAAACTAAAAAGAAACCGACTTCATTGAATGAAATTTGAGCCTATAATACATTTTTAGTGGAAAGTAGATGTATTTTGTATATATATAATATGGGTAAGCCAAATAAACGTACTGCTCCAATGACACAGCGAGGTATCGAAGTACATGAAAACATCATCGATGTATACAATTTTTAGATTTTCGTTGATTTTTCAGCTCGACTGATTTTGATAAAATTTATATGGGACCACCTGTGAAGTATACCCTTTCAAACAAAAAAAGAATTTTTCAAGTCGGTTCAGCCGTTTTTGAATAATCGGTGAAAATACATAAAAAAAATAAAAAATAAAAATTGAGATCCTCCTCCTTTTTGATAAAGTCGGTTAAAAATTAAATTAAATACTTTATAACACCCAGACACAGAACAAACACCTATGTTCATCTCACAAATGATTATCCTGTGAGGGAGTCCTTCAACCTACAGCGCAGAAGGCAGAGCTACTACCAACTGAGCTGACAGGCTGGTAATAGTTCATGTATTCGTTTTTCATTTGATAATAATAACAGCATACTGTTAACTAATAAATGCTTTTAACCCTCAAACGCCGCGGTGTCATTTAGACCCGCGTCCCTTGTTTGCGTTGAGCCTAAGCCGCTGTTACGGTGTTTGTCCGTGATATTTATGTCCATCGGTACCGTACTGTCACAAATCTACTTATCTACCAGCGCCACGCCTGTAATATCAGCTTTATTTCTGTTATTTTACGGACATCTGTTCGTAATAATCATAACTAGAATTTGTACACTTCTTGTCACAAAAAAAATGATCGTTATGCCTCATGGATAACTGGAAATCTTACATGTTAATTATTTGAATCTGTGTACTTATATTAATCGGTACTAGTGGTCGCCTACTGATTGAAATTCGACTACAATTAATTAATAATTAATGTTTTTTTTTTGCATAATATAAAAAATGATAGAATTCTGCACTCCTTCTCTATATAAACTATAAGTGTGAGACATTTCATGCTCCTCCGTCCGCGCAATTTTAAAAAGTGCAAATTTACAAAGTTTTTGCTTCATGTATTAATATAATAATAATAATACTAAAAAAATCAATAAAATCTATTTAAATCAATTACCCTTATTAATTAATCTAAATGTATCTTCAAAGGTTTACATTGCGTGACCCGTGGCAATGCCACCAGTCATGGGAACGCTGCCCTTTGGACAGTGAACTGAATCAGTTGAGCTATCTATAGATCGTTTTAAATGGTCCTTAGATAGCACAACTGTTTTACAACTATTTTATATATAATTGTATTTGTATCTTCAAAGGACTAAACCATACGACACCTTTATTATATGCTTAATACAGATTTATCCTGACAAGTACTAGGAACATTAAACACTGGACGTTGTTTAACATAACTTTACGTTACATGAACTAACTTCTGGCTTTGCAGTCCTTTGTAGGAAGTAAGACTTCATGTTGACGGCTATCGTAACACTTACGTAACGTGAAAGCACCTTTACGCACACAGACACACATTAGATGAGTGTATTGGAGGTACGGGCATTGTCCATTGTGTCGACGCCTTGCCTATTGTTCGCCCATACCTACCCGTCCCAGCCACATCGATCGACTTACATACACTATTATGACTCTATGTGCTGCTCGAAACTACTGTAAGAAATCTGCGTGGAAATATTGCATGACTGTACACATCTGTACAGTCTTACCTGCACTAGAGTATAATATTTATAGAATGAAGGTTTTCACGTCAAATTAGAAAATGAACCGCTTGAAGCTAAATATTATAATTACGGTTTAAAAACTAAAAAGACAACCGATTTCATGTACTTACATAAAAAATAACATCCATATACAATTTTTTCAATTCCATTGATTTCGATAAAATTTAAATGGGACATCTGGGAAGCTTTGAAACAATAAAATAATTTTCTAAATCGATCCAGGCATCTTTGAGTAATCGGTGAACATACATAAAAAAGAGATTCCGACGAATTGATAACCTCCTCTGTTTTTGAAGTTGGTTGAAAGTTGGTTGAAAGTTGGTTGGTTCCTTGAAGGCTCAACAATAATTCTCATCTCACCAGCAATGTCTCTGGTGTTGCAGATATTTATAGATGACGGTACTGCTTTCCTTTTTAGAATATAGAATTCGTTTCTAATTAATAATAATATCAGTTGACAGTGTACACTACATTTGTATTAAGTAAAACTTTTAAATACTTTTAGATTATTACAAATAATATAAGGGCTAACATCAAACAAATCGATGTGTTGGAATTCGTGCATTTAGTAAATCAACAAGCGCTCGCAATATTTGTTTGATAGAAAGTAGGTATTTCCGCTGAACTACAACATGAACCGCTTCAAGCGAAATATTAAAAGAGTCTTTGGTGTTCAGATCTATAAGAACCATTATCGATGAGTTAGATGTTAAATTACTTGAGTTAGACAAGGTAAGCCATAGAAAGTTGCTGCTCAATGTAAGCCTTTTTTCCTAATTATATTTAAAAATAATTATGTTTTAAAAAACTAAAAAAAAAACTGACCTCATTAAATAAATATTTGAGCCGATATAAAAACATGAGCCTATTAAAAAATTCATCTCCTATTTTTTCACCCTTGCGGAACACCACTAGTCAAGAACGCAAAATGCGAAATTTCGTTTACCTGAATGAAATATGTTTTTCAGCTATTTTCGTTTAAAATCCGAACTACTATACCGATTGAGATTTTTGGGACCAATCGGAAAGTTTTTCCTTACACATAAAAACATTTTTTTCAAATCGGTTCATAAATAACGATGTTATGAAGTAACAAAATACAATTGAGATCCTCTTCCTTTTTTGAAGTCGGTTAAAAAAGTACTTAGTGTTAACATTTAAGATTTTTTGGTGTATTATTTCAAGCTCAAGAATTTCATATAATATGGATCCTCAAAATTATGAATTAAGTTTATGTTAGCGTTGGCATACTTAGATACGGTTTAGGGGAGCACAAGCAAAGCGCGACCTATCATTATTAGACTGAAGTATAAATTATGTGACTGTCACAAATGAAATGTTCCCCTTTGCTTGCAGTTTATCATAAGAGTAAACTCCCCAAATGTAATATTCCGAATATAAATTGTCATATTCTTGTAATTCTTGTAATAACCGCGTGTTGCTGTCAGATAAACTGGGTAAATCCACCCATGGTGTAATGTGGATTTGGGATTCGCGTTTCGTCACCAAATTACTGTCAGTGATTTATTGTCATTATATAACTTTCTCCCGTGAAAGAGACTTTGGTTAGAGCTTAAGGAAAGGGTTGTATGTTTTGCCTTTTTAGGGTTCCAGAGTCCACAAGAAATCTTATAGTTTTGTTATGTCTGTCTGTCTGTCTGACCGCCGCTGAGCTCTCAGATAATTAGTTATTATTAGTTATAGATAATTAGACAATTAGTCATAAATTTAACATTTTGTATTCTCTAAAGGAGTTTATTCAAAGCAGCACTTCTATAATCGGAACAGTAAAAGAAATAAAAAGCACTATGATATATGTCAGGAAAAATGAGGGCAATATACAACGCTAATATTATAGTAAAGTATAGAGCTATATTGTGTATATGACAGTCCGCGTGTCGCTGCGAACCCCGACGCTATTTAAGGGTTACCCTGACATGGGGTCGTTTTTGTAAACTGAAAGGATTATGTAGAACAATACTCCCGAGCATTCATCACTTTTGTTCACGCCCGTGTACTAATAAAGATTGATAAAGTTATGACAAAGTTCGTAAATTGGCAATTTGATAATCGTTGTTAAATTTGATGTCATTATTGAGTGACTTTATCTTGTAACTTTGATTTATGTAGATATTAAATTGTTATGTATAGATCGTTTAAAACCAGTCCTTAACAAGCTTTTTTTATGTTTGATAGACCTCATAGATCACGATCACAATCCACGACCACGTTCTCGCCTGGTGGTAAGCTACGATACGGCTGACAATGGGGCACGAAGGTCTAGAAGACACCTGTTTACTCTTGACTTGAAGAACCCCGATTGTATTTTTTAGGAAAGACAGACGACGGTAAAGTATTTCCATCTTAGGTTAAACGTATTACCTATAAATGTGGAAGTAAAGCGTTTTGTTCGTAAGGGTGCTAAGACTGACAAGCAGACGTACTGAGCAGTACATCTGCTTGTCCTGTTGTGAAACTATAGCTCAAGTATTTTACATGTAATGTTTATCCTACTAATTTAAATGTGAAAGCTTGTGTGTATGTTTGGATGTTTTTATGTTACTTTAACTCTAACTAAAACCAGTGTGGTGAAAGAACTAAAGTGCGCCATAGAGACTCTTTTAGTACACTTTACACATGTTTTGGAACTTTTTAAGTTCTACGACATGGCTGTTACCTCACAAAGTTATCGTGTATCATGCATACATTTTTCAATCAGGAAAACCATTTTGTGCACGACTGGAGCCACTACCACACACTACCACTAGACAATCAGACCTCTCAATAGTCCCACAATAAGCCAATAAATCAGCCACAATAGTGGCTAAACCGATTTCAATGAAATTTGTTACAAATGTTTATAGATAACATTAAAAGCTACTGTTTATTGTAGCCGTTGGCAGCAGTTAGTTATGTACCTATGTTATTCTGTAAATTTCTGTAAGCAATTTGTAGAAATTTACGAAAAACGCTTACATAGATATAATAAAATAATAAATAAATAATGCCGGAAATTTAACACAGCATCATCTGGCCCCAAAGTAAGCAGATCTTGTGTTATGGGTACATATATACATAAACATAGAAACACCCAGACCCAAACAAATAGTTGCAAATCATACAAACATTTGTTCCGCGGCGGGAATCGAACTCGCAATCTTCTGTGTCTCAGGCAGGCCTTCATCCACTGAGCCACAGGTGTCGTCATAACTTAGAATAAGAACTTTGACTGGTATACATAAATTAAAAACAGCTCCCTCTATCGCCCCACCGCGAATATAAGAAAACATAGCACGTAATAAAGCGTCCGCAGTGACATCAAACACGAATTAACTTTCAACGGGAGCCCTCCCTCTATCAATCGTAAGACATGTACACGATCCGTTAAGTGGTCGATCGGACCCCGCGGCGATTTAATTCACTTCTCACGCGACGGCGGCGGGCGGAGGGTTAACGGATTACCCGACACGCGACACGACAGATATTGTCGATTTCAGATGTGGAGTAATGATGCTGATGTAATTGTTAGGAAGATTAGTGAATCTTAGTAATTACTTAACGTATTCTTCTAAAAACTCCTTACAAAAGACACGATAAGAAGTAGAAAAGCATTGACAGATTATATTGATTATTTTGATGATAGATGACAAAAAAGCTTGCGATGAATCCAATTCGACTCGGCATCCGTAACAAAATTGGCAAGGATCATTTCATTTACAATTTCAATTTTAGTTTATTTATTCAGTATCTAAAGCGTAAAAATAGGAACACAGAACAACAGGAGAACAAAAAATAAGAGTTAATAAAAAAGTACAGAGCAAAAGTAAGAGTAGGTAAATCTTACTTCTAAAAAAGATAAACAATGTAATAATAAAAAAGAACTTATACCTAGACTAAATTATATTATCAGTATAGTAGCTATATTTACACAAAACGTTTCTTCTCACAGTAGGTAAGGCACAGTCTCTCAATCGTCTTTCAGTCATCCGCAAACAGTTCCGCCTGAGGATGTTCAGTGAGAAGCATATCATAGAAGTGTTAAGACAAGACGTGTTTCTTCCCGGATAATTCTTAAACTGGGATTAGGAGGAACCGGAACCTAGATTCACTATCATGTAGGAATACGATTCAATGTGGTCCTTGTGATTTTATTAAATAAATGATTTTTGACTTGACTTTTTGATTATTATATATAATTTGCAACTAGCGGTTTTGCTCGGTTGCAATTTATAATGATGATAATGACGTAACGATGAGTAGGTACTATAAACATGTTGTATATTATTATGTTTCATCAATAGATTTCGCAGCGCACGCCAATTAATGACCTTTAATGCATATTTTTGATACATTGGGTTACATTAGTGTAATTTTCGTAGGAATCTCTTTTTTTAGAATAAAATATAGAACAAAATTAAATATAGCCTATGTTACTCTCTGATAATGTGGTTTTCTATTTAAAAGAATTTTTAAAATTGGATTTGCACAATTTTATCCATTACAAAAGAAAAGTACAAAAAAAACTATTTTTTCCTTTTATAATATTACCTAGATTTAGATTTAAGACATGGACTATGCCAGGATAAATACATATCAATTGTACCTGCCGGGCGATTATGGAATTCTGATACTATAATAACTTTCAGTTACTTGATGAATTGGTATTACGAAAGGTTGCGGAAGGAAGGGTTTGATTGTCAGACATGAAGTCATATAAATATAAACCCCAAACCAAATCAATATAAAGACCGAGTGCTGCGATTAACTAAAGTGATACTTTAAAACCGAGCTCCTCTGTAAATACACGCAACCTCGCACACTCATGCATCCAAACCGTACTCCTTGCTCTTTGTACAGACATACATATTTGCACTAATAAGTATTCTGTGAGACATGTCATGTCGTCGCCTTGTTTTGAGGCTTCACTTTAGTTATTCGCGGCACTCCATCTTTATATTTATTTTGTCTGTGAAACCGAATGTACGTAATAGTAATCCATCTAGTCAAAACTGGTTCCAGTTACAATGAAAGTATTGATTGTATTGATAAGTATTGATACTTATACCTACTGATATACATAAATTGTAACAAAAGTTCCATAATCGCCATGCTTATCAGTGACTCTATCGATCTTTGATTACCACAAAGTGTGAACATTGGGAGCTAAATGAGGTGTCATATATTTAAATCGGCGTGTACACCATGAGGTCACAGATAACTCAACAGTTACAAAGCCACAGTACAATTTTGCAATAATAAAAGAGTCATCCGGTGGTCTTTATATCTATGACATAACACACAAAATACAATGACTTGCTACTCTTTCATTTATAAGGTTATCGGAGCTTGAAGCTCATAGTTTATATAGGCCACAATATTCAGTGTTGTGTGAACAGTATAGGTATATGATTTCATACACAATAAATAGAGACAGCATCATGCTCTGAACGTGTGTTACAGTGTATACAACAGTTTGTACGATTCTCTCTCCCTTTGCGTAACAATTAGTATAGCATTGACGAAATTAGAACGATATTGTAATATCGGATATTGTGGTGAGTTAAAATTGTGACGTCATCAATGTCCTCTGCATTTTGTCTTTTTATTTTAGACAGTTGCAATTTGAAACATATATTTTCATTTCTAACCGACTTTATCAAAAAGGAGGAGGTTCTCAATTCGTCGGAATCTTATTTTTTTTTATGTATGTTCACCGCTCGAAAACGGCTAAAACGATTAGGAAAATTAGTTTTTTGTTTGAAAGGGTATGCAGGTGGTCCCATATAAATTTTATCAAAATCGTTCGAGCTGAAAAATCAACGAAAATCTAAAAATTGTATACATTGATGATGTTTTCATGTACTTCGATACCTCGCTGTCTCATTGGAGCGGTGCGTTTATTTGGCCCACCCATATTATATATAAACAAAATACATCTACTTTCCACTAAAAATGTACTATTTTATTCATTGAAGTCGGTTTCTTGTTAGTTTTTAAAACGTAATTATTGGAATACAAACCTACAAAATAGCCGTAGTTGATCTTTTTTGAATCAGCTCACGCTTACCTGATAAACAATTTTATTTATTAGTTGTGTATGTGTTATAAAGTATCATATATGTACAATTTAAAAATATATAAGTATTTTATCAGTCATCTGTTCACCATAATACAAGCTATGTTTAGTTTGGGGCTAGATGGTGTTGTTGTGAATAATTGTCTACCAATATTTAATTTTTTGTCTTTTATATTGAGGGGTCAAGAAAAAATATATAATCCGCCATTTTGTGGCGGCGGCTATCTTGGGCCGATTTCCAACAAACATAGCTAAGAACACGCCCGACTAATTCACCTTTCAAACAAATAATACTAAATCAAAATCGGTTCATCCGTTCGGGTGCTACTATGTGACAGACAGACACAAAAACACACCCACACACACAGACACATAAAACACTGCGTCGTTTTTGCGTTTGGGATTAAAAATGGATTGATTAACGATTCTACACATATTGATCAGACTAGGCAAATTAAGTGCTTTCTCTGAGCCCCTTTCTCCGACCACTGATAAATGCCACCCATTGTAAAGCAAATCCCTGTTCAATTCAGTGCGTTACACGTTCATATCCTACGGGGGAATAACTGCACAAATATAGATATGAAATAAATAGCTTATGACCATTAATTTTTATGGGGTCATTACGAGATGGAGGTGTGTACATTGTATTGTTAGAATTATTTGTAAAAAGCTGATGGTAATGGATGTACTAGGTGGTGTTAAATCGGCTATATAAATATAACTTTTAAAACTATCATGGTTTTGCACATAATTTTCACTCAAAACGGGATATTTACCATGATATATGAGTTTTTCTGCTTCTCGATATTTCGGCACAGTTGCATGCGCCATGATCACGAGATAAACTGAACACTAAACAGTAACTAAAGATATAACTAAACAGTTTATCTCGTGATCATGGCGCATGCAACTGTGCCGAAATATCGAGAAGCAGAAAAACTCATATATCATGGTAAATATCCCGTTTTGAGTGAAAATTATATATAAATATAAAAAAATACTTGAGTGTCGTGGAACACTCAGTAGGAACGAAGTTCCTATCGTAGTAGGTATATTATTATTAATAAACGTATTGTATTATTGATTAACAAATACAAATCAATGAATTACTAGCGTCTGAGAGCAATTAAATGAAACGAAGAAATAACTACCTAATGAATTGGAAATTTCGTAATTTATATATTTTTTCGAGTTGTGAAAATAATCATTTTATTGTACATCATTCACTTCATCTAAGTCATTCGTGTCACTCTATGGATAACCGTCTACACTACAGAAAGGCTCGTGACGAAAATTCGTGACGGAAAAATCTTACACTTATTTTCGTCTATCCCCCATCCGCCAAGTCCGTACCGTGCGATAAGAAACTTCACAGTAGTACACAGTATATTGTAAACTAAGCTTGTACAATAGAAACATAATGTTCTTGTAAATACATACTTATGATACTTTATAACACCCAGACACAGAACAAACATCACACAAATGTTTATCCTGGGTTGGAATCGAACGCACCACCTACAACTCAGAAGGCAGAGTTACCAATAGTACCATTTTAAATGTGAGACCAGTAGATAATTAGCGGTGTCCGTGTAACGCTATCACAGCTTGTCAGACCACATAACATTATAATTTCCAGTCTGGAAAAGGAAAATGTGGTTAGATACTCTCTAAAACAAAATACTCAATACAAAAATTTACAGATCATGCAAACATTTGTCTCGAAGCTGGATAAAAACCGGGCCTTCGCCAACCGCGCTAGAGCGATCGTCTTAATTAATTTTGTTTAATAAAGGCTGAGCCGTCTGATGACATTTATATCAATAAAATAGGATACAAAATGCAATGATTTAAGTCAACTAACATCTTGAACTGGCCACAAAATAAATAAATAGTGCTAAATAAGTGGTTGTGTTAGATTTGTTTGTATAAAACTTCTCTATCGATAAGTCATTGAAACTATGATTTTAATACTTTCACCTCACAAGTGGCACACTTATCTCTTATGGTGGTCCTTTGCTAACACTTTTACACTTTTTTGGCTCATAAAGCGGAGACATGATCCTTGAAATTTCGTCTCGCTCGTAAAGTAAACATTTAATGGCTGCCGACGTTGACGACAAAGTGCTAAAGATAGCTTATTTATAAAACAAAATATGACAGGTATTTCCTTATCGAAAATCAGAACGCACCGTTTCCTTTCCCATTCATAATTTTACTGACGGCAGTACTAACGAATATTTGCATATTATTATATGATCCTGACATAATCAAGAGAAATAAAATTGTATAATCACGTTCATACAGACAAGCAAGGAACACAAAGGCCGCATAACAAAGCAAAAAACATTTTTCAACAACAGCGGTAGAAATAAGCAACAAAATCACATTTCAAAGGACAAAGGCGACGAAGCCAGAGAAGTGCCTCCCACAGATAAAACAAAGACGCGTTTGATCCTTGGCCCTCGAAACAGAAGAAACACGGATCAACTCCCTGGTTTTATTCCAATCTATCAAATATTTTTTTTCTCCGTTGAAATAAAGTTTTCACACCTATTTTATTGATGATTCTGTTGTTTTGCCGGACAAGCTCAAAATTCTTCTTATTTTGTGAAATACGTACGATTCTATTTTGCTTACTCAAATAAGAGTAACAGTTTAAAATGAAAGATTTCAAAGTCAAAGTCAAAGTCATGGTATATTTATTGCATCATTACATGTTTACAAAGATGTTACAACTTATATAGGTTCAATGTAATCTACCCTTTATGGGCGTGCAATTATTTAACGTTTACAATAATAGAAATAATAAGATAAAATTGTGATTTTGTCAAATCTATAGATTTTATTCATTTATTTTTGAGTTGGTTCGCAATACCGGTCTGGCAGTTGAGAGGTTATTGAATTTTTTTTATAAGATTTACCGCATTTTTTTATGAACAAAAAACATTACATCTAAAATACGTCAAACACACGTCAATTTATAAAATTTAAAAAGTATTAATTTCAAATGTTACTCTAATTCAGACTTTGGTATAAACAAAATAAGATCAAACAAAATGAACGATTGATCGTATTTCACCATATTAAAGAATCAAGGCCTGATTCTTAAATATGTCTTATTAATACATCTATTAATAAGAAAACATTCGATCGATCGTTGGCGACTTCGTAAACGTAGATAACGAGCCGTAATGTTCATTATCAGTATATCACGCAAATCAGTTGAAATCTATCTTTATATTTCGGTTCGGTTCCGATCCAAGTCATGTTACTTAGTCGAGTTGGCTTACTGGACAATTTTTCAAGTACCTTTAGAATATAAAAGTTGGTTTATGTCTTTATTTTACGAGTGGGTTCTCAATGGTTTAGTTTTTTGAAGTGATAACTTCTTATGTAAACCGCTTCGTTACGTAACACGTTACGGCGCGAGTCTGTCTGGCTTCCGTTTCTCTCACGCATACGACAGCGCTCCTCTTCTCTCACTCTAACCCACAGCGCTAGTTAGATTCGTTTAAGTTATCGCTTCTGTCGTGCGTCCCGAGACACACACGCTCCTTTTATTTTAAAACCTTAAAAAAACATTTTAAGATTTAGATATGGAGTGTAGGTACACGCTTATTTTCTTCTCTGACTCTTAGCAAGTCCACACTTTTTAAAACACGTCCAAAGATATCCAATACAGCGGCCGTTATGTAAGTTGATCTCAACTTTATTGAAAACTCAAAAAGTATTAGGTAAATACTTGGGATACTCGTAATTCTTATGTAAAAAAACAACGTAACCAAGAAATAATAACAAATGTTATGACATTAAGTATAACTTTATAACTCTTTACCTCTTAACTTATGTCAAAACAAAATTTCCTCTGTGGTTCTTCGAACAGCTCAACCTGTTTACAGAATGATCCCTTTGTCAGTACGACTTTGTACGGAAACCCCACAAAACGTAATTACTTGAGACAAGTTCGTATTGTGGCAACACCTTCGTAACAAACACGCGGGACACCACAGATTACATAATAGCAGGAGAGTACGGCTTCTATTCTGACTTGTATTTTTGATTACGCAATTAGGCGGACTTTGTTTGAATAGGCTGATCCGAGGTGAGATTCCGGCTCTTTTGTTCATTCGCTGTAGAAGAAATTGAATGTTGAATTGAATATTTCGCTTGTTGTTTTGTCCGGGGACTCAAAAATAATTATCAGATAACCTACAAAAACATCTAGTTTTCTTTTAGTTTTTGTTTTTTTAGCTGTTTTTTTTATGACGTTAAAATAACGTTAAAAATCGTACTTGGCATATAAAAACATTAATCAGAGAAGAAAATTAACTAGTACGAAGTATGGCTGATTTTACGCAAACAAATAACCAAGAACCATTTAAGAGCACTGTAGTTTCCTCTGCTAATTCAAAAAGTTCTCGCAAGGAAGAACCAATTTAATATTTACAGCCGTTTTTAGTTGGAAACACCGTAGCACGTGCTGCGAATCTTCATTTCAACCGAGTTTGAAATTAACTGATGAACTTGAATAGATTTCTCAGGGCATTAAGAGTGTTCGAGTAAGTAGTTGAGTGAGTTAGGACGGCGTCACGTGGTACGGGCATTACGCTTCGCGTTCGCGCGCGATTAAAATTATCCCGCGCCGTTATCGCTTGGGGAGTGACGGTTGCACCGGGGTTAAAAATTTTTAGAACTCCTCGGTTGAAAATCAAAACACTGTATCTGTGTGTGTTACTGTCTCTATGTCACTATGAATAGGAAGAATATTCATAGTAATAAATTAGAACGTTCTTATTGAAAAATAGTCATGGTTTATACTATTCAGTTTTGTAATTTAACAATAGTATAGTAGTATGTTAACGATGGCTACCACGGCTTCGTGCGCGTGGTACCTACATAAAAAAATGCTTTTACGCTATTCCAGGTGACTGACTATATCATGTTTCATACCATGTTTCATTGTTTCCCCGTCATCCCGTTTAGACGCTACAGTGTCCTTCAGCCACAAACAAACAACCACAAAACCTAGATGGCGCCACCGGAAAAGTTAAAACGCGCTATCGATACGTTTTGCTATTCACTATAACTAATGTGCGATTCTACTATTATTTACACAAATAATAATATTTTATATAAACTATATTTTTATATCCGGTTTATAAAATAAATATATATCCAATAGCGCCTACTAACGAATAAAATATTTACAAACAACCAAAAATGTTGTTGTGCTTGCGGGAATCAAACAAAGATGCCAATTCTAAATCTATGTAACTCTATAACCGAGATGTTAACAAAGACGTTCGCTGAGACGGGTGGATCGAGATGACGTGATTGGCGCCCTTATTAATTAATCCGACTGTATTCTAGGGCGCTCCTAATTAATAACAATAATTCCAAGTCGGCAAGAGCCAGATGACGTCAGATATAAAATCAAAATTTGATCCTCGAACTTTGGGATCGAGACTTCGCCGTTGCCTTCGCTATAAGACCTTCCTCATAATTAATTTTATAGGCTCGTGCTAGAGACTAGTACGTGAAAGAGAAAAAGAAAGAAAGATACATTTTATTATTCAAAAAAATCACAAGAGCCATTTTGAACCTTCTTTTAACGAGTTTAGATGAATCTTTGTGCCGGTTACTACTAACTCTAGTTCTAGAAGAACTGCAAGTTACTCGTCTTGCCTTATCGCTTTTTCACGTGATCCTTGCTTAATTTGTTACTGATGCCAAGTCGAGTTGGAGCAGATTCGTCGTAAGCTTTTATATCATTTAAATAATTCGATATTTTATAATGCTTTATGAGTTTTTGCTTAATTACGATCTTAAATTTGCCAATCAACATATCTAGCACGTCGCATTGGACCTTGACGTCTGACCTCGAGCCTAATACTTCTCAAATATATCCTCCCTCTCGAGTTATACCTACATAAAATCACGCTTGTTTCAGACGAGTTGTGGGCAGGGACGTTTCGTTTAGTTAAGTTGACAAAAAAGAAACTACGAATTTCCATTTGCTACGACATAGGTAGTTCTTTAACTATGGAAGACCAGTGCTCTGGCAAGTCGTACAGCGTCAGCACATATGATGGCCGATTTTGGTGCCATTTTACATTCTTAAATTTTGCTAGGTTGAAGTTATTTTATTGTAAGGTAACAGAATAATTACGTTTTAAAAAGTAAAAAGAAACCGACTTCATTTATATAAAATACGAAATTTCGTACGAAATTGGATGACATATTTTTTCCAGCTATTTTGATTTAAAAACCTGATGTTTGAATTTTTATTAAATTTATATGGGACCTATCTGAAGTATTATTTCACATAGAAAATAATGTAATGAAGTAAAATAAAAAAAAGTCTAAATTTGGATTATGTTTGTATGTTGGTTACATACAAAAAACATCCAAATTTAGAACCTCCAACTTTATTTAAGTCGCGTAATAAACGAATTTTATTCATTTTCTTTTTCTTACTGTATTCACTTTTACCATATTCTTCATACAAGCACGTTGAATTAGGGCACTCTTCACCTGGCCTTTCTCTAACAAATAAACGTGCATGCGCACGAATGTGATCCCCGGGCTCGGTAGACACTCAGATTTCTAGTTCCTAGTTCCTTGAGAATGTGTGCAATAAAGAATACAGAATATAAAAAATCTAAGGGCACGTCCATATTGGCACAAGCCCATTGCACAATAGTAGTATTCCTTCTTATAAAATAATGCTGGATATTTCACACAGCATAATCTAGCCCCAAAGTAGCAGAGCTTGTATTATAGGAACCACTTATATATAAAAACACCCAAAACAGATCATTCAAACATTTGTCCTGCAACGGGACGCGAACCCGCAACCTTTTGCGTCTCAGACGGGAAGGCAGAAACCACTTATTGACACTTATTGGTTGACATGCATGTCAACCAATGACGCACACCTTCAAGATTTTAAGACCTACGATGTACCGTTCTCTGACACATCCCCAATTTGGTCAAAAGAAGTAAATGAAAACACAGAAGCCTGAATAAAACCTGAAACGTTAAGCATTATATCCGTTGCGCGCGACTTAACCATTAAACTAAATCACAATATTTTCATTTTCCCTCCCCACGCACATAGGCCGTCCCATTAATTTCCTAGAAGAACGGAAATTCTTTAATTCCTTGTGCAATTAACATCCGACGTTGGAGCGAGTGAAGCCAAGTGTCATCGTAAGTTTCAGAACGCGTCATTAAGGGCATCTGCAGCGCGGTAAATAACGAAAAGTGGACAATATGAGCTGGATTTTTGCCCAGAGGTTCAGTATGTTTGCAGAGAAAAACTTTAAAAGAAAAATTATTTTAGTAAATACAGTTAGGTACAATGTATTACGTATAAAATCTTTATATACATTATATAAATCTTCAGTGCGTGTGTTTGTAATAAAATTCCTCCTAAACTGCCGGACCGATTTGTTTTTGAAGTGAAAATTTCTTTTAGCGCGGTAAGCATATTTTTAGATGAGGTAAACCTCTGGATTCGCGAAACCGTTAGCGTCTGGGGCGAGACGCAGCCGGCTGCCGCGCTCGCCCCATTTGATTATAAACCTTAATTCACATGTTTACAGTCTACTTTTGTATGGAGAAGTTTACTGAGTTAGGTTCTTTGATATATTATCTACATTCTGAACAAAAAATATTGCATCATCTGTGTTCGTTCAGTATTTGATTGGCAGTCGCCATAATTACTGATTTTGAATTGATTTATTACTAAACTCTAACGCACCAAAATAAGTTTTCACTTCTGTCAGCACACCCGGAGTGCAACCCGATTTTTTTTTTTTTTTTTTAGTGTGTTCAATTGGATTCGAGAGTGGTTTAGATTTACAATTAGATTTTTTTTTTTCATTTTAAAACGCGTGGACAAGTACGCGAACGGAACAGCTAGTAGTTTATAAAAAACGATAAAAAGAAAAAAATTGTTATTGAATTAAATTGACTTTATGGATTTCCGCAATGTCACGCCGATTTTGCACAAATCCATTACAAAATATTGTATAGACAAGATAGTACTATCCCTTCAATCTATTCGTGAAAACACAGCAAACTCTTTAATTATTTAATATGTAAGCTTTTAAAATATAATAAAAATAATAAATCGTATAATAGTATCTTTTCAATACATACCAGTTTTTTCTCGGATTTTGTCTCATAGACCAGAAAGCGTCAATTTAGGTACTGACCCGTTTTTACTACATTCAAAGAACCCTAAAAAGGCCGTGTTTGGGAGAAGGGGGGTGAGATGAGAGATTTTATTTAACAAAGTCTATATTAACCCGATGCAATTAGAGAGCGTTAACGAGCAAGCCGTAATGACTGCCAGGTCGCTATTCTGAATAGCCTGACAAATTTGTGTGAGATTAAGATTGTACATGACTTCTAAACTAACATTACGCAATGAGCACGGGCACAACGTGGCTTTCTACTGTTATACTGATACTAAATTGTCTCGAGTCACGTATCCGTCTCGCCTGTTTTTTTGCTGTCTGTATGTGTCTTGTATTGTTGAATTCTTCTTCTTCTTATCGTGTCACTAATTAATTAGAACTAGAGTAGTGAACGCAACGAGGAAATCCGTAGAAGAACCAAAGCCACCGACATAGCACTCAAAATTTGCAAGTTGAAGTGGCAATGGGCAGGCCATATAGCTCGCAGAACTGATAACCGTTGGGGAATAAATTTTCTCGAATGGCGATCAAGGACAGGAAAATAAAGCGTAGGACGACCCCCCACCCGATGGACTGATGACATTGTAAAGATCGCGGGAAATCGGTGGATGGAGAGGGCTCAAAATCGTTCTTCCTGGAAATCTATTGGGGAGGCCTATGTTCAGCAGTGGACTTCTTAAAGGCTAATATGATAAGAGTGGTGAAAGGATTAAAGTGCGCCTCAGAGGCTCCTTTCGTGCACCTGCCACATGTTTTCGAACTTTTTAAGTTCTACGACATGCCGGTTTCCTGACGATGTTTTCCTTCATCGTTTTCAGAGTACTGGTATAGCGCACATAAATTTTTACGAACCGAAAAATTCATTGGTGCACATCATGATTCGAACCAACGACCTAAGGGTAGGAAGGCGGAGTCACTACCACTAGATCACCAGTGCTCTTGTCGATGTATGAACAATCGCTTTGATGACATTAAAAATCAAAAATCTTGACTAACGTACGAGAATGCATGTTTCAATCAACGATTGTATATAAAAAACTCAGACTCACCGATTTAAAAAAATCAACGACAGTGCCCATACGTTGGTACCCAAACCCTCTTATCAAATAAAAGCATTGGCAATGTGCAAAACCTGTTTTTCAGAAGATACTTCTGTATTAAGAATCGCAACAAGCTGGTTACAGAATAATTTTCCTTCCGAAATCTGTTCATAAAATGGGAAATTTTCCTAAACTTCTACAGCTTCTTCTACAATCAACAAAAATTTTATCTTTGTTGCCAAAACAACTCAAGTTTGTATCGGACAAACAGGTTACGCAATCAAGGTAAGAACAAGTAAGCCACCGACGCGACGCAAGGACTCAAATCTATACGAGCGAGCCGTTTATTACGTTATTACGTTATCAACGCTAATTTTTAACCATTATACTTATTATTTCAACTGAACTTGTTTTTTAGAACTCAACGTTAAGGATAACTTACAAAATCAAAGACTGTTATCAATTTAAGCAAAAAAAATATTTTGAAGTGATAACTTCTTATGGGAGGGTAAACCGATTCGTTACGTAACGCGTTACGGTGCCAGTCTGTCTGGCTTCCCTTTCTCGCATGCATACGGCATCGGTAGGCAGGCTCCTCCTCTCTCACTCCAACCCACAGCGCTAGTTAGATTAGTTTGAGTCATCCCTTCTGTCGGGCGTCCCGAGACGCACACCATTTCTTTATCGGTCTGTTTTTTAAACCTCCTACGTATAGATAACATACAAAATCACAGAATCAGAATGAATTCATCAACTTAAGAAAGCAAAAAATGATTTTAACCCGTCACGTCAGAAAGGACGTCGTAATCTCTGCACTAAACAACACGTGTGCTGTTACAATACTTGATTACAAAAACGCAACGCACTCGAGAATCAAAACCGTGTATAAATTACGTGACATTTTCGTCCGTTTTCAGATTACGTTAGATTACAACCACATTACATCTTGCCAAATATAACTATTAAAAAAATCGTGTGCGTCTCGGGACGCCTGACAGAAGTGATAACATAAACTAATCTGACTGATCTAATCGCTGTGGGTTAGAGTGAGAGAGGAGGAGCCTGCCTACTGCTGTATGCGTGAGAGAAAGGGATGCGTAACGTAACGAAGCGGTTTACCCTCCCATAAGAAAATAATTCTATCACCACTTATCCATCAAAGAATATCATCCATAAACAATCTCAATGTTGATTTACGTCGATAACAAAACCGTTGGTGTGTTTCACCAAAGCCGTACAAACGTACAAACTCCAGAATAAGCCCACGTCTTGACATTACCGAGAGTGATGAGAATTCAAAGCTGCGAGTTTGTATACAATAATCGTTACGTCTGGCTATTTATTGTTTAATTAACCCCAGTAAGTCCGGCTGACTCCGGCCGTTATACCACCATTATACGCCCCTCGGTTATTGTTTATGTAATCTCAAAACGAAATTGGAGAAGTTGAAAAAAAGCAAGTGGACGTTTGAATGCAAATGGCGTATTTGGGTAAGTTAGGAAAGCCATTGTAGAAGTTCTTCTCGAGAGGCTACTAACTTGGGGTGTAAAAAATAAATCCGTGAAAATTATAGTTGATTAAAGGCGATTTAACTAAAGTTTTTGAAATGTGAGGATACCGACACATCCTGGAACCTGAAATTTGAACCTGTGTATCATCGGTTAGTATTTGTATAATCAACGATTGGATCGCAACCTGTCATGTACGAATCTTCTGTGCAAAATGTGAGAATGTGCCAAATATAATGTTTGACTACCTTTACCCCTTTAGACATCCTCAAAATAATTAACTAGTGTTTTGAGATGTTTACCAAGCATGAGAAATATAGTCGTAAGTTGTAAGTGTTTGTATTTTAAACAATTTCAAAAACGGAGGACGTTCTGAATTATATTTTATTTTATTATTGTTTCCTCAGAACTCCCGTCATTTATGATCCAATTTGAAAATATATTTTATATTTATTTTAATTTCGTAAGTTGCACTATACATTTCACTGTGCCTAACTACAAGATAATACGTGGGTAAGACCCGTGTTTTTCAAAATATATTAAGTCAATACTCTAGTGCTCGTAGTATTTCGGTTTTCATAATGTAAATGCTAGATACGAGCCCCAACCGGCGTGTTGTGGTAATAACGTGCCTTATTTGGCAACATTCAGAAAGGAAACGCATAAGTATCCAATTGCTGGCAAGTGTCATTAGGACAAATTATCCTGGATAGCGTGAGCGGCAATCGAGCCTCTCTATAATGCCTCCTTGCTCAAAACTGTAGACTATACTGTACAGGGTGAAATTCCGTTGTGAAAAATGTTTTTTGCTTTGTATTACTAAATAAACATTGCGAAACGGTTTTTAAGGTTCCGATGTCTGAAATTATAGTTTCGCTATTTCCATCTGTTCGTTCCATTTTTAATTAAAGCTTTAGCTTGCAGACTATTAATCTTATTTCAATGAAAACTAGCATGACACGTTTTAGTAGCTCCTATAAATGTCAAAGAGGTTCAAGGGGGTATCGAAATAAAAATGTATCGAAAAACTATTTAAAAAACTTCTCGTAAGTATCCTTAAAAGATCTGTTTAACCAATCTGTAAGACCATCTGTTTAATGTTTTGTATTGGAATTCCGTAAAGTCACGCCTGAATTAATTAACTATCTTAAAAAAACTTATCCAACCGATATGCCACTCGACAAGGTTATACAATATAAAAAAATAACCCCACTTTACATGTAGTATCCCAGAAAAACGCTTTTTTGTATTTATTTCATAACTTTGTAGGGGTCACTAAAAGTATCACCGTGCGAAATTACATCACGACAAAACAAATAGTCTGCGAGTGCAAGATTGGGAGCGGACAGACAGACAGACGGACGACTTCCTTGTGGACTTTGGAACCCTAAAATGAGAAGGCGATGATATGATGCTATACATATTATGCTACATTCATAATAGTGCTGTGTTCATTAAAAGCAGAATCGGTTTCTTTTTATCGTGATCTGCAAAAAGATTAGAAACATCCTGTATACTTGAAATTGGATTGTTTACTGCCACAAATTTGAGGAAACACCGTAACAAGCCTCACTCGACTTCATATTGAAAAGGTTCTATTAACCTGTAATATTTAGGGGTTAATAGGTCGTTTAGTAAAACATTATCTGATGTATTCATTGATATTTTGTGAGTAATTCCGGTTTGTATTTAAAAAAAACATTGGCAATGATTTGAAAGTATTAATAATACGCTATAAATACCCGTTAACTACCAAAATCATTAAACTGTTCTGATCGCGAAATTATTAAAAAAAATATTATTTTATTATTGGTAAATAAATATGCGATATCTAAGAGAGAAACCTACATTCATATTTAATAAAAATAGGTTATTTTCAATATTCTATAATATTCAATAATCCCGTATCTAACCTTATGCAGTAGAATTAATCTGTATATTAATACGTGAAGCAAAAACTTCGTATCCCTTTTAGATACAGTATGAAATTTCGCACACTTATAGTATGGAGAAGGCGTATATAGAGAAGGCATAATGCAAATATATTTTTTAATTAAGCATAAATAATACATTATTAATGAATTACCACTAGTTTAAATAAATTAATAAAGAATGACGTCTCCTTACAGTTTTTGTAATGTCCGACAGCTAGGCTAACACTATCGCCTCTACTCAGAAACGTCTCTAAACTTCTGTAAAAAGGTAATCACTGTATAAATATTGCCATCCCTTTTTGTAAGATAGTATCAAATAGAGACAGGGCGAATCTTAATCAATGTTTAGGCAATGTTCAATTGAGAAGCGTTTACAAGTAAAGCCGTTTGTGTGTAAAATATAATTTCACTTATGACTTTTCAACTTTATTTATACTTTATCATGTACTAGCTGCTGCTGGCAGCTTCGCATGCGTGGTACATAAAAAGTATGTCTGACCACTGGATACAATCTATCTGCTTACCAAATTTCATCAAGATCTGTTCATCCGTTTAGCCGCGAAAATGTAACATTCAGACAGACAGATAAAGACCCTTTCGAATTTATATATTAGTCTGGATATAAATCATTGAGTTACCTGACTATTGATAAATCTAAAAACAGTTATCTATGTTTGTATGTGTTTATACAGTATGATTGTTTTAGATTTAATTAGACGGCAGTATTATCAAGATAGCTTCTGAAGAATTCTAGTCGCGAACACGAAATTGAATTATGATATTGTTATTCCCACTATCAATTACTTGCAGCATTATTGATGTTATAGCGGAACGGATCCTTTTGACTCCTAACCTCCGTTATCATCCCCAATTTACCAAGACCCCTCACCTCCCCTTCTTAAACCAATCTTCTGTAATTTGAGAGATTTCAGGGTTCAAGGTATGCTGGTCGAGTAAGAGGGTGCACTAAATGACATGCGCCATCTGGTGAGAGTTATAAAAACCCCCCTGACTAGTGTTAGTTGGGATAGTTTCGTGTAAGGGTGCATATCGTAGGGTATACTTGGGAAAATATGGTATGGCATGAAATTGACGATTTGATGTAAAAAGTTTTAGTTTTATTTGAGATCCATATTCTTATATATTAGGCCTTTTCTAAGTGGAAGATGTATAAGCAACATTTTTTATAAGATCACAATTCTAGTTAGAACATGGTCTTCCCGTTATATTTGTAAATGTAAATTAAATGCATTTTCTGCTGTTGTATTTACGTTTTATAAATTATTATTAGGCAAGAAGATAAGGAGAAATTTACAACTTATTCTGAACGTTTTTAGACGTGTATGATTTTGAAAGGGATTTATTTTGTAGTTATTCATATCCATTATATCCATATCCATTACTAGCAACACACCCCGGCTTCGCACGAGTGAATTATACACATAACATAACTTGGTTTTTCAAAATAAGAGGGCGACAAAAGAGTCACACTTTTTATGAGGGTTTATTATTTTGAATTTTAATTATTCAAATCAAGTTTCAAGCAAATCGCACCACGCGTTAAATAGTTTCAGACATTAGTTTTCACCTTTTTTCATCCTCTTAGGGGTTGAATTAAAAAAAATGCCGCCTTAGTGGGTGGTTTTGCTTTAAAAGGAAGCTACCTTCTAAATTTCAGCTTTCTAGCTTCAGCGGTTTCGGCTCGGCGATGATGAATCAGTCAGTCAGTCAGTCAGTCAGGTTAAGCTCTTTTATATGTATAGAAATATCTCATATCCATATCCATTATACATATATCTGACTTCAGAGGCCGCTTTAAAGTCAATAGTAGTAAAGTCGATCAGAAATATTATTATATTTTTTCAATCCGCTTGCTTAGTAGTTGAATCCATGAAAAAGAAAAAGTTCTTTCGCGCATTTTATTTGCTTCGGAGTTTTAGCCTTATAATGTATATTTTTTTAAATACGAGAAACGAGGCCGCTATGAACTATACTAATAACTATAGTGTTCGGTAAAGCCATACAATAAATAAAAATAAATAATCCCGGACATTTCACACAGCATCATATGGCCCCGAAGTAAGCAGATCTTGTGTTATGGGTACCACATGACTGATATACTACTTATATCCTTTTTTTTTAAATACATACATATAGGTATTATACATAGAAACACCCAGACCCGAGACAAATACTTGCAGATCATATAAATCTTTGTTCCGCGGCGGGAATCGAACCCGCAACCTTCTGCATCTCAGCCAAACGGGTAATAACTAAATATTATCGAAGAGTTTCAGTTTCACTGAACAAGAACACCAAAGATGGGCATTTAATTAAAAAATCACATCGTAATGTAGTAATAGGCCTCTTAATGTTAAGGTAACTGATCATTTCTATATTTATTTAGTATGCCTAATAACCAATAAGATTCAGGCGTTCAAAGGATTATTTCTAGTAACAGTGAGAAAATTAAATTTTGAGAGATAAAAATATAAATAAAAGTATTGGTGTAAAATGGTCCAAACTAATAATTGTATTATGGTGATCAGATGACTGATAGAATACGTATAAAATTATAAATACTTTTAGTTCATAACACACATGTTTGTCCTAGGAGAGTATCAAACCCCCAACCTACAGCGCAGAAGGCTTGATAATGCGTCAATTTTTTGACAAATACTAGTCTTAACCAACATTGAGTGTCCATTTTAACGTAATTTCTTTCAATTCTATTTTTCTCACTTGTCCAAAGCATAAGTAAACATTTGTCCAATAAAGTTATTCGTATTCTAATTCTTATAAGATGTCGTTGCCGTTGTCATTTTTAAAAGAAAACGACAGTCTTATATCTAATTATGGTCTAAAATCTAAAATAAATAAATATTGGTGTACAATGCACACAACAGCATCTAGCCCAAAACTAAGCATAGCTTGTAAAATGGTGACTAGATGGCTGATAGAATATTTATATATATTTAGATACATACATAAGATACTTTATAACACCCAGACACAGAGAAACCACTATGTTCGTCACACAAATGTTTGTCGCACAGAAGCCAGGACAACTACCAACTGAGCTTACAGGTTATTCAATAATTACGATTTAAAAACTAAAAAGAAAACCACCTTCATTGAATGAAGTTTGAGCCTAATACATTTTTAGTGGAAAGTAGATGTATTTTTTATATATATAATATGGTTAGGCCAAGTAAACGCACCGCTCCAATGAGACAGCGAGGTATCGAAGTACACGAACACATCGTCGATGTATACAATTTTTAGATTTTCGTTGATTTTTCAGCTCGACCGATTTTGATAAAATTTAAATGGGACCACCTGTGAAGTATACAAAAAAACAATGAAAGAAATTTTCCGAATCGGTTCAGGCGTTTTCGAGTAATAGGACAACATACATAAAAAAAAGAGATTCCGACGAATTGCGAACCTCCTCCTTTTTGTTGAAGTCGGTTAAAAATGACGCAAGATTCTACTATATACAGTAAAAATAATGAAAATATGAACGTGTATAAATATAAAAGTCCTAAATTGAATAACAACGCAATCACCGCACCATATCTCCCCCAAACAAATTAAAAGCCAATATTTAATACTCCCTTTGCGTGATAATCTGTGAGTCAATTAAGGTTCTCGAAATTTTCACATAATATTACTGTCTCATTTTCCGCGCTGTCTTATCATATATTCGATCTGAGTGGTCAGAAATTACCCCCTTTTATGGATATTTCCACCCCCCGGGGGACACTTGACCCCTCCTATCTAGAAACATCATCTACCCTTAGTTTACTAATGCATAACATAGCTTTAGTGAATATAGAAGAGTCATTTTGATAAACACGGGCGTTACTCATGAATTATTTTGTCGACATTGTTTCGATTCACCTAGAGAATCTTCATCAGGGTGAATTTGATCCGCGGTCCGTGAGTTGCCGCTCGAGTTCACGGTTCGCATTGAATAAAGCCCGTGTTTATCAAAATGTACAACTCACGAAAGTTTTAAAAGTGAAATACATATAGAAGAATCGTTGAAACTTTCAAAACTATAGTTTTGCTATATAAATATATGAGTTATGCTATACAACTCACTGATCAAACTCCTGTGATGAAGATTCTCTAAGTGAATCAAAACAGTGTCCACCTTCATTGACAAAATAATATGCAAGTTAAACCTGTTTCTCAAGATGTAGTCATTGAAAATTGTAAAATGTTCAATAGAGACCATTATTGATATCAGAATTGTAGGTCTCGTAAGCAAAATAGCATTCAAATCTGGGGGCCGACCGCGGTAATTTTAAACGTTTGAACCAAACCAAAGTCAAAACGTTATATTTGTCATATTAGGTACGTACCGCGCTTATCACTATAACGGAAACGATTTAGCTCTAATTTGGATTATACGTTGATCAAACATTGCGGGATCGCGTTATTTTTGACAGTGCTTTTAAACTATCGTTTGATTTGGTACATCCTAGTAGTCTGTGCATAGAGTAATACTAGGTAGTTTTATATATACATATGTTCGATTGTTCGAACCAACGAATAAATCGATCAGCGCGGTACCATTTGTCATATCCAAACCTTTGCCAAAATCAATCCGTTCAATGACAATTACGTTGACAAATACATACATAAGATCGCCCTTCTATTGTCATTATGAAAAAGGGGCTATTCTTTTTCTTCTATCGTTACTTCTATTGTAGACCAGTGTGGTGAAAGGATTAATTAAAGTACGCCTCAGAGGCTTCTTTCGTCTTTCATTAACTTTATATACATAAAAACTTCCGTTGCTGGAAAAACGCCATTGAATTCATCTACCTTGAAGTAAAATACTTAATTGCAAAAGTATTTTATGTTCTACTTTATTACCAGACTTTTCATGTAAATTTTCTGGACGTAACAATTCACGCTCTCTTGAGAAATATATTACTGCCGTCGATGCCACTTCTAGTATACAGGCAATTTTATATTTTTGATTTTATATCGTCAGCACAACAATCACAATACACTGTTGATGACTTGCCTTGAGTGGCTATTCAAATAGAGTACAGTCATCACGCCAAATATGGCAAAATAGGGTCCTACAACTTATTTATTATTACTTTATAATGTAGGTTTTTGGTATGTAGAATAATCTTACATAATAATTATAAATGCTAAATTTTAGATGTTTGTATGTCTCTTTGTGACCCAGCAGATTTTAATACAACTTTAATATATATGTAAAGATTTGACCTGCAATATACAGGTTACTTTCAGCATAATAAAAAAAACGTGTGCGTCTCGGGACGCCCGACAGAGGTGATAACTTAAACTAATCTAACTAGTGCTGTGGGTTAGAGTGAGAGAGGAGGAGCCTGGCTACCGCTGCCGTATGCGTGATTAAAAGGGAAGCCAGACAGAATGGCGCCGTAACGCGTTACGTAACGAAGCTGTTTAGCCTCCTATACGAAGTTATCACTTCAATAATAATAATATAATCAATACTAGGAACAGAAATGAATTATACATCCCTAAGTATCAACTAGAAAAAGTAAATAAGTTCTATATGGGAAACATGGTGCACATAATAAGCTTCCTAAAAATACAACTCAACTACCTATTAAAAAATTCAAAGCTTACATAAAGGGTAGTCCTGTGAAGAAAGCGTATTATAATATTAATAACTATAATGTTAATAAGAATTTTTGCTCTGCTCTCTGACAGTTAACTGACAGATTGGCAATGTATAAAGTAACTGTTACCTTATATTAGTTTTTCGTAGTTAAGCTAGTTATAAGAAAGGTCATACAAAAACCTATACGTTTTAAAAACTAAACATAAAATTGATTCATCAAATAGGTTCAATAATGACGGAGTTATAAGGTAACAAACAAACAAAAAATATACATACAACCGAATTGAGAACCGAATTAAGAACCTTCTTCTTTTTAGAAGTCGGTTAAAAAGGTCCACAACCAGGACGAGATTCTTATCAATTCTTCTCGGGTCAAAAGGACCTAAATTCACCTAGTATATAAGACGTTTCAAAGTGATCCTTAAGGCGCTCCCTCACCGGAAGCATTCGCGTGTAATGTAACGTTACAGAGTTGAGCATTACATCAGTGAGGGACGAGAACTGAGCATTACAGTGCACACACTGTTATAATACAAAACGAGTTTACATCAGTAAAGGAGGAGAACCGAGCATTACAATGCGCACCTTGTAATGATGCAATGTGTTTTACAACATTATACGCGAATGCTCGTCAGTCAGGGAGGTAGTATTGTAATGTAATGCTCAAAGTCGAATCTATAATGCTACATTACATGCGAACGCTCGTCGGTCAGGGAGGTAGTATTGTAATGTAATGCTCAAAGTCGAATCTATATGTTACATTGCACGCGAATGTAAAGGTGAGGTGAGGGAGCGCCTTTTTTTTGATTTGAATAAAAATATGTTTGACTTGACTTGACTTTGTAACCACGCGTGCAAAGCCGTGGGCAGAAACGAGTAAACAATGTAAAAGTTAAATTCAGTAAAGCTCCATTAATTTTTATAATACCTTAACCAGCATGTTAGCTACTTCGTGAAAACGATGTTAATGCTACAAGTAACGTTATGATAAGCCTAAGCTTAAACTTAAACAATACAAATGGAAATATTATGTCCAATAATTATAATTAAAACCTTATCGTAAACAAGAACGCAGGTTGTTGACCCAGATTTTTATTGAAAATATGAAAATGAGTTTCATTAAGGCTGAGTCATGGCGCTCAGGAGTTATAGTATCTGTCCGAAAGTGGCGGTCGTGGCCCCTTAAGGCGACACCCTGATCAAATCTTGACGCGTATTCACGACGCTCAAATCGCAATTTTTTTATCAGAAAACATTCAAATAAGGAATACTGAAAAAAGTTTAACAGTTAATGTTTTAATTAGCGTTTTTTTTTAAGATAATGATTATTGAGTACTTGAGACGTTATAATTAAATTATGGATTAGTATAGCTATTCAACGAGATAACGTTGCCAACCTTTTGGGCACTTTACCTGCGGTCAGTGAGCTGAATTCTGTTTTTAGTATTTATGTATAAGTAGTATATTGTTCTGTATATTTAAATTTTTGTCTCCAATTAAAAGAGTTCCTTGTTGAACTTCAGAATCCTCAAAAGCGCTTGCTAAAAAGTACAAAAATATTATTATACGAGTAACAAAATATTGAAAACACATACAATATATGTATCTTTAATAACAATTATGCCTTCAATTAGCGATCAGATAGATACTAAATAGCAGTTCAAAATGACTAATTATAATAATAACAATATTAATGCCAGATATTTCACACAGTATCATCTGCCCCCAAAGTAAGCAGAGCTTGTGTTATGAGTACCAAATGAGTGATATATAGTACATATATACATTTTTTTCTAAATCGTTACTAATATTATAAACGCGAAAGTTTATATGTATGTTTGTTACTCTTTCACGCAAAAACTACTAAATGGATTTTAATTAAACTTTACAATAATATAGCTTATACATCAGAATAACACATTGACTATAATTTCTAAAGATATTTTGTGAATTGTCCAAAATATAAAATATAACGAAGTGTCAAGTAAGTGGGCAAAAAATTGCAATTTGCATGCTATTCTGGCGATCTGGCGTAAAAACCGTTAGAATTACACGAAGTACTAATCCTGCGCAGACAAAGTCGCGGGATCCAGCTAGTACATTTATATTATACATAGAAACAAGAGCCCGAGAAAAATATCTGCAGATCATACAAACATTTGTCCCGCAACATTCTGCGTCTCACTCGGCTTGGCCAACCGCGCCACAGAGGTTGTGTAATCTTTTCCATACAAAAGTTCATTTACTGAAGTCACCGTCTTAAGTTGTCCCCTTTCAAATCATTACATGGCGTGACTAGGCCGGATCTGAGACATATTGATTTGACCTGTAAAATAGGTTTCTTCGATAACTTTGTACCTTTAAGTACTTGGAACTTTTACTAGGTTCTTAGAGATAACGACTCTTTGCGTAGTATATTGTCTGTAGGACTTCTTCTTCTTCTTATCGTGTCACAAGTTATTTCTAACCAGTGTGGTGAAAGCATTAAAATGCGCCTCAGAGGCTCCTTTCGTGTACTTAGGTAAGCCTTAATGTAAGCTCTCGACCTTGCCAAAAGATAAAAAATATCGATCATATTTTTATAATATTAATAAAGTTAATAATAGTTAATAAAGTTAATTTAGTTAAGTTAATAAAGGTTAATAATGTTTCAGTTGTCCCATTATGAACTTAAATACTTTTGCTTGTATATCAATATGTACTAGGTACGCAGAACCGCCAAGAGGTCACCAAAAACTTGTTTCTATGTAATTTAGTTAGATGCTCGTTTCGCGTGAATAGATTTTTCTTCGTTTTTAAAGGAATACTAGCTGACCGGTGCCCACTTCGTTGGGCAGTTACAACTTCACAAAAAATAAATTTTAAATTTTTCTTTGCTATAAACCTCACGGAGCCCGAGACCTTTCCAACGAATGCAAAACCGTGGAAATCGGTTCGTGCGTTCTGGAGTTATAGCGTCAGGAAGGAAAACCCGACTTATTTTTATATAGTAGAAAGATGTACGCATTAGACGAGTATTGCATCTTCGTTATTAAAAGTTACTTACTTACGCCCCCTGAGTTCGTTCGTGAATTCAACCTCTTTAGAGCATGAATTTCTGGAATTACTTTTTTGGTGCGTGTTTACACACTATCGCAACGAGACCCACTGACCCAGGGGCAGTCGCCCCTGCGAGTTGAAGCCAGGGTAATGACAAAGATGTCGAGGCCCTTACCTAAACCCCAAGATGGGAAGGTTTAGACGACCAGAGTAGTAGTACACACTAACAAACACACTCCTAAATTTCATGTCTCTACGTCCAGCGGTTTTGGCTATGCGTTGTCGAAGTATTTGAATAACGAGCTTGATTTATACAAATATAATGTTTATTATAATAAAAAATGCTTACTGGTTTGTTTGATGAAACCCTAAAACCGGCCGTTTCATCGCAAAGTATTTACAAAATCAAAAAACTGAATTCTTCTTATTTGACAATCGTTGCACGCAAGACGGCAATGTCTTGCATATATTTCGAGAATATCCGACTACTTATTCATCATAGCACTCATTATACTTGGTATGAAGCTTCATTATCATACACATCTATCCCCATATTCACAAACAACCTACACCACGCTAGAATAACTTTAATTCTATTATCATCATTATCATTGGCCTTTGTTCATCTGTTGAAGAGGATTTATTAATTGATCATAATTGACATGACCGCTGTCATCCCTTCAAATGATTTTTTAAAAATACATTTTATTTAATAAGTTTTTTACTTTTACCATCCGCTGTACTCGATAATGATCAGCTGAAGATCTTCAGAAATGGCTCAGCACCCGCATCTGACTCTAAAATCGGGTTGGTAATTTTCGCTGAATTATATAACACTTCAGTGAGGATTTCCACGTGGAACTGATCCTAGATAAGTGCTGCTTGGAGACTGAATTCTATCACAATATGGATATCCCTTCAGTGGTGCAAATTTGCTGCGATCTCATAGCGTTTTTGGCGCTGCTTTTTAGAGAATAAGGGGGTTGGTATTATGGTTGAACGTATCATATCTGGTTTAACGAGGTGTATAAATTAAACACTATTTGTGAGAGCTACTTGGTTTGTACATATTTCCTTGTAGTTTGAAGTTCAAGTCGGAAGATATCTAAAGATTCAAATGTAGTTGAATATATTGTACAATAAAACATGTCAAGAAAGCACTGGTGGTCTAGTGGTAGCCGCCCCGCTTTCTATTACTAAGGTCATGAGTTTGATTTTTTTGTAAAGATACAAAACATGTGCACGGATGGAGGCTCTGAGGCGCATTTCAAACCTTTCATCACACTGTTTTAAAACAGCTAACTAGAGACACAATAAGATGTTTAAGATGAAGATGACAACCTCTGTGGTGCAGTGGGCCAAGGTCCGGCTGAGACGCAGAAGGTTGCGGGTTAAATTCCCGTCGCGGGACAATTGTTTATTATGATCTGCAAGTATTTGTCTGGGTCTGGGTGTTTCAATGTATCATCATCATCATATCAGCCTTTAAGAAGGCCAATGCTGAACATACGCCTCCCCAATAGATTTCCAGGAAGAACGATTTTGAGCCCTCTCCATCCACCGACTTTTATCTATTCATTCTATGTATAGTATGTAAGTTATGTATGTATGTAAGTTAAAATATTTACGAAAAAAAAGTAGTAGGTATATCAGTCATGTGGTACCCATAACACATGCTCTGCTTACTTTGGAGCCAGATGATGCTGTGTGAAATGTCCGGCATTATTTATTGATTTAAACCCGCATGTCTACCAAATCGATCACAACAGTTTTTTAACATAGAATGAACAAACTCAATTATAACCCCATAATAAAGTATGAAAGAGGCGTATCCATCCACGAAGCCTATATACATGTACTGTATAATCTAGGTCTATAAAGCCGATAGCTTCGTTGATAGTGGAACAATTTCTGAACGACACAGTAATGACACCTATTATGGACTGTCGCGTGGCGTGGCAACCTACTTTTATACATTGCTGGCTAAAAATGCTTCGCTATGGGAATTTCAGAGGTATTATGGATGAAAATGTTCAATTTACTTTTCACATTACGATGGCAGAGCGGACGTATACTACTAAGGTTCAAGAGAAATGCAATAATGCAAGTTATAGGCAGATAATAAACTTTTATGATGTCTTATTGGAAATTACCAATTAGTCAATGTGGTGAGCTTAGATTATAAAAAAGTATAAAATATAAACATCTTTCTTCTTCTTCTTCGTATAAAGAACGAAACGATAAAGTATAAAGAAACGATAACATTCGTTTGTCGTTTGTTATTTTATAAATATTTGTGTCTCCTTATAAAATAATTATACGGATTATTTTTGCTCGAATCATAAGGAAACACAAAGCTTTAGTCATTTATTCACACCCGAGACAATATTTCTAGATTTATTTGAATAAAATCACCAAAATTACAAATAATACCCGAAAACCTCGCGATAAATTAATAATATAAGAGCGCAATTAATATTTATTCGTAAGATGGCCAAAAATAAACCATAAATAAAAAATACATCCTTTAACCATTTATCTTGATGACAACTTTGCCAAAGCCAAGAAATTGTTTTTTTTTTAAATATGGTCACAAAGTTGCAGTTGACCGAGTTGCTATTCTAAACGTCATCGCGAAATGGATAATTATTTAATCAAGTCTACACTTGTGCCAAGTGATAAAAAAACAAAAAAAACAAGAAATAACACGTGAAAAATGTATATTCTTAGAGAAAACCGAATTAATTATATACATACGAAATAATAAACATAATAGCTATGTTAATTCATAATACGTATGAAACGAAGAAATAAATATAAATTACCTACAAATAATTGACAACATTATGACAGATAACAAAAGGTAAACTAAGCCCGAATTCTGAAACATAATATGTAAGTTGAGAGCACGTTATCTTTTAAAATTGTATACGATAATTACGTTTTAAAAACTAAAAAGACAACCGACTTCATGTATATACACAAGGTAGCTACTGTTTTATAGTTGAGGAGTTCCCTTGACTGTCCTTCGTCTTCATCATCAGACCCCTAATGACAGTCACAACCCATCTAGTTCTGTTCTGTACAGTTCTCATCAATACAAATAAATCAAGCCCAAACAACAGGTATTTGCGGTAAATCGTTGAGGAGTTCCCTCGACTCTTTTTCGGCTCCATCATCAGATCGACTCCAGACCTTTATTAAATAGTAGTGCATTCAAATACTTTCATAAAAAATAAACAAACGCACTAGTCGCCACTATGATTTTCGAAAGTTCCCCTCGATTTCTCTGGGATGCCATCATCATACCTGGTTTCCTTATCATGGTACTACCCTTGGGATAATTCCTTTCCAACAAAAAAAGAATCATCAAAATCGGTTCATAAACGACGAAGTTATCCGCGAACACATAAAAAAAAAATATAATACGAATCGAATTGAGTAACCTCCTTTTTTTCGAAGTCGATTAAAAAAGTGATGGAAACATCATCTAAATTACTTCCTAAGTTACCTAAGTTTCCTAAATGTTCGGACAGAAAGTAAACAGACCAGACACGCCACAATCACGTATACCTATTCATACCCTTCGCCTTATCATTGCACGAACCATAATATTAAATCGCTAACGTTTTTGTAAAAGCTCGTGCCTTCCACACAATTGCGCTTGAAGCTATCAAAATATTTTAATCATCCACCGTTGGCACACAATTACAATTAATCTCACACGAAAAAACGCCCAAGAGTCTAGACGTCCAATCTCAGGTGAGATCTAATATGAAAGTTCATTAGAGGTGGGACAATAAAAGCTGGATCCATACACGAGCGGGCGAGGTGGGCTGAGGCGGGTTGAGGCGTTGGACTCGCGTGACGCGTTGTCGTGTCACTTCGCCAACGACAATAAAATTATAAGTCCGCCGCAGTGACAATCCAGTGATTTACGTCGGCACACACGCGAATTTTCTAATATTAAAGACCTGAGCATTTTACTGCGACGTAAAAAGAGGCGGACAGGTTAATGAAGAAAATGCGCGGCGAGATAGGCTACGACACGCGTGGCCACCGTGGATTAATGGCATTGCTTTTTGTGGCTTGATAAATATGCCTGTGCAAATGACTACACGAGGAAAAAGTTATGATCACCCGGAAATATAGACGGGTTAAGGACCTACCAAGAATAAGTACCAAATTTCAAACGATATATTATACAAATGTACAAAATACAACAATATAAAATACTTGTGAAACAGTTGAGCTATCCACGTACCGTTTAAAACGATCTATAGATAGCTCAACAGATTTTGATCTCTACCCGAGAGCAGACACTGGCGGCATTGGCACGTTAAATGCCAATGTATGCTAATACGCTGGGCCAGATAGTAGCTAGCTCTTGGGTTAGATATTTTTGACAACGCGATGGGCTCCTGTTCCCCACGAGCCTAGGACTCCAAAAGGCTCAAATATGTAGGCCCTTAGGTGGATTTCCTACCTTTTAATAAGATCCATTATAAGTTACGACTTTATACTTAACTGGTCTTTAGAAATAAGTTTTTCAATAATTTTAAAATGTATAAAATTTATATTTTCATTCCTACTTCTAGAAGGACGTACACCGCCTAAGTCTCACATGTCGTCAGTATTACTGTTAGCTCACATAAGTCACATCCAGATAGAAATCTATTTAAAAAGATGAAAAGACAGATGCATATTTTTTTGTGTTTTGACTTAGTTTTAGAAAAACCAAACGTAATGGTCTCAATATGTCACAAGTCTCTAAGCAGACTGAGGACTGAATACCACAGATACAACACGGAGATACTACAAAGGACTGGATTTTCTTAGCCTTCTTCAATCAGCTTCGTCATATATCAATGGTGGTTACCCAGCCTTAGCGTGGCCTGCCGACTTATAAACTTGACTCAAGCAAGACATAGCAAAAACAGTCCGATACCATAAACAAGCCGTCATTACCGAAGGCGGTATTAAGTGGAAAGCGGGCATTCTCGCACGAACGCGAGGAGGCCATACCAACTGATAACGTAATAACCCAGTGTCAACTACCACTGCAATATGAAGAACTGATGGTGTAGTGGAACCTTAATAGGCCCCAAATCTAGACCCCAAGACATGTGGTTCGCATCCCTGTCAGTAACAATAGTGTTTCATTCAAAAATATTTCGTGTATCCCTACTAATATTATAAATGTGAAAGTAACTCTGTCTGTCTGTTTGTTACGTTTTCACGTCTAAACCGCTGAACCGATTTCGATGAATTTTGGTATATAGATGGATGGGACCTTGGAGAAGGACATAGGCTACTTTTTATGTAGCTACCATGCGTGCAAAGCCGCAGCTAGCAGCAGCTAGTGTAATATAAAGTGCTTTTGACCCTTGATTCTGCTAACCAATAGTGTAAAAATAAAATCGTAGAAAAAGTCAGTTTTGGTTTTGATCTTTCTGGTACAAAGTCAAAGTTAAAGTCAAAAGATACTTTATTCAATACAATCACAAGGATCACTTTGAAACGACTTACATACTAGGTGAATTTAGGTGCCAATTCATCCTAACTCAAGCCCGAGAAGAATTGGCAAGAAACTCGTCTTGGTTCTAGCGCTTTTTTATATGATCCATCTTATAACTACATTAACTACGAAATACTAATACAAGAAAGTTTATACATTTCAAGTGTGTCGGTTAACTGTCTGAGGGCAGAGCGACACGAGGCCTTGCATTCTTATCAATAATATAGTAATTTATATTATAATAAGCTTTCTTCAAAAGACTACCTTATATATATGCTTTAAATTTCTTAATAGTTAATTTAGTAGCGTTTTCAGGAAGCTTATTTTAGAAGCGCACCGTGTTCCCCATAAAGGACTTATTTACTTTTTCTAGTCGAAACCTAGGGATGTATAATTTATGTCTATTCCTGGTGTTGATTCTATGAAGGTCACTATTTTGCTGAATCCCATCTCTATTTTTATGTGTGTATAACAAATTTTCATATATATATTGTGAAGCTATTGTGAGAATATTAATTTCTTTGAATATTTCTCTCAAAGATTCTCGTGGTTTCATTCTATAAATGGCACGTATTGCCCTTTTTACCTACCTACATATTCTTCATTCTTCACAGTACTACAAAATAATATTTTTATCTCGTGTTATTGCATGTTTTATTCAGTAATCTTAACGGAATTTTAGGTTCCAATACGGTCGAACCCAAACAAACAAAAATAGTTGAGCTATCTATGGACCGTTTAAAACGATCTATAGATAGCTTAACTAATCTACATAAGACTCTGGCGGCATTGCCACGTTGAATGGCAATGCTTATACGCTGAGCGAGATAGGAGCCAGCTCTTGGGTTACGCAGTCTATCTACCAGACGCCGTGAAATAATTTAGAAAACGCGGTGGGCTCCTGTTCACCACGGGCCCAGAGTCTCGACTCCAAAAGGCTCAAACATGTAGGCCTTATCAAGATTGCGCTTTTTTTTGAGGTCCTCGGCAAACAAACGATCAAACAAACAAACAAACAATTCGAAATTCAATTCAATTCGAAACAAACGAAACGATAGCTCATCTGTTTCTCATTATTTTTATTTGTATACTTGAATGCCTGGCGATCTTCGTTGCACCTACAATTGGTTTGTAAACCACCCCAGCATTGAGGTAAACAAAAATTTATTTAATTTCGACGTTCGACGTTCGACTTTTTGCAAATTGCAATAAAACTCTGTGCATTTCTGTAAACAAAACTCATTATATTTAGGTATCTAACATCTAAATGTAGGTTGATTAGTCATACAGAAGCCAGTGCATAGTGCAAACAAGGACTTTCAAAAATAACGTTATATATATAAAGTTTCTTTGTTTACGCGTGGAGAGTAGTGTGCAAATAATTATAAAAGTTGTAAACGATTCTACATTTAGTTCAGTAAACTTAAAAGTATACAAGTTCTTTGAATCGTCTTACACACTAGGTGAATTTAGGTGCCAACTCCTCCTAACCCAAGCCCGAGAAGTACTGGCAAGAAACTCGTCCTGGTCCTAGCGCTTTTTTGCATGATTCTGTAACTACCTTAACTACGAAAAACTAATACAAGAGAGTTTATACACTTCCAATGTGTCGGTTAACTGCTGAGGGTAGAGCGATATGAGGCGATGCATTCTGTAGGAAAACACCGTGGGGAAACCAGGATGTCGTAGAACCTAAAAGTTCGAAGACATGTGCACGAAAGTAGCCTTAAGGCTCACTTTAATCCTCTCACCACACTAGTTCGAAATACCTAGAGATATGATAAAAAGAAGAAGAAATTATGTATGTAAACTGTTTCTGATTAAAAGACATATTGCGAAACTGAAGTCAATGAATAAATACAAATAATAACTATGTAGATAGGTACTTTGGAAATATAAATAAATTAATTAATTAATATTGGTGGACAATGCACACAACATCATCTAGACCCAAACTAAGCATAGCTAGTACTATGGTGACCAGATCACTGATAGAATACATTTTTTTTTTAAATACATACATAAGATAGGAGCCATGGTGGCTCATAGTATACATGAAGTATTTTTATAGAATTAAGTAGTTTGATCTGAACCTTGGTTACACTTAACTTAACTTGTCTAACTTAAACATATAAGTACTTATAACGTTTTTCTTTTTATATCATTATTGCAAGGTCGTCGTTTCACGCAGTGATAAATTCTCCCATAAAACGTTGAACTAATCGTACAAGCCCTAATCTTATTTATGGCACGAGAACGGCCCGATTTCTCAGATAATAATCGGTATTGTATAAAAATAAAGGCTCCAAGTTAATATTTCAGGCGCGACCAGGACATACTCGTTTTCATGAGAAGAGGCGACTTTTAGTCGTCTTTGTATTGTGCAACAAAAACACAGCAGCATTAACGTCTCTCCTACTTTTCATCTACATAGTGCGTTGTCAAATTAAAACTTCACCCTTTATTTTCTGATTTATCTATATATTAATACGTGAAGCAAAAACTTTGTACCCCCTTTTTACGAAAATTGCGCGGACAGAGGAGTATGAAATGTCTCACACTTATAGTTTATATAGAGAAGAAGTACAGAATGCTAATATTTTTTTTAATTGTGCATAAAAAATACATTCATTATGGTCAAATTTCGAACAGAGAGCGACCACTAGTCGTTATAACTCCACTAAGATCTTTTAATTTTGTGACAGGCTTTTTGCTTGCTAAACAAAAATGAGTCCTTACTTTCCAGTATAAAAACTAGTTGGTAATGTAAATGTTATCAAGTCGCACCCGCTACTTTTCCAGTTGAAAGCTACGCGGTGAAGAGCGACCAACCATAAGTCAAAAGTCACGAAGCTAGATTACGAGCTAATTGACGTGACTACGCCCAGCGGAGCCTTAATAAGCATTTTTGTAACAATATAACCTCTTATTATCAAAATACTTAACCTATTTGATAAGCTTTGCTATTTGGTTTATGAAGTTTTGGAGATTCCGTATCATAAAGCAGCTTTTAGAATCGCGCTTCTTTTTCTTCTTTTAGTTTTAGAAACTTTATTTTTCATGGCATCTGTCTTAATGCAATTCTGCTAACATCAAGGTATTGTTTTACTCTAATATCATCACAAAGTTGCAGTCGATCGTCAATTAATTATTCTAAACGTCATCTCGGAATAGCCGTCTAGAAAAATATGACATCTTGGCTTTATAAAAATCTAACTGTCAAGTTACACGTGCCTGTAATTTCAACGGTATATTACTCTTCAAAGAGAAACAGCAGGTAGTGTCGTGAAAAGTTAAAAAAATAAATACTATGTTATTATGTATATGTATGTATTACTATTCCCTACAGCAGTAGTGAAACTTGGTTATGCTGTTAGTAAAATGTGGCAGAATAATATATAAATATATTAGATTGTGGTACTACTTTTTCAGACGATCTCAATTACAAGTAGCTTTACTAGAAAGCAATTTGCGACGGGCTCGCTAGCTATCCAAACTTGTTTAAGGTAGTGCTATGCTTCGCGAGACTGACGTCAATACATTCCACGTGTCCGTTATAGCTCCAAAGCACGAAGGAGGCCCACAAAACGAATCTTTTTAATTGGTTTGAGACATTTCCTTTGAACTACATACTTCTTGCTTCGATGGCTTGCTTCAACAACGAATACTGTGCCCATAAACGAATGTTTTAGTTAGTTTCTTACTTGATCGCTACTAACTTGAATATATAGTACAGTTAGCTAAGCTATGACTGTATATCAAAGGGCTTAATTTATATAATCACGTTTAAAAAACTAAAAAGAAACCGTCTTCATTGAATGAAATTTTAGCCTATATTATTTTTTTGTGGAATGTAGATGTATTTTGTATATATATATAATATGGGTAGTTCAAATAAACGCACCGCTCCAATGAGACAGCGAGGTATCGAAGTACATGAAAACATCATCGATGTAGGTACCTATACAATTTTTAGATTTTCGTTGATTTTTCAGCTTGACTGATTTTGATAAAAAAAATGAAATCGGTTCAGCCGTTTTCGAGTAATCGGTAAACATACATAAAAAAAAAAGATTCCTACGAATTGAGAACCTCCTCCTTTTTGATAAAGTCGGTTAATAAAACCAACTGCTGCCTGCAGCTTCACACGCGTAGTATCTATATAAAAATGGAATCGGTTTAGTCATTCTCATGTTATAACATGACCAAGGTAAATAAATAGAGATAATTAATATATATACATATATTATATTATAATAATATCTACATAGGTAAAACATAGAGTACTCAATTTCTCGATAGTTGCCTAGCTAAACTCAGACTAGATTCAAAGTTAGTTTTATTCAATACAATCGAACAAAATTTTTTTAAAAGAAATTAAAAGAAATTTAAGAAAATTGTTTGTTCCGTGCCAAAAGTACAAAAGTATCATAAGTATGTATTTACAAATATATAAGTATTTTATCAACCATCTCATCCCATAGTACAATATTTGCTAGATGCTAGATGTTAGGGGGTAATTATTTATTCCATCAATCAATAATTGCTGGACCGGATAAAACATATTTTAGATAAAGACTACGAATTAGCATATCAAGCTATTTTTTATCATCATGCCACGTGAGCAAAACGACGTGAAGAATCTAGTACTAAATATCATATTTGACCCTTTTGAAACATTATAGTCTGAACCAAACTGTCACGAGTTTAACCATACCGAAACTAGGTCTCTGACCCGGGTTGACCAAAAAAGAATCAATGACACGACGATCAAACTGTTCCAAAGTTCCCTATTGAGTTACTGATATCGTAGATCGTTAGGCGTATGGTGTAATTCAGTTTCATTAGTGCGGGTAAACCGATAGCCGCGACCAATTACTCGGTTTTATCACCAATTAAATCTTTACGATGCAGCCATCGGCAGCGCTGGATGCAATGTTATTATGTAAAGAAAATTCTTATATTCTTCGAGTTTCTTTGTATACTATGTATAATGTACTTGGACTGCAGAGATTGGAAATTCGCTACAGTTTAATCTGTTACGAATTCCGTTTGCAAATCTATCTTACTTGTGCGTAACAAGTACCTAGAGTCTAGGTAATTGTTAGGTAGGTCTAGGTCTAGGTCCTAGACAAACCTTTTAGGTTTTAAGGTACAATACCCATCTAAGTCTTGTACAAAACATCTTCATATGTATTATGGATCACCACTCCGTGGAGCCCTGAGACAGCGAGACGGCACCCAAAAAGAGATGGCGAGATGATCTCGACAACTTGGATCCAATTAGCTCAAAACGGGGATGACTGGAAAGATCAAGGGGAGGCTGCCTAGCAGTGGGACACAATGGGCTACTCGAAATTGTAATCGTAATATATGTATTAAAGACGGTGTTTCAAGGCATGGAAAGAGTATACTCGTATGTAAAAATGGTGTATGATTTTCAAATACATAGTATTAAAAGCTTTCTTACTACTTACGAATTTATCTACTTTAAGAAGTCGTTCGTAACAGATCAACAACCCTCTGCGAGATCAGGACTTGGATGGGCAGTAGCATTTTCATCTGAGAGCTTCCTTGCTTTGAAGTGCACGTTAGGAGGCCTTTGAGCAGCCTAATAATACCGACACCAGAGTTGTCAACTGACATAAATCAAAGTGAAAGAAGGAAAAACATTTTTTGATTTGATAAAATCTCTAGGTGAATCTTGGTGCCGGTTCCTCTTATCCCACCAGTTGAAGAAGAATCCATCAAGAAACTCGTCGGGTCTTAATGCTTTTTTGTATGAACCTTGCTAATTTTGTTACGGATGCCGAGTCGAGTTAAAGCAGATTCGTCCCAAGCTTTATGTCATCTAAATATCTGATATTTTATAATATGCTTTAATTGTAAATTTTTGCTTAGTTATGCTCTTGAATTTGCCAATATTCAAATCTAACATATTTAACTAGTTTATGTAATATCTACTTTTTTTTTATGAATCACCTTGGGGTAAAATTGTATGGAAATGACAGGAGCAGTTACGATTCCGTCATGTGGCAGTCACGTTTAGGCCCTAGAACTTTTAAGTTACCCACTTCTCTTTTCAATTATACCAAACCTGAAACGTCGAATTTCACTTACTAAGCTTTTTTAATCGAGGCGGCCTCGCTACTTATAATATCATGTCGTTAGCATTTCATGCTCATGTTGGCACAAAATACTCTATGCGTGAGCAATTATAAATTTTAACCTAATTACCCCAATCTGATGCCGTAAACGAGCCGCTGGAAAATCATCGCGAGTGTAAACAGAAACTGGAGCGCATATCTTTGAGTTAATTTGTATTTTTACATATTAAACATATTTAAACAAATATCAATGATCTTGGCGGTACTAACACTCTGAGGAGCGTTCAGGGCTACTAGTTAGTACATAGTAGATAACACAATATATAATTTTCACTCAAAACGGGATATTTACCATGATATATGAGTTTTTCTGCTTCTCGATATTTCGGCACAGTTGCATGCGCCATGATCACGAGATAAACTTTATCTTAACTATAAGATAACTTTAAGATAACTTTATTTCTGAGTTTATCTCGTGATCATGGCGCATGCAACTGTGCCGAAATATCGAGAAGCAGAAAAACTCATATATCATGGTAAATATCCCGTTTTGAGTGAAAATTATGTGCAAAACCATGATAGTTTTAAAAGTTATAACACAATATAGTTAGTGTACTTACTAATTGTTTTATATTTACTTTATTTATTACTTTTAGTTTGCTCATTATTTAATAGCTGCTGTGCTAGTAGCTGTGCGCTATGTGTCTGTGAGAAAAACAAAACAAAAAAATGGGTTGCAAACCATTTTTTTGTTTTGTTTTTCTCAGTTTTTTATAGTGTTTTGTATGTCTAATAACATCCAGTAAGGGAGTACTCCGTGATCTCAAATAGAATAATTTAAAGTGTTGGAATGCGTAAAGGATTTGTTTTTAGTATACACACATTTTGCTACCCATATGTACCTACTCAAAATTATATATTATAGTATATTACATCTACAACGTAACCTTAAAGCCTATGTATTGTTTGAATACCTCATTGACCATTTATCGTAAGGTGGGCTGTATGCTTGTTTATCGACTCTATTGTAGAAAAAGATTTGGTTGGATTGTTGGATAAACAGTATCATTTTATGTTATTCCTACCAGTATTATCAATATTAGTATCATGTTATGTTGAGTTTGCATTCATAATATAAGAAGAATGTACTACAGTAATACAGGTACAGGGTACAGTGCAGCTGAGTTTTGTATCTCAGCGATCTAAATCTGCATCGCTTAGACATTTTTTTTTATCAAAGACCTACGATTGACTACGGACTACGATCTCGCCTAATGTTAAGCGACGATGTGGCCGACGATGGGGCACGCAGGTCTAGAAGACGACTTGAAGAAGGTATATGTGTAATTATACAAAAACATATTTTTGACGGTATCCATCAACATTTTCTATGTGAATAAGTACTATCTAGTTAATTAAAATAAGAGTAACCCATTATACGACGACGACCTCTGTAGCGCAATGGGCTTAGGTCCGGCTGAGACGCAGAAGGTTGCGGGATCGATTCCCGCCGCGGTACAAATGTTTGTATTATCTACAAGTATTTGTCTCGGGTCTGGGTGTTTCTATGTATAATATGTATGTATTTACAAAATATATATATATATAAGTAGTATACCCATCAGTCATGTGGTACCCATAACACACGCTCTGCCTACTTTGGGGCCAGATGATGTTGTGTGAAATGTCCCGGATTATTTTATTTTATTTATTATTTACATTTTTACCCATTATTAAACAACATTACAGATAAATCCAAAGCGTTACATCTACCTTTGTTTAATTAAACAATATAATAGATAAAGAAATAGAAAAATAAAAGACCTTAAAACTAGTTAACCCTCATTATGTGTAGCGACAATTTTTAGTGTAATTAAGAAAAACGTATAACAAAAAAATTGTGTAAAATGTGTTAAATAGTGTTTTGAGTCAATTGATGATTTATTAAGCTTTAAACATCCGTTTTACAATAATGAAACGACTATTTGAACAAAATAAACAATCATAAACTGAAACATTAAAAAGCTGTACGCCCAACAATAATGTCTTACAAAGTGCCTCTTAGAAATAATTAAAACTTATTAATGTATACCGCACGCACCGAACAGCATCACTCCATATCATGTTACGCATCAGTAACGCTATCCTCAGGCAATAAATTAAATAAAACAATACACGGCCTAAAGAGGGTTCGTGCCAAACATATAAACATTGATGTTTTGTCTCAGTGTCAAATTGTTAGCTTATTATGGCTACCGCGTGTATTGTGAAAGGGATACACGTAGGTAATATATAACTAGATGCTGCACGCGGGTTCGCACGCGTGTTACAAAGATAGAATTCCCAAACATACAACCTACCTTCGTACATAATTTCAAAACCCAAGAAGAACCCAGAAGAAATAAAATTGTACTTACAATGGGCGGTCTTATCGCTAAAATCGATCTATTCTAGGCAACCTTTAATATTAGTATGGATTATGTAGATACTACATTTACAAAGCGTTTTTTTAATCTTTTTATTTTTATCTGTATTTATAAAAATTAATCGCCGTGCGTTACTCTCGCAAAAACTCAAAAATGACAACCGGTTTGAATATTTTATGATCTGTAACACTTTTCCTCTCTCTTTCCTGCAATGTATGGGAGTGATTTCGTGAAAAGGGACGGGAGTGCGTAACAGGAAACCAGGACAGCCGCGCTGTTTGATTTGAACAAAGAGCGCGCGTGGTGGTGTTATAGTTGGCTCTCAGATGGTACCAACTCATTTTCCGAGAGGTTGGTACTGTCAACCAACAGTGTGTTCTCGACACATACTGTTGGGACAATAGAAAGGGAACTAGAGAAGCCGAACGCATCAACTACAGTGTTGTGTATAAAGTGTTCAGTAATATAAACCTATTTAGGAGAAAAATCGATGCACTGGAGATGTGGTGCTGGAGACGTCTGCTGAGAATTCCGTGGACAGCCTATCGCACCAATGTATCGATCCTAAAGAACTTCACACCAGAGAGACATTATCGTCGACTGTTGAAATACGAATACTGAAGTTCTTTGGGCACATAACCCGAAATGAAAACTCAATGGAGCGTCTTGTAGTCCAAGGCAGAATGGAGAGCAAGAGATGCCGTGGCCGCTCTCCGACCAGATGGGGAGATCTGATAAAATCTCTTACCAAATCCACGATGACCGACTGCTCCCACAGCGCCTCCAATAGAGCCGGATGGAGATGCATAGCAAGAGCCGCCATTCATCAGGACCCACTCATAACCACGACCACTCTGCCAGACTGAGTAGAAGAATATAAACCAATTCAGGATATAATGTTAATGTTGCTTATTACCAAGGTGAGATGTCAGATGTTACACATCATATGCGACCACTGTAAGGCTCGCTTTTATTTTGTTTTGTTCGCCTCATTATTTATTAAACCATTCAGATGGTACGTAGTTTACCAGGTCTTTTACTTATAGTTCAAGAAAATATTTTAACATATTTTTCCAGCTCTCAGCAAACGTAAAATATTGTAACAGGTTCTCAGATATCTTATAAGATGGAATTCAAATAAAAAATCCTAATAAGATAAAAATCCTCTTCTTCGAATCATGTCACAAGTTCTCTCAAACCAGTGAGGTGAGAGGATTAAAGGGTACCTCAGAGGCTTCTTTCGTGCATGTCTTTGAACTCTCTATAAGATACAATTGAAACCGATTAATTTGATAGCTGACATCAAATAGACAATAAGATATAAGGTCTTGTTTTAAATAAGAACAAAGAAATATGAAAAGAATTGCGTACGCAACACTTAATTTTCTTATAGAAACATAGAACCTCGCGTGACCCAAGAGCTGACTCCTAACTGACCCAGCGTATTAGCATTGTCATTAAATGTATGTATACAACAAAAACATAGTATATAAGTAGTATATCAGTCATGTGGTACCCATAACACAAGTTCTGCTTACTTTGGGGCTAGATGATGCTGTGTGTAAATTTCTGACATTATTATTATGATTATTATATCTATAGCTATCTATAGATCGTTTTAAACGGTCCTTAGATAGCTCAACTGTTTCACATTAATTTTATATTATTATATATTATTCTGTAAATAAGGTATAAACTTTATTATTATGTGGCAATGCAGCTTGTCTTGGGGACGCTGCCCTCTGGCAGTGATCTGGATCAGTTGAGCTATCTATAGATCGTTTTGATCCTTAGATATTATTGTATAATACTGTACTCTTCCAATCGTATATTATCTTATACGTAATATATAATTAAAATAATTTACTATTTTTTGCGAACCTTACATTCATGTTGGAGGACATCTCCATCAAAACAAATACAACAGTTCCAGAATCTTCTCTGCATAGAAAAACTATCGACACCTAGTTGGAAATCTATCTAAAACCTTATCATTGATAGATGAGGATTGGATCCCATTGTCCAGTGACGGATGATGTCGCTTGTCGCCTTCGATTTATATTAAGATTTACTTTCCTGAGATTCGGCAACCGTTGTAAAACGGCCGTGATATTAAGCTGGGATGATAGCAGGGAAAGACACTCATGGCTATTTTCACTATCTACGCCAAAGTTATGCATGACTAATGAGCGCTTTTTAGAGGGTTCCGATGCCCCAGACAGACGTCTGTCTGTCTTTCTATTCGCCCTTAATCTTGCGCTTGCTCTCATACTATTAATTTGAACGTTATAAAATTTTAAACCGTAATACTTATTGGTGACCTCTAAAAAGTTATGAAATAAAAACTTAAGAAAACGGTTTTTAGGGATGCAATGTTTTTTTTTTTACGTTTTTTTATTTTTATTTTACAACCCCATCGTGTGGTATATCGTTAGATAGGTCTTTCAAAGAAACTAAGTTTCTTAAATAGTTTTTGGATACTGATATTCGTTTGAGAAATATTAAGCTGAGTTTGATTTGATTAAGTGAAGTGGTCATTTTTGATAAACGTCAGTGTCGTCGTCCCCTACCGGCTTATAAAAACCCAAAATATTTTACAAAATAGTTGGAAGTATAGTTAAATTACAAAGAAATATGGTGTTGAATTGGTTTAAGACCTTTATTGACTTCGGAAGCCTTCACTGTGCGTTGTCACATGTCACGTGCACATGTTGTCATCGTTTAGCTACTTTTTAGCATACATTTATTGTTTGTTTTTTAAATAAACTATTTTAATTTGATATCATTCTGTGCGATTTGAAAGAAACTTGAAGTAACGCTTTGTTTACATCCCTGGAACATAACCATAGTGATAGATAATTATTTACGGGCGTATATGACGGACATAGATTCTTAAGAAATATGAGTTTTTCTCCAATGAGCTTTTGTTGGAAATCTCAAGGGTATTTCTTCTTTAAGTTGATAGTTGTCAAGTCGATAGGGAATTTGACTGGAAAGCCGTTTTCACTCATGCCTAGCAATTTTTTTTATCATTCTGTAATGGAATCTGTCGTGATGACAATTTTGTCAATTGTCACTTGACAAGTGATTGTTTGTTATACTATCGTCATAAAATCGCAGTCGATCGTCATTTGTCTAATCTAAGCCACTTCATGGAATTTTCTTGGATTCCTCGTCGTACAAATCACAACAGTACTAGTACTATCAATGAGTTAAATTACTTTATAAATGTCACATGAAGAATTTCTTTACTTTTTTTTCTATGATGGTATCGGTCTTGTTGACATTTTTTTCAGTGTCAAGTGATTGGTTGGTTATAAAGTCTTAGTCGTTTCTTCGTTTGTTATTTCATGAAGTAACATAGTTATGCTAATTTAATATTTTTTACTCGTTTTACTGCATTTTCTATTCAGTAATCTTAGCGGAATTTAAATGAATAATGTGACTACAGGACGGGTATGGACAATTAAACTGTATGTGTATTATGGTGCAATGTGATTTGAATGACGAGGAATCCCAAGAAAATTTTAGACGGCCATTCTGCGTGACGTCTAGAATTGACAATTGACCATCGACTAAGACTTAAACAAACAAATTGACTATAAACAAAAATAAACACTTGACACTGGCAAAATTGACATTATCTTGTCACATGCCATAAACAAAGAAGAAAAAGAAGAAGAACGATCAGACGTAGATCAGATCAGAGAACGATCAGAAGAAGAGACGTCTTAGTCGATCTTGATTTGTCTATTTTAAACGTCATCGGGATTCCTCATCGTTCAAATCATATTGCATCATAATACACTTATAAGTCAATTGTCCATACTTGTGCTATAAAGTCACAATTTATTGATTAAAATTCTGCCAAGATCACTGAATACAACATGGAATGGCACGAGTAAAAATAATGAATTTAAAGTGCTATTTTACTTCATTATATTACAATCGAATAATATCAAGAAGAACCTCTGCCTAGCGAACTAACACTTATTTACAAACTGTCAGTTCTGACAGTTAATGAAAAAAAGCGCTAGGACCAAGACGAGTTTCTTGCCAATTCTTCTCGAGCTTGGGTTAGGATGAATTGGCACCTAAATTCACCTAGTATGTAAGACGTTTCAAAGTGATCCTTGTGATTGTATTGAATAAATCATCTTTTGACTTTGACTTTGACTTTGCCTAGCATTACGCACTGTCCAATCGGTGTTAGAACTTTAAATAGCGCGGAAAACAGTTGGTGAAACGTTTTTCCAAAGGTTTAAGTAAATTAGTCCTTTATGGGAAATTCGGTGCGCTTTATTAATAAGCTTCCTGAAAATGCAACTAAACTACTAAATTAAGAAATTTAAAGCATACATAAATGGTAGTCTTTTGCAATGCCTCATGTCGCTCTGCCCTCAGTTAACCAACACATTTGAAATGTATAAACTCTCTTGTGTTAGTCTTAGTTAAGGTAGTTATAAGATGGATCATGCAAAAAAGCGCTAGGACCAGGACCAGTTTCTTGCTAGTTCTTCTCGGGCTTTGGTTAGGAGGAATTGGCACCTAAATTCACCTAGTATGTAAGACGTTTCAAAGTGATCCTTGTGATTGTATTGAATAAAGTATTTTTTGACTTTTTGTATTTTGATTAACCCCTAGTTTTGCCCCTGTTTAGGGGTGGGGGCGCGAAATTGATTATTATCACAGATTTTGGAGAAAACGAAAGTATTTATATGTAATTAGATATGACTATTTTATAAGTCCATCATTACTATGGTTGCATACGGTTTATTGTAAAACTGATCCGCCGCACGTCACTTAGATTATTGTCTAAACAAGCTACAAAGACACTTGCTACGAAAGTGCTACGCTTACTACGAAAAAAATTATTACATTTAAAAAATAAAGTTCCAAAGTATGATAGCAAGAAACTCAAAATCTACCAAACGGATTTTCATATGGTTTTCAGCAATGTATGAAGTGATTCATAAGGAATGTTTAGGTATATAATTCACCCAAGTGAAGCCAGGGTGGGTTGTTATAAATCTAGTTTTTTTATTAATCTTGTTACATTGTACTTGTTAACCACTGAAAGCTACAAGACACAATGGAGTAGAATTGATTGATCGACCCTCCCGTAATAAGCTTCGTGTCTCAAGGCTATTATGATAATAACTCGGCGCGACGTTCGGAAGCGAGATAGCATCGCATCGCGCGCACTGGACAATAACCCTAGCGTTCTGTTATTATATTTGCATATAACGCTGTTTTGATATTATTTTTTGTTGTCTATTCAAGCTAGGGTATATAAAACTGTCACAGGCGTATTTTTTTCCGAGTAACGTAGTATATAACTACATCATACCTCGGTTGGTAGTATCTTGCCTTCGGCGCTGTAGGTTGTGTGTTCGCTATCCATCCAAGGTAAACATTTGTGTAATGATATTGAACATAGGTGCCTATTATGTGGTTGAGTGTTATATCATATAATTAACATGTTTATAAGTATTCTATCCTATTTCCTATATTTGCCACGTCTATTTTGAACTAAATGGTATGTGAATTGTTCAAATATATTTATTTAATTATTAATTTGTCTCTTTTTGTTGGATTATTTTTAAGCTTTCGATGAACAACTTAAAGTATTTTAACTTCTAAATTTCAATCAAAAAAATCAAATTCAGAAATTATTTATTTAAATCAATAATATGACTAACATAATAACTATGTACATTAGTCTAGCAAAAATGACTTTGATTTAGCAGGGTAGGTATCGGATCAAAATAATGTAGCTAACTACATTTTTTCCATAAAGCGACCACATCTAGCAAATGGTTCCTATGATTTCTTCAATCTGTTGGTTGACCTAACCCTCGGCGGCCATTCAATGATACGATTAACAATAACACGACCCAACCGAGACCTTGAGCCCTAATAGTCAGCAACTAAGTAAAGCCGTCTATACATTAAGATACATGTCGCGCGACTTGTTGCCAAACTTGTCACCAGACATTATACTCGTACACCCAAAATCCAAAATCACGTACTTTGTACATATGTAAATGAATTCCCTGGTTCCAAATTCAAACCCAGTCGTGCACTAATGGATTTCTGTTTAAAAATGTACTCTCAAATGGTGGAAGGAAAACATTGTGAGGAAAGACATGTGCCAAGTGCAGAAAAGGAGCCTCTGAGACGCACTGTAATCCTTCCACACTTGTTCGAAATAACTAGAAACACGATAAGAAGAACAAGAAGACAAGGACCACTTAGAACTGTCGGACATGCTATGTGAATTTAGGTGCCAATTCCCACGTCTGAGAACTCTTCTTTGTCCTAGCGTTTTTTTTATATGATCTGATAGTATGTGGCTACCGTAATGTATAGCCTGCAATACCAGAGGTAACAAACGCGTATTGTCGACTTTAAGACATTCGATTAGTTATTTTGTCTATTGTCGAACTTAAACACAGTAATGTTTAGCATAATACTGTTTTGAGGCAGAATATTTGCTTTGTGGTGGCACCCAACAATGGCCTTGTGCTATAGAGTCCTACCTCCTGCTTTTGTCTCAACAGTTTAAGTAATAGCGGTTTAAACTACTGAGATATTTGGAACGAAGTTTCTTATCGCACGGCGAATTTGGCGGATGGGGCTAAGCGAAATATGTATGTGTATGATTTTTTCGTCACGAATTTCCGTCACGTTCCGTTCCGTTCTTTTGTGTAGACGGTTATCCATAGGGTGACATGATTATTCATCCCCGGACAAAATATCTCCGTAAATATCTTCGTTATTAATATATTTTTTCAAGTTGTGTAAATAAACATTTTATTGTACATCATTGAATTCATTAGTTATTTCTGCGTTTCATTTAATTGCTCTCAGACGCTAGTTATTCATTCATTCGTATTTGTTAATCAATAATATAATACGTTTATCAATAACAAGATACTACGATAAGAACTTGGTCCCAACCGAATGTTCCACGACAATCTCGCATTTTTTTATTTGACAGTACGTAATAATTGTCCGCGTTTACGTTTACCGACTGAAAAGAAGGTTACAAGCGACAAGTCGCACGATGTCTCACGTTATTTTGTCGTTCAATGAATGCACGGGTTTAAGTAAAGAAACCCAATGCTCTATCGATATTACTTCCTAGGTAGATCTTTATGGTATTAGCGCACGCCTACATAACGATGTAGCTGGAAGGTCAGAGAATATATCAGAATTGTCGTAAATATAAACTGGTACTGCGCAGCAATGTAATGGTAATATAAACACTAGCATTATATTGCTGAACTCGAAATTAAGATGACGAGAGTTTTCCCAAAGGTATTTTTTAGGGTAAGTAAATATTGACTGAGCTAACAGGCCAGTCAGCAAGTTGATAGTAGCTCTGCCTTCTGCAGTATAGGTTTATTCCCTCCAAAGATGTGGGTCATTTTTATTTGCTTCAAGTATCATAGGTATGTCATTTTTAAAACTTTCGTCAGTTGTACTATACATTTTCAAAAACACGGGGTGTACTGACGCATTATTTTGTCGATGGAGGCACTGACACTGTTTCGATTCCTCTAGAGAACCGTGTGCGAACCGTGAACTCGAGCGGCGACGAGTGGACCGCGGACCAAACTCACCCTGATAAAGATTCTCTAGATGAATCTAAACACTGTCGGTGAATCCATCGAGAAAATAATACGTGAGTAAACCTTGTGTTTTTCAAAATGTATCATATGAATGTATTTAAAGATATATAAGTATTCTATCAGTCATCAGATAATACAGGCTATGCTTAGTTCGGGGCTAGATGGTGCTGTGTTGATTGTCTACAATTTTTTTTTTTGATTGTCAAATCACACTAAAACCTAGCTACATACCAAGCAAAACTTATAATGGGAGTCGATAACTGATAGTGTAAGTACTTCTTAACACGACTTACGAGTATGATAATTTATAACCCAGACACAGAACAAACAAGGTGTTTGTTCCACTTCTGGTTATATGGTGGCATAATAGATGTTCATCTCACAAATGTTTGTCCTAAGTGGGAAACGAACTCACAACCAACAGCGCAGAAGGCAAAGTAACTACCAATTATAACTGATCTGTAAGGTCGGAGTTTTCTTGTACAAATGCATTTTTTAGATGAAACGAAAGATGTGCAATAACTTCGATGATGATGTTTGATTGATGATTGATTTCATTCGATAAACACATGCAAGTTATTTGATTTTGAATCTTAAATCAATGTATCAAACTACAAAAGACTATATTCATTTCTAAAGAATGTATCACAATTGGAAATTAAAAGCATGAAGCATAGGCTGACTCAGAGATAAGGCTATCTCGCTGAGATCACCGCCTGTAGCCGTTCCACATACTTCATGATAAACGTGAGCTAGAAATACGAGAAAGCACTCTTATTCTGTATCTAAAAGTATACATGAACCGATTGTCAAATCGTTACAATTATAATTTACTAAGAAACACAAATAATGTAGTTTTTATCTCATTCTTTTTGTTCTTTTTATACACTGCATTGTAATTTGACTAAGTAATTTTTGTCCCACATAACACGAGGTACCACATAGCTACGTTTTAAAAATTAAAAAGACAACCGACTTCATGTATAAAAAAGTAAAATATAAAAATTTCGTTCCAAGTGGATGACATATTTTTTCAGTTTTTTTTGTTTTAAAAACCTAACTACATAACCGATTTTTATGAAATTTATATGGGACCAATCGGGAAGTATATCGTTTCACATGAAATCAGATTTAAAAAAAACAGTCGAATTGAGAACCTCCTCCTTTTTTAAAGTCGGTTGAAAAGAGATATTACTGACTTTAACAACTTATTACTAATATGTTGACGACCTCTGTGGCGCAGTGGGCCAAGGCGGAACGCAGAAGGTAGCGGGTTCGATTCCCGCCGCGGGACAAGTGTTTGTGTGATCTGCAAGTATTTGTCTCGGGTCTGGGTGTTTCTATGTATAAAACCTATGTATTTAATTTTTTTTGTATGTATTAGTATGGCAGTCCTGTGGGACCTTTGTGGTACCCATAACACAAGCTCTGCTTACTTTTGGACCAGATGATGGTGTGTGAAATGTCCGGCATTATTTATTTATTTTATGAAATGTGATTTCATGATTTTCCCCCCATTGCTGAGTATAGTGTCACTTTTTGATTGTACCATCCACATTGATCCTGCGCTAGTCTCAACCATCAACGATCTCTGACTTAGATTATGTCGTTCACCCGTCGCGCTGCCGTTCTTGCAAGGTATGGTGACAACTATTAGAGCAAGTCATGGACTGAATGGTGGTCGAGGAGCAGATATACATAATTACTTTATAAAAACTAATAAGAAAACCGACTTCATTGATTGCAATTTGAGCTCATAAAAATAAAACCGAATTGAGAATCTCCTCCTTTTTTTTCAGTACTTTATCATTTTTCAAAATATCAAAATATCGAATCTTCATTTTCTTGAATGATTTGTTTTTTCCAACTATTTTGATTTAATAACCAAACTACCGATCCGATTTTGACGAAATTCCTATGAGACCAATCGAGATATCCTTTCACATGAAAAAATATTTTTGACGTGACAACGTCTAATAAATCGATGAACGCCGGCTGCACGCACGAAAAATGATGACTCATTGTCCTGTTACGCTCATTGTCCAGTTCGCTCATTGTCCCGTTACGATCGTACAGACAACCAATTTTTTTTTAAATTATAAATGTCGGAGTAATGGGTAGTAAACATAAAAAAATATACAACCAAACTGAGAACCTCTTTTCTTTGAAGTCGGTTTAAAAAAAACCGAAACAAGAAAATACTTCATTTATATAAAACTAGCTGCTGCCAACGGCTTCGCACGTGTGGTACCTAACTAAAAAGTAGCCTATGCCCTTTTTTAAGGTCCCATGTATCTCTATACCAAAATGCATCAAAATCGGCTCAGCGGTTTAGGCGTGAAAACGTGACAGACAGACAGTGTTACTTTCGCATTTATAATATTAGTAGGGATTACGAATTTTTTTTTAATATAAAAATCAAAATACTAAACTGATTTTAATTAAATTTTTACCTATCGGAAAATATATTATTACACATAAAAAATATTTTTTTCAAATCGGTTCTAAAATGACGGAATTTTAAGGTAAAAAAAATTACCTAGTCAGATCAATTAAATGAAAATTTTTAACGTCCAAACCTGTTTGCTCACATACCACAATTTATCTTACATTTTGAAGATAATGCATTACTCATAACTCAGTTGGTAGTAACTCTTCCTTTTACGTCGTATGTTGTGAGTTCAATTTCTCCCCAGGACAATCAGTTTTGTGATAAATAATTGAACATTCATTTGTTTTGTATCAGGGTGTTATAACGCATCATATTTGTGTCACTTGTTTACCAATATTTATTTATATAATGTATGGAAAGCCTAAACATGGCCTAAACTAATCAACTAAACCAAGAAAGCCATCTCGGTAAGGACCAAAACGAATACACACGATACGATGCCGCATTGTGGGACGTTGCGACGTCATGACATAATCATGTCAAAGTCAAAAGATTTATTCAATGCAATCACAAGGATCACTTTGAAACGTCTTACATACTAGGTGATTTTAGGTGCCAATCCCTCCTAACCCACGTCCGAGAAGAACAGGCAAGACAAGAGAGAAAAACTTGTCCTGGTTCTAGAGCATGGAAAAATACAATGTGTCGTGTCATAATGAGATTTAGTGTCTGTAAAACTTTTACTCCCCATCGGTTATCAGTTCTGCGAGCTATATGGCCTGCCCATTGCCACTTCAACTTGCAAATTTTGAGCGCTACGTCGGCGACTTTGGTTCTTCTACGGATTTCCTCGTTGCGGATTTTATCACGTAGTGAAACACCCAACATAGCTCTCTCCATTGCTATATACTCTGGAACATAATATTCCAGGAAATACTAGACATCAAAGCAAGAGATCTTACAAGACTCCAATTAATTCTAAACCTGGATCCATCACAGCTGCACCTTCGCCGAGTCACATTTACCTGGTAATAGAAAAGCACGACACAAATGAAGCCACAGTACTGTGACCTCATTACCTCTACTCTGTTGTAATTATAGCATTTACTATTGCATTCGTTGACAATTAACTTTCATTATTATTATTAACGACCGCAGTGGGCCCGGCTGAGACGCAGAAATCGAATCAAAGGCTGGAATCGAACCCGCAGCGGGTTCGATTCCAGCTGTGGAACAAATGTTTGTATAATCTGCAAAGGTTGTCTCAGGTCTTAGTGTTTTCATGTATAATATGTATGTATTTACACAAAAAGTATATAAGTATTATATCAGTCATGTGGTACCCGCAACCTTTTGCATTTCAGCCGGACTTTAGTCCACTGCGCCACAGAGGTCGTAATATACAAACATCCAAATATTCACACAAACTTTTACATCTAGGTTAAAATAAGATAAGTAAGATAGGTTTACGCAAAACTAGTGGCTGTCCGCGGCTTTGTTACGAAAAATAAGTGGTCCAAATCTAACTGATATAACTTACTCTTCAGTTCAGTTGGTAATAGCTCTGCCTTCTGCGCTGTAGGTTGGGGGTTTGATTCCCCCCAGGATAAACATATGTGTTCTGTGTTTGGGTGTTTAACGGTATCATAAGTATAATTAAAAAAATATTATAAGTATTATATTAGTTATCTTTACACCATAATACAAGCAATGCGACTCCCATCTAAAAGATGTCACATCTACTCATCTGCCCCTTGTGCCCTAACACTCTAACTATTATAACTCGTTGTGTAAATTCGTGTATCTTTTCCCATAGTCTCCACCATCATCGGCCCAAAGGTGAGTACATCGAGAATTTTAAAGAAAAGCTTATCTTCCCTATGCATGAGCATGTCACCATAGTTCATGAGTTATTTCTTTATATATTTTACTAGCTGAACGGGCTAACGTTGTTTGCAATAAAAAAAATTTTTTCATAAAAAGTATCCTATGTTACTTCTAATACCTCCAAAAATATGTATACAAAGTTTCATGATGATCGGTTAAGGATACACAAGTCTGCGGCACAAAATCGTTAGTGGGCGCAGCTCAAATGCATGCTATTTCACCTAGCTTAGTGTGAGAAAAGGATAGACGTGCAAAAGAGGATAGAGATGAGCAGTAAGGAGATAGCGTGATTATAATTTCGAGTCATATGATCAGATTAATCTATGATTTCTAAATAAAACGATTGCGTAAAAATAATGAATAGACCTTTGGCTCAAGGGATCTCATGAAAAAACTACTGAATGTATTTATAAAAAAAAAAGTTATTTGAGCTCTTGAATAAATATTTTTTTTTTTAATTTTTAGTTTGCGTACTTCGTTTGTTATTTATTCACACCTAAAGTTGCGCTAAAATCAGTGATGAAAAACGATTTTATTTGAGTCTTGTATCTTTCAAACCCATATTATTTTTACAATTCTGTATTGATACAAGCATAGATTATGACACGACAAATTTATATCACTTTTAGTTTTGGTTGTTCATCATCAGACGGTGGTGTGATCACCCTTCGACGTTTGTATGGAAAGATAATCGACTTGTTCACTCTTAAGTAGTTTTCACGTGAAATCGTAACAAGCAAACTTACATTCACATTTGTAATCTATATAATAAAAATCAATTGCTGTTCGTTAGTCTCGCTAAAACTCGAGAACAGCTGGTCTGATTTGGCTACAGCTGGTCTAATTTGGCAATTTTTTTTTGTTTTGAATTATATGTGGAAATCCAGGGAAGGTTTAAAAGGTGAGTAAATATGAAAAAAAATCTTACATTTTATTTATTGATTCTGAGGCGGTACGAAGTTTGCCGGGTCAGCTAGTCTTATTTATATATAAGATAAGTAGGATTTATTTTCACGAAAGTTATACTGTAATATAAAATCCATGTAAAACAAGTGAGTTATCTAGAAACCATTTAAAAAGATCTATAGATAGCTCAACTGCCTGCCATTGCCTGAGATCAGTGTTGGCAAGGCACCAGCGGCATTTGCAGTACAAGTTGAATGGCAATGCTAATACGCTAGATAGAAACCAGCTTATTAGTCACCTGATGTTTCTATGAGAATCACATAATAATAAGTTCTCAACACGGGTCTGCTCAAGCCAAGCCTCCACACAATAGCAGCAATCTAGGCATGTTTTCAAAACTCAACTATTGTTGTTACCTCACCTGTCAATGTGTTAACTACGTGAATTTAACGTTTTCAATATTTTACACCTTGGTTTTATAGAGTATTGAAAACACAATCTTTATTGTGCCGGAAAACAATTTGTTATTGAACACTACCTAATAGCCTTTTATAGAAAGCGGCAACCGCCGAGCAAATAACAGGGACGCGAACAAAACTTACTTTGCTTAGATTAAGGATAAATTAGATTAGACATTTTACAGTTGAGCTATCTAAGGACCGTTTTAAACGATTCATAGATCAACCGATCCAGATCAATGCCTAAGGGAAGCATCCCAATGACACCGGTGGTATTGCCACGTTGAATGGCAATGCTAATACGCTGAGTCAGATAGGAGCCAGCTCTTCGGTCACACTATGTTTCTAGCAGACGCCGTGAAATAATTTTGAAGATTATACAAAATCTGCATTGTCAATTTGTTTGGTGGTTGCAAACTGTGGTAGGTCGAGTGCATGACCGAGTCTCAAATATCTGGCCATTACTAACCCCAAATAACCGAGGTAGTCATAATTTCCTGCACATAAAACAAAAGAACTCCACAAGACGTCTCGTCGTTTCTTAATTTAAGAGCTTTCTTGCCTCGAGTCTCGCTCGTCACATCCTAACGCCATCTGCAGGTAAGTTACGACGGCCGGTGAAGCACGCACCGCGCATGCGCACACATGCCTGCGCATACGCACACCGCGCCTCTCTACTGTCCACGCGAACAATCGATCGTAAATCATATTCGATAAAATTATAGGAGGGAACAATAGGCGACAACTGCGACGCATAATATACTCTCTCACCGGCGCAAAGAGTCGCCTTTCACGCGACACCTGCCTCTGTCTCTGCTGTAGCCCTCCGTCTTGAAAACAGAGTCGACAATCGCACGGCGAAACGAGAAATGTTTATTTTAAGAATGTGCGTCTCGCACGACTGTGATCTCTGTTACGTGAGAGATAGAGACGGAGTTCGAGTGCAGTGGTTTCAGTCAGTAATTGCGAAATTCACGCTTCGTAGTGCGGTACAAAAATAAGATTATGGATTCTGCGGAGCTCCAGCGTTATTGTGATTCGAGGATCCGTCCGTAGGTATGTCTGGCCGTTTACGACTGCTATTCCTGGAGAAATAAACCCCGGTTATTGAATATTGTTCAGGTTATTTATGGAAGACATAGCCATTGTCCGGAAAGCAAACTGACATTTGCTAACCCTGGACTGTTTGTTTAAGAACCACTTGCTTTATTCACAGCCGTTTCTGCGTGCTATTTCAAACAATATCAAAATTACAAGACCTGTGACGAGATTCATGATTCCCAAATGTACAATTGATAGTACTTCTGAGACAAACAGTACAAATACAAAACTACTGAGACTTAGTAGTTTCATTACCAACTTAAGTTCTCATACTCATAGTATTATGTTAGGAATGCTAAAACGCCAAGAGGACACTTATTGCTCGGATTTACTCAATTTATTTTGCTTGTTTCGCTTGAACTGATTTATTATAACCGTAGGCCAAAAACTATATTTTTCACTTATGTTATAAACAATGAATCCCAATCTTGAAATGTATTGAAATGAAATTTGGTACAGAGATAGATTGTTTCTTGAGGAAATACATTAGCTACTTTGTAGAATAGAATAGGATAGAATAATGATTTATTCGACACACAACACGAAAAAGGTTACAAACATAGAGAAACAAACAGGTAAAAGATTAGAGTAGGTAGGCCAATTAAAACATGATAAGAGAGTACATTTTTCGCTTGTGGTGCCAAACAGGTCCAGTCTAAGCTTTAATGCCACTCCTATTGGAGACAGCGCTGGTTTTCAGACTGGACCTTTCAGGGTGACATCACCACATCACATTTTATTAAGTAATACGCGAAGTTTCTGGCAGCAGTCATTTTATAAATTCAATATCTTTGGACCGGTTCGATGGTTTTCTAACATTTTTACGCATAAACGACCGATCAGATCTTGATAAAATTTAATAGGCAAAATTTTTTTTAATAAGTTTAATAATACATATATTTACAGAAATAATGACAGACATACAGAATAATATACAATAATATAAAATATATGTGAAACCTTCGAGCTATCTAAGGACCGTTTAAAACGATCTATAGATAGCTCTGATCCCGATCACTTGGGAGCAACGTTCCCAAAACTCTGGCGGCATTGCCATATTAAATGGCGTTAATACGCTGAGCCAGATAGAAGCCATCTCTTGGGTCACGCTATGTACTATATGTTTGTCACTGGAGAAAAAACATAGGTTACATTTTATAGGTACCCATACAATATCCCATAGATATTAAATACAACGTAATTACTCTCCAAAACCACACTGTCCAAAGGCAAAGTAAACTCATTAGTGAAGTCAACCACTGACCGCATCCAATCAGCCAACTCTTGGACACATTGAATGCCACACAAAGGGCAATGCTCACATCGAGTTTCCCATCTATACATACTAAACTATACATCGAGATATATACCTCATTGTTCCACAGTACAAGGCGGTAATTCAATTCCAAATTCAAATTGTTTTATTCAATACAATCAAAAGGAGCACTTAAAATCGTCATACATGCTAGGTGAATTTAGGTGCTGATTTTTCATAAGCCAAGTCCGCGCGTTAGAAAGAGATGCCAGGTTTGTAGAGTGTCATCTCTCCCTCTATCTTATAATAAAAAGTACGGGCTGACCAAGTCATCATAAAACGCCACGTTATAAGATCGAACCTCTGTACCTATTACTTGGATTGTGCGCATTATGTCATAAAGTGATCTGGATCAGTTGGGCTATCTATAAATCATTTAAAACGGTTCTTAGATAGTTTAGATGGAGGAAAATTATACTCATATAATTAATTAATTATACTTGTATATACTTAAATATAGTAAGACATGTCTTAACATTGAATTTGTATTATGTCTAAAGATGAATAAATGAATTGAATTGAATTGAATTGAACTGTTTCACATTAGGTTATTATATTATTACAATAATATAATCATTAAGTATTATATTATTGTATATTATTCTGTTAATTTCTGTAATTGTCTTTTTTATTACTCAATAAGAATACAAATACAAGAAATTCAAGTACCATAAGTATGTATTGAGTCATCTAGTTTCCATATTAAAAGGTATACTTAGTTTGGATATATAATAAAATTATAATATCTCTTAAAATACCTCTGTGATCCAGTGGGCCAAGGCCCGGCTGAGACAAAAAAGGTTGCGGGTTCGATTCCCGCCGCGCGACAAGTGTTTGTATGACCTGCATGTATTTCTATATATAATATGTATGTATTTACAAAAAAAAGCATATACGTAGTATATCAGTAATGTGGCACCTACAACACAAGCTCTGCTTACTTTGGGGCTAGATGATGCTGCGTGAAATGTCCGGCATTATTATTATTATTATATTGAAAAATACATACTAATGTAAGTTATGGTAGGGTTATAAGTTTTGCGAGTGAAACCGCAAGGCGGGCAGCTATAATAATAATAATAATAATAATAATAATACCGGACATTTAACACAGCATCATCTAGTACCAAAGTAAGCAAAGCTTGTGTTATGGTTACCACATGACTGATATACTACTTATATACTTTTTTTTTGTACATACATACATATTATACATAGAAACACCCAGACCCGAAACAAATACTTGCAAATCATACAAACATTTGTCCTGCGGCGGGAATCGAACCCGCAACCTTTTTGCGTCTCAGCCGGACCTTAGCCCACTGCACCACAGAGGTCGTCAAAATTTATATAGCTATAGTTTGTGACTATATATATAGTATGGTATATATGGTTTAGCAGAAACTAGCCAGGTTTATTAGCCTCGTAAACTCAGGCTATAGATATTAAACACAGCCTTATGATATACGCGTCTGTTCGTTATAAAATTGAGTAGGTTTTCAACATTTTTACTGTAAGTTTGAAAATAGTTAATGTCGGAAACGGATATGACTGCCTCGGCATTATTCAGTAACAACTACTGTGCAATAATAAATAAATAATACCGGACATTTCACATCGTTTCATCTAGACCCAAAGTAAGCAGAGCTTGCGTTATGGGTACCACATGACTGATATAATACTTATTTTTTTTTTACATATTAAATTAAATATTTTTTTGAAGTGATAACTTCTTATGGGAGGGTAAACCGCTTTCTTACGTAACGCGTTATACATAGATATACATAGAAACATAGAAACACCCCAGACCCGAGACAAATACTTTCAGATCATTTGTCCCGTGGCAGGAATCGAACCCTCAGCCGGACGTTGGCCCAGTGCGCCACAGAGGTCGTCAAACATACATATTATACATAGAAAAACACCCAGACAAAATGGTATGCGGCAAATACAAAGGCCAGTGGAGCTATCTATAGATCGTGATCAACGGTCCTTGGAAAGCTCATCTGTTTCACATGTATTTTTAACCCAGTTAAGTTTGGCAAGTTTTATTTTTATTTTTTATTTATCATAATAAAAAAGTTTACAATAAAAATTGGTAAATATAGCACAAAAAACCACTAAGGTTTGTAATGTACACTAAGTCTATCTACACTAAGTGCTACAATAAGTCTACACAATATATTAAAACTAGTGTTACTGTTTCTGTTTACTGTTTAGTGTTTCTGTGTATGTGTGTCTGTTGTCTTACCGCGATTGTCTTAAAAAACCAAAATAACCGTAAAAACACTAAGTAAAAGTACTGTAATCTATACAATTGATGTATCCTTTCTTAACTCATTGAAAACCACTTAAATGACAATCATTTTGTTTTGACATAATATCGCGACTTCGATACTTGAGGGTTTAAACTTACAAGATGGTGTCAACATTATAAGAAAAATTTTAAGACCAATACTCAAAAAAATATGTGTAACCAATTTCATCCAATCAATCACAACATCCAATCCAAATTCATAATAAATATTGATGGACATTGCACACAACACCGTCTAGCCCCAAACTAAGCATAGCCTGTATTATGGTGACCAGATGACTGATAGAATACTTACATATTTTTAAATACATACTTATGATACTTTATAACACCAAAACACAGAACAAGCATCTATGTTCATTGTTATGTTTAAGTTATATATTTATGTTGTACAACAGTGACGCCATTTTAAAAGATTTATATGTATGTATACATTTCAGTGCAGCTGACTGTAACTACCCAATACAATCGATTCATTTATTAGATAAGGTATTCAATTTAAAAAGGATCATACAAAAAAAACGTGTGCGTGTCGGGACGCCCGACATAAGTGAGTGAGAGAGGAGGAGCCTGCATACCGCTGCCGTATGCGTGATAGAAAGGGAAGCCAGACAGACTGGCGCTGTGTAATGCGTTACGTAAAGAAGCGGTTCACCCTCCCATAAAAAGATATCACTTCAAAAAGCGCTAGAAACAAGACGAGTTTTTTGTCAATTCTTCTCGGTCTTGGGTTAGGAGGAATTGGAACCTAATTCCCACAATCCGTAAAGACGATTCATAGTGAAAAGCTATGAATTTTGAATTTGAGTGTACCTAAGTTCCTTTTATTCGCTTACTGCAGACATAAATGTATTCAGATTATAAAAATACATAAAACTGCAATGGCGGACGGGCATGACGAAACCAAACTATCGAAGTACCATTTTAATGACACGATAAAACTGGCCAGATATGCTTATCCATGCTAATATTATAAATTTGCTTGTGTCTGTTTGTTTGTTACGTTTTCGTGTCTAAACGTAAGCTACGTTTAGACACGAAAACGTAACGATGACGTTTGGTATAGAGGTAGAAAGATTATATTTTTGGAATAGTCATAGGCTACTTTTTATGTAGGTATTATACGTGTATTTAGTACTGATAGATACTGATAAGGCCGATTTCTATAAAAGATTCGTTAGTAGCATCCATTATTGTTCAGGCATCGATCATTAACATATGGGTGACTACTCGCCAACTAGCCGAATCGTGTGAAAACAAATTAGAAGCCTGTTCAATCAACTTTCAAGCCAAGCTAGGAGGTTTTCTATCTCAATAGCTAATAGAGTTTCTGATTCAATAAAAAGTGTTTTGTTCACAAAAAGTGTATTTTATTCACTTAAGGAAAAGTATTTAATTCACTAAAGACGAAATTTTATTCACTAAAGGACGAGTATTATATTCACGGAAAGTGATACTTTTATTAACTTAACACGAGACTTTTATTTAGGTACTTAAGGCGAGACTTTTTTTACTAAAATAACTAGTATTTATTCACTTAAAGAAGAATCTATTACTCACTTAATGAGTATAATTTATTCACTAAACAGAGCACCTTCTATCTAACTAATCTACTCAAACAAGTGATCTAATAATACAGTAATTCTTTCACGACACTAATTCGTAATAACTACACACGAAAAGTAACTCACATAATTTAAGAGTTTTCGTAGATGCTCTACGCCACGTAGCAGCTATCAATGAAGCTACAAAGAGATAATGAGACTACTCTATCGTAGCTCTAAAGAGATAACTGCTACGCCTCGTAGAGCTTCTACGGTATTAAAGATTTCTTATTGTACAAGGAGCAAGTTTTTCAAATCGTATGTTTTTTAAAATTACTTAAATAATAAATAATAATAATAATAATTTAATTTAATTTATAATAATTTGTGACTTCCATATGACACAATTGTCCATGCGCGCCCAATGGAAACTGTCAAACCGAACATCGTCAAAGGTTATATCAAACTAAACTCACCCAAGTATATTTTGGCCGTCTTGCGTGCGGCTATGGTGGCCATGGGATGCTCAACGACCTAGAGGCAGACCACCCGCCCGATGGTCAAATGGTATAGTCAGCGTTTTTGGGAACCACTGGATGAGACTTGCTAGAGACCGGAAAGTGTGGCGTAATAAGGAAAAGGTATACCCAGCAATCAGGCAATCGGGTTGATTGATGATGAATTATGATTTCTGGTTTTATAAGTAAGTAATTTTGGTGATTTTATTCAAATCTAGATATTGACTCGGGTGTGAATGACTGGAATATAAGTTTTGTATTTTCTTGTGATTCGCGCAAAAATAACCCGTAAATCTTTGATATAAAAATCACGATTTTCGGAATAAACTCCGAGACTCGTAAAATATTTTTTAAAAATGCGTTACTGTTTAGTTAAACTAATTATAGGCTTTATTAATAGACCTCAATATTTTTTTTATTGTAAATTAAATGTTTTTGTACATTAAGTTCCATAAGTTTCTAACAGATGGTAGTGTAAGTTAACTTCAACTTCAAATACTAGCTGTTGCCCACGACTTCGTCCGCATTTTTTTTTGTAATTGTAGCTTAAATCCTTCCCCCGGATGCATTTTATCTCTTTGCCAAATTTTATTGATAAGTTTCAAACTAATCACACCCACCACGACATTAAAAAGTTTCCATACAAACATTCACACCCCATTTTACTCCTTTATGAAGGTTATTTTGAAAAATCCTTATATGTGTCTATGTATTTTGCATTTTAGGTATCCAAACCTAGTTTCTAAGAAATCACACCACCTGTTACAAAGTTCCCATACAAACTTTGACACCCCATTTTACTTCTTTGTTAGGGTTATTTTGAAAAATCCTGAAACATGCGTCCATTTATTTTGCATTTTAATTATTCAAATTAAGTTTCAAAGCAAATCGCATCACGCGTTAAAAAGTTTCATACATTCGTTTTCAACCCTTTCCACCCTCTTAGGGGTTGAATTTCAAAATACCCGGCCTTAGTGGGTGGTTTTGCTATAAAAGGAAGCTACCTTCCAAATTTTAGCTTTATAGCTTCAGCGGTTTCGGCTCAGCGATGAATCAGTCAGTCAGCCAGTCAGTTTCAGTTCTTTTATAGGTATAGATTATAAAACTCTTAATCATGTTAAGCATCGTGAGATACATAATAGAAATTCTAAAATGCAACGCTAGCGCGTTCTATTTGTTCCAGTGGCGCCATCTAGTTTTATGACGTCTTCTTCTTCTTCTTCTTCGTTAATGGCATCTGTCATAATAATGTAAATTTTGCCAGTGTCAAGTGTTTATATTGTTTATAGTTAACCACTAAGTCGTATCCTGTCGTTCGTCATTTGTTATTTTATATAAAATGGTGTCTTTCATATAAAATAACCAAGGATTATTTTTATCGAATCACCACGAAACACAAAGCTTTTATTCCAATTATTCACCACCGAGACAATGCAACTCTGTTGTTTCGCTGAACTAACATTTTCTAAAATACGGACGACCTTATTTTGCTACCAATAAAGTTCAAATTAGAGTACTCATTTTGAATCACAGTTCTAAAATAAGATAAAATTATTTTTTTGTTTTATTGCTATAATTTTTATTAAAATTAATTCCCTTTATTGAAAATAATGTAAAGAAGTGTTGATAAAAACTGCGGAAAATAACCGCAGTTTTAATCAACACCTCCTTACATGATGACTAAATTAAGCTAAAACACGTCAGATATACGTTAATTTAGGAAGTGTCACTAAAAATGTTATTCTAATTCAGACTTTAATGGAAACAAAGATCATTTTAGTTTCAGGATATTTTAGTTACTCTAGCGAAACAACTGAATTGAGGCCAATAACTTTAAGTCTATTTAATTAGACTTAGAGTTTCACTTTCAAAACTTTCGTGAGTTGTACTATACATTTTGATAAACACGGGCTTTACTCACGTATTATTTTGTCGATGGAGGCACCGACAATGTTTCGATTCATCTAGAGAATCTTCATCAGGGTGAGTTTGATCCGCGGTCCGCTCGTTGCCGCTCGAGTTCACGATTCGCACAAGATCGCACAAGATGAAGATTCTCTAGATGAATCGAAACATTGTCGGTGTCTCCATCGACAAAATAATACGTGAGTAAAGCCCGTGTTTATCAAAATGTAGACTTAGAGTTATTATATTTAAACCAAAATTACTAAAAAACCGCAAATAGCTAGAGAAAAATAAAAGCGCAATGTTTGTTTCGCAAGACGACTAATGGTCTCTTGTGAGGTCTTACTATAAATTCTAATCTTTTGATATTGGCACAATTGTCATATTATAACAAACGCTAATATTACTTATGGTATTATTTTTACAATTACTGTAGTACTTAGTTTGAATTATTTGTGCTTCTGTTTCTATATTTATATCATACCTACTATCCATCCCTACATCACTACATAGTATAAAACAAAGTCGCTTCCCGCTGTCTGTCTGACCCTATGTATGCTTAGATCTTTAAAACTACGCAACGGATTTTGATGTGGTTTATTTTAATAGATAGTGTGATTCAAGAGGAAGGTTTATGTATAATACATGCATAATATAGTAGAGAAACACTGATAATTTTTGATCAAAGACATTCTGAAGTGTATTTAGTATATAGATATTAGCGGAATTTTAATCAATAAATTGTGACTTCATAGAACAAGTATGGACTATTGAATATAAGTGTATTATGTTGCAATGTGATTTAAACTATGAAGAATACCGAGAAAGTTCTAAACGGCCATTCCCCGATGACGTTTAGAACAGACAAATGGCAATCGAATTTTTAACCACTAGTTTAAAAGAAATGAATGATGAAGTGTAGGTTTCAACAATATTACGTAGGTACTTGAAGCAATAGCGTACGTATATCTATACCATAAAGTATGCTCGTAAACCGATGATTGATATTGCACAATTGTGCAAGCGTTGTTTTCAAAATCGCTGTCTTGGTGCTGATAAAATTGTTTATAGAAAAGAATATAAACTTTTTTAATCAAAACTTATACCTACCTTCAAGTACGTTCATGTACAAAGAATCGATCACAATGTTGTCAACTAAAATAATCAAATAATAATAATAATGCCGGACATTTCACACAGCATCATCATCATCACAGAGGTCGTCGTAAAAATAAATATGGGTTGACAATGCACATCTCAGAATTAGCTCGCAGAACTGATAACCGATGGGGAGAAAAAGTTCTCGAATGGCAACCAAGGACAGGAAAACGACGACGAAACGACGCGCGCGTTCTTCTCGGGCTTGGGTTAGGATGAATTGGCACCTAAATTCACCTAGTATGTAAGACGTTTCAAAGTGATCCTTGTCATTGTATTGAATAAAGTATCTTTTGACTTTGACTTTGACTTCTAGGGGCTAAATGATGATGATGGTGTACAAAGTATGAATCAGAATGTTGAACAACTAAAATAAATAAATATTGGTTGACAATGCAAACTTCATCTAGCCCCTAACTATGGTGACTAGATGACTGATAGAATACTTATATATTTTTAAATACATTTCAAAGAAGGAGTATTGTAAGTATTAAGATGACTAGATAGTGAGAAATAGAAAAAGAAAATCATATTATGCCTAGTCCACTTGACGCAAGATAATGGAGAGGAGATGATTTTGCAGTACCTACCTATCGTATCTCAGATTTGTAGCTCAGTTTGTAGTAACTCTGCCATAACGGCTGAACCGATTAGGATGATACTTGGTATATATGCTGTATGTGACCTGGAATAGCATATAGGCTATTTTAGTGTCGGTACCTACGCATGTAAAGCCACGGGCTATGCTAGTAATTTATAATAAAAAAAACCTTACATAAAATAATCGTATATAATATGATATAACAAAACGACAAATCTATATTTCGGTGAGCATTGACTAACCCACGTAACACATACATTATTTACAGAGATAAATCAGTACATAATGAAAAGCCTCTTCACTCATCCAATGACAAATGACAATAGAGGGAACATCCCTCCGGGTACCGTCCTCAAGTGAATATCAACTATATAGACAATCTACTTAAAGCAGTTTATTCCGTAGCAGAGTACGGAGGATGTCCCTCGCTATCTTGTCAGCGGGGGAGGCGCCGACCAATCACAGTGCGCGCTGAGCGCATCACACTGTCCTTATCTATATACGTACTGCGCATCTTCATATACTACGCTCAATGTAGAGCGAGCTTTACGTTTTCAGGATGCCAGGTTTAAATTTAGAATTGTTTGGTACGAAGAAGTTCTGTATACTTTTTAATGTTTGTTTTTTTTTTGCATCTGCATTCTGCCAGTGTCTTGTGTAACCTTAATGTTAACAAACATTCAAATTCAAATCAAGAACGGATTGATTTAAAAAAGTGCGGATACCAGTCTTTACAATTCGTAATTATTTCTGCATTCCTTTTTTGTATGATCTTTTTCTTCGTCTTTCTATTAGTCGTAGTCAATGGTAATTTGTCTGTGCTCAGTGTCATCGCGGAATGACCATCTTTAATTTTGTTCTTTGCATGTGTGTTCTGCCAGTGTCTAGTGTAACCTCTAGATATGGTGACAATGTCAGATTAAAATCTGGAACGGTTTAATTTGAAAAAGTTCTGAGACACCGGTCTTGACAATTCGTAATTGGTGTATTCTTAATTTTAACAGTTTTTTTATTCTCTTCTTTGCATTTGCATTCTGCCAGTGTCTAGTATAACCTCGAGAAAATGTGACAATGTCAGATTCAAATCAAGAACGGTTGGATTTAAAAAATTCTCAGCAACTGTCCTCTTAAATGTCATTATTTCTGCATTATTTAACGCCCGAATACTTAAACATGAAGGCTAGTTTAATTATGTTTTCGTTACTTTTCTCATACAGTTTTGATGAATAATAATTTCTCAAACGATATTAGCCTCAAATACGCAACTGGTTCAGTATTCTGTCATAAGAAAAAATTGGCAATGACACGTTGTAAGTTCTTGAATACATAGATCACTAACCTTGCGCGTGAAGCCGCCGTGCCACCGCTTTCGACCGCATCGCCTCCACCGCTACAGCAATGACAGTATCCTCAATTATTTACGATCGATGACACAGTAGGGATTTAAAAAAGTTTGCATAGGCTCGAGAGGGGGTTACCGCGGCAGTGACGCGCGGGCGGTCGTCGGGAGCGCACGTGGATGAGGACGTGGGGGAGGTACGTAGGACGTGTCACGAGAGCGGTCGGCGAGACACTGCTCACAGCTCACGTGCCGCGGCTAAACCGCGGGGAAAGCGGTTTTCACGCGGGAAAATAGTGACCGTTCACTCGCTTGCTGTCTCAAGTCGAGACTCGACCGCGGCCATACGCTGACTGTCACTAAGACTTGAGCGTGCTTGAACCGGTCCTTCCACACGTAGGGCGGGTGCTCACCAAACTCTCAATCAATGCTAACGTATTAACTTTAATCCACACTATATTGGTCTTCTTCTTCTTATTCTTCTATTCTATAAACCAAGCATACCTTGTACTATAAGAACTAGATAACTGAAGTAACTAGAATACTTCGATACCTTATAACACCCAGACATAAAACATATATATTTGTTTTGGGGAATCGAACCCACAACTGAACTGTGAAGTCTGTCAAAACAGGTTCAAAAAACTAGTGAGACGATAAGAAGATTGGTTTTTATATCTTTAGGTTACATTTGACAACCGATGTCGGAATCCTCCATAATAGATGATACTTTAATTCGACTACGTAACAACTGTCAATTTGACGGAATTGGTTGTCTCTTTATCAACGACTTTATCGTTTCGAAATATCGAAATCGATACGCAGAGTAGACGCCTAGATCCTGACACGATAGTGCCGATGACTGTTATATCTTAAAATAAAGAATGCCGGACATTTCACACAGCATCATCTGGCCTTAAGGTAAGCAGAGCTTGTGTTATGGACACCACATGACTGATACACTACTTATATACTTAATTTGTAAATACATACATATTACACATAGAAACACCCAGACCCGAGACAAATACATGCAGATCATACAAATATTTGTTGAATCGAAACTGCAACCTTTTATTCTCAGCCGGCGCCCAATGCCGCAGAAATCGTCAAAAATGATAAAAAAAAACGTGTGCGTCTCGGGACGCCCGACAGAAGTGATAACTTAAACTAATCTAACTAGCGCTGTGGGTTAGAGTGAGAGAGGAGGATCCTGCCTACCGTTGCCGTGTGCGTGAGAGAAAGTGAAGCCAGACAGACTGGCGGCGCAATGCGTTACGTAACGAAGCGGTTTTCCCTCCCATAAGAAGTTATCCCTTCAAAAATATAAATACCTACTTCTTTATCGACATTCTGAACATTCACGCCAACTGGATGTATCGTCTGTAGCCACCTTTAGCACCCCTTCGTTACGTTAACCCATCAAGCGGTAACTTCACGTATTTTTTATCAATGCTCCAATTACCTACAATACTTACACTACTTTGTAGGATGTTGGTACAAAGTAGAACCACTTTTTTATAATTATGTATGTACAACAATAAAAGACTCAGGGATGGCTGTAGATTGAACTGGATCTGAGAGGTGCAGGTTTGATTCCCGCCGGAGATAAATGTATTATCACTTGCTAAGACTTAGTACAAGCAAATTAATCCGCGCTATTCTGATGTATGTACTACTAGTATGATACTCTGAATAAAAAATGAAAACTAATAATATAGTCGTAAAGCCCTAGTCGATCGCCATTTGTCAGAGCCTTTAAGCTCAGTTGGTAGGACCTCTGCCTTCTGTAGGTTGAGGGTTCGATTCCTTCCCAGGATAAACATTTGTGGAATGAAGGGGTGTTATGTGTCTGGGTGTTATAAAGTATCATAAGTATGTATTCAAAAATATGTATGTATCAGTCATCTGGTCACTATAATACAAGCTATGCTTAGTTTGGGGCTAGATGGTGAGTATGCATTGTCCACCAATATTTATTTATTTATAGAAGCTAGTGGTCTCCCACTGGTCGGATTTCGACCATAATTAAATAATAATGAATGTATTTTTTATGCCGTTTTAAAAAAAAATGCAAGATGCACTCCTCTATATAAACTAAATGTGTGCGAAATTTTATACTCCTCCGTCCGCGCAATTTTCGTAAAACGGGGTACAAAATTTTTGCTTCACGTTCATGTTTACGTTTTTCAAGCAGGTCAGGTGCAGATAATTATAAGATAGAATCTATTATCAAATTATCACGTTATACGAGAAAGTTCTGCCGTGAAACTGAAGGGCTTGAAATCTCCTGACGACTAGTTAGATTGAAAATTATTATCGCAACTTAAACTTCAGGGGTGGCACTTATAACAGTAAATAAGTTCTTACGAATTATCGTTCAACCGTGGTGATATTCTGGTCCCGAATTTGCACCTAGTATTACAATAATAATAAATAAATAATCCCGGACATTTCACACATCTAGCCCCTTAGTAAGCAGAGCTTGTGTTATGGGTACCACATGACTGATATACTACTTAAATACGTTTTTTTTGTAAATACATACATATTATACATAGAAACACCCAGACCCGAGACAAATACTTGCAGATCATACATTTGTCCCGCGGCGGATATCGAACCAGCAACCTTCTGCGTCTCAGCCGGACCTTAGCCCACTGCGCCACAGAGGTCATCATTTGTGCATAATTGGAATAGAACCCACGACCTAGACCACAACTAGACCAACAGTACTTTCATTTGTGCGATGAATATAGGTGTTTGTTCTGTGTCTGGGTGTTATAAAGTATCATAAGTAGGTATGTATTAACAGGTATACAAGTATCAGTCATTTGGTTCCCATAATACTAGGGCTAGATGGTGCCTGTAGTGTCTGTAGATTGTCCATTAATATTAATTTTCTTATTACCATTGACAATTTAATTTGGTTGATATTTCGGAACAGAAAATCCTAAATTAAAAAATGATCGTAGCCATTGTCTACGACGCTACGAACGCACACAAGTCTACGACGTAGCACATCGAGGACGAACCCCCCTGGGGGGTGAACAGGGTGGCAGAAAGGGGGTTGAAGCCGTAAATATGATTATCAGCGGGGGAGGCGACGAGGACTAATCATATTCTATGCAATTTACATAAATATTAGCCTGTTTCGTGACACACGACCGGCCGGTCATTAGAAGCCAACGAAGGTTTCTCCATAGTAAATCGTTGTTAATCTATGGTAAGGTCGATGGTAGATACTGGCTGGAGTCACTTTGTCTTTTTTATGAGTGATTAATGTGAGGGTTTGATAATATTCAGGAAAAAGCGGGGTGATTTTAATTTTTGTTTAAGTTATGTAACATTGGCAACTTTGTATATCTTGATGTGGAAATCTTTGAAATAGTTTACTAATCTGAGCATAAAAATACTAGCTGACCCGACCCATGTTGTCCTGTCTTATTATTTATTATTATTATCCCACTGCTGGACAAAGGCCTCCCCCATTATCTCCATTAATCCCACTCCCGTCTTAACTAATAATATTGAATTCGAATATAACCTATAATATAAAAAATGAAACCACGAGATTCTTTGAGAGAAATATTCAAAGATATTCTCACTAATCGCTTCACAGTATGAAAATTGGTTATATACACACATAAAAATAAAGATGTGTTCCGGCTAAATAGTGACCTTCATAGAATCAATACTAGGAATAGACACAAATTATACATCTCTAGGTTTCGACTAGAAAAATAATAATAAGTCCTTTATACAGAAAGATGAACACGGTGTGCTTCTATTATAAAACTACCTATTAATAAATTTAAAGCATACATAAAAGGTAGTCTTTTGAAGAAAGCTTATTACAATATAAATATATTATTAATAAAAACGCATGACCTCATGTCGTTCTGCCCTCAGACAGTTAACCGATTCACTTAAAATTTATAAACTCTCTTGTATTAGTAATTCGTAGTTAAGGTAGTTATAAGATGGATCATGTAAAAAACCGCTAGGGCCAAGACGAGTTTCTTGCCAATTCTTCTCGGGCTTGGGTTAGGATGAATTGGCACCTAAATTCACCTGACGTTTCAAAGTGATCTTTATGATTGTATTGAATAAAGTATCTTTTTGACTTTTTGACTTTTATAACTGTCAATCGACTGACAGTTGTGTCAAGCGCCATAAGGTTACATTGGAAAAGTTTATATTGTGAAAAGCGCTAAGGTATTAAGGTATTAAGCGCCTGTGTACATGCCGTTATTTATTAAGTTTAGATTATGTTTTTTTTGTGAACAATAAAGAATAAGGAATAAGGTTACATTAGAAAAGGTAATAAGAGAAGTTTTCTTAAATTTTCTAATTTTCTATCTAGCCAAACTAATCAATGGTATAAGCAATGATATGGAAACCAAGTTACTTATTGAACACTTAGTAAGTTTTTCTCTCTCAGAACTACGAGTATGTAACGTCAAGGAGGCATTGCTTCAGTTTTTAAAACTTTTGCAGTTCTCTCTTCTCTTCTTTCTATTTGTAACTTGTAATTTGTTCACAATTTACACTCAGAACGGGATATTTACCATGATATATGAGTTTTCAGTTACAGTTTATCTCGTGATCATGGCGCATGCAACTGTGCCGAAATATCGAGAAGCAGAAAAACTCATATATCATGGTAAATATCCCGTTTTGAGTGAAAATTATGTGCAAAACCATGATAGTTTTAAAAGTTATATTGTAATATGTTGTTCTGAATAAATAATTTTGAATTTGAATTTTTTTAAATACGGCTAATTACGGCTACTATAAAATAGAGTTCATGGTTTTGAATAGTTTAGTATAGGATAACTAGGTTGGTTTGATAATTGTTTGTACCACTTTTTATGCTTGTTAAACATTACCTACTAGAAACATACACATACACATGCACATACGTACTTAAAATGTATCTAAATAAATAAATAAATAATCCTGGACATTTCACACAGCATCATCTGGCCCCAAAGTAAGCAGAGCTTGTGTTATGGGTACCAACAACTGATATACTACTTATTTACTTTTTTTTGTAAGTACATAGATATGATACATAGTAGAAACATCCAGACCCGAGACAAATACTTGCAGATCATACAAATATTTGTCCCGCGGCGGGCATCGAACCCGCAACCTTCTGTGTCTCAGTCGGACCTTAGCCTACTGCGCCACAGAGTGCGACGAAATGTGATACCTTCTTATAATAATTACTAACTATCATCTTATACTGTAAGGCGACCGCGATAATAGTCAACGTAATTGCCATTGAACGGATTGGTTTTGGCAATGATTTGGATATGGCTAATCTGAATGTCAAAATGGCCGCGCTATTCTTTCTGAACAATTTATTCGTTGATTTTACCAATCGAACAAATTTCTATATACCTAGAACAAGCTAGTATTACTCTATGCACAGACTACTAGGATGTACTAAATTAAAAACGGTCGTTAGAAAGAACTGTCTAAAATAACGCGCTCCCACAACGTTTGATCAACATATAATCCAAATTAGAGCTAAATCGTTTCAGTTATTGTGATTAGCGGTACGAAATTTGTCAAAAATAACGTTTGTACTTTGGTTTAGCTTTGATTCAGTCATTCAATATCATCGCGGTTGGCCCCCCAGTTATCTAAGTCTACTTCGTATTTCGATGACGTGACTTTTACTGTTTATTATATTGAGTTAGATTAGTTCTCATGTAAGTGACTCCAGTCTTTTTTGAGAATAAATATCTATGAACTGAATTAAATATGGATCTTAAATAGAATCTTAGCCTCAACTAAAATACAATTACTTCAACCTTTACATTGGATTTACAACCCCAACAACAACATAAGGGTCAAGTTTCGTTTAAAAGTTACTAAATTTAAACGTAACTTGACCCTTATGTGGTTGTGGACCACATAATACTTATGTGGTTCCCATAACACAAGCTCTGCTTACCTTAGGGTTAGATGATGCTGTGTGAAATATCCAGTATTAATTATTTAGTTAACACTAGCTGCTGTCCGCGACTTCGCACGCGTGGTACCTACAAAAAAAGCATTTATAATATTAGTAGGGATTATAATACTTAACAAACCATGTGACTGGCCCATCAGCTTGGTTTTTTGGTAGCTCTGCATTCTGCGCTGGAGGTTGAAGGTTCGATTCACTCCGATTGATTTTACACACATTTGTAAAATCACAGGTTTTATGGGCCTATGTGTTACAAAGTATCATAAGTATGTATTTAAAAATATATTAGTATACTTTTAGTCCCCAAAAAAACAGTTTTCAAACTAATGATTGAAATTACGATAGACAGTGATTGTAATTAGAGTTCCATAATCGCTCTACTGATCACCATAATACAAGCTATGCTTAGTTTGGTGCTAGATGGTGTTGAGTGCATGTCCACCACATATTTACATATTATTTTATAAATATTAGTTATTATTAGATTTGAAGTAGTTCCTAAAACATAATTATTCGAATTGAAAACGTTCAAACCAGCATCCGGTTTACACATTCCGGTTGACACAACCGACAAATAGCATCCCAACAACCCTTGCTCCCGCAAATAAGCAGCACCAAAAATAAATTATTAATTACTACACCTTAACGAAACAGACTACCTTACCCTTCCCATAAATTAGGGGCCGAAATGTTAACAGATTTCACAAACCCCTAATATCTTGTTCAGCCACCCGCAGACCACATACATCCTATACACACATCACATCTGTCAAGCGAAAATAAACCCTCAGACTCGATCTTAAAATTCCTTTTCAGAACCGTGGCTTTCGACTTTTCTGACATGGGTAGAGGTTTCTTCCTTTCAGTATAAATGGCTCGAAGATGCTCTTGTATTTCGGAAAAGTCACCTGTTGACATTCCTGTTACTGCAATTTCAGCATTGATCACAACACAAGAAAGTAGCTTTCAGGTTATGGGGGTATGGTCGGTGGAGCCTTTTGAAGGTGCGAGGTAGGTGATATGATATCAAGGCGAGACAGAAAGGGACAGTAGAGCGCAGGCTCCTCGGCAGACGTCGCGGTTGCCATGGCAACACATCGATTCGCCCACCCTCCCGCAGCCTCCATCGTATTCAGGTCATCCGATTCTGGAAACCGATGTTTGGATTACGTTATAATTAGGTACTCAATACATTACATTACATTGTATAATATGTTAATATAACTTATTTATAGAAATGTACAAAATATACAACGATATAAAATACATGTCTGAGCTATCTGAGGACCGTTTAAAACGATACAGATAGCTCAACTGATCCAGATCACTGCCAGAGGGCAGGCGTTCCCATGACAAAGTCGGAATTGCCACGTTGAATGGCAATGCCGACCAGATAGGAGCCAGCTCTTGGGTCAAGCGATGTTTTACCAGACGCCGTAGAATAATCTTTATTAGAATAATGTAAATTATTAAAGATAGATAGATAGATTAACACTTTATTGTACACAAAGAGAACACACAAATAAAATTTTACATTGGGCGACCTTATCGCTAAAAGTGATCTCTTCCAGGCCATTATAAAGGTTACTTTACTTGCTTTACTTTTCAAAGTAAAGGTTTCAAACAGAAAAATCTGTAAATAAAACGTTTTTTTCATAGATGACATTTCATAGACATTCATAGATGATTCGGCTAAGTCAAGATGTCAAGTTGAGTAGCTCAGGTTTGTAAACAGAATTGGCCCCTGATTTATACGATAAAGTTAAAAAAAATCCTTCAGATGATTTATTATAATAATAATAAATTTCATTTTATACGTTTTTTACTTTTACCCCAGCTAATCGTACTCCATTACGATCAGCTGGGGATCATCAAAAAGAACGCAGCGTTTTTGTAGATATACATATTTTTAAATTCTAAATTAGCAATATATTTCTAAATTCCGAGGCCGCTTTTACCTCAACCGCTTTAAGCTGATGATTACCATCATGAGGCCTGATGATATGACTCTTGTCCCTTGGGAGATTGGTAGGCCATTGGTATGGAATGCTACTAGCGTAGACACCCTGGCCGCACCCTATCTGTCGGGGACTTCCGTTAGAGCTGGTGCGGCGGCTGAATGTGCCGAGGACCTCAAAAGGCGCAAATATAACGGTCTTAATAAGGCCTACATATTTGAGCCTTTTGGACTTGAGACCCTGCGACCGTGAGGAACAGGAGCCCACCGCGTTTTAAAAATTATTTCACGGCGTCTGATAAAACATTGCGTGACCCAAAAGCTGGCTCCTACATGTCTTAGCGTATTAGCATTGCCATTCAACGTGGCAATGCCACCAGTGTCTTGGGAAGGCAGCCCTCTGGCAGTGATCTGGATCAGTTGAGCTATCTATAGATCGTTTTGAACGATAGCTCCTTAGTCCTTAGATAGCTCAACTGTTTCACATGTATTTTATGTTATCGTATATTATTATGTACATTTCTGTAAAATTATCTCTGTAAATGAATGCTAATTTGTATGTAAAAAAAAGATATCTAACTATATAATATTATAAACCCGAAAGTAACTCTGTCTGTCCATCTGTTTGTTACTTTTTTACGCCTAAACCGCTGAACCGATTTTGTAGAATTTGGTATAGAAATAGATGGGACTTTGGAGAAGGACATAGGCTACTTTTTATGTAGGTACCACGCGTGCGTGCCGCGGGCAGCAGCTAGTATTATTAATTATTTTTTATTTCGTTTGCTTAGTACAGTAAATCAATCCATGAGCTTGAAAAAGTGCCGTTGCCTTTAAATGATAATAAATAAATAATGCCGGCATTTCACACAGCATCATCTTGCCCCAAAGTAAGCAGAGCTTGTGTTATGGGTACCACATGACTGGTATACTACTTATATACTTTTTTTGTAAATACATACATATTATACGTAGAAACACCCGAGAAAAATAGTTGCAGAACAAATCAATCAAATCAAAATGTATTTATTTGGGAGCATAAACAAGTATATACAAAAACATGGAAAGATCATACTAACATTTGTCCCGCGGCGGGAATCAAACCCTCAACCTTCTGTGTCTCAGGCAGGCCTTCACCCACTGCGCCACAGAGGTCGTCATCATAAATAGATATATAAAGTCGTTTCTTCTGTCTTGCCTTAAATAAATTATTAGGTACCTACCTACTGAGTAACAAGAAAGTGTATACGTCTATTAATAATAATAATAATTTAACCTACATAACATACATTTACAAATAAAAACCATTTCAGCAAATTGACTCCCTGGCCCCATTTACCTAGAGCCTTTGATCTCTCAAAGAAACGGCCCAATACTTATCTCAAAGACACGTCACAAGCCACTGGCTGACAAAGGCGAGGGTCTGGACCTAATAGGGCCACTCGGGGAAGTAGACCGACCTCGCCCTTTGCCGCTTTGACGTCGAGAAATGAAGGTAATTTTATAAAGTTATATCAGCGAAAATTTCAGGTTGGATGAATGTTTCAAGGGTGTCTTTCAGGATAAGAGGGTAGGTAGCTTATTTTCTAAGTGGTTATAGACCTACCTTGTTAGAATGAGACAGCAGTGGTAATTTACTGTAGGTAATTTACAGCTCAGAATTAATATCCAAAACCTTATCTTTTTGCTGTCCTAGAATTAGAACAAGACATTTGTTATGAAATTTAAGCATACATAAAGGGTAGTATTTTTAAGAAAGCTTATAATATAAATTACTATAATATTGATAACAATGCATGGCCTCATGTCGCTCTGCCCTCAGACAGTTAACTGGCACATTTGAAAAGTATAAACTCTCTTGTATTCGTTTTTCGTAGTTAAGGTAGTTATAAGATGAATCATGCTAAAAAGCCTAGAACGCTAAGCAAGCTAAGAACAGGACGAGTATCATGTCTATCATGAATTGGCGCCTAAATTCACCTAGTATGTACGTTTTAAAGTGATCCTTGTGATTGTATTAAAGAAAGTATCTTTTGACTTTGAATTTGACTTTTATTTGCAGTTTAGCGTTCTCGTACCAACTATGCTCAAAATTCACTTGTAAGTAGAACGCATAGAGCCTATAACAAAAGCTTCAGCTCTGGCGATATTTTTCACAATAATAGGAATGTTTTTAGGCGCGACGTAGGTAGTTTTTAGACGCGAGGTAGATAGTTTTTAGACGCGAGGTAGGTAGTTTTTAGGCGCGAGGTAGGTAGTTTTTAGGCGCGAGGGAGGTAGTTTTTAGGCGCGAGGTAGGTAGTTTTTAGGCGCGAGGTAGGTAGTTTTTAGGCGCGAGGTAGGTAGTTTTTAGGCGCGAGGTAGGTAGTTTTGGACGCAAGGTAGGTAGTTTTTAGGCGCGAGGTAGGTAGTTTTTAGACGCAAGGTAGGTAGTTTTTCGGCGCGAGGTAGGTAGTTTTTAGGCGCGAGGTAGGTAGTTTTTAGGCGTGAGGTAGGTAGTTTTTAGGCGCGAGGTAGGTAGTTTTTAGGCGCGAGGTAGGTAGTTTTTAGACGCAAGGTAGTTAGTTTTTAGGCGCAAGGTAGGTAGTTTTTAGACGCGAGGTAGGTTAACTGAGAGATGTTAACTAGTGTCATGTTTAATATAAGTAAGCATCTTCGAATCAATTTGTAAATAATAATAATGTGCCTTACATAGTGTATAACTTTTATGAACCGATTTTGATGATAATTTTTTTGTTGAAAAAGAGTTATCCCCAGGGTAGTACCATGATAAGGAAACCAGGATCTGATGATGGCATCCCAGAGAAAACGAGGGGAACATTCGAAAATCGTAGTGGCGACTAGGGCGTTTGTAATTTTTTTCATTAGGTAAGTATTAGAGCACTACTATTTAATAAAGGTCTGGAGTGGATCTGATGATGGAACCGAAAGACAGTCGAGGGAACTCCTCAAAGATTTACAGCAATTACCTGATGTTTGGGCTTGATTCATTTGTATTGATGAGAACTTTACACCTAGATAGGTTGTGACTTTCATTAGGGATGATGAAGACGAAGGACAGTCAAAGGATTTTTTTCTTTTTAGTTTCCTGTTTGAAGTAGGTTTTTTTTGTTAAAAATTATTACACAAACAAACAACACACACACACCAACACACAACACACACACACATACACATATACACACATAATTACATACAAGCATCATACCTTAATTACTGTCGGTTTATTTTGTTAATTATAATGTAATCCATTATTGGCTGTCGGTTATAAATATGTTTTGTGTATACTATTTTAAGAGCTGTGGTCTTTGTGCAGCGAATAAATAAATAAAGTAAGGACAAAAATAATTGTTTATGAAAAAAACATTCAGGGACCTACCAGACGAATATTTTTGAATTGCTGGTGGAAGCAAGCAACTGGGAATTACCCATGTACATAGTTATTTACATAAAAAAGATCTTCAAGAGTGTAGCAGATGTCAAGTTACAGTGAAATTGTTTCAATATTTTTTTAGATACTTAAACTTATGTATTACAGTAGGTATCTAATATTGATGTTGGATAACTACAAGTGACAGTGATGCATATAATTATTAAAGTTTATATCTTTAGATTTTAATAGATCTAAAGATCTTATTTAGCAAATTGAATAATTGAATAATCTTATCAAATTAGTGTATTGTCATCGGCCCTCGCTAAATCTACCGGTTCACCCCCCCCCCCAAGGGTAGGTATAATATAAATAATATATAACAATATATTATTTATAATCAGATTTATTTAAAAAAAACTATTCAAGAAACCTTCGTCCTTATACGTCCTTAACGTACTTATATATTTCATCCATACGATGGGGTAGTAAAATAAAAAATATAACACACTAGCTGGTGCCCGCGACTACGTCTGCGCAGGATTAGTGTACTTCGTGTAATTCTAACGGTTTTTGCAATGCACGCCAGAATAGCTTGCAGATGGCAGATTTTTTTTTTTTTTTCATAGTTTGTATTAGCCATTGAATTGTATTACCATGCATATTTAATTATGATAAGACACTAGTTTCAAACTATGATTATGGGGGGATAGACAGACGGACACAGTGAAATCAGAAGGGTTCCTTTTTGACTACGGAACCCTAAAAAACAAAAACCAAACATAACAATTAGGTACATCAAAAATAATAAACAATCTATCTACTTATATATATATATATAAAAGAAAGTGTGTTAGTTACACCACTTATAACTCGGTAACCGCTGGACCGATTTGGATGAAACTTAAAATGAATATACATAGTTAGTAACTTGGATTAGGATGTAGGCTATTTTTTATCCCGGGAAAACAACGGGAACGGGAACGGGGCAGGTGGCCGATAGCGCCATCTATTATTATTTATCCGAAACTTTGTTAATCTCTGTAATTATTACAATAATTTTAATAGCTATATTTTTGTATTAGCAATATTAGTACTTTAATATTTTTTGTAAAGTTGTAACCGCTCAACGAAGTGGGCACGGGTCAGCTAGTAATATATGATATAAAAGAAAGTTGTGTTAGTTACACAACTTATAACTCGAGAACCGCTGGATCGATTTGGATGAAACTTAAAATGAATATAGTTAGTAACTTGGATGAGAATATAGGTTATCTTTTATCCCGGAAAAACAACGGGAACTGGAACGAGAACGGGGCGGGCAAAGCCGCGGGTGGCTGCTAGCGCCATCTATCAATATATATCCTTAAGTTTGTTAATCCCTGTAATTAGTAGAATCATTTAAATATCTATTTTTTTTAATACCGATATTAGTACCTTAATATTTTTTGTGAAGTTGTAACCGCCCAACGAAGTGGGCACGGGTCAGCTAGTTCTTACATAAACCATAGACCTTAAACATACCTAGGTATGTGTATCTATACCTAATGCTGTAACAAAAGCACAGGCAACGCTCAATCATCTTTCATTCATCCGCCAACAAATCGAAGTGAGGGTACTTGTTGATGAGCGCATGGGAGATAGGCAAGCGTTACCCACACAAAAATCTTGGTTCTGTAGTGTTAGCAATACAGTGTTACGTGTCCGTCTTGGCTTAAAAAAAGCAATAAGCGGCTAGGACCTGGCCAAGAACCTGACACGCTGTTCCAGGACGCATAGTCTGCTGGCTTTACATAAAAGACTGGGACAATCGGCAACACACCTCAGTTTACGGCACCAAAATATAATTTGCTCGTTGAGTTTTTTTTAAGAGAGTAAAACCCTAAGGCCCCTTGACGATATAACATCGGATACATAAAAGGATATAGAACATACAATTTCTTTAATAGAAAATGAAATTATTTTTTGAACCATTTTATTATCAGTGAGTACCTCACCTCAACTTCATGGAGGTTACATACAACGGCACCGTCAACTGAGAAGAGTGTACGCCCGAGATAGGTAAAACTGTTGAAACCGAAGTACCTATAAGTACCATGAATCATGTAACACAGTTTTTGGCAATAAAAATATTCTTATTAGGTACCTATGTACAGTAGTCTTGGTATGGCTTGTACCTATATCAGTGATGCTATTACAATTTAGAAAAAAAAAATCTCTTTTTCATGAATTGAATCGTCTCCCCCTGATCAAATGATTTTGACGCGTGCTCACGGCGCTCAAATTCTTTTCAGAAAGCATTCAAATAAGGAATTTGAAAAAAGTTTAACCGATAATGGTTTTAATTAACTTATTTACCGCCTATTAGTGTAAGCTGCATGTTAAAACAACGTCAACTTTAAGAGAAGATGATGGATATATTGAATATTTTAGACATTATTTCATAATTAAATTATAACACTAACAATTTAAACCAATCCTAAAATGGGAGGCTAAATAATAAAATACATACCATATATCTTTCATAACTATTATTCCTGGATACACGAGTCAGCGGCACAACACGTTAGTGACCGCAGCCACAGATAACATAATACTATTTCACCTAGCTTAGTGTGAGAAAAGGATAGACGTGCACCAAGGATAGAGATAAGCAGTAAGGAGATAGCGTGATTATAATTTCGAGTCGTAAGATCAGGTTAGACCTCGATTTCTAAATAAAACGATTGCGTAAAAATAATGAACAGACTTTTGACTCAAGGGTTCTCATGAAAAAACTGAACTACTGAATGTATTTATTAAAAAGAAAGTTATTTGAGCTCTTGAATAAATAATAATATATGCTTGTATCGGAATATTTTTTTAGTTTGCGTAGGTACTCCGTTTGTTATCTACTCATACTTAAAGTTGCGCTAAAATCAGTGGTGAAAAATGATTTTATTGAGTCTTGTATCTTTCAAACCCATATTATTTTTACAATTCTGTATCGATAGGTACAAGCATAGATTATGACCAGATAAATTTACCCATATCTCTTTTAGTTTTGGTTGTTCATCATCAGACGGTGGTGTGATCACCCTTCGACGTTTGTATGGATAGATAATAGACTAGTTCACTCTTAGGTAGATACCTATTTGACTAAATATCACTTAGTGATTAATTAGGTAATTACGGAGTTCATACCGTGCTACTCCGATGAATGGGTGATAAGTAGGTAGGTACTCCGTGTTACTCCGTATGTGTTCCTGCACCAACTCCGCATCGATAGGTAATTAACATCTACGACAAGTATGTATATCATTTTACAATGACGAAACTAAAGATTTATTTTTAAAAAGCGACACCTTCTGATTACATTGCAAACTAGAATATAACGTCGGCTGGTAGTTCGGTAGACAGTAGCCTGCTTGCCCTGTGGCTCATCCATCAGCTGTTGTCGTGGGCATGTTTATATCGAGGACAGAGCCATCTAGAATAAATATCGAAAGCTGTCAGTGATAAAGTTCTTAATTTTTCTAAATGGTGGCGCTAGTTTCTTCATGCTGTTTTACCGACTAATGTTGTACCTATGTTGTGTACGTTTCGTTTCGACCCTTCGACCGATTAACGGCCACTATTGTTCGATTAGATATCCGACCACAATTTTAGTGATGAGCGAACACCATCAATGCATATTTTCTATTAATAATTGTGATATAATTTTATGATCTTATGTCGTGAGTAATCCTATTGAAAATATATTTGAAATAAATCTTACATTATTGTTTCCTTAAAGAATAATAGAGACAAGCACTCTGTGAGTCAACCCTCAAAAACTTGAACTTTATATCATTAATTATTTTGCCTATTACCTACTAGTATTTTATAGGTGTCATCCTATTCATATATTCATAGTCATATAATTATCACAAATTATACTATGATTAGGTACAATAATACTATAAATATGTTTCGATAGATGCCGATGAGGGCTGATTCGACTTTATGATCTGATAAAAGCTATAAATATGCTCAACATAAATACAAATAATTCTTAACTCGATTAAGCTTGTTCATATTTACTCGATGCTTCAGTGATTCAGTTAGTATTAGGAACATCCCTCAAAATGTCAATAAACTGAATATTGAACTGTTTGTGTTACCGACAAAGCCAGAAAGGGATTACGGGATTCGTCGGGACGCATCGCATCGCATGCGCGCCGCACGTTTTATTGTGCTGGCTGCTGTCTATTCTCTTTCTTTCTTTTTTCATTGATTTGTTTTGTGATTTGTGTCATGTCCCAAAACCTAGGTAGTAAAATCCGTCGCTTGTGTAGTTTATATTTAGTTCAATAATTTAATTTTAGTTAAAGTTTGATGGTAGAGTTAGACAATAAAAATTATATTGTGATGATAAGTGCTGTGAATAAGTATACTCAGCGTCGGGAATCTAAAGCGGCACCGTGGAGTCACGAAAAAGAAGGTAAACGATGTTTTAATTAACTGCAGACCGATCGCTAAATTTGAAACCTACCTACTGCTGAAGTAACGTTTTATTCCATATTTTCGATAGACACCAACCCATGGAACGCTTGTCTACTGCACTGCATTCGATTTGTTATATTCGTACCTACAGACTGAGCTCAACCAACGCAAAGTTTGGGTGGGTTCATTCCTGCCATATTTGAGCTCAGCATTCAAGAATGATTTCCTTTTTGTTGAAAATACTCCGAGCTGCGTAATGCCTAATAAGTGTAGGTAGTATAACTAATATTTGTATTGAACTTATATACTCATAGTGGGTGCTTTAGTAACAATGGGATAGATGCACCTACAAATGTATGATCTTTGCAGTTAGGTATAGGGCCAGATCAATATTATGAGCATCTAATTAGGCTATACTCAAGTAAACAGTGTAAGTACTTACCAATTTACTCCAAGTTAGTTGTAGATACCTATTTACTTAACTAAAAGATGATCTAAGTATTGTAGCTGTATTAAAGACTTATTAGAATGCATATTTGAGTTGTAAGCTCAACTTAACCAATCAAGGTGCTGTCAAATCTGCAAATGACCCTCAAATGATGTCACTAGGTCTGCCCATCCTGCCTGTGCAATATGCAGCCACTGAAAACGTTAAAATTTTTGCTAAATATTGGAAGCTTTACTTGTATGTATACATCTCTCTCTCAACTTAAGTACTTAGTAAACACTGCTTAAGATCTGTCCCTATATTACAATAATTATGTTTTAAAAACTAAAAAGACAACCAACTTCATGTATATACCTACACAAGGAGTTGAGGAGTTCCCTTGACTGTCCTTCGTCTTCATTATCAGACCCCATGTGGGACAAGTTTCTCAGTAGGTGTAGTATAAAGTATATCATTTCAAGTTTACTAAAATGGGGGCCAGTAGCAATGGTTATTTTCATTATAGGACAAATGACAAAAAGTTTTTTCTCCAAGTCCCCCAAATGACTTATTCCTCTTCCGATTTTCAAACAATATTTTGTAAAAAGTAAAGGCGCGGAAATTTATTCGAAATTTGAATTTGGGTTTAGTAATTTTATTATAATTAAAAAATAATTCTCCTTTCTATTTTCCTCGTAGGTGTAGTATAAAGCACTATGTATCACTCGGGAAAAAGTGTGATTCCTACCTTGTGTGTTTTAAGACACACTCGATAGGAATTGGGCACTTTCTCGCCTAAGTTTACAATGTCCTATTCTAAGTTATATTTGGAAAAGGAATGGGCAAGTTTCTCAGTAGGTGAGAATTAAAGTGTGCCTCAGTGGCTCTAGAACTGTAGTACAGAGAAAACAACCAATAACCATTATGTTTTTTTTATTAAGATGGGCATACATTTAAAGGTATGGTTGTAAACCTGATTTGATGATAACAGTTTCTTAGCCTGCCCAACTTGGACAACAAGATTGGAATGACCTTTGGAGAAGTCAATGCACCCTTATTATGATAAATATATTTCTAACATCATTCTAATACAGTCAAATTTATCTCCCAACACTTTTTAATACGTAATAAACTTTTAAATACCCACATAACTTATCATAGAGGTAGGTGTAGGCATACATTATTTATTAAACTCTAGTGTTAAAGAAATAATGTTTAAATTATCCTGAATTAGTATCAATCCGCGCTTAATGACTATAGAAACATAAAATATTGATTATAAATAAATAAATATTGCTGGACAAAGCACACAACACCGTCCAAAACTAAGCATAGCTTGTATTATGGTGACTAGATGACTGATAGAATACTGATAGATTGATTTAAAAAAAAAAAAATATATTTATAAACATTTGTGTGATGAACGTAGGTGTTTGTTCTGTGTCTGGGTGTTATAAAATATCTTAAGTATGTAGGTATTATATATATAAGTTTTCTATCAGTCAACTGGTTCCTATAATACAAGCTTTGCCTAGTTTGGGGCTAGATGGTGTTGTGTGCTATTTATTGTCTTTTCTCATGGGTGAGAAATCTTTGTCTACACCGTCAGGTTCTCACTTCATGTGTCAACCAAAGCCAGTTGCAGTTTTAGTTCTAAAAACATGTTCTGACAAAAGAGTTTAGGGTTGGTGGATTGTACCTATGACGTCATTATTCGATAGAGTGGCGGTGGATGCATTGCACCCTCTTTTGTCCCGCACCCTACCATTTGGATAAACTGTGCAGAATAGAATAGTTTGTGAGTGGTAGACTAGTTAGTGAAAATAATAATAGTACGTCGTGATGAAAGGGGGAAAAAATCGATAAAGAGTGTTCGAGTCAGAGTTATTTGAATCATATTTATATGCTATGCAGCTATGGTGAATAAATCATCATTTTAGGCGACTATGCAAGCAATAATAATTGCTTTAAGCAAGTTTGTTGATTATTGGCCATCAACCAGTGTTTTTTCAACCTTCAACGCCAACAAGTCAAAGATCCATTAAAATCACACGAATCATACTAAAACTAGATAGACGTTTCCTCTCGGGTCACGTTCAAACTCTTAGCTCGATATTGAAATATAAAATACCTATAAGTGATTGGGCTCAAGCATTTTTTGGAATAGATTAATTACTTACTTATAATTTATCTTCCATTCTAAATAATAAGCAAAGCGACACACCAAGGTGTGTTAATGTAAGCTCAAATTATGCTCAAAGCAAGCCACAAGAGAATGCCTTTAAAACTTGCCACACACGCAGTACGCTAATATTTATACCTACAACCGAACTCGAGTGGTCTCCCAACGCAACCTAAATATATACAAATGTGTACTGTATAGTATAATGTAAACGTTTATTATATTCAGAAGTCTACCTGCTCGGGCGGTCTCTGCCTCGGGACCGACTCAGCAAAAAGTAAAAAGATAATTTTTCGTCGAGTCGGGCTCTCGGACGAGAAAGAACAAAGGTTTTAGGCGCTTACCTAGTTATAGCTAGTTATTCGGCTTCCCCGCAGGTGTTACTTGTTATCTCTTACCGAGAATTTCTTTTATTTTATTTTTCTCGAGAACAGAAAGAAAATGTCCTATGCTTGGTGTAAAAGTACGGTCGTAAACTGTTTTGTGTTCTGTTAAGACGTTTGTCGCTCGTTATCGTTATAACATTGCTTTAAAAGGAGATATCGAAATTTCCTGTTTCTTAAAGAATCTGTCGTGTTCGAAAAGAACTCTAACAAGAAACAGGCAATGTTTCTTCAGGAACTTTGTTTGAAGACTGTCAAAAGGTAGAGCAAAATGCGGTACCTTACCTATTCTCTTTAAGCATATCTGCTTACTCACCCTCAGGAATCATGATACTCTACAATAAAAACATCAGTTTTATTTCAATTTCTAAACCAGTGTACCCCATTCACTTCATAGTTCATACAGGCAACGGGTACGATACGCACGTGCATTAGGGTTTATAGATGATATACCTATTTCTTCTGCATTATTCGCAAGTGAATTCGTCCAAATCTTCCGATCGATACGGAGCTAAGAACGAAGCCATTGAGTATTTTAGAGACGGCTAATGTTCATCCGGCTTCGATAAGACCAGTCACGTAAGCGGGTTTTGAATTTTTGATGTTGAGAAAAAACATGACTAGTAGAGGCATTCACCTGATGCCCTTGAACCGTGCGGTGGTTCACCACTCAGCTGGATCGAGCTGCTCTAGGCCTTGAGAGAGCCTGTCTAGGCCGTTCAACCTGGATGCCTGCTGAAATAAGCAACAATTGTCAACTGAAATGTATTTTTTACGGTTTTACGAAGCTCAATTTTAGAACGAACGTCTCGCTAGTTAGACTAGAGTTAATGATCTCATCGTTGTTACGTATGTACTTGTCAGATGGTCGTTACATATATTGATATTTAACGAGTTCATCGGGAAATAAAACACAAATTCAACTAATTCTATCTAAAATAATATTATAAAGAGAGAGAAAAATGATTCTTTGTTATGTTTCTTTATAATGCTTAAACTCGTAAACTACGAATCCGATTTTTTAAATTCTTTCACCTTTACAAAGGTACATTAACAGCGAGTAACATAGGCTGAATTTTATATTCAAAAATATTAGAGATCCTTACGAAAATTGCAAGAGTGTGACCTAAGGTATCAAAAATGCTTCAATAATATTCATAATTTGGCGTGTACTGCGAAAACTATTGATGTTACATACAATAATGTACAAAGTAAATGTTTATAGTACTCATCATAAAGTCCCTCAAATAAGTGTCCGATGTCTAATAGTTAAGTCACTATAACTACGTTTTTTTTGAACTAGTCAATCAAAAATCTAGAAGAATCCGTGCAACTATGCGGGTAGCTAGTAATTAAATAAATAGGTAATCGTATTCGTAAAATAACTTAAACTGAATATACTTCATTATTTTCAATTTGCCATTTTGTATGTCATAGTTGTTCGCAACATGTCGGTTGCTATTAAGCCAGTAGACACTCATAATATCTAGCAGCAGCGTAATTAATTCAAACTAGTTAAACGACATACAGAATTATAAATATCACACAGTAAATGTCCATCCACGTAATATGTTAGACAGTGGACTGTACTTATTAAGTCCTATAGCCTTTGTTTTCATACAATGACAGATTATACTACGTACCTAGAATGTAGAATTCATGGTCTCCTATTTTACTTGAAGGATCAAACATTTTTATTTTTTTCATTAACGTTTGCCCTACGACCTCATTATCAGACAGACGAATGTTTGCTTAACCAGTGTTGCCATATGATACTGTTACGACAGGCAAAAATAAACTAAAAAATTCGCCTTAGGCCACTTAGGCACAGTAATGTGGCATGGTTCGAACAAAACTTATCAGCAGGACTTGAGCAAGATAACATTAATGTAGAGCAAGTGGTTTTGTATTCAAAATCCTTTCCGTTGTAAAACATTATGTAGCTTTATTAATCACAACCAACGCTGACAAGACAGATTATTAATGAATAATTACAACAATGACTGAACAATAACTTTATGCTATAGATATTTAATAAGATTCCGTAACACGATTCCTATAGACATTGGGCCTATCAAGTTGCCGTTTGGACGAAGATTAATTGTCTTCTAGCCAAACTCGATACTCGCAGTCTAAGGCCATTTATTGTGTTCGCTGATTGTTATTAATCCTGTGGAACAAACAGATAAAACTTGAATACTTTCCCTTTTTCGCCTTAAAACTAGTATTGTAAAAACTCGTAAGAAGTGCCTTCGTACGTTACAACGAGACTAGGCAAGGCAAGGCTAACCAGGATGAGCTTTATGTCTCCATTTAAATAAAATAACCATTACTTTAGCAGTTTCTCGCGGAATTCACAGTGTTTGCTGTGCGTTTCGCGTTAATATGTACCTATTCTTGTAAGTAGTTACGCCATCTACTTACCGCAACCTTGCTGGTGGAGCGCCCATTTGTTTGACGTGTATGGACATAATTTGCTATTTGTGTAGGTAACCCGAGTGGGTCGTACGTAATGTCGCATTGTTACTACCGAACCCATTAACTGACTCCAAGGACCCTAGGGGTATGCAATTATCGGCACACGACTGTTTCTAATGATATCATCAGTTTGGAGGGCTTATCACTCTTGCTATCAGTTTTATAGCTCAGTACTCAATATACTTTTAACAGCGCCATCCAACTATCGTGGCCTGTCTTAAGTGCTCACCGGTGTAACGGCCAATAACATAAGACTTGAAGCTTTAATAACCTTGATAGCATAATCAAATTTTAGTCTATACATATAAGTTTTGGCCGAAAATGGAAACTGAAATGCAAAGCGACTTCTCTAAATGTGAATGGTATTCTCAGCACGGCAATCTCCTCACGTACGGCGTTGTCAACTTTCGCAATGCTACCTCGCGACACTCAAACAGTAAGGAGACATGAAGGCTAAATAACAGGCGAGGTTGTGAAGCTGCCTACGTGAGGCACAAAGATGTTCTCAACCGTATAATACGAGCTCTTTTATAAGAATAATATAACGGAAACTGTTTCTACTGTTACAATATATTTTATTAGGAAAAGAAAACAATACTGCTCTGAGGTGGAATATGCTCCAAGTATGTCTATGATCTTCGCTACACTATTTTAACAAGTTTTTTGTGCACGTACACGACGAATCCAATGTGTTTATTATTGTTTCACAAACCACCTTTTGTTTTCTTGACACATTGTTTTATAACCTTATCTTCAATAAAATCTTTTTATAATGTTGATTGAATATGGTATTGGTTATAATAATACAGTCATTCATTAGTAGCTGAATTGGGCAACAGCAGAGGGCACGCAAGCAAGGCTTTAACGCGGGTCAATGCGTCCTCTGTAGCCATCTTACAGCCAAGCCATTCACTTTGTACAGAATTTCACCTTGTCAACTGCATTGTGTATTTCATCAACGTTTTCGTCGAACAAAAGGTCACCGGATAAACCATCTGTAAAAATCGTACAAGCAGCAACCGGCTTTATGTCTTTAACAACAATTTCCATATTGCTGTGCGAATTTGCAACTTGAGTCCACTAGATGTGATTCATTTTTACGGCATTTTCAATCTGGTTCTTCTGGTGTTGGTCGCGCCCTGAATTCTTTTAATTTGGCAATAACTGCATAATTATTACATAAACGCTGAAGTCATATTCCAAAAAGTTATACCCACTTACTTATTTCTATTTTATATAGAATCACCGCGCCAACTTCTTATTAAATAGCATAGAATGGGAAAAATACGTAAATTTAGAGGGGAGAGAGACGCGATGTAGAAAATGTGACATGATTACCTCGACGATGTTTCTTATTTCCAACGTTGCTAAAGAATTTCGATCTATCACGCTCCTTGATGATAAAAAAGTAATACCTCCATATTTACGTTTTTATCTCTGGTTTCGGAAGATTGGAAATTGGGGCACTCAGACAGTTGCCACGTGGACTGTTTATTTAGGGCAGTCGCACACGAGACAACCCGAGCTGTTAATGTTAATCATTAAATAACATACACGGACCTGCAACGCTAATGGTTGAATTTCGAATGCCTTTGCTAGTGCACTCCTAAATGAGGATAATCGTCCTAATTACAGATTTCTAGACAGTGCTATGGTTGTCAGTCAGCCTGTCACAACGACTTTAGTTTACAAATGCTATGTGAGAAGAAAAATATACACCATCAATGATAAATACACAATAATTACTCCTATTAATGATAAATAAACCACGTCAATCAACTAGATTAAATAAGTGTTTTCGCAGAAGAGGGAATGCGTGGGAAAGAATACAAATTATAACTAAACGATCACTTACATCTTCAAGAAAACTGACTTCTATTAAGTTAAACGCATAAAGACGGTTAAAATCTGCATAATCGTTCGTTATTATTACCTTTATACTATTTTTACGTGCTGCACGACCAACGTACAACTTAGTTAGCATCTCAAAGTCGGACCTTGACTTACTCTGGGCGGTTCCCAGAAAAAGTTGGTATTTATCAGCACTGATTACGGGCGTGACAATAACATCAATTTCCATAACAATGAACCCTTTAATATTATCATCGAACAATCATAAAAGGCACGACAGTTTGTATCTTTTTAATGTTGGGTGGGTCTACCAAGACCTTGATCTACAACTTACTTACCGATTTAAATCTAAGCTTACGTCACGACCTAGAGAATTTAATTTAGTTGTTTAATGCTGTAGATGTGAACCTACCTTGTATACCTACATGACACATGACGAACCTGGCCTTGGCAGAACCAAATATTTCCCTGTCTTATTATTTGCTGTAAAACATCTAACACATACGTATTAAGTTAGAAGTATGCCTTAAGTACCAATATTCTTCTAATATTATTTGACCGTAGTCGTCGCCCAGTGAATCTTCTATTATTTCTGCGAATGGAACGGCTCAGTACGCGACGGCCGATATTGGAATGGTTTATGGGCAATGCTGTGCGGACGTGCCTGGAGCGCCCAAATGGCAGTCGCCACCAAGCATAATAAAACTAGAAATGTTAGCTAGGATTTTCAGAACATTTTGCTCTAAGAAACTTTATGTCTCGTAACTTAATGTCACGAAAGTTTGGCCGTAACGCTAGCTCCCCGCAAGGTAAACACTTTCGAGGAGCGATGTGTTCTTTCAAAGAAACCTTTCATGTTTTGATGAATTTCGTCTCACGTCTCAGCACTTCGCAGAAGGGTATGCTTCCATAGGGCTCGGGCACATGGATGGTTGTTGGGATGCGCGGGGGTGCGGCGGGCACAGACGGCGCCGCGGCGCGCTCTAGTGTAGGCGCGGGCCAGAGTCAGACGTCAGTCCGACATCGAGCGACAAACAGGCCGTGCGCCTCGCGCCCGTTACGAGATCGCGCACCGTCAACACAAACAACCCCTAAGATTCCATTCACGTTAACTGTAAAATGTTGGCTACTTAGAACCCCGGTAAACACAAGTCACTACCCAACTCGCACGGTTTCTTTCAAAATTCGAATGCGTTCACTTCTTTCACTTTAGAAAGTTTTGGTTCTAAAAGTTTATCGACCCTACCATAACAACCCTTATTCACTTCGCTTCGCTCAGGCAGTCGCTCCCTTTAATTATAGACTCCCCTAAACTTTGTTGAAAAATCCGCTCGTTCTCGATTCTGCCCTTTTATATCTCTAATATTTTTATTACTTTGCTCTTTCGATATCGTTTCCCGCTGTTCCGTAATGCACTGACAACTGTAGTTGTTGCGGCATTACATTGTCACAATCGCTTCCTCGTGCTCGTTGAGATTGACTAGATTATTATTCTATTTCATTACCGGGTGTAATCCTATGTTACCCAACGATTTTGCGTCACCGTTATCAATTGAGGTCAATTAACAGGCGCTGAACCATGACACTGCGTTGACATTGGCGCATTGGGTTTCGTGGGTGGACAGTGTATGTGATTGTGGATTTGGGTACAGACTGGTGTGTGTATGGTCGCGTGTGGCACCACCGCCCGCAGCGGATGTGCACACCGCTGCTGCTGCTCTGGTGGTTCGTGCCGGCTGGAATGCCAGCTGCTCTTGACCTAACTAGGTAACACTTGTATGCATATTATACGGTACATTAATAACCATAAAAAAACACCTTCACGTCGAATTTTTTATTTATTTCGACGATCACACGTGTCTTTCTCATAATAAATAACAGTAACTCAGCACATTATACATTCGTGGTATTTCCAACCTTATAATATTCGAACAATCATATACCGTCGTCAGTCGTCACAGTGTAACAAAAAAAACAGCTTAGGCACAGAGTTTTTAAGTTAAATTCGTAATGAAGCAATCTCAATTAAGTAAGGCGCTTCCGTGTTTTACGTCAAATGCTAAACGAGGAATCTTAATTACCATTACAACTCAAATATAAGGATTTCCTTGAAGCAACATTATAATGTATTTGCTTTGGGTGGGTGGTGTTCATCAACACACTCATGGACGGTTCAACGTTTGTTAAATTAACCGATTTTTGGTGTAACTACATTACCGATCGGTGCTAAAAATTACGACCGATTAACTTAAGTGCTGTTGATATTACCAAGTGCATGGCTTCAATCGCAGAATTTTATATATCTCTAATATTCTCAGCAGACACTTTGTAAAATAAATATGCGAACATAAATCCTTAAAGAAAAGAAAGAAAGAACGTTTGTCTAACAGGTCGTCGATCGATATGATATCGTCATTTTTGTGTAATAGTTTTTCTGAATCATATATTCTTTTATATCTCTCTCAGCCGTTTATAGTAATATTTAACTCGGTTAAGAACCAAGGTAAATATTTTTTTATTACGTTACCAAAACCTGATAGTTCATGTTTTATCAATATTATTCGTAGATAAATATTTAAAATTCGTTTCACATTCAATCTTCACGTTTATTGTTATATGCTACGCTCATATGCATTGAAAAGGCATTTCGGTCCATGTTGATTATATAATCAACATACCATTAACAAACAGATCTTGAATGAGTAGTATAATAACAAAAACAATTCTGATATCATCAGTACCAGCATTTATATCTCATTAGGCGTCATAATAATCAATAGTTGTATTCATTCTCAAACCGATTCCCAAAGTCTCGAGCAGTGTGGTCTAATACTTGGAAAAGTACCATACGTTTGTGGCTAACAGAATGTAAGTGGTAGAATATTATTCTACCACTTACATTCTGTTCCCTCAGCAAAACTATTATCTTTAAAACTCCTTTATTAACCTTCTCGTAGAGTAAATTCTAGCAGCCGTGTAACATTAATGGAACGTTTATATTCAGCGAGGCGTACCACCCACGTCGTTGACGCTCATACGGGGTCTCACGACGAAATCGGAGATACCAATGTTGGTGGCAAATCGTCCATATGTTATAGATACCTAGCGGGTAGCCAAGTGAGTTCAGCTCCCATGTCTTTCCGATTTAGTATTCTATTTCGTACATAAAACAATTTACTATGTTTACTTCTCACCATACTTCTATTTCTATTTCTTCGTCTTTTATATTGTACTTATAATTAAACATACGCATTTCCAAAGCGTTACATCTGTAATGTTGTTGTGTTCGAGTATATCTAGGAAGATGGCATCTATTTCACGAATGCTCTATGCGTTCACATTACAATTTATGATATTGATATTAGATTCAAAATCCAGTTTTTCATCGGACTTCGTGAAAAACGTTTTATTTTCCTATACGCTAAACAAATAGGTTCTTGGGGTATTTTCATAATACCTACATAACTAGCTGATTGCGTTATGAGCATAGGTGTTTCTTCTATGTCTGGGTGTTAAGTATACCAATGTATTTAAAAATATATAAGTACTAGCTGCTGCTCGCGGCTTCGCACGCATGGTACCTACATAAAAAGTAGCCTATGTCGTTCTCCAAGGTCCCATCTATCTCTATACCAAAATTCATCCAAATCGGATCAGCGGTTTAAGTTTGGAATTCGATGATGTTGTGGTCCACCTATATTTATTTATTATATAACCACACAAAAACTAAATGAAATTTAAGGTGAATACAATAAATACAGGTGTTATACGAATAAATATAATTATAGCAGGATTCTACTGTACATGTGTATACTCTCCAATGTATTTTCATTGTGGAAAGGTACCATACCGATAACCAATTGTTCGTAGACAAATACTATTGTAGATCTAACTTGTTATCTAAGATCAACGATCGAAAAATAGCAATCTATCTCGGCTCCCTGAGGGGTTGTCTCGCCCGCCCAGCTACAATGTAACTAAAATATGGCACTTGCTTGACACCAAGCAAAGTCATTCTCTCAGATAGGGCGTGTACTATGAAATTGCTGCTGTTTGCTACTATTTCTACTAATATTATAAATGTGAAAGTAACTCTGTCTGTCTATGTGTTACGTTTGCACGCCTAAACCGTTCAACCGATTCTGATGAATTTTGGTATAGAAATAGATGGGACCTTGGAGAAGGACATAGGCTACTGTTTATGTAGGTACCATGCGTGCGAAGCTGCGGGCAGCAGCTAGTATCTTATATATTATAATATCTTAAATATTGGTCACGCCATAACTTGAGAACGACTTAACCGATTCCATTCTTTTTTTTTTTTTTTTCTAAAACTTGTAGAAGGTTCTTACGGGAAAATTAAGAAAATTGCGGCATAGGCTATTTTTTATGTAGGTACCATGCGTGTTAAGCCGCGACCAGCAACTACTATAGGTAGCATATATTTGACGACCTCTGTGGCGCAGTGGGCGAAGGCCCGTCTGAGACGCTTCTGCGTCCCCTTCTGCGGGCCTTCGCCCACTCGGTCGCGGGTTCGATTTCCACAGCGGAAGAAATGCTTGTATGATCTGCAAATATTTGTCTCGGGTTTGGGTGTTTTTCTATGTATATAATATGTAGGATCTAATCTATGTCATCTAAGTATGTAGTTACAAAAAATATATACCTATGTATAAGTAGTCATGTGGTTTCCATAACACAAGCTCTCCTTACTTCAGGGCTAGATGATGCTATGTGAAATGTCATTATTTATTTATTTATCCCACGAATCCTATAATGTCGAAGTTTGTCGTGATATATTAATACTAAAAGTAACTATCACAGTTATTGTGCAATTCTAGTTATTCTATTACCGACTAACAATTGCCAAAAAAATCAAGGTACCGGAATAAAAAAATGAATTGAGACTATGTTGGGTATCTGCTCCAAATTAGCGATGTTTTGATTAAAAGCTTTCAAATAGATCAAACAACTTCAATAATATTACGTTATAAAGACAAAACAAAACGATCTTCTTGAAACCTTTGTGAAGATATCGATGAGAGATACTGAATGTTCGTTTATATTAGCACAGATGTACTCTTAGGCAGGGCGCAAACGTGGACACTTTTGTGTCTTGTGTCAGATACAAGCTACCGATAAATATTTGATTTATATAGAAACAGAATGAAATCATCAACTCCCTGCGCATAACTCCCATACGTAAACATTTTTTGTGCCCAGTTGCTCCCACTTAACACATACTCATTGACGATCAAAAAGTGTTCAGTGGTGGCAAATCGGTTGGTTATTTCTAAAATTAGGAATTGTCTAAAATATATTTTAGTTAGTCATAGCATTTGTAAAACCTATTCGGTTGGTACCATCCAACCAAATAAGGAACGCTAAATTAAATTAGATAAAATTAAATTAGGATAAGTTGGTAACAGCAAAATACCAAAGTTTCATTTGACAGTCTAAACCTAATTTTAGCTAAAATTAGTTAGGTTGGCGCCAACAGAATTGAGGCCAGTGTCGATAACTGGAAACTAAAAGTCGTCAGTTGAAGACACAAGCAACATTAACAAATTTCCTAACATTTGTACTGAGTTTCGAAGCTGAGTTGAGAGTTGTACCAGTGGCCAGTAGTAGCAACGGGCGACTATGACCGATCACCGCCACAAGACACAGTAACTACGGTTCCCTGTAATGGTGTGCTGTGTCGGCAACAAAAAGTGTCTATGTTTGCGAAGCACCTTATGTTTATTTATATAATTTTATTCAAAAGTGCGTTTTTGTAATTAGTTTCACTTAAAAACATTGTATTATTGTATGGTACGTGTCACCGATCATTATAATCTGTGGTCTAGTAACATACTCTTAGAAAACTGCACACTGCCTGCAACATTGTGAATCAAATATGAAATGTATTTTAATGCTGTCTGAAAATATCATCCATAATCCATTCTAATAAATAATGCCGGACATTTCACACAGCATTATTTGGCCCCATAGTAAGCAGAGCTTGTGTTATGGGTACCGCGTGACTGATATACTTAATATACTTTTTTTTGTAAATAGAACATATTATAAGTACATAGAAACACTCAGACCGGAGACAAATACTTGCAAATCATACAAACATTTGTCCCGCGGGGGGAATCGAAGCCTCAACCTTAGCAGGTCATTGGCCCACAGCGCCACAGAGGTCGTCATACTAATATTATAGATTCTAAACGGAGACACCGTTTGTATGTTTGTTTGTTTCCTACCTTTGCACGGTTAAACGGCTGAACGGATCTCGATGAAATTAGGTAAGGAGATAGATTGAATCTTGTAAAAGGACATACTGGATTTTTTATGTAGGTACTACACGTGTGAAGCCGCTGACAGAAACTAGTAAGGTAATAAAAATCTTATATTGCAAACGTGAAGTACGTCCTACAATCTCGATTTTTGGCCCGCGTCGGTCGGTCGCTTGTCGCGAAAAATTTAATAATATATTGTTAGATTTTCCTGTCAGCTTCCTTCTGAAATTAAATTTGGAAAAATGAGCTATAGCTCCTAGAGAAAATACCTATAGGTATTTTCTCATTTCTTGGGCGTATCGTGTTAATGCCAATATAACCTATCTTTATTATGAATGCTTCTTGAAATTGCAAACTTTTGTTACATTTTATCGATTTTGTACCACGTTTTTTGCTAACTATGTAGGGTTCGTGCATAACATTATATTTATACAAAAAAAATCAACACAAAACACTGTTATAAAAGAACAAGTTCCCTTTCACGTCAGAAACATTGGTGTAGCAAAGGAACATCGTCCGCTCTGGTCCCATTTCCACGAAAAGCAACATTTAAAATCACGAGTTCAGTGTACCGGGGTCGCGTGACGTGCCGGCCGGTGCGAGCTTTCAAACATGTGACAGAGAACTCACGTTAGGTTGCGTTGGTCTGTGTGGTGCCCGCTCTTCACGCTTGTGGCTTCTTTGATGTCCTATCGTCGAGCGATGGTGATTTTTACATATACTTACCCAAAAATCACACAAATATCTTCTGGGAAATACTTAAAATATTACACAAAAAGAAACATGAGTAAACTGCCTAATACTAATTTAGAATCTGGATATTTAAACCTGCTTAAAGCAGGTCAATGAGCGGAGTTTACGATAGTGTTGTGAGTGCTATTGAAATGACTAGTAGACGTTTATGTTATTTAAAAAAAAACACGCTATTAGCAGACTTATTTAGTTTTCTGTGTACTTATTTTATCTCATTTATATCTGAAATTTTAATATCTAAATAAAACAGTATTCTCATAAGCTGAACTTGGAAAATAGAACGCTTATTTTCGCTTATAATATTCGGATGCGGCCCTTATAAATTTGATTTATTCGCGGCCGCTAAGTTTGAAGCCAGGGCGAAGTTTTCTTGCTAAAAAAATAATAGGTTTTGAAACTTCTACAAGTTTAGATAAGTATAAAAGTCGTAGCTATCAATTTTAATTTGTCTGTATGCCTAATTAATAACAAATGAACATAAACTTACATAAACCTATTAGCTTTCAAAGTAAAGGCAACAGTTTTGAAGCTTCATCTCTCATCTCAATGCGTCGTTAATGGAAAACCTTTCATGTTTAAATAAAAGTAACTTCATCTAGCTAGCTGCCAGTCGTATCAAAACATAGTGCGGAACTTCAATGACTCGATTAGAAGAGCAACTATCGAGGAATTTCGAAACTAAAATAGAGATTCGCCAACTAGCTAGAATTGGAACTCTGAACATAATGCATGGGTGCTGTTACAGCGAATTGAGGCGAGCGTCCGTCGTGGAACTACATAATTCATTTACCTCGTAGGCGGCCGTTTCTTTAGGTATTTCCGCGTTCGTCAGCCTTCTGTCAGCACCGCTCTGGCAAGGTCGTGTGAACGTCTTTGTTTCTATTTCATCGACCGTTGTAGCTCGTGGCCACGCTTGGTAACCTACAATAATTTTGACTTGGGTACCTGGAAATCGCGAAGTATCTTGTAAAGTTTGAAAGGGTCGCGCCCATTTATTTAGCTTTTGATTTAACCTCGAAAGTGGCTCAATGTTAAGTTACGATTTCGGTTAACTTCTAGGAAGGTGGAGTTGGGTCGCTTCTACCCAAAGTAGCCTTGGTCTAATATCGAGGCGCGAGGTATTCGTAAGACTTATATTATAATAGAATACTTCAATATTCGTTGTAGATGAAGGTACTTAATGTACTGATACTTATTCAATGTCGTTACGATATACGACCGCTGTGATGCAGTCGGCTAAGACCCGGTTGAGACTTAGAAGGTTGCGGGATTAATGTTTGTATGTTTGCAAGAATTTGGCTCTAGTCTGGGTGTTTCTATGTTTAATATGTACTTATGTATTTACAAATGACTGATGATGGAGACGACAGCAATTGCCTTCAAATTATTGGGGGTTAGTCCCCTGCAGACTAATAGAAGAGTTGGCAATAGAAGGGAAAACTTGAAACAAGCCCGGCTCGGTGCCAGCCGTTATGCACCTGCAACCGAACCGACACCGCATGTACTGATTCGGCTTTCCTGCGGGTCTAATTGACAAGGTCGAGAGGTTGGTGTGGGTCCCTGGGAAGGCCTGCGCTATCAAACATAATCCCAGGCAGAGTGACGTCAGTGGAGAGGAAACATCACCCACTTCAGCTTGCTGGAGTGGATCCATGAACAAAAGTTTTCAATTACAATTAACTGCTCTGTAACTTTACTGACGCCACCTAAATCATCTTCAACAGATGAACGAAGGCCAATGATGATTTCCAAAAATACATAAGTAGAATATTAGTCATGTGGGGTACCACAACATAAGCTCTGCTTATTTTGGGCCAGATAATACTGTGTGAAATGTCCGGCATAATTTATTATTATTATTTATATGTTTATTCAAAGCCATTCTGGGATTAACAATTATAACACTGATACCGCAGTAATATAACATTCACTACGAATAATCAATTTAAACAGAAATAAACGATATGTTAAGATTTAAAGATCTCTTTTTCTGCAAGGTATAAAACATAGTTTTTTTGATTAAAGCTCATTGCTGGAAGATTGCCGCATTTTTGCTCTTTGACATTACTGCTGGCTAAGGTCACATACAACTTTCACCGCGTATCATTTAAAACTCGGTGTTCGACTTCAAATATGCGGCCTTTCAAGAATTTCAAGTGATCTTTTAAGTCTCGTATCAAGAAGGCTTTTTAAAACAAAGTTAATGAAAAAGAAAGCCTTAATAAAATTTGATTAAGTAATATCAAATTTCACTAAGGCTTTTATTTTCTAGTGACTGGACTTTTACAAGCCATATTTTATTAACGGTCTCGTTGCACGAACGGTTTTTTAATTAAACAAATTGGATTCTTTACCGGCACTAGATAGAGCTCGAAATAAACGCGCTGCCTTGACTGTAAAGATGTAATATAAACAGTTTCATTAGCTGGTACAGCAGCTGGTTCATTCTTCCGTAAATTGTCTTTCTTTATTGTTGCATCATCGGAGTTTCCTCAACTGTAGGTGTGTTGAAAATATTTAGAGCAGCGGGTGCGACTGACGAGTTGTGCAATGGTCGGTATGACGATGCATTTGTTCTCGCTTTACTCGTTTCAGCGCCGACATTGCACTAACCTATAACGTTAAACATTCATTGCTTCATTTCACGAAGGAAATAACTATGGTTGGACAATTGCTATTACTACAGAGCTTGCCACAGACTATTATTAGATGCTATTACATGTACATAATACAATGGAAAACGCGACAGTTTCTTCCTTCAGCTCTTATACAGATACGTGGTAAGTGGTAACCAGATGCAATAATAATTTCCTAGCTAACAATGTCGCTATACATAAACTTCTTTGCCTAAATTTGTACAAGAAAAGAACCAATTCTGGTGGAGGAGATCTAAGACCTTCCGAAGGCTACTGCCGCCTTTGTGACATAGTACCTCGGTACCTACCTAGGTAATCTGTATTATACAAAAAAAATGTACGAGTATGTGTGTCCCGCACAAATGTTGAAGCATTGTGTATAGGGAGAGAATGCATATCTACAAGACCGAACATTGCAATTACGCTTTACGTATAAGAAGGAAGGCATACCTAATGGCTCAGACAGCAGAAGTTGGTATCGTACCGGACGCCAATCGCCCCTTCGTGCGTTGAACCGTCGTCGGCCGTTACCTACCTACATGCTAAAATGTTATTCAACATATTGATCGAACATACTAGACAGAAACTTTGCAGTAGCCATAGCGTTTCTTCAAGCAAAAGTCATCAGCAAGAAAATTTAAGATAGTTTACATTAGACAGAGAAGTTTGATCCAAGTAGCTACCGATCTCGCGATAAACTATTACAGGTTAATTGGTTGGATATTTACCTAAATACCTATAAAAAAAAGATTTCTATAATCGATACATATTGGAGAACATCATAATTTGCACATCGTTGTACTAATATGAAGACAAACACATACTTAGAAGGCTTAGAAGTCAGACAGAAGATTTGACGTTGAACCGGACGCAGGCCCCCCTCGTGCGTTGAACTGCCGGTTATATTTAACTGCAACACGTGTGCGGCACGACACACGGTGCTCTCCAACATCGAGACCGATTTGAATCACTCAAATATTCATGTGCGTTAAGTATGGAACCAGTATGAGAACCAACCCAACGCTATACAATTATTGCAAACTTCGCATGCACGATATATTTGTCGATTTCCATTTTAATTTAGCCTTAGTTTTGTTTGATGGTTTCTAGATATATTTCATCACATGAACAAATCTACATGACATCATAATCATTAGTTCTAGGCTTCTGCATAATCTTAAATTGTTTGGCCTCAGCTCACTATGTAGTAGCTCTGCCTTCTGCGCTGTAGGTAGTATGTTTGATTCACTCCTACATCATTTTTCTGATGAATATAATAATAATAAATAATCCCGGAAATTTCACACAACATCATCTGGCCCCAAAGTAAGCAGAGCTTGTGTTATGGGTACATGACTGATATACTACCTATATTTTTTTTTCTTTTGTAAATACATACATATTATACATAGAAACACCCAGACCCGAGACAAATACTTGCAGATCATACAAACATTTGTCCCGCGGCGGGAATCGAACCCGCAACCTTCTGCATACCAGCCGGACCTAAGCCCACTGCGCTACAGAGGTCGTCATATAAATGTTGGTTCTGTGTCTAGGTGTTATAAAGTATAGTAAATAAGTAAATATACCTAAGTGCATATTCTATTAGTCATCTGGCACCCATAGTACAAGCTATACATCATTTGGGGCTAGATGGTGTTATGTGCATTGCCCCACCAGTATTTTTTTATTTATTAATTTAAAGTAATGTTTAGTATATTCATTAGAGATTCATTAAAAACATTGTAGTAATACATGTGAGTTTAAAGGCTTTTAAAACCACGTAAAGGAAACGATACTTTACAATTTGCATTCACCGGATAGAGACGCCATTCAGTCGTCGAAAGTTCTTTGTAACGGGACTCGTCAGGAAAGTTTGTACTTTTCAGTGTGGGGGTATGCGCTGTTTGTTCAAGGGAACAAGGTGAAGGCATTCGCTCTGTACCTGGAGATTGACAATAGAGTTCAATCAACTCACGCCCACCCACTCCGTCATTGTGAGGCGCGACGAGCAATCCTTTATTGTCACTTCCTGAGTCGCTGCGCTAGTCTTCTATGCCAATGTCTTGAGTAAACATAACATTTTTAGCAGTGATTCCGAATTTAGTTTTGGCACCAAATGCTAAACTATGAAACTAAATAATAATTTAAGAAATGTTTCGCGGCGTACGTAGAAATAAATGTTCCTATTACCTTCACGTGTTCATAAATTTCACGGAGACATTACCTACCCAAGAATCCGTCGTAAAGTTTTACTTTGCTGCATCCTTACGTCGTTCATACCCACCTTGATTATATGTCTAAGTAGTTTACTACTCGTATACTCGAGGATATCTCGTAAGTAACGTAGTTGACCAACATTAATCTAAGTCGGGCTATCGATTTTGTTGACTATGTGTTCAGAACTATTAAGCTATAAACGACGCCGACCCCATATATCCATATTCTCCAGAACTTGTGACGCACTCCTAAACTAACAATGTTTCCTAACTTTCCCAAAATAGTCTTGCCTCTGCCTGCCTGTTTTCGCGACAAGTAAAACTTACGCAAGTGTCCAGTCAGCATAATTGTTAAGTGCGGATTTTGTTTGACTTTCATTTAAATACGCTCGTCTGCATTAAAAAAAAAATTGGCGTACGAATTTAGAGGAGAGTCGACGTGGTGCGAACCAGTCGCAGCCGAGTGGTATTGATCGGACGGCGTGCGCGCGCATGCCTGTCCAAGTGTACACAGTTTGTGGAGCGTTTTGTCTGCACGCCACAAGGACTGAAGAACACTTAGACCATCAAAGAGTCGTTGACAAGGATTTGAAGATACGGTTCGTCACTGACTCATGCTCAATAATGTCAATTCAAAACTTGAATGGTCATTGCTTCATAAATTTTCAGCGTTGCTATTTATAATATCCCGTAATACGAACTGTAAACAGGTAGATATAGTGTATCTATAGATTGGCACCAGATTTATTAGTTTGGCATTATTCATTTCACATAACTAACTCCAGAGTGTAATGGACGCGATCAGCTGTGTGTCGCTGCTTGCCTCCCCCATCGCGGCGTCGCTTATCTGACGCCCTCCCGCGTGATTAATCACCCCCGCTAAATCTCTAGACCCTCACCGCATGGACAAACGTACCCGACGGCTGATAGAGATAACTCTGCAGCTTTGCCTGCAAAATTATTAATATTGTGTATTTAATACTTTTTAAAACTATATTCTCAAATAAATTAAATAAACTTTGGCTTTACGAATCCTGGACACAGACTATATCTTAAAACAGTGGTATTTAAGTTCAATTTATGATATAAATCTTCGTTTAAACAGCTCTAAAGTTTTAATAACGTTAATGGCGGAGCTAACGCTGATTAAAGCGGATGATATTTAATTAAACAATCTTAAGGAGAGAAAGGGAAAGATCAAAACCCCTATTTAAGACGAGGACAAGAAGTGGAGGGAGATATCGAACTGTCGAATATCTTCATGGACGAGATGGATGGCAATACTGCTATTTGGGATTTTAATCGAAACACTAAAAGTTTTATTTTAAAGAAATAGGGTTTTATAATAATAGTGTTTAGGCGACTAAAGATAGTGTACGTCTCGTCCTAGAATAAGAGAAACAAATAGCAATAGCAGTTGTCTTGGTTTCATAAAATATATAGAGCTTGGGTACGAAAAATATTGCGCCAATTTATTGTGTGAAATTTTTCAATTTTCAATATCATGCGACGTGTTCAGTGTTCTCATGGGTCTTGGCGCTTGTTCATTAAATTATCGTGATAACGGATTTGAGAGGGAAAGCTGTTAATCGTGACCATCGCATCGGGGCAGTTATTGATGTAACAAGCCTGACACTTTAAACTATCAATGGCGATAGCCAATACTCCGATGCTACTACTTGAAATATTAAGCCATTGAGTAGGTTAGATACGCAGCTAGTTAGTCAACGTATGATCTAAAGTCAAGGATCAAATATTGATGTTAGATACCGATGCATACTAATTTCCAGTGACCGTGGATCCATACGCAGTCTTGACAGGTGACCTTGCTCCATTCGCCGACAAACTTTACCTAACGTCTATTACCATGCCAGCATGCTACCTCATCGACGCGACGCCGAGTGCCGACCGACGTAGAGTCGCGCGCGAGGTCGCTCCGAAGTTCGGTACTCGATTGTTAATTCTCTACTCAAATTGAACAGTGCTCGTTCTGCTTGGGCCTGGTGGGTTGGTTATTACGCAACATGCGCTTGAACTTTTACCGCGATACAAACCGCTAATGGGCATTGCTCGACTCTGCTGTATATTATCACATCGATTGGTGTTTTAATCACCTCGCTTACCTACGAGTATATTAACATAATATTATGAATTTACAGTCACTCTGTAGCAATTACGAGGCGAGTTGGCTCTAGAACTTGACCTCCTTAGGAGAACACGTTTGGATTTTAGCATTATGCAATCAATGCGGTGCCGCCGTTTATGTTTTTACGCAATATAATTTTTGTTTCATATCCTTCACGGTCTAGGTCAAGATGCACTGACTTTAAGAACGCTAGTGTCTGTTTTACATATTTTGAAAGGTCACATCTCTCCTTTGATCCCTTTGATTATAAACTGGTTTACAATGTCATTTATTCTATATTACTTTCAATATCTAGTATTTGATTTGGACTAATAGCGATATCTAAAGGGTAAACAGCACAAATTGTAGCGCCCATAAATTCAGTTGATTCAGTTCATACTCAGCAAATTTAATATAGTATCAGCGTATTATAATATTTTATAGTCCGATCGGAGTTCGGGATGGGATAAACTTTACTATTCATAGCGGCTATATCGCTCTGGCCTCTTACGAAACATTGATGTTGCTCATATACCCGACATAAAATGTGTCTGCGAGAAGCAAACAACTGTTTTGTCAAAAAATATTACAGACCAAGATTATAGTCATTGTCATAGTCATGATGTCTTCAGCGACAATTATAGTATCAACTTAAATGATACTATAATTGTCGCTGAAGACATCATGAGATTGTATCTCTATAGATATATATATATATATATGATTGTTCGTAAAATTGCCAAATGCGGAATTTTTGTGTATGTTTTAACTTTATTTGACAAGTAAACTAGTTTTTGTACAAAATTGTCCTCAAATGCCATCTACTTTTTTCGAAATTATATACTATGCTATCTACTAATATAACTTTTTCTTGTTCCAGGTAAATCTATCCACCATAATCTGAAGAAAAACTGCATAGTTTAATTAGTGTAGTACTAGTAAAACTATAGTTATTATATAAATGACGCGTCAAAAGTACTAATAATAATAACTAAGTATCAGCCCAACCCATAGATCAGATAAAAACAAGACTTTTAAGTACACAATTGACACATAGTTTCAATCGATGTTTTAGGAGATGAAAAGAGTATACTAACCCAACTTCTAAAAACAACATGTGATGGAAAAAGTGGCTATCAAAAACACATCGTACGTAATGCAAAGCATGCCAGTTAGAGCACAATGTTAACCGCGACACCTGTCTCCGGCACCGGTGAGTAACGGTTTATGTGTACCCTATATCTATACCTATAAAAGAGCTTAACCTGACTGACTGACTCATTCATCATCGCCGAGCTGAACTGCTGAAGCTAGAAAGCTGAAATTTGGAAGGTAGCTATAAAAGGATTTATAGCAAAACCACCCACTACGGCATGATTTTTTGAAATTCAACCCCTAAAAGGGTGAAAACTAATGTATGAAACTTTTTAACGCGTGGTGCGATTTGCTTGAAACTTGATTTGAATAAATAAAATGCAAAATAAATGGACACGTGTTTCAAGATTTTCCAAAATTACCCTGACGAAGGGGTAAAATGGGGTGTCAAAGTTTGTATGGGACCTTTTTTGAGATTTCTTAGAAACTTGGTTTGGATACTTAAAATTGCATAATAAATGGACCCGTGTTTCAGGATTTTCAAAATAACCCTCATAAAGGAGTTAAATGGGGTGTGAAACTTTTTAATGGGTGGTGGGTGTGATTGTGTCTCATAGAAGCAAAGTCAAGTCGTGTTACAATGTGATATATATTTTAAACGCGTGGACGAAGTCGCGAACGGGGCAGCTAGTTATATATATACTCTTTATGTACTTGGGCATAACCATCACCAGGAAAAACCTGAACGGAGGCATAACGGTGCAAATGCAGCTATCTGCAATAACATGCCTGACACACTTTGCAGTGTAGCTAATTTGCGCGATTTGTTCCTTCCATCAACTTTTCATCATCAATCATTGCTTTCTATGCTATTTCATGTCATCGTGGTTATCGACAGATCACAAAACCTTCTATGTGATTCGTGTCTTTTAAAGTGATGGTCTCATACGTTCGTGACTTTGTACTAACAATTTATCTTATTCTGATAAACTAATCACATATCTATGATGATTTGTTTTCATTCGAACGTGCGTTTTGAGCGTTCCACTACGTGCTCTAGATGGACCTGATCTATCATAGAATCAACTTCTTGTTTTTAGGGTTCTGAAGTCCACAAAGAAACCTTATAGTTTCCCTATGTCTGTAAGCCTGTCTGAAAAATGATTCAAATCAATCAATAGTTATAAATGGACAGTCAGCCACAATACCTCAGAATTATATGCTATTGGATATGCGTTGTACACGTGTATTACTTAGATAAAACATTCTCGGGTTTTTCTTAGTAATATGGGTATCGAATTGTATCGATAAGGCAAACGTCTAACGGAGCTAGTTGCGTGGGGGAAATGGACCGCACGGGCTGAACTCGGAGCGTGTGCATGCGCCGGTATCATAGATCGTCACTGGTCCCAGTTGCTTTCGGCGCGCTGCACTGCGCACGAGTGTTTACATTTACAATATTTCGGTGTAGTAACAACAATCTATCTGAATTATTCGAGTATGTGCAGTGAATTACATAGTGTGTGAAGCTGATAAATGGAATCAATATTCGAGCAGACGCAAACGCCGTGTTCTACTTGAGGTATGTCGATAAGTTCCATTAGTTCAACCATTATTACATAGTTGAACTAATGACGTTATTGTTACGAATTCTGGAGTACTATACGAACTATAACGAAGTTCAGGCTTACGAGTACTCTGCCTGATTTGTTAATGTTTCTATATTAATAAGTGATTCGTTCAAGGTTTCAGAAGCTCTCTCGTATATAGATAATATATTATTTTTATTAGAATCTGAAATAATACTTTTGTTTGGTTAAGTATCCATTTTCGTTTCGATAGTCTCTTCAAGTGAGTAGGTATAGGTACCTAAGTATTTTCTTTACCCTAACACATTCAGTGCATTTAAAAAAATATAAAGACATAAACTTAGTTTTAACGCTAGTCTCTTAACAAATAAGAAATCATAGTATGAACGTTATATATATAATTTATACGTTTACAAACATCTACCTATAATATAATATCGTCCTTAAAATTATTTTTAGAAATTAGATTGTTGATTTAGTACTTAATACCTAAATACTAAGATCATGATGATAAACTTATATGTCAGTGGAATAATCAAAGCAAAACCGGTACTAATGTTTACAATATTTGCGATTTAACCACGTCATTTATATTTTAAGTATTATAAGAATCCTAAGTGTAGATTATACCTACGTCGACTATATTATGTGATTGGATACAACCGTCAGCGTCGTCGTCCCCCAGTGTTCATTACAAATTGCAACATATACCACAAATTTCGTACTTCGTCTGACACCGTGTTATCTATGACCTCTTCTCATAAGTTATTATGACAGCATACGATATAAGTAATGTAACCCCTCCAGAAATACGCACGAGTGACTTGTTACTCTTATCATGCTATCGGATGTAATATGTCGTCGCCACATTTGACCCGACTTTGGGTCGATATGACTTAGATTTGGAGCACATTCTTCAGTATACGATTACTGTTGAGTTAATCGAATACGTATAGGAGTACCTTATCTGGTTAAGTAAGGAAGTAACCAGAGTATAAACCCGCAAACTATCTTTGAATGTTCCTCATACATACACCTATATTCCTCAAGGAGAGACACAGAATTGTATAGGAATATAGAGATGGATCTATCCGTTTTCGATATGTACAGCGCAGTGTTCGATACACTCTCTTTAAGTGGGTAGTATCGTGCAACTGTGAGTGGAATGGCGGTTTTATCTATCTTCGTAAAAACTGCATGAATAAAAAAACTTTCTGACCCAATTGTACGCCTATTTGTTGGTTTCCCGGAAGTAAGGGATTGCGACAACTTCTAGAGCAGACGCATACTAAAAATATGATTGCCGTACCGTGCAATGCCAATTAGAAATTAAGAGGAAGAGATACAAACACACAATCGTCCTATATCGAATTTAACGTTTCATCCTGGCGTGGACAATAAAAGAATACTATTGAATGACAATGACAAGTCAATCAAAATAATGATTATACCTATGCATACATAAGTACAATCATACATATTATATATTTCAAGTTATAACTTGAAATAAATACCTAAAATTATAAAATATATAATAACATAAAATTATTCATTTTGTATTCATATTATAAACTTACGCAAGTAACCTCTAACAAGAGATTGTCATTGATTTCAGTCAATTATTTGGTGCAATGGATTGTTGTAGTAATAGCTGTTCCATACAGAGAACGTCATATTACCGCGTAAACACTGCTAGGCACTGAAAGTGGTAAACCTTGGTGTATCGAGTTGGGAGGGTAGCACGTTAATCGCTACTAAAAGCAGCTCCGAGCGATTGAAGCAAATATTTACGCCAGCGAATTCTCAATTCTTGCTTAGTACTGCAGTAATAATGTTTGAATATGCGCTGAAAGAAACAGCTTTAATAAATTACCGATATGGCAAACAAATATCTTATTTTAAATAGACTTTCATGAAAGGTTGAAGACTAAATTAATTTTGCATTGGGATTCTCTGAGCATACGAAAACTTGAGTTTTATAATAAATTGGCTTAATCCCGAAACTGAATAAAAATGTGCACACATTGTACAAAACGTGGCTATCAAACGACACAAAGTTCCAGGTAATGAGGGCACGTACACGTCTGTGACATGAAACAAATACCGGGGGTGTGTTCACGGCACCAGAAAGATTTGCACCACCTTTATGTAGATTTCCGCTTGCGTTGTTTTTCCTTTCAACATCTTTTGCTCTAGAGTTCCGATTTGAATCTTGAAACAGAATTTTTGGTAATAGAGTTAAATCTTTGGTAGACGTTCTTATTTTTCTACAATCTAAAATATTTCTAGGATGCGCTTCATAGTCCATTGATTACTAAAATTTACATATTAGAATAGTATTATTTGTCGTGCCTTCGCCTTCTGTGATTCCAAGGCAAATGCTCACAGATATTCGATCTTGGTATCAAGGTGATTCTACGTATCGGCTGAACGAGAGGAATACAAACAAAGTACTTAGCTGTAGTAAAATTATATGCTGCAGTATTACATGCTTTCTCTTTTTTTGTCTCAAAATAAGTATTATAGGTATATCAAAGTGTTCTGTCCTTTCTGACTGCTGGTAAATTTTACGAAGTTTCAAAGTTGTGGTTGACCCTGAAATGTTTATATGAAATCCATAACCGGTTTCTAGTCTAGGAAACTCGGAACTACACCGCTCCGCTTCCCATCATACTGTTTCTAGTTTAGCATAATAGATTTTACATAACTTTGTTAAAGTGGTCTGTGCTGTGGTAATAGCATTATATCCTAAAAGATAGCTAAAGCTTGTATACCTTATAAAGTGTGCAAAAGCTTACTTTTACGGTACAAAAATACCTCTAAAATGTTGTAAACTGATAACTTATGGTGCAAGTTTCTTTTGTATTTTGTTTTAGACTTCAATTTGTTCCTAATTGGAATTAAATTAAATGAAAAATATTTATTTGACCCGACTCAACACGAAATAGACTTAAACGTTAAGGTGGTACATATACAAGATAAAAAAATGATAATACTTGTAATCGTAAAGAGAAGAAACTCAAAATTTAAATATAAAAATAGATATTGCCTACGATCGTAAAATTCAAGTAATCTCTTTTGTTTTGTATACTCGCACCATGAATTGTCAAGAGCTACATTTTACCATTGATGTGTCATGGAACCTGTTTCAAAAATAATATCAAAGCAATTGTATTGGCCTCCATTATGAAATTGTAGTTTCAACCGATCCCGTCAAAATGTGTTAAATATAATGGTGTTGCGAAACCCAGTGTAAACAGATGTTTGTCCTATTTTGAATACTAGTTGTAGGTATATATTTTCCGTTAACATGGACTGCTACTACGCTACTACGTGCCTAAGAGTAAATCTGAGACAAAGGACGACATGATAAACATGGTTCTGCGGCTGGGAAAATCAATTGATTGCAACATCAATAAAGCAGAAGTCAAAGACATCTACAGAGTACGTGCGAAAAAAGAGGGACAAAGCAACACTCCAATCATAGTTGAACTTTCTTCTACCATCCTAAAGACTGATGTACTAAAGATGTGTAAGGCTCATAATATCAAGCACAAGGGAAAGCTCTGCGCAAAACACCTGGGATTCACAAAAAACGAAGACACTCCTATATTTGTCACTGAACAGTTAACTGTGAAAGGATCGCGGCTGTACTTTCTCGCAAGAGATCTTGCAAAATCGAAGGCTTATAAATTTTGCTGGACTTCCTACGGACGGGTCTACGTAAGAAAAGACGAAAACTCACCAATCATCACCATCAGCAACGAGAGCCAGGTGAACTGCCTCATCCAGGCTACATGACTATTTCACTTTACTATAACTCTTGGATTTTTACTAAACTCTTGCCAATCAAAACTTTGTTTAAGATTCCCACTACCACACTTCACACTCACAAAATACACACTTCAACCTACAATTTACAACACCAAAAACCTTACATCTGTCGTTTATTGGATTTGTCTGAAACTAAATTCAGAGATCATTTTACATTATAGCCTACTTAACACGAAAGACAAGCTAATTATGACTGTAATTACTTCTTCAAATTTAAGTTATGGATAAGCCTGTAGAATCTGGAAATGAAATAGACAACGCAGAAATCGCAAAATCATTTGATTGCAAAATAGAAGATCTTCCTAAACGGATACAAATAAATGCTTCTGACCTTAAGATCATAACACAAAATATTAGAAGTATTTATTCAAATATGGACAGCCTACAACTCACGCTAACTAAACTGAAATTTGAACCAGATATCTTAATACTGACAGAATGTAGACTTAATACAAACAAACCTATTCCACTCATAACAAATTACAATTCGTTCGCAACAACTAATCATATAAATCAAAACGACGGTGTGGCTGCTTACATAAGAAATAATCATAAGGCTCATACGGAAGAAGTAAAATTAGAACATGCATCGTGCTTAAAAATTAATATTTATAACACTATTTTTCTATGTGTATACCGTTCACCGTCTAACTATAACGCTGAAAACTTTTTAAATTCACTTAGCATTCTTCTGGAGAGTTTAAAATCTTATGAGAGAATAATAATAGTCGGAGACATTAATATAAATATTGCTTCTAAGACTGGGGAACGAACATGCGACAAAAATAATAGATTGAATTACTTAAATACCTTATCAATGCATGGCCTACTACCAGGTCATTACCTACATACCAGAGAAAATAGCTGTCTAGATCATTTTATGCTAAAATTAAATAAAACTAAAAATCTAGCCACAATTGTTGTTTTACACACATCTATCACTGATCATCTTATGTTGCTACTTACTCTCTCTAAAACCACTTATCCACTAAATAACCGTAAAACCAAAACCATTATAAATTTTGAAAATGCAATAAATAATTTGCAGTCAAACATAACAGACCTGCTTCAGCTTAACGACCCTAATATCCTAGCTAAACTGTTAATAAGTAGAATACAAAAAAGTCTGACAGAAAATACTATTATAATTAATATACCTAGAAGCAAAATAATTATTAAGCCTTGGATAACTCATGGTATTCTACGTTGTATAAAAAACAGAAATAATATGCAGAAACAATTGCGATGTGATCCTCAAAATAAAATATTAAAAATAAGCTACAGAAGATACCGTAACTTTTGTAACAACTTAATAAAAAAACTGAAAAGGAAATATGAAAGTCAACAATTAGAAAGCTCATCCAAAAACAGCAAAGCTCTTTGGAATAGTATAAATAATATAACGCAGTATAAACCCACTAACACACCAAATACGCAACTACTTTATTCAAAAGAAACATCCATTGAATCTTTAAACTATGTTAATACCTATTTTGCTAATATAGGAAAAATTCTAGCTGAAAATATTGCCCTGCAAACTAAAACCATCAATGACATCTATAACCTGTCCTATAATCACACTTCGTCCCTAGTCTTACTAGAAACGAATAAAAATGAAATATTTAATATAATTATGAACCTAAAAGTAAATAGTGCCCCTGGTTGGGACCATATTACGTCGAAGTTTCTAAAATTGTCTAATCACATTTTGATTCCTGTAATTTGTCATTTAATAAACCTCAGCTTAAATCAAGGCATCTTTCCTAAAATCCTCAAACAGTCTGTGGTAACACCAGTGTACAAGAGTGGAGATAGAGACGATGTCAGCAACTATAGACCGATCTCTGTATTACCGTCAATATCAAAAATACTAGAAAAAACTATTAATAACAGGCTACAAATTTATTTGAAGAAATATAATATAATCTCGAAATGTCAGTTCGGATTTAGACATGGATTCTCAACTGATGACGCAGTTTCAGCTTTATGCAATCACATTGTAGGGCAAGTAGATAAGGGACGAAAATGCTTAACAGTATTTCTGGACCTCAAAAAGGCGTTTGACACCGTCTCTATCCCTATTCTTGTACACAAGCTAGAACAAATCGGTATCAGAGGTACCCCCCTTGCTTTAATGACTGACTATCTTCATGATAGAAAACAGAGGGTAAAGGTGGGTGACATTGAGAGTGAGGATGTCTATATTAACTACGGGGTCCCACAAGGTAGCGTTCTGGGGCCAACTTTATTCTTAACTTACATCAATGACCTCTGTAACCTCACCATTGAAGATGGTAAAATACTTTCCTATGCTGACGACACAGCGATCACTTTCACGGGTACCTCATGGATCGACGTGAAAAATAAAACTGAAAAAGGGCTAAAATCTATAGCCAGGTGGTTAAAATTAAACCTGCTCACTCTGAACGTTGATAAAACACACTTCATGTGCTTCACCATGTACAACCGAACCCAACCAGAATTTGATTATACGATCAAGATACATGATTGTGATATGAACTCAGAGGCGTGTCTCTGCCCTATTATAAATAAAGCTGAGACTATCAAATACTTAGGTGTTACCATAGATCAACGTCTATCGTGGCACGCACATATTGAGGTACTTATGAATAGGACGAGAAAGCTTACTTATATATTTAGGAATTTAAGACATGTGGCAAAACCCGACCTTTTAAAACGTATATACATTTCTCTAGCGCAGTCAATCCTAGCATACTGTATACCGATCTGGGGTGGAGCTACAAGATCTAATTTTCTGAACCTTGAACGAGCGCAAAGATCATTACTTAAAGTAATGTTAAACAAACCTTACAGATACCCAACTGAACTGCTATACTTTAATTCAAATATACTCACGGTTCGAAAACTTTATATATTGCATTCGGTACTAAAACTGCACAAATCTCTCAGCTATAACCAACAATTACTAAATAAAAGAAGACACTTTACTATAACGGACAGACAAACTATACATTCAACTTTTGCATCACGCCAATTCTCAAGCCAATCCGCTCATTTATATAATCGGATCAATACAATCATTAACATATACCCGTTAAATAATCACAAATGTAAAATGACGGTAACTAAATGGCTATTACCAGTAAATTACGATGAAACTGAAAAACTTTTGGATAAAATCATATAATACGAAATAATTCATTGTACACACACATCAAAACACATACACATACACACACACACACACACACACACACACACACACACACATCACACTACACACTCATACAAACAGACACACCACACCCAGTGATTACGACTGATACACCGACTCACATTAACCTGGTGTTATCAGACGAAACTTTTACACTTGGACCATACATCAATACTTACTTACAAAAACTTACACCTACTCAAACACTCATTCGCATCGACACTTCGTGACACTGCACAACAATATTTTTCTACCCACAAAAATTACCTACACCTCACCACAGCACTCGCGCTGAACTTCAACATTCACAACTGACTTTGATAACTGTCTCAAATCTACCCTCAAAAATTCACATGAATGTTATTTAGTATAAGTAGTTAAGTAAATGTTTTAATGTATGTTACAGCAATATAACAGCTATAAACCACAATTAAGAAGAGCGATATTCTCCTAATACAGGTATTTTATACTTAAAAGGAGGTATCCAATACTGATAAACTATGTTACTTAAGTTACAGAAATAAAACATTTTGTATTTTGTATTTGTATTTGTACTACGTTACCGTCTACCGTCATTTTGTGTCACTTGTCATTTTATAGACAAACTAGCTGTTACCCGCGACTTCGTACGCGTATGCTTAGAACATTTATTTTCAGTTTTGTAAGGAATGCATTATGTGCATATAAAGAACATCTCATAAGTTTAATCCCCTATTTTACCACCTTAGGGGATGATTTTGCAAAAACGTTGAAACACGTATTTCTTTATTTCTTACCAAAATCCTAAATATGAATTTTCAGACCATAAAAATATGAGTTGCCCAAACAAACTTTCATCCCCTATTTTACCCCCTTCAAGGTTCTTTTTTGAGCATTTATAATATTAGTATAGATAAATAAATAATTGCGGGCATTTCACACAGCATCATCGGACTTGACTTATTTTTGTAATAAACATATTATGCATAGAAACACCCAGACCGAGACAAATACTTAAAGATTATACAAACGTTTGTCCCGTTACAAGCGTTTCACCGGGCCATGGACCAATGAGCCACAGAGGTCGTCATAGACTTGTTAAGTATTTGTTGTAATACTTGAGTCGTATGTGATGAGTGATGAGCAATGCACGATTTATAAGAGAATAATGCGTGTGTCTCATGTTAGCATACGATGAATGAGTTCTATAAGCGTAACGGAATAATCTTTCATTTCCAGTGAGAAATAATGTATTTTTTTATACAGAAATGGTCGAAACGTCAACCATCTGATCTCATATGATAACGTATGTATGTAGGTGTATGTTGTTGACAGGCCGGTCCGCTCAGTTTCATTACATAGTATAAAACAAAGTCGCTTTCCCCTGTCTGTCTGTCCCTATGTATGCTTAGATCTTTAAAACTACGCAACTGATTTTAATGCGGTTTTTTTAATTAAATAGAGTGATTCAAGAGGAAGGTATAATAGGTGCATAATATAGTAGATAAACACTGATAATTTTAGAGGTTTCCAATGTGGTGTCGTAAATAAACTCATATTTTTGCGCTTACATTGCAAACTCTGTCTGAACCTTGCGAGATAGATCAAAATAATGTACTACAGTATTGTACACCCTCAAAAGGTCTACAAAAAAGTCCGCGATGGTATGTATATGTCTATTTCTTAGGGATAACCATTCTGTAGTATTATTAGTATCAGCATTGCACCCGTGCGAAGCCGGGGCGGGTCGCTAGTGTAGTATAACTTTTAAAACTATTATGGTTAGGCACATAATTTTATCAGAAATGTAAATTTAATATAAATATCGAGACCAAGAAAATGTCATAAATCATGGTAAAAATCCCGTTTATAGTGAAAATTACAGTTTGTAGTAGCTCTGCCTTTTACGCTGTAGGTTAGGGGTTCGATTCCCTCCCAGGAAACACATTTGTGTGATGAACATAGCTGTTTGTTTGGATGTTATAAAGTATTAGACTTATTTGTTTTAAAATATATAATACCTATCCTACCGGTCATTTGGTCATCATAATACAAGTTATGCTTAGTTTGGGCTAGTAGATGGTATCGTGTGCATTTTTCTATCTATCGTGAGTCGGCATGTCGTAGAACCTAAAACGTTCTTTCACCACACTGGTTCGAAATAACTGTGACACAATAAGATGAATATTGTATTTATCGTTATTAACTGTTACGTATTTAAAATGTCGGATCATAATCTTCTACTAAGTCCTATTTATCAAATTACATCTGATACAATACAAGTTTCTCATCAACAATGCAGTGTACCTTAAAACGTTTATTACTTACTATAAAAGGTGATTTTTTTTTGTGTCGCAGAACTAACTGAAATTTCATAAAATACGAACAATCTTATTCTGCTTAAAGCAAAGTCCAAACATTTTTAAATGTCTCTTCTTATAAATATACTAGCTGACCCGGAAACGTTGTTTTGCCTTATTGAAGATAAAAAAATTTTGGGGTGAGCCACCCTTAACACTTAGTGGTATAAAAAATAGTTATAAACCTATTCTCAGACCTACTGAATATACATATATAACATTTCATTAAAATCGGTCGGAGGAGTATAAACACAAAAACTGTGACAAGATTTTTATATATATAGGGATACTAAATTGGCGTGTGATCTAAAAGATCGTTTGTAGGTACTTCACGAAATGTTATTTAGTCTGGCGAAACAAATCAGGGCCATTTTATAACCTTAAATCCAGGCTTTATACTGAAGCAATAGATATCTATAAAATACAAAACGGTGCTCGCTGGCGTTGCGCGTTTCAGTGCTTAAACAAGGATAGCTTCGTTAGAGAGCGCAGCTTTAGGTAAATCCTCTATCGACAGCTCTGAAATTTGTTCAGTAGTCCAATGAGCGTAGCATCGGTAGTCGTACCAACTGGGTCATATTACAGAAATATTATTCAACTAGCTGGTGCCCGCGACTTTGTCTGCGCAGGATTAGTACTTCGTGTAATTCTAACGGTTTTAGCAGCGCACGCCAGAATAGCTTGCAGATGGCAGATTTTTTTCCTGCTTACTTGACACTTATCGTTATATTTTGGACAATTCACATCATCATCTTTATAAATAATAGCCTATGTGTTATTCTGATGTATAAGTTATATTATTGTAAAGTTTTATTAAAATCCTTTCAGTAGTTTTTGCGTGAAGGAGTAACAAACATACATACAAACTTTCGCGTTTAGTAAGGATGGAAAGGATAGTGCTATGGATTATTACAATTTTTTGAAACTTAAATAATCCTAGTAGGGTTTTCTAGTTACTAGAATAATAAGGTAAATTGATGATTGATCATAGTGAGTCAATATCACGTGAGCTTTACGTTAAATCTTGTACTGACAGCTGATTTTATAGGATGTGGGGAAAAAAGTATTTTTCCTCATTTGGTGTGACTAAACTTATTGTTATATCATTGTTGTTGTTGCGTCAACAATTATTTTATGGAATACAAAAACAAAATAAAATTATTTTCAAAAGCGCAACAGTAACTTCAATGCAATTTTGTAGATGGCACAATAATAAATAACCTATAATAATGATAATAATCCCGGACGAACAAAAAAAATTTATATAAGTAGTATATCAGTCATGTGGTACCCATAACACAAACTCTGCTTACTTTGGGGCCAGATGATGCTGTGTGAAATGTCCGGTATTATTATTTAAAGATGTTTTTCTTTAGTCTAAAAAACATAAAGATCTCGGTTTTTTCATTTCAGCAATACAAACGATTTTACTAGGTAAGGTACTTAATGATCTCCAAAATATTAATTGAATAAATTTATTATGAATACATTTTAAGACGTTTTAGTGCTCAAGGTGTGTCTGTCTGTGTACTAAGAATAAATATTTTGTATAATACAGTTTACTCAGTTAATCGTGTTCGACGTTTGCTTATCTAGCAATTTTGGTTAAAGCCTTGGAGAACACAATAGTGCGAATTTTGTCAACTAACTTAGCTTTTTGCTTGTCACAGCGACCTTTGTCGCGTGAGACACATCGGTTCCTCTTCCTAGTTGCGGACTTCTGGTGCTCAACTTCCGTCGGTCAAACTTTTATTAGTCTACTAGATTAAGTCTCATAAAAACATGCACATGGAAACAGCAAAGCCACAGAACAAATTGTAATTGGTATTGTAAAACCACGTACTGCAAAATTACGCTCGCTTCATGGATGTTTTATTAAGGTTCCGTATTCTCTTCTACAAGGTATTCATCCATATATTCGCGTGACGTCTTATGACGCATAGCCACTGCAGCTGAATTTCATGCATCACGCCAGGCACGTCTTAAGTCGCAAATTTCTTCATTAAATATAAAAAATATAACAATCTGTGGTCAGTGTCAGTGCATATGATAAAAACTGACTAAAGCTTGATATTAGCACTTTTCTGTTTAAACACTTATGGCTCTGACAATGCCAAATTCGTCTGGTAAAAAATAAAAAATGACATAACCACGAACGGAACCCCTACACAATGTTTGCTTTGACACGCACTTGGTCGGTTTTATTTACATATCCGATTGGTATGCAGTTGTAATAAACTTGAACGTAAATAATGTTTATGAACCATATGCTTCGATAACGACTTTATTAATTGAAAACAAATAAATTGGTTCGATATCTGACAATGAACGTGCAGCTATGTTTATTTGTTTGTAGTGAAGCGTATGCAAATCAATAACAAATATCAACTTATAATCATTTCACTTCCTATAAATATTGATAGCATTGGATGTCTCGTACCTAGTATTTAGTAAGACAAGTATCACCTCTGACTTCCGTCAGATTCTAAGTCATGGGTGGGTTGGGTACGAAATACTAATTTGCATCGTGCGATAATGATTTTGTCCTTCTAAAAATGTTGTGTGTACTAGTGATGTAACGAATATTTGCATTCGCAAAAATACTTGCGAATATTATGCAAATATTGACTCGTAAATACTTTTACGAATCTAATTCCTGGTAGGACGATCTGCCAGTTCTTACGATTAACTATGGGAATTATCAAAATTAGAATTTCAGAATAACACTTTCATTCGAAATTTGAAATAAAGAACCTATTTTTTATTTCATTAATCACTAGCGACCCGCCCCGGCTTCGCACGGGTGCAATGCTGATACTAAATATACTACAGAATGTCTTTATATATAACGTTATCTAAGAGAATAACATAGACTAAGAGATAGACATATACCATTGCGGACTTTTGTGTAGACCTTTTTAAGGTGTACAATACTGTAGTACATTATTTTGATCTATCTCGTAGGGTTCAGCCAGCGTTTGCAATGTAAGCTCAAAAAATGTGTTTATTTACGACACCACATTTGAAACCTAAAATTATCAGTGTTTCTCTACTATATTATGCATGTTTTATACTAAACCTTCCTCTTGAATTACTCCCATCTATATAAAAAAAACCGCATCAAAATCCGTTGCATAGTTTTAAAGATCTAAGCATACATCGGAACAGACAGACAGCGGGAGGCGACTTTGTTTTATACTATGTAATGACTAGCTTCTGCCCGCGGCTTCGCAGGCATGGCAAATACATAAAAAGTAGCCTATGTTCGTTCCTAAGATTCCTAAGAGACTTCACAGGATCACCCGCCAGGCCAATCTGAAGATTTCCTTGAAATTTCATCGAAATCTGTCCAGCCATATTTGAATTAGCGAATTTGGGAAAATTTACATTCGTTTGAAATTAACAAGACTAAAGAATGTATGATGCCCCTAAACCAAAAACACTAGGTATCTATTAAGTGTTCCTATTAAAGAATGTTCCTTGCATGCAACCTGACGGTATTTTTATCAAGCATAAACATAGCAGCTTTATAATATCACTCAAATCAGTTGAAGTCCTTCTTCACCCCAAAGTTGAATTAAATTCATAACATTCGTTTAGCCTACCCTTTCCATTCCATAAAACAAGTAAGATATTAAACCCATTAAATACAAAGAATATGTACGGTACCTTAATGTTCAAAAAGAAAAAATATCAAATATGTTAGCATTTATTTAGTTGAAGGTGGAAAAATGTTTAATTCATTCCGGCGATTTATTGCTGTTCGTGATTGCATATTAAATATGAAAGGGGCGACAGAACCGAAAAAAATCCTCCTGTATAAGTAACATTTTATCTGTATTCGGCTACGGCGCGGCTACAGGCTTTCATTCCGCTGAAAAGCGCAATTTTCTCCATTCACTATGGCCGCCTAGTGAAATCGTTATCGTCTGCTGTACCTACGTTGCGGCGGCGGCGGCCATTTCCTAATGGCGGCTTCGCGTGCATTTAGCTTTTTATTACGTACCAGCCCAGCAAAGAGTACCTCTACGTATTGCTTTTAACTGTGAACCTTTGTATTCCATAACTAATCCCTGTTACGAAATATTTTCTCATTTCACTATTAGTACCTAGATGACCGAGCTTTGCTCGGTAAAAAAACGCTGATGGAACGACGTTTTCTAAAAATGAAACCTAGCTAGATCAATGTATCGCCCCCGAAACCCCCTGCACACTAAATTTCATGAAAACCGTTGGAGTCGTTTACGAGATTCATATAATATAAATACACTAGCGACCCGCTCCGGCTTTGCACAGGTGCAATGCTGATACTAAATATACTACAGAATGGTTCAGCCAGCGTTTGCAATTTAAGTGCAAAAAATGTGTTTATTTACGACATCTCATTAGAAGTCTCTAAAATTATCAGTGTTTCTCTACTATATTATGCATATATGCATGTATTTTACATATAAACCTTCCTCTTGAACCATCCTATCTATTAAAAAACAGCATCAAAATCCGTTACGTAGTTTTATAGATCTAAGCATATATAGGGACAGACAGACAGCGGGAAGCGACTTTATTTTATATTATGTAGTGATATCTGATTCCGCTTTGCGCTCTCATTCTTTAAAACTTGGTTCTTTATGAAAGGTCTAGCAACCGTTTCCCGGATAACGTTCACGAATAATGTTGTTTATATTAGGATTGCATTTTCAATATTCATAAATATAGATCCTCGATGGGCTATCATGTCTGGTAGTTAAGCTATTTGGTTGGATACTCTCGTATCGTTTTCTCGTGCTCGTTTTCGTGTGCCGTCGAATATCGGCGTTAGCGTCGCTTATTATCTTTTACCGGGGTTTCCATTCCACCGCGTCATCGCCTCCGATTGCCGCGGATATTATTTACCCATGAATAGAATATTCTCAACGAGTAGCAATCTTATCCTTACCTAATATAGTTACCTAATACAAAAAGTGCTTCGTAGAACTCTCCGCAAGTTTTAATAAGTACATACGAAAGTGCCTAGTAAGCGATTAAAAGTTAAATGTGCAAGCAGGGCTTCTTAGCATTGTCATTTAGATAATGAACAATTTGGGAGATATTTTCCTGTTCAAAATGCGAGCGTTTCTACGCGCTGCCCGTCCTTTCAGTTTGTGACTTGTGCACAATAAACTAAATTACCGCGAGAACAACAACGACCCAGCGTGGCAACAATGATATTTCGCTACCGAGGAAAAAACAAGAGGGTTGTTCCTAGATCCCGTGGGAATTCACATCCCGTCTCGTTTTGTGTCCGACGTGCCGCAGGAAAGACTCCAAGTGGCCGGGAAATGCTCTGGAATTCAGGATACAATACAAACGAACTAATATATTCGCTACCATAGAAAACACTCGGACTCGTATAGTCGTATACAAAGGTTTACTGTAGGTACGTATATAAATTGTGTGCGCTTTAGAACGTTGTCGTATTTTATTTTCATATATTTTAATTAAGGATAATATTTAATACGGGCTGGAAAGCCCGTGACTTCGTCTGCGCGTTTTGCTTACATGCGGTCATTATTTTGTGTAGTATCAATATTTCTCGCAGCGTACGTCAAATAATGACTTAAATATAATAAACTAGCTGACCCGTGCCCACTTCATTGGGCGGTTACAAATTCACAAAAATATTAAAGTACTAAAATCGCTATTAAAAAAGGATAGCTATTATTTTTTTGTAATAATTACATAGATTAACAAAGTTACGGATTAATATTGATAGATGACGCTAGTGGCCACGGCTTCGCCCGCCCGTTCCCGTTGTTTTTCCGGGATAAAAATAGCCTATATCCTAATCCAAGTTACTAACTAGCTATATTCATTTTAAGTTTCATCCAATTCATCAAATTCGGTCCAGCGGTTCTCGAGTTATAAGTGGTGTACTAACACGACTTTCTTTTGTATATATAGATTAGTGAAGTATTGCTGTGCCATAATAGATTTTATGATGTATATTATAAGATCTTAATGTAACAACATAAGTGCAATAAATATTTCTATTCTATTCTACTTTTATAGGCAACATTTTGATACCATGGGTATTGTAATTTTATTTTTGAAAAAAATACAGCTAATCTATCTCGCTTATAATGTATTAGGTCAAATCATTTTTTTAAATCTGTTGTGCAGTTTTTGAGTTTATCCATTACAGACAAACATAAAATCTAATATTTTATTTATAGCTGTCCCGTTCGCGACTTCGTCCGCGTGTTTTAAAAAGAAGAATAAATCAGAATAAAACATTTTGCTTGACTTTAGAATAGAATAGAATAGAATAATGCTTTAACTTTCTGACTGACTGTGACTTTGACTTTCTATATGACACAATTATTGATGCGCGCACAATGGCAACTGTCATAACCTTACAAACCGAACATCGTCAAAGGTTGTATCAAACTGAACTCACTACTTTGAATTTAAAAAAATGTATATATTTTACAAATTTTAATTGTTTTTTTATATTATTCTGCTATTCGGGACTGAGACAAATCCAACGAATCAAAAATCATGAAAATCAGTCCAGCCGTTCTCGAATTATAAATGTTGTAACTAACAAGACTTTGTTATATATTTATTTAAACTAGCTGACCCGTGCCCACGTCGTTGGGTGTTTACAAATTAACAAAATATAATAAAGTACTAATATCGCTATTAAAAAAAAGCTATTCAAATTATTGTAACAATTGCAGAGATTAACAAAGTTACAGATTGAAAGATGGCGCTAGCGGCCATCCGTGGCTTCGCCCGCCCAGTTCCTGTTGTTTTTCCGACATAAAAAATAGCCTATATCCTAATCCAAGTTACTATCTATATTCATTTTAAGTTTCATCCAAATCGGCCCAGCATCTCTCGAGTTATAAGTGGTGTAACTAACACGACTTTCTTTTATATATAGAAGAAGATGTTTATAAAAATACTTTATGCATTCGTCCCATACTTGTAAATCATATCAAAGATTGTTTGTCATAGCAGCGCTTTACATTTTTTCAAAAAGGCGAATACTCGTATGAAATAGGACGAATAACAAGCAAGATAGCAAATGTGATTTATGTCAATAGTGATAACGATGTTTGCTGATAAAGAAATGCCAAATCACTTGACAACTGACCCGGTCGTTGGCTTCGGTCAGTTCTCTTTTAGCTTCAAGGTATAAGGGTGGTATAGATAGGGCAAGACGACAGACCAACAGACAGGTGAAGGAACCTTGTGACGTCAAACAGAATCGCAGGTGTGCCCTTCGGCTTCAAATTGGTCGAGTCAGGTAGTCGAGCCTCCCTTAGCGAAACCATGTTTCGACTTTCATTTACTACGATGTTCTTTGTATAAGCGAGGTAGATGGTACACTTTGGGTAGCGTTTTAAAGCGGCCATTATTAAAATGTCGCTAATGGCATCCAGCACTTCTTCGCTGGCACTAATGCGAGTTGCGAACTGTTCTTTTGTCCAGACAAAAGGAAAAGCTATTTGCATATTCTCTTCCGTATAAAACTCAACTTACACACGCTTAACTTTGCAATTTATCTACTGATATTATGCGAGGTATTTGAAGTCTAGTTATAAATTTATGGTTTTAAAAGTAGTTGTGTTAATTTTCTAAATACGTATTGTACCAATCAATTAACTTAAACCACAAAATATCATACCTTGATTGATTATTTCTAACCTTGCACCATCCGCCTTCCTAGTAATCGAATGCCGTGAAAAAAGTTATAGTTTTAAAGTTGGAAAAGTTCAGTTATAAAATTAGTAAGTAATTATAAATCATATGAAAATAAATTCTTTCAATCCACCAGTCATAAGATCAGCAAGTTATTGATACTTATTAGATTTTAATTTTTTCAATAATATGTTAGGGCTACTCAAAAAGGGCCACTCGCCACATTCATTAGCCATTGATAATTGTGGTTTCACGAGCTCTGGTGAAAGTTAGCCAACAGTTCTGAAATGAGTCACAGTACAAACAATATTCACTTGTAAATTAGGACGAATGTATAATTCTGCTTGTGAAGTTTCTCTGTAACGGCTCTTTCCAATTAATTGGCAATTGGTATTTCACCAGTAATAACCTTAATTTATGAAGCCTTACGACTTATCGAAATTGTAACTCGGAAACTGTCTACGACTAGCGAGGGTTGCCAATTAATTGTGGACTATAATTCCTTTGATGTAGGATAGAATGGTAGGTAGGTATACCTTGCACTAAATAACTTATTTTCAAGTTACTTCTCTGTTATTTTTAGTCTCGTTTATTTATTTATTTATTTATATAAGTACCTACTGACTCTTGTTCCTACCTACTAAACTTATGATTTAGTAGGTTATAGCGAAACATTAGCTTCACAAAATATTTCTATGTACTATCCTCGTCGAATGGATGCAGAGCAGTCAGGCAACATCACGAAGCGAGTGTTAGGGCTTGAGTTAACTCGGAAAGTGACTTCCCCCCCTGAGCAGCGCACTACCTGCGCGCTGCGCGTGCGCCGCGATGCGCTCCTCCGCCCCGACACGGCAGGTAGTCGGCGGCTCGACGGTCGCAAGCCCTCAGTACGCGCGTTCTCTCGCCGCCAGCGGTAGTGTACGTGGAGCGCGAACGCACGCGCGCGAGCGAGCATGGTGCCCACATCGAGCTGGTACTGAACTGTGAACTGGTGATTTCAGTGAACCGGATGACATACGACATGTCCTGTGACAGAAGAACTAGGGCCGCCCGATTCCTCGAGCTGCGGTGAGTTTGCCGTAAATGTGCTTCCTGTGAACAGATCCTTTGTTGAAGTTGAATCCTCTCAGTGACGTGTGTCCGTCTCTTTTTAACGCGTTCGACAGGTAGAGCCGATGAATGCTCTTAGTGTTTGTGTTGTTGTACCCCCGGTGGTTTTATGGTCCCTCGGTGTCTTGGAGCTATTGTCTTCTGTGGATTCTACCTCTTATTGTCTGTGAAACCGTTGTTTCCACAAGCAATTACAATTCTTCTACAATTGAGTCTACAAGGTTTTCCAGCATTGCAATGAGCGGAAAGCACCTTTTATTGTAATCATTCTTATTAAACATCGATGATAGATTGTGACCTTGGCAGACTAGGCTTAGCAACTAAAGCCAGCGACCGAGAACACGTAATTTACAAATTGGTGGTCACGATTTCCACAGCCGTGAGATTTTATCTTTAAACTTAAAAAGTATTTGTAGCATTTGGATGATGCCAAACTTTTCTTGGTAATGCCTAGATAGTTCATAAAATTAAAAGCCCTGAAATTTGCACAGTGACTGGTCACGACGTTGAAAAGACAATTCATGAAAGAGGTCTGCACTCTGCATTGTTCCAGCCAATGGCATCATTGTAATGTGTCGTTACCATTGCAAATTGCAGCTCGCGCTCTCGCCTTCTTTCTGGAGGAATGCAGGCGGTAGGGCAAGATCAGGCGCAGGCAGATGTGGGGCGCGGGTACACTCCCCGCCTCGCCTCCCGGCCTTGAAAGGCTCTTGACCAGGCCAGTGCCGCCGATGTCGTATTTATTGCAACCTCCATGATCCGTACCGACGAGGTTATTGACGCCACGCGCCTTGATGTCTCAACTACTTCTTCCATGGGAAACAGCCAACAACCGCGACTATGCTGCACAGGCTGAAGCTCTCCTTGAAGCGATTATTCTCACGTCGATCTTATTATAATGAATAACTACAATGGATATTACGTCATTGCTAAGCAAGTTTCCGCCTTCAAAGTTTGGTAGTTAACGATGTGAGTCACGCAACCGACATGCTTCATAATAAATCTGCAATTTATGAAGTGTGGTTGGTACACTGTATAGACAAACAAAACGTAGGACTCACTTAGGTGCAATGTCCTCTGTTTGACTTTAACAACTTTTAAGGAAACTGTTATTGAAATAATAACCGACCTACCAGGTACATGATCTGCAATGACTTTTAAAATGATCTGTTTTATAAATAGGTGTAACCGTCAAGCGATCGTACGCGCAGGATCGATGTACTAGTTAGCCTAGGTGAAGGACGGTTGTCCAGTTCCTCGCCCTTTGTATGTTTCGAACTTATTGACAGGCCTTTACTTTATTATTAAAATGATTGCTGCGCCAAGTGCTTCAGATCTAAAATGTTCTTCATTAATTAGTCGCTTTAAGTAGTTTCTCTACGTTATTTTAACACGAGTGCGTTATGAAATTATAACAGTACTAGCTGCTGCCCGCGACTTCGTCCGCACTTCGTAAAAAATATATATTTTTTTCATAAAAAGTATCCTATGTTACTTCTAATACCTCCAAAAATATGTGTACAAAGTTTCATGGTGATCGGTTAAGTAGTTTTCGCGTGAAAGCTGAACAAACAAACTTACATTCACATTTATAATATTAGTAGGATTTATTTTATTTAAAGGAATTTAGAAGAGAAGAAGAAGATTTAGAGAATTTATACCTTATCAGTGGGACAATATTCGTGACCTTGTCGTCTGCTTATATTTTCAAAATATTAGCAACATTCAGTGTGTATAGTTTTGCTGTGTATTGAATCAGCTGTCTGGGTGCCATATGGCGCTATGATGCACACTTCATACCTACAGAGAATGGGGCCGGCATATGTTGCCGCTTTCACTCTACATCACAATCGATGTTGCGTTGTGTGTGCGTATCTTATTTTAAACATCACAAGAAATGAGTAGCTGTGTGTATTGTTACTAAATTTTATTAAACAAATATTTACATAAACAGACATATTGATCGGATGAGAATAGTGTCAATATTTTACTGTTGTGAATACGCATCAGAACTCATACGACATTATCATATCTTTATGCAGGATCGCGTATTTCTATAGAGTTGAATTTGAAATAAAAGGGGGACTATAATTTTCTGTCGAATTATATCCATGTGCGCTAACAAAATGCATAGTTAATTAAAGTTTAGAATAAAGGCTGGCGCATGCAGTAACACGCGCGCACCCACAACCAATGCGTTTCGTGAGGGTAGTTTTTACCAACGGCAGCTGGCTACCCCACGAGTGAGTCACGTCCTGTCTGCTCCGCTGTAGGTCGGGGTGCGTGTCGTTGACCCCACTAGCAGCCCTGCGCCACACGATTTACCCATTGCCCTTTGTGTTTCATTATTTATGGGTTTTGTTCATATAGACAAATCCTTCTGTTCTATCAGTTTGTTCGCTCGAACTATCCCATTTTGCATGGACACGTGATTGCGAACTTATTTACTTGGTTAGTTCGTTGCCAAGCGTTCAAATCAAACCGATGCAATGACTATTGTGCCAAAGCTTCACGCATCGCTTAAACTATTAACTTACTGAATTTACCGTCAATTGTATAGACGGCACGATTGCTAGTTTATGAAATTAAAAAAAAATGGGTTAAGCTCATAAATAATCCTTACATAGTCATTTTCATTACTAAGAATCCATAGTCTTAAATTCAAAGCAACAAATTATCATTATTCAGCATTATTTAGCTGAAGAATGAATGGATTTACTTAGAAAGAGGTTGCCTGATTACCAGTAATTTTTTTTTTATGTCCCGTTAATGAAATCAAAAATTACATTTTGTATTCTGAAATGTGGGAAATGAATGACATTAATGTCGATACCCGCAAGGCGATTGATCCGACTACCATTGCGCTTCATGTCATACCGGTTCCGAGGCAGCCGACCCGCAACGCATTGTTGATCCTTCTACAGCAAAACAAAATAAAACAATCTGTTTTTTGTTCCTCGCTCTTCGAGTCCTTGCTTCGCGCTGCTCGCTCGCTATCGTCACGTTATTTCTTATTCCATTTGAGTTTTCTCTAGAGCAGGACTATTTTAATACAAAGCTTGAAGCAGAAATGGAGCTTCAAATTCTCTCGAAATTAATTTCATTGACATCTTTGCTCGCGGAAGTAAGTATAAATTGCATGCCACGCTTTGTTTGACGCGATTTGCTTAGCAAATAAAGCTATTTCCTGCGCGCACCCACCCACCCTGCCGACAACGCTTCACGTTTAATCAAGTCGTCAACTTGAATCTTATTCGACTAATTCACAAGTTACAATTTTCTTGGATCCTACTCAATTAATACTGCCAAAAATAATTTGAATTGACTGACCGCCTGTCAATTGCCATCACGGGGTTTTAACGGGGACACATCTGCTGACTGGAAAAAATAGTTAGTGAACACCGTGATAAGAGGTTACATACACGCTTGGGAAATTCACATTACATTTTTTTGAATTGTATTAAATTTGTAATAAAATAAGCAATTAAGGAAAATAATTGTTTCATAGCGACACAATTGAATACAGTTCTAAAGATGCACTAGTATGATAAGATACTTTTTAAATTGTAACGAAAATCCAGAATCTCCCATAACTCCGAATGCCACAACTGCACAAAGAAACATAAATTAATTCTCTAACGGAAGACGCCGCAGTAGTTTTGATGAAGAACGCACTATCTACTGTCATCGCAAATAACGATCCAGCGGCTTAGATGAATAACTGGTACATGGTCCATGAATAATTCACATTTGTGGTATCTTCCCTTGTCCTCAGTATTTGGCAGAGATGCTATTTTAGAAAACCGATATAATATTATATTATATCCTAGCTAATATAGACTACAAATACATCTACAATCAAGATTTACATTTGCTCCGACTCGGAGATAGTTTTAGTTTATTCTGTAACAAAGAGCAGCGTTGTTCTCGGATTACTACTAACTGGATTCAACTTCGGTATTCAAGTCAGTCTGGTAAATGTTTATCACAGTTCTTCGAAAAAGTTGAGAAAGTCTGTGTCAAACAAAATTAACCTATATTTCGCTTAATATAGTTGAGTTACTCATTATTTTCTTTGTTTGAGGCATGTTACCCATACTGAGGCTTACACGGCTGGTCTAGACAAAATTATATCTGACATTTGGACATTTTCTTAGTACGTTATTTTTGTGTTCACGCATTCTCCAGTTCAAAGAACGCCGCTTGTTTGCACACAACACTTCAAAAGCCTTGCGCCAGAATTGTGTGTGCCAAAACGCTGTAAATTTTTACTTGGTACTTTGTCAAATGTGGGAAAACTGTTTCCATGTTTTAAGAAAACGAAGTATTGAGAATTGTTTAAAAGTTTATCAAATTAAAACGTCAACTCCTCGTTTCAGAAGTGGAAAGACATTTGAGATATTATCGAATAGCTATGCAAGGGACCAAACTAAAGGCCTACAATTGCCTGAAAGTTGTTTATTGTAGCAATAGAGGAGATATCGTCGGGTCGACAGTCGTTTACTCCATTATAAAGTCAAAGTCAAAAGATACTTTATTCAATACAATCACAAGGATCACTTTGAAACGTCTTACATACTAGGTGAATTTAGGTGCCAATTCATCCTAACCCAAACCCGAAAAGAATTGGCAAGAAACTCGTCTTGGTTCTAGCGCCTTTTTATATGATCCATCTTATAACTACCTTAACTACGAAATACTAATACAAGAGAGTTTATACATTTCAAGTGTGTCGGTTAACTATCTGACGGCAGAGCGACATGAGGCCATGCATTCTTATCAATAATATAGAATATCATAGAGCTGTCTTATTATTGAGATTCTTGTTCGGTTCTTTAACGTGCACTCATTGAGCAGAGTTAAAGGCATTTGAAGGCTGTGTGGAGGCGTGCTTATCTGCGGGGGTAGCTCAAAGGGTGGCTTTGTTCCCGAGCCTGTCGCGGCCTCTCAGACTCTCCGACCACTTAGAAGATTGCTCGCCTTTGTCTTCGCGTGATACTTTTATATCAAGAGTTTTGCAAAAGTATTATAGACAAAGAAGACATCAACCATTCGGTATAACAACATTAAAAACATTTAGAAATACTTTTACTCGCGTAACGTACTTACTTGCGTAGGTGTTTCCTAGCTTGTGTTGCCTTGCCCGTGCTCATTTTGTCACATCGTATCCAAAGCATTACGTTCACGCAATTGCTATTTTGAAACACGGAGAACTAAATAAACATCGCATTATCTTTTACTTACATAATACATGTTCCGCTTGTGTAAACAAACAAGGCAAAGGTTTCCTGACGCTCAAAGCTCGTGTTTCGCATCCGAAGAAGTGATCGATCCTCGAAATGCTATTTGCTTTATTAGGGTTTTATCTGGTTTTCTTATGTAGGCTGGATACAGGTGTGGCGGCGAAAGCAGAGCTCCCTTGACACGCTGCGGCGCACGCGCATTGCTGTCAAGGTCTGCCCGCCGCATGCGCCCGGCCCGAACCACACTGCGCTCAAATGAATGACCAATATCGAGCGTCAATCATCCATCACGGATTCACTCTTCTAAAAAGCAAGTGTTCCTGTAGATTTTGAAAAACACGGGCTTTTTCTTGCGTATTATTTTCCCGATGAAGGCATCGACACAGTTTCGATGAATCTAGAGAATCTTCATCATTGTAAGTTTAATTCGCCGTTCGCTCACTTCCCGCTCGCGCTCGCAATTCGCACATTAAATGAATTGAAACAGTGTCGTTGCCTTCATTGACATATATTGTATACATAATTAAAAGACCGTGTATCTCAAAATGTATAACAAACACCTCACGAAAGTTTTAAAAGTGCAAAAGTGTTTCTGGTCTCGCCGTGTTAAGTATTTTTCTTCCTTGTCAGTCAGGACGACGTTATGAGATGGTTAAATCCGAACCTTTTCCGAAATGGATCATATATATAAATCTATGTAAACATTATTAAATGACATGGAATTCCCATTATGAAAACAAAATGAATCACATATATTACCTATACTATTGTTTAATTGCTTTGAGAATAAACAATAGATGCGTTTATTTGCCTTAATTTGTATATTGTGATTTGCGTACATTGTAAATCTGATTTAAACTGAAATCCCTAGCAAACATAATGTTTTGAATTTAGTAAATGCTATAAAAAATGTGCATTCTGTCAATAATTCAATGACGAGGTCGTTGGATTTAACACGAGGGACGTACTCGCGATACGCCAACGACCTCGGCTGGACAAATCACATAAATGTAGGAAACTAAGCGTTTTACGCAAACAATATAAATCATCAATGTGCTGTGCATAGCATGTATGCAGCCATGGCACAATAGACTCATTATAATATGGCAGAGTTAAAGCATCCTTGACACGAACTGCAAAACTGCATGGCACGCCGCAGTTATGTAATCATCACCCACCAGTATAGCATTATTCAACATCGCTTGTATCATACACCTGAAAAAATATACAAATCATATATCACTCAGGCATAACACCGCACCGTCACAGTAGTTTCAACTTGCCTTTGTATTTTTTTAGCGGATTAGGTAGACCCAAGGCGTGCGAAAAAAAATGTTTGCATTCGGGGCCAGGGAAACTGCTAAGTGGGTTTTTCCTTGACATCGAGGCCCTGTTGCAACGCGGCAATCGACACAAGGTTAACGGACAGTGTCGACACGCCCTAGCGATTATTTAATTGTTATTTAAACAGTAGACAAGTGCATCGTCATTAAATCCGCGGATTGCACGACAAAACTTGATGAACTGAAAATTATATAAATGGCAGGTGTCAGAAATATAAAAACAGAAATGTTGCTAGTTTTGTGTTCAACAGTATAAATATTGTCGAATGCTTGTTTAACTTTAAACGAACGGAATCCATAATGTTAACCTGTTTATCATAAGATAGCTCGGTCGTACCCACGATGCTTATCTCCTTGCTAAAGAGATTACCAACTTTGACTATCAATTTTGACAACTTTGGTAAGTTTGAACTGGGGCGTGATATAGGGATGTTTGTGACGTATTTAAGTGCTAGTTTTTAATGATGACCATTATAGGAAACCATGAAAATGTGTTATATCTACTGTTAAAATATTTTTTCATTCAAAATATTCACGAAATTATCAACATACATACAAACTGGTAAGCTACTGTCTTGTTACTTCTCTTGCGCAAGATGACCCTTATAATCGAAGCTGACGCTTTCTACATGTGAATCGAGAATATTTTAAAATTATTATCATGACATGAGCCTTTCCTTTTAACAAAGTCAAAGTCAAAGTCAAAAGATGATTTATTCAATACAATCACAAGGATCACTTTGAAACGTCTTACATACTAGGTGAATTTAGGTGCCAATTCATCCTAACCCAAGCTCGAGAAGAATTGGCAAGAAACTCGTCTTGGTCCTAGCGCTTTTTTATAATGATCCATCTTATAACTACCTTAACTACGAAATACAAATACAAGAGAGTTTATACATTTCAAGTGTGTCGGTTAACTGTCTGACGGCAGAGCGACATGAGGCCATGCATTCTTATCAATAATATAGTCATCTATATTATAATAAGCTTTCTTCAAAAGACTACCTTTAATGTATGCTTTAAATTTCTTAATAGGTAGTTTAGTAGCATTTTCAGGAAGCTTATTATAGAAGCGCACCGTGTTCCCCATAAATGACTTATTAACTTTTTCTAGTCGAAACCTAGGGATGTATAATTTATGTTTATTCCTAGTGTTCATTTTAACACAACAGTAAAAGTAACGGTGATCAATATTGAAACGTATTTCAGTGAATTCTGCCTTTTCGCCTCATCATTTTCAATCAGCCATCAGGAGCTGTTTGGCATCGTGCCTTTTTAAATTGAGTAAAATAATAATATAGCTACATGTTGTGTGATCCGATGATCCAATTTTCAATTAATCCTCCCTCCGCAGCCTGCTCTGTATTCAATTCAGTTATTCAACGTTTAAATTTCGCTTGCGTAGCGTATTTGTTTTCTCTATAAATCAAATCGCAATCAGAGTTTGATTCACGTCCTTGACCATACATTAGCGTGAATCTACTTGTTTAAAATTCTTAAATCAAATCATAAATTTAAAAAAATGTTTGCTGTTTCAAAGCTTCCTTCAGTCTTGTTTGTGTTGATACACTATGTGCCATTGGATTGTATATGGATTGTATGTCTCTCCACTATGTTCGCAGCAGTTGCAGTGTTTACACACTTGATTGGGTCTATGCAAGTTCTCAGTAAGTATTTATGTACACTCGTAAACATACTTAACTTATCCAATTACTTTGTTAAGTCTATTTATAACATTGTGCTTAGCTGCATAATGCCGTTTAATTACGTCTTGCTACAGCAATCTCCTCATGAGATCCTTCCAAGCATGAATGTTGTTTATGTTATGCATATATTATAAATAGTATATTGAGGTAATCTTATAATGATCACACTGCCGGTGATTAGTACAGTGACACGGCTTGGTCTGATACTCGTATTCCGAAAATTTGAGCTGAATGAATAACTTGAAAAGCTTTTATGGAATAGAAATAAGTACGTAGTTGAAATGTAGATTTGCTTCTGGGTGATTTCGCTCGGATTATACCGTAATTTGACTGTGTCAGCTAACATGATATGCGTTGTGGAGATGAGATGGTAGATGGGTATATATACATTTATAATAGTAAGACAGAACGTACTGTCACCTGGCTAGTTCATTGTTCGGGCGCGTTGGCACAAGCTAATGTAGTCGGCCTAGCAACGCTTGCCACTTCCAATGTTCCATTCACCTCTCACCGAGCGTGAACGGTTATGTTGCATACAGCCGCAACCGTTCAAACATCCATGTAGTAAAAAAATGATTTCTATTTATGCCTCATTGATGCAGCAGAACTAGTGACGTAAGTCCGAACGCAGCGCCCCGTTCCCACAGAGCTGGTACTCCCATTACAGCGAAATCATAATAATCGTATCGTTCTGACACGATTTTACTTTGAAGTATAGTACGAGTAAATGATTGGTCATTCTATGAAATATAGTACGAGTAAATGATTGGTCATTCTATGAAATATAGTACGAGTAAATGATTGGTCATTCTATGAAAAATAACGGGAAACTAAAAGCTTCTAGTTTTGCTTCGTTAAACTTATTTTCCTGTTGTCTGTTTTATGAGGTCATTTTTATCGTTTTTAACTAAGTCATCTAGGTATTTTGTGTTATATTTTGATTCGCATTTGCGTGTCATTTGCCATGTAAATTACCTTCTACAGAACAATAAACATATTTGATCGAATTCATTCCAATTACTGGTATAGATCAGTAGAATTAGCTTCCTCCACGTGTAAAGGTAGGCGAAGACGTCACTGATCGCGATCACACGTGTTGTTTGTTTACCGCGTGCCTGGCTTGAATTGAACTCGCTAGATTGCGAGTAATTCTTGACTATCAGGCAAATTGACCACTCAGCGAAGATAAACCAACCAACGCAGCGAAGATAATATAACATCATTTTCAAAAGTACCAAACCTAAGCACATTCACAAAGTTCTCACGGCCAAACATTAGTTTCCGTAGTAGGTAAGGACACGTAGTAACTAAGCAAGAGATTGTTTTGTTTTCGTATAACAGTGATTGCTTGCTATAATACTTCAGTAATAAAATCATGGGAAATCTAAGCATGTTGGCGCCACTGCTATTATCGAAAATAAGTAAAGAATATTTGCATGTTCTATTTTAAATAGGGCTATTATAAACAGTTTGGTCGTTGTGCCTAGTCAAGAGTCGAACCGGCATCGGCAGCGGCGGTACGAGGGACACATTCACTACCTTTCACTTCCCGCTTTTGTCATGCAGCCGCTCTAGGCGACGGGAAGCAGATGGCCTTGTGGATTGTATGCCTCTTGGCATCCTTTCTCATCCAACATAGATTTACATGAGCACATATTTAAATTAATTTACGCCGGATGTAGGTTTACCAGTCTAGCTCCAATCACAGTGGGGTATATTTGATATTGAGATAGAAAATTTAACGCGTTCGTAATAGTTAAGTAGGTTGGATGTTTTGAACGTGCATCATAGTGCCAATTGGCCATAATACCGCCGTGCAGTTTATGTGACATCAATTAAACACGGTCACCTAAGGTCATTCGTTAAGATTTGTCAAACAGACTCTGCGTCAATTTGCGTCCGAGGTTCGAGTACTAGCTAACAATAAATATATAATATAGGAATTATAGAGCAATTACATGACATCATAGCTAAGGAAAAATAAACAGCAATTAAATCAGACTATGATTAAGAAGCAGTCATAGAACATTCGCATGTGTACGAGACTGAGTCGAGGGCCACGCTAACCTTGGCTTTTGAACGGCGACTTTCACGGTTAGACGGTCGAGGTGTTACATAAGATGAGTAGTTTGCACCGCCATCTGCTGTGACGACAGCGATGCCACTCACCGACGCCGACCGGTTCCTAGAACCTATTGCCGTCGCTGATGCTACAAATCGATTCTGTTGATACTCGAACCGATAATACACATGATTACAAACTGAATGATGGTAATTGTTGTGGACAAGTTGATGTTTGGAACTTGATTTATTATTGATCTAGCTTGTGGTTAGGCAAACAAACTGCACACTAACTACTCCTCATTCTAACGAAATGCAACCAATTTCCTGGTGGATTTGTTCAGTTACTTCACTTACAGCTGTTTCAACATACCAACTGACTCAGCGAATTTTTTTTATAAGTAAGTTTCTTTCTAGGTAGGTACATCAATAATTCAACTCCAGGTGACTGAAATACTAGTGTAATATAATAAATTACTCGAGTTCCCTTTCGATTGCATTAAGTACTTAGGTACTATCTAATCTAAGTAAAACATTTGATTCTTCTGAAGAGCACTTGTCGAGAAGAGCGCTCTAAACTCGAAAGCGTAATTGTGCGAATGCGTAATCTAGCAGTCGATTAGATTCGCACTTCACAGTTAGTGATTGTCGATATTGCCTTATAGGATATCATTTATTGGCTAGAGGAAATTACATTGCTGAACTTCTTTGTTTCTGCAGGAATTTGCAAGATAATTCTTGTTGAAAATTGGTGCAACCGATTTCAAGATGTTGTGAGCAACATTTTCTTGTCGTACTCCCAATTATTGTTTCAAAAGGCCTCAGTCAAGACCTTAAAACTTTTGAAAAGCCGAGACCGACAGCTTGACGTTCCCTCAGAAGCAAGGAAACGCTCATTGGAAATTCCTCTGCGGTGCAAGGACTGATCTCGCAGAAGGTTCCTTAACTTTGGTGATCTCTTAGGATCAACGCTAAGCCACGAACGCTTCGGCTAATAACTTAGTTGGTTGTATATAACGATCGCGATTAACCCATTATGTCCTACTGCTAAGCAAAGGCTTCCTCCGTGATCTCCTCAGTCATTTCGGTTTTGAGCCAATTGAACTCGAGCTTTGTCAAAGATGTCGAGATCATCTCACCATCTCTCGTCATCTTCATGACTATATATATTATATAATAATATATACGTCAACTATATAAATTTTAATTATAATAAATGTAAAGCTTTTCATTGGTATTAATAAAATAGCATCCACCTTAAAATTGTTTGTTTATAGATTTTGTTTTTGTTTCAAGATTGTTTTTTTAAAGATGTGGTTATCAATTTGTGTTTCCTTGAGTTGGTATCTTTTTTAAAATCTAAGATTTCTTTCTGCCTAAATCCCAAGATTGTTTTTGAGTCTGCTATATAATTTTTCAAACTGTACAACAGTAATTAGAACTTCACAAATTACTATGTAAACTTTGTATTTTTTTCCCAAACATAAAGCATCACACTATAGACGCGAGTTTCTTGAAACTCACGCTTCACCCAAAAACTAGTTAAGTATCTAGTAAAAATGTTGAGCATTTAGTAATTTTTGTTAATTTTTGTTGCAGGTACAAGAGCGGGGTGCGCTCAGTGAGGAGCGCGGGCGGCGCAGGCGGCGGCGCGGAGGAGGCGCGGCGCGGCGGCCTCAAGGCGCTGCCGAAACGCGCCCGCACTCGCTGCAGGGGCATGAACATGGGGCAAAAGCTCTCCGGCGGTGTCAAGGTAACCCCTTTTTCTACAAAAATATTTGAAATACAAGTTTATAGAACAACTTCTTTATCGCACGTTACAGGGATCTTGACGAATGAGGGCTAAGCCGAAAAAGGGTTTCGACCGACACCAAATTTGTAAAAAGTAAACGATGAGGACTGGTAGCCGTTGACTTAATCGCGGCAGCTGAGCGGTTGACAACGCCGACTGTTAATACTAAGCTCCGAGTTTAAATCGGACGACCTGAAAATACTTTTTGTGTTAAATAATTAAATTTGGCCCGAGCGTTGACGTCAAACATTATTATGATTTTCAACCTCGTTCCCACCGAGTGTCCTGCGACACCGCTCGTCTTTTATTTGATAAGATTTGAGCTATTCGTCTAGGCATGGTTTAAACTCAACCTGTTTATGAGCATTTTTCTTTGTTTTTGACATTAAACCATCTGTTGTGTGTAACATCATACGGTGGCACAGTCAGCATCTAACTAGAGCTTTGAGGAGATGTTAGAAACCTGGGATTACATCCGAATTCGACTAGTCAAAAAAGCCTGTTTCTTAAGAAATAGTATTTGGGAGTCTTCTATGATGTGGTTGCTGGATGTATGTAACAGCATATAATGATATAGCCGATATCCTGTGATTACAGCCGTGAGCATTATATTTCAATGTGTTGTTTCCAGTCGGTGTCGCGCGACTGCACGGCGCCGTTCAAGGCGGTGGTCGCGCGCGAGCTGGCGCCCGAGCCACCGCGGCCGGCGCGCCTCGACGCTCTGCTCGACGCGCCGCCCGCGCATCCTGATCTGCAGATCAAACATGCCTGGAATCCTGATGATAGGTGAGCTTTCTTTACCGCAGTCATGTCATTTGCTCTCTTGCGCTCGTCACGAGGCTTCTGCATCAAAGGAGCCGGTAAACAAACTCAGGATCCACTTTATAGTAACTGCAGACCGTGAACGCTTTAAGAGTGATCGTTCTAAGTAGAATCTTCGATTCGCGTGATGTCGTCGGACCTTAAGCTTAAGGTCTAACGTTTTTGCTGCCTTGTAGTCCATCTTCCATGCTAAAGTTCGCATGTTGCTGCCTCAAAAACTAAGTCTTACCGGCTCTTGATACACTTGATGGTAACCGCTGCCTGTGAAATATTGGAAGAAATCAAGAGAGCAATGCAAGAGAGTTCGCAGTAATTGGGATCCTCGACTCGCGTGATGTTGTCTGAACATCTGGTTTGTGGTCTGCACCTTTCTTTACAACTTTTTTACAGCACATCTTCCACTGAGTTCCACTTGCTAAGGTTCATGCACACACTAATGTTTACGCCCTCTCAATTCCAGATCACTAAACATATTCGTGAAAGAGGAAGACGCGTTAACGTTCCATCGTCACCCAGTCGCGCAGAGCACCGACTGCATCCGAGGGCGTGTGGGTTACTCCCGCGGCCTGCATTGCTGGGAAGTCGTGTGGCCGGCCAGGCAGCGCGGCACTCACGCCGTCGTGGGCGTGGCCACCTCACACGCACAACTACACTCTGTCGGGTACCAGAGCCTAGTCGGAGCCACAGACCAGAGCTGGGGCTGGGATCTCGGAAGAAATAAAGTAAGTTGACCACAAACGACACATGAGATGTGATGACAGGTGGATTAAGGCAATCACTGAATGGTGGCCAAGAAATGGGTATAGGAACAGTCCTCCTTTGGGTAGACGATATAGTCAGTCACGGGCCACATATGTACAAGATTAGGGAAGTCTTCACCCAGCAGTACCTGTAAAGTCAGGCTGTGGATGATAATAATGATAAAAACAAACGTTGTAAATTTAGCTTATATCTTGTGTAATTTTCTTGTTTCCTAGTTTTTTCGGCTGAACTATAACATTAACTACTTTATGAAAAACATAAAAAGAGCCCTCGAAGGTAGGCAACAAATCAGCAATGCTTCTGGTGTTACTGATCTATAGGCAACGGTAACTGCTTACCATCTGGTGGACCGTAAGCCACACATCTGTTAAGTCACATCTCTGATCGGTTGGAACTAAGTAAGCCACAGCACGAGTGTTAAACAACCAAAAAAAAGCCTTCGCATACGGGATCGCAGCTGGGCATACTTTTGCCTTAAACGAGGCCTATTTAGCGTGACCGCTACTGCTATCCTACATCACGTCACGACTCAGTAACCGAGTCCTATATTTATATCACAAGCTTTATGTAAAAACTAAGAAGCCGAGTCCTCATTTGTAACTATGGTTCCAGGTATATCACAACGCGAAAGGCAACGGCGGCAGCGGCGCGACATACCCGGCACTCCTGCGGCCCGACGAGCAGTTCCTAGTACCTGACAGATTGCTCGTCGTACTAGATATGGATGAAGGCACGCTCGCCTTTTGCGCCGATGGGCGATACCTCGGCGTCGCGGCGAGAGGATTGCGCGGGAAGACGCTTTACCCCATCGTGTCGGCAGTATGGGGGCACGCAGAGATCACCATGAAATACATTGGTGGTTTAGACCGTGAGTTTTATTTTGACTTAATTATTGATGTATAAGATTTTTCCATACGCTTTTCTGCAATCTGTGGAAGTGATTTCGTGATAAGGGACGTGTGTTACTGCCTGGGTAACGCGCGCTATTTAATTTGACCAATGGCGCTCGCTTTATTTGATTTGATCAATGCGCGCGCGCTATTTTGAAGTGATAACTTCTTATGGGAGGGTAAACCGCTTCGTTGCGTAACGGCGACAGTTTGTGGCTTCCATTTCTCACGCATACGGCAGCGGTAGGCAGGCTCCTCCTCTCTCACTCTAACCCACAGCGCTAGTTAGATTAGTTTAAGTTACCACTTCTGTCGGGCGTCCCGAGACGCACACGTTTTTTTTTCTCTATTAATTTTGAATTTTTTGACTAATTTGTATTATTATTGAAGCTTACATGACATTTAAAATAACTTTGATATTTTCTTAATTTGTATTATCATTTAAGATAAAAAAATCATGATAAAAACGCGTCAAGGTCATTTGCTTAATTACCTAATTTATTTATTAACTAGTACGAACATGTTAACTACACTATTAAAAAAAACAATAATAAAACCTTAAATGATAATACAAATTAATAAAATATCAAAGTTATTATAAATGTCATGTAAGCTTCAATAATAATACAAACTAGTCAAAATTGATTGTTTTTAAAGTTATTGTTAGTTTTCTAATTTCAATAAATCAGTCATGTACCAATAACACAAGCTCTGCATACTTTGGGGTCAGATGATGCTGTGTGAAGTGTCCGGCATTATTTATTAATTAATTTGAAGCAAGGTAGTTGGAGGCATATTATTTAAAATACATACCATATTTTCTTTATAATTATTATTTCTTCAACAAACGAGCAGATATTAAGATAGATATCAAATAGCGGCAAAAAATATATTTTTTTAATACAAAAAGTACTTTTATAAGTGCCCTAAGCACTTTTGTGTATGAATAGAATTCAAGATTCAACTATTATTATTCAATACAATCACAAGGATCACTCTGAAACGTCATACTAGGTGAATTTAGGTGCCAATTCCTTCTAACCCAAGTCTGAGAAGAACTGGCAAGAACTCGTCCTGGTCCTAGCGCTGTTTTGTATAATCCTTCATAACTAGCTTAACTACGAAAAACTAATACAAGAAGAGTAGTTTATACATTGCAGATCTGTCAGTTAACTGGCTGAGGAACATGAGACCAAGACACGTTATCTGCCGCGAAATTACTGCTTTTAAAAAAAATCGGTTATTTTATTACACAGTACAGAACGTAAAACGGAATGATCTAGTGGTTATATAATATTCAAATTGATTATAAACTACAATATAATCTTATAAATAAATAATATCCTACATTTCACACAGTAAGGCAGAGCTTGTGCTAAAGACAAATAATAAAAAACCTTCCATGAAAATTAAAATTTTAACCATGAAAACGCATATCCACAATTACAATACTCGTAATAAGGAAAAGATACGTGTACCAAGAACCAGACTTGTCAAGGTTCTGCTTAAAGCTAGACATGTACAATAAAACCATAGACATATCTAGGCCTAATTAAAAAAAAAACATTTTTTTTCTTGAATGCCACCCATTCCATGGTATAAACGACTCATACTCATTTATATAGTAGAATAGGTGGCTTAAAAAAATATAATAAAAAAAAATAGGTGGCATTTTTTTGTTTATTGTTTGATTTGCAAACATGCAAATGAGTGCAATGTTAGGTTAGAATAAGATTGACATGTCAAAAAACGTATTATTCATATTGTTCATCTTGACATGCCAATGTACTGTAAAAAATGGTTAAATAAATGAAATCTGAAATTTGAATCTGACAAATACACCCCTGAATCTGCTAGAAAATAGTACTCATGAACTTTATTATGACAGAGCGATCCTTACAAGACCGTACATTTTAATAGATTTGATTTAACTCTTCTGGACGAAGTCAGTCACACACAGTTATTTCGAACCTTTCACCAAGGATTGAAATGCGCCTCAGAGACTTCATTCCTGCATTTGTCACAAGCCTTCTAACTTTTTAGATTCCACAACATGCCGGTTTGCTCACAATGTAATATGGAAACCAGATGACTGATTGAAATATTATATATTTTTAAAATACATATATACTACTAATTAATAAATAAATGCCTGACATTACACAGCATCGTCTGGCTCTGACTCTGGCAAAGTAAGCAAAGCTTGTGTTGTGGGCAGGGCTTGATACCGGTACCAATAATATCGGTATTATAGCGGTAATACCGATACTTTCATTTCGATAAGTTCGAGTACCGATACTTTTGAAGTATCGATACTTTGCTCTAAAATACCGGTAATTCATAGCGGTTCTTGCGACGTTGCCAGCTCTCCGGTGCTAGCGTACGGACAGGGACAAGCGCGTGCTTGCCAGTTTGTGCATATTTCACGCGCGGAATATTTGCAGAGCACATTAATTTCATGTTTCGAATAATGTGGTCAATTATTTTGAACTGACGGAATCTACAGCAAAGTGCATGTGTGACAAATTACTGAAGGTATTTTAACCATGTTAGAAAACATGTGATTGATATTTTGTATTTTTTTTGTAAGTATAAGTAGGTATTGTTGTTTTCAATTTTAATGTTAGATTCGTAGCTACTGACTTACCTTTTCACATTACAATATGTATTATGAATTATCTAATTAACTTTATTTACCTAACTTTTTAAATAGTATATGTAGGTAGATAAGCTAGTATAAGGTAAGAAACTTACCTTCATCTATGGAACTTACTTAGATAAATTTTATTTTAGTAGGTAGGTACTTACAAAAGACTCGATAGATAAAATAATTGGTCAAAATCGTTAGCCGTACCGATAATGGTGTAAATATTATAAAAATGACGAACTTTTTGCAAAAAAATCTGAGAACCACTATCAATGACTCTATTACCAGTCATAGCAGTTCTACTGACAATACAATTGTTGAATCGGGATCGGATACAGAGTCAGAATCTGACATGATAAGTGAAGATAGCGTAGATGAGAGTTTACAAGACAACCTCGATAGTGCGTTGACATCGTATCCGAATGACCCGGATTGTATTCCATCTGTCAGATGCGCAGCTCACACGTTGCAGTTGGATGTCTGTGATGCGTGCATCGATAATGAAACACAGGACTGTTAGAAAATTGGTTAAAAAACTCCAGAAGCGCGCAGAAGACTCAGCCCGACTCAGTCTTCAATGAGTCGGCCAATAAAATAATACATTTGGATACATTTCTACATTTGATATGCTGGAGCGATATTTGGCCTTGAAAGAAGTTATCTTTCGAGAACCTAAATCGCTATCGCTAAAACCGTCAAGGGTTTACCATTACTTACCTTAAAAGCTACAGATGGAAGAACTAATGAGATTTTTATAGAGAGTGGCTCAAGTGTGAATTGGAAAACAGTAAATATATTGTTTAAATCTTAGCAGAAGCATAGTTCAAATATGAAAGAACTACAGAAATTGCTCTTAGGTTCACAATTTAACTCAATACTGACACCAGAAGAACAGACAACTGCTCGAAACCACCTTATCAAGATATACCACAGAATGGTTTTCTTAGACAATAGCATACTCGTAGAAACAAATGATTTACAATCGACAGCAGAAAGTACAGGACGCCAAGATGTTAAAGCAAAAAAAATCGATATACTACTAAATTAACTGAGGCATTTTATGACAACCACATATAAAGAAGCCCATCAAAGTTCCTCTGCTACAACAACTACATCCCAAACTGAGAACCTGAAATACTTGTTGATCAGTTTTTTGAATGAACTGCTTCTCGTCTCGGTCTCGAGCATTAGATAATCGTCTTGCACGTAGGTTTGACGACTTCCAGCCTCCCGAACAAGCCGGGTTCCAAAAAGTCTTTAACACCATAGACCACATCCATACGCTCCGATAGGTTATACAGAAGACCGAAGAGTATAACCGGCCACTTTGTTTAGCGTTTGTGGACTATGAGAAAGCCTTTGATTCTGTCAAAACCTGGGCAGTGTTGGGGTCACTCCCGCGGTGCCAAATCGACTATCGGTATATCGAAGTGTTAAAATGTCTGTACAGTAACGGCACCATGTCTATGCGACTCCAGGACCAGAGCACGAATCCAATCCCATTGAATAAAGGGGTGAGACAGGGAGATGTTATTTCTCCGAAACTGTTCACCTCTGCATTGGAGGATGTTTTCAAGCTCTTGTACTGGCATAGACATTCGATTTGCCGACGATATAGTCATCATGGCAGAATCAATATCGTCTCCCAACAGGTCTTAAAATGAACATGAGTATGACAAAAATCATGTCAAATGCTCATGTTGCACCCGTACCGTTACATGTTGGGAGCCATATAATCGAAGTTGTAGAAGCGCAGGTTTGTAAGATTTTTATCTCCGACTTTGATCCCGTATGTCAGCCAGGATGCCGCTAGCTTCTTAAATATTTCCTCTAGGGTGCTTGTAAAAAGCTTCGGAGACAGAGGGTCACTCTGTTTAACACCTTTTTCGATTCTGAAGGAGGGACCGTAGCTCTCAAGTTGAATTGTGGCTGTGCTGTTATTATAGATATTTTTTAGTAGGTCTATGTAAGCTTGTTCTATTTGTTGGTTCTTTAATGATTCAAAAATAGCTTTGTGGGAGATACTGTCAAAGGCCTTTGCGTAGTCCACAAAGGCTAGATACAGGGGTTTACTAAACTCGTGATGTTTTTTAATTAATTGATTAAGACTATGAAGGTGGTCAGAGGTTGAAAAGCTAGGCCGAAAGCCAGCTTGTTCTGGGGGCTGATGCATGTCAAGCTGACCGTCTATACGATTAGAAATTACTTTTATAAATGATTTATATATGTGTGAAATAAAACTGATCGGCCTATAATTGTTAATGTTGGTTTTTTCTCCTTTTTTATGAAGAAGAATAATGTTAGAATGGCACATTTTAAGTAAATGATTTATTTATTTTAAATTATTTCTGTGTACTAGACTCGCATAGTCTTCTTGCAACCTTTTTCTTCTTGTGACGTGTTAACAAAATGTTGACAGCATTGTAGAACTTTCGATTGGACGAGGATCATCATCCCAACTTTGTCCATTATTGAATTCGTAATCGTAATGTATATGAAAATAAAGGTATACCCACAGTTATTAATAAGCGAGCTGGTACGTACCTACTTATTTAAGAAAGCTACATACTATTAAAAATGGCACGAATGAAAAATAAATATAATTTGTACAGGGAACGTATGTGAGTAGGTTAGGTAGGACACCAAAATTTTTTTTTTATATAAGTAGCTACTTAATATAAAATACTTACACGTAAAATAACGAAGCCTGAAATGTGCATCTATTAAACTACTTAGGTAGCAAAGCCTATGGAATTTGTATTTTTTTTCGTATTTTTTATTTCATTGTTTAATTTTATTTAAAAGTATATTTATCCACCAGTACCTATACTACTCTCTATCGGTGGAGGAAAAAAATGCGAAAAACCTGCAGCTTACACACATATTTTACTTGACGCTGTAGGTTTAATCATCTAGAAGTTAAAGAATAGATAGCAAACGGCCTGTTATTTCACATTATTATTACACACATTAAAAGTATAAGGATATGTACCTACTTACTATTAATTTTTACATATTTTTCAGCACTCTTCACTGGATTTTTTAAACGCGCGTGCGTACGAAGCTATTACTAAATTAAAATAACAAACACAAAAACCACCGGCAACGACGCCGTGTATTTCTAATAAGTTTTCCTCTCGCTTGCACAAAATTAAACTGCTTGTATCGATATTTTACGCGCATAATATCGGTAAATATACCGATACTTATTGAAAGTATCAATATTGTAGTATCGATACCGATGTAATTACCGATACAGCAATAAGTCTAATTATATCGGTTCTCAAAAATACCGGTATAATTTATATCGATACCAAGGATGTACCGGTACCAGGTCAAAGTCAGTCGTACCGGTATTTAAAAATACCGGTAAAACAAGCCCTGGTTGTGGGTACCACATGACTGATATACAACTTTTTTGTTTGTTGCAAAAACATACATACTCTACATAGAAACACCTGGGATAAATACTTGCAGATCATACAAACATTTGTCCCGCCAACTGCGTAACAGCCGAACCTTGGCCCATAGAGGTAGTCAAAGATAGTCAAAGATACTGATGATGTTTGGTCTATTTCAGCGGAACCGTTGCCGCTGATGGAGTTATGTCGGCGCGTGATTCGTCAGCGGGTGGGTCGCGGGCGACTGCGAGCGGCTGCCAGTCGTCTCGCGCTGCCGCCCGCTCTCACGGCCTACCTCCTCTACCGCGCGCCCTAGCCCACCCGCACACACAACCTCCCGCATCGCATGCTCGCCGCACACTAAATCATAACACAACCAGCGCTCGACACCGAACACTATAGACTGAATCGCTCGATATTGAAAGGCCAAATACTCTGTATTGGAATAGCAAAATGCTCGAAATTAGAACGGTTGGAAAATGTTCACTCGGTATTGGAACGGTTGGTAATGTAACGGTCCAATGTGCTCGCTCAACATTGGAACGGTTGGCAAAAACTTAGTTTTGGAATAGTTGGTGAAATTAACGCTCGGCTTTGAAATTATTGGTAAATACTCGATATCGAAACGACTGGGAAATGCCCGCTGAACATTGGTTAGAACCGTTGGCAAATTTTCATTCAACATTGGTTACTCCAGGCCATCATATGCCGAATCGTTGCCACTTATAAATACAAGAATAAGTGCCTGCAGTCAAATCTCAAGGAAGAGTTAACGCGATTCTAGATAATGCAAAATAATAGAGAAGAAAATTAAGAATGGTGAGGTTTTGTGAGCTGGAGGAGAATGTTTCTCATGTTGCTGGCTGTCCAAATGGCAAATGGCAAATGATCAACTTGTGAATTGATAATTGATTGGTATGCTTCCAATGGATTCAAGATAGTGCAGTGATGATTTTTGAACGATCGACGATCGTCACATGAACACTGCTGCGATTTGTGAAGAAAAGTGATGATTCGGACTGTATTATGTTATCAGGATTATACTAATAGAAATTATAATTTCAGTTTTTGTGGAACTTATTTGCTAAAATGGTACTGTTAAACGTAATCATGACGGTACCATTTTAACAAATAACTCCCTTGGATGATCAGCTCGAAAATCTTTTTGGTGTCTGACCTTTGTGTAATGAATTGATTTGGAACTTTGACAATGCTGTCATCGGATTGCATGCTATCTGAGACTTTATTTCACAAATATGGAAGCTTTTCGAGTTGATTGTGGCTTGTCTGTGGTCTGTTGAGTGAACAAATATACAGGAAGCCTGTAACATAGTGGCTAGGTGTCGCAGCGACGGCGACTGCGATCCCGTCTGGTTGGTAATACAATTGTAGAGCATCATCGGGAGATGAGTGGATGATTCCAGATGTCAACAAATATCGGCATCGAGAACACATAACTTATTGTAAGCACGCGAATCCGTAATCTAGACATTTTTAGGTATTTTTTTACACCCCTGCAGAGACACGACATGGAATACCTTTTATTTTAATATTATCTGTGATAATTACTTTAATGACAAATTGAACTCAAAACTTCGTTTCTGAATTCAATGCATATTTTTTTCTAATTGACTTGATGCATTGAATTGCATTGCTTCTATCTAGCCTCATTCTCATGGTGACTATGCGGGTCTGTAATGTTTGAATTTCCGCACAACACTCACAATGATTGTGTACCACTATTCTGTTACCGATTTTGTTTAATTCTCTTAGACTGGCAGTTAATACAGGATTTTTAAATCACCGTTCAACTATGAACTTTACGTTTAAAGCCATATTGATCTCTGAGAATGTATCGCGGTCTCTGTCTGTAATTATACGTGAGTATTACAGGCAGAGAGGCGTATTTACTTGTTAATTTAATAATATAGAAGAACAAGTGCAAGTTATGTAACTCACGAGCCTCCGCAAATATTGATAACATTATTATTAGAATGTGATTGTTTGTATAACAAAAGCATTACGGCGGCACACCGCCCCTAGGCCAGTGTATCGTTGGCAATCTTACATTACTATTTTATAGATCATTAAGCGACTGGTTTAATTTTAGTTGAATATGTTTAATTCCTATTGTAAAAATGTGTGAGTGTGTAATGTATATATTTTAATGTGCGCATCGCATAGACAAAGCGTCACCGGGATTATGTGCTGTACATTAATTTAGAATATTATAGAATGTAATGTAATGCTAATCGATGTCTTCATTTTCGTCTTCTTTTGCGACAAATTAGACTGTAGGTACGAATGCAATGAATTAATGATTAATGCACTATTTGTCAGCCATTTTGATCCAAATTAGTTGTAACCTATTACGAAGGTGTAAGTACTTCCATTTTAATAAAGATTTTTTCGATGTAGTTCGTACGGCATAGTAGATAACCTGCGTGGTACTCACTTTTGTATTGCTGTTGATATTCACATTCTATCTCCTATAAATGAATATTGTGTAACCTAATCAAATGTGAATTTTATAACTTGCAGCATAGCGTTGCAAATAGTGTTGTTTTTTAAGTTGTTGCAATGAGTTTTATGTGAATATTGACATGTGAGTGTAAACTTATAACTGCCAAATGCATTGTGTTTGAATGAAGTGCACGGAGAGTGTTTGAGAGAGTACAAGCTCGCGGAATGGCTGAGCGATAAGTGCGATGTCACTTACGCGGATGTTTTACCTTTGAGTAAGAGAATATAATCATGATAACGTAACACCAAGCTCGATATATTGTTGAATCGGTCCTTTGCGATAAACCCTTCTGAAGGACCAACATTTTCATTTTTACAACACCCATGGTTTGATTGTTATATTTGTGACTTTAGTAATCTGTCTCCCCTTCTATCTATATCCTAGCGAAAAGGGGTTTACTGTAAAGGATTAGAATATAATAATTATTAGTAAAGTAACCATTTGAAATTTATGAACCGTCAGTCCCTGTATATATAAAAGTTTATAATTTTTGCGGTGTTTAATGATTGTAAGTGGAAATGCATTTTAGTTTTATAAGTTGTAGGCAATATGTTTAATGGTCATTTCTAACAGATAACTGCTCGACAGTCGAATCTCTTAGATACAATGATTAAAAAAAAATAGGAAAAACTATTGGAATAAATATAACTGGTTAAGAAAATAATAAATGATATGAAATAAAACAAATGTTTTTATTTACTTCATTAATAAGATACTTTTATTGTCTCAAAATGAGTACCGTTCCCAGTTAAAAGAAGGTAATTAAGTTAAATACTATATTTGGTAACAGGAAACTTGCTCAATTAAAGGTCTAAGGCGCGAATTATACAGAAACGGCGTAAGGTGCAGGCGCAGACCAGGCGTGGAAAAGAAAGGCAAATTGGAAAAGGTGACAAAACGACGTGCCTGCGCCACGCCGCTTGAGTATAATTCACAACGTGTCGCCTAACTACATTTTGTATTGAAATTGAAGCGGCAAGATGCCTGCGCCGTGCCTTCGCCGCCCCTTCACCTTATGCCGTTTCTGTATAACTCGCGCTTAAGAACAATATTTTGTAGGACGGATCACTGTATGAAGACACGTAACATTATTTATTCTTTACAATCAGTCTTTTCTAGCGCACTTTTATTGAATACACACGAGCATTGCAGCAGTTGCCTAAAATACATAAATAAAACTTAAAAAACATTATTATCCAGCTAATCACTTTAAAACATTATTATCCAGCTAATCACAGAGCGTATGGTGTTCCACCATGGTGTCTTCGCTGATTAGAATTGTGTTTTCGTCCGCGAAATCCTGCGGCAACACTATTTGCGCCGTTAACTCGTGCAGACCTCCAATCAACTCGTCGAGAGAACTCTGAAATAAGTTAGATTTTAGAACTAATTTCATTCACATGTTACAAACACTTGTAGAAAAAGTGTGAGATACCGACAGACACGAAATTTCAAATTTAATAAATTGGCCGAGCGCGTTTTACCACACACAGTACCTACAGGCTTCCGAATAAGAATAAGAATGACTAGAGGTGAGGTCCCAATCCAATTCAATACCATATAGCTAGAAAGAAAAACAAAAAAATGTGGTCCGTATCAGAAGGATAATCTAGCATAACGCCTTTGTGGGCGACACGAACATAAAAGTAAAATGACCTACGAGTAAAACGTCTCGAAATTATTGAATGTTTTATTGCGAGATGGCTACAGATATTAAAAATATTATTTTTCACTCAAAACGGGATATTTACCATGATAGAGTTTTCCAGCTTCCCGATCTTTCGGTAAACGGTAAATATCCCGTTTTGAGTGAAAATTCGGTTTAAAGAAATTTATTATCTCAAAAAGAATTTACAATTCACTTAATGAGATATTTAAACAATACATAGGCTTTGTACATTAAGGTAACGTTAATGTTACGATAATTACTTATTACTAAGAATTAGAGTAGGTACAATAATATGTAGCAAAATGTAGGTATACTAAAAACAAATCCTTTACGAAAACTTTACTTTACGGAGTATTCCCTGACTGGATGTGACATTGAAAACAAAATTTTAAATTCAAGTAATTCTAGAAGTATTTATTTCCAATATGACTTTTTATCAGCCTTTTAAATGTTGATAATGTCTTAGACTGCTTAATTTCTTCTGGTAAATCATTATAAAATTGAGCTCCCTCGTGTAGCAAACATTTTTAGCAAGGTTTGTGCGTGGATAGAGTAGTTTTATATTATTCGCACTTCTTAGTTTATATTTAATAGGTATATTTGTGTGTGTATATCGTTATGTAATATTTTGCGTATTAGTGTACAGGTGTAGTAGATGTAGGTTTGTCGGATGTTAAGTAATGTTGTTTTTTTATATAAAGTGATGGTTGGTGTTAGATAGTCATGGTTAAATAAGACCTTAATTTATTAATTTTGAGCGATTTGTAGTTTTTTATGTTGGATTTGGCTGCAGCACCCTACATTTCAATTAGGTAGTCGATGTGTGATTTTACTAATGCGTTATATTATATATAATATATTTAACTTTTTGCGGAAGGCAACGAACAATATCACGAAGAATTCCGTTAATGAGCTCATTTTACTTTTAATTTTATCTATTTGTGGTTTCCATGATAAATTTTTGTCTAATATTAGGCCCAGATATTTTTCTTTGTCAACATTTTGAATAGGTATATTATTAATCGTAAGTATTTTGTTACGTGTAATTGTTTTGTTTTTTTATATGATGTAATTAGTTTTAGAAATATTTATGGTTAGAAGATCAGTATACAACCATTTGTTTAATATGTTTAGGTCTTTTTGGTCTTCTGCTATAGTTTTATCTATTGAACTGCCAAAATAAAACAGGCTGGTATCGTCCGCGTATAGTGTTATCTGAGCTCTGAGGCCTTTTTCTTGTATATCGTTGATATATACGAGAAACAGTAGAGGCCCTAGAATAGACCCCTATGGGACTCCATAGGTAATCGGTTCGGGTTTACTTATACTTTTCCCAAATGCCACAATTTGTACCCGATTTGAAAGATAGGATTTAAGAATCTCTAAAGCCACACCACTAATGCCAATATGTCTTAATATTCCAATTAGGACCCCGTGACTGACCGTGTCAAATGCCTTTTTTAAATCGATAAATACGCCAAATTATGCTCAAAACCATGATAGCCACTAGTACTACACTGTGTGTGGTCGACATGTTCATGGTCAATTTATTTATACAAGACAACAAACTTCTGTGCACCTGATCTGACACACTGGACTGGACTATCAACCCAGTTGGTAGCAGCTCTGCCTTCTGCGGTGTAGGTTGGAGGTTCGATTTTCTCTCAGTATTATTTGTGTGATAAATATAGGTGTTTGTTCTGTTATGAAGTATAATAAATATGTATTTCAAGATATATGAATACGTAAATTATGTATAATAAGATATAAATAACAAAAAATGCAAGACATTTCACACAGCATCATCTGGCGCGAAAGTAATAGACCAGGGTAGAAGCCTTTAAAAATAATAAAACGTGAAAAAAAAAATAGTAGGATGAAATCCATTGGAAAAGGAGTAGAATGTTATAAAAATGGAAGGAAAAATAAATTACGGGCGATCTGAGGTCGGGAAGGGTTGAGCGATGAGGTTTTAAGAGTAAAAAACGGTTTATCTCGATTTCCGGCAAAACTACAAGTCCTATGGAAAAAAGTCAAATGGCAAAGTTGTAGGTAATAAAAGGATCTACAACTTTTGTATTAACACTTTTTTCACATAAAAATTTATGTGAAAAATTCAAAAAACCAAGTTTTTGGTTAAGCACCCTAATTTTCAATCGTAACTTCACCCGTCAAAATATCAGCTTTTTTAAAAAAGTTGGTGTGGTGGCTTTCTGTTCGTTGAAATCTCTACTTTCCGATGGTGTAAAAATTTATATATATTACTATAGTAAATCTTCTCAGAAAATGCAGAAAAGGCTATATAAATATTCTATCAGTCATATGGTCACCTTAATAAAAGCTATGCTTAGTTTGGGGCTAGATGGTGATGTGTGACACCGACACGCGTGTTTTACCTATTATAAAAATCAAATAGTAATAAAAGTTGTTAATAATAGTAATAATAATAATCATACTGGAAATTTCACACAGCATCATCTGGCCCCAAGTAAGCAGAGCTTGTGTTATGGGTACCACATGACTGATATACTATTTATATACTTTTTTTTTTGTAAATACATAAATATTATACATAGAAACACCCAGACCCGAGACAAATACTTGCAGATCATACAAACATTTGTCCCGCGGCGGGAATCGAACCCGCTACCTTTTGCGTCTCAGCTGGACCTAAGCCCACTGCGCCACAGAGGTCGTCTTAGTATAAAAATCGCGGTTAGTTCAATAACTAACCTTGTTTTCCTGGAACTCTGATAACATGTGGTCCATATTAGGATCTTCCTTTTCGAACTGGCCTGCCAGCACTTTTAAGTGATTATCGAGAAGTGAAGTGTCCAGTTCACCTGAAACTTCATCTTTGAGGACCCTGAAATAAGAAATAATATGATTATTATTAATGATCTTGTAAAACACACATTATCAGTAGCTTCATGGAGCATGAGGAGGTTCTCACGGGTTGACCGAGTGAACGATTCAGAAGTAACACTTTGTTGATTCTAAATTATTTATACAGCGTCCGGTGAAACTTTTTTAGAGATACAACGGGTATCCAGTTACTATTCGGTTTTTTAGCAATTTGGTATAGACCAGATATTTAATGATATCCGGCCGTATACCAGATAGTAAATCCTACACATGAAATCCTGGTTTTGCAAAGTCAATCAAGACAAGATTATTGTCATCTTATATATATTATACGCAAAAGGTTGCGGGTTCAATTCCCGCCGCGAGACAAATGTTTGTATGATCTGCAAGTATTTATCTCGGTTCTGGGTGTTTCTATGTATAATATGTATTTTCAAAAAAAGTATATCGGTCATTTGGTACCCATAACACAAGCTCTGCTTACTTTGGGGCCAGATGATGTTGTGTGAAATGTCCGGCATTATTATTATTATTATTGTATAATCATTTCTTCTATGAAATTTTAATTTTAAGATAATAATTACGTAACAATTAAAAATGTTGTAACAAATGGCGAGTGATACCGATAAAAATACACTTGCACGATTTTGACACCGGATACCGGGCTTGCGGATATTCGGCGCTCCAGCCGAAGCCGAAGAAGGTATTAACCCTTGAGGTTAGGTAGCTACCTAAGTATCCTGCGTCGCGTCAGCTCGTGGCCAGTGAGTGCAGTGACGGCGGCCAGAGCGGACGTGCCCGCATCTCTCGCGCGTCTCTCCACGCGCGCCCAGTCTACCCACAGCTTCAGTGTATGTTTCGAGCGAGGTGGGATGATTGTGTTATTGCCGATGAGGCGGGCTGAAGCAGCGATTGAGTTGTACTGCACTGAGGAACAAATTACAACTCAAAATTAATTGGTTAAAAACGTGTTTCTAATCTACCAAATTTGAGAAACAATATTATGTAAAATTTCTTAGACTGCCGGTTCTCTTACAATGTTTACTTCACCATTTTAAACTGAAAGTTATATAGGTGACTAGCTTTTCCTTGTGGCTTCGCATGAGTGGTACAGACATTAAAAGTAGCCTTAAGATAAAATTGATCTGTTTAACAAATTTAATCAAGATCCGTTCTGCCGTTTAGCCATGAAAACATTACAAACAAACAGACACATTTAAAATTAGTAGATATTTGGCATAGATTTTTGTGGACGCAAACCCATTGGCGAAAGAAGGTTACTGGGATTTAAACTAAACTTTGACAGGGATCACCTAAAAATATAAGCACACTGAGCGGTATTATCGCTAAGGGAACAATTTTTTCCAGACCACCTTTTGATGTCGAGGAACCTAACTTGAACGAAAACACACTACATTCAGCGCTATGCTTAAAATATTTGTATACAATAAACGCAATAAACTTACACAAGATTGTTGATATTTACATATATTATTTACATGAACGATTTTTCGTTCATTCCACCCGACACCACCAGAACGACACCACCGGTGGTGTCGTTTGGAATCACTATTCCGTTCGACACTACCCTAGTGATGTCTTGAATAGCAAGCTGCTTACCAGTACCAGTACTTATTAGTGGTTATTAGAGTAACCACTAATAAGTACCTAGTCTGTGATACTGCCAAAAACAAAGAAGACAATTTGATGTTATTATTTAATGAAATTAAGCATAGGCTTTTAACTATTTGTCTAACAAATCTATAATTGTTGTCACGGACTTTAAATATAGTTTAATGAACTTTTCTTCTTGAATTGATTGTCCGGGAAAAAAATGTTTGTACTACTACTGTATTAGAACTCCTTGAATCTACCTACCCGAGTTAACAAACATCAAGTACAGTAAATTGTAAACATATGAAGTCAAGAGTGATAGCTAGTAGGTATATAGAATACACCTACCTGTGATAATTTGCAGGACATCACTAATAGACACTAGTGTCAAACGGAATAGTGATACCAAACGACACCACCGGTGGTTTCGTTTTGGTGGTGTCGAGTGGAATGAACGCGATTATTTAGAGAAACGCTGCGTCGATCGAAAAAAAAAGGTTGAAATAATGTATAAAAAGATCTTATAACTCACTGGCCACATATACCCGAAGTCTGGACAATAAAGCTGTGACTGATTTAAAATGGTGACAGTTATAATGAAGTGACTCAAACATTGCGAGTCTCCAAGTCTGTCATCTATCGCAATTTTAGACGATATCGGCAGACTGAAGAGTACAAGAGACGTGCAGGGCAAGGTCGCAAGAAAGTCACATCAGTGAGAGATGATTTATGGTGAGTAATGTCCATAGAAATCGCACTGTGAATACTTCTGGGGTCAGAACTACGCTTCGGGAAGTTCCGCATATGACAGTTAGCACTAAGGCAGGGCGCAAACGTGGACACTTTTGTGTCTTGTGTCAAATACAAGCTACCGATGAATATTTGATTTCTATAGAACCAGTATGAAATCATCCACTCCATGCGCATACGTAAATTTTTTTTGTGTCCAGTTGCTCCCACTTAACACACGATCGATAAGTGTTCGGTTTCGGTAACTGGAAACTAAAAGTCGTCAGTTGAAGACACAAGCAACAATAACAAATTTCCTTACAATTGTACTAAGTTTCTTCATCGACGTCCATCGTGAGACTGACGGAAAACAAGCAACGAATAGTAACAGTGGCCAGTAGTGGCAACAGGCGACTGTGTTCGATCACCGCCACAAGACACAGCAACTACGGTTCTCTGTGATGGTGTGCCGTGTCGGTAACAAAAAGTGTTTACGTTTGCGCATCGCCTAAACCGTAAGAAGAAGACTCAAAAACTTGCCAGCCAGAGGCCCCTTACTTACAACAATCCATCAAATAAATCGCGCCAACTTTGCTCGCTCATATCGAAACTGGGATGAGGATGCTTGGGGAAAAATACTGTTTACTGACGACTCCCGTTTTTGTCTTAAGCCAGACGATAGGATAAAAGTTTAGAGATGACCCGGAGAAAGATGCAACGTTGTCGGATAAGAGCCATATGGTGGGGAAGGTCAGTAATGGTATAGGGCAGTATTTGCATAGGAGCACGTACATATCGTGGAAAATCGGTCTCTGACTGTACGTAACAGACATTTTAGACATTTTAACTTATTAACATGTTTTGGATAAACCTTGAAGACAAATTACACAGCCAAATTCAGCACCATCAAACGTATAAGATATCAAAAGTGCGCCAAAAGAGAAGTGGAATCAAATGTCACAATTTTTTATTGATGACTTGATAAAATGTATGCCAAGAAGAATGAAAGCAGTTTTAACAGCTAGAGGGGATAACATCCCCAAACATACGGAAAAAAACCCCGTACTGTCAGAATACTTAGATTTTTAGGTAATAGACGGAAGGTAAATTGTTCGAAACAGAATTTTTGAGTTTTGTGATTTTTTTAATTGAAATAAGTTTTTTTGTTCAAAATGGCGACAATTAATTAACACAAATAAAATAGTTTTAAAAATGATTTTGTATTTTGTTGCGTTCCTCTAAATAAGTGTTACAGTGGACAGGACTAGTAATAGGTAAAAATCTGATGTTTCGAGGGGCATGGCCTTGGTTTAATGTGAAACGTTGCCGTATTAGCCAGCTGACTATATAAGTTGATACTAGTATTTATTTATATAAGTTTTCTGACTCAGTTCGTTCCAAACTCAGAGTATGTGTATGACGAACGTTGAAATTTATTCTGTGTTTGGGTCTTATAAAATATAATAATTATGTATTTAAAAGGTATATAAGTATTATATCAGTGATGTACTTTCCATAGTACAAGTTTTGCTTAGTTTGGGGCTGGATGGTGTCGTGAAAATCATCAACAGTAAATAAATAAAATAAATAATGCCGGACATTTCACAGAGAGTCATCTATGGGAAACACACGAAAGATATACAAATTAAATACTTTTATTATACGCTTTATATTAGCTTCACTTGTATGTATGTTTGTAACCGACTCGTTAGGACGCGATTGTGACCCACTTTAAACGGCCAGATTTCATTCAAATTTTGCACACCTGTCAAAGACCGATGACAATGCAATAATTCTAATTCGAATAAAAAAAATGCGATTATCCTAAAACTAAAAAGTAATAGCTATAAAAGTAATAAATAATAGTTTAAAAAAACTAAAGAACACGCTTTATATAGAAAACCAAACTAAAAAATAGAAAATAAAATTTAATAAATGTGTAATTGTTTTAACAATAAATAATAGTAAAATAAATGTAAATAATAAAGTTAAGTAAATAAATATTCAATTGACAGATATGAGAAGAAGGATTATCATTTCGATAATATCTTAAAAAGCACCCCACGCTTTTTTTTAAATAAAACGTTTTTTTCTTACTTACATGTATTAAAATTTATTTTTTTAAATACCTACATGCATATTATACATAGAAAAAGACACCCGGGACTTATACTTGTAGATCATACAAACATTTGCCCTGCGGCGGGAATCGAACCATCAACTTTTTCCTACGTCAGACAGGCCTTCGCCCGCTGCGCCTGTTTAAGGCGCTTCCTGGAGACAGATACAAAACTTAACACTTTCGGTCACTATTAAGTGGCTATTAACTCGTTAATTGTAAGAATAAACAAAATTTTAAAAATATGTTCTGTATGCTGAACATTTTGTCTTCAAGTTCCTCGTTTAAAATTGTTTCTAAAGTTGTTGTTAATTCTGTAATTTAATTTTGAATTCAACACGAAAATTGGAAATAATTTATCATCTTCTCCTAAAGTTAGCATCACTTAAATTTGCGGTTTGCACTAATAAATAGATATTTTAATAGGTAAATAATTCCTCGTTAAATACTTTTCAAATTGCCTACTTGTAATTTTTCCCAATACAACTTCGAGAAATTTGAGCGAGTTTTGGTGTGGCTGGTAATGCGCGGGCGCGGACGTCAGTGCGCCCCCAACTCTCGGACGTGGAACCCGTGTCGCTCGCATCCGCACCGGCCGGCCGGCTGCCGATGCACAATCTCGTGGTTTCTTCTAAAAGTACTTAGTTGTGTTATTTTGTTTTTGTTTATTGTGAAAAGAGGCTTTGTGTTTATCAAGATACCTACCCTACCTCTTTAGTTATATTACCTTTAGTTTGTAGAAGACTTGGTTATACTAGTATTGATTGTGATTTGTGAAACATTTCTCTGAATTACCAACTGCGAAAAGGCGCTTCGATTGCCTAGATTAGAGTCGGTACCTAGTGATCTACTTTCATGTGTTTTATATACCTACGTGCCTAAAAAATGCCGAAGTTCAAACAAGTGAAACGACAAAAGCGTCAAAACGCAGAAAGATTGAATAAATTTATGTAAGTACATACCTATCTACCTAATTATTGCTATTTTCATCATCCATACTGCCAAACTATATCATACATAATATCCATAGGTAGGTACTTACTAATATTATAAATTCAAATGTGTCTCTGTTTGTCTGTTTACCTGCTTGTTTACTGAGTTACGATTAGGTAGGACCTACCTACTACAGACTTATTACTTTGTTTATCTAATCACCTGCTCATTTACTTACAATGTAGGTAAATACCACAGTAGTTACTTACAAGTACCTAAGTACACAATAAACACAGGTAAGTAGCTGAATAACCTATAATTATTTGTTGTAGACGAACGCGAAAAGAAGAATTATTTGGAACATGCTCTAATAACGGACAAAATAACAATACAACATCCCAATTGAATGTGGATGAAAACGAATAAGTATCTACTTCAGAATAAATAGGTACCTATCTATTTACTATACCTACCATAATACTTACGGTAAGTAGATACTTCAATTTCGATGGTAGGTACCTACCTACTTGCCTGTCTACCTAAGTACCTAAATACTTGTTATTTTGATAATCTGTCGGTAATTAGCAAATTTATAAAGAAAAAAATCACGTGTTAGATACCTAGTAGGTACCTAGGTAGGTAAATCAAACAACTAATCAAAATAAATCTACAATGTTTTGTTTGATCAATAATCGAATCATCGCTGCGAATAGGTAGATACTTCGTCATCGGTGTGCGAAGAAAAATGAACTGTATCTCGCTTGGGTGTAGATCATAATGGAAACACCTAAACGCCTGCTTTGGTATCTAAAATTGCAATGTAGTGTAGAGCATAAAAAATACAGACACGACACTACACGAACGCAAGGGTTTAGGTTGCCGTGTAATATTTTCTGATTGCAGAACTATTTTACATGATTAGGTACATGCTTTATTTTGTAAGTCGACTCTATTAGAATATTTACCTGCCTAAATATCAATAATAAAAAGTTTTTTTTGCAGGATAGGAAAGCGTAATAATCAATAATGAGTAAGTAGATATATATATATATATATATATATATATATATATATATATATATATATATATATATATTATAATACCACGTTTTATGCTATATTATACATGGTGTTTTTTTAAAAAAACGATGTTGGTATCAATTATGAAATTTTTCATGTAGATAAAAAAAATGGCATCCATTTCAAAATCTAAGGAGGTACATTTTAATAAAAAAAATAATGTACCTACGCACAAGATTTTTTATAAAATGATCCTTCTTATAAACTATGATATTTAGACGTTTGTTTGTTTGTTACTTACGCAATCACAACGATCCTAAAGAAATTATACTTCAAAAAATACATGTGTGCAATTCACACGTAGTAGAAATGAAACCTTCAAAAAACAAACGTATAATACGTACACGTATACATAACACCACGGTTGTTGTGATGCCTTTTCTCAAGCTTTGTAATACGCATGCGCGCACAATCACGTAATAATAAACACGTATAATGCTTCCTATCTCATTTTCTCCCACGTTAAATCTTATGAATTTATGTGTCTGTCTCTTTTTACTGTCGCTTTTTCGTTTCATCGACTTTCAAATCACAACGATGCTATAGAAGTTTTCACTTCAAAATATCTTGCCTATTCAATTCATGATAAATGTATATTTTTTCAGGATGATTGAAGAGCGCTCAGGATCACCTTCACGAGTCATCGAAACAAGTAACAACGAATCCTTTGACGATTATGAAGAGGTGGGTATTATAATTTATAAGGCAAACTCGAGGTCGATATTAGGCTTGTATACAATAACTTATATAATGGCTTGAGTTTCCAATGTGGTTCAGATAACTTAGTTTTATATTTTTTTTTACAGTTACAAATATCATACGAGAATGAAACAGAAAACAAGACAGTGACGAGTAGAAGAGGGATAATCGACGTCAGCTATTTTTTATCAGAGCTTAAACGCATATCTACTCATGGGCCGCTCGGATGCAGCATCACTGAACTCAATTTGGTTTCAGAAACACAAAGTGGTCTGCAATCGAAATTTAAATTTAAATTTCGTCTCTGCAATAAAAACAATTTTATAGAAGGTGATAACTTTAGTGACAATTATTTGCCCATTAATACATGCGCCGTTGCCGGTGCAATGGCAATTGGCGGGGGTCAATCTCAATTGGTAGATTTTTTTTCGGCTCTTAACCTGCCTGTTAAATCTGAATTATATGCAAAAAACCATGAAATTGTTAGTCAGAAATGGGAGGATGTTTCTGTTGATGCAATGAAAGAGGCTGCAGAAAACGAAGACTATTTGCGATTTCTAAGGACAGGGTCAATAATAATGGCATTCCAATCATCGATGTCATTACGGACGGTTGCTGGTGTAAACGTAGTTATAAAAACAATTATAATACTCTTTCATACAAAATTCAGGAAAGGTTTGCCACTTGTAAACTATCCTTAATTGTAAAATCCTTAAATGTATGAAATTATGTATAAATTGCCTCGCCATCATTTGTTTGTAATTTTGTTTGATTATAAAAAGTTTAAATAAAGTTTATTACGTGACAAACAGATTTTTTTGTACCCTCAACCATAACCACCTAATAATTAAAAATACATAAGTAATATATTTTCCTGACTTGTGAGGTAGGTAGGTACTTTTACTTCTAACACACACAGAAATTTACATTTTACCTAACCTTAGAGGATTCAAGGTATAATCAATAATCTAAGTACCTAGTTTAGTAAACAATTATTTATTTCAGGTCCAGAATTACTTTAGATTGATGTCTACAATATCCACTCGTATAATCAGTAGGTATATTTAATTTTAAAATGCAAAAATACTTATTATAAGCATAACTTATCAAAGTCAGTCAAATATATAGTAAGTAGGTAAGTAACTAAATAGTTATCAACTCACAACTTACCGAGCTACTTTGTTTTATTTCACCGGCCGTGTCTGTTACATTTCTAGGGTTATGTTTTTACAAATGAAATCTCAGAATAAGTACACGCACAGAATAAGGACGTTCTGCGACGGCGACGAGCGGCACCGGCTCGCCAGGCAACGCCACCTACGGCGTAATTTTGTCAACTTTCTCGGCCGTTTCTGTCTTTATTTTAGGTACTGGAAGCGCCTTAAAGTATTAATTTGTCTAAATCCTTGTACCTATATTGAATGTGTTAAAATCGTTTCACGTCAAAACATAAATATGACTCACGGTTAAATTGCACTTGTGCGCTAACAAAAGCGGGTGCATGTGACTTGTTGTACAACTGTAGCACGACCTGTTCTCGCGACACACAACGCACCAGCGCAGTGTCGCCGTACGTCACCAGACCGTTCCAACGTACGCTCTCGCCGCTGGAGCAACCAAATAGTTTCACCTGGAATGTTACTAATATATCAATCACTAGAGAACTAATTCAAACTCAAATATTTATATTCAATACGATCACAGGGATCACTTTGAAACGTCTTACATACTAGATGAATTTAGGTGCCAATTCCTCCTAAACCAAATCCGAGAACTGGCAAGAAACTCCTGGTCCTAGCGGTTTTTTGTAGGATCCATCTTATAACTAGCTTAATTACGAAAAACGAATACAAGATAACAGTACTTTATACATAGCAAATCTGTTGGTTAACTGTCTGAGGGCAGAACAACATGACACCATGCATTGTTATTAGTAATATCATTAATATTATAATAAACTTTCTACAAAACACTATCCTTTATGTAAGCTTCATGTGTAGTTAGTAGCACCTTTACCTTCCGGTCGTGGGTTCGAACCTGGCCGTGCACTAATGAATTTTTCCTTTCGAAAAATGTATGTCGGCAGTGCTCTGATAATCGAATCAAAGAGCCGACCAAAAGCCTCCATCAGGATCTAACAACTTTTGTAGAGCCGAGATCGACAGGATAACGTGCACGGAAGCGTTCAGATGAAAATGCTACTGTGGAGACCCAACCTACTGACATCGCAAGATCAGTGCATAATTTCGTTGATCTGTTCGGAACGTTTGCCTAATACCAGAAGTATTAGAAAATCTCACTTTCAAAACTCTCGTGAGTTGTACTATACATTTTGATAAACACAGGTTTGAACCTTGAACTCGAGCGGCAACGCGACCGCGGATCAAACTCACCCTGATGAAGATGAATCGAAATCGAAGAATCGAGAATCGAAATCAAGATGAAATCGAAACAGTCTCAGTGTCTCCATCGACAAAATAATGAACCCGTGTTTATAATAATGTGTGTAACAAAATCTTTATGAAATGTAAAAGAATATTACCTTTCTGGAGAGGTCGCTGTTCTTATCATACGCCAAATGCAAAGTGGCAGCCAGTGGTGCATTAGAAGTAGGTGAGAATATGACTGGCAGCAACCTACACTCGCCCGGGGCAAACGACAGAAGGAATACATCTCTGGATTCAACCCCTGTAACGTCCATAGCAAACCCTTCGCCAAAAATCTGGCATCTGATATGAATCTTCTTGTCTAAACAGTTCTTTAGACTGAGCTCCTTTCTACCAGCTTTCACCCAAGACATAATGTTGTGGTTGGTTTTAATAGGGAAGGATTTAGGTCGGTCGATCCCGCCGCTCACTTCAATGACAGTTTTGCGGCCGGAGATGATATCTTCTAAATAAATTGTTCTGAAAATAACGAAAAAAAATTATCCTTCAATTAAAAACGACTTAATCCAAACAACAAAATGTATCTTTTATACATAGATCACGGATTTTACTCATGTATTATTTTGTCGAAGGAGGCACCGACACTGATCCTATTCATTATTATAAATACTTACGGGTATTTATCGCGTTTATTTACCTATTTTTCCCGACGTTTCGACAGGTTTACACTCTGTCGTGGTCACGGGATGACTCTATGTATTTATAATAATGTGTTCTGATCGCGTAAGTTTAAAAAACTGATCCTATTCATCTAGAGAATCTTCAACCGCGATTTATCATTGAGCGGACCGTCTGTTGACAAAATAATACGGGAATAATAACCGTGTATATCAAAATGTACAACTCATGAATGTTTTAATAGTGAAATCTATCTAATAACTCCCCATCAAGTCACCTTTCAAACACAAATCGGTTCATCCGTTTAGGAGCTACGATGCCACAGACAGATACACACGTTAAACGTAACACTCCTCTGTTTTCTTCGGGGGTGAAAAATAAACGTTGGTTGATACTTGGAAAAATTGTCAAGGATCATACAAAAAAGTGTTTTTCTTTTTATCGTGTCCCTAGTTATTTCTAACCAGTGTGGTGAAAGTTGATTCAATACTTTTATTGATACACAGGATCAAACGTGAGAGATTGAGCAGTTTTGAGGTAGGGTAAGGCCTTAAGACCAGACGAGTTTCTTGCCAGATTCTTCTTGAACTGGGGTTAGAAGGAACCGGCACCTAGATTCATTAGCATGTAAGAAGAAGATTCAAAGTGGTCCTTGTGATTTTATTTAATAAAAATATTTAGACTTTGACTGACTGATAATTCAATTGGGTGAGTCAACCCAATTGAATTGAAAGTGGCAATAATAAGAAGTAGTTCTGAGTAAACCTACGCTTCAGAAACAGTATCCTCTGCTCCTGTGTAGCACAGACTGATCACCCTCAAAGCTCCAGGCCGGATCTCAAACTTAGATGGCGTCACTTTAAACGGAAAAGGGTCCACTGAAGTGTTAGAGAACTTCACATACCAAGTGCCCAGGATAGAGCCAGTGTTGCATAATGTCAGGTTTGTGGCCTCTGAAACATTAATTGATAATTGAATTTACACACAATTTATATTGTAAGTAGTGTCAGAATCTAGGAATTCAATCATTAACTTACCATTAGTGAGATGTAGCTTATTAGTCGGCATTTTGACCACAAGGTTGACTACTCCTGCACTTCCAATGAGATCTACTTTTCTCAGGACCGAGTTTACCCCAAATAAGTTCACATTCAAAGATCCCGAGAAAGTATCAACTGAAAAAAGCATATTATTATTAAATTATTGCCATTTTAGATGCACTAGATTATGCTTGCTCTATTTGATCTTTGGTGCGTATTCATCAGAGCATTCTCCGGAACGTTAAGGGACATTCAGGGCATATCTATACCTATAAAAGAGCTTAACCTGACGGACTGACTGATTCATCATCGCCGAGCCGAAACCGCTGAAGATAGAAAGCTGAAATTTGGACGGTAGCTTCCCTTTATAGCAACACCACCCACTAAGGCGGGGTTTTTGAAATTCAATCCCTAAGAGGGTGAAAAAGGGTGAAAACGAATGTATGAAACTTTATAACGCGTGGCGCGATTTGCTTGAAACTTGATATGAATAATTAAAATGCAAAATAAATGGACACGTATTTCCGGATTTTTCAAAATAACACTAACAAAGGGGTGTAAAAGTTTGTATGGGAACTTTTTAACGGCTGGTGTGATTTCTTTAAAACTTGGTTTAGATACTTAAAATGCGAAATAACACATGGACACGTGTTTCAGGATTCAAAATAAAAAATAACCCTCATAAAGGAGTAAAATGAGGAGTGAATGTTTGTATGGAAACTTTTTAATGGGTGGTCAGGTGATTGGTTTGAATCTTATCAATCAAATTTGGCTACAATTCCTTTAAACAAAATGCGGACAAAGTCGCGAGCAACAGCTAGTAAACTATAACTTAACTAAACTACCTATTAGGAAATTTAAAGCATACATAAAGGGTAGTATTTTCAGGAAAGCGTATTATAATATAAATGACTATATTATTGATAAGAATACATGGCCTCATGTCGCTCTGCCCAAAGGCATTTAACCAACAGATTTGAAATGTATAAACTCTCTTGTATTAGTTTTTCGTAGTTAAGGTAGTTATAAGGTGGATCATGCAAAAAAGCGCTAGGACCAGGACGAGTTTCTTACCGGTTCTTCTCGGGCTTGGGTTAGGAGGAATTGGCACCAAAATTCACCTAGTATGTAAGACGTGTCAAAGTGATCTTTGTGATTGTATTGAATAAAGTATCTTTTGACTTTGACTTTTGAATATAATATCGCTAAAATTCTTACCAGTCTTGGATTCTGAAATCCTCGGCGCGTTGAATTTAATCGTAACCCGAATCGCGTTCCCACTAGACAATCGACAAAGCTGTTTATTCATCCCCTTCGTCTTCCCTTTGCTTTGCACATCCTCGGTCGACCCTTGCCGGTCAATGAGAACTTTATTGACCTCACTTTTCTTTATCTCCTGAACGTTTTTGATCATAAATATACTATCCCCTTCGGTTATGGAGAGGTCTAATTGTAAATCGCAAGGACAATCGCTGATAAGAACAAAAGATTTAACGAGAGCGGTGTTTTCTTGAATCGGCTGAAATGTTACTTTATTGACGCCGTCGCATGACATTGCTTGTATCACTGGCATTTTAATGCTCAAATCTATGAAGCTTTTATGGTCAAGATCTCCGTCTATCGACGCGTCTGTCATATGCATAGTGAAGGATAATTTTGTTTCCATTTCTACATTAGATGTAATGTTTACAATGAATTGTTCCGATTTCCCGGGGGATAAGAGAAGGGGTAAGCGCGGTTGTTCTATGGTAATGTCTTGTCCATCGTTCGGTAAATCGAATACGAATTTAGCGGTTAGCCAGCTGTCGGTAAGTGATGTGACTGTTATCGTGACGGGGAAGCTTACTCCTGATGACAAAAACAACAGAATACTTGAAAAATTATGATGACTAGTAATTTTTTTCCGGTGTATGACTATACAGCATATTCCAAGACTTCACATCACATGGTTATAGATCTCCTTCAAAAAATTCGACGACCTCTGTAGCGCAGTGGGCGATAGCTCGTCTGAGACGAAGGTTGCGGATTCGATTACCGACAAATGTTTAATCTGCAAATATTTGTCTCGGTTCTGGGTGTTTTTCTGTGTATAATTTGTAGTATATCAGTCATGTGGTTCCATTAACACAAGCTCTGCTTACTTTGAGAATAGATGCTGTGTGAAATGGAATTTATTTCCAGTATTTTTTTAATATTATTATTTACTAATAATTGACTCCTTGTCAACGTATAACGGAAGCCTGTCTAGAACCAGTAGGTCAGACAAATATTCTAATATGGAGAAGTTCTTACCAACAAATCCATGTGTTTTTGATGTTGAAATGTCAGCCCATTGATCTGCAATCAAATAGTTCAATATCGTAAAAATACTGATGCTTCGAAGTTGCTAATCTATAATTACGTTTTAAAAACTAAAAAGAAAACTGATTTCATTGAATAAAAAAAATAACAAATGAATAGAGAACCTCCTCCTTTTTTGAAGTTGGTTACAAAGGTTTTATTTCACGTTTTTTAGTACTTTATCATTTTATAAATTCGAAAACACAACTGGATATTACGAAAAATCTTTTACTTGGATAACATACATACTTTTTCCGGCAATTTTGATTTAAGAACCAAACTACTGAACCGATTTTGACAATACTTTTTCAAATCGGTTCAAAAATGACTAAGTTATGCGATAAAAATATTTCAAAAAAATTGAGAACCTCCTTTTTTTGAAGACTTAAAAACCGCGTACGTTGCGCCTAAATCTCACAAAACCACTGAGGCATTGTATTATTTTATGAGCAAAAGCAAACATTATTATTATATTAAGTGATGTGTTAGTAAAATTTTATAGATAGAAGAGTTACATTCACATGATTACATGAGAGTTTAGTAGTTTAGTTTTGATGATTATTGTTAATCTCCCATTTTTAAAGAAGCCCACAAACCTTTAGCCAAAGCTTCCTGTTTTAGCCGGTTCTGTTGTAAAATGTCGTGCCAATCTACAGACTTATCTAACTCTCTATACTCAATGTTTGGGGAACGGACATGTGATGTGTTTACCTCGCCTGAAAATACCAACTGTTGTTTCAACATTACACAGGGGATAAGCACTAATTAGCCAAATTAATACTGTTTAGCTTTTTATAGGTATTTAGGGATCTTATCTAACTTTTTTGGCAAAATAATACGAACCCAAGGTAGAAATTTAAAGCGATTGCTATTTGTGTTATTATATTACTCGTCAGGATCATGTTTTATCTGCTTTTAGGAGACTAGTCACGTGATTTCACCAGCACCCCGTTAAACCATCATAATCTACTATAGATTTGTTAAATACCACTAATTCATTCATCACGAAATCTCAGAAACCACCGAACGGATTGGAATAAAATTCGGCATGCAGCTTCCTCTCTAGGGCCATAGGTGTCGCTAAGGTTTTCAAAAAATTCTATCTGGATCATGGTCAAACCGCAAAAACCGCGATTATGCTTTGTAATTTATCCGAAACATTAATTCGTTCAATTATTATCTTGCTACTTTATATCTACCAGGCGGGCAAAGCCGCGGGAAACAGATAGTATTAAGATATAATAAAGCAACCTGCTTACTCCGTCCTTTTTGCATTGTAAAAAGGTTTAAACCTAAAATAGTTCCGTTTACATTATCTAAAAACATACAAACCTTTACTATTATACAAAGGACTGTCTCCAGACCTAAAGCTAGTATAATTCTCCTGCACAGTACTCAAAGTCGATGGACTTTTGCTCGACGGTGATTTAGACCGTGTCTTCGCTTTATACTCCTCGGGGTCATTTAGATGTTGGGTAACCACTAAAGCAGGCACGTTCACTTCATTGTTTAATCTCAGCTTGTCGAGTGATATCACAGTGTTGACTGTACCGGCTGAGCTAGCTGTTTCCATTTTCCTAGAGTCGCGTAGGTTCGTCACTTGGAATTCTTGGACGTTCATATGCAGTTCGGATAGCGGTTGCTTTTTGTTGTATGGCTTTTTATGGTTGTTTAGCTGGAGAATGTCTGATACGCTGACGTTTGATTGCTTTCCTGTACACAATATAAAGAAGATTAGCGTCTGAACTTACATAAAATTATAGAAAGGAAATACAAATTACAGTTTTAATCAAAAATGAATAAGTCGTTATATCGGTTACTAGTGGTAGTGGCCACTTCTTCAAGGTCGTGAGTTCAAATCCAGTCATGCACCAATGGATTTTTTTGTGTGTAATACCAGTGCTCTCAAACGTTGAAGGAAAACATCGTGAGGAAACCGGCATGACGTATAACCAAAAATGTTTAAAGACCTGTGCCAAGTGCATGAAAGGAGCCTTTGACGCGCACTTTAATACTTTTACAACCAGTGACATGGACTGAAGTTACTTATCGTACTTAATTGACGAACTCTGTGGCGTAGTGGGGGAAGTCCTGGCAGAGACGCAGAAGATTGTGGGTTCGATTCCCACCGCGGGACAAGTATTGGTCTCTGATCTGGGTATTTTTCTATGTAAAATATGTATTATAGTACATATGTAGTATATCATGTGGTACCCATAATTCAAGCTCTGTTTACTTTGGAGCTAAGATGACAATGTGCGAAATGTCCGGCATTATTATTAGTACTTGGATGACTAAATTTCATGAAACATATATACAGACATATACCGGGCGTCCCAAACTTATGGGACATGAAGGGGAAGTACCTTAAATATCGTAGATAGGGTATTTTGCTGAAAGAAGACTTTATGTTACTTTTAAAAGTTAGTAATTCTGCATTCACAGATTTTCTAAAAAATACTTGCTTCGTCTGGGAATCGAACCGACTTAAATGTCAAAAAAAAATCATCCTACTTCTATGATGCCAATCGAAAGAATAGCTAAAAAATAATAACTTTGCTTAAGTAACATAGTATTTTAAAAGAAAGGAACAACGTAAAATGATTGAGTCAAATTTTTCAAACACGTTTTATTTAGGATTTTTTAGGATATGTAAAGAGAATACCATAATGTTTAGGTCCACTTAACTTAGAAAATTAAGAAATCTTAAAATTTATGTTAGGAATCCTAAAACAACAGAATCGACACCAATGTTGTTGTTAAATTTGAAAATGGAACAGTTTATGAGAGCGTTTGTTTGAATGCATACTTTTTAAAATATTTTTAAAAAGAACTAATATTTTTAAATGTTGTTCTTAAATTTGAAAATGGAACAGTGTGTGCAAGCGTTTGTTTTTGGATTGATCTGTTTAGTCTTAATAATTCACTTACACAAGTTTTGTGTTAATTTATTGCGAACATTGCCATGTTCAAGTGTAGTATCAAGTAAGTTTTGATCTAATGGAAGCATATTTTTTGAACGATAAAGATATCTCTAGAAGTTTGCGGTGGTATAGCGTAAAATATCCTGATAGACAAATACCGTCTCGTAAAGTTTTGAAAAGGCTTGTGGATGTGGACAATTTGAAAACTCTGGGACGTTTCGATAAACGCCCAAGAGAACCACAGCAAGAAAACCACATGATCAACGACGAAGAACTTGATATTTTAATTTACTTTTCGGCTTTTCCGAAAACATCGGTGAGAGAAGGAGAACTTGAAATTGGAGTTTCGAAAAGTAAAATACACCGTGTATTAAAAAAACACGGTTTTAAGAGTTATGTTGAAGGACGATTGGTTCAAAAATTACTTCCAGGCGATACAGAAAGGAGAAAAAATTTCTGTCTTGATATCCAGGCACGCTTGCTCGAAGATCCAAATTTTTTGGATAATATTATTTGGACAGACGAATCTAACTTTAGCAATAACGGTATGTATAACCGCAACAATAATCGTATTTGGTCTAAAGAAAATCCCCTACGAGTCACTGAAACGAATAACCAAGTGCGTTTTTCACTCAACTGTTGGTAAAAAACCGGGTTTTCTTAATCCACTTTTACCAAGGAACCTTGAACACAGAAAAGTATTTAGGAATACTTCAAATTTTAAGGGATGAGATAAGAAATCTTTCCGCTGAGGAGCAAGAAAACTTAATTTTCCAACAAGATGGAGCTCCGGCTCATAATAGTCGGAGAGCAGCAGATTTTCTAAATGAATGTTTTCCTACATGGATTGGTACTAATGGACCTATTAGATGGCCGGCCAGATCCCCGGACCTTACACCATTAGATTTCTTCTTTTGGGGATACGTGAAAGATATGCTATACAAAAAGCGATACGAGAACGTGGGCGAGTTGCAAACAGAATTGATCCATATCACATCGAGTGTTCACCATAAAATGATAAGAAAATCAACAGGCAGCGGAATCATTAAAAGATTGGCGATTTGCGTAAGACAAGAAAGATCACATTTTGAGCATTTAATTAATTAATTTACAAAAATACTTACTTAATTGACTACGGCACTTTCATGTATGTTTTTAATTTGATTAAAATGATTAATTTCACGTTGTTCCTTTTTTTAAAAATACTATGTTACTTAAGCAAAGTTATTATTTTTTAGCTATTCTTTCGATTGGCATCATAGAAGTAGGATGATTTTTTTTTTGACATTTAAGTCGGTTCGATTCCCAGACGAAGCAAGTATTTTTTAGAAAATCTATGAATGCAGAATTACTAACTTTTAAAAGTAACATAAAGTCTTCTTTCAGCAAAATACCCTATCTACGATATTTAAGGTTACTTCCCCTTCATGTCCCATAAGTTTGGGACGCCCGGTATACAAGAATTCCTCGTTTAAAGGTATTAGATTATCATCATTCATTACTACAAATCGATCTAGCTTCGGTAACATTGCAAACTCGTTAACTCTAGATTCTTCTAGTTTCTGGATTAACTCACCAAGATAGTCAGCAATTTTTGATATGCTCAGCGAATTCTCAGCAGACCCTTCCGTGTCATCTGACATCAATCTCATAGAGGCTTGCATGTTCCTTATTAATATATCAGTAGGCTTCGAAGCTCCCATAAGAGGCTTATGAACGAATGGCGATGATGTAACCGGGTTAAAATGTTTAGGGAGCTTTGGCACTTCTGGAACGTTACTGATAAACGTCTCAGATTTATTATACGTTTCGTTATTTTTGGCGATATTGTGCAAGCTTTTTTTCTCGAAGTTTTTGCCAATTGGATTGTTTATGTTGAGATTTTCAGAGTTAGCGCGCGCTTGGCGCACTGGAACGCAGTCCAGTGTTTCATCTATTTTGTATTTGTTCATATCGGGTGCGACTGGTTCGAGTGGTGTTAGTGAAGACACTGAAATTATTTAAAACCAATGTGGGGTTAAAATTTAAATTTTATTTAAATTTAAATTTAAATAATACGTTCTTGTACCAACTATGCTCAAAATCCATTTTTAAGTAGAATGCATAGAACATAATAACTAAAGCTTCATATTTTTCACACTAGGAATGTTTTAAGGTGTGAGGTAGGTAGTGTGCTGAAAGATGTTAATTAGTGTCATGTTTAATCATATCATAACGCATCTTCATATCACTTTTTATTGAGTACACACACACACACACACACACACACACACACACACACACACACACACACACACACACACACACACACACACACACACACACACACACACATGAGCACGCGCAAAATTACATACAAGCATCATTATACAAATTATAATGTAAATCCGTTATTGGCTGTCTGAAATTAAAGTTTCTTGTATACTATTTCTAGGAGCTTTGGATTTAGTACAACGAATAAATAAATAGACAAGGACAGAACATATTATAACGCCACGTTAGCTAAAAAAGTGATTTTGATATTCGGTAAGTCCTTTTTCCAAAAACAGTCCCGCGACAGGCAGGTAATTTTGAACAAGATAATGTTGACTGACATAATCATAATTTGTTTTGTACAGTTTTCACTAAATAAATATTTTTCACAGTGGTCTGAAAATCGAATATTAATTTTATTAAAAAAAATAGAGATAATCATATTATTAACAAAGATAAACTAGCTGTTCTCACAGTGAGGCTCGCCAACGTAGTATATTTTTAGAGGTGCTAGATTATGTCGAATGGCAAATTAAAAAACGTATGAAAATCTAATGTAAGTATAACACAAAAATATTAATTTTGTTTAAAAAAAATAGCAGTAATCATAATATTTATACTAGAAACATAGATAAACTCGCAGTTCTCACAGTGAGTCTCGCCAACGTAGTATTTTTAATAGGGCAACATTGTACGCTAGTATAACAAAGTCCCAAGCGACGTGCTAGTAAATGTCGATTGGCAAATTGAAAAACATAAATAGACAAAAACTGTTTCATTAAACTTATTAAAAAGTATCAGATTATTTAGATAAAAAGCTTGGGATGAATCTGTATTAACACGACTCGATATTAGCAAGGATTATACAAAAAAGCGTTAATATCAAGCTAGTTTCTTGCCGGATTCTTCTTGAACTGGGGTTAGGAAAAACCAGCACAAAGATTTACCTAGCATGGTATGAATGCGATTCAAAATGACCCTTGTGTTTTTATTGATAAAATATGTTTTATTTTGTCTGTAAATGCTCACCTTCAGTGATACTAGGCATGTTAGATAACATCGCAGATCTGTCTGGGCTGTTCGTGTCACCGAGTATCTTTCCGAACTCCAGGCATCTGTGTTTGAAATAGGCACCAACTGACACATCATTCTCTCTGTAACATGGAAACGTTAAAGGTAATATTAGTTACTTAGATTGATTTCGTTTATAAAGAACTAGCGACCCGCCCCCGCTTCGCACGGGTGCAATTCTGATACGAAATATACTACAGAATGTCTACAACAAATATATAATAATAAGAATATATACAACGTTATCTAAGAGAATAACATAACCTAAGAGATAGACATATTAGGTTAAAAGTCTTTTCGCATTATAGTATGTATGAACTTGTAATAAAATCTCTTTGGCTATACTATTTGTATCTGGCTGGTTTTGGTATCATTAAAAGTTTGAATTTTAAAGAACATAAATTCAAATTAGGAAAATGTGTGATTTTTATTTGTTTTTCGTACTATCAAGATGAGTGAATCTAATGAAGAAATTCCATACAAAATTCCATTAAAATTTTACTACAAAAAAGGTAAAAATGCAACGCAAGCCTCGAAAAAAAATTGCGATGTTTATGGACCTAGTGCAGTGTCTGTGAGAGTAGCACAAATTTGGTTTAAGCGTTTTCAATCGGGAAATTTTGATGTCAAAGATGCACGTTGCTCTGGTCGCCCTATTACGGATAAAATGGATGTCATTTTTGTGGAGCAAGATCGGCATATCAGTAGTTACGACGTAGCTGAAGAACTGGAAATTGATCACAAAACAGTTTTGGCGCATTTGAAAAAAACTGGGTAGGTACACAAAAAAGCTCGATATTTAGGTACCTCACGAGCTCACTGAAAGAAACCTAATGAACCATGTACTCATTTGTGATTCTTTATTACGACGTAATGAAACCGAACCATTTTTGAAGCTGATAACTGGTGATGAAAAGTGGATCACGTACGACAAGAACGTGCGAAATAGGTCGTGGTCAAAGGCCGGTCAGGCTTCACAGACTGTGGCGAAACCCGGATTAACTCGTGTGTGGTGGGATTGGAAGGGCATTATTCATTATGAGCTGTTACCACCAGGCAGGACCATCGATTCTGAACTCTACTACGAACAACTGATGAGATTAAAGCAAGAAGTTGAGAGAAAGCGGCCGGAATTAATCAACAGAAGGGGTGTGGTTTTTGATCATTATAACGCTAGACCTCATCATCTTTAGCCACTCAGCAAAAATTAAGAGAGTTTGGCCGGGAGGTGTTATTGCATCCGCCGTATAGTCCTGACCTTGCACCTTCAGATTTCCACCTGTATCGGTCTCTTCAGAATTCTTTAGGCAGTGTCAGGTTAACATCACGAGAGGACTGCCAAAACCACTTGTCGCGGTATTTTGATCAGAAGTCCCAACATTTCTATAGCAATGGGATCATGTCCCTACCTACAAGATGGCAAAAAGTTATCGAACAAAATGGTACCTACATACTTTAGTTAAATGTAAATAAACTATAAGAAACTCTTTCCCCAACCTTATACCATTGCGGACTTTTTTGTAGATCTTTTTAAGGTGTACAATACTGTAGTACATTATTTTGATCTATCCCTTGGGGTTCAGCCAACGTTTGCAACGTAAGCGAAAAACAATGTGTTTATTTACCACATCACATTAGAAACCTCTAAAATGGTCAGTGTTTTCTACTATATTATGCATGTATTATACATATAAACCTTTCTCTTGAACCACTTTATCTATTAAAAAAAACCGTATCAAAATCCGTTGCGTAGTTTTAATTAAAGATCTAAGCATACATAGGGACAGACAGACAGCGGGAAGCGACTTTGTTTTATACTATGTAGTGAAGATGATTATGAGAAAGTTTTATGAACCAGCTTGTCACCACGGGTTATCGTTTTCTAGGGCCGCCGCGCCGGTAGGATTACCCGCCACGCAAGTCTTAACGATGTCATTCGTCGGGCTCTTACCAGCGTACACGTACCAGCTGTTCTCGAACCGAACGGTCTGATACGTGATGATGGTAAGAGTCCTGATAGTATGACTCTTGTCTCTTGAGAGATAGGTAGGCCATTAATGTAAGAGGCCATTGTTTTTGTTCACAACGTGGCAATGCCGCCAGTGTCTTGGGAATGCTGCCCTCTGGCAGTGATCTGGATCAGTTGAGCTATCTATAGATCGTTTTAAACGGTCCTTAGATAGCGCAACTGTTTCACATGTATTTTATATTATTCTGTATTTTGTAATTATTTTTGTAAATACATATGTATAGTAACTAAACAATTTATGAACCTGTTTATTAGTTTATTTACAACGGGTATAATTTTATTTTAAACAATCCAACTACATTTCGGCTCCGATTGCGTTTCTATAATTATCCAAAAACATAATGGAAATCCTCCTCTTGAAATCGATAAACGATATATCGGTATAATCGTGCAAAACCCTACTCTTACGTTCCCACTCGTTTTGAGCGATGGAACGAATGATCGATATTACTTTTTACACTCGATTTCGTAAGCCTCTACAGCTGACGTTACGATAATTTGAACTTGACTACGGAACCGAACGAACGTACATTTCAAATTCATTGTTTCGATATAATTATGTAGGTATCGAAATTGGGTCTCAGAGACGCCCTGTTATCCCCATGAACAACTGTACGAAACAGAGAACAGATCAACGAAAGTTAATTAATATCGCATTTACAAATTTTGATACCGTTATCGTAATTGGTCAAATTAAAACGCGCACAGGTGCATTGCCTAAATCTTTATATATAAAAATCATGTTTGTCCGGGATAAACTCTAAACTACTTAATAATTTTTTATGAAATTTGGGTTACTGTGTGTAATTTGGTCAAACTTAAAAGATGGTTTTTATCTCGAATTTTTTTATTGTAAAGTAAATGTTTTCCTACAATAAGTTCCAAAAGTTTCTAACAGATGGCAGTGTAAATTAACTTCAACAGAACTACTGGGCCACAACAATGCGTGTCCAGGTCAGAGTTAATACAGAATAAAATAAAACATTATTTTGTTTAATTTCATTTGAATGAGTGTTCAAATTAAAGTATTTTTTTATTAATCTTCCACCTTTAATATTTTGTAATAACAAGAAGTCCAACTAAAACAGTGTTTTGGATAACTTCCCTAATCAATAAGTAGGACCCTACAGCTCAACCTAGCATGTATTTGGTTCATATAAGGTAAAATAATAAAATTTTCGCACAATATTCACATGACTGACCGGCCTGTTAGCTCAGTTGGTAGAAACTCTGGCTTCTGGGCTGTAGGTTGGGGGTTCGATTCTCTCCCAGGACAAACATTTGTGTGATGAACATAGGTGGTTGCTCGGTGTCTGGATGGTATCATACGTATGTATTTAAAATATGTGTTCTATCAGTCATCTAGTCACTATTATAATATACAGGGAATTCAGGAACTAGTATTTTAAGCCTGAAGAGAACGAGTTTCCGACCATGAAAATTAACAGTTGTGGGGGTACAAATCCTAAGAATTATTATTTTCAGATTTCCATACAAAAACATTCAAGAAATAAAATTGACAACCCTTATTATTTTGTCAACAATGTTTCTAAGTGCGTTACCTACTTACATACCTAGTTTCGCGTGAGTTCAAATTGTCTGCTAAGCTAGGCTAGATACCTAGGTTGGTGTATGCAAGTATCTTTTGACGTAGGTACCTACATTAAATACTGACTGCGGTATTCACATAAGCCATGTTGTTTCGTTTGTAGCACAAAACTAAGTGGATATTTATTCAGTAACTACCTACTAATCCAGCGGCTAATCTAATTACATATTCCGCTCTTGAAAAACAATGTTTTTAATTTTATGGTAAAAGAAGCAACTACTTAAGTAGATTACATACCGTTTATTGTCTTGTTCTAGGCGGATACATAAAATTTTGAAAATTGACAATAACAAACAACATTACACGATTAGTAGGTACCTATTCTAGGTACTACCTCCTAGGTATCTAACACAAAGCACTTATGATTGAGTTAAAAAAACACATGGTCACTCACAATGGTCACAATAATGGTTCAATGTGCCAATCTATGGTTCATGGTTTGGCGCGGCACCAACACTCAAAATCATATCGTGTCGCGTCGGTCGTATTCCTCATTACTGTAGGGTAGGACAGGACGTCATGATGATCACTCGAAACGGAATAACGAAACTCTTTACAGGAACTAGGAAGTTCACCGCACGACGTACAACAAATCACTGAGCAAAATTCAATTCACAGCAAAATAAAATCCTTTTTCTGAACCTATTTCTGAAAAAATAATAAATGTCGGCTTATTACAAAGGTAGACTATTTTTGGAATTAGCCGAGATTTATTATTTATTATGTGGATTTAACTCTTCTGATTGGTTGTCGGTTTTGTTTGACACCTTCTTTGAGACGGATAAAAAGCCGCGAAGTCACAGAGTCGCACAATGATATGGACAGATAAAACTATGAATTGAATTTCAATGAAGATCTACCTACCTATGTAATCTACCTACTTACGGAAAATTTTGGATAGATACCCAATGCTTTAAATTTTTTATGAAGATCCGAATCAAGTTGTTTTAATAACGAGTTGTGAACATGTTATCATCATCATCATCATAAACAATTCCTGTTTATTTGCAAATTTTTCAGATTTATTGTTGTTGACACATTTGACAGAAGAACAAACAAGATTCTTTTAAAAATACCAGCTGAACTCAACTAAAAAACTAAAATTGTCTTTCCTCTTAGAGGCATCACAATGTAGGCAACTTTAATGTTTGTGTTAATGCGTGAAATCATACTTCATTTTGAGGTCACGCTCAGAGTTCAATAAACACCTGATTTTAAGGATGTTACCATTTGTAGTAAGTGCAGTTTTGAAGCAAACTTTGCTGCTCATTTCTTCAATGAAAAACATTGAACTTATAAAAGTGGTAAAACATATGTTGTTCTCGAAAGTATCGAGAATCGGGCCACCTCGGCAAAACATACTAGTTCCAGACCACCCTGTATAAGCTATAAGTACTTAGTTTGTGGATAGATGGTGTTGTGCATTGTCCACCAATATTTTTTTTATTTTAGATATTTTTGCGAATACGAATACGTTTTCGCAAATACTCCATATATCTTTGATCGATAGTCGATATTCAAACTTTCAACAGTATTTTTAGCCTATAGTTATAATATTACTAAATTATGATACGATTACATTGATGATACTTACGACATATTTTCCACGAAGTAAGATTGATTTGTGTTCTGAACTGGTAAGGGAGCCTCTCGATTCACCAATGATGCCTCATCCGCGGTTAAATCTCTCTGAAATTTGTTTTAAATTTACATAATACCTATATTCTTGATAACAAGCTTGTGCCCGCGGCTTCGCTAGCAGAGAAACTTCGCTAGATTACATAATTTCTTTGCCCTTATCACACATCAACTGTCATCTAGATACTGACTGAATATAATAATAATGCCGGACATTTCACACAGCGTCACCTGGCCCCAAAGTAAGCAGAGCTTGTGTTATGGGTACCGCATGACTGATATATGTAGGTAATACTTAAATACTTTTTCTTTGTAAATATGTGTATAATATGTATGTACATACATATTATACACAGAAACACCCAGACCCGAGACAAATCATGCAGATCATACAAACATTTGTCCCGCGGCGAGAATCGAACCCGCAACTCCGGCATCTTAGCAGGACCTTGACACTCCGCTACAGAGGTCGTCAAATATAAATGGATGGATTGACACACATAATATCAAGAAAGTACCTACAGATATTATGTGTGTCAATCCATTCATATTTTCATTGACCTCTCTCAATTTTAGTGTTCATCCACATTCAATCGAACACTCTTCTCGTCCCATGACATTTATCTCTTTCTCGTCTACTTTTTATCAAAAAGGCCACCAGCGACCTAGTTGCAAAAAACAGTCCATGCACAAAGTACTCCATCGCTTATCTGTTGCTGCTGTCACTTTTAGACTTTCTCAAATTTCTAACTTTGACAGATTCATGGTGCCAAGTAGCAAAGTATATAGTATAAGTAATACGTGGTGATTCTAATTAGAAACACTGACCTGGGTTTAAATTTTCATTGCAAATTAGTAACTTTAAACAAATTTTTAACGTTTCATTGACTACTACGTATTAAAATAGATGTATCGTATATTATATTATTATATAATAAATATAAATAATGCCGGACATTTCACACGACAAACTAGCCGGACAACTAATTCTAAATAATAAAATATATTTTTTTTCAATTAGGGTTTTGTTCAATTTAATAATGGTTTTAGCATTATTAAATTGAACAAAACCCTAAAGCGAATTGAAAAATAAAAAAAAAATACTACATATTTAGACAAAAAGTAATTTGGTAGAGTAGCCTCTGTTATTGATTGCAGCATTGCAGCGACGCGGCATTGATTCAACCAATTTATTGAATTTTCAGGTTTCTAAAGGAATACTTCTCGTCTTTAAATGCACTGCAAAGTGCATGAATATTAGCAAGCGAATGCTAGACGATTTTCTCTATGTTGCCTGGTTAGCAGTGGTACTTTTCTAGCAATCCTTCCTAACAATTTTCCTTCAACCAACCGTCTACGAACTAGTTTAGTGGACACGTGTCGAGGATCGTCTTCTGAAAATACCTCTTTTTTTATAAAAAAATATCTTTTACAGGGGATTTTTTATAATAGGTACAATAAATTAGTAAATTGTGATATATAGTAACAGTAACTTATCGTAATGAGTAAGAAACGGCGGCAAAATGCACAATGTGATTGACATTTGCAAGAACTGTATTTAATTTAATTTTATATATTCAATTTTCGACGCAAGTCATACAAAGTTTCTAATTATTTGTTCACTCTGTCCTTACCATATAGATACATTTTGTTTCACTGATATTTCATTTTAATTTCGTTTTTGTTGTCAAAATATTGTTGCTTGTATTTAAACTAGAGATATTATTGTACATTGTGATTATTGTGAAGTAGTGAAAACAATTTTGACCTATTAAATGCTATAAAAATGTTAATTAGGTACTTAAGAAAAATATCAAGTGAGTAGGTTTTTCTAGATGACCACCACTGTATACAGGGAATTCAGGAACTAGTATTTTAAGCCTGAACGAGGAGATTCCGACCATGAAAATTAACAGTTGTGGGTGTACAAATCCTAAGAATTATTATTTTCAGATTTCCATACAAAAACATTCAAGAAATAAAATTGACAACCCTTATTATTTTGTCAACAATGTTTCTAAGTGCGTTACCTACCTACCTACATCGTTTCGCGTGAGTTCAAATTGCTTGCTAAGCTAGGCTAGATGTTGGTAGGTATCTATTGACGTAGGTACTTACATTACATACTGACTGTGGTATTCACACAAGCCATGGGGTTTCGTTTGTAGCACAAAACTAAGTAGATATTTATTTAGTAACTAGGTACTAACCTATTTATCCAGCAGCGGCTAATCCAATTACCTATTCGTCTCTTGCAAAACAATGTTTTTAATTTTAAAGTAAAAGAAGCAACAACTTAGGTACCTAGATTACATACCGTTTAATGTCTTGTCTGAGTTAAGTAGGCCGATCCGTAAAATTTTGAAAATTGACAATAACAAACACCACTTTACCCGATTAGTAGGTACCAATTCTAGGTACTACTTAGCTATCCAACACAAACCACTTATGATTGAGTTAAAAAAACACATGGTTACTCGTAACAATCACACACAATGGTCACATGAATGGTTCAATGTGCCAAGCATTGTCCATAGTTCGACGCAGCACCAACACACAAACACACACACAAAACACACCTCATTACTGTAGGGTAGGAGGACGTCATGATGATAACTCGAAACGGAACTCGTAAACAGGAACTAGGAACTTCCTAGTAGGAAGTTGACAGCACGACGTACAACAAATCACTGAGCAAAAATCAATTCAAAAGCAAAAGAAGATCCTTTGAAATTGCCGACAATTTTTTAGGGTTCATTTTTGATGTGAAAATTCAAACCTATCACAATGATGACATTCATGTTGGTAAATACTACTTTGGTTCTTAGTGAAGTTATTTTGCTTAGTTTATTCTGTAGTCATGCCACTGCTTCTTTCTTTGTCACTGAATCCTTTAACCACTCTAGTTCTGTCACCATTAATCACTAGACTCATGTTAAGGCTACATACAGCAAAAAACCAGTAACAAAACAAATTAATTCAGCACAAAGTTACCAAGAAAAAACCAATGACAGAATAAATAAATAAATTAATGAATAAAATAAATAAAGTCTTAATCGGAACAACGACTAAAAATAAATACCTACGGAACCAATTTCTGACAAAATAATAAATGCCGGCTTATTACAAAGGTAGACTATTTTTGGAATTGCCGAGATTTATTATTTATTATGTGGATTGAACTCTTCTGATTGGTTGTCGGTTTTGTTTGATACATTGATAAAAAGCCGCGAAGTCACAGAGTCGCACAATGAGGTGGACAGATAAAACTATGGGAAAATATGGGATAGACAAGATTTTTCATAGAAATTCAAATTATTAGATACCTAGCTTAGAAATGTTAATAAGAAATCTATCTACCTACCTAGAACAATGTTATAGGTTGGGTACCTAATGCTTTGAATTTCTATGAAGATCTACCTACCTATGTATTCTACCTACTTACGAAAAATGATGGTTAGATACCTACCTACCCAATGCTTTAAATTTCTATGAAGATCCAAATCAAGTTGTTTTAATAAAGAGTTGTGAACATGTTTTCATCATCATCATCATAAAAAATCCTGTTTACTTTCAAATTTTTGTTTGTCAACAAAAATTAAATGAATAAATCCGAAAATTTGATAGAAGAATAAACAAGATTTTTACAAAAATTGCAGCTGATCTCAACAAGAACAAAAAAATTTACTTTCTTCTCAGAGGCATCACAATGTAGGCAACTTTTATGTTTGTGTTGCGTGAACACAAATAAACAATAAACAATACTTAATTTTGGGGTCACGCTCTGAGTTCAATAAACAGCTGATTTTAGGGCCGTTACCATTTGTAGTAAGTGCAGTTTTGAAGCAAACTTTGCTGCTCATTTCTTCAATTAAAAACTTATAAAAGAGGTAAAACATATGTTGTTCTCGAAAATATCGAGAATCGGCCCACCTCGGCATAACATACTAGTTCCGGGACACCCTGTATATGCCCATAACGTATGCTCAGCTTACTTGGGGGCTAGTAGATGCTGTGTGAAATGCCCGCCATTATTTATTTTTTACTAGCTGTTGCTCGCGACTTCGTCCGCAATTTTTTTTGTTTTTCATCTCCTTGCCAAATTTTATTGATAAGTTTAAAACCAATCACTCCTACCACCCATTAAAAAGTTTCCATACAAACATTCACATCCCATTTTACCCCTTTGTTACAGTTATTTTGTTAAATCCTGAATCTCCTGTCCATTTATTTTGCATTTTATTTATTCATATCAAGTTTCAAGCAAATCGCACCACATGTTAAAAAGTTTAATACATTCGTTTCCACTCTTTTTCACCCTCTTAGGGATTAAATTTCAAAAAATCCCGCCTTAGTGGGTGGTTTTTAGGAAGCTACCTTCCAAATCTCAGCTTTCTAGCTTCAGCAGTTTCGGCTCCGCGATGATGAATCAGTCAGTCAGTCAGAAGAAGAAACTAACAAACTATATCAGCAAGACTAAGAATATTGTTAAATTAATGAAATGAAATACCTTGTACCTTAGAATGAAATGAGTAATTTGAAGCAATAGAATGTCTCATAATATCCTGTACTTCATTAGTTTGTTTGTCCATCTGGTTTGTGATGTTATCCAGAGCTATAGAGTGGCGGCCCATTAGCGGTATATCATCAGCTCCGGTAGACCGTCCTGTCATCTCACCAGGGTTGAAGGTAGTCTAAAAAAAATACATGTTCATGTTTTATTAGCCTATTAAAATTCAATTGGCAATGTTTCATGTTCTATTAGTCTTTTTGAAAATTCTTTTTATTTGGCATTTAGGTTACATGAATTTATAACTAGCTGCTGCCCGCGGCTTAGCATGCATGGTACCTACATAAAAGTAGCCTATGTTCTTCTCCAAGGTTCCATCTATCTCTATACTATAATTCATCAAAATCAGTTCAACAGTTTAGGTGTGAAAACGTAACAAACAGACAGACAAAATTTACTTTCGGATTTATAATATTAATTAGATAATGCTTGATATAACAATTGTGCGTGTAGGTATTATCTATCAAATGTTTTTTTAATGCAGTAATGTATGTATAGTTTTGAAATACCTGTGTACATACATACCTAACTATGATTAAGTTTTTAATAGTTTAAATACGTTTTGTTAATCCTGTACCTACGATTAAGCCTTTATTTACTTATATTTTTGTGTTCTCATGTAAGTGAATTTATTTGTATTAGAAAATAAATAATCTTAAACCTAAACTGTTTTATTTATTTATTTAGGTTCACCAACAATTTCTTCATAATTTTAAGCCACATGAGAAACATTTTACAGGTAAGTAATCAAAGGCATGCACCAAAAATGTTCTGTGTCTGAGTGTTATATTAAATATGTATTACTTGTATAGTAGGTATATAAGTAATCTCTATGTCAAAAAAATATTAGCTTACTGATTGACTCAATGATTCAATCCCGATTCCTGATTCACCAAAACCTGAAAATATACACAGGTAAGTATGCACCTACCCTACATACACATACAAAATAATGTACAAATGATCAGAATCATTAGATCTGAAAAATTACACTTCCTAGAACTGCACCAAAACATGGTACTTACCTATTTGTCGGTGCTTACCTAGTAAATTATTGTTGATCTATGATGGGGTGATATATCTACCTACTATAAGTAAAGTTACATACCATCAACTCTTTCCAAATCCAAAATGCCTGATGATGATTCATAGTGGTTTGTAGACTTACTCAGACTCGCCTGGATTGCTAAACTGCAACAGTAATATACCGAGCTTTAAGTACTTACTTACTATTATCAAATACATAAGTAAACCGATATGTAATGTAATAATGCTAATATTATATTAGCTAGTTAGGTACTTACTTAGATGACCTCTGTGGCGCAATAGGCTAAGGTCCGGCTGAGACGCAGAAAGTTGCGGGTTCGATTCCCGCCGCGAGACAAAAGTTTGTATGATCTGCAAGTATTTGTCTCGGGTCTGGGTGTTTCTATGTATACTATGTATAACAAAAAAAAAGAAATTATAATAAGTAGTATATCAGTCATGTGGTACCCATAACACAAGCTCTGCTTACTTTGGGGCAAGATGATGCTGTGTGAAATGTTCGGCATTATTACTATGAGAATTCTGAGGCATATATATTGAATTTTATAGCTGACTTTATGAGTCTATCATTAGTATCATCTGGTACTAGTACTCACTCATCAATTGAGGCTTATAGCTAGCAGAAAACTAAGTTTATTTTGTCTTGATTACCTGTGAGCTTCCTCATTCAGCAGTAGACGTCGAGGAACAGTAAACGATTTATCTTCGGCCAAGTTTATCAACCGTCGTATTTTGTTAGGCGTCAAAGGGTTATCCATCGTTTCAATAAAATTAAACCAACGAGAACACTGAAGCAACGTAGTAAATAAAACAACCAAATTATTATAATCTTTCCTTCCCTCTTGAGCACTCAGTGTTTATAATTTTATCGTTATTTCAAAATATTTTGAACTAACCACTTCGTGTCATTTAAATCAATGTTAAATGTCAATGTCAGTTTCGCTTGATTTCTTTTGACATTGCTAACACTGATATTCTAAGACACTTACCAATCAATTATTTATTAACAAACACAATAAATACATACATAATAATTACGTTTTAAAAACTAAAAAGAAAACCGACTTCATTGAATCAATTTTTTTAAGTAAAGGAAAGTAGATGTATTTTGTTTATATTAATGGGTAGGCTAAAATGAGACAGCGAGGTTTCGGAGTAAACGAAAGTTTCATCGATGTACACAATTTTTAGATTTGTTGATTTTTTTAAAAACACTCGACCGATTCCGTTAATAAATAAATAATCCCAGACATTTCACAACATCATTTGGCCCCAAACTAAGCAGAGCTTGTTTTATGGTTACCACATGACTGATATACTACTTATATACTTGTTTTTTTTTTGTAAATACATACATATTATACATAGAAACACGCAACATTTGTCCCACGGCGTGAATCGAACCCGCAACCTTCTGCGTCTCAGCCAGACCTTAGCCCACTGCACCACAGAGATTGTCGATAAAATTTAAATGGGACCAACTGGGATGTTTGAAACAAAAATGTAATTTTCCAAATCGGTTCAGGCGTCTTTGGTTGCACTCCGGGAGTGCCGACAGAAGTGAAAACTTATTTTGGCGCGTTAGAGTTTAGTAATAAATCACTTCAAAATCAGTAATTATGGCGACTGCCAATCAAATACTAAACGAACACAGATGATGCAATATTTTTTGTACAGAATGTAGATAATATATCAAAGAACCTAACTCAGTAAACTTCTCCTTACAAAAGTAGACTGTAAACATGTGAATTAAGGTTTATAATTAAATAGGGCGAGCGCGGCAGCCGGCTGCGTCTCGGCCCAGACGGTAACGGTGTCGAATCCAGAGGTTTTACCTCATCTAAAAATATGCGTACCGCGCTAAAAGAAGTCTTTACTTCAAGAGATTCAGACGAATTGAGAACCTCCTCATTTTTTGAAGTCGGTTAAAAAGACTTATCGCGGATTCCTCGTTTATCAGAAATAACATAGCACTAATTCATTCAATGCAAGTTTTATTCGGAAATCTTTATTAATTTTAATCAATAAATTGTGACTTCATAGCAAAAGTCATGGACAGTTGAAAATTATAGGTGTATAATATGTTGCAATGTGATTTGAACGAAGAAATCACGAAAAAGTTCTAGACTAAACTTTATAATCACTTGACACTGCCAAAATTGTCAACAAGACTGATGTCAGAAGGAAGAAGGAAGAAAAGAAGTAGACCAGTAGACTTATCGCGGGAGATTTCAAACATTCATAACACAAACTATAGGATGTGTTTTGCAATATTACATCATCTCAGCATATGGTATTGATTTGGATTCATTATTACGGAATTTGACATAGGAAGAATATTTGTCACTCTATTTTCTGCTACTTAGGGCTTTACAAAAAAACCAAACAACGGAAAAATATATGTATTGATAAGATTTTAGCAGTGTTTCTTTTGCTTCCATTTACTATTAAAGCTTATGTACATAATACGAACTTGGGCTATTTAACGTTAAGATCATAGCTTATCAATATTAATATCATAATTAGCAAAATTAATAACCACAGTTACACCAAAGCAATAAGGTATACAACATAGGTACGTAATAAAAATAATTAACTAGAATTTGGCCCCGTAAGTGGTAAAGCATTAATTTCTTTATTCAGCCTGATTTGATCATTGATTGCTTTCCATGCATCTTCTTTCTCTTTCTTAGTAATAGGTCGTTTTTTCTGCTTAGCTGCTACCATTTTTTTATAAATATCAATACACTCAACATCCACTTGGTCGAGCTGTTTTTTCAAATTCAGTCTGATCATCTCTTGTTTGCAAAGTCCAATAAGGTTCTTAAGGTTTCTGCAGTTTTCTTTTCTCACTGCTGTCAACTCAGTCTGGCATTTTTTGATTTCAGCCAATATTTCATCATCCGCCGGGTTTGTCAAAGGAGGCAGGTCTTCTGGATCTAGTATACCTTGTTCTACCAACTCCTTTCTCAGACACTTCTCCAAGGTCAGCGAATTCTTGTAACTATTGTTAGTGTTTGTTAGTGGTTTCACTTTAACATCTGGAATTTCGTACGACATTGTATTTTCTTCCATCAGTGCAGAAACCAGCCTTTGGGTCAATGGACCTGTTATCATGTTCTCATTCGTCTTTTCCAACTTCTTACGGATGCTTGATGCATCAGGTGACAAAGAGGACTTTTTGTTGGGGTTTGCTGCATTCTGATCTTCACTCAAATGCTCATCAGCCCATACTTCAGAATAATGCCTTCCTAGTGGAGGAATCGGAGGTAACGTTGTATTACTGCTTTGAGTCATTAATGATTCTAAGAACTTAATATCATCCATTGTGACAGGAGCGCAGTAAGGCTCAACTGAGGTCCAAAATTTGTATGGAATATTGTTCTTGGGTAAAGTGAACTGTGATAGTTCTAACTTTACAGAATTATCAGAATTTCCAAGTTCATTCTGATAAGCATGAGATCCTGAGGAAGTATTAGAGAAGTTCTTGAACTTAGGCACTTTAGGTTGGTTGGAAAGTTTTGTATGGTCTTTAGACTTTATCAGTTTATCATCTTGAAATTTTCTTTTCACTGGATACTGCAACTGTTTGCCAGCAGCTTTACCTTTCTTTTCACGCTTCGATTCATTAGTGTCGATACTCTCAATTTCAGACTGAAAATATCTTATGCGTAGTGCTGTATTGCAAAGGAGTGACTCCAATTCAAGTTGAAGTGAGTCAAGTTCGTCCATACCAATGGTTTCATCAGCAGACCTGGCAGCAATAGCGGTAAAACGCGGTAAATGCACAGCATTATCTTGTATCTTCGTATAAGGTATTGGACACGTCTCCACTTTGGTTTTGCCAACTGATATAGCTCCAGGAATCTTAGCAGGTTTTGTGTACGGTGAAAGGCCCGGGCTTGAAGGCTTGCCATTGTCATGGCCCTTACTTGCCAGTCTCCCTTTACTGTTGTGATGCATCCTCTTCCCCATCATCTTAATTTATTCGAATATCCGCGCCAAAATGATGACACTAAGCTTTTGATCAAGATTATAAGCGATACAAAATATCGATGTTATCGTTTGAATCGTTTCCTTCCAGGCTCTTAAGTATTTAAGTTTTTCATGTTGTAGCTTTAAATTATTGTAGCACAATTATTAATATGAATCATAACCAACTAAAATACCCGAAATTGTATCAAATTAAAATCTACGCAAGATACGAAATTACCACAATAAATCAAAATGGCGGATTGATTCGATTTGATTCGCTCGCTTGTGTGTGCGTTTCGTTCGTTTCTGACTTCGGGGTGGGACACATCGGATCGGAACACAGACAGAGTAATTACTAAATGGAGGTGGGAAGGTGTCCTAGATTCAAAGTCTTTTTGGCCTTTTTATATCCACTATGTTTTATGGTCTGTTACAGCAAACTGTGATACTTGATTGAATTCATGGGCGATATATTATTCTCTGATATTTACTAGCTACAATTTGAGACCCCTCCATTTCCTCCCGTGGTTGTTGTAAAAGGTGACTAAGGGCACACACCGGGGGATTGAAAAGCAGCACCCCCGAGTACTTTACTCTAACACTACGGTCACCAATCCACCTCTCAAGCGTGGTGACTATGGCAAAACCCCCAAAAATTATGGATGCAGATAAAAGACGGCCCCAGTTCCCAGCAGTTCCGCGGAACAGGCCCAGCTACCAATCCTAACGATGGAACTGAGTCGCTAACTACTCACACATTAGCTTAGAGTGGCGCCACGTGCTATGGAGAAAGCTATTTTGGGTGTTTCACTACGTGATTAAATCCGCAACGAGGAAATCCGTAGAAGAACTAAAGTCACCGATATAGCACTAAAAATATGCAGGTTGAAGTGGCAATGGGCAGGCCAAACTAGCTTTATTTTAACTCAAAACGGGGTAATGTTCGCAGTAAAAGACTGAGAAAGAGGGTAGACCGTTTTGTCTGCCAATAACATCCACCCGCAAAGACTTCAGTTTATCTCTTGATCATGGCGCATGCAACTGTGCCGAAATATCGAGAAGCAAAAAACTCATATATCATGGTAAATATCCCGTTTTGAGTGAAAATTATGTGCAAAACCATGATAGTTTTAAAAGTTATATAGCTTTATTTTGGTTATTTTGCTAGCTAATTTGCAAAATAGCTCGCAGAACTGATAACCATTGGGAAATAAAAGTTCTCGAATGGCGACCAAGGACTGGAAAACGAAGCGTAGGACGACCTCCCACCCGATGGTATGACGACATTGTAAAGATTGCGGGAAGTCAGTGGATGGAGAGGGCTCAAAATCGTTCTTCCTGGAAATCAATTGGCCTTTGTTCAGCAGTAGACTTTTAAGGGCGGATGATAAGACATGATGACCCCTAAAATATATATTTTCAAAATATTAATTTCATAACTTTCATAACATAACTTAGGGGCCAGGCTAATATGTACTACAGTGCATTATTACTACGATAAGACAAATAGTCTGCGATTTGTTTTTTTTATTTGGTCTACTAGTCGTTCGTCAAGTTTTTGTAACGTGCGGTAAAGAAATAATTTCATTCTAAAAGGGCGGTAACGCTGGTCAAGCCAAATCGGTAGTACTAACTGAAGGGATTTGCCTTGGCATTTGGTTGGTCTGACATCTGCAACGTTGTTGGGATTGGATTGCTTGTCAGAGTTCTAATTTCCAGTCCAGGGCCGTGTGGATCTAGATCTAAGTGCGATCACTTTAAGCCTTTTAAATTTTACTACTTAATTTTCTTCTATCGATGCTTTGTGATAATAATAAATATATAAATGCCCTATCTTGTCTATCTTACGAAGAAACTGAGAAGTTGTTGGTTGTAGTAAGGTAGGTAATGTTTTTAAACTTTCTACCTACCATTATGTTTAGATTAGATTTCCGCTTTGTTTGTCTTTTACATAAACTTGTATCACCGTTTATATTGTAACTTTGTTTTTTTTAATTGTATCACTTAAGTTTACAGATTTCTTGTTTGTTTACATACCTATATGTTAATATTATTAGTTCTATCCAGCTCGAGACATAGGTTCTCCTAGTTCGGGCATATTGTAACCAGTTACCTCATTATAGTTACATAATTTTTGACGACCTCTGTGGCGCAGTTGGCTAAGGTTCGGCTGAGACGCAGAAGGTTGCGGGTTCGATTCCCGCCGCGGGACAAATGTTTGTATGATCTGCAAGTATTTTTCTCGGGTCTGGGTGTGTCTATGTATAATATGTATGTATTTACAAAAAAAAAGTATATAAGTAGTATATCAGTCATGTGGTACCCATAACACAAGCTTTGTTTACATTGGGGCCAGATGATGCTGTGTGTAATGTCTGAGATTATTTATTTATTTATTATAATATTATTATTCCTGTTGTAACCCTTAGCTCTAAGTTAACGAATAAAGATTTATTATTAATAATTTTATTTATTTATAAATAAAAAATTCCGTACATTTCCCGCAGCATCATCTGGCCCCAAAGAAAGTAAGCAGAGCTTGTGTTATAGGTGCTACGTGATATGACTGATATACTTTTTTGTAAATACATACATATTATAAATAAAAACACCTAAACCCGAGACAAATATTTGCAGATCATACAAACATTATTGCCCCACGGAGGGAATCAAACCCGCAAGCTTCTGCGTCTCAGATGTACCTTAGTCCACTGCGCCACAGAGGTCGCCAATAATACTAATTAATGCCTCTATAATCCGTTTCATTAAGTGTAAAAGAAATATAGGTACTAGGTAGGTAAGTATTTAATACCTTTAAAACGAGCAATTCTTGTATATTATTATGTTGTATACTTGCTGTTGCACGCGACTTCGTCCGCGTGAATATCAGTTATCGCGGTTGGATAAATATTATTACTATGTCCTTCCTAGAGGTTTTAGCTTATTCTATACAATTACAGCAAAGGTACTTTACAGCCTCCTTGATAAATAACTAGGTAAGTACATTAAGCTTAATGATGCTCAATTCGGCATTAGAGCTGGACTGTCAACCGAAAGTGTTATTTTTGCCCTCAAGGAACTGTCAGGAACCAGAGAAAAACACCAGTGTTTGAATGCTTTCTTGACTTATCAAAGGCATTTGATTTAGTGTCATATCGGGTACTGTGGAACAAGCTAACAGCCACTGGGACACCACATAAGCTAGTAAACTTGTTTAAACACTGGTACGCAAATCAAGAAAACTGTGTAAGGTGGTCTGGTGAAGTTTCGGACGCGTACAGGTTGGAATGCGGAGTGCGGCAGGGGGGAATAACTTCACCGAGGCTTTTCTGCCTGTGCGTGGACGAGCTCATTGGTAGACTGAGCAGCATGCATGCGGGGTGCTCTGTTGATGGCCAAATGATCAACAATATTAGCTACGCGGATGACATGGTGCTGCTGAGCCCGTCGGTGTGTGCGTTGAGGAGGCTGTTGTGTGTTTGTGAAGACTGCTAAAAGACACGGGCTCAAATATAATACTCTTAGTATTATAATATATACTCTTAATATATAATATATATTAGTATTATAAAGCGAATTGATAGTCTTCACAGCAGGCAGCCGCCCCTTCAGCTACATTCCACCAGTTCACCTTGGAGGTAGCGAGGTTGTCCCAATTTAGGTATCTAGGTCATGTGGTCACTGCCGACCTAAAAGATAACTATGATATAGAGAGGGAGCGTAGGGCGTTGGCGATAAGAGGAAATATGCTGATCCGCAGGTTCACTCATTGCTCAGTGCATGTGAAGGTGGCACTGTCAGTCTTACTGTCAGTCGTTTTATACCGGTGGCCTGTGGGTCACCTACACGAAAAAAACCATCAGCGCCTTATGTGTCCTTTATGATAATCTGTTTAGAGCAACGTTGGGGTTACCTAGATTCTGTACTGCTTCGGGCATGTTTGCCGATGCTCATGTGCAGGACTTTCATGCAATCATGAGAAAAAAATGGGTCAATTAAAAACAGAATACTTGGTAGTCCAATAGGATTTTTGGGGCTCTTGCATGCAAAGTTTTTGAGTGTCAGCCCTGATTAACACTTTTGCTCGGCAAATCTATTATAGTAATTAAGGTGGTATTTAGGTTAGTAGGAATAGTTTTTAACATTTAATTTAATTTATATTACCTACTGTGTTATTGATCAATGATTTTATTTTATTTTTACTTTTATATTGATTTTATGTGCAATGGATCTCAGTTATCTGAATAAATAAATATTATTATTATTATTATTACCTATACTAAATTTCGTCAAAATAGGCTTACTAGTTTAGCCGGGAAAACGTTACAGATAGACAGACAGGCATAGTTACTTCTGTGCACATGAATCGGAACCCGTCTTTTTAGGTTCTACAACATGAAGGTTTTCTCACGATGTTTTCCCGCACCATTTGAAAGTACACACTGAATCACTGGGCACATAAATTTCTTGATCAGAAAAATTCTATGATTGACGAAAGGATTCGAACTTACGACCTTAGGATCGGAAGGCGAGGCCACTACCATTAGACCACCAGTGCACCTCGTAATCTAACCTAGAATCTACTGGTAATCGAACATTATATACCGAATCTTTTCGAGTTCGGACAAAAATATGTAAGCTAATGATATTTGAGATACTTAATTGAACTTAATAGCGCCCCCGTATCGCCACAAATATGAAATTAACAATGCTCGAAGAAAACGACTAGGATTTAAAATTTCTTATTTTCTTATATTAACATCAATAAAACAAAGCATTATATAATATTAAACTAACCGCAAATCTCGCGCCTAGTTTGAGACTGGTACATCCACCCGATGTACCAGTCTCAAACCAAATAAGGACAAATTTTCACTATAACATTTTGTGTTGTATAAGCTAGATTTGCTGTTAGTTTAATTTTTATATTACGCCTTGTTTTATTGATGTTAATATAAGATAATAAGAAATCTTAAATCCTTTTGTTTTTATTTTTATTACACATAAAAGACAAAAAACTGGAATGTTCCCTATTTTGACCAGCCAGTCCCAGTAGTTGACATGTTTTGTTCCAAAAGTTGACCATTTTTTAAAAGTAGTTTATAAGGTCTACCCATGAGAGTTAGACCATTAAAACCAGGATAAATGAATCGAATAATATTTTGCCTCGTTATAAAACCCGCAAAAAAAAAAAACTACTTATTACGTATAAATAAAATCAAAAGATAAAACTATTTACGTTTGCGTTACGTCAAGCTGGTACCGATGAATTGCCTATGTGCCTATAGAATACACGAGAGGTAAGCCATCCTTTCGGTGACTTATCAATGCACCAACCCTCGGAATATTTCTTGCCATTTCTGTAGGTATTCTCTCATATGGGTAAATAACCAGCCCTAACACTAAGTAAGTTCCTAACACTGTAATGCTTTCTGCTTAATGCTCATAAAGGTTTTCCATGCCTTTTGGCCCAACACGATGTCTGAGGAAGGACATAATTTAAAGATAAAGCCAGATTCATCACCACTCAATATTCTATCAGGTTTTTCTAGTATGTCTTGTGCGTTTTCAGTCTTTAAAAACTCCTCTTATTCTGCGTGCCGTTTTCTTATTCTTTCCTGGGTTACTTTATTTCTTGTGGAGTTTATAGCTTAAATGTCGCTTTGCAACCTCTGGGTTTCTTTTCATGAAATTATCAATTCATTTCTGACTTGGAATTCCGTCCTTGAAGGGAGTTCGGAGATTGTCTGTTGTTATTATTTTGGTGACTGTTTCTATTAATTGCTTCTTTTTGATAGGGATTCCTTTTTTAGTCATTGCATTTATCTTCAGACTTAGCAATCGTTCTTCATCAGGTGTTAACATTGTTGGCGGCCCCCCTTTATTCTTTGTATCGGGTTTCTCATATTTAACATATTGATAATTGAATTGATGAGTTGAATGGGGAATTTCATATTTGCAGCATGTTTCTCTAGTTTTATTTCATTAATTGCTTCATAAACATCCACCACACTAAACTGAAAGAATTTCTTTTTTTCAGCATATTTAATCTAAAACGTACAAAAAACGTATTTTAAAAAAGCTGGTCAATCACAGGAACATTTTACATTTCTTAAGTAATCCCGATGTCAAACCACTGGTCAACGAATGGAAATAACGCGATTCAAACCATAAATACTCAAGTTGTGTCATTAAACATACCAAAGCTGTGAAATAACAAAAAAAAGCAAGAAATATATAATAACCACGGGCCCCAGTCGTTGACCAATTGGTCATTCATAGGAACATCGAGACAAATCATGTGCCTGTAGTTAACCAGTTCAAAAAACTAGAGAAATATAGTGGTTAGACTGAAAATTACTTAAAAATCATAAAAATAAACTTAACATCGTTACAAAAATCCATAATTAGAATGAAGTTCATTAATAAAAAAACCAATAAGAAATAAAATAGTCTCACCTGACGAATCACGTGCATTACTTTAATGGCGTCCGAATGAGAAGTGTCAGTAACAAGCGAAAGTAAATCGAAATTGTAGGCTACACTGTTTGTCTTATTTCAACGGCAAGGTGGTTGGTTGATCTGTTTTAGATGATTTAACAATGTAGCCAACATAAAGAAAACCCATAAGGTCGGGAAATCTTAATATAAACACTCAATGCCGCAAGTGGTCAACAACCGGTGTCTGGTCAACTACAGGCTCGACCATCCTGAGTTTAGAGTGCACATATTACCCATACTTATTTATGCAGTGAAACATCTTGAATCTTGATCTGAGATTGGGTAAAGTTATCTGTTTGTAATGTTTGATAATAAATTGATTTGAAATCTCCACGTAAAAATGAAATACCTTCAAATCGATCCGAAAAATTACTTTAATATATTAGGCTCGCGTACCGAATAATATGATCTTCAGCTTTGGAAAAATCGGATCGGATCGGATCGATTCCACGATTACAATTTTCATTCCATCACTTTTTACATTTTGTAATGTGTGTGAGTGAGTGGTGTGGTTCAGCAATTCTTGTTTCGTGCCTTCTTCACGTTATTTATATAGTGTGAAGTTCTTCATCTAATCAAAATTCGTTGTTGATACAAAACAAACGGGATGTAGTAGCAGTGAAATATTACAGATGATATGAAAATAAAGAATGCTCCTCTTGAATTAAGCAGGCTCCTGAGCCTCTTCAAAATGGGAGATGTAACACTTAAATGTCCTCTATGCTGCAATATGACATTTAGTTCAAAAGACTTATTAATTGAACATCTTAGTAGCACGATTGGAAACTTATTCTGTCCTATTTGCACCAGTAAATGGCCATCGGTAATCCAGCTTATTGAGCATTTGAGTCAGGCTAATTGTATGCAAACACCGACAGTACATTTGCAACATGATCAAATCAGAACTATAATTCTTGAGGAAACATCCCAAAACGAGAATAATAAACATCAATTAGAAGATTCAAATCTACTGGAACTCAAAAATGGTAAGGAAGTAGCTTGAATCAAGTCGGAAAAGTGAAACATCATAGTTATTTATAAGTGCCTACAGGTGCTTTCATATACCGACTTATTTTATAGCTTACCAGCTCGGTTATTAGCCCTATGATGGCTTTTGACCTTGAAGGGTCTCATTATGGCAGATATATTATTTAATTACAGGTGCTATCTCATCTGCTTTATCAGACCACAATGTAGATGTAAGTCACATGTACGAAGAACTGATGAAGCCAACTCATCGAACACCTTTGGAATTCCTGAAGGATGGTGAAAGCCAGTTTGTGATCCTCACAGAAGGGCATGAAGATACAGTTGTGACAAAACAGAACAATGATGGTACTATATCCTTGACTTCTGTAAAAGGTATTATGCTGAACTTTTTACAGAAATAAACAGTTATGGTAGGTAATCATTGAGACCTTCAAAATACTTTCTCACATGTACAATTTGCGTGACTTAAACAAGATTTTTTTATTGAAAGAAAACATAAGGTCACCTAGAGGCCATAATTCTAAATTAGTCCGTGCACCATCAAACACCAATACTGCACATAATTTTCTCACTAACAGAGTGGTTCATAACTGGAATCAGTTACCTGAAGAGGTTATTGCCGCTTCCTCACTTAATGCCTTCAAGAATAAACTTGACTACTGGTTGCAAAATAATAAACTGTCAACAATAAACCACTAAAGTGAAAAGTGAAACCATTTCAACACTGTGTGATATAGACACATCAGCATTAGCTGCTAGTCTATCAATAAATAAATAAACAAATAATTTCTGTCTCCCACAATACAGGGTCTATTGAAAATAATTTCGATTATGATTAGTTTTCTTTGAGAAATATATGATTTGTATTGTATTGTAATTATTAGTTATTGCATTTCTCAACTAAAATACCTTTTTCCTGGATGTTATAATGGATCATAAGTATGTGTATACAATTATATAAGCTGCTGCCCACGGCAACACATGCATGGTACCTACATAAAAAGTAGCCTATGTACTTCTCCAAGGTTGCATCTGTCTCTATACTAAAATTCATCAAAATCTGTTCTGCGGTCTAAAACATGTGAAAACACAACATACAGACAGACAGACAGAGTTACTTTCGCATTTATAATATTAGTAAGATTCTATCAGTTATCTGGTTCCCATTTTACAAGCTTTACTTAGTTTGGAGCTATGTGAATTGTCCATATATATTTTTTTTATTACTGGTTGACATTATATAATTTAATATTCTATAAGCTAATGTGTTTGCACATTGTTTTTAATTTTTTATTATTTAAATACCACCTAATTTTAAATGTAATAATTAATTGTTTTTGAATAAATAAATGAAATGCAATATTTATTCAATATATTAAATAGTCAACATTAATATTCATCAAATTAAATGATAAAAGCTCATCTCATAAACTACACGAACTTTGTCCTGAAAATACAGATAAACATGATAAAATTTATATAATTTTAGATATGAAGATGGAATCAGACAGTCAACTCTCCACTTCGGAACCGGAACCTGAAGAAAGCTCTGAAGGAATGTATAGTTGTAACACATGTGGAGTATCCTTCTCATCTGTTATAGAGCACATACAAAACTATCACAATGACCAGGATGTTGTCGTTGAGGTAGGTATTTTAGAAACCATGCTTTAGGGATGGTGGCATATTCTCAGATTTCTACTTAATCTGTACCTATAAAAGAGCTTAACCTGGCTGACTGATTCTGATTCATCATCGCTGAGCCGAAACTGCTGAAGCTCGAAAGCTGAAATTTGGAAGGTAGCTTTTCCTTTTACAGCAAAAGCACCCACTAAGGCGGGATTTTTTTAAATTCAACCCCTAAGAGGGTGAGAAGAAGTGAAATCGAATCTATGAAACTTTTTAACGCGTGGCGTGATTTACTTGATATGAATAAATAAAATGCAAAATAAAAGGACATGTATTTCAGGAATTTTTAAAATAACTCTAACAAAGGGGTAAAATGGGGTGTCAAAGTTTGTATGGAAACTTTTTAATGGGTGGTAAGTGTGATTGGTTTGAAACTTATCAATAAAATTTGGCAAGGAGATAAATTGCATCCTGGTGAAGAATTTTAGCTACAATTCCTTTAAAAAAAATGCGTACGAAGTCGGGAGCAACAGCTAGTCAGATATATACGATTTATCACCTGCGGCTTTGCCTCTCCCTCTACCTACTAACTTGTACTGATCGCCTCTACTTACAAACATGTAGGTGCTTTTTTAATAGATAGACTTTTCCAATTCTAACATCACTTTTCTAATAGCCGTAAGTACATTTAACTTTTAAAAGTATCATGGTTTTGCATATAATTTTCACTCAAAACGGGATATTTACCATGATATATGAAATGAGATGAACTGTTGACTAACAGTTTATCTCATGATCAAGGCGCATGTAACTGTGCCGAAATATCGGGAAACAGAAAAACTCATATTTATCATGGTAAATATCCCGTTTTTAGTGAAAATTATGATTAAGTACATTTATCGGAAAAAGCGTAAAGATTGTGATAAACTTGGTTGTAACTTTCAGGAACCGATGGATGAGACAGAAAATGAACCTATACAATACGCGCCAGCAGAAAGTGAAGAGTCTCATTCTGAGAAACAGATATCAAGAAGAGTGATCACAGAGATGGGAAACATTGTTGAGACACCGCTTAAGACAAAAAATGAAGCAACACATAATTGTTTGTATTTTAGTATATATCCTACAACTATCTTAATCAGACTAATTAATAGATGACTTTTATAGAAAGCTTACCATTGGCGCAGTCCGTAGTTTTGCAAGCATTATTGTACCAGGATAATAAGCTTGTACTAAAGTTATACTACCGACTATATCTAAGCCAAAGATTCATCTATTGCAGAGTTATTGAAACACAAGCATATTTTAATATAATAATATTAATAAAAACTTTTTTGAGAACACTAAAAAAATTAAGAAATATAAACCTAGTGCATACATCAATTAATAGTGTCAGTGACAACCTTTTAACTTACTGACTAATGATATGTAATATGAAATTACTATTAATACTTTGGTATGAGTCAGTGAAGCGCTTGTGGTCCAAAAATAATAATAAATATTAGTGGACAATGCACACCACACTATCGGCCTTACTTATAAACGCCTCTTAACTGAAACCCTGTTCAAGATTCGACCTGTCACTATTTGATACTATCTTACATAATTATGTTTGAAAAACCAATTAATTGAAAAAAAAATTGAGCCGATATAAAATTAATTTAATTACTTAATTCATTCATTAATTTCATAAATCGTAAAGAACACTGGAAAGTCACAGGAAAGCGAAATAAGAAATATACTTACTTGGATTACTTGGAAGACATAACGTATTTTTTCTAGCTATTCAACCGATTTTGATTAAATTTCTATGGGACCAGTCGGAAAGTATATCCTTTTGTCGTATATCCTAATGTCGGAGTTATAATATAACAATCATTTAAAATAACGAATCTCAATTCATTTTGATAAACACGGAATTTACTCTCGTATTATTAACGACACTGTTTCGATTCATGTAGAGAATCTTTATCAGGGTGAGTTTGATCCGCGGTCCGCTCGTTGCCGCTCGAGTTCACGGTTCGCAAACACCCTGATGAAGATTCTCTAGATGAATCGAACCAGTGTCGGTGACTCCATCGTCAAATTTTTTTTTCTTTAACCTATAGTATCCCACTGCTGGGCAAAGGTTTGCAGTGTCCTTTATCTTCCACTCTTTGCGCTCCAAGGCCACAGTTTGCCAATTTGGTTCGAATGCATCTAGATCGTCTCGCCATCATTTCCTGGGTCTGCCGCGTCGTCTCCGACTATTGGGCACCCACTGAGTGAAGAGCTTTGCCCAGCGTTCTGTAAAAAATCGACAAAATTAAAACCGTTAAAAGTTTTATGGCTTTATTTTCAATTTTTTTTTTTATTTTCAGCCTTCATAAGTATATGTACAAATTTGAGCCATATTTATCATAATAATAATTTAAAAACATAGAGAACATAAATAAAATAAAGAAATTAAAATATAGACTGCATCACATCACCACATCATTATTTAAACAGTGATTAATATTTGACAGAAGTTGAGAACCGTTTATATTATAAGTAAAGGCTAGGTATATAATGAACATAACTTAGTTGCACCTAACAGATAAGTCTAGTACCTAACCTTCTGCAAGGTCAGCCTTTGAGGACACGATAAACTGTCGGCATAGACTTGAACCGAGATCAACGGCTTGACTTGGCCTCCGAAGCAAGAAAGCGCTCAGATAGTATAAGATGAAAGTTAATAATAAATAATCCCGGACATTTCACACAGCATCATGTGGCCCCAAAGTAATCAGATCAGAGCTTGTGTTATGGGTACCACATGACTGATACACTACTTAAATATTTTATAATTTTTTTGTAAATACATATTATACATAGAAACACCCAGACCCGAGACAAATACTTGCAGATCATACAAACATCTGTCCCGCGGCGAGAATCGAATCCGCAATCTTCTGCGTCTCAGCCGGATCTTAGCCCACTGCGCCACAGAGGTCGTCAAATTCGTGTTTATTTTGTTACCCAATCGAATCATGACCATACCTAACCAGATCTTGGCTAAAGCTAGTCCATACTAATCTTATATCTTATAATAGCAGAGGAGAAAGAACAAGAGAAGCCAGCGGGTCCGGGATCCAAACGTTACATGCGGATGAACAATATGTGCGATAGCGTTATCAGGAACCTCAAGCAAAATGGTAACGAATCAAAATATTGTATACATAGTTTACGAGGTATTCAACATGATTTATGAGTGTTTCTATTTCCTAATATTCAGCAAAGTTTATCTCGTGATCATGGCGCATGCAAGTGTGCCGAAATATTAGGAAATAGACAAATCATTGTAAATAATAATAAAATGCCGGACATTTCACACAGCATCATCGGGCCCCAAAGTAAGCAGAGCTTGTGTTATGGGTACATGACTGATATACTACTTATATACTTTTTTTTTGTAAATAAATAGAAACACCCATACCCGAGACAAATACTTCAATTCATACAAACATTTGTCATGTGGTGAGAATCGAACCCGCAATCTTCTGCGTCTCAGCCGAACCTTAGCCCACTGCGCCATAGACTTCGTCGTTTTAGTGAAAATTATGTGAATTAGCATGATAGTTGACTTTATGGCTAAATTTCGTACACAAATGACCAATAAGTTGATTTGGAAAAGTTTTATTTACTTTACGTAAGTATTCAGAATTTTTTATTGAATAAAGTTATATTGAATTAAAAAACAAATATGTATATAAGTAGTATATAAGTCATGTGGTACCCATAGCACAAGCTCTGCTTACTTTGGGGCCAGATGATGGTGTGAAATGTCCGGCATTATAATTTATTTATCATTTTTTTTAATCTATAGTGTCCCACTGCTGGGCAAAGGTCTCCCCCTTTACCTTCCACTTTTTGCGCTCCAAGGCAACAGTTTGCCAATTTGGCTCGAATGCATCTAGATCGTCTCGCCATCTTTTCCTGCCGCGTCGTCTCCAACTATCGGGCACCCACTGAGTGATGAGCTTTGCCCAACGTTCTGAATGCATTCGAGTCACATGACCTGACCAGTCCCATTTCAAACGTGCAGTTCTCGTACCTACATCCGCTTTGCCCGTTTTCGATCGGATTTATTTATATATCTATCTTATAACAATTTAAATTCGCTAGTAGCTCATTATTTCTCTATGAAAATCAGAACAGACCGTTTCCTTCGCTAGTTAGTTATACATAATTTGGCGTCAAACGACACGACGATAGTCTGTCCTTGTCGTTTTAATGTCAATGAATAAAGATGACAACATATTAACCAGTGTTTGATTATAAAAGATAGACACATAGATTTTAATAAAAAACACTAAAAATCGTTACATATTATAAACGCGAATGTTTGTATGTATGGATGTTGGTTACTCTTTCACGCAAAAACTACTAATACTGAATTTTAATGAAACTTTATAATAATATAGCTTCATACATCAGAATAACACATAGGCTATAATTTATAAAGATAGGACCTTGGAGAAGAAAATAAGCTACTCGAAGTACTAATCCTGCGCAGACGAAGTTGCGGGCACCAGATTGTAATAAATAAATGTTGGTGGACACAACACAACATCATCTAGCCCCGAAGTAAGCATAGCTTGTGTTATGGTGACCAGATGACTGATAGAATACTTCAATATTTTTAAATACATAGGTACTTATACTACTAGTAATTATACTACTACTTTATAACATACTATGCATTGTAAAGATGTTTTCTTTCAATTACGTAGTAATGTTATCATTAATCACTACAAAACCGATCACAAAGGACGTATTTTTTGCTTAGAACCAAAACAGTGCAATAATGTTATATGAAATCTCATTGTTGCACTGCTTTTCATGATTGCACTGCTTTTTACTTTTTATTTAGGTATAAATTTACCACAGAGGTTTAATATCTCCCATTAAGTTTAATATAAAATGATCCAAAAGATACTGGCTGATAATAAAAATCGGCTGAAACCGGCTAAAACCGACTTGGTGAAAAAAAAAACAAATGGCGCGCATTTTGTACCATTGTAAAACTTTGATTCTTCATATTTTTAGTTTGAGTAGGTATATTTTATCACAGTAGGTAGATTGGTAGTTGAAAGAAAAGTAAATTACGCACCTTGCTAAAGAGAGTTATTAATGCACTCGTGTTAATTCAGTGCCCTCGCTGGCTCTCGGGCACCAACATAACACTCGTGCATTAGTAACTCACTTTGCGCTCAGTGCAACAATCTACTATTATTTGTTATTGTTTTCAGAAAAAACCGGCCCAAGTCACAAAGTGTTGATCAAAGAGATGTTGACGACAGATGGCGAGATGGTTAAATATTATCACTGCTTGTTTTGCAACATCAATGTTAACTCACTGAGTGATTTCAAAACCAGGACATGTAAAAGTTGTAAGTTCAGAATCATCATCATCATCATCATCATTACATCCAGTGGTTCACGACAACGCTGACTATATCGTTCGACCATCGAGCGGGTGGTCTGTCGCTTGGCCGTTGAGCATCCCTTGGCGACCACTCCGTTACCGCCTTTGTCCATCTCCTGTTATCCATTCTTGCCAAGTGTCCCGCCTATTTCCACTTCAACCTGGCGATTTGCAAGTTCAGAATAAAGTTACTCAATTTATGTTTAACTACCGTATACCCGCGGCTTTTTCAGTACGTAGATAAATAATAGTTGCATATATTTTATTCCAGAGGCCAATAGACATAGGCACACATTTGCACACAACACACAACACACTAAATACAGGAAAATAACAAGGCACATGGTAATAACATTAAAATTACGCTTATGTGTAAGCTTCAGCAGCAAACTGGCCCCGAGTCAGCTTGATGCCTACTGTTTTGGCAGTAGATGCTGCCAAAACAGTAGGCATCAAGCTGTCAAGGCCTGTCAAAAAATAACTTTGAAAATAAAAAAAAAGATTCCGACGGATTGAGAACCTCCTCTTTTGAAGTCGGTTCATATAGCTTAGAGGTTAAAAGATAAAGTTGTATTCAAAATATATAGAATATTAAAGGCCAGAATAATAAATGACTAAATTTTAATATGTAATGAAGATATTGTACATATTATTAAATAAATGTTATCATGTAAAATAGGCATAAATGTTGGTTGCTTGTTATGGATGCCCCATACATATGGATAGGGATTTTTGGTAATCAAGTTTAGTTCCATATATTTTAATCCAGATTGTTTTTTTTTACAACTGCCATGTGAAAAAAAAAAGAATCGGGATTAAAGTATATTGGAATGAGTGAGAAATATTTATCAATCGTTTTCGCTGTTTCAAAATTCGAAATAAAAATAAAATTTAAATTTTTATTTTCTTTTATTGTCTTGTAAATTCATCTAGTTAAAGAATAACAAACATATGACAAGAATGAATTAACATGTACCACAGTTTAGCTCTTGTTCCCCGCACTAGGTCTAAAAAGCCTGTACAGCAGAGTCACATCGACTCTCCAAACGGTCCTTATATACTTAACACTAAAGCTAATATTATAATTATACTACGTAAGTTGTAATCCTTCCAGAATATTGTGTTGGTGCAGAATAATAGTTCTATTAAACACTATCTTTTTTTGAATAAAAACTTTTTTAAGAACAAAGCACCTCAACCAATAAAATTAAAAAAAAAACTATAACTCACTAGTGAGTTATAGCAATGAAAAAGTCACAGTTTGATTATGGGTGTCATTCTGTGCCTGATTGCGGTGACCATAGAGCCACTTTATGAGCAAGTGTGTTGAAAAAAAAATATCCCAAATATATATATGTAACCATATTCAATAGACTAAGTAGTGTATTGAATATGGTTACATATATATATATACTACTAATATTATATTATATATTATATAAATGCGAAAGTTTGTATGTATGTTTGTTACTCTTTCACGCAAAAACTACTGAATGTATTTTAATGAAACTTTACAATAATATAGCTTATACATCAGAATAACACATAGGCTGTAAATTATAAAGATATTGTGTGAATTGTCCAAAATATAATGATAAGTGTCAAGTCAGTAGGTAATAATCCTGCGCAGACGAAGTCGCGGGCACCAGCTAGTGATAATATATTATGTAATATGTCTTGAATAAATTTATGTTTTTTATTTTCAGCTAAATATTCGTGTCTACAGTGTCCAGTTACATACGACAACGCAAAATCATTATGTGCACACATGAAGGTGCATAAAGTGAAGGCAACTGGTACGGACTATTTGTGTAAATTGATATATTGAGCGATTTAAGTGACCGGCTTCAAAGCATAGTTGGTGGTAGCTTTGCCTAAGCACACAATTTTGTGCGATGAACATACAAATAAATAAATAATGCCGGACATTTAATCCAGCCTCAAAGTAAGCAGAGCTTGTGTTACGGGTACCACATGACTGTTATACTTTTTATATACTTTTTTTGTAAATTCATTCAAATTCAGTATTATATATAGAAACACCCCAGACCCGAGACAAATACTTGCAGATCATATAAACATTTGTTCCGCGGCGGGAATCGAACCCGCAACCTTCTGCGCCGCAGCCGGGTATTGGCCCACTGCACCACAGAGGTCGTCAGATGTTTGTTCTGTGGCCGGGTGTTATAAAATAAGTACAAGTATGAATTAATGAATTGAAATTACTTATTGTACACTTTAAAAGTACATAATAAACAATTTGATGGTACCTTTCCATGCTTGCCAAGCCTTGGCAAACGTCCACAAGCACAAACGTGTAATGGTACCTTTCCATGCATGCTAAGCCTTGGCAAACGTCCACAAGCACAAACGTGTAAAGAGGGCGTTTGGCAGGCGTGAGCTTGTGGACGCTTGTCTCCGATCCGGTCTAGTGTCGGTTTTTTGACACAGATCAAAAGGCGCTTGCGGCAAGCGCTTGCAACCCATTCACACGTTGGTGCTAGTTTAGTGATCGCGCGACGAGTGCACGTTTAGTAAATTGTTTTTAAACGAGTGGCTGGTCCAACGAAGAGAGTTTATCGTTTCTGGAATATTACTACTAATACTAATAGCGAATCAACTATCTAGAACCTCAAATACGTTAATCATAAAGATAAAAAGAAAGTTGCAGATGCTTGGAGTCGTCTTGCCGAGTTAACGGGAAAGCCAGTAAAAGAATTAAAAGCCAAAAAAGATAAAATAAAATAGCTCTACAGCTAGATAAAATAAATGTACAAGCCAAATGCATTCCAAATGTAAAGCGACATTTGTGGACACTTGGGACTTGTAGGTGTTTGCCAAGGCATGGCAAGCTGGCAAGCATGGAAAGGCACCATGACAACTACGTATACTTATGAATTATGTACATCGGGTCTTATCGCTAAGGGAGTGGTTTCTTCCAGACAATATTTGGATGGAGAGGAGCATAATATAAAGTATGCATTTTGAAAAAATACTTGTATGAATATATTATTCTATCAGTTATCTGGTTTCTATAGTAAAAGCTAGGCTTAGTTTGGGGCTAAATGGTGTTGTGTAGATTTTCCACCATAATTAATTAATTTAGACAAGGAACAAGGAACACTCATAGCTTTGCCTTGTCTATCTGTCCGTCTGTCTGTATTTCCGATTCTAGTCAGAGCCGTAACCTCGGAGTTTATGCATAGTCTGATGCGTAGTCTGATGCGTGCTTTTAATCAAACAGTGGTTTATACGAATTTAATTAAAATAAGCGCCTGTGTCGTAACTATTTCGTCTCTAACAGAGCAATAAAGTTAACCTTCTGCAAGGTCAGTTTTAAAATGAGTCACCGCTGTGATATTTATATCTGAGTGCTTCTGTGCTTTGGAGCCAAGTTAACCTGCCGATGCCGGTTGTTAGGCCACGACTGGTGCCGTCGGGCGGTCTATTAACTCACTCACTATTACGTATGCATCTATTGGTGCACGACCGGATAAGCCACCCACCTTGAACCCACCTTATGATCAATTCCCTCCCAGGATAAACATTTGTGTGATGAACATAGGTGTTTGTTCTTTGTCTGGGTGTTATAAAGTATCATATGTATTTTAAAATACATAAGTAAGTACCTATTCTCTCAGCCATCTGGTTACCATATTACAAGCTATGCTTAGTTTGGGGCTAGATGGTGTTGTGTGCATTGTCCAGCAATATTTATTTAGTAGTCTAGTGGTAGTGGCCACGCCTTCCGATCCTATGGTGGGTTGGAATCCGGTCGAGCATTAATGTATTTTTCTGTTTAAAAAATGTATTTGCGCTATACCAGTACTCTCAAACGGTGAAGGGAAACATCATGAGGCATCGTGATGCATCTGAGGCGCACTTTAATCCTTTCACCACACTGGTTCAAGTTCAAGCAATATTAGCCGTTCAAAAGTGGTATGAATTTGGTTGTGTTCCTTAATACCAAAAATTATGACTGAAAACATTTAGTATTCTTCACATGGTAATGTTATTCTGTAACTAGACAATATAAGCTATGGTCCTTGACAAACAACATGTAAGATATTGTGGTTCTGAATACGAAACAAATAGGAAGAAAACTTGTCAATTTTAGCAAATAAATGTTGAAAATGCGATTGGCTCTTATTTCATTTTTAATAAGTAATTCGAAATAAAAACTATCCAGGAACCTAGATAAATACTATTTAAATAAAAATAATAAAACAATATAGTGGAAATATGCTTGAGTTACAAATCATTTTGGTATTACGTTTGTAGGGCCAATTCGTCCTCCGCTGGCCTCTTAACTGTCTTAGGGTGGAGCAACATGAGGGCATGTATTCTTATCAACAATATAGTCATTTATATTATAATTCGCTTTCTTCAAAAGACTACCGTTTATGTAAGCTTTCCAAATAACTAGTGACATAATAAGATAAAGAAGTATGAGAATCTAACTAATATTATAAATCCGAAAGTAACTCTGTCTGTTTGTTGCATTTTTACGCCTAAACCGCTTAACCGATTTTGATGAATTTTGGTATAGAGATAGATGGGACCTTGGACAAGGACATAGGCTACTTTGTATGTAGGTACCACGCGTGCGATGCCGCGGGTAGCAGCTTATTTTGCTTTGATTACAGATACCGCCGACACTATACAAACTGAAACTTTTGAATGCGAGGTATGTTGCACGGTGTTTCCTACAAACAAGTCATTAAAACTACATAAAAGGATGCACGATCCTGTAAAGTGAGTATATTCTAATATGTACTTGTACATGCTACTGCTACTGCAATAGTGAAGGCATCCGAAGTCTGTAATAATAAGAATGTCTAAGTGGCTAAGTCCTAAGAACATTTATTTAGCATAGCGAAAGAAATGTATAGGGCTTCTAACATTTTTTAATGTTTATAAATCAGTCTGTTACTCAAAACCTAGTGGCTTATTGTATATACCCATGATAAGTTTCATTGTAATTTTATCATATATCTAAATATAATACATTTGGGATATCTCCAAACATTAGTTTATTCAGTAATTATAGTGCGCCTCAGAGGCTCCTTCCGTGGACTTTGCACATGTCTTTTAACTTTGTAGGTTCTATGACATGCCGGTTTTTATACATTATTTAATATAAATAAAAAAAACATTTTTTCTTTATTTTTCATAAATTACTGATTAGAATAAAATAAAAAAAACATCTGACCTTGGTAATAAGCAATATTAACATTATATTCTGGATTAGTTTATATAACAGCTCACTTTATACACCACACTTTAGGTTGAGCGGTCAGCTGATGCATTCTCTATTTAGCTTTCTCTTTGTCGTCACAGTCGTCACAGTCACAGTGTCGGCTGACAGTACCGACCTCTCGGAAAATGAGTTCGTACCATCTGATAGGCAACTCTACCACCGCGTTCTACTCTTTTCACGAAATCACTCCCACAGATTGCAGGAAAGCGAGAAGAAAGATGTTACAGATAAAAAAAACTAAATATTCTTGATTTTTCGCCGATCACCGTTTATTAAATTTCAAAAAATGTTTTTTAATTAGGTTTAGAACTGTCAAATGAAACTTTAGTATTCTGATGTTACCAACTTATCCTAATTTAATTAAGCGTTCCTAATTTAGTTACATGGTACCAACCGAATAGGTTTTACAAATGCTGACTAACTAAAATATATTTTAGACAATTCGTAATTTTAGAAATGAACCAACCGGATTGCCACCGCTGTTTTTAATATTTGTCTCATTTGTATTCCACAGAGCGCGACAAATAGAAGCCCCTAGAAACTCTGACTTCTCAGAAATGCGGTATCTATGCCTGACATGCGAAAAGATGATACCGGTCGACTATAAAGCCATACACGAGAACTCGCATTTGAACGTACAAAACATACTGAATTGCGGCATTTGTAATAAGAAATTCACCTCTGAGGAATATTTGGAGATGCATATGAATGTACATAATTTAGAAAAGGTGAGCCTTTTTGTTAAACTATCTATTACCCGCGACTTCGTTCGCGTTAGATTACGTGTCCAATTATTTTGTATATAAAGTATACGACCCAAGTTTTAAGCAAATCCGTTAAAATGTTTCTATACAAACATTGACACCGGATTTTACCCATTTTGGTTATTTTGAAATACGTGAACAATAAATTAATGGGTTTTGTATTATAAATATCCAGATGAAGTTTCTCGTATATCTTGATGCCACTCGTATAAATTTTACTGGTATTTATCTAGAGCTGTTACAACAATTATGTATATATTTTTATTATAATATTTCGGAAAATAAAATTAAAATTGCAAAACCCAATCGCGTCAACTAGTTTATTATTTAACAAATTTGTAGGAATTTCCTTAAAAATGAAAATTGTATGCCATATTCCTTATCACGCTGTAATCATGTCAAGTGTCGGTCTAAAAGTGTTGTCCTCCTTTTCTTTAGCGGCTTAAACGCAGAGCTACCATTTTTCTTTTTCTTTTCAAATAATATTGGCATAAATTGTGGTTATATGCCTGTGGTTCCGGAAACGCAATCTGAAACTTTATTGAAATATATTTACAGGTATTTTTAACGCATTTGCCAAGATTTCAAGTTCTTATTAGGCCCCACCAAGCATAAAAACCATAGACATCATTTTCATCTACGGAAGTGAATAATGAATAATGAATGAGTGAATAATGAATTGTTGAATTAAAATAATATACCTAATGAAATAATGATTCATTTTTACCAGGCCCCTATCTCTAAGCAAGACCAGTCACTGCCATACAATTGTGTCTACTGCAACAGAAGGTTCGCGAGACCACACGAGAAGGTCAAGCATGAAAGAATTCATACTGGTAAGTTTACTGACGATAAGTATCTGATAAAAACAATATTATCAACAAGCCATTCCCCAATCACATCTATAGTAAAGGGAAATAAATAAATAATGGTCGACAATGCATACCATCTAGCCCCAAACTAAGCATAGCTCTTATGGTCTTGATACAATCAATGTTATCAGTTTCGATTAGCAATCGGCATTGTTTCAATCATTCGTTTGATTGTAACTGGAACTAGTTGACAATAGTATGACATGACAGATGACAACAGTGTAACAAAATTCATTCACTATAGATCGTTCACCAAGATGTCCCCTGCCTTGGGTATTGGCTGCATTGCCTATGGTGTTGTCGACAATATAATGTAGTATTTACCCCACTTGGTGATTGGTGGTTGCCGGCAACATTATCTAAACTTGTAAGACAAGTACCCCACAGATTAAAATGTTTTACTTACATATTTTTAAAAAATATACAGTTATAAGACTAGTAAGGTTCTAAATGATGACACAATTTAAATCTTAATTTTTCTGACAGTAATTATGGTCGAAAGGAACGATTCCAGACATGTCACTGTCACTTGCATAAACGTCATCATCATCTGTCGTATCCGAATCTGTGCTGCTGTCATTTCCTAGTTCAATTATGAATTTATCAGTTTATATTTTAATTTGTTATGTCAGTGAATTCTAATTACCCATACTAAACGCATTGTGTCGGAAGCTGGTATACCTTTTTTACTAACCTTTCATGGCGGCGACGCCAGATCACACTTGATTGGGTGGAATTAGACAACTGATTGACAATCAATGGTGCCAACATCACGGTAGGGGACAACTTACGGTGAACGGTCTGTAGTTAATATACTCGTCGTAGAAGCAAGTGTAATGTAAATAATTTAAATCAATTATCAAAAATTGCCATTATTTGAAAATATTTCACTTATTAAGTATTCTCTTTCAGAATGTAACGTCAAGGAGGTGACTTTGAGACTGTTCCACAGTTTCCAACTTTTGCAGTTCTCATCGTTCTTTTTGTAATCAGTTTCATGTGTATTTTGATCTGTTATTATTTAAATATTTTATTTTAGAATTTATGTTTATTTATAGGGGAGAAACCTCACTCGTGCGAAATTTGCGGCAAATCGTTCAGAGTGTCGTACTGTCTTACTCTACACATGCGCACTCACACCGGAGCCAGGCCTTACGGCTGCCCGCACTGTGGGAAAAGGTACTCTATTTCTATAATATTATAAACCAGAATTCTTCTTCTGAACTACATTGCTTCATTGCTACTGTGACTTGTTTTATCTAAGAGGAGAAACACTACTATACTCGCAATACCTAACTAAATTAAATAATTTTATGGTTTAGTATTTTGTGTAAACATACCTACTGTTTCTTAATGTATGGCCTTATATTTAATATTATAACAATGCATATTATAGACGAACTAAAAAATTGTATCAGACAAACTAATACATAGTTTGTCTATGCTATGGTAATGGTAGAATTTGTAGAACTACCCGCGATAAAAATTTATCATCACGAGCATTGTAGAAATATTACCTTAAATTATTTCCAAAATTCAACCTCTAACTAAAGGTTGCCCTTTTTAAATATTTGGAAAATAGATAATATTAGTGGACCCCAAAGTATGTAGGTATAGTCTGTATTATGGTGACCACATAACTCATAGAAAATTGTATGTTATTATTAAATACATACTTATAGTAATTTATAACACCCAGAAACAGAACAAACATGTTTGTCCTGGGAGGGAATCGTACCCTCTACCAGCAGCGCAGAAGGCACAGCTACTGACTAATGAGTTGAGAGACCCATCATGTATTGCAGTACTCAGGACCTAGGCAACGATTGTCAGTCGCCCAGTCAATTTCCCTACATTATTACATAGTAATTTGGATAATATTTCATCACTAAGAATTTTTCCTACAGGTTCAAAGCACATAGTGTTTACAACCACCATTTGTTGACACACTCTGAAGTTCGCGCGTATAAGTGCCCCTTCTGCCCGAAAGCTTTCAAAACATCCGTACAACTAGCCGGGCATAAGAATTCTCACACAAAACCTTTCTCATGCACGCACTGTAACAGGTAAGTCTAATTCATTTTTTTAAACTTATTAATAACTAATGGTTATGAATAACTAGAAATTAATTAAAAAAAATGTACAGAATTATATAAAATACATGTGAAACAGTTGAGCTATCTAAGTACTGTTTAAAAAGATCAACTGATCCAGATCACTGCCAGAGTGCAGCATTGTCATAATGAATGGCAATGCTAATATGCTGGGCCAGATAGGAGCAAGCTCTTGGGTCACGCAATGTTTCTATCAGACGCCGTGAAATAGTTTTAAAAAACGCGGTGGGCTCCTAATCCCCACGAGCCCAGTGGCTCAAATATCAAAATTAAAACTGGATCGCGAGCACATCCCTCTTTTTATGAAGGTGCGTTAAAATAGTGTTCACACCTTTGACTACAATGTTTCTATAGTAAAAACCTGTAATTAGCTCCCTGTTTAGCCAATTACAGGTTTTTCACTGATAGAAGCATTGTTGTATTTTTAGCTGTTGGTTTTCTAAATATAAATAAATAAATTTGATCACACAGACCGTTCGCGTCACTATATGCGGTGAGGGTGCACACCGAAACGCACGCTCGACAAAACAATCTCAAGTTCTCCTGTTCACTGTGCGGCGCGAGCTACGCACGAGCCTTCGCACTAAAGGACCACATGAAACAACTTCACAAAGACAATGACGTCATCAAATCCGAGGCCTTGGTAACATAAATTAGCTAATCTGTCAATCTACTAATATTATCAACCTCTGTAGAGCAGTGGGCAAAGGTTCGGCTGAAACGCAGAAGGTCGCGGGTCCGAGTCCCGCCGCGGGACACATTTGTGTATGATCTGCTAGTATTTGTCTCGGATCTGGGTGTTTCTATGTATAATATGAATTTACAAAAAAAGATGCCTATGTGCAGTATATCAGTCATGTGGTAACCATAACACGAGTTCTGCTTACTTGGGGCTAGATTATGATGTGTGAAATTATCATTGTCACTGTCACTATCACTGTCACTGTGAAGCTGGAAGTTTGTGTGGATATGAGGATGTTTTTTTGTGCCTGAAACATGTTAAAACGACTATGAGAATGGGAATATCATACTAATGAACAAGCCTGTTATCCTATGTTATGTTTTGTGAGGATGTACATATGTTTGTGATATAACTTTTGAAACTATCGTGGTTCTGAACAAAATTTATACCAAAACGGTATATTTACCATGATAATTGAGGTTTTCTGTGAAAATTATATTTGTGGTTGAATCGCGCTTAAATACTAGCAGTACACTAAAAAAATTTAAATATCACACTAATAAATAAATAATGCCGATCAATTCACACATCATCTGGCCCCAAAGTAAGCAGAGCTTGTGTTATGGGTACCTCATTACTAATATGCTATTATATACTTTTTTGGACCCGGGACAAATACTTGCAGATTAAACAAACGTTTGTCCCGTGGCGGGAACCGAACCCGCAACCTTGCGTCTCAGCTGGATCTTGGCCTACTGCGTCACAGAGGTCGCCAACAATTAACAAGCATCCCTGTCATTCTACTAACAGTATAAATTATTAATGTTTGTATGGATGTAAGGATTGTTTGTGGCGTTCACGCTAAAACTGCTTCACAGTCAATGACCGGAAATAGCACACTAATTGAACAAGCAAACCTGTCATCCTAATAATATTATAAAGCTGAAAGCTTGCGTGGCTGGAGCTTAAACAGCTGGACAGTCAATGACTAGCCGGACGATTATGATACTATCAAGTCAAGTCAAAGTCAAAGTCAAAAGATACTTTTTTCAATACAATCACAAGGATCACTTCGAAACGTCTTACATACTAGGTGAATATAGGAAAATTAAAACTTTGATACTAATCGCATTCACTTACTATGAATTGGTACTATGGGAGGTTAATTGATTGTCATACATGATCTCATATGAATAGAAATCAAATAAATAAAGAGACGGAGCGCCGCGATCAACTATAATGAAGCCTCAGAACCTTGCTCATAGTACATGTCACGTCGTCTTCAATAAATTTCGTTCAAAACCCTTGCGCTTTAGGTCATGTCCATTTGATGACGTTGTACTAACCTAAAAAATTACGAAATTCTATATGAAAAAAATGGTGTTATTTCAAGTGAAAAGTGACTGTGACACTTTTTTTGTCACGGAATCACCACGAAACAGGAGAATAGCATAATGTTTGTTTTTGGAAAAGGTTTTCTAGACGATGACATGACAGACTTAATAGTACAAGTATGTAGGAATATACTAAGAGCAAGGAGCACGGTTTGGATACACGGAGGAGCATGGTTTTGAGGCTTCTCTTTGGTAATTCACCTGTCTGTCTTTATATTTATTTGGTCTGAGATAGAAACCTAACTTACTTAATAGTATAACCCTCCTATCTGTTTCCTATTAAAATCAAACATATGATAATATAAATTATTATAATAGACATTGATTGTGTTAAAAGTTCCATAATCCACATACTGAAATAGTATATAAGTTACTTCTTATCTGGACTGATTCAAATGAAACATTCAATAAAACATTCTGAATAGATGCATTCTGTAATCAATAATGTCATTTATTATCATGTTTATGTTGGTATCATGCGTGCGAAACCGCGGACAGAAGCTAGTAATATTCAATATCACAGGTTGTAGAAGACTGGGTGATTGACGGCGCGAGTAATGTGAAAATCAAATCAGCTCTGCAACCATTGAACAAAGACTTGTCAGTAAGTAAAGAAGAGAGCTATTTTTATTATTGTTAAAGGAATTATCTATAAGTATGTACTAATATTATAAATGTGAAAGTAACTCTATCTGTCTTTCTGTCTGTTAGTTACGTTTTCACGCCTAAACCTCTAAACCGATTTTGATGAATCTTGGTATATAGATAGATGGGACCTTGGAGAAGGACATAGGCTACTTTTTATGTAGGTACCAAGCGTGCGAAGCCGCGGGCAGCAGCGAGCACTAAATAATAATATTGCTAGAAAAAAATACACAACACCATCTAGCCCCTAACTGAGCATAGCTTGTACTAAGGGAACCAGAGATGACTGATAGAATACTTATATATATATATAAATACAACTTATTATACTTATTATTCAATAAGTAATGCTGGAAATTTTACGCAGCATCATTTTGGTCCGAAGTTATCAGAGCTTGGTGTTAATAGGAGCCACATGATTGATATACCACTTATATACTTTATTTATAAATATATACATATTATACAAGGAAAAACACCCAAATCAAAGACAAATATTTGCAGATCATACAAAAGTTTGTCCTGCGGCGGAAATCGAACACGCAACCTTCTGCGTCAGCGCCATACTAAGCAAAACTTGTACTATAAGAACCACATGAGTAATACTTATATGATATTTATATGCTTTATTTAGTCATAGAGAAATAATAATATTTCGACGACCTCTGTGGCGCAGTGGACTAAGGTCCGGCTGAGACGCAGAAGGTTGCGGGTTCGATTACCACCGCGGGACAAATGTTTGTATGATCTGCAAGTATTTGTCTCGGGTCTGGGTGTTTCTATGTATAATATGTATGTATTTACAAAAAAAAGTATATAAGTAGTATATCAGTCACGTGGTTCTCATAACACAAGCTCTGCTTACTTTGAATCGTTGTGATTTAAAAGACGATGAAACGAAAAAGCGACAGTAAAAAGAAACAGACACATAAATTCATAAGATTTAACGTGGGAGAAAATGAGATAGGATAGGAAGCATTATACAGTGTTTCATAAGAAACAAAAATCAAAAATTTTAGAAGGTTTCACTTCTACCACGTGGGAGTTGCACACATGTTTTTTTATTTTATTTTGTTATTATATATTCTTGTTTCAGATGGATCAATTGGAACTACCATCTGACGAATTAATTGTTCCTAATTAGCTCTATGTATTGTACTTAAGTGTTTTTTTATTGATAAGTTTAAAAAAGAACATATTTACGCCAGCTCTATAAAGATCCATAAAAAATGTAATAAGTAATTATAAGGTACAATTTCTGGTACCCACTGTAATCTAGGACAATAATTTATTGTAATGTTTTGTTATTTTTGTACAAGTTTGTAATAAAGAGACTTTTGTTTAAACTATCTAGAATCATATCTTTGTTAAGTAAGGCCTATCACAAAATATCGCTATAATGATTTTGAGCCGACGCATCTCATTATGTAATTTATGTAGCATTGTGTGCAGTTGTAATTACATTTATTTATAACTTTATAATTATAAAAAAAATATAAAAAATCATTTCTTGTGAACTAACGTTTATTCTGTTATAAATTTGATTTAATAATATTTATGTAGTAAGGAGAAATTTACAGCTAATTCTGAATGTTTTTAGTAGTTTTATGGTTGTGAATGTATATTTTGTAGATATCCCATACATATTTTTGAATTCCAAGGCCGGTTCAAAACTCAACCATAGAGATTATTATATACTTGTAATTTCGTTTGTTTATTACAGTAGTTCAATCCGTGAATTTGAAAAAGTGCCGTCATGCATTTTATTCAAAATTTTGTAATAATTTTACGTGATAACGACATAAGAAAACATTGATGAACCGATCGTGCCTCTATCGCTTGTTACGCGCTCTCACTTGCCCGCTTGGCTCAGGCGGAACGTGTCAATTTTTCGATTATAAGACGTTATCACGTCAAAAACAAAAGCGAGGCCGTTTTGAACTACAATAATAATAACTCCATACAATAAGTCAAAATTGACGGAGTTTTTCAGTTGCAAATAATAAGAAAGATGGGCATTTAAATAAAACACGTTATGAAATACGCCTCTTCAAAACCCCAAATGACATGTTTCAACTCCAGGGCCTTAATTCCACTAATTGAGGATTATTTGGACTAATTGGAATCGAACGGTAACAACGGTCACCGTTCGATTCCAATCCACTTACGTTTCGGCTCCAGTTACTGTTCGATAATTACCTAAAAAACATTTTGTTATCTCTATGAACAAACAAAAGAAACCATTCTATCGATCGTTGGCGACTGGCGTTGGCGACTTCGTAAACGTAGCTTAAACTCAGCCATTAATTAGCAGAATACGAAAAGACGTCAAAAGCTGTAATTCGGCTGCGGATCGATTCCAATCGAGCTTACGGAAATTAACAGAATTACGTTCGACGTTGCAAATTGATTATTGGCATCATTTGCCTTTTGGCAAGATAAAGTATAGTCTAGCTACGCTAACTCTGCAATGAAATAAATGAGCAAATGGTTTTTATTATTTCTATTTTAATAAGTTATGTATTTAAAAAGAACACAAGAACAATGTGTCCTCCCCTTAACTAGAGACAGTAAGAAAAGTGCTATTGGACACATTCTTAGGTATAGTTTACGTTTTAAAAATAAGTCATAGTTAAATTACTCAATGGCCTACTTGGCTAAATTGTAATATTATTAGAGCATAATTATAAGAATTGTACACTAATAAAAAACGTGTGCGTCTCGGGACGCCCGATAGAAGTGATAACTTAAACTAATCTAACTAGCGCTGTGGGTAAGAGTGAGAGAGTTGGAGTCTGCCTACCGCTGCCGTATGCGTGAGAGAAAGAGAAGCCAGACAGACTGGGGCCGTAACGCGTTACGTAACGAAGCGGTTTACCCTCCCATAAAAAGTTATCACTTCAAAATGTATTTAAAAACAAACTTATCGGGACCGCTTAATACAATTTGATCGAATACTCATAACGCCAGTTCATGCTCTTTACAAAAAATACCTTAATAAATTATAACTTAGTAAGTATATAAAGCCAAAACAAATTAGTGGTTGTACGGCACTCATTATAAAACTATACAACTACTCATACTAATATTATAAACGTGAAAGTTTGTATGTATGTTGGTTACTCTTTAAATACTGAGTGGATTTTAATGAAACTTTACAATAGTATAGCTTATACATCAGAATAACACATAGGTTATAATTAATAGAGATATTGTGTATTGAGAAATGTGAATTGTCCAAAATATAACGATAAGTGTAAAGTAGGTACGAAAAAACTTGCCATCTGCGAGCTATTCTGGCGGGCGCTGCAAAAACCGTTAGAATTACACGAAGTACTATTCCTGCGCAGACGAAGTCGCGGGCACCAGCTAGTACAGTATACTAATGACGCAACCCGAATACAAACGAGTGCAATTTAAAGTTGTAATTTACATGTACATTTAAAATAAATAATGCCGGACATCACACAACACAATCTGGCCCGAAAGTAAGCAGAGCTTGTGTTATGGATACCACAAGATTGATATACAAATTATAGACATTTCTTATTATTTTTCTTTGTAAATACATACATATTATACATAGGAAAACACCCAGACACGAGACAAATTCTTGCAGATCATACAAACATTTTTCCCGTGGCTGGAATCCAACCCGAAGCTTTCTGCGCCATAGATATTCCTTGATTAGGTTCCCTTGAGTTAGATATGGATTAATATCATGATACGAATTTCATCTTTCGACTCTATCCGTGTTTTATTGACTTATTTAAACTAAAAACGGTTTTTGTGACATAACTATAATAAGAAGACGACCTCTGTGACGCAAAGGGCTAAGATCCGGCTGAGACGCAGAAGGTTGGGGGTTCGATTCCCACCGCGGGACAAATGTTTGTATGATCTGCAAGTATTTGTCTCGTGTCTGGGTGTTTCTTTGTATAATATGTATGTATTTACAAAAAAAAAGTATATAAGTAGTGTATCAGTCATGTGGTACCCATAACACAAGCTCTGCTTACTTTGGGGCCAGATGATGCTGTGTGAAATGTCCCGAATTATTTATTTATAATATAGCCTCGCGGAATTTTAAGTGTACAATTATGGGTACTATAAACATGTACAATAATGATTCTAGTAAATAATAATACATATTGGTGGACAATGCACACAGCCCCAAACTAAGCATAGCTTCTATTATGGTGACAAGATGACTGATAGAATAAAATATAAGTATATTTATAAATACATACTTATGATTCTTTATAACACAGACTCAAAACAAACACCTGTGTTCATCACACAAATGTTTATCCTGATAGGGAATCGAATCCTCACCCTACAGCACAGAAGGCAGAGCTACTACCAATTGAGCTGACTGGCCAGTCATTGATAATGACTTATAGACAAACTGGCCATGTCACATTATTGGAAATTTCTTTAATTTGTTCTCTAAAATCGGTTAAATTGTTTTTGAGTTTGTCAATTACAAAAAAAACATGCTATCATATTTAAGAAAGTCATAACCAATTCTTATTATTTGTTTTAACTCCATGTCAAATAAACCAATCAAAAAAAAACACATCAAATCTATGTTTCGTGTGCAGACAGTGTTTCCATGCATACCTACTCGAAAACTTTTAATTGTGCTATAGTTATATAGTTACCTATGTTATTTAGTGTATCGTTATAAGCATTGAATGACTGTTTTCCTGTGTTAAAAATAATTATTTTTGACATTTGCAGAGGTGGCCTAGCCAGATTCTAGACTAGTCAAAGTTGCAAACCGCAGTGGATAAGATTATCACAAGATTGCGTTGGATGTTACAGACACAAACTTATGAAGATCTATATGATACCTACCCAGTAAAGGGTGGAATCTGGCTGTGAATGATAATGTTGATGAAAAACTTGAATATCCATCGTAATGCAGTAGGTACTACGTACTAACTATACTTTCGGCATTAGGTATAGTCATTTTCAAGACATTTTGGATAGTTTTTATTAATATAACTATATGAGAGGATTCACCAAAATAGCGGAGGCGGATAGTTGTAAAATCAAAAGAGCTAGGAATAAACTTATATTCTTGTTATCGTTTTATTGTTATTTCGAACTAGTGTGGTGAAAGGATTTTAGTGCGTCTCAGAAGCTCCTTTCATAATGCACAAGTCATAATAACATTATAATACCTACATAAAGTTTAATTTTGGTGTTTATTCGCCGGTAATCGATTATTTTTTGCTTGGTTTATAATCGATTTTATTTATTATTTTATTATTTTCTCACGTTAAAATTATGGAATACTTACTCAATATATATTATCTTATTTGATTAAAATGTGATTGTTCAAGTTGGGTGATCATCATTCAAAAATATGGCCTTACCTACACTTTGTACCTAATTTCTTAATTATTGTCCATAAAATCAAATTGTAATCTATAAAATATTGTTTATAAATTTTTCAATGGCCCTGATTTAGTTTCGCCAGACTACCTAAAATACGAAAGACCTTATAATGCTTGCACCAAATTAAATAAATTAAATTTTATTTCAGGCAACAAATTTATGTGTATGAAATAAAATAACAAGGGCCCGTAGAAAATAAATACCTTATAGACTAACATATATATACAAATATAACTTATGAACTACACAAAAAGTCAGGGCACTTCGTAAACGGTGCTTTCCTATACCGTCGGTAGACAACTCCTGCTGACCAGAAGTCGAAATCAGAGAAACACTTTTCAATGGCAGTTCTTAAATCAGTTATGTCATTTGATTCCTTCAATGAATTGATTTTCTTAGATGTTACGCAGTTTTAATCAACACCTCTATATATACATTTTGATAAACACATTTTACTTACATATTATTTTATCGATGGAGTGCGAACCGTGAACTCGAGTTGCAACGAGCGGACCGCAGATCAAACTCACCCTGATGAATCGAAACAGTGTTGGCAATTCGGTTGGTTCATTTCTAAAATTAGGAATCGTCTAAAATATATTTAGTTAGTCATAGCATTTGTAAAACCTATTCGGTTGGTACCATCTAACTAAATTAGGAACGCTTAATCAAGTTAGATAAAATTAAATTAGGATAAGTTGGTAGCAGCAGAATACCAAAAGTTAATTTGACAGTTCAAAACCTAATTTTAGCTAAAATTCGTTAGGTTGGTGCCAACAGGATTGAGGCCAGTGTCGGTGCCTCCACAGGCTCCTCCACGAAATAATACGTGAGTAAAATCCGTATTTATTAAAATGTATAGTACAACCTCTTTATATGATTACCAGAATGACCTAAAAGTCTTCAAACACGCGTCAATTAGGTAAATTTGAGAAGTGTCACTCTAATTTGGACTTTCGTTGAAGCATGATTAGGTCGTTCTTACTTTAGAAAATTTTGGCTAGTTTGCCGTAACTATTGAATCAGGGCCAATAAGAACATTTTTGAGTTGTATTCTTAGTTATTTACCTATGTACGTACTTATAATAAAAGCCAATTGAAAAAAAAAAGTCTTAGTCTGCACTTAGTCAAGAAACACAATTGTTTTTATCTAAGTACCTATAATATAGTTCCTGCAATTTGACTCGGTTTGAATAAAATAAAATAATGTTAACTTTAATCAGATTTATTTAAATTTTACCTACTAATTAATAATAATTTGTTTTCTCTATTTTATACACAAACATTTCTTGAAATGGCACATAGAATTCGTTTTTGGTATACAGCTGTATTTCAATTTACATTTCTTATTTATAAACATTTTAGAAATTTTTATGTACAATCTCATGGAATTTTACTCATGGGTCAAGTTTACACCTAAGTACCTACTTATTTTAACTATCACAACTTTCATTGGTTAACCCTATTCTTAAAATAAACTTACATAAAAACAATATGGAATATACGAAGCGTCTTTTTCAGTTTTATCCGCAAGGATCACGTTTGACCGCCATTTGTCCACTCTCCTTCCATTCTCCACACGGAAAATGCATAGCTCAGCTTATCCTGTGCGAGGTACTTCCCGTGGTCGCTTCCCGCGTCGCTGCTACTATCGCTACTACCCGCAGAGTCGCTGCTCGACAGAATCTGATACAAGAACTCTATGTACTGCGTTGCTAGTTGTAGCGTCTGGATTTTTGACAGTTTATCACTGGGCAAGGAGGGTATGATCTGCCGTAAGCTCGCAAATGCCTCGTTTAGACTTTGCGTTCGCTGTCGCTCCCTCACGTTGGCCATTACTCTCTGAATCTGCATTTCCTCGAACGACTGCGCCTTCTTCCTGGACGCTTTCGCTCGCTTTCTCGATCTTCGTTGCTCCTCTGTCTCCTCTCGTCTCTCGCTGGCCCTATATTCAATCACGTCTCCCAGCTTCGGTAGTTCTGTGCTCTCATAGAAGCTTCGAACTCTGTCTTGGGAGTTGGAATCGTCGAAGTAGAAACTTTTGGGTAACTGCCTCTGTCGTTGGTCGATGAACTGTGTGTCGTAGGAGTATGGCTGGTATTCGCGTTCGTCGTTTTCGTATGTTGGCCAGGGTGGTTGTTGCAACGGGCGTTCTGAGTTGCTGAGGTCCATGAGACGAGTCGGAGATGGCGGCGCGAAGCCTTGGACCTCGATGTGTCGTTCGGCCTCTACCGGAGCGTAGCCGTAGTATCTCTCCTCATCTTCTGTGTAGTCGAGGTCCGTCTCGCGTTTGATCGGCACTGGTGTATTATCACAAGTTTCGTAGTTCATAGTAAATACTCGCGGTGAAACGAACGCATGCGTTGTAGCGCAGTCGAGCTGCAGTATCGGACTGAATGACTGAATCCTGCGCGGCCCGCCCCGGCCCTTCATTGACAAGACAAAAAAATAACCATCTCCACATCGCACCATTCGCACCTCCCAGGGAGCCGCCTCCCGCAGCCTATAGCGCTTCGCACCGGGTGGGAGGGAGACGGTGATACCGGAGACGTGTTGATCGTTTTCTGTTTATCTTGTCCATCATCTTTGTTCATTTATTGGTGGTTACAGTACATAGGTACGGTAGTGTGGGTAGCGTCGCCATAGCCGATTGCATCGGTGAGCGCGCATCCTGTGAGGGATCAGAGACTTCAGTCTTCAGCGTCGACCTAATGGAATTTTACACTTAATGATTTTATACGAATGCTGATTGAATTGATATCAGATATTTTTGAAATCAATAAGATAAAACTGTAATCCATCCCCACATCGAGAGTGAAAAGAACAGTGTTACACAAGGGGTAAAAATACTTTATAATGATTCAAATGGGAGTTCCTAGAAATTAGTTGTCACGGGCCATGGCTTCGGTTTCCAATTTTTATTGCACCTAACTTTGGCGCCATACTTAATTTTTAGAGTTCCTTACCTTAGAAGGAAAAAAAATACCCTCTTAGTATTCCTACGTTTTCCGTCTGTCTATAACTATTTTTTTTAGGATTTTTAGAGGTATCGAGTTGAAATTAAAATCAAATACAAATACTAACTCAACGCAATCAAAAATTATATTTTGGCTTTCGCCAGTAAATAAAAAAAATTTGGAAATTTAAGTACTGCCAAATTACATGATTTTAGGGCAACAGGGCCCTAAAATCATGAAATTTGGAAGTACTTAAATAAAAATCCGAATAACGTTAATAAATATTACTTTAGATTAAGAATGATTTATTGTGAATTCAAACTTAATGACCGCCATGTATCGCCATGTATGTATGTCTGTCAACATTTTTTCAATTAGGTATAATGTTTGTCTTTGAATCTTTTCGTTAGAGCAATGTTTTGTTCTTTCATACATAGTTTCCCGTCTCAGGCTTAACTTGGTCTGGGAAGACATAAATGTAAATGATGGTAAAAAAAACTATTGTGGTGATAAAAGTAGGTACAGTTCCTAACCTCTAAGGTGATTTTCTCACTTGACCGTTTTTGTCGTGTCGCGTCGTCCTGTCGCCTAAAAATAACCGTGACGCAACCCAAGGCTCCTGTGATCCCACGCCTGTATTATAAATATTTAATTTATATCTGGGTAATAACAAAGGATAATGGTGCCTGAGGCCTGGGTTGTGTCTTCTTGATAGATACTCTGATAGTTTTACTGGTTATAACATGATGTACGGTGTATGGTTATTGTCTTCTTGGCGATAACGGCGATGAAAGATTACAAAAAATATATATCTAAAAGAATATTGTAGAGCGTCATAAATAATTACTGTACCTAGGTACTGACTCTTAAAGTGGCATGATTTGAATGAAGTATAGGTATAAATTTTATGACTAAAATTTGATAGCTATCACAGATTTATCTGACTATTGGGCAATCGGTTCTTACGGACTTTGCTACTCACTAATTGGGAAGCGTATAGGTACCATCGGGCAAACATAATGAACCTATCCATACTCATATTATAAATATCTCTGTGCCTGACTGTTTGTAACCTTTCACGGCTAATGGTTGAACAGATATCTATGAAATTGATTCGAGGACATCGAGTATATAGATTGTATCTTGGAAAAAGACATTGTGCATTTTTTTAATTAAAATTTCATTTTACTGCTATTTTCTGGCTATCTGTAAATAAATATGGTTTGTAAATTCAATATTTTGCCTACAACTTTATCGTTTCAAATTGTTTTTATAGTTATTGTTAATAGTCAGTTAGGCAACTTACACGAATATTAAGACTAATTCCAATCATAGCTACTACAAGCTATGAGCTGCACATCACGTCACGGCACTGTGGACTTAAATAAAAAGTTCAGTATTGGATCACCCAGCTTGCGACCTAAAAAACTTAAAAACCCATTTAGGTAGGTACTCTCATCCGACATCTGGCTTTGGCCCATGGGAGCTCAAAATTTCGCTTCATTCATAAACAGGAACACCTACTTACCGTTATCTCGTCGGGTTCTCACATTTGTAGATAACCAACCATCCGTTAATGAGCCTAAATTACCGGCATACTGTTTGAAGAAAACAAACTATTAAAAAAACTACAGACACTAAGGTAGTAAGTTGAGCAATCAACGAAGAGTAATTTAAGGGTAGATGGCGATGATTGAACTAACACTGGCCATACGTGACCAAGCACTCACAGTTTTGGGAGGCTTTGGGAAGTAGTGTCTATTATGTTATGAGCAGCTGCTGGAGGCGCTAGAATCTCGATATGGTGTTTGACGCACATCTAAAACAAGTTTTCCGCGCTCAATTAAGGGACAGGACTCAATGAAATTCGGAGAACCTGCAGCAGTGGGCCCTGGAAATAGAAAAACTGGTAGATGAGTCATAGTGATCATAGTGATTTAGAACCTAGGGACATTGTGCTGCCATTCGTTTATTAAAGGCTTCTAAACTAAATTAACTGTAACAAGTAGGTACTAGATTTGCTTTGTAAACTCGTACACTGGCCGGAGACACAATTTAAAACCCGAGAAATATATTTACTTAAAAATACTAACCGAAGGATATTTATAGAAAACATCTCCAATGTGAGTCAAAGTCATCCCTTACAGATGTTTTAGACGTAAGATTAACGCCTCGCCAAGTTTATTTGGTTAAAGGTTTACAGCACGCGGTTTATTTTGAATGTTTTTGTGTAAGTGACACCTGGTTAAGATAACGAGGTTAGCTTAGATGCTGCTTAGAAATTGATCTGCGGCTGATTTTCGTTTTTACCACTTTTTTTACGTTGGTACTGCAATGAAGCAGATTTCTCGATGATCAAATAAAATACCTATAATAATTTTATCATTTGGATCTCGCGTACTAAACTCTATTAATTAGGTACTTACCTACGAGAACCTAGAAAATTAATGTGGGGAGGCCACATTCATTTTCTAAACTATTCTGAGATCTTAATAAAACTATTTACTAAATTGAACTTCATAGTGACTTCTCTCCCCTGATCTTAAAAGCTCATAGCTAGTTAATCACTCGCTCACTACATAACCGTCTGAAGGTATGACATTGAATTTATTTAGGGAAAATCTCCTGCCGTCATCACTATTTTAGTTTCTTTCGATGAAAATATTCCACATTCGTTCATTTTTTTACACATACAAAGGGTACCAATTTTGTACCTATTTACTAAGGCAATAAACGATTTTTTATTTTTATTTTATTATTTATTATATGAATGACTGACACAAAATTTGATAAGTATTCTTACCTACCTATTAAATAACTGAATATATCAAAATTTATAACTTCAACTCAGTGATCCAAACAATTAGCAAACAATTTTTCATTTTAGAGATTTATTGTGGTCGGTCGTTCAATATTTAAGAATATTTTATTTAGTTTATTTGATTGAGTATCATTATTATGGAATGGTTGATTTGTGACCAAAATATTGCCTCTTCCGTAAAAATAACGGATGCCTTGGCGTCGTGCCAAACTTTTATTCCAAAGCAGTATTCCCGTCATAAAACAAACCGAGAAAAATTACTCTTTCCCACGCGAAGCGCAACGCTACACATCTGCGTACCGCATGCTAAAAATAGTGCTGGCCATTGATGACCATTGTTTCGCTGCATAATAAAAACAGAGATTAGGCTCTAAACGGCAATATCGTAATAAATAATAAAGCGTCTTGGAAATATTCAGCGCCATAAAACATCTGCGGAGGCCTACGCAGCTGCGCTTAGGAGAAAATACGTCACACGTGTGCCCGATCTATAGCCCGCTCCGACAGGACCATAGTTAACAATAGGCGCTAACAAACAGGGATAAAGGTTAGATTGTAGTTACTAAGCACCCAGGTCGTCTACTACCTGCCTAGCTGATAACGCCCCATTGTTTTCCCGATCCATTAGATTCAACTTTGGATCAGACTTGAACACCTGCATCGGACATAATGGATAGGTATTTGAACTTGTTGGAACTTGTCTATTATCATGTTATTTTGAAGATTTTATTTTAATTCTTTCCTGGAACACAGCTGCTTGATCCTTGCACCTTCTTGTGTAGAATAATTTAACTAGGTATCTACTAATAAGTGGTTATATCTAGCCGTGGTAGGTATTATATTTTTATTGAGTAATGAGTAGGTACAATAATTGATAAGTAGGTACTCTGAACAATCACTGGGAATTGTATACATTACCTAGGTAAACTATGTAATGGACAATAATATCATAATACTTTATACATTGCCTGGACGCCCCATGTATTCAATAGATTGCCTAGGTATTGTATAGAATGCCTGAATTATACATATTTCCGGTAACATAATGTACCTACCTACTCGTAAGTGGCTATGTGTCCAGCCAGAGTGAAGCGCAGCGGCAAGACATGATATTTTATGCGTGGGTAAGGCGTAGGCACTTGTAATGATATTTTGCCCTGCCCGCTATTGGAGGAAGACAGAATCGTGGCAAAACTATATTAACCCGTTTTATATAAGTATTAAATTATACATAACAATGTATTTAGTATTTTTTTCGTTTATAAGTGGTGTGTACTATTTCGGTGGTGTACCTATTATTGAGTAGGTATTTAGGTGTACTACGATACGAACTATGGATTTATTATTAGGTAGGTAGGAAAGTATATTAATACAGTAAGTATAGTATATTAATACAGTAAGCTGGACACATATAAGTAAGTATATGTGTCCAGCCTTAACGGGAGTGGCATGGTCTCCGAGTGATAAAACGCCTTTATATAAATAATAGTTATTTTTTTTTTAAAAGTCGCTATGTAAGCTTAACTTATGTACAATTATGTTTTCTACAATTTTAATAATAATAGGGTTTTGATCGGATTATTTTTGGCCGTTTTGCCGAGTAAACATTGTGCTCTTATTATTTATTTTTTCCGATTTATTTCGAGTTTTATTTGTAATTTTGGTGAATTTATTTAGTTATTGACTGACGGGTGTAAATAATTGGAATGAAAGTTTTGTGTTCCTTTGCGATTCGATCAAAAATAATCCGTTTATTTTTTTTTATAGAAACAGCAATTTCTATAAAAAACAAACGACGACGCGACGATTCAAATCAAAGGAAACGACAACATACGACTTTGTGACGTCTTACTATAAACAATCTAAACGTCTTACTATAAACAATCTAAAAATTGTCATCATTATGACACATGCCATTAACAAAGAAGAATAATAGGATTTTTAAATGTCAAATCTAAGTTTGATTTGAATTCCTCTGAAAATGGTCCGGCCTATAGCTACGACCGGAAGGGTACACCTCCCGCACAGATGCGTCCCATGTGTGTGCTCTCTCCGCTTCGCCGACGACCGAAGACGCCTTGACTACGGTCGCCATCATTAAAAATACTGAAGGAATACAAATAAAATATTATTTTATTGATATATACCTAATTTAGAGGAAATAATTAGTTTTTAAGCTACTACGACGCTGCTACGCCGCCGCTACGCCATCCAGCCAGACGACGACCATATAAAAATATATTGTATATTGCTCATTTATTTCTACTCACCCCTGCCTGACAGAATTTTGGGCAATAATTCCTTGCAGGTAACTATCGAGCAACATCCGAGCTATCGAATGATGGGAATTCATTCTTTCGCCATTGTTTTACAAGTACTTTACCTTCGTTGTTTAAAAGCCAATACATAACATTATACATAATATTAACATACATTGTAAAAAAAAAAAAAGAAGTAAGAGCTACAGTTAAGTAAGTAAGTAGTACCTCAGTTGGTATTATCAATCAGTCCTTCTCGGTCAAACAGGTTCAGTCCACAAACTATGTGATGTTAAGTCATGTCCATATCATGTCTCAGCTTACTGCAACTCCCAAACATGGTAAGGAAGCGGCGCTGGTTTTCAGACTGGGCCTAGCAATATATGCATGTGCAAAGGGCAATTCGTGGTGCATATCCGAAGCTAGTTATGGTTTTATGGTCACCGCGACGTCACCCCGTATTGTCCGGCGTTCACACGAATTGTTTTGTTCCAAAGTTTCAGCATCGCGCAACCCCCGCATTCCTGCCTACTCGGAGCCATGCCAACTAATTACTCAGGGCACATGTAAACGTCACACGATTTTACATGTTTTTCAGTGTAATGTCTCCTGTATTGACTTTTTGGACAATTGGAATTATTTATGTTCGTCTGTCGTATTATTTTACAATTTTAATGAATCTCTTGCAAACCGCCGCCGCCGCCGCCGTAGCAAGTTCCGGCAGGAAAGTATGGGTATTGGAATGACCCTGGAATGATGTAATAAAAATAACCCATCTTTAACATTCGCGTCAGTTCCTACCGTTGACAAAATAACTAAACAACCATAAGTATATATACCTATACCTACTTGCATAGTATTACCTAACTAATATATAATACTTAATACCGATATACCTAGGTACCCGAGTTATGATTTACTAATTCTAAATAAATACTAAATATTAGTGGACAATACACACAGCTCCGTCTAGACCCAAACTAAGCATAGCATTGTGGTGACTGATAGAATACTTATATGTTTTCAAATACATACCTACTTTATAACATCTATATAGTTAGATATATAGCCTCGCGGAGTTTTTTGTTGGTAGGTAGTAATTAGTACCTAATGTAAACATGTACTTACTACACTACTATATGTATCATCGATTGTTTTCGCAGGTTCTGCCTATGTTTCAGGTACCTGAAACATAGGCAGAACCTGTTTAAATTTGCCACCTACCTACATAACGAAAAATTCCCATGTCCATACTCATAGTCATAATAAAAATACCCAACTAAGTAATATTATAAAGATAAGAGATCTGTTATTTGTTTGTTTGTACCTAATGGATAAACTCCAAAACAATACCCCATTTTTTAAAACCTGTCACCTAGATATTCAAAAAAAATTGAGACATCTACGAAAAAAATATGTGAAAATTGCAATAAGAGTATCAACAATACCTAGGTACTTACTGACCAACATATGAAGAAGGTTTCATTTAAATTTTTGATGAAACAAACATGTAGAATGCATCATTCATATTGAACGAAATATTGAATATTCCGATGCATTTCGCATTTACGACCGTTCGGCGAGGCGAATATGCGAGGGGACATTGCTAATTCTGGGTTATGTGCGGGTTCGTTTCCTGTATCGATTCCTTGTGTCTTGTCGTGCGTACCTACGCCTACCTTAACGCCATCGCCAGTTTTATTGCGTTGAGAATATGTCGTTGGTAGTTAAATCTATCTTTACCTTAGCCTATATGTAATTCCTGTAGTAGGTAAGTTAGTACTTAGAATTGTTTAAATTAGGTACACACAACTCCTAACATAATAATTACGTTTTAAAAACTAAAAAGAAAACTGACTTCATTAAATGAAGTTTGAGCCCATAAAAATACAACCGAGTTGAGAACCTACTACTTTTATTGAAGCCGGTTAAAACATTTTTTTTACGCTTTTTAGTAACTTACCATTTTTGAAGTTTGTAATCACCACTGGAAAGTCACAGAAAAGCAAAATATCTAGGTAATAAATATCAAAACTTCGTTTTATCCAAGTAGATGACATATTTTTATCAGTTTTTTTAATTTATAAACCTAACTACTAAACAGATTATGAAATTTATATGGGACCCAATGGGGAAGCATATCCTTTCACATGGAATCGGATTTTTTCAAATTGGTTCATAAATGAGGGAGTTATGAGGTAACAAGCATCAAAAAAGAGAATTGAGAAATTGAGAATCGAATTGAATTGAATTGAGTCGAATTGAGAACCTCCTCCTTTTTTAAAGTCGGTTAAAAAGTATCCTAGCCCTAGGTATATGTTATTCCAGGACTACCTTTCTATCATATAATTGCAAATTATCTACTGTGGCTTTTAAGTATTCTTTATCCTTGACATTATAATATCAATAAATAAATATGGCAAAACAGATATAAGAAAAATATTAGCGTAATAAATAAATCCCGGACTTTACACACAGCATCATCTGGCCCCAAAGTAAGCAGAGCTTGTGTTTTGGGTACCACATGACTGATATACGACATTTATATATTTTTGTAAATACATACATAGATACAAATTATCGACGACCTCTGTGGCGCAGCATAGGGCCAAAGTCCAGCTGAAACGCAGAAGGTTGCGGGTTCAATTCCCGCCGCGGTAAAAATGTTTGTATGATCTGCAAGTATTTGCCTCGAGTCCGAGTGTTTCTATGTATTTATGTATTTCAAAAAAGTATATACGTAGTATATCAGTCATGTAGTACCCATAACATAAGCTCTGCTTACTAGGCTAGTTGATGCTGTGTGAAATGTCCGGAGTTATTATTATTATATTATACATAGACACGTCTACAGTTATTTACCGATATTATAACTTTAGTAATTCTAACTTTTCTTAATTGTATTAGTACCTATAAGTGGTATTAATTTTATCATTCTCTAAATTGATTTGTTTAATTTAGTTTTAAAACGATCACGAATATATATTTACTTTGAAAGCATAACAGCGTTGATAAATTTACAGTACGTTTCCGTTGGTTTTGCATTTGTGTTATTCGCGCTCTCTTCTCGATAATTTTATTTTATTTTATAACTTTTAAGAAAACTTACAGCTAGGTACATAAATAGACTAATATATAATTATACATACTTACTGAAAGTACATATATAGTTGTTGGGCAATTACAAGTTTCCACGTATAAATTTACGTAAATTTGCGTTACGTAAATATTAATTATAAACAGTGAAAGTAGACGACTATTATAATTCAGAATTTAGATAAAAAGAAAAAAAAATTAAACAAGTTAGTTCCCAATAAAAATAGATAGGTCTAGTGATATAATTAAAAGGATATTGCTAACTTATTCTATAAAGAAATGTTTATTTAATATGCCTTTTAATGCAGTTACTGAGGTATTAAATATATCAATAACATCATCTGCCTTAGCTAAATTGTTGAATGAAGTACATGCTCTAATGCGAGTGCGTAGGTAATCGATAGAATTTCATTTTAATTTGGTGACTTGCTGAATGGTTTCTGTAATGATGGCGGTTGTATGTATCTACCACTTGTACATAACAGTACAAGTAGGTACTCAAACGCGTCTCAACTGCCACTGAAGGGATGGCACTATTTTAAAACAGTTATTTCTGATAACTTTTGACAGAAGTTGACACACGTTTTTATATAAGGCTGATTTAGTAAATCGAAGAAATTGGCGGTGTGGTGGCATAGAATTAGATAGGTATAAAAACGAGGCCGTTAAGAAGTTTTATATAAGTAGGTAGGTATCTACATACTTAGTACCTACTCTTCTTTTCTTATTCGTTAATGGCATGTGTCAGAATGTTTATATTGTAATGATTGTCGTAATTATGAAAATATAAATAGATTAGAGTATCTTACGACATCACAGCATCACATTTTGCATCAAACGCCTAGTGCAGCAATAAAACATGCTATTACTCAAATTTGAATCTTAAGGCATAGTAAATTCAGTTTATAACAACGTTCGCATTTGAACATCGTAAAAGGATAGTCTCTATCAATTTCGGCGAAACAGCACAAAGAGATTGACTGATGACCTCACATATCGCTCGACATCGAGGAATGGTTACTGTCACGCGGCCTCTTGAAATATGGCACACCATGTTCATGATTTTGGTACTTACCAACGTGTATATTCAGTGGCACTTACTGTTTTATTAGGTAGGTACCTACTATCGCCGTACTATCTACCTTTCCAGTTTGAAACTATTTTGCCTTGCGTTGTTGCGTTACAGGTCACACCTTCTTTTCTTTGTTGTCTTGTTTGACCAATAGATAGTCCGGCCAGTCAACATCTGCTCAACATAATTTTTTGTACCTACCTAATGGTTCTTATTACTTAATGACTTTTTCCATTGTAAAGTCATCTCTTCAACCAGTCAGTCAGTTGTGTGGGTGCAGTTGCAGTTACGGTGTAGTCGAGATCGAGAATTTAATTAGCCCCAGTACTATGAGTTCCTTTCGCAATTTATCGCAACATGAACGCTCCCAAATTGTTGTGCTGAGAGATTTGGGAAGAAACATCTCGCAAATATCGGAAGAATTAAACATGTCGGTAAGTAAGGATTTTCATTGTTTCGAGTTTATTTTTTGTTTACTTAAAAATATAATAAATCCTACTAATATTAAGCCGAAAGTTTGTGAAATCTGAATTTTTGTTACCTAGGATCTCCAAAACTACTGAACAGATCAAGATGAAAATTAGCGTAGTACGCTTATGTTGACAATCGTCGATAAACACCAAACACCGCTACCTATATAGGTAGCGGTGTTCGCGGTCTAGATTTTACAAGTTGCCTACATTTTAATAAAGACCTATATCATACTTACCTTAGAAATAATATTTGTATTTAGGAATCATTCGTACCTACTTAGGAATTACCTAGTATACTATACCTACTTACTTAGAAATAACATTTGTATTCACTTTTATTTATGTAGCTTTGTACCTACTATATTGAAACTTGTATCTACTTATGTTAATAAAGCGCTTAATGCGCCACTATTTCGTTGCACCATGCGATCGCTCTATAAATATCCGCGCATTTTCACGCAACCGTCACTCACCGAAGCGACGTCGCACAGTGCACACGAATCTGGACAACTGCAGAAAGAAGTAGTGTTTTACTGAAACCATCTCGAAGACCACCCTGAGTAGGCTGGGTGAAGTAGGAATAAAGAAGACCCGGAACAGGCAGGCTAGAAGAATTCCTATCTACCTAGGTAGGCTAGGTAATTTAGTATTAAATCATTAAGTAATATTTATATTTTAGTGAGATTAAATTTATGTCCAGCTAAGTTAGTCAATACATAAGTGAAATCGATCATATAAATACAATAATAGGAAACATTTGTATTTTCTTTACAGAGACCAACAGTTCGAATGTGGATTAATCGTTTTGATGAGGAAGGCAACACCAGGGATAAACCACGAGCATCGCGAACCCCCATTATATCGGGCGATTCCTTGGATAGAGTGGTAGCCACATACGAGGAACATCCGTTTACACCAACAAGAGTGTGCACAAGAATTTGACTGTTCGGTTTCAACTGTGCGTAATGCTTTACGAAGAAAAGGCCTACACAACAGAAAGCCAGCAGTCAACATTTATTTAAACGACGCTCAAAAAGTGGCTCGCGTCCGTTTCGCTAGAGATTTCAGGGACTACGATTTTTCACACGCCATATTGATCGACGAAAAAAGCTTTAGATCAAGCCAACAAGGTCGTCGGCACTTATGGCGTTTGAATAATACAAGATACGAACCGCAGAATATTCTCCACAATACCGAGTCCGGAAGGATTGTTGTCAACATGTGGGCCTGGATGAGCAAAAGTGGCCGCGGGAAGTTGGTATAAGTGCCCGAGAGGGCTACCGGTGCTCACTACTTAGAGTTGTTGCGGAAACAATGTTGCCCACGGTGAGAGTGGTGTATCCACAGAACGAACTCCCGGAGATGTTCGTAGACGATAACTGTCCGATACACCGCTGTCGCTTGGTTCAGCATTGGCTCCAACAACAACCTGAGATACGAACAGTCCGGTGGCCTTCGCGTTCTCCAGACTTGAATCCTATCGAGAATTTATGGGGCATAATGGTTCAGAGATGGGATTCAAGTGCTGAGAGAACAAAAGAAGCCCTAGTCGCTCATGTTGTCCAGATGTGAAACTCCTTGCGCGGTTCGAATCTTTGTGAGAACCTCGTAACTTCTATGCGGAGCCGATGCGATGCCGTTATAAGTGCAAATGGTGCTATTACCAAATTTTAATAATTTAATATTTGGTAGTATCCGAGTACTTAGGTAGAAATTATAGGTAAGTAAGTAGGTAGGTAGTAAATAACTATTGTATGATAAGATAAATGTTGTAAGTAACTTGTAAATTATTGTGTAACTAAGTGTATAGCTATAATTAATAACTAAGTGTGTATCAGTTAAGCTACCTGTAGATTGTTTGCAACAGTCTGCAGTTAGCTCAATTGTAAATACTTCAATACTTTTGTTATTTCTATTATATGTTTTTAAGTCTCTTGGTGAATAAAGTGTATAAGTATAGGGGAATAAGTTTATAAGTAAAGTGTATAAGTTTAGGTATATATTTAATAAAACACAATCTTGTAAAATATAGTTTTATTGTTACGTAATTATTTAAAAAAAAATAACCTTTTACTAAAAATAACTAGTTATAATATTTGCTCATTTAGATTTAAAAAATAAACTTGCTTTATTACCAACTCTAGCAGTCAAGGTCATAAGCATGCTTCATAGTTAGGTTTCTAGGCGGCCGGTGTGATTTGCATCTGAAGTGAGTGACAAAAAATCCCCGTGAGGCCCCGTTGAGTCGGTAATAACATAAATTCCTCAAAATGCTTGTAAGATATGAAAAAATCTACTTCAACCAAAACGTAATTTTCAATTTTCAAAAATACCTATAAACTGCCTGTTGTTTCAATACCCACAAACAATAAAGTAAAATAGGTAGTAAACGATTTAGGTAGCATCTAGGTAGACATAACCGTAGCATGAGTAGGTACAACAGGTAGGTACCTGTCTCCGAGCCTCTGGCACGTCTAGGATGACCTTGAGCCATGCGCAAGGACACGGCTCTAGGTAACCATTGGCCGGAGTAATAGCTTTAATTTAGTTACCTAAATTCTAATTGGTCCGCACGAATAGACAGAGACATATCGAGACAGAAAATAGCATGTATTGGTTATTTTAATACAGGCGCTTGGACGACGACGCGTTGGCGGGGAGGTCCAAAATTTGTATATATATTTCGGCGAGACCGAGTAAAAATCAGTTCCCTTCGTGCTTTTCAAACAAGAACAAGTCGTAGCGCTGCCCCACCGCCAACTTGCCGCCTCGCCCCGTGCATTACCCTGCATACTGGAGTTTCATTCTTCCTACTTACCTGCCGGCCTACCTACCTGCCTATCTACTTCAGCGGAATCAAGCCATACAGTCCACTACCTACCATCCTTCAAGCTTCGCCTTTGGTCAGCGATCAACCCACCACAACCCGAACAATTTTACTTAATTAAAATAACAGTAATTTTTGTAGTAGATTGTGTTTTGACACATTTTTTTAATTTTGTCGGGAGAAGCTCTGTGGCATTGGGTGGGTCAAACCCATTTGGTTAAAAGAAACCGGTGCGCGTGTGGGTTGGCTAGGCCCGATCATATGGGACCTGACCTTATGACTTTTAATTTCAATTTGCAAGAAGACTTATTGAACTTTTTTAACATAGACGTTGTGTGGTGCACTTGTGGTATGGCGTACTACGACCACCAAGAGCCCGACGAGTGCGATTATTGGTACGAGCACGGCAATAATTAACGAGGGTTAGTTAGTTTGAGTTTACCTACTTTCCTAATCGAGCAAGCCGGGGGTGGCAATCGGTCACTTCACAGAAAAATCATCCTAGTGGTGTAAAGGCAGATCTTACGGCGATAGTACTTACCTTACGAGAGATTACGACATTCGACATTAATGAATGTTCGCTATACATATAAAAGAGCTTAACCTGAATGACTGACTGACTGATTAATCATCGCCGAGCCGAAATCGCTGAAGCTAGAAAGCTGAAATTTAGAAAGTAGCTTCCTTTTATAGCAAAACCACCCTAGTGGGTGGGATTTTTTGAATTTCAACCCAATTCAAGAGGGTGAAAAGGAGTGAAAGCTTATGAAACTTCTTCTTTCAAGTAATCGCACGTGTGGTGCGATTTACTTGAAACATGATTTGAATAATTAAAGTGCAAAATAAATGGATACGTGTTTCAGGATTTTTCAAAATAACCGTAAGGGTTATTAAAGGGGTAAAATGGGGTGTCTTAGTTTGTATGGGATTTTTTTAACGGGTGGTGTGATTTCTTAGAAACTTGGTTTGGATACCTAAAATGCAAAATATGTAAATGGAAACGTATTTGAGGATTATTCTAAATAAACCTCATAAAGAGGGTGAAAAGGGGTGAAAACGAATGTATAAAACTTTTTAACGCGAAGTGCGATTTGCTTGAAACTTGATATGAATAATTAAAATGCAAAATAAATGGACGTGTTTCAGGATTTTTTTAATATAACCCTCATAAAGGAGTAAATGGGGTTGTGAATATTTGTATGGAAACTTTTTAACGGGTGGTTGGTGTGATTGGTTTGAAACTTGAATTGTATAAAAAAAATCTGAAACACCTACCTACTTTACTTTGCGTTCAAGTAAACTGTCTGCTGGTATATTTTCTCGTCTGAGCTGCTGAACAGATATTCATAAAATTTGGCAAGGAGATAAATTGCATCCTGGGGAAGGATTTAAGCTACAATTCCTTTAAAAAAAACGTGAACAAAGTCGCGGTCAACAGCTAGTCTACTTATACTACTTATAATAATAGCAATATAGGCTTTGTACTAGATTTTTTTGGGTTAAACGTTTTTTAATGAAACTTTGTTGGTAGTAGCTCAGTATGTCTTTTGCGCTGTAGGTTGATGGTTCGATTCCAGGATCCTCTCAGGACACGCACATGTGTAACGAACATAGACGTTTGTTTCAGTGTCTAGGTGTTATAAAAAATCTTATGTATGTATTTCAATTCAATTCAATTCAATTTCATTTATTTCAGCCTTCATAAGTATATGTACAAATGAGAGCCATATTTATCATAATAATTATTTAAAACATACATAACATAAACCAAACAAGGAAATTAACATATAGACTGCATGCACCACATCATTACATCACCGGTGCGAATGGTGCACCTCTGTGCAGTTCTTCATGAAGATGCATTTAAAAACATAATAAGTATTCTATCATCTGGTCACGATAATATAAGCTAAGCTTAGTTTGGGGCTAGATTGTGTTGTGTGCATTGTCCACCGATATTTACTTTATTAACTAGTACAGCTATCCTATACACACATGTTTAGTGTGGTCCTTCTCAGTAGCTAAAGCGTGATTATAACGACCGACCTCTGCGGCGCAGTGGGCTAAGGGCCGGCTGAGACGCAGAAAGTTACGGGTTCGATTTCCGCCATGGTACATAAGTTTGTATGATCTGCAGGATAATTCATTATAATTATAATTCATAAATCCATTACAAAACATTAAATAGATGGACAAATATTGAGGATGCCTCGTGGAGAGGCGAAACACGTGTCGAATTTCTTTTGGAGGTAACTCTTTAGGAATAGATTGGCGGAATAGTACTAAATATTTGTCCATCTCTTTAATGTTTTGATCTGCAAGTATTTCTCTCGGGTTTGGGTGTTTCTATGTACATATCATATGTATAGTATGTATTTACAAAAAAAAAGTATGTAAGTAAGTAGTATATCAGACATGTGGTAACCATAACACAACACAGAAATCAATTTATATCAATTTATTCAACAATTTATACCATCATATGGCCCCAAAGTAAGCAGAGCTACTTTGGGGTCATATGATGGTGTGAAATGTCTGATTTTTTGAAGTGAAAACTTCTTTTAACTCGGTACGCATATTTTTAGATGAGTTAAAACCTCTGGATTCGCGACACCGTTACCGAGACGCAGCCGGCTGCCGCGCTCGCCCCATTTGATTATAAACCTTAATTCACAAGTTTACAGTCTACTTTTGTATGGAGAAGTTTACTGAGTTAGGTTCTTTGATATAGACGCAGCCGGCTGCCGCGCTCGCCCCATTTGATTATAAACCTTAATTCACATGTTTACAGTCTACTTTTGTATGGAGAAGTTTACTTTAGGTTCTTTGATATATTATCTACATTCTGAACAAAAAATATTGCATCATCTTTGTTCGTTCAGTATTTGATTGGCAGTCGCCATAATTACTGATTTTGAAGTGATTTATTACTAAACTCTATCGCGCCAAAATAAGTTTTCACTTCTGTCGGCACTCCTGGAGTGCAACCCGTATTTTTTTTATTATTTATAAGATTGATTTCTGTATTGTCACCACGCGTGCGAAGCCACGGGCGCAAGCTCTTTGTTTAATATGCTTTAAATTATTCTTAAAAGCAGGTAAGTAAATAACTTCTCTTTAGGTAAGTAAATAACCGTTAGATCTCCGGAATTAATCTTACTTCGATATTCGAGAGACGAGGGTATCGTAGATAGCAAGCATTACTTATTTGAAACGCATTATTGAACTAAGTAATTTTAGTTTAACTCCGACGGTTTGTTTATTTTTAGCAGCTTTTACGATCGTGCGATGAGTTATTAGCCGTCAGACAGTGACAGCCTGCCTCCGGTAACCAAATTAAATTGAAATAAAGCTAATGAAACCTATTAAATCGACAGATTTCATTTTAGATAGGTAGATAGGTACATAAGGGATCATTATTATCTCACTGCTTTTATCACACTATAGAGTCCGGCATAACTGCGGGCCTAGTCAAGATCCACTATTATTGTTATTTCCGTAAATGTCCGTGAAATTTACGGAAATAACAGTAACAATAACGTTTGTCACTTGTCTTATAACAAGCTAATGTCATATATTAATTTGATCCTTCAGCAGAAATAACAAATAAATAATAAATAAATATTAGTGGACAATGCACACAACAACATTTAGCCCCAAACTAAGCAAAGCTTGTAGTATGGTGACCAGCTGGGCGATTATGGACTTCTGATACTATTAAAACTTTGATACAAATCACTTTCAGTTACTATTGATGAGTTGGTATTACGGAAGGTTGATGTTGATTGTCATACATGCTGTCATATGAATTAAATCCTCAGATCAAATTAATATGAAGACGGAGCGCCGCAATCAACCAAAATAAGTCTCAAAACCGTGCTGCTGTGTGTAGATACCCGCACCTACGCACACACATACACCGAAATCGCGCTTCTTGCTTTTACATATATAAATTATTACCTATGTAATTTTTTGTAATATGTTTTAATGACCACGACATGACACATAATACTTAAAAGTATAAGTATGTATGCATATACTAAGAGCAATGCGCACGGTTTGGGTAGATGTGTGTGCGTGGGTGCGTGTATTTACACAGAGGAGCATGATTTTGAGATTTCACTATAGTTATTCATAGCAGTCTCCGTCTATATATTTACTTGGTCTGAGATAGATATAGAACATCCGTAATAGTAATCCATCTTGTCAAAACTGGTTCCAATTACAATCAAGCTTATGATTGAAATTATGTCGATTGCTAATCAAAACTAATAGAAATTGATTCTGTCAAAAGTTACATAATCGCCATACAGATGATTGATAGAATACTTAAATATTTTAAATGACATACTAATGATACTTTATAACACCCAGACGCAGAACAAACACCTGAATTCATCACACAAATGTTTATTCTGGGAGGGAATCGAACACTCAACGTACAGCGTAGAAGGCAGAGCTACTACCAAATGAGCCGGCAGGCCATTCAAATGCCAACAGAAAGTAGATCTTGTCTAGGCTCTGGTTCGGTTCTTCCACTCTTCCTTATGATTTATCTCCGTGGTCACACTCCTCGTTCTATTAGTGGTGAAGGGATTAATGTGAGCCTCACTCACTTCGTGCACTTGGCATAATAACTATGTACGTTTTAGGTTCTATGTCATGCCGGTTTCCTCATAATGTTTTCCTTCACCGTTTTAGGGTACCTACATGTAGGTATAGCACATACAATTTTCAGAAAAATCCATAGGTGCACGACTGGATTCGAACCCACGACTTTAGGATCGTAAGGTCCCCATATCACTATCACCAGTGCTCTCGGTAATGCTCTTAGAAGTCACTCTTATCACCCATTTTATCGGACACGACATCATTTACACAGTCCATCCAACTTTTCATAAGCCTTCCTCTACTCTAATAACCTTCCACATCAAATCAGAATCATTCCACATTCTTTCGAAGATACGGACAAACTATGGCAAACAAATGATCACTTTTGAAGCCGCACAGCTTTACTACCCACAAATATAAAAATACAAATTCACTTAGGTACCTACATTTAATTCTAAACTATGGAACTAGGTATGTGTTTAAAAATCTGCTATTAAATTAATTTAATCTAAATCTACTTACTCGGACGACGTGACTTATATCTGTACCTACTGTTTATTATTTTAAGTTAGATTAGTTACTGTTCTTATGTAAGTGACTCCCGTCTTTTTGAGAAATAAATATCTATGAACTGAAGTCCATTACCAGTCTATTAACATATTTTTCTAGGTAAGTGCTATGAAGTGATAACTTCTTATGGGAGGGTAAACCGCTTCGTTACGTAACGCGTTACGGCGCCAGTCTGTCTGGCTCCCCTTTCTCGCACGCATACGGCAGCGGTAGGCAGGCTCCTCCTCTCTTGATATAGGTAGGTACCTACTCGTACCTACTCATAACAAATGGTTTAACACTGGCCACGTCAATCTTTGACTAGCCTCTCAGCTCAGTTGGTAGTAGCTCTGCTTTCTGACCTGTCGGTTGAGGGTTCGATTCCCACCCAGGACAAACATTTGTGTGATGAGCATGGATGTTTGTTCTGTGTCTCAGTTCAGTGTTACAAAGTTTCTTAAAAATGTATTTAAAATATTATAAGTCGTCTTGTTCCCATAGTAGGTACAAGCTATGCTTAGTTTGGGGCTAGATGGTGTTGTGTGCATTGTCCTCCAATATTTATTATGATTATTTTATTTAAAAATTTATATTTTCATTATGCATTGAAGCAAAATATTAACAAAGGCTGTGCCTCGTTAGTATAGTTTGTGCTGCGCCTACTGGAACACCCATAGGTAATATTATAGGACTAAGTACCTATTGGTAATCTATTTTTCTTTTCTTATTCCGTTTGAGCCAGTATCCGATTCTGGTGACTGTGGTCTAGTGGTGACCTATAAATGCCACCGTCATGACCTTATAACTTTTTTGAATGCCGTTACCGACAACTAAGTAAGCGTGCTTGCTTTCCGATGCACGAAATCGTATGTATTTCTCTTTTTCGTCGTTAATGACATGTGTCATAATTATGACAATTTCGTTTGTCATTTGTTATTTTATATAAAACTAGCGACCCGCCCCGGCTTCGCACGGGTGCAATGCTGATACTAATTATACTACAGAATTATAAAGATAAAAATTAAAGTAAACACAAAGAAACAAAATAAAATCACATGGATTTCCAAAGGGATCAAAACTTCTAGTAAGATGAAGAGGTTTTTGAATTCCCTGAACAAAATAACTTGTCATGATTCAATCATTACATACCGAAATACATATTTAAAGCTGTACAAAAAAACTCTTATTACCGCAAAAAGACTTTCAATTAAAAAAGAACTGATAAAAGCAAAAAATAAGACAAAAGAAATTTGGAGCATTGTAAATAGACATAGAAATAAGATTAATAATAAGGCACATAATAATTATTTACTTAAACTTAATGATATTATTATTGACAATTCTCAAAAAATAGCAGACACCTTTGCACAGCAATTTGACTATAGTTGTATTGACATGAATATTAATGATAACAAGTTATTAGCTTTAAAATATATGGCGGAACACTCCAGTAAAGTAAGCACAGACATAGACATGAATCACACGAATAAAAACGAGGTTAGACTAATAATAAAGAAAATGGAAGTAAAACGCTCGTATGGTTATGATGAGATACCAATTACAATCATTAAAGATAATGTGGATATTTTAGCAGAGCCTCTATCAATTTTTCTAAATAACTGCATTGATCAGGGAATCTTTCCAGATCAACTGAAAATCGCAAGAGTTTTGCCAATCCATAAAAAAGGTAAAAAAAATGACCCAAAGAATTTTAGACCAATATCACTATTGCCCGTGATATCAAAGTTATATGAAAAACTCATAAAAGATAGGATTGTGACACACCTTAACCAACATAAAATTCCTAATGAACGTCAATTTGGCTACCAAATGAGGCTCGGAACTATGGACGCGGTTGATTTGCTGATAAAAGAAGTACTTGACAACTTAAATAGTAAATTTAAAGTGGCAGGTTTATTTTTGGACTTATCATCTGCTTTTGACACTGTCGACCACGAGATACTCTTGGCCAAACTAGAATTTTATGGAATAAGGGGAACTGCTCTAAGCATAGTAAGATCTTACCTAAACAATAAAAAGCAATTCGTTGAAATAAAGAATATCGTGAAAGGGCTAGAAATAGTGAACACGTCAAAACTAGTCAGTGTAAGACGAGGAGTTCCTCAAGGATCAATATTGGGACCTATTTTCTTTTTAATATTTTTAAACGATCTAATAAGCTATATTAGTAATACAATACCAGGAATTAAATTAGTCGTTTATGCAGATGACACTAATGCTATAATCCCAGCAAAGAATATCCAAGATCTAAAAGATAAAATTGACAACGCACTTGTGGCTTTTAATAATTGGTTCTGTGTTAATAATTTAAAACTTAACATTGCTAAAACAAGTGCTATTTTGTTTAGATCTACCGCACGTGAGCAAGATATAATTCAAAGTTTAAGTAATGGAGTTAAAGTGGTGTTTGTGGATAGCGTTAAATTCCTTGGAGTCCATATTGACCAATATTTAAACTGGAAACCTGAGCTAGAGGCAATAGAGAACGCAATCAGTTCGGCTTGTTACGCATTAAGGAGTCTTAGAGACGAAGTAAGTATGGAACAACTGAAAACGACTTATTATGCTCTTGTGGAGTCAAAACTGAGATATAGTGTAAAATTTTGGGGTAACAGCTATGACTACAATATGAATAGAGCTTTTACTATTCAGAAACGTGCAATACGTACCATGGTACGCATACCACCATGGGAATCATGTAGAAATCATTTCATGGAACTCCATATTTTAACTCTACCTAGCCTATATATCCTTGTAACTCTTATGGACATTATCAGACATCCGTCAAAGTATGAAACACAAGAACAAAGAGCTGCAAGACTAGATACAAGAAGAAAAGACCTTGCGACCCCACTGTGTCCGAGGTTAAATATTGTTAGGCATGGTTGTAGATATCAGGCCGTTACACTGTACAACTCACTTCCTGTGGCTATGAAAATCATAGAAAGTCCCACTACATTTAAGTCTGCATTGATAAAGCTTTTGTTGGAGGGGCGCTTCTATACAGTTGATGACTTTAAATTAAGAAAAATGTGATTATTTGTACTTATTGACATACATGCTACTCTTTTATATTATTATAATGTTTTTAGGCTTAAGTATTTCAGACACAATGTAAAAATTGTTATTGAATAAACTCTTATCTTATCTTATCTTATCTTATCATTATTATCCCTAAGAGATAGCCATCAGATATACCATCGCGGACTTTTTTGTAGACCTTTTGAGGGTGTACAATACTGTAGTACATTATTTTGATGTATCTCGTAGGGTTAAGCAAGCGTTTGCAATGTAAGCGCAAAAAAATGTGTTTATTTACGACACCACATAAGAAACCTCTAAAATGTTCAATGTTTTTCTACTATATTATGCATATTTTATACGTATAAACCTTCCTCTTGAATTACTCTATCTATTGAAAACAGCATCAAAATCCGTTGCATAGTTTTAAAGATCTAAGCATATAACGGGACAGGCAGACAGCGGGAGGTGACTTTGTTTTATACTATGTAATGATGGTGTCTTTCATATAAAATAATTACACGGATAATTATTGCTCGAATCACAAAGAAACACAAAGCTTTTATTCTAATTATTCACAACAGAATCAATAACTCTAGCCCTATTTAAATAAAAACACCACAATTACTAATAAAACCGGAAATAACCCCAGAAAAATAAAAAGTATAAGCGCGCAATGTTTGATTTGCAAGACGGCCAAAATTTATTACGGTAGGTATTTACTCTACTCTCTAACTCTCTAGTCTCATAGTCACATGATGCTAACGTGGCGTTAAAGTATGGTCTGTCTTGTCATTCTCTTGTCATTGAATGAAGATGGCATCAGATTTAGACGCCTCATTAACTAGTATGTAATTATGAGACACAATTAGTAACCGCAACGGTAAAAGTTTATAATTGACACCACTGGATGGATACGCACGTCATGCCACAATAAAGATCAGTAGGCTAGAACCTATTACATTATTCTATTCTACTTTCTCGATTGATATCGAACATACAACGCGTTTATGTTTAAGCTACGTTTGAAGTCGCCAACGATCGATCGAACGTTTTTAAACGTTCGAAAATTTAAGCTGTTGTCTGTATAACTTGTGTATTTTATGGCTAATGCTGTGCATGCCTGTAATTGGTGCATATTCCATAAAATGACATTATTAATATATTAGATTCATATGTTTGTTATATGTACTGTTGGCGATGCCTAATAAATAAATAAACGTTTTCCTTTGAATTAACAATAACCATTGTGATTAAGAGAATATTCCTCCCCACAGATGAGGACGGTGCGGCTGGCTACGCCCTTATCAACCCTGCCCGGCTGGCGGCCTCCGCCGGATATCTCCGGTCAGGTCCGACCAAAAGTGTGTGTGGAGGGACTTAATGAAAAAAAAATAGGCTAAATTATGTCAAGGGCTTAATCAGTCAGTCAACGTCAATTGTCAAACAAATTGCTCTGTCACTCATTGTGTTGTAGGGATGTGACATTGTACATAAAAATCGATTTTTAATTAATCGATTGTTTTTTTAGCAGGAAAAATCGATTAATAAATAATCGATTTTTCGTCAAAAAAATTTAGATTTTTTATTATTTATCGATTTTTCCCTAATTTGTTAATTAATTTCAAAATAAACGCCATAAATATTATATTTATCATAGTTTCATTAATGAAATATAATATAACAGAAATGATAAGTTTTTTAAATAGTAAACATTATAATAGGTTCAAGTTAAAATTATTTATTTTTCAACAATAATTAACAAAATTAAACTATTCAAATACAAACAATCTGAAAATCCGTAGGCAATGAGATCAGGACTAACAACTTAGGTAAGCGTTTTGATAATATTCGGCTCCTGGTCTTTGATAATATGGCGTAAGCTGTTTAGAACATCTCTCTGCTGGAGACGAAGAAGCCGGTACCTAAAGGTTATACGCCAACTGTATCAGTTGGGGATAAGCTGCCTCATAGCTTCTCCTGGATTTTAAAGCGTCTTCTTTTAATCCTATTACAGGCGCTATGTACAAAGTTAAGCTTAATTCAGATGTCTGACTGTGACTTTGACTGGTTCTCATAATATTCTCCACCAACAGCTTGTTGTGGGTTTCCCAAATGTCATAATTATCGACATCATCAGCGGTCGAAGTTATTGACTGTGGACAATGCTCTGGTTCTCGGTTTTCTTCAATGGATCGCTTAGTGTAGTTTATAGTTCTTGCCAAAGATGCTCCGTCTTTCATAAGCACAGAAGGGATGCCATCGTAGATGCACAGATGGCGTTAGTGTAATATTATGGAAATGGTATTCATTGGTAGTTCGCACTCCGGGCTATAGCAGACCAGACTTAATGTCGAGGGGTAGCAGATGAAAAATCGATTATGATTGATATTTGAATATAAAAAAAATCGATTATTAATCGATTAATTGTAATAATAAAATCGCGAATAAAAATCGATTTTTACCTGTAAAAAAATCAATTTTAATAGATTTTTTTTTCACATCCCCATTGTGTTGTTTAGGTTGGACCACAAACTATAGGATGCTAACGCATCAGACGGGGCACTCCCATAGACGAAATCCTGTCCAATACCTGTTCACCTTATCCCATATGACAGATAACTTTTTTATTTTGAATGAACCTTTTAGCATCAGCAGGGTATTCATTCTACCGAGTATATTTTTTTGCTGGCTTGCATACAATTGATTACTATTTTTAAAATATTTTATTGATCTACAAAGGAAAGACCCTGACAATCATAATAAACACATTGATTATACAATTAGACATTTATTTACAGAAATATACAGAATAATACACAATAATACAAAATACAAGTCAAACAGTTGAGCTATCTAAATTGCGTAAAACAATCTATAGATAGCCAAACTGGTCCAGAAAATTTGATTATTTCACGGAAGCGGCCTTGAATTCAAGAAAGAAAGGCATATTTGCATCTTATCAGGTCCTCAGCACCTCCCCACATGCAGCTGTCCTCACCAGCTCTAAGAGAAATCCCAGACTGTAATGGGATGCGGCAAGGGTGTCTACACAAGTAGCATCTCATATCAATGGCCCACCCATCTCTTAAGGGACAAGAGTCATCAGGCTTCTTACCATCATCACTTATCAGACTGTACAAGCCGAGAACAGCTGGTATGTTGATGTTGACATTTGAATTAGGTGTAATCTGCTTTGGAGTAGGTGTGAGCTAAATGTTGTAGTTTCATGGTGTGTAATCACATGATGATCACAGTACTATCTGGAAAAAAAAGAAATTTAAGCACACATAACCAAATGCAATAATGTTGAGTGTTTAACATTCTATGTTGTTTCTATTGGTGTTTCTATGTATAATATGCATGTATTTACAAATAAAGGTATAAATAAAAAATATTGCTGGACAATGCACACAACATCATCTATTTATGGTGACAAGATGACTGATAGAATACTTATAAGAGTATATTTTTAAATACATACATTTATGATACTTTATAACACCCAGATACAGAACAAACACCTATGCTTTTCACACAATTGTTTATCTTGGGAGGGAATCAAACCCTCAACTTAGAGCACAGAAGGCTACTACCAACTGAGCTGACAGGCCAGTCGATTATGTAGTTTAACAGTCACTTGGTTCCTATAACACAAGCTCTGCTTACATTATCATTATTATTAATATAATTATTATTTAATGATTTTTGTTAAATAAGTAGGTACAATAAGTACTTACTAGTGATTATAGCAGAAGAACACCAATAGACAGACATTTCGGTAACAGCAGATTACGTTGGATAGGCATGTGCTCTCTAGTTGAAGCGAGAAATCTCTTCTAAAAATGCTTTCGACACACAATCATACTGCTTGCGAAGATCTTGAAAACTTCAGGTCTAGAAGTCTTTTATTCCAATCGAAGTCCAGTCCAAGAGTTCAATCTCTCTTTTCGGAAGCATAAAAAAACTGACGTCCTTTCGTTTACTAGCACAGCTCACAACACAGCACTTGTACATTACTGCGAGATTAAATAACAGGTTCAGGAATTGAGAGGATAAATATAAATTACTTCCAGAATTTAAAAATCAACGTCATTTAGCTTTGAAACTACAACAGCTGTTGTTTGTTTGTTTGGTTAGTGGGTTTGTTTGGAATGATTTGATGTCGATAGCAAAATAGGAAACAAACACGCCTTGATCGGGCAGGAAAGAAGTATGAGAGAAGGGGGAGAGGAACTGTTAACTATGTTAGTACTATCGTTCTATATAGACTATAAATCGGCCAGGATTTAACGTTCAATGATTGCCGGCCATGGGTTGGACTATCTTTCTTGGATGGATGTATCTGTGTCTGTGGTGTGTTTAAAATGTTTGTAATCGCGCTTTTATTTTTGTTCAATAATTTTATGAATTAAAAAGTATTCAAAAACTTACAATGGATCCTGGGGAATCATTTTTATCATGTGCTGTAACTTTGGAGTGGGTAACCTCTCAAGGTTCTATCTCAAGAAAAGTAAATTACAAGACTGCATCTCTTCGGCTGATACGTAACGAATTTCGTGAAATGTATATGGAGATTTCAAGTGAAAAACACGCTGCAATCAGGTTGGCTTTGAAAGGCATTAATGTGTTCAAGAAATTCATGGCTGAAGGAAAAGCTAGCGTCAAGTTTCAAGATGCTGGGTGTACGTTATTCATATCAAATGCGCCACCCACTAGTCTCGTGTCATTTTTGAGGACTATATTCGTGAAAATGACCGGTGATAAAGAACAGGGAGCTCTGAAAACTCCCTCAAAGGGTATGCGTGCAAAGTTACTGAGCGGTAAAGCCCAGGCGTTTGAAGAGATAAGTCCTGTTACTGGAAAAGATATTCAGAACGCAAAGAGTAAAATTTCGAAGACAACTGTGACGACTCCCTCGCCGCCGTCGAAGAAGCGAAAGTCCGAAGATACGGTTCGTGGGCCAGCTCCAAAAAAGCTTTACTCTCCTTCCCCATTGGCAACAAGTTCATTGAACTCTGAGCAACAAAGAGTTATGGAAGCATGTCTTAGTGGAAAGAATATTTTCTTTACTGGGTCTGCTGGGACTGGGAAAAGTTTTCTGTTGAAACGCATAGTGGCAGCTTTGCCTCCTGATGTGACAGTTGCTACTGCCTCTACTGGTGTAGCAGCATGTCATGTAGGTTAGTTACATCACTCAAGTCAAAAATATTTTATAATAAGATTCTTCCAATCACTATTTCATTTGTAGATCTAGGTATATGAAACAAAGAGGAAAAAAATAACGGGTTGCACTCCGGGAGTGCAGGCAGAAGTGAAAACTTTGGCACGTTAGACATTTTTTAGATGGGTACTAGGGTTACTGGGTTATGAATTGCATTTTATTTATGAATTGTATTTTATTAGTTACTAGAAACTTTAAAATACACTCTTCTATGTTTTAGTTCAGAATGTAGATAATATATCAAAAAACCTAACTCAGTAAACCTCTCCATACAAAAGTAGACCGTAAACATGTGAATTAAGGTTTAAGCAGCCCTGCATCTCGGTAACGGTGTCGCGAGTCCAGAGGTTTTACCTCATCTAAAAACATGTGTACCGCACTAAAAGGAGTTTTCACTTCAAAAATTACAAATAAATTACAGTACTTAAGTATAATATAAAATAAATATGAAACAGTTACCTATCTAAGGACTATTTAAAACAATCTATAGATAGGTCAACTGCCAGAGGGCAGCATACCCAAGATATTCCCACGTGTCAATGGCAATGCAAATATGCTGGGCCAGATAGGAGCCAGCTCACAATGTTTCAACCAGATACTATGAAAACATTTTTAAAAATGCAATGATCCTGTTTCTCAAGGGCCCTAAGTCTCAACTCCAAAGGGCTCCATGTGGCTCAATATTAAGACCAACTCAGGATGAGTTGGTCCTTTGGGCCTTTTAATGCACAATTAGCTGAGCTCTAATGAAAGTCAGCATTAGATGGGATGGGGCCAGAGTGTCAATGCAAATAGTGTTCTATACCAATAGCCTACCCATCTCCCAAGGGACAAGAGCCATACAAGAAGAAAAAAATGCTTTGTTATTAATGTTCAACCTAGTTTCTTTAGTCCGTCTGCTTATGTTCATTATTTGACTTTTCAGGGGGCACAACACTTCATGCGTTTGCTGGTATTGGAGATGGGAGTTCGTCCATTGACAATCTTTGTGATAGAGCAACAAAAATACCACTAGTAGCTCAGAAGTGGAGAAAATGCAAACATCTCATTATTGATGAGATTTCAATGGTTGATGGGATTTACTTCGAGGTATTTATCAGCTGCTATTATGTGTACAGCATCAGTACATTTCATAAGTGAGCTCTTACATAATTAATGATAATAATAATATAAACAGTAGTTTGGCCTGATTTGAGTTCTTGCAAGACCAAATTGTGTCATTGTTCTTTAAGTTAGTACATAAAAGACAAACAGTATTAAAGAATTAAAACATTCAGTATGTAATTGTGAGCTGATTTAAATGAGCCCAAACAAATATAACATGTAGGCATACACTGATACACCAAGTTCAGTGTATCAGGGATCTGCTGAACTTTCTGACCAAGACACGCTTTGACCAGAAACCGCTGTCCATGAATGTCGAGTGACAATTTGTTGGCACTCTCACACTATAAATGAATTGAAATTCACATCACAACTCTCGTGAAGAGGTTGTTCTTATGTTACCTGTACTCCTCGTTCCCACAGTGTAAAAGTCTGGAAGCATAAACATTTTTTTTTATTAATTGCCATTTCTTATTTCAGAAGTTGGAGTCAGTGGCAAGACATGTGAGGAAGAATGACAAACCATTTGGTGGCATCCAACTCATTCTATGTGGAGACTTTCTTCAGTTACCACCAGTCATAGAAAAAGGAAGAACAGAAAAACGATTTTGCTTCCAATCTCCTTGCTGGGATAAGTCCATTGAACTATGCTTTGAACTCAAAGAAGTACACCGGCAGAAAGATCAAGAATTCATCTCTATATTAAACAGTATTAGAATTGGAAGAGTCACTAAAGAAATTAGTGACCGTTTGATAGGTACTGCAAGGCAGAAGATTGAAAGTGATGGCATTCTAGCAACAAGATTGTGTTCTCACACTAATGACTCAAAAATGATAAACCAATCCAAATTGACTGACCTAGACGGAGAAGAAAAAGTTTTCTCTTCACAGGATAGTGACAATGCAACTAAAACATTAGATATGCAGACTATAGCACCATCAAAATTGGTACTCAAAGTAGGTGCCCAAGTAATGTTATTGAAAAACATCAATGTAAATGCTGGTTTGGTAAATGGGGCTAGAGGGGTAGTGGTGAGATTTGAGGAAGGATTACCTGTTGTTAGATTTAAGAATAAGAAAGAATATACAGCAAGGTCTGAAAGATGGTACGTTAAGAATTCTAATGGAACATTGTTATGTAGAAGACAGGTGCCATTAAACTTGGCATGGGCATTTTCTATACATAAATCCCAAGGACTGACTTTAGACTGTGTAGAAATGTCATTGTCTAAAATTTTTGAGGCTGGACAAGCTTATGTGGCCTTGAGTAGAGCTCAGAGTTTAGAAACTTTGAGAGTGTTGGACTTTGATTCTCGCCATGTATGGGCTGATACTAGTGTCTTGGAATTCTATCAAAGGTTCAGAAAGCGTTTGCAACGGATGGAGATTATTCCTCTTGGAAGACCACTTGCCGATAAGACTAATAAGAAATTGAAGCTAAGAGAAATTCTAGAGAAACAAATGATGAGAAAGTAATGTGGAAAGCAGGGTTGTAGCTAAATATTTTATTTATTGTAATCATGACTAGACTGACTTTAGGTTTATTGGACAGTCTGTAATATAATTTAGGGGAAATATGAATAAATGCATATTATTTTATCATAGCACTTGTTTCTTTACAATCTATTTTATATAATCACTTAATTACCTAGCGTGGCTTTTAAGTATGCTCTGTCCTTGTCAATGAATAAGGAATTAAACAAGACATTAGCTAATGTTTGATTATAAGATAGACCTCATAGGTTGTGTTTATTTAGTTTGAGCATTACTTTAGGACTGTTGCGCTGATCCGCACATAGATTACGTACCTAACTTGAGACAAATAGCAATCTGAATTCCGCGATGCATTCTATAAAAGATAGAAAGGCAAGCAGACCTAGACTATGTAACTTAGGCTCAAATTCAAGGATTTGGATGAAACTTAGTATAGACATAGTGACCTAGAATAGCATATTAGCTACTTTTTATGTAGGTACCACATGCAAGATGAGCATGAGCTGAAGCTAGTATTCATTTAAAAAAAAAACAGTCAATAGAAGAATGGGTTTATTACAAATAAGTACTAATTCCTTAGCTATCTAGATTCAACCGCAGTTAATATTTCAATTTGCTCCTCAAGTGTTGCTTGCTTCTCTTGAAGACACTTAACAATATATTTCTGAGACTCTATAGTTTGCTCCTGCTCTTTTTTGACTGTCCGTGACTCTTCCATGTTATTCTGAAGTATTTCCACATGTTTTTTTGTCTGGACTATGAGTTCCATGAGCCTATTATTTAGATTGTCCTGTTTTTTCACCATAAGCCATAGTTTAGCTTCCATTGGTGCATCAGGCTTGCATTTTAAATCATCGTTGACAAAGACATCTAAGTTAGATGGTTCTTTTAGACGGAATAAACTGTTTTTTATGTCTGCTTGAAGCTCAGCTTGTGAACGTTGGTTCAGTAACCTCTCAACTTTGGTCCTTGCTGGTATCTCCCCCTGAAAATTGTGATTAATTTATTACAACACTAAATAGGTGTTATCATAGATTTAAAGTATTATATTGTTGTTTGGAATGAAGCTAATAGTTCCTACAAGGTTGCTGTCATGCGAAATTCTTACTTTTCCAGAAGCAAATAATGTAGGCACAGCATTATCTTTAAGTTTTCTCTGTGAATCAAAGTATTTCAGCTCAAAATGCTTTGAGCATATTTTGCTCTTGTTCCAATCCAGGACTTGACATTTATTGTTCAGTATCTTCATCCATTTGTGTCTCATTTCTGCCGATTGGGGACATCTGAAAATTAGAACAGTTTATTTAATTTTATATTGATTACATTATACGATGTTATGAAGTCGGGCCAGATAGCTAATACAGTAGAAACAAATTATTAAAGCGACACTCACGATATAAACGATACTCCTGGGTTTTTGTTGTATAGGGTTGTTTTACAGTTTTCAACGAGGCAACGTATGCCAGACATTGTTGAACAAGCACTTTGAAAACAATTGAAGTAAAATCAAATCTTACAGCCAAATAACAATATTTTTTATAATAAATAACCTGCTGATCGACACCAAGCAAAGCAAACAACAAACAACAACAAAATTGAACGAACGAATGAATGTAAATAATTTGGACAGACAGACTATAATGATCCTACTTCCACTACTAATCACACGTGTGCGTTGCCCTAGCAAAATGTTGACGAATTTCAGGGTTTTGAGTATGCAGATAATTAGAGCATTGTTTCGTGTAATTGTGCACAAAATTTCATAATTATGCGTCCACAGGAAAAAAAGTTATGGACAAAAAACAGATTTTGCTTGGGGAACGTTTGCAGCGTTACGTTTTAATTTTAAGTTTAATTAACTAAATGCCTAAAATAAGATTGTAAAAAAGAAAATTGATATGCGATTTTAAAAATAAAGCAGGTACCCTAAAAGATTCTTACATAAAAATTATAATTATGCTTGTCTTTATTGAGTACTTTTTGTTTTCCTATCCCTTATTCCATTAACACAAATGAATACCTCAAAAAGTGGCAGCCTACTTTGGTCTCTTGTCAAAAATGTCAAAAATGAAAGAAATTATAGAATATAAGATTGGCTGAAGATTCGGCCGAACATTCGTATATAAGAAACGTTGCGGTACTGTAATGCTAGAACATTTATACTATGGTAAACATGGCGATTTTTGTTGCTGACAATTTATGGCGGTCGTTCTCATGTACTATGGCACCACTTTTCAATAGTCTATTAAAATAGACCGGGTTATATTAGATTATGGGTTTTTGATATATTTCTTAAACTAGTCTTTTTTTATTACTGAAAATTTCAGCACAGTGAGTTAGCTCAACGCACCAATTTTTTGCCAAATTCTGACTTTGTCACTTATCTAGAGCTCGTGTAACCTGACATCAAAGTTTCGCCATAGTCAGCAAAAATATGAATATCTCGAAAGTACTTGGATGCACAAATTTGATTTTTTGGGCACAATCGTGCACAATTATAAGCCTTCCATTTATTATTTTTAAGCTACGTCCATTACTTCAAAAAAATCTTGCTACTGCAGCAAGATTTTTTTGAAATAATGGACGTTGCAAACATTCCCCTAGCAAAATCTGTTTTTGTCCATAACTTTTTTTCCTGTGGACGCACAATTATGAAATTTCGTGCACAACTACACGAAACAATGCTCTAATTATCTGCATACTCAAAATCCTGAAATTCGTCAACATTTTGCTAGGGCAACGGGCACTAATCACACAGCTAACTGATAAAGATCACTCACAAGAAACACTAGAAAAACTTTACGAGAAAAACTAGCCTCGTGTAGCCCGGGCATGATGCCCGGGCTACACGAGGCTAGTTTTTCAAGCTAGTGTTAGTAAGCTAGCAAGCTAGTACTTCTGGCTTCGTGTAGACAAAACTATCTTCATTTGTAAGCTAGTAAGCTAGTTTACAAGCCAGGACAGTTTTTAATAGGATGGAGTTCTATTTTCAGGCTAGTAGCGTCCCCCCACCACTGATTTTACTATCCTGGCTTGTTTACTAGCTTCATGTGACCGGCGAAGCTAGTTTGCAGTTGGCTAGTAAGCAGGAACCACGCGTTTTGTTTTTCTTCTGCGACGAGTTTTTTAAGATTTTAAAATGCCCGAACTAAGTACGCAGATTAATTTAAAGTTTGTACAGCTGTACCGTGACCATAAATGCCTCTGGAATGCCAACCTTCCAAGTTATAAAGAAAAGTGTAAACGTGATTCAGCACTACAAAAAATACGTGACGAATTAAAGACAATGGGTATTGATATGACTACCAAAGACATTAAAAGTAAAATAAAAAATTGAAGAGCAACGTATTCTCAAGAACTGACGAAAATTTATAAATCAACCTGGTCTGGAGCAGGTTCTCAAGAAGAATATAAGTCGAAGCTAAATTGGTTCCAGGAAATGCACAGTTTCATTAAAAATGTACCTATGAAAAGAAAAACAACGGTAAGTTATTTGCAATTCATTCATTTCATTTATTATTATTTACGACCTATTTATTGTCCGTCTGTCTATCTGACTGTCCGCTTGAAATGTAAAATTGATGTTATCTATGATCCGTTTTTTAACCCAAATCTAAAATGACATTTCATGTGTTGCCTGTTTTTTATAATTCATAAATAGTGATGTGACACAACCGATACTTACCGACAAAAATAAAGATAGGTACTTATGTTTATTGATATAAGTGTCTGTCCCAATAACGTGGATAATACATGAAATTCCAAAATGATACAATACTTTAGGTAAAAATGCCACCCTTTTTAAATATTTAGAATTTTTGTAAATACAATTGAAACGTTAGGTTAAGGTCTATAAATGATAGATAGCCGTTACTGTTATCACAAATTTATTTCGAGGTTCTTCAATCGCCCGTCACTATTTTATTTAAGGTTCGCTATTTCGGTTTATAATTATTTATTTAAAATGCAAAGTAATTTATGTATTGTAACGTTACAACGTTACACAATATATTTCTAAAATTTAAAGATAAAATTTATTCGAATTGAAACTTTTTACGTTTGACATATTTGTAGCTGTCATTTTAGTTTTGGGTTAAAAAAACGGATCATACATTTGTATCGAGATTCGAACGTTCAAAAGCTTTCAGTAATCACAAAATCATTCTTGATTGCCAAGGCACAGCACCTTCATTGTTAAAGTAGTTCTTAAGGGTTTCTCGTCTCTGGATTGCTGAAATCGCAGAATGGTTACTTCCTTGGCGGCCTACACTTTGTAAACCTGTAGTTTCTGTTCTCCAAGAACCAGAATAGGTATTTCCTGTTTCGATATCCTCACGGTCTACATCAGTGCTGGTTATATAAGTTTTTCGATGTTCACATCTTAACCAATTATGCAAAGCACATGCTGCTAATACAACTTTATCCACAGTATTAACATCAGCAGCTATTGGTGTTTGAAATACACGGAATCGGCTAGCCAATATCCCAAAGGCATTCTCCACTACACTGGCTCTGTCTGGCTCTAGATAGTCGGTAATTGAAGATTTTCTGTGACCATTCTAAATTGTCACCTGGATAAGGTTTTAAAGGAAATGCGGCATCAGGAACAATGACTCCACCATTAGGTAAAAGGTTATTTTCCAGTTTATTGTATAAGGCGCAATTTCTAAATACACCTCCATCTGATGCCATTCCACAAGCTCCGACATCTATGTATCGAAAGCAATAGTCGTCATCCACTAGTGCCATAAGCACAATACTGAACACTTTCTTATAATTTAAATATACAGTTCCACTGTTATCGAGTGCCTCTTAGATTTCGACACAGACTTCTGGTATAAATTTGGAAATGGTAGATCTAGCAACTCGATTAAAGTGACTGAGCCTTCTGTAGTTAGTGCCAGATGAAAGAAAATGTAGTGTGATCTCCAGTTTTATTTTTGCTGGTAGTGCCTGTCTCATAATTGTATCCATTCGTTGTATTTTGGCTTTACCAGACTCAACAGAATATCAAACAAATCAGGCGTCATTCGCAAAATACTCTTATACTCTCCCAAATCTTCATTGCGAAATTCTTCCAAAAGTAAAGCAGATGATCCACGTTTATCTCTTCGTAAAATCCACGGTCTTGTCCACACCCGTTTTTGTAGTTCATCTTCTAGTTCGTCTAGCGCGAAATAGCACAGTTTTCGAAGCAACTGTTTTAGTCGAATAGTGTTTTTTTTTTCGTATGCAGTTCATTTTGGACGAGTGGTCACCTCAGCACTCCAGTAAGTACTAGCTTAAAAAAATCTAGCCTCATGTAAACAGAACTAGCATGCTCCAAGCTAGGTCAGCAAGCCAGGACAGTTTGGTAAAAAACTAGCTTGCTATCCTAGCTTGACAAACTAGCCTCGTGTAGCCCGGGCATCAAGTGCAAAATAGAGACCATAACTAAAAAAAACAATTTCTCACTTGTGCTCAGATATTAAATAATCGTTGTCGACTAGTCATTTTAGTCGTGTTTTACTGTTATGAACCACAAACTATAGGATGTTACGGACTAACCGATACAAATAATACAGTCAAGTGGATAGATATAATTTTACTGTGTTCTATTTCATAATAACGTTACAAAGTACGAAAACAATGGCCCTGATTCTGTAGTTTCGCCGGACAAACGAATACTTACAGAATTACTTAATACGTTTCAGAGAATGTGCCCAGGAATTGCATGATCTAATCTCCTTTTAAATACAGGACAAACAGACGTACCGCTCAGTACCATCCATACCTTGTACCTTAGTCTACTATCCTTACGAACAAAGCACACTGCTTCCACTTTTATATTGCGTACCTACAGACAAGGATTGGAACAATTTGCCGTCGACTATCCTAAAAACTACAATCTGGGTATCTTTAAGTGACGAGTGAATAGGTGTCTTTTAGACCTTTGAGCCCCATCGTCGAGATCGTGGTCGAACGTACGTAAAAAAAAAAAAAACGGAACCCTTAAGGATCACTTTGTTGTCCGTCCGTCGGTCCGTCCGTCTGTCTGTCTGTCAAGACACTTTTTCTCAGGAACGCGTGGAGGTATCAAGCTGAAATTTATATCAAATACTCAGGTCTACTGTACCTTGTAAAGCTGTGAAAAAATCAAACTTCTAAGCCAACGCAATCAAAAGATACAGCCGTTTATGCCGCAAATTGTCGACACTCGCAAGGGAATCAAAACCTCGAATCGATCGATCGAAAAAAACTATTTTATTGATCGAAATAACGGAATCATCGTAGGATACAATAAAATATTCAAGTTGAATAAATAATTTATTAGGATTACATAGAAATTATGAATATAAAATAATAGATTTACTTAATAATTAAATAATCAATCTGTAACTTTTATAGCAACAGGTGGTATAAATCTCCACACATGACTGATTTCTCCCGCGCAAGGCGTTATGATCGAGGGATGGTCGGCCTCCTTTACAATGGGATCGTCCATCGGTTCTGTGGTTGAGCACTGTATGTCGATCTTGTATTCTCCTGGGGTTAAGAAAACGACGGTGCACTCGTGGTACGCTTTCTCTGATTCCGGCAGCGTAGATAGCACCACTCTAGAATGAAGTAGGTATTTTAGTAAATAATTTTCAGGCGATTTTTTTTTTCAACTTAGTCTGAGCATTAATCGCTGATCAGGCAATGGCAACGCCGCGGGACAAATGTTGGTATAATCTGCAAATACTTAGCTCGGGTCTGGGTGTTTTTTCTATGTATAATATGTAGGTATTTACAAAAAAAACATGTATATCACTCATACGAGCTAACATACCTACACATGTACAATGAACTCCTACTAATAGACATTATTATATTTAATTTAGCATAGCTATGATCTGATATATCTGATCTGATCTGATGATAGCTAGCTATTATCGATAATTGGTGGAAACAACAAAGCAGTTGTATCACTACATTCAACATGTTCAATCATTTAGCTCTCTTCGGAGTTCCACCCTTAGGCTAGCATCCCTTAGCAGTTTAACCTCAGCTTTACGTATTGTGGGGTCCATAGCCCTACATCAGTTTAGTGTTTCCCATAACACTCTGCTTACTTTGGTTCTAGCTCGATGTTGCTGTGTGAAATTTATTAATATTAATGGTCTAATGAATTGAAAAATATGAATGAATGAACTTCAACCAACCTCCAACGCCCATGGGTGGTATTTTAGCCATTCAATTTTGTGTTAGTCTCATTCTTATCTATTATTTAACTACATAACTTAGATAATTGATTCAGGCGTGACTTCGCGGAAAATTCATTACAAAACATTAAAAAGGGGACAAATATTTAATACTATTCTGCCAATCTATTCCTCAAAAAGAAACTTAACGTGTTTCCTCGCATCCTCAGAAACAATTGACTCGCACTATAACGAAAAACACCAAGACTCTACTTGCGCAGATTGCTTCCCCGAGCGCTGGATTGAAACCGATAGTACTAAACATTTGTCTTTAATTTTCATTCAAAACGGGATATTTACCATGATATGAGTTGATCTGCTTCCCGATATTTCGGCACAGTTGCATGCGCCATGATCACGAGATAAACTGAAGTCTTTGGATGTTATTGGCAGACAAAACAGTCTACCCTCTTTCTCAGTCTTTTACTGCGAACAATACCCACACTACCGGTTTCACAGTGAAATATCGGGAAGCAAAAAAAAACTCATATACATATCATGGTAAATACCCCGTTTTGGGTGAAAGTTATGTTCGAAACCATGATAGTTTTAGAAGTTATATAAATATTTATCTGTCTATTTAATGTAGATACTTACTTATTATTTCCTGCAGTGGTGACTCTATTATCTAGCTTGTAGCTTAGCACTCCATTATTATAATCCTGGTAGAATTGTACGGACAGACACAGTTTGTGCAACGGTCGGCTCAAGTGATTGCAAACAGCGACATCTAGCGACAGACACTCGCCGGCTGTGCAGTTGTATTCTTCTTGTGGTTTTATGTGCTGACTGTTTACGCTCACTTCTGTAAAATTACAAAAGTATATCGTATCATAATTGGTGGTACATGTTTGTTCTAATGTTATTAATATAAATCTTCATGATAAATTTTTATATAGTACAAGCTGCTTTCCGTGACTTCGCACGAGTGTTAAAAAGTCCATAAAAAGTATCCTTCTCCAAGGTCCGATTTATCTCTATTCCAAAATTCATCAAAATCAGATCAGCGGTTTAGGCGTGAAAATGTAACAGACAGAGAGTTATTTTCGCATTTATAATATAAGTAGGGATATTTCAAAATCATTATCCCAATTTTCGTTTCTGTTAGTTAATACCAGGATTGTTTTCAACATTTATCTTACCAGTGTTTTTTTTAATCACATTTTTTTTTATAAATTGAATGTTTGAATGTTTTCTGACATTCAATTTAAATTAGTTTTATATATTTATATTTATTTAATCAATGATTTTTTCTATAAAAATTTGTCTATATATATAAAAATAAATCCCTATTTCCCTATTTACAAATTATACATCCCTAAGTTTCGACATTCAGGTTAGAAAAAGTAAACAAGTCCTTTATGGGGAACACGGTGCGCTTCTATAATAAGCTTCCTGAAAATGCTACTAAACTACCTATTAAGAAATTTAAAGCATACATAAAAGGTATTATTTTGAAGAAAGTTTATTATAATATAAATGACTATATTATTGATAAGAATGCATGGCCTCATGTCGCTCTGCCCTCAGACAGTTAACCAACACACTTGAAATGTATAAACTCTCTTGTATTAGTATTTCGTAGTAAGGTAGTTATAAGACGGATCATGTAAAAAAACGCTAGGACCAAGACGACATTCTTGCCAGTTCTTCTCGGGCTTGGGTTAGGATGAATTGGCATCTAAATTCGCCTAGTATGTGAGACGTTTGACGGACAAAGTGATCCTTGTGATTGTATTGAATAAAGTATCTTTTGACTTTGACTTGGTCACAGCATCACGCGTGAATAGCTAAATTAGCTAATTCTTTTTATACGCTTTATATTAGCTTCACTTGTATGTATGTTTGTATGTTTGTAACCGACTCCTTAGGACGCGATTTTGACCCACTTTAAACGGCCAGATTTCATTCAAATCTTGTACACCTGTCAAAAACCGATGACAATGCAATAATTCGAATTTTTTTTTTACTTACTTTTATTAAAATTTATTTTCTATTTTTTAGTTTGGTTTTTTATATAAAGCGTGTTTTTTAGTTTTTTTAAACTATTATTTATTTTGTTGTGTTTGTTATTGTCAAGAGAAGGTTCTTATAAAAGATGCGTAGAAAATTTAAGAAAACGATATTAACATTTCTAATGTAACCTTAGCGCTTTTGACAATAATAACTTTTCTAATGTAATCTTATGGCGTTTGACATAACTGTCAGTCGTTTGACAGTTATAGTTTATACAAATTCGTATTTAATATTCATAGTTTAAACAGGACAACATCTGTCGGGTCAGCTAGTACAGTATATATTTAGCATGTGTTTAGCGTTAACGGGAGTGACATAGTCACTGAGTGACAAAACACCTACCTATAAATAAGAAAAATAAATAAAAAAAACGTCATATTTAAATCAACTTGAAACGCACTCGATCCTGGTTATAACTAGCCTACTAGCACTTTTTGCTACATAACATGTACAACTCACCCCAGTTCAAAGGCGACATTCTCACAATATCAATCATAGTTTGCGAGAGTGTGATCCCCTTGACACTGGCACGTCCCGATACCCCGGACTGCATGAGATGCCATCTCAGATCGGTGTTATTGGTGATATGCTCAGAACACATCAGTTCTAACGTGTTTAATGCGCCGCCGGTGCTGATTGATTTTGCTTCTGCTTCTGTAATAGAATAGAATAGAAAATACCCCACCACAAATACATTAGACGTATCGCTTATCGCTAGATAGAGATCTTTGCCAGACAACCTTGGGATGGATAGAAATTAACATAGCTGAATATGGGGTGTTTTTTTTTAATTCCGGACATCTCATACCGCATCATCTGGCTTCAACGTAATCATGGGTACCACGTGACTAATATACTACTTTTTTTGTAAATATATACATATATATACATATTATATACATATATACATATTATACATAGAAACACCCAGACTCGAGACAAATACTTGCAGATCATACAAACATTTGTCCCGCGGCGGGAATCGAGCTCACAACCTTCTGCGTTTAAAGCAGGCCTTCGCTCATTGCGCCACAGAGCTCGTCGTACAAGTGATTTAGTTTTTTTGTAGTGTTCTACCCTTTATTGTGTTCTATTAGTAAATGTAATAGTGGAATCAGTTATAAATAAATATATATTGGTGGACAACGCACACAATACCCTCTAGTCCCAAATTAGCATAGTTTGTATTTTGTATTATGGTGACCAGATGACTGATAAAATATTTACATATATATTTGAACGAAGTTCCTTATCGCACGGTACGGACATTGCGGATAAGGGCTAGACGAAAAAAAATGTAAGATTTTTACGTCACGAATTTCCGTCACGACCGTTTCTTTAGTGTAGACGGTTATCCATAGGGTGACACGAATTAATTAATTAGATGAACGAATGAAATAGATGAATTGAATGTTTGTACAATAAAATGTTACAATAAAACAATAATATGTTTATTTTCACAACTAAAAAAAAATATAATGTTGCACCCGCTACATAGCTCCATCTGTTGGCCCTCGGGCGCATTCAATATTCAGCACAGTGCCATCTAGTATCGAGTAGATGCACTACAAAGTACGCGTATTGAATCCATAAGAGCGAACGAAATAACTCTCTCTCTATCGTTCTCGAACGTTCGAGTAGCGTCGAGGTTTTACGGCTGTAATTTACGGATGCAATCAGTCTATTCTCGGCGATTTCGGCGACAAGTGATACAAGTGCGATAGTTTCGAAGTGTTATCAGTTGTGTTGTAGTGTTGTGACTTTTATTGTGTTCTAGGAAGTTTACTAGTAGAATCAGTAGATTAAATTATGAATGTGGGTAACTTTGAAATTAATGTTATAATTTGGTAAAATAGAGCGGTTTCATTCATTTATCAGTACCCAGCACGTTACAATATTAATTACGAAATTTCCTACCATTCCTTCAATTCATTAGTTATTTCTATGTTTCATTTAATTGCTCTCAAACGCTAGTAATTTATTCATTTGTCAATCAATCATATAATGCGTTTATAAATAATAATATACTACAAAATAGGTTGTTTGTATGTTTCAATGTTTATCGTGTCTGATAATTAGTATCATAACAATAATATTTTGTATATTTATATTTTTTGTATTCGTTTATTAAGTATCTTTTAGTACACCGCCATCGTTCTGTTTTTGTTTTTCATGTCTATCTAAAGGTTGCCTGGAAGAGATCGCTGTTAGCGATAAGGCCGCCCACTGTACAATTTTATTTCTATTATTTCTTCTGTGTTCTTTTTGTGTACAATAAAGTGTTAATCTATCTATCTATCGATAATGGATCCAGCAAGCTGAGGTGAAGTTTCCTCTCCACTGACGCCACTCTGCCTGTGATTCTGTTTGATAGCGCAGGCCTTCCCAGGTACCCACACTAACCTCTCGACCTTGTCGAGAGGACCCGCAGGTATAACGGTATATTTGCCATGATATATGAGTTTTTCTGCTTCCCGATATTTCACCACAGTTGCATACACCATGATCAGATAAACTGAGTTTAATATCCCGTTTTAAGTGACAATTATGTTCAAAACCATGATAGTTTTAAAAGTTATACATAAAGTATTTTTTCATAGATAGAATTACGTTTGACCACGATCTCGCCTGATGGTAAGCGACGATGCGGCCGGCGATAGGGCACGCAGGTCTAGAAGACACCTATTTACTCTTGACTTGAAGAGACCCAGATTGTAGAAGGAAAGACAGACGACGGCAAAGCATTCCAATCTTTGGCTGTACGCATTATAAATGTGGAAGCAAAGCGCTTTCTTCGTTCGAGTCTACCACTCGACAAGGTATGGATGTTACTGAGCGGTACGTCTGCTTGTCCTGTTGTGAACCAGAGATGGTGGAATTAGATCATGCGAGTATATTGAAACTTGCCTTCGCTATGATGTGGAGCGGCGTGGAACGGACAACGGTCGAGCGGCACGGGCACGCGACACGACTCCTTACTTCCCACCAGCAAATATTTCTCTTGTGCGTAATAGAACTCCATCTCTTCAGTCGTCAGGTTCGTCACGTCTAGTACTAGGTACAGTTGGGATGGTCTGTGGAGAGTATACAGAAACGCTATTTATTACCTAGGCACATAAACATTTCACTTTAAAATTTTCCGAAGTTGTTATAAAAGACGTGTGCTCTTCTTTTGAGAATAACAAGCGCTAGGACCAGGACGAGTTTCTTGCCAGTTTTTCTCAGGCTTGGGTTAGGATGAGTTGGCACCTAAATTCACCTAGTATGTAAGACGTTTAAAAGTGATCCTTGTGATTGTATTGAATAAGGTATCTTTTAACTTTACGACTGAATACGTCTTTAAAATTGTAGGGAGGCCATTCAAAAAACGAATGGAAACAAATCGGGGGATACAGTTTGGTGCTGCAGCTTTAAATCTATCATCACTATCCAAAAAACATGAATGCGGCCGAGCGGATCAACGACGGTGCCAGTACATCTGCAGCTGAGACGGTTGAAATATAATTACGTTTTAAAAACTAAAAAGAAACCGACTTCATTGAATGAAATTTGAGCCTATAATACATTTTTAATGGAAAGTAGATGTATTTTGTACATATATAATATGGGTAGGCCAAATAAACGCACCGCTCCAATGAGACAGCGAGGTATGAAAACACATGAAAACATCATCGATGTATACAATTTTTAGATTTTCGTTATATTTTCAGCTTGACCGATTTGGATAAAATTTATATGGGACCACCTGTGAAGTATACCCTTTCAAAAAAAAAAAAAATTTCAAATCGGTTCAGCCGTTTTCGAGTAATCGGTGAACATACATATAAAAAAAAAAGGTTCCGACGAATTGAGAACCTCCTTTTTGATAAAGTCGGTTAAAAATAAATAAATAAATAATCCCGGACATTTCACACAACATCATCTGGCCCGAAAGTAAGCAGAGCTTGTGTTATGGGTACCACATGACTGATATACTACTTATATACTTTTTTTTTTTAAATACATAGAAACACCCAGAGACAAATACTTGCAGATCGTACAAACATTTGTCCCGTGGCGGGAATTGAACCCGCAACCTTCAGCGTCTCAGCCGGGTCTTAGCCCACTGCGCCACAGAGGTCGTCGAAATTATGCGAGTAGATGCTGTAATCGCTTCTGTATCCACTGTGTAGGTATCGATTGTGTACGAGACGTATTCACGTACAATACAACACACGGCCGTGTCCATGACACAGCCATAACCCATTTTTTTCTTACCCTTTTGCTGTAGTTTGTGTGTTCGATCTTCACCCAAAACAAATATCTGTTGGAAGAACACAGATGTTTGTTTTGTGTTTGGGTGCTCAGCCCTCAGACAGTTAACTGACTGGTTGCAAAGTATAAACTACTATAATTTTGTATTTGTTTTTCGTAGTTAGGTAAAAGAAGGATCATACTAGGACCAGTGGGGCGATTATGGAACTTTGATACTATGAAAACATTGATACTAATAGCTTTCAGTTACTATTGGTGAATTGGTATTACGGATCGCTGCGATTTCTATCTCTAGTTACAATGTGAAGTTGGTGTCAAACTATAACTCGACCAATTTACAAAGTACGATTGTGGTAGGAACCGTGTTTAGCGTACTAAGCATTTAAATACATCGTATATGATTGATTGAAATAATGCCTATTGCTAATCGACATTGATAGACATTGATGCCGATTGCTAATCAAAACTGATAGACATTGATTGTATCAAGAGTTCCATAATCGCCCTACAGGACGAGTTTCCTGTCAGTTCTTCTCGGTCTTGGGTTCAGGATTTGGCACCTAAATTTCCCTAGTATGTAAGACGTTTCAAAGTGATTGTATTTTCAAATTCATGGTACAAGCTTTGCTTAGTTTATCGCTAGATGGTGCTGTTTTAATGTCTAACAACATTTTTCATTATTCTTTTGTTTGTGTGTACATTTTAAGAAACACGGGATTTGAGTTTTGAGTGCGAATGGAAGCGAGCGAACCGCGATACAAACTCACCCTTATGAAGATTTTCTAGATAAATAAATAAATTATGCTAGACATTTCAATGAAAACAAGCAATCTTTTGCGTCTCAGACATGCCTGAACCCACTGCGCCACAGATGTCGTCATAATATTAGTATAGTATGGATTAGTACGAGTAATATAGGTCAGTTGTCTTACATTTCAGCTGGCAGAACGTCCCAGTGTGTGATTGAAACGCTCGGCAGTAACTCCAAGTTGATTTGCAATGTTGACTGGCGACAATGCTCCTCCATACCGACACCTCCCGAGTATCGTATTACTATCTGGAAATATTATAATATATACATATTATAATGTATACATATTATAATATTATAATATACATAATATATATCTATAATAGGTAATCTTAGTATCCCGGCTGAGCCCAGAAGGTTGCGGGTTCGATTCCCGCCGCAAGAGATATATTTGTATGATTGTATGATTTGCAAGTATTTGTCTCGGGTCTGGGTGTTTCTATATGTAAGACTAGCTGTTGCTCGCTACTTCGTCCGCTTTTTTTTAAAGGAATTGTAGCTTAAATTCTTTCCCAGGATGCAATTTATCTCCTTGCCAAATTTTATTGATAAGTTTCAAACCAATCACACCCACCACCCATTAAAAAGTTTCCATACAAACATTCACACCCCATTTTACTCCTTTATGAGAGTTATTATGAAAAATCCAGAAACACGTGTCCATTTATTTTGCATTTTAAATATCCAAACTAAATTTCTAAGAAATCATACCACCCGTTAAAAAGTTCCAATACAAATTATGACACCCCATTTTACACCTTTGTTTTTGAGCTATTTTTAAAAATCCTGAAGTACGTGCCCATTTATTTTGCATTTTATTTATTCATATCAGGTTTCAAGCAAATCGCATCACGCGTTAAAAAGTTTCATACATTAGTTTTTACCCCTTTTCACCTTCTTAGGGGTTGAATTTCAAAAAATCCCGCCTTAGTGGGTGGTTAAGCTATGAAAGGAAGCTACCTTCCAAATTTCAGCTTCAGCGGTTTCGGTTCGGCGATGATGAATCAGTCTGTCAGGTCTCTTATTCTCTTATAGGTTATTAGACTCTTATAGGTATAGATTAGGTCTAAGTCGCAAATTAATATCTGTAGTAACTAGGTATGAAGTTACAAGTACATTGGCACATCCATTCCACTGGGTATTTCGTAGAGAAGTGCCGCGCCAGACGAGATAGAGTTACGCGATAGAAAGAGAGACACTATGTAGTATATTATAATGTTTGGCACTAAGAGCTTGTGCGAGCTGAATTGCACTTTGTTGCGTCGTAGTAAGAGTAGCTTTTTATTTTTTTTTTTTCTTGGAGACGTACTGCATATAACTTTATATACAGGGTGTAATCGTTAAGTGTGCACAGGCGATTATTCCGTAACTATTGCAGATATCAAAAAACTTTAAACTGATATCGAAAGTACTTTACCTAATGAGTAAAATGATATTAATAACTTTTTAAAAATAAAACGAGAAATATCCAAAAAAATTACATTAATCACTCCCATACATTTTATTTCTTAGTAAGTACAAAATTTTGTGTTCAAAGCATATGTTCGAAGTGACGTCCTCCTTGTGCAATACAATGACGAGCTCTATTTACAGTTTCTAAATGAACTTTCCTTAACATTTGCGGAGTAATTAAAGCAATTGCACGACGTACACGATTCTGTAACTCTTCTAGGCTGTGTACTCTCTCAGCGTACACGTGGTCTTTGACAAATCCCCATAGGAAGAAATCACAAGGCGTGAGATCCGGGGATCTGGCAGGCCAAGGGGTTGCACTATTATTGGCTATTAAGCCATTATAATTGTTTCGTAAGAAATTCATTACAACATTTGTATTATGTGCAGGTGCTCCATCTTGTTGAAAAATTATCGACCTTCTTTCATCGTCTGGAATTGGTTCTAAGAGACTTGGCATATCGTTTAGTACAAAGGAGAAATATCTCTGTCCATTTAAGGTTCCACTGTAAAAATATGGCCCAATGATCCGATCTCCAAGAATACCACACCACACATTAATTGAGAATCGCACCTGAGCTCTAACTTCAGTAGTTAAGCGAGGATTGTCAATTGACCAATAATGCGAGTTTTTTCTATTGTAAATGCCGCAGTTTGAAACATTACTTTCATCGGTCCATAAAATTGACCTTACATTGACATAATTATTGACTAGCCAATTGCAATAGACCAGCCGACGAGCAGGATCATCATTGTGCAGCGTTTGAGTAGGTTTTATCTTAAATGCTTTGAAGTTGTGTTTTTTTAATAACTTGTGTACATAATTGTGGGACACTGGAAATGATCGGGCCACTGAACGCGTTGATTCTTGTGGATTATCTACTACGTAGTTAATAATATTGTTATCTAAGTCATTATCAAATTCCGGAGCTCTTGTTCTCGAACCTTTTTTTCTGTTAAAAGATCCATAATTTATCAAATTGTTATCCAACTTACGTAAATACGTACCAGAAGGAACTTCTCTATCTGGGTACTCTCTTCTGTAGGCGATAATGGCCGCCCTATTGTTACAATCATGTTTGTAGTACATTTTTAACATGTCCCTCTTTTCTGTATTGGAATATGCCATTTTTCAATCAATAAATGCAACAATCACGATTATTAACGCAAATTGAAAAATACAATAAATTGGCGGGAACGAGAACCCGCGATAAAGAATTTGAATTTAGAACGAACACCAAAGAGTATCTTTCTTTTTGTTTTTATTTAGTATGTTGCTTTTCAGCTAGTTCAAATCAATACAATATTGAAACAAGGTTTATTATAAATTTGAAGTGGTAAGATAATTAATCTACACGTGTATCTACTTGAAATTCATTAATACCTTCATATCGTACATAATTATAAAATGACAAGGGTAAAATGAGTAGGTACTATTCCACTTAAAATAAGGAAACTAAAACCTTTCTACTATCTCATACTAAATGTATGGGAGTGATTAATGTATTTTTTTTGGATATTTCTCGTTTTATTTTTAAAAAGTTATTAATGTCATTTTACTCATTAGGTAAAGTACTTTCGATATCAGTTTAAAGTTTTTTGATATCTGCAATAGTTACGGAATAATCGCCTGTGCACACTTAACGATTACACCCTGTATATAAATTTTCTGTGCGTGTGTTTGTAATTAAAGTTCCCCTAAACGGCAGGACCGATTTTGATGAAATGTTTTGTGAGTGTTCAAGTGCATTCAAAAAAATATTTTTTTAAAGTTGCGAACGGGACAGGTAGTATACTAATAAGTATTCTGTGGTAGCGACTAGTTGTGTATAGTTAGTATCCATAGGTCTTAAACGATAATAAAACTAATTTGTGTAGCTATTAGCTACATATTTACTAGCTACGGATTTGTTTGCAGATGACTGGAAGAGTATAGAGAGACGACCTCTGTGACGAAGTGGGCCTAGGCCTGGCTGAGACGCAAAAGGTTGCAGGTTCGATTCCCGCCGCGGGACAAATGTTTGTATGATCTGCAAGTATTTGTCTCGAGTCTGGGTGTTTCTATGTATTAGGTTGGGGAAAAAGTCTTTTCGCATTATAGTATGTATGAACTTGTAATAAAATCTCTTTGGCTTATACTATTTGTATCTGGCTGGTTTTGGTATCATAAAAAGTTTAAATTTTAAAGAACATAATTCTAAATTCAAATTAGGAAAATGTGTTATTTTTATTTGTTTTTCGTACTGTCAAGATGAGTGAATCTAATGAAGAAATTCGATACATTTTAAAATTTTACTACAAAAAAGGAAAAAATCAACGCAAGCCTCCGAAAAAAAATCGCGATGTTTATGGACCTAGTGCAGTGTCTGTAAGAGTAGCACAAATTTGGTTTAAGCGTTTTCAATCCGGAAATTTTGATGTCAAAGATGCACGTCGCTCTGGTCGCCCTATTACGAATAAAATGGACGCCATTTTTGAAAAAGTGGAGCAAGATCGGCATATCAGTAGTTACGACGTAGCTGAAGAACTGGGAATTGACCACAAAACAGTTTTGCCGCATTTGAAAAAAACTGGGTACACAAAAAAGCTCGATATTTGGGTACCTCACGAGCTCACTGAAAGAAACCTAATGAACCGTGTACTCATTTGTGATTCTTTATTACGACGTAATGAAACCGAACCATTTTTGAAGAAGCTTTGAAGAAGGATCACGTACGACAAGAACGTGCGAAAAAGGTCGTGGTCAAAGGCCGGTCAGGCTTCACAGACTGTGGCGAAACCCGGGTTAACTCGCAACAAGGTGATGCTGTGTGTGTGGTGGGATTGGAAGGGCATTATTCATTATGAGCTGTTATCACCAGGCAGGACCATTGATTCTGAACTCTACTGCGAACAACTGATGAGACTAAAGCAAGAAGTTGGGAGAAAGCGGCCGGAATTAATCAACAAAAGGGGTGTGGTTTTTCATCATGATAACGCTAGACCTCACACATCTTTAGCCACTCAGCAAAAATTAAGAGAGTTTGGCTGGGAGGTGTTAATGCATCCGCCGTATAGTCCTGACCTTGCACCTTCAGATTTCCACCTCTTTCGATCTCTTTAGAATTTTTTAAGCAGTGTCAGGTTAACATCACGAGAGGACTGCCAAAACCACTTGTCGCGGATTTTGATCAGAAGTCCCAAAATTTCTATAGCAATGGGATCATGTCCCTACCTACAAGATGGCAAAAAGTTATCGAACAAAATGGTACCTACATACTTTAGTTAAATGTAAATAATATATATTAAAAAAAGTTTTGAATTTTCTTAAAAAATGCGAAGAAACTTTTTCCCCAACCTATTATAATATGTATGTATTTACAAAAAAAAATATATATAAGTAGTATATCAGTCATCTGGTACCCATAACACAAGCTCTGCTTACTTTGGGGACAGAGATTTGCTTCAACATAATGTGGGTTACAGTTGTAGGTCTTAAATATATTAAATGGTTCTATTATGTTCTACCTTAAAAATTAGGCATGCAAATATTGAAAATTATGTTTGTATTACATACATAGTTAAAGTGGTACCAAATGACTTAGGTATCTTATTATATATTTTAGGTGCCATACAGACTAAGCTTTTATATAACAGTGCAGTTTTGCAACTATGCGTACAGAGTCTGTTGTTAACTCGTCGTAATGCAACTTCAAAAATGTATAGTAACGGAAGTGCAAGAATTTTATGCTTAATAAATAATGGTTTGCAACTGTCAGTCATAGGTATGCCAAACATGGATCTAATAGTACCTTTTTGTGCTTTAAATATTATATCTTTGTCAGTAGAGTTACCCCAAAATATTATACCAAATAGGAGTATGGATTCTACTGTCCCGTAATAAGCCGTGAGCAATGACTGTATATTAACAGTTGCGGATAGTTTGTATAGAGAGTATGCTGAACTACTGATTCGTCTAATTAGTATGTCTATGTGGCATTTCCAATTCAGTTTTTGGTCAATTTGTAAGCCCAGAAATCGTATGGAGTCAACTTTATTAATATTACAACCTTGGAATTCAAGATTGGATTTGAATTTGAACTCTTTGACTAAAGTGAATTATATTTGTTTTATTAATATTTATTTTTAAATTGTCGTTGTCAAGTCATGAAATTATTGAATTAAGAGAATTATTTATGTCATATTTATAAGAGTTAATGTCATTGTACTTAATTGATACTGTGCTATCATCAGCAAATAATGTCATAGGTGCTTGTCAATTGTGCTTGGAAGATCATTTATATATACGATAAAGAGTAAGTGAAATGTCCGGAATTATTATTATTATTATTAATGTGCGTATAAACGTTTGGTGTAAATATAGCTATACCTACTCATGTCTGATTAAGTGTAGGTATACGTTCCTTTTATTATTAGATTGTTTTAAAAATTTTTTAGAAGTAAGATTTTAGAAGAAGTACCTACTTTTATTTTTTTCCCGTATTTGAACTTATATTTTTTCTCCTGCTGTTTTGTATTCCTTTTTTTAAAGGATTAGATAGTATCTGTAATGTTAAAATAAGCTGCAAATATTATAATGATTACCTGAGTTTCAATTTGACGACCTCTGGAAGGCGGCATAACAGAGATAGGCGCAGACCAACTTGTAGTATGTGAGTTTGTAGACCTATAATCAAAGTCAAACTTCATTTCATAGACATATACACAATTTTTTTTGTTAAATGAATATATTTTTCCACAGAAACAGTACAAACAGAACAAGCAATTGCAAGGGAAGCAAAAATGGAGAAGACGGAGTAAGTCATGAAGTAAAAAAAATAAATAAATGAATATCGGTGGACTATGCACACAACGCCATCTAGTCCCAAACTAAGCATAGCTTGTATTATGGGAACCAGATAACTCATAGAATACTGATTTTTAATAACATAATCAGTGTGTGAGTAACACCCAGACACAGAGACCTTAGATTTCAAAACATAAATATTTTTCATAAAAAAATTACCCCTATTTTTTTGAAAACATATCAATGTTCGCCATTTTGTATTTGAAAATAGATGTCTCTATCTTATTTTTTTCCAGGAAAATTGTAGGTAGACTTTGTAGGAAGGAAAATAAATATCAAACATTTTTATTACAAGTTGACGTACATAATAACCATCTATGATTATTGACACTATTACCATATTGGCATTTAAGAGCGCTATCACAAAAATATGCGCAGTAGCAAGGTTTTCGTCGTTTAAATATGATACATTGCCTTAAAGTCTTTTAACCTAACTATTAAATGAATAATATCCTTTATTTCATCTTCTTAAATAATAATAGAGCACATTTTAGAAATTTTACTTATTTATTTAGTAATCATCTTTCTCCTGGTGCTTGTTTCGGCAAAAACACACAGAGACCCGATTTGAGAGCTCTAATTAGCAAATTCTGTTGACAAAAAACAAAACCACAAAAAAAAAATTATCGCACTAAAAACATCCTGTTCTTTCATAATAACAGAATATATATTTATTGTTAACCACGTAAACAATTAAAAAAAAATGATCTTCAATTTGATTTTCGATCAAAAAGGCTTTGAAAAAAGTCTGAATATCTTCGGAGTTAAACACCACATCGACAAAATATTGATACCAAAATAAAATTCAACATTTACTTAAACTACTACTGTATTTTTATTTTTATTTTAAATCAATGCTATTATTTTTAATGTACTAAATAAAACAAGACGCACCATGCCGCAAACTCAGTACCGCGCGAGCGCTTGCTACGGGTGGACCTGCGTTGGTTGATTTCGCGCGCATGTGTGCGTCGTAGCCGCGTAAGCGCTGCTCTTGTGTGCGTGCTATGCTTAGTTGTAAACTAGGACCGCAGGGTTTTGATCGTTGTGAGTATCCGTTCATATAGTCTCAATGTTTCTTAAGGTTATATAAATTGTTTACTTATTTCAATGATACCCAATTCCTAATAAAAGTTATTTTGATTTTAGTTGTGTGTTATGATGGCGAGACGAAATGGGAAAAAATATACCTATATAATATACCAATGTGTCAGTAAACGTAAAAAAAGTAACATTGAATCTCTGATGAGCAAGAGAAATCGGGTATTATTTTCGTTTTGATAGACTTATTTGATTAAAGGATGAATCATGCTGGACCGTGCCGTGCCCGGGGCCCAGACGAGGCTAGGATTCAAAACTTCACGAACATTTTATACGATGCAATGTGGCCTGTTTATTCACTCAAATCACTGTTACTTGGAGGCTTTACCTGATTGCTTATACAGTGAAGGTCTTGTGGAAGTGAAATGTCCGATTTCTGCTTTTAAAATTGACTTTGAAGAAGACGTGCGCATAAAAAAAGTTAAAGGAATTATATGCAATGATGTTACATGTGCAACAATAATTCAAAACCATGACTGGTTTTACCAAATACAAGGCCAGTTTTATATGACAAATAAAAATATTTGTATACTTGACATACTATGGACTAGCCCAGATCACCCTGTAAAAGTTATAAAGATACGAGTGTATATAGAGAAAAAAAAATTGGCGAGAAAAGATTCTACCGGAGTTGCAGGCGTTTTACGAAAGTTGTGTGCTCCCTGAAATTATTGACTGGAGGAAAGCTTGGTCAATGCCATTGCACGAAATATATTTCTAACTAGCTGTTTCATCCAAACGCTGCTAGTGATCCAATAATAGTAAGCGAAAATGTGATATCCATTCCACCTCTATATCGCAAAAGAAGAATGGTTGTAATGTATAAATGTAAATAAAATATTTTTGTTTTCAAAGAATTCTATTATTCCTGTACTTTACACCTGATCGATACAATACATCTTTAGTAAAAACGCTGATACGAACATGATAGTATTACCACAGAATAACTAATAGGTATTAACCGCTAAGACCATCTGGAGTCAAGCTTCTAGTTTAAATAATGGGCGCTAATGTTATTATCCACAAACATTGTTTGAGCTATAGGGTAGCAGAAATTTACCCAATTATTAGTCGTAAAACACGTAACCAATTACGCTTTACCAATTAATAACTTACGCACACAATCGCGCATGTATAAAGACGACGTTTGTATTTCGTCTATAGTATCTGTGTAGTAGTAAAAACTCGGCCTTTATTTGGAAAAGTGGTCTAGTGTCCGGGGCGTGCTAAGGATCAAGACCGTTTAGTCGACTCGTTTTCAGCGCAGTACCTGCCTCACCTATACAAAATACAATAATAGTAGTTGGCAGCCAGAAATACCAAACTTTGCGCTGAGTTAAAATGTGATAGCGCACTTAAACAGATACAGGTAATTGCTACGCACGCAGTTTTATTAAAAAACAACAATGTCCGCCATCTTGAACTTTAAAATGGATGTCCAGTATCTTAGTATCAATGAAAATTTTAAAAACATATCCAGAAGGTTTTAATAATAAAAAAATGTCCGCCATCTTGAATTTTAAATGGTTGATTTTTTAATTTTTTAGTATAATTACCTGAAACTACCAGAGGTCCTATTCGGCACAAGACCGCTACTCAGCGATGTATGCGCGTTAGAACTCTGAGGCAGCGACGATTGCGCGTTCGGTACCGGCGAGCCCACTCGCGACGGATAGTTAGAGTTCAAGCTATTAGGAAACAGATTCTCTCCCACTCCGCCTAAGTCCAGGAAATCTGCTTCGCCGTATAACTTAATAGTTATCGTAGCCGACTCGTTAGGAGGTATGGGTAGAGTTGATTGGATGTCTTCATTCGAGTATTGGAACACTTTGGATTGAAGTTGATTGTCCATGTTTGACTGAAAAGTGAACATAAAGCTTCAGTTATAAAATTATATATTCTGGTAAAAGAGTTTTCAAGCCGGTAGAGACATCCGCCGTACTGACTGTTACAACCAGAGCTGCATTTAGCAGCCGTATTTTAACTTTTTAAGCTATCGGCCTTGGCAACCGAAGCACGACATCGCTTAGGCCTAGCACGCACTAGCGAATAACGCGGATTAAGGTTATTCTAGAGCATGTAATTTTCAACGCAGTTTTTTTCGCTAGTGCGTGCGCCTAGGTCTGATTTCATATTCCAGAGAATAGCGCGAATAAAATCCGCAACGCGCGTTAGGCCACAAGATCCCTCTTTTGGTCAATAATCATCAAAATTATGAAAGTTATCTTTTGTTTAAACAAACAAATAGAGCTGCGCCAAGTATTCGGAAAATTTGGTTTTTCAAATTCAAGTAAAATTCAACGTCAAAATCAATTTGAATTCAAGTTCAATTGAAGTTCAATTTATGTTTAGTTCTAATTCAATTCAAGTTCAATTAAATTCAATTCAAATTCAATTTAAATACAAGTTACATTCAACGTCAAAATTAGTTCAATTCAATTCAAATTCAAATTCGATTAAATTCAAAACTGTTTTTCAAAATATACAAAATACAATCACAAAAACCACATTAAATCGTCTTACATGCTATAAATTTATGTGCCGATTCCTTATAATCCAGATCCGCAAAAAGATTGTCCGAAATTGTAAATTCTTACCTGTATAGACAAATCCAGATACTCAATCGCCACGCTACTTGTATTAGTAATCTTCAAGGTACAATCTGTGCTTTCACCATTGAAGAGTGATATGTTAGTGTTGCCATAGTTCTCTCCGCTCGCGACACTGATATGCCCGGATTGCGCTACTGTGGTCTCTATAGTTACTGTGGGCAGACTAGGTATAACCTCTATAGTGTAGCTGGCTGGAAATTTATGAGGTGCTGGCATGTTTTTGAGACGGCAGTTTGATTTTACGCCGAGCGTGTGTGTGGAAAATCCTGAAAATTTTTAAACAACAGAATTTGAGCCGTACTATACATTTTGATAAAACACGGGCTTTACTCACGTATTATTTTGTCGATGGAGGCACCGAAACTGTTTCGATTCATCTAGAGAAACTTCATCAGGGTGAGTTTGATCCGCGGTCCGCTCGTTTCCGCTCGAGTTCACGGTTCGCACTGGAAACTCAATCAAACTCACCCTGTTGGATCAAACTCACCCTGATGAAGATTCTCTAGATTAATCGCAACAGTGTCGGTGCCTCCATCGACAAAATAATACGTGAGTAAAGCCCGTGTTTTATCAAAATGTATAGAATTTGAGCGAAGCGTATTGGCGAAGCGTATGTGACCACGCACACTGAAGGCTTCTGAAGTTAGTAAGGATAAGAATGATTAGTAAATATTAGAATGATTGGTCAGGTTCCAGATTAATTCAACACAATTTAGACAAACTATGTAAAAGTTTTTTTTCATGTTTGAAGTTCATTTATTGCTTGAAATACATTGTGTAATAGATGTACCTAGTTAATATTAAACAGTAGATCAATGTATATACACTATTAAGGCATGCAATGTCTGGGTGTTTCTATGTATAATATGTATACAATTAAAAATAAATGTATATAAGTAGTATATCAGTCATGTGGTACTCATAACACAAGCTCTGCTTATACACAGCCTTTTTATTCAGTAAATGTAAGTAAGTAAATGTATGTAAATGACGTATAGACAATACCTTATAGACATAGACATTTTAACTGTCAAATTGCATGAGTTTATTTATGTTTGTATATATATCTCCAAATTATTAATAAAATGCTGCAATGTTGCGTTCCAGACTATAAAAACAGTCACATATATTCCCCAAAGATCCAAGACAAAAAGCAGTTGAAACAACCGCTTATGAACTTGAACATGAAAAATCCGCTCTAAAGTTTCGTGAACTCTAATTTATGAAGTAACCACACGCTCAGAAAGAGAAAGTAAGCCCAAATGTTTTAAATCGTATGTTTTAATTAAATCTATATTTTTTAGTGTGAGTATCACTTTCCTTCGTCGGAACTTAACTGTAAGTTGAATATAGAGAGGTAAATTTCTTCAGCAAACACGTTCCATCTAAGTCCCAACATCATACAAAATGTAAACAAGGCAGCTTAATTCACGCTTGTGCTGCCATCTGCAAATAGCTTTGCGTGTGCCATTGCACTTTGCACTTGTTGTGTAGTCCTTCTGTACTTGTATTAATAAGTATTCCCTGTGCTCAAAGTAAACTTACCAAGAATCTGCAATTCCCCGACTTCCTTAGGAGTTCCGTGAAGAATAACGGTTGTAGGCGAATCAGGCGGTAGTATTATGGTCTCGGGCATAGATTCGAATACGACTCCTGAAGTCATTAGACGCATGTTGGACACTTTCAGCTCAAAGGGTAGAGGATTGGTCAGTTTGAGCTGGACCTCGCAAATGTCATCTTCTACCCAGAGGTATTCTGTAAGGGAAGCTCAAATCAGTAAACTATTTTTTTACGCATTTTCCACAAAAACTCATCTGTTTGTAAGAGGTTTTAGTAGCTGACATCACAACGTTTGCATTTCAGAAGTATTTTCCGCGCTTTCCCCACCTCGTTGTCCCGACAATGTTGACGTCTCATTAGCACAGGTACTTTCACTTGATGCAGTACACTGATACAGCTTGGAGACAGAATATCTGATATTACGGTGTTACCCAAGACATGATAAAGGATGAAGCCGACAAATGACATTGTAGTCGTCTCATTCGCCCAGTAATTTCACTTGATAGTGCTTTTCAAATCTTCAATATTTAGACACAGAATATTTGGCACTTCGGTTGTACCCATGAAGACGGATTCTTGTAGAAGAATCTTGTAGTAGTTTCTTGTACTTTATAAAATATGATGCCAAAACTAATGCCCGTCTTTCAGTGCGAAAGGGTAATGCGCGAGAAATAACTGAGGAAGCTTCTTAGATGCCAAGACTATTTTACTACGCTCCGGAAGTTACATTTGCGAACCCAACTTGTTGGGCAAATCCGTATATTTAATCTTTTTTACGCGAGTATTTAATCTCGGGTTATTTCGGCTTTTATGTTTCTTTGTAATTCGAGCAAAAATAATCCGTTAATTTTTTTCATATGTATATCGCCATTATATTAATTAAAAAATTTAACGTGTCGCGGGATACTTTATAACACCCAGACACAGAAAACGCGTTTTTGAAGTGAAAACTTCTTTTAGCGCGGTACGCATATTTTTAGATGAGGTAAAACCTCTGGATTCGCGACACACCGTTTGGGTCGAGACGCAGTTGGCTGCCGCGCTCGCCCCATTTGATTATAAACCTTAATTCACATGTTTACAGTCTACTTTTGTATGGAGAAGTTTACTGAGTTAGGTTCTTTGATATATTATCTACATTCTGAACAAAAAATATTCCATCATCTGTGTTCGTTCAGTATTTGAATGGCAGTCGCCATAATTATTGATTTTGAAGTGATTTATTACTAAACTCTAACGCGCCAAAATAAGTTTTCACTTCTGTCGGCACTCCCGGAGTGCTACCCGATTTATGTTTTATCGTAACGAGTTAAAATTTTTTCGGCTAGATCCCCGCGCCAACCCTCGATAAGGAACTTCGTTCCAACAATTGACGATCGACTCGATTGATATTTTACGACTTAGTGACGTCCTAATTTAATTAACAAATTAATCACCATCAACATGCCATTAATGAAGAAGAAGAAGATAAGACTTATGGATCTATCTGAATTAAAATACATTTGAATTAACAAAAACTCATAAACATACCCATTTTCCCTTCTTCCTTCTTAGCGTTTCTCTCCAAGCTTCCAAAGTGTATCGGCGTGAATATAAATGGGCCGCTTTGTGTCTTCAGTTTGATTCTATGCGGCGTGTTGACCGCTCGTAGGGGCTTGGGTGAGAACAGAGTGCATCGGGGCACGTGCGTTAGGTTCGCCGGGGGAATCACTTCCCCGGACTCCAGCACGAGAGGAACAGGCCCGCCTTCGCATTGAGCTGATAACGCCTGTGTAATTTACAAAAGAATTAGTAAGTATCGAAGTACCCAGCGGGGGTATCGTTTTTTTTTCACATTTCGGATTCACGATCATTGGATTTATTTTGAAAACATGGACAAATAATAAATAATACCGTAAATTAAACTGGATTGATTTAAAATAGTATATAATAAATAATCCCGGACATTTCACACAGCATCATCTGGCCCCAAAGTAAGAAGAGCTTGTGTTATGGGTACAAGACTTACATACTTTTTTTTGTTGTTTATACATACATCTTATTAGAAACACTCAAACCCGAGACAAATATTTGCAGCTCATACAAAAAGTAGACCCACGGTGGGCATCGAAAGCAAAACCTTGCATCACATCCGGGCCTTGGACTACTATAAAGGTCGTCTATAAAGGAGTATGTATGGTTAAGTTCAAGTTCAAGTTATTTATTGGTAACAAAATAAGGTTACATGTCAGTTTCTTCACAATAATAGATAGGTTCGTAAATACATTGTGTTGTAAATACACCAAGCATTTAAACGTACATCGTTCAAATTTACAATATAAAAATGTATAATGTACTCGTATATTAATTTAAATCAGATAATAAATTGTAATAATCGATTCATTCAATTGATACAATATAATAATTTAATTATTAATGATAATATGTCAATATAATAGTAGTTATATAATAATGTGATGTCTAGCTGAAAAATTCGTCAACCCTATAATGCGATTGATCAATGAGCCAATTTTTTTATTTGAATTTAAAGGATTGCGTTGACGGAGCATTTGTGATGGTTTCAGGAAGACGGTTGTATACCGCCGGCCCCATGCACTAGCTTCGACGATTTAGTAAGGCGCCGCGGTACGGCTCGCAGCTGTGACCGTCTCCATACCTCTCGTACTCGTTAAGGTTCTTAACATACATGGCAACACGAAAAATGACGAGGTCTGGTACTGTCATTATTTTAAGCGACCGAAAAATGGGGCGAGCGGGGGTATCCCATGGAGCTTGAACTATCGCTCTTACAGCTCTCTTCTGCATTCTGAAAACTCGCTCCCAATCAGCAGCTCTGCCCCAAAGCTGAAGAAGCGAGTGAACAGATGCGAAGTAGCAACTGCTGGTCATGCTTTGCAAAGAGCAAAACACGCGCGACCTATCCTTTCACACAACTTATCAATGTAAGACGTTCATCAATCTGGAAACCTAAAAACAATGAGGATCTGACTTGGCTGATGACTTTGCCACCCAAGATCACAGTCATGGGTCTGCGCGTGGGACCGGCAAGATTAAATTGTATGAATTTTTTTTTAACGTTTAGTAGAAAGCCGTTGACGTGAAACCAATCGTTTAGCTTCTCCGCCACCATGCTCAGTCTCCTCTCCAAAAGCTCTGTAGTAGGTGCCTGCACGACTGCAGCGTCATCATCCGCGTACATTAGGATATGTGCGATGCCTACATACTCAGGCAGATCATTTAGGAGGAGAGAGAACATGATTTTGGATAATGACGAGCCTTGGGCCACTCCGATTGAGGTCTTGAGCGGCTTCGACGTTACCTTTCCACCCTCACCTGTGACGATCTGGTACCGATCAGTCATAAAATCTGTAAGGAGTGCCAGTGCTGGACCATTGAATCCATAATGTCTCAGCTTCACAGCGAGAACTCCATGATCTGCGACGTCAAAGGCCTTGGACAAATCGCACATGATGACAGCCACGTGTTGCCGGTGCTTCCGAGCCTCCATCACTCGCCTCACCATCTCTCGTGCTACGTCTGTCGTCGACCTTCCCGTCCGGTAGGCGTACTGTCTATCGGACAGAGAATTTGTCGCTGCCAAGAATTCAATGATTCTCGTCGTTATTAACCTGCAGTTGTATAGCCAAGTCCCTGTGCTCCTGTGCAGTAAGATGCGGCCACATAGTCTGCAGTAGGAAGGTCATGTGCCTTGTCGCCAGCGCCGGGTGTCCCATCCGCCGCGCCGCTACCACCAGCTCTTGCAGTAACTGGATCTGCAGTGCTGGCCAACCTGGTATCAATATATACGCTCAATTAGAATAGAATAGAATAGAAAATATTTATTAAACGTCACATATCAAATACAGTGCGAATATAATATAAACTAGTCTATGTACAGTGACGAAAAAAAGGCTACCACTCAGCATATGATACAGAACTGTGAAGGCTGCTGTATCGCTGGTTTTCAGTGGCGCCATCGTGAGTAGCGCAGCAGCTACTGCCACACGCCATGAGTGTACCACATAACATAACATACATTGACTAACTATAATTGGCAAGTTAACAGGTAAAACTCTTATAACTAAAGAACTAATAAAAATATTTACATGTTTGTTAAATAGGCATTTAACGAATACAAATATAATACAAAATTATGCAACCAGTTAAACATTGTGATAAATACATTAAATAACAAAAATAATATAAATAAATTTAAACCAAAACCTCCCACGACCTCTTAAAGAGCAGACTTTTGTGTATTGCAGATATTTTTTAAATGATTTTTTTAAGGACCAAATGGTAATGGAACTTCTGATGGGAGGAGGAATATTCCAGCACTTCGTGGCAGCATACCGGAAACTGCCACGAAATGCGGTCGTTTTATGGCTTTGACAAATTAAACGAATTGCTAAGCGAATATTACAAGTAGAGAATTTTAGTTTTTCATACAAATATATTGGTACCTGGCTTTTTATAATTCCAAAAAGTAGAGTTGCAAAGTGAAGTATACGACGTGATGACATGTTTAAAAGACCGTGACTATTGATGTATGGAGAAATGTGAGCTCTTTTCGGTATAGGGAAACAAAATCGGTACCCGCTGTATAAGTTTCTTTGAACTGACTAGCAGACAACCACCAAAAACGTTATCTACGTACGTTAACTTGGATAGAATAAGCGAATCACAAAGTGTGATTCGCAAGTCGGTATCAAGGTATTCGCGCACACGATACAAAAAAGATAACCTGTAAAAGCAGTTACGAATTGTTTGAAGAACGTACTTTTCAAAGTGCAATGAACTGTCCATTAATAGGCCTAAGTTACGAATTTCTGTAACCCGTTCTATTAATACTCCATTGGCAATAACTTTAGGATCGTTTGAAAGTATTCCATTAAAATGGTTCTTCGACCAAAGAACGAGAAACTTCGTCTTTGCAGGGTTCAGAACCAAATTATTGGACTCGCGCCAACCAACCAGTCTACTTATATCCTGATTTAGAGCAGTTATAGCTGCATTCAAATTACTAGGCTTAAAAGATATATAGAGTTTTAGATCATCGGCGTAAATATGGTATTTGCATTTTTGAATTTTGTGAATTATATCTGAGCAGTAAAGAGCAAAGAGTAATGGTCCTAGAATGGAACCCTGAGGGATTCCCAGAGTCACAGGCATTGTAGTAGATAGAGAGATTGAGCCATCTGGTTTTCGGACTTCAACTAGCTGAGAACGCCCGCTGAGATAGCTCGCAAACCATTCAACTGTAGCTTCGTCACATCCATAATATGTGAGTTTAGATAATAGGAGAGAAGTATTAATTGTATCGAAAGCACATGTAAAGTCGAATAGTGTTCCTTGTGATTTGGATGAAAATTTAGATATAGATGTAGAAATGGATTAATATATAAGCTACTCTTTATCTATGTATCACACGGTCAAAGCCGTGAGCGGAAGCTAGAGTATTATAAATTCAAAATACTTAGTCTAACGGTGTAACGGCAGAAAGGATCGTAATGTTTGATGAGGAGATAGATTATAACTTGGGGAAGACATGGGATACTTTTTATGTAGGTACTGTATTCGAATTACTAGGCGAAAGGACAGGGCCGAGAATCAGCAGCGGGCGATACCCCTGGCTTTGGATACTGTAACCTTATACCATCAGGAGGGAATTGATATACAAATATGTATTGATTACATTTCATTTTAAAAACTTTCGTGAGTTGTCCTATACTTTGATAAACACGGCTTTTACATACGTATTATTTTATCGATGGAGACACCGATACTTTTTCGATTCATCTAGAGAATCTTTATTAGGGTGAGTTTGATCCGCGGTCGTCTCGTCTCGCACGATGCCTACATTGACAATAGTAGATTGTTGCACCGAGCGTAAAATGAGTTATTAATGCACGAGTGTTATGTTGTGCATTAATTACTCTCTTTAGCGAGGTGCGTAATTTACTTTTCATTCAACTACCAATCTACCTACTGTGATAAAATATACTTACTCAAACTAAAAATATGAAGAATCAAAGTTTTAGAATGGTACAATGCGCGCTATTTGTTTTTTTTACACCACGTCGGTTTTAATCAGCTGATTTTTATTTTCAGCCAGTATCTTTTTATCTAATACAAACATTTTATATTAAGCCTCTGTGGTAAATTTATATCGAAATAAAAAGTAAAAAACAGTGCAATAATGAGAAACAGTGCAACAATGAGATTTAATATAACATTTCTGCACTGTTTTGGTTTTAAGCAAAATATACGTCCTTTGTAATCGGTTTTGTAGTGATTAATGATAACATTACTACGTAGTTGAAAAAATAATAATACGTGAGTTAAACCAGTATTTATCCAAATGTATTAATTAGAGTTGAAACTAGCAGGGTTTTGCAGTCATAGCTTACCAACTTGATGTTGTATGACGTAGTTCGGGTCGAGGCTGAGCCGGTGTCCTGGGAAGCTGTGCAGCATCAGGTAATAGCAGCGCTGCCAATCCGGGTTCGGGTTATTTGGACTCACTTGTCGAGTGGCCGCTAGGCGTTGACAAAAAGCGGCTTTACGGAGAAAACCTGAAATGGACAGATATCAGAGGTATTTATATGTTTATTGAGTGTAACAAATACTATGTATTTAATGAGATATCTAGACGTATGTATTGTATAGTTTGATGATATTTTAACTTTTAATGTAAATTAATTTATGCAATTCTAATTCAATAAAAAAAAAAATATTGTTGGACAATGTACACAACACAACCTAGACCCAAACTAAGCATAGCTTGTATTAAGTAGACCAGATGAGTGATAGAATACTTATTTACATACTTTTGATACTTTATAACACCCAGACGCAGAACATGCGTTTATCACACAAAATGTTTGTCCTAAAATGGAATCGAGCCCTCAACCTACAGCGCAGAAGGCAGAGCTACTACCAACTGAGCTGAAATGCCAGTCAAATAAATAAATGTTGATTGACACACCACACCATCAATTTAGATCTTTAATGCTTCGTTATTTCTTACCTATTTCTTTATACAGTTCTGCGAGTGTATCAAATCTCTGTATTTTCTCCTGTTCACTTAGTGTCAGATTGATAAAAATCACATTCTGTAGAAAACTCGACGCGTGCAGACTATTATTTTGCTCGACCGCTATTCTAGCAGCTTTAAAACACGCCTCAGTCTCTATTATACCTGCATTCTGATATTTACTGTAATGTATTATGGCCTTTCTGTACTTCTCCGCCATCTCTTCACAGTTCAACAAATACTGGTTGTTGATTGACGGCGGTTGTCGAGGAATAGATGGCAAATCAGATCCTAAATAAGAGCGTTGACTGTGGTCGATGTCGCTTGAAGACGCGAGCGATTCCGTATCCCCGTTTTCAGTCTCCGAATGTCTGGATGACGTGTCTAAGCTGTCGGACGATGTAGGAGTCAGCTCTCCTGGGGGATTGACGGGGCTAGATGTCTTGGAACCGCGCAATGGTGAAGATGATAGTTTGAACTTTCGGAATGGGTCGGTGGGTTGGAAGAGCGACAGCTTGGTTTTGTTTGGCGAGCTTTCTTGGAGGCTCGCGTTTCGTTGCAGCGGTGTGGAGTTGCGAAGATTTGGGTAGAGGAGTATTGCTGATGCTGCGCAGAGACCTGGAAAGATACATCTAAGTATAAATACATAATAAAACAAACAATTTTGGACATTCACACACCATTTTATCGAAACTACATGTCTGATATACTACATATACACTTTATTTTTTTAAATACATACATATTATAGTCTTATAGGTGTAGTAGTATTATATGTAGTATTATATCTAGTATTATAGGTGTTTTTAAATGTATAATAGTCCAGGACCCATGGTCCATTTTTGCTTTTGATTACGATCAAGCTAATTTTCCGTAAGTAGCTTCATTTTGATGAGACGCCCAACATTTAAATTTAGTTTAATATTTATATCATTTAACAGTCATATTGTCCTACAAATTGTAAAAAAATAGTAGTACAGATCCTTGATGTCCAATTTCTGAGCGTAGGACCGGGATAACGTACCACGCAATTTGTAGGACAATATAACTGTTTAATTATATATATATAAACTAAGTAAAAAATAAAAATCAGCTGGTTAGTAATCACTTATCATGATCTCGATATCGATACATGTTGGAAGGAGGGGACCCTCCTTCCAACATGTATCGATAACGAGATCAAACCATAGATTTTGTAGGACAAATATTTTTTCTAATAACTTAGATAACTATCTTGAGATTTAACAAAAAAAAATCATTTAGTAATAAATATTTGAGAATCATTAAATCGGCATATTTTATCCTTGCTTTCTCAGTTAGCTACCACAATAGAGAGTTTCGTACAGGAAATTGTTGGGCGTCTCATCAAAATGAAGCTACTCACGGAAAATTAGCTTGATAGTAATCAAAAGCAAAAATGGACCATGGATCCTGGACTATTATACATTTAAAAACACCCAGTTCCGAAACAAACATTTGCAGATCATACAAACATTTTTCTCTCGACGGGAATCGAACGCTCTACCTTTTGTGTCTCAGGCGGGCCTTAGCCCATTGCGCCACAGAGGTCGTCGAACTATCTAGAAACCGACCTAGGAACTACAGCATCCTAAAAGAGAAGTTCTACTTAGTAGACAGTTTTTATTGATTTTCTAAAAAAGTTACTTTATACACATAAGAAATTTTAATTTTGCAACGACGAGATACAAAGGTAGAAATACAAATTTATCATTGAGTATGCGCTTTAACTTACTTTTTGGGGTGTTGAAAATGTCAATGTCAATGTTTGCCTTTGCTAAAGAGTTGAAGGAGGAGCATGCTCTGATTATGAAAGCATTTTGCCTATAATTCATACCTTTACCTGTCTTTATGCTCCAAGTTTGTGCTAAAAGGTTATTCTATAATATTCTACCTTCTTTTGCAGCAGCTAGCCATAGCCAATCGTTGACAGACTTCAATATTTCAGCTGCTGAGTTGTATAAGCTTAAGCTCTCTGCAACCAGGCCAGCTTGCAGTGTCAGGTCAGCAAGGTTCTTAGTGACACGACCCATGCACCGCTTTTTGTTGTTGCGTGACTCCATGTCCAGACCTGAAATACGATGATCAAACTTAGGCAGTATCTTATGCCAGCTTCAGCCTTGCTTATAAATATAAATATTGGTGGACAATGCACACAACACCATCTAGCCTTAAACTAAGCATAGCTAGTATTATGGTTACCAGATGATTGATAGAATACTTATATATTTTTAAATACATACTTATGACCCTTTATAACACCCAGACACAGAACAAACATGTACTTATCTTCATTACACAATTTTTTGTCCTGGGAGGGAATCAACCCTTAACCTATAACACAGAAGGCAAAGATCTATATCCGTTTTATCGGACACGTTTTTATTTGGTGATGGTGTATATTTTTATAAGGGTGAGTTCACACACACCGATCCGATACAATATAGGCGTTATGTTTTATCCATTACACTTTTATACAGTGATGGCATAAATGTTGTATGTTGTTGTATGGATGAGTTCACATTTCTGAACTGCGAAGTTGATCATATTTGCGCAAACCACATGTGAAAAGTATACAGTAATTGTATCAATTTTGTTCACTGTCAAACTAAACTCACCTCTTGTCACCATGACCCTGAATTTGTAAATCAATATTTGTCCGTCCGCGGGACCAGAACCAGTGTTTCACGCGTCTGTCAGTAGTCGCTCGCACTTACTTACCAACAAAGTCCTTCTTCTCAAAGGGTGCTAAAAGCAATGAGACCTTTTCAAGTTTTTCTCTTGATCGCTCCAATCTCTTGGACTCAACAACCCAGAACAGAGAATTGATAAGCTCAGCTACGTTCTGCTCCAGATCCGGCACAGGGTCGTTCTCTCCATAGAACATAGCATGTGTTTTGAAGTTAGATGGTGTGGTGAAGTGTTCTTCCTGAAGACAGGAGGCACTTGAGGATGCCGATTGGGGGAAGCTATCGGCTGATGAGAGGCTGTCTGCTTGTTCACTTGGTAGTGATGCTCTGAAAGTACAAAACAACATCTAGAATCATTAAATCACAGTAAATAATGGTTTGGCGATACAAAGAGCACATGCAGAACACACGCAAACATTATCCGTAAAATTTAAATATTTTGTATACCTGGTATTGGCATGGTAGGTAGGTGGCTTTTGATCAGCATAGATCCATAGACTAAAGTTCAATTAATTTTGATACATTATGCATACTTAGCTACTACACAGAATATAATAACATAATTATCAGAATATTATATTATGAACCAAACCAGGTATGTATCTAGTACCTACTACCTACGTTAGTAGGCACTTGCGAACATACTTCGTGAATACGTTACATTGCTAGCTGCCGCAATCAATTAATATCTTAAAACATTAATAAATTAATATCTTGAAACATTAATTTCTCCAGCTATAATTTTCTTTTTCAGACAAGATTTTTTGATTGCGTTTCGGGGTGCTGTACCATCCTCTTTTGTTTTCGGTTGTCGTCTTTTTACACCCTGTACATTAAATTATGTCAAAAGAGGTCCATGCTCAGCTTATTATTTTTTTGTACTGTTTTAATCTGTAATCTGTCTATGAGACTAGACTAGACTAGATCTGTCTATGCCAACAGACATGTTGGCAGTCTGGTTTGAAGGATGTTTTCTCCAGTGAACATTTTTCCTTTTATTTGTTTATCATGCTCAATCCAGTTCTATGATAGTAAATCTACTATGCTGCTGTGCTGTGCAGCCAGTTGGTTCATAAAGGTGTTCCTTGTTATGTTAGTATTAAAAAAAAAGTATTTAAGTAGTATAACTAATGATATACTACTTAAATACTTTTTTTTTACTTTGATATACCACTATCATAGTATACTTACTATGATAGTAGTATATCAAAGTATACTTTTGATCAATTTACAAAATACCCTATTTTTAGGGTCCCGTACTTTGAAAGGAAAAAACGGAACCCTTAGAGAATCACTTTGTTGTCCGTGTGTCCGTCCGTCCGTCTGTCTGTCAAGACCCTTTTTCTCAGGAACGCGTGGAAGTATCAAGCTGAAATTTATATCGAATACTCAGGTCTACTGTCCGTTAAAGCTGTGAAAAAATCAAACTTCTAAGCCAACGTAATCAAAAGATACAGTCGTTTATGCCCCAAATTTCCTAAAATTTTTAACACTTGCAAAGGAATCAAAACCTACAGGGTACTTCCCGTGAACTCAGAATCTTGAAATTTGGTACGAAGCAACAGAATAGCACAGATAAAGGGAAAATTGAGAAATCCGTAATTTTTTGGTTACATCATATAATAAAACTATTTTTAATAATTTTAAACCTCCTACACCCCTTTCCTCATGAACGCGTAGAGATATTAAATTGAAATTCATATCAAATACTCAGGTCTATAATACCTTTAAGCTGTAACAAAATAAAACTTCTATGTCAACGCAATCAAAAGAAACAGCCATCTAAGTCGCATATTTTCAAACTTGCAACTACTCGCAAGGGAATCAAAACCTAAAGGGTACTTCCAGTCGACTTGGAATCTTGAAATTTGGCATAAAGCAATGTTTTATAGCACATATAAAGGAAAAATTCCAAAAACCTTAAATTTTTAGTTATATCACATATTTTAGGGTTCCGTACCTCGGAAGGAAAAAACTGAAACCTTATAGGATCACTTTGTTGTACGTCCGTCCATCTGTCTGTCAAGACTCTTTTTCTCAAGAACGCGTGGAGGTATTAAGCTGAAATTTATATCAAATACTCAAGTCTACTGTCCCTTAAAGCTGTTAAAAACAAACAAAAAAAAACAAACTACTAAGCCAACGCAATCAAAAGATACAGTCGTTTATGCCGCATATTTCCGCAAATTTTCGATATTCGCAAGGGAATCAAAACCTACAGGGTACTTCCCGTGAACTCAGAATCTTGAAATTTGGTACGAAGCAATGTCTTATAGCGTATAAAGGAAAAATTGCGAAAACCGTAAATTTTTAGATGGATTTCATTTTGCAATAAAAAATACCATAACTATGACTCAATTATCGTGATGGGTGAACTTTTACTTATATACCTACAGGTTTTTATGGAACCCTCGGTGCGCGAGTCCAACTCGCACTTGGCCGCTTTTTTTAATCTAATTCAGCACTTAACTTACTTGTCACTCAAACTGCTAGCCTCCTTATACTTATCATCATCGAAGATGCTGTAAGTCTCTGGCTCTTGTTCCGGTTTCTTCATATTGCTGACTGGACCAAACATTAACGCCCGAGAGTCATACAGAGTGCTTGAGTACTTTACTTTTAAGCTCTCATGAACACGACAGACCTCATTAAGCTCTATCTGGTTAGTAAACTTGCTCAGTGTGATAAGACCTAGTAGTCTCCTGAAAGAATAAAGGCATGCTGAACTCTGCCCAATAACACTACTTAAGGTTTTATCAGCTTGCAGCTATCACACTATATCTTTTTTTTACCGATGAAAAAACTGATTATTAATATTTCATATTATATTTATGTGACCATACATTATAGTCAGTGAGTAAATAATCAATCATCTCTTGTTTTCCTACCCTTAGTTTAGGGTTGGTTTTATATCTTCCTTTTAATGTTATCTGCAATGTGCTCTAAAGTCACAATCACAATCTCAGTCTATGGTTAGTGTAACTTTATCAAATGAAATCATACATTTGGGTATAATCTGTGTTAAGATTAATTGATTTAGGTTGGGTATTTGCCATTCTTGTGTATCTATGTACTAGGCCAATTCATTTACATTTACTTTAATGAATATATAAAAGTGTGTGCATGTGTGTGTTACTACTTCACACTCAAATGGCTGGATGGATTAGAGTGAAACATGGTATAAATAAATTTAATCTACATAGGAACCATACAGGGAAAGCCTTTCCAGCAGCTTGTATCTTACCTATGGGTTTGAAAATCTCCCCAATCATTGTTTTCGACAGGGTAATCTCTGACATAACGGACCCAAATATCCCTGACTTGTCCAGTTGAATCTAAAATTAAGAACAGCAAATATAGCAGTACAAACCATTATGAAACACTTTCACATTTAGGTTGTAGCTAGAACAATTATTATAGTGACTTCAAGTTCAGTTCATTTTACCATGATTTTAGAAAGTTGATTGTACAATACAATGTACAAACCAGTAACTTTGATGTTATTGACCCTTTGTAATCGCTCCCAGAGTTTGTTGAAATTCTTGAGCATGCCACCAATTCCTTTAACCAGCACCAGCAGGCATGCATGGTGCTGGGCGTGCTGCCCGTAATCAGGGTGCGACATCACGGACTCTCCCGGTGCATGCGATAATATGTAGCTCACGGAAGAGCGCATTGAAAGATTAGTTTATCATCAGTTTTTAATACGGGACGAAGTTTTATCAGTATGATAGCGCTGGCCATCCAAATTATTCAGCAGATAGATAACAATAACAAATAACACAAACAAGTGGAAAATCTTATTTATTTAGTTTTTAGCAATTGTTTACGTCGCGAATATTCAAAATAGGGCGTTTTTGACGTTGACGTTTCAAACTCTTACGTTTTTGACGTTTGACTTAAGTGACATTTATTTAAAATCAGGGATTCTTCGTTAGAAGTACTTAACCTATCTCATTTAAATTTAAATATAAGTGAAATACTAACGGTTTTTGCATCGCACGCCAGAATAGCTCACCGGTGGCAATTTTTTTCCTAATTATTTGACACTTATCGTGATATTTTGGACAATTCACACAAAATCTTTATAAATTACAGCCTATGTGTTATTCTGATGTATAAGCTATATTATTGTAAAGTTTCATTAAAATCCATTCAGTAGTTTTTACGTGAAAGAGTAACAAACATCCATCCATCCATCCATACTTTATCCATCCTACTAATATTCTAAACTTTCGCGTTTATAATATTAGTAGGATGACATTGTATCTTTGATGTGGCAATTTTATTGGTTACTGTATTATCTAAATTATGTTTAGTTATTGTAAAATAGTACTATTTGATTCTTAAATAAAATAAAATAAAAACAATGACTTCTTTTCTTAGCACATCGTGTAGGCAAGACATTATTCATTTGTCATTATCATTTTATATCAATCGTATATAACATTGTCTATGGTATGGTATGTTGCCAAACTTCCCAAGTTCAATTTTTCAACGAATGAAAAGCACAACATAACCTGAAAATAATAGTGTTGTGTTGTGTTGTTGTTTTGGTGCTGATTTGCTCTGGGTTTAGTTTTATAGTGAAAACTAAATAAAGATTGTTATCTAAACTTAGTAAAAGTAACGGTATAATATGGCATCAAAAGAAGGTGGCGGTGGTGGAGATAAGTCTAAGGTAAAACTACAAAACCTGGTCATTCCGTCCGTTCCTATCATCTTCATATATTTATTCCTTCTTATTCTTGATCTCTCCGCAGTGTTTCTTTTGTATTTAGTATGAAAAATGTTTCAGGCTCAAAGTGGAGACAACAAAGAGAAAAGAAGGAAGGAATCTATTCTAGATCTTAGTAAATATTTGGAAAAAAGTATTCGAGTGAAATTTGCCGGTGGTCGGGAAGCGGCGGGAATTTTGAAGGGATACGATCCTTTGCTAAACCTTGTACTCGACAATACCACTGAGTTTTTAAGAGGTATGTTTATTTTATTATACCACTCTTACAGTTTACACTTAAGCATAATATACCTCACCACATAATAAATAAATAATACTGGACATTTAAGTAAGTAGAGCTTCTGTTATGGGTTTTATGGGTACCACATAACTCATATATTACTTATACTCTTTATTTTAATGTAAATACATACATATTATACATAAAAACACCCAGACTCTAGACAAATATTTGCAGATTATTACATTTGCCCATGGTGGGTATCAGTCAGGACTTGGCCCACTGCACTACAGAGGTTGTCATAATGTACATGGAACACAAACATTTTTATGAAAAACAGAGCTGCTATGTTCTTACTTTCTTTTCAGATCCTGATGACCCATATAAATTGGTTGAGGACACAAGACCACTGGGCCTAGTAGTCTGCCGAGGCACATCTGTGGTACTAATCTGCCCAATGGATGGAATGGAGGCCATACCTAACCCTTTTATTACCCAGGAGGGGTAACACCAAGTTTACTTTAGGTTCTTTAAATATTTTCATAAGTAGGGTAAGGTAATAAAGTAAGAATAATATTTAGATCTTTTTATTCTTACAAAATGTATGATAATAATAAATTATTGCACAGGCTAAATCCAGTTATGACCTTAATATAGTGAGTTTACTTACAGAACATCAGGTACCTAGCTTATTTAACAAAAAAATATTTGAATTTAAAAAAAAAATATTGAAATGACTTTACATTTGCAATAAGCATTTTAACAGAGTTCAAATGGCTTTTTTTAAATAAGTTATTAAAAAAATTTTGAACAAGGAATGTTTTAATGACCATTTCCTCTTGCTCATACTTGGTTCTCCTACTGGTAGGAGCACGAGGACCAATATGTCCTTATGCTTCTTTCGTGACCTTGTATTATTCTTCTGGCGCTTCGGCGGCTGCTGCCGCGGCACGCTCGCTTCGCTCGCTCGCCTTGCGCGTTGTTTTCTATACTCTAACATAACCTAACCAAGTGGTTTGTAATAGAAATGCTCATCAGATCCAAACCGATCTTTTGCAGTAGGAGCATCAGGACATGGGTGTCCTGGTGCTCCTACTAGTAAGAGTATTTAGTAGGAGCACGAGGAAGTACCTGTTTTAATTAGTATATTCTTCACCTTCAGTGTAAGCTACATTTTAAAACGATGTCTACTTAAGGAGATGGTTATTGGCCTCAATTCTGTTGGCACCAACCTAACTGATTTTAGCTAAAATTTGGTTTATAACTGTCAAATGTAACCTCGGTATTTTGCTGCTACCAACTTATCCTAATTTAATTTTATCTAATTTCATTAAGCGTTCCTAATTTAGTTAGATGGTACCAACCGAATAGGTTTTACAAATGCTATGAAATTTATTTTAGACAATTCCTAATTTTAGAAATGAACCAACCAAATTGCCACCATTGTATATTTTATTAATACAGAATTAACAGAAACATTAAAAACAATTTGAAACAAGAAAATTGGAAACAACATAAAATATTGAAAACACATACTACTATAAAAAAAAACGAATTTTTTCATTTTTATTTTATTTGTAGATCTGTTATCTGTAATCTGTTAGATCTGTTAGTACTCTTTTATGTTTGCTAAACTACAATGAATTAATAATACTAACTAGAAGAAGAATCATTAGGTGAATAAAACTTATTTCTCCTAGCAATCTGGTAACTTTTTATCTAGTCTAGTTTCAACACTAATCTATTCAAAACCAAATTCATTTCTTAGCCACGGATAGCTCTTAGGGCAGTCCATGCAAGTGATCATGTACTTATCATGTTCAAGGACTCTTGAGGGTAGTTTGCAAGTGTTTGGTTTAGCACAAGCTATCTCAGCTTCTTCAAAACGACGTTGCTTGCATAACCAAGGATGGAACTTCTTCATTTGGAGCACAGGGGTAGGACGCTTGATCCAGTTCAGCACTTGTTTATACGTCACAAAGTAAGCATCAGGTAGTTTTTGGATTTCTGTCATGAATTGCTGCAAAAATTAAGTCATTGTGATCTTGGTAGGCCAGGTAAGTGTTTTGTGTAAAATAAAATTTTTCATGCATTGTTTGGAAACCTGTGTAAAGTCTACAAAACTAAATTATGTTCACTATAAGCAATTAACAGAAAATATATTAATAGCTTACCTTGAAAGCTAAAAGATATTCGTTATTCCTTAGCCAAGTGGAGCTCAGGTGAATACCAAACGGCGCTCTATTCGTCAGATAATGCCTCTTGAAATTGCTCATCAGTATGTTATAAACGTCATCGCCAGATAGGGTTGATGGACAGTATTCCAGGGTTGCGCAAGCGTGGCCTTCGTTTACTAACGGGTTTATCACCATCTCCCAGAGACCGGCGTAGCTTCGGCTTGGGCAGTACTGGTTGTTTCCTGGAATCAATCAATCAAATACAAGCTGTAGGTGACCTCTTGGAGTTTCTACATTCCTACATGTACAGGCAAGAGCACTTAAGTTGGTAATGGACAAACGAGACTTTTTTTTAGTTTTAGTAGTCGAAGTAATAGCGGCTACATCGACAATGTGGAAATGATCCGAGTTTTCAGGCTTACAATAAAATTAACCTAAGTTATTTTTCATTATAATATGGACGAGTTTTCAACCATCTATTGATGGGGCTGGTCTATTCTATCGGCTCTTTTGCAGGATGGATGAAATGAAAGTTAAAATGCACCTAGCCTTTGTCGGCAATACGGTTGCCAGCTATGGTGGAAAAAGTGGGCACTTGCGTGTTTGCTTAGAGGATTCTCTAATACTCCTTATCGTGTTTAGTGTTCTTTAATACCAGTATAGTGAAATATCTAATCATTAATTAATCATTTAGGTTCTACGACATGCCGGTTTCCTCACGTTGTTATCCTACACCATTTGAGAGTACTGATAATGAGCATATAGCACATTAGGATCGGAAGGCGAGGCTAGTATCACTAGACCACCAGTACTCCCTAATATGGATAAAACCTTAACATTTTGTGATCGTGATCGTAATTCTCAAAGATGCATCATAAAATTCAACCGCACCCGTCTTGTTACCAAGACTTGGCCTATTGACATCTCAGCCTCGGTGCTCTATTGAGAAACAAAGTAGCTACAATCGTAGAACCTAAAGTTCCGCGTTCCTGTCAGTTACACTGCAGTCACAATAGAACGCATCTTGTAGACTGCATTGCAGTCATCAACCTTATAACATCTCTTATGTAATCGTTCGCACGCTCTACTTATACTAGGCCGTGTGGTGCATTTTTATGTGTTCAATATGCATGAAGGCTCATTCATATGCCTATTATTTTAATTTACTTTTTAGTTTCCTATTCCGGTTTCGAGGCCATTAATCTAGCCTTCACCTTCTAAAATAACTCGGCTTCTAAAATAGCTCAGTTTTATCAGCTGAACGTTTTTTCCGTTCATGCATTGCGCGTTTTTTTAATGACCGGAAAAGTTTCATAGTAATCATCATAATTGTTTACATTATATAACACTTTCGTGTTATAATTTTTTTGTATTACACAACTGTTTCTACAGTCACAGATGGTTGTTTTATGACTTAATTTGCCTCCTGTACCTGTGCATTTATGCGGCATCTTGTAATCCAAAGTGTACGGCCAGAAGGGAGGGTCAGCCAATGGCGCTACGACAGTCGCGTCGTACACAAATCCAAACTCCTGCATCATCAGATACTGTCGGTTCCAGCCTACAGACAGATACGGCACTCGCATACCCCTGTTCAAGACATTTACTATCATTGATATATATATATATATACAATCGAAACAGTCTACAAATAAGAAAGTAGGTACCTATTTCATGATGCGACGCGTTTTTACCATGGCGTAGTTTGGCATGGCTCTACTGATTAGTTTTAATGGTCGAAGAAAGTCAACGTAAAATAATTAGTAACTAGGAAATGTAACGTAGGTGCAAATGGTAATAGGGGAATAATTATTCAAGATATTCTTTACAGACACGCTCGCTACTAGATTTTACCTACTTATTTATTTTCATAGTTTTAGGTCTACCCTTTTTCACGAGTACCTATGTTAAATTTCCTCATTGATTTGTTGACATCTTCATATAAATTTGGGCTTTGCACCTAAAATAATTTAAATAATTGAGTGAGACCTGAAATCCTCCATCCGGACTCTGCCAAATCTATTGATTACGTTCGCCTGTCCAACCATCTCGTCGAACCAGTCTTCTACTGTCGCATTCTTGGACCACCAGTCTTCTGGACCTCTGTTCCTGTTAACATTTTGATAAACATTACGCAACTGCGTAGCCTATTTCTTCCCTCAAGCCTTGTTAACACTGTTATATGACCTACTGTTAGGTGATAGATAGGTACTTACGTCATCTCGTCATCGGTGTCATAGGTGTATCTAATAGTAAACGGAGTGGCCTGGGTGCCATTGCCATGTGCAAATTGCGAACTCATGCAAAATCAATATTTGGACCACCGACACTTTCTTTTGAAAGTAGGTATTTGCTTACGTGATCGAGTTGACGGCAATTTCGTGGCCGTCATTCCACAGTTTCTGCACATGCCTGTAGTTGGTATACGGGTGAGAGACAAAGAAAGTAGCCTTAATGGAACACCCGTTTGGGTTTGTTCGACCTGGTGAGAAGATGTGCTTCGTGTAGACATCCCAATTCTCGTGGTTGACGGCTCCGGCAAACGTGAGGGTTATCATTTGCGGAGTCTGAAAAAATTAGGTTGATTATTTGTAGTTCTCTCGGTAGTTCCATGGGTTTCCCTGTGGTTTAGGTAGGTTCGTACTTATTTCTGTTGTCACGTTGTAACCTCACCCTAAAAATAAAGTTACCTGACTCGGCACTAGATTTCCTGGTATCAGAGTGCCGTTCTTGGTGCAGAAGCACTCTGGCAGCATGCAGACGGTTGGATCACACGGCTCTGCTGCATTTGGATCGAAGTTGATATCACACCAACCCTGTTTATTACAAATCAGCGGTATTTGTATTATTTATAGGATTAATTATAGTACCAGACATTTCACACAGCGTCATCTAGTTTGGGTTATGGGTACCACACATGACTATATACATACTACTATATACTAGGTACTTATATATGTAAAAACACCCATACCGAGATGAATACTTGCTGGACATGCAAACATTTGCCCCGAGGCGGGAATCGAACCCGCAACCCTCTGTGGCTCAAACGGGCCTTCGCCTACCGCGCCACAGAGGTCGTCTATTAATAATAATAGTCTATTAATGAAAGTGAAGAGATGGTGGACAACTGTTGATGGTAGACTTTACTTGGTTGACATTAGTCAACTCAAGATGATCAAGAAAGGCAATGATACGGCAAATGAATATTACGTGACAATTATGTAGGTACTTACTTAGTTCACAAGTTGGTGAGTGCTACACAAGTCATTATGGCTATTTCAAGAGAAAGCAGACGAGGTAATTGCATGGTGATTAGAAAACAGTCGATTTTAGTTGGTCAAGTTGCAAAAACGATTGAAATCGCTTGTCATTACGATCAAAAAGCTGCATTAAATTGCAATAAGTATAATTTTTGTGTTTAATCGACAGTAAAGATGCAAGAACGTAGAATTTGGACTAAAAATCTACGATTACGATTACGATTAGCCCATTGTGTCCCAATGCTGAGAAAAGGCCTTCCCTTGATCTCTCCAGTCATCTCGGTTTTGAGCTGTTTGGACCCAAGCTCAGTCAAAGGTGTCGAAATCATCTCGCCATCTCTTTGGGTCTACCACGGCCCCGTCTCGCTGTCTCAGGGCTCAAAAATCTACGACAGTTTATATCTATGGGGCAACCAAACGTTAGGTACTTCGTCAGAAGAATCTTCGCAGTCTATGGATCCATCGCAAAAGTACTCTGCTGGAATGCAAGACCCATCCGAGCATCCTATGTGTGTGTCGTTGGCGCAATCTGCCATGTCCAGTAGTGGCCTGGGTATTATAGTCTCTGAAATACAGATAACATCTGAGTTTCGTCGAACTTTCACATAATTTCTACATTGTTTTGTTGCTACGGGCGCTAATAAACTGCTTACAACCACTTAGCACTAAATCAACTGCCCAGCAAAGTAATGATACCAGTTTACCAGTTACCAGTTTACCAGTTACCAGTAGACTAAGTAGGCTTGAGTCTAGGGCTGTAGATTGTAGGGGCCCCAAATTTAGAGATAGGTATACCATGTTAGTTCATACTTGAAGCAAAGCGCTGTACCTACCTACCTATATACCAACCCATAAGACTTTATTTGCGTGGATTATGTTAGTGTGCTGAGCTAGTACGTTATTACATTCCAGTAAAAATGCTGTAGATTCATGGACCCAGTTCCATGAGCTGATTCCTGGGTCTAGCCGTAAGTAGAGTTTACCTGTAGTGAGTTCACAGTTATGCACGTTCTGCGGTTTATCGCACAACTGTCGATTAACATCGAAAAGCAGGCCAGGCGAGCATTGGAATTCGAACACCTCTGCGTCTAAGCAGAGGTAATACTTAGAGCATTCGTCTGCCGTCCACACACTGAGGTCGGGGCGGTCTGGGTCTCTGAAAATAAAATATCCGCATTGCATTGCCTGTCAACTTGCTTTTTATAATTAATAATTACGTTTTAAAAACTAAAAAGAAAACCGACTTCATTGAATATAAATAATCTCATCAATGTACGTAAGTATAAAATTTTTTTGATGATTGTTGATTTCTTAAAAACCGCTCGACCGGTTTCGATAAAATTTAAATGGGACCACCTGGGAATGTGACCCTTTGAAACAAAAAAGAATTTTCCAAATTGGTCGCCTGAACCGATATTTTAACCGATTCTTTGAGTAATCGGTTAAAATACATTTAAAAAAATAATAGTTTAAAAAAACTAAAAACACGCTTTATATAGAAAACCAAACACGCTTTTTTTTTAATAAAACATTTTTTTCTTACTTACATTTATTAAAATTTATTTTCTGTTTTTAGTTTAGTTTTCTATATATTCTTTTTTTAAACTATTTTTTTTTCGAATTATTGCATTGTCATCGGTCTTTGGCAGGTGTGCAAAATTTGAATGAAATCTGGCCGTTTAAAGTGGGTCAAAATCGCGTCCTAAGGAGTCGGATACATACAAACGTACATACAAGTGAAGCTAATATAAAGCGTATAAAAAAGATTCCGACGAATATAGAACCTCCTCCTTTTTTGAAGTCGGTTAAAAATGACAGTAAAAATACAACAGAATCAATTTATGATTACCTTCATCTGGCCTAGACAAGTACTACCTACTACTATTATAAATACTTACGGGTATTTATCGCGTTTATTTACCTATTTTTCCCGACGTTTCGACAGGTTTACACTCTGTCGTCATCATCCCTTGACCACGACAGAGTGTAAACCTGTCGAAACTTCGGGAAAAATAGGTAAATAAACGCGATAAATACCCGTAAGTATTTATAATAATGTGTTCTGATCGCGTAAGTTTAAAAAACTTTACCTACTACTACTATTACTTAAGTCAGTGACCAATTCTATGTGACGGAATGAAAATGTCGGCCAAAGTACCTTGATGGTATCTATTATTTCTTCAGTAACGGTGACGCTAGGTGACGCTAGGTACCACACTTTCTTTGACACTTTCCGTGACGAAGGACCATCAAATAGAGATCAGCTGTAATGTTTGCGAATTAAACAAACGGCGAAAGTGGATTTCTCAGGCTTTAGGAAATTGTAATGTTACATGCGTAAAAGCAGTAGCAGCCACAGCATAGTTAACTGTAAGTTAGAGAAAGAAGCCACAACTTACGTAGTTGTTATTATGCCTGTAGCCACAGTTCGTAACAGCAGCTGGTACCACTGTACAGTCAAGGTTGTGGCGAAAGTCGTGAGGTGAACGCCCGAGTGTGGCGGAAACTGCACTAATGCATCGTCGCGTGATTTTGTTATGCATTTTCCGTCGTCACGAAGAATTGTACCCACTTACCTATTTGTAGGTTTATACACATATCTAATATATTTGGGAACAAAAGGACTTATGCAAGTGAACTTGGATATGTTAGGTAACTAGACCTCCGGAAGTCCGGAGTAAAGAGTAAGTAAAGTGTGAAACAAAATGCTCGAAAACTGGTCTTACAGGAAACTGATGATCGGTTGTCCGGAATTTTTGTAGAACGGATTCGTAGGAAGAAGAAAAAAATTTAGGATTTGCGATACTTAGTACCTACAGCGAAAATAAAAGCTGATAAAAGAGGTCACTCATCCTTTGTGAAAAGTATTGCTTAAATCGTGAGACGTACTTAGACATACTACATAAGTAGATTGGTACTAGTAAGTACCAATCTACTTATTATAAGGCGTTTTATGGCATATTCTATACCATAAAATAAGTAGATTTGTACTTTATTACTTATTTTATTTTACGACCTCTGGCGCAGTAGAAGACCCGCCTGAGACCCAGAAGGTTGCAAGTTCGATTCTCGCCGTGGGAATTTTTTTTTATGATCTGCATGTATTTGCCACAGATCTGGATGTTTTTCTATGTATGATATATTGGTATTTACAATAAAAAATATATACCGAAGTAGTATATCAGTCACGAGGTTCCCAATAGTTCCCATAACTCAAGCTGTCCTTACTTTGGGGCTAGTTAAATGATTGAATGAGATCCAGATTTCGATCCCACGACTGCCCTAGGCGCATGCTGCGTTTACGATTGTGCTGTGTGCTGCTGTATAAAATCTTAGGACAGTATCGATAGCTTTGGAGACAACTTAGTAGGAACTCAGTAGCTCGTGGCATAGAATAAAATATAAATAGTCGATTTGACACACAATACCTACAAATATAATGTAATACTAAACTAAAATAAATAATTTTGAACATTTCACACAACGTCATCTAGCCCCAAAGTAATCAGAGCTTGTGTTATGGAATTGGAAACTACATGACTGTTAAATTACTTATATACTTTTTGTATATACGTATACATTATACATAGAAAAACTGGTCCAGTGACAAATATTTGTAGATCTTACAAACATTTGTCCCGCGGCGGCAATCTAACCCGCATCCTTCTGCGTCTCAAGCGGGCCTGCGCCCACTGCCCAACAGAGGACGTCAACAAAAATATCAATATACCTAGATAAGGTCAAACAGAAGAACTTTTCCCTACGTCAACGTGGATTACCAAACATTTTAACCCATACGTTAAGAGCTCATACCGCACTATGTCTACAAGACTTCAGTTCCCGTTTTACGTGCGTTTGTCCAAAAATCGAAACTTGTAAAACCATTAAATACCTAGGTATCATTATCGACCACAAATTATCCTATGAACCCCATATAAATCTAATAACCCCCAGAACTAGGAAACTAATTGCTATTTTCAAAAACATCAAACATTCGGCAATCAACAACCAGCTTAAAAATACCTACTACGCGCTATGTCAGTCGTTATTAACTTATTGTTTGACTGCATGGGGTGGGGCTTCAAAAACTCACTACTTCCACTTGAAAGGGCACAGAGAGCTGTTTTAAAAGTGGCCTTTAATCGGCCCTTCATGTACCCCACAAAACAACTCTACTATGAAAACGACATCTTATCTGTGAGACAGCTCTTCATGAAACAACTAATTCTAAAACAACACAGGATCATCCCAAAAACGATGTTGAAAAATCAAAGAAGACTAGACAAAATATACAAGATAGTAAAATGCAAAACTGCATTTGCTCAAAAACATTTCCACTTCTTAGGGTCATACCTTTATAATAAAATAAATAAAACTCTATCGATCCATCAAACAACACAAGTCGAATGTAAAAAGAAATTAAAAAAATACTTCTCTGGCTTAGACTACACACAAACGGAGGCGTTATTACACATCCAAACTTGACGATAACATTTAAATAAACAAATATATAAAAAAAAAAAAAAAAAAAAAAAAGTATGAGAAAAATTTGGATGTGCACACACACACACACACACACACACACACACAGACCCACCATACAACAACACTTACTCACTCACACCACACACACATACACATACTCACATTACACTAAAATATTTCATTCTTTCGCATATACCTACTCACATACCTACAAACACTTGAAGAGGATTGGCTGTAATTAAATAACACTCTTAGTTACACTTTTTATAATATATATTAATTTTATTTTGTTTTTTCTTGATTTTTTCTCTTTTATTATTAAGATTAATATTCTTTTTCTTTTAATTTCATTTGTTTAAAACTGCACACAATATCTACAAGTAGATAATACTTAGTTAGAGTGAGGAGTCAAAGTCAAGATTTTACAGGTTAAGATGACAAACCTTCCTTGTGTCTATTTAAATCTAAAATACTTGTAAGACATTGTGTAACTACTTTTTGGAAATAAATATATATTATTATTATTATTATTATTATTACTTTAATAAAACAATATTAGGTAGATAATTTATTATTTACATAAGTAACTTATTTAGTCGTTCATAATCTTTGAAGTTAGCAAACATGTGCGCAGTCAGCACCTGGTTGGATGGCATTTCTATCCACCCATCCAGCGCTTCCGTGCTTCGGAGGGTAGGTACGTGGTCTTTGGCTTTTCAAAAAATTATGCCATGATGGAGACCTTCAGGCGGCCTATACCTAGACTCCATCAGCAGAGTTGGCTACTGACATATGAAATTAGCAGTAGGACAATATTTAAATTTTTTCAGACTCCAAAAACGAGAGGTGCTTTATTGGGTTTTTTTTATGTTTGTTACCTCGGAACTCCGACATTTATTTACCGATTTGGAATTTTTTTTTCTGTTTGGTCCCATATAAACTTGAAGAAAACATACCATTCTTAAGTTTAAAAATGTCGGAAGACATTTTGTAGGTACCTATTGGACTTTTTATTGATTATGTTCTTCTTTTTCTTCTTCTTCTTTATTAATGGCCTGATTCCGTAGGGAGAGATTCTCAGTCTACGCCTGAGACATACTAATGTCAATTTTGCCAGTGTCAAGTGTTTAGAGTTCATAGTCAGTTTGTTTGTTATTAGAGTCTTAGTCGATGGTCAATTGTCAATTCTAGACGTCACGCGAAATGGCGTCTAGAATTTTCTTGTGATTCCTCGTCGTTCAAATCACATTGCACCACACACAATACACATACAATTCAATTATCCATACCCGTCCTGTAGTTACAATTTATTCATTAAAATTCAGCCAAGATTACTGAATAAAACATGCAATAAAACGAGTAAAAAATATTAAATTAGCAGAGCTATGTTACTTCTACTTCATAAAATGACAGACGAAGAATTAATAATGAAACTGTAACTGTAGCATTAGTAGGAGGTTAGTTTATCAAGTGTCATATAAATCTGTGATAGCCTGTGACGTCGAATAAAATAATTAGAAGTAAAATTATCAGATTTAAATCTTACACAACAAGTTAACCGTAAGCTATTGAGTATCTCACCTTAGAAGACATTTCTTGAGTTTTAATTATTTTATTGTTTAATTTAATATTGCGTCAATTAACTGTACCTAGTGAGCAGGTAGGTAGGTACTTTGTGGTGTCTGCTTGTCTGGATTATGCAAGGTTTTAAGCGTATGGTAACCTAATATTTTTGAAGTGAAAACTTCTTTTAGCGCGGTACGCATATTTTTAGATGAGGTAAAACCTCTGGACTCGCGACACCGTTACGAGACGCAGGGCTGGCGCGCTCGCCCCATTTGATTATAAACCTTAATTCACATGTTTACAGTCTACTTTTGTATGGAGAAGTTTACTGAGTTAGGTTCTTTGATATATTATCTACATTCTGAACAAAAACATAAAAGAATATTAAATGTAAGTATTTTAAAGTTTCTGATAACTAATAAAATACAATTCATAAATAAAATGCAATTCATAGCCCAAAAACCCAATAACCCTAGTACCCATCTAAAAAATGTCTAACGCGCCAAAATAAGTTTTCACTTCTGTCGGCACTCCCGGAGTGCAACCCGTTTTTTAATCTTAATATTTTACTGATGAAAAAGCGAATTAATCACCGCCGGCTAAACGTGTCAATTGCATTTGCTAAACCTTAATGTTTTTGGGGGCAGGATCACGCAGGATAGAGTCGCACAATGAAGAGTGCCACGAAATGGACTTCACTTATTGATAATGATTTAAATAAACAACGTACCTACCTGTAAAACTTTCCATTTTCATAACATTTTACATCCCCTACACTTCTTTTATACACACGTTTTCCTTGTACTCCTGTAATAATCAAAATAACTTAAATAATTCACTATTCTCTGTTGGTGTTTTCTAAAGGATTTTATACCTAAGTATATTTATTTAAGTTTAAGTTTAAGTACCAAGGAGAATACTCGCAAGTATTATAGTGAGCACTCGCGAAAGCAATGTCATGTTGCAAGCCCGGTTTCTCATGAAGCACTAAGCTGGAGTTACTTATCAATAAAGCATGCGTCCGGCGTCGGATGCGAACATTACTTTCTTTTGTGCGATCGTAATCATTATAATTTTACTGTTTTCGCATTATAGGTACCTACATTCCTTGAACATGTACCTAGTATTACTCTATGCCTGGGACTAACTATGTAATGGTCCACAAAGTACATACAAAGTACCTACGCAAGAAGGTTTATACATTTATGGCCATACAAAAGTCAAAGTCATGTCAAAAGATACTTTATTCAATACAATCACAAGGATCACTTTGAAACGTCTTACACACTAGGTGAATTTACTACTACTCTGGTCGTCTAAACCTACCCATCTTGGGGTTTAGGTAAGGGCCTCGACATTGACATCTTTGTCATTACCCTGGCTTCAACTCGCATGGGCGACTGCCCCTGGGTCAGTGGGTCTCGTTGCGTTCTGCAACGGTACGCTGCCATCTTGGCGTTAGCGGTGGCCTTCATGGGGATAGGTGAATTTAGGTGCCAATTCCTCCTAACCCAAGCCCGAGAAGAACCGGCAAGAAACTCGTCCTAGTCCAAGCGCTTTTTTGCATGATCCATGTTATAACTACCTCAACTACGAAAAACGAATACAAGAAAGTTTATATTTTTCAAATGTGTCGGTTAACTGTCTGAGGGCAAAGCGACATGAGGCCTTGCATTATTATCATTAATACAGTCATTTCTATTATAAAAAAAAATACTTTCTTGAAAAGACTACCCTATTATGTATGCTTTAAATTTCTTAATAGGTTGCATTTTCAGGAAGCTTATTATAGAAGCGCACCGTGTTCCCCATAAATGATGTATAATTTGCCACGGTAACCCAAACTTCATAATGGACCATCGTTCTTACTGGAAGCATGCGCTGACAAAATTTCAGCTTTTATAAAATAACGTAGGTCTGGGGTTCACGGGATCTTGATCTAATAGGATGCTAACGCATCATGTATTTATTTATATATTATTTCAACTGTAATCTTTAAAACTTCATGAATAGTTTGCTACACACCTACACTAATCTTTACTATTGCTACGCAACCACAATAATTTATCACACAAATTTACCTAAACTAAGTTATTTCTAAGTAAAATGGTCGTTTAATTAATTAAACCTATTGACCTATTGTACCTACCTATGTTATGTTTTTGTATGTACATAATTGAATGTCTGTCTGTAGTAGTAATATTTTATTTACTAAAATATGAATTCTGTGCTTAATTACCTAATTTCAAACATAATTACCTACTTTATATACCTAGGTAATAAGGGTATGTAGGTACCTAATTAATAAGTCTACCTACTAGATCGTTGGTAGTTCAGTTCGCCAGCCTTACGTGCTCATCGAAGCACAGGAGCGCTGAGATGAAGATGCCGTAGCAATGCCAGCGGTCACTATTATTAAAATACCCGTCTTGTGTGGTCACGGTTTCGATGGGTGACCGCTCGTGGGACATAGCTTTTCTATCAAATTAATTTACTCTAGTGTTGCCATCTAAACTAAACCGATATGACTAGAGGAAACCACCCATCCATCCATCTAAACTGAATAAGTATTATTTTCGAAAATATGGCACACTGAGTACCTACACTACACCTGCCTATCACTATTCGTGTTATTCCAATGAAAAGTTTCAAGAATTTTTTTAACTTTAATTTCTAAAAAATATCTATAGATAGATAGAGAACTCTTTATTGACTACCAAACGTAATATTTCAATAACTTTACTATTAAAGGCAATACAATGTGCGGCCTTATCGCTAGCTGCAGTTTTGTGAGGTAAAATGCAAAATGATGCATCAGGTTTAAAAAAATCTAGGGAAAAGTGAAATTTAAAGTGGACGCACTTGATGGTACGCTGTTCTATCTCCCCCCTTCCTGCTGCTTTATCACCCCGCCCCCCGGCGAAATTGATCGCGATCTGTCAAAGTCACAAACAAACAAGGAAAAAAAGCGATAATCAGTGAAATATTTAATTTATTGTCTAAGTGATTTTAGGATAAACTCAATAGATTGTTGTCTAAACGAGAACAGTAAAATGAAATGCCTGAAAACAGTTTTGCAAATAATTTTGCTGTTGAACGTATGTTTAGCCACGTTATCACCGCCTTCGGATAAAAAAGGGCAAAAGGGTGTAAAACCGCAGGAAGGGCCGCGGAAGAACAATGTTTTGGATCGAAAACTAGTCTCTGAAACCCCTCTAGTCAAGGATATCATTAAATACCACGCTACGTACCATCAAGACGTTACAATTCGCAAGTTTCAGAACACAGTACTTGGCTATGTAACTCCTGTAAGTAAAAGTAAACAACATCAAATTAATATTGTTTCAATATTACATACCTACATATCGGGTATTTATCCTTTTAGTTTATTCTCGACTAAATTAATAAATTAAAACGTAATAGGTACTCAATAAGTACCCGTTAACTCGTACAAAAATACTAAATAATAATAAAAAGGAAAAAATAACAAAAAGCATTTTTTCATGCAATAGTGAATTTTGTCTAAAAACATCAAGTAATCATGGTGTTGATTGTGTTGCATTCTTTCATATACCAATTTTAATAATACAGATACTAGTAATTAAGTAGCTACTTACTACCTACCTTAGAATTCATTTACTAAGTACTGCTTTACAATTTCAGTGGAACAGCAAAGGCTATGACGTAGCTAAGATCTGGGCTCCAAAGTTCAATTATGTGTCCCCAGTATGGCTGCAGATTAAACGGCAGTCACCCAACATATACATCATCTCTGGGTTGCATGATGTGGACCATGCTTGGATGAAGTCAGTGAAACAGAAAGGGGTTATTAGTAATCTTAAAGGTATGACAACTTCTGTGGTGCTGTGGGCCAAGACCCAGCTGAGTCACAAATGGTTGTGAGTCAATTCTAGCTGCGGGACTTTAGGGTGATGCTGTCTGAAATGTCTGGCATTATTTATTAATGTTTTTTATGAACTTAAAGTGCTGTTTGATTTTCTGAAAGGTAGAGCAGAGCATCAAAAAACTCAAACTCATTGGAAATTAGATGTACTTACAGAAATGTACAGACTTACAGAGTAATATAATATAAAATACATGTGTGACAGTTGAGCTATCTGAGAACTGTTTAAAACAGTTTTTAGATAGCTCAACTATTCCAAATCACTGCCGAATGTCAGCATACACAAGATACTAGTGAAATTGGCATGTTGAACAGCAATTAAAATATGGTGGGCTGAATAAAATAGAAAATGGCTCATTAAACTTATTTGACTGTATATAATATAATATCTGGCCACTTGTTATGCCGTTTTTAAGCCTGTCTGTCATGGCTCCTCAAAAACAAAGGTATTTTTGCTATTTAATATAGCTACATACTACATATAAAATAGTCTGAAGGATGCCTAAAGTTTGGAAGTTTTATTAAAATGGGAATGAATTGAAAGGAATTTCATTTGAGTCTATTTTTAATTTCAGTTGTTCCAAGGATCCTTTTTGAGAATTGGCAGGTGACAGACCTGAAGGCCTTTTTCACGGAGTCCACCTCCCACACAGAGCAAAAAGCCCTGATTGATGAGGTCAAGAAGGCTTGCAAGCAGTGGAAGTTTGATGGAATGGTGCTGGAGATTATGTCCCAGATCGGGAAGTATGTTGATAGATCTGTCAAGTTTATTCAGCAATTTGGTAATTATATAATTTTCTATTTATTTATAATACAGCTTCTTGGATCTTACCCAGAAAATGTAGTAGCAAACATTTACACAAACTGAACTAAATTATTAAAAACAATATTTATTATAATAAATATTGCTGGACAAATTGATGCAGCACCATCTAGTCTCCTAATCAAGGTTTGTATTATGAAAACAGATGACTGACAAAATACTTATACTTGTTAAAATGCTTGATAATTTGTAAATACATACATACCTTATGATTACACCTAGACACAGAACAAACACCTGTGTTCATCGCACAAATGTTTGTCATATGGGAAATCACAGTGCAGAAGGCACATACTACCTACTGCATAGCGATACAATCAATGTCTATTAGTTTCGATTAGCAGTAGGCATTGTTCTATGGATTAGTATTATGTATGTTGTGTTTCTATCTCAGTGTCTACTCATATGACAGCATTTACAATAACATCAACCTTCCGTAATACCAATTCATCAACAGTAAGTAGTATTAATGTTTTGATGTGATAACTTCTTATGGGAGGGTAAACCGGTTAGCTACGTAACGCGTTACGACACGTCGGTCTGGCTTTCCTTTCTCTCACGTATACGGCAGCGGGCATCCCGAGACGCACACGTTTTTTTATAGTATCAGAATTCCATAATCGTCCTACTGAGCTATGAGTGTGTCCAGAATTGTGAGCAGTATCATAATAAGTAAGAATCATTTTTAACCAGTTTTTCAATTTTCTAGGTTTAGAAATGGCGCAAGATGATCTCACATTGATTCTAGTCTATCCACCATTCCGTGGACACCCCTCCGATGAGTTCTACCTCGAAGCTTTCAATGACATTTATCCGTATGTGGATGCTGTGTCTGTAATGACTTATGATTTCTCCAATCTACAAAAACCAGGTAATGCGATACTCCTTGTATTCATGTTACACCATGTTGAATTCTGTTTCTGCTTAGGAGTTGTAGCTTTATTTTTATAGTTGCATATTGCTATACTTAAAATATTAGGTGAAGTGAAGGAAGGTATTTGTCCAGCAATTGATCAAGTGGACTCATTGAATTAGATTAATAATTTCTCCAAACATTTTTTTTCGTTTATGATTAGTGGTTTCCATAACCTATGATGCTTGGTATTGCCACAGTATCAGACGCACGTTACCAGCCCTTAAAAATTACTTATGTCTAAGTTCTTTTGTCTGTTTGATAAGTAATTTCACTTGCTCTAGTGCACAGTCAAATTCAAGTAAAAAGATACTTTATTCAATACAATCACAAGGATCACTTTGAAACGTCTTACATAGGTACTAGGTGAATTTAGGTGCCAATTCTTCCAAGTCATGCCATAATGCTTGGACACAACTGCTTGGAGGTAAAATATCGGGCACTATGCTGGTACCTACTAAGATGGACTCTTGCACAGTTACCTACGCATGTGGCATAAAATGCCGCTAACATCGATTATGTTAGCGGCATTTTCCTAACAGATTAACAAAGTAGGAACGCTCTGCAATGTCAGTGCCTAGATGAGTGTCGAGTGTCATTTTCATCTGATGACTTACATTTCACTTTCAAAACTTTCGTGAGTTTTGAATACATTTTTGAATCGTGAACTCGAGCGGCAACTCACGGACCGCGAATCAAACTCACCCTGATGAAGATTCTCTAGCTAGATGAATCGAAACAGTGTCGGTGCCTCCATCGACAAAATAATATGCGAGTGAAACCCGTGTTTTCAAAATGTATGAGTACTTACATGCTTATGCTGTCAGTCCTGGCTTTTTAAAAGCTGTACGGGATGGGTTTATTCAAACAAATAATGAAAAATGAAGAAACGAAAATCTACTAATTACATTTTCATTCAAATTTATATAAAAATTCGAAATCTCATTTACTTGGATGACGTATTTTTCCAGCTAGTTCGATTAAAAAACCAAACTTCAGTAGTTTCATCCGATTTTGATGAAATTTCTATGGGACCAATTGAATATATGCTTTTATATAAAAACATATATTTTTTTTCAAATCGGTTCTTAAAAAACGAAGTTATGAGTTTACAAACATAAAAAAAATAAAAAAAAACATTACTTTGTTTAACAACCGAGTTGAGAACCCTTTTTTGAAGCCGGTTAAAAAGGAATCTTTTTAATACGTGTGTACTAACATATGGTAGCCAAACTTGGGTTCTTACCAAGGCCCACATGAAAAAGCTCGAAAAAATACAGATTGTTCTTTGAAGCGTGAACGGATTCATCATGCAATAGCACGGGAAATTATTAAGAAGTACTATGTTACTGGCACTTCTAAATTAATTATTTTTTCCCGTCCCGTGATGTTTTATTCAGTAATCTTAGCGGAATTTTAATCAATAAATTGCGACTTCATAGCACTAGTATGGACAATTTAATTGTAAGTGTATTATTGCAATGTGATTTGAACGACGAGAAATCCCGAGAATGTTCTACCGACCATTCCGCGATGACGTTTAGAACAGACAAATGACGATCGACTAAGACTTTATAACCACACAATCACGTGACACTGGCAAAATTGACACTGACAAGACGAATGCCATTTTAGGAAGAAAAGAAGAAGAAGCGTGAACGAGAAGGGGATCTTGTCTGGACTCGAGTAGTTTATAACAAGGCTGATGGTTTTTACAGGTCCCAACGCACCTTTGCACTGGATGCGACTTTGTGTAGAGAAACTGATTGACAATGACGAGAACTCTTCACTGAAACGCTCAAAGATCCTCATTGGGCTTAACTTCTACGGTAACTCCTACACGGCCAATGGCGGCGGGCCCATCGTTGGCATGGAGTATATAGAGCTGCTGAAACACGCTAAAAGCAACCAAGCGTTGTCGTATAATAATAATACGGCAGAAAATTATGTGGAGATCAGGTAAGATCAGCAGCAAGGAAAACAGGTGTCTTCGAATTCGTATTTTGGATAAAAATGTAAAAAAAAAACATATATATAAGTCTACTAATTACGGCTAAAGATCCACTTTATGAAATTTGGTATTGAAATGGATTGTATCTTGGGGAAGGACATAGGCTATTTTTTTATGTAGTTACTATAGGTGCGCAGCTGCGGGCAGAGGCTAGTTAATAAAAACTACGAAAATCACAAGTTGTTGTCTTGCTCTTGATTTCTGCTTAACACCATTTCGTGGGGAACCATTTAATTGAATTTGGTAACTAAGAATTTTGGTATAGTATTTGTTTTAGTGAATTGTGTTATATCACACTTTTTATTTATTTATGTACTAGCTGTCCCGTACACGACTTCGTCAGTTCGCTTTAAAAAGAAATACAAATAAAAAAAAAATCTAATTGTAAATCTTAACCATTCTCGAAACTAGTTGAACACACAAAAAAAATAATCAATACCTATATCCAGCCGTTAAGAGGAGTTTAATTACAAACACACGCACAAAAGATTTATATTTAACATCGTATAAATATTGACAAATATTGACATTAATATTTATACGATACTAACGTCACTCAATTGTTTTGCCTTCCCGGAACCTCTCCACTAACACTTAAACTTTATGGTATGGTATTAAAGTTCAAATTGACTTTTAAGTATTATTACGAATTGATTGATAGGGAGTATAGAAAAGTGTTGTTTTTAGACTTTTTCAGGCAATTAAAAAAAAATCTCCCAAAGAACCATCCTCGTACTTCAAGGAATATTCTAAAAAAAGAATTAGCGAAATCGGTTCAGCTGCTCTCGAGATTTGCGCTTAGCAACACATTCAGCGATACATTTTTATATTATAGATAGATTATGGGTATTGAACATTGTAACACGTGATAAAAGCAGAAATAAACCAAGGTTTTTTTTTTAATGTGGAATAAACCAAGTACTTAGGTATCTATGTGGTTTCCTTAATTAAGCCTGGCTTGTCAGCTCAGTTAGTAGTAGCTCTGCCTTTTGTAAGTTGAGGGTTCGAATCTCTCCCAGAACACACATTTGTGTAAGGAACATACATAGGTTTTAAATCCGTGTATGGGTGTTATACAATATCCTAAGTATGTATTTAAATATATAAGTATTCTAGCAGTCATCTGGTCACCATAACACAAGCTGTGCTTAGTTTGGGGATATATTGTGTTGTGTTTCCATTGTCCACCAATATTTATTTATTTGTTACTAAGATACCACAGTAGATATGCAAAATATTATAAGCTCAATTGAGCTACATACAGTAAGTTGGCAATGGTCACTTATTTGCTATGTGTAAAAGTTTCGAGTCAACAATTATGATTATAATTAAATATTACAAATATTACAATTATAGTTTGTATTGCATCCTCCTTTAATAAAGAGAAGGCCGCGAACTCGGGTATTTCCCGTCGAGTAGATTTTTTTGGCATAACTAATTATAAAATCAATTTCGTTTCAGAACTTTGCATGGTGCCAAGAAGATATTCTTCCCAACATTATATTCTATCCAGAAAAGGCTTGATATAGCCCGCGAGTATGGAACTGGGATCGCCATATGGGAGCTAGGACAAGGTCTAGACTACTTTTTTGATTTATTTTAATCAATGTGATCTCATTGTAAGTTATTAAATTATTTTAATTTTTGTATGTGATAATTCTGGTTTTATTTTTTTATGTTTTGTGGCTTTATCTTTACATGGCAATATGAATGCAAAAACAAAACAATGTAACTAATTTAGGTTTATTTATTTCTAGTAAATACAGTCTTCTACTTAAAATTTGGAAGTTTTAAACCCTTGGTTGAACAAAACCTATATCATGTAGTACCCTGGCTGTCATTCTTTTAGTTTAGAAGTTTATCGAGCGACAGTTTTTGGCTTTCCTTTGAAGTCCATCATGGACTGCGGACCTTGCATCACTCGATGCATGAGGTCCCAACACATTTTAGCTGGGAGCAGGCTGAAACAACGAAAAACTGTATTGTAAATGGTTGAAACGTTAAGCATGGCGCAAAAGTGGTCACTTTTGTGTCTCGTGTCAGATACAAGCTGAAGAAACATTTTGTGTGTCCAGTTGCTCCCACTTAACACATACTCATTGACTATCAAAAAGTGTTCGGTGTCGGTAAATGGAAACTAAAAGTCGTCAGTGGAAGACACAAGCAACATTAACAAATTGCCTCACAATTGTACTGAGATGCGCAAACGAATTGTATTGTAATTGTACCAGTGGCCAGTAGTAGCAACGCGATTGTGTCCGATCACCACTACAGGACACAGCAACTTCGATTCCCTGTGATGGTGTGCCGTGTCGGCAACAAAGAGTGTCTATGTTTGCGCAGGGCCTTAAGATGTTCATCGTTGAAGTCACGACGGGTCCAACCATTATGATGACCAAAAAAATAATTAATAAAGCGTTGAGTTCTATTTTAGGGTTAGTTAGCTTAAGGAAGTATAGGATGCTATTAAAATACTAACCATTTAAGAGGCAGCAAATATCGGACAGAGCCAGGCATGATGCAGTTGACTTCGTTCTTCCTGATTGAGTCGATCATGGTCTCCGCTACGTGGTCAGGCTCCAGCATCGGCATCAGTCGAGGAGTGACTCCGTCGAACATTCCTGTGTTTATGTAGTACGGACATACCAGTGTGGCGTGGATTGTGTTGTGTCCGTGAGCCTGAAAGACAAACAGAAAAATTTGATTGAGGAAACTCAATCAAATTTGTTTGATGTAATAATAATGAAAGAATAACGACTTCATTTAAGTAAGTAGGTACAATACAATAAAAATACGAAATTTTTACTTAGATGACAGCTTTTTTTAGCTATTTTGATTTTAAAACCATACTACTGAACCGATTTTGATGACATTACTATGGGGCCAATGGGAAAGTATATCCTTTCGCATGAAAAAAACATCAAAACGGTTCATAAATGACGGAGTCATGAGGTAACAAAAAACAACCAAATTTAGAATCTCTTCCTTTTTTGAAGTCTGTTAAAAACGTAAAAGCACGTAACGTAGTTTAGTATCAAGAGATCTGTTATACAAAACATTTCAACGCACTCGCTACAAGTTTCAAGTCCGTATTTAGTTCTACGAGTTTCGACCTAGTAATATTTAATTAGCTTTCAACGCCCTTCTATTTGCTTCAAGTCCGTAGTAAGTTCTAAGAGTTTCGACCAAGTGCGCCAGTGTCAGTAGAAAAGATTTCAACGCACTCCTGCTACGAGCTTCAAGTCCGTAACTAGCTTGTTATATTAGTGTCAAGCCACAGTAAAAGATCTCAAGATCTTTTTCTGCTACGTGCTCGTAAGTCGTAAGTAAATAATGCAGTTTTCTAAGCTTAAAAATATAATTACAAAACTAATGTCCTTACCCTAAGCTCAGTGAAAAGGCTCTCATGGAAGCCAACGGTCGCGAATTTGGTAGCACTGTAGTCGGTGCATCTGTATGTACCGAGCAAGCCGGCTACAGAACCGACAGTCACGATATGTCCCTTGCCCGATTCTATCATATCGGGCAGAAAGGATTTGACTGTCTGGAGGAAAAAAAGTTTCATAAGTTATTTATGTAAAATAGAAGCATACAATTTGACGACCTCTGTGGCGCAGTGGGCTAAGATCCGGCTGAGACGCAGAAGGTCTGGGTGTTTCTATGTGTAATATGTATTTATTTACAAAAAAAATGTGCATGTACCATGTACAAACCACATGTAGTGTATCAGTCATGTGGTACCCATAACACCAGCTCTGCTTACTTTGGGGCCAGATGATTCTGTGTGAAATGTCCGGGATTATTTATTTATTTATTATTTATATAGAATTTTGAAGATCTGTGGCGAGTTTAACAAATCACATTCTTAAAAGATGCTTTCAGTTCCAATGTGAATGGAAACTGTCCATTCACATTGGAACTGAAAGCATCAAGGTAATTTCGGTCTGTGTATTATGCTTCTATTAGACGAAGGCTACTGTTAAGCAACATCTATCACTTGATGCACTTAATGAATATTGTATAGACATGCGAGGTTCAAGTTGATTATCTTACCCAATAGTGAGAGAGAATGTTGACCTTGTATGTGGTCTCTATTGCGACATCACTCAACTCCAGAAGTGTTTCTCCGAACACTGTTCCAGCATTGTTGATGAGTACATCTACTTTTCCAACCTGTGAATGGTAATCATGAATAGAATGAATCCAATGTCTCAACTGTTTTGAAAACCAATTGGTGAACCTACCGAAGTGTAGGTTTGCAAGTAGAATTTATGGTAGAGCCGACTAGCAGTATTGCCATCTAGGCCGTTGTATAAAACACGCTATAGATAGAACGAATGCCTCACTCCCAACTCCAACTCACACAAAATGTGTTTGAACTATTTTTATTTCTAAAAGCACTAGTTAAATAAAAAAAGCTATTAACTATTATTTTTTACTGACCTCGTTTTTGACTCTCTCAGCGATATCGTAGACGGCTCTACGATCCGACAAATCGACGACATAGCTCACGATATCGTATCCTTCTTCAGTTACGTCTAAACATGTCTTTCGTAACGCTGAAAAACACATTATACATAAGCGTACCTATTCCGTGACAGACTCATTTAAGACCTAGTTAAACTGATTTGTCAAGTCTTATGGTAAGTGCTTGTGGTTTTATTTTATAAATGAATACAGATTGCAAGTGTCATGTCGCCTCACTTTGCGACATTCGTGGTTTACGTGGCTTTGCTTTGTTATGTTAATCATACAATTGTACCATAATTAGCTCCGTGACCATCAGCATTGAGTGAGCATAGATGTTTGCTCACTGCTAAAAACTGTAAGCATTTTACTTCAATAGAGTTGGTCACAAAGAAAAGGCACAAATGATTGATAATGATGCAATATTCACACTCATACCCCTCTACTTAAAAACGTCTCTAAACTTCTGTCAAAAATTAATATCTCTTTAAAATAATGCCCTTTTTAACCGACTTCAAAAAAAGGAGGTTTCTCAATTAGACAGTATATCCGTATATTTTTTTTTATGTGTTCGCGGATAACTTCGTCGTTTATGAACCGATTTTGATGGTTCTTTTTTTGTTGGAAAGGAGATATCCCCAGGTGGTACCATGATAAGGAAACCAGGATCTGATAATGGCATCTTAGGGAAATCAAGGGGAACCTTCGAAAATCGTAGTGGCGACTAGTGCGTTTGTTAATTTTTTCATTAAGTATTTAAAAGCACTACTATTTAAGTCGATCTGACGATGGAGCCGAATGACAGTCGAGGGAACTCCTTAACGATTTACAGCAATTACTTGGTGATTGAGCTTGATTAATTTGTATTGATGAGAAGTTTACACCTAGATGGGTTGTGACTGTCATTAGGGGTCTGATGATGAAGACGAAGGACAGTCAAGGGATTGTTTACTTTTTGGTTTCCTGTTTGAAGTCGGTTTGTTTTTGTTAATAATTATTGTAAGATTGTGACAAAGAGTGGCGGTGTTTACTGATTAAGCAGCGTTCAAATTGAAAGGGGTTTATGAGTAAGGCCGATAATCTTCAGAGCCCATGCTTAAGTACTTAGGATCACTGTATTTTAATCATCTTAGATCTGTTTTTAAATATGTGTTTGAACAAGAATTATCTGCTATGACTTCAGCCTTTAATGAATCTAGCCTCTTAAATGACTGCTTACCACACCAACTTAGGCTTTAAACAAGGTTATCCAGTTTAAAATTAACTAGGTAAGGTATCTAACCTACTCGTAGCAGAATTTTCCATTCTAAGTTTAAATCTAATAACTCACCGTCCTTGTTTATGTCCCAAACAACAACTTTTGCACCTAATCGTGCCAATTTAATAGCCAACTGTCGACCAACACCGCCCCCTCCACCCGTTACCAGGACTATATCCCCCTTTAGGCTCTTCATAGGCCTTAAAGCGTTTGGCATTAAGGTCCAAAATAAAGACTCCAGTATGTAAAAGCAGGATAATACCAGGAATAGGACTGTGTCTTTTGCGATGTTGAAAACAGTCGACATTTGAGATGAAGAGTTGATCTTAGTTCCCTCTAACATTTTGACGACCTGAAAATTGAAATATCGATTTAATTTTCATACTAGATTTACAGGAAAAATTAGAACACGCTTTCGGCGTTCTTGAATTTCTATAAATATCTTTCTATTCTTCAACTGATTAAGAGATTTATAATATTAATAGGTTGTAAAGGTACTCGGTGTAACTGGGTTACTGTTTTAGCCTTTAGAGAAGTCATTATAATAAAATATTTTGCGCCACAAAAAGTTAAACTTATAACTTAACTTAACCTATAAACTTATAGGTATTATATTAGGTTACTAAATAATAATTATTAAATGACAGCAAAAAAAAGGGACACCACTTAGCATAATTACACAGAGGCGTATACGCCATTGCGACGCTGATTTTCCCTGACGCATATGTTATGTATATGTAATAAAGTAAGTAGAGGGGGGCATTAGGGTATCGTAATTTTTCGTCTGGTCATTCATTATAGCACAGGTAGCAGGTATGGGACTTGGGGTATTAATTAATTACAAACAAGAATTCTGTTCGTCACAAATTTAAAGCTGTTTGTAGTTAACTTTGCTATTGATTAATATCTCAAACCACTCAGACAGCGACAATACCCCACACCTCCCAAAGGGAAGCGAACGATCATCGAGAGCTAGAATCAAACTGATTCTGCCAATCTCACGCTCAGGGCATCGCGCCACATCTCCTCATCGTGGTTTGAGCTGGTCTCTCTTATTGTGGAAGACTCAGGAAGAGCTTACTATAGAAATGATCCTATGAAGTAAGGTCTTACTCAAAGTTAAAACCTCGACGAGGGTCATTCTGAGCCGTGCGTTTTCGTCAGCGCGATTCAGGATTAGACACATTTAGCAGCGCCATCTAGTTCTGAACGGTATTATAGTTTTATGACGTCACGCAGACACGTGTCTTTTAATATAGTCCACGACGCACGTGCTAATAAAGATTGGATAGACTACAGCATCACCATCACGACCAGTAATATAAGTCTGCCGGTGGAGATCATACCTATTTAATATGTCGGGAGATTCAATCGTGGTAGATTAACGTAAATTAGAGTCTTGGGATGTTCATATCCCATTGTGTACCTAAATAGAATTGCATTAGTGACCGCATATTTTTCGTTCGAGATTAAAAGTAGGTAACTAAAGTTGAGTAATTTAAGTCCGAATGATCATTACATAGTATAAAACAAAGTCACCTCTCGCTGTCTGTCTGTCCCGATGTATGCTTAGATCTTTAAAACTATGCAACGGATTTTGATGCGGTTTTTTTTAATAGATAAAGCAATTCAAGAGGAAGGTTTATATGTATATCTAAAACATGCATAATATAGTAGAGAAACACTGATAATTTTAGAGGTTTCTAATGTGGTGTCGTAAATAAACTCATTTTTTTGCCCTTACATTGCAAACGCTGGCTGAACCCTACGAGATAGATCAAAATAATGTACTACAGTAAAAGGTCTACACAAAAGTCCGCAATGGTATATGTCTATCTCTTAGTCTATGTTATTCTCTTAGATAACGTTGTATATAAAGACAATCTGTAGTATATTTAGTATCAGCATTGCTCCCGTGCGAAGCCGGGGCGGGTCGCTAGTAAGATATAACCTTGATAAGGCCAAATTTGTGGACCTAAGCATACTCGTATTAATCAATTCTTTTGAATTCTAAACATTAATTGGATGAAATTTAAATCGCCACGACTCTAAAGCCATTTTACAAGCAGGTAAAAAGGTTCTGAAAACTTGATGCAACCTTTTTGTAAGTAATTTTACAACTTTACTTTATGACTGAATCACAGAGTGAGAAGAGGGGGATATACGAGTAGGTATGAAATAGAAGAGTAAAGCGATGCCGATAGTTTCTTGATCCCTGACTATGTTTTGTAATTTTGTAGGCTGACATAAATCGTGAGGCCTTACCCAGTTTCTGATTAGAACTGTTTCTATAAGAATCAACTCTTCTATTTTTTTCTTTTGTTTGTTCATATCTTTGCTTCGGTTTGGCCTCGACCACTCGATTATTTTTACTCCAAAATCGGTTTATAACCGCAGTTTTGCAACGTAATAAACACCTTCAGCAATGGCGCGTTCGTTCACCCTAGGAGCACTGGTGCATAACCGGGGTTCGAACTTACGACCTTCAGGATCTGAAGGCAGGTTCTACTACGACAACAGCAATCTCTAGACATATAGATACCTATTTGTGGGCCAATGAGAACAGTGTTTTGTTTCATTTGGACCCAGATCGCCTTCTTTTGTATTTTCCAACGCTTGAAAACCAGCGCTGCCTTCATACTTTGTATGGGAGTGGTATAAACTGAGACTGGACCTATTCGGGCACATAAGGGCCTGACGGTTAATCGTGGGTGTGTTTTTAGTAGGTAGATAAAGTTTTAAGGTACCCATCTGTCTGTGCCTATACCTATACCTATATTATTTAGTTTTTATTTTATATTTGACTGTTTTCTTACATATCCTTACTTTCTTTTCTGTTTGTATGTACCAAATAAACGTCTAAGTATTCTATTCTATTCTTGATGCTATCAAGATTTGAACCACTCGTAAGACTCTTAGAAAAGTTCGTCTTGGTGAGTGCCTGTACTACTGCAGTGATATTCCCATCTGCATCCCACCAAGCACTAGTTTGCGACAAGTATTTACAACTTTTGGTATGTTTATAAGATCGGATCACACTGTAGGGAATGAAATTACTGAACGGATCTCATGGCTCAGGTGATATTTCTGTGATTCTTAAGTGATACTTCTGGCATAGAAGTAACCTAACAGTTTTTAAAATTTGAAGGTACCTACCTACCTACCTACTATACATTTTGAGTAACATGGGCTTTTACCGAAACTGTTCCTATTCATCTAAATTCATTAGTGCGACTCGTGAACTCGAGAGGAAGCTAACGAACCGCAGACAATCTCACCCTGATTAAGATTCTCTAACACTTAGTAAAAACACAACTAAAAAAAGTTTTTCTCAAATGTATATAGGTATATAAATACCTTATCTAAGTAGGTAATGAACTAGATACTCCTCTGGTATTGCAAGCGTAAATAGGTTCCGGTAGGGTAAACTTACTCGCGCCACGGACCTGGGTAAGCGGATCGCCAGCTTGAAGTTGAAATGAGCAGGATACTTGGCAAGATGGGACAGTGGGAGATGGACAAAGGCGGGAACAGGTGGCCGGAGGTGGTGGCCAAGTGGCAGACCACTAGCTTAATGGCCAACTTGAGCAATTGTCATCGTAGCGTAGAACCACTGAATGTTAGGGACAGGAAAGGCGTATTAAGGAGAAGGCCCTGTAGGTGTAAACAGGTTGAATGATGAAACTGACCACCTTCATGCAGGTAACTTTACATGAAGGTGATGGTTTGCCAGCTTGGAGTTTACTTAATTAGTTTTACAAAAGATACTATACAAAGTGGGTCATTAAAAAACTGTTACTAGCGGAGTTTCGAGAAAGTATCAATAGAATGTGGTTTGGCGTTCAAGCTTCTAATGCTTTGAACTTAATAATTCTTCTATTATATAGTCACCACATCAGTGTTGTTGGCTTAACAAAGTCAAGTTATATGTTAATTACCTTGCCTTAATCATAGGTACCAATTCAGGTTAGTTAAACTTGCCCTAATCATAGATACCAATTCAAATGCTACGCTTAGCGAAGTAGGTAAGTAGGTACCTAAAGCATGTACCTATCCAAAAAAAATGGCGTATGTTTGATAGTTCAATATGTAAAAAACACGAAATAATTACATAATATTTTTTTAATAAAACCTTTAAAACTAGCGGCATCTATATACGTGAAGCAAAAACTTTGTACCACTTTTTAACTACGAAATTTGCGCGGACGGAGGAGTATGAAATTTCGTACACTTATAGTTTATATAGAGAAAGAGTGCAGAATGCTATTTTTTTTTTAATTATGCATAATTTTTTTTAATTTAATTATGGTCGAAATTCGACCAGTGGGCAACCACTAGTTTAAGTAATCATGCATTGTCACGAGAACAAAACGTGTTTATCAAATTTCAGCTAGATAGCTTGATAGTGGGTGAAATATTGATTGCAAAATTCCAGAACATACATAGTACATACAAGTAAAGTTAAATAAAAGCTTAAAATTTTAATAAAATAATAATAAAAAAATACAATTACTAAATTATGCAATTTATAAATACTTACACAAAATGGTAAATGCAATGTTGTCCTGATTCGTCTTGTTAAAATATAGATTTATAGTAGCATTCGTCACTTAGGAACCTAATAGTGCGATCACCAGCAGTTACTGATTAAATATTGTAAATATCGTGTTTTCTTTATTTCTTGGCATTTTTTCACTACCAACTGAATCTGCTGAGTCTAGGTAAGCATTTCTAATTCATGAATATGCTTTACTTACACTGAACATCTCGTATCTCAGGTTACCTTCACCTCACCTCATATGTACTTCGTCAGGCTCTTTTAAAAAAGCTATTTTAGAAATTAATAAATTTTAGAAGACTTTAAAGTTTTATAAATTAGGAAAACCTCGTATTAAAATTTATGAATAGGTACTTAGAATTTCCTCAATGTTTTTCTGTGACCAAGTTTCTACAACATGCAAATAACATAAGATTAATGTTCTCAATTTTAATTTTGGTTCTCCTGCATTCCTATGACATGCTCAATGCTCTCTGTATATGTAGAATATGCAATTAATTGACAAATTGCTCTGATAAACATAAATCATAGTAAGTAGGTACTTAAGTCCTCATGAAAAGTACAAAAAAGAACCAAGAAGTGACAGTTAAGCTTCTTTCTTTAATATTTTACGTATTATCCTTCGAAATCACGAGAGAATTTGACAACGGACCACTTGTCAAATTACTTGACTAACTCTTAGTTTGACATTTTTTGAAGTAACATAGCTTTTATAAATGGATTAATTTTTCTCGTATATTTTTATGTTTTATTGGGAAATATTAGCAAAAATTTAATAAATAAATTGCGTCTTAACTATCCTGTAGAGAATTGATTTTTTTAAAGTAGGTTTTGTGTTGCTTTGTAATTTGTACGATGACGAATCCAAGAAAATTCTAGACGGTAATTTCGTGATGACGTTTACATAAGACAAATGACGATCGACTGCGACATTGTGACGATATCACCTGACATTAGCAAAGTTGTCATCAAGACAGGTGCCATTATAATGGCACCTGTCTTGGCAACTTCCTATAGGAAGAGATAATAAATAAATAAATAATAAATAAATAATCCCGGACATTTCACACAACATCATCTGGCCCCAAAGTAAGCAGAGCTTGTGTTATGGGTACCACATAACTGATATACTACTTATATACTTTTTTTTTTGTTTTTTCTAAATACATACTTATTATACATAGAAACACCCAGACCCGAGACAAATACTTGCAGATCATACAAACATTTGTCTCGCGGCGGGAATCGAACCCGCAACCTTCTGCGTCTCAGCCGGACCTAAGCCCACTGCGCTACAGAGGTCGTCAAGATGAAGTCTACCCTACACTTTTTGCCATTAGAAGCGCGTTGAATTCTGTTAGGGTACCTATAATACCTATATGAAGAGGTGCGATTTCAGTAAGTTTACCCTACAAAAACCCTACCCTGGTACAAAAAACAAAGCCGTTTCCCTTGTTTTGGGTTTAATAATCCTAATCCGACGAATTTAATTATCTCAAATATCTACCTATAATTTTATTTAGTTTTGTTTTTGGATCATTGGCATGCAAACATAATGCAAATGTTCCTCAATTATTATTTACTAAGTTACATGTACTAAGTAATTAGTGTTTCTGTTGGAAGTAAGTACCTAACTATCTACTTTGTTTTGTTATGCATTCATGTATTATTTATTATATGAATATATAATGCATTAAGAACATATAATATAAAAATTTGATCGTTAATTGGTACCTAATAACATTAATTAGTTAAATTAGTATGATTAAGTAATATTTTGTTAATTACTACTTAAATATGTAGGTACTACCTTTAAATAAGTACAGAACTTGATATCACTTGACGCACTTATTCACGATGGTTCAGTATTTAAGTAGGGTACAAGCCGCGCGCGCGGTGAAATGACAACTGACTCGGCTTGCGCTAGTCTTGGCTTTCTCTAGTAACGGTTAAATACTTACGGAATGAGAGCAGATGGGGTTTGCTTCGTAAACATCAATATTTGAACTCTTATTTGACGAGGTTGGGACGTTAAGTTCAAAAAGACTCGGGAAAAGAAGACGGTTTTCGGAAATATTCGTTATAGAAAGAAAATTTTGTGTCACATTCAGTTAGCATATAAGTGCTTATATACAAACAAATTGACAGCAAAATCGGTAGTCACTTTAAATGCTATTATAACGCTGGTCCTATACCTTAATGTCTCTCTCTACATAGAATATTTCCATTATAATCTTTCTGCCCTTATCCCAGTGGGGTCGGCACAAAAGGCTCTCGGCTCTCGGCTCTTCTTTTACACTACCCTCTATTGTCAGTAATCCCTATACCTATTCTTCTCTCCAAACTTCTGGCAATCGGTGTACGGGGCATCGTTCTTGAATTATTTAGTAGTTACCTTTCAGATCGGACTCAATATGTCACTATTGATGGGATCAGGAGCGGTGAACAGCAGATAGGTTTTGGAGTACCACAGGGTAGTGTTTTGGGACCCACACTATTTCTAGTATATAAAAATGAATTGTGCAATTAAACCCTCCCTAATTGCAAAATAATAACCTATGCTGATGACACTGCCCTCATCATCCACGGACGAAACTGGCAGGAAGCCCATGACTTTTCCGAGCAGGCTCTTTGGTCTGTTATGTCCTGAATTTCCAACAATTTACTTACCTTTAACGTCAGTAAAACCAAGTTAATGACCTTTTCACCATCTACAGCATCTCAACCCCCCTCTTCTTATTCTATCTATGCCCACACTTGTTCTAGAGATACAGTCTCAACATCTTGCAGTTGTACACCACTTGATCGTTCCTCCTCAATTAAATACCTTGGCGTTTTTCTGGACAGCTTGATGACGTGGAAGAATCAAATTGAAGCCACGGTTTCTAGAGTCAGAAAACTTATATATGTTTTTAAAAGCCTAAGACAAGTCGTGGACTTCCGATGCTTGAAAACTATCTATTATGCTCTGGCTCAATCAGTCTTATCCTATTGTATAATATCGTGGGTTGGCTCGGTGAAGACGTATTTGCTGAAACTGAAGAGAACACAGAGGGCAGTTCTTAAGGTTCTGGCTAAGAAACCAGTTCGTTTTCCCACAACTGAACTCTTCTCACTTTGCAATGTTCTAACGGTTCGCCAACTTTTTATAGCCCAAACAGTTCTCCGTAAACATTCCCAAATAAAATATGATCCAAACTTCTCTAATTCCAAACGCAGGTCTGACAATGTTTGTACAATAGAACGTAGACGTACTGCTATAGCGAGTCGACATTTTTACTTTATTAGCTCGTCTCTATACAACAAATTAAATAAACAATTAGACATATATTCTCTTCCATTATACAAATGTAAACTTAAATGCCATGCATGGCTACAATCTCTATCTTATAACGACACGGAAAACCTTTTAATAGTTGTGCAATAACACACTCACACTCACACTCGCACACACACACACACACACACACACTCTTACACAATTCTTCATTTATTGTTATATTCTGTATTTACTACCTACTTTAAGTTGGAACTATGTATATAATTTATGTTCGGAGGAGGACGTTGATGTCTGTAACACAGTTTTATACTTCAGCAGATGTCATCGTTTTCATACCATTTTTTTATACAACTTGTTATGTGTTCCTAATAATGATTATTATTAGAATCTCAGTGGTTACTCTTCTTCTTCTTCTTCGTTAATGGAAAGTGTCATATGATGCCAATGTCAAGTGTTTAGATTGTTTATAGTAAGACGTCACAAAGTCGTATGTTGTCGTTCGTCGTTTGTTATTTTATAAAAAATGATGTCTTGTTATAAAATAACTACCTATACGGATTATTTTTTTGGCTCGATTCACAAAGAAACACAACACTTTCATTTCAAGTATTCACATCCGAGTCAATAACTCTAGCTTTATTTGAATAAAATCAGCAAAATTACAATCAAAACCTGAAATAACTCGGGAAAAATTTATAATATAAGAGCACAATGTTTACTCCGCAAAACGGCCAAAAATAATGCTGTGGTCTCACTCTTTTCGTACACATAAATATCTCTTTAGTTAGACACGTCTCTCAACTTCTATCACTGCTATGCTTTTTTGACAAATAGAGACGGGGCGATTTTCTTAAATTACTCGTATATTGCATACTCTTTGTTTTGTTTGTGTAGTATTCAAATTGAGAGGCGATTATTTTTGACCGTTTTACGTTTTTCTAGTTTACTCTTGGGAGTTTCACTTACTCGGGCTCTAAATTTTAGCTCCTATATAGATTTCAAGGCCAAGACTGTTGCCATAAGGCTTTATTCTCAACAAGATGAGGCGATACATCACACCTGGACAGCTTTACACTTTATATAAAGCTCAAGTCCGGTCGGGTATGGAGTATTGCTGCTATCTATGGGATAGTTCACCAAAAACACCAGCTGGCTGCTTTGGACTCGATCGAGCGTAGAGCATTGAGAGTGATAGGTGAGCAGCTAAACGCTAGGACAAGTTCCAGAGTCTCGAGCACCGCAGTAAAGTTGCTTGCCTTTCGATCTTTTATAGAATACCTTTTGGAGAATGTGCCCAGGAATTGCATGATCTAATTCCACCATCTCCTTTTCACAACAGGACAAGCAGACGTAACGCTCAATACCATCCATACCTTGTCAGTCTACAACCCTTTAGAACCCTTACGTACAAAGCCCGTTGCTTCGACATTTATAATGCGTCCAGCCAAGGATTGTAATGCTTTGCCGTCGTCCGTCTTTCCTGAAAACTACAATCTAGGTCTCTTCAAGTCTCGAGTAAATAGGTGTCTTCTAGACCTGCGTGCCCCATCGTCGGCCACATCGTCGCTTTTCATCAGGCGAGATCGTGGTCAAACGTAGGTTTATTGATATAAAAAATATCTTATAGACCTGCGCGTCGGCCTCATCGTCGCTTAATATCAGGCGAGTTCGTGCTCAAACGTAGGTCTATCTATGATTACAAAAAAATTGCCTTATCAGCAGAGCTGAAACCACATGACTGATATACTACATTATATACTTAATTTTTGTAAAAACATACATATTATACATAGAAAAACACCTAGACCCAAAACATATATTTGTAGATCATACACATTAGTCGCGCGGCGGAAATCGAACCCTTCTGAGTCTCAAGCGGTCCTACGGAGTTCAGAGGTTTTTGTTAGCTATGGTTCAAGAAAATCTCTTCAGCCATTTGATCATCAGCTCTTTTTGATAAAGGGTTTTAAGCAACTTCCATATGTCTGATCGATTCGAAATTTGGCATCCTGCAATGATTTTACAAGAGATTTTACTCTTGTAAAATTGATTCCTGTCTCGGAACAAATTTGTGTACGATCTACAGAAATTTGTTCCGTTGGTCTGGGTGTCTTCTATGTATAATAAAAAAATAATATGTACCTATATAATGTATAAAATATATCAGTTATCTAGTACCCGTAACACAAGCTTTGAGTAGCTTACTTTGGGGCTAGATGGTGCTGTGTGGATTGTCCAGCATTATTTATTTTATTTCAATAGTGTTGCAAGAACTTGGTGACCTTGTCCTGATGCTGCAGCATCACCTGAAATCTGCAGGATACTCAACTCCTCACTAACTTACAGCAGAGGTTTCATGTTTGAGCTCATTGGAATGGTCTCAATGAATAAGTTATACATAGATGATGTATTTTGTATTTGTAAGATGCTGTTCGTTTTCTACGACAATTCCTTATGAGATTCAAACGCGCACTGATCATCAGCGCTGTTTTGTATGCAGTTCTCGTAAATCTCTCATTACTGGAGGCCGCACGCGCTGAGTATGTACCTATAGTTAGAAGGCGATTGACTATCGACTTAAAGCGCCAGCATTGAATAGTAATGATCTGATGAAATCTCTATATAATAAAAATCAATTGCTGTTCGTTAGTCTCGCTAAAACTCGAGAACGGCTGGACTGATTTAGCTGATTTTGGTGTTGAAATGTTTGTCGTAGTCCAGGGTAGGTTTAAACGGTGAGAAAATTTGTGGCATTGCAACGCATGCCGGGTACAGCTAGTTCGTTATACAAAACAATTTTATAATGGACAAGCTACTGCCGGCGATTTTGCACGCGTGGTTTTTGGTAACTCTAACTTTTAGGTAAAAAATTACCTTATGTCCTTTCTCAAGATACAATCTTTCTAATGAGTTACTGGTAAATAATATTATGAATTGGCTGCCTAGTTTAGGTAAGATTGTACTTTATATCATTATTATCTAATATACCTACTACTACAATATAATCAACCTACATTCTGACAAATAAATGAATTGAATAGAATCTCTTTAATTATATGCATCAAGATTCGTTCAGCCGTTATTGTATGATTGAATTTTTATTTTTTGCCCTAGGTCTGACATGTATTAATTATATTGTGTGTGACTACTCTATTGTATTAGGTCTAACCTGTAATGATAGATGTAATGTTTGAAATAAATAAATAAATAATATTGGTATGGAGTATGGATTTGTGGATGGATGAATTGATGGATATTTTTTTTATTATCTAATTTTAAAGTAAATATACATTGTTAATTGTATACATCTTAAAAACCTTGTTAGGTAATAATAATAATAATGCCGGACATTTCACACAGCATCATCTGGCCCCAAAGTAAGCAGAGCTTGCGTTATGGGTACCACATGACTGATATACTACTTAAATACATTTTTTTTTCTTAAATACATACATATTATACATAGGTTTGACAAAGACGCAATAAAGAAGAACATTCATCAATAAAATTAAGGTTAATATAAGTTTAATAACACAGATAAGTTAAATTAATAAAGGTACTATGGGTAGGTACACAAAAAAGTCGGCTATACACTGGGCTGCCTTTACATACATACAATACAATGCACATTCTTATCTCCGATGTCGTACAGGTTGATTTTAGTTTTTATGAGTAAAGTACTTTGTTCAGTGTTTGACGATAAGCTAATCTATACTATACTATATACATATTATATACATATAATATTATAAATGTGAAAGTAACTCTTTCTCTCTGTCTGTCTGGCTGTTTGTCACGTTTTTACGCCTAAACCGCTGAACCGATTTTGATGAATTTTGGTATAAAGATAGATGGAACCTTGGAGAAGGATATAGGCTACTTTTTATGTAGGTACCATGTGTGCGAAGCCGCGGGCAGCAGCTAGTAATTAAATAAATAACCCAACAATTAAACATACCCACCATAACCCTTGTTATCCATAATTAGAATCAGTGTACCCTTATTACATTACCATAATTAAAGTAGGAATAACAATGCTACATACCTAATTCATCAGTTTTTTTTATTATAAGTACCTAACTAAGCAGGTAAGTAAGTACATAATAATGTAGAGGTGATATCAGACTGTTCGTTCATATACTTATCTACGTAAGTTCTTAAAAATAGTGATCACTCAAATACATTTTTGTTTGAATTTATTCGATTCTTTTCTTTTATGAACGAATATTGAACCATATTGAACGAAGCAACACACACCAATTTTTTATTGTGATTGCATACACCGCCCTCTGTAGTGAAATTATAAAAACAAAATAGTTTTAGTGACACAGTAATAATGTACAACATCATTCGCGCGTTCCGAACAGTGTAGGTATTGGTTAGTTTATAAAGATACGGCTAGATGGCGCTTGGTAAGAATCAAAGTAAGATACTTTTGCAAATAACAATAATCGTAAAAGATACTCTGAAAACTATAAAAAAAGTTAAAATGTTATACAAGGTCGAGATATTTATATCGTAGCTGTTTCAGAGGACTATAACACCGTAGCACGTCTTGTAGTCATAGCAACAATTCTACAACATAGACATCAACCTACCTACCACTACCTACCTACGGGCAATTTATGTAGGTCTTTAGACGTAGTATTAGGTATGTTATCTGTGATGTAGGTTCATCAGACTGCGTCGACTTTTTCGACTTTTTTTTTTATAAACTCAGGATTACTTTATGCCAGTATCACTTTTGGTTCAAAAAATATATATAGAAAATAATTATCGATGTAATCATTTGTAGGTAAGGTATAAAAATGATACTTACATCGATGATTACTTTAAATAATATAGGTAATTGGTTTTTCTTTTAGATAAAGATAACTGTAGATAATTTGGTGAATAAAAATAAACACGGTTATCCCGTTTATATGGTATTGAGTGTTAGGATTTATTATATAAGCATTGGTTATTTTATTTGAAGGAATCAAAATACTTTATAAAATAAAAACAAAATATATAATTATAGTAATTATCGATGCAATCATTTTTATACCTTACCTACGTATAAAAATGATTGCATCGAAAAATTATACCTACCTACTCGATAATTACTTGGAATTTACTAAAAATATTTTTACATCCATTTATAAAAATATTTATAGTAATTATCAACGCGATTATCGATTTTTATTACTAGATATAAAAATGGTTGCATTCGAAATTTTTGGTCGGTTGTAGATTCTAAACGAACTTTTTTGATTCCTACTAATAAAATAACCGAAGATAATAAATGTGATCCCAATATTACCCCGTGTTTTTCTTTTTATTCAACAAATTATTATTTTAGTTATCTATATTTACTAAAAGTAAAATCGAATATATTGTTATTATAATTAAAGCAACAGCGTCATACACAAGCACAAGCAGGTTTTATCTATCTATACTAGACCTAATCTAAATCGGTCATGATGTCAATTAATCTCATAACCACCTTGCACTCCCAACTACTGAGAGAGGAGAGCACTGGTGGTAGTGACTGAAGGTCGAGGGCTAAAATCCGGTGCAGCACAAATTGATTTGATGTATGTGTGCTATGCTATACCAGTACTCTCAAACGGTGAATGAAGATATCGTAAGAAAACCGGCATGTCTTAGAGTTAGAACCTAAAAAGTTCGAAGACATGTGCCAAGTGCACGACAGCCTCGAGCCCATTTAATCTTTTCACCACACTGGTTCGAAAGATCTACTGACACGATAAGAGAAGACTCCAAACAACAAACGTACCCAGAGATACAGAAAAACATAAAAGAGTTGCTAGAGATACAGGAAGTTGTTAAGAAGCCATGTTTTATGAATTGCACATCTTTAAGAAACTGAAGCCCTTCGTCAATAATTCGAGAAAGTTATCAGTATAGTTTATAGTGGCCTCGCTTTTTGCAATTATTTCTTATATATTTATGAAAAGCCAAAATTACGAAGCATGTTTTTAATGAAATGTGCGACGAAACTTTTTTAAGCTCATGGATTGACCTGCTGTACTAGTAGCAAACGATATAAAAAGTATAATAATAAATATCTTAAATAGTGGTTGAGTTTTAAACGGCCTCGGAATTTAAAAATATATATGGGATATCTACAAAAAAAATTCAAAAAAAAATTGCTGTGAATTTCTCATTACTACATTAATATTGAATATATATACCTGAATAAACGTTAGTTTATAATAAATTACATTTTATACTTTTTAAAAAATAATTAAGCTATCAATAATAAAGCTATCAATATCATAATGTGTCGACCCCTCGGATTCAGTACCGCGGCACTTTGTGATAGGCCTCTTAAATATTCGATTCTAAAATTCCGATTAATTGGCTACTAAAATACCAAAAGGTCTAAGGGTGTTATAACTTTTATGGCGTGCAATCAACACTATATCAAGTTGCAATTTTTATATCCCACTTCTGAAGAGACACCGATCGATCAACAATAAACCATAAAATTATTTGATTACTTACTCAAACTTTATGCCTCATGAAAATACATGGCAAAGATAATAAAATAGGTAGTATTGATAGGTTTTGACTCGTACATAATGTAGTTAACTTACGAGGAAATTCCGTTAAAGATATTAACTAGGAATAAACCAGCAAACCAAATGTGTTACGGAAGGGTATTATAAAAAATACAAATTATAGAAGGGTACGTTCTATAATTTGGTTTTGTATTATTAAAGCTGCTATTTTAGCATTGAACAATACGGATAATCCCTCCCTACTAACTCATATAAACAAATAAATTAGAGAAATATACTAACACTCTTTAGTTTATAATAATTAGTAATGGACACGTATGGGTTCAAAACTGTTTTAAACAAAGATCAACAAAACAGGATTTACTCAATTCGGTTGTATTTTAAAGGGTTCCGAATTCTACAAGTAAAGCTTATAGTTTCGCTATGTCCATCTGTCTGTCTGTCTGTCCGTCCCTAATCAGAGTTCTTGCTCGCAGACTATAAGTTTAATCGGGATGAAGTTTCGTAATAAGTACGTATTAGCGGTTACAAAGTTATGAAATAAAACTTTGAAATATTGTATTTTAGGGACATGTAAAGTGGGGTTATTTTATTTTTATTTTTTTACCCCATTGTGTAGCGTATTGTTTAATAGGTTTTTAAATGATATTAGGAGGTTTCTTTAACAGTTTTTCTGTACTGTAGATATTCGTTTGATAAATATTAAGCTTTAAAGTGGGCATTTTTATAGGACAGTCTCGTCGTACCCCTACCGGTTACATTTTTAAAAATTTTAAAAGTTTTTTAAAATTGGGGAAACCTGAAATCTTTCCAAAATAGTTGGATATATTATGAAATTACAAGGATAACTGGTTTCGTTTTTTGAATAGATGGTATTTATTTGGCTCAATACTACTCTTATATCCATACTGACTTCACTGTGCGTGTTAACATGTGCTTGGCCAATTTATTTTGTATTTGTTACCTCATTTATGAACCGAATTGGAAAATTTCTAGATATTTATTTGTTAGGGCAGGTATACTTCCTGTTTGGTCGTATTTAAATTTATAGAAATAATACTATCCCTAAGGGTGAAAAAATAACGGATATATTTTTTTATGGCATGAATTTTATATCAATAAAGATGGTTTTCTTTATAGTTTTTAAAACATATTATGTTTGTTACGTTTTCGCCTCTAAACTTATATCTTGGTAAAGGCCAAGGCATCTTTTTATGTAGTTACCACGCGTGCGAAGGCGAAAGGCAGATGTTAGTTACCTATTTATTAAATCCAGTGAAGCCAACAATCCACATTCAAATCGCCTAAATAGACAGGTAAGTACCTACCAAATGCTTGAGAGTTAGGTATCTGAAATAGCAATAGTAGGTAAGTTCATTAAACTAGGGCTCACGTTTCAGCAGCAGCTGGGTGTTATTACAAACGTGCGACCGTTATTGGCATTTATGTGCATTGTAGCGATGGGAGGGAAGACACCCCGGTTAAGTCGCGCGCGACCCGCGTGTGAAGGTCGTTCTTCTGAATGTCGCGTCGCGTGTGGCTGCTGACTGCGCGCGCATTCAGCTCTGCCGCTCACGCTCAGTCGATCTGCGAAGCCGCGACCCACCACCGGCCGGCTCCAGCCAAACAGCCGGCATCCGGACAAACAAAAACATTCCATTTACGAAAATTAAAATAAACTCTTTACCAATATTGTGCCAGTAACAATAGTGTTGTGATCGAGCAATCAAATAAGTATCGATAATTTTTTATCGACTTTTCAAAGTTCTCAATTAAGGTCCCTTTGGTGAGTAATTTTTAATGTTAAATTAAATGTTGATTTACTATAAGTAAACGTTTTCGCATAGTTCACGTGCTTTGAAAGTATTTCAAGGCGATCTTGGGTCTGCTTGCTCTGGTGAAGTAGTTAGGAACATAAAATTTCATCATATAATAAGTACTTACTTATTAACTATACAATTTCATCACGGCATGATATCTTCTAATCTCAATGTTGCTTGATGCGCTAAGTAACGTGAAACCATTAATATACCTAATTAAGTAACTATTTGTATGTATGTATATGGCTACAAAGCAATAAAAATTGCTGAAGGTTAAGCTATGTGGGTGTACATACATGTACATACATATCTGGGTCAAACATTTTCAAAGAATGTTTTATGTTAGTATTGATGATTAATTAAACTAATAAGTCATAGCTTTCTAACTGATTATTGAAGGCATAGGAATAAATTAATAATATAATAGTCATGAAGAATGAGGTAAATTAAATGTTGCAAAGATTGTTCAGAAGGTCTGACCCAGCAATCTATTTCAAAATTGTTCTGTTCTGGTTCTATAGTTCAGCCTATAGGCGTTATCGATTACGAAATACTTAGAATTTAACGGTTCGATTCAAGGGTAACCAAGTTCTCAAATGAAAGTAGTTTTTTAATACGGTCAAATTCATTAATATATTTTTTATGTCTAGGTCAAAACGATATGTTACTGACATTCAGACAAAACAAAATAAGTAAACAAATTATTTGTCCTTGTTGAAATATGAGGCCAGTTTTGTAAATATATGTACATATGTGTACTCAAGATTATCGTGGTTTGGTACCTATACCTACCTACATACTGAAATAATTTTCGGAAATTAAGTATTGTTCTAACATAGTTTTTTCTATTTTTGATAAAACTCTGTTCGGAAAAAGTAGTAATTTCGATATTCAGTTGAGATGATTTATGCATCACTATTCGACAGAAACTATTTTCCAACTTTTTAACCAACAACTGAACAAAGAGGTGACACTTTTAAACTAGACGTTTTGTAAGTCAACCTTGCAGTTTTTATGGTGTAACATGCCAGTAACTGGATAACTAGTTAGTGGACCGTCAAGTAGCAAGTTACCACAGTACAGTGTGAGCTAGTTGTACTATGTCCTTCCGTCGCGTTCGTTTGCTAGCAGCCGCTGGGCGTTGAAGTACGGATTGGGCAACCGAGGTCGACCGGTTGCAGTATAACCGATAGACCGATCATCTCATGATCTAAGTTTTGATTTACTATGTTTGAGTACTTGACTGGTTTTTGTTGCGTCTAATGACGATCTTTTTGATCATTGTTATCTTACTAGCTGCTGCCTGTGGCTTCGCACGCGTGTCACCTACATAAAAAGTAGCCTAAGCCAATCTTCTTACCAAGTTTCATCAAGATTCGCTCAGCCGTTTAGCCGTAAAAAGATAACAAACAAACAGACATTCAAAGACACTTTTGAATTAATTATTTTAGTTATTAGTATGGACCTCGCTCATAAATTATAAATTACCTTAATAAATCAATAAATATTGGTGGACAATGCACACCATCTATTCCTAAACTAAGCATTGTTTGTATTATTATGAGCAGTCAAGCGTTTTTGAAATTCTGAAACTATCAAAACATCGATACTAATTGCTTTTAGTTACTATTGATGAATTGGTACTAGAGATAGAGAAGGTTTATGTAGATTTTAACACTGAGATAAAAACTTAATGTTCTTAAAACCAATACATGAATTAATGCCAATACGTAAAACCTATACATGAATTAGGGCACCCTTTTTACCTGTAATAATAGTAAGTAGTAAGCAAGTAGTGTTGTAGTAAGGTGTATTTTCACTATCAATCTTCCTAATGATGTGAATTCATATGATGAAGAATGAAATACCCAAATACATCGCGATGGTCAGCGGTGAAAGCAGAGAAAGCGGTCGCAAAAACTCGACATACTCCCCGAAACTCTCCGGTGATTTGGCCTAAACAGGTTTTATTATAACCCAGGCTTTGGTTTTTAAAACAATGTAATAACTATGAACTTGATTTCGAAGTTTCGACCTTATGTCCGAGAGTTCAGAGATTCATTTTCCGGTGTTTTTTTATATAAAAGTAGGCAAATATTATTACTAACTGTAAGAGATGAAAAACTGAAAGTTCTCAATATAAATGAATTTGCAATTTTATAATTGACAAGCAATTATGCAAGCAAGCAAGCAACTTTATTAAAGAAATAACAACTCGCCCCGGATTCGCTCGGGCAAATTATACACGAAAACATACCTCATGAATAATTTAATCCATTGGTGAAACCGTATGAAAATCCGTTCGGTAGTTCTCGAGTTAATTGCGTTCATACAGACAGAAAGACGAGCAGATTTGTTTTAGAATAATGTAGCTAGTGATTGAATATAAATAATTTATTTTACACTACGTTACGGATTCTGACAGATACTTATAGAATGGACGGACCTATAGTAATGCAACTAAAGCCTAAAATAAAATCGGTTCGTTATAGGCCAGTCAAATTAGCATTTAACTTTGCACTACATTTCCGATCCAAATTGTTTTTTTATAAGGTTTAGGGTCACTTACTGAGCATAAATTCACAAAATGCTGACAGATCCAGGTGACGTTTCAAGCGCCATCTTGAAAAAACGTTTTTGGCCGATATCTCGGAAACTATGCACTTTAGGGCAAAAGTTATGGAGACCATTACTGTAGAAAATAAAATTTCGCGTCTTTTGCTTCTTGTAAACTTTTTTGTAAAAATTTACCGTTTACGATTTATGGTCCATTTAATGAACCGGTATTTCTATCGCGGCCGACAACTTTTGAAATATTAGATTAATCAAAAAAACGCTTAAATCCATTTTTAAAGATCAGTTTATTTTCTACAACTTTTGTTTCGAACTTTTTTTTCAAATGTCCATACTTTTTGAGTTATAGGACGTTTAATGTTGGACTACCGGGCGTAAAGTTGAAAATTTCAAGATTCGCATAGAATATAATGGTACAAATTCAACAAATAAATTAAAAGAAATATCCCGATAGTTTATGTAGTAAAAAATTAATAGTTCAATTCGTCATAGTCAAAAAATTTATGGAAAGAAAAAAAGTTTTGATAATAGAAAGAATTAATAAAAATTAATAGTTCATAATCATAGTTTCCGTGATATCGGCCAAAAACGTTTTATTCAAAATGTCACTTGAAGCGTCACCTGGATCGTCAGCATTTTGTGATTTTATGCTCAGTAAGTGATCCTAAACCTTATCAAAAAACAATTTGGATCGGAAATTTAGTGCAAAGTTGACCAAAAAAAACGTATATTTTGACTGGCCTATTAATAGTCTATGTCCTATGTCATAATAATGTTAATTTTGCCAGTGTCAAGTGTTTATATTGTTTATAATATGTGTGATGTCACAAAGTCGTATTTGTCGTTCGTCATTTGTTATTTTATATAAAACTAGTATAAAAATATAAAACTATGCGTGCGAAGCTGACCGCAGCTTCGCACGCATTGTACCTACATAAAATGTAGCATATGTTCTTATCCAAGGTCTCATCTATCTCTATACCAAAATTCATCACAATCGGTTCAGTGGTTTAGGCGTAAAAACGTAACAGACAGACAGACAGACAAACTGACACAGTTACTTTCTTATTTATAATATTAGTTTGGGATATAAAGATGGATTCTGTCATGTAAAATAATTATATGGATTATTTTTGTCTACTATGGCGCTTTGAAATGTATTCTATTTCTAATAATAATTATTTCGAAATTACGATAAACCTTTTACGAACTGATTTAAGATTATTTTTGGTCGTCTTGCAAAGCAAATATTAAGCTCTTACATTATTTATTCTTCTCGAGTTATTTCCGGTTTTATTAGTAGTGTTGGTGTGTTTATTTAAATAGAGCTAGAGTTACTGACTCGGGTATGAATAATTTAAATAAAAGCTATTAAAATGTTATTGCAAAAATATTTCCGTCTAATTATTTAATATGAAAAGACACCATTTTATAAAACAAACGACGAAGGACAAATACGACTTTGTGACATCATACTATAAACAATATAAACACTTGACACTGGCAAAATTGACATTATTATAACACCAAGTCAAATTTATAATGTCATTTAGTTATATGACTTTATTCTTGCTATTATAAACAATTATTAAACAACATTGCATTGTTGTTTGCATCTGTAATTGAGGTGCCACTCAATATTTAGTATAAGTTTTAGTATCGAAGATGAAGTAGGGAGAGAAGATCTTATAATGATTTGTATACTTGCCGTTACGTAATTTCTGAACGAAACTCAAACTCAGATTACTGTAGGTAAGTACAATAGATTTTTGAACAAATTCAGAACTGTTAAACATTCTGGTATTTCTACAGTCAGTTGGTAAAGTGCTTATCAGTTTCATAAAACTGCATCAGATTTGGGGCAACGATTATGGCGCGACCTCACGTTGTTCTTGACCCCCAAGAAACAATTGTCTCATTCATGTACCAACTTAGCCAACTGTAATTAGGCACTGGAAATCCTGCTCAATCTACATAACACTAATTAGTTATTTAAATAAAATGTATATATAAACTTCTTCTTAAATTTTTATTACCTATGTATTTCCCTAACTTATCATTACTTTAATGTTGTAGGTAGGTTAGATAATGCGTATTTGCATTAAATAACCTGATATTGGCCTCAATTCTGTTGGCACCAACCTAAAATTTTAGCTAAAATTAGGTTTAGACTGTCAAATGAAACTTTGGTATTCTAGTTTTACCAACTTATCTTAATTTATTTTTATCTAATTTAATTAAGCGTTCCTAATTTAGTTAGATAGTACCAACCGAATGGGTTTTCAAATGCTATGACTAAATAAATATATTTTAGACAATTCCTAATTTTAGAAATGATCAACCGAATTGCTACCATTATGTATTTATTTTAAAAATAAGATAAACAGTAGGTACTATTTTAGGTAAATTAGGTTGGTACGATTTTAAATGATGAATACTTACTTTATATTAGGTAGGTACCTACGCGTCGTTTTAATTTGTTTTATCGTGCCTAGTCAAGTGGCAAGGGATTGTATTTTTTTGGCTAGTTGTAGGTAGGTACTACCTATTTACTTTGAGCACGACACTTTAAAATATTGAGCTCTCACATTTTAGCAATCCTACATTTTTGGCGATGGAGGAGAGATGGACTTGTTCACACAAGACTGGCACACACTAGTGCAAGATAGAAAAAAATCGAGCGAGCCTTACAGTAGTCGCATAATATGATAATGTAACATCTTATATCTCTGACCTTGGTAATAAGCCACAGTAACTTTATACCCTGAATAGAGTATATAACTGCACCCTTCTTATACAACACTGTAAGATAAGCGAACAGCTGTTACGTTTTTCTACTCTTTATCTCTATCCTTTTCTCGTCACACACACGCATACACTCTTGACTGACAGTACAAACCGCTAGGAAAGTGGGTTGGTACCATCTGACGGCCAACTCTATCACCGCGCGCGGTCATTGGTTAAATTAAATAGCGCGCGCGCTATCCCGGCTTCCTGTTACACACTTCTGTCCCTTTTCACGAAATCACTCCCACAGATTACAGAAAGCGAGAAGAAAGATATTACACGTCAAAAGTTATCAGTTACAAATGGCTTTTTAGTCCTAGTGTGGGGAACAGAGTCACTTAGCGGTACCTACTACCTTTATATTTATAGGAAAACTAGCTGCTGCCCGCGGCTTCGCGCGCGTGGTACCTATATAAAAAGTAGCCTATGTCCTTCTCCAAGGCCCCATCTATCTCCATCTAACTATCAAAATTCATCAGAATCAGTTCAGCTGTTTAGGCGTGAAAACGTAACAAACAGACTTACTTTCGCATTTATGGTATAATATATTATGGTAGGGATTATGATGTAGTAACATAACATACCAGCGTACTTAAGTGTACCTACCAGCTTTCTGGTAAGAAAAATAAATTATTATTAATAAAAAAATATTATTATTGTTATTTGTTAAAAGTAAACTAGTAAGGTACATTGAATTGATGGTCATTGTGCACACCACTTGTGGACGCGAGTGTCCCACTTCACAAGAGACTTCACACCTGTATTGACATTGTACAGTCGGAGACATATAAAATAACACCAGGATAATGTTACAAGTACAGTCACCACCAAAACTCAAAGGCACAAAGCTTTCTTTGTTCTTAACAACATGTAGGTACAAATAAATTGGCCAGACGAGTGCCTGACCACGCACAATGAAAACTTCGTAGGTATATAACGTAGGTATAAACAGTCAGTGACCCTAATTCTGTGGTTTCGCCAGACTAGCTAAAATTTCGTAAAATACAATCGACCTTATTACATTCGCAGCAAAGTCTGAATTAGAGTAACATTTTTAAATGACACATATTTACGTGTGATTGACGTGTTTTAGCACAGTTTAGTCATCATGTCATTATTGTGTTAATTAAAACTACGGAAAATCATTGGAAAATCAATTCAATAAACTGTCATTAAAAATGTTATCTATAAACTCTAATTATAATAATAATAATAATACCGGACATTTCACACAGCATCATCTGGCCTCAAAGTAAGCCGAGCTTGTGTTATGGGTACCACATGACTGATATACTACTTATATACTCTTTTATTTTAAATACATACATATTAAACATAGAAACACCCAGACCCGAGACAAATACTTGCAGATCTTACAAACATTTATCCTGCGGCGGGATTCAAACTTTGGACTTTGGTTGAAGCAAAATAAGGTCGGTCATATTTTAGGAAATTTTCGCTAGCCTGGCAAAATTACTTAATCAGGGCCAGTATCGTGTGAACTTCAGTTTGTAGGTAAGTATATAAATGACTAGTGCATGAAAGAAGCATCTTTAATCCTTTAACCCAGGGGTCGGCAACCTTATGCTATAGCCGGGCCACATATGTTGCCAGAGTATCAGTGCGGGCCGCACTTATATTTATATGTTCGGGCATGTATTTTTAATATTTGAAATAAAACGCATATATATTCATACAATTATGTCTTTTTTAATTGAACTACTATACTAACATAAAAGTAAGAACTAGTGAGATTTTTGAGGCTGCATTTGACTTGCAAGTTTTTTAACGTCTGCTTTCATTTTAGTAGTAGACACGCGCAGTATCGCGTCTAAATGTTCATCCGTTAACCGCGAACAATTCTTATTTTTGCGGTAGTTGAGAATTGAAAAAGTCTGCTCACACAAATATGTACTACCAAACATAGTTATTATCTGCTGAGCAAACTTTTTCAATTCTTTGAAGTTTTCAGAACTCAAACCTCCGTAGAACTGTATCAAGTCAGTGCTTTCCTTAAATGCCGTTTTAAGTGTGCTATTACTTTGCAAATCTACTATGTTCATTTGCAAATTGCTTGGTATCTCACTAATATCAATTGCAAAAGGGTTTTGGAATATTTCCATGTTAAGGGAGCTCTTTTTAAAGTCGGTGAATCGATTTACAAACTCAGTTTGTAGTTGTGGTAACACGTTTCTCATTGTAATATTTTGCCACACAAAATTATCTCCAGCTTCTTCCACGGCTTTCTTGCAATTAGGAAAATGGTCAAGCTTTTTTTCATCAATATGCTTGATAAACAGTTTCAGTTTCATTTCAAATGACTTTACATCTGTATACATATCGCAAATCAATTTATTTTTTCCCTGCAAGCGTTTGTTGAGCTGATTCAGTTCCTTAGTCAAATCAGTCAAAAAACCAAGATCGATAATCCACTGTTTGTTAGTAAGCTCTTCTACTGGCTTTCCTTTCATCTCCATGAAGTTGCCAATTTCTTTCCTCAAATCAAAAAACCGTTCCAAAACGGCACCTCGACTGAGCCACCTCACTTCACAGTAGTAAACCACGTCACCATGTTCAGCTTCCAGATCTTCCAAAAACTTTTGGAACTGACGGTGTGTGAGCCCATTTCTTCTTATAAAATTAACAGTGGATGTTACAGTATCCATTATTTCTTTCCAGGATATAACTTTGGAGCACAATGCCTCTTGATGGACAATACAGTGAAAAATCAATGGCACAGTAGATCCAGAATCTTTCACTTTGCTGATGATTCTCCCAACAACACCTTTGTTTTGACCGCTCATGTTCTTGCCTCCATCGGTAGTGACACTTGTTAACTTTTCCCAGCTTAATTGCAATGAATCCAGAGCTTGTTCCACATGGTGAAATAAATCTTCTCCCGTAGTTGTACCTTTCAAACTGCACATTTTCACAAGCTCTTCGTAAACAGTAAAGTTTTCGTCAATGCCGCGTACAAATATGAGTAACTGTGCTGTATCCGACACGTCCCTACTTTCATCCATCGCTAAAGAGAAGCAGTCGAAAGACTGCGCCTTATCCCTGAGTTGTTCACACAAATTAGCACCCAAGTCTTCAGTACGTCGGGTGCAAGTTCTTGCAGAGAGACTAAGACTTTCAAACATTTTTTTCTGCTCTGGGCATATTTCTTCTGCGATAGCTAAGACACACTCTTTTACTAATTCACTATCGGTAAACGGACGTCCACTTTTTGCAAGAATCTCTGCTACCCTGTAACTGGCCCGAACATTCGATTCGCTGTTGTCTGCCACAACCTTAAATATGTTTTGTTGATTTTGTAATGACGATTTCAAAGTGGAAATTTTCCTTTTCCGTATTTCTCCTTCAAGACAGTCAAATTTAGCTTTGTGCTCGGTGTCGTAATGTCGCTTCAGGTTATATTCCTTTACTACAGAAATACTCTTTTGACAAATCAAGCATAACGGTTTTCCTTTAAACTCGATAAAAAAGTATAATTCTGTCCATAATTCGTTAAAAACTCTTTTTTCTTCTTCTATCTTCCTTTTTCTTGAAGCCATGTTTATATAATTATTCTGTAACAATAATGAAAAAAATTAAATTCGTTGTAAAATTATATGTTCCAGTTAGCACCTACAAATTCAACTCCACATTCAAATAATAATTAAAACATGACACACTCGTAACTAACTTCATGTCATGTAACTACTATCCCCGTCCTTATAACATTTACCCATCAATCTGAAGGTTCACATTAACAAGCAGTAAATAAAATAAAACAAAATGCTCGCGAGTGCATACAACTTACCTCATACAGCCGCCCGCCGCCGCACGTGCGGCGGATAAACGCAAAAGAAATTGCCAAGAATTGAATAAGTACAGCAAATATTTATTTTCGGTAGAAACAATACATAACATCACAGTCTTGATAAACAGTTCTTAAGAAATGAAATAGAGGTACATTTTTATCACCCCGCGTGGGAGCGAGCTTTCAAGAACACTCTCATGGCCCAGCAGCATGGCCGTATAAATTCTAGTGAATTTATATGGCCTTTTTATTTTTTTCTTACGGACCTCAGGGTTGCGGGCCGCACCGAGATAGTCTACGGGCCGCATGCGGCCCGCGGGCCGCCGGTTGCCGACCCCTGTTAACCCCACTAGTTGTTCCGAACTAGTGGGGTTAAAGGATTAAAGAAGAAGAAGAAAAAAAACCTAAATCAATTCAAACCATCAATTTAAACAATCATGCATAACAAAAATATTTAGTATTTATTTATTTTAGTTATTTGAGTATTTATTTTAGTTTACAATTTAGGCTGTTACTCTTAAATTATGATCTAGTAAACTAACTCCAGTAGCTGTGATAATGTTCGGTATATTTTCGTTTATAAACTTAAAGTCGTTGGTGAGCCAAATGCATAAAGATAGTAAAATTAGTGGACCGAAAACTTAACCATAAAGAAAAAAAACTCATTGCATAGATTGACTAATAAAGGACGACAATCGTTTATTTATGAATAGTAAAATAATATAAATATATATTAAAATCGTTTCCTAGATTTACTTTATCTTTTGTCCTTAACTAAGTGAAAGTCGATAACCTATTTGGGAGGTAGGTAATCGTATCTGCAGAAATTAGTTATAAACCTGCAACCGAGAGTGCATCCAATTGCGATTAACATAACATAATTGCTCACACTTGTAGGTGCTTCTAAATGATATTATATATCATCAAGAGGCTTTATACAAAAAATTGGATCGGGCCGCAGGCAAATGCGTAGAGGGCCGCATGTGGCTCGCGGGCCGCAAGTTTCACATGTCTGTGCTATATGTAGAGGGCCGCATGTGGCTCGCGGGCCGCAAGTTTCACATGTTTGTGCTATATGTAGAGGGCCGCATGTGGCTCGCGGGCCGCAAGTTTCACATGTCTGTGCTATATGTAGAGGGCCGCATGTGGCTCGCAGGCCGCAAGTTTCACATGTCTGTGCTATATGTAGAGGGCCGCATGTGGCTCGCGGGCCGCAAGTTTCACATGTCTGTGCTATATGTAGAGGGCCGCATGTGGCTCGCGGGCCGCAAGTTTCACATGTCTGTGCTATATGTAGAGGGCCGCATGTGGCTCGCGGGCCGCAAGTTTCACATGTCTGTGCTATATGTAGAGGGCCGCATGTGGCTCGCGGGCCGCAAGTTTCACATGTCTGTGCTATATGTAGAGGGCCGCATGTGGCTCGCGGGCCGCAAGTTTCACATGTCTGTGCTATATGTAGAGGGCCGCATGTGGCTCGCGGGCCGCAAGTTTCACATGTCTGTGCTATATGTAGAGGGCCGCATGTGGCTCGCGGGCCGCAAGTTTCACATGTCTGTGCTATATGTAGAGGGCCGCATGTGGCTCGCGGGCCGCAAGTTTCACATGTCTGTGCTATATGTAGAGGGCCGCATGTGGCTCGCGGGCCGCAAGTTTCACATGTCTGTGCTATATGATACTATTTTTAAAACATTTCAGGTATTACTATTACCTATATTATTATATTATTAGTATTAGTATTACCTAGGTTAAAATAAAAATTATAAAAATGAAATACGATTGGAATTGAGCATTCTCTGCTTTTATTTACGTCTTTGAAGCAGAAAACAGAGGAGTATGCAAAATAACATTGTGTCATTAAAAATAGATTTTAAACATTAATTAAAAAATTAATCACTTTTTTTTTCTTAAACTTATCATGTCCCATTGCTGGGCAAAGCGCTTTACGACCACAGTTTCCCAGTTTGGCTCGAATGCATCCGAATCGTTTCGCCATCTTTTTTCTCGCGTCATCTATCTTCGGGCACCTTGATATCTTTATTAATAAAGATAAAGATAAAGATTAATTTATTTGCTTCAACATAATGTGGGTTACAGTTGTAGGTCTTAAATATATTGAATGTTTCTATTATGTTCTACCTTAAAATTAGGCATGCAAATATTTAAAATTATTTTTGTATTACATACATAGTTAAAGTGTTTATAAAATTATAGAATTAAATGTCAATGTTTCAGATCGTCACCTAAGAAGTCATTAATATTATAGTAGCACTTACTTAATAATAATTGTTTTAATTTTGCTTTAAACAAAATCTTACTAGCATTTAAAAATGACTTAGGTATCTTATTATATATTTTAGGTGCCATACAGACTAAGCTTTTATGCAAAAGTGCAGTTTTGCAACTATACGTACAGAGTCTGTTGTTATCTCGTCTGTTACGCACAGCAACGTCAGCTATTTTTAAAAACAGATGACGGTTTTTTCTTACAAATAATGCAACTTCAAAAATGTATACTTAGTGACGGAAGTGAATGGATTTTATGCTTAATAAATAATGGTTTGCAACTGTCAGTCATAGTAGGTATGCCAAACATGGATCTTATAGTACGTTTTTGCACTTTAAGTGTTATATCCTTGTCAGTAAATCAATGGATCATTTAAAAATATAGCATTTATTTGTGTCAATACATATTATTTTTTGTCCTTGCTTTTTGGCATCGACTGTACCCACTGCATCTATGCATGTAGGCACAGTATCTGTACTTAGCACTTTGCGTGTCATCTGAAGAGCAAATTAGCGCTAGTAACTCTCGAAAGCTTTCTACTTCGCCAGGCTGTGTGACTAAAACATCTCTTGAGATGCATCTATCTATCTTAGCATTACATTGTTATACCTTGTAGTTAAATTATCGTGTTCTAAAACCAAACTCAAACTCCAGTAGAGAACTAAGCAGAATTTCAAATGATATTTCATAAATGATTTCTGACAGTTCTGAATGAAAAACTATTAAAAAAAAGCTCGAAAATTTAAACTCAGTTTTCGATCAGAGGAGCAAAGCCACGAGTAGAACTATCATTGATATCAGGTATGACAATTATCTTCTTTCGCACTAATTTTAGCAAATGCAACCAAACTCCTTTCTCAGCACTATATTTACTCGGATATTTAACTGTCAAAGACCTTCGTGCTTATTTATTTAACCAAACAAATGAAATACAAACATTATGTACTTTTATGTGCAAATTGTTTGCACAGTGTCCTAAACGTTTTCTGTGCCACTTTTTTGTTTCTTCGTACTTCGCTCTCAGACTGTACTTAAGAAATGGCTAGCTCACCTCATCTCATGCTACTGTGTCCAGCTGCCAAGGGAGGATCTGTTCTGAGCTTCTGTTGAGCGACTTCTACTACGACTCCGTAGCGACATTTTGGTCAAATATTATTTGATGAGTTTGAGAAATAAAGGTTAAAATTGATTAAGGCAACGTAGTCGAAACCTAAGCTATGTTCGCGATATTTTTGAATCTTTAATCTTTTTTTAACCGACTTTATCAAAAAGGAGGAGGTTCTCAATTCGTCGGATTCTTTTTTTTTATTTTTTTTATGTATGTTCACCGATTACTCGAAAACGGCTGAACTGAAAATTCTTTTTTTGTTTGAAAGGGTATACTTCACAGGTAAAATTTATATGGTTCACCATATAAATTTTATCAAAATCGGTCGAGCTGAAAAATAAACGAAAATCTAAAAATTGTATACATCGATGATGTTTTCATGTACTTTCATACCTCGCTGTCTCATTGGAGCGTTGCGTTTATTTGGCTTACCCATATTATAAATTATACAAAATACATCTACTTTCCACTAAAAATGTATTATAGGCTCAAATTTCATTCAATGAAGTCGGTTTCTTTTTAGTTTTTAAAACGTAATTATATTTATCAATGTCATAAAACTCATTGTGTAATTGGTTAGATAGGTACTACTCTTAGACAAACTCGTTTATGCATCAAATTCAAATAAAAGTTTGACGATCGAAGGCAGTGGTGGCAATTCGGTTGGTTCATTTCTAAAATTAGGAATTGTCTAAAATATATTTTAGTTAGTCATAGCATTTGTAAAACCTATTCGGTTGGTACCATCTAACTAAATTACGAACGCTTAATTAAATTAGATAAAATTAAATTTGGATAAGTTAGCAGAATAGCAAGTTTCATTTGACACTTCTAAACCTAATTTTAGCTGAAATTAGTTAGGTTGGTGCCAACAGAATTGAGGCCAGTGTAAAAAAAAAAATGTAAAAACGTAACTTTTATGATGGGACAGTACCTACGAGTAGAGTGCTGGGGTGACATTTATCTGAATATACTGGGTGAATATAAAGAAGAGCATTTTTTTAATTTTCAAACCGTCTAATGAGTCAATTAATTATGTATTCAATAAAATAAACGCCATGAATAAAATTAGGCGCTTTCGTTTACTCTGATTCCTTCTTGTAAGACCAATTTGTACCAACTTAACTAGCTGCATACTAATAAACATTTATGAGACTATTTAGTAGGTAGGTTTAATAAGTATAAATTTATATAAGTAAGAGGATTACGAGTACTTTGTATTACAATTGATCGAGGTGCTCACCTCCATTGAGATACTGTCAAAAACTCGTAATAAGCCTCATTACAAAAACATTCAATTTCAAATAGCGTAGGTAAGTAAGTAATTTAAGTAGGTACTAATAATTTCATTAAAAAACTCAACAATCAATGTTAAAACTTGCTTGAACTTTAAACGCTAATTGCTTTGACAATACAAAGGCGAAGGGAAAAAATCAATATTATGACTCAGCTGTTTCATGCGGATATCACCTCAGGTACCTACGCCAACTTTAATGCAAGTTGATGAGGTAAATACTGTCAGGAAAAATAAATACATCTTGTAGGGTCAAAAACGCCAACATGCGCGTCATTTACACGGTTCAATCATCCATGAGTTTCCGGCAGAAGTAGCAATAGGTTATGAGTACATAATTATACGTTCAAATACAAAATTATCGACTTGTCGTCATGTTCATACGACTGACCTGTCAGCTTAGTTGGTAGCTCTGCCTTCTGCCGCTGTAGGTCAGGGGTCTGATTACCTTCAAGAGTAAACATTTGTGTGATGAACATAGGTTTTTGTTCTGTGTCTGGTTGTTATAGAGTAGTATAAGTCTGTATTTAAAAGTATCTAAGTATCAGTCATCTACCATAATATAAGCTATGCTTATTTTGGTGTTGTGTGCATTGTGCACCAATATTATTCATATAATTTGATGCGACTTCTGAATGTGAAAGCTTCAGCTTAAATTTGATTGATACAAACCTACTGTTCCATAATTTGAAATTGATTGATGGTGTTCCAAATTTGAAATAAAGTGAATGTAAACTCTTTTTGTCTCTCAAGTATTTTTTCAAAGTGCTTCAAGTGTCAAAAATTACGAATAAAGTTCATTACCCATCCATCCATTACCAATGTCATTATAATCTAGAAAAGCTGTTTTGAAACATCTCTCTGCTCTGTAATTTGAGAAACACGGGTAGGTAATTACCATACGTTTACTCACTTATTATTTTGCCGATGAAGATAACGTCTCTGTTTCGATTCGTCTAGAGATTCTTCATTAGGGTGAGTTTAATCCGCGGTTTGCTTGATCCCGTTATCGCTCGCCAGGACTTTTAGCTAGCAAAGATGGCGCACAACTTAAAATATTTTAAGGTTTTTTGAGCGTTAGGGGACTACTTATATGCGGAGTCAGCGGGTGTAAGTAGTACTTACTCATACTTACTTAATTGCTCGGAACGTGCCGAACGTATCTAGTCACATCTCTCTGATCTCTGATCATCTCCACACATCATCACACAATTGAATAATGTCGTAATTTTGAGTAATTAGCGGATTGTCCGATAATTAGCGGACAGCCGACCGGAGTACCTATCTCTCCAGTCCGCTGAATACGCATCCTGCAGTTACGCTCCGTGAATTCGTGTTGTCATATCGTAGTTACCAGATATTTCTATTCCAACTGTTTACCAATTAGGCAGGTACCTATGTCTTTGTTTCTGACTTTGTCACACGCTGCAATTTGTTACAATAGTGTGATGGTTTTCTGGTAACATCCGTTGTGTAACTGAAGACAGTCAAAGGCTTCGAAAACACGCGAGCAACAATCTAGGCCACTTACATACCTATTAGATGACATACACGTACCTACTACTGTGTGCAGTTCAGTATAGGTACCTACCATATACCTACCTAGACGAATAATCAATCGCACATGGGTGGGTGGGTGTAAAATCTAGGAATGAACTGATATCTGATAATTTTAAATAGGTTAATAGGCTGCACTATCATTTAGGTCTATTTTGGTTTCCTTTTCAGATTTACAAATGCAGTATTATTTTATTGATTACTAGCTGCTGCCCGCGGCTTCGCACGCATGGTACCTTTATAAAAAGTAGCCTATGTACTTCTCCAAGATTCCATCTATCTGTGTACCAAAATTTATCAAAATCGGTTTAGCGGTATAGGCGTGAAAACGTAACAAATAGAAAGACAGATAGAGTTACTTTCGCATTTATAATATTAGTAGGGATTATATTATTTTTAAATGTATCTAATACATAGGCACATAATACAAAATTGAAAAATACCTAACGATATAAAAATTACTATGTAGACTGTCAGCCCGCGACAACGGTTATTGCAACATAATAGGAATATTACGTGAAAAATACCCGTTAACACTATCAAAATGAAATATAATCGTCTAATCGCGTACGTTAAAAAAACTTAACTCTGTGACGCGGGTTCAAGTATCTAAGGACAAGAGGAGGTTAAACAATTCAAAAATAAACCAGAATTAAAACTAAGGAAAAAATTATGAAAATAGATGAATGCATTTTAAACTAAACTAGTTTCAAGTTGCGGAATGGTTTATATAAGGGTGTGTGAGGGTATGTGGATTCTATGTTTACCCCCAATTCTAATAATCACAGTGTGTGTAATATGTGCGTGTATGTATTAGAACGTAGGAGCTTTTGATCTCAATAAAGCTTCAGCTTCACCGTAAGTAAGTGCTCATATAAAAAATTACAGAAGGCATTACATTACAAGCATTACAACATTACGACATTACGACACGGCCTACCCGAGCAGGCTATCATTGTTCTATGACAGGATGTTGTGACTGGTTGGTAAAGGTGATTTCTGTGAGCACGTAGGATGATATGATACTCAAGTTGAAACAAACGATTTACGGACGGTAAACTTCGCTCAACTTATAAAGTTCATTAGCAGGCAACAGTTTTGTGCTACTAAATCTTTAGAAAAACTCGCTGGGCTCTTTCTAGCTCAGTATCTTAGTCTTTGGTGCACCTCCCCAAGTGGCTGTGCAATAAGGCACTATGGATTGAGTTAGCGTGATGTAAACTGATTTTAATGTAGATGAATCAGCACTAGATCTAAGTTTTTTTATAAATGTACAGAAGCTTTCTAATTTTGGATATAGTTGCTGAGATTTGCGGCTTTCACCTTCCAAAGTTTATTTCAGAACAAAACGCAAACTTAGATTTAACATTATAGATATCTAAGGATTTTCAAAGTATTGAATGAAATGCTGACATAAATCTTTCGGAAATTTTGTTATGAGTTTTGTTATGAAATAAGGCACTCAATAAATTGCATTTTCTGACAGTAGGTAACTAATTAAACTAATATGACCTTCTTGAATTTCGAAACGCGAATGAGGAATCTCTAATATATAAATACTTAGGTTGTCTTAGGATTTCAATAACGTAAAGGCCTTTACGAAATTATTTTCGTAAATGATCATAACTTTCAACAATTTATTTGTGTCAATGGAAACTTCTAGGTAAGTATAGTTTAAGGACCTCGAGAAAATATAATATTTGTGAATGTTTAGATATTTGCAATGGATGTTTATAATGTTTAGGCCCTCGTAACTGACTTCCGATGCCTTTATTGTGGCCACATGGGGTTGGCCAATTTATTTTATGTAGGTTTCACGCGTGTGAAGTCGCGGTCAGGAGCCAGCTAGGCCTAGCACATACTAGCGAATTAATTCACGTGGTTTAACCTGCGTCTATTCTAAGTCAATTTTAAAGTCATTTTCAACGGTTTTATCCGCTGGTGCATACACCTATGTTTGTTGCCATGTTCAACAGAATAGCGCCTACTTATAAGCACTAGGCCTTACTTATAAGCACCAACAAGGAAAAGATCACTGTATCCGACACCATGTAGTTACTATGGGTAGGTCAGGGAATGAATATTTATCACTGCCATTATCATCTCTAACTGCACCCACACGTAACCAATTAATCTCCAAGTAAAATCATTGTTCATTGACGGCCGAAACATCTAGATTTTGTAAGAAGCGACGACCGTCACATTACTGTCGTAGTAGTCAAAGCAATCTATAGGCAGACGTCAATAAATCATTAATGATTCAATGTAGCCGACAAACTATTGTATAAACGCTGCGATATATTATAGAAACGGGCAGACAGTCTGGCCCAGTTTATTCGCGAGCATAACAATATTTTGAGCATAATGAAGTCTTTTATAAGGGTCTGACATGGAAAAACCATATTGTTTTGGTATTTATAGAGTATTATCTTTTAATTTATTCCCGACAGTCAGGGCAACACCCGAAGCATCCAGGGGGCCAACCGTGGTAATTTTGAACATTCAAACCAAAGCTAAACCAAATCTAAACCAAATTCAAAACGTTATTTTTTACATATTTCGTAGCTCGCTAATCACTTTAACGGAAACGATTTAGGTTTAATTTGGATTATACATCGATCAAACGTTGCGGGATCGCGTTATTTTTGACAGTGCTTTCAAACCAACGTTTTTGATTTAGTACATCCTAGTAGTCTGTGCATAGAGTAATAGTTCTATATAAATTTGTTCGATTGGTGAAATCAACGATTAAATTGTTTAGGAAAAATAGCGCGGTACCATTTTGACATTCAGATTAGCCATATCCAAATCATTGCCAAAACCAATCCGATCAATGGCAATTACGTTGTCAAATAGCGCGATCGCCCTACAGTTATTGCAACTGAACCGGTGACGGAGCCGATGATACCCATTAACTAGGTACTATAATAATATGAATTCTGATCGTGAAAGTTTAAAAAATACTAAGAACAGACAATTCTTTATCTCCACATTAGCTACGAGTTATTAAATAATTAAGAGTTAAACGGTAAGAAAGATGGCGTGACATTTATGTCAAAGAAATAAGATTTAAAATAAATGATTTACGACTCTTCTTATGTCATATGGACTCGACTTATGTAAATTTTTAGAAGCAGGAACTTATGTAAAATAAGTGTAGAAGTTATCTACTCAAGGCCTATTACGCACTAGATATTAAACCGCGGCGATTTTTTTCGCGCTTTTCAGTGGAACATGTAAATGTATGTAAATGTAAACAAAGTAGTAGTGGAAAATTCCGAGAGTGCCAGCGGGGCCAGCTGGTAAATTGAAAAAAAAATATGAAAAATTAAAAATAAACGCTTTTATGTAGATGTTGGAAAATCTGTTATAAATGTACAGTATAAATGTAAGTAGGTGAATGATTTCACTTTCAAAACTTTCGTCAGTTGTACTATATACATTTTGATAAAGACGGTCTTTACTCACGTATTATTTTGTCGATGGAGGCACCGACACTGTTTCGATTCATCTAGAGAATCTTCATCAGGGTGAGTTTGATCCGCGGCCCGTTCGTTGCCGCCCGAGTGAACTCGAGCGGTAACGAGCGATGATGGTTCTCTAGATTAATCGAAACAGTGACAAAATAATACGTGAGTAAAGCCCGTGTTTATCAAAATGTGTAGGTAAATAATGATAACTGCAGCACTTGTTAAACTGTGTCGCAGCTATCAGCGCCCACCTCCAAACGTAAACCAAAAATGTACTCGTATTAGTTCCATTAGTTCAATCTTACAAGGTACCTATAGCATAACACGCACTGCAAATTATTTCGCGCTAATCTGTGGAATATAAAATCAAACGTCAAATCAAACGTTAAAATCAAAGATGCAAGCATAACGGAAAAACTGCCTTGAAAATGACATACTTCAGATTGGACCGGTTTAATCCGCGCGGATTGATTCTTTAGGGCGTGCTAGCCCTAAAAGAGAAAAAAACAGTACTGCATTAAAGCTTATCATTCCTGGTTGGAAGTAAAAAACAGTAATTTTATTCTAAATAATACAGTTACGGATAGTTGACCGCAAGATACCGTTACAAAACAGTTTGAAAAATGAGTTAAAACGCTAGTGGTACTAGTGGCTGACCGCGCGACTACGCTCGCCTTTTATTTTATTTTATTTGGGAGAACAAAGAGAACTTTACAATATTACTAAATAATAATTTTTGATGTTTTTAAATTTTGTTTTATATTCTTTTATTTTTATTAAGTAAGAAACTCTGATGATTGTAATTATTATATTTGGTTAGTGAGCATGTGCCTCTTTTTATGAAGGTACGATAAATAGTGTTCTCATCTTTGACTACAATGTTTCGATCAGTGAAAACCTGTAATTAGCTCTCTGTTTCTTTTTTATTATATTGTTTTTTAGCTGTTGGTTTTCCAAATATATATAAATAAATAATAGAATAATACATAAGTAATCCAACGAAGTCTCCATTAATTTTACAAACTTACATGTATTTAATTTACTTATCATATATTTAATTACAGCACACAAGATGCAGAGATTTTGAAATTGGTTAAGACTCTAAAAAAATACCTCTTTGGATATTGAATAACAGTCATAGATAAAAAAAAGAATTTAAATTCTTGAAATATAAATATATATTAGTTGAAAATTTACACAGCAACATCTCGCTAGCCCCAAACAAAGACTTAAGATATCGAATAAAATAATTATATAATTCTAATTCTACATAACGAAATGCTATAATAATATTATTTTATATCTCATGTCCTAGTTCTTAAGTTTCAAAGTGATCCTTGTGATTGTATTGAATAAAATATTATTGACTTTGACTTGACTTTGACTATTGTATGCCCAAGATGGGTAACTGTTGATGTTACCCATCTTGGACATGAAGCATAATTACCCATCGAAGGGAATAATGATTAAAAAATCTCCACCTTTGTACCTACATACACAGTGAAACAATAAAGTTTATTCTATTCTATTCTAAATACCTGATACACTTTATAACACCCATTAACTATGTTCATCACACAAACATGTTTGTCCTGATGGGAATCGAACCCACAACCACGCAGGTGGGAGACCAACTAAGCTCTGAAGCCAGTCTGATATCTATACTTGGAAAGTAATTTATCTTAAGTTTCTATTAGTAATTTTGCCTCTAACAAAATAAATGCTTAACCCTTTATCATTCACTAGCTGTTGCTCGCGACTCCGTCCGCATTTTTATTACAGGAATTGTTGTTTAAAACCCTCCCCAGGATGCAATTTATCTCCTTGCCAAATTTTATTGATAGGTTTCAAACCAATCTCACCCACAAACATTCACGCCCCTATTTTACTTTTCCTATTTTACGTTTACGTTTCCATACAAACATTCACGCCCCTATTTTACTTTTCCTATTTTACGTTTACGTTTCCATACAAACATTCACGCCCCTATTTTACTTTTCCTATTTTACGTTTACGTTTCCATACAAACATTCACGCCCCTATTTTACTTTTCCTATTTTACGTTTACGTTTCCATACAAACATTCACGCCCCTATTTTACTTTTCCTATTTTACGTTTACGTTTCCATACAAACATTCACGCCCCTATTTTACTTTTCCTATTTTACGTTTACGTTTCCATACAAACATTCACGCCCCTATTTTACTTTTCCTATTTTACGTTTACGTTTCCATACAAACATTCACGCCCCTATTTTACTTTTCCTATTTTACGTTTACGTTTCCATACAAACATTCACGCCCCTATTTTACTTTTCCTATTTCCTTTATGACAGTTATTTTGAAAAATCCTGAAAGACGTGCCCATTTATTTTGCATTTTATTTATGCATATCAAGTTTCAAGCAAACCGCAATACGCGTAAAAAAGTATCTTACATTCGTTTTCACCCCTTTTCATCCTCTTAGGGGTAGAATTCAAAAAAATCCCGCCTTAGTGGGTGGTTTTGCTGTAAAAGAAAGTTACTTTCCAAATTTCAGCTTTCTAGCTTTTATGCGATTATGAATCAGTCAGTCAGTCAGGTTAAGCTCTTTTATGTAGTGCCTAATGTCAATGAATAAAGTTGGCAACAGATTAAAACAACACATTAGTTAAATAGGGTTTATAAGACTTAGACATAAAGCTAAGACTAATTGGCTTACCCAAAAAATGTTTTTGCTCGAGTTCATGCAAGCGGGTCTTCAAAAGTAGGTCAAAACGATAACTCTACATAAATTATGGGTTGTCAAATGATAGGGTCGATCTCTGACCATAGCATAGATATTGTGTAGTAAGCTACCTACTCTATCATTTATGAAATATGTTGAGAAACTTCTGTCCAAGAGGTACAAGACCGAGACCATCGCGCAGGCAAATGCTTGGTTAAGATATAATAATAAATATGGTGGACTTTAAACACAAAACCATATACTGGCCTCTTTGCTCAGTTGATAGTTACTATCAACTGAGCTACTATAGCTACTGTAGCTATGCCTCTACGTTGGTTGGGGGTTCGATTCCCATTCGGCACAAATTTCGGCAAAACAGTGGGCTAATCATAATCGCAATCGTATTGCATGAAACCAACTTAAGTGTTCATAGTTTCAAATAATATGGCTGCAACTTGTCAAAATGGGCTTCAAGTGTGTTTGAAACCAATTTACCATGATTATGTGTACCATGATGCATGCGCCATGATCACGAGATAAACCGTTGAGATTAGTTCATCTCGTGATCACGGCGCATGCAACTGTGCCGAAATGTCGGGAACCAGTAAAACTCACATAATCATATAATCTTTTTGAGTGAAAATTATTTTAATAACCATAATAGTTTCAAAAAATGACGTACCTATTATTACAATCGTCCTACCTTCTTTCTGGGCAATCGGGTAAGAAATCGAATTGATTAAATACTCATGTACTTTTAATCAGTTGAGCTATCTATAAATCGTTTTAAACGGTCCTTAGATATAGCTAAACTGTTTCACATGTATTTTATACTAGCTGCTGCCCGCGGCTTCGCACGCGTGGTACCTATCTAAAAAGTAGCCTATGTCCTTCTCCAAGGTCGAGAAGTAGGGATTATTCTATTCATTTCAGTAATTATTTCTGTAAATAAAAGCATTTAAGTATGTTCTTTTGATTACAAATTATGAAAAACTGGTTGGTTAGATACTATAAAGTTACCGTTAGACACCTTTCATGTTTAAAATATTTACACAGCACAATTTATCTCATGAATGAAACATACCGTTAGTTTTATTGTGTGGTTTTATAGCTAACCTACCAACTGCTCAGAACAAAACATAGCTCACTTCGAGTATTGACAGTTCTGAGGTCAAAAGCTGTCAAAATAAATTGAAACAAAAAAAACTCGGTCTTCTACTTGTAATTTTTTGAATGTTATTAAGGTTTGTAATCAGGCAGCAAATCTAATTCTCAATTACAGCCTAAAACCAGTTTTAGCGTTTTATGGGCTTTAGCTCAACTTTTTTGATATATTAAGGTCCTTGATCTTGCCTGACGTCAATAACAAAAACGTGAAAAACAAAAAATAAAGTCATATAAGTTCTAAATTATATCTAGCTGCCCGCGGCCTCCCACGCGTTGTAGTTACATAAAAAGTAGCCGTAGTAGGTATTTCCGTCTCGAAGAGGTCACCTAAATCCTAGTTTTTGGTGACCTCTTTGCTGTTCTGCGAACCTAGTACCTACTATTTGATATACATCAAGGAGCTTGTTGGAGGATCAAAGGATCAAATGAGACTTTTTGCACAAGCAAAAAGTCACATTTGATCCAGTAGTTGCGGGCAATGGAACAAATGAGACTTATTCCCATTTGCTCTCATTTGTTTAATTAATGGTACTTGAAATGGGTCTAATACGAATGATCGATCTATATCGTTGCAATATAAAAGGTTGAAAATGTAATCTGGCTCACTGATCCTGATGTTCATGTAATTTACAACTTTGGCTGGCCTCATAGCTCACTTAGTAGCAACTCTGCATTCTGCGTCATTCCTCTAGGACAAACATTTGTCTGATGATAATGATGTTTGTTCTCTATCTGCTTGTTAAAAGAGTATTAGTATGTATTACGAGTGTTTAAGTATTCTATCAGTCCCATATTCCATCTATGCTTAGATTAAGACTTGATGGTGCTGTGTTATGTGTCCAGGAATCTATATAATCGTGAAGCAAAAATGTGTACCCCTTTTTACAAAAATTGCGTGGACGGAGGAGTATGAAATTTCGCACACATATAGTTTAAATAGAGAAGGACTGCAGAATGCTAATATTTTTTTTAAATAATGCATAAAAAATACATTAATTATTAGTTAATTATGGTCGAATTTCGACCAGTGGGCGACTACTAGTGAGTATTTATTATTATAAAAGTTTTTCAGTCAGAATTGACAATTTATATATCTATGATAGGTAAGATTATCGATTAAGGCGTGACCTTGCGGCAATATTTAATATCAAAATGTTATATTCTGATGACTTAAGACCCAAAATGAATTCGACACTCAACATTCTTTGGGGTGATATATATAGATTATTTGTCCTCCAATTTTATATTTTGTATATTATGATCAATTATTGAGTTTAGTTCAGAAATAGAAGCTTTCAAAGCTTGACCGACCAATATTTAGTTAGTAAATAAGTTAATAAGTATTTAGTGACTATGTACATACACCATCGGTATTGATGGGACGACCTTCATCGTACGGCCGCAGTTTGTGCAATACGGTTGCATTCACCATTGCGACACTAGTGTGAGCGAGTAGGACTATGGGAGTGGAGCTACGACTCGTTTGTACCTTGCACTCTGTACCATGACCTTAGGGACTGCTGTGCTTTTTTATAATATAAGGAAGCAAACAAGTATTATTCTATGGTGGTCACCCACTGGTCGATATTCGACCATTATAAATTATAATTAATGTATTTTTTATGAATAATTTCAAAAAAATATTAGCATTCTGCACTCCTTCTCTATATTAACAATATGTGTGCGAAATTTTATACTCCTCTATCCGCGCACTTTTCGTAAAAACTTTGTAAGTACCCCACTTACAAAGTTTTTGCTTCACGTATTAATATAAATGATGCTGTGTGAAATGTTCGACATTATTATTATTAAAAACAGGTTTACGGCCCGCTTAATGATAAGCCGTTAACGTCACCTATAGAAATCTGCAACCCCAGAAGGATTTTGCTGATGTGTAGTCTGCCCTCAAGGTCACTTCTATGTATGTTGCTTAAATAGATTCATGTTATAGGTCGGCAAAAAACTTAGAAGGAAGATCATTCTAGATTCCAGACGGCCGAATTTCGAGCGTAGAATGAAACACGTAAGGCAAATCTTTCGGTTCGATCAGCTACTACGTTCAGCTTTATCTAATTGTGCAAAAATAAAGCCGAAAATCAATAAATCAGTTTAGTGGCAAACTCCACAGTTTGTAGCAACAAAACAACTGATTAAAGTATTTTATTTGAACTGCATGCTCATAAACATAATGCACGGAATCAAATTATACATTCATCAGCCAAAAACATCTATGGCTATATTTAATTTATAGATAAATTTTAGATTTTATGCTAATACATAAATACTTGTTTCAAAAGAGATAATCAATCATTAGAATGAAGCTGAAGTTTTATAACCCTCGGTTTTACATCAATTAATACCTACCTATAAATCATGAATACTGCTTATTTGCTGCTTATTTTTTAATTTGAAAATGTTTGTATTTTGTAAGCGAATAATTTTGTGATTAATCATGTTTTTATATGTTGAAATACAATTGCAAATATATGTCATTTGCGTTACACACAATCAAATTAATGCATTTTGCGGTAGACAATAATCAGAACTAGTGGTCGCCCAGTGGTCGAAATTCGACCATAATTAAATTAAATTTAAAAAAAAACATTAGCTTTCTGCACTCCTCTATATAAACTATAAGTGTGCGAAATATCGTACTCCTCCGTCCGCGCAATTTTCGCAAAAAGGGGTGCAAAGTTTTTCAAATGCTTAAAAAATTTCATTATTTACAGCTTACAGGAAGCTTTTTACTATAGTGAAAATTGCAATTAAATGGTCTATTAATAAATAGAATATAACTTATTTTCCGTTTAGTTCCAGTAAAAATAATGTTTCTAATTATATTTCCTTGTTACAGGTTACAAACAAATCTGACCAAAAAGTGATGAACAGTGCATAAAAAATTTAAAAAATCTAAACATGTCAGTAGAAACGCAGGAATACATAAACGGGATGAGACCTGGTCCACTCACGCGGGAGATCCCTGAATGCATGAGGGACAAGTACACCGTGGTGCAAACGATTATAGACCTTATAGTGTTTGTCATTGCGGGCATAGGATATGTGATTCAGTCTGTTTGGAGGACGATAGTGGGGGTGAAGAAGAGGGACCTGAAGGGTGGTGTTGCGGTGGTGACGGGGGGTGGTGGGGGGCTCGGCAGCCTCATCGCGCTGAGGCTGGCGAGGCTCGGGTGTACAGTGGTGCTCTGGGACATCAATAAACAAGGTTAGTAAAGTTTTTTTTACTTTTTATTTTTATTAAAATGTACAGAATAGAACTGATGGGGAATAAAAGCTTTCGAATGGCGACCAAGGACAGGAAAACGAAGCGTAGGGCGACCACCCACCCGATGGACTGATGACATGGTAAAGATCGCGGGAAATGGGTGGGTGAAGAGGGCTCAAAATCGTTCTTCCTGGAAATCAATATAGGCCTGTGTTCAACAGTGGGCTTCAAGGAGCTGATATGATGATGATGATAGAATAATATAGAGTTGAGCTCAAGAAAGTTTAATTCGATCAATAGATGTCAACTAATTTTGGTCACTGTCTGAAGGCATCGTCCCTAAGATACTGGCGGCATTGCCACGTTGAACAATGTTAATATGCTGGGCCAGATAGGAGCCAGCTCGGTCACGTGATGTTTCTACCAGACGCCGTGAAATAATTTTGAAAATACAGATTTTTGATAAACCTTTCTCTACGCAAAAGTTCTGAACAATCTAAAAATCTGATTATTATAAAACGACTTTTACTATATTAATCGTTAAGTTAAGAGCTAACTCAGATTTAGATTAAGCGTAGATTTTTAGATATTCCTTAGGTATCGATGAAAAACTGCCAAAAATCGAAATAAGCAGTTCTTGATTTGATATTTTTTCCTAAATAAATACGGGCCTTACCATTTAAAAATAATTCTTGATATTAAAATCTTCTTATAGTGTCACAAGTTATTTAAAACCAGTTTGGTGAATGGATTAAAGTGCGACTTAGAGGCGAAACAACATCGTGAAGAAACCATAAAAGAACATGTGCAAGAAAATAAATAATAATTATAATAATAACGTTTTCAAAACTAAAAAGACAACCGACTTCATGCATATAAAAAATGTCATCGATGTATACAATTTTTAGATGTTTGTTGATTTTTTAAAACCGCTCGACTGTTTTCGATAAAATTTTAATAGGACCGACCACTTGGGAAGCATACCCTTTGAAACATAAAAATAAATTTGAAATCGGTTCAAGTGTCTTTCTGTAGATAATAAATAGGTGAACATACATACATACAAAAAAAAGATTCCAACGAATTAAGAACCTCCTTTTTTTTTTCTCGAACTCTGACCATCTCGGTCAACTAGAAACTAAAATGAATAATAAAGATGTACAAAAAAAAATTACTTATATACCAGTTACCACTGATCGTTTAGATTAGACTTTAGAGAAAGTAAGATTGAACTTGGATACCAACTTGCCTTTTTTGTTGTATAATGATGATAATCCAAATGATTTATACAATACATTTTTCACTGAATTTAATAAAGTATTCAGTTCCATTTTCACATCCAAAACTATTGTGGTCTCTGGCAGTTCAACATTTTGTGAGTGGGTAACAGCAGGTATTCATAAGAGTAGGCGTACCTTGTATGAATTGTACAGTGAAAAACGGTATAGCTTTAGTGAAGAGTTTAAAGAAAAAGTAAAAAATTACTCAAAAACCTTTAAAAATGTTGGTCGCTTTGCTAAATCTCAGTATTTAAGTTCAAAAATTAAAAACAGTCAAGATAAAATAAAAGCAGCTTAAAAAATAATTAATAATGAGAGCGGAAAATCCCAAAACTCATAATAGTGTAATAAATTTAAATATCAACAATAATATCATTAAGCAAGATATAGATGTAGCAAAGGCATTTGAAACTTTTTTTACTGATATTCCAGTCTCCACTACAAAGTCTTTAAACTCTTCTCATGTAATAGCAGAATCATTGTTAAAAGATAGTTTACCTGAATGTGTCACACAATTTTACTTTGAACATGTGGACAAAAACGATATTATCAAGGCATTCAAAATGATTAATGTAAAAAAGACCACTGATCTCTGGGGCATTTCTGTCATTGTTATAAAACCACTAATTGACATTATTGCACCAGATCTAGCTTTCATATTTAATCAATGTATTGACAGTGGAGTATTTCCTGATTTAATGAAACATAGCAAGATCATACCTCTATTCAAATCAGGTAGTTATTCCGATCCTAGTAACTTTAGACCTATATCAGTACTTCCTACATTTAGTAAAATATTTGAAAAACTTATACAAAATCAATTACAACGGCATTTTAATACCAACAATTTATTAAACAGTAAACAATTCGGATTTACAAAGGGACGCTCAACGACTCATGCCGGTGTTGAGTTAATATCACATATTTTTGATATCTGGGAGGAATCACGCGATGCCTTAGGTATTTTTTGTGATCTGTCGAAAGCTTTTGATTGCGTTCACCATGAAACTCTAATCAGCAAACTACATCACTATGGTTGTAAGGGAGTTTCACTTAAGCTTCTCACATCCTACTTAAGTGACCGAACACAACGAGTAGATGTAAATGGAAAGCGTTCTCCGGGGTCAATGGTAAAAATGGGTGTACCACAAGGATCAATACTCGGGCCATTCTTGTTTTTAATTATGTAAAATTAAATGATCTACCTAAACTTGTAAAGGATGATCACGAGATTGTACTGTTTGCTGATGACACGTCACTTTTATTTAAATTAAAGCGACGACTTACTAATCTTGACGATGTAAACAATGCAATCTCTAAAGTTGTAACATGGTTAAATGTAATCAACTTATTACTTAACGAGAAAAAAACGAAATGCATTCGTTTTATACTGCCCAATGTTAAACAGGTGAAAGCTAATTTAAAAATTAAAACCCAAAAGATAGATCTCGTCGACACCACAGTGTTCTTAGGCATTACTTTAGATAATAAGCTTCAATGGGGCCCGCACATAGATAAATTGTCGAAGAGACTCAGCTCTGCGGCATACGCTGTTAAAAAGATCCGTCATTTTACCGACGTAGATACTGCTAGACTCGTTTACTTCAGCTACTTTCATAGCATTATGTCTTATGGCATTTTGTTGTGGGGGAGTGCTGCTGATATTAACACCATATTTGTGTAGCAGAAGAGGACTGTTCGTGCAATTTATAACATGGGCCCCAGAGAACCACTTAGAGATAAGTTTAAAGAAATTAATATTATGACACTGCCTTGTCAGTATATATACGAAAATTTAATGTATGTGCACAAAAATGTTCATTTATTCAAAAAAATTGCGATAATCATAGTACCTATTAACACTAGAAATAAAGATAAACTCGCTGTTCCTACTCTTAGGCTCGCTAAAGTTAATAAGTCTTTTATAGGGCAATGTGTACGCTTCTATAACAAGGTCCCAAGCGACGTGTTAAATTTGTCGATTGGCAAATTTAAAAACTTAATTAAAAAGAAACTGTCTATTAAAGCATATTATAAAATATCTGATTATTTAGATGACAAAAAAGCATGGGATGAATCTGCTCCAACTCGACTCGGCATCCGTAACAAAATTGTCAAGGACCATACAAAAAAGTGTTAAGACCAGACAAGGTTCTTGTCGGATTCTTCTTGAACTGGGGTTAGGAGGAACCGGCACCTAGATTCACTAACATGTAAGAAGACGATTCTAAGTGGTCCTTGTGATTGTATTGAATAAAGTGATATTGAATTGAATTGAGTTTAATTTAATTTTTGAAGTCGGCTAAAAAATAATTCAATTCCTAAGCCAGTGCTGGAAGGATAGGTAAGTAAAAACATCTACCCACTCGAACAGTCGTATGTAATCAGCTGGTTTCATTGGTTAAGTCGTAAAAACAAGGGCAGCCTCGAAATTACGTGCTTATTTTTCCGCTGTTGTGACAGACAGAGCCCAACAAACTAGTCGATAATATCTCCAAGTCTATCAAGTCATTTAACAATCTCTTTCAGTCTTTAGACTCTTTAGAGAGTAACTTATATAATGACATATTTAGCTATCGTGGATATACGAATCTAAAATTTTCACTCCAAACGGCATATTTACATAATAATAGATAATAATGCCGGACATTTCACACAGCATCATCTGGCCCCAAAGTAAGCAGAGCTTGTGTTATGGGTACCACAAGACTGATATACTACTTATATACTTATTTTTTTGTAAATACATACATATTATACATAGAAACACCCAGACCCGAGACAAATACTTGCAGTTTATCTAAACATTTGTCTCGAGGCGGGAATAGAACCCGCAACCTTCTGCGTCTCAGCCGCGCTTTGGCCAACTGCATCACAGAGGTCGTCAAACATTTACATATTATATGAGTTTTTCTGCTTCCCGATATAAAATACTGAGAAAGAGGGTAGGTACTTAGACCGTTTCGTCTGCCAATAAACATCGAGCACAGACTTCACTTAATCTCGTGATGGTGCATGCAATTGTGCTGAAATATCGGGAAGCAGAAAAAGTAATATATTATATCCCGTTTTAAGGGAAAATTATGTTCAAAACCATTATAGTTTTTAGAAGTTGTAAGTATGTATCTTTTTCTTATCCGGTAAATTTATATGTACACATAATTTCATTATAAATCACTTATAACCATCACCCTTTTTAAGCTACGTTCAGTAAAATCCAAGGTTATCTGGCAAATATCGCTACATAGCGATAAGACCGCCCATTGTACTACCGACTAGCAAAACATTAATATTTATTTCAACTAGTCCAATTTGTGTGTGCAATAAAGTATTTTCTATCTATCTATCTATAGATGGCAATCGATTTAAACAACTCTGTAACCATAGTGTTTGATTATAAGGTTATGCCCTAGAGATAATAATAGGCTGATACAATTAATTAGCTAAGATGTGTTTATAAGATAGAGCCCTAATATTTTAGTCAAACCATAGCCTTCTAACCAATAATCACATAATGAGGTAGCGTGGCGCTTAAATATGCTGTGTCTTTGTCATTCTAATGTCAAAGAATAGAGATGGCAACATATTTAAACAATTAATTAGCTGATTTAAGAATTAAGTGTGTTTTAAGAAATAGACCCTAAGTCGAAAACGTTGGGCTCTTCTTTTTCTAGTTATGGCGTCTGTGGTTGCGTTTTCTATAATTACGCTAATGTCAATGTCAACGAGATTGAATTCTGTAAAACAGTAGGTAAGTAAGCAAACATTGCGCTCTTATTTTATTTATTTATCTCGAGTTATTTCGAGTTTTATTAGTTTCGAGTTTTGATAATTTTATTCAAATAAAGCTAGAGTTAATGACTCGGGTGTTTATAATTGCTATAAAAGTTTTATGTTTCATTGCGATTCAAGCAAATATTTGGATTCCGATTGAAACCAATGGAAACCGATTTGGAAAATTATTTATTTGTCTTAAAATTTGACCTCCTGGGTGTACTTCCCAGGATGTCCCACTAAAATTTTAGTGAAATTGGTCGAGCGGTTTTTAAAAAATCAACAAAAATCTAAAAATTGTATACATCGATGATATTTTTATACCTATTCAATGACAATGGCTTAACATAATCACTAGATACATAGTATAAAACAAAGTCGCTTCCCGCTGTCTGTCTGTCCCTATATATGCTTAGATCTTCAAAACTAAGCAACAGATTTTGATACGGTTTTTTTAATAGATAGAGTGATTCAAGAGGAAGGTTTATTTGTATAATACATACATAATATAGTAGAGAAACACTGATTATTTTAGAGATTAGCGTATATGGGTTCATCGTATTAGAACTACTGAACAACAGTAACGCGTGGCCAGGTCAGCTAGTATTAAGATAAACGTAACCAGAAAACAAAAAGCCTTAATTATAAAGTGTATGGGTATGAATGTGTGTGTGTATATATGTGGGCTACAATCTATTCGTAATTATATTGTTCACGTGGATTTGAAACAGATTAAACTTGACGTTTGTTCCAGGTAAGTTATAATTACTTTCAAAGTTACCAACTCTTAGCCCGGCGGAGTATATTACAACACGCATATTTTTACCACATTCCGATGTCATTCATGGTCTGCTCTCTATTTAGTTTAGAGGCTGGTTACCTTACTTCATCGTCGTGTTGGCTAAATATTACGACCTTCAACCTGTGCTGTAGAGAGGTTATACTCATTATTTCATCTATAGCCTATATGTTATGTTATTATTTTACTAGCTTCCGCCCGTGGGTTCGCACGCGTGGTACCTATAATTTTGATATAGAGATAGATGGGTCCTTGGAAAAGGATATAGGCTACTTTTTATGTAGGTACCACGCGTGCGAAGCCGCGGGCAGCAGCTAGTATTTTATTTATTAAATACATAAGATACTTTGTAACACCTAGATACAAAACATACACCTATGTCCATCACTTGGAGGAATCGAACCCTCAACCTACAGCGCAAAAGGCAGAGCTACCAACCAACTAAGCTGACAGGCCATTACAACACCATAAATCAGTTTCAAATTGTGGAATAGGAGGGCCTTTTCTAGCGATTACTGATAATCCGTTTAAATACGAAAGCTTCCTTTCGTATTTGAACGGTAAAATTAAGATCCAGAACCAAGCATAGATTTTTTGATATTCAGTTCTCAATCGTTACGTTCTGAGATACGGGCTGCGTGCTCAGAATACTTCAGCATTGCCTGGTTCTATGGGAAAACTAATATCCGAAATAGACAGCTTTCCGTTTATTTAGGTTTAGGTTATAAAACCTTGTTTAACAAAATTATCCAGTGAGTTATTTAAGTGATAGGTTTAAAGTTTTTTAAACTTACGCGATCAGAACACATTATTATAAATATTTACGGGTATTTATCGCGTTTATTTACCTATTTTTCCCGACGTTTCGATAGGTTTTCAGTCATGGTCACGGGATGACTGGCGTGACCATGATAGAGTGGTAACCTGTCGAAACGTCGGGAAAAATAGGTAAATAAACGCGATAAATACCCGTAAATATTTATAATAAAGTAATAGGTTTGTTTACATTCCAATAATAGGTAGGTAGTAAATTTTTTTTTAAGTGATAACTTCTTATGGGAGGTTAAACCGCTTACCTCTCCTTCTCTTCCTCATCTCTCACTCTAACCCACAGCACTAGTTAGATTAGTTTAAGTTATCACTTCTGTCGGGCGTCCCGAGACGCACATGGTTTTTTAACTTAATAGGTACATTTATTTATAGAAATGTAACAGAATAATATACATACAATAATATAAATTACATGTGAAACAGTTGAGCTGTCAGACACTGGTTGTTCATTCTCTAACATGGCTCTATCGTTATAAAATTAGAACGGCATATACAGGCTAATTTGTATTTTGCAAATTTCAAGCCATATATGTAACTCACCTGACGACAAACGTGTTATTGGGTATCACAATGCAACATTCAAAGACAACAATTGTGGTTTCCATGTATGAGGGTACTGTGCGTCACATTTCTATAGCTATTGTTGTATGCGTTCTGTACAAACACAGCTAAAACCACTACTTACATAGTTCAAACATACCTTCTCACACATCTTTCCATACATGGATACACGCATTTACATACCTACCTACTAGCTTCTGCCCGCGGCTTCGCAGGCGTGAAATATATGAAAAGAGTAGCCTATGTACACTGATCGTGATCACACAGGATCTTTGTACCTCGGAAGGTGGCTGCAAGTAGCTGCGCAGAACCCATTTTTGGGTCAAACTGGAGGCACGCAAGGGGTGCGGAGGAGGCTAGGAATGTGGCTCTTCAACAATGAACAAGAATCTAAAAATTACCCATTAATGGAACTATTTTTAATCGATAATCGTAAATTTTAAATACGCAAGGTACAATAATTGATGCTAATAAAGGTTTTTGAAAACTAAGTAAATAGCAGCAGGTTAGTAAAATCTATCTACATATTTAGGTTAGTAACATATTTGAAAAATATACGCATGTAAGGATAGAAAGTTGGTATTTCTTGAGCCTGAGATTTTTAAAGCTTAATCAGCGAACTCAAATCAAATAATAAAATAAAACTTATACATTGGACAAAATCATTAGGTTAAGAAAATAACAATACGCAAATTGTAATTTCGAACCATGTTAAAGTTTTTGTTGTAACTAATTGTTATTCGTTTTATGCGTTTTTGTTGAGTTTTTGTTATTATATTTTATAGTTGTTATCTGTTTTTTGTTATTGTAGTTTCGCGTTTATTGATTTAATAAAATCAGAAAATAAGCGTTAAGAAAATCAGAGTATAATACATAATTTTTGAGTAGTTTATATAAAAAGTAGGTAAGTAGGACCTAGCCCAGGCCTTATACTTCTGTTAAAGATATATCTAGTGATCGGGCTTCTAACATCTGTAGCCAACATTTTTCCGCACAACAGTACATGCGATCTTTCTGGATAACTTCTGAAGTTATCCAGAAAGATCCAGTTCAGGATCCAGGAGAAAGATCCAGTGTGAGCACTGTACTTCCCAAAGATACATCCTATCTCTTTAATTTAATCAAGATACGCTCAGGTGTTTGGCCGTGAAACCCTAACAAGCAAAAAGACATGCAGAGACACTTTCAAAATTATAAATATTGGTATCGAAGTATGGATGGAATAGCACCGCACTGTTGCATTAGGGATACTAATTGATCTATATCAATGTAGTACTTTATCTTTGACTATTGAATATCAAAGGCGACACCAGTGCGGGATTGCATCCCGTCAGTTCTCACGATATGACGTCGTGCCGTGCATTGTACCACTCGTGTCGTGTCGCGATTAAGATGTACATCGTAGATTTTCACGACACGACGTCACTTTGTTAGGGTGTGCCAACTTTGCAGGAACAACTTTTTGCGGAATCAAAATCATTACAAATTACAAAACTATCCATCTTCACATCACACGTGTAGCAAAAACGTAATAAACAGATGTACGCAAGAGGCTGTATCATTTCCTAATATTGCGACTGCTAGCTGCGCACACGCATTCTCTTAACGAATCTCGCAAACCGTAGCAGTTGAAGTCCACTAATGCAATAATCATTAGCCTATTAGGTATCTTATTTGCGCCATGATTATTTATCCGAAGCTGCTGTATGCATGCACGTTTGCGACCAAGTACCTAATTATTCTATTTTCTTCGATTTCAAAATGCCTTTTCTTCTAAATTCATAACCTCTAACGAACACACTACTCAAAGGTCTATCTTATTTTATTTTATTGGACTAACAGCTAGAAAAATTACAATAGATAAACTTAATTAATATGCTAGAAACAGACAATTATAGGTCTCTCTTTTTGACGTGATAATGTCTTATAAATCGATGAACGCCGGCAGCACGCACGAAAAAGCATGACTAATGATCACGCACGTTCCGTCTGAGCCGAGCGTGCAAGCGAGAGCGCGGAACAAGCGATAGAGAAACACGATCGGTTCATCAATGTTTGCTTATGACGTGATCACGTAAATTTATCGTCCGTAAACCAACTTTACAGACAACCATTTTTTTATATTAGTGCACAATTCTTAAAATTATACTCTAATATTATTACAATCTAGCCAAGTAGGCCAAGTAGTAAGTAAGTAATGAGTAATTTAACTATGACTTATTTTTATAACGTAAACTATGCCTATGAATGTGTCCAATAGCACTTTTCTTATTGTCTCTAGTTAAGGGGAGGACAATTTGTTCTTTCAAACTTTGTGAAAGAACAAAGTGTCCTTTGTGACACTTTCTTATGAATATATTGTATAGTCATTTTCACTTTCAATCACTGTTACACTACACTAACTCAAACGGCTTGGTTCGTTTGAGTCTTCTTACCATGTCCGTGCCCGTATAGATCTCTCTTGATAGTACAAAATATACATACAATACTTAGTTAGTTAGATAGATAGGTAGATTAACGCTTTATTGTACACAGAGACATACAAAAAAACAATTAACAATTTAGTTGTACAATGGACGGTCTTATCGCTAAAAGCGATCTCTTCCAGGCAGCCTTTGGATGGACAGGATAGACAAAAACAAAAATACGGCGGTGTACAAAAAGTTATAAATAGTCCTACAAAATTGTCCTAAGACTATATACAGTATAGAACAATAATATATATTTTCACTAAATATGTATAAAACAATAATGTTTGTATGAAAGAATGTTATAATCACGCTTTAGGTAATAAGTTGTTAAAATTTGTTGGCGTCTCTATTCATTTGCATTAGAATGACGAGGACAGAGTATACTAAAACGTCACGCTTAGCTAAGTAAATAATTATAAGATAGAGGCATATAGGATGGGTATGTAGTGACCCTGATTCAATTTCGCCGGACTAAGTAATATTTCGTAAAAATAAAATATGAGCGATCTTATTTTGTTTGAACCAAAGTCCAAATTTGAGTAACATTTCTAAAATATAAGTTAAAATTAACATTTTGGTTATTTGGCTAATTCATGAATTTTCCTATGTTTTTGTATCTCATTTTTTCTTATTATTGTATCATCATTACTTATTGTTACTGAAATGGTATGTTTTTATGGTTCCGAAGTCCACAAGGAACTCACAGTGCTTGGCCAGACTGTAAACGAGGGCGCGGGGCGGGCGCGGCGCGGCAAACTCAAAAACATAAGAACTTCATTTGAGTGTCCGTAGTGGACACGCGGGTGCGGCGCGGCTACTTGAGGCGGGAAGCGCTCGGGCAACTCACGCTCACGCCATAGCTTGTTCATACAAGTGGCCGCAGTGAGAGCGCGGGGCGTCAAGCGACAACCCGCGCGGGAGCGGGGATCTCAAACTGGTTCGAGCTAACCGCGCGCGTTCTTGTGATTCAAGCACGACCTACAGTGCTTGGCCTCACTCCAAACGCGGGCGCGGTGAGTCAAACTCAAACATAAGAACTTCATTTGAGTGTCCATAGAGGCCACGCGGGAAGCGGCGCGGGAAACTCACGCCATAGCTCGTTCAATACAAGTGGCCGCAGTGAGAGCGCGGGGCGTCAAGCGACAAAAAGCGCGGGCGTGGCACCAGCTACGCTGTGGATTTCGAAACAATGTCAATACAAAAACATAAAAGTTAATTTAAGATTGTAGAATATAATAAATTACTTAAATAAATTTGGAGGTTGCTCCAGTCGGAGTCCAGTTCCTCCTCCCCTACAGGATATACCGCTATTTGAGGGTGCCTGAAAAGTATTCCAAATATTAGCATATACATGCTGAAATTATATGGATAATTATCAAGGCTAGTAAGATGACGACCTCTGTGGCGCAGTGGGCTAAGGTCCAGCTGAGACGCAGAAGGTTGCGGGTTCGATTCCCGCCGCGGGACAAATGTTTGTATGATCTGCAAGTATTTGTCTCGGGTCTGGGTGTTTCTATGTAAAATATGTATGTATTTACAAAAAAAAAGGAAAAAAGTTGTATATCAGTCATGTGGTACCCATAACACAATCTCTGCTTACTTTGGGGCCAGATGATGCTGTGTCAAATGTCCGGGATTATTTATTTATTTTATTTTTTATTATTTTTCTACATTCAGTAATAGCCTGGTTTGTAAACCTTAGCTCCATATTAAATTCTTGTAGTTTATTAAGTAGATGCTATCGCGATGGTTAGGGACCTAAATACTGGTAATTTTAATCATTAGGTACTGACTTCAGAAGCCTTCACTGGGCGTGTTCAGACCGACTGATTAGATGCCTACATTACAGTTACCTGAAATCTGTTTTTTTTATTGGAGAACAAACAGAACTACATTATAACATTACTAAATAATGCTGTGACAATACTTAATCCAACGAAGTCTCCACTCATTTATAAAAATTACAATGAAGAAATCAGTGGCCATTTTTAAACGATAAATAAAATGATAAAAACAACTAAAAGAACTAAACTACTAAATTCAACTCAATTCAACTAATTTCTACACTAAACGACATAGATAGTATGCGAAGCTTGCCGTTGGTTCCTAAATGCGAGCTTAAATTTAGAAAGAGAGAGAACAATAATATATACGTTTGAAATTAGTAGTTAGACCATAACAGGTGACATAAAATGCGTATGTATGTAACCTATGCGAGTCACAGTGGATACTACAGACTGATGTATGATGACATAGGGCATTTAAAATATTTGTCTAAGTATATAAATAACATTCTCTGTGAGTAAATGTACTGATATAATCTTTAATGAGTTGTAAACAGCAATTATCATTACATAGTATATAAATCTCACGTATACGTAAAACCTTGTACTTGAAAGCATAATATAATAATAAGTAAGTTAATTTGGTGGTGATTCTATTATTTCAACGAATTTGCTAAAATTTCGTAAAATTTAGTAAATACGAACGATTTTATTTTGTATACGATAAAGTCCAAATAAGAGTTGCATTGTTAAAAGATAGTTAATATTGGCGGCAATTCGGTTGGTTCATTTCTAAAATTAGGAATTGTCTAAAATATATTTAGTTAGTCATAGCATTTGTAAAACCTATTCGGTTTGTACCATCTAACTAAATTAGGAACGCTTAATTAAATTAGATAAAATTAAATAAGGATAAGTTGGTAGCAGCAGAATACCAAAGTTCATTTGACAGTTCTAAACCTAATTTTAGCTAAAATTAGTTAGGTTGGTGCCAACAGAATTGAGGCCATTGACACGTTGATCCTTTATGTTGTTCAATTATTTCTCGGATTTACCGCAATTTGTATGTTTTTAATATAAAAAAAAATTGTAAGTAGTAATTACTACAAAAAAATTTAGTATACTGATCTACATTTTTTTTGACTACATTTTTTTAACGACAGAGTAGAGATTGTGTTATACACAATCACTGCTCTCTTTGGGTCTAAAAGTTACTCTTATTTAGTGTTTGATTCGAACAGAATGAGATCGTTCTGTTCTATATTTAAGTTAGTTCAGCAACACAATAGAAGGCCAGGCCAGTGTGGACATAAATTATAAAACTTGATATGTAAACTTTATCATTGTAAAATATTAATTAGTATTTTCATTATGTGCCTTACTGCATAGAATATATCTAGGAAACTATTACCGTAGAAATAATTAACCAGACATCTTAATTCTTAGGTAGTTGAATTATTAAATACCTACTTAGGAAAGTAATTATCAATTTAATGATCATAAAATTGAATTTTCTAGAAAGCTTTGAACGTGTCTTAGCATAATGACGATTAAATGAGACTGTACAAGTAGGTTCGGCATATCAAAGACGGACATTACACCTTTCACATTCAAATTGTTTTTATTCGTTAAGCATGTTCCTAGATTTTATAGTTTTGTATTCAAAGTTATTGATAAAAAAATACAGTGTCAGATATTCTGTCGCAATGCAGTAGTGTCCAATCATTACTGTGTTTAGATTCGAAAAGCATTGAAACAAGTGAAAAGTCAGAGTCAAAGTCAAAAGATACTTTATTCAATACAATCACAAGGATTACTTTGAAACGTCTTACATACTAGGTGAATTTAGGTGCCAATTCATCCTAACCCAAGCCCGAGAAAAACTGGCTAGAAACTCGTCTTGGTCCTAGCGCTTTTTTACATGATCCATCTTATAACCTTAACCCACCTTAACCATGAAATACTAATACAAGAGAGAGCGACCTGAGGCCATGAATTCTTATCAATAATATAGTCATTTATATTATAATAAGCTTTCTTCAAAAGACTACCTTTTATGTATGCTTTAAATTTCTTAATAGGTAGTTTTAGTAGCATTTTCAGGAAGCTTATTACAGAAACGCACCGTGTTCCCCATTAATGACTTAAGTATTTACTTTTTCTAGTCGAAACCTAGGGATGTATAATTTGTGTCTATTCTCTCTATTTTCATGTGTGTATAACAAATTTTCATATATATATTGTGAAGCTGTTGTAAGAATATTAATTTCTTTGAATATTTCTCTCAAAGATTTTCGAGGTATCATTTTATAAATGGCACTTATTGCCATTTTTTTTAATTTCTGTGCAAACTTACAAAAGTTCTTAATAATAAATCAACAGAATACGTTGCTGGTCTAGTGGTAGTGGCCCCGCCTTCCGATCCTATGGTCGTGGGTCCGACTCCGATCATGCACCAATCCGATCATGTTTGAAAAATGTATGTGCTCAATACCAGAACTCTAAAACGGCGAAGAATAAATATTAAAGAAACCGGCATGTCGTAGAACCTAAAAGGTTCAAAGATATGTGCCAAGTGAACTAAAGGAGCCTCTGAGGCGCACTTTAATCTTTTCACCACCCTAAATGGTTCAAAATAATTAGTGACAAGAAGAAGAACAGAATGATCTAATTCCTCCCTCTACGTTTCACAACAGGACAAGTTACTACCGCTCAGTACAGTACTATCCATACCGTGTCACCACCCTTACGAACAAAGCGCGTTGCTTCCACATTTTATAATGCGTACAGCCAAAGATTGGAATACTTTGCCGTCGTCTGTCATTCCTGAAAACCACAACAGAAGAAACTCTTGAATTAAAGAAAGACCTTCGTGCCTCATCGACTGCATCGTCGCTTTACAACGCGAGATCGTGGTCAAAAGTAAATAAAAAAAAAAGAATGCAGCCAGAGCTCTCGGAACACATTAACCAAAATTTAGAACAAATTTCAGTGGAATATACCTACCTATGTACCATGGTTATCACTACATACATCGTGTAAGTAATTATCTATAACGACATGAAATCTTAATAATGGAACAATTTACCTACTAGCCTGGCCGTGGTGGTTCTGGCATAGAATAGGACCCCTCCATCTCTTCCCGTGGATGTCGTAAAAGGCGACTAAGGGAATACACACCGGAGGATTGGGCAGCAGCACCCCCCGAGCACAAAATACCAAATCTGCGGTCACCAATCCGCCTGCCAAGCGTGGTGACTATGGCAAAACCCCCATATGATGAACACAACTAGAAGACGGCCCCCAGTTCCCGGCAGTTCCGCTATTCCTGACATAGGCGGCGGCCACGGTAACGGCGGAACAGGGGGTGCGAATAATCTCCGGCAGAGGTCCAGCTATCAATCCCAACGACCCCTGGCCCTGGCAACTTACAACGTACGCACACTGAGGACCGACGAGAAGTTGATAGAGCTGGAAGAAGTAGTAAATAAGTTGCACTGGGATTTTATAGGGTTATCAGAAGTCCGAAGAGAGGGAGAGGACACGATAATCCTAAATTCCGGCAACTTGTTCTACTACCGGGACGGCGATCAACTTTCTCAGCACGGTGTCGGATTTCTTGTCCAAAAATCCCTCGTTAACAACATAGAAAAGATCGAAAGCGTGTCGAGCAGGGTGGTATACCTTATACTCAGAATAACCAAACGGTATTCGCTTAAGGTGTACGCACCTCACTCGAAACGTCCAGACGATGAAATGATGACATTTCAAATGCCATGCAAGCCTCGAAAAGACACTTTCGGTTGTGATGGGGGACTTCAACGCGCGGCTAGGTATGAGGAATGGCGATGAACTGAGAGTGGGGCAATTTGGATTTGGACAGCGGAACCAACGGGGTCAGCGATTGGCCGACTTCATAGAAAAGGAGGGACTCTTTATGATGAACTCCTTTTTCAAGAAGCAGTCGTCCAGGAAATGGACGTGGCTTCACCCCGGTAGACACAAACGCGAGATAGATTATATCATGACTACAAAAAAGCAAATATTTAATGATGTCTCAGTGATCAACAGGGTCAAAACCGGCAATGATCACCGAATGGTTAGAGGCTCATTAAATCTTAAAGTAAAGCTAGAAAGGTCCCGTCTGATGAAATCTACTCTTTGCCCAAGTCCTGCCCAAATCAAAAACCCCGAGAGCTTTCAGTTGGTACTCCAAAATCGCTTCCGATGCCTCACTGAATGCGGATCCGTGGACGAAATAAGGGTCTGGTGGAAATTGTCCATGCCGTTGAAAGCGCAAAGGTTGAACCCGAAAACTCTCTGAGCACACTCTTAAACTCATGGCAGAACATAGCGAAATGAAACTGCAGTCTTCAGTGGACATGTCGAAATACAGCTCGCTCAATAAACAGATCTCTAAGTCTATGCGACGCGATTTGCGTCTCTTTAATACGCGTAGTATTAAGAACGCAATAGAGCGCAACCAAAGTTCCAAAGTGTTCGCGAGAGATCTGTCTATTGGGCAAAGTCTGTTGACGAAGCTGAAGACCGACAGTGGCAGTGTCGTTTCCTCGAAGCCAGAAGTATTACGAGAGCTCGAGAAGTTCTATGGACAACTATACACCTCATAGCAAAGTCCTACTACAAGCACGACTAGCGATGCAAGAGCCCGCCTAACCCGACACTACACTGAAGACATTCCGGACGTCAGCCTATACGAGATTCAAACGGCTCTCAAGCAGCTTAAGAATAACAAGGCACCGGGGGAAGACGGAATAACGACAGAGCTTCTGAGAGCGGGTGGAACACCGGTACTGAAGGTCCTCCAGAAGCTGTTCAACTGCGTCATCCTCGAGGGAACTACGCCAGAGGCGTGGAACAGGAGCGTGGTGGTACCGTTCTTTAAGAAAGGGGATAACACCCTATTAAAGAATTACAGGCCCATCTCGCTGTTGAGTCATGTCTATAAGCTGTTTTCGAGAGTAGTTACTAATCGTCTCGCTCGTAGGTTTGACGACTTCTAGCCTCCCGAACAAGCCGGGTTCCGAAAAGGCTTTAACACCATTGACCACCTCCATACGCTCCGGCAGGTTATACAGAAGACCGAAGAGTATAACCGGCCACTTTGTTTAGCGTTTGTGGACTATGAGAAAGCCTTTCATTCTGTCGAAACCTGGACAGTGTCGGTATATCGGAGTGTTGAAATGTCTGTACAGTAACGCCACCATGTCTATCCGACTCCAGGACCAGAGCACGAATCCAATCCCATTGCATAAAGGGGTGAGAAAAGGAGATGTTATTTCTTCGAAACTGTTCACCTCTGCATTGGAGGATATTTTCAAGTTCTTATACTGGCATAGACATGGTATCAACATCAATGGCGAACACATCACTCACCCTCGATTTGCCGACGATATAGTCTTCATGGCAGAATCTCTGGAAGACCTTGGCACAATGCTCAGCAACCTTAATATCGTGTCCCAACAGATGGGTCTTAAAATGAACATGAGCAAGACAAAAATCATGTCAAATGCTCATGTTGCACCCGTACCGGTACATATTGGGAGCGATATAATCGAAGTTGTAGACCAGTATGTCTATTTGGGTCAGACGATTCAACTAGGCAAGTCCAACTTCGACAAAGAGGTCAGCCGACAAATCCAACTCGGATGGGCAGCGTTCGGGAAATTACTGCACATCTTCTCGTCACAGATACCGCAGAGCCTCAAGACGAAAGTCTATAATCAGTGCGTGTTGCCAGTGATGACTGATGACATATGGAACTGAGACTTGGTCGCTAACTATTGACCTCATACACAAGCTCAGAGTCGCGCAACGTGCTATGCTATGGAGGTGTTTCACTACGTGATAAAATCCGCAACGAGGAAATCCGTAAAAGAACCAAAGTCACCGACAAAGCACTCAAAATTTGCAAGTTGAAGTGGCAATGGGCAGGCCATATAGCTCGCAGAATTGATAACCGTTGGGGAGTAAAAGTTCTCGAATGGCGACCAAGGACAGGAAAACGAAGCGTAGGACGACCCCCCACCCGATGGACTGACGACATTGTAAACCTCGCAAGAAGTCGGTGGATGGAGAGGGCTCAAAATCGTTCTTCCTGGAAATCTATTGGGGAGGCCTATGTTCAGCAGTGGACTTTATAAAGGTTGTTATGATGACCTACTAGCCTACTGCTTTAAGGCAATACCTGACCAAATAACCTTGCCGCGTTTTGAGGTGCTCAAACCGTGATTTACATTAGAAATAAAAACAAAGTTGAACGGGCAATGTATTAATGAGTTAATACTCTTGCAATTAGTATAATTATATACATACTTTGAAATAGTATTTTTTTGCTAAAGATTTTTTAAATTCTGAAATAAATTTGATATTATTCGAGTCAGCTGCAAAATAAAGGACGTTAATTTTAGAGGAAGATACTCGGAATGATTTATGAACATTTAGACATTATTTCATATAAAATTACAGAATTACCGTAAACAATAGTAACAATTAGAAATGAGAATATGAAAACCATATTTTTTAATAATAATATTCCTTCAATTTACGAGCAGATAGCTACTAAATAGCGGCACACCAAATAAAATATATTTTTTCCATACAAAAGTGAATTTACTGAGAGTAGAGCCTTTAGATAATACATATTTCTAATTTCATCACGAACGAAGCCACCGGCATTCACTAGTGCGTGCAATATGTTGAAACTTTCAAGTGCATGCATACAAGTGTATGCACACTCGCATGTGCATTTGACCTTCTCCCACTTTTTATATGTTCATTGCTCTTGTTCCGATTAAATTGGAAACATTTTTTAGAATTTAAATGTTACCTTGGTTCGCTCGACAAAGATTTAGGCGCGATTATTGACTAATATGACGAATGTCAGCGGAAGATTCCAAAGGCCAAGTTCGCTCGGTGCAGTTTCAAAATGCGCGTTCACCCTTAGCTTTGCCTACAATGGCGGCAATTCGGTTGGTTCATTTCTAAATTAAGGAATGTCTAAAATATATTTTAGTTAGTCAATATCATTTGTAAAACCTATTCGGTTGGTACCATCTAACTAAATAAGGAACACTTAATTAAATTACATAAAATTAAATTAGGATAAGTTGATAACAGCAGAATAACAATGTTTAATTTGACAGTCTAAACCTAATTTTAGCTAAAATTAGTTAGGTTGGTGCCAACCGAATTGCCACCAATATCTATTTGTGGTAACATGATCGCGTGCGTAACATGCAAGTACTTCATATATTTTATTTTACTATGATAAACTTTTTATTCATTTTATATTTTCATTTCATTTTTATATTTATCCGGCCATTACTGGGTAATGGCCGGATTCGTTTTTTAGAGTTCCGAACCTCCAAAGGGAAAAAAGGAAGATCACATCGTTTTTTGTCCGTATGTTTAGACCGTTTTTCTCAGGAACGCCTGGAGGTCTCCACTGTTATCAAATACAAAGGTTTACGGTCTCTTGTAGCTGTAAAAAAATAAGCTTTTAGGCACACGCAATCTAAAAATACTTATATACGGTCATTAACTTTGACTCAACAACTTGATAAGTTTTGATAAACGCGACCTAGACAAATTAACCTATCTATTTAACTAATGAACCCATTAACACGTAGCGTGCGGGAAGTGCACACGCGATTAGAAATGTATTTTTTAAATTTTCGTGAGCTGTAGGTACTATACATTTTGATAAACACGGGTTTTACTCACGTATTATTTTGTCGATTGAGGTACCGAATCTTTCGATTCATCTAGAATTATAGAGAATCTTCATCAGGGTGAGTTTGATCCGCGGTCCGATCGTTGCCGCTAGAGTTCACGGTTCGCACTATGCGATGTGATGAATCTCTAGCTATATGAATCAAAACAGTGTCGGTGCCTCCAACGACAAAATAATACGTTAGAAAAACCCGTGTTCATCAAAATGTATAGTACAACTTACGAAAATTTTGAAAGTGAAATTTGATAAGTTTTTAAAAATCAAAACAAAATGCATTTCTATTCGTGTGTGCACTTGCGAACGCTAAGCGTTAGGGTTAATTAATTAAATAGGTAGGTAATTAATCTAGGCAAATCTATTAGTAAGTAGGTACAACTTAAGTACAACCTACCTAAATATAAAATACGTATTAACCTTATATCCCACATCTGGATGCTAATAAGGTTAATATGTTTAAGGTACGTGTATAAACTGTTATTAATTAAGCGCTTTTATTATATATAGTGTATAAATTACCATTTAGGTAGATTACCTACTCCTAACCAATTAAAAAGTATTTACTTAATTACCTAAACGTTTCTGTTGATTACGAGTCTTTTTGTCAGGTTCTCAATCGCGGTGAACATTTCGATCGTTCGAGATCCTCGCTCAAAATTAAATATTTTTTCTACGAGCACCTCGATCAAAACAAAATATCTTGATAATGGCAGCCTCATAACTTTATTCTACTACAAGATAACCCGGTAAACTTCGTACTACTTAAAATTAATTTAGTTGTAAACTAACCCGGACCGGAGGCGAACTCAAACAAAAAAAAATCAGTCGAGCAATTTTCGAGTTTTTTGTAAGAATTATGAACGTCAATAGATTTTTTATAAATAATAAGATATAGTTAATAAATAACTCATTTTTGTATTCAAGGTAATAAACCCAAGCTAAAAACCTGTTTTTGTCTAGTTATGCCGAACACATAACAATATTTATGACATAAAAAATATGCAACATTATTACAGAAGTGGGTTCCTGCCTGTCTAATTATAATTAGCATTTTTATGCGTTTCCTACGAGTATGTTACTGAACTTTGATCGGCTAGCGCGTAGCATCTTCAGAAATGCAATTTTGCGTCACGTCAGTGCCTAGGACGCACTAGCGAATAAAATCGCGTGGTTTGAAGTCTATTATGATGTATCAGGCCTACCTAACGCGCATTGGGGATTAGTCCGCAATGCGATGAAATGATATTTCGCGCTATTCTGCAGACCGCGGTAACGTCTGATTCAATGCACTAGCTGAAAAAACTGCGTTAAACGTTACATAGCTATTTTAGAATAACGTGTTTTGAACTGCGTGGATTAATTCGTTAAAGCGTGTTAGGCCTTTGTAGCGGACTGTTAAGGACTTAATTCATGTTAATTTTGACGCTTGATTAATTAACAGACTGTAAAAATAACTAACAGAGTTGTGAAATTAGGCCTTAAGATATCTAATATAATTGCTCAATCCTGAGTAATAATTGCCAATTATGTCTTCATAACAACATCAAGCAACTTAAGGCAATGTAACAGTTGCAAGCAATATGTAACAGTTGTATAAATATACAAAAGAAGCACCTCGCGATATTGACCATTTAGAAAAACTAGTTGCGCCAAACAAGTTGGCTTAGATTAGGTTATACCTTGAGGTATTTTGCGATACAACAGTTTAAACAACAACGGTATAGTTTTAGTCGTCAATACAGCTATCCCTTATAGTAATAAAGTATAAGTAATAAATATTATTAGACTAATATCACATTCTTAAGCCCCTCAAGTACCAAAGTCGCGATATCGAGTCAAGAACGATAGAAAAACTGTTGGCTTAGTGGTTTTCAAAGAGTTAAAGGGTGTTTTCCAGAGTTTCCTGAAGATCACTCAAATCAGAAACGAAACTAAACAGGAACTTACGTTTTCTCAAAATTCAGTGTCGCCAATATTATGTCTATTTGACATAATATTGGCGTAATATTTCGTCTCCTAGTCTATGGTTCAGGATCTATCCCAAATACCACAAAAACGTGTTTTCGGTTCTTTTCGGCTTAGGATCGATCCAAAGCGATTTATTTGCGCTATTTATTATGTGAAATATCGAATCAGACTTAAAACCACGGAGCAGCGGAAAACCGCATTAGAGTTAAAAGTACCTATGTAATTATCAGAATAGACTTCAGCATACCGCGGTTTAAACCGCGCGGATAAATTTGATAGTGCGTGCTAGGCCTTATAAGTTACAATTATATTTTATAAACAAATCTACTTTGTTTGTGTTACAAGTATTGTGGCGAGATGACCGGCAGACCACAATTTTAAGAACAATTAGCATTGACATTTAGCCATCCAAATGACGACTACCGGTTCTGGATTCCATCGTAAATGATTTATGATTAAGAGAAAGGTGGATTGTAATTCGTAAATAAACCAATCTTGGTACTGCTGGAAGTTTTACTGCGAATTGCTTTGTAATACTTAGACTAAAGGCATTATTTCACGAGCGAAATAACATATCCGCGACTGGGTACAATTCGTGGCGGATGCCGAAAAAACAGTGCACTGTTACAGTGCACTGTTTTTTTTTGTAGTTTGTGTATTTGTAGAATCTGGTTCTTCTTTTTCTTGCTTGATGCTTCAGGCGTTATATGGTTTTAGAGTAGAGGTGGCGAACTCAATCGCACTCCCTGTGGCCGCGATAAGGTCCACCCTTGTGCATTTATTTGGACAGAGAGGGCACACGAGTAGATGCGCCATAGATTGTGTTGGAGCACCACAGTCGCAATGCGCAAAGCTGGGGACCCTAAATCCCCATTCAGACACGTTAAATCTACAGCGGTCAACCTGAGTGCAAAGTCGATTAAGCGACTTCCATCCAAGCCATGACAGTTCTTGTCCTGGTGGTGGTTTTCTTTGGAAGGAAGGAAAGAATCTGGTAAATACTGCCTATTCAATTTAAATAAAGAAACTGTCATGTAATCTCACTCGCGCATTAGGTACTTATAGCAATATTGTGCGGGTAAGCGGATAACTTGCTTAGGCACTTAGTTTTCAAAACTATATCTCTGATAGTCGGCATATAAAACGACCATGAACAGCAAAAAATATAAGTATGAGTAAAGTGCAAATAACTACGTTTTTAAAATAAACCAAAAACCGACTTCATTGAATATAAACATAGATTTTGAAGTCGTTTAAAAAGGTTTATTTTACGTTTTTGGTTTATTTTTTCTAAATTCGTAAACACCAGTCACAGGAAACCAAATACGAAATTTCGTTTACTTGGATGCCATATTTATTACAGCTATTTTCATTTAAAAACCAAACTATACAACAGAGTTTTATGAAATTTCTATGGAACCAATCGGAAACATTTTTTTTTCAAATCTTTTCTTAAATGAAAGTTATAAGTTTCAAGTTAAATGTGGTTATTGGCTGTGGTTGTTGTGTGGTTATAAGTTAAGAAACATACAAAAAAAGAAAAAAACAACCGAATTGAGAACTCCTCCTTTTTTGATGTTGGTTAAAAATATCTCTCAACTCAACTCTTAGGTCGGTATTTAAATAAGTAATAAGTTGGCGTTATTTTTATTACCTACCGCATACACTTGCAAAGCTCCAACAAAGTAAGTAGGTACGTACGTAAGTAGGAAGACCTAAGTAGGAAGATCAAAATAGGTACACTTCGTAAACACGAACGTTCAGTGAACTCTTCTTTGTCCTCGGTTTAAACCATTGTTGTTGCAACTCTGAGCAACAAAGATGGTGTAAACTACGGAAGTTAAAAGTTACTTATCTTACTTATACCACCAAATATACAAATATACAGTAAACTAGTTTACAGAACCTTTATTCTTATTTTTGTAAGGAATGCATTATGCGCATCTAAAGAACATCTTATAATTTTAATCCCCTATTTTACGCCCTTCGGGGATTTTTTTGCAGAAACGTTGAACCACGTATTTCTTTATTTCTTACCAAATGCCTAAATATGAATTTTCAGATTCCTAACTTAAGAAAATATGAGTTGCCCAAACATCTCCTATTCTCCTATACTTTCATCTCCTATTTTACCCCCTTCTAGGTCGTTTTTTGAGACAAAAAGTAGCCTATGTAGCCCCCGAATGCAATACATCTTCTTACCAAATTTCATCAAGATCCATTCAGCCTACTAATGCGAAAGTGACAGACACTTTCGCATTTATAATATTAGTATAGATACCATGTTAAAACTGTTTGGGAATGTAGGGAGGATGGATGAATGAAGATTGACGTAACAGATGCATGAGGCGAGTGTGAATGGGAAATCTGGATGACATTCACAATTTGGTCTTCGACTCTCTAACTGTTAGAGAAAGAGGGGGTTGAGCTCACCGAAACTTTTCAACCTGTATGTTAATGACCTAATCGCTGGGCTCAGCAGTGAGAGTGTCGGATGCTCGGTTGATAATGTTTTTATAAAACAATATCAGCTACGCAGAAGACATGGTACTGCTGTGTCCAATCAGCGCTCTTAGAAGACTGCTGGGAATATGTGAGGAGTACGCTCATAAATATGGCTTGCTCTATAATTGTAAAAAAAGTGAGTACAAAAAGTCAGTGATTCTGTGCCAGTTATTAGGGTTGACGGGCGCAACTTAAACGCGTCTACAAGTTTAAATACTTAGGGCATTGCGTTACCGATGACCTTGATGACCAGGAGGACATAAAGAGGGAGCGCAGAGCGTTGGCGGACAGATGTAATATGCTGGCACGCAGGTTTGCTCGTTGCAGTAGGCAAGTGAAAATAACTCTCTTCAAAGCCTACTGCCATTCTTTCTACACGAGCAGCCTGTGGTTTAGCTGTACTCAGAAATCGCTAATGCTCTGCGCGGCCAATATAATAACGGTTTAGAATGCTCATGGGACTGCCGCGCTTCTGCAGTGCATCCACTATGTTTGCAGAGGCACGGGTCGATGGTTTTCACGCCATCATCCGTAAGAAAACTGCCTCATTGCTCAGCAGAGTGCGAGGCAGTTCCAACAGCATCCTACAGGTCATACCAGATCGCTACGACCTGCCAGTAATGAAGGCCTTTATTCGGGTCCTGATCAAGTAGAAAGTCACGCCTGAGACAGTGACAGTTGATCGGGGCACGAGTAAGGGCCCTTAAACCTTCTTTTTATTTTTTTATGTGTACTTTATGGTAAATTAATATACTCTTTAAGACAACATACTAACAAAAAATAATGGACCTAATAGTTGTCTGACTTAATAAATGAATTGAATTGAATTGAAAGGTCAAGAGTACCCTCAACCGACGCGCATGTTATGAATGTGATTAAACTGAATAAAACACGAAACGAAGAATGTCAGGATTATAGCTAGTGGAATACCATAATCTCTGCCTACCCCGTCGGGAAACTAGCGTGATTTTTAGGGTTCCGCTGTTCACAAAGAACCCTTATAGTTTCGCTATGTCCGTCTGTTTGTCTGTCTGTCTGTCCGCCTTTAAACTTGTTCTTGCTCGTAGATTATTGGTTTTATCGTGATGAAATTTTGCACGCCAATACTTATTACTGGAAAAACACTTTATTTTAAAACCATAATTAAAAACTACAATAGTTATGAAGATGGTCTCGAAATGGATTAACATATCGTTGCATAATTTGTGTGCACTGAAATTGGCCTAGGTTATTGAGCCTTATTTTTTTTATAAAAGTTTTATGCATACACAATAGGAACCTACTCGTTCTACGTAGATTTGCACACGACTCTCAAGATCAATTTGAAATAATCGTAGATGCAATCAATAATTCCAACTTGTGAGAGACTTGCACTGAATTCAGTGCCTGCATCTAGAAATTACCTTGATTGCTCATTGCTCTGATTATACTACGGTTGTACACAGCTGCAGTTTCTGCAAGTAAATAAGCGCTAGATAGAACGCATAAGTAGTGCGTTCATCAACGAGTTTTTATATAATCTGTGCTAAAAACTTTTTGCATTGCGTACACAAAAAAATCAAAAAGTCCATTTATCATCAGCGTGCACTGACCTAATGCTAATGACGTTTTTTGTCTTGTCTGAATGAGGATACCCTGGACAAACATTTGTGTGATTAACATCAATGTTTTTTACTATGTCTGCGTCTGCGTGTCATAAAAGTATCTTATGTATGTATTTCAAAGTATGGATGAATGAATGAAAATTCTTTATTATACACCTTAAAAGTAAATATTTGACAACTATATATACTTATGAACAGTTATGTACAATGGCGTTCTTATCGCCAAGGAAGCGATTTCTACAACAGGCAACCTTTGGATGGAGAGGAGCTTAACCTAATTGGAAGATTGGGTGCACTATATTAAAATATATTATGTTAAATCAGTCAGTTATCTCAGTCTAATATACTTATCAGTCATCTGGTTCCTATAGTAAAAGCTATGCTTTGTTTGAAGCTAGATGATGTTGTGTTCGCTGGTCCACTAGTATTTATAGGCAAGTTAACTTTACGCATGAGATACAAACATGTTTATCGGAATATGTCCGTAACGCAATCAAAGCAGTAAAACTAAGTCATGTCTACTTAGCTGACTAATATAACATACCTACAAATTGTAGTAGAGATGGAGTCGGGCCAATTTTTCGGTATGTATTTCAGAACAAAAGTGAAACTGAATTCGATTATCAAATCGTTTGCAAAATAATAACAAAAAGCGTCTATTCTATTAAGCAACGTCTCTAAGAACTTAATAGTTCAATAGAAAACCGGCTATTTAGATACTTCCATTTTCTACTTATATTAATTGGAATAAATTTGTGTTTGTTTGTGATTCGAGCAAACATAATCAGTATAATGAATTTATATGTAAAGTTATTTTTTTATATATATAAACAAATGACGAACGATAACATAGGACTAAACAAGTTAAGCACTTGAAATTGTCATAATTTACATTATGATGACACATACCTATCTACCATTAACTATGAAGATAATAACAGTAAGTACGTAACTCATAACTCAGAAATAAATGTAATTTTTTGATATTATCGTCGTCAATAGCTTATTTATGGCATAAACATATCCTTCGCTTTAGTGGTAGGAGTATTTCAATTATAACTAGCGATAATTGCATTCTTTGTAAATAGCAGACTATTTACCTTCAAGTCTTCAACCTTACACATTAGGGAAACTATAACGATCTGTGTAAAAAGTCTAAATCAAATGAATGCACTGCCCTATCAACAATAGACTTAGTTCAGTAGATAAACTGTTACATTCTGCTTATTTGATATTTAAATTTCACTCCTCGACGGGAAAGGGAAACCATTGTATCACGACAAAACAGTTTACGGATGGGTAATTGCAGACCTTTGTAGTTGCTGCCAACGAGGACAAAATAATTTGATGAAACACTCAGGTAGTTACAGACAACTTGGATTTATCTGTGTAAGGTTTCCCTAGGTCCGTATTTCAGAACAAATTCAAATCCAGGTATCAAATAACCATAGATACTTTTAAAGCTTTTCAATGACAAAAACTGTCAGAAAATGTTGTATCTAGAGTTTCATCTAGGATTATGTTTGGCCGTATTGCGGAGTAAAGCTGTTATATTATTTATTTGGAATTTTGGTGATTTTATTCAAATAAAGCTAGAGTTGACTCGGGTGTGAATAATTGGAATGAATGATTTGTGTTTCTTTGTGAAGCAAAAATAATCCATATAATTATTTAAAAAGAGACACCAATTTTTATAATTTAACAAAACTCCAACGACAACATACGACTTTGTGACGTCTTACTATAAACAATCTAAACACTTGACATTGGCAAAATTGTCATAATGACACATCACATGCCATTAACGAAGAAGAAGAAGAGTTTCATCTAAAGTTTGAGTAGGTCGTAGACAGAGAAACTAAGAGTAGGTATTGTTGAAATACGGACAAGATTATGTTTTTATTAAAAAGGTTTTTCAAAGAGACGTTTTTGTTTTGAAACTCTTTGATTAGACCGGACGTTGAACTTGAATGTATTTACAAACACGATGTTTTTTCTCCCTAAGGCCTTTAGCAGTTTCCTGTTTTGCTGATTTGAAGCTCGTTTATTATCCTGTCAAGTCACGTCCTCACACATGCCTACCTTTAGGTATTTGAATAATAAATCAATGATTGGTCCTACAAAGGTCACAACTGTCATTGTTAAAACCCAGGACCTCATGAACTGTGAAGATCTTGAACTTTACACTGACATTGTAAACTGTGGATACCTACTTGTAATTAGGTACATAGTACCTTTCTAAAGTGGTAAGTTTCAAGTCAGTTGATGACCTTTGCGTGTGGGTGAGTATTAGCCAGAGCCAGCCGCCGAAGCACTGACCGCGAACTGCATCATCCGCACCAAAATACTAAAAAAGCAAAGAGTTCACATTGACCTACTGGCCGTATCGATCGAGTTTACGTGGCCTCGTTTACGATATTGTATCTCTGCAGCTTGATTATGCAAATTTAACTCATAAGTTAAAGTCTAATCCTGAATCCTGTAATCACATAGCTAGAGTGATGTTAAAGTAATGTTTGTCGAATGAATAGAAATGGCGACAGATTTAATTACGGCGACATTAGTTAATGTGTTATTATAGGATAGATCCTAATTCTTCTCACCCACTACAGAAAAGAGGGGACTAATGCACGTAACCCCAACCAACCATTTATACACACGTATCAGCACTATCAAACTTACTTTATTTTTAGAAATGTACAGAAAAATAAAAGCTATTTATAGTAGGTATAAAGTAGTACCTATAAAGATTTTTTGAATTAATTTAATTATATATAAAAACCTTTGTACCTACTCTATTTTCTAGACAAATACCTACTTTTACCTACTTATATAGAAAAACATAATTCAGATCACTGACATTGAGAGATTTGTATTAATATCTGTGAGGGTGCGCAGTTGAATAGGTATCATTGCTTTTATCAAAAATTATTGTTCGAAAATCAATAGAAAATGTTCCTCTAAAACATTACAACAACGTCGGTCAAACAAACCTCTTCCACGTTATTAAGCTTTGACTGTGCTTTACCAAGAGATATTTGCTATATTTTATTTGATTAGGACTACTTAATCGAATAAAATCGAGTAAGGTACCTACCTGCATAGGTAGGTATTGACTTATGCAACATTATATAAGCTACGCATTAGAATTAGAAGGCACTATAACACGCCTTACAGATCGTAAATTTGTATGTGGTAAGCCAGTAGGTAATATTAAAATATTATAATTATTAGGTCATTACCAATGAAATTTCCGTTTTGTATAAAAAGTTACGGTAATTTTGATATGTAACATCTTTCGTCTCGCTTTCCTGCAATCTGTGGGAGTGATTTCGTGAAAAGGAACGTTAATGTGTAACAGGAAACCGGGGAAGTGCGCGCTATTTGATTAGACCAATGAGTGCGCGCGGCGAATTATTATGCGACTACTTTTTATATGGCTCGCTACTTATTTTTCAATGTCTTTTATTTCTATTCATCGAAGTCTTCAGACATGCCATCGATGCATCTTTGCCAGCGCAGTGGCAGCTTATCGATGCTCTCTTGAAGTAGTCAGCTCTTGAAAGGCATTTTGTACTGCCTCTCTGGGTATCGTTTTTTTTCTAGACAAGTAAAAAGTTGTAATCATTTTTGAAAAATTTGAAGTCGCAGTCGTTGTGCATTGTGGGTGGCGTTGTCGTGCAGGAGCAATGGGGACGAGTGATTGGGGATCTAAGCTTATTGGAGATTAGCGAGCGTCTCCATTACTGTGTTTACACATCCGCAGTAATGCTCGTACCGTTTAGAAAGAAGCTGTGATTAATCATACCAGCGCTAGTCGTGTTTCCGTTAAGAGCATTGCCTAGGTGCTGAACCAAGGATCAATCAACATGATAAGCGCTTCCGATTATCGAAAAGAATTCATTCTTCGATACAGGTGACAATATTGTTTAAAATCCCTAAGTTTCTGTGTCTGTTCAGCAACGCAATCCTCAACGCTTATGTCGCGCTGGCGATCTATCAGATCTTGTGGCACCCATTTATCAAGCATTTTTACCTTGCCAATGGCCTAAAAATCGTTTTGATGCTAACGTCGAAAGTTTCAGCTAACTCAGCCTTAGATTGAGTACCACCAGCTTCCACAATCGCATTTAAATCGTCGTTGTTTAGGTTGACCACGACGTCCATTAATCAGATAAAAAAATCCAGTGTTCAAACCAACAATGAGTGCGTTTGTTTGTAATGTTCGCTCCGTATACGTCGTTGATGTTGCGTGCCGTTTGCACTACACTTAACTTAAATTACACTTTTAACGTGTCCATGAGATGAAAAGAAAACATTTATCCTGCATAAACAAATGACTGCATTCGAAAGCATTCATGTTTTTCAAATTTCATTCTTTTCAATTGAGAATGTCTTAGTCAACCATTGAAAATTACATTTTAAATTGCCAAAACTATAGAACGGCAACTCCATCGGTAAATAGATATACATATAATAATAACACTTAATTAAACTATAATTAAACGTTCATGAATAAATTTAGTTAGGAAGGCACTTAAAATTGCATTAATTAAATAATAGTCAGTTACAAAATTTCAGTAAGCGTATGAATGACCCCTAATACATTCACCATTATTATTCTAGTCAGTCTACTAATATTCTTACTGCTGGCCTATAATACTCTTGAATAAGATCGATCGTGATAATATCCAAAGAGGTGCAAGTCTCGAATTTAGGGCCTAAAGTCCTCTCTTTCTTGGACAGTTATTAGATTCGATTTAAAAAAAAAACATCGTTGAAATTTGAATTTGAACCGAAACAGAGTTAGAATAATGAGGTTGGTCCAAATATAACGTAACTAATCCTACTTGAATGCCAACCAATTCTTAAAGTAGCTTGTACATATTTCAAGACTATTCGGCCAAGAGCACTAGCAAATAGCAAACAACCAATTACGTATAAATCAATGTTACATACATCCTCATCATATTGACTGCTTGTTATGAATGTTTTATGCTAATACTAATTGCAAAGCAAATAGCTACCGACAATGTATTTAGGTAGGTCTATGTTACCGGCATTCTGTATAATCCGATATTTTATATAAAATTCAAAATTCAAAATTCAAAATAACTTTATTCATTACAATCACAAGGACCACTTTGAATCGTCTTCTTACATGCTAGTAAATCTAGGTGCCGGTTCCTCCTAACCCCAGTTCAAGAAGAATCCGGCATGAAACTTGTCTGGTCTTAACACTTTTTTGTATGATCCTTGACAATTTTGTTACGGATGCCGAGTCGAGTTGGAGCAGATTCATCCCAAGCTTTTTTGTCTTCTAAATAATCAGATATTTTATAATATGCTTTAATAGACAGTTTATGTTTAATTACGTTTTTAAATTTGCCAATCGACAAATCTAACACGTCGCTTGGGACCTTGTTATAGAAGCGTACACATTGCCCTATAAAAACTTATTAACTTTAGCGAGCCTAACAGTGGGAACAGCGAGTTTATCTTCATTTCTAGTGTTAATACTATGATTATCGCATTTTTTTTTGAATAAATGAACATTTTTGTGCACATACATTAAATTTTCGTATATATACTGACAAGGCACTGTCATAATATTAATTTCTTTAAACTTCTCTAAGTGGTTCTCTGGGGCCCATGTTATAAATTGCACGAACAGCCCTCTTCTGCAACACAAATATGGTGTTAATATCAGCAGCACTCCTCCACAACAAAATGCCATAAGACATAATGCTATGAAAGTAGCTGAAGTAAACGAGTCTAGCGGTATCTACGTCGGTAAAATGACGGATCTTTTTGACAGCGTATGCGGCAGAGCTGAGTCTCTTCGACAATTTATCTATGTGCGGGCCCCATTGCAGCTTATTATCTAAAGTAATGCCTAGGAACACTGTGGTGTCGACGAGATCTATCTTTTCGTTATTAATTTTTACATTAGCTTTCACCTGTTTAACGTTGGGCAGTATAAAACGAATGCATTTCGTTTTTTTCTCGTTAAGTAATAAGTTGTTTACATTAAACCATGTTACAACTTTAGAGATTGCATTGTTTACATCGTCAAGATTAGTAAGTCGTCGCTTTAATTTAAATAAAAGTGACGTGTCATCAGCAAACAGTACAATCTCGTGATCATCCTTTACAAGTTTAGGTAGATCATTTATATAAATTAAAAACAAGAATGGCCCGAGTATTGATCCTTGTGGTACACCCATTTTTACCATTGACCCCGGAGAACGCTTTCCATTTACATCTACTCGTTGTGTTCGGTCAGTTAAGTAGGATGTGAGAAGCTTAAGCGAAACTCCCTTAACACCATAGTGGTGTAGTTTGCTGATTAGAGTTTCATGGTGAACGCAATCAAAAGCTTTCGACAGATCACAAAAAATACCTAAGGCATCGCGTGATTCCTCCCAGATATCAAAAATATGTGATATTAACTCAACACCGGCATCAGTCGTTGAGCGTCCCTTTGTAAATCCGATTTGTTTACTGTCTAGTAAATTGTTGGTATTAAAATGCCGTTGTAATTGGTTTAGTATAAGTTTTTCAAATATTTTACTAAATGTAGGAAGTACTGATATAGGCCTAAAGTTACTAGGATCGGAATGACTACATGATTTGAATAGAGGAATGATCTTGCTATGTTTCATCAAATCAGGAAATACTCCACTGTCAATACATTGATTAAATATGAAAGCTAGATCTGGTGCAATAATGTCAATTAGTGGTTTTATGACACTGACAGAAATGCCCCAGAGATCAGTGGTCTTTTTTACATTAATCATTTTGAATGCCTTGATAATATCGTTTTTGTCCACATGTTCAAAGTAAAATTGTGAGCCACATTCAGGTAAACTATCTTTTAACAATGATACAGCTATTACATGAGAAGAGTTTAAAGACTTTGTAGTGGAGACTGGAATATCAGTAAAAAAAGTTTCAAATGCCTTTGCTACATCTATATCTTGCTTAATTATATTATTGTTAATATTTAAATTTATTACACTATTATTAGTTTTGGATTTTCCGGTCTCACTATTAATTATTTTCCAAGCTGCTTTTATTTTATCTTGACTGTTTCTAATTTTTGAGCTTAAATACTGAGATTTAGCAAAGCGACAAACATTCTTAAAGATTCTTGAGTAATTTTTTACTTTTTCTTTAAACCTATATGTAATAGGTACCTAGGCATTGTATAAAATACCTAAAACGTTTGGGAAATGTGTAAATTTTAAAAATGTTGTACCTGTCCTAGGTATTTTATACAATACCGAATACGTAGCTGATAATGTGTGTAAAAGACGAAAACTGGCAAAGTGGGAAACGTGCGGGCAGGCAGTAAACGCTTTGCGGATTTATGCCATATTTTTGGCCCACTCCATTAAGAAGTATTTATTCGTCCCGCACGATAATATTTGTCCATATTCGTCCCGCATACCAAAATTATTTCCAGTACAGTTAGCGACATAAGTATAATTTATCTCCACATCCAAAACTGTGGTTGTCAATTTTATTATAGGCGTGTAAAAAGTGTGCTACCTACCACTTAGCACTTACCACCACCCGAATAGTATGATGGTCATTACTAGTAACTTTTCGTAGTTATCAAATTCAAAGCACTCAGTTACTATCTAAATCTGTAAAGATAATAAAGATATATAATAATAATAATAATAAAGATACGTTATTATTAAAAGAAACAAATGCGGCTGAGAAATGTTTATTAAAGTATATTTATATTACGGTACATACATCATAATGAATCACAGAACAAAGAAGATCATCAAGTGGGATCTACAAAACTTTAATATCTTTGCAAATTATCCGGTAATATTATGCCAAAAACACAGATTTACATTTTAACTAGTTTTCTTGCTTGCATTATATTATATTGCGTGCGATGTTTGAAATGTATAATTTCCTATCAAGATCATCTCACGAAATTTGTGATATCAAGAGTATAGAAAACAAGACGCGCGGGGGAAGTAGCGTACAATTTTAAGCTTCTATAACAAGGTCCCAAGCGACGTGTTAGATTTGTCGATTGGCAAAACGTAAAAAACTTAATTAAACAGAAACTGTCTATTAAAGCATATTATAAAATATCTGATTATTTAGATGACAAAAAAGCTTGGGATGAATCTTCTCCAACTCGACTCTGCATCCGTAACAAAATTAGCAAGGATCATACAAAAAAGTGTTAAGACCAGAAGAGTTTCTTGCCGGATTCTTCTTGAACTAGAAGGTACCGGCACCTGTATTCACTAGCATGTAAGAAGACGATTCAAAGTGGTCCTTGTATTTTATTGAATAAAGAATGTTTTGTTTGATTGTTTGAATTTACTGCAAAACACTGATTGTTGCACCAGCAATATATCTACGATAGAGATTTTTTAAACCAAATTGTGCCTTTGTTTCCTTATTCAAACATTTTGGGTTTTCAATTAAATTATGACCTTATACCTTATGACTGATAATTATAAACAGAATAATTATGATAAAACCAATGAGTTATAGGTATATATATAGTTATTAACTACCTGCCTATTGTAGTAACGTGAACTAACCAAATTATTAAACAATCGTAACTGACTGGATAATTCATTATTTTTTACAATTTTGTTTATATGTTATTCAATTCATAATAATTGTATTTTATTATTGTTTTATTTATTGAAGTGAAGGCCAGAGCTTGCCATGTTTTCCTTTTTTTTTTTTTGCTGTGTCCGTCCAGTTTTTTCCCCTTATTTTCGTTTCACTGGGTATTTTATATGCATCAAAGTCTTTGAGTAACATTTTTGTTAAATTCATTAAATTGACGTGTTTAAGCTCATTTAAGTCATCATCTTCCTGCCCTTTTCATGTCAAAAGGAGTTGATTGAAACTGCGGAAAATCTTAGGAAAATCAATTCAATAAATGAATTAAAAAAAGAATAAAAATATGACAATTTTAACTTATTTCAGAACTGTCATTTAAAACCTTTACTCTAATTTTGACTTTAGTTTAAGCAAAATAATGTCGAACGTATTTTAAATAATTACGTTTTAAAAACTAAAAAAAAGAAAACCGACTTCATTGAATGAAATTTGAGCAATTTTTAGTGGAAAGTAGATGTATTTTGTATGTATATAATATGGGTAGGCCAAATAACACTGCTGCAATGAGACCGCGAGGTATAGGAGTAAAAGAAAATATCATCGATGTATACAATTTTTAGATTTTTGTTGATTTTCAGCTCGACCGATTTCGATAACATTGAAATGGGACCACCTGGGAAGTATACCCTTTCAAACCAAAAAAAGATTTTTACAAATCGGTTCAGGCGTTTTCGAGTAATCGGTGAAAATAAATAAAAAATAAAAAAAAAACGGTTCCGATGAATTGAGAACCTCCTTTTTGATGAAGTCGGTTAAAAATATAAGCTATTCTTATGAAATTACAGAATCATGGCCACTAGGTACCTAATGCGCAATAAGTAGGTACGCAGGTAGGTACCCAAGGAGTCTAAAATGATAGAGTCGATTTCAAAATGCTCTCGTATAACTTCAGATTTTTGGTATTCGTCTTTGGGTATCGTCTCTGCGTCTTGCTTTTAAAAAATATATTAATTTGCCTAAATACCCGTAATCTTCTACGCATAGGTGTTATTTTTATCCAATACTAGCTGGTGGCCGCGACTTCTTCTGCGCAGAATAAGTACTTGTAACTCTAACGTTGTTTGCAGCGCACGCCAGAATAGCTCGCAGATGGCAGAATTTTTTCCTACTACTTGACACCTATCGTTATATTTTGTGTTTTGGACAATTCACACCATATCTTTATAAATTGTAGCCTGTGTTATTGTGATGTATAAGCTATACTTATTATTGTAAAGTTTCATTAAAGCCATTTAGTAGTTTTTGCGTGAAAGAGTAACAAACATGTGTGAGTAAAAAACAAAAAAAATGTTTGGATACACACAAACTTTCGCGTTTATAATATTAGTAAGGGTGCGGTAGCTTTTTGTCATCGATTTAAATAATTAAGTATAACTTAGATACTATCTCTAATCTCTACTTTATCAAGAACTAGCGACCCGCCCCGGCTTCGCACGGGTACAATATAATACTGATACTAATTATACTACAGAATGGTTATCCCTAAGAGATAGCCATATACCATTGCGGAGTTTTTTGTAGACCTTTCGAGGGTGTACAATACTGTAGTACATTATTTTGATCTATCTCGTAGGGTTCAGCCAGCGTTTGCAATGTAAGCGCAAAAAAATGTGTTTATTTACGACACCACATAAGAAACCTCTAAAATTTTCAGTGTTTCTCTACTATATTTAGCATGTTTTATACTTATAAACCTTCCTCTTGAAAAAAAAACAGCATCAAAATCCGTTGCGTAGTTTTAAAGATCTAAGCATACAACGGGACAGACAGACAGCGGGAGGCGGCTTTGTTTTATACTATGTAATGATGCTCTAGTTAGAAGCGAATGCTTGATCGTAGTTGGGTTATCTATAAGTAAATATACCTATTAATTATTGGTTCCTGAGATGCATTAGAGATTGATAGATTTGGATCGTAGATTATTGATATTACCGAGTAAGTACTCAGAACATTATTTGCGATATTAATTATTGTAAACAAACTTGTGTGAAAGACTTAGCAGTTTTACCTAATACGTGCCAACTTATACACTTATTGGTTCGTTCATTGTTTATGTAATATCAAGAGTACTATGCGTGTGTGGAAGTTACGGAAATACTTTCTTGTGAATAAAACCGCGCACGCAACACATAAGATTGCGGAGTGAGTGAGGGAGTCGAAGCCACGCAACCTACACGCAATTCTGCAGAAGGCAGAGCTACAAACTGGGCTGAAAGGCCAGTAACTGAATCTAACTGAATTTCAGGAAGAAGACGATTTTAGTTATCTTACGTAGAATGATGACGCCAACTAATAGGCATCTAAATATTAATAGGTATATAAATGCTTAATTAAAATTTTACAAGCGATATAAATTATTACGGATATCAATAAATTTGGAATATAAAAAGTAACATGAAGTTTAAGGTACCTAACTATGCCGATGACGTCTGGGAAACTGTTGGAGTCATAAAAAGTTGAACACAGTAGTCAGGGGCCCGCATTTTCCGCAAATTCTACTCATAAAATGTAGTCTTAAGGATACACAAGTCAGCGGCACAAACTCGTTAGTGGGCGCAGCTAAAATGCATGCTATTTCACCTAGCTTAGTGTGAGAAAAGGATTGACGTGCACCAAGGATAGAGATGAGCAGTAAGGAGATAGCGTGATTATAATTTCGAGTAATATGATCAGATTAATCTATGATTTCTAAATAAAACGATTGCGTAAAAATAATGAATAGACCTTTGGCTCAAGGGTTCTCATGAAAAAACTACTGAATGTAATTATAAAAAAAAGTTATTTGAGCTCTTGAATAAATAATCTATGCTTGTATAGGAACAATTTTTTAGTTTGCGTACTCCATTTGTTATTTATTCACACCTAAAGTTGCGCTAAAATCAGTGACGAAAAACGATTTTTTTTGAGTCTTGTATCTTTCGAACCCATATTATTTTCACAATTCTGTATTGATACAAGCATAGATTATGACAAGATAAATTTATATCACTTTTAGTTTTGGTTGTTCATCATCAGACGGTGGTGTGATCGACGTGGTGGTGTGATTCGACGTTTGTATAGAAAGATAATCGACTTGTTCACTCTTAAAATGTAGCTTAACTACATTTTAAGAGTAGAATTTCGGATATATCTCTCTAAGTCATAAAAAAGCAAAATGTTTTTATTTCTGTACTTAACAGTTTTTAACTATGTGTTGAGACCATATTTTAAGTAGAAGTATAGGTACTTATTTTATTTTATTTTGTATTCTAATGTTTGGAAAACTTACAGCTAGGAATATTAAACTAGATATAATAATTCAATTCAATTCAATTCAGTTTATTTACACCTTATACTAACATTACATATAATATCTAATGCGTAAGAATAGAAAAACAAAACAGCAGGAGAAAAAAATAATAATAAAATAAAAGTACAGAGAAAAAGTAAAAGTAGGTAAATAAGTAGATACTGTTGAATGCATGTACGCTGATGGCCAATTACAAGTTTCCACTGATAGAACTTGTGGTTAGATGATCGCTCTTTCATTTCATATAGACGACCTCTGTGGCGCTGTGGGCTAAAGTCCAGCTAGACGCAGAAGGTTGCGGGTTCGATTCCCGCCACGGGACACATGTTTGTACGATCTGCAAGTATTTGTCTCGGGTATGGGTGTTTCTATGTATAATATATATATTAACATATCTAATATATATGTATCTAATATGTATCTAGTACATATGTATCTAAGTATATCAGTCATGTGGTACCCATGACACAAGATTACTTGTGCTTACTTTGTGGCCAGATGATTCTGTATGAAATGTCCTGGAATATTATTATTATCATATATAGGTTCATTTCTTAGTACCTAATTTTTACCTTTTCTTAGGAAACCGGCATGTCGTAGAACCTAAAATGTTTGAAGACATGTGCCAAGTGCACAAAAAGAGCCCTTGAGGCGCACTTTTATTCTTTTACCACACTGGTAATAAAACAATCGAAAATCGAAATATAGAATTAGCTCATTTAGAATAAATTTTATAAAGGTACCTGACCACCACGTAAAATGTATAATAAGTTTAATGATTGTGAAATGTTTCCATTTTCAGGGTTAGAAGACACAGTGAAGCTAGTGAAAGGCATCGGCGGAAAATGCTACGGTTTCGTAGTGGACCTCGCTAGTCGTGAGGATATATACAGGGTTGCCAAAAAGGTCGAACAAGAAGTGGGAAAGGTAATTTGAATATACATTTTTTATAAAATAATACGACTATAAAACTTTAACTACCTATCTAAAGCGCTAAGACATATGTAAATATCATTTATGAACATATTTTTCCTCAATGATCGAAACGAAAAAACACTTCAAACCAATGATATTATATTAAAAATAATAAAATATCATTGCTTCAAACACATTTTTAGACCTGCGTGCCCCATCGTCGGCCACATCGTCGTTTAACATCAGTCGAGTTCGTGGTCAAACGTAGATCTATCTATGATAAAAAAAAAACTACTTAAAAACCTATTCTTTCTTGTGTGATTAATTAATAAAAGTTGGCAAAGTTCAACTGTTGCACCTTACGAGTTGCCGAGTTAGTGTTAATTTTGCAATATTGAACAATTTATTACCAAGACGTATCACATCTCTCACTCATCTATTATGTACCTATACCTGCTGCAAATATTACTTATAGAATTGTATTACAGAAATGTACAGAATAATAATAAACAATAATTTGAAATACATGTGAAACATTTGAGCTATCTCAGGACCACTCAAAATGTTTCGTAAGTTGTATAATACATTTTGAAAAACACGGGTTTTACTCACGTATTATTTTGTCGAAGAAAGCACCGACACTGGTTCGATTCATCTAGAGAATTTTCATCAGGGTGTGTTCAAGTGCGAACCGTAAACGCGAGCAGCGACAAACGGATTGTGTGTTTATCAAAATGTATTTAAGAACCGCTTAAAATAAATAAATATGCACCCAACACCATCTGGTCCCAAATTAAGCATAGCTTATATTACAGATGATTGATGGAATACTTATTTTTAAATACCTACCTACTTTTCTACTTTATAACAGCCAGACACAGAACAAACACATGTGTTCAATACACAAATGTTTGTGTCCTGGGAAATAATCGAAACTTTAAGCTACAGCGCAGAAGGCAGATCTACTACCAATAGGCCTGACAGGCCAGTCAAAACGATCTATAGATAGCTCAACTGATCCAGATCGCTGCCAGAGGGCCGCGTCCCCAAAGACTAGATGCATGCAATTCTTAGATGCATCTAGATAAAACTTAGATGTCTACCACTCCTATAAAACCTACTTTCATTATTTGAACAAGTTTAATGAACGTTCGGATAATAATTTATTGTGTTCCAGGTGAATCTGCTCATCAACAACGCTGGTGTGGTGTCAGGCCACTACCTGCTCGACACTCCGGACCACCTTATACAAAGGACCTTTGACGTCAATATTCTGGCGCATTTCTGGGTAAATAAGAGATCCTGTCTTGTCTGTTTTTCTCTGTGCAAAAAATATAACAAAAAATAATTCTGAAAACCTGTATCTAAACTGTAAACAAGCTATAAGACTACAACACACCATACCACCGCCCGCATGACTATCACGATAGCCTCAATCGGCCTTACATATAAACGCATCTTAACTTGAACACAGCCTAAATACTGCTTAAGATTCGCCCTGTCACTATTTGTCGCTATCTTACAAAAAGGGATGACACTATTTTAAACTTAACAGAGGTTGAGAAACGCTTAAGTAAGGCCGAATAAGTTTATGGTTTTCATAAGTAGTATACTCACGCACTCATATTATGCTCGGAATAGTGTGCTGTAGCCCTTAAAATTTGATTAATCGTCACCTCATACCTGAGTGCTTGCCTGCTATTACGAAAATTATTATACCTACTGAACTCGTTTAGATACCTACGTCTCAACATTTTGTTAGAAGTCCGGTTTTTGGTTCTGGTTTTTATATACTTACTTACGCACAACTATCTACCTTGTTTTTATTTGAACAAGTAGTAAAAATACTTAATTAGTTAAAATAAGTACGTAGATTTTACGTACATACATTTTACATACGTACATTTTAGATATTGTCTAAAATGCATGATATTCTTAGACAAAACATTAAAAATAACCTTGTATTGTATCAAGACTGATTAAAATATTCATAAGGATAAAATTGTTCAGTAAGGATGGTCACAAGGACACTACAAGCATCATTTGCCGATGATGTCTCTATATTGATAAAATGCGAAACAAATATGACAACAATTCTATTTTAAATGAAACATTATAAAGTAGTACAGTACAAAACATATAATAGTCCTACCCTACATACTCATATAACATACATTATCAAAATACTATTATAATCAGTACAAACATTTAAAACTTAGTTTGAACATATTTATTATAAATCTCACATTGAATACATAAAAACCTAGTTTTATAATGTAATTTATGGCCTGTACGAGATAGAACATAACGCCGTTGTTGTATTAACAACAGCACTAACGGCATATTATGCACATGTAGGTATACTCTTGGTTTAGATGTGTAATAATACAATGGGGAAACAGTGATATTGCAAAAGACTTATTATATCTCACAAAAAATAAAAAAATCGAATAAATAACATAATATTATAATAATTAGTACTTCTTCTAATTAGTACGTACTATATATTCGAATGAAGCGACTCGTATAATAATGATCGAACTTCACTGAAGCTCGTTTGATCATATTATGTATATAATAATTCAAATGTTTGGTTTTAAATAATAATTAAAACGTTAACCGAAGCATAGTAAACATCTTCAATAATTTGCCTAAAGAAATAAAAATTAAACTAAATTGTCGTTATCATTACATAGTATAAAACAAAGTCGCCTCCCGCTGTCTGTCTGTCCCGATGTATGCTTAGATCTTTAAAACTACGCAACGGATTTTGATGCGGTTTTTTTAATAGATAGAGAGATTCAAGAGGAAGGTTTATATGTATAATACATTGATAATATAGTAGAGAAACACTGATCATTTTAGAGGTTTCTAATGTGATATCGTAAATAAACACATTTTTTTGCGCTTACATTGCAAACGTTAACTGAACCCTGCGAGATAGATCAAAATAATGTACTACAGTATTGTACCTACACCTTAAAAAGGTATACAAAAAAGTCCGCGATGGTATAATAGGTTGGGGATAAAGTTTCTTCGCATTTATTAAGAAAATTCAAAACATTTTATAATATAGTTTATTTTCATTTAACTAAAGTATGTAGGTACCATTTTGTTCGATAACTTCTTGCCATCTTGTAGGTAGGGATATGATTCCATTGCTATAGAAATTTTGGGACTTCTGATCAAAATACCGCGACAAGTGGTTTTGGCAGTCCTCTCGTGATGTTAACCTGACACTGCCTAAATAATTCTGAAGAGACCGTAACAGGTGGAAATCTGAAGGTGCTATACGGCGGATGCATTAACACCTCCCAGCCAAACTCTCTTAATTTTTGCTGAGTGGCTAAAGATGTGTGAGGTCTAGCGTTATCATGATGAAAAACCACACCCCTTCTGTTGATTAATTCCGGCTGCTTTCTCTCAACTTCTTGCTTTAATCTCATCAGTTGTTCGCAGTAGAGTTCAGAATTGATGGTCCTGCCTGGTGGTAACAGCTCATAATGAATAATGCCCTTCCAATCCCACCACACACACAGCATCACCTTGTGGCGAGTTAACCCGGGTTTCGCCGCAGTCTGTGAAGCCTGACCGGCCTTTGACCACGACCTTTTTCGCACGTTCTTGCCGTACGTGATCCACTTTTCATCACCAGTTATCAGCTTCTTCAAAAATGGTTCGGTTTCATTACGTCGTAATAAAGAATCACAAATGAGTACACGGTTCATTAGGTTTTTTCAGTGAGCTCGTGAGGTACCCAAATATCGAGCTTTTTTGTGTACCTACCCAGTTTTTTTTAAATGCGCCAAAACTGTTTTGTCGTTAGTTCCCAGTTCTTCAGCTACGTCGTAACTACTGATATGCCGATCTTGCTCCACTTTTTCAAAAATGGCATCCATTTTATCCGTAATAGGGCGACCAGAGCGACGTGCATCTTTGACATCAAAATTTCCGGATTGAAGACGCTTAAACCAAATTTGTGCTACTCTCACAGACACTGCACTAGTTCCATAAACATCGCAAATTTTTTTCGAGGCTTGCGTTGCATTTTTACCTTTTTTGTAATAAAATTTTAAAATGTATCGAATTTCTTCATTAGATTCACTCATCTTGACAGTACGAAAAACAATTAAAAATCACACATTTACCTAATTTGAATTTGGAATTATGTTCTTTAAAATTTAAACTTTTAATGATACCAAAACCAGCCAGATGCAAATAGTATAGCCAAAGAGATTTTATTACAAGTTCATACATACTATAATGCGAAAAGACTTTTTCCCCAACCCCATCTCTTAGGTTATGTTATTCTCTTAGATAACGTTGTATATAAAGACATTCTGTAGTATATTTAGCATCAGCATGCACCCGTGCGAAGCCGGGGCGGGTCGCTAGTTTAATAATAAACTAAAAAAAATCTCGTTCAAAAGCTTTAACTCAATTGAGGAATTGAGGAAAAAATATATATTTTAAATTACTAGTTAAATACATATTCTTCTTCTTATCGTGTCACAAGTTACTTATAACCAGTGTGGTGAAAGGATTAAAGTGCGCCTCAGAGCCTCCTTTCGTACATATTAACCTATGATTCGTTGCCTAAAATGAACCTAGCTATTGTATGCAAATGAAAATATAAATATGTAAATAATTTATATACAAAGTTTTTTTAGCGCCCCAGTACCAAGCCACGCCAATTAGCGATGCTCGAAGAGCACGAATAAGTTGAAGTGCAATAATACCTTCTATAACATTGTGTACACTTAGTTATGTATCTACGTATACGTAAGAAACTAAGTAAAAAAAAACGTTGCGTCTCGAGACGCACGACATAAGTGATACCCACAACGCTAGTTAGATTAGTTTAAGTTATATTGGGTTAGAGTGAGAGAGGAGGAGCCTGCCTACCGCTGCCGTATGCGTGAGAGAAAGGAAAGCCAGAGAGACTGGTGCCGTAACGCGTTACGCAACGAAACGGTTTACCATCCCATAAGAAGTTATCACTTCAGTATATATATTTTATACAGTCATCTGGTTCCCATAGTACAATGCTTTATATACAGCTGATGTCGTGTGAATTGTCCACCAATAAATATTGATCAACTTTAAGTAGATTTATAATATTCTGAACTTGTCTTCCAGACAGTAAAAGCGTTCCTGCCGACAATGATAGAGGAAAGCGACGGGCACATTGTGACCATCGCTTCAATGGCAGGCTACGTTGGAGTAGCCAAGCTGGTGGACTACTGCTCCTCGAAAGCGGCAGCTTGCGGTTTCGACGAGGCTCTGAGACTTGAGCTGGAAGCCAGAGGGTTCAAGGGAGTCCGCACATCACTCATATGCCCGTACTTCATCAGATCTACGGGAATGTTCGAGGAAGTCAACTCAAGGTAATTACCTACAATCATCATTGACCTTAGTTCATCTGTTAAAGATAATTTAGGTGGCGTCAGTCAAGTTACAGAGCAGATAATTGTAATTGAAAACTTTCGTTCACCGATCCACTCTAACAAGCTGAGGTGGGTGAAGTTTCGTCTCCAAATTACCTACCGTAGTACATATATAAAACATAGTCCTGCCGCGTCTGAACGCGATAAACTCATAAACCACCGAACGGGTTTTCATACGGTTTTCACAAATGTATGCGGAATGAGGAATGAGGAAAGATTTAGATGTATAATTCACCCGTGCGAAGCCAGGGCGGTTGGTAGTAAATAATAAATAGATATTGGATAATAATCCACACAGCACCATCTAGCCCCAAACTAAGCAGAACAGATTGTCTGGCAGAGATCGCTACATAGCGGAAAGACCGCCCATTGTACTACCGACTAGCAAAACATTGTTATTTTTTTCTACTTGTCCAATGTATATATGGTGTGCAATAATTTCTTTTTTCTATCTTCTATCTATCTATTTAAGCATAGCTTGTCTATGGGAACCAGATGGCTGATAGAGTACGTATATATTTAAACACATAATTATAATAACACATCAAGACATTAAACATCTATGTTCATCACAAATGTTTGTCCTGAGAAGGAATAGAACCCATGAACAACTTGAAGATCTGTAGGCAGAGCTACTACCAGATACTACCAACCAGAGCAGAGCTTATTTATAACCTGTGATGTATGATTAATGTGCGCCACAGAGGCTAATAGGTAAGATAAGAATAAAAATACGATAATATCTACCATAATTACATAGGTACATTCAGTTGTACTGTCAGCTCAGTTGGTAGTGGCTCTGCCTTCTGCGCTGTAGGTTGATGGTTCGATGCCCTCCCAGGATAAAAATTTGTTTGAAGTATCATATATCATATCATATCATATCATATCATATCATATCATATCATATCATATCATATCATATCATATCATATCATATCATATCATATCATATCATATCATATCATATCATATCATATCATATCATATCATATCATATCATATCATCCTTTAAGAAGTCTACTGCTGGACATAGGCCTCCCCAATAGATTTCCAGGAAGAACTAATTTGAGCCCTCTCCATCCACCGACTTCCTGCGATCTTTACAATGTCGTTAGTCCATCGGGTGGGGGGTCGTCCTACGCTTCATTTTCCTGTCCTTGGTCGCCATTATTTTCCCCACTTTTATTCCCCAACGGTTATCAGTTCTGCGAGCTATATGGCCTGCCCATTGCCACTTCAACCTGCAAATTTTGAGTGCTATGTCGGTGACTTTGGATCTACTACGGATTTCCTCGTTGCGGATTTTATCACGTAGTGAAACACCCAACATAGCTCTCTCTATAGCACGCTGCGCGATGTTATAAACAATATAATATTATAGTAATACAAGCTAGTTTAGGGCTAGATGGTGCATTGTCCTTCAATAAACTCCAATTAACTATCAATTAATACCTTAATAACATTTAATTACAGCGTTCTAAAATTTATCAATATAAAATTTTTAGAACGCTTTAATTGAATGACATTAACTTATTGATTGATAATTAATTATTCATTAGTCAACTCGACCTCTGTGACGCTGTGGGCCAAGGTTCGGCTGAGACGCAGAAGGTTGCGGGTTCGATTCCCGCCGCGGGACAAATGTTTGTATGATCTGCAAGTATTTGTTTCGGGTCTGGGTATTTCTATATATATATACATTTAGTAGCTGTTGCTCGCGCCTTCGTAATTTTTTTTAAAAGGATTGTAGCTTTAATCCTTCCCCAGGATGCTTTTTATCTCCTTGCCAAATTTTATTTATAAGTTTCAAACCAATCACACCCACCACCCATTAAAAAGTTTCCATACAAACATACACACCCCATTTGACTCCTTTATGAGGGTTATTTTGAAAAATCCTGAAACATGTGTCCATTTATTTTGTATTTTAAGTATCCAAAACAAGTTTCTAAGAAATCACACCACCCGTTAAAAAGTTCCCATACAAACTTTGACACCCCATTTTACCCCTTTGTAAGGACTATTTTGAAAAATCTTGAAACCCATGTCTATTTATTTTGCATTTTATTTATTCAAATCAAGTTTCAAGCAAATCGCATCACGCGTTAAAAAGTTTCATACATTCGTTTTCACCCCTTTTCACCCTCTTAGGGGTTGAATTTCTAAAAATCCAGGCTTAGTGGGTGGTTGCTGTAAAAGGAAGCTACCTTCCAAATTTCAGCTTTCTATCTTCAGCGGTTTCAGCTCGGCGATGATGAATCAGTCAGTCAGTCAGGTTCAGCTCATTTATAGGTATAGATAAGTAGTATATCAGTCATGTGGTACCCATAACCAAAGCCCTGCTTAGTACGGGCCCAGATGATGCTGTGTGAAATATCCGGCATTATTAATGCGATTTCTTTGACTCGTGTACTTTGTATTACCACATTGTAATCAAAGCATTGTTTTTTTCACCTGTGGCGTTTTAACAACTTTGATCAGATAAGACAGTAATTACGTTATATTCACTGAATAATTATTAGTACAAATACAGACGATGTTTTCCACAAAAACATAAAAAAATAGCGACCGCAATAAGGTACAATGCAGCTCGCACAGGCGCTAAGTGCCTAAGATTATATAACTTAGGCGTATAACTCACGAGTAACTATAATAGTGCTTGTGATTCTGTTGTAACACATGATAAGCAAAAATTTCGTAAAATAGTCTTTATTTTGCCTACACCAAAGTCCTTATTAGTTTTAAAGTAGTATAAAGAGAGTTTAAAATAAGTTAAAATTGTATATTGTTCATATAGATAAGTACGGGTTTTACTCACGTATTATTTTGTCGATGGCACCGACACTGTTTCGATTCATCTAGATAATCTTCATCGGGGTCTTCATAATACGTGAGTAAAACCGTGTTTATCAAAATGTATCAACTCTCGGAAGTTTTGAAAGTGAAATTGATAAGTATTTTGTTTGTTCTATTATTGAATTGATTTTCCTATGACTTTAGGCAGTTTTAATCAACACCTCTTTACATGGCGATTAAAAGTATAGAATGTATTTATTGCCATACATGAAACACATTAAAAACACACATGAAAAGAATTCGGAACATTAAGTGTGCAATCTATGACTCGAGGCAGAAGACAGACAGACAGACAGTAAAATGAATGATACATTAATTCAGACCTTGAAGCAAAAAATAACTATAAGATCGACTGTGTTTTACGAGTTTATTTTTTAGTTCGTTCTGTGCCTCTTTTTTTATCACGAAACTCTATCGCGTTTGACGCGGCACTTCTCTAGGAATAAGTAGGTTGGGTGCTGTTGGGTGCGGCAATGTACTTGTAACTTCGTACTTAAAGTGCGGATTACGCCTATTCTGGTAATACTCATCTTATTGCTGTTCCAATTGTTCCAGATTCGTGCCTCAGCTGAACTCGAACGAGGTTGCGGACCGCGTGATACTCGCGATACGTACCAATGAGCCTTTCGCCCTCATTCCTGGCTTCTTCCGCCTGTTCCTAGCTGTCAAATGGTAAGTCACTGTAGCCTTCGTGAGCTTCATAGTTTTATCACTCACAAGCCTTCAGGGTATCAGTATTTAACGTGTACCTACACAAAAACTAATCAAACATCATGGTATGTCTTATATAAACAATTAAGATATAACCATGTTATTGTAATCTAATTACTGTGATTTTAAACTATGTTACTTCTAAAGCCTAGCACCTGCTAGCCGACTAAACCGTGCGGTTTAAACTGCGCTGTAGTTTTAATTTTCAACGCGGTTCAATGCTAATGCACCTGTGTCCGATACCATTTTCTAAAGAAAAGCTCGAAAAAATTCGCCTCTGATTAATCCGCAATTCGCGCTAGGCATAGCACACTAGCGTATTAATGCGCGGCAGGGCTTAAATCATGCTATTCGGAAGTCTATTTTGATGTATGACATTCTCAACGTGGAATTTTTGCTAGTGTTTGCTAGTGCGGTCGCCTGTGATTCCATGTTCGACATAATATTGATGTAAATACTATAAAGTATATTTTTTTTGTTTCAGGTTAGTGCCTTGGCCGTGTGTATCAGAAGCAATCCGTGGTTTAGTCCCCGATGCGATGCCCCACGCCCACGGGCACGGGTCTGTCCCCGTCAGAGCGGCCGAGTCCGACCTCGCACCAACAGACCTTGTTGAAGCAAAGCGCGAATCGCGACCAATGACGCTAATCCCCCAGCCGTTGCATGACAGACACGTCTGACAGAAAACATCAGGCCTAGACAAGATCCACTATCCGTTGACGTTTACCTACGTTGAAACCTACATAAATTAAATTGGCCACTGCAGACCACGCATAGTGAAGGCTTTCGGAGTCAGTAACGATAAGAATTACTAGTGGCCAGATGCACTAGACAAGATCCACTTTCAGTTAGCGCTCACGCCTGCGAAGAGATCAAATTGTATGGATATGATTGAAAACTAAGCTTGAAGTATTTATCTAGTGGAGTATATTTGTAACCTCCCAGTTAGTAGTGGAGGTCGTCTAGTTTAAAAATGAACGCCTCTCTTAACGTAATTGTTTCAATGTGTGAGAAGAAATACTTATTGCAACATTTTTTATTTTACAATTGTGTATTTTACAGCTATTTAACTGTAAACTTGTACTTTAATCCTTTCAATATACTGGTTGGAAATAACTATTTAATTTCCATACAATTTGATCTCCGCAAACGCGATAGCGTAAAGGAAAACTAAACTTAAGGTATTTGTCTAGTGGAGTATATTTGTAACCTCCCAGTCTCTAGCAGAGAACGTCTAGTTTATAAATGAACACCCCTCAACTCATCCGCGCACTGGAGGTCAAATAATCGTGTGATCAGTTCAGGTACTGAAAAAGTATGGCGGAGAGCGCGCGACTTATGAAACATGAAACACGACATGTCCGCTCTGTCGTGCGTTCAATTCATTATGCACAGATTGACCAACAGATACGGCTGTCCGGGCATTTAGAATTTGGCCAATGACGACGACGAATTTAGTCTATACTGCCATTTGCGTGGAACACATGAAGCAGAAGACCGGGCTCACCATGAAAGTCGTGAAGTTGGAATCTCGCCGTAACGTGAATTTCTTTTAATTTATAGTGAGAGTGTCGACGAATCGTCTCTCGTCATTCATGGATATTCTGGCCGAAAAGTGTCGTGTTCAGAAAATTCAACGGATCCCTGACACAAGACACCGTTCAAACGTCATCAGTGATGTCATTGCATCGAGAGTAAACACATTCTTGGGGCCTTAATTTTTAGGCTAGACGGACTCTACATTGCTAGCGACAGTCCTCTAGAATAGTGATACGTCAGAAAAAGTTCAAGATAAAATTAGGAAACGTTTTCTGAATAGAAAACACGTGGTAGGGGTTCAATAGTGATAAAGTTTAAAGGCCTTAATCTATATTTTGATTATACGAATAGGTACTGCCTTACCAAACTAATATAACTAGTACCTAGGGTGCCTTATGTGATACTAGCTGTAGGTATCTTTGACCAGATCCCTCGATAAAGAAATGACAAAATAACTGCTAAAACTTAAACATGCTAGTAATAACTTGTATCTACCAACTTGTATAAACAAAATTACATTGTTTTAATAAAAATAGTAAATTGCATTGAACTTTACCTATATTAGTTGACTGCTCCAATTTAAAAAGTGAGGTAGGTGAATGAAAATACCTTATTTATTAATAATAAATGCACAAATAGCTACATAATATTACATCTTGCGATGCGTCGGCCGCTCGAACTCAGTACTTACTGCGGAATTTTGTGATAAATATAACTTCACAATTATCAGGTATAATAAGTAGGTTGTTATTTCGTAAAATAAGGTATGTTGACTTTTATACGATCAGAAGTAATAGTACATTATGTGATACAAGTGTGCTATGTTGGTCATTTCACCCGAGGGGCTCGCGCGATAAAAGGGAGCCGAGTGTGTAATCATCAATGCACACGCGTTTCATACGACGTTTTTCAACATACTTGCGAGTAAAACAACAGACTTGTATTGTTATTATCCTTTAATTAACAAAAATATTTATGGAAAATGGCGCGCTAATCTTGTTTTATCCGCGCGCAGGTGTTAATAAAGGCACTGGCAAAACCGCTAAACAGCCTATATAAAAATACTTTATTTATTTGTATAAGTATTCATAATTTTTTTTAGACATAAAAGCTCTTCATTTTGATAAACATTTTTCATTTCATTTTGTGTCGGTGCCTCCATCGACAAAATAATACGCGAGTAAAACCCATGTTTATCAAATTGTATAATACAACTCACGAATGTTTTGAAAGTGAAATAAAAACTCTTTGCGGTGATAAAGTAAAAAACACTAGTGTGGTAATTTAAAGTAAAAACACGAAAAGAACATTATGAACCTAATTACGGTGCAATAAGAGCCATTTACGAGCAAGTGTGTTGAAAATAAAGTTACTAACTTGGTTTAGCAGTTACGAGTTGACAAAGAAATACGAGTAATTAAGAATGAATACGACAAGGTTACGGCTAACTTGATAAATAGACATAAGCTATAAATTGCTAAGCAAAGTACTTGGTATAAATTGGTATAATCTGTACTTAATTTTGGTTTTGTGTGTGATAAATACGAATAGAATAGTTAAATAGTTTTATGAGTCAGTTACCTATGGTGCCTTACTCGGCATTGAATGTATTGGGCTTTTGATACGGTAGCATTTTATACTTGCCTAGAATTTCTGAAGAATCATATATGTATCTTATAAATTGCTTTTTTTTTAATGGTGTTCTTACAGTTTGTTAATCGATGGTTCAAATGTATCTTAGGTAAACCTACTTGCTGTGTAAAAGCTGTGATTTCATTGATTTGGCAATTTGGAAATTTTTGAAATCAATTTTAAACAATTTATTTCATTCGCCCGTTATGTTAATTATAAATTTTATAAGTTTAAATAACTAAGCAAATAAATAAAAAATATAAGTAACAAGTCTTTATTAATTATCTGAACAATTCCTTTCAAGTATATATTTTTAACGGAACTCAAAACTATAGGAACTTAGTTAGTTAGAACATACTTAGTTATACTGATTAATGGTCACTTAAAACTAGTAAGTACTTACCTACATTTACATAAGTACAATCATTTTACAAAAATATTAATACTTAATTATCTGCTAATTACCTATAATGTCGCTAGACTGGTAATATTTTTCTTTATTATTTTTACGCTTAGGTACTATTTATTCTAAAGAGTAGGCACTAATCAATGCTTTATGTATGTATATATATAAAAGGCGAAGTGTATATGTATGTTTCCTATAGATTCCGAAACAGCTGGATCGTTTTCGATAATTTTTTTAGTAAATCTTCACATTGGCCTAGCACGTGATCCTGTGAAGTTTGGTATCGATCAGATCAACAGAACTTAGGCACGGCGTGCGAAGCCGCGGGCAGAAGCTAGTTTAACAAAAGCCCAGAATAGTGAAAGAAATTACCTAAATCCGACAGGATCGTTTATTGTCAAAAATTATAGCTATAATGCCATCTGCACAGATCCAGTCACTTTTGCTCTAGACTCGGCTACTGTCTTTAATGTTTCGAATTAGAGATACTCTATCATATCAAATAAAGTTTTTTATTGTTGGCGAGATGATCTCGACACGTTTGACAAAGCTTGGGTTTAACTAGCACTTAACCGAGTTGTCAGGAGATAACAAGGAGAATCTTTTGCCGAACAGTGGTACACAAGGAGCTACACATAATCATAATCGTAATTATTGAATAAAAAACTCTTTTTTCTTAGGAAACTCAACCTACGAGACTAGCCAATATGCTACTTTATAAAAATATCATTGTACCTATTCATAATTATATATAAAAAACATATTCACACTATCATAAGTAGCACAAAAATTAAACAAGAGCGTGATATACAAAGGACTCTCATATTAATCGTTCTTGTCCCTTTGATAAGACTCTGGCATTTTAAACTCCGAAATCGGCGAAATGTACAACGGATTCAGATTCTGCATATTCAACTTGCTTTCCTCCGCCTCCTTTAAGAACTTGGCGTACGCTCTTCTATCAGACACAATCTGGGCTGATTTCACTCCCAGGATCATAATAATGCCCGCTGCGACCACGCAGGCTATGATAACAAAAGCGCTGGTCATAATTTTGGCGCTTGTCGGTTGATAGCATTCCTTGGTTCTGATGACGATGTCCAAAGGCACCGAGGATTGGCTGACAGCGGTGTAGGTATACGTGTATTCGCATTCCAGAACGTCTTCCTCTAAACGTATTATGCAGGTGATGTCGTCCGGGCCTACGAGTTCTGGAAAATATATAGAAGTATCAATAATGTTGTGAAGTTTATTGAATACAAAAATATTTAAATTTGCTCATAATTTAGTGCATCCCGATCAATCTTCCATTCAAGATAGACTTCTCTCCATCCAAAGGTTGTCTGAAAGAAACCGCTTCCTTAGCGATAAGACCGCTCATTGTACCTATATTTTTAGGTTTTCTCAGTTGTCCAATTGTTTATGTGCTAGTTTTAAGGTGTACAATAAAGTGTTTTCATTAATTCATTCATTCAATTATAGTGTTATAATAATATGAGAGCTCTGGTCATCTAGGTGGTAGTGGCCTTCCATTCATATAGTCGTGGGCCAGTCGTACACCAATGGTTTTTTGTGTTCGAAAAATGTATGGGCGCTATAGCAAACGATGAAGAAAAATATCGTGGAGAAACTGGCATGTCGTAGAACCTAAAACGTTCGATATATGCCAAGTGCAAGAAAAGAGTCTCTGAGTCGCACATTAATCCTTTCACCACACTGGTTTGAAATTACTAGTAATAGAATAAGAAAAATAATAGTGATGAAGAATCATGTAGGTATTAGTTTATCAAAATTTAATTAATTTTTACATACTGGAGCTTAAACTAACGCTTAGTTTGCGTCCTTATACAATCATCTGTCAGTTAATATTTATTAAGAGAAAGGAAACTGTTCCTCTGTTCGCTATCACATAAAAAACATCGGACGCATACTTTTAACGTGACAATTATCCGTTACCAATTATGCTCGTAAATCAGATTAACCTAACTTCACACCAAATTTACTGTCACGCTTCAATGTTAAGTAGGTATTTATTTATTTTATAGATATTTAAGTAGCATAATACGTTTGAGGCTTAGAAGAGCTTAGCTTTAAATCATAAATTTTTTAATACAAAATTATGTCTGCGTATGTGTAAGAGCCTCACATCAACCGCAACAGATTGCATCAATTTTAGAAATAGGCAAAGTCTTTTCAATCAACAAATCTACGACCACAGAAGGCATAATAGTACAACACTACGATCAAAAGCCTTTAAAGAAAGCCTCTAATTGTGGGAATTGTGGATAATAACGGTACTTAGTTTGTGGTACTGCGGTAGACATTAGGTAGAATGAAAGTGCAAGGCGATCAACGATGTCATTAGTGGTTTGCGGTACTGCTAGGTAATTATGACTCTCTGTTTGAGAACTATTATGATTATTACCTGGATAAGCTCTAGAACTATGACCTAGGACTTAGCTTGAAATTTGACTGGCCTCTCAGCTTAGTTGGTAGTAGCTCTGCCTTCTGTAGGTTGAGGGTTCGATTCCCTCGCAAAACAAACATTTGTGAATATAGATGTGTGGTCTGTGTCTGGATGTTATAAAGCATCATAAGTGTGTTTGTATGATCTGCAAGTATTTGTCTCGGGTCTGGGTGTTTCTATTATATGTATGTTTTTACAAAAAAAAGTATTTAAGTAAGTACATATATCAGTCATGTGGTACCCCTAAAACACAAGATCTGCTTACTTTGGGCACAGCTTTGGGGCCAGATGATGGAGAGTGAAATGTCCGGAATTATTATTATTATTTAAAAATACATAGGTATATTATATCAGTCTTCTGGTTCTTATAGTACAAGCTATGCTTAGTTTGGAGCTAGATTGGATTGTGTGAACTCTCAAGTAATATAAGAATAAAAAATAGGGTACAAAAAGTTCGAACTCTTATGGTAGAGTCTCAAGGCTCACGCGTTTTGCGTAAATTCTTGCATTATAGGACAAAGTCCAGCAGAACAAGATACGACGTACCATTAGTTTTAAGGTTTTCACTGACAGTGTAGTTAACGTTTCCAATTATGCATACGTCAGTGCAGCTGTTGGTTAGGTGGCAGGAGACGCAAGGTTCTGCGTTTGCACAGAGAGGGTTCTCGCACGTGGCGCAAGTCTCACAAAACGTGCCATAATATAGAGCACTGGTTTCTGGGTCGGCAGCTGAGCATTGACATCGACCTGGAATTTAGATTTAGTCAATTTTACTTGCTGCTTTAAGCTTATTTTAAGCTTTTCAATTTTGAAAATCTTAAATCTGCAGCTTTAGTTTGGTATGAAATTAGGTACTTACATCGTTTTGAAAAGATGGGAAAATCATACTTAAAAAAAACATTCTAAGTACCTACAACATTATAAATGATATAAATGGTTTTGATGATGATGATTTTATTCATTTAAATATACCTACACTAGCAACACAATATATTTATACATAGTTTAGAACCTTATAAATATAAAGATGGAACGCCGCTATCAACTCAAGTGACGCCACTATTTTCATGAGTGAATGTCTAAAAAATGCTATTTGTAAAAATGTTCCCTATATATTTTAAAATTTGTGTGATATTGCATTTTTATTTCTATTTTATTCCTATTTCTGTAATTGATGAAAACAATAATTATATAGTGCACTATTGTAATTACGTGTGCAATGATATTTGCACGAATAATTACAAGTATATTACCTAATTAAGTATCATTGATTGGCGAAAAATTTTATTATATTCTGCAAAACAACGTGCATCTCCAGTACAATTTTTACTGTACGACAACGTGACACGTCACGTACTAGATAAGGAGAACGGTTTGGATGTATGGGTGTGCGTGCGTGTATTTACAGGAAGGAACACGGTTTTGAGGCTTTACTATGGTTGTTTGTTCGCGGCACTCCATCTTTATATTTAATTTAGCTGAGTTTAGAATATAGAAAGGTCCAAGAAAAAGTTCTCTTTCAATTACAGGTTTTTCATCATGCGCATAATAAAGTAGTTGAGAACTTTAAAAATTTTTGTGAGTTGTATTTCGATAAACACGGGTTTTACTAACGTATTATTTTGTTGATAGAGGCACCAACACTGCTTCGATTCATCTAGAGAATCTTCATCAGGGTGAGTTTGATCCGCGGTCCGCTCGTTGCTGCTCGAGTTTACGGTTCGCCAGTGCGAAACAGTGTCGGTGCCTCCATTGATAAAATAATACGTGAGTAAAACCCGTGTTTATCAAAATGTATACTTGTGAACTCTATGAATAGAAATGAAACTTTGCTAGATGAAAAAGAAAATTAAAATTTATAATGATAGAAGAAATATAATAGAATTATGATACAAGTCCTACAACATATCTTCTATTCCATCGATATAATATGAAAAACGCACCACAAACACAGTCCCCGTTGCCAGAACAGATAGCATCCGAGCCAGGTGGGGTACAGGTGTCGATTCTCTTGGTACAGTCACAGGCGTCGCCTGACCATCCTTTCGCGCAGGCGCACTGACCACAGTCGCAGATGCCCTGTTCGACTCCGCCACACTCCTTGCCTCTGAAATATGACTTTTTAAGTTTTAACACAATTTATGTAGGTACATAACATAGTCATACTGTTCTTATTGAGTTTACTCCTTATCTTCTCATAGTCATGTTTACCTAATACTATGGATGACCTACCTACTTTTGTCATAAATTTATTGCATAATCTTATATGGCATAATTTATTTTCACATTTAATTTATTTTAATATCAATCTTTTAATATAATGATGTATCAGGCATTTCTCTTATTAAATATCCTGATAGAAACTTATGCGTTATAGTTTATGATGTATTTTTATCAAATAATATTTTTTTATGGAAATAAATATTTGTTATTTATTTCAAACATTACATCTACCATTACAGGTGAGACCTAATACAATAGAGTAGTCACAATATACATAAAAATAAAATCGGGTTGCACTCCAGGAGTGCCGACAGAAGTGAAAACATATTTTGGCACGTTAGAGTTTAGTAATAAATCACTTCAAAATCAGTAATTATGGTAACTGCCAATCAAATACTGAACGAACACAGATGATGCAATATTTTTTGTTTAGAATGTAGATAATATATCAAAGAACCTAACTCAGTAAACTTCTCCATACAAAAGTAGACTGTAAACATGTGAATTAAGGTTTATAATCAAATGGGGCGAGCGCGGCAGCCGGCTGCGTCTCAAACAACCAGTTAGCAGTTACCAGATAAAGACAGATGTATAATATATATGTATTTACAAAAAGTATATGAGTGGTATATATGTCATGTGGTACTATAACTACTATAACACAAGCTCTGCTTAATTTGGGGCCAGACGATGTCGTGTGAGATGTCCGGCATTATTCATTTATTTTCATTTTATATTCATATATTTATGAGAATGAGATATTGTGTTTTTTAATTATGCTTATTCAAAATTATGAATTTTTAGTTTGGTCGTTGAAATCTATGCGAGAAAAGATTTATGCTAAAAGCTGGTATGCCAAATCGTAGTAAACGTTGGTAATAATGTTATACAAATCATAACATATTCTTAATACTAGTAGCCTAAAGTTCAAACCTAGTCTTTTACTATTTCGGGAAGGTAATAAGAAATGCCTTTGAGCTGCTAAATAATAATAATAATAATAAATTCATTTATTTCAGATAACTTAAGATCCATAAAGTGTTAGTAATACTTACTCTAGGTGTTAGTAATATTATTATCTAAGGTATTGTTATCTAAGGTTGACATAAAAATTAAATAGAAGTGGGAATAAGGCAAGGCCACTCACACTGTGATCGAGCTAAAACGGAATAGTTTCCTATGCCATCATAACTCGACTACATTGCCTGAAAGAAGGACCGTCCCACTTATCCACTATAGTATAAACTATCTCTGGATAATGTTGGGAGTGATTTGTTTACTTGGTTCAGTCGGTCGATCGAGATTGGCATTTCCGCGATCCTAAATTAGCTTTATGCGTCTGTAAGCGGAGAGATTTTGTTAAAGTATAGATTTTCCTAACCTGCCTAGTATCAGTATCCTAGTAGGTATCATCGGACTTTTGGATTCCTAAAGCCACCAATCCTAATAATTCTACTAATATTATAAATCGTTTGTTCAGGTTAAGATAATTATCTCGCGATAGCGTTCTAATTTTTCCTGTGGCGCCATCTAGTAATTAATAAATAAATAAATACTGGTGGACAATTCACCATCTAGTCCCAAACTAAGCATAGCTTGAACTATGGAAGCCAGATGATTAATAGTAAACTTATATATATATTTAAATACCTACTTTTGATACCTTATACTTTATTTACGTTCATCCCACAAATGTTTCTGGTAGGGAATCGAAACCGCAATCTACAGTATAGAAGGCAGAGCTTGTACCAACTGAGCTGAACTAATGGAGAAACCTATCTCATTCTCACTACGATAAAGACCCGCGAATGTTGCCTCATTTTTGTGTCTTAAAAGGATTTAAAACCACTTACGAGCTAGCTGGACAGGCTTTGCACTGACAGTAGCGACCGTTGTAGCCGCGGTCACACTCGCACTTGCCACAAAGGCAGTCACCAGCGCTGGAGCAAACCAGGCCAGCGCCAGCACCGGCTACTGCAATATTAGCGTTCGATTCACGGCACTGCGCCATCAGCTCCAATGACGCGTTCTCGTCTTTTAACGAGCAGTTGCAGTAAGGGCCAGACCTGGAGAGATTTAGTAATTTTAGAACGATAGGCCGCTCTGAAGCCCAGAGAGCTAGCTTAATACATAACTTGTGAATTGTAAGTGCAAATAATAGGTAACTGCGAAGTTTCTTACCATCCTTGGTTACACTGACAGACTCCACAGATGAGGTGCGAGTTAGGACTGCACATGCCTTGCTTCAGGTCGTCTGCGCACTTGCATCCACACTGCAGTTCCACCTCCAACGTCAATGAGTCCTGGCCCAGCTGGGACTCCGAGATACGAATGACTTCACTCGTCTGAAGTCAGAAGTATTACGTTACATTTTATTCTCCTCATTATTATTAAGTGGTATCTACCATTGATGGTATCGAATGTACCATTGATGGTACTGCGGCTATTATTATTTGTCGTAGTTACATTACGTCAATAGCACCACGGCAAATATTGTTTTGTTTTGTTATATGTGGTACATTCAAGAAATTGTAATCAATCAAATATAATTCCCATATTTATTAGTAAGATTAGTTGTAACTAGTTGGTTAGGTTATGTTTTCTGAAGGAGTATAGAAAAAAACGGACAAAGCGAGCAAGCAAAGCTAGCTTTTCGCGGCAGCGACCGCTGTAGCACCAGAAATATCCATACTATTAATATATAGTTAATCCTTATCCTTACTATATTATAAATGCGAAAGTTTGTATGTCTGTTTGTTACTCTTTCACGCAAAAACTACTGAATAGATTTTAATGAAACTTTATAATAATATAGCTTATACATCAGAATATCACATAGGCTATAACTTATAAAGATTATGTGAGGATTATCCAAAATATAACGATAAGTGTCAAGTAAGTAGGAAAAAAATCTGCCATCTGCATGTTATTCTGGCATGCGCTGCAAAAACCGTTAGAATTACAAGTACTAATCCTGCGCAGACGAAGTTTCGGGCACCAGCTAGTGTAGAATATACCATTGATGGTACATTATAATGGTACCATAGTAAACAAACGTGTTATTATAAATATTTAGAACTTTTAAGTTCTCAACTCACCGTCTTAAATTCCGTGCATGAATCGAGGCTGACATGTGCTTCGTAATTAAGGGTCATACCGAATTCCACTCCAGTGCACCGAGTGGCTTCTTTCAATGAGCCGCCTTTCACTCCACAGTCCGTGAAGTACCTGATCTTAACTGGGCCGGTTGAATCGTCTTTAAAATCTACAACACTGACAATTTCTTCATATCCAGTTTTAACTAGCTTTAGGATGTTGGAACTGTTACTCTCAAGTCTGGCGACGTAGGTGAAGTCTTCAAGCAGCTGGTGCAAGCTGTCGTAATGGTCTTTGACATCCTCTGTTACTGCGAATATAACGTTCACCTAAAAATAAACACCGCATTGTACAAACTTACTGTGAACAATGCTTAATTTAGATGCATTGATCTAGAACACAAAGGAAACAAGAGTTTATTTGTGCTATCGAGTTCACCTAATGATCAACGTGGTTTTTTTTTAATTGTTTTTAAATAGATAATTGACGGATAATTGGCGTGACTTGCGGAAATTCATTACAAAACATTAAACAAATACACAAATATTGTTAGCGAGTGCTGTTCCATGCTAGCACTCGGCGAAGCGACAAGTCTGCAGAGTCTTGGTGTTTTTTCGTTACAATGGGCGAGCCGAATAAATTTTTGAGGAATAGGTAAATTGTCGGAATACTACAAAAAAATTGTGTAATGTTTTTTTTTTTTTTAAAACAGTAAAACATTAACATTGTCATTTACTTAATAGTAGGTAAGACATCTTGTTTGGTCTTGTTTCGATTATTTTGATATCCTACTCCAGTGCACTAGACCTGTCAGCTCAGTTGGCAGTAGCTCTGCCTTCTGCGCTGTAGGTAGAGGGTTCGGTTCCCTCCCAGTATAAGCATTTATGTGATCAACATAGGTGTTGGTTCTGTATCTGGGTGTTATAAAGTATCTTAAAAATTAATAAGTATTCTATCAGTTATCTGGTCACCATAATACAAGCTATGCTTAGTTTGGGGCTAGATGGTTGGTGTTGTGTGCGTTGTCCACCAATATGCATTTATTTATAGCTTGATTACTTTTGATGGTAAAACACCCAAAGAAGGCGGGTCCTCGAAGATAAAAACACACGAGGCAACCACACATTGGATGCAAACTGTAACAAACCTTATATTTGTTCAGGAGTCTGTATATTTGCGCTATAGATGGATAATCGTAGGTAGCGGCTTCGGAATAATAGCCATCTTTGTCTAAATGACATCGTTCGTCATTCTTTCTTGTTGCGCCACCTGTAATTTAAAACTCATAAGCAATTCAATGCCACTAAGGTCGGTACGTCTAAGAACTTCTGTATTTGGTCCTGCCGCACTCAGTACCACTCCTTACTTTAAAGAACAACGCTTAGAAGACCTTGAAGCCAAGCGCCTTAGTAAAAATACCCGTCTGAAGTCCTTCTATAAGAATACACGAATCTACAATGCAAGTGGTGAGTTGCACAATGCGCCCTGCTATAAACCTAAAAGAAATTTTGACTTTGCCAGCCACGTTCGGTCAGTCATGATAAACGTACCTAAGTAATTTTAAGTCGAGTTCGAAATAGTCGGGTACGACAAGGAGGGCAACAGCAAAATCATAATTATATAAAATGTTAAATTATAGATAGGTTACTTAAAGCCTATCTCATATTTCATCATCATTTTCCATTAACCATACATTACTTACTGTTTTATTATACCCCAAACCTCCCTCTTAAAAATCAACACTGTGAGAGAATACTGTGAGATGCCTAATCCAGCTACCAAGTTTAGTTATTGGATAAACCACGACCTACCATCTTGGGTTGGCATGTTCAAAGCTCGTGCAGTAGTAATTACACTAGGATTTTATTTAGGTTTACTTTCTGCATGGTCGTGTATCTTCTTGATTTACGCTTTTATCCAAAACTAAAATGCATTCATGGACCCAAAAGCTTGCCAAGGCCAGCGATAAGTATACAATTGCAAGGCTGGGCGATAGGGATAAAAACTAACCCCGAGACACAGTTCTAAACTAGATCAGGAGGTGGTTCCCAACCCAACCCTTTCAGTTTCACTGTTGATGGCATTGTTTTTGTTAAATGTCCCTTTAAGTTAACGGTTGTCTGGTAACCACGGTAAGACCGTCCATTGCAGCACAATATTCATTTATGTATATATACTTGGTTTTTAATTCTTAGTTTTTGTTTTGTAGTGTTCTCAATTAAGTTTTTATTAATAATTATTATTATATCTAAAAAGAACCAAAAAAAGTCTCCTTTCCTTTCAAAACTACAACAAGTAAACTCACCCAGTCTGCCATCACCAGCAATGTGGAGCAGCCCATCAGACGACAATATGACAATCTTACGGCTGCTCGCAGACCATCCAATCTTGTCTCCGCAGGTCAGCACCTGCATAAGAGCATCCAGTTGTGCCTCGGCGTTGTCCAGGTTGGCTGTCACGGAACTGCTATTCACTTTCTCTATGAAATCGTTCACCTGGAAGTGAAATAACATGGTAGCCAGCATTTTTTTTATATACTTTAAGGACGTATGTGCTTGTTCACGTAGGAACGCACAGGCGTGGCGGCGGGTGCGGGCCCGGAAGACGTGTCGAGCTCGTGTTCACATTGGCCGTTAGGCGTTGTCGTTAGCGACAAGTTCAAACTAGTTGAGACGTCGCGAGTGAATCGAGCGCTCCGCCGCTAGTTCGATGTAAACACACACAAACATCTTCACGCGTTTATATTGCCGCGAGCGCGTCGCGCGCGTCATACGCTAGCTTGCCCGCTACTTAGACCGCAGGTGCATTTCGTACGTGAACGCTCGGATATTACGTCACATTATGCTTGATATTTCGTGACTGCTCCCGCCACCGCGCCCGCGATTAACGTGGGCAAGCACTATCACTTTAAGAAACCTTTCGTCGTGTTGTGATGACGGCAGTTCTATCGATTTCTCTTTAATTATATCCTCAGCTTGTACTTTGCCTATCTTGTCCATAAGGTGTTGAAGCTGTCTTGGTTAAACTTTAGTAGTGCGTCGCAAGCCAATTAAAAAAAAAAATATGGGGGTGGGAGGGGGGGGACCCTCCCTACCCCCTGGTACCACCCCCATACTAGGTATTTCCCCGTTCTCGAGATATTTGAATAAATTTAACCTAACCTCAAAAAAAATTATTGATACAAATCTAGTTTTAATTACCAAGGAGGGGGAGGGAGAGGTCCACCTCACCCCTAGTAAAGCTCCCAAGATAAAGGTAGATGCACAAATGAGAAAAAAAAACATTTGTAACCTATCGCGAGATTTGGCGCGGTTTTGATTTGATTTGGTTACAGTGACACATGACAGGTTTTTTACGTTTCGTTCGCATCAACTTTGCACAACATGATATATCACAGACAACAAATATAACAAAGATCAGATAAACCGTGACCTTGTATTATTTTCTGGCGCTGCGGCGGCCACTGCCGCGGCACGCTTCGCTCGCCTTGCGCGTTTTTTTCTATATTCCAACATAACCTACCTAGTAATAGGTGATAAGTAACCAAGTGAGATATACCGTGACCTTGTATTATTTTCTGGCGCTGCGGCGGCCGCTGCCGCGGCACGCTTCGCTCGCCTTGCGCGTTTTTTTCTATATTCCAACATAACCTACCTAGTGATAGGTGATAAGTAACCAAGTGAGATATACCGTGACCTTGTATTATTTTCTGGCGCTGCGGCGGCCGCTGCCGCGGCACGCTTCGCTCGCCTTGCGCGTTTTTTTCTATATTCCAACATAACCTACCTAGTGATAGGTGATAAGTAACCAAGTGAGATATACCGTGACCTTGTATTATTTTCTGGCGCTGCGGCGGCCGCTGCCGCGGCACGCTTCGCTCGCCTTGCGCGTTTTTTTCTATATTCCAACATAACCTACCTAGTGATAGGTGATAAGTAACCAAGTGAGATATACCGTGACCTTGTATTATTTTCTGGCGCTGCGGCGGCCGCTGCCGCGGCACGCTTCGCTCGCCTTGCGCGTTTTTTTCTATATTCCAACATAACCTACCTAGTGATAGGTGATAAATAACCAAGTGAGATATACCGTGACATTGTATTATTTTCTGGCGCTGTGGCGGCCGCTGCCGCGGCACGCTTCGCTCGCCTTGCGGGTTTTTTTTCTTATTCCAACATAACCTACCTAGTGATAGGTGATAAGTAACCAAGTGAGATATACCACGACCTTGTATTATTTTCTGGCGCTGCGGCGGCCGCTGCCGCGGCACGCTTCGCTCGCCTTGCGTGTTTTTTTCTATATTCCAACATAACCTACCTAGTGATAGGTGATAAGTAACCAAGTGAGATATACCGTGACCTTGTATTATTTTCTGGCGCTGCGGCGGCCGCTGCCGCGGCACGCTTCGCTCGCCTTGCGCGTTTTTTTCTATATTCCAACATAACCTACCTAGTGATAGGTGATAAGTAACCAAGTGAGATATACCGTAACCTTGTATTACTTTCTGGCGCTGCGGCGGCCGCTGCCGCGGCACGCTTCGCTCGCCTTGCGCGTTTTTTTCTATATTCCAACATAACCTACCTAGTGATAGGTGATAAGTAGCCAAGTGAAGTGAAGATAAGCCAAAGTCGTCGAAAGAAGCCATAACAAAATCACTGACAGGATTTTACGTTTCGTTCACATCAATTTTGCACACAACATATTAAACCATAGACAAGAAATACGACGAAGTTGATTATTATCTGTCAATTTTTACGTAGTTTTATCAAATTTATCTGATTTGTGAGGTTAAAAATGTTTCATTATTTTTTGTAAACTAAAAATAACCTAGTGTTATTAGTGGTAAAATGTAATCAGAAAGCAAAACCCTACCAGATGTGAGTCTTTTCAACCTCCAATTCCTGCGACGCACAACTAAAGTCAAGCCGCTGTCTTTAAACAGGCCTATATTAAACCTAATATAAAGAGTGTCGGAGTTCAGGTCCAGGTCTCACAAAGATTGTTCCATGCAGCATTCGCATTCAAGCTGGTTTAAATCTTAAGACAATCCTAAACGCGTTACTTACCTTTTTAGTAAGAGATAGATGGTGCTTGAAGGCGTAAGTCGGTTCACATTTTTGCTCTTCACCTGGACACGGGTTAGCACGTCTGCTCGTGGCCATGCTTACAAAAGGCATTATGGGTTTTTCCGCGAAACTACCGAATCCAAGCCTGAAATTAAATACCTACTCAATTTTTCTATTTTAGTAGGTAAGTACTAGTGGTCAAAAACTGAGATGAAATCTAGATCCCCTACGAGGCCTAGCGCGCACTACAAATTATTTCGCGCTATTTTAAATCTATACTAAAGTAGGTACCTATGTAATTTTTAATGCGGTTTTTTTCACCTAGTGCTTGCGCCTACGTCTGATTCCAAGTTCCACAGAATATTGCGAAAATATTCACAGTGCTAGGCTAGGCCTTATAATCGTTAGGTTTATAACTGCGTAGAGAGTAGATACTGAGGTTCTATCTTACAATAAAACTTTAGACATTGAGTTGTTAAAATTTGTTGCCATCTTTATTCATTGGCATTAGAGTGACAAGGACAGACCGTACTTAAGTACTTACCGTGAGTGAGTGAGTGAGTGAGATGAATATGAAGATGAAGTGAAGATGAACTTTAATAATAATAAACCCAAATCTGTACTGAGCCTAGCACCTTGTTTTGTGGAGTTAAAAAAACAAAACCATAGTTAAATCAATACCACCTAGGAATTCCAAACGTGGGTAGGTCAGGTCATTCATCGATAACGATAAATTTTAAATGTTACTGCTGAACAGCCCTATTTCGTTTATGTTTATGTTTGGTTGGCTATATAAGTTAGCTAATTATTGACATTGACGTAAGGGTTAGTCTATTTTAATCTGTGGTGTCCCGTCTCTTCTTACAGGATATTGCATACTCTTTGGGCTAGTCAATCATAGATGCGGTGTTGATGGCAGTTGCTCTGAAGAAAGTAGCGAATTACTTGTGTCAGAAATCAAGAGTACTTTATCCAAAGTCTCCGATTGGGGCCGGGATCCTATAGCCCGATTTAACCCCTCTAAGACACAAGTATGTGCGTTCACCGCTAACAAAACCCCATTAACTGTGTCCCCACAGTTCCAAAACACAACCCTCACCATCTCTAAGAGTATTGGGATCCTCGGTGTCGACATCTCCAGTGACGTGCAATTCCGAAGATGATAAGGTTGACCTTATCATCTAAGTGGCACACCTAGCTTCCAGAAAGCGAGGTGTGCTGAATAGAGCGAAGCATAAATCGCAAGTACGTCCCCATATGGAGCTGTCATCTTTGGGCGGGAGGGAGCACCAGGATACCAGCTTGTGCTTTAAGACTCGTTTCAAAAACGAGCTATGAGAGTAGTTGACGAACCCAAACTCGCAAGCGGTATCGAACCATTAAGACTGAGGAGAAACTTTGCCTACCGATTATATAATGGGTTGTGTTCCGAGAAGTTGTTTGACATAATGCTCACAGCTACTTTTAATCATCGCACCGCTCGCTATCGATCGGCGGGGTGTTCATCTGCACCCACTGGAACCCAAATGGTCGCGCACAGTGCGGTTTCAAAAGAATTTCCTCCCGCCAACTCTCCGGATGTGGAATGAGCTCCCTGCCAAGGTTTTCCCAGGGGAATGCAATATGGGGTACTTCAAGAGGGGAGTTAATAGGTTTCTTAAAGGTCGGCAGCAGCAACGCTGAACGTCTTAGATGTGTCCAAGAAGTCCACTCATACAGCGATTCGACAGTAATGGTGTTGCTTGGACTTTTTCGATGTGTGACATAATTGAAACTTACATGAAGTTGTCAGTAAGGTTTGACAGCAGAGTAGGTAAATCATCCCGCAAAGAGACCAGGGTTTCTTTATCATCCTTCATCGACCACGTGAGATCCATCAAATAATACAAGTCTAAAGGATAGTTCTTCGCAGGCCTATAGGAAAACTTAATGATTTTCTCTGAGTCCTCTGAAAGCAAATAACCTTATGAAACTACGAGTATGTTCAGTCTTTAAAGTAAAATTAATAGTGCAATCTATGAAGTTTAGTCTCTTTGCTGTTAGGTCAGAAAGAAAGTGGTTCTTACTCGGCTTGAGAGACATTTTTATCTTCTGCGGCTGCATCTGCACGACAGCCTCTTCGCTATCCTGCCGCAGGTCCTGTAGAGGTCTGTTCTCAGTTACTTCCCAGATGGGCATCCCTGATCGTTGGATCATTGCTTCATTGCACCCGGTGGTAGCCAGACTTAAACAAAACACAAAACGAATAAGTAAATCCTTGTGGCTATTGTTAGTGATCACTTATTTTTTACGAATCAAGAAGGAAATTTAAGGCTGCAGTGAAATATGTACAAAATAATCAGCAAAAAAAATGGATATACTGGCCCATCAGCATTCATCTGGTAATTTCGTACAATTTTGGAAAGACTAAAAAGCTTGATAGTAAAACTAGTTTGCTAACATTGAAGGTGAAGAGAATAAAAAATATATTACCAATATATTCAGGAAGCATTTTAATGTAGGTTTTGACGCTGTAAATAATAAACCAAATGTACAGATAAATGAAGATAGAGATGGTTAGGAGATTAGCCCAAATGTAACAGTAACACCTAAAGACATTGAGGAAATTCTAATGAAAACAAAGCGTAGGTAGCAAGTCCCCTGAGTATATGATTTATGCAGGCCGGTATATCTGTAATGTACTAGCTAGCATGTTCAACCTGTGTCTTCGACACTGCTAATTACCAGATGATATGATACGTACCTACACTTGTGGTACCGATAATAAAAATAAAACAGGTGATGTGTCTAGCATGGCCAATTATAGGCCCATCTCGCTTGCTACGATTGTGGCCAAGATACTTGAACAATCGTTATTACAGAAAAATATTTCACCAGCGTTGTCTATGGACGGCCAATTCGGCTTTAGGCCACAGGTAGGAACTGATATGGCAATATTCGCGTTAAAACAAGTAGTAGAGTACTTCAGGGTGGGTAAAACGAGCGTCTACGCTTGTTTTTTTGTTTTGAGCCGAGCATTTGATACATTAAATCATTAATGGTTATGGATAAAATTAAAAAAAAACACGTCTGCCCCAGATGACGCTGTTGGTTTGCTGACGAACTGTTATCGTAATCAAACCAACAGCGTTAGGTGGGGCCAGGATCATTCTGAAACCTACAAGCTAACTTGTGGTGTTTTAACAGGGGGGGTTAACCTCGCCGGATCTATTTAACTCCTACGTGAATGATTTGATAGTGGAGCTGAGCAGCACCACAGTAAAAATTAGATGACAAGTTAGATGACAGATAATTTAAGCTACGCTGATGATATGGTATCTACTGCTCAGCTTCTCAATCAAAGGATTGAGACAATTAATAAGGTATTAGTGAGAGGTATGCAAAAGAGCATGACCTAATATATAATGTAAAAAAACTGAGATGGTAATATTTAGATCTGGCAAGGGACCCGACAATGTGCCCTGTCTTTTTCTGAATGAACAACCTGTGAAAATCGCTGAGTCCATGAAGTATCTGGGCCACATTGTGACTGTGAATGGGAGAGAGGACAAATACATCGATTGGCAACGCAGAGCCCTCTATGTGGTCGGTACTATCATCACAGTACATATGGGTTATAATAATAATAATAATGCCGGACATTTCAAACAGCATCATCTGGCCCCAAAATAAGCAGAGCTTGTGTTATACATACATACGAGAACATTTTATACATAGAAACACCCAAACCCAAGACAAATACTTGCAGATAATACAAATATTTGTCCCGCGGCGGGAATCGAACTCTTGTCTTGACCCACTGCGTCACAGAGGTCGTCAATGATGATGTGATGAATGAGTGAGTCAGGGAGTGGACTTCTTATTTATATAAAATAGATTCCTAATATACATAATTATGGAATGAATGTGCACATGAACTGTGGACATCAATAATCGACTCTAAAGTTGGTAAATACATGGTTCAAGTTTGTCTAGAAGAGATTATTGATATCTAGCGATAAGACCGTTTATTGTATTATCGTGTAGCTAAACATGTTTCTTAAAACAATGCAGTTTATTTTTTATAAATAATGCCGGTGATTTAACACAGCACCATCTAGCCCAATAATAAGCAGACCTTGTGGATACTTGACAGATATACTACTTCTACTGAAGTTGTATAATATAGTATTGTACTAAAGTTTTTTAAGTCATCCCGTGCCGTGACCACGACAGAGTGTAAACCTGTCGAAACGTCGGGAAAAATAGGTAAATAAAACGCGATAAATACCCGTTAATATTTATAATAAATAGTATTGTACTGTAATACTTTTTTTGTTGTAAATACATACATAGCAAAACACTCCAACCTGAGACAAATACTTGCACATCATACAAAATTTGTCCCGCGGCGGGCATCTAACCGTAACCCTTTTGCGTTTCAGGCGGGCCGCAGAGGTCGTGGTGTGCAATTAGGTAAGTGTGTTCTATTATATTTTATTCCACATGTTCTTTTAAAACTTGATTCTATTTAATTTACAGGTAACCTTTCTGCTTGGTTGATCATTGGGTGGCAGATGCCAGGCTACACCGGAAGAAACAAACGAAACCAAGAGAGCACAGATCAAAAGCCAATAAACTCGGTGTGTGGCATCCGAGGCGAGATCCCAATGATAGTCGACTTTACCATTTCGATGATGAAATTAACTCAGCACGTTCCATAAAGCTATTCAAGAATGTTTATCCGATGATAGGACACATTTTGGTAAGCAGGTTGCCGACGAGCTGATACCTGCAGCTTGCACAAAATGTTTTGACAGCGTGGGTTTATTCTCAAATTAATATTATTGAAATTGTATTGTATTGACACTGTATTGTATTGATATTGTATTGTATCGACATTCAAAAGTGTACTTTTGTGCCTATTTGATGAAATAAATTGAAATTGAGGTGAATTAATCAGAAAACTTTTAGTTTAGAAAATATACCTATTATAAAAGAACTTTTTTGACGGCCATTCTCCGACGCCGTTTTTTCAAAACAGTAGGTGTAATTTTAAAAATTTTACAACCTCTGTGGCCAAGGCCCGGAGCAAATGTTTGTATGATCTGCAAGTATTTGTCTTAGGTATGGGTGTTTCTATGTATAGTATGTGTGTATTTACAAGAAAAATATAAATTGTAAGAATTGTATTAACACAAACTCTGCTTACTTCGGGGTCAGATGATGCTGTGTGCAATGTCTTTCGTTATTTATTATTTATTACTTTAAGTAACATCAAAGGTTTGAAATGCTTTAAGCGGAATGGATAAATCCATAACTAACTATTTTCTTTTGCTGCAGATAGATATCCTAAGGAACTATATATGTCAACAAAAAAACATAATTTGTTTCTTTGTCAGGTACATTTCCACAGTATTTAAGTCAAGTACCTGCTTTATACGTGAATGTAGTACCATGATGTAGAGCCACAATCAATAATCAATCAAACGACGTTCTTTGATTAGGGCAGCCGTGTCTACAGAATAGTGTATAGTCACTATGCCTAAATGTCGGTCAGTGAACGTGGGAAAGTAGATACAATCGAAACCTTTAAATGCGCTTCTCGATAGGTACGAACACCTACATAGGTACTTAAAGTAACTTGTGAATAAATACCTATTTACGCAACAAGCGAATGATGTTAAATGTAATTTTCTCTGTAGGTACTTACATCTAAGTCTTCTTCTTATGGTGTCACTATTTATTTTAAACCAGTGCGGTGAAAGTGTTAATAATAATAATAATCATTAATTGTTTGTGAATCCAGGAGTTACAACAGACAGGTGTTTCTTAAAATTAGGAATCTCTGGGTTCTGCACACAGCATACAAAAATCTAGTAGGTAGTAACAAAATAATTATTAAAGAAATAAAACATAATATGGTCCAAACTATACAAACACTGTCACAAAGTTAAATATAGAAATGGTTACTAAATTCTAAATAACATTGCGGTCATACAAAAATTCATTAACATTTCATTCATCACAAATGTATTAGATTAAATATATATATATATATATATATATATATATATGTATTGTATCTACATATATACATAATATACAATATACGATACCCTATACGATACAATATACGATAAGTACTCTACAATTGTTTAAATATCTATGTATAAGATATTTGTATTTGTGTACAAAACACTTGGTAGGTTTGAATCGATTGGCTAAACATTTTAATAATCCGCCTAACGGACTGCCGCACTTAATGCAAATTAACTTCACAATAATACAAGCATCATTAGAGCGAATAAGGATTCAAGGCGCATTCCGTCCGCATTGTTGTTAAAAGACATCATGAATATGCAAGGAAAATACCGTGGAGTAGACGACACCTTTCCTTTTAATCCAACCCATTGCCTTCACTGCCGCCTGCTGTTCGGCGTAGCTTCGTTTCCGCTCGCGAAACGAGCCAAAAATATATTTAGATACCTACAAATTGCTTGTAATGTGTTTTTTCTGTTTTTTCGCCAAACTAACTAAAATTTCGCAAAAACGTTCTTTACTTTGCCTTAACCTAAGTCCAAATTACCTTTTAAAATTACAGTTATAAAAAAATTACGTTTTAAATACTTAAGTAAATGAAATTTCAGCACATAAAAATAAAACTGAACTGACAACCTTTTTATAGAGTTAGTTAATAAGTTTTTGTTTTACGCTTTTTGAGTAAGTAATTTTTCGAAATTTCTAAACACCACTGCAAAGTCACAGGAAAGCAAAATGCGAAATTTTATTTAAATAAATAAATAATGCCGGACATTTCACGCAGCATCATCTAGCCCCAAAGTAAGCATAGCTTGTGTTATGGGTACCACATGACTGATATACTACTTATATACTTTTTTTTTTGTAAATACATACATATTATACATAGAAACACCCAGACCCGAGACAAATACTTGCAGATCATACAAACATTTGTCCCACCGCGGGAATCGAACCCGCAACCTTCTGCGCCTCAGCCAGACCTTAGCCCACTGTGCTACAGAGGTCGTCAAAGTTTAAGTACTTGGATGACATATATTTTCCAGGTATTTTGATTTAAAAACCAAACTATTGAAACGATTTTGATGATATTTCTATGGGACAAGTCGGAAAGTATATTCTTTCACATAAAAAAACATTTATAAATGACGGTGTTACGAGGTAACAAACATAAAAAATAAGTGCAAATCTAAAATTAGGTTTAGAATGTCAAATGAAACTGCTGTTAAAAACTTATCCTAATTAAATTTTATCTAATTTAATTAAGCGTTCCTAATTTAGTTAGATGGTACCAACAGAATAGGTTTTACAAATGCTACGACTAACTAAAATATATTTTAGACAATTCCTAATTTTAGAAAAGAACCAATTGAATTGCCACCATTTTGTTACTTTATTGAATTTATTTTCCTAGGATTTTCCGCAGTAATAAAAATATCTTTACATGATAACCAAAATGAGCTAAAACTCAACCACAAGTCAATTTAGTAAATTAAAGAAGTGTAATTTTAATGTGTTGCTCTAAATCAGACTTTGATGTAATCAAGATAAGATCGTTATTATTTTACGAGATTCTAGTTAGCTCGACAGAACTATGAATCTGGGCCATTATAACGACAGAGATAAAGTAACGATAGCTATATCAATACAACTTTTTGGTCAAATGGCTTCGCTGTCCAAAGATATACTCGATGCTCGACATATCATTCTGTGTTTGTTATAAACTATAGACTGGCTTGTGTGTAAGAAATACACAAAAACATCGCGGCTTGCTTCGCTTGCCGATTTTTCGCTTTTTCTTTTACTCCTCCGTAGACTCTGGCCTCAGAAGAAGCTCATGTTAGGGAACAGCATTACGTCTTTACGATTCTCACCTATTTTCATCATTGCACCTAGGAGCCTCCTTGGGGTACTGTGGGTCTGCACACCAGCGGCAGTGCAACGCAGCTGACAGGCACGGTCCACATTCCTCTTGCTTTATACATACCAGTTTGTTTAAGAGCTGCTGTTGCACTGTAATAAATGAAAGGAACCAGTCAAGGACTTTGCAGACGCTACTTACATAATAATATGTGTGATATGTTTGTTATTTGTCAGGGTGTCTTAAAGTACCATAAGTATATTTAAAAATATCTGGGGTTAACGTATGAAACTGCAATTTTGTACTGAAAATTTCAAACATTTTGTTTTAGTACAAAGTATGTACAAGATATTTATTTAATCAGAATTATGGATTTGAATATGAAATTGCCGTTCTTATGCAATGGCACATTTAATTAAAATTAAGCCTGCATGGTGTTGGAATTTCAGAGTGAAACCTTTTTCAAACGATAACTATACGAGTAATATTCAAAATTTAAAAAATATGACATTTGATTGTTTGGCTTTCAATTGTTTTTACATTCAGTTTTACTTTAACCGCTCTAATTAGAAACGTCTCTCAACTTGTGTTAATAATTAATCACTGCTTAAAAATTGCCAGCCATTTTTATAAGCTAGTTCCAAAATGTGCAAACTAAACTTGAAACTTGAGCAGTGTACAGGTAGTGTTCAAGTTTAGAGGCGTTTATGAGTAAGGCGGTAAAGGTAAAGATAGATACATCGAAAATTAGATGTGAAATGTTAATATAATTTAAAGCTAAACCATTAAACGTCATATTTTTTATATAAAATATTTTAGTATAATCGTGTGAAAAAAGATTCACTCTGAAATTGCTGGCCATGCAAGCTTAAATTTAATTCAAAGTTTCAGTACATTAAAACGGCAGTTTCATATTAAGTAAGTATTTTATCAGCCATCTGGATCCCATAGTACATAGCTATGCTTAGTTTGGGGTTGTGTTGTTTGTATACCAAAATTAATTTATTCATTTATTTATAGTGGTCTGCCCGTCACCTTTACGGTAAGGTACTCTAAAAGGGAGATTCTCAAATAAACAGTTAATTAACTTAATAAGTCAACATAATAAGGAGTTGTAAGCAAATCATTGTAAGAAACTCAAATGGGTATACATTAGGAGCGCGTTTTCGTAGTGTTTTTTTTTAAAAACCTCGTAGTCTATTTCGATATTTAATAAAAAAACTTGAATAAAGAAGTCCGTACTACTAGTAAAATATTTTAACGATTTCCAGAAGCCGTCATAACTCTTTTATCCCAAAGAGTGCAAAGCACCATAAACTCCAGGAAGTTTAACTAATTTAGATGTCAGGCGGAAATGTAGAAACGGGCTGAAACAAGGTTGAAATAAAAATATCTACATTTAACTGCTAATCTCTCTGTGGAGCAGGAAAACCATTCTTCCAGTAAGTAGGTACAGCTACTATGTAGGTAGTAGATAATAAATTAGATTAATAAATTAAATTATATTCTAAATTTAGGAATTAGTTATTTTTATTTACTTAAAAAAATAATTACAGAAATGTACAGAATAATAAAAAACACATGTGAAACAGTTGAGCTATCTAAGGACCGTCTAAAACGATCTATAGATAGCTCAACTGATCCAGACCACTGCCTGAGGCAGCGTTCCCTGATGGCGCCACTGAAAACCAGCGATACAGCAGCCTTCACAGTTCTGTATCATATGCTGAGTGGTAGCCTTTTTTTCGTCACTGTACATAGACTAGTTTATATTATATTCGCACTGTATTTGATATGTGACGTTTAATAAATATTATCTATTCTATTCTATTCTATTCCCAAGACACTGGCGACATTGCCACGTTGAATGGCAATGCTAATACACTGAGCCAGATAGGAGCCAGCTCTTGGGTCACGCAATGTATATATAATGTATAGGTATTTGAATTGGTATTATCTGATAATTATGTTTACGTTTATAACATAAGCACAGAACGTAGGTATACCTACTGGCTTAAAACCTAAAATTTACTTTTACAAGGAAAATATTGTTAATTAGGAAATACTATAAAAATATCCTTGTGGTTATAAAAGCCAAATTTTACGTACCTAATTATTTTTTGGTACCTAACCTATACTCACCTACTTACCGATTAATGACGAATTTGGGTATAAAGTTCTAGAAATATACCAATTATCAAGTGACAATAACTGATTCTCTAATTAAGACGCAAAAATCTTAAACAAAAAACAAAAACAAAAATCTTACTATCTAACTAAGACTAATCAAAGTCTAAATTAGAGTAACATTTTGAAATGACACTCATCATGTAGAGAGGTGTACATGAACTCCTCTACTTAAAAACACCTTAACTTCTGTCAAAAGGTAATCACTGTTTAAAATAGTGCCATTCCTTTTTTAACCGACTTTATCAAAAGGAGGTTCTCAATTCGTCGGAATCTTTTTTTTTTCTTTTTTTTTATGTGTATTCACCGATTACTCGAAAACGGCTGAACCGATTTGGAAAATTCTTTTTTTGAAAAAACGTTTTTCAACTGAACACTTCAGTGCTTAGGAAGGCACTCGGTCAAAGTCACTCATAGCGGTCCCGGCTTTTCTGAAGTTGTAAGACCAAGACGAAGGTCTTTGCTGGTCATAAGGGTTGGCCATACGAAGTAGTCATTGCAAGCAAATATAAGTAGGTAAGTATAAGTAACTACGATGTTGGTGTATCTAAGCGCAGACCACCATCCGATGTTTCCGTGTTGACACAGTTTAGGTGGGCGTTTACGAGATTACGGACGCACGCAGATAATCCTGGTACACTCGGCAACATTTCAAAGCGTCTAGAGCTAAACAAACAAACAAAGTTATAATGTCAACAGAACTGCAACACGTAAGTAGGTACTGCATGTATATTGACACTGGCACTATACTTTTACAAGAGTGTGTGTGTGCTTAGTGCTAGGTATTACCTATTAAGTACTTTCTATAACCGTTGGGGAATAAAAGTTCTCGAATGGCCACCAAGGACAGGAAAACGAAGTGTAGGACGACTCCCAACCCGATGGACTGATGACATAGTAAAGATCGCGTGAAATCGGTGGATGGAGAGGGCTCAAAATCGTTCTTCCTGAAAAACTATTGGGGAGGCCTATGTTCAGCAGTGGACTTCTAGGGGCTGATATGATGATGATAAATAAATAAATAGTCCCGGACATTTCACACAGCATCATCTGGCCCTAAAGAAAGCAGAGCTTGTGTTATAGGTAATTGGGTACCACATGACTGATATACCTACTACTTATATACTTTTTTTTTTGTAAATACAAACATATTATACATAGAAACACCAAGACCCGAGACAAATACTTGCAGACCATACAAACATTTATCCCGCTGCGGGAATCGTCAATGATAACTTTATGAACCGTCTTATTCATACCTACTTATGTGTGCCAAGCTTGATTTCTTGAACCGTGGTACCTTCTGAAAAAGCTGGTAAGAGATCTCGCTCGACAACCTTTATCCAAGTAATGTAAATACTCTATAACCCAATACAATGAAATAGAAAATTCGACTTTTGATTGATTTCATTTTGAGGTTAGGTTTTGTAATCGTGGGCTCGTGGGTTTGCTTAGTAGGTACATAAATGTTACAGTAACTAGAGAAATACTTATGTAATAATGTAAAGATTAATTAATGGTTTTTTATATAACCTTGCCTTCTTTAGATTTCGCAATAAGACCTCGATAGTCGAATCGAAACCACAGACGACACTTTTGCCAAATACTTCAACATATAGTGACCGGCCTGTCACCTTAGTTGGTCCTAGCTCTACCTTCTGCCATATGTAAGTTGAGGGTTCGATTCCTTGCCAGGACAAACATTTGTGCGATAAACATAGGTGTTTGTTATGTCTTGGTGTTATACAAGTAGGTATCTATCAGGCATCTGGCCACCAGAAGGTATTGTGTGCATTGTCCACCAATATTTATTTAATATAATTTATACATACCTACATATACATAAGTTAGAAGACTTTATTATTTCTAAACCTATATTTAGTTCACTTCTGTGCCGACTGTACGTAACACGACTACCCACAGAGATGCGATAGGTGACACGTGCCGCTTTATTGGGAGTGATCAGTGATGTCATACAACAAAGTTACGGAATCGATCGAAAATAGAGGTTTAATTGAATGGCCAACTACGGTGGCTTTGTCATAAGGTACACAAGAACCAATAGTAGATATAAATATTCGGCCATAAGAAACGTCTCTCAACCAACTTCAGTCAAAAGTAATTGCTGTTTAATAGTGCCATGCCGTTTTGTAAGGTAATAACCGACTTCATTGAATTTAAAAAAAAAATTAGTGGAAAGTAGATGTATTTTGTTTATATATAGGTAATAGGGTAGGCCAACTAGACAGCGATGTTTCGGAGTAAACGAAAATAGCATCGATGTCCTCAAATAAATGTGATAGGTATTAGTATGGTACTTATATCAATGTATATTTTTGATAAAATATATGTACCTATATAATATACAGTTTTTAGATTTTTGTTATTTTTTTAAAAACCGAACACGACCGATAGAAAATTTAAATGGGACCACATAGTAAGTATACCCTTTGAAACAAAAAACAAACGAATTGAGCACTTTTTTGAAGTCTGTTAAAAACAGGACGCATCTTAAGTAGTATTTAGGCAGTGTTCAAGTTGAGAGGCGTTATTAAGTAAGGCCGATAGTTTTCCTAAGCCTGAATCTAGGAAAAAACCTACGACATTGTGACTATGCTTTATCCAGCAAAATTTAAACTCTGTCGTATGTCCTAAATTCCCGCATACACGAAGTCTTGACTGTAGTCAATAAGAATCAGAATGCGTCCTTTCACAAACACACCACCTTTACTAAACAGGAAGGTACGCAGTGTTTTTACAGCTGAAAGCGATTATGCTCTTTTACAAAATAAAAGTAGGGAGGCACTGGCAAGCTGCTAAAGTCTGTAGAGAAGACTCTACGCTTTATAGCTAGATTGGCAACCACATATGCATATAAATAAATCACTAATATTATAAATTCGAAAGTGTCTGTCTGTCAATCTGTATGTCTGTTTGTTATCTTTTCACAGCTAAAAATATGAACGGATGAAATTTGGTATGCAGATCAATTGCATATTTAAAACGGAAATAGGCGAATGCGAATGTGAAACAGCGGGCAGCAGCTAGCATATTATATTTTTTTATTAAAATATTATACTGCAAGATTCGATACATTATTTCATTATCATCATAACTGACTGCACCCACTGCTGGACGACTTTGACTATAATTTTACTATAAGCTAAAGGTACCTACATAATTTAATGCACTCCGACCAATTTTTCAATTAAGTTAAGCTCCTCTCAATCCAAAGGTTGTCTGTAAGAAGTTGCTGCCTTAGCGATAAGACCGCCCATGGTACATAATTTATTTTAAGTATATTTATATTTAAGTAGTCAAATTATTATATTTAGTTTTAAGGTGTTTTAATTTTCATTCATTCATTCTAATACGCTTACCATGACAATATTCAATATAGCAATAATTCCTGAAACCAACATCCACGACTGCTTAGAACTCGACGCCGTCAACATGTAAAAATAGCTTTTGAATTCTTTCAGTTTGAAATAGAAAATAAAGTAACGGGAAAACGCCAGTCCTAATCCGTCTACAGAAATAAAACTGTCATCCTATAACTATACATAAACTTATATCCCGGTTCGCTTCCTAGATCCCTGGAGCAAGTGGGACGCGCGTCTGTTTTGGCTATTTTCGTTTACAAACAGACAAATTGGTTTCAGACGAGCATTTAGATAACAAATTCAGTTTAATATGTGTATTAGAACAGTGATAAGTTTTATCTGTCGAAGGAAGTCGTAAAATATAAAACCTCGCTCAAATAATTAATGTTAGTATAACTATTTTTAAATTTTTACTTTTTGTAGATAAAGTTATAACAAAGTATTTTTTATTATAAACTAAGTACAGCTATTATTAATAATTACGTTATAAAAATTAAATATCAAAATTTAGTTTCATCCAAGTGGATGACATATTTCTTTCCGTTTTTTTTATTTAAAAACTACTGAACCAATTTATTAATATGGGACCAATCGGAAAGTATATCCTTTTACATGAAATCAGATTTTTTTCAAATTGGTTCAAAATTGACGGAGTCATGAGGCAACAAACATAAAAAAAATATAGAATTGAGAACCTCCTCCTTTTTTGAAGTCGGTTAAAAAGAATAGTATCCTGTCAGTACTTACATAATTTACACCTAATTTTCTATACCGGATGTTATGAATGGACAATACTTTTATTTTTAACACATTTCTCGTCTTGGTTAGGCAATGTAAACAAATCGATGTCGTCACTCGTCACCAACTCGCAATCTAGAGCACCAATACCAAACAATCAATATACCATCCTTAAGAAAACATTTCAGCGACAATAAAACTCACCTTGACCATTCACATACTGGAGCAAGAACAACAAACAATTTAAACTGATCACTAATTTCATTATAAAGTTACCATTAAGAGTATTCGCACGGGAATCAGAGTTCGGTTCACTACGATCGGTTTCGCGATGTGTGGGTGATAAGGGCTGATAAGCTGATAAGGCGATGGGCGCGCGACGGCGCGATCGCTGCGCGCCCGACGTCTCTTCGCGACAACATCTGGTACACCTCTAGCGACCAAATCTACGCATTCTACGGTTCGCGGCTTTAGCGAGGCTTACTTACAAGTACTCGTACATTGTTGGTATGAAGCTCTATCGAACAAAGCTCATTGACTATTGTGTATAGTGCCCTATCGTAGTTAAACTAAACACAAACAACACGTTGCAACGACACCAATCGCCTAGTTTATGGGAGAATGTTTAAATAAATAAACAATACTGCATATTTCACACAGGATCATCTAGCCTAAAAGTAAGCAGAGCTTGTGTTATGAACTTTTTTTTGTAAATAGACAAATATTTACAGATCTTATAAAGGTTTGTCCCGCGGGGGAAATCGTACCTGCAACCTTCTGCGTCACAGGGCCTTCTCCAACTGCGCCACAGAGGTCGACTATTACCTACTATCGAATCGAATATTCGAATATGACATGTTGACGTATAATTTTTATGGAGATCAATCTGACAAAAACCAATACTCGATTGGTATTTGTCAGATGTCAGAGGTTTTAAAAAACTGAGGGTCCACGAAGTTATAGGGTAAGAAAGACAAACCGTCAATACTAATACTAATTAAAATAGTAAGATACCTGGTACAGGAGGGCCTAGACAAGATCTACTGTTGGCGCTCACGCCTACAGAAAGATCTCGAACTTGTGATAAGTCACAGGACTGGTCTTATCACAAGTTAGAGTCGCTGCCGCTGTAATTTCCATACAACTTGAAATTTCCTGAAAAAAAACTAAACCCGAGGTATTTGATTAGGCCCCCAGGGCACCTTCCCAAGGTCATGTGAGTGCATCTAGGATCCAACCTATCATGCATAATTGAATGGGCTCTGCGGCTCTTGTACAAACTTCAGTCACGCCGCCCGATGCAATGTGTTGACGTCGCGCGTCGTCCTATCGAGATCGTGTAGAGCGAATTAGTTCAATTTATATTTGCAAATAGCTGATAAAACGGAGCTGACCTAAGACTAGGCTAGGATATATGTTGGCAATGATGCTGTTACTATTTACCTTCATTGGAGGCTGTATAATCTGTAACTGCTACAAATACAATACAAATACAAAATATATCCCTATCTACTAATATTATAAATCTTAAATCACACGTCTGTCTGTCGTCTGTCTGTTTATTACGTTTTCACGGCTGAACGGATTTTAATGAAATTTGGTAAGAAGATGTATTGCATTTGGGGGAAGAACGTAGGCTACTTTTTATGTAGTGCGTGCGAAGCCGCGGGCAGACATTGTCTATAAAATGTCACAACATACAACAAAGTATTGTACATAATATTTTACAGAGCCAAGACAAAATTATTTTTTAATCTCAATGGCGCAATTCAATCACTTCAAATAAACCAGCTAGCATTTCCAGTAGGTGAATAAAACTAAGATAAGTAGGAACCTACGTGTTTCACAAATTGCCAGGAAATTGTGCATCAATAAAGTAGACGGCAGAACCCAGCGTCCTTCAGCTAATTACTAATTACAGCATTCAACAAGATTCACGACGGCTGATCACGCAGGAAGCCGCTCCTCGCTTACTTCACACCAATTTGTTATGATTATGATCTGACGCTCCTTCACTTAATCCCAGGCTAAAACTAATAAGGAAGAATAGTTCCCTCTAGCATCATGTATAATTTATTAGTATTTTAAGATTTAACAATGATTTTATGATAGTTGGGTTTTGTTGACGGTGATAATCTAATTTATATAGTATGGAAAATAAGAAGCAATATTGATTATGAGTTATGATAAGACTTTCAATGAACCCAAGTGGCAGAAAACTGGCAGTTCTATCGTTGAACAAAATTGGCGACCATACGAGACCTACAAGGCATAAGCTTAATTATTATCTACTAGCGACCCGCCCGGCTTCGCACGGGTGCAATGCTGATAATAAATGTGATTATGCAACTACAAATGTGTTTATTTACGACATCACATTAGAAACTTCTAAAATTATCAGTGTTCCTCTACCATATAATGCTTGTATTATACATATAAACCTTCCTCTTGAATCACTCTATCTATTAAAAAAAACCGCATCAAAATCCGTTGCGTAGTTTTAAAGATCTAAGCATACAACGGGACAGACAGACAGAGGGAGGCGACTTTGTTTTATACTATGTAATGAAGTGATATATTAATACGTGAAGCAAAAACTTCGTACCCCTTTTCACGAAAATTGCGCCGACGGAAGACTATGAAACTTCGCACACTTATAGTTTATTTAGAGGAGTGCAGAATGCTATATTTTTGTAAAATTATGCATAAAATAAACATTTATTATTAATATAATAATTTTATGGTCGAATGTCGACCAGCGGGCGAGCACTAGTTAGGATTAAAACAAATTCTTTCGTTGGAGGTTGTTATATTGTGTTTTATTTTCGTTTAAAAATAGGAATTTCTAACTTCTAACTTTTGCATAACCACAAACTTCGTGCCATGATGTCACAGTGGACATAAAGCCACTCCTTGCATCATTATAACCTACCTACATAGGATTCTTAAGATAGCCATCAATTAAGCTAAAAGTTTTGGTATCAAGCGCGTTCTGTTCAGAAACTTTTTTGTCTTATCAGTCCCTATCCAGGAGGGTGTTCTTGCGACACGTACCTTGCAATGTGTCTAATTAATTGAACAGGTTCATGTATAATTTTAAGTGACCTTGAAATGGACGACCAACTAAAGCGAACAATGGTATTTCATAGAACCAAGATAAGGGCACACAAACCACACGTTTCGCAATCTTAGCAACAAACTAATTTAAATGCAATCCAATTGTATAAGCACCAGTGTAAATCAGAGCTCTTCTCTAAATGGCGACTTGTGGGTGGTATTCGAGGCCAAAACAACTTTGTGCTTAATATCGACACTTGGTAACTTACATACTCGTTACGGGGCCGTGGGCGATTTTCCGAATGATGATGCAAAAGTGACGTGATACCACTTTTGTCAAATAAGAGATGACAATAAGCTGTGGACAGGAAGAATAAGCATTTTTAGGGATCTTAGGGTTAGGGTTAGGGTAGGCTTTTAGGGTTAGGGTAAGTCCAAGAAACCCTTATAGTTTCGCCATGTCTGTCTGTCAGTCTGTCTATCTGTCCGCCCCTAACCAGTTTGCACTGTAATACGTACCAGTGACTTCAAAAGTTATCCAATAAAAACGTTAGAAAAAGATTTTAAGAAGTACCTTCCCCTATACGTGTGAGGTAGGGATGTTTTTTATTATTTTAAACAAAGTTTTATTCAAAAAGATCAGCGGTTGGTCGCGGCAACGTTTGGTACCCCTAAAGAGGTCAAAAAACCTACTCGCTTCTATCAATAAATCAGTTACAATCTTGACGTCGTACAAAATTTTGTTTCGATAAAATCCCAAAATGTGCAGTGAAGGAGTGTAATTCGCTCACGCAAACACATAAAAAATTAACCGGAGTTACTTTTCACAAGTAAGATTAAAACGTTAAAAAAAAAATTTTGATTAAAATTCAAATTGTTTTCATTTAAAATTGCCAAAGAAAAAGTTTGCAGTTTATACTTTACTAGTTGTCCCGTTCGCAACTTCGTCCGCGCGTTATAAAAGAAAAAAAAAATCGAATTGTAAATCTAAACCATTCTCGAATCCACTTGAACACACACAAAACAATTCATCAAAATCGGTCCAGCCGTTTAGGAAGAGTTTAATTACAAACACAATTTTGTAAATTTATATGTATAAAGATAAAGATTTATGGGAGTTTTTTAAACTAATGGACGTTTATATTAGGTATACTTCACTGGATAAAAAAGAAGGCGTGAAAACGTAACAAGTCAGACAGGCAGAGGTACTTTCGCCTTTATAATATTAGTAGGGATAAGCAGCAAATATAAGACAGCTGTTAACATAGAGCACACTGGGAAACAAGAGCTTACGAGGTTGTCAGCATTTCGCAAAACTAGCAAGTTTCTCAAAATCCAGGAACTCAAATATTCCAATACTTTCACGTAAACCATATCAGATACCTATCAGATATAGTAAGTTTGCCCCATTAATTTAAAAGTCGTATATCAGCTTTGCCATCATACACTGACTCCAAAAAGGGCTCTATAAGAGTACGTTTTAATCCATTCCGTACCTCTCTCTTTTGAATGTAATTTCAAATTGCTGTGTCGATAACGCACCTAATTTCACAGTTAGGCAGTTACACATTTATCAATAGAGTCACGGTGCAAGCGATTGTATCAGCGTAGAATAGTGAACAGTTACTAGGTAATGTGCATTTACCGTAAGTGGGTTCAAATGTTTTAGTGTGACATTTGAGACCTTCGCGTAACTGTAGTTAGCGAGCGTAGGGTTTGGACCACAAGCATCCGGATTCCGAAAATGTTAAAGCTTTATGATACTACATAGTTGCTGCTCTATCTGCTTTATTGAAGCATTATTGATTAACAAACAAACATGCAAGCATGATATTATTTATAGAATAGACCGTGAGAATGAGACCTTTAAAGAAAAGTATCCACTAAACTCGCCTATAGAATATCGGAAAGATACCTGTTATCCTAACCTAGCGATTATCCTACTTTAGGATAGTCCCATTATCATTATAATCGACCTTCTAATGATTCCACTACCGGAGGTGTTCCAGTAGTGGTAAATTCGGTATAAGAGTAATTAGGACCATTCATTAGCATCCTATTAGTGAGCAGGCCAATGCGGGCTAGTTGATGGCACTGTCCTTCTTGGACATGCTGGTTTCCTCAGGTTATTATAACTTTAAGATCGACTTCGATACTGGCGAGTTATCGGTCTCTACGAGAAATATACGATTCTGATATCTTATAATCCACTGCTTGTAGTCTTAGCCCAAAAGGTGCCTGTTTCCAAATCACGACGCTGTTTACATTCCCCCTATCGAATGTTTACGTAAATGATTGTTACGAGATGCACTTTACAAGCTCGCACCGACAAACTACCAGCCACTTGTTAACAAGATTACTTTTAAAGTTAACGAGACAACTGTTTTTTGAAGACGACGAGTTAATTTAATGGACCCAGTGGTTTGGTTATTAGCGGGATGATGCTGCTTTCTGTTTACCCAAGAAACCTAAGTAATTGGTGATGTTTTTCTTTTGCAGGCATTGTAGGTATGCAATATAAAGGGCTGCAAAGTCTGAAGCTTAGAAGGATCCATCATCATCACTTAGGCGCTTTTATGCAAATTATTCTATGATAAGTAATAAAATGCTTGTAAGTTCGTACATAAAACCGGTAATTATTTCTATCGCTTTAATTTTAACCAAATAAAATGAACTCACATTCTTCACTCTTTCAGTGCTGACGTCTTATCACCACCAGGTGACTTGACAGAAACAGAAGCAGGCCCAGCAGTTGGCGAATTATTCTTTTTTTGACGTCGCCTGATCTTGCTCGAATCTCGCGTTGTCTCTAACATAGTGTAGTAATGATTGACAGGCTCTAACCACCCGAAGCCCAGTTCAGCACGTCCTAGCCACGTGTGTCCGTTTGGATCTGTGAGGGTTAAGCCACCGACAGGAGAGCTATCGGCGAACTCACACTGCAAGATGCTGTTATCCGGGTAGAAGTAACGCCCGCGGCCGACGAACGCCCAGTCTTTGAAGAGGCCTTCGTATCTGGAGGTGTCGGTGAAGGTTATAGTGACTTCTTCGTTGGCACCCAGGCGGTCGTTCTCCCACGTGCCAGTGTAGATGTCGCCTTCCGCTGTTGTGTAGACTCCTGGCCCTAGGAAGTAATTGAAATACGTAAACACACGACTGTACGTAACCCTCGTACATGGTAGCCATCTCTTGAGATCTTACGTTACTTACCTACCTACTTAGATCTTTGAGGTATGTCGAAGAGAGAAGTAAAATATCAACTAAGTCGAGCCTAAGTAAGTATGTCTGTATAGGAGTCAGTAAAATAAGTACTTACCTACGGAATGAACAGAGAAATGGCAATCAAAATACCTGACAACAAATCACCGTGAGCTATCCTTACTCAATTAATTTGCAATTATTCTCTATTCCATGAAAAACGGTAAACAAAGCAAGAAATAGCGCCGAGCTATCAATCCAGCAGATTACAACGCAGCTCTGGCAATTAGAGCGTATCGCCACAGCTTTGGTACATGGAGCATCTGGCCATCTACCTAATGTGCTTAAGGACTTACTTCTTACCTACTTCTTAAGAAATTCAACAGAGCTTACAGGCTGATCAAGAGTTTTTTGAAAGTTTCTCAAAGTGAGCATCTCGATTGACTACATGAAATTTAAGCTTAATCAACCAATCACCTCAACTTGATAGTCCTTGAAACAGTAAAAAAACCCTTAACTCGCTTACAGTAGAGTAGATATTTATTTATACGTAAATCAACTTAGATTTTACACGAACATTGTAGAGGTAGATACGCTTATTGGTCCGTTACCATTTTTTAGTAAGTTAAGTTAAGTTAAGTTTTAGTAACTTGCAAGCACAAGCACTCAAGTGGGGAACCTGAATAGCTACTCTGAAGAGAGGAAAGTTGTAGGTATTTACTTATAAATATTATTGCTAGACGAGATAGAGCTACTCGATAGAAAGAGAGGCACTATCTAGATGAATATAATGTTAGACACCAAGTGCTTGTGCAAGCTGAATTGAACTTTGTGGCGTCGTAGCAGGAGATATATACTATTAGGTATCCTGTCACATTAAGATAGGTACATTCCTAAATGGCAAAGAGTGTAACAGCTGTCCTATATCTACTGTGGTATCGCTAAGCAGAGGCATGGAACATGCAGTCCGAATGGATTGCGATACGCTCCATTAAATCCTACTTGATAAAAGACAAAAATGTTCAGTCAACTTCAATAAAGGTGAACCACCTCGTGGGTAGTACTTCCTAATACGATAGCAAACTCGTACAGATCGTCGGCGCAGTCTGTCGTTATAAATAAATTAAACGAAGATCTAGGTACTAGGATACTTCTATCTAATTATAAGCTGACTCATGCAGCTAAAGGTGTGCTCACACGGGCAATAATTGAGCGGCAACTAGTATGGTCCACTCTGAAGCAATTATGCTAAGGGACCTATAGTCGTACCTAATAATAGATGTCGTCACGGTTTTATAGTGCTCGGCGAAATTGGAGGGAGTGCTTTATGTACGCTCGCATAAACTTATTATACAACAATTAGTTGTTCTAGCGGATTAAATTTGGTAGAGGGAGGGTAAAATTTTAACACCAAATAACAAAATAGAAAAAATAGTTTTAAGTAATTTAAATAAATATTTTAAAATAACATTAAAATAATATTACGTATACCTATAACAACGATTCCTTTTGTGTCTTTTAATAAAAACCATTCGGGTTGTGAACCATTTTTCTAGCTTGAGCTTGTGAATTTTTTTTCGGTATCTTTCTCACGTAATAAAATACATATCATATCGTTCGATAACTTCCATGTTACGAAAAAGTGATTAGGTACGTATCGAACGCAGGTAGGTATATGCACAATGATAATGCGCAAGTACCTAGGGGACTTTGGATGGGTGAAGGGTGCGAGACGGAAAGAAGGTGACTGAGCGACCAATACAACGCCTCTCCCGTCGCACCCCACTCGTTCAGATCTAAAAATCTAATTCTGCGTAGGTATTCTAGGTCAGCTATTAACCTGTGCTGTACGAGCCTATAGGTACAATAATAATTGTCCACGTCGCACCCGACTAAATACAACAACTCGAGTACTTTCACGGCACAAAACGACACTAATACATAATGCCAGGAATGGTGTTTTGCGAATTGAGGGTACTAATTGGCAAGTATTACTCATTTTTACGCGATCAGAACACATTATTATAAATACTTACGGGTATTTATCGCGTTTATTTACCTATTTTACCCGACAGTCACGCACGGGATGACTGTCAGTCATCCCGTGACCACGACAGAGTGTAAACCTGTCGAAACGTCGGGAAAAATAGGTAAATAAACGCGATAAATACTTTGAGTAATTTCAATTGCCCATGTAAGCGTTCCTTAATGTAACGCAGTGTCTTTCAGTAAGGCACGGTTGTTTAGTTGCTTGATTTTGAGCATATTTTGTCCATTTCTCTTCGGTGATAATAATAATTATGGTAATTTCATGCAACATCTAGCCCCAAAGTAAGCAGAGCTTGTGTTATGAATGATATAGTTTTTTTTTAAATGAGAAAAACACTCAGACTCGAGATCAAATACTTATCAGCAGATCATACAAACATTTGTGCCGCGGCGGTAATCAAACTCGCAACCCGCGTCAACTGCGCCACAAATCAGGACGCAGGCAGCCTAAAGCTTCATTTAAAAGAGGTTTAGCATAGTGAACTTACTTTTTATAAAATACTAAGTATTTTTTTATTAACCTATACTTTTCCACTTCTGGGAAAGGTCTGCTCCAATTCCTTCCATTGGTCCCTGTCCCCCGCCACTTTCCACCATCCCTTCTCGAAGGCTGGTGGAAAGTGGCAAATCGAGATCGTCACGCCAGCGTTTTTTCGGGCTGCCCAGGCTACGTCGCCCATCTGCAGGCACCCATTGTGTGACGACCTCTGCCCATCTGTCTTGACTCATACGGCTGACGTGCCCAGCCCAACTCCATTTTAATTTGGCTGTCATGTCTCCGACGTCTGTGATCCAGGTCTTTATGCGCAAGGTTGTATTACGGACTCTGTATGTCCACTTCACCCCTAGCACAATACGCTCATAGCTCGTTGGCAGATCTTGAGTTTGGACTTCTGAGATTCGGTTTAAAGACCATGTTTGTCCACCATAGGTAAGAACGGGCAATTTACACATATCAATGAGTTTTCGCTTCAGAGACAGAGGAAAGTTTCCCTTCATTAGCGATTTCATGGACCAGAAGCTCCTCCAGGCGTTTTCAACACATCGTGCGACTTCTTTGTCTTGCCTGTTTTGGAAGCAGACTATCAGGCCCAGGTAGATATACACAACGACGTTATGTAATATACCTTGATCTTCTGTTGGGTGCTATTGGTCATTATTTGTGTCTTTAACTGATTCATCATTAGTCCAACCTCTAGGCTTGCTCTGCTTAGATCTTCAAGCATAGTTTAGAGTTCTAATGCAGTTGTGTTTTAGCCCCAACTGCAAATACTTGGTATAAATACTATAAAATACTTACGTTGAGGAAAAGATCTAGGTACGTACTAGGAAAATATCTACACTGGGTAATATGTAAAGAGTAGATAGCTATTTTTACTACATTAGTGTAGGTACTGCATAAATGCATACATCGGTAAGGTATCTTACAACTACTTACCGTGCATTTTAACAATTCGGTCCTTTTTCTTAGCCTCAAAGAAACCATCGTAAGTGTCCCCTGTGTCATGCTTGAAGAAACCCTGTTCTTGCACCACGGTTACTTCTTTCATCGGCTTCTTTATCTCTATTTCAGACCTTTCGGTAGATGTGTCGGTCATGATTTACAAATTCTTAAAGCCTGAGGTAGTAAGGGTGGTAAGGTATACTGAAAATAGTAAATTAAAATATCGTTGAGCAGAATTTTCTCCCTATCATAGGACGAGGTATGGTCAGTCGAAGATTGTGCTAAGAATACGCATCTTGAACATATGGACGAGCATAAAGTTCCTTATTGATCTCGGTGTATTCGCCTCGTTAATTTTACATATTCTATTTACAATACGTTATTTCACAATTACGTGGCACTCCTAACTTGCCTTTTAGCGCAATAAAATAATTAACCTAATTATACTTCTATGATAAAATACAAGGTTAATGCGTGTCAATGTGTCATGCGTTGTCGTGTCGCCCCTGACACGCTATATGTCGTTTGTCACTATCAAACAAAGAGTAAAATAAATATACGAAACTATTAGATCACTTTATATTTGGCCATGAACTTTTTCCACGCGAGGTTTTAATTACTTAAGAAAATAAGAACAGACTATTTCCTGAATAACCTGTAACTGTCTTAAACGATACCTCAATAGCGATTTCGCAGAGTGATTGAAATGCAGTCAATACTATTTGTAAAATATATTTCACCTCGCTCATAAAGTCATCGGGCGTTTTAACATTTCAACGGCAACACAAGATCGAATTTAGATGACAATAGTTTGCGCCAAATTGTACATATTTACACTGACTACTGCCCTGATTAATAAACATCTACAATACATGCTAAGAAATAAATTATGAGGCTAACGTTAAATAGATCTTTATTCCGGATACCTACCTAAAGGAATCAAAAATAAATTAACAAAAATTTAACGAATAAACTAGTATTAAATTCAGAAATATTTTTGAATACATCAAACGATTTTATATTTTATTTATTGACCGACCTCGCTTACATTCATTGTACGATCATTCCTTACCCTAAATAAATAGGTAATTATTACTTTATGCGGAAGCGAATATCCTTCGAATAAAATGGACTACATTTGCCGAGCCATTTTGAATGGAATTGTACTAAAATGTACAAATATAAGTTTCATAATCGCACAAATAAAGTGTAAATTTACATAACTAAGCCAAACTAATCGAAGGATATCACAGTTAATATACTCCATGCTACAACTTGAAGACTGGATTGGCTCATAATTACGAGTATAATCAAAAACTAACAAAAAAAAAACAAAATAATAAATACCTCTCTAAATTATTATATTGTAAAATAATAATAATAATCTATTTTTAACCCACAACGCAAACATAAGGTGGTTATAAATTTAACGTGTTTTGAAGGAGTTTGGTATCCTGCATATTTCATAAAGAGGTATCATGTTCTTTCAATTGAGGAACAGGACGTGGAATCACATCTTTTTATCAATCTTCATATGGCTGAACATATTTTCTATATAAGTATAATTATGAACACTCGCAAACAAATCACTTTTCGAACATTAAACCCAATTATAATCGGTTCATCATGTTCGAAGCTAAGATGCCACAGAAATACAGTGTGTCGTTAATGTAAACGCGATCTAAAGAGTGAGGTAGATTTGAAAACCACACATGTTACTCGACGGCTACTCCCTATGTTTCTAGTCAGCCCGCGACATTGTTGCAAAACAACCGAAACGTCGGGAAAGATAATAAGGGCAAAATACCTGTTCACTACTAAAACAATATGCATTCTGATCGCGTTATTTGAAAAAATACCATAGATACAAGCGTTAAACTTATTAACACACTGCTACCGGGAGTTAAAGACAGGGATAATAATCCATTTGACAGACGAACAGGGTAACCTAGCTTCCAGTCATCAAATTGTAAGTAGGTGTTCAGTTAGAGGATTATGTTAGCGGGATCTTCGAGGTTTTCCTTGAAGGCCTTCATCCATTGTGCACCGACCGCGCCGTCGATCACTCTGTGGTCGGCGGAGGCCGTGAATGTGATGAACTTTGCCTTTCTGAAACTGTAAGAGAACAAATAAGGTGACAGTTTGATGTGTAATGTCTTTCCCTATCGCATTTTTGCAATCTGTGGCAGTGATTTCAAGAAAAGAGACGGGAGTATGTAATAGAAAGCCGGAGAAGCGCGCCCTATTTGATTTGAGCAGTAAGTGCGGGCGGTGATAGAACTGGGCGTCAGAATCTGTGGGAGTGAATTTAAGAACAGGGACGAAAGTGTGTAACAGAAAGCGCGCGCTTTTTGATTTGAGCAATGAGCGCGCGCGGTGGTAGAGTTGGCTGTCAGATGGTACCAACCCATTATCCGAAAGGTTGGTACTGTCAACCAACAGTGTGCGTGAGTGTGACGAGATAGAGAAGGAGAACGCAAAGTGTGATATAAACTATATCAGGAACGTCGGATGTCATTTATATGACTACAGTAAGGCTCGCTCGATTTTTATTTTATATAACAGAGCCAATAAACACAGGGCCTACTTGATGGTAAGTGGTTACCATAACCTTGCAATACCAGGAGGAATCACACGCGCGTTGCCGGTCCCAGACAAGCTATTTTGTCCGTTTGACCAGTCATTTTACTTGATTCAGTGCCCTTCAAACCTAAAATTGCATACTACAGTATATGCTACCGTATAGATACAGTACTTCTTATCGAGTACTGGTATAGCGTATATACATTTTTCGATCAGAGAAACCTATTTGTGGAAGGTGAGATCACTACCATTTAGACCACCTAGATACTTTACTAATACTAGATAAATAGTTGGCGTTATATAGTATTATAGGTATGTATTTAAAAACATATATTCTATCAATCATCTGGATCCCATAGTATAAGCTACGCTTAGTTTGGAGCTGGATGGTGTTGTGTGGATTACCCACGAATATTTATTATAGGCTACTTACCCCTTAGCATCGTCCTTGTCTTCAATAATTAAGTCCTGCGATCCTCCGCACGCCAGAATTAGTGACTGAGGCGGGTTGATGATAGCGTTGAACATTGTAATACCTGAAATAAAAAATAATTTGTAAATACATTTATTTATTTGTTGGATAACTACTTCTATAACATAATATAACATTGTGTAAAATATGAAACTCAATTACAGGTTTTCATTTTCACATACACTCCGAGAACAACTGGATTAGTTGCAGTCATGTATGAACTAAGTAAGTACTAAGATTTAAGTTTGGCGCCTCTGCAAATTTCGTCCATCTTCGGAAACACGAACGCACGGTAGTGATATTTATCTAGAGCTGTTACAACAAAAAAAACTGTGTATGTATAAAATCTGCATAACCTTCAAACCAAACTTGTTACGACTAGTTCCGACGACTAGTTAATTTTTTTATGACTATATCGTAAGAACTTCCTTGAATCTCAAATGAAAATTACGAGTGTATATTTCTGTAATGAAAACTGTCAAATGTCAGTCTAAAAATCACTTTTGCCCTTCCTATCTTTGGCGAATTAAATGCAAGTTATTGGAGATATTAGATATGCCAGTAGCCTTGACTATGCGTAAATTAAATATCCATTAAAAATTAAAAATCCAGACTGCGTGCCATGTTGAGAGTGCGATGTCGTCTCTTCCACACAGCATCTTTAAGAGTAAAGTAGCCGATTATCCTTCCATACAAACGTCTCAGGATGACCACACCATTTGATGTTAAACAATCATAACTCATATATCAATTTGTCTCGACGTAATCTATGCTTGTATCGCAACAGAATCGTAAAAATTATAAAAGATACATGTCTCACAATAACTGACATAAGGAGTACACAAACTCCAAAACAATTCCGATACCACCATAGTTTATTTATTCAAGAGCTTATATATCTTTATTTTGAATAAATACATTCCGTAGTTTTTTCATGACAACCATTGAGCCAAGTCTCACATAAAAATAATGTCATAATGTTTATGCATTCTTTTTTTGTAAAAATCAGTCTAATCATATACTATCTCCTATTTTGTATTATTGATTTTTTAATAACATTATTAATATTAAGTAATTACTATATATACTATGTTTATAAATCTCGTGTCAAAATCTAATACCTTTAAACGAGCAATTCTTGTATATAAATGTATATAATATAATCTGAATCTCGGAAACGGCTCCTACGATTTTCATGAACTTTAGTATGCAGGGGTTTTTGGGGGCAATAAATCGATCTAGCTAGGTTTCATTTTTAGAAAACGTCGTTTTATCCGCATTTTATAACGAGCGAAGCTCGGTCATCCAGGTATTTATAGTAATTTAAGCTAACAGTTTACTGAAACCGAGGCTCTAAACATTTGTTAAACATATACAGGTCCCCACAATACAGATTTATCTAGTGTGGGGACTGTTATTAACAGGCCCTGACTTCTCTTCTCGGTGATATATATAAAAGTATACCTGAATGAATATTATTGTACCTACTATATTACTATATTGTAACTGTATATTTTGTATTACTGTATACTGTAACTGTATATATTCTGTATTTTTGTATATTTTGTAACTGTATATATTGTTTTTTTTTTTCATTTTTCCTACCTGCTTTCCATCCTTCATCCACGTCTAATTTTTCACTCCATTACATAGCATGCATTTTAGCTGTACCCACTGACGAGTTTGTGCGGCTGACTAGTGTATCCTTTAAAGACTTACCAAACATGCCGAGGTTGGACACAGTGACCGTGCCTCCCTGGTACTCCTGAGGTGCCAACTTCCCTTCTTTAGCTTTAGCTGCCAACTCCTTCATACTCTTGGAGAGGTCGATGATCCCGCGTGAGTCGGCGTTGAACAGGATCGGCGTGATGAGCCCGGTCGGGGTTGCTACAGCTACACTAACGTCCACATTTGAGAATCTGGAACCGATACATTATTTTATAGCATTCAGTTGACACGTTGAAAACTGATTTCATGGAATAAAATTTGAGCCCATAAAAATGCATTTGAAAACCTATTCTTTCTGAAGTCGGTTAAAAAAGTTTTTATTTTAGGCTTTTTTAGAAATGTCTGTTCTAGGGGAACGATTTTAAGATCTAGTTGACCTTCTTTCAGAATATACAGACGTTTAAAGGCAATCCAACGGTTTTAGACTTTAGTTGAAATTATTTCGAATTTTGATTTAATTATTTGTTTACTATTTGCATTGAATTATTATGTACTTAGGAGTAACTTTGGCTTCAGTGCTATAGGTTGTGAATTCGATTTGATTGATGTCTATCTATAACATTTATGTGATGAACATACATGTTTGTACTGTGTCCATAAGTTTCATAAGTATGTTTTAATGAGTATAATTGTTCTATCAGTGATATTCTATCTGGTTCCCATAGAAGCATACAATAATACAAGCTAAGCTTAGTTTGGAGTTAGATGGTACTGTGTGAATCGTCCGCCAACATTTTTTTTTGAGTAAATACATACATATTATAAAAATAAAAACATAGACCCGAGACAAATACTTTGGAATCGAACCCGCAACCGTCAACTTCTCAGCCGGGCGCCACACAGGTCGTCATAGAATGATACTCACTGCCTAATGTAAGACTCCATCCAGTGCGCGTTACAAGCGGGCACTCTTTTACACGCCGCGGCAACGGCTTTCACTATATAGTCGTTTACGGAAACCTGAAACAACAGAGTATTTTCTCACTAAGCTTCCAATGTTTGAGGGGAATATCGCATAAGAGTTCAAGATATCTCTGGAACTAAGTGTACGAATGGTGTAAATGTGGCTAGGAGGGACATTAGAGGGTTTTACAGGGTGTGATAAGAAAAGAGGGTTAAACAAATAATGTCTAATATATTGGATGATAGAAGGTAGATGCGAAATGCACGATAGTGACAAGCGTTAGCTGAGATTAAGATCTTGCAGTTAGAGGTTGAAAGTTGATACAGATATACGCAATGATCAAGATATATCCTTAGAAATATTTTAAGGCCCGTAAAGATATAATTTAGCTGTGACGAAAGTAGCAGAATACTTACCTTGATTTGGGATTTCTCCGCAGTCAACTTTTCATTAACCGCCTTCCTCATAGCTAGAGTCTTCTCCACATTAACGGTCACAGACAGCTGGTAGTGTGGAATGGTCTGCTTTGCCATGGACAGGCGTTTGGCGATGGTTTCCCTCATGCCGGATAGCGGTATGTCCACAAAGTTGGCTCCTGGAGCCGGCGCCGGCGCCGCAGCCGAGGCCGAGGCGGCGGCGGCGGCGGCCGCGGGAGCTCCTGAGAGATCGCCGCTCTTTAATGACCCGTATAAACCGGAACCTGAGCCTGGAGATGGTGTGAAATACTGCTATAAGTACTAGATATTATGATCCTGTTTCTGTAGTTTCGATCTTATTATATTTGCATCAAAGTCTGACTTTAAGTAATAATTTTAAATAACAAGGTAACGGGATGAGTCACGGGATGACTGATCCCGTGACCACGACAGAGTGTAAACCTGTCGAAACTTCGGGAAAAATAGGTAAATAAAAGCGATAAATATTTATAATAATGTGTTCTGATCGCGTTTAAAAAACTTTGTTATAAAGTATATTATGTATGTATATAAAATATAAAATAATTCTATCACCATAATACAAGCTACTCTTTGTTAGGGGCTAGATGGTGTTGTATGCATTGTCCACAAATATTAATATTATTTATATAATTAAATTACACTCGTAAATACTAAATTGCCTTGTTTTAGCTCATTTTAGTAATCATAAAGTAACAAAATATTCATTTTAACTAGTTAAAACTGTAATTTAAAAATGTTACTTTATTTGGACTTTCGTGTGGGCAAAATATCGTTTGCGTTTTACGAAACTTTTGCTAGTCCGCCGAATCGACAGAATCACCGGCTATATCGAGAACCATGTCCGAACCAGTAGTATTCGTTACACACTTGAGTGTTTAACTTCCAGAAACACCTATATTTCGTAGTGTAACGTCCAGTTTTCAGAACTTAAAAATAAAAATTATGTTTCAAGTAGAAATCATTACAATAACCAATAAAGGCTGTAATTTCATACCATCTATATTCAAAGGCCATTATCCGTGAGACGATTGGTATATGAGAAAACGTAGCATAATAGTTTAAATTTAAAAACAACTTAATATAACTAGCGCTGTGGGTTAGAGTGAGAGAGGAGGAGCCTGCCTACCGCTGCCGTATGCGTGAGAGTAAGGGAATCCAGACAGACTGGCGCCGTAACGCGTTACGTAACGAAGCGGTTTACCATAAGAAGTTATCACTTCAAAAGCAAGATAGTGAAGCAGATTTACAAAGCCTTATCACGCATGTGTCATACAAACAAACTTCCCTTATCGTCAGATCACGCACTCAGCATCACCGTTGGGTAATCAGGAAGGTCGGTCTACATTGTACCGCTAGCGATAACGGTAGCAAAAATACTAAAAAGTGATATAACTTTTGAAACTATCATGGTTATTCAAATAATTTTCACTATAAACTTACAATCTATTTAGTTTTTTTCCCGATATTTCGGCAGAGTTGCATGCGTCATGATCACATGAGAAGCAGAAGTGTTTGCAGGTAGATCTTAAAAACCGAACTTCTCCATTTTTTGGAATCGATTACAAAAAACTCTAAAAGAGGGTAACGATCTGTCTGCCAATAAACAGGATAAGTAGTTGGTTTATTGAACTTATTTTTTTTTTTTGACAACCTCTGTGGTGCAGTGGGCTAAGGTCTGGCTGAGACGCAAAAGGTTGCGGGTTCGATTCCCGCCGCGGGACAAATGTTTGTATGATCTGCAAGTATTAGTCTCGGGTCTGGGTGTTTCTATGTATAATATGTATTTACAAAAGAAAAAGTATATAAGTAGTATATCATTCATGTGGTACCCATAACACAAGCTCTGCTTACTTTGGGGCCTATCTGAATAAATATCAATTGTATTCGCCAATAAACAATACTTTTAAGATCTTCTCGCAGAATTCCGCTTCTCCCGCGATTATGGCGCATGCAACTGTGTGGAAATATTGTTCTTGTATTGTATTGTTATAACTTTTTCACGGTTAAACGGCTGAACGGATCTTGATGAAATTCGGTAAGAAGATAGTTAGATAACTAAATTGATTTTATTCTTTAAAACAAAGTTATTCTGCTATAGAATTTGATAAAAACAAACCTCCAAGCCTCAAGTTCTTTATTTCAGCAATGCGTCTGGCCATGGGGCTGGCGTAGATGCGGCTGCTAGGATCGTGTGCGGGGGCAGCTGCTCCGGGGGCAGCTGTGGGGGCAGCTGCGGCGGGGGCAGCTGCGGGGGCAGCCGCGGCTGGGGCTGCGGCGGCGGCTGCAGCTGTTATAGGAAACATCTTGAGTTAAAACATGTATATAGCATGAGTTAGCATAGCCAAACTCTCATTGAAGACTATTAGTCAGGCTGACTTGATTTAATGCAAAGTTAGGCAAAGGGTCTCGTACGCAAATATCCTACAAATACTAGAATATTAAATGGACATAGCAACAGAAAGGGTAGAAAATAAAAGTGACATACATTTTGATAAACACGGGCTTTGCACACGTATTATTTTGTCGATGGAGGCACCGACACTGTTTCGATTCATCTAGACTCTAGAGAATCTTCATCAGGGTGAGTTTGATCCGCGGTCCGCTCGTTGCCGCTCAAGTTCACGGTTCGCACTATCGGTGCCTCCATCGACAATATAATACGTGAGCAAAGCCCGTGTTTATCAAAATGTATAGTACTCACGAAAGTTTTGAAATTGAAATAAAAGTGCCATCTTGAAAATAAATACATTTCCTTAATAGGGATAAGTTTTGTGAAAATCTTATATCTATCTAATACCTTTAAACGAGCAATTCTTGTATATATGTATATGTATAATCTGAATCTCGGGAACGGCTCCAACGATTTCCATGAAATTTAGTATGCAGAGGTTTCGGGGGCGATAAATCGATCTAGCTAAGTTTTATTTTTAGAAAACGTCGTTTTTCCGTGTACCATACCGAGCAAGGCTCGGTCGTCCAGGTACTATTGTTTGATCAGACCTATGTTATACCAAGTCAGGCTCACTCAGCACCTGAGGTACGAAGCTACAAGTACATCGGCAGGCCCACTTTAGTGGGAAAATTCGTAGAGAAGTGCCGCGCCAGCTATGAGAGTTACGCGATAGTGCCTACTATGTAGATAAATATAATGTTAGACACTAAGAGCTTGTGCAAGCTGAATTGCACTCTGTTGAGACGTGTATAATATGTATTCTGTGGTTATGCAAGCTACATTAGATACTATATTTATTAAAATATAACCTTTTTTTGCAGGCTTCGGCGGCGGTCCAACAGCTGTGGGTTAAACAAATGTTAGAGAAATCCCATGCAAATTAAATAAATAAAATCAAGCTGGACGATGTATATGCATTACTAAACACGTGTACCGTAATATGCGCTAATAGTTAGCATAGTGATAAACTTGAGCTTAATGATTAGCCGCGTACTAACTAAGCGAGCATCCTCACGAGATTCAACTAGGCAAGTCCAACTTCGACAAAGAGGTCAGCTGACGAATCCAACTCGGATATTAAGGCGTTCGGAAAATTAAGGCACATCTTCTCGTCACAGATACCGCAGAGCCTCAAGACGAAAGTCTACAATCAGTGCGTGTTGCCAGTGATGACATATGGAACTGAGACTTGGTCGCTGACTATTGGCCTCATACACAAGCTCAGAGTCGCGCAACGTGCAATGGAGAGAGCTATGTTGGGTGTTTCACTACGTGATAAAATCCGCAACGAGGAAATCCGTAGAAAAACCAAAGTCACCGACATAGCGCTCAAAATTTGCAAGTTGAAGTGGCAATGGGCAGGCTATATAGCTCGCAGAACTGATAACCGTTGGGGAGTAAAAGTTCTCGAATGGCGACCAAGGACAGGAAAACGAAGCGTAGGACGACCCCCCACCCGATGGACTGACGACATTGTAAAGATCGCAGGAAGTCGGTGGATGGAGAGGGCTCAAAATCGTTCTTCCTGGAAATCTATTGGGTAGGCCTATGTCCAGCAGTGGACTTCATAAAGGCTGATATGATGTCCTAATTATACTAATAGAGGACTAAGGAACATGCGTGGAGAAACATGAACCGGGAAATGAATATTCCAATAGCTTAAAAAATAGACTTAAAAAAAACGTGTGCCTCTCGGGACGCCCGACAGAAGTGATAACTTAAACTAATCTTACTAGCGCTGTGGGTTAGAGAGAGAGGAGGAGCCTGCCTACCGCTGCCGCATGCGTTAGAGAAAGGGAAGCCAGACAGACTGGCGCCGTAACGCGTCACGTAACGAAGCGGTTACACTCCCATAAAAGTAATCACTAAAAAAAAGTTGGATTCTTTGCTGCTTTGCTAGGATCATATAGGTGGGAAAAGTTACGGGCTATCTCTGTTCGACAGTCTCACCGTGGCTCGGCCTTGCCGCGCGTGGTAGCCTCATGCAATAAATCTACAGACTGAGGCTGTCTCGTGAGGATGCTCATTCAGTCAGTATGGGGTTAATATGGGATGGTAACATAATGTTATGAACATTTATGGCCGATTCATCCATCCATACCAATATTATAAATTCAAAGGCTGTCTTTCAGTCTGTATGTTACCTTTAAAAAGATAAAAATATATTGTAAAAAGATATATTGTATCTCGGGTACAGACATATGTTAATTTTATGTAGGTACTGTGCAAGCAAGCCGCAGGCTGCAGCTAGTATAAAATAATATAATCTATTAGTAGCATTAGTAGCATCAGTTAAATTCTCTTTAAAAATCAAACAGACCAATTACATAAATTAACTGACAGATGGAACGCTTGAATATAAATCAAATAGCCAACATATCATTAAAAATTCATGCTGTGAATTTTATCAATGCATGTATAAAAACCCAATGTAAAAAAAACTTGTAAGACTTTCTATCAAAACTCACAATCATCCTTGAAGTCTTTGAATGCTGCAACATCAGCCTGATTCTCCACAATGATGCAGAGTAGTTTACCAACTGGAACACCTTTGGTGCCAGCTGGGATCAGGATCTTGGCTAGGTAGCCTTCTTCTGGAGTTTCAAATCCCATAGTGGCTTTGTCAGTTTCAATCTCACAAAGGAGGTCACCTGAAATATAAAAACACATGTAAATACTACTGCCTCTTACTGACTCATAAATAAACTAAATCTCAATGCATCCAAGTGCACCATTGTCACATTCCTGTGACAACCTATACAAAGTAAGTAACTCAGTCTTTTTACCAGCTGAAATATTTGACCATAAATAAATGCAGTGTAGTCAGAGTTCTTGAGGTGTTGCATGATTTGAAGCTTGGATTTAACAAACATATTTAAATAAATGTTTCCAAATCTCTTAAGCCTTGAGCTTTGTCATGAGAAGGGCAGCTAGTTTTCACCACAATAAAACATTTAATATCCTTTACTGCACCTTTGGTACATCTCAAATATGGAGTCCATGTTTATGATAAATATATGTAATTAGGGCATCAATGAAATACTTCTGCTTTCACATAAATGTTGTATTCAATTCTCATCTATTTAAATTTTCAGTGCCTTGAAGTCACAGATCTATGTTATTTGCTAAAAAATATTTACTACAATATTAACTGACTGGCCTGTCAGTTCAATCGGTAATAGCTCTGCACTTTAGGATGGGGATTTGATTCCACTCCCAAGACAAACATTTGTGTAATCATCATAGGTGTTTGTAACTGGGTGTTATAAAGTATCATAAGTATGTATTTTAAAATATATAACTATTCTATCAGTCATCTAGTTTCAATGCTTAATTATTTTCTATGCTTAACCTATGCTTAGTTTGGGGCTAGATGGTGTTGTGTGAATTGTCTACCAATATTGATTTATTTAATCTATAATCATTTAAAAGTCTTGCCTTCATTCAGTTTATCTCCCTCTTTCTTTTCCCAGCTGACAATTGAACCGCTCTCCATGGTGGGTGAGAGTGCGGGCAGGTTTACCTTGATGTGACTCGGGAGGCTTGAGTAAAACCTCATCTGGACAGACCATCCTGGTGTTAGGACCTTGTTTTGTGTTAGGACTCTGAAAGATACAATCCCACAAAATTTGAGAAAAGAATAAATCACAACAAGAGCCACCAATTATAATTATTTTCTCATGAATTATTTTTTATCTGAGCTTATCAGAAATTGCAGAGATAGCACAGAGTTACACCAACAGCCTCAGTCAGATCTCAATGATAACATTTGAGTTTTATACATTAATTATTTCATGAACAATTCAATGGATGCTGTTAATGAGTTTAAAAATATATAACAACATTAAAATATTGTAATTTGAGTAATGTAATTTTGTTTTTAATGCAACAAATTTATATAAATGACTTTTTCAATAACCCCACTTTTAGTTGATGCTACTGGCGACAAAAGAGCTGGCCCATTCCGTGCTCAAAAAATCTTAGGCATTCAGTGCTGGACATCACTTAAACAAAATGATTTTTTATAAGTGTACTTAGTGTAAATACACTAAGACACTAAGTTATAAATGTCTTCTAAGAAAATACAGATAAAACATTCAAATTAAACTAGAATAACCCCTTCCCAAATCTAGTATCAGAAATATCATAGAGGTAACAATGCTGAAGATTATCATTTTATATATCTTCTTCAATAAGTGATAAGTTTAAGAGAGCTAGTGACCAACTCTGGTGATCATTGTGTTCGTGTCACAAGATCTTCCAGCCAGAACTTACTGTCTTTTACTTTCAGAACATGCAGATATCTAGTTGTGATGCTATTGTTTATAAATTATTTCTTTGCCAGCTGTTGATATTTTTTGCGCCCGGTTTTTCATAGACAGTTATATACTTACTAAATGACAACAATACACATGTGATCGCCGGCACCACATGAAGAAAAAGAAGGTGAAGAGCATTGACGTTTCGGTAATTTGGTTATGCAACTTCAGTCCGTCTAATATGATAAATCACGCTGAAAACTTGCACTTTTCACTAAACATATATGTTTTCACTTGATCAAAGACAACTTATTGAGTAAATATTGGTGAATCCCATCGCTAAATACGATTCAAAACTTACTTGTTACCGAGTTTCCTTTTGACCAACTCTGTGCTTACACATCTTGCGATATTTGTCCGTATAGCTTTTTTCAAGCTGTCGTTTAGTACTTGGTTTCGTAATACGATCGTTCGCAGCATTTTGAGTAATACTTTAGCTAAACTAGCCCGCCCAGATGATCGGGACGGTTTTTCCCAAAAACAAAAAATCAAGATCGACCTTTTGAGAATTTGTAGGTCGTTCACGATGGAAAAGTGACAGCCTAGCAGTGCTGTCACCAAAGAGAATACAATACTCTGTCAAGCCTACTGTAAACATTGGGCTGGCAAAAGCACAGACTAATATGATGCTAAGTTAGCAAGTTGCTAACCACAAAGTACTAAGATAAAGATAAAGTACTAAGTAACGCATCAGACGGGCCCACAAACTTTATGATGCTAACACACACATCAGACGGGGCACTTCCTTATACGAAAGCCTGTCCATTCTCTTATCTCTCATTGAGTCTTATCCCATATGACAGATATGTTTTTTATTTTTAATGAATCTTTTAGCATCGGCGGGGTATGCATTCTACCAAGTATATTTTTACTGCTGGCTTGGATACAACTGATTACTATTTTTTAATCGACCAACAATGGAAAGACCCTGTTAATCATAATAAACACATTCATTATACAATTGGACATTTATTTACAGAAATATACAGAATATTGAACAATAATACAATATACAAGTCAAACAGCTGAGCTATCTGAGGACTGCACAAAACGATCTATAGATAGTTCAACTGATCCAGATCACTGCCAGAGGGTAGCATCCCCAAGACACTAATGCTAATACGACACAGTAAATGCTAATCCGCTATGCTAATACGCTGGGCTGAGATGAGTCAGCTCATGAGTCACGCGATGTTTCTATCAGACGCCCTAAAATTGTTTTGAAAACGCGATGAGCTCCTGTTTCCCACTTGCCCAGATTCTCGAAGGCTCACATAATGTAAGCCCTATCACAAAAGCCATATTTGCGTCTTATCAGGTCCTTGACACCTCCCAGCTCCTCAGCTCCTCCTCAGCTGCCGCACCAGCTCTACCAGATGTCCCAGACAGACCGGATTGCTAGGGTGTCTACACAAGTGACATCCCATACCAATGGCCTACTCATCTCCCAAGGGACAAGAGTCATCAGGCCTCTTACTATCATCACGTATCAGACCGTACAGCTCGAGAACAGCTGGTACGTTGATGTTAACGTTTTGGAGTAGGTGTGATCCAAATGTAGTTTCATGGTGTGTAACCATGATCACAGTCACAGTGTCATCTGGAAAAAAATAAACAAATTTAAATTCCGAAACCATTAAAACTCAAGCACAATTCAAAGATATTATTATACCTATATTGTTCATTTCGTTTGCTTATAACAATAGTTCAATCCAAAAGTCTGAAGTGCCGTCACGCAATTTATTGTAATCTTGCTTCGGAATTAAAATTAACGGAAGAAAAATTGATATAATTCGTTCGTTTTTCGCATCACTAAACTGGCGGTCCCGGCCAGCTCAGTCGGCCCGCGGAGCTTGCAGGAAACACCTGTTTGGCTCAAGTAAGTGCAATACTTTCGTCAATATTTACCTACAGTACGTCGAAATGACGTATCTTTAGATTAAGTTTTAGGATTTTTTAAAAAATGTATTCAAATGACTTTTGTGAGATAAGAATATATACACATATTATTATTAATTATTTTTATTAATTTGTTATTTGTTCACTATTAGGTCTAACAAACGCGAAATACCTGAAAAGCTGAAAAAGATGAAAAGATGAAATGAATTCCAGACGTGTAGGAACTTCTATGTTCTGTTATGATGGGCCGTTGAAGTGAGTGTCCTTTAAACCGAAACCGAGCAAATTTGTGTTTGTTCTATCATCGTGCGATGAAGCAGGCACGGTTCATCGTACGACAGGCAAGCCAAATATGATTCATTTTTATAATGAAACAAGAGGTGAAGTCGACACATTCGACCAAAATGTCATGGTCGTCGATGTTCGTCGATGTCGTGTAGCCGCAAACCATAAAGATGGCCCATGGCTATGTTCTATGGGATTTCGAATATGGCATTTATAAACGAATATATTATTTACTGTGATAATATGATATCCAAGAAAGAAAAACCGCTGGGACGAAGAAATTTTATGAAAAAAGTCAACGATAGCTTGATGTCTCCATGGATGGAGAGAAGGCAGCAAATGCATACTTTGCCAACAAATATAAAAGACAAAATTGGTGCCACATTGGCAAGCGGAACCTACGAAAAATGTGCCTTAGCCAAAGAAAATAAAATATTGTGCCTTTTGTCAATCAATAATTAGAAGGATGACAAAGACAATGTGTGACAAATGCAATAATCCCATTTGTGGAGAGCACAAGTTTAGCACCTGTCCTAAGTGCCTTTGAGGCCAAAATGAATAAATAATAAGACTTATCAAGATTGCTCCTATGATAGAGATTAGAAAAACTTGATTTTTAAACGTTTATATAATAATAAGACTGACGAAGATATTTTCAAGTGTTTAAGTTTGGTCGAGTAAGAGTAGTAACGTGATTAGTTCTTTTAACTTTTTTTCTTATAAAAATTTTGATAATCCTTTTTGTTTTCCATTATCAACAACGTAATAACATATATCAACACATATTACCATTTTCATAAACGTAGTACATACATAATCAAAAATATGCGCGCTTAAATATGAGCACGTCAAATCGACGTATGGTTATCTTTAGGGTACAGTGAAATATGGTTATCTATCTAGGGTTAAAGCGCGGCCGCTATGAGCTTTATTATAAACTATTCTTCACCATATAACAAGTCTAAATTGTCGAAGAGTTTCAGTTTCTCTGAAAAAGAACACTAAAGATGGGCACTTCAATAAAATTCCATTTTCAATTTAATGTCGTAATCTATTTAAGGCCTCTTAAATTTGCCTGTCGACAAATCTACCACATCACTTGGGATCTTATGACAGCAAAACGCGAAACGCGCGCTCGGTGCCTTGCTTTGGGATTGGGATGATGACGGCACACATAGCTTACTTACCGAGCACTTCACCCGTGCATAGTCGTAGGTTAGGTTAGATAGGTAATGCACGATTCCGTTGCGTTTATTATTTATTTATTTATATTTTACTATATTTTGATGTTCAGCATGCAGTGATTAACACAGTGACGCGTTAGTATCCTATAGTTTGTGTATACAAGCCTGATTGTTATGGTTAGGATAATATTTTTTTATTTTGTGACATCAATAACCATACCTACAAACAATACATACAAAACATGGACAAATAGTAAAAAAATACAGTTGCCAAAAAAAACATGTGTGCAATTTACACATAGTGAAACCTTCAAAAGTAGAATTTATAACGTTTCCTATCTCATTTTCTCCCACGTTAAATCTTATGAATTTATGTGTCTAACTCTATTTACTGTCGCTTTTTCGTTTCATTGACTTTCAAATCACAACGATGCTAAAGAAGTTTTCACTACAAAAAAAAGATTTTTTATTAATTATTATATATAAAGAATGTAAAATATCTGAAATCACTGATGTACCTAGGGTTGCCAGATACGGGCTTATCCTTTCCTGGACATTTCTGGAGTTACAAACGGTTCTATAGTTGGACGGACAATAGAAAAAAATATACAAAATTACTAGTTAGGTACTAATCTATTTTATGAGGTAAAAAATTAAATGATTTTAATTTTTTTTTTAATCTATTGATATTAATTAACGCACTGTAGGTATACATACCATACAAAATCACATATTAGTCTTTATTTAAAAAAAAAAAAAAATATCATCTTCAGGTATTCTCAAACATAAATTTCTCAATAAATTCTTAATTACATTCGTTTCACATTCGGTTTAACGAAACTTCGGTGGTTCAACCCGAACTTTTCAACATTTGACAACTGTTTTGACGAAAATAATAAAAAAAACAGTAAGAAAATCAGAGGCATTTATTTTTTGTTTGTTACATTACATAGCAATTTAATATTTAAGTTAAATTAAATCCAAAAATAAATGAAACTAGCATTCTTCTTAACGCCATCAGAATTTTAACTTCGAAACATTGAAATATTTATCTAGAAAATAACTATTTTAATTTTTTATCAAAGTGTCAAATTTCACTAAACCTGGTATTTAAAATTTACCAAGGACAGGTTATTGAGGGAAAACACCAACGATTCTGCGTTTTTTGGCAGGAGTTCATTACGTATTTGTCCGTAGTTTTCCTGCCTCTGAGAAAAATCGCTCAGAATATACGGAGCTTCCGATGATAAAAATATTCGTGCTAATAAACTCATGCAAAGAAACTTGTGATTATTCTTAGCCCACCAACTGTATGGACATTGGCCTTTAGGCAGTAAATCCTAATTTAGATATATATCTAGTTCTGATGCAATTAGACTTCTAGTTACTTCTGTAACTATATTAGGGTCTTTGCTGCAGCAAGTTCCTCGTAACAGCTCCAAAACGTTTTGTGTATGTCTTCATTGTTGCATTGTGAGGAAGACGGCGCTGGCTGGACAACTTCATCATTACTGCTTGTATTTTCATTCTCATCACTAGTTACATATTCTGCTAGAAAGGCACGACATATCAAAGGTACAGTGTCTTGTGTAAAAAAAACATCTTGTAGGGCGGGTCCAACAATGTAGCTTGGCTGTAGTGTTTGTTACCTTCAATCTGCCTAAAACGTATATCCAACCCTTCTTTTAGTGTCAAACGCATAGTGTTCATATTAAAACAAGCCACTTGAACTTCTTTTTTGGTCAAGTATTTGGAAAGTGTCATAACGTTGGGTATTATTTCTGATATACAAGAGTAACAAGAGCTGACCATCTCAATGATTTCTTCAAATGGTTAGAGTAAGGAAAGGCTTTCTTTTAGAATATCCCATTGTCTCTCTGTTATATTTTGAAAGTTTAGCGCATAGCACTAGCACTATTGTCAGATATGTATGACGAAATAGCTTGTTTCGTGTCAGTAATCTCTCTATCATTTAAAATGTATTGTTCCAACGCGTACGCGTCTTGAATTAATTGATGCTTTGGTGTATTAAGCTCAGTCTGTATTAGCTTTAGTTTTTCTTGAGCTAGTTTGGAGTGATGAAAGTGAGTTACGATGTGATGACCTATGGCTGTTATGGTTTCGATATCATTTTCTTGCGCTTGTAAAGCATCGTGAATAACACGCTGCAAAGTGTGGATAAAGCACGGTTTTCCTACAAAAGGACTGTCATATACGGCTTTCACAATATTGCGTCCATTGTTTGTTGTCACAACATGAATTGTGTGTAATGTAATGTTCCATGCATTAGCTATTTCTTCTAGGGCAAACCGGGTTTTTTCTGCTGTATGCTGTTGTGTGAACAGTTTCATTTGTAGAACTCTATATTGCAGTATAAAATTGTTGTCAAGCCAGTGCACAGTTAAACTTAAAAAGCATGGCATATAATTGATGCGCGTTCACATGTCGCTTGTAACTGAAATAGTTTTAGCTCTAGATAACTGGTCGAAAAGATTTCTTTTCAATAGTTCGTATAGCTGAGGTATTAAAACAGTTTCACTCAAGTATTTCCCGGCTTGGCATCTGGTATTTAGGCTTTAATACTGCCATCAACCGATTAAATCCAGCATCTTCTAGAACCGATACAGGTTTGGTTATCCACCGCTATCATTTCTGCTATTGCTTTGTTAATTTTTTGAGCCCTTGAATCATCTATCCTCTACATAATTTCAAATGAACCCGCAACAGACACTTGATGTAGGGAAGACACCGTTGTGGTGTAGTGTAATATGATATGTAAGCATTTAGCAAAGTAAGTTCCCTAGATTAGGATATAGTTAGAGAGCTCTATGTATTCATCTGCTGCTTTATATTGCTGCTTGCCTCATCCTCTGGAAACTGGTTTGGGCCGGGCTATACCCTGGACTCCACTGCTAACTGAGCCGGGATATCCCTGGACTCCTCCAACATATACATTCTTCTTTCTTCTTTCTTCAATCTTCTTAATATATATATGTATATATATTATTATTATTTTTCGATCCTCGTAATATTTTATTTATCTTCTATAATTGTTTCTTCTTACTTCAAATTATTATTATTATTTGTTATTGTTTCTTATTTCTTCTGTAATTGTTTCTTCTTTCTTCAATTCTCGTTTTGTTGACAGCAAGCGCAGGAAACGCGTGCAGGCTCTTCAATAGACCGACTGGCCACGCGGCGGAAGGACCTTCTCAAATTTTGTGTGAAGACTTCATTCTGGATCCAACTTTGATGACACCTTTTGTATAAAACGTATAGTCCGTATAGTCCCGCAATAGAAAGGATAGTACAGACTACTGATGGGTTTTGAGGTTCTTCATATAATTCAAACGTCCTTTTGTCTTGAAGTGCATTTATTAACTGAATACATAGAGCGCTCTAACTATATCTTTCTAGGGAACTTACTTTGCTAAATGTTTACATATCATATTACACTACACCACACCTTCACAGGACAGTTGTGTTCGATGTTGAAGCAATAGTTGAGGTGGATGTGAGGGTAGTTTCGTAACTTTGTGGAAAAAAATCGATTGTTCACGAATTTAGGGACAGTATAGAGTAATTACTGGACACGGGACCACACGTGAAATTCCGGGACCATCTTCGGAAATCCCGGCCATCTGGCAACCCTAGATGTACCTAGTCCCTGGCTCTATATCAAAGAGTATAATAATAATACGGGAGCTCTATATCTTTATTGGTATTTATTCTAATAGTTTACTCAAATAGTAGGTTTTATAGCCAGTATACTTGCAACACTGAATTGACAGGAATTTTAATCTGTCAGGTCAGACTGACATATTGAAATTCCTCTTTTTCTGTCATTCCTTGTGGTAGACAGTTTAATAAAATGGTGAGATTCTAATTTCTAAATATTTCTTGAATCCTTGACTTGTTAAAGTGCATTTATTAAAATAACGTATCACAGTGATAAGGAATTACTAAAACTGTATTTATTTTGGGTCTACAATATTTACTTCCAACATAACCGCACGTCAGTGATAGTGCTTGTGAATGTGAAGTGATACAGGTCTAATAGTAGACTAAAACATGAATGTAAAACTTTCAGGCCAAACGCACGAAGAAGGTTGGAATTACCGGCAAATATGGCACACGTTACGGTGCCTCCCTCCGTAAAATGGTCAAGAAAATGGAAGTTACACAGCACGCTAAATACACTTGCTCGTTCTGTGGTAAGGTTAGTATCTATCAACAAAGTTTTTTCTATTTGTTGTAATACTTACAATTTCTACCACTAGGTAAATACCATGAATTTTGACAGATCTCATAATGGTCTCAAATAAACAATATGTAAACAAAGACTTGGTTAACTTTTAAAGTGATCGTGGCGCATACATGCAACTGCCAAATATTAAGAAAATTAAAACTCTTACTTGATGGTAAATATTAGTAGTAAAAATTAAAAGACTCCTAAGTACCGAGTTAGTTTACTGTCTCAAGTGTTAGGGATACTGCACTCATAACACATTAAATTTAAGTAATGTGGTAGTGATTGCACAGGATTGATCTCAAGTCAATCTATAACTATGCAGAACTTACCAGCAGCACAAGAAATGACCAACATTGGCCATTAACTCTTACAAACTATGCACTAGTAATAAATTGGAGCTTCTTAAAACAATTATATTTTCAGAGTAACCCTGCAGTGCTAAACAAATCACACATGACTAAAAGTCTAGTTGTCCTAAAAAAAATTTTGTGTTATTGTTATATTGATCAAATATTTGTAAATTGTTTTAGGATGCCATGAAGCGATCATGTGTTGGCATCTGGTCATGCAAGCGATGCAAGAGGACAGTAGCTGGAGGCGCATGGGTCTTCTCCACCACAGCTGCCTCATCTTGCAGATCAGCAGTCAGGAGGCTGCGTGAAGTCAAGTAAACATCTGACAATAGAATAAGCTAATAAACCTACAAAAGCCAAATAGATTTGTTTTATTTTCAAATAAATTTGAATAAGTCCATTCTTGTCTATTTACATACTGGTTCCCGGTCTCAATGGAAGATCAGCACATGTTAGTATATCTTACATTATACCATTGGAACCATTTTGAAACCACCATTAGTATTTGTTTTTTAGGTATTTTTTTTATTTTATGTTAGTTTTGAAGAACTTATGAAATACTTAGTTTAATAAATGTGCTAGAGATTCTAGGGCCTTACCGAGATGCATACTATCATGTATTATCCCTATCTGTACCTACATCTTAGTGCATGAAAGGAAACTCAGAGGCAAACTTTAACCCTTTCACCACACTGGGTTATCATTTGTTGGTACCTAGTACCTACCTCCTAGTATGTGAAAGGAGTCACTGAGGTGCACCTTAATCTTTTCTCTACTGATTCGACATAAGGTGACCTGGTGTATGTCCGGATGGTTTTTTAACGAACTGCAGGGAGTTTTGAGCAAAAGATAGAAATAAAATTAAAAAAACTTCTGATTGGGCCCATGAGGAACAGGAGCACACTGCATTAACAAAATTATTTCACGGTGTCTGGTAGTTAGATTGTCTGACCTAAGATCTGGCTCAGCGTATTAGCATTGCTATTCAACGTGGCAATGCCGGCAGTGTCTTGGGAATGCTGGCTTCTGGCAGTGATCTGGATCAGTTGAGCTATCTATAGATCGTTTTAAACAATCCTTAGATAGCTCAAATGTATTTTGTATTATACTGTACATTTCTGTAAATTTTTTTGGTCAAATGTCCTATAAAATATACCTATCAGGTTGAGGGTTCGATTCCCTCCCAGGATAAACATTTGTGTGAAGAACATAGGTGTTTGTTCTGTGTGTGGGTGTTATAAAGTATCATAAGTATTCTATCGGTCATCTAGTCACCATAATACAAGCTATGCTTAGTTTGGGACTAGATGTTGTTGTGTGCATTGATCACCAATATTTATTATTATTAAATAAAATCATGAATATCTTTATAATAGACACACAAGTATAATAGGGCACAACAAAGTTGTCTTTCAGACTTAGCATCAACTACCATTGGTAAGCAGTTATTAGATTTATCTGATCTTAACCCAGATATGTTCTAACCCTGGTTCCCATTAATTGTGACAGGATGAACCTACATACTCTGTTTGTTAATACCAAGTATGCTAGTATTGCTTTGTTACCTTGTATTTGTGCTGATTGCTATAAAACTAACTGCATAACAAACTGTTTGTCCATTTGGATAAACACGGGTTTTACTCTCAAGTATTATTATATTGATGGAGGCATCAACACTATTTTGTGTGAACCGTGAACTCAGTGGACCACAGATCAAACTCGTCCTGATGAAGATTCTCTGGTTAGATAAATAAAAGCAGTGTTGGTGCTTCCATCAACAAAATAATATGTACCTATGTTGATCTAAATAGTACAATGCATCAAAGTTTTGAAAGTGTAACGATGTTTGTCATTCAAAACATCACAGAAATACCTATTGATACCTGTTATTCCAAGCCATTAAAGTCATATCTGAGAATATACACAACGCAACTTAAGGTCAAAAGATTGGATTGCTTTATTTAACTGTTTCAGTGTAATAAATTGAATTTGTTTGTGTAATATTGAGTAAACCAAAAACACATAGATTTTACATTTTTATTATTCATAATTCATTAAATACTTGTTTATACAATTTATAAAAATAATGTCTTTTGTAGCACCAAATTTAAGTACTTAGTTGATAAATGGTTCATCATTTTAATACGATAAACAATACCTTGTATAACAATAAATGTAAAAGCCCTGCTTTTAAAGTAAGGTGTGAGTATACTGCTGATTTAAAACATAAATTATTATCTATGACCATAATGTAATAATCAGTTCAATATGGTTTGTACAAACCAGCTTTTTGCATTATTTTACTTAACAGGTTTCAATTCTCTAAATTCAGTCCAAAATAATAGATTTAAATTACATGGCAATTTTAAAACAAGAGCCCAATATATACAAGTAGGCCTAGTAAGTACATTTTAACAAAACATTTCAAGAACAATATGTTGAGTTTGAGCTTTAATAGCATAACATCAGTCTCCTAAATCACTATCTTTATCTCCTATAGCATACAAGAAACTAAAAGCTAACCCCAAGAAAGCTGTACCTAACAAATCCCCCAATGCAGTTAAATAAGGTATTGCTGAGTTATCAGGGTCTATACCCATTTTCCACATCCACACAACCATGTAATGACTTATGCTAAGCAACAAAAACACTTGCACCAATGCTGCACACATGTAAACAAGAATAAATGTAGGTGTTGAAGATGTGTGCCCAGCCCTCAGGTAGCCTATGGTGTAAATAAATATGAGCTGACCAGGTATAACCATCAATAACAGCAGTCTGGTTGTACTGCTTATAACAGGTCCTGTCTTCTCTCCTTTGTGTAAACTTGTAGATAATCTGGATGCATGAACCGCCACCATGTTTCCTCCTATACCATTTATTACTAACTGATACACAGCAATACCCTTATAAACAGACACTGTATGGTCTAATATTAGACCACCAGCACTGCTTATGACCATAGCAGAGACCACAGGAACCCAGCCTTCATCCAGGGCTTGTCTGGTAAATTTGTTCTTCCAAGCAATGTATCCACACACAGGTACAAGCAATGCACCACTTGTGATAATAATAGATGGCAGTATCACACTTGTGCCAACTGATTTGAACAACAGAGATGCAATCCAAGATAGCAGTGCCAAGGTTGTTAAATCTCCCAAACTGGCAGCAATTGGTGTAGCAATATTGTCCGGATTTATGTGCAACTTATTTGATATCACAATTACTCCAATCATTATCAAACCAAGTACAAAACTAGCCATTGATGCTGTCAACACACTAGACGCACACAACAATAATGCATGATGAATGTCAAATTGTCCCTCTGGTATCCATCCCATAGCGACAGCAGCCATCGCAGCCAGGAAACCAACAAGTATAGCTTGACATTGTATTAGACACAGATTTCCCACCACTAATGAAGTTAAGCTGTTTTCGAGATGTCCAAGATGCGCATGAGTAGATAAACGTGATGCTAATGTCATTTCTAAGTTACCTTTTAGCCCTAATAGGGCTGGAACTAATATGTAAACTTCTGATATTTTAGTGAAGACTTCCCAATGTTGCACCAAGTCCAGTAATAGGCTAGCAGCGACCATACCAAAGCCAGCCAGTAAAAAAGACACAAACATCTGAACGCCTGCCACCCAAGAAGTCTCCTTCTCATTTTCGATATCGGGCGGCTTGTTTCCGTTAACAAGACGGTACGTTGGTTCGAGATTGGATTCTGTAGATCGGGCCATCCTATTGGTCTTGTTTCTGTTCATGATAATTGATTAGGCAATTAGATTATTATCTTTATAAATGACTACGACATCAAATGCAACTTTTATTACCTAATGACGTGAACACTGTTTAGACTTCTAAATGAATACCGTAGTGTACAGGATCTATTTTGTAACTGCTACAATACATTACGATTCTTCGTTCACTTTGTCTGGCTTGATGATCATCTGAATCAAGAATACAACTCAAAAATCAAAAGCAAAACAACAACACCAACACACAAACTACCAAGTGACGAAGACAAGACTGACTGACTGAATTGAAGAATAATATTTTATCATGTGAGAATTTTAGTTCAGTCACTTCAGTCTTGTTGCTTGACTAACTTATCAATGCCTAACACAACACTGCCAGAAAAAAAAACAAAATTTCACGATAATTATTTCGTTTTCAGAAGAAATATAACCTATTTAGAAACTATTGTATATAATAATAAGATCATGTTCTTCCCACTGCAAGCGCATTTTAGATGACACGATAATATTTTTTTGTGTTTAGACAAATCTTTAGATTGTCCTTTAGCACAATCTTATAGATTTGGAGTTAGTACATGGTTGATATTCTCTGTAAGCATGTGCTACACGGTTTGAAACCGCAGTTTCTACCAAGGTGACCTTGGTAGAACGTTTTCTGTCTACACGGCTTACAAACAAACCCCAAACTTCAGAGTTTTTAAAACGCTCGTGCTGAATAGACGTGTGCAGAATGCTTGTAATGCACTATTACAATTTACAAAGACGCCATGGCTCCTTATTTATCAAAATTTCTAAAGTTTGGAGTTTGTATTGCATTTTTGTGTACATTTGAAGAAAAAACAACATATTTTTGGGTCGAGTCTTTATACTCCTTAGACGTTAAGTCCTAAAGACAGGGTAGGTCTCTAAATAACTCGATGAATTCAGTGATCGTGACGATCTTTCTCCATAATATCTTGCGTGCGCGCAATACGTCCGCGCTCGATGCGTGCAGGCGTGCAGCGGCGCGACTGTGGTTCGCGTGGTTTTAAACAAGCGGCTAGACGGCAGCCACCGCTTCTGCCAGTGGTTTGCTGGGCAAGCCTTTCTACCAAGGGCGTTTAAAGGTCATGCGAAATTTGGTTTGCAACCACTATCTACACGGTTTGAAACCGCAGATTCTACCAAGGTCACCTTGCTGTAAACTCTGCTGGTCAGAGTTTCTAATAATGGAATCAACTATAGGTAATACAATACTATAATCCAACTAAAAAGTAAAAAGATCCAAAAATCGGGAGATCTCCTGAAAAATCTGGGAATCTGCGCAATACTAAAACATTGCTATGATTAGATGACTGATGTGATGTTAGAAGACAGACATAGTGCGAACCTGTCAATGTCATTTATTCAGCTTGACTATCTGTCAACTACTTTTTTTTGTAGCCACCAGTTAAGAGGCTTATTACATTACGTAAGTGATTTTTCAATTAAATCCCGATCTTTGGCGTTCTTGTTCAGTGAAACTGAAAGTCTACGTTAATTTTTACTTATTGTTTGGTGGAGAATAGTTATTATTATTATTCATAGCGACCTCCCTTTTCGCATTATTTTAAATTTACTTATATTATATTCAAAATTCCGAAGCAAGCTTGCAAATAAAATGAGTGAAGGCACTTTTTCAAGCTTGTGGATTGAACGTTTGTACTATGAAAACGAAATGAAAAATATACCACAACATCTCTTATAGTGGTTGAGTTTATAGCGGCCTCGAAATCCAGAAATATTTACAAAGAATCTACAAAAAAATCCCATTCAAATCTATAAAACTACTCAAAATGTTCAGAATTAGCTGTAAATTTCTCCTCATTACATTAATACTATCGAGTAAAATTTATACTAGAACAAACGTTAGTTCATAAGCAATGAAATTATATACTACTAGCTGAATACCCCGCGACTTTGCCCGCGCGCCTTTACAAGAAACCATCGAGTTTATATTATAGTAGATTCATATCAAGTTTCAATCAAATCGCACCACGCGTTAAAAAGTTTCATACATTCGTTTTCACTCCTTTTCGCCCTCTTTATGTGGGTTATTTTGTAAAATCTTGAAACACGTGTCCGTTTATTTTGCATTTTAAGTATCCAAACCAAGTTTCTAAGAAATCACATCACCCGTTAAAAAGTTCCCATACAAACTTGACACCCCATTTAACCCCTTTGTAAGGTTTATTTTGAAAGATCATGATATACGTTTCCATTTATTTTGCATTTTTATTATTCAAATCAAGTTTCAAGCAAATCGCACCACGCGTTAATAAGTTTCATACATTAGTTTTCACACCTTTTCACCTTCTTAAGGATTGAATTTCAAAAAATCCCGCCTTAGTGGGTGGTTTTGCTAAAAAAGGAAGCTACCTTCCAAATTTCAGCTTTCTAGATTTAGCGGTTTCGGCTTGGCGATGATGAATCAGTCAGTCAGTCAGGTTAAGTTCTTTTATAGGTATATATTTCTTTTAAATAATAGTATATAACACAATAAATAAACGTAATTACAACTGCGCGAATTGTACAAAATTAATTATATAATGCGATGCGTGGGCCGTTCGAACTCAGTACTGCGCAAGCGCTCGTAGACTTTAAGTTACATTTCCATGCTTGCCAAGCGTCGGAAGAAGTCGTTTGCATGCTTGTGAATGCGTCAGTGTACTACGTACACCAAAGCATGACGGACACCGAACTTGTATCGGCTATTGCGTTTGGTTTAATGAACTTTTTTTTATCCTTTATTTATTTAGGTATCTATTTTTTCTATATTTTATCTATTTTTAACCGACTTCATTAAAAAGGAGAAGGTTCTCAATTCGTTGGAACCATTTTTTTTAAGTATATTCACGGATTACTCGAAAACGCCTGAACCGATTTGGAAAATGCTTTTTTGTTTGAAAGGGTACACTTCAAAGTTGGTCCCATTTAAGTTTTATCAAAATCGGTTGAGCTGAAAAATCAACAAAACCTAAAAATTGTATACATCGATGATGTTTTCGTGTCCTTCGATACCTCGCTGTCTTATTGGAGCGGTGCGTTTATTTGGCCTACCCATATGGTATATATACAAAATACATCTACTTTCCACTAAAAATGTATTATAGGCTCAAATTTCATTCAATAAAGTCGGTTTTCTTTTTAGTTTTTAAAACGTAATTATATTTTATCTCTTTTGGATTTCAAACAAACGTACTCGCACCAACGTGTGAATGCGTCGCAAGCGCCCTTTGATCTGTGTCAAAAAACCGACACTAGACCGGTTCGGAGACAAGCGTCTACAAGCTCACGCCAGTCAAGCTAAACGCCCTCTTTACACGTTTGTGCTTGTGGACGTTTGCCGACACTTGGCAAGCATGGAAATGTAGCATTAGACCTGTGTCAAATTTTTGCGAGTGAGAATGAGTGCAACTACCTCGTTTTGATCATTTTTTGTATTTTGTAACATATATCAAAATGGAAAAACTTATGATGACTCGTTACATTTTTTACGAGTCTTTACTTACTGATTGTTATGTTTATTTTTAAAAATCAAATGAAGCAACAAATTATAAAATTATACATTTTAATTTTCAGAAATGTATTATATTGATTTATTAGATATTTTTTTTGTTTTACGGTTTGTGTACGGTTGCAATGCTGTACTAAATGTCTTTATATACAACGTTATCTAAGAGATAGACATATACCATCGCGCAAAAATTCTACACCACCATTTGTAGAACTTTTAAAGGTGTACAATACTGTAGTGCACTATTTTGATCTATCTCGTAGGGTTCAGCCAGCGTTTGCAATGTAAGCGCAAAAAAATGTGTTTATTTACGACATCACATTAGAAACCTCTAAAATTATTAGTGTTTCTCTACTATATTATGCATGTATTATACATATAAACCTTCCTCTTGAATCACTTTATCTAATAAAAAAACCGCATAAAAATCCGTTGCGTAGTCTTAAAGATCTAAGCATACAACGGGACAGACAGACAGCGGAAAGCGACTTTGTTTTATACTATGTATTGATGATGAAAACTTATTTGTCTTGTCTACTTATTTGTTTTACAAAACGTCAACAGACATGTACAAAGTTACAAATCAATATCTGTTACGAACAAAGCTAGTAAACAGCAACATAAATAAATATGCTATAACACACAAGAAAAGCTAAAAGTTTATGTCTTTATTAATTTACTAGTTCTTTCACTGATAATTGGATTATTTATCATTATCTCAACGAAATATGTAAGAAAACTTTTAATAAATAACTCAATAATAGAAAAAGTATCAAAACCGTTTAGACGTTGTCTACAACCGAGTTGTGAACTCGTGACCTCGAGCGAGTTGTCGCCGTGCTTCAATATACCTAATCTTTTATGACGGCTTTTTGTGATAGGCCTCAGAAATATTTTGGATAAGTAAGAAATTACAGTGATAATAAAGTCAAAGTCAAAAGATGATTTATTCAATACAATCACAAGGATCACTTTGAAACGTCTTACATACTAGGTGAATTTAGGTGCCAATTCATCCTAACCCAAGCTCGAGAAGAATTGGCAAGAAACTCGTCTTGGTCCTAGCGCTTTTTTATATGATCCATCTTATATAACCTTTTATTCAATATAACCTTTAAACCATAGATTTAGAAAAGAGATCAGCAGTAAGTTGCAGGAACGTAAAGTACCACTAACGAGGCCAAAGAACCTACTCGCTTCTATAATTAAATGCACATTAAATGAGTCACATTCTTGACGTCGTCGGCGTCGTACAAAATTTTGAATAAAATGTTCGAAAGTTCTTCTTCTTCTTTGTTTATGGCATGTGACATAATAATGCCAATTTTGCCAGTGTCAAGTGTTTATGTTTGCTTATGGTCAATTTGTTTAATAAAGTCTTAGTCGATGGTCAATTGTCAATTTTAGACGCGGAATGGCGTCTAAAATTTTCTTGGGAAATCGGTTAGCGAGTAAATTAGGTGGAGAGAGTTTTGTGTTTTTTCCATATATTTTGGCTATTTTCTTTATTATTTCCACCATTCTGATTAATCTAAGTGCTGTGTGGTAGATTAGTATTAGTTTAGATCAATTAATTTGTTATTGGTACTATAAAATCTTTATTTGAGGCTACACCCTCAAGTATGGATTTTGAACCGCCGCCGATACCCCCGGCACCCCCCGACCCTCTTGATCATGCCTCATCGTCGGTTACAGGCTCAAAACGTCGTTTTAATCCGGAAATTTCTAATACTACAGCCCCAGTTAAAAAGTCTAACAAGTCTCCAGACATGGATGTGCCTTCAATACAAACTGTTTACAATCACCCGTCAATTATCATTGGTGCCATTCAAACGTATACAGCTTTGGACAGTGAACCGTACGTGGTTCACATTTCCCATTCAGAACCAGAACCATCTGCAGCTACCACAATCAGACCAATTAAATTTGGTCAGTTCTTGTCTACCCACAAATTCCAAAACATTATCGCTGATGGCGTAAAACGCGTAGGACGCAACAAAATATCTGTTGAGTTTGTAAGTGCAGAAGACGCAAACAATTTTATTGGATCCCCAATATTACCAATGTGTAAGTATTTAGCAAAAATACCTACTTTTAATGTTACAAGAATGGGCCTAGTTAGGCAAGTCCCCACAGATTTATCTATGGAAGAATTCGCAGATGCTCTTGTTAGACCTGCAGGTTGTGGAATTGTAATAAAGGCTCGTCGCCTCAGTAGAAAAAATGTAGAAGAGGGCAAAATCACCTGGGTTCCTACCCAGACTGTGGTGGTTACTTTCCAAGGTCAATCCCTTCCTTCTAAAGTATTTTTGTTTTATACATCGCTACCGGTTGAACTTTACCAGTACCCGACAATTCAGTGTCACACCTGTTGCAGGTATGGTCACACTAAAGTCCAATGCAGATCAAAGCCTAGGTGCTTCAGATGCTCCAAGGAACACACTGCAGACGAGTGTACAATTCCTGAAAATAATGCTACATGTCTCCACTGCTCTGGTCGGCACTTTGCCACCAGCAAAAACTGCCCAGAATTTAAACGACAAACGTCCATTAAGGCAGTTATGGCCCAAAACAGCATATCATACGAAGAAGCTGCTTCTCAGTTTCCACAAGTGTCACGATTGTTCTCTGAAGTTGCTCAAGAGAACCCAATTTCTTTCTCTCAGAATCGCTCATCTATAAGTTCCCAGCTCCTCCACCCTACTCGCTCATATGTCAAAACTGTTTATGCCTCTCCACATACGAGACCTCCTTTGGGTAAATCCTATGATAAGGTTGCCCACAGTAAATTAATATCTAATCCGTCAACACAAATGTCAAATGGTTGTGCTATAAGCCAATCCCTAAAACCAGTATGCCAATCTGAAACAATGTTAGAAACCTTATTAACTTTAATTATAAATATTATCCTCACTAATCCACTCCCCCTACCGTCCAACGTTGCCTCCAAACTATCTCAATTAGTCTCTTTATCCACTAATAATGGATCAAATCGTTCTACTTCAATGGAACACCCAGAGTATTCGAGCCAAAAACCATGAACTGATCTACTTAATTTCCAAGTTTCACCCGTCAGTCATTGCCGTCTCGGAGACATGGTTGAAGTCTGGAACCCGGTTTCTGGTTTCTGGTTTCTCCTGCCTCCGAGACGACAGGGTTGACGGGTATGTTGGTTGCGCCTTGCTTGTAAGGCGCTCCCTTTCATTTTCCCAAATTTCCCTTCCTCCTCTTCCCCCTGATATCAACGCAGTTGGTATTAGGTCTATGAATATTTCTTTTGTTTCCATCTATGTTCCTCACCCTAACTCTTCGTTAATTTCTGATTTACTTCTTCTATCCTCTATCCCTTCTCCCATGGTGATAATTGGGGATTTTAACGGTCATAATACTGTGTGGGGTCACGCTTTCTCTGATTTGTTTGGTCTTTTACTCTTAGACATTTTTGACGAGTGCAATTTATGCCTACTCAATGATGGTTCCCCCACCCGAAGAGCACGGCTTAGTCAAAATCCGAAAACTGCTATTGACCTTTCATTATGCTCTTCTACTTTTTTGCCTTTTATATCATGGAAGATCCTACCTCTTTCGTATGGAAGTGACCACTTTCCTATCCTACTTTCTTTGTCTAATGTGTCAAATAATGTCTCACCTTTTTGTAATCCATGTCCCTCTCTAAAATATAAGCTATCTGGTGCTGATTTGCTGGCCTATTTATCCTCCCTTGACCAAAAACTAGAATATTTTTCTATATCTACAGTTGATAATCCCCTTTCTGCGTATAATACCTTTTTAGATAATATTACTGCATGTGCTGATCTCCACGTTCCTATCAAAAAACCTACTAGAGATTTCAAAATCTCTACTCCATGGTGGGATTCTGAGTGTTCCTCGGCCGTATCAGAGCGAAGAGAAGCTGAACGAAATTATAACTCATCCATGACTGAAAGAAATTTCTTGAAATACCAAAAATCTTCTGCAATGTTTAGAAGACTAATTTCTAAAAAGAAAAAACAAGGTTGGATTACTTTTTGTGAAACATTATCTCCCGCTATCCCTCATCACTGGTCTGGAAACAGATAAGACGATTCAGAGGATCATACAATATTGATAACATCGCAGCCAATGATCCATCATCTTGGCTAGAGGCCTTCTCGAATAAACTTGCACCCCCCTCTATCCCTTCTGTAAATTCCTTCCCCTCTCTTCCTTGTGTCCTTCCTTCTCATAATTGCTATGATGGCCCTTTCACATTTCAAGAATTAATTCTTGTCCTTGATGGACTGACTGACTCAGCTCCTGGCATTGACGGAATACCTTATTCATTTATAACAAAGTCTTCTAAAAAAACCCATAAAATATATTTGGAACTCGTAAACTCATGTTTTGAAAAAGGGATGGTTCCCGATCTGTGGAAAACTCAAATAATAATACCAATCCTAGAGCCCGGTAAAGATCCCTCAGACCCTAATAGTCGTAGGCCAATAGCATTGTCATCTGTTATTTCTAAAATCATGGAACATCTTATAAAAAATCGGTTAGAGTGGTTAGTTGAGAGTGAAGCTATTCTTGCAAAATCCTAATTCGGGTTTAGGAAGGGCATGAGTACTTCCGACAACCTCAGCCTCCTAATAACAGATATTCACATTGCATTTAAAGAGAAAAAATCCCTAGCGGGAGTTTTTCTCGACATAGCGTCAGCTTACGATAACGTGCTGTTCCCAATCCTCAGGAATAAGCTTATTCAGCTAAGAATCTCAACATGGACTGCTATCTCCCAGAACAGTCTGGAAAGGTGTACCCCAGTTTAAAGGTTTACTGAGCCCATTACTTTATAGCCTGTATACCTATGATCTTGAACTATCTGTGAATTCTTTCTGCGAGGTTTTGCAATATGCTGACGATTTAGCTCTCTATTTTCCGTTTGAGTCTTCAGAGGAGGCAAACAACCGTCTTAATTCTGCACTATCATACCTTGAAAACTGGCTTCTTGAACACGGTATGTCCCTTTCTGCTTCCAAAAGCTCATTAGTAGTTTTTACTAAAAAGAGATTCATCCCATCTATTCAATTATTTGTTGGCCAGGAAGTAATTCCTCAGTCAAACAGTGTAAAATTTTTAGGCATTACCTTAGATTCTAGAATGTCAGGTGTAACGCAATTTGATCGGATAGCTCAAAAATGTGAAAAGAATATTAAAATTCTTCGTTCGCTTTCTGGAGTTTGGTGGAGATCTCATCCCTATTCCCAAAAGCTCTTATATAACGCTATTATAAGGAGCCATCTTGATTATGGAGCATTTCTTCTCAACCTTTCCAACAAATGTGGTTTAGATAAATTAGATAAGATTCAATCAAAATGTTTACGCATAATTCTTGGAGCTATGAAATCGTCCCCCATAAATGCTATGCAAGTAGAATGTAATGACCCTCCCTTAAATTTGCGTAGACAATTTCTTTCTGATAGGTTATTTTACAAATTAGTTCAAAATTCAAACCACCCTCTTCTCCCAAAATTATATTGACTACGTGACTTATTGGATTCCAGTAACCCATGTAAGTATCCCTGTCTACTTCGCAGCTTCTTGAAATTTTCTCACCTCCCACACCCTGTTACTCAGTTTCCAATGAACCCTCTATATCTAACTGCCTATGAAGCTTTAGTTTTTAAAGCGAATATTATGTTATTTTTTGGAATAGACAAGGAATCCCCCCATGCTCGTGAGAAGTTTTACGAACAAATTAACTACAAATTTAATGGATGGCACTCAATTTTTACCGATGCATACTTTCGTCTGATAGTATTGTAGGTGCTGCAGTAAGGATTCCTTTTTCCAACATAACCTTAAGTTTTAAATGCCCTTCTTCTACATCAGTGTTTACAGGTGAAGCTATAGCTCTTCTAGAAGCTATAAAATTTGTAACATCCCATCATTTGAATAACTCTATCATATTTTCTGACTCTAAAAGCTGCCTCCAATCTATACTCTCCAATCCTTTTCGCTCTATCTCGCGCTTGACTTCGATTCTTAAAATTAAGGAGCTGTTGTATGAATGTCATAATACTGGCATCAATATAACCCTCTCTTGAATACCGAGCCATTCTGGGATTCCTGGCAATGAAGCAGCAGATTGTTGTGCAAAGATTGCCGCCCAGATAGGCACCCAAGAGCACATGAAAACTAATTCGCATGACCTTTGTTTGCTCCCTATATCAGACCTCCAAGAGTCTTGGACCAATGCCTGGAACACCTCCAAAACCATTAAAGGCAAACATTATGCAGACATCCAACCGGATATACCCCGTGTTCCGTGGTTTTTAAATTTCGTTATGCAAATAAAGTCACCACTTCAACTGTTTGTCGTCTTAGACTAGGACATGCATGCACTCCTGTCTTTTTAGCCAAACTAAGGATCAGGGATCACTCAATGTGTGAATGTGGTCTAGATGAAGGAAACGTGAACCACATATTCTTCGACTGCCCAAAGTTGCGACGTTCTTTATATTATCTTCTTCCACCTGAAATCCCCCTTCCTACTTCTTTAAAAAATATATTATACTTTACCTTCTCCCCTAAAGTTATTTATAGTTTGTGTAAATTTATTACCGTCAATAATAATTGTTATTGTATATTCTTAATTAGCTGTTCTTTAGTGTGTATCTTTTTATGTTTATTTATCATAGTTGTATATGTAATGTTTATATTGTGCTGTACATAGTTTTGTGTTTTAGAAAAATCAGTTTGGTTACTAAAATGTTTTGGTTGACTCTCCCCTGAAGGTTACCGACCATATTTTTCATTTACCAACATCTCCATCCTTCTTTATGACACTAACATGACACGGACACTGGCAGAATTGTGACAAATAAAGTCGCAGACGCCAACAAAATAAGAAGAAGAAGAAGAAGAAAATTTTCATGGATTCCTCGTCGTTCAAATCATATTGCATCACAACACACATTTAATTCAATTCTCCATACCCGTCCTGTAGTCACAATTTATTCATTAAAATTCCGCCATTATTACTGAATAAAACATGCAATAGAACGAATAAAACAATATACATAAATAATAACAATAAAACAAAAAAGAAGTTAAATTAGCAGAGCCATGCTACTTCATGAAATGACAAACGAAGAATCCTGTTCGAAAGTTTATAAAGTAGTAAATGTAGTATTCTTCTTCTTCTTCTTTGCTTATGGCATGTGTGACATAATAATGCCAATTTTGCTAGTGTCAAGTGTTTATGGTCAATTTGTTTAATAAAGTCTTAGTCGATGGTCAATTGTCAATTTTAGACGTCACGCGGAATGGCGTCTAAAATTTTCTTGGGATTCCTCGTCGTTCACATCACATTGCATCACAACACACATTTTATTCAATTCTCCATACCCTGTAGTCACAATTTATTCATTAAAATTCCGCCATTATTACTGAATAAAACATGCAATAAAACGAATAAAACAATATTAAATTGGCAGAGCCGTGCTACTTCATGAAATGACAAACGAAGAATCCTAAATGTAGTAGGTAAATGTTTTAGTTTCAATAAAATGTTCGAAAATATTGATAGAGACATCAAAATCAAAGTCAATTTCAAAGTAGTTCTTAGGTGTAAAAGATATGAGTGTAAGTTTACTTCAAAATGTCATTGGTTTCAGAGCTACGTCGTCAAAATCAAAAATTGGTTAAGTATGTACCTATACTTTTATGACGCAAAAAAATGAGGTTTGCTTTGCTCTTTTAATTATATATTTCGATTAATATAAAATGCATCTGAAACAGTTGAGCTATTTAAGGACCGTTTAAAACTATCTATAGATTTATCTATATATGTCAACATAATAACCACATAATAACCACCTCAGCACAAGTCAGCGGCACAAACTCGTCAGTGCGCAGCTAAAATGGATGCTAAATTATCTAGCACAGTGCGTGATAAAGAGTAGGTAGACGTGAAGACGTGCACGAAAGATGCGATGAGCTGTAAGGAGAGAGTATGATGATGATTTTTAATTATAAAATTAGATTAGACAGATTTCGATGTAAACCGACCGCGTAAAAATCATGAACAGACTTTTGGCTATAAGGTTCTCATGAAAAAAGTACTAAATGGTAATACATGGTAGCAATAAAGTTATTTGAGCTCTTGAATAAAATAATCTATGCTTGTATCGGAATCATTTTGGAGTTTACGTACTGCCTATGTTATTTATTTACGCCTACGGAACTGTTCCGTTATAATAAGCGTTTAGAGGCTTGTATCTTTGAAACCCATATTTTTTGTATGATTCTGTTGCGATCCAAGTATAGATTATGACGAGAAAAATTGATAACACTCATATTTTTGACATCCTTCGACGTTTGTATGGAAATATAATCGACTAGTTCACTTTTAAGCAATCAGCACACAACTAACAATGAATGTTCAAGACGAAGCTTAATCAAAATTAGTTGATCAAACATAATACCTATGCAGCAGCACTTGTAAGATATATAGTTAATCGCGCACTGATGGTGTTTTAATTCTACATCCATTTAATTTCTAGTCTATACTAGTTCGATATTAAAAACAATCTTAACATTTGACATTGGCAAAATTAACATCAATATGATGACACATGCCAATATCGAAGAATAAGAAGATTTTGGATTTTTTGATTCTTCGTCGGTCATTTCATGGAGCAACATGGCTCTGCAAATTTAATATTTTTTACCCGTTTTATTGCATGTTTTATTCAGTAATCTTGGCGGAATTTTAATGGATAAATTGTGGCTGCGGGGCGGGTATGGATAATTGGATTGCATGTGTATTGTGGTGCAGTGTGATTTGAACGACGAGGAGTCCCAAGAAAATTCTAGACGCCATTCCGCGTGTCGTCTAGAATTGACAACTGACCATCGACTAAGACTTATATCAAACAAACTGACTATAAACTATAAACACTTGACATTGGCAGAATTGACATTAGTATGTCACAGGCCATTAACGAAGAAAAGAAGAAAGAAGAAGATTTTGGTTACTGGCTGACAGCTGACAGCCAATTTAAAGATCTATTTCGAACGTAGACAGAGAAAATCTCTGTCTACGATTTCGAAGCTCTTATGTGGCACGTAGGTACTCGTATTCTTCTTATTATTTGAATAAAATAGTACATACTGTTTCAGTTCCAGATTTGTGGTTAAATAATTGATCTTTTGGACTCGAACTCGTATGCTCTAGGATCGATAGAAAAAATCGGACTACATCGATTAGATGGATCTGACGAAAATCGGTCTGAGATAAATCGACTGAAATTTTCGCCAGGATTTTGAACGTCAGACCCAATATGAATTAATAAATTGGACAAGCACATTATGACCACGCTCCGTGAAAGAAAGAACAAGAATGACTAGCAGGTCATCCATGAAGATGGCAATCCGAAATTACGGATCCGTCCGACACACGCACGAAATAGGAAGGCTATACCTACCATGAGGTAACAACGGACTTATTCCTTTCGTTCGGGGTCTTTTCGTGATTGAATAAAAGATGAGAAGTTCTTTAACGTGCACAATACACCGTGTGAAAAATGAACTAGTATGAACCGACCATATTAAAAAGTCCATTCGTTTGTATTAGACATATGGTTATTCATATCACTTGAAATAAGTAGTTTAAAATATCGAATAAATCCTTACCTATGCCATTTGTCATTTCTCGCAAAAACGTCACGCGAGAATATTTCTCCTTTATTTACTTTATTTTATTTTCGTCACCTTTATTTACTTTATAAAAATGTAAGCATTGAAATCGCAACATTGGCAAAATTGTGTTCTCTTTCACAACCAAGAACACATAAAGTTTCATAGTATTTTTGTGATGTGTTGGTCAAAGGAACATCAATGATAAGTAATGACGATTTAAATTACTTAAAATGTTTTGTACGCATTTACGTGTTAAAGCGTAACTCACATAGTGTTTCAAATGTTAGATAAACAGTCCTACTGTAGCACAAATACATGCTGTCATTACTAGAAGAACAACAAGAGTTAGCCCACGGTCACTTGAAGAATGCAGAGAGTCACAACCACTCCAGAGATTTGTGGGCTTGGCTGACTGACGAGTTAAATGCTCTGGGCGTGTGCATTAAGAATGTTAAACAATGGCAGAAGGTAAACATCTTGTAAGTATTCCGCTAGTTTTGTAACCACCTATAACGTACCTAGTATTTGTCTGTGATAATTAATCAAAAACTATTTCATGATTGCCCCGACAAACCATATTTGCCAATAAAAGCTGTGGACTGTCTACTACACGCTCGTAACGCTCTTGGCGCAAGAGGGTTTTTGGTGAACCCGATACAAATATGTAGTTGGTGGTCTAGGTAAGTTTAATAATGCAATAAAGTTACTTCCGTCCCCAAGAACACATACTGAGAAAAAAAGCTCCCGTCCCCTGAGTCACCATCACTTGCATTTCCTGCATACAATAGTCTTGCACAATGAGTATGTTATGTTTATTGTTTTAAACAGAGTATAATGAACTTATTTATTTGATTATACCACGAAATACCTTTTTATTGTGTACTTGCTGCTGACCGCAACTTCACATGCGTAGTAATTATAAAAAAAAATAGACCATGCCGGTCTCTAAGATACTTACTCTATCTCCTTACCAAATTTCATCAAGATCCGTTCAGCCCTTTAGCTGTAAAAAGGTAACAAAGCCCCTTTTTAATTTATAATATTAATATGGATTGTGTATTTCATTGTCATATCTGTAATTTTTTTTTTCAGCCCTGCTCCGCATTCAGTCCCGAGTAGAAGCCTACGCCCGGTAAATGATGGATCAATCTTAAGCCCAATCTGGCCCTCTGTGACCTATGAGTGGTCACAGAAGGCCAAAGTCCCTCATCCGGGATACTATTCAGGAGCTGTGCAGAGCAGTGCATGCCAGGACCCAAACATTTTGAGAAAAATAAAAACATTGCACATTATGAACTTTTTATTATCTTAATAGTTTTTAATAATAAGTACATACTAATAAAAGTATTTGATTTATTAACATTTTGTTTTATTATTATGATGCTCTAGACCCAAGTATTTGAATCAAAACATCCGTAGCTCTTCGACCTTAGTTCAGCGCTGCAGTAGTTGATTGTCTCGAGCAAAGGCTGCCGGAAGAGTTCATTGTTGATGTCTTCTGATGAGAGGTTAGGAGCATTTAAACCATGTCCATATACTTTTTGTATTTGTGCCGTTCATCGTCTAATCTAATGCAAAAATCAATGCCAAACTCGCCATTGTCACTAGACTAGAATAGGTTTCAAACTAGGACTGACTCGTACGTAAGAAGGTAAGCTTATTTTAGAAAATTTATAAATGATAATAACATGAAATAGTTCATTTAAAACACGTTTCACACTTTAACATTTCAACACAATCACGATTAAACAACTTTTTTGTCCATTAGAGTACTTTAAACACTAAAATTGATACTTACGAAAGTAAAAAGTTAGCTCTTGAGCTTTCGTGAAATTGGAGGTTAAAATCGCGAAAGAAGTGTTGTCAAACTGCCGTCACTTCGTTGGTACGGACGCTTCATGGTAGGAATTATGAATGACGCATTGTCACGTGCCGTTTTCGGGACCGAAAACGTAATAAATGTATTTTATGGTAGGTATTTGCCGAAATTACGATCCGTAATTTCGGAATGTCGACCATGGTCGACTCCTTAGGTTGTCGGTACCAAACGAAATTCAACAGCACAGAAAAAAAATTGCATGAGCCTTTTTGATTTTTTTCGAGGTTTGCAAATCAGGCCTAAATATACTGTGAGTTCTTTTTTCCTCCATTTCAAACATGTTCGGGTTTACACCGAACATAGCGATTATGCATTTTTGTCTTACAAGCAAATATGCACCATTGCCTGAGCAAACCAGTGCGCTACCATCTGCCGGGCCGGCACCGCGTTACTTACAACCATCTCACCATACCTACATACCATTTTATACCATTTAAGTTATTACCAAAATAAATCTATTATACCAGTTTATCATATTCTAATTACCATTTCGTGTACTAGTGTGAAGTCCGATAAATACAACTACTACAATGAACTTTGGACTTCTCATTTCGTCACCGTACCAAATTATTACTATCAACAACACCAATGTCTAAGAGGACTTGGACTCCCACCATACAGGGTCCAAGCCTTTTACATAGTCCTTCGAACCGAATGTGAATCGACGACCCATGGGCGACGACTGTGGTGAGAACTACCAGAACCATACTCTTGCTGCATTCTTCTACCTGGTGCATCGGACACACCTGAACCAATGTCTGGAGAATCAGTCACAGTGCTCCATCAACAACTCAAATGAGATAAAACGAAGATGATTCTTGCAAGCAGTGGACCATTCAAAGACTTTATACTGGATTTTTGGGTAAATGGAGTTAAGTGGTTCAGAGGTCCACTTCCTGCTTTCCGCCGCAATATTCAGAATAGAGTGGTATGGTAGCCAATGTACCAGTGGTAGGCTATTAACCACCTTTATAATTACCAAATGCAAAGTTGTAAGTTCCTGCAAATTACATATTCAAACTTTCAGCCCGCGCCAGTTCTTTGTACGTGGTCACCGGCCATATGTCGCCGCAAATCGCACGTTTTAGAAACGTATTTGTGACATAGGCATCGAAAACGGCGTAAAAAATGTGGGTTTACATTTTTCATTACTCAATTTTTAGATGTCCTTTGTTCGTGTATATAGTTTCATCGAAATTATTTATGATTTGGGCATGTCTGAGAATGATATTTGCATTCAAAATTAGCTTTTGTTGGCGGCAGTAAATTTTTAAAGTTTTGAAAGAGAGGTTGGTAGCCATTGAATCACTTGCTAAGAGTACCTAATGGACCATGGTTCACTGGGTACCTGTAGTCATGTCGTACTTCCTCATATTTTTGTACATAGATTTACAGCTATTAGCGTTGTGTCATCTGTCCATACTATGAGTATTATAAATGTGAAAGCAACTGTATATCTACTCGTATCACATACCTCTTCACGCCTAAACGCTTAACAGATTTTATCTCAAAAATAATCTCTGAAGGGGGTGGCCAAAAATGACATTTTCAAATGCAGGAAGGAAAACACCTACTCATCAGACGAAGGGGAAGTATGTCTGTTTTATAGCGCTTCGTCTTCTGGTGGAGAAAATTTCCTAAGTGCATCTGAAGACGAAGAAATAATATTGGATGGTAACTTCTAGAATTGAGTCTGTGGAATAGGTAAGATTTTCCACAGACTCAATTCTAGAGTCCTGCAAACTTTTAGTGGTTCAATGGCTACCACTCCACCCTACATTATCTACCTACATACTGTGAGTATCGTAAAGTGAACGCGGACATTTCGGAATCTGAATATTAAGTGAGGGTAGTTTTGAAAGACTGCCCATGCTACGTAGCGAAAACTAGGCTAGGCTTTCAGTCAACCCGCAACTACTGTTATTGCAACATTGCAGTAACGTCGGGAATAAAAAAGCATTAAGCTAGATATATACCTGTTTACTACTAAAACAATATGAATTTGAACGAAACAATATGATTGCGAAAGTTAAAAATTGTATGTTTGTTTGTTAGACGATTACACATACCGTTGATTGGATTAAAAAAAAAGCGCCCGACAAAAGTGATAACTTAAACTAATCTAACTAGAGCTCGGTAAGAGTGAGAGAGGAGGAGCCTGCCTACCGCTGCCGTACCTATGCGTGAGAGAAAGGGAAGCTAGTTAGGCTGGCGCCGTAACGCGTTGCGTAACGAAGCGGTTTACCTTCCCATAAGAAGTTATCACTTCAAAAACATTCAAATCAGTTTGATACAAACACTATGAGTCTGACTGGCACGGTAAGTACGTAGGTATAATATAATGTGGTAGGTTGCTGGTCAATGGAACTCCTCAAAAAATAGGCGCATAAAGCTGAAACTTGGCATACATACCTGTCAAGAATGATGGCTTTATATTAAGACAGCGAGCAAACTTTTTAGTGAATAAGAGTAGGTAAAATAAATGTGTTTAGGATCATTTAAACCATCCCGCACTTACCTAATGCATTAATTAATTCATACTGAAGCATTTGTGTATGTAACTACATGAAAGACAAAAAGCAGGTATTGTGCTTTTTGTCTGTTATGTAGGTACATACTTAACGATCAAAAAAATCGGCATTGATAACACGAATGTCAGTTCGGGGCGAACTACTATACCTACCTACAGTTTTATTTTTATACATCAGTTCAGCCCTTTGATGAAAACAAATTAGCGGAAGATGGGGCACGTCCATTCATTCGTCAGTGAAATTATAGGCATGATACACAACCACATGCATAAACACTCATTCAGCTGTAATTCCATTTTACGTTGAACACTGTTCAGTAGTGTGACAGAGACAAATCGATTTGTTTCGACAATAGCGCGAGCGAGACCACTGTCGTGTGCCACCGGCATACTTCGGGTCGAGTCGAGTCCATGACAATGACTACCAAGGAGCGTCAGCAGACACATTCCTTATAATTATATCGAGCAAAATATAATACCAATTACCTGAATATCCACGATTTTTGATAAAAACAAAGCGTTTTGGCGTAAGTAGGGTCAACAAAAAAAACATAATAAAAATGTTTTTTAGTGTTCATTAGTTTTTATAAAAATCTCAATTAAGTAAATCTTAGGCCAACCTAAAGATATGTAGTACCTAATACTACACATAAATAATAAGAACCTGAATGATCTTTGCCTTTGTTAACGAACTACAAGAAGCCATTTATGTCTCACAAGTACATCCCCAGGAAACCTAGAAAACAAACAAACACGGAACGCTTGAACATTATACACGGTGTCCCGGAACTAGTATGTTATGCCGAGGTGGGCCGATTCTCGATACTTTCGAGTACAACATATCGCACCTCCGATTTCACCTCCGAAAAAGAGTTTCAACTCGAAAAACCTTAATTTTCAGGAGAGCGAAAATAAACTCGCCAGATTTGATTATCGGTCGAAATGCATACATTATTTTTAAAATATTTAACATGTTATATATATTTGAAAAGCTCTAAAGGAGCACTATCAAATGACATATTTAATTTATGAATTTTCTTGAAAAAAATCCTGAAAATTTTCGATTGTAACGCTATTTTAGATAACTATTTGGACATTTGTAAAAAAATATACACTTTTTAACTTGTAACAATGTTTATTTTCATGAAATTAACCGTTTTTGGTACATCAGTTCATCAGTTCATCAGTTAAATATACATACCTAGCAAAACTGTTTCAAAAATAAACACATAAAAAACTTAAAAGACATAACTTTCATTATAATTTCTACATAAATCACCAATCAGTACTATTTTTAAATAGTATAACATAAAGTTGCTTCTAATAATCTCCTCTTACATTAATCTACCATTTAAGGGAGCTTAGTGGCACTTGTCAGTGTCAATCTACTAAGGAACTGTTTTAAAGCTGTAATTGTTACATAGGAACTAAATCACACTTAAAACTATTTTCATTACGTATAATTTTTACTTATCACTAATCAGTACCATTCTTAGATAGTCTAACGTAAAGTTTCTTCTTCTAACCTCCTCTTAAATTAATCTACCCATTTTAAAGGAGCTTCAATTTATAATTGCTTGAAAGCTGTAGTTTTTACGCAGGAACTAAATCACACTTAAAACTAACAATCATTGACGCATTAGGTTAAAATTTACTAAGTAGGTAAATCACGTTACAATTGGCTATAAAATGGCGCGTAGGATTGTGGCACATGATTACTTTGCACCAAACTCATTAAATCGGCTTTCTTTCTTTCGCTTAAAGGCAGCTGGTTGTCATAGGCAGATTTTAATGCAGGCAGAACTTCAGGATTTTTGCGCAAGATGTTAGTTTCAGAAAATAGCTCCGCTTCATAAGATTTTTTGTAAAACATGACACAAGGTTTTTCTTTAATGAATTTCACTACTTTGACATCTTTCAGTTTCATGTTACCCATTCCCAAACGCAGATCTGCGTGTAGTTTTTTTAAGGATGTAAAGTCACTGAATGACAGCTCATTTACATTGTAGGGACATCCGGTTTTCTTAACATTTTTTATTATTTGCGCATACTGGGAGGGCACGTAAATTGGGCCGGATTTTAGGGTCTTTTTTACACATTTTTCAATAACAGAATGAACCGAATCGCCTTCATTCTGCGTGTGTCCAGTCACTAAAAATTTGTGGGTTATCGATTTCAATGTCGGGAATTTGAGAACGCAATACAAATACAAAGCCATTATGAATCTGTTTTTGTTTTGCCCTCCGCAGTTATCTGAGTAGAAGGTTATATCAACAGCAGAATCATCACTGACTTGCGACAGTCGTTTTTCTATAAATTTAAGAATGCAACTGCCAATTTCATCAGAGCCGCGTTTGCCAGTCCCCTCATGCCAGAAGTAACTTTCTGTTTTTTTCGTGGAAAGATCAGACACTGTAAAGTTAAAGCAGTTCAATTTACTTTTGTAGTAAAAAACAGACACGTCTCCTTTTGGCACTGGCATAACAGCTTGAAGATCGTAAACACAAACTATGTTTGTATCGGAAGCGTTGTCTTTGTCTCTCTGTTTTTCTTGGCGTGATAACTGTTTTTCTTTTAGGTGTTTATCATACTTTTCTTGCAGATATTGCTTGTCCTCTGCGTTCTCATAAGCGACACATAGCTCGCAGCGATCTTTTTTAGGCACGAAAAAGCCTAAATTGAACTCTGTGTTGAAAATTTTTGCGTACATTACATAATTGGCGTAAGGTAAATTATTACGTTCACATTCTTTTGTGTACTCGCGATGTAGATCAGCAATTGTCTTCCCACCTTCAATGAACTCTCTTGTGGTTTGCTGTCGGAGGTAATGACTCTCGATGCGGGGGATTGAGTTAATGTGTTTGCGGACAGATTCCTTAACACAGTCAGGTAGCTTACGATGACCTTCATGTTTGCCTCTTTTGTCCTTTTCAACTATGCCCGCAGATTTCCGCTTCTGCACAACCGTCTGAATAACTCTGTTGTTGATGTCCAGAGTATTTAAAAAGAAGGTCTTGCAAACTCGGATGCGATTTGTCATTTTCGAAAAGTAAAACGCGTTGTTTAGCTTTCTTCCCTTTTCAGTTGTTGTATACCTATATTTTCGTTTTATAGGCGACATGTGCTTGTTAATAAAGTCTCTTTGGCGGTTTACATCTTTAAGTTCCCAAAATTCTGTAAATAAATCTTTTCTTTCCGATTCTGAAAGTTTATCTTTGCATTTTAACCGACAACTTGCACCACATGGTGATTTCACTTCCCTCGCTTTCTTTTGCACTTTCATCAGTGTAACATAAGCAAACCCTGAATTTCTCAGGATTTTACGTTTATTTTGCTGCCATTCTTCTGGTTTAGCTACGCGTTTTCTGCTTCGTTTAGTCGTATCTGGTAAAGGCAAACCATCTATTTCTTGTACGTTTGATGTTGAAGGAGTTTCATTTATATCGGCTGCTGGGACTGTAGATGTAGCGTCTAAAGCCATACCACCGATGTTGTCTTCATCTTCAGAATCTTCAGGGATGGAGCGACGTCGTTCAATCTCAAAATTAGGATCTTTAACAGAGTCATCGCCAGTCATCTTCACTAGAAGAGCTCGAAGAATCAGAGGAAGTACTGTCTGTATCTGAGGAACAATCGGTTGAAGAACCAACAGTAGGTTTTTCTATTTGTTTAAAACTTTGGTCTCTGCTTTTTATTGAATTTCTCTCAAACAGCCCACTTGTAGACGGCGGTAACTTAACTTCTATACTTTCTTTCGTAATGGTGACTAAATCTCTTATTGTGGTATCTGTAGAAACAAAATAAAAATAATATCAAAACATTCGACCGACCGCATCTTTATATAAATTCAATAATCAATTAAATAAGAACCTTGAGTCTGATGTTCGTCGGGTAGGTTTTCAGGAAACTGCTCATTTGGGGATGTGTGCATTTCAATTTCCATAGTTTTGTCGTTGCTGGAATCATTCCTTGCCACATTTTCTGTTGAATATAAATCATAATGTAAAATCGAAATAAACAGCCATAAATAACAATTCATTTTATAAGTAGGTAAATTAAAATAAAACCTTTGTCAGCTGAGAAATTAATCTGACTTTCAATGCCTGCATTTCTGCTTGAACATTGTGGTAATTCAAGGTCTGCATTCCCAGTTCCGGCGAGTTCCAATTGTAATGAATTTCGATCTGAAAGTAAATGATAAGTAAATAATCCCTTAAATTTAACAATAATACAATAAAGTAGGTTTATAGCTATTTAAAATACCTTCACTACATAATCATTTATATCAATATCTTACCTGATAAATTTGATCCCAAGACTGTTTTGCGATCATTCATTGCGGGTAGATTTTTATCATTCGATAAAGCTAAACGCAAAATAGCGTCTTTTCGCTTCATCTTACTACCCTAAAAACAAACATTATCAAGAATAAAATAATATCGTTTTATAAGATAAACAAAAATAAAGGTACAGTGGTCATTAAATGATACAATGATACAAATTGAAATGTTTGTACCATAACAATTTATTTTTTTCTCAAAAAGTATTATAAGATGAAAAGTAACACTTTCTCATAGCGAAGCGAATCTGAAACACTGATACAATTTAAAATATTACACTTTTTTATACAAATCTTAACTTATTTGCTCACAATCTTTTAACTTTATACCGTAATAATTATACTTGTTACTCTTTATTAGTAAAAAACATGTATGAAAATATAATTTACCTGTCAATAACACTGACACTTTTTGGATTGTAACACTTTTTGTCTGATCATGTACACGTCCACCTTTCACAACTCAAATTGTTACACTGATTGAGAACACTGGAGTCCAAAAATGCCTTAGTGATGTAGTGTTACAACTCCACCTAGCGGACATTTTTAGAGCTACGTTTGTAATCTTTTTTGAGAAGAAAAACAATCAAATTTCAAGCATTTCTGTATATTTAACTCAAAATTCAACTTTTTCAAGTTGTAACCCTTTTTTATCGGAGGTGCGATATGTTTTACCTCTTTTATAAGTTCAATGTTTTTCCTTTGGAATTCCTATGAAAAATCTTGTCTATCCCATATTTTCCCATAGTTTTATCTGTCCACCTCATTGTGCGACTCTGTGACTTCGCGGATTTTTATCAAAGATGTCAAACCAAACCGACAACCAATCAGAAGAGTTCAATCCACATAATAAATAATAAATCTCTGCTAATTCCGAAATGAGTCTACCATTGTAATAAGCCGACATTTATTATTTTGTCAGAAATTGGTTACGTAGGTTTTATTTATTTATTTTTAGTCGTTGTTCCGATTAAGACTTTATTTATTTTATTCATTAATTTATTTATTAATTCTGTCATTGGTTTTTTCTTGGTCACTCTGTGCTGTATTAATTTGTTTTGTCACTGGTTTTTTTTCTGTATGTAGCCTTAACATGAGTCTAGTGATTAATGGTGATAGTACTAGAGTGGTTAAAGGATTCAGTGACCTAGAAAGAAGCAGTGACATGACTACAGAATAAACTAAGCAAAATAACTTCACTAAGAACCAAAGTAGTATTTACCAACATGAATGTCATCATTGTGATAGGTTTGAATTTTCACATCAAAAATGAACCCTAAAAAATTGTCGGCAATTTCAAAGGATTTTATTTTGCTTGCTTTGAATTGATTTTAGCTCAGTGTTTTGTTGTACCTACGTCGTGCGATCAACTTTCTAGTAAAGAGTTTCGTCATTCCGTTTCTTGTGACCATTGTGAGTGACCATGTGTTTTTTTTAACTCAATCATAAGTGCTTTGTGTTGGATACCTAGGAGTTAGTACCTAGAATAGGTACCTACCTCCTAATCGTGTAATGTGGTGTTTGTTATTGTCAATTTTAAAAATTTTATGGGTCCGCTTAGAACAAGACATTAAACGGTATGTAATCTTCATAAGTATGTAGTTGCTTCTTTTACCATAAAGTTAAAAACATTGTTTTCCAAGAGACGAATAGGTAACTAGATTAGCCGCTGGATTACTAGGTAGTTACTAAATAAATATCTACTTAGTTTTGTGCTACAAACGAAACAACATGGCTTGTGTGAATACCGCAGTCAGTATGTAATGTAGGTATCTACGTCAAAAGATACTTACATACACCAACCTAGGTATCTAGCCTAGCTTAGCAGACAATTTGAACTCACGCGAAACTAGGTAGGTAGGTATGTAGGTAGGTAACGTACTTAGAAACATTGTTGACAAAATAAGGGTTGTCAATTTTATTTCTTAAATGTTTTTGTATGGAAATCTGAAAATATTAATTATAAGGATTTGTACCCCCACAACTGTTAATTTTCATGGTCAGAATCTCCTCGTTCAGGCTTAAAATACTAGTTCCTGAATTCCCTGTAGAATCAAATGTTTTAACAAACACACTAGTGTTTGTACTAACATAAATTGTTAATTTTTTACATATACTCGTAACATGACAACTATTTAATTTATCTACATTAAAGTAATAAATGAACACTAAAAAATATTTTTAGGTAGGTTATATTTTTTTTATATAAAAGCCTTTACATGTTTTGATATTCTTGTGCTGACGCTACTGCGAAAACAATTCGCGGGCTGCGGGCGCTTTCGCTCGGCAGCACGTGCGTACTTAACTTGTACTTAACTTGTACACACTTAACTTGTCGCACATAATAGTATCGTATATTTCTATCTTGCTCTGCAAAATTGCGATCTTGCGAAATTGCGATAAGCTAATTTACAAATGTCATAAGAAATTTCAAGTTTTCGTGTACTTACGAGTGAAAAGTGATTCCATGAGATTTGTTTTTTCTTTTTGAATGATTGGTACTACGCCTAAAAGCACTCGAAGGCATTTTAGTAACGTTTATCCCGCTTAAAATAATAAAAGAGTATCTTCACGTCTCACGCGCGCGATGCTATTGCGACTGAGAGCAATTAGGCGACGGAGACCTAATTTAAGCGGTCCATCAGCTAGAGGCGAGTCACTTATCTTCCGCTTATTTGTTTTAATCAAAGGTTCAGCCCTTATTTTACAAAACGATAAACGATAAATCGGGACAATAATCGTCCAAAAATCTACTTATAGGTAACCTACATCGTTTTGAATCGTTTTTATATAATATGGAACGACCGACATTAGTTTTGACAATTGATGTCGCAACCTCCACAACAGATACTGCGATAATTTGAATTTAACTACGAAACAACTGTAATCGGCCTGATTTGACGAATATTTCAATGAGTTTCTGTGCCAAGATTTTTTCAGTCTGCAGTGGCGTCTGCATTGTGGTAGTTCCACAGGCATAATTGGTAATTCCATCTGTTCTAGATAATTTAAACATGGATAGATGAATCAGAAATAATATTATTGTCTAAATAGGAATAGTAAGGAAAAACCAGGAGATTTGTTATAATGGGTTAAATTTTGTGACGATTATTGGATCGATCATTGCTTCAAAAAATCGTAAAAAAAAATCGAGCGAGATACGTAAGGAAACCTCCCTAGCTAGTAGCTAGTTTCGTTTGTGCCGCGTCGTCGTCGCCGTCGTCGACTTGTCGTCGTCTCGCTCGCAGTGTTTAGTTTTTCTTTTCTTTTAAAAAACTAGAACATTTTATCGTTCAAGCTTGGTTATCCATCGTCAATCGTGTGTGATAAGCTTTTAGAAAGATATTCATTCTCAGAAGTCAAGACGTGAATCACTTCGCTCTTCTTTCGGTTAGATCCGGAAACCTACTTTGGCACTAAAAAGAATAATAAAATTGCTTTTGTAATCAGAAATCCTAATTTGCTAATAGCGCCTCATTGAAGGCAATTAGTGTAAATTAGTGGCAAAGTTCATTGCAAATAAACCTTAGTCGTTACGGCATTGTGAGAATTCGCGTGTTGCAGGTGGATGAGTGAGGGTGCGTGACTTGACTTTCGTGCGGGTGTCCAGTTGTCATGACTTCGTGAGGCATTGAACTGAGTGCTGCGTTTTTCATTCAATATGTTTCGTAGTAAAATAAGAATACACACATGCCGGATTATACTCTTGACCTCCTTGGCATGGCTTCTTATCGATGTGGCGCTCCTGGCTATGTACTCGGAGTGCTTCGGCGAGGGCTGCGGGAAAAAGCCTACCAGCGACAGTTTATCGCAATATGTGAGTTTTGTTTATCTTTCAAAATGTGCCAATTTATTCCCAATTATGTTAAACCTGTTCCAGCTTTCAATATTTTCAATAATCTTTTCATTAATTATGTTATAAAATAACTAAGAGTAACACAATGCAGGCCCATCCTTCTTTCAGTGAGACTCCTAATTAACCTTCTGATTAAAACATTACTTTTATTAAATTATTCCCCAAAATAAGTCCAAAAAGAGGACATTGGATGGTGTACATGTAGGAAATACCTACCAGCTATTGTTCAATTAAGTTTTAACAATGAAATCAAATTATTAGCATTTATTGAAGCTTTTGAATATGACTTGGGTTACTATCGTTCCAGTTGGCTTTTACTCATCAACAAATGACCTACTAAGTAAGTAAACATAAAATCAATTAAAGTTCTCAAAAAAAAAAAAATGTTTCAAATAATCACTCAGTCATTTTTAACATTGTGTTTCATAATTTATCATACCAAGCAATCTCAAAAAACATCTCTAATTCAAGTAAGTACTAGTCAAATGTTTACAAAAAATACACTTTTCGATTACCAGCAAAGTCCAGAAGAGGTTCGAGGTAAAAAAGCAGCAATAGCAGCAGCAATGCAGCAAGACAAAATAGATGATGATGATACAAACCTTGAAGAGAATGAGATCCAACATGAGGTCAGCGCAGAAGGCCTTATATTGCCTGCATATTCCAAATCAAAACTCAAAAAATGGAGGCCTGCACCCAGTGTAAGGCCACAAGGCGATGGCCCTGGTGAACTGGGTATGTTATTCTTTAAGTTCATTACCAAGTTAAATACAGTGGCAGTTTGTCGCATGTATATCACTAACTTATATTGTCAGTGCACTACACTATTAGTTGTTGTTTACTTACTTTGACCTATTGGTTAAGTGTTAGAGATAGGCCACAGGCTGTTCTAGGCTTTACATACCTATATAACAACTTGCTAAGTCCATTTGTTTAGCCTTTGAACCCTGAAAAGGTAACAAACACCTTTGTCTCGGGTCTGGATGTTTCTATGTATAGTATGTATGTATTTACAAAAAATATATATATAAGTAGTATATCAGTCGTGTGGTACTTATAACACAAGCTCTGCTTACCTTGGAACCGGATGATGTTATGTGAAATGTTCCACATTATTTAGTATTGTTATTTATTAAACAAAAAAACAAACAAACAGACAGACACTTAAAAATGTATAATAATTGTATTAAAAAATCAAATGAATATAGCCTATATTTCCATTTAGTATTTAGGTTGGTACATAGGGCACAACAATTAATGTGGGTACCACCACAGTGCCATTTATGTTGCCTAAGCAGTAGTGTCCAAGCATTACTGTGTTTAGGTTTGAATGACACTGGAGCAAGTGTAATTACTGGGCAAACAGACAGACTGAAGAACTTATATCTAGGGTCGGCAATGTGCATGTGAAGCTACAATAATCATTTATCATCAGGTGGACCATATACTTGTCTGCTTGCTCAGTTGTTTAAAAAAAAAAACAATTTAATCAATCATTGCTTGACAATAAATAAATAAAATAAATAAATAATGGTGGACAATGCACACAACACCATCTAGCCCCAAACTAAGCATAGCTTGTACTATGGGAACCATATGACTGATACAATACTTATATATTTTTAAATACATACATAACATATAATAAAATATAATTGCTTATAACTTAACAAGCACTATTGGAAAAACAACACAAACAACAAGCTCTAATGTGATGAAAGATGAATGGAAAGCTAGACGAATGTTTGGTACAAATGAGTTCGACACAACACGAAAGAAATCAGAAAAAAAGAAACACCAACACAGCAAACAGCATCACTTGTAAGAAGCAAGAGCTTTCCTGCAGACTTGTTGCTTTGTCGAGCACTGGAATGAATGTAACACATCACCTAGTGTCTGATTATATAATGGACCCCATCCCTCTATCCTAAAATCACATTAATTTATGGGGCGTTGATGTATGCTCTGTCTTAAGTCAATGAACAATGGCAACAGATTTTAGTAATACATTGGTGGCAATTCGGTTAGTTCATTTCTTAAATTAGGAATTGTCTAAAATATATTTTAGTCAGTCATAGCATTTGTAAAACCTATTCGGTTGGTACCATCTAACTAAATAAGTAATGCTTAATTAAATTAGATAAAATTAAATTAGGATAAGTTGGTAACAGCGGAATACCAAAGTTTCATTTGACAGTCTAAACCTAATTTTAGCTAAAATTAGTTAGGTTGGTGCCAACAGAATTGAGGCCATTAACTGGTGTGTGGTGTACAAATATCTGAGATACGAAATCTAATGTATTTCACTATCCAAACTTTCGTGTGTATACATTAAGATAAACATGGGGTATACCGACAGGCACCGACATTGTTTCGATTCATCTAAAGAATCTTCATCAGGGTGAGTTTGATCCGCGGTCCGCTCCTTGCCGCATTCACGGTTCGCACGGTGCGAAAGCGGACCGCGGATCAAACTCACCCAAACTCAACCCCGTGTTTATCAAAATGTATAGATCTATTATGGTTTACAATACTTTGTTCATTCGGTTAAGTGTGTAAGCCTTATTTGATCTATATTATTAATAACTGCATTTTTATTGCCCATTCTGCTTTGTTCCGGAGCCATTAACTTATCTGTATTGATATTTTAGTACCGTTTATTATTTACGACATGTATTCCGTATTAGACGTTTTAATATGTTTCAGGTAAGCCGGTGAACATTCCGATAGAGCAAGAGAAAACAATGTTGGACAAGTTTCAGGAGAATCAGTTCAATTTGATGGCCAGCGACATGATCTCGCTTAACCGTTCACTGACAGACGTGAGATTCGAAAAGTAAGTTAATTTTATTTCGCGAACTTATTAGATTATTATGAAAACTTTAAGACCTTGAATTTATTTTTCATTATCGGTAATCGGTGCTTCAATTAGTTGATAGGTTAGTACCTACTTAGCTGATAACCAAAACATATTTGAATCAAAGCTATCATTAATTTTATCAAGATGCTTATCATAGTTTATGAAGTACCTCAATCTCATATCTCTAAAAGAGGCGTATAATTTATAGACTTTACTTTTTAACCGACTTTATCAAAAAAGAGGAGGTTCTCAATTCGTAGAATCTTTTTTTTTTTTATTTATGTTCACCGATTACTCGAAAACGGCTTAACCGATTTAGAAAAATCTTTTTTGTTTGAAGACATTTTATCAAAATCGGTCGAGCTGAAAATTCAACGAAAATCTAAAAATTGTAAACATCGACGATGTTTTCATGCACTTCGATACCTCGCTGTCTCATTGGAGCAGTGTGTTTATTTGGCCTACCCATAATATATATATACAAAATACATCTACTTTCCACTAAAAATGTATTATAGGCTCAAATTTAATTCAATGAAGTCGGTTTCTTTTAGTTTTTAAAACGTAATTATGATAACTGTTGACATTGATTTGCCTCTTATATATTTAATAGTTCAACGCTTAACTGCAAAAAGTAACATAAAAAGTATACTTAAATGAAAAAAATTAAGAAACCCGAAGTCAAAGTCAAAAGATACTTTATTCAATACAATCACAAGGATCACTTTGAAACGTCTTACATCACATAAAATACATAATTCTTACATAATTCACCTAGTCGTGAATTTAGGTGCCAATTCATCCTAACCCAAGCCCGAGAATAACTGGCAAGAAAATCGTCTTGGTCCTAGCGCTTTTTTGCATGATCCAACTTATAACTACCTTAACTACGAACTACTAATACAAGAGAGTTTATAACCTATTAAAATTGAGACCATTCCAATGAACCGAAACTCGATACATCTAAGTAAGGGGTTTGGTATCCTGCACATTCTAGTTGATGATTTTAAGGTTACCATGTTTTTACAATGCTGGTAATTCTGTTGTTTCGCCGGACTAGCTAAAATTTTCTAAAATATGGACGACCTTATTTGCTACCAATAAAGTTCAAATTAGAGTACCCATTTTAAATCACAGTTCTAAAATCAGTGAATTTTTATTTTTTATTTTAATTACTTAATTCTTTTATTGAAAATAATGTACAGAGGTGTTGATAAAAATTGCGGAAAATAACCGCATTTTAATCAACACCTCCTTACATGATGACTAAATTGAGCTTAAACACGTCAGTTATACGTTAATTTAAGAAGTGTCACTAAAAAATGGTATTTTAATTCAGACTTTAATGCAAACAAGATAAGATCGTTTTTGTTTGAGGAAATTTTAGTTACTCTAGCGAAACAACTGAATTGAGGCCATTATCATTGATGTAAGACAATAGGTAAGTACCACATTTTTCTATAACAACCGTGGAAGTTGCTCACATCTTCAACTACAAAAAAAACTGATGGTCTTCAAATGGCTGAACAAGTTAGTTGATTGAGTTATGAATCATAGCTCAATCAATTCCTTTCAAAAAATCGGTTCATCTGTTTGAGAGCTACGATGCCACAGTCACAGATACCATGTTAAACGTATGCCACCAATCTGCTTAGGGGGTTAAAAAATGGTTTTGGAAAACTTTCACATGTGTAACTGAACATACATGATTGTGTATATGTGTATATTACAGTTGTAACATTGTGACGATAACATAAAAGACGATAATTGGTTGTGCCTTTTCACTCTCATAATTGGAAGTACTTCCGGCTTAATGCTACCTTGCTCAGCCAGATTTGCGCCTATTCTGATACGAATACGGAGGTCAATAAACTTGAATAAATTCACGAGTTTTAATGTTCATGTCTAATCTAATATATAAGCTGCAGAATAAAAAATCGCTCTATATACCTACTTATTGATGTTCGACGTTTTATCTCCGAATTTGCATAAAATAGAAAGTATTTAGTAACTCGGCTCGATTCGAGATCGGTAAAGCATAATATCAAATGATCTATAGTAATAGTACAGTATCAACTCTCTACATATAGTAACTCATTCATCTAAAATATCATACATCTATCCATTTATATAAAAATCGATTGCCATGCGTTAGTCTCGCTAAAACTCAAAAATTGTTCGACCGATTTGAATATATATTTTTATATTTATATTGTTATAGTATATTTTTGAAGTGATAACTTCTTATGGGAGGGAAAACCGCTTCGTTACGTAACGCGTTACGACGCCAGTCTATCTGGCTTCCCTTTCTCTCACGCATACGGCAGCGGTAGGCAGGCTCCTCCTCTCACTCTTACCGAGCGTTAGTTAGATTATTTTATTTTTGTTTGTTTCGTTTCTAAACCAAAAGTTTGTCACGAAGTTCACCAAGTCTTCTAGAATATTATAAATAAAATAGTTGGCTAGTGCTTGTTTCTGTTGTGCTTGCTCTTTTCACGGCTAAAAGGCTGAACGGATCTTGATACAATTTGGTACGGAGATACAATGTGTAACATATTATTATGCTATTTTTACGCATGTGTAGTAACTTGTATTATAATATATAGTAATTCATTCAACAATCATAGCAGAAATTGGCTATGGTTACGGCCGTAACGCAAATTTATTATTATCTAATAAATAAAACTAAGTTCAGTTGTGTAAAAGTGTTATCGCCTTGTAAAAATACATTATCCGCCAATTTAATTTTATTGTTTAGGTAAAATACGATAAAAGCGAAAAACGTCATCACACTATTGCTATATTAGCATTCACTATATAGACGAATTGAATCGCAATCAGCCTTCAACTTTGAAATTGAACCAGTTAGGAAAGTATAACAACGCTTCGACCGAGCTGAATTGCTTGTGATGTGAGTGGTGGTTTGTTTTTTTATTTCGTTTTAGCTCGACGCGTTTTGTTCGTTCTGAATACGACGCTTAATTTCTGTAAAACCGGAATTCCGAACACAATCAACACAAAACACAATCGATTTTTATTGTTTCCGGCTCCTAAGAAAATCGCTGTAGTCAAGTACTTATAAAATATGTAGATTGTCTGTTTATGTAAACATCGTGTAGATATCATGACATGAAATAAAAAACGCGAAGATATCATAATAACAGTATTTTATTTTCGCTCTGCATGCATACAAATGTGTTCTCAAACATAATTTTAACTCAAAACGAGATATTTACATATGTGAGTTTTTTTGCTTGTCGATATTTCGGCACAGTTGTATGCGCCATGATCACGAGATAAACTCATTAAATCAGTCATTAAACTCAGAATATGTACTTAGAAAATCACCTCATATATGTCTGTGTATCTGTTACGAGGATATTCGCTTTAATGCAAAGATGTTTATGAAGGACTTCCAATACTCCATCCATCCATACTATTCATCATCGAAAGTTAATAAACGTTCTTATGAAACATTTGAATACCTACTTTTATTGTGTCATAAACTCATACGACACAGTGAAATTATATAACAGTACACATAGAACATTCAAGATGGTAATAATTCGACTGTTGCCGTAGGACCTGGCGGAAATGCATGCCTTGACCTACTTTCGGAAGCCGAGAACTATCCGAGCGGAACACTGCTTTTATACAATGTCAGTCCGCCTATATCCCAGAATCACGATAGATTTACTCAAAACTTTGATCATGTTATTGATAAATAAATATTGATGGACAATTCACACATCCCTAAACTAAGCTTAGCTTTGTTCTATGGAAACCAGATGATTAATATACTACTTGTATTGTTTAAAATACATATGATACTTTATAATACCAAGACACAGAACAAACATCAATGTTCATCACACAAAGGTTCGACTAGAAAAAGTAAATAAATCCTTTATAACACGGTGCGCTTGTATAATAAGCTTCCTGAAAATGTATCTAATCTACCTATTAAGAAATTTAAAGATTACATAAAGTAAGAAAGAAGAAAGCGTATTATAATATAAATGACTATATTATTGATAAGAATGCATGGCCTTATGTTGCTCTGCCCTCGGACAGTTCACCGACGTATTTGAAATGTATTCGTATACATTTTCTTGTATTAGTTTTATAAGATGGATCATGTAAAAAAGCGATAGGACCAGGACGAGTTTCTTGCCAGTTCTTCTGGGGTTTGGGTTAGGACGAATTGGTACCTAAGTTCACCTAGTATATAAGACGTTCCAAAGTGATCCTTGTGATTGTATTGAATAAAGTATCTTTTGACTTTGACTTTGAAATGTTTACCCTGGGAAATCAAGCATACAACCTACAACGCAGAAGATATCTATTAATATTATTAGTAACTAAACTGAGCTCAATCAGCTGATGGTTTATCACGAACGTGGGTCTTTGGATATGATAATAATAATAGGAGCTATACTGTTTTGTGCTTACCAGGGACAGCAGAGAAACTCACGAGTTATGTTAATGTTTTCCTTAACAAGCTGATTATGTAGTCTAGTTACTCAGACACCTATTAAAACTGTAGTTTTATATAACATTTGAATAAGACAGTTCGCTACTAGCTTGTTAAAAGCTTCAAGGATTTTCCAGTTTGTTTATAAAGTGTATTTCTTGAAGCGCTTATGAAAGCGAATAATGATTAGATTCGATGAATTTAAAGGAGCTCAGCGCCCACGCTCCTCCCACTTAGACAAATTACTTCAAGTCCTATTTATTTCGGAAATAATCATACTTTACCAACGTAAATAGCTTATTTTTACTGGTAACCATTAGTAAATAAACTTCCTAGAACCGACTTTTTTTAATTCCATAATTAGTTAATGTGGTGTTACAGTTTAGTATGTCCTTGTCATTGAAATGTCAATGAATAAACAAACATTGCGCTGTTATTTGTTATTTTGACGACCTCTTGCCTGAGGCGCAGAAGGTTGCGGGTTCGATTCCCGCCGCGGGACAAATGTTTGTATGATCTGCAACTATTTGTCTCGGGTCTGGGTGTTTCTATGTATAATATGTATGTATTTACAAAAAAAAAAGTATATAAGTAGTATATCAGTCATGTGGTACCCATAACACAAGCTCTGCTTACTTTGGGACCAGATGATGCTGTGTGAAATGTCCGGCATTATTTATTTTTATTTATTTATTTTATTTATTTTTCTCGTGTTATTTCCGGATTTATTAGTAATTTTAAAGTTTAGTAATTTTTGTTTTTATATAAATAGAGCTAGAGTTTTTGACTCAAGTGTGAATAATTGGAATAAAAGCTTTGTGTTACTTTGTGATTCGAGCAAAATTAATCCGTAGTTATTTTATATGAAAGGTACCATATATATAAAATAACAAATGACGAACGCCAAGATAGGCTTTGTGACATACAAATAATAAGTAAACACTTAACAAAACACTATTTTAAAAATTTTCATTACATGCCATCAACGAAGAAGTCGAATTATTATAAAAAAAGTCAGTTGAGGAAATTAATTTTATGTTTTTTAATGTAAATCATTGCATAGATAGATGACAAATCTTTTATATACAAATGTGTACGCTTCTATAACAAGGTCCCTATATTTGTCGATTGGCAAATTTATAATCCTGGAGAAACTGGCTCATAATGCATATTATAAAATAAAAATAATATTTAGATGACAAAAAAGCTTGGGATGAATCTGCTCCAACTTGACTCAGCATCCGTAACAATGTTTTAAGACCAGACGAGTTTCTTGCATAAAGAATATTTTTATTTGATGAACGTATTACTTCTCTCAGGTGCAAAGAGAAACCGTACCCAGATCTACTGCCAACGACCAGTGTGGTGATAGTTTTCCACAACGAAGCCTGGACCACACTAATTCGGACGATCTGGAGTACCATCAACCGCTCACCCAGACCATTGCTGAAGGAAATCATACTAGTTGATGATGCTAGTGAAAAAGGTACATTGTTGTAACTTTTATCTACAAAGGGTACTAAGTTTTTGCTTTACGTATTAATATATAGATAAGTAATGCTGGACATTTTACACAGCATCATCTGGCCCCAAAGTAAGCAGAGCTTGTACTATGGGTACCACATGACTGATATACTACTTATATACAATTTTTTTTTGAGACAATACTTACAGATCATACAAATATTTGTGTCGCGGCGGGATCGAAACCACAACCTTCTGCGTCTCAGCCGGTCCTTAGTCCACTGAGCTACAGAAGTCGTCACCTCTTGCTAAGAATTACAGCTATCAATGATACAAATATGATGAATATGAGTAGAAAAGCATAATTGTGAAATATTAAACAGATTATCTAAAAGACACTATGAAGTGTTGTGGTATAAGTATAAGTACCGTCCTATATATTTAAATGTAAATTTCTTTAAAGTAATAGTTAAAAACACATTCCCCATCGGCAAAACTTAAACGTTTCTCAACAAAAATATTTTGGTTATTTTTCGCTTCACTTATTTTTGTCACAATAAACATTAGACGTTAATGGCTGCTTTGAGAGATCCTTAAGAAATTTTCCTTTCACTTTCTCATGTCTAGTTTATTTTATTTGTGTATGTAATTTTCTTGTAAAATTGTAAATGTTACGCGGTTTTACTTCCTATCAATCCCTACTAATATTATAAATGCGAAAGTAACTCTGTTTGTCTGTCTGTCTGTCAAATTTTCACGCCAAAACAGCTGAACCGATTTTGATGAATTCTGGTATAGAGATAGATGGGACCTTGGCGAAGGACATAGGCTACTTTTTTTCTAGATACCACGCGTGCAAAGTCGTGGGCAGCAGCTAGTATTATAATAAATGCGAAAGTTTGGATGTGTGTACGTTTGTTTGTGGCTCAATCAACATGTAACGACTGGCAGATAAATAAATAAATAAATATTGGTCGACAATGCACACAACACCATCTAGCCCCAAACTAAGCATAGCTCGTATTATGGTGACCGGATGACTGTTTTCAAATACATATGATACTTTATAACACCCAGAGACCAAACACCTATGTTCACACAAATTTTTATCCTGGGAAGGAATCGAACCCTCAACCTACAGCGCAGAAGGCAGAGCTACTACCAACTGAGCTGTCAGGCCAGTCAGTCAGAACAGTTTGCTACTTGGTATAGATAGTGTCAGTGATCTAGTATAGCATATCTACTTAACTTTTATATAGGTTTCACGCGTGCGATACTGCCGGCAGAAGTTAGTATATAACATGTGTATGATGTTTGGATATTTTGGCGTTGAAATGTTTGTTTGCTATAATTATAATGATTCATTTATGGTATATATATATAAATATACAAAAATATAATAAATAAAGTTACACCATTTATAACTCCGCCTCGAATAGCAGAATAACTGTAAAAACATATGAAGTGCAATTCACACGTGGTAGAAGTGAAGTTTTAGAAGTTAAGAAACACTGTATAATGCTTCATAACTGAATTTACTAGCTGGTGCCCGCGAGTTCGTCTGCGCAAGATTTGTACTTCGTTCTAACGGTTTTTATATTATATTATATTTTGGATAATTCACACAATATTTTTATACATTATAGCCTATGTGTTATTCTGATGTATAAGCTATATTATTGTAAAGTTTCAATAAAATTCACTTGGTAGTTTTTGCGTGAAAGAGTAACAAACATACATACAAACTTTTGCGTTTATAATATTAAGGAAGGATTAGCATGGATGTGTTCGTAAAGAAGATTTCACTTAAAAAAATTGTGTTTAACGTCAAGCTAAGTGTTATAATAAGTGATATATTTATATTTTAAAAGTGAGCGAACTGGATAGCTGGTTAATAATAAAAAATAAATATTTATAGGCAATCCACATAACACCAAAGTAAGCATATAACAGGTGGTAGTGATTGATTACATTAACGTCTTTCGTATTTAATTGCATGTTTTGTGATAGGTATTTTATGAGCGGCTACTGAACAACCTAGGTAGTTACTCAATATTGCGATAAAGGTTAGTTAAAGTAAACAAGGTTGACAAAAATAAACTTAGTACGGGTTTGTACGCGGGTATTTCCCACATTGTAATCAAGATAAAATAAAGTATATAAAATACCAACTGTTACCCGCGACTTCGTACGCGTATGCTTAGAACCTTGTTTTTTGTATGGAATGCATTATGTGCGTCTAAAGAACATCTCATGCGCTTAATCCCTTAATGTACCCCCTTCGGGGATGATTTTGAAAAACACGTACTTCTTTATTTCTTACCAAAAGCCTAAATATGAATTTTCAGATCCCTTACTTAGGAAAATATGAGTTGCCCAAACAAACATTCATTTTGTTGTCGTTTTTTGAGACAAAAAGTATGTTCTTCCCCCGAATGCATTACATCTTCTTACCAAATTTCATCACGATCCGTTCAGCCGTTTAGTCGTGAAAAGGTAACAAACAGACAGACAGAGACACTTTCGCATTTATAATATTAGTATGGATATTATCTGTTTCCCCGCTTTTTAGATTAAGACGGTGCACACAGCAATCTAACTTTTGTGTAGAAAAAATTGGTTCTTTTTAACCGCTATGTATTGGCTATCTGCTCTTTAATTGAAGGAATAATAGTTAGAGAAGATATATTGTATGTTTTTTCAATTACATTAATTGTAATTATGATGGTACACGACAGTGCGCCACCACAGTGCCGATGCGCATACTAACGCGGCGTTACGGAAGACCAGTGTTATAAGAGCGTTCTAAATGCTACTATAACACATGCTGAGTGACGACCGATTTTGTTGTCAATTTTCTTGTAAGTTCATAAGTACTTATATGATAGCTGAATTTGACACGAAATAAACTTTTCTTTCTTTTTTCAATATCTTGGCTCCTACTTCCTCGTTTGTTTTTAATATAACTGTTAGTTTTTAATTATAAAATAATGTCTAATATATGCAATATTCATCATCTTCTCTTAAAGTTGTAGTAATTTTAACTTGCTGCTTACACTAATAGGCGGAAAGTAAGCTAATTAAAACATTACCCGTTAAGTTTTTTTCACTATTCCTTATGTTTAGTTTAAAATCGGGTTTTGTAGCGTCGTGAATACGCATCAGAATCATTTGATCAGGGATTCGCCTTAAGTTATTATAATAAGTAGTACTTGAGCGTATAACGTTGTTAATCTAACTGTCTTAAACACAAACTAATATGATTAAGAGTTTTTTTAGTTTATTTGTAATGGATAAACTCAAAAAATACTTAACCGCTTTTAAAAATTCTTTCACCTTTAGAAAGCTGCATTATCAGCGAGTAACATGGGCTGTATTTTATTCGCAAAAAAAATAGAGATCCTTAAGAAAACTGCAATAATTTAACCCGAAGTATCAGTCACTGGCCTATAATAATAAAACAATTATAATAAATTATTTATTCAAAATTCAAATATGTAGTACAATAATATAACAAAACAAAATATGAATAAGACAAGCCTGAACTAGGTTATCCTGTGTTTCAGATGAGAAGAGCTTAAATAGGATCTAAAAATAATACTAATGTCTCTGTGAGCTGTAGACCTCCAGAACATTTTTCGAAATGGCTGTGGCTGTTTTGAAAAAAAAATCCAAAAACTGATTTTACTGGTTATAGAACTTGCTCACAAAATTTCATGAGCATCGGTTGAGAAATGCGACCTGTAGGAGAACATCCGGACAGACGCCGGCCGGACATACGAAAACATTTTCGCCTAAGCTGAAACAGAGACAAATAGTCATTATTTGGCGTGCGCATCTTATAATATTGATTGTACATCAAATAATGTACCACATATTTATAGTATGCATCATTACCCACAAAAACGTCCACAAAACTATATGTCTAACTATTATAGTTAAGTCACAAGTTTTGTTCAAATTAGTCAATCAATACACGGATAGAATCGAAAGATGACATTCGTATCATCCATCCTATTCGATATCAATCCTTATCCCGATAAATTGTTATTACGTACATGTAAATCACAGTTCGATATACCGCGAAGCCGAGGTTGGACGCTTGTATAAACAATTATGTTATAAAAAGATAGGGTGGTGAAAGGAGCCTCTCAAGTGCACTTTAATTATTCCACCACACTGGTTAGATAGAACAACAATATGAAGAAAAAGAAGTGCAGATACATTTTAAACTTTACATCGTCCCGAAAGAATGTTTTTGCTTATTATGTTTAGAGATATTCTAAACATAATAAGCTCACTAGATGGTCACTAGATGCTCAACTGTTCTTCTAAAGTTCAAAATAATTATAGCTTCGCTTCCTCCCCTATTTTACATTCCGCTAGTCAGACAAGTAGCGAAAATGTACTAGCAGCGACAACAGTAGATTAATATTATTTCATTTGGTTAGTTGTTATACAATAACTGTATAATATACTTGGCTGCTTTAAACATGAGTCGCATATATTATGTTCGATCAATAATGACGACTGTGGCGCAGAAGCTTGCGGGCTCGATTCCCGCCACGGGACAGATGTTTGTATGATCTGAAAATATATGTATCGGGTTTGGATGTGTTTAAGTAGTATATCAGTCATGTGTGGTTACCATAACACAAGCTCTGCTTACTTTGATTTTTTTGATTTTTGAGATGATGCTGTATGAAATGTCCAGCATTATTTATTATTATTTTTCTTACTTACTCAAACATGAGTAGCTTACGTTCGATCAATACTTTTGTGCGAATATGTAATAATATTTTTTTATAAGGTTTAAAAATAGGCTGCTCAGAAGACATCGCCTCAGATCTCTAGTCACATAAGTCTTTCAGGATGTCTAAGGAAGGCAGTCAGTAACGCGTCCAAACACGATATTTGGCTTAGCATGCTTAGCACGGTAGTATTCCGTACGTGACAGGTTGCAAGCCCATCACCATAAGAATACTGATACAAATTCAAATTTTTGGTTCTAGGTGTGCCGCTCTTTGTGTGCATATGCATGAGGTACCTACATAAATTCTTAGTTACTGTAGGTAAAATACTTTTGTCGTTGACTGTAACACAAGCCTCTGACGTAAGAGGTTCCGAAAATAACCTTTTCAAGCATTTGGAAGTCTTGTGCATTCGAAAAAGTGAAAGTAGGATGCTTTGTCTCGTGCTGAAGCCTGATAGGTGATTATAAATGAGCATTATATACGATTGGCCGATTCGAGAACGATAATTAAGTACTTACTTATGTGTCGTAAGAAACTTATTTACATATGTTACCTAAGATGTCGTGTACAAATAGCTTATTTCTGGTAGAACTTAACACCAGAGAAATGCATAATTATTCATTTCATACCTACTCGGTACCAACCATGATAATTAGGAAAATTTGGAAACAAAGTGTAACTAGTAACACTTTGTTTCCAAATTTAGAAAGAAAGATTTATTCCGGGCAGACCAAGTCCCGCATATTTGAAACTAGCTGTTACTGAACTTCGCGAAACTCGCGACTTTGTCCGCGTGAATATCGCGGTATCGCGGTTGGAAAAATACTATTACCAGTCCTTCCTTGAGGTTTAAGCTTACTCTAAACTAAATTTTGTCAAAATCGATTCAGTAGTTTAGCCGTGAAAGCGTTACAAATAGACAGACAGAGTTACTTCTGCGCGCGTGAACCCGAACATACCTATTTTGCTGCCTATTTTAAAATTATGATATCTCCTAAGATGTTGATTCAAATCAAGTGATGTCAAGGACAATTTTGTTCACAATGAAATATTTGGATACGAATGAATATTATGTTGATTCCTTCGCAAATATTGCATTAATTTTGAACAAATTTGATTACCATAAAAAAGGTTACAATGAGTCAATCTTAAAAGATAGATATATGCTGTCGCGAGCTCTTGTTTGAACTTTTAAAGAGGAACAATTCCATCATACATAATTTTTGCGTAACTTAAACCGTTTTTCACAGCGCACGCAACGGAAGCTCTCAAAAAAGAATATTTTTTCCCGTTTTTGCAACATTTTCCATTAATGCTTCGCTCCTATTGATAACAGTGTGATGTTATAAAGCCTCAAGCCTGCCTAGATAAATGAACTATCCAACACAAATAATTTTTCGATTCAAACCAGTAGTTCCTGGGATTAGCCCGTTCAACCAAACAAACAAACTTTTCAGCTTTAATTATTAGTATAGATAAGGAGCGCATTTATTAAAATAATGAGTGTTTTTTGGAATACCATTTTATGTTATTCAGGCTTTGATTTCTAGCGTATTAATATATGGTATTGTTAGGTACTCGTTGGTGTAAGTATTGTATCGTATTATATCTTCTGTGATTACAACGATTTGACCCCAACAGCAAATTCACTGGTTTCCGCAACCAATCCATAATTTATTAAATTTCGAGCTGCTCCGTTGCGCATAAATAATGGTCGAGTGGACTGTGCTTTTGCAAATGAGACTCCATACGAATGTCCATATTTGCATATTGATATTTTATGCAATCGCTTAAATAGTGAACAATGTTCAAATATTGCCGACCATATAAAATCTGTTCTAAGCCTCAGCATCAAAAAACTACACACGCAATTATTTGATTATATACGGGCCTAAGCGTTAGTCATCATCTCTTAATCGAGTTCGCATAGACGTCTTTATTACTTTTGTCATGCTCATCTTGCTACGGAGAAAGCAATTTGTTTTACTTGCATTTTTCATTACGTTTCTGGCATGTATACCAGTCATATTGTTTGGTAATATCAAACAAACTCAAGGTAATTCAATACAAGTTGTAGGTCAGAGGTCGTACAGTCCACGAGACATTCACCTTAGTATCCACATTGGCTGGTGTTCAAAAAGTCGACAAGTAACCACTTGGTAGTCAAGTTGGTAGATTATTGACCATTCTCTAGTTGTACATTGATACATGTGTAGAATAATAACTGACTGAAATTAATGCGTATCGAAAGACGATTCTCAGACGTTCTGAGATGCTATTTCTCGTGGAATTTAAATGTCTTTAGATGGCCTTCTCCCTTCTTATTCATGAATTGAGTACAAGTACGTTCGTTGCGCTCACCTACGAGTATATACTCACAATTACTGTCGACGTAAACCAATATTTTGAATTGTAGAGTACTTCACTACATAGTATAAAACGAAGTCGCTTCCCGGTGTCTGTCTGTTCCCTATGTATGCTTAGATCTGTAAAACTACGCAACGGATTTTGATGCGCTTTTTTTAATAGAGTAATTCAAGAGGAAGGTTTATATGTATAATACATGCATAATGTAGTAGAGAAACACTGATAATTTTAGAGGTTTCTAATGTGATGTCTAATGTTCTAATGTATATAATTAAACAAACACATTTTTTTGCGCTTAGGTATATTGCAAACGCTGGCTGAACCATTCTGTAGTATATTTAGGGTGCAATGCTGATACATTGCACCCGTGCGAAGCCGGGGCCAGTCGCTAGTATTATATAATGTTCTTTATCTTATCTTATCAGAGAGAGGGGCAAGTCAAGGTTATCCCAAATCAACGTATTCATAAAGTCTGTAATATGAGTTAATTAAGCAGATAATTAATTCAGGGTTGTGGCAAATAAACATAATAATAAGAATAAGTCATTTATTTAGACTGGCCTGTCAGCTTAAATGGTAGTTTGGTAATGGTAATGGTAGCTTTGCCTTCTGCGCTGTAGGTTGAGGGTTCCATTTCCCAAGATAAACATTAGTGTGATGAACATAGTGTTTGTTCTGTGTCTGGGTGTTATAAAGTATCGTAAGTTTGTATTTAATAATATATAAGTATTCTATCAGTCTTCTGGTCACCATAATACAAGCTATGCTTAGTTTGGGGCTAGATGGTGTTGTGTGCATTGTCCAACAATATTTATTTATTTATATTTAAATCAAAAATATTTTATAAAACAGACATGAATTGAGTGGAATATACATTTTTTTTATTATTTAAGCATTTATTTAAGAGAAATCAATACACAATCAGTCTGCTGGATGTTTAAAAATATATCCGGTAAATTTTACTCTGGTTTTTCTTTCGCACACTCATGGTGGTGATTATGTTATTTTGCTAGACTAGATTAACGGAAAATATAAATGAAAATTGACATTTGTCATACTTTGCGATTTCTTGTTCTAAGTTATTCCTTTTTAAGCAATTATGTATATGTTACCATTATCATTGACATCTTATAATGTTGCCACTATAATTATTTTCTTTATACTATGCGTTACAATGATTACAGCTTGAAAATTATGATCTTTATGATTTTATAGTAATATTTCTCCTGTCTATTCCTAATGAATTAGACACAATACAAAGATAAAAAGATCACACCATCCAACCTCAATGAAATTCTTAGAGAGTTGCATGCGTCTGCATTGTGTCCAACTCATTAGGAATATATTGGCGGAATAGTACTAAATATGTCTCTATAGGTTTAATGTTTTGTAAGGGATATCCGCAAAGTCAATTAAATATCTATTTTATGAATTAAAAATAAACAGATTTTTAACAACCCTGGATCTCAGCCTGCTCCTTTATAAAACAGGATCATGTATGTGTGTATGTATTTTAACTTTATATATCTTATCCTATAGAACACCTCGGGACGAAGCTAGAAACATACATAAAGACTCTGCCGGTATCGACTCGGCTCTTCAGAACGGAGAACCGGTCCGGTCTCATCAGGGCGAGGTTACTTGGAGCGAAACACGTCAAGGGTGACGTCATCACTTTCTTAGACGCGCATTGCGAGTGTACAGGTACAGTGACTAGAATATTAAATCCTTGTGACTGCAAGCCATTTTGCCCAAATTGTTGATTTATAACGGAGCTGAACGTAAATAAATTGGCCGGACCACCAGCATATCTAGATACGTCTTTAAAATACCTAAAGATTTGCCATACGATGGAGTCTAAAAATAATAAATAAATAAATAATCCCTGACATTTCACACATCATCATCTGTCCCCAAAGTAAGCCGAGCTTGTGTTATGGGTACCACATGACTGATATACTACTTATATACATATATATTTTTTGTGAATAAATACATATTATATATAGAAAATCGAAATCGTTCTTCCTGGAAATCTATTGGGGAGGCCTATGTTCAGCAGTTGACTTCATAAAGGCTGTTATGATGATGATGATGATGATACATAGAAACACCCAGACCCGAGACAAATACTTGCAGATCATACAAACATTTGTCCCGCGGCAGGAATCTAACCCGCAACCTTCGTCTCAGCAAGATCTTAGCCTACTGCGCTAAATAAAAGAAAAATCCCCGCTTTAGATGTTGGAGACGTACCCCTAAAAACATTGTTATTATTATGTTTTTATTTCATAACTTTGTAAATAAAAACATATGTGGCTATTCATATACACGTGCAAAATTACATCACGACAAGACTAATAGTCTGCGAGCAAGAGCTCTGATTAGGGGCGCATAGATAGACAGACAGACAGATATACAGACAGACAGACAGACAGACAGACAGACAGACAGACAGACAGACAGACAGACAGACAGACAGACAGACAGACAGACAGACAGACAGACAGACAGACAGACAGACAGACAGACAGACAGACAGACAGACAGACAGACAGACAGACAGACATACAGACATACAGACAGACAGACAGACAGACAGACAGACAGACCGGACAGACGGACAGACGGACAGACAGACAAACGGCCATGGCGATTGAATTCCTTGTGGACTACGGCACCCTAAAAACGACTAAGCGTATCTAACACTACGAGCACGCTGGAGTTAAACAGCACCCCTGAAACGGGACCGTTCAGTTGTTATTGACTCGTTTCTCAATGAATAATATAACGCACATTTTGTTGTCATTTTCTTGCATTGTTCTGTTGGTTTACTTATATATATGATATGTAAACAAGGCATTAATCTAACAAATAAATGAGTACTTCAGAAAGAACAATGTTTAGTTATAAATTAGCAGGAACAATTATTGACATCTACCCGCAAAATTTTGCGTATTACAAACATTAACCCCGGTCCACGCACTAGTGTTTTTGTATTGTTGTTTGTACGAAAATATTTTTTTCCGGGCAAAGTCACGGTCGTTTCTTGTTGAATAAGAGTTTTTGATATACATATTTCACTATAAACGAGATATTTACCATTTAGATTTAATCATTATTTAGATAAAATGACTTACATGTATTTCTTTTTCCCGATATTTCAGCATGCGCCATGATCACTAGAGAAACTGTTTTCTTTCCGACTAGATCGTCAAAATATTTTTTATTGGCAGACAAATCGTTGTACCCTCTTTTACTACGAATTAAACTACCACTGGTTTCAATGTCATCTACAACTCAATCACGACACAATACTAATGGTATCAGAGCGTGTTAGTATCTCATTTTTTTGGCTTTCTCACCACATCACATTATTCCAGACAGCTGATAATTGAAAACCATATTCTCTATTGAAATTCCTACGTTCAGTAATCTCAATGGCCTCTTGAACCATTCTAGGTATGTAATTGCGCTCTGTTTTGACTACATATGCGTTGTAACTCAATACAATTGTTATCGCCCGACTCTACCATAAATCATAGTAAATTAATGAAAATGAAATGAATGATAGTTATAAGAGCTTTAGATATTAACCATAATATCCTTACTAATATTAGAAAAGCGAAAGTAACTCTGTCTGTCTGTTATGTTTTCACGCCTAAACAGCTTAACCGATTGTGATGAATGTTGGTATAAAGATATATGGGACATTGGAGAGGGACATAGGCTACTTTTTATGTAGGTACCACGCGTGCGAAGCCGCGGGCAGCAGCTAGTAATTGAATAATAATAAAGCACCTAGCCGTTTTAGGCTACGATGACTGGGTTTTTCTAAACGTATGATGTATGTATTACATAAATATTGTTCAATTTCTAGAGGGCTGGTTAGAACCACTTCTGGCGAGGATAGTCGAAGACAGATCCACGGTCGTTTGCCCCATCATCGATGTTATATCAGATACGACCTTCGAGTACATTCAAGCCTCGGACATGACCTGGGGTGGATTCAACTGGAAACTCAACTTTAGGTGGTAAGTAGACAACTCATTTTTCTCCGACGATCCGGATAAACCAAATATTCAACCACATAAAATTCTATATCTCGAGTCGGTATTTGTTGTTACATATTTCAAGTTAATGGTATTTTTTTTCTGACTTGACGATGATAAGGCAAGTATAGAAGAAGGCAGACGGGGGAAGAGAATTATTGTACATCAACCATCACCCATCGATTTTATACATATTCTTATTATTATCCCGAATAATAATAATAATAATTCGACTTACTCAAGGTTTAACTCACGTGTGCTAGCCACGTACACTACTACTATTTAATGTTGGCGCCTCGGCTTTCGTGTTTCCGAATAAGTACGCTGCTACCGATGTCCAGCTGTCCCATGACTCGTGACGGCTCGTCAGTCACCAGCGAGCTTTAAAGGCGGTAGCACGTGCCGTTCCAAAATATAGATATGATTTAAATAGAGCTATTAACACCCCCAGTTACATCTATAAGTTATTTTTTTAACTTTAATTTCAGTTTTATGTCAATTGCAGTGATTGATATTGTTTTCAATATTGGTGGCAATTCGGTTGGTTCATTTCTAAAATTAGGAATTGTCTGAAATATATTTAGTTGGTAATGCTATGGCATTTGTAAAACCTATTCGGTTGGTACCATCTCACTAAATTAGGAACGCTTAATTAAGTTAGATGAAATTAAATTAGTATAAGTTGGTAGCAGCAGAATACCATAGGTTAATTTGACAGTTCAAAACCTAATTTTAGCTAAAATTGGTTAGGTTGGTGCCAACAGAGGCCATTGTCAGAATCCCGTAAAATAATATACGTTCTATAAACACATTTATAGAACACGTTTAGCATATTACAATTATGGATAAAGAAAACGTTGAACTATTTGTTGTTAGACGAAGTGAAGCGTGAATTGTAAAAATATTTGAATATGTCATGCTAAACTTGCTCCGTGTACAGTAGGAACCGATCACGCAAGACTCGGGTTAATTAAAAATAAGACCGTCAAGAGCGAAAGTCGCGCCTTTGGGGGTACCGTACTTATACGTACCTAGTTAATAATTCATGGCCATAGGTACTATGAACTATGAAAACACCGAACATTGCTCTTACGAAAAGATAACTCGGTTTGAAGGTCAAACAAGTTTGTAGTTGAAATAATGTTTTCATACATCGCTATATGTCACGGTCATGTCAGTTTTTATATAAATAACGAATGCCGGACATTTCACACAGCATCATCTTCTCTCTAGTTTGTAATCGCACATTTATTTTTTATGTGAATAACTACAAATTAACGGTCTTCAGATTTGTTCCTTTACTTTTGATACCTTGCTTCTTGCCGAGTTTCATGATTCTAGGTCAACGGAAAATACCCCATAGGTTTTGATTTACTGGCGATATTAAATGGCCGTATTTTGGCCGTATTTTTTGATTGCGTTGAATTAAAAGCTTGACTTTTTACAACTCCGAATGAGTATGATCTTTTAAATAAAAACGAGCTGCTAAAGACTACTATAGACCTTAGTATTTGGTATTAATTAGAACGATATCTTCACGCGTTCCTGCGAAAAAGCGTCTTGATAAATAGACAGACAGACGAACAACGAAGTGAGTTATATAAGTGTTGCTTTTTTTTTCTTTTGAGGCAGGGAACCCTTAGAATAGGTTGAAACGCTTACACTGCTCGTAACGTTTGTATGAATCATAAGACTTACGATACGATTTACGATAGTAATGTCTTGCATGTATTGTGAGTCAGAGCACTTGTGGTCTGTGCACTAGTGGTAGTGGCCCCGCCTTCCGATCCTAAGGTCGTGGGTTCGAATCCAGTCACGAACCAATGTATTTTTCTGATTGAGAAATTTATGTGCGCTTTACCAGTACTTTCATACGGTGAAGGAAAATATCGTGAGGAAACCGACATGTCGTAGAACTTAAATAGTTAGAAGACATGCGTCAAGTGTACGAAAGGAGCCTCTGAGGCGCACTTTAATCCTTTCACCACTATGGTTCGAAATACCTAGTGACACGATAATAAGATTGTATAGCTATCACGAATATCGTATCGGTATAATTTTATTTGAATGGGATTTTGCAAATTTATGTTGCACCAGAAACGATGTGCAAGTACGATTATACTGTATCATCATCATCCACAGCCTGACTTCACCCACTAGATATAGACCTGCCTAAGTTTGTACTATCCGTCACGATCCTGTGCTAGTTTTGTTCATACGCCCTCGACTTTGACTATATCGTCTACCCATCTTGCCAATGTATAATATACTGTATTCGAGTCATTATGCCATCGTGGACGAGGCTTAATTTTTCATAAATTAACTCTACTCCTGATATATACGTCATCGTGGACGAGGCTTAAATTTTAGAATCATAAATGAAGTTTACTCCTTATTCTACAATTACACAATCCGCAATGAGTAATATAATAATTCTATTATAATTAATTGTTCAATATGATTATGTATGTGAGTACAAATATTTACTCAATAAAATATATCGTTATCTGACGCATGAAAATAAAAGCTGAACAAACAACACTTACGATGAGTGCTCTGTAATTTAACTGATTGTACTCATGAGATTACGATATACCTGTATTTTTTTTTCTAAGAATCTTACAAATGTTTTAAAATAAATGTAATATTTGATTTCTTGTCGTACTGACAACTTATAATTGATTGATTTTGTCATGTATATGTCATGCCATGACGACCTCTGTAGCGCAGTGGACCAAGGTCCTGCTGAGACGCACAAGGTTGCGAGTTCGATTCCTGCCGCGAGACAAATGTAGTATTTAAAAAAAAGTATATAATTAGTATATCTGTCATGTGGTACTCATACATAACACAAGCTCAGCTTACTTTGGGGCCAGATGATGCTGTGTGAAATGTCCGGCATTATTTATTTATTTATTATATAATGTTTGCCTAATAATTTATGTATTAGACGAGAGGCGTGTGACAGTAGCTTCTGCGCTACTCACGATGGCGTCACTAAATACCAGAGATAGGGTAGCCTTCCTCGGTAACACTCCTGTATCATATGCTGAGTGCTAGCATTTTTTCCGTCACAGTGTTAAAACTGTAATCTGTACTTAAATAGATTCTCACTGTATTTGATTTGTGACATTAAATACATAAAACGATCACGTAAAAAAAATGAACAGACTTCTAGCTCAAGGGTTCTCATGAAAAAACTACGGAATGTATCTATTTAAAATAAAGTTATTTGAGCTCTTCAATAAATAACCTATGCTTGTATCAAAATCATTTTGGAGTTTGAGTACTTTGTATGTTATTCATTTACGCCCAAAGATGGACTAAAATCGGTGTTGAAATATGAGTTTTTTGGGGCTTGTGTCTTTCAAAGGCATATTTTTGTTTCGATACAAGCTTAGATTATGACCAGACAACTTGATATCAATCTTTGTTTTGGTTATTCAACATCAGATGGTGGAGTGGAGATCCTTCGACGTTTGTATGGAAAGACAATCAACTTCTCAGGAGGGTACTTTTGGCAAAGTGGTCGTGGTTATGGGTGATTATGTGTGGCGTGGGTACGCTATTCCTGATGAATGGCGGCTCTTGCTATGCGTCTCCATTTGGCTCTATTGGAGGCATTGTGAGAGCAGTGGGTCATGGTGGATTTGCTGAAAGATTGAATCAGATATCCCCATCTGATCGGAGAGTGGCCACGACATCTCTAGCCCTCCATTCTGCCTTGGACAATCGACTACTCTTAAATTATCAATTTATCAATTAGATTTTAGAATTAAATGAAAAATTTATACATTCTTTAGAGAAAAGTATCGATTCAGTTCCATAAGTTTCTATTCGCATTGAGTTTAATTCTGAAGTACGAACCTAAATTGGTATTTAATAATAATAACAATAAATATTAAAGTACATACACACAACGCCATCTAGCCTCAAACTAAGCATAGCTTGTATTATGGGCACCAGATGACTGATAGAATATTTATATTTTTCATAATTCATTACTCATTTATTGTGGAACATAGGTAAATTACAAGTTTGATTAATTGCTAAGTTCGCTATTCTACCACTTGGAAAATGGTTTACAATATTTTCTAAACAAGTGAGATATTTATATAAAAAAGCAAAGTAACACAATAATAAATCAATTACAATTCAATATAAACTTCACTTAGGAATATTAATTAATTAAATGTATGTCATTTTATTAATTCAGATACGTTATAAAAACATTAAGCTAATAAATTTATTATTTCAGATACGTTATAAAAACATTAAATGTAATCAGGACTTGAGTTCCTTAATAAATTTATTTAATGGTAATTTTAAATACATACTTATGATACTTTTAAACACCCAGACACAGAACAAACATACTGTTCACAACAAAAATGTTTAAAAAACGATTTAAAAAGAAATCGAACCCATAACCTACAGTGCAGAAGGAAGCTACTACCAACAAAGCTGAGACGCCAGTCAACAATTACTCCTAATATTATTTTCTAGTACTTAAATGACCGATCTTTGCGACGTTTTCTAAGAATGAAACCTAGCTAGATCGATTTATCGCCCTGAAACCTCATGCATACTAAATGTCATGAAAATTTTTGGAGCCGTTTCCGAGATTCAGATTATATATTCAATTGCTTGTTTAAAGGTATTAGATTTATCGTATTGACATATCGTGGGTTATTTAGTGTGATTTTTGCTAATTAGTTAATATCGCAACTCACGTAGAAGCCTTATTGGTCAAAAAATATTTAAATTGAAGTGCCGTATACCATTTTGCGATTATTTAAGCAAATGCCGGCTATTGTTCTTGCTTACTGCAAACCGGCACAGCAACAAGGTGCGGTTTTATTCCATACGAGTACGTTTATTAATTGATTGATTGCCGTGATATGGGTAAAGATTCTGGCTATAACTAAGTACCTATTCATGCAAAAGTCGTTAAAAACATTTTGATTATTCTATTGTTAGCAAGGGAAAACAAACCGTATAGAGATGAGATAAAGTTTCCATTTGAACTTGTGCATAACTACGATAAGAATCCAGTTTGTAGATTTCCTGCACGAATGGGCATAATACCTTAAAATTAAATGCATTACTTACCGTCTGTTATCTAAACATGGACAATAAATACTTATGTGATATCGTAATTTCATTTTTGTCAAAACAATTTAATCCCATTAGGTATCACATTATGTCGATGTAATTGATTTTTTGAGAATAGTTTATTTAATATAAATGTTTGTATAAATTAATAATTATCTTGAATTTATGGCTAAATTATCTAATCTATTTTCTCACTGTACTTTATAACTTTTCTTTCTTTCGTCTTGTTTTGGACAAATCTAGATAGGGTTCTGCGATACAGACTCGATCTAGTCCGGAACCCACAGTTAAATCTGTATTAGATTAAATAAACATTATTATTATTGAATAAAAATTTAAGCCTACATAAATTCAAGCTCTTAAAAATGTCACCCCCAATTTTTTCACTCTTTTCACTATGTTTTTATTTTACGCAATTTATCATTTTTCGAAATTCGTAAACACCACTGAAAATCAGAGGAAAGCAATACATGTGTTTAGTGCGCCGCAATTATCTTTGCCGCGAACTTTTTGAATTTGGATCATCTTAGTGTTCAGCGCCAAAGAAATCGAACGCAAATATTGTTTGAATAAAGACTCGCTGGTACGACGGCCCTTAGACGCGCCGCCAGCTGATTAAAGAAAAATTAAAACCGGCCAAGTGCGAGTCGGACTCGCGCTCCGAGGGTTCCTTACAAACCTATAGGTATATAAGTAAAATTTCACCCATCACGACAATCGAGTCATAGTTGGATGATGTAACAAAAATTTACAGTTTTCGCAATTTATTCTTTATCTGTGCTTAAGACGTTGCTTTACGAAGACAAAGTACCCTGTAGGTTTTGATTCCCTTGAGAGTTGCTAGTTTGAATATATGCGACTTAAATTGCTGTTTCTCTTGATTGCGTTGACATAGAAGTTTGATTTTGTTACAGCTTAAAGGTATTATAGACCTGAGTGTTTTATATGAATTTCAATTTAATACCTCTACGCGTTCATGAGAAAAGAGGTAGTAAGTTTAAAATTATTAAAAATATTTTTATTATATGATGTAACTAAAAATGTACGGTTATCGCAATTTATCCTTTATCTGTGCTATAAGACGTTGCTTCGTACCAAATTTCAAGATTCTGAGTTCACGGGAAGTAACCTGTAGGTTTTGATTCCCTTGCGAGTGTCGAAAATTTGCGGCATAAACGGCTGTATCTTTTGATTGCGTTGGCTTAGAAGTTTGATTTTGTTACAGCTTAAAGGTATTATAGACCTGAGTGTTTTATATGAATTTCAATTTAATACTTCTACGCGTTCATGAGAAAAGAGGTAGTAAGTTTAAAATTATTAAAAATATTTTTATTATATGATGTAACTAAAAATGTACGGTTATCGCAATTTATCCTTTATCTGTGCTATAAGACGTTGCTTCGTACCAAATTTCAAGATTCTGAGTTCACGGGAAGTAACCTGTAGGTTTTGATTCCCTTGCGAGTGTCGAAAATTTGCGGCATAAACGGCTGTATCTTTTGATTGCGTTGGCTTAGAAGTTTGATTTTTTCACAGCTTTAAGGGACAGTAGACCTGAGTGTTTGATATAAATTTCAGCTTGATACCTCCACGCGTTCCTGAGAAAAAGTGTCTTGACAGACAGACGGACAGACGGACGGACAACAAAGTGGTCCTATAAGGGTTCCGTTTTTTCCTTTCGAGGTACGGAACCCTAAAAAGCAATCAAATTAAAAACGCGCGAACTACAGCCCGCGTTTTCGACAATTTTCACGGATTGTTAGAAATTCATGGTTTTGTTTTGAAAAATAAGTTCTGTGAAAATAAGTGACAGTGAAAGTATAGAATTAACTCCTGGAAGTATTAGAACTGACGCAAGAAATGTGATGGATAATCTATTACCTGCAAAACCCCAGGAGAAATATATGAAAGCCTATGGTAATTTTATTGAATGGCGAAATGAAAGAGGCGCCAAGAATTTAGTTGTTTTATTATTAGATACTATTTAATTTCAATTTAGTTGTTACTCTATGTTTCATTAAATGATAATATTACAATAAAATATGAGGCGCCTTCTATTTCCTCATAGTGGGTGATGAAAAGTAGAGTGTATCACTCGGGCGTAAAATATATTTTTGGCTCGGGCGACGTACTTTGAATCCCTCGCTACGTTCAGGATTCTACTAAAGAATCCCTCACTTTGCTCTAGATTCAAAAAAGCGCCCTCACCGTAAAAATATTATTTTGCTCCCTTATGATACAATCTACTATTGGTTCACATGTGTCCGCTAGCAAGTGCGTCGTAAAGTTCTATCATACTTACTTATTATGTGTTTTTTTTATATGTTTGTCTAAACGGATTAGGATTTAACTTGGTATAAATGTAGTCAGTGACTTGCAATAGCATATTACTATTTATATAACCTGGCGTACGAAGATGCGGGCAGAAGCAAGTCTCAAACATAATAGTTATTTTCCGTTTCAATTTGTTTCAACTCAGTTCTTTGTGACAGTAACTGTACCAAGGGAAAGCAAACCTTATCCTTTCACCACTCTGGTTACGATATAATTAAATATACGATAGAAAGAAGAACCTGATAGAAGTTATGTACAGTAACTTTTAGAGAGCTATCACCAGGTTCATGCTATCAAAAACCTGTATAAACACTTGTTAATATCTCAAAAAAATGTCATATAGGTAGACTTCAGTTAGATTTAAAAGCCTAGTCTTTAGACTTTTATAGGTATTTTTATAAGTATTTTCTTTATTATTAAATATTTTTAGTTTATTTTCTGTTATATTTCCGTTTAATTTGAATTTCAATATAAGCGCAAAAAATGTGTTTATTTACGACACCACATTAGAAACCTCTAAAATTATCAGTGTTTCTCTTATTATATTATGCATGTTTTATACATATAAACCTTCCTCTTGAATTACTATATCTAAAAAAACCGCATCAAAATCCGTTGCATAGTTTTAAAGATCTAAGCATACATCGGGACAGACAGGCAGCGGGAGGCGACTTTGTTTTATACTATGTAATGATAGACATTTAATTCAATTGGTACACGACGACAATGCGCCATCACAGTGCTGATGCACATAGTAACGCGACGGCGGAATACCAGTGTTCTAAGAGCGTTCTAAACGCTATTTATAGCACACGCTGAGTGACGACCAATTTTGCTGTCAATTTACTTGTTAGTCCATAAGTACCTACTTATATGATATCATAAGACACGAAATAAACTTTTCTTTCTTTCTTTCTTTCTATTACCGAGGGTCTGTCTTGGTGGGTACCACAACAGTGCCAGATATCCTGCCTCCAAGCAGTAGTGTGCAAGCATTACCGTTTAGGTTTCAAGGGCACTGGAGTGATATTACTAGGCAAACAGACAAAAGAACTTACGTGAGGGTCGGGAACGTGCCTCCTTCTATTGCAAGAATTTCCTACCTTCTATTTTCTTCCTGATATTGCAAGCGTCATAGGTCACAGGAGCCACTTACTATCGGGTGGGCCTTATGATAGTTTGCAGGCTTATAGGTATAAAAAAAACTTCTAAACTCTTATTTACCTTCGTCAGGTACCGAGTCCCCGAGAGAGAGATGGCTCGTCGTGGCGGCGATCGCACCGCTCCCCTACGCACACCGACAATGGCGGGTGGACTGTTTGCGATCGACCGAGACTACTTCTACAAAATCGGATCCTACGACCAAGGCATGGACATCTGGGGAGGCGAGAATCTAGAGATGAGCTTCAGGGTAAACTGGTTTACTAAAGGTTCACATTGTAGGTGATTTGACGTGATAGCTAAATACCTAGATTTGAATAGGTGAAGCGACTGGACTAATTTGTAAATTACAATAGTGTATTTTCAAAATTGAAGCGCCTTAATACGAAACAGTTCTATCGTTGCTATTAGGACGGACAGAAAAATCTCTTTTGCCGCACCATATATTTTTTTATTTTTAATGTTTAGTTTGAAAGAATATCGACGTTTGACATAGTTAGAGATATAAAAGTAACCGGTAAAATAACACCCTCATTAACTCTTTAAGAACAACTAAAATAAGACAATAATGTTGTAGACCCGATATCGCGACTGCTAAAAAATTCTCTGGCGCAGCCAACGGGATTTTTCATGTAAACAGTGCAAATTCCTGCAGATCTCTAGGAAGTCAGATTTATAGTTGTCCTCTATAGTAACCGCGAGTGATATCTGCAGATAATAATAATAAATGCAAAGTTAGCTATATTAGATATATTTTAACTTATTATGTGTATGTAGGTTACAGTATCGTATTAGTAACCGCGAGCGATACCTGCAGATAATCGAAAAATTCGCTGTATTTTAGTTTATTATAAGTATGAAGGCTACAGTATCGTATTAGTAACCGAGAGTGATATCTCAAGGTGTGGCAGTGTGGCGGCATCCTCGAAATAGTTCCGTGCTCGCACGTCGGACACGTGTTTAGAGACAAGTCGCCGTATTCCTTCCCGGGCGGTGTGCAAAATATCGTGTTGCACAATGCCGCTCGCGTCGCCGAAGTCTGGATGGACGAGTGGGGGGATTTCTATTACGCCATGAACCCAGGTTCGGATAACGCTGTGCCGGCTGCTAACATCTCCATCTTCTTTATAATGCGATACTTGCTGACTGACTTAGGAACGCAGTCTAAACAGATCCATCCGAATTTATAATTACGTTATAAACAACCAACTTCATGTATAAAAAAGAAAAATATCAAAATTTCGTTTCATCCAAGTGGATGACATATTTTTTTTATTTTAAAACCTAACTACTGAACAGATTTTTATGAAATTTCTATGGGACCAATCGGGAAGTATATCCTTTCATATGAAATCTGATTTTTTCGATTCATCGGTTCATAAATGACGGAGTTATGAGGTAACAATATTAAAAAAATAAAAAACAATCGAATTGAGAACCTAAAAAAAGGAGGTTTTTTTTTAAAGTCGGTTGAAAAAAGGTGTAGTAGAGTCTAAAAAATTTGTTCCTACGTCTCTGACTGGCCTTTCAGCACAGTTTTCTGCGTTGTAGGTTGGGGGTTTCATTCCCTGCCTAGACAAATATTTGTGTCATAGGTGTTTGTTTTGTGTCTTATTGAAAAAGAGTATCATAAGTATGTATTTAAAAGTAAATATGTGTTCTATCATCTGGTCATTATAATAAAATCAATTAGTTGCTAGATCGTGTTGTGTCCATTGTACACAATCCACTAGTAGCAATTGTTAGTGGATTTCTCCTTGAAAATCAAAACGATTGAAATCGATTCGAAACGAAAAATTAACTGACCGTTGCTACTAAGGATTGCTTCCATATATCAATATTGGTGATTTGTTTCAAATGACTGATAGAATACTTATATACCTTTAAATAAATACATATGATACTTTATAACAAAACATCTGCGTTCAATACAAATTTTTGTCCGGGACGGGGAGTGAACCCACAACCTCCAGTGCAGAAGGCAGAGTTGCTACCAAGAGCTGGCAGAATAGCTAATAGGCCGTTATTATAGGGACCTTAATAGTTAGAAACCTATTCAAAGCACTATCTAAACATAAAATTGAAGGGTTTCTTCCATCTCAATACTCGGATGTGCATAGAAAGAAATCAGAAATTTAAAAGGGTGCTAAAAAACAAAATTGCGCTGATTACACTCTATGGCAATACTCGGTTTTCAATCTTATCTGAGACATGTTTTATTAATAAAGTTGATACTGAAATTTACAAAACCCTGCGTTATCAATTATAAATCTGCAATTTATTGGCTTAACAAATTCTAAATCTTTGAAGCCATACTAAATGATTCAGTCGAATGATTCATAAAATTTCGTTACACGTGAGTTGTTTTAGAAGAGAGATGTCAGCAGCCAATGCACAGGAATCAAAGTTTTGTTGTGGCTTTTGGGAAAAGAACTAACATTGTGAAAGTATTTTGAACTAATTTCATTGAAAATTCAAGCTTAACATTAACATAGAGGACCATTGCAACTGCATTCATTTGATATGCGACATTCTATCATGCATGCTCATTCATCTTCATCGCTTCTTTTGCTTCTGTTTTTCTGTTTTTTTTTATAATATTTTCTTTTCAGAATTTCAAAATCATTTCTTATTATTATTTTTACTTCTGTATTACTTCGATTTATAGATGTATATTGAGAGCATCACGCAAAATGTCCATATAATATATTATCAAAAGTTATGTAACTGGTTGATAATTTTATTAATAAGCTCGATGCTCCGAATATACATATATAAAAATCTACTTTTTCTTTTTTTATGTTCTGTTTTTTATGTTGTATTATTTTGTTTCGACTTTTTTCTTGTTTCGCGTCTAATGCAAAAGCAATGAGGAACCGTTTTTAAATTAATCTGAAGTAAATTCAACTTAAAATAACCACAGCAATCCTTTTATAGACCGAGAGCTTTGTGCAAAATGCTAACAACACTATTTCACATTAAGATCAGTAATTTTCTAGGTCTAACTAGCTGTATTTTCCTATTTCAGGATTTTCTTAGGCCAAGATTATCGGCTATTTATGTATTCCGTGACTTTAGAGTGAATTTTTATGAAGGCTTCCAAGTTTTCCTTTGTAATATCCTTATTATTTGCCATAGCTCTTGGTCTATTCATGGCTTAATAGAACTAGAATAATCGCGTATTACACCATATCGTTATTTATCAGTTTATTTATAACTAACCGCCATACTAGATAGGTATTAACGATATCGTTCTTTCCTGTTTCTAAATATTTTAGCAATATTTTCTTGTAACTAATTTTATTGTATGTTTTGAATGTTTCAAACTGTGTTTTATTAAAGGGAGATTTGCGCAATGCAAACTAACTAAATATGAATATTAAAATGAGTATTATAAAAAAGTTTGCATTGCCCAAGTCGCCCTTGATTTATAAACTTACTAAATGGTCTTATGTTTGCTTCCTAACCAGCGGAGTTAACTGGAGAAATTGCTTTGATAAACAATAACGTTCACATGCGGTCGCTAAGCGTTTGTTTTGTGTTGACTGTTCTTACTAATAACACCGTGAACATTGTTGTAGTGTTGCCGAAACTGATCATTTGCAATCACAATTTTACCACTGATATTTTGAGTTGTACAAAGTACTTTGTCACTTTCGATTTATTGTCGCATTGAGAGGTTAGATTGAATATATTTCGGTTGAGGTTCTGATTAGATAGCGCACTTTCTGGTGACATTCTATACTAGTAGTTTGCCCTGAATTTAAATCTCGAGCTGTCCGTATCGTGTCGTCTTTAAATTTTTAGGGACCAACATAAAAGACGAATAAATAAATGCTTCCAAATAGAAAGAGGGGTGAATTAAGGGGGCTCCCTCTGCCTTAAGCTATTCATTACGGTCCTATGACAAGTTTTCAAAAATCTGGACTGGGAAGACAGACGTATAAACATACATTGATAATTCCTTTCAAATTTAAGATTTGCAGACGACATTGTATTACTTTCAGAAGACCCAAAAAGTGCTAACTACATTATAGTCGCTAAGTGAAGAATGAAAGAAAGTTGGGTCGGGCTTTATCAATTGTATTCTGCTGACTTAACAGTTCGAAAGTTATCGTTGAACACACAAAACTGAATCACCCTATTTGCTAATAAAATCTTCGCTCGCTCTATCAATTATAGTAAAAATAAACAAGACAAACCAATAAAAACAAAATAAACATTTGTGTTATGAACATAGGTGTTTGTTCTGTGGCTGGGTGTTATATACTAACAAGTATATAAGTATTATATCTCTGGTTCTCATAGTACAAATTTGTTTAGTTTGGGACAAGCAAGATGGTATTCTTATTATTATTTGTATTTATTTTGGCCAATGAGCACTTTTTGATATCGACCCGTATCGCAAAATGTTAGTAAATGTGTTAATAACGTGGATTTTCTCTTCTTATCGTCTGCGACCTTGAAATGAAATAATTCAAATTTTATTTCCACTTGTTCAAATAGCCAGACTACTTTTATGATAATATGTTATCGAACAGCTACATTATTTTAATTAGTTGTCTCTATATTTATTTTAAAATTATGTAATATACTTTTTATTGTTTTGTTTTATGATTCTTGTTTATTTGAGCTAGATAGTTTGTTGTTTTATTTACATATTTGTTTTGCTGATCACGTGTGAATGTCCCTGATTTTGTAGTTTCGTCAGACTAGATAACGTTTCCTAAAATACGAAAGACCTTATTTTGCTTGGACCAAAGTTCAAATTAGAGTAACATTTTTAAATAACAGTTCTAAAAGTTGTCATTTTATCCCTATTCAATATATTGCATCTACGAATATTGACAAAAGGAGTGCCCACACTTTAACCCTTTACCACACTGGTTCGAAATAACTAGTGATACGAAGAAGAAGAATTCAATTTATTTTCATAGGATTTTTCGCAGTTTTAAACTATTTACTGTTTTAATGATGACTAAATTGCGCTGACACTTCAATTTACTAAATTTAAGAAGTGTCATTTAAAATTGTTATTCTAAATCAGACTTTGGTGCAAACAAAATAAGGTCTTTCGTATTTTAGGAAATGTTATCCAGTCTGACGATCTACAGAACCAAGGCCATTATAAAAATGATTCCCTAGACGAAAGTGACTAGATTGCGCAGTGTTAGCTTTTGTTTTTTTCAGGATGAACATGCACTAGATGACGCTTTCGTCACTGTTTTCTTAATATTAGTATTCTTATTTTTCTTATCCTTGACGACTTTTTGAATTCCAGAGCATCTTTTATTGTTATTTTCTCTCGTCTATTTATCGAGCCCCCTTCTTGTACAACTTGTTTCGATAAGACAAAAAAATTGTGGTTTTTATCGTGTCCTAATACTATACAATATTGTGCAAGTGAGAGAACATGAATAAATTCGCCATTTAAGCCATTCGCCATTTTTTGAAATTAATATTATGAACTACTTGCAAATGATCAGTTACGCCAGCTAAAAGTGCGAGTTTACGAACACACGTACGTTGACCGTACACGTGCACGTTCACTACACATGTACGTTTTCCAGCACAATGTGCATGAGCGCATACATTTATACGTTGCTCTGTACGCTTATGCATTGCTCCGTACATTTGTACATTGCTCCGTACATTTGTGTGTTGCTCTTACTTGTACGTTAGCTGGTACTTGTGTACGTAACCTTGCACGCACGCGGCCAGGTGTGGATGTGCGGTGGGCGGCTTGAGATCGCGCCGTGCTCACACGTCGGTCACGTGTTCCGCAAGACAACCCCGTACTCGTTCCCTGGCGGCACCGGCCGCGTCGTCAATCACAACAATGCGAGGCTGGCGGAGGTCTGGCTCGACGACTGGAAGCATTTCTACTACAATATTAACCCAGGTTGTTGTTGGTGATGTTTCTGTGTGTGTTTTATGACGTGCTTCGGGGGAAATATGTCATAGCGAAGAGGGAATTGAAAGATCTAGTGTTTAAGAAACCTTCCCTCCGAAGCACGTATTATTGCAACTTGTTTAATGTCCAAGTACTGAAAAGCAATTAATACTTTTTAAGACTAACTCAAACGTTTGTGAGCTCGTTATCTTTCCAAATTTGAATGAATGAGGAATGTGATTAAAATGTCACCCAAGTAGCCTTCAAATTAATTGGCGTTTCAGTAATGAGCGTGAACTTATGCTTAGTATATATGAATAAGATAAAATAAGATAAATATTTATTATACCTTATTTACACTATCCTAAACCTACTAACATTTTTCCTAATATTTACCTACATATTAACTTTGATATGTATATAATTTTCATCCTAAATAAAATTGGTTGCAATATTTTCTGAAACTGATCATATTCTCCTGCAATCCACAAATAGTTCACGAATCGTCATGAAACAGACACTGGCATAATTGTGACAAAAAGCCACAGAAGCCATAACCTAAGAATTGAATTGAATTGAACTTATTGCTTAGTTAAACTCTGGTAAGGAAAAAAATAAATATCAATAGCATGAGTTAAGAGCTGATTTAATCCTTGACTTCCATTCCATTTTCTTTATGAATTTCTTTTTTAGGGTTACATTACTTATTATTCCATAAAACACACACAGATAGGTTTAACAGCTAATATTAAAACTGATATTGGAAACTTCGAATTTAATTGTTTTTTACATATTACCTAAATCTAGCAGCCTTATTCGCTAGTCTATAATTTTATATATCTTAAAACAGTTTTTATTCATATTTTTATTTTACATAAGTAAATACTTTTTAATCTTAATTCGAAGAACCAAACCGGATTTAGAACGTTTAAAAAAGAGATTAGAACATTTGAATTCGTTTAGTTGAAGTTTTTGTTGAAATAAATTACGTTCTAATGAGTTTCCTTTACATTTTATTTTAACAAACATGTTTACGCTAGTTAGAAAGTGTTACTAAATGCATGTCTAACTAAATTATATTTTATATTGTGATACAGCTACATACATTTTTTCATTATTTTAGCTTTCATATTTGTGTTGGGTACATTAAAATCATGACGTGACTAACTAAAAACTTTGTGAGTTAAAACCTAAATTACTAACCTGAATTTTATTGGTAACAGTGTTTATTAAAAATTGATACCTTATACTATTTTGTTATATTTTATGAATTCAAAAATCAAGAACCTTCCAAGAACCAAGGAAACAAGGATTCATGAATAAAGTTTAAAATTTCTTTAGATTTCAAATATAACGATAAATAACCCTTTGATATAGCTTGTTTTATGATCCTGTAGAAACCCAATTTAAACCAGGAACAATGAAAAACCATTGTCTCCGGTTTTCTACAGGTTAAACCCCGTTTTCTTAGCATACCTAGCTGACTTCAATCGCTTACGTCCTTCGCGTTCATTGATGCCTTATCAGTGTATTGCGAGTGTAATTTATTTATTCGAGTTTCTCGCTGACGGGCCGTTTCTATACGTGACATATGTCAGTAAAAGATAACCAGCCTCAAAACTATGTAATAATACGAGTCACTGGCCTCAATTCTGTTGGCACCAACCTAACTAATTTTAGCTAAAATTAGGTTTTGAACTGTCAAATTAACCTTTGGTATTCTGCTGCTACTAGTCCATTGAAATGTTACATGAGCTTTGCATTTTTTAGAGGACGCAATTTTATTTTTGGGACATGTGTCGGGGGTCAATAGAAGCTTAACCTCAAGTTTGTGGGGTCGCCACCCTTGTCCCCCGGCCGCCATCTTGGAAAAAGGGGTGAAAACACTTTTTTCGCGATACCTCAGAAACTATGCGTCTTACAAAAAAATTGTCAAGTCATAAATAAATAATAAATTTTTCCCTATAATAATATCCGCAATTTTCAATACGTCTACACGTGGCAAAATATGTAGCACAACTAAGAGAATACAATGAATGAGGTAGAAGAAACAGCTTACCCTACGTATAATAATAATAGTTGTAGCAGGTAGACGTTCCTTTGTCCCCAAACAGTTACTCAGACCTTTTCTACCTGCTTAACATTCGATAAGTTAAATTTGGTTATTTCTATGGTAAAGAACAGAGTTAGGAATGAATAAGTAAAGTTGTACGAATTTAACAAAAATTTTGTAAGAATATATTTACAACAAACAAAAAAAACAAAAATAAGTTAAACATTTCGTTTCGACCGGATTCTCATGAGCATTGACGAACCCGGTCAACTTTGGAGCGCTGTAACAGCGTTTTAAATGAATAAAATTAAAAAAAATTATAGGGAAAAATTTTCCTCAAAAGATCATCTACAAGATTGGTCTGTGGTATTTTTTTGTAAAATGTATAAAAAAAGTTATAGAGCAAAAAAGAAATTTTTTATAAAAAAAATCTCACTTTTTTGCTTATAACTTCTTTAATTTTTAATTTAGGGGAAATAGTTATATAAACATATTTGTTGGCAAAACAATTTGCTACAAATTATGACTTGACAATTTTTTTGTAAGACGCATAGTTTCTGAGATTTCGCGAAAAAAGTGTTTTCACCCCTTTTTCCAAGATGGCGACCCCACAAACTTGAGGTTAAGCTTCTATTGACCCCCCCACACATGTCCCAAAAATAAAATTGCGTCCTCTAAAAATGCAATATTCGGTCCTTAAATTGTAACATTTCAATGGACTATACCAATTTATCCTAATTTAATTTTATCTAACTCAATTAAGCGTTCCTTATTTAGTTAGATGGTACCAACCGAATAGGTTTTACAAATGCTATGACTAACTAAATATATTTTAGACAATTCCTAATTTTAGAAATGAACCAACCGAATTGCCACCAGTAGCAAAGTTTTTATAATTTATATGCTAATAATCTGTATGATCTTGTCACTGCGAGCAGGCGCGCTAAACGTGCCCTTGGGTGACATCACGGAAAGACGGGAGCTGCGCGATAAACTGAAATGCAAGACCTTCCGATGGTACTTGGAGAATATCTACCCGGAGAGTCAAATGCCGCTTGAGTACTACTATCTTGGCGAGGTGAGTTCTTAAACGTACAAATACAAAAGCAAAACATAGATTTAGAACATTCAATGTACCTGTAATCTATTGGTCTTTTTTCTCATGGTGTCATTATTGACCGAGCGAGCGCGAAGCTTGAACGAGTGTCTCCGTTTCAGCTTAGGCAAAAATGCTTTCGTATGTCTGTCTGTCCGGCCGGCGTCGCGTCGGTCCGGATGTTCTCTACAGCTCGCATTTCTCAACAGATTCTCGTGAAATTTTGTGAGGAGGTTCTATTATTATATAGTTTTTTTGTCGATTCCGTTTTTGGTCATTTTTCAAAATGGCGGAGATAGGGGGTTGATAACGTAAAAAAAGTTATATTTCAGTCATTTCGAAAAATGTTCGCGAGGTCTAGAGCTCACAGAGCCACTAGTATGCCAATGAAAAAATTACGGTTTTAAACAATATAATAGCCTTTTTGATAAGCACGGGCTTTACTCACGTATTATTTTGTCGATGGAGGCACCGACATTCTTTCGATTCATCTAGAGAATCTTCATCAGGGTGAGTTTGATCCGCGGTCCGCTCGTTGCCGCTCGAGTTCACGGTTCGCTCCAATGTCGGTGCCTCCATCGACAAAATAATACGTGAGTAAAGCCCGTGTTTATCAAAAAGGCTATTATATTGTTTAAAACCGTAATTTTTTTCATTGGCATCAGCCAGGCGATTATGGAATTCTGTTACTAGCAAAACATTGATGCTAATAGCTTTCAGTTGCTTAATAAATTGGTTTTACGGAAGTTTGATGTTAATTGTAAGACATGCTGTCATATGAATAGAAACTGAGACAGAAAGCGAACGTACGTAATACCAATCCATGAAATAATATCTATTGCTAATCGAAACTGATAGATATTGATTGTATAAAGAGTTCCATAATCGCCTTGCAGAGTGATAAGAACATACCTAATTATGCGAAACAATTTTAAGGCTATTTTAAGCAATTTTTGCATACATATGCCGTTTTAGTCCTTAATGAAATGTTGTCAAACAATCTGTGTTTGTTTCTCGATCTATTTTTGAGTTTAGTTCGTGAATACGGCCATAGGCAAAAAAACATCTAGGTATTTAACCCTACGTCCCGCTCTGCCAATGTAGTGTTCTAGAGTCAGTGTCGTGAGGAACTGCATGAGACCTCACACTACCTTCAAGATATACAACGTGGACGCCTTTACACTTAAAGATAATATTTAAAGGAAAAACACGAGATCCCAATAGTCTGACGACTTCGAAATACGCCACAATTGTATTTTATAATTATGCATTATTTGTGTATGGATATTAGATACGTGGTATTGTTATAATATTTTGACAGTGAGAACTGATCAAGTAAATGTTAAATTAAATTTCAAGAATTATTGTTAAGGCGTTTGATACGCGGTTTTCAGATCCGAAACGCGGAAACATCCAACTGTTTGGACACGCTCGGCGGTAAAGCCGGCCAGCCTCTCGGCATGGGATACTGCCACGGGATGGGCGGCAATCAGGTAAAATATATTTATAGTCATCTATCTGTATACTTGCTTGCTTATGGGGCATATCACAAAATGCCGCAGTAGTGAGTTCGGGCGGCCATCGCATCGCATTATGTAATTTATTTAGCATAGTTTTTCAAAGTCTAATAATAATAACTTTTATTTTTAATCCAGAGGCATGATAAAAATAAGGTATGGTTTTGTTAATGCGAGTACTTTCTACGAATTAAGCACTTAAGTTTTTTAAGCTTTTGTGGGCAATTCCACAGCATCATCTAGTTTCAAACTACGCTAAACTAGTACTATGGGAACCAAATAACTGATAGAATATTATATGCATTAAAATACCTGCTTGTGGTTTGTAAAGTAATAAAACCGTAGAAATAATACCAATAGTCCACCTAAATCCTAAATAACTTGTGATTTTAGTTTTAAATATTTACCTTAGCTTGCTGATTAATATAATAATTCTGGGGGCCGTTGACCATAGTTATTACCGTCGCTCCAAAAAAAGGGTTTGGGAGTAGTCGGTAAAAAAGATTTATTTAGACCTCTATTACATACTTTATTTTGTTAATGTTACAGGTGTTCGCTTATACTAAACGTAAGCAAGTAATGTCTGACGACAACTGCTTAGACGCGGCGAATCCGCGCGGCCCCATCAAACTGATCCGCTGCCACGGCATGCGCGGGAACCAGGAATGGAGTTACGACACTAAGGTTGGTTCACCATACTTTATCATAGTGATATAGTTCACCATGGTTCACTATAACGGTATAGTTATCTAAGTTCACAATAGTGCTAAAAGTTACCATGGTTCAGTATAATGCTATAGTTCACCATAGTTAACTTTAGTGCTATATTTCACCATGGTTCACTATAATGCTACCACCATAGTTAAATAATTGATTCAGGCGTGACTTTTGCGGAAATCCATTACAAAACATTAAATAGATGGACAAATATTTAGTACTATTCTAATCTATTCCCAAAGAGTTAGACACGATGCAGACGCATGCACCTCCCTCCCGCCCGCAATTAAAAAGCCATGCAAAGCTTTAGTAAAAGCACATAATAATGTCATCGACATACCTGTAATAATATAAGATATTAGGTTGACCTATAATATATGTATTTTCAAAATAGTCCATGAAAATATCAGCCATGACTTAGTGGAGAACCCATAGCTAAACCTTCTTTCTGCTTATAGTATTGGTTGTTGAATCGTAAGTAATTTTTCAATTTAAGTAACTTTTCAATACAGACTTTGGCTAAAGATATCAATTCATCTACCTCTCTTAGGATACACTGCAGATACTGTCTTTCAAAATGACCTTCTAGTATCTGCAAACACTCCCCATATGGAACGTTTGTAAATAAACTTTTTACATTCAACGACACCAACTTAGCAATGCTATGTTCACTACAAAGTCCACTACAAAGTCTTTAAACTCTTCTCATGTAATAGCAGTATCATTGTTAAAAGATAGTTTACCTGAATGTGTCACACAATTTTACTTTGAACATGTGGACAAAAACGATATTATCCAGGCATTCAAAATGATTAATGTAAAAAAGACCACTGATCTCTGGGGCATTTCTGTCAGTGTTATAAAACCACTAATTGACATTATTGCACCAGATCTAGCTTTCATATTTAATCAATGTATTGACAGTGGAGTATTTCCTGATTTGATGAAACATAGCAAGATCATACCTCTATTCAAATCTGGTAGTCATTCCGATCCTAGTAACTTTAGGCCTATATCAGTACTTCCTACATTTAGTAAAATATTTGAAAAACTTATACTAAACCAATTACAACGGCATTTTAATACCAACAATTTACTAGACAGTAAACAATTCGGATTTACAAAGGGACGCTCAACGACTGATGCCGGTGTTGAGTTAATATCACATATTTTTGATATCTGGGAGGAATCACGCGATGCCTTAGGTATTTTTTATGATCTGTCGAAAGCTTTTGATTGCGTTCACCATGAAACTCTAATCAGCAAACTACATCACTATGGTGTTAAGGGAGTTTCACTTAAGCTTCTCACATCCTACTTAACTGACCGAACACAACGAGTAGATGTAAATGGAAAGCGTTCTCCGGAGTCAATGGTAAAAATGGGTGTACCGCAAGGATCAATACTCGGGCCATTCTTGTTTTTAATTTATATAAATGATCTACCTAAACTTGTAAAGGATGATCACGAGATTGTACTGTTTGTTGATGACACGTCACTTTTATTTAAATTAAAGCGACGACTTACTAATCTTGACGATGTAAACAATGCAATCTCTAAAGTTGTAACATGGTTTAATGTAAACAACTTATTACTTAACGAGAAAAAAACGAAATGCATTCGTTTTATACTGCCCAACGTTAAACAGGTGAATTCTAATGTAAAAATTAAAAATGAAAAGATAGATCTCGTCGATACCACAGTGTTCTTAGGCATTACTTTAGATAATAAGCTGCAATGGGGCCCGCACATAGATAAATTGTCGAAGAGACTCAGCTCTGCGGCATACGCTGTTAAAAAGATCCGTCATTTTACCGACGTAGATACCGCTAGACTCGTTTACTTCAGCTACTTTCATAGCATTATGTCTTATGGCATTCTGTTGTGGGGGAGTGCTGCTGATATTAACACCATATTTGTGTTGCAGAAGAGGGCTGTTCGTGCAATTTATAACATGGGCCCCAGAGAATCACTTAAAAATAAGTTTAAAGAATTTAATATTATGACAGTGCCTTGTCAGTATACGAACAGTATTTCGTCATATATACGAAAATTTAATGTATGTGCACAAAAATGTTCATTTATTCAAAAAAAATTGCGATAATCATAGTATTAACACTATACACTATAAGTCTTTTATAGGGCAATGTGTACGCTTCTATAACAAGGTCCCAAGCGACGTGTTAGATTTGTCGATTGGCAAATTTAAAAACGTAATTAAACATAAACTGTCTATTAAAGCATATTATAAAATATCTGATTATTTAGAAGACAAAAAAGCATGGGATGAATCTGCTCCAACTCGACTCGGCATCCGTAACAAAATTGTCAAGGATCATACAAAAAAGTATTAAGACCAGACAAGTTTCTTGCCGGATTCTTCTTGAACTGGGGTTAGGAGGAACCGGCACCTAGATTCACTAGCATGTAAGAAGACGATTCAAAGTGGTCCTTGTGATTGAAATGAATAAAGTTATTTTGAATTTTTGAATTTTTAAGTAAACTGATATTTTTAATCTTATCTATTAAATCCAAAGAATTTTTTCGAAATTTTTTTTTTAGTCCCAGATATAGTTTTTTAGAAACTATATCTGGGACTAAAATTTTATTTTGATTTTAATAAATATTTCAAATGTTTTAATAAATTATATGCACCGATATACGATACTACTGGGCGTATAGGAATATTATCTTTATGTACTTTGGGCAAACCGTACAACCCCTATGTTGTTCCTAGGGTTCATCGGAATAATATACTTCATCGAGTCTGGCGATACATAAGTAAGATGTGTTTTTTTTTGTGGAGAGGCGAGGTGCATGCGTCTGCATCGTGTCTAACTCTTTGGGAATAGATTGGCGGAATAGTACTAAATATTTGTCCATCTATTTCATGTTCACCATAGTTAAATTTAGTACATGGTTCACTATAATGCTATAGTTACCCTAGTTTACTTTAGTGCTATAGTTCATAATTAAAGTTTTTTAAACTTACGCGATCAGAACACATTATTATAAATACTTACGGGTATTTATCGCGTTTATTTACCTATTTTTCCCGACGTTTCGACAGGTTTACACTCTGTCGTGGTCACGGGATGACTCAATTTTCATATTTGTTCCATGAGTTCATAATTGTTCACTATCATGCTATAGTTCATAATTGTTCACTATCATGCTATAGTTTACAATGGTTCACTATAATGCTATATATCACCATGGTGCACTATAATGCTTTTGTTACCATAGTTCACTTTAGTGCTATAGTTCACCATTTTTCACTATATTGCTTTAGTGCTATAGTTCATAATAGTTCACTACACTGTTAAAGTTTACCATGGTTCACTATAATGGTATAGTTATCTAAGTTCACTATAGCGCTATAACTTGTTTAGTTATAATAATGATATAGTTCGCCATAGTTAACTTTAGTGATTTAGTTAACTATAGTGTTATAGTTTGCCATGGTTCATCAGAAATCACTGGACTCCATCAGAAATTACGCCTTCAAAGCATATTATTTAGTAACGAATATCTGTATAAAAACTGTTTAAGAAAAAACCTAATATTTTTAAAAGATGTATCCAACGATATGCCACATGCCAAAAACAAAGCAGTTTTTCTAAGTAGGGGCCACTAATCTCGTTTAGTTTGATCACCATACTAATAGTCTGCCAGCTGGAGCTCTGATTAGGGGTGGACAGATTAAACAGGCAGATAGACGAATACGGCCAAGTCCATAGCATGAACCGTAATATATGGGTTAACCAAGCCCTAGCCATTCTAAATTATTAAGGTTACAAAAGTAGCTCTTGGATCCTGACGCCAGGATTGAGGATCCAACTACGAAGTCATAGGTTTAATATGTACGAGTAAAACTATAACACTACAAATTTCAGGACGAGGGCTTCAAAATTATGTAGATCACTTCTAAATCAAAGTCTACGGTTCAAAATCTTACCTGGCTCCTTAATTTTGACGTGCCTGCGGTTTATCTAAAAAAAGAATGAACGTGTCGCGGGACACGCGTTTGGAACGAAGTCCCTTTCGTATTCGCAGGGTTGGCATAATTAATCATTAAAGTGCCAGGCAATCGTTCTCTCTACCCATCCCTCTTTTTAGTTTTGATTATTATTTATATATAAATGTGGTAGTGTATATGTATACACATACACACACGTGTCCTTAATTTCTCTCTTTTTCTTACGGGTTTTCGTAACGCGTTACATTTTTTCTCGGCAAATCGCAATAAGGAATTTCATCTAAAAAAAATATTAGAAAATTTTATATTAATTTATAATTATTGTGTCATAGACGCGCAGGATAAAGCATAGCAACACCGGCATGTGCCTCGACAAGCCGGTCGGTACCGACGTGTGGAAGCCGGTGCTGCGCGCCTGCAACTCCTCGCGCGGCCAGCAGTGGCTCATGCAGGTCGACTTCAAGTGGCAGGCTCAACGCAAGCAGGCGCTCAAAGCCAGCGCCAACGCCAGCTAGTGTCGCCTCTAACAAGGTATTACTACTGCTGGTACACAGCTAAGAAATACTGCTAGTGTCGCCTCTAACAAGGTATTACTACTGCTGGTACACTGCTAAGAACTACTGCTAGTGCCGCCTCTTACAAGATATTACTACTGCTGGTACACTGCTGAGAACTACTGCTAGTGCCGCCTCTTACAAGGTATTACTACTGCTGGTACACTGCTGAGAACTACTGCTAGTGTCGCCTCTAACAAGGTATTACTACTGCTGGTATACTGCTAAGAACTACTGCTAGAACCGCCTCTAACAAGGTATTACTACTGCTGGTACACTGCTAAGAATTACTGCTAGAACCGCCTCTAACAAGGTATTACTACTGCTGGTACACTGCGAAGAATTACTGCTAGTGTCGCCTCTAACAAGGTATTACTACTGCTGGTACACTGCTAAGAACTACTGCTAGAACCGCCTCTAACAAGGTATTACTACTGCTGTTACACTGCTAAGAATTACTGCTAGTGTCGCCTCTAACAAGGTATTACTACTGCTGGTACACTGCTAAGAACTACAGCTAGAACCGCCTCTAACAAGGTATTACTACTGCTGTTACACTGCTAAGAATTACTGCTAGAACCGCCTCTAACAAGGTATTACTACTGCTGTTACACTGCTAAGAATTACTGCTAGAACCGCCTCTAACAAGGTATTACTACTGCTGGTACACTGCGAAGAACTACTGCTAGTGTCGCCTCTAACAAGGTATTACTACTGCTGGTACACTGCTGAGAACTACTGCTAGTGTCGCCTCTAACTAGGTATTACTACTGCTGGTACACTGCTGAGAACTACAGCTAGAACCGCCTCTAACAAGGTATTACTACTGCTGGTACACTGCGAAGAATTACTGCTAGTGCCGCCTCTAACAAGGTATTACTGCTGCTGGTACACATCTGGTATTACTACTAAAGCCACTTGCAAGGTAATACTAAATTTAGTGCAATGCTAGTTAATACTACTACTAATACTGCTAGTGCCGCGTCCAAGGTTTTACATTTATGCTTCTGGTATTTACTACTCCCAGTGTTGCTTCTGTATTACTACTACTAGTGTTTCTAACAAAGATACAGCTAGTGCTGTCTCAGGTATTAAAGTAAATAAAAGAAAGCAAGTAAGTGTTACTATTCTATTTACGACCTCTGTGGCGCAGTGGGTGAAGGCCTGCCTGAGACACAGAAGGTTGCGGGTTCGATTCCCGCCGCGGGACAAGTGTTTGTATGATCTGCAACTATTTGTCTCGGGTCTGGGTGTTTCTATATATAATATGTATGTATTTACTATATACTAGAGTATACTAGAGTTTTTATATACTAGAGTATTTAGTAGGAGCACAAGGAAGTACCTCTCTGAACCGCGGTTATCTACCTACATAATTTACTTAAGATTTAACTTAGTTTCCTCTCCTTTTCAGGATAGACAACGACAGACCATACCAGTCTTCCCTTCTCGTTAGATATCAGATTATATTCCTTATTCCTATAATTGAGATTTTTATATCTATTAGATTTTAACTTACGACACAAGTATGTGCTCCGTGAATCGTTGACAATACATAAAATATGTAATAATTTGTATTCCCTTGTAAATTGCTCAAATAAGTATTGTATCGAATGTGTTTATTTTCTTATTGTTTCATGTTTGATAGTCGCGTTTAGAACTAATTATATTCTCGGTATAAAACTGTTACAACTCTGTTTACAACTAGGATTTCAATTTGAGATTGTTACGTAGCGTTGTTTTTTGAGTCATTGTACTTGCTACTTTGTATTGTTAGACTGTTTATAGAAATGTTAATTCACTTCAAAATACTCCATTCCGTACATAGACTTATAATTAGTCCGAACTTTCAACTGAACCAGGAAACTTGAATCAAACATGTAATGGAAATTCTTCATGTAGTTGATTCAAAAGGCCACCAATAAGTTCTAAGTAAGGCTGACTTTAGTTACAAATGCCTGATTAGCCACAAACAAAACGCATTTTATAATCTAGGTATAATATAACTGCCATTTACGGAATATATTTTCTATTCATCTACTCGTATCGTTCGATAGTGGTTTGTTGGATTCTTGTATTTCAACTGTAAGTACATTGCTCTGCTCACAGTTCTTGACTGTGATATATCTTTGTGCACTGTCACAAGCTCTGTTTGCGTTTTGATTGTACTTTAAAAAGACCATTTAAAGAGATTATTTACTAACTTTGGCAATAAGTGAATGATAGTAGGTATGTAAATTTTAACATCTATTAGTATTAGTCGAGTCGAGTAAACATTTATGTTAAATATTTTTAATCAAAATGTAAACAGGGCATAATCCAAGTATGAGATTAGTTTGATCTAATATTTCGTAATCTTTATTGTTATTGTTGAATCTGAGAAGATGTTATAAGGGTTTTATGTAACTTTAGAGAATAGATGCATAAGGTAGGCTCTGACAATCTGTAATTTAACAATATTTGAATTGATACACGTTTGCCTTAATTCTAAGATTGTGTATAATCATGAATGGATTAAGAAGCTAGATGGAATTGCCTATAGAAACTACCTATTCTCTCACTAGTTTATTGGTAGCTTTTTCATTCCTATATCATACGTACATAAGTATAGGTCGTATTGAGTGCTGCCCTGGAGTTAGTTGTTGTATTAGATTTTAACTAAATATGTTATTGCGATGCCAACATCTAACTTCATCGCTTATCGATATCGGCAGTGCCCTGTATGTTTTTTTAAATAATGGTCCATAACAACGAAAAATAATAATTTTAAGCCTGTTATTAAATTAAACTCGTTCTGAATCAAAAGTGATTGAATGTTTGGAATTTTATATTTATCTATTGTCAATATTAAGGGTTTATTTTATACGCTCAGTGACAAGGGCAATACTGGTTTCTCGATACCGAATTATATTTTGTATCTTACTTTTAAATTGGTTAGTGATTATTTATTTGGAAAAATAATATTATACTAAAACAAAATTGAATCATATCACTATAATATATTTCGATAAGTATTATAAAAATAGCAAGATACTTTGTTGATAAATAAATACATCACTTAGGTAAACCGTATATTATTAAATGCATTTTATTTAATTATTTCGAAATGTATTAGTTTTTTTTATTGTAATTTCAAGGCATGTTCGGCCACAGAATTTGATTGAATAGTCATATGGAAGTGAATTCTTTGTAATTATTGTAAATAAGTTGTTATTTTAAAGATTCGTCCAACAGATAACGCACAATATTGTGTTTATCGAAAAGCATTTAATTTTATTTGTAAGATCTGAATCTCAGACCATTTTTGTAGACGATTAGTGCCAAATTCACCTCTGTTACGTTTATCAAAACACCATTCCAATAAAAAAAATTTGTATTGACTAATGAGAATTAAATTATTTGGACTGAATTTTATACACTCGTTTTATTTACACACAAATACAAGACCCTGTCAAAAAAAAATAAAGGGAGATATGTATAAACCCAATATAATATATTATCAAGTTTATTAAGTATACTCAACGCTTTCGGCTTGTTTTATTCCTGAGCAGCATGGATTTCTGAAAAAGATCAAACACGTCTAATTTACTCATATTTAATGATTGTAGTTACTTCCTTTATCATGGACTCGGTGGGACAAGTGGATATAGTGATTATAGAAAAGCATTTGATCCAATAGCCCACCAATTGCATTTAATTAAACTCGTCAAACGCTGCAATAGACGGTAACTTGTTTAGATGGTTCACATGATATATCGAAAATCATTCACAGAAGGTTATGGTTTCTGTTCTTTCACTTGGACCGGTGTTCCTTCTGGTGTACACCAAGGTTCCTTGTTCGGATCCCTACTTTTCTCAATATTTCTTAACGATACTGACTTGTTTTATACACTCGCTTTCTATTATACGCGCTGACAATAGGTATTCGATTGGGTTCGATTCCCGCCGCGGGACAAATGTTTGTATGATCTGCTAGTATTTGACTCGGGTCTGGGTGTTTCTATGTATAATATGTATGCATTTACAAAAAAAGTATTCAATTAGTATATCAGTCATGTGGGGGTACCACATGACATGACTGATATAACACAAGCTCTGCTTACCAGATGATGCTGTGGGAAATGTCGGAAGATGGGAAATGTGGGAAGTGGTTGGAATACGGGACCTGGGTGTTTTACAGTAGGTAATATAAGCTAACTTTTGACAAACAAATCGACAATGTTTCCATCAGAGTAAATGTCACTGTCATGATAGTTGGCTCACTAAAATTGCTATTGTATTGAGCCTATGTGCGTTGCGTAGTATCCTGTAACCTAAGACTCTGCGGGAGAAAAATTTATATCTCATAAAGCGGCGGCCAACGCTATGAATGCCAGGTTCGTGAGCGCGGCCAGTACATGCGGAGCGCCCCGCGCTTCTCTCGCCCGGGTGAAGGCAGCCCTCGGCGCAGCGCGCCCCACAGCGGACCAATCTCTGCGTATACCTAACTAAATTCACAGCAGAGGAGGTCTTTAAAATTGTATCGTCATGAATTCCACGTAAACCCTCTAAAGATATTTATAATATCTCTATGGAACTCATAGCCTCTGTTGCAGCACCGATAGCCCGGTCCTGGCCGTGCTGTTTAACCGATGCATAGATAGTAGAACGTACCCTGAATCCTTAAAACGGCACTATTCAATAATATAAAAAAAAAATATGAACTTAACTTCACAATAACAAAAATACAAATAAACCCAGCAATAAATCATCAAGTTTATCAATCTGAACAAAAATACCACTTCTCAGATGCAAGATTGCATTGTTTTAAAAAAAGTCACCATATTGCCTATTTGGTCACTTTGACATTGACATGACAAGGAACATTTTAGCCAAAAAACGTTTTATTATATTTTATCAAGATTGTGACTGAAAAAATTGAAGTATTAGGGGTTAAAAATAATAGCCAAAAACAATATTTTTAGAATAGGCTGGAAATTACGTTCAGTGTTACCAGGATGTCTAGTAGATAGTTACTATCTTAATAAAACGCTCGTCCTGCAAGTAATACCTTAGACACGACTTGAATAAAACAAATAGGCAAGTCTTTTGAAAATATTTATTTATATATCCTTACACTTACGAGTATCTAATCGCTATACATACCTATCTTACATTTATACAATGAAAACAAATGCATTCACTCAACAAAATACGCGAAATAAAATCTCAAAATGGACGAAAAAACGTTAAAAGTATACAAGCAATAAGAGTTTCTTATCATGACATGAGTGGGGCAGAATCGAATAAAGATGTTAGACACAATTAACATTGTGGTTTATTAAAAATAAACATAGAAAACAAAATAACAGAAGCCCTAAAACGTGCTTCTGTAAAATAAATCCGATTCAATATTAGTAAGGAAAACTAAAATGAACATTTTATTAACAATGACTACTTATTTAAAAAACATAAATTCAACTTTGATGAACTAGACTAAACTTTGAAGGCTTATTTGGTGTTTTGAGATCAATGGTGTTGCCACAGCGTCTCTACCAGGAACGTCAAATATTTGTTCAGCGCTTCTAGTGATTACAACTAAAAACCTGACCAATTAATACAATCGCGGTAGAGATAGTTTACACATAAAGCCTCCATTAGCGTCTATTGCACACATTTACAGTTCCCAACACGAATATACACAGTCTTGGTATACATATTGTACAATGTTGTATATTCGAAGCGGTACTGTGTGTGTGGGGTGGGTATGACGTCACAGCGTGGTCCCTGGGGGGCTGTCAGCCGAAGAGTGACGTCACTCGTGCGGCATCTCCTCCGGATGTAACCAGTTCTCATCTTCCACCCGCGCTAACTGATTCTTGAGATTGCAGTATAGTTTAATCAGCGAGTCCTGGAAATAAATAGTAAATATAAGTTCTTGAAACAAGTGAAACAATTGAGCTATCTAAGGACCGTTTAAAACGATCTATAGATAGCTGAACTGATCCAGATCACTGTCAGAGGACAGCGTTCCCAAGACACTGGCGGCGTTGCCACGTTGAATGGCAGTACTTTTTATTCAGTGTCAGTGCAGTCTGCATTCCAGTAGCCGGATGATTTTGGGAATATCAGTAGGGCGATTATGGAACTCTAATTACAATCAATGTCTATCAGAAATCTATGAAAACTGATAGAAATTGATTGTAATTAGAGTTCCATAATCGCCCTACTGGTATGGAAAAAGCTAGGAGTTTCATCTAAAGTGGGAATTCTTCGGATGAAGTCTCTAGCTTCTTACCTTTAAAGTAAACATTCTTAGTTTAAAGTTAATAATCTACGATAGAAATGCAATCCTTCTAACATTATACATGCGAAACTTTGTTTAGATATTTATGGCTCAATAACGCCATAATAACTGAACGTATTTGGATTAAATTTTGTATAAATGTAGTACCTCGAATAGCATACGGGCTACTTTTTATGTAGATACCAGGCGTGTGAAGCCGCGGTATAGAAATATCAGGCTTCATTATAATTTAGGGTCATTGTATGGTTGGAGCATCTTAATGTCAGCTCTAGTGCATGGAAGAGCATTTTAAATGCCACTATCAGTCACCCAATTATATGAAGACCAATATAAGTATGTATATGGTAAATACTATAAGAAAAAAATTACGGGTTGCACTCCGGGAGTGCTGACAGAAGTGAAAACTTATTTAGGCGCGTTTCATTTTTTAGATGGGTACTAGGGTTATTGGGTTATGAATTGCATTTTATTTATGAACTGTATTTTATTAGTTATTAGAAACTTTAAAATACATTTAATATTCTTTTATGTTTTTGTTCAGAATGTAGATAATATATCAAAAGAACCTAACTCAGTAAACTTCTCCAAACAAAAGTAGACTGTAAATATGTGAATTAAGGTTTATAATAAAATGGGGCGTGCGCGGCAGCCCTGCGTCTCGTAACGGTGTCGCGAGTCCAGAGGTTTTACCTCATTTAAAAATATGCGTACCGCGCTAAAAGAAGTTTTCACTTCAAAAGTAATACCTTTTCATTTTCTAGTTGTATGATTTCTCTTTTCTGCCGTAACTCGTCGTCTTCCATTTTCTCTTCTAACTCTGTTTTGTGATTACTGAGGTAAGCCAACTCTGTTTGAATCTGGAAAATATTAAATAAATATTAAATAAATAATAAATAAATAATCCCGGACATTTCACACAGCATCATCTGGCCCCAAAGTAAGCAGAGCTAGTGTTATGGGTTCCACATGACTGATATACTGCTTATATACTTTTTTTTTGTAAATACATACATATTATACATAGGAACACCCAGACCCGAGACGAATGCAGATCATACAAATATTTGTCCCGCGGCGGGAATCGAATTGAATGAATAAAAGTTATTTTCATTTGTCAGATTGCTTTGCATTCTCCAAGTAATTTCCGCAGAAGTAAACCACTGATATCAATTTCTTTCTGTTACATATTTAGATTAGGAAAATCAATCTCATATTATTTAATCCTACTAATATTACGAATATGCGATTGTGTTTGATGTTTTTTGTTACTCAATCACGCAATAATTTCTGACCCTATTTTGTGACACTTGCTATAGATTAGAGTTGGGCTTGGAATAACATATAGGCTACTTTTTTCAAAGAAGGAGGAGGTTCTCAATATGTTTTTTTAATTTATGTTCACCGATTACGCAAAAACGCCAGAACAGATTTGGAAATTTTGGAGTCTTTTTTGTTTCAAAGGTACTAACTTCCAAGGTTCCATTTAAATTTTATCCAATTCAAAAATAAAAAATAAATATTCAAAGTGTAAAAATCAACAATTTTTAGATTAAAAAATTGTATACATCATACGTACACATTTTCGTTACTCCGAAACCTGTCTGTCTCATTGGAGCAGTGCGTTAAGTTGGTTTACCCATATTATAAAAGGTTGAGGAAAAAGTTTCTTCGCATGTTTTAAGAAAATTCAAAACATTTTTTAATATATAGTTTATTTACATTTAATTAAAGTATGTAGGTACCATTTTGTTCGATAACTTTTTGCCATCTTGTAGGTAGGGACATGATCTCATTGCTATTAAAATTTCGGGACTTCTGATCAAAATACCGCGACAAGTGGTTTTGGCAGTCATCTCGTGGTGTCAACCTGACACTGCCTAAAGAATTCTGAAGAGGTCAGGACTATACGGCGGATGCATTAACACCTCCCAGCCAAACTCTTAATTTTTGCTGAGTGGCTAAAGGTGTGTGTAAAGGTTCTCTCAACTTCTTGCTTTAATCTCATCAGTTGTTCGCAGTAGAGTTCAGAATAGATGGTCCTGCCTGGTGGTAACAGCTCATAATGAATAATGCCCTTCCAATCCCACCACACACACAACATCACCTTGTTGCGAGTTAACCCGGGTTTCGCCAGTCTGTGAAGCCTGACCGGCCTTTGACCACGACCTTTTTCGCACGTTCTTGTCGTACGTGATCCACTTTTCATCACCAGTTATCAGCTTCTTCGAAAATCGTTCGGTTTCATTACGTCGTAATAAAGAATCACAAATGAGTACACGGTTCATTAGGTTTCTTTCAGTGAGCTAGTGAGGTACCCAAATATCGAGCTTTTATGTGTACCCAGTTTTTTTCAAATGTGCCAAAACTGTTTTGTGGTCAATTCCCAGTTCTTCAGCTACGTCGTAACTACTGGTATGCCGATCTTGGTCCACTTTTTAAAAAATGGCATCCATTTTATCCAGAGCGACGTGCATCTTTGACATTAAAATTTCCGGATTGAAAACGCTTAAACCAAATTTGTGCTACTCTCACAGACACTGCACTAGGTCCATAAGCATCGCAATTTTTTTTCGAGGCTTGCGTTGCATTTTTACTTTTTTTGTAGTAAAATATTAAAATGTATCGAATTTCTTGATTCATCATCATCTTGACAGTACGATAAACAAATAAAAATCACACATTTTCCTAATTTGAATTTGGAATTATGTTCTTTAAAATTTAAACTTAATGATACCAAAACCAGCCAGATACAAATGGTATAGCCAAAGAGATTTTATTACAAGTTCATACATACTATAATGCGAAAAGACTTTTTCCCCAACCTAATATATAAACAAAATACTTACATGGTACTTTCGAAAAAAATTAAATAAAGAAATTCGGTGGTTTTTCTTTTAGTTTTTTAAAACGTAATTATTATCTTCATAACACATTAAAATATTACAATTATTGCATATCAGCAAAACCGCGGGTAGAAGCTAGTTATAAATATATCAACTTTCTAAAAAAGGCGTTCCAGATTCACCAGTTTTAATCTGCAGAAAACAATTTTCTAAACACAAGTTTTCTATTGTACCTGTCACTATGCGTATCGCCATCGCGGTACTTAAAGGTACTAAAAGCCTAAAAGGATTTTAAGGTTAAGCATCAATCCTTTTGCCCTGCGGAATCGTTTTACGGCAAGATAACTATGCCACGGGCGCTTCTAAAATGGTACTAGATCCTACCTTGAGGTACTCCTGCGCCAATTGCTTATGCTCTTCGAATATCCTCTTGGACTCGTCATCGTTGATGTCCGGTGAGATGGGCCGTAGGTGAGGGTCCAACATCATATGTAATGTGGAGTCGAGCGTCGGATCGGGCGCGGGGGGCGGGGCTCCCTCGCCCGCTGCGGACCCGCTACTGTTGCCTGCAACAACACATTGCTTCATTATTTTGGTGTAGCAGGTTTATTTATACAACAGATCCAGCAAAACAAGCATACGGTAACTGATGGTGAGTTTCATCATAACCTATGACGCTGCAATACCAGGAGTACACGCACGTTACATATCATGATTGCCTAATCTTTGATTAAAATTCATCCTGTCACTGTTTGTCACTATCTTAGAAAAAGGGATAGCACTAACTTTTTCCAGAATTTGACAAACTTTTATATGGCTAAAGGGAATGTGGAACAGGATATTTACCATGATTTAGGAGTTTTTATCTTCCCAGATATTTCAATACAGTTGCCATTCGCATCAAGGCGTTACGAACATCGTGGTGCATGCAACTGTGTCGAAATATCGAGAAAATAAAACACACAAATTAATGATATATATTCCGTTTATCTGTATATATAAAAGGCGATGTGAGTATGTATGTTCCCTATAGACTCCGAACGGCTGGAACGATTTCGATGAATTTTTTAGGAAATCTTCAGATTGGCTTAGAGGGTGATACTGTGAAGTTTGGTAGCGATCGGATCAACAGAACTTTTTTATTTTTTGCATCAACACATTTGGTATGGATAAAGATTGTATCTTAGGAACGGACATAGGGTATTATTTATATATGTATGTACTATGCGTGCGAAGCTGCAGGCAGAAGCTAGTAGTCAATAACCATGATTTTAAAAGTTATTGCCCGTTTGCCCAGTATCACTTGCTCCAGTGCCCGTCAAAACTTAACACGTAATGTTTGACACCAAGATGAACTCTTGCTGTAGTGTCCATCAAGTAAAAAGTGTGGAGCAGTTTTCGAGCTGACACGTAGGCTTTGTGGATCTGTCACGAGTGGCGACTCGATCCATAAATCCTAAGCTTGAGTCCGATATCTGCTTGTTGCAAGCCGGCACAGTACGAGTAGGTATTATAACATGCTTACGACTATATTATAGTCCCTACTATCTCTAATTAATTCGATCTTTGAGGATGTTGAATCTAAGATCTTTCTACGTGGAGTGGAAATGCTCAACCGGCAACGGAAGTAGAAGACAACAAGAAAGATGGCAGGACAAGATAGCGGTATAGAGGGTCCCTTAGTTAATTCTTAATCATTTTGTGAAACAAGAAAGTCTAACCATAATAATTTAATATCTCTAATTGGCAGTGTAGTCCATTATCACGACAAACATTTATTCTTGTACACATTATGTATAGTATCTACGAGTACGTAAGGTCTACTACAAAGAGCTCTACCAAACCTGTAGGCGATAACAGACGTGAGCATGATGAATTATCTAATTACGACAGAAGAAGCCCTGAAGATTGCAGTTTCCGGAATATTTACCTATTGTATTTTTTTATGTTTGTGGTATCCATGATCTGAATCACGTTTTACGACGGCTTTAATTTAATTTGACTGAATGACTTACTCTCCACGTACGTAGAGTTGAAATATGTAGGGTTTTAGGTACTTTTTGTTGGTCTAGAGTTGCACAATAACATTTTACGTGGGCTAAAGTTTGTATGGAAATATAATTTCACAAACAAAGCTGCAAGTAGTTGCACATAATCAATATACTACTAGTAATTCCGAACCCGTGTGGTGAAAGGATTACAGTGCGCCTCAGAGGCTCCTCTCGCGCACTTGGCACATGTCTTCGAATTCGAACATATTACACGCGATATAAAAGGAAAATTTGATTTCAGACTGCTGTCTGTACTATTTAAAATGGAAATAAATATTTTGATGGCTAAGGCGATGGTGAGCATACACTTTATTAGTTTAGGTAGTACATTCTGATTGTATCGGCTATATTGATCATGATTATACAAAGTATGCTCTAAATTAGCAACAATGTAGAATTTTTGAGTTGTGTTGCATATTGTTACTCTGTAGCGAATATTACGGAAACTGAAGAAACTATAAATACTTAAATAACTCAATGTTTGATTATATCTTTCTAATATTAAATCGTGGCTGCGTCAAATAATGAACAAACAGTGAACTTGATAGTAATTATAACAATCGAAGACGCACGCGCATATAAATACACCGCGCGATGCGCGTGCTCTTATGACGCGATTCGACTATTGTCGCGTCTAGATCGCGGCAGAACTAGAAACGAACAATTCTAATGTTTAGAGAAATCGCCACGGCACCAGGGTTAATACGTCAGGAGTTAAATTTACTCTTGTTGGTGATGTCAGAAGCACGCTTCGCCTAGATCTCTGGCTACAGCGCACGGAACTCTGCGGGAGATGGCAGCAGCGGCGGCCGATAGATTAATCATCGATCGCTCTGTACTATCGCAATAAATCGTCACCTACCGTATTCTACAAATAATTGTTTGTTTACACAGTGCTAGCTAAACAAATCGATTCCAGATCGTAGGATCAGCATGTCTAGCATGCGGAAGTGAATATTAATTTTAGTCGCACTGTTTTGTCCAGCATAACTAGATTCACTATTTTTTTTTAATTTACTAAACTATCACTTTCGAAATTGAACTATGTCTTATGTTGTCGGGCGTAACGACCACGCGGAACTTCGTAGGAAGCTGAAGGGTATATTTAGTGCGGGCAGCGTGGGGAGAGAGAAGACACTCACTGTAGAATATCCAACTACAGCTGACGGTGTCTCTGATGGTGGTGACGATGCCGGCGGCGGCGGGGTCGCGGCGCAGTCGCGCGGGAAGCGGCGGCATGGCGCGTGCGGCGAGGGTCTCGGAGCGCGGCGCACTGGCCGACGACGACACCGCCGGGAGCGGTGCAACAAACAAACCGCCGCTATTCACGGCGCGGTGACTCAGCCGCGTCAGCCCGAGCTAAATGCGGACGCCGTGTGCTGCCGCCCTTCGTGAGGTTTTCTGCCGTTTTCGCCGGGAGGGCGCTCTCTGCACCGGTCGACGACCCGCGCCCACGGCCGCTCTTGCACCCGGCACCGCTGCAGCCGCACTTCTGCACTTAACCCCGCCGACAACCCCCCATCCGCTTTCATTCAAGTTCCATTTCGGAGATAACGCATCCTTCTGAGATCTCGATTCACGAATGATACAACTCGATTTGTTTAGTAGTTAACGGGTATTTATCACGTATTACTTTTTAATTTATTCCCGACGTTACTGTTTTTCGAAACTGCTTCCTTGGTCACTTCAATAGTTTGTTAGTGTGAAACCAAGAGCTAACCAACGCGAAAAAAATACTGATACAATTCTAATGTTGCAGTAACACGTAGATGCTCCAATCTGCACTCCGCAGGTGCGTTTGGGATAGCGAAGTAACCTTCGCATCGTGAGCACCGTCGCGGTAATTTAGGGCTGAGCCATTGCAGCATCGTTGCCGGCCCTAGTTCAGGCTGATTGCGTGGCTAGCTAGCGTCTTAGCCAAAGTGCAGCGCGCAAAACTAACGTAAATACGTGTACACGTCGTATCAACATGTGACATGGGGTAGAGCCATGAAGCAGTCACTACACAAGGGCATGTTATTGTGTCGCGCCAAAATTGGGCACTAATTGACGATCTTGCATGAAGAGAGATTGTTCGTTAGCTTGTAAACAACTCCCTTCGCCGCTGTCAGCGATATTATTTATCTACAACTTGTGCTTGTATATAAATATTCAACGACGTGTTACTCAATGAGTTGACGTACTAAAAATCATCACATCACATTGAGAGGAAGTTGTTAAATATTACTATCCATATTACACTTAAATAGCTTTTGTTCGCTGTTCGTAAAATTGCGTAAACGCACGTATGGTTTTTTTTTATATAAAATTATTTTATCGTCTTAAAATTTGAAGTACCAAACCCACCTACATACCTACACAATTCAAGGTTTATGAAGACTTTATTTAATCCAAAGTACCTACCCAGGGCCTATACTTCTTCGAGAGTATGTAGTACGAACGTGCATATAATTACTAATAAACATGTAATGAGGGAGAAAAATAATGTGTGTAGAAATTACAAGGCAGGATGTCATCGAGTGAGTAACACGTGCCCTTAGAAATTATGTAGCCGGCGCAACGTGCCAACTTCGCGGTTTAATAGCTCATTACTCCCGGAGTATAACTTACGTAGTCCTAAAGAGTGCCCAGAATAATCTATCACATAAATCTTAACGTAAAGCGGAAGTGGCACACAAGATTTGTTTTTAATTCCCGCGGCTTAACTACGTATCAAAGAAAAGATTGAGGGCGCCTTGCGTAATCTCACGAAAATGATTTTCTTTGATTCGGATTAACTGAATATTAACGGAATAGTTGCAGAATGCTGGATTTTGAAAGGGCGTCGCAACAAGGGACGAACAGTCTTGACAATAATAATAAGATGCCCGTATCAGTTTTTGCATTTAGGTAAATATTTTTAGCTAACTAACAAGCAATTAAAATATTTAAGGCAAATTACAGCAGGCACCGAATTACACTGAAGTGATAATGAACGAGCCAAAGGCGCGGACGTCTCCTTTCGTTGACTGATCGACTCTAAGCGATCATTACTAACACAAATCAGTCCCCTATTTCCACGAACCGTATAGTACCGTACCTAAACCGTAAAAATCAATCAATAAGGAAAAATCTGATTTATTAAAATGTATTATCAAAAAAAACGATTATAAACTTGAAAGTTGCAAGTACAGACAAACATTATGAGGTTATCTGACCAAGACGCAGTTATATAACCCTTACTTGCGTCAGTGCAAAAGCAACTTTGAGCGTCACGTCTTGATTGATCAGCTCAAGTGTCTGTTTTGGAGATATCGCGTCGCTGAAAAATGACAATTGGTAAATTTTGGCACAGAAGACGAGACGCTCTTATCATAGATCACAACCAGTACTTATCACGTGCCTTCGCATCATAGACACCTATAGCCATTAGCAACGAAAAAAGCTTCAGTGAATCAGCACTACTATATTGTTTTATTTTTATTCTTAGCGTACAATTCGTTTTATTATTAGTTTGAAAAGAATTTATATTACCATTACTTAAAATTTTGAGGAACGTAGTTAATTGAAAGGATACAAGTTAGGTCACTTTTAGGTTCATGCAGTACCTACTAATAATGACCTACCTATTGTAAAATGTATGTTTCGTTAAGTCAAATAGTAAAGTTTACTTTTCAAGTAATATAAAGCAGACATATGAAGGCAGCTGTGACGTCAATCAAGCTTATTCTACTTCGGGAACAGGCAGATGGAAATCGTGAAACAATTTGGTAATTCCATAAATCCGACGTGCGAAGGAAAGCTCGCTTTGATCGGCGGTGTTAATATGTTATCGATTTAGCGTCAAGACGGTCCGCAGACCGCTGCGATTGCGTCAGTGGTGGTGACAACTCGCGGAAACAGTCCACAGCACGACACTTATTCTATTAGCGCGTCGATTTATGAGCCGCCGCATCAGCAGCCAAATCTCTGTCTACTAACACGGCTAACGCTCTTTGACGTTGAGATCTCAGTTTTGCGTGGAAACTTACAGAATTTCTACTTTAATTCCAGAATATAATTAAGTCAACGCAGACCTTTTTTACGTGGTTTCTGATGCCAAAAAAACACAAAAAAACCCAAACTTTTAATGCCGGGATCACGTCGAGCGAGTGACAGAGAGTTACGTCGTACGACCATTTTAAAAAACTGATTCACCGGTGACTTTTTCTTTCGATCCGGAAATATCCGCGAAGTGGATTTAGGCGTCCTTGCGTACGGATTTAAAGCTTCCAAAGGACAATTGGTACAAGCAATACATAAAATCTGTAACGAGCAGATGACTCACAAATCACAATGATCTAAAAGTGGACTAGAAAATTATAATAATTTATTTTATTCGCAGCTGTGTTAAGTAAATCTTTGGGAACTTATTACGTTAAAAATAAGATGTGAAGTCAGTCCGTGGACATTAATTCCCACGCGGAGGCAGAAGAGAGACGGCGCACAGAATGGTTTCGAGTCCGACGCTATTTGGATATTTAGCGCCTATAGTAAAGAGGGCAGTTTACAATTTCGTGCCAACTTCAAGCGAAACTAGAACTAGGCCAGTCACCGTTAATGCGCTATATAGGTGATCGTATCCAGATCACATCAAAGAATCGCCTGACGAGGGATACGAAACAGGAACATCCGCGAGACAGTTTCAACGTTTTATTGTTTCTAATTTTGACTAGGCGCTCCCAACGCGGCTTTGAACAGCCGCTGCAGAAAATTATTTTATCTGAAGTGTTTGAAAATCTGAAAGCAATGTCTCTATGTGAGAATATCACTTGAGATTGCTAATCATGGTTTAACTCATGTTGTTGCGTTGTGGTTTAGTTTATTACGATAGTGTGTGGGTGGATGTTCGTCGAGACTTGCATCTTCTTCTTATCTTGTCACTACTTAATTCAAACCAGTGTGGTGAAAGGATTAAAGTGCGCCTCAGAGGCATCTTTCGTGCACTTAGGTAAGCTTTAAGAAAATGAATAATGCCTATATTCTCATTCTCAATATATAGAAAATTCAAAAATCTGTCATGAGTTAAATATGTGATTTGGGATTCATCTAGTTGTTGATAGCATTCAAGCAAGCTAATTTTTAAACCATCCATCTTCCATCTATACAAAGCCGCGGGCGCAATCAATTTCTAAAGTTAACCAGGCGATAGGCACGTATGCAGACAACCTTAAATATTTAACAAGCTGCTTCTAGATAAGACCATTGAATGACTATTGAATGAAGCAAAAAATATATTCCAGATTGATTGCAGACCTCCATCATTCCCGTTCATACCGACACGTCAGTCTCGCTATAAAACTCGAGCACTCGTAGGAATCTTCCGATAAGTATTTGAAGAACACATAGGCAATAGGAAGTAATACAAAGCTATTGGCAAAGGTAGCGTTGTGAAATCGCTCCGGTGAGTCATATATGTATTTTGGAAGAGCGCACCCGACGGTTCTCTACACCACAACATAAACGCGCTCGATCTTAAGCTAGTTTATATCTGAGCAAAATTATTAACTAGCTTCTGCCCGCGGCTTCGCATGCGTGGTACCTAAAATAGTAGTTTACGTGATAATTCAGGTCTCAGTCTACATCATCTGTACCACGTTGCGTCCAAATCCGTTCACCCATTACGGCATCATTGAGCCAAAAACAAAGATAATAATACATATTCGAACATGCAAATATCACCACAAACTTATGTACTAATATATAATATTAGCCACATTTGGCCACAGTCATATTTGCGTTTGGTTATACACGTTGAAGTAAGAAGTGCTGCTACAGACTTTTAAGAAAACACTTCTCAAAACCATGGATCTAGATATATTAGAATGAAGATATTTAGAAAGCAAACCAGCAATGCAATTTGAATACTATAAGTTGCAGGTTTACTTAACAGATGCCATTTTAACTAGATTTATTTAGAAATTAATGATTTCAGAAGAATTTGCCAGAGCTTGGCATGACTTAAATATATTCGACCATGACTTAAATACAATCGAAAATAGTGCTTCTAAATCACATAGGCAGAGAAGCTCTATGTTTCATCTGAGTTGCGAGATAGATTGCCAGTGGTGTCACGGGATGGAAACAGCAAGCAGTTAATCAACGAGCTGGTAAATAATAGAGAAAGCATAACGTCTTTGCGTAAACGTAAACGCACGCGGGTAGGTACTGCGCCCGAGCCAGGCCAGTGACGCAAATGCGGGCCCCGACCTACTTCTGTCGTCGAAAAAAATCAGCAGATGTTTAACTTTGAGGCGGGATATATCGAGCGGGCAGAATGTGTTGTTCCGAATAGAAATAAACTTGTCACATATTTTGATTGTATCTAGAGCGGGCGCGGTTAGTCATGTCGCGTTGTCGATGCCAACGGCCCGGCCAGCGCGACCACCGCAGCTATAAAGGCAATCGTTCCAGACTGAATCACTTTAGGCGCCGTCTGCAAAATGTCTCAACACCGCCTAATTTACGTCGTATATTGCATGGAAAGCTTCATTCCAGCTCTGGACAATGTTTGCTGCAGGTTGAATCAATTACTGTAATACACATTAGGCACTTTGTGCAACTAAGTATTATTTCGTGCCCTCATCTAAATAAAATTCAAAAGCACGATTATGACAGACTTCAAAAAGCTCTGAAATTGATTATTTGCTAGTTTTATGGTCATCAACAAAACTATGGCGATTGAGACACTAGCATAACAGATAGCAAAGAGTCATCCCATCAAAGGGTTCCCACTTGTAAACTCTCACACGATCGGAGTTGTAAACAGAATTATTTTCGTGTCTTCAAAGTAGATTGTTTATTAGCGTCGCTCAGCTCTTCGTTACAACAAAAGAGTTAACATTGGGAATAAATTTAGTGCAGTCGTAATTTTGGACAGCGGCCGAGGTTGACTGTTGCCGTACGCGGAGTCAGAGTAAATCGTAGTTGAACAAAATGCTCCGTGTTTACATCGCAGACCGGCATTAAGTAATCGGGTTCAAAGTCTACAGGTGACCCGTAAGTCTTTGGTTATGACATGACATAACAGTTATCATAACCGTACCCTCGATAGAACGAAAGCACTTTCTGATCACGTAGAACGTTCCCAAAAAAAGATTACACAAGTTACGCCACAAGTGTTTCCAATCGCGAGCGTTGGTGGCTATGTTTGTTACGGCAGGCCGGCAGATCATAAAATAATTAGCCGTGATTCATGCTCGCGACGAGAGCGTCACTCCTCGCAGTGATAGCCGTTAGTCCCGCGCTTTTGGCATTACCTTTTGACAGCCGATTATTCCTCTGTCGGCGAACTCGGCGATCGTTAGCAGTAAATTTACCGCGAGATCGCTGTGCCAGTCGATTCATATTTTTGCAATGATTGATGGACGAGAGATAAACAATGCACGACAAAGCTCGTAATTAGTTGAAATAACAACTTACGTCGGTTTTACAGGAAGTCCATTAGTTTTTGTTTGCGATAGAAAAAACAAGTAGCTGAGAAATATTTATCTTAAATATTTTGTTGGCTAATTGTAATATTAGATATATGTAAGTACATTACGAGTATTACCTATCGAGTTCATACATAGAAAATCAATGTAAAAAGGAGAGAACAAAATAAGTTTAAATTAATAAAAAAAAATATTACAATTATTGTATACCAATACCACTTTATCGTGTTCAATAAAAATTTGAATCATTTATTTATCTTTTTATTAAATTAAAAATAATACAGGATTTTTTATTTATAGAAGAATAAAAATACACTCAAAAATACTTACTCATGAAAACGTCAACGAACACTTGTAACTTTTTATAGTCAGGTTGCACAGTTATCGATACTTGCAAGGAACAGTCCGTTTGAGGCATTTCACCGTCACTGAATCACAATGACATTAGCGTCCTTGGCGTAGCACGTGGCACGTGTAGACACGAGCAGGGCAGGGTACGGTACTGTGCGTGCATGATGCGTGAGCCACTGCCCGGTAGGTACCGACAGAGTGCAGTGAGCGTGCGTGCACATGCGACGCGCTGCGACCTACCACGAGCGCGCGAGACTGTGCGACGACGAGACCACCTCCCCGATAACCTTAAATTAGATTAATTGTATCGCGCTGATTCATACCTGCCCCGCGACGATTCTTTTTGTTGACACCGGACAAATGCGTTAGCTCGATTTAGCATTCGCAATATATACGTACACGAGGTATATGAGGTGAATGAATTTTTTTCGCGTAGATTTTGCGATTTGGCGCGGAGTGTCATACTCATATCATAAAAATGAAAAGCTTTGACGACGGTATAAATAATTTAGCTATAACGCAATTTCATTGAACTCGTGAGCAAAACTATAGAGATATAATTTATCTTTTAAATAAATATAATGGTCGATTAAACTGAGCTGATGTTCGAACGGGATGAGTCAAAAAGGTTAGAGTGCGGAATGCGAGTACAAAAAATATAAAATGCCGTCAGACACCTGGTATTCTAGGTTGGTACAGCTAACACACACTCGCAGATGTTTACATATTATATATCGATAATCGATACGATGAATCGGCAGTGTTGTTTCTGTGCGCTCAAAAGGCCGGCGTTACTGTATAAAAATCAACACGTTTGTTTATTTGAGCAACGTATAACGGGCGAGTTGCTCCGCCATGGCGGCGCCCATGAAAATATTACGACTTATTTACTTTACAGCAAAAATGCTCCTAAACGTTTCAGGCGTCACCCTTCGCGTGACTATTGCAAATTTTCCTGTAATAAATAATTTTCACCTGAAATATATGTGTTTTCCATTTGATTCATCCTGTTTTTGACGGTAATTATGGCGCAATGCAAATAACTTGGTAAGACGTAAGACATCGAAATCTCGAATATATGTCGGCCAGAGGCAAATGAAATCAAAACAAAACATTAAACTCGTCTTAAAATCATCTTCTTACATACTAGTGAATCAAGATGCCAGTTCCTACTAACCCCATGTTCAAGAACAATACGGCAAGAAACTCATCTACTATTAACACTTTGTTTGTACGATTCTTGCTAATTTTGTTAAAGATACATTTGACGTACGTTTGAACGACTTCATCGTTTCGATATATCGAATCGGTACGCAGAGTAGACGCCCAGAGTCGAATCGAGCCGAGGCTTTGCTACTAAGTGGCTATCATTCAGTCACAGGGTCTCACAAGTTCACTCGCGAGTTACGAGCTAGTGGCAATTCGGTTCTTTGTTCACTGCATGACTTTACCCAGTTTATCAATATTTTCCCGCTCAGTATTTAAGATTATTTTAATTACTATAGATTTACTGAGCTGATATAAGACATAAGGAAAAGGCGGGCAGACCAAAATAATATAATAATTTTCCAAAGCTGTGTGCTTTGCAGCAAATCGTCATCAAATATTTAGCGCTATTCGCTTGAAGACCGGAAGCGATGGATAAACAGTGGGTCATCGTCTCGCCATCTGCAAGACTGGTGTCATCGTCAATATAGACAGACTGAAATAACGTGATCACTGCGATGCTTATGACTTTCTGATCTTTGCTCAAATTAGTTTAGAATCATCTTGAATCTGTTGCATTAGAAAATAATCATTTCATTTAATAAAACTCTCTGTAACTTCATCCACCATAATATCCACCATAATTGAAAAATATGAACAATCTGATTTTGTTTGCACCAAAATCTTTTCTAATTTTGAAATGCCAGTTTTTACTCATTTTACTCGCTATGTAAAGATGTGTTGAAAAAAAAATTGCGGAAAATCAATTCGATAAAGGATTAATATGTGGTTTTTTCTTATTTTAAGATTATTTAAGACTTTTATTTAAGACTTTAGTAAGCAAAATTAGGTCGTTCGTACTTTCGAAAATTTAAGCTAGTTAGGCGAAACAATTATGTGACTTGAATGCATCCAGAACGTTGGGCGAAGCTCATCACTCTCATCACTCAGTGGTTGCCCGATAGTCGAAGACGACGCGGCAGACCCAGGACAAGATGGCGAGACGACATTCGAGCCAAACTGGCAAATTATGGCCGTGGAGCGCAAAAAGTGGAAGATAAAGGGGAAAACCTAGTAGGACACGACAGGTTTAAAAAAAAGGCGAAACAACATAATAGCCACCAGTATCTACTGTAACTAAAATTCAGAGATACTGGTGGTGGAGATATAACAAGTATTAGCAATTTTAATTCTAAATAAAAAACAAAAGCAAAACAAGAGATAGCGGTGGTTGAGATTTACGCACTTCTAATGATGTAATCAGAGTGAACAGTCAGTTGCTTCGGAACTGCCTGAACCAATTTGACATTCCATGCTCTAATAACAACGATTCACAAAATAATCCATTGCACCGTATGTCCCAACTTTATAACAAACGAGCGCCCGCCCCGCTTCGCACGGCAATGCTATCACTAAATATACTACAGAATCTCTAATGTGATTAGAAACCTCTAAAACTATAAGTGTATCTCTAATATATTATACATATAAACCTTCCTCTTGAATCACTCCATCTATTAAAAAAAACCGCATCAAAATCCGTTGCGTAGTTTTAAGGATCTAAGCATACATAGGGACAGACAGACAGACAGCGGGAAGCGACTTTGTTTTATACTTTGTAGTGATATTGTAACAAACTTGATCTTTCATCAAAACCAAAAGCTTCAAAAGTAATTTGTCCAAACTTAATTTGTACACTGACCACGCAAAAAAGCGCTAGGACCAGGGCGAGTTTCTTGCCAGTTCTTCTCGACACCTAAATTCACCTAGAGCTTAAGACATTTCAAAGTGATCCTTGTGATTGTATTAAATAAAATATTTTTTGACTTTGACCATAACGTACCGTAACTTATTAAGTTGTCTCCAACAATAAGACTCTGTAATGTAATTTTTTATTATTCTCATTTATTACTTATACTGTTAAGCTTTTTTTTAAAGTGTTTATCTAAAACAACAAGTAACAACAAGTAAAAATATTTTATTATCCTAAGATAATATGATATTTTTACTTTTCTAAACTGTTTCACGTTCTACTATGCTGGTTTGATAACTGTTTTGTACCTAATCCTTACTATTATTATAAACGCGAAAGTTTGTATGTATGTTTGTTACTCTTTCACGCAAAAACTACAGAATGGATTTTAATGAAATATTACAATAATATAGCTAATACATCAGAATAACACATAGGCTATAATTTATCAAAATATTGTGTGAATTGTCCAAAATATAACGATAAGTGTCAAGTAGAAAAAAAAATGCCATCTGCGAGCTTGTCTGGCGTGCGCTGCAAAAACTGTTAGAATTAGGTACACGAAGTACTAATCCTGTGCAGACGCAGTCGCGGGCACCAGCTAATAAATAAATAATTCTGAAATGCATCTATCAATCTAGTATGGCGCGTCATACGGTCCAGATGGTGCTTCGGTCGGTCCCGTATGACTCACGCTACTCGGAAGAGGCCGGGACTATTTTAGATTGTGTCCGCTTACCTTCTAGGAACCGGGTGTGGGACCAACGACCGATCGCAACGCAATGTATTGTTAGATCGCAAACGGGGTTGCTTATAGTTCCTAGGTTTATTTTGGTTAACCTTTTAGTTTTGGTAAGGAGTGGATTTAGCCTCCGGGAAGTCGGTGATATGTTGGTGGTTATAATAGACAATGAAAACCGGTCTAATGTTCGATGAATAATTACGTTTTGAAAACTAAAAAGAAAACCGACTTCATTGAAATTTGAGCCCATAAATATAAAAGCGAATTGAGAAAAGTGATCCATGTGATTGCATTGAATAAAGTATCTTTTGACTTGACTTTGACTAGAACCGTCTCCTTTTTTTAAGTCGGTTAAAATAGTTTTTAGTTTACGCTCTTTAGTACTTTAACATTTTTCAAAATTCGTAAACACCACTGGAAAGTCACAGCAAAATATCCGTGTTTTGTTTACAACACATATTTTTTCCAGCTATTTCGATATAAAAACCAAACTACTGAACCGATTTTGATGAAATTTCTATGGAACCAATCGAGAAGTATATACATATAAAAATGACGGAGTTATCAAGTAACAAGAATATTTAAAAATGAAAATAGAAATAACCGAATTGAGAACCTACTCCTTTTTTAAGTCGGTTAAAAAACGGTGCAAACCGTCACAAAAACTCACGGGACGCAATCAACTTGTAATGATGAAATTATCATCTTGAATGCAGTTTTTTTGTTAAATATTATCAACGTGTTTCTTTATACAATAGTTAAGTCATTACTCATTAAATATTGACAAAAGAGAAGGTAAGTTATTATTTTAAAGTAATTATTTTGCCAAAAATGTGATAAGCAGTTTCCATACTCTCGTTAAAAGTCAATTCAGAGAAAACATAAATCAGCATAGCTTAAATTAAAATAATTTTCCTCTTAGAAATTCGAAGAATATTTTTTGTAACACTTCTAAACTAAAGAAAAACAGAATTTTCCTCATTCTAAAACAAAGGCTGAACCGTGAAGAAGCATCATTGATACGTTTTTATAGATGATATAGCAATAAAACGTTTTTTGTTCTTATAGAAGCAGGTGATTGATTACAAGTTACTACCAAGCTCATGGGTATAATAATCCCGAACATTTCACACAGCATCATCTGGCCCCAAAGCCAGCAGAGCTTGTGTTATGTGTACCAAGTAACTGATATACTACATAATATTTTTTTTGTAAATACATACATGTTATACATAGAAACACCCAGACCCGAATACAAACATTTGTCCTGAAGCGGGAATCGAACCCGCAACCTTTTGCGTCTCACACGGCCCTTGGCCCGCTGCGCCACAGAGGTCGTCAAAGTCGCCACATTCGTTTCTGCCCGCGGCTTTCCACACGTGGTACTTACGTTGATACATACTAGTCATGTGTATCCTATCAGAAGATGTAAGACCTGTAGGGCGAGTATGGAACTCTAATTACAATCAATGTCTATCAGTTTTCGGCGTAATTTCAAGCATTACTGATAGACATTGATTGTAATTAGAGTTCCATAATCGCCCTACAGATCTCACTTTAATAAAAATTATATTAAATACTAGCTGTTTCTCGCGGCTTTGCCCGCGTGGTAGATAAAAAGTAGCAAGATAATAATTGAACGAATTAATGTTTCGGGAAAATTACAAAGCATAAGCGCGGTTTTACCATGATCTCGAGTGATTTTTTTTTTAAACCTTTCTTAACGAGCACCTACGGCCCTAGAGGAAGCTGTATACAAAATTTAATTACAATCCGTCAGTGGTATTTGACATATATATAGTAGATTGGTGAAAACACAACACAATCTAGCCCCAAACTAAGCATAGCTTGTATTATGTTGACAACATGACTGATAGAATGTTAACTATATTTTTAAATACATACTTATGATACTTAATAATAACCAGACACAGGACAAACATCTGTTCATCACACAAAAGTTACTACTAACTCCATATTCACTCGGATTCTTGAGACTATCTAACGAAAGTAAACAGGCACATACTCGTTCAAAGGTTATACGAGTACTTGGTTAGTGTCAACTTTTTGCGCTATATTTTCGTACTAGACATTACTAGATTAATATCTTAATATAAAATTCGGCTATTTTCGGATTGATATTCGTCGTTAAGTACAACATTCGTACATTACACCGACGACCTTTGTGGCGCAGAGGGCAAGGCCTGCCTTTTACGGTCGATTCCCGCCGTGGGAAATATGTATGTTTGATCTGCAAGTATTTGTCTCGGGTATTTTGCTATGTATGTAATTACAAAAAAAAAGTACTTCCCATAATAGTAACACAAGCTCTGCTTACTTTGGGTTAGATGACGCTGTGTTAAATGACCGGCATTATTTATTTTATTATTTACTAGCTGGTGCCCGCGACTTCGTCTGCGCCGGATTAGTGTCTTCGTGTAATTTCAACGGTTTTAGCAGCGCACGCAAGAATAGCTCGCAGATGGCAGAATGTTTTCCTACTTTTTGACACTTATCGTTACATTTTGAACAATTCACACAATATTTTTATAAATTATAGCCTATGTGTTATTCTGATGTACAATATTGTAATGTGTTACAATATTATATTGCAATTATTGTAAAGTTTTATTAAAATCCATGCAGTAGTTTTTACGTCAAAGAGTAACAAACATACATACAAACTTTCACGTTTATAGTATTTGTAGGGATTTATAAGCTGTCCTCATAAAATATGGTTTCCGTAACCGCGTGTTTGTGTCACTGAATAGTGATTTAACTTTCTCGGTAAAAGCTACACGCGAGAGCTAGTAATAAATCCGTTAGCGGTGACTAAGAGCCTGATATTTGAGCTGATATTTGAAGTTAAATGGCGACGGCTAAACGCGTTCTAAGAACTGCGGCCGGACGCTAGGCAGCTAAAATACTCAGTTTAACGATAGGGCTTACCAAGAACTGTTATGTTAACTGTGAAGTAGCCACAGATAATCATTGTAAGAAGTACGTCAATTATTTAACAGTAAAAGTACTTTAACAGATCGATCTAATTGTTCAATAAATTGATCAAGCGCATGTCTACATGACTACATTGAGTCGAAGACTCGAAAGCTTAAAATTTATCACACGAACACTGTATCAAAAACTATTAAAACTGTGTAATAACAATTTAATGATAAGCAACACGAAGGGGTTGTAAAATAAATATCAAAAAAAATCGCATTACCTATAGAACAGTTTTCGTAAAGATTTTTTTGAGACCGCCATTTACTACTCTAAAACCATATAACGACTATAGCATCGACACGAAAAAAAGAAGAAGCAAATAATTTATTTCATAACTATGTAGAGGCTACTAATACGTAATACCGTGCAAATTTTCATAACTAAATCTAATGGTAAAACTAATGGTTTGCGAGGTAGAGCTCTAATAAGGGGCGGACAGACATAGCGAAACTATATGGGTTCTGAAATCCATCGATGAAACTTAAAAGTGATAATAGACTAGTTTGAACTTTATCTGACATACAACAATAGATTAAAAGTAAGTAAGTATAAGCTGATTCAATAAAGAAACGAATCTAAAATGGCGGTTTAGTCATGTCCTCTCATTCTCACAATATTGTTATTAGTATTGTGCGAGTGAGAGGTTATGACTAAAACCATAATTTAAGATTCGTTTCTATATTGAAACAGCCTAATAATTAGCCACGAATATTTACAATCTTGAATTTGTTTTGCTATAACTCAGTAGCTATAGGTAAGCAAAGCTTGTGTTATGGGTACCACTTTACTAATATATCACTTTACAATTTTTTTTCTTCTAAATACCCAGTCCTGAGACAAATACTTGCAGAATTGTATCCACAAACTTCCTGCGTCTCAGCTGGGCCTTATACCACTACTCCACAGAGGTCATCATAAACATTAACATACGAAACTTACGAGTGTGACCTAATTTCTCAACTATCCCGAACCGAAACCTCAGTATTGCGCTGCACTGCAGTCATCAGCAGCCAAGCAATTCTACACGACACTTCCTGATTGTAGCAGTCTCATCGCTGTTTACAAACAAAACAAAATGAGGGAGCCACAATAAATAAACACTAGCAGGAACGTGCATGACTCACGCGCTAAAACGTAAGGAATTACTGTGTGTCCTGGCACAGGACACTCTATTTCGCGCAGATTACTCATGCCGTATAGTATACATGACGGTATTGGTACTAGAGATGAAACGAATGTCAAATTGCATTTTCACGATGAAAGTTTTACATAATTTAAAATATATTGTTTAAGTTTTATAGATTTTTTTACCAAATACACATCAATTATATTACTTACTTATTGCTAAAGTAATTATTTATAAGCAATCAAAATCCGTTTGCTGAATCACATAAAATATTCAAATTTGATAATTTAAATTATAAAATTGCTCGATTCATATTCAGAGGCCTCAATTCTGTTGGCAACAACCTAACTAACTTTAGCTGAAATTAGGCTTAGAACTGTCAAATGTCACTTTGGTATTCTGTTGTTACCAAGTAATCCTAATTTAATTATAACCAATTTAATTAAGCGTTCCTAATTTAGTTAGATGGTATCAACCGAATAAGTTTTACAAATGCTATGCAAAATATACTAACTAAAATATATTTTAGACAATGCCTAATTTTAGAAATGAACCAACCGAATTGCCACCTTTCATTGACATGGAAGCAAATCTATTAGTACCTATGGAAAAAGAGTGCCTGAAAGCCACAAAAACTCATGTAAAACTTTGTACTAGTTTTCTTTTTACTTAAGAGCAAATCATGACATTTGTCATATCTTGTGGTTTGTTGTTGTTGCTAAGTTATAGCTATTTATGCATAATGTGTGTTGCCATACTGTACGTCTTATCATTACATAGTATAAAACAAAGTCGCCTCCCGCTGTCTGTCTGTCCCGTTGTATGCTTAGATCTTTAAAACTATGCAACGGATTTTGATGCTGTTTTTTTTAATAGATAGAGTAATTCAAGAGGAAGGTTTATATGTATAAAACATGCATAATATAGTAGAGAAACACTGAAAATTTTAGAGGTTTCTTATGTGGTGTCGTAAATAAACACATTTTTTTGCGCTTACATTGCAAACGCTGGCTGAACCGTACGAGATAGGTCAAAATAATATACTACAGTATTGTACACCCTCAAAAGCTCTACAAAAAAGTCCGCGATGGTATATGGCTATCTCTTAGGGATAACCATTCTGTAGTATAATTAGTATCAGCATTGCACCCGTGCGAAGCCGGGGCGGGTCGCTAGTAATTGATTATAATAAAGGTTGTCTAGAAGAAATCGCTACCTTAGCGATGATAAGACATTCTACATAATTTTTCATAAGTACTTATATATTTAGTTGTGAAATTGTTATTTTTAGTTTCAAGGTTTATAATAAATAATTTTCAATGTTGACTACTTTATGAATGAATGAAAAATTTATTCATGCATATAGTATTTTCATCAATATAATTTTCGTTATATTATGCATTTTAATGTTTATAAACTAAAATAAAAATCTAACAAAATCTTGATTAAAAAACATATTGATTGATTGATTCTATTGAAAAAAGAAATTACAAGCTATTTGCTCGTATAAAATATAACAGCACAGGCCTAAAACATGTTTGAATTAAATAAAACGCTTGTTATTTAAATTTCAGTCCAGTTAGGTTCATATTGAGTACTTGTAATAAATAAAATATTATTTATTAAGAACTCAGTTAGTTCAAAACACAAATTTGGATATAATCCCTAATCAATATAGTAATATCTATCAGTATCATAGCAGGTATTAGGTTCATATGTGTATTAAAATATTCGCAAATGTTATTCCGAATAACTGTGAATGCAAAATACTCCTTACATCACTAATCGGCACCGGTAAAAGAAAATGTGGTTTGGTTTATACGACAAGCTGAAGCGATTATAATTTGTTAAGTACTTTGTTTCACTGAAAATATAATAACAATAATAGTCTAGGCAAAAGGGGCTATTCTACTCGCACGATTGGAATCGAACAGCAGAATAATTGTTGTAAATAAGAGAATATGCTCCTGGGTTTTATATAATTTTACGCTGGTTACAGAGAGTAGAATTGGTACCAGCATACGACAGGGGCTTGACGAGCACGAGCCAATTTCTTATGGGAAAACTACGTCATAGGACTGTGATAGTTCGTATAGACGAACTATCACAGACGAGACAACGATACGGATCTCTGTAAAGAAATGTTGCGTATGATGTTAAGAGAACGTCTTAACATCATACGCAACAGAAGGTCTGCTTTATGCGATAAGCTGAAACGACGATCGTAATATATAAGTTATGAGAAACACTGGTTTTTTACTCATGTATTATTTTGTCGATGAACACTAGTGCTAATCGCGAGTATGATAGGATCAAGCGAACTGCAGATCAAACTTACCCGGATGAAGATTCTCTAGTCTAGATGAATCGAAACAGTGTCAGTGCCTTGTCGACTGAATAATACGTGAGTGAAGTCCCATGTTTCTCAAAACATATCAGACAATTCACGAAAGTTTTGAAAGACGACAATGGTAGCAATTCGGTTGGGTCATTTCTAAAATTAGGAATTGTCTAAAATATATTTAGTTAGTCATAGCAGTTGTAAAACCTATTCGGTTGGTACCATCTAACTAGATTAGGAACGCTTAATTAAGATAAAATAAAATCAGGATAAGTTGGTAGCTGCAGAATACCAAAAGTTAATTTGACGTTTAGACTAACCTAATTTTATCTAAAATTAGTTAGGTTGGTGCCAACAGAATCGAGGCCATTGTCCTCTGAAAATGAATGAAACTATGGTATTCTGCTGTTTCCAACTTAACCTAATTTAATTTATCTAATTTAATTAAGCGTTCCTTATTTAGTTAGATGGTACCAACCGAATAGGTTTTACAAATGATATGACTAACTAAAATATATTTTAGACAATCCTAATTTTAGAAATGAACCAACCAAATTGCCACCATTATCTAATACCTTTAAGAGAGCAATTCTCTATGTATATATATATAATCTGAATCCCGGAAACGTCTCCAACGATTTTCATGAAATTTAGTATGCAGGGGGTTTCGGGGGGCGATAAATCGATCTAGCTAGGTTTATTTTTTAGAAAACGTAGTTTTTCCGCGTTTTCATACCAGAGCAAAGCTCAGTCATCCAGGTACTTCTATAACAAATTTCATGAAGATCCGTTCAGCAGTTTTGCATTAAAAAGGTAAGAAACAAACAGACTATAACAAGACGACAGATAGAGACACTTCATAATATTAGTTTGGAAAACATACATAACAAATGCGTCGCTTAAAATTGTTATTTTTTTATATATTGAAACAAATAACAAGTACATACCCAGTATTATGTTTTCAATAGCTTCAAAGGCATAAGACATACATACCCAGTATTATGTTTTCAATAGCTTCAAAAGCTAGGCACCGAACACTAACTTTAGTTCTCAAACATCGCAACTACACTGACCAGTCTCGCAATATTTTCAACGTGAATTTTGTATTCTAATTTCTGAACTGAAATAAAGATCAATTCGCATTACCCGCGTGATCGCAGGATATATAGCACGCGTCATAAAACACTCTGAATCACGCAGTATTACTGGTATTACTATATATCTGAGGACGGAAATAGATTCGATGCGAAAATGCACCACACATTTAGTAACTGGCTTGAAAACAAATTAGGGACACTACTCGTATACTATCGAGAAAAGCATGTTCGATTATGTGATGTGCAGCGGGTAGCTTGAGGTTTTCTCTTTTGAACGAGTCGATGTGCCAATAAGTTTCGACCACTTGTTTTTAAAAAGAAAGTTGAGGCACCTTACTTGGGCTTTTTTTGCTTTTAGAAAAAAAGACGGAGGTTCTCAATATGGCTGTTTTTTGGATGTACAGATGTAACTTAAAATCTCCGCAAATTTTTACGATTTTTTAAGCCTATGATGTAAAGTGGTGGTCATATAATTAAGTACGCTGATATAATGGGAAGATTTTTTTAAATAAAGACGCAAAACTAATTGCATGCAATTTTTTTTATTTCTCTCGGTATCGTAAAACTTTTCCATAATACCACTGTATCATTGATACACATGATTAGCTAAAAATAAATAGACAAACTTTTTACACTACTTCTAAACGTAGTATTCCTATTTACTGGCTGGTCACGTAATTAAGAACGCTAAATAGTTTATACCTTTATTCAAATTTAAATAGAGAACACTCAGTCGATTTGTTACTGTTTGTATTATTTTGGCGTCATTTAGTGCTGTAAAATATTAAAAGTGATTGCTTATTATGAAAAAACAATGGGAAAAAAATAAAAGTTGTAAAAATCTACAAACTTCGCCGGAAGAATTGGTCTTATAAAAAGATAGCCGACCATCTGCAATGTTCAAAAACTATGGTTTTCCCGCTGTAAAGCATTTCGCTACGTATCAACTACTTCGAATGTTCTACGTGTATCTAAACAGAGAAAAACAACTCCACGAGATGACCGAAACATCGTTCGTATGGCAAAACAAAATCCTTTTAAAGGGTCCAATGAGCTGAAAAATAATATTTTTGTGAAAACAACCCTTCAGCAATCTCAGCACGCACTATTCGAAGACGTTTGGTAGAAGAAAAATTGCACGGTAGGATAGCAAGAAAGGAACCCATGTTGAAACTTTGCCACAGACAAGCCAGGCTTGCATTTGCTTCTCGCAAAGTATGAAAACTGGACTGTGCGACATTGGAAAAATTTACTTTTTTCTGACGAAACGAAAATAAACAGAGTATGTTCTGATGGACGATATGTACGACGTTCGACCCTAAGTACACGAAAGTTACATTAAAGCACGGTGGTGGAAATGAGAAAATTTGGGAGTGCTTTTCTGGACATGGTGTTGGACCTGTAAAGTTGATAGAAGGTAACATGGATCAGTTCCAATACAAAAATATACTGGAAGAAACAATGGTACCTTATGCTGAAGACGTTCTACCGGTTATTTGGACATTCCAGCATGACAATGATACAAAGCACACTGCACGCACCGTATAGGGTTCTTACAGCGCAATCAGTTTCTGTCTTAGACTGACCAGCTAACAGCCCAGATCTAAACCCAATAGAGAATGTGGCATACGTACATATATGTAAGTATGTAATTATATAAATACACCACACCTACATGCCCCTTCTCTGTCTATTTATAGTCCAGTCCATCCAACGGTTGCCTGGTAGAGATCGCTATTAGCGATAAGGCCGCCCATTGTATTGCCTTAAATAAATTTAGTTTTTTGTTACTGTAATATTCTGTGTGGTAGTCAATAAAGTGTTTTCTATCTATCTATCTCTATTTCTCTTGCGAAATGTCAAAAATTAATCAATGCCTCGCCGGTGTAAATCAGTAATTAAAAGCCGTGGATATGCTATTAACTATTAATTTTAGTTAAAAATGTATTAAATTGATTTTTAATTTTTTTGCGCTACATATTATGTGATTTATTAACTATAAGGGTCATACAAAACAATTCCCGAGCAGTTTACAACTGTAAACTGCTACAACCACAACCACAACTGTACTTTCGAAGTGGTCCCATTTAGTAAATTTGGTGAGGAAATTCGAAACTGCTCAACGAATGAGAACAAATGCAAAATATAGTAAGAGAATACTTAATTGTTTACTTTTCAGCGTTCAACTAACTAGCTAGACAATGGACTTTGAAGAAACCCTACAGACCTCTTCAACGACAAACAGCTCATGTGTTGTAATTAAAACATTGTATTGAGGATTTCAGGCAATATCTTAATGCATACTTGTCAGTTGATCAGACCATGAGCTTTGAAGATACCCTGTGGAATTCTTCAACGACAAGTAGCTCAGGTATTGCAATTATGGCATTGCATTGGTGATCACAGGCAATAGCTGAATAGAAACTTGTCAGTTGATCATACCGTGGGCTTTGAATATACCTACCCTACGGAACGCATTGATGACAAAAATATCATGTATCATGTAGAGTATGTATTGTATTATTTTATATTTAAAAGTTAAGAAGTTTTCAGATTTTTTGTAAAAATCCCTACTAATATTATAAATGCGAAAGTAACTCTGTCTGTCTGTATGTCACGTATTCACGACTAAACCGCTGAACCAATTTTGATGAATTTTGGTATAGAGTTATTTAGAACCAGGAGAAGGACATAGGCTACTTTTTATATAGGTACCACGCGTGCGAAGCCGCGGGCAGCAACTAGTTACCCATGAACTTGTAATCAATCACCATCTTCTATGAGAACAAAATACGTTTTATTGCCATATCATCTATAAAAACGTTTCAATGATGCTTGTTCACTGTGAAGCCTTTGATAAAGATGGGACCTTGGAGAAAGATATAGGCTACTTTTTAAGTAGGTACCACGCGTGCAAAGCCGCGGGCAGCAGCTAGTGTATTATATAAGTAACAATATTATTACGTCTTGTGTATCGGTAATTTGTGTAGATATTTTCCCTTTTGAACGAGTTGGTTCGCCAATTAGTGCCGACAGCTTGTTGCAGAGAAAGTTGAGGCAACAGACACTTCTTAAGTATGCTATAAGTGCTGTATACTACTTCTCTACTTCTCTTTTCTTTTACAGATCGCGAGCGTGCGATTTTGAAAAGAGCGTTTTGGATCTTCATCAGTGTAGACTTAATGGAATAAATGCAACAAAAACGGCGGTATTTATTCAGTGCAGTCTGCTCCTGGCTGAAAATCATCTCAGGTTTTTACATGTTCATGTTTTTATAACGACAGAACTTTTGCCATACTATGCTAATGCAGTACATTATATGCTAATGTAATGTAATGCATTAATGTAATAAAATTATTACTGTCGCAGCGCGACATCGACTAAAGTAGAGAAATCGGTCTTTTGCATTACTAGAAACTAGTCCCATCACTAGTGGCGGCGCTAGTGTCGCCGCTGTCATACGAACGGCGCGGACGCCGTTTCCGTTTCCATTGACTCTCACGTAATGGCCGCGAGTGTGCGACATCGTAGTTTTATCTTTATATTTTAAACACATTTTTAAACTCTGAAGAACAGTAATAAATTCATTTATATAAAGTCAACCTGCATTCATATTGAAGAAGCCCAAACAATTACTCAGAATCAGAAAACTGTTGCAATGTGCCTACATACCATTCAAAAATAAAATCATCAATTAGTAAATTGATTAATTCAACGTGACAATACAAACAGTGTAGTCAACCAGTGACACTGCCCTCTAGCAGTGATTTGCATAAGTTGAGCTATCTGTATAGAGTATCTAGATAGCTCAACTTTTTCACATTTATTTTATATTATTCTGTACATCTCTGTAAATAAATTAGTAAATTGAATTCATTTTTATTTATAAAACAGTTTTAAGCTTTCTTCGAAATAATGCATGCATGAATCACTCACCAACTGGGTACATGTATTTGTCGAATCCAGCCATGTTTTTGACTCCTCCATACTCATCGAGATTGCGCACGTCGATAAATTCCCACGCATTCTGAAAATTGTAAACACGAATTTCAGAACCAATAAAATATAAACATGATTCAGCAACACAATAAGGAATAAATAAGAACAATTACAATAAATACAATGCATGAAAAACATAATATTAGGAACAGATACAGTGCAGGATACAATAAAATGTGGATTAACATGATACACATATATAATAGTATAACCGAAAATACATCATAAAGCATAATTTGAACATAACTACATACATATATAAATATAAGTGTTTCGTCTGGGTACGGACCGTATAGGAGCATTCGGGATATATAAAACGGTTATTTTTATGCTTGGACTTACGGGATCGACTTCTATCTGTAAAGGCGTTTGATATCTCGGATCGACCGGCCTCTGGGACACGTTTCCATTGAATTCCGTCGCAGACATCGGACTATTCGCCGCACTCAATCTATCGCAATAATTCTGATTGTAATCCTCTTTTCTAGAATTATTCGTGCTCGTGACAGAGGGACTTCGAGCTGGAGACAGTTTATCGTTTTCTCTATTCCAGTACTGATCCATATCGACGTGCCTCGGATTCATGTTGCCGATGTTGTAGTTGCCTATAGGAGAAAGCCTTCTTGGCGATGAGCTTTCGCTGAAAACGTGCGGACTGTTGACTTGCAGCGAGTCTTGTAGCAAGCCTTCGCCGGAGGGATAAGCGTGTTCCGATGGCACGGGCGAGCTCGAGGTTCGATTTATAGTGATCGACGATTTCCCAACCTCAGGGTACTCTGGCATCTTGAACTGTTGCGGGATTCTGACGGGTCCTATCCTGTTGTGCGCGTCGGGTTCATCTTTGAATATGGCAGCCGTTTTGGGGTGCGCTTCAGCGGCCATTTTGGTTTGCAGTTTACTCACTTGCGTCTCGACGTAGCTGCGGGGACGTGACGGCGAGTGAGATGCCGGCAGGGCCTCTACTTGCGACAGCGAGTGATCTGTGTCCGTAAGGCTGTCGCGTGTCTCGTACGTCCCGTACTCGTCCTCGAGACACTCGGACACGTCCTCCTCGCAATCGTCCGAGTTGATTGGCGTGTCTTCGCCAGGAAAGAATTCACAGAGACCTGACATTATTTCTACTACCTGAAATCACAAATTTACAGTTCATTTTATAGTCAACTAGCTTCTGCACGGGGTTTCGCACTCGTGGCACCTACACAATAAATTGGGCAACAACGTGCCGGAACAGACAGCGAAGGCTTCCGAAGTCATTAAGGATAAGAATGACTACATGGTCAGGTCCCAAACCAATTCAATACCATTTTAGTTAATTAATTAATAAAGGGATTAGCGAAGAGCTTTCATGATTTCCTAAAATTTACAAATTAAGATGTTACTCATAATCTAATAAATCCTATTCAAGTACACCCAAACAGCGGTTTAGCCGGTAGGAAACACTGGACACGAATCAAAAATGATGACTTCAAAGCTAAATATTTATCAAACGAATATCTAACGAAAAACTGTTCAAGAAACTTTTTCAAATCTTTAAAACACCTATCCAATGATACACGATCGCGTAGTAAAATAAAAAAAATTCAACCCCCATTTTACACGCAGAGTGCATATAGTAAAAACTTTGTAGGGGGTAACTAATCGTAGATATTACCATACAAATTTTCATCACAATAAGAGTATTGTGATGAAAATTTGCATGTTAATATCAAATAATAATAATAGTCTGGGTCTTGAGATCCAGAGATCTAATTAGGTGCGGACAGACAGACAGGGCGAAGCTAAAAGGATTACTTGTCAGAACCCTAATATTGTTTACATTAAACAGATGGACGAATAAGTAGGCTATATGCAATTCTAGGTCATAGACTACTCCCTATAATGTTAAAAATAATGATAATGCAAAATAATATAATGATGTTGATTATGTGATTATAAGATACAGGAATAAACGTGGCGCTTAAGCATGCTCTGTCATTTTTATTCTAATGTTAAGGAAAAGAGTTAGCAACACATTTAAACAATACCTATAGTCGGGTTAAACTCTCGCTGCAAACTCGGTCCTAAATTATCGGAACGAGACAGCAATATTGGTCTCTCTCTCGTACTTAGGAGAACGGCACGATCCTTTTGTTTAAGCGCAGATATGTGCATTATTGGAGTCGATAAGAACTATCGATATAAATATTTTTTACTTTGTTCACTGTCCCACTTTCGCTCTCTTTTTTAATCGTATCAACCGTTCTTACACTCACACCACATATTGATGCCGTAAGTTCACGAATGCGTGCAAAATTATGACTTCTTAATTTTTCTGGGTCTTTAATTTCCGTCAGAAACTTATACACATTATTTATAATTACGTGCTTGAGACAAAATATTCATTTCAACAGGCGTTATATTATTTTTGTAAAAACTCTCCATCATGACATGATGCGGTAAAAGTTCAAACAATGACTGATAAGAAAATAAAAAGGTACTTAGCGGTATTTATACCTGATTAGTGGTTGTCAACAACCCACAAGACAACTCTCCGACTACCTGATAGTGAGCTCTCCGACCGCGCAACCACCGGCTGCTCTCGCTGAGTCATTCTTTTTATCCATAACGTGCATGCGCCCGCGCCGAGTACTTTCAACACTAGTGTTAACATGATTTATGACCCAAGTTTGCAGCGAGAGTTTAGCGCGACTATAGAATGTGTTTATAAAATAGATCCTACATCTACACCAAATTTTATTCAAGTCCGTACAGCGAGATTGAGCCAGGTATTTGTATGTTTATATTAAATATACAAACACACAATTACACATTAAGTTTAACATTTCTAATATAACTTTCAGCTTTGGAATCTTATATTACGGCCTAAGTAACAAAGAGATACACAAATTTTCCGATTTGTAAGACTCAAACTGGTCTTAAGGTTAAACTATTGTTCAGATATCAGACACATTATTATAAACGAGTGTCTTGGTATAAAGTCCTGTTGCAAAGACACTCTAAACTAAACTACAAACTACCGTTAAACACTCTCTACAAGTCATAAGTAAATAACAAACATACCTTGGCCATGCTAGGTCTCTCTGCAGGTACTTTGTGCCAACATTGTGTCATCAGCTGCTCAATTGGCTCTGGGCAGCCCTCAATTGGGTTAGGTCTTTGACCTGGAATTTGGCACAGAATTAACAATTAATGTCTTTCAGCCCTTATTATTTATAAACCAAACTGGATCTTGGACTATTGGTTGATTTTCGATTTATTATTTGCTTCTAGTACACTGTTAACTTTTTTCTCCCTCTTTGGTTAAACTTTAAACAAATTTATTAACAATCTCCTTATTTTCAACCTGCTTTGTAAAATCTTCAGTTGCAACTAACAAAAGCTTTATGAGATCAGGTTATATAAAGTTTCATCTTAAATGACTCATCTGTGATTTCATTTTACTAAGAACTCCTCATCCCATAATTAGACATAACTGGTACTTATTGTTTTATGTTTTATTTCATGGTAACTTTATTTAATAGATGTACCTAATAGATTGGTATCTGAGCAGGTGACAATACAAAACGATATAGTATAATGCCGGACATTGCACACAGAATTATCTGTACTGGTCCCAAAGTAAGCAGAGCTTGAGTTATGAGTACCACATGACTGATAGTACTACTTCTATACATTTTTTTGTAAGACCGAGACAAATATTTGCAGATCATACAAACATTTGTCGAACCCGCTACTTTCTGCATATCAGCCGGACCCTAGGCCACTGCACCACAGAGATTGTTGTGTGTATAAACAATGTAGATGAATTATTTAAGGGCTCCGTAAACTACACCATTAAATACATGACTTATAATTATAGCTGTATTGGCACATGCAAAAATATACATCTACCCTGAATTTTAAATTCAAATATTTAGCTAACATAGTGTTTAAATATGCTTTGTCCTTGTCTTTTTAATCTCAATAGTAAAGATGGCAATTTCAATATTAAAATAATTAATATTTAAATAAACTCATTAGCAAAAGCTTGATTATAAGATATGATGACCCTTATTGTATAAATGAAATGAAACAGTGTCCACTAGACCCTTCTGTCAACGACCATCACCTTAACATGCCATGGCCAGACCGACAACAATATTTTGTAGGTGCCAAACCTATATACAGGGTTGATACTTTGTTAATATGTAAAGTCATAGTAATGTTAACTGGACTAAGAGTATGTTTTGTGTCTGATACACTCATAGCACATGAATGTTATGGATAATGTAGACACATTTCTAAAATATTAACTATGTTTAGCTTCAGCACAGTAAGTGTGACTGGTGTCTTAGCTTAGCGCCATGATCACGTATGTAGTGAGGTACCAGTTATGCGTCTAGATACCGTGAGAGTGTGTGTCGTAATCGTGATTGAGACTGTTGTGACTTTTTTAACAAGGTTGGTCACCACTATGGTTTACAGATAGCTTTCTTTTTTTTGTCATTTACCTACTTAAAATGTGTTTCATTGGAAACTACAAAAGACCAGTATACTAGTTGACTATGGAAGTAGCACTTGGGTTAATTATCTACAAAGGGTTTTCCGAGGCATTACTATTGTTTTTGATTAACACTTATTATAGTTAAATTTACCTGTATGCACAGCCCACATTATTCTAAATGCTGAACCACCTTCTTCAAAGGGTTTTCTTCGAGACAATACTTCCCAAAGTATGATCCCCCATGAAAATACATCACATTTTTCTGTGTATGTGGAACCCTCGAAAACCTGAAATTAATATAAAATAAATTCATTTATAATTTTATATAAGGTACCAGCTGCATGCTGCAGCTTCGCATGTGTGTTACCTAAATAAATAGCAGCTTATGTCCTTTCCCGATATGCAGTCATGAAAAAGTAACAAATTAAATCAAAACATTCTTTATTCAATGAAATCAAGAACCACTTTGAAATGTCTAACATGCGTGTGAATTTAGGCTCATCCTAACCCCAGCTCAAGAAGTATCCGGCAAGACAGACAGACAGACAGACAGATATATACAGATGTTTGAATTTATAATATTAGTATGGACTAGTTAAACAATACATTTATTTATAGAAATGTACAGATTATAAATAATTATCTAAAATACATGTAAACAATTTGAGCTATCTAAGGACCGTTAAAACCAATCTATAAATACAGAACTGGCTCCTATCTGACTATGAGTATTAGTATTGCTATTCTACATGTTTTAGGGATGCAGCCCTCTGGCTGTGATTTTGATCAGTTGAGTTATCCATCTATATCTGTTAATACAAAGATTTTATTTTTATTATATCTTTCTCAATAGGTAAGTAGTATATTAAATTATAATATACTTGTAAATTATATTACAGGTTTAGAGCTCAAATACACAATGGAATTTAAGATACTGATATTTATTGTGATTTATTGTAAAGTGTTTATCTACTGAAGTGATGGAAAAGTTGTTTTGATAATATGAAGTTTTATTAATTTATATTAACATGAAATAACTAAACATTCATAAGCAGTTTATTTGATATTTATATTGCAAGTCGACATAAACAAATTGATTGTCTACAATTTAAATTAAATGTTTCTATGTGAGAATTACTTTATTGCTTAATATATAAAAACAAACCTCAGGGGCCATCCAAGCTGCACTGCCTTTATTGTTTGTCATATAGGTGGCTTTATCTGCTGCCGTTCCAAAGTCACATATCTTGAGTCTCACTCCTCCTCCCACAAGTAAAAGGTTTGGTGGTTTTAAGTCCCTGTGTATTAATGGTTTTGGTTTCATTGAGTGAAGGTAGGCTACACCCTGAAAATTTGTTTAGGTTATTAACTTTCATGTATGTAAAATTTCATTGTTTGCTTTTGTATTCCATTACTAAATGCATGTTGCATGGACAGCAGGAGCATTTGAACAGGAGCTTTGAGTATTTTGAATGTGGAGTAATGTATATTTCGGATCTTCACTTATCGGATATTCACATTTACACAATAAATACCTGATAACTACTTAACTAATGTGGAGTATTTGTTGTAAACATACCTCAGCACACTGTCGCGCCCAGCTCATGGCATGAGCAGCTGTGTATTTAGGCTTAGGGCGGTTGTGCAGAACATTATACAAAGATCCTCCTTCAGCGTATTCCATCACAAGACACACATGAGCGCCTTGTGTACACGCTCCATAAAGCCTCACAATGTTGGGGTGTGATACCCGAGACAGTTGCCGCACTTCTATTGAAAACTCTCGCTTCTCTGCCTCAGAATTTATGTGTTTTACAGCGACAAACGTGTTTCGCCATACTCCCTTCCAAACCACACCAAAAGCTCCTTTTCCTACAACCTGGAGATAATACACATTCAATACTGATTTATCCAGCGCAGAATCTGTTAGACAGAAGTACTAGAAGTTCTCTATTTACCGATAGTTTCTGTATTTCACTGTAATCAATCTCCTCCACGAAAGTCTGCTGAACAGGCGAGTCTTGCACATTGGAAGCCATCGGTACACTCAATATCACATTATCAAAATGACTAGCTTTATTAAATAGTTGCTATTTCATATATCTTATCTAATTTACTAAATAAATACGCGTAAATGGTTGGTTATCTCAATTTGCTCCGCGAGTATTGTTTGGCAGAGAAAAGCAACTGCGACAAGGCAGCCATCTTTGAAACCAAATGTCATGAAGTTTGTAGGGATGTCCTACAACAATACTGTAACTATCACTCGATTCATTAAATAGTTCACCGGTTTACATGCAAATGAGGTCGATCATCAAATCAAAATTATATTGTAGGTCCACAGGGTGCAACGGTTTGAATTGCAAATCTGTTGTTTCGCTGGATCAACAAAATTTTTGTAAAATACGGACGATGTTATTTTGCATTAAATTGCACTGACGTGTTTTATCTCATTATTTATAATCAACTTTTCGAAAACAAAATTGGTGTTCGGAAAATCTTTGAAAATCAATTCATTAAACGAACAATATATAAATTTTAAATTATTTTAAAAGCTCATTTACAATAGTTACTCTAAATTGGTCTTTGTTGAATTCAAAATAAGTTTGTCCATTTTACGAAATTTTAATTATGTAGTCCGGCGAAGCAAGTATTAATGAAAACTATTCAAAAAGTTTTTATTTGATTGATTGACAACAGAATCACCAATAAAAAAAAAATCGGGTTGCACTCCGGGAGTGCCGACAGAAGTGAAAACTTATTTTGGCGCGTTAGAGTTTAGTAATAAATCACTTCAAAATCAGTAATTATGGCGTGCCAATCAAATACTGAACGAACACAGATGATGCAATATTTTTTGTTCAGAATGTAGATAATATTGTTACGAGCCGGGTACTGATAAATTATGAAACCGCTTGATTTTACCAAGTAATAACTTTAATTTCAAAGTTACCACACACTGAACTTAATCCACTGATTCTACTAGTTAACTTCTCAATAGAACACAATAAGAGTCACAACACTACAGCACAACTGATAACACTTCAAAACTATCGCACTTGTATCACTTGCTTAGCCGAAAATAGACTGCCTGCACCTGCAAACCACCGCCGTATTTATACGAGCGTCGAGTGCGTCGCGCAAAACCGCGACGCAACTCGAACGTTCGAGAACGAACCGGAACGCGCTTAAATGTTCGCTTGCAATAGAGAGATCTATATCTCGTAATAGAGAGATCTGTATCTCGTTCACTCATATGCATTCGATACGTGTACTTTGTAGTTTGCATCTACTCGATACCAGATGGCGTTGTAGGTGAATATTTAATGCGTCCGCCTGCCAACAGATGGAGCTATGTAACAACACTATCCCCTCCTAAGACATGCTCGTCCCGAGCATCGTTAGACCCGTAATATTGCGCTAGTCGATCCACATGGACAATCTTAGGCTTGCCTCGTAGCCCCTTTTTAATCCGGTACGTGACATCGTTGATCCTGTTCACAATTCCATATGGCCCGTCCCATTTTGCCTGCAGTTTAGGACACATCCCTTGATTGCGTACAGGGTTATGTAACCACACCAGTGATCCTTCACTAAAAGCCCAAGTGGTTTAATTTTCGGTCATATCGAGTCTTAATTTTTTCAGACATTTGTTGGCTGGATTGGCGAACTTGTTCGTGTACATCGTTCAATTTGTTGCGAAGGTCACTCGCGAAATGAAATGAAATGAAAAATATTTATTTGACACGACACACAAAAAGACTTAACGGTTAAGGTGGTAAATCAACATACATTATTAAAACTAAAAAAAAAACAAAAAAAAACGAGTACGTACGCCACAAAACTTGGTAGGTGACCGACCAGTATTAGGTAGCTATTTGCCACTTATGAAAATAGATTACGCACCTGCATAGTGGTAAAAATCATCATGTCGCGCCAAAAAGGGTCAGCTCAGCATAATGCCAATTAAGTAGTTTGAACCTACCTACTTAGCGCTGGTGTTATGCTAACCCCGTGCAGTAACGTCACGACGTCAGAGGCTCGCCCTTCTCTCGTTCAAAATTTTAAAAATATAGATACGAGAATAAATATATATAGATATTGATATTGTGCCTACGATTAGTAAAATTAAAATATAAAATATCTCTTTTATTCGGTTATTCATGCGTTTAAATATTAATAAAACATGAGTAAGTACATAAATAGAAAATATATGAATAAAAATAATATTATATTATAATATTATTGAGACTGAGGAGGAATACCTGTTATAAGGTCTGCTGGCAACCATAGTTCTCTTCCAAAGTTCGCCAAAGCTGGAGTGACACTTGTACTTTCGTGAACTGCACTTCGATATGACAGTAAAAACGGTTGAATGTGCTTGTCCCAATCGGTCTACTTGTTTCCCACTACTTTTGCTAGATATCTCTCCAGCGTTTGATTGAACCTTCTAACCTAGCCATCGGATTGTGGCCGATAACAGGTGGTTCTTGTCTTATAAGTACCCATCACTCAACATGTTCCCTGAAATATTTGGGACTCGAAATTCCTCCCTTGATCGCTGTGAATTTCCAAGGGTACTCCAAAACGACATAAGACCTCATAGACTAACTTATCGGCTACTGTCGATGCTTCTTGGTTTGGGATTGCAAAGACCTCCGGCCACTTAGTAAAATAATCCATAACAACCATGAAGTACTTGTTTCCATTTTCTGTGGTAGGGAATGGTCCCGCAATGTCCAAAGCTATCCGCTCCCATGGCGCTCCCACGTTATAAATCTTTAATGCACCTCTGCTGCGTGTATGGGGTCCATTCACTGCTGCGCAACTCGTGCAATTTCGGCACCAGTCTTCCACATCATCTCTGCAATGGATCCAGTAAAATCGCGCACGTATCTTCAACAGAGTTATCTTTACCCCCATATGCCCCCCGGAGCATCCTTCATGGTAGAGTTTAAGCACTTCAGATACTTTAGCCTTTGGAACAACCATTTGCAGATGACAGTGATCTCCGCGAGCATTTTCCCATTTACGGCATAATACTCCATCGTGGATAACCAGACTGTCCCATTGTGCCCAGTAGCTTTTTGTTGTTGTGCTCATTCCAGCCACATCACTCCATACAGGTTTAGAAGTTCCAGCCCTTATCCATTCGATGATTGCCTTAATATCTGAGTCATCCGTCTGCGCTCTCTGCAGGGTTTCCTTTCACTCATCACTTAGATCCGTGCTCAACATTCTGACGGGTACCACTTCTTTGGACTCTTGTTTTACACAATGTTTAAATTCTTCTGGACAAGGTCTTCTTGACAATGCATCCGCATTACCGTGAGATTTTCCACTGCGATGCTCAGTTTCATAGTCAAACTCCTAGCTGTTCAATCCACCTTGCCACTTGTCCTTCAGGATTTTTGAACTGTAGCAGCCATTTCAATGCAGCATGATCCGTGCGTAGATGAAATTTACGCCCCAGCAGATATTTACTGAAATGCTGCAAAGTTTTTACTACTGCCAATAGTTCCCTTCTTGTGACACAGTAGTTTCTTTCTGGTTTGGATAAAGTCACGATCATATCATATCACGATCTCTTGATCTCCTTTGCGCTGGGACAATACACCTCCAATACCAGTATTACTTGCGTCTGTGTCTACAATGAACTTGTTCTCGGTGTCAGGGAAACCAAGAATAGGTGTATCACACAGACGCAGTTTTAACTCTTGGAAGGCAATGTCACATTCTTCGTCCCAGCTGAACAGTCGTTTCTCCTCGGTGAGTTTATGCAAGGGCTTAGCAACATCAGCAAAGTTTCTCACAAACCGTCGGTAATAGGAACACAATCCTAGAAACGCTCGGACTTGTGTTTTATCCTATGGAATCGGCCAATCCTTAACAGCGACGATTTTCTCCGGATCAGTTTGCGCACCATCTTCTGAAATAACGTGCCCTAAGAAGCTTACTTGTCTGAAAAATGAGCACTTCTTCGGATTCGGACTCAATTTAAGATTGGCTGCACGAATTTTAGCTAGTACTCGTTCCAGATTTTGAAGTTGGTCTTCAAACGTACGTCCCACTATAACAATGTAATCTAAGTAGACAAGGCTGGCATCTCCAATTAATCCAGCTAGTACCATTTCCATCAACCTTTCAAAAGTTGCAGGGGCATTGCACAACCCGAACGGCATTACATTAAATTGCCACAGACCCTTTCCCGTAGAAAACGCCGTTTTCTCCTTATCTTTCGGGTCTATTTCAACCTGCCAGTAGCCGCTTTTTAAGTCTAGGGTTGTTAACCACTTCATCCCTGTCAATGTGTCCAGTGTGTCGTCAATCTTTGGAAGTGGATAACTATCTTTCTTTGTTACGTCATTAAGTCGACGATAATCCACACAAAAACGCAAGCTACCGTCCTTCTTCTTGACTAGTACCACAGGAGAGCACCAGGGATTGGAAGAAGGTTCTATCACTCCGTCTTTTACCATTCCCTAAATCATAGTTTCCACTTCCTTTTCTCTTGCGACAGGTAATCGTCTTGGTCGTTGACGAATCGGTGAATCGGTGAACTGTCTTTCTAATGTCAGCATCATTTGAAGAGAAAATATCGGCATATCGATGTAACATCTTCTCAGCCATTGCAACCTCCTCTTCAGCAAGATCTTTGCGACAATCTTTCAGCAATGATGACACATTGACGTCTAATTTATTGACACTGGATAATTCTTGACATCTTCGCATCCAGGTTACTTCTTCGCATTTGCCCATTAACATTCCCTTCTTAATGAGATGTTCCTCATTACTTGGGTTCAGTATTCGCACTGCTGAGATAGTAGATGCTTTTACTAGAGTCCGTGCCATAATCCATGGTAGGTCATTGTCCAACCTTTCTATCAATACACATCGATTTATCTCTGATGTTTGCAATAGGCGTACTTGTACCATGGTTTCTGACCTTGGAGGAAGCACAATTTCTTTTAGGCAGTAGACTTTTCCTGAGGATCCTCCTTCCATAAAGATTTCTTCTGTGCCACATTTTAGAATCCCTTGATTTACGTCGATCTCCGCGTGGTTTTCCTTATTTTCATCTCCACTTGCTTCTCGCCTTCAACGGATATGTGCTGGCCGGTTGCTGTCACGAGCTGAACTCTGTTACATTTGCGGTAAAAGTCCCCAAGAAAGGGATTCGCAAGTTGGGAACTCACTACTGTACAAGAAGCACCAGTATCCAAAGTCATTTTACAGGTAGTTCCATTAATTTGACCTTTAATGATCAGGCTGTTCCCATCGTGGGCTTGTGAAATCGAAACTATTGGTGCTTTATCAATATCCGCTAGCACCCGCCACGCAGTCCTGACGTTTCCCTGCTGCTGGGGAGCGGAAGTGCTCACCACCTGTCCTTGAGATCTGTCGTTACGCTTTTTGTTTCGTTTCGGGCAACTGGACCTCAGATGACCCTTTTCTCCACACCCATAACATTTCGGACTGAACTTTGGACGACCGTCGCAGCTGGACTCCTCCACTTCTCTGATGTGATGTGCTCGAGTGTCCATCCGTACAACTTCCACCTCCAAAGCATGGGCCAAGGCGTTCTTCAAAGACTCGTGATGGCCAAGTCTCAGAGTAGCTCTTGACTTCCAAGTCACGTATCCCATCGACGAATGCCTGAACCAAGTTCCCATCAATACGTGCAGATGATGATCGGAAAGCCTTCCGAACCAGCTTTTCTATTTCCAGGGCCCACTGCTGCAGGTTCTCCGAATTGCGCTGAGTCCTGTCATTTAATTGGGCGCGGAAAACATGTTCCAGATGTGCGTCACCATATCGAGATTCGAGTGCTTCCAGCAGCTGCTCATAACTGACGTTACTTCCCAGGGCCTCCAAAACACTAAGTGCTTGATCACGCAAGGCTAATGTTAGTGCAGTCATAGCCTGCGACTTCGTATATCCGTTTAGAACAGCTTCGAACTAAATTTTATAGGCGGACCACGAAGAACCTCCATCAAATGGTGGCACCTTAAATCCTCGCGCTGACGATGAAGAGACCACAGGAGCAATATCTTCAGATTTCAGCAGATCCACAGCTTTTTTTACACTTGCAATCTGGGTTTCTGCTTCAGAAATCCGGCTGTCATGGTGCTGGATTTGCTCCTTAACTTCCTGAAGCTCTTTGCCAATAGCTCCATGCAGGTCCTTTATAAGGCGAGTCTGTTCCTCCTGCCGACGAGCCTGTTCCTCTTGCCAGCATTTCTGTTCTTCCCGTTGCTGGCGAGTCTGTTCCTCCTGCCGGCGAGCCTCTTCTTCCCGTTGCTGGCGAGCTTGTTCTTCCTGCCGGTGAACCAGTTCCTCCTGCCAGCGTTTCTGTTCTTCCCGTTGCTGGCGAGCCTGTTCCTGAAGCATCGCCATTAAGGCAGCAAGGTCCCCTGCAGCAGGAGCCTGAGCCACAGCTGGTGATGGGACTCCCGATAACTCACCAGATGATTCCATCGTTGGCTGAAGAACCTGTCGAGATTCTACTGATAAATACTGATAAATTATGAAACCGCTTGATTTTACCAAATAATAACTTTAATTTCAAAGTTACCACACACTGAACTTAATCCACTGATTCTACTAGTTAACTTCTCAATAGAACACAATAAGAGTCACAACACTACAAGACAACTGATAACACTTCAAAACTATCGCACTTGTATCACTTGCTTAGCCGAAAATAGACTGCCTGCACCTGCAAACCACCGCCGTATTTATACGAGCGTCGAGTGCGTCGCGTAAAACCGCGACGCAACTCGAACGTTTGAACGCGGAACGGAACGCGCTCAAATGTTCGCTTGCAATAGAGAGATATTGCTATCTCGTTCACTCATATGCATTCGATACGTGTACTTTGTAGTTTGCATCTACTCGATACCAGATGGCGTTGTAGGTGAATATTTAATGCGTCTGCCTGCCAACAGATGGAGCTATGTATCGGGTGCAACAATATATCAAAGAACCTAACTCAGTAAACTTCTCCGTACAAAAGTAGACTAAACATGTGAATTAAAGTTTATAATCAAATGGGGCGAGCGCGGCAGCCGGCTGCGTCTCGCCCCAGACGGTAACGGTGTCGCGAATCCAGAGGTTTTACCTCATCTAAAAATATGCGTACCGCGCTAAAAGAAGTTTTCACTTCAATAATTATCAAAATCGGACTAGGTAGGTACTCTGTAAAAAGTTATGCGTGGTCATTTGGTGGTCATACGGGACTTGAGTACCCTCCTCCGTGTTTTCGTCGGTAAAAATAGGGTTTTAATTTTACAAATTAAAAATAAATAGATTTGAGCTATATGTACTGACTCGATTTGACAACATTTTCTGCAACGACGAGGTCCATCTTCATATAAACTTTATGTGAATCGCCAAAATTGACGATTTTGGGCAGAGAATAATCCAACATTGCTACACCAACGCTCTTTGCATACCTACATATTGATAAACACGGGCTTTACTCACGTATTATTTTGTCGATGGAGACACCGACACTGTTTCGATTCATCTAGAGAATCTTCATCAGGGTGAGCTTGATCCGCGGCCCCTCGTTGCCGCTCGAATTCACGGTTCGCACAGCTCTTTGCATAGCCCCAAGGTTACAGTTTGGGTCGCAATGTCGGCAAAGTGCATTAATGGACCTTACTTTTTCGAAGGCCATAGAGGCAGAGAAATTACGGTGAATTCGGCGCGCTATATTGAGATGATACGACATTTTTGGTCCAAGACAGAAAGTAGGCAATACAATCGCCTCTCGTGGTTCCAACAAGATGGAGCCACGGCGCATACGTACCACTAACAACTCGCTAGCAAGAGTTGTTTCCCGAAAAAGTAATTTCCCCGACGGAGTGACATTGAGTGGCCACCACAGAGCCCTGATTTAACCCCACTTGTTTTTTTTCCGTGTGGGGTTATCTTAAAAGTGACAACACAACGAGAACAATCCACAATATTGTCCCGCGGTTTACATTTTGGTGTCAATAAATAGAATAATTACAACAAGCACTTTTTTACTATTGTTCGAAAAAGTTGTATCGTTCTGAGACACACTGTATTATCCTATTATGCGCCAATCTATGTCAAGACCAGTTTCGGTTCGCTGGTAAAAAACGCCTTAGCCATTAGACCCTCCTATTGTATTGTATTATAAATAATAATACATTTTTAATTAAGTTAGTGCTCTAATATATAATTCTATAATTAACCCAATTTTATTAGGTGCATAGGCTGCTCCGATTGCTGGCCTGTTCTAGTTCTTCTAGCAGTGAATAAGCTTCGTAACATTTGTAGATCATTGCAAATTCTCTGGGCGTTTCATTCCTATGGTTAGTTGCATAAAGATCTGCACCCAGGCTCAGTAGAACACGAATCAAGTTACAGTTGTTACTCATAGCAGCAAAATGTAAAGGTTGTCGTCCACCTGGAGCATCTGGATCATTCACTCGAGCACCCTTCTCTACGAGAAGGCCAAGTATATTCTCTTCTTCTATCGTCGGAATACACATCATTACAAATTCTGAAATACAAGAGTAAAAGGGTAGGAATGTCTATGGTGCATTCCTATTTCCTCTTAGCAGATTGGTAATGGTAGGTATGTTGAATATAAGTGGTTTGGAATGGAAGAAAAGTCACTGGATGTAATAAGAGAATAATAATAATAATTAATAAATGGTAAAACTAGTAAAATTAATGCTTGGTGCAATGGTAGAAATGGTTAGCTTTGGTAATTGAGCACGCGGAGATCTCAAGTGGTCCGAGTTGGCGTACTGACGAAACCGTCAGATTTGGCGAAACTTGTGCGTGGTATGCATAGCGTTGCACAAATGCATAACGCTGATGTTTACGGATTACCTCGAACAACAAGCCACTTAGGTACCTGCTTATTTATGACGGACAGAAACAGATCTACAGAATTAAAACTATCAGTACCAAGTTTGAAGCTCAAGTTTGTTGAAAAATAGTAACATTCAAAGCGTTACAATCTAATGTACTCGTCATGGTTCTTCTTCTTCTTCTTATCATATTAGTTCTTTCGAGCCTGTTTGGTGAAAAGATTAAAGTGCACTTGGCAAATTTTCAACCATCAACCATATAGTTTCTACGACATGTCAGTTTCCACACGATGTATCCTTTCACCGTTTGAAAGTACCTACTGGTAAAGAGAACATACACTTTTTAAACAGATAAATACATTGGTGCACGACCGTATTTGAACCCACGACTTTAGCATCGGAAGGCGGGGTAACTACCACTAGGCAACCATTGCTCTAAATGATAGAAGTCTTCGAACTTACCTACTTACTTACTAAACTCGTCATGTGCACAGATCGAAGACTTCTTCTATTAGCCTTATTTTATTACTAGCACATGGTAGGGTAGGTAGGTATATCTCACGAGTATTAGTCAAAAAACTTACGCATAAATAACCCAATGTCCATTGGATCGGAGCGTGGTAGTAATCTCGCTCCGTGATCGAACAACAGATTCGCAACTCTCATTGATGGGCTGAAATTACGTAATTGGATTGGTTACAATGAAATGATTGCTGGTCCACAATTCTCACTTGCGATAGTTACCTACACCATTCAACGTATGAGTAGGTACCTACATAATTTATGAAACGTTTGATTGACATCAGTGTTTATCAAAGTGGCTTTTAATCCTACTTACTTATGATTGTCTGACTATTGTTAATATTCGGAGATGGACCATAGAGCAACATGAAAAGCTAATCAGAGCAGAGCTGCTTTCACCTAGTTTGGTTCATCTCATTTATGTTTTTGGACTTACCTAACGAGCCTAAGAGGCCTATTACATTATAACCGCGATATTTTTATGAAATGCCCATCTTTGGCGTTCTTATATAGAGAAACTGAAACTATTCGACAATTCTGACTTATTGTATGGCGGAGAATAGTTATTAATATAAAAATATGTATGTATTGGATATTTACATAAAAACTCCATACTTAATCATGAAACTACTAAAAACGTTCAGAACTAGCTGTAAATTTCTCCTTAATACATTGATATGATTAAGCAAAATTTTTAGTAGAATAAATGTTCAATCTTACGAAATATAACTCTATTTTAAATAATATGAATAATACATTATAAAACTTTAGATAAACGTAATTACAACTGCATAAAATAATACATAAATTACATAATGCCATGCGCCGGCCGCCGCTCGACCTCAGTACTGCGGCATTTTGTGATTGGCTTCTTATCAGTTATTTAGTTTGACTGGCTATGTATGATATACAACCATATTATAAGGGTAGGTATATAAACACTTTTTTTGCCTGTCTAAACTGTGTCAAAGGGCTCATTGCTTCACATGAAATATTAAAGTCGTACCTTCTCATCAAGCACAACGAAAGTGGGGTCATGCCTACATTATCTTTTACTTGGGAGTCCACACCAGCTTCAAGGAGGAGAATAATTGATCGCGCGTTTCCAGAACCTACTGCAAAGTGTAGTGCGTTTCTTCCTAGATAATCCCGGTGCTGGATATCAGTTCCTTTGCTATAAGGAAATTATGAAGTGAAAGTGAGCGAAGAAAGTGCCTGATTTAGAAAAAAATTAACATCAACATCAAATCAACTAAACCTTACATTTTGTCAGGCTAAACTTCTTCGAACTGAAGACAGGGCGCAATGGCGCTCATTAGGAGAGGCCTATGGTCCAGCAGTGGACTGCTATGGGCTGCTGATGATGATGATGATGATGATGAAATTTCTTTACATACGTTTACAATAATTAACCCATTCTGTGCGGTGCGACTGATGAGTGATGACCCCTCTAGAACCTTCCTTATAAATATGAATGTCTAGGCAGGTGGTTTATTCTTTATAACCTATACCGTACCTCAAAATTTCTTCAAGCTTTTCATAATCCCCCAATTCAGCTGCTTCCAAGAAAGGATTCTCCTCATGAAGGAATTCCACGGCCTGCTTCAGTTTTTTGATTCTTACTGCTGTATTTCTGTTGTTAGCAGCTGATGATCCTGCATCAGCTTCGCCGTCGTAAGAACGCAAAGAGCAGCTTGACCCAAAGCTTACAGAACTTAGAGAAGCAGGATAGGAAGGCATGTGTGCGTCTAGAGAAGACTCTGAGATCTCTGTTTGGCAGACAATAAATAAATACATTATATGCATGAAACCAATTATTTAACTTATCAAAAATACGCGAATAGTTATTAATTTTTAAAGAGAGGATAAATTTGTATGTACTTATATGTTCTTACCTATTCTCTTAAACTAAGAGAAACCTATATAATAGTATGCTAATAAAAATAAAATAAGTAATAAGCAAAACAAAATTTACTCCAGTGGCTCTACACCACTAATAATAAATAATTATGCACATTCACAACATGGAAACTTGTGACACTATAAATTTGCCTACTCAGGCTCTTCTTCTTTTTTAGCTTCCAGAGCCAGTTGACTTGTCTTCAATGGAAATGAACTGAACTGTTTGCCTTCAATAATCGTTTCCATTTTTGGCACGTCTTCCAAAATAGATGACTTCTTTTTCGTGGATGTCAACGTACCCTCCATTTCCAGGTGTAATTTTTTAATTTGAAGGTAAGACATAACAATCGACTCTTTGTCAATATCATCCTTCTCCTCTAATGGTATTTCATTTTCACTTTGAAGATTAATTTCAACAATTTGCACTTCATCAGCAGATTCAGACTCGGGTAGTTGATGTTGAATAATGTTTTCGCTAATATCTTGGCTGGTTGAAGGAATTCCTATGGGAATAACACGAATTTTGTTATGTTTTTTCAATGCAGTTCCTTTTTTATTTTCAATAAGCAGTTCTTGAGAACTGGGATTGCTAAGGCAGCTGGAGTCCACGATGACGAACATCGGTTCTTTATCTTTGGGCTCAAAGCCTTTGGTCGATGATGAACATTGCAACCCGATGTCATCTTCACTGCAAAGAATATATGTCTTAAAAGCGCTGAAGTAATTCCTCACTGATGATAGCCGGTCCTGTAAGTGGCCGGTCTCGTTTTCTCTGCAACTAATGAATTTGTTTGTTTGGAACGTTTATTCGTTGGAGCATAGCACTTGGGTTTGATCAGATTATACCTTGTGTACGTGACTGTTTGCGATTCGCGTTCAGAGCGAAGGCTCTGTTGAACACTAACAAGATTCACTATATGATTTGGCACAATTTGTCCGGAGTAAAGGTACCCGATCATTGATACCAATAAGTCTTTAAACATTCGCCTCGCAAACATTTGTGTATAAGTGAACAACCAATAAAATGATTCATACGTCGACCGTGTCGAGGCTTGGCCATCATCCAGCCTACTTCTGCTTTCGGATGATGCAGCTGCTTCTTTCCTGGTTAGCTCGTCTGAGTTTTTTATACTTAAACTATTATTTTTCTTTTCATTCAGCATCGCTTAAATTAAGGAGTAGGTAATAATATTAATAATTCTTGGATTTTGACAAATCAATGACATCAGTTTTGATATTTTTTTAAACATTTAAAAAAGTTTAATTACTACTTTGATAGTTACCTATTTACCTAAAGAAAATCACTGACGAAAAAAAACGCGAATAATACATTTTATAAGTTATGTTTATTACCTACTAGTTTATTACAGCGAGTATATTAATTTACACTGTGTATTTAGGTTAAATGCTAACAAAGATAGCTTTAAATAATAATTAGCACTGAGAAGTTTAACTTCACATCTGGGTAAGTAATAGACAATAATTGATAGTAATGTTGTAACAGGTAGTTGCCTAGTTCAACTAATTAAATAGTTATTAACAAACATTTATTTAATGTACCTAGATAAGTAGTACCTACCTACTAACTTAATAATAAAAAAGGAACAAAAGAGAAAAAACAGTAAAACAGGTCAGTTTTTAGTTAAAACGCCCGTCAAAACTACTTGTTTAAAGATTTAGGCCAAGAGAGAAATAAAAAAATTATAAAATATGGAACGCTCTACTCGTACATCTTAGTGATAATTTAATAATACCTTTATCCCTATGTCTAGTAGATATTCGCTACGAACCGCGAACTAAATGCACGACAATCTCCTCCTCGTCTACATGCATGCCAACAATTTAGCACCCATCCGTCTATCAATGAGGTTTTCTAAGTGGCTGGAAGAAACAAACTGGTCGAAATCAGTCACAGAATTCGAATGCATGCCGATTTTTAAAAGACCGATTTAGAGTATAAGCCGTCGGTACACAGGGATATCTTGTTCTTGGACTCGTGGAGCTGACCTCAGCAACTCAGCTAGCGTGTACAAGTCGTCGCGAGGGCGGTAGTTTGCCTGATTCATCATCCCATCCGAGCGCTTTCGTGCTACCATAAATCTCTTCATCTTATTCGCGTATTGTCTTTTGCGGCGAGCCTCTTCATACCTCTGAGCCAGTTCATTAGGATTGGGGGCGACTTGGTACATGTCTGGGTACGGGTGGTTCATGGGAAGCGGTGACATGCGGTTCTGTTCCGAGAAATACGAGTGATGGGGGTAGTCACGTTCCCTTGGAGCAATGACAACTGGTTCGTTGTACCAAATTTCGCCGTTCTCGTCAACTTCCGGTTGCTCCTCTTCAGGGTTGGCACGTCCATAATATCGATCAGCCGTCCACTGGTTAGCATTCCACTCTTGCTTCCTGCGCTCTTGAGCTTCCCATAGGTTAAGAAGAGCTCGGACGTCGGCGGCACTGAGTCCAGAATCTCGTTTGCGACGTTCGGAGATGGGCCTGCGGAAATCAAATTGTGTTGTAAGTGTGTTGTTTACCTACTTAAATTGTATATTTCATAAGTGTAGATATCTGGTTGTAGATTAACCTGAAGTTTTTTTTGTTTCCGGAGTTCTTGGTTGCAGTCTTGGCAGAAGCTGCTGCGCCGCCCACCTTTGTTCCACTGCCGCGCTTACGGCGGTGGGCGTCGCGATCGTGAGTCACTGCATCGACCGGCGAGAGATCGTGTTCCTCAGACCTAAAAAGAACAACAGTAATCATTAAATATTATGAATCAAATAAAAGTACTAAACAGGTAGAAATTAATTACAAGACCACACTTACTTCAGGCTTTTTTTGCCAGAACCTTTGGTCGCTACCTTAGTAGCGGCACCGGCACCTCCGATTTTTGTACTTCCTCGCTTGCGCCGGCGTGAATCGTAGCCAGTTGACAAAGCCTCCATTGCAGGGGGCTCACCGTACAGCTCTGGCCTCATGATCAAGTTATCAAGTTCGCCATTCGACTGACGAGAGTCAAAAGACTGGTCCACAGGCTGGTCATAGCCTTCCGAGTTTCCTGAAAATACAACTAGTTTCAGAAGTTAGCAAAGCTGTACCCATTGGATACGTATTAAGGGTGAGGCTTTATTACCTTCTTCGCTGAGAGCTAACGGGTATGGTTCCAAATCATTTTTGTCGCTCTTGTTCAGGAAAAGGGACTGAGTATCATCTTTTGTTTGGTCCCAGTTTTCCGGCAGTTCGCCAATTGGACCACCATCTAATAAAATTGTGTTTAATTACAAAATGGTTATGGGCAATAATGAACATTGGCCAATTGAACAAATGGTTAAAATAATCCCCTATGATTGATCTTTCAAAACATAGGTACTTAGTTTAAAAGTTGATTGTCCATTGAGTGTGATGCCCGTTTTTTTTATTATAGATAGACCTACGTTTGCCCACGATCTCGCCTGATGGTAAGCGACGATGCGGCCGACGATGGGGCCCGCAGGTCTAGAAAACATCTATTTACTCTTGACTTGAAGGGATCTAGACCCAGGTTGTAGTTTATATTAAAGACAGACAACGCTAATGTATTCAAATCGTTGGCTGAACGCATTATAAAATGTGGAAGCAAAGCACTGGTGGTAGACTGACAAGGTATTAATGGTACTGAGCGGTACCTTCTAGTTGTCCAGTTGTGCAAAGGATCGCAGGTACCTATTGGTATGGTAGGTAGGTATACAACTATTTCTTAAAAGCAACTGAGTGGATTGTAGGTACCTAACCCCAATCAAATCAATAGTCATGTCTATTGTCACGTTGGCGTAGTTATCCAGAGAAGGGGTGCTGCGCCGCTAGTATGCGCAGATGAGATACCTGTTGCTAAAAATAGAACGCACCCCGGCGGCGGTGGTGGCTACCAATCGATAATCGAAAACAGCGTACATTTGTATCAAATAGAGATACACAACACTAATAATAATATCTCGAACTTTGATTCGAATATTGAATATCGAAGAGTTGATGTTAAGTCATCAAACAAAAGTAGATCTCGATGCCAAAAAAAATAAAACAAAACAATTTTATCAACGCAGATAAAAGTTCAATCTACAATCAATCTTAGTAAGTAGGTAGGTTATCGCGGATGAACAATAAAATTAAATGTCAGTTTTCAAGTAGAAAGAATGCTTACCAAGAAAGCAAAAAGTACATTGTATAGCAAAATAAGTACCTACTCTAACTAAAGTAGATTACATTTACGAAGCTGTGCTTTTAATAATATTATATTCTGACTTACCTCGGCTGTTTGGCGTAGGCAGCGCATTGCTGACGATCAGAACCGCGGCGACCGCGGTCAAACTTATTATAATCATCACGAGTGTTCAATTAATGATTAACAATTAGGTACCAGAAGGGTTGGGTCAAGGAGCAAACGACTGCGAGGGGACCGCAGGCAGGAGCGAGTGCCGTACAAGCGCCCAAGATGGAGAGAATACCCAGTGCTTCTGTCGATAATTTCGCGACATGCGCAGTGGATTTCACAGGGGTGGACTGACTGTAATTGTGTACGAAAAATTAGCTTTTTACAAATCTAGGTACCTAATTTGTTTATTGATTTCAAAAAATAATTACCTATTCAGCGAATAAGTACAAAATAATGAGATGCAGAAGATTTCGGGGCAAAAGAAGATTTCCGGGGGCCAAATGTTTTTTATCAGTTTTAATAACTATGGACACTTGTTTAAAATGCGTCTAGAGGTCGTGTTCGATTTCAGAACAAAAACAGGTTTTTTTAGTATAAATGGCATAATGTAGGAAAATATTATAAATAACGGCGCGGCGGGGCGAAAATATGCACTATACCTACAGAGTGAAGCTACGATGGTGACATTAGATGAATATAATATACATCCAGATTCGTGTTTTTTAATTTAAAAAAAAATTGCAATGATATTTTATTGATAGAAAACTCAGAAAAACTAGTATGTGAAACACTGTTGCGCCCTCTAACCGGCCCCGTGTCCCGCGCTGCCCCGTCGCGTAGCTGCCTTGCTACGGTAGCGCTGACGTAGAGGTTGATTTTAATTTTGTGTCTCTGTATCATTTTGTTTGAAAATCGAAATTCTAATTTTGGATTTCAGTTGATGTTATATGTAATGATTAAATACTTACTGAAAAAAAGCTCTACCCGAGTATTAATTTAATGTCAACATAATAGCTCTACGTTTTATAATACACCGACATTTATAAATAAAATCACAAAACATGGGGCAATCTGCATACCGTTACAATTAAAATGTTTTCGACGAATCTACATAGCTACGATAATCGACTAATACGATTATCTATATATTAATACGTGAAGCAAAAACTTTGTACCCCTTTTTGCTAAAATTGCGCGGACGGAGGAGTATGAAATTTCGCACAGTTATAGCAAATATTTTTTTCAAATTATGCATAAAAAATATAAATTTCGACCAGTGGGCGACCACTAGTTCATAATAATATGACAATAATCGTGCTATTCTTAGTTGCATCGTGTCGATTCGTTTTCAACGATGGAACGACCGACACGATTCAAAGTGGTCCAGCAGGCCTAGACAAAGTAACATTCTATTAGCGATGTCGCTAGTAGAAAAGTACAATAATGTATGGGATTGATATAAGCTATCGAAATGTCACGTGATCTATTGTTATCGAATAGAAAATTTGTAGACAATGTAAACATCTTTCGATTCCATGAAACGAATCGACAATAACGAACATTGACTTCCATACAAATGCGTAGCCAAATGTCGCTTTTGACAATCGTTATCGCTTAGTTTTCGATTCTACTGATGGAAAACATAGCGAATGCCAAAACCCTGTAGAAAATGAAACAAAATGGAGATATTTAGGGGGAAGTGGGGCAGATTGATACACCAAAATTTAAAGTTCCATAAAATGTGTATAAACAGAATTTTTTCAAAAATGTTGCATTATACGTTTAGCTAAATAATTAAATATTATAATGTAAACGTTAAAAATTGTTTAAGTCATCAAAGAAAATAAATAATTGATGTTTAGTAAAAAACGGCTTTTGTATCAATCTGCCCCACTAGCGGGGTACTTTTATACACCACGTGGGGCACTTTCATACAGGGTGGAAAACCTATGAAAATGGTCAAATTAAAACACTTTTACATTGATTCTACTTGTTTGTTGTGATGAGATCATAATCAACCTTATAATTACATATGTAATTAAACATTTCTTAGCAGTTTTTAATTCTTTTACTTTCTGTTTTCTTAATTTTTCTTTTCGTTTTTTTCTTTTTCATCATGAAGTATCTGAAGCCTATTCTTTTCTGGTGTATCGGTATAAACTCTAGATTTTCCTTTATAACATACTTGATTTTCGTATGGATAATACGCTTAAAGTTACTTCAGGTGTTGTGGACTTGATATTCTCTTCATCTATTTTACTTCTATTGTCTTTGACTTGTACGTGCGCACCATTTTCTAATGACAACAAATTAATGGGGCACCTAATACAGAGTCGGGGCACAATGATACACATCAATGTGCCCCGCACTTTGTTGCATCAAAGTGCCCCAAATGACATTTTTCAAATTTTAAATTATCATATTAAAAGTAACTTTGATTTTAAGTAAAATTAACAAAAATCATAATAATTGATTGTTTAACTTTACCTTTGGTATATAAGGATCCTCGTTAGATGTTATCGAAGAGCGTCGAAACACTTTCATATATCGCGTAAGAATTTACTTATGAGTGCTCAACACTTGTCGAGATGCCCAAGGCCGCTCGTTGACAGACGGTCGGTGTGGTTACAATAGATGCCTTCGGAAGTTTTTCCGAACGTTTTAGAGTTGGCGCAACTCAAATCTATTTACTCATTTATTAGAAAAGGCTAGTGTATCAATGTGCCCCTTGTATCAATGCAACCCACCTCCCCCTAATCAGTTGTATTAATCGCTTTTTCCTACCGCGCCGATTACATAAATAAATATAGTGATCCTTGTGATTGTATTGAGTAAAAACATATTTGTATTTGAAGTAAAGTTTAGATATGGTTTAGGTATGTTTCTAGAATGATGTATACTGTTAGTATTGCAAGTTAGTTAGTTTCAGTAACCTAAATACGGCCCTGCCGGCCAGTGACGTCCAAGCCTACTAGGTTCAACCGGCCCTTCATAAAATTAGTCTTATTGAGTGGAAGATGAGACGAAATGGAAACGGCGTCGCGTCGCCGGTACCTACCCTGACATTATTATACTTATCTACCGCACCTAGCTTTCAGTTACTATAGGTATGGTACCTACGATTTTAAGCGCAAATTAATGTTCCATCACCACAAGTCTCTTATATTTAATAGAAATAGAAGATAAATAGGTACCTACCCTACTTATTTAACCCTCTATTTTATAACCAGGCACATGATTAAGTCTGGTCTGTACATGTAATTTAAACGTTAAGACGACTCCCTGATCAATGATCTTGACGCGCATTCGCAGCGCTCGAATCGCGATTTTTTTATCAAAAAACATTCATACAAGGAATTCTCAAAAAAGTTCAACGGGTAATATTTTACGACGTAAGCTGCAAGGTTAAACGACGTCAACTTTAGAAGATGATGATTATTGAATATAAATAAATAAATAAATAAGTCCCGGACATTTCCCACTGTATCATCTGGCCCCAAAGTAAGCACAGCTCGTGTTATTGTAGTATTTGTGTGGTACCCACAAGACTGATATACTTACTACTTACTTATATACTTTTTTTATAAAAACATACATATTAGGCGGGAATCGAACCCGCAACCTTCTGCGTCTCAGCCGGACCTAAGCCCACTGTGCCACAGAGGTTAATAAATATTATATTAGATTGTGATATTTCAGACATTACTTATTTCATAATTAAAAAGTAACGATTACTTAACGAGGAAGTAGGAGGCAAAATATAGAAAATACATAGCATCGTCTTAATGAATAAAGATAGGAACAGATTTATTCAATACGATAGCTAATGTGTGATTATAGGATGTATCCTAAGTATTTAGAATGATGTGATGAGTTCATAAGTAGGATTTTAGGAAAAGTAGACTGTAAACATATGAATTAAGGTTTTTAATCAAACGGGCGCGGTAGCCGGCTACCGATCGGGGTTTCGGAAAGTATCGCGCGATTGGCGCGGTAGCCGGCTACCGCTTAGTGTTTGTTGGGGTTAGGTCATAATATGTATTTTGGTTACCTGTACTTACCTGTTTCTTTGGCTGGTCAAACCGTCTTGTTACCTTTGACATGTTGTGTTAACTGTGGTTAAATGGTTTCTGGATATTTACGCTGTTTTTTTTACTAATCATCGGTATGATAATAAATTAAGAGTTGCAAGATGCGTTTCCTTTTCCCTGGTAATCCTAGTGATAGTACCATTACTAGGGGTACAGTAATGGTAGTGTTGAGGCATAATTGTATGGTAAACGTATTCTATTGAAGGTCAGGCGAGTTACACCTTAGTAGGTTCCTTTCAAAGTCAAAGTCAAAAGATACTTTATTCAATACAATCACAAGGATCACTTTGAAACGTCTTACATACTAGGTGAATTTTGGTGCCATTTCTTCCTTACCCAAGCCCGAGAAGAACCGGCGAGAAACTCGTTCTGTTCCTAGCACTTTTTTGCATGATCTATAACTAATACAAGAGAGTTTATACATTTCAAATGTGTCTGTTAACTATCTAAAGGCAGAGCGACATGAGGCCATGCATTCTTATCAATAATATAGTCATTTATATTATAATACGCTTTCTTGAAAAGACTACCGTTTATGTATGCTTTAAATTTCTTAATAGGTAGTTTAGTTGCATTTTCAGGAAGCTTGTTAAAGAAGCGCACCATGTTCCCCACAAAGGACTTAGATATTTACTTTACCTACTTACAGAGGTACCTATTATAATCGTAGTCCTTATGGCTTTATTTTACGGTTTCCTCTCTTATTATTTAGAGATAAAACTCCCTACTTCGAAATGGAAAACCTACATAACTTACATTTCACAAAGATAAAAACTAATTTCAACTTCACCACAAGTTGATAGAGGCAATCAAAGTTTCACAGACTTCGCTTCAGCTCGTTTCAAATCCATACCAAAACGCGGTGCGTCGTCATCGTTATTTATAGAATAGGTAGGTATAGGTACCTACTTAGGTAGGTACCTACCTAAGAAGTAAAACATTATTAGCAGGTACCTAAACCCATCGAACAATCGGTCAGGACTAATTCTGGATACGGAGTTCATCGCTACCAGCAAACTAGGGTCATCATCACCAGGCCACTGCATCAAAGTAATCGTGAGCATCTGCAATGCTGCATAGACTTCCCATTGGCAGCTGTAGCCGCAACCCACATGTTTGCTTTGCTGCGCTGATAACCTATTCATTATGACCATTTCAATGAGCCCAAACACGATACCTCTGCTGTAAGGTGGCGAGGAGTTAGGATCCTGCAGCATCAGGTCAAAGATGTCATGTTCTTACAATATCATAGAAGTAACAGGATACTTAATATCGAATCGATTAGACATGTGGAAGTTACTCACATCCCTTCAAAAACTAAAAAAGACCTGATGATCTTTAAATGGCTGAACAGATTTGTTTGAATCATTGGTTTGAATAATAACAATTTCGGTAAAAAAAATCACTCAAAACGGGATATTTACCATGATAATCATGATATGTGAGTATTACTGCTTCCCGATAGTTTATCTCGTGATCATGGCGCATGTACCTAGGTACCTAACTGAAAAAAAGTGCCGAAGTCAAATCAAATCAAATCAAAAGCATACTATATGGGGATTGTAGACCCCTTCACAAAAAATATTAAATATGAAGTAGCAAGTGTGTAGTGTGTAAAGTGTGAGTGTGTTCGTCAATGAGTATGTGTGTGTACGTGTGTGTGGGTGTGTGTGTGTGTGTGTGTGTGTGTGCGTGTAGAGTGAGGGTGAGTTTAAAGGTGTATAGCAGTTGTAAATGAGTTAGTAATAGGTATGTGTGTGCAAGGGGTACAGTGACATGTGTTAACTCATTTGGTGTTTATTCCGTGTTCATTCCGAAATCTTAAGAAGATTTTAAGTGTCATCATAAGACAGGGACGAAAAATTTTTATTTAAAAAAAAAAGCGTGGCGTGCATGGTGTCAATAGTTATAAATATTTCATTGACAGATATGAGAAGAAGGATTATCAATTCGATAATATCTTAAAAAGCACCCCACGCTTTTTTTTAAATAAAACATTTTTTCTTACTTACATTTATGAAAATTTAATTCTATTTTTTAGTTTGGTTTTCTGTATAAAGCGTGTTTTTTAGTTTTCTTAAACTATTACTTATTTTCTACTTTTTAGTTTTAGGATAATAGTTTTTTTTTTCTAATTATTGCATTGTCATCGGTCTTTGACAGGTTTGCAAAATTTGAATGAAATCTGGCCGCTTAAAGTGGGTCAAAATCGCGTCCTTAGGAGTCGGTTACAAACATACAAACATACATACAAGTGAAGCTAATATAAAGCGTATAAAATCCGGTTTTGAGTGAAAATCATGTTCAAAACCATGATGGTTTTAAACACTTTCGGTCAAGTCACCATTCAAAAAAAAAAAAAATTGGTTTACCTACCCGTTTGGAAACTACGATGTTACATACAGACATACGTATACGTGTAAACAGATACACACATAAAAATAGCGTTTGTGGCATAGTAAAAAATTCACCTACGTGTTGAAGGGAACCCCCCTTAAGGAATACAGTAGATGAAATACAGGACCTGGGTGTTTTACAGGACTCTAAGCTGTCCTTTGACAAACACATCGACAATGTATCCATCATAGCAAATAAAGCACTAGGTTTTGTCATGAGAGTTAGCTCACAGTTCTCCTGTATAAAGGTAGTAAAATTTCCCTATGTGCGTAGCATCCTCGAGTACTGTTCTCAGGTGTGGAACCCACAGTACGATAGGTATTTATATAAAAAGAAAGGAGTGCATCCTACGTCGATTATAAGATTTTTACAATATACCTAAGTGTAAGTTCCATGATGTTGACTACGCCGCTAGGTGTCTCTCTAGTAGTGGTACCACAAACATGTTGCCACTACTAAGTAGAGAGACGTAACATAGCTGATATAACCTTCCTTATTAACATAGCGCAAAGTGAAATCGACTCCGCACAACTACTTCAAAATTTTAAATTGAAAATCCCAAGCAGATCACTTAGACTTCCATGTCCCCTAGCAGTGCCATTTAGTTCAACTAATTATGTATAGACAAAATTCATACTTTAGCAGAGTATTAATCGCATATAACAACTTGGCTGACATTCCTGAACTTGACCTTTTCAACAGTAAACCACCCAAAATAAAAAAAAAACATGTGTACAATTCACACGTGGCAGAAGTGAAACCTTCAAACATTTTACAACCACGAATATAAGAAACACTGTATAATGCGTCCTATCTCATTTTCTCCCACGTTAAATCTTATGAATTTATGTGTCTGTCTCTTTTTCGTTTCATCGACTTTCAAATCACAACGATGCTAAAGAAGTTTTCACTTCAAAAATGTCTTAGCGGAACGCTGGTTTAGCATGTCTTCCTAAATCTTCTTACGATAATTTTGTTATTTTCTTTTTAGCTGATATTTTATTTTATTTAGATGTACCTAAACAATTGCATATTCTTTTTTTTGTTTAAGTCATACTTATTTTGTTTTTTTTATGTACTTACCTACCTACCTAAGCAAGCTTTTTGGACTCGATATGCGAAAACTATATATTAGTCTATAGTTATATATTTAGTTCATAGTTATTAGTATTAAGAGACTGTTTTCATAAGAAAATAAAATTAAATACCTAGCTGACTTATCATATCTGAATCAGTATCTGAATGGGTGACTATCATCTGAGCGCTTCCGCGTTTGGAGGCACATAAAGCTCCCGGTTTCGATTTTTGAAACATTGTTGGGCCACTGACTCGCATGAAATTAGTAATCAACAACCCTAAAACGCATCACGTAGGTATTAACCAACGCCAACGCATAATCAAGTAATCACTCCGGTAGAGGGTTTCGGTTTATAGCCGGGACTCGGGACACAATGGGAGTCGTAACGACGAGCATCCGACCACTTACTGCACAAAGACATAATAGAATGCTCTGATTCAGACGACGCGTCCTGTACCTAAGTAAAGTGTTGGTGCTCCTTTGTGTGTGCAGGCGTTTGGTACTAATAATAGTAATTATATCTCAATGAACAAGTTATTAACTTACGTAGGTAATACAAACTTAAGACGTGGATTTCAGTCAACGCCGGGCCTGTATAAAAAAGCGCTTGCGTTATGAGATGGCTTCTACAAAGACGGAGGACTTGGCACATGACCAAGATACCTACGCAGAGAAAAGAGCAGGTCTTTGACTAGAAGTGGGACGGTATAGGGAAGGCTAATTAAAATAATAACTTACGTAGTACGTACAAAGTATGCACAGCCATATCACATAAGACACGAGACAAAAGACATAGTTAGCTAGTAGGTAATGTAGTTACTACCAAGGACTTTCTTTCCGAGTGTATCTACTAAGTAGGTAGGTAGGTACTTAAATATTTACATATCTATGTACCTTTAGTTTTATTCTACTCTAGCTTTATCAGATAAAGGTCATAGGTTTCCGAGTCTCAGTATTGATGTGACTTGTTCAATAAATTGAACAAGCGCGTGATGGCACTCACACAGTGAAGACTTCCGAAGGCAGTAGGTAAGTAAAAAAATTACTAATGGTCCTTAACCAATTCAATACCATCTAGTTAGAATTCAAACTGCTGAAATATGGTATAGAACTATCATATTTTTTTTAAGATTTACAAATCAGACTGTTACTTATAATCTAATAGCCTTAATAGCCGTGATAATGTTCCTTCTAATTTCAGCATATGCAGCACAATTTCAGGTACAATTTTGAAAACTTGGCGGTACCAAACAGCGATTTAGCCGGTATGTGGGGATGACACTGGGTTCTTTCTTCTTTCTTCAAAAATGACAACTTCAAATCTTAATATTTATGAAATGAATATCTTTATCGAAAAACTGAACCATGAACATACATAGGTATAAATAAATAAATATTGGTGGACAAAGCACAGAATACCATCTAGCCCTAAACTAAGCATAGCTTGTAATATGGTGCCCAAATGACTTATGATACTTTATAACACCCAGATACAAACACCATGTTCATCACACATAATGTAGGTATGACTTGGGAGGAAATCGAATCGCCAACCTACAACGCAGTACGCAGAGCTACCTACCAACTGAGCTGACAGGCCAGTCAAAAATATAGTCTTTGAGGAAGAGCTCTAGAGCGCTGATACTATCAAAACATTGGTTTCTACTCACAGCTTTCAGCTATTGATGAATTGGTACCTATTGCGGAAGGTTGACGTTGATTGTAACACTAAAAAATGTGAACTACATACAACTATCTAAGTAAATGAAACAACGATGTTCTCTAAAATATTACCAATTTAATATAAGACATTACAACCAAACATGAAACTAAAGTATGAATGAAGTACTTATTGATAATTCTTAAATATTAAAAACACAATTATTTTTTTAAGTTCAAGCTATACAACCTACATACTCAGTTATAGAGCTACGTCTTTCGAATATCCCCAATACTTTATGCTACAAAGTACATAACCTGTGATAATTAAAGTAGTACATTATGTACCTACTTACTTTATAAATGTAGGTAAGTATCTAAGAATATATAAAACAATTTGCTTCAGTATGCATACCTACATAACAATATAAAAATGCTATATTGTAAATAAAATTAATCTATTTCTTAGCTTGTACTGGTTTAAAGTCAATATTTTTTCTTTAATTTAGTTTAGTATTTAGAATCTAACCCTAATTAATTGCTTAGTCTATTTCCTTTAGGGTCCATTTTCCAGAAAAAAGCCCAAGCTTGAATAATTAAGAGAAGCTTCAGCATAGATTTTTAAAGTCTTAATCAAATTCTGGAAAAAGGGGACCACACAAAAGTTACATAATTATTAATACTAATAATTTAGCAGAAACTTGTAGAATTATTGCTTTTTCTTACTCTTTTTATTAGCTTTAGTACTGACAACTTTCTTGCGTTTCTTTCTACTCGGTTCACTCTCAGAGCTAGAACTACTCGTGCTACTGCTACTACAACTAGAACTAGAACTAGAACTTGTAGATGAATCACTGCTACTGCTTGAGGTAGATACTTTTTTCTTTCTCCGTTTAAGTGGTCTCTTTTTATGTTCATCATCGCTGGAAGAGCTGGAGTCACTGCTGGAACTAGAATCTGTGGAGTCACTTGACGATGATGTTGAATGTTTACGCTTTCTTTTCTGAACAATTTTCTTAGATTGTTTATCATTTTTAGAAACCTTTTCTTTTTTCTTACTAATTATTGATGAAGGCTCTTTGCTTTTAAGTTTCTTGCTTGTTGATTTGCAACTGTCTTTAGATTCTTTCTCGTGGTGTTTATGTTTTGATGACTTTTCTTTGTCATCTGTATTTAATTCTTTCTTGCTGGAATCACCACTCTTCTTTATTGGTTTTGTTGATTCTACTTTTGAAGCATGTTTTTGAGACTTGTCCTTTTCTTGGGGTTTGTTGTTTTTACTCCTACTGTCTTTATCATTTTGGGATAACACTCCCCTTGATTTTTCAGATTTTGATGTACTCAACCCTCTGTCGGCTTGTAAATATTTGTCATTCAATTTTCTTTCATCTTCATTATCTATTGAAGAATCATTTGTTGCTCTGTCTTTAATAGAACCACTTGAACTTTCTCTATGGGCTCGTAAAGGCTTTTCTTCATGTTTTTCTAGTCTAGATATTTCAGTTTCTATTTTATTCTTTCTTTGATCTTGTGATCTCTCAATTCTGGTACTGCTGGTACTTCTAGACCGACTAGCACTTTTGTTTCCATAGTGTTTTTCTGAACTAGTTACTTCCAAAATATTGTTTCGGTCTTTTTTCTGGTTATGTACTCTCTCAATCAAGGACCTTTTTTCAGTCTCAGAGTCAGTGTCTATATGTTTTTGTGAAGATGTATCCTCCAGTCTTTCTTGGTTAGATATTCTATTTTTTTCTTGTCTTTGATTTAAACTTTCAGTAGGGGACTGGCTTCTAGATTTGCTTGAAGTTTTGACTTGATGTACTTGTAAAAATGTATTTTTAAATTGATCTTGTCTAAAAGTTTTATCATCATCTTTTTCATCAATTATCTCATCATTTGATCTACTTGGGCTTATAACTGGATTTTCTTTTCCTTCTGAAATCTTTCCCTGAGGTCTTTCTGTTAAAGACTTCTCACTTGTTTGTTTTGTATCCGTCTTCAGAATTGAATGATCCCCAGTAGAAGACATACTTCTAGATCTGCTTACTATATTCCTTTGATCTACAGTTGTTTCCTGAGGTTTTTCCTGTCTAGTTGTCTTTACTTCTATATCCTTTCTCTGATCATTTAATTTTTTAGTACGAGATCTGCTATTGCTTCTTGATCTGCTTGCATTGGGTTTTGGTACTTTTTCAATTGTATTTCTGCCTTTTCTTGAATCATGAGACCTTCCAGTACGAGACTTGCTATGTCTGCGGTCATGTGATGATTTATCGTGAGTTCTTTCATGTCTAGATAGTTTATCACTTGCCTTTCTATCCCGTCTATGATCCCGGGACTTTTCAGCTTGAGATCTACTTTTGCTTCTATCCTTTCGACTTCTGGAAGTTTTTGGTGATCTCCTTGTTCTACTCTTGCTTCTTTTCCTTCGTTCTCTGTCTCTTTCTCTGCTTCTACTTCTTTGCCGCTTAGAATGTTTCCCCCTACTTCTATTACTATCTTCATCATGCTGCTTATTGGTTCTACCATTTTTATTTTCACCTCCATTATTGTTATGTATAATGTCCTTGTTTGGTTTTCCTTGAAAGTTCAAATCATTATCTTCATTGAAATATTGCACCCCTCTACCCTTCCCTAAGTATCTCATTTTAGATACAGACTGTGAGAAGTCAACATGAATGCGTCGGTCATCAATAAGTACATTGTCCATTTTGAAGTATGCTTCTTCACAAGATTTCTTATCAGAGAATTCCACAAATGCATACTGCAATGAATCACCTGTCTTTTTATCTCTTATGACTTCACAACCAACAATTGTCCCAAATCTGCTGAATATAATCTCCAAGTCTTCATCTGTGGTTACAGGATTTAGCTTACAAACAAAGAGTACATTTTCAGGAGGGGCAATTTCAGCATCTGGTAAATCCCCAACAATTTCTAAAATAGTAGCTCTAGCTTTTGCTTCTTTTTCTTCAATCATTTCCTGTACTTCAGCCGCTGACTTTCCTTGAGCTTCATCAATGTCTTCATCGGGTGCAATTCTGCCACCTTTGAGGCGTTCAGGGCTTGGAGATGGTGACCTTGATGGTGCACGCATTCCAGGTGGATCATTGAATGGATCTTCAAGAACAACAGTGTGTGTTATCCTTACGTCTCGGTAAGGTCTGTGTTTCTCATCGCAAATAACATCATTTAGCATTCGGAGCACATCATGGCCCTCGGTCACTTCCCCAATGACACAATGTATGCTGTCTAGCGAGTCTAAATCTGGGGCAAGGGTAAAGAAAAACTGTGAGCCAACCATCATGTCCCCGGTGCATACCATTGAAAGCGTTCCGGTGTTTGTATGGCGGATTTTCGGAAGCTTTTCGCCTGAAAAGAAGCGCTTCTCGGGACCTTCAAGAACACCGAAAACAGACTCACCATTTGTTCCGTCCCCAGTGGGATCGCCAGTCTGAGCTATGAACCCACTCCTGATTGAGTGAAAGAGGTTGAAATTATAATATTTCATCTTGCATAGCTTCAGAAAGTTCAAGCATGTTACAGGACGCTGCTGCAAGAACAGATCCACGGTGATATCACCCAGAGTAGTTTCAATCACGACAGACATTATGGTTTTCTTCAATTATTCAAGCTGTAAACATCATAATTTACAAGTTCTTTCACTTTTCGCTTCGAAATTTAAAGCCAACAAACCAAATTATTTTGAGTTGTTTGACATTTTCTTGACAGAACTAAAATAACCTCAAAAACGTAGACAGAGGTTTCTCTGTCTACTTTTTTTTTTTTTTTTTCTTCGCTCATATGAGCAGGCTAAAGTCTAGAGACCATACTGCCTTGTCTTGCGTAAAATAATTTCATCCGTTTCAAGGGTAAATTTTATGTCTTTCGTAAGTTTCATAAACAATGTTTACGTATTCATCAAAATACTTTGATACATCTGAAGGGTTTTTTTTTTTTATTGAATAAGTATTTTATTTTGCTAATAATATTATAAAATAGTTACGTACATATTTATTATTGTATATAAGAGTTTTTTTTTTGTTGGTTTCCCATTTTTTGTTATTTTTTTTTTAATAATTAATTACTATAATATTCTTTTACATTTATAATTATATTATCTATGTACATTTTGCACATGTTTATATATCTATTAAAATACTAAATAAAAACTTATACAACTCTATATAGGTTGACTCATTCTTAAGTAGCTCCAGAATGCAACGCGGGACCAAATCAGGCTCACCATAAATTTGGAGGAGTCCATCTATCAGTACAAGGCGCTGAATACTGAATGATGGACAATCAAAAAATATATGATTTAATGATTGAACTTCTCGTGACTGACAATGCTCACAATCAGAAGATTCAACCAGCTTTAAGCGATAGAGATGATAGTTCAAACGACAGTGACCAAAGCGCATTCGACAGATTGTAGAATAAAATTTTCTATTTAAGAAAATCTTACTCTTACAAAACCACGGTATAGAATCAATCTGGACATCGAGAGTTGCATACCAGGAACCTTTATTTTCGACTTGCGTATAGTGATACGAATGTCTTCCCCATGCATGACACATCCGTTGTTTTAGGAGACTTACAACGTCTGTGTATGGTAACAAGACATCTGCATCACCACCGCTTTCAATATTAGATGATATGGTATTTGAAAACTTAACTATCGTATTAGCTAGATAATCTGCTTTTTCATTTCCTTCAACACCTTTATGTGAAGGCACCCACACGAAGCTAACATTAATATTCAAGTCTAACAACTCCACCCATAGCTGTTTTATTAAGTAAATGATGTAATTAGTGTCAGCATGCAATTTGTTATTTGCCAGGTTTTTTAGAACACTCATGCTGTCACTAACAACAACCCATTTATTGTGTCCCAAGTTACGACTTTTAATATGTTTCAAAGCGCTCAAGATTGCAACAGCTTCAGCTGTGAAAATACTAGCGAATTTATCCATTTTATGACCAACACCAATATTCAAAGACGATTCAAATATGGCAAAAGACACAGCGTTATCGTTTTTGGCTCCATCCGTATAGACAAACTTGTGATCTGTCCATTCAGACAGCATTGTGCACACTTCTTCTTTACTTGACAAAGCATTATCAATAACTACATTAATTTCTGGGAATTTACTATTAAAAGATCCTTCATAGCAAGGTAAGGTATGATTTGCCTGATATATATTTAAATTTTGAAGAAATTGTTTAAAACTCTGAAAGCCCTGAAGCATAAAAAAAGATTTAAAAACCCCTTGGGCTCCGGACAGATTAGTCAAAAGACTATTGCCAGAAACACAATGAAGTTTTAATATAAACCTTTCTTTTAGGTAATTCAAACGAATATTAATTGGTGGAAGCCTGCATTCAATCTGCATAGCATTGATAGGAGTACTCCTAAATGCCCCTGTGATTAAACGCAAACATTTATTTTGAAATATATTCATTCTATTTACAATTTTTACATCGGCAGCATAACAAACGAAGCCATATTCAAAATGACTACGAACTAAAGATTTGTACAATGTTAATAAAACCTTTGGATCTGCTCCCCAATAAGAGCCTGACAAAGACTTTATTACATTGTGAGCTTTTTGAGCTTTGCAAATGATTTGTTTAGAGTAATTATTCCAGGATAAATTATGGGAGAATAATACTCCCAAGAACTTAACTTCAAGAGACACTGGCAAAGGTGCATTTTTATAATAAATCGCTGGCAAGTTATTAGATTTTTTCCCAAAAACCACTACCTTAGACTTCGACGAATTAACATCAAGATCTAAATAAGAAAAGTATTTTTCAAGTTTTGTCAATGCGTCATTGACAATTTCAGCTACAGGAGCTAAATCTGCTCCCGACGCATAAACAACCAAATCATCTGCAAATTGAAGATTTTTAACATGTGAACCTAATAATATATTTAAACGAAATATATACAAAATGAAAATTAAGGGTGACAGAATGCCACCCTGAGATACACCGACAGAAGAATATCTTGGACCATAGAGATGTTTATTGTATTTTACAAAAACTTCTCGATCTGAGAAAAAACATTGGATCCAATTTATAATTTTTTCAGGAATGCCTAGTAATAGCAGTTCTTGACAAAGAATTTCAATATTGACGCTATTAAAAGCGCCTGAAATGTCAAAGAAAACGGCGACAAGATGATTGTTTGCAGCCAAGGAATGACATATATCAAGTTGTAATTGACAAATACTCTCCCGAGCAGAACGATTTCTACGAAAACCGAACTGATTGGAAGGTAAAAGTTTGTGATGTTCTACATAAAATTCCAAACGTTGCTTTAGCAATTGCTCAAAAATTTTACCGACACATGAAGTGAGCGCAATAGGACGATAAGATTCAGGGCATAATTTGGGTTTATTGGGTTTCAAAATTGGTACTAAACAGTCAGTTTTCCAATTGTGAGGTACTATATTATTTTGCCAAAGTAAATTTAAAATTTGGAGAAAAATTGTCAAACAGTTTCTATTCATTTTCTTAAAGATTATAAATGGAACTCCATCAAGACCAAAAGCAGTATCCCTCCTAGAGAAAATGGCAGAAGTTAATTCACTATATGAAAAAGAGTCTACAAGAAAGCTATTATTAGAATTTAAATTATTTGATTTAAGTGTTTTCGATTTAGGTAGTACAAAATCAGGAGTATATTTGGATAAAAAATCACAAATCCATGAGTCGTCTTCATATTGAATAGGTTTATAGTAAGATTTATTAAATTTACGCATGAACTTCCATACAACGGTTAATGGAGTGCATCGATTGAAAGTTTCACAAAGAGAGACCCAGCTTTTTTGTCGTTCTATTTTTATTGTAAGTTTCTTATGAGCTCGCAGTCTCTTGAACTCCAAATAGCTTTCTTCTGTTGGATTGAATTTAAAATTTAAATATGCTTCTTTGGATTTCAAAACAGCTGCTGAACATTTTTCATTCCACCAAGGCAGATAAGGTTTTTTACCAGGTTTATTTACACATGACTGTTGACTGTCAGTGTCAGTGACATTGACAACAGAAGAATTTCTGCTTACAATAGACCTATCAACGGCCGTACTTTACAAAAATCTAAATAAGAATCTTGCGGACATTCAGTATCCACTATAAAATCAACCAACATTTTATCCATGCAACTACTAAACATTTTCCAATCTGTAAGTTTGTAATTTGGATAGATTGGTAAATGTCTCAAATTATGACAACTAGGATCCGAACCAGTGATATTGTTATTCAATAAAACTTTAATTATTACAGGAAGATGATAGCTTGTGCCGACTGGGCTATCATAAACAGACCAGTCACAATGTAGCGCCAATGATGGCGAAACCAACGACAAATCTAATGCGTTCGGACGCCAGGACAACGAACCAATCGTCGTTGGTAGACCATCATTTAACAAAACTAAGTTATTGTCGTCAATCACTTCCAAAACATCTCTACCACGAGGAGAGTCAGAACTGCAACCCCAGGAGGTATGATGTGCATTGAAGTCTCCTGCAAATATGAATGGACCAGGAATAGACTTGATTAGTGCGTCAAATTTGCTTTTACTAAAGGCTGGACTACAGTTTGTTGGGCTATAAAAACTGACTATGCTCATAACTTTCTTATTAATTGTTACTTTAATGCAAATATTTTGTAGTGAGTCATCAAAAAACGTGTTGACTTTAGAATATGCGATACTATTGTGAATTAGAATAGCTACACCATTATGATTGTTTCCACAATCATTACGTTCAATGTTATAATGTTTTATTTTGAATGTTTGGTATGGTTTAAACCATGTTTCAGAAATAATTGCAATATGAATGTTATTTGAATAAAGGAAGTTTGTAAATATATGTTTGTTACTGTTTAGACTTTGTGCATTCCATTGAATAATATTTAAAAAATCCATTATGATGTTGGAGGTAACTTGTTACTTAGAGTTTTTTTTAAGGTATCTCTAATAGAGCCTGAATTTATGGGGACATCTTTGTTTGTTATAATTTTAGTGATTGTTTCTATTAAAATATTAATAAAAACTTCAGACTTCATGAGATTATTAACCTGTACATCAAGTGTCCTAGCTGACAGTGCTGGGAAAGACTTGAGAGTCGAAAAGTTCTGAGTATGTGGCAGATCGAGATTTTATTTGATTTTCTTCTACCTTCTGCTTTTTAATAGGGCAAGCAGCAGATATTGCGATGTGATTGCCACCGCAGTTCGAGCATTTTGCATCTTTAGTTTCAGTACTACAGCTTTTGAAGTTATGCGTGCCAGAGCAGATGCTGCAGACCTCTGTGTTGCGACAAAACTTAGCAATGTGGCCGTACCGCATACACTTTAAGCACTGTTTTACAGGGGGTATGTATGTTTTCACTTCATGTCGCCAAGAGTCCAAGTATACATATTCGGGGAGCTGAGTCGACGCGAATGTAACAGCAACCGCTTGGGTTGGCTGGAACGAGACACTACCCTCACCTCGCACCCTACGCATAAATCTTCTGACCTGTATTATATTTTTGGAGCTGCCAATAAGCGAAAAAATTTGCTTATTTGACATCTCAGTAGGAACAGATGTCAGAACACCTGTTACCTCCGTGTCGCCTGCTGGGATGGTGGCTTTTAGCGATAGCTGTTCCAGTAGTTTTTTATTTTGTATAAAAACATTGGCGTTGTTAGATAGGTCAAATGTTATTCCTATCTTGTACCTATTTATTGATCTCAGATGTAAAACTCCAGAGACGCAATGTTCACGCAATGCTTTGGAAAGTTTTAAGCGGTCACGGTCATTAAAAGCAACACCGTCATCAGTGTGCGTCAGGAATACGATGAATCCGTCCGACTTGTTGGAATTATCCGGGTATTTTCGTATGTATCCTTGAACTTTATAAATCTCATACCTGTCCTTTTCCTTACTGTTTTTTTTGACCCCTTGTGGAGATTCGACCGAGTCGGAGTCTGAGGTCGACCCTTCCGACCGGTCTTCATCCGGAGGTGGAGGCTGCTCACACCTCTTCCTCTTTTTCCCCATGGCTTACCGGTACCAGTACTAGCTTTGTATTTTATTTACAACGAAAAAGATTATATATTTACAGAATTACAATTAAATTACAAAAAGATTTCGAGAGTTCGCGCCTTTCCACTTTCGAGGTTCCCGCCTTTCCTTCAAAAAAATCGTGAAGTCTTTCTCTGTCTACGCTCAAAAACAATGTTGAGTGAATTAGAGTTGTAGAGAATGGGATGATGTTTGTATTCCGATTTTGTTTTACCGGTTTTTTGTACGATTATTATAATCGACTTTAAATAATTTAAAAAGCTGTATCACAAATTATTTTTAGGCACCGAGATGTTTGCTTTTAGGTAGGTGTAAAATATATTTGATAAAGTAATTGGCATCCATATATTTTAAATTAATGATTAATGCGCAAAATGGGTCAGTTTTATATGGGAGTTTCTAACTTTACTTGAATACACTGCCCTCTATGTGTTGTGTGTTGAAACAAAACCTTTCTTAGTAGCGCAATGCCAAAGATTTCGTGTTGATATTTTATTTGTTAGATGTCTCTTATAAAAATTTCGTTAGCTGACAAAGTTTCTTATATAATAATAATACCGGATATTTCACACAGCATCATCTGGCCCCAAAGTAAGCAAAGCTTGTGTTATGGGTACCACATGACTGATATACTTTTTTTTTTGTAAATATATACTCGGGTCTGGGTATTTTTATGCCTACATAAAAATACCCAGACCCGAGACAAATACTTGCAGATCATACAAAATTTGTCCCGCGGCGGGAATCGAACCCGAAACCTTTTGCGTTTCAGCCGGACCTAAGCCCACTGCGCCACAAAGGTCGTTATGATTCTGTTGCTACAATAATACTTGATATTTTATTAAGATGTAGACGAAATAAATCGTTAGCTGGAGAAGTTTCTCATGGTTCTTTTGCTACAATAATAGATACTTGTCTTATCATCACTTTGTCTTATCACAATCTACGTAGGTAATTAGTTTTTGGACGGTCGTCTCAGACTGTTATCCCTCTAAAAACTGAGTGAATAGAGATCTGCGATATCTACAAACACACAATCACACAAAAAATTGATAGCGAGACTAGTTATTTTATAATAGTATCTAGTAGGCAGGTAGGTGTATTTACCTGCTTGCTTAGTTGAAACAATATTTTGAAATATAGAGCTCGCGTCGGCCTACCTACTATACTCACGTTTCTAGAAAATCTAATAAGGGCCGTTTTACTCACCCTTCTTCCGCCCTCGCCCTAATAAAGTGAGTATTGAAAATTTACCAACCATTCTTCGAAAAATAAGGTTAGCCCTGTATGGAAGGATCACTTTTAAACTGCTGATGGAACATAAACCTTACTGCGCCGTGATACCGTGATTTTAAAATTGATTTGAACTTATTCTTGGTGCTGGCTACGCTCGCATGAAGTAATAAAGCCTGGTGGGATATTTTATGAAACAAACATTCAGATATTACCTACACCCTTGTTTGAACACTTTAAACGCAAGCTGTTCATTTATGATAAATAAATGACTTACGAGATTCGTCAAGTCGACCGTCACTAAGTTAACACACCGTATGGCTTGTCCGTGAATATTACTGTTAAAACTGTGTTCAAACTTGTGTTTACTACATGTGCTATATATCACTGTGTAGTTGACTGTGTAACGTTCCTGTTGGTGTTTTCACCGTTAAAAACCATCAAGAAAATAGTGAGTAATAAGCATAAACATTTTTTAATTTGCTGGTGCATTTCACAAAACCCTGACCTAGGGCAACTCGCGGCTCGCTCGCTGTGACGTAATCAGCGCATACCGACCGGCTAAGTGCACTGATTTTTACCTGCATATTAGCGTGCGATAATCTACGTAGCATCAGTTACTGGATACCTACTGTATTACTGTTCTGTGACAACATGAATACTTGTGATGGATGCCGAACGCCAATCCTCACCAAAGATTATATGAACTGTCATGGTTGTAAGCAGAAATATGACCTACAATGTGCTGATTTATCACCTAAACGTTATAGAAAGCTAACTCAAGATGGCAGGCTAAAATGGAGATGCTTAGAATGTAAGTGCAAGCAACCTAAAGTTGGAAATACCAACACCCCTGTACGTACGGCTCTACAGCCAAAACAAGATGAAGACATAGCTTTAGAGACGTCGCCTGAGAGTAGTAATGTGACGTTACGAAAAAAGCCGGAGTCGTCGCAGTCTGCAGTTTATGTAACCGAAAACTCATTAAGAGATATTTGGAAAAACGAGATGAGACAGGAAATGCAGGCTATGCTTGAGGCCACAATAAAAAAGACTATATCAAGTCAACTTGCTGCCATAAATAGTCAATGCACTGGTTTCCAGGAGTCTATTACATACGTCAGCACGCAGTACGAGGAGTTGAGAAAAGAAATCACTGATCTCAAGAAAATGCTAAGCAGCACCTCGTCCGAGTTGAAGTGTCTTAAGGAAGAAAATAAGAACCTGAAGGAAAATTTAAGTCTCTGTCTAACTCACGTCAAGGACTTGGAAGCTGAAAACCTTAGACAGCAGCAATGGGTCCGAATGCAGAATATCGAGATCACCGGTATCCCCGAGGAGAAAGATGAGATGACGACAGACCTAGTGTTAAAAGTAACACAACACATTGGTGTTGCCCTTGAGCCGTCTGACGTAGAGTTTGCTCACCGTGTGCAACCGCGGCGTGCTGAAAGTGTAGCTAGGGCGCGCCCAGTAGTCGTCCGTCTCAGACAGCGCGCAGTGAAAGACCAGATTATAGCCGCCGCGCGTAAACATCGTAACATTACCGCCTACGATGTGGGAATTGGATGTGGGTCTTCAAAAATATTTGTTAATGAACACCTTACAAAAGACAACAAGCAACTTTTGAGTTCAAGTAAGTTGAAAGCTAGAGAAGTCAACTACAAGTATGTTTGGACAAAAAACTGCCGAATTTTTGTTCGAAAAAACGAGACCTCCTCTCCTGTTTCCATAAACTCCTCGGCGGATCTTATAAAAATAGCTTGATAATATTACACCGCATACATTTTTTACATTATTACTTTTTGCACACTTGCTTTGGACACAAACTTTTAACACACACACAAACACATACTATATTATTATACACTCTTCACACTCACGTCTTCGTTTCGGTGTACTCTCAGTGTACGGTTATTATAGCAGCAATCATGAGATTCTCGTGCAGTGATTGTACATATCTACTTATAATATTATATACAAACTTTAAAACCTACTTAATACTTTTATACCGACATAATATACTTTTTGCTTGTTATTTTACTTATGCCACTTACAGTATCCTGGGGCCTAGCTTGATGATAGGTATGCTTTTATGTTTATATTTTTATATTAGCTGTTCTATTTGTAAATATGGTTATACTTCTGTGAATCATAATGGATGATATAATGAAAAAATTAAAACTCTTTTATCAGAACGTAAGAGGGCTCCGTACAAAGACAATTGAATTCTATAACAATCTGCTGTTACTGGAGTCAGATATTATATTAATAACAGAAACTTGGCTTTGTGAAGGGATATTGGACTCTGAGCTTTGTGACGGCAGATTCACTGTGGTTCGCAATGATCGGGGATCACTGGGAGGTGGGTTGATGGTAATGAGTGCGCCTTACTTACAAGCCCGTGTTAGAACTGAATGGCAAAGTACTGATCCAGAATGTCTGTGGGTTACTATCCCCTCTCGTACGCTCGGTTCTGCTCACGACCTACATATTGCACTTGTTTATATACCTCCGAATTTACACCTCGTGGCACGTATTCAATCTTTTAATAGTTTATTAACAAAAATTCACAGCACATGCCCCGATGATCATTTTATAATTGCGGGGGACTTCAACCTTCCTTGTGTAGACTGGAAATCTAGTGAACCAGTAATTCTGAGGAAGGGTCTTGTTGAGGTCCAAACTGCGGCAGATGGTTTCATTACCCAGACTGCCTTCTTGGGTCTTGTTCAGTATAATAGACTTGTGAACAAAAGTAATAATACTCTAGATCTCTTATTCTCGGACTTCCCAGTAACAATTCAAAGAGCTATATTACCACTTGTCAAGGAAGACCTTGCTCATCCCTCATTTTTTATTTTAGCTTCAGATATCTTGATACCCGCGCTCAAGCCGAAACCTCATATAAAATTTCAGTTTGGGAGGGCTGATTTTAATTCCATAAATGATTCACTTATTAAACATGACTGGTCGTTCATTACAAAAGATATCGATATTGAAAATGTAATTACTCAACTTTATTCAATATTAAATAGTTTAATACAGTTATACGTTCCTCAAGTTCGTTGTTCTGGCACTTACACCTACCCCGTTTGGTATAGCAGAGCTTTAATTCAGTTGATCAAAGAAAAATCTAAAACTCACCGAGACTGGAAGCGTTATCATAATCCTAATGATTACTTGCATTTTGCCGACCTCAGAGAAAAGCAGAAGATTTTGCAGACAGAATGTTTTGCTTCATATGTCAATCTATCACAACAAAAAATTAAATTTCACCCAAAATTTTTCTGGTCCTACATAAAGTCAAAAAGAAAGACTTGCTCTAACTACCCTCAACAGATGATCTACAATAATAATTCTTTTAGTACTCAAATTGACATATGTTCCTCATTTAATAGCTTTTTTGAAAAAATTTTTTGTATACCGGCTGATCAGTATTCGTTTGATTCAACAAATGTCTACCATAGTGAGAACACTATCAATTTCATTGAGATATGTGGAGAGGAGCTTTTTAAAATGCTTAAAAATATAGACATCACAAAAGGAGCTGGCAGTGACAATATCCCCCCGGTATTTTTCGTCAGATGTGCTGAAACGTTGTTTGCGCCCCTGACTCTAATTTTCAATAGGTGTCTGCGTGAAGGCTATTTCCCTAACGTTTGGAAAATGGCACATATAGTTCCCATTCATAAAAAGGGTCATAAGACATTAATTGAAAATTACCGTCCTATCTCAATATTGAATGTACTAAGTAAGCTCTTTGAAAGGGTAGTGCATGGTTATATTTATCCTGTTATTGCAACTTCAATTCCGGTTGAGCAGCATGGGTTCATGAAAGGACGCTCCACTTCTACTAACTTGGGAGTTTTTATTGATCATGTAGCGACTGGGATAGATGGTGGCTCGCAAGTAGATGTGATCTACACGGATTTTGAAAAAGCATTTGACCGTGTGGATCACATCATACTTCTGCGAAAGCTTTATGAGCTGGGTATAAAAGGCAATTTACTAAGATGGATAAAATCTTATTTGCGTAACCGTTCTCAAGCAGTTATTGTTGGAGGTTTCTGCTCTAACTTTATTAATATTCCATCTGGAGTTCCACAGGGCTCCATTTTAGGACCTTTATTATATGCAGCTTATCTATATGATGTAGGTAAATGCTTTAGGCATGCACGTTACCTTATGTATGCTGATGACACGAAAATATATATGAAGATTAGTGATCAAACAGACTGTCTAAATCTACAGGCGGATCTTGATAGGCTAGGACGCTATTACGCAGAAAATCGTATTGATATTAACATTGCAAAATGCTCATATGTCCCTTTCACTCGAAAAATACGTCCAACACATTTTGATTATCATATAAATAATATAAATATTTGTAAAGTAAACTCTGTTAGGGATCTTGGTGTACAAATAGACTCTAAATTAACATTTTCAGAACATATAGATATAATTGTCAACAAAGCATACAAAGCTTTAGGTTTTATACTGCGTGTTAGCCGCCCTTTTTCTGACATTAGTTGCTTGAAGGTTCTGTATTATTCCTATGTTAGAAGCATTCTAGAGTATTGCAGCTGTATTTGGAACCCTCACTATATTACCTACATTCAGAGCCTGGAAAGTATACAAAGTAAGTTCATAAAACACCTGAACTTTCGATGTTTCAGTAGTTTTAGCGACTATCAGACAGCGTGCTTTTATCATCACCTCACTTCTCTCGAAAACCGTAGGACTCTAACTGATATGTCATTTCTGCATGGTGTATGCAATAACTATATCGACTGCTCGGAGTTATTGTCTAAAGTGTTGCGCTTTTGTGTTCCAACCATTAGAACTAGACACACTAACCTGTTTGCTGTTTTGCCTACACGCACAAATTACGCCCAAAACTCACTTGTTAGTCGACTACATAGAAACTACAACAAACAATTTAAACAAATTGATATTTTCTATTGTAGCAAGCAGGTGTTCAAACGTAAAATTCTCAGAATTCTTTGTGAAAATGTATAAGTTTGTGTCAGTTTTATTTGTAATTATCATATTATGCATACCACGTAATCTATTTCTCTCTCTCTCTCACACACACACACACACACACACACATACACACACACGCGCGCATTTTTACACAACTCTCATACACTCACATAATTATAATGTATAATTGTTAATAGGTATTTTCTATTAACTAATAACATGTTTGGTAAGTGACTGTCTTCTAAATTATAGGTGATAAACATAAAATGTAAATCCGTTATTGGCTTTAGGATAAATGCGTTAGATTAAGTAATATTGTTTACTAAGAGCTGTGGATTTTGTTTAATAAATAAAATAATAAAATAAATAAAATAAAATAAAACTGCCTTCTTCGAAACAAAGTAAGACAATATCTTTCCATTGGCATAGCCAAGTATGGATATTCAGGGTAAGTAGTTACCTACCTATTGGGTATTATCTATTTTTATATTGAAAATTCCTGACTAGGCCCGTGATACTGAAATAGATACCTACCTACCTACCTATTAGAAAGGGCCTACGTACACCAATCTCCCTGTTAAATACTTACCTACCTACCAAAAAAGGGTTTTCGGTACAAACAACGGCGACGCACGGACAGAGATACGCCTTAGGTGTCTTTAGATACCTAAAGTGTAGTCCTCTATTCTATAATCACATTCTTATCTTAGCTAGCGTTGGCTTTAAGCATATTTTGTCTTTGACATTTGAATATCAAATAAAGTTATGTCAGCTATAAGTATTGATTTCTATCCATCCTAAGGTTGTCTGGCAGAAATCGCTATCTAGCGATAAGATCACCCATTGTACTACCGTGTAGCTAAACCTTATTTCTTGTAACAGTTCAATATAGGTACTTGCTGTGTGCTGTAAAGTATTTTCTATCTATCTTCTATCTAGCTATCTAACTATATCTACTGGTAGGTATCTATAGTATGGTAGGTGCGTCTATTGTAGAGGCACAGAAGGCGCGTTGCCATAGTGTAGGCACGTGTAGAAACAGTAAACATTTGAACTAGTGATTGCAGGGATATTTGTGATTCGGTTGGCAGAACTGCGCTACCTCTTTCGTGGGCACATAACATTACACAAATTCAAGGTTTCAAAGCATTTAATTCGAGGTTTTATATAATATAAAAGAGCTACTTATGGTACATCGGTACGTTGTACAATGGTACAACGGTTATATTGTAGCAGAACAAAAACTTTGAATAAAACATTTTGTCTTTATCTTATCTTAAAACCACGAATTTGTGTAATGTTCTGTGCCCACGTAGATAAAATAATTACGTTTTAAAAACTAAAAGGAAAAACGACAACATTGAATGGAATTTGAGCCCATAAAAATACAACCGAGTTGAGAACATTTTTTGAAGTCGATTATAAAACGATAAATGGTTATCGCACTTCTTATTGTGTCACTAACTATAAAGGTGTGGTGAAATGACTAAAGTGCACCTAGCACATGTCTTCGAACTTTTACAACATGCCGATTTCCTTTTATCGTTTGAGACTAATATAACGCACATACATTTTTAAATCTGAAAAATACATTAATACTCGACTGGATTCGAACCCACGGTCTTAGGATTGAGAGGAGGTAGACTACCAGGGGGATAATTCTGTTAACATTACACTGTACACTCTGTACACTCGATTGCAATCGAACTCGATTGCTGAATGACAGCTTTTGACGTGTTTTCGTAATCTGCTAATGAACAGCGGCTCAGCTTACGCTACGTTTACGATGTCGCCAGCGATCGACCAAATGATTTATTTTGTTTGGTCATAGAGATAACAGAATAGGTTTTTTTTTTTTTGACGACCTCTGTGGCGCAGTGGGCGAAAGCCTGCCTGAGGCGCAGAAGGTTGCGGGTTCGATTCCCGCCGTGGGACAAATGTTTGTATGATTTGCAACTATTTGTCTCGGGTCTGGGTGTTTCTATGTATAATATGTATGTATTTACAAAAAAAAAAAAAAGTATATAAGTAGTATATCAGTCATGTGGTACCCATAACACAAGCTCTGCTTACTTTGGGACCAGATGATGCTGTGTGAAATGTCCGGCATTATTTATTTATTTATTTATTTATTTTAAGTAATAATCGAAGCCTATAAGTGTAAGCACACGAACTTCAAAAACAGCTTACAGCTGGTCGTGTTCTTTATTTATTGTGTTCTTTTAGTTTTTTTTTGTATATTTTAGATTTTTATTTCATTTCTCCTGGATTATCCTCCTTGTGTCTTGCCTTGTTTAAGTGTTATCTGATTTGTTTATCTTTGTGTAGTTTGTGGAAATCACTCATCTTATGCCTCTGGTCTTCCGCAATACAGGCTTGCCTTAGTGGGGACCATCAGTAATTTTGTTAACACTGTATATTTATTTTCTTGGTAAATAAATGAATTTGTATTTGTAATTAGAGCTGAAACGTAGATGGATTGGAATAGAACGGTAACCGTTGTAAAGTAACAGAATTGAGGCCCTGTGCTCTGTTATCGCGCTAAATGTTGCTTATCATAGCAAACCTAACATAACTAGCTGAACGTTTTTGATAAAAACACTGGCAGCAAGTATAACGCCATAATTATGTATAGATCTACATGAAAAAGCAATCAAATCGTGAATGCGCGTCAAACCGAGGCAACAAATAACTTTAGATGTATTTTTAAGGAGACGGCGGGCTGGGGCGACGTCTATTTCCATACAAATGTTGCATAATTTAAAAAGTACTGTCTCAGTGAGCCGCTCGCGTTATAAACTTCGCGTTTTATATGTTTCATTACACAGAATCACTACATTTATTATATTGTGAAACGTTATGTCTGATAAAACGGCTGAATCTTGAGGACCCTTAAAAATTAATTGACTTTTTATCTTTGGTGAAATGAGATAGGAGAATTTAACTAAAGAGTATTTAGGAAAAAACAAACAACTAAAGTCCATTTGATAAGCAAACGTACATTTCGAGACGTAATAAAACTTAGCTCTCAGTAAAAGCTTTGTTTTTTCTGTGTAAAAAGGGTGCCAAGATCACTGTCACTGCATGTCTCGAGCCACAACACAAGCCAATAACATCATAAATGAATCCGGAACACCCCACAGATAGATTTAATCTGTTTATATCTTGCAGTAAAACGTAGTCGATAAAATAAAGTGAAGCGCGCAAAAATCCTCGTCTATCGCCACCGGGAAGATTACACATAAAAATGTTAAATGATCTCGAACGAGTATTGAAAAAATACGGAAGATGGCGGGGGAAATTGGGTATAATGACGTACGACAAGAGAGAGTGCAACATGATTACTCATCTTTATATATATATAAATCTTCTGTGCGTATGTTTCTAATTAAACTCCTGCTAAACGACTGGACCAGTTTTGATAAAATCTTTTGTGTGTTACATTCTGACGGTTAAACGGCTAAGCGGATCTTGGTGAAATTTGGTACGGAGATAGATTGTGTTTTGGGGACAGGCATAGGCTTTTTATATAGGTAACACGCCTGCGAAGCTGCGAAAAAGCTTGTAGAAAATAAATTGTAGGCATCGGCGTCGACAACCTTTGACTAAATACAATTTTCGTAGAGCAGTTAGTAGATATGTTGAACGGCACCTAGCGAGCGTTATACCTCGACTGTTGCTTCCAGACTTTCCAGATTCCCCGATCACAAAACTTGTCTTAAAATTGACAGCTTCAATAATAATGTATCGCTGTGATTGAGATCCTCTCACTGAAACCGCTTTATTATATCGGTAAAGTGTTGTGATAGTACCTACTCATACCATCCCAGGATAAGTCCAACACGGGTATAGTGAGAAGACTTAAACGAACGAAGCCGTTTGAGCTAGTGTAGTGTAATAGTCAAAATAATAATTATTGTAATATTTATTCATAAAGACATAAGAAAATATGATATTGGACACAATATATCATAATATTATTAGAGTATAATTTTATTATTATTAATTTCTCTTCAAGTCAAAAGTCAAGAGTCAAGATACCTATTTAGGTATCTTCTAGATCTGTGGGTTCCGTCGTCGGCCACATCGTCGCTTAACATCAGGCGAGTTTGTGGTCAAACGTATGTAGGTCTGCCTATATTAAAAAAATGATTAAAAGAATAACCTATTCTAGGTACTAGTTATATAATATATTAATTGTGCGGATTTGAATGAAACATGGTATTGATGTAGTCTGTGACCTGTAATATCATTCAAGCTACTTTTTATGTAGGGACCACGCGTAGGAGGTCACGGGCAGAAGCTAGTTTACTGTATATTATTATACTTTTTCCAGTTTTAGGATTCTGCAGTAGAAGTTGGTACTCCACCACAATACCGGATATTCTGTAAGTGTGAAAGCATTACTGTATTTATGTTTGAAGGGCACTGGCACTTACTATCAGATGGGCCGTATGCTTGTTTACTAGCTCAGTTTAAAAAAAAACTGCTTTTTACTACGTCGTAGTCTTATTAAGCGTAAGAGTATTCTCCAGCGTAAGAGAGTCTCCACTCACGCCGCCCGTGGAGAATCGTGTTTTTGACAACAACGACACGCCGCTGACTTGTCGCCTGAAATCTAATCTGCGGGGCTAATGCAGAATCTGTCGTCCAAATCATAAGAACCGTCATCTTTGGCCTTCGTCACTTGATGTTGCTATAGTAACATTAAGTTAATAGCAAATAAAAGCTATCGTCTGTATTTTTTTGCTGTCTTGCTAAGCAAACATTGCGCTCTTAGATTATTTAGTTCTCGAGTTATGTCGGGTTTTCTTAGTAATTTTGGTGCTTTTATTTAAACAGTGTTATAAGAGAATAAAAGTTTTGTGTTGTGATTCGGTCATAAATAATCCGTTTAATTATTCTAAATTATTAATAAGTCTCCATTTTAAAATAACAAATGACGATCGACAATATACGACTTTGTGACGTCTTTCTGTATCTAATCACTTCAATCACTTGATATTGGCAAAATTGACGTCATTTAATATCATTTATTTATGCATCATTGTACATTCAGCTGAGATCTAACATTAATTATTGCTGTAGGTATAACAAACATTGTACTACCTTGTGCGGGCGTTGCAGAATATATTGAATACATCGAGATAAGTTGAATTCCAAATTAGGTATATGTCACGAAATACGTCAACAAAAAACAATACATTACAAACATGTCATATAAAAGTAAAATAGTATCAATAAAAGTAAGTATCTGTTTAAATGTCAATATGGTAATTGTGTCAATAATCATAGACCGTTAATATCTACGAGTATATCTATAAAAATGAATGTTGCTAAGCGCGTAACTCGAGAATGGCTCGACCAATTCGGCAATTTTTTTTGTATGCTCTTTAAGGCCCACGAAAGGTTATATGAGCTATCTGTTTTTTTAGTAGCGATATTAGTAGATACTTTAATATTTTTTGTAAAGTTAACTCAAACTCCCGGACATTTCACACAGCATAATCTGGCCCCAAATTAAGCAGAGCTTGTGTTATGGGTACCACATGACTTATACTTAGTACTTATATAGGAACTTTTTTTTTGTAAATACATACATATTATACATAGTTAGTTGGGCGGTTAAGTTGTAATCGCCCAACGAAGTGGGCATGGATCATCTAGTTTTTAATATAAATGACTGATATTTATTTTCCTACTTACACAAGTCTACCTACACTTATAAACTCTACCTAAATTCATCATTATGACAATTGCCATTAACGACGAAAAAGTCTAATGAAGTGTAGGTACTTTTTGTGTAGGCAAGGATGCTTGTTATGATTAGTAAAAGCGAGATAATAGGGTTTCGAAGTCCACAAGGAATTATTGAAGTGATAACTTCTTATGGGAGGGTAAACCGCTTCGTTACGCAACGCGTTACGACGCCAGTCTGTTTGGCTTCCCTTTCTCTCACGCATACGGCAGCGGTAGGCAGGCTCCTCTTCTCTCACTCTAACCCACTGCGCTAGTTAGATTAGTTTAAGTTATCACTTCTGTTGTGCGTCCCGAGACGCACACGTTTTTATACGCTTTATATTAGCTTCACTTGTATGCATGTTTGTATGTTTGTATGTTTGTATGTAACCGACTCCTTAGGACGCGATTTTGACCCACTTTAAACGGCCAGATTTCATTCAAATTTTGCACACCTGTCAAAGACCGATGACAATGCAATAATTCGAAAAAAAAAACCGGTTATCTTAAAACTAAAAAGTATAAAATAAATAATAGTTAAAAAAACGAAAAAAACACTTTTTATATAGAAAACCAAACTAAAAAATAGAAAATAAAATTTAATAAATGTAAGTAAGATAAAAATGTATAAAACGTGATTTTTAGTTTTTTTAAACTATTATTTATTTTTTTAATTCCTGTCCGCCGGTAATCAGAACTCGTGCTCGCAAAATATTCATTACTTACAATATAGTATATGTAAGTAATCATACATACTTTTGCACGGTAATACGTATTAGTGGCCTGCAATGTTATGAGAGATCAGTGGCAGTTTTAGTTGGATATAATGAAATTACAGGGAATTTTGTCACGGTAACGGTTTATTTTGAAAACGGCAAATTATTTGGTAACAGCCCGATTTATAAACTTTAAATAAACGAAAAACCCCATATTTTTTCGTTACAATGGATTGGTACCTGACCTCTAGTCTTTCTTATCTTTACAGTCTTCGGAAACCTTCGTTGTGCGTGATCATATGTGCTTGGCTAATTTATTTATCTCAAAAAATATTTATCAAAGGCACATCAAATGTGTTCTTTCAATTGCAGGTTTTTTCAATATACACAATCAGGCACTGTATATAGCAGCAATATACTCATGCCAACTCAAATCTATCCCCAAAATCAACAAATCAGGGCAGCAATATTGTAAAATCAGCCTGGTGTCTACACGTGCATAAAATATTATTTTACGATATTACCATAGAGAAGTAATGGTATAAATAAAGGAACTGTCGTGTCGGAGCGTTCGGTGGGCCGATTGGCTTCGATTATAGCCCCGCGGAGACTAATATCCCTTTCTTTCGCAAATGTTTTTTTGGGGAATGTTATATTTTTCGCGTCGGTCGCAGCTGGCGAGCCAGGGTCGTGAAATTGCCAGCGATTGGAGTGTCTTTGAAGGCACAGTTGGGATTCGGTAAGTGGGGTCACTTAGTTTAAGTAGCCTCTTAGCCGTGCACGTGCTTAACTGCGACATTGGCAGGTGTGCCGTCCGGTTCTGATTGAAATTGCGATCTGCGAGGGTGGATTTTTATTGATACTGTGATGGTATTGCTTTTTTATGTTGGTTCTCTGTAGTGGGTAATGATCTATGGATGTTCTGCAGAAGTTATGAGAGACTTGTATGGGTGATGTTTGTTCATTGACCCTTTTGTTGTTTCGAATAACTTTCGTAAAAAAAACGATCTTATTTTTCTGATCCAAATTCTGAAATAGAGTATCATTTGAACACTTCCTAAGATTACTGAATTGACGAGCTAATTTTAGTTGACATATAAAAGGTAAAATCAGTTAAATAAAGGAGCAAAATTACCGCTGCCGCTCGAGTTCTCGGTTCGCATGAGCGGGAACGAGCGAAGACGACGAAGATTCTCTAGATGAATCAAAACAGTGTCAGTGCCTTCATCGAAAAAATAATACGTGAGTAATACTTGTGTTTATCAAATTGAATATTACTTTAATTTAGACTTTATTGTGAGCATAATAAGATCGTCCGTATTTTACGAAATTTTATTAAGTCCTACGAAACAGGAAAATCACAACGTTTTCTACTAATATTATAATATCTGAATATAACTAGATATAGACGAGATGTAGTCTGGAATAACATATTAGGCAACATTCTATGTATAGGTTACAATACGAGCAAAACCACAGGTAGAAGCTAGTATTAGATATATTTACTGAATCGTCTTTCCTGCGTTTCCTGTCAGCAAGGTCGAGAGGTTAGTTGGGTACCTGGAAAGGCCTGCGCTATCAAACATAATCCCAGGCAGAGTGGCGTCAGTGGAGACGAAACTTCACCCACCTCAGCTTGCTGGAGTGGATCCATGAACGAAAGTTTTCAATTACAATTAACTGCTGACGCCACCTTAATCATCTTCGACAGATGAACTAAGGCCAATGATGATGATATTTACTACATGTAATGAATTACGTTTCGATCCATGAAACTAATGAACATGAAACTGTTTGAATTTTTTGGTTTTGTTATAATAAATCATAATTTGTATTACAAAGGATTCTCATTTCAAAACGAAACCAAGTCATTCATTAAGACAATTTGCACCCAGAAACTTCACGATAAACCCTATACCCCACTTAATTACCCCAATGAAGATTTATAATAAGCGCATCACAATATTATCTTCAAAGTAGGCTATTCCCGCCTCGTAGTAATAACGTAATAATCTGTGGATGAATTTATTCTACAGGGTGTCCCAAAATGTACGTATTAGCGCTAAAGGGGTAACAATTCTAAGCAGTGTCCAAACATTATGTGTTGACATTTTCATTTAAGAACTTTAAGTTCTTAGTCAGTTTGCGAAACAGTTTTTAGTGATTTTCCATTTTGCGTCAAGACAATAAGTACTTTCAGCCAAATACATGTTACATACTCAAGTTTAAGATTAAGAGATTTCTTCTTCAGGGGAAAACAAATCATTTCATATACGATAGGTATATGAAATGTTTTGTTATACTAATACTAACTAATATTAAAAATGCGAAAGTAACTCTGTCTGTCTGTCACGTTTTCACGACTAAACCGCTGAGCCGATTTTGATGAATTATGGTATAGAGATACATGTGACCTTGGAGAAGGACATAGGCTACTTTTTAGGTAGGTACCACGCGTGCGAAGCCGCGGGCAGCAGCTAGTACTAAATAAAAGGTGAAGCGCTGAATTAGTCGGAAGAAGTATTAAGTCAAAGCTAGAATTATACTATAAAATAAGAAGTTTTAAGAAGGAAAACTTTATTTACAAAAATGTGAAAAACATACAATTATGTCAAATACACAAATGAACACAAAAATTGTACTATCAAATATTCGAATGTTCTGTTCTGTTCGAAGATTGATTCTTTCTTTTTCTTGGGTTAAATTAACTTTTACGTTTTTGTATTGACGTTGTTTCGACATCCACAGCGTAGGTCGTGTTTGAATAGCACTTTTTTGACTTGTTAAGTCGCCATCACAAGAACGCGCGCGGTTAGCTCGAAACAGTTTGAGATCCATGCTCCCGCGCGCTTTGCCGCTTTACGCCCTGCGCTTTCACTGCGGCCACTTGTATGAACGAGGTATGGCGTGATTTTCCCGCGCGCTTTCCGCGTCAAGTAGCCCGCGCCGCTTCCCGCGTCCGCCCCGCACCCGCGTGTCCACTACGGACACTCAAATGAAGTTCATATGTTTGAGATTGCCGCGCCGCGCCCGCGCCGCACCCGCATTTGCAGTCTGGCCAAGCACTCAGGGTCTTTAGATGACAAACTCGCCGTCTATTCTCTGGCCCTGACTGAAAACCAGCGCAGCTTTACAAAGCAGGTAACCACTATCAACCATGTAACCATGTATCAACCAGGTGCTTATGCTTGACATACCAATGGGGTGCCTAGGTTCTTAAATAGCTTCACGACGTAGATTATATTATATAGCTTATTGTTTTTAATTTTTCAAATCTTTTGTTTTTTTGTATCCATATTGTTACCTTTTTTTACTGATCCACTCTGTAATGTGTTGTTAAATAAACATATTTTCTTTCTTTCTTTCTCTTATTAAAATAAGGGTTTCTTGTTATTACCTTACGGTACCCTAAAACTTAAAGATAGAATGGTCATTTATAATCTAGAACATGAGTGGCCTAACGTTTAAAAATAATGCCAGACATTTCACACAGCATCATCTGGCCCCAAAGTAAGCACAGCTTGTGTTAAGTACTACATGATTGATATACTACTTATATATGTACTTTTATTTTTACATACATAAATTTATACATAGATACACCCAAACCTAAGACAAATATATGCAGATCATACGAACATTTGTCCCGCGGCGGGAATCGAACCCGCAAGCTTCTGCGTCTAAGGCGGGGCTTGGTCTAATACGCCACAAAGTTCGTTTAAAGAAAGAAAGTGGTCACAGATCGCATAAAGGATTCTAGTATCCCTTGTACGGCTCGGGGCGCAATCTCTAATATAAGAACGGAGGCAAAAAGTAAACAAGAAGCTCGGCAGTTTCCGGCAGATATTAAAGGCATATCTCTCTATTATGAGCGCGAAGTTCCGTGTAATTTAAGGGCGGCGCGGCATATGGCGGTGCAGAAGGGTTGCGCTCGCACGTATCGATTGTTTATTGCTTGTTTTGTGCTAGACTGGTGCTAAACTCGGACAAAAATTCAAGGGGAAAAACATGGCGCTGACCATAATAGACCTTCCTGTCTGTTAGCTCTGTTACTTGAGATAGAAAACATAAATTGAATATAGTTATTTCGATCCATACTTCCATCGATACTTTATTTACATTTATTTAAAGAAATATACAGAACAACAGATCATGATATAAAATGCACTAGCTGGTGCCCTTCGAGTAGCTTATTTTCTTCTCCAAGGTTCTATCCATCTTTAAACTTCAATTCATCAAAATTGGTTCTCCGGGCTTTTTTGTAGGACTATTTAAGAGAAACATTTCCAATATACATTATATACGTGTAATTCTAAAGGTTTTTGCAGCGCATGCCAGAATAGCTCTCAGATGGCAGATTTTTTTCCTACTTACTTGACACTTATCGTTATGTTTTGGACAATTCATACAATATCTTTATAAATTATAGTCTATGTGATATTCTGATGTATAAACTATATTATTGTAAAGTTTCATTAAAATCCATTTAGTAGTTTCAGCGTGAAAGAGTAACAAACATCCATATATACAAACTTTCGCGTTTATAAGCTGTGCTCCGCGGTGTTACCCGCGATAACAAACAAAAAAAAAGATATTTTCCCGCAGTAAAACGTAGCCTATGTATTAATCCAGGGTGCACAGCTAACTCCATACCAAATTTTAATAAAATCGCTCCAGCCGTTTAGACGTGAAGAAGTAACAAACATACACACTCACACACTCACAAATTTTCGCCTTTATAATATTATATATATATATATATATATATATATATATATATATATATATATATATATATATATATATATATATAAGTGTAATAGTACGGATGTGAAACAGTTGAGGTATCTAAGGACCACTCAAAACGATCTATTGATGGCTCAACTGATCCAGATCACTGGCAGAGGGCCGCGCCCTAACACTGGCAGCATTGCCATGATGAATGTCAATGCTAATACGCTAGGCCTGATAGCTGCAAGCTCTTGGGGCAAGCGTTTCTTCCAGTGAAATAATTTTAAAATATGTTTTATATTATATTATAAACTAGCGACCCGCCCCGGCTTCGCACGGGTGCAATGCTGATACTAAATATACTACAGAATGTCTAATGTGATTAGAAACCTCTAAAATTATCAGTGCTCCCCTACTATATTATGCATGTATTATACATATAAACCTTCCCCTTGAATCACTCTATCTATTAAAAACCGCATCAAAATCCGTTGCGTAGTTTTAAAGATCTAAGCATACAACGGGACAGACAGACAGCGGAAAGCGACTTTGTTTTATACTATGTAATAATTCAAAAGTGTCTCTGTCTGTTTGTCTGTTTATAATGTTTTCACGGCTAAATGTCTTATTAAAGTCTAAATTTGTTGAGATGATTGATAGTATCTTGTCCTATAGACTATTTTCTATGTGGGTACAATGCGTACAGCAACTAGTACCAACTAGTACTAGTAGCATAATAATAAAAAATGCGTGAGTATCGTGGATCACTCGGTTGGAACGAAATTGCTATCGTAGTATATTATTATTGATAAACTTATTATATTATTGATTAACAAACACAAATGAATGAATTACCAGCAACTGCAAGAAATTAAATGAAACGCAGAAATAATTAATTGAAGCAATGGTAGGAAATTTCGTAATTCGTTTTTTTGAGTTGTGAAAATAAACATTTTATTTTACATCATTCAATTCATCTAATTCATTCGTTTATCTAATTTATTTATTTGTGTCACCCTATGTATAACAGTCTACACTGAAGAAAGGGTCGTGACGGAAATTTGTGACGGTTAAAACTTTTTTTGCCTAGCCCCCCATCTGCCAAGTCCGTGCCGTACTATAAGGAACTTCGTTCCAAAAAAACATTTGTGTCTTCAAGTATAAACAATTTATAAAAAGTCACTTTAGTATAGTATCTTAGACCACAATCGTAGATGGTCTACGATATTTAACTGAAAAACAAATTAAAAGAAATATCGTAGACCATCTACGACGCATGCTACAACACCTCTACGCTTACTGAATCTAGAATTATCACGAACCTATACTTAATAAGTGTACAATATTTTTATCGATATCGATAGATTATCGTAGCTCTTCCCTAAAACACAGCTGCATGCACCCGAGTCTCGATTATAACTAGCGCAGTGAAGTTTGTACTTGGTACACACGCCTTACTTTACCTACTACTAATGCACTCACTATAGAAGATTTCAAATGAAGTTAAGAAGATTTTCGTCTGTTTACTAATTGGCCATTGAACCAAAACTATTAGACCTTCATTAATCTAGCATGTAAGACGTTTCCAAATGGTCCTTGTGATTTTATTCTTCTTCTTCTTATTGTACACTAGTTATTTAAAACAAGTGTGGTTTAAGGGTTGAAGTGCGCCTCATAGGCTTTTTTCGTGCACTTGACAAATGTTTTTAAACTCGCGATATTTTTCTTCACAGTTTGAAAGTTCAAGTCTAGCGCAAATAATTTTTTCAAACCGAAAAATCTATTGGCGCACGACCAGGTTCAAACCCAAGATCTTAGGATCGGAATACGGGACCACTACAACTAGACCACCAGTGATCTCAGTGATTTTATTGAATTAATATTTCGGTTTAACTACCAGAAGAAAATGTGTGTTTCGACTTGAGAAAATGTGTTTCGAACTTGGATTCTACTTTAAAAAGTTGACTCTTCTAGCACTAACAAGATGTTGTTGAATAAGTTAGTACCACTAGCCATTGTTATCTTTACTAACTTCATATACTAGTTATGTACTTTTTTTTTGTAAATACATACATATTATACATAGAAACACCCAGACCCGAGACAAATACTTGCAGATCATACAAACAGACCAATACTTGCAGAACCTGCGTCTCAGCCAGACCTTAACCCACTGCGCCACAGAGCTCGTCATTATAATGAGCCTGTAATCTCCCACTGCAGGACGAAGGCTTTCGTCCCCTTCCTCCACTCTCCTATATCCCTAGTGTACTTCAGTCTTTTGTAAACGAGATCAGCTAGTCTCTCCACCGTCACCGCGGTCTGCAGCGTGCTCGTTTCTTGTCCGTTGGAGTTCCTATACAGTGGTTTTTGCCTACAACTCATACGACATGGCGACAGATGTGGCCTGCCCAATCCCACTTCAGTTTGCCCACTTGTTCCCCAAACTCTGCAACTTGTGTTCTGGAGAACTTCTAGGATACTGGGCTCTATAACTCGCTGGCAGACTCCGTTTGGACTTTTGCAGATTTGGCAATGACTAGCTTTGAGCAACGTGAGTTATGGGGACAATGCACACGTGCTTGAGTTTTCGTTTGAGTGTGTGAGGAAAGTCGCCCTTCATCAGGTTTTCCATTACACAATAGCTCTTCAAAGCAATCTATTTCAAATCAAAGTTGAAGTATTTACATAGGTCAATAATGTGTGTGCATTTAACTATAAATAAGCCAAAGGTAGAACTACCATGTAGGCACTGTAAGCAAACACGAAATTGGCTGTCAGAAAACATAATGTCGGCGAGGCAAGGGTTGGGCGCGTACCCTTTCCCTATTCTTGACATTTTAAATTGTTTATTTGCGAAGTGTCGAGATATTTATTCAACGCCGTCAATGTTCTGCAAAGCGAAGGTGTTTAAAAATATCGCAAGAAGAATAAAACTGATGCGTATTTATATTGCCCAAATTTAAATACAAATGCATGATTATACAATACACTTACATGGATCACTTTGAATCGAATTTCATTCTGGTTGAAATTAGCTGCTAATTTCTTCTAACCCAAGTCCGAGAAGAATTGAACTCGAAGAACTCGAGCTTTTGTATGATTCATCTTATAACTATCTTAGACGTATCACGGACCAGAATTTTGTTTATAGTTAGTACTTAGAGGGAACCATAGTAGCTCGTGAATTAGAATTTTTATTTTGAAGCGTGTTCGGGGATGTTACCACACCGGGCAAGTAATGTAAAATAATTGAGTAATATTGACTGGTATTACAGTTCAGCAGGTAGTTATGCGCTGTGGGTTGTTAAAATTCAAAAAAATTCAAAATTCAAAATAACTTTATTCATTACAATCACAAGGACCACTTTGAATCGTCTTCTTACATGCTAGTGAATCTAGGTGCCGGTTCCTCCTAACCCCAGTTCAAGAAGAATCCAGCAAGAAACTTGTCTGGTCTTAACACTTTTTTGTATGATCCTTGACAATTTTGTTACGGATGCCGAGTCGAGTTGGAGCAGATTCATCCCAAGCTTTTTTGTCTTCTAAATAATCAGATATTTTATAATATGCTTTAATAGACAGTTTATGTTTAATTACGTTTTTAAATTTGCCAATCGACAAATCTAACACGTCGCTTGGGACCTTGTTATAGAAGCGTACACATTGCCCTATAAAAGACTTATTAACTTTAGCGAGCCTAACAGTGGGAACAGCGAGTTTATCTTTATTTCTAGTGTTAATACTATGATTATCGCAATTTTTTTTGAATAAATGAACATTTTTGTGCACATACATTAAATTTTCGTATATATACTGACAAGGCACTGTCATAATATTAATTTCTTTAAACTTATTTTTAAGTGATTCTCTGGGGCCCATGTTATAAATTGCACGAACAGCCCTCTTTTGCAACACAAATATGGTGTTAATATCAGCAGCACTCCCCCACAACAGAATGCCATAAGACATAATGCTATGAAAGTAGCTGAAGTAAACGAGTCTAGCGGTATCTACGTCTGTAAAATGACGGATCTTTTTAACAGCGTATGCCGCAGAGCTGAGTTTCTTCGACAATTTATCTATGTGCGGGCCCCATTGCAGCTTATTATCTAAAGTAATGCCTAAGAACACTGTGGTGTCGACGAGATCTATCTTTTCGCTTTTAATTTTTACATTAGCATTCACCTGTTTAACGTTGGGCAGTATAAATCGAATGCATTTCGTTTTTTTCTCGTTAAGTAAAAAGTTGTTTACATTAAACCATGTTACAACTTTAGAGATTGCATTGTTTACATCGTCAAGATTAGTAAGTCGTCGCTTTAATTTAAATAAAAGTGACGTGTCATCAGCAAACAGTACAATCTCGTGATCATCCTTTACAAGTTTAAGTAGATCATTTATATAAATTAAAAACAAAAATGGCCCGAGTATTGATCCTTGTGGTACACCCATTTTTACCATTGACCCCGGAGAACGCTTTCCATTTACATCTACTCGTTGTGTTCGGTCAGTTAAGTAGGATGTGAGAAGCTTAAGTGAAACTCCCTTAACACCATAGTGGTGTAGTTTGCTGATTAGAGTTTCATGGTGAACGCAATCAAAAGCTTTCGACAGATCACAAAAAATACCTAAGGCATCGCGTGATTCCTCCCAGATATCAAAAATATGTGATATTAACTCAACACCGGCATCAGTCGTTGAGCGTCCCTTTGTAAATCCGAATTGTTTACTGTCTAGTAAATTGTTGGTATTAAAATGCCGTTGTAATTGGTTTAGTATAAGTTTTTCAAATATTTTACTAAATGTAGGAAGTACTGATATAGGCCTAAAGTTACTAGGATCGGAATGACTAACTGATTTGAATATGATGATAGAGGTATGATCTTGCTATGTTTCATCAAACCAGGAAATACTCCACTGTCAATACATTGATTAAATATGAAAGTTAGATCTGGTGCAATAATGTCAATTAGTGGTTTTATAACACTGACAGAAATGCCCCAGAGATCAGTGGTCTTTTTTACATTAATCATTTTGAATGCCTTGATAATATCGTTATTGTCCACATGTTCAAAGTAAAATTGTGTGACACATTCAGGTAAACTATCTTTTAACAATGATACTGCTATTACATGAGAAGAGTTTAAAGACTTTGTAGTGGAGACTGGAATATCAGTAAAAAAAGTTTCAAATGCCTTTGCTATATCTATATCTTGCTTAATTATATTATTGTTAATATTTAAATTTATTACACTATTATGAGTTTTGGATTTTCCGGTCTCACTATTAATTATTTTCCATGCTGCTTTTATTTTATCTTGACTGTTTCTAATTTTTGAGCTTAAATACTGTGATTTAGCAAAGCGACAAACATTCTTAAAGATTCTTGAGTAAATTTTTACTTTTTCTTTAAACTCTTCACTAAAGTTATACCTATTTTTCACTGTACAATTCATACAAGGTACGCCTACTCTTATGAATACCTGCTGTTGCCCACTCACAAAATGTTGAACTGCCAGAGACCACAATAGTTTTGGATGTGAAAATGGAACTGAATACTTTATTAAATTCAGTGAAAAATGTATTGTATAAATCATTTGGATTATCATCATTATACAATAAGAAAGGCCAGTTGGTATCCAGGTTCAATCTTACTTTCTCTAAACGATCAGTGGTAACTGGTATATAAGTAATTTTTTTTTGTACATCTTTATTGTTCATTTTAGTTTCTATTTGAACTAGTTGACCGAGATGGTCAGAGTGAATATTACTAATTATATTTTTGCTTATTATGTTTATATTGGTAAAGATATTATCTATGCATTTGGCCGAAGTAGCAGTTATTCTAGTTGGCTCCATAAATATAGGTTCAAGACCAAATGAATTAAATAAACTAGTTATTCTGGTACTCAATGAATATTTCTCAAGCAAATTTATATTAAAATCACCGCATACAACAATTTCTTTATTTGATTTTGTAATAGACCTATGCAAAATGTCCTCCATAATTTTCTCAAAAATATCAAATGAGGCGGTTGGTGGGCTATAAGTGCTTATAACAAGGAACCGCTCCAACTCTATGCAGGCTATCTCAATGTCTTTCTACAGAGTGGGCGACAATGTCTTTACGTTCTTTGAATTTTATTTGTTTATTTATTAATATTAATGACCTGCCTCTTATAGAATGTACTCTGCAGAAAGAACTACCAACTTGGTGATTCTTGAAGTTGAACATGAGCTCATGACTTTTCGGCCAATGTTCTGTTAAGCAGATTATGTCAATATTGTTTGAGTTCATGTACAAGTCTAGTTCTAATTCTTTGTTACAAATTCCTTGAATATTTTGATGCACCAAGTTAGTAAACTTAAACTTATTTACAGTATTTATTTTACAGTTTTTAGTGTTTTTGTTTGATTGATTATTTTTATAAAATATATTATTTGCATTGTCAGTGCTAGAGACATCCTCTATTGTCTTTTTATCTAATTTAAATTACTAGGAAAAAAATCCAGAGTCTGATTTGGAATGTCATGATTATGCTCAATAGAAGCATTGTGTGTAGCCAAATTTTTGGCTGTAATACTAAAATAATAAGATAGCGAAACAGCTACCTGTCGTTTGTAATAATTAGGAAGGTAGTATCTACCTTTTGTCAAATAATATTTTTTACTAACAATGTTGTTAGTGTCAATCATATGGATTACATTATTATTATTGCATGACATTGTATGCAAAACCTGATTTAATTTATATCTATGGTCATTTTCTGCTTGTGGCAAGCTGTCGCTGTAGTTAGGTTAGTTTCGTCAACCCATGACCAACATTTGTGTGATAGCGTTCGTTCTATGTTATAAAGTATCACGCGTGTGTATTTATAGTATATTGGTAGTAATTCTTTTTGTCACCTGGTTCCCATAGTACAAGCAATTCTTAGTTACGGGCTAGATAGTCACTACATAGTATAAAACAAAGTCGCTTCCCGCAGTCTGTCTGTCCCTATGTATGCTTAGATCTTTCAAACTACGCAACGGATTTTCATGCGGGTTTTTTTTATAGATAAAGTGATTCAAGAGGTAGCTCATAAACTCTCGTATTATTCAACAATCTTAGCAGAATTGAAATCATTAAATCTCGAGTTACATGTTACAGTTATTGTAGACATTTGAATTATAAGTGCATTATGAAGCTTTCGTGATTTGTACGAGGTAGGCGGTTATTCCGCGATGTCGTTTAGAATAGACAAATGATGATCAACTGACTTTGTGATGGTAATATAACAAAACGAAATCATTTGACATTGGAAAAACTGTCATCAAGACAGATGTCATGATAAGATTAAAAGGATTAATTTTGCCCGTCTTGCGAAGCTTACGCCCTTATATTATTTATTTCTTGCGAATTTTTTTCCGGTTTTACTAATATCTTTAGTGTTCTTATTTAAATAGAGCTAGCGTTATTGACTCGAATGTGAATAAATGGAATAAAAGCTTTGTGTTTCTTTGTGATTACAGCAAAAATAGTCCGTATTATTATTTTATATGAAAGACGCCATTTTGTATAAAATAACAAATGACGAACAACAAGATACGACTTTGTGACATCATAATATAAACAATATACATTCATTGGTAAAATGACATTATCATGATACATGCCATTAACGAAGAAGAAGGAAAAGAAAAACTAGTATGTGATTATTGTGCCCCTTAAACGATAATATATAGGTTGTTCAATCAGCAGAATGTGTAAATAATCCTAAGGTGTTACGAAAGATCTAGGTTAGTGTGACTTCTGCGGCAACTATGGTACCCACAGGGAGTGGGTAACCTGCAAATTGTCTGCGTGATTAGGTGACCCACACAACTGGTTTTGTTTTGATATGGCGCCGCCACAACCGCTCTCCCGCGATGTGGCCACACGCCATGTAAGTTCGAGCCGTGGTTACGGCCATTTTGTGGTCGACCTTCGGGCAAGACTAGTCGGTAGTTCGATGGCTTGTTTCGGTTTGATTTTGGTTATCAATTTAATTTGGTTTATGGTATCCAAATGGTTTAATGATAGCTATTTGATTAATAATTGAATATATTTTTTTATGTAAAATTAGTTAAATCTATAGTGTAACTAATAAGTAGTCTATATACAAAGACGTTGGAGGAGATATTATTAAATAATGTCATAGACACTAATCAACCGTTCTGTGTCGGAGTCGGCGGGTTTGGTGTGTAGACTGTATTAATTCATTTCAATCACATAGACCCCTGATTACGTTCATTTATAATTCAGTACAAAAGTGATTGATAAGAGTTTTTTAAAGATTTTAGTTACATATTTAAATCAGTATAAAGCTAAATCTACATTACATCCGCTGCGGAACAGAACCGTCTCGCAAAACTTCATCTAGCAACTGTCATAGTTCGCGCGCTTTTCTTCGCTTTTACGCATGCGCCAAAGAAAAGCACCACCATATCTAACCTCTCCGTTTTCTTGAACGAGGTCTGCGGGTCGCGGCTAACCCGAGGTTTGCGGCGGTAAAAATGTGTGTTTCGGTGTGCCGATAGCGGAGCGCCGCAGCCCTCAGCCCCGCCCAGCGCCACCCCGCTAACGCGTCTTGAGCCACTTAGCTGGTAAGACGAAGGTCACACTCACAGTACTAGCGGATAACTTTTCTGTACACTCTTTAATTTAGATTTATACTCAATTCTAGTCGTAGAGTCTATCGAGAGTAGAGTATAGAGAAGCATTATGTATGAAGTCTTATAACAGAAATTAATATTTTCTTCGAAGATCAGGCTTTAGGATAGTGGAATGCAAAGGACTGAAAAAGTATTGAATTATTTAGAATTTACTTGCGTTAAATTTATGAACTGTTAAGTTTACTATAAGAGGTAAGGGTACGATTTTGTTTAGTCAGCAGACTCTTTCCTAGATCAGCTGTTGATTGTCTGATGACCATGATGTCTGTTGAGGTTTTGCAAAGCCTGGAGATATGAGATGATTGGTATTTGTTAATTATTTGACTGGTGAATCTTACGATGTTATTTCTTCTGTGAACGCTGTCTTAGTTTCCGGCCAGATATGGAGCCGCGAGCTGTCAAAATGGAGTGGGAAAAAAGGCGGGAATGTGGCCTCGCTTTATGTGAAGCTCGTCATTGCTAGACAGAGAGCCTTCTATCTAAGGTCACGGATCAGAGCAGGACGCCGAACACAACGCGGTTTATAAGAAAACCCAAGACGTTGGGCGTGTTTGGCGGGTGGGCGTATGGGTTTTATAGATGTGGTGGTGGGTGAGAGTGTGTGTGTTGCGGACACCGTGTGGCTAAGCGGTCGAAGGTGTGTGTGTGCTACGTAGCTGTGGGAAGAGGTTCTAGAGCTCATCCTTTTGTCAACGATACGACGCTATAGCGGCTCAGGCTTTAGTTATTAAAGTGCGCAGTTAAATTTTACGAGGATATAAAATTTCCATTGTCGGCTTGCTGGAGGGCGCGTTGAGGTTCTTAGGAGGCGATGCTTGGGTGGGAGACCCGACCTACTGTTATTGTTATCAAATATTGATAACCTGATATATGGATGCCAGTCATTTATGTTTCATTGATGTCTCGTAGGCCTCGTAGCAATATGCTACGCCGTAGCAAGATTAATAGGTTTGAGAAACTGATTACAGCAAGGCGGCGGGGTAATGTTTGAGGCTCTATTCAGAAATAAAGTAGGTCAACGTTTTGGTTCATGGAATCTACGCGACCACTAATTATATGTTTTTGGCTATTTCATGCAAAGATTGGTTTGCATCCATTGGTAATTCAGTTCTAAATAAGAAAATATTTTACTATAGAGGTATATGTTTAATAGTTCTTATATTGAAAAGACTTTAGGTATTATCGTTCTATGATCCCTTCCCAGTTTGTAGTAAATACTATCATGCAAAAAAGCTATAGTTAAACATGTTTTTAATTAAATTATTATACAAAAGATAATAGAATGTCATATAAGAAACAAAAGATTTTTTTGCCGTTACGCAGATTAAAGTTAAATTCAATAAAAAAAACAACTTTCAAATAAAACTCGATCTCATTATTAAACCCAAGACAAGCGCTTTCCCTTACATTTTGACGTAATAGAGACAAAGGTACAAAATTCAGAAAATTGAAATTTTCCTTGGCCATGTACGGCGGCGACATATGGTTAGATCGTCGGGCGTAACACGTTCGCGTGCTTGTCGCACCTAACTATCTCTTTTAATACTTATTTGCGCCGCACGCACACATAGAACCGTCCCCCTGTCGCCTGCAGCTTCTTACGAGTGTGGGTGAACTTCTTTCGTGCCTCTGTGTGCGCGCGAATTTCTTTCGAGACGTAATAAGGGGACGGTTTTCTTTCCCGCTAAGGTTTTAATGTCGACCACGTTTCGGCGGCGGACGCGCGCGCTTTTCCGCGGTCAGCGAGCAAAACTTTTTGTAGTGCGGTTGCAGTGCTGTGTACTTTTTTTGAGTGGTTATTTTTCTTTTTTAAAGGTAATGAAACTTTATTCTTGTTGCACTGTTTTTTTTTGAGAATCTGTAAGACGCAATGGAAATTAATTAGTAGAAAGTTTGCGTAAGTCCACAAACTTGGTGTGGAAGGCGGGGCGTACTTGCGTGTTGTTTTCCCGAAAACCGCAGCCTCATTAGCCCGGGCGCACACTACGCCGCGGAGATTTAACTCGGAGATAAAGGCAATGTGATATCGCCTTTATATTTTATGTGTCTAGTTTGTTTAAATTATTTCATTAAAGTATGGAACTGATGCTTTCAATGTACCTACTTAAAAGATATAAACAAAAAAATTTTGACGTAACAATTTTTTGGCGGTAAATAACAAAAATTGTTTTGGTAAGTATATAAAAATATACATTAAACTAATCAAATAATGCACACAAAAGAAATTGAAGATTTATTGATTTATTATTATAATATAATTTTTATTTTGTTGTTTGAAGTTTTTACTTTCGTAATTTTACTAGACAAACAGTCGATTTTATACTCTAGTTCATTTTATAAAAGCTGAATTTAATATATACCTACACATTAAGGTGGTAGGTAAGTAATACACTAAGCCCGTCTTTATCAGACTCCTTCCTTACATCGTATTTCCATTATCTCCTACTTTATTAACCTTCGCGGAAACTTGTTAAAAAGTGCGCGAACTCCCATTAGGACGATGCGGGAATCCCTAAAGTTTCACCTGTAATTGTCGAGCCGTGCGCGGCGCTCGTTAACTGTTGCGGAATTATTCTCGCGCGGTAAACTTTTATCTGCTTCTTATAATGTGGACTAGGCTTTATAATAAAATTAAAAGTAAAGATCATGGTATATTGTAAGCACATGTAAGTATAGTACATATATTTATACATCTGCAAGTATTTTTCTCTGGTCTGGATTTTCTATGTTTAGTATTTAAAAAAAAATATGTATAAGTAGTACATCAGTCATGTGGTCCTCGTAACACAAGCTCTGCTTACTTTGGGGCTAGATGGTGCTGCGTGTCCGGTGAAATGTAGAGATAAACTTATCGCGGTTATACTTATCAGTTTATTTCGTGACCATGAAGCTGTGCCGAAATATCGGAAAGCAGAAAAACTCACGTATCATGGTAAACATCCCATTTTAAGTGAACATTCTTAATAATAACGATATAATATCGTACATTTCACACAGCATCACCTGGCCCCAAAGTTAGCAGAGCTTGTATTCCGGGAACCACATGACTGATATACTATTTATGTATAAGATAATAAAAAAAATCTTTTGTAAATACATTCATATTATACACAGAAAACAAGTTTAAAAGATAGTTTCAAATTTATGTTATTACTTAGCAAAAATACATATTGTTTATTATAATTGTAAGGTAGGATAAAATAAAAATAATAATTATATATCTTATAAAGAGTGTTTTATGTGTTACATCATCCCTTTTTGAAGGACATCATGGTTTCCTTCTGAGAAAATGTTATCAGGACACTAATGTGATATGTATACCTACTTGCATATTAAAATAATTTGTGTAAGTAGGTCTTATTATATCTTATTGTTTTCATGTATTTTATTTAATAGTCCGTGCGTATTTGGCAGGATTTAAACCGGACTTCCAAATAGGTAGGTATTTGGAGATACCTACTACTTAGTGTCGTCGGTTTCTGCGTATGTTTTAAAATACGATTTCATCACGGTAAACGTGATTCACATTTCCTTCTAATCACCTCACCTCACATCACCTTCTGATCACAAGGTCGCGGGTTCAAATAACAATAACGTGTAACAATAGATTTTTCTGGTCGTAAAATTTATGTGAACTATACCATTAATCTCAATCGCTAAAGTTTCTAGAACCTGTAAAAGTTCTAAGACATGTGCCAAGCGTACAAAAGGAGCCTCTGAGGCGCACTTTGATTCCAAATAACTAGTGACACAATAAGAAAAAGATCAGATCAAGGTAGATCAGATCCTTACAAACGCCATCCATGCACTTGGCCAATTTAGTTACATCTGAGCAGGAACCCGTGTCGGATGGGGTTGACGGCATTGCTCGCGCGCTTTGATTTGTTATTTGTTTGCGCGCACATTAAAATTGCGAACATAACGATTTGAATGCTGAATGTTCCTATTTAGATATATAATTGTTTTATATTTTTTTGCAAAACAACCAGTACCAAAAATGCTGTTTATTTTATAAGAAAGTTGACAAGTGATGAGAGTTTAACATTCATAAGGAAGGATACGAGAATAAAGAGTTAAATGCATTCATTTATATTATTTTAGATCTTCGATCTTCAATTTAGATGTATACTCTCAACTTGAACACTGCATAAGATTCGCCCTGACACAATTTGTCACTATTTCTTCTTCTTATTTCTTGTTTATGGCATGTGACATAATAATGTCAATTTTGCTAGTGTCAAGTGTTTATGTTTGTTTATAGTCAATTTGTTTGTTAAAGTCTTAGTAGATGGTCAATTGTCGCGGAATGGCCGTCTAAATTTTCTTTGGATTCCTCGTCGTTAAAATCACATTACACCATAATACACAATTAATTCAATTGTTCATACTTGTCTCATGTTGTCACAGCTTATTCGTGAAAATTACGCTAAGGTTACTGAATAAAACATGCAATAAAGGAGTAAGATAATAATAAATTAGCAGAGCTATGTTACTTCATGAAATGACAAACGAAAAATCCAGATGGCACTTTTAAAAAAGTGGTTAATTTTCGACGGGAGTTGAAGGACGTTTAAATTAGGCCAATAATTACTAAAAAAAAAATCTGAAAACAGTCTGTACGGTAATTTTATGAAAGAAAAGAAAATTATAAGAAAGTAGACAAGAAATTAAGGTTTAATATTATTGTAAGCCTAATAAAACACATCAAAATTCCATTCTTTTCATTTTCAAAATGAGTTGTATAATCAGTTTACAAAGCTCAAAGCATTCGTAAGCTGATACTTGAGTACCGTCCGTATCGCGTCGAATTTAATAAATGAGGGCACGCCACCCCGACACATTCCAGCCAATTCTTATTTAACTGCTTGATTGTGCTAGACGTTGTTTATTGTCACCAATATTGCGAAAGGGTCCTGGCCTTTTTTATTTTGCTTTTAAAGTATCTTGATGGCTGGGGTGTGGAGTTTGATACCAAGCGAGCCAAGTTAGACAACGCATGATTTTCAATAAAAACTTTAACGAACGAACGAGTTTTAAACGTAAGGTTCTTCTAGGAAAGCGGCCGCCGCTATCATTGCACCGATCCGTACATGTATCTTCTATCTTCAAACGCTTATCCGTTCACATTTAAATTAAGATCCATATTCAAAACCCTTTGAAATTCTTGACACGTTCCGTTCAAAATCAGGAAGTCCGGTGACCGTCTTACGGCATCCGCCGGCTAAGGTCGTCCGATTCGAATATGCCCTTCTTAGTCGTAGTAACTAATTACGTAGAAAACAGGTTACCAGCACTTACTTGCAACGCCTGCCTTGAATAGGTAGTGGAATCAAAAACGCTAGTCTGATTTCAAACAATTGAGTTTTGCTTATCTTTAAAAGTGTTATGCGTTTGCAAACGTGATATATATACGCTGTCATATTAACGTTTGCAAAATGAATCAGTCTTTTCTAGCAAATGTACTACCGCATAGATAAATACATAACATTTACTTTGACTACAGCAACGGAAGCGTAAGCGCCGGCTACCGGCTACCGGCTTTCTACATAAACGTAATCTTAGTTCGGACACACGGATATTACATTTGCAGGCCATTTGTAACCGTCGCTGGTCGTCGAACGATCATTATCCGTGTCTCAAGTCTCCAGGGGCCCGAATTCCTGTCCCTTCTATTGATTTGGTTCGCTCTTTAAAATTGGGCCGATAAATAGAAGTCGAAGGGTTTGACGTGTTGTACACTAGCGTTAGTTGTGACCATATTCAAATAGGTATTACTTAATAAAAGTAATACCAATTTGAATATGGTCTGAATAAAGTATGCTACATTCATGTCTTTTCAAAATATTTGAATAACGGCATGATACAGGTAAAGAAAAATCGAATTGAGATTTGCTAGGGGCTGGAACCAATGACATTCCTATCCTACAAAAAGGGAAACCTATAACAATCGAAGAAACAGGCTAAAAAAAAATAAGCCTAATATTTGAAGTTTGAGTGGATTTTTCGATGAATTGATATTTGTTTGGTACTATTACGCAATAATGGCCATTTTGGATAAAAGTAGTCACAGAATGTGGACTTGGATTAACATATAAACTTTTTATCTACATACAAAACACACAAAGCAGCATTTCAAGGTCTTCGATTTGAGACCGATTTTTAACGGTGCTTGCGGGAAAATGGCGACATGAAAAAGATCCAACAAACCCATTCAACCGGACATTTAAAACAAAGCATCCAAATCGACTTTGAATACCGACACAGGGCACGGCATTGTAACAGAAGGTCGGTGTAATGTATCTTTACCCCATTCGGGTTCCTTTGTGGAAGGGTGCGGGCCGGTAACGAGCATTACCCACTTGTACGGAACCCTTACATGCTTTATTATTTACGACCTACGCCCTTTATGTATGTTTTTACGCTAAGATTTTATTGCTGTATTCATGAGCAAGCCGGAATCACGGCTGAGTGTGGTGCTTCGCAGTCGCAGTGATTTAGTAACGGTCTTATTGAAATTATAGCTCCAATTGTTTTTAATCTACATGATTCCCTAAGAGTAAACATTGAAATAAGTGTATGTGATTGAAAAAATATTATAGATACATCAGTACAGTACTCTCAAACGGTTAAAATCGGAAGCCGGTGTACCACTAAAACACCAGTGTTCTCAGTTGTACAAATTAAGTTACTTCTATACAATGCTAAAAAAAGCGGAATTGCGACGAACATTTCTCCAGCCGTTTCAAAGATCAGTGGTCTCCAGTTACTTTAAAAGTCGGGAAAATTCACCTTCCGTCACTAAGCATGGTTGGTTAGCCACCGCACCCTGCCTCTACTTTGATCGTTGAAACTCGACAATTGCTCGTAAGGAATGAAGAAGACAATTATTATAGGATATATTTTTTTAATTTAAAAATATCCATATCCGTCTGGTACGTTGCATGACCCAAGAGCTGGCTCCTATCTGGCTCAGCGTATTAGCATTGCCATTCAATTTGCGGTAATGCCGCCAGTATCTTGGAAACGCTGCCCTCTGGCAGTGATCTGGATCAGTTGAGCTATCTATAGATCCTTTTAAACGGCCCTTAGATAGTTCAACTGTTTCACGTGTATTTTATATTAATGTATTATTTTGTACATTTATGTAATTATTTCTGTAAATAAATAAATAAGCAATTTAAAAATACCTCTTTACATGATAAATCATAGCATTTAGTTATAACAATACAGTTTTTATTTACAATGCTAAATGCCTACTATATACTTTAGATAAGAGAAGCTAGCCTTACTTGCCTAACGCATGTAGATAATTTAACTTCGCATTATAATTATTAAATACCTTCATATTTGAGCCATTTGGTGTCTAGACTCTGGGTCCGTGGGAAACAGTAGCCTATCGCGTTAACAAATAATTTCAAGGCGTCCTGGTAGAAACTTCTTGTCCAGCGTATCAGAATTGCCATTCGCGATGGTATAACCACCTGTGTCTTGGGGACGCTGTCCTCTGGCAGTGATCTGGACCAGAAGATTTATAGATTTTAAAACGGTCCTTCGATAGCTCAACAGTTTCACATGTATTTACATGTATTGTTATCATATATTATTTTGTATATAAATGTTAAACTTTCTAGAAAATGTATTCGGTAAATTAGATACCTAATTGATTCAGCTAACAATTGATTTCTTCATACTTCTATATTTCTTTGATTCAGATGCGGAGCGAGTCAATAGTTCCAAGTATGAAGCATCCTTTCTTTTTGAAGTTACAGGTGTGGTTTGTATTGACGCTTTCCACGGCTTTCAGGGTCGTGCACGCGTCTGCATTGTGTTTTCTCATTAGGAATAGATTGGTGGAATAGTACGTTATATATATCTATCTATTCGATATATCGGAAAATAAGATATATAAAGAGCATAAAATACCACATCCAAAGGCTTATCACTCCATTGATTGTATCGGCAATAACACTAAGAATATATCCCGCTCCCCAAGGCGTACAAATAGGCTGCACGATATGTCGATTGGGATGTTAAACTTAATTCCGGCAAGGGGTAACCCCGACATGTCTTTTACTGCTGTTTACTTTGATTCCGAGACGTTGTTCTTGATACTTTTGTTGTTGATTTTTAGAACAAAACTAATAGAGATAGTAGGTACCTTCATAAAAGAGTTTTGGTAATAAAGTAACGTTGCATTGACGTCACTTTTTTTTAAGGCGGCGTGTGATCATTTTATGTTTTATTTTGTAGAATTTTCCTAGCCAGGACTTCCCTAAGTTACAACAAAGTCGAGATATTTGAATTTGAAAGGCCATCACATCAATGTTACCATGTGCTTTACCATATAATTTATTCGTTAATTTCGTCTCAAAATAAATTCGATCTATTCGAGGCATTTACATTATTCGGAATGGGTTTCATAAAAAAATATTAAATATTTAGAGTTTTTCAATATCTCAGCTCCGATGCTACACAATTTGTGTTCAAACTTAGCTTGTTGCCAAGAAATAATACTATCCATATTTTTAAGTGGCACCACTCGTCTTAAACCCCTAAAAATTACCAAATATTACCAAACCAAAAGTTGGCTGTAATTTTTTATTAATGTTTAATTTCTTAAAAAAGAAATTATGCACTATTATGAAACATAATATATATAAAAAGTAAGTAAGTGCTTCGAACATAATCTTAAAGACCATAATTTGATTAGTATTCATAAATGTAAGTAACTAAAAATGTTTGGTTAGAACACGATCTACCACCCGCAAAATCGCGCAGATTCATTGTTGGGTATTGAGTGTGAAGTGTTATCTCTAATCTATCGCAAACTTTATATCTAATTGTTGTTTGGATATAACTTTTAGGTATATAAAATAAAACTGCTGAGATGCAAGTTTTAATTAACTTAGCATCAAGAGCTCGTAGATAGATAGATAGAAAATACTTTATTGCACACCACAAATGCATTAGAATATTATAAGAAACAGTTTTAGCTACACGGTAGTACAATGGGCGGCTTATCGCTAGATAGCGATCTCTGCCAGACAACCTGAAATTATTATTAGCTACATCTGCCATTTTTGGAGATCCCATACTTGTTCCATTATCAAAATTTAATATAGCAAGTACATTTGAAAATATATTTCCAGCTATTCGCATGATTTGTCGCCCGTATCGCACCCTCGCGCAATGCCGCCGACAGCCTCAACTCGCCTTTGATTCCAACTCTATTGTCAATTTAACTAAAGTTCAAAGAAGTCACGATCTCTTTACTGTATTTTACACTTTAATATCTAGTACTTTAAGTCGTAAAGGAATTTAGTAGGCGCATAGCAAAAGTTAAAGTATCTTACAAAGTTATTTCCAGACACAAGCAAAATGTTGGAAAACTTGTTATTTTTTGTTACAGGAATTACGAAGATGACTTCAAAAGAGTACCTTTTTCTCCGAAGTTTGCATCCGTTCTGGAACCATTTTAAAACATGCGTTATGTGACGGATACAGTGTTTAAAGTTTAGTGCCAAGTGATTGACTAAGATGCACCTGTCTAGTGAAGTGAGCTCGACGACCAATGGCTTAGGTCACGAAGCGCCGTCATCGTCATATGGCCTGCCAAGCCAGCCGCTCACGGCTGAGCTGCTAGCGGAGAGGACACTGGAAGGGCTACTGGCTGACCACCCCGGCGAGCTTGTAAAGACTGGAAGTCCGCATGTGGTATGTTCATTTTCACTCTCAACTTTATTTTTTTTTAATCAATGCCATTGGTATACAATTCAACAAGAAACTAACTATCAGCAACATTTTACACCTTCAGATAAATATAATATTAACATAATATATGTATAGAAAAATACTTTTATTTACAGAAATGTACAGAATAATATACAATAATATAAAATAAGTACATGTAAAAAAAATAAGTTATCTAAGGACCGTTTAAAACGATCTATAGATAGCTCAACTGATCCAGATTACTGTCAGACGGCGGTGTCCCCAAGACAATGGCGGCAATGCTACCTATTGCCAGCCAGCTCTTGGATCACGCGATATTTCTAACATGTTTTGAGGTCCGCGGTCCTGTATGGAATAATATACAAGTACCTGGATTTCCGAGCTTTGCTCGGTATAAAACACGAATAAATCGACGTTTTCTAAAAATGAAACCTAGCTAGATCGATTTATCGCCCCGAAACCCGCTGCATACTAAATTTCATGAAAATCGTTGGAGCCGTTTCCAAGATTCAGATTATATATATACATATACAAGAATTACTCGTGTAAAGGTATTAGATAGATAATAATAAGATACATGTAAAATCCAGGGAGACCAAAGAAAAGATGGATGGATTGTGTAAAAGATGACATAGCTAGGAAAAGAGTAAGTACTGTAATAACGGCTGATAGAGGAGAGCTGAAGAGAAGATCATCTTGTGTTGACACCACTTAAAGTGATATAAGGACAGGGAGATGATGATGATTTTGATATGATGCGAAACAGTAGAGCTATCTAAGGACCATTTTGTTACTTCTATTATAAAGACTAAATAATTACAAACAATATAGGTGGGTGTAGATTATTTGTTTATTATTAGCAGGTAATGCTCCATTGCAGGGCAAAGGCTTCGATGCAATGCAAATGCTTCTTTTATTTTCTATCTTGTGTATTTTGAGTTAGTCCAGCTCAACTCTTTATTATCGCCGCGGTCTGCCGCGATATGGTCGTTTCCTAAGTAAGTAACTAAATAAGTAATCAATAAAAAAATGTTTATTGCCTTAGTAGGTACAAAGTTGGTAAGTATTTTAAATATCTTAAATTCCTAAGCTAAGGTAAATAGGTTTAAGTTCAGCATTTGCTGTTAATAGGTGGGTAGTAGATACCTACCTACACAACGCTGTTTTTCCATTTATCCCACTCGGATAGTTCTTCAGCGAGAGTTAAGTACAAACGGGGTTACGAGTTTAAAAGGGTACATTTATGTGATTTGTAATCAGATCTATTAAATTTTAATAATAATAATAATAAAATGAGAATGAGAAAACATTTATTTTCTCTCACAAAGCTTCTTATAAGTACTTAGGGCTAAGTGTTTGGTGCGTTTTACAAATTTTAGACCTGTTTTGCGAGAGACTGGTGCCTGAAATAGGTTTTCGAAACCTTGGATATAATTTATAAAATTTTAAAAAAACGTAAGTGAACCGTCAACCCTCTGTGTCCCATGATACAAGCTTTGATTGGTTTGGATTTAATTTTACTAAATATCAAGTATTTTGCTTATCCTCCAGGTATGCACAGTCCTTCCTCCACATTGGCGATCCAACAAAACACTTCCCATGGCTTTCAAAGTAGTCGCTCTCGGGGAAGTCGGTGATGGTACCCTAGTCACCGTCAGAGCAGGCAACGACGAGAACTGCTCAGCCGAACTCAGGAACTGCACCGCTGTGATGAAGAACCAGGTCGCCAAGTTCAACGACCTGAGGTTCGTCGGCAGGAGTGGGAGAGGTTAGTGAGAAAAAATAAAATGCAAGTATAATTTTAGCTTCTTGAAAATAATCTTGAACCATAGATAAAATTAAATTGTATTTTTTTTTAATAATGCTTTATACAGCATCTTCTCACCCCAAAGTAACCAGAGCTTGTGTTATACCACATGACTGATATACTACTTATATACTTTTCTTTTTTTTTGTTAATAAACACTTATGAGATAAATACGTGCAGATTATACAAACATTTGTGAACCCTTGTGGCCCTCTGTGCCACAGATACTTGTAAATTAAAAATAAAGAATGACAGATAAGTAAATAAGCTAACTAGCAGCCACTAATCGTTATACCTAATGGCGTAAGGAATCACCACAAGTGTAGACGTCGCGACGCCACACCGAGAGGCGGTTGACCGCTTACTATACCTACATACTATTAAACAGTTTAAACAAATGTTCACTCAAAACGGGATATTTACCATTATGTAGGAGTTTTTCTGCTTCCCGATATTTCGGCACAGTTGCATGCAAAGACTTTAGTTAATCTCGTGATCATGGCGCATGCAACTGTGTCGAAATATCGGGATGCAGAAAAACATATATATCATGGTAAATATCCCGTATTGAGTGAAAATTATGTTCAACACCATGATAGTTTTAGGAATTTAAACAAAGCGTGCTGTTGCTATACAATCTTGGCCTGGTATTTAAAACAGAAACGGAGTAGGTGCTTTTTGAGGTGCTCACTGATAGTTGCAGGTGACCACTAAGCACCTCAAAAGTAGTGTTCAAAAGTAGAGAACTCAAAAGTGTCAGTGAGCACCTCTATTTTATCAGTGCGCACAACACATTGCTTGTCACTACCCTTGTCACGGTATGACGTCACCCTCCTTGTTCGGCGCAGTCTGAAAACCAGCGCTACTTTGCAATATGTGAAGTAGGATAGAGTTGAGACTGGGCCTTTTTAGCAAACACAGACTGGGTTGGTGCAGGGTAGGTACACATACTACTATTTTTTATTTTAATTTTATATTCATGTTATTGTCTTTTTCATTGTGTACCTGCTATTTTATGTTATTTTTATCTGTGTATGTGTGTGTCAAAATAAACTTATTTCATTTCATTTTCATTTCATTGCTTATAAGTGATTTTAAGATAGCCTAAAACCACTCATGAGCAAAGTGTTGTTTAAATCTATTGCCATCTGTATTTATTGGCATTAGAATGACAAGGACAAACGATACTTTAATGTCATACTAGCTAATAATGTAATTATGAATAGAGGGTTAGATTTTAAATAAATATTGACAGTTTAAACTTTCATAACATCACATAAGAAATGTTTACGATAATGCAGACATATACTCATAAAAACTCCCCCTCCCTTGAGTGAACACTCAAAAACAAAGCCGGGCGCCTTCTGAATATTTCAACAGGTCTCTCTTTGTTCCAATATTAAGTCAATGGGGGTAATTGATCTGTAGGCGTATACGAAAATCTATGCTCGTGAATCTTTAAACATCCTTGATGGAAACGGCTTAACCTAGTTTCGGAAACTATTATAATTCGGAATTCGGAATTCCTTTGAATAAAGCTTTTGCGAAAGAATTTCCTCTCGCTTTACAATAATAATCTTTAAAACTTGATGCATGTTTTAAAAATAACTCAAGTAGTGTAACGGTCATATACCTATAACATAAGCTCTGCCTACTTTGGGGCCAGATGATGCTGTATTAAATGTCCGGCATTTTTTTATTGTCTATCCTAAACGTCATTGCAAAATGGTCTAGAATGTTCTTGGATTCCGCGTCGTATAATTAACAAAAAGACACACTTAGAGGTTCATAGCACAACTCTCAAAAATGTCAAGTCAAAATTTACTGAATAAAATTTTGCTAATATTACAATAACAAAATGGCAATAGATACTTCGTGAAATGTCAAACGAAGAAATCCAATCAAGTTCTTTGGTCACAAATCACAATCTAGTTACTAAACCTAGTGAGGGTCATAATATTAATATTACAAATATTAGTATAAATTGCCATTGCACATTGCCATTCAACGTGGCAATGCCGCCAGTGTATTGGGAACGCTGCCCTCTGGCAGTGATCTGGATCAGTTGAGCTAAATAGTTATAAACGGTCCTTAGATAGCTTAACTCTTTCACATATATTTTATATTATTGTATATTATTCTGTACAATTCTGTCAGAATTATAATATAAATATCAAATTAAAAACATGCGTCATTCTCACAACAAGTACAACAACACTGGTCTCCGCCTTTCACTCGCTAATACGCAAGATACTCTAGTATTCGGCTTGAACTTCGACTTCGACCTCATAATGCTGCTAGAAATAGCCAGAAATGTCCATATATTATCTGGCTTACGTTTGACTCTGTTAGAAATAACTTGCTGGGTTAAAAGTGAAACAGTGCAAAGTATCCAATATTAATATAAATTGGTATCTAACTTGGTACCGATATATTTTGATTATTTGATGTTGTCTTCCGCTCTGATCTAAGCCGCCTACAATGTAACATGTTTGTACTAGTTCTGCCGTACCTCATACAATATTTATTCTGTTGTTTTCTCGCTTCGACACAGCAGATGACACAGTCCCCCGTGGGGTTGATATTTCTTACAAGCTAAGCCTCCCCCTCCCCCACCCGCTTCGTTAGTTTCCCGCACTATTTGAATATGAGACGCGAGTTTACAGTTGATGCTCCTTCAATGTTTGCTACCCCAAACTTTAAGTTTGCTCGCTCGCTGCTCATTTGTAACGATCGATGCGAAACGTTCAGTTTTAACGTAAATATAAATTTCATTTTTGACACTTAATATTTTATATGACAGTTCGGACTTTATGTGTAGACTGGTAGTATTCATAATATTAATAATATTAATACGTACTTCATTGACACATGGACACAAAATTAGTCTGGTCCTTCGAAACGAGAACTCGCCACTTTTTCTGGCCTTTCTGCAAAGGGCAAAAACAGTGGCGATTTCTCGTAGCTAGAATCTGTGAACTGACAGGAGACTGCTCTCCTGTTAGTTCACAGCTTCAAGCTCATGCAGGTCAGCTTCAAGTCTATCTAACCATAATAATAATAATTAAAATATTTAATATTCTCTCAAACTGCGTTTATTGAAGCTGCCTTTATTGAAAACAGACACAATTTTATGTATGTAAATACATACATAAAATTGTGTCTGTTTTTGGTTGGGTAGGCACAACTACGGATTTCCACTTGCTACAATCCTGACATACTTCGTTTGTTTCATTGACTCTCATCACATATCTCATACATGCGCGTCGGTGCACTTTAATACATCCCGAACTTGTTACATGTACGAACACTAAGGCATTTTAAAACAATAGTCATCCAAAGGTTGTCTGGTAGAAATTGCTTTCTTAGCAATAAGGCCGCCCAGTGTACAATTTTTTTCTTAAGCGTATTTAGTTTTTAAGTGTAAAATAAAGAATATTCATTTATAAATTTAAACGACATTTGTTTATTTACATTTAAATGACCTACTGAGCTCGGAAAGGCGGGTTTTCATCTATCATTATTGCACTTGTACGAGTAGGTACTGTATAGGTACTTGGCTCGTTTTGCGTGGCACCACGCTCTGGTTAATGTTTCAATTTTAAGCCTTAAAGATCAATTACTGCGAAGTGCTACAAGTGCTGAGACAACGCAATTTAAACGATCAAGTGAATTATGCGTGAAATAAAATCGTTTAACGTACAGAGCTTCTTTGCGAACATTTTAGGAATGGATAGATTTTTATGGTTTCACGGTACTGATTTAATCGGTGACCTGGATTTTAATCAACCTACGTTATCTACTTACCACTTAAACCGCACATAACGGCTTTATATTATCAACAAAGCACCAACGTCCTTTAAACTATGTCCATATATATGCATTTAATAATTCATGTTTTTTTTTGGAACGAAGTTCCTTATCACACGGTACGGACTTGGCGGATGGGGGCTAGACGAAAAAAAATTTAAGATTTTTCCGTCACGAATTTCTGTCACGACCATTTCTTTAGTGTAGACGGTTATCCATAGGGTGACACGGATTAATTAATTAGATTAACGAATAAACAAATGAATTAGATGAATTGTATGTACAATACAATGTGCAATTAAAAAATATATTAATTACAAAATTTACTACCATTCCTTTAATTCATTTGTTATATATGCTTTATTTGTAATTACTCTCAGACGCTAGTAACTTATTCATTTGTATTTGTTCATCAATAATATAATACGTTTATCAATAAATATACTACGACAGGATCTTCGTTCCAACCAAGTGTTCCACGACACTCACTCATTTTTTGTTTACTTTTATCTGTTTTAATGTATTATTATTATTGTTGGTTTTGTTACGGTATGACGTAACCCTTGTTCGGCGCAGTCTGAAAACCTGCGCTATTTCACTCTGTGCGAAATAGCATAAACCTGAGACTGCCTTTTTGATAAACTCAGACTTACTACAAGGTGGGTACGTACTTGTAGGTACTCATAATGGTTTAAAAAATGGTTGTCTGTAAAGTCTTACGTTTACGGACGATAATTTTACGTGATAACGTCATAAGAAAATATTGATGAACCGATCGTGCCTCTCTATCGCTTGTTCCGCGCTATCGCTCGCACGCTCGGCTCTGGCGAAACGTGACAATGAGTCATGCTTTTTCGGTCGTGCAGCCGGTGTTCGTCGATTTGTAAGACACTAGCTGCTGCCCGCGGCTTCGCACGTGTGGTACCTACCTAAAAAGTAGCCTATGACTTTCCTCAAGGTTCCATGTATCTCTATACCAAAATTCATCAAAATCGGCTCAGCGGTTTAGGCGTGAAAACGTGACAGACAGACAGACAGACAGAGTTACTTTCGCATTAATAATATTAGTAGGGAGCGTCAAAAAAAGTTTATTGTTAGTTAGGTTGTCCTAATGCCCGTGTGTTTGTTAATGTTACTTGTATCGATTCGATGCATCTTTGTGAGTGTCAAAATAATTTTATTTCATTTCATTTCATTTCAACATCACTCACTGGGTTATAGACAACGCACAACCTAAACCGCTGGTCGTAGAGACATACAATTTTGAGTATAAATAAATAAATATTGGTGAACAATGCACACCACACCATCTAGCCCCAAACTAAGCATTGCTTGTACCATGTTGACCAGATCACTGATAAAATACTTAAAATATTTTTTAATACATACATAAGATAATGTATAACACCCAGACACATAACAAACACCTATGTTTATCACACTAATGTTTTTTCTGGGAGGGAATCGAACCCTCAACCTACAGCGCAAATGGCAGAGCTACTACCAACTGAGCTGATAGACTAGTAAAAAGGCTAGTATGAGTAGAAAGTTTTCGAGTGTGTTCTATTGTATTACATAAAAGTTTATATTTCATATTAGCTCCGGGCGCGGTGTCGCACGGGTGGTGCCTATGTAAAAATTACATTTCTTATAACATATTTATTTTATTATTATCATATTCTATTCTCACAAGTTTTATTCAAATACATTCAGTCATAACAAACAAATAAACATCAAGTATACAAACATCCACAAAAACATACACATGTATAATGTTAGTATTTGAAAGTATAATGCAGCTTGTCATTGAGAACGGACGGCAAAAGGCACACAGATATCTAGAAGGGTGTTGATTTGTGTCCTCAAAGCTACAAACAGAACTCTCATTAAAAATTCCTTAAACAAACAAAGGCTCTCGGTTAACGTGTACACGAAAAAACCAATATAGCCCTGAGTGGCGGCAAAAGTGGAAAAGAAGTTAAGAGGTGTCTATTTGTCACGTTCCTTCCTGAACGCTCTGCTTTCCAATTAAGGGTAAGCGCTCTCTTTGTTTATCTTAAATTGCGAGAAAATCTCACTCAAATTATCGAGTGAAAAGACAAGGGGGAGACGGGCATCGCGGATATAACTTTTGTTACGTTCCGGATAAAAAGTGGCGTATCTAACAGCTAGGGATGAGGGAATTTTTAATAAGCGAAAAATTTAATGAGCACCCCAATAGAAAGACCTCTTTTTGCTCGGTTCAATGTCTGTCAGCAGGATAGACCGCTTTTATAATATCTTATCACTTATGTGCACTACATTTTAATAAATTAAAATAACTCATTACTAGCATAAGTATTCATTATGTATCTATGTAGTCTTAAGTCATATTGTCATAATATTTTGATAAGAAAAGGTAACATACAAATATACAGACAGAGAAAGACAAATTTATATATTAGTAGATATGTATATATGTACTTGCATTAGTATTTATTATTTATCTATAGTCATTATGTCATAATATACTGATAGGTCCTGTATATACAGGGTTATTGGTTAATATATTGCTAGGAGGTTATGTGGGAGGTTTTCTTCGATGAATTAGACCTTAATGTAAAGCTAAAAGTAAAAAAAAATTCAAAAAAAATTGGTTGTAATCGGACTTTCCTTTTTGTTTTATTCAGAGAACATTACAAGCATTCAATAACCCAAAATCTACATCGTATGTCCACATTAAATTATTTTACTTAATGAGTTCTAAAAGAATGAGAAGAATTAAAAAAGAAATTGCTAATACATTTGGCGTGCAGATTATTTTAATAACATCTTTCTATTTTTAGCTTTTTTACGAAATATTTAGAGTAAATATTTGTTACTAGATTACAAAGTAATCAACATTACACTAAAAGCTAGAAGAAAGTCGTTCAATAAAATAGTTCATCAAAACATTGAAATTAATAACTAAATATTACTTAAACTATCAAATAATCGCATGGTTCATAGTTTTTACAGCTCATGTTAAAAATGGATTCCTCTGTTTCGGACCAAAACACGCATTCTTTTTGGACAAATACCTATACTACCCATTTCGAGGTCTCGAGTCAAAGCATATTTCTTTAATACCTACCTATATACCTACCTTCTATATTCTTCATTTAACATTTAACATGAAGTACCTAACACATGTAGCTCTTATAAATTAATTAGCTTTTCTCGTGTTTGTTTTTTCTTTTTGTTTTATTGGGAAATCTTAGCGGAGATTTAATTAATACTAGCTGACCCGGCAGACTTCGTACCGCCTCAGAATCTATATAATAAAAATCAATTGCTGTTCGTTAGTCGCGCTAAAACTAGAGAACGGCTGGACTGATTTAGCTGATTTTGGTGTTGAAATGTTTGTCGTAGTCCAAGGAAGGTTAAAACGGTGAGAAAAATTGTGGCATTGCAACGCATGCCGCGTACAGCTAGTTAATAAATAAAAATGCTGAATGATAGCATTGTTTGATTTCTGAACGACTTTTAAATTTAATTGATTTGTAAACGACGAGACGTAGGTACATAAAATGTTTGACAGCTTGGAATAGTTTCTAAGGGAAAGCGAAATTGTTGTTTTTTCTATATTCCTAACATTTTTTTCATATTTACTTACGTTTTAAACCTTCCCTGGACTTCCACAAATAATTCAAGATCAAAATTTGCCAAATCAGTCCAGCAGTTCTCGAGTTTTAGACAGACTAACGAACAGCAAATGATTTTTATTATATAGATATTGCCACTTATTATATAGATATAGCACAAGGGTAGACAATTGAAATACATATACGTGTATAATGTTTCTTTGTAATTTGTACGACGAGAAATCCAAGAGATTTCTAGACGGCGATTCCGCGATGACGTTTCGAATAGACAGATGACCATTGTCTATGACTTTGTGTCAACATTAAACAAAACAAACTACTGGACATTGCGTATAGTATTATGTTATCTATGACATTTCCAAAATTGTCATCAAGACACCATAATGGTGTCTTAGGAAGAAAAATAAATAGATATTACTATGCAAAATCAGAACTACAAATACTCGAAATAATTGAGCAAATTGAGCTCGAAATAACCAACGATTTAAATTAAACCTCATTATGCCGGTGCAAGCCCCAATTTACCGCACCAGTAGTCAAGGCGACATCTGCTAATCGATTGATTGACCCCACCTTGCGATAAAATACGAATGACTACCTTCCTTACCTACCCCCGGTCTCGTTTGTCCCTTATGTCCTTTAATTGCCGGCACCGTGTGACGATGATGTGAAATCATTTCGGAATTCGCGAATCTGAAAAATGTTAGGAAATCTACACTAATATTACAAAGAGGAAAGATTTGTATTTTTGTATGTAACGAATAAACTTAAAAACTACTAGTCCGATTTCAAAAAATATTTTACCGTTGGAAAGCTACACTATCTCTGGGTGACATACGCTACTTTTTATCCCGGGAAAATTGGTTTGTCTCGGGAAAAATCTTCATCGCGGGCGAAGCTGCGCGAGGACAGCTAGTATGTTATAATTTACTAGCTGCCCGCGGCTTTGCACGCTGGTATCTACATAAAAAGTAGCCTCAGACCTTTCCTAAGATACAATCTATCTTTTTACAAAATTTTATCAAAATACGTTCAGCAGTTTAGCCGTGAAAAGGTAACATACAAACAGACAGACAGAGAGAGATGCCTTCGAATTTATTGACCGAGCGAAGCGAGTGTATCCGTTTCAGCTTAGGCAAAAATACTTTGGTATGTTCGCCGTCTGTCCGGATGTTCTCCTCTACAGATCGCATTACTCAACCGGTTCTCGTGAAGTTTTGTGAGCAGGTTCTATAACTATAAATATTTTTTTGTCGATTTAGTTATTGGAAATTATATATTATATATATATATCGAAAAAATTTCGCGAGGTCCACAGTTCACAGAGCCACTAGTAATGTATTATGAAAGCATGGATTAGTATACGTATTGATGGATGGATAATATGGATTAGTATACATATGGATGGATGAAAGAGTAACTTGTACTTCTTAAGATTTAACGATAAAGGTATTAGGATAAAAACTATACAAATGATTATCAATGAAATATCAACAACAAGCTAGTCTGAACTACCCGACAAATGAGCGCGTGGTCGATATGACCGTCTTGTAACGTGAAGTATAGAGTAGACGTATAAGGAAGTTCGTGTGCTTGTGTGCTGGTTGTCTGCCTTGGCTTTGCTTGTCTGTCATTACCATCAGCTGCCTGGAACTGTCAGAGTCTGCAAACTTTAAAAAAGCGTGTTTGTTGCTAGAATGTCTATCAACCACTTTGGAAACGAATAGCAAAGTCAGTACTCAACATACATTGTTGGTACAGGGAGACAATTAGCCGTGCTTCTATGAACACCTATTCCCCCTGCCCACGGAAAAAACCATATTTCTGTACCAGTTTATCACTCACGGATTTACCTGTTGATAAGTATTCGCATTTCGCGTTAGAACTTATATTATGCGATAATCAATTTTATTATGTTCTCGTAACAATTAAAGTACGAATTAAAGTTTGTCTTGTATGTACGAAATCGCACAATTTTTTTATTTAAAAGACAACCAAAAACACGAACATATTTTTTTTACAATATGGACAAACCTAACTAGATTACATTTTGCGTATATACTTTGTATATACCCCCGGCAAATATTCGCCTCTCGCTCGACTGCCGTTATGAACTCTCGTCCTTTGAGACACTACCTACATACAGAGGTGTTCTTATGGACTGGGTACAGTAATATCTACTATCGCTACTTACTTATTATTCGAGTACCCTCGTAAATGTGTGCTCTATCAATTAAGTCCATTCTCGAGCAAACTTTTCTTCAAAGAGCAAATGTTTCTTCAAAATTTGACTTATATTTCGGAAAATAGTATGCATGAGAATAACCTAATCAACAACATCCCGGATTCTTCCAAAAACCAACATTATCAAAATCGTGCATCACTTCTATTTCAAAACCCTCCCATGTTTATTTCACTACCCAGAAATAATGTGATCCCGCAATTTTAAGATGGGCACTTTCATTAGAGTTTTTATTAATTTAAACGAGAACATTCTGCGAGCAAAAAAATATTCAAAAACGAAAATCGAGACGAGGGTGCGACCGAGAGGCAGGTACGTGATGGAGTAAGAGCTGATAGAGACAGCATCAGTTTCTTTACGCTATGACCCGTCTTTTGGAGTTGTTCTCTTTTCCGTTTTTAATTATTGAACCACTCATTCCTAATTATTGTTATTAGCGCTGGGGAGAGTGGTGAAAATTGAGGGTCTTGCGAAGTAATATTGACCGGTCGGCTTGAGGTGCTTCCCCTGGGAGCTTTTTAATTGTGCCCGCTTTTGACTTTTCCTCTTGTTCTTGAGCTTCAATAAACTTGGATTTTACGGTGTCTCGCTTGTATTAGGTACGTTTTATTGGCGAGGGGTAAAATTTTTATATCACTTCAATTCTGAAAAATATAAGCCGGATGTTTGTATCGTAAAGCGTACGTCCTGAGGGGTTGGATATAGAAAGGTTTGTGTGATGAGCTCGCATAGGCTCACAGTCAATTTGCTAATGTCCCTAATGCGTATCAGTCCGCATTCGGTATTTTATATCCAAATTGCCGCAGTAAGCCGAAAATCCCCAATAAGCCATGAAACCGAGATCAAAGGAGCACCATTACGATTGTGGCTCATTTTTTATTTAGCACCGGTGTGGCTCGGCGGAGAACTCTTATCTTACGGTGCCTACTTACTTTATGACGTTATAAAGCTGATTTTTAATCTGACGTGAAAAGCGAGACTTTGGATTCTATTATGTTGGTTTGCACGCAATTTTCTGAACTAAATCAGGAATGCTGTGCCTAGTTACATTTATGTATATATAGTTAAATGAGATTCTTTAAATTGGTTGGTGCAATTGCTTATTCATTTGCAAGGCTTTAAAAACAAAAGCATTTCAAAACCCTGTATAGATTTTAATATATTACATATAAACCGTTTCACCCCGGAGCCCGGGGCATTCAAATAAACACCTAAGTACGTAATATTTTTATGAACAATCAGTGGCGCCCCCTCGCGAGATCAATATCAGCAGTTTATGAAGTGAACACGTGCACGGTGCAATATGTTAGCGCTCGGGGGATGGCTTTTTATGAATAACTAAATGATTTATAGAGGCAACATTTTGTCTTTCTTAAAAAATCTTTTGATGAATTGAAGGACTTGTTATGGCTTGTTGCTTGTTCAAAAACAAACAGAACAATATTACTAGGAAATACTCCTGTACACTGTGGGTTTGTCTACTTGGCAAAATGATAAACAATATATCGGGACAATAATCGTGCAAAACCCAACTCTTAGTTACATCGTTTCGACTCGCTTAGATGATGAAACGATCGATTTTACTTTTGAATATCGATGTCGTAATCGTTCACAACGATACTTTATTTTGACTTTTGAAAAATGAAACAATTGACTGAACATGAAGAACATTTCAATGATTTTATAGATCCGATATATACATACTACAATACAATTATTATCTAAACTAATATTATAAAGAAAAAAGATTGGATTTTTGTTTCTATGTTTGTTTGTAAAGGATAAACTTAAAAACTACTTAACCGATTTAAAAACTCTTTCCCATAGAAAGAGCTACTTTATTACCAAGTAACATGAGCTGTATTAGTTTAAAATATAGAATGTGTTTCACAGAATATAAATTTATCAGCCAAAGACTCATCAATCATAGTAACTCTTATGTAATAATAACCATTTTATAATTTTAAAAGATTCAGGGTCAGTATTAGATTTAATTTCAGTGGGTATTTTATTGTATAATTTAATGGACACACACATAAAACTATTTAATGTTTTAGTCAGTCTAATCTTAGGAGTCAGAACATTTCTTATGTGTAACAAACTTCATGTTGGTGATATTTTCCCTAATACAAACAATATTTTGATAAATAAATTCACCAATCATAGTCATAATGTTCAATTAATTGAATTTATCTCTACAAACGTCTGTATATTTGAGCCCTAAAATATATCTAACAGTTAAGCACAAACGCGCGGATAGAGTCGCGGGCGTTCCTAGTCGCTAGTCTTTTATAACTGAGTTACAGTGCTATGGGTTTCATACGTCTTTGCTGAGCTGTTCATAAATAAATGCAGACCAAACAGTTCGATAAGAATCAGAAGTAGTAGTACTTGGCAGAATACATTCCCACAAACAATTCCTTGATATATCTCAAGTAAAGTTTATGCAGGTTTTATGAAAATAAGCGGGTGGCCGCTCATTTCGGGTCGGTGGGGTGGGGAGGGTGTTTATGTCGTTTTCATGGCTCCTAGCCGAGGACTTATACTCCTGGACGCGAAGATATTATTACTTGATCCAAGTGGCTTAGAATTGGTCTCCCAATGTAGTGAACTTGGTTAATAATAATAATAATACTAATAATAATACTAATAATATTGCCGGACATTTCACACAGCATCATCTAGCCCCAAAGTAAGCATAGCTTGTGTTATGGGTACCACATGACTGATATATTACTTAAATACATATTATACATAGAAACACCCAGACCCGAGACAAATACTTGCAGATCATACAAACATTTGTTCCGCGGCGGGAATCGAACCCGCAACCTTCTGTGTCTCAGCTGGATGTTAGCCCACTGCGCCACAGAAGTAGTTAAGAAGTATGTTTTTGGGTCATACCCACCTATCGCCTCCATACTTAGCGGATATGTTTGGAGAAAAACTATTTGTAAAATTAAACCTACAAAAACGAAATAGATACATTTACACCTCAAAAATAAATAATAAAAATGAAAGAAAATATATTTACTTATTTGTAATGCAGAAATAAATTACGAGCATTAGATAAACTTGGTCGTCATAAAAAGGATTCAACTCAACATTAGCATTTGCCAGCGAGCGCTAATTTTTATCTTTGACTAGTTGCTGCCCGCGGCATCATACGCGTGGTTCCTACATAAAAAGTAGTCTATTGCCTGTACAAAGACACAATATATTTCCTTAATAAATTTCATCCTTTTAGCCGTTAAGCCGCCTAACAACAAATAAACAGAAAGTCCGTGCCCCTGTCTCTTTCGAATTTATAATATCAGTTTTGATAACATAGTAATTTGTATTTCAAACGTTTGGTAGTACTTAGCGAGTCTAAATATAAGGAGTAAAATTGCGTCCATTGGTACGTGTGGTAACTCCCAGGACCGCAGCGACTTTTGGCTTCTGGCCAGACTCTGGGAATGTTACCATCTCTTTTGTTTTCTAAACCGCTATACCCGAATGCTATACCGACTCACTGGTAAAGTACCAACTGGGATCTGATATATACCTGGTAAGTAGACGAGGCATTTTCACTAAGGATAAGTTTAATAACCAATAGATTGCTTAACTGATCTACTGGCAGAGACCAGCGTCTTTAAAACACTATCGGCATTTTCACGTTGAATGCCAATGCTAATACGCTTTGAAAGATAGGATCCAGATTTTGGGTCACGTGATGTTTTTACTTAACTAAGATATAACAAAATGATGACATATGGAACTGAGACTTGGTCGCTAACTATTGGCCTCATACACAAGCTCAGAGTCGCGCAAAGTGCTATGGAGAGAGCTATGTTGGGTGTTTCACTACGTGATAAAATCCGCAACGAGGAAATCCGTAGAAGAACCAAAGTCACCGACATAGCACTCAAAATTGGCAAGTTGAAGTGGCAATGGGCAGGCCATATAGCTCGCAGAACTGATAACCGTTAGGTAATAAAATTTCACGAATGGCGACCAAGGACAGGAAAACCGAGCGTAGGACGACCCCCCACGCGATAGACTGACGACATTGTAAAGATCGCAGGAAGTCGGTGGATGGAGAGGGCTCAAAATCGTTCTTCCTGGAAATCTATTGGAGAGGCCTATGTTCAGCAGTGGACTTCATAAAGGCTGTTATGATGATGATGATGAATATATAACAAAATAAAACAAAAAAATATAAGTATTCCTAAATGTAAAACTTTTGATAATGTTTGGATGCTTGCTTGTAGTTCAATGATCCGCGGGAACGACTGGATATGAATAATGTATAACAATAATAATAAATAAATATTTGTGAACATTTTCACACAACACCATCTAGCCCCAAACTAAGCTAAGCTATGGGAATCAGATGACTAATATAATACTTATATACTCTCAAATATTTACTAATGATACTTCCAAAAAACTAGACACAAAACAAATATCTATGTTAATCACACAAAATGTTAGCCCTGGATTGAACCCACAACCCACAGCGGAAATGGCAGAGCTACTACCAACTGAGCTAAGTGGCCAGTATAAAAACTATATGTAGCTAAGCACATATAGGCAAAGCCTCAGACAGAAATCGAAATAAACTTTTATCTATAAATATTATGAGCTACTTCTAGTTTGGTTTTCGTAGACTCACTACGCTGCTCGTAGCAATACGTAGCAACTGCAACGACATACCTCTACCTCTGGTTTCTCTATGGAATAAGGCGTAGCACTTCGTAGCAATTGCACCAACATAATTGACCTAATTTTTATAAATATAGATTGAACTAAAGCTTATTGTGTACATATGTATATACTAGCTGTTGCTCGCGACTTCGTCCGATACGCGTTATAACGCGTTAAAAAGTTTCATACATTCCTTTTCACCCCTTTTCACCCTCTTAGGGGTTGAATTTCAAAAAATCCCGCCTTAGTGGGTGGTTTTGCTGGAAAAGGAAGCTACCTTCCAAATTTCAGCTTTCTAGCTTCAGCGATTAAGGCTCGGCGATGATGAATCAGTCAGTCAGTAGGTTAAGCTCTTTTATAGGTATAGATAATCATTCGCCAAAGATACGTTTTGTTTATTATTATCTCCTACAAACGGCTTCGCACGTTTAGTTTCTACATAAAAAAATGACCACGCACCAAGTCCCAAGACCAACTAGTTAGATAAAAAAAAAATGTAAAGGTTTTTTTAAGGTTTATAATCGGGCTATTACTAAAAATCTAGTAAAGTCCTGTTAAACTTTTACCACGATAAATAACCATGTAATTGCATCACATATCCAACTATGTATTTTGAAAACATTTAGGTTTTCCCAAACAGCGGTTTAGCGGTGGACGGGACACTGAACTCTTACCAAAAATTGCGACTTTAAAGTTCCATATTTATCAAACGAATATTTGTATCGAAAATGTGTTAAAGAAACCCCCAAGAATATTCTAGAAATCTATACAACGATATGTGTTAGTAAAATAAAAATAATATTAACTTTACTTCACATGTAGAGATGGACAAACCTATACCATCACAAACTATTTACTAGAATTATATCAACATAAATACCGCATAAATGTATTATTATTTTTGTATATAATGATATGTAAATATATAAATGAATCTCTATTTCCCTTGGTTACGCCAGAACATCAGAACGACTTAAACGATTCCATTCATCTTTTTTTTTATGTATTCTAATAACTCGTAGAAGGTTCTTGAAGAAAAAAACATAAAAGTAGCCTATGTCACAGTTTTCTTTTCACGCGTGCGAAGCCGCGGGCAGCAGCTGATAAACAATACAATAAATGATCTTAAATTATGGGCTTAGGCCGTATTTTTGGCTCCATTCCGTTGACTGACTTAAAGAGTCTTAAAGACTAGTGACGTAGTGATTTTTTCTGGGGTTTTCCCTTTGAGGTACGAAACACTAAATGCAAACTAAACTAATACAACTAACATGCACAGTACACAAGGTTTCGCAATAAATAAACAGCGATGTACTCATTAGCATGTGGGTTTTGAGTGTCAACCGATGAAGTTCACCAGAATTACCATCGTGTCGTTATGCCATTGATTGTTCAAACGCCCGCCGCGTTTGCGGGTGCTCTGCGGTGGATGTGTTACCGTGGTATTCCGACTTCATGCTGGCCTACTAAATATTAGGCTGTGAGCTGGCTGGATAATCTCTCTGTCAGATTAGAGGCAAGCTTTTTAATTTAGATATTGGCTGTCTGGAGTCTAGCCAGAAAATGTGTTATTCATCATCTTCCCGCCCTGAGTGTGTGATTGTTAAAATAAGGTTAAATTAAAGTTGTTAAAATAGGTACCTACTCAAATTACTACCTAACTCAATTCGTAGTAGCTCTGGCGTCTGCGATGCAGGTTCCGGGTTCGATTCCTTCCTAGGACAAACATTCGTGTGGTGAATATAGGTGTTTGTTCGGTATATCGGAGTATTACTCTCCGACACAGAACAAACACCTATGTTAAATATCTAATGTACCTATGTATTTAAAAATATATCTGTAGGTAGTCATCTGGTCCCCATAATACAACCAATATTTGTTTAAGGTTAGATGGTGTTGTGTGCCTTTTACGAATATTTATTATTACTAGCTGCCCACGGCTTAAGTAGCCTATGCCCTTCTCCAAGGTCCCGCAAAATCGGTTCAGCGGTTTAGGAGTGAAAACGTTACAAACAGACAAATACACAGATAGACAGAGCTACTTTCGGATTTATAATTTGATGACCTCTGTGGCGCAGAGGGCTTAGGTCCGGCTATGACGCAAAAGGTTGCGGGTTCGATTCCCGCCGCTGGACAAATCTTTGTATGATCTGCAAGTATTTGTCTTGGGTCTGGGTGTTTCTATATATAATATGTATGTATGTACAAAAAAATAAGTATAAAAGTAGTATATCAGTCATGTGATACCCTAACAAGCTAATAACACAAGCTCTGGTTACTTTGGGGCAAGATGATGCTGTGTGAAATGTCCGGTATTATTATTATAATATTAGTTAAATTATTATAGAACCTTGGCTTAATGGATTTATAGTTACAATAATGTTTTTGATGATTATGAAGGATGGTAGATAGAGGCACAGTCAACCAATTAAATTAACACATGCACACAATTGTGTCTCGTGTCCTTGTCTCTTTTCAGTATAGATTTTCTTTGTCAAATACATACTAAGGAGCGACTTAAGGAGCCATTAAAGACTCTGAGTGCGGCTATAAGTACCTACTAATATTGCAAATGCGGAAGATGCGTGAATGTTTGTATGTGGTTCAATAATGCTGTAACGACTAAACAATTTTAGATTAAACTTTATATAAATATAGTCGTGACCTAGAATAAAATATAGGCTATGTAGGTGGTTTGGTCCACGTTCGTAACTAAGATTTCATAAGATTTCATAATTTGTCCAGTGTACCAGGAGACCATACATGAATAAGAGGTTCTCGTTATAAAAATGGAAAAAAAGTCTTGTGTTCTCGTTATCAAAATGAAAAAAAGTCTTGTTTAATAACTGGTTATAAAACAGTGAAAAAACATCCTGATATATAACTAGTTATGAAATCTTAGTTACGAACGTGGCCAAACTATGTAGGTAGCCACGCGAGCGTAGCCGCAGGCAGAAGGTAGTACGACATTTATTTTTATTTTTGCATTATTTTTTTTATTTGCCTAATAATCACGTTTATCTTATTCTTAATCTAATGCCATCCACAAGACGTTTAAAAACAACAAAGTCGTCTCATGAAAAACCATTTGTTTTTTCTCCCAATTTAAAGGGTTGTTTTAAATTCCAATCCAAGACCCAGTTCGTGCCGGCATGCGTCTCATTCCAAGCCACGGCCGCCGCCCCACAAATCTACATCGCCGTCGTGTCGGGAATCCATGACGCTATGAATTCCAGACTGCTTTATGAACTGATAGTTCTAGAACCTTAAGTCAATTCAGCATTGGGATTTGATGCCACAGATAATTTAAAAAATAAAAATAACTATAATTCACTCTACGTGTGTACACTGAACTACTCCTAAACGGCTGGACCGATTTGAATTTTTTTCTTTGTGTGTTCAAATGGATTCGAATAGTTTAGATTTGCAATTAGATAACTTTAAAAAAAAAACGCGCTAATGAGTTGCGGACGGGACAGCTAGTAAACGTATATAAAAGAAAGTCGTGTTAGTTACACCACTTATAACTCAAGAACTGCTAGACAGATTTTAAAGAAACTTAAAATGAATATAGTTAGTAACTTGGATTAGGATATAGGCTATTTTTTATCTCGGAAAAACAACGGGAACGGAAACGGGGCGGGCGAAGCCGTGGGTGGCGACTAGCGCCATCTATCAACATTTATCCGTAACTTTGTTATTCTCTGTAATTATTACAATAATTTGAATAGCTATCTTTTTTTTAATAGCGATTTTAGTACTTTAATATTTTTTTGTGAAGTTGTAACCGCCCAACGAAGTGGGCGCGGGTCAGCTAGTAAAATATATATGCTCAAATATATATGTGTAATCCTCAGGCTTACTTACTTAGATCATTTAAGGATGTCTAAAAAGGCTACTCGGAAGCATAACCAAACTTTATATCGGGCACATGCCCATGCATGGTTTGCATAATAGTTTCGTGTTTAGTACGCGACAAGTTGCAAACCCGTCGCCGCTTATAGAAATACTAACCAATGAACTTCGAATAATAATAATAATAATGCCGGATTTGCATTGCGCACATACATTTTTTGAAAAGAAAGCCAGTGCCAGATATTTTGTTTTAGCAAAAAAAAAATTGTGACAAATTTTTAACTGTTAATAACTATAGATGTTCTTGATGTTAAATACATTTATCTCGATGTGTCTGTGTTTTAAATATTTGATTTTACGAAATAGAATATAATAAAAACTTTGGTCTTATTACATACGTGAGTTATAGGAAAATCATCGTCATACTATCAAGCTATGCATTGATAGATTTCAGCTAGTTTAATTTCCTTTTCCTTGTTTCAGGAAAATCATTCACGCTAACAATAATGCTAGCCACATCCCCTCCTCAAGTGGCGACCTACCAGAAAGCCATCAAGGTGACAGTCGACGGGCCCCGAGAGCCCAGGTCTAAGACCCGTCACCATGGCTTCCACCCGTTCCACTTCGGGCCGAGGTTCGCGCCTGATCCTCTGATGGGATCCCTACCCTTCAAGCTATCGGGTGAGTGTCATTCCGCAATTGGGTAAAAACCCTTTAGTGACGTTCGTAAAGAGCCGTTTTTAGCAGAATAATATTTCATTTTCAAATCTTTCGTGAGTTGTTCATTTGAGAAATACATTTTGAGAAACACAGGTTTTAGCTCATCTATTTTTTCGTATACACATTCGAACGAACCAAGGATCGAACTCACCTTGATGAAGATTCTCTCTATAAATCGAAACAGTGTCGATGCTTTTATCGACAAATAATACGTGACCCACGGATATTTACATACGTATTATCACGTATTATTTCTCAAAATGTAGAATCATATCATAATTAATCATCAGTTTTATTGATATTATTTTAACAAGTCCAGTACGAATTCGCTTAAGTATAATTAAGCTTTAAACTATTTCATAACTTGACTCCAAGATTCCCAAACAAAAGGACCTAGAACCATATTCAGCGCTGCAAAGTAAGTAATACCTACGTACCTGCCTTGGCTCCTGACGCGCGACATTTCTATCCAGTAGATATTAAATTGTCAGAGAGAACCGTTGTCACTCCTCCGACCTCCGACGGACGCCTCAAAAGGGGATTTAATTTGGTCGAGAACTTTCGAGCAACAATTAATTATCAATTTAGAACCCTCTCTTGACACCTGCAAGAACAGAATTTGTTAGGTTCAACTTTATGTTTGTAGTTCCAAAGTTTAGCCTTATAGTGAATTATAGAAGTTACTTTGATAGGTGTAATCTTAAGATTGCAGTCTGAAGTGTATCCCGGTTAACCGCGGGTTGTTTAACGAAAACTTTTAATATCAAGTCTACATTATTATGGAGTTTATTAGGTGCAAGCTATTTAAACAGGGTCGACAGCCGACGCTAAGCGACGGGCGTCGTTGCTACGAGACGCGTGGTAGGGGGCCGACGGGAAAACGGCGCGTAGACGAGGAAGCTGGTAACTGGATACCTTGAAATTGATAAAACATTGTAGTTGACACGAAATAAATAAGCAAAATTTCGGTGTGTGATAAAACTTTGGAATCTTGAAATTTCCTTAAGTAGGTATGTTGGTTTCAATAAACTACGACTTTCGACATTGCACATATGAATCTGTATTGTATATTCTAATTGTATTTGCAGAGTTTTTAAGATGATAATGTGTTGATGTCTCTTAAAAATTACTAAATATAAATATAGAAATTGCTTATTTTAGTAAATGCTGATTGCAATCAAACTTGACACCAATAAAGCAATAGAAAACCAAAAAAGTTAAAGTACTACATTCTGAGATCCGTGAAGGAATTAAACCCAACTCGGGGAGTTGAAATCTCATTGCTGCTGACTTGTAGGCAAGTGCCGGGAACCTTGTTACGGGCGGGTGTCAAAGGGCTGTAACTCAATTACACACCTCGCTCTTGTGCCGACAAGACTACGTGCAGAATGGTGTAGATCAACTTAATGTGCCAACTCTATTTGGATTTGATAGCGTATGGTCGTGTTGTATAATTATAATGCTCTCATGAGTATTCTCGGCGCGTATTCTAGAATACTTAAAATATAATCGAGAACAAAGTAAAAAAGTATGTATTTTCTAACAGTTCTATATCAAATGATTTCAAAACCTATGCTTAGTCCTCCGAAATTTGAGTTTTGCTCTGACTTATGAGCCTCTGCTTCTGCTTCTTTGTTAATGGCCTGTGATATACTAATGTCAACTTTGCCAATGTCAAGTGTTTGTAGTTTATAGTCAGTATTTTTATTATAGTCTTAGTCGATGGTCAATTGTCAATTCTAGACGTCACGCGGAATGGCGTCCAGAATTTTCTGGGGATTCCTCGTCGTTCAAATCACATTGCACCACAATACACATATACTTCAATTATCCATACCCGTCCTTTAGTCACAATTTATTCATTAAATTCTGCCAAGATTACTGAATAAAACATGCAATAAAACGGGTAAAAAATATTAAATTAGCCGAGCTAAGTTACTCCATGAAATGACAGACGAAGAATCCCTTATGAGCCTCATATGAGCCAAACACTGAAACGAAACGTCACTTTGAGACCACGTTAGACCAACTCAAACGTTTAAGTTTCATAACTCAGGGACCACTAATACGTTCTACCGTGCTAAATTTTATCACGGTAAAACTAATAGTCTGCGAGCACGAACTTTGATTAGGGGCGGACAGACAGACAGATAGACAGACAGACGGACATAGCGAAACTAAAAGGGTTTCAAGTGGACTTCTTTGTGGAACAGTATAAAGCGGAAACGACATCAAAATTGTCTTAAAATTCGTCATTTTAGTAATCGGAAATTTAATAACCTAAGAAATACCTAATATTAAAAGAAAAAAACATTAACCTGCAGTACGTGCCCACTGAATGTAGTTTTCTCTCCAAATGAAGCTTTTCAATTTAATAGCTTTCATTAAAATATACAAGAGTAAAACTACTTGAAAATAATTAAAACTGCTAAGACCTTTTACCTTTATGCACTTACTTATAAACGTCCGTCAACTTCTGTCAAAAGTAAATCACTGTTTAAATGAAAAGGTGTTTATAAGTTAGGCCGATTATGTTGCACAGCTTGTGTTATGGGAACCGTAGGACTGATAAATACGAAAACCTCCCAGAGCCGAGACAAACATTTGCAGATTATATCTTTTATGCCGTGGCGGGAATCAAACCTTTCTATGTCTCACGCGGGCCTTCGCCCATTGCGTCACAAAGGTCGTCAAATAAAAACATTGTTTTAATTGTTTTATATATATTGTTATCATATTTCAGGTACTCATCATCATTATCATAAATTCAGCCCACGCGTTTTACCAAGTTCTACTTAGGTACATCGTTGCTCCACTCTCCAGGGAGATACTACTTAGCTTTGTTTTCACTTTCTCAACAACTTCCAAGCCCTTCAATATGTAAATTCCGCGTTTCGCGGCTGCTCTGATGAGCGGAAGTGAGTGAAGGTCTCTGCCCTCTTAACTCTAGTACCAATAACCCTTGCGAAATCATGATAAATTATCCACACTCACGCGCGAACTTCTGATAGATACACATTTCTGGCACGAATGTTAATAACGTGGATGCGGCTGTTTTAGAACCAAATTATTACCGCAGACATTTCGGAAATGAGGAGTTGGTCAAAATAGTGTAAGATTTCGACTGACACCAAATTCCAAATTTAAAAATAAACCTATGACAACTACAAGCTGTTCCCTAATTTTGCACACATGTTAACGGTTACTGTAGCTAAGCGGTTGACATCGCCGAACCTTAGAATTCGAACCCTACGTCCTACGTCTTTTTGAGCCAAATAATAATCTGTTTTTACATTTTACACAATTCGAGTGTCGGCGTCAGCCATTTTTTGGTCTTACTAAATTACATAACGAAATTTCAACAAAATAAACAAAAATTTAATCAGTGTAAAGTTAAAAAAATCTTTGTTCTAAACATACAATTTATGTAAAATTTTGAATTAAAGTTATAGTTTTATAAAATAGCTGGAAATTCTTGTTAATGGATAAGACGATATGAAAACGTCTTGCAAGCAAATGCACCGTCCATAGATTTAGCACATCCCAACACCTCACTTCGCCGTGTGAGCGCCACTTAAAGTCGCAGCCTTCGTATTATTAATGAGAGAGCCTTAGAGAAAATTAAATATAGCATTAGGCCCGGAAGCCGGGATTGCGAGGGGGAGGGTAGAAGAAAGGGGTAACCCTTCCACCCACGCGACAATGCGGGTGCATAATTACGCATTTGTAAATTTTAAATGTTCCACCCACCTCATACAGCCTTTTGTATGGCGTGATTCGCGCTTTTACAGCTTTTAAACGGCGAAATGAATTCGCACGATGATGCGTGCACGATTAACTCTAAATGCGATACAATTTTCATAACTCAATATTATCTGCCGTTTGGCTGTATTTATATATTGCTTGTACATATACACATTACATTGTATATACATGTACATTGTATATATTGCTGAATATTGCATCAACATTTTGTAGATTTTTACCTAAAATCATACGTATTTCGTACGTAAGGTCGGTTTGAATGCAGTCGTGAGCGCATCGATTTTTCTGATCAAAAAAATATGTGGGTTATACAAGTACTCTCAAGGAAAATATTGTGAAGAAACCGTGATGTAGTAGAACTTTAAAAGTTCGAAGACATGTGGCAAGTACACAAAAGGAGCCTCTGAGGCGCACTAAATTGTGAACTGAGCTGAACTGAAACTGATCTAAATATTCTTAAGTTAAACTTTAGAAATGCAATCTTACGTTAGGCTCACGTTTCCGTATTCTAAAATTGAGGACATTTGAAGCGTAAGTCGCTTATATCACGTTTAGTTTCTCAGACCTGCAGTATCGTCTACCAATCATGAGTCTGCAATATTCCTTGTAGCAATATCAAGTTGCTGATAGACTGGAAGATAGATAATGGAAAATAGGGTTGTAGGTTAGTTATAGTTTAAGCTGTAGGCCACAACGTATACATGCAAAATTGCTTTAGGGTAATCTGCTTAGTGCTTTATCTGTTTCAAAACTTTGTATTGGTAAACATAGATGCGTCACAAGCAAAAGCCACCAAGACGGATGCCCTCGTACATCATAAGGTTAATAAGAGGGCTCGCGGACTAACGACACCGCTTTGTCACCCGCCTTAACCCGCCATCTTGCACGCCATTTCGGGTTCCAATCTGCTTAGCGCTTAATGAATTTGCCTCTATTGATTTTGTTTAACCCCTTTTTGTTTTGCTTAATTAACCTTTCGGTGTTGTAGTATAATGTTTGTTTTTGTAGTGAAAGGCTTGTTAAAAGATCTTAATTAGCTTTTTGTATTTACTTTAGAAACCAATTCAAAACGTAATTTTGTTGTAACAATATATTCAGGTCTTAAATTTGACGAAAAAGGCTTTACTTCAAGTCTAAACATCTCTTAATGAAGTATTCGTCACGTTCAACCTACTTACCTCCATTTAACTACAGTTCTATAGAATCCTTGTTTAACTTGACACGTGAAACTAAAATTAATTTAAGTTTAAAGTTTTGAGCACATTCGTGGAACAATTAAACGTCGTGCGCCGGGTAAACAAAATGGTAATCTTGGCATGGCACCGTGAAATACCTAGAGAAATACAGTATGTGCAAAAACATAAAATGGTTTTGAAAACTTCACAAACTCACTTATCGTAAAATTTTCAGAATTTTGCGAATTGGTACTTTTTTAACCAATCAAGGATTATTAAAATTGTAGGTAGGTACTTAGTCACTGTGCAAAAATACAAATTTCCATTTCACTGGCGCTTCTTTTAGATGCCTAAGGACTTTAATCAGTACTAGTATCTCATTGTCTAGGGTCAGACCCAATCCGAGACAAAAGAAATCATTCAAGCGGACCGAGTACTGGAAATGTTAAATAATTACTCCAAGGGCTTTTATCAAGCTACCCTTTCTCTAATCACCGCGAAGGGTCTTAAGGGTTGCAAAAAATCACTAAAACGAGGACACTCAGATACTTTAATCCTTTTCGCGGATTAGCAAGTTATCGAGAACCGGAAAAATGCAAGACGCAATCTAGCAAATGGCATTAAAATGTTTTGGGTTCAACCCTCTCGCGTCGCGATTTTTCAAAGTCGAAAAAACCCCTTTGTCCGGGGCAATGTAGCGGACTGGCACGTCTTTGAATGTGGCCGATTCGGAGGAAATGTCTTGATACTTTTCTTGCAGTTTTTCTCGTAAGTCGTAAGTTTTAGATTAATTTAAAAATTCTCATAATAATCATTTTGCAATACGGCGAAAAAGGTCGTGTGCGCTTCTGTTTTCAAAAATGAAATAAAGTTACTATTATTCAAAATAGTTAGTATTTTTATCCTACCTTTCATGTTTTTAGTGTTGTATTATATTTTATTGCTTTGTATGCTACCAGATTTGCCTAGTATAACAACCAATGTTATAATATTATTTAAAAAAATATTTTTATATATAATATTTTTTTTTTATGTTATTTATATGAACTGTACTAATAGAGACTAAACCTAATTATTTAGGTGCTAACTGTTAACAAGCGTAATTCCCTCTCACCTAATTGACACGGAATAGCTAATTCACATTACACATCGGAATGTAATGCCATTATCACTACTCACGGATGTACAGATGTCAGCACTAGCTTACTGGGAAGCCAGCCTCTGAATCTTAATGTACGTTCAAGATTTAGATTTTCTACGTAATACACGAGTTCATGATGCGTGCGAGACTCGTATGAAAACTGCCTCAGAACAATAATAAATAAAGACGAGGTGTCGCGAACAACCATAGTGAAGCTTCAAAACCGTGCTCTTTTTTTAAGAAACACATACATACGCATACACATACACTCAAACCGTGATCGTTGCTCTTAGTATGAGTCATTTCGTCGTACAGTAAACATCGTATAAAAAACATTATTCCTTTCTGTAAGGTGTAAAAATAGCAGCACAACAAAAAATGTCATGTAGGCACTTTTCTCTTAAAATAATACCTAACCTAACGATTTATAAAATTATATATATCGGACAGTTTTTAGGTTATTTAGAACACGAAACCTCAGCAACAAAACAATTATATCACAAGACAAATGCTAGTAATGAAGAAGAAGAAAAAAGTACGTAAACTATTCAGTCACAGTACGAGGCGATTACACACAGAGCACAACACAAAGAATTCAACATTTTTAACGAATGCAAATAGTCTGAAGCCCTTTCTTTTGCATCTTTCAACAGAGAATACGAAATGAAACGTAGCCTACCATTTTTCATGTCATGGATGAGGAAGAAATCTTGGGCATGTTTTTCTTTGGTTTAGGGTATATTGTCGTGGAAGATATTTGATCCAAATTCGTTCAGCGCAGTGGCGTAATTAAAGTTATTTTGAATCTCCAATAATCCTACCCTATTTCCTACTATAATAAATTCGTAAGATTGTGTTGATGTTTATGTTTGTATGTAGGTATTATGTTCAATGTAATGAGGTTCAATAAAAAAAAACGATGCAACAGCTTGCAGTTTTAATTAAACTTGGTATACATCTATGGTCCATAATAAATACGCGCATTATCTAATTTGTTGTTTGAATGTTGTTTTTCTTCGTTAATGGCATGTTATATTGATGACAATTTTTCCGATGTCTAGTGTTTAGATAGTTATAGTAAGACGCCGCAAAGTCGTCGTTCGTAATTTGTTATTTTATATAAAATGCTTGCCATTAATTATTTTAATTTTCAAATAAAATGATTAAACGGATTATTTTTGCTCGAAACACAGAGAAACACTAAATTATTTCCAATTATTCACACCCGAGTCAATAACTCTAGCTTAATTTTAATAAAATCACCAAAATTATTGATAAAACTTGGAATAACTCAAGGAAAATAAGACGAAAGAAAAGATAGACGACCAATAAAATCTTGTTTACATAATGTTGACATCTTTATTTATTGACATTAGAATGACAGAGACAGATCATACTTTCAGAAGTACGCGGTACTTATTTGCGCTCTTATTTTATTTATTTTTCTGGTGTTATTTCCGGTTTTATTACTATTTTTTTTAATTTTGTTTTTATTTAAACAGAGCTAGAGTTATTGACTCGGGTGTGAATAATTAGAATAAAATCTTTGTTTCCTTGTAATTCGAGCAAAAATTATCCGTAGTAATTGTATACGAAAGGCGCCATTTTATAAAAATTAACAAATGACGAACGACAAGATACCACTTTGGGACATACTATAAACACTTGACACTGGCAAAAATTAACAAAGAAGAAGAAGAAGAAGAATTTGCCGTACAGGTTGGGTGCGCTAATATACTAATTGTAACTTACTTTGGAGTACAACCGGTACAATCTCATAATATTATCATTAATGCTTACGAAAGTAACCACCAGGTAGATACTAGAGCAAAATGCCCACACTAGTTTCAATTTTATTATAAGATAGATAGTCAGTAATCTGGAATAGCATACCTTTTATTTAGGGTGCGAAACAGCGGTTAATAAATAGTTCTTTATATTTAAGCAAAAATTGTGCACAATTTTTACACAATTGTAAAAATTGAAAATTCAAGTGGCTTAATACTTGAAGCCACAGTTTTATAAAGCTTTTTTTGTTTAATCTATTTTGTCCTACTGCTAAGCATAGATCTACCCCAAATCCTTCAAACTAGCTCTATCTTTTGAGATCGCTTACCATTCTCTCAAATGTGTCAAGATAGTTTCTCCACGATGCCGCTGACCGACCGCTAGGGTGATACCATGTTGGCTCATCTATCTGAATGTATACGACTCACGTGACCAACCCAGTCCAATATAGCCTTGCAGTTGTTCTTCCCGCATCAGCAATTCCAGTTATTGAGCGTATGATGCTGTTTATAAGGAATACCAAATAAAATTAAAGATCCTCCATTTTTCTTTAAAACTTCTTTAATCTGCTCCATCTCGACTTGGCATCCATAAAATTTGCAAGGTTCATAAGGATAATTTATAAGGAGTATTCTAGCGGGATTTTTCTTGAGAGGTATTAGGATGCACCTCGATTCACATAGCATGTAAGAAGACATTTGAAACTAATCCTTGTGATTTTCTTGAATAGAACATACATTTTGATTTGGTTTGATTTGTACCTGTCTGAAAATATATAGCAAGTGTTTTGATAATGCCGTAGTGCGTAAATCTCACTTTAATGCAAGTTTCAATTTAATATGCAGTGTCACAGATTTGTAGACAGTGGCAGTACTGGTGGTGAAGTGAGACTTCTATCTTCTTCTTATCACTAGTTATTTCGAACCAGTGTGGTGAAAGGATTATGTTTTAAATTTTTTTAGGTTCTACGACATGCCGACTTCTATGCCCGGCGGTAATCTTGAGTAGGTACTGTTATCACCAAAAGTATCAGATATAAAAGATTCCTCTTAACCAGCTTTTAACTTACTCATATACTTAGTCATTAGTATAACGTTAAAAGTATCTAGATAAATAAGTGTATAAAACACATTAAAACGCTTTTGTACTTAGTACCTATTATTTTGATTGTGTACGTAAGTATCGCTTCTGTTGCTAACAGTACATTCTTTGCAGTCTGCGTTGTATATATTGTTGAAGACTGAAATATCACGTTATATTAAATACTATCGTTTAGTAATAACTGTACTTATTAAATTGCTCGTGCTCTTTCAATATATAACTAAAATGCACTTTGAAAATCCCTCATTATTTTACAAAAAAACCGGCCAAGTGTGAGTCGGACTCGCGCTCCGAGGGTTCCGTACAAACCTGTAGGTATATAAGTAAAAGTTCACCCATCACGAGAATAGAGTCGTAGTTGGATGATATAACTAAAAATTTACGGTTTTCGCAATTTTTCCTTTATTTATAAGACGTTGCTTCGTACCAAATTTCAAGATTCTGAGTTCACGGGAAGTACCCTGTAAGTTTTGATTCCCTTGCGAGTGTCGAAAATATGCGGAAATTTGCGGCATAAACGGCTGTATCTTTTGATTGCGTTGGCTAAGAAGTTTGATTTTTTCACAGGTTTAAGGTACAGTAGACCTAAATATTTGATATACATTTCATCTTGATACCTCCACGCGTTCCTGAGAAAAAGGTTCTTGACAGACAGATGGACGGACAACAAAGTGATCTTATAAGGGGTCCGTTTTTTCCTTTCGAGGTACGGAACCCTAAAAATGTTATAGCTTAATCATACAATGATAAAAATACGTTTAAGGAGCGTTTGATCTATAGATAATACAACTGATCCAGAATGCAAAAAAGCAGCGTCTCAAAGACACTGGAGCGTTACAAATAATCTATAGATAAACTGATCCAGATAACAGCTAAAAAAACAAGGTCTCTAAGTGAAAAAATCTAATGAAAATGCAAAAACAACAACGTATTATTGAATAGAGTTTCGCCGTCTTAAGCCGGTCGTAAAGGCCGTCTGCCAGATAAGCCACGTAATCCTAAAAAGCAGCTTTTGTCTAATTGCAGTGACTCATAAAGCACTACACCTATAAAGGCTAAGCGGTCGGATTCAAAATAATGTGTTTTACATTTTCGTATCGTGTCGAGCGCCTGTCTCACTTCTAAATAGCTCTCATTGCAAAATGAGCTTCATAACGCTGATTTAAAATTCAACACGGCTCTGCCTTTGCCAACGATTGAACATGCTTAAAGCAAAAATAAAAAAAAAATGGGATGAATCTGATCTAACTTGACACCAAGCTCCAAGCATCCGTAAAATTTGCAAGGATCATATACATAAACACGTTACAAGCGTAAAGCGTCAAGACGAGTATTTTTGCGGGATTTTTCTTAAGATGAAATTCTTACTAAGATGCATTTAAATGCACCTAGCATGTAAGAAGACGATTGAAAATGGTCCTTGTGATTTTATTTAATAAAACATATTTTGATTTGATTTGGACTTGTCTGAAAATATATAGCGAATGTCTTATGCGAATGTATAGGATAATGCATGCAGTAGTGCATACGTCTCATTTTGATGCAAATTTAACTAGCAGTGTTACAGATTCATAGACAGTGGCAGTGAAGTGAGACTTGTGTAAAAGTACTGATATACGCTCTGTACCGTCGGTATCTGCGACATAAAACGACTTGTAATTTATTCTATTGCTGAAAGGGTCGGGGGTGGGAATTACCCAAGGTGGGTGCTAAAGGGTTAAGCCGAATATACGGGGTCGCGCCGGCAAACTTTGTTAATTTATGCGCTTAAAAATGTCAACTGTAAATTATGATACAAAACATATTTCCTATTTTTGCTTTTTATGCGAAACGGGGAAAGGAAAATAAGATTTTATTTTTGTGTAAATAAAATCTTTTGAAGGAAAATATAAATAAACACTACAGGACCTTAGCAGTATAGTCTAACTCTATTAGTAGAAAGTTATTTGAGATTATAGTCAAATAAGTTATTGGATAGGTAAGAACAAGTCCATCAAGGTCACCGCTCTTTAAGAAACCTTTATAATGATACCTCCCTTCGGTTCTTATTTTATAATTCCAGCGAAATTCGGTTAACTCTTGGTTGATTCCTCATCACAAACATTTCAAAGCAGCTGTCAAAGAAGGTCGTAGGTAACAATTGAGGAGTGCCACAGCGGAGATAAGGCGCGAATTGTAAGCTTTCGGCACAGAATTGATATTTGCTTTTACAGATAGTCAAAATACTCGCAAAAACGTAGTATTTGTCTTCACCAACGTAGTATACTTTAATCTAAAATCATCAAATGTCGATGTCGGGTGATACTATGGTGACTAATGGCGACCTCTGTGGCGCAGTGGGCTAAGGTTCGGCTGAGACGCAAAAGGTTGCGGGTCCGATTCCCGCCGCGGGAAAAATGCTTGTATGATCTGCAAGTATTTGTCTCGGGTCTGGGTGTTTCTATGTATAATATGTATGTATTTACAAAAAAAAAAGTATATAAGTCGTATATCAGTCATGTGCTACAAAAGCTCTGCTTACTTTGGGGCCAGATGATGCTGTGTGAAATGTCTGAGATTATTTATTTATATTTATTTATTTACTAATTTGTTTCAGGGAGGTAGGTTGAGCTATATGCACTATATTATTTTCATTATTAAATAACTAAAAGTATAAAAACACGCTTCTTCTTTTCGTATCGTATCACTTCGTTATTTCAAACAAGTGTGGTGAATGTAATAAAGTGCGCCTTATAGGCTCCTGTCGAGCATGTGGCACATGAGAAATATAAACTAAAAAAAAAACAATTGGACCGGTTAGACCTGGATGAGGGATTTAAGATAGGAAGGCAGGACCACAGTACTCTCTAAACATGCTAATAACATGCCAGAATGAGGATATCTACCAGTAATTAGACAATGGCGGTGACTCAGTGTGGCATTTCTAAAACTAAAATTGTTGCTGTCCTTTCCTTATACGCCCTTATAAAATAGGAGAGACCACGACAGTCTTGTTTAGTTTAGAAAATGCCATTAATAATACCTACGTCTATGACAATACAATTACGCTAAACATAAAACCACAAAACTCCTTTTCAATTTTCTGTTCTTGCCCAGTATCTAAAAATGCAACCTGAAGTGCTTTGGTATAAAACGCATTCTAATTAATTGAAATGTTACTAATGTTCTGCATGGTCACTGTATAGCTTTTAAGTTAACTATTATGTTAGTTTTAAATATCTCATTAAGTGAAATGTAAATATCTCTAACAGAATATCGTTTGCATAAACACAAACCATCGTGTAATAGTGCGATACTTTTGAGATTACGGAAGTGACATATCTGTTTGTTAAATTATCTCTACTGTGCCTTTGAGGAGGTCGGGGGAAGTCGGCTCATTATTTAAATATTCTGACGACTGCGTTAAGCGCTTAGCGTTACGTGATAACTCTGGCGTGCCGTCTATTGTTTTGTTGATTGAATTTTGAGTGAGTCTCCTCTTTAATGTGACACTTAGTAAAAATCATTAAATTTAGTGCTTTGGTTCTAAATTCTGATAGATTCAATCAACTTTGATAACTCAAGAGTATGTTATATTCATTTATTTGATATGAGTTTCATGTTGGTTTTTTATAACCGATTAGTAGAAGGACTGGACTGCGAAAAATGAACGCAAGTCTCTCAATGTTGCATTCGGGTAAGTATAAATAAATGTGTATTGTTCACAGGTATAGCCCATCAACTAGCCGGTCTGCCTGGGGGAGAGTGGGGTGCGCTAGCCCGGCACTACCCCCCGCCGCTGTTACCCTCACATCCCCACTTCACGCCGCACGTACTACCACCAGCTCATTCGCAGCCCCAACACATACCCCCACCACCACCTGATACAGGTATATATAATAAATAATTTCATTTTACTTCGTTTTTAAGTGCCTTATGGTACTCGTATTTCAGACAACAAACAACTGGGAATACACGATAAGATAAGACAGCTGATGATTTATAATATTGAAGAAAAAATTTGAAGAAAAATATCGCGTATAATCATTATGGAAACAACATAATCCGAGTAGTTTTAGTAACCTTGATAACATATTAAGTACTAGTTTGCACGCGTCGTACCTACATAAAAAGTAGCCTTTATCCTTCTCCAAGGTCCCATTTATTAGGTTTAGGCGTGAAAACGTAACAGACAGACTGAATTACTTTCACATTTATAATATTAGTAGAGATTAAGTAAGCATAACGACACCTTAAATTTTCCTCAGATTTGACATCAGAACCGATCACAATGCACGCGCACAGCACAACCAGCCCGGCCACGTCTCGTCCAGGCTCACCGCAAGACGACGATGACGACATCTCCGTCACTGCTTCAAGCAGTCCGCCCCCTGACGAACGTCCGGGAGCCTTCACATCAGTCACACGATCCAGGAAACCTATACAACCACTGCCAGCACCATCTAGTTTATTCCACAGCGCACTGGCAGCTCAGCTTTTTTTAAACTCTCCATTACTGCCAACGCCACCTGCCTGGTTATACTCTCAGATATACGGTGGCTACGATTGGTGGCTTCGGCCGCCTCCGGCTCAAGATGATCCCAGTTCCAGTCCAGATAGAGAGGACGAAAGTTCTTCGGCATCTGGTGTGGGGAAAAAAAGGTCCGCGTCTCCAGAGTGGAGTGAAGCAGGAGTTAGAACGCGCAGCAAATCGCTCGTCACTTCTGAGAGACGTCCCGTCGACGTGTGGCGTCCATATTAGTGTGCAGTGAAAGTTTTAAATACATTTTCGGATTTATCTGGCCAGTTCACCGTCCCGTCTGTTGACGTCGGTATTGGACAATTTGTGTAAACGATGTCGGTCTTGTCAATAGATGTTTTTACGTTAGGATAAAATGAATGTGAATTTTGATTTGTTTAAAAATTGTTGACTGTATTATAAGATAATGCAAAAGTCTGTAAATAAAGTTATCGAAATTTTTTATTTGTTATTTCATTATTCACTGCTACGGGTAAAAAGTTTTGGATTGTATCCATTATGGTGAAACCACAGCGAGCTATTTGGCACAGGTCATTGCGTTCAGAATATGCCTAGTAATGTATGTAGCGATAAAATTTTAATGTGTATCAAGTGGCTACTTATTAAAATACATTATCTCTTATAATGGCGTTCGCAATGGTTTAACTAAATGCTTTTATTGGTAAAATAGTTGCTTTTATTCAAATAGATTCAAAACACACAAATAGATTGTTTTTTCCTGAACATGATTTGTTATATTTGAACTACATAGTATATTTCAGTCCCTTGTTCTCAAATTTGATCTTCTACGGTAATTAGCACACTCTTGACCTATGTATATCACTGTTTGAACTTTGTATAATTTGTAGGTTATTTAGGACAAACGCAGGACTGCGTACTTTTGCACCTTCTATCGACGAAATCCATAAGCCTTAATACTCCATTCATAACCTCCGTAGCCGTTGGTACAATGTCCTCTCTGGGGAGGATGAATCTATGCTTCTTACCGCGAAGCTCTAACATGTAGGCGTAGGGTATGTTTGCAACGGCGTATGCCCAATCTGTGCTGGTTCCACAGGCATAATACATGAGGTCTTTTGTGCTACCAACTTTGTATATATGCCCACTGGTATCATGGATAGCCTGAAAGCATTACGATTTGAACGTTATTTTACACAGAAATAAAAGATGGATAGATTGACAAAGGATGGAAGGAGTGAATACTGAATTGACAGTTGATAGAAGAGAGTGAAAGAGAAGAACATATTGTAAGGATAGGGAGATTACGCTTAACTGCACCGAGTGTGAGTGGGCCGGAGAGGGTTCTATTCCTGCGAGCTACGAGACAGCATGTTCTGCAGTTGCTTAATCCAAATTATTAATATCAAATCATTATTGTATTGTTTTGTTAATTACTAATATTAATAACAAACAAATTATGCATTTATATTCGAATTCCAAGTCAGTGAATCAGGAGTCGGTAAATAGAACCCACTTCGTCCACGAAGTACAGTACACAATTGGAAAAGAAGCTTCACTTAAATATACCTTAGCTATTGCGGTACCGCCCTCAAGTAGCTCGACATAGTCGGGGCAAGCGTCATCGGTGTACCCCCAGGGAAATATGATCACCTCGCCGTAGCTATGGAACGATATGAACACTTTGAAGTTTGTATCGGACTTTGTGATCGTATTCTGCAAGAAATAAACATCATCAACATCTATACTAAGGCAGGGCGAAATTGGACACTTTTGTGTCTTGTGTCGGATACAAGCAACCGATAAATATTTAATTTCTATAGAACCAGTATGAAATCATCCACTCCCTGTGCACCCGTAAATATTTTTTCCAGTTGCTTCCACCTAACACATACTCATTGACGATCAAAAAAGTGTTCGGTGTAACTGGAAACTAAAAGTCGTCAGTTGTAGACACAAGCAGCATTAACAAATTTCCTTACAATTGTACTGACGAAAACAAGCAACGAATTGTACCAGTGGCCAGTATTATAAGCAGCATTATAAGTAGCAACAGGTGACTGTATCCGATCACCGCCACAAGACACAGCAAATACGCTTGCCTGTGATGGTGTGCCGTGGCAACAAAAAGTGTCTTCGTTTGCGCAGCGCCTAATGCTCTGTGATTCAAATAAAATACTAATAAAAATATTTTCTTCTTTTTTATTGGAACTACCTTTAGCAATATACTATACTTACCTATATCTAAACTAATCAAACTAATATTATGAATACGAAAGCTTGTGTTGTTTCGTAGGGTTAGATTGGTGCAAGACTGAGGTGGATGGTACATACAAAGAGAAACCTATACCCAGCAGTTTGATGAGACAGACTGCACATGATGATGATGATATGTGAATTGAAGCTTGTTTGTGGTTCAATGACGCTGCAACAACTGGACAGTTTCGATGAAACATGGTTATAGATATAGTCAATGACCTGGAATATCATATCATATAATCTCTTTATGTAGGTACCAGGATTGCAAAGCCTGCAAGCCTGCAGTAGCTAGTTTTTACTCAATCTAGGCTAAATTCTGTTCAGTGCGTTAATCTGTGATCATAAGCGTCCCTCGAAACCTGTAGCAAACCTACTACAGATATCAAAAAAATATAAAACATACTATAACTAAGTTACACACGCCTGCATTTATAGATCACTAGCTGACCCGGCCACGCGTTGCTGTAGCTCAGTAATTCTAATACGTTGAACCAATAAACGCTAAACTCTAAAATTATCAGTGTTTCTCTAGTATATTATGCATGTATTATACATATATAAACCTTCCTCTTTAAACACTATCTATTGAAATAACCAGCATCAAAATCCGTTGCGTAGTTTTAAAGATCTAAACATACATAGAGACAGACAGACGGTGGGAAGCGACATTGTTTTATACTATGTAGTGATTTACCTCACAAGGCGAGACAATAGCATTTATGAGGGATAACCAGTTGATATAAACCTATAATCATATACATACGATAGGAAACGTACCTTGACAGCAGCTGTTTCAGGTTCAGAAAATGCTTTGGAGCCTCGGAAGAAAATATTTCCTGGATCTTCGGAAGAGCCCTCCTCTCCTTTCTCACTCCAACCATAACTAAAAAATTACATTATTCCAGTCATTATATAAAATATAATTGCGTTTTAAAAACTAAAAAGGAAACCGACTTCATGTAGTCGTTCCTCATTTTTGTTCATTTTTTAAAAACCACTCGACTGTTTTCGATAAAATTTTAATGGGACCACCTGGGAAATATACCCTTTGAAACAAAAAAAGAATTTTCCAAATGGGTTCAGGCGTCTTTGAGTATTCGGTGAACATACATAAAAAAAAATATGACGAATTGAGAACCTCGCTTCTTTTTTTGAAGTCGGTTTAAAACAATTAGTAAAAGAAAAATTTTATACAACTCGTGAGTCAGTTACCTGAAGTTTCTGTTGAGGTCAACACCAACGCATTCGCCGTACCGTGATCTATTCTTTCTCCACATCCTGTCGTGAGTGTGCGTATACTCGTATCCATCAGGGTTTAGCACTGGAAGAATGTACCTGAGAACGGAACGAAGGGCTGCAGGGTTTCAATAATTACGTTTTAAAAACTAAAAAGAAACCGACTTCATTGAATGAAATTTGAGCCTATAATACGTTTTTAGTGGAAAGTACATGAATTTTGTATATATATAATATGGGTAGGCCAAATAAACGCACCGCTCCAATGAGACAGCGAGGTATCGGAGTAAACGAAAATATCATCGATGTATACAATTTTTAGATTTTTGCCGAATGCCAAAAAACATACAATGTAGGACATACAATGGACAAACTACTCTAAGACCAAATTGTATCACATATACATTCAAGCAAATATATTTAATTTAATTTCAAACGAATTGATAGGAACTGTTAAGCTGAAAACAGTCATCGATTGACTGTGAGTGCTGACGTCGGTCAAGCGTAATTTACAGTCAAAACACAGTAACAACAACAGTGTTATAAACAAAAATGAATGCTGTGAGTTCTACTGATGAATGATGTAACGCACTCACCGTTGGACAAGCCCTATTTTTAGAATATAATTTATTTACGTTTTAAAATCTAAAAAGACAACCGACTTCATTGAATGAAATTTGAGCCTATAATATTTTTTTTAGTGGAAAGTAGATGTATTTTGTATATATATATAATATGGGGTAGGCCAACTAAACGCACTGCTCCAATGAGACAGTGAGGGGTCAAAGTAAACCAAATTATCATCGATGTATACAATTTCAAGATTTTTGTTGATATTTTGAAAACCGCTTGATCGATTTCGATAAAATTTTAATGGGACCACCTGGGAAGTATACCATTTGAAACAAAAAAATAATTTTCTAAATCGCTTCAGGCGTCTTTGAGTAATCGATGAACAGACATAAAAAAAATGATTCAGATGAATTGAGTACCTCTTCCTTTTTTTGAAGTCGGTTAAAAATAACATAAAAAAAACTCTCACCAGTCCTTATTTGTAACAGATGCCGGCTGTTCATTGAACGTCCTGGCAAGTTGGTTAGCGATGTATGTCACCACGGCTGTGGTTATCCACTCTCGTGGATGGATAGCGCCGTCCAGCCAAACACCGCTATTGCCGCTATCGCCATTCGAGATCTTTAACATCTAAGAAGTGAAGAATATAGTTGAAAATAGCTTGAAAACTAGCACACTGTTTTAAATCTGTATAATATAAGTATTATTTGAAAGACTGATTCCAATTCACACAAACGATGACTCATACAAGAAAACTGCGGCGCGCGGGGAAGTGAAATCACCTAATGAGTGGATTTAAATTAAGCCGATCCTAGTTATGGGTATGACATAATTAACCCTAGTTACCTAAGATCTTAGTAGATCTAAGAAGGTATCTACAAAGCTAGGGGATTACAGATTACAATAAGTTTTTTTCAGAACTTACCTTTATGTCGCGACCTTCTACGGTTTTTCCAATAACGTTCACAGTGCAAAGATACGGGTACTCCGCCGCAAGGTCATCTAAGAACTTGTAGATTACGTTTAAACGATGGTAATTATTCCAATCCATTTCGATACCTGAAAAAATATTCTATTTTTTTATCCCTGGTAACAGTCTTTTTAACTTCGCAACCAACCGCTGCAAGTTTTTCTGTAATAAAAGAAAAATTCGCAACGTTGAAGTATTGTGTTTTAATACAACTGCCCCGACCTGATGGTGAGTGTTTAGACTTTTGGTAGCCTCTAAGCCTCTGTACGTGAGCGTCATTTTTATTAGTGCACTTACGTGCAATAGTAGATCCTCGTCTTAAGGTCCCCGGAGAAGAACCCCGTTCTATCTCAAGCAGTACCGACACGTCACCAACGGCTATTGAATATGGGATTTCCCTTTCATGAAGCATTCCCGCTACCTGCCCAGACCTCAGGCCTTCCACCATTATGTCCATAGTACTGCGGTCTTCCTTCCAGATGTTAATAGCTAGAATACGACTGATATAAATAATAAGTAAAAATTGCCGAGTGTGTTTGGATAATTCGAATGTTTAAAATTACAGGGGATGTTAGCGAAAGCTTCCAAAACAGATTCAAAGATATGATGTTTCTATAGGCGCCGACAAAGGTGACGAAAATAAAGCGATGTTAAAGGCTTGCGGCAGAAATAGAGGTAGACACCTATTGGAGATGATTATAATTAAAATTATATACGAAACCGCGTCTAAAGATAAATGTGATAGATAAAATTAGAAGGTGTTCAAGGTTACCTCCAACCGTATCCAAGGTCTTCACAAATAACCTTTGCCCCTCTCTACTTAATTTTATTTCCCATATTTGGGTGGGTCGGGTCGGAGGTGCCACTTTGAATATTTTTGATACACAAGTTAATAAATATTTATTTATTTGGTAAATAATGGTTGCGGTTCATTGTTTTTGAGTTTATTTATTGCTAAAGTTGTAAAAACATTTCAGAAAATTTGACATCAAAAAATAAAGCTAATGACATATAACTTATTGTGAAATCAGAAAAGTCAAAAGTATAAAATACGATATAAAACTTCTTGTTCATCTTGTTGGTTTAAAATAAGTTTCGACTTCTTAAATATATTACCAACGTGAGCCGTGTAAGTTTGCGTTTAATACATCGTAATACAAAGACACTCACCTGTATTTCTCCGTAATCTTCGACTTAAGGTTGTGTGTACTTCTGAGGGTATGGATAATTATCAACAAACTCCATCAACGCCAAAACACTGCTGAGGATCTCTTCGCCAGTTTCTTGTATCTCTTCTTTCGGCAGTCTGAACTTATGCTGCTTGCTTCTCAGTTCAAAAAGGTAGCAGTAGGGTATACCGGCCTCGCCGTAACTCCAATCGTTACTAGTGCCAGCGGCTCCGTACATTACATCCCTGGATATCCCCACTTTGTACGTATTCCCATTATTATCAAAGATAGCCTACACAAAAGAAAAGATAAGCAAATTATGTATCATCATTACCTTTTATGCTGAGAATGGAATCAATTTGGTCCTGGTCATGACTAATCATTGGTGGAAAAGAAGTAGTCATTAAGAACTTAGATAGCGATTTTTCTTTGTGTTGTCTATAGACGTAATCGTGGAATTGTAGGTAATTAGGTAAGTACAAGTCCATACTAGTGCTTTTTGTTGAATGCATGGCCCATTTAACTCAAGTTAAACATTCTAAAACACAATCGTTTTACAAATAATACAGGTTTTGAGTTATACCTTTGACATAACAGTAGCTCCTTCTAGCAAACGAACGTAATCAGGGCATATTTCATCTCGGAACGCGAAAGGAAAAAGTATTACTTGTCCATAACTATGCAGCGTTATGTACACTGTGTATGATATCCCGGAGTGCAGCAGCATGTCCTGTTGGTGTAATATAATCAAAATTAACACAAAATAAAACAAATGACCAAGCGAGTGTGACCACGCACAGTGACGGCTTCCGAAGGCAGTATTTTTTTATTTTTTTATTCATATATAGAACTAGAACGGTACATACACCATTTACACTAGCTAAATATGTATAATAATATATTTTTTGAGGTTTGCAAATCAGGCTGCTACTCAAAATCTAGTAAACCATTACAATCTGTGTTATTACAATTTTGTAAAACATTTCAGGTTTCTCCAAACAGCAGTTAGCCGGTAGGGGGGCGAAGACTCTGGATATGCCAGACGATGACGTAGTAAAATATATAAAAATTAACCCAAATTTACATGTCAGGGAGGTCATGTCATCCCAAAAAACTGTTTTATTTTTGTTTAACAGAAAAAAACTAAAGATATTTTTTTTCCCAAAGATCGCGTCTTTCGCGATTTAATTCAGAGGATCAGAGGATCATATTATTATATTAGTTTTCCCATACTAAATGCTCATTAATTTAATGCGATTCGAATCAGGTCGAACATGCAGGGTAAATACGTTATTAAAATCATCACAAACCAATATAAAAGCGATGCAGTGAAATTGATTTACGGCTAAATCCTGTTTGCCGTTTAATCTCCGCGCTCAATGGCGACGACACGCAATCGGCATCAAAAGCACATTACTAAATGATATTGTATTTACAGTGGTTCTGAACGTTACAATCTGTATTATATATAACAAAAACTGCAGTAAACTCACAAAACAGTCAGTTTGTTACCTACTTAAAGAGCATGTGTAAAGATTAATATACTATTATTTTCACCTAAAAAGAGATATTTACCAATTATGTCATTTTAGCTTTTATTTATATAGTGATCGTGGCACAACAACTGAAATATTGGGGAGCAGTAAAATAACACATGGTAAATACACATTTTAAGTGAAAATTATCTTTAAAACTAAGATGGTTTCAAAACTTATTATGTACTTACTCTTATACGAACATGCGTGTATCTATGATTAATTAAACAAAAAATATAGGTCAATAGTCAATATAATGGAGTGATGGAGTTCTATTTGAATTCGCGCCGTGATTTTGAGTTACAAAACCTTGTGTTTATTGTTGATGTGGTACAATTAGTACTTACTCTAACAGCAGTAGACTCTGGTTCTGAAAATGGTTCCGGTCCACGGTAGAACGCGTTTGTTGGGTTTTCTGATGAACCCTTACCTCCCCATCCAAAACTGGAAACAAATAATTGTATTTTTTTTATCGTCTATCTGTAAATCTGCGTAAAGTACCAGTAGTGACTGCAATGAGACAGCAATATTATGCGAAATCAAACTCAAGTCATACTAAAACTTTTATTACGGAAGCTACCCACTGCCTATTACTCACCTGTCGCCAAATCAAGGTGACAATGTGCATATTGCAAAAAAATTGCGTACGAAAATTGTGTTTGACAGTGTGATCGTGAAATCACGCATACTGCTAACTATCGCGCGTAAATCTTGGGCTGGTTCCTATCAAGCACCAGAACGCCAAACTGGTCTATGGTTCACATGTTACTAGTATGTACAAAGATACCTGAAGTTTCTGTTGAGATCGACGCCGACACATTGGCCTCCGTGCCAAGCTCGGTTCTTACGCCACAAGCGGTCGCATTTGTGAGAATATTCATAACCATCTGGATTCATTACCGGTAGAAAATACCTGCAAAGTAATTAATTTCATAACATTAAACATATGTGCTTCTTTACACGCCCTTATTGCATTAAAAGCTCACTGACTGACCTTACAGGTCAGTTGATAGTATCTTTAACTGTGCCTTATGCGCTGTAATTTTTGTCGCAAGACAAACTTTTTTATGAGTAGTATAGAGGTATTTTCTAAGTCTGGATGCTTTAAACACCCCTGGACTTATTTAGAGGAACGCTTCATCTATCAAATGTGTATTAAAAGTTATTTTTACACATATACATAAATGTTTAATTTGAAAAAACGAATTTCTTCAATCGTCTTTTGTTTCAGAGTTTGATTTGTCGCTTTCGTTTGTTTGTTATTTTCATTAAATAATGGATTTAATGGCGTGTGCATGGGAAGAGAATGGGAACGTCAATAAAAGTATGGTTGCAGCATGGTACCTACGTGACTGACATTTTAAAACCCATAAAGCCTTTTGCCTCTTATATCGTATATGGTTTTCGTTTAATGTGAGGCAATGCTCGGCTTCACATTGCAACGATAGTTTTGGGGTATCTTCGGGAGGTCGACATTGATGTTTTGGAGTGGACAGCACGCTTGTCGGACTTAAACCCAATTGAACATGTTTGGGATAAGTTTAGAAGATAAATTAAACAGTGAAATCCAGCACCAGTAAACGTAATATATCTCAAGAGTACACTGGCAGAAGAGTGGAATGAAATGCTACAACATTTTATTTATGACTGAAGAATGCAGGTAGTTTTAATAGCTGGAGGGGTAAACACTAAGTACTGATTGTGCCCAAACATATGGCAATGGCAAAAATACCCAGATCACATTTTCAAGGGAAAGGCTTAAATTATTCAAAACATAATTTTTAAAATTTCTGTTGATAGTTTTTGTTTATTTTACTGAAGTAAGTTGTTTTGTTCAAAATGAGGACAATATTAATAAAATACTAAATTAAATCACTATAGATACAGATATAATAGTTTTAATCATGAATTGTCTCTATTTTGTTGCGTTCATCTAAATAAGTCCACGATCTTATGTATTTATTTAAAAGTAATATAAGTATTTTATCAGTCAACTGGATCCCAATAAGCTTTGCTTAGTTTAGGGCTAGATGGTGCCGTGTAAAATGTCAGACAACATTTATTTATCTTGACGCATTTAGGCATAGTATACCCAGCAGCGAAAGTGTATGCAAAGGGGCTACCAAGTATTTGATATTTTTATCTTTTTACTTTGCGTCGTAAAATATTATTTCAATCAGTATATTCAGCTAAGTCGAAAATATACCAGTCTTTATTCGTAATGTACGTAGGTAGGGTTGTAAAGTTCTTGGCGAGGTGGTTGGCAATGAACGTAGCTGTGGCCGGTGCAATCCATTCTCGAGCGTGGATTCCGGCATCCATCCACACAGATGTGTTGCTAGCGTCACTGTTTGATATCTTCAGCATCTGTGGTGACGGCATTTATAATATTCAACACTTTTGGAACAAAGTTCCTTATTGCACGGTACGGACTTGGCGGATGGGGGCTAGGCGAAAAAAAGTGTAAGTTTTTTCCCTCACGAATTTCCGTTACGAACCTTTCTTTAGTGTAGACGGTTATCCATAGGGTGACACGAATGTATTAATTAGATGAACGAATGAATTAGCTGAATTGAATGATGCACAATAAAATGTTTATTTTCACAACTCGTAAAAATATATTAATTACGAAATTTCCTATGTTTTCATTCCATTCCTTCAATTCATTAGTTATTTCTGAGTTTTATATAATTGCTCTCAGACGCTAGTAATTCATGAATTTGTATTTGTAATCAATAATACAATACTATTATCAATGATAATATACTACGATAGGAACTTCGTTCCAACCGAGTGTACCACGACACGAATTCTTTTTTAATTGTCATGGGGTTAAAGACCCTATGAAACCTTAATGGGCGCCGGCCAGAGGAAGGCCGTGTAGCAAACAATACAAATGAGTGGAAAGAAAGAGTCATTTGCTCTGTATGACCTTAAGGGACACCAAAAATACTTTTGACTACGTTTTTTTTATACCAAACTCACTATAACTCAAAAACGTCTATCAACTTTTGTCAAAAGTTGATAACTGTTTAAAATAGTGCCATCTCATTTTGTAAGAAGTCAAAGTCAAAGCCAAAGCCAAAACGCTTTATTTAATAAAATCAAAGGGACCACTTTGAATCGTCTTCTTACATGCTTGTGAATCTAGGTGCCGGTTTCTCCTAACCCCATTTCAAGAAGAATACAACAAGAAACTCGTCTGGTCTTAATACTTTTATGTATGATCCTTCCCAATTTTGTTACGGATGCTGAGTCGAGTTGGAGCAGATTGATCTCAAGCATTTTTGTCATCTAAATATCTGTAATCTTAATATATCTGTAATAATCTGTTATTTTATAATACGCTTTAAGAGACAGTTTCTGTTTTATTACTTTTCAAAATTTGCCAATCAATAACTTGATTGTGTCAAGAGTGACACAAAGAGTGACAGTGACAGACAGGGCGAATCTTAAGCAATGTTTCGCCAGTGTTCAAGTTAAGTGACGCCTAAGACGCTGCGCAAACGTAGACACTTTTTGTTGCCGACAAGGCACACTATCAGAGGGAACCGTAGTTGCTGTGTCCTGTAGCAATGATCAGACACAGTTGCCCGTTGCTACTACTGGCCATTTGTACAATTCGTTACTTGTTTTCCGTCAGTACAATTGTAAGGAAATTTGTTAATGTTGTTGTTGTGTCTTCAACTGAACTTTAGTTTCCAGTTACCGACACCGAACACTGTTTGATCGTCAATGAGTATTTGTTAAGCAGGAGCAACTGGACACAAAAAATGTTTACGTATGCGCAAGGAGTGGATGATTTCATACTGGTTCTTTAGAAATTAAATATTCATCGGTTGCTTGTATCTGACAGATGACACAAAAGTGTACACATTTGCGCCCTGCCTAATAGTAACGCCGACTGTAATAAAAGCTAAAATCTGTTTTGTTTTTCGAAAAGAAGTGTACCTTTAGATCACGTCCTTCGAGTGACTTGCCAATTATTCCTGTGGTGCATATTGAAGGGTGTTCATATTCTAAATCGTCCATAAATCCATGTATTGTGTCCAATCGATGGTAGTTGTCCCAGTCCATCGAGGTTTCATGTGTATCATCTAAAACAAATTCCTTAGCTTACTTAAGATGACTTGTTTAAATAAGCACTAATATGTCTAAGGGCATCCCGGTTATAATAGTCGCTTATTTATGATATAAACTTTTAGGTTATACTTTGTCACTACAGTGAGCAGTAGTTTTACTAAATATAAATAAAATAATAAATGAATATTGGTGGACAATGCAAACAACACCACTTAGCCCTAAGCTAAGCATAGTTTGTACTACACGAACCAGGTGACTGATACTTATATAATTTTGAATACATAATTATGGAATAGACTGGCATAGAATATACATTTATTTGGTACACGCACAAAAAAAAGAGAGTAAAGAAAGACAGTAAAACATAAAATAAAAACGAAATAATATAGGTATAGGCACCCAACCAGACAGAAGGGTACCTTAACTCTTTACCTACCTATTTAAATACACAACCACGATCAACCATCCCTCCCTGTGAGTGCTCAAATAGGTCCAGGTCCAACTGGTCTTATGATACTTTATAACACTCACAGAGCAAAGATCAATGTTCATAATACAAATGTTTGTAACACCCACAGAGCAAACATCATTGTTCATCACACAAATGTTTGTCCTAGGAGAAAATTGAACTCTCAACCTACAGCGTAAAAGGCAGAGCAACTATCAACTCATATGAAAGACCAGTCAATATAATAATGATATAGAAACATTCGGGTGGCTTATGAACTGCATCACGAATGTGACGTAGCGTATTATTATTAGTTATTAATATATCATCCTAGGTCGACAAAAGGTTCTTACAAATAAACTTACAGAGCGTAAAAAGAACTTACAGATAAATAAATAATGCTGGACATTTTACACAGCATCATCCGGCCCCAATGTAAGCAGAGCTTGTGTAATGGGTACCACAAGACTGATATACTACTTATATGCTTATTTTTTTATTAAATATGTAAATATTATACATAGAAACACCCAAACCCTAGACAAATACTTGCAGATCATACAAACATTTGTCCAGCGACGGGAATCGAACCCGAAAATTTTGCGTCTCAGCCGGGCCTTGCCCACTGCGCCACAGAGACCGTCAATAATGAGATACTGGGATGAATATTTTGTGCTATTAACTACTCTCAACTGCTTAAACATTACCTTGATACTCTTGAACGATGTTTTTTTTTGTTGATGGAGGTACAACTATATTCGTATAACGTCTGTTTTCACGAAGTCTTTTTTCTACTAATTTACCCTTTAAATATTTTTGTTCGTTTTGGTGGGTATGTTTCGTTTCATGGACGTATTTATTTACTTTTGGTTCGTAGTTTTTGGTATAGTCATTACTGTGGTCAGTGACGAGATCTTGTTGATATATAGGGTCGTAGATGAGGTATCTCATGTCGTCGTAACGTGCAGGAATATGGCGGCATGATGAGTACTCCATTACTCTTCAAAATACGTGTGTATTGACCAAAACCGTAAAAGTGGTTTTTGAGGTTGCAGGTCAAGGTTGCATCTCGTCTGAAGCTTTTATTCACCTAGTTTTTATTAATATTACTGGAAGCATTGTAACAACATGTATTTTTTTGTTAATTTTCTATATTTTACGTAAAAAAATAACGAAAATGCGCTCTTTTTTACATTATGATCTAATTTTGACATTATGAACGAATCATTCTCTTGTCGATAATTTTGCCAGTGTCAAGTGATGTTTTGATAATAAAGTCTTAGTCGATGGTCATTTGTCAATTCTAAACGTCACTGCGGAATGGCCGCCTAGAACTTTCACGGGATTCCTCATCGTTCAAATCACATTGCACCATAATACACTTATAATTCAATTCTCCATACTTGTCCTATGAAGTCACAACTTATTTAAAATTAAATTCCGCTAAGATTATTAAATAAAACATGCAAAAACATGAGAAAAGATATTAATTTAGAAGTCCTATGTTACTTAATGAGAAACGAATCATATTCCCGAGTCTTCAGTGCACTTCTTTCGCCAATGATTAAGGCGCGAGTTATACAGAAACGGCGTAAGGTGAAGGCGCGGCGAAGGCACGGCGCAGTCATCTTGTTGCTTCAAAACGTTTCAATACAAAATGTAGGTATAATTCTGTATAATTCGCGCCACACATGTCTCTGTTGCAGAGACAAAATGTTAAAAAGTTCATACTTCTACCCTTTTACCCATGAAACGGGTTATATCATGATTATCATCATAGTTTTTACTCTTTTACTATTACATAAGACGATTAGTGAAACTTTAATATTTTGACTTCGTATAGTTTCAATAACGAAAGACACTTTACATTATAACGGGCCAAGGCCCGTCTGCGACGCAGAAGGTTGTGGGTTCCCGCCGCGGAACAAATATTTGTATGATCTGCATAAGTATATAATATGTTTTTGTCTCGGGTTGTTTCTATGTTAAATATGTTTGTATTTACAAAAATATGTATATAAGTATCATTCATGTGGTGGGTACCACTAATAATACAAGCTCTGCTTACTTTGGGGCCAGATAATGCTGTGTGAAATGTCCGGGATTATGTATTTATTATTGTACAATTTTGTTATTTGTAATAAAAATAATACTATTTTATAAAAGCTCAAACTAAATGTATATAAAAAGACAATGCAGACAAGCATCACTATTTCGTTGGTTGTTACACCAAGCACAAACATATTGTTGCTTTCTTAAATTCCTTATAACAATGATCTAAAGTCTAATATAGCCTGATTACTGTAGCAAGTGACAGGGATTAACAATTAGTCGGTAAACGTAAGGGTGGGGTCCTTGCTTTGTTTTTCATTAGAAGCTGCTCATGGCCCTGTGGGTCCGCACTGCTAAATGCTATCCTTGAATTAGAATTCCGAATGACAAATGTATACTTTTTACTGGAGAAGGAATTAATCATAAATATAACTTCAAAAACTATCATGGTTTTGAACGTTTGTTATCCTAGGCACTACCGCTTGGCACTAGCAGAGTGAAGGGAAATTTTACTTTCCCGTGACACTACTGGTAGTGATAAGGGTAAAAATACATTTCCAGTGACACTACACTGTTGCCAGTAGTTTCTCGGGAAATATTATTTCCCGTGGCACGAGTGAACCTTTTGTGGGTAGGAACACAGTTATGTATCTAGACAGACGAACTATATTCTTCTGGCGCTTTGGCGGCCTCTGCTGCGGCATGCTCGCTTTGCTCACTCACCTTGCGCGTTTACTATACTTTAAAATAACCTAACCAACTAGTTTCGATCTGATTCAACTTTTTCTCCTAACTCTAATCTGTCCAGCTGGGAATCTGTCGAAATGCTCCTGACAGACCTGAACTGGTATTAGTAGTGCCATTGGTAATGAGGTAATCCACGGGAGATTTTATTTTATGCGATTAATTAGCCAATAAGAATAGTAGTGGCACGGGAAATTAAAATGTCTCTACACTTTAATAGTAGTGCCAAGCGGTAGTGCCTAAGAAAAGAAGCCCTTTTGAACATAATTTTCACTCAAAACGGGATATTTACCATGATAAATGTGTTTTGCACAGTTGCATGCGCCACAATCACGAGATAAACTGATATATGTTTATCTCGTGATCATGGCGCATGCAACTGTGCCGAAATATCGGGAAGCAGAAAAACTCGTATATCATGGTAAATATCCCGTTTTTATTGAAAATTATGAATCATACATAGGTGGTCATAGTTGGAGGAATGATCATCGGTATTTCATTTTGTTTTTAACATTAAAAAAAATGTGTTTATTTACTATAAAATAAGTAACTCTTGTTGTATAATCAATAAAAGATTTACAAAACAATCAAGCGTACAACTACTACCCCTTAAATAGGGGGAGGGGTATAATTAAAAAGATAAACGCGTGTAAGACCAAGTCGAGGCGACACTTGGGGGTGACGGGGGCCGCCGTCTGGTTAGCGGGCTACCGAGAGATCTTACTGCTACGATTGGTTTTATCTCGAACGTAATTCACAAAATATACGCAAAAATGACTATCAATGCGGAAAATAATTATTATATAGTTCTTAACCCGAGAGTGATTTCGTGGTATAGAGAGTGTACTAGATTATATAAATCCCTAAAGCTTGATTGTTGCTGTTATTATCTTTCGTGCGTTTCGGAATAAAATTCCATGGAGTGCGTTCGTGTAATGGAGTGGCCATTGTGCTTATTGTTACATACATCAAACTCCGCCACATCCCTACTTTCGTTTCGTGCACCTAGTATTAAAGAAACTCCAGAGCATTGGTAACATCAGACAAAGAATAATGGTTTTTACTTGACAGGTTTAAAAAACACGGATACAACTATCCATAATTGCTGCGCTAAATAAAACAATAAATTGAATTGTTGTAAGTACTGGTATCGTCATGTTTATAGATATGAGAATTTATCTATCTAATAAAGTTATTATAAATGATAATAAAACAAATTAGTAGGCAATGCACACAATACCATCTTATAATAATCAATACATATTTAGTGCAAAATGATTTCAATGATTGATGATGATAAATGATGATTCGAGATAAAAGTGAGATTTCATGAACTCTTGCACCATTAGTAATCGACTTTGTTTCATTAAAGGGGAGTGCAGGCGAGACGAGGACCGACGCGGCGAGGCGTTTACTGAAAATATCTGATTACATGTAATTATCGAGCGAGTTCGCGCCCCCACTAAGCCTTAGTAGATCGACCTTTGTTATAAAGACTGCGACTTGACTGACGCATTATGTAAATGACTTTTTAGTGCAAGAGAGCAAAATTTTGAATAGATTGGTTAACGGCGGCCCAGTGTATAGTTTTTTTGGAAAAAAACTAAATTCCATTTAGCTTTATTATTAAACTGTATTTGAACCGTTTTCATTACCATCATTGGGACTTATTTTGTAACTTTATTTATGGTAGAATGACTTTGTCATTTATGAAGCTGTCAACCTTTTCACACATTGTCTACAGTAAAAAGCCAAATTGGATTAAAAATTATTCAAAATTGTACATGTATTTAATTCAGACAACCTCGGCCACTCGATAAATTACTAAAATTTTTCGAGTACAAAATTTCAGTCATCGTGGCACGGGAAAACCTTAGGTATCAAATATGGGACGTAAAATGTGCAACGGAAGGGCAAAAAATATTCCTCAAAAACTTGGACTTAAAAGGCGGTAAGACATTTTACCCAATTTTACCCAAGTAAGAAATTAACATATGAAAACAGTGGCTCTTCTAGGCGAGTCCAGTAGCAGAAAATAATTTTACTGCTATGCTTTCGTTGTCATAGAGCTTCTACGCTCCAGGGTCTTGTAGAGGTTCTACGCACCTATTCTTGCACTTATAGAGTCAAACAGTTACAGCGATGCCCTATTTATGAATGGTGGATCTGATCAATTCTCCTCAAAAAAAGTTTCTCGGTTTTAAATGACTCAAAAACATTATGTATATAATAAGCTTATTTTTGAACCAACTTGATATAAGTATTTTTTTTGTACACTGTACTTTGTTTTAGCTATAAGCATCTACAAAGAGGAAGATAGCACATTGGATATCAGGGTAGAGGGACAGAGAGCGATGCAGTTGGAGAAAATGCTGAATGAGAGAAACATACCCTTTGAAAAGATACTGAATGAGACCGCACCACCCATGCGAAGAGCTCGAAGCCCACTGCTGCTTAGAACAAAGTCTCCAACTAGTAAGATACCATTGTCTGTCTGTAAACACCGGTCTGACTGCTATCACTGCAAAACACTGCCCTTCTTTCACGAGGCGGTACTATTTCTTAAGGGAATCCTATATTGACATGGGTTGCTCAACGTTTTGATAATATCTTTTCCAGAATCTCTTTTTATGGATTGGAAGGACTATCATCCTCTCCACATAGTATACCAATTTATGGAGAGTTTAGAGATACAATATCCATCAACTTGCACTGTGATGGTTATCGGTAAATCTGTAGAAGGACGTGATATCAAGGTACTTAAACAAATCTTATTTTCATTATTCAAAAGTTTGATCAATGCCGAAGCATAGATGTTTACTCTGTTCCTTCAGAAAACTTTGCTACTTTGTTTAAAAATGTTTATGTAACTATTCATATTTTACGACGTTTTTTATTCAATTACAGATGCTCAAAATCTCGAACAGCAACGGTGCTAATACAGGCGTTTGGTTGGACGGGGCCATACATGCCCGAGAGTGGGTCAGCGTTTCAGTAGTTACCTATATCGCCGACCACATTGCGAAAAATTTCACTTCTCTCCCTGATAGTATCACGAACAAGGATTGGTGAGAGTTAAATCTTTGGTAGTAATCATATAGCATATCTGGCTAATAAAAAAGCCGTTAGAACCTGAAAATACCACCTCGCATGAGAAACTTGCTAAACCACGTCACCATGTTGTAGTAATGTAAGCTCATTTCTCATCTGTTTTCAAGTCACCTTTACAAGGTTGTTTTATTTTCAGGTATTTAGTCCCCATAGTGAACCCAGACGGATACCACCATACACACACGATAGATCGCATGTGGCGCAAAAACAGAGCGCGGTTTGGAAACATTATCAGTGGTGTTGATTTGAATCGAAACTTTGGGTACGACTTCACGTACGACGTACGACTATCGTTTATTGTAACCATAATACAATTTTCAATTGTTATGTTTATTCAAGGCATAATTGGGGGAAATCAAATGAAAGCTCATCTGGTGATCCAAGTCATCTGAACTACCGCGGACCGGCACCCTTTTCTGAGCCAGAATCAACTGCCCTAAAGGTTTTGCTTCATCTTCATTTTAACCCTGTTTTGATTTTTGCTCATTCAAATTTAAACTTTCTCATGTTTTATCGTGTAATAAAATGACTTGTACCTTTGCAGGATATCATTTTGTACTCAGGCACACCTTTTAAGATATTCTTATCTTTCCACGCGTTCAGTGAGGTCATTTCGTTTCCTTGGTGCTATACTGCAGACCCTTGTGCGGATTATGTCAACTTGCTGGAAGGGGGAACTGCTATGGCTAAAGTATGTTTTGTTTTAGTAAAGCAACTGTCACAACGAGATAATTCTTATCAAGTACGTAAAGTCAAACGATGGGTGACGGAAAGAAACGTTACCACTGTTTGAGAAAAGCTTCTGTTCAAAGACAGACTGCAAGTAGTGAAGGGAAGAACTTGTTATATTACTTATTGATATTTATATGCGTTTCTTTTGAAGGCAATCTACGAAACCAGCGGTCGAATGTACAAAGTGGGTAACTTCAAGGACATAATGTACTATGCCTGTGGGACAAGCATAGACTGGAGCTATGGAACAGCTCGTATACCCTTTTCCTACCTCGTCGAGCTACGTGGCAAACAGGACAAGTTTTGCCTACCTAAAGAACAAATATTAGACTGTTGCCAGGAGATTCTTAGTGGAGTGAAGGCTTTAGTAAATTTTGTGGATAGTAAGAAATGTCAGAATTGTGATCTGTATGAAAGAAAAAAGTTGGTTAAATCTTTGAAAGTCGATTTCAAATGAAATAAAAATGTAAATTCAAAGTAATAAGCGTGTATTGATTGATAGTTCACGATACAACAGACACCACTAGTTGAAGAAACAATACAAAAATACCACTGTTTGCTGTCCAGTTTCATTTCTAAGTGAAGAGAAAGGTTCCATTGAAGAATCCTATTGAATTGTCTAATGCGTATCGACAAAATCCATCAGGCTCTTCACGCCATTCCATATCTCTATACTTGTTTCTATGATCTGGTTTCTTGGCAGCCGGAATCTATACTTCCTACTCCTCAGCTCTACCATGTAGGAGTATGGAATCTTGGCGCTGCCATAACTCCAGTCTGTACTGGTTCCACAAGCAAAGTATGTTAGGTCTTTGGTGCTTCCGACTTTGTAGGTCATACCGGTGCTCTCATAGATGGCCTAAAATGGAGAAAGTTAATGTTAATCATTAAAAACATGTCAATAACAGCTTGTTATAAAAAACTAAGCTGCTTACGTGTACCGTCAAGTTACCCTGGACATAGCAGAGCCACCCTCGAGCAGGTTCAGATAGTTGGGACATGGATCTTTTTTGTAGCCCCATGGGAATATTATAAGTTCAAAGTAGCTGTGAAATGACAGGAACACCTTGAATGTACTTGATGCTCCTAATATTGTGTCCTGTAATCGAAAGCGCTCCTGTTAAACTATCTAATACACACATATACCTTTAGGTAGAAACTTTTAGTTTCATTGTATTAAGTTTCTTTTTGTCTGGGTCTTGAATATTTTCAGGTTAGGACTCAAAAGACCTGTCCACCTGTTTATAAGCTTTTGTAGATTTATTTTAATTTCTTCGACTTACTCGAACAGCAGCTGATTCTGGTTCCGAGAATGGTGCAGGACCTCTAAAGAACACGTTATTGGGTTCCTCCGACGATCCTTCTTCTCCGTTATTTCCCCATCCGTAACTAAGCAAAAATATTATCAGAATTCAAACTTTTGCCTCAAGCCCTTGCCTGTTTAACTAGGCTTCCATTTAAAACCAAACTCAAACCTAAAACCAAATTATTGAGACCATTCTATAAAGTCCAAACACGATACCTCTGCTACTATTAGGTGAGGAGTTAGGAATCCTGGAAATCCCAATTGATGATGCAGCAGCAGATCCAGGTTACCTTATTCTTGCATTATTAAAGTAAATTCATATATATCATTGAAGTAACAAGATACCAAGTATCGAATCGGTCATACCAGTGAAAGTTGCTCACATGCCTACATCGACTAAAAAAGAGCTGACTAAATAATATATATATATATATATATATATTATTTTATATATATTATTTTTATTGATTTTTAGGAGTTTATTTCTAAATATGTTGTCTTTATGTGTTATTAGATTAAGTTAGCACGCCTACTTTTATATTTTCTCAACCTTGCAGGTTGGCAGGTAGAAAATGCTCTAAGCATTAAGCCCACCTATTGTACATTTATATATTTTTTTTTGTGCAATAAAGGATTAAATAATAATAATAATAATGATCTCCAAATCTGGCTGTGGCTCTGGCTGCACAGATATTTTTGAAACAGCTAATAGCACACTCGATCAAGTGACCTTTCAATAAAAAAAACCTTTAAAATTAGTTCAACCATTGCTATGATGTTAGCAGACAAAATATACAGATACACGCGTGAAACTTATAACATAACTCTCTTTTTGCTTCAGGGTTAATATAATCAGACGCTACTTCTAAAACTAGAACTTGTTTCACAAAATATTAAAATAGTATTAAACCTTTACCTGAAATTTCTATTGAGATCAACACCCACACATTGCCCTCCATAACAAGCTCTGTTTTTCCTCCACATTCTATCTTTGGTGTGGGTGTATTCGTAACCATCTGGATTTAGTACCGGAACAATGTACCTAAAACATTTTTTTATTATAAGGACTCTTATCTCTAATGTTTAAAAAGCTAAGTTTCGCAGCGAAAATGTAATAATTACGTTTTAAAAACTAAAAAGACAACCGACTTCATGTATAAAAAGCAAAATATCAAAATTTCGTTACATCCAAGTGACATATTTTTTCAGTTCATTTGATTTAATAACTGAACCGATTTTTATGAAATTTATATGGGACCAATCGGAAAGTATATCCTTTCACATGAAGTTTTTTTTAAATCAGTTCATAAATGACAGAGTTATGAAAAACAAACATAAAAAAAATACAGTTTAATTGAAAACCTCCTCCTTTTTTGAAGTCGGTCAGATTAGATAATCTGAACAACAACATAATCGTTTTGGTCAGGGAAGATTATCTAATCTCTCAATTTTATTGAGTGTCGCGTCTTTAAAGCTAGGTCACTTATGTAGTTACGTAAAAATGTTAAACAGATCTCCTAAAAATGAGCGGTAATACTGATGTCAGCCTTTAAAAATATTATAATGTTTACCAGTCTTTATTGGTCACAGAAATAGAATGATTTTGAAAGTTCTTCACGAGCTGGTCAGCTATATAGGTGACAACGGCGGTTGATCCACTCTCGAGGGTGTATGGAGCCGTCGAGCCATACAGCAACGTTGCTAGCGTCACTGTTCGACACCTTCAACATCTTGAACAGTACCCTTTACTTATTAAGGATACTTCCATATAAGATGAAAAACTTAGGAACTATTATAAATTCTTTAAGAACTAAACTTAACGAACTTATTATGCGAGATTGAAAGATGTAAGTAGTTTCTTTTTTAAAAACGATTATTATCAAGAACCAGGATAAACATTTGTGTGATGAATATCGATGGTTGTTCTGTGTTGGGTGTTATAAATCTATACCTATAAAAGAGCTTCCTGACAGATTGACTGATTCATCATCGCCGAGCCGAAACCAATGAAGCTAGAAAGCTGAAATTTGGAAAGTAGCTTCCTTTTACAGCAATGCCACCCACTAAGGCGTTTTTATTATTATTATTATTATTATATAATTAAAATGCAAAATAAACGGATACATGTTTTAGGGTTTAACAAAATAACCTTTACAAAGGGGTAAAATGTGGTGTCAAAGTTTGTATGGGAACTTTTTAACGGGAGGTGTGATTTCATAGAAACTTGGTTTGGATACTTAAAATGCAAAATAAATGGACATCGTGTCTAAGGATTTTTCAAAATAACCCTCATAAAGGAGTAAAATGGGGTGAGAATGTTTGTATGGAAACTTTTAAATGGGGTGTGATTGGTTTGAAACTTAATCAATAAAATTTGGCAAGGACGTAACTTGCATCCGGGGGATTTATTCTACAATTACAAAAAAAATTAGGACGAAGTCGTGGGCAACAGCTAGTGTATCATAAGTACTCGTAGGTATTTAAGAGTATGTAGGTATAGTATCACTCCTCTGGTTATCATAGCACAAACTATGATTAGTTAGGGGCCAGAAACTAGAGGCTAGAAGCTAGTTAGTGTTAGTGATCGACGTTCTTGAATGTTGGAAATACCCGGCTGTTGGCTCTATCTTAATTATTTGAGTTGGCTGTATTTATTTCCACATTTTTCATGAAGGTCGTAATTACAGAATGACCACACAATACTTTATTAACCTTTATATCTCTCCCTTCGACGGATTTACCGATCGCAGTGACAGTACATATCGCCGGGTAGTCCCTTTCTAAATCATCTATGAACCCATAAATTACGCTCAATCTGTGGTACTTTTTCCAATCCATGAATTTAACTGAAACAGTCAACATTGTTTAGAATACACCTTTTTTTAATGCTTTGGCTTCACTAAAGATAATCATAGTCAAATGGCGTAAGATGCTATGCAAAGAAAAACCTCTTATCCAGCAAAAGATAGTGTCGAAAGTATTTTTTTTGGAGGTCTGTATCAAACTCCACTATTTTTTCTTTAAGTTAAGCTATAGGAAAGAAAGAAAGAAAGAACAGAAAGCATTTATTCTGTCCACCGCTCAAAATACAATAGAAAAAAATAAGGAATAGAAAGTTTACAAAACAAAAATTACAATAATAAACCTTAAATAAATTTCCTAGTATCTAGGTACATGTGGTGGCGAAATGGTACTCAGCTCAGCATAATGCTGCCGCATGTTACCATGTGACAGCGCTGGTTTTCCGCTGAGGCCAGTAATGATTTCACGGACATCTTAACTCGAATCAGGGCTTACAATAATTTTATTTTATAAAAGTAACATAAAATATAAAACAAACTACACAAGATACATTTACTCAACAAGATACAACATCAGAAAGCACACAATACAAATTAATAGGTACTTAGCTAGGTACTATACGTGCCTAGCTTATCAATAAAATTACAGAAATGTACTTACCATCGGCTCAACGTTATTCCTCGTGATTACTATTGCAGGCATTCTCACTTACCGTAGCTTCACTTCTGCTTTCGTGGCCAAAGCTTTAGTGAGCTTCAGGATCGTTCGAACTACCTGCACTGTACACATTTGCACTTCCGGTTTCTAAACACTAGTCGTACGGACCGCAAGGTGGGACTAGGTGTACACAAATTTTATCATGAAACGTCTTTCAATCGCTACACGTGAACAATGACCGAATGTTTGATTGACCGTTAGTTACAAAGTCAAAAGGCTGAATTGACCAATTTAAAACGTTAAATACGTTTAAAAATAAATAGTGGTAAATTTTTGATTTTACAAGTTCTTGTAAAATTTAAAATTTACCACTGGAACGAAATTTTTTTCTCAAACTTTGATAAATCATAAACCTAAATATAAATTATGGCAAATAGATAATACCTTTTCTTTTTTTTGGTTTCCGCCTTGGTATAATATGTCGTATTTGTGAGTTTACACATTGTTCTAATGATCCACTTGAAGATTTTGGGGCTGAAACAAAAAAATAACTAGTTCTATTTCAGATAATAGATAATGGGTTTTCCCTTGTCATATAATAGGTTATTATATTGAACAATAAGCTATACTAGCTCTTGCACCTTTACTTCGGCTAATTTTAGTTTGTGTGGCGTTCTCAGTTTTCTTGGTTTGATCTGACAGTTCCGCTTCATCATCAGAAACCCTCGTGAGGCCATTCTTCCGAAGCCGGAACGAGTTGGTTGCGAGTCGTGCTCGATTGTCCAAAGTCGCACTTATTTTGCTACCTATAATCTAAAATAATATTCATCATGATTTATCTAGCTGATGATTGAAATGATCCAAAATGTTACTGATATACGTTCAAATTTACCATGGTTATTCATAATATATTATTCAAACTGTTAAAAAAAACGTATACAAAAAAAAGTACTGGAATTTGATGATTGTCAGATATGGCATTGACATCTATGAAACAATGTCATCTAGACAAATGAGTTTCGCAAACTTAAAAATCATTTCAAGGCTGCAAGTATTTTTCAGTGACATTTTTATGAGCTTCAATTTACTTGACTTTTTTGCTTTTAATAAGTACCTATGTAAAGTATTCTAATCTTGGAGTTCTACTCCAAACAATTACTACTTGTATGCTAGTCTATCCCGCTTTAAATAAAACTCACTAATTGACTGCATCCATCCAAAAGTTAGGCAACGATTATATATTCCGCTTTTGTCGAAAACGAGGCACGGATTAGAAAACCGCTGGCTGGTAGAAAACTGGACGTGCGCTCGTCACCGCACTGTGGTGAACAGCCAATCACACGCTGCCGTGTCACCGCTCGACAGTATTATGGAGAGGTATCTCGCTTTTGGATCGCTTCGGAAACTTTTACTTGCCTAATTGTTCATGTTATTTCTGGATAAAAGACTCAAGCTATATAATAGCTCTATCTGGCGTCGTGAATCTTTAAATTCAGCGATAAAATAAGCTGAACCACATATACTTATGTACCTATTTTGTGGCTCAACGCCTTACTCGTGGCGACGTTGCTCGTTTCATGACGCTGTACTTTCGTGGTAACGTTTGCCACTGTTCCCAGAATACCCCTCCCAACTTTTACAGCTGAACTTTGATCTGTGTGGGAGGGCGCGGGAACTGCAGACGCAGCCACGCTAATGATACGCAAATGAGATTGATTGTAATGGACATGCTACTTCGGCCAGGTTCAGACTATCGTCGGTAATTTGTTTATAATGGTTGGCACTTAAAAGTTTTAGGATCGAGGCATAAGTACTACAGAAATTTTAAGTCATTTTTAGAATTTGTTAATAATATTTAACAGAGTGCCATCCGACGACCTTTGTGGTGCAGTGGGCCAAGGTTGCTGAGTTGCAGAAGGTTGCGGGTTCGATTCCCGCTGCGAGACAAATGTTTGTATCATCTGCTAGCACTTTTCTCAGGTTTCGGTGTTACTATGTATAATATGTATACAATAATATGTATAATATGTATATATTTACAAAAAAAAGTACATAAGTAGTATATCAGTCATGTGGTACCCATAACACAAGCTCTGCTTACTTTGGGGCTAGATCCTATGTGACATTATTAAACTTATTTTTTATAATTTTGAAAATAAAAGTGTTTATTTACAGTTTGGGTCTTCTTCCACACTATTTTTTCACATAGTTTATTTATATAAAGTATAATACATTCAATTCTAACAGTATAAGTATGAGGGCCTAGGTTCCAGCCAGAGTGTCAATTAATTGCTGGCCAGTTTGTGGCTCCGTGTTTGTGTTACACCTACCCCTTTGTCTGGGTGATTGGTCAAAGAGTCACTCTGTGCATCGGCTTTATTGACCGGAGACACTGGAGACGCTTTGTTGGATTAACTGGGATACACGTAACTATTCACTTATAGGCACTAATTCAGTATTGACGACCTTGTGGATCATTGGTCCCAAAATTCTAAAATAATGACACTTTTACTTCTAAAACTATAATGGTTTTGAAAATAACTTATACTCAAAACGGGATATTTACCATGATATATGAGTTTTTCTGCTTCCCGATATTTCGGCACAGTTGCATGCGCCACTATCACGAGATAAACGAGATCTCGTGATGCAACTGTGCCGAAATATCGGGAAGCAGAAAAACTCTTACATCATGGTAAATATCCCGTTTATAATGACACTTTTTTTATAGCCTTATCATAAATATAACAGTGGTTTCGAGTCGCCCCAAATAAGGTCTAAGTGGGGTAGATAGACAAAGATAAAATAAAAGAGAATCTCTTTTTATCCAGCTAAGCGCTTCACATCATAAAACCGAGCCTTTCGGCACTTTAAGCCTAACAGATCCACATAATGCCTTAAAGCGGGGTCTTTTTGACCCCAGTTCATGTAAACAAGAGTTTGGCTTCCAACGCCTCGGGCGAAGGTACTGCTACCTCGTCTGTGGCAGAGGGTGGAATCAAAAAAATTGTGTCTTCAATAAAGGACATCATTAATTCTCGCTTCACAATAGCGAGGTCTCACAGCGTGTTGGAGAAAATAACGGATCAATATCCGGAGTATCAAAGCTTTGTTGTGGCTTATCTGTCCTTAGCTTTTGATGTGGATTAGAGAAATTAACGTATTGTAACCATTGATTGTCTTTTTGAATGCAAACATCATGCTGGCATATCAAGGGCTAAGTAGAGTGCAGGCATATCACGCTATTTTAACCGATTTCAAATAGGAGGAGGTTCTCAATTCGTTAGTTTTTTTTGTTCACCGATTACTCAAATACGCCTGAACCGATTTGAAAAAATATTTTTTTGTTTCAAGAGGTACACTTTCCATGTGGTCCCATTTAAATTTTACCGAAATCGATCAAGAGGTTTTAAAAAAATCGAGTTTATATAATATAAATATAGGCACCCCCCCCAGGTAGATGGGTACCCATACACTTTATCTACTTACCTACTAACATACATGATCAACTCTCCCTGTGTGTGCCCAAATAGGTCCAGTCTAAGCTTTATGCCACTCCCATACAAAGTATAAAAGCAGCGCTGGTTTTCAGACTGAACCTCAGGACTGGTGGCATCACGGTCGAGATACAACTATAAACTTAAATAAAACATATAAAGAAAAATATAAATAAATAATACATACATATATATAACTCTAATTTGTATAAATATAATTTGTTGAAATAAAATTAGTGATTAATAATATTCTGTGAGTGATGACGACCTCTGTGGCGCAGTTGGCTAAGACCTGGCTGAGACGCAGAAGGTTGCGGGTTCGAGTCCCGCCGCGAGACAAATGTTAGTACCATCTGCAAGTATTTGTCTCGGGTCTGGGTGTTTCTATGTATAATATGTATGTATTTACAAAAAAGTAACACAAGCTCTGCTTACTTTGGGGCCAGATGATGTTGTGTGAAATGTCCGGTATTATTATTATTATTCTTAAAAAACAGACAAGGTTACCTAAAAAATTTAATAAAAATTATTTAAACAGTATAAAATGATTTCGCATCCGCTGTCTGTTCGCTTAGATCTTTTAAACTACTCAACGGATTTTCATGCAGTTTTCAGCGATAGATATGGTGATTCAAGGGGAAGGTTTATATGTATAATACATACATATATATGGTACAGAAAAGCCGAACAATTCAAAGATTTGTAATGTGATGTCGTAACAAACACATTTTTGTGGGCTTAAATCGTAAACGCTGGCTAAACCTTACGAGATAGATCAAATTAATGTATTTTAAAAAGATTGATGGTAGATGCAAAATTCGCGATGGTATTTATTTATCTCTTAAGGATAGCCTTTTTTAACAGTTACCATTTTTATCTTTTACATATTACAAAAAAAATGTGTTATATACCAAGCTATTTACAACACAGTAATCATTCCTAATCCAATTAAATACATTACGTACGTTTATTTCATGTAGATCAAAACTGCTCTTACCAGCATTTCATTAAAATGGATATCTTAGAAGATATCAGAGATTTAAAAAGCGGAGGCAGAGCAGCTGGCGAGCCGTACGTTTCGTCCCGGTTGGCAGCGGTCGGCGGGCGCGGGTGCACCATCCCTACTAATATGATAAATGCAAAAGTAACTCTATCTGTCTGTCTGTCTGTGTGTTACGTTTTCACTATACCGCTGAACCGATTTTGATGAATTTTGGTATGGAGATAGATGGGACCTTGGAGAAGGACATAGGCTACTTTTTATGTAGATACCACGTGCGCGAAACCGCGGGCAGCGGCTATAATAAATATAACATTTTGTTCAAGAATAACCTGTTTTATTTCTTAAAAGACATTCCTTCCCTTATTTAATTTCAAATTGACTAAACCATCGTAGATGTTCCTGCCAAGGATAATCATTAGCGGATGATGATCCCAATTGGAAAGCGTCCTAATCCCTTAGACCATCGCCACAATAAAAACACATTGTTTCATCATCGCAGCCAGCAGGGTAGTAGAAACCAGCATTTGCTAATTCCTCTGGTGTTTGACATTTGTTTATTATTTTTAAGAATGAATGAATGAATGAATTAATGAAAATTATTTATTGTACACCTTAAAACGAAATATAACAATTTGATAACTAAATTTACTTACGAAAAATTATGTACAATGGGCGGTCTTATCGCTAAGGAAGCGATTTCTTCCAGACAACCTGCGGATGGAGAGAAGCTTAACATATTTAGAAAATTGGTCGGGGTGCACTAAATTACGAACTATAACTTACTTATATAAAGCAAATAAACGCAATAAGCTTATACACACATACAGACACCGAACACAAATTTAAATAAATAGTTATAAAATAATACAAGGAATCTCAGGAGATGGGAGATGGGAGATGGGAGATGGGAGATGTTTCCACCATTTGTATAAATATTTATGTATATACAAAAAAAACATATAAGTAGTATATCAGTCATGTGGTACATATAACACAAGCTCTGTTTACTTTGGGGCCAGATGATGCTGTGAAAATTGTCCAGTATTATTTATAAGCAACGTGGTAAGTATTCGCAAGACGACGCTGTTAATGTTCAGTAAATATTTTATGGATGCTGGTGGATTCGTCATTATTTTCTAAAAAAACAAACACTCGTAAGTACGACTAGTAAATTGAAAACAATATTTCTTGCTAATCCCACAAACGTTCTCAAAACGTCTCATGTCTAGTTACGGAGTTGAATATCATTTGCCAACATTTTTTTAGCTGTGTTCAAAAACAATTTCCCAAGTGGTCCGAGCTCTTCCAAGTATTTCTTTCAAATAATTATCCGACAAAAACATCCCAAGATTCTTGCGGGAGTTCGTTAGGTAAGGTTCCCTCCCTAAGCAGAATTAATGATTCCCTTTATTGAAAGTTCAATTTTTTGATTAGGAGCTGTGGGGGCGATGCCCCCGCTTGCCCAGGGAGCACTGTTTAAACACCGGATAACAGGGTATTTATTTATTCGGCCAATATAGATTTGATTTATTTTAAAAAGTTGGACTTTTGCCGATTATGAGGTAAGATTTACTTCATCATAGGCGGGGCAGTGAAAGACTCTTACATATTAATTAAAGTACTGCAGACTGCAGTACTGTAGTTAATAGTTAAAAGTATACAAATATCTTTTACTTTAAAGTTATCAAAGCGTACTTACTTACTTTACATTACTTTTGACGCAGAAGGTTGCGGAAATGATTTCCGCCGCGAGATAAATGTTTGTATGAGCTACAAATATTTGTCTCGGGTCTGGGTGTTTTTACAATATGTGTGTATTTTACAAAAAATAAACATATAGACATAGACATGTGTCTATTTATTAAATAAGCACACATACACATTAATAATAAAAAAACAATATTAGATAAAAAGGAAGTGATACGTTTTAAAAAATATTGCCAATGTAAATGCCAAAATGTCATTCACGTGGTTACAATAACTCAAGCTCTGCTTACTTTGGGGCTAGGTGATGCTATGTGAAAATGTCCAGAATTATTTATAATTCATAGTAAATACTTTACATATATATTGTACGTCCGTCACTAGGCCTAGGTCTTAGGTTTGTAAAGTTGTATCTGATTTAATTATCTTTGATGCATGAAATTGATTTGAAATATTTATATTTTACAGTTTTCCGATAAAATACCAATAGTCTCAAAAGTTTCCACTTGTTCGTATTAGATACAAATTGTATAGTTAGGGCGGTAATCTGTCGGTCGAGGTTCGGGGTGACCGTGGGTCGGACGGTGCGAATCTAATTTGGTTCGGTAGCCGTCGCTCATTTGTTCGAATTACACCCCCGGCTGAGACGTGGCAGAGACAGCAGGGGGAAAGCGGGGTAAGTGTCCAAATCGAAACACTTTAAATGTATTTTCGCTACACTTTAGTAATTTCCAACCAGTCTCATCAACTTGGGTTGTGTAGAATAGCTTAGTTGGAATCGGCGAACTTTAATATTACTGACTTTAGTAGTATGACATTTATTTGTATAATTGTAACTGACTACGCTATTTCATTAGGTGTTTCCTGTAATAATAGTTTGTAAGTGGAATAAATAAATGAAAACAAAAAGGTTTTTGTTCAAGATGATGATTGAATTGTTAAAAAAAACGTTCGTTTATTAAGGATTCGTTTCGTTCAAAAGTTCGTTAAAAAACACTTGATAATATCACAAAATCATGCACATAGTTGTTCTAGACTTCAGTTTGATTTAAGTGCCTAGTCTCTAGTATAAGTATAAGTAACTTCTATTGTTATCCTTCAATATTTTTGTTTAATTTTCTGTTGAATTTTGTTGAATTGTAATATTGTATCTTAGTTAACTTGACAGCTCAACTGTTACACATGTATTTTATATTATTGTATATTATTCTGCATATAAAGCGCAGGATCAGAATCAGAATCAGATCAGCGCCTTCATCAGAATTAATTATAAGTGTCGTGGACGCAGGTGAAGAAGCAAAACTAAATTATTATTCTCCTTGTAACAGAAATGATGTAATTCTTCCAATTACTTACTTAATATATACACAGTGTCGATGCGCATACTAACGCGGTGTTACGGAAGACCAGCGTTATAAAATAAATAAATATTTTCAGACATTTCACAGCATCATCTGGCCCCAAAGTAAGCAGAGCTTGTGATATGGGTACCACAAGACTGATATACTACTTATATACTTTTTTTTGTAAGTACATACATATATTATTATACATAGAAACACCCAGACCCGAGACAAATACTTGCAGATCATACAAACATTTGACCCGCGGCGGGAATCGAACCCACAACCTTCTGCGTCTCAGCTAAGCCCACTGCGCCACAGAGGTCGTCGTTATAAGAGCGTTTTAAACGCTATCTATGCTGATTGACGACCGATTTTACTGTCAATTTGCTAACCAACTTGTTTGTACATAAGCACTTATATGCTATCTGAATGTGACACACAATAAACTTTTCTTTCTAATCATGTTTGATATTTATTTCGCTTTCTAAGTTCCCAGCAGCAGTTAGGTAGACGTGGGGAAAAATTGTATTTGTGTCCTATAGCTGTTTATTTTTTTCGTACGTGTCAATGGCCGATTCTGGTGACGGAATAAATAGTTGTATTCTTCTTATAGTGGCCCTAGTGACTTTGAACCAGTGTGGTGAAAGGATTAGGGTACATCTTGAGGTTCATTTCGTGCCCTTGGCACATGTTTTCGAACTGTTTAGGTTCCTTAATATCCGGTTTTTTCGTGATGTTTTCCGTCGCCTTTTATGCATTTGGTACAACCGGATTCGAATCTATAACCTTACAAGATCAGAAGGCAGGATCACTACCAGCGCTTTCAATTGAAATAAAAAATCTACGATACCTTAGCATTTCTCAATGAAATGTACCTAGTGTTCCACTGATTTGGTTTTGATACTAGCTGCGCTTACTATGCAAACAAGTAAGATACATAAACCTGGTATAGGCTCAGACTAATTGTCACCCGTCGTCGTGGCAACGAGGACTGTGTGGCGACGCGCGAAGCGTGAACGACACCTGCCTTCCTTGTGTCTCCCTCGGTACATCCGTCAGAGTAAACTCTACGATATATCAACTTATATTCACGATACGGCAGCAAAGTTCCAGGCTGGGAGTAAAATGTTCAGGTTCAGATAAAAGGTTACGATCGATTTCTGCAGTAGGACAAATAAATAAAACGGTTTTATTTTGTCAGACTTTTCACACAGCGTCATCTGACTTACCTGTCAGCTCAGTTCGTAGTAGCTCTGCCTTCTGCACTGTAGGTTGAGGGTTCGATTCCCTCCCAGGATAAACATTTATGTGAATAACATAGGTGTTTGTTCTGTGTCTGGGTGTTATAAAGTACAATGTGTATGTATTTAAAAATATATAAGTATTCTATCAGTCATCACCATAATACAAGCTATGCTTAGTTTGGGACTAGATGGTGTTGTGTGCATTGTCCAGCAATATTTATTATTATTTATTATAATTATTATCTAGCCCCTAAGTAAGCAGAGCTTGTGTTATGGATACCACATGACTGATATACTACTTTATACTCTTATTTTGTAAATACATACTTATTAATATAGAAAAACCCAGACCCGAAAATACATGCAGATCATACAAACATTTGTTTCGCGGCGCGAATCGAACCCGCAACCTTCTGCGCCGCAGCCGTGCCTTGGCCCACTGCGTCGCAGAGGTCGTCGATTTGATTCTTTTGATTCTAAACATGGATGTTGTATGCGTAGCAGTCTTTTAGATGCTCTTCAAATGATAAAACACAACGCACGCTTGTGATTGTACGCTTCTATAACAAGGTCCCAAGTGACGTGTTAGATTTGTCGATTGGCAAATTTAAAAACGTAATAAAACAAAAACCGTCTATTAAAGCATATTATAAAATATCAGATTAATGAGATGACAAAAAAGCTTGGGATGAATCTGGTCCAACTCGACTCAGCATCCGTAAAAAAATGGCAACGGTCATACAAAAAAGTGTTAAGATTCACTAGATTCACGCATGTAAGAAAATGATTCAAAGTGGTCCTTGTGATTTTATTAAATAAAGAATGTTTCGATTTGATTTCAACCTAATTAAAATTTCAATTTCATGTACCTAATGTAGATAGCAGTAAATTTGAGATATAATTCGTACGATAAAAAATCTCAAAAGTGTCAGCCGTAAAAGCCGTGCAGCGGACAAAAGAGACCGGAAAGATTGCTTTCAACAAAGAAAGATCCCGGAAGAGCCTGAGGGCCGGATAGTTTGAGAAAGGCAAGGGGTGGCGCGGCAAGAGGGGGAGGGATTCGTCACTATGGGTTTTTGAAAACTTATATAGGTCAAACACGAAGATATAAAGCTTTCGTAAATATATTCGTTATACCTACCACGTAAAGTTTCTGTGTTTGGATTCTATAATTAGAACTTAGGAGGCTGAACGCCTTAAGAACGCCTTTACCTTAAGGTACTTCAAAGGAACTATACAGGCAAAGGTAGTTTAGCAAGCAAAATAGTAATGAATAATATAAAATAATGAACAAATTAATAAGAGCACTAATGCCCTCAGGGAATGGGACATTATCTGGGATAATTAACGTAATATCTCATTAACCGGCCCACTGAGCTTTTGAGTCAACAATATAAATTACTACATAAGGCATATGAGTTGAGTTACCACATAACGTGTGAATGTGCCGCTTTTTATATATTGTAGGTTTTCGCAATGCCACACTTACAATACAATACACACACTACATATCACACTATATTTATAAGCAATGTGAAAGTTTGCGCGTTTGTTACTTAGCAACAGCTGAACTAACCTGGATAAGTTTTATGAATTTTATAATGAACTAGCTGTTTCCCGCGGCTTTGCCCGCGCGGTATATATAAAGTAGCATGATAATAATTGAACGAATGAATGTTTCGGAAAAATTACAAAGCATAATCGCGGTTTTTGCGTTTGACCATGACCCGAGTGATTTTTTTGAAAACCTTTCTAAGCGAGCACCAGTCCGTTCGGTGGTTTCTGAGATTTCGTGATGATTGAGTGAGTAGTATAGACAAATATATAGTATAGAAGATAGATGATAATGATGTATAAATAACGATGTTTTTGATCCCAAAAAACTTTATGAGAATTAAATAGGTACTAAAAGTTTGCAAACGAACATTTTCAAATGAGTACACTTCATAATATTCAAGGTAGAGCCTCCGCTAATCAATATAACGGGAGCTCCAACATCAATATTTGACTGATACAACTCTCGCCTTATTACTGACTAACGAGGGCAAACATTAAAATTCAGCAAGATTAACTACATCGTTTGAGATGTCTTGATACTTTATAAAAAGCGTTTGTTATAATTTAAATTGTGTATTCGCTTTTTGCTTCGATAATACCATGTCAATAATAGTATATCTGGTCGCAAACGTGAAGAAATGATCACAGCTAAACATCATTGTATAATTTTAATTTCAACATTCCACTGTATCATTTTACTTCATCTAATACCTTTAAACGAGCAATTCTTGTATGTATGTATGTATATTTATAATCAGAATCTCGGAAACAGCTCCAACGATTTTCATGAAATTTAGTATGCAGGGGGAGCTGATAAATCGATCTAGCTACGTTTCATTTTTAGAAAACGTGGTTTTATCCGTGTTTTATACCTCGATATACCTCAAAGCTCGATCATCCAAGTCCCTATAATATTGTTTGCAATTCAACAGAGTTGGCTACTGCCTTCTATAAAGTAGCATTGGTAGTAATATAAAAAAATCAATTAACTCAAAAATGCTGTCCAATCCACACAGTCCATCATCTACAGCATTAAACACAGCATTATCTGTTCTGGTTGTTTGTTTTTAGATTATTTTATGTGTCTTGTGCCTATCTTCAATGTATACAATGTATGTTATCTTAAAGTTTTTTAAACTTACGCAATCAGAACACATTATTATAAATACTTACGGGTATTTATCGCGTTTATTTACCTATTTTATTTATTTACGTTCAGTCATCCCGTGACCACGATAGAGTGTAAACCTGTCGAATGGTTGGGAAAAATAGGTAAATAAACGCGATAAATACCCGTAAGTATTTATAATAATATGTTATCTTAGGTTATCATTGTACCTCTCTACTGTTTTGCTCTGTGCTGTCAAATAAACTCAATTCTTTCTTTCTTTTCTTTCTTTATCTAGACCCAAACTAAGCTCAGTATGTACTATAGGAACCAGATGATTGATGGAATACTATTTATTATGATACACTCAGATACAGATCAAACACTTATGTTCACAAATATTGGTCCTGGGAAGGTATCGAACCCTCAACCAACAGTGCGAAAGGCAGAGCTACTACCAACTTAGCTGAAAACCCAGTCAGTCATTGTTTAAAAGATGTTATGCAAATGCTATGTCAAATGTTATGTCATATGTTATGTCAAATGTTGTGTCAAATCTTATGTACAGTAGAAATCGCTAAAATACAAATGAAAGTATCAAAACAATGTAACCTGCCGTAGGTTTTCTCCGAGTGGTCGAGAAGCAACCCAAGAGGGTGAAGTACTGATTGGCTTATTTTATGACGGCTTTTATATAGCAAATAATATTTTTATGATTTATTAGCACGTCTGTATTAAAATTCTATACATACCTTTTATTTTATATACTTTGTAAACGCCTCTTGCGTTTAATATTAATATAATAGGAATATCTTCAAAGGATTTTCATTCCTCTTACATAATACTAATAGCAATATTGGGCCAGTGAGAGGACATTACTAAAATCGCCATTTTAGATTCGTTACTTAATTGAAACATGTTAGACTACAGTATCCGTTTTCCGATTGCTTTGCTGCAAGAAAGACTGCGATAAGTATATGAAAAATATGTTCAAACAAAAATGCAAAGACTAGTACATTGAAAGTACCTAGTTAGAGGTTAAGTAATTAACGTAACACGCTTGTTTCCTCTCCCCTGAATCAAATTAAATTCCGTCAGATTTTGGTGTTATGGTTTAACTTTTCATAGTTCTCTTCCCGGAAAGTTCTATCCGCACTAACGTAACAAGATGTGTTTTATGAACCACGTAACTAGAGCTCCCCTTCCCTCCGTTACTGAAAAAACCGTGAAGTTTCGGGGGTGGATGTTGATATTCTAGAAGGTCTAGCTAAAACGGTCGTTAAGTATAACAGTGGTAATGCGTTGGGGTGTGTTTTTGCTTTATGTCGCGTGAAATTTTATAGTCGCGGACGCAGTGTTGGCGCGCCAACCGATGTTTTTTACACGATTGTTATTTGTTGTATTGTTATGAATAAGAAAACTTGGAAATACAGTTCAGTTTTGTATTTTATTAAACTATATAATATGAGTGGTTTTTGAGGAAACATCTATTTTAATTCCTTTATGCATGTACTCATATATTTTTCTCAATTAGTTGGATTTTTTTTCTATGTAAATTGACCGATTACTCAAAGACGCCCGAACCAATTTGGAAAATTCTTTTTTTTTTCAAAGAGTATATGTACTTCCCAGGTAATCCCATTTTTTTTTTCAAATCGGTCAAGCGGTTAAAAACAAAAATCAAATTTATATAAATTAAGTCAGTTTTCTTTTTGGTTTTTATAACGTAATTATCTTAAACATATATGTACTTACTAGATCACTGTCTAGAAAGGTTATGTGTAACAATTAAATAGGTTTCTACCGAAAATTACGGTTATATAACATCAGACTCCGTATTTACACACATTATCCAAATGAGACAGGAGCGGCCTCCGGACATTTAACTTCGTAAATGAGAGCTGCACTGAGTCAATACTGGAAGAACCCTGGGGGTCAGCACCGGTTTGGGTATTATGAATAACCTAGCTCCACTTATATATAGAATCCATACAAATGATTAATTGGAAATTTTATTTTAGTTTTGTTAAATGGGTTTTTTTATAGGTGAAATAATAATAATACCGGACATTTCACACAGCATCATCTGGCCCCAAAGTAAGCAGAGCTTGTGTTAAGGGTACATGACTGATATACGATTGATAAATACATAGATATTATACATAGAAACACCAAGACCCGAGACAAATATTTGCAGATCATACACACATTTTTTCCGCGGCAGGAATCGTACCCTCAACATTCTGCATCTCAGCCGGACCTTGGCCCACTACGCCTCAGAGGTCGTTCTCGAATCGTCTCTGCATCTTTGTTTGTTTCCTTTTCACAGCTAAACAGGCGAACGGATCTTGATGATATTTGGATATGCTACTTTATATGTAGGTACCAGCGTGCATAGCCGCAGGCAGCAGCTTGTAAGATATAAATACTGGTGGAAATGATAGAATACATTATATACTTTAAAACATAAATAGGATACTTTACTTAAAGTTTTACTAGTGAATTCCAGTATTGAAAAATACTCATGCAATGTTTTCCTGGAAGAGATAGCTTTTGGCAATAAGGCCGCCCATTGTACAATATGATTTCTCTTTGTGTACAATAAGGTACACAATCTATGTAATCTATTGGTAATATATCTTGTATTGTATTATGCGATCTCCTTTTGGTTGCAATAAAAAAGGCATTGTAATAGATAGTGATATGATTCAAGATGTATAAAAAACAAACCATATATGGTGGTTTTATCATGTGCTCCCATTCGGACATATAAATAATCCATATATATAAAATGTTCTATATACGTAATAAATAAATAATGATGAACATTTCACACCAAAGTATGAGCTGGTGTTATACACCCACACCCGAGACAAATACTTGCAGATCATACAACAATTTGTCCCGCGCCGGGAATTGAACCGGCAACCTTGTGCGTATCAGTCGAACCTTGGCCCATTGCGCTACAGAGTTTTATATATTGTAGAACGTCTTTTAGATAAGCCACAATTTTAACATAGCTTTAAAACATGTAATACTGGTCGCGTCGATGACAAGCTCCGACACTGTTGGCCCTAGGATGTAAGTAAGCCTTTCAGACTTGGTGAGGCGGTGTGTTACTGTCGTGAGTTTACGTGCACCACGGGTGTTATACTCTCGCGCATGCCCATCCTCGCGTGCTCCAAACCTTTCTATGTTTTGTCTCACAAACAGTGCTACTTGCAGTATAATAGTACTATAATATTATTATAGTATTGCATAGTATAATAGTAGTACATACGAGCAAATACTAATAGCAATATTGGCGAGCGAGAAATGATCTAATTCCACCATTTCCTTTCCGCAACAGGACAAGTAGACGTACCGCTCAATACCATCCATACCTTGTCAGTTTACCACTCTTACGAACAAAGCGCTTTGCTTCCACATCTATAATGCGTACAGCCAAGGATTGGAATGCTTTGCCGTCTTCTGTCTTTCCTGAAAACTACAAACTGGGTCTCTTCAAGTCTCGATAAAATAGGTGTCTTCTAGACCTGCGTGCCCCATCGTCGGCCACATCGTCGCTTAACATCAGGCGAGATCGTGGTCAAACGTAGGTCTATCGATGATAAAAGAAAAAAAATTGGCGAGTGAGAGAACATTAACGAAATAGGGTTCGTTTTTATTGAAATATATTATACAAAGACACATGTTATGAAACTTCGAATTTCTTGAGCCTTGGTCATGCCAATTTCCATTGTTTTCAACAGAACCGACTCGCATGTGATTATATATTGTTCAGACTAGTGCTAAGAGAGATGAGGGTAAATATTCAAATCCGGGGTTGGTTGGCCGGGTTGTCGTCTGAAGTGAACAGACCTCTTTAATTCGGTTCTACCTGAACTAGAAATAATATATACATTATTAATTAATACCATGGATAAAATAGTAACACTAAGTCGTAATAGTATATTATAGTTAGATATTAACTATTATAGTTAAATAATAATAAATAATCCCGGACATTTCACACAGCATCATCTGGCCTCAAAGTAAGCAGAGCTTGTGTTATGGGTAGGTACCACATGACTGATATATATACTACTTACATACTTTTTTTTGTAAACACATACATATTATACATAGAAACACCCAGATCCGAGACAAATACTTGCAGATCATACGCGGCGGGAATCGGACCCGCAACCTTTTGCGTCTCAGCCGAACCTCTGCGCCACAGAGGTCGTCAAAAAAAGTTATTTATTGATAATATCTTTATAAGCTATCTATAGAGCGTTTTAAACAATACTTAGACAGGTCAATTGTTTCTCATGTATTTATATTGTTTATAATTATTCTGTACATTTCTGAAAATAAATTTAAGTAGGTACGTTATTGTATTTTGGAGTTTAATTTGGAGTTATTTGTTTCAAAGAATATTTATGCGAATTTTCAAGCAAATTGCCCCACGCGTTCAATAATCAGCTTACAAATTTGACCACCATATTGCAACCCCGTTATTAGGGTATTTTTTAAATATTTTGTTACACTTTTACTAAATGTATTGAAGAATACGAATGCCAAGTTTCAAGTTTAAGGATATTTTATACAAAAGTTTTTACCCTTTTCACCTTGAATTGCGGGTAAAAAAACAACCTTTTTTTACGCCCAATTTTTGCCACTCGCAGGTTGCATTTTAAATTATTCGTTTCTTAGTACTTTGCTACACACCAAAACAGATATACCCTACAAATTCAAGTCTGTAAGGTCAGCAGTTTAGGCTGCGCTTTGTCTGTATATGAATCAGACAGTCAGTAAGTTCACTCGTTTTGCTCGCTCGATCAATTATTAATATTGTTATTGTATTCTGAATTATCCACTTATAAAGTGGTGACACAAATACGAAAATAATAGCTTTTTATTTACCCCTAAAATTGTATGTTAAGGATAATCTCTAATTTCGAACTCGAACTGTAAGTATGTTGTATTGCGTTTGTTTTCAGCTCATTTCTAGGTTAGTAACTGAAAATCAGTTTGCTTCTTAAGAGTGAACAAGTCGATAATCTTTCCATACAAACGGCGAAGGGTGATCACTCTACCGTCTGATGTTAAACAATCAAAACAAAGAGTGATATAAGTTTATCTCGTCATAATCTATGCTCGTATTGCTACAGAATCATAAAAAAGGTTCGGGTTTGAAAGATAAAAGCCTCAAAAAATACGTATTTTAACACTGATTTTAGCACAACTTTGGACGTAAATAAGTATCATACGGAGCACGAAAACTCCAAAATGATTCCAATACAGTCATAGTTTATTTATTCAAAAGCTCAAATAACTTTATTTCGAATAGATGCATTTAGTAGTTTTTTCATGAGAACCCTTCAGCTAAAAGTCTGTTCATGGTTTTTACGCTGTCGTTTTATACACAAATTGTAGTCTAATCTGACCATATGATTAGAAATCATTATAACACTATTTCCTTACTGCTTATCACTATCTTTCGTGCACGTCTATCCTTGTCTCGCACTGTGCTAGGTGAAAAAGCATACATTTTATCTGTCCTACTGATGAGTTCATATTCATAAACGGTCATATCACTGAGCTATGACCGTTTTGAAATTGCAACACACACGCACTTAATGTTTTAATTATCTAGTGTCTTAACAAAATTTTTATGTTTTTATTATTACTAGTGGTCGCCCACTGGTCGAAATTCGAACATAATTAATTGATAATTTATGTATACGGTACGACGACGTCGCGGCAGACCGCGAACCAGGTGGAGGGACGAGCTAGTCAAATTCCGCGCAGACAGTCTTAGCGCAGGAGAGTGATAAATGGAGAGAATGGGGCCTTTGCCCAGCAGTGGGACACTGTGGGCTGATAATAATAATAATAATAATGTATTCTATATGCATAATAAAAAAAAAAAACATACTAGACCATCCACGCATATTTCGTAAAAAGGGGGTACAAAGTTTTTGTTTCACTTTTTAATATATAGATGTACAATGGTACCATTGATTGTACGTGTGTGCTTATTTATTAAATAAAAGTTATCTACCTTTCTTTTTTTCTGATTTCAATATCATGTAAAAATAAATGAATCAGATTTATCATTGCTCGTTCGTCTGGATAAGACGACGCCTATTAACTTTTACATAACATTTTCTCTTCCGTTACGTGTAATGTGACGCGTCGGCGTCGGCGTCGCTTGGGGACGTTCGATCACCGTCGATCAACCTGCATTGTAGTTAGATAGATGTGATGAATGTACTTATCGCCTGTGCCAAGCTATTGTTGGTAAAAGTGGCTCGGTGACTTGGAGTTTTTGGTAATTATTGGCAGCAAGGGTCGACCGTGTGTGACGTCAACGGTATTGTAGTTAACTAGATAGATGGAGCTATTGATAGCGAAGTAATGTTGATAAAATGTAAATGGTCGGTACATTAATGACATGACTTTAGTTATGTTTTTAGGGTTCATAAGAAACCTTAGTTTCGCTAAGAGGTAATCAGAGGTCTTGCTCGACGACTATAAGTTTTATAGTGATGAAACATTGCATGATAATACTTATCATTGGGTAGGTCTTTCAAAGATAATTTCATATTTACGGAGGTTATTGAACAGCTCTTTGATACAGATATTTGATCGAAAAATACTGAGTTTTAAAGTGCGTTATTTTAAATAGAGTGTAGTGTAGTGGTACTCTGCTGGCTAAACCACTGTTTGGGGTTACCTAAAATGTTTTTAAAATAATAGCACATATATGATGAAATTATCACGTCTAGTAAGGCTTTATTAGATAATGGATTAGAACCCTGATTGGTACACCTTAAAAAAAACATGCAGGTTCCTTAGTTTGCTAACTAGATGGCGTTCAATTGGTTTGAGACCTGACTGCTAGTCATTATCGTCTTTAGTGACTTCGGAATCCTTCTCTGTGCGTGGTCCGACACGTGCTTGGTCAATTTATATAGTATTCGATAGATAGATAGATTAGCGTTTACAAAAAACGTTTTGGTTAAAAATGATTTTGTTTAACTAGTTTAATAAAAAAATTACAAATACGTACGAGTATATTCAGTATAACCTTTGCACACTATTCTACACCAGAAACTTTAGTCTACTGATTGAAAGGAATCTATCAACTTGAACAACTGAGATATTCCTGATTCCAAGTGGCCAAAACATCACTCAAAGTCCTTCAGCTGAAACTTGTCGCCAAGTTACAAACTTCAGCTCTCGGATACATTGGGAATATAAATATCCGCCCTAGCCCTTTCGATGCCACTTAAGATATCCTGTCGACCCTTCTGAGGACGTGTATGAAGGAAACGTGTGTTTTGGGTTACTTGTGACGGGCCCGTGGGAATCGGTGCATGGTTGGAATAGGCCTCTTCACTTTATCAAACTTTTATTTTACATAAATTCGAGCTTTAAGAATTTAGACTGTATTTTTTGAAATAAAATAAAAATTACAATCTCGTTTATTATCATTGAGTACATACGAATCCTAGGCTATCATATGATCTTCTTTTTATTATAGTGTCATTGGTAATTTCAAACCAGTGTGGTGAAAGGATTAAAGAGCGCCTCTGAGGTCCCTTTCGTGCACTTGACACATGCCGTCGAACGTTTTAGGTTCTACGATATGCAGGTTTTCGCACGAAGTAAGAGGTGAATGAATGAATGAATCGTTTATTTGGCACACACAGAAAAATCATCTTAACTAAAATAACTAAAAAACTACTTTAAAATAGGTATACAATCTATATATACAAACTAAACTAAAAATTTAATAATAGGATAACTAAAGCACCTACCTATTGACTATAAGTGTGAGTGCCAACAAGGCGTCCAGCTCAGCATGTGTAGAATGGAAGCAAGTAAAGCAAGGTTAAGGAGAGTAGTGCAGCAGAAACAAAAGAACAATTAGCATAAGGTGGATAGGTAAATACAGAGAAAACAAAAATAAATAAGAGTTATAATTTGGTATATTAGTAAAATTAGATATCAAAAATACTTACTACTTTGACCAGCCTGTCAGCTCAATTGGTAGTAGCTCTGCTTTTTGCGCTATAGGTTGAGGGTTCGATTCCCTCCCGGGATAAACATTTGTGTGAAGAACACAGGTGTTTGTCTGTGTCCGGGTGTTATAAAATATCTTAAGTATGTATTCTATCAGTCATCAGGTCACCATAATACAAGCTATGCTTAGTTTGGGGCTAGATGTTGTTGTGTGCATTGTCCAATATTTATATTTATTTATTTATACTTTTATAAAAACCATGAAGTCTGCTTTATATAACCGAGAAGAGAGACAAACTAATCGTCTTTCCCTTTCTTTATATTATGTAAGAGTTATGCACCTTTTCGTATATTTGGATATATCTACGAAAAGACGTAATCACGATTTATGACCAGCTCCGATTCCTAGATATAAAACAACGGACAATCTCATTACGAGCCATTGCATATTGTAGTGACGGATATTAATTCTTCCTTCTTCAGCCTTGCCATTTACGTCGGGAGACCAGACAAGCATTTAATTCAATAAGCGTCATGGAGCTATGAAAACTGAAATACCTAGATTTATAAAAAATATATGAAGGTCCGTGCTAATACGTCATACTGCCTCACAAGTTTTTAATGGCTACCTAAGCCGTTACTTACGATTAGGATTGATTTGAATATCTATAGAGGTAGTGAAAACCTATTCCACCGGACTAGCGTAAATTTTGTAAAATACGATCGATCTTATTTTGCTTATAACAAAGTCAATAACATTTAAAAGAATGTTTTAATAAAAAGTGGAAATTGTAATTTTGTTCTTTTATTGATTTGTTCCTTGGATTTTTCGCAGTGTTATCCAACACCAAATTGCATGGCATCAGAGCTGCAACATGTCAACCACACGTCAACTTCGTAAGTTTATGAAGTGTCATTTAAAAACGTTTTATTTATCACTTGCAAAACATTCGTAGGTAGTAAATTTTGAGAAACACTGATTTTTTACTTACGTATTAATTAAGAAATAAAAATTTATTTACAAAAATAATAACAGAAATGTACAAAATAATATACAATAATAAAAAATACATGTGAAACAGTTAAGCTATCTAAGAACTGTTTAAAACGTTCTATAGATACCTCAACTGATCCAGATCACTGGCGGCATTGCCACGTTGAATAGCAATGCTAATATTCGTACGCTGAGCCAGATAAGAACCAGCTTTTTATTTATTAGTTAAGTAATACATAATTTTCACTCGAAACAGGATATTTACCATTATATATATATGAGTTTTTCAGCTTCCTGATATTTCGGCACAGTTGCATGCGCCATGATCACGAGATAAAACTAGAGTTTATCTCATGTAAATATTCCGTTTCGAGTGAAAATAATTATGTTCAAAACCATACTTATACATATAACAAACATGTCATATTTAATTACATGATTTCAATTACAACTCAATTTTTTTTTGTTATTACGAAACATTGATTTGATTAACTTACTATGTTCGATATGCTAATATTTGGAAAATGGTGTACAATATTTAATCTTAAACTAAATTATTTATAAAAAGTAAAAAAATAACTCAATATATCATATATAACGTGGCAATGCCGCTAGTGTCTTGGGAACGCTGTCCTCTCATAGTGATCTGGATTAGTTGAGCTATCTATAGATCGTTTAAAACGGTCCTTAGATAGCGCAACTGTTTCACATGTATTATATATTATTGAAATTAAAATAATAACGGAAATGTACAGAATAAGTAAATAGATGTATATAAATATGTATATAGTAACAATAATAATAAAATAATTTTAAAAAGCCACAAGACACAATAATAGTTCAATATTATGTCATTGTGAAATATGAATTAATTTGATATAATGTCATTTTATAATTAAGATATACTATAAAAACATTTAGATTGTAAATTTGGACTTTACCGGGACTTTAGATCTTCAAAATAAATTGATTGAATGGTAACCTCGCTCTAATGTTTCAATAAGCTTGCAACAAATAGAAATGAAGTGCAGTATTCAAACAACGCCTAAGACGGATTTGAATCGTCGAAAATACCGCATCCATTTTATTTGTTCTAATTTACGTGCATCGGAATTCGGGGTCCGGTCGAAAACAGCTACTTACGCTGATTGAACAAGTTTTTCCCATAAGTCGAGTTAGGGGAGAGAGGTCCACTCTTCTGTGAAATTAGCCAAGAATCCGTACCGTCCACTTGGATCGTTTCGTCGTCATAACAAGAACGGTACGAAAACGAATTAATATACTTTGTACAGAATGAGAATCAGCATAGTAAAAGTTTTCGAATAGATTTACGTAATACATCATCACAGATCGTTTATAAAATACGCTCGTCTTCAAGGTCCATGAAGACTTGAAGACGATTTGTAAATACATACAAATTATACAAAGAAACACCCAGACCCGAGACAAATTCTTGCAGATCATACAAACATTTGTCCCGCGGCGGGAATCATACCCGCAACCTTCTGCGTCTCAGCCGGACCTTAGACAAATGTGTCACAGAGGTCGTCGCTATGCTACCATTTGGAAAAAGTTGTACAATATTTTCATACCAACTGAAACTTTTATTTAAAAAAAAGTGTGCGTCTTGGGCCTAATCTAACAAGCGCTGTGGGTTACAGTGAGGGAGGAGGAGCCTGCCTACCGCTGCTGTATCCGTGAGAGAAAGGGAAGCCAGACGACTGGCACCGTAACACGTTACGTAACGGCGGTTTACCCTCCCATAAGAAGTTATCACTTCAAAAAGCAAGAACACAATATGTTGCAATAATTATCATATACCACATAATATGTGATTATAAGTTACATCCTGTATCTTCTATAGTTATGATGTATTGCATTGTTGCTAATTGTACATTCTGCTTGTTCATCCCATCTAATTCTAACTCCAAACAGCAGCTGATAGGGAGACAAATGACTTTGCTTAACTAATTAATGCTCTATTTACATAGCATCACAGGCATTAAGTGGCGTCAGGCAATTACAGGTTAAACACCTGTCGGGGTGCATAAATATGTGCATACGTATAACATTTAGCTGACAAATACTTAGAGCCATATTCCAGAATAAATCTCTTCTTCTTCTTCTTCGTTAATGGCATGTGTCATAATAATGTCAATTTTGCCAGTGTCATGTGTTTATATTGTTTATACAAAGTCGTATCTTGTCGTTCGTCATTTGTTATTTTACATAAAACTAGCTGTCCCGTTCGCGACTTCGCCCGCACGTTTTAAAAAGAAAAAAATATCTAATTGTGCCAACTGCAGCGCCATCTGCCGGGCTGATTTGTGAATCTAAACCATCCAGGACGACACCCAAACGCATACAAAAAAAAAAAAACGATCCAGCCGTTTAGGAGGAGTTCAGTGACATACACACGTACAGTAGAATTATATATAAAGTCTTTCATATACAATTATTTTTGCTATTATTATTTTTCGAGTAAAATTATTTTTGCTCGAATCCTAATGAAACAGAAAGCTTTTATTCCAATTATTCACACCCGCTCTATTTAAATAAAAATACAAAAAATACTTATAAAACCGGAAATAACTCGCTAACTCAGCCAAAAATAATCCAGAACAAACCTCAAGCTCAAATCAAGAACTATAATACTTGTGACAGCGTTCAGATGTGTCTGATAATCAATGCCTAGTTTTCTATCTAAGTTTGAAATTTGATCTGAAAATAGAAAATTGTTTGATTAAAACAATCACAACACCCATTTTGAATCGTCCCACGTGAATTTGGGTGTAAATTTTTCCTAACTCAAGGCAAGTAAAACTTATATATAGCTAAGTATCCAAACATACTAAAGGTAAGTATCCAAACGGCCGGCGAAGATGGAGAAGGTTGCGGGTTCGATTCCGGCTCGAGACAAATGTTTGTATAATTTGCAAGTATTTGTCTTGAGTCTGGGTGTTTCTATGTATAATATGTAAATAGTATATCAGTCATGTAGTACCTATAACACAAGCTCTGCTTACGTTGGGGCCAGATGATGCTGTGTGAAATGTCCGGCATTATTTATTTATTTATTGTATCTTGGGGACGGACAAGTTAGCGTCTACATTTCAATGTATGTATAAGCGTGCGATTCCGCTGGCAGCAGCTTAATAAAATAAATTGTCCCTACTTTTAATAATATATAATGTAAACCTCAGATATAGACAGTAAATTACAAAATTAATAAAATTGTATTCCAATTCTAAACCAAAAGTAGCAGCATTACTTTGACCAGACTACACAGTAAATATAGCAGAAGCTCCATTTCAGACGCGTGGCCGAAAGCCTCGGGCGAGCTCTTAAGCCTGCTTTCGTCCTTAATTATTAATTCAAGCTAGCTATGTACTGTCTCTGCATATTCATGTGGACAAGCTTTATGTGTCTTAAGTAAATGGCATTTGGTGAAATTACGATAGAAGCAAGTATTATGTGAGCTTTATAAAGATAAGACGAAATTGCGTCTAATTAATAAAGACGAGAGCGTCGTTGGACACCCGGTTATGGTTGAGTAAAAAAATAAGGTACAATTTAGTATTTAACACTAAAAGATAGAACGTGGGGTTCAAAATTTGTAGTCGTCGTAATTGTTTCATTTTTAAAATTGAAATTTGTTGTAATTTGAAATCTTACTAATTTTGATGGTCTAGCTCTCATTCACGAAATGTCTATGACATCCGGTAAGGACTATAAAGAAAAGAGTATAAATCCCTCATTCAAGTTAAGTATCGCGATATATATATAGAAATTCCTGTGGTCCCTACAATTCACAGTGGTGTCCTAACACGTTTAATATGTAATATACAGACCTTAATTGCAAATCACAGTAGACATCTTTGCCATCTTTGCAACTCATAGTTGCCTCAAAAAGGCCTGAGGTCACCCCTAGTGACCCCAGGCCTCCCCGTTCCTAATATCTATGATGTAAATTCAGTAGTGCACCAATGGATTCTTCTATTTCCTAAATGTATGTGCGCTTTATCAATACTCTCAATTGGTGAAAGAAAACATCGTGTGGAAACATGCCGTCAAACCTAAAAAAAAACCATGTACCAAGTGCACGAAAGGAGCCTCTGAGGTGCACATTAATCCTTTCACCACACTGATTTGGAAACAACTAGTAACCCAATAAAGCTAAAATTTTCAAAGATCTAGATAAAAAGACACCAGGGCGACTACTCTGCGATCCGACATCAATATATCGAAACGAAAAAGTCGTTGAAATACACTTCGATTTTAGTCGAATGGACAGTTATTTCTTTGTCAAATTCATGTTATCGAATCGTCTGTTGTTGAGGATTACGACATCGATTGTCAAAAGTAATCTATGTCGTTTTATTGCTCAAAACGAGCCAAAGCGATGTAGCTAAGAGTAGGGGTTTGCACGATTATTCACCCGATATATCGTTATTCGATTTCAAGAGTAGGCACCCAGACCGTGAGAATAGTCGTGTACATACATATTTAGCATGTTGTTTTTGTTAACTATTTCCCGGTCGTCGGTGATCACCGTTTCTCAGGAATTCAAGGTTTAAGCAGTTGCCAATACCCTGAATTCCTGTATTGGCCGATGCCGATGCATATCTTAAATAGCCTGGATCGTCACGCGGCGGCACGCAAGGCATGTCTCCGACGTCTCTCCTGACGCCTGCCGGATTTCCATTATGGAATTCCGACGGCGTAATTATAGATGACGTCAGGGATCGGATGGAATCTGTTGATTCAAATGTAGAGTCATTTGTAGATTGTATGTTTGTACAAAGTTGAGAAGTGATGTTCTTGTTAATATCATTATTATCTGAGTTTAATATATATATGCAAGCATGTCAGCTCAGTTGGTAGTAGCTCTGCCTTCTGTGCTGAAGGTTGGGGGTTCGATTCACTCCCAAGACTAACATTTGTGTTATGGACATAGATAGGAGCTTGTTCTGTGTCTGGGTGTGACACAGAAACAATTGGATAGCGGTAGGGGCAAAATATTGTATATCAATATTTTTTAGTTATTTATGGATACCATTTTTGACGATTTTCGTGTTATTGATAGGGACGATGTTAGTTTTACGTTGTCTTTTAGGATAGACCTAATCTGTGGTCACTAACATTTTTTCATATGGTTATCATTGCATAAATGAACTGACATTTTAGCTTGAAAGGCCACTTTTAGACCACAAAGGACACTTTTATAGCCACACTCAGAGCTCTTAATGGTTACTTAAGTCACTTCTTAGTATAGATTTTCTTTGACAAATCTATACTAAGGAGCGACTTAAGTCTACGTAATGGTGGTCAATGGGACTAATTAGACTTTTTTAGTGTCATTTGTCGTTTAAAATATGTACATCGTTTATTTTTGGCAACAAATAATGTAATTACTAGAAAACAAAAGCATGGTATCATGTGTCAAGTTTTTACCCTCCCCGCTATCCAACGTCCATTCGCGCGAAAGACCGTTGGAAAATATACGCTGCATTATTTTTGAACCAAAAATATGTTTGCAGCTATAAAGAACGCTACAAGCTTGTAATAAAGCATGTTATTCCTTGCTCAAAGTGCCAGGAAAATATTGTAGTCTATATTGGCGTGATCACAGGGTTGTCACGCGGGACAGAGCCGGTCAAACTTCGCCGACGTCTGTCTAGCCCCAAAGACATCCGGAAAGCTCTCACTTACCTCTATACAATCTATAAAGTTATTCGTATATTATACTTCAAATAACGATATGTCTTTAGTAACTTGTATCATAGCAGTGCTACGCCGTAGGGGTTTCGTAGCACAAGTTTGAGGTCGAAGTTTGGTGTATGTCACATCATTAGAGGTTCACTTAGAACCGGTTTGATGTTGCGAGTGTAAAGATACTGATGTTATAAGTATCCTGTAAATTAAATTCATGCAAAAAAACAGTCAAGTGCAAAAGACACCCATTAGGTACTTAAAGTACATACCTACTTTTTTTCAGAATCATGATTCTCTTACTTACTATTTCTTAAAGTATGAAAGCACCGAAAATCGTTTTTAAGTTTGTAATCATATGACAAATTAACGGCTAAGGATTTTATTCCTTTATTTGTGATTGCAAAATTGTATAATAGAATTATTAAATGAACGGAAAGTATTTATTTATTTTATTAGCGAGTTCGCAATCACGAAATACGGCCAGGTCATTCATGCATATGCCGATTTAGGCCGTATTTCATGATTGCGTTGAAAATTAAGCATCTAGCTAGATTTTTTTACATTTCTTCTTCTTCTTTGTTAATGACATGTGTCATAATTATTTGCCAGTGTCAAGTATTTATATTATTAATAGTATGTCATAAAGCCGTATCTTGTTATATAATATAAAATGGTGCCTTTCATATAAAATAACTACGCCTTACTTTTGCTCGAATCACAAAGAAACACAAAACTTTTATTAACACACGTGTCAATAACTCTAGCTCTTTTTAAATAAAAACACCAAAATTACTAATAAAGCCGGAAATAACTCGAGAAAATAAATAACATAAGAGCGCAATGTTTGCTTCGCAAGACGACCAAAAATAATCGACTTCAGTATTTGATATCAATTTCAAATTTTGACCGGTCTTAACAAACAAACAGACAGATGGGATTCAGCAAAATAGTGACCTTCATAAAATCAACACTAGGAATAAACATAAATTATACATCCCTAGGTTTCGACTAGAAAAAGTTAATAAGTCATTCATGGGGAACACGGTGCGCTTCTATAATAAGCTTCCTGAAAATGCTACTAAACTACCTATTAAGAAATTTAAAGCATACATTAAAGGTAGTCTTTTGAAGAAAGCTTATTATAATATATATGACTATATTATTGATAAGAATGCATGGCCTCATGTCGCTCTGCCGTCAGACAGTTAACCGACACACTTGAAATGTATAAACTCTCTTGTATTAGTATTTCTTAGTTAAGGTAGTTATAAGATGGATCATATAAAAAAGCGCTAGGACCAAGACGAGTTTCTTGCCAATTCTTCTCGAGCTTGGGTTAGGATGAATTGGCGCCTAAATTCACGTAGTATGTAAGACGTTTCAAAGTGATCCTTGTGATTGTATTGAAAAAATTATCATCTTTTGATTTGACTTGAGATAGGCAGACAGGCAGACGTACAACAAAGTGGTCCAATAAAGATCAATTTCGATTCTTCGTCTGTCATTTCATGGAGTAACATAGCTCTGCTAATTTAATATTTTTTAACCGTTTCATTGCATGTTTTATTCAGTAATCTTAGCGGAATTTTAATGAATAAATTGTGGCAGCGGGACGAGTATGGATAATTGGATTGTGTGTGTATTGGTGCAATGTGATTTGAACGACGAGGAATCCCAAGAAAATTCTAGACGCCAGTCGCCTAAAATCGACAATTGACCATCGACTAAGACTTATAACAAACAAACTGACTATAAACTATAAACACTTGACATTGGCATAATTGACACTAGTATGTCACAGGCCATTAACGAAGAAAAGAAGAAAGAAGAGTGATCAATTTTCTATCCATTTTTCTTTTTGAGCTACGAAACGCTAAGAACAGCATAATACTTTTCCCTCAAACCGATAAGCTAAGATGTAAAAACTCAAATAAAACAAAATTACACCATCACATACACGTTATAAAGCCGTGTACACATCAGTCCCCTATTGACAGGTGATAGGTAAATATGTCACGCGCACGGTGTAGGCGTGATGGCGACGTGCCTCGCATTCCTCGATCGTCGAGGGGCGATCATTGAGTGCAGGTGAACTCATAGTTACAGGTAAACTAGTAGATAGATAGATAACTCTTTATTGAGTAGGTACACGAATGATTTACTTAAAAAAACAACAGTTCGGTTATATTGCAATAACTGTGGTCGAGGGCTGACTGGATGCTTAGGGAGTTACCGCCATGTAGCAAGGGCATATTTTTTTGTAAGAAATACACATATTACTATTAAAAGGTAACACGCGATTAATACCCGTTAACTACGTTAAATTACATGCGCACAACTGTAACTCACGACCCCGGATTTGCTACTCTTCAGATCTTCATAATAATTCATTTATTTGGGAAGCACAGGTAATATACATAAATGAATAATGAAAGACATTTCACACAACAAGAGAGCTTGTGTTGTGGGTACCACATGACTGATATACTACTTATACACTTTTTTTTATAAATACACACGTATTATACATAGAAACACCCAGACCCGAGGCAAATACATACTTGCAGATCTTACAAAAACTTGTCCCGTAGAAACGAACCCGCAACCATCTGCGTCTCAGCCGGACCTTAACCCACTGCGCCTCAGAGGTTGTCAATATATGAAGAAGTCAAGATTAGATATTATTTGTCCGTACAGTATGCATGTATAAAATAAATACTAAAATTAGAATGTATGTTATCAATTGAATTCTAATGGATATGATAATATAGATCAAGTCATAATGGTCCAAAATTATTAATAGACTCAGTCAACCTGCTTCCCATATCCCCGCCTGCAAATAAGGTTGATAAAGAATTTATCAAGTTGATAGAGGAGCATAGCAAGCTGATAAAAGACAGCAACGAACGCATGGAAGGACTTAAACAGGCGATGAACAAGCAGCAGAAGGCCCTGGAGGATGTAACATAATTAAGACTACACCAAAGAAGTACAGTCATTTAAATTTATCACGCTTTTATTCTTATATACTATAACATGCTTACCCTGTCAAAAGTTTCGTTACCTAAATTTAAAGGCTCTATTTCCAAAAGCTGTGAAGGCAAGTAGCTGTAGATTCATTGTGCCATACAAAATATACTAACTTTTAAAACTGTCATGGTTTTTAACAATTTTCACGCAAAACGGGATATTTACCGTAAACACTTCAGTTTATCTCGTGAACATGGCGCATGCAACTGAGCCGAAATATATTATAATATAATATTGGTGGACAATGCACACAACACCATCTAGCCCCAAACTAAGCATAGTTTGTATTATGGTGACCAGATGGCTGATAGAATACGTATGTATTTTTAAATACATACATAAGATACCTTATAACACATCGGTAGTTATGGTTGTGTTTGAAACTTTATACAAAATATAATAAGCAATTGATTATTGATATAACCTCGAACAGGAATGTTCAATTCAATTCATTTATTTGTCAGAATGTAGATTTAAAATATTGTTATAGGATAGTAATAATTATAAAAAGTACCAGTACAATCTTACCTTAACTAGGCATGCAAATTTGTTTAATTTACAAGTAACTCAGAGCATTACTCAACTGTAACAACTCTCTACAAGAAATGCCTTAAGCTGATTTTTAAAGCTCAACAATTGATTACCTTTTATGCTCTCTGGTATCTTGTTATAAATTTTAGGAACCATACAGAAAACACTATTATGCATTAGCGCTGTATTTGATTTTACAAGGCAAAGTTTGTTTCTACTACTCAATTACGAAGTAATTAGTAAATATAATAATTATTAGTAAATATTACTGGCTGCCCAGAACGCGAATTCGTCAGCGCGTTTTAAAAAAAATAAAAATATTAATAATATTAATAACTCTAATTGTAAATTGTAATTGTAAAGAATGGTTTAGCATTCTCGAATCTACTTGAACACACACAAACAATTTCATCAAAATCGGTCCAGCCGTTTAGGAAGATATTTATGTTATATAAATTTAGTAAATATCCCGTTTTGAGTGAAACATATACTATTACTAAAAAGAGTGGAATGGCAGGCAAATAATTTTTTTTTTATTCAGACAGTGACTTCTAAAACTATTAACAAGATCCTTATTGGTCTGTACAAATATTGGTATCTAACAAATACACGGCAGAGTCAAGATATTGAAATCAATAACGTATTGTCTCTAGCAGCTGCTGTAGGGTTGTTTTATTTTACAGATTCCCTGGATTTACAGATTGACATACTACTTTTGTGCTTTAAAGACTGTTTTTTTGTGGAAAAAAACAAAAGACTGCTCAAACGTATTTGTCTCGGGTCTGGGTGTTTCTATGTAAAATACTTGTATGTATGTATTACCAAAAAAAAGTATTAGTAGTACCTATATTAGTCATGTAGAACACAAGCTCTGCTTACTTTAGAGCCAAATGATGCTGAGTGAAATATTCGGCATTAATTTATTAAATGTTTGTTTCGATGGGGATCGAACCCACAACCTACAGCGCAGAAGTCAGAGTTGCCTACTAAGAGGCTTTACAAATATAAGATTTAAAACTCAATAACTCACTGGTTTTCGTAAATTACAACAATCAAAGTGAATTATTAAATATATTTTAACTTCCAAAATGTAATATACACTGTGGGAATTCTCCATCGTATCTCACACGAAAACACAAAGCAAAAACTCAAGTAAAAAGCTTCCTTCCTTTATCCTTTAAGAACTTAGTGAAAGCAAAAAACCTAAGCCTGTTCTAAAGCTATGCAAATGTACGAAGGTCTTGAGGGGTCGAAGGGTAGGGCAGGGGAGGGGTAGGAGGGGTCGGGGGGACTGGACAAGGGGCAAGGAGAGAACAAAATGCCAATGCTTTGTTCTCGCCGGTAATCCTTTAATAGCAATCGAGATGCAAGCCGAGCTTAGACAGAAGGTCTCCTTATAGAGGCTGCTTTTATTTTAGTATGTTTTGGTCTTGTGCGTAGAATTGTATTTTGTTATTTGGTTACATGATGGATGATTGATTATTCTGTCCTTATTGCCATCATGGACAATATCTTTATTCAAGCAGAATTATTACAATAGTGAGTCGTCCTTTTCTTCTTCCTATAATGGTATCTGTCTTGATTACAATTTGAAAATGTGATATGGCTTTGTTTTTTTATAATATCGTCGCAAAGTCGAAGTCGATCGTCATTTGTATATTCTAAAAGTCTTCGCGGCATGGCCGTCTAGCATTTTCTTGGATTTGCTCAACGAAGAGTTGAGTAAATAAAAAAAATAAATTACTTAACATTAAATTGTCCACCCTTATTAAGAAGTTACAATTGATTAATTGAAATTCAGCTAAGATTACTCAATAAAACATTAAATAACACAAGAAAAAGTAATAACTTTCTGAAATATCTAATGATGACTCTCCTAGTGAGTCACTGGCTTCAACACACAAGCTCTGCCTCCTTTAGGGCTGGTTGATGCTGTGTGAAATGTCCAGAATTATTTATTATTATTATTTCGCCAGTCTCTTGGGAACCTGGCCCTATGGCAGAGATCAGTGATCTGTTGAGCTATCTATAGATCGTTTTAAACGGTCCTTAGACAGCTCAACTGTTTCAAGTGTATTTAATATTATTCTGTACATTTCTGTAATGATTTCTGTTAATAAACTTTTTTGAAGTATTATCGATGTGTAACATCTTTCTTCTCGCTTTCCTGTAGTCTGTGGGTGTGATTTCATTAAAAGGGACGGAAGTGTGTAACAGGAAGCCGGGGAAGCACGTGCTATTAGATTTGACCAATGAGCGTGCGCGGTGGTAGAGTTGGCCGTTAGATGGTACCTACCAAAAGTGTGTGCGTGTGTGTGACAAGAAAAAGAATGGGTACTAGAGCAGGAGCACGCATCAGCTGTGAGCTTTATCTACAGTGTAGTGTATAAAGTGTGCTGTTATATAAACTAATTCAGGATTTAATGTTAATGTTGCTTATTACCAAGGTGTGATGCCCGATGCTACACATCATATGCGACTACTGGTTTATTAAATTATTTATTTCAAATTTCATGTTTCCAATGTACGACGACCTCTGTGGTGCAGTGGGCTTAGGTCCGGCTGAGACGCAAAAGGATGCGGGTTCGATTATCGCCGCGGGACAAATGTTTGTATGATCTGCAAGTATTTGTCTCGGGTCTGGGTGTTTCTATGTATAATATGTATGTATTTACAACATAATAAAAAAGTATACAAGCAGTATATCAGTCATGTGGTACCCATAACACAAGCTCTGCTTACTTTGGGGCCAGATGATGCTGTGTGAAATGTCCGGAATTATTATTATTATTATATATTTATTTATTATTATTAATGTTCAGTGTAAAGCTTCAGCAAATCAGCAAGAACTATCATCAACTAAAATTTCCAGGTCGTACATCACAGAGGCTCCCCGGCCGCGTAGTAAATCATATCGCACACATAACTCACATACGCGCGTATTTATCATTTCTTTGTCCACCCTTGAGACGCGTGAGGAACGCATTATTTATTGTTGCGTATACAGTCGGTTCTAGAGAAAGTGTATTTGCATTGCAATTTGCACCTTATGTCTTTGCTATAAAAGTCTACAAGAATATACTATTATCGGACTGCGTGTAGTATGTAGTGAGTTAATTTGGCGATATGTTTGATTTATTGTGAACCGCGGACGGATAAAGAAACAATTTGTTGTGCTAGGATTACGGCGTAGTTCGAAACGAAAATCAACGCTGTTTTGATACCTTTTTCTTACCGTATCACTTGTTATTTGTTACCAGTGTGGTAAAAGGATTAAAATGCGTCCTTTCGTGCACTTGGTACATGTCTTTGAACTTTTTAGGTTCAACGATATGCCAGTTTGCTCACAATTAAGACTACTGTACTGATATAGCGTGCATACATATCTATTTATGATTTGATGTTCCTATAAATTTCCCTCCTATAGGTGGTGGATTTGAATCCGGTCGTGAAATGGATTATTGGAACGAAGTTAATTATCGCATGGTACGGACTTGGCGGATGGGGCTAGACAAAAAAGTGTAAGATTTTTCCGTCACGAATTTCCGTCATTCAGACACTCTCTTTAGTCTAGAGACTAAATAGACTAATAGACGGAAATTCGTGACGGAAAAATCTTATACTTTTTTGTCTAGCCCCATCCGCCAAGTCTCTAGACTCTAGACGACGCGTTAGCATATAGTTTGTGTGTAGATGGTTATCCATAGGGTGACACGAATGAATGAATTAGATGAACGAAGAAAAACATCGTTAGGTAACCAGCATGTTGTATAACCTAAAAAGGTTGAAGAAGTGTGCCAAGTTCACGAAAAGAGCCTTTCAGGCACTCTTTAATCCTTTCACCACAATGGTTCGATATAATAAGTGACACGATAAACTATATATTAATACGTGAAGCAAAAACTTTGTACCATTTTTTACGAAAATTGCGCGTATGAAATTTCGCACACTTATCCTTACTAATATTATAAATGCGAAAGTAACTCTGTCTGTTTGTCTCGCTTTCACGCCAAAACTACCGAACCGATTTAAATGAAATTTGGTACATAGATAGTCTAAAGCCTGAGAAAGGACATAGGCTACTTTTTATATAGGTGCCACGCGTGCGAAGCCGCGGGCAGCAGCTAGTAGTTTATATAGAGAAGTAGTGCAGAATGCTAATATTTTTTTTTAATTATGCATAAAACATACATTAATAATTAATTAATTATGGTCGAATTTCGACCAGTGGGACCACTAGTCTATATATTAATACGTGAAGCAAAAACTTTGTACCCTTTTTTACGAAAATTTCGCGGACGGAGTAGTATGAAACTTCGCACACTTATTGTTTATATAGAGGAGTGCAGAATCCTAAAATTGTTTTAAAAATAGTCATTAAAAATACATTCATTGTTAATTAAATATCGAATTACGACCAGTGGGCGACCACTAGTAAAAAGAATTGGGTAGTGGGATATAAATAAATTTCAATTCAAAGTCATCCGCTCATCTATCGACCTGTGTAACCCCAAACTTCTCTATTAATTAAAGCTATTAGCACATCTGAGTTTGGGTTGTAATTTAATACTTTGTTGTTCGATCCGGATCCTGATTAATTAGTTGATATGGGGGTACCTTCAAAGTTGGTCTTTAATAAGTAAAGTTGAATACAAACCGTCTTTTTGAGTATAACTTGGCTGCTTTGATAGGCTCCTCGACTTTTGATGAAGATTTATGAGAACGTATTTCAGCTTTTCTTGGGAAAGTTTCTTGTTTTAGTTAAGTAGGTGAATTATTAATGAGTTTAAATAAAATACCTACATTTTGGTTAACAAAGAAAGTGCCGTGACTTTTTATATAGGCAATTTTATTTAGGCAACACAATCACGTGGATAAAATATAATAAGAAGAGCCAAAAGAAAATAAATACCTTATAGACTAACATACACTTATGAACCAAGTACACTTTTGTGTACTTAGTTCATAAGTGTATGAATATGTTATTGAATATGTATGATGTATGTTTTGTGTACTTATGAACTAAGTACACAAAAGTGTACTTGGTTCATAAGTATATGTTAGTCTATAAGGTATTTATTTTCTTTTGGCTCTTCTTATTATATTTTATACACGTGATTGTGTTGCATAAAATAAAGTGTATATTATTATTTTCTATTTTATGTATAATCGTAACTTTATATATTAATAGTTAAAAGTTATGCGTGAACGTAATTATGGCGATGATGAATAATGATGATCTTTATTTGAGATACAAGTCCCTTATGTACAAACCTAATTAAAAAACTAACACAGAAAATTTAATCTTTATATATATCAGTTTTTCTGTGTGTGTGTTTGTAATTAAACTCCTAAACGGCTGGAACGATTTTGATAAATTCTTTTGTGTCTTTAAGTGGATTTGGGAATGGTTTAGAATTACAATTAGATAGATAATTATTATTATTATTATTTTAAAAGGCGTGGACGATGTCACGAACGGAAATGCTAGTATAATATAAGTGTCTAGCGATGTTTGTTAGGATAACCTGTTTCAATATTGACCTCTCACTCGCGCTTTATTGCTTTTAGTATTGTGAGAATGAGAGGAGTTAACAAGAACCACCATTTAAGTTTTAATTCTGTATTGAAACTAGAACAAGCACAAAACACTTAAACTGGTAATTTAATGTTTAAACAGCTCATGTAATGTTTTAGGTTGTGGGTTCGATTCCTTTTTAGGGCATACATTTGTTTAATAAACACAGATGTATGGTTTGGGTGTTAAAATGTGTTTAAAAGTATCAAAAGTATGTATTATAAATTTATAATTATTATATCAGACATCTGGTACTGAGAACACTGGTGGTCTAGTGGTAGTGGCCCCGCTTTCCGATCCTAAGGTCGTGGGTTCAAATCATATCTTTGAACTTTAACCCGTTGACTCTTTACTGGTTCAATTTACCCGGTAGTGGAAACTTGACGATTGGAATAATTAACGACCTATGTAGCGCAATGGACCTAGTCCCGGCTGAGATGCAGTAGCTTGCGGCTTCGATTCTTACCACGGGACAAATGTTTGTAAGATCTGCAAGTGATTGTCTTGGTATTTCTATGTGTAATATGTATGTATTTACAAAAAAATAAAAGTACATAAGTAGTATATCAGTCATGTGGTTCCCATAACACAATCTCTGCTTACTTTGGGGCAAGATGATGCTGTGTGAAATGTCCGGCATTTCTTATTACATATACTTATAATTTTCTACATATACTTGCTAAATAAAATAAATAACTTGTAGATAAACGCATCACAAGTCAGAGAGACTACTAGGAGGCACACAAATCATAGTCACCCTGCTTATTTACCGTATAATAGTTTCTGCCCGCGGCTTCGCACCCGTGGTGTTTAAATAAAATATTGCCTTTATATTAATGCAGGTCCACATCAAGTTTCGTCAAAATCGGTTCAGCCATTATTGATAGAGTATCAAACAAACATCCACAGAAGCTTTTATTTCATTATCATTATTCTATCATATAGAATGATCATAATACACTGGAATCGGAAGCATTTTCAAAATCAGTACTCACGCTTAAGATAAATTTAACGAAAAACAAAAACAAAACACAAAAACAACATGGTTTTTTTTGGTTGACAAAAAGTACCACTACCGTTAGCCACCACTCGGTTGACACCACTTTAGATACTTAAATCTTTTAAGTTACTTAAATCTTAATATGTCTAAAGTGTAGTCAAAGACACGTCCAAATATTATATTTGGGACATTCTCACGTTTTGCACGGTAGTTATGCTTTATGCAATAAAAAAAATTTATACATTTTTTTGGACCTATATCTGGGCGGACACATGGGTTTCTCTCGGGATGATTGCAAATTATTGTAAGCCTAGAATATCTTTATTTGCGTATCTATACGTGAAGCAAAAATTTTGTACTCCTTGTTACGAAAATTGCGTGGACGGAGGAGTATGAAATTTCGCACATTTATAGTTTATAAAGAGAAGGAGTGCAGAATGCTATTTATTTTAAAATTAGGAATTTAAGTAATTAATAAATTAATTATGGTTGAATTTCGACCAGCGTGCGAACACTAGAAATATTAATTTAGTAAGAAACAAGAAAATAATATTATTAAATAGGTCGTGGGGAATTTCACAGCGTGTGGTAGAAACATTGCGTGATCCTAGAGCTGCTAGCGTATTAGCATTGCCATTCAACATGGTAATGCCACCCGCTAGCAGTGATCAGGATCAGTTGAGCTATCTAAAGATCGTTTTAAGCAGTCCTTAGATCTGGTAGCCAGATTTTTCTGTTCTATAAAAGTACTTTAAACGGAGATTAACACCGTATTTCAATCAGCTTGTTTTACAACCTAAGTTTGAAGACATGTGCCAAGTTCACGAACACAGCTTCTGAGGTGCCATTTAAATCCTTTCACTGGTTCAAAATAATAATAATAAATAATAAATATTGTTGGACAATGCACACAACACCACCTAGCACCAAACTAAGCATAGCTTGCATTATGGTGACGATACTTATATATTTTTAAATACATACTTATGATACTTTATAACACCCAGACACAGAACAAATACCTGTGTTCATTACACAAATGTTTATCCTGGGAGAAAATCGAATCCTCAACCTACAGCGCAGAAGGCAGAGCTACTACCAACTGAGCTGACAGGCCAGTCAGTCGAATTACTAGTGACACGATATGAATAATTACGTATTAAAAACTAAAAAGAAACCGACTTCATTGAATGAAATTTGAGCCTATAAAACATTTTAGTGGAAAGTAGATTGTTTTTTGTATATATATATATAATATGGGCAAGCCAAATAAACGCACCGCTCCAATGCGACAGCGAGGTATCAAAGTACATGAAAACGTCATCGATGTATACAATTTTTAGATTTTCGTTGATTTTTCAGCTCGACCGATTTTGATAAAATGTATATGGGACCACCTGTGAAGAATACACTTTCAAACAAAAAAATAATTTTTCAAATCGGTTCAGTCGTTTTCGAGTAATCGGTGAAAATAAATTTAAAAAAAACCGACGAATTGAGAACCTCCTCTTTTTTGATAAAGTCGTTTAAAAAGTAAAACACCAATTTTAAATGAAACAGATTCATTGTTTGTCATTACATGAAGTAATGTAAAATCTATGTTTTTTTTTGTGTTATAGCATTTTTGTTCAGTTATCTTAGCGGAATTTTAATTAATGAATTGTGACTTCATATCACATGTAGGACAAATGAATTATAAATATTAGCAACAAGTAACATAGCTCATGTTACTTCATAAAATATCAAACAATCACTTGACACTCGCAGAATGAGGATCCGTAACGTTTTTAGAACAAACATTTTTGTTCTACGACAAAAAACTACAAAAATACTAGTGGCCGCCGCGTAGCTGTGATGTCACAGGGACAGGGGCGGTCCGTCGAATCGTGAAGTAAGAGGGCCGTCTGCACTCGGACCGTCCCAGTGACGTCACACGCACGTACTTTTATTTAACAAGCAAATATCTGCGTAAGTTATGGTTCGATTTGAATAATTTAAAATGATATATCATTCTTATGTAATAAAGAATAACGTGGGTTCTTTATTAGTTCTATTGAATTTGCTATAACTTTACTGATACTCATTGCCAACAAGACTTATACCATTATAGGAAGAAAAGAAGCAGAAGAATGAAACATCTATACACATACACGACAACCTCTATTTTTTCTGCGTCCAAATGCTTGCAGAACCACTTGCACATAAATCATAGTCGCCCTTCGGTCTGATCCCGTTTTAATATACTGCGAAAAAAGTAACCCGATCTCTTGCCGGACACCGAAATACACTTTACATACACGTAGTTTTTCAAAGGGAAAGGTTGGGTCCATAGGTACTTACGTAGGATGGTTGGTTCACCGTTCTTTTACTTGTAAATATAAATGAATATTATGAAGTTCTTAATAATATAACTTTTTTAAGTGAAAACTTCTTTAGCATCGATGTGATTTGGAAGTCGATGAAACGAAAAAACGACAGTAAAAAGAGACAGACATATAAATTCATAGGATTTAACGTGGGAGAAAATGAGATAGCACGCATTATACAGTGTTTCTTATATTCTTATTCGTTTTCTTGCAGCCAAAATTTTTGAAGGTTTCACTTCTACCACGTGTGAATTGCAAACATGTTTTTTGCGCGTCTCGGTAACGGTGACGCGAGTCCAGAGGTTTTACCTAAAAATATGCGTACCGCGCTAAAAGAAGTTTTCACTTCAAAATAACCTATTTTACGCCTAAAAGGGGGGTAAGGACTACAAATCTTATTTAACGTGCAAATTTATATCACGATAAAACTAATAGTCTTCGAGAGCTCTGTATATCACTGGACGCGAGAGGTCTAAATTAGAGCGGACAGACAGACAGACGGATATAGCAAAACAATAATGACGACCGCTGTAGCGCAGTAGGCGAAGCCCTCCCTGAGACGCAGAAGGTAGCGGGTTCAATTTCGCGGGACACATGTTTGTATGATCTGCAAGTATTTGTCTTAGTTCTGGGTGTTTTTCTATGTATAATATGTATTTATTTAATAAAAAAAGTATTTAAGTATCAATCATGTGGTACCCATAACACAAGCTCTGATTACTTTGAGGCTAGATGAGATGAAGCTTAGTTAAATGTCCAGCATAATATTTTATTTTTTATTATTTTTTATTAAAATGGTTCTTTGTGAGCTGTGGTAGAGAACATTTCTTTCAAATTCTATAGCTCTACTAAAACCAATTATATATAACATTTAAATTGTTACCATTCGTTAGCAACTAGCAAGCATCAAGAACAAATTCCAGCCTACGAAAAGGTTTCCCGCAATCCTTTACTTCCTCACCAGAGGCGACAATAAATCAAGCCTCGAGGAAATTGCCGACAACGCGGGTAGGACCCGCGGGGGGAGCGAGGGGGGAGTGCTGGGGGGGCGATTTAATTAAATCTTGCATCGAACTCCTGAGGCCGCTGTACACGTGGAGCTACGAAAATGTATCGTGCCTTCATTCGTTGCTGGGATCATTCGAAAAAGTTCAGCCTTCTGGGATATTATAAATAAATATATAAGAAATAATGGTGAACAATGCACACAACACCATCTAGCCCCAAACTAAGCATAGCCTGTACTATGGGAACCATATGACTGATAGAATACTTATATATTTTTAAATAGATACATAAGATACTTTTATAATACCCAGACACAGAACAAACACTTATGTTCATCACACAAATGTTTATCCTGCAAGAGAATCGAACCTTCAACCTACAGTGCAGAAGGCAGAGCTACTACCAACTGAGCTGACAGGCCAGTCAAAATGTGCGTAGAAACTGAAGTAAATATCGCATGATGAAGTCATCATCAGACCCGAAAACAGATGAGTTTGCATGAAATGATGATCATGCGTAAGAAAAAAACCATAGAGAATATTTCGTATGATGTCGTCATCATCTCACCCTAATGATGATGATGGGATACTGACTTCATGCGAAAGATATTAATCTTACTTTCTTAGTATAAGCTCAGTTTTTTACTCATGTGTAATCTATATAAAATAAATTCGTGTTACTTACACCACTTATAACTCGAGAACCGTTAAACCAATTTGGATGAAACTTAAAATGAATATAGTTAGTAACTTGGATTGGGATATAGGCTACTTTTTTCCGGAAAAACAACTGGAACGGGAACGGAACAGGCGAGCCGCAGGTGGCCGCTAGTATTATATATAGCTAATAATTACTATATGATATGCTTTTCTATATGAGTCGTAGTACGTAAAGGCCATTGTGCAAATATTACAGAAAATTATCCTTGGCGCTTGATGGGTATCTTCTCGTTTTAAACTGTTACGCTTTTGACAGAGCGGGCGTGGTCGCCATGATGTATTTGGTATGTATAACACCGACAAAAATACTAGGAATAGGTACAATTTGGAAACTAAGATTTGACAACCTCTGTGGCGCAGTTGGCTAAGGTCTGGCTGAGACGCAGAAGGTTCCGGCTACGATTCCCGCCGCGGGACAAATGTTTGTATGATCCGCAAGTATTTTGTCTTAGGTCTGGGTGTTTCTATATATAATATGTATTTACAAAAAAAGTATATAAGCAGTATATCATTCATGTGGTATCCATAACACAAGGTCTGTTTACTTTGGGGCCAGATCATGCTGCGTGAAATGACCGGGATTATAAAACCGAAAACACGGTAAAATCAACACAAATCAATCCTATAAATATAGTGTCCTATATAAATATTAAGCGTTATACCGCATAACTATAGCACAAACGACTCATAAACTTAACACATCCTATTGTGTAGATAAAATTAGTTCAGACTGCCATGGCCACCGGCCTAACGAACAACCATTGTATTTAAATAATGTGTGCTGACTTTTTGTGATCGAATCATGAATTATTTCAATAGGTATGATTAGGTGGGGATGTAGACAGGAAGTGGCGACAGTACTTTAGTCGATGTTTGAAGGGCGATAAGTTAATAGATGAACAGGTTTAGATAAAACAAAACAAAAATATAAATAAATCTTATTGGATAATGCACACAACACCATCTAACCCCATAGTTTGTATTATAGTGATCGAATGACTGATAGAATGCATATATATTTTTAAATACATACTTATGATACTTTATAACACCCGGACACAGAACAAACATCTTTGACGATCTTTGTAGCGCAATGGGCCATGGCCCGGCTGAGACGCAGAAGTTTGCGGATTCGATTCTCGCTCCGAATCAAATGTTTGTATGATCTGCAAGTATTTGACTGGGTGTTTTTGTGTATAATATGTATTTATTAAAAAAAAAATATAAGTAGTCCATCAGTCATGTGGTACCCATAACACAAGCTCTGCTTACTTTGGGGCAAGATGATGTAGTGTGAAATGTTCGGCATTATTTATTTATTTATCTATGTTCATCACACAAATGTTTGTCCCACAGCACAAAAGGCAGAGCTACTTACAACTGAGCTGACAAGAATGATTTTGATAAATAAAAATGGAAATATATGGGCCCGATCCAAATTTTATATTTAAATTTAGTGTTGGACTATTTTTATTCACAGTAGAAAATAGCGGTTAGGTACAGGCAGATAGGTAGAGCAAGTTGTGGCAGCAACGGACTCTGGTAAGTGAAATTGTAATCAAGTCTCCTATTTACTAAGACACGACTTCAGCGACAAAACTAAAGTAAAATTACGTTCGTTTATCAAAATTCAGTGCTTTGATATACGAAAGCGTAAGCTTTGTGTAAGTTTTCATCTTTGAATCTTAGCCTTAGCGTAAAGCCTAGCACACACTAGTAAATAAATACGCATGTTTAAACTACGCTATTCTTAAGTATGTCATTTTCAACGCGGTTTTTTCCGTGCGTTTAAGTATGATTCCATGATTAAAATAGCGCAAAAAAACCAAGCCTAAGACACGTGTCGTCACGTAATTATAAGCAACTAGCTTCTGCTTTCGTCTCTGCCTAAGTGGTACCTATATAAAAAGTAGCATATGTCCTTCTCCATGGAGAACGTTAAATAGAATTATATATTATATTAGAATTCCTTACCAAATTTTATCGCGATTCGTTCAGTCGTTTAGCCGAGAAAACGTAACAAACAAACATACATTTAAAAACGTGCCAGCAATCTAAAATCCAAAATTGTAAAATTAATTTATTCCATAATTGTTTGTTTTTGTTGTATTTCTGTGTATTTCATGTTTTTATTTTTGTGTAATTAATTGAATTCATTTTAAATTTTTCTCACCATGAGCTTAAAGCTTGATATAAACAATTTTTATTTATTTTATTTGCATTAAACACTTATTAGACACTTATAATAACCTTATAATAATAGTTTGGAAGTATGGATATGAATGACTGTTCAATGAATAGGTTTTCGGAAATAAAATTACTCATGCGGCTGTTGTACAGCTACTGTGTTTTGTTTTTGATCTTGTTCTTCATATCGTGTCACTAGTAATTTCGAACCAGTGTGATGAAAGGGTTAACGTGCGCCTCTGAGGCTCTTTTTGTACTTTCAAAAGGCAGCATTGATCGCAAATAAATAAATTATAAATAATAAATAATCTCAGACATTTCACACAGCATCATTTGGCCCCAAAGTAAGCAGAGCTTGTGTTATGGGTACCACATGACTGATATACTACTTATATACTTTTTTTTGTAAATACATACATATTATACATAGACACACACAGACCCGAGACAAATACTTGCACATCATGTAAACATTTGTCCCGCGGCGGGAATCGAACCCGCAACCTTCTGTGTCTCAGCCGAACCTTAGCCCACTGCGCTACAGAATTCGTCTAAATGGTGTTGTGTGCATTGTCTAAATATTAATAGACAATGCACACAACACTCCAAATTAAACATATTATATTAACACCTACGATCATCACATAAATGTTTATCCAAAGAGGGAATAGAACTGTCAACCTACATCGCAGAAAGGAAAGTACTACTGATCGGGCAGGCCAGTCAAATATGACGTCATCAATGCAAATATGACGTCATCAATGCAAATATGACGTCATCAATGCAAAATAAGAGCTCCAAACTCGTATCAAGAATAACTCGGCAAAGTTAACGGCCATACTTAGTACTTATTCTCTCAAATTGCTCATATTTCATTTGGGGGTACTAAATAAGGCTTTATTACGTAAATAATATCCCCCAAAATATTCCTGCTAATTAATATAAGGGCTCTTTGAGGGGATGTCTGGAGCTCAAGATATTTGGTTAGAAATTTGATGCTTTAAATTTCGCAATACCGGCCGCCGTTAATGGTGAGTACTTTTATTTTTATACATGTTAATTTAGATGAATAAATAATAAAAGAAAAATGATATTTCGCAGTCACAGTTGATATAAAAATATTTAAATAACTAGCGGTCAGCTAACAAACTTCGTAAACTTTGGCAAACTTCGTACCGCCTCAGAATAAAAAATAATAAAAAAGCAAGCATTTTTTTCATATTTACTCATCTTTTAAACCTTCCCTGGACTTCCACAAATAATTCAAAACCAAAATCAGCCAAATCAGTCCAGCCGTTCTCTAGTTTTAGCGAGACTAACGAACAGCAATTGATTTTCATTATATAGATAAAATAAATGTGGGATGATATTTATTTCAATCTCATAAGGTACAAATTGCAATGAATCAAACCTCTGCCTACGCAAGTTCTGATACTGGTAGTAATTCTGTAGTTTCACAGGACTGGCTGAAATCACATAAAAAACGAACGCTCTTATTTTGTTTGCACCTAAGTCTAAATTAGAATAAATTATTTGTATGACACTTTTATAATTTATAGAATTTAAGTGTTAGCTCATTTTTGACGCCATGTAATTTGGTGTCAATTAAAACTGCTAGAAATGTTTTTTCAACAGTGGAACAAAATGTAAATTTTATCTGATTTCAAATGTAATTTATACTGTTACTCTATTTTTATTTATGTAGGTGTTTTAAAATCCATTCTAAACTTATCAAATGCATGATCTTCAAATATTATGTTACGATTACTGGTTCATTATCATTATCATTACATAGTATAAAACAAAGTCGCTTCCCGCTGTCTGTCTGTCCCTATGTATGCTTAGATCTTCAAAACTACGCAACGGATTTTGATACGGTTTTTAAATAGATAGAGTGATTCAAGAGGAAGGTTTATATGTATAAAACATGCATAATATAGTAGAGAAACACTAATAATTTTAGAGGTTTCTAATCTGGTGTCGTTAATAAACACATATTTTTGCGCTTACATTGCAAACGCTGGCTGAACCCTACGAGATAGATCAAAATAATGTACTACAGTATTGTACACCTTAAAAAGGTCTAGTCTATGTTATTCTCATAGATAACGTTATATATAAAGACATTCTGTAGTAAAAATAGTATCAGCATTGCACCCGTGTGAAGCCGGGGCGGTCGCTAGGAAAATATAAAAGTAAAATTAAAAATAAGAATGTAACAAACAACTAAAATATAAGTATTGCACATACTTACATTACGACCCTCATAGAGGAGGGTAGATACCAACTAGTAGCAAAAGCAAAATGTTACTAGCTTCTCCTGAATAATCAATGACGTAGTCTAGGGAATAATTCTAGCACATATATTAATACATTAGCAGCTCTGTGCTATAAGTAAATGAGATTTGGATTTTAAACAAAAGTATCTAAGAAATAACAAATTCATTATTCTAAATCATATATATAAAACTCAATTGCTATTCGTTAGTCTCGCTAAAACTCGGGAACGGCTGGGCCGATTTAGCTAATTTTGGTGTTGAAATATTTGTCGTAGTCCAGGGAAGGTTTAAACGGTGAGAAAATTTGTGGCATTGCAACGCATGCCGGGTACAGCTAGTTAAAAATATATCTTTACAACGATCGTCATTGAACCACTATACCCAACACGGAACAAATTGCAAAAAATGTGCTTATACATAGAAATACTCAGACCCGAGACATACGAGTATATCTGCAGTACCTACATAAAACCTTTGTCCCGCACCGGCAATCAAACCCGCAACTTTCTGCGTCCCAGGCAATCTTTTGCCCACTGCACCACAGAGGTCAGCAAGTTGGAGATCATGCAATAATTGTTCTGTTATGGAAATCAAACGCGTACTCTTGACGACGCTCCACGACTTTGTGTATCTATCAATCGTTAAGTTAGTTTCATTATTTACGAATAACATTATGTAAATATAGTTACTCGTATTTTAGATAGACTTTTACCTTTTTCAATACCCTTAAAACGCTTTCTGTCCTATATAAATATTTTATAAAATACGCTACCCATCAAAAAGTATATTTACATAGGCGAAGCGCCCCCAACTTCACCAGAGCATGTCCTCTGATGAATAGTTAATGCGCACTCAAATCACAATAAGAATTCTATTAAAGGAGGCAGGTTATGTGAGAGTATCGGCACAGAGTATATTTAATATTGTATAAACTGGAATCAACAAAATTTTTTTAGGTTATCCAACTTCCATCGATCCACTGCGGTTTCAGCCGCGCCACTTAATGAAATAGAAATTGGCGACCTCGAAGACGACCTCCTAACCTTAGCCTGTCCCTCTCCTCCCAGGGGCGATTACCCGCTCAAGAGCCGTGCGAGCGGGACAAAATATATTTATACAAAGTCAAAGACGAGTGGTGAGTGGGATAGCTGTATTCATTATGAATATAATGCGGTCGCGGCTGTGTCCGTGCGTCTCGACGTGTAATGTGCGTGTGTGCGGCGGGCTTTACGCGGTCGAATCGATACCCTATCTTTTGAAGGACGGCGGTTATTTCTAAACTCTAGCATTCTCAGATTTAAAATCGAACTACAAACTTTTTAGATGTTTCCATTTTCAAATTGTTATACGATTACTGGCCGGCAACAATCTACTCGCAAACCAAACGCAAGGGTGATTCTCAAAACGCTCGGGTGAATAAATTACTCCTACGAAAAAAGAGTGTCATTAATGGGATCGATGACGAGTGACTGTCTGGCGTTGTGGTTGGTTTGCGGTTAGTTGGGCGTGGCTTGTGGTTATATTTACGATATCCCATTGGACGATCACCTGACCTTTGCGGTTAGTCCTGCGGTTTCTAAGATTTTCACCCTCGGAAAAATAAATGGAGGAAAATATATGCTTTACGCTGTGATTGGTCGGATTATGTGGTTTTGCGGTTAACCGCAACACGCTATTCGTTAAGATTGTAATCGTTTTGTGTTCAATTGGAGATTTGCTGCGGGATTGGACGATGATGTGAATGGCTGTTGCGGTTTGAGGGTAGTCTATACGGATAAGTGGTTGACAAATCAGAACTAAAATAAATAAGTAGGGCTGAATTCAGCACATACCACTATTGCCAATTTTAAGGGGATACGCGTTGAAGTCTTTTGTATAGGCATTTCCATTTCAATGCTTTTTGTTAAATTTACAACAAATATCTTGTAAAACAGTCATTTTCAAGTAAGACACTAAATCATAACAGATATTAACACTTAATGCCGACATAGAAAACAAAAATAGTCTAAAACTTATTGTAACAGTACACAACTATAATTATAAAAAAAACTTTAAAATACTTTTTTTCTAAAAAAGAGGAGCGCCCTCTATTATACAAGCAATGAACCTAGTCGTAAAATTTTTAACAAAACTCCCTCAAGTGCGAACCTTTCCGTTTTCTTCGCCTTCTTAAGGAATAAACTCCTTAAGAAAGTCACTGTACACTCACCCCGGTCCAACGCACACACGGACAAACCGAGCTTTCCCCTAAGCAACATAAAACCCACCCGAAACAAAACGTCGCACAAACCTACTGCCGTAAAGCGAAGATACGACCATCCGGGTCTAACCAGTATGAAAAGTCGTACTTGAATTCAAAAACGTCTTAAGTTACGCCTGTTCGGTTGCTTCTCAGCTGTTTCGTTCTTTATTGAGAATTACCTCCCATAGAAAAACAACTGCTATGCATACTCATTTTATTTAATTTTGAACTTTATAAACAAGAGTTTAAAGTTGCGTTTAGTTCGTTAGATCTTCGAGATTTATCGCAAAAGTAGGAAGTAGCGTTTTTGGCACTTTTCCGTATTTTCTGTGTGGGTGAGTGTTGGAACAGGGGAATAAAAAGTGTGTACTCCCAGTGGCGCTAGTGTGCTCTCAGTGTACAGTTTCACCAACAGATGGCGCTACACGGACTTGTGGTGACTGAGCCGAATACACACATTGTCTCTTGAAAACTGGAGCGTGCTGCTTTGAAGGAGAACGGAAAATGCTTTCAAAAGATTACAGTTTGCTAGTACTCACCTAGTTTGGGAGTAGTTTCGTTTAATTTAAAAGGTTCTATTTATGTTTCATCTAAACATGTTACTCGTTCTCTAGCTCTACACGTATGATAATATAACTCAGCTCTTAGAAGATAAAGAAAATATAATAATGAATAAATAAATCCCGGACATTTCACACAGCATCATCTGGCCCCAAAGTAAGCAGAGCTTGTGTTATGGGTACCACATGACTGATATACTACTTATATACTTTTTTATGTAAATATATTATACATAAAAACACCCAGACCCAAGACAAATACTTGCAGATCATACAAACATCCCGCGGCCCCGCGGTGGGAATGGAACCCGCAACCTTCTGCGTCTCAGCCGGACCTTAGTCCACAGCGCCACAGAGGTCAATTATATTCAAGTTACTTTTCTTGAATTATTATAGTCAATTGATTAGCCTGTCAGATCAATTGGCAGTAGCTCTACCCGCTCTACCTTATGCGCTGGTTGGGAGTTCGATACTTCCCAGGAGAAACATTTGAGCGATTAACATAGGTGTTTGTTCTGTGGCTCGATGTTATAAAGTATTATCTTTATCCTTACTTAATATTATAAACGTGAAAGTTTGTATGTATGTTTGTTACTCTTTCACGCAAAAATGACTAAGGAATTGTCTAAAATATATTTAGTTAGTGATAGCATTTGTAAAACCTATTCGGTTGGTACCATCTAACTAAATAACGAACGCTTAATTAAGTTAGATAAAATTAAATTAGGATAAGTTAGTAGCAGCAGAACACCAAAGGTTAATTTGACAGTTCAAAACCTAATTTTAGCTAAAATTAGTTAGGTTGGTGCCGTAGACAGAGAAACTAATAGACGACTAGATAGCATCCGTCGCATTCATACAAGAAAGAGAACAACTGACAACTGTGCAGATACTGTAAAGAAACGAGATAGAATGGTTAGATTTTTTGTTTCATGTCGCGTGCCTGTTTTTTCAAGATCCGCACCAGATTGTGCAAAGCAACGTTTGACAGTTTGCCATTGTTTGGATGGTTTGTGCTCGCTTTGTGTGAAATAACCGGAAAAAAACTGTTAATAATAAATTGTGAACACGCTGAATTACTTGCGAATTGCAAATAACAAATTCCTTTACCGGATTTTGTAAAGATAATGGTTCGATGTATCGTTTTAGGATGTAAAAGTGATAGTGAACGGAAACACCCCGATTTGTCTTTTTACTCGTAAGTACAAGTATTTTTGAGAAGTTATTAGCTTTTAAACTGTTTTTTTAATAATATACACAATAGATAACAGCATTTCGAACTAAACTTTGTTCGCTACAGCATAATTCATAAATCATAACAAGTAATTTATTCATTTTGGTGTTGCCTGCATTCGACCGACATAAATTTTACATAAAATATGTTTTACATTTCGTATGAATTTTAATAATTCAATTTAACATAAGTATCGTACAATGTTGATAGATGAATATATGGAGGCAAGGTAAAGGCATATAATCGGTCTGAGGAAACCTTTCATACATTTTGATGTCAATTGATTGTGAAATAATGTCCTGTCAGCGACATTTATTTATTTATTTATCAAACGATAATGTACGTTTGCAGTGGGTTGAAGCCACAGGCTGAAAAATCTGGACACCCAAAAACTCTTCGAGGATTTGTAGTACCCATTTTGAGAAAAATGTCTTGTTTAAGAAGAATAAATCAACTATTCTGTATACTAATGCTGTTCCACTGGTGGTTTTATGAGCTTAATTAATGAGTTTTTATTCTGTAGGTAGGTAAATACTGATCAATACTTTTCGATTAGAAAAAGTAAATAAGTCCTTTATCGGGAACACGGTGCGTTTCTATAATAAGCTTCCTGAAAATGCAACTAAACTACCTATTAAGAAATTTAAAGCTTACATAGAAGAGTCATTTAAAGAAAGCTTATTATAATATAAATGACTATATTATTTATAAGAACGCATGACCTCATGTCGCTCTGCCCTCAGACAGTTAACCGACACACTTGAAATGTATAAACTCATGTATAAGTATATCGTAGCTAATTTAGTTATAAGATGGATCATGCAAAAATGCGCTAGGACCAGGACGAGTTTCTCTTCTCGGGCTTGGATTATAAATTGGAACCTAAATTCACCTAGTAGGTAAGACTTAGTTTCAAAGTGATCCTTGTGATTGTATTGAATAAAGTATCTTTTGACTTTTTGTTAAGTATATTTATGGTTATGTTATTTCTGTAATGTTATGCTTAGCTTTAATAATAAGTAAACAATTAAGTACACAAATGTTGTTATATGTTTTCTATAACACACATCTGTTAAAAATTTTGAGTTTTGTGATAGAGAGGAAAGCTCTAGAGATTTATACTACAACATAACGTCTCGAATAAATCTAGGATTACTTAGGACTAGGGTAAAAGTTTTAATGTGGCAACACCACCCACCTATCGTTCTATCTCACACGCGGCACGATCACCATGTGTCTATTGTTTTCTCTGTCTACGGTTTGTGCCAACAGAATTGAGGCCAATGTGTGAATTGTCAAAAATATAACGCTAAATGTCAAGAGAGTAGGAAAAAATTCTGCCATCTGCGAGCTATTCTGGCGTGCGCTGCTAAACCCGTTAGAATTACACGAAGTACTAATCCTGTGCTGACAAAGTTGCGGGCACCAGCTAGTAAATATATAGGCTCGCTGGACTAGCGGTAGTGAGGTTTATTTTACTGTTTCGGGCGTGGAGTGTTGAGGTTCAAGTCTCAGCGGGGATATTTCACTTTTTGTGATTAACATTCTAACATACGCCATCTAGCTATTCGCGTCGACAGCTTCCTTGCTATAACATTGATCGAACACAAAATAAATTGGCAAATTGCTCGGCTTGCGGTAAATTCCTCTCGGCAACAGGTGTCGCTAGTTGTGCAACCTGTACATCGATGTACCACAGGGGATATGTTAGAATCGTAGAGACAGCTACAATAAGTGAAAAATGGGTTTTTAATACTCCTGTAAAAGGCATTTGTGGGACTCTTGGGCAGGAATCCTTACACCCTTCAATGCCTAATACTTTGACACCGCGAGCCAACGTTCTGACAGAAGGCACTAAAGGCGTAATCGTTGAAGCAGACATGCAGGGACTGCGCCGCGAGCTAGCGGAGTGCATGGTCGTGATGCGCGAGTTTCGACTTGAAATGGCGGAATTCCGGGCCTCCGTCGTAACCTAACCTTACCTAACCCCCAGCTCCTGGCGCCTCCAAAACCGCCCAGATTGAAAGCTAACTCGCGCTTGTAAAACCAGTTTAATAGGTCAAAGTGACGAAAAGTGCCCGGGTGATACGTCAAAAGTTGCGGGGAGACGAGGCGCACACGATAGTGAAAACTGCGCCCCTCCTAGTGAAACATCCGCGGAGTTATAAGTGTTTAAGTGAATGTGCATGGTCGTGATGCGCGAGTTTCGACTTAAAATGGCGGAATTCCGGGCCTCCGTCGCGGGTATTACCACGCGTCTGGATGTATTCGAGCAGCGACTCGAGGTGGTCGAAAAAAGTCGTGCACAGTCGTGACTCAGCTTTAGTTAGAGCTCAATGATCGTGATCAAGAGGCCCTCCAGTCTGATATAGAGATTGGGCACCTAACCGAGGAAAAGGGAGAAAGTATTCTGCATACGATTATTGCCGTACTAGCATCCAAATTGGGTGTGGCGCTGGAAAAGCGCGATATTGTATTTGCTGAGCGCGTTGGTGCCGCACAAGGCGCGGTTGCTGCGGGCGTGACGCCGCGCGGACGTCGCGTCGTGGTGCGTCTAGCTAGGCGCCATCTCCGAGATGAAATCCTGCAGGCAGCCCGCGTGCGTCGCACTCTCACCATCGCAGATACCGGTCACACCGCTTCTGACGCCGCCGTAGCACCATCGCCACCATCACACGGGCGCATCTTTATCAACGAACGGCTGACACGCGAGAATCGGCTGCTTTTTTACCGTGTCCGTGAGGAGTGCCGCAAGTTACAGTGGCGCTTTTCGTGGACAAAGCGAGGTCGCAATTATGCACGACAAGCCGACGGGAAGCCTGCTCAGCACATCAGATCAGAAGCTGATTTCTCGCGGGTTTTTGCATCAGCTGTAGTTTGATCTTGCTTTTTTGTTTATCCATCTCTGTTAAATGTGATTTACGCCGCTTTATGAATGTCTGTTGCTGTAATTTTAAATCAAACATAGGCTATTATGAATATGTACATGATTTCAGTACAAATATTGCACCGTATCTATGCGCTTCTTTGCATTGCTTCTGGTTGACTTATTTCAGTTACAATAATGATTAACAAACTTTTTAAAATTGGTTTATTCAACCCAGGTTCCCTTGGTACTAACCATAATAACATTATAGCGTCAGTATAGCGGCATGGTATGGACCTTTTAGCGATTAATGAGAATTGGCTCAACAATGGTCAAGAGGGTCGAGCCCCTGCTATACCAGAGTATCGTTTACGACACACACCGCGGCCGCGATGCGATAGAAAGCGCGGAGGCGGAGTTGGTTTCTACATAAAGCGCGGACTAAGCCCGCGCACCTGGTCTCACCCCGTGGACCCGCTACACGTGCTGGTAGAGCAAATGTGGCTTACCATGACTGTCAACGGGAAAAAGCTGGCAATCGGAACGGCATACCGACCTGATTGGATAGACGTTGACCTATTCTTTGATGTACTTATTGACTCAATAAACTCACTTCCAACTCATGATCATTTAATTTTACTAGGTGACTTCAACGAAATTAAAGTAAAGTCTAAGTTTGACTCATTTCTCACATGTCACTTATTGATGTAGTATGCACTGACCTTTGTGCAAAGAGTAACAGTGTAGAACACGTAGGCTCACTTTATGGCCATTGTCTGATAGTTTGCGAGTTCAACATTAAGCGTGATAAACCAAAACCTACAACTATATCCTATAGACCACTGAAAAATATGTCCATTAGCAGTTTTGATAATGACTTACAAACTGTAAAATGGGATCTTATACAACAACTCGGAAATGTTAATCAGATGGTTGATTTCTTTAACCACAACGTCATCCTCCTATTTGACAGACACGCTCCTAAAACAACATTTCTTCTCAAAGCTCGCTCTTATCCATGGGTTACTGACACGATTAAATTAATGATGAAATTACGTGATACAGCCGCGGCAGATTATCATAAAACAAAGTCTGATAGCAAGAAAGACTATTACAAAAGTTTAAAATCTACTGTGAACCAAGCTTTATACCAAGAAAAGAAGGCATGTTTTAAATTTAACATCAACAATAAGATCCATAACCCCAAACAGCTCTGGAAAAATATAAAAAGTACCCTTTTGCCTAGTAAAAGTATTGAACTTCCCTCCCACCTGCAGTATCCCAACGTTATCAATAACCATTTTTTAAACATATCCGAAGCTGAGGATGTGAATATATCGCACTTAACCTACTTTGAATTCCATAAATTTGGAGAAGCAGTCTTTTCCCTTGAGACAGTTAGTATGGATAGAGTTGCAATAATTATTCGTAGTTTAAAGTCAAATGCAGAAGGATGTGATAAAATTAGCCTACACATGCTTATAATGACGCTACCAAACACACTGGAAACAGTAACTCATATAATAAATACGTCAATAAGCACGTCTGCCTTCCCCGATATCTGGAAGTTATAAGTGGTACGTCCTCTTCCAAAAGTAACAAACCCAGTCGAACTAAAAGATCTTAGGCCTATTAGTATTTTGCCATGTCTATCCAAAATCTTAGAGAGAGCTGTCTGTGCCCAGGTAACTGAGTTTCTTGAAAAAAATTGTATATTGCCTGAGCTTCAGTCAGGCTTTAGAAAAGAGTGGAGCACGGTAACAGCTTTACTTGATGTTACTGATAACATTATCTATGCACAGGACAAAGGTATGTGCACACTGCTAGTTTTGCTTGATTTCTCTAGAGCATTTGACTCCATAAATCTAGATCTCCTCTCTAAACTTAAATATTATGGTTTCGATCGGAGTTCCTTTTTATGGTTTAACAGCTATCTTAGCAACCGACAACAACACGTTAAGCTCACACACCATAGCAGTGGATCCACCGTTTTCTCTGACAAAAGTTTTGTTAACAGAGGAGTTATCCACAAGGATCTATCTTGGGGCCGATTCTTTTCATCCTGTATGCGTCAGATCTCAAGTTTCATATAAAATGCAGTAATTTTCATATTTATGCTGACGACATACCGGCGTACATCTCGTGTAAACCTTCCGACATCAACAATGCTGTCAGTAAACTCAACGCTGATCTCACGAGCATAGCAACATGGTCTAAGAATAATGATCTGTTACTCAACCCTACCAAAACCAAATACCTGGTTTTCGGCAATAGGCATCAACTAGCAAGCCTGCTTATATCATGGAAAAGTTAAAAAGCGCATCAAGTATGAGGTCCTGTGAACCACGGCAATGTACGACTCAGCTATCGACGCAGAAGCACAGGACGGTAGCCTTCAGAGGTAGCTTTCGAAATGCTGGAATAATATTCCACCACCAATAAGGAATCTGGGAAACATTCATAGTTTTAAAATAAAGTTAAAAACATATTTAATCGATTGGCAAAAGAAGCAGGAACGTATACTCGATACAAGTGCAATATATATATAGAAAACGTATGTGCGCAAGATCTGAGAGGTTTCGTTTTGTTTGTTTTTTTTTTGTCTTACAATATTATCATTATTTTTCATATTTCTAATTAATATTATTATTATATCATAGCTGAAACGATCATGAATTGTATACTTTCTTTTTCTATTATTTTATTTTATATTTTTATCACCTATTTTACATTTTTGTTTGTTTGTCACTTTTTCAAAAACACTTTTATATTTAGTTAAGTCCGCAATTTTAATTTAAATTAAAAAAAAGAAGTACTTTCATCATGAAAAAAATAGCTATTCAAATTATTGTAATAATTACAGAGATTATCAAAGTAACGGATAAATATTGATACATGGCGCTAGCGGCTTCGCCCGTCACGTTCACGTTCCCGTTGTTATTCTGGGATTTTTTTATCCCGGACAAACAACCTATAACCTAAAACAACCAACCTAGCCTATATCCTAATCTTAGTTACTAACTATATACATTTTAAGTTTTATCCAAATCGCTCCAGCGGTTCTTGAGTTATAAGTGGTGTAACTAACACGACTTTCTTTTATATTTATAGATTTTCGGAAATCAAGGGCTACTTTCAGTACTAAAGTCAACTGTGTTGACGGAGTTTATAAACCGCTCTAAGGTCTCTATCATAGTCTCATATTCGTTAGGTCATGACAATCACTAATTCGTATATTTTACTTCTGTTTCAATAGAAACACACCAAATTAGACATAAAAATTTTAATTATTTGCATGGATTTCAACAAAATAGTGATCTTCATAGAATCAATACTAGGAACAGAAACAAATTATACATCCCTAGGTTTTGACTAGAAAAAGTAAATAGGACTTTTAACGGGAACGCTTTATTCCCAGAGGTCCACAACTTCATTGTTTTCAACCCACTACAAAAATTAATAAAATATTTTTCTTTATTTGAAAACATTCCCAAAAATTAATAATAAAACCCAAAATATAACGAGAAAAATAAATAATGTAGCAGGGCAATGTTTGCTTCGCAAGACGGTCAAATCAAAGTCAACGTTCGGTCACGTAAGCATTAAATTTCTTAGTGGAAGTTTAGTTGCATTTTCAGGAAGCTTATTATAGAAGCGCACTATACTCCTTTGGCTTATTCCCAGAGGTCCATGAGACGCCGTCATAATTCGGTGAGAAATATAAATAAAGTACACGTGGTATAAAAGTATGGGTTGAGAAATACGCCACTACAAAAGATTCAAAAACAATTTTGAAATATCAGTCTTGCTATGTCGCATAAGATCTGCACTTCAACAGTCGAAGTTTTGAATAGCTGATCGGTCCCCTACATGTCATTAACTTGGCTTTTATTCAAGCAATTAGATTTGTAAATTTCCACTCACAGAGCGTAATAGTTTGAAAACTACAGCTATGAAACGACCCTTCTATTGTAGTTTCAGATACTTATAATTATTAAAGTTTAAGTTGAGTCGTGTTACTTCCATACCGTAGTAATTAACTGGTATAAATCGCGTATTATTTATAAAAAAATAATTCGGTTGGTTCATTTCTTAAATTAGGAATTGTCTAAAATATATTTTAGTTAGTTATAGCATTTGTAAAACCTATTCGGTTGGTACCATCTAACTAAATTAGGAACGCTTAATTAAATTAGGATAAGTTGCTAACAGCTGAATACCAAAGTTTCATTTGACAGATCTAAACCTAATTTTAGCTAAAATTTGTTAGGTTGGTGCCAACAGAACTACTACAGAAAACTACAGTGGGGACCACAAATTGAAACGCTTGCTGGTAGGCTTAGTTCCGCTGCATATGCAGTTCGTGCGATACGGTGGCTTACTGATGAAGCTACAGCTAGACTAGTTTATTTCAGTTACTTCCATAGTGTTATGTCATACGGCATCATTCTCTGGGGGAAAGCAGCTTATATTGGTAAAATATTTGTAATTCAAAAAAGGGCAATACGTGCCATTTATAAAATGAAACCACGAGAATCTTTGAGAGAAATATTCAAAGAAATTAATATTCTCACAATAGCTTCACAATATATATATGAAAATTTGTTATATACACATAAAAATAGAGATGGGATTCAGCAAAATAGTGACCTTCATAAAATGAACACTAGGAATAAACATAAATTATACATCCCTAGGTTTCGACTAGAAAAAGTTAATAAGTCATTTATGGGGAACACGGTGCGCTTCTATAATAAGCTTCCTGAAAATGCTACTAAACTACCTATTAAGAAATTTAAAGCATACATTAAAGGTAGTATTTTGAAGAAAGCTTATTATAATATAGATGACTATATTATTGATAAGAATGCATGGCCTCATGTCGCTCTGCCGTCAGACAGTTAACCGACACACTTGAAATGTATAAACTCTCTTGTATTTGTATTTCGTAGTTAAGGTAGTTATAAGATGGATCATTATAAAAAAGCGCTAGGACCAAGACGAGTTTCTTGCCAATTCTTCTCGAGCTTGGGTTAGGATGAATTGGCACCTAAATTCACCTAGTATGTAAGACGTTTCAAAGTGATCCTTGTGATTGTATTGAATAAATCATCTTTTGACTTTGACTTTGAGAATAAAGGCCATTAACGGCCTTATTATAATTGCCTTGAATTTTTTGTGGAATGTAAATGTATTTTGTTTATATATAATTTGGGTATAGACCAACTAAACGCACTGTTCTGCACTGCACGCAAAGAAAATATAATCGATGTACACAATTTTTAGTTTTTTTTCATATTTTAAAAACTGCTCGACCGATAATAAAATTGTACTTGTGAGTTTAAAACATAATAATAATTTTCCAAATTGGTTCAGGCGTCTTTGAGTAATCGGTAAACATAGGTACATAAAAAAATTGATTCCGACAAATTGAGAGCGTCTTCCTTTTTTGAAGTGGGTTAAAAAAGGGATGGCACTATTTTAAACAGTGATTACTTTTTAACTAAGTTGAGAGACGTTAATAAGTATGACCGTAACTGTTCAGACCTACTGAGCAAAATTAATTTGTATGCACCATCCAAATCAAAATCCTGTACCTAATGATAACTTGACTGGCCTGTCAGCTCGGTTGGTAGTAGCTCTGCCTTCTGCGCTGTAGGTTTAGGGTTTCAATCCTTCCCAGGACAAACATTTGTGTGATGAACATCGGTGTTTGTTTTGTGTCTGGGTATAACAAATTATCATCAAATTATTAATCATCTGGTTCTCATATCACAAACTATGGTATTGGGGCTAGGTTGTGTGGTGTGAAGTGTCCACCAATATAGATTAATTTATTTCAGTGTGTTTGGTGGGATAATCGCATAATCAAAAAGCTGGTTCCTATCTGACCCAGCGTTGCCATTGCCAGCATTGGTTTGCAGGCAATGGCTTCTGGTGTGGCCTCTCCCAGAGGACGAAATCTATTTTTGTTTTCAAGTACCAATACATGGACTAAGTTTATTTACTAACCCTATAACAATAATTAGTAGGTACTTCGTCGCTTCATTCTTCATATATAATTAATAATGATGCATTGTTAATTATATATTCGAATGAAGCGACACACACAAAACGAAACACTACAAAACAAAGTAAGAAATTTAAGCCTTAGTGCATATACATACATTAATAGTGTTCTGCAATCGGCGGTCTTATCGTTAAAACGATTTTTACAAGACTATGTGGACTATGTTGTTTGAATAAATATTCTATATTATTACTATTATTATTAATGCCGCCAGTGTTTTAGCAACGCTACCCTCTGGCAATGATCTGGGTCAGTTGAGATATCTAAAGATCATTTTAAACGGTCATATGATACTTAAACTGTTCCATATGGATTTTGTATTATTGTGTACTGATGTATAAATAAAGGAGCTATACTAAGGCTTACCTGGTGAACCTATGTTTTTGGCAAACATCAATCATACTCAGCATCAGTAAACATAAGACGTTGGGAGTAAAGAAGGGTTGGAATCAAGGCGGGTAATCAGCCGGTGACCGCGTAATGGGCCCTCGGGGACCGGCCGCCGACGACTTGAGCCTTGCTTAGGGCTGCTAGAGCTCGGAAATAAAAAAAAACACTTTTAAAACTATCGTAAGATGTAAAGCGTCAATATGTGTGGTTTTAAGCGTGAGGTAGGTGGGGTTCTGAGAGATGTTACCTAGTGTCATGTTTAATTTAAGTGTATTGAGAAAATATATAGTACATATTTATGTTAATTTATATTAGTATAATTATTATATTTGGATGTGTTAGTGTATACCTTGTTGATGCAACTAATAAATAAATAAATAAATAAATATATCTACATATAAAATAATAATGTGAACACAAACCCACACACACACACACACATTCACATAATTACATACAAGCATCACACCCTGATTACTGTTTTTTTGTTACTTATAATGTAAATACGTTATTGGCTGTCGGTTGTAAACTTGTATATTTTTTTAAGAGCTGTGGATTTTGTACAACGAATAAATAAATTGTCTAATAACCGCTTTAAATCTATACTGTATCTTTATATATAGAAATCCCGCGACAATATGTAATCATACGGTGCAATTATTTCCATAAGTTTCTAACAGATGGCAGTGTAAGTTAACTTCAATATCTTTTGCTATCTATGTTCAACATTAGAACTACCGAGCCATATCAACTAGTGGTCGGGTCAGCTTGGTAATGGTTTGGTGGCCTGGAAAACCAACTCTTTGGTCACGCGATTCTTGTACTAGAGACCTCCGAAATAATTTTGAAAGGAACTTATTTACTCATAACATTACATTTGCAACACTACAGCAAGGCTGTAAGTTTCTAGTTAGTCTACTTTGCTACATTCTTAACTTGTCTTTGTCAACCAGAGTTTATCCGACACAGTGGAAGCTGACAAGGGTGAGACCGATTTCTAAAGGAGCTAACAAAGCATTAATTACAGACCAATTTCAATATTATCGTCATCGGCGAAAGTTTTTGAACGCATACCACACAATAAAATTTGAAGGGCAGGTTGAAAATCACCTATGCAACGAACAACACGGCCTTGACCTCTCCCGTCTTATGCTTGTTTAGACCGGAGAGGTCAAGTAGACGTTCTTTGACTAGGTGTTTACGAATCGGAGCCATATAGCACTCGATTCGGGGTTAGCCAGGGGTCGAAACTTGGACTGCTTCTTTTTAATCTGATGATCAATGATATACCATCTGCCACTAAGCACAGTAAATGTATGCTGTATGCCGATGACTTGAAATTGGTCACAGAAATAAAGTCCGTGGACGACTCTCTGAACCTTCAACGTGACGTCGACGCAATTTATGAAGCGTGGCAAACGCGATGGAGTTTAACACGGCTAAGTGTTATGTAATGATGTTTGGTCGCATGTGGCACCCAATTCAATTTCTATATAATCTAAATGGTGTAAATCCTAAATCCTATCACTAGACCTACAACTGTTAAAGACTTGGGTGTCACATTTAACTCCGAGCTAACATTCCATGTGCATATCACATCCACAGCCAAGGAATCCTTCCGTAGGCTGGGCTTTATGTTGACGAACGTCCGTGATTTTAGAAGCATAAAGCTTTTATTCTGCACGCTCGTACGGAGTAAGCTAGAGACTAGCTCATGTGTGTGGCATCCATATGAAAGCACATAACTATACCCTCTTGTTGGAAAAAGTCCAAAAGGCTTTTCTTAGTTTTCTTTACAAGCACCTGTATGGATACTACCCTTACATGTACCCGACAAGGTTCCTTATGGGTTGCTTAGGCTACAACAGATTAGAAGTTAGAAGGGCGAACAACCAATTGATTACTATGTGTAAGGTTCTCCGTGGTAAAATCGATGCTCCCGATCTCCATGATGACTTGGCGAGGCTCTACGTCCCCAACAACTATTGCAGTAAAATAAAGCACCGGCTGTTCCAGGAACCTTCTTCTCGCATGGTTGCGTACGCACATTCTCCTATTGCACGTACTCTTTCTGCGCTGAATGCCCTCTTGAATGAGAACCCTGAATGTGATGTGTTTGCGGACGGATAGAAGGTGATTCTATCTGAATGTTTGAGGTTCTGTGAGAAGTCTGTTTGAGTGTGTAGATGCTTACTTTACTACCAGTTAATATTTTTATTTTGTATTATAATTTAAAGTTTTGATTATTGTTCTTTTTTTAATTAGTGTTATTGTCATGATCGTACTATACTAATTAATTAATAAATAAATAAATTTGAACATATTGAGAAACACAGATTTCCAATAGGGATTTCCGAACCGACAGTTGATGGCGGCCATATTATTATACTACACCTATCAAATTGGCTGTCATTTGTTTAGTCTGTTTAGCAAAATCACCATGACCATCATCAAAATCACCATGGACGGAAAATTGTTTCAGTTCGGGCAACGTTATTATTTTGTCGATGAAGACGACTTTGATAAATTTAGAGAATCTTCATCAGTCGGTCCGTTTTCTTCCATCATTCACGTTTGCGATTCGCATTCAATTCAGTGTCGGTACCTAAATAGGTGCCTTAATACGACAGAATAATACGGGTTTGTCACCCGTGTTTTTAAAATGTTTCGAGTCAATTAGTAGGCATTTTTTTTTGTATTGTTTTGTAGGTTTAATTAAAGAAATTAATAGAAATATTATTGTATTTTGTATTTTTATGTACCTATTAGATTATTAGACTAAATAAAGGTAACTTTTTGTACACCGCCTACTTTTTGTTTTTTGCCTATCCTGTCCATCCAAAGGTTGCCTGGAAGAGATCGCTTTTAGCGATAAGACCGCCCATCGTACAACTGTATTGCTAATCATTATTTTGTGTGTTCTGTTTTTGTACAATAAAGTGTTTATCTATCTATGTATCTATCTACTTTTCAAAAGTATAGGGAAAAATAAAATAAAGCGGTCGGTCCTGGCTTTTCAAAGGTTGTTAGGTGAATTCTGTCACCTGAAATAGTCAGGCGACAGAATTATTAGGCGCAGACTTATACAAAAATATTTTTGCCTATATCCCACCTCATGACCTCGGCACATCTGGTCCTTCTCTGCCTTTTGCGCTGTGAGTTGAGGGTTCTTCCCAGGACAAGCATTTGTGTGATGAACATAGGTTTTTGTTCTGTGTCTGAGAACGTTATAAAGTATCATAATTATGTATAATATATAAGTATTCTATCCGTCACCATAATAAAAGCTATACTATAGCTTGGGGCTAGATGGTGTTGTGTGCGTTGTCCACCAACCTTTTTTTTAATGTATTTCTTCTACTCTACCCTATCATTCATCATCTCCGTTCACTCCTTTCTTTCTTATGTTAGAAGTAGGTATTTGGTAGACTTATCTAAATACTTGTATTAAGGCGACTTCCTGATCAAATGATTTTTACGCGTATTCACTGCGCTCAAATAGCGATTTTTTTTATCAGCAACATTCAAATAAGTAATTCTAAAGAAAGTTTAACGTGTAATGATTTAATTAGCTTAGTCTCCGCCTATTAGAGTAAGCTGCATATTAAAACGACGTCAACTTTAGGAGAAGACTTGAATAATTTAGACATTTTATAATAAAATTTAAAAACAGTTTTAAACGTGGAAGTGGGAGGCAAAATATTTAAAATACATACCATATTATCAACTATTATTAATTCAGAAAACGAGCAGATAGCCGATAGATAGTAGTAAAAACTATTTTTTCTATACAAAAGTTAATTTGGCGAGAACACCGTCTTAACGTGTCAGCCCTACAGAGCAGTATTTCTTGAAGAGGCTTAAGACAATGGCCATGTTTATTCTTTATCGCAGTCGTGGGAAATTTACGCCAGGGTTGATAATTAAAATATTCCCGTTTATGTTCGCTTAGCCGTTTCGCGAACCGCTTTAATTAAACCAATCTAAATCTGCATTTTGGTGGAAACTCTGATGATATTGCAGCATTCAATTTTCGGTAGGAAATGATTTTTACTGCAGCTTTTTCATTCGGAGATCTTCCATTGCACGTTAAGTGATTCCGACTTTTACAAGTCACCTACTATTACCTACTGTTTTTTTGAAGTGATAACTTCTTAAGGGAGGGTAAACCGCTTCGTTGTGTAACGCGTTACGGCACAAGTCTGTCTTCCCTTTTTCTCACTCATATGGCAGCGGTAGGCAGGCTCCTTCTCTCACTCTAACCCGCAGCGCTAGTCAGATTATAAACTAATCTGTTATCGTTTCTGTTGGGCGTTCCGAGACACATATATATATATTTTTTATGTTTCTGTTTGACTTTATCTACAATGTTATATTTGTTGCGTCTAGTGTTTTGTGTTCTCTGTGTACATGTTGTCAAATAAACAATTTATATTCTATTAAGTTGTTACTTAGACCATAACGAAGGCCTTTGATTGGCCGTCATCAGAGTTTGTAGCGACCAGTCTCGGCTTCGCACGGGTGCTTCTACCCATCCGTGTTTTTATTTACAAATTTAAACAAAAATTATTGTGACGTTTTTTTGTAGAAAATTGTTTGTATGTGTCATGTTAGTCGTGAATAGCATCATTTCCATAATATTTTGTACTTTTTTTTGTATATTAAGTAATTTTTTGTTCACCGCCGTCGTTCTGTTTTTGTCCATCCAAAGGCTGCCTGGAAGAGATAGCTTTTAGCGATAAGGCCGCCAATTGTACAATAGTTTTTATACATTTAGTAGTTTTTATATTGTACATTTTATAGGAAAAATGTATATACCTTGAGTTACACTGTTGTCGTCTATTCGTGGTTTTTAAAGTAGCTTTTTAAAGGTCAACGTGTTTTTAAAATAGGTTAAGTAGTTTTTAAGCTAATCCATTACAAACAAACATCTTTTTTCTTTATAATATTATTTGTTGAAAATTTGTAAAATCTATATTATTATATATAAAAGACGATGTATGTATGTTCCCTATCAACTCCGAAACGGCTAGACCGATTTCGATGAAATTTTTAGGAAATCTTCAGATTGGCCTAGCGGATAATCCTGTGAAGTTTGTGAGCGATCGGATAAACAGACTTAGAGACTAAACATATTTTTATAGCATCAATCAATTTTGATAGGATATACATTGTATCTTAGGAACGGACATAGGCTACTTTTTATGTATGTAATATTTATTTTATTTTATTTTCTTAGGAAAACAAACAGTCTCTTAATACTACAACTATGAACTAAATCGATAACTAAAGACCAATTAATAGTTTTCGCATATTGAGTCTAAAGCTTGCTTAGAAAAAAACCAAAATATGACTTAAACAAAAAAGAAAGATAATGAAAATTAAAATTAAAATGAAAATGTTTGCATCTAAATAAAATAATATAACAGATAAAGAGAATATAACAAAATTATCGTAAAAAGAGTTAAGGACACATGCTAAACCAGCGTTCCGCTAAGACATTTTTAGACAAGACTATGCGTGCGAAGCCGCGGACAGAAACTACTTAAAAATTAAATTGAAAATTGAAAGTGAAGTGAAGAAGTGAGTTCAGTAAAGCCAAGTTTTAATGTGATATATTTTTCTTTTTAAAATGCGTGCACAAAATTGCGAACGGGACACCTATTTATAAGTACTACATAGTGGTCGCTTATAGGTCGAAACTCAAATTTTTTTTAGCATAAGTTTAAAAAATATTTGCGTTCTGCACTACTTCTCTACATAAACTATAAGTGTGCGAAATGTCATACTCCTCCGTTCGTGCAATTTGCGTAAAAAGGGGTACAAAGTTTATGCTACACGTATTAATATATAGATACACAAAACAAAGCATTACTTCTACATAAGTTACATACAAAAGCCTTACCTTACATTGGGAAGTCTTCTTTGTGCTTCTAATTGCCGATGTGAAGGCTCGAAGCTATTGTATTGAGTCTTTAGATGTGTGTAATTACCCCTTTCAAACCCCTTTTAATTATCGTCTCTTTTGTACCAAGCATCTAGGAGACTTATATCGGCAAATTATCTAAATTTAACCTTATCATAGTAGAAATAGAGTTTTAAATTGGGAGCTTACGATACATGTGGCTTTTTTCTTAGGCATAATTCAATCTCCCACGGAAATGAGAGGACTAGAATTACTAGGGTGATAATTGACTGGCCCTTCCGCAGTTAGTAGTAGCTCTGCCTTCTGCACTATAGGTTGGGGGTTTGATTTCCTCGCAGGACAACATTTATGTGAAGAACATAGCTGTTTCTCTATCTATTGTTATAAAGTAAAATATGTATGTATTTATAATATAATAATATGTATACATATAAGCATTATATCAGTCACCTAGTCACCAAGTTACAAGTCTACAAACACAACACCATCTAGTTTGTGCTAGATGGTGTTGTGTACATCCAACAACAAATAAATAAATAATGCCGAACATTTAACTCAGCGTCATCTAGCCCTAAAGAAAGCAGAGCTTGTGTTATGGGTACACGACTAATATACTACTTATATACATATATTTTTTTTAAGATTCCAAAAATGTTTAATTTAGATTCCTACAAATGTTCTAATAAGATATGTTTAATAAATTTTTCTTGTACGATTTCTTAAAAAATCTTGCAAGTTTCCATAAATATGTATATCTTTAATTTTCTAACTAGATTAATATAAATATTCGAACTAAATTGCCAAAGATAAACTACTACAAATAACGTTGGCAAACGAATAATTAGTATTTTTTTTGGCAAACGAATAATTCTGATTTGTCCGAACCAAAGACAAAACAACGACAAAATTTACTGTTTCTCTGTAAAACTAGAAGAATTTTGATGTTGTGTACTCGTTTACGAAGAATTTCACGCACTATCAAAGGCAGGAGCACGTTGACACACTACAAATGAAGCTTTTACAATTAAGGTGGGTACACACGGATAGGCACGGCGCATTTGCCGGTGTCACGTGCCGACCGACTCGCACTTAATTTCGGGAGAGGGTGGGGGGTGTGGTTTAAATTACACCCGGCGCCGTATTCGGAAACTTTTGAAGATTGATTTACGCGATTATTGTAATATATCTAATCTCTATGTTGTAGTGTGTTTGTTACACGTTTTATCGTTTAAACAAAGGATCGAACTAAACCGAGACTGGATTGTGTGGATTGTCTACACATATAAAGAACCAATAGAAAATAAAATTCAATAGATCGATCTTATGATTTTACAAGTGAAAACTTCTTTAGACGCGTTCCATGATTTTTGTTCACCCAAAAAGTGCTCATTTTTGGGTGAACAAAAATCATGGAACTCACGTCATCGTCACCGAACGCTTTCTATGAGCTATATGTGTATACTGAATATGTGTACTTTTTGGGTGAACATAAAGCGTGAAACTTGCGTCATCGTCACCGAACGCTTTCCATGAGCTACAATATAACAATATTAGATTATTATAATCGACTTATTATTGGTTTTTAAAGAAGTGCTTATTATCAAGGATTAAGGTTTAAATTGGTCAAAAACACTCCTTTACAGAGCAAAAATAATTCAAAAATGTATTATTTATTAATTAATCTAATTGCTTGACGATACAATTCACAAGCTACTTAGTTTTCACTTCTATCGGCAGTCCCCAAAGACTGCCCCGCATTTTAGTTTTTTTTAGCAATCTAAATTGTTAATTTTGTATGGAAATTGTGACTTCAAATGGCGTTCGTGGCGGAGATATCGTTTGACAATCAATCCAATCAATTTTAGATGGCACAAAGTTCTTCTTCTTCTTTGTTAATGGCCTGTGACATACTTATGTCAATTCTGCCAATGTCAAGTGTTTATAGTCAGTTTGTTTGTTATTAGTCTTAGTCGATGGTCAATTGTCAATTCTAGACGTCACGCGGAATGGCGTCTACAATTTTCTTGGGATTCCTCGTCATTCAAATCACAATACACATATAATTCAATTATCCATACCCGTCCTGTAGTCACAATTTATTCATTAAAATTCCGCCAAGATTACTGAATAAAACATGCAATAAAACTGGTAAAAAATATTACATTAGCAGAGCTATGTTACTCCATGAAATGATAGACGAAGAATCTGGCACAAAGTTCACCGAAGTCACGGCCTACGTCTCTAAATTTCTGTCAAAAGTTAATCACTGTTTTTAATAGTGTTTTACGTTTTAGTGTGTTGTGTTTTACCTTTTTTAAGTGAATAAATAGTGACAGGGCGAATCTTAAGAAGTATTTAATCAGTTTTCAAGTTGAGAGGCGTTTATAAGTAAGACCGTATATATATATAACTAGGAAAAATTACAAAGGATAATCGCATAATAGCATAAAAGGTTTTCACGGTTTGACCATGATCCCGAGTGCATTTTTTTTGAGAACCTTTCTTAGCGAGCATCTACGGTCCTAGAGGAAGCTGCATATCAAATTTCATTCTAATCTGTTTGGTGGTTTCTGAGATTTTATGATGAATGAGTGAGTGCGTGGTATTTGACAAATATATAGTAGATTGACGCCTTAGTTTCGTAGATACTCGGAAATGGCTCAACTGAATTGTATTATTTTCATTTTCTTCGCCTTAATGAGCTGGACGGCTTTTTAGCACTCATACTCATGCTCAATATGTAGATACTTGAATACTTAACTAAAAAGTTGTTTTAGTTAAGTTTTTTTTTCTGTATGTGCCATACAAACAATTCATTCATTTAATACTGGTGTTGTTTTTATTCAAATCAATTTTAGGTGATATGAAGTATGAAGTCATCTAATATTTTATGAAAAACTCCTTATTCGTGTGTACTACTTACACTTTACTATTATTATAGTACAGGGTAATAATAACTCTCTGTCCGAGTTTCTCCTATCTTAAATTATAACGATAGTGACTCTACGTGTCGACTGAATAAATCATTAAAATAAGTCGGAATACAGCCATCAGACGGCACTATTTCGACAGCAGTTTCTGAAACTCGGCTGTTTATTCGCGATCTAACCGTACCACAGATTAGACATAGTTGCTACTGTTTTCCAACCGTGCCACAGATGTAATTGAAGTTACACGGATTTTCTAGGAAATACTAATTTTGTATAGTTCTGTTGGCTCTACGGATAAGCTAACAGTATTTGAGACTGTCCAGTTCAATTTTGCTTCCAAGAATAACACGGTTGAGAGATCTTGTGTTTGCCTTTTGACCCTGTCATGAATTCGAATCCGATCGTACAGAAATGGTTTTGGTTTGAAAAAAATATTTGCGCTATGTTTCTAAATGGTGAAAGAAATCAACGTGAGGAAACCGGCAAGGAATAAATTTTGCATGTTTGATAATTTAACTAAGAATTACTTTTTGAAAACTAAAAAGACAACCGACTTCATGCTTAAAAAAGCAAAAAATATAAATTTTCATTCCTCAAAGTGAATGACATATTTTTTTCAGTCTTTTTTTATTTAAAAACCTAACTACTAAACAGATTTTTATGAAATGTATAAGGGACCAATCGGGAAGTATATATTTTCACATGAAAACCATTTTTTTTAACTCTGTTCATAAATGACTGAGTTATGAGTTAACAAACATTTCAAAAAACAGTCGAATTGAGAACCTCCTCCTTTTTGAAGTCGGTTAATTAGCTCAGCTTATCCATGGCTGTTTATTTCTATAAATTAAAATGTGTTTAATGGTTCATCTTGTAATTTAGAAAGACATACCTTCTGTTTAATATACTGGTGGTCGCCCACTGGTCGAAATTCGACCCTAATTAAGTAATACTTAATTCATGTTTTTTTTTATATGTACATAATTTAAAAAAATATTAGAATTCTGCATTTCTTCTCTATACGAACTATAAGTGTGCGAAATTGCTTACTCCTCCGTCCGCACAATTTTCATCAAAAGGGGTACAAAGTTTTTGCTTCACGTATTAATATATATATGAGGGAAAACACAATACACACACCAGTTGTGATGGCTATTAACATTGATTTATGGTTCAACGTCTATTTTACTAAGTTTTTACTGTCGTCGCGTGGAAATAGGACATTCGATATTTGTTTAGAATTATAAATAAGTTGCTTTACCTACTATCCTATAATCACATAATTAGTCAGCGTGGCGTTTAAATATAGTTTATCCTGGGAGCCTACTCTTGAAAAAGATTAACGATATATCGGGTCAATAATGGCGCAAAACCATACATCGTTTCGTCTTTTTTGAGAAATAGAACGATATACATTACTTTTGACAATCGATATCGTAATCCTTCACGACAGACGATTCGATAGCTTGAATTTGACAACGAAATAACTGACCATTAATTCGATGTGCATTTCAACGACTATCGTTTCGATATATCGAAGTCGAATCTCAGAGAAGATGCCTTGGTCTGATGGGCCTGAAACGGAAAAATACACAGTAATATAAAAAACATTTGAAACCTTTGAGGTATCTGAATGACCGTTGAAAACGATATAGATAGCTCAACTGATCCAGATCACTGCCAAAGGGCAGCGTTCCCAAGACACTGGCGGCATTGCCACATTAAATGGCAATGCTAATACGCTGAGCCAGATAGCAGCCAGCTCTGTGGTCAAAATGTATCTACCAGACACCGTGAAATAATTATGAAAACGCGGTGGGCTCCTGTTCCCCACGGGCCCAGGGTCTCGACATATAATATAAAATACATGTGAAAAAGTTGAGGTATCTGAAGGACCGTTGAAAACTATCTATAGATAGCTAAATTGATCCAGATCACTGGTGGCATTGTTACATTAAATGACAATTGTAATACACTGGGCCAGATAGGAGCTAGCTTTTGGATCACGCGGTTTCTACTAGACTCAGTGAAATATTGACATTGATATATCATTTTTAGGAAATCAATCATTCTAAATAAATAAACTACTAAATTATTTTAATACGTCTTGCGAAGCTAAAATTGCCCTCTTAAGTATTTTATTTTGCTATGTTTATTTCCGGTTATATTAGTAATTTAATCTTTTTATTTAAATAGAGCTAGAGTTATTGACTCGGGTGTAAATAATTGGAATAAAAGCTATGTGTTTCTTTGTGGTTCGAGCAAAAATAATCCGTATTATTAATTTATGAGATTTTTATCTAAAATAACAAATTATATTGACGTATATTGACAAACGAAAATATACGACTTTATGACGTCCTTATGATAAACAATCTAAACACTTGTATGACAAAATTGACATCATTATGATACATACCATTAACGAGGAAGAAGAAGAAGTATCCTCTACTATTCTTACAGATCAAAACGAGTATTAGAGTTGAGTTCGCATACTGATTTTAAGCCTGATAGCATAGAACCAGTATTAATACGTTCTATGAACGACTTTGATGGGGAAATCAAAGCGATAACAAAAAGTGGCTGTTCTGTATGTAGTTGTTCTATCTGTCTGTAGTTCAACCTTACGTTAAATAAATATCACCCTTCATGACATCGGCTTATCGGTCATTTCCATAATGCACGCGCTCCTCTATAATGCATGGCTGGTCCAATGGACATCGTATTAATTAGCAGCATACAACGTTTCATTATTGATTTTTAGCATTAAATACGCGAGCGTTTTGGCTGGCAGGGCGCCTGATTTATGAAGCTTTGGATTGCTTTGGGATGGTGAATTTTTGGAAGTTTTGGGTCGAAGCTTTTTTGATTATTTGTTAATCAGGGATAACTTAACTTAGTTTAGATTGTTTGAATGCGATCTAATTCGCCTCTTAACATGATAATACCTAAACATTAAATATATGGACAAATGTTTAGTCCTATTCCGTCAATCTATTCCCAATGAGTTAGACACGATGCAGACGCATGCACCTTTCTCGTGCATTAAGCGTTAGTAAAAGGTAAGCGTACATAATCCACACATGCAACCTCAAACTGAAATGATTTATACTTATGCGTGCATGCGTCTGCATCGTGTCTAACTCATTGGGAATAGATTGGCGGAATAGAACTAAATATTTTTCCATCTATTTAATGTTTTGTAATGGATTTCCGCAAGGTCACGCCTGAATCAATTATCTATGATAATTGATTCAGGCGTCTGACTGAGTCTGGCGAATTGAATCAATCAAGGCGTAATACCTGTTATTTTTTAGACAATCGTGAGAAAGACACACTAGAACAATCAAAACGCATGTATAGGTTAATTTACCCACATGAGACATTGCTCGTGATTCTGTAGTTTTATCGGACGAGCTAAAATTTTCTAAAATATGAACGACTTTGACGAAAAGTCAAAGTCCAAATTCAAGTAACAGTTTTAAATTACAGTTTTTAAATTGCAAACTACATAAAAAAGCTAAAACACGCCAATTATATGTAAATTTTGTTAATTTTAGAAGTATCATTTAAAAAGTTACTCTAATTCAGACTTTGGTGTAAACAAAATAAGATCGTTCGTATTTTTTCCAGCGTCATATGAGTAGTCGTGGATCATTGCAATTTGTGTCCTATATAATTGACTTAAATGTTACTTCAGAACTCTTCTCTCAATTATTATAGGAACCTATAAAAGTCTTATGATATTTTTTTAACATTTCTTTCTACTAGATAAGTCCAGTTAAATTATAAGCAGACTGCAACACCAAACGTGTTTTAAAATTGTAGGCGATACTTTTAATGAAATTTTTCCATGAAATTTTACGTTAAAACTACAATAATGAGATAAATGGATAATGGTTTTTAATGCTCGTACTTACGGTATGATTTGCTTTGACATAATTTTAATTACAGAGAATAAATTATGCTGGGCCTGTGAACGCTCAGTGGACCGAAAGAAATAATTATGTTAATGTTTGATGACGCTATAAGGTACCTGCGAACGTGTATATTGATATTCTATTGGTAATATGTTGGTCACGTACTCCACATTATCCAATTTAAATGTAAAAGTTACCTACTAACACTTTTAAACTAGTCTATCTGACCCAGCGCATTAGCATGCTAATACGTTGAATGACAATGCTAATATGCCGCCAGTGTCTTGGGGAAGTGTCGTGTCTGATCTGGTTCATTTTAGCTATCTAAAGATCGTTTTAAACGGTTCTTAGATAGTTTAACTATTTCACATGTATTTTATATTATTTTGTTTTTTCTGTAATTATTTCTGTATATAACATCGATTATTTATAAAAAATTTAATACATATAAATGTAACTTACTAACAGTTTGAAAATATTTCGTATGTACTATTTTGATAAACACGGGTTTTACTCGCGTATTTAAAATGTATAATTTGAAACTAGTCTATAAAATCTTTAATACTTCATATTTTAATATAATGTTTGATGTTTGTACTGAATTGAATTGAATTACAATTATTATTGTTTGTAAACTCAGATAGACTATTTTGAATTTTAAGATATGTATCTATTGTATAAACGGTAAATAAAAAAAAATGCTCGGTCCTTTACATTCTAATCAAAGAATAGAGATGGCAACAGATTTTAACAGAACATTAGCTAATGCGTGTTTAAAAGATACACCCAATATGTATGCTAGTTATATACAGACCAACACCTTATCTCCCTACAAACATGTATGTGAATTTGTGCTCGACGTAGCGTGTAATTATTGATTGTTGAAATTAATTGCCAACATCGCCCGATAAAAGGAATATAAATTTTATGCAACGGGCTCATTTATTTAGAGTATTAACGTAATTCCGCAATAAAATAGTTAGGTAATTCGGGTAAGTATAAAAGTGTTTCAATAAAGTTCCCACAAAACCCAAACTAGCACTGAATACAATTTGAGAAGACTCAAATACTATTTCTTTAATTAACTCAACAGGACAGACAGGAAAACGAAGCGTAAGACGACCCCCCACCCGATGGACTGACGACATTGTAAAGATCGCAGGAAGTCGGTGGATGGAGAGGGCTCAAAATCGTTCTTTCTGGAAATCTATTGGGGAGGCGTATGTTCAGCAGTGGACTTCATAAAGGCTGATATGTTGATAATGATGATGAATAAACTCAAATATCGTTAAGACGCGCGGCCGTGTAATTTCAGTCACAAGCTCGTACCACTTTAAGTACCAGCTAGTATTTCTTACAAGCTCGTGCCACTCGTATTTCTAATGAGTCCCAGGTAGTATTTCTTACTAGTTATCTGAATGTTTCCGTCTCTACTCCTTTGATACCCATTTCATAGGAACCTTGATACATTCATGTATCTACTATTTATGAGACTATGTCAAATCTAAATCGTAAACGAACGAAAATTGTTTGCTTACTGCGCATGTTGTGTTTACCTGTAATTGGTTTCACGTGTAGCTTAAGACAAATTGTTATGTTACATATATTATTCATGTGTAAATCTACTAAACTAGTGACTCTGTGAGCTGTAGACCTCGCGAACATTTTTCGAAATGACTGAAATATAACCTTTTTTACGTTTTCAACCCCAATAGCTCCGCCATTTTGAAAAAATTCCAAAAACTGAAATTCTATATATTTATAGAACCTGCTTACAAAATTTCACGAGAATCGGTTGAGAAATGCGACCTGTAGAGGAGAACATCCGGACAGACGCCGGCCGGACGCCGTTCGGACAGACAAACGAAAGCATTTTTGCCTAAGCTGAAACGGAGACACTCGCTCGGTCAATAAATAAATAAACACCCAAACACAGAACAAACATCTATGTTCATCACGCAAATGTTTGTCCTAGGAGAAGAGGATGAAGAGACTGTTCTCAGATCGTGTAGTGATGATAGAAAATGTATTTTAATTTGGCATAATGAGCATGTCATGATAGAATCACTACAATTATGTGGTACCCTTAACAAAATATAATTTTACAAGTACAGCGCTAATCCCCATCAATTACATCGCAATTTTAAACCTCATTATAGTGAAATGGGTAAATCGATTTTTCCCCCTGCGCTCGGCCAACGCATATATTATCGCAATGGTAATGTGACAAGCTTTATTGGAATGTTTTGGACAGTTGAGTAGAACAAGTCAAATGAAATTATTGCTGGACTATAACTTATATTATATAAGTTACGCTGAAATCCTAGAATATCTCCATACTGGATCTCTCAGAATAGGCTCAAGCCGATGAGCCTGTCTAAGGCGCTGGGCAAACGCAGACACTTTTTGCCGACACGGCACACCATCACTAGGAACCAAAGTAGCTGTGTCTTGTGGCGGTGATCGGAAAGAGTCGCCCGTTGCTACTACTGGCCACTGTTACAATTCGTTGCTTGTTTTCCGTCAGTACAATTGTAAGGAAATTTGTTAATGCTGCTTGTGACGACTGTTAGTTTCCAGTTGCCGACACCGAACACTTTTTGATCGTCAATGAGTATGTATTAAGTGGAAGCAAATAGACACAAACAATTCAAAATTCAAAATTCAAAATAACTTTATTCATTACAATCACAAGGACCACTTTGAATCGTCTTCTTACATGCTAGTGAATCTAGGTGCCGGTTCCTCCAAACCCCAGTTCAAGAAGAATCCGGCAAGAAACTTGTCTGGTCTTAACACTTTTTTGTATGATCCTTGACAATTTTGTTACGGATGCCGAGTCGAGTTGGAGCAGATTCATCCCAAGCTTTTTTGTCTTCTAAATAATCAGATATTTTATAATATGCTTTAATAGACAGTTTATGTTTAATTACGTTTTTAAATTTGCCAATCGACAAATCTAACACGTCGCTTGGGACCTTGTTATAGAAGCGTACACATTGCCCTATAAAAGACTTATTAACTTTAGCGAGCCTAACAGTGGGAACAGCGAGTTTATCTTTATTTCTAGTGTTAATACTATGATTATCGCAATTTTTTTTGAATAAATGAACATTTTTGTGCACATACATTAAATTTTCGTATATATACTGACAAGGCACTGTCATAATATTAATTTCTTTAAACTTATCTCTATGTGATTCTCTGGGGCCCATGTTATAAATTGCACGAACAGCCCTCTTCTGCAACACAAATATGGTGTTAATATCAGCAGCACTCCCCCACAACAAAATGCCATAAGACATAATGCTATGAAAGTAGCTGAAGTAAACGAGTCTAGCGGTATCTACGTCGGTAAAATGACGGATCTTTTTGACAGCGTATGCGGCAGAGCTGAGTCTCTTCGACAATTTATCTATGTGCGGGCCCCATTGCAGCTTATTATCTAAAGTAATGCCTAGGAACACTGTGGTGTCGACGAGATCTATCTTTTCGTTATTAATTTTTACATTAGCTTTCACCTGTTTAACGTTGGGCAGTATAAAACGAATGCATTTTGTTTTTTTCTCGTTAAGTAATAAGTTGTTTACATTAAACCATGTTACAACTTTAGAGATTGCATTGTTTACATCGTCAAGATTAGTAAGTCGTCGCTTTAATTTAAATAAAAGCGACGTGTCATCAGCAAACAGTACAATCTCGTGATCATCCTTTACAAGTTTAGGTAGATCATTTATATAAATTAAAAACAAGAATGGCCCGAGTATTGATCCTTGTGGTACACCCATTTTTACCATTGACCCCGGAGAACGCTTTCCATTTACATCTACTCGTTGTGTTCGGTCAGTTAAGTAGGATGTGAGAAGCTTAAGTGAAACTCCCTTAACACCATAGTGGTGTAGTTTGCTGATTAGAGTTTCATGGTGAACGCAATCAAAAGCTTTCGACAGATCACAAAAATACCTAAGGCATCGCGTGATTCCTCCCAGATATCAAAAATATGTGATATTAACTCAACACCGGCATCAGTCGTTGAGCGTCCCTTTGTAAAACCGAATTGTTTACTGTCTAGTAAATTGTTGGTATTAAAATGCCGTTGTAATTGGTTTAGTATAAGTTTTTCAAATATTTTACTAAATGTAGGAAGTACTGATATAGGCCTAAAGTTACTAGGATCGGAATGACTACCTGATTTGAATAGAGGTATGATCTTGCTATGTTTCATCAAATCAGGAAATACTCCACTGTCAATACATTGATTAAATATGAAAGCTAGATCTGGTGCAATAATGTCAATTAGTGGTTTTATAACACTGACAGAAATGCCCCAGAGATCAGTGGTCTTTTTTACATTAATCATTTTGAATGCCTTGATAATATCGTTTTTGTCCACATGTTCAAAGTAAAATTGTGTGACACATTCAGGTAAACTATCTTTTAACAATGATACTGCTATTACATGAGAAGAGTTTAAAGACTTTGTAGTGGAGACTGGAATATCAGTAAAAAAAGTTTCAAATGCCTTTGCTACATCTATATCTTGCTTAATTATATTATTGTTAATATTTAAATTTATTACACTATTATGAGTTTTGGATTTTCCGGTCTCACTATTAATTATTTTCCAAGCTGCTTTTATTTTATCTTGACTGTTTCTAATTTTTGAGCTTAAATACTGAGATTTAGCAAAGCGACAAACATTCTTAAAGATTCTTGAGTATTTTTTTACTTGTTCTTTAAACTCTTCACTAAAGTTATACCGTTTTTCACTGTACAATTCATACAAGGTACGCCTACTCTTATGAATACCTGCTGTTGCCCACTCACAAAATGTTGAACTGCCAGAGACCACAATAGTTTTGGATGTGAAAATGGAACTGAATACTTTATTAAATTCAGTGAAAAATGTATTGTATAAATCATTTGGATTATCATCATTATACAATAAAAAAGGCAAGTTGGTATCCAGGTTCAATCTCACTTTCTCTAAACGATCAGTGGTAACTGGTATATAAGTAATTTTTTTTTGTACATCTTTATTGTTCATTTTAGTTTCTATTTGAACTAGTTGACCGAGATGGTCAGAGTGAATATTACTAATTATATTTTTACTTATTATGTTTATATTGGTAAAGATATTATCTATGCATTTGGCCGAAGTGGCAGTTATTCTAGTTGGCTCCATAAATATAGGTTCAAGACCAAATTAATTAAATAAACTAGTTATTCTGGTACTCAATGAATATTTCTCAAGCAAATTTATATTAAAATCACCGCATACAACAATTTCTTTATTTGATTTTGTAATAGACTTATGCAAAATGTCCTCCATAATTTTCTCAAAAATATCAAATGAGGCGGTTGGTGGGCTATAAGTGCTTATAACAAGGAACCGCTCCAACTCTATGCAAGCTATCTCAATGTGTCTTTCTACAGAGTGGGCGACAATGTCTTTACGTTCTTTGAATTTTATTTGTTTATTTATTAATATTAATGACCCGCCTCTTATAGAATTTACTCTGCAGAAAGAACTACCAACTTGGTGATTCTTGAAGTTGAACATGAGCTCATGACTTTTCAGCCAATGTTCTGTTAAGCAGATTATGTCAATATTGTTTGAGTTCATGTACAAGTCTAGTTCTAATTCTTTGTTACAAATTCCTTGAATATTTTGATGCACCAAGTTAGTAAACTTAAACTTATTTACAGTATTTATTTTACAGTTTTTAGTGTTTTTGTTTGATTGATTATTTTTATAAAATATATTATTTGCATTGTCAGTGCTAGAGACATCCTCTATTGTCTTTTTATCTAATTTAAATTACTAGGAAAAAATTCCAGAGTCTGATTTGGAATGTCATGATTATGCTCAATAGAAGCATTGTGTGTACGTAATTATTAGAAGACCGATGCAGATGGCACAAATAAAGGAAGGTCTATGCTCAGCAGTGAGATAAGTCAGGCTGCATAGGATTCTTCTTTTTATCGTTATTTCAAACCAGCAGTGCTGTGAAAGAATTCTTGTTAGGTTCTACGACATGTCGATGCCGGTTATTGCACGATGTTTTCCTTCCCCATTTGAGAGAACTTGTAAAGCGCATATACGTTTTTTCGATCAGAAAAATCTACGACTGGATTCGAACCCACGATCTTACTTGATCTTGGAAGGCCACTGCCACTAGACCAACAATGCTCTCAGGATGATGAATTATGTAATATATTTATGAAACACCGATTCTGCTGTTGCATTTCTAAACAACTCGTAGAACTAACTTAAGATGTTACTGTCATTTTCTTCACTGAAATGATATATAAGGTTTTTACTCATGGATTATTTTGTCGATTGAGGCAAAAAAACTATTTCGATTCATCTAGCACGGAAATCGAGTGGCAACGAGCGGACCGCGGATCAAACTCATTCGATTGAAGATTATCTAGATGATTCGATGAATCCAAATCAGGTTGTTTTAGAAAAGTAACCAAAATTTTCTTAGGTATTTTTTAGTTATATAAGAATTACTAATTATTTTATGATTTAGTTGATATATGTTCTTAAATATTTCTAATTTTTTTAACAGTTTTCCTTACCGTAATAAATATTTTAAATAATAATAATAAATATTGCTAGACAATGCACACAATTGCATTGCTACACATTGCTTGTATTATGGTGACTAGATGACTGAATGAATACTAATATATTTTTAAATACATACTTATGATACTTTATAACACCTATGCACAGAACAAACACATAAGTTCTTCACACAAATGTTTATCCTGTGAGGGAATTGAACCCTCAACCTACAGCGCATAAGGCAGAGCTACTACCAACTGAGCTGCCAGGCCAGTCTGAAAATATAATAGATATCACAATAAATATGGTCAGCCTACAGGTAGTGGGCGCGTCCGATGTACCTACGTATATCTGGCGTATCGTATTGGCGCAAATTAATGAGGCTGGATATTTATTTGAGTTTCATTTCCAGCGAAACTTGGATGCATAATGAAATACACCAAACGCAAGGTGACGTCATAAATTATCATGTATACAGACACGCCAATCGTGCTATCCAGTGAACGAACTGCCTCATATTCCTTTGAAACGGATTGATGGTGTTTCAAATTTGAAATAATTACGTTTTAACAACTAAAAAGACAACCGACTTTATGTATATAAAAAATATCATCGATGTATATAATTTTTGATTTTATAGATTTTTTTAAAACCGCTCGACAGTTTGCGATAAAATTTAAATGGGACTACCTGGGAAGTCTTTGAAACAGAAATAAATCCAAATTGGTTTAGACGTCTTTGAGTAATCGGTGAACGTGTATAAAAAAAAGGTTCCAACGAATTAAGAAAAAACAAATCTCAAATTCATTACCAATAAGCATCGATCAAAGAGTATATTTGATCGAAGCCAATAAGTATAGAATAGATACTTTGTTTGACATTTTATAAAGTAACATTGCATTTATTTCGTTCTCTCGTATTATTTCATGATTTATTAGGAAATCATAACGGAATTTCAATCAATATTGTGACTTAGCACAAGTGAAGACAATGAATTTATAATTATAAATTAGAGAACCCGAGATAATACTAGACGGTCATTCCACGATGACGTTTAGAGTAAACAAATGAGAATTGACTGCTACTTTGTGAAAAGAATGCATGGCCTCATGTCGCTCTGCCCTCAGACAGTTAACCGACACACTTGAAATGTATAAAGTCTGTTGTATTACTATTTCGTAGTTAATGTAATTATAAGATGGATCATGCAAAAAAGCGCTAGGACCAGGACGAGTTTCTTGGCAGTTCTTCTCGGGCATGGGTTAGGATGAATTGGCACCCAAATTCACCTAGTATGTAAGACGTTTGAAAGTGATCCTTGTGATTGTATTGAATAAAGTATCTTTTAACTTTAACTTTGACGTTATTTTTAACCGACTTTAAAAAAAAGGAGGTGGTTCTCAATTCGTCCCATATTTTTTTTAGTATGTTGACCGATTACTCAAAGACGCCTGAACCGATATTGAAAATGCTTTATATGTATCAAAGGGTGTACTTCCCAGGAGGTAATTTTATCGAAATCGATCAAGTGGTTTTTAAAAAATCTAAAAATTGTACATTTTTATGATATTTTTTATGTACCATCACGTTCCTTTCTGCCTTTCCAGTTTGAAACTATTTTGCCTTGCGTTGGTTTTGGGTTACAGGCCACACCTTCTTTTCTTTGTTGTCTTTCTTTTCTTTTGTTGTCTTTCTTTTCTTTGTTGTTTGACCAATAGAGTCCGGGCAGTCAACATCTGCTCAACATATTTTTTTGTAATGGTTCTTTTTAATGACTTTTTCCATTGCAAAGTCATCAATAAAATATTGTTAAAATAAGTCATAAAAATACTATCAAATTACAAATACAAATTATCTGTTGAACACTAACTACTACAACTAATTAATCATTTGCCTACCTTTTTAGTTAACAAATATACAAAGAATCAGAATCTAAACGTTATTATTTAATCATTGATAAAAATGCCAAAACTAAACAGATGTTAACCTATTGATGATGATGTCAGATGTCTTGGATCAGTCAAAATAAGAAAACAAAAGAAAGAGGTTTTAGTACTTAGACCCACGAAATACGTAGCTCCTATTGGTCTTTAAAAACAAAAGAAATCGAGCAAGCCACCCCCGGCAACCCGTCACTTCACAGAAAAATCATCCTAGTGGTGTAAAGGCAGAAAGGAACGCGATAGTACCTAAGTCTGAATTTCAAGAAGTCTGATTTATTTTTAGTTTTTAAAACGTAATTATAATAAAATCACTTGAACAAATTTTCGTCAACACTGACATGTCAATAAAGGAATAGAACCATAGCTCCCGGGTTCTTTCGCTAGTTTTATTGTAGTACCTATTTATATACTAGTATTTTATATAGCACGATTTCAAAACTTCAGAAAATAAATATATATAATTCAGTTATTAGAAATGGTGTTTTAAAAAAAACAGTTTGTTTATTGTAAATTTTCTTTATTTTGAAATAAGTTTTGCTAAGTAACAAAGAATAACAAGAACACGAAATTGAATAGATAACGTTAATTTAAAAATAATAGTTAAACATATTTTATTGCACTCGTTATTTATAATGTTTACTTTAAATTTATTTGATCTTATTTTAAAATAAAGAATAAGTTTCTTTTAGGACCATTTTTTTTTCAAATATCATAAATCCAAATCCTTTTCAAAAAGTACACAATAAACGTATTAATATAATAATATATCAACAAAGTATGAACAGAAAAGATGAACATTAAAAGAAATTAATATTTTTAAAAATCAGTTTTTTAAATAAGGCTTTGAATATTTCATTTATATGACAATATCTATGATATCTACAAATGGACAGACTTGACATATTTCAACAAATAATTACATCTTAGTATACATCTACTCAACTTGATTGCACATCTACTTTACAACAGACTATTCACAGTTTATATATACAAAAAAAAAGTTACATTACGAATTTCTAATTCAGTTTATTAAATTAAATAACTACATACAAGTTTAGTAAATTAAATTTCCTTAATTTTGGAAACAATCAAAATATGTAACATCGGAAAACCATTTCTATATAATTTATTTTTATCACTGTACCTACCTATCTAATTAAGTAGGTAATTCTTTTGTTTGTATTTTACAGATAAAAAAAACTTACATTTTATTTTCCTATGAAAAAAATCGTATAGTTTCAGGACGGGAGTTAACATCGAAAACCATCAATCTAAAATCTTATATTACAGATAGCTACAACAATATCTTTGAGTTTCGTTTCGTTGCATCCAAATAACCTAACACGGATACCAGTCATTTCTTGAAAAAATCTACAATTAATCGTATCACTATTTTGTTCAAATTGCACACAGTCCATCCACTAAAAATGTTTTGTCGTCTAGCGAAGAATGAAACACTGTATTGATTTTAGTAGGGCCGCCACACTGTGTTACTATCGGGTTGAGGGTTACCTCTCTGTCCTAGACTATTCACTCTGCCATCCTCGCCTCTATTCGCAGCCGCGGCACAAGAACTACCGCCACCCAACAAAAGTTCCTGCCCATGATTCACATGCTGTCTGTGATTGTTTGTTGTCGACGAAATCTGATCCATCATAGTTTGCAATTCGTTGTGGTGATTCTGCGTCGAGTGAATGGAGTTCGAATGTAAAGGATGGAAATTGTGCGTTTGATTCGCGGCGGTATACAACTGGCTGTATAACAAACTTGCTGGTAACACTGGGTACAGAGAGTTATTGCAGTTACTGCTTCCGTACGTGGAATTTTGTGATCCCATAAGCGAAGGGAAGTTTGAGCTGTTTGTGTGATTATGCCCGATATTGGTTGTCGTGTTTGAGGTTAGTAGATCGTCTTGTACAGGAGATTCGGGCTGTGAACTGTTGTCGCTGAGTGATCTTGGTCCAGTGGAGAGGCTGTAGTCTGTGTTGTTATTGTAGCGAGGTAGTAGAGTCCCGTGGTGAGAGGGAGAGGAAACTAGACCTGACAACTGCTGGTCTAAGTCCACTCCTGTCGTGTCAGGAAGAACTGCAGAACAGAAAAAGTTACATTAGTATTTAAGTACCTACTTTAATGTTTTAGAAAGTATGTGTTATAGTAAATAATGATAATAATAATAAAGTACCTGGGTGACCGAGCTTTGTTCGGTATAAAACACGGATAAAACGACGTTTTCTAAAAATGTAACCTAGCTAGATCGATTTATCACCCCCGAAACCCCCATACTAAATTTCATGAAAATCGTTGGAGACTTTTCCGAGATTCAGATTATACTCGTATATATACATATATACAAGAATTGCTCGTTTTAGGGTATTATAGATAATGCTAGACATTTTACACATTATCATCTAGCCCTAAAATATCAGATGAGTGATATACTACTTATATCCTTTTTTTTGTAAATACACATTATATAGGAACATCCAAAACCGAGACATATTAAAAAATCATGGAAACATTGTCGCGCGGCGGGAATCGACTCCGTAATCTTCTGCGTTGCGTCACAAAATTGTGAAATCGGTATAACATTGATTTGATTGTAGTGGACGAGTTGGCTGACTAGGTATATCAAGCTGACTCAGCGTCATAATTTATGTTGCGTAGTATCTACATAGGTATACAAAACCCATTGTATTTCCGTCGGCTATTTAAAATCTATACAACGTTTTAGTGTTATTTTAATATGGCTATATATTACGCTTACGGCCGTAAATTCATCGCGATCGGACGCGCGCGAGTCTGTGTAAATTATAATGAGTGTTTAATGTCCGGTTTGTAACCCTTGTCTACACAGGCGACGCGAACGCTGCTGTTAAATTAAGCTAAACGTTTTTGATTTGGTATTTTTTGATTGATGAGAAGGCGATCTCGTATTTATCGTGTTTTAGGCTATATTAGAACCACTACATAGGTAAAGTTGAGCTCATTTTGTTGATAATCAACATCTATAGTTTGTGTTCTATTGTAATGACTTTGTATGATACACATTTGGGAAGTTACTGGTTTTCTGTTACATATTGGAAACTAACACAGAAACCAATGCATCACTGCATCACATTTTGTATTTACGTTGTACTAGCTGGTGCCCGCGACTTCGTCTGCGCAGGAGTAGTACTTCGTGTAATTCTAACGGTTTTTGCAGCGCACGCCAGAACAGCTTGCAGATGGCAGATTATTTCCTACTTACTTGACATTATATTTTGAACAATTCACACAATATCTTTTAAAATTATAGCCTTTGTGTTATTCTGATGCATAAGCTATATTATTGTAAAGTTTTATCAAAATCTATTCAGTAGTTTTTGCGTGAAAGAGTAACAAACATACATACAAACTTTTGCGTTTATAATATTAGTAAGGATTTGTGTAAGTATGTATGTATACATATATTATGTACTTTTGTTTAGCATAAACTACTAAAGTTCATATATATAATTAAAAGAATTAATAATTCATTTATATAATGAAATCTCCACCAGGCTTGAACCATCAATACAATTGGTGCACAAATTTTAAGAAAATCTATCCTTCCTTATCCTAACGAGTTTTTCGACCTCTGTGGTACAGTGGACGAAGGCGTCTGAGACGCAGAAAGTAGCGGGCTCAATTCACACTGCAGTGCAAATGTTTGTACGATCTGCAAATGTAAGTCTTGTGTCTGGGTGTTTTTTTAACTATAATATATACTTATGTATGTAATCACAAAACGAAATTGTAAATAAATTGTAAATCACATATTAGTCATGTAAATAACAAAGGCTTTGCTTAATATGCGGCTAGATGCTGTATAAAAATGCATTACCATTATATTTTTGCGAAAGTACCTACTTTTGCATTAGATTCGAGAATGGCATTGGGGATGTTAGACCTATCACTTAAACTACGCGTGTATTGATATTGAATTGAAAAATGCGTCATGCAGCATACCCTGTTGTAGCCCACACGTTATCGAAGAGGATGTAACTCGTAAATCTGTTGGTAAATTTAATTTCACCGTACTGTTTTAATGAGTTGTTGTCTGGAACCATAAACTGAACAATGTTTTAATAGAACGTGGAAACTCAAGGTATTACAAGATAACTACAAGTATCCTTTTATTTAATGAAAGTACTATAACCCCACAGCCAAATGAAATCAGTCATCAAGTTTTCCAAGATCTGGCGCAAGATGGTATATGGTATATGGCGTGGTATATGGTCCTATAATAGGCAATAATAAAATTATAAATAATGCCGGACATTTCACAAAGTAAGCAGACCTTGTTTTATGGGTACCACATAACTGATTAATCTTAATTTACAAAAAAAAGTATGTAAGTGGTATACATACTTTTTTTTGTTAATTGATACATTTTATACATAGAAATACCCAGACAAATACCTATCATAAACCTTTGTCCCGCGGTGGGAATTGATCCCGCAACCTTCTGCATCTCAGCCGGTCCTCAGTCCACTGCGCCACAGAGATCGTAATAAATTGGGTAGATATTTTTAAGTTAATCACGCTGCAGTATGACGGATAAAACTTTGTACAGGCATAGTCAATGATTTGAAATAGATTAAATACTTTTTATGTAAGTAGGTAACATGCTTGTGAATCCTTGGATAGAAACTAGTACAATATATTGGCGCAGCCTATAGGGATACACATAGACATTGTTTGCATGAAAACCTTAACACAAATATCTCATAAACTGTCCACCAAAAAAACTCGCATCATAGTTCTTAAAGGATAGGTCGATTTCAATAATTGGCCTATCCTTTAAGAACTATGATGCAATAGACAGATAGATGTATTATAGATCTAAAGAGTTTTATTATTGCCGATAAAATAAACAAAACCATTTTGATTTAAGTAATACTTAAAACACTAATAATTTAAGTTATTTAACTTTTTATTTTTCTCTCCTATCTGGACATTACACATAACAAACTTGCAGTAATAGTGAGGACAAGTGAGACATATAATCAGAAAATAAAATAAATAAAACGGCGCAGCCTGTTGGGTTATGGATATACCTGTATTGTTAGCAGTAAAGTCCTGCGAAGGCGTCTGATCTGGAACCGTACTTCCAAAGCCCAGCGTAGGGGGGTTGAACTGCGAGGCTGCTGGCGCGGCACAGGAGGGAAGGTATGCAGGGTAAGCACCTGCGCCGCCGTATCCCCAATGCGAGTTACTCGAACTTAGACCGAATTGGCTCATATCTGTTTAAAATATGGTAATGGTAAGATCATAGACAGACATTTATTTTACAACACATTAACTGCAGAAAAATGACAAAGCTCGTTAATAACAAGAACATTAAGTTGACGCATGTGTACGTGTATTTTTTTGGAAAAGCAGATGCATATAAGCAGCAAAGCAGTTACCTAACAGAACTATAGGTAAGTACTTAAACATTGCATTGGTTTCAAGAAAATTTGTTTAATTGTTTTTACTGTCAAAGCACGGTCATTGAGACAGCTGTCACTTGTCTATTTCTACTTCATGCCAATCGAAAACAGGGACCGCATGAAATGCACTTATTTACAACGAAAAATAAAATTCCGTCACAATATCCACTTATAAAGATACCGAGAGCGACACAATACACCCGTTTTGGCGCACTCTATTTTTTCCAGAGTATTACATGCTTTTATTTTTCGGTATCACGGTTCCGTTTTTGGCCGGCGATCGGCGGACTCGGTTTTTATACGATACGCGTGCCGGCCGCGTCGATTTGTGAATGTTTTTATTTTTCCGGGCCGCATGAGTTGTTTTGGGGTAGCGGTGGATTTTACCGTCGGTGCAAGCTTGTTCGATTGCGTCCGCAGTCAGTTCGATTCTTTTTTTCCGTGGGCTGATTGAATCTGCTATAGTGAATGTAGTTGAGCGTATCGCCGCATGGTTTGCGACTCATTCACTTTCAGCCTTGCCATGCCGTTTCGTGTTATAAGGTTTGCGGCTGGATTACAATTTAGAATTTAGTTTTGCGGTCGTTTGTAATGCTATTTCTGTTTATTTTATTGGTTTCCCTCCCATTTTCATAATAAATCTCAATGCTTTTACTGGCGGCTTATAACTTTTTTTGTTAAGCAACAGAGACAGTGTATTTTGGTAGTCCACTAATGCGATCAATGGAGTCATTACAAGTCTTCGATTTACATTAGCTACTATATTACAAAGTAGTCAAATACAATAATGTTACTCACTTTGACACGTAGTAATGGGCGGCATCCGGAACCCTCCCAGTGGGTCAGGTGGGAATGGAAAGGGGCGCTGTCCGAACGCGAAGTGGAACTGCTGCTGCTGCCCTAGGAGGGACAACACTACATCAGTACGATACTAGCTGCTCTTTTACTAGCTTATAGATACACAATCATGGTTTGCATGAAAACCTTGACAAAAATATTTAAAAAAAACCGCATTGAAATTTGATTATCCTTTAAGAGCAATAGATGATATATAGATATATTATAGAGTTTACTGGATCTAAAGAGTTACATTATTGCCGATATAAGATATATAAGATAACTAGCTGCTGCCCGCGGCTACGCACACGAGGTACCTACATAAAAAGGTAGCCTATGTCCTTCTCCAAAGTCCCATTCATCTCTATTCAAAAATTCATTAAAATCGGTGCAGCGGTTTAGGCGTGAAAACGTAACAAACAGACAGACAGAGTTACTTTCGCATTTATAATATTAGTTATTAAAACTTTTTATTTACAGACAAATTTGCAGTAATAGTGACGACAAGTGAGACATACATATATGGCAATAATCAATTAGATATAAAAATGTTTAAACGATATTATTATTAGAAATATCATATCATCAAAGCACAAAAGGAGGCACTGAAGCGCACTTAACCTTTTTTTTTACAGTAAATAGACCTACGTTTGACCACGATCTCGACTTGTGGTAAGTGACGATGCGGCCGACGATGAGGCACGAAGGTCTAGAAGACACCTATCTACTCTTGACTTGAAGAGACCTAGATTGTAGTTTCAACTTACTGGTTTGTAAAATTAAGTGCCATGATAAGAGATTAAAAAGTAAAATTTCAAACAGAAAACGAATTTCTGCCAAAAACTACACTATACCCTACATTCTAGCTACAAGCTATTCATCAAAGATTCACGCATGGGGCTCCTTGTCGAGCGACGCTAATTCTAACACGTGCTCCGAGTGGCACACGATTGTCAATGAATTATCGAGTGTCGAAGGGTATCCGAACTTCAGACACATGGGTAAAGGAGTGACAGCTACGAGCTAGGGTGCGTTTACATTGAAGCAGGATGAAGAAATATGCAAAATGAAACGATGGAATTGGCACTTACATTCAGAAGAATGTAAGTCGATTCAAAGTGATCCTTGTGATTGTATTGAAGAATAAATTGACCAAACGCATGTAAATATGCACAGTGAAGCCGTCCGAAGTAAAGATATGAATGACTAGTCGTCAGGACCTAAATCAATTCAAAAATGCAAATGCAAAAATAGTAATGTAGTTATTTTTAAGGTTTACAAATCAGGCTATTACTCATAATCTAATAAAACCTTATTATCGGTGACAGTTTTCCTTGTTATTTCATTATCAGTATATCCAACTATATTGAAAAACATTTCGGGTTTCTCCAACCAGCTGTTTAGCCAATAGGCAGGGCTAAAGAATTGGCACTTTTGTGAGCGTCGTCTTGTCCAAATGTAAGCAGTGCTTGTGTTGTATGTGAACCACAAACATTTGTGTCGCGGCGGGAAGCAAACCCGCAGCCTTCTGCGTCTCAGGAAAGCCTTCACCCACTGCGCCACAGAGGTTGTCAAAATGTAGGGTAGAAATGTATCCCTCAAAAGCGTTATTTTTATGTTTTTATTTTTCATCTTTTTAGAGGTCACTAATGCATATTACCGCGCAAAATTTCATCACAATAAAACGAATAGTCTACGAGCAGGAGCAAGATTAGGGGCAGACAGACAGTCAGACGTAAATAAAGAAACTTTATGGGTTCCTTGTAGACTTCGGAAACCTAAAACCTACATGAATTTAATTTTTATCAAATTTTATCGAATACTAGTTTAGTCCATTAAAATGTTACATTTTTTAGGCCTTAGTGTGCATTTGTCAGAGGACGCAATTTTATTTTTTTAATGTGTAGGGGGGGTCAGTAGAAGCTTAAGTTCAAGTTTGTGGGGTCGGCACCCTTGTCCCCCGGCCGCCATCTTGGAAAAGGGGGTGCAAAGGGTTTTCGCGCTGTATCTCGTAAACTAGTTACCTTACAGAAAATTTAATCAAACATAAAATGTAGCAAATTAAATTTCCTACAATTTTATTTCTATTACTTTTTATCGTCAAGTGACCAACAAAAAAGTTATAAACAAAAATAAATGAAAATTTTGTTTGTTTGTTCTAGGTTTTACAGCGCTCCAAACTTAAACGGATTCTCGAATGCTCATAGGGATGCAATAAAAACTAAAAATTAGGCTTACTTTTCTATCTATATTTTTTTTATTCATACAATTTATTATGATCTTAACATTCCTATGCTATTATTGAACTATGTTTGACCCTTTTACCCACCACCTATGAGGTATAACATGGGCAAAGTCAAATTTATAAAAATTTAATGCATTTTTTAATGCATTTTTTGTCACTGTCTTAGCAAATCGTTTGTATCGCAGAGTGTCTAGAGTATCGTCTTTATTTCCGCCATATAAAAAGACGAAAAAACGTTCGCCAACAACACTGAGTAACGATGACTCGACTTTCTCACTCATAAATAATTTAGTTCCACTTGCTAACTCTGGATGCTTCTGCAAAATTTTTATAAATTTGACTTTGCCCATGTTATACCTCATAGGTGGTGGGTAAAAGGGTCAAACATAGTTCAATAATAGCATAGGAATGTTAAGATCATAATAAATTGTATGAATAAAAAAAATATAGATAGAAAAGTAAGCCTAATTTTTAGTTTTTATTGCATCCCTATGAGCATTCGAGAATCCGTTTAAGTTTGGAGCGCTGTAAAACCTAGAACAAACAAACAAAATTTTCATTTATTTTTGTTTATAACTTTTTTGTTGGTCACTTGACGATAAAAAGTAATAGAAATAAAATTGTAGGAAATTTAATTTGCTACATTTTATGTTTGATTAAATTTTCTGTAAGGTAACTAGTTTACGAGATACAGCGCGAAAACCCTTTGCACCCCCTTTTCCAAGATGGCGGCCGGGGGACAAGGGTGCCGACCCCACAAACTTGAACTTAAGCTTCTACTGACCCCCCCTACACATTAAAAAAATAAAATTGCGTCCTCTGACAAATGCATACCCAAATGTAACTTTTCAATGGACTAGTTGCTGCTTTGTAAATAGTGTAAATTTTGTGTCTTTGTAGTCTGTATCCTAAAATCGTATATAGGCTACTCTTATGTAGGTACCAGGAGTGCGAAAGGCACGGACGAAAGCTAGTTCGGAATAAAGTACAGGTTACTGTCGTAAGTTAATTTTTTATTGTCCTAAATGTACAGAAGTTTTGCAATTCTTCTTCATAACAGTTGACATTGTAGTTTTCTATTCCCTGATGTAGCAAAGTTAAGACCTCGGAGCAATTCATCAAAATCGAACACCTACATCGATAGTAGGTGGGTTAGCAGCAAATTAACGCTAGCGATTCCCTATTCAGGCTTCACGAGTTAGCACTTCCGAATTGCGTTGCAACCCAATCATGGTTTCTGCACAGTCAATGTGTTCAACACAAATCACCCTGCATAGGTATAATGATGACGTAACTCCAGCGTTTTCATTGACTTGTCACTAAGGGTTATCCTAGATCAGTATGGCGATTATGGAACTTTTGACACAACCAATGTCTATCAGTTTCGATTAGCAATCGGCATAATTTCAATCATTAGTTTGATTGTAATTAGAACCAGTTTTGACAAGATGGATTACTATTACGTACGTTCCGTTTTCTATTCATATGACAGCATGTATGACAATCAACATCAACCTTCCGTAATACCAATTTATCAATAGTAATTAAAACCAATAGTAATTAATTAGTATCAAAGTTTTGATAGTATCAGAATTCCATAATCGCCCCGCATTACGTCTAGTACGGGTTTTGTTTACAATTTTAATGGCATGTGTCAAAATAATGAAAATTTTGCCAGTATCAAGTGTTTATATTGTTTATGGTATGATGTCACAAAGTCGTATCTTGTCGTCCGCCATTTGTTATTTTATATAAAATGGTGCCTTTCATATAAAATAACTAGTTATACGGATTATTTTTGTTCGAAACATAAAGCTTTTATTCTAATTATTCACACCCGTGTAACTCTAGCTGAATTTAAATAAAAACAGTAAAAATACTAATCATACCGGAAATAACTCGAAAAAAATATAAGAGTGCAATGTTTGCTTCGCAAGACGACAAAAAATAGTCCTCTTCTTTGTTAATGGCATGTGTTATAATAAAAAAAAAAAAATATTTCGAACATTTCACGCAGCATCATCTGGCCCCAAAGTAAGCAGAGCTTGTGTTATCGGTACCACATGACTGATATACTACTTATATACTTTATTTTTAAATACCCGAGACAAATACTTGCAGATCATACAAACATTTGTCCCGCGGCGGGAATCGAACCCGCAACCTTCTACGTCTTAGCCGGGCCTTAGCCCACTGCGCCACAGAGGTTGTCAATATAATGATGACGATGTTGCTAGTGTCATGTGTCAGTTGCATATCATTGTATAGTAAGATATAACAAAGTCGTGTGTTCTCGTTCGTCATTTGTAATTTTATATAAAACTAGCTGTCCCGTTCGCGACTTCGTCCACGCGTTTTAAAAAGAAAAATAAATAAATAATAATAATAATCAATTATCAAATTGTAAATCTATATCATTCTCGAATCCATTTGCATCCAATCCATCCATTTCCATTTCAACACACACAAACAATTTCATTAAAATCGGTCCATCCATTTAGGAGGAGTTTAATTACCACCATACGCATAGAAGATTTATATATATAGAGATGAGCTTTACACCATTTTGGTACATATAAAGTAATTAATGGATTATTATTTTTTTCATCTCAATTATTCAAACCAGTCAATAAATAGCTTTATTTGAATAAAATTATCAAGATTACTAAATAAACAAGAGATAACTCGATATATAAAAACAAAATAAGAGCGAAATGTTTGCAAAAATAATTCTATACATTTACCTGCAGTGCCCCTAGCGAATGCTTTGAATAAGTAAATACGGCAGTACAAGCTAAATCGAATCATAGTTTACGTATTTTGTAAACTCGTACTAGACGTACGAGTTTGTCCACGTGATAACTAAATAAAAATTTGCGTGTATGTTAAACCAATCTACTTCTAAATCTATACCACATTTAATCCAAATTGGCTCAGCCATTTTGGTATGATTGAGTAACAACATATTTATAATACTAGCTAGTACCTGCGGCTTCGCACACGTAGTACCTACGTACAAAGTACGTACAAAGTGAAAGAGCACTTTGTACGTACAAAGTACGAACAAACAATTTATCTGCAAACAAAATTTTACCAAGATAACCTCAGCCGTTTAGGCGTAAAAGTAAAAAAAAGAAAATAGACAAACAGACTTACAGGCAAAGGCATTTTCGAATTTATAATATTAAAATAGAAATTCGGATTATTAGGTAAATAATCCCACTGGTAAAATGTATCCGAATTCTAAAGCCTCTACGGGATATTCGTAGAGGCTCTACGCAGTAGATTCTACAATGAGAAATAACCAACGTAAAATATACATTGAGCTTTAAGAAACCACTATATCAGTACTACGCACTGTTCCATCAGCAATGTGCGTTCTACAAATTAAAACGACATCCCACATTGTCTATCCCGCAACACTCTTCACGAGACTCGACATAATTCAATCCTGTCGCCACTTCGTAAATGAGGGCTTTGTTTAGCAGCAGTGGTATATTTCTGTACAAATTGAATACATTTAGATTTATAACGAGGTAAGTCTTCAATAGATATGTTTTTTTGTTATCATGAAACCTAAAAACTATTAAAAAAACTCTATGTCGGATATTTTTTTAAGTTACGATGATATCTTTCTACACTATCATGCTAAAGTTTTAAAAGTCAATCTTACATTACATACTCACTTAAATATCAAAAATCGGTTTCTATTATTTATGTTTTTTTTTGTTACGTATGAACGGCTAAACCGTTGAAAGGATATTAACGAAATTTGGTAAGAAAATAGATTATATCTTAAGAAAATATAAACTATTTACTAAAGCTACTTTTTATGTAGGTACCACGCGTGTAAAACCACGGGCAGCAGCTAGTATCGCATAAAATGGGCCAATTTAGTCTTATTTGTACTATCAATTGTACTGAAAATGGGATATACAAACTGGAATGATCGTTGCGTAGTATTCAGAAAATCATACCTCTAAAATTTCTCAAATAAACAATCATTGAAAAGATAAAATAAATATAATAGAAGCCCCAGGGTGTCACATAATATTATGATTGCAATACAATGCATTAAAATAAGCACTAAGGTCGTAACTCGTTTGTTTCTCCATCCTAACAAAGGATTAAATAATTAGAAAATGCATAGCAAAGTGCACCCATTGCCCGGTGGGTGCGCGAATTGATAAATGCTGACACACACACATACACACACACACACGCATGGAAACGATCGGAAACATAGACGCACTGACATGCGTGTTATACAAGGGTTGACACTCATAAATCCTGAGAGCTTAAAAATACATATAAAATAAGGAAAATATTTCAGAATGCTTCAATAAAGTACTAGGTAAAAGTTTTTATTTCGCAACTAATGATTATCAAAACAATTACTATCAAAAATAATACTAATCTATGTAAAAATGAAAACTGCCTCTTATTCCATAACATGGAACTGATTGATATGCTATCAATATTTTAAATACAGTAACAGCTAACCCTTCTTCTTTCTTTCTTTTCTTCCTATAATGACATCTGTCTTGTTGACAACTTTGCAGTGTCAAGTGATTGTTTGGTTATAAAGTCTTAGTCGATCGTAATTTGTCTATTCTAAGTGTCATCACAGAATGGCTGTCTAGAACTTTATCGGGATTCCTCGTCGTTCAAATCACATTGCAACATAATACACTAATAATTAAACTGTCTCTACTTGGGCAATGAAGTCACAATTTATTGGTTTAAATTTGGCTAAGATTACTGAACAAAACATGCAATAACACAAGAAAAAAATAGTAATTTAGAAGTACTATGTTACTTCATGAAATGACAAACGAAGATTCCGACAGTAAACTCTTCTTCTTCTTCTTCTTCGTTAATGTCTTATATAATGTAAATTTTGCCAATGTCAAGTGCTTAGATTGTTTATAGTAAGACGTCGCAAAGTCATATGTTGTTGTTCGTGGTTTGTTATCTATACTTTTTTAATAATATTATAATGAGGAAAGATTTGATTGTTTGTATTGAATAGGCTCCGAAACTACTGGACCGATTTGAAATTATTTGGAAAGCTACACTATTCCCGGGTGACTACGGATACTTTTTATCCCGGGAAAATTGGTTTGTCTCGGGAAAAATGTTCAACGCAGGCGATGTTGCGCGCGGACAGCTAGTTTTATAAAAATTAGTGTCCTTATAAAGAGAGTAAACTCATAAAACATTCTAGTGTCAATTTTTTTACAAAAACAGCTCAGGATTGCAGTGTATAACTTAGAGAGTCTAGTAGTGGGTGGCCACTGTGGATGAAGATGATGTCAAAATGTATGCTAATGCCACTAGAATAGCCCCCAGATTTAAGTATTCAAAAATTTCAAAATATTTATTTCATCATTCAAATGATAGCATAAACAATGTTTCTCGAATTTTAAATAGTAGACCTTTCAGCGCTCTTCACACTAGGCAAGACTGTATCGTGAAGACCAGCGAGACGATTTACTTAAATAAATTGACAGTTACCTCGGTCAGCACTAAAAGTTAAAAAAGTTAGCAATATACACAAATTATGATACAATTATAATTTCTTAGACACAATAGACAAATATAAATGCAAAAGACAATAATGGACATATTCGGTAAAAATGCGAACCGTTATATTAAACCCGTTTAAATTTCTTACTACACTTCAATATTCTCTCATTACAAATGAGAAGGCTCATTGAAATCGGATCGGCAGCCCTATTAAGCACACATGCTTGGTTCCCGCGCAAAAGGTTCCAGTATATAAATCAACGGCAACAATTACACACTTTCATGGCAAGTCGGAATTAGAAACTGTCATTTGCACCGTTTGGGGGGGAGGGGGTTATTGGGGGTGGGGGGAAATAGGGTGCGGGCAAGGGCTACCGTGGACCTGATTAAAGGATTACAAGGGGTGCCGTCCGGTCTGGCTAGATTTATTGTTGAGTATTTTTAATAGTTTCGCTGCGCTTTGAACGTCTGGGAGATGTACTGTAAAGAACTAAAGAGTTGTGTGTTTTTTTATCATAAAAGTGATGTTTGATATTGTTGACATTAAAATTGCAGGACAGTACTAAGGTCATATCACTGAAACGAAAACCGTTACACCTTCATTCAATGAAATTTGAGCCCATAAAAAAAAATGAGTTAAGAACCTCCTTATTTTGAATTAAGAAATAAAAATCTATTTTACGTTTTTAAGTACTTTATAATTTTTCGAAATTCTTAAACACCACTGGAAAGTCACAGGAAAGCCAAATACGAAATTTAATTAACTTAGGTGTCATATTTTATCCAGCTACACATGTTTTGATTTAAAAAGCAAACTATTAAATCGATTATGATTATGATATGATTATGATTTTTTATGGGACTCACGGATCCTATATCCTTTCACATAAAAACATTTTTTTTTTCAAATTTGTTGACGATTGACGAATGACGGAGTTATGACGTAACAAACATAAACAAAATATATAAAAAAACGCAACCGAATTGAAAAATTCCTGCTTTTTTTAAAGTCTCCATTATATAAAAATAATAATAATACTGCCGGACATTTCACACAGCATCACCTGGCCCCAAAGTAAGCAGAGCTTGTGTTATGGGTACCACATGACTGATATACTACTTACATACTTTTTTTTTAAATACATACATATTATACATAGAAACACCCAGACCCGAGACAAATACTTGTAGATCATACAAACATTTGTCTCTTGACGGGAATCGAACCCGCAACCTTCTGCGTCTCAGTCGTCACAGAATAGAATAGAATAATAGTTTATTTGACAAACAACAGTAAAAAGTTACAGACAGAGAAACATACATAAATGATTAGAGTAGGTAGCCTAAACTGTACATGTTAGGAATTGTACATTTTTCGCTTGTGGTGCAAGTGGATTATCAACTTAAGGATACACTAGTTAGCACCACAAAGTTGCAGTACATGCAATATTTACAACTAGCATAGTGTGGGAAAAGACTAGACGTTCACGAAGGATAGTAACGAGTAGTAAGCAGATAGTATGATCATGGTGTCTAATCATATGAATAGATTAGTCTGATTTCTAGATAAAACGACCGCAGGATCATTAATAAGCTTTTGGATCAAGGGTTCTCATGAAAAAACTACTGAATATATCTATTTAAAATAAAGTTATTTGAGCTCGTGAATAAATAAATAATGTTTGTATTGAAATCGTTTTTGAGTTTGCATACTCCGTATATTATTTATTTATACCCAAAGTTGCGCAAAAACCAGTTTTTAGATACGATTTTTTGAGCTTGCATCTTTTTAACCGTTTTTTTACGATTCTGTCAATACACGCATACATTATGAAGAGTTAAATTGATATCACTCTGGTTGTTTCTGGTTTTTAAAAATCAGACAGTGGCATGAAAACGAGTCTAAATCGTTAGATCCCTGAACAAATTCAAAATTCGTCTAAACGCGTTTTCACGTTTAAATCCAGATATTTTATCAGAAAACACTAAAATAAAGATTTCATAAAAAGTTTAACGGGTAATGTTTTAATTAGCTTGTTTTCCGCTTTTTAGTGTAAGCTACATGTTAAATCGACGTCAACTTTGGGAGAAGATGAAGATTATTGAATATTTTAGAGATTATTCTATAATTGAACAGTATAAAACTAACAGTAACTTCAAAAACAATCTGAAACAACAAAGTAGGAGGCAAAATATTGCAAATATATACTATATTTCTTTTAAAACTATTTTTGCTTTAATTGACGAACAGATAGCAGATAGATACATAAAATTATTCATTTTTTTCATACAAAAGTTAATTTGCTGCGGGCACCTCCCTAAGGCACTTTCCTTCACGGTTGTACAGCAACATGTATTAGGAATTTAGAATCGCCAAGAGGTCACCCTAATACACTATTTTTTCTCATAGACAACATTGTAAAACTTCGTGTATGTAATTAAACGCAGAGAACTCACTCGATTCAAATAACAAACATCATTAAAGTTACAGGTTCCCTGACTCTCAATCAATCACAAATCGTGTGAAACAAACAACAGTGAACGCGTAAACAATGCTTAGTCTGGGTGGTCTACCATGCGCCCGCGCACCCGAAATAGCCACCTTAAGAAAAACATCGTTAACGCATCGAATATTAAATTGTAGGCGGCTACTGGCACCGGCTATAAAATGAACCACCCACCCGGTGGGTAAAAATAGGAAAGGGTTCGTACAACAACACAGGACGCTGATAATGTAATAACGTTTCAATCCAACAGTGATGAAAGTCATCGCGTGGTGACCAGCACACCCTGGAGCTTGAAGTTGAAAGAGATGTTTGGTTCATTGGTTTGTATTTTTATAATCGGCGATGTGCTTGCATATCTGTCACGACTGTGCAAAATGTGGGAATGTGCAGAGCACGTGCCTCTGACTAACCCCATAGTAACTTCTAAAACTATATAACACAATTTTCACTCAAAACGGGATTATGCCCCTTTTTAATTTTTACTTGTGATCATGGCGCAATCAACTGTGCCGAAATATCAAGCAGAAAAACTCATGAAAAACTCACTCATGATGGTAAATATCCCGTTTTGAGTGAAAGTTATAACTCCATAGTAATTCTCAAATATATTTAAGTTACAATAGATCTAAATAGATGTTTAGTAAGCCTATTAAAGTTGAGAGAATTATTTTTGTTCCTATCCTCAAAACTAGTCGAGGTTTGAGCCAGAGAACAGAATGGTTCTTTACTCCAGTTATAGATTTTTTGTGGATACATTATCACATAGAAGTATTCTGAACAATAGCAAAATAATGATAATTCGTGGCATGTTATTTATTACACATAAGATTAATGTGAATGATTCAACGATGTGCTTTTTTGTACTCCCTTATCATACATAAATATTCGTAGCATTGTATATTTGCCAATTTTAAAGGAATATGTACATTAGCATTATAAACATTCTAAACGACAACTAGTTATTACGAACAAATGCTGTAAAAGAATTGAAGAGCGTTGGATTTTTTATTTAATTTTTGATAACAAAATGTTGTTATCATACTTGTATAAATTAAGCTAAATATCCCATTTATAAAGATACACCTAAAAACTGGTAGTTTAAAATGCTATGTTCTTTTTTGTTATGATTGACTTTTGGCGTTGCCTGTACTGATATACTGATACACAAAGCAGCATTCTGTTTTAGTTTTTAACCCTTATTTTGAAGGGCATTGTCTCCGTATCCATAAAAAACTGTAATATATAAAATTAATGCGTTGGGTTAGAAAATTTACTCTGCTTTAGATATTTTTACGAGTCGATAACAAACAATTATAAAATAAAAAATACTCACGTAGCTAAAATAGCGTGTAGTTTAAACAACTTAGAATACAAAATAACGCATTAGCAAAACCTTTGGAACTGTAAACAGTTTTTGGTTTGTCTTCGCAGAAGGTTGCGGGGTCGATTCCCGCTGTGAGGCAAACGTTTGTATGTGTGTATTTGTCTCAGGTCTGGGTGTGTTTATGTATTAACAATGAAAACAGGTATATGAGTAATATATCAGTCTCGTGGTACCCATAACACAGGCTCTGCTTAATTTGGAGCTAGATAATGCAATGTGAAATGTCAGGCATTATTTATTTATTCTCATGGGTTTTTTATAAAGAGCTTAGAAAATTTTGTTTTACCAAAACCTTTCTTTAAAGGCTCAATGTAATTACACAGATAGACATCAACACGCTTGAGCCCACTTGAAAGACAGACACTAGACGTAGACACCCATGTTAACACGCGTCAGAACTTTAGAATTAAATAATTTATCGTCCCGGAGGCTGGATAATAAATCAATATGCAGGGCATGCATGTTCTCCCCACCCACCACCCCCTCCCCCTCAGCCCTTTCTTGACTAATTAATTAAACAACCGATTCATTACGGTGCCTCCTTTGTGCCCTCACATTCGTCTAGTGAGCTGAGTGAGCTATTAGTAGAGATAGCAGAAAAAAATTAAATTCATTAAATTCCGTCAACTTCGTTTTGTTTACATGCTGTCGTGGCTATCCGGTTATGCATCGAATTGCTACGAATAATTACAGTCTTAACATGTTCGTAGCGGCAGTGATTTTTCTATTCTTTCCATTTCTCCAGTACAAGGCGTTGTACGCCTGGTCATAAACAATCATTAAGATAGGCACACAACTGGACTCTATTTTAATAACACATCTTAGATGTGTATTCATCTCCTTCCTACATCGAACCAAATTGAAATTATGCTCTTCGCATGATAAAGAGGTCTATGCTTTTCTTAGTCCCACTGTAAGCGAGACATAGACAAGATGTTTAAGGTCTGCTTTCGCACTCAACGTGTTAATTGTACGTTTAAGACATAAAGAAGTAAGAGATGTCTCTTCGAAAGAGATGTCTCTTCGGAACTGCAAATTAATATAATTATAAACATAGCTTAATACCCGTAGCAAAGGACGGTGAGCATTCTGATAAATCTTTCTTCGGAGAAAACAAATTTCCCAATAAAACGTGTGGCTACGCATGATTTATATGTATTAAAAATTTGCTTGCAATTATATTTGTCAAGGCAGATAAATCGTTGCCAACAGGAACTTTCTATACCCAAATGTCATATTTGCCTGTTCTCACGGAGAAGAAATTATTATCTACAGTGTACATGTTGCGCAGGTGACATTACCAGAACTTTAAAATTTGCTTGCAAGCTGTACTTAACCCTTCAAACTGCCAAGGATCCGAAAGGCCGGCACTATCCCGCGGAGCGCAATTATTTTAATTTCTTCCACGTGATGCAGATTGATCGAGGTATGATTCAAGAGACGGACTAGTCGTTTGTTACCGGGACTTCTATCTCAAAGCAAATTGTTTACACTCCCAGAGAATAGAAGAGCTGCTTAATACGAGTAGCATTGTCTTCTACGATGTGGGTAGAGAGTTCGATTCCCTGCCAGTATAAACATTTCTGTGATGAACATAGGTGTTTGTTCTGTGTATGGGTGTTATAAAATATGATAAGTATGTATTTAAAAATGTATTCTATCAGTGATCTGGTCACCATAATACAAGCTGTGCTTAGTTTGGAGCTAGGTGGTGTTGTGTGCAATGTCCTCCAATATTTACTTATTTGCGTGTTGGCAAGAATGTCTTCGGATGAAAATATATTCAAATTAGATAAGAGAGAAGAACTTTGAGAAAAAGACATCCACTCTACCCATTGGATGTTTCTAGGAAAAATCTGATATATTCGAAATGACGATTGACAGACGATTTGTTTCAAGATTTTCTTCAACGAACTTTGACTAATCTAAATCAAGATTAATAGACAAATATTCGGTGGCTAATGAAATTTGAGTCCATAGAACATAACCAAATTTTTAACCGACTTCAAAAATAAAAGGGGGGCATACATAAAACATACAATCAATCCCTTTTATTTTTGAAGTCGGTTAAAAAAATTTTTATTTACGCTTTTTAGTAGATACTTTATTATTTTTCGAAATTCGTAAAGATTGCTGAAAAGTCGCAGGAAAGCAAAATACAAAATTTCGTTTTCTTGGATGACATATTTTTTACAGGAATTGTGATAGAAGGCGATTCAAAGTGACCCTTGTGATTTTATTGAATAAAAAATGCTTTGACTTTGATTTGAAAATCAAACAACTGGACTAAGCGGAAAGTAAAAGATGAGATACAAATAATTGAAAACGTTTCATAAATGACGGACTTATGAGGTAACAAAGATAAAAACAAACTAGACCCGAAATGGGAACCTCCTCCTTTTTTGAAGTCGGTTAAAAATCACGACTGCTACAGCCTGTGCCTCTACTCCAGTGGGGTCTTACAAAACACTTATTGCTAGTTCTAGAGCTAGAACTTGTAAACGGAAATCTTTATTGTTAAGACATGTATTGTACATGTTATTTGAAGAATTCATCATTCCCTTTAATTTAAATTGTTTAGGAATCTGTTCTGGGTTTTCGCTGCGTGAGCAAGAAAGGGCCGCGCGGAAATTTTCTCGCAAAATTAATAAATTACCTTCATTAACGGTGTTTTGAATGTTCTGAGGTCAGGCCTATTTGTTTGAAGTGTTTCGAAACAACCTTTTATGGAATAGTTGTTTTACAAAATTCTCGCTGGATTCTGTTTTAATTTATGTAAGTATCGTGATTTTCAAGTCTTTTTCATTTATATTGTGTTTCGGCTTGTTTTAATGAATTGCTCGGAATAATATATACATACATATATACCTGCCCACGACTAATCTCTAGGCTTGGTAGACACCTATGTAGACCTTTAGTTATTTAGATATTTTATTTTATTTTATTGAGTTAAAACAACAGCGTTACAGATAATATGAAACTTAATGAAAATACTTAAAAAATTGGGCCAAATATGTTTTACATAAATAGTAAACAATTTAGAAAACGGATACAATTGTGATAGGTATAACTGATGAATTTTAAAAGACATACACTAATTAAACCAAGCAATTTGAAAATACAAAATCAAAGTAATTAAAGCCAGATAAAAATAAAAAAGACTATTACTATGGCTTATGGGCTATATTTTTGAGATATCCAAGATCTGAACAAGGCATAACTTATCTCTACTTTTTTGAGCCATAATGTACTATGTACTATGTACTGTGTATGTACTGTAAATCGGCAACTAAGTACTATGGGTCAATCTGGGGCAATAGAGCGAAGTTTTCCTAAATTGCTCCTTAAAGAAAGGTACTGTGTGGCGGTAATTCTATAAAATATCTACATACGTAAATTGTTTGATGTTGTCGTGACGTCAATATTGGGAAATATTTACAGAATTTAGCAATTTTAATTGCCAGTGCAAGCGTACCTTTAGAAATTCAAATAATTATGTTTAGAAAACTAAAAAAAAGACCTCATTTATATAGAAAAAGTTTCGTTTACTTGGATGACATAATTTTTCTAGCTATTTTGATTTAAAATCCAAAATACTGAACCGTTTTTGTCCAAAAAAAAATTTGTTATTGTTATGAAAAATAGCTTACGTTCTATTTACCTACTGAATATATGCACAAAAATTCATAAGAATCGGTCAAGCCGTTTCGGAAGAGTTTTGTTACAAATAATGTGACACGAGAATTTTATACATAAAAGATATGTTTTTAGGCTTGAGTATTTCAGACACAATGTAAAAATTGTAATTGAATAAATTCTTATTCCTATATGTCTGAATAGGCAGTAGACAAAGTTGTAAAACAAATCAAAGTTGGTACTAACTGGTTTTAGACCTGGGTTCTCTCGGTCCGTCGACGGTAACTTTTATCGCCTTGTTGTACGTCGTCACCTGAGGGGGAGTGGTCGACACGGTGATCGTTAGCGTAAACGATTTTCCTGAAACAAACAAAAAAACGTTCACGAATATGTTCATTTAAAAATATTTCAGTCTCTTATTTAACCCATCAAACATTTGCATTACTCTTTTTGTAATTTTTCGATCACTTGATGTGATTACTCAATTGAATGGAACGAATGATATTGGAACAAACTTCTCCCTCAAAGTGACCGTGAGCCATAAATTCAATCCGCGGTCGGCTCTCTTTTTGGCGCCGGTTTTTTGTAGTTTCGACACAGGTTTCGATTTGATCACTTGTTCGGAAGTTAAAAATTGCTGGTTCGTTTTCAATTTGTGTACCGAATGCATACCGGATATCGTGGTGTGAATATCTACAAAGCACTTGTTTCTATCGTTAGAATATCGGTCACTAATTTCAATAAATCATCGGTAAGCTTCAATTTATTTAAAAATACTGACACTTGATTGACACTACGACTGATTTGCTTAAGTATTTGATAGCCATTCGACAGCGTCAGAAACTAGTGATATCCCATACAAACAATACTAATTGACAATCAAAAAACCAATTCGACTACCGTTCCGCGAATTGAAATGTCATCCGCACAAAAGTTTATCACAAAAGCTAATATGACAGAGAACACTTGAAATTTAAAAAGTACTTGAAATGATACAAACATGGAGCGTGTAAAAAACAACTCGCCGCACATCAGAGCGCGTCACAAACAGCGGCCCGACCACTTCATCACGACGTAACATTGCCAATAAAAAAAACATTTCCATCTGCGGAAAAACCACAGTTAATATTAAATGACCGTCCGTCAAAGCTGTATTGTGGAGCGCTGCGGGATGCAGCCAATACCGATTTTGTGATTTTTCCCCTCGCTTGCCCCCACCGCCGCAGAACGTACAATAGTGACTACTCACCATCATAAAAGTATCCACTGAGCTACTGCAACGTCACTTCGATATGCTTTTGGTGGTATTTTATTGGTTCTTATTGTTAATAACTTGCTTATGCTCGTAAAAAGAATCCACGCATGCAAAAGTTGAGTTCAGTACTTGAGTAAACAACAAGCATTTAAAGAATTAGACAAAAGACAGACGACTAAGTCAAAAGGCAAGACTAAATCCAACCCAGTTAATACCACAATTTCATAAAGGTAATCTAGTTAACTTTGGATTTTAACATTGAATCTAAAAGACATTGAAACAGAACTGATTTTACTTTGAAGTCGTATCGAAGTAGCACAGACCACCGAGTGGGGCGTAGGAGAGTGACATGTAAGCTTTAATGGGCCCGAGCGGCCGCTGGCTACACGCGAAAAAACTGGAAAAAAAGCCTCATTCATACGTGATTTCATGTGTAGGCTACTTTCTGCGGGCTCGGCGGTGAGACTCGTTAAAAATGGAGCGCGTACACAGCTTGTTGCGGCCTATCGGAGTTTATTAACTCGGAGGTGCGCTTGCCATGTATAGTACCTAAGTGTTTTTGGGTTTTGCTTGGATACTACGTACTACTTTTGTATGAGTCAGTTCCCTTCGACTGTGTTTTGTCACTGTATCTGATCTTCGCATGTTTTGCTTATGCTTATGCCAAAGTCGTAATCAATACAGCTACATATGTTTAATAATAGCTGAAACACTTCCCGCGACTTCCTCCGCGCGTTTGTACTGTACCAGTTAGACATAAATACACGCCTAATAATTACTTTTATAGGCGAATTTTACCTTGATAAGGTTTTCTATTATTTTAAAAATAATATACAGTTCCTGTTACTCGCTGATAATGTAGCTTCTCATATTATATACGAGTAGGTATATAATAAGAGAAATATTTTTTTTAATCGGTCTGATAATTTTTGGTTTAGACTTCTACGTCCGATAAATTACAAACAAACATACAAAAAATATATACAGGTAATCTAATACCTCTTTAGATGCCATTATAGGAAGAAAGTGAGAAGAATAGTCGTACATGTATGTATGAATGTAATAATCTGGAATAGATCGCTTTTAGCGATAAGGCCGCCCATTGTACAACTGTATTGCTAATCATTATTTTTTGTGTGTTCTCTTGTGTACAATAAAGTGTTTATCTATCTATCTATCTAATTCTACCCTAATACGTAAAAATCAAATTCCATTACATAGTTGGACACTAATGCAAACAAAAGTAGCAGCACTCCTTTACTGCTTGCCGTCATGCTATCACCATATAATTTTTCAAACCGATTAAAAAGTATTTAAAAATCCCAAACAACGAAGCAATTGCACTAAACCTCCGAACCTATCACAAAAATTCGAAGACATGAGAGCGATGAGCAGTCGGTCCGTACCAGCCGCGGCCTGCCGCCGTCTACAACGCGCCTAAATAAATAACCCTACTTAATGTACCTAGAACACGACATCGCATAGTAGAGTTGAGTAATTAGTGTCTCAGCTCACACAGCTTAAATGAGGCAGCGAGCACACAGTGTACAAAAGATGATTTTCTATTTCTAGTGTACAAAAGCGCTTTTGTTATACAACCTACTTCACGATTTAAGTCCGTTACTGTCATCATCATTGACCTTAGTTCATCTGTTGAAGATGATTTAGGTGGCGTCAGTCAAGTTACAGAGCAGTTATTTGTAATTGAAAACATTCGTTCGTGAATCCACTCCTGCTAGCAGAAGTGGATGAAGTTTCCTTTGCACTGACGACACTCAGCCTGGGATTCTGTTTGATAGCGCAGGCCTTCCCAGGTACCCACACTAACCTCTCGACCTGGCTGACAGGACCCGCAGGAAAGACGAGTCAATACATGCAGCATCGGTGTGGTTGCAGGTGCATAACGGCTGGCAACAAGCCGGGTTTGTTTCAAGTTTTCCTTCTCTGTTGTTAGCTCTTATGTTAGTCAGCAGGGGGACTAACCCCCAATAATTTGAAGACTATCACAGTTGCCTCCATCATCGGTCTTCAAGCACTCACTCATCTTGGGTTAGTTCCACGTAGAAATCCTCACTCGAAGTGTTATTCGGTTCAGCGAAAATTACCATCCCGATTTTACAGTCAGATGCGGGTGCTGAGCCATTTTTGATGATCCTCAGCTGATCGTTATGGAGTATAGCGGATGGTAAAAGTAAAAATTTTTTAAAGTGGAATATATATTTGTAAAAAATCATCTTAGTATAGTTCTGCCTGAAGTGGGCTTGAACAAAATCATAAGGCCATAACCAAGGTCCCTGGGTAGCTCTAGATTTTTTTTATGACACTATTTATATCTTCTTACTTATTGGTTGTAATCACAACAAACTTTTAGTTTAGTTTAGGAACCCTTATAGTTTCGCCATTTCAATCTGTCTGTCTGTCTGTCCGCCCCTAACCAGAGCTGTTGCTTGCAGACTATCGTGATTTTTGCACACTTATACATATTAGTGGACCCTACAAAGTTAATGTTTTAAAATTAGTTGAATATATAATTAAATTACAACGAAAATTATCACAACTAGTAAGATTACCAGCCTGATATGGAAACTTTACAAAAAAAAACAAAAACCCACATATATTTATATTTTTATTTACTAGATGGTTTTGAATTGGTTTGGGACTAGTCATTCTTATCCTTTCTGACATTGCAAGCCTTCGCTGTGCGTGCGTTTCCTGTACACGCTCTTGGCCAATTAAAATATGGTTCACAAATGAAAATGATCTGCTCTCATAAATAGTTATATTTGGTTTCTATGTAATATCTAAGTAGTGAACACAGAGTGCATGTCCACACATGCAAATATGTAAGCATTTATCCTCGTACGGGATATAAATAAATAAATAATATTTACAAATAAATGTACATTAAACGTCAGGAAGGAATCAGTATTCTTAGTCCTTATCTGTAATGACACCTAGATATATGAGTTGTACTGTATATAAAAACACGGGTTATATTCGCTTATTATTTAAAATAAGACCCGTGATTATCAAAAGTCTCCTAGATAACCCTTTTTATTTGGATTATTAAAATTAGTTAATAAGGGTTTGATTATGAAATTGCAGTTGTAATGCACTTTAGAATTAAAATCAAGCCTGCATGGTGTAGAATTTCAAAGTGAAAATTGTTTCACATGATAACTATAATATTTGAAATATAATTTCTTTAAATTGTTTTAACATTCAGCTGTAAAAGGTAAAAATGGAAACATTGAAATTTAGAGTAATTTTTGGATACGAGTTCCGACGTGGAACTAACACAAAAAATCAATGCTGTGATTAGAGAGGACACGGCTAATGAACGCACTGTACAAACTACCAAAGAATTGGCGGTACGGTTTGACGTTAGCTTATCCACAATATTAAGCCATTTGCATCAAAATGGGTCAAAAATAATTGCGTTTAAAAACTAAAACAAAACCGATTTCATTGAATATAAAAAAAATACAATTTGAATTGAGAACCTTTGCTTGAAGTCGGTTAAAAAAGTTTTTATTTTACGATTTTTATTATTTTTTAGTAGAAAACAAAATGTGAAATTTCGTTTACTTGCATAACATATTTTTTCCAGCTATTTTTATTTAAAAACCAAACTGAACCGATTATCATGAAATTTCTTTCAACCAAATCAAGAACATCCTCCTATTTAGAAGACGATTACATACGATTTTGGGTGACTCTCACTCTATGACTCTATGATTTGACTGATCTGCAGAAAAGAGCGCGCATTGAAGCTTGCCTTACCTTGTTAAATCGGTACAGAAATGAAAGGATTTTGTACCAGATTGTGACGTGCGACGAAATCTGGATGCTTAACGATAATCGTAAGCAAAACACGCAACGTGACAGTGGTTGAAGTGAAACTTACCCATAGACAGGTTATTGTAACTGTTTCGCTGTCACTTCATGGTAGAATTTACTACAGCTTGCTCCAAGCTCCAGCTAGATCCAGGCAAGCAATAATGGCAGACTTCTTTTAGGCAGAATGCGAACAATGTTGGCAAAGCTCGCAGAGAAATAGCTTCGTATCGTCAACCAATCTTCGCCATGATTTCTCCACGATAACGCAGGACCTCATACTGCTCGAAAAACTGTTTTTGGGACCTGCAGTTAGAAACCACCCTTCATCCTCCGTACTCACTAGCCTTGAACCGACTATATTTTTTTCCACGATTTGGACTATTTTAACATTGTAAAAAAATATTCCCAGGAAGCAGTACAGGATGCCTTTATGCAGTTTGTTGAGTCCAGGTTTTTAGAGTTCTAACGCAAGGATTGAAATGATCTTCTTATGAGATGGCAGAAATGTATAGATTATAAGGGGAAATACTTTGATTAAGTTAATATACTAAATGTAAGAAAAAAACATGTTCTAATTTTTTTCATACCTCAATTTAATTCTTAGCAATTTTATACTTTAACCCCTAATATTATGACCGAAAAAGTTTGTCAGTATACAACAAGCTTCTCTGTTGGTTTATAGTCCAGTCCATCCAAAGGTTGCCTGGCAGAGATCGCTGTTAGCGATAAGGCCGTCCATTTTAAAATATTTGTGTTTGGAATTTCTGTGTGGTATATCAATAAAGAGTTATCTATTTATCTATCTACCTATCTGGATATGCGGTATGAGTTGAGTTACTAGATTCACGTTTACTCTGGTATTAGCGTTTATAGGCCCACAATTTGCTCGCGCCCTTCGAAACATGCTAAACGATTGACACGGAAAAGTTGAGGCAGTTTTCTTTAATAGGCTGCGGGTGTTGGGGGATGATTTGAGTGCGACACTTGTTTTCATGAGGCGTTTACAGGCTTTTCGTTTGGTGGTAGATTAATAAAGCGAGGTAGTAAGACATTTACCGGTAATACAAACATGAATAGTTATATTTACTAATAAATAATACTTCTAAAATAGATCTTGCAGCTAATGGAATAAAACAGTAGATAATTTGGTTGACAAACAGAATATAATTCGTTATGATATAATATACTTTTATTCAGCCAGTATGGGCATAACTATCTTAGTACTCTAAAATTACTTGAATGGTTCAGAGTCCAGTCGATGTCACATCTACTCGTCTGACCCTTGTGCCCTAAAATCTGCACATGGTAGAGTGGAGTGAGGGTGCCAGTATTCTATTCAACATTAATTTAATTGTATCATTGACACGCAAGAAGAAGAAGAGTCTTGTGTCGATTATTAATTATTTATTATTGCCCCCACCATCTCATGCTACCTCACGAAATCTTTTTTGAGCATCGTGAATGTTGCCAACTATTTAGCCTATTAATGACGAGTTTAAATAGATGGTGTAGTGTGACTTACAGAATGATTTTTACACTTTGGAATTGCATGATTAAAAAATTGATTTGAAGTATAACAGCAAATTAATGCTTAATATTTTCAACCAGACATAGACAGGCACAGATACACTGAGGGATGGTAAAATAAAAAAATAAACCTATTTTGGATGTAGGAGAGGTACGATACAATAATTATTTATGTTTTTATTTTATAAGTTTGTAGGGGTTAGTAATACGTTGAAATTACCTTGGAAAGTTTCATCAAGATTAGATTAATGGCGATCTAGAGCTCTGATTAGGGGCGGACAGATAGACAGACGGAACATAGTGAAGCTGTAAGGGTTTATTGTAGACTTCGGAAACCCAAAAATTCAAAATTGAATAGTTATATATTTTTTGTTCCACCCAACAAGTGCCGCATATAAACTTCTAAAAACTAAACTTCTAACATTCCAACTGCAATAAAAATTGAATACCAACCAAATGATTTTATGGTAATAAAAAGCACTCGTGACAACATTTTGGCATAGTTAAACAAAGTTATGCAAGGTCGTGATCCGAAGTCTACCAAAGATCAAAGACGTTGGAGACCGCAGTACAGAACTAAAATAGAGATGGGCAAGACACCTGGCAAATTGAGGTGAAGACAGATGTAGCAAAGCTCTTACTAAATGGTATCCAAGAACAGGCAGCGAGATGGGCAGCTTAGCCTGCCAATTTGGATAAGGATGGCAAAAGTCCGAAAGGAATGGCACATACAAAAGGAGTTCTATACCTAGCAAGTGGTGAAGTCGGGCTGCAGCTGATACTGATGATGCAAGGTCAGTACCTGGATAGATGACTGCAGTGGTGTTATCATCTGAGCGCTTCTGTGCTTTGGGCAGTACCTTAAGCTGTCTGTCCCAGATTGAACGACAGGCAATGACTGAGCCCTTTGGTATATTAACTATATCACCAGAGTTTGTCAATGACTCAAACAAAGATGTAGTAGATGACTATTATGTAGGTGTAGTGTAGTTTCGACACTTGTACTTCCTCAAAATTAGCAACGATTCTACCTGCAAGGCTGATCGTACTATGGATATTCCCAATATTTTGATAGCTTGATATGTAGAAAAGGCTCTGTATATAATAATCAACCTTAAGTTCAATCAATAAAACTTAAATTTCAATAGAATGGGGCTCAGATTCTGTTGCTTTGCTGGGCTTACAAAAATTTGGTGAAGCACAAGCGATCTTATTTTGTTTTCACCAAAGACTTAATTAAACTAACATTTCTAAATGTCACTTTTTCAATTTACTTAATTAACGTGTGATTGGCGTGTTTTACCTCAATTTGTAAAGAGGTGCAATCATGTAAAGAGGTGTTTATTAAAACTTCGGAACATCCTTGAAATTTACGAAATGAACAAAATGACAGATTTTACTTATTTTAAATCATGTTAATAGATTGATTTGCCACCCGCAGTGCGAACCGTGAACTCGAGCGGCAACGAGCAGACCGCGGATCAAACTCACCCTGATGAAGATTCTCTAGATGAATCGAAACAGTGTCGGTGCCTCCAAAAATAATACAAAAGTAAAACCAGTGTTTATCAAAATGTACAGTACAACTCACGAAAACTTAGAAAGTGATACTTTAAATCTTTCATTTAATTTCAAAATGATACTGTAATTTGGACTATGATTTAAGCTAAATAATCATTGTTCGTATTTTCTGAAATTTTATCTAGTCCAGTGAAAGAACAGATATAGTTTTTGTCTCGTTAAAATTATTCTTTTGCACAGAGTCTTATCCACTCTAGGTCTTCGCGGCTCGGCGACATTCCCTAATAGCTAGATGCAATCCAATTTGACAGCTGTCAAATACACGCTTCGCCGTGTCGCAGTCACGATTACGGCGTCGCAAGACGGTAACGACGTGCTAATGCCTCTGCGCTAATTAACAGAATTAATATGCCGATGTAAAGGTGCTTAGAAATCATTGATGGTGATAGGCGATAAGAGGAATATTTACTTCTGTGACAAATGCTATTAGATGTGCCTCTGACTAGAGATCTAGATAAATATGGATCTGGGAAGGAGTATACAGTAGTGAAACTGTTTGTTTTTTTTTGATAAATATATGATGAAATTACAAAATATTTTGACACAACCGAAGCAACTATTTTTTATGATTGCAAATAATATAATATTAATACAATAAACACAACATCATCCAGCTCCAAATTTAGCATATTTTGTACTATCCGAACCAGATGTCTAATATATTTTTTTTAGAAAAAACTTTTTGTAACCTTGCGAGACCCTGACCTGGCTCCTCTGGCCCACAGTTTATAAGCATTGTCATTCAACTTGGCTATGCCGCCAGTGTCTTGGGGACGCTTTTCTCTGGCACTGACCGGAATCAGATGAGTCATCCATAGATCAGGGATCATAGTGTTATGTACCACATGACTGATTTAATACTAATGCACTTTATTTTGTAAATACATTCATATTATACATAAAATAACCGGCCAAGTGCGAGTCGGACTAACGCACCGAGGGTTCCGTACAAACCTGTAGGTATATAAGTAAAAGTTCACCCATCACGACAATCAAGTCATAATTGGATGATGTAACTAAAAATTTACGGTTTTCGCAATTTTTCCTTTATCTGTGCTAATTTCAAGATTCGGAGTTCACGGGAAGTACCCAGTAGGTTTTAATTCCCTTCGAAAATTTGAAAAGTCGAAAATTTGTGGCATAATCGGCTGTATCTTTTGATTGCGTTTGTTTAGAAGTTTGATTTTTTTACAGCTTTAAGGGACAGTAGACCTGAGTATTTGATATAAATTTCAGCTTGATACCTCCACGCGTTCCTGAGAAAAAGAGTCTTGACAGACAGACAGACGGAGGGATCCGTTTTTTCCTTTCGAGGTACGGAACCCTAAAGAATACCCGGACCCGAGATAAATCACGGCAGATCATTTAAAAATTTGTCCTGCGGCGGGAATCGAAGCCGCAACCTCCTGTGTATAAGGCGGGCTTTTGCCCACAAAGCCACAGAGGCCGTCTTAAAAAAATATCTATATGTATGAAACAAAGTCGTATTGGTTACACCATTAATAAATCGAGAACGGCTGGAGCGATTTTCGTGTTTTTTTTTAATTTGTTGGATTTGTTTCCGTCCGGAATAGCAGAATAACTATTAACCTTTGGACAGTTGCAATGTTAAGGAAAAAAAAACAAGATTTGAAATGGTGAGTTCAGTTTGATAAAACCTTTGACGACGTTAGGTTATGACAGCTGTCATTGTGTTCGCATGAAAAATTGTGTTTTACGACAGCAAAGAAAGTCAAGCAAAGTGTTTTAATGTGTTTTAATGACGACCTCTGTGGCGCAGTGAGCTTAGGTCCGCCTGAGACGCAAAAGGTTGCAGGTTCGATTCCCGCCGCGGAACAAATATTTGTATGATCTGCAAGTATTTGTCTAGGGTCTGGGTGTTTTGTATGTATAATATGTATGTATTTACAAAAAAAAGTATATGAGTAGTATATCAGTCATATGGTACCCTTAAAACAAGCTCTGCTTACTTTGGGGCCAGATGATGCTGTGTAAAATGTCCGGTATTATTAATAAAAAAAAATGTGATCTATTTTTATTATATACGCACGGGCGAAATCGCGAACAAGAAAACTATTAATAACCATAATTATTAACTAAATTCCAAAAACCTTAAATTCCTATAATATCAGCTGAAAACGTCCGATCAGCGAACTAATAACGAAACGTGTAATAGAACGTGAGCCCGCGTGACGCCGCAAAGCGTAGTTAAGTAACTATCCCAAACCAAGGGGCGACCGTAAATGAAATGGTAGTTTTCCGTGGCTAACCGGCTTGGTAAACCTGGTAGTCGGGAACACAGGGTACCCGAGCAACCAGCCATAGACCGGCTGCGGCCGCGTTATGGCTGACAAGGGCTGTTGTTCTGACGACCACGGACGTGCGTGTACGTACGATATCATGTTTGCGTGTATGGTTTTTGTGTGATTGGACGTGCCTTTTTAGGGTTCCAAAGTTCAACAAAATAACCTTTATAGTTCTGCGGCATCTGTCTGCTTGTCTATCTATACGATCTTAATCAGAGTATTTAGCTTGCAGACTATTAGTATTATCCCAATTAAAAAAAATACGTATTAGATACTTCTACAAAATTATGAAATAATAATTACGTTTTAAAAACTAAAAACAAAACCGTCTAAATTTATAATAAAAATAGGTAATTTCACTTTCACATTTTATTTGAATAACATATTTTTTTCAGCTATTTTTTAAACCTGAACTGAACCATTTTGATGAAATCTATGGGACCAAACGAAAAGTAACCTCCTCCTTTTTTGATGTCAGTTAAAAACATGTAAAGAATGATTTTCTCCAACATGTAAAATAGGGTTTTTTTTTTAAATATACTTCCTCATTGTACACATAGCGTTGAATGGGTCTTTAAAAAATGTGACGAGGTTTTATTAACAGATTTTTGATACAGATATTCACTTGAGCTTTGTGTGGTCATTTTTGATAGAGGCCAGTGTCCTCCCCTATTGGCTTAACCACTGTACGCTTGACCTGAAAAGTTTTTAAAGTTATATCATATATCCTGAAGTTATTTGCATACCGTAAACCGGCAAATAAATCTTTGAATCGTAAAAGGAAAATTATCTCGGTTAGTATGGTATTACTACAATATGATGATAGAAGTCAGATTAGTAAACCTTAAAAAAAATTTTTAAGCCTCTTAGTAAATTATTTGATTTTGATGGCTGATTGTATTGAATTGGTGGTTAGGCCACATGTCATTTTTATCATTACTAACTTCGGAACCCTGCACTGTGCGTGGTCCGACACGTGTTTGGCCAAATATATTGTTGTCCAATGTCGATGTTTTTGAAATATAAGATAAATTATTCAGTTATAAAACAAGTGCTTAAAGAGATCACACACGTGTAGAAGATACGCTACCGACAAACCGCGATATAAAGAACTCTTCAGAGAAATTTTTATTTAAATGATTGCAAGACCGCAGCGCCCCGCCTCTACGGAAGAAATCGTTTTCCGGACATTTTCCATTGGCTGGCGAGAGGGAAGGCGGGCCGTTTCTTCAAGTCTTCGTCGAGACTAACTTTTCATTTGCACAGCTCTGAAATATAGCTTGAGATTAAAGCGCAACGTGGAAGTTCCGGCTGCGGTTAGTGCCGAGACGCAGCGCTTTTTTATCCGCATGACGGTGTAGCAAGCTGGGGAATTCCAATTTATTTTATCGAGTCTGTAGCATCTGGTGCTAATGTGATTTAAAAACCGATACAAGTAAATTAATGATTTCAAATTACAAAACACTGGACGCTTCAAATTACTTAAAAAAATATGATTTGAAAATAATACTAATAACTTTCAGTTACTATTAATAAATTGATATTACGGAAGGTTGGTGTTGATTGTCGGACATGCTGACATATAAACAGAAACCTGAGACAAAATAAATATAAAGACAGAGCGCCACGATCAACCGAAGTGTAGCCGTAAAAGCATGCTCCTCTGTGTATACACGCACTTACGCACACACATACACCAAAATCATGCACCTTGCCTTGGTCTAAGTACGTGTCACGTCGTCGTACAGCAATAATCGTACAACTTTCGCGTTTTGGGTCAAGTGCGTTTGATGACGTTACGTCTTTCAAAATAACCAAAAAACTTAAGATTTATATACAAAAAAGTAATATTTAGGAAAACATATTTGTTTTTTGTTCCGGCAGGGTGACCGACCTAATCTCACCCAAGTTGTTCTCAGCGGCTCTGGAGAGGATATTTAGGAATCTAGAATGGCATAAAAACGGACTTAACATTAATTAACATTAACGGGGAGACCCTGAATCACTTACGTTTCGCAGACGACCTAATTATTTCTCAGTGTCCAAAAAATTTACAGCAAATGCCACAACAACTATCAGTTCAAAGGGCAAAAGCAGGGCTTTAAATGAACTTAAGTAAAACCAAAATGATGACTAATGCTTCACAGACATATAACATACACATAAATACGGAGAAATTAGAGTATGTAGACGAATATGTATACCTAGGACAGCTAATGGCCACAAGCGATTCAATGCACAAAGAAATCGACAGATGGATAGCCAACACATGGAAAAGATTTTGGTCTCTTAGTGAAGTGATGAAAAAAAGACATTCAATCAAAGAAAAGAGGAAAGTATACAACATGTGCATTATGCCATGTTTAACATATGGTTGCCAAACATGGGCATTAACAGAAAATTCTATGAACAAAATAAATATATGCCAAAATGGAATAGAGAGAAGTGTAATCGGAGTAAAAAGAACTGATAAAATAAATTAAACAAAATAAAAAATGTAACAAAATTCAAAGATGCGAGTAAAGTATGCAAAACACTGAAATGGAAATGGGCAGGTCATATGTTGAGAGAGGAAGATGAGAAATGGACAAGAATATTATCAGAGTGGTACCCCAGAGATGGCAAAAGAAGTAAAGGCCGACAAACAAAACGCTGGGAAGACGACCTAAAAAGAGTAGCCGGCCCAGAATGGACTAGAGTAGCAAAGGACAGAGAATGATGGAAGACCATTGCCGAAGGACAAGCTGTTCTTCAACCGATCGTCAGTGTAACATTTTAGTTAGTAACATTATTGTAAACAGTAATAAAGGCTTATATTATATACCATATTATATTTGTTTTTTGTATTATTTTTACTGGACGACGACGTGACATGTACCACAGAATACTTAATTGTAAAAGTATGTATGCATGGAGCATGGTTTAAAGGCTTCACATTTGTTGCTCGCGGTACTCCATCTTTACATTTATTTGATCTGAGATAGGAACCATATATACGTAATATGAATACGTACTTAATAACTGGTCCCAGATACAAGCAAATCATTGTATGAAATTATGCCTATTGCTAATCGAAACTGATAGACATTGATTGCATCAAAAGTTACATAAACGCCATGCATAGCTCTAGCTTGCAGACTACCTTCGTTTTACTGTTATGAAAATATGCACTGTAATACGTTTTAGAGGCCTCTACAATGTTATACAAGGTTCGCTTCTATAATAAGCTTCCTGAAAATGCTACTAAACTACCTATTAAGAAATTTAAAGCATACATAAAAGGTAGTCTTCTGAAGAAAGCTTATTATAATATAAATGACTATATTATTGATAAGAGTGCATGGCCTCATGTCGCTCTGCCCTCAGACAGTTAACCAACACACTAATTTATAAACTCTCTTGTATTAGTATTTCGTAGTTAAGGTAGTTATAAGATGGATCATGTAAAAGAGCGCTAGGACCAGGACGAGTTTCTTGCCAGTTCTTCTCGGGCTTGGGATAGGATGAATTGGCACCTAAATTCACCTAGTATGTAAGACGCTTCAAAATGACCCTTGTGATTGTATTGAATAATGTATCTTTTTGACTTGCCTTGACTTGACTATAAATATAAAACTTTGGACTCATCAAAATAAAATTAAAGAGAATTGCTAGAATATGATGGGTGAATATTATGTTGAATAGCTTCAATTCAATAACGTTCATTACCAATCAATGTTAAAAATAGTAGCTTAAAATGAAGTTAAATGAGTAGCTTTAAATGAATAAGGAAAATCATTATAGCTGCTAAGCCATTTTTACGATTATATTGTGAGTATTTTTGAATTAATTTTTTTTTATGAAGTCTTGATACTTAATTCTTAACTAGATGTTGTTGAACTCGTTTGAGACCCATTACTAGTCATTGTTAATCTTCAGAAGCCTTTACTGAAAAGGGTCCAACAATCGCTTTGTCAATAAATTCATTTTTTATTTAATTTTTAACCGACTTATAAAAAGAAGGAGGTTCTCAATTCGGTAGTTTGTTGTTATTTTTGTTTCTTTAGAACTCATTCATTTCTAAACCGGTTTAGATAATAATATATTATTTTTAAGTTATACTTCCTGTTTAAATTAAATTTGAAGAAAAAATATCTCTCCACAAACAATAGAGGAAGAATTTTGGCATTGGACTTTTAATTAAGTATTGTATTTATGAGGAATTATAGGTATAAATATTTAAAGACGACCTCTCTAGTCTCAGTGGGCCAAGACTCTGCTCAGACGCAAAACTTTGCGGGTTCGAATCCCGCCGCAGGACAAATGTTTGTATGATCTGCAAGTATTTGTCTCGTGTCTGTTTATTTCTATGTATAATAAGTATGTATTTGCAAAAGAAAAAGAAAAAATGTATATATGTGGTATATCAGTCATGTGGCACCCATAACACAAGCTCTGCTTACTTTGGGTCTTGATGATGCTGTGTGAAATGCTCGGCATTATTATTATTATGTTATAAAATAACAAGTTTGGAAAAAATTATCAATTTTAAGGGTTTGTTAATACAGTAGTTGCAATTTCACTGTCAAAACATTCGTGAGTTGAACTATACATTTTGATAAACACGGATGAGTATAACTCATAGTGCTAACCGAGAACTCGAGCGGCAACAAGCGGACCGCGAATCAAAGTCACCCCCCTGAAAAGATTATCTAGATGAATCGAAACAGTGACGGTGCCTTCATCGACAAAACAAAATGTAAATAAAATCCATGTTTATCAAAATGTATATGAGATGAAATTATTTATGGGTTCAAAATTTTAGATTCTTTAATAAAGTTGGTTCTCCTTTTAAAACATAATAACATATTTTTTATCGTTTACGCACGTAATTAACACTTGTTTTGCTCTACAAATCACGGCAGTCGTAACTATAGAAATAAATTATTGTTGAAGACATGGCTACAGTTTGTAATGTGATCAGATCTGCATGTGTGTGTGCCGCTATTTCAAACAGTACGTTGCAAAATTAGTACTTGTTGTTGACAGTCCAAAACTTTTTTATGATTTCGTACTTCGAAAGGAACATGGATAAAAGGATCATTTCTCTATCCGTCTATCTGTCAGCCGGTCAAGACTCATTGTCTTTGGAACGCGTTAGCAAACTGATATGTCGTAGAAATTAAAAAGTGCCAAATGCACGAAAGGAGCCTTTAACCTTTTCACCACACTGGTTCGAAACAACCAGTGACAATGAGAAGAAGAAGAAGTAAAGCTGTCGAAAAATCAAGCTTCTAGGTCTACCTAATCAAAAAATACGGCCAAAATACGATAAAAACGGCATTTATGCCGCATTTTCCGAACTCGCCAGTCAATCTAAACCTATGGTATGGGGTACTTGTTGTTGACCTAGAATCATGAATTTGGAAAGAAGCAAGATCCAAGACACAATTAAAATAAAAAATCTAAACCCATTAATTTGTAGTTTTAAAACATGTCAAAATATTTTTTCACCTCACAACCTGGGAAAGATTCTGTTAATCATTCGGAACTAGAGTGCAAAAGTTAATTTTATCCGCTAGCGTAGAAAAATTTTAAAAATTCGAACCTATAATAGAAATTTGAATAGAAATTCAATAATGTTCTATGCCGCCAATCCCCACTGAAAACGCATTAATACTTATTTCATTTCAGTGCGTGCGTGCGCAGTACGACGACTCGACCGACTTATTCAAGGTTCCCTAACTCAAAATTAAAACAAGAACCCTTAAAGGATCACTGCCTTGTCGTTCGTTGCGTTGTTGTCTGTCTGTTTTTTCTTTCAGATTAGAGTCTGTCAAGTTTTTTCCCGATTATTTAAACAATATATATAATCTTAAAATTAAAAGTAGTATATAGCCACTAAAGTTTGTCCTAATACTATCTTGAGATAACAAACATTGAAGTAGATATATACGTGAAATAACAATTTTGAGATATCCGTCGTCAGTTTATTGTCAAATACAAAGCATCGAAAAGCAACAATATCTGATTTCAACTCTGAAAACATGACCGGGTTACCTTTACCTAGGTAATATCTCCTAAAATATCACACACTGTGCCTTCTACCCCACGGATTCCACAAACCGTCACGGAACGCGTTTCAGTGTGTGATTTATCATAACGAAAACCTAGGTAAAGTTTTTACACAAAACGAAAAAATCCTCAAACTTGGTAGACACCTCACATATCTAGTAATTTATCTCTTTTAGGGTCTAAGGAGGGGGGTAGTCAGAGACACGTCCAAACATATTTCACACATGCCTACGCCTTGCAAAGTTGTTGCATTCCGTATGTGACATGTTTCAAGCCAATCGTCGCCTATGGAATACACATTAGATTTTTTTAGTTTCTAGGATGTGCCGGTTTCCGTGCCATGTATTCCTTTAAAATAATAAAATAAAATAAAAATCCATTATTGAAATCAATATTGGCCTCAGCGGAAGAAGACCAGTGCTGCAGCAAGGCAACATGCAGTAGAATTATGCTGAGCTGTGGGCCATTTTACCACCACTCAGTCATTAGTGTTTTAATTGTTTTGTATTTATATTGTACTAGCTGCCGCCCGCGGCTTCGCACGCGTGGTACCTCAAAATTAGATCAGCAGTTTCGGCGTGAAATTGTTACAAACAGACAGACAGACAGGCAGAGTTATTTTCACATTTATAAAATTAGTAGAGATAGTGGTGATCTGAATAAATGATTTTTCTTTCTTTCTTTTAAGTGCCATAATTCCTCTACCTTCTATAATATGTATAACCGAGGACCTCAATGGCGCAAATTTGCAGGTCTTGATGCCTATATATTTAAACCTTTAAGAGTTGAGATCCTGGGCTGGGAAATAATTCAAAATAATTTCACAGCGTCTGGTAGAAAAAATGCGTGACCCAAGAGCTGGTTCCTATCTGGGCCAGCGTATTAGCATTGCCATTCAATGTGGTAATGCTGTGATCTGGATCAGTTGAGCTGTCTATAGATCGTTGTTAACGGTCTTTAAATGGATGAACTGTTTCACAAGTATTTAATATTATTGTACATATATTATTCTGTTTATTTCTGTAAATGAAGTGTATTACTAGTATCAGTATTACAGTACGCGGTGATAGTCTTGCAACCTGTAAAGTACAGAATAAAATGTAGTAGGCGATGTGTGTATGTTTGTATTCGGATGTAGGTATTTCAGCCGTTTCGGAGTCTACAGGGAACATCCCTATAGACTCCGAAACGGCTGGACCGATTTTGATGAAATTTTTAGGAAATCATTAGATTAGCTTAGCGGGTAATCCTGTAAAGTTAGGTAGCGATCGGATCAACAAAACATATTTTTTGCATCTATCAAATTTTGTGTGGATATAGATCTACGAGCATCTTGAGGAACGGACATAGGCCATAGGACATACTTTTTATGTTTGTACTATTCGTGCGAAGCCGCGGGCAGAAGCTTGAAATGTATAAAAATGTGGCCATGTTCCGAGGTCCAAATTACAAATTACAACTATCGTGATGAAATTATTCATGAATTTTTGTGTGACCGATAGGGTAACGAAACTCGTTTTTGTGTGTGACTTACGAAGAAAAATCTAGCTTAACGATTTTAAACAAACATTAAAAAAAATTTATATCAAACATGGTTAAGTACCTACCATATTATAAGGTATTCAAACTTTGAATACTCACTATTAACATTATTATATACATATAACATATAACATGACAGGACATATATAATATAACATAATATAACATAGTATAACGGACGATCTTAGTTTGCACACCAAAGTCCAAATTATACTAGTATGTTATCCCGAAGGATTTTGCCAATATCAAGTGATTATTTAATTATAAAGTCTTAGTCGAATGTCGATCGTCATTTGTCTAATCTTAACGTCATCGCGGAATGGCCGTCTAGAACTTTCTAGGGATCGTTCAAATCACATTGCACGATAATACGCTTATAATTCAATTGTCTATACTTGAGCTATGAAGTCACTATTTACAGATTAAAATTCCGCTTCAGATTAACTATAACAAATAAAAAATAATATAACAAGAAAAAATTACTTAATTTGTAATGTTATGTTACTTCATGAAATGACAAACGAAGAATACTAAAACTCGTCAATGAAACGCCAATACACGTATTTTACAAAATTGTTGCTAGTCTGGCAAAACAACAGAATCATGGCCAACCTCCAATAGTGTCTCAGAGCTGGTTTTTCTAATGGAACTAGCAACTAACACTATTTGACTAGCCTATCACCTTCACGCATTGATCGCGTAGAGGCGATCTATTCTTTTCGTATAATTCGTTATTTCGCAATTACGATTAGACACATTTATATTTGTTTCATAACGCAAGAAGTTATGTTATTAAGTATTACTTCTGTCCACGGCTTCGTGCACACGTGCCTCGTACATAATAATAAGTTTTATCCAAATACATTCAACCGTTGCGACGTGATTGAGTCTCATACATATAAATATAAAAAAACAAAGCTTATTTATACCAAGAACTAACCTATCCACCTTCCTACTTACCTAACAAGATATTTTACAATGCGAAATGTACTCCAGATTTTAAACGAATTCAAAAAAAGGTAGAGGGTCTCAATTCGTCGGAATCTTTTTTTTTGTATGTTCACCGATTGCTCAAAGACGCCTGAACCGATTTGGAAAATTCTTTTTTTTGTTTCAAAGGGTATATACTTCCATTTAAATTTTATTGAAATCGGTTAAGCGGTGTTTAAAACATCAACAATAATCTAAAAATTGCATACATCGATGATATTTTCGTTTACTCCAAAACCTCGCTGTCTCATTGGAGCATTGCGTTTAGTTGGCCTATCCATGTTATGTATATATAAAATACATCTACTTTTCACTAAAAAAAGTTATATTCAATGATGAAGGTTTTCTTTTTAGTTTTTAAAACGAATTATTTACATTAGTCAGTTCATACTTAGGTATTTGAGTTTGGTAATTTTTCTATACTACCTACTTGCCTAAGTAATTCTTACACTAGTTTTAATATATTGTGTAGACTTCTTGTGGCATTTTTATTACAAACCTTATTGGTTTTTTGTGCTATATTTACCTATTTTTTAGAAAACTGTATATAAAATATTAGTAGGATTACATATTACATTAATTTAAAAACATCTTAAGTTTTGATTATGATTAAAGTTATGAAACACTGATTTTATTCTCCAAAGTAGTTTACAACGATATTAATAGACGAAGGGTCTCTCTCATAATTTTATTGGCATCAGAATGACAAGAAAATAACACACTTTAAAGCCACAAATATAAAAAAGAGGAATAAACTGAGTATGTGAGATCACAGTAATGTTTATTTAACTAATTTAACGTAAATGAAAAAAACAGGGGAATAACAGGTGGTTCTCACGATATCAACGCTTAGTAAACTTTTCCTTGTTAAAAGTAAACTTTCTTAAGAAAGGGCGGGCGGAACATCCGGCTGGGCGGAAATAGCCGCCCGCCCTCCTTATTTGACATTCCTTGTAAGTGAAGGGAAAAAGTTTCAAGTACTTCTCAATGTCATGGTCGTCCCCTTACAAGAACTTTTAAGCTACTTAAATTTTGCGTTTCATTTCCTTTAATTTCGCAACTCAATTGGTTGACTCAAACTCAATAACACACTTGGCTAACTTGACAAAATAGAGTTAAATTGGAACTTATTATTATAATTATTATTATATATATATAATTATTTAATCAGATAAGGACGAACAGACTGAATATTATTTTGGCTTGGCTCACTTAAACGAATGTTTTTATTTTTGATGAATAAGATTTATAAAAATATAACTAACCTAGCAGGGCATTGTTTAAAGGAAAAAAAAACAACGATTCACATAACTGCACCTTCAGCACTCACCGCGACCACTGCGGCCGACGAACCGTAGGTCATTGAACTTCGCAACCTGGTTCTTCATCACCGCTGAACTGTTCCTCAGCTCTGCACAACAGTTCTCATCGTTCCCTGCACGGACGGTGACCAGGGTGCCATCCCCGACGTCACCCAAAGCCACAACTTTGAACGCGACGGGCAGCGTCTTGTTGGATCGCCAGTGCGGAGGCAGCACTGTGCATACGAAGTGAGGACTCCCTGTCCGCACCAGCTCCCCCGGGTGTTCTGACAGGAAGTCCCCCAGCGTGCGCTCCGCGAGGATGTCTGACGTCATCTTGGTGTACGTCTCGTGGAGGAGCGAGGAGCTGGTGTCGGGCGACACGGCGCCGCTGCTGGCGCCCGTCAGGTGCATCCTCGACACCCGCGCCCGCTGCGTGCTACACATGGAGTCCACTCCGGTCCCACTACATGGCACTACCCACCCGCGGGACCATCGTTGTCACGCGACATCTTCGCTCATCCGATACATCATCTTCGGCCGGCACCGAACCGACTTCGCTCTCGATGATGAGACGTCACGTCGTTGCTAGGGACGCGCGTGGCCACTTGACGCGGTGACGTCACGCCGGCCTTGCCACACTTTTTTCCCCGGTGAATGAAAGTTCGGCGGTGGGCGGCCGGGGGGCGCGAGGGGCTGATTTTTTCCGGCGATGGGGTGCCTCCCCCGCACGTGGCGAAAAAAGTTTCACTAGTTTCACTGACGGCTGCACTTTTTACGCGGCGCGTATTTACGCACGTCGCTCTCGCTTTCGATACGGTGTTATTATTTTCTTGTTGTTTAATTGTGTTTTCGTGTTGTTTAGGTGATTGTCGTGTTTAGGTGCGTAGGGTGCGTGCGAGGCGTGCGTCTGTCGGCGCGGTCGAGGTTCGACTCGCGGCTCGAGGAGTGAAGCCAGGCTCGCCGCTCGGTTGCGGTGGCCGCTCGGCGCTCGCGGTGGCTATTAATACGTGGCGTGCGTCCGCGCCCGTCGACTTCGGACAAAGTTTCGCGGGTGAGTCGGTGCGGCTCCGCGGCACAGTGGTGGCTGGCGGCGAGCGAGAGGCGGCGACGGCGCGGGCGCGGCGGGCGGCAGAGCGCACTTTGCGGTCAGGGTGGGTTGGGTTTAAAGCCGCCGAAGGATAAAACATACAAATAAACACGTGTTCGCGCCGGCGCGAGCGAGAGCCGCGGCGATAGCGGCGGTGCAAGCAGGACGGAGCACCACACTTGCGGCATTTAGCTGCCGGAGCTAACTAGAGCCGGTGACTTGATGCCGCTCGCGGTTTCGCTGATCTTCTTATTTTCAACTTGTGAACGTTTCTGACAAAAAGACATACCCGAAAACATCTTCGATTGCGATAAAATCGTAACCATACATTATAAATAATTCACTATTTTTTGTACTATGAAATCATGACATCTATTTATGTAATCATCATATATTAGGTCAACAATATCGCCGTTTACATAGTGTACTTACCTCAAAAGTGGAAAACAAAGTACGAGTATTATGAACACAAAGCCCTCCACTGTACTCAAAATATAATATTGCTAACGCAAAACGTTTAAGTGTTACCTAAAAACTTTATCCCACCTCGTCAGTGAACCTTCTTAAAAGTACAGTAAACTCACTTAAAATTAATTGTTAACTCTAAAACCTTGTGTTTCTCAAAGGCAAGTGACATAATGAATGAACCTCTAGCCTAACTAACAACGCACTTTCTATGGGCACCGTGTGATAGACGGCCTTCCTACATAGTTAAGGCGGGTTGGGTAGGATCGAGTTAACGAAGCCTATTAAGTGTTGCCGGGGCAGCCGTATCTCAAAATCTGCTTACGGGATAAGTCTAGGTTCAACGTATTAGGGACTCATTATGAGGGTCGGGAGTCGGGGCCGGTTAATAAGTCAAGATCGGAAAAGCAAGGGCTTAAAATAGCTTGTTTTTCTTTAAATAACTGAAATATGAAAAAAAATAAACACCTACGCCGTAGACACCTCTACGTGGAGCGTAGACGAACTTTTGTAGCATTCGTAGAAGGTATCACTGAAACATGTCGTCCGTAAGATTTTAATTAGATTGACTGGGTAGAAGTAGAAGTAACTGAGTAACTTCAACTAAATATTAAAAGTGGATAATAAGGTTGTAATTACCAGCTGTGTTCTTCAGAATCTTACGTATTGAACACAGCTTTTACATAATCAACCAACAAGTCTATTGATAGTTCGAGCACCCTAAAATACCCCTACAAGCTAAACTAGAGCCTATCTCAGTGCACTAAGGTTCACAATATATTTGGGGGTGGTAACGTTGTGTATGGACGCACGGACACCCATTAGAGAGGCTCGCTACCAGCTGTCATTTTCGCAAACCACCCCGATGTTACTCTATCATATGCACTTTAAGTCTATTAGATTTTTGTATCTAGAATGTTCTCTCGTATCTTTTAATAGAAAAGGGATTAGGAAATGGTTTAAGTGCTATCAATTTAAAGAGTTTAAAGTTTTGCGTATAGCCTGTTTGCAAAGAGAAGGGTGCTGTGATTATTTATGACTGACAATAATATACAAAATAGGGATTCGCGATTCTACTCGAAGCGTTACTAACAGTGATCATTTACCTTATAATTTCAGCATATATGCAACCTCTGTGGGGCAGTGAGCAAAGCCCGGACAGAAAAACAGAATTTTCCGGCTCTAATTTCCGCTGCGGTACAAATGTTTGTATGATCTGTAAATATTTGTTTCTGTTCTTGGTTTTCGTATGTTTATAAATATAGTATTTAAAAAAAAATAGTAGCTCAATAATATGGTACCCATAACACAAGCTCAGCTTACTTTGGGGCTAAATGATGCTGTGTAAAAGTGCAGCATAATTTATTTACTTAAACATTTTTCATTTACGTATTCCCGATCTGTGGTTTAGCCAGTATTTTGGACTATTATTAAAAATTACGACTTAATCGAAAAACTGTTTTAGAAACCTTGTTATATATTAGAAAGACCTATCCAACAACACGTATAATAAAAAAAAAACACCCTTCTTAATAAACCAGAAAACTTTTTAAACGTTATTATTTTATAATTTTGTAAGTACTATTACGTATTTCCGTAAAAATTTTAATTACGATAAAATAAATAGGCTGCAAGCAATAGCTGTAAAGCTGTAAATAGGAATGGACATATATACAGACAGACGGAAACCCTAAAAATTGTCTATTATTTTTACCCTTGGGAAAAAAAATATAAGAACCAACGTCGAAATACTATACTGCTTTGAAAACACAACTGTCAAAATCTAGTCAAAGTTAAAAGTCAAAAAATGATTTAATTGATACAATCACAAGCATCACTTTAAAACGTGATCATACTATTACATACTAGGTGAATTCGAAGTTAGACATGAAACTCGTCCTGGTCCTAGCCCTATTTTGTATGATCCTTCTTATAACTAGCTTAACTACGAAATGTAACGAAAGGTACTGTTATCTACGAAAGGTAACAGTAGGTTATTCATTGAAAATCTGTCAGTTAACTGCTTGAGGGCAGAGCAACATGAGGCCGTACGAACTTCTCAACAATAATACGCTTGCTTCACAAGACTACCCTTTATGTAAGCTATACATTTCTTAATAGGTAGTTTAGATGCACTTTCAGAAAGCTTATTATAGAAGCGCACTGTGTTCTTCATAATGGACTTACTTACTTTTTCTAGTCGAAACATAGGCATTTAAGTTAAGTAGTTTAGTATAAATCACAACTCTTCAGTCATTTACGTCATAAACATTCATTGCTCGTACCTACCGTAGATAACTAATATTCATATTAAAATCCTACCTGACGTACCTCAATAATAAAGCAATCAGCGGCTCTCAGCAAATATTGATTGTAGCTCCCTTACAACACAAAATCAAACCTTTTATTTAAGTCCAAGCACACAGGGGTACATTGTTTGCGAGGGCCAAGGGCCGAGGGAGATAGTTCAACAACCCTTTGACCAGAGGCTAAGCAGACGATTAGAAAATTAAGCTTCAATAATTCATTCGGCGTTTTGGAACGCTTATAATTTATGTGAAGATTTGATAATGAGAGTATTAGAATAAAGGGTTGTTTAAGGTCTACTCGGCAAACCAGTTTCGAAATATCGGAACGATAATGTCGCTGAAATGTTCGTCGAGTTCAGACAGTTGTTTTGTTGTCAAATTCAAATTATTGTATCGTTTGTTCTGGGGGATTACGACATTGCAAAAGCAATGTCGATTGTTCAAAATGGTTTATCGATTTCAAGAGTAGGTTTCAGTTCTTTCACTAGTTTGTATGAAATTGCTGCCCAATGCTGCCTTCAGTGAATTGGATCAGTTGAGCTATCCTTAGGTATCTCTACGTTTTCACATGTATCAAGATTTAAGAATATGATTTCTAAACAGATCCTCTCTTCTATAATTTGTAACTATTTATAAAACATACTTAAAACCTTAAGTATATTTTTGGCTATCAATGTAACTAATGTTCATGCTGAACTTCCGAAAGCAATTCTGCCTCACTTCTTATTATTGTGTCACTAGTTCTTGTGTCAGGCTAACTTTCACGATATGAAGTGACATGGGTGGTTGTTGTTACAGCAATCTATTATGATAGGTAAATAAAAAAGTTAAAAATATATTCGAAAACTCTATCATCTATGTAATCGGTCAAAATTAAGTAAACTCGAAAAGGAAACGAAAGGAGCCTCTGAGGTGCACTTTAATCCCTTCGGCGCACTAGTAAAGAAGAAAAACTAAACAGAGTTTCGTATTTCCGGAAAAACACAACTCAAGAACTAAGCCTAGACTTTTCCTTCAAAACTGTCAGAGAATCTTTGCTCAACTTTTAATCTAAGATTGCATTTTATCTGAATTAAGAGTCTTTGTTCCTATAGTATCCAAAATCTGTAGCAAAACAGAGAGCATTAAAGCTATCCAAATGAAATCAGAGCAGCTATAGTTTATAACGAAGGGCAGTATAAGCGGGGTAAGCAGACGGGCATTTAACCGCCAGATTGCAATAAACATGGCGTAGTGGACGCGGAGCCCACTGCTACTGGACACAGCTTGACTACGGGGAACAGCGGAAGTGCTAGAGACTTCAATTTGGAGCTAAACCTTATTCTAAAAAGAGACTGAGAACAATTAATATATTTTTTGGGCTGTGAAAATATTCATAATTAAATAATGATGTGATGTGATGTGATGTGATGACATTACAAGCCCAGTGCTGTCATGCAAAAGTTTTTTTGCTCAAAGGCAATATGAGCATAGAGTCCCAGTTCTCTATAATGTACTTAATTCTAAAATTAAAATAAAATCTTTGACACAATACAAACATAAAAAAATGTGAAAACTGGCTACAGTGCCAAGATTATAAAGATATAGAGGGACTTTTTGATTAAATTGTTTGACACGAGCACACCTACACTAAACTACCACACGAACAGATACACCCTGTGTGATTTTCCATTACTCCGCATTCCATGGAGTACTTTGATAATTTAGTATCAGATGTGCTATCCTATCGAATTTTACACTACTGTTCAAAAGGAGTGTACAGTTTTGTATATTTTTGTAAAATGTTAACCTAGTAAGTAAGTTTTAGTTATGTTAAGTCCTACTTTATAATTTTAAGTGCTTCGTCAAATGTATTCTTTATGTATTTTTAATTTAACTTATAGTTTGGTTTCATTGTTAATAACTATATATTCTACTGCAAAGACTTTGTATGATACACATTAGGGAAGTTACTGGTTTTCTGTAAAACCGTGTAAACTAATACAGAAATCAATGAATCACTAATTCTGGTACTAACAAAAATTCTTTGCAATAAAACATTTTATATTTCACACAGCATCGGGCTTCAAAGTAAGCAGAGCTTGTGTTATGGGTACCATATGACTGATATACTACTTATACATATATTTTTTTGTAAATATATACATATTATACATAGAAACACCCAGACCCAAGACAAATACTTGCAGATCATACAAACATTTGTCCCGCGGCGGGAATCAAACCCGCAACCTTCTGCGTCTCAGCTGGACCTTGGCCCACTGCGCCACAGATCACAGGTCGTAAATTTAAAGATTTAATTTTACATAATTCAATTCATCTAATTAATTAATTAATTCGTTCATCTAATTTATTAATTCGTATCACCCTATGGATAACCGTCTACACTATACGGAAATCTACGGAAAAATCTTACACTTTTTTTCGTCCCCCATCCGCCATAAGGATAAGAACTTCGTAGTACCGTGCGATAAGGAACTTCTTTCCAAAAATAATTGTTCCCGCACAGGAATTTCGGTTCAAAATTAGATCAAAATTTACCCATAATAGTGATATTTATTTGAAAATATAATTTTTGCAGAATATTATGAGCTGGGTAGTAGGTATGTTCTTGGTCCTATTGCTATAATATGTCCTTGTGTTTATTGCTATTACTACTATGTACCTACTAAAATACGTGTATGCGTACGTAATACGTGTACTAGTAATTATTATAAATACTTACGGGTATTTATCGCGTTTATTTACCTATTTTTGATATGACTGACCATCCCGTGACCACGACAGAGTGTAAACCTGTCGAAACGTCGGGAAAAATAGGTAAATAAACGCGATAAATACCCGTAAGTATTTGTAATAATGTGTTCTGATCGCGTAAGTTTAAAAAACTTTATTTGTACTAGTAATATTTTTATCTGAGATGTACGACGAATGCGAGTGCCTTGATAAAATTTTCTCGAGTTTTTTTGCAGTTATTTAAATATTATGTTTTAAATTTGACCAAACTCCTGTATTTGGTGTATACTGTAAAAATATATAAATAATTAGTAAATAAATAAAAAGTTTTAAAAGGTTAATACCTACTGAAATTATTATACCGTTTTACTGTTTTTTTTTATTATATAACCGTTTTCGACTCACTGCTGGGCAAAGGTATCTATCAAATGCTTTCAACTAGCTCTATATTTGAGATCTTCCACCATCATCTGATTCTCATTTAGTGTTTTAAATAAATAAAAATGGTATGTCTTAAACAGGCAAAATCTTTTAGGATCATGAAACCAATTGAAAAATTATGACACCGATAATTTTTTAATGATGCATCTAATAAAACGTAAAACTAACCAAAAATGTTTTTATTCAAATCTAAACAAAGGAAAATTTTATGAAATAACCGGATCTTATTTGAAACAACTAAGCAATAATTTTAATAAAACTTTAAACCAAGTAAATTTTATTAAAATAAAGTGAATTCGACTCCACACCGTCAGCTACCGAAAGGTCCTACCGACCGGAGCGTCCGTCGCCCTCGTTAGAGAAGCTCAAATTAATGCAGGCCATTCTACGGGTGACGCTAGCCAGTTGTTCTTAAATCGAATTACCATGCCTGCAGCGCCCAAACGCACACGCTGATTAATTGCTCTACACTCTATCTAGAAAGCCAGGTAGGTTATTCCATTCTACAAAGACCGATGGAATTTGTATCTTAAATCAATGACATAAATGTCATCGCACAAAACTTGAAAACGTGAAATTACATGATGTCAAATACTATTGTACCATTGATACTTTTCTTAAACATTTCACATAATTTTAATTACGAGAGATTTACTTGTGTTCCGTGCCAGGTGCTTTATACATTATAAATTATTAATTTCCAATTCAGAATTGAATTAAAGAGAAAATGAGCAGTTTATTTGACAAGACAGGACATAATAACATACAATTATAAAGAAGATAGATAAAAACCAGTACAAGAAAAACAGGTTGCCAACTAACGTATCTTCAAATTCAAATGCTCTTTCACAATTGACTGGCTAGCGATTTGATGATGCCAAAATGGAGTTAAGGGTACATGAGGGTTAGTGGGAGGACATACGCGTAGATATTTAGTTAAGAAGAGCTTTGGCTAAACCCCATTGCACCTAATGATGTTGGGAATATTTAAGAGAAGATTATTAACGAGCAGCTTCCACTGATGTGTCTACGTCACAGGTTTGAAATTGAAAAATTGAAATTGAGTCTTTGTTTAAAACTAGTTTATTATTTTTTTAAGCTCTGGTTACTTCGTAGCCAGTTTTTGAACTTGTTTTTGAATGAGTTAACGGAGTTAGCAGTTATATCTTGCAGTAGTATATTCCAATAATTATATTATGGATGAAGTTGTGTGCAACGTGTTTGTTGACATTCAAAGACTCATTTGCTATTACCAACACGAATTGCGAGACTATTCTTGCTTTTCAGACTTACAGTGTACAGTACTTAGTTCTAACTCAAGGTAAATTATTTAAAATGAATTATTTTGCAACCTTTTTTTATTGAAACTTTTTCCACGAAAACGATCAATTATTCCAGCCAATCAGAAATCTCTATCGGGTGTATAAAAATATTACAAATAGATCAGCTTGCGGTAAAAATTCAATTTTTATTCGCTTCTCGGAATCTGCTGTAGGCTGTTAAATAAAACGTTTTACCTCAGTTTTATGGGTCGTAGAATCTTCTGGCCAATTAAAATATTCGCCTGTATTTTGGGGATAAAGTGAAACACGTTCGAAAAGCTTCGGCCACACAGGACGGCTAAGTTCCGCGTTGCAGATGCTTCTCACGCGAAATAAAAGTATCGGGTAATTAAAATGTGTCGCAAGAAGACTGTATAAATATCTTTCACATATACCTGAAACGCAGAAAGTTGCGAGTTCGATTCCCATCACGGAACCAATTGTTTGTATGATTAATTGTTTGTTTGTGTCTGATACTATTTGTCTCACGTCTGGACGTTTTTCTAGGTATAATATGTAAATATTTCCAAGAAAAGGACATATACTTATCAGTTTGTATGTATATCAGTTTTCTTGTTTCTGTAACGCAAGCTTTGCTTACTTTGGGTCTAGATGATGCTTTGTAAAATGTCTAGCATTATTTATTTATATAAAGAGACCCGCGCTATGCAATATAAATTCAAACTGCAATTTGTATCTAAAAATAAGTTACATAGAAATCGCGGTCAAAACGCAGCCGAACCGTTCTGTATAGCAAAGGTTTTAACTTATTTCATACAAACATTTGAGAGCCAGTAGGTACCTACGTTTTGAACTTCCGTAAACACGTGAGGGCGCGGCTAAAACACAAGTTGTTGCGAGTTTAGAATTGTTTCCGAAAAAAGAAACTTTAATTTCTACATTTTAAAACAAAAGTCGGACGTTGGAGGGATAATGGCTCGAACATGTTCCTTTCATGTGTGGGTTTGATACGAATTGCTTTATGAGTGATGTGGAATTCCTTTTACTTTGGGGTTTGGTAAGTAACATATTTTCTGGTCAGAAATAATACCTCTGGAATTTGGAGTCTGTTATATTACAACAGGGCGGATTCCTTTACATAGATAATTTTACCACTGGTCAATTTTAAAGTCAAGAGATATTTTATTCAATACAATCACAAGGATCACTTTGAAACGTCTTACATACTAAGTGAATTTAGGTGTCAATTCCTCCTAACCCAAGCCCGAGAAGAACTGGCAAGAAACTCGTCCTGGTCCTAGCGCTTTTTGCATGATCCATTTTATAACCACCTTGACTACGAAAAACTAATACAAATGACTTTATACACTTCAAATGTGTTGGTTAACTGTCTGAGGGCAGAGCAACATGAGTTTCTACTTTATTTAAAATGTAACAGCCTGTAAATGCAAGGTCATATTATTAATATACTTATTATATCACGCGACAAAATCAATTTAATAAATAGACCACGCGCATGTGACCGCGCACAGATAAGGTTTCCAAAGTCAGTAAAGATAAAAATGACTAGTGGTCAGGTTTCAAGCCAATTTAACAACATTTTGTTAGCAAACTACAAGAATTTTGAATGGAGTTTTCATTAGATTTTTTATGGTTTACAATTCAGGCTCATAAACTAGTAAAGCTTTCTAACCATGATAATTATCCTTATAATTTCACTATATATGTTAGCCAGGAGACATAGAACGCTGATAGAAACGACGTAAAAGCTTAAAATTTATTAAACAAATACCTGTATCGAAAAACTGTCCGAAAAAAACCTCTTCATGCTTTTGAAATACCCAGTAATATGCCACACGATAGGGTAGTAAAATAAAACAAAACAATCCCACTATACATGTCGGAAGTACCCCGATTGTATTTCATAACTTTGTACGGGCCACCAAAACGTATGAGTAAATTAAAAAAAAAAATTGGCTGCGAGCTAGAGCTCTGTTTATGGGCTGTCAAAACTATAAGGGTTTCCTGGTGGACTTCGGGACCCTAAAAATAACAAGAAATCCAGCCTAATTGCCAAGTCTTGATCGTGTTTCTCTTTTAATGTAATAACTTAAAAAAAACAATTACAGAAACAAACAACAGCACAAACAAACAAGTAATCGCCGACCGACCTGTTCAAATCGTGCAAAATTAGCCTAAATACACGCAGAAACACACCAAGGGAAGAATTCTAACCCTTTCACATAAATTGCAAGTGCTTCCCATTTAAAACACACGGGCATTAAGGATCCTCAGGCATGCGAGGGGCTGACCGGTACACGGGAAGAAAGGGCTCATTTTCATTAGGCAGATGCGTATAGATTTATATAGCTTGCCAGTTTTAAAGAGGTTCTTAAACTTTTCATTATTAGAAAATGTAAAAACGCATCTTATTATAAATAAACAAAGAAGGCTTGTACAAAGAGGGCTGTCCATGCAATTTATAACATGGGCTCTAGAGAATCAACCAGATATAAATTTAAGGAAATATACATAAATATTTTATCAGTATACATGTATATGAAAAATGTATGTATGTACACAGAAATATTAATTTGCTTAAAAAATTTAGATATTCATATTATTAATACTAGAAATAAACATAAACTCGCTGTTCCCAAAGTTCGCTTAAGTTAGTGAATCTTTTAATGGGCAATGTGCGTAAGGGCAATGTGTTTCTAAAGGGCAGTGTGCGTTTAGCTAAAAAGATTTAGTTCTAAAATAAGGTCCCAAGAAATAATCGTGATAAAATTAAATATTTTGTGTTTGACCAAATTACACAGTGAGCCAAATTTCATAAAAATTGGTTAAGTAGTTTCGGAGTTCCTAGACAGACATCATAAAGTGAGATTTGTATATATATAAACGACCTCTGTGGGGCAGTGGGCTAAAATCCGGCTGAGACGCAGAAGGTTGCGGGTTCGATTCCCGCCGCGGGACAAATGTTTGTATGATCTGCAAGTATTTGTCTCGGGTCTGGGTGTTTCTATGTATAATATGTATGTATTTACAAAAAAAAAAGCATATAAGTAGTGTATCAGTCATGTGGTACCCATAACACAAGCTCTGCTTACTTTGGGGCCAGATGATGCTGTGTGAAATGTTTGGGATTATTTATTTATTTATCTATTTAAAGAAGACGAAAGATATACTTAAATCCTAAACTAATAATTCTACTACTAATCTATGAAATACTATCCTAAAATAATAAATGTATTCTTTTCGTACGAAACACAAGTAGTGTTGTGGTAGCATCCTTACCTTCTGACCTTAAGGTCGTAGGTTCGAACTTTGCTGTGCGCCTATCGGTTTTCCTTCAAAAATCCTCAAAGAACTAAATAACTAGAGATCAACCAGGCCCGGGGATTGAAGCTGTGTATTCTCAACATTTTTTTATTGTGCGTAATGAATGGTAATTAAATATTATGCGGTGTTCTAAAAAGTTATCAAGGGACAAATAACAAAAATATGGAATTCGATCACAAAGGTTAAATAAATGAAGTCTAACAAATTAAATAGTACTGGCATTACTACAATCGTGTGAAATACACCACGTGTGGTAAAATATATTTACGAATCGCACACATTTCCAAAAAGGTCCCTTTTTAAAATTCATTTCTATGTATTATCAAATTCTGTTAGACAAATGCAATTAGGTTTATAATTAATTTGACTATAATTATATATACCTGTATAAAACATGGATAAAACGACGTTTTCTAAAAATTAATAATTCTAAAAATAATAAATGAATGAAATATCGTTTCTACCTAGATCGATTTATCGCCCCCGAAACCAAACTAAATTTGATTAAAATCGTTGGAGCCGTTTTCGAGATTCAAATTATATATATTATACACATAATATACTTATACAAAAATTGCTCGTTAAAAGGTATTAAAAATATATGAAGCTATGATGCGTTCGTATACAAGCATTTGAGAACCACTGGCTCTGCTAACGAGTACCTACGCGCTGAGTCCGGCAACCCTTCCGTTTGAAGCCAGGGGAAAGCACTTTTTGTCTACACCTTACATTCCGCTAAGGAGACTCAAAGCATTCTGCAGAGGCGATGGCTCAAGTATGTGAGTTGCCCAGACTGCTCGTACACTCGTAGGTGTGTATAGATTGTGTATCGTGTCTGAAAACTTTAAGACAAGAGGAAACACTCATTTTAACCTTGCAATGAAAGCATCGATTTCTGCTAAAGCTTTATTTTCTTGAGTTATTCAGGTGAATAGGACCTGCTTTTAGTGTTATCTATATATTAATACGTGAAGCAAAAACTTTGTAACCCTTTTACGAAAATTGCGCGGACGGATGAGTATGAAATTTCGCAAACTTATAGTTTATATAGAGAAGAAGTGCAGGATGCTAATATTTTTTTTTTAAATATGCATAAAACATACATTAATTATTAATTAATTATGGTCCAATTTCGACCAGTTAAGACCAGTTAGGAGGCTATTGTGTTATTTAGTTTATATCACTGTTGGATTTCTTTCTACCATGCTTATACTTAACTAGCATAACAGTTCAGTTGGTAGGAGTTCCATCTTCTGCATTGTACGATAGATTCCCTTCCCCGATTAACATTTGTGTGATGAACATGGTGTTTTGTGTCTGGGCGTTATTAAATATCATAAGTATGTATCTTCTATATCCATAAAAGGCTTTTATAGAATTCGAAACGGCTGGATCGATTTCGATAAAAATTTTAGGAAATCTTCAGAATGTATTCAGGTTATCCTGTGAAGTTTGGTATCGATCGGTTCAACAAAACTTTTTTTTTTGCATCAATCTTTGGTATGAATATAGATTGTATCTTAGGAACGGACATAGGCTACTTTTTATGTATTTACTATGCGTGCGAAGCCGCGGGCAGAAGCTAGTTTTAAAATATGTAAGTATTCAATTCTAGTCTAGTTCTAGTCATCTGGTCACAATACAAGTTATGCTTAGTTTAGGGTTAAATAGTGTTTCCACCAATAAATATTATTAATATAATTATTTTTTTACCAGCATCGTCTATTATTATAAACCCTTAGGAACTAGAATATTTAAACAGATACCTTGTATTATTTCGTATATCTCAGTGACCTAAAATTAATAAAACGAAGTTGCCAACAAAACCAATTTAATACAACTTTAAAGTACGCATCAAGTCAATACCTTTTTGATCAGCCTCATCCCTAAAGGAAACTAATTAGCCCCTCAAAACATTCTAATTAGAAATTCCAATTAGATATTTGGGATCCTCTGAGGTCCAAACAATAATTGTTATCGGCGACCACCCAAGCACGAAAACCTTTGATTCAACGGGGAATTATTTCGAAACCTACGATTGTACATTTGAGACGAAAAGTAAATGTTTGATTTGATATACTTCGTAATCTACTGATCCACTTAGGTATTCAAAAGTAAAGGATTTCTTATCACTTTGACCGGGAATGGAGCATACACGCAAGGCTTGGCACGCTCTAATTAACACGCGCGGCTTAAACCGCGCTTTTCTGGTGTATGTAGTTTTCAATGCGGTTTTTACCGCTAATGCGTGCACCTACGTCTAATTTCATGTTCCACAGAAAAGCGCGATAATATTCGCCGCGGAATAATTCGCAGTGCGTGATAGGTTTAGAAGTATATGTAGTCTGCACACTATACCCGCCGGCCCCGCCAACACAGCCCGGCGAATTGTTGTTTTCGGCATTATTTTAAAGTAATTAAAAAAAAAATAGGTCGACATATTAAGCATACTACTATTTTTAGATTTTTTTATTAAGTATATACAATACAAAAATAGTTTTTCGGAAGCCTTTCAGTTTTTGTTTCACTTTTAGTTGCAATGGTAGTGAAAAGCTATCAATGATTTTAAATTGTTTTGAAGAAAGATTGTACCTTCTTAATAAAAAATCAATAACAAAACAAAACGCTGCCCTCTGGCAGTGATCTGGATCAATTGAGCTATCTATATATAGTTTTAAACGGTAGATAGCATTTCTGTAATAATTTCTGTAACTAAAATAACAACAAAATGAATTTTAATTATTTCGTGGTTAATGCGGAGTTCGCGTTATTTACACAACTGTACTTCGTTCTCCCCTCTCGACATTCGTTAGCTCATAACATAAAGACCGAATAGATTTATTTTTGATGTAACCACTTCCTCGTTCTTAACTAGGTGTTTTGATGGTTGTAATGTTGTACATACTTGATATCCTTGCTTCTCCTGCTTTTGTTTGATATGAGATTAGGTAGACGATTTGATAATGCATAACTAATATATTCCTGATCGCATCATTGATAAGGTAAAATGATCAAGTGCGTTTAAGGTGTGAAAGTCATGTCTGAGCGGGTTACAGTACCTATCTATGTACCTGCTTATTTCACCGTCCTGGTTATTTTACAATCGGTCCAATTCAGTGCAAATGAATAGACAATTTACGTTATAGTTCTTCTTCTTCGTTAATGGCATGTGTCATTATGATGACAATTTTGCCAATGTCTAGTGTTTAGTTTAGATTGTTTATGGTAAAACGTCACAAAGTCGTTTGTTGTCGTTCGTCGTTTGTTATTTTATAAAAAATTGTCTTTTATAAAACAATTACACGGATTATTTTTGCTCGAATCACAAAGAAACACAAAACTTTCATTCCAATTATTCACATCCGAGTCAATAACTCTAGCCTTATTTAAATAAAAACACCAAAATTACAAATAAAACCCGAAATAACTCGGATAAAATAAATAACATGAGAGCACAATGTTTACTCCGCAAAACGGCCAACATAATCCAACTCTATAGTTAAAAAAACCCATACATCGATATTGGTTACGGTCATAAGACATTTCAAAGTGACCCTTGTGATTGTATTGAATAAAAACATTTGAATATGTATTCTAATTTCATACCTGTTTTTAATGCCAAAAAATGTTTTTAAAATAACATTGCTGGACAATGCACACAACACCAACTAGTCCCAAACTAAGCATAGCTTGTATTATGGTGACTAGATGACTGATATAATACTTATACATTTTTAAAATCCTTGTCTGGGTGTTATAAAGTATCATAAGTATATTATACTTTATAACACCCAGACAGAACAAATACCTATGTTCTTAACACAAATGTTTATCCTGGGAGGGAATCAAACCCTCAACCTACAGTGTAGAAGGCAGAGCTACTACTAACTGAGCTGACTGGCTAAAAAAATAAGTGCGGAATGCGGTATTTTTTTTTTATTTCATTAGACTCAGAAGCTGACATTTATTGAAAGCTCCATGGAACAGTATACATAAATTTAAATTTTATACCTCCGTTAAAAAAAACCCTTGACACGCAGACAAACAGCCAAACAGACAGACGGACAACGAAATACCCAAAACTAAACCTAAAAATATAGTAGAACATTTCAGAGCATAGTTTAAGGTCCATTGTCGTAAGGTCCTCACCGATGCTCCCACCAGTCTATAAATATTTTACTGGAAAGCGGATCAGCGGTTCACTGAGAATATTCAAATAGTATACATAATTTCACAAAGTTAATATTTGAATCATGAACCAATTTGTTCCTAACGTCTAATAAGCTGTTTGTGAACATGCACTATATTCTCACATTAAACGAACTTGTGTATTTATTTAACCGCATTTTATTACCGATTGGATCTTTACACACTCTTCTGTAACTTGTTTACACCTTATTTCCTAGCCATAAACTGACGAACGGATCTAACAGTTTTATTGAAGGAACTTTAAATAAATAACATCCTAAGATCTTTTTTATTACACTTCTATATGACTCTTTAATAATTTGTACGTTTTTAAAACTAAAAAGAAAACATCATTCGATTCGGTTGCATTTTTTAATATGATAAACATTACAAGAAAATGCATCCAAACTCTGTAATTTATGAAGCTGGAAGAAATATGTCATCCAAGTCAACGAAATTTTGTATTTTACTTTCCTGAGACTTCGAAAAATGATAATTACGTTTTAGAAACTAAAAAGAAAACCGACTTTAGTGAATGAAATTTGAGCCTATAATACATTTTTAGTGGAAAGTAGATGTATTTTGTATATATAATATGGGTAAGCCAAATAAACGCGCCGCTCCAATGAGACAGCGAGGTATCGAAGTACACGAAACCATCATCGATGTATACAATTTTTAGATTTTTGTTTATTTTTCAGCTCGACCGATTTTGATAAAATTTAACCTGTGAAGTATACCCTCTCAAACAAAAAAAGAATTTTTCAAATCGGTTAAGGCGTTTTCGAGTAATCGGTGAACATAAAAAAAAAATACATACATAAAAAAAAAAAGAAATTCCGACGAATTGAGAACCTTCTCCTTTTTGATAAAGTCGGTTAACAAAATACAGCCGAATTGAGAATTCCTCGGTTAGAATGTTTTATTTTACGCTCTTTAAAAAGTTACAGGAAAGCGAAATACGAATAACGATGACATATTTTTCCAGCTTCCTAAATGACGGAGTTTTGATGCTTTTTCTTGTAATGTTTATCACATTCAAAAATGCAACCGAATCGAGAATTTCCTCCTTTTTTTAAAGTCTGTTAAAAATATATTTTTGCATTGAACATTTATCCTATTCCGCAAATATAGACTAATATTACTAGTGGCTCTGTGAACTGTAGACCTCGCAAACATTTTATTAAGTGACTGAAATTATAACTTTTTCTACGTTTTCAACCCCCATATCTCCGCCATTTTGAAAATTTGCCAAAAACTGAATCGACTAGAAAATTCTATATAGTTATAGAACCTGCTTACAAAATTTTTTGAAAATCGGTTGAGAAATGCGACCTGTAGAGGAGAATATCCGGACATACGCGCCGGCCAGCCGGACATACAGACATACGAAAGCATTTTTGCCTAAGCTAAAACGGAGACACTCGTAGTGGAGGCCTTTTGCGCTGTAGGTTGGAGATTCCATTCCCTCCCAGAACACACATTTATCTAATGAACCTGAGTATTATAAAGTATCATAAGTATGCATTTTAAAATATTATAATTATTCTAACAGACATCTGGTCACTACACCATAATACATTTACTACTATTCTTTGTGTCTATGATACTATTCTTTGTTTGGGGCTAGATGGTGTTGTGTGGATAGTCCACCAATATTTATTATTTATTTAAGTCTCAAAATAGTCTAAATGGTATACTTACTAATGTTGTTCTGATAACGAGTGCTTACTCGTCCACGGTTAGAAATCTTCCAGTATTCACGATTTCATGATTCAGGAAAACTATTCTAATCCCGGAAGTTGGTCATTGGATTAGGAAATTATTGGTTTCCGTATATTTAAGATCGTATAGAACATAACTTAAACTGCGATCAATAACTTATCATGTTTTATTAACAGAAATGTAAAGAATAATAAACAATATTAGAAAATAAACTTGAAACTGTTGAGCTATCAAAGGACCGCTTAAAACGATCTATAGATAGCTCAACTGATACAGAAAACTACCAGAGAGTAGCGTCCCCAAGACACAGGCGGTATTGTTGAATAGCACTGCTAATACGCTGGGTCAGATATGAGGTAGCTCTTGGGTCTCGCAACATTTCTACCACATGCGGTAAAATAATTTTGAAAACGCGACGGACTCCCGCTCTCCACAGACCCAGGATCTCGTACAATAAATAAAGATAAATAAATACATATGTGAAAGGAGACCTCCCTCTAACTCTCAAGGGCAAATTAATGGACGTATGCATCCTCCATTAATCTCCATTACTTAATTTCCTCCAGGTTTGCCAACGTGCGATGGAACCAGGTTTGCCAACGTGCGATGGAACGCAGCATCCTTGGAGTAAAGCGAATAGATAGGATTCGCAACACCGAGCTGCGCTCAATAACACAGATCGCCGATATAGCGACAAAAGCCGCCAAGCTCAAATAGGCCTGGGCTGCACACCAAATTCCGCGCCAACTGGACGATCTTAGCGCGGGAGAGGGATGAATGGAGATAATGGGGAGAGGGTTTTGCCCAGCAGTAAGACAAATAATAATAATAACATGTGACACAGCTAAGCTATCTATGGACCGTTTAAAACGATCTAAACAGATTACAGTCAGAGGGCAGCGTTCCCAAAACAGTGGCATTGCCACATTAACAATCCAAAACAGCATTGATGCGCAAAAGTATCTTCGGTATGGCTCCATTCATCTAAAATAAGTTACCTCTATCATTGAGAGCATTACCAACTTCGTTGTTTCAGAAAAGGTTGAGAATAATATTAAATGATAAATGTTATTATACAATTAATGAGTTTATGACTGATAATTCTATTGATAATATGACAAAGTAATGCATTTCTTGATTTGATTCCCTTTGACCAAAAATTTAAATTTATGTGACATGACATTTGTATTAATTTAATTTAATTTAATTTTCTGTATTTTTGTTTTGTTCTATTGCCGTTTTATTTTTTCATGATTTTATTATTTTTTTATTATTAGTATGACATAAGTAGGTATCAATGTTTATCATGCAATATTTATTTCTTCCTATCCTTATTATTCCCTATTATTTTATTATTTCTGAATAATATATAATTTCTATTATTATTGTAAACTAAAAATAATTGCACGCCCATAACGGGTAGATTACATTGAATCTATATAAGTTGTAACATCTTTATAAACATGTAATGATGCAATAAATATACTTTGACTTTGACTTTAAATGGTAATGCTAATACGCTGAGCCAGATAGAAGACATACTTTTTGTACGCAATATTTATACCTGACGTCCTAGAAATTATATAGAAATGTATATTATGGTTAGTCCTTGATCTAATTATAGCCTTGACTCTGAATTACGGACCTTAGCTTTAACTACACTATTATAAATATTACTGATTCAGTTTACTACGTTACTCCACAGAATTTAATGAATTTTCCATTTCTGAATACAACTTGTCATCCAAAATGAGCTCTACTAACGTTCAAATAAAACATAAGTTTCCATATTATCATACAAAGAGCCAATTGAGCATCTATTATCATTGACTACTATTGCGATAACATACCGGTAACCTATTGTAAAATCAACTTTATCTAACAGATTTAGGGAATGTATTACATTGAGGGTGGTAGGAATTTAGGGAAATCTACGTTTACAAGTTGAATTTACATAAGACGCTGTCAGTCCTAGAAGGGTTGAAATCTCGAGGGCTTTCCGTTGATCCGGAGGCTTATCCTGATAATTATTTCAATTGTTTATGCCTGTCGACGGTGCATTTAGATGGCGTATTATAGTTTGTAAGATGTCTTCGTTACTGAGGGCCTGACAGGAAGATCTATGTTTTAAGGATATCGCTCGGGTGGATTGAAATGGGTATGTTTAGGATAATATAGAGTGCTAGAGCTAATATACTTATTTTTTGATAAAGTAATACTTTTTTTGTAGTGTTTCTATTCAACTGTGACCTCTGTGACTCAGTGGGCCAAAGCACGGTTGAGACGCAGAAGGTTGCGGGTTGTTTGTTCACAAATGTTCGTATAATCTGTAAGTATCTGTTTTGGGTCTGGGTGTTTCTATGAATAATATCTATGTATTTATAAAAAAAAATATAAGTTGTATATCAGTCATGTAGTAGATACCTATCTATAACACAAGCTCTGCTTACTTTGGGGCCAGATGATGCTGCGTGAAATGTCCGGCCTTATTTATTTATTCAACTCGAAGTTTTTCATTTTTCATGAGTTGTGAATTGTACTTTCGTGAGATGTACCTGCAGATCAAACTCACTATGATGAATGTATGCTTATTGATGATTTTGATGCGGTTTTTCTAATAGAAAGAGTAATTCAAGAGAAAGGTTTATATGTATAAAACATGCATAATATAGAAGAGAAACACTGATAATTCTAGAGGTTTCTAATGTGGTGTCGTAAATAAACTAATTTTTTTGGGCTTACATTGCAAACGCTGGCTGAACCCTATGGGATAGATAAAAATAATGTACTACAGTGTTATACAATTTAAAAGGGTCTACACAAATATGTATATATCTATCTCTTAGGCTATGTTATTCTCTTAGATAACGTTGTATATAAAGACATTCAGTGGTATATTTAGTATCAGCATTGTATTGCACCCGTGCGAAGCCGGGGCGGGTCGCTATTTCACTAATATAATAATACCTGAGTAAGACCTGTGTTTCTCAAAATGAACTCGTAGTATAGAAACTAAGCGTGCGTTTTATTACAAAAATAGATGCTGCCCGCGGCTTCACATGCGTACCTTCATAAAAAGTAGCCTATGTCTTTCCTCAGAACACAATCCTTAAAAAATTTCATTAAGTTTCGTTGTACCGTTTAGCCGAGAAAAAGTGACACTTTTGCGTTTATAATATTCAGTATGGATGCTTGATACATATTGTGTTATTTGGATAATAACTTACCTCTTTATTTACATAAATATTTACAGAAATGTACAGAATAATATACAATAATAGAAAATACACGTGAAACAGTTGATCTATCTAAGGACCGCTTAAAACGATATATAGATAGCTCAACTGATCCAGATCACTGCCAGAGGGCAGCGTTTCTAAGACACTGGCCGCATTGCCACGTTGAATGGCAGTGCTAATACGCTGAGCCAGATTGGAGCCAGCACATGGATCACGCAATTTATCTATCAAACACTGTGTCGAATAACACCCACTGGTGTCGAATCCAAAAGGCTCAAATATTTGCGCCATATGAGGTCCTAGACAATTAAGATTGATTAAAATATTTGTTCAAACGGAATATTACCTACCTAGGAGCTTAGTAGATGCATTTGAAGTTATACAGATGAAGTCACATTCTACATAAAATACAATACACTTTTAAGTATTTTTATATAGGTACCGGGGTTACGGGGTTTTCAAACCCCGAGACGCAACTTGATAGGTATAAATAGCTCATAATTATTTTCAAAATTTAATATAGGCACTCCACATACCTACAATACCCCTTTCAATTTTAACTTTCGAAATTTAGAAAGCATAGATGTCGAGTCACATCCTAGCCACATATCGAGTTACCCTAAACTTTATTTTCTGTACTTTGATTCATTTTATATATTTTTTTTCTTGTCTTATTTTAAAGTAAATACATACCTAGATAATTGTAAACGTCTTAAAAATCTTGTTATGTTTGACAAAGATGCAAAAAATATATATATATATATATTCAACTAGGCTTTGCACTTGTGCTAACTTCATAAAAAGTAGCCTATGTCCTTCTTCTAGATACAATATAGACATATTTTACCAAATTGAATCAAGTTCCGTTTAGCCGTTTAGCAGTGAAAACGTAACAAACAAACTAACAGACAGAAAGCGACAGTTACGAATACTAATATGATATTAGTATAGATAGGTTATAGATTTAAGAATTTACATGCAATAAAGTTAGTAATCGTTAAAGGTTTTGAGCACTTAAAAAATAAGAAAAAAACCTATTTTTACTCAAATTCAATATTGACAAGGGTCATTTTGAATCGTCTTACGTGCTAGGTTCATTAAGGTTTTAATTCCTCCTTACTCAAGTCGGGGGTGAATTGACTAGACACTCGTTTTGTTCCAAGCTCTTTTTTATGTTTGTATATAAGCTCTATGAACGTCCTCATCTTTTGGTAAGATAAATAAGATACTTAATTACCTCACTTTCAAAATATTCGTGAGTTGTACTATACATTTTGATAAACACAGGTTTTACTCGGGTTCACGGTTCGCACTCAACCGAGTAGTGAACTCGAGCGGCAACGAGCGGACCGCGGTTCAAACTCACCCTGATGAAGATTCTCTAGATGAATCGAAACAGTGTCAGTGTCTTCATCAACAAAATAATACGCGAATAAAACCCGTGTTTATCAAAATGTACTTCTTTATTATTTCATTGATGTATGACGTCAACAAGTTACGCTTGTAACTTTCACAAATACCCTTCTATGCTTTATAACGTTCTTCTTATTGTTCCCTCGCTTCATTAGTTCGACGTAAGCAGTCGATTCTTCAAAAGTTAAATATGTGAAGCCTCCCTAATAATGTCTTATTATTGTTGGAATTATTAATATTGAGACACTCCTATATATTATGAAGTACATTATAAAAGATTTATGTTTGAACATTAATCGTATTAAGTCTCTTGTATGTTAATTATTTAAAGAAAAAACTGGTTTGTGGAGTTTATAACGTACAAGTCGTGATTGTTTTGAGTTTTCCTAGAAAATAACTGTTGATATTTTTATGTACAACTACTGCTACTTCAATTAGGGTTAGTTGTTACGTAATATTAAGAAAAAAAACATATATTTATTTATGAAACATAAAAAGAAAACCGACTTCTTTGAATGAAATTTGAGCCTAAATAAATGTTTAGTGGAAAGTAGATGTACTTTGTTTATATATAATATGGGAAGGCAAACTAAATGCACTGCTCCAATGAGACAGCGAGGTTTCGGAGTAAACGAAAATATCATCGTTGTATAAATTTTTTAGATTTTTGTTAATTTTTAAAAACTGCTCGACCGATTTTGATAAAATTTGAATGGGTTTGGTACATGGTACAAAAAATAAATTTCCAAATGGGTAAATTATTAGAAACAGAAAAAATATTTTTCAAATCGGTTCAGGCGTCATTGAGTAATCGGTGAACATACATAAAAAATCATTGAGAACCTCCTCCTTTTTTGAAGTCGGTTCAAAAAAATCTGTGATGAAGCGTTCGTGGCAAAGCTAATTTAGTCGTTACAAACAAACCAACGAAATTAAGCAATGTTTTGCTAGATCAGTCTCTGAGATCACTCATTTAAAGTGGTCTGTAGAATGCAGTTGCATTTTTATCTGAGCGCTTCTGTGCTTCGGAAAGCACGTTAAGATGTTTTTCTTAGTCAAATTAGTAGCAGTACGATATATTTTCTATTTTCAGCACATGCAACGGTACCAAAATATCTGGAAATAGAAAAACTCATAAATCATAAATATTCCGTTTAAACTGACTGAAAATTATGTGAATAGCCATGACGACTTGTGTGGCGCAGTTGGCCAAGGCCCAGCCGGTACGCGGGAAGGTTGCGGGTTTGATTCCTGCCACGGGACAGGACAAAAATAAATCTTCTTCTTATCGTGTCACTAGTTTTTTTCTAACCAGTGTGGTGAAAGGATTAAAGTGCGCCTCGGAGGCTCGTTTCGTGCATAAGTGCACGAAACGAGCCTCCGAGGCGCATTTAATCCTTTCACCACACTGGTTAGAAAAAAACTAGTGACCTAAGGTACCTAAGTTACCTAAGGGTAAGCCTTAATGTAAGCTCTTAACCTTGCCGACAGGACCCGCAGGAAAGACGAATCAGTACATGCGTTGTCGGTTCGGTTGCAGGTGCATAACGACTGGCACCGAGCCGGGCTTGTTTCAAGTTTTCCTTCTCTATTGCTAGCTTTTCTGTTAGTAAGCAGGGGGACTAATCACCAATATATATATTTATCATTTTCATTGTGCTATGACGTTAGAATTAGAGAAATGGCAATCGAATATAAAACAACACTTGACACTGGCAAAATTTACAATAAGACAGATGCCAATATTACTTTTCAAATTCAACCATACAAAGGTTTGCAGAGGATTCTTCGTCTGTCATTTCATGGAGTAACATAGCCCTGGTAACTTAATATTTTTTACCCGTTTTATTTAATTTTTTATTCAGTAATCTTAGCGGAATATTAATGAATAAAATAAATTATCTCCAATGATTAAAATAACTAGTGACTTAATAAGAATAATTTTTTGAAGTTTAGGCGTGAAAACGTAACTGTGACGGTAAAGTAAGGTCCGCCTTTTTCATGCAAGGCTCATATACTCGTGTAAGACGTGGTTTCAATAAATTATACCTGCCTAAAACCTCGTCTTGTCTTCTTCTTATCATATCTCCCATCTCCCATCTCCCATCTCCCATCTCCCATCTCCCATCTCCCATCTCCCATCTCCCATCTCCCATCTCCCATCTCCCATCTCCCATCTCCCATCTCCCATCTCCCATCTCCCATCTCCCATCTCCCATCTCCCATCTCCCATCTCCCATCTCCCATCTCCCATCTCCCATCTCCCATCTCCCATCTCCCATCTCCCATCTCCCATCTCCCATCTCCCATCTCCCATCTCCCATCTCCCATCTCCCATCTCCCATCTCCCATCTCCCATCTCCCATCTCCCATCTCCCATCTCCCATCTCCCATCTCCCATCTCCCATCTCCCATCTTCCATCTCCCATCTCCCATCTCCCATCTCCCATCTCCCATCTCCCATCTCCCATCTCCCATCTCCCATCTCCCATCTCCCATCTCCCATCTCCCATCTCCCATCTCCCATCTCCCATCTCCCATCTCCCATCTCCCATCTCTCATCTCCCATCTCCCATCTCCCGTCTCCCGTCTCCCGTCTCCCGTCTCCCGTTTCCCGTCTCCCGTCTCCCGTCTCCCGTCTCCCGTCTCCCGTCTCCCGTCTCCCGTCTCCCGTCTCTCGTCTCCCGTCTCCCGTCTCCCGTCTCCCGTCTCCCGTCTCCCATCTCCCGTCTCCACTCTCCCATCTCCCATCTCCCATCTCCCATCTCCCATTTCCCTAAGAAGTTCTAAACCTTAATTTAAGAAGTATTTAGTTGTTTATTAAACACAATTTATTTCTTTAAGCTAGTATTATTAGTTTCCGAGATTTATAGTTTCTTTAAGTGATCCGGATTCATTGCTCTCGAGTGTAGTAATAGCAGCAGTAAATTATAATTACCTTTTAAAAACTTAAAAGACAACGGACTTCATGTACATATATACACAAGGTACTGTGAAACGTTGAGGCTTTCCCTTGACTTTCCTTCATCCTCATCATCAGACCCCTAATGACAGTCACAACTCATCTGATGTAATGTTTTCATCAATACAAATTAATCAAGCCCAAACACCAGTTAATTGCTGTAAATCGTTGAGAGTTCCATCAACTGTATTTCGGCTCCATCATCTACTCCTTCATTAAAATATTAGTGCTCTAAAATACTTAATGACAAAATTAACAAACGCACTCATCGCCACTATGATTTTCGAAGGTTCCACTCGATTTCTCTGGGATGCCATCATCAGATCCTGGTTTTTTTATCATGGTACCTTGAAATATCTCTTTTCCAACAAAAAAATAATCATCAAAATCGGTTCGTAAACGACGAAGTTATCCGCGAACACACATAAAAAAATATATACCTACGGTCGAATTGAGAAACCTTTTTGTGAAGTCAGTTAATAAATAGAGATGCCTTTAAAGACGCCTTTTAAAAAATAGCTAATAAAGCGTCTTAATTAGGTTCATCCTGTGAAGTTTATATCTCATCTACATAGCGACTTATTGTTTGCAGACGCTCATAACATCTGACGTATGCTGTAATGAAATGGAGTGTATATTTATTAAGTTAATTAAACCATTCTTGAAGACCCCGGGATTGACATAGAGTATGTTAGAGTTGCTTAGGGGGTTCCTGGCTTGGATTGACGGGAGAGACCCGATGTTCGTAAGATAACACATTCATATGTACTTGCACTTCCTTGATTACGTTTAAACTAATCACCAGTTTAAATATAGGTGGATTAGGGTAAATTTAAATTAGGAGGCACTGAGGCGTACTTTCATCCTTTCATCACACTGGTTCGAAATAACTAGTGACACGATATGGAGAAGGGCAAATTTAATATAATTACGTTTTAAAAACAAAAATAAAACCGACTTCATTGAATGAAATTTGAACCTATAGTAATCGGTGAACATACATAAAAAAAAGAACCTCATCCTTTATGATGAAGTTGGTTAAAAATAAGTTCAAAAACAGATTTAATACTCCAATTACTTTAGCGTTAAATTTTAAAATAAATAAATATTGGTGATCAATGCACACAACACTACATAGCTCCAAGCATAGCTTGTATGGTGACCACATGGCTTATAGGAAACTTACATAGTTTTAAACACGCACTTATTTTACTTTATAGACCGACAAACTGACAAACAAAATAGTTTTGTGTGGAACGTCTAAAAAATATTTATTTATTTTATTATTAATTTAAATAAAAAAAAAGTATTATTATAGGCATGACCACGTTGAAGGGCCACGCTGGGCCAGATAGGAGCCAGCGCTTGGGTCACGCAATGTATCTACCAGACGATCGCCGTGAAATAATTTTGAAAACGCGGTTGTCTCCTGTTCCCCACGGATCCAGGGTCTCGACTCCAAAAGGCTCAAATATGTAGGCCTTATCCAAACCAGCATATTTGCGGTTTTTGAGGTCCTCGGCACTATTAATAATTAATAATTAAAGGAATATCTGTAGATAAAACTGATAGTTTGCAAGCGAGATCAAGATTAAGGGTGGACAGACAAACAGACGGACAAAGTGAAACTGTAAAGGTTACTTGTGAATTTCGGACCCTAAAAGAGGTGCTCATGCAGAAATATAATTATTTAAATGCTAAAATTATATACAGTTTATTTTTAACATAGTTTAAAGTTAAGCCAAGGATAACAATGAACTTGTATAGATGTACTAGGAATGCAGAATCATCAAGAGGATGGAATGAAGAGCCTCAAAGCTTGGATCTACCTTGTTTCATATACTAAAATAAATACTACCGCGTCTAACTAAACAAGCCCTTATGTCCATTTTTTAAGATCTACTAGTTATCTATATTTATCCACGTGTCCAGCAAAGGTGGCCGGAACTATAAATCCACCGCAACAAAAACTGAGGGATCGTTGGTGGCCGGTGTCAGGTTCGCTTCCTCGACGTGTGCCAGTGCTACAAAACGTTTTTATTGGTGGGGATTAACGTTTAATAACTTTTAAGAGATATTGTGATTCATTTGAAGTTAGAGAAATATAAAAACATATTAAGTGATTACGAATCTGAACGTATTTAGCCATCTGTTAATATCTAATTATAGCAAAAAAAACTCAACTATTTCACACAATACTCTAATTATTGTATATAATTCTGTACAATTTATTATATAAGTAAATTTCATAATCCGAACCCTTAATTTTACCTTCGCTACTTATAACAACTTATATTATTATGTTATGATGAGTGAGGGGGTTTGTCTTAAGTATTGGTCTATATTAGCTTGGTTCTGTTGGAGATTTCCCATGTTTAGCGATCATGATTTACGGTATTTTGTGATATAAGTTACCAAAAATAACATAACATAGTTGAAAATCAGAGAATCTTCAAGTGCAAGGTTTATTCGTAACCTCATTGCTAAATTATCTGTCAATAAAAATAAAGCTACAAAACAACATCATATTAAAATGTGATTTATACGCACTTGGTAAAGTGACCCACTGAAATCCTTACCCCAACAAATCGTGACAAACAAACGGACAAGGCTCATTTATCCGTCGAATCGCTGCCGGCCCTCAGCGTCCGCGTCCGCGGACAGGATCATTTCATATTTGCGAGACTCCATCTCTCATGCGGCGCTCAATTATTCACAAAATAGTCTTAGAGCCCATGATACATTTTTTGCATCATACTTGTACTAAAAAATGTTCTGTGTACTTACGTCACCATTACAAAACTGCGAAACAATTACCTACATACTTCTTATATAATCAACTTCAATAAGTTTCTGCAATTTCAATATATTTTTATAAATTACAAGCACAAGGATCACTTTGAATCGTCTAACAGACTAGGTTACAGAATTTAGGTGCCCATTCATCATTTCCTAAGTCCGAGATGAGTTGACGAGAAAGCCGTTTTGGTCCTAGTGCGTATTTGTATGATCCTTCATAGAGCTATCCTATCTACCTATCTATCAACGAAACGAATTTAGACAAGGCCCCTAGTATAATACCTAACATTGCAAATTTAACAGTTAGTTGTCAGAAACCGGTAAGAAATCTGTAAATATAGCAGCTTTGAGATGCATCAGCAGTTTCTAGTTATTTGTTAGTTATTTGTACAAAACTGCAGCTGATACAAATTGATTAAAATTGATTGCAACAGAAGAATGTCATCGACCTAATTGGTCTAGTCAAAATATTTTTGTTTTAAAAAAAATTACAGCAATAATTTTGTATAGTCTAATATAAAGCTCAAAGGTACACATACTCGACACGACACTTAATTTAACAGTTTATTCCATGGATTTAACAAACATTTTATAACTTAGAAATATATCGATATGACGTGAGATATCCATCACTGGCTCCTGAACTAAAAGCTAAACGATGCGAGGCTACAAAGCCCGGTCAAAAATCCGGTCAAAAGTAATGGCCGGTGAACGCGAAATTACACGTGTTACAATGATGATCCTGTTTACCCGCGCCGAATAATTCTACCGGCATGTAATTTTACCGGCATGTTTGAAGAGCAGTTAGGTTTGACCGTGATCGTTTTATTTAACGACTGAGGGGCAGTTTGAGCCGGATGTGATTGTACGCGGTCATTTTGCTTTTAGGTAACAACAACTTACTTTAATAATAATAATTTATTTAACTAACAGAGACCCAGCTGTAATTCTGATACTATCAAAACATTGATATTAATAGCTTTCAGTTACCTACTATTGATGAAATGATATTAGGTACGGAAAGTTCATATTGATTGTAAAACATGCTATCATATTAATTATTAATACCTTTGAACAAGCAATTCTTGTATATATTTTGACGACCTCTGTGGCGCAGTGGGCCAAGGGCCGGGTGAGACGCAGAAGTTTGCGGTTTCGAATCCCGCTTCGGGATAAATGTTTGTATGATCTGCAAGTATTTTTCTTGTCTAGTCTGGGTGTTTCTATGTATAACATGTATGTATTTTAAAAAAAAAGTAGGTATATATTATGTAGAATATCAGTCATGTGGTACCCATAACACAAGCTCTGCTTACTTTGGGGCCAGATGATGCTGCGTGAAATGTCGTCCGGTATCGTCCGGTATTATTGTCCGGTATTATATGTGTATATATAATCAGAATCTCGGAAATGGCTTCAACGATTTTCATGAAATTTAGTATGCAAGGGGTTTCGGGGAGGATAAATCGATCTAACTAGGTTTCATTTTAGAAAACGTTGTTTTATTTGTATTTTATACCGAGGAAAGCTCGATCATCCCGGTACTGAGATAAACTGAGATAAAAACCGAACGTACGTAATACCGATCTATGAAATAACGCCTATTACTAATCTAAACTGATAGACATTGATTATCAAGAGTTCCATAAAAAACATGCATTGAAGATCCATACTAAAATATTAAGGAAGTACCGTTAACTGGCTTTGTTACCCACCCATGACTAAAATAATCGTATAACTTTGTAAGGTGAATCTATATTATTAATACTTTAAACATGCTTATTCATCTTTTTTGAGCTTAATTTCCCAAATCATCAAATTTAAATAATAAAAAATTAAAAGGACTTCTCCACTCGTCTGTCTATGGCCTATATCAGATCCTCACTTGTGCATGTAGTTGGACACAAGAAGAAATTATATATCTACTACTTTCGTGTATCAGTAACCTACTCCAATGACGGAAATAATGGGTTACCCAAATGCCTCCATCATGGCCTATCTATATGGTCACGACTTAATCTCCGGGTTCGGTAGAAACCTCTTCAGATCTTTTAGTTACATAGTTTTTTGAGCATGCCTAAGATGGGTAGTCAGAGGAACGTCCTTAAATTATATTTGGCACATGTCCACGTTTTGCACAGTAGATAGTTATTTCGCACGTGACAGATCAGTTGTACTTAAGAAATTAAGTAATAAAAATGTCATGTAGATGAGTTCTTTTTAACCAATCCCACCAAGGAATCAATCACAAAAACGACTTCCTGAATAGTTTTTGTGTGTTTTCACAAGGGCCAAGGGTCGCGTGACCATATCCGACAAGTGATTTATTTGGTAACGTGTCAGTGGTCGAGGGTATGCGCTTTGTTTGTTCTACTTCACTTATACCACATGTGGAAGCAAAAACTTGGTGCCAAGCCGTCTGCCGTTGTGTTTTTGCAAGGATTTGATGGGTTTCTTTTCTCTGGTTTCCGGGGTGAAGATGCCCACCTACGTGACATTAAAATTGATTGAAAGTAATAAGTTTGCAGATGAAAACAAAACTATATTATTTTACAATCCATCAATGATAAGTACGGTTATTCGTATGATACCATTATAAAATTGTAGTTGGCTATCGTAGCGCCCTCCACACAAGAGCGTAATGTGAGCGGACTACGAGACCTTACGGGATTTTCTTTTAGTTCGAGCCTTTATTGCTAGATGGCGGTGTTTAAAATGAATTAAGCTTTAAATAAAAGCTCTGTCGTTGAAATTCTTGTTTTCGGTTTGATAAAAATCATTAAACCTAAGATTTCGATGTTAGTAATATCGTAGATTAGAAATATCTTTGCCCAAAGTTTCTGTGATTAATCGAGCGAAATATAAACTAATTTACATGGATACAAATTATGATTGTGCATTTGTTTTTAACGTACCTACAAGTGTGTACCTACAAGTGCTTTGTTTTTATGATGCACTTAATTTATCTAAATGGTCCATACATTGGTATAAATTAATAACGTATGATGTGTATAAATTAATAATATGTGATTGTCGTAAATTTGCGAATTCGTTTAAGGTTGCCTAAATTTCGTTTTAAAATAGTCGCCTTTGAATATAATCCATATAACTTGACGTTTACTTAGGTTCTATCGTTCTTTAGTAAATTGATTGATATCTTAATTCTTTGTCATTACAATGGCAAGGACAGAGCATAATTTAACGCCACGATAGCTAAATATGTGTTTATAGGATAGAAGGCTAATATATATTTATTTTATCTATAGATAAGTGTCATGGTTGATGGGCTTAGTAACGAAGTAAATTTATATGCGGCACTATCTGTTATTTACAAGCACATAATGTGAAAAGTAAATAATATGCAAATAGCAGGTGAATTGTGAGCGAGCGTGAAATCATTAGTTGAAGCTGTGTTATATTTTATTCGCTAGTGGACGCGCTAAAAAGCGGCCATGCATAATTACCTCCCGTAGGATCCGAGCTGAGCGGCCGCACAAGGAATGCTGTGGAGACGAATGACATGCTAAAATAATAACGTTATAAAAACTAAATCGAAAACCGATTTCACTCATATACGACAAACATATACATGCGAAATATCGTTTAATTTGATGACATATTTTTTCAAACAAAAAGGTTGAAATTGATAGGACCAATCGAAAGTATAACCTTTCACATAAATATTTTTTCAAATCGGTTCATAAATGAAGGAGACTGAATAACAAACATAATAAATAAAAAACCGAATTGAGTACCTTCTCCTTTTTTTGAAGTCGGCTAATAATACTGTTTACAGCTAGCCATCTGCCCCGAGTTCGTACGGGTGCACGGGTTACATTATTGCATCATTCTAGATCAATACAATAGTAGAGATTTCTAATATGTTTTAAATAAAATAAAATCAATGCTTGCTGATAACATAGCTTTCTATATGCTAAAGAATTTTAAAAATCGTTATTTTTAGGGTTCCGTACCTCAAAGGAAAAAACGGAACCCTTATAGGATCACTTTGTTGTCCGTCCGTCTGTCTGTCAAGACACTTTTTCTCAAGAACGCGTAGAGGTATCAAGCTGAAATTTATATCAAACACTCAAGTCTACTGTCTCTTAAAGCTGTGAAAAAATCAAACTTCAAAACCAACGCAATCAAAAGATACAGCCGTTTATGCCGCAAATTTTCGACACTCGCAAGGGAATCAAAACCTACAGAGTACTTCCCGTGAACTCAGAATCTTGAAATTTGGTACGAAGCAACGTCTTATAGTACAGATAAAGGATAAATTGCGATAACCGTACATTTTTAGTTACATCATACCTATAATAAAAATATTTTTAATAATTTTAAATTACTACCCTTTTTCTCATGAACGCGTAGAGGTATTAAATTGAAATTCATATAAAATACTCAAGTCTATAATACCTTTAAGCTGTAACAAAATCAAACTTTTATGTCAACGTCATCAAGAGAAACAGCAATTTAAGTCGCATTATATTCAAACTCGCAACTTGCAAGGGAATCTAAACCTACAGGGTACTTCCCGTGAACTCAGAATCTTGAAATTTGGTACGAAGCAACGTCTTATAGCACAGATAAAGGAAAAATTGCGAAAACTGTAAATTTTTTGTTACATCATCCAACTATGACTCGATTGTCGTGATGGGTAAAATTTTACTTATATACCTATAGGTTTGTACGGAACCCTCGGAGCGCGAGTCCGACTCGCACTTGGCCGGTTTTTTTTCTTTTTATAATATTAGCTTTGATTATAATTAGTCGTATTTGTTTGTACTTGTACTTAAAACAAATAAAGACTCATTTTACACACCTACCTACCTAAAATATTAGACCACTTACACTCTATCTATCCCATAATGACATCATTAGTTAGCGCGACGTTATATTACGGTTTGTCCTTGTCAGTATAATGTTAATAATGAAACATGGCAACAGATTTAAACAAAACATTATCTAGTGTGTGATTTTACGATAGACCAATAAAATGTTAAAATAAATAGGTACTTATTGTATAACGACATCATAATCATCATACAGGTACATAGGGATTTTTGGTGAAAATACATCAATAACCCTTTCGCCATAGTATGCTACTATGTAGTTCGTAAGGGTTATTGGAAAAATCCTATGTGAATCCAGCAGAGCAACATTGATGAGGATTTCTGAAATAATACAAAAATATATAGGTGCGTAGCATGGTTGCTAAGGCGTAACATAACAAAATGTGGAGATAAACACTAGCTTAAAAATTTCCCAAACGAAGCCTATGAGGCACACTTAAATCCAGTCACAACAGGTTTGACACCGCACGAACAAGAACAATACTGAAGTTATAAAAACTTTTACAAATCAAACAAACCTAAAAAAATATTATAATATATGTAAGTAACATTTTAAAAGACTAATAATATGTATTTAAATAAATGTCTATTTGGAGAACCTAGACGTCTAAAACTGACAAACTGACTAGACAAACCTTGCATAGGTTTATAGACATTACTATCGAGCCTCTGTATGTTGTTAAATAAATTACTTATCTATATTTTCTTCAGAGTTTGAAGTGCATTTACTGTATCATAGAAGAGGCATATGCCAAACAAGGGCAAACGAACCAAATTAGTGTTATAATAAGTTTGTAATAAAAAATATTTTAAAGTTCCGTATAAATATTATATTATTATTGTTATTATACTGTATCATGTTATGTTTGAAACACACATTTTTATAATTTTATTAAAATGATTAATCAAACAATTTTATGCAGTCTCCACTCACGCCTCTGTTCGTAACCGGACTCTTTTATATGCGTTTGTCAGTGAATTACAACGACAGGCCTTTAGTCAGTGAAAAACAGTTTATAAACCAACTCGCGTTATATAACTTATATAACGGTGAATTAGTGGATATTTTCTGAAATATATGGCAGGGATAAAGCACTGCGGTAGCCAAATAGCCAAATGATGGCAAAATAAAGTATTTTGCCATCATTTGGCTATTTGGCCATTTTAGTAATACTACAAAGTCAGTCAAAAGATATTTTATTCAATATAATCACAAGGATCACTTTGAAACGTCTTACATACATACTAGGTGAATTTAGGTGACAATTCCTCCTAACCCAAGCCCGAGAAGAACTGGCAAGAAACTCGTCCTGGTCTTAGCGTTTTTTACATGATCCATCTTATAACTACCTTAACTACGAAAAACGAATACAAGAGAGTATACATTTCCAATATGTCCGTTAACTGTCTGGAACAGCAACATGAGGCCATGCATTTTTATAAATAATATAGTCATTTATATTATAATACGCTTTCTTTTATTCTACCTTCTTATTATCATTACATATGTGTAATTGCTACCTGTCACTACATTGGATCTGTAAAAATTTGGAAGTGTGCTAAATATAATGTTTGGACGTGTACCCCTCTTAAACCCCCAAAAATATCTAAGTAGCTAAAAATCTGAGGGTCTACCAACGCATACGTCATCTGTCAGTCAGTCTTGTGAATTTTGTCGTGAGAATTTTTGTTTGTATATTACTTACTAGCGACCCGCCCCGTCTTCGCACGGGTGCAATGCTGATACTAAATATACTACAGAATGGTTCAGCCAGCGTTTATAATATAAGCGCAAACAAACGTGTTTATTTACGACATCACATTAGAAACCTCTAAAATTATTAGTGTTTCTCTACTATATTATGCATGTATTATACACATAAACCTTCCTCTTGAATCACTAAATCTATTTATAAAAGCCCGCATCAAAACCCGTTGCGTAGTTTTAAAGATCTAAGCATACATAGGGACAGACAGACAGCGGAAAGCGACTTTGTTTTATACTATGTAGTGACTAGCTTCTGTCCGCGGTTTGTCATGCGTGGTAACTAAATTAAAAGTAGCGTGTGTCCTTTTCTATTAATCTATCTCCTTTTCATCAAGATCCGTGCAGCCGTGAGAGCACAAACGGATACTTTCGAACTAATAATATCACAGTGGATGGATTAGAGATAAATAACTATTATAAGAGATAAATATTGGCCCGAATTATGTAGTTTTGCCACACTAGTTAATATTTCCTAAAATATGACTTATTTTGCTAGTACCAAAGTCCAAATTAAAATAACACTTCTTAATTGACGTATGATTCACGTTTTTTAGCGTAATTTAGTCATCATGTAAAGAGGTGTTTGTTGAAACTACGGAAAATCCTAGGAAAATCAATAAAATAAAATAATTAAATGTAAAGTTAAACTGTCATTTAAACGTGTAACTTTCAATATACTTTCTGGCAAAACTACTGAATCAGGGCCAATACCTGAAAATTACAAAAAAAAAAAAAAAAGGCAATACCTTATCGCTAACAGCGATCTCTGCCAGGCAACTATTGGATGTACTGTAAATAAACAGAGAAAGGTTATAGAACCCTTTTCGAAGTATAAAACGAAGAAATATTTAAAAAATATATACTTTTAGTCCCGGAAATGCACCTTAAACCTACTGTAATTAGATGGTACCCGGTAAACACTGACGCTGGGTAAATTTGCCTTCATCGGCCGCGTGAGTTGATTTAATATCGACACCGTACCTACAATAAAAGGCATAGAAACCATTAAGTACAATGTTTAAGTTATTAAGTAAATTTGGAGTGTCAAACAATGTTTAAGTAATTTTTCACTAAAACTTGAAAGTTTAAAAACTTTATGTAAAAAGTACAAGGATTTCCTCATCGAGACTGTTTCGCGCTGTCAATCAAGTTGCACTCATTGTGATAATAATATTAACTAGTAGTCGCCCACTGGTAGAAATTCGACCATAATTAATTAATAATTAATGTATTTTTATGCATAGATTAAAAAAAATATTGGCATTCTGCACTCCTTCTCTAAATAAGCGATAAGTGTGCGAAATTTCATACTTCTCCGTTCGCGCAATTTTCGCAAAAAGGGGTACCTACAAAGTTTTTGCTTCACGTATTAATATATAGATTTTATGCATAATTTAAAATAAATATTAACATTCTGCACTCCTTCTCTATATAAATTATAAGTGTGCGAAATTTCATACTCCTCCGTCCGCACAATTTTCGTAAAAATATAATAGGTTTCCTTCACGTATTAATATACCTATAGATAATAATGCTCAACATTTCACAGAGCACAATCTAACCTCAAAGTATGAGTTTGTGTTAGAGAACCACATGCCTGATATTTTTTTTTTCTGTAAATACAAACATAATAAAAACACCCAGATCTGAAACAAATATTAGCAGATCATACAAACAATTCGGCGTTAATAAAAATAAAAATAAATCTAAATAAAAACAGAGGTCGTCAATAACATGATTGAGCTAATTTGGCGGAAAGCGCGTGTAGGTTCATAACCGAACAGAAGTACTCCCCTAAACTAGGATTTACTGAACCTCGAAAAACATCCACCAAAACACAAAAACAACATATTACAATAGTGTAAATATTTTTATCCAAAAGATTATGTACGCGCGTCTCAACCTCTGCAAACATTGGATCTACAAACCACGATTTTAGCAGTAACTAGATATTTGTACCTACCTTTACACAGAGGATTTACTATAGACAAAGAAACTATCCTAATCATGGTCATAGTAACAGTTATTTTAGTAATTCACGGATATTAATATCGAATTTATTGCTTTTTAATGGTTTCTTTGCCGTCGTCTGTCTTTCCTGAAAAATACAATTTGGGCCTCTTCATGTCAAGAGTAAATAGGTATCTTCTCAACCTGCTTGCCCTGTCGTCGGCCACATCGTCGCTTAACATCAGGCAAGTTCGTGGCCAAACATAGGTCTATTAATAATTAAAAAAAATGATTTCCGACGTGATCCGCAAACGACTAACCTTCCATCCTATACTCAAATATTTAGCTAGCGTAGCCCTTAAGTATTCTGTCTTTATCGTTTTAATGTTAAAGAATAGAGATACAAATACAAAATGTTTTATTAACAAATCACAATATTAAAAATTTTTGTTACATAGTGATGCATTTTTTTATTTCTTGATCGCGAATGTTTCAAAAATACCGTATACCGTATACCATAGGATTAGTCTTAGGACAGCCATAGCCATAGTATAGTAATATACATCCTTCTATATTTTATAATGCAGTGTGTGCACGAAGCATACCTAGCTGCGAGTAGGTATTAATTCTCTGCAAAAGCGTTGTACAAACATGGCTAATGAATGCCGGCGCGAGCCTAGGTACCGATAATTCGGTTACACTGGTGGCCGGTCTCTCAAATTTCATTTTTAATTTTGATAGAATTATTTAGTTTACTGACTGGCTTTGGGTTGTTTATTTTAGGAATGTTTGTAAAAAGATGCGCCAGCTATAAATAAAGTAAGTTATTTATTGTGTAACTTATTAAATTATGGTAAATCTTTTGCCTTATCGCTATATCATTGATATATCGTGCTGTAGACAAAGTCATGTCTATCTAACCAAGTTTCTACTTCTTATCGTATCTTCGTGAAAACATAATAAGATGTCGACCTATCATGAGCCTCTGAGGCTCAATTTAAGATAAATCCTTCTAGAATTAGTGTGTCTCAGAAGCTGCTTTCGTGCACCTTGAGCATGAAATAACATATCGCTTAAGACATTTCTCTGCAATGGCAATATATAGCTATGAAGGTACGTAGGTACTCTCATATTAAAACCTCCTAACTTATTTACCGTATTCAACTCAACACAGTTTGTTTCAATATTGCATCGGAGACTGCGTTTGTTGACGCGCAAAATAGAAAACTATGAAAAAGGAACACGACAGATTCGCACGGACCACCTACCAACTCCGAACACGGACACACCGCAAACCCGAAAACCTACATACGTCTGAATATCGCAAAATAAACAAACAGAAAATGAACGCAGCCGAGCCAAATCGATACCCTATCGGACGATTCAACCGTCAAACTTTTGTAATACTGCCGTGCGCCCGACCGACTCGTAAGCCAACGAAACAACCAAACTAAATATTCCTAATACACCGGCCTGACAAAAAGAAATATAACTCGCATTCAAAACCAAAAAAGCGTGATTTCGTCTAGCGTTTTTTGGCGGAACATCCCCAAAAGTAGGTTAGTAATTCGGGTTTCAACAAAAGGCCATGTTGAACAATACGAGCTCTCCGTCAAAGTATTACATGGTGGATATAATTAGTTATGGTGTATGGATTTAGATTTTGTTGCGATAATTTTTGTGAATGCGCTGAATAAACATCTGCTCGAGATTTGCTTGCCGACAAGCGAGCAATCGCATTCAAATGTCAAGTAGAAAACTGATCCGTGTATTTACGCAGCAATGACGCCCAAAAAATGGTCAGTAGCAAGATATTATTAATATAAACAAATTGAGAGAACTTTATTTTTACTTAAAATATCTTGTTGATACAATTTTATAAAAATGAGTTTAGTTCAGATTCTGTTTTAGGTTATCTTTAGTTCACGCTCTTTATCATCTTTTAAAAATCTTCGTTTACTTTTATAAAATGTCTATAATGTCTATACTTTGATGGTAAGTAGTAGGTACTTACCGTTAAAATATAGACAGTATATGGTATAGAATCAAAATGAAAATCGTTCATTGTTAAAGGTGATGGTAAATTGCAGTGAAAATATAATGTACCTAAGTTAACGCATAACAACCCTTGACTCGTCACTTCAGCACTTTTCAACTCTCTATTTTTACTATTATATTTATTACTCTTTTTTTCAATCTATAGAGTTTATAGTAGCTTGACTAAAGAGTCGTCATTACATAGTATAAAACAAAGTCGCTTCCCGCTGTCTGTCTGTCCCTATGTATGCTTAGATCTTTAAAACTACGCAACGGGTTTTGATGCGGGCTTTTTTAATAGATAGAGTGATTCAAGAGGAAGGTTTACATGTAAAATACATGCATACTATATTAGAGAAACACTGATAATTTTAGAGGTTTCTAATGTGATGTCGTAAATAAACACATTTTTTGCGCTTACATTGCAAACGCGGGCTGAACACTACGAGATAGACCAAAATAATGTTCAACAGTATTGTACACCTTAAAAAGATCTACAAAAAAGTCCGCGATGGTATATGTCTATCTCTTAGGTTATGTTATTCTTTTAGTATCAGCATTGCACCCGTGCGAAGCCGGGGCGGGTCGCTAGTAAAATATAATTCTTCATACCATTCTACACACATGATCTTTTATATCTAAGTGAGGTAGTCGTTTGGGTCAAATATAATTTTACCTGTCAATCTCGATTATCACTTCCACTCAGGCTTGCGAAATGTGTATACAACAAAATGTATAAAGTTGAACGTAACTTTTAAAGCGTATATCCTACTGACGTATCAGTCGGAACAACCGTAGAATAGGTATTTTATAGGTATAGGTATATGGGAGGCCATATAGCTCGCAGAACTGATAACCGATGGGGAGTAAAAGCTCTCGAATGGCGACCAAGGACCGGTAAACGAAGCGTAGGACGACCCCCACCCGATGGACTGACAACATTTTAAAGATCGCAGGAAGTCGGTGGATGGAGAGGGCTCAAATCGTTCTTCCTGGAAATCTATTGGGGAGGCCTATGTCCAGCAGTGGACTTCATAAAGGCTGATATGATGATGATGATGAGGTATAAGTATTTAGTTCATAAAATTTACATGATTCCCAAGCACAAAAACACTGTTGAAAATATTATATTCCAAAAGGTTTCTAGTGAATTAGTTACTGCCGCAGTTTCACTTAATTTGGTGAACCTTCTATTATAAAACTTGGTATCTTTTCGTTAACTCTTGTTATAGGTAAAAGTATGTTCGACCCTTTTTCCATTGACAAATAGGCTGATTCAGCCTAGTACTAGAGTTTCGTCTCTGGTTATACTCTGTGAAGCAAAAACGGGATACGGACGCATTGCAAAACCCAGATATGCGCATAATCTGTCAGTTAGACAATCTGTCAGATTGACGAAGGTCACAGAACGCGTGCGAGACACGGTCATTTAACTTTTTTGCTTTACCCATTTGTGTGATATGCAATATGCATACAATATACATATCAGACTGACAGAAATATAATTCTTACGACACCATAATTTATTGTATTTACTTATAAATGAAAAACCTACAAATAACTAATCGTGATTTTTGTCGTGTTGTCATAAATAAATATTGATGGACAATGCACACAACACCATCTAACCCCAAACTAAACATAGCTAGTATTATGGTAACCAGGATGACTGATCGAATACTTATATATTATTAAATACGTACTTATGATAGTTTATAACACCCAGACACAGAACAAACAGCAATGTTCACCACATAAATGATTATCCTGGGAATCCGGCAGCAATACAGCGCAGAAGGCAGAGCTACTACCAACTGAGCTGACAGGTCAGTTAAAATAACATGATGCAAGAAATGGTTTCATCAGAAATTAGTTTGAAAACTGCATTTAATAAGTAATTATTATTAAAAACGACACGCAGAGTCATTGTGGTGCCCAGGTGCAGTCCATGTCACACGTACTTGTGTGCCCAGCTTGTCGCAAGTCATGCCCTATGGGTGATCTGATGTCCTGCTTGGATAATGCCTACTGATCATATATACTCGAGAGCAATGAATCCGGATCACTTAAAGAAACCTATAAATCTCGGAAACTAAGAATGCCAGCTTAATGAAATAATTGTGTTTAATAGACAATATAATACCCTTTAAATGAAAGTAATAAAATTTATGAGTCACTACATTTTATTTACTAAAAACTAAAACATAAATAGTAAAGCATTTTTAGTTTCCGAGATTTATAGGTTTCTTTAAGTGACCCGGATTCATTGCTCTCGAGTGTAGGATGTCACAACGATAATAAGAAGAAAAATTATTAGCAAAATGACAATAAAAACAATCTACCACTTTGTCGTCTGAATGGGGCCGGCACAATAGGTTTCTTTCTTCCATTTCCCTCTATCAACATTCACTTAAGCCTTTCTTACATATCGTCTTTCACGCAATCAGTCCATCTTTTCTTTGACCCACCTCTACTTTTGTGTCTACCACATGAATGTCTAACACTCATCACATCACATCACATTCATCCCTCTTCAAAACATGCAAAAATGCAAACATGTGAATGAAAAAATTGAATACTCCATTAATAAGCAGAGCCACAAAGCCTTCTGTGTTCCAGACCCCGTCAATCGGAGCTTGTACCAATCTGCTGGCTTCGTTATCGCGCTATAAAGTTGCTGGCATGCCGAATGATAGTTTTTTCCGCCTTTTTCTGCCGTTTTTCTGTTTTTGCTGACCACAGGAAAATTCGGTTCGTACTTTTATTTCAATTTACGTGTACGTACGTCCGTTCCTTTGAAACCAGTTTGAATTAAATGTGTTAATTCTTCATTGGGAATGTGCTTTGGTTTAAACATCGTGCGATGTAGATGCAATTTTGTCTTTTGAAATTTTTGCGGCAGATTTCTAAGCTAATTAAACTGGCAAGTAAGAGTTTGTCACGGGGAAATGTCAGAAGGGTATAGGCTGCCAACAAATGAGCAAGGGTTTGCAAATATAATTTCTTCTCTTTCTCTAATGGCATCTGGCTTCAATGACAGTTTGCCAAAGTCAAGTGGTTTCTTCTTTTTATTTTTATATGGCATATAATAGCAGTGGTTTTGCATTGTTATAATATAGTCACAAAGTCGTACTCGTTCGTCATTTGTCTATTCGAAACGTCACCGCAGAAAGGCCGTCTGAACTTACATGGATCAAATATAAAATAAAAATACATAATACACACGTGGCACACTCAATTATATTATATGATCTCGACGCATTAGATAGAGCTTGGGTCTAATCAGCTCAAAGCCGAGACGTCTGATGAGATCAAGGGGAGACCTTTGCCCAGCAGTGGGACATGACGGGCAAATCGTAATCGTAATACACTTAAAATGAAATTATTGATTGAAATTACGCTTAAATTACCCCGTAAACCATGAAATAACAAGAGAAAAACTAATTAATTTATAAGAGCTATGTTATTTCGTAAAAAGTCAAATGAAGAATCTTCTGTGAAAATCATTTTAGCTTCATTCGTCCTGAAATGGCATATTATGTCTTTATTGATAGTTTTGCGAATGTCAAGTTGTTATGTTATAAATATAAAAATATAAGTCGTAGTTAATCATTATTTTGCAAAATTTAGAATTTAGAATATACTAAATGCATTATTTAGTATATTCTAAATCTAACTATAATTATAATACTATAATATTCTAACGCTTATATTTTTCTGGATTTCTGTTCGCACAAACCAAAATGTAACCTTACAAATTAATATTTAAATTGACTACACATGTGCTACAAAGTAACACTATTATCCCGTCTAGATTGCTCCATAAAAGTTTTAATAACACGAGGAAATCTATTATAATAATATATTTTTATTTCCAAGAAGTAGTTACAAGTTACAAGTAATTTAGATTTAAATAGTAAAGATATATCTTTAAGATAGTATGTAGTATACTATCTTATCATAAAATGTAAAATCACAAAAATCTAATATTATCACGTTTTTGGTAATGCTTGTGTGATTGACAGGATAAGCCTGAGTCAATAAAATTTTTGATTTGAGATAACTCCTTGCCGTCTTGCGAAGCAAACATTGCGGGAATACATTATTTATTTATCTCGAGTTACTTTGGGTTTTATTAGTCAATATATTCAAATAAAGCTAGAGTTATTGACTCGGGTGTGATTAATTGGAATAAAAGTTTTGTGTTTTTTTTGTAATTCGAGCAAATATAATTCTTAGAATTATTTTTCGTGTCAAAGTCAAAGTCACATGATACTTTATTCATTACAATCACAAGGATCACTTTGAAACGTCTTACATACTAGGTGAATTTAGGTGCCAATTCATCCTAACCCAAGCCCGAGAAGAACTAGCAAGAAACTCGTCTTGGTCCAAGCGCTTTTTTACATGATCCATCTTATAAAGCTAGAGCACCTTAATTACGTAATACTAATACAAGAGAGTTTATATATTTTAAGTGTGTCGGTTAACTGTCTGAGGGCAGAGCAACATAAGGCCATGCATTCTTATCAATAATATAGTAATCTATATTATAATAAGCTTTCTTCAAAAGACTACCTTTTATGTATGCTTTAAATTTCTTAATAGGTAGTTTAGTTGCATTTTCAGGAAGCTTATTATAAGCGTACCGTGTTCCCTATAAATGATGTAATTTTATTGTAATTTTGTTTTAAACACTGTGTGTAATGTCAGTGTTTAAAATAAAATATATTTATTTTAAACACTGAGTTTAATGTCAGTGTTTAAAATAAAATAACAAATGACGAACGACAACTTACGATTATTATAAATATTTACGGGTATTTATCGCGTTTATTTACCTATTTTTCCCGACGTTTCGACAGGTTTACACTCTTTCGTGGTCACGGAATGACAACTTACGACTTTATGACGTCTTACTAAAAACAATCTAAGTACTTGTCATTGGCAAAACTGACATAAAAAAAGGAAAATTTGGCTTTAAAAATCAATATCTATATCTTCAAATAATGCAGCAGATACTAAACGGCATTGAAAACGCAAAGTTTATACAGAAGCGGGTACAAAGATTTTTCTCATTTCCTCGCAATCTCTCGGGATAGTCATAAAGCGATGCGGGCGGCGCGGTTGCGTCGCGGGTGCGTCTTGCCGACGTTTCACGCGCGATAGCCTCCGATCGGTTCCGTATAATGGAATGGGACCTTATCGCCACAGATAAAACAACTTTGTCACGCTGGCTGCCTCGCTCCTCCGTGGAGCTCCATTTGCTTCAACATTATGTTAACGTGCGGGGTTTTATGTTAGATTTTTTGGGAGATGTTGGAGTATTGAATACGGATTTAGATAATTTGGAAAGTTCAGAATAATGAGCTCATCCATATTGAATAGTGGATGGAGGGATTTGGAATTTTCGCTTCGTTCGTATACAAATTCTGTAGCAATAATATAAAAATTCTGACCACAACTTGATGTACATATTATACTCGAATTACGAGCACTTTAAGTGGTAATAAGATTTGTTCTTGATTTTGTACCTTTCATGATTTTTCATCGATAATTTCAGATTAATTTTCAAATAACAAAAAAACAAACATGCACACAACATGTTAAATTTTTACTTACACGTCTTAGTCAAAGGGGGTTTTCAGAGGCACGTCCAAGCTTTATATTTGGCACATGCCCATAGTAAGTTTTCTATACGTGGTAGGTTGCAAGCCCGGCCGTATTCGTGTTAAAGGAAGGCCTTAGGAAGGGAATAAACATTAAAAATACTTCAAGATCTAGCAGCAGTTGTAACCAGAAAAACCCTGTGTAAATTACGATCGGAGAACGTATTATAAAAGAAGATATTCATATTGATTGTTTACTTTTTATAACAAACTCACATACTCGAACACTTCAGGAAACGCAATGAACCTCACGAACAGAAACAACGGTCGGTTTGAGTAACGGAGCGTATAATTTCAAGTTTATAGGGTCATTAGACAGCAGGCTGACGCGGGCTTTTGTTTTGTCGCAATTAACTCGTGACGAGATAATCGTTTCTTGAAAATAATCGGAAGTATCGAATTCATTGGTCTGCGGGTTGAAAAAACGTTCTGTCGGCTGTGACTTGTGTGACCCTGTGTGGTAGGGAAGTGAGAACAATGTTTGGGTATTTATTTATTTTAATTGAATTAGGCGTATAGGTAGGTAGTTTTTAATAAAGTAAGCTGAAAGTAATAATAAGTAATTAATGCTTATATAAGATGATTATAATTGAATATTTGAGAACTGATTTCATAATTAAATTACAGACTTAACAATTGTTTTACAAGATTTTAAACCAATTTGGAATGAGGAAAATAGAGGAAAAATATTAACAAGTAAATAGCTACTAAGAAGCGGCAAAACGATACATTTTTCTATACAAGGATTAATTTGATGAGAGTACCGTCTTTAATGTCTTAGCGTTTGTACATGCTTCCGAATGTCATATAGCATAAAATTCTGTCAAAAGAAAGCGTCAGTTCATGCTTATTTTTGTCTCTGAATCTTATGCTTAGCACACTAAACAAATTAATTATAGATATGTACAATATAATATAATAAAATACTGTGAAACAGTTGAGCTATCGGACCTATAAGAACCGTTTAAAATTATCTACAGATAGCTCAAATGATCCCGATTACTGCCAGAGGGCAACGTGTTATAAACGCTGAGCCAGCTCTTGGATTACGCGATGTTTCTACCAGACGCTTGATATATTTTTGTAAATGGGTCTCCTGTACACCACAGGATTATTTAGGGTCTCAATTTCAAAAGGTTTGAATGTGTAGGCCTTATCCAGACCGTCGTATTTGCGCTTTTTGAGGTCCTCGGCGTAATCAGTCGCCACACCTGTTCTAGCAGAAATCGCCGACATCGATCGCTTAAATTATGCAGTATGCAAGCGTCTATTCAAAATGTTACGAAAAGCGCGAAAGATGACGTCAAGCAAAACAGAACGGAAAATTTAAAAGCATTTTAAATTCTTCGTTTAACATTGTATCAATATATTAGTGGAATTTTAATCAATAGTTGGTGACTTATTTTCACAGGTGTAGATAATCCTATATATATAAAAATCTTGTGTCACAGTTTTCGTGTTTATACTCCTCCGAAACGGCTTGACCGATTATGATGAAATTTTATATGTATATTCAGTAGGTCTGAGAATAGGTTTATAACTAATTTTTATACCCCTAAGTGTTTAGAGTGGCTCACCCCAATTTTTTATTTTTTTATTTTCAATAAGGCAAAACAACGTTTGCCGGGTCAGCTAGTTGAATTATAAGTGTATTATGTTGAATTGTGATTTGTGCGACAAGGAATCCAAAATTCTAAACGGTTATACTGTTCTTTATGGACAAATAATGATCAATTACGACTTTGTGACATTATTATAACAATCACATTAACGAAATTATCATACGAGAATACGAGAAAAACAACAAGAACGAATTTTGACCGCGTCAATTCTTTCGTACTCGCCAGAAATTATTTTTTCGTTTTTCGTACAGTTTAAAACAAAATCTCTAGAGAAGGTATAGGTGTAATAAAGTGAGCTTGGCACAAAGTATCATGAGTCTATCGGAAGCGGTGTCGCGGGAAGCCGACACCGCACTGTGTTTGCCGAGACTGGATATAGTGTAAGAGCCCGTCTTATAAAATATTTAACTGTTTCAGTGTAAGTTTTGGTGTAAATCTATGATGTAGGTAGTTACATAAGAGGCAAAATAGGTATTTTTTCATAAAAACTTTTTATAAAAGCTTATTCAAATGAGCAATAAACACGGGTATATACCTACTCACTAAGAAGTTCCATGGAACAGTGCTTGTGTCCATCATCAGATCAGCCCACTGATATCTTAAATCACATTGTCATTATTTACAGGTGTGCCAATATTCATCACAATTGACCTATTTGTTAAGAAGTACCGTTGAACAACATCCTAGCTCCATCATCAGATCAGCTCGCTATTGCTTTAATTACATATCTGAGGTACTTGGTGTACGATTTTTGAATCAAGAAAACACTAAAGAATCTTCACAAATCGAAATATTTAAAATGAAATCAGAAAGTTCAAACCTATCAAGTCAACGAAACTCGAATTAAGTGTTTATTTGAAGCTACATTATTAAAGCTCAAGATAAAACTGTTTAGTTATTATGTTGTATCTTAAAAATCTATACATCTCTATAATTTTGTATGTTCCTTAAGGCCCACGGAAGGTTTTAATCCTAGAATAAAAATGAAAATTGTGAGAATGTACTAATAAAGCACTTTCACATGAGTTAGTTTCACATGAGTTATTATAACCTTTTTTTTTACTCTCTTTGCAACCCCATATCTTAATAACTCCTTGTCTAATTTGGTTACCAGCACTTTAGTGGACACTGTACTCCAAACAAATATCAGTATCGAAAAACTATACGAGAAACTTTCTAATACTTTGAGCGCCGGGCACCAATCATTTCCACATGACCAAACTGGTGTGTGCTCTTCATTTAGCATTTCTTTAGTTATGTACTTAAATGAACTTATAATATCAAATACCTTTAAACGAGCAATTCTTGTATAAATGTATGTATATATATAATCTGAATCTCGGAAACTGCTCCAACGATTTTCATCAAATTTACTATGTTGGGGGTTGCGGGGGCGATAAGCCGATCTAGCTAGGTTTCATTATTAGGAAACTTCGTTTTATCCGCGTAATACCGTGTTTAATTATCAATATTTAAGCGTATATCAAAAATCCTTTGTCTCTCTGTCTCTTCACCTATAAATCAGCTAACTCAGCTCGCGATCCTATCAGCGGCGTCAATTGCCCGTGCCAAATGCCGCTTCCTTACCTCCCTCCCCTCCCCTCCCAATCCCCCTTATCTGTCTCGAAGGAGTATGATCGTGATTGAATGTTTCCGTTGATGCCAAGAAACAGATAGGGAACAATGCGTGGATGATGGTGGTTGAGGAGCTACTTAGGGAGAACGATTTTTGGGGAAAGATTTTCTTTTGTAAAGAATCGTTTTGATCGTGAAGCAAATGCTTATATGGTTGGTCTATAGTTAAATCCTTTCAAATAATAATAATAATAACAATAAATAAATATTCTCGGATATTTCACACAGCATCATCTGGCCCCAAAGTAAGCAGAGCTTGTGTTAAGGGTATCACATGACTGATATATACTACTTTTTTTAAATATTTACATATAATACATAGAAACATCCAGACCAATACTTGCGCTTCATATAAACTTTTGTCAACTATTAAATAAGAAAACAAGAAATTCTATTTTTGGTCAGCATGCCTAAGACTGACCATTCAAGCATTGGGCTTAAAAAGCATTCAAAAGTTAGGGAAAGAAGACAGATTTACGCTTTACTCACGTATATACACATACAGGGTGTCCCGGAACTAGTATGTTATACTGAGGGGGGACATTTCTCGACACTTGGGAGAACAACAAATGTTCTACGAATTTTATGAATTCATAAATTTTCATTGAAGAAATGTGCAGCAAAGTTTGCTTTAAAATTGGTAGAAGTATGTATCCATGCCTACCTATCATAGTATACCAATAAATTTGTACTTGCACAAACTTATTTAGGTAGGTAACGTGCTTGGAAACACTGTAAACAAAGGAGGGTTGTCAATATGAATAATTGGAATAAACTTAAAAGTATATGTATGGAAATTTGAAAATAGGAATTTAAAAAAAAAACACCCCCATATCTGTTTATTAACATGGTCGGAATCACCTCGTTCAGGCTTAAAATACTAGTTCCGGGACACCCTGTATATATACGTAATACGTGAGTAAAGCCCGTGTTTATCAAAATGTATAGATTTACGCTCGTTTTCACTAACACTGGAAGCCAAAGAGCAAAAATCTAAATACGCTATCAAAATGTATAGATAGATAGATAGAAAGCTCTTTATTGCTATCCCACACAAAAAAATACAAAAACAATTATTTTACAATAAAAGGCAACACAGTGGGCGGTCTTATCGCTAACAGCGATCTCTGCAAATAAAAAAAAACTAATGCATAATTTTAGGAACCTAGTAAACTGATTTTCAGAAGTTGATAGATTTTATATAAGCGTTATATTATTCTTGAGTATAACTATTGCTTTAAGTAAATTTTATTTTTTTATTTATCATAATAAAAAAGTTTACATTCAAAATTGGTAAATATAGCACAAAAAACCACTAAGGTTTGTAATATAATGCTACACTAAGTCTACAATATATTAAAAAGAATGTAAAAAAATACTAATATTAAGTAAGTTGTTGGTACAAAAATAAATAACAATAACTACCTAAACACCTAAGTATATAAAAAACTGGAGCTAGGTAAGTACATTTCGCATATTAAAATTAATTGTTAGGTAAGTTAGGTAAGTAGGATAGATGAGTTCTTTTATTATAAATTATAATACAAAGACTAAAAACCAATAAAAATGTGGTCAACGCTTTATATAATTAGTTCTCTCATAAAAATAATACGCACTTATTTACAACTCTTAGTATCATGTCTGGTTAAAAACACTATCCAATTCATATCTTATTTCTAACAGTAATCAAACCCACATCTCTCGCTCGCAGTTCGTTCGTCCAAAGTCTAATATAGATAAAAACAATGCTTTAAATGAGAACAGAAGGTTTGTTTCAACTAATTGCCTCACAACAGGTTGAATATTAATTACTAATTTAAAACAGCTGACACGCGCCTCAAAAAACGTTTAAATCCACCTGTTATCAGATCTTTAGGACTATCAGTAAGAAGTATTTATTTCGTACTGTATCTAAGAATCTAGAACGCTTCTACTGTAACTTTATTTTATTTTTATATTTACGGCCTTAGGAAATGTTTAATGTAAAAAAAGTTTATAATAGTGCCATCCCTTTTTGCAAGATAATGACAACAGGGCGAAGGATCTTCGACTTCTTCGGGCACATGGCCAGAAGGAAGAACGACAGCCTAGAAAAGCTCCTGGTGACAGGAAAGATACAGTGCAGGCGACCAAGGGGGAGTCCGATGCGGTCGACAGACCAAATCCGGGACAACACCAACAAGAACGTCCACGAAAGCCTACACACTGCCGAAGACCGAAGCAAGTGGAAAGCGATCGTCCAAAGAATGATTAGCGGAGGTCACGGCCCTCAGCAATGAGGAATACGACACAAGGAGGAGGAGGAACAGGGCGAATCTTAAACAGTGACTAAGACTGTATCTAGTCTAAGTATAATAGATATATATAATCTATGTATCATAGATATATACCAGTATCTATGTATTTACAATAAAAAAAACAGTAGGTACATATTTGTTTGAATTACCGACGTAATATTCTTGTCAGCTTATCCTACCGTCTTAGTATTTTTCTCGAATGTGTATGTACGAGCAAGTACCTAATAAACGTGTTCTACACTTGACATTGGTAAAATTGTCATCAAGGCAGATGCAGATGGATTCTTCGTTTGTCATTTCATAAAGTAACATAGCACTTCTAAATTATTTTTCTCTTAATCTCATATATTTCAAATAATATTTTTTCCCGTTTTATTGCATGTTTTATTCAGTAATCTTAGCGGAATTTCTATAAGTGTATTATGGTGCAATGTGATTTGAACGACGAGGAATCTCGAGAAAGTTCTAGACGCAATTCCGCTATGTCGTTTAGAATTGACAAATTACCATCGACTAAGACTTTATAATCAAACAATCACTTGACACTGACAAAATTGTAGACAAGACAGATGCCATTATAGAAAGAAAAGAAGAAGAAATATTGTCAATAAGTCGCAGTCAATCGTCATTTTGTCTGTTATTCTTTTAGACAACCTCTGTGGTGCAGTGGGCTAAGGTCTGGCTGAGACGCAGAAGGTTGCGGGTTCGTTTCCCGCCGCGGGACAAATGTTTGTATGATCTGCAAGTATTTGTCTCGGGTCTGGTTGTTTCTATGTATAATATGTATGTATTTACATAAAAAAAAGTATATAAGTAGTATATCAGTCATGTGGTACCCATAACACAAGCTCTGCTTACTTTGGGGCCAAATGGTGTTGTTTGAAATGTCCGGGAATATTTATTTATTCTGATGGTCACCACACGTTAATTTTTTTTTTTGGATTCCTTATCTCACAAATTATAAAGTACTTAGGTATTACATTTTTATTTCACAATTGACAATTGATTTACACTTCTGCTAAGAAGTCTCACTTTATTTGTTAAAACTCTACCTAGATTACTGAATAAAGATAAAGTTATCACCAGATAACCAAATAAAATAGTAGAGCTTCATACTATGTCAATATAAAAAACACTCAAATAAATACACTCGTCCGTTTTATTTGTTTAAAATGTCAGTAAATGCCGTCATTAGGTTAGCCGCAGGAGATACGTTTATGTCTTTATTGGTGTTTTTATTATCTATGCTTTTTATTGTGATTGTAAACGACGCGTGATCGATCCTGCAGCTGACGTGTGACGCCATCAGTGTTTCTGAATTTTTTAGGGTTTCGATCGTACCAGAAATGGTTACAATTATTTATATAAATAAATAATAATAATAATACCGGACATTTTCACAAAACATCATCAGGGCCTCAATATAAGCAGAGCTTGTGTAATGGGAACCACATGACTGAAAAATTACTTATATGCTTTTTTTTGGAAATACATACATAGGTATTATACATAGAAACACCCAAACCCGAAATAAATACTTGCAGATTATCATGTATAGTCTGCAAGTATTTATCTCGAGTATTTGTCCCGCAGCTGGAATCAAATCCGCAACCTACTGCATCTCAGCCTGATCATGGCTCACTGCGCTACAGAAACCGTTAGAAAATAAATAAATAATGCTAGACAATTACAGATGTTTACAAAATTACAAAAAATTGTCCCGCGGCGGAAACGGACCTTCAAAATACATCTGCATCTAGTTCATTCAGACCATTGCTATTCCCTAACATGAAACCTCTGCGTAAGTTGTTGAGGAGTTTAGTGTCTTGCATATTGTAGGTTATTTATGATACAGGTTCAGGTCAAGATAACCTACCATGTTCTTGGAATAATCATTGAAGTAATAGGATACCAAATTTCGACCCGATCAGACCTGTCAAAGCTGATCAAATCCTTTCCTAACTAGCAAAGTAGAGGATAATATTTAAATGGATACTTTTAATCATAGTTAAGAACACTCTTAATCAAGTCACATTTAAAACAAAAAAACGTGTGCGTCTCGGGACGCCCGACAGAATTGATAACTTAACTTAAACTAATCTAACTAGCGCTGTGGGTTAGAGTGAGAGAAGCGGAGCCTACCTACCGCTGCCGTATGCGTGAGAAAAGGGGAAGCCAGACAGACTGGTGCCGTAACGCGTTACGTAACGAAGCGGTTTAACCCTCCCATAAAAAGTTATCACTTCAAAAACTAAACCAAAATCGGTTCATCCGCTTGGGAGCTACGATGTTACAGACAGACACACACAGATACACAGATACACACAATAGACTTATAGCACATCTCTGTTACTTTTGGGGGCTTAAAAACGGAATCCAGATCCATGGTCCTCGATCTCACGCACTGCTAAAATTCTGTAAGAATCACACTATGTAATACCTTTAAACGAGCAATTCTTGTATATATATATATACATACATATATATATATATATATATACATACATACTCTGCATCTCAGAAACGGCTCCAACGATTTTCATGAAATTTGGTATACAGGAGATTTCGGGGGCGTTAAATCGATCTAGCTAGGTTTCATTTTTAGAAAAAGTCGTTTTATCCGTGTTTTATTCAGAGCAAAGCTCGTTCGTCCAGGTACTTTCCGTAAACGCACAAAGAGACTAAACATGTGTGGCAACGGGTATCGTAATTTTTTTAGGAGATTTAATACCTAATCACTCTTCCTATGACCACCCTCTAACATTAACAGAATATTTATAGTGCAATATCATAATACAAATTTTACTTAGGTCCATAACCATTGACTTAGCTACATGCCAGTAGGTATAAAGCTCTTTACAAAGGACAAATTGGTATAAAGTTAGTTTGTAGGTACGTCCTCTCGTCATATTATCATTAATTGACAGTGAATTTTGGCTAGTACTTAAGAAAGCTGGATAGAGTTTTGTCCAATAGTGTTACAGAAAATGTCGGTGAATGTGCATCATATTGTTTCTTACACGTCCCGTGATCAGCAAAGCGTTACCGGTCACGTACCATTACACCGATGGACTTTTCATGGCGGTTGGAACATAGACCAATCATTTGATAGTTATGAGTGTGTATTGTTTTTTGTGAATAATTTAATATTAGGTAAGTATTAAATGTTAATAGTTCTTTTATTTTTTTCAACCAAGCTAGCTGGACCGAAAGAATAATATAAGTAGAAGTACTAGAGTAGAAGTAGAGATTAAGAAAAAATATCTTATTGTAAATAGAAGAGACAAGATGATTGGCCACCTTATATTTCGACCACCTCTGAGGCGCGGTGGGCACAGGGCCGGGTGAGACGCAGAAGGTTGCGGGTTCGATTCCCGTTTCTGGACAATGTTTGTATGATCTGCAAGTAATTTTCTAGGGTCTGGGTGTTTCTATGTAAAATATGTATTTACAAATAAAAAAGTGTATACGTAGTAAATCAGTCATGTGGTAGGTACCCATAACACAAGGTCTACTCACATTGGGCCCGGTGAAGCTGTGTGAAATGTCCGGCATTATTTATTTATAGCACATACGTTTCTTAAGCACATAGAAGGGAAATTTAGGAAGAGAAGAAGGGTAAGGCCATTAATCCTTCTGCCTCGCTTACAGTGCACGCTGTCCACTTGTAGAACGCATTGTCTGTAGATATCAGAAAGGCCAAGACTCTTCCCATCTTCAAAAACACGGTCATGAAACATTGTCGTGCTGTTATACTTAGTTATTTCTGTACTGTTGATTTTTTTTGACTGTTTATTTTTTATTATAAAATATATTTTGTACCTACATATGTTTGAATATATACACTACACCCACATGGCCCTTCTGTTTATTTATAATCCAGTCCATCCAAAGGTTGCCTAGTAGTAATCCCTTTTAGCGATCAGACATCCCATTGTATTTTTTTTTAACCGACTTCATCAAAAATAAAGAGGTTCTTAATTCGTCGGAATCTTTTTTTTTATGTATGTTCACCGATTTTTCGAAAACGCCTGAACCAATTTGAAAAAACATTTTTTTCTTTGAAAGGGTATACTTTCCAGGTGGTCCCATTAAAATTTTATCAAAATCGGTATAGCTGAAATATCAACAAACATATAAAAATTGTATACATCGATGATATTTTCGTTTACTCCGATATCTCGATGTCTCATTGGAGCAGTGCGTTTATTTGGCCTACCCAAATAAACGCACATACTCATACTATATATATGTACAAAATACATCTACTTTCCACTATAAATGTATTATAGGCTCAAATTTAATTCAATGAATATTAAATATTAATTAAATTAATTAATTATTAGTTTTTAAAAGGTAATTAATAATAGTTAAGTTATTGTTATTGTAATATTCCGTGTGATATGCAGTAATGAGGTATCTATGAATCAGCTACATGAGCCAAATTAAGGAGAAGGTAGCTGTTGTCGTATAGGGAGATCAAAGAGGCTGCACTGGAGAGGAATTGGCGTAAAAAGCTGCATGATGTACTATATGATGTATAATTTGATACAGGCCTCGATTGTTGAAAATAAAGAAGACTGAACGAATCTTGTCTTAAACATAGACCGCCTTACTTATAAACGGCTCTCAACTTAAACACTGCTTCTGATTAGCCCTGTCACTATTTTTGACTAACAAAGAGGGATGACAGTATTGTAAACAGTGGTTAACTTTTTGACAGAAATTAAGAGACGTTTCGAAGTAAGGCCGAGAAATGGCATATTTTAAAAGGATCGCTAACTTTATTAACTTTTCCAAAACACATCATCTATATTTATAAAAGGCGATGTGTGTATGTATGTTCCCTATAGACTCCGTAACGGCTAGACCGATTTCGATGAAATTTTTAGGAAATCTTCAGACTGGCTTTGGGGGTGATCCTGTAAATTTTAGTAGTGAACGGATCAACAAAACATAGGAACGGACATAGACTACTTTTTATGTATGTACTATGCGTGCGAAGCCGCGGGCAGAAGCTAGTTTTATATAAAACTAGCTGTCCGCGCGCAGCTTCGCCCGCGTTAAGATTTTTCCCGGGACAAACCAATTTTCCCGGGATAACAATAGCCTATGTCACCCGGGGATAGTATAGCTTTCCAACAAACAATCAAATCTATCTTTACTTTACAGAATTGTTTCCAGTTTTATGTATCATAATTCATTATTAAACCATTCATGTTATCTATACAGACGACATTTCAGATGACTTATAATATATTAGTATAGATTTCTAAAAGTTGCAGGTATTTCAAACATAAGATAAGGTGTTCTTAAAATGACAAAATGAAAAATAATGGTAGTCCGTAAATTCGACTCCTAATCAAGATAATTAAGGCCTGTGCAAAACAGAAGTAGCATTCAAAGGCGTCATGTCATACAGTGAGCTCACAATGACCCGGCGGGGCGTCGGCGTCGCGGCGCTAGCTTGCCCACATTATTATAGGGCTGTGTCGCTGGACTTTAAAGTATGGCTTTAAATCTCATTGAAATTCGAGGGTCACTGCACCTTTGCGAACCAAAACAATATGACAGCAATATCTGCGGTGCAAGTAGTTTCGACTGGCCGGTCAGCTCAGTTGATAGTAGCTCTGCCTTCTGCGCTGTAGGTTGAGGGTTCGATTCCCTCCCAGGATAAACATTTGTGTGAAGAACATTAGGTGTTTGTTCTGTCTCTGGGTGTATAATTACGTTTTAAAAACTAAAAAGAAAACCAACTTCATTGAATGAAATTTGAGCCCATAATAAATTTTTAGTGGAAAGTAGATGTATTTTGTATATATATAATATGGGTAGGCCAAATAAACGCACCGCTCCAATGAGACAGCGAGGTATCGAAGTACATTAAAACATCATCGATGTATACAATTTTTAGATCTTCGTTGATTTTTCACCACCTGTGAAGTATATACCAAACATAAAATAATATTTTTCCAAATCGGTTCGAGTAATCGATGAACATACATAAATAAAAAAAAAATCGACGAATTGAGAACCTCCTCCTTTTTGATGATGTTGGTTAAAATATCATAAGCATGTATTTAAAAATATATAAGTATTATATCAGTCATCTAGTTACCATAATACAAGCTATGCTTAGTTTGGGGCTAGATGGTGTTGCGTGCATTGTCCAGCAATATTTATTTGTTCAGACTTATTACATGTAGTCGCAGGCTATTACTCAGACAGGTAAATGACTACTCAACTACATTACCAAAAGTCGCTTACGGTAGATATATCGTACAAAATGTGTTTCCGGCAATGACCGCGCAATTCAACCGTGGCGCAATGGGCTAAGGTCCGACTGAGACGCAAAAGGTTGCGGGTTCGATTCCCGCCGCGAGTCAATTGTTTGTATGATCTGCAAGTGTTTGTCTTGGGTCTGGGTGTTTCTTTGTATAATATGTATGTATAGGTATACAAAAAATAAGGTATATAAGTAGTATATCAGTCATGTGGTACACATAACACAAGCTCTGCTTACTTTGGGGCTAGACGCTGCTGTGTTAAATGTCCAGCCTTATTTATTTATTCATTATTATAACATTCTTATCTACTGACTGTTCCGAAGTCGATAACTTGAAAATTGGACTCCTTAAGACTATCACAGTTGTAATTACGTTTATTTCAGGTTTTATATATTAAAAGCTTTATAAATTTTATAAATAAAATAAAATAAATAGTATAAATTTTATTAAATAATGAAAATTTTTGAACGTAGTTTTTTTTGTTTAGGTAGGTTTTTTTTTAAAGATATCTCATACCATATTTAAATTTCGATACCGCTTTGAATTCAAGAGATATTTTTATAAATTTTTATTTAGTTCGTTAGCGTAGTTAAATCCATGGGCTTGAAAATGAGGCGTCGCAAATTTTTATTAAAACTTATTTCGGAATTTGGCTTTATATAAATAAATAAGTTAAAAATACTAAAAACGAGGTAACAATAATCTATATTAATAACTATTCTCCACTATATAATAAGTCAAAATTGTGGAAGAGTTTTAGTTCCTTTGAATAAGAACGCCAAAGATTTATTTATTAAAAAAATCTCGGTTGTAATGTAATAGGTCTGTTACCAAACATAAGTATTTTCAACTGTAGCAGCCCTGTAACATGCAAGGAAAGATATGAACCTCATAGGGCCAGGGCATTATCATTAGGGGTGTCAGCGAGTGCTCGTGTGCTGTTTTGTCGGCGGTCGGTGGCGTGGAAACTGCGCTTGCATTGTGACACCCCTAGCGGGGAGCCGCGCTCGCCGATGTGTGGGATTTATTTGTAGTCTATTTAAATATAAAAATGTTATACAGGCTTGATTATTTTTGTGCAAACATTGCTTGTTGTTGACGTGATGGGAATATTGGGAATTCGCGATGTTATAAATGGCCAAGCTTGTTGATTTAAAAATGACCATTTTTAGTTTCTTTACCTTTATATTTACTGATTCTGAAATAAATAACAAACGAGTAAATGTTAAAATTATATACAATGGCATAAAATATATGAAAAACTGTTGAGCTATCTAAGGACAGTTTAAAACTTTAGATAGCTCAACTGATCCAGATTACACTGGCAGCATTGCCACGTAGAAATTACCCTGTTTCATTTTGATCAATTCACTTTCTAGATCTAAAGCAAAGATGAAGAATTCCAAATCATATCCAAACCAATCCATTGACAATCTTTTAGAGCTCTTGAAGCGCAAACAAAAGCGCCTCAACATATACCTCGGCAAGAATAGATCTCGTTGGTTTCAGGTATTTAAAAAACTATATTTTAAGACACGAACACCATTCTCTATATTCACAAAAGGTGGCGCTACAAAGTGCGCGCCAAGTGGAAACTGCATCAGCTGATGAGGCGCTGATGAAAGTGGGCCCAGAACGGTTATGCAACGTGACTTCAGAGTCTAATGCATGAAAATCGGACTGTATACTTTCACCACACCAGTTTTTTATTAAAACCTATTTTTGAATGCGCATGATAAATCATGCAACTACACGGACAACTACTTGACATACTACAACTACAACTACATGAACTACACGGTCATAAATGACCGTGTAGTTTTGTATTGTTTTGACGTGATAACGTCTTATAAATCGATGAACGCCGGCTGCATACACGAAAAATTGTCGCGTTCCGCCTGAGCCGAGCGATAGAGAGACACGATCGGCCTATCAGCAATTTTTCATCAATGTTTTATTATGACGTTATCACGTAAAATTATCGTCCGTAAACCGACTTTACAGACAAACATTTTTTTGTGTGGAATTTAAACTGTAATATTAATACTACGTATGAAATTTTCAATAGAACGATATACAATAGACTTCACTATATTCGTAAAAAGTTTGTGTTTTTAACTAAAGAGCCAAAATACTCAACAGCGCTCCTCAATAAAAATCGTGAGAGATTGTATCTATAAAGCTCTGTAAACAATAACACACTTCACGCGTCTATTTTTAGCCATCACGCTGTTCCGATTCTTCTATAAAGTTTCGAAAAAATCGATTACTCAGTTTAATAAAGCACATTCGGAGGGGAGGTCGGGCCAAAATGACACGGCAGTTAAAAAGCACCGATGTGAACATTTGTAGCAATAATTTGGCCCACAAGTCTATGGGGTGAGCCGCGGCTGCTGTTGAAAGAATGATACATCATCAGACCAATAATAAATCACACATGATTCAATTAGAAAAATACGAGCGGCGAAACGTTGGGATTTTGTCGCGTTTTTCGCTCTGAACACATTTGTAGGGTAATTTGACGTTTTGTATTGCGTCATCAATCATATTCAATTAACAAAGAGATCTCGTGTTAAAAAAAACTCGAGTACTTACTCATAAAGTTGCCAAATATTTACATTGATCAATGAGTTGGTTGAGAACGCATTATTTTTATAATTATTTCGTTGATTTTGATATCAGTTGTTTTTCTGTTTTTATAATTATTTATATGCTAGGTTATATATACTCATAAACGCCTTCAAATGTAGTTATCTTTCGTTGTTAACATACATAATAAAATACATATATAACGCTTTGAACACACTAGAAGTACATCTAAAGTAAGTCAATATTGACTCTGACTAAATACCTGAACAAAACCAATACTCACTCTTTTATGTTTGTTTTTTTGCTCGTCAAAACCAAACCTTAATACAGCTTTAACACATGAGCTTTTGCACACTCAATAACTCATTGGCGAAATATAGCAGTTTCGAGGGGAGTGGGCGCGGTGAGGCCGTGTCACGTGCCAGTAATGAGTTCCAACCTCCCCCTCCCACCCTTCGGAATTTCACACTGTATGTGCATGCTTCTCATTACTCGAATTTATGACGATTTTTTGATGGCAAATATTTATGTGATGCCAGCTTTGAATTTCGCCTGTAAAATGCAGGTATGCGTGAAAAAGCAGAAAATATTCCAGCTTATATTGGGTTCACAATATTTCTAGCATTATATAAAGTTGATGAAAAGCAACATGTCTTAATCTATAAGAGCTAAGTTAACAAAAATTAATTACATAACTGTGCAGAATAATTGAAAAAAAAGGTGTGCGTCCCGGGACGCCCGACAGAAGTGATAACATAAACTAATCTAACTAGCACTGTGGGTTAGAGTGAGAGAGGAGGAGCCTGCCTACTGCTGCCGTATGCGTGATAGAAAAGGAAGCCAGACAGACTAGCGCCGTAACGCGTTACGTAACGAAGCGGTTTACCCTCCCATAAGAAGTTATCACTTCAAAATACATGCGAAACAGTTGACCTATCTACGGACCGTTTAAAACGATCCAGATCACTGACAGAGGGCAGCGTCTCCAAGATACTGGCAGCATTGCGACGTTGAATGGCAATGCTGATACGCTGGGCCAGATAGGAGCCAGCTCTTTGATCACGCGATGGTTGTTTTTAGTAGCATACACCACAAATAGTTAGCTTTATATAGTTCGATACACCTACATTAATCCCCTAAACGAATACAAAATAAATAAAAACAAAATCATTTTTTTACTTCAGAAGTGCTCATTGACAAAGACGCTACAAGTAGGTACAGTATTAGACAGTCCAAAATAGATAATCCCCTAAGCGAATACGAAATGAATGCACAAATAAGTAGGTACCACTTATGAATAGCAATTATGAATTGCATTCACATATAATTATTTTATACTTACCATTAATTCAAAACGGTATACTTAAAGACTTATTTCCTGTACACCATTATCAAATCTCCATTGTAGTCATTCGCCCTCTTCGAAGACCCTGTCGAAGGTAATAGCGCAATCGAAAACTTAAAAAAACGGATGGCGTTCCATATTGAATTTTCAAATCAAAATCAAAGCCAAAAGATACTTTATTCAATACAATCACAAGGATCACTTTGAAACGTCTTACATACTAGGTGAATTTAGGTGCCTATTCCTCTTAACCCAAGCTCGAGAAGAACCGGCAAGAAACTCGTCCTGGGTCCATCTAATGACTACCTTAACTAGGAAAAACGAATACAAGAGAATTAATACATTTCAAATGTGTCGGTTAACTATCTGAGGGCAGAGCGACATGAGGTCATGCATACTTATCAATTATATAGTCATATATATTATAATACGCTTTCTTGAAAAGACTACCCTTTATGTATGCTTTAAATTTCTTAATAGGTAGTTTAGTTTAGTTTAGTAGTTTTGTACCAGCAGTCAGTTTAAGTCATTTTACAAATTTCACCATGCCAGGCGAGCAAGAGGCTTTATTTTCTATAAAGCTAAGCCATATTGAGTTCTAATACCAGTGTAGTAAGGCGTGTAAAGCTGAATGAGAGTGATACAAGCCTGGCTGTAGGTTGCCTTGAGCCGCGGGCGCTTACCGGATTTGCTCTGTTTGCACAATACTCACTGCCCTTCGGTCGATGATGCATAGAGTGATATATCTATAGACAGCTCTATTTCAATTAATAAACTAATAGATTTTTAAAATTATTTCACTTATAGAAAGCTACATTACCAGTGAGTAAACAGGGCTGCATTTAATTTTCAAAAGAATTAGAGATCTTTTTGAAATTGGTAGCAATGTAACGTAACATGTTTATAGTACTCATCATTGCCCCCAAAAAAGTCTTAGAGGCTATATCCCTATCTTTTATAGTTATGTTATAATACCGCTTTTTGTTTTAATTAGTATATTAAAACACAGGCACAATCGAATGATGATTGCACCCGTGTGAAGTTGTGGCGAGTCGCTAGCAATATGTGCTTCCCCTAGCAGTTTGCGGGTGTGAAAATGAAATGAAATGAAAAATATTTATTTGACACGACATAACATAAAAAAGACTTAACGGTTTCGGTGGTAGATGATACAAACATAATTATAACTAAAAAAATAAAAACGAGGACGTACGCCACAAAATTGGTAGGTGGCCGACCAGTATTAAGTATCAAATTGCAATTAGTATCAATATATAATTACGTTTTAAAAACTAAAAAGAAAACCGACTTCATTGAATTAAATTTGACCCTATAATACATTTCAGTGGAAAGTAGATGAATTCTGTATATATATAATATGGGTAGGCCAAATAAACGCACCGCTCCAATGAGACAGCGAGGTATCGACGTACACGAAAACATCATCGATGTATACAAATTTTAGATTTTCGTTGATTTTTCAGCTCGACCGATTTTGATAAAATTTAAATGAAGTAAGTGAAGTATAGGTACCCTTTCAAACAAAAAAGATTTTTTCAAATCGGTTCAGGCGTTTTCGAGGAATCGGTAAACATACATTAAAAAAAAAAGATTCCGACGAATTGAGAACCTCCTCCTTTTAGATAAAGTCGGTTAAAAATCATGATGTCACGCCAAAAAGGGTTAGCTCAGCATAACGCCAATTGGGTAGTGAAGACCCACCAACTTAGCTATGTTATGCTAACCCCGTGCAGTAACGTCACGACGTCAGAGGCTCGCCCTTCTCTTGTTCAAAATTAAAAATTTATACACACGATAAAATTGTGGGCGTGTTTGTAACTTCTTCACGCTCAAACGGCTGGATGGATTTTGATGAAACTTGTAGATCGAGAGTCTTAGCTTTGATTTAAGAAAATCTGTTCCATCATTTAAAGGTCATTAACTCTTTCCTAGTTGATGGAAAGAGGTGAGCAAATTCCACAGGTCTGATCGATTTTAAAATTTAGTATCCTGTTACTTCAATGATATTGCAAGAGAGAGAAGAGAGAGAAGAGAAGAGAGAGAACCTTGACCTGGTGCCTGGTACCTGGTATCTCCTGAAATAGCAGGATGAGGTATCGTATTTGGGCTCATTAGAATAGTCGCATTAAATATAAAAACCTACATGTTTTTTTTAAGTAGGATGCTTTTAATTTTTTATATTTATAATTACGAGTATTAATCGTCTTCTTATATACTGCATGTTACCTCTTAGCTCAGTTCAAGAAGAATCTAGCAAGAAACTGGTCTGGCCGTATCGCTTTTTGTATGATCCTCGCTAATTTTGATACGGATACCAAGTCAAGAGTTCGAATCTCTTCCAGTACAAACATTTGTGTGTTGAACACTGATGTTTGTTCTATGTCTGGGTATTACAAAAGTATCATAAGTTTAACTAAAATTTTCATGAATTTATGAAAATATTAGTGTTTTATCTTAGTTTGAGGCTAGATATTGAATTGGTCTACGAATATTGATTTGTTTGATGATATCTGTGCAGCAGTGGGCCAAGGCTTGACTGAGCCGCAGAAAGTTGCGGGTTCAATTCCGCTGCGAGACAAATGCTTGTATGATCTGCAAGTATTTGTCTCGAGTCTGGGTGTTAAAAAAAGTATATAAGTAGTGTATCAGTCATAGTACCCATACCACAAGCTCTGCTAACTTTGGAGCCAGATGATGCCGTGTGATATGTCCGGCATTATTTGTTTTATATTTATATTGATTTATCCTAATTTGGTGGTTACACCAAGATTGTTGGATGCCGAAATAAATTTCGAAGTGGTATCTCTATACATTGTAAGGTCTATGTTCCAACCTTTCCGGTTACCCTTAAATTCAAGTAGCCAATTAGAGTTACATTACGTCTCCACCTCAGTTTTAAGAACCCTTCAGCATTTGTACAGACCCAACGTTTAGCAACATTGCGGATCGAGTGTACCAGCATGAGGTCCCGTGCATTGTGTGAATGCACCTTTAAAGTTCGCGAGTGAATGACGCCTGAAGTATGTGAACGTTATTTTGGTAATGGGTTTCTTTTATACGAATTGTAATCATCTGACGGAAACTGCTTGAAAAGATTCTAGTATAGTGATTTTAACTAGTGGCTCTGTGAGCTGTTATCGCAAATATTTTTCGAAATGACCGGAATATAACTTTTTTACATTTTCAACCCCCATATCTCCGCCATTTTGCATAATTTCCAATAACTGAATCGACAAAAAAAATATATATAGTTATAGAATCTGCTCACAAAATTTCACGAGAATCGGTTGAGACCTGTAGAGGAGAATATCCGAACAGACGCCGGCCGGACGCCCGCCATTCGCTCAGACATGCGATAGTATTTTTGCCTAAGCTGAAACGGAGACACTCGCTCGCGCTTCGAGCTTGCTCGGTCAATAAGACCTCATCGGTCTACTATACTCCTTGCACCACTGTGTCTTGTAGATTGAGGTTTAATCCAACTGCTCATATGAAAAATATTGGTAAATATTTCCAGCTCAAATAAGACCGCTAGTGTTCTTGTGGTATTGCCCTTGCCATCCGATCCTAAGGTTGTGGGTTTGAACCATGCCGTGCACTTATGGACTTTTTTATAAGTATTTGATTGATACCAAACTCAATCAGAGTTTGGGAGCTACGCTCTCAAATGGCGGAGAAAATCATCATGAGGAAACCGGTTTGTCCTAGAACTTAAAACGTATGTGCGCAATACTTATACTCTCGAAGTGAAAAAAACATCGTGGAAACTGAAATGTCTTAGAACAATAAGAAGAATATTTCCAACCCCCCCAAAGTTAGTAACAATCCATATTTGTGCTTGTTAGGTTTTGTGTGACTTCTGTGGCACAGTGGGCAAATGCCTGAGATGCTGAAAGTAGTAGGTTTGATTCCTGCCGCGATAGTAATGTATGTATTATATCCATGTAGTTTACCATACTTTGAGATCCCTATATCTTTTCTATGGAATACATAATTTAGATCAAGTGCAAAAGTCGGACCTTAAAGGATATTGTACCCATGAATCTACGTTTTGGTACCATCGTGGTACTTTTCCCACTATTATGTTGTTGCACTTCTTAGGATTCGGTCCGGTCACATTCCGACAAACAAGTTAAAACTTTTTGGTTGGGTATTTCAGACATAATTAATTAATATAATTGCCAGAAATGTGATATCATAGATGTTCATCATGTGTTGTCGAAGTGTGTCCGGAGTGAAGCGCAGTGGCAAGATATGATAAATAAACAATTGCTAGTCCTATTTAGGGTCATTATAAACTAAACTATGAAAGCACCGAACAATGCTCAAACGAAAAAACTAATTGATAAATCGGATTCAGGGACATCATAACATAGTGCTTCTTCTTCTTCCTTAATGGCATGTGTCAAAATATTGTCAAATTTGCCAGTATCAAGCGTTTAGATTGCTTAATAAAAATGGAGTCTTTGTTATTAAATTTATATGGATTATTTTTGCTCAAATTACAAAGAAACACAAAACTTTTATTCTAATAGTAAGAATCACACCTGAATTAACGACTCCAGCTTTATTTAAATAAAATTACTAATATTACAAATAAAACCCGAAATAACTCGGGCAAAATAAATAATATAGGAACGAAATGTTTAATTCGCAAAAACGGCCAAAAATAATTGCATTATTACTTGAAAAAGGTTCACATACATACATAAGTCAAGGTCATGTAAGTTTATAATAGTAAAATTTATTGTATGAATATTTACAAATAAACATCTCAGTTTTTTTCTTAATTTGTGCTGGTTAACCTTCTTGCCAAATTTCATCATTCAAGGACAACGGGAAGTACCCCATTGGTTTACTGGTTAGTGTTTTCGAAGCTCGGTAATAAAACATATGGGGTTACATGCAACATAAATGCTTAATTTTTGATCGCGTTATGAAAAAAGCTTGATTATGTACAACTCCAAGAGACCGTAGACTTTATTATGACAATCTCTGTGGCGCAGAGGGCGAAAGCCTGCCTGAGACGCAAAAGGTAGCGGGTTCTATTCCCGATTTCCCGATTTCTCGATTCCCAAATGTTTGTATGATGTGCAAGTATTTGTCTCGAGTCTGGGTGTTTTTCTAAGTATAATATGTAAGTATTTACAAAAATAAAAAAAAAGTATACAAGTATATCAGTCATGTGGTACCCATAACACAAGCTCTGCTTACTTTGGGGCCAGATGATGCTGTGTGAAATGACCGGAATCATTTATTATTTTATTATTTGATAGATATATATCCCAATTATATACCTCCACGCGTTTCTAAGAAACAGAGTCTCGACAGACAGACAGGCCGACGAACGAGGTGATCCTCTAGGGGTAAATTTTTATCCGCTTAAAAAGGAAGAGATTCTCAATTCAGTTGTTTGTTTTTTTAATTTCATTTTCATCTCTCTCATTCATTCATCCGTCTATAATAAAACGATTTAAAAAAATAAATTTGAAAGGATATTCTTTCCGATTCCGTTCCATAGTAATTTCATAAAATCGGTTCAGTAATTTGGTTTTAAAATCAGAATTGCTAGAAAAAATATGTCATCCAAATATATTAAATTTTGCTTTCCTGCAACTTTGCAATGTTTACGAATAACGAATTAAAAACGAGGAGGTTCTTAATTGGTTATATTTTTATGGGCTCAAATTTCAATGAAGTCGGTTTTCATTTTAGTTTTTAAAACGTAATTATTATTTCCTACAATTTTTGATTCGAAACTACTAGTGACACAATAAGAAAAATAAATAAAAAGAAACGTGAGCTTTAACTATCCAAGAATTTTAATTATCATGTAAAACCTCACAAACGTTTAATATAAAGACCGACATTTGTCTGCAATTATACAGTGTAGTTTAATGTTCGACCCTTGACGGGTTACACTTCCGCCCATCGATTACTGTACCAGCGCATTTAGACATGTGCTGCCAACTGCCTATAGCTAATTTATAACGATACTTTACCAGTTAATTTAATTTATAACGAAACGCTTGGTTTCTTCAAACTTAGTCTTAAGACTTACAGCATTGAAAATAAAGATGGTTTTCAGCAAAATAGTGACCTTCATAGAATCAATACTAGGAATAGAAACAAATTATACATCTATTTCACTTTCAAAACTTTAGTGACGTGTACTATACATTTTGATAAACGCGGCTTTACTCACGTATTATTTTGTCAATGGAGGCACCGACACTGTTTCGATTCATCTAGAGAATCTTCATCAGGGTGAGTTTGATCCGCGGTCCGCTCGTTGCTGCTCGAGTTCACGGTTCGCACTGCGGGTGTGGTATCGGTCATCATCATTGACAAAATAATACGCGAGTAAAGCCCGTATTTATCAACATGTAAATTATACATCGCTAGGTTTCGACTAGAAAAAGTAAATAAGTCCTTTATGGGGACACGGTGCGCATCTATAATAAGCTTCCTGAAAATGCAATGCATTTTTTTCGCGCCTTTTTTCGAACATGGAATCAGACGGAAAAAACAGCGTTGAAAATTACTACTTCAGAATATACCTACCTAATTGCCCGGAATGTGATATCATAGAAAATGTTCATCGTGTCCTTTGTTCCGTGTAGGACAGATTCTGGATTGGACAGATTCGCGATTCGGCAGATCCGCTACTCGACAGCTACATTTTTATAACGAGAACCTCTTAGTCATGTAGGTGGCGCTTTGACGGCTGCTGCCGCGGCAGACTCGCTATGCTCGCTCGCCTTTCGCGTTGTCTTCTATACTCTAACATAACCTAACCAACTGGTTTCGATCTGATTCTCGTTATAAAAATGTAGCTGTCGAGTAGCGAATCTGCCGAATCACGAATCTTTCCTACACCGATCAATGGCATCATGTGTTGTCGAAGTGCGTCCGGAGTGAAGCGCATCGGCAAGATTATTATATTTATGCATATGTATAGCGAAGGTTCTTGTAATGGCATTTTGTCCTGCCCGCTATCAGAGGAAGCTGGTATGCTGGCAAAACTATATTTCCGCGCAGTATGACGAGCGCAGGGTTTTGTTACTTTTTTTTTGTTATGCGTGCGGTAGGGTAAAAGTAATAACTCTTGAGTGTATTATTAGGTAAATAGAAAAATTGGTATATTAGTATAGTATATAGCATGTGTTTACTTTTAGAAACACCTACCTATTATCAAACCTACATAATAATTATATAAGTACCTACCTATTTATGTTAGATAGTACTACAGATTGTTGTTAAACTTTTAGAAACCCATTGAGATACCAAGTATCTATAGTAGAAATAATAAAAAAAACCTATCTTACCTAATTTGAAATACCTATTATTATGTGTACTTGAGAAACTTAAGTTGTTATTATTATTTTTTCCTATATAGTTTATGTTACAACTTAAGGACCATAGAATAGAGGGGACTCTTTTAACACAGGTGTAAACTTAAAAGAAGGGATCCCACCCCTATCATTTATGTATATGTAACTAAAATAAAAATAAAAAATGATTTTTTTGATAGATTTGATTGTTTAGCCTTAACGGGAGTGACATAGGCACTGAGTGACAAAACTCGTCTAAAGAAATAAGATTTAAAAATATATAAATTTGCTTTAGAATAGCGCAGTTTAATTCGCGGATTAATTCGCTAGGTTTTAAAAAGAATAATAAGATGAAAGACTTACCGTCTATTTTAATAATCAGACTTTACAAATATGGCGTTATAGTATGGTCTGTTCACGCTCTGTTCATGTCTCTTTAACGTCAATGATTAAGGCAACAGATTAACGACACATTATCGAAAGTGTTATTATGAGATTAGATTCTAAGTAAATTTTATAGTCAATTTGGAAAATAGATATATTTATGTTTTAAAATAAATAAACTTAGTTGCTCTGTGAGCGTGTAGACCTCGCGAACATTTTTCGAAATGACCGATATATAACTTTTTTACGTTTTCAACCCCATATCTCTGTCCTTTTGAAGAATTTCCAAAAGCAGAATCGACGAAACAAATCGATATAGGTAGTTATAGAACCTGCTCACAAAATTTCACGAGAATGGGTTGAGAAATGCGACCTGTAGTGGAGAACATCCGGACAGACGCCCTACATACGAAAGCATTTTCGCCTAGCTGAAACGGAGACACTCGCTTCGCTCGGTCAATAAAATAGTGCCTTGCATATAAAATTACTACGGATTATTTTTGCTCGAATCACAAAAAAACACAGTCAATAACTCTAGCTCTTTTTCAATAGAAACACCGAAATTACTAATAAGACCGGAAATTATTCGAGACAAATACATAATACTAGCTGTCCCGTTCGCGACTTCGTTCAGGCGTTTTCAAAAGAAAAAAAAAATCTAATCGTATCTAAGCCATTCTCGTATCCACACACACAAACAATGTCATCATAATCGGTCTAGCCGTTTAGGAGTTTAATTACAAACACACGCACAGAAGATTTTATACATATAAAAAAAGAGTGCAATGTTTGCTTCGCAAAATGATAAAATGATTATTCTGTGCGATTTCTGTCTTTCTTCGTATAATAACATCTGTCTTGATGACAATTTTGCCAATCTCAAGTGATTGCTTCTTTAGAATATAGTCACAAAGCAGTCGATCGTCATTTGTCTATTATAAACGTCATCGCGGAATAGTTGTCTAAAATTTTCTACAGTTTCCTCGTCGTACAAATCATATTGCAACATAATAAACTTATAATTAAATTGTCACTTTTGATAAGAAGTCACAATTTCTTGATTAAAACTCCTCTAAGATTATCCAATGAATATGTAATAACACAAGAAAAAATAATTAATTTAGAAATGCTATGTTACTTCATAAAATTACAAAAGAAGTTTTTTTAATTAAAACAAATTATAACCATTCTTCTACTTCGTTAAAGGCATATCATAATGATAACAATGTTGTCTTTGACAAGTGATTAGATTGTTTATAGTAAGACATCACAAAGCCGTATGTTCTCGTTCGTTGTTTTGTAAAAAAGCATGTTTATAAAACAATTATACGGATTATCTTTGCTCGAACCACAAAGAAACAAAACTTTTTTTCAATTATTTACACTTGAGTCAATAACTCTAAATTTATTTGAATAAAATCACCAAAACAGAACGGCCAAAAAATTATGAATATTTTAAATATTTTAAATTAAAAATATTTATAACCACAATTATACACTATTATAACCAATTATAACTATGTATTAAAATGCTTCAGTTGAAAAGTTGATAGGTCAAACGTCTTATCAAAGATTAATACCAAAGAGTTCTAATATAAAAAGTATCCGTACTCCTACAAAGTCCAAGTAGTTGCCATTGACAATAGTTCCCGATCCGCTTGCACAATTCAGAACAGAGAACTTTTTATTAACACACTACATTATAATTAACTTATAATCACTAGAATAATTTCGCAAAATGCAACAGAATGAAAATAAATTGTAATTTTAGACGAGCCGATGACTCTATTCACGATATTCGGATTGAGACCAAATTTTTTTCTAGAGAGCGGCTTTTTGTCAATCCCCTTCAATATAGCAACCCAAAAGTCGGTAAATAGCTGACAAAAGGGTCTACAATAGAGCAATGCCAATGTTTGGCCCAGGATAAAGAGACGTCTTAGAATTGCAGTCATTGTGCGCAGGCGCATTGTTCTGGCTGTGAGTTCTAGGCTTGCACAAACCGCTCGGTAGCTGACGGCACTGACTTCAAAGGGAGTTGTTTGCCTACAATATTAATTTTATTGCCGTAATTGAGTGAAATTCTTTGACAATTTAGATGTCTGTGAGAACGAGTATTGTTGATGACCTTCGGCTTTCTAATTTTTTATTCTATGTATTATTTACTCCAATTTTTTACCCTGTTTTTAGGGTACACCTTGATTTATAAAATTATTTAAGTATTTATAAATATAAACTAAATTAATAATAGCTTGTAGGTATAATGGTGACCAAATGACTTATTTATAGATATAATAGTTGCTGCCCGCGGTTTCGCACGCGTGGTACCTACATAAAAAGTACCTATGTCCTTCTCCAAGTTCCCATCTATCTCTATACCAAAATTCATAAAAATCGGTTCAGCGGTTTAGGCGTGAAAACGTGACAGACAGACAGAACTACTTTCATAATTTATAATATTAGTATCTAAGGATTTTTAAACACATACTTGTTATAAAATATCATAAGTATGTAATTAAAAATACATAAGTCATCGGGTACCCAAAAAACAAGCATTGCTGAGTTTAGGACCAGATGGTGTTGTGTGCAATGGTATAGGTAGATGGTAGATAGTGTTGTGTGTTCTTTAATATTTATTTATTATTTTTTTATGCTTATACTTATGATAATTTATGACACCCAAACACACAACAAACATCTATAATAATACAATTTAATGTACGGAACGTCTGAAATTAAATGATAAATAAATAAATAAATAATCCCGGGCATTTCACACAGCATCATCTGGCCCCAATGTAAGCAGAGCTTATGTTATGGGTACCACATGACTGATATACAACTTATATACTTCCTTTTTTTTTGTATATACATACATATTTTACATAGAAATGCCCAGGCCCGAGACAAACACTTGCAGATCATACAAACATTTGCCCGCGGCGGGAATCGAACCCGCAACCTTCTGCGTCTCAGCCGGACCTAAGACCTAAGCGCTACAGAGGTCGTCAAATGGATGAATATTTAGGATTATTTTAAAATATATTTAACAAGTTTCCCTTTCGTTGTAAGAAATTAGAAAGTTCTTAACTATCAACCTGGTATCTGATTATTTAGTTACCAATTTTCAACGCTTATGATGCTCGCTATAAAATGACGCATTTGACGACCTCTGTGGCGCAGTGCGCTCAGATCCGGATAAGGCTCAGAAGGTTGCGGCTTAGATTCCCGCCGCGGGACAAGTGTTTGTGCGATCTGCAAGTATTTGTCTCGGGTCTGGGTGTTTCAATGTATAATATGTATGTATTTATAAATATCATAACACAAGCTCTGTTTCCTATGGGGCCAGATGATGCTGTGTGAATGTCCGGCGTTATTTATTTATTTATTATAACAATCCAGCTACCGTCCGGGCAAACTACATTCAAATCCGTCAAGCCATGGTTAAAAAACTAAAACTTCAATAACCAATATTATAAATGCGAAAATTGGTTGAGACGATTGGGTGTAAAGGATTAACTAACCCAAAAAGCTGCCGCTAAACACTTTTCAGAAATAATTACATATTTAATAACAAACTTTACTACTAAGTAATATAAAAATAAAAATAATATGAGATGAAATATTTGTAACCCGCTATAAAACCAATATCTACTCATAAACTTTACAACTCTACCCGCAAATATTCGCAAACTATCAGCCATAAATAAATAAACCTTGTAGTTTTCAAACATTGAGTAGCAAAACAAGCTAAAGACAAAAGGATCTACCTCCGCTGTATATATCATAGACAATCAAGATAAGACTTAAAAGTGCCGGCAAACTGTGGTCTTATAGAAATAACTCTATGGTTTACAACTGTGGGGGTAAAATACTTGTTTTGGGTAAACTTTTTGTTTTATTGAACGGAGGCAATAAAATTTTATACGCCAATAGGTATTGATAAGTAGGTATGCACCAAGAGATAAGATAAGTTTTTGTGAATTGACATGTCGTAAAATGCAGATGTGTAAAATAATTTACTTTGAGTAATGACGGTTTTTAATAATAACACGAAATTCCCAGGTGTTCGGGATTTGAAATCATATCGTACTGGTTTTAAGATCTTTATTTTGACCTGCAACATACTTTATAAGCTTTTTTGTGTATCCGGTAAAATAAAGATATTAAGGCAACCAAAGACGAACTACTTTTCGAACCACTGATTATTTGATCATAAAAATAATGATAGATAAATATTCGTCTCAGAAACTTTATTTGAAGCTACGTAGGCGTAGAGCTGTCGTAGCACCTGTGTAGCGGCGTAGGTGCCGTGTCACATCTCGCGAAAAGCGCGGGAAACTCTCTGAAAACTTAGTCAAAGTTTCGCTCCGCCCGCGCCCCGCCCCTTCAGCTATCTCCCTTGCACAGAGTCTCTCGCTCACACCGCACGTTAGCGGCTAACCACAGAACGCACCCGGAACTATCAACTCGATGCAGTCACTTTGGTTCTTTTGGGAATTGTGCTGAAACTTTTGGGATTTGGATTAAGTTTTTTAATTTAACTGTAAGGTTTTTACATTCACTATGGGTAAGTACTTCATAAAATTATAATAGAAGCTTATATTATAATATTTATAGATAGTACCTACTTACACTCGTAGGAGTCAAAACATAACTGTCCCTTGTTGATAAATTTTGATAGTGTTGGTTCATGACTTTGATCTGCTATAACAAAAATAAATGCACATGGAATGTTGAAAAAGAGAAGTCAATAAAACATTTTGCTCATCTATGATACGCAGTCAACGAAACAATAATCCCCTCGGACGTAATGGGAATGAATGTGTCAGTGGAACCCCATCAGCGGAATTCCTAGCATGCTTTAGTGAAAATGAAGTGCCACCCCGCGGAACTCCCGCCGGCTCCAAACATGAAATCATAATTTTTCATGAGCTCGTTGATAGGTTTTTGCACCGGCCGCGGTTTCCCGCCGCCCCGCAGCCTAATTACCGTCGCTGCGATACGTCACCGCGGTGATTCAAAAAAAGCCACCCGTCCTTCTTCCTCCCGCAACTTTCACGCGACCGCGTCCCTCTCCCGTGAGCATTTTTATAAAAACGCAGAAACCGACCGCGGCCGTCCCGCTCGTTCCCACCGAGCCACCGCATCTCCCGTACCCTTCGTCTCCTTCCCGCTTTTTACGAGACGTCGGGGCCGCCACCCGGGTGGGGCGGCGACCACGCGAACGCAAAATATTGACCATCGGAAAAAGTCGCGTTGTATCACAGTCATCAGTCGAAACTGGGTTCCCGCGAGCACGCGTTCCTCGCGACACTTCGGCGTGCGTCGTGAGTCTTCGGGTTGCGGTCTCGAGTCGCGCGGCCGCCCGTTTATTTTTCCATCTCCCCGCCCGGCGTCTTGCCAGCGCCCAACAAGTGGTGCACAGTGTGGACGCACCCGCGGCTCATACCACGCGAGACGCTCGAACTTCGCACAACTTTTCTTTGCTCCGCGCGCACGCAACTCGATCGCGAGCTTCGAACCGATCGCGTGTTTACAAGTTTCAAAACTTTCGCTAAAGTGTGTACAGACGTAGTGGCGTGACAGAGGACTTCAGTGGCGTGTAGTAGGTGTGTTGGAGTTGACTGAAGTCGATGCACCTCCCGCACGCGAGTCCCCCGGCCTCCGGTATGGCTGACGTGTACTCCTATATCCACGAGTATTATCGGCAGAGTCACGGCGAGCTGGTTCCCACTGGCTCCCCTGCCGTGCTCTGCTCAGCACTACCGGGCCACTGGCGGTCGAACAAGTCTCTTCCCGTCGCCTTCAAAGTAGTTGCATTAGATGACGTTCAAGATGGCACTCTAGTTACGATCAAGGCTGGAAACGACGAGAATGTGATGGCAGAGTTGAGGAACTGTACTGCTGTGATGAAGAACCAAGTGGCCAAGTTCAACGATCTGCGGTTTGTCGGTCGCAGTGGACGAGGGAAGTCATTCTCTCTAACCATCACCATCAGTACATTCCCCAGTCAAGTGGCCTCCTACTCCAAAGCGATTAAAGTTACTGTGGATGGACCAAGAGAACCTAGGACTAAGCAAAGTGAGTTATATCATTATACTTTTTCATATTTTCTTTAATTAATAAGTATTTTACTTGTATTAGATTTCAACGCGTTTCAAGAAGATAGGTACTTCTTCTTGTCATTTTTTACCTATTTGGCCTCCACTACTGATTCCACTGATTCTACTAGTGAATGTAATATGGATAAGAGCTACTACAGTGAAATAATAGATGTGGTATTAGTAACTAACGGTTTTTTTACTGTAGAACGTAAAACGTCTCTTTAAGCCAACTTTTTCATATGTGTCAACATTTTTTCTCAGACAACAGTTTGTAAGCTTAATAAAACTGATACGAGTACCTATAACCATAACAATCATTGACATTGCTTACTATATTAACTTTAGAGGACAGTCATATTGAAACAATAAAAAGTTAATAGTCCTTACGTCAAAGATTCACGCATTAGTACAGTCACTAACACAAGCAGTAAGCGCAGTCTGAATTACCAGTGCAGCTATGTACCCAAAATTATTCATACATACTTTTATATTATAATTAATACCGGATATTTCACACAGCGTTATCTAGCCCCAAAGTAAGCAGAGCTTGGGTTATGAGAACCATACAACTGTTAAACCACTTATGCATTTTTTTTGTAAATACATTCATATTATACATGGAAAACTTTACATTTACAAATTACATTTTAAGTTGCCATAGTTGTAAAGCAAGGATAGTTATTTCAAAATAATTGAACTACAAATTTAAATAGTAAAAACATTTATATCAAACAAAATCATTATCCGACAGTTATAATAAATTGAAGCTTTTTAAAAATTTCGAAATTAACTTGATTACCAAAATTTGCTCACGACTGTATCCTCCAACCATATGAGACATCTCAGATCTTCTTGCTTTGTTTCTTGGGGGCGTAGTCAAAGATACGTGAAATCATTTGAGCAGATTCAAATGAGCAGAAATTAGCGCTTTGCACATATTTGTTGCCTATAGTTAGTTCACTCTTAATACTTATTTTTTTCTTTCTTACTTGTACAAATATGTGTCTTATTATTGTACAATAGTGAGCAAGAATAGGAGAATCCAAAGTATGCAAACTTTTCAATTCGTTTATAAACATTTTAATAATTTCACAACTTGCGCTAATTCGTAATGAATATGACATATAACATTAAATAAAATTACAAGGAAGGTATACAAAAAATATTAAGCTTATTTTGGCCTAGGTGGTGATGTGTAAATTGTCCACCAATATTTATATGTTATTTTTTAACTGACTTTATCAAAAAGGAGGAGGTTCTCAATTCGTCGGAATCTTTTTTTTTTATTCGAAAAGAATCATAGACTTTCGTCTATAATGACATACGTTGAATAATCAAAACGAATTTTATTCCAAAATAGGACGAGATTTCAAAGTACGTTTATTTATAAACATTGACATTGACATCTCACGCAGACGTGTGACAGCGTAACTCAAAGGAATTTGAAGCTGCTTCTGCTTCTTCTTATCGTGTGACTAGTTATAATAAGCCAGTGTGGTGAATGGAAAAGTGCTCCTCAGAGGCGCCTTTCGTGTTGATATTTCTTTGAAATTCGAAGGTTCTACGATATACCCGTTTTCTTACGATGTTTCCCATCACCGATTGATAGTACCTACGTGTATAACGCGTATTATTTTTTTTTGTACAGAAAAAACATTTGAAGCACGACTTGAAGTTTCGACTTTCAAAAAAAATAATATATTTTTATTTGGAATATAATAAAAAGTACATACAGTACTACATACACAATACAGTAACAATTTGAAAATGACGATAAAAATACTGAGTTTCTAGTACCAGACCAGTATATTAGAGCTGTAATACATGGGGTATTACAGCCGGTACTCGCTATATAGAACATAGCGAAATACCAGATTACTCTTAAAATTGTTTAATTTTAAGTTTACCAGATAACTATTATAAAGCTAATTAATACCGACATGAGCAAAAATGAGTTTTGTGAGAGTGTCGTAGTATGTGTGTGTAAAGTTCTGTAGTGTTGTGTGCTCGTTTATACCTTAGGAGTGAAAGCACCGTCTTCTGCCATTATCCCACTAGTGCTTTCTACTGCTTCTGCTTACGACTGTACTGTGTAAAATGTATGCGCGTGCGACTGCTCTGGCGTTCAGCCAATCCGCGGTCCCGAGGTCGATTTTGCGGCGCCGCGGCTTTTGACCACAGGCAGACTAGTTTATTTCAAATACTTCTTTTCATTCTAATGCAGTTTAAATGTTTTTGTATTATTGTATCGTCGACGAACGCAATGTAATACAGTTATGTTAGACTAGATTTAAATTGAATCTTATATTACAGAATTGTGCAAGTTTTATGATCGCTGACGATATTCAAACTCGTTTCGACTTTTTAATATATAATTTTAAGAAATCTGGGTATACCTACATACTTATTATTTTTACTATGTAATGGAAAAATTTAAAAATTATATCAACCCATTTTACATGTATCCTTTAACCTGATTATTTTGTTTTTTTTTTTAAACTTTGTTAGGGTTACAAACAATTATTACCTTGCAAAATTGAATCAAAAAGTTTAAGTTTAAAAATCAAACAAAAAGTTTGCGATCAAAAGCAAGATTAAGGGCGGATAGACGGACAGATGGACATAGCGAAACTATACGGGTTACTTGTTGACTTCGGAACTGTTGAAAATTCAACCCAACGCAAACGATGTCACAAATGTTTCAAATTTACTCGACACAATCAAAACAAAATTACATGAAACTCGACGCATCACAAACGCAGCTCTCACCAAACCCCAGCCAAACATCTGCGATTCCAAGTGAGAACCGTCAATCACCACGACATTAATCGCTCTCCGTTTAATCTCCCAACTACTCGAAGAATTACTGTAAAGTCGGCAAACAATCCCAAAATAACTTCGATTGACGTTTACTCCAGTTAAAGTTTTAAAAGGTCCGACGGACGTACTGTCAGCATGATTGGTGGCGTGAGGTATACAATCATGATTTGATATTTCTGGCAGTTGGTGGTGATTCTGTTTTATATCAGATTAACTATGATTTGGTTAAATACGAACGATTTTTATTTTGCTTACGCCAAAGTCTAAATTATAACCGCACTCAAAGTTCGTAATGGTTAGTTAACTCGCTCTTTTGTAAAGATTTGGCAAAGCTAATTGTAAAACATTTTTTTAATTACATGACATTTTAAAATACATAAAAAAACATGGTGACTAAAATAAAATAAAACAAGCAAATTACGAAATTAGATTTTTGTTTATTTAGCGAAACAAAAAATCAGGGCCATTGTAATTATTTTTACGATTTGATGGTTAAAGACACCGCTAATACATTGGTTTCTTTCACGTCGTCTGTAACGCTGAAAGCAAGTGTGGCAACAAATTAATTGAGTTGTATTTAACTTGTTTTGACATGGCGCTTATTAATGGTTATTGGTTAGACACGGTTCTGTACTTATTCTTATACTTTTGAGCTTAAGAGGTTCTGAAGTTGGCACCAATTAAATGGGTCTTAATTGCAACAAACGGTTATCACAAAGGTTTGTAAATGGTTAATTATATCCTATGACTTTATAAATAAACACGCTGCTGTCCGCGGATTTGCACGCGCAATAAGTAACTAAATAAAAAACCTATGTCCACTCCAAGAAACAATCTATCTCCGAACCAAATTTCATCAAGATTCATTCAGCCGGTAAGCCGTGAATAGGTGAAACAGATAAAGAGACTTACACTTTCGAATTTCAAATATTAGTATGGACATTGATAAGTATATATTCGAGGATAATTCACGTAACATCTAGCCCCAAAGTTTTTACCATGGGAACTTAATACTAATAGTATACATCATACACATAAGAATACATAAAGATTATGTATACAATTACATACATACCTACATATGTACTAGCTAAGTACCAATATTATATAACCCAACCTCTTGCCTTTGAATAAACAATTATTGCGCGATTCATCTAAATATTTATACATAAAAAAATCCACACTTTAAAATTTATCAATATAATAAAAATAAATAATTATTGGTGAACAATACACACAACACCATCTAGCGCCAAACTAAGCATAACTTTTATTATGGGGTCCAGATGACTGATAGAATGAAATACATACTTAAGATACTTTATAATACCTAAACACAGAAAACACCTAAGTTCATCACACAAATTCTCCAATCCTGAGCCGACAGGCCAATTAGTCAATTAGGTGGGATAGGATTAAGAAATCAAAACTGAATTCATATAACTTTGACACCACATATCTATTTTAACCGAACCCCGACCGTCTGTGTAAACACACTGCGCCCAAACTTCAGCCAATAATAAAAAGGCAGTATGCGGAAAAACTAACATCCTACAGCCGTAAAGATCAAAGCCTCAAGTTAATAAAGCTATCAATGTGCACCGACTTAATGACCGCGTTACTACGCACTAATTAACGTTAGTGATGTACCGTGTCTAGAATATTGACTGTTCGGCTTTTTTCGTGTTTTGATCAATTGGTAAAATCGCAAGTTCTTTGATAAGCACTGATGATCTAATAAAAGTGGTCCTATCTTCCAATCTGGTCGTACATCAATAAATTCTGTTCCAAAAATGTATGTGCACTAGATATACCACTATATAGCACTATTGTACTCTAAAACGGTGAAGAAATTGCATGTCGTAGAACCTAAAAAGTTCAAAGACATGTGCAAAGCGCACGAAAGGAGCTTCTAAGGCGCACTTTAATCTTTTACCACACTGGTTTGAAATGACTAGTGATATGATAAGAAGGTTCTTGTCCAAAACAGCAAATAAGTTATCGAACCTTTTTGGTGTTTTGAATCAACTTATTAAGACTGAATTAACTTATTAATGTAAGAAGGCATGTATCCTTTAATCACCTCTAATATCGCGAGAAAATATATTTTATGTTACCTAAATATGCTTTTTGCTAAAATCTACCTAAACTTAGTGCATACACCCGTAGGTTCTCCCCTAATCAATCGTACCTGCCTTTGTGCTCAAAGAACGTAATAATAAAGTTTTGCTCGGCTCATATTACGACGTTCAGAAGATAATATTCTTTGTGATCTTCTTTCGAAATAATTAGTTGAGCTGGAGCATGTCCAGTATAAAATACATTGATTGTATTTGATGCAGCTTACAACATGATGATGGTCGAATAGTAATTTCGATTATTGGGCACATCCCTAGCAAAATCTTGTAAAGCAGTTTTAGATGCAGTATAATTATACTGTTTTTTCCGACAGTTATATTTAGTATTCGCTATGTTTACGCATTCCTAGCTAGACGGGATTAAAATTATGCGTTTCTTTTGAGATCATGACATTGAAATGTAACAATAATTAAAATAGCCATTGTTAAACTAGATTATTTCAGAATTTCAACATTGAATTTGGTACGAATATTTTTAGCTCGTAACATTTTTCTTGTGTATGATTCTGAAAATAGGAGTAAAGTAAAACATGATTTTTAAACCTTCTGTCGTTTTATAGTAAGTTTCCACATTCTCGAGATTTCATAAATTCTAACAATCAAAGTTTACCGGGCACTTGCATCGCCAGCGGTTACCAAGTTCCACGACGCGGCCACGGTCGAGTAACAGATGTAAACAATTTCTGGGCCGCGTCATAAAGTCCCGTTTGATCTCCCCGCTGCCTCCTTCCTCACTTACCCCTCGCCTCTAAAATATGGATTTTATGTCCCTGCTAGTTGCTAAAATACCGCATCCACACCCAGCGACCCTCATAACAAACTAGCCTGGAGTTCCTGTTGAGACCAAAATTATTGGGTGTCACAAAATCGGCACAAACTTTCAGGCCGTGGATTTTACTAGTTGAAACTTCCGAAGAAATTGAATGTCGTAACTTCAGCCTTCATATTTTGAAAAAAGGATCAACAATTCAGATTGTATTATAACAAAGCAAGATGTTAATTCGGGGTGTTATAAATCAATACAACACAGACGATAACAGAAACACGAAGACGTTATAAATGCGGGCGGAGTCGCCGCCCAGCCGTCCAGATTATGAGCCATAACTCTGATTCCATTTGTTTAACTCACGACTCACGCACTCCTTTACATTAATTTATAGTGACAGCAGCTCGCATCTCATCTCGAGTTATTTAATGCCTGTTTTGACACTCATGCGTCGTATTGTTTATTATCCGAGCGGTACCGATACAGCCACGAGTCTTTTGATTCGAGCCACATTCTTAACAGATTGTAAATTTTAGGTCGACGGTGATTAAAGGAGATCGAAATAACTTTATAGATCCAAACTGAGAAGTCGACTAATAAAATGCATTCCGTTCTTTCTACTATTGTCTTTTCGAAACAGAAACATCGCACCAATCAAAATAGATTAGTGAAACAACCCAATGATTTATCACACTTATCTATTGCGTGGATAAAACTGTGCACGCTAACTAAAGCGTTGTAAATCATTCGCAATTAGAGACGCTTTCCGTTAATATTCAAAGCCCCGCATGTGTAACATTTCGGGGACTGAATTAAATTGAATACTGGCATTAACAAATGGAGCGAGCCGTTTCCGAGAGCATTTAACTTATTATTGCAGCATGATGGCTGAGCGCTCCTGCCTCTCGCCGGCTTGCCGCTTGCCGCTTGCCGGGTGACAGCCACCGTACCATCCATCACGCTCTTCATTTAAAATACTCTCGATCTCGGAAACCCTCTCACGAAGCACTCGCTAATCCCGGCTAAAGGGGTTCCCTAAATAAAGTAATTGTTTTGTAAACAGCCGTCACAAAAGACTTGTTTATAATCAGCCTACTTCGGATAAAGAGTTCAAAACAAAGCAGAAGAGCCTCGTAAACGGTTTATCTCGCAATAAAAATCTACACACCTGATCAGTAGATTGAGATTAAAAATGCAATAAACTGAAAATAGAGCTGGCGTCTTTAGTCTATCGATTAAACAAATAAAAGTTCGCTATGAAAGGCGAAAGGCAACGTGACGGTGGAGGGTCGTAAAAACGTATGGCACAGAGGAGCCGGCTAACTGCAGTAGTAAAACTGCTCGTATTGTATACAAACCCTTGTTATAGTCGGCGGGCGCGGTAAACAGCGCGCTGTGTCGCCGCCTTTACGGCGAGCCTTTGTGAGTTTAGTGCGATCGGACGTGGCGTAAGACGGTGACCTCCATGCCCAAGACATCATTGATAAAACGATTTCCACACAATTGTCACCCTTATTGTCAAGGAAAACCTTGTTATTTCATACAAAACAGTGAAACCTTGCAACTCTTACATAAATTCACTAAAATCACAAATATTCCTGAGCTCAACAAAATATAATCAAATAACATAACTAAATTAAATTTTCTCTTGTTACAGATTACGGATATGGCCACCCTGGGGCTTTCAGTCCTTTCCTGCTGAACCCTGGCTGGCTGGATGCAGCATACCTCAACTACGCGTGGGCCGATTACTTTAGGCCTCCTCAAACCGGTGCACTTGTCAAAGGTGTGTATTCTTTATGTGAACTCGTAAAACTTAAAGCGCAGGAAATCTTGAAGTGTAGCCTCAGTTCAGCATCAGTTCAGTACTTACATGCAGAGCTGAAACTAAAAAGAGTACGTTTGGTATTTCCTAATTTAAAAATTCTGTTCAGCAAACACCACTCAAAAACATGTTGCTCGCTACAGAACCGCCCCTCAAGGCCGTAACAACGCAAAGCGGCTCAAATAAAAGGAGCATCTCTTGAGCTCTGCAAAACAACACCGGTCCGACCGAAGCAAAACCACCCGCTGAAGTCCGTCGGGTGCTAGGGGGGTACTCAGAAAACGGGTAAAAAACACTGCCTTCACGTTCGAGAGAGTGTGGAGTCAATTTTATTCCAATGTAGGCGACCACGCCACGGGCCACTTTTTGTTTCCTTCGCAGGCGCTAGGAGCGATGTACTCAAACACCTACGGAGTTTTATTAAACGTACCGGAGGCGGCGCATCGCCGAGATATTCATGAACTTTGATAATTGGTTGCATTGTTTTGCATTTCCTTTTCGTCGGTCCTCTCAGCGCTTACTGTGCTAAAGAAAAGGGGAAATTCAAACCCGCTTTTTACTTATTTATTCACATTGGATTTTAACATACAAAATATTTTGGACATATCAAAGTATTTTAATAAACTCAATGGCCTGTCGATTACGAACTAATGTTTATAACAATATAAAGCTTTGCACTATTTATACAATTCAGAGATGTTTCTATGGCTTCTTAGGCTATAGTAGATGAACGTAAAGCCGAATCCAATAAGCGCTAATTAAAAATAACATACAAAGCAAAACAGAATCAAATTCAGCGATCGGGAATCACCTCAATCAGGCGTGACGCCGATATTGGCCCCCACCTCGCCAAATTACCCCCTAGTTACTGCCCCCTTCCACCCTCGCTGCCTTTTAAAGTGGTCTGCGCACTGCCACTGCTGCAAACAGAAAAAGTGCAAAAGAGTAACGAACGTAGCACCACCTCCGCTCTTTGTGGCCCAATCTGCGCCTCCATCGTGTCCTTTTTATATAGCAGCTTCTCTTACACGCTATCGAGAATCAAAGCTCGCTGCAAGAACTTTTCGAAACACAGCTGCTAATGAAAATTTCACGTTTTGAGCCCTCTTTGTCCACGTTCGGAGATAGGTGCTCCTTATCGCGATGGAGCCCGCTTTGTACCGCGCTCGCGAGAGCAGCGTGCCTGGCATCCGTAATGCGACACACTCCGCGAACACGGACTTGTACGAATTACGATGTCGTGTCCGTCTGCGAGGAACGTACGGATAAATAAATATTGCACCCTCACCCTCTCTATGTCTCACTAAAAAAACATCCCTTTCGGTACAGCCGCCTTTAAACGCCTACAGATTGTACATTATCCTTAGTACGATTATGCACCCCCGTGTACTGGGAATCGGCGGAGTGCCCGCGCCCCCGGCAGTGGCCCCGTGGGGCTCGTCTCTCATATTACGTCATGTTACCAAATCAGACATCGTCAGCTTCTGAAGCTTACATTACTTTGATAAATTCTATTAAATTTATTTCTTTGCCAACAGGTAGCGTAGCACCGATGACACCCCCTGTGCCGATGCCGGGAGCAGATCTATTCCCCTTCCCTGGGGCGATGTCAAACATTCCACCAGCTGGACTTCTCCCGCCACCTGGAGCATTCTTGCCACCAAACGGACTGTTGCCTTTCCCTCCGCATCCTGCCGATTTAGCAATGAAAGCGTTGCCACCAGAACTGTCTCTTAAGAACGGTATCAATCCTTACGATGCATTGAGACATTTACAAAACAACGTTTCACCGATGGACACTTCCAGTGCACGGTTATCGCCGACGAGTAGTAGGCAGAGCGGCAGTCCGCGAAGCATGATAAATGCGAGCCCTGACAGATCGAAAGCCGATACAAAATCAGAAGTGAATTCGATGCACGATGCGACTATCACTGACGAGTCTGATGAGGAGCCGATCGAAGTCGTGAAATCTGCATTCCATCCAACGCGGCCAGCGAATGTCGAACTTCAAGAAATGAAACGTGTTCAAGCAGCTGATTCCACAGTAGCTGATAGGCCCAGAGTCCGCAACGAATTAAAGGCCCCGTCCCAACGCACACGGGTGCTCTCCACGAGTCCGATGTCGACCAAACTCACAAACGGGACAATATCAACGCACAAATCAGTTTGGCGGCCATATTGACAATTTCGTGGCGGTGTTCATAGTCTAGTGACCGCCATAGCGCGGGCTTGTTGAAATGTGATAAACAAATGAGCTTGTAAATAGTTATTTTAAAGTACATTGATTTTATTTCAGATATTTATTCATAGGTCTATCGTCATTAGGATAGTATAGCGTAACATGTAGTAAATGTTGATAGATGTGTTGTTATTTTATTGCAGATGTGTTCAAGCTTGATGATAAATATTGATTTGTAAAGAGAAAAACTTGTAAAAAATAGTTGTATCTAATAGTTAGATGTTAAGAGGTTTCACCTTCTTCGAAAAACGACTGATTATTTTAACCAGTTCTTGAAATCAAACTGGAAATAATGTATAGTTTGTATATAATGTAAAATGTATTTATTAGCAAACGCATATTATGAATGTAAAGTTTTCGCTATGTAAATATTGTACGTATCTAGAATAGATGAAAAGATATATAGAAAATATGAAAAATTAGTAACTATCTTTTTCTCATTATATACCTACCTAGTATAAACTATTCACTCGTACCATAGCCTAATTTTATGGGTATCAATAGTGGGTTATCAATAGACTCGTGCGAACTTTTTTCATTCCGAAAACCGGCATTAAACAATGATATTCATTTTTAAGATAATAACACATGTTTTGATCTAACTAGGACATATTGTAGAGAGAACTGCCATCCAATATACCGTTAGTTCCGAGGGCTGTCTCTTTGCAGCCTTTATAAAACCCTAGTCAGTTTGTGGAGGGCCGACCGTGTTAGTGACGCCGCCGGCAATCAGCTAACCGGATCTGTTCACAAACACAATTGGCGCAATCCGATCATTGATACGCTCCAGGTAGCGTACTGGCTGCGAACTTATACATTCGTTTATAGAACATTTACTAACGTTATCGATAACCAACTTTGTCTGTAAATAACTTTGAAATCTAGTATTAGATACGCATTTTATATACTGAACTATTTTTACTTTTAGGCTAGAAAACTGGTTTTACTATCGCGATACATTCTTTAACAAGAAGCTACGATTGCTTGATAATTTAATAGAAAAAATATACTATATATATACAAAAACTTTTAAATATTTATGAAACTAATAAATGAAATCTTTAAATTAAAAACAATAGTTGTCTGTAAAGTCGGTTTGCGGACGATAATTTTACGTGATAATTTCATAAGAAAACATTGATGAAAAATTGCATACATTTAACCTATTAAGATGCGTCACACACAAGCCGAACGCTCAGGCCGATCGTGCCTCTGTGTCGCTCTGCCTCGCTCTCGCTTGCACGCTCGGCTCAGGCGGAACGTGACAATTTTTCGTGCGTTCATTGATTTATTAGACGTTATAACGTCAAAAATGTGTCTGAAATTTTATCAAAATCGGTACAACGATTATAACGATGTTTGGATTTGGATTGTTACATGTTATGTAACAAAAATCCAAACATTCGCATTTATGATATTAGTGCGATAACCAGGTTAATGTATTCGAGCAAAGCCACGGATAGAAGCTAGTAACAGAGTAAATTAATGTTTCTATAAGTAGCATAGCTCCCTCATTATAAGCTTTGATTCTCGCGGGCGCGGCGGCGTCGAGCTACCTATACCTACGCTTTTCGGTGAACACCGGTGTCTATACATTATAGTCTGAGAGCTAGTAATCTTAAACTTTACAACATTTGAGCCGCATTTATATGGTTCGAGAACGTACGACCTGTATAACACGATATTCATTTTGACAAATTATGGTCTTTCGATCAGAGTAAAAACTCAGGGTTTTCTTTTGTTGTACAACCGAGCCGGCTAAGCATACCAGATGGCCTATCTGATGGTAAGTGGTTACGGTAATCTATAGCACTTACAATACCATAAGTAACAATCGCGCGTGCAATCCCTAAAATAGTTATTTCGTATATTCACCCAGTAATTTCACTGGCTCTACACACTATTGCACACTACTGCTTGGAGGCAGAATATCTGGTACTGTGGTGGTACCCACCAAGGCGTACTCTTGCTGAAGAGAACTACCACCAGGTGTTATCTGATCTATTTATTATTTTACGCAATTATTTTTAGATACGCAGATTAAACCCGGTAAAAAGATGGAGATCGTCCGAGCTTGCAGAAATTTAAACTAAGATTAGAGAGCAATATTACCTACTCGTATGTACAGGACCGATAATCATAACATCTGTCCCATATATCAGGAAATTTTGAGATTTTTTGGCCATTTTATACGCAAATATAAGCTTAGTATGTAAAAGGACACATGAAATAATTGTTTCTTTACCAGCTCTTAGATTTCAGCATTCATAATGCTTGGCCATCCTATTTGGCCGTATTAAAAACCTGTGGCCAGACGGACTGCGTCAGTGAGTGCATTTTAAAATTTTGTGTGAATGCGCGAATGTTTGAATACACGTGATTACTGTATGAGAGCGGTGGTGGGGGCTGATGGTTATTATGCTAATTAAGGTTCCGTTTTAATATATATTTTGATTAGGAATAGTAATTTAGAAGCATGTAATATTGTATTATCTTGTTCTTCTGGAGGCTCTAAACTATCGAAGGTTAGCGAATTTTTCTGTCTTACGCCAAGCGAAAGACATATTCGAAGCTGGTGGTATTCGCTGTCTTGTGATTGTATTTAATCTTCAGAACTACCTACTAAAGAAGAAAAGCGGAAATCTATTTGACACGATTTTCTGCATATACTTTTTGTATAAACACACTTAGTGATTGAAATTAGCACTTAATAAACGCACAGGGCAAACTAAGGCATGTTTGAGTATTACCTACGTACATGCCCAGACAGTGGCTGAAGTAGTGTGATAATAATGATAAAGCACAGTCTGAGTACTGCAAGATGGAAACATTGTTCTGGTGGACCTTTCAATAGATGCCCCAGGTAAAAAGAGAGTGCTCTATAATCGTCGCAATGTAGGAACCGTGGCTTAAAGGCCGTCCTCGCCGCGAGGCGACATCACATATCGATAAGAACGGCATATGACCCACGGGTCGTGCGTTCTAACTGCGTTTACATGAGGCTAATGGTTACATGCTAGTTGCTTACTTACTAATATCATAAATGCGAATGTTTATACATATAATTTTCGTTTGTCTGTGGCGCGATAAGTTGCAACGGCACAACGGATTTTAATGAAAATTGGTATTGATGTGAACTGAAATAGCATATTGGGTTTAATTACGCAGGTTCAGCAGATAGTATCACATAATTAATTCGTCGTATTTGCGATTGGTCACTGACGTTGCAAAATTATGCCAGTACTAGAGTTTTTTTGATATGAAGATTTGAGAGATTTAAAGACATCCTGGATCCCATACCGTTTTCTTTTACAGTTTTATGGCTTATGTAGATAGTTTGACAGCTAGTGCGCTGTCAAATCACTTAAATCATTGGAGTAAGTCTTGGGGTTCGATACCATTTACACCATGATTTTCTCAGCTCACACTTTACAGTGGTAAAAGGCATTACATTTGAGTGTGAGCTGAGAAAATCATTGTGTAAACGGTATCGAACCCCAAGACTTACTCCTATTACATCAGTTCTACTTATTAGTACTTGTATCTCAGTACTTGTGCTGATTATACTGGCATGCGTGAACGCGCCTCTATGGCACTGTATTGTTTCACGTGAGCGGAAGACCGTGCTGTAGAGTGAGGCCCGCAGGCGAGGCGCAGATCATCGATAAAAATCTAAATGGAGACCACTCTAAATTGCGATTTTATGTATAGCGTAAAAGGATAGAAATACTCTTTGTGAGGGAAAATGGTAGGACAATTTTAAGAGACTCGATGATAGGACGACGATCGAAAATTCATGTTTTTAATGCTTGTTTTTTTTTAAGAGAGATAGCTGTTTGCAGTTTTTTAAGTGATTATCAATTTAATTATCGAGACTGCAACGGTTGCATCCTTATCTTGAAAAAGCATGCTAAATTATAAAATAATTAAATTAAATTTATACACAACTAGCTACCCGCGGTTTCGTTCGCGTGGTACCTACATACAAATTTCGTATCACGGTACAAAAACACGGAGCCATAAAAAGAGGGACTTTGTTCAAGAACGATGATACAAACTATCTGCTTACCAAATTTCATCAAGATCCGTTCAGCCGTTTAGTCGTGAAAAGGTAACTCTCCAATTTATATGTTAGTATGGATGTGATGTGTTGAAATATAACAGGCATATTAGATTTGGCCATAAACTGAAAAATATAATAAAAATGCGAATAAATTCCCTATTACATACCCGAAGTCGAAGGGGTGACAGGACTCAACTGGACAATGGCGTAGAAGAAATCTCGCTGATAAAATTTTAATGCCTGTATAAAATGGCTATAAATTTGATTTACGTGCCCCGAGCCCCCGTAAAACGGGGTAATATCGAAAAATAACACGAGATAATGTTGGCTTACACAGGGGTTGGCAGGATTAGACGATATTTGCGTTGTGAATGTATGGGTGTGCAGTGCGGCTAGCCGGCCGCACAAAACCTCAGCTCTAGCGCAAAATACAATTAGGAATTTTCTGTGACGAGAAAATGGACGACCAAATCAGTATATTGTTCGACGTGTCAGCACAGTTGTTGAATAATGGAAAAGTAGCTTATAGAGATACCTAGATTAATTTATAAGTTGTTTATGTCATATAATTACGATGATTCTTAAAATAAACTTATCAAATACCTACATTTATACATTTACATATATTTCATATTTAATATCATAAACTCAAAGGAGTCTCTGTCCGTCTGTCTGTACTGTATGTTAGTCCATTTGACTGGCCTGTCACTTAGTAGTATGTTTTCATTATTTCTCATGTAAGTGTAAAGTTTTATAATTTATTTTAGAGAAAAATAAATGTTCTATTACCGGATTTGTTAACTTTTCTCGTCTTAAATTTGGATACGGATTAACGGAGACACAGGCTACTTTTTATGTAGATACAACGCGTGCAAATCCGCGGGCAGCAGGTCGTATTTAATACTTAATATTTGTACTTAGAAGTGTTTTTTTTTTTGCAGTATTAAGCTCTAGGTTCAAAGTAGGTACAGTTTGATAACAAAACATTGTTTCTAAACCTTTGTCTATTCAATTAATTACGTCTCACCTTCCAACTCAGAGTAAGGGAGGAAAAACTCAAACAACCGAAAAATTCACCTCATAAAACACATAAAAAATTCGCAAAGGAAGCTCTTTGAAATAATAAATTCCTTATTGGGCCGCGGCAGGAACACAAAATGAGTAGAAGAAGCCACTTAAAAAGATTGGCACTCAACGAACCGGCATAATCTATGTAAATTACGCCAAATTAGGAGTCGTCAACACGCTGCGCCTCCTGCGCGTAATTTAGAGCAAACCCTCTTTTATTATTAATATTTATTCTGAACCATCCCCGCACGGATTTTTTCAAATCTACAAAACACTTCAATTGAATAACGAAATGAATAAATATACAAAGACGCTTCGAGATGTTTAAGAAGTCGACGATCATTGATTTACAAAACAGAATTCCAAATGTACAAACGTGTAATTATAATCAATGGTGGTGATTCTGTTGTATCACTAAAATTTGCTAGTCTGGCGAAACAACAAAATCACCACAAATACCTACATTGTTTTTAGTTCAGTATTCACACCTAGGTACCTCTGCTATCCCTTTTGGGTAGTCCGTTCTAAAACAAAAGATCGTAGGTAATGGTTTACCGCCAGAAACATTAAAGAAAGTCGGCATTACCTTTTGAGGCGGCATTTTAAAAGGAATATTGTTTATACTATAATAAAATTACCCAAAACTAACAACAACGAAAACCCACCAGTTGTTTTATTAGCTCGGTTCCTTTAAAGCGCTACTGTTTCTACAAACTTATTAAAAACAAGAGATAAGTTTACTAAATTGAATGAGAAAATGATACTTAATTAAATAGCTAGAAATAAAAAGTACATTTTGAGGTATTCCCATCAAAATAAACCTGAGCTTATTATGTATCCTACCTTATAAATAGGACATGAAAGCTTCAGTAGATATTTTGTTTCTTGTGACTAATCACGCTGCAATTTTTAAACGGATTTAGGTGAAACTTTGTATACCTATACGTAACCTGTGACCTTGAATAGCGTAAGCTACTTTTATATAGGTATTTATTACCTGATGGTAGGACTCTCCATCAAGAGTCCATCTTTGTGGGTACGACCACGATAGTCTACCCTCAAGATGTAGTGTGCTAGCATTTCTGTCCTTAAGTTATAGGACACAGGTGCAAGAGAAATTACTGGGAAAACAGAGAAAAGAACTTATGTCTTGGCTGGCAAAGTGCGTGTACCTCCTGGTATTTCAAGCGTCATAGGATACGGTCTTACCATCAGATAAGTCGTTGATTATACATTTTAATAAGCACGTGTTTTACTCACACATTATTTTGTCTATGGAAGCACCGACACTGTTTCGATTCATCTAGAGAATCTTCATCAGGATGAGTTTGATCCGCGGTCCGTGAGTTGCCGCTCGAGTTCAACCGTGAATCGAAACAGTGTCGGTGCCTCTATCGACAAAATAATTCGTGAGTAAAACCCGTGTTTAATAAAATATATAGTACAACTCACGAAAGTTTTGAAAGTGAAAAAGGTCGTTGATTGTTTGCAGAATCAACAGTATAAATAAAAATGTGCAAAGCTGAAGCTCTATATCACGCCATTGAACAACTAGGTAACATACGCCTCGACTGTTATGAAGTCCACATATCTAAATCCTCCAGCTATCTTAACCCTCCTTCATAAATCATAACAACATCTTAACCCCTGCTCTCGCCAGCACCCAAGTGCTGTTAATTGGCGACGGCTTAGGAAATTGGTCCGCTGTGTCCGTTTCCGTGAGTTAATGACTACGCCCAGTGGATGGACGAATCCATTTAGCCGCGTGCAATTTGTGTATGCGAAGGGTTAAGCCCTGGTCTTCTCAGAAGCGTTGAACGTAGCGGCATGCGTCTCATACTTTTATTTATTGTTTCAAAGCCTTGACGCACTCTTCTGGTTTCCGCGGAAGGATAGATTTGTGCTCAGTTATACTACTGAATACGCAAGTGTTGAGTCGGACACCATTTTGAGACGTCATTGAGGGAGACTACCTAAAAATGTTTTCCAAATATTGTTAAATTTAGTTTAATATGTTTGTTTCTGTTATTTTGTTTGTCGCGCAATTATCGGATATTTAGAATATTTTTTTATGTGTAAATAGTTTTAATTATAAGAAATTTCATTCAGATTCTTCAACAGGGATGCCGTGACCACAGAAACAATAAATATAATATAAAATTGACGGCCATTTTGTAGTTAAGCAGAGGTGCTGATATCGCACATTAAAGTTTTTAGTTCTTAATTACGCAACTAGAGAGTTTATTAGAGTTTACTATGTTTGTGTGTCGCCTGATTTCTAGTATTCTGTTGCAAATAAACTCATTTTTATTCTTTCATTCAATTTCTCTGATCTCACAGGAGAAACGGGTTCAATACAAATGTTTCCTAGTACCTTTATTAAAAAGCTACGACCATAACCATTGTATAGTTCAAAGTGAGTCAGGGGTTTATGTTGGTGAGTATTAGTGACTATTTTAATATCACAAATTTGATACGACCTCAAAGTTTCAGAAACCGCTTTTTAAGAAATTAAAGCTACCGGAATATTTGGTTATCGTTTTGGAGGTGAGGTTTCACATTAGGGAGTGTGAAGGGTGTTTTTAGAGGCTGCTTTGAAGGTTATATTCACTAATTCACATGAGAGAAAATTGACACAATGAGATAGGTCAACTTTAGAAAGCTCGCGCTGCTATTTAGTCAAAAACATGAATCTTCTTAACTAATTAATATATAATACTTAATAACAATTGTTTATTATATATTATAGGTACGCAAAACACTTTTAACTTTTTTGAAGCACAAGATTTTGGGAATTTCATGAGTCCGAAAGGAATGTTAAAATTTATAAGGCCAAGCACGCACTAACAAATCAATCCGCGGTGTTTATGCCACGCTATTCTAAGTCTATTCTGAAGTATGTTACTTTGAACGAGGATTTTTTCGCTAGTGCGTGCGCCTACATTTAATTCCATGTTCCATAGAATAGCGAGAAAAAAATCGTCACGGAGTAATTCGCAGTGCGAATAAGCTTATTCATATATTAACCGGTGGTAGGACTCAACAGCAAGAGTCTTGGTGGGTAGCACAGCAGTGCCAGATATTTTACATCCAAATAGTAGATTGCAAGCAGTGTTGAAGGGCAATGGAACAATTAAAATTACTGGGCGAATAGACGTAAGAACTTATGTCTAAGGACAGCAACGTACGTGTGTTACCTCGTGGTAATCATCTCATAGGTTTATGTAATCACATTTATATCATGTGAGCCGTATGCTTGCTTGTTGGCTCAGTTGTATAAAAATCAATAATAGTATAAATAGTATAAAAAACACACTTTAATATAAAAGAAAACTAAAAGTAGAAAATAATTTTCAATAAATTAAGTTAAAAATAGTGTGATGTACAAAAAAAATCTTTCATTGTATTTCCATTTCCATTAAATTTCCATTGTGCTTTATAAGATTTAACATCACATATTCTTAATTTCAATTTATAAAAAAATATTTTCTACTTAATACTTAGTTTACTCTTTTATAAAGCGTGTTTTTTTAAATTAATATTTATTTTCTACCTTTAAGTTCGGTGTTCTACAAAAACGTGTTGTTTAGTTTTTTTTTACTATTATTTTTGTTAAACGCGTACTTGGCACAAAGACACTACCGGGTATAAGATTTGGAAAACCGCTAATCCTGAGAGTCCTGATATGGATAATGGGAAAAACTATTTAAATTATTGCATTGTCATTGGTCCTTGAAGAGTGTGCAAAGTTATAAATCAATCCGTTTGAAAGGGCATGAAAATCACGTTCAAAGATTCCGTTACATAGAGATAGATCGATACATACATACCAAGCTAATACCAAGCTAGTAAAAGAGTGTTAAAAATGGATTACAGAGAAGGAAAACTTGAAGCAAAGTTGTTGCTGCAGCTGTTACGCACCTGCAACCGAACCGACACCGTATGTACTGACACCGTATGTCTATCCTGCGGGTCCTGTCGGCAAGGTCGAGAGGTTAGTGTGGGTACCGAGGAAGGTCTGTGCTATCAAACAGAATCCCAGGCAGAGTGGCGTTAGTGGAAAGGAAACATCACCCACCTCAGCTTGCTGGAGTGGATCCATGAACGAAAGTTTTATATTGCAAATAACTGCTCTGTAAGATGACTAACGCCACCTAAATCATCTTCAACAGATGAACGAAAGCCAATGATGATGGCCTAAGGACACTACCGGTTATTGAATTTGGAATATTGCTAATCCTGAAAATCCTGATCAGGATAATGGGACAAACTATTTAAATTATTGCATTGTCATCAGTCCTTGATAAGTGTGTAAAGTTTCAAATCAATCCGAAGTTTTGAAGGGGGTAAAAATCACGTTCAAAGATTCCGCTACATAGATACTCGTAGATAGATCGATACATACATATCACATACCAAGCTAATAAAAGTGTGTAAAAAATGGATTCCATTTGCTTAAAATTGAGTTTTGTCAAACTGTATAAAACACAAGTGAAGAAATGTCAGTAGAGTGGGTAGTGACCGAGGAGGGGCTTTTGATAGGGTACGATGTTGGCTATGATTTACGATCGAGGAAACTTGAAGAAAGGGTTCATATGAGTTAGTTTCTCCAATAAACCCTTGCACAAGCAGTCAAACAGTGGTCAGCTTGTGTTTACTTGAAGGTTTTGTGATTTGAAAATGTATGTACCTAGATTATTTTAGTAAGTACTTACAGTACCTACTTCTCGTCACTAGTTATTTCAAACTAGTATGGTGGAAGGATTAAAGTGCGCCTCAGAGGCTCTTTTCGTGCATTGGCACGTCTTTGAAATTTATAGGTTCTACGGGTTCTCCATCATGCCGGTTTCCTCCGTTCAACGTTTGAGAGTAATATATAGCGTACCTACATACATTTTTCGAACAGAAAAATCCGTTGGTACGCGACCTGAATCCATCCCACGACCTTAGTATCGGAAGGCAGGGCCACTGCCACTAGACCACCAATGCTCTTAATACCTACTTGATTGATATTAATAATTAAATTATAGGTATTGTACCTAGGTACCTATAGTCCATTAAAATGTTACATTTTTTAGGCCTTAGTGTGCATTTGTCAGAGGACGCAATTTTATTTTTTTAATGTGTAGGGGGGGTCAGTAGAAGCTTAAGTTCAAGTTTGTGGGGTCGGCACCCTTGTCCCCCGGCCGCCATCTTGGAAAAGGGGGTGCAAAGGGTTTTCGCGCTGTATCTCGTAAACTAGTTACCTTACAGAAAATTTAATCAAACATAAAATGTAGCAAATTAAATTTCCTACAATTTTATTTCTATTACTTTTTATCGTCAAGTGACCAACAAAAAAGTTATAAACAAAAATAAATGAAAATTTTGTTTGTTTGTTCTAGGTTTTACAGCGCTCCAAACTTAAACGGATTCTCGAATGCTCATAGGGATGCAATAAAAACTAAAAATTAGGCTTACTTTTCTATCTATATTTTTTTTATTCATACAATTTATTATGATCTTAACATTCCTATGCTATTATTGAACTATGTTTGACCCTTTTACCCACCACCTATGAGGTATAACATGGGCAAAGTCAAATTTATAAAAATTTTGCAGAAGCATCCAGAGTTAGCAAGTGGAACTAAATTATTTATGAGTGAGAAAGTCGAGTCATCGTTACTCAGTGTTGTTGGCGAACGTTTTTTCGTCTTTTTATATGGCGGAAATAAAGACGATACTCTAGACACTCTGCGATACAAACGATTTGCTAAGACAGTGACAAAAAATGCATTAAAAAATGCATTAAATTTTTATAAATTTGACTTTGCCCATGTTATACCTCATAGGTGGTGGGTAAAAGGGTCAAACATAGTTCAATAATAGCATAGGAATGTTAAGATCATAATAAATTGTATGAATAAAAAAAATATAGATAGAAAAGTAAGCCTAATTTTTAGTTTTTATTGCATCCCTATGAGCATTCGAGAATCCGTTTAAGTTTGGAGCGCTGTAAAACCTAGAACAAACAAACAAAATTTTCATTTATTTTTGTTTATAACTTTTTTGTTGGTCACTTGACGATAAAAAGTAATAGAAATAAAATTGTAGGAAATTTAATTTGCTACATTTTATGTTTGATTAAATTTTCTGTAAGGTAACTAGTTTACGAGATACAGCGCGAAAACCCTTTGCACCCCCTTTTCCAAGATGGCGGCCGGGGGACAAGGGTGCCGACCCCACAAACTTGAACTTAAGCTTCTACTGACCCCCCCTACACATTAAAAAAATAAAATTGCGTCCTCTGACAAATGCATACCCAAATGTAACTTTTCAATGGACTACTATGTTTGTTTATAAATTATTTTTTAAATTAGTTCATTCTACACAGATAAGTTACTTATGATAAGTATGGCAGGACACCTGTCATCCCTTCAGATGATTTTTTTCTAAAATAATTTTTATTTTATAATTATTTTACTTTTACCATCTGCTGTACTCTATAACGATCAGCTGAGGATCATCAAAAATGATACCCGCACCCGCATCTGACTGTAAAATCGGGTTGTTAATTTTCGCTGAATTATGTAACACTTCGAGTGAGTATTTCTACGTGGAACTGATCCCAGATGAGTGCTGCTTGGAGACTGATGATGGAGATGACTGCGATAGTCTTCAAATTATTGGGGATTAGTCCCCCTGCTGACTAACAGAAGAGCTAGCAATAGAGAAGGAAAACTTGAAACAAGCCCGGCTCGGTGCCAGCCGTTATGCACCTGCAACCGAACCGACACCGCATGTACTGATTCGTCTTTCCTGCGGGTCCTGTCGGCAAGGTCGAGAGCTTACATTAAGGCTTACCTAAGTGCACGAAAGAGCTAAGAGCCTCTGAGGCGCACTTTAATCCTTTCACCACACTAGTTAGAAATAACTAGTGACACGATAAGAAGAAGAAGTTACTTATGTATCTAACAAGTGTGTATGTAAATTGATAGCAAAATCGGTCGTCACTCAGTTTATTGTAGCGTTTAAAATCACTCTTATAACACTGATCTTCCGAGACGCCTGTTGTATGCATCGGCACTGTTGTAACGCACTGTCGCATAAGATCAAGCCAAAAATACTTCAAAACGAATACCAATGCCATAAAATGTCTACTGAGTAAAACCAGTAAACTTTCTTTCTCCCGGAACTTAACAAACACTGCCACCAAATTATAACAACATGACCACCAGTAAAACAATTTGCACTAAATAACGGTATACTTTTTATATGCGCTTTAGTAGGCAATATAAAAATGTCTTTATTTGCATAGACCTTTTACTCCACTATCGGTAAAAAGTAGAGCCCGAAACCAAAGCATTTTTTTCAAGGACCTTTCGCTAACTTTACAGTTATATGTAAATATTTGTGCAACTTAAATAGGGCAATGAGAAAGAAATTGTAGTAAAAAATGCGAAACGGTGTTTTGACAAAAGATTTGGTCGCTTCGTCGTAAAGAAATGCAAAAACAAATACGTAATTATGTTAACGGTACTTAATATTCATGCAAGATGATCTTAGAATGAGAATTTAAAATTAGTTCAAGAATTGTCGTTTTTGAAGCCTATGAAACAGGTATGGCGTTCAAACTCGTAGCTCACACGTATAGTACCTTGGCATTGATGAATATATAAAATGCAGAATATATCTAAAGACTACTGAAAATGATCTAAAGATAATTCAACTGATCCAGATCACTGCAGTATTTTTTCTCGGATCTGGGTTGTTTCTATGTATAATATGTATGTATTTACAAAAAATAAAGTATATAATGTAGCATATCAGTCATGTGGTACCGATAACTCAAGCTCTGTTTACTTTAGGGCCATGTGATGCTATGTTTTCAAAATAATAATGCTGGTCATTTCTGTCCAGCATTATTATTTTTAGGTAAATTAAGCTTTCGATGTCCTAGACTTAGTTCTACAATGAACCACACATTCCAACCTAGTATAATTCGTACAAACTACGCCTCTAACACTTTTATTAATCGGTCCATGAACTTTAATAATGGTTTGTTTTTATCTTACTTATTTTTTTATTTCAAATTTAAATACGCCATCAGCAAACAACTTTAAATACTTTGTCTAATGTTTGTAAAATCAGTTATTTTTTAAAATAACCTATTTTCTTTACCAAATATCAAAACTGGATTATGTAATATTTTATTGTTTTTATTTAAAAGTTTCATAGTTTTGTTTGTTTTTCCAAATAAATAAATAAACCTTATAAAAAATCAAAATCTGTGTCGAGTGTTCTAACTAAATCTAATACAGTTGTACGATAAATTGGTTCCGCGGTCCGCGGTCGAAGTTGGGTCGCAGTCACTAGATCTCGGTTGACGGGCGAGTTGTCGCCGCGGGCAACGCCACATCCACGTCGCGTCGCTCGGCAAACTACCCGCAAATGAGTTTATATTTGACACATTTCAACAAAGCTTTTGATTTTGAAGTTTTAGGTTTACTGTGAATCTGCGCACGTCTTGTGACGGTTGTCACTCAGGAACAGCACTTCAATACATGAATAATAAATGCCACAGAATCTATAGTGGTAGTACGAGTCTGTTTAATGTTAGTAGAGTCGAATTGAGCATTTTGAACCTTTTGTCATTGACATAACCTATGTGGCGCAAACAAGTGTTTGTATGATCTGCAGGTATTTGTCTCGGGTCTGGGTATCTAGTATAATATGTATGTATTTACAAAACAAAAGTTTATATGTAGTTATGTGGTACCCATAACACAAGCTCTGCTTACTCTGGGGCCAGATGATGCTGTGTGAAATATCCGGCATTATTTATTATTATTTATAAATGTTAGCTTAAAAAATGCTAAGAGTGCTCTAGGTTCTGTACGACCGTTTTGTGACGGTCGTGACACAAGAAAAGCAATTCAAAATCTATATTTACATGAAAATATAATACTTCGAAACAATAGTACTTACATAGCGCATACTACACTGGTAAGATTTGTTTCATGACTACCATATTTCAATCTGGTCAGTACCTAGCGCCTTGTGTGAACAAAACAAAATAGAATGTTCTTCTTCTTCTAGTCTTCCACTAATGGAAACTCTCTTGATGAACATTTTACCAGTGTCAAGATAATAATATAATAATTCTGGACATATAACACAGCATCAACAAGCCCCAAAGTAGCAGTGCCTGTATATACCTTTTTTCTTTTTAAATACATACAGTGTAAACCACCCAGACCCGATAAAAATACTTGCAGATCATATAAACAATTGTCCGAAGGTGGGAATCGAATCGAATCGAATCCACTGCATTGTCAAGATAGAACGAATGATTTTGACAGCGATGTTCTTTTACTTTTCTTCCTATAATGGCATATATCTTGATGAAAGTTTTTCCAGTGTCAAGGGATTGTTATGCCATAATAATTAAAATCAGAAAGTCCCATACGATCGTTACTTGTCTATTCTAAATGTCATCGCGGAATTGGTTGTCGTTAAAAATTACGTTGCAGTATAAAACAACAATAATTCAATCTTTTAGATTACAATTTATTGGCCTGGTCTTTCAGCTCAATTGGTAGTAGCTCTGCCTTTTGCGCTGTAAGTTGATGGTTCGATTCCCTCCTAGGATAATATTTGTGTGTTGAACATTGGTTTTTGTTCTGTCTGGGTTTTATAATGAATCATAAGTATGAATTAAAAAAAAAACTGGTCACCATAATAAAAGCTATTCTTAGTTTGGTGCTAGATGGTGTTGTGTGCATTGTCCACCAATATTAATTATTATTATTTATTATTGCTAAAAAGATCACCCAATATAAATAATACAAGAAAAACGAGTTAATTTAGAAGTGCTTTGTAACTTCATAAAATAGCGAATTAAAAATCCCAAAAGCGATGTTCTAAAGCAACTAATTTGCAATGGATAGACGTTATTAAATGTCTATGAACTAAAATGTAGTCTTCAAAAAGTGACTTCCCGCCATTAGCCCGCGTAGCCAGAGTTACCACCACTCGCTCCGGCACTCTGCCACTCAAATTATCATAACTTTCCTTTCCCGCGTTATTCAATTTGGTAACAGGTGAACACGCGAATATGAATGAAGCGCGGTCGCGGTTCGTCACGTCACTTCACCGAGTTTGAACAACTTTTTGGTACCCTTTTCGATTATGTCGGGTTTTTTGTTGTAATGTTGAATAAATAAAGGAATTTTGAAAAGTCATGAAAAGCGCCAAAATATTTTTTAACGTATGTGTGTGCATGTTGGATCAAAATACACAATACAGTTTTCGCCCTAAAATGTAATTTGACGTTGACTGCCATTAAAAACACATTATTCAGCACCACAGTTACTTTTTTCAGAACCTCAACAACACCCATATCGTGATATTGACAGGTTCAAAAGGCCTAAAATCCTAACCCAACTCTTTTTTCGGACGGCCGCCAACAAATTGAAATTCATTAGTGTGCCGGGACCATCGGGCGTTAAGGAAAATTAACGAGCCATATATGAATTAACACCCACATGTACAGGCGAAGCACCACCAGTGCGAAGTAAAATACAGTGATTCATGTTGAATCTAATTCACGATGTCTAGTCACGTGAGTACTGTAACTATACTATAGGTACATAATCAGTAGCACATTAAGTTTATTATTAAATAAATGCAAGAAATTGCTTCGCTGACTCGATCAATAATTGAATTTTATCAATGGGAAGATTGCTATTGATAAAATGCTTCTCGATAGATAAATATCTCGATAGATGTCGCAAGCATCGCTATTACCTTACTCCAGATACTGCTGAAATAGCATATTTTCTCTTTTGTTTGTAGATAAACAAAATATTTATTTTTAGATTATTATTTCATGGCAGTGTATCGCAGTGTTCAGCTCTTACATTACAAAGGCTTACAAAGGCTTACATGTGTTTTCCAAAGGTTCAAAACGAAGAAAAGTTGTAAGCTACATGACGAAAAACTATCAAAGCGACACCTGCGCTCAAATTGTTTTGCGTGCATTTCAAACCAGAAGTACCAGATTATTTTGCTTGTTAACTGTAATTGCTCATTGCAAATTTTGATAGAAATGTGTAAATACCTGCCAATAAAACAATTTATTATTTTGCAAGCCTCTGATGACTTAATCTGATGAACTCCAAATATGCACCAACGATTTCATTTCGTACGCAATCTGGGAAAAACATTTTAAAACACAAACAAATTTATTTTAGGTTCTGAAAAAGAAACTTACGTCAATTGTTTTAAAACTTACCTTTCTATTATATTACTATTTTTTTATGACGTTTTCCTCCACAGAGCTCAACTTTAAGTTAGACTACCGTAAATAGCGAACACATTTTTTTACCAGTAAACACGAGTAAAAAATTAATAATAATCAATCACAACCAAATGTATAAAATGTAACAAGGTAATAGCGATCGTGCTGCCATCTGCAAAAAGCTTTGCATTTGCTATTTAATTAATTCCAAATGCCGTATCTCGAATAACTAGACACAGCTAGAAAACATAAGACGATGACGTAATATTTTTTTAAAAGCTCTTTTTTCTTTCGTATCACGAAAATAAAGAGTGATTCCGTTGTTGCATTTTCTAAAACCAGCTAAAGAAGACTATTGCAGTCCCGGTCATCGGTCGGTTTAAAGACTCATTGCGCTACTGTATAGATTGTTACAGGGACAGTGGTCAGCCAACGAGACGGGGGCAGATCGATAACGAGCAATCCGCGACAGTTTTTTGAAGCGGTGCGAATCGAGCGTGCCTTTTGCGATTGCACCTATGCCCGCGGTTGCGTTTTGACCGCCGGACTTTTCTGACTAGATTTTTTGTTTTTCATCGGATTTCCACTATAAAATAGAGTTTTTGCTACCGGGCTTTTTGAACAACGCTTTTCACTGGGGTTAGGATTTTATGTGGTTTTCTCAAAGTTTACGTTTAAAATTTTAAAAAAAGGTTAATTCTTTTTTTTATGGTAAAAGTACCCTTATAAATAAATAAATAAATAATACCGAACATTTCAGACAGCATCATCTGGCCCCAAAGTAACATAAATATTATACATAGAAACACCCAGACCCGAGACAAATACTAGCAGACCATACAAATATTTGTCCCGCGGCGGGAATCGAACCCACAACTCTCTGCGTCTCTACCGCGCGCGTCTCAGTGTGCGAAACACTGCTCGTCATATCTTAGTTCCATCTGTCTGTTTGTCAAAACTATCAAGTTGAAATGATTTTTAATTACATAGATCTGCGCTCCTTAACTCTAAACTTCTGAGACGATGCAATAAAAAAACGGCCTCTATAGTGTCTTTTCTGCCGCATATTTCAACAATAAATTAATAAATAATCCCAGACACTTCACACACAATCACCAGTAAATCAAAACTTGTCGTTTTGAGTACTTCCCGTTTACCTAGAATCATGGACTTAGGCAAGAATTAAGTTCTTACAGCAAAAAGAACGAATTTGAAGACCGTTCATTCGTAATCATAGTACAGTACCTGGATGACCGACGGATGAACACGGATAAAGCGACGTTTTCTAAAAATGAAACCTAGCTAGATCGATTTATTGCTCCTGAAACCCCCTGCATACTAAATTTCATCAAAATCGTTGGAGCCGTTTCCAAGATTCAGATTATATATATACATACATATATACAAGAATTGCTCGTTTAAAGGTATTAGATAAACCTTCGAAATAACCATGGAATTCAATCTTGGGCTTGTCAATCCGACTTTTCTTAGTTTATGACGGTCCTGATTCGTAATAGTAAACGATTGTGAAAGAACCATGATGCTGAAAAAAGGAGGTTTGTATCTTCCTCTGATAAATTAATTATTAAGCCGTCATAAAGCCTCCAAGCTAAGGGAGTTTATCGCTAATAAAAAATTCCTTGCACAATTGAAACAAGATAATCAGCTTTTAACGATCGAAACAAACAATATCACGTGAAATCTGGTAAATAAGGAGCACTTAATCTATCTAAATCCGTCCCCAAATAGTCGAAATCCCCGAACAAGCGGCGAATAAAGACAACGGATTAGTGAAGACTTGTCTTACTCAACAGCTTACGCGTACGCAAGACGATTTGGGGCCCATTCGAAGATTATCATAGAATCTTATTTTTTTACAAATATTAAAACGCAGTTCTTTATCGCACGTTACAGACATTGGCAAAAAAGGGCTAAAAAGTGTAATTGAAGAAAAAAAAGTGAATTCGAATGACACCAAATTCTGAATTTCAAAACGAAACTATAACGACGACTACAAGATATTGTCCAATTTAAGAATGATCACGCTAGCTAGCTGAGCGGTTGACAATTCATTGTGAGCTACGAGCTTAAATCATACGTCCTGCGTCCTTTTTGTGCTAAAACGATAGTTTTATAACACATCTTATATTACGCATGTGTTCAAGTCCACTATTTATGATTTTCAACCTCGTTTCTACCGGGTATCCCACGACACATCTCGTCTTTTTTTAAGACTTGATTCAAACGGGATACTGTGGGACTTACAATACAATAAGTTTATCGTGTTCTATTCTGAACATACTCGTAGTTCTCTCCTATACCGCGTTACTGAGTCCTGTCTGTTTCCAGCTCCCTGCATTTGTCGTCACTCCATCTAGGGCGCCCTAAACTCCTGAATTAATGATATTGAATATTGAAATGATGAACACCAAAAAATGTTGTTATCACCAATTATTCAACAAGTGCTCAAAATAAGGCTCAAAATTGTAGATTCATGTTTTCGGTTGTGATGTTTATAAAGATTGCTTCTAAGAAAGCATTTAGCCAATTGTAAAATTTTATTACAATATGATTAAAAAATTAAATAATAAATGAATACAAACTAAGCATAGCTTGTAGTATGGTGACCAGATGATAGAATAGTTATATATGTTTAAATCAATACATAAGATAATTTATAACACCCAGAACAAACACCTATGTTTATAACATAAATGTTTATGCTGGGAGGGAATCGAACCCTCAACCTACAGCACTACCAACAACTGAGCTGATAAGCTAGTAGTAATTTCTGCGTTCTTGTGTATAATAAAGTATAAACCTATCTCAATAAGCAAAAACAGAAAAATACACATTTTTACACGGTTTCAGACAACACATCCAATGATAACTCAATTACCTCGGTGTATATGTTAAGGCATAATTGATGTTGATGTGTTTCTACTTTAGGAATGCTTGTTATGGTTTTTATTTACAAATAAATTCATACAAACTTGTAATAAACTTATAAATTCGAGTCGCGGGCCGTAGATAGTCTAAGCAGAGGTATGAAGATATTAGAGGGGATTCAGTAGTTTCGTCTTAGTAAAATTTTCTTATTAACCTACGAACAACGTGATGTTGATTTCACTAAGTTCCAAATTATGCACAGATTAATGTACAGTAATATAAAATACATGTGAAACAGTTAAGTTATTTAAGAACAGCTTTAAACGATCTATAAATAGCTAATATACTGCTGGGCAGCGTCCATAAGACATTGGCGGCATTGCCACGTTGAATGGCAATGCTAATAAGCTAAGCCAGATAGGAGTCAGCTCTTAGACCATGCGATATTTTTGCAAGACGGTAATAAGGAATAAAGAAGGTAATCTTTTTAAGGTTTTTAAGGTTCTTATTTTATGGGCCCTTGTAATTATATTTTATACATACGTTTTTTTATTATTTTTATTATTAGAGCACTTCCGTGCTTCGGAGGGAACGTTAGGCTGTCTGTCCCGGGTTTTCTAAAAAATGGCAAGCAATAACGGAGGTCTTCGGGCAGCCCAGTTGCTCCACCACCAGAGTAGGCCATTGACTTACGAAAGTAGTAGAATCAGCTACAAGATGCACCCACCCTGAACTAATATTGAATCATGGAAGCTGAGTCAATATTAGTTGTGTGTAGTGTACAGTCGTCTTAGGTATAATGTCATCAAGGCGTCCACAAAGACGCCGATAAACCTCGCTAATCTCTACATCAAACTGACGAATATATGCAAGGCGTTTACTCTGCGAACCGATTTCGAGATATTGAAACGATAAAGTCGTTGAAATGTGCGTTGAATTGTTTGTTGTTGTTGTTTCATTGTTAAATTCTAATGGAAGATTACGATTATAATTGTCAAAACTCATGTCGATTGTTCCATAGATCAAAACTAGTCGAAACGAGAGATTCTTCGTTTGTCATTTCATGAAGTAACATGAAGTAACTAATTTAATATTTTTACTCGTGCTATTGCATGTTTTATTCGGTAATCTTAGCTTACGTTTAGAATTGACAATTGACCATCGGCTAAGACTTTATTAAGAAACAAATTGATTAAACAAAATATAAGCACCTGAGACCCAAAAGGTTGCGGGTTCGATTCCCGCTGCGGGACAAATGTTTGTATGATGTGTAAGCATTTGTCTCGGGTCTAGGTGTTTCTATTAATAATATGTATGTAGGTATTTACAAAAAAAAAGTTTATAAGTACAGTATCAGTCATGTGGTACCCATACCACGATCTGCTTACTTTGCGACCAGATGATGTTGTGTGAAATGTCCGGCATTATTTATTTATTTTTATATATATAAAAGATGTGATTAGCGTGGTATGGACATGTTATGAGGGTTTTATATCCCACATTGACAATAGGAGTGTTAGATTTGAGTGAGGATGAACACAAAAGTAGAGATATGACAAAACAAGATGTATGGATTGTGTGGACGAGAATGAGTAAGAAAGGTGTGAGTCCTGAGGTGACAGCTGATAGAGAGAAATAGAAGAAAGAAACATATTGTTAGAGTTTGATGTTGGTATTATTGAAGTTATATTTATAAAGGTTTCAGTATTCCCTTATACTAGACTCAGACTATCGAAATTGTGAATTAGGCAAGAGGTTATGTTTTCACTTTCAAAACTTTTGTGAGTTTATTTGATAAACATGGCATTTACTCATGTATTATTTTGTGCGAACGCGAGCAACAAAGCGGACCGCGGGTCAATCTCACCCTGTTCAAGATTTTCTATATGAATCGAAACAGTCTCGGTGCCTCCATCGACAAAATAATATGTGAGTAGACCCGTGTTTATCAAAATGTTTAGGTTACTTTTTATTTGGTCACCTACAATCGTATGTCTAGGCCTTCTTTAGTATGAGGCCTATGGCCAGCAAGTATTTTATTAGCAACAAATTTCATTCCACTACTAGGCAAAGTTCTCCTCCAAATCTCCCTATCCATCGAGATCTCTACGTCTCTCTAAGTGTCGAGATCGTTTCTAACGCTTTTAATTGATTTAATTTTTTTTAAATAAATACTTACATATAAATATTGGTGGACAACACCATCTAGCCCCAAGCTAAATATAGCTTGTATTATGGAAATATTATACTTTCGCTACATTCGATTTACCTTTACTTGATTGAAACACAATAGACACCACAGTGGGAGGCTACTACACCTCACCGCATACAGTTAAACTTCAATTTAGAGCAACGGGACCGTCCAGTTAAAGAATTCGTCACACCAAATAGGAAGTGGACCCCTTTCACGGAGAAAGTCTTTGTGCTTTCTTCCAAGGCCAAGTAACATTGCTTTGTGTAACAGGATAATGGTATTACGGTGCCTTGTGTAATTATTCATAAATAGAAAGGGTTGCTCGAAAATGGTGCAGTTATTCTTACCCCGTTAGTACCCCGTTACTTTTATGATTGTAACGGAACGCGATGTGACGTGCCTGTGACGTACTCCTCCAGAACTGTACAGTTATAGGGACAATAAATAAGATGTAAACAATCAACAGTTTTGTATAATGAGGAAGAAAGGTACTGTTGCCATGGTGTACTAATGTTCCGTTATGTTTTTGAAGATGATAGCTTCATTGAGGCTTGACTTTTAATTTTGATGTGCAGAAGAGACAAATAAAAATTGAAATTCTTTTTTTGTTTTAGCTACTATATACAAATAATGATATAAAAAGTCTTTAGAATGTAAAATTACTTATGGTGGAAATCGTAACGTAAAATTATTTTTTTATTATTCGAGCAAGCGCCTCGCTTAACTTCTTGGCAAGTGCAGATATCGATCTATTTAATACTCCAACAAGCAAGTTAAAACGCTTGCTTAGTGACAAATTCTTTTTGGAATTCTAATTTTAGGTAAGTAAGTTACGCAAGTTCATTCGACATTGTGTCTACTTATGTCAGTTTTCAAACGTTCGAAAATAAAATTTAGAAAATTGAAAAACTTGGTTTTTGCTTTCTGTCCCATATTTTTTGCGCTTAATATTTAGTGTCCAACAGCTTCTGTTGTCATAAATAATATTGTCTTTGGAGCCACTGGTGTTACTTAATTGTTTACTTCATTGTTATATTGGCAATATTGCTGGCCCATTTATCCATTGTTTCCCATAATTCTGACAAGGCCAAAATATGCTCTTACGTTTCGGACTCCTATTGTTGATTTACATTTAAAATTTCTTCAGAGAGTCTGCTTATTCTTTTATTTATTAACATTATAGGTCAATAAAAACAAATATTAAAATAAGCAAGTGGTAATCAAGTTATAATAAATGATCATAAATATGTCATTTCATAGAGTATATTTTATTTATAAAACTGTACGTTTCCAAGAGTTTGAAGTTCAATTGCCTCAAATCTATTCCACTCTCTGACACATTTCCCTTTATATTGCACCGGCAGGCACACAGTGCAAATGTTGATCGACATCCAACACCACAAAGGCTGTATTGCAGGACACTGCGTTCCCGCAAAACCTGAACGCTCCACAGGATGCATGACAGTGATGACTAATAACAACGAACACCTCAATCCAGCGACAGGTCCCGTCGACTCTACTAAACGCCCTGATTCTATGCAAGTAGACACCAATAGACTCACGTCGTCCGTGAAATTGAGCACAAAGAAAACAATGCTTTTAACTACATTTAACTTCCTAACAATCACACAATGACGACAAAAACATTAAAAACAAAGATTTACAATACAACAATTCGGAGGACAATGACTGGAATTCTTTACTCTTCTCAGTATCACTGGTAGAATAAAAGATCTCTCCTCCTAATGACTGATCTGAGACTGGCCGCGTTGTGGGACGTTTATGGTACCCACGCGACATCATAATGGAATTAGTTACAGTATTTTGCCAACAGTTCTCATTCTACGAAGGGGCTAGAAATTGGGATGAGGTGAAGTTAATTAAAAAACTAAACGCGTGCCTCAGTTTGGTTCGAGCAACTACTGGCTGGGGAAAAAACTTGCACAATTTTATGCCTTTTGAAAATTACTACTCAAACTCAAAAAAACTAACTCGATAACAGATTTTAGAGAAGCATCATGTTGTTAAGTTAATACAACCGGTGCGACACACATATCAGTTTTCAATACTTTTTTCCGAATTTGAGTGTTTATAACATCGGTTTTAATCGGTTAAACATCAACAGGGAATATGCATTAGCTTCATCTGCTTCAGAAGAAATACAACAAATGCGACGGACAATTTCGTAGTCGTTCCGACTCTTCACAGGTCGAAGTACCTACTCGTTCGGATTGTAATTTGCTCGCATTCGTTAACCCCTAAATGTTTGCCGGGTGCCGGCGACGCATGTCGAAAATACTTACTGGGGCTGTGTCTCATTATAATCCCCGCTCTGCCCCGCTCGACCGATATATTAACACGTCCACGCACTATGCTATGGATGAGACTATCTTCTTTACTTCCTTTGACTCTGGTGAAGTTTTTATATCGAAATGGTGCTCGTTTTTCAAAGGAAATACTAAATGAAGATGGAGCTAGCAAAGTGTTCAGCACGATATTTTTTTTTTACTAGAGTGATACTAGCATGAAACACACATAAAAATTGGTTTCATTTAGTAAATTTGTAAGGAATATTTTGATCTTATGGATGTTAGGAATGCTTACGTGACCCAATGTAAAATTTCCTGCTGTTGATTTCGAGAACATTCTGCCTGACTAAATAAACTAGTATCTCGTCGATGGCATATCCACAACTTATTGCCGAAATCAGTGAGTGTTAAGAGGGTGGCGGCGTAGTGCGCGGTGTGCCATTGTTATAATTTTCAATAAGGGGCGCGTAGAGGGGCACTATCGATCTGTATGACTACTGGGGGCACGTATTGCATGCAGCATCAGTGCATCCAACTGGAAATCAAAAAGCAAACGCAAAATGCGTGACTTGATCTTTAAGTTTGCGAATCGGCTACGACTGCTACGTAGAATGCATAGACACTCCGTAGACCTCGTAAGGTTTCGTAGCCGATGTGTAGGCTTAACCAACTATTAGTCTGGTTATAACAAACTGGCAGGTATGCTACAGCATTCAAATTGAATACAGGTAAAGACGGTAGACCTACTAACATAAAAAATCGAGACCAAACAGGATAATATGTTAATTTCCGCTTCTAATATAATAAATGTATTAATTTTTAAACGGAAATTAAATGTACAAAATGGACAAAAATGTACAGAATTTTATACCATAATAAATAATACATGTAGAACAGTTGAACTATCTAAGGACCGTTAAAAACGATCTATACTCGTAAACTCTATTAAACTGTGCTGCTATACCTGTAAAACGAGCGTATGGAAATATCCTGTATATTGTTTATAATTTATAATGTATCTCTATAGTATCATTGTTATAATAAAAAATCTGTCTTTTTGGCATCGAACACTCGCAACTAGTGGTAGATGAAACTTTTTATTGTACTTACCACAAAGAAAGATGGCAAAATCAAAGACAATCACGAATTCATCAAAAATCCTAGTTATCAGCATATTAAAATCTTTTTGTTTCTCATTTCATAAAACAAATCAATATTTATCCACATCTGCGTTCATTGATACTGGAACAATAAAACGCCACAGATGCAAACCGAGCTACCGTGCGCACCCCACAGTGTCCGTATACCCAACCGCCCGGGGCGCAGTCGAATTCTATTAAAATCCAAACAATGCCCACATCCCCAACTAATATCTGGACTAAATCCCTAATAAGTATGCCATTGTGTGAGAGGGACGTGGCTGAAGCGACAAAGAACACGTTATAGCGATCTGGTTCCACCTTCGGTTTCCAAATCACGTAACTCTGATTTACATTTTATTTAAACCTGGTTTTTAAGATCAAGTGATAGAGTAGATATTCGTGTGCGTTTATGAAGGTGCTTGTGTCATTTGTTAGGTGGTATATGTGGGTAGAGAACACGCCAGAGTGTGGTGAGCGTCTGGTCGTCGAGGCTCACCGAAGCAGCCGCACTCCCCTACTAGATTTGCAGGCCGGTTATAATACCGTAGCCATTCATTACGCGCACTACTGTTTGACGTGGACTTTAAACTTTTATTGTTATTAGGATAGTTGTAATTTGTAAGGATTAACGGCAGATGTGTTTTGGTTTCTATGGGTTTGATAGGTTACTTGACTTTAACAACGGAACATAATGTAAGATGTTCTTTTTAGTTTATTCTATGACAAAAAGGATTAGGATTAGAAATGTCTAAACGACATTTTATAGCTATTACAAGTACCTACAACAAAGCTTAAAATAACAACATAGCAAAGCAACAAATTGTAACTAAAAATCAGGTGACATTATAATTACGAAACATGGACGCATACCATTAGAGACGAACAGCATGTAAAACACGGTTTCAGAAACATTGTCTAAACAACTCTTTAAGTCTAACTAACAAAGACACCGGCATATAAAAAACATCAAACTGAAACCTCGTCTACAGTAATTACAGAATAACTTTCCTTGTTGCCTTCCAGTCGCTTTAAAACAGCAATCAAAGTGCGTTGCTGGCGTGAATCGGTTGCAGAATTGTTGCCAAAGTGTAGTGTCAACACTGCTAAGTGTTTACGTGTCCCGCGTCTTCATAGGGAGACGAGAACGGTACACGGGAATGGGTGCAATAAGGAATGAGTATTGGCAATTTCATACCGCAAAAGTTTTTAACCACCTCCTTTTAGTTAATTAGAATCTTACACAACAGTAACAAATTTCAAATCAAAAAAAAATTTTTTAACAAACAAGCAACAGATCTAGGTATACTAAATCCATAGGTTTCCGATCTAGCAAAAACTGTGTATCAGTCGGTGGCTTCCCTCAACATTTTTAAGAAGCAAAGTGAATTGTTCTTCTCCTCGTAATGTAAGCTGTATTTTATGTAATTTGTATGTAAATAAGGTTAATGTTAAGTTTATTATGCAAATGACCTAAGAGTTCTAACGCTTCCGTCTCAGTTCGGCATCAGTACGAAACGCTAGAAAAAATTATCACACGTTTAGACTCTTTTAAGCAACCTTAACATCATCCAGCCCTAAGATAACCAACTGGACATACATAAAAGCATAAAATATTTTCGATACTTATTAATCTTCGTAATGTCGCAAAATGTTTTGCAAACCTTTTCTTAAACTTTTTGTAACGTCCTCATAATTCAACCCTTAGGTAACCACGCTGGACATGCGAGCCCCTCAGCATTAAATATTACTCGGTACGTCCTCAAAATATCGCTTATTATTTTTAATTTTATTGCTTAAAAAGTATCAGTAACCGAGTTCTCCGCATCCTCAGCAACTGCAACCGTATTGGGGTTGGAGACAATAGAGGCTAACTACCCCTTTCTTGTAAACCGGCGGACGCGGGAGGCGCGGGCCTAACCAAGCATACACTGCGTTTGGAGCGCGGGGCAGTTCCCGACAAAGGGGCTTGCAATGGGGTGAAATATTAGTACGGCTTTTTGTAGGACTAAATTAGTTAATATTGAACAAAATCTTGATTATAATTCGTTGAAATAGGCACCTGATTCATATTTCATACAAGCTTCTGCCCGTGGCTTCGCACGCGTACGGACATAAAAAAAGCCCACGTTCTTGACCAAAGATCTATCTATTTTAGCAAATTTCATCAAGATCCGTTCAACCGTTTAGCCATGAAAAGCTAACAATCAATCAAACAAACCAACATACACCGACAGTGACTCTTTGGAATTGATTACTAGTAGATATGGATTATATTTCTTTTCGAGAATCTTTAGGCTTAAATCCGGCTGAACAGTACCTACCACCAAAACACATAAACTCGCCTAAAAAAGAGAATGTTTACGAAGTGAATTTAGAAATTTCTTCAAATCAACGCTATTTCCTTCACTCCTCTGAATTAGTAAACAAATCTGCTTACTCAAACCAAATCAAAACATGTTCGTATCTTCTGAACATTTCTAATCCACATCACAACATCGCTGTTAACGACTGTACCCTCAACTATATGGGACCCCGCAGACCCACAATGCAGATTTGAAACGGGGGTCGTAACCGGATCTCCAAATTGAAATGTTTTATTTCTGGCCCCCAGCATTTTGAGGATAATGCGACTTTTAAATTGATAACCGAATAGTGCGTATGCGCGGCTCACATGACTAATGTTTTAGGGTCCCGTTGAAAGTCACAAAAGCGGCAATTTTTTCTTTTTGTGTCGATGCTTCAGTGTTATATGGTTATTGAGTAAGTAGGTGGCGATCTCAATCGCACATACTGTGGCCGCGTTTAGATCTACCCTTATGCAAGTATTTGGACAGAAACTGCACACGAGTAGATGCGTCATAAATTGTATTGAAGCACCACAGTCGCAATGCAACGGCAACTTATAAGTCTATTAAGCCCGTTTTCACTAACTCAAGAAGACGCCAAAATCTGTTTCAAAATAATATGAAACACTTTTAGCATATATAGCAAAAAAACGACACCAATTGGGCAGTACATAATGCTTTGGCAACGCTTCTTCTAGTTGTTCATATAATCATATTAAGCATCGGTCTTGATGATAATTTTGCCAATATCAAGTGATTATGTTTTGTTTGTTATCGTCTTTATAATATATGTGTGTTCTAAACGTCATTGGGGAATGTTTGTCTAGAACATTTAAGGATTCCTTGTTTTACAAATAAAAAAAAAGCTGTTTTAGTCAAATCTCAAACGAACGATAGTTAAAAAGGGCATTAGTATCTTAAAACTGGTAAATATATGGAACGGCCTTGCAAAATCCGTGTGATCTTCTTTCCTATATCCTTTATTAGATTCTAGTACATTACGCAAAGGATTAAAAAAAAATACTTTTGACATTTTCGATTTAAGTAAAAAATCAATGGATCCTTTATACACATAATGATTCTAGTACATGACACTAAGGATTTAAAAACTTGACTTTTGACTTTGGTCAAATTTTTTGTGCTGCGAAGTTTTTATGAATCTCAAAAGCTTCATAACTTCAGAACCCTACCAGAATTTTCCAACACGCGCTTACCCAGTATTTTTTGTAAAGCGTTTGACGAATGTTTGGTTAAAAATTTTACCGTATCGTCACAGTGTCGTCATGTCTTGGCCCTGTCTAATTTACATAAGCTTCGGCCCGACATCTATTGTAGTCAGATCATTTGCATGTTTTGAGAAGATAATGTTTGTTTGCCACCGACTTACCCAGAAGTTGTTCTACTATGATTGATAGGCAGTTAACACAGCAATTCGCACTTCATAGGAATCTGATTTCTCTTTTGACTTCAGGCGGTTACGAAGGAATTCTTTTATCACTTTTGAGGTGCAATATTACCTACTGGAAGTTTTTATTAGCAGTATTATAAGTAGTTAAGTGTGACGGTAAGTTACACATAGATTTCTAGGTAATATGTTGTTTATATCTGTTGCCATCTCTATTTTTTGACATAAGAATGACAAGGATAGAGAATACTCTAGCAACAGTGTAAAACAGTAATGGAAGTACATATATACATATATATGCTAGTCAATTTTGTCATAAAAATAACCAGGCAGATAGATAGATAAAATGGATAGAAAATACTTTATTGCACACCATAAATACATTGAACAAGTAAAAAAAATATCAATGTCGGTAGTACAATGGGCGCTCTTATCGCTATGTAGCGATCTCTGCCAGACAACCTTGGGAAGGATTAAACTAAATGTTGCTGAGAAATGAAAATAATGATTACAAATTAACAGGATAAGAAAAAGATACATACGACGATACTAATACAAAAATACTATTAGTATTTTTGTACTAATACAGGTAATTAATACCTCAATTGTTTCACTCGTGTATTTATTCTGTACATTATATGTAAATACTTGGTTAATTTTATGACAAAATTGAGTAGCATATATAAGTATTTCGAAACTGTTTTACACTGTAGCTTTTAGCGCTTTCATAGAGCATACTTAAGTGTGGTAGATAGCTCAACTGATCCAGATCACTGCCACTTTTGATTTTAATAATTTGAATATTAATTCTCGTCGCGAAAGTTAAAAAATAATACATCTTTATTATTCATAATTAGCAGGTCTGTTTTGTTTGTTACCTACATGTTTAATGAAATTTAGTAAGAGATAGATTGTATTCTTGGGGTCCATTACGAATGGTGGCACATCGTAATTGTCATACATATCTGAAAAGTAACATTTTGTTGGTCTACTTTTACGTAGGTAACACCAATCTGCTGGTAGAGGCTATTTATAAATAAAAATAGTGCTAAAATGTCTTGTTAATAAAATTGATACGTCCATTTTGAACGCATTGTACATATAATATGTTTTTGAAATATGTATGGTCAATCCGTCGTGCTCGGACAAGCACAAGCGTCCGCCATATTTTTGCGTGCACTGCGTGACGAAGCTATGCTCCTATTATCGCAATGATATCGCGATCAATCGAACGAGGGGGCAATGAACGGGGGAAAGGGGGAAACAGTGCTAGTGGCGCAAATAAATGTATCTGCCGGCCGGCAGGCGGATAAATACGCAAATAATACGAAACTACAAAAATCAAAACCCGCCAGCTACTCTGATACCGTGCATCGAGTGGTAGCGTGCTCTACATATTTAATTAGTTCAGGTAAACTAGGCAAATCAGCGTCTGTATATAAAGTAGTAACTACGTACGAGCACTGTTGGTCTTGTGGTTGTGGCCATGCCTTCCAATCCTAAGGTTGTGGGTTCGAATCCAGTCGTGCACCAATAGATTTTTCTAAACAAAAAATGTATGTGGCGTATACCAGTACTCTCAAACCCCACTGGTTCGAAATAACTAGTGACACGATAAGAAGAAGAAGAAGAAACAGGACTACGTAACATTGGTCTGGTTGGTCTAAAATAGTAAAGATAAATACTTATTAAAAATACTCTTCACTCTACACTCTGAATCACAAACTGTAGGTACTCGTAGGCATAACGCTGCGGTGTTATTTTATAAATAAAGTAACATATGTATGTGTTTAAAAATATATAAATATTCTATCAGTCATCTAGTCACCATAATACAAGCTATGCTTAGTTTGGGGATAGATTGTGTTGTGTGCATTGTCCAGCAATATTTATTTATTCTTGCATGAAAATAAATGATATTTTACTACTATTTCCAAAATAACACCGCATCGCACAGCGTTATACCTTAAGGCTCCTAGGAGTACAGTTTGTGTTAACAAAATATTGATAAAAATATTGATTGATATATGCCTTACAAACTAGCATACAAGCAATATTTAAGACTTTAATAATACATGACATTTCGGCCAGAACCCTATCCATAAATATCGAGAGACAATCCGTTGGCACCCTCACAATAAATTAATTAAAATTTATATTGCGAGATTCCAAATTAACAACTCTTATCTAAATGCCAATAGCTAGTTCAAGAAACCGCTAGAGAGAAATAAATATTGGTGGACAACCAACACAACTGCATCTAGCCCAGCTAAATGCAGCCCAGCTACACCCAGCCCAGCTACACTTGGCATAGTTTGTACTATGGAAACCAGACGACAGATCAAAATATACATATACTATTTTAAATACATACTACATACTATGATACTAGTGTAGGGCGCCCTGTAGCTAGGTGGGGCGATGATATTCCTAAGGCAGCGGGCAAGGATTGGAGGAGGAGAGCTGAAGATCAAGCTAAATGGCGTGCCACGGGAGAGGCCTATTTCCAGCAGTGGACTGACACGGGCAGATGATGATGATGATGATGACTATGATACTATTAAAACACCCAGATACAAAGCATAAGTACATCGCATAAGTATCGATGTTCATCACACAAATTATTGTTCTAGGAAATCGAACCCTCTGATCAGATAGAAACAGCTTTTTGATGTTTGAAATAAAGTAGAGCAACATTGATGCCGTACCCGTGACCCGCGAGGCCATTATCAAGCCTATAGCTATTTGCCCGAAAAACAAACTCTCGCGGGATGTGCCGGTGGGGGGGAGAGGGGGATGGAGGGGGACAATGCAGCCAACTGCACGTTCGCAGACCCCGGCATTTGCATTCGGGCAGCCAGCTGCAAACGTTGATAAACTTTTAAATAGATAAAAAAAATTTTTGCTTTCATTACTTTTAAACCTTTATTTACAGTTACATTATTACACTTCTCCCAAATAATGGCTTTGCAAGATTACGTAAGTATACAAAAATATTGTTATTGAACATAGGTCTTTGGGTTATAATGTATTCTATCAGTCACCTGGATCTCGTAATTCAAACTATGCTTAGTTTGGGGCTAGATAATTGATGTGTGCATTGTCCACCAATATTTATTACTATTATAGACCTCGCAGAGCATTTCTTAACATCTTAGATCTGTCAAGATCGCCTATGGTAACTATACTACGAGAGCTAAGCCTCAATTATATTATGATGATCGGATAATAATAATAATAAAGCCTTTTTATTTTCCTTGACTAATCATAACAATTAAGTATAACAATTTTACGGTAGGTAATAGTGACGATCTGAGCGTTTCCGAGCTTCGGAAAGCACGTTTAAATGTCGGTCCCGGCTTTTTAAAAGTTGTCAGGTTATGACGCAAGCTTTTTGACGCCCATTAAGCCTATTAGTTGGCCACTTGAGACCCTTCGTTTGTCATTTTATGAAGTAACATAGCACTTCTAAATTCATATTTTTTTTCTTGTGTTATTGCATGTTTTATTCAGTAATCTTAGCGAAATTTTAATAAATAAATCGTGAATTCATAGCTCAAGTATGGATAATTGAATTATAAGTGTATGGTGCAATGTGATTTCAACGACGAGGAATCCCGAGAAAGTTGTAGATGGCCATTCCGTGATGACGTTTAGAGTATACAAATGACGATCGACTATTCGACTAAGACTTTATTATCAAACAATCACTTGACACTGGCAAAATTGTCATCATTATGTCACATGCCATTAAGGAAGAAGAACAGTTGAAGAGAGTAGTTGGGCACTGACTCATACGATAGAGCTGGTGCCAAATATGCCAGTCTCGAAAGGACCTACATATTTGAACCTTTTGGAGTCGAGACCTTGAGCCTGTAGAGAACAGGAGCCCATCGCGTTGTCATTTATTTCACGGCGTATGGTAGAAACATTGCGTGGGTCACGCATGCCGCCAGTGTCATGGGGATGCTGCCATTTAACTGCGATCTGGATCAGTTGAGCTATCTATAGATCGTTTTAAACGACCCTTAGATAGCTCAAACAATGAACGTTTTGCATTATTGTATATTATTTTGTACATTTCTGTAAATCAATGTTTGATACGAAAGTAGTAGAAATAATATCAAACGTGACGTAGCATCGTCAAAAACCTTATAAAAAGTGATTTATGTATATCTAAATACTCTTCATGAATCAGTTAATAAGACTAGCACTGGTACTGATACTAATTGACACGAGACCGAATTACATTACGCTGTCTCATTTTAACAAACAAACAGAAAATAAATACGTGAGTGTCGTGGAACACTCGGTTGGAACGAAGTTCCTATTGTAGTATATTATTATTGATAAACGTATTATATTATTGATAAACAAATACAAATAAATTAATTACTAGCGTCTGAGAGCAATTACATGAAGCGCGGAAATAACTAATGCATTGAAAGAATGGTAGGAAATTTCGTAATTAATATATTTTTTCCAGTTGTGAAATTAAAAATGTTATTGTACTTCATACAATTCATACAATTCGGGTCACCCTATGGATATGGGTCGTGACGGAAATTCGTGACGACAAAATCTTACACTTTTTTTGGCCTAGCCCAAAAGCCTTTGGCATCCGCCAAGTCCGAAATTCGTTCCAAAAAGTTACGTGTCACGGCTGGCTTACTATAAAACAATTTTTTTTTCGATTGTTTTCTCAGATATTGCTATCACGTTGATATTGCTGTCAGTGTTGCTTCTAACGTAGTAACATTAAGGGAGACACTAGATGTAAGTGTCATCCTGTGCTCTCTTCTTTCATGTCATGTAGTAAATAAAAGTGTCGCTATAATTTGACTATCGCGGTTCGCGCCAGGCCGTGGCGGTTCGGTTATGGACGCGTAAAAACCTGGGCTGGCGATCCGAGCGAGCTCGATATGACGGCTCAGCGGCTTTTCCCAACATAGTGCAGTTTACTGCAGAAGTATATTTATTATTATTAGAATATAACAAACATTAATAGTCAATGTACAATCATAACTTAATATTTGCTTAGTTTATACATAAATGTAGTCCAGTCCATCCAACGGTTGCCTGGTAGAGATCGTTATTAGCGACAAGGCCACCTAGTATTGCCTTAAATAAGTTAAATCATTGTTATTTTCCGTGTAGTAGTCAATAAAGAATTATCTATCTAAGTATCTAATATTAGATATATTTTACGCTTGGCAATACCGCCGTGTCTAAAGACACGGCGGTATTGTATTGCCATTGTATTGTCTTGGGGACGCTGCCCTCTGGCAGAGATCTGGATCGGTTAAGCCATCTATAGATCGTTTTAATCGGTCCTTAGATAGCTCAACTGTTTCACATGTATATTTTATTGTTGCATATTACTCTGAACATTTCTGTAATTAATTTCTCTAAACCAAATACCAATCTAAACCAAGCATCCAACAATTATAAAAATATATTTAATAATTTGTTGGTTGTTGTTTGGACAAACATTGGTACCCTAGGATTACAACTAAGTACAACTAGGATACCTACCTAGATTACCTAGGTACGTACCTAGGCAGATTTAATTGTGGCAAATTGTTGTTAGCCACAAGAATTAAAATAAATAAATAAATATTATATAGTAGCCCGCGGATTTTCCTGTGTGGTATATCGATAATAAGAAGCCTATTTTGTTAATCAACGTCCACATCTTACCTATACCTAATACATATATCAGTCATGGTTCCAATAACACAAGCTCTGCTTACTTTTGGGCCGACATTATTTATTTTATTTATACAAATTTTTATTTAAATATGTTCACCTATTATTGCGGGTTTCTTCTAATCGTGTCGTACCGGCATGATTTGTTTATTGAGTAATTCCGTCACAAAGGAACGGCCGGCAGTGTGTGAACAGGAAGCGCAAAATGATTCGACCAATGAACGCGCGTGATTTTATTTTGCTTATTACCAAGATCAGTGGGGCGGTTATGGAACTTTGATACTATCAAAAAATTGATACTAATAGCTTTCAGTTACTATTGATGGATTGGTATTACGGATGCGATTTCTATCGGCTTCTATCGCTAGTTACAATGTGAAGTTGGTGTCAAACTATGCATAACTCGACGAATTTACAAAGTGTGATTGTGGTAGGAACCGTGTTTAGCGTACTAAGCATTTAAATACATCGTATATGATTGATTGAAATAATGCCTATTGCTAATCGAAATTGCTAGACATTGATGCCGATTGCTAATCGAAACTGATAGACATTGATTGTATCAAGAGTTCCATAATCGCCCTACAGATCATCATATTGCGACTACTGTACGGCTCGTTCTTTTTTAACTAATATTATCACTGTAGTGTATTTGTTCATATTCTAGTAAAATGTAATTTTTGAGGTATTTAGTATATTTGGCCTACTGCATGAATTTAACTGTGATTACCTACCTAGTTGAAAACAAAAGAATAAAATCAAAGTTCTAAATGAAAACATGATAGTTCACTCTAGTTTAAAAGTAAAAATATATCAATAGGTACTGGATATAATGTTTTAACAGATAGGTATAGGTACAAAGTATATCTGTCTGAATCTGTTGGCATCATCTATATCTATATATCCTTATTCTACTGTACGTGTGTATGTCACTGAACTCCTCCTAAACGGCTGAACCGATTTGAATGAATGTGTTTGTGTGTTAAAATGGATTCGAGAATGGTTTAGATTCACAATTAGATAACTTTTTTTTAAAAACGTGCGGACGAAATCGCTAACGGGACAGCAAGTATATATACATTTTGATAAACACGGGCTTTACTCACGTATTATTTTGTCGATGGAGGCACCGACATTGTTTCAATTCATCTAGAGAATCTTCATCAGGGTGAGTTTGATCCGCGATCCGCTCGTTGCCGCTCGAGTTCACGGTTTGCAATGTTCGCACAAGCTCGTGTTTATCAAAATGACATGTTTAACAACTCACGAAAGTTTTGAAATCAAGTATATATATATCCCTATTTCCCTTGGCCATGGCATCACGCGTGAACGGCTAGACCGATTTCGCTAATTCTTTTTTGTCCGGAGAAGGTTCTAATGAAAGAAAAAATTAAGAAATTTGCGTGGAAAATTAGAAAATTTAAGAAAAGTTAACGATGATATTCGCTTTTCTTTAATGTAATGTAACCTTATGGCGTTTGGCTATAACTGTCAGTCGTTTGACAGTTGTAGATTATACCAATTCGAATTTAATATTCATATTTAAGACAGGACAACGTCTGTCGGGTCAGCTAGAACATAATAAATAAATAATCTCGGACATTTCACACAGCATCATCTGGCCCCAAAATAAGCAAAATAAGCTTGTGTTGCCACATGCATGACCGATATACTATTTATATACCTACATATTTACATATTTATAAGAACATAGAATACAATATTATATATAGAACCGAGACAAATACTTACAGATCCTACAAACATTTGTCCCGCGTCGGGAATCGAACCCGCAACCTTCTGAGTCTCCGCCGGACCTTAGCACACTGAGCCACAGAGGTCGTCAATAAATACATGACATCAGTCTAGGTCTAAGTATAATATTATAGTAGGTGCTAATAATGTTGTGTGCATATTTATTATTAAAACATTAGATATATTCGTCCAACAAGTCGTGTCCCACTCCACAATCTACATTCAATAAAGCAACACAAACATCCATAAATCTGGTTTTACGTACGTTGTCCCAAATTATGCCATCAAATGGCAACTCCGGATAACGCTTCGACACCCGTTTCTACAATTTCCATACAAATCGGTTCGCCACGGGGCGTACTAACTGTCATTGAGTCTCTGGCCACGGTCGCCTCGTCTCCGTCCCCAGTCACACTTCATAAACTCCGATTTTAATATTTAGGGGTTGAATTCAATTATAAAACGATGTTTATATCAATTCGAGTCAAGAGTAAACATGAATAATATAACTTAAAAAAAATAATATCAATATGATTATGTATAAAAAAAAACAATATCAATATGTTTAATATCCTTAAAAACCAGCTGAAATTATAATTTTGTTACTTCTTCTTCGTCTTCTTTGTTAATGGCCTGTGACATACTAATGTCAATTCTGCCAATGTCAAGTGTTTATAGTTTATAGTCAGTTTGTTTGTTATTAGTCTTAGTCGGTGGTCAATTCAGTTTGTTTGTTATTAGAGTCTTAGTCGATGGTCTATTGTCAATTCTAGAAGTCACGCGGAATGGCGTCTAGAATTTTCTTGGGATTCCTCGTCGTTCAAATCACATTGCACCACAATACACATATAATTCAATTATCCATGCTCGTCCTGTAGTCACAATTTATTCATTAAAATTCCGGCAAGTTTACTGAATAAAACATGTAAAATATATTAAATTAGCAGAGCTATGTTACTCCATGAAGTGACAGACGAATAATCTAAATTTTGTTAATTATATAAAATATAAATAAAATGACAACAAAATTGTATATTCTGTTGAATGACATAACCGCGTGAGACGCAGAGTGTGTTACAGGAAATGCAAAAAGCAGATTATATAAAGAAGTTTTCATAGTTTTTGTAAAAGTACCTTTGTTAATAATTATTTAACTAACAACCTAACTATCTTATCTAATTTGTTTATTTTATTTTTACACCTATTTATATTTATGATATGGTCGATATGGCTCAAATCACTCAAAACTTGAAGTTTTTCATAAATAAATTCGATAATGAAATCACGATCATTAACAACAATAAAACTTAATTAGAAAGATAACAGATAAAACCAGAGTCTCAAAATATTTAGAACAGAGACTAAACGAATGGATAATAAAATCAATTCTTATCTGATCTTCGGCGTGCCTATAACATCAAGACTGCAATCTCATTCCCCGTCAGATTCTCGTAACTCCAGGAGTTGTTCAAAAACTCCTTATGCGACACCCCAGTTGATTTCGTTCCGACCATAAGCAGCGTGCACACTGCCAATAACTGCAGTCGTAGACCACGAAGATAGAAAGATGCGGTATAAATACAATGGTCCTTCTTCCTCTTATCGTGTCACAAGTAATTTCAAACCAGTGTGGTGAGAGGATTGAAGTGTGCCTCAGAGGCTCTTTTCGTGCACTTGTCTTCAAAATGTTAAGGTTCTACAACATGCTGGTTTTCACACGATGCTTTCTTTCATCGTTTGAGACTTGGGGCGATTGTGGAATTCTGATACTATCAAAACTTAAATACTAATCGCTTTCAGTTACTATTGATGAATTGGTATTACGGAAGGTTGATTTTGATTATCATACATGCTTTCATATGAATAGAAACCTCAGACCAAATAAGTATTAAGACGGAGCCCTGCGATCAACCATAATAAATAAATTCTGTGACAATTTTTTGTCACAGAATATTTTATTGTTTTTTTTTGCAAGATGTTTTCTAGACGATGACATGGAAGAATACTTAATAGTACAAGTATGTATGGATAAACTAAGAAGAAAGAGCACAGTTTGGTTGGATATGTGTGCGTGGGTGCGTGTATTTACATAGAGGAACATGGTTTTGAGGCTTCACTTAGGTAATTCACGGCCCTCTTGTCTAAATATTTATTTATTCTGAGATAGAAACCGAACGTACGTAATAGTAATCCATCTTGTCAAAACTGGTTCCAATTGCAATCAAACGAATGATTGAAATTATGCCGATTGTGATAGACATTGGTTGTGTCAAAAGTTCCTTAATCGCCATACAAATATATAGGCGCACATTTATTTTTTTAAAAGTAAAATCCATTGGTGCACGTCCGGATTGGAAAACACAACCTTGTATAGAAAGCTAAAGCAGATAGGTCTTATTATTATGTTCATAATATTGCAAAAGACAGCGATATTTAATATCTCTTCTCGACTTCATGGTTTGAGATAAGGTGCTAGCTGCGGAGACGAGATTCTATCTCCACCTTATTGCTATGTAAATAACCTCCATTGAGACGCAGATCGAGATACGCCGCCGATGTGGCATCGGCTTTATGTGCTCTCATTATTGTCCTCTGAGGCCATAAACCATTGACGTGCTGTCTCTATAGTGTAAACATTTTAAGTAAGTCGTTTAACTTCACATGTGTGGGACTTGTAAGTAGATCACAACATGGGAAATTAATCGCTCTGTTGCAAAACATTTCGATTATCAGATATTTTTTTTTTTTTTATTATGAGCCTTATAGAGTCGAAACCGGCTAAGCCCATAGGGAACAAGAGCCCACGGCGTTTTCAAAATTATATGGTAGAAATTTGGCATTGCACGACCCAAGAGCTGGCTCCTATCTGGCTCAGCGTATTAGCATTGCCATTCAACGTGGCAATGCCACCATTGTCTTGGGAGTGCTGCCCACTGGCAGTGAGCTGGATCAGTTGAGCTATCTATAGATCGTTTTAAACGGTCCTTAGAAATCTGAACTGGTTTACATGTATTTTATATTATTGTATATTATTCTGTACATTTCTGTCAATAAATATTTTTTATTTTTAAAAACACTGTTGAAATATTACAGTATTTTATTAATTCATTTTGTCGAGAAAAGCTGCTTAGCACAATCATCGTGACCATGAGTTTAAAAATATTAGGTTTAAAATTTAAAACTTGTAAGTCCATGTTTATCGGTCCGAAATTGTAAATAGCAGATCTTGTTACTTACTTTACGTACATTGTAAAAACGTCCTTCATTCATTCACTAGCTTTATCTCTCAATCAGATTCAAAGATAAAACCGTATCATTTGCTTAAAATACCCCATAAAATTAAGCAACGCAACAATAACCCAATAGTGCAGTAAAAAATTCTACAATACGCAGTATTTTTTCCCGTCCGCATTATGGGATGATCCGTCATTGTGCCCGTGGCACACAGATGGCGCTGATAAGTGGGCGCATCGCTTTATTAAAATAATACGACCATCGTACTTTGACCTTTCAAAACAAACCGCTGCATCAAACCCATCAAACGTGCTTAGTTTTTAGAAGGGGATGAGAGCTCATGTTATGTTGGACATGTTTGTATGTAACAAGACTATCAGACGCTGCAATCTGGGATTCATTCAGGAGATGTGCACTGATTCGGGATACTTAATACCTTCCCACGACTGTGGGCACACGCGCACGAAATTGTAATTCGTGGGAAGTACCTGTAGCTCTTTGAACTATCCCTAATATTGCTGATTAGTGTCATGTTTTGTCATGTTTGATTACTTTACAGTGACTCAACCATCTCTTTGTAAATAAATATATATAAAATAGATAAATATTGGTGGACAATGCACCCATGATGATTGTTGAATACATACTTATGATACTTTATAACACCCAGACATAGAAATAAAAATCTTTGCTCACAACACAAATGTTTGTCCTGGGAGGGAATCGAACCATCAACCAACAACGCAGTGGACAGAGCTACTACCAACTGATCTGAGTGGCCAGCCAAAAACACAAAATATTACGTCACGTTTGTGTATTTTGACATTAGAAATTGACATATATGTATTTAAAATCATAATCATATATCATTTCATATGTATTAGATACTTACATTTTACAACGTTTTCAAAGGGTAAAAACGATTAAAATAATAAAAAAAAGGTTTCTATTTGAGTTCAAAGAATGTCTTCATGACCTCATCCCTCAAAATGTTTATACGCGACGAAGATAATTTTAAAATGAAGGCCATTACTGCGTATTATGTCAGTAATCCCATGTAGGTACTGTAACGGGGTCTCTTCGGACATTTATTAAAAGTTACAGGGGTTGTAGGGTAGCCGCATGAGGCCTAATTAAGCCTCTTTTTACAAAAAGCGATGCTTTGGAGGGTCTCCTTTTTACCCTTCTGACTCCTTAATGAGCTGCCGGCCACCTAGTGTGGATTTTACAGGACCTTTGTTTTGATAATGCGGTAAGTGCTACCCGAAATTTTTGCAGTAATTATGTGCGGGGAAGGAAGCGGTCTCAATGTCTGTGACTTTACAGGCAGAAGACTGCTTTAAAAACAAAATGTGGCTCTTTATTGTAAATAAATAAATATACGTAGTGGACAATTCACACAAAATCATCTAGTCTCAAACTAAACACAGCTTGTAAGCATAGCCTGTACCAGATAACTGATAGAATACTTATATATTTTTAAATACATACATAAGATACTTTTTAACACCCAAACACAGAAAAAACACCGATCACAAATGTATGTTCTGGGAGGAAATCGAGCCCTCAACCTGCAGCGCAGAAGGCAGAGTTACTACCTGAGCTGACAGGCCAGTCAATGTGAGAGTTTACGAGTAAAATTGAGATGCATTTTGGTAATGACGGGTTTCATTCGCGTATTATTTTAATGTAGGCAGAATGTTTCGATTCATCTAGAGAATCTTCACCTAGGGGGTGAGTAGAATCCGCGGTTAGCTCGTGTTTGAAATTCGCCTACAATGTTTTTGAAAGGGGAAAAAACAGATAAAATTTAACTGAAGATCATTGCTTTACAAACAGATTTATGGTTAAATATGTTTCTTTTACAAATACAAAATAAAAATGTTTTTTTAATGTAAGTAACAGTTTAAGAGTAAGTATTTCATAAGGATTGAGATCATTTTAGTAGAAGTATACATGTGTTAGATGGTATCTCTCTTCCATATCTTATGTTAGGTACAGTTACAGTTTAGGTACGTATTCATTTACAAACTACAATGTAGATACGTATGCTTATTGCCTTTAAACAGATATGAAATTAAAATATATATATAAAATAACATGTGGGTAGGTATTGCATTATGAGCAACACTACAAAAAGAAAATAAGAAAATAAGAAATTTAAGCCTTGGTGCGGCGGTCTTATCGTGGTTACAATTTCTACCACACAACCGTTCTATGGCATCAAGGAATAATTAGGTAACTAGGTCAGGTGCAACGAGCGAACATATTTAATAATATTATAAATACCCACTTATTGAGAATAAAACTAAATAAATTATTTTCTGATTCTTAGCTGAGATTGCCGAAAGTCTCAATTTGGAGGGCTATTAGAGATGAAAGTAATCGTGATATTACGAATCCGTTTATAAAAATTCAGTGTTATTTGACAAGTAACGAAGCGCACAGAAGCGTACAGAAGCGTGAGCTTTGCGTTTTCGTCTCCGAATTTTTGCCAAAATGTTAGGGTCAAAGCAATAAAAATAGTGCGGTAAAAATATGTCACCAGACAGAAAAACTAATTAATCAGAGACCAAATATTTAATAGGTAGATCTGCCAATATATAATAATGATTTAGGCCTATCACGCACTATCGAATTAATCCGCTCTATTCTATGTATATTCTGAGGAATATAATTTTCTGATTTCTGATTCCATGTTCCACAGAATAGCAAAAAAATTCACCGTGTAATAATTCGCAGTGCGCGCTAGGCCTTAGACCAAAAAGTAATTCGACACGTGTTTCGCCTCTCCACAAGGCATCCCCATTTGATCTAGCTTATTAGAATAGATTGACGGGATAGAACTAGATACTGCTCTACCTATTCAATATTTTGAGTTACACACGCAATAGTTTTTGAGTTTGAGTTTACACACAATATATTGAGTCACGCGTAAATCAATTATATATCATAGTTAGTAACTTAAATGGTCCCTGCACCAACTCACCTAAAATCACCATGACAAATTCGCAGCTAGCCAATAAATCAATGGGTCAATGATGCAACTCATCTTAATATTATCTGGACAGCTTCGTACCTTGTCAATAACGTCGTCTGTATATAACCTTTATGCTGAGACCATATCATTCGAAAGAAATACGACCTTGGTAGACCAAACCTCCGTCCGCCACACATAAACCCTTGTAACTAAACACCGTCCTTTACGGCGCTGCGCAAACGTAGTCACTTTCTGTTGCCAACACGGCACACCATCACAGGGAACCGTAGTTGATGTGTCCTGTGACGGTGATCGGACACAGTCGCCCGTTGCTACTACTGGTCACTGGTACAATTCGTTGCTTGTACAATTACAATATAATTCGTTTGCGCAGCTCAGTACAATTGTAAGGAATTTCGTTAATGTTGCTTGTGTCTTCAATTGACGACTTTTTCTAGTTACCGACACTGAACACTTTTCGATCGTCAATGAGTAAGTGTAAAGAGGGAGCAACTGGACACAAAAAAATTATACGTATGCGAAGGGAGTGGATGATTTCATACTGGTTCTAAATCAAATATTTATCGGTAGCTTGTATCTGACACAAAACACAAAAATGTCCTCGTTTGCGCCCTGCCTAAATGTTTTTCACTTTTCGGAAAAAAATATCGTGGACAGTCGCTTCACCTCACCTAGGCTATATCAATGTCCCTCGCAGCTTCAAAGTGCTCTCTGTTTAACATAGGGTCTTTAATTGCGACAGCCTAAAGCCTTAGCCGGTCGAACAAGGATTAACTTGAGCTCATCTTATAATTAGTCGTTTCGTGATTAGCGATAGATTATGGAAGGGTGCGGGAATATATTGAAGTAGAGCTCATTATAACGAACCCTCAAATTTTCTTATTCTTTTTTAAATACCTGCAACTTCAGCAAAAATATTTATTTTTTTATAACTAAACTTTTTGATCTTTCTATATTAGCGCTCATTAGTTTTCTCTCGCCTATTTATGTGTAGATAGATAACATTGATAAACCAAAATAACTCCACAGCTATTTATTTCCACTTCAGCCACTCATTTTTATTTTCAGATAGTCTCTTGTTTCAAAATTAATGGAAGTAGCAGGACTAATTTGGTATTGATATAGAATGTGGCTTAGGAACGGACATAGGCTACTTTTTATGTATGTACTATGCGTGCGAGGCCACGGGCAGAAGCTAGTCTTTTATACAACCGAGCCGCCAAATAGTAAGTGGTTACTGTAGGGGCGCTTGCGATACCAGAGGTAGCAAATGACCCTATGATCGGCAACTACGTCTATACATAGTTATTCTGTCTATTCGCCCAGTAATTTCACTTGCTCCAGTGCCCTTTAAACCTAAACACAGTAATGCTTGCACAATACTATTTGGAGACAGAATATCTAGCATTGTTTTGGTTCCTACTACTGGACTCTTGCTTCCACTAGGTGATATACATCTAAGATACCATACCTCAGAACTTCGATTACTTATGCCTTGTTTATATATCTCTTCACATAGTCATTTGCGTTGGTCGTAGAGTTAGATTGAAGGCATTTTGTAAGGAGGGGTGGGTATCAAACGTCTTACCCCCTCCACCGAGTGAATGTGGCCAAATTGGACGGCCGGAAGCCGAGAGCCGCCCGCGACTTGACCGGAACTACGCGCCGCCCGCCCACGACCTTACCCGCCTTGTGGTATGTGTCCATTGCTTTACAAATATTATAAATATTTAAGTATAAAATGAGTTGCCGAGCGCTGGAGTGAAAGCGTTTGACGAAGCAACAAGTCTGCAGAGAAACTCTATGGCTCGTTACGAGTGATGCTGTTTTGCGGTGTTGGTGTTTCTTCGTTACAGTGCGGAGCGAGTCCATTGTTCCTGAGGATGCCCGTAGAAAGACGAAATACGTGTCGTATTTCTTTTGTGTCTAACTCATTGGAACCGATTGGGAAAATGAGAACAATTTGTTAATTTGAATTAACCCTCTACCACACTCAGTTACAAATGTTACATAAGTCGCTCCTTAGTATAAATTTGACAAAGACAATCTATACAAAGGAGCGACTTTAGAAACCATTAACGACTCTGTGTTTGGCTGATTGTCTACTAACGCAGGAACGTAGAAGTCATATAAAGTTCATATCATCAAAAATCCATGATCTTCGTAATAAATATATGTGAAACTTGCTAAGAAGTAAAGTCATTTAACATCTAATATAATAAATCTCAACAGAGTGAATTTTAAATAGGCGCTATGATAAAACCATTTTATAAAATAAAATGATTTTTTATCAGCCTTACTTGATTTCTTTTAGTGGTGGTGTGGGTTTTGCTGTTAGAAATGTTGTTAAGATAATAATACACTCGATAGGAATGAATCCGGGTCCTTAATTTAAGGGTTATTTAATTGTCTATTAAACACTGTTTATTTCATTAAGCGAACATTCTTAGTTTCCGAGATTTATAGGTATTTAAGTGACCCGGATACATTGCTTTCGAGTGTAATAATAATAATACAAAAAGAAAGCAGAGCTTGTGTTATGGGTACCACATGACTGATATAGTACTTATATACATATTTTTTGTTTGTAAATACATACATATTAAACAAAGAAACACCCAGACCCAAGACACATACTTGCAGATGATACAAACATTTGTCCCGCGGCAAGAATCGAACCCGGAACCTTCTGCATCTTAGCCGGGCCTTGGCCCACTACGTCACAGAGGTCATCAATTCAGAGGGTCATCGTCAGAGGCTCTTCGTTTATCATCATTGTCAACAGACGGGATTCCAATATTATATTCGTGGATAAAATAGGGTGCAATGGAAACACACCCTCACCCTTGGGCGAGCGGCAGTTTGCTCAGGTGAAGTAAGCGAGTTTACACGAGACAAGACCCGGCTTATTGGGGTAGGCGCCGCACGTTATGCCATAATCGCATCATTGGCTTCGGAATACCTCGCCAACTAGATCAATACTGATGTCCCTTGCAACCAATAAGTACCTACATATACTTATTTTTATTATGACCACAGAATTTATTAAAATATAGGTAGTACTAGCAACTCTAATTAAAAGACTATTCAAGTGTATCTGAATACCAGGAGTCCATAAAGCATAAGATCTCAAGACGTCTATTCAACTTCTGTGAATGTGCCAGTGAAGTGTCTCTCAACAAACAGACTTCCATGCTCCATATTACATATACACTCAAACAAAGACACCAACATTATTCGACATTGTTCCATGTCGAATAATGTTTGTGTCTTTGTTTGAGTGTATATGTAATATGGAGCCAAGAACCATTTAAACAAAGCTTAGTCGTAGTCTCGTGAGTAAATGCCGTACAATCCCCACATCCATTGCTGAGCGCACGATCCCACCAAATGTATGACCGCGTCATTCCAATGGCCTTTTGTACGCGACTGTACCGGCTATCTTGAGCTATTGACCCTCACGCCCTAAGCCTGATTTATGCGGACCTTGTCATTTTAGTTGCTTTATGACCGGATCAAAATACTGTTACCAACATAGAGATGCAAACGATGGGGATCATTTGAAGAGACCTCAAAGGTTTTCTTTCAGACTTGATCAACGTGGTGGGTATCAAGGATTAAAAAAATCTTATTGAGATCGAAAATAGAGTATATCGTTCATTTACCCTCACATATTAGTATAGTACTATCTAGATGATGTTACCCTGTGAATTAATTTTATCCGCAACACTTGACACGCTCTGGCAACATCAAGCTCAGAAAAAAATGAATTCTCTAATGTACAGTGCGTCCAAGCGCGATCGACACAAAGCGCCTCATCAAACGTCCATCTCCCGAATTTGCGTCTTCGTTTTGCGTCCGAACGAGGCGCAAGCGCCAAAAAGGCCAAGAGTATGTGCTGACCCGATCATTAAATAGATTGATGGCACCTGGGCGCAAGGCTCGAGCGATAAATAGTGGCGATTCGGGTAATCCTCCCGGCGGCCGGTGCCCGACGATGGGCGGCATCCATTCTCTTTATTGCACCGTGCTTTATAGCGACCTAGCAGTGTCGCCTTGACGCGACGCGAGCAGCCTAACGTATTGCCGATGTACGCCTGGGGAGACTCCCTGAACTGCAGCGATTGCCTCGTTTGGTTGCAAGATTTTGGTTTGCAGAAGTAATCCAAGTTGCGCCCAGTCACCAACCTGAGCTCTCATTCTCATACGCATGTAATTGCATTACTGGCCACTGACTAGTAGTAGTCAGTGGCCAGCTTAAGGTCATGGTCTTAAAACTTTTGATAATCCGGGACAGACAGTTAACATGCCCTAAAGCACGGATAGATAAAAGCATTATGCAGCTGTGAGGGAACTCAAAAGTCCACGTCTCTTGTTGGTAGGTGGCCTCTACCTATAGATAGAAATGGATTCTTTCAAAGAAGACATAGACAATCATTTATTTGTTACTCAAGTACACACAAACATTGCTATCACTAGAGGAAATAAAGGTTAAGAAGTGAGGATGTCTCGCCCGACTGAGCATAATATGCATCGCAGCTGGGAGATAGCCAGATGCTGGTATTCTGTCATAACCTTCGGCCAAGAGACACTGAGATATTTGTTAGTTAAATCAGACCTATATTACTAAGTCATTGCATGCATATTCACACCTCTAACCTATCAGAAAATAATAAAACATCTCCACCAATTAACACCCGCACCCAAAGATAAATGATCCACACACACCTCATCCAGCTCAGACATCACCATAGTTGCCCAAACAAAAACCTTATCTTCTTTATGGTTTTAGCAAAAAGGTGGCGTCATGGAAAACAATGGCAAATTAGCGATGACGGGTGGAATGACGAAGATTGCTGGACGGTTATAAATGTCTGACGGAAGACCCTGGCGTCGATCGCGGTGAACTCATTAATATTGTCTGACAACTGTCGTGACTTTGTTATTATAATAAGGTATATTGAAGGGATTTTTCATTTGGCATTATATGAATTACATAGCTTTTATAAATTGATTCGTTTATCTCATGTTATTTCATGTTTTAAGAAGAAATCTTAGCGGAATTTTAATCAATAAATCGTGACTTAAGAAGTCACGAGCACAAGTGTCGACAATTGAATAACAAGTGTATTATGTTGCTTTGTAATTTAAACGACGAGGAATTTTAGAAAATTCTAGACTGACAATCCGCGATGATGTTTAGACGACAAATATGACGATTGACAGCGACTTTGTGTAAAAAAAAATCACTTGACATTAGCAAAATTATCATGAAGACGTATAGGAAGAAAAGAAAGTGTTTTAACTTCAACAAATCCATAAGAAATGAGAAAATGTTGTTTTTATTTGTCACTCAAGCACCCTACTAAAAAGAAACCATTGTATATGCTTTATATAATTATACATCGTATCCTTCTATTCAAATTAGTGGTAGGTATTCTTTTGTTTTTCTGCAACTTGTTGTTCTGTTGTTTTTATTACTTATGAAAATATATTATTTAGATAGTGCTAGTAAACACGTAATCACAGCGCCTGCTAGTCCAGTGACGCGATTGTGGCATAGCTGACTAGTTATACGTAACGAAGTTAATCAACGTTGTGCGCGGTCAGTACTTAGATGGCTGCATTGTCATCTAATTTGAGCACTTTAGTGTTTTGCAGGGCACATTACATATATAAATATTGGACAATGCATACAACACCACCTATCCCCAAAATAAGCATAGCTTTATTATAGTGACCAGATGATTGGTTGAACACATATATATTTTTAAATACATACATATACTACATAATACATATACTTACGCACTGCCCGATTGTTTTAAAGCTATGGTTCCATGACCACTTTTTGTTGACACTTTTTGTCCTGTCGTTAACTGATACTTTATGTTATTTTGAATTTAGGTACGTTTATGTATATATTGGTTTGATTAGTTTATCATATAATGTTGTATTTAATACATTATAATGTATGTATTGTATAGATTTTTGTTAGTATATTGTATATATATATTGTTGTATAGATTTTTGTTAGTTATTATTTTGATTTTTGTTAGTATCGACGTATGTATCTCTTTATTATTCTTGATTTTATTATTTTTTATTTTTATTAGTATGACCTATGTATCAATGTTTAACATGCAATATTTATTTCTTCTTATCCTTATTATTGCTTATTATTTTATTATTTTAGAATAATATTTTATTTCTATTAGTAAACTTTAAATAATTGCACGCCCATAAAGGGTAGATTACATTGAACCTATATAAGTTGTAACATCTTTGTAAACATGTAATGATGCAATAAATATACTTTGACTTTGATCATCACTCTTTTTTTCAGCTACATTAAGTTCAATCCATCCCAAGATTATCTGGCAGAGTTCGCTAAATAGCGATAAGAGCGCCCATTGTACTACCGACTAGCAAAACATTGTTATTTTTTTCTACTAGTCCTATGTATTTATGGTGTGGGATAAAGTATTTTCAATTCTATTCTATTCTACTCTATAACACCCAAACACAGAACAAACACCTTTATCCTGGGAGGGAATGGAACATTCAACCTACAGTGCAGAAGGCAGAGCTACGACCAACTGCGCTGACAGATCAGTCAATCCCGGCTTTTTAAAGATTGACTATGATGATTGATATATGCTTTTGGGCGGCCTACATACACCAGCAACAGAGTTGCCCACTGCCACTGAGCCAAGCTTAACTAACTAAGCACACTTACGCAATTAATTTTAAAAAGTAAAAGTGCTACGTCGCGACCGTAGTGCACCTCTAGCAAGCTTATCTCTAAACCATTAACAAAATTACCAAAACATCCCAAAACCATTTTAAAACCATGCCTACATGAAGAAAAAACGCTTCGCAAAATCACCTCATCAAACGCGACTGACATCCACCACCTAATTAATGACAACTTTTTATTCGATCGCACACGATAACGAGTAGACATCGCACCGCGCCATCTTACGGATGTCTGCTGTCGACTACCGTGTTCGGAAGTATTTGTCTGAAGTTTTTGTTATGCTTTTTGAAAAGCTTTTTTGCGAGTAAGTAGATATATATTTTTTGTAAGCTTTGAGCGGTCAAGTCTAATGATGGAATTCTAGATAAAAATTCAGTGATGATACAATGATACAAAGCGAGAATTATACGCTTGCGAATATTTAAATTAAGATTTAAAAATTATCTTCTTCTTCTTCTTCTTCGTTAATGGCATAATATGTCATAGTAATGACAGTTTTGCCAGTGTCATGTGTTTATATTGTTTATGTCATAATGTTGTATCTTGTCGTCATTTGTAATTTTTATAAAATGGTGCCTTTCATATAAAATAACTACGGATTATTTTTGCTCGAATCACAAAGAAACACAAAACTTTTATTCCAATTATTCACACGAGTCAATAACTCTAGCTCTATTTAAATAAAAACATTAAAATTACTAATAAAACCGGAAACTCGAGAATAATAAATAAAATAGGAGCGCAATGTTTGCTTCGCAAGACGACCAACGATAATCCTCCAAAAAATAACCTTAAGTTATCTACATGGTGTCTTCTTCTTCTTCGTAAATGACATGTGTCATAATAATGTCAATTTTGCCAGTGTCAAGCGATTATTTTGCTCTAGTATAGTAACAAAGTCGTAATCTATCGTGATTTGTCTATTCTAAACGTCATCGCGGAATGACAATCTAAAACTTTCTCTTAACTTATTATTACTTATACACTTATAATTCAATCCATACTTGTGCTATGAAGTCACAATTAATTGATTTAAGTTCCGTTAAGATTACTGAATAACACATGCAATGAAACGAGAAAAATAATTAATTTAGAAGTTACTTTATGAAGTGACAAACGAAGAACCCCTACATGGTGTCAAAAGGCCTAGTGTATTCTAACTTACGAAACGCGTGATGCGTGACACATTAGGCGTGACGTCGCGCTAGGATTTGAAGGATTCTGAGTTTCACATTTCACAATGTACTCGTAATCATAACTTTTCTAAATGAATTTTAATCAATAAATTATGACTTTTAAGCAAAAGTGAAAGCAATTTAGTTAAGAACATTTGCGATTTGTACAACAAAAGATCCAAGAAAATTCTAAACGACCATTCCGCGTTGACGGTTAGAATAAACACATGATGACTTTGTATTACAATTAACGGTATTACAACAAAACAAAGTTACTTATCATTACCAAAATTGCCATCATGACAGATGCCATTATAGGCAGAAAAATCAGAAGAATACCCTTTTCAAGACTTCGAGCCAGAACTAGCGGTTTACTGGAACACATACTGGCTTTGCGTAGCCTGTAGTGTACAAATTGCTAACGAAAAAAGCACTAACACAAAAATCAATGCTCGATATCCAACCCTACACGTGGAACTCTATCAGTCCGGACATGGAGGTTAGATTATTCACAAGCCCAAAAGCGAACGATCGCCGAAACAGCTTTTATGATCCATTCCCTTGTCCAAAAATCCCGATCGCGGTCAAAATAGTAGCAAAAAAGTCAAAATAGTACCAATGCAAGTTTCAAAAGCCGGTACTAGGATACATATTTTATAAGTTAGCTTCGATTGTTCCGACGCGGTTTTATACTTTTTTTTCGCGTATCATACACGGCACTCGTCGATGCTTGCCGACACATGGCCGGACTTTTTTTCTTTTGTTTTAAAATCCAGGGATTGTTTGTACCGACCTTTATGGGTATGCGTGCGACGCGGTAACATGTCTGGAGGTACATTTTTGAACGGTGGTTTCAAGTTTTGCGGAATTTATATCAACTCCAATTTAGCAATACTGTACTGTGAAATATCAGATAAAGTTGTCAAATTTGGTTTGGCTTTGTGATAAAAAAATGGAGCGTTCTATTAGTTAGTAAAATTTACCTAACATAAACGAAGTCTTAAGTACCTTAGAGGTGTTTTTGTTAAATCAGTTCTTAGGTCATTTTGTATTTCGTCACTCTTACGAAACGCATATTATTTATAGTTTAAATATAATTTTGAAATGGAGCCAAATTTCCGGCGTTGGCTTTCAGCGGATTTTACAAAAAGCGCCATAAATTGGCAAATAATCCCCCGCATAACGCAACCTTTGTTTGGCCACACGTGCTTTTAATATCTCGCTACCAACGAAACGCAACAAAAGTCGGATTTAGTCTTTGTGCGCGACCTAAAGTAAACATCGTAAAAACTTCTTCGGAATGCGAATATACATGTTAATAAATATTATCAAAACTGGCTCACAATGCGTACAGATTCAATTGTCAGAGATCGGCCGTGACGAATTTGTCATGCAACTTTAGGTACAATGCTTTGCGCGTGAATGGCGTGTGAGAAGGAAGAACTTCCGGTGCGAGCGCGGGTTTTGTGCCGGATCTCGCCTGGAGCGATATCTTGCCATCGATATCCTACTTCATTGTTGCTTTTTGCTTTTAAATTGATACTCGTATCTACATGCACCATTCATGCATTGGAGAATGCTCATTTTTGAAAAATTGAGAGCAAATACAATACTATAGGTTTTTTTAAGCTTCGGTAATTCGATCACTGGATTTTTAAGCTCTTTTCTTACTAATGAACACAGTAGCAATGTTATCCTTATTCATTTTTTTATTTTTCAAGTTCTAGTTCTACTGAATTCCGATGGATATTTGGTTCGACAATGTATTACCATCATCTTACTTGTAAATTATTTGATATACAAAGCAAAATCACTATACCGTTTATCAAAATACTGTCTGTGTCAGTGACCTCTTCTTCATTTTCTTCTTTTTATTATGGCATCTGACTTGATAACAATTTTTCCAATGTCAAGTGATTTAATATCATCACAAATTAGCAGCCTATCATCGTTTGTCAATTCCAAACGTCATCGCGGAATGACCGTCTAGAACTTTATGGGATTCATCGTCGTTCAAATCACAAAACAATTTAAATAATTATTTACAATTGTTTTAATAAATTCCATCCCGATCACCCAAAACAAACGAAATAACACGAGAAAATTTATTAATTAATGTTTAGGAGCTATGTTACTTCATTAAATGTCAAACGAAGAATGGGCAGTAACCTCTCTCATTGCTTACAGAAACGACACATGACGTCAAAAAAAAGACACATGACGTCAAAAAACGACACATGACATCAAAAAACGACACATGACGTCAACATTTTAATAAAAGAGAAAAACAGTGGCCTGACCGGCACGTAATGCATCCATTGCAACGCCATGTAATCCCTCGTCAATGAAGTCACTTTAATTTTGGAAAGCACTCTTCTATTATTTTTCAATTCACCGATTTCAATCCGATTCTACTAATTACTGCCAAAACTGTTTACGTCATTCAATCGTTTCCATTTAAATGTAAACGTTTCCAAAACAAAGGTCTATATAGAGTTGAAGCTATCTCAAATAAATTTAATGATACAATAATAAGCTAAAATTAAAAGGTTTGCAAATGTTTATTTTAAAAATTCAAAGAGGTCTATTTACACCTATATACCTGTTTGAACATACATCTCGGCAAATGCGACTCAAAAGTATATCTTATAGCCTTCAGAGACCTTGACTCCTTTTTCTGGGTCTGGGTCAAAATGTTCTAGGTTTATCCAATTTCAATCTACATACATCCGAATGTACTTACATTGAAACTCAAACGGGTTTTGTATTTCAACAGGACTTTTACTGGAAAATTGCACAACTATAACGATGATATGATAACACAGCGATAGAGACAGCATTTTCTTTCGGCCACTTTCCAAGAATCTAAGATAATTTCAGATTTTATTTGTAATTATGATGATTTTATTTAAATAAATGTAGAATAGGTAATTGACCCGGGCTTGATGTAATAGGAATAAAAATGTTGTTTCTTTGTGATTTGAGCAAAAATAATCCGTATAGTAATTTATAAGGAGACTCAAATTTTTTTAAATAACAAATGACTAACGTCAACATACGACTTTGGGACGTCTTACTATAATATAAACAATCTAAACACTTGACATTAGCAAAATTGACATTTTTATAACACATGCCATTAACGTCTTCTTCGTTCTCTCTAGATCTCTAGCTGAAGGCTCCATCCATACTAAAAAACATTAACTACTTATGAAAAAATAACGTACTATTTATTTCCTCAATGACCATGAATCGTTAAACTTATAATGAATTTAAAGAAATTCATTAAACGATAATGTAATCTGATCGAATAATACAAGTTGGTTTAGAACGTAAAGTCAGGTGGGTATTTCTAACATCAATAGTTCACTTATCGCCTGTTTCATTGTGACCACAAATATCCCTACTGACAGCTATTGTCACTAACTTTCCATTGCACCTTCCAGACATCTCAATTACAACATTACAACACATTACTCACTCACTTACAACGCTTTGTAAACTTTGACGTTTACTAGAATGAGATAAAAAATACATCAGTCGGTGACACCCCCCGCTGGACGAAGCCTTTGCGGTCGCAAAATGTCTCAATCTAGAGCAAAAAATAAATATTTATAGGTTATTTTTATGCAATGCCGTTCCAGTAAGGTAACCCGCTGCGCATATGAATTTATCTCAGCTCTTTCACCAATCTGTTAATTAAGATTTTCTAAAACAAAAAATAAACAATGCATTTTTTTACTAAAACCTAAAACTGTACTTTTATTGCATTTTGACAATTACAATAAAACATACGCAATTCGCGATTTGCACAAACAAAAAGGTATTCGCAAGTTTGCAATTTCTATTTTTACCCTCAACCCTGGCAATTATGAAGGGGTACACTAAAAGAAAGTCAACGGCAATAAAAATAAACCTTTCGGCAGCAAACGCGCCGCCACCGAAGGGTTACTATTTATTTTTGTTACACGACGACTTAGAATGCGACACGATTCACTTTGAGTTCCATAAAGTTAGGGATCCATCTGAATCCGGACGGGTGAGCATTCCGCAACACTGCAGTTGTAAACTTCGGTAAAAAACTCACAATTGAAAACGCGCTCATAAAGTAATTTGCACAAAATTTGCAAAAGGGTAAAAATTTTGCAATGAACCAAACTTTTATTTCAAACACCCGTTATGTATAGAATTTGCGTTTAAAAAGTACGGTCACCGTTATTCTTTTATCTAGAAAAATTAGTAACTCGTTTACGAGCATTGTTACGAAGAGTCTGTTTGCGAGTCAATCGTTGCTCGATAAAGTTGAGCATTCACATCGTATAATGAAGGTTTTGGGTGGGTTAATCCTGGTAATTAGAGTAGGTAAGTGCCGCCATGAAAAGAAATAAACCGTTTTATAACTGGGACTTCCTTAACCCTACGTAAAGCCTCCCGTAAAACCCATAGGAAGATCGGATCGGCGATATGAGGCGGAAATAAATCGCCATTTAAAATCAATTTGTGTAAAGGGTGTTGGGCAAAGTAGTTCGTAAGTCGGGTCAGTGCGGGCGCTCCGGTCACGCTTGCGAGCCAATTGCCTTGACTGACCTCTTTTGTTGCTTACATTGTTACTATCGCACGAGAATCAAAAGGTGCTGCTTATGGCAGCTTCTGCTAACTTTATTGTGAAGTGAATGTGGGTAATCTATTTTTATAAATTAATCCACATAATATATTGTTACTCATGAGTTAGAACTGATTTATTACAAGCACTGGTAAAAGCCTACAATAGCAGGATAAAATTTGGCTGGTCTTGGGTATTTTTATAAAGCAAGCTGCATCAAATAGTTTTATGAATTCTTTATTGTACACAAAACATTTTATATAATATCGAAATTAAGCAATTATGGCATGTGAGCTTAACCCCAATAAGTGTTTTCCACCAAATCTTGGGATAAGGAGATGTTAAAAACTAATGGTGGGTATGAAGCGTAAAAATTAGTGAAATGAGAAAGAGTAAATTCAGAAATTCAACAACATGTGCAAACCGTGAACGCAAGCGGCAACTAGCGAACCGCGGATCAAACTCATCCCGATGAAGTTTCTCTAGATGAATCGACCCATTCATTGAAATATGGTTTATACATATTTTTATATTTATACAGGTAAAACCCGTGTTTATAAAAATGTATAAGTAATAATAATGATAATAATAATAATGCCGGACATTTCACACAGCATCATCTGGCCCCAAAGTAAGCAGAACTTATACATACATATTATACATAGAAACACCCAAGTAACCCCAGTAACTAATCAATCACATTTGCTAAAAGAACTGATAGTATTCGATTACATATTGCATTCGGGATAAATCCGATACAAATCTCTGGCCGCCAATAAAGTCGCGCCTAAGTTTATGTCGCGGAATATCAGTTTTCCGACTTTACCCAATAAAGGGTAACCCCTGATCCGGTAAGTAAACAGAAAAAATATACGGCGGCACCGAACTTACTTACTCGAAAATTATACGAATTAAAAAATAATATGGTGGTTGGTTAAAAATGCTTAAAATGGTTGATTTATTTTTAGACTGAGCTTTATTTTGTTCAATACTAGCTGCTACCCGCAGCTTCGCACGCGTTATACGAGTACCTACATACAATTTAGCTTAAGTCCGTCCCCATGATAAAATCGAATATATATATCTTTATACCAAATTGCATCAAGCCTTTTCCGTACCGTACTGCTTTATAGCCGTGAAAAGGTAACAAACACACAAACAGGCAGACAAACAGACAGACAGACAGAGACACGTATGGGTATGGATATCCTAGCTACGCGAAATTGCAAAATATTTTTTCTAAAATCATAGTTCATAGTAGTTTATTCCATTGACAAATTACATTGTATGCGGAAATATAAATTAAATTAAAAATATAATTAAACATAAAATAATTATTGATAAATTAATAATTATTAAATCAATACCTCACAGAATGAAAATTACCATCAATTAACATAAAATCAACAATAGAGTCAAGAAACAGTAATTTGTAACATGCAAAAAACCAAGAAAGAGTCATCGACGATCTTATTATTGTGTCAATTCATTCTAACCAATGTGGTGAAGGGAATAAGGTGCGCCACGTTATACTTCCTCTTCATTTTGATATACACGGGTTTTACCCACGTATTATTTTCTCGATGGAGGCACCGACACCTTCGATTCATCTAGAGAATCTTCATCAGGGTGAGCCGTTTCCGCTCGAGTTCTTGGTTCGCAGCTAGAAAGTGAAATACTTCTTTCCTGACTCAAAAGTAAAAAATCCGGGTAACGTGGGCCGCGAGCGACGCCGACGTACCGAGTAAATCACGGTAAGCCCCAATACGAGACGCGGAGCGGGTATATACGCGCATAAGCTCCGTAACCCCTTTAAGTTCACCTTCCGATATCCCTGGATGTGTGGAATAAACGGGACGTGCGCTTTTTCGCCTTCCTAGTATGCCACGTAGCGTTTTTGACACGAATTTATACCGGTTTCCTATACAACATACTTTAGTAGCTCAGTATCTGTCAGTTAATTTTTCTATAGGATTGGAAATGACCCTTTCTGATTTTCATAGAGAACTAAAATACAAATAAATAAATAATATTTCACACAGCATCATCTGGCCCAAAAGTAAGCTGAACTTGTGTTATGAGTACGTAAGTACAATTGTAGGTATACTTTCTTAAATACATACATATTATACATAGAAACACCCAGACCGGAGACAAATACTTGCAGATCATTCAAATATTAGTGTCGCGGGAAGTCGATCCCGCCACCTTCGACCTCTCAGCCGGGCCTTGGTCCACTGTGCCACAGTTGTCGTCATTACATGTATTTTTAAATGCATTTAAATGTATTTTACTTTAAAATTTATAAAATATTTTCACGACTGAAGTTCCTGACCTCGGTAGACAACTCCTGAGATCTTCAGTTACTCAGTCTGAAGACATCTTTGGGGATGCCAGAGCGTTGGTTTGTGCAAAATATGTTTTTCGTGCACAAACACATATTAGGCACAAACCCACGCTTTCCACGGTAATTAGTATGCCACGAATGACAGGTTGCAAGTTCATCACTGCTTATATAAATACTTACCAATGACAAACACCTGAGATTTCTTAGGTTTTAGCCGTTTGAGAGCATTGCGCACATCAATTTTTCGAAAGGAAAAATCCATTGATGCCCGATCAGGTCCGACGGTCTTATTGGATTGGAAGAAATTGGTACTACAATTACACCACCAGTGTTTCATCATTTATTTTTTTAATTAGACAAAGAAAAATGAGTTCAAGGGCAACAGGAGTTAACCATAAAAATCTTTAAAAATAGCCGTCTCGTAGGTCCATAATATATTTTACGTCTATACATTTGATATGACCGTGTTGCCCAGTTGGACTCTTATCGACAAAACGACACTTGCGAAAGTTGAGCACCAAGTATAACTGACAAAGAAACACAATCATTAATCAACTTTAAACTCAAGTTTGGCTGTACACGAGCAAAACACGTAATTTATCATCAGGTCCTTAAATAGCCCATAAATGCCCACAATCTCTTTATAAGGAGCGTAAAATTCCAATATCTCAACAATTATGTTCACACGATTCCAGTGAACTGACAAAAGTGTGTATAAATCAAAGTTGAACGTTCGAGGTGCCAGAAACTATTGTGGGTGCTTTGAATGGCGTGTGGTGGTGATTGCCCTTTGGGAAGATCTGCTTCTGGTTCTAGACAAACGACCATCTGAATGAATCGATGACTAAATTATACTTAACTTTATTAATATATTTCATTCAGGCATATTTAGGTTTATTTATGTCTAATTAAATACCTATTATTATAATGTAAACTAATCTATTTCTTAAATAACTATCTGGATAATTTATTGGAAAAAAAAATCTCTGTCGCAATTGTCACCAGATGAATACGTGCGTCACCAGATGAATAGAACTTTGATACTATCAAAACATTGATACTTTCAGTTACTATTAATGAATTGGTATCACGGATTGCTGCGATTTTTATCGGCTTCTATCGCTAGTTACAATGTGAAGTTGATGTCAAACTATAACTCGACCAATTTACAAAGTACGATTGTGGTGGAAACCGTGTTTAGCGTAATAAACATTTAAATACATCGTATATGATTGATTGAAATAATGCCTATTGCTAACAGAAATTGATAGACATTGATGCCGATTGCTAATCGAAATTGATAGACATTGATTGTATTAAGAGTTCCATAATCTCCCTATAGAACACTGGCAGCATTGTCACGTTGCATGTCAATGCTTATTGAAATTGAATGGAAGTAAAAGCCTGGATTTCGGTTACACATGGTCTTTATCAGTCTCCGCTAGGTTTATTGTTTATTGTATTGTTTTATGTGCCCCTGAACTCCATGGACCTAATGTCTTGATGGGCTCCTCCCCAAACGGCTCATATATAAAACGTATATCTTGTGTCTTTTGTCTTTTTTCCAGCTTCAAGTGTAATAACCCCGAAAAGAGGTTTTAAAAATATAGCGAAACACCAGTCTACTATATTGTGCATATATTGTATATCTTTCGATTTCGGTTTTTGTTCGTGTCGCCACGGGGTTATACGAATCACAAACGCTAACACTGTACAATTCTTACGCTAACCTTCGGATTGGCGTTTGTCTAAAGTATTTTTAGTGAGTTGGAACTTCTTGTGTCTATAGAGGCCCTGGCATTCTATTCAAAGTGGCCAAACATGTGGATTAGCATGGGCAGTTACCCAGTTGGGTAACTCTACTCAATAGAGCACATAAAAAAGCCGTGAGCCCCGTTCACACACGTTCAACAGCGAGCATTACGAACGAACCTCCTATTTATTTATATATCGATTATCTTCACATCGATGATGTGGTACAAAGTGCTGCACCGATTTCCATCATCTGCTGAACTGCGCTTTACTTTTTTAACTCTCCCTTCTAGGACAAATATTTGTGTGATGAACATAATTATTCTGTGTCTGGGTGTTATAAAGTATCATACGTATGTATTTAAAAATATATAATTATTCTATAAGCCATCTGGTTTTCATAGTAGTCTGTGCTTAGTTTGGGGTTAGATGATGTTGTGTGAATTGTCCATTGATATTTATTTATTAATTTATAAAAAAGGACACTCAATACAAGTATACACTGCACACTCAAAATACACAATATAAATGAATAATAAACCTAGTGTTTCATTAATTATCATCACACCAAATAAAATTAGCAAGGCAGCTAAATATAGAAAATATAATTGAAAACTAAGTAAGTAGGTAAGTAGTAATACGATAAACAAAGGTAGGATTTTCACGTTCGTCAACATCATTGGCCTTAGTTCCTCTGTTGAAGATGATTTAGGTGGCGTCGGTCAAGTTACAGAGCAGTTATTTGGAATTAAAAACATTCGTTCATGGATCCACTCCAGCAAGCTGAGTTTTCAGTTCACGTTCAAACTCACAATAACAATGTGGAAACGTGCATTTTTATCTAGAATTCTTAACTTCGAATTTGGAACTTTTTAATTATTTTATGAATTTATAAACGTAAATTATTTCACATTCTTCAGTATATCAAAAGAAATAAGCTTAAATATACTTTTATTCTTACCTCTTGTCTGCCAAAAATAAGCGATCTTTAGTGAAATTGAAATATGCACTAAAATAAACAACATAACCCACTGTAGTGCAGTTTAATTTCTGGGTAATACTCATTAAAAAAAACTTGTTATTATTACAAAAAACTAAAAATCTATATATAAATAAAAGGCGATGTGTGTATATATGTATATTCCCTATTAACTCCGAAACGGCTAGACCGATTTCGAAGAATTTTTTAGGAAATATTCAGATTGGCCTAGCGGTGATCCGGAAGGGATCGGATCAACAGAACTTGGGAACGGCGTGCGAAGCCGCGGGCAGAAGCTACTAATCTATATAGATATGTTAAGGAGACCTCTACTCACTGGCTGACAAAATCTTCGCGAAATCTCCAAACCCACAAGAGTTACTGATACTTATGAAATTAGGCACGAGAATTTTTTGAGGGGTGTAGGCGCTCGATAAGAACGGATTTCCCAAAAATCAACACCTAAGAGGGTGAAAAAGGGTTAAAACGTTTGTATGAAAAATCGTATTCCTTGAACTTAAAACTAGGTGTACAAAAGTACGTAACCATACGTTTGAAACTAACTCCAACATCATATTCGTGATAAAAACCTCATTCATCTAAAAAGGTTTTTATACCTATTCACATCTCTTTCGGCTGCAGTTGAAATGACAAGGACAGACTACTTTTAACTTTTAATTAACAAGCAGAGCACTAGTTTTTCTGAAAAGCACTGATTAGCACTGGCTTTATTTTAAACACGATTAAAGTTTGTCTGGATAAAAAATCTCTTGTGATAAGAACATATCGCATCCAGCACAGACTGGTTTACTGTTATCACATGACCAGTTTAAATTGAACCGTATCTTTATACTAAAATAGGTGAACTGATACTTAGTTTATGGGTTTTTGTAGACTGTTTGTCTACAAAAATTCATCTTCATTAAAGTCATCTCAATTAAAGGAGGGTCATGGATCATTGCAATTTCAATCTTATACGAATGACATAAATGTCACATCAGCACTCTACTCCTAGAAAGACAACTATTATTGACTACCTTCTCAACTCAGTTGGTAGTAGCTCTTTCTTCTGTGCTGTAGGTTGTGAGATCGATTCTCTGCCAGGACAAACATTTGTGTGATGAACACAGATATTGATTGATTAACACTTTTTTGTACACAAAATAACACACAAAAAATAATATAAATAAAATTGTACAATGGGCCGCCTTATCGCTAAAATCACTCTCCTCCAGGAAACATTTGATGTTCTGTGTCTGGGCGTTATAAAGTACCACAAGTATGTATTTAAATATATATAATTATTGTATCAATCATCTGTATCCCATAGTTCAATCTGAGCTTAGTTTTTTGATGATTTATTGATTCTCTTTCAATATTTATTTATTTATTAATTATTTTGCTGCTTGAACTGCCATTGTAGAGGATAGGTAGGAAATGATAACACCGTATCCTGATTTATAGCAGTATACATTCAGGCACGACGCTTACAGACACAATAATCGAATCAAAACATTATTTTTTCAATAAAATCACAAGGACCACTTTGAATTGTCTTCTTACATTCTAGTGAACCTAATTGCCGATTCCTCCTAACCCCAGTTCAAGAAGAATCCGGCAAGAAACTCGTCTGGTCTTCACACTTTTTTGTATGATCCTTGCCAATTTTGTTACGGATGCGGGGTCGAGTTGGAGCTGATTCATCCCAAACTTTTTTGTCACAAGTATAAAACATTCTCTACTTAATATAACGCCACGGTATACATAATAATTTCAAAGATACAACAACCGTTACAAGTTATCAGCTATAATAATATAAATGGTCTTCATCAAACATACCTACTAGCATCTGTACTGAACCCTCAGGAAGCAGGGGTCCTCAAAGGCGCTATTTGCACACAAGGTGCCCCGCGGTGTTATTTTTTACAAATCAATGAACCGGACTACTATTTTGACAAAAAGCGACGACATGCCTCTAAGTGGATTATACCTCCGCATTGAAGTGATTTCACGTCACATTTATCCCTCTATTGTTTACGTCTACCTATACATACAATACATAGTTACGTAGGTGTTGTCCCAATGAATAGTTGAGACCTTTTTATCGTAAGCTTTTAAAAAGTGAGACAAAATGGACATCTGTCGTTGCTTTGTGGATTCAGAGACCAAAAATTTTTATCTGTTGAGATCAGAGCACAAAAAGAGCAACTTTAAAAGTTTTGGATGTTTGGATTACGGATATCAGTCCCTACTTGTTTTCTACGTTTCGGGTTACAATGGTTTTGCAACAAGAGACGCTAATAAATGCAGCGTGAGTCGGATTCACTACTTATTTAATAACATGTGTCAATAATAACAATTTTGCCTGTGTAAAGTATTTACTTTGTTTAAAGTATGATGTCGAATTCTTCGTTTGTCATTTCATGAAGTAACATAGCTCTGCTAATTTAATATTTTTTACTCGTTTTATTGCATGTTTTATTCAGTAATCTTAGCGGAATTTTAATAAATAAATTGTGACTACATAGGACAAGTATGGACAATTGAATTATATTTGTATTATGATGCAATGTGATTTGAACGACGAGGAATCGGTTTAGTAATCTTGGTGTTTTTATTTAAATAGAGCTAGATTTATTGACTCGGGTGTGAATAATTGGAATTAAGGCTTTGTCTTTTTTTGTGTTTGGAGCAAAAATAATTCGTAGTTATTTTATAAGCAAGGCACCATTTAAAAATAACAAATGCCCAACGACAAAATACGACTTTGTGGCGTTGGCTAAATTTAGGTACATTATTATGACAAATTCTATTAACGAAGAAGAAGAAAGGCGTTACAAAGTCTTTCATTGTCGTTTGTGATTATTTTATATAAAAATAGCTGCTGCTCGCGGCTCACGCTTGGTACCTACATATTTTTTTTTATATAATTTATCCTATGTTACTTCTAATACCTCCAAGAATATGTGTACAAAGTTTTATGATGATCGGTTATGTAGTTTTCGCGTGAAAGCTTAACAAACAAACTTACATTCACATTTATAATATTAAGTATGATTGTGACTTTTTATATAATATAGTTATACGAATTATATTTGCTCGAATCACAAATAAGCTTTTTTTGCTTTTTTAAGCAAGATTCTGTTTATCATTCGAAGCTTGAGTGCAAAAGTGCATTTATACTGCTAACGTGGAAAGATATACCGCCAATCCACTGAAAATGCATTAATACTTATTTCATGTCAGTGCGCCAGCCTCATTTTTAGGTTTGGTCCACGTTCGTAACTAAGATTTCATAACTAGTTATTTATGTGGATTTTTTTTCACTGTTTTATAACCAGTTACTAAACAAGACTTTTTTTCCATATTGATAAATATAACACAAGACTTTTTTTCCAGAAAAATAAATAGTGTAGATAAGAGCGCAATTTTTGCTTCGCAAGACGGCCAAAAGTATTCTGAAGGTACTACGTAGTGTGTATTTTCGAAAATATGTCGTGGGCTTATGTATGTTAAAGAAAAAGTAGTATGTAAAGGTACATCTGAACTACTATTATAAAGAATTATATTCTTGTATGTTTGTTTAGGTATCTACTATATATTTGTCAAATACCACTCACTCTATCATCACGAAATCTTAGAAACCACCGAACGGATTGGAATGAAATTTGATATGCAGCTTCCTCTAGGGCCGTAGGTGCTCGCTAATAAAGGTTTTCAAAAAAATCACTCGAGATCATGGATCGGGAAACCGCGAAAACCGCGATTATGCTTTGTAGTTTTCCGAAAAGTTAATTTGTTCAATTATTATCATTCTACTTTATATCTACCACGCGGGCAAAGCCGCGGGAAACAGCTAGTAATGGATAAACTCAAAAACTACTTCACCGATTTTTACCTAAGGAACAGAAAAAAACTAATCAGAGCTTGTGTTATGGGTACTACATGACCGATACATTACTTATATATTGTTTTTATTATGTAAAGCATATTATACATAAAACACTCAGACCCGAAACAAATAATTGCAGATCATACAAACATTTGTCCCGCGGCGGAAAGCGACTGCGAAAGTGAGGTCGCCAAACGGTGACAGGGCGAATCTTAAGCAATGTTTGCAGTGTTCATGTTGAAAGGCGTTTATAAATACGGCCAATTACAATTACCACTTTTAGTTCAAATTAGTCAAATAATATATGAGTAGAATGGAAAGATGATTACACGCGTACGAAACTGGGTCGGGTCGTTTATACTTTTGTTTCTGTTTTAGTATCTTCTACATTGTAAAAGCTTCCCACACTGCTTGCTCACCCTGACATGTCTGCTTCACTAGAACTTATCCAGGATTCCTGAAGCAGAAAGTCAAACAAGATTTTTTTATGTTTTTCAGTAAAAGTTAGATGAAAAACAAGATATCCAACCAGGTTACTACAGATAACTCTTGGGCATGTATGACAGTCAACATTGTAGTTTTTTAATCATAATAATTACGTTTTAAAAACTAAAAAGACAACAGACTCCATGTTTATAAAAATATTATCGAAGTATAAAATTTTAGAATTTTTGTAGATTCAAAAAACCGATTGCGATAAAATTTAAAAAATACCATCTGAGAAGAATACCCGTTGAAACAAAAAAAGAATTTTCCAAATCGCTTCAGGCGTCTTTGAGTAATCGGTGAACATTATGTATGTTCACCGATTCATTCACCGAAACAAAAAAAAGATTCGGCGAATTGAGAACCTCCTCCTTTTTTGAAGTTAGTTAAAATTAATTACTCATATTTTATACATTAATCAGCTGCTTAGGATTTTTTTAAATCGCAATGCCGGTCGTGTATAACCCTTATATTGCTTTGTAAAATAATGTTAAAGCTTTATCAGAAATCAAATCTTCTGAAATGACAATTCTGTAACAATTGTCATAAATAAAAAAGTTATCCATGGCTAGAGGTAAACCGTAGGATACCACTTCATTCATCATTTGATTCATTCTTCGGTCACAGTCGCTTTGGTGTCTAGATAAAACGAAGGCGTTGCTCTCAAACACGTGCAAAACAAAGTCATTTTTCGCGGTGACTGACAATAAATCAAGTATTAATATAAAAGGCCATGTTCGAGTGGCCGTATTGTCGCTTTATAGATGTTATGCTATTCATTACAGGCCATTAAACGTATTATAATATGCCGCCCAGCGTCCATGGACCCATTTCGCCGCTCACTGAAAACATAAAAAGACGTTGCTAATAGAAATTGAGGGGTCTGATAGAGCTGGTCGTGTCATACCTCAGCAAGCTTTGTTTGGGCGCGATGCGACAAGCCATTGATATCAGATAATAAATGGCGAGTGTTGATAGAAAAGCCCCCGGAGCTCTACAATACCTTCAATGAAAGTATTCGTCGATAAAGCGGGATACGCCCAAAGATTCTGTTTGAATCGTGTGAGAAAATTATACAGCAACACTATGCCGAACATGTATAATGCACCTCCTATTTATATTGCAGCTTTCAAAGGCTAGTACCTAAAGGTCTTCAGTCGAGTTTCTTGTCTTATTTTTGCCAACACAAACTGAATCTCCTGTAGATCATGTAGACCTAAAAGATTGAAACGGCGAGTTTTGCAATGGCAAAAAGTGTTAAGTGACCAGACGAGTTTCTTGCCAGATTCTTCTTGAACTGGGGTTAGGAGGCACTGACACCTAGATTTACTGGCATGGAAGAAGACGATTCAAAGATTGATTTTATCGAATTAAGAATTTTATTACTTTGACTTTGAATTAAATAAGTTTTATTAATAACTAAAGAAGTTCAAACGGAAAAGGGCTGGAAGATAATGAGGTGCAAAGTTTTGGTTTTTACCAATTTAAAACTAATGTGACATAGTCAGACGACGACGAATGGTGACGACGACAGAAAGTCTACAGATCCGATAAAAAATCGCAGAACTTGAAACGTAAAAAGCGAAATTCCGAATAAGACATCAACTTCGCCATCTGCTATAAAACTCATTCATTGAAAGATTAATAGTCCTCGCGAACCATTACATTCTTTTTATTATTAAAAGAGAACTTTTAGAAAACTTTATGGCGTGGAAATAACAATTTGCAGTTCTGGTTATGTTGCTCTTTATTGTGTCAGGAGAGGGCGTGACCGCGCTACAAACCCAGAATGCATTCAAAAATATTGTGAACGGACAATCCAAATATTTACTTTCCCAAAACCTTTTTATCTAGCTGTAGGTTCTTTGAAAAGTTTTGTCTGTGTTAATGGCTGCTGAAGATATGTATAATAATAATAATACCGGACATTTCACACAACATTATCTGGCCCAAAAGTAAGCAGAGCTTGTGTTATGGGTACCACATGACTGATATACTTATATACATTTTTTATAAATACATACATACTATGGATAGAAACACCTAATGTATGAATGTATGTATGTACCTAAGTACCTACATAAAGATGACTTAATTTATTTGTAGGTCCACCTACATAAACAATTACATAGCTTTATTTCATGTTTTACAATAAGTTGTACGACTAGGTAAGTAAGTAAATAGGCAACCTAACAAATTTCGAAAGTTATAAGTAACCTACCGATACTGATTAAATATGAAAACCAACCAAAAAGTAAGAATCAAGACTGGATTTTTCAAAGTACCTATTTGAGCCATAACTTCACCACAAAATAACAATATAATAATAACTCTGACTAATTGAATATTTATATATTTTAAATACATATTTTATGATACATTAGAATAAATAAACTGATTTCACTAAACTTCTCAAAACTTAGTTCAGAAATTATACAGTACTACAGCGTCATCTACTAAATATTGACATAACTATTTGGAGCACCGCCATCTAACGAACTCATCTGGTACTAGATACCTTGTTTGCAAACATCGATGGGAGTTGTGAACTCTATCAAAGGTCAGCAGTACTTTTACTATATAGTTCCAAAATGTATTACTAGGTGGCGCTGGATAAACCTAAAAATTTTGTAATTACTTTAATAGATGGCTCTGGGATATATTCAAGTTTATGTGTTTTGTTTGCTCTTTATATCGCGGATAGGAAGTAATGATCATTGCCTGTTTTTTTCTATGATATTGGACCTTACCTTACTTAGTTAATATTTTTTTTACTTCCATAGTTTTTAAGTTTGTTGTAGATACAACAAATTACAACAAACAATATTATTAAAACAGTTTTCCTATAGCTTGCTACGATGGCGTAGCACATGTCTACTAGAAAAACCCAATGTTGATACTGAGTCAACCGTTTGATATTAGGTAGCTTTGAATGACTTACTCGTTTAGTAGGTACGTTTACCTAGTTACGTAGGTACTTTTATACTTTTATACTACGTACTAGCCTACCTACCAGAAAATGTAGAGTTTCATCTTTTATGTATATATTATGTAAGATATTTAAGAACTTTGACAAGCAAATACATTATATTTTAATAAAAACACTCTAGTCATTAGGATTATTTATAAGTAATAAGTTACTTAAATTTGTCCTTCTTTTATATTGGCATCATGAACCCTAGAAGCAACCAGAGTATAATATGTGTGTTTGTCTGTGGCATTGTAACTCCCAAACGGGTAAAGCTATTTAGATTTATTTTGTTTTTTTGAAGGGTATAGTCACGCTTCGTAGATCGAGAGTGTAATTTTTTTCTAAGAATCATAGCTCACTATGATTCTAAAAAAATGTTGACCCATTTTTTATATCATTAGCTCTTATCTAGTTAATGAAGGGATCTCAGCAACTTCAACATGTCTGATCGAAATTTCGCATTCTGTTACTTCAGCGATATAGCAAGAACATGGTAACCTTGACCTTGATGCTGCAGGATCCTCCGCCTCGCGTAGTAAGTGCGTAATTTCTATCTAGACGAAATATATCGTAACACCATTCAGAACTCCTGGGAGTAACCAGGTTTCAGTAATTAATATTATATCAAAGTGGTTTTTAAATAGGTTCCTATAAAATTTAAATGTTTTATTGCGAATACTTCTCACATTTTGATAGAAGATACTTAATGCAAATCATTCTCAAGTAGGTACTCGGGTTTTCGGGTCTGGGTGTTTCTATGTATACCTGTATGTATTTACAAAAACAAAGTATATAAGTAGTATATCAGTCATGTGGTACCCATAACACAAGCTCTGCTTACTTTGGGGCCAGATGATGTGTGAAATGTCCGGCATTTTTATATTATTATTATTGTACAATAATAATATGCGAACGTAGTTAGATAATGTGTAAAAAGGGTAGGCATGAAAACTGTTCCCGAGTGCAAGTTTATTTTGTTTCATTGACCATTGATCAATCTCACCCTGATGAAGATTCTCTAGATGAATCGAAACAATGTCGGTGCCTCTATCGACAAAATAATACGTGAGTAAAGCCCGTGTTTGTCAAAATTTATAGACGACAAATCACTTGATTTTTACCAGGTCTGACAAAAATCTTACACTTTCTTATCCAGACATATTTTAATGAGTTGGCAATTGCCAATTCAAGACACTTTCTATACTTTTTTTTATTATCTAACGTCAGTTGCTCGTTTATAAAAATTCGCTGAGTTCCCTGCATTCCTATGTTACTTGGGGTGATACCATGAAAGAGCCGTACGCCCGCAAGAATGTTGTCCTTCACAACTCGATTTTTTATTTTTAAGGATACACAAGTCAGCGGCGCAAACTCGTTATTGGGCGCAGCTAAAATGCATGCTATTTCACCTAGTTTAGTGTGAGAAAAGGATAGACGTGCACCAAGGATACAGATGAGCAGTAAGGAGATAGCGTGATTATTGGCTTTGGCTCAAGGGTTCTCATGAAAATACTTCTATATGTAATTATAAAAAAAAATTTATTTGAGCTTTTGAATAAATAATCTATGCTTGTATAGGAACAATTTTTTTTGCGCTAAAATCAGTGATGAAAAACGATTTTTTTTTAGGCTTGTATCTTTCAAACCCATATTATTTTCACAATTCTGTATTGATACAAGCACAGATTATGACAAGACAAATTTATATCACTTTTAGTTTTGGTTGTTCATCATCAGACGGTGGTGTGATCACCCTTCGACGTTTGTATGGAAAGATAATCGACTTGTTCACTCTTAAGGTGATAGTACGCGGAACGCCTGGTTTCGACTGTTTCGGTTGAATCCTGTTCGCAAACTCGATGTCGTTTGGTGGTATAATAACATCAACCAATTCAGCCATATGAGTAGCTATTTTCACAAGGTCTTCATTATTGTTTTCTGGAACGCCAATGACTTGGAGGTTGAGCAGGCGATACCTGCTTTCCCTGCTTTCCCTGATTGTTGTCTAGTTTTAAAATCCGCACATAATGCTGCATAATTATGTTTGAGATCTGCGATGTCACTCCCAAAATGCTCAACATTTTTAGTGTGTTGCTCGGCTAGGCATAACCGAGAGTCGAACTCGTCTTGGCGATTATTAATATAGTTACTGGAAGATCTCTGTCAAACGTCCTTTGATATCACAGAGAAACAGAGAAACTGAGATAGCCGTGTTGTCATTGGCAATATTAGTTAAGCACTTCTGATTTTATATTGTCTAGGTCTGTTGAAAGCTTGACAATTTTTTCGGAGATTGCGTTCTCAACTGTTGATTTGATTGTATTTGAGATAAGTTCCATCATTTCTATTTGGAACTTAGCCATCGTTGATTCACAGTGACAGCCATCGAGTTCTTGTTAAATCCTTTTACGGTTTTTCATCTGGGTAAAGTTATGTCTCGAAAGGTCAGTATCGGATCCTGAGAAACCCGTCGGAGGAGTTCGATCTATAGTGCTCATGATTTAATACTCGATGGGCGAGATACGCTAACAATATCTATCACTTTCTCGGTAGGACCCCTTCTTATAGGTGAGCCGGCCGGTGAGGGGTGCTCCAGAAACACAGTGCGTAGTATGTTGTCTTGTTCACTCACCTCTGGGCGGACTGCGATAGACCGTTCTTGGGGTATGCACACGAATTGAATAGCTATTACCAACGCGTAACGTTCACAGTTGTAGACAATGTATGCAAATATTTGTTTTTTAAAAATGCGATAATTAGTAGGAGTAAGCGACACAGAGACGTCCGACTATGTCGCTGCGCGAGTAGTAGGTAGTGTTTTTTTTTTATGATTACATTAGGTTATGATTTCAATATAAAACGACCGCGTAAAAATCATGCAAAGACTTTTCAAGACTCAAGAGTTCTCATAAAAAAACTACTGAATTTATATATGTATTTAAAACAAAGTTATTTGAGTTCTTCAATAAATAAACTATGCTTGTATCAGAATCATGTTGGAGTTTGCGTACTCCTTATGTAATTTATTTACGCCCAAAGTTCCGTTAAAAGGTTGAAATTCGATTTTTGTGAGGCTTGTATCTTTCAAACCTATATTTTTTTACAATTCTGTTGAGATACATGCAAAGATTATGACGTGACAAATTGATATTACCTACGTTTAGTTTTGGTATGTATCAGACGGTGGTATGGTCATCTTTCAACGTTTGTATGAATAGATAATCGATAAGTTTACTCCTGGAAAGTCATATCTTATAGCCGGAAACCTGAAGGACTTAGGAAACTTTATATAAATTCTAATTAGCTGTGTTTTGAACAGATAAAAGGATTGAGGTAATTGACAACTATGTAACCAAATGCGAAACCAGGAAACTTATTTCTATATATACACTGAAATACAGTCATATAGTCTACAATTGAGTATTTAGAGGATTAATTACCTATATTATCCATACTCCTTTATCCTTACCAATATTATAAATTCAAAATGGTCTCTGTTTGTTTGTTACGTTTTCATAGCTAAACGGCTGAACAAATCCTGATGTAATTTAGTAATTTGTTACTAGTAAGTATCTTGAAGTAGAACATAACCTTTTATGGCTTCTAATTATGGATTTTTAGTACCACGCGGGTAAAGCTGCTGGCAGAAGCTAGTATACGTAATATAAAACCTAACATGGCAGCTAGAGAGTGCTCACTAAATCGTCGATATTTGAATTCAAATTTATTGAGTATTAACTGAGCATGAAATAGCAGAGCAGAAAGGAGTAAAAAAGTCTTGGCCTTACACTAAGAAAGATATCTGGAAGCTGGTTTTTAATTTACCTACCAACTTAATACTTTTTGTAAGTAGACGTTAGTCCGCTTTGCTCACTCGCTTGTAGTGGAAGTACTTCTATGAAACGTAGCTCTGTGGAAACCTGGTCAAAAATCCAACAACTTTGAGTACTAATGTATACTTGAAGAGAGAAATTCAACTGAAGCAGAACAGCAAGATTGATTTAGATCTAGATTTTGCAAACACGGGCTTTGTATCTAGTTTTGCTTTAACATTTAGAGGCACAACATTTTCATACGAACAAAACAAGTCTTACCTTCTGAAATGAGTTAGCAAGAGATATTTATTCCACTTAGCTTGCGTAAAAAAATAGTAGTAAGAAGTATTACTAGTACTTTCGTATGAGTCAGTAATATCTAATCTAATCTAAATAATATTAGGTCATCCTAAGAAATTGCTAATAAAAACAAATCTCCTTTATTTCAATATTCGATGTATTCAATCCATGCTGTCGGTGCATATTTGCCAATGCAGTGGCAATAATACCGATTTTCATTAAAAAAAACAAGTGGACGGAAGCTTGACAAACTCGTCAAAAGCACTTTGGATACTGACTTCCGGATGTTGAATTAGTTGTGTTAGTTCTTTAAAAAGTAGAGATCTTTGGGCCAAGGTCTGGGGAGTACTGTGGATGACGGAATGCTTCCAACTCTAGCTCTTGTAGCTTAAAGGCCCTCTGTTGTATACGTCGCGCTGGCGATTATTCAGTTCATGTGGCACCCATCTGTTAGGATCAATATTGGTTTGATGCTAACGTCGAAAGTTTTTAGTTCGTGGTTGTCGACCAATTGTATTCTTATAACCACAGGGTTCATTTTTCAGATAAATATTTCCGAGTTCAAGCAAAAAACGGGGCGTGCGATCATTTGTAGTGTTTGCTCCTTATCGTTATTTTTGCGTGCCACTTGCGCTGCACTGCTAACACGATGTAACTCATATTTCATAATTATTTAAATTCTTAACATGTCCATGCTAACGAAAAGATTGAAATATTGAGTGATTAAGAAAATAGAATTCCATGTTTTTTTCAATTTAATTCATTTGAAATTAAAATTCTTAGACAACCATAGTAAATTACATTTTAAATAGCCAGTACTATAGAACGGCAGCTTTATAGTTGACCTAATAATTTATTTGTAATTTTTGTTATTGTTTTGTTACAAACCAATTAACAAGAAATCACACAAAGTTCGTTTTTACGAGTATAGTTGTTATCTCGTGGTCCCAAGATTATGTCTCATTAACCCACGAGGGATAACATCGGGTGCACCCCACCCGATTGACCTTTTAGGGTTGTGATAAGTCAGTGAATGAAGAAGGCTTAAATCATCGTAAAGATGAAAAAGAATTTGGTAGGAAGGCAGTGCTACCAGTTGGTGGTAGCACTGCCTTCTGCGCTGTAGGTTCGGGGATTGATTCCCTCCCAGGCAAACATTTGTGTGATGAACATAAGTGCTTATTCTGTCTCTGGGTGTTATAAAGTAACATTAGTATGTATTTAAAAATATTTAAATACATACTACATACTACATTTTGATCACACAAAAAATCACATCTTTTCTCTTTGACTGGCCTGTCAGCTCAGTTGGTAGTAGCACTGCCTTCTGCGCTGTAGGTTGAGGGTTCGATTCCCTCCCAGTATTAAACATTTGTGTGAAGAATATAGGTGTTTGTTCTGTGTCTGAGTGTTATAAAGTACCATAAGTATGTATTTAAAAATATATAAGTATTCTATCAGCCATCTAGTCACCATAATAAAAGCTATGCTTAGTTTGGGACTAGATGGTGTTGTGTGCATTGTCCAGCAATATTTAATATTTATATTTATTTATTTTTAATATTAGTTTAGAAGTTCAGATATAACAACAATAAAAATCAACGGGATCACAAGGAATAGTTATCCTCGTGGGCCCATAACTAAGAAAAATCCTTAGGACTATGAAAAACACAAATGTTTACCTACAAAGTATAAAAATATCAACTCTTTGAAGTGTTTAAATATAAATTTGCCCAACATGTTATCAAAACTATTTTTATAATTAAGATTATCGAGCTAACCTAACAGGATCGTTCCTCAACTATTTTATTACCATCTTTAATGATAATTTCTCATCTAATTGGCTATTATCTTTTTGAGAAATAAATCTATAAACCGAACTTATTTCAACAGGATTGATTGGTTTTGGATTTCAAGAGAGTTCGTAAACTCGCTTTCGTAAAATTAACTCTAGTGAAACAGCTTTGTTTAGTATTAATATGTATTACTTTACAGGTAATTACTTAGGTTTTGCTAGGTGATTCACAGTAGTCACTTGACAACACGTAAGTAATTATTACTGGAAATAATGATTCTAGGAAATAATTAATATTTAACATATCCTTTTCGGTAAAAACAAATGGGTCATTCCAATATTCAGTTTTATTGAAATTAGTTCTGCTAAGAATTTAGGAAAACTTTCTTCTTCAATACGTTTTAATTTTTCTGGGTGTTATCTTTGCTATAAGTAAATATTTCAAAATATATACAATTCAATTCGATAAATCTTTATTCAATAAAATCACAATATTTGGGTAGGAGCGGTCGATTTCCTTTTGATAATTCAATAATGCGTTTATTTACTTCGTATATATTCATTTAATTCAAAATAAAGTAAAGTTTTACATTGCAATGTCGATCGCTTGGATGAGGTCAAGAGAGAAAGAGAAAGTAAATTACAATAGAGGTTGGGATTGTGACACGTACACACGCTCGAGAAAGGTCCTGATATATGTCACTGTCAGCTGTCAAAATATGAATGACAGGACACACTGTGGGTCAGACGACAGAGTCTGTCCCAAACACACAAGGACCACTATTTTTTTTTTACCGGGCATTTGACACAGCATCATCTGGCCCCAAAGTAAGCAGAGCTTGTGATATGGGTACCACAAGACTGTTATACTACTAATATACTTTTTTTTAAATACTTACATATTATACATAGACACACCCAGACCTGAGACAAATACTTGCAAATCATACAAACCTTTTGCGTCTCAGCTGGACCTAAGCCCAAAGCGCCACAGAGGTCGTCAACTTTGAATCGTCTTCTTACATGCTAGTGAATCTAAGTGCCGGTTCCTCCTAACCCCAGTTCAAGAAGGATCTTTGGGGCCAGATGTTGCAGATTCAAATGTCCAGCATTCTTTATTTTTATTGATTTATTACTTACAGATATTAATAATAACACTAACATTAATGCTGGACATTATACACAGCGTCAACTATCCCCAAAGTAAGCAGAGCCTGTGTTATGGGAACCACGTGACTGATATACTACATTACATTCAATACATTTGTTTTAAATACATACTTATTATAAATAGAAAAACACCCAGACCAGAACAAATATTTGCTGATCGTACAAACATTTATCCCGTTTCGGCAATCGCACCCGCAACCTTACGCGTCTCAGGCGGGCCTTCGCTCACTGCGCCACAAGAGGTTGTAAAAATATCTACAAATCAAATCTATAGAAAGTAAACTAATTTCTATACACCGTGTATAATAATATAATAATAATAATAATTGATAATAATTGTATAAGACTTCATTGTTTTATGAACCCCCGAAACAAGCAGAAGTAGGTAGTTTGACACGCGTATGTGTATTTGTGTCTGTCTGTGACTTCGTAGTTCCCGAACGAATGAACCGGTTTTGATTGTTTTTAGAAAGAAGACTAGATCAAAATATAATCATGATTCTTAGCTATGATTCAAGAAAATCTGTTCAACCATTTGAAGGCACTTTTGAAGGGATGTGAGAAACATTCACAGATTGGTAGTTTGATACCATGTTACTTGAATGATATAAGGTCATGGTAATCTTAACCTGATGTGTCTCCTTAAATCTAAAGAATATCTATTCAACTCCTTACCATCTTACAGCTGAGGTATCGTATTTAGGCTCATTGGAATAGTCTCTTCAATAGGTTATAAATAATATTTTACTTTTGTATCGGGGATCTTGGTTGACCTTTCAATAAACATCTTACTGCAATCCTTACGTCGCGTCGGGACTGAAGAGACAAATAATTACTGAAACTTGTGGTCGCCCACTAGTCTAAATTCATACTTAGTTAATAATAATAGACCATAATTAGTTAATAATTATGTATTTTTTATGCATTATAAAAAAAATATTAGCATTCTGCACTTCTCTATATAAACTATAAGTGTGCGGAATTTCATGCTCTTCCATCCACACTTTTCGTAAAAATGGGTTCAAAGATTTTAATGGCATGTGTCATAAGATGACAGTTTTCCCAATATCGTCTTTTGTTATTTTATAAAAAATGGCTTCCTTATAAAATAATTATACGGATTATTTTTGCTCTTTCAAAACTTTCATTCCAAATATTCACACCTGAGTCAATAACTATAGCTTTATTTGAATAATATCATCAAAACTAAAAATGAAACCCGAAATAACTCGGGAAAAATAAATAATATATGAGCAAAACTCTGCAAAACGGCTACAAATAATCAAATCAAATTTAAAAAGATCTCGACTCAGCGTTATGTTTCCCTGTTCCCTGTCACTTTCTATTAATCAAGTAAATTTTTTTTTATGTATGGTGTCATTAAAGTATCAAGACGCAAGACGGTCAAAAATAATTAACAGCCCAGTTCTATCATATAATATAATATGACATAATATTATACTACTAATATATATAATAACAGATTGTTTAGATGGCAAAAAAGCTTGAGATGAATATGCTGCACTCGGTATCCGTAACAAAATTGGGAAGAATCATACAAAAAAGTTCTAAGACCAGACAAGTTTCTTGCCGGATTCTTCTTGAACTGGGGTTAGAAGGAATCGACCGGAACCTAGATTCACTAGCATATAAGAAGACGATTCAAAGTGGTTTTTGTGATTTTATTAAATAAAAAATGTTTTGACTTTGACTTTGATTTTTATTTTTTAAACTAACTCATTTTCCATAGACTAGAAAAAATAACTTTTTATAACGATCAAATAATGAAGTGAACTGTGTACCAACACCCGTTTGCATATTCTCAATGGCTTCATGTCGGAATCTGGTTGGATATTGTCAGGCTACAGAATATACTAAGCGTTTGTTAGTAAACAATTGGGCTTGTTAGACGAGGGTGTAGTTTGGCATAATGTCTCCAATTTACTAGACTGTGTGATGTATGTGTGACATAGTAATATAACATAACAATTATAATGTAACATAGTAATATATATTTAGATACATACGGGTTTTACTCACGCATTATTTTGTAGATGTAGATGTAGGAGGCACCGACACTGTTTCGATTCATCTAGAGAATCGATTGAACTAGAGCTACTACTAACTGGAATGTGCGGCTAATCAATAAAATAAATCAATAATTACGTTTTAAAAACTAAAACGATAACTGACTTATTTATAAAGACTTATAACAACCGATATTTAAAAAATATTATCGATATATACAATTTTTAGATTTTGTTGAATTTATCAAAACCGCTCGTCTGATTTCGATAAAATTTAAATGCGACCATCTGGGAAGTATAAATAGGTACGTTAAGTACGTATTTAAAAATATATACGTATTCTTTATAACACCCAGACACAGAACAAACACCTATGATCATCATACAAATGTTTGTCCTGGGAGGGAATCCTCCAATCCAAACTACAGTGCAGAAGGCAGAGCTACCACCAACTGAGCTGGCAACCCAGTCTACATTTTCTTCGTTAATGGCATGTGACATAATAATGTAAATTTTGCCAGTAGTGTTTAAATTGTTCATAGTCACAAAGTCGTGTCACAAAGTCGTGTCTTGTTGTTCGTCATTTGTTATTTTATAATAGTGGGTTCTTTCATAAAACATATTTATACGGATTATTTTTGCTCGAATCACTAAGCTTGTATCCCAATAATAATAAATAAAAACACCAAAATTACTAATAAGACCGGATATTAATTGTCAAAAATAAATAATATATTAGCGCAATGTTTGATTCGCAAGACGGTCACAAATAATTAACAGCCCAGCCATATCATATAATAAGATAACAGATTATTTAGACGACAAAAAAACTTGAGATGAATATGCTGCAACTCGACTCGACAATATTGGTAAGAATCATACAAAAAGTTCTAAGACCAGACGAGTTTCTTGCCGGATTCTTCTTGAACTGGGGTTAGAAGGAACCGGCACCTAGATTCACTAGCATATAAGAAGACGATTATAAGTGGTTTTTGTGATTTTATATAATAAAAAATGTTTTGACTTTGACTATAAAATTAATCAAATTAAAAATAAAATGGCGTTATTTGACACAAACGCAGACAAGAAGTAAAATGCAAAACAGAGACGCTAAATGATAAAGAACAGAGACGCTAAATGATAAAGACACTACAATGACATTACGATGACCTAGATCTAAAATATAATGCATGACCAACAAGAAACCAGTCACACGATTGAATGAATACGATTGCGGTCGCTTGACGTAGTTTGACAGCGAAAACTGACGACACTGCGGTTTTCAGTCGCGATGACCACGTGACGGTCGGCCTAGCGTGGCTTAGTTTTTGCGGGTTCGTCTAATAAGGGTTAATTGTTGGGTTAGGTCAGATGTTTTTACAATGATGCGGTTATATGGTTTGCATGTACCTAACCACACTTGTCTGAACGAACTTGTCTTAAAGGTATTTGGTTGTGTAGTTCCGTTATTCCGTTATTCCGTATAAGACTTAAATAAATAATACTGGACATTTCACACCGAATCATTGAAGCTACCTTACATTACAAAACGCTAAACAAAGAATCCAAAAGTTTTGCTCGACCTACATTTCGTAATAATAGGTTGGGGAAAACGTTTCTTCGCATTTTTTAAGAAAATTCAAAACATTTTTTAATATAGTTTATTTACATTTAACTTAAGTATGTAGGTACCATTTTGTTCGATAACTTTTTCCCATTTGACATGATCCCATTGCTATAGAAATTTTGGGACTTCTGATCAAAATACCGCGACAAGTGGTTTTGGCAGTCCTCTCGTGATGTTAACCTGACACTGCCTAAAGAATTCTGAAGAGACCGAAACAGGTGGAAATCTGAAGGTGCAAGGTCAGGACTATACGGCGGATGCATTAACACCTCCCAGCCAAACTCTCTTAATTTTTGCTGAGTGGCTAAAGATGTGTGAGGTCTAGCGTTATCGTGATGAAAAACCACACCCCTTCTGTTGATTAATTCCGGCCGCTTTCTCTCAAGTTCTTGCTTTAATCTCATCAGTTGTTCGCAGTAGAGTTCAGAATCGATGGTCCTGCCTGGTGGTAACAGCTCATAATGAATAATGCCCTTCCAATCCCACCACACACACAGCATCACCTTGTTGCGAGTTAACCCGGGTTTCGCCATAGTCTGTGAAGCCTGACCGGCCTTTGACCACGACCTTTTTCGCACGTTCTTGTCGTACGTGATCCATTTTTCATCACCAGTTATCAGCTTCTTCAAAAATGGTTCGGTTTCATTACGTCGCAATAAAGAATCACAAATGAGTACACGGTTCATTAGGTTTCTTTCAGTGAGCTCGTGAGGTACCCAAATATCGAGCTTTTTTGTGTACCCAGTTTTTTTCAAATGCGCCAAAACTGTTTTGTGGTCAATTCCCAGTTCTTCAGCTACGTCGTAACTACTTATATGCCGATCTTGCTCCACTTTTTCAAAAATGGCATCCATTTTATCCTTAATAGGGCAACCAGAGCGACGTGCATCTTTGACATCAAAATTTCCGGATTGAAAACGCTTAAACCAAATTTGTGCTACTCTCACAGACACTGCACTAGGTCCATAAACATCGCAATTTTTTTTCGAGGCTTGCGTTGCATTTTTACCTTTTTTGTAGTAAAAATTTAAAATGTATCGAATTTCTTCATTAGATTCACTCATCTTGACAGTACGAAAAACAAATAAAAATCAAACATTTTCCTAATTTTAATTTGGAATTATGTTCTTTAAAATTTAATCTTTTAATGATACCAAAACCAGCCAGATACAAATAGTATAGCCAAAGAGATTTTATTACAAGTTCATACATACTATAATGCGAAAAGACTTTTTCCCCAACCTAATATAAGCATAATTTAAACATGCTATGTCGGGAACTTCTGTTAGAACTGGTGCGGCGCGGCGACTCATCGTGCCGAGCCCAAAAGTAAGCAAAACTTGTGTAATGGGAACCATATGACCGATTTTCTATACCATATACTCTTTTTTATTTATTATATTATACATAGAAATACACCCAGACCCAAGATAAAAATTTGCAGACCATATAAACATTTGTCCAATGAACCCGTATTGCGTTCGATTCTTCGATTCTTGTGCGTCTCAGGCGGATCTTCGCACACTGCGCCACACAACTCATTGGAAAAATGTTGGCTTCTTCCCAAAATGTATTCTCTTTTGTTTTCTGCCACTTGAAATTTCATACATAGGTAACTAATGTATTGTGGTTTTGGAAGGGTAGTTCTCACTGGTCATTTTTATTCTACTGATTTATTATCACGACACTTTATAATAAAACAAAAATATTACTGAATCTATTAAAAAGTTATACTTGACGCCCACAATCAAATACAAAGATAACATTGCATTAGTAGATTTAATAAGTCTATCACTACATAGTATAAAACAAAGTCAAGCGACTTTGTTGCTGTTGCCCGCTGTCTGTCTGTCCCTATGTATACTTAGGGTATGTATGTATGCTTAGGATATCTTTAAAACTACGCAACGGACTTTGATGCGGTTTTATTTAAAAGATAAAGTGATTCAAGATGAAGTTTATATGTATAATACATGCATAATATAGTCGAGAAACACTGATAATTTTAGAGGTTTCTAATGTGATGTCGTAAATAAACACATTTTTTGCGCTTATATTGCAAACGCTGGCTGAATTATTCTGTAGTCCTATATTTAGTACCAGCATTGCACCCGTGCAAAGCCGAGGCGGATCGCTAGTAACCTATAATATAACTCACTTCACCAAATATATTCTTCTGCCGACACCTAAATTGGCAAAAATACTCGTAGATAAGAGAACTGACGATTCTTTTTTTCATTCTGTGGATGTCGCTTTTAAGATATGTTCATGTTTATTTTATTTAACCATTAAAGTGTTATTTTATATTGACACTCGGCTGGATGTAAGTACTTGTAGTTTTAGTAATGTAAACTATATCTATTTAAAACATTTTATTACAAGATACTTTTACACGTAAGTTTACTTTGATAATTGGTATTTTCAATAGGTGTGGACCGTAAAATAGCATCAAAGTTGCCAGTAGTTTGATGACGTTGGGGTTGAAGTCTACATAAAACTCTTTAACTTATATTTTATTTATGGATAAGGTTCAAATAGGGTCAGAGTTAATTTTTAGAGTAAATTTTTACTACATAAAACTCTTCAACTTATATTTTTTTATGGATAAGGTTCAAATAGGGTCAGAGTTAATGGCGCAGACTGCCAAGAAATCAAGGTAGCGTGTAACAGCTCAACCAAGAAGAGAGTAGTCACGTATGGAGCGCAACAAGTGATATAGTAGCAGCGGGAAACGCGGCCGGCGTGGGGTGCGGGCGCCGCGCGATTGCATTTTTCCTCCCACGAGCTCACGTCTTCGCGACAGTAGGCGGTTTCGCCACGCCCAGCCACGAACACGCCCACACAGACATCTTAAGACAATACACTACACACACCAACCGGTGGAACATTTACGTACATTCATTCACCACGCTTATCAGCTCTCGTGTCAAATACTGTTAATTTAGTGGCAATCAAAGCTCATTAGTATCACCGATGTCACTAATTTAGATGGACGCTACCTACGGTTGTCAAACAATATAATGTTATATGTAAATTATGAATGCGGTCAAGTTTATCTGATCGTAAATAAGGAGGCTTCAATGCTACTAAAGTTGCAACATTTTTACAGTCGTCTTTCTTCTCGCTTTATTACAAGAGAGAGATACAAGAGTTTGCCGTAAAAGCTCATTTTCTTTCAAACAATAGATCAAAGCATAAATAATTTAATGACACAAAACTTGCGTGCATCCCGCTCGCTCTGACGGAGGTTCGATGCATCAGAGCGGGCGGGCGCATTTTCCCAACAAATGAAGCGTGGCCAAACCGCAGATTGACCGCAGAGAATGGAGGCAGCGAGTGACAGAATGGCGCTGGCGGCGTTCATCGCTCAGTAGTACAGAGGCGCGCGGGCAGAACACACGTGACCCTCAGCCTCCGGGAGTTGAGTCATCCGAACACCGCGACGTACGGGGGATTACGCTAGACTTATTAGCAAAAACAACACTTACGTAACAAGTGCCGGCATCGGCCGACGCGAGGCGCGAAACTTCTCTTCATCATCAGCTGATGTTGACACGACGCGGTTGTGACTTAAGTTATATTCTTTAATAATCTTCAAATGATTAAAAGGACAGTTTCGCGAGTAGAGTGCTCGTGACTCATCTAAAATGACGAAAGTGAAGTTGAAAAAACAAGGTTCGCTCTAGCTTCAGTTATTAATTTTGTTATAAGGAAAGAGTATAGTAATACACTATAGTGACAAGGACAATTAGTGTAGTAATTGACTGTGAATGTGTTTTGTTTATGGACTAAACAATATTTAAAAACGGAGCGTCAAACGACTATCACACGCACCCAAAGAACAGCTATTCGCTAGTAAAATAACGCTGCATCAGTAATAACAAAAACAACAACAAATTAAGAATATCGAAAGGAAGCTCCTGACACCGATAAGATTTTTAGGAGCTGCGATTATTTGAACTACAAAAAGGCTTTGAAGAACCGGTGACCTTGACACGAGCGACAATTCCGATCTGTGACGTATCCATCGAAGCTTTGGTGGGACAGGTCGGCTGCGTCGCGAGGTCGAGCCGGCGTGTGATGGTGTGAAGGATGCATTTGCCGTACGAGTCTCGGGGCCGACGGCGACGGGAGATGGCAGAACATGAACACTGGTGGGTGCAGACGGTGATCGAGGAGACGCTGGCAGAATACCCTGACTTAGGTAAGAAAACATGGAACTGGGTATTACCACCAACCAGATACCAGTGATGAGAACTATGTTTCTACTTCATTCGGTATAAGATTAGGCTAGGTACCACATCATCCAATTATTTGACCCTCTTGTCAATTTATTTGGAAGAGACCGGCGCGGGCGGTGTCTCTTCATCGTTAACTCTACTATCGTTATTTCTCATTAACTGAGATGACTCTAAACATTATCATTAACTAGAATGACAGCACTCGCCCAATATTTATTAACCATGACCATGCTTGTGATTAGAATGACACTTGACTTTTTTTAGAGGATATTTTTCAAACGGCTGATGTAGGTATCCTTTGTACAAAGTTCAAAGATGTCTAAAAATAAATTATAATTGAAGTTGGTACTTGAAGTTTTTTTAAGATACGATTTGACAATGTTCAAAAAAATCAATAAAAAACTATATTCCGTAGTAAAGGTTAGCTACGAGAATATTTCTTTGCGCGACTTTTTTATGTAAATTTATACGTGTAGTGATGAAACAAAATATCATATTTTTTTAATAATACTTACATAAACCAAGTTTATGTTGAACTGAACTATAAGATGTAAGTTTCGAACATGTCTAGTGAAAAAAAAACAAAACCTAACATCTCATCCGACGCCCGTGCAAAAGACTTCAACGCGAGACCAGAGAAAGTCACAGGCTTATTTGATTAGAAACTTGGTTCAAACATAAACATGATTAATGCTAACAAGAAGTAAATAACCAATGAGTATTGAAATCTACATATTAGTTACAATAAGTGCAGCTCACGTTTTCGAAAATAAGTATAATATACAGCCTAAAAAAATCGAAACGTGCCAAGTGCACGAAAAAAGCCTCTAAGCCGCTCTTTAATCCTCACACCACACTGACTCGAAATAAGAAGAAGAAAAAGAAGTATAATAATATGATACGTAATATGTTTTAAAAAACATGTAACATTTTGATATATATTTCGGATTTCCCTTTTTAGCATCAAGCATCGTTATAACCATTATGCAAACTTTGATGTAAAAAATATTGTTGTTGACTCATTGAACCTTGAAAGTGTTAGCAAATCAATTATCACGTCACCGAGTGCTACGAGTTTGTAGTAAATTATTAAAAAGAAATGGCATAGAATGACTATTATTGTGATTTATTCCGTTCTAATACCAACAACTAATACCAGTGGTATTTGTTTCAACTCATATTTATGTTCTATTCCGAACGGATACCACTATTTAAATAATTAAATTTTAAGTGGGAACAAATACCAAGAACTTGAATTTGTTACTGTCAAATCAGTTAAACCTAGTCAAATTAAATTTGATTTTTAATATCTCTGTGATTGAAAATAATAATAATAATACCGGACATTCCACACAGCATCATCTGGCCTCAAAGTAAGCAGAGCTTGTGTTATGGGACGACTGATATACTACTTATATAGAATAGAATAGAATAGAAAATACTTTATTGCACACCACAAATACATTAGACTGTAATAAGAAACAATGTTTAGCTACACGGTAGTACAATGGGCGGTCTTATCGCTAGATAGCGATCTCTGCCAGACAACCTTTGGATGGATAGAAATCAACATAGCTGAATCGGGGGTGATGAAAATACTATGCGTACTATACTATACTATACTTATATACTACTTTTTTTGTAAATACATACATATTATACATAGAAACTAGGTAGATATATAACTATACTGACATCGAAATGATCTGATGATGAAGCCAGGGTGCTGTTCGACGGAACTTCTCAACAAATAGACCGATTGAGCTGAATCTTTTTCATATCTGTCGAGAATAGCAGTGTATTAAGGTAAGAGTGACCAGGGGGCCGACCGCGGTAATTTTGCACGTCTGAACCAAAACTAAACCAAAGCTAAACCAACGTCAAAACGTTATTTTTGACATATTTCGTACCGCGCTAATAAGGGAAACGATTTGGCTCTAATTTGGATTATACGTTGATCAAACGTTGCTTTTTTTTTTGACAGTGCTTTCTAACGATCGTTTTTGATTTAGTACATCCTAGTAGTCTGTGCAAGTGTACATAGAGTAATACCAAGTAGTTATACATATACATTGGTTCGATTGGTAATATCAACGATTAAATCGTTCAGAAAAAATAGGGCGGTACCATTTCGACAATCAGATTAGCCATATCCAAATCTTTGCCAAAACCAATCCGTTAAATGGCAATTACGTTGACAAGAAGCGCGATCGCCCTACTGTTCTGATGATGGAGTCAACAGCTGTTCCTTGGACTTTCTTATTGAACAAGAATAGGTAAAATATCTGTGTTTTGACTCTTTTGAAGCAGCTTGCGCTTACTCAATAAATATTTTTTGCCTTTTATCAACCTACCTATCCCAGATTTAAACTTATATACTACTTATCAATCAATATAGTACGGACATAACGAGATCGGGGAACTACTAGTATCGTAATGTTATTAAGTTATTTCATCAATAACCCATGTAATTAACTCAACGATGCGTGCCGCCGCATTGTGACTCATATCATAACACCCCATGGAACCAATGACATGTGTATAGAATGTATTTTGAATGTATGTATGGCAACGATGCACGGATCATCATGAAAAATTAACCAGTTTTTTCAACACTGACAGTATTCTTTCAGTCCACGTTAAGCTTCTTCTTCTTCTTCTTTAATGGCTTGTGTCATAATAATGTCAATTTTGCCAGTGTCAAGTGTTTATATTGTTGAAAGTATGATGTCACAAAGTCGTATCTTGTCGTTCGTCATTTGTTATTTTATATAAAAACTAGCTGACCAGGCAAACGTTGTTTTGCCATATAAATTATTTGTAGTATTTTAATAGTTTACGTCCTATTCAGACCTACTGAATATAAACACAAAATTTCAAAAGGATCGGTCTAGCAGTTTCGGAGGAGTTTTGTTACAAACACTGAGACGCTAAAATTGTAAATTGACGACCTCTGTGGCGCAGTGGGCTAAGGTCCGGCTGAGACGCGGAAGGTTGCGGGTTCGATTCCCGCAGCGAGACATATGTTTGTATGATCTGCAAGTACTTGTCTCGGGTCTGGGTGTTTCTATGTATAATATGTATGTATTTCAAAACACTTAAGTAGTCATGTGGTACATATAACCCAAGATCTGCTTACTTTGGGGCCAGATGATGCTGTGTGAAATGTCCGATATTATTATTATATGATGGTGTCTTTCTTATCATATAATTATAAGGATTAATTTTACTTGAATCACAAGACAATGCTTTAATTCCAATAATTCCAATTATTCACACCCGAGTCAATAACTCTCCAATGGGTAGTTAATTATAATATGGTCAGCAGACATGTCAAAGTCATCAATATTTTCATTCAATACAATCACACGGATAACTTTAAAACGTCTCACGTACTAGGTGAATTTAGGTACCAATTCCTCCTAACCCACGTCCGAGAAGAATTGACAAGAATCTTGTCCTGGTCCTAGCGCTTTTTTGTCCTAGCTTATCTACGAAAATTTAATACAATGTAACAGTAGGTTATGCGGTGCAAATCTGTAAACTGTCAGAGAGCTGAGCAACATACATAAGACCATACTGATTAATAATACATTCATTTGTATTATATAATTACGTTTTAAAAACTAAAAAGAAATTCGATTTCACGAAATATAAAAAATATCATCGATGTATACAATTATTAGATTTTTGTTGAAAACCGCTCGACCGATTTCGATAAAATTTTAATGGGACCAGAAGTACCTGGGAAGTCACAAAACAAGAAACAACAAAAAACAACAACTTCCGTCGTCAACAAGATTCCGTCGAATCGAGAACCTTCTCCTTTTTTGAAGTCGGTTAGAAATATTTTCTTCACAAGACTACCCTTTATGCAAGCTTTTAAAGTTCTTAATAGGTAATTTAACTGAAAAAAATCCAGTTTAGTTGCATTCAGGAAACGTATTATAGAAGCGCACAATGTCCTCCATAAAGGACCTATTTGTATTGCCTTAAATAAGTTAAGTAATTGTTTTTGCAATATCCCGCGTGGTACTTAGTTATATAAAAGTTATCTACTATCTATTTATCTATTTACATTTTGTAGTCAAAACTTAGGGATGTTTCATTAATCCAATTACGCTAGGCATAATTTGATATTTTCCTATTTCCTATTTGTTCTTCGGCATAATCATACTCACGTTGGCATCAAAGCCGTGTGCACATTGCGCTACATTGCATTACGAAGGTGTTGAGCCAACGTGTGGAGATCTACTTGGCGTATGTTGGTAGTTGCCGGCCAACGCTGGCCGACCAACCGAATCAGAGGCATTGCATCCTAATTTATTAATTCAGTTCGTTGTTATTCGTCAGCAAATAAAGTTTGTGAGTGAAATATACATTCCCGTGTTACTATGATGATGATTGAAAGCGGTACATTAAGGTAATAATTGAACGTAGTAAAATACATTTCCGCGGCTGCAACAGTTGCCATCTCCATCTTTACCAAAGCGCCAATGCAGGATGATCAACAATGCGTAAACAACGACCTTTGGATCCGATTTTTGGCCTTTCATGTTGGCCCAGCACCTTGAGTAGGCTAATAAGACAAGCGCGATAAAGTTGTGTGGCAGGACCACAACCAAATGACAATCGCTGACAATTAAAGATGCGGTTACACGATTTAAAAATGCGGGGTTTCAAAATCACCGCGTAACGGTCGGTGAAATCGTAAAAAGTTTAATAGTGAGTGTGGTTTCTCTATTTACGGAAGTTGAGGCTGCACAAATTATAGAGCCACAAGCCGAGAAGTGCGGTCGAGGGTTTCAGGGTGGGACCACGGACCACGGACCGCGCTGTAGGACCTACCACTTGTGTTTTTGAGGTGACATGACAGCTATTGAATAATCCTCGCCACATTGCGGCTGAGGCGTTGACGCGTCTGAGAATATCGGTCAAAGATTCACCACCTGGAATTAACCAGATCGTTATAACTGATGTTTTTATTATAAATGAGCTGTCGTCTTAACCGTGGTTAGCGATAACCGCCTGTTTTGTTAACAGTGGTGTATGTTGTTATTGCACAGGTGAGTTCGTTGGTGTCTTTATGAACTCCAAAACCTTAGCTGTTATTACTTTGAAATATGTAAATTATTACTTCTAAATAAAAGTAAATTCTCTTTATTTCTTCTGATCGTGTCTAAAGTACTTTCGAAATACAATTATAAAAGGATTGAAGTGTTATATCAGAGGCTCCTTTCATGCACTTATAGTTGTAGATAAACAGATAAACGATGAATTGAATGTGCAATCAAATGTTTATTCTCACAACTCGAAAAATTATATTTACTACGAAATTTCCAACCATTCCTTCAATTAATTCGTTATTCCGTTTCATTTAATTTCTCTTAGACGCTAGTAGTTCATTCATTTGTTAATTGAGTAACAAATGCCAATAATGGCCTCAATTCTGTTGGCACCAACCTAACTAATTTTAGCTAAAATTAGGTTTAGACTGTCAAATGAAACTTTGGTATTCCGCTGTTACCAATTTATCCTTATTTAATTGTATCTACTTTAATTAAGCGTTCCTTAATTAGTTAGATTGTACCAACCGAATAGGTTTTACAAATGCTATGACTAACTAAAATATATTTTAGACAATTTCAAATTTTAGAAATGAACCAACCGAATTGCCACCAATATAATATGTTTATCAATATTCAATTCAATACAATTTATTTATACAATTTATATAATAATAATATAATACGATAGGAACTTCGTTTCAACCGAGTATTTCACGACACTCACGCATTATTTAATTTATTGCAAGTAAAGTAATAAAAATATATCTACTGAAAGTTACCTTGCCTACATGGTGGCAATCAGCAAGTTTTCCAATATCAGAATAAAAATAACCCTGTAAAATAACATTTAAATAGTTAATAATTTGATAATGAAACCAGTTCATAAATAATGCGGTTACATTAATTAAAGAAGATCTAGTATTTGCAGTTATAATTTATATTTAATTAACGAATCTGCATTACGACGTTAACGCTATTGTAATTACCAAATATACTACCTTCTGCCCGCGGCTTCGCACGAGTTGTAGTACCAACATAAAAAGTAGCTTAAATTCGTCCAAGATACAATCTATCTTCTTAACAGAATCCTTACAAAATTTTATCAGAATCTGTTTAGCCATAAAATGTAACAAACAAACAGACAGACAGAAATACCTACTTTTGAATGAGGATCCGTAACGTTTTTAGTTGAGAATGCAGATTTATAGAGCTACAAAATCCTTAACATTCAGTGCAAAAATGTTCGTTCTACGACAAAAATTGTCGTAGTTATGACGAAATTACTAGCGAAGTTCACAGATTGGCCGCAGCGCTAGCTGTGACGTCACAGGGACGGTCTCCGCCAGTTATCGAATCGTGAAGTAAGAGGGCCGGCTGCGCTCGGACCGTCCCAGTGACGTCACACGCACCCGTGTATATTGATTTTACCGGCAGGAACGGCATAATGTTAACCTATTACTTAATATCTTCGTAATAAATGGTCCGATTTAGATAATTCCAAAAGATACATAATTTTTATGTAATAAAAAATAACGTGGATAGTTCTATTGAATTTGCTATAACTTTACTGGTCCTCGTTCTAGTTTATTATTATTATTATTATTATTATTATTATTGTTCTTAAGATTACGAGTAATATTATTATTCTTAATATGGATTCTATTTAAGGTATAAAACATGTTGATACGTAAATTTCTAAAGATGGTTTGAATATCTATGCGTACTACTTATTATCGTGTCTCTGGTTATTTCTAACCAGCGTGGTGAAAGGATTAAAGTTCGATGAGAGGCTTCTTTTGTACTACTGATAAAAGGACACCACAGATATACTTAAATATACTTAAAAAACTAAACAAGACAATTTTGTACATAAAAACTAAAAAACAAAAAAATGGTCGTCTGTAAAGATGGTTTACGGACGATAATTTTACGTGATAACGTCATAAGATCGTGCTTCTTTCCCGCTTGTTCCGCGCTCTCGCTTGCACGCTCGGCCCAGGCGGAACGTGACAAATGAGTCATGCTTTTTCGCGCGTCCATCCGGCGTTCATCGATTTATAAGACGTTATCACGTGAAAATTTAAGATAACAGTAAAAAGAATACACTAGATATATTAAAACGAACCTTCAGAAATTTTATAAACACATTACTAAAAATAGTTAGTTATAATTCAAGTGCCTCTAAAAGTTCGAGGACTTGAGTTTATTTACTAAGAGTAGAGTGCTGAAATTACATTTATGTCAATGACATAAGATTCAAAATGCAATGATTCACGACTTTACTCATATTGAACTCTAGTAAGTGAAGGGCCTAAAAAATGCCAGATACCAAGAAATTATAAAACACACATAATGGAGCCCTAATATACCCACATAATAGCATGTCGCTATTTTTGATCACAGACTACTTTATTCCAAAATTTCATCCAAGTCTGTTCAGCCGTTACGATTTACTTGACCCACAAACAAACACAAAAATCTAAACAGACTTTCGCATATATAATAAAATAAATAAATAATCCCGGACATTTCACACAGCATCATCTGGCCCCAAAGTAAGCAGAGCTTGTGTTATGGGTACCACATGACTGATATAATACTTATTGATTGTATGTAGATTTTTTTTGTCGATTCAGTTATTAGAAATTTTACAAAATAGTTGAGATATGGGGGTTGAAAACGTTAAATTTAGTTATATTTCAGTCATTTCGAAATATGTTCGCGAGGTCACAGATCCACTAGTATACTTTTTTGTAAATACATACATATTATACATAGAAACACCCAGACCCGAGACAAATACTTGCAAATCATACAAACATTTGTCCCGCAGCGGGAATCGAACCCGCAACCTTCTACGTCTCAGCCGGACCTTACTCCACTGTGCCACAGAGGTCGTCTGATAATATTATTCTGATAGTTCTCAAAACATGGTTGACCTTTTGATTCTCTTAAGGTAGGTACTTAAATATTATTTGAAACAAGTTCAACAAAGTTGAAGTGAATACCTAATTCGGACTTGGGGCGACCCCTAAATAAAAAAAAACACTTAATTCGCATTCTATGAAAAGGTTTTTGTCCATTAAACGATTACTAAGCCTTTAAAAAGATTCTACATAAATTAACGTCTGAGTGTACACTGTCCTCAGTACACGGGAATACCCTATCTTACACAATACATTGATAAATCTATAGAAACTTTTTTGTGTTACAAAAACGTCACTTATTAATCAAGTATATGAAAAAACATCTTGGAAACTTCCGTATTCCGTATTCCGTACAAACTGTGTGTTATTTAAAGGTACTCTGTGATTCAGTGGGTTAAGGCAGAAGATTGCGGGCTCGATTCCCGCCGTGGGACAAATTTGTATGATCTGCAAGTATTTGTCTCGGGTTTATATGTGTAATATGTATGTATTTACAAAAAAAGTATATAAGTTGTATATTAGTCATGTTGTACCCATAGCACAAGCTCTGCTTACTTTGAGGCCAGATGATGCTGTGTGAACTGGGGCGAGACGCAGCCGGCTGCCGCGCTCGCCCCATTTGATTATAAACCTTAATTCACATGTTTACAGTCTACTTTTGTATGGATAAGTTTACTGAGTTAGGTTCTTTGATATATTATCTACATTCTGAACAAAAAATATTGCATCATCTGTATTCGTTCAGTATTTGATTGGCAGTCGCCATAATTACTGATTTTGAAGTGATTTATTACTAAACTCTAACGCGCCAAAATAAGTTTTGACTTTTTTCGGCACTCTCGGAGTGCAACCCGATTTTTTTTATTTATTTATAAAAATTAAAATTATATTAAATTTTATTTTATTTCAGGCAACAAAATTATGTGTATGAAATCTCGTTCTCGTTCGTTCAAAATACTGTTTTGCAAATTTAAACCAAGGTTAATATTTATCGGTACTTACATCAATAGAGAGAGTAGAGAAGTCTATAAGCGAGTTATTAGCGAGTTCAATACAAAATGTAGATTCAAATTGGTTCAAGTTCGGCATATCTACACTTTATTAGAAGAAACAAAATTAATAAGTGTGAATCCTAGATTACGATAAATAAATAAATAAAAAATGGTTGTTTGTAAAGTAAGTTTACGGACGATAATTTTACGTGATAACGTCATAAGAAAACATTGATGGAAAATTGCATACTATTAACCTATTAAGATGCGTCACAAGCCAAACGCTTAGGCCGATCGTGCCTCTCTATCGCTTGTTCCGCGCTCTCGCTTGCACGCTCGGCTCAGGTGGAAAGTTTTCGTGCGTGCCGGAGTTCATCGATTTATAAGATGTTGTCACGTCAAAAATAAAGTCGAGTAAGCATCCGGAACTATGTATTAAATTTCATGTGGCAGAAGACTAACAGTATGTTAGGGAATAATGATTAGTCGTGTTATTGGTATAAAATAATAACCTATTAAGTTCCCGTAGTACTGATTCTATCGTAAATGAAAAATAAAGATTATATATTTGCTGTATAAACTTAAAACTAAGAGGTTGACAAAAATAAATTACAATACACATAGCATTGCCATTCAACGTGGCAATGCCGCCAGTATCTTGGGATCGCTGCCCTCTGGCAGTGATCTGGATCAGTTGAGCTATCTATAGATCGTTTTAAACGGTCCTTAGATAGCTCAACTGTTTCACGTGTATTTTATATTATTGTATATTATTCTGTACAGTTTAGAATTAGACGTATTTTAATATTTTATACACGTAAGGTTTCAATAAATTTGAATGGGTATCTGACGATCCCCTCATCAGGCAGAGCCGGTATCGTGGGTACCAAGGTATGTTTGACAAATGTTAGTTTTATCACCTCAGTCGACAGTATATTGAAGTAATTATCCTTAAAAACAATATAATAAAAAATAACAGAAAGAACAAAATATGATAATGAATTAACAAAAAAACATTTAATACGTATGTTTTTTTTTCCTGCTTCCATTCTTTCTAAAAACAGCATCTTCCAAATCCATCATCATTTCCATCATCATTCAAATAAATTAATAATACTAATATAGTACACCTAAAAACTATTATTAATTAACCCTAAGTGCACGAAAGGAGCATCTGGGGCGCACTTTATCTTTTCACCACATTGGTTCTAAATAACACGATAAGAAGAAGAATGAACCCATAAAAAAGTAATTATTAGTTAACTTTTTTAAGTTAAGATCATGTTCCGAGTCCTCTGGAATTCACTGGCCTACGATTAGGCTTACGATACGATACTTACGATAATGGCTTGCGATTAATACACGGTCCACTGTATAGTGGTTTCTCATAGTGATACATAAAATGCAAACTGGAGTGCAAACTCCCGTTTGGATCAGAAGGCTGGAGTCACGGCTGGAGTTCTGGGTTACCACGACTTTTTACTACAAGGCGTCTAATCGGCAAGCCTTCGATAAATCGAACGATTAAGTCGTTGAAAAGTTCGTCTTTCAGACAATTTGACAGTTGTTACGTAATAATATTCAAATTATCTATTTCATAGAATCTACTCAGCAAACAGATTTCACGATGTCTGAACGATAACTAAGTAAAAATGTTCGTTGCATTCAGTCTAATTAACAGTTTTTTCGTTTTCAAATTCTCATATTATCTCATAGTATCACACTTGTCGTATGGAGGATTAGGACATCGACTGTCAAAAGTAATGTCGGTCATTCCACGAGCCGAAACGATTGCTATGAGTATGGTTTTGGATTACGAGTAGGATACGAGATTGGTTGTCAAAAATAATATCTGTCTATCCATCGTTCAAAACAATAATCCATATCGTACACACGTATGATCCTAGTTTGAAACGATGTAATATGTATGTTTTGCACTATTATCGTCCCGATATATCGTTTTGCCGAGTAAGAGTAAGACCATGTCTTTTTACTCTTTTGACGTGATAACGTCTTGTAAATCGATGAACGCCGGCTGCACGCACGAAAAATTGTCACGTTCCGCCTGAGCTGAGCGTGCAAGCGAGAGCGCGGAACATGCGATAGAGAGGCACGGTGGCCTAAGCGTTCGGCTTGGGACGCATCTTAATAGGTTAAAAATATGAATTTTTCATCAATGTTTTCTTATGACCTTATCACGTAAAATTATCGTCCGTAAATCGACTTTACAGATAACCATTTTTTTATGTCCACATAGTAAATATATATAATCTTATACGCATCAAGGTCCAATCTAGGGATGTCATATTACCCAAAATATAGTGGAAAAACATGTCACGTCCCACCTTACCGCTACACAGTAAATGTATTAACGCCACCCCTGACCTCATTAGCTTGCATTGAACGATCTCATTACACTGAATGCTGGCCATCGAGCTCTAGCCCTACAGCCCTAGCCCTGCCCTCAGCAATTGCCACTAATTGTAATTGGCGCTGTTGCTATTGTAGTGATTAGAAATACAGAAGAGCAATAACAAATGCTGCAAAACTTTTTAGTTTCACCCTCATACCATAGTCACATAGTAAGTGGTGTTAAAACTATGGTCAGTTTTTAACCGACTTCAAAAAAAGGAGGTTTCTCAATTCGACTGTATATGTATATATATATTATGTGTGTTCGCGGGTAACATCGTCGTTTATGAACCGATTTTGATGATTATTTTTTGTTGGAAAAGAGATATCCCAAAGGTTGTAGTATGATAATGAAACCAGGATCTGATGATGGCATCCCAGAGAAATCGAGGGGAGCCTTCGAAAATCGTTGTGAGGACTAGTGCGTTTGTGAATTTTTTTCATTAAGTATTTTAAAGCACTACTATTTCATGAAGGTCTGGAGTCGATCTGATGATGGAGCCGGAAGACAATCGAGGAAACTCCTCAACAATTTACAGCAATTACCTGGTGTTAGGGCTTGATTAATTTGTATTGATGAGAACTTCACACCTAGTTGGGTTGTGTCTGTCATTAGGGGTCTGATGATGAAGACAAAGGAGAGTCAAGAGATTTCTTACTTTTTAGTTTATTGGTTGATGTCGGTTTGTTTTTGTTTAAAATTATTGACATTTGAATTGCAATGAATAAAGATAAAAGATTAAAACAACATATTAACTGATACATACTGATGAGATTGATATTTGATAGTAGCTCTGTCTTTTGCGCCTTAGATTGTGGACTCGATTTTCTCCCAAAACAAACATTTGTGTGATGAAGACGTATTTGTTCTGTCTGGGTGTTATAAATAAATAAATAAATAAATAAATAAATAAATAAATAAATAAATAAATAAATAAATAAATAAATAAATAAATAAATAAATAAATAAATAAATAAATAAATAAATAAATAAATAAATAAATAAATAAATAAATAAATAAATAAATAAATAAATAAATAAATAAATAAATAAATAAATAAATAAATAAATAAATAAATAAATAAATAAATAAATAAATAAATAAATAAATAAATAAATAAATAAATAAATAAATAAATAAATAAATAAATAAATAAATAAATAAATAAATAAATAAATAAATAAATAAATAAATAAATAAATAAATAAATAAATAAATAAATAAATAAATAAATAAATAAATAAATAAATAAATAAATAAATAAATAAATAAATAAATAAATAAATAAATAAATAAATAAATAAATAAATAAATAAATAAATAAATAAATAAATAAATAAATAAATAAATAAATAAATAAATAAATAAATAAATAAATAAACAAATAAACAAATAAATAAATAAATATTTGTGAACAGTTCACAGAACACCATCTAGCCCCGAACTAACCATAGCTACTAAGGGAATTAGATGACTGATAGTATACTTATATATTTTTAAATACATATATATGGTACTTTATAACACCCAGACACAGAACAAACATCTGTGTTCGTCACACAAATGTTTTTTAAACTTACGCGATCAGAACACATTATTATAAATACTTACGGGTATTTATCGGGTAAGTATCGTAAGTAACCGTAAGTATTTATAATAACACAAATGTTTGTTGGAGGGAATCGAACCCTCAACCTACAGTGCAGAATGCAGAGCTACTACCAACGGAACTGTGAAGCCAGTCAAATATAATAATAATAATAATAATTCCGGACATTTCACACAGCATCATCTGGCCCCAAAGTCTATGACTGATATACTACTTGTATACTTTTTTTTTGTTGTAAATACATACATATTATACATAGAAACACCCAGACCCGAGACAAATAGTAAAAAAAAGAATTCCATCACTCATCTGGTTCCTATAGTATTCTATATTTAGTATGCTATGCTTAGTTTGGGACTAGATTGTCTTCTAAGGATTGTCAGTGAATATTTTAAGTTATATTATAAACTAGCTGTACCCGGCATGCGTTGCAATGCCACAAATTGTCTCACCGTTTAAACCTTCCCTGGACTACGACAAACATTTCAACACCAAAATCAGCTAAATCAGTCCAGCCGTTCTCAAGTTTTAGCGAGACTAACGAACAGCAATTGATTTTTTGACAGCTGCAAACATGAGTTAATCTTTCGAGAGACATGAAATAGTTCAAATTATATCTATATCTATATATGTACTAGCTGACCCGTGCCCACTTGGTTGGGCGGTTACAACTTCACAAATAAAAAATTACGGGTTGCACTCCGGGAGTGCCGACAGAAGTGAAAACTTATTTTGGCGCGTTACATTTTTTAGATGGGTACTAAGGGTTATTGGGTTATTGGGTTATGAATTGAATTTTATTGATGAATTGTATTTTATTAGTTATTAGAAACTTTAAAATACATTTAATATTCTTTTATGTTTTTGTTCAGAATGTAGATAATACATCAAAGAACCTAACTCAGTAAAGTTCTCCTTACAAAAGTAGACTGTAAACATGTGAATTAAGGTTTATAATCAAAAGGGGCGAGCGCGGCAGCCCGGCAGCGTCTCGTAACGGTGTCGCGAATCCAGATGTTTTACCTCATCCAAAAATATGCGTACCGCGCTAAAAGAAGTTTTCACTTCAAAAAGATAGCTATTCAAATTATTGTAATAATTATTGAGATAACAAAGTTACGGATAAATATTGATAGATGGCGCTATTAGCCACCCGCGACTTCCTCCGCCCCGTTCCCGTTGTTTTTCCGGGATACAAAATTGCCTATATCCTAATCCGAATTACTAACTATATTCATTTTAAGTTTCATCCAAATTGGTCCAGCGGTTCTCGAGTTAAGTAATAAGTTGGTGAATCTAACACGACTCTCTTTACCTTTAGACTACAGCTGCAAACATGAGTTATATGATCTGTCGAGAGACAAGTTGTTCAAATTATATTAATAATTAATAAAGTCGTGTTAGTTACACCATTATAACTCGAGAACGGCTGGACCGATTTTCATGAATTTTGATTGTTTGGATTGGTGTCCGCCCCGAAACTTATAAAAAAAAATAAAGATTTAAAGTGGTGTGTTCAGTTTGACAACCTTTGAAGATGTTCGGTTTGTTAGCTAATGACAGTTACCATTGCGCGCATGAACAATTGTGGCATATAGAAGCAAAGTCGGAAAAATATAGGAGGTTCTTAAAATTACTTTTTTGTTGACAGTAAGAACGGGCAGTCCAGACGTCATGTGCTCACTGTTGCCCCAACACTGGCGGTCCAACAAGACTCTGCCAGGAGGTTTCAAGGTGGTAGCCCTAGGGGAAGTCCTAGACGGTACTCTGGTGACCGTTCGGGCTGGCAACGACGAGAACTGTAGCGCGGAATTGCGGAACAACTCCGCCGTGATGAAGAACAGAGTTGCCAAGTTTAACGACTTGAGGTTCGTGGGACGGAGTGGGAGAGGTGAGTTTTCTTTGTTGTATCTAAATTGACTGAACAGATTTGATTGGTTGGATGAATGATATAAAACTGTGTTCAATGGAGCTCACCTTGATTGTAAAGAGTCACATTTGTCACCAATGACTAGTCATCTGCTGAAACGAGATTGAGTGAGCGAGTGAAATGCGAATTTGATTGTGGCTTGATCAAACCGTAATGACTGAATGGATTTGGATGAAATTTACTGTAGATTTAGTCTAAGACCTGTAACAGCATATAATAATAATAATAATGCGGGACATTTCACACAGCATCATCTGGCCCCAAAGTAAGCAGAGCTTGTGTTATGGGTACCACATGACTGATATACTACTTTAATACTTAATTTTTTTTGTAAATAGATACATATTATACATAGAAACACCCAGACCCGTGACAAATACTTGCAGATCATACAAATATCTTGATGTTAATATTATTTGTAATGTCTTCAAATATTTAACCCGTGTCTGGTTGATGTGGAACCCCGACACATCTAGTTCCTATACTGTCATGGTGTCTCGTATACGTGGGATTACAAAGTTTAATTCATAAATACAACAGCCGATACAAGCCCACACCCAAATTACCTTGTCATCCCATTTTCCTAGCCAGTATCCAGTTATTAGGCTGTATGGACACAAATCATGGCGGTCAGTGGCTGCAGATTAACCAATTATTATCCTCTAATAGCTAACCAGCCCCGTGTTTACGGCATGGCATCAAGATATTACTGCGATATATAACTGTCTTCTTCTTCTTCTTTGTTAATGGCATGTTTCGTATGATGTCAATTTTGCCAATATCAAGTGTTTTGATTGTTAATAGTAAGACGTCACAAAGTTGTAAGTTGTCGTTCGTCGTTTGTTATTTTGTAAAAATTGGTGTCTCTTTATAAAATAATTATACGGATTATTTTTGCTCTAATCACAAAGAAACACAAAGCTTTCATTCCAATTATTCACACTCGAGTCAATAACTCTAGCTTGATTTGAATAAAATCACCAAAATTACAGATAAAACCCGAAATAACTCGGGAAAAATAAATAATATAAGAGCATAATGTTTACTCCACAAAACGGCAAAATAATCGAATTCTCACCAATGACATACTTTTAAAGAGTCGAAGTCAAAGTCAAAGTCAAAAAATATCTTATTCAATACAATCACAAAGATCACTTAAAAATGTCGTACGTCTTCTCGGCTTGAGTTAGGAGGAATTGACAGCTAAATTCACCTAGTATAGGTGAATTTAGCTGTCAATTCCTCCTAACTCAAGCCAAGAAGAACTGGCAAGAAACTCGTCCTGGTCCTAGCGATTTTTTGCATGATCCATCTTATAACTACCTTAACTGCGAAAAACTATACAAGAGAGTTTTTACATTTCAAATGTGTCACTAACTTTCTGAGGGCAGAGCAACATGAGGCCATGCATTGTTATCAATAATATAGTCATTTATATTATAATACGCATTTTTCAAAACCCTTTATGTAAGCTATACATTTCTTAATAGGTAGTTTAATTGCATTTTCAGGAAGATTATTATAGAAGCGCACCGTGTTCCCCCATAAAGGACTTATTTACTTTTTCTAGTCGAAACCTAGAGATGTACTCGTATAATTTGTTTCTGTTCCTAGTATTGATTCTGTGGATCACTTTCTGAAAAATTATACACTTTGATAAAGACAGCCAGCAACACAGTAATTCAGCTAGAGAATCGTCATCATTGAATGTGAACCGTGAACTCGAGCGGCAACGAGCGGACCGCGGATCAAACTCACCCTGATGAAGATTCTCTAGATGAACCAAAACAGTGTTGGTCTCCATCGACAAAAAAAGCGTGAGTAAAACCCGTGTTTATCAAACTGTTTATATTATAAATTTATAAATTACGAATGTTTTAAAAGTAAACTTCTACTTCATATAAGTCCCACTGACTCAAGTCAAGTCAAGAGAGAACTGGTGGTCTAGTGGAAGTAAGCTTTCCGATGCTAAGGCTGTTCAAATCCTGTCATGCACCTATGGATTTTTCTATTCAAATAACGTATCTAAACGTATACGCTACACCAGTACTCCCAAACGATAAAGAAAAACATAGGAACGGTACAGAAATTAAACCCAGAGCCTTCTGCGTCTTAATCGGGTCTTTGCCCACTGCGCCACATAAGTCGTCAAATCTGTTCAATCAAAATTTGTTTTAATTTTTTTTTAAAACTGTCCCCCATGTCCATGACAGTGCGCAGAATGGAACCTTATTAAATGTGGCTTGCAAATCAAAAATCGAAGCAAAAATCCATTATTTTGTCCTCGTGATTTGTCACTGCATTCTTTTAGGGATTTATGGTTTTGATTACAAGTGATTAAATTAATAATGCGTGGAAAGAGGGGTATACAATTTTAAAATCTTCTTGTTTTTCGTTAATGGCATGTGTCTTATTGATGACAATTTTGCAAATATCTAGTGAATATATTGTCTTTAGATTCTCGATGAGTAAGACGTCACAAAGTCGTATGTTGCCGTTCGTCATCTGTTATTTTATATAAAGTTAATAAATCATAATTATACGGATTATTTTTGCTCGAATCTCAAACAAACAAAACTTTTATACCAATTATTCACCTAAATTAACTCTAGCTTTATTAAAAAAGATTTAAAAACACCATAACTACAAATAAAACACGAAAAAACTCGAGAACAATATATAATTATAAGAGTGCAATGTTTACTTTGTATGACGGCCTGAATTAATTCATTTGTTAATTGAATCACGCAAAATAATTCTGGCAGTTGATAGAACAAGAACGAAGACAGCATTCCAACGCATTTATAATGATACCCATTTTTTTGACATTACCAGATTTTAAAAAATATTGTTCTGAACTTCTTTGCTTTTCGATTTGCTTTAACACGATTTCATCCCTTACTGAAACAGACAAAGACGGAACTTACTTTTCCTGCATTTTAATACAGAACATTATTATAAGATGGCCACTGGATGACTTTTTAATATTAGTATGATTCTTTAGAAAAATAAAATCAATCAAATAAAAAACTAGGAGTTCCCAACCTACGTCATAAAGAAGTATACACGATGACGAATATGTTTTGATGACGAAGCCGTTGAAATTTGTATAAGCCATGGTAAGTAGGTAGAAGACCGGTTTTCCTTACCGTCACAATAATTATTATTGTTAGGAGTCTAGTTATTATTTGAGCACAATGTACGTACTTGTAGGTACCCAACAAACCTACTCATAAAATGTCAAGTTACTCTTCACCTAGGATGATAATTTGGTGTATAATAATATGTTGTTTTGTAAGACCACATCATCACTACATAGTATAAACAGAATTGTATAAAATACATACGAAACAGTTGAACTATCTAAGAACGGTTTGACGATCTATAGATAGCTCAACTGATCCAGATTACTGCCAAAGGGCAGAAACCAATGTCCTTCTCCAAGGTCTCGTCTCTATACTAAAAAATCATCAAAGTCGGTTCAGCAGTTCAGCGGTTAAGCCGTTAAAATGTATCAGACAGACAGACAGTATAACTTTCGCATTTATAATATTAGTAAGGATATAGTTGGGATAACCTATAATATATATATCCCCAAACCCATAAATATGAATATTGTATTTTTTGATTGACTGGTATACGGCCTAACACGCGTTACGTATTTACCGATATTTAACCAACTCCAAAAAAGGAAGAGGTTCTCAATTTAGTTCTTTTTTATGTTTGTTACCTCAGAACTTTTTTGCGTTACTTATTTTGCGATTTTGAAATTCTTTTTTGTTTGGCAACTTTTATTTTCCGTTTGATTGAACAATTCATTCAATTAAATGAATTCAATTGAATGAAATGATACCACGAAAAAAAAAAAAAAATTGGGCGAAGATATTTTATATTGGAATTTTAATTGAGTAATGTTATTATGAGAAATTAAGGATGGTTAAACCGAAGATGCAATTTATGGGCTTAAACTTTATTCTTTATTCATTATTGTACACACATTGAACACATTTTGAAACATACTTATTATATGGCATGTACACAGGCGAGCTTAACCCTAAAAAGAGTTCTCTTCCAGCAAACCTTGGGAAATGAAAATATTATAAACTAATGGTGGGTATGATGCGTACAAAAGGGAGAAAGAGAAACAGAAATGAATAAATATTAAAACATACTAACAAGTAGAGAAGTACACTATAAAACAGACTTAAAATGTAATTTAATAAACTAAAATAACTAGAATAATACATACATAAACTAAATATACCTATACTAATATTATATATAACATAATAATATAATAAGTATACATACATATATTATATAAATTTATATACATTTATAATACATACATAAAATATGAATATAAACAAATACAAGGAGAGATAATGCTCTTTGACTTTTCGCTTGAAAATGCTAAGCGGAGTGCTGTCGCGGATTTCGTGAGGGAGAGAATTCCACAATTTCACAGAGTGGTCCGTGAATGATCCACCATACCGACTAGAAGAGTGAGGAGGAATTTTAAGAATAAGAGATTTTTGTTCTACAGGGATCACCACGAGGAACAAGGAAATCTAAACTTTATTCAATGAACTCAATGATTTTTTGACTGAATGTTTTTTATTAGTTATTATAATCAATTTACTTTTGTGCTATTCTGTGGAGCATGGAATCAGATGTAATGAGATGCATTACAGAATATGTACAAGACTTAAGAATAGACTTTAGAGTAGCACGATTTAATCGTATTAGTGCGTACTTGATCTTACAGCTTCATTGGTGCTCTGCAGTCTACCCCATAAGTTTAATTAACACGCAGATGCTATAAAGTATTATATGTATGTATTAAGATAAGATAAGATAATGTTCATTTACCAAATAAATTTCACATACATATTACAAGTTACTGGTGATCCCCCACTAGGCCAGGCCTGTATCGCGGGAGATCGGTCAAGCAAAACGTTACCTATCACAAAAGTACACATTTCAGGGCAGATAAACAAAGCAATAGTACAGTAAATTAAAGAAAACTATAAAAAAATAAAAATTAAACTAAGTAAGTAAGTATAAGTATAAGTATTTAAAAGTATATATGTATTATAATCAGTCATCTGGCCACCATAACACAAGCTATGCTTAGTTAGAGGCTAGATAGTGCAAAATTGTCCACCAATATTTATTGATTTCCTCAATGCGGTGTCATCGGCAGCTGCTATAAGCAGTTATAATAAAAGAAAACTAAATGATCAGGCTATTAGGCCGTGCAGCCATCGCCCCTTCATAAACAAAATAATGATTTGCGGTTAGGAAACGCACATTTTCTAAATCACGAATGTGAAAACTTACATTTACCACTCCGTTAGTCGTCGTGCTGTTGTTAAGTGACACTCATTTAGAGATAGCTATTACAAAACTGCACATCTTGTAACTTATTTTTAACAGACTTCATCAAAAAGGAGGAGGTTCTCAATTCGTCGGAATCTTTTTTTATGGGTTAAGTATTTTTAAGTTAAGTCAAAAAAGTTTTTCTAAATCTGAACTTATTTTCTAAATTTTGACGATCTCTGTGGCGCAGTGAGCCAATGCCCGTCCGGTTCCCGCCGCGACAAATGTTTGTATGATCTGCAAGTATTTGTCTCGGATCTGGGTGTTTCTATGTATAATATGTATGTATTTACTGGCCTGACAGCTCAGTTGGTAGTAGCTCTGCCTTCTGCGCTGTAGGTTGCGGTTTCGATTTCCTCCCGGGATAAACATTTGTGTGAAGAACATAGGTGTTTGTTCTGTGTCTGGGAGTCATAAAATATCATAAGTATGTATTTAAATATATATAAGTATTCTATTAGTCATCTAGTCACCATAATACAAGCTATGCTTAGTTTGGGGCTAAATGGTGTTGCGTGCATTGTCCAGCAATATTTAATTATTATTGATTTAAAAAAAATATACATAAGTATCAGTCATGTGGTACTCATAACACAAGCTCTGCTTACTTTGAAGCCAGATGATGCTGTGTGAAATGTCCAGCACTTTTTTTTACTACAAAAATATTGGTAGGCAACACACATAACACTATCCAGCCCTAACACAGCTTGTATTATGGTGACCAGATGACTGAGAGAATAGTTATATATTTTTTAATATTTATAACACCCAGACACCGAAGAAACACCTTTGCTTATCACACTATAAAGATAAAAGATGATTATTAGTGTTTGTTTGTAATAGATAAATTTAAAAACGACTTTTTCATTAATTTCATTTATTTATGCTTCAGTGTACATACATTCAGCTTAGGTCCAACCAAAAATGCTGTAAGTATAGTAACATTGTACCCTGTGGGGGCATTGCAGAATAGGTATAATTGATAAGTTGATACATCTGGTACTATTCATAATTACTGAACCAAACGGGTGAAAATTATTTTATATAGAAAAATACATTACTCGGTAACCGAGTAACATGACTCGGTGTTAATGTAGCTGTATTATATTTAAAAAAAAATCTATGAAAATTAGTCTACAGTCTAATTTTAACCCCAAAGTGGCCTCAATTCTGTTGGCACCAACCTAACTAATTTTAGCTAAAATTCGGGTTTGAACTGTCAAATAAACCTTTGATATTCTGTTGCTGCCAACTTATCCTAATATAATGTTATCTAACTTAATTAAGCGTTCCTAATTTAGATAGATGGTACCAACCGATGATTAACTAAATATATTTTAGACAATTCCTAATTTTAGAAATGAACCAACCGAATTGCCACCAGTGTAAAAAAATGGCTTATAAAAGTCATTATTTGGCGAGCGCTGCAAAAACTATTAATGATACATCAAATAATGTAATAGGTACATGTTATAATGCGAAGCTTTAATTATTATATGTCTAACTATTATAATTAAGTAGGTACAGACTTATGCACAACAAGTCGCGGGCGTTCCAGCTGGTATTTAATACAAACTCGAAGATCACTTTGAAACCTCGCCCTATAGTCATATGATATTTACTGCAAGAACCACAAGATAAGACTTGCTAGAGATCAGAAAGACGAAATAAAGTAGAGGCCTATACCCAGAAGTGGAGACATCCAGCAGTAGATGCAATAGGGCTGAACGATAATGATGTTACAGTTTTTCTTTTTATTTGTGATACTCAGAATTTATTTTGAGAAACAATGATGGTGTCCTTATTTTGCTAAAGAATAAACTATACTAACATTACAGTTATAAATATATGTTAAAATTTTATTGAATTGATTTCTCTAGGATTTTCCGCGGTTTTATGAAACACCAATTTACAATGAGCTAAAACACGTCAATCAGACGTGAATTGAAATGTCATTAAAATGTTGCTCTAATTTTGACTTTGGTGTAACCAAATTAGATTTTAACATATAATAAATATATAAAAATAATATTAACTTTTAAAACCATAATAGTTTTAAATGTTAATATTAGCAGATCATACAAGGAAAAAATACAAAAGTGTCAAAAAACATTCACAATATGCAGATTTGATTAATACAAACCGTAACATTTTTGTTAACTTATTTGTTACACAAAAATACTTATAAAATTAATAGGTTTTATATTTTTTTTGTCGACTCTAAATAATCGTCAAGTTATTCTTAACAAACATAAACTAGTATCTATATTATGTAAAATTATTCGTAAACGTCGAACGCGATAGTTACAAAAATCTTCCATTATACGTCACGGATTTTCCTTCTGATATAGATGACGTCCAAGTTAATCATTCTGATTCAAAGAACATTTAAAACCTATAAATACACAATTCCCAGCACTAGGTATTTCACCTATTACAGTCACATGGTAGATTCAAATCCTGGTTCTTGAATATTTTGAATATATTTCTTGACGACCTCTGTGGCGCAGCAAGTTCCGGCTGAGACGCAGAAGGTTGCGGGTATAACTCCCGCCGCGGGACAAATATTTGTATGATCTGCAAGTATTTGTCTTGGGTCTGGGTGTTTGTATGTAGGTATAATATGTATGTTTTAAGTGGTATATCAGTCATGTGGTATGCATAACACAAGCTCTGCTAACTTTGGGACCAGATGATGCTGTGTGAAATGTCTGGCATTATTTATTTATTTATTGAAAAAAGTTCCTTATCGCGGGTTGGCGTTGGGACCTAGACGAGATAAAATGTAACGCGTTACGAAAAACCGTAGGAGAAAGAGAGAATGAAAGAGACTGATAACAAGTCTCCCACATATATATATATATATATATATATATATCCCATATGTTATGTGCTATTTATAATTAATGTCAATGATTAATTATGCCAACCCTGCCTACGAAAGGGACTTCGTTCCAAACGCGTGTCCCGCTACATGTTCATTTTTTATTTATCTGAGTCTACAATGATTGTCGCTAAGATTGTCTCCAATACATAAGGATTTCGGTCAGGTATATTTATTAGTTTATAATATAAATTGAATATTTATAAGTTCATTCATTTAACATTCATTCACGCCGCTACATAGAGCGGCTTTATACTATACTATGGTGCTAATAGTACTGGCCATTTGAAATGTATTTTTTTTATGGTTGGCTTAGAATTCTAAATTCAAATTAATGAAATTTTAAAAACATGGAAATAAGTAAATTTATAATCCCGGACATTTCACATACCATCACCTAGCCCTAAAGTAAGCAAAGCTTGTGTTATGGGCACCACATGACTGATATACTACTTATATACATTTTTTTTGAAAATACATATATATTATTTGACGACCTCTGTGACGCAGTGGGCCAAGGTCCGGCTGAGACGCAAATGTTGCGGGTTCGATTCCCGCCGCGAGACAATTGTTTGTATGATTTGCAAGTATTTGTCTCGGGTGTGGGTGTTTCTATGTACCATGTATAATATGTATGTATTTACAAAAAAAATAAGTATATAAGTAGTATATCAGTCATGTGGTACCCATAACACAAGCTCTGCTTACTTTGGGGCCAGATGATGTTGTGAAAATTGTCCGGCATTATTATTATTATAATTATACATAGAAACACCCAGACCCGAGACAAATACTTGCAGATCATACAAATATTTGTCCCGCGGCGGGAATCGAACCCGCAACCTTCTGCGTCTCAGTAGACCTTAGCCCATTGCGCAACAGAGGTTTTATAAATCAAGTAAGAAAATCTTATATCCAATTCATTATTTTTTATGGCGTGTTTTATTTTCATCTTATTACAATATTTTTCGTCAGCAAGGACACGTTAAAAATACCAGTAATTATTGATTACGAGTTTCGTACCAGTGCTGTGAAAACACGCAATATCAAAGGTAAGCTGACAGCTGCTTTGTTTATATGAGTTTTGGTCAAAATGGCCTGTTTTGCAACTGTCACCTCGGGTTCTTCGTTTGTCATTTCATGAAGTAACATAGTACTTCTACATTATATATTTTTCTTGTACTATTGCATGTTTTATTCAGTAATCTTAGCGGAATTTTAATCAATATATAGTGACTTCAATGCACATGAGTGGACAATTTAATTATAAGTGTATTATGTTGCAAAGTGATTTGAACGACGAGGAATCCTGAGAAAGTTCTAGACGGCCATTCGGCGACGTTTAGAATAGACAAATGACGATCAAGACTTTATATCCAAACTTGTTGACACTGACAAAATTGTCAACAAGACATATGCCATTATAGGAAGAAAAAAAGAAAAACTGTCATCTCTAATAAACCAAAAGTGTATTTTTTAGTCATGCGCGCCATGCTTGGAATATCACTTTTGGATCACATACCCAATGTCAAAATTAGACGTCGGACGAAAGTCGTGGACGTGGGTATGCATATCAGGTGGAAATGGGCGGGACACTTGGCAAGAATGGATAACGGGAGATGGACAAAGGCGGTAACGGAGTGGTGGCCAAGGGATGCTCAACGGCCAAGAGGCAGACCACCCGATGATCGAAGGATATAGTCAGCGGTGTCGAGAACCACTGTATGAGAATTGCTAGGGACCGGAAGAGGAGGCCTATACCCAGCAGTGGGTACAATCGGGCTGAATGATGATGATGATCTTTTTAGTATGCTCAATAGCCTCCAAATACTATTGAGACATAATATACACATAATAAAGTGTAATTCCCACAAACCTTGCGAGTCGTGTTGCGCCAATGTGAGCGTCATAATGCAAATTCTCTTTTTCTTTGAACTCATAAAGCCAGATACCGTCACAGATTGTTGTAGGTCAACTGGTTTTGCGAGATAATTATTTATAGATTTAAACGATATATTTATAAATTGCTAGTTGGGTTGCGTAATAACGAGGTGCCATTATGTGAATCACGTATTTGTATGGTATGTTGCTGTTACTTCCGTTTTATTAATGAGGTGCTAATAGTGCGGAGTTTTTGGTAATATGGCGTCTTTATGTCGCTGGCGCTGTGGACTAAGGTCTGGCTGAGACGCAGAAGATTGCGGGTTTGATTCCCGCCGTGAGACAAATGTTTGTATGATCTGCAAGTATTTGTCTCGGTTCCGTTTCTATGTATAATATATTCTCACAAAAATAAGTATTTAAGTAGTATATCAATCAGTCATGGTGGATAGTATAGTATAGTATTTATTCAGTACAGTAATCATATTACAATATGTAAACAGAAATCATTTTAAGCAAGAGTGTCAATAAACGATATAATTTAACAGCCGTGCTAGTTTGCACCTGTGTTACAGCTGCTAATACTTCCTTAATGTAAAACTTACTTAAACTATACGCTACATGTAATAATGCAATTATTAATTGCATTATTACAAAACATTAATAAATTAAATATCACTTTTAAAACTATCATGGTTTTGCACATAATTTTCACTCAAAACGGGATATTTACCATAATTTACAATAACATCCACCCGCAAAGACTTCAGTTTATCTCGTGATCATGGCGCATGCAACTGTGCCGAAATATCGAGAAGCAGAAAAACTCATATATCATGGTAAATATCACGTTTTGAGTGAAAATTAAATTAAATATCATTGACAATATTTGTACAATAACAAGCACAAGAAAGCACGTACAAAATGTAGCATTATATTTATTAGAAACGCACTAACGTAGTGCTTGAGTGCATTAGTGATGTGCCTGGTAATCAATGTATTCCAAAATATTGGTATTGTATGGTTATGTATATATGTATACCCATACACAGCACAGGTACCCATAACACAAGCTCTGCTTACTTTGGGGCCAGATGATGCTGTGTGAAATGTCCGAGATTAATCCGTTTATGGCGTGTTACTTAATGATTTAAATTTTGCCAATGTCAAGTGATTCGATTATATTATAAATCGTCACAAAGCCGTATGTTGTCGTTCGTCTCTGTTATTCTACTAACATTATAAATATCTTAATCAAGAGATACATATTATAGAAATACGAAAACGCAATTGCGATTTTAACGAACGATTTTTAATTGTTCCTGTGGCGCCATCTAGCTTTATATAAAATGGTAGTTTTTCATATAAAACAATTTACGGAATATTTTAGTTCGAATCACAAAGATACATAATTAAATTCCAATTATTCTCACGAGTCAAGAGTCAAAAATTTCTTTGAATCACAAAAAATATTAATAATGTTTCATTAACATTATTAACAATGTTGATATTACAACAACATGAACAAAACATACTTTAAGCCACTAGCTAATTACTTGGCAATTATAAGATAGAGGGAAAGACGGGATATTAGGATTATTCGGTCAAAAGTCAAAGTCAAAGTCAAAATATGATTTATTCAATACAATCACAAGGATCACTTTGAAACGTCTTACATACTAGGTGAATTTAGGTTTCAATTCATCCTAACCCAAGCTCGAGAAGAATTGGCAAGAAACTCGTCTTGCGAATCAAACATTGCGCTCTTATATTATTTACTAGCGACCCGCCCTGGCTTCGCACGTGTGCAATGCTTATACTAGATATACTACAGAATATCTAATGTGATTAGAAACCTGTAAAATTATCAGTGTTCCTCTACTATATTATGCATGTATTATACATATAAACCTTCCTCTTAAATCACTCCATCTATTAAAAAAACTGCATCAAAATCCGTTGCGTATTTTTAAAGATCTAAGCATACATAGGGACAGACAGATAGCGGGAAGCGACATTGTTTTATACTATGTAGTAATTTGTCTCAAGTTATTGCCGGTTTTATTCGTAATTTTGGAGTTTTTATTTAAATAGAGTTCGGATGCGAATATTTGGAATTAAAGCTTTGTATTTTTTGTGATTCGAGCAAAAATAATAATAATAATAATAATACCGGACATTACACACAGCATCATCTGGCCCCAAAGTAAGCACAGCTTGTGTTATGGGTACCACATGACTGATATACTACTTATACACTTTTTTTTTGTAAATACATACATATTATACATTGAAACACCTAGACCCGAGACAAATACTTGCAGATCATACAAACATTTGTCCCGCGGCGGGAATCGAACCCGCAACCTTGGACTTACCCACTGCGCCACAGAGGACGTCAAATAATCCTTTGTTATTTTATATGAAAGGCACCATCTTTATAAATATAAATCTTCCGTGCGTGTGTTTGTAATTTAACTCCTCCTAAACGGCGAGACCGATTTTGTTGAAATTCTTTGTGTGTGTTCAAGTGGATTCGAGATTAGATTTACATTTTCTTTTATTAGGTATTTTTTTTTTCTTTTTAAAACGCGATGACGAATTCGCGAACGGGACAGCTAGTTTTATATCAAATTACAAATGACGAACGACAAGATACGACATGCGTGACCCAAGACCTGGCTCCTATCTGGCGCAGCGTAATTAGCATTGCCATTCAACATGGTAATGCCGCCAGTATCTTGGAAACGCTGCCCTCTGGCAGTGATCTGGATCAGTTGAGCTATCAACTATATCTCATATAGATCGCTTTAAACGGTCCTTCGATAGCTCAACTGTTTCACGTGTATTTTATATTATTGTATATTATTTTGTACATTTCTGTAATTATTTCTGTAAATAATAATAATAATAATTCCGGACATTTCACACAGCATCATCTGGCCCCAAAGTAAGCAGAGCTTGTGTTATGGGTACCACATGACTGAGATACTACTTATATACGTTTTTTTTTGTAAATACATACATATTATACATAGAAACACCCAGACCCGAGACAAATACTTGCAGATCATACAAGCATTTGTCCCGCGGCGGGAATCGAACCCGCAACCTTCTGTGTTTCAGCCGGACATTAACCCACCGCGCCACAGAGGTCGTCTAATAAATAATAGTTATTAATTAATTATTATTATTATATTATATTATTATTATTATTACATTATTCTGACACATGCCATTAAAGAAGACGAAGAAGAACTTTTGACAGAAATTGAGAAAAGTTTATAAGTGTACCTACAATATGTCTATTCCTGTTTTCAATTATGATTTAACATATGAAAATGATTCACACGTCTCAGAGTGAGCGCTTTCATATCGAATCGCGACAACGTATCAACGTTTTGATTTTAATTTCAAAACCGCAGCGGACGTAAACGACGTTCGTACTTTACTGTTCCATTGTTGCTCTCGCGTCCATTATCGGCCCTCATGTTGCAAGTTGTAAAATTAAACGTAAAGACACCCGCTGACCAATATTCTGTTATTCCTGATTTTATGAACTCGTTTTACAGTCTAACCATTAGGAAATCTAGAATGGACTATAAAAATAATGTCGTAGCAGTTTTCTACACGGTCCGGTTGCTGGGTACTCTGTGGTCTATAGGGGCAAGAATGAAGAACGGTCTTTCAAATGCTCCGGTTATCTAGTAGCCAATACGTCATCCGGACCCGGTACTCATCAACAGGAGCGTGTAAAGATGTGACAAATAAGCCTGGTGCGTGTCAGACCACGCACAGAGGTGGCAATTTGGTTAATTCATTTCTAAAATCTAACTAAATTAGGAACGCTTAATCAAATTAGATAAAATTAAATTAGGATAAGTTGGTAACAGCAGAATACCAAAGGTTAATTTGACAGTTCAAAACCTAATACTAGCTAAAATTTGTTAGGTTGGTGCCAACAGAATTGAGGCCAGTATAGGCTTCCGAAGACAGTACGAATAAGAATGACCAGTGGTCAGGTCCCAAAGCAATCGAAAACCAAACAGAAAAATAGAGGAATGTTGTATGGAGCTTTCATATTTTAAGGTTTACAAATCAGACTTCATCATAATCTAGTAAAGACATATCTAATACCTATAATCGAGCAATTCTTTTATATATCTCATCTGAATCTAGGAAACTGGTCCAACGATTTTCATGAAATTTAGTATACAATTTCGGGGGTGATAAATCGATCCAGCTATGATTCATTTTTAGAAAACGTCGTTTTATACGTTTTTTTATACCGTGCAAAGCTCGGTCATCCAGGTACTTATACTAGTAAAAAAATGCTCAATAAAACTCGTTGTATTCTGTTCAAATTTTAATGATATTAAGACTTTAAGTCAGGATGCGAGCTTTGACAGGAAGCGGCCAGACGGACAGATAGACACAAGAAACCTTCTTCATTTTCTTCGTTAATAGCATAATGTGTTATATTATTTATAATATAATGAAGTGTTTATATTATTTATAGTATGATGTCACAAAATCGTATTTTGTCGTTCGTCATTTGTTATTTTATATTAAATGGTGGATTTCATATAAAATAATAAATACGGATTATTTTTGGTCGAAAAGAAAAACAAGCTTTTATTTCAATTATTCACACCCAATTTGACTCTAGTTTTAGTTAACCAATTCTACTCTAGGTTTAGTTATATTACTGAAAAAAACCAAAGTTACTTATAAAACCGTAAATAACTCAACAAAAATAAATATTATAAGAGAACATTATTAGCTTTGCAACACTAAAAATTATATATCTGTCACCAGCACATTACTGCCATAAAGTAATCCAGATACATTCTTGAAACTAAAGAAGATCGAGACACCCCCGCAATGTTTGATTTTCAAGACGGCCCAAAAAATAATCCACAAGGAACCTGGTAGACTTCGAAACATTAAACATTATATTATCTGCCACCAACACATTTCTACCAGTACCTAGATGACCGAGCTTTGCTCGGTATAACACACGGATTAAAAATAAAACCTAGCTAGATCGACTTATGGCCCCCGAAACCAACATACAAAATTTCATGAAAATCGTTGGAGCCGTTTCCAAGATTCAAATCATATAAATAGTTACAAGAATTGCTCGTTTTAAAGATATTAGATAAAGTAAACCAGGCACATTCTTGAAACAAGAGAAGGTCGAGACACCCTAAAAACTCAAACAGAACAACATGAATGGAGACATCGATACCTGTATGTAACGCGACACCAAAGTGAACTAGGTACTTACCATTAGTTTTGACGCTCATCAAAATATTTAACGTGATCACTTAATTCGATCAGACAAGTAATTTTTGGAGCTTTATTTGTATAATCCAATCAAGAATGATGTGTATAAAATATATTTTTAGTCATGATTTTTGTAACCAAAAGCGTGCCCTTAAAAGTCCCGACACTTTGACACGAAGTCGCATATGCAAAAATTTACAAAAAAAAAAATACGTGTCTCGGAACACGCGTTTGGAACGAAGTCCCTTTCGTATGCAGGGTTGGCATAATTAATCATTAACGTGCCAGGCTCTCATTCTCTCTACCCACCCCTCTCTTTAATTTTGATTATTGATGCAATAAATGACTATATTCATAAATATATACATTATATATATATATATATGTGTGTGTATGTATATATATATACTAGCTGTCCCGTTCGCGACTTGTCCGCGCGTTTTTAAAAAAAAGTTATCTAATTGTAAATCTAAACCATTCTCGAATCCATTTGAACACACACAAAAAAATTCATTCCAATCGGTCCAGCCGTTTAGGAGGAGTTCAGTGATATACACACGCACAGTAGAATTCTATATAAAAATATATACACACATATACTACCATTGTCTACTTAATACTAAATATATTTAATTCATAATAAAAAGGAAAACCAAGCGTTTTTTCGGTTCCTACAGTTAAGACAAATTACAGGCAAAACTCATTTATGATTAGACCTCTTTGTTCAACTCAAGACAGATGTTGATTTAGATGTGTTGTGAGATGAATTACATCTATGACTACTCTACTAACATCTTATTAGCGGTAATTTATTTAATTCTATTTTAAATATATTTATCTCATCCATCTTGCATCAATATCTGAAAAAACAGTTGCATCGGCTTGACAGTTGCATCGAATTGACCGCTAATGCCGTCATCTTTCTGTGTTTTTTCTATACTTATATTTATTTATTTAATACAGTTATGATATAAGCTTACAGTAAAAACCAAAGTGCTGTCTATTTTAAATTAAAACTTAAATATATTCTCTAGGAGTTGAAAATAGCAGAGAGACTGTCATTAAAAATATCTATATGTTGAACCTCGTGTACATATGCATTAAGTAAGATAAGCGCTTATTATATCTAACTATTTGTGGAAACTTTTAATTAGCCTTCAGTGTATGTATCTTTGTAGAAACAACATTTTTTTCTGTAACTTTTGTTTTAGTTGTAGGTTTTTCAAAAATTCTAAAATAAAATAAGAAAAATATAATGAAATGGTTAGAGAACTCCACCCAAAGATTTTCAGAAAAAATTGCTTTCTTAGCGATAAGACCGCCTATTGTCAAGACCGACCGGCCTGTCAGCTTAGTTGGTAGTAGCTCTGCCTTCTGCGCTGTAGGTTGAGGGTTCGATTCCCTCCCAGGATAAACATTTGTGTGATGAACATAAATGTTGGTTCTGTATCTGGGTGTTATAAAGTATCATATAATGTATGTATTTAAAATATTCTATCAGTCAACTGGTCACCATAATACAAGCCATGCTTAGTTTGGGGCTAAATGGTGTTGTATGTATTGTCCACTAACATTTAATAATTTATTAATTTAATTTATTTATTGTATAATATTTAGTTGTTGATTTAGTAACTTTAAGGTGTACATTCAATAATTTTCATGTATTCTTACTAAATTGTGCTATTATCGATTTTATGAAAAAATCCTACTGCATAAATACATACTTAGAAAGGCCTTAACTTTCACAAAATAGTCACAAACTAAGCAATCTAATCGTACTCTTTCGTAACAAAGTGTGACTAATATCATCCCGCTCTAATCATCTTCAAATGCGGAGACAACTGTATTCCGACTGTGATCAGAACATATAATTAGGGACAAAGTACAGAGAACGGCAAAAGTTTTTCGTAAAGCCCTTGACATCGTGTAGCTACTGGACCCGATTCTTAACTAAAATGTCGCAAAACACGAACGCACCAACGTGCACTACAGTCGGAATTAGAGTAACATTTTTAAATTACACTTTTTACGTGTTTTAGTTTATATTAGTCATGTAATTTGTTGATTAAAACTGCGAAAAGTTAGGAAAATCAATTCAATAATAAAACAAAATACAAATTCTATCTTATTTCAAAACTGTAATTTGAAACATACTCTAATTTGGACTTTGGTGTTAGCAAAATAAAGATCGTTCTTATTTTAAGAAATTTAAGCTAGCCCGGCGAAATAACAGAATCGCCACAACTGCGTACAAATAAAGCATTACTGTGTGACGTAAAAAACTTTGGTTGTAGGCTGTACATAAACAATGCAACCAAACTGTGACCAAATAATTTCACGAAGCGGTCATCAGCGTATCATTTGCATTTTATTTTGCTCATGATTAAAAAATCGCCATAAATAGTTGAAGAAACCTACCTCTATACGCACTTGTTAGGCTTTTGAATGCTTCGAGTTTTTTACTCCTGCGTTCTTTTTAAGGTTCTGAAGTCCAACAAGAAACCCTTACATGTCTGTCTATCTGTCATTATATCTGTTCGATCCTAATTAAAACTCTTACTCGCAGAATCTTGACGGCATTCTCAACATCTTACAAAAATGTCATGAAGACATTTAATTTCGAAGTAAAGGAAGAGCGGCATCTAAGTGCCAGTTCACACGTCCTAAAGGCCATAACATTTTATCTTTATGCACGTAGGCGTTCCAACAATATTATATTGAGAGCCGAATTGGATTCATACCGCTCAGTAAGCGGTACAACTCCACGTTTGCATTGCATTGCGTGTTAATGAAAGTTTTGCTGCAAGTTTACTGCACTAAACCAGCAATACGAGGGAAACCGCAAGAGATTTTTCTCTGAAAACCGTGTCATAGCGCAACTAAGAAGCGACGGCGCACGATTCGGCTTCACTCACAAATGTCACTCAGGATTTACGTTCGATCGTAAATCAAGATGGCCGCCATTCCCTCCTGCCCTCACCCACCTGCACAGAAATTGAATATTTCACGCATCTCAACACCTCCCAGAGACCTCACTACAATGTTATTTAACTGCTTTGTGCATTGTGTTAGTCTCTAAAGCCTCTAAACTATTGATGAGTGATCATGAAATGTATTAAATTTAATGCCGATTTTAAAAGCAATAATTCACATCGTTGACACGCCTTTAATATTTAGTGATCATGTTTATGATGATTTGTTTCCATAAGTTGTTATTTAGGTGAATTTATTTTGTCTTCGTTATGGTGTATGACACTGATTTTCTGTACCACCATCAGCACAGCATAATGGATGCTGTTACAATGCAATCTCTGCATACTCTGTTTTAACTTTTTAATAAAGATAAGTATTATTTGGCATCATAATTTAGACTTGGACTTGTCCTTTTACTAGAACCAACGCCTGCACCCACTGTTTCACGACAACAGTAGCCCATCTACCGCGTACATGGACAATTAAATTTGCTTCTCATCTCCTTATGAGATTCTGTTTGCGGATGATTAGAAGACGATAGAGAGCCTGTGCCTTACCTGCTGTGAGAATCAATATTTGGTGTAAAAATAGCTTACTTATATATATATATATATGATTTTTTTTATGAGTAAGATTTATTTAACTACTTTAGTAAAAAAAATGGTTGTCTGTAAGTCGGTTTACGGACGATAATTTTACGTGATAACGTCATAAGAAAACATTGCTGAAAAATTGCATACTTTTAACCTATTAAGATGCGTCACGAGCCGAATGCTTAAGCCGATCGTGCCTCTCTTTCGCTTGTTCCGCGCTCTCGCTTGCACGCTCGGCTCAGGCGGAACGTGACAATTTTTCGTGCGTGCAGCCGGCGTTCATCGATTTATAAGACGTTATCACGTCAAAAATAATCTCCTTTGTTTTGTGTAAATATGGTTTGTGTTCCTATTTTTAACGTATTAGATAGCTTAATGTTAAAATAAGGTGTATCTAAACGGAATTGAATTTCATTAAATAGATTAATATGTACGATGACAAACAGTTATACACAGACACATCTAAAACGTTATCATGGTCCTATTTCCTGTAAACAGTTATGCTTTTGTTCGTGTCTTAACAAGTTATACTGTAGCTTCGGGAAACGACAATGAGTTACTTACCTACTTGCTTATCATAAACCACAGACGCGGCCAACCTTGACCATTACCTAATTTATACGCAGAAATACTATAATAAATTACAGCGCTTTTTGAAGAGAAATTCTAAATATATTCTGTACTAGCTGTTAGCCGCAACTTCGTACGCGTATGCTTAGAACCTTTTTTTATTTTTGGAAAGGGACGCGTTGTGTGCATCTAAAGAACATCTTATAAGTTTAATCCCCTATTTTACCCCCTTCGGGAATTATTTTGCAAAAACGTTGAAACACATATTACTTTATTTCTTACCAAAAGCCTAAATATGAATTTTCAGATCCCTAACTTAATGAAATATATGTTATCCAAACAAACTTTAATCCCCTATTTTACCCCTTCATGGTGGTTTTTTGAGACAAAAAGTAGCCTATGTTCCCCCGAATGCATCTTCTTTCCGAATTTCATCAAGATCCGTTCAGCCGTTTAGCCGTGAAAACGTAACAAACAGACAGACAGAGACACTTTCGCATTAATAATATTAGACATATGTATATATTTTATATAGGTATATTAATGTTTCGCTGAAAAATATCACTTACAATAGTAAGTGAAGAGAACTGTGTCTAGGGCCGGCTACGTGCGTGTGATACTTCCTTGTATTGCAAGCGTCATAGGTTACTGTAATTTCCTAATAGTTGGGCCATTAGCTATTTGGCTGGCTCAGATTAATAAAGAGATTTATAAAAGTAACTTTTCTTTTTTGACGTGACAACGTCTAATAAATCGATGAACGCCAGCTGCACGCACGAAAAAGGATGACTCATTGTCCCGTTACACTAATTGTCCCGTTGCGCTCATTGTAACGTTAGGCTTATTGTAACGCTTATTGTAGCGAGGCGTAAAGAAAGGCACGATCGGCTTGGGCGTTCAGTTTGTTGACACGTTAATTTTTATTTTTATTTTATAATGTTGAAATACCGATACAGGACAATATGTTGCATGATTTCATACATTCATCCTTAAGCAATGAGTACCACAAATTCATCTAAAAAGCTGACCGAAATCACTCATTTATATCGCACCGAGTGCTCTACACACGAATTATCTGCATTAGACATGTTAATCCACTCATTTTAACTGTAATTTTATTCGGTATTTATCGGTGCATTCATTACTGGTGACCGCAAATCGGGCGCCCAAAAAGCTTGCTATTTTCGACAATTCGGGATCCACAGTTAGGTGAGTTGCACATTGTGCTCGGTCAGAATCATGCATGTTTCTTGTCATTCACAAAAACTACATAACAAAGTAAGTTGTTTGTTTCAAATTCACATTTAAATTTAAAACTAATTTTATTCAATGCATGAATCATTTTGAATTTAGGTGTCAATTCCTCCTATTCCAAGTCCGAGAAGAATTGACAAGCAACTCGTCTTGCTCCTAGTGATTTTTTGTATGATCTTTCATATATCTACCTAATTTACGAAAAATAAAGGAATTTAATTTATACAAGGAACCTAATATAATACCTTTACGTATAAACATTGCAAATCTGTCAAAAAGGTGTCTGAAAGTAAAGCAACATGACGCCATGCATTCCTATCAGCAATATAGACATAAATATTATAATATAAGTACATCAGATAAAGTTTGAAAGTAATGCCAGTGACTTAAAAGATGAGGAGTAATAGGTTAACGTGGTATGGGCATGTCATGCGATAGAAAGAAAGTTATGTTACAAGAAGGATGATGGATTTGAATGTGGTGAGATGTAGGAGCAAGAATGCATGGCCTTATGTTGCTCTGTCCTCAGACAGTTTACTAACAGACTTGAAATGTATAAACTACTGTAATATTTTATTAGTTTTTCGTAGTTAAGCTAGTTATAAGATGGATCATACAAAACAGGACGTTTCATGCCAGTTCTTCTCGGACTTGGGTTAGGAGCAATTGGCCCCTAAATTCACCTAGTATGTAAGACGTTTCAAAGTGATCCTTGTGATTGTATTGAATCTAAATATTTTTGACTTTGACTTTGACTAATCGTACATCCCACCACCCTGATCAAAAAATGTAGTAGACTTGATGAAGAGATGGATGGTGTGAATGAAAGTAGTGATACTAAGATGAAGAATGATAAGAGATAGTGAAAGAAAAGAATCAGTTGTGCCGACCTCAGTGGCAAGCAGTTGATGATGTTTTTTTTATTAATAGGTAATGTAGTTGCATTTTCAGGGAGTTTACTATAGAACCATGTTGCCCATAAAGGACCTATTTTGTGTAGTGAGATTGACCATTATGTGAGATCAAATAAAGGTGTCGATGGTTCATTATATCATTATACTAGCGACCCGCCTCGGCTTCGCACGGGTACAAAGCTGATACTATTTAGTATTACAGAATGTCTTTATATACAACGTTATCTAAAAGAATAACATAACCTAAGAGATAGACATATACCGTCGCGGACTTTTTTGTAGACTTGATTAAGATGTACAATACTGTAGTACATTATTTTGATCTATCTCGTAGGGTTCAGCCAGCGATTGCAATGTAAGCGCAAAAAAATGAGTTTATTTACGACATAACATTAGAAAACTCTAAAGTTATCAGTAAACTGCAATTAAACCGCATCAAAATCCGTTGCGTAGTTTTAAAGATCTAAGCATACATAGGGAACAGACAGACAGCGGGAAACGACTTAGTTTTATAGTATGTAGTGAGTATAGTATGAGTGGTTTTACAGTAGTAGGTGGCGATCTCAATCGTACTAACTGTGGCCGCGTTAAGATCTACCCTTGTGGAATTATTTGGAAAGAGAGGGCACACGAGTAGATGCGCCATAGATTCAATGTATTAATTAACATTTATATTTCTTGTATTTTTTTTGACTTGATAACTATTCTATTCTAAATATTCTTATCTTTACTGACTTCGGAAGTCTTCACTGTATGTGTTCTCATGCGCTTGGCCAATATGTTTTTTTTTCGTTTATTAAAGGAATTAGCCTCTAGTTATAGTAAGTACAATCAACTTGTAGATTCAAACATGATTTTCACTTAAAACAGAATATTTACTATGATATATCATGAATTCTGATTTCTGAAGCCGAAAAACATATATCATGGTAAATATCCCGTTTTTAGTGAAAATTATATTCAAACCCATGTTAGTTTCAGAGCTTATGTAGATTAAAACTTTAGATTCAAAAATAAAATGGTGGTACCAGTAAGACTTTTTTATTCTCGCTTGCTATTTGCTACCCATGATATAATGCACACGTTCATTATTACATTATTCGTGTAGTAATTTGATTATATTTCTGAAAGGTATAACGCTGGCTTAATTAACTAGGTACCTACACTGCTAATTTTAACAACAGTGTCTCTATTAGAGTATAATTTTAGGTTTAGGCATAATATGGAAAAATATGATTATGATTATGAATATGAAAATATAATGCAAAATATTAATGTATGAACGACTTTTTCAATTCAATATTTAGCGCCGCATGTCGGTAGTTATTTTGTTTATAGAGTAAATTTAATATAATAATTATAGATTTGTTTTTTTTTTGTTTGTTTGTAATGGATAAAATTTAAAAAATACCGATTTTAAAAATGTTTCACTTATGTGAGTATTTCATTTTAAAAACAAATAGAAATCCCTACGAAAATCGCAATAATATAACATAAGGTATCAAAAATATGTCTATAAAAGTCATTATTTGACGTGTGCTGCAAAAACTATTGATGATACATAAAATTATATACTTCACATATTTATAGTACTCATCATTACCCACAAAAAAGCCCACGCAGCTATGTGTCTAACTATAATTGTTAGGTCACAATAACCGCTTTTAGTTCCGTTGAGTCAATCATAACACGGGAAAATTCGTAAAATGTAGACATTCGTAAGTACGATGATATTATTCCTTACATAACTAAACGACACATAGGGGACTAATTAGCACAAAACTATAGCAATTTACTACCGACTGTTTTTTTTTTTTTTTTTTTCTTTTGTTCTGTTTCTGTTGTCTGTTGTTTCTGACTTTATCTGTAATGTTATTTTTTTTGTGTCTAGTGTTTTGTGTTCTCTGTGTATTATGTGTCAAATAAACAATTCATATGCTATTCTATTCTATTCTAAATAGTTTCATAATGAAGGTAAAATTGCACTCATCGGGGCGGGTCGCTTGTGTACTTATATATTATTTAAATTGCAGGTAAAAGTTTTTCTCTGACCATCACGATATCGACGAGCCCGCCTCAAGTGACCACATACCAAAAAGCCATCAAAGTGACGGTCGACGGGCCGCGGGAGCCGCGATCCAAAACAAGTAAGTATCCGAATTGAAATTGATCATTTTGTGCATGAAGTTTGAGAGGGAACTACTTTTTATTATAGCCAGATGAGTGCCCTGAGGCAGTGGAGACTTGAAAAAGTGGTGGCTTTGTTACATAATATGATTTGAGTCCATAATTGTTTGCTTACGTACGAGTCGTAGTATTACGAGTATACGAGACATGATTCTGCATCTTTTCCGGACTAGACTAGAATTTCGTAAACCACGGTCACGGTCTTTTACGAGACACGGTCTTATTTTGTTTGTATCAAAGTCTAAATAAGAGTAACATTTTTAAATAACATTTCCTAAACTTTTAAAAATATCATATATGTCGGCACAGTTACATGCGATATCACGAGATAAACTGAAAATCCGTTTCGAACGAAATTTATAGATACTACCTGAATGTTTAGACATATAAATATATATATATAGGTATAATTTTCCATGCATAATGATTTATCAGCAAAAACATATATATCTTATAACTGGCCTGTCAGCTCAGTTGGTAGTAGCTCTGCCTTCTGCGCTGTAGGTTGAGGGTTCGATTCCCTCCCAGTATAAACATTTGCGTGGAGAACATAAGTGTTTGTTGTGTCTGGGTGTTATAAAGTATCAAAGGTATGTATTAAAAAATATATAAGTATTCTATCAGTCATCTAGTCACCATAATACAAGCTATATTTAGTTTGGGACTAGATGGTGTTGTGTGCATTGTCCAGCGATATTTATTATTATTATTCTGATAGATATATATATAATAAAAATCAATTGCTGTTCGTTAGTCTGGCTAAAACTCGAGAACGGCTGGACTGATTAAGCTGATTTTGGTGTTGAAATGTTTGTCGTAGTCCAGGGAAGGTTTAAACGGTGAGAAAATTTGTGGCATTGCAACGCATGCCGGGTACAGCTAGTCTTATAATAAATATCTAAATAATTATCACGTTAAAACACTGATAAATTACTTAAATGCATACATACACACAACAAAAGACAAAAATCAGAGGTTAAAAAATAAACATACTTGTTCCGCAAAAGCGGAAAAAAAATGAAAAATGAAATATTTGATTTTGTTTAACTTGTTTTAGCATTTTAGTCGTACAAAGAAGTGATGATTAATTTGCGGAAAATCCTAGGAAAATCTGTCCGACTTATAGAGAAACTAAATGCTAAATTTATCTTATTTTAAAACGGTAATTTAAGACTATAAATTAGACTTTCGAGTCGGCACAATAAAGATCATTCAAACAACATTAATTACTCGGAATAAATTGTATTTAGTAAAATAACAGACAGCTTTTTTTTACTTTGCACGGTTTGTTCTCATGTATTCGTATTCGTATAGTCAAAGTCAAAAGTCTAAATTATTTTTATTCAGTACAATCACAAGGATCACTTTGAAACGTATTACATACTAGGTGAATTTAGGTGCCAAATCTAGCTAACCCAAGTCCGAGAAGAACTGGCAAGAAACTCGCCCTGGCTCTAGCGCTTTTTTGTATGATCCATCTTATAACTAGCTTAACTACGAAAAACTAATACAAGAGAGTTTATACATTTCAAACGTGTCAGTTAATTGTCTGAGGGCAGAGCAACATGAGGTCATGCATTCTACTACTTACTCTCTAACCTATAATCACGTAATTAGTTAACTCGACGTTAAAGTAGGTATGTCCCTGTCATTCTACTCAATGAATAAAAATAGCAACATATTTAAACAACTCATTTAGCGAGTGTGTGATGAGGAAGAAACCCTTAGTATAGAAATTACTCCTTTTCATGTTTTTTTTGACGTGTTAACGTCTTATAAATCGATGAACGCTGGCTGAATGCACGAAAAATTGTCACGTTCCGCCTGAGCCAAGCGTGCAAGCGAGTGCGCGGAACAAGCGATAGAGAGGCACGATCGGCCTAAGAGTTTGGCTTGTGACGCAACTTAATAGGTTAAAAGTATGCAAATTTTTATAAATGTTTTCTTATGACGTTATCACGTAAAATTATCGTCCATAAACCGACTTCCCAGACAACCATTTTTTTTAAAGTACATTTAAATTTTTGGCAGATTCTAGTGTTGTACTAGTAGTGGTAGTGTGAAAAACATCGATAAATTTGAATTTGCAAAACGAAGATCTCTCTTTAAAAACGATTCTCAAAAATTTTAAAATGGAACGTGACACGGAATGAAATACTTTATTAAAATGAGGGGTAATTTGATCGGCCACGTCACAAGCACCAATTTATTATAATTCGCAGGACCTATTTACCGGGAACGGACGTAACCGCACGGACATAAACAATTAATATAAGTATTTATTGTTATAAATGAACAGTTCTATTTATCGTATTGTTTTCGATAGCGCTGCGGCCGCGATATCGCACGTAGATAAGTTTTCTTCCCACGGGACTGGTCGATAGGACGATACCTACGGACCAAATTGTTTCAATATAATATGTTATTTATATTACTTACCTACTTGTAGCTTATCGTAATGTTTTTTAATAGTACCGGAAGCCAAAGAAAAACTGTTGGAACCGCTTTTTTTTAAATAAGTACCTGAAAGAAAATTAAACAAAATAAATTGATTGAGGTAGGTATATCTAATATACAATATAATATTAAATTAATTTAAACACACAACACGAAAAACATTTCAAACAGACACAAAATTATCAGAGTAAATAATCAGAGTAAGGTATCCTATCAAAGAAATAAATTGTACATTCTACCTAAACATGTTTATATATCTTTATTTAAACGTGAGTAAGTATAAGGTCAATATCCGGATGAATGAAATTTAAAAAGCACTACATTTTAAAAGTCACAATTGCTGTGACATTAACCTTCTAACAAGTAGCCTATGTCTGTCCTCAAAATGTAAAACAGAGACACTTTCGAATGTATAATATTAGCATGGATACTTGAAATAAAATAACCCATAATAATATTTTGGTAACTTTCATTTGAATGCCACTTCAACCCCATTACGACCGCGAGCTAATTAATATCACAAAACATCGTCTTCCGGCATCGGTGTCTCACTCACGCGAAACTAAGGACGTATTATAAAGGCACTTGCACACGACCTGTTATTACGTAGGTGCAAGCTTTGAAATCATCTTCTTCTTTTTCCATAATGGCATTTGTCTTGATGACAATTTTGCCAATGTCAATGTATTTGAAATTAATTTCAACGCGTCCTTGAGAAAAAGATCTTGATATACAGACAGACAGATAGACGGGCAACGAATTAAACAATAAGGGTATAACATAAGGGGTTCTTTTTTCTTTTTGGGATTTAAAAAAAACTTGTATTTTTTATACACAATGATCCTTAGCTTGCCTTCGTATGCAGAAGCCCTAAGGACTCAAAAGAGTTCGACTATCGACGAAATTGGCTGACAGGCGCAAAAAACACACGTTACGCCATATGGAGCGGAGCCGGAGGCACACAATAGTGAAATTATATCAGTAATAAGTTCGGAACACGCACAGTGGCACACAACTGCTGAGACCTTTGTGTCTCCCAGGATATTGACAGGTCGTCCAAATTCAAAAAATATTTTCCATAAACGTATTTTCATACATTACTTTGTAAAGGGACATTGAATTTGACTGCGATTTATGTAGGTATATATTTTCATCTCTTAAAACTAATATCCAATTCGAGGATCTGCGGACGTTGGAAGTGGTAAAAAGGGTGTGGTGTATTTATTTAATAGTGTAGGTATTTTACTAGCAGATTCGTAGGTACTAGAGTCTTAGTAGTTTCGTGTGTAAAATTTTGTAAGTAAATCTACGAGATTCGGCAACCGAGTAAAAGTTTTTTTAAATATATCGCCTGGTTCGTTTTGTATAAAGTCGTCACTTATTTAGCATTTTAGACTGATAAAATATTAAATTATATGTTGTATGTTTTGATTATGGCTGGCTCATTATTTGCTCATAAATATTATTTGGCCATTCAACGCGATAATACAGACTTGGAACTCTTCCACATGAACAAGATTATAGATTACTAGCTGCTGCCTGTGGCTTCGCACGCATGGTACCTACATAAAAAGTTACCTATGCGCTTCTCCAAGGTCATATCTATACCAAAATTCATCTAAATCGGTATAGCTGCTTCAGCGTGAAAACGTAACAAACAGACAGACAGACAGAGTTACTTTCACATTTATCATTAGTAAGATAAGTGTACATATAGATTTCATAGATTTTAATTCAAAACATAAAAATTTGTACAGATTACAATAGAACGGTAAGTCTGCAAAAGTACTAAGACTGATATAAACGAAGTGGAATTTTAATTTTTGGATATAGATGATAAATGATAAGAACATTTCTGTAAATAAAGATGAGATATTTTTTTAAGTACTCATTATCATGTCATTTTATCATAGCACTTGTTATTTCGAGATAGTGTGGTGATAGGATTAAAGCGTGCCTCAGAGGCTTCTTTCGTGCGCTTGGTACATATTTTCGAGTTTTTGAACTCTAAAATATGCTGTTTTCCGTTTTAATGATTATATCTTCCTAATACCATATGAACAAAAAATCAGCACGCTGTCGCAAAACCTCTACCAAAGCATAACAATGAAAATCCCGTTTATCAAACAAAGAGGAGAAAGGACAAACAAAAGCGGTACTTAGCGAATAAGCCCCGAACTCCGAGGGACAAGAAAGGAAGATCTAGCGTGCGCAGGGACTTAAAAGTTTTGAGTTAATAGACTTAATTTGTAGGTGCCCCGACGTAAGCTGCTTCAGAGTGACCCTCGCTGGGGATGCGCTGTGTTTATCGATGTTTTTTAGCTCTCACAAAATACTACAAGCATCTTTTGAACTCAGATCCCGCGATGACCATAACGTGTCTTCGTTCGATGAGTTAGTACCTAAATACCTACATAGAAGACTAGACAAGACAAGACTATAGAAGACAAGCCCAAACACGGGTAGTTGTACTCATATTCAATGAATCAAATGAATCATAAAATCTTTATTCAATAAAATCACTAGGACCACTTTGAATCTTCTTCTTACATGCTAGAAGTCTCCTCGGGTCTGAATACGTAATTGTGTGATCCTTGCTAATTTTGTTATGAAATAAAATTAGCTGAGTCGAGTTTGAGCAAATTCATCACATGCTTTTTTGTTATCTAAATGATCTGTTATTTTATAATAAGCATTATGAGATAGTTACTGTTTTATGACGTTTTTAAATTTGCTAATCGATATATTTAGCACGTCACTTGAGACCTTGTTATAGAACCGTATAAATAACAAAGATTTACTAACCTTAGCGAGCCTAACTGTGAAGAAAGAATAATTATTAATAAGAATATTATCTTATTACTAAGAATATTATCACCGGTCATTATTGACAGCTATGCCAAGTTTCAGCTCAATCGGCCTAATTCTCAAGTTCCGTTGAAAAGCACCCTGGCTGCGTCATCAAATCAGCTCGGTGTTATCATAATAAAATATACACATACTTTGTGTACAATGTTATAATCAAGAAAATAGAAAAACAACTTCTCAAACAAAACACTTCGTTCTATCAAAAAAATACTAATCTAAAAAAAACAAATTAAATTGAAACACATTTTCCTATATTTTTATATTCAAACAAAGAACTTCTAACATGTACCTATGCATAGCTACGAATTATGGATAGAGATTTACTTACCTATTTAATTTGATAGTGTCAAAAATGTTTATTTATTTAATATCCTAATAAAATTAAAATACATAGATTTCCCTGAATGCAAAACATTTTCTATCAATTAATCCATTAAAATAATATAATTACAAGTGAGTATTAAAAAGAGATGTAAAAATATCGATATTGGTAGTTTTCGCCCGTAATAGGCCACATCACTAGGGTATTTTAAAATAGGCAGGCATAGCAAATAATAAACTGACTGCATTTGTTTTGTGTCGATTTCAAAATAATAATTGCGGCAAAAATATATTTTTGTGCATTGTATATACTCGTAAACTAATTATGTGTGGTTTTTATAAGGGCCCAAATTGCGGCGGCACCTTTTCTGTGAATGGTAGTTCCATGCCGACTATTATTTTCTAAAAAAAAGACCACCTATTTACTAATAAGATGATTTGGTGATTGACACTTTGTATTTTAATTGAGCGTACCGGAAATTGAATTATTGCTTGCTTAGGTATCTAAGCTTTTTATCTAAGTTTTTCCTGCATGTTATACACAAAATCTCGCACATTGATATTATTATCTGCTTATTAAATTATGTTACAATGTATCGTATCGATATCTAATGTACCTACCTAATGACACAGGGTAATTCAACTTCACTGCACTTCATTTAGTAAGATCATAATTTCATAGTTGGCCTAGCAACCAAGAATTCCGCGATAATATTCTCACTAAAATAATCGCCGCGGAATAATCCGCAGTGCGCAGTAGGACTTAGGCATAGCACGCACTAACGAATAAATACGCGCGGTACAAACAGCGCTAATCTATGTCTATTCTATTGACTGGCCTGTCAGCTCAGTTGGTAGCTCTGCCTTCTGCGCTGTAGGTTGAGGGTTCGATTCCCTCCCAGGATAAACATTTGTGTGACGAACTTGGGTGTCTATTCTGTGTCTGGGTGTTAAAAAGTACCTATAATAAGTATGTATTAAAAAATATCTAAGTATTCTGTCAGTCATTTGGTCACCATAATACAAGCTATGCTTAGTTTGGGACTAGATGGTGTTGTGTACATTGTCCAGCAATATTTATTATTATTATTCTGAAGATGTCCTATGTCATTTTCAACGCGATTTTTTCTGCTAGTGCGTGCGCCTACGTCTGATTCCATGTTCCATAGAATAGCGCGAAATAAAATATTGACTACGGAATATTCCACAATGCGCTATGCCTTATTTATAAATTTTCTCATGCTGATATGGTAGCGTAGGAACAAGATCTTATTAAATAGTGTTTGTTTAATTCAGTATATTCAGTATATACAGCTCATTTTGTAGATACAGTTAAATAAATAAAATAAATAGATAAATAATGGCGGATATTTCACACAGCGTCATCTAGCCACAAAGTAGAGCTTGTGTTATTGGTAGCACATGACTGATATAATAATATACTTTTTTTCTTTTGTAAATACATACATATTATACATAGAAAAACATCCAGACCCGAGACAAATACTTACAGATCATACAAACATTGTCACGCGGCGGGAATCGAACGCTATCTGTGTCTCATGCGGGCCTTGGCCCACTGCACCGCAGAGGTCATCAAGTTAGGTATAGATAAGACATTTTTTTCTACTATAGGTATGCTCTTTTGATGATGCGGCGGTCGGCATTGTATGCAGACGCTAGATTTAAATTAAACAAACTAACTACTTGGTATCAAAACTTTAATGCATTTATTTAAGATCAACAGGTACCTACTACAGATTCTACTAATACAGCAATAAAAATACATAAAATAATTGAGCTGTCTTAGGACCTAAAATGAACTATAGATAGCTCAACTGATCCAGATCACTGTCAGAGAGCAGCTTCCCTGACGACACTGACTGCATTCTCACGTTGAATGGCAATGCTAATACGCTGTTGCAGATAGGAGACAGCTATTATGTCACGCGATATTAATACCAGACGGCAAAAAATCATTTTAAAAACGTAGTACATACTTATTACATTTACTAGTGGTGGCCCTCTGGTCGAAATTCGACCATCATTACATAGTATAAAACAAAGTCGATTTCCGCTGTCTGTCTGTCCCGTTGTATGCTTAGATCTTTAAAACTACGCAACGGATTTTGATGCGGTTTTTTTAATAGATAGAGTGATTGAAGAGGAAGGTTTATATGTATAATACATGCATAATATAGTAGAGAAACACTGATAATTTTAGAGGTTTCTAATGTGATGTCGTAAATAAACACATTTTTTTGCGCTTACATTGCAAATGCTGGCTGAACCCTACAAGATTGATCAAAATAGTGTACTACAGTATTGTACACCTTTAAAAGTTCTACAAAAAAGCCCACAATGGTATATGTCTATCTCTTAGATGACGTTGTTTATAAAGACATTCTGTATTACATTTAGTATCAGCATTGCAACCGTGCGAAGCCGGGGCGGGTCGCTAATAATTATTAATTAATGTATTTTATGCATAGGTAATTAAAAAATATATTAGCATTCTGCACTCTTTCTCCATATAAACTACTAGCTGCTGCCCGCAGCTTCGCACGCGTGGTACCTACATAAAAAGTAGCCTATGTCCTTCCCCAAGGTCCCATCTATCTCTATACCAAAATTCATCAAAATCGGTTTAGCGATTTAGACGTGATAACATGACAGACAGACAGACAGAGTTACAAATTTATAATATTAGTAAGGATATGTGTGCGAAATTTCATAATCCTCCGTCCGCGCAATTTTCGCAAAAAGGTGTACAAAGTTTTTGCTTCACGTATTAATACATAGATAACTTAAACAGACAAAGGTAGCTGAAGCTGTTGGTTTCTTCTTCCATAGAAATTCTTATGGACTCCTTCCTCCTCAGGTACGAACGTCGCACAACACCAAATAAGATCGTTCGGACTCCAAAGATCGTTCATCACATGTGATAGTTCATTATCTCTGCGGGAAATGGACTACAAGTCACAGTCCAGGACTCTGCGGACTCTGTCGCACGAGGATCGAGAGTACAAGACTAATGCCACCTTGCCTACCGGTAAGCTTACCCTATTATTAACCGGCTTCAATAACAGAACGTTTTCAAATGAGCAAATTTTCTCTTAATTTTATTTATGTACCTACTAGCTGTCCGCGCGCAGCTTCGTCTGCGTTGAAGATTTTTCCCGGGACAAACCAATTTTCCCGGGATAAAAAATAGCCTATGTCACCCGGGGATAATTTTTCAAATCGTTCCATTAGTTTAGCCAATCCAATACAAACAAACAAACAATAAAATCTTTACTCTTTATAATATCAGTATAGACTACACCGATTGTTTCTCAATGGCTAGTTTTATTACAACAGTTTCAGCACTTTTGCGTAGATACTCTCCAAATTAGGTCAAAAGTCAAAAAGGTCAAGTCAAAAGATACTTTATTCAATACAATCACAAGGATCACTTTGAAACGTCGTACATACTAGATGAATTTAGGTGACAATTCCTCCTAACCCAAGCTCGAGAAGAACCGGCAAGAAACTCGTCCTGGTCTTAGCACTTTTTTGCATAATCCATCTTATAACTACCTTAACTACGAAAAACTAATACAAGAGAGTTTAAACATTTCAAGTGTGTCGGTTTACTGTCTGAGTGCAGAGCGGCATGAGGCCATGCATTTTTATCAATAATATAGTCATTTATATTATAATAAGCTTTCTTCAAAAGACTACTTTTTATGTATGCTTAAATTTCTTAATAGGTAGTTTAGTAGCATTTTCAGGAAGCTTATTATAGAAGCGCACCGTGTTCCCCATAAAGGACTTAGTATTTACTTTTTCTAGTCGAAACCTAGGGATGTATAATTTATGTCTGTCTATTCCTAGTGTTGATTCTATGAAGGTCACTATTTTGCTGAATGCCATTTCTATTTTTATGTGTATATAACAAATTTTCATATATATATTGTGAGAATATTAATTTCTTTGAATATTTCTCTCAATGATTCTCGTGGTTTCATTTTATGAATGGCACGTATTGCCCTTTTTTGAATTACAAATATTTTACATATGACAAACAATATGGAAGTAACTGAAAAAAACCAGTCTAGCTATAGCTTCATCAGTAAGCCACCGTATCGCACGAACTGCATATGCAGCGGAACTAAGCCTACCAGCAAGTGTTTCAACTTGTGGTCCCCACTGTAGTTTTGCATCAATATTAAGACCTAGGAAGATCGTGGAATCTGCAAGATTCATTGCCTCTCCATTCATTTCAATGTTGGTTGGGCTATGAATAACATTAGGCAAAGTGAATTTGATACATTTAGTTTTTTTTTAATTAAGCAAAAGATATTTACAGTGAACCAGTTAAGAACTCACGATAAGGATTCATTTACGTTATCGCAAATACTGGTTTCACCTCTATCAACTTTAAAAATTAAAGACGTATCGTCTGCAGGACTATATCACAAATATTATTATTATTATCAGGCCTAGTATCGAACCCTGAGGTACCCCTATATCAATAATTGATCCTGAAGACCTCTCACCACCCACGTCTACTTTCTGGACTCTATTGGATAGATAAGACTGTATGAGGTCATTCGCCCGGTTTTTAATGCCATAATATTTTAACTTTATGATTAGGGTTTAATGACTCACACAGTCAAAGGCCTTAGATAGATCGCAGAATACCCCAACTGCATCCTGTGATTTCTCCCAGGCCTCAAATATATGCTTTAAGAGCGCTATACCTGCATCAGCTGTTGACCGACCTTTAGTAAATCCTTATTGATTACTATGTAGCAGGCCGTTAACGTTAAAGTGATATTAACTGATTCAGAATCTCAGAATCAAAGATTTTACTTAACGCTGGCAATATCGATATCGGTCTATAATTAGCGAGATCACTTTCACTTCCAGACTTAAATATAGGAATGAGTTTACCTACTGTGTTTCATGAGATCGGGAAAAACTCCCTCGTCGATACATCTATTAAAAATATAAGCTAAAAAAGGTGCAATATCTAAGATAATGACACCCAGCACCTTTGTAGACATTCCCCAAAGATCTTCTGTATTTTTTATATGAATTAACTTGAATGCTTTCACAATACTAGCCTCGTTAATATAGCTAAAACTAAACTCATTCTTACATTTTGCAACACTAGATTTTAATAAAACGGAAGCTCTGGAGGCTGAAGAGTTTAACGATTTGGTCACTATTTTTGGTATATCTGAGAAAAAACTATCAAATGCATTCGCAACATCTTGTTCCTTTGTCAAAATTGTACCATTTATATTTAATTTTAACTGTATATTGCGAGCCCTTGATTTACCTGTTTCATTACTAATTAATTTCCCAGTTGCTTTTATTTTATTTGTAGAATTTTCTATTCTTTTTCTGAAAAACAGTGATTTTTTAAATACTTTTGAGTAGTTCTTAACATATAAAATAAAAACTGGATCATCTAACGTTGTCTCTCTGGAAGCATATAAATCGTACAATGTATTCCTACTTCTAATACCTGGTGTAGCCCAGTCCGCAAATCTAGTAAAATTTTTTGCTTTGCATGTTTTTACTCTAAATATGTCAGCGTGTTCTTTAATTATTAAGTTAGACAATGTGGTGAAAAGATCATCTGGATCATCGATGCATGTTACGAGGGAAACTTTGTGTTCAATTCTACTTTGAAATGTTTTGATGTGGCTCTCTGTGATAGGTCGGTAAGTAAAGTTCTGAGCTTCAACTTCTACACTTTTTCACACTCGGTTACTATCTTAAAGAATGTCTAAAGGAGGCTTGACCAAATATTATATTTTGCACATAGGTACCCACGTTTTACACAGTAATTAACATTCCGTGACAGGTTGAGAACTCATAGGCGCTAATACTAAGCAATATAGAAATATTAACTTACTATAACATAAAAAATATGGGTTTTGAATTCTTCCGCTCCGCTCGGCTGAGACAAAATTAAATTAATAATTGCAATGACAGTTTAAATAACAAAAACTATGCAATGGCTAAGTTAGCAACGGAGTAGGAACAACGTCAGAGTGTCAGTGCTCGCTAATAGCGCATCATTAGGCGCGCGCGCAGATTGCACTGATGAAACCTGCGCCGGATTGCCTTGTAAACGCCCGGAGGAGACTTAGCAAGGGGCAGATTTGTCATGTATTATATTCCTAAAATAATTCATTTAGTATCTATACCATATTCTGGCTGGCATACAACTTACGAGTTCGTGTCCCGTTAAGCTTTTTAGTGCTAACAAGAATGAACCTGTGGAATGATTTTTGTTATTTAACTTTGTATTGCTTCGGTTGATGTACCAGACGTATTTCCTGGGCAATAAAAAAAACAATACGTTAGAATTTCTTACTGAGCTGTCAGCTCAGTAGCTCTGCCTTCTGCGCTGTAGGTTGAGGGTTCGATTCCCTCCCAGGATAAACATTTGTGTGATGAACGTAGTTGTTTGTTTTGTGTCTGGGTGTTAAAGTATCATAAATAAAACTTATCATATTTAAATATATATAATAATTCTAGGAATCTACAAGCTATACTTAATTTGGAGGTACATTATGTTGTGTGAATTGTCCATTATTATTATAGTTGTTTTTTTTCATTTATGGTTGAGACCGTAAAATATAGACGAACGTCTGTAAGTACTATCTAGGTGGACAAAATAAGCTACTGAAATGCAATACAAGTGTAATATTGGTTTTCATTATAAAAAGCAACTTTTAACTCTACCCGGTCGTGTGCAAAGGAGAGATTGTTGGTATTTTTTTACCTGGAAGGTCTATGAGATTCGTCGCCCTTTACTCTCTCGGTAAATAAGGCGGCAGTCAGTTAGAGGCCGTGATTGTGAGCAGTAATGAGCGTGGATATTAATAAATTTAGCAGAACCCAGCCACGGACACTTTACAGTTATTTAGGCATAATCGCGTCAAGAAATTACCAATCCTGCGCTCGGCTCGTGATGATTTACAGTGTAATTTGATGGGAAAGCGCATAATTCGTTTTTGAGATTTACTTTTGTGTAAATGATTCAGCTAGGCTTACTTAACCAACTTTAATTGTATGCAAATGTACAAACATATTTTCCATCTAATTCGCACGTTACGAGTACAAATACTATTAATAATATACTAATGATAAACGGATTTCTTTTTAACCGTCTTCAAAAAAGGAGGAGGTTCTCAATTCGACGGAATCTATTTATTTCTAATGTATTTTTACTACGATTACTCAAAGCGTCTTTGGAAAGATAAAAAAAAAATATTTTTGGTTTTAGGGGTAAGTATTATACTTTCTCTCTATAAAAATTAAATTTAATAAAATTTAATTTTTATCGAAATCGTTCGAGCGGTTTCTGAAAAATCAACAAAACTCTAATTTAAGTATATGAATGAAGTCGGTTTTGTTTTTAGTTTTCATAAGTACCTACTTAGGGTCAAGTATTAAGTATATCAACAAATTTTGGTTTTGTTTTTAGTTTTCATAAGTACTTAGGGTCAAGTATTAAGTATATCAACAAATTTTGACAATTAATTTTAATTTTTTCCATTGGTAACGTTTTAACGTAAAGTTCTAAAATTATGTACTTATAATTGTTGACCTTTTGTTATTTGTATAACCGTATTATTTTGTACTAGCTTTTATAAAAGTTGTGGATTTTTAAATAATATGGATGTGGGTGTTTAAATTAGTTAATTAATAAATAAAATAAAACGTAAATGACGTCAAACTTGTATCCAAAACTATGATTTGTTCTTATCTCGTAAAATATTTCTTTACAACTCTTCCTCGGAATTCTCTAGAAGACAATCGCCGACTTCCTGTATCGATTTCAAGATTGCCTCGTACTGTTCTTAGAAAAAATATTGAACTCTTTTTAGATCAGTCAAGACATCAAAATAATGCTAGATATTATAAAATACAGGATTGGTTTGGTAATAGATAAATGCTAGCTCAAATCAATACTAGCAACCATCTCCGGCTTGGCACGGGTTTGATCCGTGTTTTGAATGACTAATTCAAACAAAAAACGTCTATTTTGACTTTTCTATTATTGTTAGACACATAGCCTCGCGGACTTTTTTGTGGGTAACAATGAGAAGCTACAGTAAACATGTAGTACATTATTTCATGTTCATCAAAAGTTTTCGTAGCTCTTAAATTTTTGATACCTTGGGTATAGATTATTGCAATTTTCATAGGGTTTTCTAACATTTTTTAATATAAAATTCAACCTATGTTATTCAGTAATAATGTAGCATTCTAATGGTGAACAAATTTTTAAAATCGGTAAATAGTCTTTGAGTTTATTCATAACAAACAAAATACAAAAAATCTAATCTGACCTGACAGCTCAGTTAGTTGTAGCTCTGCCTTCATTTGAGTTCATTTGCAAACATTTGAGTTTATTTGAGATAAGTATTCTATCAGTCATCTAGTCGCCATTATACAAGCTATGCTTAGTTTGAGATTAGATTGTATTGTGTGCATTGTCAATGTTTAGTAATAGTTAGTAATATTGAAATTTATTTATTTAATCTTTTTTTAATAATATTAGTTCAGAAAATTCTAAGAATCACTATGAAACGTGTTACACGCTAGTTAAATTTAGGTGGCCAATCAAGTCCGGAGAGATGAGGTTCTAATTCTGCTTTTCCTTTAAGTACCTATAATATGTTTTAATAAAGTAACGATATATATTATATATTTAATACGCTTCCGTTACTTAAAACAATCAACAAAAGCTACAAAACCAACCGTCTCGTTACAAAATCGATATTCCGTGCCGTGTAATTTAGGTGTAGATGGGAACTGAGCACAGCCCTAACATACTTTAGCAAACACCACAGTTCAACTTATAGTTGTTATAGGTATTACCACAGTTTATGTCCTAGTTTATATGGCGATGACCACAGATGATGCGGGAGTGACTTCCGAGGGTCTCGGACAATCGGAACACGCCAATTATCCGACGGATGGAACACCTTGCCTGTCCGCACGCGTGCCTTGTTTAAGCCCAAAGTTCGGAATGTGATCGATATTAGTCAATATGGCTTGAAGAAAAAAACCTGCCTGCTGGCAATCGGAAATACTTTTATTATAAACTAGCTATTGCCCGCGACTTCATCTGCGTAGAATTAGTACTTCGTGTAATTGTAATGATTTTTGCAGCGCACGCCATAAAAACTCGCAGATGGCAGATTTCTTTCCTACTTACTACTCGTTTATCGTTATATTTTGGACAATTCATACAATATCTTTATAAATTATAGCCTATGTATTATTCTGATGTATAAGCTATATTATTGGAAAGTTTCATTAAAATCCATTCAGTAGTTTTTGCGCGAAAGAGTAACAAACATACATACAAACATTCGCGTTTATAATATTATTAGTAAAGAGTAAGGATGTGAAAAAGTTTATGAAAACTGGGGAGCTTTTGTAACTGGATTCAAAAGGTACTGATTAGGTACTTATACTGTTGTAATTTTCAACTTTACGACAAAAAACGACCTACCAAAGGTGAGCAATTTTGCGTAGAAAATAATGCAGACACTTTTTATGAATAAATAAATAAATAAAAATAAATAATCCCGGACATTTCAAACAGCATCATCTGGCCCCAAAGTAAGCAGAGCTTGTTATATGGGTACCAAATGACTGATATACTTTTTTTTTTTGTAAATACATACATATTATACATAGAAACACCCAGACCCGAAACAAATACTTGCAGATCATACAAACATTTGTCCCGCGGCGGGAATCGAACCCGCAACCTTCTGCGTCTCGGCCGGAACTTAAGCCCACTGTGACACAGAGGTCGTCTAGTTAACCGAGCCGAATAGTTAGCCGAGTGCTAATAAAACTCTTCTTCAGTAAGTAAGCATTCGACATTTTCTATGTATAACTGCTATAGATATAGGTATACTATTAGTAATAATCACACCAGACATGATGGACACATCCAAACTTTTTGATCATCCGGCAGCAAGTTTTCATTCAGAGATGCTGGTCGTTGACCTGACGATGTTCTTCAAGAGTAATAACAATAACTTCAAACAACTTGAGAAAAAACCGACGCTGGCTGGCACAATGTCATTACGGAGCAACGTGAACGGTTCCGATAGAAATGAGAGGGACTAGATACGGCAAAATATAAAAAAGTCAATTTCGGTATTAACTAAACGTTTTTTCTATTATTTTTTATTATTGCTTTCTTTAAAATTACATTGTTATCTTACAACCACATATTATCTAATGTGTTTTTTAAATATGTTATATATATTATATTAAATAAACAAATAATGCCGGATATTTTACACAGCGTCATCTAGCCCCAAAGTAAGCACAGCTTGTGTTATGGGTATCAGTCATGAAGGTACCTATAACACAAGCTCTGCTTACTTTGGGGCTAGATGGCGCTGTGTGAAGTGTCCGGCATTATTTATTTATATAATATAATGTATATATAACATGTATCATATATAACAATAATTAATTAAAAAATGTTCAAATAAAATATGTTATATTAACAACAATAATATAATATAACATATTTAAAGAACACAATATATCTATTTATAAATACATTGTACATATAATGCATAGAAACACCCAAACCCGAGACAAATACTTGCAGATCATGCAAACATTTGTTCCGCGGCGGGAATCTAACTTGCAACCATCTACGATATAAACAGAAGTAAATTAACTTATTTCAATCTAATAGACCAACACGACTATGCCATTTTTCAATGTATTTTAATATTTGTCAAGTCTAGTAGAATCTTAGGCACCTGTCTATCACCATTTGAATCCAAAGTAATCAGACTGGGGGGCTTGACGCTGACTGACATGTAGTGTTGCTAGTTCATCATTTTGTATTGTCATAAAAACAAAATATTTTCTACTTGACTTATCTTTTTCAACTATCCAGTGTCTATAACAGGTCTACCTGAGTAGGTAGTTACTCACTTAACCACTAAAATGATGCTATTAACAAGTTATTAATGATTTTTTTTCAAAAATGTATTATTGTACTAAACCCTCATTCACACCTATCAAATTATCCATAATTTCCAAAAACATTCAATTCGTGGAACAATATCATCGAATTGCGCTTTATTTCCGGTACAATTGATTTGATTGATCAATTTCGATGATCAATCTCGCTCGTGATTGGCTACCGGTCTAATAATTCTTTCTACAGCTACGGATTACATTGACTTTAATTCAGTAGATGCGGTACCGCAGTATCTAATGCAGCCAGCTATGTATATTGAGGTTTAAATTCGGTCGCGTCCTGCGGTTACACTTACTCAAATAAAATCAATCTTGGTGCCGGGGTCCGTGTGAAAATTTGATAACGAAAAGCGATAGATCGATGGGGCTGCAGAAACTCGACGATTGCTGCGGTTTCAATCCGTGGTGCGAGGGCTACTGTGGGATGTAATAAGCGATGGGATTAGCCTACGACCAGCCTCTGTTGCACTATTGCCCCGGCACGTGTCCTCGCCTCGGGTTTATCACACTAGTTTAGATGATCTTGTTGTTCTGGAAATCATTCCTGATTTGATCAAGATTCTATTTCTATTGAAACTACCTAATGGTATCACAATTATGAACAAAATCGTGGTCCAAAGTCCATCTTGTGATTTTTTAGTATTATTGCATTTACTAATCCATTTTGAGACAAAAAATGTAGAGGCGTTCCTTTCCTTCGGCACATCATCAATCGCTAGATCATCAATAGATTAGGCACGTAGACGACATTCAAAATCAATTCAAATATAACGTCTTAATAGGGATTTCGACAAAAAAGTTATTATCTAGACCGGTGCTACTGGGGATCGGGATGGCTCGTCTCCTGAGGGCATTAAAACTATTAAAATATATGGTGGGCGGCTCTGCGGGCATGAAGCTGGCCGCAAACCACAACTCCTGAATCGACTGGACAGTTAGGTGTATTATCGATAAGCATTATAATTGGCTCATTTTTAACCGGTAGTCCGATGGGTGATGCTACCGTTGATAGGTTCTTGGTAGACAGATTTATCAATTCCAAAGTTTTTATTAAACTTTCATCTATACGTGTCGAAATATTTTTTTGTCATCATTGACAAAATAATACGTGAATAAAACCCGTATTATTTTAAATATCAAATAAAATCAATAGTAATACTCAGAAAGACTTGAAAGAAAATAATCAGCTAGATGTAAAAACGTAATATTTAATACGTAATATGTTCCATCAAAGTCACCTTATTGTATCACCAGTTATTTCAAGCTTGTGTGGGGAAAGGAATAAAGTACTTCTCAAAGGCTTATACAGTATTGTAGTAGGCAGGTAAAAAAACTGACAGTCCAATTAAGGGTTCGCCACATGTACGTAAAAACACGTTAGTCCACTCCAAAAAAGCTACACCGCCAAATAATCGACTAAACTTTTCCCGACAAAGCGTGTCTATTAATTTATTCATCTCATCACCTTTCGCGACTCATTACAGACTACTATTTCCCATTGTCTATTTTCTATTCAAATGTAAGTGCTCGACCAAATGTGAAAACCGCAATGGTTTTACTGATTTTAGTCGGCGTTGGAATGAACTGTGTATTGTGTAAGTGAAGATTTCCTCTTTTCAAACAAGTTACAACGAAAACATGGCCTCTGTTGCGCAGTGAGCTAAGGCCCGCCTGAGATGCAGAAGGTTCGATTCCCGCCGCAGGACAAATGTTTGTATGAACTGCAAGTATCTCTCTCGTGTCTGGGTGTTTTTCTATATATAATATGTATGTATTTACAAAAATTACGTTTAAAAAACTAAAAAGACAACCGACTTCATGTATAAAAAGAAATACATCAAATATATTTTTTTTATATTGTAATGGATTAACACAAAAACTACAAAACCAATTAAAAAAATCTTTCTCGGGTAGCATAAGCAAAATTTGATTTAAAAAAAATAGAAATGCAATTTTGGTGGCCAAAATTGTAATGGTGTAAGTATAATGAAAAAAATGCACTACATATTTATAGTACTCATCATTACCAACAAAAAAGTTCGCAAAGCTATCTATATGTTTAAATATAATAGTTAATCATAATAACTACTTTTTTTTCAAATTAATTTATCAAAATACGGGTTAAAATGGTCGCTAGTTTTAAATAAAATTTGAATGTTTTCTTGTTTTTTTTCATACTTACATGTCAGATAAGACTATCTTGGAAATGTCTGACTATTGACATCTCAAAGATCTTAAATCAGCCTAAAAATTTATTGTAACAAAGCTAGGTACATTTACTTAGTATTAGTGCATTTGTACCTACTCGTAATATAATTATCTAGAATTGTAGAGAGGTTTGTGTGTGGACATCGCGCGGTCTGCGGTCACGCCGACTTGACCGCCCGACTTCAGAACCACAGTTTTATTGATAAGTTATTTACAGATATAAATCTATTGAAATACTACTAAAATGATTTCGTCCCAAAATAAGAAAATCACTTCATAGAGTCGCATCAAAAGCTTTGGCCAAGCAAACACCATAACGCAGTGTTTTATTGTCTTTAAACGCCCAGCACACGGCCTAAAGTGGGGATCTTGGAGTTCGTCCTTCAAAATATACCAGTTTCCTTTCCAGAATAGGTTATTTATTCCTGTAGAATGCACATCTATCTGTAATCGAATAGCACTTCGGTTTTAGAGCTTTTATTTTACAAAACTACCGATAGAGCCGGTAACGCGAGCACGTAGCACGAATGAAGCATTAAGCCTCCATCTCCTCAGATCAGGTGGCTCGCCGTAATGTCTTGCGGTCGCGCCCGCAGGATACGCTTGTACTGTAATGAGCAACAACGAAACCCTACAAATAATTCAACCCACCAAAAAAATACGAATCACGTACTCATATCCTTGGAAGGAAAACGCGTATCGGATAGCACTTGCACCTCTCTATCTGAAACAAAGGGTAGAAAGGAGATGGAATATTGTTTTGAAGTGTCGGCCCGGCTCAATACAATCAATTATAGTTCTACGTGTTCGGCTGCCTTCTGCCTGGTAATATGTTTAACGTTACAAAAAATATTGTAAAAATTGTGTCGGTAATTTGCGTATTGTCAGACTTTCCAATTTAGGGCCATAATTTGTGGGATAAGTATCGATATCCAGATAACTGTGTACTTATCCAAGGGTTCAGCGGTTCAAGTTTACTGGCTTCGTAAGAGTTTTATTCTAAAACAAAATTTTTGTTTGGTTTGTATCAAAACATTTCTCCGTACTAACTTTCTGTGTAGTCAGGTACTAGTCATTATTTGAACGGTCTTTATTGTATTTGATCAAGCGGAGGCTTAGAGCTAAATAAGTGCAGTGTCCTATCAGCTGTAATGATTGGATTACCGCGCTGAAAGAGCACGATTGCACAAAGCAAGTTCGATAGTCTGCTACAAGAGTACTCCGCTAATTTAGCCAAGAATTTTATTGGCTCTGATGGTTTTTTGAGATGTTTTAATAATGCAGCAAACATTTAAATCGTGGTAAGGAAAAAATCTTCCTGTTAAATCAAACTGCTTGTCTTTTGAACATTAGAGTAGCATTTCTTAAACATTCTAGATCAGAATTCATATTATATTTGCAGTTAACGCGTAGGTATCTTTTTCATAATATAAGATTGGTGTGTCGTATTGTTAGTGTGGTGTATAGGAATCTGAACGCGGACATTTCGGAGAGCAATGAGGGTAGTTTCGAAAAATTGTACTTGTCACTCCGCGGCAACGACAACTTAACTGAAACGTTGCGAATAAATAAAAAATAAATACGCGATAACTACCCGTCAACTAATAAAACAATTGGAATAGCAAGCGAAGAGAGTCTTGAAATTAAAGAAACAAATGGCGATCATAATTATTTAGCGATTGTCGAACTTAACTTTGCCTTGCAACGTTCAGAGATAAAGTGAAAAAGAAATAGAACCTAATAGAACAAAGATAAACCATACAATCCACTGCCTGATTTAGAAGTATTATAACTATAAACGAAACCTAGTAGTAGGACTCAGGAAGAGGCGGTCTTGGTGGCTACCTGCACAGTGCCAGTTATTCTGTGTCTAAGCATTACTGTGTTTTTTTTTTGAAGGGCACTGCAGTAAATTAAATTACTTTGCATAAAGACAAATAAAACTGTCTAGGGCCAAAAGGGTTGGGTTTTCTCGTAAAGTTAAAAATTTTCGAGTCTTTAAGATCAGCTCAGTCACATTACACGGTGCAAACGGTAACATTGTCCAGTTCAATGCGTTTAATTCTTAGACACGTTCACTGTAATGTAAGTTGTTGAGATTAGATGTGCGGCCATCAAATGAGCGATATATTCTAATATAAGATTTTTTTTCTCTATAAATAAAGTCAATTTACTAACTACCTAGTATTATAATGTAAACTAACATTAACGAACTGGATAATTTATGCTTACATACCGTCCGATATAGATGAATGCGTGCCCAGTATTGCAGCAGCATTGCCCCGTTGTATGGCAATGCTAATTAGCTGAGCGAAATAGAAACCACTTATTCTTAATTGTATAAAACCTATCTGCCGTAATATATATATCTTTGAATACTGAGCCAACAGGCATGCAGCCCACCTGTTACTTAAGTGGTGTAACCTATGACGCTTGCAATTCTATTCTATTTGCCCAGTAATTACACATGATCCAATGCCCTTCAAATCTAAGCACAATAATACTTGCACACTACTGCTTGAAGACAAAATATCTGAAACTGCAGTGGAACTGCAAAGACGGACGTAGAGTCCTACTACCATGTTAATAAAAAAACGTTCACCAGCGATGAATTCTACGCATCTAAGTTTTGTTCTGATGACAATGGCTCGACAACTCTGACGACACGACCTCATTTAGTTTTGTACACCTTTTCCGTCTCTCGTGTGACTCACACACGTTTTCATTGATTTCCTTCCTGTGTTTTGAAGTCCTTCTCTTTTGTAGTATTAGGTTTTCACTAACACATTCAATAACTTTAACCTAAACAGGCATTAACTTACATCACGCCACGCAAAATCAGTCGCACTTGAATCATAATAATTTGTAATGAAGTCGGTAATCTATAAGTAATTGTTTCTTACACATGTAGGTAAGAGACTGATACTGTCAGTTCACTAGGCACAGAGCTGCCATCTAGTGCAACGTGTCACAATTACAAATTAATTAAACTCAAAAGGAATTGATTCGTCTGATTTCAATAAAATAAAACTATTGATTTTGCAAAAACAAGAATTAGAGCTACGACGAACAAAAGCCTTCACAATAAGTCACGTGACCACGCACAGTGAGGGTTTCCAAAGTTACTAAAGATAAGAATGACTAGTGGTCAGGTCCCAAACCAATTCAACACCATATACTTAGCAAAATATAAGAATTTATATGATTTTTTAGAGGTTATTTAGCCTCGACAATTTTCCTTATCATTTCCTCATATTTATCAAACAAATATCTGTATCTGACTGTTTAAGAAAACTCCTCATATCTTTGAAAGACCTGTCCAACGAAATTCCACACGAATGGGTAGAGAAATTTAAAAATAATCAACCCTCCTTTACATGTAGGGGATACCCCTTAAAAGTGATATTTTAATTCCATAGCTTAATACTACTACTAATAAATTTCATCACGATAAAACTAATAGTCTGCGAGCTCTGATTAGGGACGGACAGACAGACAAACAGACGGACACTCCTCGTGGAACTCCTTGTGCAACCCAATAAAAGAAAACTAAGTTAAACTCCGCTGGATCTGTGGCCCCACGAAGGTATTGTTACCAGCAATGGATCCGGGCGATTGGACCGTTGATACACTCGGCCGGCCGTAACACAATCCTACGAACACGCGATACGTTGCCTATCACATCTCGGTGCATGCCTACCGGTATCTGAGTCTGCCTACTTTATTGTAGGACTATGAATAGATATTCCTAGGCCATAATACTACCCACCGATATCTGATTGTATTTGATTGCATAGTTAAATACATTTGGTGTCCTTAGATATTTAACGACCTCTGTGGGGTAGTGGGCGAAGGCTCGCAAAACAGGGTGCAAATGTTTGTATGATTTGCAAATATTTGTCTTGGGGTATCGGTGTTTTTCTGTGTACCTATAATATGTATGTATTTACAAAAAAATATAAGTATATCAGACGTGTAGTTAATATAACACAAGATCTACTTACTTTGAGGCTAGATCTGCTTGCTTTGATGCTGTGTTTAATGTCCCCTACAAGGGCTCTCAATTACTAGGTATATAAAAAGATACTCGTATCTATTACTTTGGAGTGGAGCCTTAGGAGGATATTAGGTAATTTGGTTTTCGGTAGGTAGGTACGTGCATGATGTTCAAAGTTCCAAATGGTCCAAATAGGTGTTGTAATCATTATAATCTAGTGACTTGTATCACAGATTAGACAGTCACTTACTTTACCTTAAAAAATAAAAATATTCATGAAAATAATAATAAATACAACGGTAAGGCCTACCACGCACTAGCGAATTAAGCCGCGTCGTTTCGCGCTGTTCTGAAGTCCATCTTACTTCACTTACGAAAATACTAATTTTCTTATAAATAAAAATATATACAACGGTAAACCCTAGCATGCAATAGCGAAAAAAAAAAAGTATATAAGTAGTATATCAGTCATGTGGTACCCATAACACAAGCTCTGCTTACTTTGGGGCCAGATGATGTTGTGTGAAATGTCCGGGATTATTTATTTATTTATTTAATTAAAACGCGCAGTTCTGAAGTCTATTCTGAAATATATAATTTTCATCGTGGTTGTTTCCGCTAGTGCTCGCCTACGTCTGATTTCATGTCCTACAAAATAGCGCGATAAAAACTGCCGATTAATATACAATGAAAGGGAGAGTAAGGGGTGTTATCTATGTCTGCCTAAGTGTGTTTAACACAAATAATCTGAGTTTGCGAATTTGGTAAAGGTGGTAAAATCTAATCTATAATAGTAATAATAATGCCGGACATTTCACACAGCATCATCTAGCGCCAAAGTAAGCAGAGCTTGTGTTATGGGCACCACATGACTGATATACTACTTATATACTTTTTTTTAGTAAATACATACATATTATTATAGAAACACCCAGATTCGAAACAAATACTTGCAGATCTTACAAACATTTGTCCCGCGGCGGGAATCGACAAATCTATAGATTGATTTCTCCCGTCTCGTTAATTTGTTATAAAAATATTCCTAGCACAAAGTAGTTCAAACTCCAAGGCTCGCAACAATATCTGGACACAGCCTCCGCCGTCAAACACAGGATGTATCGAATTACGCCGACTCGTTGTAAGTGATCACCAACAAAAGCAAAAACAACGGAAGGGTGAGAATATTCTTATGGATAATGAGATTTATAAAGCTTCGACGGAGAATGTTGGCGTGATTTATTTTTACAGAAGGCGAACTCGATCATTGAAGTCGATTGAATTCAGCATTTATCTTGTAACGAGCAGAAAGTCGTTTTTGTACTTCAATGTTTGCTTATCGGGCAAACTTTGAAGTATTCATTCGGTAACTAGGTCCTGATACCATGTAAAAATGAGTACGATTGTATAAGGTACTAGCGACCCGCCCCGGCTTCGCACGGATACAATGCTGATACTAAATATACTACAGAATGTCAAATGTGATTAGAAACCTCTAAAATTATAAGTGTTTCTCTACTATATTATGCATGTATTATACATATAAACCATCCTCTTGAATCACTCTATCTATTTAAAAAAACGCATCAAAATCCGTTGCGTAGTTTTAAAGATCTAAGCATACACAGAGACAGACAGCGGGAAGCGACTTTGTTTTATACTATGTAGTGATAAAGTATTGAAGTGATAACTTCTTATGGGAGGATAAACCGCTCCGTTGCGTAACGCGTTACGGCTTACGTTGTCTGTCTGGCTTCCCTTTCTCTCACGCATACGGCAGCGGTAGGCAGGCTCCTCCTCTCTCACTCTAACCCACAGCGCTAGCTAGATTAGTGTAAGTTATCACTTCTGTTAGGCGTCCCGAAACGCACACGTTTTTCGATGTTTTAGAAATTGATACAAGACGAAGCGCGAATAATAAAATTTTATATCTTATTGTCATTGACATAAATTTCACTCACGACTTTTCTAGGTGAATTTAGGTACTGATTCTTCCTAACTTAAGTCCTAACAAAATCTGCAGCAGCAAAAGCAGTTACAATAATAGACAGACACTTTTTGAGTGTCGTAAAGTAATAAGATAATTACGTTTTACAAACTAAAAAGACAACCTACTTCGTATATATACACAAGGTAGCTACGTTGAGGAGTTCCCTTGACTGTCCTTTGTCTTCATTATCCCCTAATGACAATCACAACCCATCTAGGTGTAAAGTTATCATCAATACAAATTAATCAAGCCAAACACCAGGTAAGTAATTGCTGTAAATCGTTGAGGAGTTCCCTCGACTGTCTTTTGGCTCCATCGACTCCAGACCTTAAATACTTAATAAAAAAAATTACAAACACACTATTCGCCACTACGATTTTCGCAGGTTCCCCTCGATTTATCAAGGATGCCATCATCAGATCCTTATGGTTTCCTTATCATGGTATTATCATGGTACCACCCTTGGAATATCACCTTTCAAACAAAAAAATAATCATCAAAATCAGTTTATAAACGACGAAGTTATCCGCGAACACACATAGAAAAAAAAAATACGGTCGAATTGAGAAACATCCTCTTTTGAAGTCGGTTAAAAAAGAGCCACTGACGTTGGAAATGGAATGTTATTTAGCAAGGCTTGCTACAACTACAACTAGGAACTTATTATAATTTTACAATCGATAGTTCAAAGAACCACATAAGCAATCAATTACCTTGCACTAATAACAGCGTGTAGTAGTGTGTAACAAGACCAAGCTGTTTGATCAAAGGAGGCTAATTAGGGCCCGCACCAGCTAATCAGCCCCTTGATTGAGAGAATGACATGTTTGTTCTCGCCTGTGCTGTGTGGGTGTGGTCTTAGTTGAAATTACATTCAGCTGTTTTCATGGACTTGAGATGCTGAGCACTGAAACCACGTGAACACTCGTATACATTTTGACAAACACCGACAAAATAACACGTGAGTAAAACCCATGTTTGTCAAAATATATATAGTACAGCTCACGAAAGTTTTGAAAGTTAAACACTAGTATAATATTGCATTTCACCTATTTGACTTGATGAATTACTATGTAAAGTCATGATGGAACTTTAGTTAAGCTCTTTTAGTTAAAGAGTAACTAAAAGAGCTTGCAAAATGCAAAATTAAAAAATTTACGGTTTTCGCAATTTTTCCTTTATCTGTGCTATAAGACGTTGCTTCGTACCAAATTTCAAGATTCTGAGTTCATGGGAAGTACCCTGTAGGTTTTGATTCCCTTGCGAATATCGAATATTTGCGGAAATTTACGGCATAAACGGCTATATCTTTTGATTGCGTTGGCTTAGAAGTTTGTTTTTTTTCAGAGCTTTAAGGGACAGTAGACTTGAGTATTTTACATAAATTTCAGCTTGGAACAGATCCACGCGTTCATGAGAAAAAGGGTCTTGGCAGACAGACGAACGGACGGACAACAAAGTGATCCTATAAGGTTTCCGTTTTTTCCTTTCGAGGTACGGAACCCTAAAATATGTGATATGACAAAAAATTTAAGGTTTTTGGAATTTTTCCCTTATATGTGCTATAAAACATTGCTTCGTGCCAAATTTCAAGATTCTAGGTCGACTGAAAGTACCCTTTAGGTTTTGATTCCCTTGCGAGTAGTTGCAAGTTTGTAAATATGCTACTTAAATTGCTGTTTCTTTTGATTGCGTTAACATAGAAGTTTTATTTTGTTACAGCTTAAAGGTATTGTAGACTTGAGTATTTGATATGAATTTCAGTTTAATACCTCTACGCTTACATGAGAAAAGGGGTAGCAAGTTTAAAATTATTAAAAATATTTTTATTATATATTATGATGTAACTAAAAAATTACGGATTTCGCAATTTTCTCTTTATCTTTGCTATAAGACGTTGCTTCGTACCAAATTTCAAGATTCTGAGTTCACGGGAAGTACCCTGTAGGTTTTGATTCCTTTGCGAGTGTCGAAAATTTGCGGAAATTTGCGGCATAAACGGCTGTATCTTTGATTGCGTTAGCTTAGAAGTTTGATTTTTTCACAGCTTTAAGGGACATAGACCTGAGTATTCGATATAAATTTCCTTCAAATCCATCACTATTCACTGACAGATGACCTCTGTGGCGCAATGGGCTAAGGTCCGACTGAGGCGCAGAAGGTTACGGGTTCGATTCCCGCCGCGAGTAAAATGTTTGTATGATCTGCAAGTATGTGTCTGGTCTGGGTGTTTCTATGTATAATATGTATGAATTTAAGTCATGTACCCATAGCACAAGTTCTGCTTGCTTTGGGGCCAGATGATGCTGTGTGAAATGTCCGAGATTATTATTATTATTCTTGTAACAGACTTTTTTTCTCTGCATGACATGCCTAGACCACGCTAACCTATAACATGTCTCTTTCCATAACTTGCGCTACTTTGAAACTTTCTAGTAAAAATATCATCACTGAAGTCAAGTCAAAGTCAAAAGATACCTTATTCAATACAAGGACCACTTTGAAACGTCTTACATACCAGGTGAATTTAGGTGCCAATTCCTCCTAACCCAAGCCCGAGAAGAACCGGCAAGAAACTCGTCCTGATCTTATCGCTTTTTTGCATTGTTCATGTTAAAACTACCGTAACTTCGAAAAACTATACAAGAGAGTTTATAAATTTCAAATGTGGCGGTTAACTGTCTGAGGGCAGAGCGACATGAGGGCATGCATTCTCATCAATAATGTAGTCATTTATATTATATCGTCATCATCATCAGCCCGTGTCAGTCCACTTCTGGACATAGGCATCTCCCATCGTAAGCCCATCGATAGCAAGTTCTATCTTCAACTCGCCTCCTCCAATCCCTACGCCTAGTCAAAATATAAAAATCCTAAAGATTATTTTATTCGTTTAAAATATTACCCAACAGTTTAAAATTGCCATTTTCATTTGTTTCATATTCGTTAAACAGTTGGTGATGTTTTGACAGTTCCCCGCGCGAGGTGAGGGTGTTAATGTGACATTACCCTGGGGTAGGGCAGGGGGTGGCAGGAAGCAGGGGAACGGTAATTATCTCACGTCACTGGCAGGCCTGGGCTGCCTGTCCGCACCTACACTCTACAGCTTCATAACTACATTATAGTGGTTGATAAGGTTACAAACGCTTGAATATACCGGGGCGCAAAATTATTAAACCTAAAAAAAAAACTAAAGAGGTTTTAATATTTTTAAGAAAAGTTTTGTCGCTGACGACACGAACAGCAACTCGGCTAATCAACTATTTCACTGTTTTACTGACGGTATTACCATTTTTACGCGGTACCTATAATGAAATCAATATGTTGACACGATCAACATAATATTTGGTTTTTCCATTGTCACGATTTCCACAGCAGGCCACACCGCAGGCAGCGCGCTTTTATTTAGACACCTAATTAAATATGTATCAACTGCATATCTCATTTAAACATAAAACCGATTTTAATTTCATGTCCGAGCGAACAAAATTAGGAACAGTGAACCAGGGACCGCAGAATGAAGTGGATACGTTGGGTGCGGGTGGGTGTACGTACGAAAATCATTATCGAACACTTTTGGTTCATAAACTGATTCGAATTACCGTACTAATTTGAAGCTCTTTAAGCCTGGTATGGTGAATTAGTCGGGTATTTGCAGTATTTGTAGTGCAATTTTAAGTAATTTAAATAGAAATAGGTAGATAATATACAAAACACAAAACATACAAGGACCTAGCGAAGAGACTGAAACCTTTTGTGTCCGAAATGCTGTCAGAAAATTAGCATTGCCATACAACGAGGCAATGCTGCCAATGATCCTGGTCACGCATCCGAACGAGACCGACTGGATTATTTAAGACATTTTAAATTACCTAATTAGTTATTTAAGAAATACAGTTTACAAGAGTTTACATTTGAATACTAGGTAGTTTGTTTATTGAACTTATTTACTTTTTAGTTGAAATTATATATCTGACTATATATAAAAGTTGATTAGACTATGTGATACCTAGGTATATAATTGATGCATGAGTGACTACGGTAATCCAATAAATAAATGTTGAATAAATGGACCAATATCTAGTACTGTCTTGCCAATCTATTCTGAGTTCGACCCGAAAGAAATTCGACACGATTTTCGCCTCCACAAGGCATCAGGAACAGTTGACTCGCTCTGCGAAGCAACAACAACACTGAAATTGCTCGTCGTGAGACCTTCTTTTGAGTTTAACTCATTAGAGTAGATTGACGGAATAGTCCACCATCTCCTTTTCACAACAGGACAAGCAGAAGTACCGCTCAATACCATCCATAGCTTGTCAATCCACCCTTACGAACAAAGCGATTTACCTCCACATTTATAATACGTACAGCGTACATCGTTGTCTGTCTTTCCTGAAAACTACAATCTGTGTACAATCTGTCTACAAAACTTCAAGTCTCGAGTTAATAGGTGTCTCGATCGATGATTAAAAAAAAAAATACTAGATATTGGTCTACCTGTTCAATATTTAAGAAATACGTACGTAACATAATTATATTATAGAGTTTGTGATATACTAGCGCAAAGACTCGGCGGCATCTCCTTATAATATAAAGACAAAAAACATTGAATCTGAAGTTCTCGCTCGTCTTATAACTGCTGAAGATTTACTGAACGGCAAACACTGGTAGAGTTGATGTTCTATTTTCCAGCACACCCAGCGCGGGTGTTCATAGCGAGACTAACGCAAAATTCAAAACACTGTTCATTTTCTTCTTAGCGTGTTACTCTTTCGAATCAGTGTTGGAAAGTTTTAAAGTGCGCATCAGAGGCTCTTTTCATGCACTTGGCACATGCCTTCGCACTTGTTAGGTTCTATTACATACCGGTTTCCTCGATTCTCCTTCACCATTTGAGTGTAGTTAAGAGATAAATCCATGGATTCAATCACTGCCTTAGGATCGGAAGGCAGGACAACTTCCACTAGACCACCCGAGTTCTTTACAAACTCTTTGTTTAAATGGGATAATGATGATCAATTTATTAATGTTATTAGTATATGACAAGCCAACGACGTCATATTAAAAGATACGAAATCCATTGTTGTATTCGTATAATAATTGTTTTCGACTTAAATGGGTAAGTGTTGAAATGAGTCACGGAGATACCGTATTTGCATAAGTCATAGCATGTCTAATACTTCTATACCTTACCCATTTGTTTATTTGAAAAAACATAATATTTATTAACGGTATACCTACCTACTACAATAATACATGGAAGAGGAGTAGATAGGTAAGGTACTCTGACGTCTCTATTGTTAACGCCTATGATGCCTCGTGGATATACCCTACGTATTCCATATAGATATTTGAATCAGTACACGAATATAAAACCTTGGAAAACCACTTTTAGTTCTAGAAAGGAGAACTTTTTTAAGGGTTTTCCCAAGAACAGCCAGGGCCAGACATTGCGTCAAAACGAGGTGCAGCTAGTCAGTAATCTCAAACTCAAATAAGTTTTTATTCAATACAATCACAATGGGTATTCAACAAGATAACGTTGCCAGCCTTTTGGGCAGTTTACCTGCGGTCAGTGAACTGAATTCTGTTTTTTATCTATGAGTACATATATATTTTGCTGTACTGTACTGTTTTAGTAATTCAATTTGTAAATAAATAAAAAATTGTATGTTGCAATTAATAGGTAAATAAATCACAAAGATCACTTTGAAACGGCTTACATGCTAGGTGAAGTCCGAGAAGAATAAGTCTCAGCTAGGTAATAAATAAAATAGGTGAGTAAGTAGGTAGTATTTTGGTTTTATTACCTTGCTCTACAAGCTCTAGTATAATGAATTTTATAGTTATTGTAATAATAATAATAATTAATTCATTAAATCAGACATATTATAAGTCAATTTGGTGTTAGTAGGTATGTAAGTCTTATTAACCGACTTTATCAAAAAGGAGGAGGTTCTCAATTCGTCGGAATCTTTTTTTTTATATTTGTTCACACCGATTTGGAAAATTCTTTTTTTGTTTGAAAGGGTATACTTTTCAGGTGGTCCCATATAAATTTTATCGAAATCGGTCGAGCTGAAAAATCAACAAAAATCTAAAAATGGTATACATCGATGATATTTTCGTTTACTCCTATACCTCGCTGTCTCATAGGAGCAGTGCGTTTATTTGGCCTACCCATATTATATACATATTATATATATGTATATACAAAATACATCTACTTTCCACTAAAAATGTATTATAGGCTGAAATTTCATTCAATGAAGTCGGTTTTCTTTTTAGTTTTTCACACTTAATTATTTCTAGGTTAGAACTACATATTAAAATAGAAGTGAAAATGTAGAATGTTTATGATCTTTTATCCGTGCTCCAGTCCAACAGCCTCATGTGTTACCACTAGACTACAACACGAAAGAAAGATTTCATAATAGGCAGATGAGATCTGTCCGGTATGACCTGCAGTATGCTATATTGCTGCTAATTTAGAACAAAATATACCAAATATAGAACGTCTCAATTCGTTTAACACAAGATAAGATCGAATACCGTCGAATGAGCTCTGCCTGAGATATTGTTGTAAGTAGATACTTAACTAACACGTCACAGCTTTACGTTATAACATGTCATAAGGTGACAACCGTATAGGTACTTATACGCAGGGCTTTTGTGGTCAGATCGTAAGTGCTTATACTTCTTACCCACCTCTTAGGTACTTACTATCGTCATCACTGTGATGTTAGTGGGCACGAAGAGAAACCAAGTACCTAAATGCCGGACATTTCACACAGGATCATCTAGCCCTATTGTATGCAGAGCTTGTGTTATGGGTACCACATGTCTGATATACTACTTATATACTTTTTTTTGTAAATTCATTCTTACAAAATAGAAACACACTAGACCGAAACAAATGCTTGCAGATCATACAAATATTTGTCCAGCGGAATCTAACCCAGAACTTTCTGCGAGCCTTAGCCCACTTCGTCACAGAGGTCGTCAGTATAAGTATACCTAAGTATATTGATTGAATTGAACTAAAACAGCTCCGATTCTGATCCATACCTTAAGTTCTTGCTCCAAATCTGCTGCCTTTACCCATATTATTCTGACACTATGTGGCAGATTTCTTGCAGCATGAGCAATCACCGCTCGCGCTGTATCGGGCGGTTGCAACTGAGCTGCTTTCAACCACAACTCTTCACTGTTTGGGTTCAAACTCAGAACCTTCTACTTCTCAGGCAGGCCTTCACCCGCTGCGCCACAGAGTTCGTCATACGTTCGACATACTAGACGCTTTTAGAACAGTATTGAGACATTAATTTCGTGCAAATTGTGGAGCGTTGTGGGTATTCTTGTTTCTTAGCTCAACAGTCTAATCATCATTATAATGATCGGAGGAGTTGTCCTTCGATCCTTTCTTCCTACCCATCGGTCTCCACCAAAAGTACAAATCTATTACATTTGCACTTTTGGTGGAGACAAAGTGTGTACGTGCCGAAGCACGTGTACGCAAGATATAAAACAATTAACATAATAATAATAATGATTTGTTTTACGACTATCAGCGCATTGACTCAGCGGCGCACGCGCCTGCTAACGTACCCCGTTCACGTCCTGGAAACGCCCGCCGTATAATGTGCATCGGTTGGCATTGCCAGACGCGTTGGTCAAACATGTTTAGCCAATTTTAAAAGGCCGAAAAAAATGGTTAAAAACGAATGATTCTTTATGAATAATCGACAATTCTTGCACTAAATATTGCAATCGCTCACAGGTTCCTCGTGGTCTACTCGGTAAAACGATATATCGGGACTAATCGTGCAAAACTTACATTCGTTTTTTTTGTTGAACAAATAAATAATTGTATATTAAACTTATTATTAAAATTTTAAACCACGCAGAATAAAACGTAAATATCATAAAAAAAAAACAAGACAATAAAAAATGTAAGACGTATCTGGCCTGACAGCTCAGTTGGTAGTAGCTCTGCCTTATACATACACATGTGCTGTGGTTCGCTTCCCAGGACAAACATTTGTGTGATAAACATAGATGTTGGTTCTGTCTGGGTGTTATAAAATACCATACGCATGTATTTAAAAATATATAAGTATTCTATCAGTCATCTGGTCACCATAATACAAGCTATGTTTAGTTTGGAGCTAGATGGTGTTGTGTGAATTGTCCACCAAAATGTATTTATCTTAAGGTTTCCTGAACCTTTTTATTCGTTTCGATAGATACAGAAAGCCGATAAATACAAACTGCTCGCGGCTTCGTACGCATGAAACCTAACTACATAAAAAGTATCCAATATGCTATTCTAGGTCACAAACTACACCTATACCAAGTTTCATCCAAAGCTGTTCAGCCATTACGGCTTGATTGACACATATAACTGATCACTGGTATTTCAATAAAGTTCGTAAAGACCAAGTAAAAGGTCTTCCATTTAAAGCCTCCTTCTTGTGTCGTGTTCCTCATTGCTGAGGGTCTTGACCTCCGCGAATCATTCTTTGTCCGATCGGCTTCCACTTGCTTCGGTCTTCGGCAGTGTGTAGGCTTTCGTGGACGTTCTTGTTGGTGTTGTCCCGGATCTGGTTTGTCCACCGCATCGGACTCCTTCCCCTTGGTCGCCATTCCTGTATCCTTCCTGTCACCAGTAGCTTTTCTAGGCTGTCGTTCTTCCTTCTGGCAATGTGCCCGAAAAAGTTGAACGAAATGTGATTTAAACGGAAGGAAGGATCCTTCCTTCCGTTTAAAGCGGCATCTAACTATTTGTATGGTGTATATAAACGGGAAACCCCTACAAAAAGTACAATATGAAGAAAAACAAATACATAAATACTAGAACAATAACAAAATGATGCATAGCATAAAGTTTCCCAACGTAACCCAAGTGTTTACCTACATATATTATTACACAAGTACAAATAATTTAAATAAAACAATAAACAACTGGTGATGATGAATTTTGGCATTCATCCAACGTTTGTGTTACTTTACAAGCTTTCTCTGGATTCACGAGAAATTACTCATACGATGATGACAAATCATCTTATGATAAGGATCGTAATAATGTAACATTGTTTCGTAGAACCTTTATGACTCTACCAAAAGTTTTAGGTCTGTATCGGGTTTTTTTAAAATAAATGTACGTTCACCAACGTCAGTGCGTTGACGAATAATTTAAATACAATAAACTGGGCAAGTGCGTGTCGGACCACGCGCAGTGAAGGTTCCCGAAGACAGTCAGTAGGAACAAGAATGACGAGTGGTTAGGATCCTCACCAATTCAACAGCATTTAAATTGTAAAACACAAAATACAGTAAATTTTTTTTAAGGTTTACAAATCAGGCTGTAACTCAAAATCTAGTAAAGCTTTACTAGCCGTGATAATTTTCCTTATAATTTCATCATAAATCTTACTACATATTTTGGAAACATTTCAGGTTTCCCGAAACACCAATTTATAAATTTAACAAACGAATATATGTATCGAAAAACTGCTGAAGAAACCTCATAGTATCATTAAAAGATCTATCAACGGTATGCAATATGATGGTATTATAATAGAAGAGTAAAAATAAATTCAATCCCATTTTACAGATAGGAGAAGTATCCTTAAAAAAACATTGTTTTAATTTTATTTCAACTATGTGTATAACCATGCAAATTTTCATCACGACATGACTAATAGTCTGCGAATAAGAACTCTTATTAGGGGAAGACAGACGAACATGGGTTCTTCGTAGACTTTGGAACCCTAAAAAAGAGCTTACTAGTTGAAGATCGGACATAATAATTTATTTTTGCGTGTTTTCTTTTCTTCCCATAATGGCATCTGTCTTGTTGACAATTGTGCCAGTGTCAAGTGATTGTTTAATAATAAAGTCTTAGTCGATTGTCATTTGTCTATTATAAACGTCATCGCGGAATGGCCGGAATGGCAATTTTCCATACATGTAAAGAAGTCACAGTTATTCATTAAAGTTCCGCTAAGATTACTGAATAAAGCATTCAAGATAAAATAATTAATTTAGAAGTGCTATGTTACTTAATGAAATGATAAACAAAGAATCGACGAACGACTCTGTTTTGTTTTTGCCGAAAACCTTAGCTGTGGCGAAGGCATTAACATTGATGTGACATTACTAACATGGCCTCACTTTCATTTAGCAATAGCAAACAGCGTAGAGCTTACTATAAGTGTATGAATCAGCTGGCAATCCCGGCTCTTAAGTTCCGTATGCGTGACCTCCATACTGATCCATACATTAACATGATCAATAAACTATACAAATTCGTTCTTGGTCTGTCTAGTGCAAATGCTGTATAATCGTAAAGATACTTAACCTAAACAGTATAATCGGGCTACAGATAAACCATAAGAAAGAAAAAAAAAATTACCTACCTATTCAATAAAATCACGAGGACCATTTTGAATCTACTTATAAAATAGTGAATATAGGTAAAATAGGTGCCGGTTTTTTTTGATCCTTACTAATGTTGTTACGGATTTTTGTCATCTAAATAATCAGATTAATCAGATAAGCAAAAAAAACCAAAAAAAATACAACCGAATTGAGAACCTCCTCCTTTTTTTGACGTCGGTTACAAATTAACTCCTACTCCTTCCAATCAACACCTGTTTTTCGTTTATTTCCAGCTGATGCAAGTGGCAACATCCTGGGCGCAAGCGACTGGAACACGGGGTATCCGTCTACGGCGACCATGTACCCTGCCTATGCCTCCTTGCAGCCGCCGTACTATAAGCCAGACCCTATACATATACCATCAGGTAAGGAGTTCTTGTCAGAATTGCAGCCGCCGTACTATAAGCCAGACCCTATACATATACCATCAGGTAAGGAGTTCCTGTCAGAATTTAGCACCGTAGTGTTTTTAGGGTCATTGTGAGTTTTAGGGCTTCATCTGTCTGGTTGATCTTCACTTATCGAGCTGTAGATCAGAGAGCAGGGATTTTTTGGGTGTACCTACTATAGTGAGTGCTGGAAATGCTGGAATGCTTTGTCCGTTTCCATACAAAAAGCCAATCCAACTAACCTATCTTCATACAAGTTGCTGCTGTTAATATGTTTTATGCTAATATAATAATAATAAATATTAGTGGACAATGCACACAACACCATGTAGTCACAAACTAAGCATGGTATTATGGTGACCAGACAATTGATAGAATACATATATTATTATAAATAAGTACAGTCTTATGATACCTAATTTATTACACAAGTTCTGCCTACATTGGGGCCAGATAATGCTGTGAAAAATATCCGGCTTTATTTATTATTTTATTGAACAGAACATGTGTGATGAACTAAATGTGTACCTACGTTCATCACACAAAATGTTTGGCTTAGGAGGGAATCAAACTCCCAACCTACAGCGCAAAAGGCAGAGCTACTATCTGAGCTGACAGGCCTTTCAACTTGCCTATTTAATTAAATTTTAGTTAATCATTTATAATTTTATTTTATGTATATGACCCATACTCATTAGTGTTTAAACTAATGTCTAGAAGCATACTGAAACTGAAACACGCGTTGTGTTTCAGTATGCTTCTTCTGTCCTTGTCTTTCTAATGTAAATAAATAAAGATGGCAATATATTGAAACAACATTTTAGCTAGTCTGATTATAAAATAAACTCTAGAAGTCTCGACAAACTAACGTAGGTTTTAAGCAGAAGGCAGACTCAACGAAAACATTTAAACAAATATCAACTCTTTCAACCACGCAGCAAAGTGCAATTCAGCTCGCACTCAGTTATGTTAACCTACATAGTGCCTCTCTTTCTATCACAAATTCAAATTCAAATTCAGTTTATTTACACCTTATTTTAACAATACAGATACTATCTAATGCGTAAAAATAGGAAATCACGTAACTCTATCTCGTCTGGCGCGATACTTCTCTTCGAATTTCCCCAACACGCCATGTTGCGTACGCCTGGCCTATCATTACTTACTAGCCTCGTTATTTTGTATGTTATTAAATGAATTATTAATCACAAATTCACAATCAATAGCTCTCTGCTATTGATATTGTTGCCTAAAGTTTGTTTCCTGATTTCGCCGTCGATAAATTACTCCTGCTGCCCGCGGCTTTGCCCGTGTGGCCCCTACATATAAAGTAGCCTATATTCCAGATCTACATCAATATAATATACAAAGTTTCATTTAAATCCGATGTTGAGCCGATATCACGTAATTGAGTAACACAAGCAAAACACCTATTAAGTCAACCACCCTTACAAACAAAGTGCTTTGCTCCCCACATTGATAACGTGTACAGCCAAGGATTGGAATACTTTGCCGTCGTCTGTCTTTCCTGAAAACTACAATCTGGGTCTCTTCAAGGCAAGAGTGAATAGGTGTCTACTCAACTTTCGTGCCCCATCATCGGCCGCATCATTGCTTACCACCAGGCGAGATCATGGTCAAACGTAGGTCTATCTATGAATAAAAAAAACATTCGCATTTTTTATATTAGATTAAGTACGTTTAAAAATGTAGGTTATCTTCAACTCCTTCTCCAGTAGCTAAATTATTGTACCTACATAAATTATTATACCTACATGAATACTTAGATTAACTTATACCTCTTTTATTTACCTATTAGGTAAATTGTTGTTCAGTAGGTATAATTGCGTCAAAGCTTATTAATTTTCGTACAAACTTCCTCCATTGATATCCATAACCAACCATATCCAATCCATAATGGAGCGGTTTACCACATGATAGGTAACGAATGGATATCTAAATAATTTCAGGTCATGTTTTAATTGCTAAATGTTTTTTCATTATAATACCGATCAAACGAATGCTAAGTCGACTCTCTGATCAAATGACTTTGACGCGCATTCACAGCGCTGAAATCGCGATTTTTTTTATCAGAAAACATTCAAATAAGGAATTCTGAAAAAAGTTTAACGGGTAAAGTTTTAATTAGCTTACTTTCCGCTTATTCGTGTAAGTAAGTTAAAACGTCAACTTCAGGAGAAGATGATGATTACTGAATATTTTAGACATTATTTCATAATTAAATTATAAAACTAACAGTTATTGAAAAGACTATTTTTTCAATACAAACGATATATATATATATATATATATATATATATATATATATATATATATATATATATATATAGTAAATCAGTCATAACACAAGCTCTGTTTACTTTGGGGCCATATGTGTGTGTGTTCATTATGCTTAAGTAAGAGCGGAGCCATCTGGCACAAGTAGATACGTCGTACTCAAAAGAAGGTTTCCATCATCACTATTTAGATTTTTTGAAAATTTGAATTGAATTGAAAATACTAACCGCCACATTTTCTTATTTCCAGTATTACCTGAAATGCCGCTTGGCCACGCAGACTACAGTGGATTCCAACCCAGCACTCCCGGCTTCAAAGGCAGCCCGAGTAGCGGCAGCGCTTCCCTCACAGATCTCAACTCATCCACTCAGCGATACGACCCCAACTACTACAACTGGCCGGCGAATTCGTACAACTACCCAAATAACTACCAATACAATAACATTAACAACAGCCCGGCTTGCCTGCAGTCTCACGCGCCGTACATAAATCCAAACCCGCAGATGATACTTCCCAATCTGTACTCCACAGTCAACCAAAACCAAATACACGTTCATCTACACAGTTCCGCGGATAAACACAACTTGGAGCAGTTTCCAAGTGAGATAAAGATAAGCGATATTGATGGAGGTATTTCTATAACTACTGATCTGCAGGGCGCTGCTGATGCCAGTGGGATGGTACAGAATTGTGAGACGAATGAGGATGGGAAAAATGGAATGTACGGACCGTCAAGTCAAGAAGTGTGGAGACCATATTGACCCGCGGTCTCACCCAATGCTCAATATTTCGTTGTACATAATTATTGTGATATAAATTACTGTCCTTTAAATATTATTTTGTACCTATAGGTAAGTAGAATAATTTAAGAACCTACTAACGTTTATTGTAAAGATTAATGTTAAACATTAATTAAGTAGGTAGGTAAGTAAGTACATGTTAATTATTGTTATGAATTTTACCTAATAAAAAACATATGATAAGTCAAAATTTAATAGTTTTAATAATAACAATAATAATAATACCAGACATTTCATACAGCATCATCTGGCCCCGAAGCAAGCAGAGCTTGTGTTATGGGTACCAAATGACTGATATAATACTTATTTACGTTTTTTTTATACATATTATACATAGAAACACCCAGACCCGAAACAAATACTTGCAGATCATACCAATCATTTTTCCCGCTGCGGGAATTGAACCCGCAACCTTCTGCGTCTCAGCCGGACCGTATTCCACTACGCCACAAAGGTTATCAGAGAGGTATTTATTTTGTATCATTTATGTTCATTTCACGAATGTTTGCTGAGAACTGAGCTATGAGACCAGTCAAATACATGAGAAGTACATTCTACAATACAAAATCCAGGCAAAAATATACAAAAAATATATTTTTAGATCATTAAACCCAACCTCTAGAACTCCTCCTCCTTGTGTCGTGTTCCTCATTGCTAACACACAGGGTAATCTCCGCGAATCATTCTTTGGACGATCGCTTTCCACTGGCTTCGGTCTTCGGTGTTTCGGTGACCCGGATCTGGTCTGTCCACCGCATCGGACTCTTTTCTCTTTTTCGCCTTTCCTGTATCGTTCCTGTCACCAGAAGCTATTCTAGGCTGTTGTTCTTCCTTCTGCCCATGTGACCGAAGAAGTTTAAGATCCTTCGGAGGCAGATCGTTGATAGCCTTACGGTGATTTCCACTTCACGCAGAATTTCACGAACTATCAGTACCTACTAAAAAAAATGTAGTACCTTTCCTAGTCATAACACCCTCATAACCTGGCTAGGTATTAACCGAGGAATTTTATAGAATGACTCAACACATCGTATGATCCTATGGTCAGTTCGAGTTGACAAATTACACCTTCTTGTAAGTAGGTAGGTAGGTACCAACGTCATTGTGTGTGACACAGTACGTAGCTAGGTACCTACTTAAGTATGAAGGTATTCATAGTTGAAAGGGATTTTAAATGTGTTTAAACAATATACAAACAAAATACCTATTTATATAGGTACTTAATAAGGAAGTATCTAGGTACAAAGTCTGTTAAATAGAGGCTCAAATATTAAATGAATACTTACCTACGCTAAGCTAACGCTTCCGTTGGTATTTAAAATCACTCTGAATTTTGACAAGCAGAAGCGTGAATTTACGCTTCTGCTTGTCAAATTCACTCTTAGTGTCATCTCTGAGTGTTAATTTATGTACCTATTCCAAATTAATTCCTTGTACTGATATAGTTACACAGATTATATATTATGCCTTTGGGTAATCGTGCTACATTCAGGAAATCTTTTATTTTGAAGTTAGATAATTATCCTAACAGCCTACTTACTCACTATAATTACAGAAATATACAGATGTAAAATAAAATAAAATAAAATCGCGCTAAGACTTGCGTGGCAGGAAATCCTACCAGCAGCCCTAGAACACGAGAATCCGTGAAGACCAAGCTGGTCGACTGCTACCACACTGGCACTGAAGACGAGCGTACCGCGCACCCAACCGCAGACAATTGCAATTGGAAATGCTGTAGGATCTAATAAGATGCCAATGTAAAATGATTGTAGTGCTAGCAACCAATGACTCCCATGTCGCGCGAACCACAGAGCTGAAGCTGAAAATGATAGAGGCCCGTCCCATTGCTTGCTGTTGGGCCTTAAGTTGAATTTGGGGGAACAGAAGCAAGGCAAGCACTGTTCGAAACGTTTCTAGCTTCTAGCTTCATCTAGATATTAAATTTTATGAGTAATGCCAGGACTAGCCGGTAAGGACAGAATTAGAAGTTTTTAACAGAATTATTACTGCTGTAGACGAAAGACAAGAACTCTGGTAGGGCAGCACTTGCCGCAATTTTGCGAATACCTAAGCCTTCCAAATTGACAGGTAGGGAGGCCTGCAGCCATGCCTTGTCATCCAGATGAATATTCAAAACAAACTATAAAGTGTCCTTTATTATGTTGTCTAAGCCTTCCAACAGCTAGCTGTGTTTCCACAGTAGACAACATCTTAAAGCATAAGTACATTTTGGAACAAAAATACAAACCTTGATAATAGTAAAAGCCATTATGACTATTCATTTTGAATAATCTGTCAGAGGTTTTGCTACTATTATGAATTTTCTCATCTATTAAGGCCGGTGAACCGAGGAGGCGAAGCGTAGAACAATCTACTCCTAAAGGCGAAGTGAACATTTATCAAGAACTGTTTAAATTTTGAAACAATAGTATTTATACAGTAGTTATACAAACAGTGTCCAAAACGCACTAAGCATTATGCATTAAGCTCGCATTATGAAAAATTTCGTTCTAAACCAATCTGCTAACATGCATCACTGATGATTACGAAAAACAGTGTCCACTAAAGTACCGGCTACCAAGTACCAAACGTTAAGTTTACATTGGAGGCGTTGAATAATTGGATTTACGGCAAGACTGAATATGGCTGGACTAAGGGACCAAGATGTCGCCTTGCTAAGATCCAACAACAGACTAAATATAACATTGTTCCGATAGATCACTTTAGATGGCGAGCTATAACACTGCCAAAGAAATTAATAAATATCGGAAATTTTGTTTCGTGAACCAAAGCCAAGCTTAGCAGAGAGACTAGACAAGATCAACTTTCTATTGGCTTTTTGCCTGCAGAAAAATAAAATCTTATTGTATGTAGGTCTAAGACACTAACTTGTGAAAAGTCACGTGACTGAAGTTTTACTTTTGCTGTAATTTTCATACAATCTGTATGGCGATTATGGTACTTTTGACACAACCAATGTCTATTAGTTTCGATTAGCAATCGGCATAATTTCAATCATTAGTTTGATTATAATTAGAACCAGTTTTGACAAGACGAGTTACTATTACGTAATAATATTTATTTGGCCTGAGATAGAGACCAAACGGGTCTCTATCTCAGGCCAAATAAATATTATTAAAAAAATAAGTAAAGCTTCAAAACCATGTTCCTCTGTGTTATTACACGCACCCACGCACACCCAACCGCACTGTGCTCCTTCCTCTAAGTATATCCATACATACTTGTATTAGTAAGTATTCTCTCATGTGGTTGTCTAGAAAACATCTTACAAAAAAAAACATTAACATTTACCGTGACAAAGTGTCACAGAATATATTTATTATGGTTGATCGCGGTACTCCGTCTTAATATTTATTTGGTCTGAGGTTTCTATTCATATGACAGCATGTAATGTATGACAATCAACATAAACCTTTCGTAATACCAATTCATCAATAGTAACTGAAAGCGATTAGTATCAACGTTTTGATAGTATCAGAATTCCATAATCGCACCGCTGATCTTTCAGCAACGGTTTTAGCGTGAAAGAAACCTAGGAGTGAGGAATTTTTCTAAACCCCCAGGACAGCAAACTTCAGGTGCTAGGCGGGGCGGTAGGTTGTACCCACGGCTATGGATCTAAAAACGGTGGAACCGTTATTCTTTTAAGTGCGCATAGGTTCGCACCTTTCTTATTTAAACCGAACATGAGTTTGGTAGTTATTTAGTAAATTAGCGGCTTGTAAAATTTAGCTAATTAAGTAAGTAGGTAAGTACCTATTAAAGTTTGATAAGTCGTAAAAAATGGTTCACGAATCGATTGTTGCAAAACTAAAATCCCATGACAATAGGTACCTATTCTGGTTAGATAGGAACTTGGAGAACCCAGAAAATAATATTAACACAACAAAACGTTTTTACATATCGCGCCATAATGCCACAGACTTCATGCGCGATATGCAATAAAATACCTGTTAAAAATAAAAAAACCGGTACATTCCGAAAGAAGTCTCATCTCTTCCAGTGTTGCTGGTATATAAAACCTACCAATCTAGTAAAATAAATGTGAGTATGAAAACAATGATTGTATATCTTTACTGAAATTAATTGTCAACATTTTATTGATTTCAATTAAATGTTTATTCTTCTTAGTGCTGATGGCATGGATTTGAGCCATGCATCTGCAGAAACTCAGATAGCATCCAATCTATGAGTTTTTTGATCTGGCATCCCCGTAGTGCTACGTGATAAAATGGCGTCGGTCGTTGTAGCTCGCTGACCTCATAAATTATTAAATTTTGTTGTAATTATTAATAGTTTCAGCCCACACTAGTGACGTATTAGAGCATTATACAGTAATAAACATAACAATACCGTAAGTAATTTGTATACTCTTGTAAAAGACGGCAAAAACTTGAAAAATTCCAAGCTTGTGATAACGGCGGACAAAATGCAAATGAATTCCGTTCTAGAATTTAATCGAGGTTGTTTGCTTCCAGTCGAGAAGGTGTTCTTTACGTGTTAGCAAGAGAGCAATGTCCGAGGACAGCGAACGGCATGGCGAGCCTGCGAGTGAAGGCGGCGGCCCTGCTAAGGCAGTGCGTGTGTTATTGACCCCGCACCAGATAGACGCTGCCTCAGCGGACTCACTCCGCTCCGCATGGAGAACCCAGGACTTGTACATTGACCACCTCGAAACGTTGAACAAACAGTTGGAAGGTATTTACGAAAGTCACATCGGCTTGGTAGCGCCTTTACCGGTGTCGCGCCCCGCGGATTACGATACTATTACAATCGACAATGCTTTAACTAAATTAGTGAATACTGTTACAAAAATGTTTACTGTGATGTTGAAATGTTAGTTTATGTGAAATGAGGTGTATGTAGCTGATCTGAGGTTTCTAAGGTGAAGATAAAGGTGTTTCACGGTGCCAGTTGAGTGTTGAGTGCAAGTGCATAATGGTGGCACAAGGCCTAGTGTTATCTCCGGTGAAGCTCGGAGCGGTGTTGGTGTATTGTGCTATGTCCTCGTTACTTGTCGAGGCTACTGCTGAATGTGGTCTCAACTCCTGCAAAGTAAATATAATTTTCTTTACATAATTTGCTATCAGTAAGATTTTGTTTTGTAACTGCTTCTTATATCTGTATTGTATTGACTATTATATCTTGTACTTGCTACCTATAACATAATTGTAAACTACCTCTCTGGTTTTAGGTATCTGAATTATTTGTAGAATCTCTACATACCTCTGTTGGAACATAGTTTTTCATTCATTTAACAGAAATGATAAATAAATGGAAAACCAACCATTATTGTACTCTATCTGGTGGTGGTATCAAATTATATTCTTATAATGCCTAGAATTCTAATCTATACTTACATACTTCATACATTTGTTCTATTTTAAATGTGTATTTATAATTGTTTCTGTTTTTTATGGCATACCTATCATACCTATCTATTTATAAGTAATCATACAATTTGACTGTGCTCAGCACCATAGACATAATTTGCTTTGAGGAATAGGTAGGTAAGGATATTGAGAATTTACGATTAAAAAGATACATTATTCAAGCGACAGAGAGGTCTAGAGTAATTCATCACACTTAGTTTCTGTTCATGCTAAAGCCTTTGCAGAATGGTGAAATTGTATGGAATTAACAGAACATGATAAGCAGTCACATAATATACCACGAACTAATGTCATATACATAAAATTTAATCTTTTCCCAGGTATAAACGTTTACAGATAGTGACTCTTGTACAATATATACAGGGTAATAACTGTATTAGGTTTTTATACCTTCTATAAGCTTGGAGTAATACCAGTAAAGCAAACCAGAGATTTACTGTAATAAAATTGTTAATAATTAGAAATAATTAGTAACCCACTCTTTCATCTCTTTAAAAATGGAGAAGGCTCTCATTTCTATCCAATAGAAGAATTTAAAATGACAATACATTCAAAGAACAGCATAGAGGAGTAGCAATAACCGTATATAAAGGTATGGTCACGGTCATGGAAGCTTTCTGCTAAAATTTACATTTTAAAATCTTTGTCTTTGTCATTTTGCGCCAAAAGCAAATTTGGGGCCTGGATGTCTAGACAAATGCCTTACGCTACCTTAGCTTTACGGAGAGATACAATTGTGTGGAAATGACAGAAGCAGATGCACTTAAGTTATCACCTGTTAGTGTCATATCCATACAATTTAATCTAAAAAGTGTAAAAGCTAACATAGTGTGGATCTTGTCTAGGCGCTCTGGTAGGTATTAGTTAAGCTTTGATTTGACAAACTATATTTATGACAACTAAACTGATTTTGTACTGTATCTGGTTTTTGGTTTAACTGTTTACAATATTATATGCAATCTGGAAGTGCACTAAAAATTCCATTTATATATTTCCATCCTAATTAATCCAAACAGTTCAAAATAACTATTTTATAAACTTCGGTTTTAGTGCACACCATGTGGAACCATCAGATTGAATAATTAAAATATAGTTTTTACTGTCAAACCAGTGATTTTGAAATTTTATTTGTTTGAAACTGGTATGAGAACATTAAGCATACTAACTTTATACTTTGGTAAATGTGACAGAAAGCTAAATTATTGCAAGTCTAATATTTGTCCACAAAAAAAAGTTATTGGGTACAATAATATTTTTGGTCACTAATTTTGAATGTAAACATTATTTTTGGTATAATAAGTTGTTAGTTTGTTGAATAACTATTGTATAAGTAATTAAAGTAAATAATTCAGGCGCTCTGAGAAATTCAACGTAGAATGTGCTAATTATCTAATGTTGTACTACTATTGTAATATTTAACATAAGGGCTCTGTCATTTTAAAACCACCACCAAGAGGTCTAAGCATCTATGAAATAGAAAATTGGTCATCAACTAAGAAAACATCGACAACAGGATTAGCGGAGCCTAGCATACAAAATACTTGTATGTAAAAAAGATTATTGCTGGAAACATAAAATGTTAATTTATGAAAATTTTGTAATATAACCTTTATTTAGTATGGTAATATAAATTACTAAACTGTTAAAAGGTTTCAAGTTGCATGCTTTACTCATAGTTCACTCAAGAACTGCCCACCTTATTGTAATGATGCCACGCTCAGCTTTAGGCTTTGAATGATAACAACAGCAAATTGTTAGTAATGATGATGTCGCTGGCAACAGCATATTAAATAGGTACTCAAATTTTGATATTTTTGTGTCATTTAGAAGATATTTGAGTATTTTAGTTAAGGTATTGTCGATTATGATATTTTATATAATATAATATTAATTTACAAGCATTTTGTTTGTTACAGAATGATCTATGAATTAAAATTGTAATAGATAAACCAATTATTAAAAAGATTATTTATATGTACAGGTAGTCTGGAAAAAACGAAAGAGGTAGAAGATAGGATCAAACAGCAATATGCAGAATCACAACACAGGGAGAAGGTTCTAGTTAGGAGGCTTGCTGCTAAAGAGCAAGAAATACAAGATTATGTAGTAAGTCCTCAAACAGTTGTACATTAGTCAACATTTTTTTCAATACCTGTATGTGTACAAAAACATTTTTACATTCCAGAGTCAAATAACGGAGCTGAAGTCTTCGCACGCGAGTTTGAACGGCCGGCCGACGCTTCTCGATCCTGCTGTAAATGTACTCATTCAAAGACTAAAACAAGAGCTCACATCAACAAAAGCTAGGCTAGAGGAAACACAAAATGAACTGTCTGCATGGAAGTTCACCCCAGACTCAAATACAGGGAAGAAACTAATGGCAAAATGCAGGCTGCTGCATCAAGAGAACGAAGACCTAGGTCGTATGACATCGAGTGGCCGAATAGCTAAGTTAGAAGGTGATTTAGCATTACAAAAAAGTTTCAGTGAAGAAGTCAAAAAGTCACAATCAGGTATAAACAAAAGAAAACCATTCTAAACCTCATCAGATTCAGTTCTATCAATAGCACTAATTAATATATCGGTATTTTCAGAATTGGACGAGATCCTACAAGAACTGGACGAGGATGTGGAAGGCATGCAAAGTACGGTGTTGTTCTTACAACAAGAGTTACGAGCCACGCATGCGACGGTGAACGGCAACCGACCGTCTTCCCCGGCAGAGAAGCGGACTTATTCCGGCAGTGAATGCAGCGATCCGCCTGCTGGCAAGCGAAGGCGGGCCTCCGTCCTATCCCTGGATTATAACGAGGAGGACGAGCCACTGACAGTGACCAACGGCGACGCCGACTAGCCCAGGACTCCAGTGTTCCGCTATAGAACACGATTCTTTAAAGTTTTAAACATGAACTAGTGAGACGTATCTGTTAAGCCAACCATGGCCCTACCGTTGACTCAAAATCTATATATCATTGTGAGTGGTCATTATTTCTGTGAAACGCTGGTTCGGTGCGATAGCTCATCTCGAAACGTGCTTATGTATTAACGCATAAAGTGTAAAAATCTATGTACTTTCATTAGAAGACAAACATTATAGAGGAATATTGTGTCATTTCCATTGACAATGAATAATAATTGGTGATGATTGTGGCGACGTGAAAATGAGACTAATGAAACATTTGGTAGCAGTATTTTTGCGTTTTATGCACAACAGTGGACCATGTGATCAGATTTAATAGTGAATCGTTTTTGACATTGTTTTTATACTATAAAATATTAAGACAGACACTCAGTTGACAATTTTATAATTTATTTATGATAAGTGGATTAATTGTGATATATTAGAGAAATCCGATTTAATGAGCAATTCAAATTTTTGCCTTGAATTTTCTTTGTTGTTTAAGGCATTTATTTATGTACATGCCAGAGTTGTTTATGCAGTGGTTTCTAAGCGTGTAGCAATAATTATCAACACCAAGCCTAAACATTTTTATGATTGTCTCATTTTATATTAAATTTATGTGAAATTGTACATGTTTCTATTTGAAATTACTATGAATGTATATAGTGTTATGTTAATAAACATATTTCAAGCATCAGTTTCTCGTATTATTTACAAAACCAGACTTGCCAGTAGGTATAACTATAAAATTGTTATCAGGGTAGTAAAAATTCCAAATAATCGCTCATGCTAACAGTGTTTTGAAACCAAAATGTACTCAATTGCTACACCTTTCATACTGATTTATCTAGGTAAGAGTCTGAATTGAGTTTTGTATGAACACCTACCACTATCCTACTTGTAAGTAGGTTACTCGAATAATAACAACTACCTACCACCATGAGGGTACATTACATTCCTATAACAAAAATACACTGAACCAACTATAGCAACCTCGCAATCACAATTTTGTGTTAATTTTTTATTGCATTTACTTTCGGTTTGGCTCCTGTACTAAATGTTTTCTAAAGGTATTTATGGTAAGTGGGTAAGGGGTACCTACCTAGTTATTGTCTAGCTAGGATGTAGGTATTGAATGTTACTATAAACTAAAATAATTCTGTTTTCACACAAGTAAGTTATGCTCTGGAAGTGCAAAATGAAGAGGTTAACTCCTATGAAGGAGCACAAGTGTGGCGAACTATCATCCGAGGTTCTAGCGATATCCTTCTATTCAAAAAACTGATCGAAAACCAAGGTAATTAATTATCTGCGAGTATGCCATAATATTAGAGCAAGTAGTGTTGACAGCGTCTGCCAAGTTGCCTGGCACATCCATAGAAACCGTTGTTTACCAAACGGCATAGAATCATGCTAGCTTACTTTCATAAAGTCTGCATTGAAATCAGTCCATGCCGGAACTACGGTGCCAGAGATAGAAAAGCATGCCATTATGAGAAACTAGCTGCTGCCCGCGGCTTCGCACGCGAGGTACCTACATAAAAAGTAGCCTATGTCCTTCTCCAAAGTCCCATATACCTTTCTCTATACCAAAATTCATCAAAATCGGTTCAGCGGTTTAAGCGTGAAAACGTAACAAACAGTCAGACAGACGGAGTTACTTTCGCATTTATAATATTAGTTAGATGAAGTGTACCACGGTCTTGAAGCTAAAATGATATTACTGACGATATGTAGTCGATTTTAATTAATGTTTTCTTCAAGTACCTAGGTAATTCTTAATTGACCCATCCAACAGATATTTCAATATGGCGGTGGACTCCTACGAACGCTGACTTTCTTGTCCAATCCAACAACAGGCTGAAGGTCAATCGGCTTCTGAACTCTCAAAAGATAAATCACACCGTTTTGATAATGGACGTTCAGAGGAGAGTGGACGCGCATCTATCTGATCCTGTGTTCTGGGATGATAATACACTGAGAGTTGGTAAGTCTTCGACAGCATCTTAGCAACGTAGTAAGGTACTTTTTATGAATAAAAATAATTCACTTAAATAGGTACCTACCTATTCTAGGAACCTGTAACATTGTTGCGTTTGAACATGCTGTTAATACATTTTTTTACAAGTTTTACCCATTGGGTTTATGGTCATAAACCCCATGGGCAGAAATTTGGGTTTAGGCATTTTTTTTGACGATGTAAACAACGCAATCTCTAATATTGTAACATGATTCAATGTAGGTAAATAATCTATTACTAAACCAGAAAAAACTAAATTAATTCGTTTTATATAAAATGTTAACAAATTTTAACAATGTTAAACAAATGAAAGCCGATGTAAAAATTAAAAACGAAAAGATAAATCTCGTCGACACCAGTGTGCTTAGGCATTTCCTATCTCAGATAATAAGCTACAATGGGGATATATGAAAATCTAATGTATGTTCATAATAATGTTTAGCATATAAAAAAAATCCAACTTGACCCGGCATCCGTAACAAAATTAGCAAAGGTCATGTAAAAATTGTTAGGACCCGAGGAGTTTCTTGCCAGATTCTTCTAGTACTGGGGGTTAGGAGGAAGAAGCACCTAAATTCATTAGCATGTAAGAAGACCTTTGAGGTCCTTGTGATTTTTTTTGAGTTATATTATGACATCATACTTTTTTTGTGTTCACAATATACACTCGCGAGCTTTGAACTTACGAAAAATGGAAACCAGTCACAGAAGCCGCTCTAGACTCAAAGAAGCGAACTTAACCCCTAAAAAGGCCAGCCATGAGACCCAAATTGTCTCCAGCCCACCGACAAGCCCGGCTTCAGTTTGCTCGCGATCACTTATATTGGGATATGGAGCAATGGAGTCGAGTCCTGTTCACGGACGAAACCAGAATGTAGACGCACAATGCTGTTTTGCAGAAACAGTGACACGGGGGTGGGTCTTGTATGATGTGGGCAAGGTTTCTATTGAAGCAAAAAAACGGAGTTAATTTTCATACCTGGTCGGGGAGGCGGACTAACCGCAAAAAGATACATCAACGACATTCTTCTAGCCATGCGCCGGGCTTATTGGCGAAGATTTCCTGTTAATGCACGACAACGCCCGCTGCCTGCATCCACCGCTGCAGTGACTAGACAGTACTTGGAAGATGTCGGCATTCCCACACTAGACTGGCCAGCCCTTAGTCCTGACTTATCGAGCATAATGTGGGATGGGTTAAAATGGCGGGTACGAGGAAGATATCCAGCTCCGGCATCGATAGAAGACCTGAAAACTGCTTTAGTCAGTCGAAGTGTGGCAGGAAATCCCACAGGATCCAATCAGGAAACTCAGTAGGTCAATGAAAAACCCAAGCAGTCATTAGGGCCTAGGGGGGGGGGGGGGGGGGGGGAACACAAAATATTGAGGGGGTTTCATATTATTACTGCCTATTCATTTAGACGTCCACAACTTTACTTATAACTTATTGCAATAATTACCTAAATTTAGGTAGGAAATTTAATTAATTTTAAATCTTCTTGATGTCACTTGACAGCTTACAAAATTACCTTTCAAATGATATACCACAATCCATAGTTCACTGCATAGAAATTGTAAAAATAGTCTTGGACAACTCGCTTTTAAGCGATTCCAATTAAAAGCTCGCAAGTGTATATAACAAAAATGTATTATACACTCCCTGTGTATGTAAAATAAATTTTCATACAGAAACAAATTATACATCCCAAAGTTTCGTTTAGGTACGAAAAGTAAATAAGTCGTAAGGAGGACATGGTGCGCTTCTTTAATAAGCTTCCTGAAAATGCAATTGAATTACCTACTTAATAAAAGAAAATAAATATTAGTTTAAAAAAACTAAAAAACACGCTTTATATAGACCAAACCAATACCAAACCAAATATAACGAAACTAAAAAAAAGAAAACAAATTTTAATAAATGTAGGTAAGAAAAAAATGTTTTATTTAAAAAAAAGCGTGGGGTGCATGGTGTCAATAGTTATAAATATTTCATTGACAGATATGAGAAGAAGGATTATCATTTCGGTAATATCAAATTTTTTTCTTACCTACATTTATTAAAATTTATTTTCTATTTTTTTTAGTTTGGTTTTTTATATAAAGCGTGTTTTTTAGATTTTTTAAACTATTATTTATTTTCTACTTTTTAGTTTTAGGATAATCGGTTTTTTTTTCGAATTATTGCATTGTCATCGGTCTTTGACAGGTGTGCAAAATTTGAATAAAATCTGGCCGTTTAAAGTGGGTCAAAATCGCGTCCTAAGGAGTCCTAAGGTATCAGTTACTAGCTGACCCGGCCACGCGTTGCTGTAGCTCTGTAGTTCTAATACGTTGAAATATACGCTAACCTCTAAATTATCAGTTATTCTCTACTATATTATGCATGTATTATACATATAAACCTTTCTCTTGAATCACTCTATGCATTAAAAATAACCCCATCAAAACCCGTTGCGTAGTTTTTAAGATCTAAGCATACATAGGGACAGACAGACAGCGGGAAGCGACTTTGTTTTATACTAGTGTAATGGCTATAAATATTGTTGATAAGAATGCACGGCCTCATGTTACTCTGCCCTCAGACAGTTAACTGTCAGATTTTAAATGTATAACTATAGACCGTTCACCGTAAGATGTGCCCTGCTTTGCGAATTGGCTGCATTGCCTACGGTGCTGCCAACAATATATGTAGTATTTACCCCACTTGGTGATTGGTGGTTTGGCGAAATTGGCCTCAATTCTGTTGGCACCAACCTAACAAATTTTAGCTAAAATTAGGTTTATAACTGTCAAATTATCCTTTGGTATTCTGCTGCTACCAACTTATCCTAATTTAATTATTTAACTTAATCAAGCGTTCCTAATTTAGTTAGATAGTACCAACCGAATAGGTTTTACAAATGCTATGACTAACTAAATATATTTTAGACAATTCCTAATTTTAGAAATGAACCAACCGAATTGCCACCATTATCTAAACTTGTATGTACTCACCACAGATAAAAATGTTTTACTTGCATATTTTTAAATAATATACAGTTTTAAGACTAGTATGGTTGTTCATGATGACACAAATAAAATTTTAAATTATTTATTAATATTTTTTCTGACATAAACGTCATCATACTTACTTACGTACTACTGTCATGTCATGAATTTATCAGTAATATTATCCATGCAGTCATCTTGTTTATATTTTAATTAGTTGTGTCAGTATATTCTAATTACCCATACTAAAGGCATTGTGTCGGAAGCTGGTATCCCTATTTTACTAACCTGTCATGGCGGCGACGCGAGATCATACTTGATTGGGTGAAATTAGACAACAGATTGACAATCAATAGTGCCAACATCACGGCAGAGGACATCTTACCACAAACTATAGGATGCTAACGCATCAGACGGGGCACTCCCATAGACGAAATCCTGTCCAATACCTGTTCACCTTATCCCATATGACAGATAACTTTTTTATTTTGAATGAACCTTTTAGCATCAGCAAGGTATTCATTCTACCGAGTATATTTTTTTTGCTTGCTTGCATACAATTGCTTACTATTTTTAAATATTTTATTGATCTACAAGGGAAAGACCCTGATAATCATAATAAACACATTGATTATACAATTAGACATTTATTTACAGATATATACAGAATAATACACAATAATACAAAATACAAGTCAAACAGTTGAGCTATCTAAATTGCGTAAAACAATCTATAGATAGCCAAACTGGTCCAGAAAATTTGATTATTTCACGGAAGCGGCCTTGAATTCAAGAAAGAAATGCCTTAAAATGCCTGCAAATATGCCTTATATTTGCATCTTATCAGGTCCTCAGCACCTCCCCACATGCAGCTGTCCTCACCAGCTCTAAGAGAAATCCCAGACTGTAATGGGATGCGGCAAGGGTGTCTACACAAGTAGCATCTCATATCAATGGCCCACCCATCTCTTAAGGGACAAGAGTCATCAGGCTTCTTACCATCATCACTTATCAGACTGTACAAGCCGAGAACAGCTGGTATGTTGATGTTGACATTTGAATTAGGTGTAATCTGCTTTGGAGTAGGTGTGAGCCAAATGTTGTAGTTTCATGGTGTGTAATCACATGATGATCACAGTACTATCTGGAAAAAAAAAGAAATTTAAGCACACATAACCAAATGCAATAATGTTGAGTGTTTAACATTCTATGTTGTTTCTATTGGTGTTTCTATGTATAATATGCATGTATTTACAAATAAAGGTATAAGTAAAAAATATTGCTGGACAATGCACACCACATCATCTATTTATGGTGACAAGATGACTGATACTTATAAGAGTATATTTTTAAATACATACATTTATGATACTTTATAACACCCAGATACAGAACAAACACCTATGCTTTTCACACAATTGTTTATCTTGGGAGGGAATCAAACCCTCAACTTAGAGTACAGAAGGCTACTACCAACTGAGCTGACAGGCCAGTCGATTATGTAGTTTAACAGTCACTTGGTTCCTATAACACAAGCTCTGCTTACATTATCATTATTATTATTATAATTATTATTTAATGATTTTGGTAAGATAAGTAGGTACAATAAGTACTTACTGGTGATTATAGCAGAAGAACACCAATAGACAGACATTTCGGTAACAGTACATTACGTTGGATAGGCATGTGCTCTCGAGTTGAAGCGAGAAATCTCTTCTAAAAATGCTTTCGACACACAATCATACTGCTTGCGAAGATCTTGAAAACTTCAGGTCTAGAAGTCTTTTATTCCAATCGAAGTCCAGTCCAAGAGTCCAATCTCTCTTTTCGGAAGCATAAAAAAACTGACGTCCTTTCGTTTACTAGCACAGCTCACAACACAGCACTTGTACATTACTGCGAGATTAAATAACAGGTTCAGGAATTGAGAGGATAAATATAAATTACTTCCAGAATTTAAAAATCAACGTCATTCAGTGTTAGCAACATGAAGCGAGCTGATTATCGTACCAGGGGTGTAGAATTATCGTATTTGTCACTGTCATGGACCGAAATTATCGTACTTATCAGAATAATGTATATTATAAATAAATAAATCATATTAGACATGATATTGATATGTATTCAAGTACCCTGTAGTTTATCTCTTTTAAACCATGCATCAGGTCTGCATGGTACCAGACCTGACCGGGGAACCAGACCGATTCCCTTTCTATTTAAAGTTCAGTAATAGCGCGAAATTCGAATTCGCTCGGAAGTTCTGTATGAAACACGCCAATATTTCGTATTTATAAAGTAGAAATGAATATGGATTATGGATGAGTAATGAGAAATGAAATGAAAGAATTTTCTTAACATACCAATATAATATACATTATTCATATAAACAGATAATATTTATTTTAATATAATATTTAAAACATATATTAATGTAAGTAATCAATATATTCATAAATATTAATTTTTCGTTATATAACTTAAAAATCGTTTGGCATTAAATCACTATTTAATTCCTTTACATTCGTGTCACCATAAAATATTCTGAACCGTTCATAAAATATTCTGCTTTCTGTTGAGTTTGTTTTTAAGAGTAACGCTTTGTTCATGCGACTGTATTCACTTTGTGAATAAAAACATGCTACTGCGCTTTAGTTTAGGCTATCAGCGTATGAGTAAAATAAATTAAATCTTCAAATTTTGCATCATGATGGAAATTATCGTACAATCTGCGTACGATAATACTGTGCTATCGTACATCGTACGTAGGTACAAAACTATCGTATTTGTACGATAATTATCGTACGGTTCCGAACACTGACGTCATTTAGCTTTGAAACTACAACAGCTGTTGCTTGTTAGTTTGGTTGGTTGGTTTGTTTGGAATGATTTGATGTCGATAGCAAAATAGGAAACAAACACGCCTTGATCGGGCAGGAAAGAAGTATGAAAGAAGGGGGAGAGGAACTGTTAACTATGTTAGTACTATCGTTCTATATAGACTATAAATCGGCCAGGATTTAAAGTTCAATGATTGCCGCCCATGCATCTTACGGTGAACCGTCTGTACTGTATTCGTTTACCTTGTATTCGATTTGTTTATCGTAGTTAATTTTTCGCCTGAGGATCATACAAAAAAGAGCGAGAACCAGGACGAGCTTCTTGCCAATTCTTCTCGAACCTGGGTTATGAGGAATTGGCACCTAAATTTCTTGTGATTGGGTGGAATAAAATTATTTTTGAATACTTATTAGGTAATTATCGTTAACGTTGGTCATATTACAAAAGCCTACCATCAAAATAATTTTTCAGGGCACCGTATGAACTGGGATGAGTACCCAACGTTGAAAATTATTGAGGAATATTTAGACTACCTCAAAGAAAAGTACCCCTCTATTTGCGATGTGGAAACCATTGGCCGCACATCAGAGAATAGAACAATAAAGGTATATTATTATTTTGAGCAATGTCACCCTCCAAACCCGGTAAGGGCACTTATTAAAATAATATATGTTGAATACGTCAATTTATATATAATAAGTACATACGGCTAAATGCTTATGGGGATGGGACCTCTTGCTATTAGTTACCTAGCTCCTCAAAATAACGGCGCAGGTCTTATAGTCAATTATAAGTATTTTACCATTAACGATATATTATAATGGTATGTAGCGGTTATTTTATGAGCTAGTTTTTCCAGCGTTGGTAAAAGCAACTTCACCGTTACATTGAGTAAGCTCAATATTACTTATTATTTAATGTAGATTCCTATGACCCTTTCCAGGTGGTAAAGATATCGAACGGCAATCCTGATAACAAAGTGATCCTGATAACGTCAGGGTTACACGCTCGAGAATGGATCGCTATAACATCAGCTTTGTATATCATCGACAGCATCGTCTCGAAGTTCGATAGTATGCATCGGTACATGATGGATAAGGAATGGTAGGCATTCATTAAACCCACCTTTGTATTTATAACAAACAACCATAAGAAAATGTAACCCAAGGGAGAAGACTGGTACTTATGACAGACGCTTCAAGTTTGCCAGGTTGAACAGTGCTGTCGTGTGTAATCTACAGTAGAAAGTCCTAGTATTGTTCCCTCAGTGGAACCAAAAAATAAATTTTGAGAATCACGGGCTTTTACACGCGTATTATTTTGTCGATGGAGGCACCGACTCTGTTTCGATTTATCTAGAGAATCTTTATCAAAGTTGAATCTTGCTCAGCTCACGCTCGCGGCTCGCACTACAGTAAAAGTATGGCTCAAAGCGTGTCGCAGGTCTCGTTGGAGGGGGGTGTATTGTTGCGGCTGGCGGTGACGGATCCGACGCTAGTGCTGATTTCCCGTCTTCAGCACTCGTATCCCCGACATCGGCATTCAACAAACACAGAACTAACAGTATCTCCACCAGACTCCACATCGTTACTACAGTAGGTTCCCTGCAGACAAGGTCTCCAAGCTGGAGATAGAAACCAACCTTTGTCTCGGTTGAAGTTCGGAACTCTAGATGATTCTCTGAATCTAGATTAACCGACACAGTGTCGGTACCTCCATCGTCAAAATAATACGTGAGTAGATTCGTGATTCTCAAAATGTATGGAACCAAAAAAACTCGATGTTGAATAATTTTGGAAGCGTGTTTTGCTGAAATTGTCATTCTTCTGATTTCAGGATAATCATACCACTGCTAAACCCAGACGGGTTTGAATATTCTCATTCTCATGACAGATTGTGGCGAAAGAACCGACGGCATATTGGTGATTGCATAGGGGTTGATCTCAACAGGAATTTTAGGTAACCCCACCCCATTTTATCTATCTTTTTGGAGTTGTAGCTAACGTAGTGACTTTGTTTCTGTATTTCTGTTTGTAAAGAACCCTTTAACAATAATGGCTGAGGATATGAAGTTCTTTTAGTAGAGATATAAAAATATCAATTATGTAATTCCATGTCTAGGCTATATTTTTAATTAAATTCAAACTATGGAACACAACAGTTTATGAGCTGATTCTTCCTCAGGATAGATTGGGACATAACCGGAATAACAGTAACGAATGAGTGTTCCGAAAGTTACTCCGGACCTCACCCTTTTTCTGAAGCAGAGTCTATTGCTTTACGGGTAAGGAAGAAGACACCCAATAAACGCAGTATGGTGCAAGATCCAGTTGTGTACTGGTACAAATGCCTTCATTTGTTTCTAGGATGTGCTATTAAACTTGAACAAGAAACCCGATGCTTTTATAGATTTGCATTCATATGGGAATATAATTCTGTACCCTTGGAGCGCCAAACCCGGATTGACCAAAGATAAGAACTTGCATAGGGCTATTGCTGAAAAAATGTCAAGTGTAAGAAATTTATATTTTGTTTATAACTCCTACTCCTTCCATATCGTGAAATATGATCTCCATAAACAACACCTTTTAACTTTCAGTGACGTCACGTGCGTGATCTGTTGATTTTCAGGCAATCTTCAACGCGACTGGAGAAACTTACAAGTTCGGAGTATCATACCACACTGTGTATCCAGCCACAGGTGCCGCCATGGACTGGGTCTACGATTTAGGAGTGTCACGATCATTCGCGTTAGAAGCTGGAGACGATGGCCTTAACGGAATCTTACTATCTCCAGAACAAATCAAAAACACTGGCAAAGCGACGTTGGTAGCTGTCAATGAATTGGCAAAAGGAATTGCCCCTACTTTCATACATAGAGGAAGAGAATATAGCTCGTGGTTTTAATATTAAAACATGTTTTACACAAATAAAACTTTTATTTAATTTATTTTTAAGGCCTTCGGTGGACAAAGCTCTGGGCATACGGGTAGGTTCAATTAAGCGCGATAGTCTAAAATCGTAAAGTATTACAAACTTCATCACAATGTTTAGGCTGATTCTTGTTAACATAGAAAAACCACTCCTTTACAACTGCAATGTGTCTGTCCGTCTCAATAAAGAACAATGCAATGCCTCTTTTGGTATAACTGGATTCATGACTCATTCAAAACATTGTTATTAATCTTCTGATTAGTAATACCAAAAATACCCAAAACTAAAGCAGTAAAACACTAAAATCTTTTGACTAGACAATCTATTTAGGTACATATAGGAACTCTAAAACAATTCGTACACTAGAAACTATTAATTTGTGCGATCTATCAAATTCATAATTCTAAACAACCAACAATCACATTGCCCCTTATCATTTAGGCACTCGAACACTTTAAATCTTACGACTCAATAAATAGCATGGTCCCAATTTTTAAAAAAGGTCACAGAAAACTATTTAAAATTATATATTATTTGTGTAAAACCGTATTTCAGTAGAAACGAGCAGCTTCCAAACTATATTAAGAGTTTTTTACAGTTCAACATACTCTTACTTATTGTCGCTAGTTTAATAGGAAAAAATGCGTTTCTAGAGGATTAAAAATATATATTTTTCTATATAGGTAAATTCTTTACTTATAATGATCAATTTAAAAAAATACTATAGCGTCTAATATTGACCAGTTTTCCGTGACCGTACGATTATAAAAATACATTTTGTTAAGTTAGTAGCTACGTTAGTATTGTTTATTTATGTATACTTTCAGAATGCACGATTTGAGCAAAGAAGCCTCTACATCACACAAGCCACATTACTTAATACACGTAGTAAAATAATTACTTACACTGATCAGTTTTATACTGCCCTGACCTTGTTAGAATTGAGAGCTTTAGTAAATACGAGTATTCTTGCCACAATCGACACATTTGTTGAGGAGTCGATGTGCTGCGTATCATAACGCACTAACTAGACAGACGGAAATATCACTCCTATATTATCAAACATTATCTAATTAGCTCTAATATAAGTAATAAGTAAATTTTTTTTAAGCAACTCGAGCCGCTTCGCGTTGTGGGTTGTATGTACTTAGTTGTACTTACCTACAAAAATATTAAGTTCCGATGGTGCAGTGCTATTAATAATGTTGTCTATCCAAGCAGATTTTGTTTGGTCCTTCTAGTGCGCAAGATCCCGTACATTTCCGTAAATGTAATGGGTAGGTACTAGGTACATATAAATATGACCTTGGTCTTTCTAAAACTAGCGCATATCTTTCTTGCTATTGCCACTTCTAACACTAGGATTATCCCCTCCAGCATGCATATCCAAATCTCGTATACCAGCTTGGTATCTCATGAGTTTATCTTCAGATGCTCTGACGCGTTCTTGGAGGATCTCCACGGATCTGTTGAGCATTTTGATCTCTTCCTGAAGGGGGTAGATCTGCATGTTCATTTGCATCAACTCTTTCTCGTGGGCCAGTTGGAGAGTGTGAAGCTACGTGGACAGACACAAAGTAAATGTTAGCATAGATTCTAACAATTATTTCGAGCAATTGGAATCTTTTGTCATCGTAAATTCGAATAAGCACGTAACAAGGGGTGCTAACTGGCAGGACGCCAAAATACTTATTTTTCCTCGTTTAAGCTTCGAAATATGAGTCATAATATCATTATCATGTTGATTGCGGAGAAGGCAAACTCAAAATAAAAGAAAAAATATTTGAGCGCATCGATTAGTTCAAAAACACGAGATCACTAGTGGTAGTGGCCTCGCCTTCCGATCCTAAGGTTGTGGGTTAGGTTAGAATCCAGCCTTTTTCGGATTGTAAAAATGAATGTGCGGTATACCAGTAGGTACATACATACTCTGAAAAACAGCGCAAGGAAACTTAAAAAGTTCGAAACATGTGCCATGTGTGATGAAATTATTAAAGTGGGCCTTAGAAGCGCACTTTAATAATTTCATCACACAAATTCGGACTGGTGACACGAGAAGAAAAAGTTCAATAACATTAACTTTTACTATGCGAGATAAGACTTTTACTTACCTACACGCTATGAAACGGCTATTGTGTAGGTACTTACGTCTTGAATTCGTTTCTTTTTCAGCAATATGAACTCTTCATTAGTTCGTTTGAGAGAGTCAAGAAGACTGGTCCTCTCTTGTACAAGGCAGTCTTTTTGTTGTTTTGTCTCTAAGAGTTCTACTTCCATCTCTGAATGAATTCGCGCCAGAATGTTTTCAGTGGATTTGCTTGTTTGCTTTCCTACTTTCTTGTGTGGATTCAAATGAAGAAGCACTGAAACAATACACTATTGTAGCCTGTTGTTGTTTACTCACATAGTTACCCTAAACTTCACAGATAAGATCAATCTTACCTTCTTTTTCCTTTTGCAAATTACGCAAGTTCTTCCTAAGCTCCTCTGTTTCTCTATTGATCTTCGCAATCGACCTTTGCTTGATAGTTAGTTCAGCTTGCAGACCCTTTATTGTCGCTACCAAATAACTGTCTTCCTTCAACTTATTTAGTAATAACGCAGAATTTTGAGACAGTCTACTCACAGCTGATGAAGCTCTGTCTGGTTTGAAAAAAGTTTGAGTACCAATACAAAGTTTAGGTCTAGGCACGGTTTGGACGGCAGTATCAACTAAATTAGTTTTATTTATTCTAGTCTTAAGCTCAGTGCTAACTTTTCGATCATCCATTAGCTGCCGCTCTACGTCTATAATATGGCTTTCATATTTAGTTTTCATATCTCCAAACTTTTCTTGAAGGGTTAGTAATATGCCCTGGAAATGAGTCTCTTTATCTCTCAGTTCTTGCTCCAAGCGAGCTATACGCTGTTCAAGTAGCTTTTTCTTATTATCTTCTACTGTAGATGATTTTGACGCCACTAAAAAGAATTTGTGAGGTTATTAAAATGATATAACAATATTTTTTATTACCTTAACACGTGATGGTATTTACCTATCAATGCTGAAACAGAATCAGGATGTTTTCTTCTCAAAATCATCTCCATTTCCTTAACCTGCCTTTGCAGATCATGTGTAACAACTTCATCCTTTTCGTGCTGTGTTGCAAGAGTTTTCTTTTCATTTCGCTCTTTATTAAGTTCACACATCAACGCGTTCTCATTTTCTCTTATAGATTTTAACTCTGAGCTTCGATTTTCATATTCTTTGCCTAACCGACTTATAAACTTCTCGCATTCCGCTAGTTTTAAATCAGTAACATGTTTCTCTTCATTTACTTTATCTAATTTCTTTCGTAATAGTCTACTATCTTCGATCAACTGAACATTTTGTAACTCAAGAACTTTTGCTCTTTCATTTGTATCTTTGAGTTCTTCAATAAGATTGTCTTGTTTACAAATAGCAGTCTTTTTAGGAGAATTACTCGTAAATTTAAATTTTACTGACTCTCTTTTCTTTGAATCGATAACGCCGGCGGAGAAAGGTCTCGACTTAGGCTTACGCCGTATTTCGTAGTTTTCCTTGCCATTTTGCTTTGCATACTGGTTAACCTAGAAACATGGTTTTTAAGCATCAATGTTTAATGCCTCTAGTGAACATTTTGTTAGTAAAATTACTAACAATATAGTCTATTTTGTAGTGGAAAATGCAGTGTAATATTGTTTACATTTGCATGTCGACGGGCTTAATACCTACTCTAGGTAGGTAGTGGTAGGTACTTTATTAATTCAATAGATTTTGAGCATTATCGATTACATTATAAACTAGCGACCCTCGGCTTTGCATGCACATCGTCAATATTGATAATGAAACTATGTAGTTGGATATGGATTAATATAATGGTACGAATGTCATCTTTCAATCTTACACTGGCTATTTTTAATAAAAAGCTGTTAATATGACTTAGCGACTTATTCATTAACTCGCGGATCTGAAACTCGCGTGAACCCGCGAGTTGGCACTTTCCGATTTTACCTAATTTTTATGTGTATAGTCATAACAAAAATGGATTGAAACCAGAATAAGTATCGCCTATCTTAAGACCTTGTCATGCTATCTTTTATGACGTTTCTTACGCGTAAACCCGTTTTTTTTTGCTGTCATAGCGCTGTCTCTTTCTAATTCATGTTGCAATCCCGTTAGGACGTCATTGTTTTAGAGTTAGTGTTAATTATACTAATTTGCCGTTAACAGTACATTGAGTACATATTTTATATTTAAAGAATAACCTATTTTATTTGTTGCGTATTATATTAAAATGTGGAAGTTTTTAGTGTTTATCGTGTATTGTGGGGGTAAGTATGTTTCAACTTTTTTGCTTATATAAAATTGATATAATACATATTTTATAACAGAGTTACTCCATCACAAAATAAATACCACGTGCATTTTATCCTTTTATAATTTGGCGAGACAAAGTGCAATCAAAGAAATCTACGGTTGTCAAAGTACCTTCTTAATTTTGCCAAGATTCTTGTACATATGATATTTAATCTTTTTTCTACAGAATTGTAAGTTGGAGTAATTTAAAAAAAAAGTTTATTTAAAAAGTTCGTATAAGATGTCTAACTGTAACAAATTTTTCAGGCAGTGAATCACAAGCAAGTTCGTCTAGCATTGAAGCTGGACATGAAATTATTATATAATATATAAGTACATATATAAGTGCTATGATATAAGTACAACAAAGACCAAAAAAACAAAGACGGTTCATGTGTCTAGAGGTGCGCGAAGAGAACTGTACAAACATTATACTGAAAGGGATCTAATATAACAGTTAAAGAAACCTGCCAAATTAAAAGAAATCTGCGCTATTGATGAACACATCACCTTTACCATTAACGAATTTATCCACGGAGTTATAAGTATTGATTTATGTTTCAAACTTTTAATTTTCTAATGATTAATTTTTATACATTTAGCATAGCTTTTAACGGAAATAATTTGCTATAAAAATCATTATAACAAATCCGGATCTGTGATGTAGAGAATTATAAGTATTGATTTAGGTATCGCACTTCCAATCTTGTGATTTTTTATTTTTATATATTTAGCTTAGCTTTAAATAGTAAAGTTTGTTACTTATTGTTGTTTGTCATTTATAACAAACTCTGGTCCGTGATTTTTATAATTCCTAAAACTGTGATTGATTTTATTACCAAGTTCCTAATAATAAGCCAAATGCTATACTTGTTGATAACTATTTTTTATTATATTTACATGTTAATGAGCAATTTTGCTTCACTTACATTTTATAATAAGTTGATTTTTATTTGTTTAATTTGCTTAATTTTAGACAATTTACATAATAAACCAAATTTTTTAGTCATTGTGATATTGTTGATAATTACTATGAAAATAAGCAGTTTTGTATTTATGTTATGTTGTATCATATTATATGTATCTCAAAAACTATATTTTCTTTTATTTTAAACTCAAATAGTATCGTTTGTATTAAAAGGAGGTACGTATATTAAATTATTAAACGTTTTTGTAGAGGACTGTACATGAATACGTCAGATATTCACGATCACGCGAGTTGACGACATGAAAATTAGGTAAAATCGGAGGGTGCCAGCTCGCGGGTTTACGCGAGTTTCAGATCCGCGATTTGACGAATAAGCCGACTTAGTTAAATATAGACATATAGACATATAGCCTCGCGGACTTTTTTATTGATAATGTTGACTACTATAAACATGTAGTACATTATTTGATGTATTATCAATAGTTTTCGCAGCGCACGCCAAATAATTACTTTTATAGGCATTGTTTTGATACCTTGGAATACATTATTGCTATTTTCGTAGGGATATCTAATATCTTTGAAAATAGAATACAGAGCCCATGTTAATCGTAGTTAATGTAGCTTTCTATAACAATAAATAATAGTTAAAAAAAACTAAAAAACACGCTTTATATAGAAAACCAAACTAAAAAATAGAAAATAAATTTTAATAAATGTAAGTAAGAAAAAAATGTTTAATTAAAAAAAAAGCGTGGTTTTCTATATAAAGCGTGTTTTTTAGTTTTTTTAAACTATTATTTATTTTCTACTTTTTTGTTTTAGTATAGGTACTTAATCGTTTTTTTTTTTTTTTAATTTTTATTTGAATTATTGCATTGTCATCGGTCTTTGACAGGTGTGCAAAATTTGAATGAAATCTGGCCGTTTAAAGTGGGTCAAAATCGCGTCCTAAGGAGTCGGTTACAAACATACATACAAGTGAAGCTCATATAAAGCGTATAAAAAAAAACTAACAAAATAATCTATACTCTTTATAAATAGTTTAGATAGATTCTTAAAAACGTGTTTTCTATACAAAGATTGTCATCAATGTTATAACTGCAACTGGTGGCAATGACCGGACCTGGCGCCCATAGCAGCAGGTTGTTATTCTGGTTTAAAAACAAACACAACGACAGATATTACTTTTTTGCAATACTCCGAATCCATTAGAATTGATTATTTTTAGGAGATAAAAACTCGTTCTGGAGAAGAGTTCTGTTTTTTTTACCTTTACCTTTTTAAATACTCCCTTTATTACATTACAATGGTGTCAATTGATTGAAATAAAATAACAGTAACTACATATAGATTAAACCTAGATAAGACGTAGGCAGATGACAAAGACTTACCCTGTATCCCATAATGACACTTTTAGCTAGCGTGGCTTTTAAGTATGCTCTGTGCTTCATTCTAATGTCAATAAAGATGACAACAGATTTAGACAAAACATTTGCTAATGTGTGATTATAAGGTCTACTATACCTATTAACTAAAGTAGAGGTGCCTAACTGAATAGCACGTAAATCGTTAAATTTACATAAGTGTAGTATGATAATGAATGTACTTAAACGGACCTGTTAATATGTGCATAAATCTTAGTTCAATAGGAAGGTACTGTTTTAAAAGCTTTCACGATAAGCGGATCATTAGAGATAACTTTCATGCGTAACATATTCACCGACATAAAAAGCCACTTTGGACTATCAAACATCTAACGCCACGACTGCGGTGCTTCAGTAAAATCTACCGACACAGAAACCACTTCTGACTTTAATACTTTAACGTCGAGTATAGAGTGTAAGTACTTAAACAACCGCATCGTATATCTATATAGAAAATGTAGAGTTCACGCGAGTATTATCGATAAGTTGTAAAATCGAGCTTAAAAGGAGGAAACAAGGTGCGCGAGCGCATCAGTACGGTCATCAGAGGCCGAGAGACCGCTACACCGCCAGTAGTAGCCATGGGGTCATTGACGGGGACAGTTGTGCTGCTGTTGCTTGGGAATGCTGTGCTGGGTACGCCGTTCATCAACGAGCTACCGCCTGGACAAGGTATTTTTAAAATCTAATCTTATCTTTTACTTACTTACATAATTAACGAGAATACGAAAAACTAGAAATATGTTATGTAGATGTCTGCATTGTCTAGGGATTAGCCAATACAAATATAACCAATACAAATATATTTAGCTAATAATAATTGAGGACCCTTTAGAATTAACAATGTATCATTATAATTTGTCCAATCAACGCTGCCTAGGACAAATACACCATCCCTTTTTGCCTGATTAATAAATATAAGAAATCCAAACCTACAGTTGCAATGGATACACATAAGCAAGTCACTATAGGAAAACGGAAATAGATATTCTAGACATTTGCATAAATCAATCACTACCATTTTCAAATTCATCGAGGTTCCAGCAATGAGTCTCCTTGGCACTATGTGAGTGCAATTAAATATTGAAAGTTTCCGCAATAGTTGTCATTCGAAAAAATTCTAGTCGGTAGGTACGAGTATCACTTTAAATTCTCCTTTAGCATGAGTACATGTAAGAAGGGATTTTATTACGGAAAAGAAGATTAAAAATAAGCGCATTTGATCACGCAAAGAAAAGGCTAGAATAACTAGTGCACATGTCCCAAACCAATTAATACCATAAGGTTAATAAAATTCTATATTTGTGGATGGAGCTTTCGTGAGTTTTAAGGTTTACAAATCAGGCTATTACTCATAATCTAGTCGTGATAATTATCCTTATAATGTCATATATGATCGTGATACAATTTTAAAAATATTCCAGGTACCTACATAACAGCTTAATATATATTAAACGAATATTGGCGGCTCTTCTATCGGTTCTTCTCGGGCTTGGGTTAGGAGAAATTAGCACCTAAATTCACCTAGTATTTAAGACGTCTCAAAGCGATCCTTGTGATTGTATTGAATAAAATATCTTTTGACTTGACTTGACTTGACTTGACTATCTGTATCAAAAAACGAACTGTTCATGAAACTTTGTAATATCTTTATCCTGGGGTAGAAAAATAAAAAAAAACAACCCGTCTACATGTAGTTGAGGTGCCCCTAAAAACATCGGTACGAAGTTTTTATTTAATGGCTTTTTAGGGGTCAATAAGACTTATTACCGTAAAAAATTTCATTACGATAAGACTGATACTCTGCGAGCTCGAGCTCTTTGGGGCGGACAGACAGACATACACTATGGGTATATCCTATTATCAAACATCAGCTAATGTTTGTTTAAATTTGTTGCCATCTCTATTTATTGACATTAGAATGACAAGGACAAATTGTACTTTATCGTCATGCTATCTAATTATGTAACTATAGGATACAGCGTTGTTTTCAAATTTTTTTCAGAAAATGGTAAAGTTGTTGCTAATTTAGCAAGTTTTCATAAAAATTAGTCATACAAAATTATCAAAAAATTCATAGAACCTATAGCCTATAGGTTGTGTAACGCAGTAAATTTTGACAAGCAAGATCACGGCTTCCTCGAAAGGAAAACCATCAGAGAAAGTCATTAAACATGGGACGCGTGTAGCATTCCAATTAACAGTTGTTCATGTGGTAGCTATAATGAAAACAATGGCGTAGATAGGCACAAGTCGTAAACCAATTGGTTCCATTAACATTGCAAGGAATCAAAGTTAACATTTGACCGGAACTATTTTTTAAACGTTACTTAAGTAGTAAGATAAACTATTCGTAGGTACTACATCTTACTATGTGTACTGGTCTGACAAAATAACTACCCAGGTAGGTACCTACATCTTTATCGAGCTATTTAGGTATTTCCTGCGAGTCAAATTATTTAACCCGCATTGAGTTGTAGTTTTTTCCTTGTTTCTTTCTGAAGCGAGAAAATACTGGTGAAATGTGAATCATACTATGAACTAAGAACATAAACAAATTATACATCCCTAGGTTTCGATTGGAAAAAGTAAATAAGTCCTTTATGGGGAACACGGTGCGCTTCTATAATAAACATCCTGAAAATGTAACTAATCTACTTATTAAGAAATTTAGAGCTTACATAAAGGATAGTCTTTTGAAGAAAGCGAATTGTAATATAAATTACTTTATTATTAATAACAATGCATGGTCTCATGTTGCTCTGCCCCACACAGTTAATGTATGTATTTGAAATGTAAAAACTCTTGTATCGTTTTCGTAGTTAAGGTAGTTATACGATGGATCATGTGCTAGGAGCATTACGAGTTTCTTGCCAGTTCTTCTCTGGCTTGGGTTAGGACGAATTGGCACATAAATTCACCTAAGTAGTTTGTAAGACGTTTCAAAGTGATCCTTGTTCACATAATGTGAAGAATACCTATATTATCATTTTATACTACAAACAATAAGCTACGTACGGCATGAGCATGTGCCCTAAAGTTAAATGACCATCATTCAACTCAAAACAGTTGTGTACCGTAATGCGACAGTTACAAATTCGTGATCGTATTATAGAGAAACTATTTACACTATTATTCTTCTACTGTGACAAATAAAAACCCAACAAATTTACATAAATAATTGTACACACTAGATAAAATAAAGCGCATAATAAAAAGCCAAACAAAAGTTGGACAATTGCGTAGTATCAGCAGTCAGCACGTAGGACATTACGAATTCACTGAGCACATCCTATTTAATTCGAACAAAAGGGAAACTGTAATTTTTCTACTTGCCTACACACCTCACATAATGAGCGTAAACGCCATGATCAGACAATATAATCAGTCACGATCACGTCGAAGCTTAGATAGATACCTATAGGTAATTACATATTCTTTATATATTGAAAAGGTACTTACCTATCTACGAATTACAGAATGGCCTACAAGAAACTCAGTGAAACAACCTTATCAAGAAAGTGAAGACGCCAAAGCAACGGAAGCCACTGAAGAAATATTTACTTTAGATCCGATCGCGGAATACTCTACCGACGATCCTATTGCCATTGAAGAGCCAGCTTCTATTCTCAAAGCCGCGTTACTTGGTAAAGAAGAGCCTAATAGAGTAGATTACTCTGGAGCCCAGCTTTGGAAGGTTTCGACTGATAAATCTGGAGTTCGTGCAATTCTTGGAAGATTGCGACGAAGGAACTGTAAGTCGACCTAGTTTTGTGTATATAGTACCTATCATTAGCTTAGATGGTGATATAATAATTAAAGGGTTATAATTTTTCAGTAATATCAACATGGGGAGGCAGCAATACGACTATTGATGTGCTCATAAAATCAGATGCCATTTCGAACGTAACGCAAGTTTTTAAAAGAGACAACATTCCTTACGATATTGTTATTGAAGATCTTCAAAAGAGGATTAATGAAGAAAATCCTCCTCTAAATGAAAACGAACTGGAACTTCAGGACAGGCGAGGTGTGTTATTAATAGATATAATTTAGGTTGCGATGTGTTTTCAATAATATTCCCAGGGGCAAATACATTTTGTTACAGCGAGAGCTTACCATTTCTGGCGTTACAGGGGTTCTCGCCGCCGAATAGGTTACATAGGTGCCTACATGGGTTACAATTCTCTCGACATACCCATGGAATATTGGCCCAACGCAAATTGGGGTTCGTTGTTGATATTCGGCACCGAATCTATTCTGGCACTAAAAGTTTTTAACATTCAATTCACGTATTAGAAACTAGAGCCCAATGGTGTTGTATGGTTTTGGTCAAATATGCCTAACTTAACGGATTTTAGAGAATGTCGTTGGATTAACATTTACCTACATTGTAACTAACTTCAAGATTTTTGTTGATTTTAGGCGTGTTTGAAGTTTACAAATCGTCACTAATTTGGTCAATAGGATTTGGGTCAAAGAAAATACAGTTAAAAATTTAAATTATGATTTGCACAGGTCACCGCATGACATGGAAGCAGTATCACAGACTTGAAGACATCCACGGTTTTATGGATTATTTGGCCAAAACTTATCCGTCTATTATCAGCGTAAAGTCTATCGGAAAGTCTTACGAAGGACGCGACCTTAAGGTAATTGTATTATTTTTTGTATTTTGGTTACTTCGAAATTCATTATAATCACAGGGCTTTTTTCCTACAGATTTTGAGGATATCCAACGGCCGAGCCACAAACAAAGCAGTCTTTATTGATGGAGGCATTCATGCGCGAGAATGGATCAGTCCAGCAACTGTTACATATTTCATTAACCAGTTTGCCGAGAACTTCGACGTTGAGTCTGATGATATCAAGAATATTGACTGGTGAGAATTGCTTATTACTAGCAACCCTTTCCGGCTTCGCACGCGTGAATTTTACACCTAAACCTCCCTCTTGAATAACTCTTGCCGTTGAGTGATGCGTATGAAAATCCGTTCAGTACTTTTTGAGTTTATCGCGTTCATATAGACAGACGCGCCGGAGGGAAGTATGTTTTCGAAATCGAAAATAGTATTTTAAAGAGAAAAGATTATATTTTTTGTATGTTTGTATGGATAAACTCAAAAAGTACTTAATCGATTATTATTTTCACGTATAGAAATATTAGTACATTGGACGAAATCGCGGGTGTTCCAGCTATTATAATTATGTACTGATAACGAATCTAAAGGGTCTACGAGCTCCTAATTTTAACTTTCCACAAGAAGATACATTAGGTTACTTAAGTAACCTACCATATTTAAAAAAGTATTTAAGTAGTATATCAGTCATGTGGTACCCATAACGTAAGCTCTGCTTACTTTGGGGCCAGATGATGCTGTGTGAAATGTCCAGGATTATTTATTTATTTATATTACCTACCCAACCCAATCCATTTTATAAACAATAATAAATAAATAATGCCGGATATTTCACACAACATAATCAGATCCTAAAGTAAGCAGAGCTTGTGTTATGGGTACCACATGACTGACACAAAAAATACTTATGTACTTACATTTTTTTTTTTAAATACATAGGTACCTACATAAGTATTATGTACGAGACAAATACTTGCAGATTATACAAACATTTGTCCCGCGGCGGGAATTATAATGAGTAAATGTAGATAAGGTTACCCACTTTCGAAGATACTAGCAGCTGTTTTGATGTTTTTTTGCGTTACGTTCATTCTGAGATCGTGTTCCCGAACTATTTCTATTTATTATTAGAAGTATGTAGTCATTCTTCGCTTTTACATTACTTAACTACATAAACATTCTTGATGAATTACATTTTAAAGTCTTCGTTTGTTCGTTGTGTCACAGTTTTCTCTTAGTTTCTTCACGGTAGAAAGTTAAACTGCCAATATTTTATTCATTTTTATATTATTCTGTCTATCTACATTTCGTATTTCAGGTATTTCCTACCAGTGGTAAACCCTGATGGTTATGAGTTTACGCACACCACCGACCGTCTCTGGCGGAAGAACAGGAAACCTGGCTACACTCCGAGGTGTATGGGGACTGATCTCAACAGGAATTTTGGGTAAGGAATGTCATAATTCATAATTGACACATATTAGTCAATTGAGTTAGCGAAATTGTAGGTCTTTTTGCGTCCAGTCAGAAATTTGGAGTATATAGTATAACTTTTTTTTCAGATATCGATGGGGAGGAAAGGGTGCGTCCAACAATCCGTGCAGTGAAATTTACAGAGGCGCCAGAGCATTTTCGGAACCCGAAACGAAGGCAATGTCTGTAAGTATTATTGGAATATAAGTACCAAGATACCAAAATGAATATTTTAAGGTGATTAATTGGTTTATTTTCTAGGATTTCATAACACAAAACGCTGCAAACTTCACAGCGTATTTGACGTACCACAGCTATGGCCAATATCTGCTTTACCCTTGGGGATATGACAATGTACTACCTCCAGATCACGCACAGTTGAATCTTATTGGAAAAAGGATTGCACAGGTATCTACCTAACCTAACCTGTTCTTACTTTGAAACTTAGATTCTGTGCAGGCAGAATTATACCTAGCATTACATTTTTTTTTTTATGATCCAATAAAAGAGTTTTATATCATAAAATATTTTTTTACAGGCCATTTCAGAAACAGGAGGTTCACAATACAGTGTTGGTTCCTCCAGCGGTTTGCTTTACCCTGCAGCGGGTGGATCTGATGACTGGGCGAAGGGAGAAGGCATAAAATACACTTACACAATCGAGCTGAGTGACACGGGTCGTTATGGCTTTGTCCTACCAACAACTTTTATTGAGTCAGTAGCGAGAGAATCTATGGCTGGTCTTAGAGTTTTGGCGAAAACAATAAATTCTGAATGGTAATCCTAATTGGAATTAAATAGAGTTAATTTATTAATTAGTTTAAGATTGCCCAGTGTGTGAATAGTTTTAAGATAAATTAACAAAAAATAAATAGAGATATCAAAAATTGGTTTTCTTTTTTAATTAAGTACTTAATTGGTTAACAGAACAAATAGGAGGTCATCCAACTAATATTTAGTTGGATGTTGTACGAAAGTATTAGGTATTCATCCTTTCACAATGCTGGTTCGAAATAACCAGTAATATGATAAAAACAAGACGAATAATTTGGTTGTTTCCATCAGACATTACCAAAAAGGCACATTAGTAGGTATTGGGGCAGTGCAGGTACTTATCTTATTGATGGATTCAATAACTTTTTACTTAGAAACATTATGATACTTATCACAATCAACTTACCTTGACATTAGAGGTTGTACTTGTAGCCTTATTATCATATTCATTTTCTGCTTTGGTAACTTTTATTTCTGGTACCACAGCAGCACTATTATGAGAGAAAATTGGAACAACGTTCACTTTTGCAGACGCTGAGCTTCGTTTCAGTAAATTCTTAGTCTCTTGGGCAATGTCTTCCGCTCTTTTCAAAATCAGTCCTACATCCTCAACATCGTCATAAATCACGTTATCCTTATTATTAGATGCAGAGAGCTTATTAATCTCATTGAATATTTGATTTATTTCATCGTCACTGTCTTTATATGCTTCACAGGCTTTTTCAAAGTTCAGAAATTCTCTTGTTGATACACTGTTTTCATTAGACCCTATTTCTTGGTGGTTTATCACCAAACTTTGAGACATGTTAGTGATAGTAAGTAACAAATATCTGACGCGTAATTTTTGCAACGAAAATCTTTGTCTTCGTAACTACAATAGAATCGTGAAATGAAATGTTCAGGTACATTTTCAATTCACTAAAAGCAAAACAAGTTTTAAGTTTTCAACATTTCAAGCAAAGCAAACAGCTGGTTGCCTGGCAACGATATTTGACAGAGACATACTAGTGTAGTACCTGCCTGATTGCAATTTTCTTTCGAACATAAAAATCGGTACATTTTAAATCTTGATTTGAATGATTCTTAAGATAGCCAAGCCACGCACGTTATGATATAGGTGTGCAAGTCTCAACTTGTGTTTGCAAATTTCCAGACTTATCATGTGTATTATGCATGTCGTGCTCTTAAGAGGCCAGCGGAGGACGAATTGGCCCTACAAACGTAATACCGAAATGATTTGTAACTCAAGCATATTTTCAATATATTGTTGTATTATTTGTATTTAAATAGTATTTATCTAGGTTCCTGGATAGTTTTTATTTCGAATTACTAATCAAAAATGAAATAAGAGCCAATCGCATTTTCAACATTTTTTTGCTAAAATTGACAAGTTTTCTCCCTATTGGTTTCGTATTAAGAACCACAATATCTTACATGTTGTTTGTCAAGGACCATAGATTATATTGTCTAGTTACAGAATAACATAACCATGTGAAGAATACTAAATGTTTTCAGTCATAATTTTTGGTATTAAGGAACACAACCAAATTCATACCACTTTTGAACGGCTAATATTTCTATCGCGCACGCACGGGGCGGGGCCGGGGGTTGGGGACACTTCGGTTGTGTGATAGCTCGGACAGGTTGCGGTGATGATGATGATGATGATGATGAATATGATGATGATGATGATGATGATGATGATGATGATGATGCTGACTTTTTTGTAAATACATGCAGCTCATATCAATACTACAAACATTTGTCCCGAAGCGAGAATTGAACCCACAACCTTCTACGTCTCACACGGCCCTTGGCCCACTTCGTCACAGAGGTCGTCCCCTCGGTTGAAACTTTGCATAGATATAGGAAGATTAAAATATCTATGTATATGTTACCTACTATTATATCAGAAAAATGCTTGAAACCGCAGACAGCAGCTTGTATTTTATTTACCAACCACCTTCGAATTGTCAATGACATCAATGATCAATGACAGAAATATACCTACCTACTTACACATAAGCACGTCACTACGGTTGTATTTAGGTATTGTAGTACCGCGTCCTGCGCCTCTCGCACGCCCCGTGCGCGCTTACATCATTTAAACAGAGATAGAGATATTCGGAGCGATTTTTGCACGCGCCTCGAATTGAAGTTGCGAGCGAGCTTCACCGGCTTCTTAAGTTTCAGTAGTATCTTTAGTATTAATCAAATAATTGGACGCACGTTCTGCAATCGTGGATGTCGTGGATGTGGATAGATTCGTGAGAGATGTGGAATTCGAGATAATTTGGAAGCCTTTTTAAGTATCTAATACTTAGACTTTGATTCTAAGTATTAGCAAATAAAGACTATCACAATAGGAATATAAACACGCTGCTTTTAATAAACAAGCATTCAAACAAACAATTGAATGCTCGTTGCGTTGACATCCTGGTTGTATTTGTCAGGGATTTCCGTGAGAGCTGGTGCGGCAGTACTTGTGCCGAGGGTAACAAAAGGCGCAAATACGCCTGTTTCGATAGAGCCCACATAAATTTTGAGGCTTTTGGATTGTAGACCTAGATCCGTGCAGAACAGGAGGCAATCGCGATGACAAAACTACTAGTGTTTGGTAGAAACATCGCGTGACCCAAAAACTGGCTCCTCTCTGGCTCAGCGTATTAGCAGTGCCATTCAACGATGAAAGCCGATAGTGTCTTTAGGACGCTACATTCACAGCTATGGGTGGTGTTTTCTTTTTGCAGTTTTTTACTTGTACACTTCATAAGTTTGCAATGCCTTCGCACTTGCACAATTTTGGCTATCTAGTGCTCACGTCATGTATGAATTTTAACTCTGTTGAGCTGGCAATATTTAACTAGATAATTTCAAGAAGTTATTATATTCTGTGGTCAACTTTCATTTCAGCTACAGTGTTCGGAACCGTACGATAATTATCGTACAAATACGATAATTTTGTGCCTACGTACGATGTACGATAGCACAGTATTATCGTACGCAGATTGTACGATAATTTCCATCATGATGCAAAATTTGAAGATTTAATTTATTTTACTCATACGCTGATAGCCTAAACTAAAGCGCAGTAGCATGTTTTTATTCACAAAGTGAATACAGTCGCATGAACAACGCGTTACTCTTAAAAACAAACTCAACAGAAAGCACTGCCAGAACGGTTCAGAATATTTTATGGTGACACGAATGTGGGAGAAAGGGGAATTAAATAGTGATTTAATGCCAAACGATTTTTAAGTGATATAACGAAAAATAAATATTTATGAATATATTGATTACTTACATTAATATATGTTTTAAGTATTATATTAAAATAAATATTACCTGTTTATATGAATAATGTATATTATATTGGTATGTAAAGAAAATCTTTCATTTCATTTCTCATTACTCTTCCATAATCCATATTCATTTCTACTTTATAAATACGAAATATTGTTTCATACAGAACTTCCGAGCGAATTCGAATTTCGCGCGTTTACTGAACTTTAAATAGAAAGGGAATCGGTTCAGGTCTGGTACCATGCAATAAAACATTTGGTTTTCAAAGTGTTCTGTTGAGTTGAAATCGGTAGTTTAAAAGAGATAAACTACAGGGTACTTGAATACATATCAATATCATGTCTAATATGATTTATTTATTTATAATAGACATTATTCTGATAAGTACGATAATTTCGGTCCATGACAGTGACAAATACGATAATTCTACACCCCTGGTACGATAGTCAGCTCGCTTCAGGTTGCTAACACTGTTCAGCTATTGTCATGTCCAGTGTCTCCAGATGCACTGTAATTACAGTAGATTTACTGTAATTCTACTATTTTCACTGTACACTGTATTATGTAAATACAGTGTATGAAAGACACTGTAATTTCAAGTTTCTAAGAAGTTCTTAGTAAAAATAAAAAAAACTATCTAAATGGATGAAACGAAACGTTATAGTTTAGTGCTAGTCTATGATTCAGAGGCGGGCGGCGGTGGTGCGGGCGGTGGCGGGTTGATTTGATACCTACGCGGGAAGGGGAATTCCCTGACGAACTATCGAGTTATTATGCAGACAAGTTACGTAGATAGGTTTTACTATCGTTATGGGTTTAAATAACAGGCGTTTACATTTAGCAAGGTACCTACATTGTGTCTATTACTTCCTACTTAGTGCGCTAGACAAAAGTTGGTTTCTTTTGTTTTGTTGGGTTCAAGGGCTGATTGTATAATCTAAGGATTAACTGTCCAAAAAGTACTATTATGATGTCGAAAACAAGTTCGGAAAGTGATGCAGATGGACCATCAACACCGAAAAAAGTTAAAAAAAGACAATATAAACAAAAGTTTAGAGACGAGTGGTTATTAGACATTGAATTTAAAAAGTGGTTAAAACGTGATTCCAAGGATCCATATCGTGCCGTTTGTGTGTGGTGTAATACGTCAATGCTGGCTGACAAAGGAGCGATCACAAGACATGGGGAAGGTAGTAAGCACTTGAATCGAAAAAAAGCTTCTTCGCAAACATCAGTTGCTTCTGTTTTTCAAACAAAAGCGGCTCAATCTTTGCAAGACAATACAAAAGCAGCTGAAATAAAATTAGCAGCTTTTATTGCAGAGCACAAAATTTCACACCAAACAATGGACCACCTCGTTAAATTACTACCTAATATATTTACAGACTCTGAAATCGCAAAGAATTTAAAAATGAAACACACAAAACTTCAAGCCGTCGTAAATAATGTCATAGGAGTAACAGAAAAACAAGACTTAAGTATGGATTTAAAAAATCAAAAATTTTCAGTTATGGTTGACGAGAGCACAGATATCGCAACGGTGAAGACAATGTGTGTTGTAGTGAGATATTATTGCAAACAACAAGGTCGCATTGTGAGTAGGTTTTGGGATCTTATTCAGATCTTTGGAGATGACAATACGGACCATAGCTCTACAGCTGAACACCTATACAATGTGATTATTAAATCATTTCACGACCACTCAATTCCCATTGAAAATATTATTGGGTTCGGCTCTGATGGCTGCAACACTATGATGGGGTGTAATAATTCTGTGTCCAGCAGATTTAGAATAACGTGCCCAGGCATTATTATCATAAAATGCGTATGCCACTCACTACATTTGTGCGCTAGCGACGCATGCAAACAATTGCCGCCACAATGTGAGAAATTGACACGCGATATTTATAACTATTTTGGCTCCAGTAGTAAAAGACAGTCAGAACTTAAAGAGTTCCAAACATTTGCTGATGTTGATATTCATAAAATGCTACGGCCATCGCAAACTCGATGGTTGTCCTTATCAGCTGTTGTGGACAGAATGATCGAGCAATGGAATGTGTTGACACTTTATTTTAATGCAAAATGGTTGGAAGACAACACATGTCATGAAATACACAAAAATTTAAATGATCCTATAATGAAGGCGTATTTTTATTTTTTAAATTGGATGCTGCCGAAATTCACAAACGTCAATACATTTTTCCAAAGCGAAACTCCCGTGGTAACTCTTGTACATGGGAAAATGAATGAGCTCTACACTGAATTGCTTACAACTTACATGAAACCAACATATATAAAAACAATGGACTTGGACAAAATCAACCCCACAGATGAAAGTAATTTCAAAAGCATAGACGAGATTTACCTTGGCTTGGGTGTTAACAAACAGCTTTCATCCAACGAAATTGACAGTAGATTAAAGGTAGAGCTAAAAGAAAAATGCAGGAAGTTTATTGTTCAAGCATGTGTCGGTATACGCAAACGATACAGTCTTGATGATCCTGTTATGTCGGCAATTTCCAAACTTGACCTCGAAAACTTCTTAGAAGATACGAGAGATGATTCTCTCCAACCTCTTTTTACGCTGTTGCCAAGATTAGCACCAGAATCACTAACAGAGCAACAAAAGCTAGATGACCAATGGAGAAAGCTACCCTGCATTAGAAACACAATAAATATTAATCAAGCACCAGACACCTTTTGGCACGAAGTGAGTTATTTTTCTTTATTTTGACAAAATAGGATGGAACTATGAATCCTACAGTTTTTTTTTTATTTCAGGTGAGCCGTATGAACGAATTTTCACTAGTTGCCAAGTTTATGTTAGATATTTTGGCACTACCCAATTCAAATGCCGAATGTGAAAGGAAATTTAGTGAGATCAACGACATCAAAACCAAGAAAAGAAACCGCCTTATCACAAATACCATAAAAGGGAATATTCTAGCACAGCAGGCTATAAAACGTCATGCAACGAGTTGTGTCAATTTCAAGCCTAATGACAATATGATGAAGGCCTTTAACTCAACTATTTATAAAACTGAGCCAGCTCCTGGACTAAACCAAAGTGATAGTGATTAAATTTTTTTTACTCTTGTGACACGACATGAACCCGATCCCGATCCGATGCGCCCAATCTCGTTTTATCTTGGCAGCCTGCATGCCCCTTCGATTTATTAGTTAAAAAATGTTTAAAAAAAATAAAATTTTTATTACTATTTACTGTAAAACATACTGTATTTTAGGATTGGAAAACACTGTAATTTTAATAAATCTACTGTAATTTCAAATAGCCTTCACTGTAAATTCACTTTTCCAATCTGGAAACACTGGTCATGTCAAAGAAACAATCAAATCAACAACTAGAATAATAAATTCGTTTGTTGATGATTTATTTCTTAGAAATTAATCGTGAAATATCGATAATTTGTTACAATAAAAAGGAAAAATAACTAAATGCCAACATGGCGGTGCCTCCACAAGCATTTGTGAATAAAAACAAGAAACATTTCCTTGGGATTCCAGCTCCATTAGGTTATGTAGCTGGTGTAGGCAGAGGGTAAATTTTGTTTATCTAACTGAGTTTATGATTCAAACGATAACAGAAGGCTTTATTACATTAACCTACTGTTAATTTACTTACAGGGCAACTGGTTTCACCACAAGATCTGATATTGGACCTGCGAGAGACGCAAACGACGTATCGTAAGTTTCTCAAAATACAGTTTGTATCTCTAACAATTTGAGTCTTCGGAATAATGTTTAATGATTTTCAGAGATGACCGTCATGCGCCACCAGCAGCAAAACGCAAGAAAAACGAAGAGGAAGATGATGATGAGGACTTGAATGACTCAAACTACGATGAGTTTTCAGGTTACAGTGGTTCACTATTTTCCAAGGTGAGTGTCACAATGTTATACATGGTCTCAAACTAAGTACTTAGTTTCACATTACCAAGCACCCTTAGAGGTATGTTTTGTTGGCAGATTACAATATTTATTTATTTGTACTTACTGAAAAATAATTGCTCTTGAAATATGAATAAGAAACCTTTTCCGACCCTACCAGTGCAAACTCCTAAGCTAATTTATATTACCCAGAATTAGTTTTAAACAAAGTACTTTTTTTAAATGCAAAGTAGTGTAACCAGTTTATGTGAAATATTTTTAGAATTCCTCATAATAAAGATGGATCTTGAACATTTATGATGTACATTGTTCTCATCGCCAACAATTATTACAGGATCCTTATGACAAAGATGATGCAGAAGCAGATGCCATTTATGAATCCATTGATAAGAGAATGGACGAAAAGAGGAAAGAGTATAGAGAAAAGAGGCTCAAAGAAGACTTGGAGAGATATCGTCAGGAGAGGTGAAATTTCATTTGCTTATGTTCTCTAAAATTTAATTCTGGCACATAATCATGATGCTCTATATAAAAGTCTAGAAAAAAATGTATTCTCATGGAAATTATTAATTAGAGTATTCATTAGGTTGTGTGTTCGAATCTGTTCAAGCACTATTGGATTTTTCTGTTTAGAAAACATTTTAGGAAAACTGGAATGTTGTAGAGTAGAACCTAAAAAATTCAATTGCCAAGTGGTTGAAAGAAGCCTTTGAGGCATACTTTAATCCTTTCACCACACTGGTTTGCAATAGCTAGTGACATGATAAAAAGAAAAGAAATGATAATTATAAATAATATAATTATCATTAAAATACTAATTTGTCTTGTGTAACAATTCACATGTCCATGCATGGTGTGAAAGAGAAAACAATCTGATGAACTGGTTCTGACTTTTCTAGATTTTTAAACTATTGCATCTTAGAAGCCAAAAGCTACATCTCCCGCTCACCTACTAAATTGTCATATTCCAGGCCCAAAATACAACAGCAGTTCTCTGACCTAAAGCGAGAACTTAAAACAGTGTCAGAAGATGAATGGTCTGCTATCCCTGAAGTGGGAGATGCTCGTAACCGCAAACAAAGAAACCCACGGGCTGAGAAGTTCACCCCATTACCTGACAGTGTTCTATCAAGGAACTTGGGTGGAGAGTCGTCTGCTTCTATTGATCCTGGCAGTGGACTGGCTTCTATGATGCCAGGAGTCATGACTCCTGGCATGTTGACTCCATCAGGTAATGAGATGACCAAATTTCATCATGACTGGCATGCTAGCCCTACTAGAATAACTATAGACTACTTAATTTCCACTCAAATTATATGGGATATTTACCATGATATATGAGTGTAAATTATGTTCAAAACCATGATAGTTTTAGAAGTTATATAGACTGCTTTTTATATACATAGATGGGCAATAGTTAGTACGTACTATAACTTTTAATATTAATATTTTTATATATTAATTATTAATATTTTATTATTTTATATTATATTATTTTATTATTAATATTTTTTTGTGTAAACTAGTAATTGACCTAAAGTTTTTTAAATTTACGCGATCAGAACAGATTATTATAAATATTTACGGGTATCAGCAGTCATCCCTTGACCACGACAGAGTGTAAACCTGTCGAAACGTCGGGAAAAATAGGTAAATAAACGTGATAAATACCCGTAAATATTTATAATAATAGTAATTGACCTGCATAAACTGATTTTCAAAATTGTTGAATGATTATGTTAACCTGGTATTCTTATTAGAAAAAGCCTAATAACCCATTAAAAATCTTTAGGTGACTTGGACTTACGAAAGATTGGTCAAGCCAGAAACACCCTCATGACTGTCAAGCTCTCACAAGTATCAGATTCAGTCACGGGACAAACTGTTGTGGACCCCAAAGGTTACTTAACAGACTTGCAGTCTATGATACCGACTTATGGTGGAGATATTAATGATATCAAGAAGGCTAGACTACTGTTGAAGTCGGTGAGAGAGACTAATCCTAATCATCCACCAGCTTGGATTGCTAGTGCTAGGTTGGAAGAAGTTACAGGTTAGTCAGACATTACTTTCTCTAAAAATTTACTTAATGTATGTGTTCTTTGAGACTAGGCTAAACATACAAAGTGAAACTTCAACTTTGTCAGGCACGTCATAATCAATTGTTATGAGTATGTGAAATGATAAAGTAAAAGAATTGAAAAGCAAAATAAATAATTAAAATGTATTAAAGGTATTAAAATTTAAAGAAGAGAAAGGATCAAGTGTATTCTGTTGCCTGATACCTATCTAAAGCTTAACTAAAAAAGTATTCAACTCACCAGAATTAGTCAGTCAATGAACCTGAAATTATAATCTATGGTTAGGGAGCTATGAAATAAATATAAATTTAATACACAGTTTATTTCAAAAATTACAATCTAATATAGATTTAAAAATGGGTTCCGCAATAGGTCAAGTCTGTGTCACGGAAACCTTAACTAAATATGTCAAAAACAAGATGTTATACAATAAAAAATGTGATGTGAGGCAGATGCACAAAACAAGCAAAAAGGAAAAAATCTGATGTTCAGTTTTGTATTAAGAGAAGTATTGTATCAATTCCTACTTTCAAGAAGTTGTTTGATCATAAGGAAGATCTTTGGACAGCCTACTAACTCTGTCACCAGAGATTATCACTGACAATCACTGATTAGAATCATACTTTTCCAGGTAAGGTCCAGTCTGCCCGTAATCTAATCATGAAGGGCTGTGAAGTCAACCCAAGCAGTGAAGAGTTGTGGTTGGAAGCAGCTCGGTTGCAACCGCCCGATACAGCGCGAGCGGTGATTGCTCATGCTGCAAGAAATCTGCCACATAGTGTCAGAATATGGGTAAAGGCAGCAGATTTGGAGCAAGAACTTAAGGTATGGATCAGAATCGGAGCTGTTTTAGTTCAATTCAATCAATATACTTATCTTATACTGACAATCTCTGCAAGTGGGCCAAGCCCGCAGAAGGTTGCGGGTTCGATTCCCGCCGCGGGACTATTTACCTTTCTCTTTCTCGTCACACACACGCACACACTGTTAGCTGACAGTACCAGCCTCTCGGAAAATAGGTTGATACCATCTGACGGCCAACTCTACGACCGCGCGCACTCATTGGTCAATTCAACGGGAAAAATTCGCAGCGCCATCTAGTTCAAAACTAAGCAAAGCTATGGAATCCTGATGACTGATACAATACTTTTATATATTTAAACACTACTTTGTTCTGTGTCAGGATGTTATAAAGTATCATAACTTAATAACACCCTGATACAGAACAAACTCGAACCCACAACCAGCACAGAAGGCAGAGCTACCACCTAAATATGTTACACCCTAACAACCTTTGAAAAGCCGGAACCGATAATTTGACGTGTCCTCTGAAACATGACAATGTATATGCCCTGGATGAGTAACCCATCCAGGTATTGACCAGCATATAGTGTTGCTTAACATTGTTGATTTGTTAGGGTAAGGCCAAATGCCTTTGGAGTAGATTTAAAAAGCCTTATTAAATTTTATTTTCCAACAGGCGAAGCGTCGGGTATATCGCAAGGCTCTAGAACACATACCGAACTCGGTCCGCCTTTGGAAAGCAGCAGTGGAACTAGAAAATCCGGAAGACGCGCGCATTCTACTCTCGCGCGCCGTCGAATGCTGCCCGACTAGTGTTGAACTGTGGTTAGCACTGGCTAGACTAGAATCGTATGAGAACGCAAGGAGAGTGCTCAATAAAGCGAGAGAGAATATACCCACAGATAGACAGATTTGGGTGACTGCTGCTAAGTTAGAAGAAGCTCATGGTGAGCAATTCAAAATTAATAGAATGGAATAAGTTTTTATTTGCAACAACACATTACAATAGATGAATAGACAAAATACAATAAGCATATACATACTAACATAATTAACGGTTGCCGCAAAATGGACCCTATCTCAGCATATGCGGATTGCAGTGTCAACCATCCGCGCTCGTCTTCCGTTAGGAGTCCTAACCAGCGCGGATGGTTGACACTGCAATCCGCACTTAGGATGAAATCCTAACTTAGGACCAATTCTGTATAGCGGGCGTGAAATTATATCTTCAATATAAAACAGAAAATAAAATAAACACAAAACGAAACTATGGATAAATCATTATGGACTATTACATATAGCCTTCTTCTTCTTTGTTTATGGCATGTAACATAATAATGTCAATTTTGCCAGTGTCAAGTGTTTATATTTGTTTATAGTCAATTTGTTTGTTAAAGTCTTAGTCGATGGTCAATTGTCAATTGTCAATTCAAGACATCATCGCGGAATGGCCGTTTAAAATTTTCTTGGGATTCCTCGTCTTTCAAATCAAATTGCACCATAATACACATCTAATTCAATTGTTCATACTTGTCCCATGTAGTCACAATTTATTCAATAAAATTCCGCTAAAATTACTGAATAAAACATGCAATAAAACAGTATAAAATATTAAATTAGCAGAGTTATGTTACTTCATGAAATGACAAACGAAGAATCCTACATAAACTAAGCAAAGCTGTCATAGAGTAGTATGGGAACCCGATGGCTGACAGAACTTACTCTCATAAATTGTTTCAGCATTCCAACTAATTAAAACAGACATTGATTAAAGTATATTTTTGATGATGAACTGTCAATAAATAAACCAATCAGTTTCCGATTAGTTTTGGTTTATTCCTGTGCTACGATTGTGTAATTCTAATACGGACAAAACATTGATATATACTAATAAGTTTCAGTTTCAATTTCTATTGATGAATTTATTTTACGGAAGGTTGATGTTGTTTTGCTGTAATCTGACTAGAAACCAACGTATGTAACACCAAATGTATAGTTGATGGAAACAAAACCGCTTTTTTTTACCTCATTTATAACATTTGAAAAAATATTTTTTATATAAAAGGGTATACTTCCGATTGGTCCCATTAAAATCGGTTAAGTGGTTTGGTTTTTAATAGCTGGAAGAAATATGTCATCCAAGTAAGCTAAATGTCGTATTTTGCTTTCCTGAGACTTTCCAGTAGTGTTACGAATTTCGAAAAATGATAAAGTACTAATGAGCGTAAAATAAAAACTTTTTTAACCGGCTTAAAAAAAGCAGGAGGTTCGGTTGTATTTTTTTATATTCAAATGAAGCCAAATTTCTTGTCAGATTTTAAAACTGTAATTATTTCGTATTTAATGGTATAATACTTAATAAAAATAAAATCATATCAGTATTATACTATTATTAATAGCAAAATACGAAATTAACTATGAAACTATGAAATCAGCAATACTTATCAGAATCTTATTTGCAGGCAACACACATATGGTGGAAAAGATCATTGACCGTGCTATCACATCGCTGAGTGCGAACGGAGTGGAGATCAACCGAGAGCACTGGTTCAAAGAGGCGATGGAGGCTGAGAAATCAGGTGGTGTTGCAACAAGTCAGGTAAGTTGCTTTGATTTAATGTCATGTTTGATTTCTACGCAGAATTTGGGAACCTAACATTCTCCTTGCTTCATTCCTTTATAACTTTACCCATACCCACGTTGCACGCACTCAATGTCTCGATTTAAATTAAATTTCAGATATATGAATTAAACGCAACTCTAGCAAAAGGTATTTTAAGTTAAAAGGCTTTTTATGTTTTGGAATGTACATATGACTAGTGTCGGATTTACTCATTTCCCAAATATAGGCTGTTAAATGTTTGCCGCACTTACCTATACTATACCACAGATAACATAATACTATACTAGTAGTACGAAGTACAAATAACTGCCACGTTGGTCGTTCCTTTCAACATCATTGAATTTTGTAAAACTAAAAAAAATTGTTTTAAGAAGCTTTTATTTGATTTTACCGTCCTTATGATATTTAATGAAATTGGAAAATACTTTTATCAGAACCGAATTTAGATTTTTCATAAACATCAATAACAAATCGATACCTGTAATGCCATCTATTGATATTTATTTGAACAAATTTTCCTTTGAGATTCCATGCCTATACTATAAATTGTCAGTCAGTTTCTACATTATTATTACATTCGGCAGTTTTTTTTTACACCTTGTGTTACTGGTTTTACTAGTGGTATTTTTACTGGTTGAGGGACTGAGTGTTTTACCACAGAATATAAAAGTTACCTTTGAATGTACAATGAAAAGAGATAGACAAAAGTTATCTCAAAAATGTAGACTCCTTTCTACAAGATCGAACCTTACAGATTTTGATGATTTCTGTACGAGTGCTTAAAAAAGAAGATTTCACCGCTCTAGGCTGAAGCCTACTCAGCCTGCTGATAAATACGCCAATGCATATGACACTGCATATAATACTTTTGTTCTTTTGGAAACCAATATCTTAACAACCTTTTTCAATTTGTTTCAAATAATTTACGCTCAGCTCATTTCTCAATTCAAATTATCTCGTAAATTTCATGCGATTTGGATTAACAAATTGTACAAAACTAAATTGACCAAGTTGCTAGTGAGGCCTTCGCTTGTTTGATCGACCACTACTTTTGTACAAGTGGTCAATAATTGAACTTTAATATTGTATAGTGGATTCGTGGATGTAGTGTATTCTGTAGTGGATATTATAATACAAATAATTTGTTTCCTTTATTTACAGGCTATCATACGTTCAGTAATTGGTCACGGCATCGATTCCGAAGATCAGAAACACACTTGGATGGAAGATGCTGAAGCTGTGAGTTATTAATTACTTATAAAGTAGCCTCTATTCCAGCTGGGCGATTATGGAACTCTGATACTATCGAAACATTGATACTAAAAGCTTTCAGTGACTATTTATGAATTGGTATTACAGAAGTTTGATGTTGATTGTAACATATTAATAGAAATTGAGGTAGAAACCGAACTTACGTAATACCAATCCTTTAAATACGAGGGGCGGCTGATAAGTCCGCGGCCTAAAGTACTTAAAAATCGAAAAGTCAAGTTTTATATTTTTTATTTTTCAATATAATCTCCCTCAAGGGATATATACTTCTCACATCTAAGGTATAATGCCTTTAAACCACCAAAAAAATATTCCTTGTCTTTGTCTTCAAAATGTATATTTACGGCGGCTATCATTTCATTGTCATCTGAAAATCTCCGGCCCCGTAAGTCCTTTTTCAAATTGGATAAAAGGAAAAAGTCGCTAGGAGCTAGGTCTGGGCTGTAGGAAGGATGGTCTATTTCAGAAAAGCCGGTGTCTCGTAGGGCCTGCCTCGCAATGCGCGCCGTATGAACGGGTACGTTGTCCTGCAACAAGAGCACTCCCGCGTCTCTTCTGGACAATAGCCTGACGAGCCTGCGGCAATAAATTTGCATAATACTGACCATTCATCGTAGTTCCCTTAGGCAGGTAATCAATTAGCAAAATGCCTTCGCTATCCCAGAAAACAGTCGCCATAAGCTTTGACGCTGATTTTTCCACCTTAAATTTCTTCGGCATCCTTTCTCCTTTTTCATCCATTGCATGGATTTTTGTTTGGACTCCGGGTCATACTGGCGAACCCATGTTTCATCAACGGTCACGATACGATCGCAAATTGCGTCAAAATTTTCGCCGGCTAACTTCAAAAAATCCATGCTACTCTGAAGTCGTCGCTCTTTGTCGAGTGGCGTAAGCATTTCTGGTACCCAACGCGCACAATTTTTTTTCATATTCAAATGTTCTGCTCTTCTGCTTTCTGCCACAATTTAACTCTTCGATCGGCTAGTACCAATTTTTCTACTTTTTTAACATTTTATTCGGTCACTACCGTTATTGGACGTCCCGGGCGGGGGTCGTCTTCGCAGCTTTCTCGTCCTTGTTGAAATAAACGTACCCATTTTTTAACCATCGTGTATGAAGGCCCAGAATCCTGAAGAACAGATGACATGTCTTCAAAAATGTCTTTCAACGTTTTTCCCTTTTTTACATGGTACTTAATTACGGCACGGTGTTCCAAATTGCGAGAATTAGTTGATTCGGCTGACATGATGTTATTCGATGCTCCACAAAATATTGAGTTATGACTTTAAAAAATAAAGAGGGTATTATCATATACCATTGAAACCCGCAATAAGTGGTATTAGTAATAAGACGGTAGGTAATTTTTAAGTACCTTAGGCCGCGAACTTATCAGCCTCCCCTCGTAATGCCTATTGCTAATCGAAACTGATAGACATTGATTGTATCAAAAGTTCCTAATCGCCATACAGGTCACAGACTACATCTAATTATATACCAAGTTTCAAGATCCGTTCAGTTGTACGTAGTGACAAACAAACATTATAAACATACACACAAAACTATTAGATCCATCCATTGCACAGAATACGTATTGCAGGCACAGAACACACTCCTATGTTCATCACACAAAATGTTAGTGTACAATGTGGTATGTTGTGGTAATCGAACCCTCAATCTACAGCGAAGAAAGGCAGAGCTACTACCAAATGAGCTGAGAGGCCAGTCTTGAGTATAAGTCGTTTATTGGACTGGAGCAAGTGACATTAGTGACCAAACAGATAAAATAACTTATGGCCCTCAACGTGCATGTGATACCTCCTGTATTGCACCTTACAACTTATCATCTGGTGTTGCAATGCTTATTTGCTGACTCAGTTGAATAATAAACTAGCGACCCGCCCCAGCTTCGCATGGGTGCCATGCTGATACTAAATATATTATAGAATGTCTTACCTTACTACCTCAGAGATAGACATATACCATCGCGGACTTTTTTGTAGACCTTTTTATGGTGTACTACTGTACTGTGTAATACTGTAGTACATTATTTTGATCTATCTCGTAGAGTTCAGCCAGTGTTTGCAATGTAAGCGCAAAAAAAGTGTTTATTTACGACATCACATTAGAAACCTCTAAAATGATCAGTGTTTCTCTTTTATATTATGCATGTATTATCCATATAGACCTTCCTCTTGAATCAGTCTACCTATTAAAAAAACCGCATCAATAATCGTTGCGTAGTTTTAAAGATCTAAGCATACATAGGGACAGACAGACAGCGGGAAGCGACTTTGTTTTATACTATGTTATGATATATGTCTCATCAACAGTGTGCCAACGAAGGCGCATACGTGTGTGCTCGAGCTGTGTATGGATATGCTCTATCCGTATTCCCTTCGAAGAAGTCTATTTGGCTTCGAGCGGCGTATTTAGAGAAGCAACATGGAACCAGAGCCAGTTTAGAAGCGCTGCTGCAAAGGGCTGTGGCACATTGTCCGAAAAGTGAAGTGCTTTGGCTAATGGGAGCTAAATCTAAATGGCTTGCAGGTAAGCATTCAAGTAATAGTAGATTGTTGCACCGAGCGCAAAGTGAGTCATTAATGCACGAATGTTATATTGATATAACACGAGTGCATTAATTACTCTCTTTAGCAAGGTGCGTAATTTACTTTTTTTTCAACTACCAATCTAGGTACCTACTGTGAGAAAATATACCTACTCAAACTAAAAATATGAAGAATCAAAGTTTTACAATGGTACAAAATGCGCGCCATTTGTTTTTTTTTCACCAAGGCGGTTTTATTCAGCCGATTTTTATTATCAGCCAGTCTCTTTTTGATCGAATGCAAACATTTTATATTAAACTCAATGGGAGATATTAAACCTCTGTCGTAAATTTATATCTAAATAAAAAGTAAAAAAAAGTGCAATAATGAGATTTCATATAACATTACTGCACTGTTTTGGTTCTAAGCAAAAAATACGTCTTTTGTGATCGGTTTTGTAGTGATTCATGATATTTACTTTTGATTTACTTACTTTATTTACATTACTACGTAGTTGAAAGAAAATAGTTTTTATTATTACATAAATTATGACCGTGTGAAATCAGGGCAGTTCGGTAGTATTATAATACCATATTGATTTAGATTTCGAGAAATGATATTATTGTGTGGTTTTATGATCTTTTCCGATGTACGGTTACGCGTTCAGTGACCAGACTAACAGTATGTCATTCTAAAACACCCTCGTGACATGAACGATTATGTTTGAATCCCAAACCATCTGAGAGCGATGAGTTTTTGACAGTTTCTTAATCGAGGTGATTCACTTCGATCTATGGAGGTGACTCGTTCAATATCAGCCGTATAGTGGAGAGAAACAAACAAAAAAGTAGAGGAAACTCACAAAAACTCGTCATCAACCCTCTGGATTCTCCATGCAATAAATACATTACATTACCATTTTCTATCCATTTGTATTACAATCGCTGTGTAAAACAACGAAACGCTCGTGTCATATCTTATTTAGTCGTTCTTCATATAAAGTTAGTCAACGTTCTGCGAGATCAGTACTTGAATGGGTGACCCTGTGGCATATGCATTATTCGAAGGACAAGTTATGATATTGGTCCCGGCTTTTCAAAAGTGGTGAGGATATGACGGAGGCGTTCGGGCGGCCTATAAACTTCGTCTCCAGAGTTGGCTCACTATGCACGAAAAACCGTACTGTACACTGTATACGAAAGAACAATCTAAGTTTGCGGGGTCGGCCTGAACAAATATTTGTCTCGGGTGTGGGTGTTTTTCTATCTTTAATAATTATGTAATAAAAAAAAATATATATAAGTAATATATCAGTCATGTGGTACCCATAACACTAGCTCTGCTTACTTGGGGCCAGATGATGCTGATACTAAAAATAATTATTATTTAGTACCAGGATGACCGAGTTTGCTCGGTATAAAACACGTATAAAACGACGTTTTCTAAAAATGAAACCTAGCTAGATCGAGAATAGAGAACCATCTGCATACTAAATTACACTCAAATTGGAAATCATTGGAGCCGTTTCCGAGATTCAGATTATATATATACATATATAGACGAATAGCTCGTTTAATGGTATTAGATATATTATATCCAGTCAATCTGGATGTTATAATAGTACATTATGGTACTAGTGTGTAATGTTGGTGATTACCGCTGAGGCGCCATTGAGACCCGAGCCGATAGGTGAGGGTCTTAAGAGAGCCGAGGACGGTAATCATCAATACACACGTGTATCATACGAGGTTTTTCAACACATTTGTGAATAAAATAACAATAAAAACTCTTCAACAGTGAAAACGAGTTGTGAAAAATGTTTTTTTTTTTGCATTTTGCATTGCGATCAGCCACAGACTAAAGGGATGAGGTTTTTTTTTCATTTTCCGCGCATAGAGTTTGCGCCTATTCTGCCACGTACAAAATGGGGAATTTAAAGTTTTCTTTTATTAAAGAGAAAACAAAATTTATATTTGAGTGAAAGTTTTATTTATTAAACACGTACGAGTTACAATTATCTATTTAAATAAGAAGTTGCATGAAATGAGCAAGCAATAGGAACATTAATTTATTTGTTCTATTAAACACGATCTTTTTTTGAATAAAAACATTTTTAAGAACAAAGCACCTCAACGAATAAAATTATAAAAAAAAACTAAGCAATGAAAAAGTCACAGTTTGTTTATGGGTGTCATTCTGTGCCTAATTGCGGTGACCATAGAGCCACTTTATGAGCAAGTGTGTTGAAAAGTATAATTATGTATTTACAAGTATAAAAGTGTTCTATCAGTCATCTGGTCTTAGTTTTTGGATGGATGGTGTTATGTGGATTGTCCATCAATATCTATATATTTATATAGCTCGTGCATAGGTTAGATTGATGCCGAGACCGAAGTGGATAGCACAAACGAAGAGAAGAATATGCCTATCAGTGGAATGAAATGCTGCACATGATGATACTGATGATTTATTTATTACCATTAATCTACTATTCAGGTGACGTCCCAGCGGCCCGAGGTATCCTCTCACTGGCTTTCCAAGCGAACCCCAACTCTGAAGAGATCTGGCTGGCGGCTGTCAAACTCGAGAGTGAGAACAAAGAGTACGATAGAGCGAGACGGCTGCTATCGAAAGCGCGAGCTTCTGCTCCCACGCCAAGAGTGAGTGATCTATGTATTTTAAACCCTAACGGCCTTATTCCAAAACGATCGAACTAATGAAAGTGTAGGTTTAAAACTGATAAAAAAACATTCCAATCTTACGTTAATTAGTAGATTTCAGAAGCGTCAATGTTACTGTAATTATGCCAAGGGTAATCCACACAGACCGGGTATAGTTACGCGATAGAACTATAGGCACTATGTAGGTATAGTACATTGTACACCTAGGCGAGAAAGTGCCCAATGTGGAGGGGCCTTAACACACACGGGGTTGGAATGGCACTTTCTCCCGAGTGATATATAGTGCTTTTTTTGATATATAGTTTTCTTTTGATTGTTTTCATGGGGAGGGACCCCTTCTGTACTTGTACTAATAATTATTCTGTGCCGTAACTCAGACATTTTTCCAAACAAAATAAGATTGTTCGTATTCAAAGCCATAAAACCATAAGGCTCTGAGTGTTTCTATGTATAATATGTATGTACTTACAAAAAAAAAGTCAAAAGTAGTATATCAGTCATGTGGTACCCATAACACAAGCACTGTTTACTTTTGAGCCAGATGATGCTGTGTGAAATGTCCGGTATAATTATTATTATTATAAGCTAATGTGCTCTTTGACCATTTGACTGATAGGATACTTAAATATAAACATATGTTTAAATACATACTAATGATAATATATCAATGATATCAATGATTTAATAAACATATGTTTAAATACATACTTATGATAATTTATCAATACCCAGACACAGAACAAACACCTGTGTTCATCACATAAATGTTTACCCTGTGAGGGAATTGAACCCTCAACCTGCAGCGCAGAAGGCACAGCTACTACCAACTGAGCTGACAGGCCAGTCAAAAGTATAAGACCAGAAAGTATACTAGCCTTTATTTTCATAGGTTATGATAAAATCTGCGAAACTGGAATGGGCGTTAAACAACATGGATGTAGCTTTGAAACTATTGGACGAAGCAATCAAAGTGTTTAATGATTATCCAAAACTGCACATGATGAAAGGGCAAATTGAAGAGCATATGGACCGAAACGACGATGCATATAACACTTATACTCAAGGGGTAAGGTCTATTTTTGAAAGTGTATTATCTTCCTGCTCTTCAGCGCTGTTGTCGGCACAGCAGATTCATTTCGGCTTTATGGACTTGTCTTAAATAAATAAAAAAATCTATGTCAATGGCTGAATTATTCAAGTTTTTTGTTTATATGTACTAGAAACGCAGAATCGACACGGGGTCACGTAGTTTAGATGTACTCAGTGCATTTATAAAATTAGGTATTGTAGTACAATGAAACTGTATAGAGCTGTTGAAACCCCCAGTTGTTGCATTTCATAGCAGTATGCTTTATCAATTTTGTCACCGTAACTTTATAGTCAATTTGCATAGATTGATTTTGTTTTCAGAATAGATTCTAAATTAAAAAGAGGAAAGCTTAAGTCAGAATCTCGTGAAATAATATATAATATAATATTTCGCATCGTTTTAATAATCACCTTTTTTTTTAGTTGAAAAAATGCGCACAGTGCATTCCTATGTGGATCTTATTATCAAGATTGGAAGAGAAACTCAAGCATGTTACGAAAGCTAGATCAGTATTGGAGAAAGCAAGACTTAGAAATCCAAAGATGGCTGAACTATGGTAAGTGTACTATAATATGTTTTTATGAGTGTAATATAATTATGTTTAGACATATACATAGGCATTTGTTTACTGAATAACAGGAAACTATAAAAAATCGTTTGACTGTCCTTCGTCTTCATCATCAAACCCTTAATGACAGTCAAAACCCATCTAAGTGTAAAGATCTCATCAATACAAATTAATCAAGCCCAAACACCAGAATATTGCTGTAAATCGTTAAGGATTTTCCTCGACTGTCTTTTGGCTCCATCATCAGATCGACTCCAGACCATCATTAAATAGAAGTGCTATAAAATAATTCATTACAAACGCACTAGTCGCCATTACGATTTTCGAAGGTTCCCCTCGATTTATCTGGGATGCCATCATCAGATCCTGGTTTCCTTATCATGGTACCACCCTTGGGTTATCTCTTTTCCAACAAAAAAAGAATCGTCAAAATCAGTTCATAAACGGCGAAGTTATGCATCCGCAAACACACGAAAAAATATATATATGGTCGAATTGAGAAACTTTTTTTAAAGTCGGTTAAAAAAGAAGACTAAACAATATTCGGTAAAAAAGGAAGTAGCACATATTAAACAGAGAAAATAGAAAATACATTTAAAAAGCTTCAAATTATTCAGCCTACCTAACATTGCTGTATGCTACAGCAGCAAAAAATGTCGACTCAGCGTTATGCTTCCCTGCTAGATGACAGTTCAGGGCTGTTATTCTGCCGAGACCTTACGAAACGCAATAATATAATAAAATAAATAAATAAACAAATATGTACATAAAAGAAATGGTTATTATGCCCAAATACATACTCGTATATACAAATACAAATGTTTGTTAAGGACATTTCATTAAACATTTCATAAAAGCTCCGTATGGAACCCACAGTATGTCACTTACCATGCTATGAATCTTTGTAAAGAAAATTTGTGAAACATCTGCATTTCCGTGATTGACCTATCCGGAAATGCAATGTTTCACAAATTTTCCTGAACCTTCGAAAACTATGACGTATCATGTCGTGAGTACGGACTAATATCACTACATGACAGAAGAACTGTGCAAGATATGTCATTGCTGCACGACGCATGTACTGGCACTCTGGATGTATATATAATATCTAAAATGTTAAATATGAGTGCCCCGAATACTCGCACCAGACACACCCAATTGTTTTATGTACCCTCACACCGTACAAATTATGCGGTCAACAGTGTTACCAGTCGGCTTCCACGAACATACAACACAAAGTTTAGCGACCTTGACATATTTAACATAGGGTCCAAAAAGTTTTTAAATCAAAAGTAATTAAATCTTTGGTTAACAAGTCAACAAGTAAAATTCAATAAGTATGTGCACTTCTTGGAAATATATGCACCATGTAAACACTTCGTTTAATACTGTGCAGAAACAGGTTATTGGTTGTTTACTGGCCAAATTTTAACTGCAGCACACAAACTGTTTCGAGTGTATCTATCTACTTAAGTCTAATTACCTACCTGCTTGTTTAGTTATGGTCTCTTTAAATCATACTTATATCACATACTCACCTCACTACACACACTTTTCATACAAACTTCTCACATACACTTCACACAAACACATCCATATACCGTACATCGGTGTTATTTGGTACAAATTTTACAATCAAAGTTTATTTTACGCGCACTCATGATATTTATCGCATACCAGTATTTTTTTTTTCATGCTGGCAGCTCTCTTACACTTGTGATATTGGGTGAACCTTTATTCTAAGTGTTGCCATTTCCTTAAAAAAAATAAAAGATAACGAGTGTCCTAAATAATCCGGCAAGTTGTGTTATTTGGGACATGCAAATTATTTCTTGATTTTTATGCAGATTATTAAATCCCTAATACACGAAAACTGAATAAAACCAAGTGGAAATTAATGGAGACATTACTAGGTACGTACAAAACAAAGATAAAAAATAATAATGAGGGTTTTGAAAGAAAAACAACATAATTACGCCACGGTACTTCACTAAAGCAAAAAAAAATAAGTTTACTGACAAATATTTTATTTTAATGTCTTTATTAATGACAATCGTGGCAGACGTTATTTTTTTATTATAAAGTAAAATTATTGAAAAAAATATTTTTACCAAACAAGCAAAAATAGACATTTTTCTTACACCTAATGAACGAAAATATTTTTTTATAAATCTTGCAGACAACTTAACATTTTTAAACAATAAGATCTTTGTTTTTAAACCTTTTGAATATGAAAAATATGATCTAAATATGCTGCAAAGTAACGCTGGGCGAAAACCCTCAGGTCCATATTATCGAATGGACAACCCCATTCATTCAGGAGTAAGCAGTAGTTCACAAACACATCTTCCTCTTCAGGGCTGAATAATGTGGGACGTCCAGCTCTTCCCTGTAATTGGTCGTGTGTCTTGCAGTGACGAGCTAATGTCGATTTAGGGATATTGAAATGTTTTGCAGCACTTCCCATTGACATCTCTTTAGTTTTTAACTTTTTCCATTGTCACATTTAGATCATCCTTTGTAAAATTGTATGGAGTGTAATGTTTACCATTTTGGGAAGGTATGCCTATTTTTATTCTTTGATATTTGACCCATTTTTTTAACGACTGACTCATAGCTACAAAGATAAAAAAAATATTTAAAACCGCCATTTACAAATTACGAACTATTTGGGACGACCGGTCCAAATAACCCTGTATTAATATTGAAAATTACTCTTCGGGTTATTTGGGACAGCCGGCCCGAATAACACCAAAATCCGTCCCGAATATCACTGTTCCAAAAACAACATAGAAAATCTTATAAGCTGAAGGCTAATATCATTAAAAAATACTGCATTTTAGTCCCGAATAACCATGCATTTCATTGTTCATAACGACATTTTACTTACATTTATAGTTTTTCAGTTGCAGGCACAAGTTTGACACCATTTTTTTTTTTTAAACTATCCACCTAACAAAACCTGTTTATTCTGCGGCGCGTGAATCAACATAACCTCAAACGCTCATTTTTCAAAACCATAAGCAAGTACCTATAGTATTGGCAGGCTCCATTTTTGCATTCTCACCACTAGTAGAAAAAAAAATATTATCAGGTGAAAAACGTACGTATGTCCCGAATAACCCCCTAAGTCCTAAGTCCTAGCACCGATTTACGGTAAAGCGATTGGTATTTAATCAACTAAAAACATATTTTAAATTTATGATATATCATATTTTAATTTTAAAAACATGATTTTGCTAAAAAAACAATATTTTTGTCTATGTTCTATTTTTGTTTTTTTTGCAATTATTGTCGTACTTAGTTTTAAATGTTGGTTTTTCTTTGGTTTTTTAATTTACTTATTCATACATATACTATCCATGAGTTATAAGCGAGTTGAATACAAAATGTGGATTCAAATTGGTTAAAGTTTGGCATATCTACACTTTATTATATTAAACTAAATTAATAACTGTGAATCCTAGATTACGATAAATAAATAAATTAAAATATTATCTTTATTTCCCCTTTCTATAACAGAGGTTTTATTTGCAATCACGGTTTTGAAAATTTTATCGTACACTTAAAGCCAACCACATTGAACAGTGAACATTGGCGTTATTACTAGCTATCACAAATAAACATACAAACCTTGGCATTCATAACATTAGTATTTTAACAATAATAATTCCTACAGGTTAGAAAGCGTAAGGCTTGAGAGGCGCAATGGTAGCGTAGATATAGCAAATGCTGTGATGGCCAAAGCTTTGCAAGAATGCCCGACTGCCGGCCGGTTGTGGGCCGAGGCGATATTCATGGAATCCCGACCGCAGAGGAAGACGAAAAGTGTAAGTTACCTACTTTTTAGGGTTCCGCCGTCCACATATTCCACTTCCATATAATTCCATATAATATAATATAATAATAATATAATATAATATAATATAATATAATATAATATAATATAATATAATATAATATAATATAATATAATATAATATAATATAATATAATATAATATAATATAATATAATATAATATAATATAATATAATATAATATAATATAATATAATATAATATAATATAATATAATATAATATAATATAATATAATATAATATAATCATCAGCATCATCTGGCCCCAAAGTAAGCAGAGCTTGTGTTATGGGTACCACATGACTGATATACTACTTATATACTTTTTTTTTGTATATACATACATATTATACATAGAAACACCCAGACCCGAGACAAATACTTGCAGATTATACAAACATTTGTCCCGCGGCGGGAATCGAACCCGCAACCTTTTGCGTCTCAGCCGGACCTAAGCCCACTCCGCCACAGAGGTCGTCGAATATAAGTTATACATGTATACATACGTATTCCATATAAGTCATAGTTTCGCTATCTCTCTGTCCACTCTTAATTGGAGCCCTTGCTCGCTGCTGTAGTCCGGCTGAGACGCAGAAGGTTGCGAGTTCAATTACCGCTGCGATACAAATTTTTATATGATCTGCAAGTATTTGTCTTGGGTCTGGGTGTTTCCATGTATAATATAATAATAATCCCGGACATGTCACACACCACCATCTGGCCCCAAAATAAGCAGACCTTGTGTAATGTGTACCAACATGACTGATATACTACTTATATACTTTATTTTTTTGTAAATATATTATACATAGAATGTATGTAAAATAAATACATAATATGTGATGTACTCGTATTTACAAAAAAGTGTATAAATAACACCTTCGGCCGACTAAAAAATGGAAAAAAAAATCCGTGCGGGCATTAAATTGAGCCATTTTAAACTTATTCACGGTGAGCCGAAGTTGCGGTGGTGATATTTATTATTACATTATCATAGTTTCCAAAAAAAATATACAAGGTAACACGTAACATAGATTTAAATATTACACACAAGAACGATTTTCACCTTCACCTGTAAAATCTTGACATTGACTCTTAAGTATCGTCTACTTGTAAACAAGCGTGAGGGATCTCTACTTCGGCTTTTTAAAAATGTGGAAAAACAAACTATCATTTAGTGTATTCGAATTTATGTATATTTGAAATATACATTTATTTACAGAAGTAATTACAGAAATGTACAAAATATACAATAATATAAAATACACGTGAAACAGTTGAGCTATCTAAGGACCGTTTAAAACGATCTATAGATAACTCAACTGTATATTTTGTGCAGTTTTAACATGACATTCAAAAATCTTAATAGGAGCTAGACAAAAAATATGTTTTGGTTTCAAAGGCACTTGCAAGTGAAATGCCATGGGAGGGATCATCGCAATGCAGTATTTACCTTTCTAGATTTCATTAGAATTCAATACTGGGATCACATTAAATCGTCTAGCCGTGGTATGTGAATGTAGGTGCCGGTTTTTCCTAACCCCAGTTCAAGAAAAATCCGGCAAGTAACTCGTCGCGTTTTAATATATGATCCTTGTTAATTTTGTTGTTCCGAGTCAAGTGAGCAGATTTATTTAAAGCTTTCTGAGACTATTTTTGTATCAACAAGTATAGCAAAATTCTTGTGTTTTTTTAATCTTTGTTAGTCGTAAATAAGATTTTGTTTGCTGCAGGTTGATGCATTAAAGAAATGCGAGCACGATGCCAACGTACTCCTGGCAGTATCACAGCTGTTCTGGTCTGAGAGGAAGCTAAACAAATGCAGAGAATGGTTCAACAGAACGGTAAGCGTAATGTATCCTTAAAAAAAGATCATCAAACCTTTTTTATACTAGAACTATGAGATCTCCTTTCATGAGTTGCGAAATGTAATTTACATACAAACTTTCATTTACCGTTCCTCCCCCTTTTAGGGGTCAAACAGAAAACCTTTCATACACAGGTTAGGAACACACTCTGGAAGGAAAATGGTAGGTACATTTCAAATTTCAACAGTCATACTGACTGTCTATAACAACTTTATACATACATTATACATTATCCCTTCGACTTAACGTCTCTCAACTTCTGTCAAAAGTTATTCCCTTTTTATACGCTTTATATTAGCTTCACTTGTATGTATGTTTATATGTAACCGACTCCTTAGGACGCGATTTTGACCTACTTTAAACGGCCAGATTTTATTCAAATTTTGCACACCTGTCAAAGACCGATGGCAATGCAATAATTCGAAAAAAATATCCGATTATCCTAAAACTAAAAAGTAGAAAATAAATAATAGTTTTAAAAAACTAAAAAACACGCTTTATATAAAAAACCAAACTAAAAAATAGAAAATAAATTTTAATAAATGTAAGTAAGAAAAAAATGTTTTATTTAAAAAAAAGCGTGGGGTGCATGGTGGAAGGATTATCAATTCGATAATATCTTAAAAAGCACCCCACGCTTTTTTTTAAATAAAACATTTTTTTCTTACTTGCATTTATTAAAATTTATTTTCTATTTTTTAGTTTAGTTTTCTATATAAAGCGTGTTTTTTTAAACTATTATTTATTTATAGTACTTTTTTACACTTTTTTTATCCCATTTTGTAAGATAGTGACAAATACTGACAGGGCGATTTTTAAGCACCGTTTAGGCAGTGTTGTAAGGCGTAAGTAAGGGCGGTCATGTTTAGATTGCCGATCCAACTTAGGTAATACCTTTTAGTAGTCCCTTTTCTCTGTGTCATCGTCTTCCTATCCAAGTCTAGTGGGGTCAGCACAACAGGTCGGTTCTTCTACACTCCCCTCTATCATCCGACATCTCAGAAGTCACTCCTTTTTTACACATTTACTTTCTTATCTATATGTATAAAACTAAGTCGTGTTAGTTAGACCATTTATAACTGGAGAATGGCTGGACCAATTTTAATGATTTTTAATTTGATAGATTTGTATACGCCCGGAATAGCAGAATAACTATCAAAAAAGTAAAATTTGTAAAATAAAAAAATATTTAAAGTTGCTAGTTCAGTTTGACGATGTTCGGTTTGTTAGTTGCCTTTGTGCGCGCATGAGCAATTGTGTCATATAGAGGAGTCAAGCAACGTTTTTTATTCTGATATATATTTCTTTTTAAACGCGCGGACGAAATCGCGTACGGGGCAGCTAGTAATACATAATTACTAATTATTATGTATTATTATGTCAACGATTGACAACAGATAGACATAACACGTTAGGTAATTTAGATTATTAGAAGATACATCATCATCATTATCAGCCTGTCTCCACCCACTGCTAGGTAAAGACCTCCTCGGTTTTATTCCACACGTTTCTGTTGTGGGCATAATTTCAACCATTAGTTTAATTGTAACTGCAGATAAATAAATACATATTGTTGGACAATGCACACAACACCATCTCGCCCCAAATTAAGCATAGATTGTAGTATTGAGACCAGAATGTCTATTAGTTTCGTTTAGCAATAGGCATAATTTCAATGTAGTGCCAAAAAAGTGTCACAGAATCACGTTTAACTTCAAATAACACCATTATTTTAATATATAAAGTTTTTAGGTTATTTCGTAAAACGTCATCAAACGCATTTAGCCTAAAGTGCGAGGGTTTTGATCTATCTTTATTGAAGACGACATGACAAGTAATAAGAGCAAGGTGCACGATTTCGGTATGTGTATGCGTGGGTGCGGGTATTTACGCACAGGAGCACGGTTTTGAGACTTTATTTTGGTTGATTGCGACGCTCCGTCTTCATATTTATTTGATCTGAGGATTCTATTCATAGGTATGTTGTATGACAATCAACATCAACCTTCCGTAATAACAATTCATCAATAGTAACTGAAAGCGATTAGTATCAAAGTTTTGATAGTAACAGAATTATTATTATACTTTATAACACCCAGACAAGAATAAGATCACACCTTCTATTTTCCATGTCGTCGGCCCATCCAGCTGATGGTATTTTCTCTACATAGTAGTAAAAAGCAACATTAACATTATATATCCTGAATTAGTTTTTATAGCAGAACACTTTATACACAACACTATTATAGGAAGAGCAACTGATGCGTTCTCCTTTTCTATTTCCCTTTCTCTTTCTCGTCACACACACGCACTCACTGTTAGCTGACAGTACCAACCTCAGAAGATGGGTTGGTACCATCCGACGGCCAACTCTAACACCGCGCGCGCTCGTTGGTCAAATCAAATAGCGCCCCGACTTTCTGTTACACACTTCCGTCCCTTTTCACGAAATCACTTCCACAGATAGCAGTATAGTGAGAGGAAAGATGTTACACATCAAACACCTTCTGCATCATTTTTGTTATCAGTTATCTTTGTTTGTAGGTAAAAATTGACCCAGATTTAGGAGACGCGTGGGCTTACTTCTACAAGTTTGAGTTGATCCACGGCACTGAGGCTCAACAAGAAGACGTGAAGTCACGATGCAAGGCAGCTGAGCCACACCACGGAGAACAATGGTGTAAGATATCCAAGGAGATAGCCAACTGGTGCTTCAACACGGAACATATATTACTACTGGTCTCTAAGAACATAGACGTACCTACGTAAGTGGAAGGTTTGATATAGGTTTACCAGTAATGTATTTTAGTTTTAATTAAAATGTTATTGTAAATCATAACTGTGTTTAAAATTAAACCTTAATAGGATTATTTTATTAAACGTCCGGCAGATAAATACATATTGGTGGACAATGCACACAACACCATCTAGGCAAAATTAAGCATAGATAGATATATATATTTATAACACCCAGACGCAACAAATATCTATGTTCATCACACAAATGTTTGTCCTGGGAAGGACAGCTAATAAAGCAGAGCTTGAAGACCTCTGTTGCGCAGTGGACTAAGGTCTGATTGAGATGCAAAATATTGCGGGTTTGATTCCCGCCGCGGGACAAATGTTTGTACGATCTGCAAGTATTTGTCTCGGATCTGGGTATTTGTATGTATTAACAAAAAAAAGTATTTAAGTCGTATATCAGTCATGTGGTACCCATAACACAAGCTCTCGCAAGTTTTTTACTTTTACCATCCGCTGTACTCCATAACGATCAGCTGAGGATCATTAAAAATGGCTCAGGATCTGACTGTAAAATCGGATTGGTAATTTTCGCTGAACTATATAAAACTTCGAGTGAGGATTTCTACGTGGAACTGATCCCAGATGAGTGCTGCTTGGAGACTGATGTTGGAGACAGCAATAGTCTTCCAATTATTGGGGATTATCCCCTTGCTGACTAACAGAAGAGCTGGCAATAGAGAAACTTTAAACAAGCCCGGTTCGGTGCCAGCCGTTATGCACCTGCAACCGAACCGACACCGCATGTACTGATTCGTCTTTCCTGCGGGTCTTGTTGGCAAGGTCGAGAGGTTAGTGTAGGTACCTGGGAAGGCCTGCGCTATCAAACAGAATCCCAGGCAGAGTGACGTCAGTAGAGAGGAAACTTAACCCATCCACCCCACCTGGAGTGGATCCATGAATGAAAGTTTTCAATTACAATTAACTGTTCTGTAACTTTACTGACGCTACCTAAATCATTTTCAACAGATGAACGAAGGCCAATGATGATGATGATGCTTAGGACTATACTTTGGACCAGATGAAATGTCAGGCATTATTTATTTATTTATTTACTACCAACGAGCTGAAAGACCAGTCGAAGTTTGTTTAAACTTGTTTTAGTTTTCTGCAGCCAGTCTGAGAGTAAATAACGATCAGTAGTAGAGAGTGAGGCAGATTATATATTTATTATGACCTGTCTCGCTTTAGTTTAGTACGCTTAGGTTTAGATTTACAAGGAGTATAATTATAGGAGCCACAGGTTTTTAAGTTCGTGGAATGGCGCAGTTGGAAGGCGGTAAGTAACCTCATTAAGGGCGAAACGTGTTCAATGACTCATAAATATATAAATACTAGCTGCTGCCCGCGGCTTCGCGCGTGTGGTACCTACATAAAAAGAAGCCTATGCCTCTCTCCAAGGTCCCATCTATCTCTATAACAAAATTCATGAAAATCGGTTCAGCGGTTAGGCGTGAAAACGTAACAAACAGACAGACATAGTTACTTTCGCATTTATAATATTAATAGGGATGAAGTTTTGCCACATCAATCTTTGAACTATCGTTTTATAAGCAACTTAATCAGGATTAAAGTTCAGTGACTCGCAAATAGTATAAATATAAAGTTTTGTCACAATCAGGTCACATTAATCTTCGACTAAGCAACTTAATTATAATGAAAATGCTCAAACCCCCGCAATAATAACAGCGCATCGAATGTTCCCTTTCTTTTTTTGGACCTCTGCAGTGAAGATAAGGAAGGTACTGAATCAAATTGTTACGGGGATGAACGAATGAAACTTGGGTTCATAATTATGTACCTGAGTCCAAATAAGATTCCATGCTGTGCCATATAAAGGGTGCAGCATCTAGCAAGAGGAATCCTTCTAATTAATTCCAAAGATAAAGGTGTCTCCAGAACCGGTTAAAATACTATGCATCAGTGAAAATAAGTTATCAAAGCAAAAAGAAGTGGAAAATTGACGAGGTGCCCTGCTTTTGCATGACAATGCGTCCGTCGACAAGAGTCGTGTTGCGCTACTGTGTAAGGTAGACTTCGATATTTTAAAACACCCACCTATAGTATAGACCTGGCTTCGAGTGATTATTACCTGTTTCCTAAAATAAAAAAGACAAAAAAAAAAAAAAAAAGATTTAAAAGGAAAAAGATTTTCTGGCCATGAAAAAGTTAAGGACGCAATTTTCTCATATTTTTCCGAAGTGAAAACAATGTTTATGAGGGTATACTTGTGTATACCATAAACATTGTTTTCAAATGTTTATGAGGATATACTTCTAATCTAATCTAATCGAAATATCTGAAAAAAATTATAGGAATAGGAAAAATAAATTTGACCTCTTATTTTAACCCATTTGCATATATAAAACGCCCCTCTAAGCACTGAATTATGGAATTAGAAAAACACCTTAATGGCACGAACCGTGATCACATATTAACGTAAGTCTTATAATAACAAACGCACAGGCCTGAGCTATAAAAACCTTTTATAAAACTTCTAAAAATACGTTTGTGTTGTTATAAACGCTTTGGCGCATTGCCAGAAGTGTATGCGCGTGCGCTGAATAACCACCGATTTTTCACCTCTTTCTCTTCCCAAAACGTACCGCGCAGGATTGCGATGCTCAAGTAAATTATAGTGGAATTTTAGTGATAGTGATTTCAAAAGTTAATAGTTTAAAAAGTTTAAAACCTAGTGAACATGTCGCCGAGAATACCTGTGCCACCGTTGCAAGAAACCACACTGTCTTTAGTTGCCAGACAACTTATACACGCGTTGTCGCAACTAACGAACGAAGAAGATGCGGCTTTTTCGTTCGCGATGGTATCCTCTTACTACGAAAGCATGGGAGCTACCAACGATATATTCCAAGATCTCATGAATTTAATACTTAGCTCAGAATATTTAGACCCATCAGTTAGATACTACACGATGAGACTGTTGCTCAAGGAAAACGTGAAAAGTCTAGCGACGGGAATCTTCCCGCATCCCTATTATAAAAAAGTCCTTGAGCTGATTTCGGAGCAAGGCCAACATCTCACATCGCTCAACTTGAAAGGAGTGTGGGTGAAAGACGATCATCTGCCGCTATTTTGTAAACTAATACAGAATCTAAAGAATCTCAGTGTCCTTAATATACCTTACATAGCCAATGATGATGTGCTCAAATGCATCGGCGAATACAATAGAGCTCTGAAGCTTCTTGATATTTCCGGCGAGACCGATATTACAGAGATAGGAATAGATGCAATGCTGAGCGGCAGCGCGCAGCTGACTCGTAATCTGACAGTTGTAAACATAGGAATGTACGGCGAAGAGAATATTGACCACACAGATGCAGCCCTATTAATACGCGGATTGCCGAACCTCACAAATCTTGGCAGTTATTCTTACGTCGGTAAAGCTATTTACTACATTTACAACTCCGATCCAGATATGACTACGAAACTGAACTATGTTCACGATATACGAACCAACATGAGAACTATGAAAGCAATCCTTGCGCTTTGTCCTATGATCGAAACAATTTACCTAGAAGAGCCTGATCAAGGAGTGTTGCTGCAGATGAAAGATTTACGAAACATGAATAAAATTAAGCTAAATAAATTCCAGTGTCATGAGTTACACCAGTTACTCGAAAAGGTTGGACATAAAATCGTTACTTTGATGCTCTCAGGGGCTGCTGGCTCATTCAACTTTACCAGGATAGCAGAAACATGTAGAAACTTGGAGAGTTTAGAGTTTTATCAAATCCACACTGCGACGCACGAAGAGGAAATTCCGTTCAGTAAGCTAGAGCACATTGAGATCATACAAGGTAACCTGTCGCCGTCACTGCTAAGGTACCTTATGACGGGCAGTCCTATGCTAAAAAAGTTGATCATCGGAGATGAAATAAAACTGGATGATAATGATATGTCGCGGTAAGTTTATATTTAACATTATTACTGTAATGTATCTAATCCTGTTTTCAAAGCGATGGACTGTCTTCATATATCATAGTCCATGGTACTTGTAACATCTGTCACGATACACGATCTTATAAATGTATAATAATATGTCAAAGTCAAAAGATACCTTATTCAATACAATCACAAAGATCACTTTGAAACGTCTTACATACTAGGTGAATTTAGGTGCCAATTCGTCCTAACCCAAGCCCGAGCATAACTGGCAAGAAACTCGTCCTGGTCCTGGCGTTCTTTACATGATCCATCTCATAACTACCTTAACTACAAAAAACTAATTCATATGACCTATAGGTTGGTTTTTTATCATCTTTATCCGGTCAGATCTTAAAACCAACTTGTCTAATTTCCAGAATGATCCAGCGGTACAAATTCAACAATCTCGAAGCACTCTGGTTTCCCAACGCGCCTCGCCTCACATGTGCTACAGTGGAAATGCTCATGGAATCCTGTCCTAAACTACAAAGTCTTGGGGAGCTGAGCGGTTGGAGATTCAACCCAGATGACATGATGTTCATGAGAGCTATCGCAGCCAGTACGAACTTAGATATACTTTTGTCTCCACCTGGGATTTTCCAGCAGGGGAGTAGGTAGTGAGTGCTGTTACCGCTTCGAAGGACGTTAGTGGCATTGATTCTGTAATTTCACCGGACATAAATTTGCTAAATCACGAACGATCTTATTTTGTTTGCGCCAAGGTACAAACTAGATTTTTAAATTAGATTTCTTTAATTTGCTAAACTTAAGTATAACTGATGTGCTTTAGCTCATTAACCGACTTCAAAAAACAGAGAAATTCCTCAATTCGTGTGTACTTTTATAATTTTTTTTGTCTTATAACACCGTCATTTATGAACAGATTTGAAAAAAACTTTTTTTATGTGAAAGGATATACTTACTTTCCGATTGGTCGCTTATAAATTTCAGTAGTTAGGTTTTTAAATCAAAAAATGTAGCTGGAAAAAATATGTCATCCAAGTAAACGAAATTTTGCATATTTATATAAATGAAGTCAGTTTGCTATTTAGTTTTTAAAACGTAATTATTTTAGTCATTATGTAAAGAGGTGGTGAACCGGGAAAATCAATTAAATAACGGTATGAAATGACAATTTTAACTTATTTTGGAACTGTCCTTTAAATTTGTTACTCTAGTTTCAACTTTGAGACCGGCAAAATAAGGTTGTTCGTATTTTTTTTAATATTAGCTCTGGCGAAACTATAGAATCGCGGTCAGTGCAACTGCCAAGGCTCTTATGACAAAGCCACTGTGATGAGTGACAGTTACTGTCAAAATAAGCGATATCATTAACATACACAGATGCTTTTGGATATTTGACAACCTCAGTGGCGTAGTGGGCTAAGATCCGGCTGAGACGCAGAAGGTTGCGGGTTCGATTCCCGCCGCGGGACAAATGTTTGTGGGATCTGCAAGTATTTGTCTTGGGTCTGGGTGTTCTATTTATAATATGTATGTATTTACAAAAAAAAGTATATAAGTAGTATATCAGTCATGTGGTTCCCATAACACAAGCTCTGCTTACTTTGGGGCCAGATGATTCTGTGTGAAATGTCCGGGATTATTTATTTATTTATTTCTTACGCTTTTGATACATTTTATAATTGTAAATATTATATTTGATTGTTACTTTTGTCTATGCAAATAAATCTAGTCAACTGTTTAATATCTACTTACTTACTTGAAAACGAGAATATAAAATAATTCATGTGTTTTTACATTTAGAGTCAAATCCATTTTATTTAACAATTCACAGCCAAAATCCACAAAAGTATCCAATGTTTAAGGACTAAAATACATTTACAAAAATACAAATCATTATTCAAAAATATTCCATGCTTCGGATATTGATAAGGCAATTTACCCGGTAGTGAAAACTCCTTTGACTCGCAACTGGCCTGAAAGTGCCAGCGCGGGAATTGTTACACATAAATCTTTCCCGCGTTTTATTTTGTTCCGGCGGTTGGCGGTTGATTAATGTGGCCATCACTCCTAATGATACCTACTTAGTGACTACAGCATTTTTAGAATACCTACCTACATTCACTTCGAAACCATTTGTGAGTTTCCTTGGAATTCATTCTTTAGGGGTTCGTTCTCCTGGTTTCTTTCAGTAAACATCTTCTTTTTGGTCTTTTGCTTCAACATTTTGCATTCGTCGGCGCATTTTGTTGTGATTATGCTCCTGGAAAAATAATAAGAATGTATTTTACTCATCTACACAATTCTAAGAGAAACGAAATGAAGATTTTCGATGGTTGATAGGCGCAGCCAAAATAAAAACTTGCAGGTCCGAACAAGATAAATATTTCAAAACTTTCAAAACTTTCGTGAGTTGTACATACATACATTTTGATAAACACGGGCTTTACTCACGTATTATTTTGTCGATGGAGGCACCGACAATGTTTCGATTCATCTAGAGAATCTTCGAGGCAACGAGCGGACCGCGGATCAAACTCACCCTGATGAAGATTCTCTAGATGAATCGATCTGTGTCATGCGAGTTATGGGCAGGTGCGTATTTTTATTTTTATGCAATCCTATAATGCATAAAAATAACCTGTGCAATGAGTGGTAAGGGCTAGTAGCATTAATGCTAGTAGCAAGGTAGAGAAAATAATAAATAACAGTTAAAAAAACACGCTTTATATAGAAAACCAAACTAAAAAATAGTTTTTTTTTTTTAATAAATTTAAGTAAGAAAAAAATGTTTTATTTAAAAAAAAGCGTGGGGTGCATGGTGGAAGGATTATCAATTCGATAATATCTTAAAAAGAACCCACGTTTTTTTTTAAATAAAACATTTTTTCTTACTTACATTTATTAAAATTTATTTTCTATTATTTAGTTTGGTTTTCTATATAAAGCGTGTTTTTTAGTTTTTTTAAACTATTATTTATTTTCTACTTTTTAGTTTTAGTATAATCGGATATTTAAAAAAAAAAATTTTTTTTCGAATTATTGCATTGCAGGTGTGCAAAATTTGAATAAAATCTGGCCGTGTAAAGTGGGTCAAAATCGCGTCCTAAGGAGTCGGTTACATACAAACATACTAACATACATACAAGTGAAGCTAATATAAAGCGTATAAAAAGTAGGCGTGTTAATATAGTCGGAGAGAAAAAGGAAATAGAACAGTACAACTAAATAACATACTTAAAAATACACTCCTGAAATACAAATATTATAGATATTATTATATAGATGACCTCTTTGGCGCAGTGGACTATGGTTCGGCTGAGACGCAGAAGGTTGTGGATTCAATTCCCGCCGCAAGACAAATGTTTGTATGATCTCCATGTATTTGTTTCGGGTCTGGGAGTTTCTATGTATAATATGTATGAATTTAAAAATAAAAAAATTATATAAGTAGTATATCAGTCACTTGGTTCCCATAAAACAAGCTCTGCTTACTTTGGGGCCGTATGATGCTGTGTGAAATGTCCGTCATTATTATTATAGATATAGTGAAATGCGATTGCAATAAATAAGATAACTTTGTAGTAAAATACAGATATACCTATAGTTCTGTAGTGCATCGAACATCGAGCAAGAGCTAAGAGCCTTAGGTATTTACCTGACTAGGTTTTCTTTAACGACGAATCTGTCTGTGATCTCCATTATAACGTCCGATATGATTTTAGGATCCAAGCACATTTTCGCTGGCTTATCTCGGAAAGCAGGCGAACGCTTTCCAGTCATTGAATGTGTGGCTAATACCCTGAAAGAAACACAGTTTTAACGTTATACAACTCTGGGCATGGTAGTGCATATTTTTAGTACTTAGGTATTGGTTGTGGTCTGTTGTTTCGCCAGGGGGTCTAAGCAGCAAAAGAAACGATATTTGACCTCTGTGGCGCAGTGGGCTATGGTTCGGCTGAGACACAGAATGTTGTGGGTTAGATTCCCGCTGCGAGATAAATGTATTTGTATTTGTCTCGGGTCTGGGTGTTCCTATGTATAATATGTATTTATTTACAAAAATAAGTATTTAAAATATATGGGTACCAGGTAACTGATAAACTACTTGTATACTTATATACTATGTATAAGTTGTATATCAGTTATGTGGTGCCCATAAATCAAGCTGTGCTTACTTTGGGGCCAGATGATGCTGTGTGAAATGTCCGGGATTATTTTTTTTTATATATCGGAACAATACTCCTGCAAACCCTACTTTCAGTTAATCGTATCTATTATTTTGAACGTTGGAACGAACGACAATACTTATAGTAATCGATGTCGTTTTTGATAACTTACAACTGTCAGAACTTAAATTTCGAACTTCGAGTTCCAAGAACATTTCAGCTACGTTTCCGTTCCGATATAACGAAATTAGTTAACCAAGTAGACGTAGTAATAGAGTATTTTATACCAGTAAAATTTCGTAACATCTTATTTTACTTTCACCAAAGGCTAAATTAGAGTACCCAACATTTTAATGTGACAGTCTTAAAATATTGCTGTTTTTTTTGACAACAATTTACATGCACATCAATCACACATCAATTTGGAGAATTTAAAAACGTTGCTCTGATTCAAACTTAGGTGCAAACAAAAAAATATCGTTCGTATTTTACGATTGTTAGTTAGACTTGACTAGCGAGACAACAAAATCAGGGGCCTTACCTTCTTGGAAAAACCGCCAGCAACAACGTTCTCGTAGCGATAGTGTATGATTTCCAATTCACTTTTCTAAACTGATCTATGTGTATAAGTGTTTTGCCACTTCCGATCGGTACCTGAAAAGTGAAAGTATTAAATGCATGAACTTTCTCAAGTCTCAATGGGCTTGTTTATTCCTTTTAATTTTAACCTTCGAGCGATTTTCATAAAACTTACGTATCACTTCAATACATATTATAAAACAAAGTCTGCTCTGTGTCTGAACGCGATAAACTCAAAAACTACCGAACACATTTTCATACGGTTGTCATTAAAGGCCGGAGTGAATAATTAGGATGATTTAGGTGTATAATTCACCCGTGCGAATCCGGGGCGGGTTGCTTACACACTCAGACCTCTCGGTCTGAGATCACGCATCACTAAATTCACTAGTTAGAAAAGAGACACGTTAACTATGAAAGTATCTACCTACCGAAGTCGTGATATCGTGACAGGAACAATAGAAAAAGTATTGTTAAGTTTAGATTAAACGAACTGCTTATCAGATTAGACGACAGTACAATACTTACCTGGATTTACTACTTTACGAAAGTTGCCTTACCCATTCTTTGTCTCCTGCCTCGGATGTAGACTGCTCTGGTGATTTCGTCTTCACGCGGTTTTTAACCATCATCGATGCATTATTCCGACTGTCGTACTTATTAGTAATCAGAACATTATCGTCTGACCGATTGAATTCTTCTTCAGCATCGTACAGATCATTTTCTTGGTGTTCTTCAACAGCGTGAATAATTTGTTTATTGGGTACAGCTTCGGGGTATTGTTGATTGTCTTCGGTATGGTTATTTATCATAACAGGACGCTTTAAGTTTTCAAGCATATTGAACAAAAGGCGGAAACTATTCCCAATTTCTTCTAATTCACGGGCGTCTATTGTAATTCGCTTATTACCCACGTTGGTAAGTGAATTGTTCTTTTTCGTGGAGTCTGGTAGTGATTTGTTAAAGGAACCGTTTTGCACCTTGTGTGACCTTTTACGATTTTCGTTCTTCTTGGAATTTGTATTGTCTTGCAATGGCTGCATACTTTTGGGTATGACAGCATTGGCTCTGTATAATGGAGTTTTTTCTTTTTTGATGCTTCTTCGATTTGTGTATTGGCGTTTAGAATGATCTAACTTTATTTTCTTAGCAGATACTGTTTCCTGAAATGCGTGGGATAGTTGCTTCATGATAAGGGTATTTACCTACTGTGTGTAATTTTTTTTAGAAAATACTACAAATTATTAAAATGTTTGAAAATCCCACATAATACCTAATAGTATCTAATTACTACTCTCAGTACTGGCTGTGGTACCAGTAGGTAAGTCATAACTTACGTATGAGGTAATATTAATTATTATTACGTAACACAAACCTTATCAGAATCAGCAGACATGGCTCCGTCATCACTGGGCGCCCAGGAAGAGCCACTGGGAGAATAGACTTCGGGTTCGTCTTGAGGACTTGGACCGTCTGTTTGAATGTCTTCCTTAACTCTAGCATCCAATTGATCACGTTCTTCTGCATAAATAATGGGTAATTTAAAAAATCTGCTTCTGCATAATTCATATATTAATACTTAGGTGGACAATAATTTGAAAACTATTTGAGACTGCACTTATTTCGCGCAATTGATACGTGTAACGCCTGATATTACAAATGTACCTACTTGCTTTTTTGAGAAATATCTCTGCTTACCTACATCAAAAAAATAAACACGTGTCAATGTCACTTGCTGTTTTAACCAAATGTTGTAAATATAATTATAACACTGTGCACTGTAGATAGATAGTCCTACGTGAGAATAGTCACTTAAAAATCCTGCAACGCAACGCCTGTAGAATGGACTAAGTGGTGACTGCCTGACTGGGGCGGCCTGATGATAAGGTAGGTAGATAAATGTGGTAAAGTATGTATACAATATTAAGTGATTTTCGTTTCTAAATAAGCAGTGAGACTATTTATTAAATCATATAAGAATATCAACACTCCTAAACGAAGTAAGTACGATCAGTTGATAGGCTACCTACTACTAGTTTCGTATGAATCGGTGACTAATAAGTGGGAACTCACCCGCGCGTGAAATAAGCGTAGCACCTTGCGGCTCTCCTCGTCTGTTCACAGTCAACACTTCGCCGATCTTCAGTTCGCGATTCAGCGGATGCAGCACCGACTTCAAGTAGACCACGTCTCGCCCACCAGCGCTCCACTCCACTAGTAACCAATTCTCATTTCTACGAGACATGACAAAGCGCACAACTCCAACGAATTTCTCTAACGTACTGCGCTATTAGGCCGGTCTATGGAGGGTTCTATGATCGAATTGCATTTGAAACTCAGGTAAAAGTTTCATTACGACCCCTCAATGCAGTTATTACCGCTACCCCCGCCCCGGCACGGCCAAACAATGGTTTTCGCCAACGGCTGTGGGACAAAAAATGCATCCTTTTTTGCAAGCCGCTTCCTAGTAAGTTTCTAAGCGGTTAGTCTTTTGTATGGGTCCCTCGGTTGTCTTCGAAATCGTAAAAATTTAAAACAATTGCCTATTCAATCGGGAATTCCTGTTTACCCTTTGATGAGATAGTAAGCCAATAGTAGGCCTACCTTCCTTACGACTAGTATTATATTAAATAAATAAATATATTCATGTGTGTCTGGTAGCTACATAGATCCCTACATACTTACCCCTACCTAGCCCGTCTTTCTCAGATTTATGCGTGCTTACTTTTAGACTGACGACGGCCGAACACTGACAGATGGGTGGATTATTATAGTAGATACCGGTACCTATATACCGGTAAGTGCCGTCGCACCACACCATCATTTAATCATCATCATTTACCAGAATTTAATGAATTCTAAGAAAAGGGCAGGACTAATTTCCAATGTCGCTTGACCGTGAAATCGATTAACTTGCAAGCGACATTGGAAACTAGCTATTATGCTATTTTCCTGGTCTTCCTTATCCTTTGGCCTATTTTTACCATGAATTTGGCCAAAAGAAGACAAATCATTCACTCGATACTTACCTACCTATGCTAGGCCAGGTGTACCTACTATGTGCTAAGTAATTTGGCGCATTCAACATGTTGGGTAAATTTGTCCCTGACAGTCTTGCCAGAAGGTTACTTTTGTAACCTTTTAGGTGATTTTTAACTCTGTCAGGTTACTTCTAGGTTACTCGACTCAAAAGGTTACTTATAGGTGATTTTTTAGAATTTGTAGTTTTTTTTTCCTAAACGAAACCAACATGAAAAGAAACGCTCTTTTATATTTTATTAAGCAAATTTCGTTTGAAACATAGTAAGTGTGACTACTAAAAACACGTCTTTCTCTCTCTCATTATATACTAAACCTCAGATGATTAAAGCTTCTCGCTTATTCGCACGATCAATCGGAACTGTCTTGTTCGAGTTCGTTTGCTTGTCGCCTCTGATGGCATTATTGTTTGTCGTGAAGTTTTACCTTTAAATCACATAATTCGCTAGTGTCGCTTAAGTATGTTTTGTCCTTGTCATTCTAATGTCAAGAAATGGAGATGGCAAAAAATTTAGACAATTCATAAGCTCGCGTGTTTTTAGAATTATAACATAATATAATAAAACATTCTAAAAGTGTTTAGAAGTGACTAAAACTTCCATGTTGTATTCAGCTACTTACTGTAGCTGAATACAACATTAAAATAAAATAAACTACCTTTTATACCTAATTACTAAAATAATTACGTTTTTAAAACTAAAAACAAAACCAACTTCATTGAATTAAATTTGAACCCATAAAAATACCACCGAATTGAGAATCTCAATAATAAAGCAAAATATCGAAATTAGTTTACTTGCATGATATATTTTTTCCAGCTATTTTGATTTAAAAACAAAACTACTGAACTGATTTTCATTAACCAATCGGAAAGTAGGTAGGTATACCCTATAGGTACGTGATTTTTTTTTCAATTCATAAATGACGGAGCTATGAGGTAACAAATATATAAAATTTACAACCGAATTGAGAACCTCCTCTTTTTTTTTGGAAGTCGGTAGAAAAATATGAAAGGTTACATTTCGGACTGAAAGGTTACTTTTAGATCTAGTTTAGGTAACTTTTGACAAAGACCGGCTGGCAACACTGGTCCCTGATCAAGACCTGACGTGCCAGATGAGATACGCGGTCGAAAGAGAGGCACTATGTAGGTAAATATAATGTAAGGTACTAAGCCTTCGGTCCGCCTTCTGTACTTGTACTAATAATTATTATGAGCATATGCCTAAAACATTTTTTTCTCACTACTGTGACATTTATTATTCAGCAATGCGCCACATGAGGGAAATGCCATTATCGTTGGTATGTATGTATGTAGGTAGGTACACTCTTAGTAGCGCGCTGCGCTGCTGCCTTTTTTACGTTACATTAAGTTGATTGCAAAAGAAAGCGAGTGCTGCTTGAGCAGGGAAGTATCGTAGATAAAGAAACCAACAATCAAGTTAGGTAGGTACTCTTAAGTTACAACCAACCATTTCTCTGTCTACAGTACAGGTAGAATAAACTACCCTTGTTACGCCAATTTCGTGATCAAGCATTACTGAATGTCAATGTCATTGTCATATCTTGTCACTATTCGTCAATTGTCAAATATTGGTTGTTTTGTTTTGTTTGAGGTTATAATAATTATAAAGTCGTCTAAATACATAAATACATTCGGTTGTCTGTTTGTTTTTAGGATATTGTTTGATGGGTTTACTTACTTATAAGTTATGGAAGCTGCTACTTTGACGAAAAAGAAAACTGCTATCAATAAAGGGAAAGTAAAGAAAAGTTTAAGAAATGTTCTATGCCGTCCCGACCCTGTGTTTTGGTAAGATAAAACGAGCCGTTAAAACCGTAAAATACTATCTTATAGCTGGCACTGATCATTGTAGATTTGCCACTTTCAAAGAACTAATCTCGACTTGGTCGAGTTGTTTCTTAAATTATTACAATCAACTTACTTTATTTTTTTTAGGCCGGATATATCAGAAGAACATGGAAAAACCCTGGAATCTGCATTAAAAAAGTACAAAGTAGACATACCAGAGTTTAAGAAACCACACTGGAAAGAAATCAAACTAATTCCGAAAGATGAAAGACCAAAGCCACCAAAAATCCCGTAAGCCTCACTTCACAATATAGGTCTAATAAGTTACATTAGCACTTATTGGAAAATAAATGTAATTTTTCTTGAATTTTCAGAAGAGTTGAAGGGTTATTATTCGGCATTACAGAAGTTACTACAGCAGTGCAAAGTAAAGAGTGTTCAGCAATGATAATAGAATCTTCAGTGAACCCAAGAACAATAGCCCAGCCTCTGATTGAACAGTGCATTGATGCTAAAATCCCTGTATTATGTTTAAATGGCCTTAGGAAACTCGCTTCAAGCAATTTTGGAATACCCACAAGCTGCCTTGGAATAAAATGTGACCATCTTGAAGATCTGAAAGAAAGAATAAGCGAATTAACCAAATATTATTCTCCTCCACAAAGGTCAACTAACACTAATAAAAATACTTTTGCAAAGATGCAAGTGGATGAAAACAATGATAACGAGAAAGCTGCAATAATACCGATGACATGTCCCTATTTGTACAGAACGAGTAAAATAACCAGAGTGTTTAACCCATCACTGGTAGAGCCAAAATTCAAAAAGGCATTCATTGGGCAAGATTTTATTGAGTTTTCTGATAAGACAGAAAAAAATACGAATAGTAAAGCTTACATGAGCATGATTTTGAAAAAGATAAGCAATAATCAAAATAGGGCCAAAAGAAAATAAACAGTTTTGTGATATAATTTATTACAATATAAAATATTATTGCTATAATGTCAAAAAAAGACACAAATTATGTTAAGCATTCCTGATTGGAATGTATTCTAATAGGAATCAGAAATATCTTGGATTTTTGCTATCGGATATAAAAATAACAACATATTTCTGATTCCTGGCACCAAATTTTACCATTTACTGATGCTATTCCTAATAATATTGGTAAAATTTGATTAACTATGCTAATTAATCATGTTGTACTTCACAGAACATTTCTATACAAGTAATAAGTCATCCTATGAAGTACAACATGAGGGTAGATAGATGTATCTTACGTTTTCAATCGATGCATTGCATTAAAGTGTTTAATCAGTTCAATTTATTAAAAATCAAACAACAAATTTTTGTGTTATACCTATAACAACAATTATTTACCTAGTCAATAAAATAGCTGGCCCATTTTACTTATGATATTTTAAAATACATAAATAACTAGTATAAAGAATAGATAAACACTTCTGTTAGTCTAACTAATAAAGTAAATCAAATTTAAGTTCAGTTATCTTGAAAAATACAATAGTTACTAAAAATAGTCAAACCACAAAAATAAACAAATTTCAAATTAAAATAATATACCTTGTAATTGTAAGTATAACAGCGTATTAACAAATTTTCTTACCTACTCTTAAAACTATTGCAGATACTATTGTGCATTTTAATGTGAAAAGTTGTATTTATATTACCCAGGATCATAATTGCTCACTGAAATGAACCTTTATGGTTGTTTACTAGTAAAATAGCAAATATTAGTGTTAGTAATTAATATCAGATGTATTACATACAATACAGCCTATTTAAATACACTTCTCAGAAGCATATTTATCGAGGATTACAATACACATTTAGAAATAAATGCCTGCTAACACGTTCAATAGAACAAGAACAGCAAAAAGCGCGCGATTTATAAAATCGACAATAGCAACTCGCTATATCCGCGAATATTTATTCCCTACGAACCTACTATCATCGGCACCGTTGAAAAGTATTGTCTAATACAAATCTAGCGGCAAGATTTTCATAAAAAATCGTGCGTAACTCTGCATCAGGGACAGCTTTTTAGACAAATTACCATCGAATATAAAAAAGATTGCTAAGCAAGTCTGATTTCATCATAGTAAAATCACTTTTGGTTAATTTTCGATGGTTGTTTGACTAAAGAGGTAGTTGTCTATCAAAGTCGGTGTAAAGGCGCTTCACTCGGACGATACCGCGCTAAGATAATCGCGCACATAGTTTGAGCATCCGTTTCCTCTGGGTACAATGCCATAGCTTCTGCGACCTGCGCTTCAGGGAATATACCAGCCAGATGGAAATGCATGCGACGACGCGCGTCCCAGTGTTGTAATGCGCTTTCTGATGCAGCCGGCGAGAGTGGCATGGAGTTTCTCATTCCGATAGCCCCCATTGCTCCCATTTGGCCCGGAGCTGGAGCGCTGCCTACCCTACTAGCCGCTGCGTGACCGAGTCTCGCGTGTGGAGGTAGTCTTGGATCACAGTTTGGGTTCAATGTCAGTTGACGTTGCAATTTCCTATGTGGATTTGCGTCAGGAGGCGGACCGGATGGTCCAACCGCAATGCACGGTTGCGACGGCCCAGGCATAGGCGCTGGCTGGACTTGCGCATAATCGAAGTGTGTAGCCAAGTCGGGTAACCGAGGGGCAGCGGATTGAGCGCGTGCTAACGGTCGCTTGTCGACTGGCGCGGGCCTTCCACCCGGAGGCAAGCTAACTGTGTGTAAATCACGCGGTCGCAACTGTTTTGCTCGCTCAGATAACCTCTCTGCAACTGATTTGTGCGGTCGCCCAGCGCGCTCTGGGTGGTGGAACTTACATTTATTGCCGTAGGTACACTTCCTTCCGTACGGACACGCAGGAGGCGGATCGGCTTTCGTGGGCGGAGCTCTTAAAAACGCGTCTAAAGTCGGTCCGGATCGGCCGAGCGGATCATCGGGCGGCATAAAGCGATCGTTGACGAAGGAGTACATGAGTAAGCGCTCTTCAACAACTTTTCTGAACTCGGGGCTTTCAGTCGCGAGGTCGCGGTAGTTATCGTTAGATACTACCACGCCATCCGTCTCTGCTGCGAGCTTGAGGATGTATCGATCGTCGTAGCAGATTAATCTTTTACCACCCAATAGTCTACTAGGGGTGTACACTAGTACACGTTCTCTTTCTAGTCTTTCTAACGCATCACGTTCGGCTACAGGGTTGTCGGGTCGAGATGCTTCTTTCCGCCATTTTGGGACAAATGCAGTGATTTCTTTGTGACCACGAGCGCGGAACCATTCCACGCATATCTCGATGCCCCGACACGAAAACAGCTCCTTGTTTCCGTGGCTGTGGACAGAGAGAAAAGTACTAAATAAAAAAGTCTTGCATCCTTGCTAACCAGTCAATATAAATTATCATGGAGCGATATTCGCGCCTATGAGTTCTTGCAGCTGTCCCTATCGTTTTTAAAATATCTTACCTCATAGCGACATTGCTGCCGTCGATGACGATATGTCTCAGCGGTGCTCTGTCAGGCGGAGGATCGGGCTCTGCTGGCGGCGCGGGCGACAGTGGCCTCTGAGGTTGCAACGACGCTAGTTTTATTAGCTCAGCTAAGAGCTCGTTCCGAGGCGGCTCCGGTCCAAGCCGTTGCAACGCCGTCCGAGCCAGCCGCTCTGAGTAGCCGAGTTTCACAGCGAACTCGATCTTTGCCTAAAAATACATTTTGTTAGAGTTATTATAGTGGCATACCCTGGTAATTAACAGTAGTTCCTGAATTTTGAGTGAGTTTGGTTCGCCTGGAAGATTTAGACATGGTCATTGACTAATACCCAGTACCTACCGATAGCATAGTCTAGTTAGAGGCACGTCTAGGACATGCACAGTGGCTAGTATTCCATACTTGACATGTTATAACAAGCACGAATTTCGACAAACTTCAATGTATATCAGATGTGTAGTCATGATAATCACCTGATTGGGTTGCGGAGGAGGTGGTGTGAGGGTGACATACTCCGCAAACTCTGCAGCGAGGGTATCAGAAGGCGTGCGAGACGCAGCCCTATGCGCGCTCTCATCTTCGCATTCAGAGTCGTAGCTTGAGTCTTCGCCTCTTTCGCCAGACCACCCCAGTGATGACTCCACATATTTCTGAAACAATAACAAATACAGTTTAGACTAGGAGTCTATGTCCTTTTATTCTAATAATTGATGTAATTAAAAATATACTTTCAATGTATTTGCCTATAAGACGGTTGGTGTTTTTGAAATTCTATTACCTAGACGCCGATCAGATGCGCTTGCGCCTGTATTTATAATTTTGATGGTCAAATATTTATGCTAAATGTAATTAAACGAATGGCAGACCTTACACAGTGTATTACAGAACCCACCAAGTTAAGAGTTAAGTTCAGACCAGCATCGAACCACAAACAATCCAACCTAACTTTTCTTAGTCAAAAGTAAAAACATGTAAAGAAAAGAAAAGTTAAGAATTAACAGAAAAGTAAGACAAAAGCTCTTGCCAATAAACACCAAAAACAAAAGATAACTACATACTACAGATGTTGGAGTGTGCAAGTTATAAAAAACAAAGACTTACTCTGAACGGAGAAGACACATAATTATGAAAACAAATCATTAAGTTAATTTTAGAAATAACTACTAGCACGATTTACTAATTTGATTGATAGGTTTACTGCTCCGCCTACGCGCAAGGATCTCCGGTTCAAATCTACCGTGAAACTGCTCGAATGAAGCTCTTAATACTGATGATTATCGATCAATAAGCAAATTTTACACGAGTACACCCAAAGCCGGCTCCGGACAGGGTCATGAGGGCGCCGAAGCGGATCTACAGATGATCATTGACCTTTAGCGTGTGCGCAACTTCGAACGTGGTACCGGTTGTAACTCATTATTCTACAAAATCAAACAAAAATGTATCTCAATCCTTTAAGTAATATCATGAGAAAATCTCAGATCCGTTAGAGAATTTAACCCGCAAAATATCGGTTAGTCATAGCCTCAAGATCCGCCTTGAGACCCAGTTGGAGCAGAAACAAATTTAGATTCGTTTTAGATTAACTAACCTTCACTTACTGGCAAGTCTGGCTGCCTGCACACACGCAATCGAACGCCTGATTACATCCTAGAAACATTAATTTATCAACAGGATCTCTAATGTAAAATCTACTAAGTAGGTACCTAGTTAATAAACATGATCGGAAAATAAAATGATGAATTCAAGAATATCAGGTTCATCTGCATTTCAAAGTAGAATCTTGTTGCCGGTTGGACGGACGAAACATTTATCAAAAGCGTTTGCATAATTTTTGCAAAAGCACTGAATTTTTAATTGCAAGTTGGCATTGAAAGCTTCTAAAGTTCAGTAGGTCTTTGGGAGACAACATCCGGGCACGCTACGGAAGCGACCCGCCTGCCTGCGCAGAGCCGGATACAGACTTTCTAAAAAATATGGTGTGCACAGACAGCCCGTTCGATCGGATAGTGAATGAAGAATGATCTATGCCATGAAACAAATACTTTTGGTTGTGTACCTAATAGGTAGACAATATGCCGTGCAGTGTAGATAATGTACTATGCTGCATGATTCCCATATTTCTATTTGACAGATTCCATTTACAGATACCAACAAGAATATGAATTTATTTTGGACAACATTGCGTGCAAAAATTTGTAGCCTTTCATTATCCTCGAGCTGATTAATGATTACCTACCTAATTAATTAGTTGTTCAACCAAATGGAAAACCCCATTTTTAATCTTAAATGATCTAACAGCAAAATCCCAAAAGATAACTTGTTTTTAAAAACATTGGAAATGGGTTAAACGGGATCCTTCATGAGCATGCGTCACTAGTTGTTTTTGCTAACAAGGCAACAAAAAATAATTGCCCAATTCAAAAATAACTACATATACATACCTACCCACCCAAGTATTTATATTTATACCATTTACTTACGTCACACTAAAACGGGTGTTTATTTGAGGATATTATGATGATGATTGAATAGATAGAGTACATTTATTATTATAATCTAACAAGTTTATAATATAAAACAGTTAAGTATAGGTTATTACTAGTGTTCGTAAACTATCATAACGAGGCAGCTGTAAAAATATAATAAGCAATGAATAACAAAGCGATAATGTCATTAAATCAGGCTTTTTTAGAACTTAGAACAAGAGACAGACCAGGATATAAGGGGTCCATACTGACCGGCCGTGTGTAACGCGATGAAACCTTACAGTTAAATACTTAGTTTGAGAATAAACCAAATACAGAAATAGTCTTGACAGTATTTGGCAAAATCCTGTCAGCCTGTCGTGTCGGTCGGTACGGTACCGCTAGATACTCATTCGGTGTTACCAATTACTATCGCGATAAATAAGAAATCTATGAGTTTTGCACTGATTTGCATCTTAATCTTCTTTTAATTTATGAGATATATCTCTTGCGGCGAAAGATGCTGCACTTTCCACCTGTTCCTCTACAGCGCAGCCTCCTTGATCTCCTTATACGACAGCTACTTTCTCCTTAATTAGGCTCATGTAGCTGATTCGTTGCCATCCTCTTCCTCTCTTTCCTTTAACTTTCCCTTCTATGATAATGTTTATGAAACTGGAGTTTCGCTTAAGGTTGCCATTCGTATCACAATAAAACCTTTACTTTTATCAATTCAATAGGATCCTTTTTTCTTTACTCTACTAATATTTTCGATCCTTTTCCAGGGACAAATCTTAAACGCTTTCAGAAACTCTTTATCTTTCTGGGTCATTAAACACATCTCACACTCATATATCGCTAGGTAGGTATTCTCCAAACATATATTTTATTAAATTTCTTATTGGCAGATTTCGATATTTGAGAATTGAATATAAGTTGCTTATTAATAATAACAAAAATAATAATAATAATGAATCTTTATTCATTATCTCAGAAATAAGTGTAATACGGAGTACGGAACAGTACGGAAATATGGATTATAATATTTATCATTATACTATAATACTTTTTATGTAACTCTAACTATACTTAGGTAACTGCTTACAATATGCCTGAACTAGGAGCTCCTGTGTCTCAGGCTAGAAAGGACTAACAATATTAACTTATAGGTAGGTAAATAAACAAAAAAACCTGTAAACTTAAGTGAGAAAATTAAATAAATAATGGTAGAATATTACATAAATTCATGTTCATGTGTTTGTCATACAAAGCGAAAACCTACTTTTAAAATAAAACGTTGAATGTTTTAAATATCTTCTCGTCACAGATACCGCAGAGCCTCAAGATGATCATTAATCAGTGCGTGTAGCCAGTGATGACATATGGAACTGAGACTTGGTCGCTAACTATTGGCCTCATACACAACACAAGCTTAGAGTCGCGCAACGAGCTATGGAGAGAGCTATGTTGGGTGTTTCACTACGTGATAAAATCCGCAACGAGGAAATCCGTAGAAGAACCAAAGTCACCGACATAGCACGCAAAATTTGCAAGTTGAAGTGGCAATGGGCAGGCAATATACCGCAGAACTAATAACCGTTGGGGAGTAAAAGTTCTCGAATGGCGACCAAGGATAGGAAACTAAAACGAAGCGTAGGACGACCCCCCACCCGATGGACTGACGACATTGTAAAGATCGCAGGAAGTCGCCGGATGTAGAGGGCTCAAAATCGTTCTTCCTGGAAATGAATTGGGAAGGCCTATGTCCAGTATTGGACTTCCTAAAGGCTGATATGAGGCACACAACACCATGTAACCATGCACCCCAAACTTGGCATAGCTTGAACTATGTTGGCCAGATAACTGATAGAATACTTCTATAATTTTAAATACATATTTAAGATACTTAATGGCTTAAAAACGTAGGGTTGCGGGAACAATATAGAGTGCTCGTAATACGAGTAGGTATCATAGTAGAGGTCATCTATCTCATGTAAGTAGTCCTGTGCGATGGTTTGATAAGATATTGATATCCAAAATCCGTTTATTCCCAGTGAATTATACTTCGTGATATAGAATAACTGTCCACCAACTCTCAAACTGTGTCTTGGTTAGTCAACGAGACCACAAAGTGACGTAACAGTAAAGTGCTAAATGGCACTGTCCTCGTTGTTGCTATCGAGAACGGTGGTACTGTTTACCATTTTACATTTAGGCTGATCTTGCGTACACGTATTTGCGTTCATATCTTTGGGTTCAGTTTGATTTAAATCTAAGTTATCTTCTTCATCCAACGCATTTTCGTGGCTAATCGAGTCAGAATCATAATTGTTAATCTAAATCGAATATTATGCTCTGTTTGTTTACATAATAAAACCTGCTAGTTAAACAGTTTTCATCGGTAATTAATTAGATACTTATTAACTTGAATGATAATAATGACGTCAATCAATTTAGGTACTTATCTAATTTATTGGGGATAGGCGTCAATAAAGGGCAAAAGTAAACAGTGTTTCATTATGTTCTCGGGGCAAATAACAAAGGTTATCGTCTCCGTGCGTCATTTCGCAAGCTTTAATCCTTGACAGTTTTTGTTTTGGTCACATTTGCTGTTATTATCTGATCTGGATCAAACTCTCCTACTTAAAGACTTCAAGACTTCTTCTACTTGAAGACTACGTCTCAGTCATAATGATGATGATCAACATAGTTTATAGGTCAGATTTCAATTATAACATATATGCTGACATAAAGGTGTATACTGTCTCTAACGTGGTGGTTTGGAAGCAACAAGGGTCGCATTCACTCTGCAAAATACATCTGCGGGTGAGCAAGTTTAAATAGTTCCGTTTGTTGAGGAGAAATTCTATCGCTGCTGGTTTGTGGGCAAGATAACAGCGTCCAATAGGGTAGAAGCAATCCGGCTACGTCGAAACGCGCCACCTCGTATGATGTGGCGTCAGCGCCGAACAGGATGCGACCACGCGACACACTTTAGAAAACATACACATATTATTGTGTGTATAAAATACACATATCATATCGTAACTGCTTGTCTGAATGGTTGTCAACGGACAGCCAGTATAGAAGGTAAAAGACATGAGAGGAAAATATTTAATTTCAAAGATCTAGAAAAGCTAAGAAAGGAATACCCCAACACGAAGGACACAGCATAGAACACAGCGTGGGGGTTAAAGTATTAGGAAACCAATACGAACAATACGTATTCGCATTAGTTTAGTAGACAGTCTGATTTTTTCAGTTGCTATTACAAATACTGGTGTTAACTCCTGCATTCACAGAGAGCAGTGAGGCGAGGTGAGGTGAGGTAAGTTGAGATGAGATAAGAGTCCAGACGATCTTCTTGATGTCATTTTTAAACTCGAACCTTACTATAGTTACACAGAACATTGATATCAGTTTGTGATAATAAATGCACGCAAACAACCGGTGTGTGTATCCATAACAATTTGCTCTCTTGATAAAAGATTTTTGTTTCGCTAAAGACAGTGCTCAGCTTTTCACTGGCAAGTTATATAATTTAGAAGGTATACAACGACGAAGAAATATTTTTTCTAAAGTTGGTTGGTATACAGTTCTTATCGAAGTTGGGTTCGGGAGGAAATGGCACCGAAATTCAATAGACGATTCAAAGTGATCCATGAGATTGTTTTGAATTTGAATATGCATTATACTAGTTGTTCAGTCGCCATTGAATTGTCAAGAAGCTTTAATAGTCTTTCGAGCAAATAAAGTGTGACGTAGCGTAGCTGATCCTGTATTGTTGTATCGAGCAATGACATCATGGGCCATGGTTTTATAAATACACGATTACACCTTCGCGAAAGCCGTTCGCTCAGTATTGCAAGAAAAACTAAATTGCATTAACAAAATGGTATCACATCAAGTCAATTCAAAAGGTTCAGATGTTCTGGACAATAATGATGTTTGCAATTTTGGTAGCTCGTAAAAGCTAAGTAAAAGCTAATATTGAAATCGAATACAGTCATAGGTTTTTATGATCACGCAAATAAAAATTTGATACGCAGCTAAACTAATTATGAAGACAGAGTAGATACTTTTAGTTAGTGTGGTTTTAGCGTATAAATTTGTAATCGTTCAATAATTTAGACGAGGTTCCGTACCTATTATACTAGACGAAGATAGTCACACAGACACCTTTCATTTTATACATATTTTTTTTTTATTTCGATTAATCTCCAATTAATGTAGGTACCTTACCTACTTACATAGTGTCACAAAATACAATAACGCGAGCTAGAAATATCAGCATAAATGTCGTTAACACGATTCGTTATCTAATAAATTGAGGATTATTATTAAATTCTTATTTTTTACCAGCTGATCCGCTCACGACTTCGTCTGCGCGTTTAATTTTGGAGCATGGTTCGTTATTTTTTTAATCAATCTATGTATCAGGAATGGTATTTAGACAATTTGATATGTTTCTAACAGTCTATGATATTTTTTGATGTTGATTCTAACATTATAATAAACTTTCAAACAAACTTGAAACCCTCTTTTTGCTCCTTTTAAAAACACTGAAACACAAGTCTATTTATCTTGTATTTAAGGTATCCAAACAATGTTTCAAGCAAATCGTATCGTAATCATAATCGCAAAAGCCAGACAGATATACAAAAAATGCTAGAATCGGTTTTTCCATCGGCTACGTACCAATTTTCACAAAACTATGTAGGTACTTAAGAACTTTTCGACCTCTAGAGTTGTGTATTATAGTATACATAGAACAGACAATATTATGTGTTAGTTTAGACAGATATAGCTATAGATAGATTATTTAAAACCACAAATAGGCCCAAATGAAATGACCCCAATAATATCGTTTTTTGGCGACGTTTTCCTATCCTAATACCTATTGACATTCATTACATCAGAGAGCATACCGGATACAGCTGATACGTTTCAACATTAGAAGGTTGTGCCGAGCAACTTTTTATAAACCGAACGTAAAAATCGTTAGTAAGACTTTGCTTGTCAAGTATTTTTCATGATTGCATTTTGGTCCTTAAAGATTTAGAAGGATCTTATAGCAAATATACAAGGGCTTTCCCACGTGAACTAACGATAGCGTAATACGAGTACTATTGGACTTGTTTTCAAATGGAATGGAAAGTGATGTGATTCGTATTCAGTTTGTTTTTGCGAAACATCCGTGTGGGTAACGTGTCCTTAGCTCGTTTAGGAGACTTGTAAGTAATTGGCTGAATATCATCAACAGACTGCACAGCAACAGTTCAATACGTACTTATATCCGTTGCTATAACATTAAATTAATTAAAAGCGTTATGATATTATGCTCAAATTACCAATTATTATTGTACAAACTGGTTAAATGAGGCCGAAAACAGGAAAACCCACTCGATTTTCGGTGTTATCTATCTAGTCCAAATCCGTGATCAGATATCCGTAGATAACACACCAATTATAACTAGAGCTCCCCGAGGTGGAGTGAAAGTATATAGGAGAGCGCAGCTGGTGCGACAATTCGCGGTACAACTGATGAAGACACAATAATTAACTTCACTTGCTTTCACAATACAAAAACAACGGAATCGTACGTTGAGTACTTTTTGTAAACAACGTGTTGAGAAATTTTCTATGACGACACTTTAAATGCTTGATATTGCAAAGATTCGTTTAGAGTTTAAAAGAAGATGAAAATATCAAACGTTCTCATAAAGAAAAAAAAACACATTGTATACGGACGTTCGAGCACTGCCCACAGTAATTAGCATACCTACATGACGTTAACGAACCGGCTCTACTTCCGGGATCGTTATTATCGATGGCTGAATGAACATCGTTACAATGCTACGCAAAACCGCAGTGAGAAACTCGCGTTAACGACATCCGGAAAGAATCGGATGCGAGAGAACATCAGATGTTCGAGTTTCGCGCTCACCTGGGAGTTGCCAACCGCGAACATAGTATCGTGTTAGTGTGTGCGAGTGGTGCATGGCATGACGCGTGCTCAGCTCACGTGCGGTGCGGGCGTGCTTCGCGAGACTACTGAGTAGGTACAGCAGCTAAGCACACCTCCGCGGTCCACGCACGCCCGCCGAGTGAAGGGGAAGCGGGCAAGCGGGGCACCGCGAGATCCGGGTTGCGGACTCGTGCGCCCACTGCACCCGCTGTGAAAAGCGACAGCGGCGGCGGTCCCCAAAAGTAACACCGCGATCAGCTGACCCCTACCGCTGAATATCGTCGCATTAACAACCGCGACGATCTCACAGGAAGTCATTTGGAAAACACGCCTTTCATTGACATGGATTGCTTCGTGGCTCATTTAGATTAGGCAAACAACTTTACCATCTGTTTTTCAATACTAGTTCGATTAGATATCTCTTAACAAAGTATCTACATTCAGTTTAAGGGCCCTAATACTTATACAATCATCATCATCTATCCTTACCCTACCTCTTACTTCATTTTGTTTTGAAGGCGTGATGCCTTTGATTGACAACATATGAAGTTTCTTGGAAAACGTTACGCAAGTTACGTTTTCCTGTTATTTCTTTAGTTAGGTAGACCTCTAGTAGACAAGGTATAAACCTATACATTTTCTTATTTCGAGATTGGTCACTAAACAATACATTATTTAAGTAAGTATCTACCTACTAATTTATAACAAAATAAGGTACATAAATAATAGCTGATTTAGTATTTGAATATAAAAGTGTATTGCGTAGGTAGGTGCCGAGTACTCAAGTAACTATATCAAAATCTACACAATAGACTATCTAGATTATAGTAAAACAACAATTGAATATCTCATCCATTAAGAATGACCTTCTTAAATGGAGGTTTTAGCCATGTCCTGTCATATCCTCCTGTGAGAGTATCTATACCTATATTAATACATGAAGCAAAAACTTTGTACCCCTTTTTACGAAAATTGCAATTTGGAGAAGGATAAAATTTCGCACACTTATATCACATCACATAGTATAAAACAAAGTCGGTTCCTGCTGTCTGTCTGCCCGTATGTATGCTTAGATCTTTAAAACTACGTAACGGATTTTAATGTAATTTTTTTAAATAGATAGAGTGATTCAAGAGGAAGGTTTATATGTATGATAAATAGGAGATTTCTAATGTTATGTCGTAAATAAACCAATTTTTTGCGCTTACATTGCAAACGCTGGCTGAACCCTACGAGATAGATCAAATAATGTACTACAGTATTGTACTCAAAGGTCTACAAAAAAGTCTGAGAAGTTTTATGTCTATCTTTTAGGTTATGTTATTCTCTTGGAATAACATCTCTTGTTAATGTTATATTATATAAAGACATTCTGTAGTATATTTAGCATCACCATTGCACCTGTGCAAAGCCGGGACGGGTCGCTAGTAGTTTATATACCTCTATATAAACTACTAGCGACCCGCCCCGGCTTGTGCAGGATGCTATTTTGTTTTTAATTATGCATAAACTACATTAAGTATTTATTAATTAATTATGGTCGAGTTTCGACCAGTGGGCGATCACTAGTAAATTAAAAACACAATTTAAGATTTGGTATCTTTTATAATATTTAGAACCAATATTTTATGAATATTTCGATTTGGTTTAATTTCATAATAAGTAGGCTCTCCCTTTTAGTAATGTATGAGCATGAGCCTCACTTTGTTTAATGAGCACCACATTGCAGCTTTATCATATCACACTTTCGTAGAAAAAGTGGAGAAGAAAGATCATATACAAAAAGACAGATACAGAAACAAAAAGACTTGTCGCCAGTTCTTCTCGGGTTTGGATTAGGAGGAATTGGCACCTAAATTCACCTAGTATGTAAGACGATTCAAAGTGATCCTTGTGATTGTATTGAATTAAATATCTTTTGACTTAGACTTACACACTAGGGCCAAGAAGATTATCTTGCCTGACACGCCTTAGACTTGGCTTAGGAGAATTCAGCACATAAAGTGATTCAAAACAACCCTTGTAATCATCCTACTAATAGCGCAATGGCTGAATGGATTTATGTTTTGTTTTTTTATACTAGTGTGCAATTCATTAAATTATACTCTAATCATCATATTTTTTGACTGGCTTGTCAGCTCAGTTGATAGTAGATCTACCTTCTGCGCTGTAGGTTGGGGGTTTGATTTCCTCCCGGGACAAACATTTGTGTGGTGTACATAATGTGTTTGTTCTGTGTATATTAAATATATTATAAGTATTATATTATAAGTATTCTATTATTCATCTGGTCACCATAATACAAACTATGCTTAGTTTGGTGCTAGATGGAGTTGTGTGTTGTGTCTACAAATATTTATTATTTATTTATTATCTATAAAAAACGAAATAGATTTGAATGAAATATACTATATATTAAGACCTGAAATAACCTAAATACTTGTATAAAGACTACTTTTCATTTGATGTAGCACTCAGGCAAAGATATGGGCTAGTATTAAATTAAACTGTTTTGAAATTGAATTTGGTAATCTATAATACTATACAAGCAAGAAGACACCAATATATGCCTGTTTTCTGGATCTGTCTAAGGCATTTGACCTGGTTTCTTATGACATCCTGTGGGATAAGCTGGTGAAAGATACTACAATGTCCAGTGATCTCATAAATGTTTTTAAGTTCTGGTACTCAAATCAGAAAAACATGGTTAGGTGGTCAGGCTCGCACTCTGAGGAGTACAGGTTGAGGTGTGGGGTGAGGCAGGGGGGATTACATCTCCAACGCTTTTCAATTTGTACACCAATCAGCTGATTGCTGAGCTCAGTAGTACCAAGATAGGTTGTTCTATCCATGGACATAGTGTAAATAATATCAGCTACGCAGATGATATGGTTCTACTGAGCCCATCAATTAGTGCCCTGAGACAGCTATTAAAGCTTTGTGACCCATACGCAGCGGCCCATGGGCTCAGGTATAATGTAAAAAAGAGTGAGTTGCTTCATTTCAAAGCCGGTATGAAGAGCTACTCTGTACCTCCGGTCTCGCTTTATGGTACCCCTCTCAACTGGGTCAAACATTTTAAATACCAGGGTCACTGGGTCACTGAGGATATGTCAGATAATGTAGATGTTGATAGGGAGCGTAGGGCGTTGTCGGTGAGGTGTAATATGGTGGCTCGTAGATTCGCACGTTGTACTGCGCCAGTCAAAATAACACTCTTTAGGGCGTATTGTACTTCTTTCTACACTTGCAGTCTGTGGGCCAGATATACACAAAAAGCCTACAACGCCTTACGCGTCCAATACAATAACGGCTTCAGGATGTTGTTGGGTCTGCCGTGGTACTGTAGCGCATCAGGTATGTTCACGGAAGCGCATATTGTGGACCAGTATTGTGGGCCACTGGATGATGAAGCTGAAACCGGTATTATCGCTGGTGGCTCAATAGTCTGTCTAAGACAGACCTGTAATAGTTTTTATTTTATTTAAGTTTTCATTGTGTAATTGTATTTTATCGTGTATCGTGTGTGTATTTTATGACTGTGTTCTATGAATTATGGTCTGAAATAAATTATTTATTATTATTATTATTATAATAATCATTATTATTGTAAGAATAGCTTTGTTAGAACAGGGAATTGGTTCATAACCTTTTTATTGCATTTGAATGTCTAATGTACTCAAGGTTTGTAAGTAATGCAAACCACAAACAAGATATTAAATTAAAGTCAGAACACGCACCTAATTAATTCTGATTTGACATTCTGCCAAGCATTACCTGTTATCAACTCTTTAATTTTATTCTAATTTATATTATATTTAAGCAGAAAAACACAAAATAGAGGTACCATTTATCGATGAAAATAATGTAGTTTTATTTCATTCTACAGAGCCAGCCATCAAGCATACAGCCCACCTGTTGGTGAGTGGCTACTGTAATGCTTGCAATACTCCTAGGATCAGACACATGCTGACTACCTTAAACATAAATTCTTTTGTCTGTTTGTCCAGTAAGAAAGCATGCTCCAGTGCCCTTCAAATCTGGCACTGGCACACACCAAGACAGCCTCTTACTGTAGAATCTTACCACCAGTCTGTTTGATATTTACGTCGTAATAACCTAATTTGTTGATCTTAATCCACTGGTCCACTGATTCACTGGTTCCAAATCAAGCTTGGATGTTTGTATTGGACATTCATTTATTATGTACTTAGATTAGTGTTTTCAAAATTGTATTAAAATATGGGCATATATTTTTATTGTGATTTCAGTATCAACAGTACTTTGAGAAGATTATTCATTAAGGCAACTTTTTATTCCGTATCATCCTGCACAAGCCAAGCCACTTAAAGACATAATGCTAAGATATCCCTCCTAGCTATTGAACACAATGTAAAGTCCCGTCAGAGGCTATTTCACAGCATATTACCCAATGTCTATAATGCAAACATGCTGAACAAAAACCAACAATAAAACAATGGCAACAACATATTTGCCTAAAACTCATTCTTGACTTCTTGGATCAACTAGACAGTATCTTCTTAGTTACTTTTTAATTTGTAGTAAGTATCTGTATTACAGATAAAATCTATAATGTAGGGATACAACATACCTGTATTCGGCCCACCAGTTCTCGTGGATCAAAGCTTCCATCTGCTGGATTCAACTTGAACAACACGTTGAAGTAAACAAACTCAGGTTTTTCTTTGGCAACGATAGTCTTGTTCTCGGATAGCGTGACATAATAAAAAGTTTCCACCAAATTATGATATCTCGAGTAAAATTCATTCACACAAGAACGCGGCACCGCTACTATTAGATCCGTATCTTGAGACATTTTCCCGTGTCGGTCGTGGCAAGACTGAAGATATTAAAAACGCTGCGCGCTGGTGCAAGACCAAGAAACGACTACTTAACGCAATTCTAATCGCATTCCATAATTTATGATCAAAATATGTTTTAAATTCACATTCACAATAGGAGGTATCCATCCATACCATCCACAATAATTCACAAGAATTATAGCACAAATACAGTATTTCATTAGTCAAATAAGGCAGAAAGAAAAGAATAAACAATCGCCCGAACCACAACATTACATGAAATGATTGACTGACTGACGTAACGTACGTAACGTAAACGTAATGACGATTGACAACAGTGGCATGACATGTTAGTCAGTCATGTCAGTCATCATCAGACTCAGATCAACCACTAGACTAGAGACGTACTCGTAGGTAAAAAGCAAATATGAAGTATTCGAAATGCATGATTAATAAAAAAAACATATGATTATAGGTAGAAAAAAAAACCAAACTAGAAATGTGTAGATAGTATGAATTTATTATTTGAATAAATACAAAATATTTTAACAAAATTTTCATTTAAAAACGCCTTTTCTTGCCCGCTGCCGCTGGTTACGGGCATGGAAATTCGACCATGCAGGTTTAAAGTAATCTACTAACTAGCTAAGCCACAAATTTAATTATCAGCATTTGATAACAAACCCATAATTAATTACCAAATCCTTTTGAACAGTAAACTAGCCACTCTCTCCTCCTTCTTCCAGGCTTGAGACTGGCATCGAGGAATCCCCGTGGCGGAGTTATATGGCAGAATTGGTTATGGTTAACCTCTTAACATATATTTACAATGGGAACTGAAACAAATAAGTAAAATGTGATTAGAATGAGTGGAGAGAGAGAGATATATGTAGGTACATTACATATACATACGAGTACATAGGTGTTTCAAATGACATGTAGGTACTTTATATAATGTTTATGATATATTATATCATTTTGTAATAAATATTGTATTATTCGATATTTTGTACATTTTTATACTTACATAAATAAAGTGAAGGTACCAGTAAAAAACTTACCAAATTATAAATGTGTTCTAATTTGTTTCTTTTGTTTAATTTTATTTTGTTTTTTATCATTCAATCAATAATCCTCAGACTCAGAATCTGAAGTCGGAGAAACATTTTCACGGTTATTTTTATTCAATCTTTTTTTCTTGTTTTTCTCTCGGGTTCTGAACATTTTACTCTCATCAGCACACTTCGTTGTTATACTTGTCCTAAAAAACATAGACTTGGTGTAAGAATTGATTAAAAAAATAAGTCTATTAACAATTAAATATGTTATATTATTACTCACCTAACAACATTTTCCGGGACATGACAGCGCTCCACGACTGTTTGGACAATATCGTTAACTAATGTTGGATTCAATCTTTTCTTTGCTGGCTTATTAGGAAAAGCCGGCGAAGGCTTTCCAGTCAAAGAATGAGTAGCCAAGATCCTGAAAAAAATCGGTGTAAGTGATCGGTTATTAATAAGAGTACCTAGGTTTATTAATAAGTATGTACCTAAGTACTAATTTGTTGTTAAAAATAAGTAAGTTTGGAAAGCAAATATTCACACAAAACGATCGAAGCAAAGCTTGTTCTGTGGAAACCAGGAATAGATATTGAATGATGGTTAAAAAGTGTGCGTTGCCCTAGCAAAATGTTGACGAATTTCAGGGTTTTGAGTATGCAGAAAATTAGAGCATTGTTTCGTGTAATTGTGCACGAAATTTCATAATTGTGCGTCCACAGGAAAAAAGTTATGGAGAAAAAAAACAGATTTTGCTAGGGGAACGTTTGCAACGTTACTGCAGCAAGATTTATTTGAAATAATGGGCGTAGCTTAAAAATAATAAAAGGATTGGAAGGCATCCAAGGACTTTCGAGATATTCATGTTTTTGCTGACTATGGCGAAACTTTGATGTCAGTTTACACGAGCTTTAGATAAGTGACAAAGTCAGAATTAGGCAAAAAATTAGTGCGTTGAGCTAACTCACTGTGGTGAAATTTTCAGTAACAACAAGCGACTAGTTTAAGAAATATATAAAAACCCCATAATCTAATATCACACGGTCTATTTTAATAGACTATTGAAAAGTGGTGCCATAGTACATAAGAACGACCGCCATAAATTGTCAGCATTGCAATGTCAAAAAACAAGAAAATAGTACAATTTCTTGCAGTAGCGCAACATGATTTTGATCTCATTAACTCTTCTGATATTAATTCTGGCAGCACTGGCGGAAGGGTTGGCTTTGGCTGTTTGTTTTTGTGTTTACTGGTTTGTTTTGTTTGTTGACTGCTGCTGTGTTGGGCAAGAATATTTATAATTCAGGATAAATGTAGGTTACAAACCACAACACACATGTACTAACATACCTAAAACATTAAGTTGTAGTAATTGGCTGTCGGTATCATAATAATATTTTCTGATGTTTGTCTAAATTATACCTCCAGTTTTGTCAGTTAGGTACATCAATCAGCTTTTTTGTATGTTCTGAGCTACATTAAAATAGTTATAATGGGTAATATACATTAAGAAATATTATTTAACATAAGTTGGTGAACAAACAAAGTGCCTACCTATTTATTTCTATATATAGTTAATTATAAGAATTGCTTAAGCACCGTTGGCGTTGGCCACTGACATTAGACCTTCAACCTTCACTGTGTGTGTGGTTTTTTAGCCAGATGAATCCTCAAAACTTTATATTGTTATGACTGAGAAAATGTTATGAAAACAATGAAAATTGATAATTTTACAGCTTCAGACCCTGTTTAGATACCTTAGTAAATTACTTATTGTTACTAATAACGTGAGACAGAGAAAACATTTTTATATGTTCAGAGTAAGAATTTAATCCAAAGCTCACAGAGCTACTACCAACTGACCTATAAGGTTGTGATTTTATTTATGTGATGTGATTTAGCGTGTAAATAATGATTTAATTTAATTTTAAGTTAATTAGAATGACTAAAATAATATTGTAAAAAAGAAAATTGATATGTGATTTTAAAAATAATGCAGGTAACCTAAAACATTCTTACATAAATATTATAATTATGTTTGTCTTTATTGAGTACTTTTTGTTTTCCTATCCCTTATTCCATTAACACAAATGAATACCTCAAAAAGTGGCAGCCTACTTTGTTGTCTTGTCAAAAATGTCAAAAATGAAAGAAATTATAGAATATAAGATTGGCTGAAGATTCGGCATATTCGATATATAAGAAACGTTGCGGTACTGTAATGCTAGAATATTCATACTATGGTAAACATGGCGATTTTTGTTATAATGCTGACAATTTAGGTTGGTCGTTTTTATGTACTATGGCACCACTTTTCAATAGTCTATTAAAATAGACCGGGTTATATTAGATTATAGGTTTTTGATATATTTCTTAAACTAGTCGCTTGTTATTACTGAAAATTTCAGCACAGTGAGTTAGCTCAATGCACTAATTTTTTGCCAAATTCTGACTTTGTCACTTATCTAGAGCTCGTATAAACTGACATCAAAGTTTCGCCATAGTCAGCAAAAACATGAATATCTTGAAAGTCCTTGGATACACAAATTTGATTTTTTGTGCACAATCGTGCACAATTATAAGCCTTCCAATCCATTTATTATTTTTAAGCTACGTCCATTATTTAAAAAAAACGTGCTTCAGTAACGTTGCAAACGTTCCCCTAGCAAATCTGTTTTTTGTCCATAACTTTTTTTCCTGTGGACGCACAATTATGAAATTTCGTGCACAATTACACGAAACAATGCTCTAATTATCTGCATACTCAAAACCCTGAAATTCGTCAACATTTTGCTAGGGCAACGCACACGGTTAAAAATAATAATTATGGCGGAATACCTCCAATTTCACCCGTTTTAGTGATGTAGGTACCTAACTGAGAGTAGTTAGCTAGTTAGCTACCCTGCTAGGTTTTGAAAACATGATGAGTCATAGATATAAATAACTTATTTATCTTGATGTTATGAGTAGGTAAGTTAATTAGGTACCTATAAGTTTTTTGTACAAAATAATAGTACCTACTCGATAAATACCTGCGAGAAAAAACTGCTGTCAACAACTTTCGAGTTGCACTGGAATATGAATTCCAATTGATTTGTTTCAATACTCTCGATGGTACAGTTGTGTTGCCATCTCCAATCGATACCTATTAAGAAAAAGTATAAGTTATTGTTTATACCAGTGTGAATACTATGATATGTTTTCTATAAATCAACAAGTTAAATAAATTGAACAATAAAATAACACGGTACCACCTAGGTAATGATAATGAGTGATCGAAAAATACATACCAAGTCGCAAGAATTTGTGTTGTGATTCTTCAAAATGCCACTATAAACGACACTTTTATTGGTTTGACTGTTACGCCTATCATTGAATGCTGAACTATCAAACTCTGATGTTCGCGCATATTTTGATTTGTTATTAACAGTATCCGTGTCATCTACAGTCTGAAAAAAGAATAACATTGATCATAAACATATTAAATGAAAACATCATCATTACCTTTTGTAAAATAATAAATAAGTACCTACCATATTAGAACCAGGATCTTGGTCATTATTATCATTCGAAAAATCCAAACTGTGTTCCGCTGTTTCAAAACTAGCTGTTTCATCTACCGATGGATCAGGTGATATCTTTAACTGAGCTTCCAAAGACTTAATGCGATCACAAAGATTCTTGATCGTGATTTCCATCAGCTGGATGCTGGGGTTTAAATATTGTTCCTCAGTTTGTGTTCCTGCATCTCGAAACTGACGCTTTATTTTAGTCTTATTAGACGTTTTAGGATCTGTTTCAATGTTAGATGAGATTTTATTAGAAGAAATCCTTTTATTAAAACTCATGTGAGATCTGTGACATGCTCTGTGAGCCTCAATAACTCCGCTTCGACGATAACTATGATTAGTATCAAGCAATATTTTTTGCTTTGAAAAGTGGGTGTTGTTGTTACCATTTGTGCAAAGATTAGTTATTACCTGAAAAAAAAATTACAAGTTAGAATATTGTATATTAAACGGTTAGTGCTGGCTTACCGAGTATGTACTAACAACTGAACAAAACCTACCGGCGTGGGTTGCACCTCAGAAGATATGAAACAATTCAAAATAAGCTTTGCTGCCTTTTCTATGTCTTCCCTACTATCCATATCTCGCCAATCTCCTATGCCTGTAGATACAAAATTACATTACATAAATATAAGGGTTATTCATGATAGTAACAATTCAATATATATACTAATTATAGTATCATTAATAATTTTAAATGGGTAAGGAACTATTGAACCGATTCTCAAAATTCTTTCAATGGTGATATATATTTAAGAAGATGATTTCTACAAGCTATTAGTAACATAAGTAGTAAGCATTTCAAATCACGAGTACGGCAGATTGGCAGTAAATAAACTAGAATCATAATAACTTAGGTACTTAGTAGAAATGTAAAAATAAAAACTTACATGTCCCTGCATTTTCTTCCTGGTATTTATTACTTTGCAGATCTAAAAGAGCTTGAGCAGCATCGTAATCAGTGTTTTTAGGTACTTGTTTAGTACCCACACCTATGATTGACATTTTGAGCTGACGTACCTACTCTATCTAATCTGAAGTTTTTAAAATATTTAACATCAATATTGCTTTTTATTCACCTATTTTGTTTGCACAGTGTGAGTATTTTGCCGAGTTACAGTTAGGTACTCAATAAAAACTTACGAGTCAGCTCACTTAGTCTCGCAAGATGTCTTAAATCACAAAGATATCACTCAAACACACATTATTTCTCTGTACATCCAACTACAACGAATATTTCAAGTAAACTAACGAACTATTACAAGTTCTATTATTTAAGTACTGCTCATCTGACCATAAAATAAAACACCACGTTTTGTGTTACAAAACAAAGTATCAGGTAGAAAAATAAATCCTATCCAAGTACCTCCTATTGTTCGAGCAAAGTAAGTTTCCTTGAAAATAAATTCGACAATACGTCATAATGTTATTCTGTCTCATTAAGAACATATTGGGAGAACAAGAACCTCCAAAGATTATCTAGGTACAAACTGATAAGAATAACGTTCATTATAACTGAAACAATTGGTATCCTACCTACCTAGCACATAGGGTTGTAAACTTACCATTTTTTCATCTTATCGTGCTAATAGGTATATTATAGTTATTTAGAACCAGAGCTGTGAAAGGATTAAAGAGACTCCTTGCGTGAACTTTTTACATGTTTTCGAAGGTTTTAGGTTCTACGACATGGTTTCCACACGATGTTTCCCTTCGCCGTTTGTGAGTAATTTACCACTGATAACTGATGTAGATTTAAAATTCACTGATATTGTTGGACTCGGTCTAGGTACCCTGTAATATCAGAAACTGAACTGCATAAAGTATGCACGACTGTAGTTCAGTTTTTATTTAATGCAGTAACTATGTGCATTTAATAGGGCTCAACTTTGAGATATCTGTGCTTCATGCAACGCAACGCAAAAGAAAGCAGTAGGTACCTATCTACATTCTACATACATATTATGTTATATTTATAATTCAACTTTCTTACATTGTAAATAAGTATTGACCAATGTTTAGGTATTCTTGTTGATTTAGTTAATTCAATAAATATAAAAAAGAAAGAAATATTATCTTTTATTTTTTATTTTAGGTATGTTCCTATGTGCCTATTATTTAGGTACCTTTTTTATTCTCGCCTGAAGGTAGTCTTTGAGCTTGATATTATTAATCTCAAAAGACAGTTGAGCGACACCTAAATTATTATTAAAACTTCAAACTACCTATTCACGTTTTTTTTACTAATTCTATTTTGGGGTGCATTATCTACGTTAGGGTGCTTGCTAGCTATGATTTCTAATCGCTTTGTTGGGTTTATACCTGCCCGCGCATTGCAGTGGCTTGCAATAATAATGGTTTCGAAAACAGTAATACTTTGTTGCTTCATAGGCACAGTCGGGTAGGTACAGAGCGTGAAAGTTGTTAGGTATCTCACCTATCTGTTTTATTTCAGTTGTAAACGTAAATTTATTATAAATGGCTGGACGTGCGTGGCTTTTAGTAGAATGGGTTGATGAAAAAAATATGATTCCCTCATATGGTATCGTAAACGTTGATACAAAATGTTTTAAACAAAGTGACCTCCAACCCGGGAAGAAAATTTTTATTAGTTTGAAACTCAACGAGCCGCGTCAGGCGCAAATAATACGAATTTCAGGTTAGTTAACCATATGCAATTTTGTGCAATTTTGAATCGGTATTAATATTTATGTATGATGATTTTGAAGTAGTAGGTAAGTACTTAATTTGTTGGTACCCACTCACCTAGTAGCATTTTTATGATTAAGGTAATCATGAAAATAACTTATTTTCAGAAAGAAAGAATAGTGTTCAGAAACACAAAGAATTTCTGGAACGACAGGACCAACAAGTTAAAAATGTACTACAATTATGTATGCGTACTATAAAACAAATGAAGTCAGAGCAGGTGAACTAAAAATGTTATTTAAACCATTATTACATAAACATGTGTGCAATTCACACGTGGTAGAAGTGAAATCTTCAAAAATTTTAGAATCACGAATATAAGAAACACTGTTCAATGCTTCCTATCTCATTTTCACCCATTATGAATTTATTTGTCTGTTTTTTTTTACTGTCCCTACATCGTACTTTCGTTTCATCGACTTTCAAATCACAACGATGCTAAAGAAGTTTTCACTTCAAAAAAATTTTTTAAATATTTACCTATCTAAAATGTTTCAATCAATTACACAAACATTTTTTTTTTCAATAAAAAGACTCCTATCTTTATTGAAGTATATTGTTTTACAGTATGCGGGTCCATCTGATAATAGCATTCAAGAGAACCAGCAACATAATTTACCACACATCGAACTAGCTCATAGCGAAAACAGCGCTAGTGATGACGATTCTGAAGTAAGTGAAAGTGTTAAAACAATTTAAAATGTTATGTTTCTAAAAAATCTAACCGTTGAACTTATTTTTTACCTACCTACTTCATTTTATATTTTAGCCGACCCAAATACACCACATAAAAGTTAACAAATCAAGTTTAAAAGGTTTGTCAAACCAGCAACTGAAAGGAGCAGAGAAACATAATATTAGCTACAACAGACAGTTACATAGCCCTTTAGTTAACCAAAGACGCCGCTCAATAATTAGCAGTACTCCGTTACCAGGAAATCGTGTTTTGGAAAAAGTTAAACTTTGTTTTGATCAAGGAACTCAGACAGACAACACTTTGTTGCAACCACCTTTAGCCAAAATAGAAGAAATGGAATCAGTTCTCAACCAATTGTATGGACGCTTTCAAGCTTTAGTTATGAAGATGAACAATCCTAATACATCTATTGACTTATCAGAGTCCGAACAAAATGATGTGTCATACATGGAGCCGATGCCAATTTACAATGAAGCTTGGGTCCCAAACAATGTGACTGAATATATCGAAACAGGGAATACATTGAATATCAATAATATCAATGGAGCTAATAATGAACTCGCTCAACCCACAGAACATATCGTAGAATCAAAAGTACTAGTTAATGTCAAAACGGAGAGGGAACGACCTTACAATAAGGAAAATCCAATGCGGGTTAGAAGAATGTCAGCACAAACTACAGGAACTGAAATGGTAATATATATACCTACCTACATAGGACTTAGTTGGTTTTTAACACGTTGAATAGTTCGTGCGAGTTCTATACCAACTCGTAAATAGGTACAACGATTCAAGTGTCTTCATCAAATAGAATAACTGTCATTGTAATATATATACTTTTCAGCCTACTAAAATGTATAAATGTCATTAATCTTACAGATTTATATTGGAGATGGTAACGCCTCAGTGCCTGAAAGACTTTTTAATGACATTGACTGGCAATCCTATACAACAGCAACAAGACAATTGCTGCAAGCCATATTCCCTCGGAAGTATTACATTAATATTAACGAACTATAATAGTATGTATGTAACACTTTTACCTCTAAGTACTTACATGCGATTATTGTTTTGATTTTTTTAGGGTATTAGCAACACATTCTCTTACGGGAAAGCAGTCTCCAGCACATCTACATAAGCCTCCAAAGAAAATCTTAGATCCGAAACTGATAGATGATGTAGTGAAGACAGTATCGGTGCGCTGTGGAGTCCCAAAAAATTTAGTGAGGTATGCAGTAAAACTGATGATGGACCACCAAACCTATCTATTGCTTTAATAGAAGTATCCAGCTGAATTAATGTAGGAAATTATTTTTTCCAGGAATAGCCTTACAGTAAAGTGCACAGACGAAGCAAAACTTTTTCGAAATCGCCAACGGCACCGGCAGGCTCAAGTTGATGTCCAAAATCAAGAAAATGTTCCACCTTCTACAACACCGTCTTCGGACGAATCTGCTAATTTAGTTGCGTAGCATTTCTTGTATATTGAATTCAGTTTTAACGAAAATCATCATTAAGATTTGTAATTTTAATTTGGAATACTAACTACGATTTTATATGTGTGGATATTAGTGATTGGTTTTTTATTTCAGTGTAAACTCGCATTTATTAAAATAAAGACTTTCTGTGTGTACCTACCTAATGTTGAAAGTTTTAACTAAAGTGAGCATTAGTTTTGACCAACGTAGTAAGTTACCTTCTAGGTAATGGTAGCTTTTATCTAGTTATAACAACCGAATGCCTATTAGGTAAATAAATAAATAGATAATGCCGTACATTTCGCACATCATCTGGCCCCAAAGTAAGCAGAGCTTGTGTTATGGATACCACATGATTGATATACTGCTTATATAATATAAAATATTTTTTTTGTAAAACAAAGTAGGACCTGCAATTACCTTTTTCTTGCTATTAATATTAGGTATTAAGTCTTATAATACTATTGCTTAAAGAATTATAGTGTCATTTTGTACTGAAAAAACCTCCAAAAACTGTGGAACGTTCAATGCCCATGCTAGTATATAAGAGTTTCAACTATTTGCTTTAAAATAAAAGTGGTATTAACCGAGCCTGTGTTCTAGCTATCTCATAACCAGAATCCGGAAGAAGTATCAATGCCCTTCCATCATATTTTATAGAAACACTGCTAATGATTATGAAAGAACTTTACGTTACGCGTGGCGTTAGGGCAATAATCACTAAAAGAGATTTGTGAACCCCATCGCCGTTTTTGTGGCAGTAACGTCGACAAATACGACACCCACGGTCTTTCTTGGCAAAAGGACACTTGAAACACTTCCCTACGGACAACATTATTTATTTTCTTGTATTTAAATGTGCATAAAGTGTACCTACATAAGTTATCACTTCAAAAAGTCACTCAATTTATTTATAAAAAATAACGGAAAAATATCGAAATCCGGAATACGGGTATTCGGTAAACTGGTATAAAAAATATCGAAATAAAACCGATTTTGGAAAAAGGTCCGACAGTCCTTATAGATAGATTATATCTAGCTTCACCATTGTTTATCGCAGTTCTGCATAGTAGAAGTCTGCCGTTAATTAATACATGACCAGATCTGAAGAAGTACAGCTGCGTGAATGACACAATGAAGTGACCATCAAATAGTTAGGTACCTACAATAATTTTCCATGCCCTAGTTCACCATACAATACAAGTAAACTTCGTTTTAGTCTACGCTTCGAATTGTTGCAGTGTTAGACATTGCGTTTGGCATCGCTTATGATGATCGTAGAGCATCCACATTTCGTTGCACGACAATCCGGTCCAAAATTCTTTTATTTCTGTCCCGATTTAGCAAGAGCTTGTGTTATGGGTAGGTACACCACATGACTGATATACTACTTATAAACTTTTTTTTTAATACATACCTACATATTAAACATAGAAACATCCAGACCTCAGACCAATACTTGTTGACCATACAAACATTTGTTTCGCGGCGGGAATCGAATCCGCAAGCTTCTTCACTTGGCTTGGCTCACTACGCCACAGTGGTCGTCAAATGTCAAATGTCAAGTGCTTAGATTGTTTATAGTAAGACGTCACAAAGTCGTATGGTGTCGTTCGTCGTTTGAATTTTTTTTAGAACTTGTGTTTCTTTATAAAATAATTATACGGGTTACTTTTGCTCGGGTCACAAAACTTTCATTCCAATTATTTACACCCGAGTCAATAACTCATTTGAATAAAATTACCAAAATTACAAATAAAACGCGAAATAATTTGGGAAAAATATATAATAGAAGAGCACTATGTTTACTCTGCAAAACGGCCAAAAATAATACCCACTTAACTCTATTTTTTAATTTAAAGCTCAATGTAAAAACCAAAAAACTATTAAAAACCAAACTGAAAACTTTTTTTAGCGCGGTGCGCATATTTTTAGATGAGGTAAAACCTCTGGATTCGTTACACCGTTACCGAGACGCAGCCGGCTGCCGCGCTCGCCCCATTTGATTATAAACCTTTAATCACATGTTTACAGTCTACTTTTGTATGGAGAAGTTTACTGAGTTAGGTTCTTTGATATAGACGCAGCCGGCTGTCGCGCTCGCTCAATTTGCTTATAAACCTTAATTTACATGTTTACAGACTACTTTTGTATGGAGAAGTTTACTGAGTTAGGTTCTTTGATATATTATCTACATTCTGAACAAAAAATATTGCATCATCTGTGTTCGTTCAGTATTTGATTGGCAGTCGTTATAATTACTAATTTTGAAGTGATTTAACTAAACTCTAACGCGCCAAAATAAGTTTTCACTTCTGTCGGCACCGGAGTGCAACCCGATTTTTTTATTTTTATTTTGACTATTATAGTTATCGTGTGAAAAAAATATGCTCACTAAATTTCAACACCATGATAAGTTTCAGTACTTACATTAGAACGGATACATATTTAATTACCTACACTAGCGTAGTAAATAGGTATGTATATAATATGTATAAGGTTAGTCTAAAACGCTAAAACGTCTAAAAGGTGAAGTAAATGTTCCTCTTTGTTATGTTCAATCGTGAATCAATTGATTTGTTTAATTATTATGCGTTGTGAGTTGTGATTCTTGTGCGATGAACTTGTGTTCGAAGCATGCTACTACACTCTACTACTAACTAACTACGATTAGTAGCCCGCAACTTAACACTGTCATGTCACTCAGTCACTGTCACGTGCGTGTCACTCGTGCTCGTGCGTTACGACTGCTGTGCTGTGCTGTTGGTCCGTGTTGGTCTGTCTATGTACGGTTGTGTGGATGGGGATTTATAGTTTATAGTTTTAGGTTATATTTTCCCATGTTGTAGTATTATTTCTATTGTTATAATTACGAATAATGTTACGAAACAAAACTATAATTCGCGCATGTGCAATTATATGCGTATAACTACATACGGGCCACTCTATGTAATAAATAGGTAAGAGTTTAAATAAGAATTATTATACTGAGTTCCTACAATCATTGGCACCGTTTATAACTATAAAATATTAATATTTCTACTGAAGGACCCTAGATCATTAATATGGAGGAATTCGAGGATACCGATTTCGTGGCTTCGGAGCATGACAGTCTCATACGTGCGTTATCTAAGTTCGATAAAACACAACACATTACTGAGCCTACTCGGAGTGAGCCAACTAATTCTAACTCTGAGTTTAATTTGATCAAGAGATCTAAAAAACTAAATCTCGATAATATTGCTAAAGTTTTGGGGGATACAGCTAAACATGTACAGATAACTAAGAAGTTGAAAAAAACTCAGGACTCCTCTACTGTGTTACCAAAACCTTTAGAGAAGCCTCAGGCTGAACGTATCAAACGTGCATCAGGCTATGAAGTGGCTAAAACGAAAGTGGGAAGATGGGACCCCGTAGTTGCAAGAAGTCGCTCTGCAGAGTTTTCAGTGTTCCCAATCAAGCCAGTAGAAACTAAAATGCAGCCAACTAATGAGTTTTTGAAAAGGTTTGAGTTGAAGTCACAGTTAGAAATGGAATTAGAAGAAGTAGATCCACCTGCCTTCATTGAAGAGGTAGAGGAGGAAGAGAAAGTGTATCCTATGTCTTATGAAGAGATGGTAGAACACAGGCAAAATGCTGCAAAGTTGAGGGCTCAGCAATCATACAAGGAAGCAAAAGCTAAGAGGCAAAGAAAAATTAAGAGCAAAAAGTATCATCGGTGAGTATTACCTCCCTAGAAATAAACACTTGTTGATGAAGTCATTGTGATGGTTACGGAATTAATTTTTATTTACAAATATAATGTTTACTTTCAGAGTATTGAAAAAGGAAAGGTTGAAGTTGCAATTAAAGGAGTTTGAAGAGTTACAAAAAACAGACCCTGAGGAAGCTCTTAAAAAGTTGGAATCTATGGAAAAATCAAGAGCTTTGGAGCGACACACTTTGAGGCACAAGAATACTGGAAAATGGGCTAAAAATTTAATGATCAGAGCAAAATATGATAAAGATGTAAGTTTGTTTTTATGTATATTTGAAAATTTACTCATACATACTTAATAGTTAATACCTACTTACCAAATGTTTTATATGATTATTTTAGGTAAGACAACAACTAGCTGAACAGTTAGCAGTTAGCAGAGGATTGACCCAAAAAACACAGGATGTTGAGAGTTCTGACAATGATTCTGATGATAATGGAAATACACCAGATTTGGCCCTTGCCCAGGATCCTATGAACCCATGGATGATGAAACAATCTAACAAATCAAACATCAATGCAGAATTTGACTTTGGATATAAAAAATATGTGCAAGACAAAATGGCAAAACAAAAAATTGATAGTGAAAATGATTCTGATGATGATAATAAAAAAAATTACAAGATTTCAAGTGAACTGAGTGTTTTGAGACAAAGCATAAATAAAATGACACAGAATGTAAGTGATATCACTGATGAAATCAATATTCTTGAAGAAAAATCTAACTCACAATCTTCTGAGTTGAATGAAAGTGATGTCCAACAATTACAATCTGATGAAGAAGTTACAAAAACAATATCAAATAACAGTAAAAATAAAAATAAACAGTTGGCCAACAACAAAGCAAAAAAGTATTCTAAAATGAACATTACAAAATTACTAGCATCATCAACAACATCAACAACGTCAAATTGGGTTGTAGAACCAATAGAACAACCTCATGCAAGTGATGATGCAAAACCTGTTGATATTTCTTCAGCATTTGATTCACTTCAAACCAAAGTCAAAGGAAAAGTGGAAAGAAAATTAAAAACTTTGAGAAAACAAATTTTACAAATGGAGAAAAGTTCTAAAGAAAATAAGAAAAAAGTTAACAAACAACCAGAACCTGACAACCTTGAATACTTGAAGCTTAAAAACAAGAAAATTAGACCAGTAATTGATGAGAGATTAATAGAAACTGGCTCCCAAAATGATAATGGTAAAAGTAATGATGATGTTCAAAGTCAAACTAAAATACTCAACACACCATCTTCTGTGCAAGAATCTGGTGACTCTAACATTGACCCCAATCGATTTATTGCAGTCAAGCCTAAGTTCTTGAACACTGCATTGCCAGGTGGTGACAATGAATTGGATATGCTTGATGATGATGAACAAGTTGTCCCAAGAGTGAACATTGAAGAGGTCTTTGAAGAAGATGATGTTGTAGCTAGTTTTAGGCAAGAAAAAGAGAATGAAGCAAATAAGGATAAACCAAAAGATATAGACCTCTCCTTGCCAGGGTGGGGTAGTTGGGGTGGCAAAGGTGTCAAGGCTCCTAAACGTAAAAAAAACAGATTCATACTAAAGGGACCACCAAAAATGCCTAGACGCGATGAAAACAAAGGGGCTATCATCATCAAAGAATACAAAGATCCAAAACTGTCCTCTCATAAGGTTAAAGAAGTACCTTTTCCATTTCAAAGTGTGAAAGATTATGAAGCATCCATCCGCGCACCTCTGGGTAACACATTCATTCCAGAAAAGGCTCACAAGTTATTGATCAAACCAAGTGTAATAACTAAAGCAGGAACTATAATTCAGCCAATGGATGAAGACGAATTGTTATTGAAAAAGAATAAGAATTTTATGAATAAGAAGGTATTGAAGATTTTAAGACAAAAATAAAAAAAAATTGAGAATTGAACTTTTATTTGTTTTTTTTTATTTGAACTTAATTTACTTATTTATAATTCTAAATACCAACACGTACTGGAGGAGACACAAGTATTACACCATCTCCTCTTACAAATAGCATAGGAATGTTTCTTTTAGTGGTTCGGTAGACTTCTTCGTATGTTTCTTCATCAATCTCAACTGTGGTGATTGTTTCTTCTGCATCACCCAGCACCATATTCAGATGTTGATCATAAGCCTAAAAATAAAGGTGTAATATAGTACTTACCACTTAAGGCACATAAACTGCTTCTGTCCGAGCATTGAATATCAAACAGCAAGGTAAGATTATTTCTATCCCCAAATACTTACACAAAATGTATTTAGTCTTTTTAATAAGAAAAATATTAGGTTTAGAAATCTGTAAATTGTGTTTTCTTTACTTTACAACTGGCCTGTCAGCCCAGTTGGTAGGTTGAGAGTTTGATTCCCTCCCAGGATAAACATATCTGTGAAGAACATAGGTGTTTTGTTCTGTGTCTGGGTGTTATAAAGTATCATAAGTATGTATTTAAAAATATATAGGTAAGTAATTCTAACAGTCATTTAGTCACCATAATACAAGCTATGCTTAGTTTGGGACTAGATGATGTTGTGTGCATTGTCCACCAATATTTATTATTATTTACCCCCTCTATTCAGAAACATCTCTCAACTTCTGTTAGAAGTTAAAAGTTAAGAACTATAGCCACTCTTTTTTGTGACAGTGACAGTGCTTATCTTAAGCAGTGTTTAGGCAAGTGTTGTTGAGAGGCGTTTATAAGTAAGGCTGTATATTATTAAGTGTAAATTAAAATTTTGCTTACAATTATATTACAAAATTACTTACATGTAATTTTCCACGAAGTTCACGTTCATTCCGCATCTTTACGTATATCCTTTCATCCAAGCTCAATCTAATAAGATCAAGAGGTTCCTTAACAGTCATCACTGATACCTGAAAATCAGTACAGCTTAAATTACGATAGTTAAATCGAAATGATGCGAATATGTGAAAAGAGTGGTCATGGTAAGTTAGATGATAAATGCCTAATTTTATATGCCATGATACCATACATTATTTGATTTTTAATTTAGAATATATGATCAGAGGTATCAACCGGTGCCAACATCTGTGAAAACCATATTTCTTTGAACCTCAAAAATGTATAACTTAAAAACATCATTATTTACAAAGTGGTTTACTTACATTTTCACCGTCGTCAGCCATTCTTAATAATTATTACGGCTGATCAATAACGCTGGCTAAAATATGGGTATTTTTTGAAAACAAATAAATCTTATAATCTCTTCTTCTCTTCATTTACTGACATTTGACATTCACAGCGAGGCACGCGCGTACGGTGTCTCCACTTGTGATTTGCAAAATTACCCCAAATCAGATCAAATAATTATTTAGCCAAAATATCTTTTATATTATACTTCCTTGGCTAAATCTACCGTGTCTTATATAATAACTTATTTGTTGGTTCTTTAACTTAAATTTTCTAAATTCTTTGAAATCGAATACCCAACATTTGATATAATTTATAATATTAAATGAGCAAGCCTTCTAAAAAATAAGATGTTTTTTTTACTAAATAGGTACTAATCCTATCAAATTTAAACACAAATTAGCTAATGTGCGATTATATGATATACCCTTAGTACCACGCACGTTTACAGTGATACCTTCTTCTTAATACACAATCAATCAAAAAATTATTTATTCAATAAAACCACAAGTAAGGCACCTAGATTCACTAGCATGTAAGAAGACGATTCCAAGTGTCATAAAAAAGTCTAAATAATCGGATATTTTGTAATATGCATTAATAGACAGTTTGTCTTATTACGATTTATTTTGCCAATTGACAAATCTGACACGTCGCTTGGGACCTTGTTATAGAAGCGTACACTTCGCCCAATGGGGCTCCCCCCAAGGGGCTCATGTTATAAATTGCACGAAAAGCCTTCTTCTGCAACAGAAATATAGTTTTAATATCTTCAGCACTCCCCCACAACAGAATGCCATAAGACATAATGCTATGAAAGTAGATGAAGTAAACAAGTTTTGCGGTATCTACGTTGGTAAAATGACGGATATTTTTAACGTTAGCGTATGCCGCAGAGCTGAGTCTCATCGACAATTTATCTATGTGCGAGCCCCATTGCATTGCCCCCATGCAGATAATTATCTAAAGTAATGTAAGAACACTGTAGTGTCGACGAGATCTATCCTTTCGTTTCTAATTTTAATTTTACATTGGCTTTCATCTGTTTAACATTGGGCAGTATAAAACGAATGCATTTGTCGTTGAGCATCCCTTTGTTTACTGTCTAGTAAATTGTTGGTTTTAAAATGCCATTGTACCTAACTGGTTTTATATAAGTTTTTCAAATATTTTACTAAATGTGGGAAGCACTGATATAAGTCAAAAGTTACTAAGATCCGAACTACCTACCTGATTTGAATAAAGGTATGATCTTGCTGTGTTTCATTAGATCAGACAGGCGATTATGGAATTCTGATGCTATCAAAACTTTGATACTAATCGTTTTCAGTGACTATTGATGAATTGGTATTACGGAAGGTTGATGTTGATTGTCATACATGCTGTCATATGAATCGAAATCTCAGACCAAATAAATATAAGGACGGAGGGCCGCGTCCAACTAAAATAAAGGTTCAAACCCATGCTTCCTTGTTTAAATACGCACACACATACACCGAAATCGTGCTCCTTGCTTTTAGTAGAAGTCACGGCGTTTTCAATAAACTTCGTTCAAAACCTTCGCGCTGTAGGTCAAGTGCGTTTGATAATGTTGTACCAAATATTATCTAGACGATGACATGACAGAAGATATACTAAGAACAAGGAGCACAGTTTGGGTCGATGTGTATGCGTGGGTGCGTGTATTTACACAGTGGAGCATGGTTTTAAGGCTTCACTTTGTTTATTTACGGCTCTCTGTCTATATATATTTGATTAGTCTATGATAGAAACCGAACGTACGTAATAGTAATCTATCTTGTCAAAACTTGTTCCGATTACAATGAAACTAATGATTTAAATTTTTAAATTATGCTGATTGCTAATCGAAACTAATAGACATTGATTGTGTCAAAAGTTCCATAATCGCCATACAGAAAATACTCCATTGTCAATACATTGATTAAATATGAAAGCTATAGTAAGGCCACGATAATAGGTCATATTTGACACTTGATCTGAATTCAACAACATAACCTTGTAACGGAGGGCACACAATATTGTCAAAGTTTCAACTGCACAATTGATACAGTTTTTTCAGTTAAACATAAGTGCATACTTACTTATTGTAATAATGATAAAAGAAGGCAATTTTACGACTTACTTTGACTAATAAACCATTCTATACATAATAATATATTTTTGATTTAAAAATCTGAACGTCGTTACTAGGTTACGTTGTTGAACTTATTTCCTTTGTAAACACTAGGAATGTTACACAAAAAATCTAAAGATTTATGATAGATTATTTGTATTACTTGTGAAGGAATGTTTTACCAGGAGACCGCAGCTTTGGGCCATCGTGAACAAAGTGGACACCTACCGTAAAAGAAACAGTATATTTTTCTGTGTTTTTTAAATATTTCAATTTAAGCATACAGTAGATCTATTAGATTGTGGGTGGTTGGGTGGTCTAGTTTGAAATATTTTCTACCAAAGCTACTATCTTGATTTTGTTGGCGATCTCCAGCTTTTCATAAGGAGGCGAGTGCTAGGTTTTGCTATGAGACACAGAATGAAAACTCTTTGCTTTCATTTGTATTTTTTCTATGTCAGTCAGTAAGTCAACCAGTGACAGTTACACGGCGGGTTAAACTTTAGTATCTGGATACACGAATTGGAGGGTGAAAATGCTCAAATCTGGTAGGGTTATGCTTCCTGATTACATATTTACCACTTTTCTTGAAATTCTTAGTTTTCGAGAAAAGGAAAAGGACCAATAAGGACATATTGGTCCTTTCCTATGCTCCTACCGTGACCTTGTATTATTCTTCTGGCGCTTCGGCGGCCGCTCCCGCGGCACGCTCGCTACGCTCGCTCGCCTTGCGCGTTGTTTTCTATACTCCAACATAACCTACCAAGTGAAAAGTAACCAAGTGAAATGAAGATAAGCCAAAGTCGTCGAAAGAAGCCATATGTCAAAGACATAGATTTTTTACGTTTTTTACGTTTCGTTCGCATCAATTTTGCACAATATGTTAAACCACAGACAACAAATACGACAAATTTGGTTATTATCTGTCAATTTTTAAGTTTTGTTTCATGTTTTATCAGATTTGAGGTTAGAAATTTTTAATTATTTTCTCGAAAACTAAGGATTTCCTCAAGTTAAAAGTGGTAAATATGTAATCAGGAAGCAAAACCCTACTAGATTTGATCATTTTCACCATCCAATTCGTGTATCCAGAAACTAAAGTCAAGCTGATTTGTGCTTTAACATGTAAAAACGAGGTAAAACGCTGGACAGGCAATCCCGTCAACTGGTAGTAAAATTGAGAACGTGAATCTGTTGGGCCTCTTTTACCTGTGACACAACCGAGAGAACGCGTTGCCGACGCATTAAGATTGGGTAAAAGGACAGTTACCCAAATTCTCAAAGAGAAATACGGACCATCAGGCTTAGAAGTGAATACTTTACGTACACCGAAAAAAAGAAAGAGAGAAAAGAAAATTGTCGACGTTGACAATTTTGATGCTGCTGCTATTCGCAACCACTTTTATGGATATTACTCAAGAAAGGAATATCCAATTATTATTAATATTAACGGGTATTTATCGCGTTTATTTACCTATTTTTCCCGACGTTTCGACAGGTTTACACTCTGTCGTGGTCACGGGATGACTGTAGTACTGGAGCTACCGCCTCTGCGAAGCGGGGGCAGCATTTTTTGCAACTACCCTCACTTCTTCTTTCGAAATAGAAATGTCCATCTGCACACCACTCGGGTGACACACAATACTAACCGTGTCCATGACGCATTGAGAAACTGGTCTACGCTGAGTACACTTAGCTATAACTGGATTCCATGAGGCAGAGAGTCTGAAACCGTCTTCACGATTGAAATTAGGATATTTCTTAATTTCAATCGCTTCCCGAACCATTCTCTTGTAGTAATGCCTTTCATTACATATAACTTGAGGTTTATGTAATTCAATCCAGTGATTGGGTCCTGAGTCCACTATGTGCTCTGCTATTGCAGACTTGTTTACTTGTCGATTTTTGACCGCCGCTATGTGTTCTTTAACACGTTCCGCGACCGTGCGTTTAGTCTGGCCTATGTAGGAACGCCCGCAGCTATAATCTATTTTGTAAACCCCAGGAACTTGCAGAGGTACGACGTCTTTTGGTATATTAATTATACAGAACACATCATCGACGTACCTCTTCCAAAGTTTTATACCATGGGCTGCTAGGTCTATTATGGATTCAAAATATTCCATCCAGATATTAGCAAGAACAGGTGCCACAGGGCTTCCCATTGCTACGCCGTCTATCTGGAGGTAATGTTGCCCTTGATACAAAAAGAAGTTTCCATCAAGACAGTTCTGAAGGAGCAAAATGTACTGATCAGGAAGTTCGTGATCACTCAATCTATGTCTCACTACATCAGATATGTTGAAGCACCGCTCGCAATCATATTATGGTAAAAAATAAAAATAAAAATCAAGGCAATCTTTAAGAGGAACGTTGGTGAAAAGCGACTCAACATCGAAGCTCACAAGTCTCCGGGTTCCAACTTTTTGTCCCTGATGATGCTGACAAAATGGCGCGAATCCTTCACAAAAGACGACGTCTTTCCCGTAAGTGGCTGTAGGATACCAGCGACGTGTTTTCCTAGATTGTAAGTCGGTGAGTCTAAACATCATCAGTGAGCAGGTCCTTATACTCGTGTAAACTCGTAAATAACTCGTGTTCTAAAGCAAATGATTAGGAATTACCAGTGTTACCTGCATAAAGTGCAGAAAAATCTGTATGACCTACATATGGAATGCAGTGTTGTGTTATCTATCAGTGATTTTAAATTGTGTGATCGAATAACGTACAATCAAGCGCAGCGGACTTATGAGTTCTGTACAGAGCGTCATGAAAACAAGTTTAACCGATTGGTGACTCGAAGTAGAAAACTACAGAGCAATAAGGAACAGTTGCCGACACAATTTCCCAAAACGGTTATTAATTTAACTGATACTCGTTTTGATGATGACACGGTTTATAAAAGGGTCTAAATTTTGCTTTAACGCCGAAAAGAATACCGTACGAGGACATTGTCAGTAGCGTGGAGGAGGCGTATAGTAGGTATTTTATTACGAACAATGTCGTAATAAAATACCTACTATAAACGCGGAAACGCTGAGACAAGATGTTTCAATTACATTGCGAAAATGTTGACTCCCGAAACTGAACATAACTGCGGGTGAGCGTCAAGCTCTGGAAGACCTTAGCAAAAACAAGGAGATTCTAGTACTCAAAGCTGACAAAGGAAATGTCACCGTAGTTATGAACACACTGGATTACGATACTAAAATACGGATATTGCTTAGTGACAAAAAAGTGTATAAGCCGGTTGCTTACAATCCCACGGCTAGAGTAACAAAACGGGTACGAACACTGATACACGAGTATAAGGACCTGTTCACTGATGATGTTTTCGACCGTTTATACAGACCAGGTATTGTGCAGCCGCCTAAGTTATATGGTCTGCCGAAGGGACATAAAGCTGACGCACCGTTACGACCAATAGTAAGTCAAATAGACTCGCCGACTTACAATCTAGCAAAACACGTCGCTGGTATCCTACAGCCACTTACGGAAAATACGTCGTCTTTTTTGTGAAGGATTCGCGCCATTTGGTCAGCATCATCAGGGACATAAAGTTGGAACCCGGAGATTTACTGGTGAGCTTCGATGTTGAGTCGCTTTTCACCAACGTTCCTCTTAAAGATTGCCTTGATGTAGTGAGACATAGATTGAATGATCACGAACTTCCTGATCAGTACATTTTGCTCCTTCAGAACTGTCTTGATGGAAACTTCTTTTTGTATCAAGGGCAACTTTACCTCCAGATAGACGGCGTAGCAATGGGAAGCCCTGTGGCACCTGTTCTTGCCAATATCTGGATAGAACATTTTGAATCCATGATAGACCTGGCAGCCCATGGTATAAAACTTTGGAAGAGGTACGTCGATGATGTGTTCTGTATAATTAACGGGAATAACCAGGAACTCGATCAGCTAACTAATTATCTGAACTCCATACACCCTAAGATTCGCTTTACACATGAAATGGAGGAAAACAGAATGTTAGCTTTTCTCGACCTTAAAGTGATGGTAAAATGTGACGGGACCTTGGCACACACAGTGTATAGAAAACCTACACATACAGACAGATACTTGAATGCAGCGTCACACCACCATCCAAGACACCTGGAGTCAGTAGTCTCCTCACTAGTAAACAGAGCTCATGACCTGTGCGATCCTGAACATCTGCAGGGTGAGCTGGATCATGTCAAAGGGGTTCTGAAACGGAATAGCTACAATACTCGAATCGGATGTCGTTCTAACTGGAGGCGTAAACAGGAACACATTGATGTGGAAAGACAGCCTGCGTTCTTGCCTTATGTAAAAGGAGTTACGGACAAAATTGGTAACATGCTCGGTAAATTTTCAATCAAGTCGATCTACACTCCACTCACCAAGATGACGAAGTATCTACGAACACCAAAAGACGTCGTACCTCTGCAAGTTCCTGGGGTTTACAAAATAGATTGTAGCTGCGGGCGTTCCTACATAGGCCAGACTAAACGCACGGTCGCGGAACGTGTTAAAGAACACGTAGCGGCGGTCAAAAATCGACAAGTAAACAAGTCTGCAATAGCAGAGCACATAGTGGACTCAGGACCCAATCACTGGATTGAATTACATAAACCTGACTCTGCTATTACATGAGAAGAGTTTAAAGACTCTGAAGTGGATACTGGAATGTCAGTAAATAATGTTTCAAATGCCTTTGCTACATCTATATCAAAATATATGCTATATATATATATATGCTTGAAGATTTGGATTTTCCGGTCTCACTGTTTATTATTTTTCAAGCTGCTTTTATTTTATCTTGACTGTTTTAAATTTTTGAACTCAAACACAGAATATTATCAAAGCGAAAAACGTTTTTAAAAGTTATTAAATAGTAGGTATTTTTACTCCTTTAAATTCTTCATTAAAGTTAGACCGTTTTTAGACGGTTAAGACTGTTGCCCACTCACAGAATGTTGAACTGCCAGAGACCTCAATGGAGAAGACAAACGTTTTTTTTAATGCAAAAGTAATTTAAAAAAAATTACAAGAATAACTGTGTTTTTACTTATTTTCTACCATTAAAAATGGGTGAGAAAATGAAGATCAAAGTGTGCATTTTCGTACGACATTATTTAAAAATGCAGTTGGCGCTAAATCATGCGATGACGTCACAATTTATTTCGTCCCGCGCGAAAAGTTTCGGCGGGAGCGCCCCGGCTAAACTTACTCGCAGTCATAACTTCGGTAATACTGCATGTATTCACATGAAATAAAAACTAATATACATACGTAGTCTACGCTCTAATGGTAGGTATATTTTAGTGTAACATTTTGATCATTTTGTGTTCTCCAAAACCTACCTACCACACATTCAGTTTGAAGTTCGAAATAGGTAGATAGGTATGTATGTAAGTATAACTTCTAAAACTATCATGGTTTTGAAAAATTATTTTTGTTTTGGATAGTTACTTTATCGAGGAAAGCTTTAGGCTTTATAACATCACGCTCCGACCAATAGGAGCGAAGCATCAATGGAAAATGTTGCGAAAACGGGAAACAATATTCCTTTTTGAGAGCTTCCGTTGCGTGCGCTGCGTAAACGGTTTTAGTTACGCAAAAATGATGCATGGCATGATGGAATTATTCCTCTTTAAAAGTTCTCTAAAAAATTGTCTGCGACAGCGAATGTCTATCTTTTAAGATTGACTCACTATGACCTTTTATATATGGTAATCAAATTTGTTCAAAATTAATGCATTATTTGCGAAGAAGTTTTATCAACATTTTATGAATCCTCATCCAAATAAATATGTTATAATCACAAGCATTTCATTGTGAACAAAATTGTCCTTGACATCACTTGATTTCAATCAACATCTTAGGAGATATCATAATTTTAAAATAACTCCGCAACATAATAGGTATGTCTCGACCATTCATGACCGCAACCGTGACGTCACGCAGGGAGCGCGCGAAATCTCTAAAATTTAAAAAGTGTCTAAACTTACTAGCAGTCATAACTTCGGTTATACTGCATGTATCCACATGAAATAAAAACTAATGTACTCGTAACATACGTAGTCTACGCTTTAATATTATGTATATTATAGTGTAAATTTGACCCTTTTGTGTTCTCCATTGCTTTGGATGTGAAAATAGAACTGAATACTTTATTAAATTCGGTGAAAAATTTCATGCCACACGCCAACTTTATTTATTGACATATGCATAGCAGCCCATTACCACCACGCTAGCTAATTATTTAATTATAAGATAGAAGGTTTAGAAGTTCATAATTGTACGCTTCGGTTACATATTTACGTCGAACACAATTTAAAAATTACCCATGCATTTCCGAAATATCCTTCTTCCCAAAAAAATTACTCCTAACATTTCCCAAATATCACAAAAAAACTCAGTCATGTCAACGAAATGTCAATTGTCATGTCATAGAACACCTTATTGTCAGTCATGCTATGAATCAATCAGTCAATCAAGCTAAAAACTAAAAAAAAAGCTGCCTGCGATATAAACAACGCGTGTCGCGCTCTGATTTTCGTTATAAAAATGTACATTTTAAAGAATTAATTATAGAAAGAACATAAAAATGGTTCGCAGTGGGTTAGTAGAAGGTTTTAACCGATATCAAGTAAGTTATATGCAGAATGCAAGCTAAGTATTCAAGAATTTACTTCGTTACAGGCGTGATCGCGACCGCGATCGAAGGAGGTCACACAGTAGATCGGCGTCTCTGGACCGAAAACGAAGGCGTTCCCGGTCACGGAGTCGAGACCGGACCTCCAAGTCAACAAAAAGGAAACGCAGCCGTAGCAGGGAGCGCGATTCAAAGAGAGATCGCAGCAGAGATCGTGATCACAGGGACAGGAAGAGGTGCAGTCATTTATTTTTAAAATTACTTCTGCAGGTTCTTCGCGACACATTTGTTTCCGATATCTAGAATCATGGTGTAAAGTCAGATTGTTCAGACAGAACTTCTAAGTAATTGTGGCCTTATTCTAGTGGGGGATCTTATTCTATTGTGCCATTATTTTCATCATTTAGATTGTTGACATAGATTATGTACTGCGACAATGTACTTACACAAAGTAAATTATTACATACTAATAATTATGTTTTATTACTATATTAAGTAATTATGTTAATCTAAAGGTAATTTTAAACTGAGATTCTGGCAATAAAAATTTATAGAACATGTTATATTGCCTAAGCATTCTTAGAACAATGTGACTAGTTTGTCATTAGCTCCCATATGCAAACCTTACTAGGTACAAAATGTTTCCTTTGTTTTGATGGAACTATTTGTGTATTATTGCATTTCAGTGATAAGCGAGATGACAAAAGAAATGGTGGAAAGTCATCCAGAAAGAAAACTCCTGATAAAGAGAGGTCTAAATCTAAGGAAAAATCCTTGAAAGACCTACAAGATTACAATATTGGATCTTCTGCAGATAAAGTAAGTCCAATATAAAATTGGTGTAGTAATAAGTAGGTGTGCATGCATGTTACCCTCTTGATGCTGTCCTTATATAGCATTGGATAATATATTATCTGTAATGTCATATTAAGGTTAAAATAAATGAAATCAGAATGGGATTCTTCCTCTGTCATTTCATGGAGTAACATAGCTCTGCTAATTTAATATTTTTTACCTGTTTTATTGCATGTTTTATTCAGTAATCTTGGCGGAATTTTATTATGAGTAAGTTGTGACTACAGGACGGGTATGGATAATTGAACTATATGTGTATTGTGGTGCAATGTGATTTGAATGACGAGGAATCCCAAGAAAATTCTAGATGGCATTCTGCATGACGTCTAGAATTGACAATTCACCATCGACTAAGACTCTAATAACAAACAAACTATAAACACTTGACACTGGCAAAATTGACATTAGTATGTCACAGGCCATTAACAAAGAAGAAGAAGAAGAAATCGGAATGTCATTATTGTTGACCAGCCTGTTAGCTCAGTTGGTAGTTTCTCTGCCTTCTGAGCTGTACGTTAAAGGTTCAATTACCTCCCAGAACACACATTTGTCTGACGAACATAGATGTTTGTTCTGTGTCTGTTTGTTATAAAGTATCTTATGTATTTAACGATATATCAGTATTCTATCAGTCGTCTTGTTGTCATAATTTGTGCATTGTCCACCAATATTTATGATTATTATTACACATTTTGTAAAGGAAATATCATGATTTATTCAATAATTGAACTCAGCACTAATTAAAAAAATGGTATGTTCATAACTTTTTTTTTGTAATTTCATTGTTTGCCATTGATCAAAATAGAAAAATAAAAGTTAGTGGCAAAATATAAAAATTAATAGAGAAATGCATATAAAACAATTAAAATCTGCGAAGGTTTGTCATTCAGCAAATGCAGTTTGTTTAATATAAGTAAAAACTTAATCATCTTCATGTCATTTAAGTTGCTCAAACCTATCCAAATTACTAAATTCAAAATGAATTACCAAGTGGTAGGTAACCATTTATTCTTGTGCAATTCATTAACAAAAACCAGCATGTTACTTACTTGTTTGTTCTGCATTTGAGTTATAATTATATTTAAAAATATTATTAGTAAATAGTAGTAGTATTTCTATAAGTTGTGATGGGCTTAAATATTACATAATATGGAATACTACTGCGCAAAGCATGAAAGCATTGAACATACCTCTGTCTATCTCTCTTAGAATATCCCAAAGAAATTAGTAATTACGAATAAAAATTAGAATAAAATGCGTTTCTTTTACCACATTACAATAAAATAAACTAAAACCTAACAAAATTGAAAGGTAAAATGGTAGTAAAAATGGCTACCACTCCGTATGTGCTCAGGTAGTGTGAGGTACCAGAGTGCTGGTCTTCCGTGGTCCCACAACTAAAGCGACTGTGGTGTACACAAGCTTAATTTATATACGAAATAAGATTGCTTTAAACTGCGTGTTACATAAACGTGTAAGTATACATATTAAAGATTAAAGGTGTCTACCGAACCCATGATTGGAGTCATGAGCGTGTTTTTCTTTTTGATTAATTTTTATAATCCTTAGGAAGAAGAACAGATACATCTGGAAGCCGAAATGCAGAAACGTCGCGAGCGCATAGAACGTTGGCGTGCTGACCGAAAGCGCAAGGAAATAGACCAGGCCAAGAAGGAAGTACAGAAAGGCAGTATCGTTACCAGCATCCAGATTCCCACCTCCAAGAAATGGTCTTTAGAAGATGATTCCGGGGATGAAGCTGTGTTGGGTAATAAAAGTTTGACCCCGTATTCTATTTTTAAGTGCGTGGCTTTGAAATAATATTGATTTAGTGGCTCAGGCAACATGAGATGTTATTGAATGTCTACCATTCCTGGATATTATAGTAGTTACTTCTGACTTCTAAAACCAGCCATTTCCATGGGCAGTGGTGACACAGTCAGGGTCTTTATGGCAATAATTCATGTACCTTGTATGTCAAAAACCTATTTAATATATCAACTGTTGCAAATGTTTCTATTTCTATTTCTAGCGGGTGAAGACAATGAAGCTAAACTGAAACAAGCAGCAGAGGAGAAAAGACTGGAGGAAGAAGAAGTTGACCCTTTGGATGCTTACATGCAAGAAGTACAACAAGTGAGTGCTTATAAGAGACATTCTAATCACTTATGGCATTAATATTTAGGTAAAAAAATATCTTTAAATCCCATACATGTTGTATCAACACATAGTTGATACAACATGTTTCCTTCTGCAAATTACAATAGACCTGTATCAGTCAGATAATTGATTCAGATAATTGATTGATTGACTTTGCGGAAATCCAATAATAAACATTAAAAACATAGATATATATTTGGTACTATACCGCCAAACGATTCCTCGAAATGAATTTCTTATATTTAATAATATATTTAATAATATATTTAATAATATAACACATTATATTTAATAATGGTCCTAAATATTTAACTAAGTATCTGTTAACCCGTGAAACCGTCATTTTAGCGCTCACGCCTTTATTAATCGTGTCTTTTACATTATCCTTTCTTTCTTCTTTAAAAGTACTTCTGTAAAAAGTGATGTGGGACCGAATAGCTATTTATTTAGCATGGCCATTAATAAATAAAAAATAAAAATAAAATTGTATTTGTGTTTCATTATATACTTGTAGATATTCAGTTAGTACCCTTCTCGGGTAAAGGCTTCCTCCAGTTCCTTCCATCTGTCGCGATCTATTGCCGTTTCAGACCAGTCTGTTTCTCCCAGGACTCTTTATTTCGTCGGTCCATCTGGTTAGTGGCCTGCCAAATGTTCTTTTTCCTTTTGGACCTATCCAGGCTGTGACTGTAGTAGCCCATCTTTCCTTGTGCATTCTGGCTACGTGACCCGCCCATTGCCACTTCATTTTTAGCGCGTGCTCTAAAACCGTCAATGAATTTAGTTTTTGATCTTATTTATTTGAGGCGGATTTTATCGATAAATCTTATTTTCATTACGTTTCTTTCTATGGCTCTTTGATCTTTGATTTTTGCTAATTTATTTTTAGCTTCTGTTGTGTATGACCAAGTCTGGCAGCCGTACGTGAGTGTGGGGAGTAGGCAAGAGTCCGCTATTATGTTCTTCAACCATATAGGCAAAGTGCCTTTTAAAATTTCTTTCATGCTCTAGAATTTCTTCCAAGTTTTTGCAATCCTCCTTTCTATTTATTCAATTGCCATATAGTATGCTAATATCGTCAGCATTCTCCCCAATACAAATCTTCCAGATACCACTATCTGCGGGCTGTTATTAACTGTTCCGCTGCATATCTGTATATGCTACGAAATTTCATTTCATTACATACAATGAAAAAAAATGTTTATTTCTGAAGCCAAGATATTACAATACAATAAGGTTGAGGTTTTCTTTTAAGTATAAAATACTAGTGTTAGAGAACTTGTATGTTATAACATGTTTTATTAATTTTATAGGAAGTACGCAAAGTGAATCAGTTAGACCAATCCAGAGGCATCCTCAGTGTGCCCACTCAAGGCGGCACGGGTATTGTCATCCTCACTGGAACTGTCAAGAAGAAGGTCATAGAACAGAAAAACAAAGGTAGTTTTGCTACATGTTAAATATAACAAGGTTTCCGAAGTCCACAAGAAACCTTTAAAGTTTCGCTATGTCCATCTAGTCTGTCTGTACGCCCCTACCCAGAGCTCACAGACTATTTGACACATTGGCATTGTGAGGAAATTTGCACGATAATACGTAAAAATTAACTTACAGTGACTTACAAAGTTATGAAAAATCATTTAATAATGGTTGTAGGACTTGTAGGTGCTCCTTCCCTACATGTAAAGTAGGGTTGATTATAAGTAACAGCCTGATTTACAAACCCTATAAAAATCAAGAGATTCTAAATTATTTTATTATTGTGCAGACTAGATGATGTTGAATTCACTTCGGAACCCTTCACTGTGCGTGGTCTGACACGCTCTAGGTAAATTTATTTATTTATGCTTTTAGGCTAAAGAGAAACGACGCATTTTACAACACATCATACAGTCATCATACATAATGGAGATGACAGAAATAACACAACGCAGTTTCATTTCCCTTTTAACAGGCAAAACATATTATTTAAAGAAGCTTTATTGTAGCTTTAAAGTTCATTTTTTTATAAAATGTAACCAAGTAAATTTTGTCACTGGTCCTTTAGATGCAAGGATTCGTGTCTAAGAAAAGGTTCATTAATGTTTTCAAATACGGTCATGAATAAATATTTCCAATTACTACTGCTTAGTCAAGGATAAGTGATAAATGAACCCTGTTACTTCACTAAGCTACAGTACTTGGTGAGCGGACTGGTTTCCATAACTAGGCAGCTTTTGGGCCCTTTTTGCGTGAATAAACTATGGTAACAGTGAAATAGACATTGCATTGTGAGAATACTGAATATTTCATTTTCAAAACTTTCGCGAGTTGTACTATACATTTTGATAAACACGGGCTTTACCCACGTATTATTTAGTCGATAGAGACCGACACTGTTTTGATTCATCTAGAGAATCTTCATCAGGGTGAGTTTGATCCGCGGTCCGCTCGTTGCTGCTTCATGGTTTGCAGGCACACGCACGTGTCGGTGCCTCTATCGATAAAATAATACGTGAGTAAAGCCCGTGTTTATCAAAATACTGATTATTCATGACTCTAGTTATAATTTAACTCATTTAGCCGACTCTGTTGACATAGCATATTTTTGCAGGTGAGTTGATTGAACAAAATCAAGACGGCCTGGAGTATTCGTCCGAAGAAGAAACTGAAGATATAAAGGACCAGGCGGCAAATCTCGCTTCCAAACAAAGAAAGGATTTGGCTAAAGTGGATCACGCCAGTTTGATTTACCAGCCGTTTAGGAAAGCCTTTTATACAGAGGTACATGTTTTTGATGAAAAACCGAATTTTTGGGGTTCCAAAGTCCACAAAAAACCCATATAGTTTTGCTGTTTGTCTATCCGCTCCTGATCTTGTTGGTAGAGTATTAATTATATCGTGATGGTATTATGCACGGTAATACGTATACTGTACAAGGGTAGATATAAAAAAAAACATACAAAACTTTTTTTAACAGACTTCAAAAAAAGATTCTCAATTTTTATTTTATGTTTGTTACCTCATAAGTCGGTCATTTATGAACCGATTACAAAAATATTGCCAATTGATATACCTTCCTTCCGTCCCATAGATTTTTTTCAAAATCAGTTCTGTATTTTTTGGTATTTAAATCAAAATATCTTGAAAAAATATGTCATCATATTTTATTATTTTATGTAAATGAAGTCTGTTTTTTGGTTTTAAAATGCATTATACATTTTGATAAACACAGGCTTTACTCACGTATTACTTTGTCGATGGAGACACCGACACTGTTTCGATTCATCTAGAGAATCTTCATCAGGGTGAGTTTGATCCGCGGTCCGCTCGTTGTCGCTCGAGTTCACGGTTCGCACTGAACTGAACTGAAAATGCATTATTTAGGGGTTATCTCCTCTACATGTAAAGAGGGTTGTTTTTTTATTTTACTACCGGATCCCGGGGCTTATCGTTGTATAGGTCTTTCAAAGATATGAGGATGTTTCTAGAACAGTTTTCCGATACAGATATTTGTTTGATTAAGCTTTGAAGTGGTAGTTTGACCACGCGCTTGACCCATTTATTCTAACATTTGTCATTAAATTCTAGGTAAATGAATTAGCAAGAATGACGACAGAAGATGTGGAAGCATACAGAACTGAACTAGAAGGTATTCGTGTGAAAGGGAAGGGATGTCCGAAACCAATTCGCTCCTGGGCGCATTGCGGCATTAGTAAGAAAGAGATGGATATATTGAAGAAACTCAACTTTGAGAAACCAACACCGATACAGGCACAGGCTATACCTGCGATTATGTGTGGAAGGTAACTTAACTTCTAGATTGTTCCTTAACCACCTTCATCCATACTATTCATCCATCCTAATCATAGGTGACATTCAGAGAGTATAAAATATTTATATCTAAGAATTAAACTCTTAGTTTCATTCTTAGTACACAGTCCAATTCCAGAGTCTATGTGTACTCTGGCTGGAATTAGAGGACCTCAATTCCTCCAATTTCAGAGTACACATAGATTCTGGAATTGGAATGTGTACCTCTGGAACCTTCCTCTTAGAACCTCTGTGGCGCAGTAGCCTAAAGTCTGACTGAGACGCAGAAGGTTGCGGGTTCGATTCCCGCCTCGGGACAAATGTTTGTATGTTCTACAAGTATTTGTCTCGAGTCTGGGTATTTATATGTATGTATTTACAAAAAAATGTATTTTCTCTATTGTTCTTAACACGATATCGCGACTTCATTACTTGAGGAGTTAAGCCTGCCATTATTTCTACATTCGTACACATTCGAATCCAAATTCAAATCAAATAAATAAATAATGCTGGACATTTCACACTGCATCATCTTGCCTCAAACTAAACAGAGCTTGTGTCACAGGAAACACATGACTTATATTTTTTTTTTTGTAAATACATATATATTATACATAAAAACAACCAGACCCGAGACAAATACTTGCAGATCATACAAACATTTGTCCCGTGAATCGACCTGCAGCCCTCTGCGTCTCTGAAGTGTCTCTGTGTTTCTGTTTGTTTATTGTTTCGGCTAAACGGGCGGATGTTAGTAAAATGATAAATTCTTTACAGAGATCTTATTGGCATCGCCAAGACAGGTTCCGGTAAGACCCTAGCATTCATCTTGCCCATGTTCCGACATGTCTTGGATCAGCCTCCGTTAGAAGACACGGACGGACCAGTAGCACTTATCATGACCCCTACAAGGGAACTCTGTATGCAAATCGGAAAAGACATCAAGAAGTTCGCGAAGTCTCTCGGACTGAGAGTTGTGTGTGTTTATGGAGGCACTGGGATATCGGAACAGGTTTGTTAAAAAGATATTTCGACTGGCCTATCAGCTCAGTAGCTCTGCCTTCTACGCTGTAGATTGAAGGTTCGATTCCCTGCCAGGATAAACATTTGTGTGATGGACATAGGTGTTTGTTCTGTATCTGGGTGTTATAACATATCATAAGTATGTATTTAAAAATATATAAGTATTTTATCTGTCATCTGGTCACCATAATACAAGGTATGCTTTATTTGGGACTAGATGGTGTTGTGTGCATTGCCTACCTATTTTTATAAAGTATTTAAAGTTATTAAAAGATCTTTTTAACTAGAGATCAGGCAGGTAATGGAATTCTGATACTATCGAAACTGTAAAAAGGCTAGGGCTCTGTATGGTAAGAATCCTTGGCCTCTTTGATATATGTTGGTTGGTATTTGGTACGGTGACAAAATCAGAAGTCCAAAGTTCAGATGGTTATATTTATTGGACTTCACACAGGAATTGGTTATAAAAAGGCTTACTGCTGACATTTCTACAGTGGGAATTACGGTTGTGTTTTTCAGATAGCAGAATTAAAACGCGGTGCTGAAATGATTGTTTGTACGCCGGGCCGCATGATTGATATGTTGGCGGCGAACTCGGGTCGAGTGACGAACCTGCGTCGTGTCACCTACATCGTCTTAGATGAGGCTGATAGAATGTTCGACATGGGTTTTGAACCACAGGTAAACTATGAGAATTACTTACCATTTTTTAAAGTAAAGTAAATTTTATTGTGTGAAATACATGTTGTATGTGGTGGTATTTTATTGCGGTATTTTGGTATTGTAGTATATTTTATTAAGTGTTAAGACCAGACGAATTTCTTGCCGGATTCTTCTTGAACTGGGGTTAGAAGGAACCAGCACCTAGATTTACTAGCATGTAAGAAGACGATTCAAAGTGATCCTTGTGATTTTAGTGAATCAATAATGTTTTAATTGACATTGGTGGCAATTCGGTTGGTTCATTTACCTAAAATTAGAAATTGTCTAAAATATATTTATTTAGTCATAGCATTTGTAAAACCTATTCGGTTAGTACCATCTAACTAAATTAGGAACGCAATTAAGTTAGATAAAATTAAATTCGGATAGGTTGGTAGCAGCAGAATACCAAAGGTTAATTTGACAGTTCAAAACCTAATTTTAGCTAAAATTAGTGAGGTTGGTGCCAACAGAGGCCATTGTGCATTTAGTCAAGATACATACAATTTAAAATGTCATTATAAATTTAAAAAAATAAAATTAAAATATTATTATTTATAATCTACAACCGCGTTGATTGTAAAAATACTTATTTCAATTTATATGGAAATTGACAATTACAATGTTAATTTTAAATCTTTGTTTTGTAGGTGATGAAAATAATTGACAACGTGAGGCCTGACCGGCAGACCGTGATGTTCAGCGCAACCTTCCCGCGACAAATGGAGGCGCTGGCTAGAAGAATACTGCAGAAACCTATTGAAATTCAGGTGACTATCCCATTTTGTGACTATGTACTCTATTGTATTAGGTCTAACCTGTAATGATAGATGTAATAGTTTTTTAAACTTATGCGATCAGAACACATTATTATAAATACTTACGGGTATTTATCGCGTTTATTTACCTATTTTTCCCGACGTTTCGACAGAGTGTAAACCTGTCGAAACGTCGGGAAAAATAGGTAAATAAACGCGATAAATACCCGTAAGTATTTATAATGATAGATGTAATGTTTGAAATGAATAAATAAAATAAATAAATTTTTATGCATGTATTTTTGCATAAGACATAAATATTAAAACTGCTAACCAAATAAAATAAAACTATTTGATAAACACATTTATACGAGTTTAGAGTATGGACATATTCAAGAAAAACACTTATAATGTTGGACATTTCGCACAGCATCATTTAGCCCCAAAGTAAGCGTTTGTATTATGGGAACCACATGACTGATATGCTACTTATATATATTTTTTTGTTATTAAGTACATGAAAAACCAAAAAACACTAAAATAAAACGTATTTTCTCATACATGTATAGCGTACCAACCCTGTACCAACTCAGTCTGTTTGCCACAAAGGCATTGTCTCAACTTTATGCTTTGCATAATGTTCTCCTTATTTTTTTAAATATTTTTTTTCAGCCCACATACATTATATTAACATAATACAATATTATTAGTGACAAAATGATACTCTTCTGAAGTGAGTATCATTTGTATCATCACTCTACTACTCTGAATTAAAGACTTATTATTATTATAAGAAATGAAATTGAATAAATTTATGTTGACACACACACACAGATACAAGTAACATAGTGACATAGCAGGATAAATAGCAGTAGGATAAACACATAAATTTTTAACTAATTAATATTAAACCTTTTTTAAAGAATATGAATTTAAACGAATAGTATTCTAATGTGTCTATGTTTGTTTAGTACTTTTTCATGGCTAAACTACTGAACGGATCTTAAAGAAAATTTAGACGACCTCTGTGTCGCAGTTTGCTTAGGCCCGGCCGAGAAGCAGATGGTTGCGGGTTCGATTCCCGCCGCGTCAATAATGTTTGTATGATCTGCAGATATTTGTCTCGGGTCTGGGTGTTTCTATGTATAATATGTATGCATGTATTTCAAAAAGTTTATAAGTAGTATATCAGTCATGTGATACCCATAACACAAGCTCTGCTTTCTTCGGGACCAGATGATGTTGTGTGAAATGTTCGGCATTATTATTATTATTATTAGTATGGGGTTAGGTTGTATCTTTAGGAAGGACATAGGCTACTATTTATCTACGTACCTCGCGGCCAAAGCCGCTGGCAGAAGCTGGTATAAATATATTTTTAAATGAACTAGGTTGGCGGTCGCAGTGTGGTCTGCAAAGAAGTAGAACAACACGTAGCTGTTCTAGAAGATGACGCTAAGTTCTTCAAACTGCTCGAACTCCTCGGCCTCTACAGCCAGATGGGATCCATCATTGTCTTTGTGGACAAACAGGAGAATGCAGACAGTCTTCTAAAGGATCTCATGAAGGCGTCCTACCAGTGCATGAGCTTACATGGAGGTGTGTGGAATATAATTACAATTATCTGGATGCTGGTGTAAAGATAGTATGACGTTTATCTCACGTATGATGATATCTCACACAGATGGGTGAGAAATTAATCTCCTTTTCATTAACCTGGTGGTCTTTAAAAGAGTGTTCGATTAAGTTACGGGATTACCGTTAAGGGACAAATGTTTGTGCGAACTGCAAAGCAGCGCGGTGCGAATTTATAGAACTTAGCTTACATTACTATGATGAAAGCTTGACGCCTCGGCGACATTCGTGTTTCCGAACTTGTACGATTATGCAACCAATGTCAAGCCGTTCATGGTGTTTTGATGGCTTGTCACTTGCAGCCTGGTAGCACGTGCGGTTCCAGTATTTGGAAGTATATAGAGTTATTAACACCCCCAGTTATCACAATTCATAGCAGTAGGTATTTTTTTGAATCTTATCATTCCATGTTTTATGTGAATTTGCAGTTGTTGATTTTGTTTTCGGAATGGTTTCCAAATTAAAAGAAGAAAGCGTATAAGTCAGACTCCTAGAACTTATAATACACAACGTATATCATTATTATTGATTGCTAGCCCCAATGAATGATATACGATGTATAAGCGTTAAAAAACGGAAAATGTATATATTAATAAAGTTAAAGACCGCGTTGTCAAGGCTACTAGCATATCTAGATGATTTATGTAAAGATTATTAAAATAAAAAGACAAGGATGGTATAGCTCCGCGTTTAATTCGTCAAATAAAGCAAGGGCATAACAAACATATGGACTGACACTCAGTTTTGATTACAGCGTGATAAGAAACATGGTAAATATTTTTTAGGGAATCCAAGAAATTTCAATTTGTGAATTTAGGAAGTTCCTAGGTAAAGTTGTTAAAAATAAATTAGTTGACGCGATTGGGTTTTGAGGTTTTGCTGTTTTTATTTAAATTTTTCGAACTACATATTATAATAATATCACGATAACCCAAAAAAAAAATATATACCTAATTGTTGTAACTACTCTAGATAAATATCACTATCGGGCGTAAATTTTTCCGATGATAGTCTGAATTTGGTAGGGCGCCAAGCTTTAATATTTAACTAGACATGAGCCCTGATTTCTTGAAATGTAATTAATTATGCGTCCAGATACCGTGAGTGTTGTGTGTCGTAATCGTGATCGAGTTGTTAGTGACAGTGAAACCGGTAGTAGGGGTAATGTTCGCAGTAAAAGACTGAGAAAGAGGGTAGACCGTTTTGTCTGCCAATAACATCCACCCGCAAAAACTTCAGTTTATCTCGTGATCATGGCGCATGCAACTGTGCCGAAATATCGAGAAGCAGAGAAACTCATATATCATGGTAAATATCCCGTTTTGAGTGAAAATTATGTGCAAAACCATGATAGTTTTAAAAGTTATAATGTAATTAATATTTGAAAATGACAACGAACAAGAGTATTAACTAAACATTAGCCTCTTAACTTAAAAAAGTCTGTCAACTTCTGTCAAAAGTTAATGACAAATAGTGACAGGGTGAATCTTAAACAGTGCTTAGACAGTGTTCAAGTTGAGAGACCGATAGAATTTCAATACTACAACACTTATATTTACACATATTTTTTTCATTTTCTTCATACAATACTCTACAATAGAAACATGTTGCGTGTGGATTCAATGTCAAAATATAATTATTTAATTGGGCATTACGTATATCAAAGATTCAACCAGTTGCAGAAAATACTCATAATTTTCTTTTGCAGGTTGGCTCTTCGCACGATAATGTAGTCTTAAAATCTCCAATCAGGAACATTTCAGAAAAGTATTGCATGAACATTATTGTGTATTTAAATTAAAAAATCAAGTCTACTAATCAAACATTTTCCTTTCAGCTTCCAATCGAAGAGCGACGGTGCATCGAATACTTATTTTTATTTATTGCCATATGTAAGCGTATCGTCATTTAATTTATCTATTAAGGCGACTCCCTGATAAAATCATTCACGGCGCGATTTTTTTATCAAAAGACATTCAAATAATGAAATCAGAAAAAAGTTTAACGGGTAATATTTTAAAGAGCTTACTTACCGCCTATAAGTGTAAGGTGCAAATTAAAAAGACGTAACTTTAGGAGAAGACGATAATTATTGAATTGAATTGAATTAAATTGAATTGAATTATTGAATATTTTAGACATTATTTCATAATTAAATTATAAAACGAACGGTTAATTTAAAAACCGTTTTAATCGAGGAAGTAGGCGGCAAAATATAAAAAATACATCTCATATTTATTTTACAACTAGGTATTATTATTATTATATATTATTCTTTCAATTAACGAGTCACTAAATAGCAGTAAAAAGATTAGTTTTTTCCCGACAAAAGTAATTGGGCAGAGTCTTAAGGTCGGCAGCAAACGTACGTTAACCGAGTACAATACCCCGATGTGGTTATAATATCCGAATACCCGAAGCCTTTATTTCCGAATAAAAAATTACTTCGCAAAACTCACGTCATACGCCAAAAACTTAATGTTATTTTTATAGCTTTTTCAAAATAAAAAATAAACATTTTAGTTATTTTTCTCGTTTTCAATCCCCAGTTGAGTATATCAGAAGAATTGAAAACATTATTTTTATTGATAGAAAACATTGTCACAGCAATATAGCCTCATAAAGCAATATTATACAACAAAGTAGCATCGAAAAACAATGTCTTAGGCGTTACTATAAAAATCCTGTTTTATAAGACGATATTGATATTGATGAAAATTATATGAAATTAAAAGAAATATGCTCTCTCCTCAGATCTTTATATTTAATTGGATATGTTTGAGATTATCTAAATAGTCGGAAGAGTTTCAATCAATATTTTCAACCAACGAAATAATTTTATTTATGTTTTTATAAACGCGTTATTATTTCATATGAATATACTGTTTTATTTGTCGATTGTTATTCGTATTACTATATATAGATGAAAATTATTAGAGTGACATAATTTACTTGTTAATTTACCGATTGAAAACGGTTGAAATGACTTTGAAGTTTATATCAGTTTGTAAAATACTAGCTGTTGCTTGCGACTTCGTCCGCACTTCGTAAAAAATATATACATTTTTTTAATAAAAAGTATCCTATGTTACTTCTAATACCTCCAAGAATATATGTATAAAGTTTCATGATGATCGGTTAAGTAGTTTTCGCGTGAAAGCGTAACAAACAAACTTACATTCACATTTATATTATTAAGTAAGGTAAATACTAATATTATATAATATTACAATAATATTATATTCTTTCACCTTTAGATAGCTACATACTATCTATATTAGTATACTATATTATTCCAGAGTAACAGGAGCTATATTGTAATTTATAAAGATATTTTAATATAAAATATATTAAGGCGAAGTGCAATTCGCGGGGACAGCTGGTATTTAATATATAAGACCTTATTTCATAATTAAACGTTTTAATTTTATTTACAGAAATAATTACAGAAATGTACAGAATAATATACATAATAATTTAACCATAGACTAAACGATAACTTTAAAAACCAAATTAAAACGAAAAAGTTGCTGGCATACATTTTTATTTATACATATTTTTATATCATTATACCTTCAAGTGACAATAGTGACCTAATTAGTGACAAAAAAGACTAATTATTCCATATAAAAACTTTTTACCTTCTAAATATAAACATAACACAAATTAATATTTAATATAATACATAAAATATATATTAACATGGCAATGCGCTTACATATGACCCAAAACAAAAGTGTCTAATGAAGATCGTGTTAACACTGACCTGTTACAGGTATTGATCAATTCGACAGGGACTCTACCATCACTGACTTCAAGAGCGGCAAGGTTCGTCTGCTGGTCGCGACAAGTGTGGCAGCCCGCGGGCTCGATGTCAAACAGTTGGTTCTCGTCGTGAACTACGACTGTCCGAATCATTATGAAGACTATGTGCATAGGTTTGTGATTCTTGTCAAAATAATTACTATTTAAAGAATTTGAAATAAAAATTACTTATTGACTGACTGACTGACAATTTACACGGCTTATACATCCTAGAAACCAAAGAAATAAATAATGCTGGACATTTCACTCAGGATCATCTAGCCCCAAAGTAAGCAGAGCTTGTGTTATGGGTACTACATGACTGATTTACTACTATAGATAAATCTATTACAAAACATTAAACTGCTTGTTGCTTCGCCGATCGTTGTACTGAGTAAACTCAGTACAGTACTCTGTATAACGATCAACGATCAACGAAGCAACAAGTCTGCAGAGCATAGTGTTTTTTCGTCTAAGTCGGGTGTTCCTTAAGAATGCCTCGTGGAGAAGCGGAACCCGTGTCGAATTCATTTTGAGGAAGGAATATATTGGCGGAACAGTATTATCCATTTGTTTAATGTTTTGATATATTACTGAACTACTTTTTTTGGTTGATTTTTAGATTCCAATAGATTTTTATTCCGAACATAATAAGTTGTACAGATTACAATAGAACAAAAGAACCAACCTGCAGGCCCTGCGACACAGAAGTCGTCATTTTTTGAATTTATTGAGACCTGGTTATAATTACCCACAGATGCGGTCGCACCGGTCGAGCAGGTAACAAAGGATTCGCCTGGACGTTTCTTACTCCGGAACAAGGGCGTTACGCCGGTGATGTACTAAGGGCATTCGAATTAGCCGGCACTAACCCACCTCCCGATCTGCGCAGGCTGTGGGAAACGTACAAGGAAGCGCAGGAAAAGGACGGAAAGAAGGTTCATACAGGCGGTGGATTCAGTGGCAAAGGTAAGGATATGAAACCGTAGTATTCAGTGAGAAGGTGACCCCTTGGCGATGCTGCTTTCATAGTACATCCTTAATAATATTATAAACATTTAGCACGCCCATACACACGTGATCAAATCGAACAAGATCAAGGTTTTACGACAGATTTAAAGTCATGTGTCAAGTGTTATCTGAATCAGTTGAGCTATTTTTAGATTTGAACGGTTCTTAAATAGGTCAACTGTTTAACATGTACTGTTTATATTATTAAAAAAGTATTACGATTACGATTAGCCCATTGTGTCCCACTGCTGGGCAAAGGCCTCTCCTTGATCTCTCAAGTCATTTCGGTTTTGAGCTGTTCGGACCCAAGCTCTGTCGAAGGTGTCGAGATCATCTCGCCATCTCTTTTTGGGTCTACCACGGCGCCGTCTCGCTGTCTCAGGGCTCCTAAAAAAGTATTAAGCCAATAAAAATCGCCAAAGTTTTAAAAGCTATATTTAAATGGCCATTATGGTGATCATACAATCACGTCTTCTAGGATTCAAGTTCGACGAATCAGAAGCTCAGGCAGCGACTGACAAGAAGAAATACCAGAAAGCAGCGCTCGGTCTTCAAGACTCTGATGACGAGGATGTTGAGGGGGATTTGGATCAGCAAATTGAAACTATGTTCGCTGCCAAGAAGATTGTCAAGGAAATTAAGGTAAGGGAAAATGTTCCTCTTTTCAATGGAAAAGCTTTAAAGTGAGATGAATATATTACACAGATGACGGCATCATTTGATTCGTAAACGGTACGTTTCGGGTGAGATGATGACGCCATCTGAGTGAGATGAACATCTCATATATCATGGTAATGCATAAACTCACTGCGCTATGCGAGTTATAATACCGATAAGGATCACGGATACCATCGTATCGCAAGCGCGGCAAACGATACGATTCTAGTTTCTTGCCAGATTCTTTTCGGTCTTTCGGACTCATTAAGCAAGATATAAATGCAGCTAAGGCATTTAAAACTTTTTTTACTGACGTTCAGTCTCTATTACAGTCCTCAAACTCTTCTCATGAGAGATCTTCAATCGCAGATTCATTGTTACCTGAATGTACTTACCCAATTCCACTTTGAATATCATACGCGGACAATAACAACATGAAAAATTATAAAGGCATTAAAACTGATTTATGTAAAAAAGACCACTGATCTCTGGGGCATTTCTGTCAGCGTTATAAAATCTATAATTAGCATTGTTGCACAAGACTTAGCTATCAAATTTAATTAATGTATTGAATGTAGGAATATTTCCTGATTTAATAAAACTTAGCAAGAACAACTCTATTCAAATCAGTCAAAGTAGTTCAAAGTAGTCATTCTGATCCGAAAAACTTTCGACGTGTATCAGTGTTACATATAATTTGAAAAACATAAACTAAACCAGTTAAAGGACATTTTGATAATACTAGATTCGGATAACAATTCGGATGTTCAAAGGGATTCTCAACTACAGATGCCGGTATTGAGTTGATATCACATATTTTTGATATCAGGGAGAAATCGCGCGATGCCTTTGATATTTTTTGTGATCAGTCTAAAAAATTTGATTGCGTTCACCATGAAATCAGGAAACTACATGACTATGTTAGGAGAGTTGCACTTAACCTTCTTACATCCTACTACTAAACCGAATATAACCACAAGGCTCAATACTCGGACCACTCATGTTTTAAATATTTTATAAATGATTTGTTTATATATATATATATATATATATATATTATTATTATTTTTCTTTCTTCCCTCTTTATCTGCTATCGGCTCGTCAGCCATGATCAGATGTGTTCTGGGAGGAGGAGATTTAGGAGCAGTTCCATTGAGTTGCCCTTCCATTGAGTTGCCCTAATTACTGTTGATGAACTTCTTAGTTCCTTTGGTCAAGCGAGAGGATATCCCATTTCTTAAGGCGTTTTATTGTGCTTTGGTCGTTCAGTAAATTTTTAGCCAAAACGTTAGTGTGCTTATTGAGTCTTTCCTTATATTTTGTGCAGTAGTTGTTAACTTCTTCTTTGACTGTTGGCATCTCTAGGTACTCGTGGCTTTCCAACATTTGTTTATATATGTGAAGCATTATCACGAGAGTGTACTTTTACTTATTGTGATTGTACTTATTACTAAACGAAAAGAAAACGAAATGCATTGATATTATACTGCTCATTGACTCAGCTCTGCGGCATGCGGAGAAATTACCGATCCGTCACATTAACGACGCAGACACCGCTAGACTTGTTTACTTCAGCTACTTTCATAGCATTATGTCTTACGGCATTATGTTGTGGGGAAGTGGCATATGAACAACATTTATTTATTTATGTCTTCTTACTCGTAAAAAATTATGGCATCATTAATTACGAGTACAAAATATTGTAGACGATGACTCTCCGTGCAATTTATACATGGGTCCTAGAGAATATTATTACAGTGCTTAATCAGTATAAAAAATACAATGAATGTACACAAAAATGATAATTTGATGATGAAAAAATGTGATAATCACAATCACTAGAAATAAAGATAAACTCGCTGTTCCTACAGTTAGGTTCACCGGACGAGTTGAGTATCTTGCCGGACTCTTAAAATGGGTATAGGAAGAACAAGCACCTAGATTTACCTACTATATAAGATGACGACTCAAAATGGTCCTCTATTTTTCTCTTTTTTATCTTAGAATTAAACATTTTTGTATTTGTATTAGCCTGGAGCCGGTGCGCCGGGTATGCCAGCGACGCCGGCTGCTGCCTCGGCTGCTACAGATGCCAAGTTGGATCTGGCACGACGCCTGGCCTCCAGGATCAACCTCGCCAAAGGACTTGGCGCTGAACAGAAGGGTGCCACACAACAAGCTGCCGAAGCCATCCTCAAGGGGAATCCTAATGCCCATACACTTATCACGGTAAATATATGGAACGGTAAAATAGGTTAGAGCTTTTTAAGCTAGGATAAAATGTTGGCCTATCGAAAAAGTGTTGAACAAGAAAACTTCGAGCATACCATATGTCCAACTATTGTAATTATGTAACTATAACTTCTTTTTTACATTAAAAAAAATGATAGAAATGCCAACCAAAATCAGACCATGTTATCCATACCATTATATTAATCATTATCCAAATCATTTCGTATTCAAAACTGTTTCAATACCTGTTGATTACTTTGAATTATTCAAATTGGACACTCCATTTAAAAGATATTACGAATTTAAAAATGTCAATTCAAAAATGTTTAAAAAATAAATGTCCATTCGTGCGAATTCGTGCGAAGCCGGGACGGGCCGCAAATCAGATATATCATCTCTATTCTTTGACATAAGAATGGCAAGGATAGAACATACTTAAAGGCAAGCTAATTATGTAATTATGGAATAGAAGGTCAGCGTTTATTTAGACGGCAATGATTTTAAATGAATCTTCCTTTGTAAAGGCGTAGGTACTTTCTAAACTCATTTGGTTATGAATGAAATTCATCCGTCGTCCGAAAGCCTCTGATGTGGTTTGACGAATATTAAAGAATATTAAAAACGAATAATATTAATCAAATTCAAATGCCATCTTCTAAATGATTACCGCACTGAATAATGCTTAACTAGCTTCTGTATTAAAAAAGTGTAATAGGAAGTTTTCGTGTATTTGCACCATTAAATATCTACATTATGGTAACTCTATTTCGATATCCATTGCAGGCTAAGACCGTAGCAGAACAGCTAGCTGCCAAACTGAACACGCGACTGAACTACCAACCACGCGATGAATCCGCAAACGAACCTGCAGAAGAAGTATTCAGAAAATACGAGACTGAGCTCGAGATTAATGACTTCCCGCAACAGGCGAGATGGAGGGTCACTAGCAAGGTAATTTCAACCTTATTTCCAAATTACGATAATCTGTTTTCATATTCAATATTCAAGGGAATATCTACTCTAAAGTTGTTTGTGACCTGAAGAAAGGTTGTTATGAACGCATTGCAATAACAACTTTATATTGTTGATATATGAGTCATTGTTGCATGATTAAGTATCAGACAATAAAGGAATTGCACTAAATGAGGTGATACTGATAAGTCAACGTATAGGAATGAGTAAACATGTTTTTTTGAACTAGATAAAATATATGTGTTATATGATATAACTTTTGAAACTATCGTGGTTTGGACACAATATTCACTCGAAACTGGATATTTACCATGATATGCGAGATTTCTGCTTCCTGATATTTCGGCACAGTTGCATGCGCCATGATCACGAGATAAACTGAAGTCTTTGCGGATGTTGTTTCTCAGTCTTTTAATATTCGCAGTAAAAGACTGAGGAAGAAGGTAGACCATTTTGTCTGCCAATAACGTCCATCAAAGTCCAAAAGAAAATACTTCACTTTATCTCGTGATCATGGCGCATGCGACTGTGCCGAAATATCGGGAAGCAGAAAAACTCATATACCATGGTAAATATCCCGTTTTGAGTAAAAGTTTAATATGGTTCTGCAATGTTCACAAATGTTTCGTAAGATTGCACAAGAGATAAATGAGACAATTCTAGGTCATTATTAATTATATTGAGCAATATTATTTGACAGTGAATCAGTTTGACCTTACTGGACTAATCCTGTCTACACGAGTTGTATTTACTACTTTAAACTGACAATGGTGGCAATTCGGTTGGTTCATTTCAAATTAGGAATTGTCTAAAATATATTTTAGTTAGTCATAGCATTTGCAAAACCTATTCGGTTAGTACCATCTAACTAAATTAGAAACGCTTAATTTAATTAGATAAAATTACATTAGGATATGTTGGTAACAGCAGAATACCAAAGTTTCATTTGACAGTTCTAAACCTAATTTTAGCTAAAATTAGTTAGGTTGGTGACAAAAAGAGCAAGACACTCTTGTTAGAGTGAGATAGATTTATTTTGTTATATTTCAACACCCTCCCAGGATAAACATTTGTGTGATGAACGTAGATGTTTGTTCTGTGTCTGGGTGTTATAACTATGTATTTAAAAATAAATTAAGTATTCTATCAGTCATCTGGTCACCATAATACAAGTTATGCTTAGTTTTGGGCTGTGTGTGTATATGCCACCAATATTTATTTATTTATATTTAAACAGACTGAGGGATAGTTTTTTCTTTTGTGTACTCGTAAATGGGTAAATTGTTTTTCCATAATAATAATACAATGCACACATCACCATCTAGCCCTGAAGTAAACATAGCTTACTTTATAGTGACAAGATGACTGATAGAATACTTATATTTTTGTAAATACATACTTATGATACCTTATAACATCCAGACACAGAACAAACACCTATGTTCATCACACAAATGTTTGTTCTGGGAGGGAATCGAACCCTCGATCTACAGCGCATTAGACTAAGCAATTGAGCTGACAGGCCAGTCATTGTGGGTTAAGTATTGCCCTCACTCGCATAATATTCAAATATTAGTATAGCACTAACTATCATAGAGTCTGTTATAGATGTTTAGACATCCTGGAAGAACTAATGTTATAATAACATTCGTTTCCGAAACAGGATATACCTATATTTTTAAAATATAAAAGTAATATTTAAAAAAAAAAAAACATTATAAATTATGATATAAAAATAACATTTCTCAGAAGAGATTCCGAGATGTTTTTAACCTCTGGCTAATTAGACCGATCAACCTTATTGTCCTATTTATTTTCTCTCTGACCTGTCGATAACCCTTACATTTACCCTATATTTGTCGGGCTGCGTGTGCGGAGACACAGTGCATGTAGTGACATCAATCTGTGCAGTTATTCTATACAACCATGTTGCTTAAACTTGTATTTCTCGGCGCTTTCGTGTTACTCTGCATCAAAATGCTGAGACGACAGCGGTGCCACCATCATTGCGTATAGGATATTACAGGTAATCGTTTTGTAAACCCTTGATAGGTTAGAAGTTATGACGCAATGTGCAGATTTCATTTTGAACTTTGTAACATCTGGATTAGCTCTTAGATTTATCTTTTAATGTTGAATCATATCTAAGTCACAACATAACATACTTGTAACATTGTAATCAGTGATTGATAGTGTTTATTTTTAAATAGGGTCTTTATTTACTATGACAAAGTAAGAGCGACGCAAATACAAAATGGCGCACGACTTATTTTGTAAGGTGGATTTTACAGTCACGATGTCTGTCTCGGTTACACTGTCTCGTTTTTCCTGCAGTTCAATTCAATTAATTTAATTTATTCAAAAAATAATAAACATTGTATTTGAATATATAAAATTAGCTTAATATTACACATTATTAATAAAATATATAATAGAAATCAAACAAAGTGAATGTTGTCTGGACGGTAAGCCTGACTGGATTATCTGGAACTGGAGCTACGTAAACACAATCCACGTTAATATCAAGCCTATCTCATAATCACACATTATAAAATATGGCATTAAAATATTGCCATCTTTATACATTGACATTAATATGACCTGTAGGGCGATTATGGAACTCTTGATACAATCAATGTCTATCAGTTTCGATTAGCAATAGGCATTATTTCAATCAATCATCTACGATGTATTTAAATGCTTAGTACGCTAAACACGGTTCCTACCACAATCGTACTTTGTAAATTGGTCGAGTTATAGTTTGACACCAACTTCACATTGTTACTAGCGATAGAAGCCGATAGAAATCGCAGCGATCCGTAATACCAATTCATCAATAGTAACTGAAAGCTATTAGTATCAATGTTTTGATACTATCAAAATTCCATAATCGCCCCACAGGACAGATCACACTAACGTCACACTAGCCAATAATATATGAGAAATATCGAATGTGAGCATGTGTTAAATATAAAATTTCTCAATTTCTGTCAAAAGTTAATTACTGTTTATAATAGTGACATCCCTTTTTAAGACATGACAAACTAGCTGCTGCCCCCGGCTTCGCACGCGTGGTACCTACCTAAAAAGTAGCCTATGTCCTTCTCCAAGGTCCCATATATCTCTATACCAAAATTCATCAAAATCGGCTCAACGGTTTAGGCTTGAAAACGTGACAGACAGACAGATAGAGTTACTTTGGCATTTATAATATTAGTAGGGATAGTGACAGGGCGAATTTTAGGCAGTGTTCGAGTTGAGAGACCTTTATGAGTGGGGGAATAATGTTGAGAAACGCTTTTGACTATCGCCTATTTTTGTCAAATCTATACTAACAAGCGACTTAACTAACCATTAATAACTCTTGAGTAGGGCTATACGATATCGTCAAAAAGATCTAAGTATATTAGAGGAGGCTTTACGCCAGTGACTGATATAAGAAGTAATAGGTTAACGTGGTATGGGCATGTTATTAGGAGGTATGAATCGCATGTGACGAGAAGAGTGTTTGATATGAATGTGGATGGACACAACAGTAGAGATAGGTTTATGAAAAGATGGATGAATATACAATGGAAGGAGACTTTGTGCCGACTCCAATTAGCGTGGACTAAAGGCAGGGAGATGATAACGAAAACGAACCTAGAGATAAGCATGTTTTAAAATATATATAAGTATTCTATCAGTCATCAGTCATTTTGTCACCATAATACAAGCTATGCTTAATTTGGGGCTAGATGGTGTTGTGTGCACTTACTTATCTGGAGAGGTCTTTCATGTTTAAAGATAACAATCGCGAGGATGTCTTTAATATTATCTATAAATGTGTCTTGTTGTATTTTTTACAGGAGGCGCTAGCACTGATAAGCGAGTATTCGGAAGCCGGCATCACAGTTCGTGGTACTTACGTCCCACCTGGCAAAACCCCGCCAGAAGGCGAGCGCAAACTATACCTAGCTATAGAAAGCTCTCAAGAACTCGCAGTCGCGAAGGCGAAGTCCGAAATCACGCGTCTCATCAAGGAAGAACTCCTGAAGTTGCAAACCTCCTCCCACCATATGGTCAACAAAGCTAGATATAAAGTTTTGTAAATTATGTTTCAAATATACTGGCGCTAGGAAGATGTTGTTTTATTTTGTAGGAACGTATTATTGGTTTATGAACATATGAACCTAGGGACGAAAACATTAATAACATGGGTTTCTGTCATATGAAAGTTTCTCATAAAGAGTAGGTATTACTTTATATAATTTACAACATTTAATTTTGTAAGTGACCAGGTGTAGTTTAATCTCTACTACAAAATTATTCTGGTTGTTTTTCTATGTATAATATGTAAGAATTTACAAAAAAAATGGTATACAAATAGTATATCTATAAATAGTATATATATAAATAGGATGATAGATGACGCTGTGTTAAACGTCCAGCATTTTTTATTTATTATTATAATATTTAGTAAGAGAACTTGCTCGCTTTGTATTGTAAGCAAAACAGATTAACGATTAGGCACTAATGCTTAGAGCGGATAATATGAGATATTCGCCTCTAGTGTTAATTGTACTTATTTCTCCGACACAGAAATAAGTACAATTAGTACATACAAAAAACTCACGTGGATGAATGTAGACGAGGCAGCAAAACTCAGCTCAGCCGGGCTAACATGGTAGCCGCGAGAAGGGTGTATCTACAGAGAAACGTCAAAATTGACATTCACTGATAAATGTCTCAACTTCTGTCAAAAGATAATCACTGTTTAAAATAGTGTCATACATAGGTATGACCCTATTTTAAAATAGTGTCATACATAGGTATGACACTATTTTAAACTACTATTTACTATTTTACTATTTGGCACTATCTTACATATAGATGTAAGATAGTGCCAAATAGTGACAGGGCGAATCTTAAGCAGGGTTAGACAGTGTTCAAGTTCAGAGGCGTTTATAAGTAAGGCCGATAAAGTTTAGGCTAAATGTCAGTTTCTCTACTCTGCAGATAAGAAATCGTTTGTAGCGGCCATCGAAGTCGCAGTCGCGGCTGCTAAGGATGACAAGGATAATCAGACTAGGACCTGGAATAGGCAGATCTAGATTATCCTTGACATCCTTGCGGCAGGTGTCAGGTGCAAACATATTGAACTGTCATGATGTGGTTCCCTATAATTACGGGAACGTTGTAAGTTTCTTACTCATTGATTCTATTTTTAATTAGTGAATAAAATAAATAAACCTACCCAATCTATGGACCCTGCACTTCAATCAAACAAAGTACAATACAAATAAACATAGGTACCTTCGAATAAAAACAGTCACCGAGAAGCGATTTGACTAAAAAAATATTAGGTAGCATACAGCGACTGCTTAGGGCTTTCTACCGGCAAACCATTCTTTACATGCAGAGTTTGAATTAACCTAGGTTCAGGGTGGGTACCTAGAAGCTATAAACGGTAAATAAAACGTTTACCATAAATAATTATATTCTTTTTCTGGCCATAACTTAAAAAATACATAACACTGCATCTGTTAGGTCGATAGTTTTAAAGAAATCGCATAGTTCTGGCATTTTTAAGACGAAATAACCATCGCCGAAACTACAAAGACGATTCTTGAAACTCACATGCCAAGAAATTAAGTGAAAGGTCCTTTCTGAAGTCTGAAACTCACGTGCCTGAAATTACGTGGAAATAACTTTTCTGAAGATACTGTCACGTATACTTAGTTAACGTTACAGGTCAAATGGTAGAACCCTTGTTTAGACGTGCATGATTGTCCAGTATGGTACCCTGGTTACTTAGATTTATTTATGTACTTATCCAGTTGGTACCTAGGTGTACCGTCGTAGGTATTTGAGTAGGTTATTTACTTATCAACATAATGCTCGTATACCAATATTTTGCTACAGTTTCGTGGTCATAGAAGAAGAGGTAGGAAGTAACAGCACTCGTCAAAATCACCGACGAAATACGAACAGGTATGGAAAACGGACAACTTACTATTCTGACGTTACTTGATTTCAGTAATGCGTTCAACACTGACTTCGACTTCGATATCCTACTGGGTTTGCTACGCTCAATTTACATATCACCATCGGTGACTGACTGGTTTCGCAGTTACTTGCTAGGGCATCGGCAGCGGGTACGTGTTGACGTTACTTATTCGTCTTGGTGCTATACGACTGCCGGTGGTGGCGTACCACAAGGTGGCGTTTTATCACCGCTTTTATTTGCACTCTTTATAAACTCTATCTCCTATCAACTAATTTCATCTTACCATCTTTATGCAGACGATCTTCAAATTTATACACAAGCTTCTCACTTAATGATTTACCACAAGCTATTGCCAATGTGACCTCTGTGGCGCAGTGGGCTCAGGTCCGGCTGAGACGCAAAAGGTTGCGGGTTCGATTCCCGCCACGGGACAAATGTTTGTATGACCTGCAAGTATTTGTCTCGGGTCTGGATGTTTCTATGTATAATATGTAAGTATTAAAAAAAAAAGTATATAAGTAGTATATAAGTCATGTGGTACCCATAACACAAGCTCTGCTTACTTTGGGTCCAGATGATGCTGTGTGAAATGTCCGGTATAATTATTATTATTATTAATGTCAATAATAACCTGTCTCGCACCAGTAACTGGAGTAAAGCCTACGGTCTACAAGTGAATCCTACCAAGACTCAAGTTATAATAATAGGAAGTTCTCGAACAATTACAAAAATTGATTGCTCAATACTGCCTCTCGTTACTTTAAATAATGTAAATATTCCATACTCCGAAACAGTGAAAAATCTAGGTGTGCTAATGGATAGTTGTTTGTCGTGGGGCCCACAATTTGAACTGGTGAGCCGAAATCTGTTTGCTTCCACTGGTTCGCTTAGGAGGTTGCGTAATTTTCTCCCCACAGCTACTAAAATTGCACTTGCACAATCTCTCCTTTCAATATTAGATTACGCTGACTCATGTTATCTCGACCTCACAAAGGACCAGCTCAACAAACTTGAGCGTCTTCAAAACTATGGTATTAGGTTTATTTACGGACTCCGTAAATATGACCACGTATCTGAGTTTCGAGAGAAACTGAAGTGGCTCCCTATCCGCCTTCGCCGGAATACCTACTCACATTCTTTCCCTCCTGTTCAATATTCTCTACAATCCTTCAACTCCCTATTACCTGAGGGAACGCTTCGAGTATCTCCATTGTGAGAGTTCTTGAACTCTTAGGTCCTCTGAAAACCTCCTCCTTTAAACCCCCTTCATTAGTGTTCAAAGCTAGGATCAAAGAATGGTTTCTCTGTTAATCGTCATGAATCATCAATATGTTGTTTTTGTAAAATTATGTTTATTTTTCCTTGTATTATTTTATAACTATTTATTTAAATTTGTGTTAGGTATTTGTGTATATCGTTTATGTAAATATATATAAATATCAATAATATTGCGTAAGTTTATTTCGTTTATTTGCTTTGTATAAGTAGGTACGTTATAGTTCATAATTTAGTGCACCCCGACTAATCTTCCAAATAACTTAAGCTTCTCTCCAAAGGTTGTCTGGAAGAAATCACTTCTTTATCGATAAGACCGCCCCTTGTACATAATTTTTCGTAAATAAATTTAGTTATAAAATTGTTATATTTAGTTTTAAGGTACAATAAAGAATTTGCATTCATTCATTCATTCAAGAAGAAGTTTAAGAGATCGCAATATTTCGCCACATAGTCAGATCTGTGTTTTGCTTCGGGTCTGGGTGCTATGACTCTACGCCATGGCATTCGTAATTTGGTTTTATCCTGAATGTTATTCATTATGTATGCCAGAACAAATCACGAATGAATAAATGTTGACTATGTTTACGAATCTATACTTTTCAGGCTGTAATATGAAATAAAATAAAATAAAGGCTTCTAGCGCTACTGAGCCGTTGATTTTACTGAGGCGTTAAAGTAGTTAGTTGCACAACCCACTGCTTAACACACAGTTAAAGCGTGGTTTCTTTACTGCCGTAAATTTCCACAACAACACGGATGTCATTAAAAATCTCTAATAGCCTATTAGCGGCTGCAGTATCGGATAAAATAGCTTTATCTCGAAATACCTAGATAATTCTAGAACAAACAAGGCTAAATATAAACATGCTTTATAGCTTATCCGTATTGAGAACAAGCTTATCGCAAGGTACACGCGTACAGTCAACCTCAAAAAGATCTATCAAATAATAGAATGCAGGCTACCTACAGTAAAAAACCCTCAGAATTAAAACTTGGAGTCTTGTGAGTTAGTTTTTCCGTTGGTATTAGGTACAGTAGATAAGTAGCTACCGTAGGTACCGTACTGTAGGTACCGTACCTTAGTACCGTAGTACATAGGTAGGTATTATGTTGCTATCATGCTAAATTGAATTGGTGTTTTTATTCGTTCTACAACCAAAATTAATTCGAACTCTTACGGCCACAGTGTAAAATAAAAAGATTTTTGATTTTTTGTCAGCCGCACTAGCTATGAAAAGTTCCCTATAAAGTTACCTAAGAAATTATCTTAATTTATGGAGAACCAGCACTATAGAACGTCAACTTCTAAGGTAAAAATCTATTTTCTTATATGCGCTATTCTGTAGCAAAGAATCTGACGTAGGCGCTCCCGCATGTGAGTGAGTACGTGAAGTCTTATTATGTTTATGCTTATTAAAAAAAAAAACCATGCATAGTACTTACATAGTATTATGTTATCTGTGGTACTTACCTTGGCAGCGTAGTATGTAAGCTACGTGCTACGGTCGACGGCGTAGCACTTCGCTTAACCATTTCTTCTTTATAGGTACGTCTTTGGTAATTTTTTGTATAAATTTGGTATTTACGGCGCTCAAATCGCGATTTGTTTATATTCAAATGAGGAATTCTGTAAAAAGTTTAACGGGTAATGTTTTAATTAGTTTACTTTCCGCCTATTAGTGTAAGCTCCAAGTTAAAACAACGTCAACTTCAGGAGAAGATGATGCTTATTAAATATTTAAAACATGATTTCATAAAATAAAATTTGTATAAAATACATAAAATAACATAAAATTTGAAACCAGGATCAATATATTGAAACACACACCACAATTATATCTTATGGTGATCACACCATAATTATAGCTCTAAATTTGCAAGTTGAAGTGGCAATGTGCAGGCCATATAGCTCTCAGTACTGATAACCGTTGGGGAGTAAAAGTTCTTGAATGGCGACCAAGGACAGGAAAACGAAGCGTAGAACGACCCCCACCCGATGGACTGACGACATTGTAAAGATCGCAGGAAGTCGGTGGATGGAGTGGGCTCAAAATCGTTCTTCCTGGAAATTCATTTGGGAGGCCTATGTTCAGCAGTGGACTTCATAAAGGCTAATATGATGATATGATGAATTATATATTTTATAACTATTGTTCCTTCAATTACTAACCGCTAACAAGCGGTTAAAAATACAAATTTTTTCAACAGTTAATCTGCTGAGGGCACCGACTTATGTAATCTTGACCAATACCGAATAACCCGCATCAAAGTATCAAGACAGTTTATTCAAGCAGTAGGTTGTAATGTTTGTTATAAATAACGCTTGCGATGCAAACTATTGTTTATTCTCGGCGGTTGCGTCTCGTGCCACTGATAAGGGGTTATCGCGCGGGAAGATTCCACAGCAAACAACGTTACGCTCAAAAACAAATTGGACGCAAGGCGCAAACGTGAAGGGGAAAGTTTCGATCGGCAATAAATCAATTTGTTGATTAATAATATCAACAATAGTCTTGGGAATGCTTCCTTCTAGAACAATTGAAATATACATATATATGATTACAATAAACGGTTAAATACATAGCCAATAACCATTTTTATATGAGTTCAATGAGATTTTTTTCCAAAGTAAGAATGTTCGATAAGACACAATGGCCTCAATTCTGTTGGCACCAACCTAACAAATTTTAGCTAAACTTTGATATTCTGCTGTTACCAACTTATCCTAATTTAATTAAGCGTTCCTAATTTAGTTAGATGGTATCAACCGAATAGGTTTTACAAATGCTATGTAAAATATACTAACTTAAATATATTTTAGACAATTCCTAATTTTAGAAATGAAACAACCGAATTCCCACCTACCTACCTACCTACCTACCTGCATAGTTGATTTTAATAAAAAAATTACGTACGTATCATATTTAGTATTTGTCTTTTTCCAACTGCGTTATTATAACCTACTAAGTAGTTTCTTAGTTTTATTGAGTATATAAAGGCTAATAGATTCGGTAACCATCTGTTAGTTATTATCAATTGAATCTTTCGAAATAAAATTAAAACTTGAACTATCTAATATAAAAACGAGCAATTCTTGTATATGTGCATGTATATATTATATAATCTGAATCTCGGAAACGGCTCCAACGATTTTCATGAAATTTATTGAGTATTGAGTAGTATATCAGTCATAATGAGAATAATACAAGCTCTGCTTTCTTTGGGGCTAGATGATGCTGTGTAAAATGTTCAGCATTATTATTACTATTATTATTAATAACTTTTGAAAGTCATCTTATTGATCTCATTTCTAAATCACGGTTATTTATTTCAACAAAATATATTATAACCCGTTTATATAGTACAAATCATTCTTTGACCACCATTATAACCGCTTGCAAAATTATGACGTTTTAGGTATATTTACGTAGGTTATTCGTTTATTGAATATTAGCAAATTGATAACAAAGTTTCCAGAGTTGTCTCTATGTCACCTTTGATCAAGAACTTATTTGTTTATATACCACAGTCTGAGAAAAACAGCTAATCAGTCTTTGTTTTGATGTCATTAGTCATTCATGACAACAGTGTAACAGTGCTGTAACCTTCCTTTTTGAAGCGTTAACTTCTTCTTATTATAACGCATACGGCAGCGGTAGGCAGGCTCATATCCTCTCACAGCGATAGTTAGATTAGTTTAAGTAATCACTTCTGTCGGGCTTCCCGAGACGCACTCGTTTTTTTTAGCCTGCGCGGTTGTCTTTATTCTTCTTCTTCTGATGTCGTCTGTAACCTTCATAAGGTAATCAATTACTCATAGGGCCCTTGTAAGGCCCTTGTAACCCTTGTAAGGCCCAGACCCTAATAAGGCCTACAATTAAAAATTCCGCTTCGCGTGATTTGTGATAAACACTTAAAATATATCATATAAGATATCAAATAAAATAAGATAAGATATAAATAACTCCAAATAAGATATCATGAAAACATTGAAACATGAAAACAAGTCTGGGATGAGATAGGCATTAACATCGATGGCCGCAGCATATCGCACCTGCGCTTTGCCGACGATTTTGTCCTCCTAACTGAAAACGTCGACAGCTTACAAAGAATGCTCGAAGACCTACAGCAAGCCTCACAGAGGGTGGGCCTTAAGATGAACATGTCCAAAACCAAGGTTATGATCAACCTTTCGGGTCCTAATCGTAGGTAACTGCCAGATAGAGTCAGTGGACGGCTACATATACCTTGGACATTGTCCATTTTGGCCCACAGTTCCAATAACTTATGGATCCGAGACATGGGCTCTCACAAAGGAATACATGCATAAGATCAGAGTAGCACAACAGGCAATGGTGTGCGCCATGCTCGGAATATCACTTTTGGATCACATACCCAATGTCTAAATTAGTCGTCGGACGAAAGTCGTGGACGTGGATCGTGGAAATGTGCGGGCACTTCGCAAAAATGGATAAAGGGAGATGGACAAAAGCGGTAACGCAATGGTGGCCATGGGATGCTCAACGGCCAAGAGGCAGACCACCCGCCCGATGGTCGAACGATATAGTCAGCGTTGTCGGGAACCACTGGATGAAACTTGCTAGACACCAGAAAGAGTGGCATAATAAAGAGGAGGCCTATACCCAGAAGTGGGTACAATCGGGTCGAAATGATGATGATGACTTCAAATATCAATATGTGCGTTTCAACCAATCAGAGAAGAGTGCCGAACAAACAGTCCAACTGTAGCGATCCTGTTGGGACCCGTCGTGTAAAAACTAGGCTGTGGGTGACGATGCAGACGATTTTATTACAATTTGGGAGTTGAAAATTTGTTATGTGTAATTTTACTCATAAGTCGCCATTGTTTTTATGAATAATTATTGTATAGCTATTCAGCTCCGCTGTAACTGCAAAACAAGCCCTGTATGCTGTGATAAATGATTAAAATAAAAATACCTCATTGCACTCATTCCTTCCATTCATTAGTTCATTCATTCATTCAGTAATTCATTCATTCATTCATTATTTTTGGTGTTATAGTATCATTTTGTTGTAGATTATTTGAAAATATGTGGGTTTAAAATATAAAGTCATAATAAAGCTCGTACCACCATATTTTGGCCGTATGTTCAAAATAACGCCCAAAGAATAGTTTTTTTAAAACTCCTTTAAATTGCCTAATAAGCGTGATATTTATTTTCAAAAATAAATGCGGGATGGATGAAATGGCGACAGGTCTCAGGAACAATTTGCGATCCACGTATGCCCCTTAAGCTTAAGGGGAAAATATATAAAACGATCGTAAGACCTGTCGTATAGTATGGATCTGAGTGTTGGGCAACAAAAGGGACGGATCAACAATAGGTGCACGTGGCTGAGATGGATGTGTGGAGTGACGCGAATGGACAGAGTAAGGAATGAGTACATAAGAGGAAGTGTGAAAGTGGCGCCAGTGAATGAAAAGATGAGGAGCAACAGGCTAGCATGGTATGGGCATGTAATGAGAAGGGAAGGGAAGAATGGCATCTAACTAGGAGATTGCTTGGTATGAATGTAGATGGATTTACGAGTAGAGGTAGGCCAAAGAAAAGATGGATTGATTGTGTGAAGGATGACATGAGTAAGAAAGGAGTGAGTGTTGAGATGACGGCTGATAGAGGAGAATGAAAGAAGAACACATGTTGTGCCGACCCTACATAATGTGGGAAAAAGGCAGGAAGATGATGATTTATTTTAAAAAATGTTGATTTTCTAGAGATCAATAAATAAATAAGTACCTTAAAACTGATTCGAGTTTTCAATTCTTAACATTTTCGATTTTATGGAGAAAACTTCCTTAGGCACAAGTTCAAATTCAAGTTATTTATTGGGAACAAAATAAGGTCAAAACATGTCAGTTTCTTCACAATAATAGATTCAAAAAATTCAAAATTCAATATCACTTTATTCAATACAATCACAAGGACCACTTTGAATCGTCTTCTTACATGCTAGTGAATCTAGGTGCCGGTTCCTCCTAACCCCAGTTCAAGAAGAATCCGGCAAGAAACTTGTCTGGTCTTAACACTTTTTTGTATGGCCCTTGACAATTTTGTCACGGATGCCGAGTCGAGTTGGAGCAGATTCATCCCAAGCTTTTTTGTCATCTAAATAATCAGATATTTTATAATATGCTTTAATAGACAGTTTCTGTTTAATTACGTTTTTAAATTTGCCAATCGACAAATTTAACACGTCGCTTGGGACCTTGTTATAAAAGCGTACACATTGCCCTATAAAAGACTTATTAACTTTAGCGAGCCTAACAGTGGGAACAGCGAGTTTATCTTTATTTCTAGTGTTAATACTATGATTATCGCATTTTTTTTGAATAAATTAACATTTTTGTGCACATACATTAAATTTTCTTATATATACTGACAAGGCACTGTCATAATATTAATTTCTTTAAACTTATCTCGAAGTGATTCTCTGGGGCCCATGTTATAAATTGCACGAACAGCCCTCTTCTGCAACACAAATATGGTGTTAATATCAGCAGCACTCCCCCACAACAAAATGCCATAAGACATAATGCTATGAAAGTAGCTGAAGTAAACGAGTCTAGCGGTATCTACGTCGGTAAAATGACGGATCTTTTTAACAGCATATGCGGCAGAGCCGAGTCTCTTCGACAATTTATCTATGTGCCATTACAGCTTATTATCTAAAGTAATGCCTAAGAACACTGTGGTGTCGACGAGATCTATCTTTTCGTTATTAATTTTTATATTAGCTTTCACCTGTTTAACGTTGGGCAGTATAAAACGAATGCATTTTGTGTGTTTCTATGTATAATATGGTATGTATTTACAAAAAAAAAGTATATAAGTAATATATCAGTCATGTGGTACACCCATAACACAAGCTCTGCTTACTTTGGGGCCAGATGATGCTGTGTAAAATGTCCGAGATTATTTATTTATTTTGTTTTTTTCTCGTTAAGTAATAAGTTGTTTACATTAAACCATGTTACAACTTTAGAGATTGCATTGTTTACATCGTCAAGATTAGTAAGTCATCGCTTTAATTTAAATAAAAGTGACGTGTCATCAGCAAACAGTACAATCTCGTGATCATCCTTTACAAGTTTAGGTAGATCATTTATATAAATTAAAAACAAGAATGGCCCGAGTATTGATCCTTGTGGTACACCCATTTTTACCATTGACCCCGGAGAACGCTTTCCATTTACATCTACTCGTTGTGTTCGGTCACTTAAGTAGGATGTGAGAAGCTTAAGTGAAACTCCCTTAACACCATAGTGATGTAGTTTGCTGATTAGAGTTTCATGGTGAACGCAATCAAAAGCTTTCGACAGATCACAAAAAGTACCTAAGGCATCGCGTGATTCCTCCCAGATATCAAAAATATGTGATATTAACTCAACATCGGCATCAGTCGTTGAGCGTCCCTTTGTAAATCCGAATGATCCGAAATGTTTACTGTCTAATAAGTTGTTGGTATTAAAATGCCGTTGTAATTGGTTTAATATAAGTTTTTCAAATATTTTACTAAATGTAGGAAGAACTGATATAGGTCTAAAGTTACTAGGATCGGAATGACTACCTGATTATAATAGAGGTATGATCTTGCTATGTTTCATTCAATCAGGAAATACTCCACTGTCAATACATTGATTAAATATGAAAGCTAGATCTGGTGCTAGGTAGTGATAGGTTCGTAAATACATTGTGTTGTAAGTACACCAAGAATTTAAACATCCATCGTTAAAATTAACAATATATAAATGTAATGTATATTAATTTAAAGTAGATAATAAATTTTAATAATCGATTGATTCAATTGATATAATATAATAATTTAATTATTCATAATAATTTGTCAATTTAATAGTAGTTATATAATAATGTGATGTCTAGCTGAAAAATTCATCAACCCTATAATGCGATTGATCAATGAGCCAATTTTTTAATTTGAATTTAAAGGATTGCGTTGACGGAGCATTTGTGATGGTGTCAAGACGGTAGACGGTTATATACCGCCGGCACCATTACATGCACTAGCTTCGATGTTTTAGTAAGGCGCCGCGGTACGGCTCGCAGCTTTTTTGCGTTCCGCGTTACATAGACAGATATATGGGTCAGAACCCTATTTCAAAGTAGCTCCAAAATGTGTCAAATTAAATCGCAATGTCAAATTTACTCCAGTTTACGGTAGCCTCTATTAATCTGACTGTTCTAAGTTTTTAAGATTAATTAATTGCAGTAGGCTACGGCTACGGTTTCAAAGTAGGATACTAATTATTATTTACAGATTGGTAAACTTTTTTATTAGATTCAAATGGTTTTTAAAACAATTAAAAGTAAATAAAGGTATTATCACAGGAAAAATAAAAAACAAATATTGGTGGAAAATTCACATAACACCATCTAGCCCCAAACTAAGTATAGTTTGGATTATGGTGTCCAGATGACACATGGTACATACAAACCAGACACAGAACAAATACCTATGTTCATCACACAAATCATTATTCTGGGAGGGAATCGACCTCCAAATTATAGCGCAGGAGGCAGAGCTACTACCAACTGCACTTGCAGGCTTACCTATATCTTATTGAAAATTACTTTGCGGCATTGTTTATCTGAAATGTCCCAGCCGTTCTCTCGCCACTGTGTTTATTTATTGTGGCACAGATTACAACACACTTACTACTATATTATATGACTATAGGTACCTATATTTATAGGTATTGTGGTTATTTCGTAATTTGATGAATTCTGCGTATCTACCTAACATTGTGATTGATAAGTGCTAACTAGTTGCTAGGAGGCTTATCTACTATTTTGGTGGAATATTCTTGGATTTGCTCACGTGTATTCGTGCACGTGAACAATATACTTTTAATTTATTTTAAACGCATGTGTATTAGTGCAATTATAATCATTTCATGTATTCTGTGCTGTAAATTAGCTGCTTGGGTATTATTCTAACACAACTCAACAAAACACTTACCTATACCAACCATAGGTAAATCCTTACTTAATATTATAAACGCAAAAGTTTGTTTGTATGTTTGTTACTCTTTCACGCAAAAACTACTGAATGGATTTTAATGAAACTTTACAATAATATAGCTTATACATCAGAATAACACATAGGCTATAATTTATAAAGATATTGTGTAAATTATTCAAGATAAAACGATCAGTGTCAAGTAAGTGGGAAAAAAATCTGGCATCTTGGCATCTGCAAGAATAGCTTGCAAGAATTTTTCTGCGCTGCAAAAACCGTAGAATTACACGAAGTACTAATCCTGCGCAGACGAAGTCGCGGGCACCAGCTAGTAAATACATCAATATTGGTGGACAATGCATACACCATCAGGCCCTAAACTAAAAATAGCTTGTATTATGGTGATTAGATTGATAGAATACTTATATATTTGTAAATACATACTTTATTAAATCTAGACACAGCAACACTATGTTCATCGCACAAATGTTTGTACTGGTAGGGAATCAAACCCCCAACCTATAGCGCATAAGGTCTGAGCTGAGAGGCCAGTCAAGTGGACCCGATTAATTAACATTTGAAAGCTTAATGTTTATCAAACCTTAATAATAAACTGGTCATATCTTTAAAAGTGACCTGTACATTGGTAAGTACATACATACATCATCCTACACTTAAGGTAGTAAGATTAAAAAAATTCAACCCCTCTTGACATGTAGGAGAGGTACCACATTTTTTTTTATTTTTTGTTTCCAAATGTTTTATATCCGTATACGTATTATAACCATGCAAAATTGTACCACGATAAGAGTAATAATCTGCGAGTAAAAGCTCTCATAATAGGCGGACTGACAGACACACAAACGACAGACAGATGAACATGGCGAAACTATAACTCGGAAACTTCGGAACCTTAAAACCAACCATGATCATAAGACATAAAGATACCATTTCTTTAAGCTGTCCAAAAGTAACTGCCTGAAAGCGCTTCTGAATTTCCCGTCTAAACACGGTTGCACTTGGTTGTAGATACTCGTAAACACTTAGCATCAGTGATGATCACTCTCCGAGCTGGTGACAAGCCTTGCAATCGTTTTGTAGGCAATTCCTACAACTAATGACCTGATAGCAAATGTTTTTTCATCCTTATCTTGTTTACCGTGATCAGCCGATGATTAACAGCAACACGATACTCAATCAGCAACCCACGTGTCAAGATAACTGTCTCATATCGGTGCCATCGAAGTGGCGTGATTATTTCGTAATGGGATTAACAAGTCTACGTAGGTACTTAGGCAGGTACATAACTAAAAAGATAACGTAGTCTACCTGCTAGTTCTTCTTCTTCTTCGTTAATGGCATGTGTCATAACGGTGACAATTTTGCCAGTGTCAAGTGTTTATTTTGTTTATATAACGATGTCACAAAGTTGTATCTTGTCGTTCGTCATTTGTTTTTTTATATAAAATGGTGTCTTTCATATAACATAATTATTTTTGCTCGAATCACAAAGAAACACAAAACTTTCATTCCAATTATTCACATCCGAGTCAATAACTCTAGCTTTGTTTGAATAAAATCACCAAAATTACAAATAAAAACCGAAATAACTCGGGAAAAATAAATAATCTTAGATCACAATGTTTACTCCGCAAAACGGCCAAAAACAATAACTTAACTTGATAAAAATTATAACAAAAATTATAACTTTTTGTGACTCGGTGAAATTATGCAAATGACATTGACGGATTCGACGACTCACTAAAAACTTCGCGGTGACCGGCCTCCTCGCTACTTTTCAAGAGACGGATTGTGAGTTTTCTGATAGAATACTCAATCGAGGTGTGTGCATTGATCGATCAAGGTGCTCGCACTAAATGACATGAAATTTAAGTTCACACAGAGGTTCTCTTTGGACTCTATCCCCATTGATATCTTATGCTCTGAAAGAGAGATGAATATATATAATAATAATAATAATAACAACTTTATTTATCACACAAAAAACAATGAACAGAAACAATAACAAACTAACAAAAAATTACAAAAAACTAATATCACGCAGATGACGTCATTATCCTGAAAGCTGTACCTACTTTTCGGGAGTTTGATTTTTTTTCCAACCAGGCAAACATTTGTGTGATGAACATAGATGTTTTTTCTGTCTGGGTGTTTTAAGTACGCATCATAAGTATTTATTACAAATATATATTTATTTAATTAGTCATCTGATTACCATAGTACCAGCTATGATTAATTTGGGGCTAGATGGTGCTGTCAGGATTGACCTGAAAAGATTATTGACGGCATCGAGATAAATAAGTATCGATGCTTTTAGGGGAAGATGGGTAGAAGCTTTTAAGGAATAACGAATCGTAGCTCCGAAATACCGCATATATCGTTCCACTAATATAAAACAAAAAACACAGTTATCGTTCATACACAGTGTCTTTGTTAATGCCTATGGTCTTATTTTAGAGACTGACGCATCTAGCAGCTAAGTGTTATCGCTATTGGCAACTAAGTTCTAGTAATTTATCAATCGCGTGCACTTTTGATACAACATCGCCTGATTAAGATTGTTACAATCAACCAATCAAAAAGCCGTATTTCTAAAGGTGTAGCACACAGTTGATTCATCATATCACTGTCTTATTTCATGACAATAATGATACCTACTTATATAAATTATTATTATAAAGTATTTAGATGTTATAATATTTATATGTTTGTAATGGATCAACTCAAAAACTACTTGACTGATTTTAGAAATTCTTTCAGCTTTAGAAAGGTCATATTATCAGCAAGTAACATAAGCTAAATTTCATTTTTAAATTATTAGAGTTACATACGTAAATAACCCGTTATCATTGGCCTTAGTTCATCTGTTGAAGATGATTTGGGTGGCGTCAGTCAAGATACAGAGCCGTTATTTATAAGTGAACACTTTCGTTCATGGATCCACTTCAGCAAGCTGGTGAAGTTTCCTCTCCACTGATGCCACTCTGCCTGAGATTCTGTTTGATAGCACAGGCCTTCTCAAGTACCCACACTAACCTCCGACCTTGCCGACAGGACCCGCAGGAAAGACGAGTCAGAATGTAACCCAAGGTATTAAAAAAATGCCTAAAAAGGTCCTTATTTGTCGTGCGCTGCAAAAACTGTTATGATATGATGATACATAAAATACAATATCCACAGAAAAGTCGACAAGGCTATTATGTCTAACTATTATAGTTAATTCACAATAACCACTTTTGGTTAAATTAGTCAAAAAAACACGGGTCGACTTGAAAGATTCTACCGATGTTTTAACATAGTATAAAACAAAGTCGCTTCCCGCTGTCTGTCTGTCCCTATGTATGCTTAGATCTTTAAAACTACGTAAGTAACAGATTTTGATGTAGTTTTTTTTAATTGATAGAGTGATTCAAGAGAAAGGTTTATATGTATAATACATGCATAATATAGTAGAGAAACACTGATCATTTTAGAGGTTAGCGTATATTGGTTCAATGTATAAGAACTACTGAACTACAGCAACGCGTGGCCGGGTCAGCTAGTCATGATATAAGAAAGAAAAGAAAGAAATAAACATCATTTATTCAAACCACCACTGATGTCTGATGATGATGATGACGTCACCACTGATGTCCATACAAAATAAATACAAAAAAACACTATAGTGACTAAAACTAAAACAAAGAAAAACAAATGAGTGAGGACTGAGTGGTAGTGAAATGGCCCACAGCTCAGCATAATGCTACTGCGTGTTGGCATGCTGCAGCGCTGGTCTTTCGCTAAGGCTAATATTGACTTCCTGGACATCCTGAACATAGGATTTCTAGAAAGTCAATTTATAAATAAAATGCCATTTATAAAAAGAAACCACGAGCATCTTTGAGATAAATATTCAAAGAAATTAATATTCTCACAATAGCTTCACAATGAAAATTTGCTATAAACACATAAAAATAGAGATGGGTTTCAGCAAAATAGTGACCTTCATAGAATCAATACTACGAATAGACAAAAATTATACATCCCTAGGTTTCGACTAGAAAAAGTAAACAAGTCATTTATGGGTAACACGGTGCGCTTCTATAATAGCTTCCTGAAAATACTAAAACTAAACTACCTATTAAGAAATTTTAAGCATACATAAAAGGTAGTCTTTTAAAGAAAGCTTATATTATAATATAAATGACTATATTATTGATAAGAATACATGTCCTCATGTCGCTCTGCCTTCAGACAGTTAACCGACACACTTGAAATGTATAAACTCTCTTGTATTAATATTTCGTAGTTAAGGTAGTTATAAGATGGATCATGTAAAAAAGCGCTAGGACCAAGACGAGTTTCTTGCCAGTTCTTCTCGGGCTTGGATTAGGATGAATTGGCACCTAAATTCACCTAGTATGTAAGTCGTTTCAAAGTGATCCTTGTGATTGTATAGAATAAAGTATATTTTGACTTGACTCTCACTTTAGGTTGTTTAATATACAATAGTAGAGTTATACATAATATAATAGTCATATTAATCCCTATCTAACTAAATAGTTTCATAATCAAGATGTAAATTCTTATATAAATACTTTTCCTTTCGTTACTACATATTTCACAATAAAATTAAAATAGATTTTACTGTTTAAGTTACTGTATATTTCACAATAAAATTAAAATAGAGTTGTAATTTTATCGTAAAAAAATGCTCTGTCCGTTCAGTCCCGTCAATATCAGGATAAATTTTATCGAGATAATGCACCCGTGCGAAGCCGGGCGGGTCGCTAGTTAGTTATAATTTCGACCTCATTGACATTTTATAACGTATATGGGCCCATCATAGTGAATAATAATAATAATACCGGACATTTCACACAGCATCATCTGGCCACAAAGTAAGCATAGCTTGTGTTATGGGTACCACATGACTGATATACTACTTATATACTTTTTTTGTAAATACATACATACATACTATACATAGAAACACCCAGACCCGAGACAAATACTTGCAAATCATACAAACATTTGTCCCGCGGTGGGAATCAAACCCGCAACGTTTTGCGTGTTAGCCGGATTTAAGCCCACTGCGCCACAGAGGTCGTCCAAATGGACAAGAATTGCTTACCTCATTATAATAATGTTCAATAGTAGCCCGTTTACAATCAATTTTAATCAGTTTTTAGTTGAACTTATTTGAAATAGGTAAATAGTGGGATTACCTATCAGTAGCAGCTTCAGTCAAAGAATAAACGTTAATTCCCGTCTTAGTGACAATCTATACTATATATATTAACATTATAAAGCGGAAAGAGATGATTGTATGTTTGTTTGTATTGAATAGGCTTCGAAACTACTGGACCGATTTGAAAAATTATTTTACCGTTGGAAAGCTACACAATCCCCGGGTGACAGGCTACTTTTTATTTCGGGAAAATTGGTTTGTCCCAGGAACAATCTTTAACGCAGGTGAAGCTGCGCGCGGACAGCTAGTTAATAAATAAAGCAATGCCGCACTCCGCTGTTATCTTTATCAGCTAATTGACACGTATTGCTCTAGGACCTCAAGAGAAGTGACCTACCATGATGCAATAGGAAGAAATTAATGACTTACCTACTGTCAAGTGTCAATGTTATCTGTTTAACCCGCTAAGTACCTACATAGGTACATAATATATTATCTTGTGATTATTTTTGGCTTTTGTATTATTTATTTTTCCCAAGTTATTTCGGGGTTTTTTGTAATTTTAGCGGAATTTTAATGAATAAATTGTGACTTCATAACACAATATGGTGAATATGATGATGATGATGATTATGGTGCAATGTGATTTGAACGACGAGGAATCCCGAAAAAGTTCTAGACAACCATTCCGTGATAACGTTTAGAATATACAAATGACGATCGACTATTCAACTAAGACTTGATTATCAAACAATCACTTGACACTGGCAAAATTGTCATAATGACACATACCTACCATTAATTAAGAAGAAGGCACAAAATAATATAGCTATGTACCTATTTTATATTTTCACAGAAGAACTATGGGATGCGCAACAATCGTTTCAAGACTTAATAATCCTAATAAAACTAATAACCCTATATCCTATAATAACATTTTTAGCTAACGTTGCGTTAAAATATGCTCTGTCCTTGTTATTTTCATGTCAATGAATAGAGATGGCAACAGATTTAAACAATAGATTAACTAATACGAGAACATTATAGTTGTTTATTTTTGGCCGTCTTGCGAAGCAAACATTGCTCTTATTTTATTTATTTTACTCGAGTTCTTCCTGGTTTTATTAGTAAATTTGGTGTTTTTATTAAACTAGAGCTAGAGTTATTGACTCGAAGTGAATAATTGGAATAAAAGCTTTGTATTCCTTTGTGATTCGAGGAAAAATAATCCCTTGTTATTTTATATAAAATAACAAATGACGAACGACAAAATACGACTTTGTGGCATACCTACCATAAACAATTTAAACTCTTGACATTGGCAAAATTGACATTAGTATGACACATGCCATTAACGAAAAATAATAAGAAGAGAACATAGGTTTTTTTATTATTCAGTCTCATTGAATTTTAAACGAATTTTTAATCAATTGCTTTCTATAAAATCTATTGAGTGCTTAGAATGTGCTTAGAAACTCCTGAATTTTGTCTGAATATCTGAGAATGGTAGAATAGCTCTACTTTACTTATCATGATATATCTTTTAGTATTAGATTATTGAGCTTTCGTAGCACAAGATAGTTTCAAGTCTTTTCTATAGATGTCGCTGATTTAAGCTTTCTAACTTTAGCTTCTTGATTACTAGTGGTACTTACAAAAAAATAAGCCTATGGTCATCCCCAAAATACAATCTATCTCGTTACCTAATTTCATTAAGATCCGGTCAGTCGTTTAGCTGTGAAAACGTAACAAACAAACGAAAGACTCTTTCGAATTAAAAATATTAGTATTAAATTAGGATATGGATATAGATAAATTGATTTTATAAAAATTTTAATACAATAAACAATTTATATTTTAAAAGCACATTATACACATTATTCATTATACAACATAGCGCGCGTTGATGTCTTTTGTGCGGGGAAACAGATTTCGTGGTTGAAAAAGTTTCAGAGCTTTTCGGTAGATGGCGGTGTTGCGATCAAAGCCTGGTTTGATGTAAAGCCTTCCTAAAATATAACGAGATGGCGATAGTTGTCACATTTTGCAGTCATATGAATTAGGTACTTCAATATCAAATAAAATTATATTAAAATAATATAATATAATATAAAAATGACAACCTCTGTGGCGCAGTGGGCCAAGGCTCGGCGTAGACGCTGTAGGTTGCGGGTTTGATTCCCGCCGCAGGACAAATGTTTGTATGATTGCAAGTACATATTTGCCTTGGATCTTGGATGTTTCTATGTATAATAAGTATGTGATTACAACAAAAAATGTATATAAGTAGTATATCAGTCATGTGGTAACCATAATACAAGCTCTCCTTACTTTGTGGCCAGATAATGCTGTGTGAAATGTCCGGCATTATTTATTTATTTCTGATCATCGAATTTCATCCAGATTATGTTCTTATATTTGTACCGGATCAAAGAACTGAGCTTCAAGATTAGTCGTCAAGATATTATAGTTACCTACTTACCAAATAATAAAATTAATTTCGTAAAACAATGATAACCTCCATTTGATTAATATAATATATAATAGGTATAATATGATGTAAAATTGTACTGACTTGAAATTTTAAAAGGTTACGTCATTTTATTGTACGAGAGCGTCATTTTATTGTTGTAATCTAGTAGTAGTGACCCCGCCTTACGGTCCTAAGAACGTGGGTTGGAATACAGTTGTGCATCAACGGATTTTTCTGTTAGAAAAAAAATTGTGCTCTCTTAAACAAAACCGGCATGACTTAAAGGTTTAAAAGGTTTAAAAACATGCGTCAAGTGTACGAAGGGAGTCTCTGGGGCGCACTGTAATCCCTTTCTGCACACTGCTTCGTTAATAATTACGTTTTAAAACTAAAAAGACAACCGACTTCATGTATAAAAAAGTATAATATCAAAATTTTGTTTCATCCAAGTGGATGGCATATTTTTTTTTTTTATTTTTTTTTTATTTAAAAACCTAACTGAGTACTCGGAGTTACGAGGTAACAAACATAAAAAAACAAAAAAATCTAAAAAAAACAGTTGAACTGAGAACCTCCTTCTTTTTTGAAGTCGGACAAAAATAGTGACACGTTAGGCGGAGGATTGTACAATACATAATAATATGTTACTTTACTTACTAGCATAATATGTACCATGGTCTTATGGCGGCGTTCACGAAGTTGATGGCGGCAACTCAAAATTACTTCTTCTTTTCGTCGGTTTGACGGAAAGCAAGAAGAAGGATTGAAATTAAGGACATTGTCACTTACCCACTTGGTCATTCCTTGATTTTAATAAGTGTCCCATTTTGTTCTGACTGTTTACGTATCCATAATGCATACATTTCAAGAATGCCAGGCTTCCATAAATGCAAACATCCGGAACAATCGTATTAATATGTAGTACCTATAGACTTAAAATAAAACTAAATAAAGACCTACCTACGTACGTCAATAAGATCATTACATTCTACCTAAAGTCAAGTTTGTACCCTCAACAAAAACAAACGCAAAAAACGAATAAAAACATTCATATCACGCCGACCGACGTTTCGGCAATGACGTACAAGTTACATATCTGTATCTGCCTTTAAATATACGTATTTGACTAAATAATGATAATGTAACTACATAGGTAGGTACCTAAACATTAATATTTATTATGTAGATAAAGCAGATAATTATGTATGCGTGTAGTAAACAGGAAAGTTACCAAGCACGCGCGCTGTGGGGCCATCAAGTCATAGGTCCGCTGGCGCCCTTAACCTCTTTCAATGTTTATCATATTTTATTTATATTTGGCGGTTTCCAGTACATAGTCTGGTTAATATAATGTTAGCTAAGCAACTGTTACAGTTTTTCCTGTTATGTTTCCATCACTTGGAATGTCTGTAATGTCTTTTAGATCTTTTAAAAGGAGTTATTACAATTGACTACATTTACTTTTTTGTACATGTTTACTGTCTCGGGCTTGGTGACCTACTGATTGTGTGCTCGAACTAATTGCTGTGGAAAATTTCTGCTGTTCTAAAGCATGCCTACACTTCCATCTACAGGTATTTAGGAATGAAATACAGTAATAAGATTAAAAATATATTTTTATTATTTGTTTGTAATGTTCACGTGTTTGTGAAATCTTTTTAACGATAAAATATAACAATACGAACTCAAGTCGCGTTCGATACAACATCTCTTAAACAATAATATTTACTCTTTAATATCACAATAAACTTAAAACTAAGTTTCGATTAAAGCTTTCAAGTTGGAACTTACAGCTACAATTAAACCTACGTCAATTGTGAGATCTCGAGTTTAACTTTTCACAAAATCACTAACAAGTATTTGTAGCATGGCGAACACTTGGAGCGCTGGCGGCTCCGAACGGTGCTGGAACAGATGTGACCGCGGAGCCGGGTCCGCCGGTGCCGGACTCCGAGGGTCTACCAGGGCCTCCACACGGCCGGGGCCTTGTGGAAACTGGCGGTGGAAGAGCAGTCCAGGGGAGTGGCGGTGTGCATCGGCATCGGCGATGATGGCGGCGACGGACTCACATATCCAGACGAGGAAGACACAGTGGAGAGAGCGGGGCTAGGCGGGCTGGCCGGAGGAGTCTCGCCTCCAACAGCAGCGCGCATGTCATTCAGTCTGTGCCCGAGGTGGGTCATCAGTTGGGTTCCCAACCTCACGTCAACTCCGGGAATGGAAGCCAGGCAACGGGACACTTCATTGGCGGCGTGGGTGAATCCAGCACGGAAGCGGTCGGCATCCACTGTCGGGTTGAGAGACAGCCGTCGCTGGCGCCTCAGCTTGTGAAGGTGACGAACTGTCAATTCCAAAATATCAGCTTTCTCCAATTTAGCGACATTCTCGCCCTCGGACTGCAGAGCGCTGACCATCAGCTCTTTAAGTTCGTCGAGGCAGCGGTTAATGCGGGCGCGCCTTTTGCGCTCCAACATCGGCTTCATCACTTTGCGGTATTGATAAGTGCGCGAGACGGGCTGCGGGCCGTCGTCTGCGAGCGAATACGCGATCTCGTAAGACATGTTGGAAGTTTGTGTGTGTTAAAAGCGTGCGTTAGCGCTGAGCGTTGAACGCGGAATGCCTCTTGGGCGTCGGGTGGGGGTTTATATAGGGAGCGGTATCGTGGGAACGCACGGAGCCGTCGAGTTCCCACACGCGCCACCTGTGCGGAGCAGCTGCCGGCGCGGGGTGCGGGGGGTCACGCGCCGACCGCGCGTGCGCGCCGTAAACAATCCGCGCGAGCGCACGCTGACTCTCGCCGTAATTGCCGGTGATGGGGACAGATTCTAACCGCGCGCTACCGTTCACCTAGCATACGACAATCGTACATTATGCTGATCCATTTACGGACACTCTCACACTTATGAAACTGTATATGGACAAGACGCGGCACCCACTAGCAATACAACTTCTAAGTTTGATTTCCTTTGGAGTCTTAAGTTTAAATACTCTATAGGTACTTTACAAGACTTGTAGTTCATAAAAAAAGTACGAATTTAAGTCATGTGGGTACATATGAGGTAAAGCTATAAAATGAATTGATTATGGTGATGTAGGTATATCGTAGGTTACGTAATCGTAGCACGAGCGTAGCCGCGTAGCGCGGTACCGGCTTACATTACCGATTGTTGCTCTACAATTAATCAAAGTATTATTGCAGCAGATCAAACATGGCTTCTATTTCATCACCTAATATTTAATTACAGTATCTAATTAATGTATTTCGTAATGCAAGTTGCGAAGCGGCTTTACAATAGAGGCTTCAAAAGAGCTTCAATTATACTCTGATCTCGGCGGCTACTGTGTGGTATATGCCATCAATCACGGATTACGGGCAGTAATAATTATTGACAGGAGAATTACAGTCGATACGCCCTGAATAATACCTGTTGCCTAATAACACGACGATTGGTTTTCGGCTTGTTTTGCAAAGGGGTATTATCCTTTTTCGAGTCCTTACCTGTTTCTGCGTACTGGTTTTAAAGAGTTGAAGAACTGTACAATAGTTCTTCAACTCTTTTAAACCAGGTTTTTATTGTACATGTCATACCATAACTGCGATCAAAGAAAGTATTTACTTTTCAGGTAGGTAGGTTTAATATGAAGCTATATTGTTCTGAGAAAATCGTAATCTATACCTATTGGTTTGTTCGAGGAAAAGGAAGTCGAGTTGAATGATGAAGTGGCATTAATATCTATAACGTAAGGTGTACAATGCTATGATTCACGACTCTATTCATATTAATCAGAGTGCGTAACAGTAGCATACTTTGAGCTTGTTGGGAATACCGAGAGAGGAAAGTGTAGGCGGCCGCGCCTACGGCATTATCGATGCAGGATTTATTTATTTATTGGAAAACTGACAGCTTGTTTAAACAGACTATAACAGTCGCATGGAAATTGAAAGCCAATTACTGGTTTTCACATGTAAAAACACAATATAAAAAGTTATGGCTAAGAACATCTAGAAATAAGTATTTAAGTATAAAGTATAAGTAACTAAGTGAGCATCTAAGTTTGTGAACTCGACTTGTTGCCAAAGAATTCCCTATTCAGTCGTCGTTTAGCTGAGCCTACACCAGTACAGAGTAGAAAGAAGTGTTTATTATTGAAATTGTTGCTCACTCGCCACAGGAACATATTTTGTATGTAGTTAGTACCGTCTACAGGAATATAGATCGGTGGGTTAAATCTTTTTGATTTGGATGGTGCATATTATTTTATTTTACTCAGTACTGGGCATTTAATATCATTAGAACTGATTTTTAACTAATAACATAGATCGCCGATTTCATGCCGCTTGCATTTATAGTAACTATCAACAACACTGGCACTATCAAAGAAATTATATCCGTAGTGTTCGTAATAGTAACTATTGTTGATGCTGTGGTTTGATAAAGGTATAGTAATAGTAGCTATTGTTGATACTGTGGTATAAAGTAGTTTTAACTTATTCTGTGGCTATCGGCTTCGTTGATGGGTACTTTCACCATAACACCCACTATGGTGTTGTTTATTGATATTGTACTGTTAAGGAAACATAAACGCCTACGGATCGATGCTGGTAGTTAATAAGATACTTTTGTGTATAGTCGCAATATAGTATCAAATTAGACAACAAGAAAATATGAGTCAAATACGAGTTCGTTTTAATTAATTCTTGGAGGTGCTCAAGTTCATGTCTTTAGGTATTTTGTGAGATTTTACCTCAATCAAGATACGAATCTACTGACGTCTGAGTCTGTTCTCATAAAGGTTCAAAGTCTCAATTAAAATTTGCGGTTTGTCTATAAAACTATAACTAGAAAATGTTCTTTACCATGTCCATCATGGCAGGGAATCCTAGTGTGGGGTTTTGTTGTACAAATATTAACAAATTACGTTTTTATAAACTAAAAAGAAAACTAACTTTATTAATTGTAATTTGAGGCCATAAAAATACATCTTAATTGAGAATCTTCACTATTTCAAATAGAGAAGATTCTCAATTAAGATGTATTAAAAAGTGACTTAAACGTAAGTGACTTCAAAAGTTTTTATTTTACGCTTTTTAGTTGGTACTAAATAATTTGCCAAAATTTGTAAAACAACACTGAAAAGTCAAAGGAAACCAAAATATCTATTTTTTTCCAGCTATTTTGATTTAAAATCAAACTACTGAACCGATTTCGATGAAATTTCTATGATACCAAACGGAAAGTATATACTTTCAAATGAAAAATATTTTTACAAATCGGTTCATAAATGAGGGAGTTATGAGGTAACAAACCTCCTGTTAATTTAAAAGTCAGTTCAAAAATACGATGATTGACTTTGTATTAATTTATCATTGTCTAGGAAAATTCGTTTGTATTTAGTATCACTAAAACAAATAGTTTGATGAATTCGGTCAAAATTTTCCATAAGACTAATGTGTGTGGAAAAATTTCAATTAACAGTACCTAATCGTACCAGTTTGGTGGCACGCGCTAATGTGACCACTTGATAGGTAAGTACTTGTCTAATGATGCCCGTTACACAAGTAGTTTTCGGGCTTGGGTTAGGATGAATTGGCACCTAAATTCACATAATATGTAAGACGTTTCAAAGTGATCCTTGTGATTGTATTGAATAAAGTATCTTTTGACTTTTGACTTTGACTTTGACTTTTATTTTTACTTTTTTAAATCTTATTTATTTAGAGGAGTTTTGTCATTCAGTGAATAAGACTTACCTATCTAGTGGTTGCATTGGCGCGTGCACCAAACTGGTACGATTACTAATAATTGTCATTTTTCCAAACACATTAGTCTAATGGAAAATTTTGACCGAATTCATCGAACTATTTGTTTTTGTGATACTATATATGTTAGGTTTATGAAAAAGTAGGTATATTAGTGACTACACTAATATACCTTCTCTTCTATTTACCTAATAACACTTTTACACCTAAATACCTACTTGTACCAAAGACATCAAAAAACAACAGCAAAACAGCAGCGCTCGTCATACTGCGCGTAAATATAGTTTTGTCAAATTGGTTTCCTCGCATAGCAGGCAGGACAAAATGATATTACAAGTACCCACCTACACTATACCCATGCCAATACCAAACCTGTTTAAATATACAGGTTGTAATAAAATAAACTTTGTAAATATTATATTCATTTTATAGATTTATTATTCGTAACATCGGAACAGGTTTCTTTTTTTAACCCTAAGGCGATGCTAGATCTACGTAGATACATACCTAACTTATTTAAGGTAATAAACTATTAATCTAAAATAACATTACGTTTGAAATAAAAAAAAAAACTTTTCTTGATCTTTTTGTTAGAAATTATATACAATAATATAAAACACATGTGATACAGTTGAGCTATCTAAGGACCGTTTAAAACGAAATAAATATAGCTCAACTGATCCAGATCACTGCCAGAGGGCAGCGTTGTCACGAAACTGGCGGCATCGTAACGTTGAATGGCAATGCTAATACGCTGAGCTAGATAGGAGCGTATAATAAGTATATATTTAAAATTATGAGTAGGTACCCTATCATTCATCTTATTCCCATAATACAAACTAGCTAGCTTGGGGCTAGATGGTGTTGTGTCAATTATTCACCAATATTTAATTATTTATTTATAACAGGACGAACGAAACAAAATACATATCTAAAATACCTATAATGTACTTATGTATTCTTTATTAACATAGTGTGTTTCTGATATTATAATAGACCTATAAAAAAATGATTAAAGAAATAAAATATTCCAATACTAATCGTGTCCAAAACTTTTTGCTAAATTTTCCTTTTACGATAACTTCTAATCGCTATGAAAATTAAATATCAATTTGCAATATGTCAATATAATTAAGGTTAATGTCGCGGTCACTTACATAAACTTCTCGTAATAATAGGAATATTCCTATGTAATTAAATTGTAGGTATCTATTTATTTTAGACGTATTATTACGCAAACGTAATTGTCCATTGATACACATTTAAATAGAGCTCGATGATAACATGTGTACATATTTATTATGGGTTCTATTTTTGTGTGACATTGTGCTAATTTTGTAATCATATTGTTTACTCTTTGTCAACATTGTTGCACTAGATGCCCTTGATTATGTATCGTCAAAGCGTCAAAGCAAGACTCGTTTACAACTCATTTTGATTCTATAACATCCTAGTTCCAATATAACTTTTAAAACTATCATGGTTTTGCACATAATTTTCACTAAAAACGGGGTATTTATCATGATATATGAGTTTCTCTGCTTCCCGATATTTCGGCACAGTTGCATGCGCCATGATCACGAGATAAACTGAAGTCTTTGCGGGTGGATATTTATTATGGTAAATATCCCTTTTTGAGTGAAAATTATCGTAGTTCCAAGTCGAAACGAGAGATCAACTTTAACACTACCCTATTCTAAACATTTTATCTTGTGGTAAGTTTATAATTTTCGTAGCATTTAGCGGTTAGGTAAAGTCAAGTGACTAATATCCGTACTAGTTTGACTGTTGCACGGCAGATTTGTCGTTGCTCTTCCATGGCAGCGTAGGGCTATTACTTATTGAGAAACTAAAGTACATTTTAACATCACACAGACTAAACTAAACTAAACTAAATTTTATGTCGTACGTGCTCCTGATAGTTACCAAGTACAAGGACGTATTCCTCGCACCCGACTTCTAGATAAATACCTCAAGTTTAAGCCTTTGTAGAAAGATAAAATTGTATGGAAATGAGCAGCAGTTACGCTTCAGTCATGTGATTTCTCACAAGTTGATATATAGTCAATACAATTTGAAAAACAACTTTACACAGGTGTGAACGACAACAGAATTTTGTCTAGACAATCAGGTCAGCAGGAGTTGTCTACAGATGGTATTAGGAAGCATTGTTAGAATTGCCCTGACTTTTTGTATAGTTTATAAATATGTATAAATAAATAATTATGGACAATACCCACAACATTATCTAGCCCCAAACTAAGCATAGCTTGTAATTTGGTGACCCGGATAAAATACATATTTATGATACACAGAACAAACATTTATGTTCATCACACAAATGTTTGTCAGGCAGACGAAAGGCAGAGCTACTACCAACTGAGATGTCAGGCCAGTCAGTATGTTATGTTTGTCAGGTGTTTTTTATATGGGCACTTGTTATTGTATTTTCAACATACCTATATAATTTTGTTGGTTGAAATGAATCTTAAAAAGCCATATGTTTATTACTGAGCCTAGGATTCATGCATCGTCACAATAATGCTTCTAGAATTTATGTTTGATAATTGTTTGCAGTAGTTATTTATCTTTACCGAATGACGTAAACATTACGCGGACGTCGTGTCGGGGTTCTTTTTCTACAGTGTTGCACGCTCCAACCGTAATGGTGCCGTGTTTACACGTTAACATCTACGTGTTTCTGTTTACTACATTTCGAAGGCTAAAGTTTAGTGGAGCGAACTTGATGAAATGTGATGACACGCTCAGTTTCAACAGATAGTGGTGTTGTTCGGTATGTCACGTAGGCATGTTTATTTTAGGTTTACCTCACTTTAAGTGCATAAAAGGCGGTTTTGTTGAGTACGTGCCTGGGCTCGAAATGGGGAGTTTTGCCACGCGCTTACCTACTGGTTTTACTTCAGAATGACGCACGCGAATGACTTGTGACTTCTGACACGGCACGAATGCGCGCGCGCCGCCATATTCTTTATATTTATGATTATCTTGACTTGCAACTTTGAAGACTTATTATTATGATTCAGCAGGTAGGAATGTTTTTATTTAAAAGTATTTCAGGAAATTTGAAGTGATTTCGGAGAAAAACAACTCATTGATATCTCAGATTTGTCACAGAGCGGAAACGATAATATATTATCAACATAATGCACAGCTTAGCTACATGAGTACTTCGTAATCTCTGACACGATGCCACTTCCTTATCATCCTATTTATCTCTCCGAGCCTGTGATCTTAGTACCATAAGACGATGGTTACAGAAGGATATAATTATCCCTAATTATCTCATATTCTACTATGGGACCTCGCGACATTGAAATAATGCTCATCTACACCTCATTGACATATGGTTACCTGTTTACGAAATCTTTCCTTTCCCATACGTTCTGGAATGATCTTCCTTCTGAAGTTTTTTCTGAAGTCGTAAGCCTGTTTGTATATAAAAAAATATAGGATATTTCAGAACTACGTAGTTGTATATTGACGCTGTTGTATTTCCAATGATGATGTTTTTCTCTCATTCAAGCTCTTTTTATTCAACTAGGTATTTACTTCCTAATGAATCAGAATGTGAGTCAAGCCTCTGTATTTTCACTTGTCTTGTTCAACTGAATGGAGTACCGCGTGCACCAATGACTTTTTCTGTTTGAAAAATGAGTGTGCGCTTTACCAGTGCAATTAAACAATCAAGAAAAACATCGTAAGGAAATCGTGAGGAACCTGAAGTATGGATATGCCAAGTGCACGAATGAAGCCTCTGAGACGCACTTTAATCCATTCATCACACGTTCGAAATAAGTAGTGATACGATAAGAAGAAGAGATGGCATTAGTGGATGATTCAACAAAACATCAGCGAGCATGGTTTATTTGTCATCTCAGCAATGATGAGAAGTCATAGGGATGTTGCTACAAAGTTATTCGAATAAACCATTTCCGGAAAAATTCAATCGGCTTCTACGTCGAAATCACATTCTATCGATGACCATGATCATGTTTTTAGAAATAATTTATCTCATTTTAATCATGGGTTTCCGGAACTTCCCTGATACTCAATCAGAAAAAAATAACCCTGCAATCGACGATAATCATCAGCTATGGACTCCGGACATACCGGATTCACACAACTGTGAAATTATGTTCGCGGAATCAACACCGATTTGATAAACATCTAATCAGGTTTCCTTGCGTGAGACCCAGGTTATTTTATATGACGGTACGATCCACAGTGAAAAGATAACAAAGCTTAGTCACTTGCTGTTCGCATCGATTCATGACTCATATACTCGTAAGGATGGCATAGATAGTGTCAACTTTAATTTAGCAATTTTTCTAATCACAAAAAAATGGTTGTCTGTAATGTCGGTTTACGGACTATAATTTTACGTGATAACGTCATAAGAAAACATTGCTGAACCGATCGTGCATCTCTATCGCTTGTTCCGCGCTCTCGCTTGCACGCTCGGCTCAGGCGGAACGTGATCATGAGTCATGCTTTTTCGTGCGTGCAGTCGGCGTTCATCGATTTATAAGACGTTATTAGGTCAAAAAATAAATGTAATTAAAATCAATAAACATTGGTCGACAATGCACACATCACCTAGCATTTTTAGCACCTAAGCATAGCTTGTATTATGGTGACCAGATGACTGATATAATATGTGCTTATATATATTTAAATACATATATTATAATTCATACAATAAGTAATGTAAGACCTGCATGAAAAATTGCATACTTTTAACCTATTAAGATGCGTCACAAGCCGAACGCTTAGGCCGATCGTGCCTCTCTATCGCTTGTTCCGCACTCTAGTTTGCACGCGGAACGTGACAATTTTTCGTGCGTGAAGCCGGCGTACATAGATTCATAAGACGTTATCACGTCAAAATATATAATTCCGTAAGTCATCTGGTTACCATAACACATGCTTATTTTGGGGCCAGATGGTGTTACGTGCATTATCCAACACTTATTTATTTATTAAGAATGTTTAGAAAATAGAATATCTAGATCTTCTTCTTATCATGTCACTAGTTGTTTCCAAGCAGTGTGGTGAAAGGATTGAAGTGCGCCTCAGAGGCTCCTTTCGTGCACGTAAGCCTTAATGAAAGCTCTCGACCTTGCCGACAGGACCCGCAGGAAAGACGAATCAGTACATGCGGTGTCATCAGTACATCAGTACAATATCTAGATGTTTCTCTATTAATACATTACATTATTATAGTACTACACGTGCTTTTGTAGGTTCCTATCCTATCCAACCCTAGGTATCCTATCGTCTCATGTGTACTCAGGTAATGCCTGTGTCTGTCAGGTAATGAAATGACTCAGCTGTTTACTTCTACCACTTGGCGCTTACGTTCAGAACTTCAAAGGAACTGAAAACCGGTTTAAGTATGACGAGTTCAATCGAACTCACGAGAATGACGTGTTTATTGATCTCAATCAATAGTGAGGTTAATATGACGGTGTTGTTGACATCACCTATTACGTAATTACCATTTTACCTTATAAAAGTGAGCAGGATCTTTGGACAAATTAGTCATAGGTTATTGACCTTCCTCGACACATCCCATATTTTGATATGAACGCATGCCTATGACGTGTCGATCGTCACAGGTGAAGTCACCGATGATACCTAATTTATACGTAATGTAACAAGTACAGATGATAGGTCGTTACACTAGTAACCACTATTGAACATAAAGTGTGGAGTTTATAAAACCTTTTTAACTACGACCTCTGTGGCCCGCTTGCGACGAAGGTTGCGGGTTAGTTTCTCGCCAAAGGACAAAAGTTTGTATGATCTGCAAGTATTTGTCTCGGGTCTGTGAGTTTTTACTTGTATAATAATGTAGGTAGGTATTTACAGAAAGAAAATAATTACGTTTTGAAAACTAAAAAGAGAATCGACTTCACTGAATATAAAAAATATCATCGATGTATACAACTTTATGATTTTTGATGATTTTTTAAAAACAGCTCTACCGATTTCGATTTCGATTTCTCCTCCTTTTTTGAAGTCGGTTAATAAAGTATATAAGTAAAAGATGTGGTTCCCATAACAAAAGTTCTTCTTACTTTGGGGCTAGATATTGTGTGAAATGTCCGACATTATTTATTTAATATATTTCAAATTAAAGTATCATCACAGAATACTAATTAGTGTTACATGTACAGAAAGCTGCGCGAAAACATTTATATAAATCGACTCTTACTACGACGCAGCAAAGTATGATTCAGCTCGCACAAGCGCTTAGTTCCTAACATTATATATAATTACATAGTGGCCTCAATTCTGTTAGCACCAACCTAACTAATTTTAGCTAAAATTAGGTTTTGAACTGTCAAATTTAAAAACTTATTCTAATTTAATTGTATCTAACTTTATTAAGCGTTCCTAATTTAGTTAGATGGTACCAACCAAATAGGTTTTACAAATGCTATGACTAACTAAATATATTTTTGACAATTCCTAATTTTAGAAATGAACCAACCGAATTGCCTCCAGTGCCTCTCTTTCTATGGGGTAACTTTTCAACGAATTTGCCTATCTGGTTGGATGCGCCAATGAAGTTCACTTGTAACTTCATACCTACTAAAGTGCTAAAGGTCTAATGTACTATAGTACTAAAGTGTTGAGTACTGAATAAAATAGCCTATTAAACATTGCATCTCCTGTTTTGCCACAATGTGTTTTTTTTTAAATGTATTTATTTATATTTATAACTCTTCATAAACATTAAGAGACCAATACAATTTTTTCCCGTATTTTTCACCGTAGAACTGGTCCTTTTTTTCAAATTTATATGGAACCAAACAGATAGCTTTCAACAAAAAAATAAATTTTAAATCGTTCGAGAAATGACGTGATTCGAAAATAAAAAAAAAATTGAGAAATTTCAAATTGGTCGCGAAATGACGTGCTTCAAACGTTGAAAAAATTTAAAGTTCTTATAGTCTCTTAAAAATACATTTAAACAAATAGGATATTGGAACAATCTATTAATATAATCATAGTCATAATATTAATATAATTATTAAATGGCTCTTTGCTAGAATGCGTAAAACCGCATTCTATTATAAGGTGACCTCAGAATTGATGTTGTGATTGTGACGTTCAACATGACGTCATAAACGAGATGTCAGAACTTTTGAGAATTTCCGGCATGACTAATTTCTATTGAAGTGGTGTTAATACGGGAGATACTTGACAGAGTCAACATTATTGATACCTATTAATAACAACACAAACTAATTAGACATTTATCCTGTGAGCTTATGTAGTAACTTAACTTCGCCTTCTAAGCTGTAATTTGAGGGTTCACTTCCCTCCCAGGACAAACATTTATGTGATGGACATATGTGTTTGTTTTAAAGTGTTTAAAGTATCATAAGTATTTACAAATATCTAGTATTAGCATTCTATCAGTCATCTGGTCACCATAATACAAGCTATGCTTAGTTTGGGGCTAAATGGTGTTGTGTGCATTGTTCACAAATATTCATTTGTTTATTTAGTTCCTGAGTAGTTATCGGAGATTTTATCATGAAAGGCAACCTTTATATCAAAAACAACGGCACTCGAACGGCAACGAACAGACCGCGGATCAAATTCACCCTGTTAAAGATTCTCTAGATGAATCGAAATATTGTCGGTGCCTCCAACAAAACAATACGTGGGGTGGGTAAAATTCAATCCCGTGTTTATCAAAATGTAAAGTAAAAGGAAGACAAAATGATCACGATGACAGGTAACTAATCTTGTAAGCTCCTAGGTATTTGCGTAGGGTAGTGGTCATTATCAGGTAGCGGCAAATCGTGTCCAACACATTACCAGATACCTAATCCCACGCTCATTTGTGTTCATTCGGCGTCTCTGTAAATGTTTTCATAGCTGCCTTTCTTTGAAAGCTGTCGGCTAAAGCCTTTGAAAAAACTGGCGCCGGTATTTGCAAGTCTCGCCAAATATTTGAACCACCATGCGCGCTGGGTCCTGGCTAATGACTTACATGTGCAGGGTTTAGGTCGATAACTTGACACATTTGTTCATCTCCTCAAGTTTAACTCTATTTATGAACTAGTGAAGTGCAGTGTCGAGAGCTAAACACAACGTGTGCAAGTAAAAAGTTGAACGTTACCCAAATATTAGTGTAACTACAAGTAATATTATATTAGATTGTTAGACTCCTATAAGTTCGATTATTTAGACGATTTATGCCATAAATCCATACTAATATTATACTAATAATTCTGTTTGTCTGCCTGTTTGTTTGTTACCTATACCGGCTAAAACACACAAAGTTTTTTTTAAATCTTATTTATTCAAAGGAGTCTGAGAGAGTTTTTTTTTACTCAGTGACTATGTCACTCCCGTTAAAGGTAAACACATGCTAAATGTTATATACTATACTAATATACCTACTTTTTATTTAGCTAATAATACACATTACACCTAAATACTTGTACTACTAATGACGACAAAAAATAGTAATGAAACCCTGCGCTCGTCATACTGAGCGGTAATATAGCTCAAAGGATCTTGATAGAATTTGGTAAGAAGATTGTACCTACCTTTTGTGAGGCTTCTTTTTATGTAGGTACCAAGAATGCGAAGTCAGCAGCTAGTAATAAATAGTGGACATTTCAGACATTAATACCTACCCTAAACCACAGAAGAAACTAAGCAGTTTGTCCTATGGTACATAACTAATACAATTACATATATAATTTTAAATAAATAGGTACTTAATTAAGATACTATATAATATCCAAACATAATAATAATCTATATTCATCACACAAATGATTGTCTCTATAACGTGCGAGAAAAAAAAATCGTCTCAACGCATATAGATAAAAAATATTACAACAATGACACTTTTCTTATCATTGACAAGTTGATTTCTATAAATAATGTTATTAAGAGCGAATTCAGCGAGAATAAAAACACATCTATGCAATTATTTTATTATAACTCTTCAAATGGTGTACAAACAATTTTTCAATTTGTTGCACACTGCCTCAGCTGTTGGTACAATGTGAGTTCTCTGTTTTACCGTTAGTTAGAAGCGGCCACATTAAAAGTTTAATTGTCTAATAAAAACCGTACTTCGCTATTGAAAAACAGAAAACCATACTTCTGTCATAAAATCATAAAATTTAACGCTATCTGAGTCGGCATCTGAAGAGGCTCTTGAAGAAACAATGCCATTCAAAACAAAGCATTCGCACTCCATGTATTCCTTCCTAGAAACGACAAGAGCCTTGTAACAGGTACAGGAGCAAGTGTAGCCTGTAAACAAAAGGCCGGGGAGTTGAGACTATGCCGATACCGTAGGGGTCGTACAAAGCGGCGCCAATTTTTTTAAACACGAGATTAGACTCGAGGTGTCGAGACAAACGACGTGAAATGTCTGGCTTTTGTACTTATGCCATCAAGTGTCAAGACAAGGGAGATACTTCAATGCCCGATGCATTGAACGGGGCTGAAAATAGCTTCTTGAGGGTGGACGTGACGCCAGAAATCCGTGTGAACCGTCTGAGATACTATTTTTTTAAATAAAATAACCGTGTATATATCTTTATGTAGCACAGTTGAAGAATGACTATTAACGGATTTGAAAAATACTTTTTTCATGTGAAAGAATATAAGTACTTTCCGGTTTGTCCTATACTAGTTTCATCAAAATAAGATTTGTTGTTTCGTTTTTAAATCAAAATGACTGGAAAAAATATGTTATCCACGTAAATCATCCAAAGAAATTTCGTATTTCGCTTTCCTGTGACTTTCCAGTGGTGTTTAAAAATGAAAAATGATAAATTACAAAACAACGTAAAGTAAAACCTTTTGAAACCAACTTCAAAAAAAGAAGGAGGTTCTCAAATCGGTGGTATTTTTATGGGCTCAAAATTCCTTCAATGAAGTCGGTATTCTATTTAGTTGTTATAACGTAATTATTACAATAATATCATACCTACCTACTTATAATGTGTTTTACCTAGTGTTATCCAATAACGTTGAACTTCCCGAAACCACAATATTCCCTGTACAAGTCGCTTGTGTTCATTGTATGTAAATACTATTATAATAATTCAGGAACTTCATACTCAAATGAATTTGCCCTATTGAAATTGGACTTGTACTTTGTAATTGGACTCATGAATAGTAGAAACCAACAAAGCCTACAGGGTTTATTTAATTCTAGTAATTCCGCTTTGAAAATCATACGAGCGAATAATCTTCCAAACGTCAAACAATGTTGCGAATTACGCTTATTTTAAGGAAGATCAATTTGTTCTACATCCATACAGCTAGAGTTAAAAGAATAGGTCATTGTTATACATAACAACCATAAGTTTTTGCTTAGCCTTCCAAGAAGCATTCATAAACCCCTTTTCTAGCAAAATGCGCGAAGTATCCACGTGCTGGAGCCGACAAACGAACTACTTATGCTGCGGGCTCGGGCCATCTCTTCGGGGCACTTTGAGGCACAATTCTCATTATTCTGAAGGACACGTTAGAAATAATAAAACTTCAAAAGCCTTTAGCGGTACCGCTCTTGAATAGCCCGTGTTGTTAAGATTTTAAAAGTCATATTTTATAGAATCCTACCTAAATTTTACAGCCCATTTAGAATTTTATATTCTTTTACGGTTTACAATCGCTCTGTGGTGTCACCGCGATTTTACGGTTGGTATAATGGTAATTATCGCGGATAGATACGACGTTAATGTCTTTTAATATGCTTTTAGCATGTTTAGTTTTATTTATTGTTATCTATGAATGTATCTTGAAACGAGTATAAAATACGTTCATCGTATATCTCCGTCCGTAGTCCGACGCGAGATCTCGGCGCAAATTACTCGACTCCAGGTAATTAATAGGTTGGTATGTGTCATTCATGATCTCCGTTTGAATTTACGGCTTGGATAGTGTGTAATTACCAATGCTGCCTTCCAGCGTTCGGTAGCCGCTTTTTATTTACTGATCAATGGTTATTTTTTATCAGACTGTAACCACTGGTTTCTGAGCAATATTTTAGATGGTTGAGTGGGAAAATGTACTTTTTGAAGGCTCGCGGTGTTATGTATAGTTATTACTTAGTTACGAGAATCGTGCCTTGTCAGTGGTTTTTCTCGTGGCGTTTTGTTTCCGGTTACTTTGATTAATTACTTACCTTCTTTGTAATAAGATAAGGAATCTTTCAGTTCTCATGGTCCTTTGTTAGCTTTTATTGTGGTTTGTACTACATGTTTGAGCCTCAAAGTAATTGTTGAAATCAAATATCTTATCTCACACAAAGAGCTGAATTTCTGAAACTCTGACGTTAGTCTACAACGCTGGATTAAAAATATTTTTATCCAAGCTGTTTTATCTACTTGGTTGGAGTTATTATCTGAATCATAATCGATTCTCCTGTAGTAGCGTTACAAAACAATAACAGAGAGATGAACGTCCGGCAGTCGGTTCGTGTATAACTGATTAATATCAACTATGCTGAGAGATGTGAAATCAGAATAGCCGGGTAACTTACTAAGCTTCTTAATAAACCGGACAGTGCAGGGATACCTACGACTGTCGTTTAGGTAGATGTTCCTTGACTTTTTATCCTAAAAAGGTCCGTCATATAACAGAATTAAAATCTAACTCCGATCGAAAACTAAGCATAGATTCATTGACAGCATTTATTACAGAAGTATTAGAAAATACAGACCGGAAGCTCTATACATCTTGATTTAGAGTCTATACTTTCTTTACTGGTTTCCAAAATTAATTCTTCTTTTTCGACGTAAAATTTATATACAAGTCCCTATATTTCATATTTGGATATGAGTTAGAAAGGTGAGATTCCTGATGCCAAATGAAAGAGAAAAACATCTTGTGCCGACCCGACAGCATGAGATAAGAGCAGGGAGATGATGATGATATTTGGTCAAAAAGCCGGACTGGAAATCCTGCTGTAGTCTGTTATCAGACTGGACGTATTTACGACGGAGATATTAATTTCGTATAATCATTCGGACACGACTGCTACCGCCCGCGGCCTAACCAAACATCTATCTTCTGATCTCTATAATGACTACCGGTCATCGCTTTTTATAACTAGTGGAACTTCCCGCGACTTCGCTTGCGTTATGTCAAACTACTCCAAATTTAAAATCCCTTGCCCAGTGTACTAATGATATCCTCAATGTTCTAGAATTTAGGGAATTGTGTGCGTTGATTGTCACAGTCAGACAGTATGTATATATCGTAACGGTTTTATACATACCTTTGTATTTAAATCTTGAGATAATAATGCAATCGTGACTGTGAATATTTGCTAAGATAAGTGCTTAGATAAAACCATGACAAGGGTAATGACGTGCTTGTTGCCCTGACGGAGTTCAAAGCCGAAGGCTTTAAGAAACCACCCGAAGCACCTGGAAGCAGCAAATAAGGCACTCCAACGTATAGAAACGCCCGCTGACCTGATACCCTGATAGTAGGGTATCTATACAATCCTACTGCTATGATTTACTTGTCTGTTTAACATGTCATAATGTTTGCCATGTATAATGCCAGTTTAGTAGGTAAGGTAAGGTAAGTATTATGTGGGTAACTATAATGCATCTATGTAAAGTAGGAAAGGTTCTATTCAATAATATTGTAAATAGAAAATAGAAGATTGACTTTACAATATGACGGGACAGCTTAATCAAGATCATCAAAGATGGAAACGTAGAGGAAGCCAAGAACAAACTTTACATGCCAGATCAAAGAGAAGTTTATAGAATAGAATAGAATATAAATTGTTTTTTTGATACACAATACACAGAGAACACAAACTGCAAGTAGACACAACAAAAATAACACTATGAAAGTCAAACAGAAACAGAACAAAAGAAAAAAAAACAGTAGGTAATAAATTGATAAATTGATATAGTTTTGTGCTAATTAGTCCTCTCTGTGTCATGTGGGCCAAAAAGTCCAGTCAGGTTACTGTCATGGCACATAAAAAAAGAGATAGAAGAAGGCCAAGAATGATCCCGATCCAGATCAATGAGAAGGTTGCTGTTATATCGCATATAGAGGCTAAAAAAGCTGCTTCGAAAAGAATCACATAGAGGAAGCTGCATCAGTTACACCAACAAGAGCTCTTAAACGGATCATTAAAAACGTAGATGGTAAATAAAGAGGTAGAAGAAGGCCAAATATGATCCAGATCAATGAGAAAGTTGCTGTTATGTCGCATATAGAAATTAAGAATGCTGCTTTGGAGGAAGATGCATCAGTTACGCCAACATGAGCTCCTAAACGGATAAACGTAGATGGTAAAGAAAGAAGTAAAAAAAGGCCAAGAAATATGATCCAGATCAATGAGAAAATTGTTGTTATGTCGTATATAGAGTTTAAGATAGCTGCTTTGGAGAGAAGCACATAGAAGAAGCTATATCAGTGCATCACGCTTAAAAGAGCAAGGCTATAAACTTAATGATTATACCACGGATGGCATTAATATAAAAAACTGATGCATGGTACTCATAAAATATTCATATTCAATTACAATGTAAGAAAAAACAAGGTTCTTACATTCAATTACCAGTCAGATCGTGACTGATGGTGGTCTTACTCACGACTACTCTTTGGGCATCTACTAAGGGATTAATCAGACAATATTTCAGAACTGTTACGGCAATGCGTGTAGCATTTTAATCCTTATTTCAAAGCCACTAGGTACGTGTAGGTTGATCGTAAATTATCAATCAATGGGTTCAATGATTGAAAGTTGAAAATTAATGCGCGTATGTGGTTGATTGAAACCCTCATTTGAGGACAGCGGATGCGCAAATTACACTATTAATAAAATACTTGAAATTAAATTAAGATTGAAAACTGGTTTTTTAAGTTACTTAAATTGGCACTGTACTCATGTGACCATGAAGGCTTCGGAAAAATTAGCAAAGGTTAGCAATGACTCGTGTGCAGTTCACAATCCAATCCAACAACATACCAGTAAAATAAATAAATTGATTTTAAATAAACTAATTTCCATGATATTTTTATAGATTACAAACTAGTTACTTATATTCTAGTAGAGCCTCAGTGATAATTTTCTTTATACTTTCTTAAGATACTATTTCATTAACTTAAAAAAAAATACAAAATATTCCTATATAGTGGTTTTGCTGGAGGGAAGAAGGGGCGCTCTGAAGGATTCTGTATCGAAACTGTTTAAAAAAAAATGGTTGTCTGTAAAGTCGGTTTACGAACTATAATTTTACGTGATAACGTCATAACGCTTAGGCTGATCGTGCCTCTCTATCGCTAATACCGCGATCTTGCTAGCACGCTCAGCTCAGGCAGAACGTGACAATTTTTCATGCATGCAGCCGGCGTTCATCGATTTATAAGACGTTATCACGTCAAAAACCTAATATCTTTATTCCTTATGAAACACCACAAAAGACTTGTGGATTTCGGAACACTAAAAATGTGTCCTAGGATTCGTATGCGTTATATAGAAATTACCACTATTTATGATCTAATAATATTATATTTTACTGATATAAAATTCCGGTAGCCTATTCAAAGACAGCCGTTAATAATTCAAATAGATAATTCATTATTTATGCACGAATTTTAAATGTTACTAGACCCGAGTAAACAGATACAAATCACGATATAACTATAATAAATTCGACCACGTGCTTAGAACGTTACATTGATGTAAAATTCTAACCATAAAATATGTTTAGTATCTTTGAAGAGCAAGTAAATTTTTTTTATAGCATTTTATAACAGAAATGATATTACACTCGTGTATGTTAATCAGGTTTTAATATAGTTATAATTTACTAATTTTTACTTATTTAACGAGCAATAAAACTGAGGTAGGTAGGTATGTTTGTATGAGGTAGGTTTGTAGAATTCAATGTAGATTTTCCTCAAGCCTTGACTTCTTTGCCTAAGTGTACTTAGAACTTATGAAATGACTTGACAGATATTGGCATTATATTCCGGCCGCTGGACCAATGTTTGTGATCTACAAGTATCACAGGTCTGGGTGTTTCTATGTATTCAATTCTGTTGGCACCAACCTAACTAATTTTAGCTAAAATTAGGTTTTAAACTGTCAAATTAACCTTTGGTATTCTGCTGCTACCAACTTATCCTAATATTTTATAATAATAATTTTATCTAACTTAATTAAGCGTTCCTAATTTAGTTAGATGGTACCAACCGAATAGGTTTTACAAATGCTATGACTAACTAAATATATTTTAGACTATTCTTAATTTTAGAAATGAACCAACCGAATTGCCACCATTATGTAGAAATGTATATAAGTAGTATATCAAGTGGTACCCATAACATAAGCTCTGCTTACTTTAGGGCCAGATGATACTGTGTGAAAATGTCCTGCTTTGTTTATATTTATGTATTTATAGGAAATATTGGAATAAACAAATTCTAGCTTATAAAATATGACGCAATAAACAGGACTTTGTTTCTAGCACTTCTATAATAGATCTGTTTGTATTGACGTCATACAGATACCTACTATCAAATTGTGACCGCAAGCCGCTGAACAGGAAACTACGAGACACGTGTTACAATCACATTTTATAACCATGTTATGGACCTAAACTATATAAAGTTAATTTATTTATTGCTCGACATTTAATAAGTGTAAAAATTTAGAAACAAACTAAGCAAAATCAAAGTCAAAAGACGCTCTATTCAATCACAAGGATTATTTTGAAACCGTTGTCTGTCAACCCGTGACAGTGTTACACGGACTTCTGCATTTCGCGCTAAGTGGTCTTCTGTGATTAGACGTTTCTGTCAGTCAAAATTAAATATCGAAGCATGAACTTGTTAAAGATTCCTTTGCCTCGATTTTGCCCGTTCTGCGAAGCATTGTGCTTTTATTATATTTTTTTTTTTGAGTTATTTCGGGTTTTATTTGTAATTTTGGTGATTTTATTCAAACAAAGCCACAGTTATTAACTCGGGTGTGAATAATTGGGATGAAAGTTTTGTTTCTTTGTGATTCGAGCAAAATTAATCCGTATAATTATTTTATAAAGAAACGCCAATCTTTTTATAAAATAAAAAACGACGAACGACAACATACTAACGACTTTGTGACGTCTTACTTACTATAGACAATCTAAACCTTTGAAATTGGCAAAATTGTCATTATATGCACATGCCGAACGACAACTTACGACTTTGTGACGTCTTACTTACTATAGACAATCTAAACACTTGACATTGGCAAAATTATCATTACATGCACATGCCGAACGACAACTTACGACTTTGTGACGTCTTACTTACTATAGACAATCTAAACACTTGACATTGGCAAAATTGTCATTATATGCACATGCCGAACGACAACTTACGACTTTGTGACGTCTTACTTACTATAGACAATCTAAACACTTGACATTGGCAAAATTGTCATTATATGCACATGCCGAGCGACAACTCACGACTTTGTGACGTCTTACTTACTATAGACAAATGTTTGTATGATCTGCAAGTATGTGTCTCGGGTCTGGGTGTTTCTATGTATAATATGTATGTATTTAAATTTATATATATATATATATAATAAATAATAAATATCAGTAGTATATCAGTCATGTGGTACCCATAACACAAGCTCTGCTTACTTTGGGGCCAGTTGATGCAGTGTGAAATGTCCGGTATTATTATTATTATTATAGACAATCTAAACACTTGACATAGGCAAAATTGACATCATATGCACATGCCATTAACAAAGAAGAAGAAGAAGAATTTCTTTGCTATTTTTGCCTATAAAATTTCTATACACCACTTCTCATTTAAAAGCTGTGGTCTTGTTGCTGAGTGATTTAGCTCTTTCTACCTGTTCCTCTTCAGCGCAGGATATCCAGAACTGATATCCTTATACAACATAATAGTTGCTTTCTTTTTAATTGGGGTCATGTAGCTGATATCCTTCAACTTTCCCTTCCATGATTTATTTATTTACATATAAACACAAATGGACTTACAGAAAAATCCAAGTCGTCCAAATGCTATAAAAATCGTCCAAATTATGGTGTTTATGAAACGGTAGTGCCGTATTAGGTTTTTCTTTTTCTATTTTCAATAGAAATCCATTAAGAGCTTCCACATTTGATACTCTTTCTGACCAGCAAATCTTTTCCATCCTTCTCCAACACCTCATCTCAAACGCTTCTAGATTTCTCTATCTCTCTGGGTCATTGTCCACGTCTTACATCACACATCGCTATACTACAATCAGATGTTTTGAATCATTACTTTTTGACGAAGACTAATTTGTTTTAAAATGACTACAAATTAACAAAATTCCAAAAATCGCCTAATCTCTATTTCTATGTTTTGTTTCCCTCACCTTGCTTAAAATACCTCACGAAAAATGACAACTTTCCATTATCTATTGCCTATACTCGAAAATTCAACACACCGGTTTCCTTTTTCTTTAAAGACATCCTGTAAAAGATTACCGTTAAAAAGATAATATTTACCGTTGTATTTTGAAAACATTTGCTTCACAAAAAGTATGCGGCTTATTATTCATTAATGAATGGCAAAATAAAATAAGTAAGCACTAAGTAAGTATGAAGTTACTACTAGGAGTTCAGATATTCACGCGAAGATAACTGACCACTGACTGTTGGTTATTCTGTGATCGGCGTCCACGCAATAACGAACCCTCAACCTTTGATTCAGCTTAGGCACGGGTAGATATAATAATATACTAGCTGCTGCGCGTAGCTTCACACGCGTGGTACCTACATAAAAAGTAGCCGTACTCCTCCAAGATACGATACCCCTTACCAAATTTTATCTAGATCCGTTTAGCCGTTTAGTTGTGAATTGGTAACAAACAAGAAGATATACAGAGGCACTTTCGGATTTATTAAATTAGTATAGAGTATCGATTATTATGATTATCCAAATATCTCTTTGAGTAAGTACTATTCTATGACGACCTCTGTGGCGCTGTGGGCCAAGGTCTGGCTGAGACGCAGAAGGTCGCGGGTTCGTTTCCTGCCGCGGGACAAATGGTTGTATGATCTGCAAGTGTTTGTCTCGGTTTGGGTGTTTCTATGTATAATTTGTATGTATTAATAAAAAAATTACATAGGTTGTATATCTGTCATGTAGTTCCCATAACACAAGCTTTGCTTACTTTGGGGCTAGATGATGCTGAGTGAAATGTCCGGCATTTTTTTTAAAATTTTGCTTTTTATTAACGATTTCAGTTATTAAAATACAGCACAAATTTAAAGAATTCGAAGAGCTACTTCAATGCATCTTTTTTTAATTATATTGTTATTTTTTTCTATAGACACTCATGATACGCGTGACAACCTTTCTTATCACGACTATAATATCTTTAAAATCTATATTATATCTTTTAAATAAAAATATACTTAAAACATTATTATAGTAAATTAAAAAATCATTTGTTTTTATTCTTTCTTATTTCCTTATTTATTAAGCATATTTTGTAATTAATATGACTGGCTTGACTGGGGAGTGGTGGACAATTAATGTCAACCACTCCCCAGTATTGAGACGAAGAAAACAAAAAATATGTCGATCGCGCTATTTTCAATTTTTTGAGACTTTTGTGAGACTTACGAATCGTAATTGATTTTTATATAGTGCTAGTGCATATTTAATATGAATAGTAAAATATAATCTGTTCTCTGTAGCTAGAGATAATTACATAAAAGCTTCAAGTAGATATTTACTAGAAGCTACCATGCAATTAAGTCTTACGCGTAAGTACGTAAGTACGAGCAAGCTGGTAGGACGAGAAGCACATCGACTCGTTGCATGAATGAAGATTGTTTTTTATGTTTTATTCCATGGAAAAGTTTAACTGCCTGTATAATTGTGAATGGAAAATTTTATGCAATTTTATTATATTGAGAAGCTGGCTATTCTCGGTTACATTAAAAATTTCTACTTTATGAAGGTAGCAAGAAAATAAAGTTAACAAGATTTTGTCATAGAACTTGACTAATCAAGTTTATCATTATGAGAACTCAAAAATTTAAATTGACTACGGACCATAAAATCGCTTTTAAAACATGAAACTAACAAAATAATCGATTTAGATAGAAACAAAACATTTCGTATTAGTCGATAACCATTTTAGATGAATATAAAATCAATTAGCCTGATGATCCCAAAACAATTAAAAAACAAAGTTAAATCCTTGACGTGCGCCCGCCCACACGAAAAACCGAAAAAACTCGTCCACTACACCGTAGGTAGTTTGAACTAATGCCACTCACACGCATTCTGTAATCTCTAAGACTTACGCACACATTCACACGTCACCCATTAGTATATGTGTGTGTGTATGAAGTTACGCGTGCTCGCCACTCGCTCCACGGCTTCTTATTATTATTATTTATTGTTGAATAAATGGTAGTGCGTGGTTGTTCACGATCCCGCATAACACCTGCCGTATTTTCCCACAGTCGACGCGAGCGCAGGAAGTGTGCGGGTGCGAGTGAGACGCGTGGACTGCACGCGCGAGAGTAGTGTATCACCATGCTAGAGCGAGATGGAATGAGGGAGACGCGTAAGCTACGGCGTAGCGCGTAGCACTGAAGATTTTATCGGTTTGCTGTTAGAAAATATTAACATTTTAATTTTTTAAGGAAAATATATTATTGTCAAATACATTATTGATAGTGATATGGTATGCATAACGCTCCAATGGCGCTTTCATCACGACAGTTTATTATAATAGGTAATTTTTTGGGGCTTGGAAAATCGATGTCTGAAAATTTTTTGATATAATTTAATAAAGTTAAATCAAAAATTTAAAAAAAAATCTGAAAATAATACCAATGTTAGTAGATACCTATTTCTTACCTTCTTAATTAGTCACTAAATTATATTTCTTTAGTTTATTATAACTGGTACTGGTTCTTTTATGGTACTACAATAAGAACATAATTATTCTCGTCGTAAATAATTTATATTTTTTTATGGACATTGAACCTTCGCGGTCGATTGCGTCAACTCGAGAGCTATCAAGTCATTAAAGGTTATACTATCCTGTTTTCTTACCTCCTTTTAAGAGCGAGTAATGTATTTATAAATTGTTATTCAATAATTATCCATGGATGATCTGCCTGAGGCGGAGAAATGTTTACCGTAACTTGTAAAAACCTTAAAGTTCCTTAAAATAAGCCTGATTGCTTAATTTGGGCCCATTGAATAAGGCACCCGAACTTTTTAAGGGCTCATTACGCCTTAATGACATCCTCTTCGCGGTAATTTTGTCTTATTATTTTTTAAAACGTTCCATATAAGTCGTGTTGCAAGGAACGAGAATTTTAGAATGGTTTTTTGAGTCATTTGAAATTTTAATAAACCAATATCAAAAAAATAAAATTTTTGGGATTGCATATTCTGCATCATTCAATTTAAATTGGCAGAAAAATGTACAGAATAATATAAAATACATAAGTGAAAGAGTTGAGCCTTGTAATTACCGATTAAAAACGATCTGTAGCTCAACTGGTCCAGATCACTACTAAAGAGCAGCGTCTTCATGATACTGGCGACATTGCCATGTTGATGTTTTCTATTAATAAAATTTCATTAATTTTTGTTTAATCTAATACCTTTAAACGAGCAATTCTTGTATATATATATATATATATATATATATATATATATATATAATCTGAATCTCGAAAACGGCCCTAACGATTTTCATGAAATAGTATGCAGGGGGTTTCGGGGGCGATAAATCGATCTAGCTAAGTTTCATTTTTAGAAAACGTCGTTTTATCCGTGTTTTAAACCGAGCAAACCTCGGTCAGCCAGGTAATGTAGGTATACTTAAGCAATAAAAAAAAAAAATAGTTTTTCAATCTTTATAATCAACAACTAGGTGAATTTTTTAAATGTTGCCTTTGCAATGTCCTTATACATATAAAAAAAACAAGACCTGCCTTAATCAAAGATGTGTACTTCTGTAGACACAGGTGGTGTTTACATATAGGTGTCCTCTACTGACGGCCTTGCTGGCAAACAAATATTGTTCGCCACTTGGTACCTACCCATGTTAGGATAGTTAGGTAGGTAACAAGTGGCGAACAAAATACTACCTACCGATTTCAACTGACCGAACAAACTAATATCATTGAAATATTACATTTTGTTATATTAAAACATGCTTAATAGAACATAAAGATTATAATTAAAAAAATAATTTTATGTATTGTACATTTACTATAAAATAATTACAGAATAATATAAAATACAAATAAAACAGTTGAGCTATCTAGGGACCATTTAAAACGATCTATAGATCTCAACTGATCCAGATCACTGAGAGGGTAGTGTCCCAAAGACACTGGCAGCATTGGCACGTTGAATGGCAATGCTAATACACAGGGACAAATAGAAGCCAGCTCTTGGGACACGCGATGTTTAAATCAAACGCCGCACCGTGAAAACATTTTAAACCCGATGGGCTCCTGTTCCCCACAATAGTATTGTATAGAATAATATAAAATAAACAATGAAACAGTTGATCTATCTAAGAACCGTTAAAAACGATCTATACTTAGCATAGATAGCTTAACTGATTCAGATCATTGCCGGAGGGTAGCGTCTTCAAGACACTGACGTTGAATGACAATGCTATTTTGCTGAGTTTGAGCTGAGATTAGAACCAGGTTTTAGAACTTCTGTGATGTAGGAAAATATGACGACCTCTGTGGCGCAGTTGTCGAAGGCCCGCCTATGCTTCAGAACGACGTTGCGGGTTCGATTCCTGCCGCGGAACCAATGTTTGTATGATTTGTAAATATTTGTTTCCTGTCTGAGTTTTCTATATATATTTATTTACAAAGAAAAACTTATACAAGTAGTATATCAGTCATGTAGTTCCCATAACACACGCTCTGCGTATTGGACCAGATGAACCAGATGAGCTATCCAGTATAAAAAAATGTATTATTAAAGTTCAATCAAGACATTTCCCCGCGATATTTTATTATAAAAACGATTTACACTATAAAGGAGTAACAAACAATACCAGCTCAGCAAAATATCATATTACATGAAGAGCACCATACATCCTGATCTAAGAACTCCAAAAGACGATGTAATTTTCTAGTTACGCGTCTATCAATAGAATCAAAGATGATAATAACATTGTAAAATAGCCACTGCTTCAATAGATACCCCGGATGTTCGCAATTTGGTTTCGTTCAAACCAATGAACGATTGTATAGCCGGTTTAACAATAATATTGTTCATCCCGTGTCTTCGGGATTCGTTTATAACTTCAACCTTATGTTTGGACTACTAAAATTTAAAATCCGTGTTCGTGTTGCCAGGATTGTCCATCGTGTAGGTCAGTCTATTAAATCGGTTGAGGACCGGATGGGACTTGAGTTACTGATTTTAACAAAAACAGCTTATGTTACGTCACTCTATACTTTGTTTACGTCGATGGAGGTTTTGCTGCTTCTTTATAACGGTACATTATTGTCATTTTATGTAGAAAGTTATTTGGAGTAGATATATTTTTGATACTAAGACTTTTGATTATATTTTATAATATAAGAGTATATGTAATAGTTTTCATAATATGTTTGCTTTGCATCTAGTAATATATTTGCAATATTTCTCTCAAGTTATTTTCGTTATTTCAGGGATTTATTTCATTAGTTATTTTGGAGTTTTTTTTTTAATAGAGGTAGAGTTATTGACTCGGTGTAAATAATTTAAACAGCTTTGTATTTCTTGGTAATTCGCAAAAATTATATGTACAATTGTTGTATATGAAAGATACCATTTTATATAAAATAATAAATGACGAACGACAAGATACAACTTTGTGACATCATACCATAAACAATATACACCATAAACTATACACAACTATCGAATAAATAAATAAATAATGCTGTTTATTTTACACAGCATCATCTGGCTACAAAGTGGGCAGACCTTGTGTTATGGGTACCACATGACTGATATACTACTTATATCCTTTTTTTGTAAATACATAGTTATTATGCATAGAAACACGGACCCGAGACCAATACTTGCAGATCATCAAAACATTTGGATCGGACCCGCAACATTCAGCGTTTCAGCCGAGCCCTGGGCCACTTCGCCACAGAGGTCGTCAAATAAGTGATATATTTGACTATAATATAAGATAAGTTAGGATAGTTAGGATATAAAGACACTCCTCATTTGCATGTGGAATCTAAACATTTGCGATACCAAATATATTATAACTATTTCTGTTTTAATAATTCTTTCTCTTTTAATTTCGTTAGTTGTTCTATACATTTTGATAAACAGATTATACTCACGTATTATTTTGTCGATGGAGGCACCGACGACGGCGCGCACGGTTTGAATCGTGAACTCAAGCGGCATAGACTGGACCGCGGATCATACTCACCCTGAAGAAGATTCTATAGATAAATCAAAACAGTGTCGGTGCCTCCATCGATGAAATAATACGTGGGTAAAACCCGTGTTAATCAATATGAATTGTATATTTTAACTAGCCACTTTTTTTGTTACAAAGCTCGGCGTGAGGTCAGGCTTTCCGGCTCATTGGTTCTAGACCCTGAATGGGCAGCTTTTTGCCACATTTGGCCAGCCTTACAAAAGTGTGGTCGCCATGTGCCCGTTTTGCATGTAACCCGAGCAGAGACCACAGATAGCCTCGCCGAGATTCGCGCCACATGCTACCACATGGCGTGCCAAAGGTCGGAGGAGGTATTTTTTACGTTCTTCCGCGTTTGTCAGGAGAAATCACTTCGCATCGTTTAATCGGCGGATGTTGACGCACTTCTTAAAACTGCTTTCATTCGGCTTACAAGTATATAATATGGGATTGCTTTCGATACACTAATATTGTCCACCTTGCTTTTACTAAAGAACTTTCGTCTATATCGCTACTACATAACTAGTTAAAGCGGTATTAAAGTATCACGATCCACACAACACCATCTAGCTCCAGACTAAGCAAAGCTTCTACTATGGGAACCAGATGATTGATGGAATATTTATATTGTTGTAGATTCACATATGATAAAAATATTAATAACTATATCACTCAATACAGCACAGAAGGCACAGTTACTATCGACTGCGCTGAGAGACCTGTCAAATTAAGATAGCAATGTATTGTAAATTAAGATAGCAATGTTATGATTTATGATTGACCCGAGACGTCAAGTTAACTTGTAGGAATAGAACTTAAAAAACTTGATTATTTTGACACTTTTCAGAACGCGACTTACAATACCAATCTGCATAATTTTATCTTGACATGTGGACAAACCTCTTTTTGCACAATCACTTGTTTTAATTATTTAAATTGTGCTGACGTCTTATCTAACCTGTTCCGTGGAGGTTGTTCCTCGTATCGACCAATAAGGTTGGCATGGATATTCCTGAAGGACGGATAAACTACTGTAAATTAAAAATAAATTAACGTTAAGCAAAACTACAGATATTGAAAATCTTACTATCAGATAGGGCCAAGTATAGGGTTATGTTTATGGGAAAACGCTGTATTATAAACTTTTTCAATAAGGACACGATGTTTAAAAAGGTGCATAACTGGCATAGTAATGAAAGCTATATTATGCGAGATGCAGGACATAAATGTTATCTCAACAGGTGATCTATATACGTGAAGCAAAAACTCTTTGCTCCTTTTTACGAAAATTGCGCGGACGGAGGTGTATGAAATTTCACAAACTTAACCCTACTAATATTATAAATGCGAAAGTAACTCTGTCTGTGTGTCTGTCTGTCACGTTTTCTCGCCTAAATCGCTGAACCAATTTTGATTAATTTTGGTATAGAGATAGATGGGACCTAGGAGAAGGACATAGGCTACTTTTTATGTAGGCACCACGCGCGCGAAGCCGCGGGCAGTACCTAGTAGTGCAGAATGCTTATATGTATTTTTTTATTATGCATAAAAAATACATTAATTATTAATTAATTATGGTCACATTTCGACCATTGGGCGCCACTACTTCAGATAATTAGTGCAACATTGGTGAACATACTTAAGTTTTCTGGATGGTTTCAGATGTTCCAACAGAACTTAGTTTTAAATTCGTCGTGACAGCCCTAAGGACTAGGTTTATACTCGAAGCCTGTTTTTCTTGCGTAACCTGATCACCTTTACAAGCTTCAATTAAAAGTTCAATTGATTTTACAGTTCAATTTATCTCTCTCTGCCCTTTCACTTTACGTAATTTCACCCAAATTGGCATGATTTTTCGGGTGTCACTAAAGCTTATGGTGAAAACTGTCTGTCTGATAATAAGTTTTTTATTTACCCATTTATTTGTATGTAAGTTCTACAAGGCACTCAAGTTTTCCTGCCTTATAAATGACTAGTTTCTCTCCGTGGCTTCGCATGCATATTACCTACAAAAAAAGTAGCCTATATGCAATTAATGATATTAATAAATATTTGTAAACATTGCACACAACACCACCTACTTAGCCCCAAACTAAGCATAGCTTGTATTATGGTGACCAGATGACTGATCAATGTCTATGGTTCTATTCTATGATCGTAGTCTAGCTAATGTGTTGTTTAAATCTGTTGCCATCTCTATTCATTGACATGAGAATGAAAAAGACAAAACTTACCTAAACGTTACGCTAGATAATTATGTGTTTATAGGATAATAATATTAATAATTTATTTATATTTTTCTCACATAGTAGGTGCTAACATAGTATAATTAATGGTAAGGTAATTTTTCATTATACTTATTGCATCCTAGTAAGTGAGAAGAATGTCTATGGAAGGTAAAAAAAAACCCGCGTTACAGGTCACCAGGATATAGAGTATACCTACATATATATTAAGCTTCTATAGTATCTATAATATATATATTAAATGTTAAATGATAGTAGCATGTCTGGTAGTTTTGCAAATACATAAATAAACCTAGTGACAGGCCATCGTGAACGAACTTTCTTTGACAGGGGCTTTTCCTTTTTCTGACGGAACTTTCTCTATCACTCAGGGTTGAAACACAGTTGATGAAATTGAACATTTCCGCCACTTTCATCGCTTTAGTCTTTCAAAAGCGCTTTGCAAGCTGTGCGGGCAGTTTATTTCATTGGCACGAGTGTCCGCAGTCGAATCACGCGCGACCGGGGCCGGCGGGGGGAAAGAGGGGAGGGCAACCTCGAGACCGTGGGAACGATCTGCCTTTAACATGTCGCACGTGCTCGAGACGCTACCACGACCTCAACGAGAGGGACCGAGAGAAAACATACAAAGTACAACAGATAGACTGCAATGGAAGAATAAGAAAACAAAAAGCACGACAATAAAATAACGAGAACGAACAATAATTTGTGAACGTTCGAATTTCGAAGCGTGAAAGGGACAGAGTTGTATCATTTATACGAAAGTAAGAACACAATGTAATGGAGATGTTGATTTATTATGTTGCAGGGGCTACTGTCGAGAGCCGTTTGTTTCGCAATGATCAACCATGATTATGATTACAATGGAATAAATTGGTGGCGACTGGTGAGTTTATAATTAAAGCTTCAACTGGCGGCTTACGGTAACCTTTGTAGAGTACCTAGATACCTACTCTTCGTTCGAGTTGCGCAGTTATAGATATTTATTTACAATAATCGACAGAATATACATTAATATCCATAAATACGAATTTTTTTAAATGCGAGAGTGTCTCTGTCTGTCTGTTTGTTACGTTTTCACGGCTGAACGGATCTTGAAGAAATTTGGTAAGAAGATGTATTGCATTTGGGGAAAGAATATAGGCTACTTTTTGTCTCAAAAACAACCTTGAAGGGGGTAAGATAGGGGATGTTTTTTTGGGCAATTAGCAAAATATTTTCTTTTGTTAAGGATCTGAAAATCCATATTTAGGCTTTTGATAAGAAATAAAGAAATACGTGTTTTAACGTTTTTGCAAAATCATGCCCGAAGGGGGTAAAATTAGAGGATCAAACTTATGATATGTTCTTTAGATGCACAGAATGCATTCCTTATAAAAATAAAGGTTCTAAGCATACGCGGACGAAGTCGCGGGTACACTTGTAAAATATATGTGAAACAGTTAAGCTATCTAAAGGACGTTTAAAACGATCTAATAGCTCAACTAATCCAGATCACTGCCAGAGGGCAGCGTCCCCAAGATACTGGCTAAAAATAATTTGTTGGACCAAACCAGGAGCTCTTGGGTCACTCTATGTTTTTACCATAGTCCTAAAATGGTTTCGATAACGCGATGTGCTCTTGCTCCCTCAAATTTAATTCAATTCCTCCACGAATGGAATGGAATTCCACGGGAATTCAACAGGATGTCTAAGTTTGTATCAAAATAACATCACACGAAGTCATGGGGCAGGGATATTCCACTTGTGGTCAATAAATAACCGCTATAGCTCTATACTTTAATGTATTATAAACAGGATAAATACATTTAAAGTTCCCGGAAGCGATCAGCGCGAGCATGTAATAAAGCAACATGCGTTTGCGACTGTACGCACATAGATGGCATTGCTGCGCGCGTGACCCCGACCGCTACGTTGCGCGTGCGCGGTCTCTCAGGCTTCTATGTTATAAGATGAAGCGATTTCGGTGAGATAACATCCATAACCCTTTTTATATTATCCTATTAATCCTATTTCCTACTATTATTAAATCTCTAAGTTAAGTAAAGAATCGTAAAATATTTATATCAAATTCCAAAATGACCTATGACGTCATCCGGTTTGGGTAGATGAAAAGAGGTTTATATTTTTGTTTGTGGCTTGTAACGGCTGAACGGGTTTGGATGAAATTTGGTGTAGATATAGTCCGTGACTGTTTATCATATCATATATTTTTATGTAGGTTCCACGCGTGTAGAAGCTAGCAATATTATTAATTTCAAAGTGTCTCTGCCTGTTTTTACATTTCCACCGCTGAACGGCTAAACGGTCTTTGAAATATTTGGCACAGAGATAAATTGTCCGTACGTCCGTATTTTTGGGACGGACATTGCTACTTTTTAGGTAGGTACCACAGGTGCGAAGCCGCGGGCAGCAGCTAACTGTGTTGTAAGAAACTACAAGTATTAACTATATTAGTGTATTGCTTTTGAATAATATACTTTCTGGCAAGTAAATAGGTTTCACTTTGCTAACACTATCTGTGTTCTTACATCTATTTTCAACTGTTTTCCGTCGCGGTTTCTTTCTGATAGATATAAATATCCCCTAAAGGGGAAATTTACAAAACCCCATGGTGACTTCTGGGAAAAGACCTCTCCTTGATCTCCCCAGTCCATTCATTGGCAGATATAAGGGCTAAAATAAAAAGTGAACTATTATTATTCTAGGTTATTTTCTACATAAGTACTTTCAAACTTGCTACACAATAATGTTGATTTCATTAAGTAAATAAATAATTAATACCTGCCAATAAAGACATTTCACACCAACATCATCTTGCCCCAAAATAAGCAGAGCTTGTGTTATGGGTACCACATGCAAGACTGATATATTACATATATTTTACTTCTATACTATCTGTACAATGTCACACACGACTACTGCGACCTTTTAACTAGAAAGATGTTATCTCTATTGTTTACTTAATTTACAACAAAGTACCAACTCATTATTCGGAATATGCACACATAATTACATGACATTGTAGAACGCGTGCGACCCCGTGCGCTTAGTTGCGCGTGCGACGCCGACTCTTTGACGCTACTGACGACATGCCTCAAATAGTTAAGGCATGAGCGATAGCGATTTACGTAAAGTACGTAGTATTTTTGTTAAGTAATTTTAGCTCTCGATTTCCTGCAGTCTGTGGGAGTGATTTGTGAAGAGGGACAGAAGTGTGTAACAGGAAACTAGGGAAGCGCGTGCTGTTATATAAAAGAATTCAAGATATAATGTTAATATTGCTTATTACCAAAGTGAGATTTCAGATTTTGCACATCATATGCGACTAATTTAAGTGTGGGCCGTTTTTTTGCTTGTGCTCAAAAACGATCTTTGCTCTTGCTTTTCGAACTCTTGCGATCAGAATTTATATATCTCCGTCTCCGACTTTAATGAGACGTCTCGGCATCGTTCGTCTTTCCGAATTAGTCTGATTACGCAGTTATGAAAGCTACTGGACGGCCCGACATTGGTTGCATAATCGTACTAATTCGGAAACACGAATATTGCCGAGGCGTCTTATTACGGTACTGTTTTTACTTTAGATTATTAATAAAAGCCTTGTAAAGGTCTTGCCTTGTGAGAACTGCATCAGGGTATTGGACGATGAACCATACGTTCTCAGCCAATGAGCAAAAATAATTAAAAAATTATCGAAATAAAATTTCGGCTAACATGTATATATATATATATACATATATACATGTAAAACAATTGAGCTATCCAAGGACCGTTTAAAACGATCTATAGATACCTCAACTGATCCAGAACACTGCCGTTTCCAAGATAATAATATATTAACTATAATAATAATAATATATAAACTCGAAAATGTCTCTATTTATCTGTCTGTTTGGAATTTGGTAAGGGGATGGAAGCCGCGGCCAACAGCTAGTTGCTAATAAGTAGTTTAAGTTCAAATTTAAAATAGAAATAGAAATATTTATTGCACTTATGTTGTTACAGTAAGATGATGATACATTGTTATAGTCTCAAACATAAACCCTGTTAGGGCACAGCAATACTTAACTAGGGGCGCTATTACCATACTTTATTAACTAATTGACTACTATCTTAACTAATAATGTATTAAAACTATTAGTGTAAATACTACAATTTTGATAAGTTGATCCTAAACCAATCAAAGTTAATTCTTATAACATTTCTAAAACATATGATAGAGATATCAATAATGTATCTTATAATATATAAAAACTAATGTAACTAAGTAACTATAATTCACAGATAAAAAATCTAAGAGTTTAAGAATTCTTGTAATGAATAAAAACAGTTTTCAGTCGAGTATTTTTCCATTCCATTACGTCTAAGTTTAGAATTATTCTTGTACATCTCTTTTGCAATAAAAATAAATTATTTACGTCAGTGCTGTTACCCCAAAGTACTATGCCGTAGTGAAGCCAGGCATGAGCATAAGCATAATATGCACAGATTGCGGTTTGTGTTTTTTTTTTTTTTAGCTCATTTAGTTTCATGTAGACGCACCCTAAGTAAGTAGTTCTCATAAAAAATATTATTACTATGTATAATGTGTTGCAAAGTGTTGCAAAAACAATGCCAATGGTCACAGTCATGATAAAATGAGTGATGATAGTGGAAAGAAGTAAATTTATATAACTGTATTTTACAACAATACACTTCCTACGCGAGAATTTCTCAAAAGAATCGAATAAACGGAGCATGATCGATTATCATTTTCATACAATCGACGATCTAAAGGTCACGCGTAATGCTATTCAGCGTACACGAGCATTATTCATACTAAAGAAACTATTTGTATGTAACCAACATTAAAAAGAACTCAACATAAAAATACTTCAGTCTAATATAAGTCTTATGAAGCAAGATTTAGGGTAAGTTTTTAACAACTGTAGCCAGAAGTAACTATTTTGTAAAAACCCGAATCGCACTTCAACGAAAAATAGTGTTTCACAGTATAGTTTTACAGATTAAAGTCGTGTATTGGCAGATGGCAAGATGGTGATATCGTAAGCCAGGAAGCGCATTGTTAGGTCACGTTCTCACAACTCCCCTTTTCTTCGAGGGGGAATAAATAATTGCACTTTTTTCTGTCGCATATGGCCAAGAAACGGGGATTGTGCAAGATCTTTCCCACGGTTCACCCCTCGGGCATAAAGGCCGAACGAGGTCAAGAAAAAATACGTGCTAGCATAATGCGGGAGTCTCTTTTGTGGAGGCAGATGCGTTTCTAGGGTTAAGTGTGGAATTGATTATGAAAGCTTTGAGAAAGTGAATTGATTGACGTCACTGGTTGATTGAATGTTTTGGCTGTTTCGCATTATGGGTCTATCCAATCTAGGGATAAGTTTTTAGTTGTCCTTTTCTAGAAACTAATCTAGACTATTACGATATCTAGACTGGATAAGTCGTGTAATGATTTTTTTATGCTTAGGTACTATCATAATTAATTTGTTAATTGGTTTTCAATAGATAGATACTTATTTATTCCAATTTTAAACTGCTCATGGTCAGATGAGATTATCGTAAAATAGTTTTCCAAAAAGTTTCAAACTCATGACCTTTTTTGTTAAGCTTATCATCGCATCATCCCAAACATTTCAAGGGTTCAGATTTCAAAATCCATTCCATGCACGTATGGCCAGTATTACAAATATAAAAACTCAACAAAAAAGAATTGCACCTTTGCTAAGGCGTTCTATATTTGAAAACTGGTCGCGTTCCCACGATCGCTCGCGCCAGTTGCTCGATTCTCCCCCTTCTCGATCTTATTCTTTTTTTTTGCCATAATAAAAGGTGATATTTGTGTGACAAGCGAGGAGGAGCAGCTCTTATTTTTATCTCAATAAAAAATCTAGAGTAGTCACTAGTAAAAGTTCATTACGCCTATAGGTATAATACTAATCTTAGGATTATGAACATTGAGTTTAGTTAGTTACCTACTTGTACTTATGGAAAAATCTTTAGTATGAACAGAAAACATACTTTTGAAATAAGCACTGAGAATTTTCTTAGTTCAGACTTATTAAAAACAAACAATCGTCGCGTAAACAATATTTTCACGCGTACTTGGACACTGAGTAATCATAATAAACAGTCAATCAATGAGAGGCACGCGCATAAAAAAACTTAAAATCAGTAAAATATTCAGGAACCGACTCTATGGCTCTATATATACGTTTTACTTTAGTGCGGCTGCTGTTCTAGAAACAGAATCGAAAAAAATGAACTCTATATTAACGTTGGAAGTTTGTAATTTGAATGTGTGGCAGGATAACGTCATCAACAACAGTTGAGGGGGCATACAGCCAGCGCACATTGCGTTCTGCCGAGTTTTGCCGGATCCTTTCCCACGATATACACGACATGTGGCGCGCGCGGGTGCACTTACCCGTACAACGGTGCCACGTCAACAAAAAATAAGTACCTACTCTTGGACTTAGCGGATCTATGGATGATGCGTAAGATAAGAAATGTACGGTTTACCGGTTTTCAGTATGTTCGGACGCTTAGGCATGCTTAGCGTAGGTAGTGTAAATGGATGAACATTGTTTTCAACGGATATTAGGTATGAACTATTGATTTCGGACAGCATTTCGGCTATGAAATTTTAAGTAGGTAAAGCACTAATGAAAAATAATTATAAAATTAAGCAAAATCTTTAATACCTATAATTTACAGCAAAATTATAATTTTAAAGTCGTAAAACAAAATGCTAGTAAAGATCGATTAATTTAATAAGACAATTAATAATAATTAATATAATTATATACCTAGTATTTAAATAATTTATATTTATAAGTGAGATTTATTTAGATTTGAATGTCAAGTTACGTAGCTTATAGATAGCTTCCCTGTCAAATAAAAAAAAGTATGATAATATCATTACAATTATAAAATAAGACTAATAGAACTATACAATAAAATAACTGGACTATTTGACATATACAATAAAGTGAGGTTAATACTAGGTACTTAAAAAATGATATCCCACATTCGTAATTCAAAAGGTTGACTGTCATAAAAAAGCAAAATACCAAGGTCGAGCAAAATCCAAATTTGAATTTTCGAATGGATGTTTTTTAGCGCGGGGGCAGGTGCCGCGCGCGCAACTGTCGTCGTTCCCACGGCTCCAAGACACCGGGCCTGCTATACATTGCCTTGGGACCGTGTCATGATTGCCAATTAACAAAATTGATGTATTTTTATGAATCTAAACTCGTTTGTGCGATATTTTTTTAGTTTGTGAAAAATTATCTATGGTTAAAAAAATACTGCAAGCATTAGACTAATAGGTACTTGCAGTATTTTTTTCCAGCTTGAAGTGCGCTCGAAGCAAACCGTGTCGAAGCCAAATTATCTATCATTCATTAAAAAAATGTACCTAAGTAACCACATTATTTTATTTAAAACACTGTTAATTTGAATAGGTAACCTACGTAATAAAATGTACTTACTTACCTTAAATGTATAGTACCTACCTACTTACCTACGAAAAAGGAAATTCTGTACAATTGTTAGTCGCGTGCTACATGACTCTTCAAATAATAGGTATAATGTTAATATTTCCTTATGGTTTGTACATACATGTGTGATGATATCATCCTATAATTCAGTATTATGTTTATTATTCATATACCTACACATATACCACATGCAAGCAAATACATAGCAATGTATGTACTTATCCGTAGTTTTAATTAAGTATACCTACCTACCTAAAACCTAAAACCTAATTATCAACAAAAATATTGTCTTAAAAAGCTTTCCAATTCAGTTTAAAAGCTCCACATAAACTTTCCCAAACAGCGCCATCTATCGAAACTTCGTAAACTAGTCAATGACAATACTCTTGCTAAATAGATAGGGGATGCGGAAGTATTTGCAAGACAATTGATTCGCAGACAATACCGGGTCAAAGGTAATGCACATTCCGTGGGAAAGGTGAGATTCCCAAACTATTTGGAGGGTGATTTTGTATATAATTTGTACTGGGAGCTATATGAGTTCAGTTATTTTTGTGACGTCGAACAGAAAGTAACGGGATTTTTTTATTCCCGGCAGACACTGATAGTTATCATGTTCATGCAAAATGCTTGGATGCAAATCTTTGCAAAATAACTAATATATTATAAAAATCTCCGAAGATTTCAGTAATTCAGAGTTCCTCATAACTAAAATGTAGTGCTTTCAAAAGTGTCGTTTTAAAATAATGTGTTTTTTTTTTTATTGGTTAAGTTAAAAGTGCTCATGAAGTGTTCAAATGTTTAGTGAAGTGCATATAGTTTTATACCCTTGGTGTAACATTTTCACTAAGTTTGAAGAAGAACACGAAGAAGAATGGGTTGTCCAACAGTTTTTTTGAACAGAATAATGATAATCTTAGCATTTTGTGCAGACATATCCAAAGTCTAAATTAGAACTCAATTACTACCTACTTCTACATCTTTCTGAGAACCATAATAATAATACGCTTTACTTAAAAAAAAATCTTTACAAGTCGTCTTAAGTAACTTAGATCTAAATACAGACAATGAAACATTTGTCGCCTTAACCTGTAAAGTCTTGACATTGGTGGCAATCCGGTTGGTTCATTTCTAAAATTAGGAATTGTCTAAAATATATTTTAGTTAGCCATAGCTTTTGTAAAACCTATTCGGTTGGTACCATTTAACTAAATTAGGAACGCTTAATTAAATTATATAAAATTAAATTAGGATAAGTTGGTAACAGCAGAATACCAAAGTTTCATTTGACACTTCTAAACCTAATTTTAGCTAAGATTAGTTAGGTTGGTGCCAACAGAATTGAGGCCAGTGACTCCTCACTCTTACTAAGAATTATTTACTTGTAAATAGACGTGAAGGATCTCTGCTTCATAATAGTTTCTGAAGTATATTTGATATTTCTGTATAATTATTTAGCTGACTCATATTCAAAACGCGGATATTTTTTGAATATTTAACTAATATAAAAGTTATCTGAACAGTCATCCCAAAGAAATGTGTGATATTGACCATATAAAGAAATGAAATTTACCAGTTGTTTAATGAGCATGCGACAGAATGACTCATACATTTTTATTTAATGAGTAGTTAAGGGGACATTATATTGATGGTGTTTATATTATTATTGTTTTAGAAGTTAACTGGTATTTATCTCGTATTACCATTTCATTTATTCCCGACGTTTCGGTTTCGTTGCAACAACCTTGGTTGCGGGCTGAGCTGGCTTAATAAACTTTTTTAAACTTACGCGATCAGAAAACATTATTATAAATATTTATTTATTATTATTTATTATTTTTCCCGACGTTTCGACAGGTTTACACTCTGTCGTGGTCACGGGATGACTCACGTCGGGAAAAATAGGTAAATAAACGCGATAAATACCCGTAAATATTTATAATAATGGGCTGGCTTACTTTATAGGTATATTTATACAGAAAAAGTTAGTTTGGCATTTGACCGTTTTCATATGAGAAAATAAAAATCCGATATAATTATTACGAATATCTGATTAATACGAGTTGTTAATTATTAGTATTAGAAAATTTAGCATTAAAATTTAACTCAATATTTTATAACGTCCTATATTGTTTCTCTGTTGGGCAAAAGTCTTCTTAAACTTTTACTCTTTGCTCTCCAATGCCACAGCTTTCTAGTTTAACTCGAATGCATCCAGACCGTCTCGCCATCATTTCCTGGGTCTGCCGCATCGTCTCCGACTTCCAATAAGTGACGGGCTTCGCCCAACGTTCTGGATGCATTCGATTCATGACCTGCCCAGTCCCATTTCAAACGTGTAGTTTTCGTACATACAACCGCTATGCTAGTTTTCGATTAGATTTCGGTATAATATGAAAATAAAATTGATTTACAACTATACTGACCTTAACTAAGCCGAGTCAATCCATTCTGACGCAAATTACTTGCTATTGATATTGACTCGGTTCACATCATCTGGTCAAATAGATGAAGTGCGGATGATATCACCGCTCAACAGTGCACAGGTGGAATACTATCCATTATTTGTTCAAATTCTACGTATTCTAGAACAAAACTCAAACTCAGATCTAGAGCTAAGCATACATTTTTAAACTGTATAAAAATACTCCTAAAAATCTATACTTAGTTTATGTTATTACATACGTTTAAAACACAATCTGTTTTTTTTAAATAGAGTCTTGAATCTTTGTATTTTATATCTTATAATATATTGATATTAAAAGTCATTCCACCACTCTTATCTTTTTAAACGTAAATACACTAGATTCTCTAAATTACTTTTATACTTTTTATAATTCTGTATTAACAATTTTCTGCATCGCATAAAACTCTTTGTAGAGTTTATGATGTTAAGCATATTTATATTGAATGTGTATTTATATTTTATATATGTAAATAGAATAATAAATCCCTCAGTACGGATAAAACGTGGTCCATTAACATGTAAAGACCCATCAATTATCCTTGGCCGTAAATCGATAAGTCGCACCGAACGGTTCAAATGTTGCCGTAATGGTCTTATCGAGCTCCATCATCTGACTAACGGCAAATTAAAACGAAAACTCATTAACAGGCGGGATGGAAAATAATTCAATTAGCAGTAGATCATAATAAAGGCACGACAGAACATAAGTGATCCTAGATCAAAAAACTCTTGAATCAAAAATTTTAATATCACATTTTGCTAATTGAAAAGAAGGTAAATGATCTGTGCTGCTGGTTAAATCTTTAAACACGTGTGTCCAAAATTATTTATATAAAAAAAGGATTACAAAGTATTACAATTGCACGTGTCCAGGTCCACGAAACATTCCAACTGAAATTGGAAGCAAGAAAAAAATTAACCCAAATTTGGCAAGAGTTGCGGAATCTAAAATAAGGGTTGCAAAAAATCCTTTCTAACCCGACAGTCCGAAGATTGAACACGTGCATACACAATGCCGATGAGTCACGAGCTCGATACCGGAGCGACGCCGTATTATTAAAGAAAAAAGAGAAAAAAAATATAAGCGCTCACTCGTCGTGCCATCAAGAATTGTACATCTGCCGAAAATTCTCACGGATCCGTCGTTTATTGTATTATTACTACCACTTCGCTATCTCGCCTTGTATTATAGATCTCGTTGGTAATTATGACGAGTGGCTAGCGGTATCTTGAGATAGGTAATTTTTAATCAACAGTGCGATTTGCATACTGGTCCGGCCGTTTGTCGCGACACGGTTTATGCAAACGAGCGAGATACGGATTGCAATTATTCGACTTAGCGCGTGGAAATAACCTTGGAACCGCTGACATTTTCCGACATACTGATGAATAAAGAAACCTACGGTCAGAAAGAACAGTGTTGTTCTTTATTAACATTACAATAATAGTGAAACACACTGTTTTCTTAAGGTTCTAGTTTTGTTCATGAAAATTGAATCCGTATACTAATGAATAACAAACTATCTTCTGTCCGAAAGAAATTACAATTATTTGTTTTTATTCGTTGAAATAACATTACTATTACAATAAAACGCGCTTTCTTATGTGAATTTCCAGTTTTGCTCATGAAAATTGCATGCGTTAGTTTCAGCATGCGGATTTTTAAAGGCTTTTAAATAAATCTTGTATTAGTCATGTGTATGAAAAATATACGTACAGTAGAGGTAGATAACTTCGAATAATTATAGCATTCATGGCAGAGCTCCTTGTGTTGCGCAGCATTGCGATTTAACCGCACGGGTTTTTCAAACTGATACAATGTATGAGTAATTTTGTGGTTTTTGTAACCTATTTCTGTAACTGCTTTAATAACAGACGTTTAAACTACTTTAGCACGCAATTTAATCTTTAAACCAAGGCTTTGATATTTGATTCTAAAACTACATCTTAACTGACTGTTTAACTGGATTTGTGTCAAATTTACAACTTATTATTTTGTTATCGTACTATAATGCAATGCAGCATTATACAATTACTATAGAAATATAAAAAGTAACTATCACCTACAAGATTTGTATTTGCCTTCATAATAATAATAAAGTATCATCATTGGCCTTTGTTCAGCTGTTGAAGATAATTTAGGTGGCGTCAGTAAAGTTACAGATCAGTTAATTGTAATTGAAAACTTTCGTTCATGGATCCACTCCGGCAAGCTGAGGTGGGTGAAGTTTTCTATCCACTGACGTCACGCTGCCTGGAAGGTAGGTATATAACATACCTAAAATAAAAGCAGTATGGGTCGTAATACTAAGTTGTTTTTACCAACTATTGTAGTTTTTAACCATTGGCATGTTTTTTTACATAATTATTCATATTAACAATAGTATAACAAAGCATGAAAGCTCTCATTTCGCACGTGCAATCTACATAAATTGTGAACTTTTGTCATGATCTTTTTGTTCAATAGAAATCAATGCTTTTCTTTGCCGTTCTTTTATAAATAACGCAGTTTTTCTTTACATTTGCACAATGCATGAAATGGCTTATCGTGGGACCTCGAAGCAAGTTTGAACTTGTTTAAAGTTGCATATGTAACAGGTTGAGACTTGTCGCATCAAGGGAGGCTTTTGCGCAATTTATAATGCAAGCTTTTAAATATAGTAGGTAGGTAATTACTTTAATCGGCACAATTTTTAATTAGGTTTTTTATATAGCAGCATTATAAGGTTAGTTGGTACTGTTTTATAACGTCGTTTGTGTTTAATTAGTTATTTTAAGGTTTATTTTTACAAGCCCTGAAGTAATCCTATAAATATTATTATATTCATAATTCAGGTTTTTAGATTATTGGAAAATACTGGTTACGTACCTAAGTTTGTATTAAAAAATAGCATGTTTTTTTCTTCACAATCATCTTAATTATACTATCTTTTCAAATAAATATTCTCTAACAAATTAATTTACTCAAATTTACAGTTTCACATGTTTTTAATATTATTGTATATAATCCTGTACATTTCTGCAATTAGTTTACTCAAGCTTATAATTTGGGGATGCTGTTTGTAGCCCTTACGATTTGTAACAAATGTTATTCACATATTTAAAAAACTTTTAAATTTTATCAAACTAACAAACATGATTTGTATTAACTAGTTAAAAATGAATCTAGAAAATAGAAAGCCAATTTTTGCAAAAAAAAAGGATTTGCAAGGTTTCCTTGCTTCGAAACAGAAAATATTTTAAACTTAGAATAGGTATATCCCATTACCCACTATTTTAAATACCGTTCTCCTTGAAAATTAGAAAAGGTGGAAAAAAAGGTTTAAAGATGGTATCTAAATTCAAAATTTATTTATTCAATATAAAACTGAAAAACTGATTTATTTAATACTGATTTATATAAGGATAACTTTGGATCGTTTTACATGCTGGGTCAATTTAGGTGCCGAATTCTCCGAAGTCAAAAATATATTTGTTATGTACACGAACAAATAACAAATCTTAAGTTAAATCCCTATTAGCTAGAGATTAATTTATTGCTTAGTATTAACAACCATCTAAAAGAAAATACCTTCTACAAAAACTCCATTAAGAATCCAGTAGCGAGGCTCACTAGCCCCAGGGACTGCACGTGCTTGAAATGTTGCCTTAAAACGCTTTCCAAATATGGTCTGAACCTCTGAGACTGGTCTGGCTCCACAGAATACTGTAAACCAGGGACCACTACACAGATTATTGTAAAGTAAGTATAGCGCGCGCCGTAGCCCGCGCCAATCTGATCTTGCCCGACCACTTTTTAGCAAGTTATGGAGTTTTGATTTAAAACTTAAAGGACGAGGTTTTTATATACTTTACTACTGTATTTTCTGTGTGATAATGTATATGTATAGTGTAACAGCGATGCCTGCCTATTTAAGTCTTTTAAAGACTGTTTTTGATGTATTGCCTGCCTATTAGGGTTGTTGGGTATTCAAAAGGAAAGATAGAAATATTTTCAATTCATGTTTTATTTTCATTTTTTTCAATTCAACTCATTCTCTAATAAATTATTATCCCTAAAACAATTAAAGCATGGAAGATCACAAAACACTAACCCTAACCTTATTTTATACATTTTATCAAAAATATCACAACGCGATACAAAATTAAAGCTTTTGAGGAGTTATCACGACTGAATAACTAACTTATCGCTACATGGCACGTTAATTAACTACAGCTAACATCACAGACGGTTTCAGAAACCAACGGAGCAATCGCATGCACTAGTTTCAAGGAAGACACTGAATCATTATTGTTTGAGTGTTTAGGCTTGCACCCAACGGTCTTGGAATGTGGGGCATTGCTGCTCAGCGGATTGGCACTCGGTGTAACAATGCGCCGCTGCAAAGTCCGCATCGTCCTTTGAAACAGCCGTCCAGAAGAAGGTTCCGGCATCCGTCCGCGCAAAGTGAACGGGTACGTAGAAGTTCTCCGGGGTTACTGGCACAATATCGCACGAGTCGTCCTCGTTGTATACTAGGAAGTTGGCGCCAGCTTGGCACGATTCTTCAATGAACTTGCGCTCCAAGGCCTCGTTAGCTGCGTTCTGATCGTCTTCATAACACGTGTCCATGGTTTTGGCGGGAACGCGTTTGGTTGCTTTCTTGATGATTTTCATCAGAGGCTTCAGTAGAGCCTTGATGCCGCTGTTCTTCATCTTCTCTGAGTTGTATCTGTTCTCGTTAATAGAGTTGTTTGTAGCGATGATGTATTCGTTGTTGGCGTAGTAAGACATATTGTAAGAGCGGTGGGTACGTGTGTCGCAAGGGAGATCACAGGCAGGAATGTAGGGCTGGTTGGGTCGGTCGGGCTTTTATACCCGGCGTACCGCCCCTGGCCCTGGCACAAAAGGCCGTGTATGTGAAAAGCTCCCTTGTGTGTGTGGGTGGATCAAGTGGTTTGATCGGAACCCCAATAAGTTTTGTATCGACACAGGTTCATGAGATTTTGTATAAGTTCTTTGGTGCATTATGCCATTATGTCTTCTGACTCCTAATTATGGTGCTTTACATTTTTATTTTGGTAATGGTTAATATGTTTGGTTATGGTCTTGTAGTGAGTTCACTTAGTACTTCAAGACGATGACTTGTAACAAATGAATGAATAACTGTAAATTTATGATTTATAGAGATTCTGTAAATAGAATGGATGCATGCAAATATCGTTAAGTTCCTAGTGGCTCATGGCTGATGGCCATCCGAATTTAATTGCTTAAAAGTCTAGTCTACTTATTCGATACTAATATTTCGAATAATCAAGTCTCTCTAACACTTCAAATGCACTCTAAACAAATAATAACATAAGCTACCCCATTATCGCAGCAATAAAACAAGTGCAAGGGGTTTCATGAGAACTATGTCCACGTGCCGTCCACACGCCTTTCGGGGCCTGTGGCCAAACAATTCATTAGCCCCTGGGATACCCTCTAAATTGTGCCCTCATGCAAGGACAATGCGATTGTTATCGACCCCTTATACAGTTGCAATGGGGTCAAAGAGTCACCATATGACCTTATTAGAGCCGCGTAGCACGCGCGTATGACGCGTGGTAGTGACTTATCAATTTTCCGGTGGTGATCTACGTTTTCTGTGATGATAGGCGAGAATTTGTAAATATGTTTTGATAATGGTAGTTACATTATTATTTAATAAAGTGTCATATAAGACGTTACATAAAAGTTCTATCAAGCCTAGGAATTACAGTCGTCGTTGCTTATGTCTTTTTTTTCTACGACATGTCTCTCTAAGGAATGTAGTATTTCAAGTCTATGGTAAATCAACCCCTTGGTCCAGTCCCGACCAGCGTTAGAATTATTCAACTTGATTAGCATTTTGTTTAAAAAAGATACTAATAAAATTTCAATGCCACCTACACACAAAAATCCAACTCATACCGGTCCAAACATGTAAGATTTTTTCTTGATGTCCGAAGAGAGTATTCCAAAAAAATTAAGTTAAAAGAAATCTCTGTAGCGGTGATAGCGCTGTCTCGTCCAATGGGATGCGCGCGCGCCGGCAGGTGCTGCGATCCGAAGACTCGCGCACACACACGTCCGCGGTTTAAATATACGATCATTGAACACGTGCATTCGAAGGGGATGAAAGTATGCGATGAGCTGACACACGAGCGAGACACCGCATATTTTTTTCCATATGAATAGATTCACGACTCCCTCATATCCGAAATAGGGTAACGCAAAGGCTAATTTGGTTATTGAAAATTGAGGGGTTGTTCGTGGGAATGCTTCTCGATCCTAGGTTCCCAGGGTTGCTCGCACATTGAGTTTTTTTCGGCGATTCGAGATTCGGAACGACGACAGATGGCAAGCGGTCGATCGTTCCCGTTCTGCTTTGTTATAATAAATCGTATAGGAGGGTATTGGAATTAAACATACCATTTTGATGGCTCAGCGCATCGCGGGGGCGAGGGGATGAAGATGTAAACAAGTGTAAAAGGGGTCAGTGGAACTCAACCAGGGCTATAATTAAATGTCTATTAGAGTCATTTTAGGAATATTAGGAGCTATTGTTAGGGGTTGAATTTAGATTTTAGGATAATTGGTGCAATCAAAGAATTGTGTTGGGTTACGTATTATAGAAAGTAGATTTATGTAGTAATTTTGAAAAGGGTAGTTTCTACTTTGCGTGAAGTACCTACTACTAACCTTAATTTATTTCTGGTTAAAGGTCTCGTTCTTTATGTTTATATTTTTTTCCTCCCTACCTGATACCATCATTTCTATATTTTATGACATATAGATACCGAACATTAATTTATCTCGTTTTTTTCAGGATTGTGCAACGTCCAGCGATCCCACGATCCGAAGATGCAAAAACCACAGACAAAAGACTGAGAAGATAGTTCACGTCATTTGAAGGGTAGATTTAAGCTTTGTTGGGGTTGCCTCTTGGGGTGACAAGTGTGTGATTTGCGTGTATCTGTGCCCCTAGGGTGCGTAGACCCCTATTGTGTGCATTGTTTGAAAATACACTTGCTGCGTGGATGCAAGGTCAACTTTTTGAAGTGGAAACTTCTTTAGCATCGTTGTGATTTGAAATTCGATGAAACGAAAAAGCGACAGTAATAAGAGAGACACATAAATTCATAAGATTTAACGTGGGAGAAAATTAGATAGGAAGCATTTTACAGTGTTTCTTATTATCTTATTCGTCTCATTATCTTAAAGCCAACATTTTTGAAGGTTTCACTCCTACCACGTGTGAATTGCACACATGTTTTTTTATTATAATTTTATATACTCGTAGGTATTGTAACTTTAGATATTGTATATTTAAGATACATTAGCTGTAGTTACTTATTAGTATGCCCTCCATCTTATAATCAATGAATACAATAAATGGCCCACGGAGAACAGGAGCCCAACGCGCTTTCAAAATTATTTCACGGCGTCTGGTCACTTTACGTGATCCAAGAGCTGGTTCCTATCTGGCTCAGTGTAGCATTGCCATTCAACGTGGCAATGCCGCCAGTATCTTGGGAACGCTGGCCTCTGGCAGTGATCTGGATCAGTTGAGCTATCTATAGATCGTTTTAAACGGTTCTTAGATAGCTCAACTGTTACACGTGGATTTTATATTATTTTCTGTAATTATTTCTGTAAGTAAATGAATTACTCTATTGCTATCTTTATATATTGACATTAGAAAGACAAGGCAATATAAGTCTTTAACGCCACGCTAGCTAATTCGTTGATTATAAGATCGTTAACGGGTAGTTACCTGTTAAAATAATATAAAGATAATGTATCGCACATTATCTTTATATTATTGCTGACGTTTCGGTTGTGTTGCAACAACTGTGGTCCCGGAACTACAACAATAATATTAATTCTGATCGCGAAAGCTTAATATAATACTATATTTACAATATATATAATCATAAAATAATATATTAACACTGTAATAATAATATGTTATTGTTTAATGTCCGTATCGCACACATTGGGTAATATTACTTGCAATAGGATAACTTCTAAAACTATCATGGTTTTGAACATAATTTTCACTCAAAACGGGATATTTAACATGATATATGATATAAGTTTTTTTGCTTCCGATATTTCGGCACATTTTGGAAATTAACTGAATTTAATTTTTTCAATACTGTTGTAGTTATTTTCTATACAGGTTTAAGATGAAACCAAATTACTGAATGTTTTTTATGAATTAAAAAATATTAAGTCAATATAATATATAATCTATACATTTGTTATGTTATTGATTAGATTTTTTTTTATTTTGTTGTGTTTTAATAGAGTTCTTCTACTTCTAACCCAAGTTAATGATAAATCAACTTTGAATCTTGTTAGAATTAATGTTTTACTTATGAAACGTTTTTCGTTTTATAATAATAATATGTAGGTAATGTGGTTATAAGTTAACACATTCACTGCCACTGACACGCCTCGCGTGTTCAGGCTAATCTAAGTCTCTACGCCAAGAACACGCCAGGCGTGTTTTGAATGTTTCGGTTATATTTCCAAAACTAGGCCAGATTTTCTGTTAAAATTTTTAGTGCGTCATTTTTAAAGGATAGGCTATGGCATATTGAAGCGGTTCCCTAAAAAAACTAGTTAGATTTTTTTACGAAAAATAGGTATTTTGTAGTGCCGAGAACACGCTAGGTGTGTTCACTTACTGAAGCTACCCTTAGGTTCCCAAACTTTTTTATTCTTTTAAACGCTTCGCTAATTTCAGAGTTATAAGCTTGCGATATGAGATTTTTAACCAGTATTTGATGACAAAACGGAATGTCATAATTTATCGAACCGTTGTTTTTACCGTATACAGTACTGTGTCATGTATGAATAAATAATAAATAAATAAATAATGCCGGACATTTCACACAGCACCATCTGGCCCCAAAGTAAGCAGAGCTTGTGTTATGGGTACCACATGACTGATATACTACTTATATGAAGTCGCTTATACAACTCCATACGCCATCAATGAAAAAAAAACGTACCTATCCGATGTATATCTTTATATAATTATACACACACACACAGTGACATACACACGTACAGTAAAATTATCTCTATTATATAAAAATCAATTGATGTTCGTTTGTCTCGCTAAAAATTTTGTCATCATTAATATCTTCCGTTTCCGGTACAAATTAAACTTTTCCTGAAAAAAATATAAGAAATCAATTTATTTCATTTGAATATTTTGAATTTAATTCATACTTATGTAATTAGGTAAGGCCAATCAACCAACATTACGATAATACGAGATAAATAACGTAAACAAACTTTCTGCAGTTCAAAGCTTTTTATCGGTTTAATAATTTAGATGAATTCACTCATATAAGACTGAAAATATGTTTAAATATGATTGTCACTCAATATATTATTAAAACAAATGTACTTGCACTGTTAACAATGCCAATGTTACAGTTCACAATAAAACTTTATTCATTTATGCATGGGAATTTTAGTAAAAAAAGTTTGAGAACCTTAAATTACGTTATAATAAATTTACTTACTAAAATCTGTTTTTCTAAGCAATGCCGCGAGCACGCCTAGCGTGTCCGCGGTTTTATACGGTGGCATCTCGATAAACTTCAAGAAAATCGTGGTGGCAGTGAATGAGTTAATATTTATAGTTGTTATAATGTCTACTTAGTGTTACAAGTAATTGCGCTTGTACATTGTATTTGAACCAAATCTGAGAAAATACAGACAGCGAAAACTCGGACTGAATGTCCGAAAAATTTAACTAAGAAGTAAATCTGTGATACTAAAATAAATGTGGCAGTGATCTGGATATGTTGAGTTATTTATAGATTGTTTTAAGCCACTCTTAGATAGCTCAGTTGATTCACATGTACTTTATGTTATTGTATATTAATCTTTAAATTTATGTTATTTATTATACAGAATAATATACAGTAAAATCAAATATGTACATGTGTAATAGTTGAGCTACGAGTATCTTAGGAAAGTTTAAAACAATAAAGTAATAGCTCATCTTATCCAGATCACTGTTAGAGGGCAGCGTCCCCAAGATACATTCAGCATTGCCACGTTGAATGGCAATGCTATTACGCTGGGCCTGATAGGAGCCAGCTCTTGGGTCCCGCGATGTAAATAAATAATCATAGTAAATACGGTTTCTTTTTAAGTGTATTTATCTTTTAAATTGGATGCAATACATGGGCACTCTTACTTTCTATACATAAGTTATTGAGTACATCAATTTGGACCTTTTAACAATGTTTTCTTTTGAAGTTGACTGTATCTACCTTTTAATACATTTTATTATGAAAAATTCTACGGTATTTTATTGGTATATTTAGTGTTTTTTTAATATTGTTAATATATCAAATAAGAGAGCACTGTTGGTCTAGTGGTAGCTAAAATCCATTGGTGCACGTCCGTATTCGAACCCTTGAAGGTTCGAATATGGACGTGCACCAATGGATTTTACCGTTCAAAAAACTGTATGTGTGCTATATCAGTGCTTTCAAACGGTGTAGAGAAACACCGCGAGGAAAATGCGCGAAAAGAGAATCTGAGGCGCATTTTAATCAATTCAGCAAACTAGTTTAAAATAACTAATGCCACGTTAAGAAGACTAAATTTAATAATCACATATAATAGAATTATCTAGGAAATCACGACCATTAACCATCGATTTAAATGAAAAATAATTATCAACCGTCAAAGAAAAAACAACCCCATTGTATCGACTGTGGGAATTTCAGTTACGAGATAACTTTAACTAAAATAGGGGGTGGAAAATAAAGGAATGTATAAATCACCCCTAATCGTTGCTTTTGTTGGCTCGTACACTTGTTGCATCACCGCGTAGTGTAGGGGACTTTACAATCCTGTATGTAACACCTGTTAAGATAACTATCTGTAAATAAAGACTTTAACTCAATGCCATAGAGTTTTAAATTAAAAATCATATTTTTCGAAAGATCAGGTTATTTTGGTTAAATGGAATGAGAATACGGGTGGAGGACGTTAGGGGTTGTCGAACAATTAAGTGAATCGCAGGTAAACTCATTTTGAATTGATAAAAAAAAGGTTAGATAATTTTGCATGAGTATTAGATTAGATCCGAGATCATAGATGAATCATGTAACGTGATACGCTTGATTAAAAACTAAATAATTCACCAAATAGTTTTTAGTAAAAGTAAAAAAAAAAGATTCATAATTAAGACAACTTCTGGGGCAGTGGGCGATCAAGACCTGGCTGAGGTTGCAAAAAGTTGCGGGTATGATTCCCGCCGCGGGACAAAAGTTTGTATGATCTGCAAGAATTTGCCTCGGGTCTGAGAGTTTCTTTATGGGTATGTACAAAACAAATATTAGTAGTACCTTTATCAGTCATGTGGTTCTTATAACACAAGCTCTGCTTACTTTGGGGTAGATGCTGCTGTGATTTTTTTATTTCATTAATACAATATAAAGTATTAATAATAACATAATATTGAAATTATCTAAAGTATAAAATATACCGATTCAAACAAAATATAAAAATAGTCCTTGAGGCAACGCATCTGCAATGCTTCTGGTGTTACATATGTCTATAGATGATGGTAAATGCTTGTTATCAGGCGGGTCGTAAGCCAAGTAAAATTTTGCTCGTGAATTTAAGTTCTAATTCCTCCTAACCAAAGTCCGAGAAGAATTCTCAATAAACTTTACTACTTTGTATAATATAATTCGTATATTGATAACGTAGCTAATACTGCTCAAACATCAACGTGAAGTTATGACATTATAAATAGGTACTTTATATATTGGTACTAGTGGTCGCCTACTGGTTATAATTCGACCGTAATAATATATAAAAAAAATGCCATTCTGCACTTCTTCTCTATATAAACTATAAATGTGCGAAAGTTCATATTTATCCGTCCAAACAATTATCGTAAACAATTATCGTACCCCTTGTACATAGCTTTTGCTTTACGTATTAATATATAGATAATAGTAGACCGATTTTGATGTTTGATGATGATGTTTTTGTGTGTTCATGTGGATTTGAGAATGGTTTAGATTTACAATGATTTATTTTTCTTTTTTAAAACGCGCAGGCGAAGTCGTGAACGGGGCAGCTAGTCTTTTATAAAATTTCTCATTAGTTTTTAGTTTTCGAGGGTGAACTGTCAAAAGTAATTTGTTAGGGTTCGGCTCTCTGAATTATTCTCATTTTATAGTAGTCCTAATTTTCAACAGACAGACATTTACGCCCTAATAGAACCCTCGGACACCAGACAAGGCTTCTAATATTTTTATGATCATTAAAAAGTCAAAATGTAGTTTAATGAGATGGTGATTATCAGTTCAGAGGGAGGTGATAATAATCCTTCGTTTAGAACCTCTTCGTTAAGGGTGGGGTCATAGTGTAAACGAATCGCGAGTATAACTGCTATGCAACTCAGTTTTCAGTTAGGAGTTCGAGCGATTCTGTTGTTTCGCTAGATTAGCTAAAATTTCGTAAAATACGATCTTATTTTGTTCTACCAAAGTCCAAGTTAGTGTTAAATAATTTAAAACTGACATTGTGTTCTTTTATTAAACTAATTTCACTAAGATTTTCCAGTTTTTTTCACAACCAATTTACATGGCGAGTAATATGAGCTGAAACACGCCAATAACACATCAATTTAAGTAGTTTTATTTATAAATGTACATTTCGAGCAAAATAAGAACGTTCGTTCCATTTACAGTGTAACTACACCCTTTGGTCCATCAACTAAAATTTAAAAATAAACCAAGATTACTTTATGATCATGGTTTATTTTGAATAACTCTCAGATGATGAATCCAGAAGTAGCATTTAATAGCTGGGAGTAGGATATATTTAGTAAAAGAATCTCGTTTCTATAAAGTTTTAATTAAAAATTCGTTGCAATCTTTTAAAAAAACCAACAACTTTGTAAATTTTACAACCTTTTACCAGTTTCTAGATTTTATCAATTTTAAGATCTAATTATCTTTGTTTAATAAGAGGATAAGTAGGTAGTTAATTTGGATAACTAATTAGATGTTGGTAGTATAAGTACTATGAAGCAGTATTTTTACGGAGTCGTAAAGTTGGTAGTTAAACATAAGTAGCTACTTATTTCATTTTTTTACGCAGCTTACGAAGTAACTAATATTTTTGAGACTTTTTCATAAATCATCTCAATTTATTACGCAAGGCCCTTTTTCCACTGAGCGTTTAATGCATATGACCTTCCACTCACTCGATCGCAACCGAACCGCAGTCGAACAGTAACTTCTTATATGCTTTCGTATTTTGCTATTGAACAACTGCTTATCGCCAACGATCGATCATATGTTTTTTTACATTTGATAGAGATAAGTGAATAATTCTTTTCGAGGTTATCGTAACGCAATCGGATCTGAAACATATAATTTGAAATGATTATTTTTTTCTAGATTGGACAAAATCCTTTCAGGTGGCCTGACAAGCTCAAGATTGCAATGGCGGATGGTGCTAGACCAAAAAAATTTGATGTTTTGACAACAAGCATAAAGCACCACAAGCACCAATTACATACGAATATCGACCTTGGGCTGTTGCCTGCGAGGGAAGCCCAACTCGAGCTGGAGAAAGGTCTTCGACTGCGCCGGCGAGACTGCTGTAGTTGGCCCACGGTCTTAGCTTGTCTATAAGGAAGCCACACGCTATATTATCAGTAGCGTTTATGCGGTAGCGGCTATAGCCACTCAGTGTAGAAGTCATAAGTTTTGAAAATAAATTATTATCGTCATCAATCAGCATTTTGACATGGTATTGGATATAAATGCTTTCTAAACATTTAAGTACTTGCAAAAAGAGCAAAACCTAAAAATAAGAATATTAAATAGGTATATTATTGTTTTTTTTGAATTCGTGTCGACAAAGACACATCATCATTTCATCATCATATCAGCTTTTAAGAAGTCCAATGCTAAACATAGGTCTCCCCAATAGATTTCAAGGCAGAACGATTTTGAGCCCTCTCCATCCACAGATCTTTACAATGTCGTTAGTCCATCGGGTGGGGGGTCGTCCTACGCTTCGTGTTCCTGTACTTGGTCGCCATTCGAGAACTTTTATTCCCCAACGGTTATTAGTTCTGCGAGCCATATGGTCTGCCCATTGCCACTTCAACTTGCAAATTTCGAGTGCTATGTCGGTGACTTTAGTTCTTCTACGGATTTCCTCGTTGCGAATTTTATCACGTAGTGATCCACCCAACATAGCTCTCTCCATAGCTTGTTGTGCAAAGACACCATACACAGAAATTTCGCAGCAATCAAGTATCAAGTAGGTACTCTTTATTAGGTAGAAATACAATTACTCTCCTACATTAGGAGCGTGTTGTATATGTATAAGAAGCTGATTTTGCTCCGATGAAAACATGGTGCTGAAGCAAGCTATAAAACACAGCACACCATAATAGCGCCAACTCGTTCATCAGTCTCCCACGACTAATTACGAAGGGCCATTTAAACTGGTCCATTTAGCGGCGACAACGAAACAGCTAATAAATATTTAGTTAAGTGCATTGGACAGTTAATTCGAGCAATTTTTAGGGGTTTGGTCGAGAGTGGAGGTGATAGCGGTGTTTACAATGTAAATTGTCACTTACATTAACGTCTGCGATGCACAAATGTAGATATTTACTGTACACGGTCCATGTAAATGTCAAAAACGCGATTTCAGACCTTAAACGATTTCACTGTGCAAGCTTTTCGTAGATCTGTGACGTTGGAAGCCTACACCTTTGTATAATTTCATTTTATTTCAAAAGCCTTACCTAGACTTGCTCAGAGAAATTGTAAGGTAACGATGATTGCTGATTTTGTATTCGTATGATTGGATGTTGTAATTATTTTCTATTTATTAATTTTTTGCCGACTTGGAAAAAACGAGGAGGCTGTCAATTCAGTTGTTTTTTTAGTGTTTGTTACTTTTAGTAACGTTACAATAACTCCGTCATATATGAACCGGTCTCTTAGGTAATAGGGGAAGAAGTCTTGTATTTGTTTTTTAATTGAATAAGTAATACATTTAGGAGGTTATGAAAAACAAAAAAATAAATATTATTATAAATAAATTTAAATACAAAAATATGAAAAAAAATGCATCCCTAATGATGGTAAAACAGAAGATGCAATTTGTAATGACCTCAATTAATGTATTATTTTAGATTTTAAAACGTAATTAACTGTCATACAGATGTTTTCTGATTCTGATTTTCTGACATCAATTAGAAATTATAATCAAGTAGCTAATGTACTTTTAGATAAGACGTAGATCTTTAGAAATAATTTTGGAAACTCTTTACCTAAAATGTTATATTACATTATTTAAACAATATTACCTTACGAAAATACAGCAAAGTATTTAGGAATGACTCTTGACGCTAAGCTGCGCTGGAATGCACACGTCAAGAAGAAAAGAGTTGATCTAGAAATACGCTTAAAAAAGATGTACTGGCTGCTTGGACGAAACTCCGCTCTGTCAGTACACAATAAGTTATTATTGTACAAGCAAGTCCTGATGCCAATATGGCTGTATACCTATGGCCTATACCTATACCTGGCCCCACAGCTGTATACCTATGGCATACAGCTGTGGGGCTGTACCAAAAAGAGCAATATCCGTATAATCCAAGGATTCCAAAATAAAGTTCTAAGGGAAATAGTGAATGCCCTGGTACATAAAAAATGACGATCTCCATAGAGACCTTAGAATAGAGTTCGTTGATACGGTGATACAAAAGTATGCAGAAGCTCACGAACAGAGGCTTCATCACCATGTGAACGTCGAGGCAATCCAGCTCCTCGACATCACGGACATTGTAAGAAGGCTCAAACGGAAAAAAACCATTTGAGTTGGTGTAGTTTAACAATAGTGAAGTGATAAGTTGTACATAGTTGTATATAAAACACAAGAAAAAAGTGTCTTCCCCTTAACTAGAGACTGTAAGAAAAGTGCTATTGGACACATTCTTAGGTATAATTTATTTTATAAAACTATGTCAAAGCAAAATTACTCATTACCTTATTTGGCTAAATTGTAATATTATTTAGAGTATGATAAATATTGTGCACTAATATAACAAAAAAAATAAAATTTAAACATATTTAAAAATTCACACTCGTAATATACATACGACGACCATTTAGATACTTACTCGTATATTTTTTTGTGAAATTATGTTTTTTCTGATTCATAAGCTGAACTTTCATCGCTTGAATCAGTGCGTGTGCGCAGTAAATTGCGCCTGATAGTTGTCGCGAGCCGACCATTAGACCGACCGATACGAACACAGCTATCACTAACGATCACTCGTAAGTACTGTTTGTAGATACGAGTAGACTCGCAGCTCGAGGCCTTGTCCATGTTGGTAGCAATGTTCCATTTTACTTCTTCGATGATGAAACTATTTAATACGAAGAATTTTTGTACGTCAGTTTGTAAAACAAAACAAGTGAATAAACTGGTTGTCTCTAGATCGTTTTGAACGGCCATTAAAAGGTCAACAGTTTCAGATGTGTTTTATGTTATTGTATATTACGCTGTATATTTCACTAAATAAACAGATAAATAAATAAAAATATATATAAAACTAGCGGTCCCGATCGCGATATCGTTTTACACGTTTTACAAAGAAAAGCCATTCTCGAATCCGCTTTAACACACACAAACAACTTCATCAAAATCAGCCGTTTAGGAGGAGTTTAATAACAAACACACGCACATAATATTTATATATATAAAGATAAACAAGAAGTCATTTTACAAAAAAGGAATAATGGAAATTGATATATTCAACAGAATAATAAAACCTCTAATGACTAAAATAATACAAAATATAACTACTCAGAACTCACGACTACATATTTTCAATAAAAAATCTCTTACACTCCTAATTATCTTAGAAGAAAAATATCATTACTCTTGTACTGCAGTTGATTTACCCCACAATGTTATTTACAAACCGCGTAAGTATCTAGTGCCTATGCCTAGCATTTCCGCTGTAGCACAATTATTTGAAACCACCTGGATTCACGTAGAAAGCCGGCTTTCAGCACATGTGTATTTTACGATTGCGTATAATGTGCAGTACCTGGATGAGCTTTGCTCGGTATAAAACACGGATAAAACGATGTTTTCTAATAAAAAAAACCTAGCTAGATCGATTTATCGCCCCCGAAACAAACCCCAGCATACCACCATATATTGTAACTTGTAACCATATATACAAGAATTGCTTGTGTAAAGGTATTAGATTGTGTATTTCAATAGCATTAAAGGTCATTGAAATTTATGAACTTGCGTTTTCTGACAAGAAACAACTGGAACCAAGGATTTACATGTAGAAGCAAATGCCTGCCCAAGCTGAAAGTTATAAGAAATAATCCATTTGTATTATCCCTACTTAATATTATAAATGCGAATGTAACTCTGCCTGTCTGTCTTTACGTTTTCACGCCTAAACCGCTGGACCGATTTTGATGAATTTTGGTATAGAGATAGATGGAACCTTGGAAAAGGACATGCTTTTTTTTATGTAGGTACCACTCGTGCGAAGCCGCGAGCAGCAGCTAGTAACATTATAAATAAGAAATTGTATGTCAATTGTCTGTTACCTTACCTTACCTGTTACCTTTTCACGGCTGAACGGATCTTGATGAAAATTAGTAAGGAGATAGATTGTATCACAGGAAATGAAATAGGCTACTTTTTACGCAGGTATCACAAAATCGTGGGTCCCAGCTAGTAAGATATCAAATCTTCACGGTTTCGGATCTATGAGGAAACAGAATTTTCCTCCGGTTTGAAGGACCATCATCAATCTAAATTTAAAACTATATTTTTTTATCATTCACGCAAAACGGGATATTTATATGAGAGGGTAGATCGTTTTGTCAGGCAATAACATCCACCCGCAAAGACATCAGTTTATCTCGTGATCATGGCGCATGCAACTCTGCCGAAATATCGGGAAGTAGAAAAGAATACATTTACTGTAAACAGTCCATTTATATTCAATGATTTCTCTGTGCAAGCTTTTCGCAGATCTGTGACAATGAAAGCCTACACATTTGTACAATTTATTTATATTTCAAAAGCCTTACCTAGACTTGCTCAGAGAAATCGTAAGGTAACGGCGTTGTCTGATCATGTATTCGTATGATTAGATGTTGTAATTATTTACTATTTATTTATTTTTAGCCGACTTCGGAGGAGGCTCTGAATTTGGTTGTTTTTTTAGTGTTTGTGACCAAAAATACTAATGATAAAAATGCATCATGCTAATTTCCAAATTTCATTTTTGTCATTTGAAATTTTATACAAATTGATAGTCTATCGGTACGCTTAGAACATACACGCTTTCTACAGTAAAACACTAGGCTTTAGACCATTATTATTAATAGCCGTGTTGGCGTCGAGTTTTTACCCCAAGATGACTTTCAATGGAATTAGGACTAATAACGATCATTAGTGCAGTCGGCATCGGATCCAGCTTTATTTTTAAACTTCATTACATTGGATGTGTTGTTGTGATGTGGCTTCCATTCAATAAATAAATAATATATATAAATAATGCTGGTTTATTCACACAGCATCATCTAGCCCCTACGTAAGCATAGCTAGTTTTTGTTGGGACTGATATTAATATACTATTTATATACCTTTAATGTTAATATCGACGAATCCTGTCAGTAGAAGTTTTTTTTTTGATTTAATAATATTTTTTATTTGTACTGGGCAGGGCACGTCTGCCGCATGCCGGACGAACTGTGGGCCAAAGCTATCACTGACTGGAGCCCTGAGACAGTGAGACGGCGCGGTGGACCACGCAAGTATTGGCGTGACGAGCTAGACACCTTTAGCGACTGTCGGTGGCAGACAATGGCGTTGGACCGAAATCAATCAAAAACTCGTGGGGAGGCCTTTGCCCAGCAGTGGGACAGTGTGGGCTAAAAACAACAACAACAATATTTTGCTATTTTGAATTGTCTTTTTATATAAGGAATCAGCACATAGATTCATCCACCACGTAGATACTAGGTACGAGTAAATCTATGTGCTGGTTCCTTCTTACCCCAGTTAAAGATGAATTCGGCAAGAAACTCGTCTGGTCTCAACGTGTTTTTGTATGATACTTACTTGCATATTTTGATACGAAGTCGAGATGGAGAGATTTGTTAGTTTTTTTGTCATCTAAATAATTAGATATTTAATTATATGACAGTTTTTGCTTAATTACGTTCTGAAATTTGCCAATCGACAAATCTAGCACGTCGCTTGAGACCTTGTACACATTGCCCTATAAAAAAAATCTAACTTTAGCGAGACTGTGGGAACAACGATTTTATTTTTCTGGTGCTAATATTATGAATATCGTAAATTATTAACTAATAAGCATTTGTAATTGTATGTAGTAATTTAGCGTGAGTCAAAATACATATCTTAAAGATCTCACAAGTTTTTTCTAATTATCATTATAGCTACAAACCAACTTTTGTTTTAAACCACGAATGATAGAAAAAATCAGAACGTAACGTACTTACCTATCAGACGTAAATGTATGTATGACTGTTTGATCGAGAACTAAGCATAGATTTTTTACAGAATTTCATTCATTTATTTTTGAATACATACTTATAATACTTTATGACACCCAGATACAGAATCAATACATTTGTTTATCACAGAAATGTTTATCCTGGAAGAGAACCCTCAAAGTACAGCGCTGAAAGCAGAGCTACCAACTACCAATTAGGATAGGACAGAAAATTTATCTATATCTGTATTGTAATTCTAATCTTCTCAATAAGTTGTTTGGTGCTGAAATACGGGCCGTAGTCTGCTTCAAAAACCAACAACGTAATAATTGGTATACTTATCCACTTCTATTTAGTTTTCATCCCTATCATCCCTATATAAAAAGATCTTTAAAAAACGTAATCTAAAGGTTCTATAAACTTTTAAATTCCTCTTGCTGCAATTAATTTTGTAAGCCTTTGCTTTACAAATGATGTATACCATAACAAAAGGTTGTTAACCGCTGAATGTAATTTATTACAGAATTAACACGTCAAGAGGGTTGGCCTCTGATTTGATGGAAATTAACCCTTTGTATTGAGGGGTTGGCTATTTTAGCCCGGACTGCAGTCACACTGAAGTTCTTATTATTTAATAATATCTTATACGGAGATCGAAGCGAGATAATGAAAACTAAGGTGTCAGGTAAAGTATTAATATTGAACTTCGAATAAGTAAAGCATCAAAAGCGAGTGAAGAACTTACATAATAATAAATAATGCCGGACATTTCACACAGCATCATCTGGTCCCAAAGTAAGCTGAGCTTGAGTTATGGGAACCACATGTCTCACATACTACTTGCATTTCCTAACACAAGCATCTTATCCAGACCCGAGATAAACTCTTGCAGATCATACAAACATTTGTCTCGCTGCGGGAATTTAACCTGCAAACTTCTGCGTCTCACCCGGACCTTGGCCCGTTGGGCCACAGAAGTAATCAACTAAAATTTAACCATGTTGGCAGAATTACAAACATATATGTCAACATGGCATAAGATACTGAAACTTCTGATTATGTACAAAAATCTAATGTTTCGGTATAACTGCAGCCTCTCCCACAATCAATCGGTTAAAAGAGTTGAACCAGCGATTACTACAATTATGTACTACCTGATGTTACGGAACGGTGCGGTGTAATTACATTTTTGAAAACGGCCATTTAAATAAATCTTTGCATCGGAATCGGTAGCTTGACCGGTAAGATCTGAAAATGCCTCAGGTTTAGTAGCAGTAATTACATACCCACGTTGGGTAATTTGTACATATTTGGTATTTATACAAGTTGGCATTCACAAAATGCTGTAGAAAACTTGTTGGCTACTTTTTTATTATCAAGAACATTCTAACACATAAAGAGCGTCGGCCGCCGTAAAAAAGGAAATCATTGATGTAGACGTTTAAAATTGCACGATTTTAGATTATATAATGACCTTTAAGTGCAGGCCACGTCTTCGTATAATAGAGACTAGTAGACTATCTTTTACTAGTCAAAATGCAGCTTCTTCTTCTTATCATGTCACCAATTCGAACCAGTGTGGAGAATGAATTAAAGTGCGCCTCAGAGGCTCCTTTCGTGCACTTGGCACTTGTTTTAGAACTTTTAAGGTCTTAAGACCTGCCGTTTTCCTGAGTTTTCCTGTTTTTTTGAGAGTACTGTTTCAAACGATATAAAAAACATCAAGAGGAGACCGGACCGGACCGGTATAGCGCACAGATATTTTTCGAACAGAAAAACCCTTTTGGTGCACGACTGGGTTCGAACCCACGACCTAAGGATCAGAAGTAAGGGGCACTACTCTTAGACCAGTGTTCATGTCCAGCCACAACTTGTATCCACGGCGTATAGCAACAGCGTATTTTATCGGCGTTTGAGCCAGCTTTTATAAAACGAAATATTACATTTAATATATTACCACGCCTTTTTGATATTCCTGGAAACGATAAAAACGAAATATCAACTAATTTTCAGCTAACGAGCATTTTACGTTTGCATCCCATTAACTGTCAAACTTTTGCGCAAATGGCCCACTCATTGCACTTACCGTATCATTACGGCCCTAAATGGTTTTTTGTGAGCAAATGATACCCTCAGTCCATGATTCGTTTATATGAGGTTTTAATATAGAACCGTGCTCAAAGTCTTGCAGGTTCATGCGCGGAGCGACAAGCGTTTTCAATGAATACCTTCGCATAAATAAAACGGTTACGTGCGAAAGCCGCACCTGAGAGGAAACAGTAACCTACGTACTAAATAAATAAATAAAAGTGCTTGCTTTTTTCACAATAACGATACTTTTAATTCCAGTTTTAGTTCAATTGAAAATTTTTATGTATTTTTGACGTGATGACGTCTTATAAATCGATGAACGCCGGCTGCACGCACGAAAAAGCATGACTCATTGTCACGTTCTGCCTGAGCCGAGCGTGCAAGCGAAAGCGCGGAATCGCGATACAGAGGTAGGATCGGTTCATCAATGTTTTCCTATAACGTTATAACGTAAAATTATCGTCCGTAAACCGACATTACAGACAACCATTTTTTTTATATGAATGTATGTGAGATCACTTCTTACCAAATTTCATGGTTCTAGGTCAATGGGAAGTACCCCATAAGATTTGAATTACTGACTTTTTTCCATTTGAGGTACAGAACCCTAAAATTTGAAGAAAAGATTTAAAAAAGTTCTTTGAGAAGATGATCTTTCGTCTATGTCAAAAACAATTATTTGATGCTCATTTTTTGTTTCCTGCTCGAAACATTTATCTCCATATATTTTTTTAGTGACTGTATTATGTTGATTTTTTAATTAAAAATATCCAATCAGTGATTTCACGCACTGGTTATCTCCTGACTCCTGTCTGATTATGTTTCAACTTATCGCTATGCTTACGCGTGACTGAAAACTGACGTCCTATAACACCTTTTTGCGCTAATATAGCCCAGGAACACCTAATTACCAGCGATCGGGCGTCGACCGGGTTGATTTGTCATAATGATGGTAAATTATCGTTGTAAATACAGGCCCTTGCGGTCCACGGTGATTTTCAACCGATTATCTTTGAATAGAGTCGTCGTTGTCTAAAGTTAAGAAAAGCCGGTCTTTATTGCTTCGGTATTCGGATCTGGGTGTTTTTCTATGTATACCATTGAATGCATTTTAAAAAAAAAAGTACATCCGTCATAACCATAAACATACCCATAACGAAGCTCTACTTACCTTGGGGCTAGATCTCGCTGTGTGAAATGTGCGGCATTATTTACTTATTAATGTGGTCCTATAACACAAGCTCTGCTAATTTTGTGTCTGGTTGTTTTTCTATAGTATGTAATATTTCGAACTTCACATTTTTTCATAATAATTATCGTAAATATACTGTGAACAGAAAACATAACATCATGAATAAATTACGTTTTACAGTGAACCTGTGTCAGATTTAGTCGGATATATTTTGAAAAAGCCGGATAGCCAACTCTACTATAGTGGACGATTTAAGAATTTTACTTATTGACGACCATTAGTTCACCATTTATTAAATTTTATGTGCACCTTGACGAGTTTGCTTTTCAGATGCCGACTGTTTGAAGAAGTTAGGCAACAGCGTTATTTTTTCTAATAATTGGAAACACATGCTCGTTAAGTAAATGTGTTTGGTTTTAATGGATTTATTACGGCTTATTTGCTTTTAATTTCAGGGACTTACTATTTAAAGCCTATGTAGGGAAGTGGACCCAGTGACGCGCCTTGAGTAACCCATAGTGCGTATGTCCATTTCAGGTACTTTGGTACCACAACACCTAAGCCTGAGACATATATATGCAGATATTGCAAGGGTTCGTGTAATTTATTATCAATTCACCAAGTTTTCATCTTGGATCAAACTTATCAAGTCATAAAACGCATAATTTTCATTCCTGTGTAATCTTCGCAAATCGATAAAAATTAACTGCCAATATTACAACACTAAAATCGAATCTTAACATGGAATATCTAAAAGCATTATCTCGGTTTGAAAAAATCTGGTAAAAAATGGTGGTGTGGAACCCCGGACTCCAGCTATTATCTTTGAACACCGAAGTCATTTTAGCTATAATAAGATAACATTAAGGGAAGGCTTGGCACAGGCTCTCAAACTTTTGTGGAAACCTATATCAAAACTATACTAATATTATAAAGAGGAAAGATTTAATTGGTTGTAAAATTGTTTGTACTGGAATAACTCAAAAACTACTGAACCGATTTAAAAAAAAACCACCTATCAAAAGCTACATTAATCCGGAGAAACTTAAGCTATATACAAATATATACAAACCATACAAACATTTGTCCCACGACAGGAATCGAAACCGCAACCCTTTTGCGTCTCAGGCCTACGAGTACTGCACCACAGAGGTCGTCAATATTTCAATGACACTGATAAATTTGATTTGTTGGCCACAGACTTGTACGAAGATCTCGAAGTAATATGGATGTTTAAAGTTTGAGACCCTGTCAGTTCTGAAGAGCGTGTCAGCGGACCTGTCTCGAACAGGTACAACTTTTTATTTTACGTTTTTGCGCTCGCGCACGTGTGCGTCCCTCCCCTTAATTACCGACGCATACCATAAACAGATCTTTGCGCTCCCTTAAATAAATCTTCGGCAACGGATTTTTTTATTTTGCTTTTCTTGTTTTCTTAGGCCAGTAATTTTGAAGCTTGGTTTTCGGTTTACCGAACGTCCGATCTTCAACGGTCCGATTGATGATCGATGATGACTCTTTGTTATTACAGGTTTATGGTTAATCGATTTTGATGTTTATGAAGTACGGAAGTAAGCTAGGATTAGTTGACATTCGCATGGGGTGTTGTGTTGTGTTGATCTTCAGAACTGTGATATATTCAGCGCTCGGCTTCGCACGCGTTGTTTCTACAGAAAAAGTAACTTAGTATATATATATAGTTTCATCCAAATCAGTTCATCCGTTACGTCGTGATTGAGAAACAAACAAACTTAAAATCATCCAACCATCAAGGTACAGAATAATTCACATTTATAATATAGTAGGATTACATAGGATTCCTAGACCACTGTTTATTATAGAGTACCATTTATCATAGAGCTACAAAAAATCCAAATCATTTTTCAAAAAGAATGAATCACTTCTATGAAAAAATTCTCCAAAAGATAAACATTCATGCATAATTCTATTGTCTCTCACAAGAACGTTTTTCAAGTGATATTGTTATAAACAATGGAATTAAACAAAAACAAATGATTATACTCGAAACACGTGCCGATTGTGGCGAGATAACATTCACTATGCATCTCTGGAATGTTTAGCCGCGTTTTAGGGTTCCGTCTTTACACACTTCGAACATCAAAGCACGATTCTACCCAATAGTATATCTATTATAACCCAATTCGACCCAAAACATGTGGCTCGTTTTACCCAATCCAAAAATGTGAGTCACAGTGAGTTTTAAACAACAAAATTATAATATTTTTACTATTTTAAAAGGGACCACGATGATCTCTGTGGCGCAGTGGGCGAAAACCCACCTGATACTGAAGTGGCGCGTTTGATTCCGGCGGAAGGAATATATGTATGATCTACAAATATTGTCTCAGGTCTGGGTGTTTTAAAAAAACAATTATATGTATATCAGTCATGTGGTACCAATAACACAAGCTCTGCTTATTTTGGGGCTAGATGATGCTGTGTGAAATGTCCAGCAATATTTATTTAGCTTTTTACTTAATTCAATTATCAATTATTCCTTTTCATTAGTCAATGCTGCATCCAAAGAGGTTTATCATGGCGTACAGTCGTAAGCATAACTTTTGCAAACACAGGACACTCACTTGTGAAGCTTGTCGACAAAGGGTTTATTCACCGTATAAGGTTAATATATCAACTATTTGGTTAAACATCAACTTGTACTTAAGTGTTCCTGAAAAAACGAACTAAAACTTGGTAGAATACAAACGATCTTATTTCGTTTACACTAAAATCCAAATAAGAGTAACAGTTCCAAAATAAGTTAATATTGTCATTGCGTTCTACTCGTATCAATGAATTGGCTGTCCTGGGATTTTCTATAGTTTTAATAAATACCAAATTACATGGCGTCTAAAATAAGTTAAAGCACGTCAAAAATATGCTATTTAGTTAGTTTAAAAATCTTTCTCTTATTCAAACTTTGGTGCACAATAACAAAATAACAAAAATATATTAGATTTTTTATAAAATTGTTTCTAACTGTAAAAAAAACACTTGTATTAAATCCAGTGAACAACGCATCTGACTATTATCATATATAAAACAAAAATATGTACGGAACATATATAACAAATTTTAATAACATCGTGTCTGCATAATAGTAGGTACGTCATCTATTATTAAGTTGACAGTTAAGACAGCATGGATATGCTTAGTAAATGGTTATTTTAAACAAAATGGAAAGATTCATTTTATTGATATGGGATTGAAGCTTTGGGCTTGCATTCAAAGAATGAAGCCATGAAATAACTTGCTTGAAACTGGGTCTTATGTTAAACTAATATGTCTTATGTAGCATGTTTTAGGACACAGATATAAACAATAAATATTGGTGGACAATTTATACAGCACAAGTAGAGTCAGTCATAGTCAGAGAATCAAGATGGGAATTTAACTTTTGTCCATTTTTACAGTTATTATAAGAACCCTCAATGTTAATATAAATTTTAAAATTAACCTTTTTTAATTTAGCTTTCATCGTCTTGTAGTTTGAGAACTGTGTTGGTATTTCAGTCTACCAACACTTGGTATTTCAGTCATAAGCATAATAAAAAAAATATTTTGTTTTTATTTATACGTATGTGTTTGATTGATATACAGCCAGGTAAAGCATTCAGGGTATCCATAAAAAGTAACTTTGTATACAACCACAAAAAAACCTTTACCTTCATTTTATCACGCCCTTAATAACGATGATAAAGTGGCAAATAAAAAAGATTTTCGAAGATAAACACAATAAGACCGCAGTGGAGGTATTTTATCGGTTTGATAATAAAATACCGCTTTTACACCACTGTAAAAGTGAGGCAAGACAGGGTTATCTCAGAAAGGCAAAGACGCCCTTATCCCAAAATACCCCTTGTCCCAAATTACACCTTATCAAGGGATAAGGGTGACAGGTTAAATTTTATAACGAAGGTTACGGTGCTGATAGTTATTTTAGAAGTTCAAATGTTTATGTCAAATGTGATATCTTATCGTTTTTTTGTTTGTAGGGGGTTGGTGTTTAAACGCAGAAGATAGTGGCAGGCTGTGTTGTTTTTGTATTAGATCTAATAAAAACTGGGTGCCTTACCTACTGATAATCAACATACAACCCTAACATTTACCCTCGGATTACCCCTTTATTTCCAAATATGTAGCACTGCAACCATAGTGAATGCTACATGTTATCTTATAAATATAATGAAATAAATAATGCTCAACATTTTTACACAGCGTAAACTAGCCACAAAGTAAGCAAGGGTTGTGTTATGGGAACAACATTTTTGTAAATACATACATATTGTATATGGAATGACATCTGAGACGATTATTTGCTGTTCATATAAACATTAGTCCCGCGGCGGGTGTCGAACCTGCAACCTTCTGCGTCTCAAACGAGGCTTCGCACACCTCTATGGTAACAATGTGACGACGACAACTTATTTAAAACTACAGTGGTTCTGAACATAATACTCACTCAAAACGGGATATATACCATGATATGTCAGTTTTTCTGTTTTTTTTTTTTCTGTTTTTCTGCAGTTTTTTTTTCTCGTGATCTGAGCATGCAGCGGTGCCGAAATATCAGGAAGAAAAACTTGCATTATCCACTTGAACGTCCGAGCGCGGCAGCTGACTCCCTCTAAAACGTCCGCCCGCGCGATCGTAATTCTGCGGTGCCGAGCGCTTGGTTCATTTTCAACTTTGAGCGTGATAACTAAATAACTACTATAGCTAGACTTAAATAAAAAATACATATGAATAGGTAAAACTATACAAATTAAAACTACGTGTTAAAAAAATTTCAACTATGAATCTAAATACTGAAAATATAAATTTAAACTTGATAATGTAGGTTAAATTTAAATAAACTCAGCATTTTGTTTATTGTCGATTTTTTTGCCATCAGTCGATGGGCCTAGAATATTTGTAAATATTTCAATAGCAATAATGTTGAGGATTACTTTGATATATAACACTAATAAATCAATCTAAACAACACCCGCACGCACTCACTTCACAAAACGCAAACTCACGCAAAACTTTTTTGTTTTTAATTTTTTTTTTATATGTTTGTTGCAAGAAAACCGTGGTTTTCTTGGATTCTACCATACGCCAATTTTATTAAAGAGTCATCTAGTGACGTTATACAGCAACTATCAGACGCCAGCCAACAAAACTTCACACAAAAGTCATAATGGGTCGAAAAAAATACCCGGACTGTCTACGCAACAAAGTTTTCGGTCGATTTTTCTACCCGGACGCTCAAGTGGTTATTATGGTAAATATCCCGTTTTGAGTGAAAGTAAAATACATTAAGATGTACGAGTATATATATATATAAACATTAACAAAATGTCTATTAGTATCTTGACAAAAAATCGACGTCATCAGCATCAGCAAGACCTTGTCGTAACCCTGGTTTCCTGTCGTTAATCCACACCATATATCATCAGACAGACGACTAGCAAACATCGTCACCGATGACAGATTGTCTTAAATTTAATTTGATTACCGGAGTCCTGTGGGACGTGTTTTTGTTCCAGTTTCTGGATGCTGTCTCGTCCCGCTGTGATTAATGAATGTTGTGTATTTGCTTGATTAATTAATGGTTTTCTGAATATTAAAATCTAGCTGCTTGTTAATATTTAGAATTGTTTCTTATTAAACAATTCTAAATATTAATCCGTATTATTACGGCTCTCTAAACAGTTTATCCAAGAGACTGGTGGAGAAGATCAAAGATCTAAGGGCTGGTAATTACCTACCTTGGACAAAGGATTAGTATGGCTATTCAACGAGGTAACGTTGCCAGCCTTTTAGGCACTCTACCTGCGGTCAGTGACCTGAACCCTGTTTTTTATCTGTATGTAGTTATCTAATTACGGGTAATATAAAATAGAGTTCATAGTTTTAAATAATTTAGTATAGGATAACAGTTTGGTAATTGGTTGTACCTAGTTGTAGCTTGTTGAACAAAACTTATACCTGTAACAGTTAAATATTAGATTCGGACCAACGGAACTCTTTGAGTAAGAAGTGTAATCCTGATTCCCTGTAATTGGCTATTTGTAATTGTATTTGGCTAGCGAGTGTCGAACATTCTGATAATTATAACTCTTCCAAAATTCGAGCTTCGCGATTTTTTTTCTATTAAATACATTTATTTACAGAAATAATTACAAAAATGTACAGAATAATAAACAATAATATAAAATACACGTGAAACAGTTAAGCTATCTAAGGATCTCTTAAAACGATCTATAGATAGCTCAACTGATCCAGATCACTGCTTCCGTTCCCAAGATACTGGCGGCATTGCCACGTTGAATCGCAATGCTAATACGCTGAGCCAGATAGGAGCCAGCTGTTGGGTCATGCAATGTATCTACCAGACGCCGTGAAATAATTTTGAAAACGCAGTTAGTTTGATAATTGATTGTACCTACCTATTTGTAGCTTGATGAATAAAACGTATACCTGTAACAGTAAAAACAATAACAAACATAATATCTAGTAATGATCTTACTAGATCATTACTAGATATGTTTTTATTAGCGTATGAAATCAAAGCAGAGACAATGATCATCTTATTCTCTGAAATAAAACTAAGGTAATTATTTAAGTAAAAAATGCAACTCATAGTTTTCGGACCAACGAAACTCCTTGTGTAAGAAGTGTTGGATACTTCGATTCCTTATAATTTTGGCCAGCGAGTGCCGATAATTTTGGTAATTACAAACTTCAGTCTGTACTCATCCCAAATTCGTGTTCATGTCTTGATTAGTCCATCCAGATATCGATAAGTAACCGAGGTAAACGAATTTGGTATATTTTTGTGGTGCGAGGTATTCTTCAGATAGATGCACGTTTTAAGAGAACCATGATGTTTTTGTAAGATCCTAAGTTCAAAAAGTTTTTATTAAGGCTATTATTTCAATTTACGAGTATATACACCTTATCCCCATAAACAAAATAGGACATTAATTAGAAAAAACTGAAACAAATGGGACCCCCACAGGATAATTATCTACAATCTCTGTCACGTTGTTTGGTGTTAGTTACATTGAAGAGCCGATGACATAGGTAACCAGCGACTAGCTTGTTCAATTTATGTTGCGCATCAGACTAAGCTAAAATCGGAGTTTTATAACAATTTGTGTGTCAAATTGAAAAGCATATCAGTTCAAATATAATAAATTATTATATTGTTTTTAAAAAGTAGCAAATGTGGAAGTTCTATGTAGAGTTAAAGAGAAAAGAATTGATAAAATATATGTGAAACAGTTGAGAATCTAAGGATCGTTTAAAACGATCTATATAAAGATCAAATGATCCAGATCACTGCGAGAGCGCAGCGTCTCCAAGACACTGGTGGCATTGTCACGTTAAATGGCTATACTAATACGCTCGCTGGGCCAGATAGGAGCCAGCTCTTAGGTTACGCGATGTTTTTAGTGTAAATTAATAAATGTTTTTATCATTTTCACTACCGAGTAATTTTTTTCTGAAAAAGTTGTGAACCATTTTAGAAGCTAAATGTTTTTTATTCTTTATTCTTTATTGTACACAAAAAACATAATCTAAACTTAATCAATACAAACTTTTAGGGTTAAGCTCGCCTGTGTACATGCCATATGTACACAGGCGAGCTTAACCCTAAAAAGAGTTCTCTTCCAGCAAACCTTGGGAATTGGAGATATTAAAAACGAAGGGTAAAAAGTGTACAAAAGGAGGAAAAGAGAAAGATTAAATTCACAAAACTAATATAAATATGAACTAACTAATAGATAAATATAGATAAAACATATATAAACTAAATATAATTACCTAAACATTATTGCTATATATATTATATAATATATAATTATTAATAATTATTATATATGTATATATATATATATCTACCTATAATGTTATTATTTATAAAATATAAAATAGATAGTAGTATCAGTACCAGTAGTAGTAGTAGTAGTATCAGTAGATTTTTTCCTTAATAATGCTGTAAATTATTTAAAAATATTAACAGTATTTTTTTAACCTAAAAATTTATTATTTTTGTAATTTTGAACTGACATTTTAAATTTTATGTATAAATTAAAAAAATGCACGCCATACATAGCAGAATACATTGTTTCTTGACTAAGTGCACAATAAATTACAACATGTGTTTCACGTAAAAAAAATACTTTACTTTTTCTTACATTATCATTATAAGTAATTAACTGCATTGTATGCAATGATCCAGTTATTCATTCCCAAGCTGTGTCCTGTATGAAGCTAAGTGAGGATATCAGATGAAGGCTTATCTGATCCTACGGTCGGTTCACAACTTATCGCTCGTCAGTTATCTCGTGTCTGGACCAATTTCTGAGCCATTGAGCTGAGTGGAATTGTCGGGCGAGTCTTGGTTTGATTATATTAAATGCTCCTTTTGGGATATGATTGATGTCCAGTACGTTTCGGTTCGTTGATGAAAGATAAGACTATATTGCTGAAAAGTTTGAAATCCAAGATAGCATCTTATATCGCTGATTTCTGACATGGATTTAGGCCGAGGGCTCATTTTTCTCAACTCTTTATTTGGTTTGCAAACTTCAAAATCAATTTTGATTACAATAAAATAGTTATCTTCTTCGAACCTGTGTGGAGAAAGAATTAAAGTGCGCCTCAGAGACTCCTTTCGTGCACTTGGCACATGTTTTGCGATGTTTCAGGTTCTAGACATACCTCAAACATATTGCCGTTTGAGGGTATTGGTATAGCGTACATACATTTTTAATCAGAAATCTATTTGTGCACGACCATGGTTCGAATCAACGACTTGAGGATCGAAAGGCGAGGCTAGCACTAGACCACCAGTTCTTTCTAAATAACTTATAGGTGCCGATGTCTGCAAGACAAAGGTGGAAGATTTAAAACAACAGAATGTAAAGTGACCCCGAGAAATAATAATCTCTCGACAATGAGAGAATATTATTTCTAATAATGAATAATGGATTAAAGTCAAAGTCAAAATATACTTTATTCAATACAATCACAAGGATCATTTTGAAACGTTTTACATTCAAGGTGAATTTAGGTGTCGATTCATCCTTACCAAAGCCCGAGAAAAACTGGCAAGAAACTCGTCCTGGTCCTAGTGCTTTTTTGCTTGATCCATCTTATAACTACCTTAACTACAAAAAACTAATACAAGAGAGTTGATACATTTCAAGTGTGTCGGTTAACGTCTGAGGGCAAAGCAACATAAGGCCATGCATTCTTATTATTAAGATATTAATGGGATAAAATCCTGGATCTATGAGTTCTGTTCTATGAATATTCTGACATTCAAATGAAAAATGATCATATTTGTATACAAACAAATAGATCTTTATCAAATCATCCACTCGTATAGTCAACAGATGCAACAGACAGCAAAATCGAATGTCATGCAAAATTTTGCGCCAAGTTGTCACACAATACCAAGATTATGTTTTACAATATAAATATTATGTCGTCATTGTTGCAACATAGGTAGAGCCTTCGCTAAATATTTGTATGGAATATATTGATAAACATCTGAGGTAATCCTCGGTGAAAAAGATGGTATATCATTGGTGAATGTGGGAGCATATTGGCGTCAAGTGTAGCGTGACGAGATTATAGGTTTGTGCAAAGATGTAAGGAGACAATATTTGTTTTGTTGTTTGGGAAATGTTGGTATAGTATTATACAAACAGTATGTGGTGGGATATAAAACGTGTTGTTTGCCATGAAAAAATCATGTCTGTTTTATAATTTGACGAATACGTCAAATTATAGTAACTAGTGGTAGTCCATTGGTCGAAATTAAATTAAATTTAATGTATTTTTTATGCATAACCAACAAAAATAGCATTCTGCACTCCTCTATATAAACTGTAAGTGTGCAAAATTTCAAACCCGCCGCCCGCGCATTTTTTGTAAAAAAAATTTGCTTCACGTATTAATATGTACTCGTAGATATAATATTTTATAACCACGATAAATTTATTTGATAATAATTCAGTTGATAAAATAATTAATGATTAAACTTATCTTATTCTTAATGAAACTCGAGCCATTGTGGTGCATGTATTAAAGTGCGCTTCAGAAGCTTCTTTCTTGCATTAATGAGTGTTTTATTATTTTAATATTTTTTAGCAAAGTGCCTTCAAATGATGATAGGTACTTCAAAAGCGATCAAGCAATCGATCAATAATAATTTTCATATCAATCTTGCCAAGATTGCAATATCACGCAACGTTGCCAAATCCAGGCACAAAAACTTTTATTAAAACATCGACCTTTCCGAAGATTATCAAAAAAAACTCGAGTTTTTGTTTGGAAATTAATTCAGGCGTGAATTTTGCATTCGAGGGTCAAATAGAGCTTAGAAATACGGTTTATTGTATGGTTCTGTATGGGTTTTATCGGTAGTCTGCTCATTGTAACAGAACACCGGAGATGGTGTCTATGAGATAAGGAAGGATTTAAAACCCGCCCTGTTTGCGCGCGCGCAGATTTACACTGCTTTTATTAAGCTTTATTTTGTAATGAAAATCTGAACTTACATTTTATTTAGAGCTTTTATTGTTGTACACGGTGTTTTTATGTCACCTCAAATATTGTGATTGAAGAATATAAAAATACAATATTACTTGATGTTTTATTTAGGATATTGCAGTGAAAAATAGTTCAAAATCTTTGTGTTTAGTTTAGGCCTATAGGTTCTAAGGTTTATTGAGGCCATGTTGGAATAGCCACGATGTGTCTTAGATGTATGCTATGAATATCTTTGAGCCAAAACCGAATTAAACTTTTCTTACATTATGTGGGATAATCAATAAATAAATAGACATTACTCAACATCCCACACAACACAATCTAGCCCGAAACTAAGCAAATCTTTGAGAATAAAATGACTGAATAAATATTTTTTGTACATACTTTTCATATCATCTGTTCTCATTTCTCATATCTCACAACAAACATCTGTAGTTATCACACAAATGTTTGTCATGGAAAGGAATCGAATGTACTACCTACAGGGCTGATGGCAGAGCTACTTTTTGGCCCTTAAATGTTTCGTCAGACAAACTAAAACATGGTATTATTATTATTATTATATTTATATATTATATTATTTTGTATTCAGGCGATCTTTTTCTGTTGGCGCATAATTAAGAATTTTTGGAAGAAAGTTTTTTGAATCATTTTCAAATAACACTTCTTAAGTGCACTCAATTGAATTGTGATTCAGTTTTTTTAACTAATCTTAGTCGCTATATAAATTTATGTTGAATTGAAATCTGCAAAAAATCCTAGAAAATCAATTCAATAAAAGACAATAACGTCCAGTTTAGCTTAATTTAAAAATGTACTTTAAAAATTCTACTCTAATATTTAGTGTGAAACAAGATAGTTCGTCCTTTACAAAAAATGTGTTAAAGAAATGTACAGAATTATATACAATAATATAAAATACAAGTCATTTTTCACTGATGTTTAAGCTAAATTTTATTTAGCCCGGCGATAAAGTAGAATCTCTGGTATTGTTTAGTCTCTACACTAACATTATTATCACTTCAAAAAACACATCATAGGAATGCCAAGTTTTTGACATTCGTATGGCAATGTGTTTCCCGCCCTCGCGCACCCCCGCCCGCCCTGAGGCGGTCGCGGCTTCACTTACAAATATTTCCAAAATATTTCTCCAACTTGTCGCCCTTTTATCTACCGCTTCTTTCCGTTTAGTTCCTTATAGCGTATTGACTACCACTTGATATCTCTACAAAGCAAGTATCCAACATGATGTTTCAAATGTTTACTCTATTGTTAATGAATGAAGGTAACTTTTAGGTTGATAGTTGAATGTCGGATGGGATGTTTTGGAATAAGTTTCAAATTATTATCCAACAACAAAATCTTTACGAAAAAGTAAAATGGTTGTGCGCAAAAACGCAACGATGTCAGCCAACAAATCAGGGCTGGCAAACACATTTTTTTAAATTAAATGATATATGTATATTAAAACAAGATGACCCGGTGAACTCGGTTGAGCCAAGTTTTTCGCGAGACACGGCTATTGATTATTGAAGTGAAACTTCTTATGCGACTTCCAACAAGGTTGCGTTAAACGTTTAACGTTTAACGCGTTTAACGCTAAGAGGGAGAGAGAAAGAAAGATACACAAAGGTAGAAAGTAGGAGAGAGAAAGAGAGTGAGTCGGTAGATCCCATTTCCACATTACGAAGTTTCACTTCTTCCGCGCGGAGGGGGGACTCCACGCACTATTTTTTACATAGGTATCAGATCTTCGTAACCTCCAACCATTATCAATTCGTAATCCAGCACAGATACCAACTATTATTAGGCTCGCTTTTTTGTTAAATATAACAATCAAATTATATAACTTTGTGTAACGGGTAAATCTACCAGCACGCTCATTGGTCAAATCATATACCGCGCGGGTTGATCAAATAGCGCGCTTCCTTGGCTTCCGTTTCACGAAATCACACCCACAGATTGCAGGTAAGCGAGAGGAAAGATGTTTCACATCAAAATAGATTATGTATTTACGCAATAAAAACTAAAAGAAGATTATGTACCCAATACAACTGGAATATTAATAATAATAATAATAAAAACATCATCAGCAACATAGCTGATATACATACTTATTTTACTATACATACATACTTTACTATACTTTTTTATGCATAGGTACATATTAAACATAGAAAAACACCCAGACCCAAGACAAATACTTGCAGAACAAACATTTGCGTAAACCGCAACCTATTTTGTGTATTAATGTTTAATGTAGATTTATTATATGTATTTAAACTCAAGATAGTGGCAGCCCTATCCTTATCTCTCATCTCGTGCTAGTAATTTGACACTTTTGGCTGACAAAGCCCACATTTGCTCAGACAGACGCAAAAACCTATCCACAAAAAGCAATTAGTATTTTTTGTTATTCTACTTCCAAGTTTTCAAACGAAATTAATTTTTAAAGGAATTTGGTGGAAAAAAGGGATGAGCACGTGTTTAGCTGAGAATATGTGGACTGTATGCTATGCGTTTTTCTGTGTAGACTGTAAACTATGTCTTATTTTTCATAATTAGGCCGTGAAGTTTCGTGCCGGAATGTTGGATATGGGACTAATAGGGTGGTCTGTTAGTACGTTAGAACTAATGAGTGCGAATTTAGCAACTTAAGATAATCTGTAATGATACTATTAAATATGTATTTTAAGCACAAATTCGACGCTATTACATCAGATTTTTATTGGTTTGATTAGCTGGCCAAAAACACTGTATTTTGAGATTTTGTCACAATAATTTTCACCATAAAAGTTTTTGATATTCCCGATATTTCGGCACAGTTTAAAAACAATTACTTTAAAATAATGAAATCCGTTTTAAAAATAAAAGTCACCTTGGTGATCTACTGAAACATCCCCCTGAAACGATCTCTTGGCTGGGGGAACCTGAATATTGATTTGTAATATACATTGGATTGGCACCTAAATTCACCTAGTATGTCAGACGTTTCAAAGTGATCATTGTGATTGTATTGAATGAAATCATCTTTTGACTTTGACTTTGACTTGACTTTGACTTTGCCATTAGTACTAGTTTTATATTTATAATTAATTTAGAATAATTACCCAAGTAATTGTTTCATTTTTAAGTTTATTGGATTTTTGTTTGTTTTCGTCAGAAACGCCTATGTAATTACAGTCATACGATTAAATAAATAAAATAAAAGTACTTAAATAATTGTCAACAGATATGTCTCTAATGTCATTGCATTTGTGTACGTGTAATAAGAATCCAACAACAGCATTCGGTATTCCACACATAATCAATCAATCAATACACTAGCGAATAAAGCAATACGCGATGCGTCCCAAGATAGCAAACTCAAAAAGCCCGAGGCGATATAAGATCCGTATCTAGTAATCCGAACAGGAAGCGTATTGTCGAACAGATGCAAAATTCCGAAGCATTCCAAAGAATTCGATAAATGAACTTCAGGGCGTGGTCGACTCGAATAGCTCCGAAGTTAGGATGATTTAGGTCTAACATTGTGAAAAGATTTGGCAGTTATAAAGGTGTTGTTGAGGGTGATCTAGAGTTACCTTTGTGCTTCCGAATTTGGCGCAATTTTATGTTTTTGTCAGTAATACTGTTACATTAAACTTTGAGTAGGTCGTCTTGTAGAAGACTCTACCTGTTTCAACGCGGGACACAAATAGCGGAAGCGTCAAGTGCATGAAACCTTCCAGCTTCCAAAGTCAGTAAAAACCATCTAGTTAGAAAAATAAAGGAATTGTAAAGCTTTACTATCCGTGTAAAATTTACCTTACAATTTTAGCATTATATTTTGGAATCATTTTATGTACTATTTAAACAATTCTGGGGAGGACGACTAGACTTATCAAAAAATTACGATTGTAAACCTTAATATATATCAAGCAAATATCTCTATCGTAAAACTGTTCAAGAAACCTCTTCATATCTTTAAAAGACCTATTCAACGACATGCCCCACGATGAAGTAGCAATATAAAAAAATGCAACCCTATTTTACTTGTAAGGCAGATCTATTTACATGTACATAACTATGTTGGGGCTACTTATTTCCGTGCAATTTTCATTACGATAAGACTAATAGCGACTAATAGAGACTAATAGCGTCTTTAGCGAGCGAGCGAGCGAGTTAGACCTCCGATTATGATCGGACAGACAGACCGACAGACAGATAGACGGACATGGCAAAAAATACTCATTGAACCCTAAAAACTACAAAACAATAAAATCTGCTAAAAGTGTTTAGATCTACACATGAAAGTAAATTCAAAATTTATTTTTATTTATTTTTGTTTTGCAAATATTTTTTTAGAATTTGCCGTCAATGCCACGCGGAATCACTCTTCCACGATTATAAAGAGGTATAAAAAATGTTTTAAAACACGACGCGTCAAAAAAGGATCCAAATGGAGTAATTCAGGCGGCAAATTGATAGGAAGGGATTTTCTACTGTTTTGCAAATAGCAGAATGCATTTCGCACCGCGTCGGCACACTTTGAGTAGGATTATGTTTAGGTTTCTGAAGTGCTTCCTTCTACGGATTGTTTTTACAGCTTACCGAACCCTTTGTCGGGGAATTGCGGAGTATTGGGAACACCATAAAGCACGTCGATTATATTGTAGGCTTTATCACTAGTGCCTATTATACGCTTCTTGAATGGGTGCTTGCAGTGCATCCTTTGATGCTACGTGCTGCTGAATAGACTTGTTTCTGTTTCATGGTTTAGCCTTGAATAGGACGTCTTGAATAGGATACGCTGAAGTCGTTTGTGGTGATGCTCATTCAGGTGGCTGTACAGTTTACACGGAAGTGGAATCAAACCTTCTTGTTAAAATAGCACGTTGGGATATTACCTCTTTTAATACAATGTATGTTAAAAACCTGAATTTTTTTATAAATTTTTAATATGGAATTGCCGGTCTAGTGTACTGACACTTGAATTAAAATGTAACCTGCATGGTGTGAAATTTCAGTGAACCTTTTTTCACGCAATTAGTATTACTAATATTCTATATTAAAAAAAAATACATTTAATCCCTAAAGTTCTATCGCAGGTTAATCGTAAGGTTTAAATTATTTGTCTATGAGATGGAAGAATGTATTGATAACGGTAATCAATAATTTGATTAAATAAATATATTATGCCTTCTGCGCTGTATTTGAGGTTTGAGGTTTGAGGGTTCGAGTCCCTCCCAGGATAAACATTTATAATAATAATAATACCGGACATTTCACACAGCATCATCTGGCCCCAAAGTAAGCAGAGCTTGTGTTATCGGTACCACATGACTGATATACTACTTATATACTTACTACTACTATACTACTTATATGTAAATACATACATATTATACATAGAAATACCCAGACCAGAGACAAATACTTGCAGATCATACAAACATTTGTCCCGCGGCGGGATTCGAACCCGCAACCTTTTGCTTTTCAGGACCTAACCCCACTGCGCCACAGCTTCGTAATGAACATGGGTGTTTATTCTGTGTCTGGATGTTATAAAGTATCTTATGTATGTATTTAAAAATATATAAGTATTCTATCAGTTATCAGATCACCATAGCACAAACAATGCTTAGTTTGGGCCCTTATGGATTTGTGTGCATTGTCCACTAATACTAAATGTTAGAAAAAGTAATGTTTTTAATTTTTCAATACACAACAGCAATTTGATACTTTAACCATAGATTTGGGCTATGAGTAGCTTCTGTAATACATTGTACTAATTATGAGAAAATTGGTATAAAATTAGAAAAAAAATAGATTTTCATGTAATTGTAAGTAGAGACTACTATCCTTGACAAAAATTTCATTTCATTTCATTTATTTGCTTCAATGTACATTCAGCTTAGGTATAACAAACAATGCTGTGAGTATAGTAACATTGGTACCCTGTGAGAGCGTTGCATTAAAACCGTAATAATGTGCAGCTACTGCTTATAAATTCTTGGAAGGTTTTAATTAGCATGCTGATTCCAATTCTCGCGAGTGCGCGTTACAATTTTCACTGTATTACGACTTCATAGAAGAGTGATATTTTGGGAGAGCTACCTGCTTCTGATTTAGCTATAATGCACTACGAGGCATTATCCTTATTCATGACCCTAGAGGATCATTTATGAATTTATGAATTTCTGAAACTGGAGTAAATGTTACTCCAGTTTCAGAAATTCATAAATTCTCATTTATTTCAAATTTGACTGGCCTGTCAGCTCAGTTGGTAGTAACTTTGCCTTCTGCACTTTAGGTTCAAGGTTCGATTCCCTCCCAGGATAAACATTTGTGTGAAGAACATAGGTGTTGGTTCTGTGTCTGCGTGTTATAAAGTTTCATAAGTATGTATTTAAAAATATATAGAAAGAAAGCATTTAATCTGTCCACCACTCAAAATACAATAGAAAAAATAAGAAATAGGAAGTTTACCAAACAAAAAATTAAAATAATAAACTTTATATAAATTTCCTAGTATCTAGTACATGTGGTGGCGAAATGGTACTCAGCTCAGCATAATGCTGCCGCATGTTACCATGTGACAGCGCTGGTCTTCCGCTGAGGCCAGTGTTGACTTCACGGACATCTTGACCCGAATCAGGGCTTACAATTTTTTTTTTATAAAAGTAACTTAAAATATAAAACAAACTACACAAGATACATTTACTCAACAAGATACAACATCAAAAAGCACAAAATACAAATTAATAGGTACCTTAAATATGAACACACAAACTCAAAACAAAAATAAAAAACAACAGTAGTAATAAGATGAGTATTTTACATACATAACAGAACAAACTGAGGACAGTTGCAAAAACTAGCTTACCCTATGCCAGGGCTGGTCTATTTGTATGGAAAAAATATATTGCTTCAATTTAACTTTAAAAAGATTAACATTCAATATATTTTTAAATGGTGGTGGTATGTCATTCCAACACTTTGTGGCAGCGTAGCGGAAACTACCTCTAAATGCAGCAGAGCCATGTAACGGTGTTGCTAGTAAAACAGAACCTGCTCTAGTTTTGTACCTACTGTCATCCTGGAGCCAGCGCATTTTGTTGAAGAGATACTCAGGTTTTCTACTCTTGATCACCCCAAACAAAAGTATAGCAAGGTGAAGATACCTTCTCCAAGACATCTTAAGCAGCTTGGCATTGTTAACATAAGGTGTCACATGTGCTCTAGGCGGAATGTTAAAACAGAACCTGGCATAAGCGTTTTGAACGCGTTGTATCAATCTCTCGGTTATGGAAAATAGTCTGGGGCCATAAACAGTATTAGCATAATTCAATTTGGAAAGGACAAGAGCTTCAGAGAGATTGACACGGAGATCAACGCTCAAACAGTTGCGAATACGGTACAAAACTTTTAACCGAAAGAAACAACTCCTGACACAATCAGTGATATGCCTTTCAAACCGCAACTCACTATCCATTATTACTCCAAGATTGTGAGATTAATTTGTGCAAACAATGGGCTCCCCCAAAATGCTCACCTGAGGTGTCTTGAGTTTAATGTTATCAATTTGCTTCCTTGATCCTAGTGTCCTATACTTTGACTTCGCAGGATTTACAACCAGACAATTATTTATAACCTCATCAATTAAATATCTAGGTATTACCCTTGATAGCACAATGTCCTGGAATAATCATATTGAAACCACAATCTCACGCATACGAAAATTAAAAAATCTTAGGGATGTCGTTGACATTCAATGCATGAAGACTGTCTACTATGCGCTGGGCCTGTCAGTTATATCATATTGTATAACATCATGGGGTGGACTCGCGAAGTCCTTAATGTTAAATCTGGAAAGAGCTCAGAGAGCTGTTCTAAAAGTGATCGCAAAAAAACCAATATATCTTCCTACAACTGAACTCTACTCACTCTCTAAAGTTCTTACAGTTCGGCAACACTTCATAGCTCAAACAGTACTTCGCAAACATTCCCAAATTAAATTCGACCTTAACCATACCATTAACAAACGTAAGTCTTATAATGTCTGCAAGATTGAAAGCCGACGCACAACAATTGCGAGTCGACATTATTACTTTATCAGTTCGTTTCTTTACAACATTATAAATAAACACTTAAATATTTATTCCCTTCCTTTTAACAAATGTAAATCTAAAACCCATGAATGGCTTCAGATACTAATCTATACTGATACGGAAGACCTATTGGTTCCTCTTAAGTAACACATGAACACGAACGCATACACACACACCTACACACACACATTAACAAACACACCCACACACACACACTTACACAAACACACCCTCCCCTCCCTACTTTACCTAACTACATGTTGTCAATGTATAATGTAAAGGAACTTTGTATATTTTCTCGGAGGAGGGCGTTGATGTCTGCGACACAGTTTTACACTTCTGCAGATATCATCGACTCTTAATGTTTATGTACCTGTTGTTATCTGTTCCAAATAAAGTTTATTATCATTATTATTAATATTATTAGACCAGATAGCAATACAGTTAAGGTCTACATTAAGCTTATCCAATGCTTGCGATGCATTCTTCAGAAGAAAAGATGTATAGAGTTGCAAATCATCTGCATATATGTGACACTGACAGTGATAAATATATTTTACAATGTCGGAGCAGTATATTACGAACAACAAAGGTCCTAATATAGAGCCCTGAGGGACGCCTCTAGGAACAAAACGAGGTGAAGACAGAACATCAGGCTTTGAGATTTCTACTAGCTGCGAACGATTCCGGAGATAACTATCAAACCAATTTGTAGTATTTCTATCAAATCCATAGTAACTTAACTTTGAAATAAGAATGGTTGTGTTTATAATGTCAAAGGTACGAGAATAATCCAAAAGTACCAGTAAAGTCCCCATGCCCAGATCCTGTGCAGCAAGAATATTATCAGTTACATCAAGTAAAGCAGTAGCAGTGCTGTGAACCTTTCTGAAGCCAAATTGAACTTTTGGAAGAATATTGTTTAACTCTACATAGTGAGAGACCTGATCATGGACTACTCTTTCCAAGATTTTAGAGAGACAAGGTAGCATGCTGATTGGTTGAAGATCTTTAAAATTACCTGGATTCGCAATTTTGGGAATAGGCTTTATAACTGCTATTTTCCAGAGGTCAGGGAAGGTGGACGTAGAGATAGAGAAGTTTATAATGTGAGTTATCGCTTCTAAAGATATGGGAGAGTCATCAAAATCATGTCCGTATTTATATCATTGAATCCCTGAGCACTAGATATCAGTAAGTGGAGAGCTTTATAGACCTTAAAAGGCGAAACAGTTTTTAATTGTAACGAGTCATCACAGAACCTATTGTGTTCGTAAAATGTTAAATTAGACGTATCTATATTATTAGAACCAGGAACGTTCAGAAAATTATCATTTATGGTTTCTGGTTCATTCTGGTGATTGGGTAGTTCAGTACATTTGTCTTGGGGGAAGATCCTGTGTTTAAAATTTTTCCACAAACTTGCAGGGTTTTTTAAATTGGCGCTTATATACTTGTCAAAATAGGCACGACGATCAGCTTGTAAAGCATTAGACACAGTTTTTTTCAAATGTTTATAAAAAAAATTATGAGTCTCCATCCCAGAGGTCCGATACCGAGCATGTTCATCATCTCTGAGCTGCATCTGCTTCGAGGTATCAGTAATCCAAGGATGGGATTGTTTTCGTAAGAATACGTTCTTTTCAGGGGCATGTAAGTCAAAAAGGGTTATGATCATTTTATTAAAAAGAGTTATCATTTCATTCACATCTTCAAGAGTTGTTATATAGTTCCAGTCCTAAAAAATCCATCAAAATATCCTTTAAAGGTCTGTATATGACATAAGATTTTATTTGTTTGTTTTTTTTTCAAATAATAAATATATAGGTATTCTATCAGTTATATAGTCTCCATAATATAAGCTATGCTTGGTTTAAGACTAGATAGTGTTGTGTGCATTGTCCATTAACAGACTTGACAAGATACTTAATGTGCTGAGATATGATAGCGATTTTAAGGGTTCCTTTAACTCAATAAAAAATAAACTATAGGATCACTTTGTTGTCTGTCTGTCCAGCTGAGGTCAATAAGCAAAAAGCAAATCACACAGCTCGAAGGAAAAGAATGCTCCGGAGGAAACTAAAAAGGTTGCGGGTTCGATTCCCGCCACGGGACAAATGTTTGTATGATCTGCAAGTATTTGTCTCGGGTCTGGGTATTTCTATGTATAATATGTATGTATTTACAAAAAAAAATATAGTATATTAGTAGTATATCAGTCATGTGGTAGGTACCCATAACACAAGCTCTGCTTACTTTAGGGCCAGATGATGCTATGTGAAAAGTCCGGTTTTATTATTATTATTAAAAAAAACTGGCATATCGTAGAACCTAAAAAAATCGAATATTTGAGACAAGAGCACGAGCTTTTGAGGCACGTTTTGTTATTTTCACCACGCTGTTTAAAAATAACTAGTGACACGATGAGAAGAAGACAGCACCAATGGAGGAAATTATTCACATACAATTATTTGTTTTGCGATCGCAAACTTTCATAACCTTCACGTATTCCAATGTAAAAAAAATTTTTCGAAATTCAAAGTTAAATCGATTTATCTTTTTGTTAGAGAAATGTTTGGTGCTTTCTTACCTTCTATCCTATCCTAAAATCACATAATTAGTTAACGTGGCGTTTAAGAATGCTCTGTAGTTGTCATTCTAATGTCAAAGAATAAAGATGGCACTATATTTTAAACAACACATTAACTAGTGGTGTTAATAAGATAGACCCATAACGGTATTATTGGCACAATTTGGACAAGTCATTGTAACCCAAAAGAAACATGGTGGTGGAGAAAGTCTAATGTGGGTCCGGAACTCTCTTAGGCGCGACTTTCATACTTGACGGTTTTTTTTATTTTTTAATATTCGTGAAATTATTATTCGTAAAAAATTGCACTTATAAAAATACTAATGGAATATTTTATATGTCTAGGAGATTTTTTTTACTCAGTATTTCTTCTTATTCTAGTAATGTCGAAAGTGTGATGATAGGATTAAAATGCTCCTTAAAGGCACGCACATAAGTTCTACGACGTGATGGTTACCTCACGACATTTTCCTTTACTGTTCGAGACACCTACGTTCTTCGAACAGAAAAATCCAATGGTGCACGACCAGATTCGAACCCGACCCTTGGATCGGAAGGCGAGAAAAATGCAATACCGACATACTTTGTAACCTCGTCTGTTTTTTTCAGTTACCTAACAAAGGTCAGCTTGAATACGTTTTCGAGTTTGAAAGGATACATCCACAATCGTATTAGTTTCGACCCACAAGTTGGACGTGTCAGTCATATATCCAGATTAAATTTTCTATTATACTTACATTTGGACCGTCTCTAATCTACGCTAGAATCTTTTCATACCAGAAACCCTATAAATCATAGAGCACGATTTCATTGTTATTTTTGTCAAAAAAAACTCTTTTTCTGTTATTTTTTAGCATAACCCACTCGAAGTAGCCGGAAGCCATATGTGCACAAATATTTAAAAGTGGTTTGCCTACGGACTTTTTTTAAACCTTTTTTGAGACTCGACCTGAATTTATTTAATGGTTACTTAGCTAGACCCTTTTTGGTTTGACATGGCATTATTGTAGCCCTAAAAGATTAGCGTGTCGGCATTGTCGGCCATTTTTTGGAGACCCCGTCGAGGTTTTTTGTGGAGTTCGTGACAATGATATTAATAAATAACAAATAGACTAATGTAACGAAGAAAAAACTTTGCCTATAATAATATTTTTCAATCTCAGCGAGGGTTTTGTCGTTCTAAATTGATTTTCGAATTGAAATATGACTTCCTATGAATAATTTTCCGATGAATGTTATTAATGTTTCCACTTTGGTCTCCTTTATTATTGTAATATAAATAATTTAACTTGGCTCGTAAAAATAAGTTTACCTATATTACTAACTTCCTGATAACATTAAGAAGAAATCTTAACTTGATCCCAGTTCGTATGATATCATACTAGGCATATACTCGTACATATGAAAATTTTAAAGACTTACTTTACAACAATTAATAAATACTCGTAAGATGAATATGATAGGGTAATGTTTTTTATAATTAGTAAAATTACATGGATGCCTACTTCATGATTTAGGCTTTTACACGAAATACACGAAAGACCCTGGGAACACAAACAATCTAGATGTGATTATCATGTTTTAGGGGGTTGATGTTAGTATGGATATCATTGTTCGGACACTTTTATTATTAATTCTTTAATTTAACTTCTTCTTAAATTCATTTCTTCTATTCACAGTTTATAACCTTTGTAGTATCATCGTTTTTTTTTAGTTTTTTTTTAATTATTAATTTCAGTTCAAAAAGAGAAGATTCTGTGTTGCTTTAGTATAAATAGCTGTCGAATTGTTAGCACTTTACATGACTTATATAATAGGTTAGTTGGATAGAGAAAAAGGCGGTAAGATTTCTCTAGAATTGCCCTTTAAGCTCTTTCTGCTACTAATATAGGGTGAAATAATAATAAAAATAAAGTTTCTAAAAGTTAAAAATGTTAATATATATATATGTTAGTTTTACACGTAGTACCACCTCATGATGTAATACAATTACTTAGTAATAATTGACTGGCATAAAGCAAAATATACATTAATAAAATTAATAGGTATATTTAATTCAATATTCATATTCAATTCATAGTTTTATAACTATATACTAGAATGATAAATCATCATAGATATTTTTGATGTGATTCTTTTCAAAAGATCTCTCGAAGAACTAATTCTACGTCATACATTGAACCCAAACGATTTAGTACACCAAAACCATACATACCATACAATATTGCAATTCAATTGTCAAGAAATACCTCTGATTGATGATTCCGTCTCCAATACAATTATACCGGGGCCCATTCAATGGCCCCGAATGTGCCTACCAAGTGTGTCCTATAAATAATACATTATACACCTCATTGTTGAACCCAATTCAAAGCTTTAAGGTTGGATGATCTCTTAAAATAACAAGTGTTTGCTTCAATGATTATCAACAATGCAGATACTTTTAGCTGCCTTCAAAGCCTCCTCGTGATTTTTGTATAAAATTGTCATCTCAAATCTCAAAGAGTTTTCAACTGTATCCTATAGAAGTTAAACCACAATTTAGCTTGGATGTTATGGTGAGACAGCTTTTTATAAGGTTATATAATTTTTGATTCTATTCTCGAAATTATAAAGTTGATTTTGCACCGGTTGTAGCAAGAATATTTATCGATTTAGGAATAAAATGTGCGTGAAGCATCACGGCCAACTTGGTTCACCAACACAAAGAAACATTCAATCTATTGATACTTTGCTATTTAAATGGTTTTACACATTTATAATATGAGTTACGGTAAATAAGGACTATTGTAATCGGGGTTTTTATTTTGTTCCAAATATATTGTATGAAAATAATGGATTTAAGTCTATTTCAATATTTATGCGGAGTTACTTTTCTATGGTGTTAAGTTTGATTATGGAGTGTTTTCCATTAGGATTTATTATAATGTTAATTATAGTTGTTTGCTTAGTATTTTTAGATATTTTGGGTGTATCCTATAAGCACACATTAGTAAATGTAGTTTAAATCGACCTTAAGGACCATAAAATCTATCTAATAGAATAGAATAGAATAGATATTTATTTGGAACATATACACACACGGAAATTGAAAATACAGTAGAAACAAGCAATCAGGAAAGTATATGGAACAATAAGGTAAGAAGGTTTGTATGGAACAAAAAACAAAATAAAATACAAAACAGAGTACAATTTAATATATTAACAAAGTACAATTTTACACCAAGATATACTAACTGTGGTTTGAAAACATTTAGTCCATTCCCTGTGTGTGGTATGTCCAAACAGCTCCAATCTCAGCGTTGATGCTACTCTCCTAAGAAAATAGCGGTTTCAGACTAGACCTTGACCGGCTTGACTTCACGGCCGAAAAATATACACGTAAATAATTAATATAGGTATTAAATTCTGAATTTTAATTCTAATCTAGAAACCATACTCTAGCGCCAGGCCATATAATTATGTGAATAAAGGTCAGAGGGTCTTATTCATAGATAGTTTAACGTATGTTAGAATAAAAATGTTACGCGAATATCAGCCTAATAGATTAACGAGATCAAAGTATCGAAATATTAATATATCGATAAAACTATAGAAAAATCCACAATTAAAAAGAAACAGCTGCTTATTAGCCACGCCTTTCTAAAATTAATTACACAAAATTGAGCACATCATCTGCACACAATTATGTTTTTTCTCGTCCAAAGTAGGTCATTGAGAGTTCCCCGCCCAAGGTTCGGTTCCGCCCTAGCGACGCTTGTTGTAACAAGCTTTCTGAGAAATAGGTTGGGCTGTTGTTAAAGACGTAATTGATTGTTTAGCTAGTAAAAAACCAGAATAAAATAAAAATTATATAGGTATAACTGATTGGCAAGATGGGTAAATATATCAACATCATCATCATTCAGCCCGATTATACCCACTGCTGGGTATAGGTCTCCTCTTTATTATGCCACTCTTTCCGGTCCCTAGCAAGTCTCATCCAGTGGTTCCCGACAACGGTGACTATATCGTTCGACCATCGGGCGGGTGGTCTGCCTCTTGGCTGTTGAGCATCCCTAGACAACCACTCCGTTACCGCCTTTGTCCATCTCCCGTTATCCATTTTTGCCAAGTGTATAAATTATAAATATAAAATACATAAATAAATAAATATTGCTGGACAATGCACACAACACCATCTATATTGTCCATCAATATTTAGTTATTTATGTATTATTTATTGAGATTACACGGTATTGTGTAATTTGTCCATCAATATTTATTTATTTTTGGAACTGAGTTTGAGTTTAGTTCCTAAATACGCTCTCTTTTATTTCATCTTAAAAACAATGAGATTCTTACAGATTTCGCTGCATGGCATTTTAGAAAAGCTATTCTAAAACTGTCTTCCAATACAAAACCACACATCGAGAGCTGCCAATTTGTCCCCGAATGCCCACGTGTATCCATTGTCTGGGAGACCCGTAAGGATTACTTCCCAAGATCAAGATAACGTATCTTTCATGCCCAATAGATGAACGAGATAAGGAGATGGGCTATTGTTAAGAGAGAACCCACGAGAGGAATAGTTTGATATTCGTATTGTTCTGGGTTTTTGGAAACATGCTACTGATGGCCTTTTATGCTTGTTGTATTGTTTAACGGTACTTGGAGGTGTCCTGCTGTTCCGCGTAATGGTAACGCCAGTTGTATAAACAGTTAATAGTTTTTACAGTTGGATTAACCCATTAGGCAAACAGTAAAGTATGTATACGAAGATATAGCACATAACAAAATATGTTTTATTGATTTCTTTTATTGGCGGTTCTTGCCGCCTCTTCAAAAGAAGAATTAAAACCAGGCCCTTCAATTGAAGTGTCCAATGCAACACCCAAAGCAATCTTGACCAAACAATTTACATCGTACCTTCAACCGCCTTCAAACGAGAAATTTCTCGCCCTGGGCGTGATTGGGCGGGGCTCTCGAACCAGGGCGGATACAGAACTGAACTGTTTGAACTCATAACTAGTTCTGAGAATGCCAATTTGTTAAGATTAATTTCGTTTCTTTGATATGCCACATGCCGACTCAAGGTGCAGTGATGATACTGCCTTGTCATTGTGCAAAACTTTATATATAAATCTTCTGTGCGTGTTTTTGTAATTAAACTCTTCCTAAACGGCTGGACAGATTTTGATGAAATTTTTTGTGTGTACTTGATTAGAGAAAGGTTTAGATTTTATTTTTCTTTTTAAAACGTGCGGACGAAGTCGCGAACGGGACAGCTAGTTACTTAAAATATTCCTAAATATTCAACGATGAATGCGTGATCTACGAGAAAAAAACTCACTCTAGTTAGTATTTAAATAAATGTAGATAGTCTTGTCACCTATCACATAAAGTGAAAAAGGTTATCTAAACTAATATTATAAAGATAATATATTATACTATTATGTTTATTTGTATAATGGATAAACTCAAAAACTACTTAACCGATTTAAAAAAATAATATATATTATAATATATAATACATACAATAATAATATATTATGTTTCCTTTAATTGAAATTAGACTCGCTTGAATGCCAAACCAAAGAACATAACTCTGAAAAACGTTTTACAAACACGAAAGGTGTTTTAAAAGATGTCATTATTTCTTAATAGAGAACTTAACGATGATAAATTCACGGCAAATATCTTAAACGAAAAGGATTCATCGGAGCGAGATGACGATTCGTTTGGGAGAAGAATATTATAGATCTATTGTCATATTAGTCGCTCAATAACTTGCTAAACACTATTGAATGATACAGGCTGTGCAAAACTATACAGCAGATTTCAAACTGATTTATGCAAGTACCGATAGTTAAGTTTAAAAAAGGTTTGAAATTACGGCTGAAATGATACACGTAAATGAATATTACTATTTTTTTTTATCGGAAGATAAAAAAGTGCAGCTAGTGCATTTGATATCTTACTACTTATGTGGCGTCTTGCATCTCACACATTTATATCACTCTAGTTGCGAAAAACAATCTAAATATCAATAAGACTTTTTATAGCAGAAGTTAAAAAACCAAGGCATAGTTCGCTGTAAAAAAATTTTTTTGACCTATTCATTTTGTTAAGCAAGTTGCTAAATCGACTTCACTCACACCCAGGTTGGCCGCTGTAGATATAACGTGTGGTGGCTTAGGGACCCTAAATTGACATAATACGACTGTGGTACACCAACACAATCACTTTGACAAGGATAGACTTTAACGCGATACAGTGGACCTACTCTTGAAATCGATAAACGATATATCGGGTCAATATTCGTGCAAACCCTACTCTTGAATACATCGTGTCGGCTTGTTTTGGGCGATGGAACGATCGATATTACTTTTGACGCTCGACGTCGTATCGTAATGCTCCATTACAGATGATTAATTTGAATTTGAAAACGAAACAACTGTCAGTTCGACTAAGTTTGACATACATTTCAACGACATTATCGTTGCGATATATCGAAATCTTTTCGCAGAGTAGACGCCCTGAATACAGAAAGGAATCGAGATGAAAAGCAGAAGAATAAATATAACATTTTGAAACACGCTGTAGTTATTGGTTCTCGGTCTCGCAGGCATCTAGCTACAAATCAATTGTCAACAAAGAGCGATTTAATGGACCTTTTAGCTGTTAAAGTGTAGACAAATTTACTTTAAAAGCCAATTTTGGGACTTTGTAATATTTGTAATAATTTGTAATAATATTTTATTGTCCTCGAGACATCCAGGACAATAAAATATTATAGAGCCATTTTTGTTTAAGATTTGCTCTATATAAATAATACTTCACATGTGTCAAATATTATCTTACTTGGACTTTTATGTTAGTGCCAGATGATTCGTAAAAATACGCATTTTGAATTTTTTGGTGAAATACAGAGGTTGTAAGACTTCAAATTACTTCTAAAACTATCATGGTTTTGAACATAATTTTCCCTCAAAACGGGATATTTACCATGATATTTGAGTTTTTCTGCTTCCGATATTTCGGCACAGTTGCATGTGCCATGATCACGAGATAAACTGTTTTTCATGGTACTTAAATATCCGGTTTTGAGTGAAAATTATGTTCAAATTACTTTTTTCTTTCATTTAATTATACATACAATTGTTATTAATAGTTAATTTTGTTAATACAGTTCGCTTAAGTTCTTCAAGATCTTCTTTATGGATTCAGCAATTCAGATGATTTCGATTTTTGATGACACATCATTAAACATACCAATACACTTCATTTAATTTAAAGCCTATGCCTCTAACATCTGCTACCAAGCTGAGAAAACATTTCTCGACATCAAATCTTTGTGTTCCGCCTAATATCTCCCGAGGTAGCCTCCTTTCATAATTGTTGTCAAATGCCATCTTGCACCTAGTATGCTCGAATGACTTTCTGCGCAAAATATAAAAATTTAATACGCTCAATACATTAAATTGAATAGGAACATCTAAGAATCGCCTTTTGGAGTTTAGAAAAGAGTATAGGATAAAGCATATTTATTTCATAATAAATGACAATTATCGTAAATTGATTTTGGAGTCGACAATGCGTGCGCGCAGCTAACCAAACATTGGCCAGAAAGGATCGTCCGCTGTCATTGTTGAGACATCAAAAAAATATTTTGTTGCTTATAAGTCGTAGAAAAGGTTCTGTTATGTGAGGTAGAGCAACAAATATTATGTAAGTACCTATTTATTTTTGCTAACGGGCTGTGTGGTTGGATAAATAAATAAGTTGTGTATCCATAATAAAACTAAAAGAAAAAGAAATGTTTATTTGCAAGAAATATGGTAGGTAAGTAGCATTATATATCGTATGGTATGTAAAAAAATTACAAAAATGTTTTTTAGCGAATAATAATAATAGCAAATTAAATTATGTACAATTCGATGTTCGGATGTTACAATCATTTATAGTTTCTATCGTCCGATAAATATGTATTCTTACTCAGTCAAAAAGCTATAATTTCATTATAAACCACCTTATGGGCAAGTCCTTTATTTTGTACAACTGAAGTAAGTACATATATTTTGAGTTGGCATACATTTCTTGAGCTTTCCTTGTGACCTTGCTCACTTTGGGCGTTGAAATTATCTGAAACCAAAATCATGAATTAAAAAAAAGTCTTAATTATTTACTGTGAAACAGCTTGCATACAGCAAAAGGGAATTTGTATTTGTACGTGCTTATTTTCATACTTTGCTACTCTCTGTTGTACAGAAATAACCACATATGGACTGAAGTCCAGGGTATCATTATTCTGGCTATTATCAGTAATGTTCTCATTACGCGGTTCCGGTTTGAGGAACAGTATTACCGATGAAATTACGTGCATTTTTCCTCCACTTACGTTGGTTATTGAGGAAATGTAATAAAAATGGCATAGGTATGGATATTTTTTATCCAAACGAAACTGTATCTGTGGATAAACGAGTATGGGTCTGGTCGGCTTTTTCGGATTACTAAAAGATAATCAGACGCTTGGTCAAGAACCATTTCTTTTCTTGGAAAAGTTCAACTTTTATGATAAGAAGAACAATAAGAATTTTTGCAAACAACTTAAGTATATAGGTACATAGTGCTACTGTATAAATTAGGTCACGTTAAACAATTTGTGATCATAATGCACTATGAAGTATGGAACAAACCTCCCGTGCTAGTTTGTAACTGTGTTACGGCGAGCTAGTTCCTCCCTTCCTTATACAAAACATAATTTTAGAATGCTATTGACGTGAGTGTCGTAAACATTCAAAGATTAACAATATTACAATATTAACAGTAGTTAGCTGGTAAATTACACTTAAATCTAGGATTAAATCTAGGGTTACAATGATTAACTTTATTATAACTAATAGGTTTTATGTGGAGTCATAGTCAAATTGGCTTAGGAACATTTCTAATTAATTCTTCTACATACATGCCTGGTCTTATCTTTTAGTAGCAAAGATTTGCTAAATACGATTATAAAGAAAAGGTCCAAAAGGAAAAAAAATGACTTTTGCGCAGAGCTTTGCAAAGGACAGTTTGCAAAGCTCTGCGCAAAAGAAGTTTTGCAAGCATGAACTTTGTACACTTCATGTGCTCTTCTAGATATCACTCTTTCATCCTATGATGGTATGTTATCGACCATAACAGGTTAAAGTTGCGAAGAAGTACTTACTAACGGATTAGTTACATAACAACTGACCTAAGCTGTCATTTTAAAATTTTTAAGGAGTCTTTAGATCCATAAAATTATCTACTTTGCATTTAAGTACACATGGCAGCCCGTCTAAGCAAGGACACCGGTCTTCCGGGCTATAGTCACCACTCAAACCACTAAACAATGAGTGTCCACTATGTGATCTAGCTTGGAGTACCAGCTGCACATGAAACAATACATTCCAAGTTATGTTCGCGAGTTGTACCGCACAGTGAGACATCAAGCCATCAATTAGACACGACATCCACTTCCAACTACATTGTTGACATTGAAAACTTAACCAGTCCAGGTGCGTAGACAATTAGACAGTAATCACTACATTTGAAGTGTTGTCACGAACTGCAGGGCTTTCTAAGAAGTACATTGTTGGCCGCCACCCAGCGGGACTGTGTTTGCAAACGTCCTCAATAAGACTGCCCCAATATTTGCCTTACGAATGAACGAAACAATGCCTCCGTTGGGACAGTTAGCGTTTTCTTGTCAATGTTAAGGAGAGGTCTGCTAGCAATCGAACTTGCTTGGATATTTTGCTGTATAGCTGTGACTACAGATTGTTATTTCTTTTATCAGATTGGCTTGTCAGCTCAGTTGGCAGTAACTCAGCCTTCTGCGCTGTAGACTGGGCGTTCGGTTTTCTTTCCGAAATTTTTTGTGATGGACATATGTGTTTTTTCTGTGTCTGGGTGTTTATGAAGTATTATAAGTATATATTTAATAATACGTAAATAAGTATTCTATAAGTAATCTGTTCACCATATTACAAGCTATGCTTAGTTTGGTGCTAGATGATTGTGTGCATTGTTCAAATTCGAGCAGCATCAAAGTGCATTTAAACATTGTATATGATATCATATGAATGCTGAAATATTTTTTTTTTCATTTTTTCATTTTTTTCATTGTCCACCAATATATATTTATTATTATTAGAGTGTTTTTTCATCCGATTGCCACATCTAAATATGTACCATCATTTTATCAGAAAGCAAATAACAAAATTTATTTTCATATGAGCCTTTTATGCCTCAAGTTCTTAAGGTAATGTTAGACATAACGACTTATAAAGCTCTTAGAAGCTTTCGTGGTGATGAGGCCGTACCTTAAAGATTTAGCGAGTATGTTTGCACGTTCACGAACGCACCGCGGGTGGCTACCACCGACCACCTCTGCTTATTGTGCTATGAATTTATTTATTTATTCAATCTGCTCTATTTATAATCCTTAACAAAATTATTCACAGCACGAGCGAGGCCCTCAGCAATGACTCACGTGGACTTGCTTACCTTGCGCCTGCGCAAAAGAAATGTTATTTCTCGGTATCAAAATAAGTATGCAGACGATAATTTTACGCTGAACTGTCAATATTTTGGCACCCATGTAACGTTGCATACCTTTTGGTAGAGAATGCATTTTCTGAGAACATGTCCTAGAATTTGAGTTTGAGAACGTGATATTTAATAATGTATATGTAGATTTGGTATTATTAACTGACTTGTCAGCTCAGTTAGGCGTAGTTAGAGCTCGATTCCCTGTCAGTAACATAGATGTTTGTTCTGTGTCTGGGTGTTATAAAAAAAAACATAGTCATCAGTCTTCCTATAGTACAAACTATGCTTAGTTTATGGCAGGATAATAATAATAATAATACTGCCGGACCTTTCACACAACATCATCTGGCCCCAATAGTAAGCAGAGCCTGTGTTATGGGTACCACATGACTTATATACTACTTATATACTTTTTTTTAAATACATACATACTAGAGACAGAAACACCCAGAACCGAGACAAATACTTGCAGATCACACAAACATTTGTCCCGTGGCGGAAATCGAATCCACAAACTTCTTGGCCACTGTGCAACAGAGGTCGTCGCTACAGGATGGTGTTTTGAGAATCGTTCACCAATACATACTGGTTTTATTTTATGACTAAAAAATAAACGTATCTATGCAGGTCACAAAACAGCTTGCAACTAAATAAACAATGACATAACACCTAATCGTTTAATCTATTCAAACGTCATTTAAACACAATGCATAATTATGTAGATTATTCAATAAAATAAACATTGTACTTCAATTTTGAATATCAAGTAGTACACATACCTCCACGCTCCACACTCACGACAATATTGTTTATACCAGGGTTAGAATACTTAGAAGGAAGTGATAAACCTGCTAACGACCTTGCATCCTGTGTAGATTGTCTCGGTTTACTTAACGCATGCTTGTGGCAGGTTAAGAACGACATAACAATGGCACCAAAGTCAAAATCAAATATTTTTATTTAATACAATCAAAGGATCACTTTAAAAGTGCCAATTCCTAATAACCGAGTGGAAGAAGAACTGGCAAGAAACTCGTTCTGGTCCTAGCGCTTTTTTATACGATCCATCTTATAACTAGCGTATCTACAAAAAACTAATACAAGATCACAGTAGTTTATACATTTCATATCTGTCAGTTAACTGTCCCTCTTCTTCGTTAATGGCATGTATGACACATGCCATTAACGAAGAAGAGAGATGATGACAATTTTGCCAATGTCAAGTGTTTTTTTGTTTACAATAAGACGTCACAAAGTCGTATGTTGTCGTTCGTCACTCTTTATAAAATAATTAAACGATTTTTTTTAAACCGAATCACAAGGAAAAACTAAACTTTCATTACAATTGTTCACGCCCAAGTCAATAACTCTAGCTTTATTTTACTTATTGTAGCAAAATCACAAATAAAACCCGATATTACTCAGGGAAAATTAATTATATAGATCACAATGTTTACTCCACAAAACGGTCAAAAATAATCGTCAGTTAACTGTCTGAGGGCAGAGCAACATGGGGTCATGCAAGAGATAGTTGAAGTCAGCTTGTGTAAGTTAATGTCAAAGTTTGGTGACGGAATTGAATTGAATAAGCTGCCTGAAGGCCAGCATTGTGACCTACATTTGATGTTAGAAGTTTATTTATATACTAGTGTACAGTTCCTAAATTAACACACTTATTTTATTAGAGACAAGCTCTGTGGTGCCGTGAGCAAAGGCCTGCCTGAGACGCAGAAGGTTACGGGTTCGAGGGGCAAATGTTTGTATGATGTGTAAGATCATGTCTCGGGTCTGGGTGTTTTTCTATAAATAAATAAATATGACTAATAGAATACTTTTATATTCTAAATATAATATATAATATATTATATGTCTGTATTTACAAAAATGTTAATAAGTTTTATATAAATATTAATCAAATTGATTGTATCGACGAGGTAAATAACGCTTGGGCATTGGTCTGTCCATCCGAATCGATTTCTGAAAAACCTCATTTTCAGATACATTGAGACGAGCTTATTGGTATAAAATGACATCAAGATCTTTTGGATTCAGTTCCTTCACAAACGGAACGGGCTCATCTCATTACCTCTGGAGCACGGGAATATGGTTTTTGGCTGAATGCTCTGCCTTTAGCAAACATAGGCAATAGGCATAGCCAAACATAGGAGCCACTACCAATGAACCTCATCAGTCTCATTGCTGCATCATGGTTGAAAGACAAGGTCACCACGGACTCTCCTGCCACCGCAGCGCACGACCGTATTCAAACCTACCTTAGGAACGGAAGGGTCACTACTACTAGACCACCAGTGCTATTACTACTACTTATAACAAGATTCTCATTAAAATTGATAGACAGAGAAATATTTCAAAAAATTTCGATTCACTCTCGATCCAATCATACACACCCGCATCAACATAAGAATCCCTTTGTGCCCTAAATGGTTCACCAACTACAAAGCGTCACCAAGACGCTATAAAAAGACAAGCAATAACCACATACTGAGATATTGTCAGTCTCACCGACCGTCACACCTAGGTTCAATAGTTTGACAGTATAGTGAAATTTCTCACTCTGGGTCTCGGCGACCCGCAGAGTTTGTCGGCGGGTTAGACTATTGTTGGGCCACGTGCGTCCTGAATAGGCCCTCAATGGACCCTTAGAAGTGATCTTAGATTTGACATCGCTATTTATGTTCAACGCCTAATTGAATTATAGGGCGTGCCCTTATGAGGGTGATCTGATTTAAGTTATTAAAATTGCGGAGTTTGACTGGGGGAGGATGAGGGCTTGTTAAAATTAATCATAGTAATATTATTAACTTTATTAGGGGCTATATAAATATACTACTGTTTTCTATTAACTTTAGATCAAGATAGGAAGTGTTTTCAAAATTATTTCGATGTGTAGAAATAGTAGAAACATTGCGTGACCCAAGAACTGGCTCCTACTTGGCACAGCGTATAAGCATTGCCATTCATCGTTGTAAAACTGTCAGTGTCTTAGGTTTACTGCTTTCTGGCAGTGATCAGGATCAGTTGAGCTATCTATAGATCGTTAAGACCGATCCGTGGATACATAAATACAATTTATGCATCTGGCTCCAAAGTAAGCAGAGCTTGTGTTCTGGGTACCAATATGACTGGTTTACAACTTATATACGTATTTTTTTTAATACATACACATTATAACTAAAAACACTGGTGTTTTTAGAGATAAATACTTGATGATCATACAAATATTTGTCTCGTGGCGGAATTGAACCCGCAACCTTCTGCGCCGGACCTTGACCAACTGCGCCGTAGAGATAGCTCAACAATTTCAAATGTAGGTATTTCACATAATTCTTTACAATTTTGTAATTAAAATCTTGAAACCATAGATATGAAATAATATTGCGAAATACAATCTCTACAAATTGTAAAATGCAAAAGTCTTAAGAAAATAAGCTGGCTTTAAACGTCAGATATTTTAGTAAACCAAACACGTCCTTGAAGAGCTCGGCACATATTTATTTTGGTTGGAGCTTTAGGGATTGACTTTGTGTTATCATTGCAAACAAGTGCGGGGGCACAGAACAAATATCTCTAGCTCGGGGGTATAAAATACCAAGCGACGGGTTTGACGGGTTTCGTGAAATGTGTATGCTAGTCTTGTGGCCATTCTATCTTGAAAGGTTGCTGTGATTTGCTATAAAGTTGAATGCTCCGAATCAATAAATATATTAAAGCATTGTTGATTTTTCACAAAATCTTTTAACCTTCTTGAGTTTCGAGTATGTTATTCTTGATGTTAAATTGATTTAAATACAGGTAGGTAGTTTTAATACACTAAATTAGACTATCGCGTTCCCTTTCAATCCTTTATAGTAGGGACAGGACTCATTTTAGACAATTTTGTAATAGCAATAACAGAGTCATTAACATAGTCACCCACTTCTTATCATAGTTTTATGTGATTGCGATATCTATAGAATTACTAATTGTAGTAGTAATAATAAAAAAAAACGTTTTAAAAACTTAAAAAAAACCGTTATATCGGTTTTTTTTAATTTAAAAAAAAATACAACCGAATCAAGAACCTCCACTCTTTCGGAAGTCGATTAAAAAAGTTTTTTTTTGTATTTTATCAAGCTAAATACGAAATTTCATTTACTTGGATGACACACTCTTACCAGCTATTTCGGAAAATATCGGAATCAGAAAATATATCGTTTCACATAGAAAATATCTAAATATGTATGTTTATCAAATCGGTTAAATTTATCAAAATAATAATAATAATAGAACTGAATCCCAAAACACTGGCAGCATGTTGCCATGTTGAATGGCTTACCAAAGCCATTCAACATGGCAATGCCGCCTTTGGTGTACTATGGTGCAATTAAACTTATCTGAATTTAGTGCAAATACTAACTGGCAGCGAGCAAAAACATTTTCTTTCCTTTGATATCCAACCAAGCGAGCATTATTAAATGCCATTGAAATAAATATAAATTTCAATGCTTCAGACGTGTGCGTATCTAATCTCTACATAGCCACCCACTCAAAGCAGATTTTCATTGTATTTAAACAACAATATAAGTCCATAAAGTAGCAGATAATAAGGAAATAAAAATTACACGGGTAAGTATATTCTCTTACACGTAAAAAAGCTGAGAGTGATATTGAGTTGAAGCCTTTTAAGTTTTCCGCCATTCACTGGAGTGGCCGTTGGTAGGGTTGCCATGTTAAATGAAAATACTGGGACTATTTCGGAAAATACTGTGATATCAAACAGAATCCCAGGCAGAGTGGCGTCAGTGGAAACTTCACCCACCTCAGCATGCTGAAGTGGATCCTTGAATAAAAGTTTTCAATTACAAATAACTGCTCTGTAACTTTACTGACGCCACCTAAATCATCTTCAACAGATTTACTAAGGCTAATGATGATGATGATGACGATACTGACACATGACACAGATACAGATTTTTTATTTTTGACTATTTATTCTCCAATCCTGTAAGGTTATTAGAAGCTGTAACCACACCAATAGCAACGTGGCGGCAATATATGCAAAATCAGTCTCAAGTCGTAAAAAAAAATCATTTCGGAAACTACGCTTGTAGTAGAGCTATTAGCGTTCAAAAAATTGTTTGATAGCAGTGGTCGCGCTATCATGCCCATCGCTAATTGTAACGTATTATGTCGGGACCTTGGCATATACTTCGTCGATACAGTTATTAGAAAGTACGCAGAAGCTCAGAGTATACTTCATCGTCATGTGAACGTCGAGGCAATACAGCTCCTCGACAACACAGACATTGTGAGAAGACTCAAACAAACCAAGCCGTTTGAGTTAGTGTAGCGTAAACTGTTACACTGTAAACTATCACTGGATAGAAAGTGAAAATGACTACAATATAGACATAAAAAACACAAGAACAAAGTGTCCTCCCCTTAACTAGAGACGATAAGAAAATTGCTATTGGACACATTTTAAGGCATAGTTTACGTTATAAAAATAAGTCATAGTTAAATTACTCATTGGCCTACTTGGTTAGATTGTATTAATATTAGAATATAATCAAAAGAATTGTACACTAATTTAACGAAAAGGGGATCTGATAACAAATAAATATAATCGGTGACCTGGTAACAGTAAATAGGTAACAGAAAACCAACTAGGTACTACTACGTTACTAAATGGCTTGTTCTAATTTATATGTTATTGACATATTTGGGCAGGTTTAAGCAGGGTTTAGTCCTGTTTGTCCAGGGTAAAAGAAATAGATGGTCATCTTACTGTTGGGTAATCGATTGCGCATGCGCTGTCCATTCATAAACTCGCCCATGCAAAGATCCTCGAGTTATGAATGAATGAGTCAAAGGACTACAAAATAACTGAATGGGAGTTGTTCTCAAAATTCCTTTACATTTAAAGTGATGTAAATGACCTTACCTGAAATGATGCGTTGCGAAAGTACAATCGAAATACTGGTATTGAATTTATTTTTGGCTGTATGTTGATTTGATTTCTACGGGGTTTCCCAGAACTAGTATATAAAGGCCGATTCTTGACACTTACGAGAACAACCGATTAAACGTTTTTTGTGTATTCAATAATTTCAGTAAAGCAGAGTGTCCTATAAAACTGGTAAAAAGGTATACTTACCTACATCTACCTCAGTACCTACCTACATATTAGAAAATTCGAACTTGTGCTGGATTATGTAGATAGGTAATTTACAGAACTATTGTTGACAAATGCAAATCAGAAAATTAGAATTATTAGGAAATTGTATCTCTGTTCGGAAACTGTTTCGGAATCATCCCGTTCTGCCTTAAAATTCTAGTTGCCTGTATAACCCCGTATAGAGACACCCTGTATAACCAGAGGTTTGAAGTGGATACACAAAGGTATTGTAGACTATAGTCACATACAAATACTATAAGTAAAGTGTGAACCGTGAACTCGAGCGGCAATGAGCAGATCAAATTCACCCTGATAAAGAGTCTCTATATGAATCGAAACAGTGTCGGTGCTTCCGTCGACAAAATAATACGTAAGTAATTTCCGTGTTTTTCAAAACAACTCACGAAAGTTTTGGTTAGAATGGAAAGTATGGTTATTCCTCAATTCTCTCATACATATTTATAATACAGCTCAAAATCTTTAATTTACAACGAGTAACATTATATTCCCATCAAATCTAATCTAAATTAGTAATCTAGTAATCTAGTGGATTGCATTTCAAAATTTAACCAAAAAGCTGTTATCTCAATTGCCAAACAAAAGAATAAACTCGATCGATCGTCGGCAACTTCGTAGTGTACGGTATGAATCATACACTACGTACGGTTCGTAAGCTATGACGGCTTATATTATGTATCTTGCGACGACTACAAATAGGCGCAAATTGTGCGATCGCTGCTGTCAAACACGATTTATATTATACTTGTGCCTGTAGGTGGGACAGGAACGGCAGGCTTCCGAATTAGGTGTTTTTTATGATATTGAGTCTGATTTCACAGACATTGCTGCCACGGTACTATTGCTGTCACTAATGCTATATTTACGTAATGACTCTGTAGTTGTGCATTAACATAATACGAAACAAAATTAACAGCTATCGTTCAGTTGCAGTTCGATTCCAATGGAGTAAACCTTTCAATTGTTTTATACTATTGCAAAGGTTCCACGAATGTTTCACCAAACATGCAATATTTCGCTGAACAAAAGACTTAAACGCGCTACGTTTTCTCAAAACGCTTGTAGGCGATTTGTGTCAACGACAGCCATTTCAAACCGATAACAATAATGCAATGATCGTTATGAAATAAAATTGCACCAAAAATATAAAAAATGAAAATTATTGAGACTATAATGAGCCCGTATAGCTCAGCACGGGTCCGAAATTCAATCAAAAGGAATTTATTGCCCTGATTCGCAAGGCTACGCTTCCTTTTACATTTTATTTTTTTGCGGGTAGATAATAGAGCGGCGCGAGCGCAAGCCCGCCGACTATTATGCTTTTCTATAAAATGACAGTGAGAGTTACGCCCACTTTTAAAAATGTATTGTGTCTTTAAAAGTTTTTAAAGATTTTGAAATAACCGTTTTTTTTCTTACAGTCATTCCTTTATGTAGACTTTCGTAAATAGAGTCCTATTTACAAAATCTATGTAAATCATGTTCTATAAATAAAAAATTACATAAATTAAAATTGGCTTTTTACTGTTTAAACTTTTAAACTGTTTTACTTACTAATAGATAAATATGTAATAAATAAATAATGCTGGACATTTATTGCAACATCTAGCTGCAAAAGCACGACATGACTGATATACCACATTTTTATTTTCTGTATTAATAGAGACACATTTGCAGATTATACAAACATATATATGTCAAACCTGCAACCTTCTGCGTCTCAGGCGACCTTTCGCCCACTGCGCCACAAAGTTCGTCAGGGTAAACAATGTAACTATAATTTACTTTATCAGTATTTTCTAAACTACAGGTAGGAAACACAACCCAATACGATAAGGACCTTATCATAGATATCCGTAAACATGCTCAAATACCTCCGTAGTGGCCATCTACACGTGTTCAGAATTCATTGTTATTGCGTAAAATCGTGATAAAACGTTTTGAGCAAAAACGTAAAGAAATATCTTCATTATTCAGAGGAATTAGAATTGCTTTTGATTTGGCACGAACATTTAGAGGTTTTTCGGGTAGTGCCAAAAAATGTCGTATCTGCATTGGCGTTGACAAGCTATTTTAAGCTTTAGAGGGTAAATAAATGCGTCGGTTATACCTTGAATTTAACAATAGATATAACTTGTTTATTTTGATAGTAAATGTGAAGAATATCACTTGATTTTTGAGGGGCACTTTAAGGCTCTTCTGATTTCTCTCGTAGCGAATGATTGTGTTACAGCTATCCATCAATTGGTAGACATTTTGTAGGCTCCTATTGAGTTTTTTGCCGCTCGCTCATTTCCTGTGCCCCGGAGCTAAGATTTCGGCCAAATTTTTGCGAGAATACAATTAAATTTTTTGGACAGTTTTTTCTTTTTCGGTCAGTGGGTAGGTATTATATTACCGGCAAACTTGAAAACGGTTTGATTTTTTTAAAGTTCGATAAGGTTTTTAGGAAAAGATGCAGTTTTTGGGATTTTTGGTAGTTTTTTTTAAAGGTTTTGTTAAGAATAGCCGCATTGGCGAAAGATAAGTAGCCGATGACGGTTTTTATCTAAAGGCCAGTTGCACGTGCATTGGAGCTTAAAAACTTTTTGCTAGATTATCTGAAATACCAGACATTAATCAATGATTCTCATTGTTTGGTGGAGGATTATCTCGAGTACGCAAACTTAGTTAATTTTTAATATAAATTATTTCTTCAGAAGCAATAAAAGCTACCATTTTGCCATAAAACTTCTGTTTAAAAAAGTTAGTTGATACTGTTGATAGATACACATGCAGATACACACATGGTTTAGAAAGTAGTCGTTTTTTCAGTTTCTTTAAAATTAGATACTTACCAAAATGTTGCCACAAAAAGCCGAGATAACTGCCAAAAATTCGCCGGTCTTCAATCGTCAGCCAAAAATCCGCGGTTTCCGGTAAAAAACGGGAGCGCTGGGTAATTTGAAACCGCACGAAATTGCTGCCGTTACACACGTGCAATACTTTTTCATAATGTTGCCATGTTTAAAAAAATATTCCGGGATCTGCAAGTTTTTACTGATTTTTAGTTTTTTAGGGTTCCGTCGCTATGAATCCACAGAAGAGACATATCCGTTTGGAAGTTTTGACTTCTATGTCTAAAATTTAAAACATTAAGGCTACTCTCTGATCAAATCGTTTGATCAGAGAGTCGTACATATACGCCATACGTACGCTGTATACGGTGCTCAAATCACGGTTTTTTTATCAGAAAACATTCAAACAAGAAATTCTGAAAAAAGTTTAACATAACCCATGTTTGAATTAGCGTACTTTCCGCCTATTATTGTAAGCTGCAAGTGGAAACAACGTCAACTTCAGCAGAAGATGATGATTATTGAATATCTTAGATATAATTTCATAATTTAATTAATATTAATAAATTAAATTAAATTATAGAACAGTTACTCACAACAATTCAAAACAATTTTAAACGAGGAAGCAGGAAACAAAATATTATTATATCTTTATATACATATAATTCTACTGTACGTGTGTATGTTACTGAACTCCTCTTAAACGGCTGGACCGATTTGAATGATTTTGTGTTTTTGTGTGTGTTCAAATGGATTCGAGAATAAGATATAGATAGATTAGATATAAAATTAGATAACTTTTTTTATTAAAAACGGGCGGACGAAGTCGCGAACGGGACAGCTAGTAATAATATATGTTTCTTTTATAACAATTAATCCTTCAATTAATGAGTAGATAGCCACTAAATAGCGGTAAAAATTGTTTTTGTTCCAACTTAATTTGTACTAAATTATTAAAAATTATCGACTCTCTTTTTTAGCCGTAATTAGACAATGACTTATAATTGGATAATATAGATTATATAAAAGAAATCATAATTCAGATCATTGTAATAGTAGTAAAGTGCCCAAAAGGCTGGTAATGTTACCTCGTTTCTTACCCTTCTCTTCGATCAGAAAGCACCAGCCCTTCGATCATTTTTAGATGTATCATGATAAGATTTTTACCTAGATATCTTGTTTTATCAAAAAAAAATACGCTTTGGTACTTTTAGGTAGCTCTATAAGCTCGTTATATATAAATTGAGAATGGTTGAAATATTTATACCTAATATAGATTATTTTTAGTCTGGTGTTGTTTTTTTTGAAGTGAAAACTTCTTTAGCATCGTTGTGATTTGAAGGTCAGTGAAACGAAAAAGCGACAGTAAAAAGAGACAGACACATAAATTCATAAGATTTAACGTGGGAAAAAATGAGATAGAAAGCATTGTACAGTGTTTCTTATATTCGTGGTTCTCTCTGTGCTCAACATTTTTGAAGGTTTCACTTCTGCCACGTGTGAATATCACACATGTGTTTTTGTTTAGTAATATTGCATTGGTTCCGTAGAGTGGATAACACCCACTTTACGATATTTTTTACTATTAGAGAGATAATATGCCACGTGTTAGTGATTTGTGCTGTGCCTAAATGAGTGCCTGTTATCGCCACATTTCCTTCGCTGATTGCGTCAAATATTGCAGGTTAGGCGCCTTCTCTTCCTTTTGCAGAGTATCCATGATTTTTACTTTTAAAACTTTCGTGAATTGTACTATACATTTTGATAAACATGGGCTTTACTCACGTATTATTTTGTCGATGGAGGCACCGACACTGTTTCGATTAATCTAGAGAAGCTTCATCAAGGTGAGTTTGATCCGCGGTCCGCTCGTTGCCGCTCGAGTTCACGGTTCCCACTATCGATGATTTACTAATTAGTAATATTTTATTTTGTATTTTATTTAGGTACAAAACAATTACGTACGAGCTTGTGTTAGGGGCACCACATGACTGATATACTACATTAATTCGTTATTTTTATTAATACATACATATTAACATAGAAATACCCAGACCCGAGACAAATACTTGCAGATCATACAAACATTTGTTCCACGGCGGGAATCGATCCCGCAACCTTCTGCGCCACAGCTGGGCCTTGGCCCATTGCGTCATAGAGGTCGTCTATATAGCCTATTTACTCTCTATATAAGATTAATCAGATAAATCTACTAAACTGTTTACCTTGACACGACATTTTGATATCAAAATATTGTAAATTTATACATCAAAACGTCCGGTGTCAATTTATGTTAATGTGATATTGCAATGCAATCATTTTTACATCTCGACTGGCCTTTCGTGTAATAAAAGTATTATCAGTTTTTAAAAATATACTAGCTGCTGCCCGCGGCTTCGCGCGCGTGGTACAGCCTAAAATTGTATGCTTCTAGTTCTGAAAATGACAATACTTTCATACAACCTTTCATCCCCCTTTTTCCAATTAAAAATTAGCCCTTGTCCTTCTCAGGCTTTAGACTATCTGTATACCAAATTTCATTTAAATCGGTTCAGTAGTTTTGGCGTAAAAGCGAGACAGACAGACAGAGTTACTTTAGCATTTATAATATTACGACGCATTTATATATGACGATTCTGACGACCTCTGTGACGCAGAAGGTTGCGGGTTCGATTCCCGCCGCGGGACAAATGTTTGTATGATCTGCAAGTATTATATGTCTTGGTTCTGGGTGTTTCTATGTATAATATGTATGTAATAACAAAAAAATAAAGTTTATAAGTAGTATATCAGTCATGTGGTACCCATAACACAAGCTCTGCTTAGTTTGGGGCCAGATGATGCTGTGTGAAATGTTTTGAATTATTTATTATTTATTTATTTATTAGTAAAGATTATATCAATTGCCTGGTACCCTTAATACAAGCTATGCTTAGTTAACCGATATTAGTTTATTTTACCTTACAACATATTCTAGTATAATCTAGCTTTCTATCCCCGTGTTGTCACACTACACGCAATCGGAAACGGTTAAGTGTTACACAACCGCACCTAATTATGTGCTCAATAATCACTTCCTGGCACTTAACCTGTTGTCCTCGACAAGTGGGATCTTGCAACACCGAGACAAAGGTGACACTTAGCAAAACATAATGCGAACTTCGTGTTCAAACTGGCCACTTCCTTTGAGGAATAAAAAAGCTAAAGATGATGTTCAGTTAGTTGTTTTGGTCTAAGAAGGTTCGTGATGGATTAGTGCGAAAATATAAAAAAAGACGATCGTGTCTGAATGTCGCGCCTGAGAAGGTTACCGTACCTACCTACTTTTTTCACCTTCATGGTTATTTTACCATCGTTTCCATCATAGCGCTTTAAGGAGAAGATAAGTCAGATTACAGAAAAATATTCTTTCTTCTTTTTTATTTCTATAATGTCATCTGTCTTGTCGATAATTTTACCAGTGTCAAGTGATTGTATGATAATAAAGTCTTAGTCGATCGTCATTTGTCTATTATAAACGTCATCGCGGAATGGCCGTCTAGAACTTTCTCGAGATTCCTCGTCGTTCAAATCACATTGCACCACAATACACATAATTAAATTATCTATAACCGTCCTATGTAGTCACAATTTATTCATTAAAATTCCGCTAAGATTACTGAATAAAATATACAATAACACAAGAAAAATAATTAATTTTGAAGTGCTATGTTACTTTATGAAATAACAGACGAAGAATCCGAAAATTTTCTACATAGTTGTAAAAATGTCCCCATACGTGACATACGTCACGGCGATGTATCTTTGTAATTGGAAACAATTTTTTTATGTAATATATATGAAACTATAGGTTAACTGTTTTTCCTTAGCTTGTTCTGTAGGATCTTGCTTCTAGCCAAGTTTCATGGTTCTAGGTCAACGGGAAGTACTATATAGATTTTTATTTACTGGCGATTGTCAACATATGCGCCATAAATGGCCGTAATTTTGGATTGCTTTTACTTAGAAGTTAAATTTATATACAGCTCCAAGAGACCACAGACCTTTAGTATTTGATATTTCACATTGATACCTCAAATAACATATAAATTAGGGAAAGCAAATATCAATAAAAACGCTTACGCAACATCCCATCACGAGCCACCGTAATGCGAAACTGCCTAATACGTTGACGAAACAAAAACTAATCGCTATCTACTGTTTTGATTTCAGAGGGGTTTTAGTTAGTAAGGAACAAGCAATAGGGAAGCAATAACTGCATCACCACCGTAATAACGACATTTCCGCGATTACAATGTGTCAATAATACCTATATTAATCTGTTGTTACTCCTTTTTAGGGTTTCGAAGTCCACAAGGAACCATTTTCTCTATGTCCGTCTGTCTGTCTGTCAGTCATTCATTTATTTACTCATTTAACAATATACATTTTATTTGAGTACATAACATTAAATAACACATAATTAAAAACAAACATAAAATAAAAATAAATCGGAATGTATAGGTATATAATTCAATTTGAATCACTATTAAAGTTAGAGTTCGTCCACGGTATAAAAGAACCCTTCCAGCAAGAGCTGTTTAAGCTTAATTTTAAATATACTTGGGCTATTAATGGGTTTCAATTCATTAATAGCCCAAGTATATATAATTCTGTCTGTCCGCAATAATGTCTATAATGCTCTTGCTCGTAGACTATTAGCTTTATCGTGATAAATCGTGATCGTGTCTGTCTGTATGTTCGTTTGTTTATTCCCTATTCATGGCTAAACAGCTGCACGGATTTTAACAAAATTTGATAAGGAGATTGTATCTTGGAAAAAGACCTATGTTACTTTTTATGTAGGTATATATAGACCAACGGTCTATTACATAACGTGTATTCTGCAAGATGGACGGATACTGGCTGTATATACAAATTAATGATGAATTCATATGTGAGGCCCAGTTAAGTTATTTGTAAGTACCAGAGCAGTTATTTGTAATTGAAAACTTTCGTTCATGGATCCACTCCAGCAAGCTGAAGTGGGTGAAGTTTCTTCTCCACTGACATCACTCTGCCTGGGATTCTGTATGATAGCTCAGGCCTTCCCAGGTACCCACACTAACTACTCGTCCTTGCCGACAGGACCCGCAGGAAATACTAGTCAGTACATGCGGTGTCGGTTTGGTTGCAGGTGCTCGGCTGGCACCGAGCCGGGTTCGTTTCAATTTTAGGTGAGTAAATTGTAAATATATGTCTTTTGTTTTATGAATCGCGGTACAGTTGTTTAACGTTAACTAAAAGTGTGATTAATGCACTTAGTTGAATACGCTCAGATGAATTAAGTTTACGTCATCACTAAGATGACAAAAAAGCGATCGTATATAAGTAACACTTAGTCTAAGCAATCGCACTATTAATAATGCAATCGCATTAAATTGCAAGGAGGACGAAGATTAACTTTGAAAAAGTCCTTAGAATTAACACTTCCGATGACCGTAACGGATGTGTAGCACTTTGGTTGACTTCTGTTTAAGTCAGGGAATCTTTTAAGTGGCCTTTCCTGTTGCTTAATTAAGGAGTCACCAACCAATTAAGTATATATCTAAGGATATGTATATATATCTCACTATTTATTTTTAAATGTTTAATAATTGATTTCGATTTTTTTATTGGTTTATTTTAGGGTTCCATACCTAAAAAAGAAAAACGGAATCTGTATAAGATCACATCGTTGTCTGTCTGCCTGCATCAAGACCCTTTTTCACAAGAAAGCGTGAAACGCGTTTAAATTAAACAATGTAAGAAGGTTGCGGGTTCGATTCCCACCGCGGAACAAATGTTTGTATGATCTGAGTATGTATGTATTGAAAAAAAAGTATATAAGTAGTACAATTTTAGACATGTTATAACAAAAGCTCTATTTACTTTGGGGCCAGATAATGAATTACGAATGTATAATACATTTTGAAATATATGTATATTGTGAAGCTAATGTGATAATATTAGTTTCTTCTTTTAAATTTTGTTTTTTAAGGTGAATATTACTTTATTTTCAGCTGCTTATTCCCAGAGAATGATGCCATATGACATAATACTATGGAAGTAGCTGAAATAAACTAGTCTAGCTGTAGCTTAGTCTTCTTCTTATCGTGTCACTAGGTATTTAGCAGCATCTCGCTGCTGGAATGACCTGCCCCCACCAATTCATGCTCTGAAAACGTTAAACACATTTAGAACCAGGAATAAAAAACTGCTTTTAACATGTCAAATTAGCCAATAGACGACTCACCAGCAAAGCGCGCATGATTGTCCGAGGCAGGCCAAATCCTCTCCATCGGTAGTACTTCTCAATTCCCAAAATCCATCCCTCACACTATACGCACTTATATTTTATTTTATTTTATTTTATTCATTATCATTTAAAAATTTGTTTCAAATTGTTTACATGTTACATCTTTATATTTATAAATAAAAACACATATATATATTAATTATTTGTTTATTTGTTTATTTATTTTCTTTTGTATGTTCGGACGTAATTGATTATAACGTAAGTATATTTGTAATAAGTACCTATGTATTTGTGATGTCACACTAAATACTCAGGCCCTGACTGAAAACCAGCGTTGCTTTGCATGGTATCCTATACCTTGTAAGGCAGCATTATGCTGAGTTCAGGACCTGTTTGGCTGCACATGCGGAGCGGTACTAGTTGGGCCAATGAATGACCGTCATTAATTAGTTGGGGATAGGTAATCTGTTCTAGTTGTTTGTTTTTAGATTATTTTATGTGTACCTATCTTCAATGTAAAAAATTATGTTATCTTTTCTTAGGTTATCATTGTACCTCTCTACTGTTTTGCTCTGTGCTGTCAATTAAACTCTATTCTTTCTTTCTCTCTTTATATTTCGAACCAGTGCGGTGAAATTAATAAAGTGCGCCTCCTTTCGTGCAATTGGCACATGTCTTCAAACTATTTAGGTTCTACGTGCATGATGCAACAACATGCAACCATGATCCCCTCTCAGGCGCATCGTTAGCACTTGATTGTTTTTTTTATTTAAATTATTAGTAGGTAGTATATTTTTTTAATTATTGGTTTATCTGTCTATATTAAATATATATAAAAGGCGATGTGTGTATATATGTTCCCTAAAGACTCCGAAACGGCTGAACCGATTTCGATGATTTTCTAGGAAATTGGCTTAGCGGGTGATCCTGTGAAGTTTGGTAGCGATCGGACAAACAGAACTTTTTTTTTCTGCTTCAATGACAGTTCTGTTATCGATCTGCTATTGTTTTCATAGCCCGCATTATGTTGACAAGTACGTCGTATATTTTATATATATCAAAGTGTGAACGGATCTTGATGAAATTTTGTATGGATATAGATTTTATCTTAGGAACGGACATAGGCTACTTTTTGTGTTTGTAAGTACTATACGTGCGAAGCCGCGGGCTAGTTACTAATAATTTTGGTCCGTCTCTTATACAATGAGGCCATCACTGTTTGACGTTTACTGATATGAAGAAACATTTATCAACATTTTTCAAATAAATAACAGCTCATGAATGCATTCGCACCTCAAAAGCCTTATTATAAGAAGAGCTGTTAATATCGGCACTTTGGTTAAGTTTCCTTTCTGAAACTTTGAGGCGTGAAGTCTTTTTATTATGTTGTCACTATCCAAATCACGCATTAATCTATACCTTAAAGTTAAGGTTTTAAAGATTTGTTTCGCATGGTTTTGTTTCATGATGAACAAGGTTAAGTTGGTATTTCACAGTTTTACCAACATCGTAATCCGAATTTCACGCGACACTTATTTGTTTTACGGATGTCGGGTTCCGTACAAAGAGTTTGGAACTTGTGAATTTTAACAAGGCGAGTGGAGGGTTTCTATTGGTTTTCACGGTTCTTTAGTTTTGAGGGTGTATTTAAGCAAGCTTTTGAAGGGACACATACTAAAGATGGTATGGTTATTTAACTTTCATTTAAAAGTTCGGAATTTGAAAATGCCTTTTTTAAAGCTTTTAGTTTAAATAGATTGCGAAATGTCACAATTAATTTAAAAGAAAATACACGTCATAAAAATCCACTGAAGCATATTCTCTACTGTTTAGGAGTTTACGCTAAAATTATTCATGCTCGAATCACTGAAACACAGAGCTTTTATTTCAATTATTTACACCCGAGTCAATAACCCTTGTATTATTTAGAGGAAAACACCGGAAATAATTCCGGTTTTATTAGTAATTTTGGTATCGAGAAAAATAAATAATGTAAGAGCACAATGTTTGTTTCGCAAGACGGGCAAAAATAATCTAAGAGCTACCTGAATGTTATTTAATAACATGTCAACTAAGTAAAATGTTTGTCTTTTCCAAATCGATACTTAACAGACTTTAAGAAGGGCTCAAAACTTTTTCTGGAATCAATTAACATACATCATCAGCATCATCCATAACATACCATCATCCTTCCAGTTTATTATTCACAAAATGTTTCTTATTCCAGGTTGATCAAACGAGCCGCCTTATTTTGCTATATCATTGGTGTCAACTGCAAGCGGCATTTCAAAAGGAAGTAGCTGGTAATCTTTCTCTGTGATACACCGCACACAAAACAAATCTTTATGAAAATAGAATTGGGGTTTTGAACATACCCTCGTTTTGTAATCGTTATGGCCGCCAGGTGGGGTTATGTAGAAAATAATCCCTAGGCATGGAAGATAACTTTAGGCCTGTACTCAGAACAAAAAGTAAATAATGCCGGACGTTTCACACATCATATTAACATTGTACTCAAGGTATTAAAATCAAATTTCAAAATTAAAAATAAACTTTAACGAATGTTTTAGGCGTGATGAAGCATACCTCAGCATTTAACTTGCAGCTAGCATTATATTGAAAGCATTATATGAAAAATTTAAAAACATTATACCCATCCAAATCGGTCTAGCAGTTTTTAAACCAATCGTGTGCAAGTGCAGACTGATAGACAGACAGACTCAAATTGTAATAATGCCACAGGATTATTATTAGTACAGAAGGAGAACTCCATGAAAACTCTTGACTCGTAACTTAACTCTTGCAGTTTAAATAACGACTTTTGCAACGTCGCAACAAAGTGCAATTCAGCTCGCTCAAACGCCACTATCTGATAATCATATAATTAGGCTACTGTGGTGTTTAAACACGCACTGTCCTTGTCATTGTAATGTCAATGAATAGAGATGTTTGATTAGAAGTATGATTCTAGATTATAACCAGTGACTAACATTATTTTTACCATAGTGTCTCTCTGTTTATCACGTATCTTTATCACGTCTGGTGCGGCACTTCTCTACGAATTTGTCCACTAAATGTAAAAAATAAGATATTTCAATTTTATTATTGTAATTTATTGTGTCTTTTAGGCAACCTTCGAACCAGTGTGGTGAAAGGATTAAATTGCGCCTCATAGGCTCTTTCGTGCAATACAGCCTACCCATCCTAACCTAAGCAGTATTAAAATTGCATCAGAAGCCGATGCTGTAGTCCTGTTAAAGCCACATAAAATTTACATAATTTCACAGCTGCAAAACATTACAAGATCTGGGCATTGATTAGTCATGGTCGGACATAATATCTAGTTATTGTCATGATTTCCTAGTTATTGCAACAAAGCGACAAACTACTTTCAGGCAGCTGTGACGGAAGGTAAGTCAACATCAATGTAACGCGTCGCGACCGTGAAATCGCGTATCTAAGACGTCGAAGCCTTGGTTTCTTTAAGAATTAGCAAACGTTATATGACGACCGTAATGATTGAACTGCGTTCCCATGTCCGTGGCAGCGAATATATTAAGGAAGATGTAAGTTAATATAATATAAGTTTTTAAACATTCCCGATCAGGGCGTATACTCGGTAAGCCGATTTTGATATATAGGAAATGACGTCGTTGGAACCTTCGTCGAACTGACAATTGTTTCGTTGTCAAAATCAAATTAGCGTATCGTCTGCTGGGGAGCGTTACGACATCGATTGTCAAAAATAATGCTGTTTCTTCCATCGTTCATAAAGAGTCGTAAAAACATTGTTTATGCATCTATGAGGTTAGGAACTAGGTTTGTAAATAATTATTGTCCCAATAAATTTTTGTTTATGGTTTTGCCAAGGAGACCCAAGCACTTTTTCAATATCGAACTTGAACCAGTTTCGCGGCGGCTAAAGCATGATTGAGAACTTTTGCGAATATACATTTTGATAAACACGTGTTTTATTCACGTATTATTTTGTTATAAAGGCACCAACACTGTTTCTATTCATCTAGAGAATCTTCATCAGAGTGAGTTAGATCCGCGGTCCGCTCGTTGTCGCTCGAGTTCAATCCTATGAATATGTCACGAAGATGTTGCTTTCAAGAAATTTGCTAATAAAATGTGCATCTGCGAATGTTCTTTACTGGATAATTGATAGAATGTCATAAAACCTTTATTGTAAGTCATGATTTCTTAGAACACAATATATGCGAAACTATAATTTTCAGGCAGCTGTGACGGAAGGTAAGTCAACATCAATGTAACGCGTAGAAACCGTGAAATCGCGCGCAAAATCCAAAAAGCCGTCTCTAAATGCAAAAGCTAAATCAAAAGACATGTGTTTGTAATACTGACACCCGTTCAGCGAGTCGAATCAGCGAAGAAAGGCCGTACAAATCCCTAAGAAATAACCGAAAAACCGAAATTTTTCTGCGATTCGTTTCACTGCGATTTCACGGCACCCTATTACTGCATCCCATCGACTTATAGCTGTTACCTATTCTAGGTGTCGCACTTTTATGTCTTCCACGGGATCGGAACGAATCGGACTTAGAAGTCGGTTAAAAAGGGCGATTTATCATTCTTAAACGTTGCCCGCTTTGCCTTTGTGTCTTTGAATGGACATCCCCAATCCTGATAAAATGTCACGTAATAGTAATGTTCTTTGACACGTATGTGGCTTCAATGTTGTATCCTAAAGAGGCATCCACGGTGGTATTTAGAGGCTATTTATGACGGCTTTAACCTAAGCATTGACCACAATTTAGATCCTAGTCAGGGAATCTGTGATATTGAACATAACTCACTATAAAAACTTGTATAAGTAATTTGTGAAGTAGGTTAGATACCTACATTTGAGAGTTATTATGTCAAATTATTTAGCATGAGTTCAAATTATACACAGCGCTATTATAAGGTGTACTTTATTTTATTACTGTGCATCAACGTGTTATCATAGAATAATAACTTTTGTATGTTTAATAAAAGAGACATTCGGTGACGTTTCATATCATATTGAGAATTTTCTTTTATTGAACATATTCTATACAAAAACCCTAGGAAGAGGTCGAAAAGTCTGTACGTACATTAATCTATGTGATAACATTTATAAAAGTGATATCAATTAAATTGATTCTGTACTAAGACGTAAAACAAATAGTGGAAAAAAATCTTAAGAGTAAAGGGATTTTTTGAAATTCTACCCCAAGAGGGATGACGTTTAAAAGCTCAACGAATGTTTGAAGATTTTAAACGTGTGGTGCGATTTGCTTAAAACTTGATATGAATAAATAAAATGCCAAATAAATGGACAAGTGTTTCAGGATTTTTCAAAATAAGCCTATCAAAGGAGTTAAATGGGGTGTCAAAGTTTATATGGAAACTTTATAACGGGTGTTCTTAGATATTTGGTTTGGATACTTAAAATGCAAAATAAATGGACACGTGTTTCAGGATTTTTCAAAATAACTCTCATAAAGGAGTAAAATAGGGTGTGAATGTTTGTATGCAAACTTTTTAATTGGTGTGATTGGTTTGAAACCTATAAAATTTGAATAAAGCTTGGCAAGGAGATCTAAAGCATCCTGGGGAAGGATTTAAGCTACAATACCTTTAAAAAAAATGCGGACGAAGTCGCGAGCAACAGCTAGTAGTACTTATATAAGATATGTCGTAGCGATTATCAATGTTTATATAAAATGTTATTGACCTTTTCATATTTTACATAAGTTTTATATGCGCTTCTAGTTTAGTAAACGTGTGAGTACAATAATAAGATTGCCGATTTCTAGGATCACTACACACGCTTAAAATATACTAGACTAGATTTACCTTATGAAATAAACTAACCCTAGGTGAGTAAATGGCCTCAATTCTGTTGGCACCAACCTAACTAATTATAGCTAAAATTAGGTTATGAACTGTCAAATTAACCTTTGGTATTCTGCTGTTACTAACCTATGCTAATTTAATTTTATCTAACTTAATTAAGCGTTGCTAATTTAGTTAGATGGTACCAACCGAATAGGTTTTACAAATGCTATGACTAACTAAATATATTTTAGACAATTCCTAAATTTAGAAATGAACCAACCGATTTGCCATACTAGTTTAAGCTGACCATACTAGTTTATACTATACAATAGGGCAAAAACCAATATCGCTTTACGGGTAAACACCAATCACAATTATCGCCATTACCACGCTATTGCGTCTTTGGTCTATCCTGATCATAAAAAGGTATCTTTTTTGAACCCTTACTTGGATAACAGAAACACCGCACCTATATCCTAGCGAGAATTAATCGATTCATAATCGATTAATTCTCGCTAGGAGTAATTTTCTGATGATAAATTAGAGGCTACTATTTACCGGCCCTACTAATAGTACATATAAATGTGAAGGTTTGTGTGGATGATTGTTTGTGATTCAATTATACAATAATAACTGAACTGATTTGGATGGAACTCGATATATTTTTGACGACCTCTGTGGCGCAGTGGGTCCGGCTGAGACGCAGGATATTGCGGGTTCGATTCCTGCCGCAGGACAAGTGATTTTATGATCTGCAAGTATTTGTCTCGGGTTGTTTATATGTATAATATGTATGTATTTACAAAAAAAGTATTAAAGTAGTATATCAGACAGCGATAACATAAACTCTGCTCACTTTGCGGGCAGATGATGCTGTGTGAATTATCCGGGATTTATTTATTTTATTTTATTTACAGGTACCCCTAGAAAAATCTTTATTTCTTATTTCAAAATCTTTGTAGAGGCCACTTTTTATTATCCAACATGTATTTAATCATATACATATTGTAAATAGAAACAGCCAGACCCGAGACAAATACTTGCAGATCATACAAACAGTTGTCCAGTGGCGGGAATCGAACCCACAAACTTCGGATAATGATTTTAATACCTATGTACGAATAGTACGAAGATATACGAATTACACCATTTGAAACCTACTAGCTGCAGACCGTGGCTTACCTATCCCTCGTAGAACTTAAAAAAAAATAGCCAATAATATTAACCCTTATTTAACTCTTATATCAGTCATGTGGTACCCATAGCACAAGCTCTGCTTACTTTGGGGCCAAATGATGCTGTGTGAAATATCCGGCATTATTATTATTATTATTATATTCAATTACACTTTCAAACCTTTCGTGAGTCATACATTTTTATAAACACGGGTTTTTACTCACGTATTATTTTGTCGATGAAGGTACCGACACTGTTTCGATTTATCTAGAGAATCTTCAGCAAGGTGAGTTTGATCCGCGGTCCGCTCGTTGCCGCTCGAGTTCACGGATCGCACAGTGTCGGTGCCTCCATAGACAAAATAATACATGAGTAAAACCAGTGTTTATCAAAATGACATTATTGACAACTGGCAAAGCAAAATCACGCTTCTCTACCAAGCGTGCTTTCGCTTTGCATACTGATAATTCTGTTGCAAATAGGTACTATCCAAATACTAATTTAGGATCTGGGTGTTGCGGAACCATGGTAAAAGCGAGAACACTTACGATCTAGTAGAGAGTGAAAGTGAGATAGAGATAGTGGTAGAGACCCCGTCATCCAAGCCTAAGATTGTAGGTTCGATTTAACTGATTTTTCTGTTAAAAAAAAACCAATACTCCTAACCGGAAGGAAAATATAGTGAGGAAACCGGAATGTCGTGGAACCTAAAAAGTTCAAAGACATGTTAACAAATGCGTGAAAGAAGCATTTGAAGCGCACCTTAATCCTTTCACCACACTTGTTCGAAATTACTAGTTACACGATTAGAAGGGGCTCGATAGTATCTGAATTCTCATGAAAATTATTGAAATTCAAACCTTATACGCATGTAACAGATAATAAATAAATCCGTTCAAAAAAAAGATTTGTTTGTAGAAACTTCGTTTAATCAAATATGTCAATGTCAACTACAACATCTAGTAAATTTTGAATGAAAATATCAATTACATGTTAACACGTCACATTATTTTGTGTTCTATTTTAAGATACAAGTAAGATGAAAATAATATTGTATAAAACAATAATTGTTTGTCAAATACTTATTACAATAATTCTATAATTTTTATTATCATTAGTCTTATATATATCATTAAACAATACATCAACAATTAGTATACACAAGCAGAAGTCTATTCATTTGTTAACTATTTATCTTAAACTTACAAAATAACAATATTAATAGCGTAATACGTATTTGACAAACCATAATTGTGTATGGTTATTTTCGTGCACTTAGCACATGTCTTCGAACTTTTAAGGTTTACGACTTGCCGGTTTCCATTAGGTAATAATTTATATCAATCAATAATATTATGGCGCAGTAGTACTGTAAAAAATTGCTTGTTTATTTGTTGTACCACGTTAAGCTAATAAACAAATAATTTAAGCTATTTTGTAGCTTACTTATATTGTTTGAGAACAGCTGGTAGCACCAGCTAGTTTACCTACATTTTCATTAATCCTTTTCGTATCAATAACGAACGAGTTTGGGAATCAAACAGACCTAGCTCGTAGCATTGATTTTGATGATAGATAAAGGACCTTATGAACTTGTTTAGTACATAAGGCCTTACTTATAAACGCCTCTCAATTTGAACACTGTTTAACAGAGGTTGAAAGTCGTTTCTAAGTAAAGCCGTTAATGTGAATGTTATGCATTTGATTGTGTAAAGTAATTGTTTAAGGTTCTAATGTAAAAAGGTTTATAATAAAAGGTGTGAATTTATTTTATCTATTTATTGAATTAAGATCAAAATAAGAGATCAAACGAAAGTCATGACATTCTTAATTAGATCAGTCTAAGCTAAACATTAATTCACTTATTTCTAACTTAACTAAATTGACACAAATGGAGAATTCAATCAAAACAAAAGAGTAATCGGACAAAAAACAGTAATCTAAAAACTTAACTAACACAAATACTTAACTTAAAAGTACATTGGCACATTCGGCCTACTTAAACACAATTTAAAAACAATTTCAGATTTATGCAAAGATGACAAATGTAAGACAAAATTAATCAAAAAAAAATACAGTAATCTTAATCCTATTAAAGCTTTTAAACTGATATGAGGTCATATCAAAACACGCGAAGAAATTTTTCTATCGCGATCTCCTAAACTAGGTAATAATTCATTTAGAGAGCTCATATAAATCTATATAAATTTTACTTACAATCTAGTTAAAGCTTCGTCGTCAATATATTCTCTGATATCACAGTCTAAATAAAACTCTTTTACAAACTAATGGAAGACATTCGATCGAAAACATGAAAAGATACAAATTCAAAACAAATACAGAAAGTTATGGAGATAGCCAAAAGTTGGTGCGATGATTATACAGTGCAGTTCTCATTAAAGCTGTCTACCAAAACCTGTGACAATTTAAAACTAAAAGTAACACGACACACCGCCTCGATAGAAACACTAGATCACAGACAGTAAGAACTACATCACAATAACGAGGCAGTGTCTCGATACGTCACATCACTAAGTCTAATGGAAGACGGTGGATTTGCGCTAAAAAGCGCGCACTAAAAACTAACTGTTGGAAGACACGATTTTGTTTTCACTGCATCTTTTATCGAAACGAAAGAAAGGAAAGAACTTTAGTAGAGTTTACATACGAGACAGTTGTGTTGTGTTGCTGTGTAGCAAATCTCGCGGACTTCGTTGGCCATGTTGTCGTCGACCTCCGAACCCTCGGTGAGTTCAAAGCGATTGTTTAGAATATTCTGGTTCTCAGCATTATCGTTGTCTTCAACCGGGATCGTTTTCACCGGATCCATAGGGTAGAAGTAATCAGAGAAAGGTACTAGAAGAGGCTCTTCTGAGTAGGCAGTCTTGTTCGATGGCAGATCAGTGCGGGGTCCTGAGTTGGAGATCAACTCTCCAAGCTTGGACCAACACTTGTTTAAATTAACTCGCGTAGAAGACGTCACTTTGCGAGGTAGCCGTGGTTTAGAGCTCTGCAAAGACAGAAAATAAACATAAGTCACTTGAATAAACACATCGATGAACATGTAAACAAAGTAATCACTGCAGTTCAACGAACACGAAAAGTATAGCAATGTTCTTACCTGTCGGTTCAGAAGCTTTGCCCAAGGCGACCTTGGTGGTGAAACCTCCTTCGGCGGGGATTGTGTTTCATCCTTAGCCAAACACATTTCTATCGCTATATTTACAAGTTACAACGAACTTAGTCTAGCGTACGACTACGTATTTACAAAGTAACAGGAGAGTACGACTTGCGCGCGCGGTGCGTGAGTCGGGAATGATTGAATCAGGAAGGGAAGGTGGCTTTATATAGGGGGCAGGGAGCGCGCGCGCAAACGCGTGCCCCGGGAGATGCAGTTACTGTTGTGTATTCTATGTGGCGGGCACACGTAGACACTCCTTAGTATTCTGTGTAGCGGGCGCGCGTTCAGCACGCGTTCAGTAGCGCGCGTTCAGAAACCAGTTTTACCGACTTCTACGAATAGAAGCTTTGACGCACCGCATGGGACAGAGAGCAGTGATTGCTCTCGTAAAGCCTTATTGATGCTCTACGGAGTAATTGAAAATGAGGTTTGTATTTTTTTGTCTAGGCTGGAGTCTTTTAATAAAGCTTTGATGGATGCTACGGAGCTTAATCTCGAGATCATGAACGAATTGTGATTATGATTTTTAATACCGTCCTTGTACTCGGTGATCTTTAGTACTTGAATGTGAGTAATAGAGTGAACGAAAACCTATAAGTAATTTTGTGCAAAAACATCAAAACAGAATATTAAATTGTGCCTGTGGAAAAATAGTTTCCGTGTATCCAATAATTTGCATAGTCTGTCACTCGCCGTGTTTCTATGCATCCAGAGATATCTCATGAAGAAAAACTGTAAATAAAAGTTTGACTGCTCTCCATCAATCCAGCCTTTGGCAGTCACATCCTTTTAGAAACATTAGAAAACATTAGAATGCAAAATGAGCTCTATGCTTTTGGAACAAGGGTTTCCGCCGGTCTAAGGATTTGCATAGCCGTCACTCGCGGCGATCCTGGCAGAATAAACAGCGTTATCTGTTAGTTATGAATCACGGAGCAGCTGGCCGCTGGATAGATAAGTTCCGCCGCATTTATTACGAGCCAGCTCGTTGAAACAGCTAGACAAGTTATTATAACAGACTCTAAAAACTAGATATCGCCTCTATCATCAAGATTCTAGGTTCTAGGTTCTATTGACTGCGTCGATTTCGTTGGAGTTTCGAATGAAGGATTTTACGCATTGCTAACCCCCAAATACATGTATACATATACTTGCATTTTTGTTAAATACTTTAAACATATTTGAAGAATCCTAAAGTAGTATCAGCCTTCCGGTATAGGATTGAGAGACGCAAACTTACGCGGAGTCCGCGTCTCTATATGTCAAATAGCATTTCAATAGCAGAATTTGAAGCGTTAGCTCATTCAAAGTTTAATCTCTGAATTAGCCTTAGGATCTATTTTGAGTGACCAGTCAGCTCAGTTGGTAGTAGCTCTGCCGTCTGCGCTGTAGGTTAAGGGTTCGATTTGCTCTCAGGATAAACATTTGTGTGTTGAACATAGGTGTTAGTTCTGTGTCTGGGTGTTATAAAGTATCATTCGTCTGCATTTAACCATAATACAAGATATGCTTAGTTTGGGGCTAAATAGTGTTGTGTGCCAATATTCATTTATTTATTTATCTTATAAGCACGCATTAGTTTACGGGTACAAACACATGCCACGCTAATTGTGTTTATAAGATATACATTTACCCTTTAACTAATCGTTAGTGGTGTTAAGCAGTGACAACAGCGTTATTTATTCCCTAGATATGAACTAGCCTAGCTTTTCATTAGCTATAATACTGTTGCTTCCTGCGATTAAATCGCTAGTGCGCGCCCGCTCGCAAATCACGTACACCATGCTGATAAATCATTTCCCCCGGTCACATGAACGAGACGCGACGGGAAAACTGTATTTTAGATGCTGAGATTATAGGACATTTAATAGAATATAACAGAGTTTATTTGACAGTAACAATGAAGATTCACCCACTGCTGAGTATAGCCAAAACTTTTTTGTATCATCCACCTCGATACTGCGCTAGTCTCGTCCATCTACGGCCTGCGACTTTGATAATCTTTTACTTATTCATTTTACTAGTTATATCGAACCAGTGTGGTGAAAGGATTTAAGTGCGCCTCAGACACCACCCCTTCGTCCTCTTGACACCATGTTTTTGATCTTTTTAAGTTCTGCAACAGCCAGTTTTCTCAGAATGTTTTCCAACACCGTTTAAGAGTACTGGAATAGCGAACATATATTTTTCGAACATAAAATCCATTGGTTTTATGGCACGACTAGTTTCGAACCTTAAACCTTAGAATCGGAAAGCGGGGTCACTATAACAAGACCACCGTAGTGTCATCTATCGATCTTGCTGTCGGTCGACTCACTGTCCTATATCCACTCCTCGGCTGCTATTGTGAACAATGCAAACAACACAATCCAGCCCCAAACTAACTTGTAGCATTTTAATAAAAGTATGCTAAAACTGACTATACTTATTTTAATTTTTTAGAAGTAGGGTCAATCGAATATTGTGTTTGATTATTCCTATGTATAATAAGTATTTATTAACAAAAAACTCAAGTTTATCAGTCATGTGGTTTCAATAACACAAGCTCTGCTTACTTTGAGGTGAGATCATGCTGTATGTAATGTCCAGCATTATTTATTGATTTATATCTGTGATAATTACTCTACACCTAAACAAGTATTATATAATTAAAGGGTTTATGTAGAAGCCTGTGACAGTGGTGTGTGTCACATATTTTGTCTAGAATGCATATAAGAGCTAGCACACAGATTAGATTTAAAGATTAAAAGGAAAGGAATTCGTAATAAAACATTATATAGTGATTATTCTAAGTAAATTAAAAATATGTAAATGAAGGTCTACGATTTTCGTAGCAAGCTGCTACGCGCGCTGTTTTGATTACTTGTTTGTATTTTATGTACATTTTTACATGAATTTTGCATAATATTAATTTGCTTAGTTGTTTAGTAAAATTGCCTATTTTATTCAATTGGATATTTTATATGGTAAGGCTAGTAAGAATTTTAAGTTACGTACACTACGTGTGTACGTATCTTGCAATTCTGATAAGAATCGACAACTATAAAAAATGCATTGAGGTATAAGAATATAATTTTATAGTATGCCATGTGAAAATAATATATTTTTATTTTAGCTCGTATAACGTCAAAAACACTTTATTTTCGTATTTCTATGCAAATGGTTATATCAATAACACTGTTCTTGTTTTTCGATTAAAAAATATACAAGTATACCATTGACTTGTAAATAAACAGAGGCGGCAGAAAAATACATTAAATGTTAGAATTCAATTGCAGTAATATCGTAAATACTCAGGAGGTTATTGTAACGACTTGAGGTCTATTACATTTATTACAAACGGATGTAATAAGTTTTTATGTGTAGATGGAGATAACTACATTTGCATTTTCAAATCTAGGTTAAAACAAAGTTCACCAACTACATATTTTTTATATGGTGCATGTTATTAATATATTTAAAAGAGTTACAGAATATTATACAATAATATAAAATACATGTGTAACGGTTGAGTTATCTTAAGGCCGTTTTAAACGATCTATAGATAGTTCAACTGATCCAGATCACTGCCAGATTGCAGCGTTCCCAAGACACTTTAAAAAACAATTTATAACGAAAGGTTTGCTCCGTTTTGAAACACGTATAAAATTCTTACTGGAATTTCATATTTTTTTTTGTAGTTATATTTTTTTTGTAAAAAACTGAAGGTCTGATCTCATCTTAGGGATATATCTGAGCAAAACTCCAATTCAGACTCAGATCTAAGCATTGATAAGAAAATCAGAAGACAGTACTGAGTGAAATTAAAAAAAAAACCACTTCGTTCTCGATCCGAGTTTGAGTTTTATTCATGAATACGGCCATTACTAATGTTGGTATATTTTTTTAAAACCATAGCCCCAAGGTATGATACAAGAGTTTGAAGATGACTAGGATGTTTAATAGGTTATTAAACTCGTTATTTTCTTCAATATATTCTGTAATGTAATTAACGTTAAATTCATCAGCTCATATTCCTCACGTACTCGTAATATCACCGCGTAACTGACACCACTCTCAAGAATTTTACACATTATACTTTCGTCATAGAAAAAAAAAGCTCGACCACAACCCGACCACGTGCAGTCATCGGTTTTGAAAAAGGAACATAAAATCTTCACTTTTTTTGTCCCCTCTCCACACGGGTAGGGTTACAAATGGAACTTTGTACTACGTTATATCAAATTGTAGATTATTGTGAGTGTATGCGTTTGTTTCTTATTGTGCTTTAGTTCTTACGCTTGTGTGTGTGTCACACACATTACTAAAAATAGCCGTTGACTTAACTTTATGGGTTTTGTTATTCTGTAATTTACGTTTCAATTTTAATGGTTTGTTTTTAGAAGCGAAAGTGTTTTATCATTCAGTTTTTGAGATAAATCTATCTATACAAATATTATAAAGAAGAAAGATTTGATTGTTTGTTTGTTTGTATTGAATAGGCTCCGAAACTACTGGGCTGATTTGATGCTACTTTTTATCACGGGAAAATTGGTATCTCCCGGGAAAAATCTTCAAGACAGGCGAAGCTGCGCGCGAACAGTTAGTAATATAATAAATGCGAAAGTGTATCTGTCTGTTTATTACGGTTTCGCAGCTATAAGGCTGATCGGATTTTGATTAAATTTGGTAAGAAGATGTATTGCATTCGGGGGAAGAACATAGGCTACTTTTATTTAGGTACCACGCTTGCGAAGAATTGCATGAATTACTTTGGTGAATTGAAAAAACGAGAATAAAGTAGGCAGTTTCTGTATATAGCTGTAGAAAGTTGAAATAAAAAACCATTCCAAATTATGCGGACACGCATCCATGCAATAAAAATGGAAAATAAGTATCCCATTTATTCTAGTCACATATCGTCGTGTCGCAAAATAAATAAACATTAAAATACATAATAAACACTAAAATATGAATAATAATGTTTATTTTAACAATATAATTTTTATCGTCACTGATCTCTCTGTTTGACACTTACGGTAAAACGAAATGGAAATGTGACCGATATCGTATCGTGTCAATGTTTAAACTTATTTAAAAAGTTTATATTCGTTTTATTATCAAAGATAAGGTGTAAAAATAATAAGTACATTAAATAAATAGTGGGTAGTAACGTAAACTTGTATACTTCTTCTGCTTCTTTGAAAGTGGCAGTGACAGTGGCAGAGACTCTGCTTGTTTGTTACCTTTTCACGGATAAATGGCTGATTGGATTTTGATGAAATTAACCACGAAGATAGGTTGTACCATGGGGATGGTTGTATCTACTTTTAATGTAGGTACCACGCGTGCGAAGTCTCGGGCAACAACTAGTTCTTTTTGAACAATTACTGAATAAGTAAGCGTGTGTTTGCCACGCGGCTCGCATGCGCTTGCGCTTATACTTAATTGTAATTCATTGGACGACATGCGGGTTAAGGCGACTCCCTGATCAAATGATTTTGACGCGTAATCACGGCGCTTAAATATAGATTTTTGTATCAGAGAACATTGAAATAAGGAGTTCTGATAAAAGTTTAACGTGTACCTAATACATTTTGATAAACACGGGCTTTATTTACGTATTATTTTGTCACCGACACTGCGAACCGTGAACTCGAGCGGTAACGACAACAACACAACAACACGACAACACGACACGACAACAACCGCGGATCAAACTCGCCCTGATGAAGATTCTCTAGATGAATCGAAACAGTGTCGGTGTCTCCATCGACAAAATAATACGTGAGTAAATCCCGTGTTTATCAAAATGTATAGTACAACTCACGAAAGTTTTGAAAGTGTTAGTACCTAATGTTATAATTAGTTTGCTTTCCACCTATTAATGTGCAAGTTAAAAGAACGTCAACCTTAGAAGAAGATAATTAAATATTTTAGCCATTACTTCATAATTAAATTATAAATCTAACAGTTACTTACAGTTGTTTATAAAGATAAACAATTAAAAACGAGGAAGTAGGAGGAAAAATATTGAAAACAAATACCATATTCCTTTTACATCTATTATTCCTTCAATTAACGATGGTTTATTAATAATAGAGACGGTAACACAAAAAAAATACTGAATTGAGAACCTCCTCCTGTTTTTTTATGTCGGTTAAAAAATGGACATCTCTAGGAAAATTGAAATAATACAACCAAAGGTATCAAAAACTTGCTTATAAAAGTAATTAAACGTGCGCTGCAAAAACTATTGATAATACATAAAATAATGTACATTTATAATGTTTATAGTATTCATTATTACCCACAAAACAGTCCGCTTAAATTGCTATTACATATAAAGGTATAAGAAATAATAAAAACAACATGAAAATACCAATTTAGTTAAATTAAGTCAAGTGACCTTTTTCAAACACTTCCAGTCGCAGTTATTTACTGTATAATAGGCTGGGTCATCGGACACGTGACTATGTATGCGCATGTCACTCATTTAGATTATAAACTCATTGTCATGAAGGGGCCCATTCACTCACCATTTGTATTCATAGCTCTACGATAATCTGGAATTCATATTGGATATTAATAAGTTATAGGAGACATTGTTTTATAAAAATGCTTCTTAGAATTTTATTGAAATGCAGAAGGAGTAGCGTTTCTATAGAGATGGTTGGCAATTGTAATGTCGTAATCAAACCTGTCTAAAACAATAGTTATGAGTACAAGGATCATGTTATACGTAATATCTAGTATAATATACGTCTGTCTGAGCGCGAGAAAACTACTGAACGAATTTACATACGATTTTCACAAAAGACGGAGGGATAAGGAAGTTGTAAATGTACAATTCACTCGTGCAAAGCCGGGAAGGGTCACTAATTAGATATAATTGCCAATTAAAAAAAAACTATATAAGAGCATTGGTAGTATAGTGGTAGCACCCTTGCCGTCCGATTATACGGTCAAGGTTCGAACCTGGTCGTACCCCAATGGATTTTTACCTTAAAAAAAAATGTGCGCAATGCACTAGTACTTTCAAAACGTGAAGGAACACATCGAGAGGAAACCGGCTTATCTAGAACTTAAAATACCGAAGGTGTGTGTCATTGATTAGTATTCTTAAAAGCAGCGATGGGCTTGCAAACTGTCACGTGCGGAACTACTGTGCAAATCGTATGCATGTGCTAAAATATAATGTTTGGATTTTGCGTCTGACTCTTTAGGAAACTCACCTTCAACAATCTCGTTACTAAGTAACTAGTGTTCAAAGGTCAAACTAGGGCCCGGGGATTACAAACATGAGCATGTAGTTTGTTTTTTTTCAATAAATATTACTTTCTACGTGCTGTTAAAAATTTACTTCAAAAACCTACCCTTTTTATGTAAAATGTATTTTTTGTGCATACATATAAACGATTAATAAAATCCACCCCGATCATAATCTTATGTTTTTGTTTCAATCGATTTATATTCAATCGATACCCATTCCGGTGGAGACAATCCACATAAAATGCTATTCAGCATGGCGCTTAAAGTGCGGGTACTTATCATACATATCGACTGTATAATAAGCAAAATATGTAGCCAGGGTTCTCGTTATCGTTAAATTATGTGTGAATAAATCAAATGAGAGACAGACGCATAATTTAATATGAGTACACTGTAGATAGGTTGGTTTGCGCCGCTCCCTACTTATATAGTTTTTTATTCTTTCATACAACTGAGCCAGCATCACATACAACCCTCCTACAAGGTCTGTCAGCTCAATAGGTAGTAGTTAAATAAATAATAAATAATGCCGGACATTTCACATAGCGTCATCTAACCCAAAAGTAAGCAGAGCTTGTGTTATGGGTACTTTTGTTAGTACATACATATTATACATAGAAACACCCGTAGCTCTGCCTTCCGCACTGTAGGTTAAGGGTGGATTCCCTCCAAGGACAAACATTTGTGTGAAAAACTCAGGTGTTTGTTCTGTGTCTGAGTTATAAAGTATCATTAATATTTATTTATCTACAAAGGTTATTGACAATATGACGCTTGCAATTCAAAGAGGTATCACACGCACGTTGCTAACCCTAGATATCAATTATTTTGTTTGTTTGCTTCTTATTTTGACTATAATTACAAAATATTTAATAATCACAATAATGCAAAGAAACAATCAATATATCTACTTCTTGAAACTTAACGCTTTTCAGATTTGGATTATATATTTCATTCATAAGCGTTGCCCGCGGCTTTGCATGCATGATAGCTACATAAAAATTAAGCAATGTCCGTCTCCAAGATATCCGTATCCTTTTAGACGTGAAAGTATGATACAAGTATGGAAATATAGTTTATGATGGTATATTTTCAATATGCCCAATGGTGGCAATTCGGTTGGTTCATTTCTTAAATTAGAAATTGTCTAAAATATATTTAGTTAGTCATAGCATTTGTAAAACCTATTCGTTTAGTACCATCTAACTTAATTAGGAAAGCTTAATTAGGTTAGATAAAATTAAATTAGGATAAGTTGGTAGCAGCAGAATACCAAAGGTTAATTTGACAGTTCAAAACCTAATTTTAGCTAAAATTTGTTAGGTTAGTGCCAACAGAATTGAGGCTAATGCCCGTAGCACCATGTAAACCACTTCTTTCGTCGCAAGAATGCGTAAATATAGAAACGCTATCCTTTTATCGATAAAAAAGTAGTTTTTTATCAAAACAATGTTCTAAAATCGTCAAGGTATGGGTAAATAACGTACTACGTAAAGAACGCGTTACACGCGTCTTGTCTAATCGTGTTCTTCGCGTGGCGGGCGTGTGTGCTCCGCGTTAAGGGCGCAGGTGTGGCGTGGTGAATGACGCGGCCGTGGGAACACACCACAACCCCGAGTTCCCAGGCCCTCCACCTGCCACCTGCTACTACGCATAATTCGCCGAGTAAATGAACGGTAGTGACCACGTGTAGGCTTTTTTTTGACGCGGAAGACGGGAGCCCAATTAGTTTTATCTCGAAGATTTCACCGGCCAATCGATTATGGTGAAGGGTGATGTGACCAATCGGATGGTTCATAGACCGGCTGTTATTAGGTGGAACCAATTGAGATCGTTGGAATTGGAATTAATCCTTTATTGTAAGCCGTTTCAAATCTTGAATTTTCGAGATTATACTATTGCCTTCCAGATCTGGATAACTAATCGGCTAAGACGAAGTCTCCCTTCATTAGATTTCGTCACTAAATTGATGAGAGTGAAGATAGTTGAGCTCCAAGAAAAAAAATTAACCTTCGTTTCGAGTTTTCACCGAGCACCCTCAGTCAATCATTTCCTATAGTACTTACATTAGTGGCACATGACTTCAATTTTATTGTTGTCACGCTTCCTATCCCCTCAATTTCCATTCTCTAATTCCCACAAAACTCGTATTGCATAGTTATGCCACCCTCCATAAGCTCAAAAGTCGTTACCAACACTAACAGATTATACATCACTTAACCAGTATAATACCATAGTACAACTAACAGTTACTACGGCAAATCACCACAGTATAAGTAATAGTTACTTCTATCTATCGCCAACGGTTATGCGTATTCCATATGCGGTTGACCTTTGTTCCGGTCTTCACTTGTTCCGGTGCACTTGTACCCTCCACCTGTTCCGGCTTGTGCACTATGACCGTTGATGCCGCTGGCCCCACTTTTATGAACCGTTTTATCAACACGTGACAGTCACGTGACTAAACAACGGGATGTATGAGCGCGTGCGTTCAAACAATATTTTTGTATTGATGATCGTTGTATTGACTTTATTTGTTGATAGGGTATAAATAAGTAATTAATTTGAAATAAGAACCGAGACGAATTTCTTGTCTGGTTTTTTTCTGGGTTACGAAAAATCGGCAAATAAATTCACCTAGCATGTACATATGTAAATGCAAAGTATAACACTCGTGCATTAACAAATCACTTTGCGCTCGGTGCAACAATCTACTATTATTTGCACTAAAGTCTAAATTAAACTATAATTTTAAAATAACAGTTTTTAAATTTACTAAATTGACGCATCATGTAAAGAGGTGTTATTTAAAACTGCGGAAATCCTACGCACATCAATTCAATAAAAAACAAATATCAATTTCAATATATTTTTTTGTCTTTTCAAAATGTTACTCTAATTTGGACTTTAATAGAAGCAAAATAAGGCCGTATTTTAGGAAATTATAGCTAGTCTGGCAAAACTACAGTAGCAGGTTATTTATATCTATAAAAAGCTCTCTAGATAGTATCAAAGTGCTCGAAGCAAACAGCAAGTCATGAACTCGTTAACATTAATAGATCGGACTGAAACAAGTTCAATTACCATTTGATTGAGTGTGTCCAATCTACTGAAATATGCCGCGAACATACCCTGGCTATTAGTAATAGGTAGTCTCGTAAGTCGTAATCAACTTTTTGTAAAATTTATTACTGGAAGATGAAAAAAGCATTTTAACAATAACAATTGTATTTGTTGTAGACTGCTTTATATGTTTTTTTTTTATTTTTAAATAATCACAGGCCAATATCTTGAAGACTGTCTTCAAGATATGGATCTATCTTCTTTTTCGTTAATGGCAAGTGTTCATGGCATGACCTTTTTCCAGTGTCAAGTGTTTATATTGTAGACTAGCTGTTGCAGGTTAAATCCTGTCCCAGGATGCAATTTATCTCCTTGCCAAATTTTATTGGTAAGTTTCAAACCAATCACCTGACCACCCATTAAAAATTTCCATACAAACATTCACACCTCATTTTACTCCTTTATGAAGTTTATTCTGAAAAAACCTGAAACACATGTCCATTTATTTTGCATTTTAATTATTCAAATCAAGTTTCAAGCAAATCGCACCACGTGTTAACCTCGTTTCACCCTCTTAGGGGTTGAATTTCAAAAAATCCCGCCTTAGTGAGTGGTTTTGCTATAAAAGTACATGCTACCTTCCAAATTTCAGCTTTCTAGCTTCAGCGGTTACGGCTCGGCCATGATGAATCAATCAGTCAGTCAGGTTAAGTTTTTTTATTGTTATAGATAGTATGTTACAAAGTCGTATCTTGTGTTTCATCATTTGCTATTTTATATAGAATGGTGCCTTTCATATACAATAACTACGCATAATTTTTGCTCGAATCACATAAAAACACAATGCTTTTATTAACACCCGAGTCAATAACTCTAGTTCTATTTAAATAAAAACACCAAAATTACTAATAAAACTGAAAATAACTCGGGAAAAATTAATAATATAAGAGCGAAATGTTTGCTTCGCAAGACCTCAAGAAATAATCTGGGTCTATCTACTTCTTGTTCCTTTAATGACATCTGTCTTGATGTCAATTTTGACAATGTCAAGAGGTTTTTGTTTAATATCGTCACAAAGTCAATAGTCATTTGTCTATTCGAAACGTCACCGCGGAATAACAGTCTATATTTTTTTTATATTCCTCGTCGTTCAAATCACAAATCAGCATAATTCACTTATAATTAATTTGTCTAAGACTATTATTAATCAAAATTACGCTAAAGCATGCGCTACACGGTTTGAAACCGCAATTTCTACCAAGGTGACCTTGGTAGAACGTTTTCTGTCTACACGGTTTTAAACAAACCCCAAACTTCAGTGTGTTTAAAACGTCCGTGCTGAATTGAAGTGTGCAGAATGCTTGTAATGCACTATAACAATTTACAAAGAGGCCATGTCTCCTTATTTATCAAAATTTCTAATGTTTGGAGTTTGTATGGCACTTTTGTGTGCATTTGAAGTAAAAAAAAATATTTTTTTTGGGTGGAGTTTTTGTACTCCTTAGACATTAAGTCCCTGAGACAGGGTAGGTCTCTAAATAACTCGATAAATTCAGTGATAACCTTACGTTCTTTCTCCATAATACCGTGCGTGAGCGCAATACGTCCGCGCTCGATGCGTGCAGCGGCGCGACTGCGCTACGCATGGTTTTAAACAAGCGGCTAGACGGTTTGCAACCACCGCTTCTGCCAGTGGTTTGCTGGGCAAGCCTTTCTACCAAGGGCGTTTAACGGTCATCCGAAATTTGGTTTGCAACGACTATCTACACGGTTTAAAACCGTAGAAACCTTGGTAGAAACTGCGGTTTCAAACCGTGTAGCACATGCTTAAGATTACTAAGTAAAACATTAAATAACACGAGAAAAACTAATTAATTTATATGAACTATGTTACTCCAGAAAATGTCAAACGAAGAAATCCATAATCACTTAATAGTGGTGTTAAAATATTCGTATGTTGACATCTTTAGGTACTCGTTGACATTAGAATGACAAGGACAGAGAGCTGTTTAAGTGACTATGAGATAGAGAATGTAATTATAAAAATAGTTTTATTTATTTTATTGAAGGCCGCGTTTAAAAAAGGTTTTACATAATATGTTAATGACGAAAACTGTCAACCGGTATTGCGTCAGCTTTTGTTTATAACTTTTATTTAATTTATTTAGGTTAACTACGCGAATATCTAATTAAATATTTTTATATTGACTTGTCGGATATGATGACAAAAATATGTATTCTACTAAAGGTTGAAGAGAAAACAAACAATACGTTAATCAAAAATGCGAAGACGCGCAATAAAAGCACAACACGGATTTTAACATACAAACTAGCTCCGACACGAGATTCAATATCTAAGTAAGCCAATAAAACCAGGCTATTTTTAACCTCAATTATAGAAGGTATGCAGAATAACCAATCAGGAACAACATCGGACATGAAGCAACCAATCAATAAGGAACCGGCTCCCGAGAATTGTCCTCAGGCGATACGACATTTTCCCCAGAGATCTGCATAATTAGCGAACTTGTTCTCTTTGTACGTAATTATAAGGACCATTGCCTGTAGGGTGGTAATCATCAGTTTACCTGTCATACTTACCGCTTGCTACTGGGTTTCAGAACCGGTCAAGTATGCTAAACTGAAACTCAAAGCGTTCCGTACGTTTGGGAGTAAAGTCCTCTTTTCATTCTGACCTTTACAGAATGTATGTAGTTATATTCATTAAGTTCCTACATTGTATACAACTAGCACCATCTTTTGAAGCACTTTTGATGAGATTGTTGACTTACCTTACAATTATGTCATAAATTATATTGTAAACTTATCTAAGTAGTTATGCTATAATACAAGATTGTATTGCATTAGATGCGTTTAGATGCGCTACTATGACACAATTTGAACCAGCCAGCTTATTTTTTAACCGACTTCAAAAAAGGAGGAGGTTCTCAATTCAACTGTATTTTTTAAACATTTTTATTATCTCATAACTCCGTCATTTATGAACCGATTTAAAAAAATCTGTGATTTCATGTGAAAGGATATACTTCACAATTAGTCCCATATAAATTTCATAAAACTCGGTTCAGTAGTAAGGTTTTAAATTTAAGAAAAACTGAAAAAAAATATGTCACCCACTTGGATGAAACGAAATTTTTATATTTTGCTTTCTTGTGACTTTCCAGTGGTGTTTACAAATAAAAAAAAAGTGTAAAAATTAAAAAGCTTCAAAAAAAAGTAGGAGGTTCTCAATTCGGATGTTATTTTTTGGGCTCAAATTTCATTCAATGAAGTCAGTTTTTTTTTATTGATTAAGTCGTAATTCTTTACGAATTATTGATGTTTGCATTTCATTTTATGCGGTCCCCCAAAAACACGCAAACATTTTTCTTCTATGTTTACGATGACAGTCGAAGATAGCATACATGTATGGAATACGAATTGACCTGTTCCAAGCTATGATTAAACTCTCCGATATATAATTATGTAGGTCTTGATAACTGATCATATAAATTTACTTTATAGCCACAGCATAAAATAGTAATTTACAAATAAAAACTTATGTTTTGTGGATGCAATAAATATGTTGTTGTTTTCGTTGTATCATGGTTTCTATGCGTATGCGGCAATAAAAACCCAAGAAGTTTAACTCATAATTACGGAGTCGTTTGGAACCGTTTATAAACTGTAATCCTGTTTTATCTATTTTCTACAGTTTTATTCTGTAGTTTAGAAGAATCAAATTAATTGGAGATTGAAAAAAAACATTCATCTTGTTACGAGAATGATGACCGTTTCTTCCTACGATTTGAATTCTTCGGTGGCTTCATTTATTCTATGTGGTTAAGCAAAATGACATATAGTCAAGGGGGGAATTACAATAGCGGAGTAAAAGTAACAGGGATGTGTCGATGGTTTATTTTTAGTGATAACTGGTATAAAAACTGAATAGTTGTGTAGTCTGTAAGAAAAAGTTCAATCTTTGTAAGTTTTTATATAAATACTTGCGTAAGAAACGCAGATTATTGTTTTTTCTAGGTCTACGGTCCCACGGACCTGTAAAAAAATTATGCTTCTAAATCAACGCAATCACAAAATACACGTATGCGGTATTTATGTTGCCACATATCAACACAAGACGATTGCCATTAAATCAAAATCTATATCGTACTTCCCGTTGACCCACAATCATGAAATTTGGCTAAAACCAAGGTCTCGCAGTACAAGTAAAGGAAAAAATTCGATAACAGTTAATTTATAGTAATAATCCATAAAAAAATGCTTGCGATTAAAAACATAAATTACCGTGACATATGTCGATGTACGAGTATAGGAGCGTTTTTTGAAATGCAAAGTTTTTTAAGGTGTAGTTATCCTGAATTGGACCGATGGTAAAATATATGGTAGAATAATGATGATGAAAAGACTAGGTAGGTATTTGTTTTTATAATTATATTTCTTCGCATGAGGCAGTGTAGCCAACTCTAAAATTACACATAATACAATAAAAACCATGTAGCTTTTTTATGATCTATCTAACAATAGGTAAGTGTAGCTATATCTCGTTGCAATTCGAATGTCTGCAATTACGTTTATTTATAAAAGAAGTCAGTCCGAGAAATAAAATTGCAGAGTGCCAGATATTCCGACTATTTACCTCTCTAGCATATAATTTTAAACACTTGCAGTAATCATATTTAAGTAGTTGGTTATTACTAGTGTGCTGTATTTTTCAAATCTTATTTTTTGTACAATCCTTGGAAATTATTTCTGGTAATACCTGTCACTTAACCTCTAATGATTACATACTTGTAGAATACTTTTTCAATGGTGAAATTATATATATAAATAAATAATGCCGGATATTTAATACAGCGTCATCTAGCCCTAAAGTAAACAGAGCTTGTGTTATGGGAACCACATGACTATACACTACTAATTATAATGTATATAGTTCCTGGATGACCGAGCTTTGCTCGGTATAGAACACGCATAAAACGACATTTTCTAAATATGAAACCTAGATCGATTTATTACCCCTGAAACTCCCTGCATACTAAATTTTAATGAAAATCGTTAAAGCCGTTTCGGAGATTCAGATTATATATAAATAAATATCAAATATAAATAAATATAAATAAGACATTTCACACAACATCATCTGGCCTCAAAGTAAGCAGAGCTTGTGTTATGGGTACCACATGACTGATATACTACTTATATACTTTTTTTTGTAAATACATACATATTATACGTAGAAAGACCCAGACCCGAGACAAATACTTGCAGATCATACAAACATTTGTCCCGCGCCGGGAATCGAAACCGCAACCTTCTGCGTCCCAGCCGGACCTAAGCCCACTGCGCTACAGAGGTCGTCATATATTTCAATGAACAAGAATTGCTCGTTTAAGTAAATTATATCAGTAGTATATCAGTCGCAACCTTTTGCGTCTCAGGCAAGCCTTCGCCCATTGCGTCACAGAAGTCGTCATTTATAAATATTTTTGGGTTCGGACCCATATTTTTCCAAAGTACAGTGACTCTATGTAGATTTAGGATCGACCATTCTTTAAACTGTGATTCACTGTTTACGTGTACTTGTATGTTAAGAGTTTGGCCCATCTGACTTCAAGAAAGCGCACATGTATATGACTATATTATTGATAAGAATGCATGGCCTCATGTCGCTTTGCTCGCAGACAGTTAATCGACACATTTGAAATGTATAAACTCTCTTGTATTCGTTTTTCGTAGTTAAGGTAGTTATAAGATGGATCATACAAAAAAGCGCTAGGACCAGGACGAGTTTCTTGCCGGTTCTTTTCGAGCTTGGGTTAGGAGGAATTGGCACCTAAATTCACCTAGTTTGTAAGACGTTTCAAAGTGGTCTTTGTGATTGTATTGAATAAAGTATCTTTTGACTTGACTCATTCTCGAATAAGACTATTGATGGAAGAGCTTTACAAGTTTATTTTCTAGGTAAAATATACAATTTCAAACTAATGTCATTGCAGCCGGTACCGTAGGTGTTATAAAGTATTTTTATACTGATTATATTACTGTAGAATTACACTCGTATAATAATTTTTTTATGATCGTACTTGCAGTTGATACTGAAGTTTGATGAATCAGTAAAATATTACAATAAAAAACCCTGAAAATATCAGAAAAGCTGAGCTTTTTGTTCCGCGCATAATTTTGGTGTGGTCATTTATGAAATTAGTATAATTGGTACAATTATCCCAAATAAGCGAATTAAAATTTTTTCACACGCAATTTTAAGTCCGCTTTTACATGTAACCTTCAAGGTTACTGTAGAGTCAGTAAATATTATCTTCACGCAAAAGGACGCGAATCGTTATATCTTACAATTAAGCTCGCGTACAACCAAATAAATAAATTACAAACAAGTACTAAATAAATTATTGAGATAGCCCACAAAAGTGTGGAATCATTTATAACTGTTCACATCCAATCCATAAAACAGCACAGCAATCCAAAATGAGAAGGTCACCACATATAACAGTACCAATTAAGGGCGACTCAATAAATTAAACTAAAATAAAACGTGGAGTAAACGACTCAAAAACGTCGCAAAAAAACATGGTCCGATAACCGAGCCACACCAAAAAAGTAAGCAGTATCATTAAGCACACAAAATATGTTTTCCATTTACACAGACGCTTCAAGGCGGTTATAATTTTGTATACGCTGAGTGTTTACTCAGTAAGAAGTGCTTTGGATCCGTAACACCTGCCGCGTTTTCCCACGGATACGTTCGGGCATGTTCGGTTACACTCGGGCGCGGTCGGGTGCTATGGCGTTTACATGCAAAGTGCTAGTAATAGTAGGCATGCGTTGGTGCACGCTTATCTCGCTCGTCACGCGTCAGATTTAGTGTGGCACGACCCTAAGTTTTTTAATGCGTTCAGCATCGACGGAATTTCAATTTTGTTAATAAGTATTTTTTATTCGATTGTGGCTGTTATTAAATACAGTAATGGTATGCTGTTGTGGTAATATTACAATACTTATTTTTTAACCGACTTTATCAAAAAGGAGGAGGTTCTCAATTCGTCGGAATCTTTTTTTTATTTTTTTTTATTTATGTTCACCGATTACTCGACCACGGCTGAACCGATTTAAAAAAATATTTTTGTATACATAATTACAAAAATATTTTTATACATAATATAATTGTATACATCGATGATGTTTTCATGTACTTTCATACCTCGCTGTCTCATTGGAGCGTTGCGTTTATTTGGCCTACCCGTATTATATATATACAAAATACATCTTATTTCCACTAAAAATGTATTATGGGCTCAAATTTCATTCAATGAAGTCGGTTTCTTTTTAGTTTTAAAACGTAATTATATTGAATATTATTGTAACATAGGGTTTATATATAAATATGTGTATATCTTAATATTTTTATAGTGATTACTAGGTACGTACTTTAACTACCAATAGTTAATAGAAATAAATAAATACTGGACTTTACACACATCACCACATGACTGATATGGAATCCTCATAACTCATATAATACTAACTTATATATTTTTTTACAGATCATACAAACATTTGTCCCGCGGCGGGAATCGAACCCGCTACCTTATCAGATGGGCCTTCATTCACTGCGCTACAGAAATCGACAATTGCAATTGATGTAAATTACAGAAAATCTGTTCGATATTTTAATAAATCAGTAAAAAAATATATTAGTGGACTATTTCAGACAGCACCATCTAGCCCCAAACTATGCGAAAGTAACTCTGTCTTTCTGTTTTTTACGTTTTCCCGCCTAAACCGCTGAACCGATTTCGATGAATTTTGGTATAGAGATAGATGGGACCTTGGAGAAGGACACTGGTTCTTTATTATGTAGTTATCGTGCGAAGCCGCGGACAGCAGCTAGTACTAATATAGTTGCAAATACATATGATACTTAATATAACCCAGACACAGAACACACATGTGTCACACAAATCTGGGCTGAATTCAAAATTATAAGTGCTGTTTTCGTATATTTCTCTACGTTTCTAGTATCGATGTACTTAAAACATGCAATACACGATAGTATTGCCATTATACCAGTTTCATAAAAAACAAAACAATAATTTACCGATATTAACAGGACCGCAGGGTACGCGCCTTAAATGGCGATGCGAGCGTAAAAGCGATATTTTCAAAGCCTCCGTTATAATGGGCCAGTAAAAACTACGCCACGAATAAAAATAGGCGTATTGTAAGGGTCAAGACACACTATTAATATATCGTATCGAACATAATCGACTTATAATGAAACTTCTTCTTCTTCGTCATATGGCATCGTCTATGAAAATTCGTAGATCATTTGTATATTCTAAACGTCATCGCAAAAAATACACCTAAAATTATATTGTCTACAAAGAAGCAAAGAAAGTCACAATTTATTAATTAATAATAATAATAATTTTATTTTGCGCCACATAAAGTTAAACATAGGTTACAAAATAATAATTATTAAGCGACAGCAAAAATGGACTCAGCAATATTTCACAGTGGCGTATCGTATACGCCATTACGTATAATTAACTTTCTTTACCTGATAAAACATAAAAAAAAACACGAGAAAAACTAATTAATAATAAACGAATCAAGAACATGAATCTTTTTGGACTGAGTGACGATGAGTTTTCAAATTCATTAAATATAAAAAAATACGGAAAAAAACATGTGTCATTTTTAGTGCCAAAATCACTTAATGGTATTTTTTTATACCAGTTTCTCAATTTTCAAATTATGAAAAAAAGTATGTCTCATTTTATTGGTTTGGAAATATCTATAGATCGTTTTAAACGTTTAAATCGTTTTAATCGTTTTAATTCAAAATTATCCAGTACATTTCTGTAAATTTATATTTTATTTAAAAAATATAAGTGATCTCTACGAAAATTACAATAATGTTATCAAAGGTATCCAAAATTTGTCTATATAAGGCATTAATTGGCGACCGCTGCTTAATATTATTTTTATTTGCACCAGTGCAAAGCCGGAAATCAAAATATCAGAATTTCATCTCATGACATATTTTGTCAGTTTTCTTGATTTAATAACCTAACTGCTGAATCGATTTTTATGAAATTTATATGGGCGCAATCGGGAAGTATATCCTTTATCAAATCCTATATCAATTAGGAAAATATATAGCACTAAAATTTAAATACTTATTTTCCAATATGGTGTTTGTGATGTTGTAAAGTGAGGTTCGTCCTTTATATTTGCGCGATGAAGATTAAAACAGTTAATTGTCGTTGATCCATACTAGTTAGCGGGTTTGTAGTAAATAAAAAAAAACAATAACCGTTATAAAACCGGTGTGGTGCATGACAGAATATAGTACACGCACAATAATAACATCGATATCGAGTGCCATAGTGTTTCGAACCCAGACAATTTTTTTTAAACCTGAACTTATTGATTGTTTTATTATATACTGCTCTCAGTTATTAATAATTAAGTCACTCTTTATGTAAAAGTAAAGGGGAACATGATGCGCTTCTGTAACAAGCTTCCTGAAAATGTTACTTATAATATACATGGCTATATTATTGATAAGAATACATGGACTCATGTCGATCTGCCCTCAGACAGTTAACCGACACACTTGTAATGTATAAACTCTCTTGTATTATTATTTCGTAGTTAAGGTAGTTATGAGATGGATCATGTAATAAGCGCTAGGACCAAGACACGTTTCTTGCCAGTTCTTCTCGGGCTTGGGTTAGGATGAATTGGCACCTAAATTCACTTTGACTTTGACTTTGACTTGGGTAGTTAATAAGGCTGCATGGTCTCATGTTGCTTTGCCCTCTGACAGTTAACTGACAGATTTGCAATGTAAAGCGCTTTTTTGTATGATCCTTCTTATAACTAGTATAAGAAGGGTCATACAAACAAGCGCTAGGACCAGGACGAGTTTCTTGTCAATTCTTCTCGGGTTGGAGTTAAAAGGAATTGGCACCTTCACTTAATGTATAAGACGTTTCAAAGTGATTGTGATTGTATAAAAAAACTAGAGGTTGCGTGGTGCGCGAGCTGCATGCAGCTCGCGGGTTTAACCCCTAAAAAATCCTACAAACCCCTACAACCCCTAAAAATCCCTACAACCCCTAAAAACCCCTACAATCCCTAAAAACCCCTACAAACCCCTACAAACCCTAAAAACCCCTACAACCCCTAAAAACCCCTACAAACACCTACAACCCCTAAAAATCCCTACAGCCCCTTAAAACCCCTACAACCCCTAAAAATCCCTACATCCCCTGAAAACCCCTACAACCCCTAAAAAATCCTACAAATCCCTACAACCCCTACAACCCCTAAAAACCCCTACAAACCCCTACAACCCCTAAAAACCCCTACAACCCCTAAAAAATCCTAAAAACCCCCACAACCCCTAAAAACCCCTACAACCCCTAAAAATCCCTACAACCCCTAAAAACCCCTACAACACCTAAAAACCCCTACAAACCCCTACAACCCCTACAAACCCCTACAACCCCTACAACCCCTAAAAACCCCTACAACCCCTAAAAATCCCTACAACCCCTAAAAACCCCTACAAACCCCTACAACCCCTAAAAACCCCTACAAACCCCTACAACCCCTAAAAACCCCTAAAAACCCCTACAACCCCTAAAAACCCCTACAACCCCTACAAATCCCTACAACCCCTAAAAAACCCCTACAACCCCTAAAAACCCCTACAACTCCTAAAAATTCCTACAACCCCTAAAAAACCCCTACAACCCCTAAAAATCCCTACAACCCCTAAAAACCTCTACAAACCCCTACAACCCCTAATAAATCCTACAAACCCCTACAACCCCTAAAAACCCCTACTACCCCTAAAAATCCCTACAACCCCTAAAAACCCCTACAACCCTCAAAACTCCCTACAACCCCTAAAAACCCCTACAAACCCCTACAACCCCTAAAAACCCCTACAACCCCTAAAAACCCCTACAACCCCTACAACCCCCTACAAACCCCTACAACCCCTACAAACCCCTACAACCCCTAAAAACCCCTACAACCCCTAAAAACCCCTACAAACACCTACAACCCCTAAAAACCCCTACAACCCCTAAAAACCCCTACAAACCCCTACAACCCCTAAAAACCCCTACAAACCCCTACAACCCCTAAAAACCCCTAAAAACCCCTACAACACCTAAAAACCCCTACAACCCCTACAAATCCCTACAACCCCTAAAAAACCCCTACAACCCCTAAAAAATCCTACAAACCCCTACAACCCCTAAAAACCCCTACAACCCCTAAAAATCCCTACAACCCCTAACAACCCCTACAACCCCTAATAAATCCTACAAACCCCTACAACCCCTAAAAACCCCTACTACCCCTAAAAATCCCTACAACCCCTAAAAACCCCTACAACTCTCAAAAATCCCTACAACCCCTAAAAACCCCTACAAACCCCTACAACCCCTAAAAACCCTTACAACCCCTAAAAACCCCTACAAACACCTACAACCCCTAAAAATCCCTACAACCTCTAAAAACCCCTACAACCCCTAAAAATCCCTACAACCCCTGAAAACCCCTACAACCCCTAAAAAATCCTACAAATCCCTACAACCCCTACAACCCCTAAAAACCCCTACAAACCCCTAAAAACCCCTACAACCCCTAAAAAATCCTAGAAACCCCTACAACCCCTAAAAACCCCTACAACCCCTAAAAATCCCTACAACCCCTAAAAACCCCTTCAACCCCTTAAAACCCCTACAACCCCTAAAAACCCCTTCAACCCCTAAAAACCCCTACAACCCCTAAAAATCCCTACAACCCCTAAAAACCCCTACAACCCTCAAAAATCCCTACAACCCCTAAAAACCCCTACAAACCCCTACAACCCCTTAAAACCCCTACAACCCCTAAAAACCCCTACAACCCCTAAAAACCCCTACAACCCCTACAAACCCCTACAACCCCTACAACCCCTAAAAACCCCTACAACCCCTAAAAATCCCTACAACCCCTAAAAACCCCTACAACCCCTAAAAACCCCTACAAACCCCTACAACCCCTAAAAACCCCTACAAACCCCTAAAAACCCCTAAAAACCCCTACAACCCCTAAAAACCCCTACAACCCCTACAAATCCCTACAACCCCTAAAAAACCCCTACAACCCCAAAAAAATCCTACAAACCCCTACAACCCCTAAAAACCCCTACAACCCCTAAAAATCCCTACAACCCCTAAAAATCCCTTCAACCCCTAAAAACCCCTACAACCCCTAATAAATCCTACAAACCCCTACAACCCCTAAAAACCCCTACTACCCCTAAAAATCCCTACTACCCCTAAAAATCCCTACAACCCCTAAAAACCCCTACAACCCTCAAAAATCCCTACAACCCCTAAAAACCCCTACAAACCCCTACAACCCCTAAAAACCCCTACAACCCCTAAAAACCCCTACAAACACCTACAACCCCTAAAAATCCCTACAACCCCTAAAAACCCCTACGACCCCTACAACCCCTGAAAACCCCTACAACCCCTAAAAAACCCTACAAATCCCTACAATCCCTACAACCCCTAAAAACCCCTACAAACCCCTACAACCCCTAAAAACCCCTAAAACCCCTAAAAAATCCTACAAACCCCTACAACCCCTAAAAACCCCTACAACCCCTAAAAATCCCTACAACCCCTAAAAACCCCTTCAACCCCTAAAAACCTCTACAACCCCTAAAAACCCCTTCAACCCCTAAAAACCCCTACAACCCCTAAAAACTCCTAAAAACCCCTACAACCCTTTAAAACCCCTACAACCCCTAAAAAATCCTACAAACCCCTACAAACCCCTACAACCCCTTTAAACCCCTAATAACCCCTACAAACCCTTAACCCCTACAAACCCTAAAAACCCCTATGGGGGAATGGGGGGAGGGTGCAGTTTATAAAACCTTTGTACATTTTGAAGTACCATTTACAAATGCTTATACAAATCCTAAAAAAAAACACTAAAATTCCTTACAACCCAAGGTCAAGTTTGCTATATCTATCTAGCACCGTTTAGAAGTTATAAAGGTTTAAAGTTTTTTATTTCTGAATCGGATAATGAAGAGGGTCTTGAGCAACATTTGTTCGAGCACGATCCCTCTCAGACTTGTAGTTTCCGAGATAATGAGAGAGGGGGGAAAAGGGGGCAAGGACGGGGGTGGGAAAAACATATTTTTTCAACTCTACGAAGCATCCTCCATACGATCCTACCAAAACGATTCCACAAAAATTTGAATTCCAACATGATGCCTTCTTGCTATACCTAAAAAGGGCATTTGTATGGGAGTGCACTTTTTTGTATGGGACAATATTTTTTTGTATAGCGGCCATCTTTTTTTTTATCGATTCGGATATTGAAAAGGGTCTTGAGCAACATTAGTTGGAGCAACAACTCTTTCCGACTTGTAGTTTCCGAGATATTGTGGGGGGGTCAAAGGACGGCAAAGAGGGGAGGTCACACCACTTTTTTCAACTCTTCAGAGTATTCTCTATACAATCCTACTAAAATTTAAATTCCAACATGACGCCTTCTGGGTACACCTTATAAGGGGGGGAGTAAAATGGGGTGTGGGGGGGTTTAAATCGGTTCTTAATCCTTCAAACATCCTCTAAACGATCCTACTAAAATTGCAATTCCAACATGACGCCTTCTGGGTATACCTTAAAAGAGGGGGTGAAAAATGGGGAAGGGTGCAGTTTAAAAAAACTTTTGTATATAATGATGCACCATCTACACAAATCTTCAAAAAAAAATACCCCGTCGGGAAGAATCCGATGTCGATTCGTGGGGGGGTTAGTTGGGGGGAAAGGGGCATTTTGGGATTTTTCCCCCACTCACTGGAACCCCCTCTATAGCTTTCCTATAGCATGAAAAAAAACACATCTCCCCTCCACCATCTAGGAGAACAATTATGTCAATAAGTCAGTGGTAATAATAATAAGATTTTGTATGGGAGTGCACTTTTTTGTATGGGACAATATTTTTGTCGTATGGCGGCCATCTTTTTTTTACGGATTCGGATATTGAAAAGGGTCTTGAGCAACATTAGTTGAAGTACCAACCCTCTCCGACTTGTAGTTTCCGAGATAATGCGAGGGGGGGGGGGTCAAAACGGGGGTCAAGGAGGGGGGTAACACAACTTTTTTTAACTCTTTGAAGCATCCTCTATACGATCCCACTAAAATTTCAATTCCAACATGACGCCTTCTGGGTATACCTAAAAAGATGGGGGGGGGGGGTGAATGGGGGGAGGGTGCAGTTTAAAAATTGTTGTACATTTTGCAGCACCATAAACAAATCCTTAAAAAAAAACACTAACAACTCAAGGTCAAGTTTGCTGTCTATCTAGCACCGTTTAGAAGTTATAAGGGTTTAAAGTTTTTGATTTCTGAATCGGATAATTAAGAGGGTCTTGAGCAACATTTGTTCGAGCACCATCCCTCTCCGACTTGTAGTTTCCGAGATAATGTGGGGGGGTCAAAAAGGGGGCCAAAGAGGGGATGTCACACAACTTTTTTCAACTCTTCCGAGCATCCTCTATACGATCCCCCTAAAATTTCAATTCCAACATGACGCCTTCTGGGTATACCTTTAAGGGGGGGGAGAAAAATGGGGGAAGGGGGTAAGTTTTAAAATTGATCCTTAATCCTTGGAGCATCCTCTATACGATCCCATTAAAATTTCAATTCCAACCTGAGGCCTTCTGGGTATACCTTGAAGGGGGGTGAGAAAAATGGGGGGAGAGGGGGGCGTTTTAAAATCGTTTTTGAATCCTTAGAGCATCCTCTATACGATCCCAGTAAAATTTTAATTCTAACATGACGCCTTTTGGGTATACCTTAAAGGGGGGGTAAAAAATGGGGGAAATGGGGGGTTTACAATTTTTTTTGTATTTCTTAAAGCATCATCTATACAAATCCTTAAAACAAAACACTAAAATTCCTTACAACCCAAGGTCAAGTTTGCTATGTCCATCTAGCACCGTTTAGAAGTTATGAGGCTTTAAAGTTTTTTTTTTCTGAATCGGATAAAGAAGAGGGTCTTGAGCAACATTAGTTTGAGCACCAACCCTCTCCGACTTGTAGTTTCCGAGATAATGTGGGGGGGTCAAAAAGGGGGGCAAAGAGGGATGGTCACACTACTTTTTTCAACTCTTCCGAGCATCCTCTATACGATCCCACTAAAATTTAAATTCCAACTTGACGCCTTCTGGGTATTCCTTGAAGGGGGGGGTGAGAAAAATGGTGGGAGAGGGGGGAGTTTTAAAATCGTTTCGGAATCCTTGGAGCATCCTTTATACGATCCCAATAAAATTTCAATTCCAACATGATGCCTTTTGGGTATACCTTAAAGGGGGGGTAAAAAATGGGGGAAATGGGGGTTTAAATTTTTTTTTTGTATTTCTTAAAGCACCATCTATACAAGTCCCTAAAAAAAACACTAAAATTCCTTACAACCCAAGGTCAAGTTTGCTATGTCTATCTAGCACCGTTTAGAAGTTTGAGGCTCTAAAGTTTTTTTTTTCTGAATCGGATAAAGAAGAGGGTCTTGAGCAACATTTGTTCCAGCACCATCCCTCTCAGACTTTTAGTTTCCGAGATAATGAGAGAGGGGGGAAAAGGGGGCAAGGACGGGGGTGGGTAAAACATATTTTTTCAACTCACGAAGCATCCTCTATACGATTCTACCAAAACGATTCCACTAAAATTTCAATTCCTATTCAATTCATGATGCCTTCTGGGTATACCTAAAAAGGGGGGGGGGGAGAAATGGGGGGAGGGGGGAGTTTAAAATAACTTTTGTATGTCTTGAAGCACCATATACAGATCCTTATACAAATTCTCAAAAAAAAACACTAAAATTCCTTGCAACCCAAGGTCAAGTATGCTATCTAGCACCGTTTAGAAGTTATGAGGCTTTAAAGTTTTTTTTTTCTGAATCGGATAATGAAGAGGGTCTTGAGCAACATTTGTTCGAACACCATCCCTCTGAGACTTGTAGTTTCCGAGATATTAAGAGAGTTTACAAAGAAGATGCAGGTGCTTTAAGATTTTGTATGGGAATGCACTTTTTTGTATGGGACAATATTTTTTTTGTATGGCGGCCATCTTTTTTTTTATGGATTCGGATATTTAAAAGGGTCTTGAGCAACATTAGTTGAAGCACCAACCCTCTACGACTTGTAGTTTCTGAGATAATGTGTGGGGGGGTCAGTTAGGGGGGGAAAAGGGGTACTTTAGGATTTTTCCCCCAGTCACCAAAACCCCCTCTACAGCATTCCATAAAAAAAAACACACCTCCCCATCCACCGTCTGGGAGAACAATGATGTCAGTGAGTCAATCAATCAGTGGTAATTAAGCTATATATAGTATAATATGGTTGAAATTGCATTTAATATGGTACAGATTTTCTGTCAAATCTATAGGATATCAAAGTCAAAAGATACCTTATTCAATACAATCACAAGGATCACTTTGAAACGTCTGACATACTAGGTGAATTTAGGTGCCAATTCCTAACCCAAGCCTGAGAAGAACTGGCAAGAAACTCGTCCTGGTCCTAGCGCTGTTTTGTATCCATCTTATAACTAGGTTTACTACGGAAAACTAATAAAATATTACAGTAGTTTATACATTTCAAATCTGTCAGTTACCTTTTTCAGGGTAGAGCAACATGAGCCGTACATTCTTATCAATAATATAGTAATTGTTACGCTTTCTTCAAAATACTACCCACTTGTCTGCGCAGGATTAGTACTTCGTGTAATTATAACTGTTTTTGCAGCGCACGCCAGAATAGATTTCAGATAACAGATTTTTTTCCTACTTACATAACACTTATCGTTATATTTTGGACAAATTACACAATATCTTTATAAATTATAGCCTTTGTGTTATTTTGATGTATAAGCTATATTATTGTAAAGTTTCATTAAAATCCATTCAGTAGTTTTTGCGTGAAAGAGTAACAAACATACATACAAACTTTCGCGTTTATAATTAAGTAAGGAAGTAAGGATAATGATAAGGATTATTTTCGCGAATCTGATTTTGGCTAATTGGCGGTATAGTACTAAATAAAGAAGAAACTCGTCCTCGTTCTAGCGCTTTTTTGCATGATCCATCTTATAACTACCTTAACAACGAAAAACTAATATATAGAGTATCGTACCCAGTCAATATTCGACCTTACTTATAAGCGCCTCTCAACTTGAACACTGCCTACTTTCTTCTTCTTCTCTTTGTTAATGGCCTGTGACGTACTAATGTCAATTCTGCCAATGTCAAGTGTTTATAGTTTATAGTCACTTTGTTTGTTAATAGTCTTAGTCGATGGTCAATTGTCAATTCTATGAATGGAATAATATATTCTAGGAATGGCGTCTAGAATTTTCTTGGGATTCCTCGTCGTTCAAATCACATTGCACCACAATACACAAATAATTCAATTATCCAGACCCGTCCTGTAGTCACAATTTATTCATCAAAATTCCGCCAAGATTACTGAATAAAACATGCAATAAAACGGGTAAAAAATATTAAATTAGCAGAGCTATGTTACTCCATGAAATGACAGACGAAGAATCTTAACACTGCCTAAACACTGATAAAGATTCACCCTGTCACTGCTAGTCACTATCTTATAATGAAGTCGATTAAAAAGATGCCACTAATTTAAGAAATGATTTACTTTTGACAGAAGTTGGGAGTCTTTTCGAACTAAGGTCGAAAAATTATTACTTGCAACTGCCCGTGGCTTTGCACGCATAGTACATACATAAAAAGAAGACTTTATCCGATCCTAAGTTCTGTTGATCCGATCGCTACCAAACTTCACAGGATAGGACCCGCTAGGCCAATCTGAAGATTTCCTAAAAATTTCTTTGAAATCGGTCCAGCCGTTTTGGAATCTATAGGGAACATACGCATCGCCTTTTATAGATATAGATTGTTGAGAATGGATAACAATACACCTTTTCGTGCAATTGGTATTTAGATTTATTTTTAATGCCGGACATTTCACACTGCCTCATCTGGCCCCAAAGTAAGCAGAGCTTGGTATTATGGGTACCTACCACATGACTGATTTATATACATTTTTATTTTTTAAAATAAATACATATTATATATAAAACCCAAGACTCGGACCAGAGACAAATACTTGCAGATCATACAAACATTTGTCCCGTGGCGGGAATCGAACCCGCAACGTTCTGCGTATAAGTCTTGGCCCACTGCACCGCAAAGGTGATTATAAAATAGATACACAGTGTTAATAATAAACTATTTTTCGGTTAGCATTTAGAAATATAATATCACAACGTCAATTATAAACCAATAATAGTTCATGCAAAAAGTGAGGGCGTCATATCGCGAGCGCTCCACCTGCTCGGTTCTCCCACGGTCGACACGAGAGCTTTTTTCTCGTTTTATTCAGCACTTCTTTGCATTTTAAACAACCACTTTCCTTCCAATTTCGTAATTTTCGAACCGTTCGAGAATGTTTGATATTTTTCTGTTATTTTTAAACGCTGATATCATAAGTTTTGCTGGCGTTTTTTAACTGACAAACTTGAAATGTATAAACTCTTTTGTGGTTTTCGTAGTTAAGGTAGTTATAAGATGGATCATGCAAAAAAGCGCTAGGACCAGGACGAGTTTCTTGCCAGTTCTTCTCGGGATTGGGTTATGATGTATTGGCATCTAAATTCACCTAGTATGTAAGACGTTTCAAAGTGATCCTTGTGATTGTATTAAATAAAGTATCTTTTGACTTTTACTTTGATATCGCATGGTACGGACTAGGCGAAAAAATTTTAGATTTTTCAGTTATGAACTTCCATCACGACTCTTTCTTTAGTGTAGACGGTTATCCATAACGTGACACGAATGAATTAATTAGATGAACGAATGAATCAGATGAATTGAATCATGTACCATAAAATGTTTATTTTTACAACTCGAAAAAATATAATATTAATTTCCTACCATTCCTTCAATTCATTAGTTATTTCTGCGTTTCATTTAATTGCTTCTAGTAATTCATTCATTTGTATTTGGTAATCAATAATATAATACGTTTTTCAATACTACTTGGAACATACCTACCTACTACGATAGAAACTTCGTTCCAACCGAGTATTCTACGATACTCACGCATTTTTTTAATTATTATTTTCTTATAATTCCTTTATATATGAACCGATTTGTTAAATTATTTTTTCATGTGAAAGGATTATACTTCTACCGCTTCAGTAAAATATTTCAGTAGTTCGGTTTTTCAATAAAAATAGCTGGAAAAAATATGTCATCCAAGTAAACGAAATTTGATATTTTAATGAAGTCGGTTTTGTTTTTAGATTTTAAAACGTAATTAGTTTAGGTCCGCGGCTTCGCACGCGTGGTATACTTTCGGTACACTCTCAATACGGTGTTTTTTTTTAATGTTTGTCAAAATACTTATTATTATTTTTTAAGTGAAATTATATGCTTGCTGATTGGTCCCATATAAATTACATCAAAACTGGTTCGGTAGTTTGGTTTTTAAATCAAAATAGCTGGAAAATATGTCATCCAAGTAAATGCAATGTCGTATTTTGCTTTCCTGTGACTTTCCAGTGGTGTTTACGAATTTCAAAAAATGATAAAGTTCTTAAAAGCTTAAAATAAAAAAAAAATAACAGATTTCAAAAAAGAAGGAGGTTTTTAATACGGTTGTATTTTTTTATGTTTAATCAAACTTCGGATATATGGTTTCAAGGGTCAACTTTTTCAGTTTGTACCTGATAGTGGCCTCAATTCCGTTGGCACCATCCTAACTAATTTTAGCTAAAATTAGAATACCAAGTTTCATTTGACACTCCTAGTGTCTAATGAAACTTGGTATTCTGCTGTTGCTAACTTATCCTAATTTAATTTTATCTAATTTAATTAAGCGTTCCTAATTTAGTTAGATGGTACCAACCGAATAGGTTTTACAAAAGCTATGACTAACTAAATATATTTTAGACAATTGCTAATTTTAGAAATGAACCAACCGACTTGCCAGTATATTGAAAAACTGTGCGACATTTTGTGATAAAAAATATTGCATTTGCAGGTGCACTATTGTTGTTTCCAAATATTCATGGGGTTTGTTTTGAGCTCCTTTGTGTCGAAGGTTTGAGGGTTTTATGGTAAGATTTGTCAGAAAAAAACTAGGGTAGTATCTACTTACTAAGGTTACTTACAATTATTTATAACTAGCTGCTCCCCGCGGCTTTGCACGCATGGTACCTACAAAAAAAAGTTGCCTATGTCCTTTTCCAAGTTCCCATCTATTTCTATACCAAAATTCATCAAAATCGGTTTAGCGGTTTAGGCGTGAAAACGTAACAAACAGACAGACAGAGTTACTTTTGTATTTATAATGCCTACTAGTAGGGATGTAGCTGTGGGCCAAAGCCCGTCAAAGACGCAGAAGGTTTCGGATTCAATTCCCGCCGTGGGACTAATGTATGTATGATCTGCAAGTATCCCTACTAATATTATAAATGCGAAAGAAACTCTGTCTGTCTGTCTGATTTTGATGAACTTTTGTATAGAGGTAGATGGGACCTTGGAGAAGGCAATAGGCTACTTTTTATATAAGTACTACGCGTGCAAAGCCGCGGGGAGGAGCTAGTAGTATATAAGTAGTATATCAGTCATGCGGTTCTCTGAACATAAGTTCTGCTTACTTTGGGGCTAGATGATGCTGTGTGAAAAGTAAGCAGAACTTGTGTTATGGGTACCACATGACTGGTATACTACCTACTTATATAATTTTTTTATGTAAATACATGCTTATTATACATAGAAACACTCAGACCCGCGACAAATACTTGCAGATATTACAAACATTTTTCTCGTGGCGGGAATCGATCCCGTAGACTGCGTCTCAGCAGGACCTTGGCCCATTGCGCCACAGAGGTCGTCTGTAGTATGTATGTTATATATATTTAAAAATATCTAAGTATTCTATCAGTCATCTGGTCGCCATAATACAAGCTATGCTTAGTTTGGGGATATATGGTGTCGTGTGCATTGTCCAACAATATAATAAAAATGTAGGTAAATATATTAAATAATATATAATATTCTATGAGTCATCTGGTCATTATAATAGAAGATTATGCTTAGTTTGGGACTAGATGGTGTTGTTTATCTACCAATATTTAATATAAAAAAAAGCTTTGATTCGATTATCTAAATATGTTTATTCAGTAAACTATTGTGCAAAGAGTCGGTATGTGCATATAACTTTCATACCTCTTTTCCACTCCAATACTAAAATATTTGTTATGAGCATTTATATTCACGTGCTTTTAATAATTAGCGGAAGCTCAAACATTATATCGTATTAGTTATATACTGTATACTGTATTATACTGTATTATTATACTGTATAAGTTTACGTAATGGCTTGATGAGCAACATCAAGCCATTACGGAAAGTTATACAGTTCTAATAAGAAACATACAAGACCGAACGTATTGCTTCAAGCTTTTCCAAACTTTATTTTTCAAGATTTTCATCATATTCAATTCCGGAAAAGCCATCACACCTAGGCCAGCCTCTGGCCGTGATTGGCGCTGGCTCAGCCAATCCCGACCAATAGAAACGATTGTTTCTGCCCATCGCCAATGGCGCACGCCTTCCTAATGTCTATTTTTGAATTTGGATTCAGAATCAATGACTTCTGAATTCAAACCATTATGTTATACCGAATAAAATCTATTTTTTTCGCTTTCAGCCAGCGCGAAATTATCGATTGAAACTTCGATAAACGTGTTGTACGGTAGGTATCAACTTACCATATTATTGTATAAATAATAATCGGTTATCGATCGACCTTATCGATTAAAAGCTACTAGGTACTGAATTAAAATGTAACGGAAATTGGCTTCAATTGCTGGTGACAGCCTTTCAAAGAGATAGTTCAATTGATATACAATATCTTATTATACTACCGACTTAGTGATTATAATAAGAATGAGTTGACAGTATAATTCCGATTAAGATAAGTATATAGAATAATTAATTTATACTGCAATTAAATTAGATAACTAAAGTGAATACTTAAATTATTGACCTTTTTCTTTAATATTTTTAAATTCGCATCCAATTTTCTGCAACAATAAGTCTTGATTTTGATAAAAATGATGCGTTAAATGAAGTATAGCGTGATCTAAAGGGATACCTCTTTTGAATTTGCATTCCCTGACATTTAATTTGAAATTGCTCTATTTTCTTAACTTGACAAGATTTGATAAATGTCTAGACTAGAGTGTATCCTTAGGCTTAACTTTAACAGCCAAACTCAGAGTCATTATTTGTTCCTTACGTTCCGTATATCGCTACTTAATATGCATTTGACAAATAAAATCAAAAGGAGTAACTATTAATGACTCTGAGTCTAGAACTTTACTAAACTAAAAAAATCAAGCAAGAGTGTAGGTATATTTTTTATTTTTGATATTTCGCTTCGATCAAGTTTATATTAAGCAAATGTGAATGCTGACGCCATCTCGTTCGGAAAGGCCGAACTAAAGTTTTAGTTTTCAAACCTACCACCGAATCTATGGCGCTTCTGTCGCTGCCCGAACCTCTACAGTTTCAGGATTATTTATTTACGGAGCCCGTATAATAACAACTTATGTAAAGTACTATGGTAGATTGCTTCAATGAGCTTTTTCAAAAATAAAAAATCACACACAGTATTTTTTCGTATTAGGTAAAGATGCACACACACATAAATACTTTGCGAAAGCCTTTCCACAGTTTTAATACTTATTACATAAAAAATATTACTGCAAAACAGCTAAATATAACGTTTTTTTAATTTTTTTTATTAAAGGACTCTTAAAGGAAATCAATTTAAAAAAAAAGTGTGAAAATTTACTTTTCAAATGTTAGTAAAAATTAAAACAGCGCCCTCTAGTATTTAATTTTGTTACTAAACTCTCGGCCCGTGCGCTAATACCGCCACGCACGAGCCAACCCAATATCGGTATCCTTGTCTGCCCTTAAAGATCTTATACTTCGACTCTTTCTCTCAGCAGCGTCGGCTTGTCGCGCGTCTCGCTCTTATCGCATCGATCATTGATCTTAGAAATTCGAATGCGGTAACTCAAGCGGCGCGCGCGCAGCCTTCGGCCTCCGCGCCCGTCCCGCTCACACGTGCGGCCTCAACTTGCAGTTGTCTCGTGTTTCTTTTATTGCCGTTTTATTATTTCTTGTAGATGATCACGCGATTGTGAGCTGTCGCTCGGCGCGCACACGTCATATCTTCCGTCGCTCTCTACCGCGAGGTTTGAAGCTGGTTTTGTGTCTCGTTCCAACCGGCGCATGTCGGAGTCGCTGCCGTGCGTCGATGTTTTGGGAAGTGCACCCGCCCGACGTTCCCACGGTTCACCTTCGGCCGACTTCCTTACGAAAAAAAACAAACAAGAGCACTTTGTTGAAGAAAATCGACGTCTGCCGGTCGCGCTGAATGATTAATACAATTATGATCGCGCACGGTGCTACCTACTCAACTCGGTAATAATAGCTCTTTATAAGGGACACGTGGTGGCCGGACTCGTTCGAAGGTTCATTTTTCGGTTAATGCAGAGGCAATTATGATACCGTTAGTTTGTAAATTAGATGTTTGTTTGGGATTGTGCTGACGTAGATGTGCTCTACGGTCGTAGAGGGTGTAGAGCTTTCGTAGCAATAACACATTTTGCTCTTATTAACATTAACTGCTATCTTTGGATAACAGTTACAGAAATGAGTCGGCTATATATTTGCACATAGGATAAACATTTGTGTGATGAACGTAAAGTTTGTTTTGTGTCTGGGCACAGAATATAAAGGTCTGTATGATTGGTATAAAATTAATATTATAAATTCGGAAGTTCCTCTTTTGCCAGTTTGTATGTTTGTTAGTTACCTTTTCATGGCTAATCGACTGAACGGATTTTGATGAATATTTGTAAGATAGAATAAGTTCTGGTGATGGACATGCTACTTTTTATGCAAGTACCACGCGTGCATACCCGTCGGCAGCAGCTTGTATACATAAACTATACTGGATTATGTATGTAGGTAATGCACGTTGTAAGTACAAGTAAATTCATTTTATGTTTGTTTTTGTAATTGTTCTATTGTTAACATCCTATTTTTTTTGTATTTTGAGTGGTGGACTGAATAAAAGTTTTTTTATTCCATTCTATATACTAAAAGGCTTAGGGTTATTAATTCAAAGTAAGCCTTTAAAGTGATCCTTGTATTGAATAAAGTGTCTTTTGACTTTGACTTTGACTAATAATCATCATCATCATCTTAGCCTTTATGAAGTCTACTGCTGGACATAGGCTTCCCCAATAGATTTCTATGAAGAACGATTTTGAGCTCTCTCCATCCACCGACTTCCTGCGATCTTTACAATGTCGTCAGTCCATCGGGTGGGGGTCGTCCTACGCTTCGTTTTCCTGTCCTTGGTCGCCATTCGAGAACTTTTATTCCCCAACGGTTATCAGTTCTGCGAGCTATATGGCCTGCCCATTGTCATTTCAACTTGCAAATTTTGAGTGCTATGTCGGCGACTTTGGTTCTTCTACGGATTTCCTCGTTGACTAATATAATAATACAATGCTTAATATTAAATGCATTAGAATTTCATTTGAATTCATTTGAGTTGAGCTATCTCTCTATATCTGGTCTCGGCTCTGTGGTGTTTCTATGTATAATATGTATTTACAAAAAAATGCATAAGTAGTATTTAGTGATGTGGTACCCATAACAAAACCTCTGCTTAATTTTAGGCCAGATGATGTCGTGTGAAATGTACAACATTATTTACTATTTATATTATCTAACTAATATTATACATGCGAAAGTAACTCTGTCTGTCTGTTTGTTACGTTTTCACGCCTAAACCGATGAACCGATTTTGATGAATTTTGGTATAGAGATATAGACATGTATGGGTCTTTGGAGAAGGAAATAGGCTACTTTTTATGTAGGTACCACGCGTGCGAAGCCCCGGGCAGCAGCTAGTTATCTTATATTGGTTTTTTGGTACCATTATATGATATTTTTTTGTTGTTCTGTGTTGTGTAGGTTATCCACCTTTATTTATTTATTTGTTTGTTATGTTAGCACAGAAACATTCAATACAATTATTGTTTATGAAGTGTACTTAACATAAACGACTGTGGTTCTGTAGTGTCGACATACTAGCATAAATTTCCTAAAATACAAACGACCTTATATAACTTCCAATAAAGTCCAAATAAGCATGATTATTAAATGACAGTTTCTAAATAGGTATGTCATAATTGAGATTTAGGTACCTATTCCTTTATTGAGTTGATTTTTCTAGTAGAGGCCGCAGTAGAGTCTACGTTTGGCATTACGTAAAGTAACATAGCACTTCTAAATTAATTATTTTTCTCGTGTTGTTGCATGTTTTATTCAGTAATCTTAGCGGAATTATAACCAATAAATTGTGATTTTAAAGCACAAATATATATAACTGAATTATTAGCTGTATAATATTGCAATGTGATTTTAACGACGAGGAATCCCGAGAAAGTTCTAGACGGCCATTCCGCGATGACGTTTAGAATTAGACTTAGAATTTAGACTGTCTAAATTGTCAACAAGACATATGCCATTGTAGGAAGAAAAGAATTAGAAAACATGATAAATAGATACCTATTTACATAAATACTAAAATGAGCTAAAGCATGTCAATTTAGTTATTTGAAGTGTGATTTCAAAATGTTACTCTAATTAAGACTTTAGTGGAAAGAAAATAAGATTGTTCGTATTTTACAGAATTATAGTTAATCTGGTAAAACTACATAATTAAGACTAATGTCAAAGTTTCATAATAAAGTACGTAAATAAAGATCGATTTTCACACAGTTATAAACTACTGTAAATCTATTCATAAAGCTGCAAAATAAACGTTTGAGCTTTACCTCATTTATTATAAAGTTCAATATGGATTGTACAGTAAGTAGGTCCTTCGTAACGTCGCATCGGCAGATGGCGAATCTTCCTTTTTATGCGGGACGCGTATTCAATCAAGCGGGAGTTACGCTAGCTTAGTATGGATACGACGTGTTTTATTAAAATTATAAAAAAAGTTATATGTAGAAACTGAACAATGTGAATCCACAGAATGTTTGGCTTGCCAGCTTAAGTAAATACATATGTATTTATACACTGAGATAGACCATTGTTTATTGGTCGGATGAAGTAAAAAGGGAATCAGACACCCCAAATTAGACAGAAGTAGCAGAAGATCGTGCCCAATTAAATGATCTGGAGGCCCTTGAAGGGTCCTTATTAATAGTAGATATAAATAAACAAATCTATACCTATAAAAAAGCTTAATCTGACTGACTGATTCATCATCGCCGAACCGAAACCGCTGAAGCTAGAAAGCTGAAATTTAAAAGGTAGCTTCCTTATACAACAAAACCACCCAGTAAGGCGGGATTTTTTGAAAACCAACCCTTAAGAGGGTGAAAAGGGGTGAAAACTAATGTATGAAACTTTTTAACGCGTGGTGCGATTTGCTTGAGACTTGATGAATAAATATTTTTTTCGAAAATACCTTACAAAGGGATAAATGGGGTGTCAAAGTTTGTAGGTGGGTGTGATTGGTTTGAAACTTATCAATAAAACTTGGCAAGGAGATAAAATGCATCCAGCGGGCCTAGCACGGCACGAGGAGAAATAGTCTTTCCACCTTTTTATCCACCTGTCAGTGGAAATACACCACCACCTGTCTACCACAGGTGGATAAAAACGGGGGAAAGACTATTTCTCCTCGTGCCGTGCTAGGCCCGCTGGGGAAGGATTAAAGCTACAATTCCTTTAAAATGAAAAATTCATATAAAAACACATCAAATTATATGTAGGTATTTGACACAACGCATTGCACTGCACAGTTACTGCAACTTTACAAAGTAAACTCCAATACGAGTCATGATGAGCTATCTAATTAAAACCGTGCTATATTATTAAATAAACAGACATTTTAACAATGTATAGTTAGTTCAACTGATCCATGCAGTTAAGTAAACATAGGCTATATCCACACTAATCGAATGATGTGCTGGCATGTGCTCAAGGAACAATATACTTGTGCTCGGCGAGATCCAGAGGGACGCGCGTTCCCACGGCTCCCTCACACGTGGCCGCCAAATAAATACCTACTGTTTTGCTTCTTTTAGACTTCTTATCGTGTTATTTCAGACAAGTGTGGTGAAAGGATTAAAGTAGAGCATTTTAAACCTTAGAGGCATCTTTCGTGCATTCGTGTTTTCCTTCACCGTTTACAGGCTGGTATAATAATACCGGACATTTCACAGAGCATCATCTGGCCCCAAAGTAAGCAGAGCTTATGTTATGGGTACCACATGACTGATATACTACTTAAATACGTTTTTTTTGTGAATAAATAAATCTTTTGGTGCACGATCAGATTAGATCTTAGGGTCGGAAAGCAAGGCCAGATTATAGAAATGTTAGTTCTGTACCAGACTAACGGAGGATTAGTGAAGTACTGGTTTACAAACGCCTAACGTGATGTACGCTGAGCCACAGATACCATAATACCATACTGGTAGCTGAGCTTAAATTTCCCAAATGCAAATCGCACAAAATTTTCCCAAACGGAAGAATATGTTTTAGTATAAATATTAACGGGTATTTATCGCGTTTATTTACCTATTTTTCCCGACGTTTCGACAGGTTTACACTCTGTTGTGGTCACGGGATGACTGCGGGGAAAATAGGTAAATAAACGCGATAAATACCCGTTAATATTTATAATGTGTTCTGATCGCGTAAGTTTAAAAAACGGAAGAATAAGCTGTTGCTTAGTTCAATTTTTAAATCTTAAACCTAAGAGCCTGTGTACTGTAGGACTTCTGTAGCACCATGAAACAAAACAGTGACCAGACTAGACAAAACCCCCATTTTGTTGGCGTTTACGCCAGCGGAAACATCACATTGTATGGAAATTACATTAGTTATTAGTGACTACTGCTACATTTTCATACAAGGGGTCTAGAAGAACACCTTAAGCTTAGTGATTGCGAACCGTGAACGCGAGCAGCAACTCACGGACCGCGGATCAAACTCACCCTGATGATTCTCTAGATGAATCAAAATAGTGTCGGTGCGTCCATCGACAAAATAATACGTTAACGTGGTAAAGGATAGTCTTTTGAAGAAAGCGTATTATAATAATGACTATATTATTGATAAGAATGTATGGCCTCCTATTGCTTTGCCCTCAGACATTTAATTGATAGATTTGAAATTTATAAAGTATTGTATCTTGTATTAGTTTTTCATAGTTAAGCTAGCTATAAGATGGATACAAAAAAGTGCTAGGACTAGGACGAGTTTCTTGCCAGTTCTTTTCGGGCTTGGGTTAGGAGGAATTTGCACCTAAATTCACCTTGTATGTAGACGTTTCAAAGTGATCCTTGTGATTGTATTGGATACAAATATTGTTGACTTTGACTTTGACTTGGACTTAATCAAAATGTACCTCACGCTAAGATTTGACGACCTCTGTGGTGTTGTGGGCCAAGGCCCGGCTGATACGCAGAAGGTAGCGGGTTCAATTCCCGCCGCGGGACATATATTTGTAAGATCTGCAAGTATTTTTCTCGGGTCTGGGTGTTTCTATGTATATTATGTAAGTTTTTACAAAAAAATATTTTTAGAAATAGTTATAACACAGGTTTTCCAAAGCGATGTTATACTTACTTAAAAAATATAACATAATAAATATATGAGTAGTACATCTGTAATGTGGTACCCATAACACAAGCTTTGCTTACTTTGGGGCCAGATGACGTTGTGTAAAATGTCCGGCATTATATATTTATTATATATTTTATTTATTTCCTTTGTACTACATAACGCTTTTGAGGAAAGATCTAATTGTATGGAAATTACAGCATCAATCACGTGGCTATGACTAGGTAGTGTCATCAGAATATGAACCTTATCTAGGCCCTGTTTACCCATCATATTCAAATGACACCTTTTATGGCATAGTTTACTCGGTGACCAGTTTACCCTAACTCATCTCTATACCTACAATATCACCGGGTGGTCTCATGATTAAAATTTCCTCATTTTAATTTACCTAAATCATCAAAGCACCTGTTGTAGCGATGATTGGTGTTTAGACATAATGAGGAAAAAAAATAGTGCTTATTAAAAATGAATCGAAAATTTTGGAATAAATAAGCGCGTGTAATGGCGTCTGAAGTCAGAAATAACAAGAATAAATAAATAATGCCGTATATTACACACAGCGTTATCTGCCCCAAAAGTAAGCAAAGCTTGTGTTATGGTAACCACATGACTACAGTTCCTATTTTTTTTAATATATACATATAGACTAGCTGTCCCGTTCAAGACTTCGTCGGCGCGTTTTAAAAAAAAAATCAAATCTAAGCCATTCTCGAATCCACTTGAACACACACAGAAAAAATCATCAAAATCTTTCCAGCCGTTTAGGATGAGTTTAATTACAAACACACTCACAGAAGATTTATATAATTATATATAAAGATAGAAGATAAGATATACTTTATTGCACACCATAAATACTTTTGACTAGTAGAAAAAACAATGTTTTTTAGTCGGTAGTACAATCGGCGGTCCTATCGCTATGTAGCAATATCTGCCAGATAACCTTGATATATATAGAAACCATCTTATACATACCATATTACCATACAATATATACATACATAGAAAATCACTCAGACCGTAGACATATTCAAACATTTGTCCCACAGCAGGAATCGAACCCGCAACCTTCTGCATCTCAGGCAGGCCTTCATTCACTGCGCCAAAGGGGTTGTCACTAAAACAACTAGTGGTCTAGTCCTAAACTAACTCAACGCAATCGAGCAAAAGAAATGAAAAGGCTTTCGTAAAATTTAGTAAAGCCTGCTTTAGCTTTCTATGATACATTTTTTTTAATTTTTATTTGCATATATTTTTTAACATTCTATTTTTAAAACATTTCCATTATTTCTATACTTGGGAACGCTGCCCTTAGGCAGTGATCTGGATCAGTTGAGCTATTTTTAGATCGTTTTAAATGGTCCTTAGATATTTTGATAAACACGAATTTTACTCACGTATTATTTTGTCGATGGAGGCACCGACACTGTTTCGATTTATCTAGAGAATCTTCATCAGGGTGAGTTTGATCCGCGGTCCGCTCTTTGCCGCTCGAGTTCACAGTTCGCACTAGTGTGCACTAGTCATCAAAATGGTCCTTAAATAGCTCAACTTTTTCACATGTATTTTATATTATTATCCAACTAAATTGTTTCATAACCAAAGTTGATTATTAACATGTAAATTACTTTATATTGCACATGTGCGAAGCCGAAGCGGGTCGCTTGTATCCTACTTCCTTACTTATCCTACTAATATTATGTGTTTGTTTGTTACGCTTTCACGTGAAAACTACTTAACCGATCTTTGTACTTTGTACACATATTCTTGGAGGTATTAGAAGTAACATAGGATACTTTTTAAGAAAAAAAAAAAATACGAAAGATATTTATATGGCAAAACAACGTTTGCCGTCACGGTCGGGTCAGCTAGTATAATATTATAAACGCGAAAGTTTGTATGTATGTTTGTCACTCTTTCACGCAAAAACTACAAAATGGATTTTAATGAAACTTTACAATAATATAGCTCATACTTCAGAATAACACAAAGGCTATAATTTAAAGATATTGTGTGAATTCTCCAAAATATAACGATAAGTGTCAAGTAAGTAGGAAAAAATGCGCAGACGGCACCAGCTAGTTATACAATTGAGCAGTTGAGCTATCTAAGGGCCGTTTTAAACGATCTATAGATAGCTCAACTGATCCAGATCACTGCCAGAGGACAGCGTTCACAAGAGCTGACTATCTGGCTCAGCGTATTAGCATTGCCATTTAAAGTGGCAGTGCATATGTATATATTTGTACATACTTGATTGGATATATTTATTTAATGAAATACACGCATCTACAAAGTTGGAACAGAGTAATAAATTAGTCTTACTGTAGTAAATCGCAATACGAAGGTGTACCAATGTGTATGTTTTCAGATACACTTACATCCGTTCAATACTGTGGGAAAAGCAGACAGGTGTTGTCATTTATCGCTACCAAACCATTATCGACCACTTAATTACACACTATTTACAACCTCTATGCTTTATCACTAAAGTTTTAGAGCTGAAAATCCCGTGGCAGTGGATGGAAGATAAGATCTTCGAATACACGCGTAAACTCGTCAAGCCAAATGAAAGGTTAAATGTTTTGAGGTATCAATATGCTCATAAAACTGCATTGAAATGAAAATAGCATTAATTTTACTGGCTTTGTTGATGTTATGACTATTATGAGGTAAAAGCCTCATAATATTTTGTTATAACTGTTGTTTTAGTTTGTTTAAATGTTCTTGTGTAACACAATATAACACACCTATTATCGCTGTAACGTATTTTTTACGGGTATTTGCATAACTACAGACATATTGACAGACAGACAGACGGACAAAAAAGCTCGTATAACACTCCTTTTTCCTATTGTGGCATAGGTTAGGAGGAATTGGCACCTAAATTCACCTAGTATGTAAGACGTTTCACAGTGATCCCCGTGATTGTATTGAATAAAAATATTTTTGATTTTGAAGTTAGTTAAATAAAAAAAATTCCTTTTGATAATGAATCAATTTGTTAGTTTATTTTTAGCAAGAAGCCATTTTATAATCTAGATTCGTTAAGTATCCAAAACCACTTCCCTTCTTCCTACGTTGATATCAGCCCAAAGCACTGCCGTTCACACCATATAACATTTCGGAAAGCCCTGCAAATGCTTGTATCCTCATTTTTGCGCATTAAAGGATCATGTTGAAAATGATACTTCGGGATCGGGATCTTGATTGCTGCGTTCATTTATAAGGATTCTCAGCACCTTTTATAATTAGTGGCTGTATGAGCTGCATACCTCGTGACCATTTTTCGAAATGACAGAAATATTACTTTTTTTACGTTTTCAACCCCCATATCTTCGCCATTTCTAAAAAAATCAAAAAACTGAATCGACAAAAAATAATTTATAGTTATAGAACCTGCTCACAAAATTTCACAAGAATCGGTTTAAAAATGCGACCTATAGAGGAGATCGTCCGGACAGTCACCGACCGGATAGACATATGAAAGCATTTTTGCCTAAGCTGAAACGGAGACAATAACCATAATTTTCATCCACAGCCTGACTATACTCACTACTGGATATAAGTTTCCTAAGTTTGTACCATTTACCGTGATACTGTGATACACTTGTCACGACCCGCGACTTTGATTATATCGTCCACCTATCTTGCAACTAACTGACTGACCTGACGACCAATAATACGAGTAACGGTAATAATTGCAATTTAGCCCTCCCATAAATAAATATTGGTGGATAATGCACACAACACCATCTAGCTCATAGCATGTATTATAGCAACTGATAGAATACTTATATATTACTAGCTGGTGCCCGCGACTTGGTCTGCGCAAGATTAGTACTTCGTGTAATTCTAACGGTTTATGCAGCGCACGCCAGAATATCTTGCAGATGGCAGATCTTATTCACTTGACTCTTATCGTTATATTTTGAACAATTCACACATTCTCTTTATAAATTATAGCCTATGTGTTATTCTGATGTATAAGATATATTATTGTAAAGTTTCATTAAAATCTATTTAGTAGTTTTTGCGTGAATGAGTAATAAACATACATACAAACTTTCGCGTTTATAATATAAGTAAGGATTTATTTGAGCATTTTGGAGTCGAGAGAGCCGAGACCCTGGTCCCGTGAGGAACAGGAACCCACCGCATTTTCTCTAAGAGCTGGCTCCTATTTGACTCAGCGTATTTTCAGAGCATTTCCATTCAACTTAGCAATGCTGCCAGTGTCTTAGGAACGCTGACCTCTGGCAGCGATCTGGATTAGTTGAGTTATCTATAGAGCGAAGCGGTCGTTAGATAGCTCAATACATATATTTATAATCTGAATCGGAATCTTTGCCATAGTCTGCCGAAAGTCATGAAAATGGCACAGATAGTTTTAGAAACTGCCAATTTCAACATATTGTAAAACTGTCAATAATGTTAATAATTGACAGTTTTTTTAAATGTGTAATAAAGTTTTATACCACACCTAATGAGAAACTTGCCCATTCCTTTTCCAAATATAACATAGAAAATACATCATTTCAGGCCTACTAAAATGAGGGACGGAAAAGTCTATGGAATTTCATTTCTAACGCGTATAGCGGGAGAGAAAAGTGTATGGAAATCCATTTCTAACGTGTTATTTTTTTTTTAATTTCTTCATAGATGAGCCGGTAGATATGGTTATTTTCTTAAATATAGGTCAAACGACAAAAAGTTTTTACCCCAAGTCTGCCAAATGAATTATTCCTCTTCCGGTTTCCGAACAATATTTTGAAAAAAGAACTTAAGTAATAAAGGCATGCCCGGGAATTTCTTCGAAATTTGAATTTGGGTTTCGTAATTTTATTAATTCTACCCAATGTCGTCGAGTGATAGTGAAGATTTTATTCCTCGTAGGTGTAGTATAAAGCACTATGTATCACTCGGGATACATAGTGCCTAGTTTAGCCTTAGTTTCTCGTCTAGGTGTACAATATACAACGCTCCAATTTGAACTTTGGGGCAAGCAATTTAATGTCTTTTGTGTTTTAATAAATTTTATCTAGTTTGTCGAAAATACAGAATCAGGGCCTCTCTTTTTACCACGTATGTAACTCTATCTCGTCTTACGCGGCACTGCTCTACGAATTTGCCCAACAAGGTGGGTACCATTGAACTTGTTACATAGTACTTAAAGTACACAGTACGCCTTCCTACCTATACTTACTTTAAATACAGATAAATAAAAAAATATCATATCTATATAGTACTCTTATATTTCGCGGTTGAGCATCCGTTGAAACAGGATTTTTAATTAGTTATTGCGCACTTACACGCAGTTAAACACGAAATAGCGACATCTTTTACAACGTTATTCATTTAATAAACTTTATTAAACAAGATCGCTTCGGATTCAAAGCAAACTGATCAGAATTTATGACTGCGATAAAACTCATTTTGCTTTAAACGATAACTTTTTCAATTAGCACAGGATATTTCGTGCTTCTCCGCGAACTCGTACAGGATCTTAATTTTTTTATTATGTAATCGATTTACCTTTTCAATCCAAACTCAGAAAAATTGTTTCAGTGAATTCTTACAGTGCAATTCATAGTCAGGGGATAAACAGTCTTCCAAAACCTGTCATTCAGCATTCATCCAGGGACTGGATATTGAATTACTTTTTAGTACATTACTGAATATTTCTACAATCTCCTAGGAAGCTGAACAGGCTTTCTTTATTATCTCTCATGACGTCATATTTACAAAAGAAGAGAAGAAGAAGGACATTTTTAAAGGACCTAGGTTTTTGGAGATTCTTTCAAATATTTTGAAAATTGGTTGGTCTGTCGAAAATATGGATTTATGGACAAGCAAAAGATTTAAATGAATTGAGAACCTACTAATGTCGTTGGAACACGATAATATCATAAAAATAAATAGACAAAGCTTTAATAATATATATACTGTTATGTCAGGTCAGTTGGTAGTAGCTCTGCCTTCTGCGGTTGTAGATTAAGGGTTCGATTCCCTCCCAGGATAAACATTGTGTGATGAACATATGTATTTGTTCTGTGTCTGGGTGTTATAATGTATCATAACATAAGTATGTATTTAAAAATATATAAGTCATTTGGTCACCATAATTCAAGCTATGCTCAGTTTGGAATTGTGCTATTGGTCTGTATCAACATGGGCCTACTGGGCCTATCTTTAACCATTGCTAATTTCACTTTGGGCTATCAGCTCCTGCCATCCACTTTAACAAAGACAGAATTCACAGAATTTTGATTTACAGAAACGTACAAAATAATATTAAATACATGTGAAACAGTTGAGATACCTAAAACCGGCATAAAACTATTTATAGATCGTTCAAATAATCCAGATCACTGCCAGGGGGCCGCTTCCCTAATAACATAAACCCGTTGCAATCATATTGTCGATTACCATTAGTCAAGGAAGGATATTCTAGACGGGATTAACGATTTAATTACGACTCAATTACGTTTCAACTCTGCAAATCAGATCAAATTATATCATTCATCCGTCATGCCATCCTGCAATCACGACAATTGCACTCGCCGATGGATTGTGCATTGAAATAAATGAAAGCTCGTAAAATAAGCTGTTATAAGATCGTTAAATTCAATAATACGCCGTTTAGCAAATCGTAAAACATCTAAGGATGTGATTTCTTCTTTGATGATCATTGAAGGGATACCTAAATCGTTTTCTGACAGTGCAAATGGATCCTTATAAATCACCTTGACCTACCAGTTAGTGATTTTAAAATATCCGATTTTAGTAGACACCTGTAAAAGCTATTACTGTAGCTTCAAGGGCAAACCAATGTCGATATATCAGATCGATAAGGTCGTTAAAATGTTTGTCGAATTCAGTCTTATTGACAATTGACAATAATTGACCTGTTGTTTTGTGGAAATTCTATGTATCGAATCGTCTGTTTGATGTATTGTATGTAACATTGATTGTCAAAAGTACTGTCAGTCGTTCCATTGTTTTAAAATGAGTCGAAACGATGCTAAGACTAAGGTATTGTACGATTATTGTCCCGATATTTAGTTTATCGATTTCAAGAGTAGGCCTCCAGTCGGTAATTACTGCCGGCGTTATATCGTCCGTATAAAATTATACCTTGTTACCTATTTTGAACTCAATTGAAAAGTCACGAAGGCCTCAGCAAAAGTTCGACCACCTACTTATATTAGACACGCACGGCATAATGATGTATAATTCTTAAAAAACGCCCACTTACGGCAATTTGTACTACCCATAGGCAGATTTGTACAAAAACGCAATCTCCTAGCATACGGGCATTCGCTACGGGCTGAGCGTTGCGCATCAAGGGGCTTAGACAAACGGCCATCCAAACTATAGCGGTAATACTTCATACGCATGTCATGAGTATTTTTTGTACCTATTCGTTAACTAGGTATTGTAAGAATGGCTTTGATTTTGACCTGTGCCTGTCGATGGCTAGTTTATCGAGATGTATTCAAAATTAACGTCTCAAGAAGAAGAGCGTATATATTTTCCTTTTTCTAAACGATGATCAGCATTTATTGCTAAACTTATTCGTAGAATATGTCAGTCTATGTACGTTAAATAAAAACATTTAACGGACGAAGACTGACAATGAGAAGGCTTCGAAGTCTTAATTATTTTCATTTTGTGTTTGGTACCGTTTTTGTTTATAGTAAAACCTCTCTGACTGTACTTTACCAGTATGGTACAGCAAGTTGAGGCAACAACGGAATCTGGAAAGTGAAATTGTACGCTCACGAACATAACATCGAAAAAACCTTTCGTATTGCTCTAACGCTTGGATAGACTCTTGTCTAAGAATGAAGGTCCATTACAATAAGTCACATGCAGATGTTTCTTGTGGAATATGGACCCCTGATAGGTTAGGTGTCACAGCGTCAATTTAAAGTACATTACGATGATAACTCAATTCTGGACGAAGGTTGTAAAGAGCTAGGCAGTTGAAGACCTCCTTCAGAAATACATGAGATAGAAATCGGTATTGTTTTATTACAGAAATGCTCAGAATCTATCTAAGCTATAGAATATCGTCCTCAAGACACTTGCGGCAATGCCAAGTTGAATGGCAATGCTAATAGATAATTAGATACATTTTCATGGGCAGTTAAAAATGTTCCTAATTACTTCAGTCATTTTTCTGAGAGTTCTTTTGCAATCTAACTAGCCAAACATGTCAAAAATAATTACATATTTAAAACTAGAAAGAAAACATTTATATAAATATATGAAATTTCGTTAACATGGATGACTTATTTTTTCCAGCTATTTAGATTTGAAACCACACTACTAATTGGATTTTAATGAACTTTCTATGGGACCAATCGAAAAGTATACCCTTTCATTTAAAAATAAATAAATAAAAAAACAAACAATCACTGATATATTCTTATTTTATCCATTGTCGTTTCTCCGATCCTCTAATTCAATCTTCGCATTGTTGATCGAATATCGATCTGTTCTCCTACAATCTACCCTGACTTAGATTTGTTAGCGGACTGATGAATCAAAATCCTTAGGACCTGTATGTTCTTCAGCAAAATAAATTAGTAATTATATTATGTATATGTTTAACATTTTATGAATTAAATTAGTAATTTATTATTATCGTGTTTGTATTTCTATTGTAATCTTGACCAATATAATGTTTGACAGAGTTCCTTTTTTTATTTATAACTAGTTTAAATGGTCTTTTTGCCATTCTAGTTCAATAAAATAAAAGTAGCAAAACGTGGAATGACAGAAGAAACAATATTTTTACTTATACAATAAAATCACAAGGACCATTTTGAATGGTTTTATTATAATATATACTAATGACTGAATCTAGGAGCCAGTTCCTCCAAAGTTCAGGAAAAGTTCCGTTTTTTTAGGTTGTGGTGGGTAAGGTACCATACGTATACTTTTATATACTTTTTGAAGTAATAACTTTTTATGGGAGGGTAAACCGCTTCGTTTCGTAACGCGTTACGGTGCCATTCTGTCTGGCTTCCTTTTATCTCACGCATACGGCAGCGGTAGGCAGGCTCCTCCTCTCTCACTCTAACCCACAGCGCTAGTTAGATTAGTTTATCACTTCTGTAGGGCGTCCCGAGACGCAAACATTTTTTTATTTTGTACTTAAAACATTTAACACATTTTATCAAAAAAATACAAATAATTTTTATTTGAGGTAATTTTCTTCTCATATATTCCAGTTACTAATTAAAGGAATAGGTTAACATAATAGTTAATACTTAAATATACCTTTTGTATTATGTGTAGATATGGCCAGTCTGTTCTATAAATTCTGAAGTCACCTGCGGCATTTGCGTAGACATGGAAATAGGCTTCATTAAGCTTGATTTAAATGTTAGTGCTGCCCATACGGCAATTTCGCTAATAAAGACATTACCAATGATGCGCATACGGCGCAGAGTAAAAAAGAGGGTAGTTCGCAAGACAGTTCAAAGAGAGATGACACGTATTGCTTTTTCTCGGTCCGGCAGAGTGTACGTTAAAGTAGCAGTAAAGACAGTAATAACAACGCACTACAATTACTGCGAATTGTATCCCATTAAAAATAACAAAAAAAAAAAACATTTACACAACTCTTTAACGTACATTCAATTAAACATTACAGATTAATTGCAGTACATTAAGAAATAAAATGTAAATCTATCGTTGCGTATTGTTTGTTTGTTTGTCTTCTGCTGATCTTTAAGTAAATAACGCTTATAGTAGATATATAAAAGTGTATTTGACAGCAGTGATCGCGCGATTTACACGTATTGCTATTTATCGCGAGTTACGTAATAAGAAAGCTGGTGTATAGCTGAACTGAGAATCTACGAAAGTTTTGTATAAATGTATACCAACTGCTTTTTAGAAGACTTGTTGTTAGAACTCATGGTGACTTCGTTAATTTTACGGTTGAGTCCATTTTGAGCCTTATATTTGTTCAAACCTCTTGATATGTATTATAATGGAAATAGCTAATATTTGCACTCTTTTGTATACGTTGTCACCATTAGCCATTGGCTAATACAAATAAAGTTTTGTAAACTTACGCGATCAGAACACATTGCCATTGGGATTGGGATGACATCCCGTGACCACGACAGAGTGTAAACCTGTCGAAACGTCGGGAAAAATAGGTAAATAAACGCGATAAATACCCGTAAATATTTATAACAATGGGCTCATACAAAGTAGGTACTTTGACATTTCATACCTACTAAATCTTACCACACGTACAAGAGGTTTCATACCTACTACTGGACCTTACTCGTTCGTACTATATGGGGACGCGGTGCGTTAAGCGGCCGGCTTTACAAATGGACGCTATAGCTTGCTTGTGATTACTGTGTGGATTTACAATACGACACGTTAATGCAAATAGAGTAGTTTCGATACGGGTCGTTACAGATTTCATCCCGCAGGGTATTTTACATTTTTGTATGATTGTAAAAGCTTAAATTAAAGCTGAGCTTTGTTATTTCTCGTAAGTACTGATAGGCTTATATCTCATAATAACATATTAACTAATATGGCGCTAACATCTGTTGTTAAAATTAGAATAAGGACAGACCAAACTTTAACGCTACAATAGCTAATTATGTGATTATGATGTACCAAGCCGGTAAATGACGTAGTGGCGTTGAGATGAGACAACCCTTGTCTACAACTTACAAATAATAATAATAAATAATCCCGGACATTTCACACAGCATCATCTGGCCCCAAAGTAAGCAGACCTTGTGTTATGGGTACCACATGAATGATATACTACTTATATCGTTTTTTTTGTAAATACATTCTTATTATACATAGAAACACCCAGACCTGAGACAAATACTTGCAGATCATACAAACATTTGTCCCGCGGCGGGAATCGAACGTCGTAACCTTCTGCGTCTCAGCTAGACCTTAACCCACTGCGCCACAGTGCTCGTCAATCTCCATACACATTTGCCACAAGCTCAAAAACAGTGAATATGGAACAGTTCTTCTGTCTAATTATTTTATATATTAAATTATTTTAATTTTAAAGTTTTATTGTAACTTTAATGTTTTTAAAAATTTTCGATATTCGTAAACACCACTAGAAAGTCATAAGAAAGCAAAATTTCGTTTACTTGGATAACATATATATTTTCCAGCAATTTTTATTTAAAAACCAAACTACCAAGCAGATTTTGATGAAATTTCTATGGGACCAATCGGAAAGTATATTCTTTCACATGAAAAAATAATTTTCGGTTCATAAACGACGAAGCTATGAGGTGACAAACGTTAAAAAAAAACAAATTGCGAACCTCCTCCTTTTTCTGAAGTCCGTTAAAAAATAGAAGAAATAGTTAAAAATAATGCATCAGTGAAAATGGTATGTTGACGTTGAAGATTGTAGAATTTTTGCCTCCAAGCAGTAATGTGCAAACACTACTGTGCTTAGGTTCGAAGGGCACTGGAGCAAGTGAAATTACTGGAAAAACAGACAAAATAACTTCATTATTTCACTTGTAACTATTTGTCCCTACCTTACATAATATATTTTTACAAAAAAATTAAAACTGGCTTCGTAACCAACACCTGTGATATCAAATAACCAATATAATTTCCAACTTTTATTGCGATACATGACATTTTTGTCATCGATGCTTTCTCGTCCGTCCGACCTTCATGGTCAAGGTCAAGCCCATAGTCTGATCTAATGACAAATGATTAATCTGTCGTCTGTAATCACTAATGCAATGCCTTAGTGCAATACATGAGCTGCGTCGTTGAAGAGTTCTGTAGGGTATCTTCAAAGTTCATTATCAAGACAGTTGACTACTGAAAAGTATACCATACTTCCATCCTTATGAAGATTTGCGAGTTTCAGATTTTTATCATGTTTTCCATCATCAGATCCTCACAAAACGTATATGGGACCTTTTCGGAGATAATCCCTACAAGATAAAAAATAATCTTAAAAATCGGCTTATAATTTACGGAGATATAGGGCTGTATGTTTATGTTTTTTACAATGCTGATACTAAATATACTACAGAATGTCTTTATATACAACGTTATCTAAGACAATAACATAGCTTATGAGATAAATATATAAATATTTGTGTAGACTTTTTTAAATTGTATAACACTGTAGTACATTATTTTGATCTATCTCGTAGGGTTCAGCCAGCGTTTGCAATGTAAGGGCAAAACATTTTTTATTTACGACATCACATTAGAAACCTCTAAAATTATCAGTGTTTCTCTACTATATTATGCATGTATTATACATATAAACCTTTCTCTTGAATTACTCTATCTATTAAAAAAAACCGCATCAAAATACGTTGCATAGTTTAAAAGATCTAAGCATACATAGGGACAGACAGACAGCGGGAGGCGACTTTGTTTTATACTGTGATACATACAAAAAAATACAGCCAAATTGAGAAACTCCGTTTTTTTATGAAAGCCGTTTAAAAAAGGGATAACACTATTTTAAACTCTGATTAACTTTTGACAGAGATAGAGAGACGTGTATAGTTAAGGCCTTGAGCCGGCAACGAGGGTGAGATACCTTTTGATATTGCAAGCGTCATACGGTAACCACTTACCATCAGCAAGCTTGCATGCTTCGCATGCTTGTGTGCTGGTTCAGCTGTATAAAAGAAATAAAACTCTTGAGCCTTGAATTCTTAAACCCGACAATAAGCCCTAGATTTAATGATGTTGGATGACGTTTTAAGTCAATAGGTGTGAGATTCACGTACTACTATTTTAAACCGATCTCGATAGCTTTTTGGAGTCTAGACCCGTATGGAACAGGAGCCCGCCGCGTTTTCTAAATTATTTCACGACATCTGGTAGAAACATTGCATGATCTAAGGGCTGGCTTCTATCTAGCCAAGCCAAGCATTGCCATTCAACGTGGCAATGTCGCCAGTGTCTTGGGCACGCTGGCCTCTGGCAGTGATCTGAATCAGTTGAGCTATATATAGATCGTTTTTAATGGTCCTTAGATAGCTCAACTGTTTCACATGTATTTTATATATTTGTTTCTGTTCATTTTTGTAATTATTCTTGTGAAGTAGGTAGGTAATCTAGGTAACTAGACCAGCAAATTATACATAGTATATTATCATAGAACAGAAACACATTATATACTAAGTTATCGTACAAAGTTCACGAAACATGTGCTGTTTGTTATGATTTCTAACGTCCAAAGTCTATTACTAATAGACGATGGAGGGTTTTTTTGTATACACTAATTTATAACATAATATTACATCACAAGAATACAATTATATTAAATTAAATGATAATTGATGACCTCGTCAGCACGGCGAGCGAGTGATCTGGAGAGCAAGCGCGTTTTTTGTCAACATTAGCTACTGCCCGTGGCTTCGCACGCGTGGTACGTATATGAAAATTCTTAACTCAGCTCACAAACTACATATACACCAAGTTTTATCCAAATCCATTCTGCCGTTACGGCGTTATTGAGCAATAAAAAAACATACAAATATCTAAACATAGACACAAATGAAATACCTTTCGGTATACCGTTAGGTATTTTTTTTCTCCTGATGCCTTTTAGTCTTTTAGCAGTGAGAGGAGTGGGTGGCACAAGCCTGTATCCATACTAATATTATAAATGCAAAAGTGTCTCTGTCTGCCTGTTTGTTACGTTTTCACGGCTATACGGCTGAACGGATCTTGATGAAATTTGGTAAGAAGATGTATTGCATTCGGGGGAAGATCATAGCCTTCTTTTTGTCTCAAAAACAACCTTGAAGGGGGTAAAATAGGGGATGAAAGTTTGATTGGGCAACTCATATTTTCTAAGTTAGGGATGCATATTTAGGCTTTTGGTAAGAAATAAAGAAATAGATGTTCCATAGATGCACAGACCGCATTCCTTACAAAAATAAAAATAAAGGTTCTAAGCATACGCGTACGAAGTCGCGGGTAACAGCTAGTTGTTTTTTTATAATTATTATATTAATACGTGAAGTAAAAACTTTGTACCCCTTTTTACGAAAATTGCGCGGATGGAGTATGAAATTTTGCACACTTATACTCGTAGTTTATAGAGAGAAGGAGTGCAGAATGTTAATCTTTTTTTTATTATGCATAAAAAATACACTAATTATTAATTAATTTTGGTCGAATTTCGACCAGTGGGCGACCACTAGTAATAATAAATATCGGTGGACAATACACATAACACCATCTAGCCCCAAACTAAGCATAGCTTGTATTATAATGACTGTCCGTGTTCTGTACTTGTCTTTATAAGTGTTCTGTGACACGGCCTACAAAGCAACTTGATACACACTTGAGATTGCCTTGAACTATGGTCGTTGACTTTATTTGCCGTCTAGTTACAAGTAGGTAAAGCAGACACCCGGTGCGTTGGTTTTGGTTAATCTGCGCTTACGGTCACTTAACCGGTTGGATTTTCTAACATACCTATCAAGTTTCACGTCCAGTTTTGGTGTGATGTCGCATATACCGTGAGAGGAATATCCTGTGAGGTTCGTACTATTTAAACTCGAATCTTTGATGTAAGTTTTACTAGATAATGCAGGCGTTGCGGAAATCCATTACAAAACATTAAATAGATGGACAAATATTTAGTACTATTCCGCCAATCTACACCCAAAGAGTTAGACACGATGCAGACGCATGCACCTCCCTCCCGCCCGCAATTGACTTGCCCTTTACTTGTGCTTGCCTTTTACTAACGCTTTGCATGGCTTTTCAATTGCGGGCGGGAGGGAGGTGCATGCGTCTGCATCGTGTCTAACTCTTTGGGAATAGATTGGCGGAATAGTACTAAATATTTGTCCATCTATTTAAGGTTTTGTAAGTTTTACTAGCAATCCTGACTTATCCTGATGCCTTATCAAAGTCTCATAACGCTCTAAATTAAAACTTGTTGACTGACGTACAAGCGTCCCATGACTCAGCACCATAAGATAGATAGATAGATTAGACTTTTTCTTTTTAAAACGTGTAGACCAAATCGGTAAATTATAAATAAACAAATCAAATGTCATAACAATAATAATAATAACACTAATACACAAACAATGGCTAATTAATGTTAAGCTGAACCAGCTGCCACATGAGCCTGATTATTACATAATTATCAGGATTAAGCATGAATGAAAACAATTATGATTTATAATCACAATCTACGAGGAATGCAAAATTGGCCGTTTATCATAATTATTTTACATCGAACGATCCGTTACGTATGTAAATAGATAAGATAATCAGTCACAACAATTTATTTTTTTAAATTAATATTTATCTTGCGATTGGTAATTTATTAATAAAAATAATTGACATAATTTTTACTGAAGGTTGCCGTTTTCTCATCTTCATCATCATCATTATTTCAGCCCGATTGCACCCACTGCTGGGTATAGGCCTCCTCTTTATTATGCCACTCTTTCCGGTCCCTAGCAAGTCTCATCCAGTGGTTCCCGACAACGCTGACTATATCGTTCGACCATCGCCGTTCTATAGTACAGGAAAATTTCAAATAAAAGATATTTCCCAATACCCGGAATTTTATTTTCAAATCCAGTAATTAAATTTTTCATTCATTTCATTTTCATCTCATTTTAATATTTTTCGTCGATATGAACACGTTAAAAACACGAGTAATTATAGAGCAAGAGTTCCGTCGTGGTAGTAGTGCGGTGCAAACGGCACGCAACATCAACCACGTATATGGAGGGAACACTACAAACGAAAGCAAAGCCGGAAAAATAATCGAACTTTTCGTACTGGCTTCTAAGCAGTAGTATAGAATTATCTACTGTTCATTTTTGGAGGGAACTGTTGTGGCAGTGCATAGCACGTGAAACTTCTGAATACTAATGAATAACACAAGACGACTTTAAGGGTCGGCAACAAGGAAATGCTTACCTAGGGGTGCCACCTAACCCTAGAAAGAGGCTATATTGACTGTATTATGACTAAATATGACTATATTATTGATAAGCTGCATGGCCTCATGTTGCTCTGCCCTCAGACAGTTAACCGACACATTTGAAATGTATAAACTATCTTGTGTTCGATTTTTGTAGTTAAGATAGTTATAAGATGGATCATACAAAAAGCGCTAGGACCAGGATGAGTTTCTTGCCAGTACCTACTTCTCGGGCTTGGATTAGGCGGAATTGGCACGTAAATTCACCTAGTATGTAAGACGTTTCAAAATGATCCTTGTGATTGTATTGAATAACATATATTTTGGCTTAGACTTAGACTTTATTTGATTAGAATCGAGAAACGATCGAGTAAAAGAAGTTACGCAGGCTGTAGTTTACAGAGTACAAAATAAAATTCACTGGTCAGACTGAATAAGCAATAAGTATCGAATTACAAGGTGAAAGCACGTCCATCTTAACACGTCAATGCTTCTTTGTGAATTTACTGCAGTGGATGCTTAAAATCAAAATTATTCATATATTAATACGTGAAGCAAAAACTTTGTACCCCTCTTTACGAAAATTGCGCGGAATTTCGCACACTTATAGTTTATACAGAGAAGGAGTGTAGAATGCAAATTTTTTTTTTTAATTATGCCTAAAAAATACATTAATAATTCGTTAATTATGGTTGAATTTCGACCAGTGGGCGACTACTAGTTTCAATGATGTCAATATTTAAGGGAGCTTAAACCGGGTTATTCCCAAACTACTCCATTCTTTTGTTCTAAAAAAAAGAATCCCATACATTCATTCTCAAACTACTCCAACAAATTATTTCCTATAAATTTTGTTTATAAATATATTACATTTAAGTTGCATTGCATTCTCAATGCAATGCATTCGAAATTATTCTCAAAGTACTCCAGTGATTGATCATCATAATTTCCAAACTACTCCACGGAAAACATCGAAATATTATTATTTTAATATTTTAGTTTCATTCTACTCCATGAAATGTTGAAGAGGTAAGCCACAATATTTATAATTATAAGCATTGTAAAATAATATTCATTAAAGTTTCCTTTACGCTGTATTAGTCGTTAACGTTTGTGATAAATGGAGTAAAAATCATTATTAAAAAAATAAGTGTATAAGAGATCATGCGCTTTGTCGCGCAGTGCCAAAGCGCTGCGCGACGATTCAACCAATTTGGTTGAATCGTGGCACAAGAGATTAAATAAGGTGTTATATAAAAAACCACGCCTGCTTAAGTTTTTACAAACTATGAAAGACGAACCTGTCCACTTTAAAAAATATCGTTGCACTCCTACTGTGAATAGAAGCTGACAGTCCATAAACATGGACCTTGAACTGGCTTTGATTAAGAACCAGTTTAGAGAAAAAGATGTATCAGTGCTACAAGCATTACAAAGCATCAGCAAATTATTTATTTTTTAATGTAGGTACTTAATTTACCTAATATAATTCGTGATATAATTGTGTGTGTTGATTATGTTCTTAGCTTCTCAGCTAAGATAAGATAAGGATAAAAATCCGCCTTTTTCTAACCTTGTCTCCAGAGGGTTAGAAAAATGCGGATTTTTATCTTTAAATATTCATAGCTATTTTGACTGTTAAATGATGTTTTTTTTTTGTTAGATAGGTCTTATATGTTTTTTGTTTCGCTATCATGTTAAACTAATTTCTTGTCGTTTTTATGTTTATAGGTATATAATTTTGTTTAATGCTTCTATTGAGCATAATCTTGACATTCCAAATTGGACTCTGGAATTTTTTCCTAGTAGTTTAAATTAGATAAAAAGACAATATAGGATGTCTCTAGCACTGACAAGTCAAACAATAATATGTTATAAAATTAGTCAATCAAACAGAATCACTAAAAACTGTAAATAAGTTTAAGTTTACACTAACTTGGTGCATCAAAATATTCAAGGAAATTGTAACAAAGAATTAGAATTATACTTGTACATGAACTCAAACAATATTGACATAATCTGCTTAACAGAACATTGGCTGAAAAGTCATGAGCTCATGTTCAACTTCAAGAATCACCAAGTTGGTACTTCTTTCTGCAGAGTACATTCTATAAGAGGTGGATCATTAATATTAATAAATAAACAAATAAAATTCAAAGAACGCAAAGACATTGTCGCCCACTCTGTAGAAAGACACATTGAGATAGCCTGCAAAGAGTTGGAGCGGTTCCTTGTTATAAGCACTTATAGCCCACCAACCGCCTCATTTGATATTTTTGAGAAAATTATGGAGGACATTTTGCAAAAGTCTTTTACAAAATCAAATAAAGAAATTATTGTATGGGGTGATTTTAATATAAGTTTGCTTGAGAAATATTCATTAAGTACCAGAATAACTAGTTTATTTAATTCATTTGGTCTTGAACCTATATTTATGGAGTCAACTAGAATAACTGCCACTTCGGCCAAATGCATAGATAATATCTTTACCAATGTAAACATAATAAGCAAAAATATAATTAGTAATATTCACTCTGACCATCTCGGTCAACTAGTTCAAATAGAGACTAAAATGAATAATAAAGATGTAAAAAACAAAAATTACTTATATACCAGTTACCACTGATCGTTTAAAGAAAGTAAGATTGAACCTGGATACCAACTTGCCTTTTTTGTTTTGTCATGATGATAATCCAAATGATTTATACAATACATTTTTCACTGAATTTAATAAAGTATTCAGTTCCATTTTCACATCCAAAACTATTGTGGTCTCTGGCAGTTCAACATTTTGTGAGTGGGCAACAACAGGTATTCATAAGAGTAGGCGTACCTTGTATGAATTGTACAGTGAAAAACGGTATAAATTTTGTGAAGAATTTAAAGAAAAAGTAAAAAAATACTCAAAAATCTTTAAGAATGTTTGTCGCTTTGCTAAATCTCAGTATTTAAGTTCAAAAATTAAAAACAGTCAAGATAAAATAAAAGCAGCTTGGAAAATAATTAATAGTGAGACTGGAAAATCCAAAACTCATAATAGTGTGATAAATTTAAATATTAACAATAATATAATTAAGCAAGATATATATTGTAGCAAAAGCATTTCAAACTTTTTTACTGATATTCCAGTCTCCACTACAAAGTTTTTAAACTCTTCTCATGTAATACTTAGCAGTATCATTGTTAATAGATAGTTTACCTGAATGTGTCACACAATTTTAATTTGAACATGTGGACAAAAACGATATTATCAAGGCATTCAAAATGATTAATGTAAAAAAGACCACTGATCTCTGGGGCGTTTCTGTCAGTCTTATAAAACCACTAATTGACATTATTGCACCAGATCTAGCTTTCATATTTAATCAATGTATTGACAGTGGAGTATTTCCTGATTTAATGAAACATAGCAAGATAATACCTCTTTTCAATTCAGGTAGTCATTTCGATCCTAGTAAATTTAGACCTATATCAGTACTTCCTACATTTAGTAAAATATTTGAAAAACTTATATTAAACCAATTACAACGGCATTTTAATACCAACAATTTACTAGACAGTAAACAATTCGGATTTACAAAGGGACGCTCAACGACTGATGCCAGTGTTGAGTTAATATCACGTATTTTGAATATGTACAAAAAAAACCTAAAAACAAAAAATACCTAAGGCATCGCGTGATTCCTTCCAGAGGAATCACGCGGAATCAAAAGCTTTAGATTGCGTTCACTATGAAACTCTAATCAGCAAACTACATCACTATGGTGTAAAGGGAGTTTCACTTAAGCTTCTCACATCCTACTTAAGTGACCGAACACAACGAATAGATGTAAATGGAAAGCGTTCTCCGGGGTCAATGGTAAGAAGAGTAGTGATCCTTGTAATGATCCTAACCTTTTTGTTTTTTTTTTTTGACGAGGAGAAATCTGCAAACAGATTTCCAATGCACTGAGGGGTGCAAATGGAATATGTGAGGTTGGCTGTCTAAAAAAACGACAGACGACTCACTAAAACTCCCCGGTGACCAACCTCATTGCATGTCAAGGGGCTCCGGGATCTCGATAGGAACGCACCGGTGCCCCTCTCGCAGAGTGCTGCGGCCGCAGCCCATCCCAGGAGTGGCAAGCCACCCCCGCACACCCACCCGGTGCTTACGGCAGAACACGTCACACATGTTAACTGCCGCCTTCCCCGAGCCCGCGAACAGACAGCCGGGAGCCCTCACTCCGACTACCCACGGACCCAGTGCGCCGCTCAGTCCCACAAGAATCTAAAAGAAACTGCGAATACCTCGCGGCGAGACGTCGGCAAAGGAGATCCCATCTCGTAAGCCTGCTGGGTGTAATAGCGACATTTACTCGCAGAATGCCGCCGCTGGTCAGAAGTAGGGGTAATGCGGGGTCCCCCGCCAACTTCACATACCAACACATACACGCCAAGCCCGTCCCCGCTTCAACCACTGCACCCTCATTGAAGAGAGCCCATCCCTTCCGCCACTCGGTCCCACTAAGGTCTGGCGACCCAGCGAATACCGAGCGGCCGAACGCTGGCCAGGAGGAAAATCCCCCTTAGCCTACCTGGGTGCATGCGACGACACCTCCTCGCAAAGTGCCGTCACCCCTCCCAAGGGCCAATGACTTCGGACGCCCTAAATCCTACCATCAAAGGCCCCCAAGATCACTCGGCCCACGGGTCTCCCCGACCCAGTGTGGGGGATCTCCGAGCGGCCGCAAGTCAGAAAACGACATTGCGAGTGCCCCTTCCCGACAAGCGACTGGGAAATGCACACCAAGCACGTCTCCGCTTCGTTGCTTTCGGACGTGGCCCGCACAACTCTGTCTTACAAGGCAGCGCGCCTTCCAAGACAGAGCTCTGCGAGCCATGGCCACAAGCCCTTCCCTGGACCAGCCCTTCCAGGGACACGTGGAGAGATCCTCCGTGTCGGGTTATTGGCCACCGTGCGATACTTCTTTAGCGAACTAAAGAAGTATCCGTAATATAGAGACGTTTCAAAGTGATCCTTGTGATTGTATTGAATAAATCATCTTTTGACTTTGACTTTGACTTTAAGTCTACTGACCATGCTGGTAGAGAAGCTTATAAACTTGCTCTCTCACATAATCTCACTCAGTTGGTAATCGAGGCTACCAGGGTACCAGACGTTGAAGGCCACACATCCAATTGCTTAGACCTGTTGCTGACTAACGAACCGGATCGCCATTCAGTATCGGTGTTGCCTCCTTTTGGCACTTCTGATCACTGTGTGGTTAAGTCTGTATCGTCATACTCGCCACCCGATCCCTCGCCTCGAGGATGTAGGCGACTGTGGCGTTACAAGTCAGCAGTCATCTTATCCTTGGCGGCAGACCTGCTTTTCTTCTTGTGACCCGTCAACATGCGCTGATGCCATTACAGAGGTGGTCTATAGATCAATGGAATATTTTATTCCATTCTCGGATGTCTCAACCTCCGGCAAAGCTCACTCGTCGTTTGGTCCTGCACGTGCCGCTGCAGAAGTGAAAACGTGCAGCTTACCTTGCCTGGGCTGAAGCTCGCAACAGCAAACCCCCGGATACACAAACTAAGAAGAAAGCCTTTAATCAAGCCGCCAAGTCCTGCAAGAAGGTGCTACGGAAGGCTCGCTTTAATCAAAACGGCCAAATGGGTGCCAAGCTTGCGACACATCCAGCTGGCAGCAAAGCATTCTGGTCCTTGGCCAAGTCGGTTGAAGCGAACTTCAGCCGCCCTTCTCTCCCTCCACTACTAAAACTAGATGGATCTCTAGCCCACACTGCAATAGAGAAAGCAAATCTCTTTGCTGCTCAATTTACAGAAGCTTCACGTTTAGACACCTCTAACCGAAACCCCACCTAGCCTTCTTCGATGCGAAGCTACAATACAGGAAATTCGCATCCATCAAAAAGAAGTGCTAAAAACGTTACGAAGCCTTGACGTGAACAAAACTAGTGGTCCGGACGGCATTTCGGCTGTAGTGTTAAAAACTTGTGCCCCTGAGTTGTCTCCCATACTCACAAGACATTTTGCCTATCTCTGAAAACTGGAATAGTCCCAAAATCCTGGAAGTTTGCTAATGTGCAACCAGTACCCAAAAAGGTAGTCGCGTTGACCCATTAAATTATCGCCCAATTTCGGTCACCTCCGAATGTAAATGTATGGAACGTGTCCTGAATACGAAACTCCTTACATACCTTGAAGACAACGACTTCCTCAGTGATCGACAATATGGTTTTCACCGAAAGCGAAAACCACTGGGGATCTTCTTGCGTATGTCACGCACATTTGGAGTGAGAGAGAACCATAGAGAAACATGGTGAAGCATTAGCTGTTTCACTTGACATCTCAAAGGCCTTTGACAGGGTCTGGCAGGCTAGCCTTATTGGTAAGCTTCCAGCTTACGGATTGCCAGTTCAGTTCTGCTCATGGCTTGCTGACTTCTTGAGGGAAAGATCCATTCAAGTGGTTGATGACGGATGCTCGTCTGATCGATTGGCAATTAATGCCGGGGTATCTCAAGGGTCAGTGCTCTCTGCCACACTGTTTTTACTGCACATTAACGATCTACTTATGCCCGCAATCATTGGGTATGCAGACGACAGTACAGTTGTGGAGAGATACTTTGCAAACGCACGAGCCAGTAAAACTGGGTCGATTCCAATCTGGTTAAATTCAACGCATCCAAAACGCAACCTTGTTTCTTTTCGGCGAAAAAAAGTGAGTTTCTCCAAGTCCCGGTTTTCAGAAATGTACCGGTAACTATAGAAGATCATCTCAAACTCTTGGGAGTTTCACTTACACGGACTCTCAATTTTGGCTCCTATATCGAGTCCAAGGCCAAAACTGCTGCCATGAAGCTTGGCATCCTCAACAAGGTGAGGCGATACTTCTTGGTGAGGTGAGCTTTCCACTTTATACAAAGCTCAAGTCTTGTCGGGTATGGAGTATTGCTGTCATCTATGGGATGGTTCAGCCAAACACCAGCTGGCTGCCTTGGACTCGATCGAGCGTAGAGCATTGAGGAAGATGGGTGAACAGCTTAACGCTGAGACTAAGTTCCAGAGTCTCGAGCACCGTCGTAAAGTTGCTTGCCTTTCGATCTTTTATAGGATACATTTCGGAGAATGTGCCCAGGAATTACATGATCTGATTCCACCATCTCCTTTTCACAACAGGACAAGCAGACGTACCGCTCAATACCATCCATATCTTGTCAACCTACCACCCTTACGAACAAAGCGCTTTGCTTCCAGATTTATAATGCGTACAGGCAAGGATTGGAATGCTTTGCCTTCGACTGTCTTTCCTGAAAACTACAATCTAGGTCTCTTCAAGTCTCGAGTAAATAGGTCTTCTAGACCTGCGTGCCCCATCGTCGGCCACATCGTCACTTAGTGATTGATAATAAAGTCTTAGTAGAATGTCGATCGTCATTTGTCTATTTTAAACGTCAACGCGGAATGGCCGTCTAGAACTTTCTCGGGATTCTTCGTCGTATAAATCACATTGCACCATAATATACTTATAATTCAAATGTCCATACGTTTGCTATGACGTCACAATTTATTGATTAAAATATCCCTATAAATAACAAGCTAAAGCTAGATTTGTATAAAAAAATCGGAATCTGACTTTGTTGACGTTTATTTGAAAAAAAAACAATTTATAACAATAGGTAGGTACTTAAACCTTATTTATTTGTATATAATACTAGATGAACCCGGTGAGTTTCTTACCAACAAACGTTTATTTGATTGTAAACTTCCCCAGTATTGGGAAGAACAAAACAAAAAAAAACTCAAAACGGTTGAGCAATTTTCGAGTTTTTGTGAGACTAAAGCACGGCAGGAAGAAGAAGAACATTATAAAGTGGCATCCGAAAGTGGCGTATTTATATTCATAACATACGTATAAAAAACATATTAGTTATTGCCAGCCCCAATAATATGTAAAGTTAATCGGCGTCTATCTTCCGGCTCTAGTAACATATCTTTATAATTATTATGAATAATTAATAGGACGTTGTTAGTAATTACTATAAATTTCCCGTTTCAAACGTTGAATCATATAAAAGTTGGAAAAACTGCATCAAAACCCCGACCAAACCAAAGAAAGTATGACTCATCATACCCACTCAATAATCCCAATCAATGACGTCAGAAACATGTCGTATGCGCAGTTACACTCAACTATGACGTTGTGAGACGTCATCGGAGGATAGTAAAACACGGGAATCTATCGAAATACCTAATTTGAAAAGTTTACCGACTCGTCCAACGGGTATTTCTTGTATCCTCATGATATTATTATTTTATACACACGCAATAGGTATAGCGACAATAATTAGTTTTAGTAGCACAAGCATAGTATTTTTCTCAATCAATAGTGTTTGGATTTCGTTTTTGACCTTTGATAAAACAGAGCAGAGTATTATGTAAACAGAATGTGAAAAGAACGTGAAATAATAGATAAATAACAATAAATAAATAATCCAGGACCTTTCAGACAGCATCTGGCCCCAAGGTAAGTAGAGCTTATGTTATGGGTACCACATGACTGATATACTACATATATACTTTTTTTGTAAATCATTATCATCATTGGCCTTGGTTCATCTATTGAAGATGATTTAGGTGACGTCAGTTAAGTTACAGAGCAGTTATTTGTAATTGAAAACATTTGCTCATGAATCCACTCCAGCAAGCTGAGGTGGGTGAAGTTTCCTCTCCACTGACGTCACTCTGCCTGTCACTTTGTAAATACACACATATTATACATAGAAACACCCATACCCGAGACAAATACTTGCAGATTATACAAACATTTGGTCCGCAGCGAGAATCGAACCAGCAACCTTTTGCATCTTAGCCGGACCTTGGCCTACTGCTCCACAGAGGTCATCACATACTCTGCGTAGTATATGGCATTTAAATCTGAGACAGCAGGCTAAGCAGATGAAGATGAACTGTGTCAGCTACTGTCAACGTAGACACTATCGCTCCACTTTCTAAACATAATCTAAAGTTGATACAAAACCATCAATTTCGTACAAAATTGCACGACCGTGAGCATGATTGGATTTCCCGTAGGCCAATAGAACTTTACAATACCGACTAACAGACTGACTAATAAAATAACGCATTTGAAACCTAGAACCAAACGATGGAGAAACCTGGGGGCCCACTCTTAAATCGATTAACGATATATCGGGTCAATAATCGTGCAAAACCCAACTCTTACCTATCGTTTCGACTCGTTTTGAGCAATGGAACGATAGACAACGGACGATTCGTTTACCTTAATTTGACAACAAAATAACTGTCCATTCGACTAAATTCGACGTGCAATTCAACGACTTTATCATTTCGATTTATCGAAGTCAGATCGCAGAGTAGACGCCCTGAAAGAAAACGTTTAGGGTTCCGTACCACAAAAGAAAAAACCCTTATAGAATCATTCTGTTGTAATCTATCTGTCTCTCTTTATGTCAAGATCGTGTCTTTACGTAGAGATATTACGTTGAAATGAATATCAAATACCAAGGCTGGATGTGCCTTAAAGCTGTGAAAAAATCTATCAAAGAGTACAGTACTTATTTACGACACATCTTTCAACAATCGCCAGTAAATCAAAACCTATGGGGTACTTTCCGTTTACCTAGAATCATAAAATTCGGCATGACGTCTCGCAGCACAAGTATAGGTTTATAATTTAAAAGCCGTTCATTTGTTCTTTTTGTTATTGCAAACATTCAAACAATGTTCGCTGTTTTCTTAGCTTATAAAAGTATAATTGGAATAATAATCCAAAGGTTGCCTGACAGAGAGCGTATGTATCTCTGCGATAACAGCGATGTTAGCGATAAGGCCGCCTATTGTATTGCTTTTTACTGTAAAATAATTATTTTTGAATTTTGTGATACATCAATAAGGATTTATATATCTATCTATCTATCTAGGTATGGTAAGTACCCTCTTATGTACGACATTCCAACTTGACTATTTGGGAAGTATATACCCACTGAATTCTATTTTTAATTCAACTCTATCTGTCGAAACGAATGCCAAGTCTGAAGACTAATGAATCAAAAACTTTGTCATTTACTTAACATTACTCGAACAATACCCTTCTAGACGCAATGTGTTTCCACTAGCATAACAACATTCTAGCTCCACAAAAAGTTATTGAACAAGTAGGCATTGGCTTACGCCTACTGCCACGCCTGTTGTACAAACACGGCGCGAGTTGTACAAACACTGCCGTCTACTGTTTACAGAACTGCCGAGCGCATTGCCACTTCATGCTGTTTCATGACCGGGGTTGTAAGGTGAACGAGCACACGGTTTAGCCAACCGCGACGAAACAGTTTGAGAAAATGTGGTCGGAACATGGCGAGCTAGGCGATTAAAAGAGAAACACGAAGATAATGACTGAGATAACATTTTCTTCTTCTTCTTCGTTAATGGCACGTGTGATATAATGTCAATTTTGCTAATGTCAAGAGTTTAGATTGTTTATAGTAAGACGTCACAAAGTCGTATGTAGTCGTATGTTATTTTATCAAAAATGGTGACTCTTTATTAAGTAATTATACGCATTATTTTTGCTCGAATCACAAAGAAACACAAAACATTCATTACAAATATTAACACCCGAGTTAATTACTCTAGCTTTATTTGAATAAAATCACCTTAATTACAAATAAAACCCTAAATAACTTGGAATAAAGAAATAATATAAAAGCACAATGCTTACACCGCAAAACGACAATTAATCCATAAAAATAATCCAAACTGTATTCATTCTCATGTCCGGAGCTGACTTGTGCCGTTGTGATGGATAGGTAGCAAAAATGATATCATCATATTCTATAGATGTTACTACTTATATACTTTTTTTTGTAAATACATACATATTATAGAAACACCCAGTAGGGCGATTATGGAACTCATCATTGTAATTAATCAATGTCTATGGAAACGTCAAATTCGTCAAACGAATGATTGAAATTACGCCGAAAACTGATAGACATTGATTGTAATTAGAGTTCCATAATCGCTCTACGGACCTGAGACTAATATTTGCATATCATACAAACATTTGTCCTGCGGCAGTAATCGAACCTTCTGCGTCTCACCCAGACCTTAGCCCACTGCGCCACAGAGGTATATTGTGGCACTCGAGTTTACGCCTGGAGATAAGGATTCAAAATTAAAAAAATTGTTGATAAAATATTTATCAAGCGCTTGTGACCACAGTGAAGGCTTCTGAAATCATAAAGGATAGGAATGAGTAGTGGTCAGTAGGGCGATCACGCTATTTGTCAACGTAATTGCCATTGAACGGATTGGTATTGGCAAAGGTTTGGATATGGCTAATCTGAATGTCAAAATGAAATCGCTCTGCACTTCCTAAACTATTTAATCGCTGATTTTCGAACCGCCAATCGAACAAAATTATATATACAGAGATGTGCATATCTATATACTTATATATATAGATATGCACAGACTATAAGGATGTACTAATTCAAAAACGTTCGTTTGAAAACACTGTCAAAAATAAAGCAATCCCGCAGCGTTTGATCAATGTATAATCCAAATTAGAGCTAAATCGCCTCCGTTATAGTGGTTAGCGCGGTACGAAATATGTTAAAAATAACGTTTTGACTTTGGTTTAGCTATGATTCAAACGTTCAAAATTACCGCGGTCAGCCCCCAGATCCCAAACCAATTCAACACCAACTAGCAAAATAAATTAATTTAGTATTGAGCTTCCATGTTTTTTAGTTTTCAAAATCAGGCTATTACTCATAATCTAGTACAGCATTACTACCAAAAATTACGAATTTAATGCTTTAAATGTCTATCAAACAAATATTTGTATTGAAAAAGTGTTCAAAAAAATCTCCTCTTATTTCAAATACCTATCCAATGATACAACACGAAGGAGTAGTAACTCTTAACCTAGTAACTTAAAAAAAATATCGCATTTTAGATAATTACTAGCTGTCCCGTTCGCGACTTCGTCGACGCTTTTAAAATAACCAGTGGTCGCCCACTGGTCGAAATTCGACCAATTCATTAATTCATAATTATTGTATTTTTATACATAATTTAAAACGAGTACAGAATGCTAATACATATTTGCATTCTGCACTCGTTCTCTATATAAACTATAAGAGTGCGAAATTGCATAGTCTTCCGTTCGCGGAATTTTCGTAAAAAGGGGTACAAAGTTTTTGCTTCACGTATTAATATATAGATATACATATCACATTAAAACACTTGATTTTGCTTCTCTATGACGCAATTATTAATGAGCGTAAGTACAACGACAACTGTCATATCCCAACGAACCGAACGTCGTCGTCAAAGATTATATCAAAATGAACTCACCACTTTAAATGTTAAATTTGGCTAGTTGGGGTGAAGACAAATCCAACAAATTAAAAATCATGACAATCGGTCTAGCATTTCTCGAGTTATAAACGGTGTAACTAATACGTCGTTGTTTTATCTATGTATATAAAAGGCGATGTGTGTATTTATGTATGTTCCCTATAGAATCCGAAACGGCTGAACCGATTTCGATGATTTTGTTAGGATATCTTCAGATTGGCCTAGCGGGTGATTCTGTGAAGTTTGGTAGCGATCGGATCAACAGAACTTTTTTTTTATCAATCAAATTTGGTATGAATATAGTTTGTATCTCAGGAATGGACATAGGCTACTTTTTATGTATGTACTATGCGTACGAAGCCGCGGGCAGAAGCAAGAAGATATGAAAATGTTAATTAAGATACCAATAAATAGACTGGGAGCTAGAGCTCCAATTACAGACATAGGGAGAAACGATCATGGTAAAGCAATTAGGGTACTGTGTGGACTTTGGAACCAAAAGGTAAAGTACATAATTTTATATCAGTTCGGAATATTATTAGTAAGCAACTCGACCAAAGGAACTAAAACTTCTGTCATGGTTTAACCTTAAATAAATATTGCAATAAGTTGTTAAAGTATTTTAAGGCACCTAATAGGAAAACAATAAAGTACTGTTAAACTACCTACCTCTACCGACAAAGTCCGTACTCTACCAGCAAATAGGTTCATACTATCAGATCGTCGTGACATTAAACGACCGTAACCACACACCTGTTTACTCTACAGTACTAGATACTCTAATGGTAGAGTCTGTTGAAAAAGTAGAGTGCTAGAGTGACATTTATATCAACGACATAAGATACAAAATACAAGAATTCACTACTCTATACTTGAATTGAACAGACAGTATTTTAACTCTACCTGATATTTTTCCATATCAAGTGCGCACAGTCAATATTAACCGACTTTAATGTTGGTTTTTATAGATTAAACCTCGATATTGTAAGTAAATTCAATAAAATGTAAGAGCCAATTACTATTTTCATACGTCAGCCAAATTTCATACGTAAACCAAACCCTTGAGTGGCATCAAAACGTCGAACCCATTGCTAGCAAATGGAGCACGTAGGCAAACATCGATCAGATATAGTTGATATGTAACGAAGAAAAAACTTGTAGTAATACCATTTACCACCCGATTTCTGTATTCAACTACTTGTAGATTTGTCACAAACATCTATTTTTATATTCTTCGTTAATAGCATAGACAGATAGGGACGGGCTCGTTTCCGATCTAAAACATCAGAAACAGACTGCAAAATGTATGTGAAATTCTACATTTCATTTTTGTTCCTATTTTAAAAAGCATGACCTCTAATTAGATAATACATACTTTGAATTTGACGTAATAAACTCCTCACTGTCTCTTTAACTACTTTATCTTCGTGTAACCGGTCGATACACCCGAAACTTTGAGCAAATATATGTATTCAATTATTTATCGATTACTGGAAAGGGAATTCTACGTTCAGGTGTTGCTTTACGTGAAAAATGTATAATTTATTCATTTTATACTTCATTTAAATTATATGTCATTTCTAACTTTTTTATATCAGGAATGATTTAATAACTTTCCATATGATATAGGTTTTTATTAAAGGAACGAAAAATCGTAACTATAAGTTATGTGCAGAAATGTATAAAATAATATATAACACATGTAAAACAATTGATGTATCTAAGGACCGTATAAAACGGTCTACAGATAGCACAACAGGTCCAGATCACTGCCAAAAGGCAGTATCCCCAAGACACTAAGTGGCGATGCTGATACGCTGGGCCAAAAGCTAGCTCTTGGTTCACGCGATGTTTTTATCCATATTAATAATATCAATTATTTTAATTAAATATTATGTGATCACGTAATAAAAATAAAATAGGTTCCTAACTACTGCTACGTTTTATTATTACTAGTATTGGTATAACTGTTAATTATAACGGCGGTAGTGTGAGAAAGAGATGATTTATAAAAGATTCTCATGTTTCGTATACTACCTACTATTAACATTTACAGCATTTACTGTTGTTTTTATTTCCGGTGGGTTACCGATGATAGCTGCATCCATCGATTCCTGTTACTTACTCTGTCTTCGTTAACAACGGCAGCGGTCAAACAGTTTTTTGTGGTATCAATCTTTTTACCTACTTGTTGAGTTATGGTCTCTTAATGTCATTGCACTACACACACTTCTCACATACACACCTATAGGTAGGTATAATGCGATTGAAATTTAATTAGCTTCAGATACCTATATTTTAAAACAAGATTCAGCTGAAAAACTTTTTCTTTTTTTTACAATTACTTAGTTTGAATTGTTTTTTTTTTGTATTTTATCTATCTATTCACACCGATTACGCCTATCCATAAGTTATAAGTTAAATACAAAATGTGGATTCATATTGGTTTAAGTACAATATTGCTACACTTTATTAGATAAAACTAATTTAATAACGTGAATGATATAGGTACCTTTACGATAAATAATATAAAAACAAGGTAATGTCTAGCTAGTCGAAGAGATTCTAATTAAAAAAAAGAATAATAATTAATTAAAAATGAAAAATTTGCAAATATATAAATACTAGCTTCTGTGCGCGGCTTCGCACGCATGATAACTACGAATACCTACATGAAATACTTTTCATGTAGGTAGTAGCCTATGTTCCTCTCCAAGATAGGTACGATCTATCACCTTAATGAATTTCATCAAGATCCGTTCAGACGTTTAGCCGTGAAACGTGACAAATAATCAGATAATAACACTTCCAAACCCATATCCATATTCCATAGTAATAGGTAAGTAAGTACCTAGATACCTATTATAAATTCTAAAGTGTCTCCGTCAGTCTGTTTGTCTGTCTATGGTAGGTACATTGTAGGTATCTTAGGAACAGATAAAGGCTACTTTTTATGTAGGTATCTACCATGCGTGCGAAGCCGTGGATGGATGCTAGTTTATATTATTATTATGTATCGGTAGTATGTTATGAAAATATAGATCTAGCTAAATTCAATAGAAAAGTCTTTGCTGTAGGTAGGTATTTCAAAATGGCGGTCTGAAGACGATAAATTGAGGTATCAATCCAAAATCAACAATAAACATCACGCCTACGCGAGTGGAATAGATTTCATGATCTAATTTTCCACCAAAAAAACTCACCTGTGGTGATACTTATCAAGTAACGAACCGATGACAGTAGCTATCTATTGTAATAAAATTGATACGTGATTGAAAACGACCAGACTGTCCTTTACGTCAACAAAGCGGCGTGCCCACGCGCTGATGTATTCAACTCGGCGATTGATGAAGTATAAAATTTCTTAGTACCGTCTCAGTCACAATGGAATTATGATAATTTATCGCTTGGCTTGTGCCGGCCGAGTGTGTGGGAACGCGCCTGGCACGGGCTTTCCCACGACAAGACAACGCGACCCAGAACGACTTAACTACAGCTGTACCATCACAACTTACATGTTTCTTCCACTAAACTGATCCTTACTTTTAGGAAGGTAAGGTCGTAAGTGCTGGATTTAGAAGACGTTGTTGTTACTTAAGACGTTTTGCAGTCTGATGGTGTAAGACAGAATTGGAGTAAGTAGCGTCACGGCGGCTTCGGTCGTACAATGGGTCGGTGTCGACTCGAATAGCGGTGCTGGGAACTCACACCTTTGCAAGGTGATACGCTTATTGTTTTTGACTAATTAGGATGGATGTTTTTATACATCTTATGATTAAGCTCAATTGCTGATGTCTTAGTGCGAAAATGCGCTTATGTTAAAGTTTCGGCAATTTAGCAAGTTCTTATCGTGTTATTTCGAACCTTCTTGCGTGTCAATGATACCCTCACTCTATCGTCCGTGGCGTCCATTAGGTCATTCCTTGTGCAGGTTTAAAACACAAGGGGCAGACAAGTAGATGTGACATCGTTTGGATGGGAGCTCCGCAGTCGCTTTGGGCACAAGCAGAGTCGCGATAGCCCCATTTGCTCATGCTTTCTCTACAGCGGCCAGTGTGTTGAAAGGATTAAAGTGCACCTCGGAGGCTCTTGTCGTGCACTTGGCACGTGTTTTAGAACATTTCGTTCTACGACATGCCGATTTTCTCACTATTTCCTTTACCGTATGAGAGAACTGGTGAACACACACCTACATTTTCGATCAGAAAAATCCATTGGTGCACGCCATTAGTTAGACCACGTTTAGTTTTTACCAAGTTAATGTTCATAGATAAGGGTGACGTTTGTTTAAACTTTATTGTGGCAATAACAAATAGGTATGTTCAAGAAAGTCTGTTTCAATGTGGGTCATTCAATAATCAAGTACTTACTAAGGTTGTAAAATAAAAACTGCATTCTATTCTGAAGTCTGTACACTGTATGACTGTCGGGCGGAGGCGATAAGATGCCACAGATTAGACAACATTTATTAAGAACGAAGACCTGCCGCCCACTAGGGTTGCCGCTTTCAATACGTTTTATTGCAGTCATAACTTTTTGTACGTTATCTTTTGGATTGTTTTGGTGATAATTACTAAGGTTTTTCTACCTGTAAAAAAGCAATTTGTTTTGTTTCTTGTTTACCGTTATCTTTAATAACCTCTATACATTGTGTAGGTACTTAAATACTGTATTCTAAATAAAGTAAAAGTATAAAAATGCAAAATTATTATTATTGCTATTATTTTATATATTTATTATATTATTATATTATTTATTATAAGCTACTTTGAATCTTTAAGTAACTTTAGTTTAAGTAATTAGTTAATAAAATAAGATTTTCTGATTTCCTATTGCCATTATAAAATATTTTGCAATATTTACCGTTATTGCGAAATTAATACAAAAGCTCTTAGTGAAAACCGGTCTTTTAACACAGCGCCACGAGTCACCTTCAAGGAATAATGATGGCTCTGACGTCATTGTGTCTCATAATGAGGGTGATCTTGGAGATGGGGGGCCTCGTGGGAACGCGTGCTGGCCAGGTGATATCAGCTGAGCCCTGGCCCCCAGTCTTAACAACAGCTGTTCCAACTTACATAAATCACTATTGGTAAGAACTTAATTATTATTGTTACAGTCAAAAACTATTATCGTTCGATGAGAATATTTTTTTATTTTTTATATATTTTTCTATTTCTTATGTATGTTCTTGTAAGGTATATTTATTAAGAAAACGTATCAAAAATTTAATTTAATTGCATTTTTACATTATAGGTATAAATATCTATACCTATGTGTGAATATATCAAAATTTATATTGTTATATAAACCTATATAAAGCTATTTATAGTTACTGTATTTTATATAATAACCTAATTCAATTTATATTTCATTACACGAAAGAAGCCTTTGAGGCGCACATTAATCCTTTTACCACACTGGTTGAAAATAATTAGTGACACGATAAGAAAATTATTTAATAGATTCCTAGATATTATACTTAGGTGAGTATTTTATTATTACTTATACCTATTGTTATTATTATTTGTTTCCTTAGTTAGCAATACAGAAAAATATATTATTATAACCTTAGCCATCTGCCACCCCTATGTTTTATCACGGGCGTTTTGCCACAATCGGTGTAGGGCGCATAAAAGCAGAGCGACGGGAGGCGCGCGCGCCATTCGCTCTCTGACACTCGCGCGCGACACACCATGATCCTACCCGCCAGAACTATGTCGCCTCCGCACGGCGCCTTCCACCCTCCATCGCACGCGCAACCTGACGAGGAACCCGTCTCCAGAACCTACCAGTACAGAAAAGTCATGAAACCCATGCTTGAAAGAAAACGGCGTGCGCGCATCAACCGCTGCCTCGACGAACTCAAAGATCTGATGGTCACAGCTCTACAAGCCGAAGGGGAAAATGTATCCAAGCTGGAAAAAGCCGACATACTTGAACTCACAGTGCGACATCTCCACAGCCTAAAGAGGCGAGGACAGTTAGTGCTGAAGCCTGAAACGTCTTACGTGGAACGCTTTCGTGCTGGATTTACCCAATGTGCTACAGAAGTGTCACAGTTTATAGCGAACGCAACTCTCGCCGCAAACGCGATGCAGAGACAAGGACCAGTGGACCCTCAAGCAGGAGCTAGATTGCTGCAGCACCTAACCAACTGCATCAGACGATTGGAAGTACCTCCAGTTGTGCAGCCTCAACCGATCGCCCCGAACGGAGTTGCTCGGCCGACTCCCATTGCCCCTCAGCCTCAACACTTGGTACAACGTACGGTGCTTCAGGAGAGAGTTTTGAAAAGGCCAGCAGAGATGGATATGGAAGCGGTGTTAGCGAAGCGTGGGTATGCGCCGCCTTCCCCGCCACACAGCCCCGCCTCCGAATCTGACTCCGCCCAGTCCATGTGGCGGCCGTGGTGATCGATGCTAGTGTCTGGTGATGATGATCACCACTGATCATGATCTCGCATGCTCAAGGACCATGGTGACAAGTGTGATAATCTGTTGTTTGTTTTAACGTTCCTAGAACCGATGTGTTGATGTACGGTTTCTCGTTTGCTTGTTGATGTTTTTCTAATTTAATAAAATAAGGTTTTGTTCTAAATGTAGTTAATTTTTGAATTCCTGTCTTCCGCGTCGGTTAAGCATTTTGTTAGTTTAGCGATCGTAGTAGTAAGTTTCACTGTGATATACATTTGTTAGATAAGGTAGTTAGTGTTGGGTAACAGCAATAGTAGATGACCTTTAAGTGAGGTTCTAGTAAACGAAATAAAATTTGTCTTTACTCTTAATAAAACGTGTTTTGATTTTGCTTCTAAAACCAACAATCTAGAAACTACAACAGTACAACCCATCGAGATAAATTTAAAACTCGTTCAAATTATATTTCCGTATTCCAAAAAAAAAAACTCAAATTGAGCATAGATTTTCTGTCCAATTCTGAATGAAAAGCAGTCACTAAATATAATTATGCTTAGTCTTAAACAATCTTTGGATTTTGATATTAAAATTGACCTAAGACTAAGAGTGATATTTAGTTACATAGGATGCAGAAAAGCAAAAAAAATATGAACATTAATATGGCAGAAAAGAGTCTTGTCAACTTTTACATTGATCTAAAACTCTGCTCTTATAAACCACACTCCTCTTAACTTACTACAGTATAAAGAGATTTATTTAATAGCAAACAAGATTTTTAATACATATAACATTTTACGGTAAAATTTCACTTCTCACGTTCATACTGTGCTTTTTATCGTGATCTTTTAATGGTAAATAGATAAGCCATCTCTATTGTTTTTTACTTATAGGATTTTTTTATAATAATTAACATAACCTACCTTTAATTATGTAGATATGGTTTAGTTTCGGGAAATTATATACGAAAGCTCACGATCTTGTAAGTCAAAATGCTTAAACATTTGGTAATCGTAAACGAAACGTACTTACGCTTAATAAAACTAAGTAAGAACATGCTTAGTCTTGTCTCTGAAAACTCATACTTATGATAATTTTAAAGTAAGCGAATGAAGAGACCAAATGAAGTCACTGAGACTTTGCTTTACAGTCTCATTCAAAGACCTATTGCGAAACAAAACTATTACTAGCTAGGGCACAATAATGTCAAATGTTACAATGTAAATTGGCGTAACAACATTTTGAGTAACACATCCTTATTAACCAACTCCAAAAAAAGGAGGAGTTTCTCAATTTGTCGGAATCTTTTTTTTAATGTATGATTCTCCGATTATATTGTGTAATCCTGACCTGAACCTGAAGTACCTGAAAATTTCCTAAAAGAAAAATCTCTTTTTTTTTCAATAGGCTTCCCAGGGATTCCAGGGATGGGACCACCATTCAAATTTAATTGAAATCGGTTGAGTGGTTTAAAAAAATCTAAAAATGTTTATAATCGATGATATTTTTTACATTCAATAAAGCTGTATTTTTTTTAGTTTTATACACATGTACTAATCAATTTTGGATGAAGGCACGGACACTGTTTCGATTCATCTAGATAATGTTCATCAGAGTGAGTTTGCGGTTCGCTTGCGTTCGCAATTTTAGAATAATAAAATACAATCGAATTGAGAACATCCTCCTTTTAGAAGTCGGTTAAAAAAATATTATTTTACGCTTTTTAGTATCAATTTGTAAACATCACTGGAAAGTCACAGGAAAACGAAATACAAAATTTCGTTTACTTGGATGACGTATTTTTCAGATCTAAAAACTTAACTTCTGAAACGATATTTGATGAAATTTATATGGGCCCAATTACCCCCCAGTATATCCTTTCACATGCTTTTTTCAAATCGTTTCAAAAATTACGTAGTTATAGGCAACAAACATAAAACAAAAAAAAACAACTGATGTGTGATCCTTATCCTTTTTTTATGTGGGTTGAAATTAAATTATATATCACTCTTTTTGAAATGAAATAAAATAAGGAAACTATTTTTCTGAAATATCAAACTATTTATCTGAGCAAATCAATCATATTGTGTACATGCACGTATGATTTGGTTTATCTTAATTAATAAATTATCTTTATTTTTGACGGATTAGGCACAGGTGCATAATTATATAATACTAGCTGGTGCCCGCGACTTCGTCTGCGCAGGATTAGTACCTACTTCATGTGATTCTAAAGGTTTTTGCAGCGCACGCCAGAATAGCTCGCAGATGGCAGAGTTTTCCGACTTACTTGACACTTATCGTTATATTTTGGACAATTCACACATTATCTTTATAAATTATAGCCTATGTGTTATTTTAATGTATAAGCTATATTATTGTTTCATTAAAATCCATTCAGTAGTTTTTGCGTGAAATAGTAATAATCAAACAGACAAACTTTCGTGTTTATTATATTAGTAAGGATTTAAAACAACTAACAATTAGGCGTAAAAACGTGACAGACAGCAGATAGAGCTACTTTCGCATTTATAATATTAGTAGGGATTAAGGACCTTACTAGCAAAATAAGGACATTTCTATTATCGAAATCTTATTATGTTATTAACGAAGTTCTGGCTGATGAATTTTGTATGTTATAAGGTATTTTGAGTAAAAAATGACGATATATTATTGTATGTAAGCTACATAATCAATCAATGGATCTCATTTATTGACCGAGCGAAGCGAGTGTCTCCGTTTCAGCTTAGGCGAAAATGCTTTCGTATGTCCGGCGTCTGTCCGGATGTTCTTCTCTACAGGTCGCATTTTTCAACTGATTCTCATGAATTTTTTTTTGAGCCGGTTCTACTATATAGATTTTTTTAGTCGATTCATTTATTGGAATTTTTCAAAATGGCGGAGATATGGGGTTTAAAAACAAAAAAAATATATATATCAGTCATTTCGAAAAATGTATGCGAGGTCTACAGCTCACAGAGCCACTATTTTATTTATATATTGTTTAATGTGACCTTTCCTTATATTCCTTATATTTCCTTATATTTATTGTTTAATGTGTACAAAATGTATAAAAATGAATAAAAATATTTGAATTTAATTAATTTTTTTCACACTGGTTCAAAATCACTAGTGAAACGATAACAAGAAGAACGTTATTATTAACATTATTAAGTTGTATATTTATTTATCGCAAAAATTTTACGTTTGGCTTATACATATCTCATCTGATGATAAAACGTGATGTTGTCAAATGCTTACTTATTCACTCGCGACTTGAAGACACCCAGAAGAAGAAGAAGAAGCTTAGGCAAAAATGCTTACGTATTTTATTTACTTATCTGACTGTCCGGCCGAGTCTGTTCGGATGTTCTCCTCTACAGGTCGCATTTCTCAACCGATTCTCGTGAAATTTTGTAGGCAGGTTCTAAACTTATGTAGAATTTTTTGTCGATTTAGTTTTTGGGAATTTTTCAAAATAGCGGATATATGGGGGTTAAAAACGTAAAAAAAGTTTTATTTCAGTCATTTCGAAAAATGTTCGCGAGGTGTACAGCTCACAGAGCTAGTTTGCCTTATGTATAAGGTTTGTACTTGTGTGCAAACTATTCAGATATTGACCATTTACTCACGGCAATTATTTTACGCAAAAATGCGTGCCAAAATAATTTCTCATAGTGTGACTTAAAGCACTTACCGTCAAAACTGTAGCAAAATACTCGTAAGGTAGGTCCAAGCCTTATTTAGTGGAGGTCCTAAAAAATGCTTGCGGTCGGCGTAACTAAATCCAAATTGTTGGATCCATGGCGTTTTCACCGAGCTATTCCCACGGCTGCGCGCACGCAACACAGCACCCAATTAGCTGCACCTAGGGCTGTCACTATAACAATAAACAAATAAATAAATAAATAATGCCGGACATTTCACACACTATCATCTGGCCCCAAACTAAGCAGAGCTTGTGTTATGGGTACCACATGACTGATATACTACTTATATACTTTATTTTTTTGTTATTACATACATATTATACATAGAAACACCCAGAACCAAGACATATACTTGCAGATCATACAAACATTTGTCCCGCGGCGGGAATCGAACCCACAACCTTCTGCGTCTCAGTCGGACCTTAGCCCATTGCGCCACAGAGGTCGTCATCATAATGTCATAATCTATACCTACATTTTAATGACATTTTATTTATATTTTTGTGGTAGATTGGTTGCCGAAATATTGACATAGGATACATATATTGGTGTGGTAATAACATCGCGAGATAGATAGCCCAGCGTATTAGCATTGCCATTTAACGTGGCAATGCCGTCAGTGTCTTGAGAAGCTACCCTCTGGCAGTGATCTGGATCAGTTGAGCTATCTATAGATCTTTTTAAGTGGTACTTAGATAGCTCAGCTGTTTCACATGTATTTTAAACTTACTATTCAGTTGTTTCAGCAAACAGCAATGTTTTTATGACGATTTCAGCAGTGTTCAAACATTTAAATTTATTTCAATATCTATCAATGAAGACAATAGACATGTTATATAGCTGACATATAGCTGTTGTTTTTCAAAAAATTAAAAAGTTTCCTCGTATTTAAAGTTTAAATCATTGTTAATAACCACTATTTTAATAGAATGAATTTATTTTTAATAGAATGAAGTCTCTTATCCATTAAAAAGTAGAGCAAATTTATCATAAAATTAACACTGTTTATTATTGTTTATCATCTTCTTGTTATCTAAATCAGTCCATTCTGAAGGTTATAATTAAAAATAAACGGTTGTCAGGCTTTGGGTTGAAAAAAAATTGAAGCAGTTTTAACGCAAAATATTTTTTTAGCAAATAAATACTCGCAGATGAAGAACAGAGAATACAAAACTTATGTATTAATTGACCGAGCGAGCGTCTCCGTTTCAGCTTAGGCAAAAACGCTTGCGGATGTCCGGCCGGCGTCTGTCTGGATGTTCTCCTCTACAGGTCGCATTTCTCAACCGATTCTCGTGAAATTTTGTGAGCAGGTTCTATAACTATATACAATTTTTCTGCTGATTAATTTTTTGGATTTTTTTTTTAAATGACAGAGTTATGGGGGTTGAAAAAGTTATATTTCAGTCATTTCGAAAAATGTTCGCGAGGTCTACAGCTCACAGAGCTACTAGTTCATACAATTTATAACATGACAGTACATCAACCAACGCGTTATAAATAAATTAGTCAAGGTTATTTAAAGAATTTCATGAATTGTATAAGTATTTTAAAAAAGTATTTAAAAGGCAATAGGTATTTAATTACAAAGAAAATATAGCGACTCAAGACAAAAAAGAAGTGGTCATAGAATTACGATGCTGCGCCCCACATCAGCGCCAGTGTGGTACAGATTTTCAGCTTGGTCTGCACGAGTGTGGAGGGGCTAGAGCTCGTGTTCTAGGGCTTTCGTAGGATTGTCCACCATGCGAGTCTTAACGATGTCATTCGTCGGGCACTTATAAGCGTCAACATACCGGCTGTTCTTAAACCGTGGTCGGATACGTGATGATAGTAAGGGCCTGATTATATGAATCTTGTCTTGTAATGCTACTAATTTCTTGAAGACGCTGCCCTCTGGAAGTGATATGGATCAGTTGAGCTTTCTATAGATCGTTTTAATCGGTCTTCTTATAGCTTAACTTAAGGAAAGATACAGGGGAGGCGACCAAGGGGAAAGAGTCCATGCGGTAAACAGACCAGATCCGGGACACCACCAACAAGAACGTCCATGAAAACCTACACACTGCCGAAAGTCGAAGCAAGTGGAATGCGATCGTCCAAGGAATGATTCACGGAGGTCACGACCATTGAGGAACATGACACAAGGAGTGCTTAACTTATTGTTTATTATTCCTTACATATCTGTAGTTATTGTAGTTATTTTATTTAGTGCACGAATGGAGCCTCTGAGGCGCACTTTAATCCTTTCACCACACTGGTTAGAAATAACTAGTCCTCCAGGTCAGGTATGGAATGTGGAAACCCTAACGTGAACTGAACTAATTCCTACTTGCGCGTGCGCTCCCGAGACCCCACGGATACGATTGCTACTCCGTTTATTGGGCGTTTCAAGTTCAAAGCATTAAAAAGTTAAGGCACCCTGAATCACGAAAGGTAAATTAATAACTGGTAGCCCCAAGTACCTGTAAAAAATCGTTTAAGACGTCGTATTTTGCATGAGTTATGAAACCATTGGTTTTCTTTTACGGAAAACGCTTAAAAAACGACGTGATCCTGTCATTTTAAACTTTGAGGGATAACAAGGTAATGTTTGGGTTTGTCTAAAATGCATATGCACTTTATGCACTGTTTTGAGTCAGTAGGGCATTAACTTATAAAGTAGCGAAGCCAGTCTCGATACATGATCGTACATGAGAGGATAATTAGATTGAATAAGCTAGTTGGAAATCAAGTATAATCTCTACAAATTCGTCTTTCCTGCGGGTCCTATCGGCATGGTCGAGAGGTTAGTGTGGGTATCTGGGAAGGCCTGCGCTATCAAACAAAATCCCAGGCAGAGTGACGTCAGTGGAGAGGAAACTCTACCCACCTCAGCTTGCAGGAGTGGATCCATGAACGAAAGCTTTCAATTACAATTAATTGCTAAAATAAACTTTACTGACACTACCTAAATCATCTTCAACAGATGAACGAAGGCCAATGATGAATCTCTACTACCATCATAGAAAGAAAAGTTAAAGGAAAGAGGAAGGTCACAAATTAATACACATACAAATTAATTTATATATAAAAATAAATATATAGTGTTTATAAAAATGACTGATGTTCAAGTAGTACGTGTGCCGAACGCCGCAACGTGTACTTACGTTGCGGTAGGCTAGAGGCATAAAATAAATAGTTTCACAAATTACATAAAAAAAAACAAAATCAGGAAATAACGGCATCAGTCACAGGCAAGAATCGCTCTTCATTCACAGAGGAAGAAGAATTTTCTTCTACGTCAGAATAAAAATAATTCAAAATGAAACACTTATGACACAATTGACGCAAATTCTGTTTCGCCGGACTTACAAAAATTTTGTAAAATACAAACGATCTTATTATATTTGCACCAAAGTCTGAATTAGAGAAACAATTTTAAATGTCGCTTCTTAAATTTATTGATAGAGGTGTTGATTAAACTGCGGAAAGCCCTAGGAAAATCAATCTATATCTATAAAAAGCTATGTGTGTATGTATGTATGTTCCCTATAGACTCCAAAACGGCTGGACCGAATTTGAAGAAATTTTTAAGACATCCTTAGATTTAGAACCTACCTAGTGATCCTGTCAGTTTTGGTAGCAATCGGATCTACAGAACTTTTTTTTTTATTGTATTAATCAAATATGGTATGGATATAGATTGTATCTAAGATACAATCTATATCCATACCATATTACCATATTACCAACGGATATAGGCTACTTTTTATGTATATACTATGCGTGCGAAGCTGCGGACAGAAGCTAGTTCAATAATAGAAATTATAAATTCAACTTATTTAAAATATGACAATTAAAATCAGTTGCTCTAATTTGGACTTTGCTGTTATAAAAGTATGATCGTTCATATATTAAGTAATTTTAGCTAGTTTAACGAAACTACAGGGCCTTAGTCAACATCCAAATTTTTACAATCAGTAAACTTTTTAGTTGTAAAAGTTAAGGACAGTTTTGGTTACGTAAGAGTTTTTGTGACAAATCTATTCATCAACAGTCAGACAATTGTCAGAAAGCGTAGCTTAAAAAGTAAAAGTTGAATTTCTATCTTGACTTCGGATCTGCCACCAGTTTTACGTAAGTCTCTTTCAATCGGACACCGACGAATAAGGTACGAAAGAGAGGATTATTTTTGGACATAGCCTCTTATAATATTTATTTAAATAGAGTTATTGACTCGAGTATGAATAATTGGAATAAAAGCTTTATGTTTCTTTGTGATTCAAGCAAAAATAATCCGTATAATCCCTAATACTAATATTATAAATGCTTAAATAACTCTGTCTGTCTGTTACGTTTTTACGCTTTTACGCCTAATGCGCTGAACCTATTTTGATGTATTTTGGTATAGACATAGATGAGACATTGGAGAAGGACATCAGCTACTTTTTATGTAGGTACGTGTGCGAAGCCGCGGGCAGCAGCTAGTTATTTTATATGAAAATAAATATTTATATTATTTATAAAAAGTAAATATTAATAAAAGCAGTAGTAACTAACGATTGACATAAGTACCTACTAATTTGATATTGGATTGCAGATATTTTTTTTAAAAACATCTGCTATTCACCTTATGAATATACAAATAATGATAAACTGGGACATTGTTACTATATATATAAAACTTAACTCTTGATATAAGTAATAAGCAAAACAAAACGTTTTACCAACCGCGAGGCGCTATCTAAAGTTCGATAGGAGAACGATAGGAAGTGCGTAATGCTAAGCAACTTTTGAACTGTCAAAAGCGACAGATTCTAAATAAGCATTAGGTTAGCATTATAGTCCTTAACAGTCCTTCGTCTTCGTCATCAGAACCCTAATGACAGTCACAACCCATCTAGGTGTAAAGATTTCATGAATACAAATATATCAAGCCCAAACACCAGGTAATTGCTGTAAATCGTTGAGGAGTTCCAGATTTAGTTGAGATGGGAGATGGAAGATGGAAGATGGGAGATGGGAGATGGGAGATGGGAGATGGGAGATGGGAGATGGGAGATGGGAGATGGGAGATGGGAGATGGGAGATGGGAGATGGGAGATGGGAGATGGGAGATGGGAGATGAGAGATGGGAGATGGGAGATGGGAGATGGGAGATGGGAGATGGGAGATGGGAGATGGGAGATGGGAGATGGGAGATGGGAGATGGGAGATGGGAGATGGGAGATGGGAGATGGGAGATGGGAGATGGGAGATGGGAGATGGGAGATGGGAGATGGGAGATGGGAGATGGGAGATGGGAGATGGGAGATGTGAGATGGGAGATGGGAGATGGGAGATGGGAGATGGGAGATGGGAGATGGGAGATGGGAGATGGGAGATGGGAGATGGGAGATGGGAGGTGGGAGGTGGGAGGTGGGAGGTGGGAGGTGGGAGGTGGGAGGTGGGAGGTGGGAGGTGGGAGGTGGGAAAATCCTTTGTACGACAAAGAATCCGTGAAAATTCTAGACGGTCATTTCGCGATGTTGTTTAGAATAGACAAATGTCGATCGGCTGAGACTTTGTCGCGATATTATAACTAAACAAGCACACTAGAAATTATAACGAGCTGGTGAATGTGCTGAGGACCTCAAAAGGCGCAAATATGCCGGTCTTGATATTTGAGCCTTTTGGAGTCGAGACCTGGGCCCGTGGGGAACAGGAGCCCACCGCGTTTTCAAAATTATTTCACGGCGTCTGGTAGATACATTGTTAGATACAAGAGCTGGCTCCTATCTGGCTCATCGTATTTTTGTTCTCAGCGCATTGCTATTGCAACGTGGCAATGCTGCCAGTCTTTGGAACGCTGCCCTCTGGCATAGATTGTTTTAAACGGTCCTAGCTCAACATGTATAGGGTCTTTCATTAAGCGTGTCCTATCTTTAAATTTAAATAAAACAAAGTGTGTGTGATATATTATCGAAATTATCTATTTATTTGAAAGATGTAGTGATGCCATTATGTGTGGAATATGACATCATTCAAATGTCCGCTACGGCTTCTCTGGGTGGAGCGCATGCGAGATATCCAATTTTCCATGACTTTTGCGCATAAATCAGGCTGAATTTGACTTATGGCATAGGTTATGTTGGCTTTTAGGGCCGCTGTGATTTGTGGTTTATTCACATAGACCTGCGATTTGTTTGTTTACGTACCCATTCATCCAGAAATGGGCCTCATCGCTGAAGATAATTTTTCTGTGAAAATTTCGGTCAGTTGCTAACTGCTCCAGTGCCCATTCAGCGAACACACGTCGTTGTCTATGGTCGTTTACCTTCAATTCCTGGGTGAGTTGAATTTTATACGGGTGCAGGCCCAAATCACGACACAAAATTCGCCAAGTTGTGGTCTGTGAAAGGCCGAGTTCTTGTGAGCGACGCGAAATCGACTGCCTCGGATTCTCCTGCACACTCTCACGGACAGCGGCGATGTTTTCGGCAGACCTTGCGTTTCGTTGACGTACGGGTCTTGGTCGATCATTTACCGAACCAGTGGACTCAAATATATCCACCACACGACGAATAGTCCTCTCGGTAGGACGATTATGGCGACCGTAAAATGGGCGAAGCGCGCGGTGCGTTGCCCGAACAGAACACTCATTTTGATAAAACAATTTTATCATTTGCACGTGTTGTTGAATGCTATAGCTATCCATGATGATTTGGCAAAACAGAATGAATAAATTACAACCAATTTGACAGATGTAGCTTCAACAAGATGGCCGCTACCAACTGTCAAAGTTCGGACGTGCCTATTGGAAGACCCTGTATATTATATTATTCTGTACATTTCTTAAATTATTTCTGTAAATAATCATATTTGACATCAAGACAGATGTTATGATAGGAAATAAAGAAGAGTTGGTTACTTATTATACCCTAGGGCTGATGCAGTTAAGTCTGACATGTTACCTCGCTAATTTCCAAAATTATATAGCTACTTATCAACTTTCTAAACAGAAAACAGAACTGCCAGAGATTTAATCGCGAAGCAAAGGTCAGAGAACGTAACAGTAACGATTCCACACACGTTGGGAGCAAGCTCTAGGTCGGCACCAGTTTTTACGTTATCGAATGGCTAGCGAGACCGATCATAAATGCATAATTACATTGTATATTTTCGACATTAAAGTTTTGACATATTTCTGAAACAAGTTCACGCACAGGCTTCCAAAGTCCTTAAGGATAGTAATGACTAATGGTCAGCTCTTAAACCAATTCAACATCATCGAGTTTGTTGCAAATATTCATCAAAATAAGTCTTATAGTCTGCGAGCAAAAAGCTCTATCTAAAGGCAGACGGACAGACGGATATAGCGAATCAATAAAGGTTCTTTGAGGTGAAAATCAAAACATTTTTTATTCAATAAAATCACAAGGACCATTTTGCACCACTATTTACCCTGATTAACAAATATTCACTGAATAAATTTACAGCGAAACGTTGTTGTCGCTAACACAAATTACCTCAACTAAACATATCCATCAATAAAGTCAGTTACAGCTTCACATGTCATAAAGAAATGCACAGCACATTCAATTATCTAAGAGTATAAAAAATATAAGATAATCGTGACGAGTTGTCTGCTAAAGTAATGGACTTAATTGATTTTAATAAAAAAATGCTAAAAGCGAGTCGTGAATTTTTCAGTAAGGAACTACGTCGATTTAAGCGTTGTAAAAGAGTATAATATGTAATTGGCGATTTTTAGCCAGTTAATGAAATTGTCGAAATTAAACTGAACTGGCAACATTGATCTCAAATATCTGGCGTTTGGTTGGGAATTCCAATTTCAAATCAATTAACGAGGGCCAAGAGGACTTTTTCCTGAATTTGGAGAGCTTTGCAAGGAAAATATTTACTTACTTAAAAACTGAAAAGAAAACCAACTTCATTTGATTAAATTTGAGGCCATAAATTTATTCCTTTGATAATCAGTTAAAACCCTTTTATTTTACGCTCTTTAGTAACATTAAATTTTTCGAAATTCGTAAACACCACTGTTAAAAACAGGTATCGTGCAAGTCTGTTTCATACCTATAACCGAAACTGAAGAACGCTTCAGTAGACTGCCAACTTTAGTATTTTAGTGCAAAGCTTCAATAGTCTGTGAAACTTCGGTGCAATAGAAAACCCATTGGAGTCTGACGAGCAGACATTTACATAAACAATTTAATGAAATTGCCGCGAACGGTCGGATATGGGTGTCTTCCGCCTTCGCCGTAATTGGACAGCTGATAAACTACACTCTTGAAGACGTGTGAAAATAATAAAAAACAATGTATGAACAACTACTCAAAGCTCAGTACCACGACTAGCTGAAGCAATGGCTTATAATGCTTCTTCCTCTTGTATTATCAGGTGTTCTTTCAGTGGCACAGGTGGTCTAATAAAGTGGCCCTGCATTCCGATTCCAAAGCCGTGGGACAGCATTACGAGCCCTGTGCAGTACATAAGCGCTCTAATGAAAATGCCACTATGATAGATAACCCATCTAAGGATAGATCTCGCAGAACGTATCTATCAATAAGAATGAGGTAGGTTACTCAGATACTTCTCCATGCTCAGGGATTATCATGGTTCATGGTATCAAAGTTTCGTTTTTAACTTATATTATAAAGCTGTAAGGCTGTAAGGCTGTAAGGCTGAAACTTTGTGTGAATGTCTATAGAATGTTAGAATCTAGTTTGTGGCTCATTCACGCCCAAAAGGCTTATTAGATTTGGATGAATCTTGGTATAGATTATAGTCACTGATTTGGAAATGCGTGTAGGTTACTCTTTATACAGGTATCACGCATGCAAAGGCGGGGCTAGTAATATTATTAAGCGAAATTTTTGTATGGATATCAGGATATTTGAATTTTTGTTTGTGGTCTAATAACACCAAAATTACTCAGCAGTTTTTAAATAATCTTAGTACAGATATGTCAGTACCAGCAAGGCATTCCCGCTATTTGTCAACGTATTAACTATTTAAAAAAAAAAATGTTTTGTCTTCGGTTCGGACAAAGTAAAATCGTTCGTTTGAACGGTTTTTAGAGGTGCCAATAAAATACGCGGTTAAAAGTTAGTAGCTTAGCTTTGGCAGTGCCGTTAAAACTATCGCGGTCGGGCTCCTGAAATTTTATACAGAGTACTATTATGTAAGTACCACGTGTAAGAAGCCGGGGGCAGAAGCTAGTATTTTGATAAAATAAAAGAATCAACAACGTTTACGTGTTTGGAGAGCTGAGAGGTTGCGTCAAGTCGCGCGTCAGTCGTGATTGCGGCGCGCGCCGCGGCCCTCGTCACGCGCTCGTGGTCTCTGCACGAGCACCAGGAGACGGACTCAGGACATATATCACAAGACTCCTAAATAAATAAAATAAATAATGCCGGACATTTCACACAGCATCATCGGGCCCCAAAGTAAGCAGAGCTTCTGTTATGTGTACCACATTATTAATATACTACTTATATACTATTTTTCGTAAATACATAGAAACATCAAGACCCGAGACATATACTTGCAGATCACACAAACATGTGTACCGCGGTAGGAAGCCGCAACCTTTTTGCGTTTCAGCCAGGCCTTGTTAACAAGAATAAGATTAAAGAGACTATTGGTCAGATCCCAAACCAATTCAACTCCATCTAGAGTGCAAAGCAAAAAAAAATATGAGGCATTTTTTTTTTTACAGATTTACAAAAAAAGGTTGATACTCAAAATCTAGTTAACCTTACCAGCTGTGATAATTTTCCTTGTAATTTAATCATATATCCAACAATTTTGGATATAGCAAGGATCGCAAGGAGCGTAAAGATATTACTAGTCTTTCTATTGAAAGAACTATTGAGGTGTCGTGTGTCGAGCTAGAGCGGCATGTCGTCGTAAGCGTTTACCGTCCCGCTGATGCTGATTTTGCGTTATATGAATGCACTATGGAAGAAGTGTTGCAAAAAATAGCATGTGATAGAAGCATAATAGTTTGTGGTGATTTTAATATAGATATTCCGATTCATCCATTCTCTGAAAGACTTTTAAACTTATTTAAATGTTTCATTTTAAGCCCTCTTTTTGGTGAACTGACAAGAGTAACGCTAACAACAGCCACTTGTCTAGATAACATTTATTGCAGTTGCATACCACTTCATAAGTGTGTACTAAAACATTTTAGTTCTGACCATTACGGTCGCACCACCTTTTCCTGTAATCGTACAGTTGAAGCTCAGAAAGAATTGAACACAAAGTTTCCCTCGTACCATGCATCGATGATCCAAATGATCTTTTCACCACATTGTCTAATTTAATAATTAAAGAACCTGCTGATATATTTACAGTAAAAACATGCAAAGCAAAAAATTTTACTAGATTTGCCAACTGGGCTACACTGGGTATCTATAGAAGTAGGAATACATTGTACGAATTATATGCTTCCAGAGAGACAATGTTAGATGATCCAGTTTTTATTTTACATGTTAAGAATTACTCATAAGTCTTCAAAAAAGTCTGACATGCGGCTAAGTCACTGTTTTTGAGAAAAAATATATTAAACTCAACAAATAAAATAAAAGCAACTTGGAAGTTAATTAATAATAAAACAGGTAAATCAAAGGCTCGCAATATACAGTTCAAATTAAATATAAATGGTACAATTTTGACAAAGAAACAGGATGTTGCGAATGCATTCGATAGTTTCTTCTCAGATACCAAAAATTGTGACCAAATCGTTAAACTCTTCAGCCTCCAGAGCTTCCGGTTTATTAGAATCTAGTGTTGCAAAATGTAAGAATGAGTTTAGTTTTAGCTATATTAACGAGGCTAGTATTGTAAAAGCATTCAAGTTAATTAATATAAAAAATACAGAAGATCTTTGGGGAATGTCTAGAAAGGTGCTGGGTGTCATTATCTTAGATATTGCACCATGTTTAGCTTATATATTTAATAGATGTATCGACGAGGGAGTTTTTCCCGATCTCATGAAACACAGTAAACTCATTCCTATGTTTAAGTCTGGAAGTGAAAAAGATCTCGCTAATTATAGACCGATATCGATATTACCTGCGTTAAGTAAAATCTTTGAAAAAATAATTCTGAATCAGTTATTATATCACTTTAACGTTAACGGCCTGCTACATAGTAATCAATACGGATTTACTAAAGGTCGATCAACAGCTTATGCAGCGCTCTTAAAGCATATATTTGAGGCCTGGGAGAAGTCTCAGGATGCAGTTGGGGTATTCTGCGATCTATCTAAGGCCTTTGACTGTGTGAGTCATGCAACCCTAATCACAAAGTTAAAATATTATGGCATTAAAAACCGGGCGATTGACCTCATACAGTCTTATCTATCCAATAGAGTCCAAAAAATAGACGTGGGTGGTGAGAGGTTTCAGGATCAATTATTGATTTAGGGGTACCTCAGGGTTCGATACTAGGGCCTTATTTATTCCTAGTATACGTTAACGATTTACCTTTTTTTGTAATAAATATTTATGATATAGTTTTATTTGCAGACGATACGTCTTTAAATTTTAAAGTTAATAGAGATAAAACCAGTATTTGCGATGACGTAAATGAATCCTTATCGTTAGTTCTTAACTGGTTCACTGTAAATAATCTTTTGCTTAATTAAAATAAAACTAAATGTATCAAATTCACTTTGCCAAATGTTATTCATAGCCCGACCAACATTGAAATAAATGGAGAGGCAATGAATCTTGTAAATTCCACGATCTTCCTAGGTCTTAATATTGATGCAAAACTACAGTGGGGACCACAAATTGAAACACCTGCTGGTAGGCTTAGTTCCGCTGCGTATGCAGCTCGTGCGATACGGTGGCTTACTGATGAAGCTACAGCTAGACTGGTTTATTTCAGTTACTTCCATAGTGTTATGTCATATGGCATCATTCTCTGGGGGAAAGCAGCTGATATTGGTAAAATATTTGTAATTCAAAAAAGGGCAATACGTGCCATTTACAAAATGAAACCACCAGAATTTTTGAGAGAAATATTCAAAGAAATTAATATTCTCACAATAGCTTCACAATATACATATGCATATGAAAATTTGTTATACACACATAAAAATAGAGATGGGATTCAGCAAAATAGTGACTTTCATAGAATCAACACTAGGAATAGACATAAATTATACATCCCTAGGTTTCGACTAGAAAAAGTAAATAAGTATTTATGGGGAACACGGTGCGCTTCTATAATAAGCTTTCTGAAAATGCTACTAAACTACCTAATAAGAAATTTAAAGCATACATAAAAGGTAGTCTTTTGAAGAAAGCTTATTTTAATATAAATGACTATATTATTGATAAGAATGCATGGCCTCATGTCGCTCTGCCGTCAGACAGTTAACCGACACACTTGAAATGTATAAACTCTCTTGTATTAGTATTTCCTAGTTAAGGTAGTTATTAGATGGATTATATAAAAAAGCGCTAGAACCAAGATGAGTTTCTTGCCAATTCTTCTCGGGCTTGGGTTAGGATGAATTGGCACCTAAATTCACCTAGTATGTAAGAAGTTTCAAAGTGATCCTTGTGATTGTATTGAATAAAGTATCATTTGACTCTGACTTTTGACTTTGACTTTGACTTTGACTTCACTAAAATTGGCTACAATCTTATTAAAAACAATTTGCTATTAGAAAGTGTCACGTCTCCTCAGTCCGCGCCTGCGCCGTGGTCGCCACAGGCGATAGTTTTCCCACGGTCTCGGCTCGGCTGCTTCGTGGCCAAGTATAGCTCTGCCATTTGCATACCCGCCCCCCTTCCTACTGTATTACTCCGCCAATTTAAGGAGTACCTAAGTATTATTTTGTTGTCGATCGTGAGTTCACAAAATAAGAAAAAAAAACAACATTTGTAGATAATTGTTGCGTTCATCCAATTACACAAAAGGCCTAATAGGTAAAACTCCGAGAATAGAAAAAAACCGAGTATCATTCACGATGTATAAATCTAGTAAGTGAATTCTTAACTTTTGTAAAACCCTAAAATGAGCATCTTCATTATAACAAAAGCTGGAGGCCTACTAAAGTTAACCGAAGAATTAGAAGTGCATTTATTGCCATAAAGTATAATGGACATCGGTTCAGGCAAAACGAAGCTTTGTCTCTATCACTCATTACTCTTACCCACCCGAAAGTGAGCTGATGGCTGGAGTCACCTACTGAAGTCAGCTCAAGGATTGGAAGTCCAATGATTGCCACAAAGTAATCGCCATCGGGTCGATTGAGCCAAAACTATGCTTGTTTTGTTATCATTCTTGCCCATCAGCTATTGTTTCTACAATCGTGTCTTCCGAATTTACCTGGGTTATACGGCAATCCATTTTCTTGTTAGACCAAGATTGGCACTAGTTTAACAAGATTTGCGATGAAGATGTTACGATGACTATTATGATAACAAGCTTGATTCTGGTAACATTGTTTTATTCTTCTGTCTGTGAGAAATTATATAAGAATGGGGTTATGTAAAATTGGGTAAGTACTAACATACCCTGAGCCCGTGCGGAAAGCCCATCGCGTTGTCAAAACTATTTCACGGTGATTTGTAGAGACATTGCATGATCTGGCTCCTGGCCTTGCGTCCTGGCACTACCGCTAGAGTCGCTAGGGGATGATCTGGATCGGTTAAGCTATCTATAGATCGCGTTAAGTGATTCTTAGTTTGTTAGTCTTAACTATCTTCTTGTAAAAGACGTTTCAAAGTGATCCTTGTGATTGTACAGAATAAGTATCTTTTGACTTGACTTTGACTTTGACTAAAGTCATTTTAAATCGCCCGTGTGAGTTAACTGTAATTTTATCTTGTTAGCAGGTTTAATATGTGAAATAAAATAGTATAATTTTTAACTAAATTTTGAATTAAAACAAAAATAACAGCAAATACTTTCGAGTATAAACAGCAATGCATTCAAGTCCGCAAATTCCTTTAACAGCTCAAATTATTAATTTAATTTTAAGCTAGTTATTATTCAAAGGTGTAATCATCTTCTAAAGATGCGGCTTAGAACGCCAAATACTGTATTTAAAAACCCGCCTACTTTAATACTGTTTGTGGATCAGGAGCTGACTGCGTGAAGTTCACACTATAGATTATTTATATACCTTTCAGTCTGAGATAAAACAGAGCGAAATGTTACGATAAGAATGTTTGCATGACTTTGTGACTGGAACGCTGGCGAATATAAACCATAAATAATAAATTGAAAGATAATCAAAATCAAATAGTTCTATTTAATAAAGCACAAATGTTACTTATTGTATCATAGTCACCGGCCATTTTTGCAATTTTCGGACCTCTCCTTCTTTCAAAGGTTTAGCATACGAGTACAACATGGCAACAAAATTGTGGTGTCTCCCACAAAAGCTACTTATCAAGAATTGAATCGAAGCACAAGTGTCGGTTTTTTTAAGTACTTTTTTATAGGCCTCTCAACTCTATTTTGTAGTAGCTCTGCCTTCTGATGTAGGTTGGGAGTTCGGAATTCAAATGCTTGTTTCATAGATATTTGTTGTGTTATAAAGTATTTTTACCACGCTTTATTATAACAATGTATTATAAAAGATATGTAAGTTGTTTAGTATATTTAAAGTTTCTCAGTAAGTGATTTATTTTATAAATGTTATGAAAACTTATAATCACAATGTAACCAGGACCATAATGTGTTTAAAAATATATATGTATTCTACAGTCACCTGGTCACCATAATACAAGCTATGCTTTGTTTGGGGCTGGGTGTTGTGTGCGTTGTCCACCGATGTTTATTTATTTATACATATTTAGTGTTACTTTAAAATGTATCGTAAAATGTAAGTAAGCTAGCTCTCGGGCCATTCGCTTTACGCCGTATAAAGTTAAATTAGAAGGTATTTTAAAATTCATCAATATTTTAACTGCTTCTAAAAACCACCTCATTATCGGTATTAAAAATGATTGAAACGTCGCAATTTCATAAATTATGTGGCTCTTACGGACATCGTAACCGGTATTTATTAACAGCACTGTTAAGATGTGGTTTGGGCGCCGTCGAAATTACAGGCATGATACCTTAAAATTGGTTAGACTGTGGTTTAACTCCTCCGTTCTGAGAGACTGGTATTAGATGTTAAATTCCTTCTGTTATTCTTTATCTTTCCCATTACACTATGCTTTTGGACATAAACATTTGAAGCTTTCCTTAGTAAATTTTTACCTTAGTAAATAAGTACCGAATGAATTCTATTATGAGTTCCTAGTCTCTACCATGGTATCACAATATTATACAAATAGAAATGTATATTAGGTTTCCTAAGTATAAAATACCTGTAAAAGGAAAATTTCACTCTTCTTTCTAATTTGTGTATTATGGGTAAAGTGATACTCTGTCAAGAAAGTACCGGGAAACGATTAATAAAAAACAAAATGTTAGTTATTTATCCAAATTTATGTTATCGCCATTTAAATATGCTCCTTCAGAAACGATACACTTACGCCAACGAATAATTTAATCGTCAAAACATTTTTAACGCTTTTTCTGGAATTGTGTTCAGGTCTCGCGAATTCTTCTTTGTCTTCTACCGAATGAAAACGGGTGCCACGAGGTAATTTGAGTTTAGGAAAGAGAAAGAAGTAGGCTGGAGCCATACCTGGTGAATAAGGTGGTTGCTCGATGGTATTTGTTGAGTTTAAGGTCAAAAACTTGTTCACAGTAATGGCCTTATGCAAAGGCGCATTATCGTGGTGAACGCAAAATCAAAGAACTTTTTTCAAATCAAATCAAATCAAAGTAATTTATTGCTTAATATGGGTTTGTAACGGTTGTTTGGTGATACATATTAGAACAGCCATAATCAGCGTGGTTTGCATGCAATATTTATTATACATTATACAGTATATTTAAATGAATAAGGTAGGTACAAACATGCTTTCAATTTAATTTAATTAATGTAAGTCAAGTTCTAGAATAATAATGTTAAGTGTCAATATTTTTATCATTTAAATAATCATAGGTAGAATAATAAGCCTTATCTAATAATATTTTCTTCAGCCTTGCTTTAAACACCAATGGGCTTGAAATCTCTAATAAAAATTAAGGTAGACGATTGTAGACACGAATAGCCAAAACTAACACGCTTTTGTTGTATAACGCAGTTGTATTTGGTGGTAGCCTGAGTTTCTTATTATTTCGTCTGGATCCAAAGTTAATAAAAAGGTCCATATTACTTTTTACAAAAACAGACAATTCAAATATATACAGACAAGGCAATGTTAAAATGTTCAGTTGAGTGAATTAAGGTTTACAGCTCTCAGTTTTTTGTAGTTTGCATATGGCTCTGACACATATCTTTTGACTTATTATTTTATTCTAATATTTTGTCTTTTTAGTCTAATTTGCTCTCTTAAATGCCGCTCAAATAATATTGTTTATTTACCGTTTGACGTTCAGGCGAAAATTCCGAGTGTACAACACCGCGATAGTCAAAGTAAACAGTCAACATGACTTTGACTTGATCGACTCTGGCGTAGTTTTTTCGGTTTCGGTGCAGTTGGAAGGCGCTTGTTGACTAGTTTGCACGTCAAACCCACGTCTCTTCTTTCAATTGTAGTTTATGGTTAAAGTGTTAAAAATATAAACCTAAAACTAATAAGTATTCACATTGTCCAGCCCAGGAATCAAGTATCGTGCCTCAATTAAGGTGCCCGCTGCACCACAGGGGCTACCCAAATATATGCCAAAAATTACTTCATTTAAAATGTATGGTTCCGTTTAGCCGTTCGTAATAAGCACGTAATAAGATATGAAAGTGCCTTATATGGAACAAATAATGATACAAACTTGACACAATTCAACTCTTTAACACCTACAATATCACTTATTGGATTGGTTTTTTCGGGCACATGCCTACGCAAGTAAATAAAGTTTCAAAACACAATTGGCATGACTTCAATTACATCAACATCCGGATGAAATTAGTGAGTTTGTAATAAACTAGTTGCTACACGCGGCTTCGCACGCATGTCAAATAAGAATAAACATATGCCCTTATACAAAATACAATCTATCTCTTTACCAAATCTTATCAAGATCCATTCAGCCGTTTAGTCGTGAAATCGTTTTAAATAAACAGTGAGACTTTGGAATAAATTAATTCAAAAAAACAGTGGGTTTATAATAGTGGCTATTGCCCGCGGCTTTGCACGTATGCCTGCGCAAAAATTGCCTATGTCCTTCTTCAAGGTACAATCTATCTAGCCATTTAGCCGTGAAAGCAAGCAGAGACTTTAGAATTTATACGAGTAATGTTGTGTATGAATATGAATAATCGGTTAGTGCAGGAAAATCTTAGTACTTCGATCCGTATTTATTACTTAATCGTATGACATAGGTTGTCATTTACGGTTGTCTGATAGAAATTGTAACCACGATAAGACCGCCGATTGCAGGACACCATTAATTTACGTATAAGGCTTAAATTTCTTATTTCCTTTTGTAGTGTTCTCAATAATGTTTTTATTATTATTATTATCATAGGCTTCATACTTCATAGGCGTTTAATACGACAAGAAACAAAAATCTATAAAACTTTAAAATAAAATAAGTACTTCGATAATAATTAATATCTAAATAAAACGAACTATAAATGCAAAAATAATACTAATGTTTATTACAAACCAATATTCAGGTTTCAGGAATCTTTCCAGGGGGAAGTTTATTATTATTTTATTTATTAAACAAAATCCACAGTTCTTAAAAAACAATACTACTTAATCTAACGCTTATCCTAAAGCCATGATCTCAATTCTGTTGGCACCAACATAACTAATTTTAGCTAAAATTAGGTTTACAACTGTCAAATGAAACTTTGGTATTCTGCTGTTACCAACTTATCCTAATTTAATTTTATCTAATTTAATTAAGCGTTCCTAATTTAGTTAGATGGTACCAACCGAATAGGTTTTACAAATGCTATGACTAACTAAAATATATTTTAGACAATTCCTAATTTAAGGAATGAACCAACCGAATTGCCACCAAATAACGGATTTACATTTTATGTTTATCATCTATAATTTAGAAGACAGTCACTAACCAAACATGTTATTAGGTAATAGAAAATACTAATAATTATAAATTTTAAATATGTGAGTGTATTAGAGATGTGTAAAAGTGTGTGTGTTTCAGTAGATCATTCCAAGGTCCTAATATGAGTGGATAGGGCAGCGTTCGATGATATGCTCTTTGGTCTGGTTGTCTTCGCCGCAGTCGCAGAGCGCGGAATCTGTCCAACTCCACTTCTGTCGCAAGTATTTACATCGACCATGTCCAGTTTTAAATTATATAAAGATGTTTAATTGGGACATTATTGGTATAGCTGAAACCAAAATAGAAGGAAAAGAAATTGTCGAAACAGAGGTAGTACATTCTTATGTACTACGGTTAAAAGAGTGGCAGTAACGGAGTCTAGCCCAGCAGAGAAACGACTGGTAAGGGTTGGAGGAGGCCTTTGCCTTTGAACTAATATTAATTGATGAAGTAAAAAAGTGTGTTAAAGTAATGAAAATATATGTATATACTAGCTCTCCCGTTCGCGACTTCATCCGCGCGTTTTTAAAGAAAAAGTTATCTAGTTATAAATCTAAACCATTCTCGAATCCATTTGAACACACAAAAAACTCCTAAACGGCTGAACCGATTTGAATGTTTTCAAATCGGTTCAGCCGTTTAGGAGTTCAGTGACATACACACGTACATTAGAATTATATATATATAAAGATATTATAAGTAATATATTTTAATTGATATCACTATCACTACATAGTATAAAACAAAGTCGCTTTCCGCTGGTTGTCTGTCCCTACGTAGGTATGCTTAGATCTTTAAAACTACGCAACTGGTTGCGGTTTTTTTGATAGATAGATTGATTCAAGAGGAAGGTTTATATGTATAATAAATGCATAATATAGTAGATAAACACTGATAATTTTAGAGGTTTCCAATGTGGTGTCGTAAATAAACTCATATTTTTGCGCTTACATTGCAAACGCTGTCTTAACCCTACGAGATACATCAAAATAATGTACTGCTGTCTAGTATTGTAGACCCTCAAAAATTCTACAAAAAAGTCCGCGATGGTATATGTCTATCTCTTAGGGATACCCATTCTGTAGTATAATTAGTATCAGCATTGCACCCGTGCGGAGCCGGAGCGGGTCGCTAGTTGTATATTGTTTAATTGTTAAATGGGAATAAATGGCTTTATTATTATGTCCAGTTTTAAGTCTATGTAGGCGGTACTATACTAGCTAGCAAGTTGCAAGCTGGCGACGATTCATGCTGAAGATTCATGCTCGCGTCCGCAGGAACCACCTTTTACAGTCCTGCACGTGTCCCCTGGTGCAGAATGAGCTCAAATACATACGAAATACTAAGACGTAAACGTGAAATTCGATCCATAGATCCCTTGATTTACAAATACAAAATGATTTGTAAGTTGATTGTAAGATTTCAAATAATTTTTGTAAGTTACAGTTAGTGATGCATTAGTTTCTGTGTTAGTTAACACTGAGTTACAGAAAACCAGTATCTTGACCAGCTTTACTATTACTTTCATATGAATCAGTTGCCATCTGTGACGTAGTTAGTAGGCCCCCGAAGGCCGCCTTCGTGGCCTAACAACTTCTAAGAAGCCGTGACCGACAGCATTACGTACCCGAAGCACGGACGCGCTCTGATGAACCTGCCACTGCAGTAATTCAAATAATGACCGCGCAGTGTTTGTAAATAAATAAATATTAACGGACAGTGCTCACAACACCGTCTAGCCCCAAAGTGAGCATAGCTTGTATTATGACCGGATGACTGATAAAATACATAATATATTTTAATATTCCATAGATATTTATTCCATTGACAAATTTGTATGCGGTAATTTAAATTATATAATTAACAAAAATTATGGTAGATATGCAATATATTATAATGACAATGGTGGCAATTCGGTTGGCACCAACCTAACTAATTTTAGCTAAAATTAGGTTTAGACTGTCAAATTAAACATTGTTATTCTGCTGTTACCAACTTATCCCAATTTAATTAAGTGTTCCTTATTTAGTTAGATGGTACCAACCGAATAGGTTTTACAAATGATATGACCAACTAAAATATATTTTAGACATTCCTAAATTTAGAAATGAACCAACCGAATTGCCACCAATATCTAACTTAACCAATGATTTGAGCTATCTATAGATCGTTTTAAACGGTCCTTAGATAGCTCAACTGTTTCACGTGTATTTTATATTATTGTTTATTATTTTGTACATTTCTGTAATTATTTCTGTAAATAAATGTATTATACCTAACCTAACAATATAAAAAATTTCAATGATCTATTAAAAAAAGTAAATAATCTTAATACAGTATGTTCAAAGTTTGTTTATCGAATAAACGAAAGACTTCAACTTATTCATTAGTATTGTTCTTATGAATAGTAGATTTTATTTAGTAGCAGTTTGTTAAAAATTTCAACTGCTTGATACCGTATACAGTGTTTCATCTTGTGTTTTATTCTATTTTTCTTTGCACATTATTTTCGTAAAGTGTATCATACTCGTGTTATGTTACATAGCTACTTATGATGATACATTATAACACCCAGACACATAACAAGTACCTATAGTTCATCACATAAATGTTCTGGGACGGAATCGAACCCCCAATCTACAGCGCAGAAGACAGAGCTACTACCAACTGAACTAACAGGCTCAGGTCGGTAAATCACCCGGGAACAGGCACTCCTAAATTGTGTGTAGAAACACAGTTATATACGACACGAAATAAATGCAAAAATATATAAAAAGCGTGCGACACGAAAATGTTTAAAACATCCATGAAACACCGATTTCCATAGCCCACTTCTCGATTCGCGAGTTGAAAATTTATCAGTAAAGTTATCTTTTAATACTGTTGTTTGATTTTATTGAGAAACCCGATCGCGGACGGTTCCCACGGCGAGGCTTCCGGCCGAGGCGAATTTTGACAGATATCTACAGAATCACTAACTATATAGGTACAGCCGGCAAAAACAATGGTGACCACAAAACGTGATTGATTTTAAATCTATCACTAATAACAATAACTATTATTTGTTTTTAGGCAACAAATAATTGTACTTATAGGTAACAAACATATTGGTCCATAGATAAATACCTTAAAGACTAACATACACACAAAATATAAATCTTATTACTATATCACTGATGACGTTCGCACGGTGTCTTGGGTGAGGGATCCGTTGAATTTTCTGAACACGACACCTTTTGGCCCGAACCCGGTGTCCATACAACAAGAGAAACGATACACAAAATAAACTTTTTGTTTTCTATCCGTATTTTGTAGGTATTCTGGGTAATAGCAATATATTATTACAAGACTTGACGACACATCTTTTAGTAGTAGGTACCTTCTTACCAGTAGAATACTTGGAACTAGCTGGCTATTGAGGCTGTTCCGGAAATGTAGAGCTGATGATGATGATGAATTGAATCTCCCTAATCATCTCATTAATATGCTGTCGCTACCATGTCAATTAGTCGCGCGGGCGCCGCGAACTAGTTCTGTAAGTCATCCGATGCCTCTCGCTTTATTACCATTGTAATGCATAGTTCACATGCATTAGCGGAGCGATATCAGTAGCGATAACTATAAGGACAGACATACTTAAACGCATCGATAGCTAATTATGTGATTGTAGGATAAAGGTCTGTGATGTGGAATAGCATTGGGCAACTTTTTATGCAGGTACCGCGCGTACAAAACCACGAGCGGAAGCTAGTAAAACATATTAAGATTTTTCTTAACGTCTTTGGTTTCTTTCAGGTCGTTTCTTGCGTTGTTGCCAACAGTAGCGATAACTGATAGGTCTCTATCATTTATATACGAAGAAATCCCTTTGAATGTTAATGGGTTGCAAAAGCCAAGTTTTTCCTATTTTTACCTAAGTTTCCACTTCGTTTTCAATATGTTAAAAAAACTAAACCAACTAAAAAGAAATTCGATTCATCCAGGAACCGTTAACTTGAACGGCAACGAGCGGACCGCGGATCAAACTCACCCTAATGATGATCACTCTAGATGTATCGAAGCAGTGTCGGTCCCTCCATCGACAAAATATTACGTGAGTAAAACCCTAGTTTATCGAAATGTAGAGAAACTTTACACGGATCTCGCTCTGCTAGTCGCTCCGCGTGTGCCAAGGTAACTGTTTTATCTTTACCTAACTGTACTCAATTGTTTAGAGCAGTACTGTACAAAATTTTATTGCTCGAAGTATTTTAGCGATAACACGGAGCGACTGCACTTTGGTCATTTTGTACCATTTTGCACGTGTTTTTTCCTTTTGCAACGGTTTCTTCAAATAAACCTAAATTGTTATTGACTTACGATTGTTTTTTATAACAAAGTGACTTAACTAACTAATCTGGGTCATTAAGATGGCACGGTTTGAATTGAAATGGTTTGAAAAGCTTTAAGCGGTTTGTACCTTGGTTCATCAGCTGTCTTTTAGTTAGTTCCGCTATTATTTGATTGCGATTGATTGTAATATGTGCTATTACATAAAATCAACGATTTATTTTACTTTTTTAGCTATCATTTTCTCAATAAAGTAACATACTAACATTTTGGCACGTTATAAAATTATAGGCCTCTAGCCTTTAACCTTTAATTCTTTCATCACACTGGTTCTAAACCAGTGCCAAGTACCTTAGATCTTAGATCCCGGTTTTCAAATTGTATTGGTTATAATAATTTATATTAATAAGTTCATATATATATTATTCATATTAATAGGTTTCTCAAAGGTCGGCAACGCGCATGTGATGCTCCTGGTGTTGCAGCGTCCATAGGCTTCGGTAACTGCTTACAATCAGGTGGGCCGTAAGCTTGTTTGCCACCATTGTGGTATAAACATATAATTATATTACCTGTGTTCATTTAGTTTAGGTATAAGTTCTACGATATGGGATTTTCTGGCCTTTTAGCTTCGTTGGTAGTAGCTCTGCCTTGTACGCTGTAGGTTGAGGGTTCAATTCACTCCCAGGACAAACTTTTGTGTGATAAGCATCGATGTATATTTGTCTAGGTGTAACAAAAGTATTACTAGTATTATATCAGTCATCATAGTACTATGCTTTGTTTGGAGCTAGATGATGTTGTGTTGATTGTCCACCAATTTTATACATCCGTATCATATTTCAATCGTTCTATAATAACTTAAATAAATAAATAATGCCGGACATTTCACACAACATCATCTAGCCCCAAAGTAAGCAGAGCTTGTGTTATTGCTTGTATTATTAGTACCTAGGTATATCACTTTTTTTTTGTAAATCATCATCATTATCATCATTATCATCATCATTCAGAAATAGTAGAAAGATGTAGAACTTACCTAGACATCGATCAAACTTTATAATTTGACTAAATTGTACTAAAATTCCAGAAAGACTCCAATATAACTCATCATCGATTTCTATACATCTTATCATTCCATAAATTTACGATCACCTTAAATCCCATCTCGAATCGTCGTTCTCTGACTCATCGTTTACTTTATCATAATAAAACAATTACGGGCTCTTCACACATGCCACTTGCCCAGTCACCTTACAAACTTATCCATTCACTTATCCATGGCGCCACTGTCTGTGCCTTAACTTTGAACCACCGGCTTTTCAGAAGTGAACATAGTTGCGTGTTTCTGCCGTTTGTTTTGATAAGTTTGTGGGGAAGTGGAGGCATGTGAGAACGGGACGGGTTTGTTTCCCACGCGTGCCAAAGATAAACAAAAACGCCCACTCGTTGGCTGGAAATTCCGGTATCTATACCTACCTACTAATGATAATGAAGTAGACATCCGCGTGTAAATCGTGCTTATCTTTGCGAGGTCTAATTGTAGCCTGACGTTTGCCTTTAATATCCAATGCCAGTCTATGGTTTCTGGCGAGATTTTGGGGTTATTCCGCCAAAATATCCAAGGAGTCTGAATTTTTGCTTTGATACTTATTTTGTTAACACGCTTTTACTAGCTTGGTATGTATCTTCTATGTAACGGAATCTTTGAACGTGATCACCCTTTCAAAACCCTTTCAAAACGTCGTATTGATTTGAAACTTTGCACATTTATCAAATCACTAATTAATCTACATTACACTAATCATATATTAATCTTATTTTCTGCAAAGTAAGGATGATCTGCCCATTCGTAAACACATGCCTAATCTTAAACTCTGCCCAAACGTCGTATTGATTTGAAACTTTGCACACTTATCAAATCACTAATTAATCTACATTACACTAATCATATTTTCAGCAAAGTAAGGATGATCTGCCCATTTGTAAACACATGCCTTATCATTTATTATCTTAAACTCTGCCCAAAGCGTATCTAACCTATCCAAACGTATCTCTATGTATTCCTTTTACGACTAGCCGAATCCTTGGAAAAGTTACTGTCGAGTTGCTTGATTGAGTCGAGCACTTCTCCTAAGTTCTGTATCTGCTTTTCCATGTTTCTGGATTATAATAATTATAAAATACATTACTTGATTATGTGATACTACGTAGGAATATATCCTTTGTAGCTGATGATGTCAAGAAGGTAGGTATATGCTTCTCGACGATGGTTCCGGGGTGCTGAAGATACAATGAAGCCCGGACGAACACACTCGCGAGATGTTTTAATGAATAATTATGTAGTGATGAAAGATAACGACTATGATTTCACTAGTACGTTATCTAATGAGTCCTTCAATAGACAGAGTTCGCGCAGGCCGGGGTTTCGATATCCGGTTCGAAGAAATGTTAGGGGATGTATGTAAATGTATCAACCCAATGAGTTCTTATTCGCAACTGGTTTATTAAGTATATATACTGACAAGGCACTGTCAGACATTTATTTACAGAAATGTACAAAATAATATACAATAATATAAAATACACGTGAAACAGTTAAGCTATCTAAGGACCGTTTAAAACGATCTATTTAAATGTAAATGTAAAATAATAAAACATATAAATGATAATCTAGGTTAGACAAGTGGAACATTTCCTATACAGGAAAGGTCGAGTCTGCAAATATTAAATGTACTAGGTCAATACATTACGATAGCTCGTACAAGTGACCAGTGGTCGAAATTCGACCATAATTAATTTAAACATAAGTTTAAACATTATTATGGTTATATTGTCAAAGACTATATACCTACTTCATAAGTTAGAAATTCAGTAAGACTATAGACAAAGATCAAAACCAAACAATACATATATTAATCTATTCTCAATTTGACCAAAGAATTTAACAATAAACAAAAGAGTATATATGCGTGTGTGTTTATCAAATACATGGTAGTGAGTGTAATGTTTTTTATATATTTAATGTATTTTTTATGCATAATAAAAAAATATTTGCATTCTGCACTACATAGTATAAAACAAAGTCGCTTCCCGCAGTCTGTCTGTCCCTATGTATGCTTAGATCTTTAAAACTACGCAACGGATTTTGATGCGGTTTTTTTAATAGATAGAGTGATTCAAGAGGAAGCTTTATATGTATAATACATGCATAATATAGTAGTTAGTATCAGCATTGAACCCGTGCGAAGCCGGGGCTGGTCGGTCTGTAGGGCGGTCGCTAGTCTCTATAGAAACTATAAGTGTGCGAAATTTCATACTCCTTCGTCCGCGCAATTTTCGTAAAAAGGGGTACAAAGTTTTTGGTTCACGTATTAATATATAGATATATATATTGTTTAATAAACACGGCCATCACCTGAGACGTCATTTTCAAAAACTTAGGCATTCTACTAAAATGCCGGGTTATGTCTGAACGTGTCCGTTTTATTACCTGTTGCTAACGTAATTTATTTCTAATTTTAACTTTTCAAATCATATTTGCGCAAATGTCTGGCAGACCTTTTACACCCCATAATTACCCAGTCAGGGAACAATTCCAAATTAATGATGGTGAGTGGCATAAAAGATAAACTAAGCTCGCCTTTGAATGCGCTTGCGCCGGTCTACCTGACTGCGAAGCTTTTTTTACCGCCCCATTTAACTTGTGTCCCATTTTGGGACCGTGCCATTTATTATCCAGGACTTTTTGTCTCTGATTTATCTTCGAAGAAAAGGCCGCCAAAGGAGGCCTTACACCAAACTTAACGTTCCTACGCCAAAGCTGTGGTTTCAAAAACTTTAATACGCGCACTTTTCGTCGCATCATTTGTTCGTTCTTGGTCTCCTAACACACAAATGAACACTTTCATTTACTGAAATGTAGCACGCGTTTGTGAAAAAAATGTTATGAAATGAAATAAGTTTATTTTGACACGCACACAGATAAAAATAACATAAAATTACACATTGCAGGTACACAATGAAAAAGGCGATATATAATAAAAAATAGTAGTATCTATACCTACCCAGCAACAACCCAGTCTGTGTTTGCTAAAAAGGCCCAGTCTCAGCTCTATGCTACTTCACATATTGCAAAGTAGCGCTGGTTTTCAGACTGCGCCGAACAACGAGGGGGAGGAGGTTTGTGCACAACATGGTTTTTTTCAAAAGATTAATTCATGTTAATATTCCTCAAGAACTAATCATGTAATATACTAGCTGTTACCCGCGTCCTCGTACGCGTATGCTTAGAACCTCTATTTTTATTTTTGTAAAGAATGCATTCTGTGCATCTCATAAGTTTAATCCCCTATTTTAACACCCTTCGGGGATGATTTTGCAAAACATTGAAACACGTATTTCTTTATATCTTACCGAAAGCCTAAATATTAATTTTCAGATCCCTAACTTAAGAAAATATGAGTTGCCCAAACAAACTTTCATCCCCTATTATACGCCCTTCAAGGTTTTTTTGAAACAAAAAGCCTATGTTCTTCCCCCGAATGCAATACATCTTCTTACCAAATTTCATCAAGAGCCGTTCAGCCGTTTAGCCGTGAAAACGTAACAAACAGACAGACAGAGACACTTACGCATTTATAATATTAGTATGGATTTAAATTTGAATGGTACCAGAGATACTTTTGTTGTTTTTATTGTTTTATTGCCTCCAATATAAACAAACCGGGCGGTGATGCTTACATATTTTGTAAAATGCTCGGAACCTTTTGAAGTACCGCTATCGGTACCGTTCCGAAAACTGATAAGCCTCTATTCACCGTCAGCGTACTTCACCAGCTAGTATTGTAGTTAGGTATAGGACTATAGGTAGTTATTAGATGTTGTGTTATTTTTTTTTACATAATATCTAGTTGTTACTACATACGTATATCGTAAACTAGCTGTCTCGTTAGCGTCCGCGCGTTTCAATTATACCTATAGCACATTATAACACTTGACTTGACTTTGCTTCTATATTTTGCATTTTAAGTATCCAATCCAAGTTTCTAAGAAATCATACCACCCGTTTAAAAAGTTCCCATACAAACCTTGACTCCCGATTTTACCCCTTTGTAGAATTATTTTGGAAAACCCTGAAACATGTGTCCATTTATTTTGCATTTTATTTATTTAAATCAAGTTTCAAGCAAATCGCACCACGCGTTAAAAAGTTTCATACATTAGTTTTCACCCTTTTTCACCCTCTTAGGGGTTGAATTTCAAAAAACCCCGCTTCAGTGGGTGGTTTTACTATAAAAGGAAGCTACCTTCCAAATTTCAGCTTTCTAGCTACAGCGGTTTCGGCTCGGCTATGATGAATCAGTCAGTCGGTGAGGTTAAGCTCTTTTATAGGTATAGATAAATAAAATAAATAATCCCGGACATTTTATACAGCATCATCTAGCCCCAAAATAAGCAGAGCTTCTGTTATTAGAACCACATGACAGATTTTTTGACTGCTTTTTTTGTATGTATATTTATACAAACAAAAAACTAATATTTGTAGATCGTACAAATATTTTTGCCGCGGTGAGAATTTAACCCGCAACCATCAGCTTATTTTGCTACAGAGGTCGTCAAATGTAAATAAATATGAAACAAATATAACTTCAAATTCAAATTCCATTATATTTATTTAGTACCTACAACTACCAGGAGCATTTTTAAACGTCTCACATACAAGGTGAATTTAAGTGCCAATTCCTCCTAAAAGCCCGAGAAGAACTGTCAAGAACTATAAAACATATATGATAGTAAGTACTTGAAGTGTAAGCTCTAGATAGACCATAATAAATAATTTCGTTAACAATGCTCTACCAATACCACATAAGTTCATATATTTGTAGCTGGTGTAGAGATATGTATATAGCTATGTAGTAGAGAAAGGTAGAACCATTATCCTGCACGTGCTATTTTATACATTTACAATAGCTTTGTTTACAAAACATCTGAGATCTTATGTGCTTCTCCGCACGACCTAAGATTTTTCTAACCAATAGGTATTTAACCCCTCTCCACCCTAAACGTGTTTGTTGTTTCCGTTCCTACCCCCTATACATTCCTTAAGGCGACTCCCTAATTAAATGATTTTTTGGCGCATATTCAAGGCGCTCAAATCGTAGTTTTTGGAACGAAGCTCCTTATCGTACGGTATAGTCTTGGCGGATGGGGGTCTAGGCGAAAAAAAGTGTAAGATTTTCCGTCACGAATTTCCATCACGAGTCACGACCCTTTCTTTAGTGTACACGGTTATCTATAGGGTGAGACGATTCTTCAAAATACAACAAAATATCCCGGGTAATGTTTGGATTAGCTTGCTTTCTGCCGATTAGCGTAAGCATGATGAATCGACGTCAACTTTAGAAGACATAATCATCAAGATTATTAAATATTTTAGACATTTATCTTATAATTCAATTATAAAACTAACAGTAACTTTAAAAATAATTTGAAACGAGTAATAGGCAAAATATTGGAAATACATACAATATAGTATGTATCCTTGCTTATTTTCTACATATTATAAGTATTTAATGACTAAAAAAACTCAGAAAGGTCAAAGAAAAAAAAATCAACATATCTTTTTATTTCATAATTTTGAAGGGGCCACTAATACGTATGCAAAATTTCACAATGTCAAGACTAAAAGTATTATAGAGCTCTAATTATGATCGAACAGACAGACAGACTCACATAGCAAAACTATAAAGGTTCCTTGTGCCTCGGAACCCTAAAAATTACGTACGTAATTACGTACTCAATATACCTAACTCAAAATCAGTCTTATTCAAATTGTAATCCGTAAAATAGTTGACTGATGTTCTAAAAATAACACTAATCAACTTCTTTTTGTCGTTTAGGAAATTGACCTCTATGGTCTCATATGGTATGGTGGTTACGATATTTTTTGTTGACTTCTTGAGTTTTACACGATTTCAGTCTAAATTAATGTTGACCATTAAGTTACGTCTAGGAACATCTAGAAGCTACTGACAGGACTGGCAAGTAAGATAAAAAGAGTAGAAAGAAACGTAATGATCCAAAGGGGAAGCCTGGGAACAAACAATTACTCTACAATTACTGTTCAAGGAGGTCACTCTAACTGCGTTTTAACCGACTTCAAAAAAGGATGAGGTTCTCAATTCATCGGATTTTTTTATGTATGTTCAATGATTACTTAAAGACGTCTGAATCGATTTAATTTTTTTTGTTTTATAGGGTATACTTCCCAGGTGGTCCCATTAAAAATTTATCAAAATCGGTCAAATGGTTTTAAAAAATCAACAAAAATCTAAAAATTGTATACATCGATGATATTTTCGTTTACTCCGAAACCTCGTTGTCTCATTGAAGCAGTGCGTTTAGTTGGCATACCCATATTATTAAACAATATACATCTACTTTCTACTAAACATTTTTTATTCAATAAAGTCGGTTTTCTTTTTAGTTTTTAAAACGTAATTATTAACTTTACTAATAAGAAGGTGATGATGATGAGAAAAAAGTCTGAATACTCCTTTCCTCCTTTACAATTATGTGGCTACAAAATTGCATGATTATGCCAACATTGTAGGTACTAAGTATATTTACACTTCATTCTATCTTTTTTAGCATTGTTTTAGCCACACTTCAGCAGTACCGTTACTCGCCTGTTGATCACACATCGCGTGTCTGTTTTTTACATTAGAGTAAACAATATATTAAAAGCGACGAAATCCCTGGGAAAGTATGTTATGCATGCACGAAACCCGATCGCCTGGCCACACGTGCTTATGTGCAGTACAGCTACCTACGTGCCCAGTGGCAGCTCAATGTTGTGTAGTATTAAGTACTTATTCTGTGGTGCAGGGCATGAATGGCGCGGGCGGAGGGCATAGGGCCGCGGGGTGAGGCGCGACGGGGGAGGACTCCTCTAAGGCTTTTTTCAGGCAGTACGATTCCAACCGCGGCGGGGGTTAGGCGTCCCGTTCCATCAAATACGTAGTGTTGTGTATATCGTGTCTGTGTAGTTCAAGGTTTCCTGGTAAGTTTATTTATAAATTCAAAATATTAAATTTATAACCTAAATGTTCATGATTGGAAATTAATTTGTATTCAAATGTTATGACTAATTCACGAATTTAGCTGCATTCATTAATATAAATTGACCCTAATATAGATATCCGTATGCTAATGCGATATCGATCTGTTAGATTTTAATTTGAGTTAAATCTTAAAACAGCAATAATATGGGGAAAATAAAACAGTTTTAAATGAAGATTTTTTGTTTTGTTTAGGATAAAATGTCGGACCCAGCACCGCTGTCAAAAACAGCCAAATACAAGAAGATCACTAAACCTCTTCTTGAAAGGAAGAGGCGCGCGCGCATCAACCGATGCTTGGATGAGCTCAAAGACCTCATGGTTGGAGCTTTAGAGGTAAGAAAAACTTAATTTAATAACCATTTCCATCATCTGTATTATTACCTTTACTAGACCTTTATAAGATAAAACTCATTAGTTTATACCTTTTTGTTTTGCTATCAACTATAATTACTAGGCGCGCTGCAGAACTCTACTTTTTGTTAGTCATCAAAACGCAATCCATCACCCATTCACACGCCATTTATTTTTATCACAGACCGGTTACCCTTCTGTTTATTACACGTACACTTATCATCCCGACGCCAAACAGGAATAAAAGTATCACTTGTTCCATTAAAGAAACAGGAGCCTACGTGTTCTATCGAACAGTTATATTAATGCGACGTGCTCTCTCGTGGCGCTAGCGTGAGAAACGACGCGCGCACCTGCTTGTTTTAACTCTATTCTTTTTATCCTCAGATCGATGACGATAACCTGAGCAAGTTGGAGAAGGCAGATATCCTTGAGTTAACCGTAAACCATCTCACGAAGTTGCACAGTCCCAAAGACCCGGTTTTGGAGGCTAAGAAGTTTCAAGCCGGCTTCGGACAGTGTGCGGCGGAAGCGTGCCGGTTTATAATGTCGGTCCCGGACTTAGATGCAAATGTCAGCCAGAATCTGATAGGCCATCTATCGAGGTTGATTACGACGGAACCGCTTAGCATCCAAGTCCCTGAAAGGCCGTCATTCTCACCGCCGACTTCACCATCTTCTATCGTGTCTGACAGACACCACTACTACAGCGATCACGACAGGTCCTCATCGGACGCAGAGGATTCCATGTACTCAGGCGATGGCTCCAAGTGGGTGCCGAACCGGAAAAGCCCAGTCCAAAGGGCTGTACCTCCCACGGCGGGCTTGCTAACAACGGTAGACAAGCTCGGCCCGCACCACGCAACGCCCGAACAAATAAACGGACATGTCAACGGACAAAGGAACACATATTTCAACCGAGTGCCTGCCGAGGCGAAGGATATTATCCTGCAAAAAATCAGACAGCACATAATGGATAAGCGCGGCAACGAAAACTGCGGCGACAATGCGAACGTGGAGCCCGAGCCGAAATATTTATACAGAGATGAATCTTATAGGGGCGAGCATTTATACCAGTATGCCAACATTCCCAGCAACGATACATTGGATCTCAGAAAAGTTAGATCACCAACGAAGCCGCCAGCGCCAGTGGAAGCAAAAAAGCCGGTCGCATACCACGTTGCCAATCAATTAGACTCGACTCCCACAGTCGAGAGCAAAGTTGAATCGCGGTCCATCGTGCCTGAACACTGCGAATCGCCGATGGATTACAGCAACTTGCCGCCCAAAAAAAAGAGGAAACTGATCGAGTACCAAGAGTTTAAAAAACAAGAAGCGGCTAGACTCGAGATGGAAGCTTTTTATGCTGGTAAAAAAGAGCGGCATTGTGAAGAACCTCCGGCAGACGAGGAGGGGAACAAATGGCGCCCGTGGTGATCCCGCATTGATTTGACTGCATAATGTGATATGAATAGTCTCTTCCACGACAAAGCTTTAATTCGTTTTAAATTATCTTTGATATTAATTTACTTTCTAGTTTAGTTGATAGATATATCGTGCCTTAATATAAGAAAACTTAAAATATGTTAGCGTTTTGTATTTATGTAATGTGCCATTATTTGATCTCGATGTCTTCCTACAAAACGTCGATGCTTGTTGTCTTCCTTAAAACTACGTATTCGTACTTGTTTGTACTATTAAAACTATGACAAAACTTTTTTTATGTATTATTTTAATGTATAGGTTCTATAATTATACCTACCCTTTTTGTGGACATGTAGCAAAGTAGGTAGGCAATTATGTTGGTGCTTTATAACAAGAAATTGACCCATTTGACTTGACGAGAAGGTAAATACTTAGTAGAAGGATATTAAGATGCTTTTAAAAATATGGCCGGGCTACTAGCACTCGGCCGCTGGATAAATTAGGCATAGCATCAGAGTGGTAGGTAGTTGTGTGTAAGTATGAGAGCTTAGCAAAATAATTGCGCGAAGTAGTTACGTACTTACCTACTTAGTTTAAATAAAAAATTATAAGGTTCTAACATGGATAATGTTCAAGTACAACAACTTAAATAGCATAAAAAGCTATAATATCTAAATAGTCAGTTAGATAAATTTCAATATAGGTACTATTTCCCTACGAATTTTACAATTATGAACCTGAATATATATAAAAAAATAAACACCTATCTACATCTCAGTTACAATAAGGGCAATATATATATAAAACCCTTCGGACAATAAAATTTATCTTACGTTGAAAATATATATTTAAAATCCTTCGGACTTTGCGGCATGGAGCGCCATCTATTGTACTTTTTACAAAGATAAATAATACTTGTCGTTGCACAAAGTATGGAATACACAAAAACACTGGAAGTGATGCAAAGGCCTTAGCTTACCCGCGTAGAACTCCATGCGTAGAATGAAAGATTCCCAACAGATGGCAATGCCAGCTTGGAGGAACTTAGAAAGCGCCATCTATGTAATACTTAAAGTACTACTTGCGATGTTGACTGTATTATAAATTACATTGGGTGTCGGTAAGCCACTTACCGCTAGATGTCTCTAACAGCGAAAAAAAAATTGCCTTGCATTTTTATTATTAAATTAATTAATTTACATGTCAACCGCCAAATAAACAGAATGTTAATTTCCCTTTATTTAATTTAATTTAAAAGACGAACTTGTCTATATACTAATACGTACAATAATTCTTATTTATTACCCACCTTCTGTTTTTTGAAACGCTGATCGCTTCATGACAACATTTTTACCCTCCTATGTAAATCTGGGAGGTAACTAAATATTATGACAAAACCTCAGAATAAAGTAGGTATCAATTCTGAAGACAAAACCATTTTCAAGAAGTAGGGTAGGATAGTAGGATAGGGTACTAAATGCTATTCGCCAAAAGATGGCAGTGCCCTCGCATTGTTTACATTCTTTTCACAACACGTACAACCAATCATCGTATCGCGTAGTAGGGGAAGAATGGAGCGCGCAGCAAATCAAATTCATTCATTGTCGCGCCGGCCGGTTGGCCTGCCGGTTTTGTCAAATAGTTGTGTTATACAAACAAAACAGTCCGCGCGCAAAATAACGAACTCTTTCGATTCGAAGTTTAAAAACAAATCTGCCATTATCGTTTGACTTGAAAATATTGTTACGATATTTCAAAAATCGGTTTTCTGTGGATTTGATGTGATGATTGTGGATTAAAGTGTGTGTTGATGCAATGTTTTGGTGAGGCGATGCTTGTGGGTGAACAATCACCGGCCCCGAGAGTGGTGGCCGGATTGAGGAAACTTCGTCCGGAACTGACTCCTGGACCAGCTCCCTTGCCCGTGGATCCCAATTTTCGGATATCAGGTTAGTCACGGTTATGGAAACAGCTGCTCACAAAGTGCAGAGATAATATTGATAATAAAACATCTGTTGAATTGAATCAGCTGTTAGCAGCTGACCTGTTGATCCTTATTCCTGTACATTAATAAATATTGCTGGTCAATGCATACAACACCATTTAGCCCCAAAACTAAACATATCTTGTATGGTGCTGGTCACCATAATACACTGATTGAATACCTAAATATTGTAAAAGACCTTTGTTCATCACACAAAATGATTTTCCTACCTATAGGCCGCTAGGTAGATGTAATGATAATAGGAGTACCTACTTAACCCTATACCTATTTAGGTATTTTACCAACAATGACCATTTGTTTTGAAGAAATGTAGGTTCCATCTTCAAATTACCTACATAGGTAGGTAAGGTGCCTACTCGAACCTATTCTTATTCGATTGCATCCATTAGGTAGGTAGGTACCTACCTATGATAGTAGTACCTGGTTGAATAGGTAGGTATATGCTATTTTCTACTACAAAAGATGCAGTTCCATAAGCACAGCTTTTATGTGAACTTTATCTGAACTTTATGATAGGTACCTAAATAAATCAGCGAATAGGTAGCTACTTACCATGGCAGCGTATATAAATTAGGTACCTACTTACCTATAATATACCTACCTAGAAGTCGTGACATTTTTAGGCTTTTACTACGATAGGTCAAGTAGTAAGTAGGAACGTTAAGTACGGACCTAAGTAATTTAATTTCAAGCTTTTCAAATTAAAGTGCTTACTTACTACTTACCTAACAATAGGTAGGTATTACCTACCTACGAAAGATAGAATTACCTATCTACTTACATTTCCTCTCATTTACCTAAGTAGGTACTGCTTTATGAAGCTAGGTAATTTACCTAGGTAGGTATAATGGTAGCATTTTTTTATGTTACTGAGCCACTGCATTTTGACATTAGGTACTCTACGTAAAGTAGGTCACATGTTCTTTTTAAGAAGACATTAGAGGGTTGATTACGAGTTTTTTTACAGTATCTCAATCAAGTTGAACACTTCGATTAATCCTGTTATTCATTCCCGTACCTACCTAGGTACTTACCTAACCTATCGATTGACGTCGAGTGAACATAAATTTCAAGTTTTCGATTGAGATGCTCGCTCAAGATCAGCTGATTTTGGGTGCAATTCGTTCGATCATAATGTTCACCTTGTAATGTAGGTAGGTTAGGTACCTAACCTACCTACTTATGTCAAAAAAATGTAATCTGCTCTGTAAAAATACTAAAAAAATCTGTAAACAGTAAAATGTCAGTTTGCAATTGTATTGTCTTCTTCTTCTTCTTATTATTATAGTGTTACTAGTTCTTTCGAACCAGTGTTGTTTGAACGCGTTTTTACTCACGTACCTACCTACTCATTTGTCGATGGAGGCACAGACACTACATGAAGGCTGTCTATCGACAGAATAATAAGCGAGTATATCCCGTGTTTATCAGAGGCTCCTTTCGTGCACTTAGTGCACATGTCTTCGAGCTAGGTTCTACGTCATGCAGGTTTCCTCGCGATGTTCTCCTTTGAGAGTACTGATACCAGTACTGGCCAGTAGATGACCTGAGCTGAGTAGCTGGTACTGATATCAGCGAACATAAATTTTTCGAACAGCAAATTCCATTGGTGCACTTAGCCAGTAGTAAAAGTAGGTAAAATGGCCTGTCAGTTACCTTAGTAGCTCTGCCATCTGCGCTGATGGCTAAGGGTTCGATCCCTCCCAGGATTCCTCATGTGTTCTGTGTCTGGGTGTTATTAAATACCTACCTATCAAGTGTGTATTTCATAATATTTAAGTATTCTATCAGTGATCTGGTGTATACCTACCTACCTAAGCTATGCTTTGTTTTGGGCTAGATGGTGTTGTGTGCATTATCCACGAATAGGTATTTATTTTATATTTAAAATAGGATAAAATACCTATACCTTTTTGGTATTTTTTTATTGACCAGTAGGTAGGTACCTACATCTAAAGTACCAATGCAAAAAGTGCCCAAATACACGTTCGTATTACTTCTAGTACTGGGCTTCCCGTTTTAGCATCTGAATTCTTTAGCTGAATGTTTAGCACGACATTTGGTATAAATGAACCATCACTTGTTTACGAAGATTTCCATCGCGTTGCAAGTGCCATTCAAAGATCGATTTGGCTTCAAACGCTGACGATAGCTTATCAGACAATGCAGCTATCAGCCGTGTCTCAGATATGTCCTATTTGACATGCTTTCAAGATAGTGCTAACTTGAACATTTCCCAAATATAAATATAATATAAAAATAAATAGGTACTTGCACGACGTTTATTTTCAAATTATTAGGCTTTACCTACTAAAATGTATGTTTTCTATGTAGTCCATTAAAATGTTACATTTTTTAGGCCTTAGTGTGCATTTGTCAGAGGACGCAATTTTATTTTTTTAATGTGTAGGGGGGGTCAGTAGAAGCTTAAGTTCAAGTTTGTGGGGTCGGCACCCTTGTCCCCCGGCCGCCATCTTGGAAAAGGGGGTGCAAAGGGTTTTCGCGCTGTATCTCGTAAACTAGTTACCTTACAGAAAATTTAATCAAACATAAAATGTAGCAAATTAAATTTCCTACAATTTTATTTCTATTACTTTTTATCGTCAAGTGACCAACAAAAAAGTTATAAACAAAAATAAATGAAAATTTTGTTTGTTTGTTCTAGGTTTTACAGCGCTCCAAACTTAAACGGATTCTCGAATGCTCATAGGGATGCAATAAAAACTAAAAATTAGGCTTACTTTTCTATCTATATTTTTTTTATTCATACAATTTATTATGATCTTAACATTCCTATGCTATTATTGAACTATGTTTGACCCTTTTACCCACCACCTATGAGGTATAACATGGGCAAAGTCAAATTTATAAAAATTTAATGCATTTTTTAATGCATTTTTTGTCACTGTCTTAGCAAATCGTTTGTATCGCAGAGTGTCTAGAGTATCGTCTTTATTTCCGCCATATAAAAAGACGAAAAAACGTTCGCCAACAACACTGAGTAACGATGACTCGACTTTCTCACTCATAAATAATTTAGTTCCACTTGCTAACTCTGGATGCTTCTGCAAAATTTTTATAAATTTGACTTTGCCCATGTTATACCTCATAGGTGGTGGGTAAAAGGGTCAAACATAGTTCAATAATAGCATAGGAATGTTAAGATCATAATAAATTGTATGAATAAAAAAAATATAGATAGAAAAGTAAGCCTAATTTTTAGTTTTTATTGCATCCCTATGAGCATTCGAGAATCCGTTTAAGTTTGGAGCGCTGTAAAACCTAGAACAAACAAACAAAATTTTCATTTATTTTTGTTTATAACTTTTTTGTTGGTCACTTGACGATAAAAAGTAATAGAAATAAAATTGTAGGAAATTTAATTTGCTACATTTTATGTTTGATTAAATTTTCTGTAAGGTAACTAGTTTACGAGATACAGCGCGAAAACCCTTTGCACCCCCTTTTCCAAGATGGCGGCCGGGGGACAAGGGTGCCGACCCCACAAACTTGAACTTAAGCTTCTACTGACCCCCCCTACACATTAAAAAAATAAAATTGCGTCCTCTGACAAATGCATACCCAAATGTAACTTTTCAATGGACTAATGGTTGGCTGACAATTCTAATTTCATATGAATAAAATTTTAAGAACATCGTACTTATTCTATTTTCAAATTCAGTCTTTTTATTTATGTTTTGTTTTAATTACATTTAAATCTCTTTCCTAAGCATGGACTAGTTTAAAATACCTACGTGTAAGTAAATTATGCAATACGACGCGCAAATGACACGCAACATCAACGACGTTATGCGGAGTGAACACTACAAACGAACGCACGGCCCGTTATTAGTGTCAACGTTTCGGTTCTGCTAATTTTAAAAATGATCACCGTGGTCGTTCGAACTATGGTCTACAACGATGAACTATAATCAATTGTGGAAGCTGATGTTACTCAATACACGCTTTCTTCAAAACATTATAGGTCCATTTGAGTGAAATTGGCCTTGAAAAATAAGATCGGCAACACGACGTACGCGTTGAGGCAGTCCTTTTAAGAGATTGCCTCCAGTCCAGGCAGTCCAGCTGAATTCTTAAAAGACATCGATAAATTGCCTTTACGCTGTCAAATAATATATCTACTACATTGACAAATACTTCGAATAGATAAAATAGAAATAAAAAAATATCCTTAATTTTTTGTACGGCGGCAATAGCATAAACCTAATATATGGGAAATGTATGATCGTTTACTTACGTACTTAACATTCCGGCTTCGTCCTACCTCCACGTTCTTTCAGTCGTATATAATGAATAGAAATCATATTTATGCGTAAGCCTAGAATGAATCGTGATCATTGGTCATGGAGCTTGACATTTAAGGCCTTTCACTGCTTAAGATTCGTCCTGTCACTATCTATACTAATTTAGTTTGTAAGTTTTTATGTATTTATTTGTATTTATGTGTATGTATGTAGTAATTAGTTAAATATTTATTTATTTATATAATTTATATTTAGCTTAATGTACGCCGCGCCGTCCACTCAACTTAATACGATCCTTTCCATCCAAAGGTTATCAGGAAGAGATCGCTCTATAGATATGGCCGCCCATTGTACCACTTAAATATTTTTCTTTAATAAAATTGTAATATTGTGTTTTATTATATAAGGTGTACAATGGGACCTTGGAGAAGGACAAAGGCAAACTTTTATGTCGGTACTATGCGTGCGAAGCCGCGGGCAGCAGTTAATCTATACCTATAAAAGAGCTTAACCTGACTGACTGACTGATTCACTCATCATCGCCGAGCCGATACCGCTGAAGCTAGAAAGCTGAAATTTGGAAGGTAGCTTCCTTTTACAGCAAAATTACCCACTAAGGTGGAATTTTTTGAAATTGAACACCTAAGAGGGTGAAAAAGGGTGAAAACGATTGTAAGAAACTTTTTAACGCGTCGTGCGATTTGCTTGAAACTTGATATGAATAAATAAAATGCAAAATAAATGGACACGTGTTTCAGGATTTTTCAAAATAACCCTAACAAAGGGGTAAAATAGGGTGTCGTATTTTGTATGGGAACTTTTTAATGGGTGGTGTGAAATCTTAGAAACTTGGTTTGGATACTTAAAATACAAAATAAATGGACACGTGTTTCAGGATTTTTCAAAATAACTCTCAGAAAGGAGTAAAATAGGTTGTGAATATTTTTACGGAAACATTTTAATGGGTGTGATTGGTTTGAAACTTATCAATAAAATTTGGCAAGGAGATAAATTGCATCCTGGAGAAGGATTTAAGCTACAATTCCTTTAAAAAAATATGCGTACGAAGTCGTGAGCAACAGCTAGTCTTACATAAAGGGATAGCATTATTTTAAACAGTGATTAACTTTTGACAGAAATTGAGAGACGTTTCAGACGAGAGAAGGATCGTACGGTACGATGTCATTTTCTCCGACATTTGTCGAAAAATCTGTTGGTATTATTATTCTTGATACCCGAATCTGAAGTAGACTGTCTGAGCATAGTATTTTCTTTCGCAGGTTTCCTACGACAATTTTACAATGACGACGTTGATTCTTCGGCATGGCTGCAGTGTGCAGTCCGGAGTGGCTGTCTCCTCGCCTGGCGAGAGGGAACTCTGCCTCGGCGGCCGGCTGCCAGGCTGCCATTGCGCGATCTCCACCTCCGAACAGCACCTTTCCTCCCCAACGCGTTCCAGCTATCGAGGCTCCGTGATGACGCTGCCGTTGCCACATTTCAGGTATGCAGAAACTCAAGTGACCAATTATGTCAAGTAATTTATAGGAGTAATATGATGGAATGTGTCTGAAACGTAGAGCCCTGGCGGCATGATAGTTCCACTAGATAAATTATGCAACTCATATAAAGACGAAAATGACATTAGCATACATTGAGTGATAAAATTGTTTTTTATTAAGTACTGTTTATGTAGTGAATTTTGTTTTTGCTCTTTATTTCTTATTCTCTCTACAATGGTTAAATTCTGGTATAAAATCATAATAAGTAGGTAGGTACCTTCGTATTTTTCTACCTATTATGCTTAATTCGCCGAGTTTTCCGTTCGTTTCCACTAAACTTTCTTTTTCCCTATTAGAGTGTCTTGCTTATATCCGGGAAATCGTCAGCTGTGAATGAAAAACTGTTGTTGTCAATCAGAAAGGCGATACCGTATCGGTTTACCGTTTAGCCATCACGATCCCCACAATTTTGTAGCTGTACAATCCAGGGTAATGATAGGTTTAATTGTTTTGAATCAAGCCATATAATTATATTAAACAACAACTCGCCTAGGCTTCGCTTCGCACAGATAAATTATACACACATTTCTCATGAATCACTTTTTCAATTGGTTAAAACCGTATGAAAACCCGTGAAGTCGTTTTTGAGCTTATCGCGTATAGAGAGACAGACGCGGAATGTGTAGTGTGGGTTGGTTAGTTTTACACAAGTATACTCGAATCTATCAGCAGCATCAACCTAACAGGAAAACAAAACGAAATCGAACAAAAACGGGAATCTGACCATTACCAGCATTCCGCACTTTTAATATCCATCCGAAACAGTTTAGACTAATCTCATTCGGCCCTCAGCTTAACCGCTACAGACGGCAATTTTCTAATAGCCGCAAATGGTCAAAAGCCGATAAATCAATGAGGATAGCGTGTTTCACAGATTAACTCGATCATCGTTACAGTACAGAGTGGACAATGTTTTGTGATGTCACGTAGGCCGCTACTGGCATTGTCTGCCGACGACAATGCTTTCATAAATAATTATCAACAGTAACCGTAGATAATTATTGTCTAGAGATACACGGCCAGGGTCCTATTATAATTATTTAAATATTGATACGCATATTGCATTTTGACGAGATCTGAGTGCATTGGCCGTTGAAAATTCTGATATGCTGGTGTTTTTGTTCTTTCCCCGGACATATAAAATATTTCCTATAATATGAACGACTTATTTTTGTCCAAATTAGAGTTTTAAATCAATCACAGTTTAAAATAAGTTAAAATTTCCATGTTCCATTATTTAATTGATTTTAGTAGGATTGTCCGCCGTTTTAGTCAAAACCAATTAACATTCAATCAAGTAAATTTTACAAGTGTCGCTTAAATGTGTTACTCTAATTCAGTCTTTGGTGCAATGCAAACATAATGAGATCGTTCATATTTACGATATTTTACTTAGTCCGGAAACTACAAAACTGAACTTTGTGCTAGGCTTTAATAAGTGTCCAAAAGCATCAGCTGCTCTTTTGTCGGACATCACAAAGCGCAATAGATTTACCCAGTTCTTCGCTACGACAGGTAAAGTAAGATTGTAGTGAACGTCTTGCAAGACGTCTACCGGCTCCCCTTTAAGAATCACCTTTCTCACGACTCGCTCGCTTTAATAGACCTCAATAAAGCGAAACCCCCGTAAATCAAAGACCTTTGTGCTTGCGACCTTTTGATTGCGCTATTTACATAAAAAGGGCTAGAAGAAACGTGAAGGTGTTGACACGTAAAGAAACACGTTTGACGATAGAATTCTTCATAATGTCCCCTCAAAAAACTTGCCTATTAATGTAATATGGCCGTGACTAGTCTTGTCCTTCGCGTCAGCTGTTCATAGTCAAGTCACCCTACAATTGCATGCAACGAATTTTTTGATATAACGTGAAAAAATTCAAATGAAACATTTAAATGCTGATTTTTTTCAATTCTATACCACGAGTGTATATCTATGTTTATGTGATCCGTTAATCTGAAAAGTCATAAATCTTATTTTTCCGTTGGAGTATTTATTCGTAGTTGTTATTGAAATCATGCCTAGCTTTGTGTTGTTGCAGACTTGCAATGCGGTGGAGTACGCAAAATGGGTACGCGCGTTATGCGTTGAGATTCTGGGTCAGACACCGCTTCCGCAGGTGAGATTCCTGGACGTACTGTGCGCGGCTGATACCAACAATCGAGAACCAAAGAAAGAGATACCTGTCCAGGAGACTCCTGCTTGCCCTCCCCGGGCCCCTCCACGAGCTCGACGAAGGCTCCTCACAGCCGAAACCCAGCTAAGACGTGACCATTCCCCAGCCGCGACGGACGAGGGCATCGTCGTAGAAGACGACGACTACGACTCACTGTCCGATCGCAGCCTCGACCTGACCCTGTCCATCGACACTCTTAAGTCAGCGGATGTCGTCGATGCGCAAATCCGGAAAGCTGAAGTCATCAAGTGCGATAGTTGTAGCAAACTGAACGCGCAGCATCACACGTTACCGCGCGCTGCGAGAGCCGAATCGGAGCAAGGTCGTCGGTATATAAAAAGATGGGAAGGTACGGCTGGTGGTCCGGAACGGAGTCGGTATTCAGCGGAGGCGGCGAGGAGGAAGGCTTCGTCTTTAGAGAACAGAGCGAGGTCGTGTTCGCCGAACGCTCACGAGGCAATAGCGAAGTATGTTCCAGTGAAAGAACGTCGTGCGCTGTTTGAGTCAATGTCACAGTCCGGGAGTAGTTTAGCTAGGAGTAGTGAACAGTTGTCACGGCCGGTGCCGATCCCTGCGGTGACGACACCAAGACGCGCGGCTTCTTTGCATAACCTACAAGCACCTCCGACGAGATCCGTCAGTGATTTGAGACAGTTTTTCGAAGCTGTAGCCAAAGGCGCGGGCGCCAACTCTGTTGGTATTCAAAGGCTCGCTCCTCCGAACACTCAACCGCGTGCATTCACTTCGCTGACTTGCGCTTAATCTTAATTTGTAGTGCATATGTCACATGTAAATATTGTATATAAACTTGCGTTGACCGCTATCTCACTAAGTCGTTCGTTTTAAGACTGTTAAAAGTATTGTTATAGAATATAATATAATAAAATAAAATGATATGTATTATTTGCTCGTATTTATCATTCTAACCCATTCAAACATTGAGCAATTCGTTCTAATCTATTTTGACCTTGATCTATCAAATGTATTGTTTCAAAGTTTTAATTTGTTACAGACAATTTGATGTGTAAAATTGGCAGGCATTGTAATAAATATAATAACATGCCTGGTTTAATATCAAGTGAAATGCCAGTAAGTGCCACAAAGGTTAGGCAGATAGCGTCCTTCACATAATATTATTGTTTCGTAAGTAACGTTCTACCTATTACAAAACTCCGAGCCATTGTTTTAAATTTTCACAGAATCTGCGAGATTGTGTGAGCTTGTTCTCTTGGAAATTGTTCTTAAAATCATGCAACCATCAGACGTCAACATGTTGGTGATATTTCACGGCTTAGAAAACAATACTGTGTTGTTGTGAATCTTCTTGTAATTGTCTCCATGCGTCACGAATTCGTGATGACAGGACCAACAATGTATTCAGGCTTTCGCCATTTAAATTAAAATATCACTATTACTACAACAATATTATTTTATTTGGCGCAGCCGGATTATTATGTAAACATAACTAAAGGTAAATTACATGGGTAATGGAAATTGCAAAATCCTGGGCAATGACCCTGTTTCTGTAGTTTCGCCGGACTAAACTAAAATAACGTAAAACACGAAAGATCTTGTTTTGTATACATTAAAGTCCAAATTAGAGTAACTATTTAAATTACATCTTCAATTTACTAACACGTAACATGAGTCATTATGTAAAGAGGTGTTGATTAAAACTGCGTACAATCCAAGGAAAATCAAATCAATAAAATAACAATTGCCTTGAAACGTCTCAACTTCTGCCAAAAGATAATCATTGCTTAAAATAGTGCCATCCCTTTTTGTAAGATAGTCAGAAATAGTGACGGCGAATTTTAAGCAGGGTTTAGGCAGTATTCAATTTGAGGCGTTTATAAGTAAGATCGCAAAAATACAATTGAATTTATATATAACATTCATTTAAAAATGTTGCTCTAATTTGGATTTGAGTGTTGGCGAAATAAAGGTTAGTTTTACGAAACTTCAGCTAGTCCTGCGAAACTTCAGAATCACCAGCAATACTTGCCAATTTTAACGTTACGACAACATCAAGCAATTTATAGCAATATGTAGATAGCAAATTGTATAAGTTACTGCTACATACACACACATTATAGGTAAACTAGTTGATCTAGATTGATCCACTAGTGTTCAAATTGCCCGTTTAATCGTACCAACCTTAAGGCGATTCCCTGATCAAATTATTTTGATTTGATATGCGGCGCTCAAATCGCGATTTTTTTTATCAGCTAACAATTAAATTAGAAATTCTGAAAATAGTTTAATGGGTAATGTTTTAAATTTAGGAAGCTAACTTTGAGCCTATTAGTGTAGGCTGCAAAAACGACGTCAACTTTAGAAGATGATGATTATTGAGTATTTGAGACATTATTTTATAATTAAACTAAAAATATCAATTTCTTTTAAATCAATTTTAAACTAAGCGGAAGGATAACCATTGAAAATACATAAGTACATGGTATATCTTTTACGACTATTAAACTGGAACTGGCCTGTCAGCTCAGTTGGTAGTAGCTTTGCCTTCTGCGCTGTAGGTTGAGGGTTTGATTCCCTCCCAGGATAAACATTTGTGTGAAGAACATGGGTGTTTCAAATCAATTTTCAATTCAATTTATTCATACAATTTATAACATAACAATACATCAACCAAAGCGTTATAAATAAATTAGTCAAGATTATTTACATGTTTGTTCTGTGTCTGGGTGTTATATAGTATCATAATTATGTATTTAAAAATAAATAAGTACTAGCTGCTGCCCGCGGCTTTGCACGCGTGGTACCTACGTAAAAAATAGTCTATGTCCTTCTCAAATCTATCTTTATACCAAAATTAATAAAAATCGGTTCAGCGATTTAGGCGTGAAAACGTAATAAACTGACAGACAGACAGAGATATCCTTTTCAGGCTTTAGACTATCTGTGTACTAAATTTCATTTAAATCGGTTCAGTAGTTTTGGCGTGAAAGCGAGACAGACAGACAGAGAGAGTTACTTTCGCATTTATAATATTAGTAAGGATTAGATCAGTCATCTAGTCATCATAATTACAAGCTATGCTTAGTTTGGGGCTAGATGGTGTTGTGTGCATTTTCCAGCAATGTTTATTTATATCTTCAATTAACTAGCAGATAACCACTAAATAGCAGTAAAAAAAATTTTTTTTTCCATACAATAGTTAATTTGCTGAGGGCATCGTCTTAAAGATAGTCACACAATTATGCCACGACAGCGAAAGCAGATAATAATGTAGGTACCTACTGAGAAAAATGTGTCCACATCGATAACTAATGAATACGAAAGTGAGTAGATAGGTAGAAATGCAGAATACATTAGGAATGAGATACGTAAACAGAAATATCGACGTAATGAATCACTTCCAAATACGATAAGGGCTATTTGAGACAAGCTCGCAATGATTATGTAATGTATAGGTTATTACTGGCTACCATGAAAAGGAATTTTTAATTTAATCAATAACTACAGCCGAGTGTAGAAAACATTAAAGTTATTATTTACGGTTTTTATTAGTTTTCTAATCATTACCAAATCAAATCAAAACGTTATCACAATGCGCACTTCAACTCGTCTTCTTACATGCTAGTGAATCTAGGTGCCGGTTTCTGCTAACCCTAGTTCAAGATGAATCCGGCAAGAAACTCGTCTGGTCTAAAAACTTTTTGGTATGAGCCTTGCCTTGATCCTTGTAAGGAGGTCGAATCGAGTTAGTGCAGATTAATTCCATGCTTTTTTGTCATCTAAATAATCTGTTATTGGTGGCAATTCGGTTGGTTCATTTCTAAAATTAGGAATTGTCTAAAATATATTTTAGTTAGTCATAGCATTTGTAAAACCTTTTCGGTTGGTACCATCTTACTAAATAAGGAACGCTTAATTAAGTTAGATAAAATTAAATTAGGATAAGTTGGTAGCAGCAGAATACCAAAGGTTAATTTGACAGTTCAAAACCTAATTTTAGCTAATATTAGTTAGGTTGGTGCCAACAGAATTGAGGCCACTGTATAATATGCTTTGAGAGACAGTTTTAGTTTTATTATTTTTTTAAATTTGTCTTTAGACAAATCTAACACGTCGCCTGGGACCTTGTTATAGAAGCGTACATATTGCCATAGAAATGATTTACTAACCTTAGCGAGCCTCACTATGGGAATAGCGAGTTTATCTCTATTTCTAGTATTAGTATTATGATTATCGATTTATTTTTTAAATAATTGTTTTTTTGTGAACACAAGTATTTCAGGTATTTTTCCGTGGTACGGTTGTGTAGTTCGGCTAGTCGGACTATGTAAAAATACATCGAATTCCAACATATATCACTCTAAAATCACTAAGTCCAGGGATAAGAAATAAGTCAAAATTTTTGATATCTATTTAAAAAAATCCTGTTACCTTTATTGTTTTGATTCTCTCAATAAATAAAACTATTTAGTTTGCGCTATAATGTGTTTTTTAATTTATATTTTCATGCAACGCATGTTTGACATCAGCTGACATTTGAAACATAAAATCATGAAAAAAGTCACTTTTTGGACTTTGGATTTGGATTTCATGAATTGGACCACCCATATGTATATTGGCAAGGCAAGGCATTGTCATGATATTGACTTATTTTAGGTACCTACTTTATTTCTAAGTGACTCTAGAGCCTATGTTAGAAATTGCACGAACAGCCGTTCTCTGCAACACAAATATGTCTTTTACATAAATAAATATAGATATGCTATTGGGTATATTTATTGAATCTTCTGTTAATGCAAAAGGTTCTTTAAAAATCCAATTTCTTTATAAGTAGGTAGATAAAGAATGTCCGATTAGGGATTATAAAACCCGGAATATTTTTGAAGAAGCCTTTGTCCGAAATCATCTACGCTCACGCTACCGCCCATAAAGGTAGCCTTCTCGTGAATAGATCATTACAAGCAATCTATTCAGTTTTTTTTATTTTCTCTTTCTTACATCTAACAGGCTGTTGCACTATCTCTTTCTAACATATCTTGGGTGTTTTTAATAGCGCCGATCAGCAGTTGGTGAGGGTAGGGTAGGCCGTGTCGAACGATGGCTGCCACCAAAAAATAGTAATTCAATATGAACAAAAAAATGTTCGGGCAAAGAGATAGAATTGTAATAAAAAATTATAAAGGTACCGGGGATGATAACAGGTAGCGAGGTTATAAGATTGGACACGACACAGTTATATAGGTGAGGTAGGTAGTCGGTCATACAACGGTCTTCTGGAAACCCGATAAAATGATAATTTTATAGAAAAAACCACCGACTTTATGTATATACTAGGTAGCTACTGTAAAACGTTAAGGAGTTCCCTTGACTGTCCTTCGTCTTCATCATCAGACCACTAATGACAGTTACAACCCATTTAGGTGTAAAGTTCTCATCAATTCAAATTAATTAAGCCCAAACACTAGGGACTTAATTGCTGTAAATCGTTGAGGAGTTCCCTCGACTGTCTTTCGGCTCCATCATCAGATCGACTCCAGACCTTCATTAAATAGTAGTGCTTTAAAGTACTTAATGAGAAAAATTTATAAACGCACTAGTCGCCACTACGATTTTCGAAGGTTCCCCTCTATTTCTCTGGGATGTCATCATCAGATCGTGGTTTTCTTATCATGGTACCACCCTTGGGATATCTCTTTTCTAACAAAAAAAGAATCATCAAAATCACCATAAACGACAAAGTTGGATAACTTTAGCGAACACACATAAAAAAAAATACGGTCGAATTCAGAAACCTCTTATATTGAAGTCGGTTAAAAATTTATCATATCGTGAGAAATACATAGACAAAACTCAAATCTTTCCTCCTTATAATTTTAGTGTAGAAATAAAATCGCAGTGTGTGATATTTCAAAATTACAGCTTTCTACTAAATGCATATGAAAGTATATACTGTACTTATAATAACAAAAAAAATATATTTCTTAAATGTGTCTGTCTGTCTGTTTGTTCCGGCAGGACCGATTTTGACGGAACAGGCACTGGCAGATAGCTGATGTTGTAAGGAGTAACTTAGGCTACTTTTATTTAATAAATAATTGGGGTTCCGTGTAAAACAATAAAATTATCATTACCCACAAAAGTGTGCGAGGCTGTTGGTACCTACCCATGTCTTATAATATTATTATCTTAAAGGAATATCACCCATAGGTCTAAGTTCTGCGTTCTAAGAATCGGTTTTTTGTAGGTTATTCTAAAACTTTTTATGTTTCGTGAAAGCACGTGCAATAACGGGCCACGCATGAACGATTGTCTTAAACATCCACTTATTTAAAAAGTATCCAAAGCGAAACTAAGGTAGGCAATCAGATGTCGGTCAGCGAATGCGTTGACCTTGAACGTGACTGGCGCTACTTTTCGGATGATAGGTAGCTGTTCATTGATCGAATTTTGTTCTAGAAAATTGTTATATATTTTTTTTCAAGCTGAGTGAGCGGTTAATCTTGATACACAGCAGGTGCAAGGCTGATAGGAATAAGGTCACGTCGTGACTGAAGTCAATTTGCCAGAAAATGTACGAAGTCTAAGTAACATCATTCATAGAAATACACGTTTTAATATTGCTTGACTAAGCAAGGATCTTTGTATATTGTATGTAAAAGGACCGGGTAGTTGGAAATAAATTCTATGTTCCACAGAGGATAAGAGAATTTATTACAGAAAAATATTGGTAAGTATCAAAAATAAATAAATAATCCCGGACATCTCACACAACATCATCTGGCCCCAAGGTAAGCAGAGCTTGTGTTATGGGAACCACATGACTGATATACTACTTATATACTTTTTTTTTGTAAATACATACACATTATACATAGAAACACCCAGACCAGAAACAAATACTTGCAAATCATACAAACATTTGTTCCGCGGCGGTAATCGAACCCGCAATCTTCTGCGTCTCAGCCAGACCTTAGCCTACTGCGCCACAGAGGTCGTCAAAATGACAGAACACAATAATAAAATAAATATAAATCCGGACATTTCACACAGTATCTGGCCCAAAAGTAAGCAGAGCTTGTGTTATGGGTACCACATGACTGATATACTTTTTATTATATACTATTTTTTGTAAATACATACATATTATACAAAGAAACAACCAGACCCGAGACAAATACTTGCAGATCATAGGTACAACATTTGTCCCGCGGCGGGAATCGAACCCGCAACCTTCTGCGTCTCAGCCGGATCTTAGCCCACTGCGCCACAGAGGTCGTGAAAACTATCTAAAGATTATTCTATTTGAAACTTATTGTTTGAATGCTGAGAACAATCTAGAAGTTGTTGTTGACCTCACTAAGCCTGTATCTGGGAGTCTGAGAAGTTCCAGATAAGTTCGACACAAAACAGATCAGTTTAAACGTTATAGTGGCAACTGGTTTCTGAGCATTCAACAGTCCCAGCGGGATCCTTCACACGGAACCGGTAACCTAGTAATACCAGCGGTTTTCTATGAGAAAAGAAAATGATCTTCGGATCTAGTTATGTGGATTAACCAAATACACGGTTCTTACAATTGTAAAAGGGTATGGATAAATAGGGCGAAAGGAGAAAGGAATAAAAGGATCCGTAAGACTTTGTTCCGCACATCAAAATGGGTCACTTTTTTGGGGTCGCCTTTATAATCAATCTTGTCTAGCTTTGTTATCAACTGCGTGACCCGAATTCGAGAATTTCTTGAAAGAACTATCAATTTAAGTCGTTTGTTGATCTCTGAGAAGTATTTTGGAATTAACACGACCTAACTTTTGCCACCAGAGTTAAAATAACAGTTAGTTTTCAAGATTCAAAATATTTATTTGCATAAATAAATAAATAATTACATTGCTGCCACATGTCTGTCACGTGTGGGCTGATAATAATAATAATAAATAATATTTCTGGACCATGCACACAACACCATCTAATCCCAAACTAAGCAGAGCTTGTATTATGGTGACCTGTAGGGCGATTATGGAACTCTAATTACAATCAATGTCTATCAGAAATCTATGAAAACTGATAGAAATTGATTGTAATTAGAGTTCCATAATCGCCCTACAGATGACTGATAAAATATATATTTAAATAAATACTAAATGTATATATTTAAATAAATACTTATGATTCTTTATAACACCCAGACACAGAACAAACACTTACGTTCTTCACACAAATGTTTATCCTGGGTGGGAATCGAACCCTCAACCTACAGTGCAGAAGGCAGAGCTACTACCAACTAAGCTGACAGGCCAGGTATATAAATTAGTGTACACAAAGTCTTAAAAGGTATTATTGCACTTAAAACTTATACTATTCGAGCATCGCAAATTTTATGCGTAGCGTTTCACTGAACGAAAACCTTGAACATTATGTTACTAAATTCGCGTATACCTAATAGATAGGTAGGTACAATCTTAGACAACATTCAATCATTTTTTATTAATATACTAGCTGTACCCGGCATGCGTTGCAATGCCACAAATTTTCTCACCGTTTAAACCTTCCCTGGACTACGACAAACATTTCAACACCAAAATCAGCTAAATCAGACCAGCCGCTCTCGAGTTTTAGCGAGACAAACGAACAGCAATTGATTTTTATTATATAGATAATTAAGTAGGAAAGTAATAAGTATATTAGTATTTATCCTACAATATTATAAATGCAAAAGTAACTCTGTCTGTCTGTTACGTTTTCACACCTAAACCGTTAAATTGATTTTGCTGAATTTTATTATAGAGATAGATGGGACCTTGGAGAAGTATATATGCTACTTTTTATGTAGTTACCACGCGTGCGAAGCCGGGGACAGCAGCTAGTGTATTATAAGTTAATCATCATGTTGGATTTTTAACAAGTGTAACGGAAGATCTGTTAAGACATAATCGATCATCTATGTAGCGCGCGTGGCAGCATCATCTTCATACCTAACCCAGTCTTAAACTATTCCGCTCTAGCAAGATGTAAAGTACCGTTGTATCAGCAAAAAGCTGCCACTTGGCCCCAGATTGAAACGCACAAAGTGGTCAGCGGATCTAAGAGTTATTCTCAGTTCTTGGATCTTCATAAAATGAATACCTACTAAGAACAGAAGCAAATTATACAAGTCTAAGTTTCTAGACTAGAAAAAGTAAATAAATAAATATATAGTGCCGGACACTTTGCGCACCATCATCTGGCCCCAAAGTAAGCAAAGCTTGTGTTATGGGTACCAAATGACTGATATACTACTTAAATACTTTTTTTTGTAAATACTTACGTATGTACATAATATAATATACATAATAATATAGTATAATATACATAGAAACACCCAGACTTGAGACAAATACTTGCAAATAGATAAATAGATTCTTTATGAAGAACATGGTGTGCTTGTATAATAAGCTTTCGAAAAATGCAACTAAATTACTTATCTACCTATTAAGAAATGTAAATGTATGTATTTACAAAAAAAAGTATATAAGTATAATATATAAGTATCAGTCATGTTGGTACCCATAACACAAGTTCTGCTTACTTTGGGGCCAGATGATGCTGTGTGAAATGTCCGGGATTATTTAAATAATTAAATAATCCCGGACATTTCAACTAGTGGTCGCCCTCTGGTCGAAATTTTACCATAATTCATTAAAAATTAATGTATTTTTTAAACACAATTATTAAAAAAATTGGCATTTTGCACAACTTCTCTTTATAAACTATATCTCATAAACTGTGGTTCTATTTTTATACGCTTTATATTAGTTTCACTTGTATATGTATGTTTGTATGTTAGTATGTTTGTATGTAACAGACTCCTTAGGACGCGATTTTGACCCACTTTGAACGGCCAGATTTCATTCAAATTTTGCACACCTGTCAAAGACCGATGACAATATAATAATTCGAAAAAAAATAAAAAAAATAAAAAAAAGGACGCGATTTCGACCCACTTTAAACGGCCAGATTTCATTCAAATTTTGCACACCTGTCAAAGACCGATGACAATATAATAATTCGAAAAAAAATAAAAAAAATAAAAAAAAGGACGCGATTTCGACCCACTTTAAACGGCCACATTTCATTCAAATTTTGCACACCTGTCAAAGACTGATGATAATGCAATAATTCAAAAAAAAAAAACGTTTATCCTAAAACTAAAAAGTAGAAAATAAATAATAGTTTTAAAAACTAAAAAACACGCTTTATGTAGAAAACCAAACTAAAAAAATAGAAAATAATTTTAATAATTGTAGGTAAGAAAAAAATGTTTTATTAAAAAAAAAGCGTGGAGTGCTTTTTAAGATATTATCGAAATGATAATCCTTCTTCTCATATCTGTCAATGAAATATTTATAACTATTGACACCATACACCCCACGCTTTTTTTTAAATAAAACATTTTTTTCTTACCTACATTTATTAAAATTATTTTCTATTTTTATAGTTTGGTTTTCTATATAAAGCGTGTTTTTTAGTTTTTTTAAACTATTATTTATTTAGATTTCATTCATAATAGTGTTTTGAACAACCCTACCAATTTTAAGCTGGGTGCGAATTATTGTACCTTCACTCCTATTTTTTGGTCTAATTTGGCGGGACTATATCTACCTAATGATAATTTTATGCTAAGTAGGTATTTGATTTTTAAAACATCTATAGCGACTGCAACAGCATTTATAATTAAAAACCTGTTGGCGTGATACTGTGGCTTTTACAATGATTTTTTGAATACCTGCTTACGATCAAAGTTATAACGATATTACGTCGATACTTACGTTTGGGCAATTAACTGAGTTATAATCAGTTAGTCAGTTATGTACCGGTTATGTAATGCTTTGGACTTATCTATAATGTAAGGCACTGTTTAACATCGAAGGAAGTAAGCATTTTAGTTTGAAATTCACAACTAGGTGTCGCGATTAAATTGTTACGCATCCTAGATTGCGCTGTCGTTGCGTTTTAACAACATTTATTTCTAATTTTAATGAAAGCTCACTTAGATCAAGGAAGTTGTTTTATTCAATACCTTCCCCCGCTCTCAAGGACACCTACCTACTAGAGCGAAACACAGACACTCTTTTTTTAAACTCGAAACTGTAGACTTTTAATTTTTCAAAAACTGAGGTCTAAAAAAAGCTTTTTCTTCAAACCTACAAGATGACTCAGATGTGGAACGTCAACGAAGAGCATTGTGTGTCGTTGGCAATATGATCGCCAGGAGGTTCCACAGGTCATCACCGGACGTGAAATTGACACTCTATTTAGGTCTTTCTGTCAGACATTTTACACGTGTCAACTCTGGACTAACTATACTAAAAAGACGCACGATAGGGTTGCCTGCAACGATAGGCACCTGATGGGCCTGAAGCGCTTTTGCAGCGCTTCAGAAATGTACGCGGATGCCCGAATAGACTCTTTCAATGCTATCCAGCGTAAGAGGATAGCGTCATTCATGTCTAGAGTTGACGCGTGTGGCAATATTATTATCAAAAGTCTGGTAGAAAGGCGAAATACTGACGAAAATGTATAAGGTCGGTGGATATTGCCACCAAACATAATTATGTACCTAGTTATCATTTTATTATTATTACTATACTATCTGTGTGTATTAGGTGTTAGGTTTGTTTTTTTTAAAGTAGGTATGTACAATATGAGAGATGTTCCGGAAATAAAGATTATTATTATTATTATTATAAAAGTTTATTTACATAAACTAGCAAAGCCAAAGCGATTTCCAAGCTGCTAAATGTAATATCCAATGCTCATAATAGAAATAATCTAGTTTGTTAATAGCATGCTCTATTTGTTCAACATTTTCCATAGAAGCAATTATCTAATCGTAATCTAATGTGACTCATAAGATTGCTGGGTCATTGTTGCCTTTGCAAAGTTTCTGCCGGCCGCTGCCGCGCCATTAGTTTAATAACTATTTAGGTAGGTATTAAATATACCTACTACGCAGCAGGAAACTAAATGCTATGCTGTAAATGATTGTGATTAATGTTGTTATTGTAAACAAGATCATTTGAGCAAGACAAGGTGCGGGCGGGCTGTGAGGCGGCAAGCAGAACAATTTCTCTGATGTATAGTTTTAGAAACTTGATGACGGCTTAGGGATACGAAGTGGCGTGGTCTCCGAATCCTGCATTTCATAATACAAATACATAATGTCTTTTGTGATTCGAATCTATGGGTAATATCTATCGGTAATAAGTAATGATGATACAGAAGACTTACAATGATGGCATTGTAGGCTTAATCTCAGCGAACCATCAGGACTATCGGATTTATCAATTACGAAAACAGGCATATCCAACTCTAAGGGCTATGTTTTATGTTCAAACGTATATAGGTAGGTAGGTAATTACTTATAGCATCTGATACAACCAATTGAGTCGCCACGGTGAACCCTCTCGAAAATAGGCTACACAGCAGTCGGAACATTGAAAGGTTCAAAGCTGGTTAACCTGAGGTATGTAAGATATTAGAGATAAACTAGCTCTGTACAGACTGAAGTTGAAATGAGACTGCTCTGTACAGACTGAAGTTGAAATGAGACTGCTCTGTACAGACTGAAGTTGAAATGAGACTGCTCTGTACATACTGAAGTTGAAAGAGATATAGCGTAAAGAATCTTTGGATAAATAATAATATAAACTTTTTACATTGTTTTATTACTTATCGGGTATTTACGGCTGACCAGCCCGCGAATACGGTTATTTCAAAATAACTGAAATTTGGGGAATAAAATAAATGATAATACGCGATAAATACCCGCTATCTACTAAAACCATACGAATTCTAATCGCTAAAGTTTAATAAATACAAATATTAATACAATAATAATGGCCTATTGAAAATAAATACCAAAAAGACTAAAATACATGTTTATAAACTACACAAAAAGACAGGTGAATTTCTCCGTTAGCGGTGCTTCTCTGTACCGTCGCGTCGGTGGACAACTCCTGCTGACCAGAAGTCGGATGCGAGGAATACATCCTTGTACTCGGCAGCTACCCAGAGCACGTACTACTTAAAGTTAGTCTCTCGATTTGATTCCAAACGCTTCAAGCCATGCAAAAGTACTAAATACAGAAAAAAAAAAAAAAAGGCTGACTACAGTCATGTCTAGACAATATCCCAAGGCAAACGTTTTTCACAGTAAACTGCAGCCCAGAACTCTGACATACATTTGAGTCAGCATTCCTGATAGGGATTTCGAGTCACCGAGTCCAAATTAATCTTGATGGCGACGCCAATGTCGTGGGCGCCACTTGGTTACTCATTTATTAGTAAAATCGTTTTGTTTAACTAGTGTGACTCGCGTATTGTCTTTGTGCCACACTATTATGTACCTACTCTGTTTTTGGTCTCATTTAAATATTCCGTTCTATGGTTGACTTATTACAATCTTACAGTAGCAATATAAACAGCCTAGTAAGATACAATTTGTTTAGTTTGTGCTTCGTTGACTGAGTGATTTAGGAACCTTAAAAGAACCCATTCTCATTGGACACAATGTTTTTTTGCAGATCAATAAATTTAAGTATGCTATACCTACCAGTACTGTCAAACTGTGTAGGAAAGCATCCTGAGGAACCGGCATGTTCGGCGGAACCAAAAAAGTCCGAAGACGAATGTCATTTCTGGTCAGTCAATAATCAACGGGTTGTCCAATCCAATCCAATAACAAATCCAATCCAATCCAATGTCTAGAGTCAGATAAATCTTAGTAACCTGACTTTAAACTAAACAATAATTCGATTTGTCTTCATAAGCAGCGTCATATATTTTATCGGTGCTTTCATCAACAAAAAAATATGTAAATAAAACTCGTGTTTCCATAAAATATATCTTATTTGGAGGTGAAGTCACTTTACTAGATGTTATTTAGTTTTCTGATTGTATTTATGCCCATTATAAGAGATATTTATCTGTTGTTCGACCGCATAACGTCTGCGAAAGCTATCTTACGCAAAATACGAACAACACAACCGGCTCAACAACTTTTTTGCTTACAAATTAAATAAAATACTCTGCTAGTTCGACGCACTTGAAGTAAAAACGTCATAAAAAGTTAATTGAAAGTGCTTTAAAGCAAGGTCAGAGATTGTCCGGAAATAAAAAAGCCTAGACGCCTTCTAAGAGTTTTGGAGCCGAGAGACCCTACAAGCAGTGGACTGCAATAGCAAAAGGATGATGACGATGATGATGACGTGATAGGAATGACTGTGACAGATTGACGAGCCGAATTAACGCATGACAACCAAAACAGTCGATACATAAATTTTACATTAACCTCTCAAGCGGCCGACCCGAGATTTCTCAATTATTTTGTAGGAATACCTAATAACATCTATACCTATTTGCATTCTGCTTAAAATTTCTTACTAATTAGAGTATATATATTCTTATGTTCCCTAAATAAAATTTCAATGATGTTCATGTAAAGTTTAAACAATTAAAATTAGTAGTACTCTCGTAGATACTACATCAGCGGGCCTAGCACGGCACGAGGATAAATAGTGTTACCCCCGTTTTTATCCACCTGTCAGTGGAAATAATTTCCTTTTCCACCTCTTATGGCACAGCTTCGGGGAAAGGAATATAATGTTTCCCTTTGACGTTTATTGTAGACTTTATGTCCCGCTACTCCCCGCCCCAGAGCACGGCCTCTAAACAACTTGGATAAATTTATCTCTATTTGACATAAGACAGGGAATATTAATCACTGTCCTTTGAAGGTGGGTATAAATTTAATTTAAAAAAGAAAACAATTTCTATGTTTATTTTTTCTTTTATTTTAAACCTAGGTATATTATCTACAAAATATAACTATAAAAAACCACATTTACGTACCTACATATTTTTTATTACTTTATTACTGACTTAAACAGCCGACCGCTCGAAACATCGCGCGAAAGTGCTCGAAACACCGCGCGCGCAACTTGAAACAACAATGCTGATTTAAAATTCTACTAAGTTGAAGCCGTCCATTGACTGTATCGCTAGCCTATTCTATCCCGTACACATTGACATAGACGCAAGCAGGATAGCTATATTTATCTATATTTTTTTGTAATATCTTTTATTTTTCAAAGGACTTGGGAGTCGTCTGTCGTACTTATTTATCGTATGGCCAAAACGCTGCATCCCAAATTGGGTCGCATACCACTCAAGCGAAATTTGACGCGACCCAGAATGGGATGCTAGACCACCGTAGAAGATATGTAATGTTTCTTCTTCTTCTTCTTCTTTGTTAATGGCCTGTGACATACTAATGTCAATTCTGCCAATGTCCAGTGTTTATAGTTTGTAGTCAGTTTGTTTGTTATTAGTCTTAGTCGATGGTCAATTGTCAATTCTAGACGTCACGCGGAATGGCATCTAGAATTTTCTTGGGATTCCTCGTCGTTTAAATCACATTGCACCACAATACACATATAATTCAATTATCCATACCCATAGTCACAATTTATTCATTAAAATTCCGCCAAGATTACTTAATAAAACATGCAATAAAACGGGTAAAAAATATAAAATTAGCAGAGCTATGTTACTCCATGAAATGACAGACGAAGAAAACCTATATCTACCTAATGTTTTTCGATCTTTCAGAACAAAGACATTTGTCGATTCTTCGTTTGTCATTTCATGAAGTAACATAGTACTTCTAAATTAATTATTTTTTCTAATGCTATAGCATTGTTTATTCAGTAATCTTAGCGGAATTTCAATCAATTAATTATGAATTCATGGCACAAGTATGGAAAATTGAATTATAAGTGCATTATGATGCAATGTTGTGACGAGGAATCCCAAGAATCTAGACGGCCATTCCGCGATGACATTTCGAATAGACAAATGGCGATTGACATTCGACTAAGACTTTATAACCAAACAATAACTTGACACTGGCAAAGTTGTCAACAAGACAGATTAACAGGAAGAAAAGAAGAAAGAAGATATTTGTCAGCATAACGGATTATATTATTTGCTAGTTGACTGCCGGTATGACGTTAGCTGGTTTAAGGGTTTATATGTATATTTATTATTAAATAGATAGATAGATTAGATTGATTGATTAAGCAATAATTCGTATTTGTTTCTTTTGTTTCAGCTATCACGAGACGCTACAACAATACCAAAATAATCTGTTATTTAAACGAGAAATTCTTGTATGTATATATATAAATAAAATAAATAAATAATCCCGGACATTTCACACAACATCAGCTGGCCCCAAAGAAAGCAGAGCTTGAGTTATGGGTACCACATGTCTGATATACTGCTTATATACTGTTTTTTTGTAACTACATACATATTATACATAGAAACACCCAGACCCGAGACAAATACTTGCAGATCATACAAACATTTGTCCCCCGGCGGGAATCGAACCCGCAACCTTTTGCGTCTCAGCCTGAGCTTATCCCTCTGCGCCATAGAGGTCGTCCAAGTCATTATGTATATAAAAATATAGAAGTATTTTATAAGTATCTCTCCACCATAATACAAGCTATGCTTAGTTTGGCGCTAAATGGTGTTATGAAGAAGAAAAAGAATATTTAGTTATTGAGTCAGTACGTACAGAAAAGATTTCAGGCATACCTACTCGCCAACACTGGTAAGTATTATACCTACGTTCTCAGTAAGATTGAAGAAAACAATGATTTACCCTTCAAAACTCTCGTGAGTTGATATCAGTGCGACCCGTGAACTCGAGCGGCAACTCACGGACCGCGGATCAAACTCACCCTGATAAAGATACTCTAGATGAATCGCAACCGTGTCGGTGCCTCCGTTGACAAAATAATACGTGAGTAAACCTCGTGTTTTTCAAAATGTATAATGATTATCCTTATTTTAAAGTATCTGTGGATCATAATGGCTTCTCCAAAACTTCCAAGAACCGTTCTCGAAAAGTTACACTCACGAGAGAAAGCTGTCAATGGGTACTCATGTAAACATTACATGTTTTTGATGGTTACTGACCTCACATACTGAGGCCCACATAACGTAATACCTATTCTAAAAATAATCAATGAAAATTAGTAGCCAAACAGCCAATACTTTGTATTATTATGTTTCTTGCAAAAGACATAAACGCAGATTGCATATTTTAATCTCTTTTATCCGGTTTTTAGATTATTTTTTTGATATGATTAAAATGTACTTACATTAGTATAACTAAAATTATATTGGGGCATTTTCGTAAGTATTGTTGTATATAAAATTAAGTGATCTATAAAATTATGTTATCTATAAGTAATTGTATATTATTCTGTAGTTATTCCATGCGTAAATAATTGCCATAAAATTTAAAAAAAAAGTTTTCATAAAAAAAGCTAATTAAAAAAAAATGTGTGCAATTCACACGTGGTAGAAGTGAAACCTTCAAAAATTTTGAATCTTTTAACACAAAGAGAACCACGAATATAAGAAACACTACAATATAAAAATATAAGATTTCTATCTCATTTTCTCCCACGTAAAATCTTATGAATTTATGTGTCTGTCTCTTTTTACTGTCGTTTTTCGTTTCATCGACACTCAAATCACAACGATGCTAAAGAAGTTTTCACTTCAAAAAAATATTTTATAACCTACCCACTTATGGTCCTTACCTATGCAATTACCTTCCTAGGTAAAGATTGAGGGTCTATGACCTAGACTATGTTATAAACACACACTAACCAATGAATTGTTTAAATATGTTGCTATCTCTATTCTTTGATATATAAATGACGAGGACGGAGCATACTTAGCAGAGTAATTAACGTATTTTTAAAACTATAACGATCAGAATTTATATTGTTGAGTCAGCTCATTATCACGGTTATTGCAACATAATTAATTCGGGATTAATTAACAGGTAATACCTAAGCGATAAATACCCGTTAACTACTAAGAAAATATCTTATAAATACAAACTAGCCAATGAAATATTGAAATCTAATGCCATCTCTATTCTTTGCCATTATAATGACAAGGATAGAACTTGCTTAAGTGCCACTACAGTTAAACAAGTGATTATAAAATAAATAAATAATGCAGGTCATTTCAAACAGCATCATCTAGCCCCAAAGCAAGAAGAGTTGTATTGTAACCGCATGACTACGTATATACTTGTTTTGTAAATACATACCTACATTTTATACATAGAGACACCCAGACCAAAAAACAAATACTTGCAGATCATACAAAAATGTGTATGATCCACTGCGCCACAGAGGTCGTCATATTATAAAATAAAATACAAGGTTAGACTTATTATAATATCTTCACGATACACGCTTGCCTATTGTGAAGACCGCTGAAAGGTATTTGAAATTCGAACAGTATCAAAGTGCATTTGAAAATTGTATATGCTATCATTTGCTGAAATATTTTTTTATTTTTTAACAGACTTTAAAAAAGGAGGTTACTCTATTTTTTTTATGTGTGTGGTCGCGGATAAGTTCGTCGTTTATGAACCGATTTTGTAGATTCTTTTTTTGTTGGAAAGGAGCTATCTCAAGGGTGGTACCATGATAAGGAGGCCAGGATCTGATGATGGCATCCCAGAATTAATTTTTTTTAAAGTATTTTAAAGCACTACTATTTAATGAAGCGTTGGAGTCGATCTGATGATGGAGCCGAAAGACAGTCGAGGGAACTCCTCAACGATTTACAGCAATTACCTGGTGTTTGGGCTTGATTAATTTGTTTTGATGAGAACTGTACATCTAGATGGGTTGTGACTGTCATTAGGGGTCTGATGATGAAGACGAAGGACAGTCAAGGGAACTCCACAATGTTTTACAGTAGCTACCTTGTGTATATACATAAAGTCGGTTGTCTTTTTAGTTTTTAAAACGTAATTATTGTCGTTTTGTATGCTGTCTGTACAAGTAAAACTAGATATAACTCCACAACAGCGTAACGAAGAGAAACCACAGACATTTCATGCGTATCATTAACTAATGAACCGCTCCTTAGGTAATTGGGTTACGAAACAATACGTAAATTTGTACGTGTTTGTTTTACCTGGTAGGTATCAGAATTGATCATAGAAATTTAACCGATACAATGGTCTCAATTCTGTTGGCACCAACCTAACTAATTTTAGCTAAAATTAGGTGTAGAACTGTCAAATGAATCTTTGGTATTCTGCTGTTACCAACTTACCCTAACTTAATAAAGCGTTCCTAATTTAGTTAGATGGTACCAACCGAATAGGTTTCACAAATGCTATCTCTAACTAAAACATATTTTAGACAATTCCTGATATTAGAAATGAACCACTCGAATTGCCACCAATAACAATCATCTCTTTAGAGACTTTTAAGCGAAGCAATGTTGCCACAAGCTAATGGTAACACCTTTTGACATATTTTTATTCAGCATTCGAAATTTTATGTACAGCGTACTTGTTTTAACCGCCTTAAAAAATAGGAAGTTCTCAGTTCGGATGTATTTTTTTCGGCTCAAATTTTATTCAATGAAATCGGTTTTCTTCTCAATTTTTAATCTATATATATAAAAATGTTATGTTGGTTTGTTTGCTTTAAAAACTCAAAAAGTTTTGCACCGATTGAGCTGAAATTTTAGCATGATATATAATCCGCATCAAGGATTGTTTTTATCAAATTTTTTTGTGCCACAGTGAAGCGTGGCGGGTACAGCTGGTATTTAATAATTGTGAAAGTTGAGAGTTATTGATAAAAAGCAAAGTCCATGATGTGTTTTTTTATTTAGCACTTGAAATTTTACGTACAATCCTTACTAATATTATAAATGCGAAAGTAACTCTGTCTGCCTGTCTGTTTGTCTGTCTCGCTTTCACGCCAAAACTACTGAACCGATTTAAATGAAATTTGGTACACGGATAGTCTAAAGCCTGAGAAAGAATATAGGCTACTTTTTAATTGGAAAAAGTTTTGTAAAGGGTTGAAAAGGGTGATGAAAGGTTGTATGAAAGTATTGTCATTTTCAGAACTAGAAGCATAACATTTTAGGCTGTTGATCCCTAATAATATTATAAATGTGAAAGTAACTCTGTCTGTCTGTCACGTTTTCACGCCTAAACCGCTGAACCGATTTTGATGATTTTTTTGTATCGAGATAGATGGGACCTTGGATAAAGACATAGGCAACTTTTTATGTAGGTACTTACCAGGCGTGCGAAGCCGCGGGCAGCAGCTAGTAATCTATAGTAATGAAAATCGGTGCAGCCGTTCTCGAGTTACACCTAATTGGTGTAAATAACACGTTTTTGTTATAAATATATAAATAGATGGTACGGTAGCCAGCGGTTAATCTCTTAAAGACACTTTTGTTTCAAAATTGCAGATCATGCACAACCGATCAATCGATCGAAAGATGAATGTGAAAGTCGAGAGTAATCAAAAAAGCAAATCTAAACATGTTCTATAATCCCACAAGTGGAGTTTATCTCTGTATTGCAACAAAAAAAGTATGTACTAATCGAAAAGTAAAATAAGAGAACAATAACGAAACTGTTTAATTGTATTGCCGTAATTAGACATCGTGAAAGTGCTTTTTCACAGCGACAATGCACCACAGACAATCGTGTCGTGAACTTAGTACTCAAATAAGCTTGCAACTTTTAGAACTGGCTGGTATCAAAATATACCAAGAAGTTTTCTTTAAAAAGGTCGTCAAGATGAATCATGCTATATTGAGAAAGATATAAGAAGCATTAGACAGGTTTATTTTTATTCACGGAAAAATTATCGAAAGAATTATCAAATTCGATATATTGTACGTTTTTAGGGTTCCATACCTCAAAAGGAAAAAATAAACGCTTATACTATCACTCCATTGTCTGTTTGCGTTTTTTCAGGAACGTGTAGAGATAGCAAGGTGAAATGAACATTAAATATTAAGGTAGCAAGGTCTTTTGTAGCTTTAACAATTTCAAGCTTTAAGTCAACCTAAAACGGTACTGTGCGGTAACTTATGCAGGTAACTTATACCGCGAATTTCGAGCTCGCCAGTAAATTAAAACATATGGGGTACTTTGACTTTGACTTAGAATCATGAAATTTATTAAGAAGCAATGTCTCGCAGCACAAGTATAAAAAAACAGAAAAACTGTTATATCATTCTTATATCACATCAAAAAGATATGAAATGCAAGCTCTGTTCTGTGCTTTCATACTTTATTACGGTAGTAATAATACTATAGTAAACGAACTACGATGCTGAATAAAGTAGGTAGGTACTTACATTGGTGCGGAACCCTCTCACTTTCGCGACTTTCGCACTTGGCCGATTTATTCAAACATTTATAAGCACAACGATAACGTTATTCGGTCTTCATTAGTACATTCTAAAAACGATTAGTCATGTTAAGTAAGTACGAAAAAGATTAGGCAATATTTACCACAAATGCTTATAACATTGAGGTAACTGCAATAAAACATTGCAACAATTGTGTAAAGTGTAGGTAAGGTACCACTTCATTTAATATTTTACGATGTTTTTCAAGGTTTATGGCTTTTAAAATTATTATTTACTACACAATAGTAATGTTTACATAAGTGTTAGGTTAGGATAATAATTTAGATTTATAGCAGTAATACAATAATACAAAATATAGGAGAACCACGCGGGCAAAACAGCGGTAACAGGTAGTAAATACATACTAATAATTTGGTTAAAATAAAATCTAAGGTAAATAGACAAATATGTATATGTAAATGTAAAAATACAAATGACTGGGAGCAGTGGGCTAAGGTACGGAAATGTAGAAGGTTGCGGGTTCAATACTCACCACGGGACAAATGTTTGTATGATTTGTAAGTATTTATTTGCCTCGGGTCATAAAGTAATTAAGTAATATATCAGTAATGTGGTACCCATAACACAAGCTCTGCTTTCTTTGGGGCCAGATGATGCTGTGTGAAATGTACGACAAAAAACGTAAAATTATTGTATGGTAAGTATGGTAAGTTGTAACCGTAACCGATTACGCTTGCAGTACCAGGAGGAATCACATGCACGGCCTGGGCCGGAAGACATAAGTTCTTTTGTCTGTTTGCCCAGTAATTACACTAGCTTCAGTGACTTGCCCAAGACGGACTCTTGCTGTAGAGTAGCACCTTGTAAAATTTATATAAAAAATGACTTCTATAAGTATTAAATACTTGCCCACTCTTTATTTTGTAGCTCTATGGTAAGTCTGGAGCGTTGCGTTACAGAAAGTGAGAGTGACGGGATGCGCTTGCGCTCATGTCTCATGAATGGCGTCGATAATTACCTGACCTCTATGTACTTTTACTTTCAATATGTGCTGGTTAGTATTTATTGTTGTATTGACAGCTTTAACACGCTTGTCAATGATTTGGGCTTTGATATTGTCAATAAAATTATTATTGCAAATAACTGGTCAAGTGTGTGGACAAGAGCATCCAAGGGTCCCGGAGTTGCAGAGAATAATATAAAATACATGTGACACAGTTACAGTTGACTCTTTTTTTATTATTAGTAGATATTTTTTAGGCTATTTTTTGTAGCCTATTTTTTAGATATTTTTTGTAGGCTTAAGTATTTAAGATACAATGTAAAAATTGTTATTTAATAAAGTTATTTTTCTTATTCATATGATGTTAAATGATGGTAATGCTTGTCACCAATTTCCTGACTTCCATTTCGAAACGGCTAGGACACTGGTGCGATCAACATTGCTTCAGCATATTTCTGACAGATGATTCCATGTTAGCTCACACAGACACCCGTCCCATTTACATACAAATAAATATATCAACATGTCTGTGATGGATTGGTTAATACCAAAAATAAACCTCATTTAGACGAGGCGATAATTATAAGTTGAGCTTAGACTTCTTTTCGCGATTGTTAAAAATCTTAACGCGTCGATGCGAGTTTGTATGTAAATCTTCTCATCTAAATGCAGCTTTATGTTTTAAAACTGTCTGCATAATACATACTCAGTATCTGTTAAGCACATAACCTAGAGTGACGTTTATGTATAATCTGTCCTTGTCACACTAATGTCTAAGAATAGAGATGGCAACACACTTAAACAATTCATCGTTAAGGCAAATTTGAAGTTGTATTTATCGCAATATTTAATGGGATCCTAATGTATCAATCTTGGTTTTAATTATAATAAAAATACGATTAAAGCATCACTACCAGCTTCATTACAGTTCTTACCCAAGATGTATGATTGAGTTGCAATACTTGCCACTTGAAGGTTGTTTAGAAAGCCCTGAGGGTTGGCACTGTTGGGACGTTTTATTTTTATCACTCGCGAAATCTTCGTAAATGTCAAATATGATATGAAATGACGTGGACGTTTAATACATTGATATGACACTCTTTACATAGCGATTTCAAAATATAAACACTCATGCGAACCCTGAAAAAATTAAATTCGTAGTTTTTTTATTTTTGTATTTATTTATTTATCATTATAAACTTAATTAACAAAAGTACTTAAAATAACACAAATAAACCACTGAGGTTTTGACATGTGTCATGTGAGATTTACATAAATCTTACAACAAAATAATTACGTTTTAAAAACTAAAAAGAAACCGACTTCATTTAATGAAATTTGAGCCTTTAATACATTTTTAGTGGAAAGTAGATATATTTTGTATATATATAATATGGGTAGGCCAAATAAACGCAACGCTCCAATGAGACAGCGAGGTATGAATGTATATGAAAACATCATCGATGTACAATTTTTATATATTGGTTTATTTTTCAGCTCGTCCGATTTTGATAAAATTTGTATGGGACTACCTGTAAAGTATACCCTTTCAAACAAAAAAAGAAATTTCCAAATGGGTTCAGTCGTTTTGGAGTAATCGGTGAACATACATAAAGAAAAAGAAAAAAAAACCGACGAATTGAGAACCTCCTCCTTTTTGATAAAGTCGGTTAACTAGTAGGTAGCTGGTATATGTGCTAAAAATAATAATTAGGTAGATACATTTCCAAGGAGATAATATAAATAGGTACCTAAACAAGATAATGTACTACCATAAGGTGTCATAATTTAATATTATTTATAAAAAATGATTTTAATTTTGGCTTAATATTTATTGGTGTGATAGACTCAATAAAATTGGAGGGTAGATCGTTAATTATTCGAGGCACAAAATACGTAGAAGTCCTCTCTCCGTAAGCATTATTTGCGCGCGGCGCATAAGGCCGGTTTTGAGCAACAGCTCGCGTATATACAGGATGATTGGTTAAAGTTTTCAAGGATTCATCAAAGAAGTGTTGTTTGAGTATGAGATATTGTACTTGTCGATATACTGGCAAGATTTTGCAGTGCTTAAAGAGACCGCAGTCATCACTTTGAAATTGACATTTAATTTTGAATGAGACTATAGTTTTTAGAATTTCTAGTTGAAGCTTATATAAGTGATTAAGGTAAGATTTGTAAGTACGCCCATAATAAGTTTATGTTGAGTAGGTGAATACAACCCAACGGACATTATACACTCATAGACTTATGTAGAAAAACGCTTCATCGATCGAAAAAGGTTAAATGTGTATAAAAAATTCTTATTACACACTATTACTTTGGCTACTTAAGGCGCTTCCAGTACCTAAAATAAAGACAGAAACGGCCGAGAAAGTTGACAAAATTACGCCGTAGGTGGCGTTGCCTGGCGAGCCGGTGCCGCTCGTCGCCGTCGCAGAACGTCCTTATTCTGTGCGTGTACTTATTCTGAGATTTCATTTGTAAAAACATAACCCTAGAAATGTAACAGACACGGCCGGTGAAATAAAACAAAGTAGCTCGGTAAGTTGTGAGTTGATAACTATTTAGTTACATACCTACTTACTATATATTTGACTGACTTTGATAAGTTATGCTTATAATAAGTATTTTTGCATTTTAAAATTATATATACCTACTGATTATACGAGTGGATATTGTAGACATCAATCTAAAGTAATTCTGGACCTGAAATAAATAATTGTTTACTAAACTAGGTACTTAGATTATTGATTATACCTTGAATCCTCTAAGGTTAGGTAACATGTAAATTTCTGCGTGTGTTAGAAGTAAAAGTACCTACCTACCTCACAAGTCAGGAAAATATATTACTTATGTATTTTTAATTATTAGGTGGTTATGGTTGAGGGTACAAAAAAAATCTGTTTGTCACGTAATAAACTTTATTTAAACTTTTTTATAATCAAACAAAATTACAAAAAAATGATGGCGAGGCAATTTATACATAATTTCATACAAAATTAAGGATAGTTTACAAGTGGCAAACCTTTCCTGAATTTTGTATGAAAGAGTATTATAATTGTTTTTATAACTACGTTTACACCAGCAACCGTCCGCAATGACATCGATGATTGGAATGCCATTATTATTGACCCTGTCCTTAGAAATCGCAAATAGTCTTCGTTTTCTGCAGCCTCTTTCATTGCATCAACAGAAACATCCTCCCATTTCTGACTAACAATGTCATGGTTTTTTGCATATAATTCAGATTTAACAGGCAGGTTAAGAGCCGAAAAAAATTCTACCAATTGAGATTGACCCCCGCCAATTGCCATTGCACCAGCAACGGCGCATGTATTAATGGGCAAATAATTGTCACTCAAGTTATCACCTGCTATAACATTTTTTTTATTGCAGAGACGAAATTAAAATTTAAATTTCGATTGCAGACCACTTTGTGTTTCTGAAATCAAATTGAGTTCAGTGATGCTGCATCCGAGCGGCCCATGAGTAGATATGCGTTTAAGCTCTGATAAAAAATAGCTGACGTCGATTATCCCTCTTCTACTCGTCACTGTCTTGTTTTCTGTTTCATTCTCGTATGATATTTGTAACTGCAAAAAAAAATATAAAACTAAGTTATCTGAACCACATTGGAAACTCAAGCCATTTTATAAGTTATTGTATACAAGCCTAATCTCGACCTCAAGTTTGCCTTATAAATTATAATACCCACCTCTTCATAATAGTCAAAGGATTCGTTGTTACTTGTTTCGATGACTCGTGAAGGTGATCCTGAGCGCTCTTCAATCATCCTGAAAAAATATACATTTATCATGAATTGAATAGGCAAGATATTTTGAAGTGAAAACTTCTATAGCATCGTTGTGATTTGAAAGTCGATGAAACGAAAAAGCGACAGTAAAAAGAGACAGACACATAAATTCATAAGATTTAACGTGGGAGAAAATGAGATAGGAAGCATTATACGTGTTTATTATTACGTGATTGTGCGCGCATGCGTATTACAAAGCTTGAGAAAAGGCATCACAACAACCGTGGTGTTATGTATACGTGTACGTATTATACGTTTGTTTTTTGAAGGTTTCATTTCTACTACGTGTGAATTGCACACATGTATTTTTTGAAGTATAATTTCTTTAGCATCGTTGTGATTGCGTAAGTAACAAACAAACAAACGTCTAAATATCATAGTTTATAAGAAGGATCATTTTATAAAAAATCTTGTGCGTAGGTACATTATTTTTTTTATTAAAATGTACCTCCTTAGATTTTGAAATGGATGCCATTTTTTTTATCTACATGAAAAATTTCATAATTGATACCAACATCGTTTTTTTAAAAAACACCATGTATAATATAGCATAAAACATGGTATTATAATATATATATATATATATATATATAATCTACTTACTCATTATTGATTATTACGCTTACCTATCCTGCAAAAAAAAACTTTTTATTATTGATATTCAGGCAGGTAAATATTCTAATAGAGTCGACTTACAAAATAAAGCATGTACCTAATCATGTAAAATAGTTCTGCAATCAGAAAATATTACACGGCAACCTAAACCCTTGCGTTCGTGTAGTGTCGTGTCTGTATTTTTTATGCTCTACACTACATTGCAATTTTAGATACCAAAGCAGGCGTTTAGGTGTTTCCATTATGATCCACACCCAAGCGAGATACAGTTCATTTTTCTTCGCACACCGATGACGAAGTATCTACCTATTCGCAGCGATGATTCGATTATTGATCAAACAAAACATTGTAGATTTATTTTGATTAGTTGTTTGATTTACCTACCTAGGTACCTACTAGGTATCTAACACGTGATTTTTTTCTTTATAAATTTGCTAATTACCGACAGATTATCAAAATAACAAGTATTTAGGTACTTAGGTAGACAGGCAAGTAGGTAGGTACCTACCATCGAAATTGAAGTATCTACTTACCGTAAGTATTATGGTAGGTATAGTAAATAGATAGGTACCTATTTATTCTGAAGTAGGTACTTATTCGTTTTCATCCACATTCAATTGGGATGTTGTATTGTTATTTTGTCCGTTATTAGAGCATGTTCCAAATAATTCTTCTTTTCGCGTTCGTCTACAACAAATAATTATAGGTTATTCAGCTACTTACCTGTGTTTATTGTGTACTTAGGTACTTGTAAGTAACTACTGTGGTATTTACCTACATTGTAAGTAAATGAGCAGATGATTAGATAAACAAAGTAGTAAGTCTGTAGTAGGTAGGTCCTACCTAATCGTAACTCAGTAAACAAGCAGGTACACATACAAACAGAGACACATTTGAATTTATAATATTAGTAAGTACCTACCTATGGATATTATGTATGATATAGTTTGGCAGTATGGATGATGAAAATAGCAATAATTAGGTAGATAGGTATGTACTTACATAAATTTATTCAATCTTTCTGCGTTTTGACGCCTTTGTCGTTTCACTTGTTTGAACTTCGGCATTTTTTAGGCACGTAGGTATATAAAACACATGAAAGTAGATCACTAGGTACCGACTCTTATCTAGGCAATCGAAGCGTCTTTTCGCAGTTGGTAATTCAGAGAAATGTTTCACAAATCACAATCAATACTAGTATAACCAAGTCTTCTACAAACTAAAGGTAATATAACTAAAGAGGTAGGGTAGGTATCTTGATAAACACAAAGCCTCTTTTCACAATAAACAAAAACAAAATAACACAACTAAGTACTTTTAGAAGAAACCACGAGATTGTGCATCGGCAGCCGGCCGGCCGGTGCGGATGCGAGCGACACGGGTTTCACGTCCGAGAGTTGGGGGCGCACTGACGTCCGCGCCCGCGCATTACCAGCCACACCAAAACTCGCTCAAATTTCTCGAAGTTGTATTGGGAAAAATTACAAGTAGGCAATTTGAAAAGTATTTAACGAGGAATTATTTACCTATTAAAATATCTATTTATTAGTGCAAACCGCAAATTTAAGTGATGCTAACTTTAGGAGAAGATGATAAATTATTTCCAATTTTCGTGTTGATTTTTAATTAAATTACAGAATAAACAACAACTTTAGAAACAATTTTAAACGAGGAACTTGAAGACAAAATATTCAGCATACAGAACATATTTTTAAAATTTCGTTTATTCTTACAATTAACGAGTTAATAGCCACTTAATAGTGACCGAAAGTGTTAAGTTTTGTATCTGTCTCCAGGAAGCGCCTTAAACATGAATGTTTAATTTGAATAAATAATAGTTAAAAAAACTAAAAAACACGCTTTATATAGAAAACCAAACTAAAAAATAGAAAATACATTTTAATAAATGTAAGTAAGAAAAAAAGTTTTATTTAAAAAAAAGCGTGACCTTTTTTGCGTGGCGTGTATAGAAGGTATACACCTTCTATACATTTTGATTAACACGGGTTTTGCTCACGTATTATTTTGTTCATGGAGGCACCGTGCCGGTGTTCATCTAGATTATTCTAGAGAAACTTCATCAGGATGAGTTTGATCCGCGGTCCGCTTGTTGCTCGCAGTGCGAACCGTGAACTCGAGCGACAACGAGCGGACCGCGGATCAAACTCATCCTGATGAAGATTCTCTAGATTAGTCTAGATGAAAATAAACAGTGTCGGTGCCTCCATCGATAAAGTAATACGTGAGTAAACCCGTGTTTATCAAAATGTATAGTATAAAACTCACGAAAGTTTTGATACTGAAATATACCTTCTATCCTAGAATCACATCATTATCTAGCGAGGGGCTAATTTATAGTTTGTCCTTGTCATTCCAATGTCAATGAACAATACATTAAGTAGTGTTATTAATAAATATTATTTTTGAATCCTTATTCTATCCATGTATTTACCAAATTTCACCAAAATCGGTAACAAACACTTGAAACATTCTCATTTATAATAAACTAGCTGCCACGGCCACACGTTGCTGTAGCTCAGTAGTTCTAATCAGTTGAACCAATATACGCTAACCTCTAAAATTATCAGTGTTTCTCTACTATATTAGGCATGTATTATACATATAAATCTTCCTCTTGAATCACTCAATTTATTTAAAAAAACCGCATCAAAATCCATTGCGTAGTTTTAAAGATCTAAGCATACATAGGGACAGACAGACAGCGGGAAGCGACTTTGTTTTATACTATGTAGTGAAGGTTTTCCAATAAAGTAAATACACACATTTAACACAGAATCATGTAGCCCCAATAAAAGCAGAGCTTGTGGGTATGGGTTATGGGTATCACATGACTGATATACTACTTATATACTTTTATTTGCAAATATACTTATTATACATAGAAACACCCAGACCCAAGACAAATACTTGCAGATCATACAAACATTTCCCCACGGCGGGAATCGAAACCGCAAACTTCTGCGTCTCAGACGGGCCTCGCCCACTTCGCCACAGAGGTAAAGACTAGTAGAAAGACGAGTAGATTTTGACATTTCATGGCGGTCATGGTGTTTTAATAATTTTCACCGACTTCGAAAACGAGGAGGTTATCATATCGGTTGTTTTGAAATTTTGTATCTTTGTTACCTCATAATTCCGCCATTTATGAACCGATTTAAAAAAAATATATGTGAAAGGATATACTTTCGGATAGATTCCATATTTCATCAAAATCGGTTTGGTTTTGAAATAATAATCCCGGCCATTTCACACAACATCACCTAGCCCCAAAGTAAGCAGAGCTTGTGTTATGGGTACCACATGACTGATATACTACTTATTGTATACCTTTTTTTTTGTAAATACATACATATTATAATTACATAGAAACACCCAGACTCGAGACAAATACTTGCAGATCGTACAAACATTTGTCCCGCGGCGGGAATCGAACCCGCAAGCTTCTGCGTCTCAGCCGGGTCTTAGCCAACTGCGCCGCAGAGATCGTTAAAAATCAGAATATGGAAAAAAATAATAAATAAAATGGAAAAAATATGTCAATCACGGTAAATCAAATGTCGTATTTTGCTTTCCTGTGACTTCGAAAAATGTTAAAGTACCTAAAAGCCTAAAATAAACAGTAACAACACATAGGTAATTAAAAAAAAACATATTTAACCGACTACAAAATAAGGAGGTTCTCAATTCTTATATTTTTATGGGCTCAAATTTCATTCAAAGAGGTTGGTTTTCTATTACTATTTAAAACGTAAGTAATGATTTCTTTTATTATTGTGATGTAATGTGTTTTCTATCAACTTTTGATGTTAGCTGTACACATCATCGTTACCTGCCGGCAAAACCAAAGTTTATTTGACTTCCTACTTTCATACAATGCTGTAAATTATCTAACATCAGTAACAGCAGATGTTGGTGCTTGCGGTTACGGCACTTATTCTATGGTGTATGGTTTTGTGGGCGTGTGTCGTAGACAATACTCTGTACCAGCTGGTTACTTTCACTAGTGGATAATGATGTTTGGATTATTGGGTTGTTACATAGTGGCGGTTTTCATACGTATAATCAATGTTTAGGTAGAATCAGGACAGGCGTACTCCACACTAGTGTTTTAAAGGTTTCTCGATCTGAATTAATATTGTTGTAGTGATTTTTATTTACAGATATGTACAGAACAAGAGTCGCTATTTAGACGACCTCTGTGACGCAGTGGGCCTAGGCTCGGCTGACACGCAAAAGGTTGCGGGTTCGATTCCCGCCGCGGGACAAATGTTTATATGATCTGCAAGTATTTGTCTTGGGTCTGGGTGTTTATATGTATAATATGTATGTATTTAAAAAATGTATATAAGTAGTATATCAGTCATGTGGTTTCCATAACACAAGCTCTGCTTGCTTCGGTGCCAGATGATGCTGTATGAAATGTCCGGCATTATTATTATTATTATTAGATTTTTCTTATTTATCGTCACTACACTACACACTATATTGACTGCTGACTGTAGATTATCTTTATAGTAATTTAAGAGAAGAAAGCGTTGTTTTACATTATTATTAATTTAAACAAAGAAATCCGTTGCACGAAAAGTTATTTTGGGAACAAGCTTCAATTCCGTACCGCTTTTACAAGTATGTTATAGTGCGGTTCGTTGACAATAAGTTTACACTTGTACCTATACATGTCAATTTATTTTACCATCAAAACTTATACAACAAATTACCCAAAACTCAAACTCTCAATCGTAAATAACGGAAACAGTAAAAAGAACATCCATATTGTCAATAATCAAGAAAAAGCATCATTCATGCCTTGTCCAAAGACTCCACCTTTAAAAACTACAATGCAATAGATAACAGTGCAAAGTAAACAGAAAGAACGGTGGCATCATTAAAGTGACACTGGTAAAAAATAGCGAGATCTGATAGGGGATGGGACAAAAGACTCTGGAGGTCGTGGGAATGGTGTATAACAATTTGCATCGACTATACTTGACTAGGAATAGAATTAAATCGAGAGAGAACTGCTATTGTTCGATAAGCTCGCTGAAGAAGGCGTAGCATTTCGACTCTTTTATTTTGGCATTATAGGTAACAAACACTAACAAATTGATAATAAAACTTTATAGAAGTTGCCGGTTCTTCTCGGGCTTGGGTTAGGAGGAATTGGCACCTAAATTCAGTATGTAATGTATAGTATGTAAGACGTTTCAAAGTGATCCTTGTATTTGTCATTACATAGTATAAAACAAAGTCGCCTCCCGCTGTCTGTCTGTCCCGTTGTATGCATAGATCTTTAAAACTATGCAACGGGTTTTTTTTTTGCTGTTTTTTTTTATAGATACAGTGATTCAAGAGGAAGGTTTATATATATATAACGTGCATTATATAGTACAGAAACACTGATAATTTTTGATGTTTCTAATGTGGTGTCGTAAATAAACACATTTTTTGCGCTTACATTGCAAACGCTGGCTGAACCCTACGAGATAGATCAAAATAATGTACTACAGTATTGTACACCTTAAAAAGGTCTACACAAAAGTCCGCGATGGTATATGTCTATCTCTTAGTCTATGTTATTCTCCTAGATAACGTTGTATATAAAGACATTCTGTAGTATATTTAGTATCAGCATTGCACCCGAGCGAAGCCGGGGCGGGTCGCTAGTATTGAATAAAGTATTTTTTTACTTTGTCAACAGAATTTGTATTTGACGATCTCTGACGCAGTGGGCCAAGGCCCGGCTGATACCCATAAGGTTGCGGGTTTCGATTCCCGCCCGGGGCAAATTTTTGTATGGTCAGCAAGTATTTTCTCGGGTCTGGGTATTTTTTTATGTATAATGTGTATGTATTTACAAAAAAAAACAAAAGTATATAAGTAGTATATCAGTCATGTGATACCCATAACACAAGCTTTGCATTATTTTATTTATTTAATCGAAATGCTCACAGATTTTATGTCATCGAGTTGGTTTCAGTATTTTTTTTTAAATTTAATAAGTATTATATCAGTCACCTAATCATCATATTTCAAGCTACGCTCAGTTTGGGGCCAAACGGTGTTGTGTACAATCTATATCCAGCAATATATATTTATTATTTATTTGCATAATTAGGACCAAAAATGTGTGAGAATACACAGAATACCAGAAATACCTATATATCGATCATTTTAAACGGTTATATGATAGCTTAACTGTTTCACATGTGTTTTTAACCGACTTTATCAAAAAGGAGGAGGTACTTCGATACCTCGCTGTCTCATTGGAGCGGTGCGTTTATTTGGCCTACCCATATTATATATTCACAAAATACATCTACTTTCCACTAAAAATGTATTATTGGCTCAAATTTCATTCAATGAAGTAGGTTTCTTTTTAGTTTTTAAAACGTAATTATATATTAGGTACTGTATCATATTTGTAAATAAATGTTTGTCTTTACTAGCTTCCACACGCGGCTTCGCACGCTTGGCATTAGCATATAAGACATAGAAAAATACCCAGACCTGAGAAAAATATATACAGAACATACAAAGATTTGACCTAATCGAATCCGCAACATTCGGCGTCTCAGGCGAGTCTTCACCCACTGCGCCACATAGGTCGTCGGATATTATTAGAATTGTGATTTTAAGATCAATTATTAGTGAGTCCTATTCTGTCTTTTTCTATCTCTATGCACAGATAAGTTTATTAATTGAATACGTTGTTACTCAATAGCCGCAGTTAAGCATGGTAATGAGTCGGAAATATTTGGCTTTACGGTTTTTTATAGTGCCTTTTGTCGCAAGATGTTAATGGTAACCGAGAATGAAGGTACAAAACCATGAACTGGTTTTGCAGTTACTTGTACTGTGCTTATTGTTATGATAAGTGAGGAAGTGAATTATTACTATGATTTGTTGTTAGAGATTGCCTTTGTCCTATGTTTTGTTATTTGTAAGTAGATTCTGAAGCACTCGCTTCTAGTGTTAGCAAATAACAAATAACGTTCGTAGGTAGGTATATGGTTGATGAAATAAATTGATGCAATACTAAGGCTTGTGTTTTAGAATTAAACTTGAGACCGAGAACTAAGGCTAGCGTGCATTGCGGATTAATCCGCGGCGCGAAACATTGAATCAGAGGTAGGCGCACGCACTATGGAAAATTTCCGCGGACTCCAGATTAGTAAATTAACATAATTTTTCGGTCGGCGTAAAAAACCGCGGATGACAAAAATATTCGCCATCCGCGCTAGTCCTAAGTGTAACTTTTATTTTCAGATAGTTATAAAATAGAATACAGTACATGTCACACAGCATCAACTAGCCTCAAAGTAAGTAGAGCTTGTGTTATGGGTACCACATGCATGACTGATATACTGCTTACATACTTTTTTTCTAAATAGAATAGAATAGAATAGAAAATACTTAATTGTACACCACAAATACATTGGACTATTATAAGAAACAATGTTTAGCTACACGGTAGTACAATGGGCGGTCTTATCGCTAGAAAGCGATCTCTGCCAGACAACCTTAGGATGGATAGAAATCAATATAGCTGAATATGGGGTGATGAAAATATTATAAGTGATTTATGATAAAATAATATGTACATACATAATTACAGGATAACAAATAGTGAAATACATAATATTATAACAATAAATAAATTATATTAACTACAATATAAACTAAATAAACGAATACTTATATACATACAATACATACTTATATATACTATATACTTATATATATATATATATATATATATATATATATATATATATATATATATATACCTAAATAACGTAAAGAAACAAGCAATAGTAAACAACAGGACAAATAGTGTTCCCTGACCATAGCTTTAAAATTAGTTTGTGATTTGGCGCGTCTAACAGCGTCTAACAGCATCTAACAAATACATACATATTAGACATTGGAATACCCAGATCCGAGATTTAATACTTGCAGATCATACAGTTTTTAGTTATATGTGAATTTAACTACTTCTTAGTTATTTTGAACTGGTGTTGTGAAAAGATTAAAGTGCGTCTTAGAGACTCATTTTGTGCACTTGGCACTAACTTGTTTTCGAAGTAAATCAAATTTCTATCTGATTAGTTCTTGATCTTAGTTTGAGTTTAGTTTTGGAATACGGACCTAAGTTAGTACCTCGATACTCAAATATATTAGTAATTGATGAAACCTCCTTGAATTTTATAGAACGGGATATAATAAGTTTATCCATTAATATAATCAATTTGTGACAGATTTTACGTCAAAAGTAACTGCGAACCATTAATTTTAATGTTTCTTCTCCCCTAGGCCAAGGCCTATCATTGATCAAATCAAATTCTATTTTGTATGAAACTGTCACTCGCCCAGCGGTCGGCCAACGGTTGCGTCCCAATGCGGTATATTTTCATTTGTCCAAAGTTTATATCTTGTATTGTATTCCGTGAATGAACAAAATATGGAAAGAATATATCAGAGGAAGTCTGAAAGTGCGCCAGTGACGGATAAGTCATTGTAGGCTGGTGTGAAGAGAGAGACCAAAGAAAAGATGGATAGTTTGTGCGAAAGACGACATTAAAAATTTCCGGCTTTATTAGTAATGTCGGTGTTTTAAATATAGCTAGAGTCATTGACTTCGGTATGAATAATTGAAATAAAAGCCTTGTTTCTTTGTGATTCGACGAAAAATAATGCGTTATTTTATATGAAAGACAGACACCATTTTTAACCAACTTCAAAAAAGAGGAGGCTCTCAATTCAACTGTATTTTTATTTATATTTTTTTTATGTTTGTTACCTCATAACTCCGTCATTTATAAACCGATTTGAAAAAATCTAATTTCGATTTCATGTGAAAGGATATAAAATCGGGTCAGTAGTTAGGTTTTTAAATAAAAAAAAAACTGAAAAAATATGTCATCCACTTGGATGAAACGAAATTTTGTTATTTTGCTTTTTTTTACATGAAGTCGGATGCATTTTTAGTTTTTATAACGTAATTACATATAAAATAACAAATGACGAACGACAAGATACGACTTTGTATCATACTATAAACAATATAAACACTTGACACTGGCGAAATTTACGTTATTATGACACAATACAGGTTTTCCTAGGGTGGGAGCTGGGGCACTTTAATATTGTTATAATAAGTAATTATACCTAAATATATAAGTTCTACACAATAGCATTTAATCATTATGTTTATAATACCTACTTTTTACTTGTTTTGTATCTCATTTGTAAAAATTGTAACATACCCTCATTTGTACAATCAGAAATAAAAATACTTTATACTTTACCTTTCCTTTCCTTCTGGCTTTTTACAAGCCATTAACGAAGAAGAAGGAAAATGAAATGACAGCTGACAGAAGACAGTAGAAGAGAAAAACATGAGCCGACCCCAAATAAAGTGGAATAAGGGCAGGGAGATCTAGCTAGATCTAGGAAGACAGCTGGACTTAAATGTCAATACCTTTAACTTGAGTTTAGTAAGATTTATCGACTAAAGTTTGGGAGCAAATGAGCGCAAGCACAAATTCAATGCTGTATTCTAAAAGTTCTTCTTGGTGCAGGCTACACGCTGATGTTTGTTTGATAGGACTGCAATTAGCCGCCACCGAGGTATTCACGGGGGAAGTTTGAGGGCTCGTATCTCCGGGATGCGTTCGCAGACATTATTGTAAACGATAAACCTCAGTCGGGCTGTATTGAAGCACTCCATAACACTTTTACTGTAATTTTCTATTATTATTCTATTATTCTATATTTGAATTTTTATCGCGGAGCGACGTGTTTATGTTGGTGATACAGAGTGAGTAGACCCGACACCGCATGTACTGATTCGTCTTTCCTGCGGGTCCTATCGGCAAGGTCGAGAGGTTAGTGTGGGTACCTGGGAAGGCCTGCGCTATCAAACACTCCCAGGCAGAGTGACGTCAGTGGAGAGGAAACTTCACCCACCTCAGCTTGCTGGGGTGGATCCATGAACGAAAGCTTTAAATTAAATAAATATATTATTTAATTTAAATTATTTAATTTATTATTTAAATTAAATTCAAATAACTGCTCTGTTACTTAACTGACGCAACCTAAATCATCTTCAACAGATGGACGAAGGCCAATGATGATGATGATGATGAGAATCAACGATACTGTTGTTGCATTATACGTACTAAGTGACACTAAAAAGAGTAGCGGTCCCTTTCAGTGTAAAAGGACAGCAAGAATTTCAGTTTAGAAATGCATTAAAATAGTTCCATTATTGTATTCAGATGCAAATGCTTTCAACATGCTTGAAACACGGGAGAAACACGACAAATGAATACATGGGTATGTATTCATTTGTCGATGGAGGCACCGACACTGTTTCGATTCATCTAGACTAGAAAATCTTCATCAGGGTGAGTTAGATCCGCGGTCCGCTCGTTGCCGCTCGCGTTCACGATTCCCACTGAGCGAGCGATCCGCGGATCAATCTCACTCTGACGAGGATTCTCTAAATATATCGAAACAGTGTAGGTGTATCTACATTGATATCGACAAAATAGGTAAAATTAAAAGTAGTTTGTCAAAATACTAAATACAGTACAACCTCGCGTATTTTTTTTCTCAAGTGAACGAATATACGACCACTGTGGCTCAGTGGACCAAGGCTGAGACGCAGAAGGTTGCAGGTTTGATTGCCACCGCGGGACATATGTTTGTATAATCTGCAAGTATTTGTGGGTCTGGGTGTTTCTATGTATTTACAAAAAAAAGTATATTAGAAGTATATCAGTCATGTGGTACCATAACACAAGCTCTGCTTACTTTAGTTTCAGAAGATGCTGTTTGAAAACGTCCGACACATATTTATTTACACATTAAAATAATCTGTAGTTTCACGATAATCTTTGTATACAGTTTACCCGCGGTTCCCACAAACAGTATCTTGAGTCGATCCAAGCCGGATACGACTCACAGTATGTACTGAAGTACTCAGGTCATTGAATGCATCCACATGTTAGCCACATTCAATTAATTTGCGATGGGAATATATGTGGTTCAATGTATCGTTGTTTTGTGTGGGGTGCTTGTTGCTTTTGCTTGGGTAACTTCCTTAATTTCGTTGGGTTTTTTGTTAAGCTGTAACAGAAAAAAAATAGAATCAAGTTTTAATTCTTTTATTCCCTATTGTACACAAAATTTATATTACAGACAAAGTAATTACGTTTTGAAAACTAAAATGTAAACAGACTTTAATTACATATATAAAAATACGGAATTTCGTATACTTGGATGACATATTTGATCCAGCTATTTTGATTTAAAAACTACTGAACCGATTTTGATGAATTTTGTATGGGACCAATCGGAGAGTAGGTACTTAAATCTTTAACATTTTTTTTTCAAATCGGTTTTTAAACGATATGCGGCAACAAGCACAAAAAATAAACAAAAAAAAATACAACTGAAATGAGAACCTCCTCCTTTTATACGCTTTATATTAGCTTCACTTGTATGTATGTTTGTATGTAACCGACTCCTTAGGACGCGATTTCGACCTACTTAAAACGGCCAGATTTCATTCAAATTTTGCACACCTGTCAAAGACCGATGACAATGCAATAATTCGAAAAAAATATTTAAAAAAATCCGATTATCCTAAAACTAAAAAGTAGAACATAAAAAATAGTTTAAAAAAACTAAAAAACACGCTTTATATAGAAAACCAAACTAAAAAATAGAAAATAAATTTTAATAAATGTAAGTAAGAAAAAAATGTTTTAATTAAAAAAAAGCGTGGGGTGCATGGTGGAACGATTATCAATCAATTCGATAATATCTTAAAAAGCGAACCACGCTTTTTTTTAAATAAAACATTTTATTCTTACTTACATTTATTAAAGTTTATTTTCTATTTTTTAGTTTGGTTTTCTATATAAAGCGTGTTTTTTAGTTTTTTTTAACTATTATTTATTATACGCTTTATATTACACTTCACTTGTATGTATGTTTGTATGTAACCGACTCCTTAGGGCGCGATTTTGACCCACTTTAAACGGCCAGATTTCATTCAAATTTTGCACACCTGTGAAAGACCAATGACAATGCAATAATTCGAAAAAAAAAAAAAAAAAATATCCGATTATCCTAAAACTAAAAAGTAGACAATAAATAATAGATTAAAAAAACTAAAAAACACGCTTTATATAGAAAACCAAACTAAAAAATTAAGATAAGATAAGATAAGATAAGAGTTTATTCAATAACAATTTTTACATTGTGTCTGAAATACTTAAGCCTAAAAACATTATAATAATATAAAAGAGTAGCATGTATGTCAAATAAATACAAATAATCACATTTTTCTAAAAATAAATTTAATAAATGTAAGTAAGAAAAAAATATTTTATTTAAAAAAAAGCGTGTTGTGTATTGTGAAATTATTTGACACTGTATATTGATTGACGAGTTTTTTATGTTTTGTTCGAAATAACGTTTTATTTTATTTTTTATTTTACATTTTGACTTTTGGTTTGACATTATGTAATTCGAAGTTATTAATTGAAGATTTTTTTGCTAAATGCTAAATTATTTTTATTGGTTATTGAAATGTAAACTTCTTTTAGCGCGGTACGTATATTTTTAGATGAGGTAAAACCTCTGGATTCGCGACACCGTTACCGTCTGGGGCGAGACGCAGCTGGCTGCCGCGCTCGCCCCATTTGATAATAAACCTTAATTCACATGTTTACAGTCTACTTTTGTATGGAGAAGTTTACTGAGTTAGGTTCTTTGATATATTACCTACATTCTAAACAAAAAATATTGCATCACCTGTGTTCGTTCAGTATTTGATTGGCAGTCGCCATAATTACTGATTTTGAAGTAATTTATTACTAAACTCTAACGCGCCAAAATAAATTTTCACTTCTGTCGGCACTCCCGGAGTGCAGCCCGACTTTTTTATTACATTATTGCATTAGGAGCACCTGTAAAAATACTGCAAGTACTTTTTATAAATAAATATTGTACAGCTCCCAGCCTAAAATCTATCAACAGTAAACTTAAGTCATGGCTCGTCGACAGGGTGTTCTATATTGTCGAATAATTTACTTGCAAACTGCTATATTTTTTTTATTTTGACATTGTATATATTTTAGATATTACATGTAAATTACTTAATTAATTAATTATCATAACCAGCATAACTATTATTTTATCATCCCTCCATCTCGGAAAGAGTATTTTTGCTGTTCGATATCTGAGTGCAAAAGCCGTTTTTATCCGCTAGTGGATAAAGTAAATTGAATTTAGAACATCGTGTGCACTAAGTTTGTGAATTAAAAAATCATTAAACCTACTTACCTTCATGATGCAGAATTTATCATACAGCCTTTTTTGATTTGTTAAAAACTCAGACTCGAAACCTTCTTGGTGTAGGTACCTACTTTTTATTTAATTAGCTTTGCGCGCGCCATTTTACAAGTTATATTGCTAAAACCTTAGGTTTAAAACATGCAACTTGAAAAACTTGCAGCCGGGACGGGCCGCTAGTGTCATATAAATTTATTTTATGATTATTTTTTTGTCAAAATCTAGGTATATTTATCCAAAACTTCATCCATAATATGCAACATACGCGATTACATAATTTATGAGCGTATATTTTACAAAATATATGTCCCTATCATAGTGCTTGAGACTTCGTGACAGGTGATTAGATAAGAGAAGCTCGTGAAGTGTCAATATTATACTTTAGTCAAAAAGCTTCATACCTTCTACAGTTTTATCAGCTTTTGACATTTTAATATTTATTTATTTGGAAAAACAAACAGAACAATGAAACTAACAAAGAAAATAAGCAAATTATAATAATAATAATACCTACCGGACATTTCACACAACATCATCTGGCCCCAAAGTAAGCAGAGCTTGTGTTATGGGTACCACATGACTGATATACTACTTAAATACTTTTTTTTACATACACATTATACCTAAAAACACTCAGACCCAAACCAAATACTTGTAGATCATACATTAATTTCTCCCGCGGCAGGAACTTAACCCTCGACCTTCTGCCTCTCAGCCGTCACGCCACAGAGGTCGACAAGCTTTAAAAATACCTACTATATCTTTCAAAATATCTCCGAAATAGGTAAGTTAGGTACCCATCATAGAAATTGTTATCCAACACCGTGGTGGGTCTGAGCGTTGACTGATTTCACGGTAATCACGTAAGATTGACGGGCCTATAATACACAAAGGGACATCAAGACCGAAATGTCCCATTATCCTTTAATTTGGTTCGGGTTACGGGTTAAAGCGACTTTAGATAAATCGATTCGGATTAGGAACGGTATGACTGATGTTGGTTTTGAGACATTCCACGTTGACTTCGATTATAACCTTTCTATAAAGAAACGCATCAATGTCCGGCATTATTTATTTAAGTAATTACGTTATAATATAAATATATAAATATAAATTTAATATAAATTCATTAAAAATACATCCAAATTGTATACGTGTACAACTCCTTCGTTTTTTAAAGTCGGTTAAAAAGATTTTATTTTACGCTTTTAGTAGGTACTTACGTACTTTATAATTTTGCAAAAGTCATAAACACCACAGGAAAGACAGAGAAAAGCAAAAAATCTAACGTTTACTTGGATGACATATTATTTCTAGCTATTTTGATTTAAAAACCAAACTACTAAACCGATATTGATGAAGTTTCGATGGGACTAATCGGAGAGTTCCTTTCAAATGAAAAAATATTTTTTACATCGGTTAATAAATGACGGAGTTAAGTATAAAGTAAAATATAGAAAATACAACTGAATTGAGAGCCTTCTCTTTTTTTAAAGTCGGTTAAAAAATAAAATGCTATCTATATTCTACGAAGCTTCTTGCAATGCAAGGTTTTATTTATTTTTAAGTACCATTACATTCGCTTCGTTTATTGTTTATGGTATACTACACTTTCATTGTTTCAATTTCTCTCACAATAATGAAAATTGTGTGTATCTTCGTTATATCAGATAACGATATCATTTATTGTAAAAAGAGTTTTCTTGGGTTCCAATAAGGTAACCTTTGGAACACTAGTTAATTGTGGTTAATTGTTACTGTACTTCATTAGTAGTTTATTGTATGTGAAAGTATAAGTACAATCCGAATCTTGCAGTGTTGGTGGCGCAATCTGTGTTTTTTTAATTGTTTTGAGATAAATTGTTTGGACTAGAACATTATTAGGTATAATTTAAAGTTCATAATTAAATAGAAAGTATATGCTTTCATATAAAAAAGATCAAAGATAACATCAGTGGTGCCCAAAGTGCCCAAAATGCTGGCAACGTTACCTTGTTGGATAGCCATAAAAAACTTACCTATTTATTGTTACATCAATAAAGGATCATGCTCAAAATGTTCCTCGATGATATTAACAACATCACAACATAAAAAAATGTGATAACATCATAAGAAAACATTGATGAATCGATCGTGCCTCTCGCTTGCACGCTCGGTTCAGGTAGAACGTGACACTTTTTAGTGCTTGCAGCCAGCGGTCATCGATTTTTATAAGACGTCAAAAAATGAATCAATTTTACTAAAAAAGTTACTAATTCAACTAACTATCTATACCTACCTAGCCAGAAAAAGAGAAGCACGAAAACTTGGTGTAAGTAGGTATTACCTATTCAATAAAACACCTACCCAATGAGTTAAAAACACCAATAATAATAATAATTATAATAATAAATAATCCCGGACATTTCACACAGCATCATCTGGCCCCAAAGTAAGCAGAGCTTGTGTTATGGGTACCACAGGACTTATATACTACTTATATTCTTTTTTTTGTAAGTATTATACATAGAAACACCAAGACCCGAGACAAATACTTGCAGATCATACAACCATTTGTACCGGCGGACAAACGGCGGGAATCGAACCCGCAACCTTCTGGACCTTAGCCCACTCCGCCACAGAGGTCGTCAAAATGAATCGTTAAGAATCAATTCAACTAAAAAAGTTAATCAATCAACTATCTACCCAGAATCAAAGAATCACAAGAAAATGGTGTAAGTATTACCTATTCAATAAAATACCTACCCAATTAGTTAAAGCCGGCTACAATTAGTGAAATGTTTCCTTAAAGCCGGAAAAACACCAATGACGCATGTCCGTACTCCGCCTTGACTACTTTCTGAGTTTGTTTACGAATTTCTTCCTATTGATACATTTGTTATGAGGAAGGAACTGTGTGGGTATGCGCTTACGTTTACGTGCTATTGGCGGAAACTCCTTTTTAGGAAAAATCAGGGTAAAGTATACTAATTGTGGACATTCTACAACAATACAATATCATTTGATTGACGCATATGGATCAAAACAAACATTTGACGTATATGATAGGTTATTATTTAGTCCATTAAAATGTTACATTTTTTAGGCCTTAGTGTGCATTTGTCAGAGGACGCAATTTTATTTTTTTAATGTGTAGGGGGGGTCAGTAGAAGCTTAAGTTCAAGTTTGTGGGGTCGGCACCCTTGTCCCCCGGCCGCCATCTTGGAAAAGGGGGTGCAAAGGGTTTTCGCGCTGTATCTCGTAAACTAGTTACCTTACAGAAAATTTAATCAAACATAAAATGTAGCAAATTAAATTTCCTACAATTTTATTTCTATTACTTTTTATCGTCAAGTGACCAACAAAAAAGTTATAAACAAAAATAAATGAAAATTTTGTAACAAATTTCCTTTTGGAGGTTATAACTTTTTTTCAGTTCATTTTACAATAAAATGACATCACAGCAATTTTGTAGAGGGTTTTTCAACAAACAATTTCCTCTATATATTTGTTTCATTTTATTTATTTATCTAGGTTTTACAGCGCTCCAAACTTAAACGGATTCTCGAATGCTCATAGGGATGCAATAAAAACTAAAAATTAGGCTTACTTTTCTATCTATATTTTTTTTATTCATACAATTTATTATGATCTTAACATTCCTATGCTATTATTGAACTATGTTTGACCCTTTTACCCACTACAAAACTTAGAACCCTAAGCAGGTAGAAAAGGCCTTAGTAGTTGTTTGAGAACAAATGAACCTCTACCTTATTTATTTTTGTTTATAACTTTTTTGTTGGTCACTTGACGATAAAAAGTAATAGAAATAAAATTGTAGGAAATTTAATTTGCTACATTTTATGTTTGATTAAATTTTCTGTAAGGTAACTAGTTTACGAGATACAGCGCGAAAACCCTTTGCACCCCCTTTTCCAAGATGGCGGCCGGGGGACAAGGGTGCCGACCCCACAAACTTGAACTTAAGCTTCTACTGACCCCCCCTACACATTAAAAAAATAAAATTGCGTCCTCTGACAAATGCATACCCAAATGTAACTTTTCAATGGACTAATTAGCTTATAAATGGTTTCGTTAACTAAAGTTCAACCATGACGAAAGTTCTGGCCATCACGACCTGATGACTTCGGCACCAGTTTGCCACTGACACATAATTAGACTACTTCCAATTTTTATCGACTTCAAAAAAGGGACTAGGATTTTTATTTTCTACCGACTTCAAAAAAGGAGGAGGTTCTCAATTCGACTGTATTTTTTTTTTGTTACCTCGTAACTCCGTCATTTATGAACCGATTTGAAAAAATATTTTTTCATGTCAAGTGTTATACTTTCTAATTGGTCCCATATAAATTTCATCAAAATCGGTTTAGTAGTTTGGTTTTAAATCGAAATAGCTGGAAAAAATATGTCATCCACATAAGCGAAATTTCGTATTTTGCTTTCCTGCGACTTTCCAGCGGTGTTTACGAATTTCGAATAATGATAATGCACTAAAAAGCGTGATTTTTTTTTTTACCGACTTCATAAAAAGGAGAAGGTTCTCAATTCGGTTTATGTTTTTGGGGTTGAAAATTCATTTAATAAAATCATAAGCACTAAAAAGCGTAAAATAAAACTTTTTAACCGACTTCATAAAAAGGAGGAGGTTCTCAATTAGGTTGTATATATATATATATATGGGCTCAAATTTCATACAATAAAATCGTTTTTCGTCGTCTTTTTAGTTTTTAAAACGTAAAATATATAAATCCTAGACACAGAGCAAACATCGATGTTCATCAAACAAATGTTTGTCCTCGGAGGGATTCCAACCCTCAACCTACAGCGCAGATGGCAAAGCTACTACCAACTGTGCTATGGCCAGGATGCATAATTTGTTTCTGTTCCTAGTATTGATTCTATGAAAATTACTATTCAGCTGAAACCCAAAGAGTTCTCGGGTTAAATGATCAAGCAAAGTTGAGTGAGCCAAATCCTTTGTTATTCAAAGAAAAAGAAATAGTTGAACGGAACTTCCTGATGCAATAATTACTTACTTCAACAATGAAAAATTGTTCGTTTGCGAAAGTCAAATTGTGTTTACGTGCTCCGCAACAATGCGATACTATCGTGCAACTGTTTGAGACTTGCGACAGATTCCGACGCTAAAATGCTGCATTAATGATCCACCATACACTGGAAACTGTCAAGTTTTTATTCAGACATTTTATTTATATGATGTGGGTCAGTTGAGATCGTCTTGTATATAATATAAATGTACAACAGTTGAGCTATCTCAGGATCGCTCAAACCGATCTATAGATAGCTCAACTGATCCAGATTACTACCAAAAGCAGCGGCCCCAAGACACTCGCGGCATTGCCACGTTAAATGGCAATGCTAATAAGCCAGATAGGAGCCAGTTTTAACCAATCGCCCTTAAATTTTGAAAATGCGATGAGTTTCGTTAAAACATGTATTTTGTAATGATGCCACAATAGAATAGAAATAAAATGCTCTATAGATGAGTTTTACAATCTTTATTTATATAAATCTTATCTTCTGTGCGTGTGTTTGTAATAAAACGGCCGGACCGATATTGATGAAATTTGTTGTGTGTGTTCAAGTGGATTCAAGAATGGCTTAGATATTTTTATTTTATTTTAAGCGCGTGGACGAAGTCGTGTACGGGACAGCTAGTTTAATATAAATATTTTGCAATTTACGGATTCAGAGTAAAGTCCGTGTAACGCTGTAACAGGTTGTCAGGCAATCTTGAGTACTGATATGACGGCTAATAGGGAGAAATTAAAAAAGAAAACATGTTTAACCGCCCGTCCTTAGCGTGAGATAAGGGCAGGGAGATGGCTATGTAGATAAAATTGTTACATCTTAGAGCGACGACACTGGTATCGCAGAAATAAAGCCAATACTACTTCGTCGTGTGCGTAAATAATAAACCAATTTGATAGTGGTAAATGGTAATAAACTTCAGCACTTGAAACCTATTTTGTCAAGAATTGTATCAATATTTTTATTTAAAAAAAAACATTTTGATTCGTCTTCTAACATGAAGTTTTCTTATATAAGTTTGCGGTAACAAAGGTTCAAAATTAGAGCACCATCAACCGGTTTTAAAATGTGGAATAGATCGCAAATTTAGCATTTATAAAAAACTAGCGACCAGCCCGGGTCCAGCCCGGCTTCGCACGGGTGCAATGCTGATGCTAAATATACTGCAGAATGTTGAATCTGATTAGAAACCTCTAAAATTATCAGTGTTTATTACACATATAAACCTTCCTGTTGAATCACTCTATCTATTAAAAAAACCACATCAAAATCCGTTGCGTAGTTTTAAAGATCTAAGCATACATAGGGACAGACAGACAGCGGGTAGCGTCTTTGTTTTATACTATGTAGTGAAGGCTTATCCTAGTTTACATACAAAAAAAAACGAATAATACCCTATTTCCTAATACCTATTTAATATTATTATAATATGCTCAGTAATATTCTTGAATGTTATAAAAATGAAATAAACAAAAAAATATAACAACTGAAATAAGTAACAAAACTGAAATAACAACTACAAATTCTCACGCCTCAAGACACCACTTATCCCTACGTGACACACCGAACTCGGAAATAATTGTGAATTTATGACTTTTAAAGCAGCTGGAGACATCGATCATTTATAAACATTGATTGATGAAAATCATTTGTAACTGTTTTTAACCTTCTCACAACCTAATTCACAAAATTACTATGAATTGTGAAAGCGCCAGGACTAGGACGAATTTCTTGTCAATTCGAAAAAAACCCGGGATTGGGTTAGAATGAATTGGCACCTAAATAATTCACCTAGTATGTAAGACGTTTCAAAGTGATCCTTGTGATTGTATCGAACAAGAACCTATTTGAATTTAAATATATTTGTATAGATACTAAATATTAAAAAACTTAGCTGAACATTTTAGGGCTCAAAGATTTGACTTTTGAATATTACAAAGAACTCTGAAAAACTAATCGAATCAAAATTCCTTTGAAATAAGTAAATAACAAACCAGCACTGATATACAATTCGGTAACATTTTAAATGATAATATTATTACAAAAGCACAATGCACCCAGAACACTCATTGTGCAAACTGAGATCTTTATCATTCTGATTCAGATTCAACCCGATAGGTCTGGGCTTGGGATTGCGGCTTATTATTGATGGCTGATTATATTATGTCCAAATCTATAATGCTCATTCTAGTCCTGGGATGATTGCTACGTAGAAATAAGTGACTCTGACACTAGGTTATTCAGTGCCAAGTAGAATAAAAGATAGAAAGAAAAAGACGGATACATGCAACTAGATGGACAGGATCTACTGGCAAAATAAGCCTAGGTCGACCAAGGAAACGATGCACTGACGACATCATACAAACCGCTGGGGAACAGTGCATGGAAAACGCAGAAGTCTATGGAGTATACTGGAGGGATACCCAAATAGGGAATTATTAATATAATAAAATGTTATAAAGTATCTTAAGTATGTACTCAAAAATCTATAAGTATTCTATAAGTCATCGGGTCACTATAAATAAAGCTACACTTAGATTCGGGCTAGATGGTGTTGTGTGCATTGTTCACCAATATCCATAACATAGAGTAAGTGACAAAATATGAAACGTATGTGAAATTAAATTAAATATTTACATTGCTCTAGCGCATAGCGACAGCAATGGGCTGTATTAAACTTCACGGCGACTTCAATGTTTAAAATTATATCAAACAAATATTTGTACTTATCGAAAAATGGTTCAGGAACCTAATATCTTTGACTGAGCTTTGGGGTAGTAACATAAAAAACAACCCCATATTACATGTGTAGGAGATGGCACCCTTTAAAATATTTGTTATATATATTTCATTACTTTTGAGGGGCCCCTAATGACCCTAATACGTGCAAATTCTCATTACTAATAGGTACTGTGGCGAGTTTGAGTATTAATGTGGAGTTGAGTATTAGTATAGACACATTTGAAAAGTATAAACTCTCTTGTATTAGTTTTACGTAGTTATTAAGATGGATCATGCAAAAAAGCGCTGGAACCAGGACTAGTTCCTTGTAAGTACCTATGTAGGTAAGACGTTTCAAAGTGATCCTTGTGATTGTAATGAATAAATTATCTTTTGACTTTGACTAGGGCTGGAGAGACAGTCAGACAGACAGACGGACTTTAAGGGTTCTGAATTCCACAACGAGGACTTAAAAAAAGGTGAAAAGGTGACAAATAGAAGAGCAGATCAAAGTAACGATAAACTAGCGTCATAAAAACCGCTTGCAGTAAATGAAAAATGTAGAAGAGTGATATATGGAGTTATCTAGAGGAGACCTATACCCAAAGAAGGATTCATAAGCACAATACATAATTAAAAAATCTACAAAACAATAATATCAGTACAGTGAAAGTTTACAGTATCGGAATCTCAATACAAGCGACTTAAAATCTGATCTCGTGTTATAGCAACTAATTGATGGGTATACAATTTTAATAAATAAATATAAAAATTGAATAATCCTAGACATTCACATAACATCATCTGAGCACAAAGTAAGCAGAGCTTGTATTATGGGTACCACATGAATGATATACAACTTATAATTTTTTTCTGTAAATACATACATATTATACAAAGAAACACCCAGACCCGAGACAAATACTTGCAGATCATACAAACATTTGTCCGCGGTGGGATTCAAACCCGCAACCTTCTGCGTCTCAGCCAGACCTTAGCCTAATGCGCCACAGAGGTCGTCAAAAAATATGTTTTTTATTATAATGTGTTCTATATTGATCTAATGGTGCGAAGTTATTCGACCAACTTTACACACCACTGAAACACTGTCGTAATTTACTTTTCCCAAACTACAAAGAGGCTTTGTTTCCAAGCAATTTAACTTCAAAGCGCGACGCTTGGACGTTGTCATTTCGTAAAAGATTTTTATTTAGGTTTGGGTGTAAGAGTATTATGAAACCATGTAGAATGAGAGGCTTAGCACTACATGAACTATTTTTATTAACCGACTTCAAAAAAGAGGAGTTTCTCAATTCGGTTGTTTTTTTATGTTTCCTCAGAACTCCGTCATTTTTGAAAGGATTTGAAAAAAAATTACGTGAGATGATTATCCCGATTGGTCCCATAGAAATTTCATCAACATTAGATAGTTTGGTTTTAAAATCAAAATAGCTGGAAAAAATATGTCATCCAAGTAATTTAAATTTCGAAATTATGATTTCCTCTGACTTTCCAGTAGTGTTTACGAATTTCTAAATAATATTAATGACTAAAAAGCGTAAAATATTTTTGAAGTGAAAACTTCTTTAGCATCGTTGTGATTTCAAAGTCGATGAAACGAAAAAGCGACAGTAAAAAGAGACAGATACATAAATTCATAAGATTTAACGTGGGAGAAAATGAGATAGGAATAGGAATCATTATACGTGTTTGTGCACGCATGTGTAGTACAAATCTTGAGAAAAGGCATCACAACAACCGTGGTGTTTTGTATACGTGTACGTATTATACGTTTGTTTTTTGAAGGTCAAAATCAAAAGCCACATGGCAAATTATTAATAAAAATAAAAATGTATTTAAAGAGTTCATATATAAATTATCTCATGACAATAAAACTAATTATAATCCAACAGACATCTCAAATATTTTTAATAATTATTTCATTGACCATATACAATCCAATTCCATGACTTTAAATCATAATGACTATAAAACCATGTATAAAATGCATGGACAATGCTCTTCTATGTTTCTTGCTCCCGTTTCTCCACTAGACATAGTTAAAAAAGTGTGTAGTCTAAACAACACGAGGAGTGTTGGATTTGATGAAATATCGACATCGATAGTTAAATATGTGGCAGATATAATATGTTTCCCTTTAAGTTTTATTTTTAATTTATGTATTGAATCTGGTATTTTCCCAACGGCTCTCAAAACTTCAATAATTAAACCATTGTTTAAAAATGGAGACAAAGATAAGGTGGCAAATTATAGACCAGTAGCACTTATCCCAATAATGTCTAAGATCTTTGAGAAAATAATTTATGATAGTCTTTATGGCTACCTAGAAAAAGAATGCATACTAAACGATCAGCAAAAGGGGTTTAGAAAGGGAAAATCGATCAACTTAGCAATATTTGATTTCTTAGATAAGGTAGTAGAGAATGTGGATAAAAGGGTTCCTGTCTGTGCAATATACATGGACATGTCTCAGGCATTTGATTGTGTAGATCACAAGTTACTTATTTATAAATTAGAACAATATGGAATTAGGGGTAATGTTCTGAATTTAATAAAATCATACCTATCTAATAGAAACCAATACACAGAAATAACTCGAGTAAATATAAATTCAAGGTTAGAAGAGAAATATAGGTCTTCTCTTCGGAACAATCTGTATGGCGTGCACAAGGTAGTGTTCTAGGACCATTATTATTTTTGTGTTACATTAATGATTTTCCTAAGCATGTGAGTCATCCGATGGTACTCTTTGCAGATGACAGCACAGTCATAATAAAAAAAGAAGACTCAAATTATGAAAATAATATTAACACTACTCTTAAAGAAAGTGTGGACTGGTTAAATGCTAACAATCTACGGATAAATCTAAATAAAACTAAAATAATGCATTTTAATCAACGCATTATAAATTCAAAATATATTAACATAAATTATCAAAATGAAATAATAAAAGATTCAGATGTTACGAAATTTTTAGGGCTACATATAGATAAAGGATTGACATGGAAAATCCACACTGAAAACATAATTAAAAAAATTAATAGCCTTGCTTATGCACTACGTCATTTATCAAGAGTAGCAAGCAAAGATACAACATTAACTGCGTACCACGGCTCGGTTGCTTCATTATTGAGATACGGCCTGATTTTCTGGGGTAACAGTACAAACAAAGAGGACGTTTTTATTGCGCAAAAAAGGTGTATAAGATCCATATTTAATCTAAAAAATACTGACAGCTGTGTGCCATACTTTAAATCTAATACAATTTTGACTAATGCCATACTTTAAATCTAATACAATTTTGACTTTACCTAGCCTATACATATTTGAAATGGCCCTATTCGCAAAACATAACATGAACAAATTTAATAAATTTTCTGACATTCATAATTTAAATACCCGTAGTAGAAACAAATTTTGCCTTGTAAAATCGAATACAGCGCTAATGCATAATAGTGTTTTCTGTATGGCTCCTAAAATATATAACAAGATACCAGAGAGCATAAAAGGTAATCAATTGTTGAGCTTTAAAAATCAGCTTAAGGCACTTCTTGTAGAAAAGAGTTATTATAGTATCTCCAAGTTTTTGAACGATGACCTCAGTTACTTGTAACTAAATATAATAAATTTGCATGCCTAGTTAAGGTAAGATTGTACTGGTACTTTATATAATTATTACTATACTATAACAATGTTGTAAACCTACATTCTGACAAATAAATGAACTGAAAAAAAGGTTTCACTACTACCACGTGTAAATTGCACGTTTTTTTTTCAATTCGGTTGTATTTTTATGGGTTCAAATTTAATTCAATGATGTCGATTATTTTTTAGTTTTTAAAACGTAATTATATTTCATCCATTTGGCTTGAAAAGGTACTTGTCCCTATTTTTTTTATTTTTTATTATTTATTATGCCATTAGATCAGATTATACCAGCTAGATCTACAATTCCATATTATATACGAGTAAATCAATATTTGAAGGTTTAGGCATTCACAAAACGTCCACTTCTTGATATGAATTCTCTTTGACTTTTTCTATTTCTTATATGGTCTCCTTCTTGTTGTACCAAATGCAGAAATTAAACTTATTGATTTTACGATGGTAAATTATTTACTTGCTTGGAGACCTTCCAGAGGAAGGTAAGCAAGTAAATAATCACAAGACTCGTTAGGGCGGCCTGATGCACCAGGAGAGCAGAAATCTAAGAGAGTTTTATGAAGACAAACATTCTAGACATTTTCGGGCGGTTACTTTACAAGTTTTAATTAATTTCCTCCCTAAAATATATTCTTAAGTTCCTTATGAATAACGTTAATACCCGTTTTGCCGTGGTTCCTTTCAAATCAATCCATCCGTAAGCTTCGAGTGGATTCGTATTAACTCGTTCGTGTATTGTTCTCTATAGGGCCCTCGTCCATCTCCATTCTCACGTCACTCTATTGACGTGACGTCATTGAATGATGACGTGCCACCAAATAATTGCTCAGTAGGTGGTCTACTACTTTACTTGTCGAGTGGAACAACTTTTTGCTGGAGTTTTATGGGAAATGCACTTCCTGGGGCTACTCCGCTTTGGCAAAGGGTAAATTGTTTGTGTTTCTATACGTTTCTTAAATAAATAGTTAGTTGGTTTCAATTTAATTGGCTTACAGTGTAGTTAGCTAGTCGAAGCAGTAATCCCTAGCGTCTTCATACAAGTGCAAATTTAGTGAGAGCGAGCAACTCAGCAAAACTGGACCAAAGGTCTTGTCACACAACAATACCTTGCGCTACCTGTACTATCAGATAACAATTAATTTGTGTTTGTTCTTTCAGATCTTTCTGAATAAATATATTTACCATTATTTTATATAATAAATAAATAAACCATTTATTTAAAACACAATTCAGACATTCAAATTATCAAATTAATTGTAAGTATTAAATTCATATTTTTATTTTTGTGATTGTATCTCTAATTCCTTAAATTTTCTTCTATCTTTGGCAGTCATCGTCCATATCTTCCCTCATGTTTTCAAAGTCATATTTCCAGAGTTTACAATGTCTTCCTCTGTTTCTCTTTCCGTTTCCGCTAGACTGTAACTCCATTGCTCCATTTATCCAATAACACCCTAATTGTGAAAATAATTTTGTTTCTAAAGTTATTGCCCAAGAAACAAGAAGACTGATAAGTGCTATGATAAACAATGCTTTGATAAGTACCCGTATAAGATGGTATTTTAAGTTAATATATCAGGGCTCTAAAGTATCTCAGGTCACTAAGGTATTATGATCTTTTTAGTATCCATTTACCTACACGTGAGTACTTAACCAACCTGTGTCGGTTCACATTAAGTAATATTAAGATAAATTCAAGTGAATATATTTCACACAATAATAAAAGTCTTTCAGCAAAGCTTATGTAAACAATACCTACCATTACTCATACGACTGAAAAGCTGCTAAGCGAATATCATCTTTATACACGGATAACATAGGTCCTAGTTTTTATTGTCGACAAAAGTGGGATGCATTTTGTGGTTAGAAAGAGCATGATAGGGTAACCACAACATCAACTGAAAATATTAACTGTTATTAAAAAAAAACATTAGACAGAATTAATTTAGCTGTAAGTATTTGGCGGAAATAAATAAATAAAATAAATACTTATCCTTAAACTAGATGCTGCCCGCGGCTTCGCTCGCGTGGTACCTACATAATAAATTTTAATAAATGTAGGTAAGAAAAATATGTTTTATTTAAAAAAAAAGCGTGGGCGCATGGTGCCAATAGTTATAAATATTTTATTGACAGATATGAGAAGAAGGATTATCATTTCGATAATATCTTAAAAAGCACCCCATGCTTTTTTTTAATAAAACATTGTTTTCTTACCTACATTTGTTCAAATTTATTTTCTATTTTTTAGTTTGGTTTTCTATATAAAGCGTGTTTTTTTTTTGTTTTTTTAAACTATCATTTATTTTCTACTTTTTAGTTTTAGGATAATCGGATATTTTAATTTGTTTAATTTTTTTTTTAATTTTTATTCGAATTATTGCATTGTCATCGGTCTTTGACAGGTGTGCAAAATTTGAATAAAATCTGGCCGTTTAAAGTAGGTCAAAATCGCGTCCTAAGGAGTCGGTTACAAACATACAAAACATACATAGAAGTGAAGCTAATATAAAGCGTATAAAAAGTAGCCTATCTTCTTCTTCAAAGTCCATATATATTAATATACCAAAATTCATTAAAATCGATTCAGCGGTTTAGGCGTAAAAACGTAACAAACAGACAGACAGACAGACAGATTTACTTTCGCATTTATAATATTATATTTAGATAATGGTGGACAACGTAAACACTATCCAGCTCTAAACTAAACATATCTTACTATGGGAAACAGATGAGTGATAGATTAATCCTTACTAATGTTATAAATGCGAAAGTAACTCTCTGTCTCTCTGTCTGTCTGTCTGTCTGTCTGTCTGCTACGTTCACGTCTAAACCACTGAACCGAATTTGATGTTTTTTCTTTTTTTTTTAAATTACGCGATCAGAACACATTATTATAAATACTTTCGGGTATTTATCGCGTTTATTTACCTATTTTTCCCGACGTTTCGACAGGTTTACACTCTGTCGTGGTCACGGGATGCTGCATCCCGTAATTCATCAATAACGAATTTGATGAATTTTGGTATAGACTTTGAACATAGGACATAGGCTACATTTTATGTACCACTTATGTTTTTATGTATTTATTATGTATTTTATGTATTTTATGTACATTTTATGTATTTTATTTAGTACACTTTTTACCACGCGTGTGAAGCCGCGGACAGCAACTAGTTACTTATTGCAGCAATACATTACAATAGACAAATAAAATACCTGCACATAATACCTTCCGTATATGTTTGACCAGTAGGGCGCATATGGAACTCTAATTACAATCAATGTCTATCAGTTTTCAAACGAATGATTGAAATTACGATAGACATTGATTGTAATTAGAGTTCCATAATCGCCCTACTGATCAATCGTCAGTTCGCACTGAACTGACGTTTGTAGCTTTGCCTTCTACGCTGCAGGCTGGGGGTTCGAACCCCTCCCAGGACAAACATTTGTGTGATTAACATATGACTTTCTTCTGTGTCTGTTTTTATAAAGTACCATAAATATGTAATTAAAATTATATCAGTATTATATCGGTCATATGGTCACCATAATACAAGCTGTACTTAGTTTAGAGCTGGACGGTGTATTGTGCATTGTCCATCAATATTTGGCAGGTCATACTTCAGTTGTTTTTCCTAAACAACCACAACTTATGGTCACTGCTCTCGCACATTAGACGAGTGGGCGACGACAGCACATAAAAGGTCACAAATCACGTAACACTTTCACGCTTGCGACATGCAGATGACATTATTTATCTGTTTTCAATACTAAAGTCGAATGCGAGTAACTAGCAATATTTGCTCGAAATAACTCGGAGAATAATGCTCAAGGAGCTCACAACCAAATAAGTTTCACGAATAAAAACGCCGGTCAAGTACACATTTTAACCGACTTAATAACAAATAGGAGGTTCTCAATTCGTACTTTTTTATGTTTGTTACCTCTTCGTCATTTATGAACCGATTTGAAATATATTTTTTTTGTTTAAATATTTTTGTTTGTTATTTTTTTATATTTATGTATTGCTATTTTTTGGCTAAGAAAACAGTACATGTAACTTAACTTCGTGAGATGTTATCTATCTATCTATCTGACCCAGTGCTATCAATGTCGCCAGTGTCTTGGGGACGTTGCCCTCTAACATTAATCTGGATCAGTTAAGCTATCTATAGATCGTCTTAAACGGTCTATATATTTTTTTTATCTTCAATAAACTTACGTTTGACCACGATCTCGCCTGATGTTAAGCGACGATGTGGCAATTTTATAATATTATATATTATATTAAAATAAAATTCGCAATCAAAACGGGATATTTACCATGATATGTGAGTTTATCTGCTTCCCGATATTTCGGCACAGTTGCATGCGCCACGATCTCGAGATCAAATTTATAAAACCATGATAGTTTTAAAAGATCCATAGACAGCTTAACAGTTCACATGTATTTTATATTATTGTATATTATTCAGTACATTTCTATCATTATTTAAATAAAGTTCCGTTAACCGATCTATTTAGAATAGAATAGAAAATATTTATTAAACGTCACATATCAAATACAGTGCGAATATAATATAAACTAGTCTATGTACAGTGACGAAAAAAAGGCTACCACAAAGCATATGATACAGAAGTGTGAAGGCTGCTGTATCGCTGGTTTTCAGTGGCGCCATCGTGAGTTGATTTACACCTAAGTAATAGCATAGTGCCATTAGCTGTTCTTTTGAATATTAAAATAGCCAATCAATCTTCCGAACAAACAAAAGCGCAGATGAACCAACCAACAACAGACGAAGCAGAGGTTATCTGCAGGTCAGCTGAGACACAGTACACTGATAGTTACTCTATCGCATTAGTCCACACTATGACGTATCATTTCGCACTTGGTGGTGTTAAAAGATTCTGATATAGCATATCAAAAAAATTGCTTGCCTGTAAAGTCAGTTTACGGATGATAGTTTAACGTGACAACAAGCCGATCGTGCCTTTCGCTCGCTCGTGCAGCGCTCTCGCTCGTTACAATGAGCGTAACGGGACAATTAGTCATCCTTTTTTGTGCGTGCAGCCGGCGTTCATCGATTTATTAGACGTTGTCACGTCAATATCCGATTATTTAGATGACTTGGGATGAATCTGCTCCAACTCGACTCGGCTCTAAAATTGGCAAGGATAGTACAAAACATGTTTAACACCAGGGGAGCTGCTTGCCGGATTCTTCTTGAACTGGGGTTAGGAGGAACCGGCACCTAGATTCACTAGCATGTAACAAGACGATTCAAAGTGGTCTTTGAATCGTCTATGTGATATGTCCTTGTGATATTATTGAATAAAGAATGTTTTGATTTGATTTGATAAATAATTACGTTTTAAAAACTAAAAAGAAACCGTCTTCGTTTAATGTAATTTGAGCTTATAATACATTTTTAGTGGAAAGTAGATGAATTTTGTATAAATATAATATGGGCAGGACAAATAAACGCACCGCTCCAATGAGACAGCGAGGTATCGAAGTACATGAAAACATCATCGATGTACCTATACAATTTTTAGATTTTCGTTGATATTTCAGTTCGACCGATTTTGATAAAATTTATATGGGACCACCTGTGAAGTATACCTTTTTAAACAAAAAATAATTTTCCAAATCGGTTCAGCCGTTTTCGAGTAATTGGTGAACATAAATAAGAATAAATAAAAAAAAATAAAAAGTTTCCGACGAATTGAGAACCTCCTCCTTTTTGATAAAGTCGGTTAATTACGATTTTAATTCATAATAATGTCTTTAATTTCATCGCATATGACTTCCAAGAACCCTACCTAGTTTTTATCTCATCTCATCAATCAAACTGTCATAGCGTTTTAAAGTATATTATGTATGTAAAAATATATAAGTATCAGTTGTGTGGATTGTCACCAATATTTATTGAATTATTTATACAAAAAATTGTCATATTAATTAGGCAACCTTTAATTAATTAAAGGTTCTGCCAAACCTGCGCGTCAGTAACGCGGGAAGCAGGACGCGATGCGGGAGCGTCTGCGATGCGTTACGTGCACACCTGCGCGACTCCGGCGCGAACCGCGAATTTCATTTGTTAGTGAACAGTCACTAAAGCTCCCGTGCGCCCCGATCTGCCATAAATAAAGTATGGGTAGCGTTCGCCGCGCGGCAGACGCTCTCGCTTCGCAGTCGTTTTGTTCGCGCAGGTGTGGGTTATGCTTTATTAGACATTTCCTGAGTTTGAACCCATGGCATTGACTTGACTATGGGTTTAAAATAAATGCAGTCTTGTAAATACTGAGGGGGCTAGTTTAAAAACCAACGAATACAGAAACACAGCGATTGACTGAGCGAGTGATTTTATCGATACAGGTCACATATTCGAGTTTGCTGGCTCCAACGCTATATATAACGCTATATATAGGAGCTGGATATTACAAAGTTGCGGCTCTATATTATAAAACTATAAACAACTAGCTGCTACCCGCGGCTTTGCACGCGTGGTACCTCCATAAAAAGCCTTTGTCCCAGCCTATGTCTCTAAGGTCCCAGCTATCTTTATTCAAAATTCATCAAAATCGGATCAGCGGCTTAGGCTGAAAACGTAACAGAAAGATACATACTTTCGCACATATAATTTTAGTAGGGATTTCTTACCAAAAGCCTAAATATGAACATTCAGATCCCTAGTTTAAGGAAATATGAGTTGCCCAAACAAACTTTAATCCCCTATTTTACCTCCTTCAAGGTTGTTTTTTGAGACAAAAAGCCTATGTTCTTCCCCCGAGTGCAATACAACTTCTTACTAAATTTCATCAATATCCGTTCAGTAACAAACAGACAGACAGGCAGAGACAGAGATCTTTGATTAAAACCAATAAAAGTACACACCGCCCAATGTACTTATATTTTTAGGTATTCTTAATTGTAATTTTTTTTTATGTGCTAGTTTAAAGGTTTGTATTAATTAATTAATTTATGCTATACTGTATGGTATAAGGACTAGAGCGCAGTGCTGATTATCACGCGGCGAATTTTACGCGCTATTCTGTGGAACATAGTATTAGCAGTAGACGTACACGTTAGCGGATATAGCAGCGACGAAAGCGACAAATGACGATTTTAGAACAGCGAGAATTGAACATCACGTGGATAAATTCGCTAGTGCGTACTAGGCCTGATATCTGAGAGTTATAATCAGCCAAGAAACATGCACTCTTGTTACACACAATATAACGAAGTGGTTCAATGAGCATCTTGTCTTAGTACATTGTAATCAAGGTTTGATTGTGGTGCTTCAGAAATCTAGATAACCTAAGTTCATCGTTATTTTGTAAGCGATATAAGTTAGAGTCAATGGTCAATTTAGACTGATAATCCGGAGTACTCCATCCATATTCATGACCTAACTATTTATGGCCAGGAAAGGCAGCCTAAAGTATCCTCGAAACGGAACTGTTCGAAAATCTTCTATATAATAAAAATCAATTGCTGTTCGTTAGTCTCGCTAAAACTCGAGAACGGCTGGTCTGATTTGGCTAATTTTGGTTTTGAATTATTTGTGGAAGTCCAGGGAAGGTTTAAAAGGTGAGTAAATATAAAAAAATCCTTGCTTTTTTATTATTTTTAATTCTGAGGCGGTAAGAAGTTTGCCGGGTCAGCTAGTAAATAAATAATGATGGACCTTTTACATAGCATCATCGGGCCCCAAAGTAAGCAGAGCTTGTGTTATGGGTACCACATGACTGATATACTATGAGTATTACATACAATTTTTGTAAATACACACATAAAAAAACTCTAAGCAACACAAAACTTTTTAGTAGCTTTTTTTAATTCGTTTCAAACTTTCATGGCATATCAAAGCTTCTTTGAATAGTCTCAACCTCTTTGATAACCAAATAAATACTGGCAGTTTATTTTGAGTAAATTCTGTTTTTAAACAGTAAAATCATTATTTTGTCCATTTTAACGGCATTTCATAGATGCTGTTTTATTTCTTATTCTAAAAATAGTAACATCAGTATTATACATAGAAACACCCAGACCCGAGACACATACTTGCAGATCATATAAACATTTGTCCCTCGGCGGTAATCGAACCCGCAACCTGCGTCTCAGACAGACCTTGACGTCTCCAAATGATTACCATGCTATGATATCTTGACTTGTTATGGATGTCCAGCCAAGGCACGCTTCTAGAAGGTTTATTGGTCATCAACAAGGTAAGTCTAGGTGCAAAGTGAAGTGTATGACACCTGCGGTCAGCCAAGGTCTAGTTACGTAACGATATGCTTTATTCATGTGTGGGGCTCACAGGAATGTTGGCGGTACGTACTGCATACACTGACTGAGTCTACTCCTTACTAACTAAATAGTTTAGGAGCTAATTTAACATTGCTGTCATAAAACCACAAAATCTAAATTACCCTAATCTCATACTAGGAGTGTACCCGTGCTTCGGAGGGCACGCTGACGGTTTGAACTTTTCTAAAGTTGTAAGGCATTTGGGCCTATTAACTCGGTCACAAAAGTTTCTTCTGCTTCTGACTCATGAGTTAGTAGTAGGATTATCAGAATTTTTAGATAGGTGAGTACCATACCCACGCTCAAAATCCTTAGTCGAGAGTAGGGACCCTCGACCCGAGCAAAAGAGAGCTAGACTATTCATTTTAGTCATTTTTTTGTTCATACAATTTTAACATGACAGTAGGTACATCAACCAAAGCGTTTTACTCTTGGTCGAGTCGAGAGAAATGTACATACACAATACATGAGCACTTGTGATCTAGAAGCAGTTTGCCTGCCTTCTGATCCTAAGATCGTGGGTTTGAATTCAGTCGTGAATCCATGGATATTTCTTTTCATGGAGTATTCGTAGATGGTGAAGAAAATCGACATGTCGTACAACGTAAAAAGTTTGAAGACATGCGCAAATGCACGAAAGGAGTCTCTGAGGGGCACTTCAATGGTTTCACCACACTGGTTAGAAATAAATAGTGACACAATAAGAAGGCAATGATACCTAACATAAGTATGGAGCTTTTCAGTAATTTGACGTGATAACGTCTTATAAATCTATGAACGCCGCGCCGGCTGCACGCACCCGCCTGTGCCGAGCGTTCAAGCGAAAGCGCGGAACAAGCGATAGAGAGGCACGATCGGTTCATCAATGTTTTCTTATGACGTTATCACGTAAAATTATCGTCCGTAAACCACAGACAAGCATTTTTTTTATTTGCGTTTTAAAGCTCTACTCGACCCCACAAGCCAACATAAACATACAAATCCATGTTTCACTGTCTCCTGCTCTACAAGTATTGTGTTACCTACTTAGCTAAGTACAATAACGCAGGACGCTATTTACTAAAGCATTCATCATCTATATCTATATCCATAATTCATCCTATACATACTAGGTATAGTATGTATAGAATTATGGATATAGATTAATATGGTAATACTAATATCATACATTCGCAAATGTTTCTGTCTGTCAATCTGCTTGTTACTTTTTCACAGCTATCCGGCCGAACGGAACTTGATAAAATTTGATCAGGACATCTGCATCAGTTGAGCGGTAGAGATCGTTTTAAGCTGTCCTTGGATAGCTCATCTGCTTTACATGTATTTTTATCACTATAATAATATCGTGATAAATAAATAATGCTGGACATTTCACAGCATCATCATCGGTCCCTAAGTAAGCAGAGCTTGTGTTATAGATACCACATGACTGATATACTACTTAAATATTGTTTTTATTTTTTAAATTCATTCATACATACATTTATAAATACATAAATTCTGTCAGAAGATAGTTTGTGTTTTAGGGTCTGACATAGGTTACTTATTATGTGTGTGCTCCACGCATGCGAATCCGTTGGCAACAGCTAGTTATATATCATCTTTAGTAAAATAGGTATTGAATGATTCGATGCATACGTAAGTTTAAGTACCCACCATGAATACGTTAAGAGACAATAATAATTCCATCGTTGTATTTAGTACATGCTGGTATTCAGGAAATAACGAATCTATTTATACAATCGTAGATTGGACCCATTGAAATAGAAATAGAAGATCCCGCCCCGACTTCACACGGGTGCAATGCAACCTGCAATGTAGATACTAATTATACTACAGAATGGTTCGCGGACTTTTTTGTAAACCTTTTTGAGGTGAACAATACTGTAGTACATTATTTTGATTAGCTGTTACCCGCGACTTTGTACGCGTATGCTTAGAACCTTATTTTTGGAAGGAATGCATTCTGTACTTATATATTTTTAAATAATGTGGTATTTAAAAATATACAAGTATTCTATCAGTCATCTGGTCATCATAGTACCTACAATCTATGCTTAGTTTAGGGCAAGACAGTGTTGTCTGTTGACCACCGTTATTATTATTTAGATGTCATGATTTTTGCCCATGAGTACAGTGATGACGGATGGTGGGGCATGACCCTACATAACCCGGCGAGTACCATCAAGGTCAGAAGTATTTCGTATTTTTTAATAACTAGTAAAATATATAATACTAGCTGTTATCCGCGACTTCGGACGCGTATGCTTAGAACCTTTTTATTATTTTTGGAAGTTATGCATTCTGTGCATCTAAAGAACATCTCATAAGTTTAATCCCCTATTTTACCCCCTTCGGGAATTATTTTACAAAAACGTTAAATACATATTATTTATTTCTTACCAAAATCCTAGATATTAATTTTCAGATCCCTAACTTAAGGAAATATGAGTTGCCCAAAAAAAAATTCATCCGATATTTTACCCCTTCAAGGTGGTTTTTTGAGACAAAAAGTAGCCTATGTTTTTCTCCCGAATGCAACTTCTTCACTAAGATCCGTTCAGCCGTTTAGCCGTGAAAACGTAACAACCAGACAGATACACTTTCGCATTTATAATATTAGTATAGATAACATAACACCGACACACAATAAGGTAAGTACAAAAAGACAGAAATCATTTATTTGAATGAAATATAGTAGGTAACAATTGAGTCATAGGGTAAGTTCACATATTTCACCAAAGAACATTGGCATGCAAATTGTAGTATTTTCAAAACATTCAATCAAACTGTATAGTATTCTATTTTAGCATTAATACATTATATTAATTAGTTTCCAAGAAAATCGTTAAGAATGTAAAAAGTTCTGTCAAAAAGCAATTTTTTTATAAAAAGCCTTATTGGGAATTCCTTTATTTTTGCCGGAATTTGATGATATATTTATTGCATTGCAAAATATTGTTTTTATATAAGGTAGTTCTAGGCACTCTTGAAAGAACAATTATCTCAGGGTTTCCTACACATCCATGATATATGTCAGGAGCTTTCTAAAGAAATTCGTTAATTCTTTAACAAACATAGCTGCCTCTAAAATATACATTCCCAATTCTGTTGGCACCAACCTAACTAATTTTAGCTAAAATTAGGTTTTGAACTGTCAAATTAACCTTTGGTAATCTGCTGCTACCAACTTATCCTAATTTAATTTTATCTGGTACCAACCGAATAGGTTTTACAAATGCTATGACTAACTAAATATATTTTAGACAATTCCTAATTTTAGAAATGAACCAACCGAATTGGCACCGAATTCGGTTCGGTCATTCCTTCAAAGACAAAGTTTACTTAAATGTGCATCCATTTATTTTACGTTTGACCCAAAATAAATATTAAACAAATTAAATTACAAGAGCTTTATCCCACACTAAAATACATTTAATGCTATTTAATTGGATTATAGGTACCTTTTGCTACTCTTGACTTCTTCCCGCCACATTACTAATTTCGTCATTCCACCTTTAAAACGGTGTTCCTATTTCTCTTTATGTTAGGGGTTATCCAGCTTGGAACTATATAGGGTCATCTATGTATGGTTTCATTCGTTGTACGTGTACGTGCTTATTTCTACTTTAAGTCCATTACCTTTTAGACCACATCTTTGGTTTATTTATTCTCCAATTCAATATAGCCCCAAAAAAACTTTGCTTATTGCAACTCCCTTACATGGTATGGAAGCGGCGCTGGTTTTCAGACCTGTCTGAAAACCAGCTTAGCCTAAGCAAGGTGACATCACGGGACATAACCATAACTTTACATGTTGAAAATGGTTCATAATAACCTGTGAATGTTGCAAAAGTTCGAGACTGTTATTTAGCTCGGAAGAGGTTCATGTTACCCATGTTAAGTCTACATTGGGTCGAAGTATACAAAACATGACGGAAAAAACAGTTAAAACCCGCATCGCGTTGGTAACAGTAATTGGTAGTAACAATCATTCCAAACTGTCCTATTTCTAGTACAATTGATGGTTCCATTAAGCTTTGATGACGATCACCAATCCGTTTGCCAAGCGTGGTGATTATGGCAAAACCCTCCAGTCTTGGAGAAGGCTCATGTCCAACAGTGGACGTATACGGTCTGTTATAATGATAATATGATATGATGAACTCTTGGCAGTTCTGCGTTCCTGGTACGTTCCTACACAAGCAATTGCATTTGCATTTGAGTAAGAAATGAGACAAAGAAGACTTCTAATGTCTCAGATGTCCAAGTAATGCCGGCGAATAGAATAAATGAGACTTTTTAGTCTCATTTGTTCAATTTTTACTAGAAATGGGATATGTGGGAATTACCTACCAAATCTATAGAAGCTTAGGTACAGACAGTCTACCTAATTATAAAAAGCGTTGATTCATTCAAACAAAAGCTGGCGCCCGTAAATTCCAAAGATGACTACCCATTTGACTGTCCATATTCATAACGCTTATCAATATAAAAATACTTCCACACGCAGGCTGTAGGTTTCGTGTGGTTTATTCATGGAAAACCACAAAACTCATTGACTCATGTCCTATCCTATGTTAAAGGACAAGACGAACGGATCATTGAGTTTATCATTGAAGAATGTGACTAAAACTAATATAAGTACCTACTCTTATATTGTATTGTAACAATTTACCTCAATGTTTTTACCTCGTAGTGTATCATTTCGATGCTTTAGATTTAGCGCACATTAATCCACGGCGGTTTTATGCCGACGTATTAGCGCAAAAAACCGCGTTGATAATTATATAACTTCAGGAAAGCGTGGTCTAAACCGCACTGATTAATTCGGTAGTGCGTGCTGACTGCTGAGCCTTACCATTGCTAGAGTTAGTTCGGTAAGAGAAGAATGCTGGGGTATCATTTATGCCAATAATATACGATACAAAATGGAATGATTCACGATTCTACACATGTTGAACAGACTTTAGTGACATTTACGCTTTCATAAGTTAGTACTCGGTACCTACCTCAGACTATTTCAGCTACACCAGAATTTAAATAAAATAAGTGTTTAAACAGCTATAATCAATAAAGTCGAAATGGCGGTTTTAATGATGTCCTTTTGCTCGCACAATATTGCTTTTCGTTTTAGAGCATATGACTGAATCAGAATTAAAATTCGTAAAAACAGATCTTGCAAGGAATGGAATAAAATATAGATAGTTTAGTTGAAGTACAGAATATAATTCGTTAGGATATGATACTTTAGCCGAATAATTTAGCGCTTTTGCATTCTCCTCCTTAGTAAAAACCGTTTTCTATGCTATCCACTCTAAGGAGGCAGGTTAACCCAATCGTCCGATGTGAAAAAACATAGCATGAGCACCCTAAAAAGTTTGTTAAGAGTCGACAAACTTAATATAGACAACCACAAAGAACTACTTTATGGTTGAGGGATGAAGTCAACTTGTAAATGATGATGAAAACAATTTGCACGTTGGATGTTTACAAAAACATGCTTATACTCTTAAAGTAGGTAAATTAACCAAACATTTCGGGAATAAACATCGCATGAGCCAAGAGCTGGCTTCTATCTGGCCCAGCGTATCAGCATTACCATGCCAGAGACTTGGCGGCGCTGCTCTCTGACAGTGATCTGGATCAGTTGAGCTATCTATAGACGTTTTAAACTATCCTTTAATCACTTAACGGTTTAACATGTATTTAATATTTAATTCTTATTTAATATTAATTCTTATTATTATTAATGTCAAAAACGTTAGAGACTGCATAACAGAACGAAAATGGAGTTGAGCAGAACACCTGGCTAGACGGGGTGCAAGGTCGGGTAACCTCCACGTGGTGCACCCTGGTAACACCGTGAGATACTTCTCTAGAACTCTGGAGATGTAACGGACGGTGGCCGATAACCCGACACGGGGTGTCTCTTTTAGTGTCCCCCTGAACAGCAGAGAGAGCACAGTGAGATGATGCAAGGTGAGGGGACCTGAGAGCAGGTTCGAGAGTTCGGAGGCGAACCATTGTTAGATTACTGTTGGAGAGTCGGGGCACTCTCCAGCGGTTTGCATGACCCTCTTCATGAGGTCACGAGGGGTGATCTTGGTATAAGCAAGGTCACCCCTCCATAGGCGTAGTGGCTCTATCCAGGGCCACCGGGGCAATATGGTGAATGCTAGCGCGACCCCATCTTGCGCCCACCTTGCTTCCACCTAGGTGGACGACGAACTCATCCCAGGTTTTTAGTGGAGTGGAGTTCAAGTGGAGACTCCTACCATAACGACTTCGCTCCTCTGGGCGAGTGTGGTATCTATAATGGGTTTTCCTGGGTCAAAAGTCTTCAAAAAATAAGGACACCTGGCTAGGCGACGACAGATAGAGTAAAACGTTGGTCGTCTATCAGTGAGATGGGCATACAATATCGTAAGCATAGCAGAGACTGGCACAGGACCGGAAGGAATTTCACATACATTATTATAAACATATACGGGTATTTATCGCGTTTATTTACCTATTTTTATTTTCTATTTGACTGACCACCCGTGTCATCCCGTGACCACGACAGAGTGTAAACCTGTCAAAACATCGGGAAAAATAGGTAAAAATAAACGCGATAAATACCCGTAAATATTTATAATAATGTGTTCTGATCGCGTAAGTTTAAAAAACTTTATGCCACATACAGTAGGTGAAGTCAGGCTGAGGATGTACGATGATGATGCTGTATATTATTCTGTACATTTCAGTAATTAAACAAAAACACCTGCGAATTTAGATAAAAGAAACGGCATTGAAGCAAAGACCTTAACACGGATACATCGGAAGTGGCCCCAATACCTACCTACCAACTGTTAAAGCGATCTGTTTCAATATGTAGATACTGCTAACTAATATGTGACTATTTGGTCCAATTTCCAACGTGTATCTAATGTAAACATCCTGCGCGTATGTAAACCCAGCACTTTCTTTGACTTTAGATAAACGAGTTGTTAAGACAGCCATTGATAAGCGAAACCTACTTATGGTGTAGAAACTTTGCGCTATGCGTATAAAATTATATACCTCAATAACAGAAATAATTACAGAAATGTACAAAATAATATACAATAGTATAAAATACACGTCAAACAGTTGAGCTATCTAAGGACCGTTTAAAACGATCTATAGATAGGTCAACTGATCCAAATCACTGCCAGAGGGCAGCGTTCCCAAGATACTGGCGGCATTACCACGTTGAATGGCAATGCTAATACACTGAGCCAGATAGGAGCCAGCTCTTGGGTCATGCAACGTATCTACCAGACGCCGTGAAATAATTTTGAAAACGCGGTGGGCTCCTGTTCCCCACGGGCCCAGACTCCAAAAGGCTCAAATATGTAGGCCTTATCCAAACCAGCATATTTGCGGTTTAACAGTTATTAACCTCAATAACTGTTTTTAAAATTATCTAACTATCCACATCATGATTCCCAGTCTGGCTATAGTTATTGTGGGTATCAAAAATCATTTAAATTATCATGTTTACCTTCTTATCGTGTCACACCTCAAAGGCTTCTTCGGTGCAGTTGGCACATATCTTCGAACTTTTTAGGTTCTACGACCTGTCAGTTTCCTCACGATGTTTTCTTTCACCAATTCACAATCACATTCGAACCAGCGATCCCTTAGGATTGGAATGTGATGCCACTATCACTAGACCAGCTCTCTTAGTAATTAATTGGGTCACTTTAATTAATGTGCTGATCTTGCCAATTTTTAATTCGGACAGGTAACTTCTTCTTTTTAACTGACTTCAAAAAAGGAGGAAGTTCTCAATTAGTCGGAATCTTTTTTTTATATATATATAATCACCGATTACGGGTATACTTCCCAGATGGTCCCATTTAAATTTTGTCGAAATCGGTCAAGCTTATTTTAAAAAATCTTAAGGAATCTAAAAATGTTCGTTTACTCCGAAACCTCGCTGTCTAATTGGAGCGTTGCGTTTATTTGGCCTACCCATATTATAATATAAACAAAATACATCTAATTTCCACTAATAATAATTACGTTTTAAAAACAAAAAAGAAACCGACTTCATTGAATGAAATTTGAGCCTATAATACATTTTTAGTGGAAAGTAGATGTATTTTGTACATTATAATATGGGTAGGCCAAATAAACGCAACGCTCCAATAAGACAGCGAGGTGTGAAAATACATGAAAACATCATCGATGTATACAAGTTTTAGATTTTCGTTTATATTTCAGCTCGACCGATTTTGATAAAATTTATATGGGACCACCTGTGAAGTATACCCTTTCAAACAAAAAAAGAATTTTCCAAATCGGTTCTGCCGTTTTCGAGTAATCGGTGAAAGATTCCGACGAATTGAGAACCTCCTCCTTTTTGATAAGGTCGGTTAATAAATAAATATTGCTGTAAAATTCTTACAGCACTGTCTAGCCCCAAACTAATCTTATACTAGGGGAACTGGATGATAATAAAAATGCTGAATATTTCGCACAGCATCATCTAGTCACAAAGTAAGCAGAGTTATAGGAAATATTTTTAAAACTACATATCATGATTTCGCACATAATTTTCAGTTAAAACGGGATATTCGGGAAGCAGAAAAACTCATATATCATGGTAAATATCCCGCTTTGAGTGAAATTTATACTTATACTAGCGACCCGCCCCGGCTTCGCACGGGTTTGCACCCGTGCTGATACTAATTATACTACAGAATGGTTATCTCTAAGAGATAGACATATACCATCACGGACTTTTTTGTAAACCTTTTTAAGGTGTATAAAACTGTAGCACATTATTTTGATCTATCTCGTAGGGTTCAGCCAGCGTTTGCAATGTAAGCGCAAATAAATTAGTTTATTTACGACACCACATTAGAAACCTCTAAAATTATCAATGTTTCTCTACTATATTATGCATGTATACATATAAACCTTCCTCTTGAATTACTCCATCCATTAAAAAAACTGCATCAAAATCCGTTGCGTAATTTTAAAGATCTAAGCATACATAGGGACAGACAGACAGCGGGAAGCGACTTTGTTTTATACCATGTAATGATGATACTTTTTTTAAATACTTACTTCGCTTTGATATTTGATATGATAATCTAGGTTGCTCTGGTAACATTGCAAGATCGATCACCAATAGCAGACAGTAAACAATAAGACATACATATTCACTATCGATTTTATTGTCTGAGACGGGCCTCAATATGTCATGTCTCCATTTATCGCTCGAACCGACCTTTTGCCCAAGGTACTTACTTTATATCTTTTTCTAAAGTAATACGTGCAAAGTGCGTCATAACCTTGTTAAGTTTATTACTAGCTTTCTTAAAAACAAAGTCAAAATGTCCGTTACAAAGTTTAAAAGTATATTTTTCGAACTTAACGCATATCTACATCTATGGACTGGTGTGTCAGCTCAGTTCATAGTAGCTCTGCCTTCTGCGCTGCAGGTAATGTGATGAACAAAAGTGTTGTTCTGTGTTTGTGTGTTATCTAGTATCAAACATATGTATTAAAAAATTTACAAGTATTATATTAGTCATCTGTGGGGTGATTATGGAACTTTGATACTATCAAAACATTGATACTAATAGCTTTCAGTTACTATTGATGAGTTGGTATTACGGATGCGATTTCTATCGGCTTCTATCGCTAGTTACAATGTGAAGTTGGTGTCAAACTATGCATAACTCGACCGCTAAACACGGTTCCTACCTCGATTGAGGTAGGAACCGTGTTTAGCGTACTAAGCATTTAAATACATCGTATATGATTGATTGAAATAATGTCGATTGCTTATCGAAATTGATAGACATTGATGCCGATTGCTAATCGAAACTGATAGACATTGATTGTATCAAGAGTTCCATAATCGCCCTAGGTCACCATAATACAAGCTATGATTAGTTTGGGGATTAACATCTAGTTGTTATGTGCATAGCCCACATGCACTAGTGCATAGTAAAAATGACTGATAAAAAAACTAAGTATGAAAATATATTTATTTATCTTAATTTGGAACATAATAAATAAGAAATATAATATATTTATTTATTTACAAACAGATATATATCAAATAAATATACAATTACTTATAGATAAAAAATACAATTCAGTTCACTGACCGCAGGTAGAGTGCCCAAAAGGCTGGCAACGTTACCTCGTTGAATAGCCATGCTAATCCTTTGTCCGAGGTAAGCACCAGCCCTTTGATCATTGGTCTTGTCCACCAGTCTCTTTGATCTCTGAATAGGAGCCACGCCTCAGGTCCCCACGGGCCCAAATTTTCTACCCCAAAAGACAGAAATATATAACCATTGCCAATGGATGTATATTTCCGCCTCTTGAGGTCTTCTGCCGCAGCAGCAGCGGCACCCACGGTCTTAGACGTAGACGATACATGAGATGAAGAGTGTCCACACAAGTCGCATCCCACACCAGAAGCTTACCACGACTCCAGGGAATTAATGTCATGCCGTTAGGTCTCTTACCATCGTCACGTGCGATACCGTTCGGCTCTAGGATGGCCGGCACGTTCACGGTGGCAAGTGCCCTACGGATGATGTCATTAAGACTGGCGTGGCGAGCTTGACGATCTGCGCTGCGGCGGCAGGAGAGTCCGTGGTGACCTTGTCTGTCAACCATGATGCCGCAATGACACTGGTGAGGTTAATTGGTAGTGGCTCCTACACGGAGACTTACTGCCAATGTATTATTGTCCATTAGCGTGCCTATGTTTGCTGAAGGCAGAGCATGTAGCCAAAAACCAGATTCCCGTGCTCCAGTGGCAATGAGGCGAGCCCGTTCCGTTTGTGAAGGCACTGAATCCAAAAGCTCTTGTTGTATTTTCTTACAAATAGGCTCGTCCCAATGTCTCTGTAAATGAGGTTTTTCAGGAATCATATCAGATGGACAGACCAATGCCCAAGCATTTTTTGCCTCGTCCATAGCATCAGTTTGATTAATACCTAAAGATGATTGTATAATTTTAGAAAACAGAGTTGTTGCGCTATGAACTGAAGATAAAAATGCTGGGAGAGAAACACTTGAAATTGTTCTAATGCCTAAACCTCCAAAACGTATGGGTAGAGAGGCCTGGCACCAAGAATTATCAGACATTGGACAATTTAAAATTTTGATAAATACAATTTAAATGCAATATCCAAATCTGTTAAATAATCATTAAATATCCAAAGGGGGCTGCATCTCAGGACGTAAGTTAACTGAGGCACAAACAGACAAAAACGAATTATGTGGTAAGCCATATGACAACGAATTTTGGACATTCTTCAGTATATTCCTCGAATTTAACACGCTGCTCTGCAATGAATGAAGGAATGATTCATTTAAAATTGGGGCATATAATATATTATAATAAATTATTATATTATATTATATTATATTATATTATATTATATTATATTATATTATATTATATTATATTATATTATATTATATTATATTATATTATATTATATTATATTATATTATATTATATTATATTATATTATATTATATTATATTATATTATATTATATTATATTATATTATATTATATTATATTATATTATATTATATTATATTATATTATATTTCATTCAAAATAAGAAATAAATAAACCTTTTATACTTAAACTTTTTTACAACAGTCGTCTACTTTACTGTTTAGTTTTTTATTATTTCTTGTTTAAATTCTATAAGTGGAAACTTGTAATTGGCCATCAGCAAACATTTTATATTTACCTTTTAATAGGTGCATGTTACATAGTTTTGCTATTTATCTTGTATTTAACCTTTTTTATCTTTGTTTATTTAATCTATTAATGTACAACGATTCACGATACCTAATTGCTTGAAATTAGTTGAAGACTTACTATTTTTATAAAAGCCTCTATCGGCGTACTACCACAAAAATTCAATTTTGTTATACCGAATATGTGGATAATGCAGTGGGCTGTGATATTGTTACTATATTTAAGTTACCTTTAATCTAAAATATTGTATATTGTAGCTGTTTATTGTCCCTAAATAAAAATAACTTAGCTCTAAGTTTTCCAAAAAATACAAAATAAAAAAAAAAAAAAAAATAAGTACAGTAACAATTAGGAAACGATGATACCCACAGAAGTAAAAGTACTGTATATCGCAAGTACTATCACCCTCCGTCTTAACAAAGAGAACCATTTTCCAACAGCTTATTAGAAAAAAATAAAGAATTGGGAACTAATAATGACGAAACTTTAAATCAATAATTACGTTTTAAAAACTAAAAAGAAACCTTTCATTGAATGAAATTTGAGCCTATACTACATTTTAGTGGAAAGTAGATGTATTTTGTATACATATAATATAGGTAGGGTAAATTTAACGCACCAATGAGACAGCAAGGTATCGAAGTACATATAATTACGTTTTAAAAACTAAAAAGAAACCGACTTCATTGAATGAAATTTGAGCGATTTTGATGAAATTTATATGGGAGTATACCCTTTCAAACAAAAAAAGAATTTTCCAAATCGGTTCAGCCGTTTACGAGTAATCGGTGAACATACATATCAATATATGTTCTCAATAGAACCTCCTCTTTTTTGATAAAGTCGGTTAAAAAGAGTTGTATCCATTAAAGATCTAAGCCGAATATCCGCTAGACAACTAGTTAGTACCATTTATGTTTGTTATTCTTAAGTAACATCGTGATATTAAAATAAATAAAACAAATATCAGAAACGTGATTTGGATCTTACCTGTGGGTACAGAAACTGACATTTAACAAGTATTTAAGTACAATATCACGAATTGCTAAAAATATTTTATTAGAAGCTTGGATGATGGAAGAACGTTGAACTGAAAAAAGGTCATACAAAAAATTACTGAAGCCTTGGTGTAGTAAGTCTATCATCATCGTCATCATCATCATTCAGCCCGATTGCACCCACTGCTGGGTATAGGCCTCATATTTATTACGCCACTCTTTCCGATCCTTAGCAAGTCTCATCCCGACATGATTGGTTGATGGTTCCCGACAACGCTGACTATATCGTTCGACCATGGTCTGCCTCTTGGCCGAGGAAATAAGTAATTCTATACTATAATATATTATATCATCATAATTTTATCCCTAAATAGCGTCGGCATAACGGCTTCTTATTTTCAACTTCTCTCTATCATTCATGAACTCATTAGTCACTTCTTTCTTATATTATATCATCTTTCACACAGTCCATCCTGTGTCCATACGTTTCTTAGGTCAACCTCTACCCTTGTATCCACAGTATCCACATTAAAATCCATCACCCTTCTAGTTACATGACTTACTTCCCTCCGCATGACATAGCTAGAACACACTAACATATATTACTTTTAAACATGTCCATTTACTAGCGCTATTTTTAAGCTGTGATAAACTCATTCCTTATTAACCGACTTAAAAAAAGGAGGAAGTTCTCTATTGGTCGGAATCGATTACTCAAAATTTAGAAAAATCTTTTTTTGTTTCAAAGGGTACTTCCCACCTGGGAAGTATACCACCTGGTCCCATTTAAATTTTACTGAAATCCGTAGAAGTTTAAAAAAAAATTGTATAATAATATTTATGATATTTTTTATATTTATTTATTTATACTTTTAATTAACACGGATAAAACCAATTACATTACTTAATTAAATATTATTATGTCTAATTGCACTATTATTATATTATTTTAAATTACAAATCTAATACTACAGTTATACACAGAATAAATTAAAAATGTTATTATACTACACACAGAGATAAAAAATATATCTATAAAGTCAAAAAAATACAAATAATGGAATATCATGTCAGGACTACTATATGGGTAAGTACTTATACAAAAACAAACAAATAAATAACCAGTCATACTTCACGTTCACAAAACCATAGACAGTCTGCCAGTATTTTGGTCCATCCATCCGCAAACAGGTCACATTGAGGATAGGCCGCTAGGAGAACGTTGAGTGCGGTGAGGATGCGAGGCACGGGCGAAGTAGCGCGGGCCACAGTACGACTGGCTGGTACGGCAAACAACTTATGTTTCCGATTCCGAAAGAAATTGACAGGGGCATAGAATCGACACAGCACAGCACAAAGATCCGGAGCGTCAATTAGGCCACGAAATATCTTAACTGCCGTTAGGATTTGATCGTTGGACCGGCGAACCTCTAGCGAGTTGTAGCCCACACAGCCAAGGAGACATTTTGTGGGATACATAAAGGGATAGTATCCAAAACGATGCGATGCTACATGAAGTCGGTTATATCTTTAGTTTTTAAAACGTAATTATTTTATCCATTCTCGTGACTCTGAAAATCCATCTCAATATAGGCATTTATAATATTTATTTATTTATATTTTCAAAACCAACCACTAAAAATACAACATAACACCTGCGATGTCTAGGTGCTAAAACAATTTTGAGTATGGAATGCAACGCCGTCGTGCTTTGCCAATACTAATACTAAATGGATCAATGTTCAACAGCTTACTAAAACCGACTGTTGAGCTCGCTCGAATTATGAACGAATTATGTCTGTAATGGGTATATGCTCCAGGAACATTATATTATCTGAGCGGTCTATGCGGAACATTAATTTTATAGAGAAGGTCAGGGCAGTCAAAATCATTAGAAATTACTTTTAACATAAATAAATAATCAGAAATTTAACGATTAATTGCATGCATGAAATTATGTTTTTGCAGAAGTCACCTATGTAAGTGCTATAGCACGAGTTCCATACCTGAGACGTATATTCCAGTTGACTTATATTATAACAAACGTGCAATTCAATATTTTTAAAGCTTAAGCATGTAGGTTTTAGACATTCGTATAACAAATCCCAAGGATTTTTAAGTTTTACTGACTTTTTTATCAATAAGACAACAAAGAGTTGTTTGGAGGCATGGTGAATCCAGAATATCATTACTTTTAAGAATTAGTTCATATTAAAAAGTTAATAATGAAGGTATTATATTATATTTTCGAGTAAATTTGCCTTTTTAATTAGCCCAATGTCGGATCTGATCCGACAAGACTCTTCTAGAAAAATACTACTAAAAACGAAATCTTTGCAAAATATACTTAAATAATTTATTTTATATATATATTTATTTATTTCCAACTAAATAGCGGGCTCCGTTCCATCTGTTGGGATAACAGTAAATTTTGGAATACCTTGTATGCATATGAATGAATAGGTAGGTATCAAATGTTTGACAGATTATCTTGCATCTCTACACAAGCCGTCAAAGTAGCATTAAGTGTCCGATATCAAGATTGATGCCATTACTTTGTCAGTCACGTCAAACTGCCAAATAATAACCATGACCTTCGGCTGATGGATCGGCTTTTTCAGCCAGTCAGCTTCTCTGATTCGAATCTACACGATTAGGCTGACTTTACTTATGTGATTTTTTTGAGACAATTTCGTGCAGGGAAAATTTACGTTTTCGACTAACTGAGACAAATACTCTTTTTTTGACGACCTCTGTCGCGCAGTTAGCAAATGCCTGCCTGAGACGCAGAAGGTCGCGGGTTAAATTCCCGCCGCGTGCCAAATGTTTCTATGATCTGCTAATATAGTCAAAAGTTTCCGTCTTTTGTGTTCTTTTGTTTTATAAACTAAAAGGAAAACCGACTTCATTTACATAAAACTACGAAATTTCGTTTACTTGGATGTCATTTTTTCTTTTTTTGATTTTGATTTAGGAGGTAATAAACATAAAAAAATGTATAATCTCCTTTTTTTTTAAATCAGTTAATAAAATACAATTATCCCATCCACTATAATAAATAACTAAACCATAAAAGTGTTATTTTTATGAACGGAAAATATCACCCTAGCGTAACATTTCGTAATTTTTGATTGTCTTCCAATTGTAACGTTCAAAACGATCAGCCGAATCGTTTGTTTCTGAATTTAATGGCAGTCATGGTTAAGACAAAACACTAGAATGTATGTATTGTAATTGTAATCATAGTTGCAAACTATTTTTGAATAACCTTGTTTCTTGCATTTGTTTTTTGGGTTCAGTTAACTTGAATTTCGATTGTCATTTGTGTTAACATCGATCGTTGTTTATAAAGCTATTAGCTGCTGCCCGCGGCTTCGCACGCGTGGTGGCTACATAAAATACCACATTGTACCAAAGTTCATGAAGATCCGTTCAGCTCAGATTCGTGAAAGGTAACAAACAGATAAACAGGTAGTCTTTCGAATATATAATATACAAGATGACCCAAGACTACGTCCGCTTATCGCCAGTGAAAGTCTTGTCAAGATCGGTTCTGCCGTTTCGGAAACAGACAGACAGAGACAAACCATTTTTTTATTGTTTTTTGCTATGTGTATGTACCGTTATCGTACTTTCCAACAGACACTTCTATTTTGTTTAAAAAATATTTTGTAAGATGTATACATCAGTATGGACGGATGGTTAGGCTGGTAGAGAATGCCCTGGGCATTAAGTCTTCCTGACACATACAATTTTTTTTTGTACGTGTGACAAAATAAAACAATTACGTTTTAAACACCAAAATGTATATTTGTATTTGTATAATGAATTTAAAAAAATACAATAAAAATTTAGGAACTTCTTTTTTTTTGAAGTTGGTTAAATAGTTTTTATTTTACGCTTTTGAGTACCTTATCATTTTTCGAAATTCGTAAACACTACTGGAATGACACAGGAAAGCATCATTTTTTACAGTTTTTTTTTAAACTAAACAAAATATCTATGAGACCAATCGGAATGTATATCCTTTCACATAACAAAATATTTTTTCAAATCGGTCCATAAATGACGAAGCTATGAGGTAACAAACAAAAAAACATACTACCGAATTGAGCAACTCCTCATTGTTTGGATTCGGATAAAAAACGTAGAAACTCCAAAATAAAATAAAAACCCTTGCTATACTTACGAGTACGTAATATAGATTGCTAAGATATTATGCTACTTTCTATCTATTAATTCGAACAAAATGGACAGCAGACAGTGTCATAAATATAATGTCTGAAAGGTGAAAGCTCACTCGAGCTAATTGGGTTTAATTATATCCTTGAGTGATTGTCTGTCTGTACGTATATTTATCACGTTCTGTCGCACCGCACCTTCCTGGTACTAAATAACTATTTGATAAGTTTTAATCAGAATCGCGAATACTGAACCTTGTCTCGAGGTTGCCGGGGGTTGCCTGGGAAAATCTCCCATACTATTTGATCTATGCGCCTCCTGGCGTGAACGCTAACACTGCCAATTTTGACTGGCCTCACAGAGCAGTTGATAGTAACATTGCCTTCTGCTACGTAGGTTGTGGGTTCGATTACATTTGTGTGATGTTTGTAATGTGTCTGGGTGTTATTATGTATCATAAGTATGTATTTACGAGTTTTTAAGTATTCTATCTGTCATAGTACAACCTAAGCTTAATTTAAAGTTAGGTTATGTTAATTGTCTAGTAATATTTTTTTATTAGCTAGTGTGGGTACCTGGGAAGGCCTGCGCTATCAGACAAAATCCCAGGCAGAGTGACGTTAGTGGTGAGGAAACTTCAGCTACCTCAGCTTAATGCAGTGGATCCATGAACGAATGTTTTCAATTACAATAACCTGCTCTGTAACTTTACTGACGCTACCTAAATCATCTTAAACAGATGAACGAAGACCAATGATGTTGATTTTTTTATTATATTTTTTAATTTAATTAGAAAATGGATCTAGTCTAGACTTCCTGGCGCTTCTAACCCATTAGGAGCGTTGAAATCGGAAGTCTGGGTGTAATAAAGTATCATAGGTATGTATTTAAGAGCATTTAAGTATTGTACCTGTCATATGGTTCCTATATTACAAGCTATGCTTAGTTTGGGGCTAGATGGTGTGAATTGTCCAGTAATATTTATTTAACAGAAAATTAATCGTTTAGACTCCTTGATGCTTCTTACCCATTGTACATGACACCCAGGCACATTACACGTTGGCAGCGTTAGAAGAGTTGGAAGTCTGGGTGTTATTAAGTATCATAAGTATGTATTTATGTATTGAATCTGTCATCTGGGTAACATTTTACAAGATACGCTTAGTTTGGGGCTAGATGGTGTAACGGGTATGTGAATTGTCAAGCAATATTTATTGATTTATTTAACAAAATTTGATCATGTCTGGACTTCTCGGTGCTTCTAACCTTCTCTTCTTCTTCTCGATGCTGTTGAGTTGAAAGAGTTGGAAGGTTGGATCTATTTGCATCCTGACAACACACCAGTTTCGTTAACCATGAAACATAAGTATTGTGTACATAAACATAAGTGTTTGTAAAAACTTAACTAAAGTTTTTTGCAATAAATTTATTCGTATTTTTATTCTTATAAGTATTTATAAACTTTCAAAACATTCGTATGTTCTACTATACATTATGATAAACACGGGCTTTGCTCACGTATTTTTTTGTCGATGGAGGCACCGACACTGTTTCGATTTATCTAGAGAATCTTCATCAGGGTGAATTTGATCCGCGGTGCGCTCGTTGCCGCTCGAGTTTACGGTTCGCACTAGATGAAGATCTAGATGAATCGAAACAGCGTCGGTGCCTCCATCGGCAAAATAATACGTGAGTAAAACCCGTGTTTATCAAAATGTATATTTATAAACTGTCTACTTCTATATCAAACGTCGAGGATCAAGTGTTTTTGCTTGTTGTTTGGTGCACGCAAAATTACCGGTAGCTTCCGGCCATTATCTTTGTTAGCAGGTAACCCGTCTTGTCTGTCATTCAGTAACTACAAAAAGACGACATACAGTTTATATGGATGTTTTACGATCTCTAGTTAATTTGATAAATTATGCGATTTATTGTTGAATTTTTTATGTTTTATTATTGTTGTTGTTGTTTCTAGCCGTGGTGTCGCACTGCTGGGCACCTCGCCGCGAGGTTTCCAGTCATTTTGGTCTAACGCCATTGTCTCTCACTGATAGTCTCTGAAGGTGTCGAGCTGGACAACTTAAGCGTTTCGGTTTTTCTAGCTTTAACGTTTTGCGAATACGCTATTCGATATCAATGGTCAAATGTCTACAAACTTAATTGCAAGCTCAAGAGTAGGTGAGAGCCTCTGTGGACAATTATTATTTTACGATCAACTAATAAAGATTCGATATCTTTATGCCATTACTTATTTGTTTAATAACGTGAGGTTAATGTTGTTTATATGCAAATAAACCTCATTGCGTTAAGGAAATGAGAATTATCTAGAAGTTCTGCTTTCAATATGATTAAGTAGCGGAATTCAAGACTATCAGTGTGACTTTTTTTAATCACTTTACTTGGCTATTTAAGTAAAATAATGTTTTTTTTAAATACGTAAGTATCTACATATTATGTGCATATACTCATACTTTAATTGTTTTTGTCTACGACGCATTACTCATACGTTTGATACAAAATATATAAATATTAGTGGAGTAACCACACAACACCACCTAGCCCCAAACTAAGCATGGCTATATTATGGTGACCAGTGGGGCGATTATGGAACTTTGATACCATCAAAACATTGATACTAATAGCTTTCAGTTAATATTGATGAATTGGTATTACGGATCGCTGCGATTTCTATCGGCTTCTATCGCTAGTTACAATGTGAAGTTGGTGTCAAACTATAACTCGACCAATTTACAAAGTACGATTGTGGTAGGAACCGTGTTTAGCGTACTACGCATTTAAATATATCGTATATGATTGATTGAAATAATGCCTATTGCTAATCGAAATTGATAGACATTGATGCCGATGCTAATCAAAACTGATAGACATTGATTGTATCAAGAGTTCCATAATCGCCCTACAGATGACTGACAGAATACTTATATATTTTTAAATGCTTATGATACTTAATAACACCCAGATACAGAACAAACCCCAATGTTAATCACACATAATTATGTTTGCCCTGGGAGGGAATCGAACCCCCTACCTACAGTGCAGAATGCTGCGCTACTACAAACTAAGCTGACAGGCCAGTCAAATAAAAAAAATATTTATGGAAAATGCACACAACACCATCTAGCCCCTATTGTCTGAACCTAGCGTCCTAGGTCCTAGGTATCCTATGTCAGACAAACCTAACATAGGTTTTAAAATAACAAAATTAATACTAAATCTCTCAAACGTAGTTTGTATATTGTTAAATAAATGAATCGGGTCTGGGTGTTTCTACCTTCCCTATCTTAAATTATAAGGATGATAATATGGCTACGAATTGTAAAGACCCTTGAAGGACAGCAGGATCTACAACACAAGTCTCCATGACTTAGTGTAGGTCCTGTCTGAACATTATGTACTGAAACAAGCCATCGCCAATATTTTAAGAACAAACCATGTATACAATACCTGTAATGCTTGAAAATGAATAAATTATTATTATTATATGTAAAAAGTTGAGTAAGTAGTATATCAGTCATGTGGTACCCATAACACAAGATCTGTTTTCTCTGTTTAGATATAATAACATCCTGACCCGAGACAAATACTTACAAACATTTGTTCCGCGGCGGGTATTGAACACGCAGCCTTTTGGATCTCAGGCAGGCGTTCGCCCACTGCACCATGATATCATTACAATGCTGCCAGTGTTTTGAGAACGCTGCCAACTGGCAGTGATCTGAATCAGTTAAGCTCAACTGTTCCACCTCTGTATTCATTCTGTATTCTTATATAAATATAAAGCTATGAAGTGGCCATTTTTGATAAAGGTAGTCTTGGGAAAAGGCTTATCGTTACTGACTTCAGAAACCTTCACTGTGCGTGGTCAAATAATAATAATAATACTAATAATCCCGGACATTTCACACAGCATCATCTGGCCCCAAAGTAAGCAGAGCTTGTGTTATGGGTACCACATGACTGATATACTACATATATCCTTTTTTTTTGTAAATACATACATATTATACATAGAAACACCCAGACCCTATTTTTCCCGCGGCGGGAATCCGCAACCTTTTGCATCTAAGCCGGACCTAAGCCCACTGCGCCACAGAGGTCGTCAAATGAGATGGCCAATTTATTCTCCTTACTTTGGCTAACTAGTGGCCTTTCTCTCCTTCTCTTTCCTAGTACTTTCTCTTCTATGATTGTGTTTATAAAACATTTTACCTCTTTTTACCTTCTTGCACTAACCGACTTCAAAAAGTAGGACTCAATTCGCCAGAATCTTTATTTTTTCTGTGTTCACCGATTACTAAAAAACGCCTGAACCGATTTGGAAAATTCTCTCATTATTTCAAAGGGTCATCTTTTCTGGTACCAGGTATTTACGAAATCTGAAATTTAAGATTTTTGTATATATAAAATAAATTTACTAACTAAAATTTTAACAAATCTAAAAATTGTATACATCGATGATTTTTTTATATTCAATGAAGTTGGTTTTCTTTCAGGTTTTTAAAACGTATAACTAAACCAATCCAGTATTGAGTCGATTAAAAAAATCTAATCAGTCGTGCCATTTTCGAATTTTTGAGAGACTAACGCACGGCAATTGGTTTTTATTATATAGAAATACTAGCTGACCCGGCCACGCGTTGTTGTAGCTCAGTAGTTCTAATACGTTGAACCCATATACGATAATCTCTAAAATTTTCAGTGTTTCTCTACTATATTATGTATGTATTATACATATAAACCATCCTCTTGAATCACTCTATCTATTAAAAAAACCCACATCAAAATCTGTTGCATAGTTTTGAAGATCTAAGCATACATAGGGACAGACAGACAGCGGAAAGCGACTTTTTTTATGTAATTATTATGCAAATTTCTGTTTATAAAAGTACAAAGATAATTGCACGTGTAATATCGAATTGTCAAGTGGAAAATAACCTATCACTTCCCTTTCCGTCAGAGTGGGTAGAGAGAAGCTTCCATTTCCTACAACCACACAACTTTCGCTTCTTACAAGTTATCGTGATTAATTGTTTACCTTGTTATAGCATCCGCTCTTATAACTACTGATACTATGCCAAGGCATATCCACCACTGAACCATAACAACTTTCTTTGATCTGAACATCTTTCTCGCATTCTTGCAATCTGTGGGATTGATTTACTGAAACAGGAAGCCGAAAGGATATACTTCTCGATTGGTCCCATATAAATTTCATAAAAATCGGTTCATTAGTTATATTTTTAAATCAATAAAACTGAAAAAAAAAATATCATCCACTTGGATGAAACGACATTTTGATATTTTGATTTTTTATACATGAAGTCGGTTGTCTTTTTAGATTTTAAAAACGTAATTAAAACGTCGAATCGTAGATCATACATTTTTCGCGGCGAGAATCGAACCTGCAACCTTTTGCGTCTCAGGCGGGCCTTCGCCTTAGAGGCTGTCGTTAATTACTGATAAACATTGCATTAAGCTGTTCAATGGTATAGAAAAGGGAAAAGGTTGGGTCAGAACCGGTTACAACACCTTTGACCAATAGGAAGCGGCTGGCCTACTTCAGGCAGGTGCGGCGCCGAGCCGTCTGCTGTGATATCCCGAGGAGTACCAGCGCCAGTGGAATTTGTACTTTAGATATTACGAGCTAAGGATGTTATTCAAATCGTTCTGTTATCTGATGAGTTATGCAATAGGTAAGTATTACTACGAAAACTGGAGTGATAGTGTTTACCTTTTTAATATTTTGCACGTGCGAGTTTTGAAATAGGAACCGTGTTTTTTTTTCTAAAAGAAAAAATAGGTTATAGATCTCTTTATCATTATCCTACTTAATTACTACTAAACTAGCTGCTACGGCTTCTGTGGTTTAAAAATTCATATAAATATATATACAATGGCGGACATTTCACACGGCATCATCTGGCCCCAAAGTAAACAGACCTTGTGTTATTATTGTTGGAATATAACAAAATAAATCTATCTCACTCTAACATATAGTTAGCGTGTCTTGCTCTTTTATACGTATAAGTATTTAGTGAAACAGTACTTTATTGTTCTCAAGAGGATCTGGTTAAATAGGCATAGTTCCTATTTCTTTTGTGTAGTCCGGTTAAAGCTCTGGCATAGAGCACACACACCTCTCCTACAAATAATAACGATTAATTAAATTCAGTTATATCAAATCGTTAATTACGTGTTTCTTTTGTCACCCAAACCCCAATAGGTTATGGGCCCAGAATTTAGACTAATTAAAAAGATTCAGTAAAGTTTTTATTTAAATAAAAAGGACACTTGAAGTGCATAGTGTTAAGGGACTTGTGGCCTGTGGTCGGAGGCAGTGAGTTAAAATATTTTAGTATTCTAAGTGACTTTTTAGTGATTTGATAAAATGGATAATTTCAAATTAAAAAGAAATATTAAACCGTTTGACGGGGACAAATATAGTGTGTGGAAACTTAGAATACGTAATTTATTAAATGAACTTGAAGTGCTTAAAACTATTGATGAAGAAGCTCCCAAGGAACCGGACAATGAGTGGCACAAAAAGCAGAGAATCGCTAAGAATACGATAATAGAGAATCTGTCGGATTCTTTGCTGGGACTTACTAGCGAAGAAAATACTGCGAGACAAATTTTCTTGAAGCTGGATTCGATCTATGAAAGAAAAAGCATAGCGACTCAATTAGCCTTGAGGAAAAGATTATTAAATTTTAAGTTGAAAGGAGAAAACCCCTTGACGAAACATTTTCAAGAGTTTGATGATTTGTTAATTGAGCTAATGGCTGCAGGTGCAAAACTGGAAGAAGTAGATAAAGTAACGCATCTATTTATGACTCTGCCTAACAGCTATGATGGTGTCGTCACAGCAATTGAAACATTGGCTGAGGAGAACCTGACTCTAACCTTTGTCAAAACTAGACTTCTCGATCACGAAATAAAGTTAATCAGTGAAAGACGCGACACAAGTATGAAAGTTCTTCAGGCGGAATCGTCAAAATTCCAAACATCAAAATCTTATTCTGAAAATTCCAACACGAAATGGAACCCGAATCGTGGACAGTCAAATAAAATTTCATTCAAAGCAAAACTGAATAAACTAAAAAATATTAAATGTAATTGCTGCGGAAAGAAAGGTCACATACAAAAGAACTGTTACTTTAACAAGAAGGGCAAACAACGTTCTGAAATGAACAGAACAGTTCAGACTGTAAATATTACGGATACTAAAGATCCTAATATCTCGGGATTTGCTTTTATGGTTGGAGATTATGAAAATGAATGTGTACGTGATCAAAACGGCATTACGTTTATTTTGGACTCGGGTGCCTCAGATCATTTAATTAACAGAGAAGATCTGGCACAAAACTTCACGGAACTGAAAAATCCAATAAATATATCAGTTGCGAAAAATGGAACGTACATAAGAGCAACGAAGAAAGGCAATCTTCTAGTAATCAGCAACTTGGGTGTAAAGGGGACGCTACAGGATGTCCTTTTCTGTTCTGAAATCCCTTACAACTTGCTCTCAGTTAAGAAGATGCAAGAAGCTGGAATAACCGTTGTTTTTGGCAGTAACGGCGGTGTGCAAATATACAACAAGGGTAAACTGGTAACAAAGGGTGAGTTTTTAAATAATTTAATTGGTATAAATTTTGTGCTTGACAAATGTGCTCTAAATGCTGAAAGCTCATCAAATAGGGTCGTAAACAATAAGTATGAATTATGGCATCAAAGACTTGGTCACATTGGCAAATCTAAGTTTTTGCAAATTAAAAGTAATGAAATGTTTTGTGACAATGAGCAATTAAATCATGTTACACCAAATGATAATCTATGTGAAGCTTGCATAAATGGAAAACAAGCATGTTTGCCATTTAATAAATCAAAGTCAAAAAAAATATTAAACGACCTCTATTTAATGTGCATACAGACGTGTGTGGTCCCATCACTCCTTCAACACTTGACGGCAAAAACTACTTTGTGATTTTTGTCGATGAATACACTCACTACTGTGCGACATACTTAATAGCCCATAAATCAGACGTTTTTGCTACGTTTCGAGATTATGTTGCAAAGTGTGAAGCTCATTTCGGTTCGAGAATTGTCAATTTGTATTGTGATAACGGTGGTGAATATTTGTCAAAAGAAATGAAAGAGTATTGTGTTGTAAAAGGTATAAGCTACCACTTAACAGTGCCGCATACCCTAGCTCTGAACGGGATTGCTGAAATAATGATTAGAACAGAACGAAGTCGTGCATTGGTATCTGGTGCCAAATTAAACAAAACGTTCTGGGGGGAGGCTGTGTTGACGGCTACATATCTGATAAATATCAGCCCCACGAAAGCACTGAAAATAGCTAACACACCATTTGAATTGTGGCACAATAAAAACCACAACTAAAATATTTAAAGGTTTTTGGTTCAACTGTTTATTTTGTTAATAAAACAAGAAAAACAAAGTTCGATGAAAAATCGTTAAAGGGCATAATGATCGGTTATGAATCGAATGGTTATAAGGTGTGGAATGTGGTAGATGAAAAGTTTGTGAAAGTCAAGAGTTGTTATAGTTGATGAAATTAATTTTTGTCAAGCAGGCCATTGAAGCCTGGGGGAATATTGGCTGAAAATAGCAATAGCCCTTGTTACTCTGATAAGCTCATGGTAAAGAAAATGAGTGAGCAAACTGATAAAATACCTGTGTCATTAGCTCCACCACCTAATAAATCTGTATGTGAAACAGATGTGTATGACTCTTCATTTCAAAATACATTAACTTCATCTCGAAATGAACTGGCTTCTAATGATCAGAGAAGGAGTGATAGGATTAAAATCTGCCCACTGTATCTTATGACGAAAATGAAGATGATATTTCTGTAAACTATTTGTTATACGCAAAATCTTTAATATGCAAAATACCTACATCATATAATGAAATCAAATCCAGGGATGATAAGCTTTAGTGGGAAAATGCTATAAGTGAGGAAATAAAATCACTCACTGAAAATGAAACCTGGACGCTTGTAGAAAAACCCGAAAACAGAAATATTATTGATTGTAAATGGGTATTTACTATTAAAAATGATGAGTTTGGAAAACCCCTAAAATATAAAGCTCGTTTAGTAGCTCGTGGTTTTAATTGAAAAGAGTTTTCGATACTCATCAGCTGATCGATGCATTTACATTCTAGATGCGGGTGATATCTTAAAAAACATTTATGTTGTACTTTATGTTGATGATCTAGTAATTTCAACTGCTGATATAAATGCCATGAAGAGTTTTAAAACTACTTAATGAATAAGTTTAAAATGGTAGACTTAAAAGATATCAGATGTTTTCTGGGAATAAAAGTATAGCGGTGTAACAACAAGGTTAACTTAGACCAGAAAATGTATATAAAAACTGTTTTAGAAAAGTTCAATATGAGTGACTGTAAAACTGTCAGTACACCCTTGGAAACCAAAGTAGATTACAAAGCGTTAAACTCAAGTGAAGTAACAATGGCTCCTTGTAAAAAATCTAATTGGGTGCTTGATGTATATAATGGTATGCAATCGCCCTGACTTGAGCTTTAGTGTAAACATCTTGAGTAGATTTGCTAACAAAAACAATCATTCACTGTGGTCGTACTTAAAAAGGGTATTACGTTACTTGAAAGGATCAATTGATCTACAATTAACTTACGTTCGCAGTAATAACTATAATCATAACATATTAAGTGGCTTTGTTGACTCTGATTGGGCAAGTGATGAAGTAGGCAGAAGAAGTACTACGGGTTATTTGTTTAAATTATTTGAACAATGTACAATATGTTGGAATACAAAGAGGCAACTTACAGTGGCGGCTTCGTCCACTGAAGCTGAGTACATGGCTTTATTTGAAGCGGTAAGAGAGGCTCTTTGGTTAAAATCATTAGTGACCAGCATTGACAGTGAAATACCCAATGCAATTCCTATCTATGAGGATAATAATGGGTGTATAAGCATTGCAAATAATCCTACAAGTCACAAAAGATCAAAACATATTGACATAAAGTATCACTTTTCTAGAGAACAGGTGGAGAAAAATGTTATTAAAATGATTTATGTTTCCTCAGGTAATCAGTTGGCTGACATCTTAACATAGTCATTACCGACAGTGCGTTTTTCTGAAATGAAAAAAAAAACTTGGGGTGTTGTAAATAAGTAAATAAGATACCATAACTTTAAATTCAATTTATTATTGATGAATTGGTCTGATTAGGTTTTCTGGGTTTCCCTAATCCTGCGCATCAAATGGTGGACCAAGATAATTTGTACTCCCAGGTAAATAAAGGAAGGTGTGTGATATTATTTTTGTAAATAGTTTTGAATACTTGTTTTGAGAAAGAGGATTAATTTTGAGGGGGCGTGTTGGAATATAACAAAATAAATCTATCTCACTCTAACATATAGTTAGCGTGTCTTGCTCTTTTATACGTATAAGTATTTAGTGAAACAGTACTTTATTGTTCTCAAGAGGATCTGGTTAAATAGGCATAGTTCCTATTTCTTTTGTGTAGTCCGGTTAAAGCTCTGGCATAGAGCACACACACCTCTCCTACAAATAATAACGATTAATTAAATTCAGTTATATCAAATCGTTAATTACGTGTTTCTTTTGTCACCCAAACCCCAATAATTATTATACTTGTACATATTTTTTTTGTAAATAAAAACATTTTATACACAGTAACACCCAGACGCGAGACAAATATTTGCAGAACATACAAAAATGTGTCCCGTGGCGGAAATCAAACCCGCAACCTTCTGCGTCTCAGCCAGGCATTGTCCCACTGAACCACAGGAGGTCGTCGATAGAAACCAGCCTATGTCCGTTCACAAGATGCAATCTATCTCCGTATCAAACTTCATCAACATCGGTTAAGTATGCCGTTTACCGTGAAAGGGTAACAAACTGTTGGCAGATGTTTATGTTCCTACTGATCCTTATGTCTTTCTTCAAGTATCTCTATTCCAAAATTCATCAAAATCGAATCAGCTGTTTAGGCGTGAAAACGTAAAAGACAGACAGACAGACAGAGTTACTTTTGCAGTTATAATATTAGTAGGTATATATAGATAAGAACATGGTTTAAATTAGTGGCGGCCACCAGGATCCCCTAATCTGATCCCCCAGGAGATCCCAGTAAACTCATCGGTTCACCAGAATCCCCTTGAAATAAAATTAAGTTTAAAGATGTTTTCTTTCAACTACGTAGTAATGTTATCATTAATCACTACAAAACCGATCACAAATGACGTATTTTTTGCTTAGAACCAAAACAGTGCAGTAATGTTATATGAAATCTCATTATTGCACTGTTATTCATTATTGCACTATTTTTACTTTTTATTTAGATATAAATTTTTCACTCACTTGCGCTCGGTGCAATCTACTATATCACGCTGTTTTAAAAAAATATTTTATTTAACAATTTCTAGGAAATGACCTACTCTTATGTCAGATTAATAATTCCAATTGCGTTTCTTCGTAGATAAATTAATCAGTTCAAAACCAGTTGGTTAGGTTAGCGCGCTCGCTTTGCTCGCGTAGTTTTCTATACTCTAACATAAGAGTATAGAAAACTACGCGAGCAAAGCGAGCGCGCTAAAGTCGAACTATATTCTTTTGAATATAGTTCGTCTGTCGATTCAGTGTGAACATCTTGTGGGATAACATCTATATAAATTTTATTTCAAAGGGGGTTCTGGTGAACTGTTGAGTTCACTGGTATCCCCTAGAGGATAGGGTTACGTTACTATCCTGGTGGCCGCCATCTTTAAAATAGGCTACTTTTAATCTATGTATCACGCGAGCAAAGCCGCATGCAGCTAATCTATCAATATAATCAACAGCATTGTTTCCTATTCAACATTATCGATTATGCCTAAACAAGCCTGTGATTACTTCGTGCATCCTACAGCATTCCTTCGCCTTCCTAACGAGGTTTCTACCCACGTTATGCATTGAGGATCCTACCCAATTACATCAGCTACATCATCAACAATAGCCAATAATTCAACTGCATTAGGCGTTGGTTTGTGTTCCTGAGCTCATCATCTATTGGGTTAGGCCCAGTATTCACTAAAGATGAGCTGTATTTCAATAAATAATAAATATTGATGGAAAATCTAGACAACACTAGCCCTTTTGCATAGCTTGTACTATGGAAGCCAGATGACTTATGGAACACTTAAATTTAAATTTATACTTGGTAAGTACCTTATAACACCCAGACGCAGAACAATAAATAAATAAATAATCCCAGATATTTCACACAGCATCATCTGGCCCCAAACCTAAAAGTAAGCATAGCTTATGTTATGGGTTTCACATCTCTGATATACCTACTACGTATATATGTAAGTACTTTATTTTAGTAAATACATACATATCATACCCAGACCCAAAACAAATACTTGCAGATCATACAAACATTTGTCCCACGGCGGGAATCGAACCCGCAACCTAGAACAAACACCTATGTTCATCACACAAATGTTTGAGCTTGTTTGGGATCGAACCTACAACCTACAGCGCAGAAGGCCGAGTTACTACAAACTGTGATGTAAGGCCTATTCATTTATATGTCATTTTCTATTGGTTAGCGTTTAAGTAACATCGCGTCGTATTTGTTTTTCTCAGCTTTAAAACATTAAACAGATATACAATTATTTAGTACTATTTCCTAATGAGTTAGACACGATGCCGACGTATGCATCTCCCTCTCGCCTGCTATTCAAGAACCATGCAAAGCGTTAGTAAAAAGGTAGCGAACGTTATCCACACATGCAACCTCAAACAGAAATTCGATATTCAAATTTGACAGCGCCGCGCGCTGGCATGAAAGTTATCACGAAACACGTTTACTACATTACTTTTTTTTGAAAATACATAGAAATATCCAAACCCGAGACAAATACACGCAGATCATACAAACGTTTGTCCCGCGGCGGGAATCGAAACCGCAACCGTCTGCGTCTTAGGTTTGCCTTCGCCCACTGGGCCATAGAGATCGTTGATGTATACATGAGTGTCAATTGCAATAATTGCAATAAATTTATTGTAATATAACAGATACTGTCAATGATGAAGCTAATACGATGATAATGCAGACTACGTTAAATTCAATCTTCAGGATTTTGTATTCAAATTCGATTCTGCAGACGAATATAAAACAATAAAGACGTAATTAAAAAAAAATGTGAGCCGTCACGTGACGGCTGGCAGATGTGAAAGATGGAAATTATTTTGTACAAGTAATACTTAAAAGTACAGAACAGACAGGAACTAAATATGGCATAATGAAAAAATACAATATTACGAATTTGTACGACGGTTAAGGTAGGTATGTAAATAACACTTAAACAAGTGTCGGAAGGTTAGGTAGGTAAGTACCTACGAGAAGACTAATTACTTTAATCTTCATACCTAGGTGAGACTAGCTGCAGAAGGCAGACCTACCAGAGTCAAATATAAAAATAAAATAATAAATAATACCCAACTATTAGGTACGTAATACCTACATACAAGTACCCAACATACTTTAATAATGATTGCTAGGCTTGCACTTACTTATGTACCTACCTACTCATAAAATAAATATACCAACAGAATAATACACCACAGATAAATTTTACGAAATGCGTCGCTCCGGCCCAGACAGTGACAGCGCTATATGTAAGAAGCATTTGGCTATGTTATAGAGGATATGCGAGACGAATTTAACTTTGTTGCGTCGCCGCAAAAGTCGCCGCAAGAGAGTATATTCCATCATAGCGCGGCGATGCGTCGCCACCGCCTGTATCGCCAGGCCAACAATTACGTTTACCCTAGCCTATAGATGTTTCACATCAAAAACGTGTGCGTCTCGGGACGTCCGACAGAAGTGATAATTTAAACTAATCTAACTAGCGCTGTGGGTTAGAGTGAGAGAGGAGGAGCCTGCCTACCGCTGCCGTATGCGTGAGAGAAAGGGAAGCCAGAGAGACTGGCGCCGTAACGCATTACGTAACGTAGCGGTTCACCCTCTCATAAGAAGTTATCACACAAAAATTAAGCTAAGCAGGCCTTTTGCTTGCATTTGTCAAAATTCAGTGCATTTTGACATTCGCTTAAGTGATCTAAGCGTATGATTTGTCTTTGAATCTTTATATAATTGCAATACTATTTAATTAGTTCGATATAAGAAAAGTCGTAATTGAATTTTGTATCTTATGTTATTCATATTAAATGTCACTTCTGTTTACTTAACCATATATTAATAAGTTTTCTGTGGTAACAGTGAAAGGGTGGTGATTAAGTGGTTTCGCCCGACTAGCTAAAATTTCCTAAACTAAATACGAACGGTCTTATTTTGCTCACTCTAAATGCCAAAATAGAGTACCAATATTAAATTACTGTTTTAAAATATGTATAAATTGTTATTTATTGAATTGATTTTCCTAGGATTTTCCACAGTTTTAATGAACGCTTTAAATGATGACTAAAATAAGCTAAAACACGTCAATAACAATTTAGGAAATTGAAGAAGTGTTATTCAAACATGATATTCTAAATTAGACTTTGGTGCAAAAACAATAGGATCGTTCTTCTTTTACGATTTTGTTAAAGAAGACTGTTGTTGTTAGTCTGACTGTTAATCTGACTGTTAGTCTGACTGTTAGTCTGACTGTTAGTTGATTAATCTCTCTTACTGTATAATTAAAGTGTTTGTGAAATCGATTAAGAACTAAAAGGTATCAAATCTAATTATGAAATATAAAACTACCCAAGAGAAAAAATCTGCGATCTTCTCATCGTGCCATTAGTTATTTCGAACCAGTGGTGCAAGAATTAAACAGCTCTACAAAGGCTCCTTTCGTGCACTTGGCACATGTGTTCAAACTTTTTATGTTTAACAAGCCGGATTCCTCACAAATCAAATTCAAATTCAAATTCTGTTTATTTACACCTTATTTTAACATTACAGATACTATTTAATGCGTAAAATAGGAAAAACAGAACAGGAGAAGAAAAAAATAAAAGTTAGGTAAAGTATGCGATGTTTTCCTCCAACGTTTGCGAGTACTAGTAAAACGCATATACTTACATTTTTCGTACGTGCACAACCAGATCCGAAGCCACGACCTCAGACAGACTAACACTAGACTGCCAGTGCTCTCTATTTTATGAATTATATACATATATTTGTTTGATGAATACAACTGCTCTGTGTCTGTTATAAAGTATCACAAGTATGTATATAAAGTATATGTATATAAGTATTATATCAGTCACTTAGTTCCCCTAGTACAAGCTATGCCTTATTTGGGGCTAGAATGTACTCGGTGAAATTGTTAACCAATACTTATTAAATGGACATATTTATTTTAAATAATTATAGAAATGTACGGTATAATATACAATTATATAAAATACACGTGAAACCGTTGAGCTATGAAATATTGAGCTATATATTATTTAATTTGGTGTAAATATGTTTAATCAGAATTGGCTCTATATACCGCGATCTTTATCTATATATAAAACAAAGTTGTGATAGTTACACCATTTATAACTCGAGAAATTTTAATGAATAAATTGTGACTACATAGGACAATTGTATGGACAGTTGAATTTAAGTATACTAGCTGCTGCCCGCGGCTTCGCACGCATGGTACTTACATAATAAGTAGCCTATGTCCTTTTCCAAGCTCTCATCAATCTCTATACCAAAATTCATCAAAATTGGTTCTACGGTTTAACGAACGGCTGGAACCGATTTTCATGATTTTTTATTTGGTGGGATTTGTCTCCGCTCCAAATAGCAGAATAACTATTAAAACATTTGAAAATTTGCTAAAAAAATGAGAAAATTATTTATACTGTTCAGTTCAGCAAAGTCAAAACTAGTAAATATTTTTCATTTTAAAACGCGCCGACTTAGTCACGAATGGGACAGCTAGTAGTTAATATTTCAAACATTTCGTGTGAGAAACTTAGCACGCGCACGCGCATAGAAGATCTATTGCAGTATAATTAATCAGTTACACCAGTAACCCGACAAATGAAACTGACTCACGCAGTTAAGAATGTAGAACAGTTGGTAATGTTACAACAAAGATTACTAAAGCAGTTAACTACTCGGATTCCTTTCAATTTGTAAGGTCATTGTTTTATACTTAAAACTAGCTTCTGCCCGCGGCTTTGCACGTGTGGTACCTCCATAAAAAACATATGTTCGTCCCCAAAATACATTATATCTCCTTACCAAATTTCACAAAGATCCGTTCAGTCGTTTAGCCGTGAAATAGTAACATAGGTAAATACAGAGAAAGACACTTCTAATTTATATATTAGTAACTAGCGACCCGCCCCGGCTTCGCACGGGTGCAATGCTGATACTAAATATACTACAGAATGTCTAATGTGATTAGAAACCTAAAAATATCAGTGTTTCTCTACTATATTTGCATGTATTATACAAACCTTCTTCACGAATCACTCTATCTATTTAAAAAAACCGCATCAAAATCCGTTGGTGGTTTTAAAAATCTAAGCATACATAGGGACAGACAGACAGCGGGAAGCGACTATGTTTTATACTAAGTGAAGAGTATTGCTAAGTACTTATGGATTTCGTATTATGTCTAGCTAAAAACCATTGATGCTACATGTAAAGCCCGTATTTTAGAACCAAAATCAAACAGTTTTCATTTCAGAATCAAAAACGAATGCTTGCTTTTCAATCTGAGTTTCAGTTTGTTCTGAAATACGAGACTTAGATCGAGATTTACGATATTATGAAACCATTTCACTTAGAACTCTCACCCTGTTTTCTGTGTCTGGGTATTAGTGTTATCATAAGTATGTATTTAAAAAATATATAAGTATTCTATCAGTTATCTGGTCACTCTAATACAGACTATAATTAGTTTGAGACTAGATGATGTTGTCCACAAATATTTCTTTTATTTTATTCTATCCTAAACTATATCATACTTCATCATCATCATCATCATCATCATAACAGCCTTTATGAAGTCCACTGCTGAACATATGCCTCCCCAATAGATTTCCAGGAAGAACGATTTGAGCCCTCTCCATCCACCGACTTCCTGCGAACTTTACAATGTCGTCAGTCCATCGGGTGGGGGGTCGTCCTACGCTTCGTTTTCCTGTCGTTGGTCGCCAATCGAGAACTTTTATCATACTTACCAGTACATTATTATAAAATAACATTCCCATGCTGCGTTTATTTGAATTAAAAAACTGAAAAACTACCGCATGGATTTTCATACAGTTTTTATAGATGGACGGAGAGATTTTCGTGAAAGGTTTAGGTGTATAATATACCTGTTCAAACCGGGGTAAGTTGCTAGTATTATATATGTGAAATGTGTTGATATTTGTTTGTTACTTACTTAATAATGGCAAAACATAATCAAATTAAACTTAGTAGGTACCTTATAGTTATAGATTTAACCCAAAATTATACATACCCGCAGGCAACAGCAATCGCACTTTCAATGGTGGTTTCCGTTTCAATCTTGACAAATCAAGATTCTTTTTCTTCTATTTTGTTAATTGCCTGTGACATACTAATATCAATTCTGCCAATGTCAAGTGTTTATAGTTTATAGTCAGTTTGTTTGTTTTTTAGTCTTATTCGATGGTCAATTGTCAATTCTAGACGTCACGCGGAATGGCGTCTAGAATTTTCTTGGGATTCCTCGTCGTTCATATCACATTGCACCACAATACACATATAATTCAATTATCCATACCCGTCCTGTAGTCACAATTTATTCATTAAAATTCCGCCAAAATTACTGAATAAAACATGCAATAAAAATGGTAAAAAAAAATTTAATTAGCAGAGCTATGTTACTCCATGAAAGAGTATACATACAAAGAGTATGCAATATCCTATAAGAATGACAGACGAAGAATTCCGACAAATCAAAATATTACGACAAATTAAAATCGTTCGTTTCACAGTGCTGTCAAAAAATGATGCGGTTATAATGATTAGCGCCATACGAAATGTGCCTATCATAACGTTTTTATAACGTAGTTTAGCTTTGGCATTGACGTTTAAATTGCCGCGTTTGGTGATTGCCCCTGGGCTATATTTTATTGATGAACCGTACAAGCAAAATCGCAGGCAGCAGCCAAATGTAAACTCTACCTTATTATTTTTCCTTGTAATTTTGAAGGAAAGGAGAACAAGGAAGTTCTTTATTGTGACAAACGTAACTAAAAGGTGCAAAGAGGAAATAAAACTATAAAACAAATAGACATGATCACGACTGAAATCCTTGAAAAGGATGTGTCGTCCTCAGATCTATCGTTACTTACATATTTGAGGATATCTAAAGGGGGTTAGTTAGAGGCGCGTCCAAGTATTATTTGGCACATGCCTACTCTTTTTACAGTAGTTAGTATTTCGTACTGAAAGGTTGCAAACCTATCGCTGCTTATAGGAAAAAATAAATAAATAATACACACAGCACCATTTAGCCCCAAACTAAGCATAGCTTTTATGGTTAACATATAAACAAACAAACAAAACATTAATTATTCTATATAATAACAAGGAACACTTTGAATCGTCTTCTTACATGCTAGTGAATCTAGGTGCCGGTTCTTCCTAACCCCAGTTCAAGAAGAATCCGGCAAGAAACTCGTCTGGTCTTAACACTTTTTTGCATGATCCTTGCCAATTTTGTTACGGATGCCGAGTCGAGTTGGAACAGATTCATCCCAAGTTTTTTTGTCATCTAAATAATCTGATATATTATAATATGATTCAATAGACAGTTTCTGTTTTATTCCGTTCTTAAATTTGCCAATCGACAAATCTAATATGTTGATCCTGGGACGGAACAGAACCCCCAGCCTAAAGCGGGCAGAGTTACTACCAACTGAGCTGACTGGCCTGTCAAGTCCTATAAACGGGCCAGTCAGAATAATAATCAATAACACTTCGACTATTTCTGGTTCTAGCTAGAATGTGCCAGTTTCCTCACGATGTTTTCCTGCACCGTTTGAGAGCACTGGCATTGCGCACATACATTTTTGATAGAAATCCATTGGTGCACGATCATGGTGCACTTTTTGGCAAGCTTTTCTTCGCGCTAACGCCTTTGCGTGAAGATCTAATTGTATGGAAATAACAGTAGCAGTCACGTGAGACAAGTTAGTGTCATTAGTGAAAGTAAATCTTGTCTAGTCTATCAAGTTTGAACTCACGACATCATCGGAAATTGTGTGCCTCTCCACTAACAGTGCCCTTAGAGGAAACACCTACATAAAATATCTGAATCACGGAACCGAGATTAAAGACCTTCGTGTACAAATGGTGGATAATAATTGTTTTAACAAAAGGCAAGGTCGGTATATTGGTATGACGAGCTAATAGTTATATGTTATTGTATTATTATGCTGGCTATATATTGGGCTGAGGTGCTGGGCCAACTTTTTTTTCATACTGGACTGGACTTATATGCTGATAGGTTCAACCTGTGACAACGTTACACGGACTTTTGGCAAGCGCAAATGGCGCTCGATCTAACATTATTTAGGATTCTTCATTTGTCATTTCATGAAGTAACATAGCACTTCTAAATTAATATTCTTTTCTTGTTTTATTGCAAGTTTTATTCAGTAATCATAGCAATTTTTTTATGAATAAACTGTGACTACATAGGACATGATGTATGGACAATTGAATTATAAGTATATTATGGTGCAATGTGATTTGAACGACGAGGAATCACGACAAAGTTCTAGACAGCCATTCCGCGATGACGTTTAGAATTGACAATTGACCATCGACTAAGACTTTAGTAACAAATAAACACTGGACACTGGCAAAATTGTCGACTATACAGATGCCATTATTGGAAGAAAAGAAGAAGTAACATTATTTAGGCTTTATGGCAACAAGTGTAAGGGCACCACGGACCTACGGACTTACGGACCTCGGACCCAGCTCGTGCGGGAACGGAGAAACGTCTTCGCCCGCGCCGGCAAGATCGGTGTATCTGTGGAGTGTTTACTCTGTTCTACCTGGATGACTGGTCATCAGGATCACCAAAAACGTATCTTGGTCTACGGAGGGAAATCAAATCAAAAATGTTTTATTTAATACAATTACAAGGATCAGTTTGAAACGTCTTGCATACTAGGTGAATTTAGTGTCAATACCTCCTAACCCAAGCCCGTTGCATCGGCGAATCAATCAGATAGTATGGGGCAGTGGAAACGGGGGCCAACGTGTAGAGATCTATTTGGTGTATATTGGCAGTTTGCGGCCAACACTGACCAGCCAACAGTGTCGAATTTCGACTCCTCAAAAGATCTTGACGTGCTCCGTTGCTACATATTTTGGTACAAATTAACGTACTGTACAATTGCAACGGCTGCAAGAGTTCCCACGTCTATTTTTATCAAAGGGTCAATGTAGAATGATCATTACGCCTATGTGTAAACTGCAGACTTTGTGTACCTTTGGTCTAACATGCTGGCCCTTAGGCCTCCTAGGACTAATGTGTACAGCGATCATTATAAGTGGGTTTTCAATCACCAATAACCCTACCACACGATCACATATTATGAAAATATTGAAAACAAGGTGCTGACCGCGGCTTCGCGCGCGTGGTACCTACATAAAAAGTAGCCTATGTCCTTCTCCAAGGTCCCATCTATCTCTATACCAAAATTCATCAAAATCGGCTCAGCAGTTTAGGCGTGAAAACGTGACAGACAGACAGACATACAGAGTTACTTTCGCATTTATAATATTATATATACCTAGTAGGAATAACTACGATACGTAAAACAAAATGAGGTATTGTAAGTGTCGCTGCATAAGCTCTTATTGGCATGACACAGAATATAGTTTTTGTAATGACTGGCTTTTCGTATTAATGGAGTCTTCAGAGTTTGTTTAAAAAATAAAAGCGTTGATACTAGGTAATAATTTGTGGATAAAAGTTAATTACATTCTTCTATTTATTACCATGGTGACTAGATGACTAATAGAATACTTATATATTTTTAAATAATGTGGTATTTAAAAATATATAAGTATTCTATCAGTCATCTGGTCATCATAGTCCGTACAATCTATGCTTAGTTTGGGGCAAGACAGTGTTGTCTATTGACCACCGTTATTATTATTTAGATGTCATGATTTTTGCCCATGAGTACAGTGATGACGGATGGTGGGGCATGACCCTACATAACCCGGCGAGTACCATCAAGGTCAGAAGTATTTCGTATTTTTTAATAACTAGTAAAATATATAATACTAGCTGTTATCCGCGACTTCGGACGCGTATGCTTAGAACCTTTTTTATTATTTTTGGAAGTTATGTATTCTCTAAAGAACATCTCATAAGTTTAATCCCCTATTTTACTCCGTTCGGGAATTATTTTGCAAAAACGTTGAAACTTATATATCTTTATTTCTTACCAAAAGCCTAAGTATGAATTTTCAGATCCCTAACTTAGGAAATATGAGTTGCTAAACAAACATTCATCCCCTATTTTACCCCTTTAAGGTGTTTTTTTGAGCCAAAAAGTAGCCTATGTTCTACCCCCGAATGCAATACACCTTCTTACGTATTTTCATCAAGATCCGTTCAGCCATTTAGCCGTGAAAACGTAACAAACAGACAGATAGAGACACTTTCGCATTTATAATATTATGGTTGGTTTAAGTAGCAACAATGGATGATTAGCCAATTCTACGATTAGGTATGTAAATTGCCCTTTCCTAAACCTATGCGTCGGATATGCGCATACGCATCCAAGGCTATATAACAAATAAATTTGCGATTATGTTACCACGTCTGATAACTTGTAATGTATTAGAATAGGACAAACGTAATCGGTCAAACTAATGGAGTCTACACACTCTGCGAGTTGTTGTCAGTGGCATTATTTAGGGCCTAATCGCGAACCGTGGATTATTCCGCAAGGAAAATTTTCGCGAGAAAACTATCGCAGCTGGCAAATACTTGGTAGCACGGATTAGCGGTTATATCCGAAGCCCGCGGCTTTATCCGCAACTCACGGATTTTTCCGATTCGCGTTACGGTTTTTTGTCTCACCCGCGTATATTTCCGCCAACTACGGTTTGTACCACCATGTTCAGTGGTTTTTTCTGCCTAGTGTTGTTTTGGACGCCAATTAATTAGCTGTTTAAACGGCGCCGGTTGGCTTTTTTAGTGTGTAGACTGCTTTAGAAAATTAATACCGTTGTTGTTGCTCACAGTGGTCTTCATGGACCGCGCATGCGGGCGCATGGTGCTGCCATGCTGATGCCAGCCGGTGCCGTGGGAATCCATTGATCAGTCAGCTACATCAAGGCTGTTTATTGAATGATTTGATTGTCTACACTTCCCTGTTCCCTCCAATAAAATGTATACCTACTTACTGTTATAATTAAACATTTTTGCGATAATCACTGTAAGGCGAAACTATAGGCAGTCGATAAATTGATTTGGTATCGATAATAGAAACGATACACATTGTTCTTTTATTTATAAAATAGTTACTGGGTTTAGCATTTCATAATATAATTTTATGGACTGTTTTACCTTTTTACCTTGAATTTACAACGATTACTAATTGCAGCTCGTTGGAAACCAAGCCTGGAGTTATTCACTTGATGTTTATGAACAAAAAACTAATATTCGAATCTATATCAGTGAACGAGAAATCATTAAAAAGACCATTGTAATAGAGAAACAAAACAAAACATATATAATATTTTTTGATATCATTACATAGTATAAAACAAAGTCGCTTCCCGCTCGCTGTCTGTCTGTCCATATTGTATGCTTAGATTTTTAAAACTATGCAACGGATTATGATGCGGTTTTTTTTAATAGATAGAGTGATTAAAGAGGAAGGTTTATATGTATAATAAATGCATAATATAGTAGAGCAACACTGATAATTTATGAGGTTATATTGGTTCAACGTATTAGAACTACTGAGCTACAGCAACGCGTGGGCGGGTCAGCTAGTAATTAATATAGCCGGACATTTTACACAGTGTCATCTGGCCCCAAAGTAAGCAGAGCTTGTGTTATGAGTGAACGGGTACTACATGACCTATAATTGTATTTTTTTGTAAAGACATACATATTAATACACCCAGACCCGAGATAAATACTTGCAGATCATACAAACATTTACCCGCGGGGGGAATCGAACTCGTCTCAGGCAGGCCTTTGCCCAGTGCGCCACTAAGGTTGTCATATGACTATCTATTGCACACTGTTATCCCGTACTACATAATACTGAAGAAGAAGAAGAAGTAGAAAGTTATATACATAAAACAGCTTACATTTACACAAGTCAGACTCATAGACAACTCATAATATTATTGCACAAATTATTACCTACTAGCAGCCCGCTCTGGCTTCGCACCGGTGAATTATACACCTAACCCTTCCTCATGAATGCGTTCAGTAGTTTGGAGTTTATCCCGTTCAGCCAGAAGACGGGGCGGAGTGACTTTGTTAGTATCTAAGTATTTTTTATATTTTATCTTACTGCGGACACACGATGAGCTAACCTTACTAGGAACCCGCTCCGAATACACCCGTGTATTCACTGTGTATTGTGGTAAGGCGCGGTATGGAGGATGAGAATGAGGAGGTTCTAATATCGACTGGTTTTTTATTGTAATGTTTGGTACCTTATAAACTCCGTCATTTATGAACTGATTTGATGTGGAAGGATATACCTACTTCGCGATTGGTCCTATATTACATAAAAATCGGTTCAGCGTTAGGTAATCAAAAAATTGGAAAAACATAATTATGTTATTCACTTGGATGATACGAAATTTTGATATTTTGCTATTTTATACATAAAGTCGGTTGTCTCTTTAGTTTTTAAAACGTAATTATATTTTGGACAATATGGTGTTAGCTTGTCTGACCACCTGTGACAGAGTTACATGAACTTTTAGGAACAAGCACAAGAGCACCACTTAACTACGAACCTCGGCTTGGGCTGTTTCTTGAAGTCAAGCCGGACATGGAGACGTTATGGAAAACTAAGCGTCCGGCATTATTGATTTATTGACGTGATAACGTCTTATAAATCGAAGAACGCTGGTTGCACGCACGAAAAATTGTCACGTTCCGCCTAAGCCGAGGCACGATCGGCCTAAGCGTTGGGCTTGCGACGCACCCACTGCTGGACATAGGCCTCCCCTAATGAGCACCATTGCGCCCTGTCTTCAGTTCGACGCATCCAGCTTCTGCCGGCAGCCTTTCGCAGATCGTCACTCCACCTTGCCGTCACTACGTACGGGCGTCCTACACTACGTTATAGAATACTTATGATACTTTAAAACACCCAGACACTGAACAAACATCTATGTTCACCACACAAATGTTTGTCCTGGATGGGGATCAGACCCACAACCTACAGCCCAGACGGCAGACCTACTGAGCTGACAGACCAGTCAAGTTAGTAACTAGCCAATAACCATTGCTCCGATTGTTCGTGGAGACAATCGGAGCAATGAATTGCGGGGGCGTTTAGCTACCTCACATAGTTATAAAATGCATAAACATGCTAGGTTCTGTAATTTGCCACGGCCGTAGACACCTGAGAAGCATCACGGACAAGGTTGCAACCAGACACTCAGTTTGCGATTACATCGATCTATTGTTATATGATGTGTGGGCTGGCATTTTGTGTAATTAATATTGTAAATACAAGCTCGTGAGCCCGTGTAATCAATAGGTATGTTATATACAGTGATTTTGCTAACACATATGTTTTACAATCAAGACTGAACTATTGGACACAAGCACAACACACGGTGTCCAATAGTTGCCTGGTTTGATGGTGTCGTATAAGAAACACAATATATAATACCGCCGACTCCAACTCCCCGGGCTCAATTTCAAACTCAATAATGTTTTTTTCAACATAATCACAAGGATCACTTTTTGGCTTGTATGTATTCAATGTGTGCAGAATGACCGATGGACGAATGTGTGCAGAGTGTCGTGAGGTACTGTGATACGATTGATTGTAATAGAATTAGTTTAATTGGACATTTCACACAGCATCATCTGGCCCCAAAGTAAGCAGAGCTTGTGTTATAGGCACCACATGACTGATATACACTTACACACTTTTTTGTAAATACTAACCTACATATTATACATAGAAACACCCGGACCCGAGACAAATACTTGCAGATCATACAAGCATTTGTTTGTATTAAATCGAAACCGCAACCTTCTGCGTCTCAGTCGTATCTTAGTCCACTGCGCCACAGAGGTCGTCGATACTACGCAACATAGTCTGGTGGGATGGTATCGTAAAGGAAAGTCATTAAAATAATACGATCGACTTCAGCCCACCGCGCCTGGCTCAAATTCAAACTCAAATGTTTTATGCAAACTCAATCACAAGGATCACTTTTTGGCTTGTCGGTTGAGTCGGCTGCTTTGCTATGTAGACTGCTATACCCGCTGTTGTTGTCTGAGAATATTTTTCTAAATTTAAAAATATTTAAAAATATATCTTTGACCTTTTGAGTAGTTGCGATTTCGATTCCCGCTGCAGGACATATATGATTTTATGATTTGCAAGTATTTGTTTCGGGTTTGGGTTTCTATGTATAATATGTATGTATTTACAAAAAAAGTATCAGTGTAAGTAGTGTATCAGTCATGTGGTACATATAACACAAGCACTAATAATTAAAAATATATCTTTGACCTTTTAAGTAGTTGCGATTTCGATTCCCGCTGCAGGACATTTATGATTTTATGATTTGCAAGTATTTGTTTCGGGTTTGGGTTTCTATGTATAATATGTATGTATTTACAAAAAAGTATCAGTGTAAGTAGTGTATCAGTCATGTGGTACATATAACACAAGCACTACTTCCTTTTGGGACCAGATGATGCTGTGTAAAATGTATGGCATATTGATGGATAATAATAATATTGCCAGACTATCTAAGAATTGTTTAAAACTATCTATAGATAGCTTAACTTATCCAGATCACTACCAGAGGGCATGGAATAGATAGGAGTTCGGAATGAATAGTCCACAGATGATAGTTGAGTCGGTTGAGTTCATGTTACACTTCACTGTTATTGGGCGTCAAAAAACTCTAACAATAAGAAAGGAAATTAGCACAATGCCTATTGTGAATCTTTCGCTCCGAATGAATTCGTGACCCCATGTGAGGCCGCAAAAAATAGGCGCCAAAATGAAAGGCATGGAACCGGATGTAGACATAGATTAAAATAATAGTCCCATTCCTACATTTCCTACATAACCCTAGAGCTCACATTTCATACACTTCGAATTTACTTAATATGTAAAAAAAATAAAAATAAGTCATTCATTATATTTGACGAGGGACAAATGTTTGTATGATCTGGAAGTATTTGTCTCGAGTCCAGACCTGGGTGTTTCTATGTAAATACATAGAAACACCCAGGTGTTTTTAGGTCCAACACTCGCGGCATTGCCACGTTGAATGGCAATGCTAATACGCAGGGCCAGATGCTTCTAGTTCTAGCATATGCCGTGAAACTATTTTATGATTGGACTTAGAAAGTAAATCTATGCGTTCTCAACCAATGTTTGGAGTTTTGTTACAGGATATTACGGGCCTTAAGTGTTCTCTGCAATTTCTTTAGTGACTCGAATTTGGTTACAAAGACGCGCACTTACGAAAATTATTAGATTCAGTATCTTCAAATGAACACTATGAACTTTGAATCGAATTTTGACAAACACAAACAAAAGCTCACGCTTGCGTTTGTAAATTAGGTAAAGAAATTTATAAAATAAAATAAATAACAAAAACCCGTTTTAAAATATAACCTATTCATGAGCCCAAACACGATACCTCTGCTGCATCATCATTTCAAGTTTAACATTTTCTTAGAATATCATTGAAGTAATAGAATGCCGAATTTCTAATCGATCAGACCTGTGGATGATGCTCACATCCCTTCATCAACTGATCACTGATTATCAAAGAGCTCTTGATTGAAGATGATCTTCAAATGGCTGAATAGACTTCCTTGAACCATAGCATAGCTAAAACCACTTTTAATCCGGTCATCCTTCAAATAAAAAATTTATTCAAAATCGGTTTATCCGTTTGGGAGCTACGATGCCACACACATTTCACGTCAAACTTACAACACTCTTTTTTTACGTCGGGGGTTAAGAATCTTTAAAAACTAGGCAAGTAAAATATTTCGTCCGTTTGCTTACACCGACTGGATCCATTAGCCTTTGTCTGAACATATTATCGGGTTTCAGTCCATTTGCAAGGATTTTGTTTGGTTTTATCAGTTTTTATCTGCACAGTGGCGCCAGTCTGATGTGTGACATGCCATCGACACTTTGGAGGTCACTTCCCTTCTGGCGGATTTGCATCCTCCTGATAATGGCTGCAAATAACTATTTATCGGCTTTGTGATTGTTTGAGAGCTGTATTTGTGAGAGGATTACATATAGCATTAGAAGTAAGAAAGTATGTAATTAATTTTTTTTGGAAACATTGGCTCTACTGATTGGGAATCGACCCCGCAAGACAGATGTTTGTATGATCTGCAAGTATTTATCTCGGGTCTGGGTGTTTCTATGTATAATATGTATGTATTTACAAAAAAATACATACAGTAGCATATCAGTCATGTCATAATAACACAAGCTCTGCTTACTTTGGGGCCAGATGATGGTGTGTGAAATGTCCGGGATTATTTATTTATTTAATATTTTGATGAATGCACCAGCACTGTTTCAATTAATCTTGACAGTAGCTAGATGAACTCCAACTTCTAGATTTTAAAGAATCTGTGGGTATATCTATCTAGGAGTATTTTTTGATCCGATCGATGTATAGTATAGTTTAACTCATGAATGTTTTTAAAGTAAAAATGTATATAATTTTAATTCTTAACACTTTTAGTTTATATATCAGGTACATATCAGGCTTCCAACCCGTCTTACATTAATGAATAAAAATCGTTTTTGTATCACGTCCAAGATAGAAACTACATAATTTTGTTGAAAAATATTTTTTTTCATCGGCTTTACCTATTGCCTTCTCACTAACGATTTAATCTTACAATGTGTATTTAGGACAATAAAAGGATCACACACAAAGTGAAAAATATATTTCGCACGACATCTGGCAATAATGGGTGTGACACACAAAGCTAGTACGAAGCCAGTCAGAGATCAATCAATATACCACTATTTAAACGTACAACGCATAGAGTATATAAATAAATAAATAAATATTGGTGGACACACATAACGCCATGTAGACACAAACTAAGCATAGATTGTATTAAGGTGATCCACCTACACACAGAACAAATACCTATGTTCATTTCACAAATATATGCCCTGGGAGGGAATCGAACGCCCAATTTACAGCGCAGAAGGACTCTGCCTTCTTAGCCAACTGAGCTGACAGTAAAAGACACTGATGCATCATTTATTATTATTATGTCGGCAAAGTAAATACTGTCCAATAAGGCACCTGAACTTTCAAATTGAATATGTCTACATTCCTGAGCTTGTTACTATCCTCGTGTAACCCGGCCATAGTTTGAGGGTTAAGAGACGATAGCGTAGAGGGTGGCATCATTTTACGACAAATTTTCATTGCCTCCCTTAAATTTAGGATCGTTAAAGCTTTACGATTCACAATGAGATGTTTACGATGACCATATTTTATTCTATTATGATGTAAATCATTACGAAGCAAATTAAATTTATCTACCGTAAAGTAAAATTAGTTCCTTTCTTTATAATGTTCAAAGCTGTTAAGTTTCACGTGAAATAAGAATTAGCTACCTTTACGCTAAAGCTAAAACGCTTAAATAATAATGCCGGACATTTCACACAGCATCATCTGGCCCTAAAGTAAGCACAGCTTGTGTTATGGGTACATGACTGATAGGTATACTACATATACAATACTATTCATATACTTCTTTGTTTTACTTGCTGACCGACTAACTATTAGAACATTTGTACAATATTGGTTTCCTTCTCGGTTTCGGCCGATTGTACCAATCAATATTTCTTCTTCTTCTGCTTCGTTAATGGCATGTGTCATAATGATGACAATTTTGCCGTATGTTGTCGTTCGTCTTTTGTTATTTTATTAACTGACTTTATCAAAAAGGAGGAGGGTCTCAATTCGTCGGAATCTTTGTTTGAAAGGGTATACTTCACAAGTGGTCCCATATAAATTTTATCAAAATCGGTCGAGCTGAAAAATTAACGAAAATCTAAAAATTGTATACATTGATGATGTTTTCGTGTACTTCGATACCTCGCTGTCTCATTGGAGCCATGCGTTTATTTGGCCTACTCATATTATATGTATACAAAAAACATCTACTTTCCACTAAAAATGTATTATAGGCTCAAATTCCATTCAATGAAGTAGGTTTCTTTTTAGTTTTTAAAACGTAATTAAAATTATTTAATTTAATTTAATTATTAAAATTAAAATAAAATTGGTGTCTATATAAAATAATTACATGGATTATTTTTGCTCGAATCACAAAGAAACACAAAGCTTTCATTCCAATTATTCACACCCGTGTCAAACTCCATCTTTATTTCAATAATATCACCAAAATTACAAATAAAATCCGAAATAACTCTTAAAATTAAATAATATAAGAGCATAACGTTAACTCCGTAAAACGGTCAAAAATAATCTCACTATTCTTGTTCTTCTTTGTTAATGGCATGTGACATAATAATGTCAATTATGCCAGTGTCAAGTGTTTATATTTGTCTATAGTCAATATGTTTGTTAGTATAGTCTTAGTCGATGGTCAATTGTCAATTCTAAACGTCATCGCGCAATTTTAGTTGCTGGAATTTTCTGGAGTTTTCATGGGATTCCTCGTCGTTCAAATCACATTGCACTATAATACACATTAAAATTCCGCTAAGATTACTGAATAAAACATGCAATAAAACGAGTACAAAATATTAAAATAGCAGAGCTATGTTACTTCATGAAATGATAAACGAAGAATCTAATCTCAATATCTTTATAAAAAATGCCGCTGACATTCGACACTGGCTACCTACCCATCCAATCTATACCCTGGCAAGCGTAGTCGTAGTAAGCCTTGTAAAAAAAGAAAATAACCGATAAACCATCCATCCATAACATAAAAAATCTTTCAACATGGTGCTAATCGCTTCGATGAACTTTTGGGGCTACCTGTTTATTTTATCAACGTATTATTTTTAGCTAAATAAAAATAATACCCACCTACATCGATAAATCTAATCTTTGAAAAACAAATTAGAAATAAATTTCACACAGCATCATCTAGTCCTAAATTAAGCAGAGCTTGTGTTATGGGAACCACACGAACGAAATACTACTTATATTTTATTTTGAAGTCATAACTTCTTATTGGAAGGTAAACCGCTTCGTTACGTAACGCGTTACGTGAGTGCCTACGTGCCTACGCGTCTGCCTTCCGCTGCAGTAGGCAGGCGCGCTCCTCCTCTCTCAACCTAACCCACACCACTAGTTAGATTAGTTTAAGTTATTACTTCGATCATATAAACATTTGTTCTGCGGCGGGAATCGAACCCATATTTTTCTGGGTCTCAGGCGTGCCTGTGCCTACTGCGCCACAGAGGTCATCAAAAATACACAGTAAGTAAATATAAGTTTATGTATTAAATGTAATTATGTTTTTTGTCCACCGCGCTATAGAAATCGATAACTATCTTTGTAAGTATGTGTATATGAGTAAGTACCTAACAGTTAGAATGACGTTTTTCATTTTTTGCAATAAGAAAGATAAAAAATTGAAGACTCCAATCATCTGATGACAGATTTCCAGGAATCTTAATCATGATGCGGATGATTTTACACCTTGCAAACCAATCTTGTTTTTTAAAATAAAATATTTGAGATCTCTGTTCCTTGGAAAGATACACTGACACTATCACGACATTTGACAGTTATATCTTTGATTAAAGAATTTCAAATGATAAACAACTTTACTTCCTTCAAATAGGATTGGATTTTGATCAATATATTAATGGAAAAAAGTGTGCGTTTGCGGTGTCTTGCCTTTTATAAGAGGGAGAGGCCCACGAGTATAAAATACAAAGTTATGTCCTTGGGAATTTCGTCCCCTATTAGTCCGTTGCGTAAACACAATAAACATGCATTTAAAATCTTTAGAATGTGGTTTTCGAGGGTAATAAAATGTTCATCCCCTCTAATGCAAGTATTTTATTTTATCAGAGATGTTAATCATGACCTTTACATTCAAAGCGATAAAAGTCAAAACTTTATTGCTTAGAACCCAAAGAATTTAACTGACTGAACTTAGAAACCATTTACAAAACTAGAAACGGAAAAAATCGTTAAATTATTCAAAAAAAATTGATGTGCACAAAATAACTATTAAATATAGGACTTAATATATGAAATGAAATAAAATAAAAATTAATGAAATGGTTATTTTTGTAAATATATATGTTATACGTAGATAACCAGACAATATACCAGACCAGACACCTGCAGATCATATAAACATTTGTCCCGCGGCGAAAATCGAACCCGCAACCTTCTGCGTCTCAAGCAGGCTTTCGCCCACTGCGCCACAGAGTCGCATCACGTGTAGCGTCCAGTAGTAATTAATCAATATACTAAATAACAAAATTGTTAAACATGGTTAAGGAGATATCAAATCGGTTAAAGTAAACAGTCCCGAACGACCGATCAAAGTGTTGGTGAACTCCTCCTAAAATCTGCCATTAATCAGTATGCACAAGGCGTGCGATGCCAAAGGGTTACTTGCGTAGCCACCGCGACTTATTTCAACACTGATGAATTACTCCAAACCTTTCAATACAAACTAACTTGCCGAACCAAAGTCCACCCTAACTCAAAACACTAACGTACATTATCCAATCTTTGTTTGGTTCGTCCTTGAATGTACAAATTCTAGTTGCTTATTCAGATGTCTCCCCTCTGTTCATAAATTAAGATTAAAGGATTAAGACATAATCTTTGAAAATATTCCGGATATTCGTTGGTGATGGGATGCTATTGAATAGTTCGTTAGTTGGTCTGTCTTCGTGTGTCTGTATATATCTTCTGACCAATCAGGTAATTAACAAAAGCGTGCTCCTTCAATCAGGATAGTAAAGATTAAAATTTCAAAATTTTAAATACTAGTCAATTTTAACTGTCTGTTCTATCCCAATAACTAGGCCAGACACATATTTTATTCTTACCAAACTGGAAACAATGCCAGTAGGTTTAAAAATATGACCGTAAATGGATCATTTCCATGTAGCAACTTCAAGACTACTTCTTAAAACAATGCATATACTTACTGCTAGGATAGAATAACAAACACAAACACAAGAACTGGCAGGCAATCGATTTACGTCGAGTTCAGTGGTCTAAAAAGCTAATATGATTATGAAAAACGGTCCCAATATGCCTAAAACCGAAGGCGTGCTAACTAGGTTACCAGTTCAGTAATTAAGGCAATCATTATTCATGGTTGGGGTATGTAAAGGGCACGCAACTAAATACTCTTGTTTATTTGTTAAAGGACTAAAAATAACCTCAAAGCGTGCACCGCATCAGATACAAATTTACACAAGAGCCGTCTAACGCGTAAAAAGTAACCCACTTACTAACATTTTAATGACCACAAGTCACAACACCTAAGCAAGGTGCCGTTTGATGTTAAAGTTGCATTAAGGCAATCATAATTACAGCACAGTCTCTCAAACTAGTCCCAAAATTGCTCTACAACGATGACAAAACATAGCTTTACTCTTCGCTCCAGTAACACAGTTACATGAAAGGTCACTGGTGGGTGCGTCTTTGTGTCGTGCCACCCGAAATTATTGATGTACTTTCTGTTGGCTGTGACTGGCACAGAGGTTATGAAAGTAAGTCCTTATTGGAAAACCCCTGGATAACTCGAAAATTCTGAAGTTTGTTGCTGTTTCATTTAAATGAAATCGGACGGGCATGAGAGAATGTATGAATGAATGTATAGCGCTTTTGTTACACTTTTTATTTTATTTCCAGAGCACTTATAATAATACTTATAAGCTTACACGTAAGTACTTATAAACTTATGAACTACAAAAAAAAGTTAAGGCACTTTCTTCTTCAACATTGCTTCCTTATACAGTCAGTAGACAACTGCTGACCAGAAGAGGAAAATGTCCTTGTACTTGGCAGCTAACCGGAGCACGTAACACTTAAAGTTTGTCTCTCGATTCGATTCCAACCGCTTCAAGCTATGCACAACTGCATGAGTACGACAGGCGACTCTCTGATCCGGCATCGTCCGCTCTCGTCCACTTATAATCACCCCAGATTCAAGGACCAGGATCTGTCTTAAATTACTCCCATAAATTTGATTTATCTTGTTAACAGATCATCTACCTAATGTAGCAACATGATGCTGGATTACTGTTTGATTTGGACGTTGTTAAGACATGGGTCTTTATGATAAACTCTCGTCTCGGTTGCAATAGTGGTCTATGGATGGCCATGCATGATGACTTCCTTAACAGCTCTGAAGAGCTAGTAGCTGGGCCAAGCTACTAATATGCTTTCCAATATGCTTGCTTACTAATATGCTTTAATACAGATGGATGCTTTGGACTCGATTGAGCGTAGATCATTGAGGGTGTGGGGTGGGCAGCTAAACGCTGAGACTAAGTTCCAGAGTCTCGAGCACCGGTAAAGTTGCTTGCCTGCGTACCCCGTCGTCAGCCACATCGTCGCTTAAGATCAGGTAAGTTCGTGGTCAAACGTTAGTCTATCTATGATAAAAAAAAACCTCATCGGTTTACGTCGGATTTCCGTTCCCTATTCATTTATCCAGGATCCTTATTGTATGTTATATGGAATTTAAATTAAATCTCACCACGATAATAATTTATGTCTCTTATCGCTTCATCTTTTAATTTCACGAATAACAAAGTAATCGTTGAATATTCAACTGCCCCCTGACAAAGGCGAGCTTTTAGTATAAGATTTATGATCGAAGATTGTAATCTCTCCTAATTATAATCTCCGTTACTTTAAATTTAATCAACTGCAAGAAGTTTTTTTTTATCAATACTCGTAAAACACCACTCGATCCTTTGATGGGATAGACAGATAATAGTCATCGAATATTCAATTATGTAACAGACTTTAAAATAAAAATACGATCAAAAAAATATGATAATATTGGTCGACATTTCACACAGCGTTATTTAGTTCTAACTATAACCCTTTTAGCTACTAGCAGTCACAATAAAACTTTTGAAGTGATAACTTCTTATGGGAGAGCAAACCGTTACGTAACGCGTTACAGCGCCAGACTTCCCTTTCTCTCACGCATACGGCAGCGGTAGGCAGGCTCCTCCTCTCTCACTCTAACCCACAGCGCTAGTTAGATCTGTTCAGTTATCACTTCTGTCGGGCGTCCCGAGACGCACACGTTTTTTTTTATTAAGTATACTTTAATACGAACAAAAGCTTTGCTTCCACATTTATAATGCGTACAGCCAAGTATTTGGATAATTTGCCGTCTGTCTTTCCTGAAAACTACAATCTGAGTATTTTCAAGTCAAGAGTAAATATGTGTCTTCTAGACCTTCGTGCCCAATCGTTGGCCGCATCGTCGCTTACCGCTTACCACCAGGCGAGATCGTTGTCAAACGTAGGTATGTCTATCTATAAATAAAAAAGTAATATTAATGTAGTGAGGCCATATCGCCAATATTTATGTGTAAGCTGTCTTAAGTCCAATTTTGCACATCCCGCGGCTGGTGTTTGACTCACCATGTGACACATTTGGGCCAAAGATACCGGCATGTGCATTGTAAAACACAAGCTTGAATGACGACGATAACCGCAGTTCTATTTGACATTGCGGTTTTAGTAAAAGCATTGTATGGACAGCTGTATGAAAAGCAGCAGTGGATGGAATGTTATCAAATGATGTTGACTTGAAAACAAAGTCCATCAATGCTGGGGAGAACCGAATGGGCCGCATGGAACCACGCGTCGTGTTATTTTTAGGCTGGGTATATTTTCTATATTAGTCATTGATCGGTACTGTATTCATTTAACACGGATAAACTTAATTGTCTGAACCGTAAGGCCTATCAGCTCAGTTGGCAGTAACTCTGCCTTCTGTGCTGTAAGTTGGGGATCTGATTGTCTCGTAGGACAAACATTTGTGTGATGAACGTAGATGTTTGTTCTGTGTCTGGGTGTTATAAAGTATCATAAGTATGTATGTAAATATATAAGTATTCTATCAGTCATCTAGTCATCAATACAAGCTTTAGTTCGTTTAGAGGTAGATGGTGCTGTGGTCATTGTGTACTAACATATTTAATGCCTTTTTGTCATCTCGATCTATGTGCCTTTTTAGTTTTCTTCTAGTAATTTCACTATCTCATTCATCATCTATATCTATATCATCTATTGTAAGTACTTATATTATATCAGAATGTGACATGAAATAAACTTCTTTTTTTCTTTAACTGAAAGATATGGTGCCGATTTAGAAGAGATCGGAAAGTAAACTGTAATTTAACAGAGATCAAAACGACTTAACTCTCCAAAACAAACGAAATGTTACATGTCACAAATAAAGCTTGCTCAGTTGGCAACATAGTAACGAAGTCTACACTCATGAAGATATCAATTACAAGTGCAGTGGCTTCGAAGACGAAAATAAAATAGAAATGAGGCACATCAGCAATTAATCAACAGACAGTATTCCTTTTATTAAGACTCTGTTAATGTTTGTTTCACTATCAGGCCTGTACTTAATACTTGCTAGCCAGACCACGTGTTAATACAGATGCGGATTTATGAGAAAAAAAAAATTTAGTTACCCAAAGAAAAAACAACAAATACAATTGAAAGTAAGAAAATTGTACGAGATAAAAACAAATAAAATAACTTCCTAGTATTGAAAAGTAAACTAAACTATTTATTCAGACAACTAACTACATCTATACGACCTCTGTAGCACAGTGGGCAAAGGTCCGGCTGAGAAGCAGAAGGTTCGATTCCCGCCGCGGGACAAATGTTTGTATGATCTGCAAGTATTTGTCTCGGGTCTGGGTGTTTCTATGTATAATATGTATGTATTTACAAAAAAAAGTACCTATATAAGTAGTATAATAATAACAGTCATGTGGTACCCATATCACAAGCTCTGCTTACTTTGGGGCCAGATGATGCTGAGTGAAATGTCCGGGATTATTTATATTTTTATTTATTTAATTTTCACTCAAAACGGGATATTTACCATGATATATGAGTTTTTCTGCTTCTCGATATTTCGGCACAGTTGCATGCGCCATGATCACGAGATAAACTGAAGTCTTTGCGGGTGGATGTTATTGGCAGACAAAACGGTCTACCCTCTTTCTCAGTCTTTTACTGCGAACATTACCCCTACTACCGGTTTCACTGTCACTAACAACTCGATCACGATTACGACACACAACACTCACGGTATCTGGACGCATAACTGGTACCTCACTTTTACGATTTCCACACATCCTCACCACAGGGTTCCAGGCTCCAGACAATTGAAAACCGTCTTCTCGATTGAAATTCCTGTGTTTGGTAATCTCTATTGCCTCTTGTACCAATCTTGGGATGTAATGTTTTTCAGTTGAGATTACCTGTGGATTGTGTAACTCGATCCAGTGGTTTGAGCCAGATTCTAGTAGATGTGTAGCTATGGCCGACTTTTGTGTGTCCATATTTTTGACCGCCCGGATGTGTTCTGTCACTCGACAAGCTATGGTACGTTTTGTTTGGCCGATGTAAGAGCTCCCACAGCTGCAGTCAATCTTGTACACATCTTGTACAATCTCACACTACCTGCGCTCACCTAAAGATAAGATTCCTCTTCAAACACCAGGAGTGTACAAGATTGACTGCAGCTGTGGGAGCTCTTACATCGGCCAAACAAAACGTACCATAGCTTGTCGAGTGACAGAACACATCCGGGCGGTCAAAAATATGGACACACAAAAGTCGGCCATAGCTACACATCTACTAGAATCTGGCTCAAACCACTGGATCGAGTTACACAATCCACAGGTAATCTCAACTGAAAAACATTACATCCCAAGATTGGTACAAGAGGCAATAGAGATTACCAAACACAGGAATTTCAATCGAGAAGACGGTTTTCAATTGTCTGGAGCCTGGAACCCTGTGGTGAGGATGTGTGGAAATCGTAAAAGTGAGGTACCAGTTATGCGTCCAGATACCGTGAGTGTTGTGTGTCGTAATCGTGATCGAGTTGTTAGTGACAGTGAAACCGGTAGTAGGGGTAATGTTCGCAGTAAAAGACTGAGAAAGAGGGTAGACCGTTTTGTCTGCCAATAACATCCACCCGCAAAGACTTCAGTTTATCTCGTGATCATGGCGCATGCAACTGTGCCGAAATATCGAGAAGCAGAAAAACTCATATATCATGGTAAATATCCCGTTTTGAGTGAAAATTATGTGCAAAACCATGATAGTTTTAAAAATTTTATTTATTTATTTATACTAATATTATAAAGAGGAAAGATTTGTATTTTTGTATGTAACGAATAAACTTAAAAACTACAGGACCGATTTGAAAAATTATTTTGCCGTTGGAAAGCTACAATAACCCCGGGTGACATAGGCTACTTTTTATCTCTGGCAAATTGGTTTGTCCCGGATCTTCAACGCAGGCGAAGCTGCGCACGGACAGCTAGTAATTTATAAAAATAAGCCATAAATAATTCTGTTGGTCCCGGTCGTGATTAAAAATGTTACGAGAAAGTATACTTTTTTCAAGTCAGAGAAATAAAATAACACAAATAACATAATTTTCACTCAAACCAAGAAATATCGGGAAACAGACAAACGCACATATCATGGTAAATATCCCATTTTGAGTAAAAATTACAAATGGTAATTCCCAAATACAAATGGTAAATGGTAATGGTAATGAAAGCTAGAAAATTGTAGTAGATATTTGGAGTCAAAATAAAGTCGTCTCAACGTGGTTTATTCTGAACCGTCTTGTTCTGTGTCCGGGTGGTACAAAAGTATCGTAGGTATATATTTAAAATATAAGAAAAAAGAAGAAAGAATGAATGTTTTTATTTGACCCAGCATCTAGGGCGCTAACAAAACTAGTTTAAAAAAAATAACTTAAAAACTAAATACCTAGGTTGAGGTGTTATATAAATATTTTATAAGTCATTTGTTTCCCTTATTTATACTTAATAATAATAATAATAATGCCGGACATTTCACATAGCATAATCTGGCCCCAAAGTAAGCAGAGCTTGTGTTATGGGTACCACATTATTATAAATACTTACGGGTATTTATCGCGTTTATTTACCTATTTTTCCCGACGTTTCGACAGGTTTACACTCCCGGTGTTCGACAGGTCATCCCGTCATCCCGTGACCACGACAGAGTGTAAACCTGTCGAAACGTCGGGAAAAATAGGTAAATAAACGCGATAAATACCCGTAAGTATTTATAATAATGTGTTCTGATCGCGTGGGTACCACATGCCTAATATACTTTTATTTTTTTTGTAATACTTAAATATTATACATAGAAACACCCAGACCCCAGACAAATACTTGCAGATCATGCAAACATTTGCCCCGCGATGGGAATCGAACCCGCAACCATCTACGTCTCAGCCGGACCTTGGCCCACTGCGAGAGGTTCACAGAGGTCGTCGTTATTACAAGCTATGCTTAGTTTGGGGCTGGATGATGTTGTGTTGATTGTCCACCAATATTTATTTACCATGCTATAACATTAGTTTAGATATAGACATTCATATATTTACTGAATAAACACACATACACATCAATAATAAAAAAGAAGGCCAAACAATATTAGGAAAGGAAGTAACACATTAAAAATTAATAAGAGAAAAGACATTTAAAAAGCTTAAAATTAACAGTGCTGTGTGCTACAGCATCAAAAAGATCTCGACTCAGCGTTATGCTTTCCTGGTTTCTGTTTGCGACAGTTAATTCGGGATAAGAAATCAACCCTCATCTGCAATTAATCAAGGAAGACAGAAGACAGTCCTCTTATTATGTCTGACTGGCATCGGGTTGTTTGTCTGTCACGCCAATTGCACCCGAGCATCGTTAACATTTAACTGTTAACCCTTCAGTTGTCCAATTAAAGAGTTGTCTTGTTAATTTATAGATGGGGCTCTGTTTTTATTTGGTAAAGCTTTGTAAGTGATCCAATACAAAGCGGATTCAATTACGTAGGAGACAGTCTTAAAAAATATGGAATTGAAACTGGTGGAGCATTATTTTAAGCAGTCCACATCAATTTATACACGAATAATTTAGAGCAAATGTACAACTACCATTTTCAAAACATGGCACAAATTATTGAAAATTATACATTATTTATATAATTTGGACACGTTTGAATCGTCCTTGAGTCTCGGCCCACGACAGAGTACGTGAGTTCTGTCACAATGAGACAAGAATCGGACGTTTTTTTTTATAACCGTTGGGAAGGAATTCGGGAAAAAAACGTGGCAAAAACGCAAAGCCAACGTGGTACGACAATAGTGAGCACATGTTGGAAAAGATGTGTGTGCAAGTGTTAAGACATACCTACTGTAAGCACATAATACTTATAAACTCCGCGAAAACGTTTATGTAACAGCGACTTTTGCTACAACGCAATAAAGTGCAATTTAGCTCATAAAAGCGCTTAATAACTAATATATCTAACTAGCTGACCGAGCAAACTTCGTACCGCCTCAGAATAAATAATAAAAAAGCATGCATATTTTTCATATATACTCACCTTTTAAACCTTCCCTGGACTACGACAAACATTTCAACACCAAAATCAGCTAAATCAGTCCCGCCGTTCTCGAGTTTTAGCCAGACTAACGAACAGCAATTGATTTTTATTATATAGATAGACTACATAGTGCCTCTTTCTATCGTGTAACTCTATTTAGTCTGGCGGCACTTCTCAATGAATTTGCCCTTCAGATTGGGTGCGTCAACTGAAACTCCGTATCTGAAGTACGGAGTACGCTTTGTCTACCGCAATAGGTAAGTAGAAACTCCTCCGCAAAAGTTACACCCCGATCACTTCCAAAAAAGTAATTTTATCCTCAAATATTACATGGAAGCTGCTGTACAATACATACAGTTCAAATACTATCGTATATATACCTAGTCCCCATTTGAGTTTGAGAAGGGCCCTTACATTTAAATGTCAAATAAGTACTGGATTATGAATACGTAATATTCTTTAGTATGTACTTTATCATAAACTACTGTACTTTCACTTGAAAACACATTCACGTCTAAAGTGTCTACGACACAAATCCGATTCAAGGTGAGTAGATATTTGATGGTGCAATCGACCAAATACCTGCCTGACTTTAAGGTAAAGTTTGACCCAATAGGGTTGAATTTACAGTTTAACTTGAGACAGCATCGTAACATTACAGAATGAATAATATTATTAGGTGAATTTGAAAATGAAAGGCAAAATTCTGATGTACTCATGTTTTCGTAGAGACATAAAAAAAAGGGGTGTGCGTCTCGGGACGCCCGTCAGAAGTGATAACTTAAACTAATCTAACTAGCGCTGTGGGTTAGAGTGAGAGAGGAGGAGCCTGCCTACCGCTGCCGTATGCGTGAGAGAAAGGGAAGTCAGACAGACTGGCGCCGTAACGCGTTTCGTAACGAAGCGGTTTACCCTCTCATAAGAAGTTATCACTTAAAAAATGACAGTCGTGGAAATTTATTTCGGAGATTGTTGATTTTGGATATCCAACTACACATACATTCAGAGGTAACTTGGTAAACAAAGAGTGTGAATAACAATCAAGACTGCAAAATCCATTCTTTATTGTTTGCCAAAGCGTTGATTCAAAACAAAACAAGTGCTCAGTTTTAACTACCTACTCAATCTGTTTGCAGCAAATATTAATCTTCTTTGTGTAAAGTCAAAATGAGTAACCAAAAACCTTTATCAACACATCTTAAGCCACCATTATAAATAGATTTACCTACAACCTTTTTGGTCGGTTCTCCTTGCTCCTACTTATGAACAAACTAGCCACCCGTCCCGGCTTCGCACGGGTGCAATGCTGATACTAAATATACTACAGAATGTCTTTATATACAACGTTATCTAAGAGAATAACATAGACTAAGAGATAGACATATACCAGTGCGGACTTTTGTGTAGACCTTTTTAAGGTGTACAATACTGTAGATGTAGTACATTATTTTGATCTATCTCGTAGGGTTCAGCCAGCGTTTGTAATGTAAGCGCAAAAAAATGTGTTTATTTACGACACCACATTAGAAACCTCTAAAATTATCAGTGTGTCTCTACTATATTATGCATGTTTTATATATATAAACTTTTCTCTTGAATTACTCTATCTATTAATTAAAACCGCATCAAAATCCATTGCAGAGTTTTACAGATCTAAGCATACATCGAGACAGACAGACAGCGGGAGGCGACTTGTTTTATACTACCTATGTAATGATAATGAACATCGAAAGCAAAAAATTCCAAAGCGTTTGACAAGCTAGAACGATCTTAAACGCATATTCAATAGAAAATGTTTTTTCTTCTCATTTGTAGTGACTCTCCGTGTCTTATTCTATTATTAAGAACTAGGTTTACGTTATCGTATTACTAAGAATGATTTTTCTAGAACAGTTTTAAAGGAAGGTGGGCTCAAATTAGGGGCATACCACCAGCCGACTTAGGGCAATTACGCACGCGATTGCCACCGCCACCGTCATTATAATTATTACCATTAAAGCCCGTTACAAGACACAGTGGTCGAATTGTGGCCAATAACACGAAACGAGTGGCATTCTGGGTATATCGGTCGTGGTTGATTGCTGACCGGGCTGTTATTTTATTGAGGACGTGGAAAATACGTAGTTTTATTATAAACTAGAAGTAACGCCCGTGACTTCGTCCGCGACTGTAGGTATCTAAGACAACCTATATTTTCAAGCAAATCACTTCACACTTTCAAAAGTATCCATACTAACTTTACCACTCTATAGCACCTAGCTGAAAATAAATCATATCACCCTTTGTATCTCATTTCACGAGCAGTTTAAAAAAATATTGACAATCATTTCTCTAAAAAATAATAACAGAAATGTACAAATTAATTAAAAATACATGTGAAACAGTTGAGCTATCTAAGGACCGTTTAAAACGATCTTTATATAGCTCAAATTTCTCAATAATACCGGGTATTTCTCACAGTATCATCTAGTCTCTTAAGCATGCGCTACACGGTTTTAAACCGCAGTTTCTACCAAGGTGACCTTGGTAAAAACGTATGTTTCAAACCGTGTAGAGTGGTTGCAAACCAAAATTTCGTATGACCTTTAAACGCCCTTGGTAGAAAGGCTTGCCCAGCAAACCACTGGCAGAAGCGGTGGTTTAAAATTTGTTTCAAACCGTCTAGCCGCTTGTTTAAAACCACGCGTACCACAGTCGCGCCGCTGCACGCATCGAGCGCGGACGTATTGCGCGCACGCACGGTATTATGGAGAAAGAACGCGAGGTCATCACTGAATTCATCGAGTTATTTAGAGACCTTCCCTGTCTCTGAGACTAAAAATGGGTTTTTTTTCTTTCAAATGCACAAAAAAAGTGAGAAAACTTTAGAATTTTTGATAAATAAGGAGCCATGGCCTCTTTGTAAATTGTTATAGTGCATTACAAGCATTCTGCACACGTCAATTCAGCACGAGCGTTTTAAACACACTGAAGTTTAGGGTTGTTTAAAACCGTGTAGACAGATAACGTTCTACCAAGGTCACCTTGGTAGAAACTACGGTTTCAAAAAGTGTAGCGCATGCTTTACTAAGCAGAGCTTGTGTTATGAGAACCATATGACAGAAATATTACTTACTTATATACTTTTTGTTTGTAAATAGTTACATATTATACATAGAAATAAATAAAGAGTACCTACCTATTTATGCTATCTTTCATGTTTGTAATTGAATTTTGAAAAATCCCGTAATACACCTCTACGCAGTAAGCCAGATATAGCTTAAAATTTCAAGTCTCTACGAATAGCGGTTTGGGATGTGCGTTGTCTGTTAGTGAGTCAGTCAGGACAAAGATTCTTATAAGATAATTATGATGAGTATTCTAGGTTTACTAGCACAGACTGAGGTATTCCTTACTTATTTAACTATTGCGAGTAATTCATAATCTAGTTACTAGATTGCTTTTTAATAAGAGATATATTGCGTCATGGAGACTATCCTTAACAGAATAATAAGTGGTTGACCAGTTGATCTGTTATGTACATACTTAAATCAGTTCAGCTTAACATTGATTGATATTATTATTGTTCTCAAGCACAATAAATTAAAATAGATAAGCATAAGCATCTACCAGAGACAATTCACAATATTGTCACCTAAATCCCACTGCGCCATTATTGCAAAATAGCATCGAGGTGCACTGCGCAAAAGCACTAGACTATGCACTACATATCGAGTTCTGCAAGGTATATTGGTATTGGCTATATTGGTGAGCAACGCACACAACACAACACCATTTAACTAGCCCCAAACTTAGCATAGCTAGTATTATGGTGACTAGATAACTAATAGAATATATTTTTAAATACATACTTATGATACTTAATAACACCCAGGCACAGAACAAGCACTTACGATCTTCACACAAATGTGTATGTAATCCTCAATCTACAGCGCAGTAGGCAGAGCGACTACCAACTGAGCTGACAAGCCAGTCAAAATTGCATATTGACATTTGTAAAATCCTTTAGGTCTATCCTAAAATCATACAGTGATTGTGATTCCGTTGATTCTTTAGACTAGCTAAAGTTTCCTAAAATAGAACTAACCTTACTTTGCTAACACCAAAGTCCAAATTAGAGTAACATTTACAAATGACATTAAATAAATCAAAATTGTCATCTGGTTTCTAAACTGTATTTTTTTTCCTAGTATCGGCAGAATAAGATATTCGTATTTTACAAAATTTCCGTTAGTCTGGCGAAAAAACAGAATCAGGGCCATTAACTAAATGTTATTTAAATCTATAACTATCTTTATTCATTGATAAGAATTATAAGAACAAACCACACTTTAACGCCAAGTTATCTAATTATTTAATCATATAATTGAGGGTAAACAAAATCTCCAGGAAACAAATTAACTAATCAATATTTGACGCAGAATTTAAATACTCCTTACTTTTTTAGAAAATATAAAAAACAAGCCTTACAGTAGTCGCAAATGTAATATCTGACATCTCAGGAAAGTGGGTTAGTACCAATGATTTTACTAGAGTCCTCTTGTAAAATCATTGGTTAGTACCATCTGACAGCCAACTCTACCGCCACGCGCGCTTTTTGGTTAATTCAAATAGCGCGCGCTATGTGATTTAACCAATGAGCGGGCTTCCTCGATTTACTGATACACTCTTCTGAACCATTTCACGAAATGCCTCCCACAGATAGCAGGAAAGCGAGAATAAGATGTTTCATTAAAACATAGTGCTTATTCGCAGTACCAACTTAAATTGACTCTTGACCAAACCGACGCGATCAAAGCAGACCACAATTTAAAAAAATGGTTGTCTGTAAAGCCAGTTTACAGACGATAATTTTACGTGATAACGTCATAAGAAAACCGGCGTCACGAGCCGAATCGTGCCTCTCTATCGATTGTTTCGCGCTCTCGCTTGCACGCTCGGCTCAGGCGGAACGTGACAATGAGTCATGCTTTTTCGTGCGTTCAGGCGTACGATTTATAAAACGTTATCACGTCAAAATAATGCAATAACTGAAGGTTCAGTTTACAAATGGCAAAGTTTGCAAACTTAAGCTAGTGATACGTCGTGGTTCCTCAAAATCCTTTATTTTTCCCCCATACTTACGACGTTTTGGGTGAGCCGCGTCAGTTTTGTCATGGCTTATTCTAAGCTACTGTAACTCCGTTTAATGAATATTAATATAGCCTTGGATCGAGATGATATATTGTTATAACCACATTCCACAACTAATTGATTGTAAGGCTGTCGTACAACAGTAGAGTCGTGAGGTAACATTTATGTAAATGGCATAAGGTACAAAATTCAATGAATCACTACTCTATTTTATTTAACAGTCTAACAAAATGTTAATCCTATAGTATTGTAATTATGTAACGTCATAAATAAGTATTTAATTGCATTTTAAATAATATTTATTTAAATTTGTAGGTATCTGATCCAATTTTAAACGATAACCATGTATGTTGAGCTTTAAGCGCGCACTGCGGATTATTTCGTGGTCGCCGGATAAAAACTGAGGGCAATGCAGAAAAAACAGCAAGTGTAGATTGCGGAAATAAACGCTGGTAGATAAAAAAACCGCTACACGCTGTGGAAAAATCCGCGAAGAATTCGTCAGGCACGATACATTTTCTCGCCAATTTTACCGCGGAATAATCCGTAGTGCGCGCTAGGTCATTTAAAAGTATAGTGCGTTTTGGGTGAACAGAGTTTCGTACACAAAGTGATTTTGTATTGATCGATGAAGTGTCATACAAACATTGACTTGATTCTATCAAAGTCTATCAAAGACTTGATAGAAATTACTACTAGATGTTGTGTTTATTTTACTTTTTAATATTATTGAATGGATTTCACTAGTACCTTTCTATACCTCCTAAACAACGAATGTTTAAATTCAAATTAATACTGTACGTCAAATAGAAATGTCTGACGTGTTTAAAAAAATGTCTTTATTTTAACAGTACGTAGTTTTTATCCGACAGACGTAATAAGCTGCAATCAGTGTATCCGACATACGTAATAAGCTGCAATCAGTGTATCCGACAGACGTAATAAGCTGCGATCAGTGTATCCGACAGACGTAATAAGCTGCAATCAGTGTATCCGACAGACGCAATAAGCTGAATCAGTGTATCCGACAGACGTAATAAGCTGCAATCAGTGTATCCGACAGACGTAATAAGCTGCAATCAGTGTATCCGACAGACGTAATAAGCTGCAATCAGTGTATCCGACAGACGTAATAAAAGTTGGTAGGTTTGTACGAGTGACGCAAAATCACTATCAAACAAATATATTTATAACAAATAAATGCTTTCCTGTTTAACCATACCTAATAAATAACTAATCAGAGATATTTACCTATATTTATTTATAAATATTCACAATTGTTTCTTAAAATAGTTGTTTACCTAGTAGTAAGACTATCACAGCAAAAGTATGTCTTGGTGGGTACCATCATAGTGTAGATATTCTACCTCTAAGCAGTAGTATGCAAGCGTTACTGTATTTACATAAGGAATAATGTGTTTTTAAAATAAACAGCTTAAAGTATGAAGTGAGCGAGATTTTGCTGCTTTTACATATAGAATCTGACCAATTACCTATATAATTATAGAATAATGGATAAAACTACAATATTATAATAGAAATTTCAAATAGGATTCTTCAGCTGTTTTTGGATTTTTGATAGAAGCAGTAGTTTGTTCAAAATAGTTGATTTTCTGAAAATACATCTTATGCTGCCATTTTGCCGCCGCCACCGCCAGGAACGCCATAGTTCTGTTTTTTCGATTTAGCTTCGCAGCTCAAAAGGCACTGGGGCAAGTTAAATTACTAAACAGACAAAAGAACTGTGGGGCAATTATGAAACTTTGATACAATCAAAACATTGATACTAATAGCTTTCAGTTACTATTAATAAATTGGTATTACGGATCGCTGCGATTTCTATCGTCTTGTATCGATAGTTACAATGTGAAGTTGGTGTCAAACTATAACTCGACCAATTTACAAAGTATGATTGTTGTAAGAACCGTGTTTAGCGTACTAAGCATTTAAATACATCGTATATAATTGATTGAAATAATGCCTATTGCTAATCGAAATTGATAGACATTGATGCCGATTGCTAATCGAAACTGATAGACATTGATTGTATCAAGAGTTCCATAATCGCCCTACATGTCTAGGGCCGACGACGTACGTGTTATATACATGTTAAATATACCTCATGGTATTTCAAGCGTCTTAGGTTACGGTAACCACTTATCAAGCCATAAAATAAAGATGGAATTAATGTTATATACCTAATGTAATGTCTATAACGGAGCCCTTTGTGCGGCCTATCAAATTCCCAAACAGAGTTAGCCAACGACTGGTTCACAAGTAGTAATGTGATTTCATTCGTCTTACGAAATTTAAATAAAAACCAGCAATGTCCCATAAAATACATGCAAACAGGTATCTGTAGTGTAGTGTAAATGTAGTGCTGTTCTAGCTCGATGTTTATGTTCGAGGCTCCACGTGCCCTCAAAGCCTCAAGGACGTTGTTTTCACACGAAAGAGTCACTGATTCTGAGAACTATTTTTGTAACTGGTGCTAGACTGTTTGAATACACAAGTGCTTTTTAGGGTTCGGAAATCCACAAGAAATCTTTAAAGTTTTGCTCGCAGAATATAAGTCTTATCATAATGTAATTTTGCACTATAATACGTATTAGGGCCACTAATACGTATTATGTACTACAAAGTTTTTTGTTTAGAATATTTTTTTTAGGCTTTATACAAGTAGAGAGTATATATGATTTATTTTATTTCGCTACACCATCATGTGGCTTATAGATGGATAGGTCTTCCAAAGATACTATGTAGTTACTTTCTTGATTAAATTTGCGATAAAAATAATCTTTTGATAAATACTAAACTATGATTATGTGATTTTCAACCATTTTTAACGCAGTCCAGTATCCCCCAGTGTGGATTGGGGGATACTGGACTCTAAAAAACAGCGTCTAAACCGCTGTTTGGGGGAACCTGGAAAGTTTTTAAAAGAGAGAATGTGAATGTTGAAGTTATAGGTAAAGAACATTACTACGACTTAACGAAACTGATTTGAAAACGTATTAAAAATTTGTCAAAAATGTATTAAAGTTACTAAACACTTTGATTTTGTAAAATAAGTGGTGTTGCATTGGTTCGGAACCTGACCACTGGACATTCATCGGACTACGAAAGCCTTCACTATTCGTGATCCAGCGAGCGCAAGGCCAATTTTTTATTTAAACAATTGCTTACAGATTCGCCGTGCCGTACGCGTGCCATTTTTCCAGTATTGTAAAGATACGAATATAGATAGACTTGAGTCGAATTATATATTCACCACAAGTATAACAATTTTAAATTGAGTTTATATTCTGGTTTCAAATATCACTTGTTCTTGCGTATCATGTAGTAAAAATACGGGATGTTAATTGCATAGTAAAAAAGAGTTGACAATTCAATTCACAATTTTAAAATAATTGTAGAAATGTACAGAATAATATAATATAAAATACATGTGAAACAGTTAAGCTATCTAAGGACCGTTTAAAATGATCTATAGATAGCTCAGCTGATCAAGATCATAGCCAGAGGGCAGTGTCCTCAAGACACTGGCGGCATTACGTAGAATGGCAATGCTAATACGCTGGGCCAGATACGAGCTCTTGGGTCATTCGATGTTTGTATCAGACGCCGTAAAATAATTTTGAAAAGGCGATGGGCTGTTACCCACAGGCTCTAAAAGTCTATTAGAGGCTGGCTGATATCCAGTCTAGATAAAGCAGCATTTTAAAGCTTGACTTAATTTAAGTACAGTAGTAGTTTAGTACAACAAATGTAGGTAACAAAAGTGATTTCGTCAATTAACTAAATCATGAAAGACATTTTTTTCCCTACAGTAAAATATGAGGTTCTTGATTTATGTAAAAATAAACGGTTACAGTTAAATATTATTTATATCTCATAAGATTTACAAAATAAATCACTTACTGAGAAACCTTAAATATACTAAACAAGTATTAACTATGTTTTATAATACAGTTCTATACGATATTCTTATATAATAATAAAATTAACTCAATTTGCATTAAATTTGCAGAAACAAGGCTAAAAATAAAATAATAAAATAAGGGAGGTAGTTTTGTCGATCATGCAGACAAATACGTATAACCGAAGCAGAACTTTTGTGCGCGGAACCACTTGCACCGAGAAAGTGTGTAAAGTAACGCTCTGAGATACATTTGTCCCTTCCTAACACGCATCAGTCACCATAAAAACAAATTTAGATTTGAATAATCTAATCTAAAAACATATCATTATCATTTATCAAGATAAATGATATGTTGTATTTTCACAGTAAAGAAAGATAAAAAAAGCGGTAAATATAAAAAAATACTTGGCAACAAATAAATTCAAATAGTTCTTTATAACATGGAAATTGAATTTCATATGTAACTAGATGGATTAACTAAATATAGAAAGTCATTACTATTCTATAAAGATTTGAAAAAAAAGTTGAATCAAAAACCATAATTTCCTTTTTGCAGTAACAAAATTAAAAAAAAACATGGCAACACTTACAAACAAAAAAAACCTTTAAACATGGAAATCAAATTGCGTACTTAACTGGATGGACTAACTTCAATTACAAATGTAATACAGTTACAGTTACCTGTAGAGAATTATCGCGCTCGGTTAGACATTGAATGCGGCTGTTGCAATTACAGTAATTAATAAATACTTAGACAAATAAAGTAGTAAGGAAGCATTAGGAATTCGGTTTTAAAATCAGCTATTTTTCTGCGCTCGTATTCAAACCTTCATTGGTAATTTTGTTTATAGAATTATTAACTTGCCTTAGTAGTCGATACTTACCCTAGTTTTAAATTAGGTATGTTAACTATCTTGTAGCATTTACATTACATACAATGCCTGATTTTTAGTCATCATCATCATCATCAGCCCGTGTCAGTCCACTGGACATAGGCCAGTATACTTTTTACTGTCGCTTTTTCGTTTCATCGACTTTCAATTCAACGATCTTAAAAAGTTTTCACTCCAAAAAAAAGTCCATAGTGTATTGTCATTTAAATGCCGATATCGTACAATTGATGATCGAGATGATCGGGATGATTGAGATCGGAACCCAAATCAACGAGATGAATTTGGCTCTCATGTTGAAAATACACCACCATCTACATATTTAATCTAACTAATATTATAAATCCGAGAGTAACTCTCGCCTGTCTGTCTGTCTGTCCGTTTGTTACGTTTTCACGCCCAAACCGCTGAATCGATTTTGATGAATTTAAGGACAGAGATAGATGGGACCTTGGAGAAAAGACAGGCTACTTTTTATGTAGGTAACACGCGTGCGACTCCGCGGGCAGTAGCTAGTTATGTAAGATTGAACAAGTCACACAATACCAAACTAGTTTATAAATACATAAGTTATTTCAAACATAATTATTAAGAAACTGGAATCTGCTCAATTTTTCGAGACATGTTCTAACTATTGTATAACGACTGGTATAACAAGCATAACGTTATCTACTTAATGGTTTTGCGTGTTAGTGCTACAATTACATAAACATAATTGATAATTAAATATTGAGTAAAACTGGTTACATATGTACCATAGAGCAAGTTTTACTTCATATTTAGATATTACAATGTTATATAGGTTCAAAGACAACTCATATTATATATTTTTAAATACATACTTATAATATTTCAAAAATAATATTTAAAATGTTTATATCAGTCATCTGACCACCATAACACAAGCTAAGCTTAGTTTAGAGCTAGATAGTGTTGATTGCTTTGTCCACTGATATTTCTTTATATTTTTTAACTAGCTGGTGCCCGCGACTTCGTCTGTGCAGGATTAGTACTTCTAATTGTGTAATTCTAACGGTTTTTACAGCACACGTTAGAATACCTTGCAGAATGCAGATTTTTTCCTTCTTAGTTGACACTAATCGTTATATTTTGGAGAATTCACACAATACCTTCATAAATTATAGCCTATGTGTTATTCTGATGTATAAGTTATGTTATTGTAAAGTTTCATTAAAATCTATTCAGTAGTTTTTGCGTGAAAGAGTAACAAACATACCTACAAACTTTCACGTTTATAATATTATAGTAAGGATTAGGTAGGTATGTGTTTGAATTACAAACTTTTATTTACAGAAATGTACAGAATAATACAATAATATAAAATACATGTGAAACAGTTAAGCTATCTAAGGACCGTTTAAAACGATCTATAGATAGCTCAACTGATCCATATTACTGCCAGCATTCCCAAGATACAGGCGGCACTCCCGCGTTAAATGGCAATGCTAAAACGCTGAGCCAGATAGGAGTCAGCTCTTGGGTGGGTCAAGCAATGTATCTACCAGAGACGCCGTTAAATAATTTCGAAAACGCAGTGGGCTCCTGTTCCCCACGGGCCCTGGGTCTCGACTCCAAAAGGCTCAAACCTTATTCAATCCGGCATATATGCGCCTTTTGAGGTCCTCGGCACATTCAGCCGCCGCACCAGCTCTAACGGAAGTCCCCGGCAGATGGGATACGGCCAGGGTGTCTATGCAAGTAGCATCCCACACTAATGGCCTATCCATCTCCCAAGGGACAAGAGTCATACGATCAGGCCTCTTACCATCATTACGTATCAGACCGTTGGGTTCGCGAACAGCTGGTACGTTGACGCTGGTACCCGACGAATGACTTATATGAATGAATTATATGTTTATTTTTACTTTTCTTAATAACTTTTTTAATGTTTGTCAAGTGATGCTTTATGTCCATTTATCTTTATCAGCATTATTAACTGCTACCAGGATATCGAATGACATTCTATAATTTCTAACATTCTCTCAAAGCGGCTCGTACCCGTAAATCAAAGAGAAAACACGAACAAATCATAACTGGCGGCTCGTTAATTAACCTTATCAGTCGGTATCAAGTAGTCACAGAATAATAACACCATGCTAGTCAGATAAGAATTCAACTAGAGGCGAAACTGGGCCACTAGCTATTAGACAAAAAACTTTAGGCTCGTACAAACGCGTCGTTAAATGCGTACCTACGATTTCTTCTCTTTGATAAAGGAAATATTCTGGCATTTAGACTATCCAAACCATCTAAAAGAATTCTTAGCTGTTGAAACTTTTCGAGCGATTCCTAAAATACGTACGAATTATCCTCAATGATGAAGGAAATTTTCACTCATCTAGGCAGCCCCAAAACACCTCAACTAGCACTTAGCCGTTACTTCATTGTTTTGCAAAGCCAGCACGGATTACCTTTAAAAAAAATAGTAGTTGTACTAACCATACCGTTCGTACAACTAATTTCCAAAAATATTCCATTATTAATGTTGTAGTTTCTCAGTAAATGAAAAGTAGTGGACTGTAAAACTGGTATATAATTGATGGTTAAAAAGCACGCGCCTAGTTTGGTTGCTTCTGTGATATGTATTAATGAGTCGGCGCCTATCGGAGCCGGTTAGTCATGCATCATGACGACCTCTATAGCGTATTAGACCAAGGCCCGGCTGAGACGCAGAAGATTGCGGTTTCGATTGCCGCCGCGGGACAAAAAAGTATATAAGTAGTAAATCAGTCATGTGGTACCCAGAACACAAGCTCTGGTTACTTTGGGGCCAGATGATTCTTTTTGAAATGCCCGGCATTATTTATTTATTTATTTATGCATGGTGATGCTGCGTCTCCACTATAGCAGCAGTAGCAACGGGGTGCAGCGATGCTTTATATATTATAAATGTGAAAGTAACTCTGTCTGTGTGTCTGTTTATTACGTGTTCACGCCTAAACCGCTGAACTGATTTTGATGAATTTTGGTAAAGAGATAGATGAGACCTTGGAGAAGGACATAGGCTACTTATTATGTAGGTACCACGCGTGTGAAGCCGCGGGCAGCAGCCAGTTTGCTATAAATAAAATATGCATCTTTCGTTTCTACATAGGTTCTCTTTAGTCTACTCTATGGTTAGCCCTGTGAAAGTGTGCCGGCACTAATGAGCAGAGCAAGTTGCATATTTACCGTATTATTTACTACCTACATTGTCAACTGCACTTACGACTTGATGCTTCACTTGACCGATGAAAGCAGCGATCTTCTTTTTCGTTCAGTTCGTTTAGATTTCGACTCTTCTCTCTACTAGAGAAGTCTGCGGTCTGAGTCTGGTAGGGTTTGAGTCTGCTCTACCGTCTTGGTTTAGTAAGTGCGAGCAAGAATCCATCAGTTTGCTCTTTCTTCTAACTTCATCTTCGAAAACGACTGTTTCTGAGTCCCCACAGACTGTTTTTCTCTTTTTGGAGACTACCTCAAAACTTCCCTTAAACACTACAATGAGAAACTGGCGATTATATTTAATGTACACCTCTTACATAAATATGTATTTACAGAAATTGGTTACATACAATACATTGCGTGACCAAAAAGCTGGCTCTTATCAGGCTCGTCGTATTAACATTGCCTTTCAACATCGTAATGCCGACAGTGTCTTGGGAACGCTGCCCTGTGGCGGTGATCTGGATCAATTGAGCTATCTATAGATAATTTTAAACGGTCCTAAGATAGCTCAAATGTGATAAATATATATTAATAATATGTATAATAGTATAATAATATGCAATAATATAAAATGCATGTGTGTCACATGCATTTTTGAGCTTTATATATATATTTGACCTATTTATTTAAGTATCAATTAGAACGGCAAAAACACACTAATTACATTAATTAATTATTTATATGCAAACACCGAAACTTATAAAACTACATTAAATTGAAATTATAAAATTTAAATAAAAAATGTCACAGTAAAATTATGCATGATAAAATTGTTAATATTATTTTATACATTAGAAAAAAAAAAAATATTAGACCTAATATATTAGACTTAGCTAATAATTTATAAGCTATATATAGACCGTTTAAAACAATCAATAAAATCAATAATAAATATTATTGTATGTATTTCACTTATAAGTATTACGAGGTAAAATAATTAACAAACAAATTATTCAGTTTGAGTTTGGGGTTAGATAGATCCATATCAGTTTTTTATGTTTTAAGTAATAACTTAAGTGTTTGACGTATGTTTGTTGGTTACATTTTCCCGGCTTAACTGCTGAACGAATATTGATGATATTTCGTTATGAGATAGATGGTATTTTGAAGGAAGACATTGCTTACCTTTTATATAGGTACCACGCGTGCGAAGCCGCGGGCAAATGGTATATTATAAATTTAAAAGTGTCTCTTTTTACTCGCTATCTTTGTCTCTGTGTCTTTGCTTTTTGGTTACGTGTTCACGGCTCAACGGATCTTAATGAAATTTGGTAAAGAGATCTTAGGAAAAGACATGCAAAGCCGCTGGTAGAATCTAGTATAATATAAAAATAGTTAATTATATTTTTAAATATATTTACAATGGCCTCAATTCTGTTGGCACCAACCTAACTAATTATAGCTAATATTAGGTTTAGAACTGTCAAATGAAACTTTGGTATTCTGCTGTTACCAACTTATCCTAATTTAATTAAGCTTTCCTTATTTGATTGGATGGTACCAACCGAATAGGTTTTACAAATGCTATGACTAACTCAAATATATTTTAGAAAATTCTAACCAACCGAATTGCCAACAATAATGACGCTGACGAGCGGTTTAGCTTGTGTCTTGCAAGCATCGCATAAACGTCTTGAAATAATTTTACGCATAAATGTGTCCCAATTTCCCGGACGTATCACAACCCTAAAAGTCTCAAATAGCCACATCTTACCTAATGCATACACAAAAATACCAGTTCGTTTATAAATACGAATGATTTCTCAACATGCTTATTGCTTAGCCAAGGCAAGGTTCAAGTGACCGGAGACTGAACCAACAGTCAACGGACATTGAGAAATGTATGTACGTTTAGAATACTTGTGTAATAATAATAAAGGTTCAACCGCGGCTTGTAACACTTACTTAGATAATTACTCAATCAACAAATTAGAGTTTCAGATGTGTTGGCCATTAATTATAATAATAATAATAATAATACCGGACATTTCACACACCACCATCTGGCCCCAAAGTAAGCAGAGCTTGTGTTATGAGTACCACATGACTGCTATACTACTTAAATACTTCTTTTTTGTAAATACATACGTATTATACATGAAACACCCAGACCAGAGACAAATACTTGCAGATCATACAAACATTTGTCCCGCGGCGGGAATCGAACCCACAACCTTATGCGTCTCAGCCGGGCCTTAGCCCACTGAGTTACTTAAGTCCTTCATGGGGAACACGGTGCGCTTCTATTATAATTTTCCTGAAAATGCAACTAAACTACCTATTAAGAAATTTAAAGCTTACATAAAGAAGTATTTTCAAGAAAGCGTATTATAATACAAATTACTATATTATTGTTAAGAATGCATGGCCTCATGTCGCTCTGCCCTCAGACAGTTAACCGACACATTTGAAATGTATTAACTCTCTTGTATTAGTATTTCGTAGTTAAGGTAGTTATAAGATGGATCATGCAAAAACGCGCTAGGACGAGGACGAGTTTCTTGCCGGTTCTTCTCGATCTTGGGTTAGGAAGAATTGGCACCTAAATTCACCTAGTATGTAAGACGTTTCAAAGTGATCCTTGATCCTTGTGATTGTATTGAATAAAGTATCTTTTGACATGACTTGACTTGACTCATTCATATTAATATCAACCCACCCGATGGACGGATGATATTGTATGGGTCGCGAATGCTTGATGGATGGACCCCCACAAAATCATTTGTCCTGGAAGTATAATTTAATATATTGTCTTGGAAACGCTGCTGATGTGATCTGGATCGGTTAAGTTATCAAAAGATCGTTTTAAACGGTCCTTAGCTCAACTGTTTCACATGTGATTTATATTATTGTATGTTATTGCGTACATTTCTTTAATTATTTATATAATCAGCCGGACATTTTACAGATCATCTAGCCCCAAAGTAATCTAAGCTATAACAGTCTCCTAATTCTGCAAAACGATATATCGGGACAATTATCGTGCAAAAACCAACTCTTAGCTACATTGCTTTGACTCGTTTTATATCGATAGAACGGACCGAAATTGCTTTTGATAGTCAATGTCTTAATGCTCCACAACACATACATTACGATAATGTGTATTTGACAATGAAGCAGCTGAAAGTCGACTGAGTTTGAAGAACATTTCAACGACGTTATCGTTCCGATATATCGATACCGATACCGATATATTCTGACAATATGCTAATGAAGGAGATCGAGTATCAATCATTAACGCACTAGTTACACAACTCTTTTGAAACCGTCGCCATTTCAATGTTTTATTGAAAGTATTGGTAAAGCTTGTTGCACCTCGGCCCGCATGGCCACAGCAAAGTAGAACAGCTAGTTTTCAAATACTTTATAAGAAGGCTAGAAGCAACGTGTTATGTTGCCTACTGCTTAGCGGACACTACGGATTATTCCGCGGTGAATATTTACCTGTCTGGCGAATTCTTTTTAGCACGCACTGTTGTTTATTCCGCATTTTCCGCATTTATTTCAGCCAACCGCGGTTATTAACCTCTGTGACATAGTGCTCCAAGACATGGCCGGGACGTGGAAGGTTGCGGGATCGATTCCACTGCATGACAAATGCTTGTGTGATCTGCAAGTATTTGTCTCGGGTCTGATCTCGGGTATTTCTATGTATATAATAATAATATAATACTGGTAGACAATGCACACAACACCATCTAGCCCCAAACTAAGCATAGCTTGTATTATAATATAATACATATTATGTATGTATTTAAGAAAAAAAATATGTGTATAAGAATACGTCATGTTGTACCCATAATGCAAGCTCTGCTTACTTTAGGACCAGATGATGCAATGTGAAATGTTCGAGCAGACCGCGCTTTCTTCTGCCGTGCCACGCGGTTTTTTCCGCCAAATCATCACGATTGAAACTGTGCTAAATTAGCATACCTACCCGCGAAAATTTCCACCAGTGAGTGCGGCTACATCTGATTACAGCATGTTCAACAAAAAGCGCGAATGAAATCGCATTTAAAACTTAACAGATCCACAAGATTAGGCGCGCCAGGCCTTATCGCTACATAAGTGGTAGAGTCAGTTCGTAAAGATCGTAAATAATTAAATAATTCTTAAAATAATCTCGCGTAGAGCGAGAAAATGTATATTATTTATGATTTGTGTGTCGCGGTACCCAGGCAGTTTCCCATAATCGTAATGGATTTTTTACCTATATATATATCTTTATTCACCCTATTATTTGAAAAGTAAACAAGCTATTTCTTTTCCAAGCTGTGGCGTCAATAGAGCCGCTATGTTGCTCTCTTGGCCAATCCTGGATTTATGAGATCAGTGATACTTAAATTTGATTTGTTTGAGTAATATTAGAGTTAGGGGAGACTAAGCTAAGAGGACGGTATAGGTATAGGATATGCCTAGGCCTGAAAGGTATCAAGAGAAAATGTTTTAAGACGTTAATGTTTAATGTTCTATGACCAAGACGTGTTTTTTCAACCGACTTCAAAATAGGAAGAGGTTCTCAATTCGACTGTTTTTTATGTTTGTTACCTCATAACTTCCTCATTTATGAACCGATTTGAAAAACTCTGTGAAAAATTTCATTTGAAAGGATATACTTCCCGATTGGTCCCACATACATTTCATTAATATCGGTTCAGTAGTTAGGTTTTTAATAAAAAATACTGAAAAAAATATGTCATCCACGTGGATGAAACGAAATTTTGATATTTTGCCTTTTTTTAGTCGGTTGTCTTTTTAGTTTTATAAACGTAATTATTTTGCCAAATCTCGGCCTAGGGTTCGTAGGAATTGGCATCTAAATTCACTTAGCCTGTAAGACGACTCAAAGTGATCCTTGTGTATTGAATGAAAATAATCTGAAATTAATTGAATTGCATTGACGCCGTATTCAATCATCTGAAATACCTTAATCTTTTATCCAGAGCGGACGCAGAGCCGTAAGCAGTATCTTTGTCCAGCGGCTCAATACCCGTTTAAAATACCTACAATCCAGTTTATGTGCGTGTTGGTGATGTTGGTGATGGACCTGTGTGTCAATTTATTTCAAGAATAAGAACTTGGGAACGCGGGCAGCGTTCCCAAGTTCCCATGTTCTGGCAGTGATCTGGATCAGTTGAGCTACCTATAGATCGTTTTAAACGGTCCTTAGATAGCTCAACTGTTTGACGTGTATTTTATATAATTTTATATTATTCTGTACATATCTGTAATTATATACTACATATATATATATACCCTGGAATAAGAATAAATGCGTTTATTTTGCTACCACATAAATTGCTACAATAAAAAAACTTAAAAGTAAAATGGCAGCAAAAACGGACACACCTCAGCATGTGTTCTGGCAGTGTGAGGTGTCAGAGCGTTGGTCATCCGTGGTCGCACGGTTATTTCGCACGGTACAAAAAATCTTGCTAGATTTAACTAGGTATTTAGGTATGTCAAAGCGCAAAGTTCATCAGATATCATGGCCGTTCAGATAGGAGTTAAATTTCCATGAGTCCGGTCACGGGTGCCATCGCACGTGGATCGCCGTTTATCTTTGGCCTTCACGCGGCGCGATCACTAATCTCCACTGACTTCCTGCTCCGGCTGTTACCAGTGATCTACGTAATAAAGCTACAGTTTTTCTGAAAAATTTACGTCCAGCTTCAAATAGATTGGGACTTCTAACCCTTCGATTATTGTGTACAGCTTCATGTTTGGAACTTCCAACCCCTTCAATAACAGCATGAATAATAGCTTGCTCAAGCTTGAAACCTATAGCTTTGTTTATAAACAAACGCATCTCATATTGAATACTGCATAAACATTGCTTATGATTTGCCCTGTCACTATTTGACCGAGCGAAGCGAGTGTCTCCGTTTCAGCTTAGGCGAAAATGCTTTCGTATGTCCGGGGTCTGTCCGGATATTTTCCTCTACAGGTAGCATTTCTTAACCAATTCTTGTGAAATTTTGTAAGCAGGTTGCAGCAGGAAAAAGTCTAAAAACAACACTTTTCTATACTCCCATACAATCGATTCGTAATAATACTTAAAAGTCAATTTGAACTTTAATACCATACCATAAAGTGTTAGTGGAGAGGTTCCGGGAAGGCAAAACAATTGAGTGACGTTAGTATCGTATTAATATTAATGTCAATATTTGTCAATATTTATATGATGGTAACATTACTCAAAAACAAATTGTTTATGGTAAAATGTAAATTGTCTGTGGTAAAATGTCACTTGAAATGTAAACGTCTCTTTGCTGTGCATCTATAATATTACTAAACAAAGTCGCTTCCCGCTGCCTGTCTGTCCCTATGTATGCTTAGATCTTCAAAACTACACAACGGATTTTGATGCGGTTTTTTTTAATAGAGAGAGTGATTCAAGAGGAAGGTTTACATGTATAATACATGTATAATATAGAAGAGAAACACTGATAATTTTAGAGGTTAGCGTATATGGGTTCAACGTATTAGAACTACTGAGCTACAGCAACGCGTGGCTGGGTCAGCTAGTAATTACATACAAGTATCACACCTTGATTACTGTCGGTTTTTTTTGTTAGTTATAATGTCAATCTGTTATTGGCCGTCGGTTATAAACTTAAGTTTTGTGTATATTATTGTAAGAGCCGTGGATTTTTTACAAAGAATAAATTAAAAATTAAAAATTTAAATCGGTTTGCAGAGCTCGATACTCACTACCTTGGATCTCTCGTTGCTTAGATATTTGAGGATATTGAATAATTATATTGAAAAATTTGAGTGTATTGAAGTTTAAACTGAAAAGGTTTTGAAATGTAAACTGCTGCTTATTCAACTTTCACCACAACTATGTCGTTTATGAGTAAAATAATGCTACAGTTATTTTCATGGCACAGAATTTGAAGTGTTCCGTTAGAATAGTTCTGTAGTGAACCTACTACTTATGCGAGATGATAGGTATGTCGCTTCATTAAATATGATGACAGCTCAAATATTCATTAATTGGTAGTATCTGTTACTTCAATCAAGCATGATATGCAAGGTATCATCAAATCTTGCAGATCAGGGATGTAAAAGACATCTGGCGCTTGCTCTATTTAAAAAAAAATCTAAACCAATGTATGCGATGGAAATGTATAATATTGAGATAAATGTGGGGAATGACCTAAATGGATATAATAATAATAAAAATAAGTTAATTTATTTTGAACGTAATACAAGGTACATAATACAGAAGTGAACACTGAAAAATGCAAAAGTATGACCCTGTGACGCAGTTTCCAGTGCTCAACCTAAGGACAGGAGGTCAGATAGTCCAAAAAATAAACAATACAAAACTAGGTAAACTAAAAATTAAAAAAAAAAACAAACAGGTGTGTGTGAAAAATAAGGAAAACACAGGTAAATACATTTTAAATTAAACTAAAACTTAAGTATCTATATATCCTTCACAATATATATATCCGGTAAAAAAAACTGTATTACTTTGGTACTTCGGTACGTGGTACTTTAGTACCTTGGTATGCCAAAGTACCAAAAAGCGAAAAATAAAAACTGTTTTAGCCGACATCAAAATAAGAACGAGGTTCTCAATTGGTTGAGTTTGGTCTCAATTAGCGAGTGGATCGCTTTAAAAACTGAAAAGAAAACCTACGACATTGAATATTTATAAAAATATACAACCAAATTGAGAACCTCCTTCTTATTTTGATGTCGGTTAAAAAAGTTTTTTTACGCTTTTTGGTACTTTGGCATACCAAGGTACCAAAGTAATCAAGTTTTTTTTACTCATATTTAGAGTCGTAAAACATTGCATTTAATATCTTGTATCATAGACATAAATGTCACCCCAGTACTCTACTTTTAGCAAACAGACTCTCACAGAGGTATTGAGTCCGCTGTTTTGCAATCTTGCAAAACCTGACCAAGCGTTCACCACTTGAGAGCGTCAGAAACTCTTAGAAAAACAAGCAGTAAATTACATAGAGCTTAATAGTAGTGACCACACATGGTTGTTTATACAACTAATAGCACGCTACATTTGCTTAAGTTAAGATCAGAGCGCGCCGAAACACATGGTACAGTAACGGCTCAGAGGTACGTGATCAAAACAAAAGACTTTCTCGGAAACTGACCTCTGGATTTGAGCCCATTTGTCTTCCAAATGATCATACGATCTGTCAACTTTACGACTTGTGACAAAATATCGGGTTTCCAAATCTTGCCGCATTCCTCGAGAGAAGTACCTACAGTTATTGGCTGCTGTTGTGGCACATCGAGTATAAAAATTCGTAATGATTTTGGTTTTATAGATTCTGCAACATAGAATAGAATGGAATAAACTTTATTGTTTCACTGTGCAGCTTCGCCTGCATTGAAGATTTTTCCCGGGACAAACTAATTTTTCCGGGATAAAAAGTAGCCTATGTCACCCGGGGATAGTGTAGCTTTCCAATGGTAAATATTTATTCAAATCAGTCCAATAGTTTCGGAGCCTATTCAATACAAACAAACAATCTATCAAAGGTGGGAGGTGGGTGGTTGGAGGTGGGTGGTGGGATGTTGTATAATCCTGTACTGGCTTACAACGCTTTTAGGATTTTCGCCTAAAATATCCAAAAACTCACCTCAAAATGTCCAAACATTTAGCTCTATGGGTAAATATACAAAGAGTATATCTACTAGTAAGTGGGTACATTATCCACAGGTCTAGGCTCCTTGGCCGAGGTAATCGGTACCGGATGAGGCATCGGGATCATCGTCAGGTTTTAACCCTATTTTTATCCAAGGTTTCAATTCAAAAGGTTCCAAGGTTTTCATCCAAGGTTTGAGAAAAACCACTCATAGGTGTAATAATTGTATCAGATTTTTTATAATTATATTATTAGCTGACCCGTTCGCAACTTCGTCCGCGCGTTTTAATAAGAAGAAAAGGTATCTAATATTAAATCTAAACCATTCTCGAATTCACTTGAACACACACAGAAAATGTCATTGAGGAGTTTAATTACAAACACACGCACAGAAGATTATATATGTATATCTATATATTTATACTTTATAATATAAAAGAAAGTTGTGTTAGTTACACCACTTATAACTCAAGAACCGCTGGACCGATTTGGGTGAAACATAAAATGAATATAGTTAGTACCATATTAATATTACAAATCTTTTATGTTTTTAATATATAGATTGACTCCCACCTCCCTTGATTTAGCCATCATCGCACGAAAACACAAGTATCTCACAAGTAATACATATACAAATACATATATTATATTAAATTAGGTGGTTTAGTGCGATTGCCAAGTCAATCTATTTAAAACATAAAATAATTTTAATATTGATATGGTGACTATAAGATGTTAGGTTACCTAATTACGTAATAACTTAAGACATAAGGTCCCTTAAGTAGGGATTGAATAAATTAACCGACTTGGTATTACATGGATCTCACATCTTTTTACGGTAGAAGAACTGAGCTGTGAGACATGTTTTTTTTTACATGTTATGTTTTTTATGGCATATATCTTGTCCGCAGGGTGCCACAACAACAACCGAAACCTGTACACACTGGACATGATATTTCTGTTAATGACTGACAATTTTTCACCACTTACTTCCAGTAAATGATCAGAAATTATACACCAGAACCGCAGACTGATTCCGTGAGGCGGATTCAAAGTCACTTCAGAATAACCACAGATTATCAAGCAAGTTTTGCTAATATTAACATGTAAGTAGTAATTACAATCCCGAATGTTGAATATTTCATCGAAATGTTACTGACGATAGATATAAATAATAAATATGGGGAATAAATGGGGATTGTTGTCCAATATTGGACAACAATCCCCACAACACCAACTAGCCCCAAACTACCCATAGCTTGTGCTATGTGATATGGAAGCCATGGCGATTATGGATCTTTTGATAAGTACAATGTCTTTCAGTTTATATTGGCAATCAGCATAAATTCAATCATTAGTTTGATTGTAACTGGAACTATTTTTGACAAGATGAATTACTCTTACTTATGTTCGTTTTCTATCTCAGACCAAATAAATATAAAGACAGGAGTTCCGCGAACAACCAAAGTGAAGCATCAAAACCGTGCTCTTCTAAATAAATACATGTACCCACGCACAATCCTTGAATAGATAACCTCAGGCCTTAAAGTAAGTAAAGTATAAGTAAAGCCTCAAAACCGTGTTCCTCTTCAATAATACAAGCACCCAGGTCCACACATACACCAAAACCATGCTTTTTGCTCTTAGTACATGCATACATACTTATGTTAATAAGTATTATGTGGTACATGTCATGTCGTCGTTTAGTAAACATAGCACAAATTTTAAATATTAATCGTAACTTTGTAGGTTATTTTGTACACGAAACGTCATCCAACGCACTTAAACTAAAACGCGAGGGTTTTGTATGACGTTTACTGGACGACGAGGTGACATTTACAAGGAGCATGATTTGGGTGTATGTGTGGGCGTGGGTGCGTGTATATATGAAGAGGAACACGGTTTTGAGGATTTACTCAAATCAAGTCAAAAGTTATTCAATACAATTACAAGGATCACTTTGAAACGTATTACCTCACCTAGTACGGTGAATTTAGGTGCTAATTCACCCTAACCCAAGCCCGAGGAGAACTGGCAAAAAACTCATCCCGGTACTAGCGCTTTTTTGCCATGATCCATCTTATAACTACCTTAACTACGAAAAACGAATACCTACAAGAGAGTTTATACATTTCAAGTGTGTCGGTTGACTGAGGGCAGAGAGACATGAGGCCATGCATTGTTATCAATAATATTGTCTATATTATAATATAATATTATATATTAGAATATAATATGGTATATATTATAATACGCTTTCTTCAAAAGATTACCCTACTACCTTGGCTGATCGTGGCGCTTAGTTTTTATATTTATTAGGTCTGAGGTTTGTATTCATCTGACAGCATGTCTGACAATCAACATCAACCTTCCGTAATACCAATTCATCAATAGTAACTGATAGGTATAAGTATCCTATCCATATTTCGATAGTATCAGAATTCCATAATCGCCTAGCAGATGACTGATACTGACTGAAAAAATATATATTCTTTTTTAGATACTTATTTGTATTTTATAGCACCCAGACAGAACAAACATCTATGATCATCTCACAAATGGTTGTCCTGGAAGCGAATAGAACCCACACAACCTACAGCGTAGAAGACAGAACTACCAACTGAGCTATGAAGCCAGTCAATAATAAATTAAGAATTACTCTACGAAATAATTAGTCACACGATAAGAAGAAGTAGATTCATACTTAACTATTCAAGTAAAGCCGCTGGCTTAGGAGTGAAAACATAACAAACAGACAGAGTTACTTTCGCATTTATAATATTTGTAGAGATTATTGACGACCTCTGTGGCGCAATGGGCTAAGGTCCGGCTGAGACGCAGAAGGTTGCTAGTTCGATTCCCACAAATGCGGGACAAATGTTTGTATGATCAGCAAGTATTTGTCTCAGGTCTGGGTTTTTCTATGTATAAAAATACGTATTCATAAAAAAAAAGTATATCGGTCGTGTGGTACCCATAACACAGCTCTGCTTACTTTGGGGTTAGATGATGCTGTGTAAAATGTCCGGGATTATTTATTTATTTACCGTGATTAAATTTGGAACCGTAAAACGTATTAGTAGTCCATAAAAAGTTATTAAATAAAAATGTGGGTAGTCAAATATTTATTTTACTTCCCTATCGTGTGGCATAATATGAATAGGTCTTTGAAAGATATTACTAGGATTCTTACACAGTTTCTCGACAAAGATATTTGTTTGAATATGAAGCCTTAAAGTCGTAATCTCTAGTAAAGTCCAATATACCTACTTAAGTGTATATATATATATATATATATATATATATATATATATATATATATATATATATATACTTAAACAATTCTTAAACATTGGACGTTTAAGTATTGTGTAAATGTATGTATATATATATATATACATTTAACTAGGTATTTTTTATTTATGTTTAAGTATATTTTTGTAGGTTTATATTTAGAAATCACAATATTTGTTTAATGTAAGCCGGCACGGCTCTATTCTAATTAATACATTCCTTTCCATGCAAAGGTTGCCAGGAAGAGGTCGCTCACAAGCGATATGGCCTCCCATTATACTACTTAAATATTCTTAGCATGTTTAAATTGTTATTTTGTATTTTTATTTTATAAGGTGTACAATAAAGTTATATTCTATTCTATTCTATATAGATTTTACTAGGTGTAACCGGAAACGTGAAAAGTTTTCAAAATTGTAACTTAAAAAACTGAAATTACAAGAAAAAAAACCGGCCAAGTGTGAGTCGGACTCGCGCTCCGAGGGTTCCGTACAAACCTACAGGTATATAAGTAAAATTTCACCCATCACGACCCATCATCACAATCGAGTCATAGTTGGATGATGTAACAAAAAATTTACAGTATTCGCAATTTATCCTTTATCTGTGCCATAAGACGTTGCTTTGTACCAAATTTCAAGATTCCGAATTCACGGGAAGTACCCTGTAGGTTTTGATTCCCTTGAGAGTTGCGAGTTTGAATATATGCGACTTAAATTGCTGTTTCTCTTGATTGCGTTGACATAGAAGTTTGATTTTGTTACAGCTTAAAGGTACTATAGACCTGAGTATTTTATATGAATTTCAATTTAATACCTCTACGCGTTCATGAGAAAAGAGGAAGTAAGTTTAAAATTATTAAATATATTTTTATTATATGATGTAACTAAAAATGTACGGTTATCGCAATTTATCCTTTATTTGTGCTATAAGACGTTGCTTTGTACCAAATTTCAAGATTCTGAGTTCACGGGAAGTAACCTGTAACCTGTAGGTTTTGATTCCCTTGCGAGTGTCGAAAATTTGCGGCATAAAGGGCTGTATCTTTTGATTGCGTTGGCTTAGAAGTTTGATTTTTTCACAGCTTTAAGGGACAGTGGACCTGAGTATTTGATATAAATTTCAGCTTGATACCTCCACGCGTCTGTCTGTCAAAAAGTGTCTTGACAGACAGACGGACAGACGGACGGACAACAAAGTGATCCTATAAGGGTTCCGTTTTTTCCTTTCGAGGTACGGAACCCTAATGATCACAGTTAGTAAGGCTTTCATCTTCTTCCTATCGTGTCACTAGTTATTTCTAACCAGTGTGGTGAAAGGATTAAAGTGCGCCTCAGAGCCTCCTTTCGTGCAGTTAGGTAAGCCTTAATGTAAGCTCTCGACCTTGCCGACAGGACCCGCAGGAATCAACAAAGCCATCTTTAAATATTGTGATTCGATAGATATATTTTTGATAAAACTCAATAAGTTCCGGAAGTTAACTTAAGTGAGAACTTGCCGAATACTATGTCATAACTTAACGTGTAGAGTAGACCTTCAATAGGTCGCAGTCATATTTTTTTAAGTTTCTGGTTCACTGTATCACTTGTTTATTTCTAGTTAAAATAGCTCACATGTACGTAAGTTTCCCCCTACCCACTTTAGTTAAGTTAAATTAAGTAGGTCCACTACTTTCATCTAGTTTCATTAAGTTATTGTCTCTTATATAAGTATAATTTATAATTTATTTTTTATAATAAGTATAATTTTACTTCTGCATGCAGTTTACCTGTAATTGGTTGCAATTAGCATTAAGTATTATAATGTTTTTTAAGCTTTTAAGGTTGTAGCAACCGTTGGTATACCAAATAAATAAATAAAGACGAATTAGTACATGCAGTGTCGGTTCGTTTGCAGGTGCATTACGGTTTTAAGGTAAGGTTTTATTAGATTATACCAGTACCAGTGTGATATGCAAACCTAAGGGTTTTAAGTATTCTAGTAAGCTAGATGGTGTTTAATTTGTAACATGACCACTGGTCCTTCTTAAGCTTACTGGCATCAGAAGCTACTGTGAGTTTTGTAATTTTTTTCGAATAATATTTAATTACTTGCTTCTGCCCGCGGCTTCGCATGTATATATATAAAAAGAAGCCTATGTCCGTTCCTAAGATACAATCTATATCCATACCAAATTTGATTAATGCTAAAAATGCTACCATACTTCATAGGATCACTGGCCAGGTCAATCTGAAGATTTTCAAAAAAAAAATCTCTATATATAAATATGTGAAGCAAAAACATTGTACCCCTTTCACGAAAATTGCGCGGACGGAGGAGTATGAAATTTCGCACACCTAAAGATTACAAGCTGGTGCCCGCGACTTCGTCTGCGCAGGATTAGTACTTCGTGTAATACTAACGGTTTTTGCAGCGAACGCCAGAATAGCTCGCAGATGGCAGATTTTTTTCCTGCTTACTTGAAACTTATCGTTTTATTTTGGACAATTCACACAATATCTTTATAAATTATAGCCTGTGTGTTATTCTGATGTATTATATTATTATAAAGTTTCATACAAATTAATTCAGTAGTTTTGCGTGAAAGAGTAACAAACATACGTACAAACTTTCGCGTTTATAATATTAATAAGAATATGATAAGATATAGAGGAGTGCAGAATGCTATTTTTTTTAATGTAAATTAATTATGGTCGAATTTCGACCAGTGGACGACCACTAGTTCATCTAAATTGGTCCAGCCGTTTCGGAGTCTATAGGGAACATACATACACACATCGCCTTAGGATAGATATGACCTTTCAGGCGGACTATTAAGCGATGGACGAGACGCGACGCAACACTAACTGCAAATATTAGCGATCTGACCACAACATACTTAATCAGCATATAAACATACTTTAGCGACAGTACTGTAAGCAACTTACTGTAAATATTAATCTCTATACAGTTATATCCTACTCTTTGTTTGAACCTACTTTTTTAGTACTATTCTGTCTTGCAACGGTCGACATGGTCATTGTACGGCTATTATTTCACTAGATTCGTAAAATTTGTTAAGGTAATTGTTCTGGTGTCTATAGCATGACAGAAATAAGCAGTTCCAGAACATGGCTTCCGTATACGTAGGTATATTTTGAATCAATATAGAAGTTTCATTCGTTCGCAAAACCGATTCAGCTTCAGTTTCAGTTTAATTTGGTATCTGTTTAGTGTTACAAAATGCAATAACCAATATACCTAGAGAGGAAAAGAAAGCTGCTCAGATTCACTCAGGACTAACATTTGTGTGACGAACATAGATGTTTGCTCTATGTCTGAGTGTTTTAAGCTGATCTCTGTGACGCAGTGGGCCAAGACCCGGCTGAGACCCAAAAGGTTGCGGGTTCGATTCCTGCAACCTTCGCAAACAGTTAATGTTTATATGATCTGCAAGTATTTGTCTCTGATTTGGGTGTTTCTATGTATAATATGAATGTATTTATAAAAAAATGTATATAAGGAGTATATCAGTAATGTTACGGGTAATAAGTTACGGGTTATGGGCATAACACAAGCTCCACTTACTTTGGGCCCAAAATGATGCTGTTCTTATGTCCAGCATTATTATTATTATAAAGTAACCTACTTTATAATAATAATAATGCTGGACATAAGTATTCTATCAGCCATCTCGTCACCATATTATAGTTTGGGGCTATATAGTGTGCCTTTTCCAACAATATTTCTTTATTAATATCTACTAATGAAATGCACTTGTTTATTCCTTCCACTAGTTAGAAATAAGTGACACGATATAAATAAGACTAGGGAAAGGATAGATACATTGAATCTCGATGTATCTTTTTTAATTATGACGAATGTGTTTAAGATATATTATGAGAGTAACAAAGGCTTCAGGGTCGACGCACCGCGTGGGAGAAGACATAAGACAAGACAATAAGTTAGACATAAGTACTCAGTGAATGTGTGCCAAATATACGTGGGCAGGCGTACCGACTGTAGGATGGAATAATTAGGCATGTAATTACATACCACTTGCGTAAACAAACAGGAATGGATTTAATACCCATTTTATGTAAGGATTAGGTATATAATAATTACGTTTTAAAAACGAAAAAAATGCGTGAGTGTCGTGGAACACTTGGTTGGAACGAAGCTCCTATCGTAGTATTATTATTGATAAACGTATTATATTATTGATTAGCAAATACAAATGAATGAATAATTAATATAATTAATTTGTAATTAATATGATTATTTTGTGATTAAGTTTCGTAATTCATATACTAGTAGGTAAGTATATGAGTTACGAAATTAATTCACAAAATAATTAGGTATATTAATTACGTAATATATTAACTATTTTGTCTAGGAATATTTTATCAGAGATATTTTGTGTAAAGTGTATCAATACTAAAGAAAGAGCCGTGACGGAAATTCGTGACGGAAAAATATTACACTTTTTTCGCCTATCCTCCAACCGCCAAGTCCGTACCGTGCGATAAGGAACTTCGGTCGAAAATATAACCAACTTCATTGAATGAACCTATAAAAATACAGCCGAATTGAGAACCTTCTGCACTTCTTGTAGTCCGTTCACACCACAGGATAGTCACAAGAAACCAAAATATCGAAATTTTGTTTACTTGGATGACATATTTTTGCCAGCTGTTTTGATTAAAAAAACAAACTACTCAACCGATGTTGATGAAATATCTATGGCACCAATTGGGAAGTATATCCTTTCACATGAAAAAAGAATGGTACATAAATGACGGAGTTATGAGGTAATAATAAAAATAAAAAATTAAAACAACCTACAGAGATCTTTCTCCTTTTTTAAGTTTTAAGCTGCAATCTGTTAATATTTTGGTAACTCGTTAAGATACCCACGGTACAGATATACTCTAGTGTGGGTATCATTGTTAACTGGTACTAACTAGATGATTTTTTTACAAAAATAAATTTTATTTTATGTTTTTTTTCTTTTACCATCCGCTGTACTCCATAACGATCAGTTGAGGATCATCAAAAATGGCTCAGCAACAGCATCTGACTGTAAAATCGGGTTGGTGCGAGTAATTTTCGCTAATTTATATAACGAAGTGTTTGATAATTCAGTAAGGATTTCTACATGGAACTGATCCCAGATGAGTGCTGCTTGGAGACTGATGATGGAGACGACTGCGATAGTCTTCAAATTATAGAGGATTTAGTCCCCCTGCTGACTAACAGAAGAGCTAGCAATAGAGAAGGAAAACTTGAAATAAGCTCGGTGCCAGCCGTTATGCACTTGCAAACGAACCGACACCGCATGTACTGATTCGTCTTTCCTTCGGGTCCTGTCGGCAAGGTCGAGGGCTTACATTAAGGCTTGCCTAAGTGCATGAAAAGAGCCATTTTTTTCATTATCAAAACAAATATTGGTGGACAATGCACACAAAACCATCCAGCCTCAAACCAGATGACTGATAGAATACTTATATATTTTTAAATACATACTATAATACATTATGATACTATAACACCCAGACACAGAACAAACACCTATGCTCATCATATAAATGTTTATCCTGTGAAGGAATCGAACCCTCAACCTACAGCGCAGAAGGCAGAGCCAGTCTATATAAGTATTTAAGTACTACCATTTCCTAGTTGTAAATATGACTCGATTCTGAGTGTTTTTCTATGCATAATAAATAATTATTTACAAACAAAACGTATATCAGTCAAAACACAAGCTCTGTTTACTTTGGGGCTAGATGATGTTATGTCAAAACTGCAGCATTATATAGCAATTGATAAACTTTATCCTGTTAACCTTTTACGTAGTTACCTGCCCCCAACAAAGTTAATTTGCTTGGTAATGCTAACCCTCTCTATAAATACATGTACATCTTTACTCTGGTATAGATTTAAAAACCACAGAATTAAGTCTCGCTACTAATTTATATAAATAATTAGCTCCTGCTCGAACTTGTGGTACTTACACAAAAAGTAGATACCTAGACTACTGATATGGAGACTAGAATGCTGTTCCAAGTCACAAACTTCAACTATGACGATGACGACCACTGTGTTGGAGTGGGCCAAAGTCCGTCTGAGATCTAGAAGGTTGCGGGTTCGATTCGCGCCGCGGGACAAACGTTTGTATGATCAGCAAGTATTAGTCCGGGTCTGGGTTTTTCTATCTATAATATGTATGAATTTAAAAAAAAGTATATAGAAATAGAAATAGAAAAGTTTTTATTTGCAACAACACAGACAAAAATACAATAAAAATATAATATACAAAATGAATGGTTGCCGCAAAATGGACCCTAACTCAGCATATGCGGATTGCAGTGTCAACAACCCGCGCTGGTCTTCCGTTAGGACCAATTCTGTTTAGCGGACATGAAACGATAATTACATTATAAATAAACAAAAAATAAATAGACAAAAGTTACAAAACAGAAAATAAAATAAACACAAAAAGAAATACATGAATAAACATATATGGACCATTATACACAGCCATCTAGCCCCAAACCAGGCAAAACAGTCACAGAATTAGTACTTTGGGAACCAGAAGTACCAGAAGTGTTTAAATATAAATAGTAATAACAGTCGTGTGGTACCCGTTTCAGCTTAGGCGAAAATGCTTTCGTATGTTTGTCAGGACGGCGTCTGTCCGGAGTTCTCTACAGGTCACATTTCTAAACCGATTCTCCTGAAATTTTGTGTGCAGGTTCTATAACTATATAGTTTTTTTGTCGTTTTTGTTGTTTTTTTGTTATTCAAATGGCGGAGATATGGGCGTTGAAAACGTAAAAAAAGTTATAAATATATCACTCATTTCGAAAAATGATCGCGAGGTCTACAGCTCACAGAGCCATTAGAATCATACTGCGAAACTATATTATATTATAAACTAGCTGACCCGGCCACGCGTTGCTGTAGCTCAGTAGTTCTAATACGTTGAACCCATATACGCCAACCTCTAAAATTATCAGTGTTTCTCTACTATATTATGTATGTATTATACATATAAACCTTCCTCTTGAATCACTCAATCTATTTAAAAAACTGCATCAAAATCCGTTGCGTAGTTTTAAAGATCTAAGCATACATAGGAACAGACAGACAGCGGGAAGCGACTTTGTTTTATACTATGTAATGATAGGATATAATAATCAACGGCCTTGCAACTTACCATTGACCATATATAAATACCGTTCACGATAATAATTGTAATGTTTTGAATGGACACAATAGATAGTGTGAAAAACATAGCCTTGATTTGAATACAAATGTCAATGAATTTGTTATCCACATTTCGATAAAAAATACGTCGTTTAGTATTTTTTTAAATAAAAATATTTAGATTCAGTGTCTACTTACATGTGTGGTAAACTCTGTGGCGCAGTGGGCGAAAGTCCGGCTGAGACGCCGAAGGTTGCGGGTTGATTCCTGCCAAACAACAAATGTTTGAACGATTTGCAAGTATTTAGAATAGAATAGAATTGAATAGAACATATTTATTTGTCTCGGGTCTGGTATGTATTTACAAAAAAAAGTATATATCAGTCATGTGGTACCCATAACACAAGCTCTGCTTACTTTGGGGCCAGATGATGCTGTGAAATGTCCGGCATTATTTGTTATTTATATTCATGTTTTTTGTCTGCTCAAATACGCCTTTTTTTAGTGTTCCATTGCATAATTTTATTTTACCGACTACATTGAATGAAATTTGAGCCCATAAAAATACAACCGAATTGAAATTCCCCTCCATTTTTTGAAGTCGGTTAAAATCAAAGTCACAAGAAAGCAAAATATGAAATTACGTTTACTTGGATGACATATTTTTTCAGTTTTTATACTAGCTGGTCCCCGCGACTTCATCTGCGCGTAATTCTAACGGTTTTTGCAGCGCACGCCAGAATAGCTCGCAGATGGCAATTTTTTTTCCAGCTTACATGATACTTATCGTTATAAAGGGTCTTCCAATAGGCACGTCCGAACTTTGACAGTTGGTAGCGGCCATCTTGTTGAAGCTACATGTGTCAAATTGGTTGTAATTTATTCATTCTGTTTTGCCAAATCATCATGGATAGCTATAGCATTCAACAACACGTGCAAATGATAAAATTGTTTAATCAAAATGAGTGTTCTGTTCGGGCAACATACCGCGCGCTTCGCCCATTTTGCGGTCGCCATAATCGTCCTACCGAGAGGACTATTCGTCGTGTGGTGGATAAATTTGAGTCCACTGGTTCGGTAAATGATCGACCAACACCCGTACGTCAACGAAACGCAAGGTCTGCCGAAAACATCGCCGCTGTCCGTGAGAGTGTGCAGGAGAATCCGAGGCAGTCGATTTCGCGTCGCTCACAAGAACTCGGCCTTTCACAGACCACAACTTGGCGAATTTTGCGTCGTGACTTGGGCCTGCACCCGTATAAAATTCAACTCACCCTGGAATTGAAGGTAAACGACCATAGAGAACGACGTGTGTTCGCTGAATGGGCACTGGAGCTGATTTATGCGCAAAAGTCATGGAAAATTGGATATCTCGCATGCGCTCCACTCAGAGAAGCCGTGGCGGACATTTGAAGGATGTCATATTCCACACATAATGGCATCACTACATCTTTCAAATAAATAAATAATCTCGATAATATATCGCACACACTTTGTTTTATTTAAATTTAAAGATAGGACACGCTTAATAAAAGACCCTATATTTTAGACAATTCACACAATGGTGGCAATTCGGTTGGTTCATTTCTAAAATTAGGAATTGTCTAATATACATTTTAGTTAGTCAAAGCATTTGTAAAACCTATTCGGTTGGTACAATCTAACTAAATTAGGAACGTTTAATTAAATTAGATAAAATTAAGTTAGGATACGTTGGTAACAGCAGAATACCATAGTTTCATTTGACAGTTCTTATCCTAATTTTACCTAAATTTAGTTAGGTTGGTGCCAACAGAAGAGACCAATATCTTTGTAAATTATAGCCTATGTGTTATTCTGATAAGTATAAGATATATTATTGTAAATTAAAATGTATTCATTAAAATCCATTCTGTAGTTTTTGCGTGAAAGAGTAACAAACATACATACAAACTTTCGAGTTTGAAAGAAAGAAAAGAAAGAAAGAAAATATATTTATTTGTAACAACATACACATAAAAAAAAACAATATGGTACACTCAAAATAAATACAAAGTGAAACAGAAAAAATAAAAACAAAAAACAAAAAAGTAAAAACAAAAAACGCTTTAAAAAGTTAATCTCTAAAACAAAGTAAAACAGAAAAGACAACTTAGGTAAACTAAACTAAACTAAAGATTGAGTGTCTCACAATCGTCCAAGTGTGCTGTTACAAATTGGTGTCCGACTCAGCATTATATTGCGTGATACAGTCGAAACTATAAAACGCAACGCTGATCTTCCGTCGGAACCAGGAGGGTGAGCCACGGGTAAATATACAATAATAAGGAACTATACGAAAAACAGATAGATATAATAATACAAATAATAATGATAATGGGACATCACTAGTTTATAATATTAGTAAGGATAGTAAGGATAAAAACCAAAGCACTGAACCGATTTTGAAGTAATTTCTGAAAAAAGAGTTTCTCAAATCGGTTCATAAATGACGGATTTCTGAGGTAACAAACATTAAAAAAACCGAAGTCAAAACTCCCCTCTTTTTTAAAGTCTGTTGTTAAAAAAAATGAAATGTCACCATGCAAAAAATGTATCAAATGACAAATCGGGTATGGTCTTATGAGACGGTAGCTGAGCTGAGCTTAAAATGACGAGTCAAAATCTAAGCGGAAAGATCCTACATCCTACAACTAAGTTCCCTGTTAGTTCCCCTGCAGGAAGTACGAATAACGTTTGAACTCACGAGGGGAGACCGGCTGGGAACCACAATGTAGGTCAAAGGGGTTAAAAGGACCAATTTGATGTCATTTGAAACAAGAAAGGGTATACCTATTACCAGTGTATAATTTTGAAGGTCGAAGAATCGACGAAGGTGGAGCGGAGCGTTTTATTTAAAAAATATTTGTTATATAAAACAGGACAATACGTGCCATTTATAAAATGAAACCGCGAGAGTCTTTGAGTGAAATATTCAAATAAATTAATGTTCTCACAATTGCTTCACAATATATAATGCAAATTTGCTATACACACATAAAAAAATAATAGATGGGTTTCAGCAAAATAGTGACCTTCATAGAATCAATACTAGGAATAGACACAAATTATACATCCCTAGGTTTCGAAAAAGTAAATAACTCCTTTATGGGGAGCACGATGCGCTTCTATAATAAGCTTCCTGAAAATGCAACTGAACTACGTATTAAGAAACTTAAAGCTTTCATTAAAGGAAGTATATTCAAGAAAGCGTATTATAATATAAATGACTATATTATTGATAAGAATGTATGGCCTCATGTTGCTCTGCTCTCAGACAGTTAACCGACACATTTGAAATGTATAATCTCTCTTGTGTTAGTTTTGCATAGTTAAGGTAGTTATAAGATGCAAAACAGCGCTAGGACCAGGACGAGTTTCTTGCCGTTTCATCTCAGCCTAGGGTTAGGAGGAAATTTCACCTAAATTCACCTAAAATGTAAGACGTTTCAAAGTGATCCTTGTGATTGTATTGAATAAAGTATCTTTTGACTTGACTTGACTTGTGTGTCTGTGCTTTCGTAGCTCCAAAACGAAGGAGTCGACTTTGTTTAAAATGTAACTTAATCGAATGTGTTCTTAGATAGGATTCAAGAAAAATAGTTGTAGGTTGTGACCAAATTCCACGTGTCTGATAGATTTTAAATGTAGTATCATGTAACTTCAGCGATATTTCAAGAACGTAATAACTTTGACCTGATGCTGCATCATCTGGAATCTACGGGATATCCATCTCCTCACCACCTAACAGCTGAGGTATCGTGTTTGGGCTCGTTGGAATGGTTTCAATAAATAGTCTATTGATAGATGCTTCTTTGTTTCTCGAGTTTCATTAATTTAAATTTTTACTTGTTTCGTATGACTCTCGTAGCCACTTTTTACTGTCCTGTATTTAGGCCTCATACTTAAAGATTACCCTAAAATGCCTGAACAAAAATAAATGCGTAAGTGTATTGGAACACTCGTTTGGAACGTAGTTTCTATCGTAGTATATTATTATTGATAATCGTGTTATATTATTGATTAACAAATATAAATGAATGAATTACTAGCGTCTTAAAGCAATTAAATGAAACGCAGAAATAACAAATGAATTGAAGGAATGGTAGGAAATTTCGTAATTAATATATATTTTCGAGTCGTGAAAATAAACATTTTATTGTACATCATTCAATTTATTTAATTCATTCATTCAGTCATGCATCTAATCAATTCATTCGTGTCACCCTATTGATAACCGTCTACACTAAAGAAAGGGTGGTGACGGAAATTCATGACGGAAAAATCTTACAAATTTTTTCGCCTTGCCACCATCCGCCAAGTCCGTTCCGTGCGATAAGGAACTTCGTTCCAATAGCTTTAACTGCAGTATTGGGTCATAGGATGAAAACCGCAGAACGGAACCTTTATTTCTTTTTTCTGTGGTTAAAATATTATGAATGGGAAAAACATTTGTACTACAGAGTTCACTGCCCTATACTTGCTACTTGGCACGACATCCAGCTAATGGTCCTTGTTCTTGGATGCTTGCCAGACTGTTTGGCATACAACTTACAGGTCAGAGTAGTAAAACTAGGACTCTCTAGACAAGTTGCTTATGAACCGTGCAAGAAACTGATTAGTTATAATCTCAACCATACTTTGACTCTAGATGGAAACACACAGAGGTGTCAATCATAAGATTATGTATTTTATGTCATGAACACAAGTAATAACATCGGGTGGCAATGATCATAATGTCAACCCAGCTCTCTGATCTGCTCTTACAAGCCAGGACAGCAAACAACCCTGATGGATACGAACTACTGATGGTAAGTGGTCATCGTAACCTATGACGCTTGCAATACCAGGAGGTATCACGCGCATTTTCGGCGCTAGACTAGTTCTTTTGTTTATTTGCCCAGTAATTTCTCTGATTTGGACGAATGATGTCAAAAATGAAAAACGTCCAAAACCAATGTCCATAAGTAAAAATGTGCATTCTGGCGTTTTGGTGGCCGCTGCTGCGGCACGCTCGCTTTGCTCGCTCGCCTTGCGCGTTGTTTTATATACTCTAACATAACCTAAATAACTGGTTTCGATCTCATGAATTCGCTGAAGAAAGCGTTGGTAAGTTAAAATATCAAAGGCTTCTAATTCCGAATGTGGTCTAAATTGGACATTTTTATTTATGGTAATTTTTATGAATGGACATCTTTATGAATGGACATTTTTATAAATGCACATTATTATGAATGGATATTTTTATGAATGCACGTATTTATGAATGGTCATTTTTAGACTATTAGTCATTTTTCATAATTGGACATTAGTCGTGCAAAGCATTTCACTTGCTATCTGACATGTGAAAGTAACTCCTTGGAGAAGGACATAGGCTACTTTTTATGTAGGTATCACGTGCGAAGCCGCGGTCAGCAGCTGGTTACAAATAAAACCCGAAATAATTTGGAAAAATAAATGATATAAGAGCACAATGGTGGCAATTCGGTTGGTTCATTTCTAAAATTAGGAATTGTCTTATATATTTTAGTTAGTCATAGCATTTGTAAAACCTATTCGGTTGGTACAATCTATTTAAAATAGGAACGCTTAATTAAGCTAGAAAAAAAATAAATTAGGATAAGTTGGTAGCAGCGGAATACCAAAGTTTCATTTGACAGTTCTGAACCTAATTTTAGCTAAAATTAGTTAAGTTGGTTCTAACAGAATTGAGGCCAATGTTTACTCCACAAAACGGCCAAAAATAATCCTAAAAGGAAACAACTTCTTTTCTTCGGTAATGGTCTGTGACATACTAATGTCAATTCCGCCAATGTCAAGTGTTTATAGTCTATAATCAGTTTGTTTGTTATAAGTCTTAGTCGATGGTCAGTTGTCAATTTTAAACGACACGCGGATTGGCGTCTAGAGTTTTCTTGGGACTCCTCGTCGTTCAAATCACACTGCACCACAATACACATGCAATCCAATTATCCATACCCGCCCCGCAGCCACAATTTATTCATTAATTTTCCGCCAAGATTTCTGAATAAAACATGCAATAAAACGGGTAAAAAATATGAAATTAGCAGAGCCATGTTGCTCCATGAAATGACAGACGAAGAATCCCAACTTCTTTCTCAATCAATGACATTCCAATACCTACACAAGTCATTGTCACAATAAAATGTTTGACATCCTATAAACGCGAAATGTATTTTTTTTGTATTTCTATACTCAAATGATATCCCCATACCACAGAATACTTAAAAATTCAAGTACAGAAAGCGCACTCCTCTAAAACATTTTTATAAATAAAATATAATGTCGACTCTTGATACAACGCAACAAAATTCAATTAAGCTTGCACAAGCGCTTAGAGCCTAACACATTAACCTACATTGTAACTCTCTTTCCACCGCGTAACTCTATCTCGTCTGGCGCGGCAGTTCTCTACGAATTTGCCAACAAGTTGGGTGCGTTAATGTATTTGTAACTTATAAAAAACACATTCGATACACTCTCCCTGTGTTTGTTTTTACCTTCACACGGCTAAACGAATGAACGAATCTTAATCAAATTTGGTACAGAGATAGATTTTATCTTAGGGCAGCACATAGGCTACTTTTTACGTAGGTACCTCGCATGCGAAGCCGCGGGCAGCTGCTAGTTTTTGTTTATATTTGAGTGGAGCATGCTTCGCGGACCGGTTTAATTAACTACTCCGCTGAACAGTTCACATTAAGTCTCTATTCTACTGCATACAGATGTTTGTTTGATCGTCTCCCTTTTAAGTTTTAATTTATTGCGCTATCTGTATCAATGGAGCTTTGCTTTTAAAATAAACAGGCATTTAATAGATGCTATTGATACTTCCCATAGGAAGGACATGACGACTCTATACCATAATAATTATATTTGTGGACAATCCACACAACACAAAACCATCTAGCCCTTACTTAAGAATAGCTTGTACCTACATTTGAAACCAGATGAATGATTGAATACTTTTAAATACATAAGAGTATCATCATCATCATCATCAGCCCGTGTCAGTCCACTGCTGGACATAGGCCTCTCCCATGGCACGCCATTTAGCTCGATCTTCAGCTCTTCTCCTCCAATCCTTGCCCGCTGCCTTACGAATATCATCGCCCCACCTAGCTACAAGATAAGAGTATATCTATTCCTAATTACAGAAATGTACAGAATAATATACAATAATATAAAATACACGAAGAAGAAACAATTGAGCTAGCTAAGGACCGTTCAAAACGATCTATAGATAGCTCAACAGATCCAGATCATGGCCAGACGGCAGCGTTCCCAAGATACTGGCGGCATTGCCACGTTGAATGGCAATGCTTATACGCTGAGCCAGATAGGGGCCAGCTCTTGGGTCGCAATGTATCTACCAGTCGCCGTGAAATAATTTTAAAAACGCGATGAGCTCCTGTTCCCCACGGGCCCAGGGTCTCGACTTCAAAAGGCTATTCCTTATATATATATATCAATTCGAAAGTGTCTCTGTATGTTACCTTTTCACAGCTAAACGGCTTGACAGATCTTGATGGAATTTGGTAAGTCGAAAGAGTGTATTTTGGGGGCAGACTGATGGCATTTCGGTTGGTTCGTTTCTAAAATTAGAAATTGTCTAAAATATATTTAGTTAGTCATAGCATTTGTAAAACCTATTCGGTTGGTACCATCTAACTAAATTAGGAACGCTAAATTAAGTTAGATAAAATTATATAAGGATAAGTTGGTAGCAGCAGAATACCAAAGGTTAATTAAATAGTTCAAAACCTAATTTTAGCTAATATTAGTTAGGTTGGTGCTAACAGAATTGAGGTCATTGGCTACTTTTTATGTATGTACTGCGCGTGCGAAGCCGCAGGCAGCAGCTAGTATTTATTACACCCAGACACAGAACAAACATTTATAAGTATGTTTACCACACAAATGTGTGTAAGTACTAGTCTATGCAAAATGACAACCTCAAAGTTTATTAAACATACTAAACTGTATCTAAAAACGAATTAAGAAATCTCCGTCTTTAATAAAAGACCTGGATATGTCCGTTAAACATATCCAGGTTAAAAGACGAGGTTTCTTTACTATAATAACATGCCACAAGATGGGGTAGAAAAAAATATATAATTGTACAAAAATTCAAATGAAAATTGATAAATGATAAAAAATATTATCGAAAAATGATAAGGTGCAAAAAAGCGTTACATAAAAACTTTTTTAACCGACTTAAGAAAATAGGAGGAGGTTTTCAAGTCGGTTGTTTTTTCGTCTGAGTCATTTTAGAACCGATTTAAAAAAAAATATTTTTATGTGAAAGGACTACTTTTCGATTGGTCCCATAGAAATTTCATCAAAATCGGTTCGGTTTTTAAATCAAAATAGCTGGAAAATATATGTTATCCAAGTAAACGAAATTTCGTATTTTGCTTTCCTTGATAAAGTACTAAAGAACGTTAGAAAACAACTTTTTTTAGAAACGACTTCAGAAAAAGAAGGAATTCTCAATTAGGTTGTTTTTTTTTACATTTAAATGGTCGGTTTTCTTTTTAGATTATAAAATTAATTTTTCAATAACTAATGGTCTGCGAATAAAACTTCTGATCAGGAACCCTAAAAAAACGTGTTCGGTTTTTTTTTCGAAACGCTAAAATAAAACGTGTGCGTCTCGGCACGCCCGACAGAAGTAATAACATAAACTAATCTAACTAGCGCTGTGGGTTAGAGTGAGAGAGGAGGAGCCTGTCTACCGCTGCCGTATGCATGAGAGAAAGGGAAGCCAGACAGACTAGCGCCGTAACGCGTTACGTAACGAAGCGGTTTACCCTCCATTACCTTATCACCTCAAAAAGAAGATGTAGTTTAAATATAGTAACCGTCAGAATCAGATGGCAACTAAATTTTTTTGCGTAATGATACCAAGCTTAGAGAGTTCATTGACCGTAATTCATTACTTCATCAGAATTAGCATGCTGATGTAACTAATGAGACGTGCCGTTCGTCGGCAAAAAGCCGAAGACATGATCAATCATTGCCATCGACTTCTGTGGGTAATTAATATAAACAAGCTATCTCTAGCGGCTTCGGTCGTGTCACTCGAATCCTTACTAATATTATAAATGCGAAAGTAACTCTGTCTATCGGTCTGTCTGTCTCGCTTTCACGCCAAAACTACAGAAGACTACAGAACCGATTAAAATGAAATTTGGTGCACAGATAGTACAAAACCTGAGAAAGGACATAGGCTACTTTTTAATTGGTGATAAGTGTTGTACAGGGTTGAAAAGGGGATGAAAGGTTATATGAAAGTTTTGTCATTTTCAGAACTAGAAGCATACAATTTTAGGCTCTTGATCCCTACTAATATTATAAATGTGAAAGAAACTCTGTCTGTCTGTCTGTCTGTTACGTTTTCACGTCTAAACCGCTGAACCGATTTTGATGAATTTGTACAGAGATAGATCTTGGAGAAGGACATAGGCTACTTTTTGTGTAGGTACCATGCGCGTGAAGCCGCGGGCAGCAGCTAGTAATAAATAAATATTGCCGGTCATTTCACACAGCATCATCTGGCCCTAATTAAGCAGAGCTTGTGTTATGCGTACCATATAACTGATATGTATGGTTCATACTTATTTTTATATTAAAGCATATTATAATATATCAGATTATTTAGATGACAAAAAAGCTTGGGATGAATCTGCTCCTACTTGACTCGGCATCCGTAACAAAATTGGCAAGGATTGTACAAAAAAGTGTTAAGACGAGTTTCTTGCCGGATTCTTCTTGAACTGGGGTTAGGTGGAACCGGCACCTATATTCACTAGCATGTAAGAAGACGATTCAAAGTGGTCCTTGTGATTTCATTGAATAAAGAATGTTTTGATTTGATTTGACTGGCGACCTCTCTAGCGCAATCGGCCAAGGCCCGGCCTTAGCCGGGCCTTGGCCGACGCAGAATATTGCGGGCTCGATTCTTGCCGCGGGACAAATGTTTGTATGATCTGCAAGTATTTGTCTTGGGTCTGGGTGTTTCTTTGTATAATATGTATTTACCAAAAAAGTATATAAGTAGCATATCAGTCATGTGGTACTCATAACACAAGCTCTGCTTACTTTGGTGCTAGATGATGGTGTGTGACAATGTACGGGATTATTATTATTATTATAGAAACACCCAGACCCGAGACAAATACATGCAGATCATACAATTCGTCCCGCGGCGGGAATCGAACCCGCAACCTTCTTCCTCTCGGTCGGACCTTAGCCCACTGCGCCATAGAGGTCGTCAATTGAAGTAACAGGATACCAAATTTCGAATCTATCAGATCTGTGGAAGTTACTAACATCCCTTCATCAACTAAGAAAACGTTGATGATCTTCAAATAGTTAACTAGATCTTCTTGAATCTGCTTAAAACACGCTCGATCTAGTCACCTTTCAAACAAAAAAACAAGTAAATCAAAATCGGTTCATCCATTTGGGAGTTACGATACTACAGTCAGGCACATACACATCATCATTGGCCTTTATTCATCTGTTGAAGATGATTTAAGTGTCGTCAGTCAAGTTATAGAGCAGATATTTGTAATTGAAAACTTTCGTTCATGGATCCACTCCAGCAAGCTGAGGTGGGTGAAGTTTCTTCTCCACTGACGTTACTCTGCCTGGGATAGTTTGATAGTGCAGGCCTTCCCAGGTACCCACACTAACCTCTCGACTTTGCCGACAGGACCCGCAGGAAAGACGAGTCACAGATACAGGTAAGTACACAGATGCACACTCAAAACTTATAACACTTCTCTAATAGCTTGGGGATTAATAATTACGTTTTAAAAACTAAAAAGAAAACCAATTCCATTGGGTAGGTACAATTTGAGACCATAAAATTATTTTACTTTGAAATTTTTAGCGGAAAGTAGATGTATTTTGTTTATATATAATAGTAGTGACCCGCCCGGGCTTCGCACGGGTGCTATGCTGATACTAAATATACTTCAGCCAGCGTTTGCAATATAAGCGCAAAAATATGTGTTTATTTACGACATCACATGACATCACATTAGAAACCTCTAAAATTATCAGTGTTTCTCTACTATATTATGTATGTATTTTACATATAAACCTATCTCTTGAATCACTCTATCTATTAAACAAACCGCATCAAAATCCGTTTCGTAGTTTTAAAGGTCTAAGCATACATAGGGACAGACAGACTGCGGGAAGCGACTTTATTTTATACTATGTAGTGATGGGTAGACTAACTCAACGCACTGCTCTGCATTGCATGTATCAAAAATATCATCGGTGTATACAATTTTTAGATTTTTGATGATAGTTTAAAATCCGCTAGACCGATTTCGATAAAATTTAAATGGGACCACCTGGGAAGTATAAAACAAAAAAGCGACGAATTGAGAACCTCCTCCTTTTTGATAAAGTCGGTGAATAAAGGGTCTTATGCATAAGAGTATATACAAGTTCAATGAGCCCAGTTTAAATATACCAGTGTTCTATAGTTTCCCTACAATTAGTCCATTACCATTTGCACATTATCCAACGAATAAATATATCATCAAGAGGCATCACAGTAAAAAACAGAGTGCTTAATTGTACATGTACGCTACCGTTAAATTTAAACCTATGTGTTATTTTATTAATAAATTGTTCATCAAACTAAAAGCAAGTTTAAAAGCTTTTATAAAAGATAAGTGACGACCTCTGTGGCGCAGTGGGCTAAGTTCCGGCCGAGATGCAGTAGGTTGCGGGTCCCTCCGCGCGACAAATGTTTGTATGATCTGCAAGTATTTGTTTCGGGTCTGGGTGTTTCTATGTATAATATGTATGTATTTACAAAAAATCAAGTATATAAGTAGTATATCAGTCATGTGGCACCCATAACACAAGCTCTGCTTACATCGGGGCCAGATGATGCTGTCTGGCATCGCTAATATTTTAAGTACAAACCATGAACAAACCACTCAGGCACTCTTGGCAGAGAGGTTGTGGTTATAGTGGAACCTGATGAATGACAGTTCTTGCTATGCGTCTGCATCCGGCTCTATTGGAGGCGTTGTGGGAGCAGTCGGTCATCGTGGTTTTGGTGAGAGATTTAACCAGATCTCCCCATCTGGTTGGAGAACGGCCACGGCATCTCTTGCCCTCCATTCTGCCTTGGACTACAAGATGCTAAACAGAGTCTTCATTTCGGGTTATGTGCCCAAAGAACTTCAGTATTCGTATTTGAACAGTCAACGATAATCTCTCTTTGATGTGAAGTTTCTTTAGGATCAATACAATGCTGCGATAGGCTGTCCACGGAATTCTCAGCAGACGTTTCCAGCACCACATCTCCAGTGCATCGATTTGCTCTTTTCCTTCAGCCTCGGTGTCCACGTCTCGGCTCCAAAGAGAAAAATTGGAAAGACGAGACTTCGAATATGATACTGTAGATATATTCTAAACTAGCTGCTGCCCGCGGCTTCGCACGCATGCTACCCACATAAAAAGTAGCCTATGTCCTTCTCCAAGGTCCCTATCTATCTCTAAACGAAAATGTATTCGGTTCAGCGGTTTAGACGTGAAAACGTAGCAGTCAGACAGACAGAATTACTTTCACATTTATAATATTAGTAGGTATCAACAGCCTAACATTTTAAGCTTCTAGTTCTGAAAATGACAATGACCTTGCATCCCCCTTTTAAACCCTTTACAACACATTTTTCCAATTAAAAAGTAGCCTATGTCCTTTCTCAGGCTTTAGACTATCTGTGTACTAAAATTAATTTAAATCGTTGTAGTAGTTTTGGCGTGAAAGCGAGACAGACAGACAAATAGACAGACAGACAGACAGAGTTACTTTCACATTTATAATATTATAGTAAGGAGTAAGGATTATAAATTCTAAAGTGATTCTTAACCGTAATCATTATAAATATAATTTTATTATGGGGGGGGGGGGGGGGGGGGACCAGCCACCCGGGTGGGGGTTGTTTGAAAAACAGTGCTTATGTGCATCACTATTTTTTGCTGAATTTATCCCCTTTGCCCTGTGTACTAGTTTAGGTATATTAATTAACTAGGTATAATTTTCTTTGTTTTTAAATCTTAAGTGGCAATAAATAATTAATATTTTCATATCTGACGACAACATCTATGGCGCAGTGAGCCAAGGCCCGGCTGATACACAGAAGGTTGCGGATTCGATTTCGGGATATATGTTTGTATGATCTGCAAGTAATTTTCTCGGGTTTGGGTGTTTCTATGTATAATAGGTATGGATGTAAATGTAAAAAAATCCCTACAAATATTATAAATGCGAAAGTAACTCTGTCTGACTGTCTGTCTGTCACGTTTTCACGCCTAAACCGCTGAGCCGATTTTGATGGATTTTAGTATAGAGATACATGGGACCTTGGAGAAGGACATAGGCTACTTTTTAGGTAGGTACCACGCGGGCGAAGCCGCGGGCAGCAGCTAGTAGTATATAAGTAGCGTATCAGTCATGTGGTTCCCATAATACAAGCTCTGCTTGCTTTAGGGCTAGATGACGCTGTGTGAAATATCCGGCATTATTTATTTATTTCATTTAGTTTAATGGCCCTCATTAAACTAAATGAAATAAATTATATATAATCCCTTCAAATTACAGGTAAAAGTCGTATCAGGAATTGGCCATGTATGGTGAGACATACGAATGGCAAAAGAATGTAAAAGTGTCGCGAATAGTTCCACAGCGCATGCGCAACGCTTGATCGGCTACATTTCATTTCCATTACGGACTTCTTGGATCACTATCATTCCATGCCCATGTCGGTAACACCTCATTAGCTATGTGAGAATCTAGAAATGTATTTTTAGAACTTTTTTCATCTAACATTTGCAAACCAACTAGAAAGTAGGAAATATGAAACTGCTACGAGCCTACGATAAAATTACATAATTGACATGATTTAACATGAAGCCGGGGAAGCGCACTATTCGATTTGATCTATGACCGCGGTTGTAGAGTTAACCGTCAGATGGTACCGACCCATTTTTCGAGAGGTTAGTACTGTCTGCTAACAATGTGTGCGTGTATGTTACGACAAAGAGAAAGGGAAATAGAGAAGGAGAAAGCATCAGCTGTGCGCTTAACCTACAGTGTTGTATATAAAGTGTGTTGTTATATAATTCAATTTCATTTATTTCAGCCTTCATAAGTATATGTACAAATTACAAGCGTGGATCCACCGTTGTGGGCACGGTGGGCATGCCTACAACTCTAATAGACTTTTAACGTCACACTTTCACGGTATATTGAGGTGTATATGCTGATGATAATATATCCAACGACATAATAAAATAAAAAAATCTAAGAATCGTGCGTGACGCAGCGAAGTGAATTAATTAAAATTAAAATAAAATTATTAATTTCAAAATTTTTAAATAAAATTATTTTTATAATTAAGCAAAATAAAAAATTGATTGAGTACATAGAGACGATGCGCTGACACTTTATGTCACATTTTTGGTAACATTATTATGTTTCTTTTCGGCACATGTATTGGAAAAAAATATGACTATTCGCTGGGTGCAACTGGAGTATATTTTGTAATAACTGATTTGTAGGAATGTTATATCGATCATGAGAGTTCATACTCCGACTCGCACTTGGCTGATTTTCGGGTAGCTGTGACCACAACCTTTTTTAAAGACTCGATCCGCACCTGACAAATTAGAGCCATAATTATCATTATAAAAATTTTAAAACATACAGAACATAAATAAAACAAAGAAATTAAAATATAGACTGCATGCACCACATCATTACATCACCGGTGCGAATGGTGCACCTCTGTGCAGTGCTTCATGAAGATGCAGTCAGTGTCCAGCCTTCCTGCTATAAGTTACAGTTATCTGTTGGTGCTGTCCCTCACGTGACGCATCAGGGACGACGTTCTCTTGTGGATGATCGCATAAAAGTCATCGACGCGTGCGTTCGCGAATATCCCCGATGCGCTACAGAAGTATGGGAGCCTCAACAGCACCCTGAAGCTATTATTGTACTGGACTCGAAGGGCATTCCAGCAGCACTTAGTAAAGTTAACCCATAGACTGCACGTGTAAAAAGATATCCACAAAAAAAATATAATATGTATAAACTAACGAAGAATATACCTAATGTTAAGGTTGCTTATTACCAAAGAGAGATGTCTGATGTTACACATCATATGAGACTACTATAAGGCTCGCTGGTTTCTTATAGACATTATGGTATTTATTTAGTAGATACCTACGTTATAAAGGGGTATAATCAAAGTATCTCATCCTTATACGGCCTCTGTGGCGCAATGGGCCACGGATCGGCTGAGACGCAAAAGATCGCGATCGATTCCCGCCGCAAGACAAATGTTTATGATTCATAAGTATTTGTCTCATGTCTGTGTGTTTCTATGTATAATATTTATGTAATTACAAAAAAAAAGTATATACCTAAGTAGTACATCAGTCATGTGGTACGTAGCACAGGCACTGCTTACTTTGGGGCCAGGATGATACTGTGCGTAATGTACGGTATTATTATTAATATTTAAAGACAATAAAACATATGCACCTTATTTATAAAGGATTTTACTAATAAATATAATGATAAGAAAATATAAATTCTTCCAATATATTAAGTAGCACAAAGTATTTTAACAGTGCCAGGATATTATAATTTCTATCAGGACGTACAGAAAACTCTTTGATTTAAAACAGTATTTTCCCTGTTATTTCAATTATTTAAATTAATTAAACAATCTACTCCGGGTTTTACCTGTAGGTATCTATGGTCACGTACAACGCGCAGAGATACCTCCAGCTATCATAACAAACGCTCATCCCCTTGAGGCCACGACTCACCACAGCAATGCGGTCAGTTCCTTTATGGTCAGTAGGATTGTGTGTCAACCGCAGACACGTTACAACCGTTGTTGACGATCCTAGCTGAGCTGATCCCTGATGACAGGTGCAGTTAATTGGCTCTGACACAGAGCACCTGAGTTGATGGCTAAACAGGAAAATATACGTAAATTTGAAATCCGTCTTCGTTTGACATTAAATTAATTATTTAGTTAATTTATTGGGTAATTTTACCGGAAATTTTAATTAATAAATTGTGATTTCTGTACATGAAAATCTAGACGGACATTCCGAGATGTTGTTTTGAATAGACAAATGACGATAGACTTTGTGTCGATATTATAACAAAACATAATTACGTTTTAAAAACGAAAAAAACCGGCCAATTGCCAGTCGGACTCGCGCACCGAGGGTTCCGTACAAACCTGTAGGTATATAAGTAAAAGTTCACCCATCACGACAATCGAGTCATAGTTATGGTATTTTTATTGCAAAATGAACCATCTAAAAATTTTCGGTGTTCGTAATTTTTCCTTTATCTGTGTTGACGTTGCTTCGTACCAAATATCAAGATTCTGAGTACACGGGAAGTAGGTTGTAGGTTTTGATTCCCTTGCGAGTGTCGACAATTTGCGGAAATTTGCGGCATAAACGGCTGTATCTTTTGATTGCGTTGGCTTAGTAGTTAGATTTTTTCACAGCTTTAAGGGACAATATACTTGAGTATTTGATATAAATTTCAGCTTGATGCCTCTACGTATTCCTGAGAAAAATTGTCTTGACAGACAGAAAACAAAGTGATCCTATAAGGGTTCTGTTTTTTCCTTTCGAGGTACGGAACCCTAAAAGACATCCGACTTTATGTATAAAAAAGCAAAATATCAAAATTTCGTTGCATCAAGAATGACATATTTTTTCAGTTTTTTTTATTTAAAAACCTAACAACTGGACTGATTTTTATGAAATGCATATGGGACCAACCGGGAAGTATATCTATCCGACGGAGTTATGAGGTAACAAACAAAAAAAATTAAAGAAAATACAGTCGAATTGAGAACCTCCTCCTCTTGTGAAGTCGGTTGAAAACCATGTTAAATTGGCAAAATGAGATCACATAAGGTCTAGTGGTAGAGATCCCGTCTTCTGATCTTATGGTCGTGGGTTTGAATCTGGTCATGCACCAATGGATATGTCTGTTTGAAAAATTTATGTGCATACCAGTACTCTGAAAGGAAAATATCATGAGGAAACCGGCATGTCATAGAACCAAAAAAATGTGCAAGTGCACGAAAGGAGGCGCTCTTAATCCTTGTGTTCAAAATAACCAGTGGCACGTTAGGAAGAAGCAAAAAAGAATTATAATAAAGAAATGGCAAAATCGTCACCAAGACATGCATTTGGACACTGGACAAAAATTTGTTGTGATGAACATAGGTGCCTGTTTTGTGTTATAAAGTATCTTATGTATGTATTTAAAAGTATATAAGTATTTTATCAGTCATCTAGTCACCATAATACAATCTATTAATAAGCTTAGGGCTAGATTGTGTTGTGTGCACCAATAAAAAAAAATCCTGGATATTTCACTCAGCATCATCTAGCCCCAAAGTAAGCAGAGCTTGTGTTATGGGTCTGATAACATAAGCTCTAACTGATATACTACTTACATATATTTTTTTATAATACATATATATTATACATAGAAACACCCAGACCCGGAACAACATTTGTCCCGCGATGGGAATCGAGCTCACAACCTTCTGCGTCTCAGCCAGACCTTAGTCCACTGCGCCACACAGGTCGTCCAATATTTATTTATGCTTTTACAGAAATAATTACAGAAATGTACAAAATAATATAAAATACACGTGAAACAGTTGAGCTATCTAAGGACCGTTTATAACGATCTATAGATAGATAGCTCAACTGATCCAGATCACTGCCAGAGGGCAGCTTTTTCCAAAGCTTTATACTTAGGAAGAAGAACAAGACATCCTGGTTCGACCTCAGTGACTAGTTATGTCTAGACACCGATAACCCGAGAAATAAGCAATGCAACATGAGCAACTGTTTGTTTATAGACTCGTAATGTTATTCGGATTCATTCATACGCATTTTCTTTGTACTCACTATCTATCAAATCAACTTTCTAGATGCTTGACTGACGTAAAAGCCGATCGATCATTCATGATCTGACACCATCGATACGAGGAAACCTGCGTGCGTGCGTGTTGATACCGACGCACGCGGCGGCGCTGGTATTTATTGACGGAGGAAGGAAAGTTGAAGCATCGTAATGTATGATTTAAAATCGGAAATTGTTGACAATCAGATAAGGAAACGTATATTTACCATAATACAAGCAATGAACCATATTTTAATTACTGCGGATACGATGGGAACTAGCACCTACCAGAAAAGTAGGAGTTACAATATACTGATAATTAGGTATCTACGACTTACAGCACAAAACTCTTTACACGCACACTCTGTTGCGATACATATAATGGCCTCAATTCTGTTGGCACCAAACTCACTAATTTTAGCTAAAATTAGTTTTGGACGTGTCAAATGAAACTTGGTACTCTGCTGTTACCAACTTATCCTAATTTATTTTATCTAATTTAATTAAGCGTTCCTAATTTAGTTAGATGGTACCAACCGAATAGGTTTTACAAATGCTATGACTAACTAAAATATATTTTAGACAATTCCTAATTTCAGAAATGAACCAACCAAATTGCCACCATTGTATCACTCTCTCTCCTTCCGTATCGAATTATTTATCTCAGTTAGACCCGACTACTACCGGGGAGAGTATTCTCCAGTAGACGAGAGAGGCCGATGCCGGATCAGGGAGCCGCCCGCCGAACTTGTGCATGGCTTGAAGCAGTTAAAATCGAATCGAGAGACCAACTTCAAGTCGTATGTGCTCCGGGTAGCTGCCAAAATCAAGGACGTATTCCTTGCACCCGACTTCTGGTCAGCAGGAGTTGTCTACCGACGGTATGGGGAAGCACCGCTAACCAAGAAAGTGCCCAGACTTTTTGTGTAGTTCATAAGTTTATATGAATGTATTTTAGTTAATAAGGTATTTATTTTCCATGGGTATACATGGAAAATAAATACCTTAATAAACATATGATTTAGTTAAATAATGTTTATATTAATATATTATTATTATATTGGTGTAAGACAGAAAAAACATTTGTATTCCAATAGGCAGTCTTATCGCTTCAGGCGAAACAAATGTAGCAAGAGAAATGACTAGAAGCAGAACGGGATCAACAGCGATCTTTTGCATATTGAAGGTTTTTATAACTCGTTGAGATAAAGTCGTAGCTATATTATGTTATTAAATAAAAACGAATGGAGTTATTCGTTAGTTCTTGATACGTTTGTACCATCCAGATAAAAAATGCTTAAGGCACATCCCTGATCAAATGATTTTGACGCGTATTCACGGCTCTCATATCGAGATTCTTTTCAAACATTCAAATAAGGAATTCTGGAAAAAGTTCATCGGGTAATGTTTTAATTCGCTTGCTTTCCGCCTATTAGTGTAAGCTGCAGGTCAAACGACGTTTTTATTATTGAATATTTTAGCCATCATTACATAGTATAAAACAAAGTCGCCTGCCGCTGTCTGTCTGTTCCGATTTATGCTTAGATCTTTAAAACTATGCAACAGATTTTGATGCGTTTTTTTAATAGATAGAGTAATTCAAGAGGAAGGTTTACATGTATAAAACATGCATAATATAGTAGATAAACACTGATAATTTTAGAGGTTTCTAATGTGGTGTCGTAAATAAACTCATTTTTTTTCGCTTACATTGCAAACGCTGGCTGAACCCTACGAGATAGATCAAAATAACGTACTTACAGTATTGTACACCTTAAAAAGGTCTACACAAAAGTCCGCCATGGTATATGTCTATCTCTATATATAGTATCAGCATTGCACCCGTGCGAAGCCGGGGCGGGTCGCTAGTTATTTATAATTAAATTGTAAAACTAACAATTTGAAACGAAAGAGGCAAAATATTGAAAATACATACTATACTTCTTTTATAACAATTATTCCTTCAATTACAGATAAAGTCTCCGACAGCCACTAAATAGCGGTAGAAAGACTCATTTTTGGAACGAAGTTGCTTATCGCACGGTACAGGCTTGGCGAATAAAAGTGTAAGGTTTTTCCGTCACGACCCTTTCTTTAGTCTTTAGGGTTATCCATAGGGTGACGAATGTATTAAATAGATGAACGGATGAACGAATGAATTAGACAAAATGAATGATGTACAAAAAAAATATTTTTCCAACTCGAAAAAAAATATTAATTACGAAATTTCTTACCATTCCTTTAATTCATTAGTTATTTCTGCGTTTCATTTAATTGCTCTCAGACGCTAGTAATTCATTCATTTATATTTGTTAACCAATAATATAATACGATAGGAACTTCGTTCCCACCGAGTGTGTAACAATCACGCGTTTTTTTTCCAAACAAAAATCAATTTGCTGTAGGCATCGTCTTACATAGCCACCCATAACAATTTATATTCCTGTATTTCAAGTGATAAAATTGTAGTTACATTAAATAGAATTAAAATAAGCCCTAGTGTGCCCTATGAGAATACTTGTTGTTTATTATTCAATGCGGTTTACGATCTATTCTCAAACACATTTATTTTATCGTCGTCTGTCCATAGTAGGTGAATACTTTAATGCTTCTATTTTAAACCGTTTAGTTCGGAGCACTAAAGTTTTATGGCGAACATAGGAGGTGTTAAAATGACAATGTTATAACCGTGAACTGTTTGTGGACCATCTTAGTTGTTTTAAAGTAGAGAGCAACATAAAGTTGGAACCTGATTATTTGAGAAACAGTGAAGAATGTTTGTCTTTTGACACTGTAAAGATTCCTAGCGGATTTACGGTAAATAAATTAATCGTCGTATGTGTACGTACAAGGATAGAAAGATATATTGATAAAGGTTTTATTTGACACACATTAAGATACAAAATTACGTTACGTATGTAAAAAGAAAACCAACTTCATTGGATGAAGTCGGTTAAAAAATAATCATCGAAATCGGTTGGCGTGATAATTAGTTATTCGTCCATTTGTCGCGCACATACTTAATGCAAATTTAAGACTTATATGGTTTTCTCATGTCTTTGTCAGAACTGGACCAAATTGAAATGGGAAGCATAAGCTTATTTACAAATAAAAAAAGAATCATCAAAATCGGTTCACCCAGTCGCAAGTTCTGAGGAAACAAACATAAAAAAATACAGTTGAATTGAGAACCTCCTCCTTTTTTGAAGTCGGTTTAAAGTTCAACCGAAATGAGGACCTCCTCCTTTTTATAAAGTTGGTTAAAATGTTTTTATTTACGCTTTTTATAAAGTACCCACTTTATCTTTTTTCAAAATTCGAACACCACTGGAAAGTCACAGGAAAGCAATATACGATTTATAATTTACTATAATTTACCAGCTATGTCTGAATACTGAGCCGACTTTGATGAAACTTCAATGGAACTAATCGGAAAGTATAGAATTATTCAAATCGGTTCATAAATGACGGAGTTATGAGGAAATAAACATAAAAAAAATAGAAAACATGGTTGTCTGTAAAGTTGGTTTACGGACAATAATTTTATGTGATAATTTTACGTTACGTCGCAAGGCTAAGGCTGATCATGCCTCTCTACCGCTTGTTCCGCGCTCTAGCTTGCACGCTCGGCTCAGGCGGAACATGACAATGGGTCATACTTATTCGCGCGTGCAGCCGGCGGTCATCGATTTATAAGACGTTATCGCGTCTAAAGTATTACATAAAAAAAACAAGAAAAGACACGAGTAACAACTAAAATACAAAGTAGCTAAGAAACTAGGTGCAAGGAGGTCTGAGTTCTAGTGGGTCAAAAAGAACCAGTCTCAGCTGCGTGTTACTCTGCGCCATAGGACATAGGGCAACGCTGGTTTTCAGACTAGGCCTGGGTAGTAGTGACTCCACGAACTCCTATGCTATGGATGTCATGGCCACATACTAATTTTGGGACAAATGTTTATATAATCTGCAAGTATTTGTCTCGAGTCTGGGGTTTTTTTAAGTATTTACAAAAAAAGTATATTAAGTACCTAGTAGGTCATATCAATCTGGTTGGACCCATAACACAAGCTTTGTTTACTTTGGGGCAAATGATGCTGTGTGAAATGCCGTACTTTTCAGTACATTATTTATTTTTACTATTTAAGTACTGTTTTGAAGCATAGCATGTTAAATAAACCACAAAGTCGTAGCACGAGTTTTTTCACTATAAATTGGAAATTAATGTGAAAAAAATCACTTCGGATACAATTTAAATAAAAACGCTTGTACCTAATAAAACAGGTTAAAAAAGCCAAGTCAAATAACAATTTAATGAGATATAAAAACTTAACAATCCATTTTGGGCTTAAAAAGTAATTGAACAGTTAATTTTCTTAAGATCTTCCAACGAATCTTCGGTAGATCTTCGGTTGATCAACCAACCGTGAAGGCTTCGCAGTCACACCAACTGAACGACTTTGTTTCCTGCCAATCCTATTTCGTAGGTTTGGTACCTAGTGATAATAATAAACCAAGAATTGACTACTATGACTGCTTTTTTTATGCTTTTATGCTTTTTTTTTATGCTTTATTATGCTTTTTTTTGCTGCTATTTTTTTTTTGAAGTGAAAGCGTCTTTATCATCGATGTGATTTGAATGTCGATGAAACGAAAAAGCAACAGTAAAACGAGACAGACACATAAATTTATAAGATTTAACGTAGGAGAAAATGAGATAGGAAGCATTATACAGTGTTTCTTATATTCGTGGTATCAAAATTTTTGAAGGTTTCACTTCTACCACGTGTGAATTGCACACATGTTTTTTGTTTTTGTTTATTTACCTTGCATGTTTACCTGCACATACCACCTTAATATTTAATACATACTACTGAATTATTTCTATGACCCCACTTAAACAGGCTTTAGCTCTAGTGTGGGGCACAGAGCTACTTAAGGTACATCATTTCTGTATCATTTCCTCAATAATTTAAAGAATGAATGAGATCATGGAAGTCCTTGTGTCCCCACAATACATGCTCTTCAGTCCTAGTGCGGGGAACAGGTCTACCCTATTCTATTTTTGTATTTTTTTTGATGGGACTGCAGCAGAGTTGTAACTAGATAATTTAGTCTAGTCCATACGTTACCTATATTGTACGTTATTTGTAGAACACAAACTTTGAATAAAACATTTTATTTTATCACTAGATATGCATATCTAGATGAATTTAAGTGTGTCCTGTTTTTAGTAATGAAACCATGTTTTTCTTGAAAATTTGTGATAAGTTGTGGGCATAGATAATGCGCGTTTCATGGCTACGGAAATCATATTTTTTTGCACTTTTTATGAAAAAAAAACAGGTGCCAGTTTGGTATTTTTTCTAATAGATTGAAGTCTTCTGTAAGTTTGTTGAGATAAGGTCGAAAAGAAGTTATTTGCTAAAGAAAAACGTATTATTTATTGGTTCTTGATATGTAGTTGCTCAATCCAGCTAAAGCTACTCATAACAATTTATCCCTATATAATATTATATACCTATGCGAAAGGACCTCTGTCTGTCTGTCTCGCTTTCACGCCAAAACCGCTGAACCGATATTCATAAATTTTGGTATAGAGATAGATGAGATAGATGGGACCTTGGAGAAGAACATAGGCTACTTTTTTGTAGGTACCCCGCGTGCGAAGTCGCGGGCAGCAGCTAGTATTCCTATATTTCAAGAAATACACATTAATAGTACATACCTATTAGGTGCAGATATTTCTAACACAATAACAATTTCTGCTGCGGGACCAATTTTAAATTTTATAATTCGCGGAACCATAAAAGACGAATTTTGAGAAACGGAAGTTCCGGGGAGCTAATAGTGTAGGTCAGGTAACCCACTGGTTACTAAGTAACACGGTAGGTACAGTTAAAAATAGAGCTTGTCCACCACACTTCAACTTTTCTACCCGTTTGCCGGTTCCAGTTTCGTCTCGCCGCATTCGCCTAGATTAGAAGAGGACACAAGTTTATGTTGACAAGTGAACAGAGCATCTGTTCATCTGAGTCATTAAAGAATTGAAAAAGAAATGTTTAGGTACAGACCAGCTATTATCCAAGTGCTTATCACTATTTTCTGAAATATGTACCTCTGTGGGTATATACAAACAAGGTTAATAGATACACGTAGGTTACTTGTAACCTATTGGCCTTGATCTGTATTTTATTTAAATAACGTTTTGACGCCTTAAAGAAATGGTAAGCAGCGCCATCTGTTGTCGAGTGCAAAGCAAATGCACTTTTCATAAATAAGTGCTGCCACCTAGGGTTGAGTAGCTGAATATTTTTTAACACCGTTTAGTTCGCACAAAAGTCGTTAGAGGGCAATAAATATAATTATTATTTTCATCAGTTATCTACTATGTTAGTTACAAATATAACAGAATAGAAGTAACAGAACAGTATTATAAGATAAAAAACGTGAACCTTTGTACATTTTTGATAACGTAAGTTTATAAAACTGAAACGATACACTAATTTCTACATCAACGTCATAGCTGCGGTGTCCGAGTGGTTAAGGAGATGGACTTGAAATCCATTGGGTTTTACCCGCACAGGTTCGAATCCTGTCCGCAGCGGTACTTTTTGTTGATATATCTTTAAAAATTTGCATGTATTCAATTTACACTCAAGTGGTTCTTCAATAGGAACTAAGATAACTTTAAATATTATTTTTAATTTTTTATTAATATCGGATATATTATCGGATATATCTAGCCAAACTACGGTAAATAAAACAACCACAGACAACATAATACTATACTAGACGTATACTGTACTAACAACGTTTTAGTTTTCTTAATAATTTCCATAATGAGTATTGACTTACATACCTACTTATTAGTAAATGAAAGCAAGCAAAGCATAGATAAACAAATTACTGAATTATATACCTAATGTACTTAAATGGACACATTCAATTCTTATATATTTTTTATAAATTTGCGTAATAGAATGACCGACACCATTTAACACAAATACGGTGCTACCTATTGTTATTTTACAAAAGCGCTAAAATAATTGAACACTAGAGTAAATTTTTATTTAAAATATCAAAAAAGGGATCCTTCGAGCCGGATTTGAACCAGCGACCTATGGATGCCAATGATAACCTCTACAGTCCACCGCTCTACCAACTGAGCTATCGAAGGTTGTGTTGGTGTGCTGAAAATTTGTATCATATTGTAAAAATAAATAACAATTCGAACATGACGTAATAACAAATCTATTCCAGCGAAACCGTCAAGACAAGTTAGTAATGTTGCAATAAGATCTCCTATGAGTCATAAAACTAACAAACAACTTTGTATGCATTATCCACCAATGCCTGTTGAAGTTATCTTCCATTCGGGACAGAGGTGCATATTTAATAATTACGTTTTAAAAATTAAAAAGACAACGGACTTCATGTATAAAAAAGCAAAATATCAAAATTTCGTTTCATCCAAGTGCATTACATATTTTTTTCAGTTTTTATGATTTAAAAACCTTACTATCGATTTTTATGAAATTTATATGGGACCAATCGGGAAATATATCCTTTCACATGAAATCAGATTTTTCATACCGGTTTATAAATGACGGAGTTATGAGGTAGTTTTTTGAAGCCGGTTACAATGAAGCGTCGATTATTCGGATGTCCATCAACCGAACGTAGGGTTGCCAGATGGCCGGGAATTCCGACAAAGTTCCGGAATTTCACGTGTGGTCCCGTGTCCAGTAATTACTCTTTACTGTCCCAAATTTCATGAACAATAGCGCCCCACCTCAACCAGTGCTTCAACATCGAACACAACTGTCGCACCAACGGCGACACCGACAACGGTTTCCTCCCTACATCAAGTGCCTATTGAGGGTTCATTTGAAATGAAGTAGAGGATAGATGATTCAAGGGCTCAACAAATTCACAAAGCAATAGCAGAAATGATAGCGTTGGATAACCAACCTACATCCATAGGTTCTAGAAGATGCTGGATTTAATCGGTCGATGGCAGTATTAAAGTCTAAATACCAGATGCCAAGCCGGATACTTGAGTGAAACTGTTTTACCTCAGCTATACGAACTATTGAAAAGAAATATTTTCGACTAGTTCTACAGCTAAAACGATTTCAGTTACAAGCGACATGTGGACAGGCATCAATAATATGCTATGCTTTTTAAGTTTTACTGGCTTGATAACAATTTTATACTGCAACATAGAGTTCTAGGTACAAATGAAATCGTTCACACAACAGCATACAGCAGAAAATATTCGGTATGCCCTAGAAGAAATAGCTAATGCATAGAACATTACACACAAAATTCATGTTGTGACAACAGACAATGGGATATTCTAAAAGAAAGCCTTTCCTTACTCCAGCCATTAGAAGAAATCACTAAGATGGTCAGCTCTTCTTACTGTTGTATATCAGAAGTAATACCCTACGTTATGACACTTTCAAAGTACTTGACCAAAGAAGTTCAAGTGGCTTGTTCTAATATGAACACTGCGTTTGTCACTAAAATATGGGTTGGATGTACGTTTTAGGCAGATTGAAGGTGACAAATACTACAGCTTAGCTACAATGTTGCACCCGTGCTACAAAATGTTTTTTTAACACCAGACACCTTTGATAAGACGTGTCTTTCTAGCAGAATATGTGAGGAGCGATGAGAATGAAAATACAAGCAGTGATGATGAAGTTGTCCATCCAGCACCGTCTTCCTAACAATGTAACAATGAAGACAAACAAAAACGTTTTGGTGCTGCAACGAGGAACTGGCTGCAGCAAAGCCTCACAATATGGTTACAGAAGTAACCAGAAGTCCAACTGCATCAGAACTAGATTTTTGTAATATTTTTTCTATTGCCCGTGTAACAGAGAACATTTGTAGTTTTGTATTTCTAGAACATTTTGAATTTTAACTCTAAAACTCCAACTCCGTTTGTAATCCCAGAAATGTCCTGGAAATGATAAGCCCTTATCTGGCAACCCTAACCGAACGACCGTTCCACGCCCGCCCGTTTCGTGCGTACCTACCTCCTCTTGCGCTACAATGTTCATGCACTTGTCTCGACTTGTTAGTAGTATATCAATTATGTGGTACCCATAACACAAGCTCTGCTTACTTTAGGGCCAGATGTTGCTGTGTAAAAAAAAACTTGTATTATTGTATTGTATTTACTCGTGTGTCAATTCCGAGTATCCGCTAGTCGATAAACTAATATTTTTTTTAAACACAATCTGAAAGCGACCAGTATCAAATATCTGTTTTTAATAATTATGTTTTAAATACTAAAAAGAAAACCGGCTTTATCGAATGAATTAAGAATCTCCCTTTTTATGTTTGTTTCCGTATATCTCCGTCATTTATGAAGCGATTAGATATTATTTGAAAGGATGGAAAGGAAAGGAGGTAGGTAAGTATATCCTTTCACATAAATAATATATTTTCATATTCCCGATTGGTCCCATGAAAGTTTTATCAAAATCGGTTTAGTAGAATTGTTTTTAAATCAAAATAACTAACAAAATATGTCATCCAAGTAAACGAAATTTTGACAAAAAAGGAGGAGGTTCTGAATTCGATCGTTTTTTTTTATGGGCCCTTAAAAAAACAATCGAATTGAGAATTTAATCGGTTGTATGTTTATGGGCTTTAATTTCATTCAATGACGTCGATTTTCTTTTTAGTATTTAAAACGTAACCATTTTTAAGTGTTAATTGTTCCTAAGTACTGTGCTTACATGTTTTATTACAAGGCTGTCTACACTTTCATTAAAGATTTAATAGATATGTAAATATGGTTTTCATTCACGTGTACATAAATATGTAAGTATGGCTGAATCAATATAATTAGATTATTCGAAAAAACCGGTTTTTCTAACACCCATGTTCCATAATTAGTTCATATAATCGACGCTCGACTAATCCTTACTTCCTTACTAATATTATAAATGCGAAAGTAACTCTGTTGTCTGTCTGTCTGTCTCGCTTTCACGCCAAATCTACTAAACCGATTTAAATGAAATTTGGTACACAGATAGCCTAAAACCTGAGAAAGGACATAGGCTACTTTTTAATTGGAAAAACATGTTGTAAAGGGTTGAAAAGTGGGATGAAACATTGTATGAAAGTATTTACATTTTCAGAACTAGAAGCATTACATTTTAGGCTGTTGATTTCTACTAATATTATAAATGTGAAAGTAACTCTGTCTGTCTGTCTGCTACGTTTTCACGTCTAAACCGCTGAACCGATTTTGATGAATTTTGGTATAGAGATAGATGGGACCTTGGAGTAGGACATAGGCTACTTTTTATTTAGGTTGCATGCGTGCGAAGCTGCGGACAGCAGCTAGTAGTCAATAATGCACTATGAGAATACAAAAAAAAAGTTGTTTCCATATAAGTCTGGGTAGTCTGATGCAATGAAAATTCAGTAGGTAATCATGCGGAGCTGAAAATGATTTAACCAGTTACTACCACGAGCTCACCAAACTTCGATAGTTCATCCGGTCAGCCCGGAAACCGGATGGAGATCGGATCCTATCGCGTACAGTGTACCAGCTTCATAGTTTGCATCAGGAAACTAACTCTGCTTCGAATATCTAGGCTATCATTACCTACAGAGGTACCACTTCTGAAGCATTTTATGGATCCCTAGTCTTAGGGATAGGGAACTTTTAGGGATCTAGATCTTCTTCTTCTTCTTCTTTGTTAATGGCCTGTGACATACTAATGTCAATTCTGCCAATGTCAAGTGTTTATAGTTTATAGTCAGTTTGTTTGTTATTAGTCTTAGTCGGTGGTCAATTGTCAATTCTAGACGTCACGCGGAATGGCGTCTAGAATTTTCTTGGGATTCCTTGTCGTTCAAATCACATTGCACCACAATACACATATAATTCAATTACCCAAACCCGTCCTGTAGTCACAATTTATTCATTAAAATTCCGCCAAGATTACTGAATAAAACATGCAATAAAATGGGTAAAAAATATTAAATTAGCAGAGCGATGTTACTCCATGAAATGACAGACGAAGAAATCCAACTAGATTTTCTTATTCGTTAATGTAAAACACATATACGTGTCATATGATTTCAATTTTGTCAATGTCCAGTGTTTAATTGTTTATAGTAAGACGTTTTTTTTTAATGGCCAAATGGACATAAAAATGGACAAATGACGATCAAATACGATTTTATAGCGACAAAACAAAACAAAACCACATGCCATTGGCAATTGTCATCAAGACAGAAACCATTTATATGTTATACTAGCTGCTGCCCGCTTCTTCGCATGGTACCTACATAAAAAGTAGCCTTTGTCATTCTCCAAGGTCCCATCTATCTCTATACCAAAATTCATCAAAAGCGGTTCAGCGGTTTAGGCGTGAAAACGTGACAGACAGAGTTACTTTCGCATTTAAAATATTAGTAGGGATTATTTGTATATACCTATTTTTCTCAAGTTATTTCCGGTTATTTTATTAGTAATTTTGATGTTTTTATTTAAATAGAGCTAGAGTTATTGACTCGGGTGTACGGAATAAAAGCTTTGTGTTTCTTTCGTAATCCGTAATCCGTATAATTATGAAAGATACCATTTTATATAAAAAAAATAACAAAAAAATGACACCGCCGAAAACACTGAAGAGCAAAATATAATAAACCTTTTTTATTTAACCTAAGTAACTAAGTTCTTAAACTAATGTAAGTAATGTTGAGTCGCCAAACAAGCAAATTAATTACATACAATTAATTAAGATGGGTGATCTTACCATCTTCTCAAACTACCAAAAATAGCCGGTTTGATTAATGAATTCATCAAACTCTCGATGTCTCCATGCAAAAGGTTCTATTTCCATCGACCCAACGAACCCGGCTCGTGTTTAGTATCTAGCTACCCTCCAATTCACCTGTCTGTGACTATTTCCATCCCAAATAGCTCGGAGCATTTCAAGAGCAGTGACCGTATGCAAACAATCTAAAATAGAGATCTTGGCTTCAAAGCTGCATTATATTTCAGGTGAGACCCGTGAGTTACGAGTTCGATTCCCACGGCGAGAAAAATATTAATATTTATTCCTTTCTTGATTGCGTTATAAATACTATAATTTGTCATCATTAACAGGAAATATTAACTGGATTATTAGACTGGAAAAATATTACTCAGGGTTTCGTACTCAAATAAGTACTCAAGGTATTTTGATTTCTACAAGTGCGTAGTCTTAAAGTAGAAATTACTTTATAACACGATTCGAACTAAACGGTTTCCAGGTGAACGCTTTCATCTCTTCAGCACATTGACGTCACAGGCGATGTAGCAATAGGTACCATTGTCAAACACATATTTAATTACTATCGTGTGCAGTGCGGCACACGCAATCCTCTCCCAAAAACGACTCAACTAACATGCTAGACACACGAAAACCGTCCGTATTCACTCGTGATAAGTCGTACTATTGGGTTTTTTTTCTGGGGGTTGATGGAACTATTCGTTAAGGGAGATAAGGGTGAATTTCGGACGATCCTGCGTTGTACCACGCTTGCGCAAAAAACGTTTCAAATGCTCAGTTGTAGAGAGGCGGCGCGCCGGCTCGCGCGCTCGCCAGCCGGTCGAATGTCATCCCTTCCGTCGCCGGGAATCCCTCATCATAACTAAAACAATGCCTCAAATTGCATAAAAATGCTCGCGTAACCGTTTCGTGTCAATTGTGAGCGGGGGAAGTAGAAGGCGGTCCGCTGTAGTCCTTGTCTTCCCTTTACTATAGGTACAGCTGGAGTGTCGTTGTTTGGATGAGGTGAGTTGCAGTCCAGAGGTCGCAGGTTGCCCTTGATAAATGCCAAGTTGAGCACGTTAAACACATGACCAGCGTGCTCAGTTCAAATTGCTCGCGTGCCTGCACGGAAGAATCATTCAGAAAATTGCCGCCTCGCGGTGTATGTTTTTCAGTTGTTAGTCTGTGCAGCAATTTGCTGTAATCGTAGAAAAACATGCTAATGTTGATGAAAACAATAATGAATAGGGTTAGAATAATATGTTACTTATTTTAATAATGTATAGAGCGTATTTGCTTTTACGAAGCAACGTAAAACTGGTTTGAAAGAATTTTTTTTTTATAATATGTATCGTCTAAGTTTGCTTTCTATTGTACTAGGTACCTTTGAAGAAAGAAATAGCATTTATGCTAATTTATAGATCAAGAAAATACGAATACGTTTTAATAACTAAAAAGAAAACCTACTTCATTATTATTACATTAATACGTGAAGCAAAAACTTTGTACATACCCCTTTTTACGAAAATTGCGCGACGGAGTATGAAATTTCCCACACTTATAGTTTATTATAGAGGAGTGCAGAATGCATTTTTTTTACATTATGCAAAAAATATACAACAATTATAAATTATTTATGGTCGACCAATGGGCGACCACTAGTTTATATAAAAATACAAAAATACGTTCACTTGGATGACCTATTTTTTCCCACTTTTTATTAAAAAACCAAACAACTTGACCGATTTTGATAAACATATATTTTTTTTCAAATCGGTTTATACCGATACAAACATAAAAATATATATATTGAGAAACTCCTCTTTTTATTGAAGTCGGTTAAAAATAAAAATAAACCTACTCCATTGACAAATATTTGAGCGCATAACACCGTTAATGTAGATGCATATTATTTTTATGTCTAAATTTATATCTATAATTCCTCAAAAATACTCTATTAAAAATCCAATACAAAATTTCATCCCCTATACCCAAGAAGAGGTATTTTTTCTTCAAATTTAAATGGGACCAAACGACCAAAGTATACCCTTCCAATATTTTTTTTTCCAAATTCGGTTAAAAAAGAACAAAGTTCTGAGTTCAAACATAATGAAAAATATAACCGAATTAGTACCTCCTATTTTTTAAGAGTGGTTCAAAATCAGATTACGATTGCCACCTTCGCCACACCGACACGAAGGGCGTCAACAAACTATGATTACCATGATTATAACCCACTTACTGACCATAAGTTACGACATGGTTAACTAAAATAATAAGTTAAGTATTATAGGTGGTTAAAATTACGTACTTATCGAGAAATAAGATGATTAGGTATGGCAAAAAGAAACGAAACATTAGCCGTAAATGTTGCTCATGTAACTTATAACTGACAACCTCTGTGGCGCCTCCCACCCAACCTCCCACCACGGGACAAATGTTTGTATGATCTGCAAGTATTTGTCTCGGGTCTGGGTGTTTCTATGTATAATATGAAGTATTTACAAAAAAAAAGTATGTAAGTAGTATATCAGTCATGTGGTACCATAACACAAGCTCTGCTTACTTTGGGGTCAGATGATGCTGTGTGAAATGTTCAGGATTATTTATTATTTATTTATTATTATTATAATTAAAATGTATTGTATTAAGCAAATTATGTGTACAGATACCTATGTACAGAATAATATACAATAATATCAAATACATGGGAAACAATTGAGCTATCTAAGAACCGTTTTAAACGTTATATAGATACCTTAACTGATCCAGATCACAGCCAGAGGACAGCATCCCCTTGTCCTGACACAGGCGGTATGCCACATTGAATAGCAATGATAATACGCTGGGCTAGATAGGAGCGAGCTCTTGGGTCGCGCATTCTGCTAGTAGTAATGTAATACTTTTAATAAATTTGTTATTATGTAGATCCAATCGAAATCTAAATCAAATCCTATAAAAGACAGAGCAAGTATGAGTTTAAAATGATCCTATTTCATTTATGAAATGAACAGAATTATATACAATAATATAAAATACACGTCAAACAGTTGAGTTATGTTATTACCGTTTAAATCGATTTATAGACAGTTTAACCTCTAGTGCATGATTTATAGACAGCTTAACCTCTAGTGCATGATTTATAGACAGCTTAACCTCTAGTGCACGAAAAGAGCCTCTGAGGTGTACTGTAATCCTTTCACCACACTGGTTCAAAACAACCAGTGACATTATAAGAAGAAGAAGATAACTCGATTGATAAGGCCTTCATATTTGAACCTTTTGGAGTCGAGACCCTGGGGAATAAGAGTCGCATTTTTAAAATTATTTCACGCCGTTTGGTAAAAACATTGCGTGACCCAAGAGCTGGCTTCTATCTGGCCCATTGTATAAGTATTGCCATTCAACGTGGCAATGCCGCCAGTGTCTTGGGGACGCTGCCCTCTGGCAGTGATCTGGATCAGTTGAGGTATCTATAGAACGTTTTAAACGGTTCTTAGATAGCTCAACTGTTTCACATGTATTTTATATAATCACTAGCGACCCGCCTCGGCTTCGCACGGGTGTTTATTTACGACATCACATTAGAAACCTCTTAAATTATCAGTGTTGCTCTGCTATATTATGCATGTATTATATATATAAACCTTCCTCTTGAATCACTCTATCTTTTAAACAAAACCACATGAAAATCCGTTGCGTAGTTTTAGAGATCTAAGCATACCTAGGGACAGGCAGACAGCGGGAAGCGACTTTATTTTATACTATGTATTGATTATTATTCTGTAAATATATCGTTATTTAAATACCTTACCGCAGAATTCTGCGGGATTGATTCCCGCCGCGGGACAAATTTTTGGGCTCCTTCCCAATCTCATGCAAAAAATATTTCCAATCACATCCGTCAGCATTTATTAAATTAAAAAAGCGTGTGCGTCTCGGGACGACAGAAGTGATAACTTTAACTAATCTAATTAGCGCTGTGGGTAGAGTGAGAGAGGAGGAGCCTGTCTAGCGCTGCCGTATGCGTGAGAGAAAGGGGAGCCAAACAGACTGGCGCCGTAACGCGTTACGTAACGAAGCGGTTTACCCTCCCATATCACTTCAAAAAATATTCCCACTCACATACAAGAAATGTAGTAAAGTCAACATAAGCAATGCTCCTGGGTTATATTTATATGTATTATGACGACGATGTTCAATCTGCGAGTTTAATATAATTCTTCGCTCTACCACAATATAAGACTGATTGTAACTGTGGTAAAAATAATCTATTAGTTTCAAGTACAAAATAAATGCAAATACCTCTACTTTTTAAGTCTCGTTGTGTTCTTAAATAGTTTTAGTATTCGTACTTTACCTAATTATTTAATTGTCTAAAATATATTTAGTTAGTCATAGCATTTGTAAAACCTATTCGGTTGGTAACATCTAACTAATTTAGGAACGCTTAATTAAGTTAGATAAAATTAAATTAGGATAAGTTGGTAGCAGCAGAATACCAAAGGTTAATTTGGTAGTTCAAAACCTAATTTTAGCTAAAATTAGTTAAGTTGGTGCCAATAGAATTGAGGCCAATGTTTACTCAATTCTGTTGGCACCACAACAGAATTGAGGCCTATATACTATCAGAAGATTCTCGTGCTGACTCTACCTCAACTTATGCATGAATGTGAGTGGGAACTAATGTATGAACGAAAATATTTTTCAAAATTATTATTAAAACGCTCGTTGGATGTGGTTGAGAACTAATGTATTATAGTGTTCTTTACCGAGAACAATAGGTTTGGATGTGGTGGGAAGTAGCCAATGTAGGTGTTTCTATGTAGAATGTCGTATATCAGTCATGTGGTACCCATAACACAAGCTCTGCTTACTTTTGGGCCAGATGATGCTGTGTGAAATGTGTGTGAAAATATATTTATTTTTTATTATTTAAGAAAAGTACCTACATACTCTTACCATCCTAATTTATGTAATGGGTTGCTAACTTCAGAAAATAAGCAGCATTTTACTTAATTAACGAAATACCTTCTCCAGAGCTTAAACATGATTAACATACAAACACCACATTTACAGAACCTAAGCCGTTATATTCTAAGCCGCTTATCCTCGTCCCGTTATGAAGGGAGCTCCAAGGCTAAAAGGATTTGGCAAAAGGGAATGATTAATGAAACAACACAATGCACCTTCTCTTTCTGTTGTCCGACTATACTTTAACTATCCGCTGATATAAATCCAAGTACTTGGATGACCGAGCTTTGTCTTTACATAGTATAAAACAAAGTCGCTTCCCGCTGTCTGTCTGTCCCTATGTATGCGTAGATTTTTAAAACTACGCAACGGATTTTGATGCTGGTTTTTTAAATAAATAGAATGATTCAAGAGGAAGGTTTATATGTACAATACGTGCATAATATAGTAGAGAAACACTGATAATTTTAGAGGCTTCTAATGTGATGTCGTAAATAAACACATTTTTTTTGCGCTTACATTGCAAACGCTGGCTGAACCCTACGAGATAGATCAAAATAATGTACTACAGTATTGCACACCTTAAAAAAGTCAAAAAGTCAACAAGTCCGCGGTGGTATATGTCTATCTCTTAGGTTATGTTATTATCTTAGATAACGTGTATATAAAGACATTATGTAGTATATTTTGTATCACCATTGCACCCGTGCAAAGCCGGGGCGGCTATAAAATACGGAGAAAACGACGTTTTCTAAAAATGAAACCTAGCTAGATCGATATATCGCCCCGGAACCGCCCTTATACTAAATTTCATGAAAATTGTTGGAGCCGTTTCCGAGATTTTGATTATATATATGAGTATACATGAAGAATTGCTCGTTTGAAGGTATTAGATATAAAGTTTAAATAAATGAATGTAATGGCATATTATCTAACAGATGAGCTAGCAACAGAGAAGGAAAATATGAAACAAACCCAGCTCGGTGCCAGCCGTTATTGTGGGTACCTGGGAAGGCCTGCGCTATCAAACAGAATCCCAGGCAGAGTGACGTCAGTGGTGAGGTAACTTCACCCACCTCAGCTTGCTGGAGTGGATCCATGAGCGAAAGTTTAATTACAAATAATTGATCTGTAACTTGACAACAAATCTTCAACATATGAACTAAGGCCAATGATGATGAATGTCATAATGTTAGTCGCTCCCAGTGATCGCAATATGGATGCATGCCCAGAACAATCGCGGCATTGCTACGGTGTTGGCAATACTAATTCGCTGACCGTAATAGACAACAGTCGTCTGATCACGCATCAAACATGAAATGGATATGAAAATTAAAAATGAATATGAAAAATCAAAGCTCACCAACACTCTTCAAAGTAATGTTTCTCAATGATGTCAATGCTGGATACTGTCACTGTACCTAACAGTACCTAGTACCTAGTGCACTTCAATCCTTTCACCACACTGGTTGGAATCAATTAGTGACACGATAAGAAGAAGAAAAGGACAATTCACCTAAACACCATCTAGCCCCAAACTAAGCATATCTTTGTTTGCTAGGTGGCCCCATTTTAAATATTTTGTTACAACATTTGTTACTTTATTGAGTAACAAAGTAACATTCAAACTTCCTCAAAAACCTTATAATCTTAGTAGGATTAAATACCAGTTTATATTTATTTATAATTTTTAACCGACTACAAAAAAAGGAGAGAGGTCTCAATTCGGTTGTTTTTTTATGTTTGTTACCTCATCACTCCGTCATTTATGGAACGATTTAAAAATACATAATAATTATGTGAAAGGATATTATTGGTCTAATCTTTTTCCATAGAAATTTAATCAAAATCGGTTCAGTAGTTTGCTTTTTTAATATGAAAAAAATAAGTCTTACACTTGTAAGACTTATTTTTTCCAGCTATTTTTAAAAGAAATTTCGTATTTTGCTTTCCTGTGACATTCCAGTGGTGTTTACTAATTTTGAAAAAATGCTAAAGTACTAAAAGGCGTAAAATAAAAACATTTTAACCGACATCAACATAGAAGGTTCTCAATCGTATATTTATGGTCTCAAATTTGATTCAATGAAGTCGATTTTCATTTTAGTTTTTAAAACGTAATTTTACATAATATACCAGTGTACCAATTACATAAGCTACACGCGCATTGTGATGAAACAGGCATGTCGCAAAACCTAAAAACTTCTAAAACATGTGCGAAGTACCTGAAATCGCTGAGATAAATCTAGCACCCGCACGACATCTGCAAGCTAGAGCATGCACAAAGGTAATACCAACCTTATACCCCTGTGCTTAGATTAGATTACGGCACTTTATCTTTTCACCACGATGGTTCAAAATGACTACAAAATAACAAGTGACACAATACGAAGAAAAAGTAGGATTTATTATTTTCTATTTATTTACGTAGGTTTTTGTCGGGAACTACGAGATCGCTTTCCGTAATTCATTCATCTCTCCTAAATCAGCTTATCTGACCAAATTATTTACTTATCTTTTGGTACATAATAATATACTAGGTTCTGCCCGCGGCTTCGCACGCATAGCACATACATAAAATGTAGCCTATATCCGTTCTGTTTATCTAATCGCCACCAAACTTCACAGGATCACCCGCTAGGCCAGTCTAAAGATTTCCTAAAAATTTCATCGAAATCGGTCCAGCCGTTTCGGAATCTATAGGGAACATACATACCCACATCGCCTGTTTGTATGTAACTGCACAGCTTGCTTAGCTCGCTGATTTTCGCGGCTTACTCCGCTCGACAGTTCTGTTTCCGTTGTTCAAACTCATCGGTCTTTCCCTTTAAATTACACAGAAATGCTATTCTTATACCAAAATCTTTATGTATGTGTGTTAAACTATTCAAGGTTCTGGTACAAATTCTAACCCCTTCATAGGTGTCAAAAACAAACTTACACCTGATCAAACATTCAGAAACCTTTTGTTAAGTTAAAATGAAGCAAACAACTACAATACGTCCCAAACAACCTACACACTATTTAGTTAGACCCAATCATGTCGCACAAAGCGAAGAGTCGGGTGCTAATGAAGCTTCGTTAAACGTTACTATGCCTGCTCACACTAATTTCTATTCTGCCTACTATTTGCAATCATACAACAATGTTTGCAGAAAGGCTGATGTTGGGGGTATAGATTAGCATATAGCAGTTTTAGTGTTCCAATACGTAACTAGATGTCACTGTTAAATGTGTACAAATCCTAGAACGCGCTATCCTTGCGTTTTGGAAAATGAATGAATTAAATCATTCAATCATTCAACCATTCAACCATTCAATCATTCAACCATTCAATCATTCAATCATTCAATCATTCTGTCAATTGTGTCGTTACTTTACCTTGCCATGTCTCGCTTGTATCGTGCCGTTCATTTGATCCTTCGAGCCGGATATGAACCAGCCCCTATGGATACTAATTGTTATGTTATGATATTAGGAGCATTTTTAAATGACATGACTCAATTTTATTGAAGTGGTAACTTCTTATGGGAGGGTAAACCGCTTTGTTACGTAAAGCGTGACGGCGCCAGTCTGTTTGGCATCCCTTTCTCTCACGCATACGGCAGCGGTAGGCAGGCTCATCCTCTCTCACTCTAACACACAGCGCTAAAAAGATTAGCTTATGTTAGCACTTCTGTCGGGCGTCCCGAGAAGCACACGTTTTTTTAAATTGACGTATGTTTGACGTGTCATAATTTAAGCAGATGATCATTAAAACTGCGTAAATCTTCTCCTTCTGCCTTTTCTGCCTATAAAGGTCTTATTAACAATTGTTCCAGTATTCCAGTATTACTTTATGTGAGGGTGGGTGGTACGACAAATAGAAGTGAACTTCAAACGTATACAAGTTGTGACTGTTATAAAACTGTTTTGAATGTGATGAGCTCCATTCTCTTCTAGGAATCGTATATTTTCAATGAGTTTGACCTTTAACAATGTAGGTAACCTACTATCTACTTAAATCTACCTTCTTATTGTTTTGTATGTATCATGTTCAACTGAAACATTCAAACAATAACGCGGTACATAATAATTATGTTTAAAAAACTAAAGAGAAAACCGACTCCATTAAATATAAAAAAATTACAACCGAACAGAACCTCCTTCTTTTTTTGAAGTCGGTAAAAAATCTTTTTATTTCATTCTTTACTAGCTGCTGCCCGCGGCTTCGCACGCGTGGTACCTACATAAAAAGTAGCCTATGCCCTACTCCAAGGTCCCATCTATCTCTATACCAAAATTTATCAAAATCGGTTCAACGGTTTAGACATGAAAACGTAACAAACAGACAGACAGACAGAGAGTTACTTATCGAGTATATCCCTACTCAGATTATAAATTAGAATGTAACTCTGTCCGTCTGTCTGTGTGTCTGTCAGTGTCATGCGTAATACCTACTGGTAATTCAAGCATCATTACGGTAACCACTTGCCAGCATCAGGTGTTAATATACTTTTACTCCGGCTCAGTTGTAAAAAAAATAAAAAACCTATGCGTCTCGGGACGCTCAACAGAAGTGATAACTTAAACTAATCTAACTAGCGCTGTGGGTTAGAGTGAGAGAGGAAGAGCCTGCCTACCGCTGCCCTATGCGTGAGAGAAAGGGACGTCAGACAGACATGCGCCGTAATGCGTTACGTAACGAAGCGGTTTATCCTCCCATAAGAAGTTATCACTTCAAAAATAAAATGTTATTCCACTTCATTATTCATTAATTATTATTTATAAGCACACCGAAATCAGTCAAACATATTGTGACATACTCACAATAAACACAGTAATTATAATCCGATCTACACATGTTTTTGCAAATAAATAATCTGTGTCCCTATCTTTCTTATTCAGTTTACTATTTAGGCCCTAAACAATGACCAAATCTGGTAATTTAGGCCCTAAATAATGAGCTAATCAAGAGAAATACGGCCATTTATTTAGGACATTGATTAGTTTGCCTAGTTCTTATTATTTGCCATTCTAAGAACGGCCAACTGGGACACCCACATGTGCCGTGGGAAAGTAACGAATGCGGATCAAATATTCATAAAGCCGTCGGGCCTGTAACCCGCAGAGTGTCGACGATGTGCTGAGTTGGTAATGGTCGAGAGTGGCAAGATTTTTGCAGTTCACTGTATCTTTGCTGATTTTTTCATTCGTTCTTTTCAGTATTATTTACAATTTTTTATTACTTTTAACACAGCCCCAAAGTAAGCAGAGCTGGTGTTATGAACCACATGATATACTACTTATATATTTTTTTTTGTAAATACTTGCAGATCATACAAACATTTGTCCCGCGGCGGGAATCGAAACCGATTTCTGCATCTCAAGCAGGATTTCACCCACTGCGCCACAGATATCGTCAATTTGAATTTGAAATATTTTTTACTCCTTAATAAAACTAATTGCTAATTCAAATGTGGAACACATTCAATTTAAATGTGGAACACATTTGAATTGGTTTCAAAGAACTAAAGCTTAGAACTGATAGTTTTGCGGCTTGAAATTTATAATGCACACGACAAGACCGATGTCCGATCATTATCTGAAAATGGACAGTTGACTTGTCACAAAGACGTAATCGATTATTCCACGATGACATTTATAATAGACAAATTACCATCGAATCGTCTTGAATTCCTCGACGTGCAAATCAAAGAGCAACATACAATTCAACTGTCTAAATATGTATGTCATAAGAAGCCACAATTTATAAATAATGTATTATAATCTAACTAATCTACACAAATATTATAAATGCGAAATTAACTCAGTTTGTCTGTCTGTTTGTTACGTTTTCACGCCTAAACCGCGAACGTTTAAGGTTTACCGCGTGCGAAGCCGCGGGCAACAGCTAGTAATTTATACTTTTCTCGAGTTATTTCCGGCTTCGCACGCGTGGTATCTACATAAAAAACCTATGTCCTTCTCCAAGGTCCCATCTATCTCTATACCAAAATTCATCAAAATCGGTTCAGCGGTTTAGGCGTGAAACGTAACAAACAGACAGGCAGACAGACAGACAGAGCTACTTTCGGAATCATAATATTAGTTACATAAGAGCGCAATGTTCGTTTCGCAAGACGACAAAAAAAATAATCCCGAAGAAGTCTTCTTCTTCTCATTTTAAATGGCACCTGTCGTTATTATGATAACATTTTTGTTATATTTACTTCTCAGCTACCACTCTGTAAAACGTGCATGAGCATAATTATCTGGCTGCATTCGCTTTACCTATATTCACGTCGGTTATTCGTGATGTAGAATATTGTGTGAATTTACGCTGTCAGCTAAATATTAGTCGGCGCTTTTTGGAAACTTCTCAAATATAGTGTTTTACAAAGCTTGTATAAATATTGCGGCAGTTAACGCTCGTCCAATACTATTTGTACTGGACAGCGGGAATGCTGCGGCGTGACGTCAGCACCGCACTGCCCACTCGCTAGCGGCTAGCGGCTAGCCCCTGGCTAATCTAAAGAAGAACTTAGGAACAACTTTTTTATGAACTAAACTATCTCTGTGGGCTATCAGATACAAAAACGTACAGCGTGTAGAATGCTCGGTACTTCTTGAAAACGGAATACAAAATGATATAAAAAGTTACTAATAAGGTCCACGTAAATATACCCATTTGACTGGCCTGACAGTTCAAGTAATAGCTCTGCGCTGTATGTTGATCACAGGTGTTTGTTCTGTGTCTGGGTGTTATAATCATAAGTATGTATTTAAAATTATTTAAGTATACTATAATACAAACATTGTTTGGGGCTAGATGGTGATTTTTGCATTGTCTACTCACACTCAATATTTATTATTATTATTAACAAAAAACTCAAGTTATTTTATTGCTGGAGCTTATGTTCAGATTTATATATTAAAAGCTTACAAACAGTAGTCTAGACTTATTTTATCTAAAGCCCTTGAAAAATCAAGGTCTTGCGTAGTTTGTGACGTCCACTGGCTAGCATAAAAATGAAGGGCGATCTGTAGCCTCTACCTTCAAACCAAGGTAGCGAGTGACCGACTATTGCATTGAATGAAATTAATAAAGAGGTATCAGTCCAGTAGTATTGCACTTGGAGGTTCGACGGACATAGGGACCGTGCCTACACGAGTTGTGAAGCATCTTTACTTGAAGAGACTCAGATTGTAGTCTTCAGGAAAGACAGACGACGGCAAAGCATTCCAATCTCTGGCTGTACGCATTATAAATGTGGAAGCAAAGCGCTTTGTTCGTAAGGGTGGTAGACTGACAAGGTATAGATGGTACTGAGCGGTACTTCTGCTTGTCCTGTTGTGAAAAAGAGATAGAAGCCTCACATCTTTGACAAGTCTATCCAATTATTTGCCACACAATGGGATAGTAAAACAAATAATCAAATAATTATGTTTTATAAACTAAAAAGAAAACCGACTTCGTTTTGATTGAAATTTGAGCCGATAAAAATACAACCGAATTGAGAACCTTCTCCTCTTATTAAAGTCGGTTATAAAATATTTTATTTAACGCTTTTTAGTAATTTATCCTATTTCGAAATTCGTATTTTGCTTACATGTGACTTTCCTCACTGGCAAAATACGAAATTTTATTTTCTTGGATGACATATTTTTTCTAGCTATTTTGATTAAAAAACCAAACTTCTAAACGATCAAAACGATCGATTTTGATCAAATTTCTATGGGACCAATCGGAAAGTATATCCTTTCACAAAAAAAAATGTTTTCCGAAAAAGAAATAAAAATACAACCAAATTGAGAACGTCCTCCTTTTATTGAAGTCGGTTAAAAACAAGTAAACAAAACAAGTCACTTTGTAGATTGTAGGGGCCGCTAATACTTAAAATCGTGCAAAACTTCACCTCGATAAAACTAATAGTCTGCAAACAAAAACTCTGATTCGGGGCGAACAGACGGACAGACAGACAAACAGACAAATGGACGGTCATATCAAACTATAAAAGTTCCTTGTTGATTTCAGAACACTAATGACGATCAACTTGCTGAAAACATGCTGTAGGTGGTGTTAATTATAAATTTAAAAATAAAATAGTATATAAACATTGCTGGACAATGCACACAACACCATCTAGCCCCAAACTAAGCATAGCTTGTATTATGGTGATCAGATGACTGATATAAAACATTTATATTTTTAAATACATACTGTTTTAAACATAATGTTCACTCAAAACGGGATATTTTGCACGATATATGAGTTTTTCTGCTTCCCGATATTTCGGCACAATTGCATGCGCCATGATCACGAAATAAACTCACCTATGTTCATCACACAAATGTTTATCCCAGTTAAGAATCGAACCCGCAATCTACAGCGCAGAAGGCAGAGCTACTACCAACTGTGCTCCATGATAACATCCCGCAGGCAAGTAATTTCAGCCAAAGTGTCTGTTTCTGTAGAACAAAAGCCTTACTTAATACCCGAAACGTTGAATCCACATAATGGAAGCTTTCTTATTTCAAGACATGAGGAACAATATTTTCCGCACAAGAGCGAAATATGTGACGTGTTTGTGAAACCGCCCAAGGCTTCAACTAAAATGTTCTACACTGCGAATGTTTGGACAAGGAGCTTTTATGTTTTTTTTACACCATATGTATGAAGAAGATAACTATTGTGGAAGATCTAGATCAGTCAGAAGCCTCAGGAGCAAAATAAAATATAGATTAAAATTTCTTACAACTTTAATATTCATTCTTAAATTACCTACTGGCAGTTCAATATAAATTTTATTTTAAAAACTAGCTTCTGCCCGCAGCTTCGCACGCATAGTACAAGCATATATGTAGCCTATGTTCGTTCCTAAGATACAATCTATATCCATACCAAATATGATTGATGCAAAAAAGTACTGTTGATCCGATCGCTACGAAACTTCACTGGATCACCTGCTAGGGCAATCTGAAGAATTCCTAAAAATTTCATTGAAATCGGTCAAGTCGTTTCGGATCCTATAAGGAACATACATACATATACACATCGCCTTTTTCATATAGATAAATAGATAATTACAAAAATGTACAGAAAAATATTAATCATATCTTATTGATCAACTGTACTAATAATGTAAAACAATTGAGCTATAAGTACCGCTTAAAATGATCTATAGATAGCTCGGCTGATCCAGATCACTGCAGCGTCCCCAAGGTACTGCCGGCATCGCCACGATGAATGGCAATACGCTGGGCGCGAGCTCCAGATACGAGCGATCTCTTGAATAAATGTCTTATAAAGAGATGCAATATTAAAAGTTGCCGGTGCGCTTAATATTTTTCACATGAGAGAACCTTAAGATAGTAGAATTAGAAACGAGTACTTTGGCTTTGTGTTCTTGAATCACTCATCTCTTGAAACAGAAAGGAATAAAAGAATGAAGAAATCGGAGAAGTTGAGGCGTATTGTTATTTCAGATATCGAAATTTCGATATTGTTCCTCGAAATAGTCGATATCGAATTTCGATATTGTTTTAGTCTCATATTTTTTTTACCGTAGAATATACTTACTTTTTGTTTTCTTTTTGTGTACAGTAAATCGTTTAATCAGTTTATTCGTTTAATCGTTTAATACAGTAATCGTTTTTAACAAAAAATAACCATTTTAAAAGCTAAAAAGAAAAACGACTTCCTAATAATAAAATTTGAGCAAATAAAATTTGTATCTTCTGTTTTGCCACCCTTAGCTATGCAAATTTACATTGTATTTATTTATATTTATTCCTCATAAGCACAGGTCTTCTTCTTCTTCTTTGTTAATGGCCTGTGACATACTAATGTCAATTCTGACTTCACGCGGAATGGCGTCTTGAATTTTCTTGGGATTCCTCGTCGTTTAAATCACATTGCACCACAATACACAAATAATTCAATTATCCATACCCGTCCTGTAGTCACAATTTATTCATTAAAATTCCGCCAAGATTACTGAATAAAACATGCAATGAAACGGGTAAAAAATATTAAATTAGCAGAGCTATGTTACTCCATGAAATGACAGACGAAGAATCCTTTCCAATACGCATTACTTCATCTTCGTGAATGGCATAATAATGTCAATTTTGCCAATGTCAAGTGTTTATATTGTTAATAGACAAAGTCGTATCTTGTCGTTCGTCATTTGTTATTTTATATAAAGTAGTGCCATTCATATCAAATAACTACTACGTATTATTTTTACTGGAATCACAAATAAAGACAAAGCTTTTATTCAAATTATTCACACCCGAGTCAACAACTCTAGCTCTATTTAAATAAAAACACCAAAATTTCAAATAAAACCGGAAATAACGTAATACAAGAGCGTAATGTTTGCTCTGCAAGACAACCAACAATAATCCAATACCCTATAAAGGGAAATTTCAAATTAAATGTATTCCGTTAAAATTGGCACATATCAAACTTTTTACGACTACCAACCTACTTACTAACTTTCTCCATTTGTAGAATAACCATCAAACGAACTCAGTGACGACGTTTGGTTTTCCTCTCATTCTGTTGAGTCAAAGCTTTTATGCTGATTAGCCCTTTGAAAGAGCCGTGTTGAGACTGGCGGACCGCACTCCTTCATAAACTCAAGTAGAATCTTCCGACTTGCATTTGCAATTTAATCAGAAGTTTCTACATAAAAGATATATATGTAAAAGTAAACTGTATTAAATAATTAAGGCAATCTTTACTAACAGTAGAAAACTTAAATGTCCTAGGCCCGGAAATCAACATCAAATAGATAACTAGTAATCTAGGATCAAATTCTATTTATATTTCTATTATAACATTTTTAGATCTAGAAATCAAATAGGTATACTAGTAAAGTGCCTGTCAATAGAAGTTCATTGGCTCTTTAACTTTAAATGGAGTATCAACGGGGTCAATAAATTCCATCAAAATAACACGACTCTATCGCAGTGTCACTGTGTCAATAACCGCTTACCATAAACCTATAACATGGAATATAGTAAAGGCGGTCCCAGTTGTCTTTCTCTAATTAGTTCTTTTCTATAAATAGGTATTATTAACCGACTTCAAAAAAGGAGGTTTCTCAATTCGACCGTATATTTTTTTATGTGTTATCTGCAAACAACTTCGTCGTTTATGAACCGATTTTGATGATTTTTTTTGTTGGAATGGAGAAATCCCAAAGGTTGATACCATGATAAGGAAACTAGGATCTGATGATGGCATCCCAGGGAAATCGAGTGGAACCTTCGAAATTCGTAGTGGCGAATTGTGCGTTATTTTTTTTTTTCATTAAGTATTTTAAAGCACTACTATTTAATGAAGGTCAGGAGTCGATCTAATGATGGAGCCAAAAGATAGACGAGGAACTCCTTCACGATTTACAGCAATTACCTGGTGTTTGAGCTTATTAAATTTTTATTGATGAGAACATTACACCTAGATGGGTTGTGACTGTCATTAGGGGTCTGATGGTCAAGACCAAGGGAACTCCTCAACGTTTTACAGTAGCTACAGTATGTATAAACATGAAGTCGGTTGTCTGTTTAGTTTTTTAGACGTAATTATTTTTGAAAGTAATGTCTATTATATAATTTACGATTTACGCCAATCCAACGCCTGCTTTACGCAGGCCTGCTTTAGAGTTACCTTAAGTTTGCCTATGACTCTGAAGAACACTAGATATTTTTACTACGCAAACAAACAAATGTCCAATAACATTAAACCGTATAGATTATTCCACCAATAAACGCCACGGCTAAGCGCACAGAGGTGTACAAAATGAGCATCTAGTCTCAATGCTGTTACGAAAACCAATGGAGCAACAATGATTACACCTTGTCTTCCAGAACCAACCATATAAAGATAAACTTATATATTAGCCAAATATATGAAACAAATACATAATACAGTGTTTGAAATTGACTATTTTCTCTGTGTAGCATGGTTGCAACGCCACGATAGTGTCAGTGTCATTGTCATGGCGTGTAGAGTTGGCTTAAATCAGGCGTTGGCAAGGCGTAGACCTGGCGTAGACCCAGTGTAGACCTGGCGTAGACTAGGCGTAGAGCGGTGTAGCTTTTTATTTGGTGGAGTTGACTTTGATCAGACGATGTTATGGCGTAGACCCAGCGTAGACCTGGCTCTAAGTTAGCGTAACCTAGAGCATATCAGGTGTCGACGTAGCGTTGGCATGACGTAGGCCTGACTTTAAGCGGTTGTAGCTTATTGCTTCTGGTTGCAAACCAGAACAGTTCAAACGAATCTATCCGAGTACGTACGAGAGCACACTATTGAGACTGATTCAGTGGTTTTCCTAGGTCCATAGCTGGACAAAGTTGTGACGAGTTTGAAAGAAAGTTATGGCTGGATTGGGAATTAAAGTTGATAGCGATAGGACAGTCTGAAAACCTCAGATTAGTTTTTGTTACAAGTTTTGATTAAGAAAAGTCTTTTTCCGATGACGATCCTCTGTCTTGTCATTACACAAATAAGTATATAGAGAATATTTTTGAGATTCCACCTCCAGCAGCGAGTTTTGGACTAGTGTGCTAATCATTTCACTGCACCTTTCTTCAAATATCCAAAGGGCTTCCAAAATGGCAGTTCTTGACATTTGGAAATTGTGTTCTTAAGCGTAAAAGGTGTGCCATATGTTTCTCAACAACCCATGAGCAGAGCTGCCCCGATGAACTTTGCGTTGAAAGTATATATTTAGGGTTATATAGTAGGGTTTATTTTGAAGAAACTGACACAATGGAAACTTGATGTCGTTTTTCCATATCATATCTAGTGGAGTTCACAATGGATCCCTTTATCATGGTCGTTGATCAGTACTGTCACCGTGCCGATCGAACTACATCAATTGTGAGTGGTGGCCTGGCACCGGCTTATACCGAGCATAGGCATATTGAATCTCATGCTCGATTCGATTTCCTCAACGTAAAACCTCGGTTTTGTAAAAACTACGACCGTTATATCATCTTTTTAACAATGAGCAAATTACTTCTAAGTTTTGAAAAGTTAAAACACTTAGACACTACTGTTTCAGAGCAGACGTACGAACGTCGCCGCTTTTTATGAAAACCAAGGCTTACGGATATCGCATCAATGCTAAAAGAAACGACTAGTACTTATTTGGAAGAAGAGTAATAAGCTGATGTCGGGAACAGCTTATCATGTGATTAAATTTGTCAGGGCAATACTTTTCCTCCTTTATTTTTATGATTTGACCAAGCATTCTAATTTATCAAAATTAAACCACTTAGGGCTAGAAACAGCTTATCTTGTGATTAAATTTGTCAGGGCAATTAATTGACCAAGCAAAAATGTTAAATAATGTTAAACTTGTAGGATTTGAATTAACCAAACTTTGTCATTGTTATTACATGATACCTGTATAAACTAATTAGAAATACTACCCCAGAATCATACACAATGGTCTAAGTAACCTGTATTTTGCTTATGCTTTTCCTTTCTCTCCGAATAAAATAAGTGGAAAACACATCAAATAAACTTTTATTGTTTTAGTAGATAACGGGTATTTATCGCATATTAATTTTTAATTATTCCTGACATTTCGAATGCGTTGCATCACCCGCGGTCGCGCGCTAACTGGAAGCAGAAGTTACTGCCGTGTAGCGTGGGCAGTTTTTCGAACTACCCTCGTTTTGTCTTCAGATTTCAAAATGCTGAAGCCGAAACATCGGTAAATACTAAAATACATAATGTTAATTCTGATCGCGAAAGCTACAAAATACAAAAGCTTTATTCTATTGTATAATATTCTATAAATAACTTACGATAACCAATCACCCATTACCCCATTCATCTATATTGATAAACAGCATAAGTAAAAGCTATTATCTGTCCGCGCTCCGGGAGGAAGGCATCAATCAACTCCCACGGCTGTTAGCTCTATTCCTGGACGAAAATTGCCTTCGCTTGCAATATTGGCAAGCCTGCTATCAACTAATTTATGGCCTTAATTGGGCGTGAGACGACAGATTAGTACGAAGTTACTATATTGTGTACTATATGTCTGCCAATATGACTTTATTGGACTCATACTTTTTCTTATGTAAATGTAGTTAGGGTAGATATTTGAGAAATTGATTCTGATTCTGATTGTGGAATCATATCTCATATCTAAGAGAGAAGAGAAACTTGTCGCGTTTGCCAAAACTACAAAACTAAACTTATCTCCTAATATTTTTTTCTTTTGTTTCAGATTGTAAGACGCCGTTAAAATAACTGAGAAGTAATATAGGTCTATAATTAAAGCAATAATGAAAACATAGAAACCCCGTAGCGAATAGTTTTGCATAGTGTTTAAAATTAAGTTCTTCCAGCCTAAATTTGCGATCGTTGACTATTGAAAATGCACAAACGTGACACTCTGAAATGACTTCTAATGATGCAATTAAAAAGTTCGGTGTCGTGTACGACGTGCCGACGTAAGTGAGTGAAGTATGGTATGATGCCGGCGCGTAGTGGGAGTTCAAATTTGATGCGCCCGTTCGTAGTGCTGGCTCTGCCCGGGATGTATTTGCTGTTTAAGTACAACCAGTACCGCCAGCAGCAAATGGAGACCGCGCGTCGGAGAGTCACCGAGCGGGAGCTAACCCACCTTAACACCAAAATTGTGAGTGTCTTTTTAGTTCTTTAGTTTTTTTTGTATTTGTAACATCCTCTCGCTTCCCTGCAATCTCCACAGATTCCCAGAATTGATTTCGTAAAACTAACGAATGTGTGTATCAGGAAGCCGGGGAAGCGCGCGCTGTTTGATTTGACCAATGAGCGCGCGCGGTGGAAACGTTGGCCGTCAGATAGTACCAACCCAGTTTCCGAGAGGTTGTCATCTTTTTTTTTTATGTATGTTCACCGATTACTCGAAAACGGCTGAACCGATTTGGAAAATTATTTTTTTGTTTGAAAGGGTATACTTCACAGGTGGTCCCATATAAGTTTTATCAACGGTCGGTCGAATCGGTCGAGCTGAAAAATCAACGAAAATCTAAAAATTGTATACATCGATGATGTTTCCATGTACTTCGATACCTCGCTGTCTCATTGGAGCGGTGCGTTTATTTGGTCTACCCATATTATATAAATATACAAAATACATCTACTTTCCACTAAAAAATGATTATAGGCTCAAATTTAATTCAATGAAGTCGGTTTCTTTTTAGTTTTTAAAACGTAATTATCTTAATCTATGTTTAAATATGGCGGTGGAAGCGGCGTTCTTTATATTTTCCAAATATAATATAAGTATAATAGACAGACTAACAGACAGACAGGTGGCACTTTCGAATTTTTAATATTTGTATGGATTTATTATGAAACCCGTGATAAGTAAGTATCAAATAGCGAGCAGTCTTGTTCAATGCATGAGTTGTCCAACCATGTTTGTCAATAATTTATTAAGTCGATTATTTTTAACCGACTTTATCAAAAAGGAGGAGGTTCTCAATTCGTCGGACCCTTTTTTTTATGTATGTTCACCGATTACTCGAAAACGGCTGAACCGATTTGGAAAATTCTTTTTTTGTTTGAAAGGGTGGTCTCATATAAATTTTATCAAAATCGGTGGAGCTGAAATATCTACAAAAATCTAAAAACTGTATACATCGATGATGTTTTCATGTACTTCGATACTTCGCTGTCTCATTGGAGCGGTGCGTTTATTTGGCCTACCCATATTATATTATGTGGGTCAAAATACATCTACTTTCCACTTAAAATGTATTAAAGGCTCAAATTTCATTCAATGAAGTCGGTTTCATTTTAGTTTTTAAAACTTAATTATTGGTCGCTTTGCAAATCAAACATTGTCTTATATAATTTACTAGCTGTTGCGCGCTACTTCATCGGTATTTTTTTTTTTAAAGAAATTGTAGCTTTAATCCTTCCCCAGGATGCTTATATCCTTGCCACACTTTATTGATAAGTTTCAAACCAATCACACCCACCACCCATAAAAAAAAATTCATACAAACATTCACATCCCATTTTATTCCTTTATGAGGCTTATTTCGAAAAATCCTTAAACACGTGTCTATTTATTTTGCATTTTATTTATTCATATCAAGTTTTAGGCAAATCGCACCACGCGTTAAAAAGTTTCATACATTCGTTTTCACCCCTTTTCATCCACTTAAGGGTTGAATTTCAAAAAATCCTACCTTAGTGGGTGCTTTTACTGTAAAAGAAAGCTACAGCTAAATTCTAAATTTCAGCTCTCTAGCATCAGCGGTATAGACTTCGCGATGATGAATCAGTCAGTCAGGTTAAGCTTTTATAGGTATAGGTTTTTCTCGAGATATTTCCGGTTGTATTTTGGTGTTTTTATATAAATAGAGCTAGTGTTATTGGCTCAGGTGTGATTAATTGGAATAAAAGCTTTGTTTCTTTGTGATTCGAGCAAAAATGATACTTAGTTATTTTATATGAAAGGTATTTTATATAAAACTAGCTGACCCGGCAAACGTTGTTTTGCCTTATTGAACATAAACAAATACATAAATACAGAACATAAATTTTTGGAGTGAGCCACCCTTAACACTTAGGGGTATAAAAATTAGTTTTAAACCTATTCTCAGACCTATACATATATACATATAAAATTTCATCAAAATCGGTCAAGCCGTTTCGGAGGAGTATAAACACGAAAACTGTGACACAAGATTTTTATATATATAGGGATAGGGATAACAAATGACGAACGACAAGACACGACTTTGTGATATACTATAATATAAACTAACAATATAACTAACAAAACATTCGACACTGGCAAATTGTCATTATTATGACATTAACGAAGAAGAAAGAGTTTATTACATCAAAAAGATGTCTTAACAATTTTAATAAATCACAATCCGATAAAAATATGAGTTTTTCACCTGAAATATAACCTGAAGTTATCAAGCACGAAAAGGCCAATATTTTTAATGGAACGAAAATATTCGAGTTGACCCCTCGAATGGAGTGCCGTGGAGTTGCGAGCGAGAGGAAACCAATTAGGGAATTAGCCCTGTGATGCCGATGAAATCTGGTTAGTAGGTCTGTAGGCTGGTTCGTGTTTGCGATGTTGTTTTGCTCAGTTGCTTTTAAAAAGGGTTTTTTGTACTTTGTGAATGTACAAAACATGGAAGTGTGATTCGGATTTTGGGTTTGGTCCACATTCGTAACTAAGATTTCGTAACTAGTTATATACCAGGGTTTTTTTTTCACTGTTTTATAACCAGTCATTAAACATTTTTTTTTTTCTTTTGTATAATGAGAACGTAAGACTTTTTTACAATTTTTATAACGAGAACCTCTTAGTCATGCATGGTCTCCTGGTACACTGGACAAATTAGCACTGGCACTTTGGCGGCCGCTGCCGCGGCACGCTCGCTTTGCTCGCTCCCTTGCGCGTTGTTTTCTATACTTTAACATAACCTAACTAACTGGTTTCGATCTGATAACTTTTTCTCCAGACTCTACTCTGTCCCGGTCGCTACCTCTTGCTTACTTGCTTGCTTACCTCTTGCTCTTGCTACCACGCGTGCGAAGCCACGGGCAGCAGCTTGTAGTCTATATAAGTACAGATAATCCCTAGAAAATACCCTGGTTAGCAAAATTAATAATTTAGTATGGAGTATCAATCAGGATCTTAGTCGTATTTTGGATTGGAGTAGGGCTTACGGTCTTAACATTAATCCCACGAAAACCCAAGCGATTGTCATTGGGGGTTCGCGGATGGTATCCAAAATTGACTGGTCCAGCCTTCCTCATATTATTTTTGACGGAGTACACATAAAGCAGAGTGAGACGGTGAAAAATTTTGGTGTTCTCATGGACAGAAATCTGTCATGGGAACAACAGTTAACCGAAATCAGCCGTAAAACTTTTGCCTCAGCAAGTTCTATTCGAAGACTGCATAACTTCCTTCCAATCGCCACTAAAATTTCGCTTGCACAGTCACTCCTTCTTCCAATATTAGACTATGCTGATTCCTGCTACTTAGATTTGACTGAACAGCAACTTCACAAACTTGAGCGCCTTCAAAATCTCTCCATTCGATTTATATTTGGGTTGCGAAAGTATGACCATGTCTCCGAATTTCGAAAAAAGCTCAATTGGTTACCAGTTCGCTTTCGCCGGAATTTACACTCTCTTATTTTTTTACATAAAATCCTCTTTAATCCCACAACACCTACCTATCTCAAAGAACGTTTCCAATTTCTCCACCTCTCACACTCTCGAAACTTGCGCTCCTCTGATACTCTCTTACTTGCGACACCTGTCCACACTTCTTCATACTACGCCAATTCTTTCACAGTACAGGCTGCTCAATTATGGAACGCACTGCCAGGTGCTATTAGACGCGCCAAATCACATGCTATTTTTAAAGCTATGGTCAGGGAACACTATTTGTCCTGTTGTTAAATATTGCTTATTTCTTAACAATATTTAGGTTTATATATATTATAAGATGTATGTATTCGTTTATTTAGTTTATCATATGTATATAATATTATTTATTTATTTTTGTAGTATTAAGTATTGATGTATTTCTTTTTTTTTTTTTATCCTGTAAATATGTATGTACATATTATTTTTATCATAAATCACTTATATTATTTTCATCAACCCATTTTCAGCTTAATAGATTTCTATCCATCCTAAGGTTGTCTGGCAGAGATCGCTATCTAGCGATAAGACCGCCCATTGTACTACCGTGTAGCTAAACATTGTTTCGTATAATAGTCTAATGTATTTTGTGGTGTGCAATAAAGTATTTTCTATCTTCTATCTATCTATCTATACAATTTTTTTAGGGTTTGCAAATCGGGCTGTTATTCATAATCTAGTAAAACATTACTAGCTGTGTTAATTTTACTAATAAATAAATCAATAATAATGACAACCTCAAACCTCAATATTGATTAAACGAATCATCATGACTAGTGTTGTTGTGCTTGAAGTATTGTGAGAATTGCGGATAATTGACATTATATTATTAATATTGACATGTGTATACAACATAACTTCTAAAACTATCATGGCTTTGAACATAATTTTCACTTAAAACGGGATATTTACCATGATATATGAGTTTTTCTGCTTCCCGATCCGATCCCGAGTTTATCTCGTGATCATGGCGCATGCAACTGTGCCGAAATATCGGGAAGCAGAAAAACTCATATATCATGGTAAATATCCCGTTTTGAGTGAAAATTATGTATACAACATTTTTCCATTTTTTATTCTGACCTATTTACTGTAACATTTAATTTGAATTTTTATCACTTGCGTTCTATATGATTTAATTAGAGTAATTGGTTGGGCCGTTCTTATTAATATTAAACAAATAAATCATCATCATCATTTCCTTTTCCTGTCCTTAAACAAAAACCTATATTGAAAAACTGTTCATAAACTGTATCATATCTTTAAAAGACCTATCCAACGATAGTGCATACAATGGTATAGTAACATAAAAAAATATTCAGGAGAGGTGTCTCCCTAAAATATATTTTTTCGACGTTTATATTTCATAACTTTGTAGAAGCGACTAACGTATTACATTAACCGAGCTAATTTTCATCACGATAAAACGAATTATTTGAAATCTAGAGCTTGGACGGACATACAGACTGATAGACAGGACAATTAGACTAATACGTAGGTCACACTATAAGTTTTGCGTAACTTAAAAAAACAACATGTGTAAAACCAAAATATTATGTTTATTGCTTTTAAAAATACTATCCTTTACATTTGAATTTTTTTTTTATGCGATCTAACCATTTTTAAAACAGGAGGACCACAGATCTGAAGGCATGTTTTCTACGTGCTGATTGAACGCTATCACTGCCTCTTTAGAGTTGGTAAAAGTGAAACCTCTCATCAAATCTTAGATTTTGAGGAAAATACAGAAATCACAGGGTGCTAGGTCGGGGCTATGCGCAGGATGTGTGACGAGTTGTATTGTTTCGGAAGCTAAAAATGACTTTGTTTTGTTGGCCGTGTGTGAAGAAGCGCTGTCATGATGTAGGAGAATGCGGCTTTTGGATCGTCTTTCGCGAACTTTTTCTCACACCCTGGGTAAACAAATGGTAGAATACCACTCAGCATTAACACTCTTTTGATCTTCAAGTGGAATTGTACAAATGGGACCCGTAGCTGAGAAAAAAAACGCGATCATTTTTTTACCAACGTTTCTCGCCTGGCTCACTTTTGTTGGCTTGTTCTCATTTTCAAACACCCATTCACAAGATTGCTGTTTTTTTTCGGGTTCAAAACAATAAATCCACGTTTCGTCTCCTGTGACAATGTCATAAACAGCATTAGAATGTCCGTGGTCGTACTTCAGTAACATCTGTGAGCACTATTCCACGCGAGCCCGCTTCAGCTCCGCTGTCAGTTCATGAGGGATCCAACGACAACAAAGTTTCCGAACTTTCAATTCTTCGTGTAAAATTTTCTGGATTTTGCTCATACCAATCCCCAATAGCCCACGAAGTGTCTCATAGGTAATCCGCGGGTTTTCTTCAATTAGCCGCTTAACAGTAGCCGCATTATTTTCGTTGACGGCAGTTGAAGGCCGCCCTTCACGAAATTCGTCATGTAAAGAAACTCGACCTCTCTCAAATTCAGCAAACCATCGCCTCACGGTGCTCAAACAAGGTGCTTCTCTCCCAAAAGCATTTGAAGACGAGCGGCACAGTCTTGCGGAGAGAGAGAACTTTTAAAATCATAAAAAATCATCGCTCTAAAATCCTTTCGACTTAATTCCATTTTCGTTGCGTACGTACACAAACTATAGGATGCTAACGCATCGTACGTAGAACTTTGATGTGTGATAAAAAACAATTGACAAATTATTTCCCGCCAATTGTTTTTTTTTTATTACTACGAAGGTTGCAACATTTAAAAAAAATTTACATTCGAAATTCAAATAGTTCCGATTAGCTAGAAGTGCAAAACTTTTAGTGTGACCCACGTAGACAGGACATTTTACCATAGGGGTTGCTTGTTGGACTTCGGAACCCTAAAAAAAGTATACTGATACGCCATTGATCGTTTCCCGAAGCAATCAGTCATGATGCTGAAATCCGGATATTGCGTGCCAAACTGGGGAGGCTGGTAGTCGGCCAACGAGCCAGATTATTTAAATGCTCTACCTATAACATTCTTAACATTTATGTCTAAGGTACTAAAGGTTGAATTAACAAATTCCTAGTGTATTTACTACGAGATTATATTCTATCTCCTTGCGTGACCCAAGAGCTGGTTCCTACCTGGCTCAGCGTATTAGCATTACCATTCAACGTGGCAATGCCGCCAGTGTCTTGGAAACGCTGCACTCTGGCAGTGATCTGGATCAGTTGAGCTATAGGTATATAGATCGTTTCAAACTTTCATAGATAGCCCAACTATATTTTATACTAGCCGTTGCGCGCGACTTCGTCCGCAGTTTTTTTCAAGGAATTGTAGCTTAAATCCTTCCCCAGGATGCAATTTATCTCCTTGCCAAATTTTATTGATAAGTTTTAAACCAATCACACTCACCAACCATTAAAAAGGTTCCATACAAACATTCACACCCCTATACACACATTATACTCCTTTATGAGACTTATTATGAAACACGTGTCCATTTATTTTGCATTTTAAGTACCCAAACCAAGTTTCTAAGAAATCACACAACCCGATAAAAAAGTTCCCATATAAACTTTCACATCTCATTTTACCCCTTAGGTTATTTTGAAAAATCCGGAAACCTTCACTTTTCACCCCCTTAGAGATTGAATTTCAAAAAATCCCGCCCTAGTGGGTGGTTTTGCTGTAAAAGGAAGCTACCTTTCAAATTCAGCTTTCTAGCTTCAGCGGTTTCGGCTCGGCGATGATGAATCAGTCAGTGTCAGTCAGTCAGGTTAAGCTCTTTTATAGGTATAGATTATTGCATATTAATCTGTACATTTCTGTAATTATTTCTGTAAATTAATCTCCTTACCAAAGTGCTCTCCCGTTTAGCCGTGAAAAAATAACACACATAACAAACAGACAAACCGATAGCATAGACACTTTCAAATTTATAATATTAATAAGAAAGTAGGTAGTATGTATCCTTATAAAGAGTGATCCAATCAGAGACGTTCAAAGATAAACATTTTCAGATGCGAGTATGAGGTTATATATTTTTAGACCTGACTGTGTGATCTACTCATTATATCAGAAATCATACCGTAATCTAACTTAATTATAAAGTACACAGTAAATCTACAAGGTATTTTTTAATACATGTTATTGTGCGCAACAATAGGTTATGGCAACAGTTTTACAAAACCGTGATTCACATAACTTAAATCAATAACTTATACATTTAATACGCCACCCTCGGATTTCAGCGAACTGACTGAGTCATGTGAATACGTAGCTCGCGTGATCGACACGCCCAGTCCAGTGGACCCAGACGTGACCCTGAATTTAGCTAAGTAAACCGTGGAATAACGAGCGTCTGAAATAAATATAGTTAAAGTACTAAGTTACATACAAAATTGTGACACTTTCAACACATTAGATTTTACAGTTCGCATTGTTTGTAAAAAGTAAACTAAACTTGTTTCCACGTTTGTCTGACACGCCGCCATTACATACGTGATAAAATTAATCTTAGTTAGACCACCCTCTAAAACATTTTCAGCAACATTATCTATCCTAAAACGGCATTATTGTGCAAGTGTTTTTAATAATAAGATAAAGAAAAAAAAAACCGTTTATCTTTATATATGTAATTCTACTGTACGTGTGTATGTCACTGAACTCCTCCTAAACGGCTGGACCGATTTGAATGATTTTTTTTGTATGAGTTTGGGTGGCACCCTAGATGGTTTAGATTCACAAATCAGCCCGGCAGATGGCGCTGCAGACGAAGTCGCGAACGGGACAGTTAGTCATTACATAGTATAAAACAAAGTCGCCTCCCGCTGTCTGTCTGTCCCGATGTATGCTTAGATCTTTAAAACTATGTAACGGATTTTGATGCGGTTTTTTTAATAGATAGAGTAATTCAAGAGGAAGGTTTATATGTATAAAACATGCATAATATAATATCGAAACACTGATAATTTTAGAGGTTTCTAATGTGATGTCATAAATAAACTCATTTTTTTTGCGCTTACATTGCAAACGCTGGCTGAACCCTACGAGGTAGATCAAAATAATGTACTACAGTATTGTAAAAAGGTCTACACAAAAGTCCGCAATGGTATATGTCTATCTCTTAGTCTATGTTATTCTCTTAGATAACGTATATAAAGGCATTCTGTAGTACCTATATTTAGTATTAGCATTGCACCCGTGCGAAGCCGGGGCGGGTCACTAGTTAGTTAATAAATTTCAAAAGAGTCTTCTTCTTCTTCTTTTTCTTCGTTAATGGCATGTGTCATAATGATGTAAATTTTGCCAATGTCTAGTGTTTAGATTGTTAGACGTCACAAAGTCGTATGTAGTCGTTCGTCGATAGTTATTTTTTTTTTAATTGTGTCTTTTTATAAAATAACTATACGGATTATTTTTGCTCTAATCACAAAGAAACACAAAACTTTTATTCCAATTATTCACAATCGAGCCAATAACTCTAGCTTTATTTGAATAAAATCACCAAATTACAAATAAAACCAGAAATAACTCGAGTAAAATATTATAATACATGAGCGCAATGTTAACTTCGCAAAACGGTCAAAAATTATCTTCTTTTAAAAGATAGACAAAGACAAATGCTACTATATTACTGTTTTTTTTTTTATAATAAATTGAAATTTTTAAACGTCTGTGTTTCTGTCTTCTAATTATCACACCGGTACTTATCGGTAAAACATGGTGTGACAATAAAAAAAATATGATCTTGCATGCTATGTATGTAACTTACACAATGTTTTAGCCAGGAAATTATCTAAGTAAGGTCTGCCCGCAGAAGGAAACGTTATAGTCCTGTCCTGGCTATTGCATACCAAACCAAACGCAGTATATCTCGAATAGTAATAAAAATACTCGATATTTTTCGTATTTTTCCGAGATTTATTAATTTATCCTACGATGTAAGAGTTCATCAAGATTAATGCCCTATCGATGGATTTCCTAATACGTGTGGAGTGCTTGAATAACGCTTCCTCAAGAAGATTGATGGTCTTGCTCTTCCAATGACCCACTAGACGGACATTTTACGTCGTTTCGGTCTTTTAAAAGCTTATATAGAAAGATGTAGCATGTAGTTGATTTTCTCTCGTTTTATCCATCGCAATCTTGCTTTTGATGGTTTGGAAGCAATTATTTTACGTGCTTATTCTGTTTTAAGATATCCAAGAATATGTAGCAAGTTTTTAAATAAACACTAAAGCTTTGTCAAATCAAATACCATTCTTATAGATAGATAGAAAATATATTATTGGACTGATATTATCAGGAACAACGTTTAGCTTGTCGGTATTAAAAATCAGTCTTGCTATGTAGAGATCTATGTCAGACATCCTTAGATAGATAGAACTGAATATAACTGAAAAAAGGTGATGATTATAAAAAATGGCTGTGTGTAAAGTCAGTTTACGGACGATTATTTTACGTGATAACGTCATAAGAAAACATTAATGAACCGATCGTGCCTCTCTATTGCTTGTTCCGCGCTCTCGCTTGGACGCTCGGCTCAGGCGGAACGCGACACTTTTTCGTGCGTGCAGCCGGCGTTCATCGATTTGTAAGACGTTATCACATCAATAATAAGTAATTTATGATAATAATAATGTGTACATACATATTTACTGGATAAGACAATGTTAAAAACGTCGATACTAATACAAAAATACATAAATACCTTAGCAGATAAACTATACCAACCAATATTATAACCAACATAAACCTAAAATTATATAAAGTATCAAGAAACAGTTAACAAAAGTGTTTGTTACACTTTTGTTAACTGTTTCTTGATACTACAAAAGTGTTAAAAAACTGCTTTAAACTGCTTTAAAAAAACATGTGATTTGCCGCTATACTTCCACGTCCAGCCCCAAACAATCAGAAATAGAAGAACAGCCTGTGACTGTGGAGAGCGCCTATAAATACCGCAGTGTCAAGGCGGAACGTTGCACTACCATTCAGACTTTCCCTCTCGATACTAGGTTTACTATGAATACGATAGAACCTATTATTGTATTCCTGTTTTAGTACTTAGTTAAAAACTAGTCAATGGTTCTTTGCCACTACAAAAATACAATGTTAACAAATATTTTTAGACATAGACAGACATTTATTTGCTTCTTAGCACACAAGACACAGAATACAAGAAAAAAAAAAATTAAAAAAAAAAATACACATGGTACTTACTAATAATGCTTACAATTATTATGTATTATGTAAAAATTGGTACAATTATGCTTAGGTATGTGTATGTGTATGCTACAGCAGCAATTTGGCCCCGACTCAGCATGATGCCTACAGTTTTCGCAGTAGACGCTGTTATTCTGCCGAGACCATAGCCGTCACAAGACCCTGTGAGAATATATTACGCTATAGAAGTTAAAAAATATAGTTCCTTTCAAATATAAGTGGCAAAAATAATACAAAAATATAAGATGTAACAAAGATATAAACATATTAAATGATTTTTTTTTTTTGCTTTCCTCTTCTTTTTATTGTGCTACTTATTCGAACTAGTGTGCTGAAATTGTAAAAGTATGCCTCTGAGGCTCCGTTCCTTTCTTCCACTTGGCATATGTCTTCGAACTTTCAGGTTCTACGACATGCTGATGATTCATGAATCATAATGAATCATCGTGATGCTCACGATGATTTTTACCGCGGGACAAATGTTTGTATGATCTGCAAGTATTTGTCTCGGGTCTGGGTGTTTCTATCTATAATACGTATGTATTTATAGAAAAAAATAGTATGTAAGTATTATATAATGTGATACCCATAACACAACCTGTGATTACTTTGGGGCCAGATGATACTGTGTGAAATGTCCAGGATTATTTATTTATTTATTATTACTTCACCGTTTGAGAGTACTAGTATAGTGCACATATTTTTCAATCAGAAAAATTATTAAAAAAAATACTTCTTAAGAAGTTATATGTTATATATTTCATTCCCTGTATAATCAATCTCCTACAGCCTCTTTTAATTATAACCTCATTAAAATGTCTTCATTAAAGGGGATTCAACCTCAGTTATTAAAAATCCTGGCTGGCTGTAATTAAATCTTCTTCGACTTTAAAAATGTAATCAAAATCTTTTTAAATATGGTGGAAGAAAAACGTCAAAAAAAATAAAATTTCACAACATCAACAAGTCAATGTACTAAGCTTTTTCAAAATTTTACAGTAAAAAATATGTTTTCATCAAATCTGCTGTTTAGATCAAAATGTATGTGGTCAAGTTTGTTCGGTAACTTCAACACTGAAACTTTATTCATACGGACATTCGCGAAGAAACGTGATGACGACTGCAGGAGAGCGATAGTTGATATTCCACCTAAGGAGGATACAATGTGCCCTGAGACTTGCAAGAGAAGAAGCAAGAAGCAAGGAATTCTGCACAGGATCAAACTGAAGGTTGTCGAGGGTGGCACTAACTTCGGAAGTAAGCTATAATTGATTTAGGCTTTGTAATCGACCAGTTCGTTTCTTGTATTACTAACCATCGATCGCCAAAAGTACGGTTACATTAGGTATCATCATATGGATCCTAATTGCTTGTTCTTAAAAGGGTACCCTCTGCAAATAAAAATGTGTCTTATCTCGCTCCAGCCTACCCAAGCTGATGCTAACATAGACGCACAATATTTCAATACATACACAACGAATTCGGAGGGCTGCTTTCTAGGACCCATATTATTATAAGTAGTCAGTACCAACCACGCGTGCAAAGATGAAACCCAGCACAAACATCGATTTACGAGTAGTTTGTAGAAACACGAGTGCAATAGATATCTGTTCGGTAATTGTAGGAATAATCAATTAATAAAACATACCGTATTTATTTTCAAGTCTCCGAGTTCTTCGTTTCGAATTATCTGTAATGTTGTTCTTCATGAATCTTCTGGAATCATGTCTTAAATGTTCAATAATCATCTTCTAAACTTGACGTCGTTTTAACTTGTAGTTAACAAGTATACTTTGACGACCTCTGTGGCGCAGTGGGCCAAGGCCAGGCTGAGACGCAGAAGGTTGCAGGTTCGATTCCTGCCGTGGGACAAATCTTCGTACGATCTGCAAGTATTTGTCTCGGGTCTAGGTGTTTTTACGTATATTATAAAAACATATCATTAGCAATGGTATCGCGTTAGATATCTCAATAGAGAAACACCTCGATTTGTTTTAAAAAGGTTTGTTTGTAATTAAAAAAAAAACGATTCGATTCCCGGTACAGACAGGTGATTATTAAAAAATATTTGAATGGAGTCGTACCTATAACACAAGCTCTGCTTTTTTTGGGGTCAGATGATGTGTGAATAGAATAAAGAAAAGAATAGAATAAAGAAGAGAATAAAGAATTATAACATTACCCGTGCAACTTTTTTGAATATCTTATTTGTTTTTTTTGACACCGACTTTGTCACCGAATTATGCAGCGTTCAAAATCGTCAGCATTTGCTCAGGGAGGCGTCTCTTAGAATACAATCGTTTAAGTAAAATCTCGTCTCACCCTTAGCTCCCTTTCGGCGTCTTGCATGCAAGGAGGCGCCAGAAGTATGCAAGGCCGTGGTACCTGAACCAAAGGCGCTGCCTGCGCCTGAGAAAAAGGCGCTTCCAATGCCGCTGTCTCGGAAGGGCGTGCAAGTATCAGTGCTTGGCGCTGACACCTCCATAGGGCAATATGTTGCTTTGCTGTTAAAACAGTGCCCTTGTATCAAGAAGTGAGTTTTTCTTACATACTCAATGATGAACACTGCTCTTAATGAACCATTTTCTATATATTCATAGTATTTTTTTTATTTTCCTGAAGAAGACGAGTCTGTCGTCTCCTGATTGGAGACGACAGAAAAGTCACACGAAAAGGAGTCCCAAACTTTTTTTGCAACTGCGTTATTTTTTCGCGTAAACCGTTTTCAATATTTTGATGTGTTTCGCCAGTCGTCTGTGACGTCACTCGACCCTACTCATGCAACCGTCCATCTTTAGCCCCAACGGGACCATTCGTCTGGTCCGCTGTCACAACGCCACTTTATTCGTGACCGGCGCGACGTGTTTCATAACATTTATTTACCGGATTTGAGGCATTTTGATAATATCGATTAGTTAGCAGTTTTAATAACGATATTTTACTGTAGTTGTGTCACACAACTAGGGCACGGCAACGGAAAACGACATCTTTATCTTTAACTACTATTTACTACTATTTACTACTATTTATCTACTAACTTTATCTTTTATCAGTATTTTAAGCCTAGACAATTAGTACAATTAGTTAGACAATTAGTTAGACAATTAGTTAATGCTAGAACTGTTTTATTGAAGCACACGTGAACTAAGAATTGAACCGTAGCAACTTATATGTAGGTATCACTGTGTCCAAGATACACGTAACTCAATGTGCAACGTCCCGATAAAGTTACCGCGTAGCGGAACAGATAGTGTGGCTTATTTGCGCTGTATTTATGTGGGGTCTATTGAAACCGAGGGTAGAATCAGGCAGTGATAATTTACGTTGAAACATTGGATTTGGACAGCTTAATCTCTCACTAGATACCACCATAGCAAAGGGAATAATTTTCCTGGCGTTTTGCTATTCCAGTAGATTTTCTGCTTCTCTACAATTGCGAGCTCAGTGTGCTCGTCAGTGGGCACTGTCAATATTAGCTTAGGTCGTTCATGTGCCGGCGCATCTTATCGCCGACAGCCATTCCTGCAAACACGTTAAGAGTATGCCGGCATGGCAAAGCACACATAAAACTCTTACGCTTTTGACATGCCATTATGGTTCATTCCGCCAAACGTAATAAAAGGCCAAGATACGAGCGGCCCGTGACTGCTCGCCTTCTTCAAATGTTTATCACGAGATTTTACTGGAAGGAAAATGAGTCCGTGCCTTTGACTTCATAATAAGTTCCATCTTGATGTATTTTTTGTAAGCCTTCCAAGTAGATAGATACCAATAAAAATTTGCGAGACTTTGCTTAATTGAAGCCCTGCTGAGACGCAAAAATTTGCGGTTGCGATTCCCGCTGCGAGATAAATGTTTGTATGATCTCAGTATTTGTCTCGGGTATGGGTGTTATTATGTATAATATGTATTTCCAAAAAAAGCATAAAAATATAAAAGTAAAATAGTATATCAGGCAAGTAGTTCATATAACCCAAGCTCTGCTTACTTTGGGACCTTTGGGATGATATTGTGTGAAAATATCCGGGATAATTTATTTATTGATTCACTTGCCGACATCAAATACCTACTATTTGACGTGCTTACCATAATCAACCTCTATACTTTGATGCTAGAATTACTTATATATTAAGTCTACGATTTACGACCAAAAACTTTCTCACATTATTGAGTGCGTTATTCGTCGAATCTCACTATAATTACACCATAAAACCGACATTCTAAGGGTTCCAATAAGCGTTATTCCCTCCCTTCTATCCCTTCCTGATCCTAGGTTACGATTGCACGAACTCTACGAGCGGTTTGTTTGCGCACACCACACAAAATGTTGTGGACGTGGACAACTTATATTGATTATTGCTTTATTGAAAGCTCCAGATTCTTTATATAAAAAATATCTTTAAAAACAACGCTATAAAAACTACGCGAGTATTTTAGAATCTTCTGTTTTCAGAATGCATTAATAATTTGGAATACATTGATTACCAGGCACATTACTAATACCCGCACTTTTTACAATTAGAGCCAATCTAACAAAATATAATGCTACATTTAGTACGTGCCTTCTTGTGCTGGTTATTGTACATTATTGGCAATGATTCTCCAATTAAACAATGTATTGAGTAATAGCATTATTATGTGTAGTTTATAGTTTAAGTGTTACATTAAGGAAGATTAGCAATTGTAACACAGGTGGAACCTAGTACGACTGCTAAATTATATTGCTAATTGACAATATGATATATATGATAAAATCTAGCTAAAAAGGATTTGTGTTTACATATTGTAATATAATAATTGGACTGAATTAGTAGATTGTATCATAAGGGAACAAAATAATATGTTTACGGCGAGGGCGCTTTTTTGAATCTAGAGCAAAGTGAGGGATTAGTCAAAAGTCAAAGTCAAAAGATGATTTATTCAATACAATCACAAGGATCACTTTGAAACGTCTTACATACTAGGTGAATTTAGGTACCAATTCATCCTAACCCAAACTCGAGAAGAATTGGCAAGAAACTCGTCTTGTCATATTCTTTACCAGAATCCTGAACGTAGCGATAATTGCGGCGCACTTATAAAGAGGATTAAAAACTCATTACTGCCCGCTTAAAGTTTCTTATAGATAACACCACCTTTGGATGCACTTAAAAGCACACCAAGTCGTCTTTTTCGAATAGATGGGATGAAAAAATACTTGAATACTTATACTTCTCCAATATAAACATCATCCTCTAACCCCCAAACCTTCTATCCCTCTTGTCCTATATTTCAGGCTAAGACTATACGAAGCGCAAGAAACAGCGTGCTCGCCGTGTAATCGCAACCTGTGCAATGTCGTACAGGATCTGCAGCATATCGATACCAACTGTTTGGTTCAAGCATTCAGCTGTGCGTGCTGTGATCTGGATAGATGTCTACAGGTGAATTGCAAACATGTGACTTTGACATAAGATCGGGTTTCGACTGACGAGGTGGGATCTATACTCGATTGGATGCAACCCCACAACCTTTGAGAAATCTCTGATGTATTATTAATAAGCATTGCTGTTTTTAACTTCTAATAGGAGGGTATGAATGAATAAGAACCAACGGTAGAGTTGTGTTATTAATAAGTAGGTAAACACATCATTTTTCAATCAATTCCATCAAATTCGATCAGATTCAATAAAACACGTGAAATATTATGCTAATTCAGCACTTTATTCAAAGGTCCTAACAAAGTAGGCACATCTAACATCATTATGATGTACAGTTCTTAGCATTTAGAAATGGCATTATCTTACGTGCACTCCGCAAACTAATGACAAAGTTACAAGTTGTTTTGTAAACTTATGTTGGTTGAATTAGTTATGAACTAAACGAGACTGTTTAAAGCTTCTAATAAATTATAGCCAGCATTGATAAAACAATCAGATAAATTCAACTCAATCTTAGAAAACAACGGATCCACTGATATTTAATTATAACTTTATACGAACAAAACAAGCTAAAGCGAAATTCAATCAACTTCCTCAGGTCCGCTGAGTCAATTGAAAAACTTTATTGGATTTGTTTCTTCAACCATGCATGGTATTCGCAAGGCGGCTGTTGACCCCAGGTGGTTTGCCAATCAATAACACAACCCTACACGCGAAAGCTACTCAAATACGACGACAAGTTATATAAAATAAACAAAGTATTTTGTTCAATCTATATTTATATTTGAACACCGAATGATTATAGCTTTGTTTAGGAAGTTAATGTACTCGTACATCTAAATTATAACGGATAATAATAAATCTGACACGGTAAAGCAGCGAATGTACCCTGTAGCTACATTTATATTTGCCTTAAAGGTTATCCAAACACAGGATATGTTCTTGCTCTATAACAAAATGCTTGGAACCGTTTATCTAGCCTTCTTTCGGCGCCAATCTGTCTGGGCGGTATGCGCATAGTTCTGCTAGGTACCATCCCTCTTTTGCTTCCTTTCCGCTCAATATTCACAAAATATTTCGTGCATAAATCCCCATTTTATTATGTAGTACATTCCGGTTTCCGCTGGTTCATTTCTATGCTATCTCACATATAATAAAGATTCAAACAGATTTATTGGGTATTTAATAATATTTTATGACCGTTTCGTGCACATTTCTGTGCAATTGCTTATCAATAGACAGGGCTGTCGATCTTTTAGGTTTACATAGGTATTAGTCTAAAACTGTCTGTAAGTACTACATAAAATAATATTCTTCCTGCATCTTAGTCTTCCCTTTTCCAGAACACAGATATAGTGTTGATGCTAGAAGGTGGCCTGAATATGGACATGCCATTTGAGAAAAGGTTCTGCTACCAAGCGCCGATAGTCAAGCACTATGCCGACTCCATCGCCAACGAGTGTCCTAAAGCTTTTGTTATTGTCTGTGCTTCGCCTATCGACTGTATGGTGCCGTTGGTTGCAGAGGTGATCACACTTTATCGTTTATTTTTTTATTCATATTCAATTCATTCAAACGCAATCAATCTATTACTCATCTAGTAAAAAAATAACCCTCCCAATACATAAAATTCTTAATTAGCGCTAGCAAAATATTAATAACCGAATCAATGTCAAAAACTGTAAACTTTCTAGGGTCAAGTTCTTACATGACATAGCTAGAAGATACTAAGGCCTAGCACGAACTAGCGATCTAATCCGTGCGGTTTAAACCGTGCTATTCTAAGTCTATTCTGAAGTATTTTGTTTTAATCGCTGGTTTTTCCGCTAGTGCGCGCGCCTACGTGATTCCATGTCCCACAGAATAGCGCGAAATAATTTGCAGTGCGCGCTAGGCCTTAGAGGACAACGAAACATCACTCTGTACTCTGAGTACTCTGACAAAAGCCATAATAGCTGACTGTATTTAGGTTTATCATCGGTAGAGCACTTCAAAAGCTCAAACATGCCCTTTTCCTGACCTTCACAATACAAACAGAGTTACATAACAAGTCTGCAGTGCATCCTTCGAGTGACATAAAGTATTTACGACCTGCTGATAGCGGTATACTGACAATATCGTCGTTTATGGCTCGTAGGTACCGTAGCGAACGAATGTAATGTGCGCTTTTATGAGTATCGGTAGCTAATTTCATCAGTGAGTGGTCCATCTTTATGGACCTACTTCGTTGGTAATTATTTGTCAAATTCTGCTCCATAAAACGTAAATGGCCTTCTGTTTAGTGTATTTCACTTTACACAACATTCGTGAGTTGTACAGTACATTTTGTGAAACACGGGCTTTTAGGCACGTATTATTTTGTCGATAGAGGCACCGACAGTGTTTCCATTCATCAAAAGAATCTGCATCAAAGTAAGTTTGAAATAGTGTCGTGTTTCTCAAAATGTGTTGCTTAGTTTAAGATTATGTTTTTATACTAATACTTGCAACCTTTAATAGGTTAAATTGTTCAATTTGGCAAACATCATCATTCCTCCCTCATAAAATAAATATCATATAAAAGTTTTGCTCATAATATGATATGAGAAATTATAATAGTAACGAGTACATCCCAATTTTTACATAGTAACTAGGACGTTTTCCTTTTCTGTTTCATCTAACAAGGAATCGATAGGGCCTTACCTACACCTATCTTCCACTTCAGATGATCGAACGTAATTTCACTTAAGTAGGATTCCTTACTATGTAGTAGATACAAAAAATGTTTACTTACACTATATTTAGCCTCCACAAAAATAGGTCCTCAATCTACCTAAGTAATAACAATAACCACATCTGGTTCGTAGAGATTGTTTTTCCCTGTTAGTCTATGCAGCCAATTTGTCTGGTCAACATTTTCTGCCTAATGGCATGGATAAATACGTCATCAACCTTACAGGGTTTTCTCAATGGGGCTCTATCTTCTTAATTAAGCAGCTCATTGGTCGTTTAAATTGCTACATAAGGCCTTTAATTGCTTACAAACAGATAAGTTTATTTCGGTTACCTACTATATATACGGATAACCCAGTATCGTTTGGATTTTTAGAAAAGGGTTCTATTAAAACTGCACAAAAAGTCACCCATGTTAAAGCCAGTCTGGTCAAACAACGTCTGTTACGAAAAGCCATTTTCTTTCTGTAAAGTGAAAACTATTGTATAACAGGTTGTTCGTTTTTGAGGTCAAGGCTTGTAGCAGCTAACCTCTCATTTGATACTAAAGTATATTAAAATTGTTATAAGTCCCACGTTGTACCTAATCGTGATTATGTAACTAAACCAACACAATTTCAATTAGTGTTATTAAGTGAGCTTTATGTTGAGACTTGCGTAAAGCGTGAAATCGCGGAAACTAGTATACCTAACGTAGGTTAGGTAGGAAAGGCTTCGTAGAATATGCCTCGCGGTTGGAATAAACTGCTTCCATGTTAAGCTGAAAGTCGATTATAAAAGTCTATTGCAATTCCACGAAGCACCCCTACTCTACACTCATTAGAAAACAATTCAACAAAGTATATCTTAAAGATGAGTTCTCCTTATGATAATTGATCAATAATATCGCATTATTCGGGATATCTTTCACACATATAATTTAAATCCAATTTATATAAAGTAAAAGGCTTCAGTTTTAATAATTTCCAAAATACTATTTAATCAAGAAAATGTTTTGGCTTCGCTTCAGCTCTGTAATATGTAGCGGGCCAAATTCCAAGAAAATTAAACGTTGTTTTTCCTCGGGGCACCCTGCAAGCCTGTGACGTAACATCGTCACAGAAGAGATTACAGTGGGTAAGGCCTTGTCTCGACGTCATTGTGGGTACTGTAAAAAGCGACGCGTAATCTGAGACCCTTTGTTGCCGAATCGGGCATGAACTTTCTAATATTGGACTGTTTTTATGTTTATGCCACGTCTTATCAAGCTTATGTATTGAGATTGTGGAAATAGGTCTGGGTTTCAAAGCATTTGGAGTGTCACATTATTGTGTTTTATTTTAGGGCATAAACGTGTGTATTAATGTATGGATCGGAATGTTGGACAACCAAAGCGATGGAGACAAGAAGAGTGCATGCGACGCAAATGAGAATTTTGAAACAAATGAATGAATTAATATTGGTAGACAATACACACAACACCATCTAGCCGCAAACTAAGCATAACTTGTATTATAATAACCAGAAGAATGATAGAATACTTTTTTAACCAGACACAGAATAAACACCTTTCTCATCACATAAATATTCGTCCAGAAATCGAAAAGCGGAGTGGCAAGGATGGATAAGATCAGCACAAATGACCGAAAAGTTGAGTTAAATCGGTTTGGTCCGCGTTCGTAACTAACATTTCATAACTAATTATATATCAGGATTTTTTTCACTGTTTTATAAACAGTTATTAAACAAGATATTTTTTTCATTTTTATAACGAGAACCTCTTAGTCATGGATGGTCTCCTGGTACACTGGACAAATTAGCACTGGCGCTTCGGCGGCCGCTGCCGCGGCACGCTCGCTATACTCGCTCGCCTTACGCGTTGTTTTCTATACTCTAACATAACCTAACTAACTGGTTTCGATCTGATTTAACTTTTTCTCCTGACTCTATTTTGCCCCGGTCGCTAATTTGTCCAGTGTACCAGATACATGACTAAGAGGTTCTCGTTTTAAAAATGGAAAAAAGTCTTGAGTTCTCGTTATCAAAATGGAAAAAAAGTCTTGTTTAATAATTGGTTATAAAACAGTGAAAGAAAATCCTGATATATAATTAGTTATGAAATCTTAGTTACGAACGTGGACCAAACTGTTAAATCTGTTATAAACGACTATACCACGACCCCTTCAAGGGTATAGTAAGATATTAAAAATCTGTCAAAATGACAAATTACTTATCTCGCATCTCAGTAGGTAACTCTGCGCTGTAGGTTGTGGGTGCGATCTCCATCACTATTATCCTTTCCGTCATATGTCCATTCACGTTCAAATTCCTTCTTTTAACATGACTTTCTTTCCTTTCCTCGTGACACGCCTATACCAGGCTAACCTATTGGTTACTTATTGGATTAAAAGATGGATGGACTGTGTAAAAGTTGACATCAATAATAAAGAAGCATCAATTATGCCGACTCCATCTACCGTGTGTAATGATGATCTGCCATAAATAAATACTATCTTACACAATTCAGAATTGTCTAATCAACTAATTGTAACCTAGTTTATTCCAAACTACAAAAGCTCGTTGTCAATAAACAACGTCGTCAGCGATGAGCAAAACTTTTTTGCACGCTATTGACATGAAGTTTTCCTTGCTCACTCATCAAGCGTCTCTTCATCACAAAAGTTCCCAACTCAAACTTACTTCGACCGCAGAATAAATAACTCCAGTTGGTAGGCAGGTACTTATGTATTTTGTACTTATGTCTTACAGCTTCTGACTTTGGTTAGGAGGAATTGGTACCTAAATTCACCTAGCATGTAAAACGATTCAATGTGATTCTTGTGAGAGCTAATATACTCGTGCTACCTATACCTACTCAAAAATATTAAAAGCATACCTAGGTATTCTTTCCTAAGCTACACAACGATAACTGAGAAAAATAATTGAAAATTCAAAATACCGAACTTCAATTTTCATCGTAAAAAAATAACTAAAATCTAAGGTTTCTAACGAACCTTCGACCTTCAGTCATGCTTACTCTTCAAACTCTTGAAATGTATGTGGTTGCGTGTTCATAACAATGTTATGCCATATTGACCTCATTTTGGTGAAGATGTATCCATAAAACTTCATTAGCAAGTCTAAAATTCACTTTAAAGTCTCGCATTCGCCCATTAGGCCGCAGTCAGCCACTCTCGACTCCTCAATTATTCACGAGCTCTTTCGCAATTTTGTCATCTACAGTAGCTAAACAAGACGAACAGTCTTGGGTTAAGGACTCCTTAAGTCTTATAGCCGTGGTGGGAAACCATATAAAAACAAAAACAATCTATATTTACTTGTAGTTTTAAACCTGCACATAAAACATAGACAGCGTAAAGTGGCCTTCAGTGATTTATGAACTATGTCACGGTTGGCTTGATCTCACCTCACCTGATCAAAACTTTATCTTCAGACGCTAAAAGAGACGGGGTGGTACGACCCGCGAAAAGTATTCGGTTCGCTAGCAGTGCCGGAGATGCGGGCCAGTACCTTGGCAGCCCGTGCCTTGTGTCTCGAGCCGCGGTACACGAAGGTGCCCTGTGTTGGTGGGACGGAAGGTGAATCTTTGGTGCCACTATTCTCAAAGGCTGTGGAGTTTTTTGATTTCGCTCAGGTAATTTTTATCTCACTCTTAAAATGTTTACGACTGTTTTCTGTCATGATTACTTTAATTAGCATAGATCGCCACAGACATAAACTATGCCCATTTATACACCGTATATAAGTAAATAAGTGTTATCTTCTTCGACTTGTATTTTTGCGACACAATCCAATTATTTTGAATTTCAGAAAACACAATGCCCATATCTTCTAGCGAATTGAAAGTAGGTATAGACTCGTTGAAGTTGAAAGCATAGGAGCGTGGATAAATCTAGGTACACCGATAGGCAACTCTAAATCATTTGTATTTCCAAGACGGTATCAGCAGTAGATTTATATTGGAACATTTATTGGATGAAATTTTAAGAATAGGTAACCTTGAAGTTACAGATCAGACTTCGGACATGCATGACTGACACACATACGAAACTGGGCAGAAAACTAAATACTGCCCGGGGTAGTCTATAAGTTTGAAAGTTAGGGTAAGTTGATGTATTGAGGCAAATCTGATCAAAGGATCAAAGTCATACATAACTATATTGCCTATATATTTTACGGCAGTATCACTCTTATGTCCGTCTATGCCTTTGTTATGATAACTTAGTAATATTTGGCCTGCTGAATTACTCATAATTCGACCTTCTAGATTAACTAAGTTACTAAGCTGTAGGTGCGTTAACGCCGTTCATTCCACTCGACATCACCAGAACGACACCACCGGTGGTGTCGTTTGAAATCAATATTCCGTTCGACACTACCCTAGTGATGTCTTGAATAGCAAGCTACAGTAAGTACATAGGAACCACTAATAAGTACCTAGTCTGATACTGCCAAAAACAAAGAAGACAATTTGATGTTATTATTTAATGAAATTAAGCATAGGCTTTTAATTATTTGTTGATCAAGTCTATAATTGTTGTCACTCACTTTTATACTTTTATACGCTTTTATGAATTTTTCTTCTTCAATTGATTTTCCGGGAAAAAAATGTTTGGCTAACAATTTCGCTGTATCCATGATAATAGTGGTACTCGACTGCTCGGTTTGTGTAGAGATAATCGTTACATGTCGTTTAGTTTGTGTTCCCACGGATATGAGAATGTCTGGTGTATCTTCGTCACACCACTAATAGTCGCTAGTGTCGAACGGAATTGTGATTATTCCAAACGACACCACCGGTAGTTTCGTTCTGGTTGTGTCGAGTGGAATGAACGCGTAACGTGATTCATGATTACACCACGCTTGACGGACTGTGTGCCAAACCAATTCACGTTGACGTATCACACTGATGTGGCGATTGATAACTGTCTAATGTTGTTCTCCATTAGATGCGGTTGGTATCCGATCTATCATGTGGCTTTCAATATATCTCACCGGGGCTTTGCATAAATACTGAATTCGTATTATTTTCTACTATCCTTACATTATTGTATTTGCAAAGGCAAAGTTGTTTCTTTGTTGTATATTTACTTAAGTATTCCGAAATCCTCAAAGTTTGCCGTCAGCGGTCTTACAATAATAGGTATTGCCTTATGAAACCCTACAAAAACAATCACTACAAACGGAAATGGAACAAATCCTTGGATTAACCGATCCCTACAAATCCCTTCAGCACTATTTATTTATGGCCAATGAAATCAACTTTTGTTTAGAGATGGCAAGTTTAGCTGATTCATACACAAAAACGTCAGTAGGATAGATTCCGTTTCGTGGCGTATTAAGTACTACAAAGTTACAATGAAACCATCTTAGATCCAAAGTCCTGTCAAATCTAACTCCCGCGCATTCCCACAGCATAACGCAATGTTGATGACGGATGCAGTGCGACAGACGCCAATGGCAGTAACGAGGTCCGACGGATATTGTATGAAAGCTGCGGACCTCAGCGAAGCCCATGCGTTAGCCGGCCTGGTGATAAAAGTGGCACATGCATTGCTATGTCACGATATCCCACGTGTGACGGGCTTTGTAGAAACAGATGCTGGACAAGTAATTTCTCCAGCCAGGTAATTTGGACCAATATCTTGTGACTCGCGTATATATAATAATATATATTTATATTAAAATAATTACATACAGATGACTAATAATGATGTCTAACCAGCTGCTGCCCGCGACTTCGCACGCGTGGTACCTACAAAAAAAGTCGTGAAAACGTGACAGGCAGACAGAGTTACTTTCGCATTTATAATATTATGTAGTATGGAAGTAGGAATGATAGAATTTAAAAATAATTTAAATTTTAATTTGAGACTTTATTCTAGCAGTTGTTAAATAAATTAGATTTTATAATGGCTCTAGCCTAGAGTGTTGTACGTACTAGTACGTAGGTAGGCAAGGTACTTATCGAAAGCAGCAGTTTTAGAATTGCCAAATATAGTGTTCAATAGTACACAAAACCACTCGTAAAATGTTATAATACTCGATGTTATGACTACTAAAATTTTACGATGATATCAAATTCTTCCCTTAACGGACAGTGCTTTGTGTTGTTCCGTATATTGATTTTGCTACTGTGGGCAGAGTACCAAAAATTTTAGTGCAACCTTGACAAAGTGCGATGAACTTGAAGTTAATAATATTTATTTTATAATGGGTGATCATTGCCCGCCAGTGAGACACGAAAGGTGCGAACAATTAATAATCATATACAATCAAATATAGTCCAGTAGAGACCGCATCTATTGCCGATCATGCAAATATTTTGTCACGCATATAACGGCAAGACATTAGGCAACTAATAAGCAAGAAAATATAGACAGTGGATTGGAAAGAGATTTCGAATATACACGCGACTGGATAATGGAAGTTCTACATCGGATTATTCTTGCTGCAGATTCATTGCTAACGCTGTGGAGCTCGGAGGACATGGAATATCCAAGAACCTTGGATTGCCAAAGATGACTGACCACGAGACAACGCTAGCAAACCTGGCTCTAAGTGAACTGAATGGGCGGCTCGACTATGTCATGGACTGGTATTGTAAATACAGCAGTTCTTCTGTACGACTAGACGCGTGCGCATCTCAAGGTTCTTTCTTTACACCCTCGTCTCACTCTAGATTCGATGACTGTGCTTACGCGAACCTGTGAAATTTCTTTGGGAGTTCAGTGTTGATAGGCTTGTATATTTTTAAATTTGATGTGAATTGTATTTTGTTATAAAATAAATGATTTGTGGTTATAATAAATATTGTAAAATACAATTATTCTTTCACTAGATTGTACCCACCTTAGTTGTTTTTAACTATTCGTTCTCACGGCAATGGGACCTATAGAGACATGGAATCATCTATTAGAAACATGCTCAAGCTCCGTAGATTGCGTCCGTCTCCTAGCCGTTTCGAAATGAGTCAGGTCATTGATAACAAGCACTACCATCATTTAACATTGACATATTAGATCCTACAACATTTCAAATTGCAATTTGTCTGCGGTTGATTTTACCTGCAGTTTATTCCTTGCTCGAAATTAATTAGTAGTTTGATATTCTATGAAAGGTTGCTTACTTTATCTATAACTAGCGACCCGTCTCGGCTTCGCACGGGTGTTTATTTAAATCATATTAGAAACATCTAAAATGATCAGTGTTTCTCTGCTATATTATGCACGTACCTATATTTCATATAAACCGTCCTCTTGAATCACTTTATCTATAAAAAAACCGCATTAAAATCCGTTGCGTAGTTTTAAAGATCTAAGCATACATAGGGACAGACGGGAAGCGACTTTGTTTTATACTATGTAGTGAAGGTTCAACTAAAATAATATCGGATTGAAAACATGTGTAGGTAATAAGGATAGTGTAGGTTTTGATTTTATTATTGTACATTAATACAAAAATAATTGTATTTTTTGTAGATATCTCGCAATCGATACGCTATTGAATGACCAAGGCATCTTCAAGAAGTTCGACTTCCCAGCCAAGATGAGTCCAATCGAAGTTGAGCTCTTAGACGTAGCGCTGGCTAACTTAGAGTACAATGTCAAGCTAGCGCAGTGCTGGCACGAATCGCTTCTACAAGAAGAATATAGGTATCACATGAAGATGTGTACGCCCTTCTGGAAAAGGGCGCATAACGACAGTGTGCTCGACTGCGCTATTGAACTAACTTAAAAGTTTCGAAAAACACGCATGAAGTTTGTAGACATTTAACGCTAAAAAGGCGTTATGACCATACAAAATATTCTGATCTATTCAGTTGACTTAATGAGACATACAAAACACACGCATAACAAAACCATACTCCAAATACAAATACTTTGAAGCAAATATTACATGATAAACATCAATAAATCAATTCGAATTAAACTAAAAAATACGTTAGTGAGTTGATATTTGTGAATGTAAAAAAAATGTAAAAGTATGAAACAATAAAAAAAAACGCATATGAAGACTGTTTTATTTCCACGAGTCAATATTCAAAGGTTTCTGCATTCACGGTCCATTTTTCGCAAAAGGAGGGCTTTCGTTCGTTTCAAGATACATTTTTCCCGTCATCCTGTGAACAAAGACAATTTATAAGGAAATTCCACGAGAAAAACCTTAAGGTAAAATATTTGCTAAAGCTTTATCGAAAAAAATTAATTATCGTACCATAGTCTTCACAAAGGTGAACCTCCCTTGAATTGTGCCATCCACCACAAAACTGCGCTATTATCAATTTCTCGTCCTATATAATCTACAGTGAAGTATTTCTACTTACGGAGGCCTAGCGGCAAAGCCCATGTACCCGTGGACTTGGAACTGGCACTGCCTGGTCGCAGACTTCCAGTCTCTGCACAATGTGGCCGGAAACCCTGTAGGGTTTAGTACGGACTCAGCGAACAGCCGCCAGGAACGGACGTGGCTGCACCCATCTGAAAGAAACTTTTGGATCAAGAAATCCTCTATAGGGTCGAATTATTTAGAAGTCGAAAGATTATTTTAATTAATTTATGATGGAACAATCATTTGTATAATATAAGTATAACTAGCCGCCGCCCGGTTTCGTATGAGTCGCACTGGTGCACGGGAGCACGGGGTACGTTATTGCGATTTTCATATTTCATATTTTTTCATTTAAATTTAAAAAAATTAAGAATGTAGGTGATGTTACTCGCTGATAATGTAGCTTTCTATAGGTAAAATCATTTTTAAAATCAATTCAATCAAATTCAGAGTTTCTCCACTAATAACAAACAAGTACTAATTTACATGAAAATCTAATTTCTTTTTATAATCTTCTAGCTTCTGCCAGCGGTTTCGCACACATAGTACTTACATAAATAGTCGACTATACCCGTTCCTACGATACAATCTTTATCAATACCAAATTTGATTAATGCAAAAAAGGTTCTGTCTATCCGATCGCTACCAAACACAGGATCACCCGTTATAAATCTGAAGATTTCCTAAAAAAAAAATCGAAATCTGTCCAGCCGTTTCGGAGTCTATATGGAACATTCATACATACACACATCGCCTTTTATAGATATAGAAATCCTTAGCCATACTAATATATAAATGGGAATGTGTATCTGTCTGCCCGTCTGTATGATTCGTTTTCACGGCTAAACGACTGAACGGATCTAGACGAAATTAGGTAAGCAGGCAGATTGATTGTATCTTTGGGACGGACGTAGGCTACTTTTTACGTAGGCACCATGCGTGCAAAGTCGCGGACAGCAGCTAATATTATAAATTTAAAAAAATAACTCATTCTCCATGAGTGGTTATTCGTAAGTATGCCATTAAAACTATATTACATGGCTTAAACTAACTTTTCTGAGCAGTACTTTCTTTAAAAGCATTGTTTGTAATGATCAAATATATTGCGGTATCTTATTGTATATATTTGATGCCATGCAAAACACACTCGTATGCCCGTGCCCGTGGTTCATAGGACTTCCGTGGCGCGGTAGGCGATGACCCGCCTAAGGGGTAGACCGTTCCGTGATCGATTCCCGCTACTGGAAAAATGTTTGTATGATCTGCAAATATGGGTCCTATCTCGGGGTCTGGGTGTTTTCTATGGATGACTAAGAAAAAAAACAGTCATGTGGTTCCCATGTGGTATTTTTTTCTACTAGTCCAATGTATTTATGGTGTGCAATAAAGTATTTTCTGTCTATCTTCCCATAACACAAGCTCTGCTAACTTTGGGGCTAGATGGTGCTCTGTGAAACGTCCAGCATTATATATTTATTTAATTAATTTTATTTGCTCTTCGTACAAGCATATTCATACATAATCAACGGGTTTAACCCATGTTCAACCAGTTCTCCGAACACAGAGTATATCCATAAGGGATAATCAGTGTAAGAACGATATCAAATGATGTTCTCGCACCAATCTAACTGGCATTATAGTTCAGACAATGAACACAACATCTAGCCCCAAACTTAGCATGGCTTCTACTATAGGAAGCAGATGACTGATAGAATACCTATATACTTTTAAATATATACGTTTTATAACACCCCATCGCAGAACAAACATCTATGTTCAGAGGAAACAGAGTTATTGCCAAGTGAGCTGGGAACAGAGTTGCCAGACGACTGAAGACGACTTTAGGTAAATATGTTTATAATATAATCTAAAACAGATAAATAATAAAAAGGATTGTGGGGTTTCCCCATTATTTAACAGGAATGTCAGAGGTATTAACCTCTATAAACCATATTTACCTAAAGAAGTCTACAGTCGTTTCGTTTGCTTCAAGAAAATCCTGCAAACGTTAGTTCTTCTTTCAAAACAGTTCAAGAAAAGTGATTAAAGTTTACAGTTTGGTATCTTATTTTTTCATGCAAGTTATGAATGTTGAACCTCCAGACTCTCGCATTAGAAATGCTACACTTCAACGCGAACTTCATCAGTTCCAAACATGATGTTCTAGGCATGTTTGGTATGGATCATCTCAATTCCTGCACTTCATTTGCCTAGAAAATACTCCTTATACTCTTATTTAAAAAGGATAGCCGTAGAATGTTACGACCCCAAATTGGGAATCGGTGATATGGTTTTTTGTTTTGCAACAAAGCATAGATAACCTTTTGCCAACATCGGAAACATCCCACCCCATTTTTCTAGTAACCCAGTGATATTTAGGTTATATTTTAATGGCAGCTAGAAGCTACAGTTGTCGGATTTTGCTGTGGCACAGTGTGAATTTCAATGAATGTGCTGTTAGTTCCGTAATACATGATTCAAATCTAAAGAAACGTGTCGCGAAATAAATACTTTCATTCAAACAACATGGTGGACTACGAAACATCATTTGCATTTATTTATCCAAAACTAGGAGATGGATACTAGCTGTGTTCCTTTACAACAACCGAGAGCTGTTTTTATAATGTCAGGTATCCACCCTGTATTTAATCTGTTACTGACATTTTGCCTAACGATACTGAAGTTCAATCTTTGGATGGGAGCCAAGTGCTTGGCGCAGACTTTAGATACTATCAATTCAAGTCTCTTGAGTCGAAAATGTTATGTTGTGCAGTTTGTACATACATCGACATGAACCGATTGAGATGAAACAAAGATAATTTTATCAACAACTAGTAGCTGCTCGCGGCTTCGCACACATGGTACTTACGTACATAAAAAAAACCTATATCCGTCCTTAAGGTACAATATAAATTTCTTAAAGATCCGTTCAACCGTTTAACCGTGAAAAGGTAACAAACAAAAAGACAGACAGACATTTTCGCATTTACAATTTAGTATGTAAGTATAGACTGATTAAAAAGTGCATGTATAAACGCCCTAATATTTGTTTACTTTACGGGCGCTGGATCATATAAAAAAGCGCTAGGACCAAGACGAGTTTCTTGCCAATTCTTCTCGAGCTTGGGTTAGGATGAATTGGCACCTAAATTCACCTAGTATGTAAGACGTTTCAAAGTGATCCTTGTGATTGTATTGAATAAATCATCTTTTGACTTTGACTTTTAGAAGTGATTACTTAGCCTCGTAAAGTATTATTTAAAGTTAATGGAAGATATTGAAGATACGATAGACGCGGAAATGGTTTTGCCATCGCTTTCAGCTAAATTGCTAGATTTATTTTTCAGTAACAATACTTTTATTTTTTATACACTTTAAACCAAGTATGGAAACCTAACAAGGCATAGTCTGTTATAAACACAACATCCTTAATCTAAACGAATCATAGATGACATGTCAAATTACCCCTTTTTGTATACCCTTATACAACAGCATATTTTAGGCGGAATGGATCGATACTATGAAGTCACGGGACAGGACGAGGGGTGGGTAGTACAGGCAACAATAGAAGTGTTATATTCATTTTAAGGAATTAAGTATTGGAACTTCACCTCTGTAGATTCTTGTAGAGTCCAATCAGCAATGTGATATATGACGGGTCTACTAATAAAAGTGGAGTTTTTAGTTTTTTTATTTAACTTTTTGATCCCAACGACAAATATTTCAACGGTTTTTCAGTGATTGTACCGGCTACACCAACTCTGATTATTCGCTGAAAAGGCTATTATTAGCTTTCATGTTTACGAAGCGATCGTCTGACAACGGCGAATTTAATTTCGTCGATTTTTTCGAAAATGTTTCTTTAGGAAATCCTTTGGCTTACACAGCGATTTCGCTGCAATTTTGCGTGATTATTTTATCAACGATCGCCATGTTGATTTTGTATGATAAATTTAAATAATTAATGAACTATTTTTCCTGGCTCTCAATGAAAAAAGCTTTCTATCCGCATTGTATGTACGTTATAAAATGCTTTATCAAATTCGCATCAGTTTTTATGCGATTTGTAATGAGTCGTTTGACGACAATGTTCGCGAATCAGGTTTACTGCGGGCGCTCCAAATGCCACACGTTTTTAGGGGTTCGTATTGTTTTATGTTTGGTATGTTAGTACCTACCAACACAATAAAACATGAAAATAAGAGATATGACAGAAACCAGACACGAAGTTTTTTAGTAAGAGTTCAACCAAACACTTTTTATACCATAGCAGAATAGGTGCTGCACCTAAATACATTTTTTTTGTATCTTATTAGAAAAAGCGGTAAATATTTTATAGCAATGTTATTCCTAAGTTATGTAGCGACAGTTTCATTTATTTCGTAGCAACAACTTGTAGAAGGCTGAAATGCTACTGCAATCTTTCTGAAATTAAATAAAGTAGAACTTATTTCTACGAAATAAGCTTCAATCTCGCCTAAACGTACTACATCTACGCTCGTTTCCCATCAATTCAAGAGGCAATCTCCTGAAAATGCAATTTTGGGGAAGTCCACTTTAGCACTGCAGAGTAAATTAAGGTTTCCTAGTAGAGGTAGGTAAGATACCTGGGTTTGACTGGCTTGTCAGCTCAGCAATCTGCGCTCTTGGTTCGATTCCCTCCCAGGGTGTTTATTGTATGATGGATTAGGTGTTTCTTCTGTGTTAGGTATTTATTTATTACATTATTATGTATTGTATTATATATAAGTATTCTTCAAGTTATCTGATCATCATAGTCCAAGCTATGCTTAGTTTCGGGCTAAACCTAAATGGTGTTGCATGCGCTGATTACCAATATTATATAAAGTGGCATTTTGAGATACCTGTAGGCAGGTACTAAGTCGATTTTCCTAAAGGTGGTTTCCTAAACTGATATGAAAGCGAAGCGCCCGATCGCGTTCCACCCAGCTGTTGTTTTTTTTTTAATAAATGCATTCTGAGACAAGCAGTCACTAGCTACAACTGAAATGGATGGAAAAATGCAAATATTCTCATCGAACAAATGCTCGTGTCATTCCTACTAAAAGCCTCAACATTCTGATTTTCCAAATTACATGGGCTTACAAATAAATCTAGTCTCCCTGTTCTTGATGAGCTGGTCCACCCAGCAGCCCGGCTGCACCCAGCTGCCAGCGTTGGGGTAGAAGTCCACGTCTCCGATCGCGGTCGGGAAACCGAACACACCAGGGTTGGTGTGGAGTACATCTACAAATATCGCGTCTCCTTTGGCGAGGTGTCCTGAGCTATCTGTGAGGCTATAGCCAGGGTATGCTGGATCTAAACCTGGAATTTAAGAGTATTGATGCAACATGGATTTATTTTTGAGTTGTCTATGCCACCTGTTTCTTGTGAATTTAAAAATAGGTCCGATTCTATTATGATTTTAGTTCAGTCCTAAAAATGATCCAGCATAGATTTCTACGGTTTTGATAAAATCCTTTATAGGACTTTAATGAGAGTTCTATGGGACAAACATGTTTTACGAGAACAAAGACGCGGGCTTTTCTCATAACCATCTTTGGAAAACTGACCAGTAATTCTTCCGATCATAATTCCCTTAGGCTTGAGTCGTTTACCGGCAAACCCAGCAGCCTCCGCGCCAAGGGAAAAACCGATGACGTGCACTGAAGACGCCGGTACCCCTGCCGTTTCCAGGAACTGTATAAAAGAGGCAAGTCTGTTGCCCATGTAACGAGTATTCTGAACTGCTTGGACGTACCTGGAATTTTAATCATTAAGCCTATCTACCCAAGTAGGTACACAGGTATTTTTTTGTTTATTGGAATCAAAATAGTATTTACCAGGGAAACGCAATAAGTCTTGACCAATCCACCGCGATAAAGTTATAATCACCTGATGTTAAATAAGCTGTAAATAAACAATATTATTTTATATTATGTATTATGTTTGTATTATATTATATACTAGTGACCCACCCCGGCTTCGCATGGGTGCAATGCTGATATTAAATATACTACAGAATGTCTTTATATACAACGTTATCTAAGAGAATAACATAGACTAAGAGATAGACATATACCATTGCGGACTTTTTTGTAGACCTTTTTAAGGTGTACAATACTGTAGTACATTATTTTGATCTATCTCGTAGGGTTCAGCCAGCGTTTGCAATGTAAGCGAAAAAAAATGTGTTTATTTACGACACTACTTAAGAAACCTCTAAAATGATCAGTGTTTTTCTTTATTATGCATGTTTTATACATATAAACCTTCCTCTTGAATAACTCTATCTGTCAAAAAAACCGCATCTAAATCCGTTGTATAATTTTAAAGATCTAAGTATACATCGGGACAGACAGACAGCGGGAGGCGACTTTGTTTTATACTATGTAATGATAATGATGATTATCGCTAGTATAGCGCGGGTACGGGTGCAATTTAGACACAATTTAGAGTTGTTATTGCGTTCGCATCCTATAGTTTCTGGTTGTAATTATAACGTTCAAGTCCCGTCAATACCCAACACTCGTCAATACGAAAGGCCAGATTCGATTCATTAATAGAGGAATTTACATGTTCATAATTAATCTTAATTATGAAAATAGTTGGATAGGGATTAATATCATGATACGAATGCAATAATTTTTCGATTCTGCCCGTGTTTTTTTTTGAACAAAAAGCTGTTATTGTGACTCTAATAGTTAGAAATAGGTATAGCCTCGCGGGCTTTTTTGTGAGTATCTAGTATATATTTGTCAAGTACTCATTCATCACGAAATCTCAGAAACCACCGAACGGATTGGAATGAAATTTGGTATGCAGCTTCCTTTAGGGCCGTAGGTGCTAATCTAAGTAGTAGGTATATATTTTTCAAATATACCACTCACTCTTTCATCACGAAATCTCAGAAACTAGGTACCAAACTGATTGGAATGGAACTTGGTATGCAGCTTCCTTTAGGGCCGTAGATTTTCAAAAAAATCACTCGGGATTATGCTTTGTAATTTTTCCGAAACATTCATTCGTTCAATTATTATCTTGCTACTTTTCATCAACCACGCGGGCAAAGCCGCGCAGCCGCGCAGCCACAAATGTTTGTATGATCTGCAAGTATTTGTCTCGGGTTTGGGTGTTTCTATGTATAATATGTATGTATTTACAAAAAAAAAGTATATAAGTAGTATATCAGTCATGTGGTACCCATAACACAAGCTCTGCTTACGTTGGGGCCAGATGATGTTGTGTGAAATGTCCGGGATTATTTATTTTATTTTATTTTATATAATCATCAATACTTTTCAATGACAATTGTCATACAATGACAACAATGACTTAACAATGACATTCATAGACAACTTTCTGATGAAATGGGTTACATTTTTGCTATTTTCAATGGCATTTTTTTTAATGAAATAAAGTTTATGTTACTCGCCGATAATGTTTCTTTCTATATATGAAAGAATTTTATAAATCGGTTTCGAAAATTTGAGTACCTACCTATATCAATCACAAATAAACACACAAAAAACCTAATCTTTTTGAAGTGATAACTTCTTATAGGAGGGTAAACCGCTTCGTTACGTAACGCGTTACGTAAGCGCGCCTGCCTACCGCGCAGCGGTAGATAGACTCCTCCTCTCTCACTTTAACCCACAGCGCTAGTTAGAATAGTTTAAGTTGACACTTCTGTCGGGCGTCCCGAGACGCACACGTTTTTAGTTTAGATTTGTAATATCGCCAGTGGCCTTGGTTCTATAAGTTTCACAAAACTAGTTAAAATATCCTTGTTTGCACCAAAGTTAAAATAAGAGTACCTAACATATTTAGATGACACTTCTTAAATTTACTAAATTTACGTGTGATCGATGTGTTTTAGCGCATTAGACATCATGTAAAGAAGTGTCAATTAAAACAGCAGAAAACTCTAGGAAAATAAGTTTAATAAAAGAATCTTATGTAATTTTAACAATGTTCTTCTGCGTTAATGGCATGTTTCATTTGATAAAAATTTAAGCAATGTCAAGTGTTTAGATTGTTTATAGTAAGACGTCACAAATTCGTATGTTGTCGTTCGTCGTTTGTTATTTTATTAATTGTATCTATTATTAATTGTTTATTAATTATTTTATTAATTGGATGTCTCTTTATAAAATAACTACCTAGCTGGCAATAAAAATATTAAAAAATATTGGTGGATAGGTAATGCACACGACAAGACCGACGTCTGATCATTATCTGAAAATTGACAGTTGACTTGTCTCAAAGACGTAATCGATTATTCCATTCCACGATGACGTTTATAATAGACAAATTACCATCGAATCGTCTTGAATTCCTCGACGTGCAAATCACAAAGCAACATAAACTTCAATTGTCGACATATATGTATGTAGAAGTCACAATTTATAAATAATGTATTTTATTCTAACTAATCTATACAAATATTATAAATGCGAAAGTAACTTAGTTTGTCTGTCTGTTTGTTACGTTTTCACGCCTAAACCGCGAACGTTTAAGGTTTACCGCGTGCGAAGCCGCGGGCAACAGCTAGTTACTATACATTTTTCTTGAGTTATTTTCGATTTTATTAGTAACTGCTGCCCGCGGCTTAGCACGCGTGGTAGGTACCTACCTAAAAAGTAGCCTATGCCCTTCTCCAAGGTCCTATGTATCTCTATACCAAAATTCATCAAAATCGGCTCATCGGTTTAGGCGTGGAAATGTGACAGACTGAGAATTACTTTCGCATTTATAATATTAGTAGGGAAGTAAGGATTATATGGATTATTTTTGCTCAAATCACAAAGAAACAAAACTTTCATTCCAATCTGGTCTTCAAGATACAGGCTTGCCTAGTGTGAAGACCGCTGAAAGGTCTACCTATTTAAAATTCGAGCAGCATCAATGTGAATTTAAACATTGTTTATGCTATCATATGAATGCTGAAATAAATTTATACATAAACAAGCTGCTGCCCGCAGGTTCGCGCGCATGGTAACTATATAAAAAGTAGCCTATGTCCTTCTCCAAGGTCCCATTTATCCCTGCCATCTCTATACCAAAATTCATCAAAATCGGTTAAACGGTTTAGGCTTGAAAACGTAACAAACAGACAGACAGACAGAGTTACTTCGCATATATAATATTAGTAGGGATTGTATAGAGACTAAACAGTGACTGTGACTAAAGCAGTGGCAAGAGGAATCAGGGAGTGGCGATTATGGCTATGACTTTTGTCCTTCGACCTTTTTATGCTTGTTACATACCTACATACATAAAAAACATATTATTATTCTATTATTTACAACATAGTCTAAAGTCTAATAAACCATTACAAAGATGTCACTTTTTATTAGAACCATGATATAACATGAATATCAATTAGATATAGCTACCTAACCAGTGAGCTAATTATATCGCAAACTTCCTTATTCCGGAGTACCTACGTTGCCAATTAGATAAAATGTAGGAACTTATTCATACAGTGGTGAGAAAAAAACAACTCATGGGTTTTTTTTTGATTGGTTGTTTCTAGGCATTTTGGTACTTACGATAAATCAACAAAAGGTCAGCTAATCCAAAAGGACTAGAACCTATTTAACAAGCTATATAAAAACGATATATAAAAATCCTAATAAAAATACCAAGGTATCCCTGAAAACTTGCGCCATGAAACCTCAACCTATGAACAGAGTCCTCGAAATTTCTGATGATGATGATGGAAGGAATTGACGGAAGGAAGGTACGGAAAATACCTACTCAAATTATTTGAATGTTTACGTTTGATTATTATAATCTGTATTTATTAGTGTTTATAAGCCTTTGTAGTTTGCTGTAAGCAGATATTACCTACTTATTTGTTTGTGAATTCAATACCGGATACATCGTATCATTTTAAAGGCTTTGTAAATGTTAATTTAATTAATTTATACCTAGGTACAAGTATGTGTAGAGTTTTTAGTCTTATTTTGCGTAGAATTGGAAAGTTACGTTATATAATTTACATGTGCAGAATATACCCGAAAATTAACTGTTATAAGTTTTATACGATCGAAATATTATCTATCAAACAGTGTCTAGGACCATCTAGGAATTTAACCTTCAGAAACAGCTCGCCTTGTATAATTTAGACTTCAAATATATAGGAGCTGGTTAGAGACGGGTGAGACATGCTATACTCGTAAGTAGGTGCGGGATTTATTGCTTCAACGTTATGTTCTGCAAAATTATATTTCGTAATGTACGTCTGGAGCAACCTACTCAAATTATGAAAGCGCTCTGTCAAAATCAACCTGAATTAATCTGTAAAGTTATAACTTACTATCTCTAAGTAATGTAGTGCTTGCTCCATCAGTGGCCTCGGAGAACCCCATGATATAAATGACAGTGGGCCACGATGTGTTAAACACTGTATTTCTGATCGTAGTCAAGTCTCCCACTGGAATCAGCTGAAACTCTGTTGGATTTATCCTGAAAGAAGTTTCGCTATTCAAGTAGTCAACACGAGTGGGTATGAAGATACTCGTGTAGGTACTTACAAAATCTCCAATCATGTTATTAAATCATCCCTTGGGCATTAGAATGTTTAATTTTATAATATACTTTCTCACCTAGTGAACAGTTTGTATTGGATGTCTGTAGCGACGTCTCTGACACAGCACTCATCGCATTGTCCTACTGGAGCGGCCATGTAACATATTTTAGCGACACCTACGTAACAAGGAGACAGTTTTTAATTCAAATCCATATAAAACAAAACCCCCGTAACCAAGAAAATACCTACATCCACATATATAATTGAGACGATTCCAAAGAGCCCAAACACGATGTAACAAACCTCTGCTGTAAGTTGGTGAGGAGTTAGGTATCCTGCAGATTCCAGTTGATGTTGCAAGACCAGATCAAGGTTACCATGTTCATACAATATCATTGAAGTAACAGGGTACCAAATGTTCAATCAATCAGACGTAAGGAAGAGATCGCTTTATCACCTAGAAAAGAGCTAATGATGTTAATATGGCTGAAAGGAATTTCTTGAATCATAGACCTAAGAACTCGCTTAAGTTACCTAACCTATAAAAAAAAACTAAATCAAATTCGGTTTTCCCATTTGGGAATTACAATGCCACAGACACACACACACAGAAGAGAGAATGGGTAATAATATGTTCCGTTGTAGATACACACATCAAAGATACACAGAATCTGTGTGTCTTCATTTTATTATTTTTTTTGGAAAACACAAAAAAGTTTTAGACAAAAAATTGATGTTCCTACAGTAGAGACATACACTGAAGGCTAATTAAAAGTTTCCACAAATATATAGTCAAAAAACACAGTAGGATAGACGGCATTAACAATAGATATAAATTGTTAATGCCGTCTATCTATGTTAATCCATGTAGGTTTAAAATAATTACGTTTTAAAAACTAAAAAGAAACCGACTTCATTGAATGTAATTTTAGCCTATAATACATTTTTAGTGGAAAGTAGATGTATTTTGTATATATATATTATGGGTAGGCCAAATAAACGCAGCGCTCCAATGAGACAGCGAGGTATCGAGGTATCGAACATGAAAACATCATCGATGTATACAATTTTTAGATTTTCGTTGATTTTTCAGCTCGACCGATATTGATAAAATTTATATGGGACCACCTTTCAAACAAAAAAAGAATTTTCCAAATCGGTTCAGCTGTTTTCGGTGAACATACATTACAAAAAAAAACGAGACTCCGACGAATTGAGAACCTCCTCCTTTTTGATAAAGTCGGTTAAAAATAAATTATATCTGTATTATATCTGTGGATTTGTTTGTCTGTCTCTGCCGTCGTACTTAGAAACATAACCAGCGGTCTCTATTTTGTTGGGGTTAAATAATACCATACTTTATGGGAGAAAAAGGTCTGAATAATTATCATCCAGAACTTACCAATAACGAAGGAAGCGATCTGGCAATACGACGATCGATGCATTTTTCCGGAATACACACTAATAAACACTTTTCTGCACTATGGAAAACTTCTCAGTTCAGCACATTTTTCCTACAATAGACTCGGCACAATACCCGGAGCTCGTTAAAACTTTTTTTTCCAGGAATTTTTCAATTAACCGACGGAAAACCGGAGTAGTATATCAACATGCACTGAAACTATAGTTGAAATGTTTACGTATAAGCTCTGCACTTGGGTTTTACATGACTTGATTGCGCGTAGGTGTATCTACTTACTTGTAGAAGTAGATAATAATAGAGAAGGCATGTACGACTCATGTAGGCACTTAGGTTGAATTGCAGGCACTTAAGGTTCGTCATAAAAATGTATTTGTTATCGGTTTGAGGGCTGCTCGGTAACTGTCTCTACTACGAATTAGGTTTAGCGGTCAGTTACGCAACAAAAACCTCGATTTTTACTCCATCGAATTGATTTCGTCGGTAAAATTGCTTCGATCAAACAAAAGCAACACCGCTTCTATCAGAATCTGTCGTAATTTCGATAAGTATCTAGACTTTATTTATTTATTTTGTCTGCAAAAAGCAGTAGGTATAACAGTATCAACGTTGTAAACAGCTCTTTTATTCGCACGAGTTTCTTACTTCCTGGCTATTTACAGACTGCTTAGATTATTTACTTATTCAATTCTTATGTATTAGGATAAATTAGGTATGGGGTATTCCATGCGTTTCATACAGCAGCTGTAGGTTTACGTAGTTTTAAAAGAACCATACGCACTTTCAAAACATTATCATAATAACAATAATACCGCACAAATTTACACAGCATCATCTAGCCCCAAAGTAAGCAGAACTTGTGTTATGGGTTACCACATAACTGATATACTTACTACTTAAATATTTTTTTTACATAGAAAAACACCCAGACCGAGACAAATACTGATCTGTAGAATACATGCATAATATAGTAGATAAACATTGATAATTTCAGAGGTTTCCAATGTGGTGTCGTAAATAAACTCATTTTTTGCGCTTACATTGCAAACGCTGTCTGAACCCTGCGAGATAGATCAAAATAATGTACTACAGTATTGTACACCCTCAAAAGGTCTACAAAAAAGTCCACTATGGTATATGTCTATCTCTTAGGGATAACCATTCTGTAGTACCTATAATTAGTATCAGCATTGCACCCGTGCGAAGCCGGGGCGGGTCGCTAGTTATTGTGTAAACAAAGTCGCTTCCCGCTGTCTGTCTGTCCCTATGTATGTACCTATCTTTAAAACTACGCAACGAATTTTGATGCGGTCTCTTTTAATAGATAGAGTGATTCAAGAGGAAGGTTTATATGTATAAGACATGCATAATATAGTAGAAAAACACTGATACTTTTAGAGGTTTCATATCACATCAGACATTGTGTAGTATATTTAGTATCAGCATTGCACCCGTGCGAAGCCGGGGCGGGTCACTAGTGTATTAAAAACCGTGGAACCACAGATTAAAAATACTTATCAAGTTATAGGCTCAGCTTATGGGCTAATGGCATTACAAAAATATTTTTTAATATAGGTATGATCTCTCCAGTCTCCAACTATTGAATAAATTTACCTAAATGTTTACTTACGTAGTAATGATAAGTAGGTACGCCTAGGTACTAGTGTGGGTACCTGAGAAGGGCTGCGCTATTAAACAGAATCCCAGGCAGAGTGTCGTCAGTGGAAAGGAAACTTCACCCACCTCAGCTTACTGGAGTGGATCCATGAATCAATGTTTTCAATTACAAATAACTGCTCTGTAACTTGACTGACGCCACCTAAATCATTTTCAACAGATGAACTAAGGCCAATGATGATGACGCGTCGCGTACTAAGTACCTACTTAACTAAATTCTGCTTTCTTTTGTTTCAGGACAAATTGCTCAACAAGCTTGAAGAAAATGAGCCTGAACTAGCCACATCCCCCGAGGAAGAAGTAAGCTAAATATTTTCCCCACAGCCTGGTCTACGGCCGAGATATTCGACAGCAAACATTAATACCCATTTTTACTATCTCTAGCGCTAGAGCAATGTGCAATAAACGTCATGGAGATTTATAAATTTGAATTTCATAGTACCTTGAAACCAACAAGGTCAGTTAACATAATGATTTATCTAGAAACATTCATATCATTTTAAAATTCAGACAGGTAGGTAATGTAAGTAATGTAATTATGTGAGAAGGATAAGCACATAGATAACTTGCATAATTTTAACAAATAAGGCAGTGTCTGAATAAGTTATTCTGCGGTAACTGCTGGGTTCACATTAAATGAATAGGTAATTAACAGTTTTTGCATTTTTTTGGTAAGTTTATTAAGGTAGGTATTACTCGTACATATTAATAAGATAATGAAATTTGCCGCTTTATACTGAAAAATTAAATATTTGTTGTTCTAAGATTTAGTAAATTTGTTTTACAAGTATTTACCCTCATTATCTTTACATTTCTGCTATTTCATAGGAAGATCATTTAAACCTTTGCAGTATATCTCTGGGGACCTGGAGTTAGCATACTGCTATTCTGTACATCCTGGAAAGATGTATAGCATAAAAATGGTAGTACCACAAGGAATTGAAATATGCCACAGAAATACGTATTAGTTAGTGGCCCTTATAAAGTTATCTGCTTACTTAGGGGCCAGATGATGCTGTGTGAAATGTCCGGTATTATTATTATTATTAAATAAAATCTTTGAAAAAGTATAGGGATACCTCCTCTACATGTGAATTGGGGTTAATATGTTTTTTACGACTCCATCGTGTGGTATATCGTTGGATAGGTCTTTTATAGATACTACGAGGTGTCTTGAAGCGTTTTTCGATACAGATATTCGTTTAATAAATATTAAGCTTGAAAATGGGCACTTTCTTACTTTCTTTATCTAATGTGTCAATAATGTCTCACCTTTTTGTAATCCATGTCCCTCTCTAAAATATAAGCTATCTGGTGCTGATTGGCTGGCCTATTCATCCTCCCTTGACCAAAAACTAGAATATTTTTCTATATCTACAGTTGATAATCCCCTTTCTGCGTATAATACCTTTTTAGATAATATTACTGCATGTGCTGATCTCCACGTTCCTATCAAAAAACCTACTAGAGATTTCAAAATCTCTACTCCATGGTAGGATTCTGAGTGTTCCTCGGCCGTATCAGAGCGAAGAGAAGCTGAACAAAATTATAACTCATCCACGACTGAAAGAAATTTCTTGAAATACCAATTATTTTTCCAACTAGATTTTGATTTGGCTTGGGACCGGGACCCTAGTCATTATTATACTAGTCATAAAACCTCTGACTTACCCTCTGTCCTATAATCAAATAATAAGTTAGCGCGGCGCTTAGTATGCTGTGTCCGGTCATTCTAATCAGGTTTAACAAAATTGGCAACAGATTTAAACAACAGACTAGCTAGTGTGTGATTATATGTAAGTTAGACCCCATGTCTCTGAGAACGACGCATACCTACCTACATCGTACATGTCTGAAAGCATATAGGTATTCTGGGACATTCTGTACAAGGCTTTACTTCCATTTCCAGTGTGTAATATGCGTGAATGCAAAGGCGACGATGCAGACGTCGCCGTGCGGCCACCGCGTGGTCTGCCGGCGATGCTTCGTGAAGACCATCCAGATGGCAGTCAGCCAGCGCCTCCTGCCGCTGCGTTGCGTCATCTGCCGAGCTAAGATACTGAGGCTGCGTCAGGCGGCGCCTCAGCTTGTCACTAGCAAGAGCTGGCAGGTATGTGCTACCCCCAGTTCCATCTTCAGTCACCGGTCACGCAATATCATGGTTCTGTATTGCTACATAATCACACAAAGATTCCTAAAGGGATTTATTTTCTCCTGTTTTTGTCTTCAACACCCTGCATACGTGTAGGTTTCACGATACTTAACTGTAGTCTGTTATACTTACATTTTTTTTAATTATTCCAGGTGTCCAGTAGCAGCGGCAAGTCATGGGGTGTGCCAGGTTCCGTGTCCTCATACTCAGTAGGCGCACGCTCCGTGCCTGCTTCTGCATCGCTCTACTCCGTCACCAGCGGTGAATCTTCCCTTTCTGGTATGTCTGGCTTCTTTGCCAAGCTAATCTAGAGTAGATTTTATAAACTGGCCAAATACTCAGTAATATTCAGCTAGTACGGATCATTCAGTACACAAACAGAATCAGCAATTTGACGACCTCTGTGACGCAGTGGGCTAAAGGCCGGCCGAGACGCAAAAGGTTGCGGGTTCGATTCCCGCCGCGAGACAAATGTTTGTATGATCTGCAAGTATTTGTCTCGGGTCTGGGTGTTACTATGTAGAATACGTAAGTATTTACAAAAAAAAAAGTATATAAGTAGTATATCAGTCATGTGGTACCCATAACACAAGCTTCTTTACTTTGGGGCCAGGTGATGTTGTATGAAATGTCTTTTTTAAATTATTTTGTACCAGAACCAAGCATCTAAGCTGGGCGAGATTATCAGATAGAATAGTCAGAAAACGGATCGAGTCTTTAATTTGTTCAGCCATGACTGTTTCTTAAAGAGCAGGAAAAAATATACAGCAGCAGAACTACAAGTCCGACAAGACTGAAACATCTCGGATTGTTTCTTTTCCAGGTTTGTCTTCCGTGTCATCAAACAGCGGAGCAAGCGTTCCCGGTGCTTGCTCTACGAAAATATGCGGTGGAGCAAAGTGCGGGGGCGTTTGTCTTGGCGCAGTACCAAGAAATACAGCGTCCGCGCCACCGAAGGCTAGACAGCCAGCCTCCAATTCTTTGAGACGCTCCCAGCATCATAGCATGAAGGCACCTAACTTAACTTAATATCTATATTAATCTACATACGTCACCCAGGAAACACCAAAAATTGTATAATGGTCAGCAAGGCCTGTTGCATTTTGCTCATTGAAAATATTAAGCAATAATACAAGAAACCATTAATTCGAACTCAACAATTCACACAATACTATTCCACTTTCAGGCACGACTACAAGAGTACCAAGTGCACAGTTACACGGGAGGTACGGGAGGTCCGGCTGGAGGCGAGCCCTCGGGCCGGCTGCCTCCCATCCGAGAGTTCCAGCGCGAGTTCCGCGAGGGACGCCGCGAGAGCGCGAGCGCTACAGCTTCTGCCTCTACCAGAATTCGGTCAGTTACATCTAATACCTAGATGTTAAAATACACCACAGAATGGTTGACCAATTTGAACAATCCGTTGATGCTGCCATTGATTTAAGAATAATGAGCAGGGCATTATAAAATGTGACGATATCTTAATTTGATTTTTGTCCCCAGATGTGCGCAGAAAATAGTGACACAACTAGAAATATCTCCGCAAAAGAACGCACAACACTTCTTCCGGCCACTGAAACCCCCGAACACTGACGAGCCCCCCAAATCAAGAGACCAGAGCAAAGAGACTGAACCGAAAAAGGATAACCCCAAAGCGAAGCCGAACAAAGAAGAAAATAAAGACGACCAGCCAGATGATAAACACAAAAAAGACGAAACCAATGACAATAGAAAGAATGAAACCGCGGAGAAAAAGAAAGAAGAAAAACTTAGATTAAAAGCAGAGAAAGAGGCAAAGAAGGATGCTAAGCAAAAGGCTAAGGAAGAAGAACGACAAGCCAAGCTTTTAGCAAAAGAAGAAGAAAAACAGGCCAAATTATTAGCAAAAGATGAAAAAAAGAAAGCAAAAAAAGAGGCGAAACTAGCAGCCCAAGCTGAGAAGGACAAGAACAAATAAAACGTTAAACTGTTTAATTATATTGTAGAAACTCGTAGCCGTCTTACTAATATTAGATTCCGAATTGTCATCATAATGAACAATTTGAAATAGAGTAAACTTAACAGTCTTAAGTAGTCCATATAAGCTAAGATTATTAACTTTTATTTTATACTTTGATCACGATATGTTATGCTTTGATAGATACTAATTTTACAATTTTGTTAATTACGAGTATGTATCTAGCTTAGTTGCGAGTTTTAAACGCGAAATTGTTAAAATAGGGATGTTTGTAAATAGTTTTAACGTCATGTTTTAAAGAGAAGCAATCTAAGTGCATAGTTGTTGGATCATAGTTGGAACTACAAACTGCGAAGACTGAAAGAATGGGATGGTAATGAAATCATATCGTTTTGTAATTTACTTGAGTAACAGAATAGTTAGGGGCTTGTGCGTTCTGCACCGCCGAACATTTTAGTAGCATTCCGTTCTGTAGACCCTAATTCTTACTTAGTTGACGCATAGAATTAGCAATTATTTATCAGATAAATTATCTTAAAATTTGGCAATAGCTGTAACAATGTGGACAATACATAATTTTACTCATTATTCTAACTACTCTTAAGAGATTTCTGTGAAATCATAAAGTACGCAAGAATGCACTGCTGCTGTTCAAAGCATGGAATCACATGCCATTGTTGAACACTTTTAGGTGACCCCAATCCATTTACGAAATTCTCATTGAATAGTATAAAGACGCAACTAATTCACGAGGTACAAGTTAGGTATATTATTGAGTAAATAAACAAATACACACACAAATATATTAGTGTGTCTTAGGTACAAACAAGATAGAAAAGACTAGAGAAGTAAGAGCCGAACGTGCGAGACGGGGCGCGGACGTCCTTTTTAGACATTATGTAAGAACTAGATAGGTATATAGAGCTCTGGTGCAGTACTCTTACCTTCCGACTTAAAGGGTTTGAACCTGGTCGGGCATCAATGGATTTTTCCTTTCAAAAAATGTATCTGTGCAATGCCAGTGCTCTTAAACGGTGTAGGAAAACATCGTGAGGAAATCGTCACATCCTACAACCTCAAAGGTTGTTTCCCTGGGTGTTCTTTCCCTCCCAGGACAAACATTCGTGTGATGAACTCAGAGTTTCAGTGTTTTAAAAAAATGATATATAAGTATTCCATCAGTCATCTGGTCACCATAATACAAGCTATGCTTAGTTTGACGGCGACTACCAGGAACCCCTAACCCATTACATTAGTGAACTCATTGGTTCACCAGAATCCTCTTGAATGAAAATTTATAGATGTTATCACTCACAATGAATGGGGTTACATGGTGTTGAAATGAAATGAATTTATATGCTCGAAGTATGTGTGCATTTTCCACTAATATTTATATTTATACCAGCTGGTGCCCGTGACTTCGTCTGCGCAGTATTAGTACTTCGTGTAATTCAAACGGTTTTTGAAGCGCACGCCAGAATAGATCACAGATAGCAAATTTTTTTCCTACTTACTTGACACTTACTATTATATTTTGGACAATTCACACAATATCTTTATAAAATATAGCCTCTGTGTTATTCCTGATATATAAGCTATATTATTGTAAAGTTTCATTAAAATAAATTCAGTAGTTATTGCGCGAAAGAGTAACAAACATACATACAAACTTTCGCATTTATAATATTAGTAGGAAGTAGGATAGGATAGTAGGATTTATTGGACATTCCTATAAGCGGTGATAAGCTTGCAACCTGTCACGGTACTAACTACTGTGCAAAATGTGCGCATGTGCCAAATGTAATGTTTGGATGCGCCTATGACTACCTATCTAAGACATCCTTAGATAAAACTAAAGATGTGAGGTGTCTTGTCTACCGAGCCTGAGCATGTTTGTTCTGTTTTTTATTTGTAGAAGAGAAGCCACCAACACACTGATGCATCCTATTAAGTACTTATGCTTTACTTTGAGATACTTCTATACATATAAATGTTAATTAAATGGGCTCCGTGTCCTCATCTTATGTCTGTCAATGCACATTAATGTAAAGCAAAGATACTGTTAGTACTGTAAAATATTGTTTTAGAACCTGTGCTTTACTGTTACTCTATATCTTCTTATTAATCTCTGTGTCAGTCTTGGCTATAGTCACAAGTGGGAGGGGGTTGTCACATAAAAGTTGGCGACAAGCCTTATATCTTCTATCATACATATGTACATTCTTGGCATGTTCAGTCCTAAGATTTTGGACAGCAGTGGTATTCTATGTTCAATAGCTTTCTCATAAGATTATTCAAAGTAAATTTATCTATTTATTGAGTGTGGTGTAAATCTAAATCTCATTTTTTCTATGAGAACTTTAGCAACAAACTAGAAATACTTCTGTCTTATCTGTCTTTCTTACTGTAAGATTGCCTAAACATGAAACATAGCTCTAATATTTTAATTCTTAGCAAAGTTCTAACGTAGAATCATATCAGATTGCGTTTAGCGTACACTAGTTAAGTGTTGACATTAATTTTAGAATGGTTCCATGAATCGGAATTTACTATTGTCAATCGTTACATAGATCTCCTGTAAAATAAATAACAATGTTACCATAGTCTTATTCTTTTATTCACCCCAAATATATAATAAAGCAAACTAATAAAAAATTACATTGAGGCGTAAAGTAAAGGCTATAATCTGCAGTGGTAAATGAATTACAAAACTGAGTCTGAGTCATCATAGCTCCATAAAAAACCAGCTAAATAACAATCAATAGTTTTTATTTATCTACACAGAAAAGGTAACAATACACTTGATCATAAATACATACTAACATACTTGTGGGGTCTAATCCTTGTAGTTGTCTCCCAGGCGCTCGTGTAGCTCCTCTCCGGTCTGCTTGTTGATGCGTAGGTATTTGTTGACCATCGGCTTGTAGTAGTATGCCTGGTAGTCCTGGCGTTCACCCATTTTCTTGATGATTTTTTTCTCAAGTTCACGTAATTTTATTCTTTGCTTCTCTTCATCAACAAAGTGCATGAATTTTTCATAATCCTGGAATCAGACCAGACACATGTAAGGAATAAATCAAACTTCTATGGCTTTGAACTGTAGGACCAGGGTATAACTTACTATTTAATTTAAGGTGTTTAGTTTGATTTATCACACTGCAATAGCTGGGCTTGGATAGAGATTGGGCAGAGAAACAAATAACACATTAAATTGAATGTGTGGTTGATTGGACATGGCTAAGCTATGGAATTACCTGCTGCGGGTTATTATGCACGTAACGAGCAATAAATCTCGTGATTGGATGACGGTGGTACTCCCAATGTTTAGGAGTGTAGCCTTCAGGGGTTGGAGTCAGCGTAGCCGGACCGATAAACACGTTGGTGTAGAATATGATAGCCGTAACGGGGATTAGGCCTATCATGGTGTAGTAATGGAACATATCCTTGAATTTGTGCCATTGCCATCTGAAAAACGTAAACAATAATAGTGCTAGGTTAGGTACATTTCTTTATCGCTCTTGTACTGTTTATCGTAGACAACAACGTTGAGCCAACAATGCTTGCTGTATAAAATTCAGTCAAAAATGTTAAGTTATATCGAAAAATACTTGTGTAATTGTCATACCATTTCTAAAACATTTTGACTGATTAGGTAATCACGGCCTATGACTGCAGTGTAGGTACCTGGAAGGCTGCATAGCCATTGTTTCATGATGAGCCTTGAGCACTGTACTTGTCGAGAAAGCCGCATTTTTGGCCGTGTATGGAGTTTTGAGATGGTTTCTTATGATATTTATGCCGAGAGATCGGCCAAAAGCACTCCAAGAAACCATTTTTATTTTGCTATGAGTTCCAAGTTTGATTAACTACAGTTTGACATGACAATGACAGCTTTAGCCATCCAAACAAAACGCGACACAACAGATAAAAAACATGCGACGAACTAGCTAACATGATTTTTATAACAACACTATCAACCAACTACTTGGATGTGTCAACTAAAGAGTATATTTTGTGGTATGTAAGTAAAATATTTAAGTATTCATTTGATTACTACTGCTTGATAATATAAGTAGAGTTCAGCCATTACTTGTAATATTAATTTATATTCTATGTTCAATCAATAATTATTTTACCTGTGGGTCGTGTGTAATATACGCGCGCATTTTTAAATATTTTTTTAAGTCGACTCAAAATGAATGCGAGCAAGTAATTGAATGCAATCTTTAGCAGACCCATAATTATCATTATATAAACTTTCCCTATTATCAATTTTTAAAAGCTTGGATGAATGGGCTTTAGTTTCAAATATCCTAAAACTTCGGAAGAGTTTCCTAGACGTTTCTGCTTAGTACTGTACTGACTTTATCGTAATCTTCATGGCATTCCACATAGTCACCCTGGTTCCTATAGTTTTAGCCACCAAAATACTTAAAATTAATTAGCTCAAGTGCCTAAACTAGGTAAGATCATCGAAAGAGTTAAAATTCCACCTGTTGGTCATGTTTTTATAAAAATTACCAAACATTATCCTGCATCTAAATCCGTATTGATTTTTCCACTGGGCATGCTCCGTTGTGTTGTGTGCTTACGTAGAGTTAGTGATAAGCCCTGCGTTTGACACCCACATCAAGCTGGTATTGCGTTATGGTATAATACAGTAACATTCAAATCGTTTTGATCTGTTTTGTGGTGAAAATGATAATAATCTGGTATGTATATGGTGTAACGGTGTGAATAGTGACACTAAAATGGAGGAACTGCTGCAAGATATCTTCAAGGAGGCCACTGGGCCGAAATTGACGACGTTGAGGAAAGCGTGTGAGGGTGCATTAGGTAAGTAATAAATTGAGAACCCGGAAATTAAAGAACCAGGATCTGTAGGTACCAATTGCTTAGAAGCAGTAGATAAATCTACTCTTCTTGGCTCAGCAATGCACCATTATGATAAGACTTCGTACATGTAGATGTAAAATATGTTTTTGAAGCAATTTTATACTAACATTCCATAAAGTAAGTTTTAAAGTTAATTGAAAACTCTACACTAGGTTTAAGCGCCATCTATAAGATCGTATACATAGTAGGTACATACTGAACAGCGTGGGTACCTATTTAGAGATTTCGGTTGTTTGCCTGATACGAGTATCTTAGCAATAGAGAAGTTTAAAAATAGATGAGATATAGCTACAGTCAAACGATTGATTTGCAGAAGTTCTATGCACTCAAGAAAGCAGCACGCGCCGTCCTTCACACGAGTTACGACGAGCATGTTTGATGCCGTTACAGATTGCTTTGGAAACAAAAAGACCAAGGCTCGTAAGCTTTGCATTGCAGGGTTTCCACGTAAGTGTGACGTCATTATCATCAGAATAATGACCTAGAGCCTATGTCGTCATCTCTCTTACATTTTGTCGAACGTTATAAGTACCTACGTTCTTTCAGAAAATCCTGCGAGATGATAGGTTCCATCGTGGCATCGAGCCGGAAGATGACTCACTATGGATGCCGTCTCAGCTGCTGTGCGCTACAGCGTCTGTTATGTACCACCTTCCTGATACACAGGCGAGTTCTAAGTATGCTAACAGGATGAACTGCACGGATTGCGTGTTCCTGGAATAGTTGGATAGGAGAGGGATATAAACCTACATGTGACTACCTACCTCCATGCTTCACTATTGGTCCCCGGCCATGACATAGATCTTATTTCAGCAATAACAGAGTTGGCTTCTTGTTAAAAAAACTCTCCTTTCGGTTTGTTATAAATAGGTACTTTTGGTAATATTTCTGCCACTAAAACAGCAATATCTAAATTGATGGATTTTATGGTGAATATTTACCAGCCGGTTTGGTTTGAAGACTTTGGAGTGATAAATTCGCAATTACCTACTTACACAGACGTGTCGTGCCAGCTTCAAGTAGGTAAGCTCTTATATGTTGATTAGACTATGGGCTTTGAAGAACTTACGGAACTCACCAATGACAAACAGTCCAAGTACCTATCGGAATCACATAGAGATAATTTAAAGGTAGATCATTTATTATTTATTGTAAAATAAATAAATAGGTATTAAATCGAACAATCGAATGGAATCGACATATTGTACCTGACCTATTTATTGACAACCAAGTTTACAATAAGGTGACAAATAAATGGGAGTTCCTCGGTACAGGTACAAATCTTCCGTATGTATCTGTCCCTGGCGCTATCACCGCGTCGTACACTGAACGGACGGCTGTGCGTGTGGACGTGCGGGCGCTGCGGCGAGGCGGCCGCGTGTGCGCCGCACGTGGCCGCAGCCGCGCGGGCCGCCGCCGCACAGGCGCTCAGAGCTTACTGTGCACAACTTGGTAAATATATCTGGTTTTTTTGTTTTTTTTTGTACGTGTACATAGTAGACGTGGAATTAGACGCAGACGCAGACAACTCGGTAATTATACCTACATTCATTTATTGGTTCTTGGTACATAGACATAGGTACTAGATGTGGACGCAGACGTATATAATAATAATAATAATTTGTTCAGGTTCTTAAAATTAATTTGGTACAAGGTTTTTGGTACTATTTCCTATCATCTTAAAGTAAAACATTATTTCAAAAAAAATAACAGGTAATCTCATTTTTCCTTTGCCTTATTTCTGACCTAAGTACCTAACGTAACTCTGTCCCCTACACTAGGTATCTAATGAGCCTGTATTGTAGGGTTACAGTGCCCCGTCTCGGACACTCATCATAATAGAACAAAATAAAAATAAAAAACATACAATATGCAAATGTCCGTACCGTAATGATAATATGTGTCGGACATATTGCTATAAGAAGCTGATTGATGTAGAACGTGATAGAACAGTATAAATTACAACTAATTAAGTACTTAGCCCAAAATGAAAAAGTTCACAAAAAAATAACATAACTAAAAAACAAGTGCGTAATTGTAAAAAGGAAATAAATCAAAAATAAAAATCTAAAGTAATGTGGAAAAATTATAACGAATAAAATGTAACAATAAAATGTACAAGTAACGAGTAACGATTAAAATGTAGGTACAAGTGGGTAATTGTAAAAAGGAAAGAACTAAAAATCTAAAGTAAAGTGGAAAAATTATAACGAATAAAATACCTATAAAAAATAATAATAATAAAAAGTATAAGTAAAAGTAAAAAGTAAAAACAAAAGTATGGTTCTGCGTGTGTCCATGTGACTTATAATTTTGTGCGTGTGTGTGTGTGTGTGTGTATAATGACTGTGTGTGAGCGTGTGAGAGTACGGGTATATTTGTGTGTGTGCATCTGTATGTGTATTGATAATTGCTTTATTCAATTGTGGCCAGCATTTTTTCGGTGTCCCAGTAATTCACCGATTGTAAGTAGTTTTTGATGATATGTTTCTGATTGTTTGTGGTAACGTTTACAATTGATATATCTTTACTTATACGATATGATTATACATATAAGAAAGGCCCTATGCTTGAGAATTAGATACTTATTAGAAAACTTGGTTCGTGTTGTAGGCACTTTGAAAATGATGTCTGGTCAAAACGCAGGTGGTTTCAAAACGCAGAAACGTTTTGAAAGGTGTGAGTCAAGAATATCATTATTAACTAATCTATGTTGTCGAGAGATGGTAGCTTTTATGAAAAGTTGTCTTATTGTAAGAACCGAACATTCTTTGTACAGCGTCGTTGTGAAATACCACCTGGGTTTAAATGTCATCACCTTGAGAATTGCTCTATGAGATATTTCTAATGGCATAAGGTGAGTGCGTGCAGCAGAGCCCCAGGCGGTGATACAGTACGTTAATATTGACTGCAAGCGTACGTTCTTACTGACAAGCAAATGTATAATAGACTTTTATTAGTGAATCAAAACGTAGGACATGACGCAGCTGTTTATATATATAACATTTCTAGTTTATATATTAAAATTTAATAGTTTTCTAGTTTGTGCTGATAGTTTTCTTATGTGTTCTGACCATGTTAAGTTCTTATCCAATATGACTCCTAGATATTTCATTTTATCAGTTGAGGTTAAATTATCGCATGTAGAAGGATACAATCGATTGCATGACACATTATGCATTGTTTTATGCAAGTTTTATACTGATCTACTGCTGTTTGTGATCGAAAAGTTCATATACTTTGTTTTAGCGATCTTAAGGGTCAGAAGGTTCCTATTGAGCCACTTCGCTACTATATCCAGACCTGCATTTGTCATTTGTTCCACCATTGCCCATGTTTTGCCAAAAAATAGTAAGAATGTGTCGTCTGCATAAGTGACTATTTTACAGTTCGGCAATTCCATGCTACACAGGTCATTGATGTTGATCAAAAATAAGGTTGGGCCTAGTATACTGCCTTGTTGTACACCGAATTTTGTGGTTGCTTCGTTACTTAGGTGATTCCCAACCTTGACTTTCTGAGTTCTACACATAAGATAGCTCTCAAACCATTTCGATACCGTCCCTCTTATCCCCATCACCTCGAGCTTAGTTAAAAGAATAGGGACATAAGCAGTATCGAAGGCCTTTGCGAGGTCAAGAAATAGTCCGATTGTCTTTTGACCCTCATCTATGTTTCTGATGATGGTCTCAGTTACACTGAGTAAAGCATCCTCTGTGCTACGACCCGATCGGAAACCATATTTATTGATTGAGAGCAGCTCCTTTCTTTGTATGTAAAGTATGATTTTAGCCTGTTGTGATTTTCTCAAAATTTTTTGATATAGTAGAGAGTAGAGCTATTGGTCTGTAGTTAGACACATCACTGTCCGGTCCATTTTTAAATATGGGACAGATTATGGATTTTTTAAATAAATAAAATAAAATAAAAAAGCCTTTTTATTTCCAGTAAATTTACATTTCTTAAAATCTATGTTATTGTTAGTTCTATTTAGTTTATTCTATGTTATTTATATTTCTCTTATTTAATATATTGTTATGTGTATCCTATGTATTAGATCATAGTATTTATAGTTACTTAATTTTTATTTAATCTACCAGAACCCCAGAATGGGTGAAGGCCTCCTCCAATGATGCCCATTTGGCTCTGTCTTCAGCTACTTGTCTCCAGTTTGGACCAGCTATTGCTTTAATGTCATCTTCCCATCTTGTAATAGGTCTACCTCTTGTTCTTTTGCCTAATGGGCCGTTCCAGAATGTTACTTTTTTGGTCCATCTATGATCTGTTAGCCGCGCAACATGTCCTGCCCACTTCCATTTCAATTTTTGTGCATAGCTCAGAGCATTAGTTGCTTTGGTTATTTTTCTTATTTTAGTGTGTCGTATTTTATCCAGCTTCCTTATCTTTAGCATACTTCGTTCAAGTCCTCTCTGACAGATGCTGTACATTTTTCTTGCTTTAGCATTGAATTTCCACGTTTGGCAACCATATGTCAAACATGGCAAGAGGCTCGAGTTCATGGCTTTTGTTTTAATGGCTTGTGGTAAATTACTTTTAAAAATATCCTTTAGACCCCAGTATTTGTTCCATGTTAATTTTATTCTTTTCTCTATTTCTATGCTTTTATTTTTCTTGTCGAAACTTGTAGTTTTTCCCAGATAGGCATATTTTTTCACGTATTCTAATGGTTTGCTATTAACTATTATTGGTAAGACACTAAGACAATGACAAATAGCTTGAAAAGTTAAAGCTATTTGTCATTGTCTTAGTCTTTGTAATATTCATTTCTAGTCCCACCTTTACACTAGCTAGGTGTAGGGTTTCTACCATGTTCTGTAGTTGGCAGGATAACTCGGATAGCAGTACTAGGTCATCCGCGAATCTCAGGTGGCTTAAGTAGGTACCATTTATGTATAGTCCTTGTTTGCTCCAGTCTAGCTTGTTTATGATCACCTCGAGGACAGCTATAAATATTATTGGAGACAGCGGATCGCCTTGTCTAACTCCTCTTTCTATTGGTAGCAATATTGTACCGAGGTGTTTTCGCAGATAGTTGGAGCTGCATCTAACTGTGATATTAGGCTTTCATTATATTTGCTTATTTCGTATTCGTATTGTCCGTTAGGGGATATCCAGGTCCATCTTCGACTTTGTTTTTTTTTAAAGCATGTAGTTATTATCATTAGTTTATGTTGGAGCGCAAAATGTAACAGTATCTGTCCTCTTTTATTTCTCTCGTCGTATCCGTGCTTCCGTACGCCGTGCCGGATTTTTTTAATGCCGACGGAAAAATACCAAGCTCTAAACTCGTTGTGCAGATTAGCGTTATAGGCTCAATTAGATATGGCAAGTTAGATGTGATGTGGCAAGTTTGAGAATGTGAGATGTGATTCCATCCAAACCCGCAGCAGAATGTATTTTTAATGTGTTGACGATTGAGAGTACTTCTTTCTGATCAGTATTAAGTAAACCAAACGAGTTTAACGATTTATTTCTTGTATAAACTTTTGAGTCAAGATCGGTTTCAGTTGTATTTATTGCAAGAAGAGTTTCGATTGTAAGTTTAACTACGACATTAATAAAGTATTCATTTATACTGTCCATAGCATCCGCACAAGAAGTTTTAATTGTCAGAAGTTTATCCACAGGGTTAGACTTAGCGGGAAAGTTGCATATCCGTTTAATAGTACTCCATGTTTTTCTACTATCATTAGCACATTTTTTAATTTCAAATTTTTCGTGTGTTTTTTTTAGTTTTCCTCTGGAAATCACTGTTGCCACAATATTTAAAGAACTCTGGTTTAGTTTTAAACAAAATTCCACAGATGAAGAATGTCAAGAACTGTTATCTGAAGGTTCTCCGTTGGGAAGGAACCACATCGTAGCAGTGGGGTGCTACAGCGAAGTCATACCCGTCATTCAGTATCTATGCGGACGGCTAACTGAAACTCAACTGTGAGTATCTATATATACCTAGTATTTTTGCAGACTTTCGCAGAACCCTGCCTAGATGTATGTAAGAATACGAGTACGAATGTGATAATAATCTTGCTTCTAAACACAATTCCCATTTGATCGAGAAAGATGTTTTTAATCATCGAGTAGGTTTTTTACGACGTAGATCTACAAGGTGTAGAGGATGTTAAATTGATGTTTGTTCTTCAAAATAAAAATCCGAGATTGCTGAACAAAACTCAGATTGTTAGTAGTTATGTAGTATAGTTATTTATCTTGGAAACTCGGTGATAAGGGCACGGTCGCGATCTTTTTTTTTTGGTTTTTTGAATCCAAAAAACCGAACCGAAATTTTACAGTTTTTAAAATTACATTTATGTAATTCTTTTAGACCGTATGTCAAAGGTTTATTTCTCTCCAATGATAAACATGCACATAGATGTTAATTCTGTCTGTATGTATGTATTAACAAGTATTTAAGTATTCTATCAGTCATCGGTTCCCTTTACAAACTAGTTTAGGTTGGGGCAAGATGATGCTGTGAGAAATTTCCACCAATATTTATTATTGTTTCAGGACGCCAAAACAGAATCCTCTAGCATTATTCTTCCTCGACTGTCTCCTAACCCTGATGTCGAGTCTCTCAGAGCGCGTGAGCGGCAACTCACACTTCACGACATTCCTCTGGCAGAAGTTTTGCCCATCGCTCATTTCCTTCCTCGGAACCCCACGCGTGGACAAGAATATCAAATCAAGGTAAAACTGGGAACTGAACGCATTTAATTGATTCTAAGGGCGAAGGGAAAAATACGACATAAGGGAAATATGTCGAATATAATGTTATATTGCAATTGAGGGTTCAATTTCAATATTCAAATTCAATTTCATTTTCAATTTCAATTTAAAATATTGTTATCCCTTTAATATATTTAAGTACACTAGGAACACTAGGTCACAATTTTACATTGTTTAAGTTTCTTATCTCATTTAATTTTTTTTATAATTTTAGGACTGTCATTTAAAAGTCCTTACTCTAATTTGGACTTTGGTTCAAGCAAAATAAATTCATTCGTATATAAGGAAATTTCAGCTAGTCTGACGAAACTGCAGAATCAGGGCCTGTCTTGTCGGAAAAGAGAACCATATTGACTCCTTTTCGACACATACCTACTACAAAGTCAAACCTCAAAGATCTATGTAACTAGAGATCTGAGGTGAAATCTACCGAGTCCAGGGATTGCAGCCGTGAGCACAGCCACGGGCATTTTTTTGCATGTATCCATTAAAGCAGATTTATTATTCCAGGGAACATGATGGCCATCTTGTGGACGACTCTGGAAGAGGATCCGGGGCTCTTAACTGCGCACCTAGTTTCAACAGCAAGCAGGCTAAAGCTATTTACAGGTGAGATTTCCACCAATAGCACCAGGCTTAGATCACGTGAATTTTAGAACGATTCTATAGGTAGCTATTATCCCATCTCTGCTTAACTTTAGATGTAATCGTTCACCGAAGCTAATGATGATAATGAAGTTCCTTTGTTTCGTCAAAATCAGGTGTAAAACTCTTACTAGTTACTAAATGTTTATTACAACTGCTCTCCTTATGAAATATCTTCACCTTTACAGCATAGCTAATCAGCTGGTTCGTCTTGTTGGCTCCACATCAAACCTACGCCCAGTTTTGGAAGCTCTCTACCATAGAATGCTTCTCTACCCCCCAATCTCCCACCGAGTGGAACCCTTGAGGAGTGCTAGAGAACTGCTCCAGAACCCCAAGAGATTGTGTCACTTAGTTCTGATGAAGAAAACCGATAACCAAGAGAGGCACAGCGACGATATGGCTATCATCCGATTGTAAGTTTTTTTTAGGTTATATTTTATAAGGTGAATTTTATAAACCAAAAGGCATTCTCCAACTCGTAATGGCCGTAAGTCATGAAAGCTGTTGGGACTTAAACGAAATGAAAACTTAACATATTTATCCAGGATAATGGACGGGATAGAAGAATGCGGTCGAAGCGGCAACCCGGAAGTGATCGCAGCAGCAGTCGAATGCGTCGTGTCATTGCTCGATGCTTTAGAAAAGTTGTGCTCGGGCACAGTCGAATATCTATCGCCTGAAGTTGCTAGCCTGATAATGGAACACTGGCAGAAGCTTCAAGACGCGGATTATACAGGACCGCTTACTTACCAGACATTGGCTCGACTACCCAGTCCTTACCGGTATAGTTTTACTAATATAATAATTACATAAGTTAGACGTATTCTAGGAATACAATGTTAATAAATCCCAACTGTACCATCGTGCTAAAAAATGAAATTACTTGATAAATGAAGTTCGTATCTATGGTGGGCAACTCTGATGACGGGATACTCTTTTCGTTTCTAGTGCTTACCTTATGATTTCAAGGGTAGTTAGAGGTAAATCCAAATATTATTTTTCTATGTATCGCGTCTCGAGTAAAATCATTTTTTTTGTTTCAGAGATGTTGTTGCTGTTTTACAAAGCAATGACAAGGACCATGATTCTTCAGGTAATTAAGACTGCGACCTTACGATGTAGGCATTGATAATAATAGATGGTAGAATAAACAAGAATAATAATACTCATAATGAAAATAGATACACTTTTACACAGAATGCATTAAAAATCAAGTTCAATAAGATTTAATACGCTATTAAGTCCCAAAAGTTAAAATAATTACCAAAATAACTTGTTTTAGATACATCTGGTCCAGAAAACGTAAGCTCAGGCAGTGATGGCGAAGCAGATTCTGATGCAGACAACGTGTTTCTGCCTTCAAGGGCCAATAACCCTTCAAGCGATACAGATAGAGATTCTATCAGCGAGAAAACAAAGGCTATTCCGAAGACATTAAACCTTGGCAGGTTTGTGAAAATCCTACCTTTAATCCAATTCTAGTTCACTATCAAAACTTTAACTTTAAGAGCATTGCAAATTACAGCAATCTATGAAATCACTTTTATTATTTTCAGATGCACTATAACAGAATGCAATGTGGATTTAGAGAGACACAATGCTAGACAGTTTGCAAAAACTCTACAAAATGCACTGCTTCCGAAATTGCTCAATCTCCGAACTTGCATTGAGGTATTATATCCAACTTTGGTCAAAAAACTAAAAACGCGAGGATAACGTCATTTTTGATCTGTTGCCGGTTTTACAAAATATGAACTATCCTCTCTGCTTTATTAAACACTTTGCTCTTATAATCTTGGACTATTAATGTGACTGTTGGGTGATAATTCCTTAGGTGGATGAAGCCATGCAAGAGTTTGCCTCAAAGTGTTGCCAGCACAACGCAGCTCAGCCTCCTGCGACAGCCTGTATAATGAATGCGGACGGGGTCTACTTGGCTACGTATGCAGCTTTGCTTCTTACCTTGAAACAACGCCGAACTTGTTACTACAATGAGTCTGCTGTGAGTATTAAAAACTCTAACTTGTTTTCCTAGATTGTAACATTTCCATCTTGATTTTAATGATTACCGTACCATTTATTTACTATTTGATAGTACCAAATCATTGTGTGAATCACATTCACACACCATCTAGTCCCAAACTAAGCATAGCTTGTATTATGGGAACACGATGACTGATAGAATACTTATATATTATTTTTTCATTACTTATTATACTCGGAAAGTACTTGAAGTTGCCGGAGGAGCGGTTTAAAAGTAGTACTTTTTAGCCCTATGGAGAATCGTTTTCAACTGATAGCTGTCAACTGAAATGATAAATCTGCATTCCACTGACTCTCTACAACCAAGCACTTCAAAAGATTATACGGTGCAATCCAAAAACATAGCTGTAACAGCTGAAGAAAATAGACAAATATCGATGTCCCCAACATACACCCAAGAATCTCGGGATACTGCAGAAACTCAAGTTTCCCAGAAAATATTATATGTCAACATACCCGGAAAAAACCTTTCACTAACTACATAACTAATTGCTCTAATATTACCATAAACTTTAAATAAATATCTCACCAAAGTTGTTGATTTATGTAAAATATAATACACTAATTATTTGTTTAGCTAATTCATGTTTTTATTTTTACTTTCCTTGTATTCGTAATGAAAAGCACATCGTTTACCTCGGCTAAAAGACTTATTTAGTCCATCAAACTATTGACGTCTTGGGGTTCAATAAGTTACGAGGGTAATAATGTACTATTCTTCTTCTTATCATGTCACTTGTTATTTCTAACCAGTGTGGGGAAATGATTAAAGTGCGCCTCGAGAGGCTCCTTTCGTGCACTTGGTAAGCCTTAATGTAAGCTCTCGACCTTGCCGACAGGACCCGCAGGAAAGACGAATCAGTACATGCGGTGTCGGTTCGGTTACATTGCAGGTGCATAACGGCTGGCACCGAGCTGGGCTTGTTTCAAGTTGTCCTTCTCTATTCCTAGTTCTTCTGTTAGTCAGCAGGTGGATAAATCCCCAATAATTTGAAGACTGTCACAATCGTCCAAGTAGCACTCATCTGGGATCAGTTCCACGTAGAAATGTGTGATAAGTGTTATATAATTCAGCGAAAATTAACAACCCGATTTTACAGTCAGATGCGGGTGTTGAGCCATTTTTGATGATCCCCAGCTGATCGTTATAGGGTGCAGCTATAGTAAAAGTAAAAAATGTTGAAAATTAAATTTATTTTTGTTAAAAAAAGGCTATTATATACTATTAAATGTACAATTATATGTAATTAAAAATATACATTATAAAATGTATGTAAATCACACAAATGGGAGAAGATCGACCCCAATTCCTGACCTACAAGTGCAGAAGGCAGAGCTACTACCAACTGAGCTAAGAGTAGAAATCTATTCTCTCTACTCTTGTCGATCGTGACCTTTTGCATAAGTTTGGAAGCACGAAACGGTACGAAATGTATAACTAATTCACAGAATGTCCAAGTCTCGTTAACGGAAGATGAATTTGTCGAAGAAGTGCAAGGTAGCGGGGTTCTAGTCTACCTCTCGGCCACCTGGCTCCGAGAGCTATACCAGCAAGTTCTTGCCAGTGACCTGCTGAAGGACACACCCATTACTGATCATCCACTTGTGCATTTGCTGTCTGGTGAGTTTAATCACTGTATGAATGAAAAATAGAGTTATCGTATTTTATAGGCAAAAAATATAAACAAATAAATATCGATGGATAATGCACACAACACCATCTGGTCTCAAACTAAGCATAGTATGTATTATGATGACCAGGTGACTGATGTAATACTTATATATTTTTAAATACAAACTAATGATACTTTATAACCCATATAAACAGAACAAACACCACACAAATCATTCATCACACAAATGTTTGCCCTGGGATAGAAAAGAACCCTCAACCTCCAGCGCAGAAGGCAGAGCTACTACCAACTGAGTTGAGAGGCCAGTCAGTTGTCAGACAGATGGAGCAATTATTTGGGCACAAGTTGGAAGAATGTAGAAGAGAAGTGCGGAAGATTGAGCTTAGTGAGGTGCATTGGGAGAGACTTACGAACAACAATAGGCTGCAATAGATCGTTATTGATATCATGAAGGAAATCTTCATTAATCTTGCTAGACTGTGACATGCTTAAACATTTTGAATACCAACGGGTGGTAGAAGTTGAATGTTGAATAAAATAGGAGTACGATTCAACATAATTCTAATTTTCAGATCTCGGTGGATTGGATCAGAGTCCAGTGATGTCAGATTGGCAGAAATTGAAGGAAGTGTCCATGTTGTACAACAATACAGATGATTCCCCACAGAATCAAGCTTGCTTGCGTTGGGCTCGTAGGTAAGTTACTTTACAAAAGGGCTATTCTTTGCTATATTGGCCAATTAGTTTATCACCATAATTGTGGGTTTCGTGATAGATTGAAATGGGCACCTAATCGTTATTACAGAATTTTGACTTGTATCTGGGACTCTATGGTGACTGTCCTGAGTGTACCTTTATCAGGCTACCGGGGAGGGAAGCAGAAGCTTCATGGAATATTATCGAAGAAAATAAACACGTTTGGCAAGAGGAAGCGTATTGCTTGGGAAGGACTGACTATACAGTGCCTTGAAGGATTGCACAAAGTACGAAAATATACCGTACGTATAACATTTATCACAATCTGAAGATTTTCACTGTATCTTTGTTTTTTTATCAAACTTTCAGGCAGCTAGAATAAGCAATACCCTAAGCTTGCAAAGTAGATGCAGTAGCATTCTGGCACTGTTGGCTAACTCTGCCATCTCACAACCACCAAATGGCAAGATTCTCTCAACACATGCCTTGTCTTTGGATATCCTCATAACAGGTACGATAACATAAAACACTGTTTCAAATACTTTAAATACACTACAGGCGTAAACACAACTCCTACCGAATCCAAATCTCTAACATGCAGACGTTATTCAAAGTTGATTGTTGGGTTTTTGGAGGTCTGTCTGAATTCTTCAGATTTCTACACACCATAGACATGACTCCTAGAAAACAAAGCATCCCACCATCCCAATGATTATAACAAATTATGTTAAAGGTGGTCTTGAGCTCGGTTCAAAAGCACCAGAATGTTGGGAGCACATATTCTGCGCTTGCCAGTACGTGTCAAGTTTGGAGCACACACTCTTTGGTCAGCAAGGCAACAACGCAACTCCAATAGTGACCATGCAAACAGGACGGAACAAGACAGTTTCCATACTACAAGCCGATGCTAAGCTGGGCTTGGATGGAAAAGAAGATGAGACTTGGTACGTTAGTCAGTTTACATTAAACTATTTCATTCGGAATCCCTACCACAGACGGATAGGGGCAGTCTTCATATAAAATTAACTTAATAGTTTTTATTCCAGTGTGGACGTTTTCAACTTTTTGCAACCTGTAATGGAAAACAATATTAACAACGACATGTCCGTATCGAAGATTGTAGAAACTTGCAGACAAGAGGTTTGAGAACATTTGTTCGCTTTTTAAATCCATAAAGGATTAAAATATAAACAAACAAAACAAATCTCTTTGAAACAAATGTCTTTTCTTGATAGGTACCTACACTAAATTCTGTTTTAGGGTGGAAACGTAATCTCCGGTTCTGGAGCGGCCCGTGTCTGCTGCGCGTTATCAGCTGCAGCAGACACGCTATTCACTAGACTAGCTGCCACTACTACTTTACCAACCTTGAAGGCAGCATTGCAAAGACTGGTAGCACATCAGCATCGATTGGTAAGTGAATAAATGATAATCTATCATAATACTTCATGTCATCTAGTTAGACATACGAAACGACATTGTGCAAGTTGCACAAAGTAGCTCACAATCACAACTGCCTGATCATGATTTAATGATTTTTTGGAATTAATCATCCATGTAAAGTAATAATAACATACATTTTCTGCAGCTATTCACCTCATGGGATCAGGATGTAGTTAATAACAATGCAGCGTGGTGGCGTCGAGGCAGTGCTAGGAATGGGAGTGGTGGGGAGGCGGCGCGAGCCCTGTGTCGTGCTGGTGATGTAGCGTTGCGGTGCCTTCGTGCGGCGAGACCGCTCGCACATCGCATGCAGATATGGACCGTTGTTGGACCACACTTCATGCAGGTAAGACTATATGCGGACTGGCTGTCAGCTGGTAGTAGCTCTGCCTTCTGTGCTATACGTTGAGGGTTTAGTTCCCTCCCAGGAAAAACATTTGTGTGATGAACACAAATGTGTTCTGTGTCTAGGTGTTATAAAGTATCATAAGTATTTATTTTAAAATATATAAGTATTCTATCAGTCATTTGGTCATAATCCAAGCAATGCTTAGGACTAGATGGTGTTGTGTGAATTGTCCACCAATATTATTATTATCCTCAAAGCTTCCAATGGTCCTTCGGGCCAGAGTTTAAATTCCAACCGTCTCAAAGGACCCATAATGATGACTGTATCTACTGCTTCTCAAAGTTTTGGTTACATCTTGTTGATTATTGTATTTATTTCAGGCGGCATGCCACAAGGACATACAAATCTCCAGTCTCGCCATCCAATGTCTTCATGACTGTGCCACTACGCTCTTGAACCAACAAGTTGAGCTGCCTCACTTCCACTTCAACGAGGCTTTGTTGAAACCTTTCGAGAACCTTCTTTGTTTGGAACTTTGCGATGATGATATTCAAGTTAGTTTAATTTTATTAATTTTATAATTTACGTTTCACCAACAATGGCTGTTTTATGAGTTTTTAATCATGTTTATGAACTTTCAGGAACAAATAATATCATGCATCTGTGAGTTTGTAGAGACGAACAGAATGGAAATAAGATCAGGTTGGCGTCCTCTGTTCAACACACTTCGTGCAGCAAATAATTCTAACCAATATTCCGCTATACTAGAAATATTCAAAGTATTTCTTAGCACTGATAATACTTTGGTATTCGCCAACGCCGCACTCGATTGTATTCTTTGCCTTTTGAGTCACATTAAAGGATTACACTATGATGAAACACAGCCAACTGAAGTTAAACCAAAGAAAGTATCAACACCCACACAACCGAAACCAAGTCTTAGCCTCAAATTCTCCAAAAACAGTAAGTTTATTCCATTGAGCGAGGAAAAAACAGAAAAAGTAATCGTAGACATGTGCAGAGAAGCACTTTACCATTTAGAAAACTGCGCAGATATACTGACAATGATGTACAACATGCCAAAATGTCCGATTTTCAACACAGGCAATAGAATCAAAGGGGACATGCCTCTCTCAGTGGTTGATCCTATTATCCCAAGTTCATCCCTCGATATCACAAAATACATAACAAATGAGCCTTGTGAAGAAGAACTCATTTCGTACAAGAAACTTTCAACAACACTACCACTTTCGAACACTACTAACTCTTGCTTACTAAAGCTTGATAAACCTAGCAACATTTTAAAAGTCTGGTACGTGTTGATAGAAGGGTTGATCTCGGCGACAGTTGTATGCTCAAAGAAAAACCAACCAGCAGCTATGGAAACCCTATTCAAGATTTTAAGAAACACAGTGGATGTACCCGGAACGCATTTCGGTTTACATTGCATAAATCATCTCCTTTTGCCAATGGTTCAAAACTGGCTCCGACAAATATCCAGTGTCAATTCAAACTGGGATAGCGTTATGCCGAACTTCAAGCAATGTTGCGGACTCACAACAGATACTCTTGTAGTACATCTTCACCATTTGCAACAAATTAACGTAGAAAGGTCTAAAGCTGAAGAAAATGATGAACCTGAGATCGAACCTATTGAAAGCCTTGAATTAACCTTTGCGCTCAAGCAAATAATGTTGATTTTGGTGGAATGTATCGCTCAGCCGCAAGAGCCTATAGCGAGATTAGGGGCATCTTGCATACGGCATATTATACTCACCTCGGGACATCTTCTGACTGACAACCAATGGGAGATAGTCTCCACAAGTCTACACAGGGCTTGTAATGTCAGTTTGACTCCATTAAAACAGCTCACGTACGCTTTCAAGGAGAATTCTAGTAGTTTTTATGGAGATTTGGCTATCGTAAAAGTAGCTGCGAGGCGAGATTGTTCAGTTAATGATAATGTGAGACTTCATGCTATGGCACAGCAAGTATTTTTAACAGAACAAATAAAATGCGAAGTGCCGGTTAAACTGGTAACTAAAAATTCTTCACAGAATTTAATGTTGATAGATGACAGAAGCTACATTTTCCTGATTTATCTCCAAGAATCAATAAACTCGCTCAACCCAGAAATGTACACAGCGAGGATTCCTCATAGAGGATTAGTAGTAGGGCTGCTAGCACACCAAATTCTGGTGCAAATAATAGCTACAGTCTTGATCCAAGCTTCGTCAGATGTCTTCCAAGGAATCAACAGCATTTTATTCGATAGCTTTAAAACCGGTGCTAATACCTGTAACTACAAGTTTTTCATGAACAACCACAACACAGATTTGTTATTGAAAAGTTTGGAGTTATCGTTCAGGAGAGCGATGCAATTTGATTCGAGACCAGGCTTGAAGTTTCTAGTCCAAAAAGTATCCAATTTAGATCACGCTGCAAATCTTTACAAACAGACGACTTCGTCTTGGCTTATCAAAATTATTGCCCTAACTGAAATATTCTTCAGCGGCGTACAAAAATTTAAATTAAAGGCTACCGACATATCCATTATACTGCACAATTATACGACTTCACTAAATTTAACCTTGGAGTATGATAGATTTGTAACAAAAATATTTGACTTAAAAGATACATGGGAACTGCTGTGTTACAACTATGTAAAGCATTTGATCAACGTATCAGATTTTGATGATCCGGAGACCACTAAAGACAGAGTATCTTATTGCTCAGTCGATTCGGATTCATCATCAACTCATTATGAACAGTATTATACACAAGCAACAGTGGAACAGACTGATAGTCCAGAAGAACCAAATGATTCTGACAGTGATATCGTTCCTGAAAAAGTAGAAAATGATTTTGATAGTAAGATAGATGATACTGACCAGATTGAAGTAGTAGAAAAGCCAAAACCATTTACATTTGCAGACTTTAAAGTTAATAGTCAAACTTCTATCAGTGTAGAAATTCACGCCGAAATAGATAATGAAGTGAATGAAGAAGCTGATAAAACGGAGTTTAATGATGACGATACAAATGGACCAATCATAAAAAGTTATGACGTGAACGAAGAAGAAGAAAGTCAATTAGCTAGAGTCAAAGGTATTTCAGAGAAAGAAAAACAAGTGAGTGCTGCCGATATACTTGATAAACATTTGAGTACACGGAAAGTAAACCTTTCGATAAGCGATGGACTGACTTATGAGAAGCCAAAAAACGTTGACCCTTTGATAATACCGCCACAGCCGGTGCCGCCTGAAATTGAACAACAAAGAGCTCTTAGTATTAGTAAGGTAAGAAAAATATATATATAACTGTTTGTGTACCCTTTTACAAAGAAAATGAAACCGTGTAATTCTTTCAGGATTTGGAAGTGCAAAGAAGTTGCTTCCAAAACATCCTGATGGCATATCTGGAACTCGTGCTAACGTTTTCGTTAGAACGATTCCAACTTATCCAACCGGTGCTACAAAGTGGCTTTGTGCAACTCGCCAAAACTGTGACAGACCCGCAACTGCTCGAAAGAATCAATATATTTTTCGATAAAAAAGACTTATCCGAATTTAGTTGTAAGTGATATATTTATTGTGATAATCATAATCCCGTATAATGTTATATTCCTCAATTGTTCAGTGTTATGTGCAAAATTAAAATCATACTGTATTGAAATAGATACTTATTTATTATAAATCTGGTCTTACAATAAGGTTTAAACAATCTTAAAAAAAAACCTCTAGCAGTCGAACAAAATGCTTAAAATAATGACGGTATTTGGTATTAAGACTACTTTATTATGTCTTTTACGAGTATTTATATTGTAGTACGTATATATTACAAATCTACGATGGCACTGTGAACTCACAACGTAACTTTACATTACTTAAACAACATACTTGTGCAATTAAAGCAAACCAAAGCAAAACTCTTGGTAAATATTACAATGGCACTACATATTTGGTGAATGACTTTTTATGTACAACTTACAACAACTTTCAACAACTATATACAAGAATTAACAACCTCTAAAGTCTAGCTACCTTGTTACAAATACTAAAACTGATAATAATAACACGAATAGTGATGAACTTACACTGCTAGCTAAACTTGTAGGATATGTATGAACTGGCAAAGCGTACGACAAAGCACTGAGACCTAGATCACTTGTTATCAGCACACTCTGTCTATTTATCATGTCCGCTAGCTTCTCCGCTTCTAAAACACACACACTAAGTTGCAATTCTGTTGCATTCTGTAAAACAGTTTCTATAGAAATAAAGATCTCCATTTCAATAGTCAAGTACCCTCTGAGAGCGCATTCGGCTATCTTTACAAGTCGGTCTAAAGATTTCAATATATTTTGTAGGTTGATGACTGAAGCTGATATGTTGGTCCCGTATAAAGCCCTGTCAATTTGTTTTTGAGAATATAGTATTCTAAGAGCTCCACCACATTTGGGGCAACAGGCTCCGGGAGCGGTGAACCCGAGGCAGTCAGGTTTGTTTAATGGCGGACATGCAATTATATCGATAACACACTTTGGCTCCATCAGTTTTGATATAGGCCCGACAGCGAAGCACGAGCCGTAGTAATCTACAGTAACAAATTCCGACCAAGCAGCACATTCTGAGTTGTATGTGACGCCGTTTAGTCCGCAAACCGTGCCATTCTGAAAATATCATTGGAACATGTATCATTTGGAAACTGGAGCTTCTCTGAAAACGGGAAAGTATTTTAATGTTGTATACCAGCGAGTATTTCATACTTACGTTAGTGCATCTCTTCATACACGGTCCCCAATAAGCCATGCTTCTCCCAGGGCTATTGATAAGATAGCATGGATTGTGATGGGTCTTTCCTTGAGTGTCACAAATCGGCATCAGAGGCTGTGTTTCGCAGCTATCGTACGTATTTACTGGAAAACAAAATAATAAACTTAAAAAAAAGCTTTTAGAATGACGTCACTTTACGTTTTGTGTTAAAGTCAAGCCCCTTTGATACCCATATCATAATGGGTTGCTGTGGAATTGACAAATCGCCATTTGGATTAAAAATGGCGGCATTTAAGTAATCGTGTATTGTCACGAGAACCAAACGCGTATGCCTAATTTCAGCTTCAGTGGAAGTGGGTAAAATATTGTTTGCAAAATTCCCGGAAAAGCTTTTGAAAACAAGTGAGAGTTATACCTATTCCTAAGTTATTTTTGAATTTTTTCTCCCCCGAGTTCTTACAAGTGTTACTATCCTTTGAAATTTCCAGAGAGGACTCTTTCGAAGGTGTCCAGATCCCTCTAACGTTTTCATGGTCAACCGAGCAAAAGTTTCTACTGTTCTTATGTTATTTATTATACACAACAGATACAGACAAAATAAACATATAAATCAAAACATTAAATAATTATAAAACAATGGCAAGCTTAAACCAGATTTTTCTGAACGTAAGAGTTTTCTTCCAGCAAACCTTATACGTTTTCAAAGAAAGAGAGAGGTGTACCAAGTGGTAGGTGCGTCCACATAAGTATAGGAGCACTGTTAGGAAAACTTACAGCACATGTATTGCGGACACGAGGCCTGTAACTTCGACAGGCACACGTTGGCAACAGGCAAGCACACTCGCCACACGGAACAACTTTCGCCGCTGGAACAAGGATCCTGTGCCCTGAACTGTATTTCTGCATCAGTTGCGCCGGCACATCTAAACACAAGCTCACATTTAATACACTGCAAAAAACAAAACTAAAGAGCCGCTAGAGATGAGAATTATTTTTTTCTCGCCGCTTACAGGAGTACTAACCATGACACACCTATTTTTTTTATAATTCATAGATCCGTTTAATTATTGAAACAAGTTTGACTACCTCTGTGACGCAGTAGGCGAAGGCCCGCCTGAGATGCAGAGTATTGCGGGTTCGATTCCCGCCGCTAGACTAATTTTTGTATGATCTGGAAGTAGGTATTTGTTTCCGTGTGTTTTTATGTTTAATAAGTATGTATTTTCAAAAAAATATATATGTAGTATATCAGTCATGTGGTACCTATAACACAAGCTCTGCTTTTACCTTGTCCCTCCCAGGACAAACATTTATGTGGTGAACATTGTGTCCGAGTGTTATAAGGTATTATATTAAGTATGTATTTAAATGTATTCTATCAGTCATCTGGTCAGCATAATACAAGCTATGCTTCGTTTGGGGCTAGATGGTGATTGTGTTCATTGTCCACCAATATGATTGATGTAAAACATCTAATGGCACGGTACGGGAGTGAGGCCGACTCTTGGCGTGGTGACACGCCGCTCGTGGTACGTCTGCTCAATCCGCCTCAGCTGGGGACGTTAAGAGATGTTAAAGCCAGGCATCCCGCGACGGCTTGTTTTTTTTTATTCGGGGCTAGACGATGCTGTGTGAAATGTCCATTATAATAATGAACTTACTGTGCAAGACAAGTGTTAGGATAGTGCATGGAGCGCGTGTGCACGGGCAGGTGGTGCGGCGGACAGTTGCACGGCAGCCCCGTCAGCAGCGCCGCGCGGCCGCACGCCCGGCGCGCGCAAACCTTCTCTCCTCCCACGCACACGCATTCGTTGCATTCTATGTAGTATTTTTCTCCTGCACAGATAACATAATACTAGTACAGATACGTCATTCCATACAACGGAACGCGACCCTTTTAATTTCTTATGTTTTTTTTACAAGCCGAAATAAAAAAATACTATTATGTTTAGTAGTGGCACCTCCTACCTCAATAGTTGAATGAAGAATAGTTGAAAGAATAAAGTTTAATAGCTGCTTTTTTTATAAATTTTATGTACCTACGTAAGTTTATTTTACTGGTAAATCATACCTCAAGGCGCCCCCAGGAGGCTTTTTATCTGTTTGCTAATGTCACAAAGTTACTCTACCTCCTATCATGATTCACACATTAGGTATAATTCTGATCAAACGAGCTTCACAAGTGAAGTTCGATCGATATTATACGAGTCGTTTCAATTTAAAATATTAGTAGGTAGGTATATTCCTAACGTAGTATCTATGTATACCATAAAACTTAAAACTAAATGGGTCAGCTTAATGTAATTTACACTCGTCTTAAATTAATAATTATAATAATACCAAATTGCTCAGATTAGTTAAAAAAGGTTGTGAGGCGTTACCTTGCCGTAACACAGTTTCATAACTAGCACGGAGGTTAACGGTTTACATAACGAGTACCTAGCGTCGTGTTAGTCTAAGATCTTAATCTTAGTAAAAATGCACCCTTTTTACATGTTATTGGTTATATAGGCACACGCAAAACCATTTATAGATGGCAGGCAGCATAAGAGTGAATGCCTTGTATTATACATTTTGTATGAAGTTGGGACTTGATACTCATTTCATCTAAATGAGTGGTGTTTGCTGTAGAATATGTGCTCGCTATTTACGGTAGCACAACTTAAAGTTGACTTCAGACGAAGGAAAGCTCTCACGGTCAAAAATATCGATTTGAAAAATAAGCTTTAAAACTTTTGAGATTAGTTACTCTTTCTGAGCATGTTCTTGTATATTTCTTGGGCTAAAACTGTGATTCATTCATATAAGTATTAAATGTTCATCATCGTAACGAAAACTATGGTGTTCATTTTTATTTGTTTGAACTTTTTTTATGTTTTGGGTCTGAGGGAATTATTGTGAGCCTCTGTTTTTACAGTTTGGAACGCAACCTTGCTGTATTTTATTAACAATTTGGACATAAATTTACAAACATAAATAAACACATAACAATTGGACAGATAAATTGTCAAATTGAGGTATTGACCTCAATTCAGTTGTTTCGCTTGAGTAACTAAATTTCCTAAAACAAAAACGATCTTATTTTCTTTGCATTAAAGTCTGAATTAGAATAACATTTTTTAGTGACACTTCCTAAATTAACGTATAAGTGACGTGTTTTAGATCAATTTAGTCAACATGTAAGGAGGTGTTGATTAAAACTGCGGTTATTTTCCGCAGTTTTTATCAACACCTCTATACATTATTTTTAATAAAGGCATTATTTGGAAAAAAAATTATAGCAATAAAACATAAAATAACTAATTATTTTAGAACTGTGATTTAAAATGGGTACTCTAATTTGAACTTTATTGGTAGCAAAATAAGGTCGTCCATATTTTAGAAAATTTTAGCTAGTCCGGCGAAACAACAGAATTGCCAGCATTGTCGATGATGCGACATCTATCGGGTTAAAAAGGCAGTGTTAACTTTGTCTAAAGAACATAGATACGTTTTAATAAACACGGATTTTACTCGTGTATTATTTTGTGCCACCGATTCATGTAGAGAATCTTCATCAGAATGAGTTTGATCCGCAGTCCGCTCGTTGCCGCTCGAGTTCACAATTCGCACTCTAAAAGTTTTAATAAGCCCGTGTTTATCAAAATGTATAGCACAACTCATGAATGTTTTGAAAGTGAAATAAACATAGATGTTTGTTCTTTCTAGGTGTTAAAAAGAATCATAAATAAGTATTTAAAGATATATAAGTATTATCAGTCACTTGATGCCCATCCTTTTGGAAATTTCCCGTCTCATCTCATGAAACTTCCACTAATATTTATTTATATATAAACCTACTTGATACGACCTATGTAGCGCAGTGGGCTTAGGTCCGTCTGAGACGCAGAAGGTTGCGGGTTCGATTCCCGCCGCGGGACAAATGTTTGTATGATCTGCAAGTATTTGTCTCGGGTCTGGGTGTTTCTATGTATTTACAAAAAAAAAGTAGGTATATAAGTAGTATATCAGTCATGTTATGGGTACCCCATAACAAGCTCTGCTTACTTTGGGCCCAGATGATGCTGTGTGAAATGTCCGGGATTATTTATTTATTTATACCTCTATTCCTATAGGTAATCTGTGGACTGTACCTACAGCACACACGACCAAACGATCCTCATACAAAACTAGCGACAATCCGCAACTTCGCGCGGTACCTACTCAAAATAAAAAGTAGGCTATGTCCATCCCCAAGACACAATCACCTTTTCACATGATCCGTTCAGCCGTGAAAAGATAACAGAGAGACAGAGATTTTTATAAAATTAGTATCGAAGTATGTAATCCTTATCGTCATTATAGAGACTAAGGCAACTTTTTACGTAGCAAACGAAGCCGCGGACAGCAGTTTGATCCGTACAAGTAAGTTCTAGGATAAGTAAGTACCTTGTTTCACTATCTTGTCATGTAACACGCAGTCCTCCAACTCCACGCAAGGAAGTGGTTGGCAATGACTCAGTCCTTTTTTGGTGCAGTTACAGATCTTGTAGCAAGACTTCTGAGACGGAAGCGACATCGGGATCCGAACCCAGGAACCAACCGGCACTATGTATGGACTATTCGTTCCTGAAAATACAGTATTGTTAGTCCTAATTTTCTAATACTACTACTATGAGTGGCCTCTGCAAACGGAGTTAATAGACCTGTAGGTAATAGGTTAATAGGTTTAAACTTTAAACTTTTAATAACCCGGGAGCGCTTAACGTACCCTACGAAGCTAGGAAATACTAATGTACAAGCACGTACAGCGACCTACTTAATTTGAGCTAATTTAGCACGCCGTTCACTTATATCAGCGAATCGGTTCGCGATCGGTAATTAATCAAACCGCGCGTCTCATATCATTTACCTTTTATCATTAGTTTAATATCAATATATCAGTTAAAATGAAAATGCCCCTACGGTCACTCATCTAGGTGCTATCCGCGCAAAACATTTCTTAACTTTGTTGATCTGATAGGAACAACTAAGCATAACTTTGTCACGAGCGCTCACATACAAGTATTTTTTATTTATTCATAGTCCGACAACATTTGATTTATTTACAGAAATCAGTACAGAAATATACAAAATAATATAAAATACATGTGAAACTGTTGAGTTATCTAAAGACCATTTAAAACGATATATATTTAGCTCACTCAACTGATCTAGATCACTGACAGAGGGCAGCGTTCTCAAGACACTGGCGGTATTGCCACGTTGAATGGCAATGCTCATACGCTGAGTTAGATAGGAGCCAGCTCTTGGGTCACGTAATGTCAACCGACATTGGTGACATTGGTCTTGGGTCATCAGACGCCGTAAAATAATTTTGAAAACTCGATGAGCCCCTGTTCCCCACGGGCCCAACGTCTCGACTCCAAAAGGCTCAAATAGGTATGTAGGCCTTATCAAGGCCTGAATATTTATGCCTTTTGAGGTCCTCGGACATATTCAGCCGCCGCATCAGCTCTAACGGAAGTCGCCGAAAGAGTGATGCGGCGGCTGAGTTGCGTTGCGTTAAGATGAAAGAGTTTTCATCTAATAGTTAAATTTATAGCCTATTGAGTGAGATCTTATTGAGATAAACCTCATTTTGATTAGCTTTTCTGCTCAACAGAAGTCATTAGTCACTTTACGCGGAATATTCCTTGTTATTCCTGTGTAGGTTCCTGTCCTGTACCTTTGGCTGACCTGACAGATCAGTTCGTACTCGTAGTAGCACCACTTTCTGCGCTGCTGACAAATATTTGTGTGACGTACATGTCTGTTCTGTCTTTTTTTTGAGAACTTGGCGTCGTGTTGGTACACGATGTCAGTTCCATCGTTTTCATTATCGTTTTCACATCGTCAGCTATTACTTTCTCTAACCAGCTCATAATTATATTAACTGTAATGATTCTATCAGTCATTTAATTGAAGAATGTAATTATTCTATCAGTCATCTGCTTCTCATAGTACCTACAAGCCTAGCTTGATCCATCAATATATAATTTATATATTTTATTTTACACCGTATGCGTCTGACTACCTAGTCACCAGGTATTTGTTGTATTGGTTTCACTTTTCAACCTCTTAATATTTCAGAATCGAAATAGCAGTTTGACCTGATAGTACAGATAAGCATTATTTTATTCAAAGCCATTAAAAGTACAAGCAAAAACCATAAACAATCTAAACAAACTTGCAGAGACAAAACAATAAACTAATATTCTAAAACGATATTTCAGCTTGCCACATCTCATGTCTCTTTCATCGCGTCTCTCCCTCATTGAGATTGTCATTTGTATCAAATAAAGATACATTAAGGGAATACTTACCAAGTCTACATCCATCGAGGCAGCGATATCTCTTACAGCTGTCCCCTTGCAGACAATCTCTGTTGACGACGCACACCTGCTCGTCCCCACACGGCGATCCCGTGCATGGTGACGTCACAGCTTCCTTAGCCGATAGCAGTGCTGGTTCTGTACCTGTGACCATAAGTCATATCTTCAAACGTAGTTAAAGGTTAGAGTAGCAGAGCGAAAGTAATATCTGAGAAACAGTCATAAAGGTGTGTGTTTGACAGGAGCGAACTCGCAGTTCAGGTCTCTTGCTAGTTGTAACGAGGTATGTACGAGTAGATTATAATGCGGGCGGTTGTACTCGTGTTGAAGTACATTTTAACACGAGATGAAAACGGAAAAGGAAATCATCGCAAGGATGATACAGATGTGAGTGTGTGAGTGTGTGTAACCTTTAGATAGCTAAAAGGACCTAGTGAGTTCGTACACAATGAGCTTGTCGCCACCTTCAACCTTGTAGGAATCAAAACTTGCCGGATCGAGGCCGCATCACAGACGGTTCGCCAACTGCATCACAAAGGTCGTCATTGCAACAGGACGTGAACAGTTTCTAGGCTACTTGATAGCTTACTTGGAGTCATATACTGTCGCAGTGGAACGCACGGCGCGTTCGGCTCTCTCGGAGCCAGCCGAGCGCACAGCGCCGGCGCCGTCAGCAGCTGGGCACGCGACCACTCCACACACGAAGACACCAGGCGCAGACAGTCTTCTTCACAGAGCAGGCTGCTGTGACCCTGAAGTATAAAATCACATAATATAATCTCGAAGAATTCGATTCTTTTAGCGATAAGACCGATTATTGTACATATATTTTAACACTTTCATGGACATAGAGACATCTCGAAAATTTCAAATATGACACAAAAAATATCCATACATATTTTGCACCGTCTATCGGCGGATGTGTCTTATTACTATATATTTGAGTTGTGTTTCGGTATACACGACCACAGGCGTTGCCGCCTATTAGACGGGATAACATATCACACATATTTTTGAGTATGTGCGGTGGCATATACGGCCACAGACGGTGCCGTCTGAAGGCGGATTGTCATATCACACACATTAATAAGTGTGTGTTGTGGCATAGACGGCCATAGGCAGTACCGCCTGTAGCTGGAAAGCCATGCCATACGCTTAATTTATCATGTAGTATTGTGCCAGTATAAGGTATACAAGCAGTTGAAGGTTAGCAGTGAAATAGTCAAGTTTTAATTCAAAATCTTATTTATCTTGTCTGGGATAAATCAAATAACACTATACCTAATTATACAACCCTAAAAAAATAAATAGGTTCCATAAGCTACCAATATTATCACAATAAGCGACTTCCTAATTTATATTTTAATGAGTTATAAAAGATAACTATTTTAGACCTCATAATCCTTTTTCGAGTCATATTCAATACGGAATATTTTTCATCGTGACACTACAATACTGAGGAATAAGCATGTTACGGCACAGGATCACGTGGTTCCGTGGTTCATACTATTGCATGTAAATTGAACGGCGGCAGACGTAACGTCAATTTTATATCAACAAAGTTTAACGGCCACAGGCGTGTTGTCAAAAATATACGAAATCGTTTTACGGATCTCTACGTTTTGTCCGTGAAAGTGTTAGGGTATTCTTAGCTGTTGTCAAATGGTTTATGTGATAGTTTTAGGGTGTAGAATAAAGTTTTTTCATTTATCACAATATTAGAATAGGTAGGTAGGTATTACCTACCTACCTATTCTAAGAATATTGTGATGAATTGATGAATTTGTTAAACAAATCTATCTAATATTTAAATTCTTGTATATAGGTATGTATATGTATAATCTGAATCTCGGAAACGGTTCTAACGATTTTCATGAAATTTAGTATGCAGGGGGTTTCGAGGGCGATAAATCGATCTAGCTAGGTTTCATTTTTAGAAAACGTCGTTTTATCCGTGTTTTATACCGAGCAAAGCTCGGTCATCCAGTTACCACCACTAATAAAACGGACGTGAAATGTCCGACATTATTTATAATCCACTAATAAATAATGTCGGACATTACGCGCAGCATCATCTAACCCTAAAGTAACCAAAATTTAAATTCAAATGTTTTTAATCAATACAATAATAAATAAATAAATAATAATGCCAAACATTTCACACAGCATCATCTGTCCCCAAAGTAAGCAGAGCTTGTGATACTTATACTACTTATATGCCTTTTTTTTAAATACATAAATAGGTATTATACATAGAAACACCGAGACCCGAGAGAAATACTTGCAGACAATACAAACATACGTCCCGCGGCAGGAATCGAACTCGCAACTTTCTGCGTCTCAACAACGCCTTCGCCCACTGCGCCACAGAGGTCGTCATTCACAAGGATCACTTTTAAAAGTCTTACATACCTATTAGGTGAATTTAGGCTCGAATACCTCTTATGCTCCTAACCCAAGTCCGAGAAGAATTGACAAGCAACTCGTCCTTAGCGCTTTTTTGTATGATTATTAGGTATCTAACTAGAACGGAGTTAAACACTCCACTCCCTCAGCATTATAGTAAGTAGATGTCTCACTGCTTTATTCGCGTAATACACGGTTAAGAAGCCATTGCTATTCCAATTTAGACCAGTCACTACGAGTAAATAGTTAAATTCTGTCGTGATAAATAGATCACAACTTTATTTTACATAAAATTACACAGACACAGAATAGGGTACAAAAATAAAATTCCTACTAAACTTTAATACTAACACTAAAAGAAAAAATATTCATTTTATATTTATAAAAAATCTTCTGTGCGTACATTTGTAATTAAACTTCTTTTATCTTCTTCTCCAATTCGATTTTTTTTTCTTTTTAAAACGCGTGGACAAAGTCGTGAACGGGACAACAGTAAAAAATAAAAAGACACGAGTTACAACTAACAAACGAACTAGCTAACAAACAAGGCGCAAGGAGGTCTGTGTGGTTTATAAAAAAATACCAGTCTCAGCTTATTGTTACTCTGCGCCATTAGGCGTAGGGCAACGCTCGTTTCCAGACTGATTATACAAACTTGAGGTGGTACTAGATGTTGTAAGAATTACTCACCTTAGCTGTACAAGGCTTGACATGTAACGCGCACGCGACGCTGCTCCAAATATCGGTCGGACACTGGCTGGAGTTCTTCAGCGGTAGCGCCAAGTCCGAAACGTAGACAAACCTAAAATAGAACAAAAGATAATACATTTTGATAAGCACGGGTTTTACTCACGTATTATTTTATCGATAGAGGCACTGACCATGTTTCGATTCATCTAGAAAATTATCATAATTTCGTTTGATCGCGGTCCGCTCGTTGCCGCTTACGTTCACTGTTCGCACTGCACCAGTAGGGCGATTATGGAACTCTAATTACAATCAATTTCTATCAGTTTTCATAGATTTCTGATAGAAATTTATTGTAATTAGAGTTCCATAATCGCCCTACTGAACTCCACTTGATGAAGATTCTCTAGATGAATTGAAACAGTATCGGTTTATCGATAAAATAATACGTAATAAAACTTGTAAGCTTGCATAAATATTTTTATAAAATTGCTGCGTATATTTCTAAATTATTAATTTGAATTATTGTTGTAGGTATTGCAATCCCAAGTAAAAAATTATATTTATAACAACTATGTTATGAATATAAATTTTTACTTGGGTTATAGTTGACAAACAACTTCCGTTTTCTTGCTATAAAATGTATTCATTTGGGAACGCAAGTCTGTAGATTTTGTCGATTTTGATGTGAAAAGGTACAATCAATGATATTACAGAGTAAAGATAATTTATTAGCGCGCCCGAGTTGAAGATTCATAAAAGACCCAACACTCTCGCTCTCAGTTCACGCCAAACAAGTTGATGAATGTGACAATATGATCGTCGAGCCAAAATTGAACAAAATTAGTAAAATGCCGTAGTGTGTTTTTCGGAAGTTCACAAATTATCAAATAAAACTAAATAAACTCAGGGGATCTCATATCACGCGTAAGTACAACTTATTTTGATATTTACTACATAGTATAAGTTAATTTAAAAAAATTCGTTACGAAAACACGTGCTCAGTAAAGAAAAGGGATAGCATTAAATCACGCGTATGATAAGGATGGCGGCATAGATTAAAAGATTAGATGCGACGTTGTCGTAGGTATTGATTTTAGCCGGACGAATTATAGTGCCAACACAGTATTAGTTTATATGATTATTTAATATTACGTCGTATTAAGTTGAATCGACTGAGAATTGATAGTATATTATGTGAATTGTGAACTCGGAGCGCGTATGTAAGGCGGGACGTGATTGTTGGGTTGCAGCTGCATAATATAAACTATTATCAATTATATAATTTTTCCAAACTATCGCAATCAGATAACATAATGATTACTTTAAAACGAGTGTTTATCGCGTTTACCTTTTTTGATCGTTGTAACACGGCCGAAACGTCGGGAAAATAATATATAAAAGTTAAATGCGATAAACACCCGTTTTAAAGTAAGTAATCATTATATTATCAATTATTTCTTATATCTTATAGATTTCCTCTTAATTAGGTCAGAAAAGAAGAGTGGATCGCAGTTATACGTAAACATCGAAGCGAATTAGACTTTAGCGAATTAGGCGAGCTAATTAGGCAAAATATACAGTGTTCATTTCAAAAGTTTTATTTCTATTTGTTACCTACCTACTTTTTTTCTTTACCAATGTCCGTTCTGTTCGATTAAAAATCATAATCTGTGTATCCACGGCGACAATCAAAGCGCAATTGGCTACAGATAGCTATCTCTTTTACTCTTGTGTTTTCCGTATCAGTCGATCGATAATTAGGTAGTGAAAAAAGTGAACATTATTGTAGTTTGTACTTTGTTTATTTATCTATATGCAACTGCGACTATTTTCAAACGCAATTTATACGGAAGGTAACATATCTAAACTCTAAGTAATATCATTGGGTACAATAGAAAAAGTGAATAAACTGAAGTGATATTCAAACGTGACGTATTATTTTTACATTCGCTAACAAACCCGTATTTATATAAATGTATAGTACAACTCGTGTAAATATATGTAGTACTAATATAGTTCAACTCAAAGTTTTGAAAGTGAAACAAGTGGAAATCCCAGTCTCGAAAATATCCATTTCTTATCCTATCAATTCGTTAAAAAGTCCGTCACTAAGCGTGTAAAAATAGTAAGCCAGGTTTTTTTTTTAATCTATAACAGCTTGTCTGGAATTTCCTTCACAAGCTCCAGCATAAAGACGTGGTTGTGGGTTCGAATCCGGTAACGTCCAATCTATTTCACAAAATTATTTCCCGGCATCTGGTAGGAACATCAAGACCCAAGACCTGGCTGAGTTACCATTCAACGTGGCAATGCCACCCGTGTCTTGGAGACACTGCCCTCTGGCAGTGATCTGGATCATTTAACATCTATAGATCGTTTTAATCGGTCATTAGATAGCTCAACTGTTTCACTTGTATTTTACATTATTCTGTACATATCTATTGCTTTAATAAGTGTTTTTTACATTAATTTGTTCCTTTGTTGGACACACAGAACCCTGCTGCGCTGAACTATGTTTTTCTGTCATGAATTAAGTATAATGAATTTGAAGCCTTCACCGCGAGTGGTCCTACACACTCTTGGCCAGTTTATAATGTGTCTCTTTCGTAAATAAACTCTAGGTGTTGCATGTGTTCTTCAAATGGATGAATAACAATCTTACCCACTTCCTTTCTGCTCAGCGACCGCCTGGTAAGCTCCAAGGTCGGCCTTCGTGTTGCAAGACCGGAACAGACTTGTGGGACGGTTGTTCAGTTGGCTGCAGTATGTGAGGCCGTTGCAACCCAGGGAGCATGGCGAGTTTACTGAAAGGATATCAACATCAAGCTAAAGCCCTTATCATAATTGATAGAACTTCCACCCCAACCCAAATAACGATAAACTGTCGTCATCTTTCTATATTGTACGAGATTTTGTAGTTCTAATTTGAATTTGTTTGTCAAAGCAGTAACATCTATTGGTCATCATGGATTATATCGCACGGGATCTTGATGCCTGATAGAGCTTTAAACTATGAAATGATATCATTATCTAATGTTATTTATGTTATGTCAGTCAGTCAGGTAACGTAAAATGTAATAAAGATAAGTTTAAGTTTAACGGTTATTCTATGGTTCTAGATAATACATATATATAAATAATAATAAGGCCGGACATTTCACACAGCATCATCTGGCCCCAAAGTAAGCAGAGCTGTGTTATGGGTACCACATGACTACTTATATTTTTTTGTAAATACATAAATATTATACATAGAAACACCCAGACCCGAGACAAATACTTGCATATCATATAAACATTTGTACCGTGGCGGGAATCGAACCTGCAACCTTCTGCGTCTCAGCAGGGCCTTGTCCACTGCTCTACAGAGGTCGTCAACTTTATATTTTTTTAAATTTATACTCAGATACTTTATAACACCCAGAGATCAGTCGTTATTAAATTTGTTTCTTACCTTCATCAATACATTCCGAAAGACCCATCTCTTGAGGGTCACTCAGACACTCCGAGTGAAACCTCTGCCAATTATTCTGCCAGCCGTTATTAAACGTTTGGAAACACAGTTTCTTACAATTTATGGTTTTAGCCTGTAAGAAAATAAAGTAAAAGTCTATTTCGTTTATTAACTATAGGTACACAACATACAGATCAACATAAACAATATAATTACGTTTTAAAAACTAAAAAGACAACCGACTAACCCACTTCATGTATATGAAAAGTAGGTATACAGATTTAAGTAGATTTTTTAAAAATTGCTTAACCGATTACAATAAAATTTAGATGGGACCACCTGGGATGTATATAACCTTTTGAAATAAAAAAAAAATCCAAATCTGTTCAGGCGTCTTTGAGTAATCGATGAAAAAACATTTAAAAAAAAAAGATTCGGACGAGTTGAGAACCTCCTCGTTTTTTGAAGTCGGTTAAAAAGAGCATATATATGTTGCACTGAATGCGTACAGCACATCAAAAACGGTCAGTGTTCAACTTAATGCTGCAGTAAACTTCAGCGCTCGTTTTCGACCCAGACCGTGGTAGACGCACAGACCAGACACACGAACAAAAATAAAATAGTAACGATTGATGAGTCATGCCTGCCTGTGTACAGATTTGAAAAATAGTTAAGTATTATCTTTACATCTTTACAAACTCGGGGTTTGCCAGCGAGCCTTGGAGCGCAGTATTTCAGGAGTCAAACTCACAGACCAAGTCCGAAATAGTGCACTGCGCTACAAAACTCGCTCCAAAAATACAAAAACTTAAATCGTGAATGTCAAAATTGAAGTGGGACTGGGCAGGCCACATCTGCCGCATGTCGGATGCATTATGGGCTAAAGCCACCATAGAGTGGCCACCCCTGAACGGAAAACGATCTAGCGGCAGACCGCGGCGAAGGTGGAGGGACGAGTTAGACGCCCATCTTAAGGATTGGCCCACAGTGGCCTTAGACAGGGACGATTGGAGAAAAGGAAGGGAGGCCTTTGCCCTGCAGTGGGACGTCACGGGCTCTTAATAATAATAATATCTTTACATACAATTAAGGTGTAAAATAAATAAATAAGTGATCTAGACCAAAATAACCAATTTTAATACCTGAGATAATAACTTAATACCTACATAATACCTGAGATAATTTTGATACCTTACTTCCACTAGATTTATCACGAAACTAACCTTTTCACAGCAATGCAGCTTCGCAATATCGTACGGTATCAGATCCTTGTTATCGATACGTTGGTCTTTCTTCAGAAAGCAAAGCCACAAGATACTGTCCAGGGCTGGAGGACCACAGTCTTGAACTAAGGCCTCTTCTATAAGTGACAGATCGTCGATACGCTTCAGAACAGATTCGCAAGTACTACGGCACTTATGGTTTTCTGCTTCTTGGCAACAGGGTAAATCTGAAAATTAAGATTAAGTTGACTGTTTTAATATATCTAGTGGTCGCCCACTGGTCGACAAATTCGACCATAATTAATGTATTTTTTATGCATAATTAAAAAAAAATATTAGCATTCTGCACTCCTTCTCTATATAAACTATAAGTGTGCGAAATTTCCTACTCCGCGCAATTTTCGTAAAAAAGGGTACAAAGTTATTGCTTCACGTATATGTTTATATGTTTGTATATGCGTGATACAAATGTTTGTGCTCTTTCCGCTAATCCCTGTTCGTAGTATCCCACTACTCAATTCCAAATCAGATGGTATCAGATGGAATCCACATCAGATGGTATACCAAAGACAGTGCAGGTCATTTAATTACTCACATTTGGAAGTATCAATATGAACAGTGGTGCCACCCATTTCCCTTAGACACTTCAACAAAGCCGTTGACTGTTCGCATTCTTCCACCGCCTTCTCCCGAGCTCCGCTCTCGATCTTGGAATGGCCGACTCTCCACAACACCTTCTGGCATGCTTCGTGACACCTTATGGATTGAGTTTGAGCTGAAAATCAGAAGACCCAATATGAAATTATGTTTCCATTAATGTTTCGGAAAAAACGATTTAGCTTTTTACTTTACTGCTATTTTGCATTTCTTATTTTAAGTAGCCTCTCAAAACAGTTAGAAGTAGCTCTGCCTTCTGCGCTGTAGGTTCGATTTCCTTCCAGGATGAACATTTGTGTGATGAGCGTATGTGCTTGTTCTGTGTCTGTGTGTTATAAAGTATCATAAAATGTATTTAAAATTAAACATATAAGTATTCTATTATACATTTAGTCACCATAATATAAGCTATGCTGAATTTGAGGCCAAAATAATATTTAATACATTTTTTTGCTAAAAATAAACGATAGAAAAGTCTCAAGGTGCGATACAGAAGTGCGATCATGAATTTGAACGTGGCCTTATTTTGAAAATTTTACGTAGGTTGCCTTTTACTAGCAAAACAAACCACCAAAAATATGTATTAGAATCCCGTCAAAGTCCAAGATAATCAAACTCACTGCAACACCACTGTGCGTCCTGCTGTTTCTGTACGCAGTTGAAGAAGTCGATCTCGTCACTTCGCCTGCAGGATTCAGTGAGAGCAGTCGCGTTGGTGGAGCTCGAGCAGACTTTGCGACATGCCGGAGCTTGGGCTAGCGTGCAGCAACCGCGACCCCACCAGCCAGAATCTGAGACCACTATATCTGCAAAGCAAATAAAATCACTGTCAATGATGTATGTCAAAGAGTATATTGTTTTTGTATAGTTATCGGATATCTGCCGATATTTCATTTATTCCCGAACTTTCGGTTATGTTACGATAACCGTGGTCGCAGACTGACTGGATACTTAGGAAGTGGCCCTAATTTTGAGTTTAAATTAAAAACACAAAGATCATTACTAATCTATGCAAAACTAATAATAAAATATAACAATACCGGACATTTCCCACAGCATCATCTGGCCCCAAAGTAAGCAAAGCTTGTGTTATGGGTACCACATGACTGATATACTTATAAATATTATATTATAAAAATTATATGCTTATATACTTTTTTTTGTAAATACAAACATATTATACAAAGAAACACCCAAACCCGAGACGAATACTTGCAGATCATACAAACATTTGTCCCGCGGCGGGAATCGAACCCGCAACTTTTTGCGTCTCAGCAAAAGTCAAATATCGTCAAATATAAATATCATGGATCAATTGGTCTTTATTGGTAACATACATAGGGTTGATCTAGTTATTAACAACAGACATGCTCTGAACGTGAACGTTAAAAATATTGACACTCATGTCATGATAGATTATTGATCAGAGCAGCGATACTTGTTTGGTAACGAGTCTTTGCTCTAGCATTCCTGTGGGATTGATTTTGTGAAAAGGGACATGAAGTTGGGGAAGCGCGTACAATTTGATTTGACCAATGAGCGCGCGCGGTGGTAGAATTGACCGTCAGATGGTACCAACCCATTTTCCGAGAGGTTGGTCAGCCAAGAATATTTGTTAGAATGTGAAAGAGAAAGGGAAATAGAGAAGGAGAACGCAGCTGCTGTGCGCTTAACCTACAGTGTTATATAAACTCATTCAGGACATAACGTTAATAGGTATAGCTCATTACCAAGGTGAAATGTCAGATGTTACACATCATAACTATGCGATTACTGTAAGGCTGATATTTTTTTTATTTGGTTATTAACGATTGCTACAACCATAACAGCTTATAAAACATTTTCATACAACCTAATTGCACGACCAATTAAAGATAAACACCGCATGCAATTATAAGTAAAACTATACTTATTAGAAGGGAGCAATTACTTAATAATAGTTTACAACTAACCTTGTATAGTGTGATTCATACATATCCAGAAGTCTACCTGCAAAATACAGAAAATCAATAAACTGCTGCTATACTTTGATAAGTTTATTTAAAGTAATTCGATACATGCCTTTCGATCGCGGCAGGAAACTCAAATCTTCCCCAATTACAATACAATGCATATAGGCGGTTTATTGACTGAATGAAGATTTATTTCTAAGAAATGAATAGGCCAGGACAAAAGACAGCGAGTGAATTGCTTTCATGTGATATCACCTTACCCACCTTAGCCACTATTGTTTAAACTGTGACTCGGTACTGGGGTAGAATTTATGATGAGCTCGTAAGGACAAGCTTTTAAGTGTATAAGATAGCATCAAGAAAGTTTGATATCATTTATGACAAAATTATGGGAAACAATCTCATGAAAGATGAGAAAATTGATAGGCTTGAATTTAATAGTCTTAAGTTTAAAAGTTTGGTAGCTTACCAGTGTAGGTGAGCAAAACTTGTATATATTTGGTATTCTTTCTTCCATAAACGTTTCCGTTGATACAATATCCATCAGTGACATCTGAAACAATAAAACCATCCATCAAATTTTATGATTGCATAATAATCCATAATTACTCAAATAGCCACTGGTTTGAAGGTACTAGGATACAAGGGAAAGAAAGTAATGAAACAAATATTATTCACCTAATATAAATACAAAATGACTTTTTAAAAACTAAAAAGAAAACAGTTCATTGAGCACAATTTAAGTACATAAAACATTGAATCTAACTCCCTATTATTGCACCCTATTGCATACTTGAAAAAATATATCCTTTTGGGTATACTTATGCGTTTTTTTTTCAAATTTATTTATTTATTTATAATTAATACCCCAAATGCATTATGATAAATGTCCAATACAAAATTTCATGCCCTATTTACACCCTAATATAGTTTAGACAAAAACAAAAAAGATTTTTTACAAGTCTAAATGACAATTCGTCATTATGAACCGATTTGGAAAATTCTTAGGTGAAAAACAAACTATGACATCTAATAACAACAGGTTTTCAAATATAGATATTTTTGACCTCACTCTTTCTAATTTTAAGCTCGCAGTTAGGAACCAACTGCAAGCTTCACATACTGTTTAAGTCGTTTAGTTTAAAATATATATTTTTAATTTTTTGTACCATTGTTTTATTTTTATTTTATTTTTTAAAAATGTCCACTAATTATATGATTTATATATTAGTGGAGACTTTGTTAGAAGTTTAGAGTATGTTTAAGAACTATGTAACGTCAAGGAGGTGGCGTTGAGACTGCTCCACAGTTTCTTTTAACTATTGCAGTTCTCATCGTTCTTTTTGTATCTTGTCCTGTGTATTTTGTTCTGAATAAATAATTTGAAACTTGAAATAGTGAAATTATTTACTAATATTATAATGTAGTTCTGTTTGATATCCCAAAAAAACATAAAAATAAAAATCTCCTTACAGAAACAACATAAAACAGTTTGTCTGAGTGTTCCAACAACTACTAAACAAACATCGAATTGAAATCGTAATATTTACGTAAGATCAGGGAACGTGTTTAGCTATGAACACATGTCTGTTACTGGGCTACATTAGGCTTGCTTAATTATTAATTGGCATACAGTCAAACTCTTTTAAAATATCTCTTGTTACGTCCTAGTAGGGTTCTATTTAAAATAGCTTTATACAGTACAGTCATGACAATGACACTTTACGAGAGTCCACGATCACTAGTAACATGGGATGGTAAAATAAAGCCTATGACGTTTAAATAGGGGTTAAAATTCAATGAAGTGCTCCGTAACATTACATTTTGTAGTAAGTAATATTATACAACCAGACAACCCAAATTACATTGATGTAACGTACGACTGCTTCCAAATATCGGATTACCTACGTTGATTTAATAAAGCTTTTTCTTATTTCAATCTACGATTAATTTTAGTTCTGAGTTAAATATAAAAAAAAAACCAGCCAGGTGCGCAGGTCAGACTCGCGCTCCGATGGTTCCGTACAAACCTATAGGTAATAAGTAAAATATCACCCATCACGGCAATCGAGTCATACTTGGATGATGTAACAATAAATTTACAGTTTTCGCAATTTTTCCTTTATCTGTGCTATAAGACGTTGCTTCGTACCAAATTTCAAGATTCTGAGTTCACGGGAAGTACCATGTAGGTGTTGATTCCCTTGCGAGTTGCGAGTTTGAATATATGCCACTTAAATTGTTGTTTCTCTTGATTGCATTGACATAGAAGTTTGATTTTGTTACAGCTTAAAGGTATTATAGACCTGAGTATTTTATATGAATTTCAATTTAATAACTACGCGTTCATGAGAAAAGGGGTAGTAAGTTTAAAATGATTAAAAATATTTTTATTTATTGTATAAAAATGTACGGTTATCGCAATGTATCCTTTATCTGTGCTATAAGACGTTGCTTCGTACCAAATTTCAAGATTCTGAGTTCACGGGAAATACCCTGTAGTTTTTGATTCCCTTGCGAGTGTCGAAAATTTGCGGCATAAACGGCTGTATCTTTTGATTGCGTTGGCTTAGAAGTTTTATTTTTTCGCAGCTTTAAGGCACAGTAGACCTGAGTATTTGATATATATTTCAGCTTGATACCTCCACGCGTTCCTGAGAAAAAGTGTCTTGACTGACAGACGGACGGACGGACGGACAACAAAGTGATCCTATAAGGGTTCCGTTTTTTCCTTTCGAGGTACGGAACCCTAAAAATGAATAATGCTGGACATTTCAAACAGCATCATCTGGCCCCAAAGTAAGCAGAGCTTGTGTTATGGGTACAACATGACTGATATACTTTTTTGTACTATCACTCGGTGGTAAGAATATTTACCTAGTGTAACTATGTACCTATTAATTTAAGAATCCCATCCCTATTGCAACAGCTCACATAGATTAAAAATTAAATAGGTACAACTCGACACCGTGTCAAAGGTCGCCACGGCACTATATATTTTCAATAAGTAGGTTTTCAATAACCTTTACTTAGTAGGTACCTAATATATAAATAATACTTACTGAAAATAAATAACAATGTTAAAAATCTGTTGTAAAAAGCGTAAATCAAGACATAGTTGAACAAGTGCCTATCAGAGGCTATAAAAACATGCATGTTGCACCCAGACAGTTATCTCTTATCAGTGTCGTAGGGTTATCAAAAAGGTCGTTTCTATCGTCATGGATTGTAACCTAGTTATGGAATACCTATCAGTGTATTTGTGTATTTTATTTCATTTTGCCATTCCACACCATATACTGAGTCAACATACATAAATAAATGCGTAGATTTCAGGTATTACCACCGATTAACCTTCTGCCATTGAACACACCTCACAAGGTGTTGAACGTGTTGAAACAATGTTCATTGTATACAAATCACAAACACCCACACTTACCAATCAAGCTCTATTGGACAATCGCTTTTGAAGATTGCAACTTAATATGCATCGTCTGTACCGTGATAAATGCGATAGGAATAGGATTCATTTACGATTCAGTTTTATCACAATGGAAAAATAACTAAATCACTTCACAAATTATTTCACTCACCTCCTAACTCTCGTTTTTTGAGATACTAGAGTGTAAATAGTACATAAATATTATCTAATCAACAAATAGGGTCATTGGTGTCAGAAGCCAATTTTTCCTCTTGATTGAATTGTTTTAGAAGTCTCGTATCTTTATTTTATGTTTGTTTTATGTCCAATGCAACGAGTCATTTTTCATCTCCAGCCGAGACGATTATGAGACTGTTGGCACCATTCACAGTTCCGTTAATTTAACTTCTATTTGATGAGTCTGGGTGACAAAATATTGTGATTATTGGACTAAATAAATGTTATATATACGTGGGTTCACGATAAATAGTTGCTGAAATGAGAAAAAAGATGAAAGATTTGATATTATATTATTATTATATTAATACGTGAAGAAAAACTTTGTACACCATTTTTTCGAAAATTGCGCACACGGAGGAGTATGAAATTTTGCACACATATATATAGAGAAGAAGTGCAGAATGCTAATATTTTTTTGAAATTATGCATAAAAAATACATTAATTACTAATTAATTATGGTCTAACTTCGACCAAATGGGCGACGGAGAGCCTATTATTATTTGTGTAGTACTTGAGGTTGTTGTTTTTAGATGGTATATACATATAAATTCAGAATCAGCTTATAATCTATTTCAGAAACTGCAAAGAGAAGAACCTACTCTACAAAATTATTCCGGACTGAGTGTACACGCTTCGAAATAATCCTTCAAAAACATTCGATTCTGAGAACGAGGCGATAACCAAATAAGCCGAGAGTACCTATTTATAAGTTATAACTTATTATTCAATGCTCGATTGATAGAGACAGAAAAAAATATATTTTATATGAACAGAGAGGTGGTCTACGCCATTAGTATGAGCACAATCGGATGTGGGTGATTGTGGTTGACATCACCGCGCTTGCACTGACGCCATAGCACTTCCTGTAGCGGACGTGGGTAGCATTGGGGTTGGTTATTACAGGTACATTTTGGATATATCGTACGAGTAAGTACAGGGAATTGATGGTCAGAAAGAGAGATGAATATCTCTCGCATGATGACTTATCATCTCACACGAACTTCCCCGTTTTCTGTTGAGATTATGACGTCATCATGCGTTAGTTATCTATTAATTTCAGTCTCACCACCAAGCGTTGTAGGTACCAATAACCAAAAAAAAGTTCAAATGCAATGCAAGACACTATCAAATTCGTTGCAAATTAGGTAGGTACATGTATATAAAATTTTGAAAGAGTTTTTTCTTGACAAATTTACTAAGATTTTTTTGTTAAATTACAGTGAATAAGAGATACCCTAGTAGAGCAAAGGCCTGAATACAGAACTCCATGTTCTCATTTCTGTTTACTTTCATCATTTGCAAGTCCAGTGGCGTGATCCATTTGATAGACGGAGCTGATACCGGGGTGTTCGACCTCATGTCACAAACGGCATCTAGAATGAATCTATTACAATGCGAAACACAGACATTTCGCTACCACGTTATAACTCAATAAAATTGTCTTTATGCATTCTACAGTACTAAAGTAAATGCAATATGCGTCCAATACAAGTTTATTTTAGTTAATACGAAACCCAGAATATGATCATCTTTGAGTCCAATCACGTCCTTGAAAAATAAGATTAGCAACCACAGATGTTAAATAAAATAAATAAAAATCATTTATTTCGGACCCATAGTCCATAGATTACACGATACAATTACAAAGTAAAAACACAATTACAAACACAACTATACATTTAAGTACACAATTAATAGTTACAAATTCCAAATTTAAATTCAAATCATCAAATTAAATTAAATTAAATCAAATATAAACCCTCAACCTAGCATGTCCGGCCTAAACAGATCATTGAGCGACCAGCGATGATACTGTTAAAGAATCCCGAATAAAAAGCAAATATAATCGCTAGAATGATTGGTTTCCTATGCTCAATGAACCCTTCACATACATTAGTAGGCATAATGTGTGTACGTGGACAAGTTGTAATAAAGTTTTTCGAGTTCACCGTACATTTTACCGGTGCTCAGCGGTTTCGCTCCATTCAATTGGTCAGAATTATTAGGCGTCTGTTTTGTTCCAAGAAATCAGCGCTATTTGTTATGTATTGTTATAAATGTGTCTACAGTTGACGTAGGCTAGATATTATGGGTCTATCTGACAATCACATGAGCTATTGTGTTGTTTAAATCTGTTGCCATCTCTAATCATTGACAGGAGAATGACAAGGATAGACCATACTTAAGGATTCTTCGTATGCCATCTGAAGAAGAAATATAGCTTTTTATAAACTAATAGATTTATCTCGTGCCTTTTCATGGTTTTTGGGTAATCTTAGCAAAATTTTAATGTAATTTTTAGATGTATTATGTTTAATTGTTATTTGTACGACGAGGAGTCCAAGAAAATTCTAGACAGCCATTCCGCGATGACGTTTAGAATAGACAAATGACGATCAACTACGACTTTATTACGTTATTATAAAAAACAAAACTACGAGACATTGACAAAACTAACACCAAGACAGATGTCACTATAAGAAGACCATACTTAAACATCACGCTAGCTAATTATGTAAGTATATCATAGGTACTGACTGTTAGAGGGTATATCTACGAGAGCTAGATATGTATGATTATAATGTAGCACATGGATATCACAATCGCTGTTCTCACTGCTAGCCCGCATTACTCACTTAGGCAGCACTTCAAGTAATTACACTGTTTCCTCTTCCTTATTACAGAACTGTTTACTAAGTACTTATTTACACATTTTTTTAAAGGCGAAATCCTGGAAGAGATTTTTCCAGTTGTTACTCTTACGACCCACGCAAATGTAAGGCTATATAGCATCAACAATAACCATTTATTCAATAAAGGATCAGGTACAAAGAACATGAGCTTGTGAGTATTTCAGAACTAATTAGGACTCAAAAGGCTCTCTCAAAAGTGTTGCGAGCGTACTAAATAGTTTAGCTATCTCGTGTCTGTAATTATTGCTGAGTAAGCAGGAAATCCGATAACTATGTAGGCTTTTAACACCTCTATGCTTGCCGAAGGTGATTCTTTAATTTTCATAGACATAGTTCTAAAATAGAGAGCTCTTAATTTATATTCACACTCAAAGGAGCAATCGAAATACCGTCGTTGCTTTGAAGTCCCTGTGAATTTGTCTTGGTGTCCGTTTTATTCCACTGTGATTTACGCAGCTCACGCACCAGCTGCCGTCATAGTGATGATCGTAATATTGCGGCGCATGCGATTATCGACTTTATGATGACGATTGCTGCGAGTAATAGGTGAGAAGAGGCAAAGGGTTATGTATACCAAGACACAGATATTACTCTCGTCACTGAGGCAGACACAAAAGATGAGTTTTAAATTCAGAATGATTCAACATGTTAATTCTGACTTTGTGCCTAAATTTAGATAACTCTAGATAACTTATTAACAAAATATTATTTCATTGCCGAGTTGCGCTACCGGCTTAACATGCTTTATCTTCTCGGCAGTCAATTTAATAATGGTTAATGCCCAGTTCTCGTAATTTGGGGTTAGTGGGACATTTCGATCCCTAGTAAGATTTATATAAGCAAGTTGCAGAAACTGTCGTCGCCAAAACAAAAAGCACTCGCAAAGATATTCGTAAAATGCCTATTTTAACCCATGACGTTTACGATACTGAAACAAATGTCTTTTTCACTAAACTCTTGTCTGGGAGCAATAAACCCGGCCAAAACGCTGAAGATGTCACTGGCGTCGTGACAGGCGTGATTAACGACCAAATGTGATGACACTCACTCCCTCTTGAAACTATCACGAAATAATCCCTTTCTCGTTGAGCAGACTGTTTTGAATAACTTTGTGGTTTCAGATATTGCTAGTAGCACATACTTTGTGTTTATAAATTATGGTAAAAAATACATACTACCAAAATTCTAAAATAAAGCTTCTTAAACAATACAGCCAGTTTACGGCCAGTATACTTGAAATATACCATGTAACCAAAAAGCAGTATAAAACTTGATGCACGGATGGATATCATGGTGTTATTGGTCTACACCAACCTGAAGCTGAGCAAAATACATTGCTCGCTTAGGTTTTAAAACTGCGCAATCAATCACGAACATCTGCATTATCTACATACATTTACGATGACTTGGTATGCATGCGGCATTTAGCCAGATTGTCCGATGTGACAGCAATGTCTGCATATCGGGAATTCGTCGATCGTGATCGGTATGCCGACTATTGCTACGACTTCCGACTATTGCATGCGGATCACGTAACCAAACTTTGGTTGCAGTTACCCTGCTAGGGAGTTTTGTGATGTATTTTCTGTAATTTAGAGCCCCATGCTAGTATGAGTTATAGAATCATATTTGCGAGATTCTATATAAGTTTGTGTCGTGTAATTACTGACATTTATTTTTTAATATGAAAAGAAATATAAATCCTATTAATACAATACTTACAAATTCCAAATGTAACAGTTTTTACGGTAAAACTAACAGATTACAATACAGAAGCTAAATATTTAAAAAGTAACTCTATAATCCCGACATTCATTTAGTCCAGTGGAGTCGCAAAAACAAACAATCTTGCAGTCTCAAAGCGTATGGAAATAGACACATCTGAAACAGTCTGAAACCCTTTCATGTCGGCCCGGCCCACGCGACACCCGTCTCCGAAGATCAACATTATAATTAACACTGCTACAATACAAAGAGACTAAAAGGCTTTGAAAATCCTAATATAAAAAAATCTTATTTTGAAAAAATGTTTAGTTAAACCACTTTTAGCATTCAACTGTTGCCCATATCTAGGCTTAAAGCTACGTTTTCGAATTACCAAAGCGTAATCAAACCAACTAGACTCCGAAAGAGTAAATTATCCAATCTTATATTTGTACTTACAGGCATAAACAGTCATCTGAAGTACTGATACACTAATTTTCACATGCAACAAGTAGTTTTTTTTTTCGTATTAGCAACGGTCATTTTTTTTTTTTTGAGAAACGAAACAGTTCTTTCTGATTTATAAAGAAATCAACTATGTTCATAATTATGATTATCACCACATATTTATTTATCCACATTTCTAGAACTTCGCGCACTCGCATATTTATTATTAGTAGGTATACACTGTGATCGTCATGTTCGTTCAATCGGCCTACATCAAAGCCAACTTATCTTTGATCTAGGCGTTGTAGTAGGCCAACATCAAACAATCTAAATTATAAGAGCAAACATATGTATTTGACGTCTAATTTATTAAGAGCAGTATACTTAAAGATAAAGATATATAGAGAGACAGCTTTGCTTTAGTTTCAGTGCATATTTTTTACATTTATTTATCTCAGAATAAATGTTATATCAGCACAGTCACAGAGAGCACTGGTGATCTAGTGATAGTGGCTCCGCCATCAGCAGCCATCTTGGGTTTGAATCCAGTCGTACAACATCGGATATTCCTGTTCGAAAAATCTATGTGCGCTATAACAGTACTCTCAAACGGTGAAGAAAAACACCGTGAGGAAACCGGAATGTTGTAGAAAATAAATCCTTTCACCACACTGGGTCGAAATACTTAGTAACAAGAAGAAGAATCTACACAGTTTTTATCATGACTATTATTGCGTATAATCTGCAACTAAACTACTGAAGGCTTTTAGGATTAAATGATAATGTTCACAAAAAAATACTACTATGACTGCAGACATGGTATAGTATAAATAATAGTTTAACAAAACTAAAAAACACGCTTTACATAGAAAACCAAACTAAAAAATAGAAAATAAATTTTAATAAATGTAAGTAAGAAAAAAATGTTTTATATAAAAAAAAGCGCTCTTTGATATATTTTTTTTTTCCGAATTATTGCATTGTCATCGGTCTTTGACAGATGTGCAAAATTTGAATGTAATCTGGCCGTTTAAAGTGGGTCAAAATCGCGTGCTAAGGAGTCGGTTACAAACATACATACAAGTGAAGCTAATATAAAGCGTATAAAAAATGAACAGGAGCACATCTTGTCGGCTATAAATTGGCGTGTTTACATGCCTACTTATCTATTACACACAAGCTCTAAGCGGGCTCACTGGGCAATATGTTTTTCGCAGCCCATCGACTGTCACAGTTTACAACACGATACAATATTTAAACCAGTAGTTCTACTGCGAAAATAAACGTTTTACATCTGAATACAGATCTAGTATAAAAGTATTCTAATCATATTTTCATGAATTATTTTGTATTTAATAAATTTAGAAACAAATGCGCGAGTGTCGTGGAACACTCGGTTGGAACGAAGTTCATATCGTAGTATATTATTATTCATAAACGTATTATATTAATGATTAACAAATACTTAAGAATGAATAACTAGCGTCTGAGAGAAATTAAAAGAAAAGCAGAAATAACTAATGAATTATATGAATTGAATGATGGATAAATAAAATGTTTATTTTTACAACTCGAAATAATATATTAAACTAGCTGTCCCGTCCGCGACTTCAAAAAAATATCTAAGTAATTGTAAATCTAAACCATTCTCGAATCCACTTTAACACACGATCGACAAATCGATTTTCTTGAATTTTTTTTTCTAAAAATCATCAAAATTGGTCCAGCCGTTTAGGAGTTTAATTAACATGCACAGAAGTTTTATATATATAACTAGCTGCTGCCCGCGGCATCGCGAGCGTGGTACCTACATAAAAAGTAGTCTATGAAGGACATAGGTCAAAAGTCCCATCTATCTTTATACCAAAATTTATAAAAATCGGTCATACAAACAGACAGACAGATAGACAAAATTCAAAATTCAAATTCAATATCACTTTATTCAATACAATCACAAGGACCACTTTGAATCGTCTTCTTACACGCTAGGTGCCGGTTCCTCCTAACCCCAGTTCAAGAAGAATCCGGCTAGAAACTTGTCTGGTCTTAACACTTTTTTGTATGGTCCTTGACAATTTTGTTACGGATGCCGAGTCGAGTTGGAGCAGATTCATCCCAAGCTTTTTTGTCATCTAAATAATCAGATATTTTATAATATGCTTTAATAGACGCGTACACATTGCCCTATAAAAGACTTATTAACTTTAGCGAGCCTAACAGTGGGAACAGCGAGTTTATCTTTATTTCCAGTGTTAATACTATGATTATCACAATTTTTTTTTAATAAATGAACATTTTTGTGCACATACATTAAATTTTCGTATATATACTGACAAGGCACTGTCATAATTATTAATTTATTTAAACTTATCTCTAAGTGATTATATGGGGCCCATGTTATAAATTGCGCGAACAGTCCTCTTCTGCAACACAAATATGGTTTTAATATCAGCAGCACTCCCCCACAACAAAATGCCATAAGACATAATGCTATGAAAGTAGCTGAAGTAAGTGAGTCTAGCGGTATCTGCGTCGGTAAAATGACGGATCTTTTTAACAGCGTATGCCGCAGAGCTGAGTCTCTTCGACAATTTATCTATGTGCGGGCCCCATTGCAGCTTATTATCTAAAGTAATGCCTAAGAACACTGTGGTGTCGACGAGATCTATCTTTTCGTTTTTATATTTTACATTAGCTTTCACCTGTTTAACGTTGGGCAGTATAAAACGAATGCATTTCATTTTTTTCTCGTTAAGTAATAAGTTGTTTACATTAAACCATGTTACAACTTTAGAGATTGCATTGTCAAGATTAGTAAGTCGTCGCTTTAATTTAAATAAAAGTGACGTGTTATCAGCAAACAGTACAATCTCATCCTTTCATCATCCTGTGATCGTGATCATCCTTTACAAGTTTAGGTAGATCACTTATATAAATTAAAAACAAGAATGGCCCGAGTATTGATCCTTGTGGTACACCCATTTTTACCATTGACCCCGGAGAACGCTTACCATTTACATTTACTCGTTGTGTTCAGTCACTTAAGTAGGATGTGAGAAGCTTAAGTGAAACTCCCTTAACACCATAGTAATGTAGTTCGCTGATTAGAGTTTCATGGTGAACGCAATCAAAAGCTTTCGACAGATTACAAAAAATACCTAAGGCATCGCGTGATTCCTCCCAGATATCAAAAATATGTGATATTAACTCAACACCAGCATCAGTCGTTAAGCGTCCCTTTGTAAATCCGAATTGTTTACTTTCTAATACATTGTTGGTATTAAAATGCTGTTGTAATTGGTTTAGTATAAGTTTTTCAAATATTTTACTAAATTTAGGAAGAACTGATATAGGTCTAAAGTTACTAGGATCGGAATGACTACCTGATTTGAATAGAGGTATGATCTTGCTATGTTTCATTCAATCAAGAAATACACCACTGTCAATACATTAAATATGAAAGCTAGATCTGGTGCAATAATGTCAATTAGTGGTTTTATAACACTGACAGAAATGCCCCAGAGATCAGTGGTCTTTTTTACATTATTCATTTTGAATGCCTTGATAATATCGTTTTTGTCCACATGTTCAAAGTAAAATTGTGTGATACATTCAGGTAAACTATCTTTTAACAATGATTCTGCTATTACATGAGAAGAGTTCAAAGACTTTGTAGTGGAGACTGAAATATCAGTAAAAAAAGTTTCAAATGCCTTTGCTACATCTATATCTTGGTTAATGATATTATTGTTGATATTTAAATTTATTACACTATTATGAGTTTTGGATTTTCCCACTCACTATCTCACTATTAATTATTTTCCAAGCTGCTTTTATTTTATCTTGACTGTTTTTAATTTTTGAACTTAAATACTGAGATTTAGCAAAGCGACAAACATTTTTAAAGATTTTTGAGTAATTTTTTACTTTTTCATTAAACTCTTCAATAAGTTATACCGTTTTTCACTGTACAATTCATACAAGGTACGCCTACTCTTATGAATACCTGCCTACTCACAAAATGTTGAACTGCCAGAGACCACAATAGTTTTTGATGTGAAAATGGAACTGAATATTTTATTAAATTCAGTGAAAAATGTATTGTATAAATCATTTGGATTATCATCATTATACAACAAAATAGGCAAGTTGGTATCCAGGTTCAATCTTACTTTCACTAAACGATCAGTGGTAACTGGTATATAAGTAATTTTTTTTGTACATCTTTATTATTCATTTTAGTTTCTATTTGAACTAGTTGACCGAGATGGTCAGAGTGAATATTACTAATTATATTTTTGCTTATTATGTTTACATTGGTAAAGATATTATCTATGCATTTGGCCGAAGTGGCAGTTATTCTAGTTGGTTCCATAAATGTAGGTTCAAGACTTATGCAAAATGTCCTCCATAATTTTCTCAAAAATTTCAAATTAGGCGGTTGGTGGGCTATAAGTGCTTATAACAAGGAACCGCTCCAACTCTATGCAGGCTATCTCAATGTGTCTTTCTACAGAGTGGGCGACAATGTCTTTGCGTTCTTTGAATTTTTTTTGTTTATTTATTAATATTAATGATCCACCTCTTATAGAATGTACCTACTCTGCAGAAAGAACTACCAACTTGGTGATTCTTGAAGTTGAACATGAGCTCATGACTTTTCAACCAATGTTCTGTTAAGCAGATAATGTCAATATTGTTTGAGTTCATTACATGTCTAATTCTTATTCTTTGTTACAAATTCCTTGAATATTTTGATGCACCAAGTTAGTAAACTTAAACTTATTTACAGTATTTATTTTACAGTTTTTAGTCTTTTTGTTTGATTGACTATTTTTATAACATATATTATTTGACTTGTCAGTGCTAGAGACTTCCTCTATTGTCTTTTTATCTTATTTAAATTACTAGGAAGAGTTACAGAGTTACTTTCGCATTTATCATAATAGTAGGGATTACGAAATTTCCTACAAAATACAAAATATCTCCGACAAAATATCCCTAGACAAAATATAATATATTTTATCGGGGATCAAGAATCGTTTCACTCTATGGATAACCGTCTACACTAAAGAAAAGGCCGTGACAAAAATTCGTGACTGAAAAATCTTAATTTTTTTTTCGCCTTATTAGTATATTACACTACTGGTTTCTACTAGGTAGCTGTGCTCAAGACCGCCAGATAGATTCATCACTGCCACTCTATAAATTCCTAATCTAGTTACGAGCTCTAGATACATCTCAATAAGCTATATAGTTTACTTTGACGAACTTTAACGCAAGAAAAAGTTTACGGATATTTCGGTTTCATTTTGGCTCGCATACCCGCAAAGCTATTTGGGAAAGCCCATAGAAAATGTATGAAAACATGCAATTACTGTTCCGCCCGTCTGACTGGCGACTGCTCTATAATTGACAGTGTCATTTGATACCATTAACTCATTACATCGCCCTATCATCTAGGACCAATTAGGTCTTATTCATATTGCATCGAAATAACTGCGAAAAAGCCGGTGGCTTCACCTGTATAAAATGACATTAACAACCGACAGACAACCGTCTGTAAAGTAGGTTTACGATCATTTTACATGAAACGTCATAAGAAAACATTAATGAACCGATCGTACCTCTATATCGCTTGTACCGCACTCTCGCTTGCACGCTCGGCTCAGGCGGAACGTGACAATGAGTCATGCTTTTACGTGCGTGCAGCCGGCGTTCATCTATTTATAAGACGTTATCACGTCAAAAATATAGTGTACCAAACTAAAACCAGTTCTTATAGAAGAACAGCAGCAGTTCTTCAATAAGGAAAACAGTTTACGTTTTGTGTTATTGATTAATGATTTAAGTACTCCTCTTTAATCAAAATTCTTCATAAAACGTATCTTTATTACTTATAATTATTGTTCCAATCAGTCATCAAAAGAACTTAGAGATAAAACGTAGGGTAAAACAGCTAATAATGGGTTGAACGAGCCACTTTATTTAGATTGTCTCCGTCTCGTGTCGCGTCGTCCCTACATGAAATTACCGGATGAATTAGGGTTGTGACATCTTGTAATTATTTATAGGAAGTATAATCACCAAATGTGTCATGACATATGTTTGTTTTATGAATTTACTGGTAAGCCGTAAGTCCTAGAAAACTGATATTAAAACGATATCTTCCCTTCGAGGTCGATACATGTTAAGGAATACCAGACACAAAACTGGTTCGATATATAAAGTTGCATAATTCGATAACAGAAAAACCACCACAATAAAAGTTCAATTTCGGTATTATTATATTAATACGTGAAACAAAAACTTTTTACCCCTTTTTACTAAAATTGCGCGGACGTAGGAGTGTGAAATTTCGCACATTTATGGTTTATATAGAGGAGAAGTGCAAAATGCTAATATTTATTTTTAATTATGCATAAAAAATACATTCATTATTAATTAATTATGTGGGCGTTGGCGACTACTAGTATACATAAAGCCATGAAACTTTTTCAATGGTAAATGATTATTGCATCACAAAGTCAATATCTCCTTGTTTACGATTCAAAGGAATCATCGTAATTTATTCATGCAGTGTCGCGTGGAGGAAGCACCCGTCACGATCACCAGACGGAATTAAATATCAATGTAGGTATTTGTGGCTTCAACAATAAGAATGCATGGGTAGTATGGACTTTCAGTTTTCAGTATTTTCACTGGGGATTTGTTCATGTTCGGTAACCTCAGTGCTAATCTAATCAAGGCTTGACCCTTGGTCGTGACCTTGGTTAATAACCAACCTTTTGAGTACTTACTCATTCAGAATATTTGAAGCGGGTTCTGCTTCAAATGGGAGATACGACACGAGCTCTACGCGTCAGCATGTCTTGATAGTGATCTGTCTGAATCAGTTGAACTAATCACACTTAGATCATTTACTTATTAACTATCTGTTGCACGCGACTTCGTCCGCACTTCGTAAAAAATATTTTTTTTTTTCATAAAAGTATCGATGTTACTTCTAATACCTCCAAGAATATGTGTACAAAGTTTCATGATGATCGGTTAATTAGTTTTCGCGTGAAAGCATAACAAACAAACTTACATTCACATTTATAATATTATATAGTATAGTATGATAAGCTCAAGTGTTCAAATAATAATACTACTTAAAGGATATTTTTTTACACTTCTACGAGTATACAGATTTTAATATTTTCTATAGTAAGAATACTATAGCATTCATTTTTCTTACACCTACACAGATTTCAATATTTTCACCTGCTATCTATTCACGCAGCGCGCTTTCTCAGAATGTGTCCCGTGATTAGGATGGACGTGACGGCCCCAACGGTTTCCTTGGCATAATGTTTCAATGAGTCACATTTTACGAGCTTTGGAATCACTGAACGCCAGTTGCATCGGGAATTGAATTGTTTTAGAATAACAAGTGCATAAAATTCTACCACAGATCCTTTTTTACTTTGCTTTTTGAGGATGTCTAAGAGAGGTAATTACGGGCAGTATATTTTATATAATATTTCGTAGTAATCGTGTAATCGATTTATTAACCATTGATTTATTTTATAAATGCAAGTGCAAAAGATTTTAAATCTTCGCCAGCAGAAGCTACAAAGCTAAATATTGGAATCAGATAAATGTGCTACCAATCTTTAGTAATACTATGTCTGAATGTTTACTTGATGGAACGTCACATCAAAAGCATGAACTAAAAAAATCAAAGACTTCCAAATCTTTTGTTGTCTCTTTATTATGTTGAACAAAATATTGAGTGACCTCGCTTTAAAAATATCTCAGACGAAAAAGTTAAGGGGAAGCGATAAATCTTCTTAATTAGTCAATTTAGCTTTTCAGTAAAAAGTTTGATTGGTAATTCTTGGTCGAGATTAAGATTCTGAGATAAAAACGGTCTCTACGATATGAAAACTTATTGAGAACCTAAGTATAGAAGTATCTAACTACGAATAAGTACTCGTTTTAATTTCTCAAGTAATAAGAAGAAGAAAGATTCTTACCTTTTCACAGACTTTCAAACATGTGCCTGTAGCTATTGCACAGCATGCCGATATATCTGAAACAAAAATAAAATTGAGAATCGATGATTTCTTCAGCATAATAATAAAAAATATGTTTGTATATTTAAGGGCGGATAAACAAGGGCCTATGTGATGCTAGTTCTATGTACCTACTAGGCAAACCGACGTATCGGAACGATGTCATTTAAATATTCGTCGAAATCAGAAAAAATTATATCGATTGGCAAAAGTAATGTCGATCGTTCCATCGTTTAAAACGAGTCGGAAAAATTTAGCTAAGATTAAAGTTTTCAAGTGAAAACTCGGAAACCTTGAAATCGGTTTTGAAATCAAACCGATTTCAAGAGTAGGCCCCAAGAATCCTGTTTAAATTAAAGCCTCAGTCGGCATCGAAATAATGAATAGTCAACAAACAATGCCAAACTCAATCTGCATTGAAATTAAACTCTAGTACAAGTTCAGGCGTTGTTCTGACCTAGATTAGCTAATAGTACTTGCGCTAAATCCCAAGCACGGAATACCGAATAGTTTGTTCATAAGTTCAAAGCACAGCTGGGTCCATAATGCGAGCTACAATAAAGTAGTGCGACAGTTAAAGATGACGGCATTGGCTTTGATCTATTCTCCGACGGTCTAGTGAATTAATATCGTACGCTTATTGCATGAGAACTTACTTGTGCTGGTTGAAGTGAACTTTCAGAGCCACAAACTAAACAGATGAGAACTAGTTTTACCAACACATAATGAAGCAGGATGTTTTTAGACTAATGAGGTTGTTAGGGTTCTGAAGTCCACAAGGGACCCTTATAGTTTCACTATGTCTGTCTGTCTGTCCACCACTAATCAGAGTTCTAGCTCTATTAGAATTATCATGAAGAAATTTTACACGGTAATATATATTAGTGACTCCTACAAAGATATTAAATGAAAACACTCATGTAAGGTTTGGTTTTGTTATTATATGACTACTCTATCCAACAGTCTTTTCGTTACAGGTATCAAACGAATTTGACAAATATTAAGTGACGAAAGGACACCGGGGCAATTATGGAATTCCGACACTATCAAAATATTGATGATGTTAATTGTCAGACACATATGAATAGAAACCTCAGACTAAATAAATATAAAGACTCAAGACCGTACTCCTCTGTGTAAATACCCTAAACCATGCTCCTGGCTCTTAGTATAATTATGTCACGTTGCGTCGTCGTCCAGTAAGTTCGTATAAAACTCTCGCGCTTTATGTCAAATGCGTTTGGTGGCGTTTCGTGTTCAAAATAACCTAAAAATTTACGATTAATATTTTAAAACCGTGTACGTCTCGGGACGCCCGACAGAAGTGATAACTTAAACTAACCTAACTAGTTAACGCTGTAAGTTAGAGTGAGAGAGGAGGAGCCTGTCTACCGCTGCCGTATTTTAGATAGAAAGGTAAGCCAGACAGACTGGCGCCGTAACGCGTTACATAACGAAGCGGTTTACCCTCCCATAGAAGTTATTACTTCAAAAAGCTTTTATTTCCCTTTTTTTGTCACGGAATCACCAAGAAACAGGAGAAAATCATTGTTTTTTGTACGATGTTAACAAGGCGACGACGATGTGACATGAGACACAGAATACATATTAGTGCAAGTATGTATAAATGTAGTAAGAGCAAGGAGCCACGTGGGTGCGTGTATTTATATAGTGGACCACGGTTTAGAGGCTTCACTTTAGTTGTTCGCGACACTCCGACTTCATATTTATTTGGTCTAAGACAAAAACCGAGCGTACGTAATACTAATCCATCTTGTTGAAACTGCTTCCAATTACAATTAAACTAATGATTTAAATTATGCTGATTGCTAATCGAATTTGATCAAAAGTTCCATAATCGCCATGTTTAGGGAAACCTGAAACGATTTAAAAATGATTGAACTTGCGATGAAATCACAAAGAAAATAATCATGATTAGTAAGACTTTACTAGATTTTAGGTAACAGCCTGATTTGTGAGACTTAAATAAATTCAAAAAGCTCTATACATTTTTGTTGTTATTCATTTTAGATGGTGTTGAATTGGTTTGGGACTCTAGTAATTCTTATCCTTACTGACTTTGGAAGCTTTTACTATGTGCCTTTATCGTGGTCACATGTTTTCGGCCAACTTCGGCAACTTCGGCCAATTCCTTTTGGAACGAAGATCTTTAACGCGGGTTGGCGAGGGGACCCGTGAAAAAATGTAACGCGTTACATTTTTTATCAAAGTAACTATGAGTACGAAATTTTTGTACGAAATCAAAATATGTAATACAAAATTGCTTGTATGATTAACACAATTTTTTTAAAACAAATAAGTATATATAATGAAAGCTGCATGATGCAAAAATGTAAATTCGCTTTTTAAAATCACCATGAACTCCGTTGCAATGGTTGTCATTTTTAGAAAGGTACTCTAGTTAGATGCTTTTACTTTAGCCGTGAGAGAGCACTGGAGGTCTAGTGGAAGTCGCCTTCCGTTGCTAAGATCGTGGGTTCAAATCTAATCGTGCACCAATGGATTTTTCTATTATAAAACATTCTGTGCGCTATACCAGTAGGACGATTATGGAACTCTAATTACAATCAATGTTTTCAAACAAATTATTGAAATTACGATTGACATTGATTGTAATTAGAGTTCCATAATCGCCCTACAGTACTATCAAACGTGTGGAAACCACCATGTTGTAGAACCTAAAAAGTTCTAAGACATGTGCTACGTGTACGAAAGAAGGCTCTGAGGCTTCTGAGTTGCAATTTAATCCTTTCACCACACTGGTTGGAAATTACTAGTGACACGAAAAATAACACTTTAGCTGTGTGATCAGACCCTAAGACTCCTTAGAACAGTTTAAGAATTGTTATTACACCAAACCGGAAAATCGCGTCGCTCCACAAAATCATACCTACTCTACCACTTTGCTAATACTAGGATAATACCTAGTCTCAGGAGTCTTGATCGAAGTGCATTATGCAAAATGTGGTAAATCACTGTTAATAATATCCTATGTTCACCTGCAGCGAATATTACAATTTAATAGTACCGTTAAATGGTGAAACTTAAGCACTGTAGAGTAAAGAAGAAAGCAGCACAAGTAGCGATAAAACATTGGAAACCAGACAAAATTGAAATGAAAATGGAAATTGTTTTGCATACTAATACTATACGCATATCATTTTATAAATTCAAATGTGTCTATTTTTTGTTATGTTTCCTCGACTGTTGGCTGATCGGATTCTGATGAAATTTGGCGAGGAGATAGATTGTATCTTGATGAAGGATATAGGACATTTTTGAAATAAATTGACAAGTTGCAATTCATTCAAATTGTCTTGTTTAAACGCGACGGCGAAACCCTAAACCTTACACTCAAATTTATATCTTTAGATAGAGACAATAACTTTTGATAGTTGGTGAGAATCCAATAAGTAATATCAGACAATTATTTAATGTAGTTATATATAAAAAATAGTTTTATTTACAAAAATAATTACAAAAATGTACAGAATAATATATATAAAATGCATGTGAAACAGGTAAGCTATCTTGGCTTATTAAGTTAGACTGGCCTGTCAGCTCAATTGGTAGTAGCTCTGCCTTCTGCGCTGTAGTTTGAGGGTTCGATTCCATCCCAGAATAAACATTTGTGTTTGTTCCGTGTCTGGGTGTTATAAAGTATCATAAGTATGTATTTAAAAATATATTTATAAGTATTATATCAGTCACCTAGTCACCATAATACAAGCTATGTTTAGTTTGGGACTAGATGGTGTTGCGTGTGGACAATGGTCCAGCCATATTTATTTATTTATTTAGTATCTCAGGACCGTTGAAAACGATCTATAGATCTAATAATAAAGTTATATAATACCTTGTGAGTTGACGTACGCCATCGAGACAGCCGCGAGGAAAAGCTTGGTTTTTAGCCACAGCTCCACACCGCCGTCCTTCTTCATGAAGTCTTGCCCCATTGCTCATATACCATTACATCTGCTAAGTAGAACCAGGATATTAATACCTACTACACTAAAATATACTATAGACTATGCAAGACAAATAACTAGAATACATTTATAAATAAATAATGCCTTCACACAGCATCATCTGGCCTAAAGATGTAAGGCAGGTTCAAAGTTTGCGTGTAGTAGGTAATGTAGGTAGGTACTTTCTATTGATTTTCTATAAACTAATTAAATCTAAACATTTCGTCAGGTGACCAAAAATACTCATAATGGAGTGTAAAACACAGTTCTTTTATTTTTGTAGGTGAATTTTTAACCGTTTAAAACGAACGGTTTAAAATGGCAACATTTTATTTGAAATGTTTTAAATTGGTTGTTTTACATCTATAATCTGGCCCCAAAGTAAGCAGAGCTTGTGTTATAGGTACCACATGACTGATATACTTTCTTTTTTTATGTATGTACATACATACATATTATACATAGATGCACCCAGACCCAAGACAAATATTTGAGATCATCATTATAGTAACCTAATCAAGCGAGCGAAACGAGCTAAGTGAACAAAGATCCCAGTGGCAACTTGGGGGATTTGGCTTAGTATGTTTGTTGGTTCGACGATAAGTTTCGAACCGTTGATCCGATCTGCATGAAATTTGGCAGGTCGACAGACTGGAAATAAGAAATGAGCTGGTAACTACTTGAACTAATTGAATTGAAAACTTCTTTTAGCGCGGTACGCATATTTTTAGATGAGGTAAAACCATTGGATTCGCAACACCGTTACCGTCTGGGGCGAGACGCAGCCGGCTGCCACACTCGCCCCATTTGATTATGAACCTTAATTCACATTTTTTTACTCACAGCTCTTAACAAACAAATGCATTTATCCTAAAGCCAATAACGGATTTACATTTTATGTATATCACCTATAATTAGAAGACAGTCACTAACCAAACATGTTATTAGTTAATAGAAAATACCTATTAATAATTATACATTATAATTATGTGAGTGTATGAGAGTTGTGTAAAAGTGTGTGTGTATGTGTGTGTGTATATATATGTGTGTATGTGTGTGTGTAAGTGTGTGTGTGTGTGAGAGGGAGAGAGAAATAGATTATATGGTATGCATAATATGATACTTACAAATATAACTGACACAAACTTATACATTTTCACAAAGAATTCTGAGAATTTCACGTTTGATACCTGCTTGCTACAATAGAAAATATCAATTTGTTTAAATCTTTTGTTGTAGTTTCTATGTAGTCGACTAACAAGTGAGATTTGGGCGTAATTTGTGCGTGTAGGCAAAACAGCGAACAGGTTAGTGTGTCTAGCTCTAATGGTCGGAACACAAAAGCGCAACACTTTAGACAATAACCCCGAGCAGTCGATATAGTTATTGCATACACCATGCAGAAATGACATATCAGTTAGAGTCCTAAGGTTATCGAGAGAAGTGAGGTGATGATATAAGCCTGCTGTATAGTCGCTAAAACTACTGAAACATGGAAAGTTCAAGTGTTTTATGAACTTACTTTGTATACTTTCCAGACTCTGAATGTAGGTAATATAGTGAGGGTTCCAAATACAGCTGCAATACTCTACAACGCTTCTAACACAGGAATAATACAAGAGTGTTATCATAGGAATAATATCAATACAACACATTTTTACAGTCTACTTTTGTATGGAGAAGTTTACTGAGTTAGGTTCTTTGATATAGACGCAGCCGGCTGCCGCGCTCGCCCCATTTGATTATAAACCTTAATTCACATGTTTACAGTCTACTTTTATATGGAGAAGTTTACTGAGTTAGGTTCTTTGATATATTATCTATATTCTGAACAAAAAATATTGCATCATCTGTGTTCGTTCAGTATTTGATTGGCAGTCGCCATAATTACTGATTTTGAAGTGATTTATTACTAAACTCTAACGCGCCAAAATAAGTTTTCACTTCTGTCGGCACTCCCTGAGTGCAACCCGATTTTTTTTTATTTATCCAAAATAAAAAAAAATCGGGTTAGGTTTTTAAGATCTGATGATCAGGTTACCTTAATACAACACTGTCGTTCTTGACAGGTATGCTAAGTTTCAGTTCAATCAAACCAATTTTATTTTAAACAAAAATAAAAATCGTTTAGATATGTAAAAACAACTAACGAACGAACTAGGAATGTAATGAACACTGTAAGCTGATCTCTGAGTCTCTGAGCTGAGTTATTACGTATTACGTAGTACGGGGCTGTTCCATGGAACTTTTTAGTGGATAGGATTAGATATAATACAACGGTGTTTAGGGTTATTTGAATTCGCTCGGGCTTAGTAAAGTAAGGTAAAGTAAAAATTTATTGCATGAAATACATGTGGTAGGTATATGGTGGTTTTCTAGTGTGCACTTGGTCAAGCTACAATGTATGCCATACAATGCCATGTTTGGCGTACAATTTATTTAATTGATACATAAAATTTAAAATGTCAGTTCACAATTCAAAATTAAAATAAAGCCAATAGCAAAACAAAAACAATTTTAAGGTCAGAAAATAATAATAATAATAATTATAAGTAATATTAACACATTTCCAGTATTTTTTTATCATTAAGGAAGTCATCTACTGAATAATAACATTTTGTTTCTAAAATGGTTTTTAACTTTTTCTGAAACAATGTACGCGGTAGTTCTCTTAATATTTTAGGAATGTTATTGTATATTGTAGAAGCCATGCAGAAGATGCTGTCGCGCATTAGCGTAGTTTTGTTTTTTTTGGATTTTCACCTGGTCTCGTCTATTACGTTTCACAATATCAGAAGGTCGAGAAAATCGTTCAGGGTTGTTTTTAACAAACATGGCTGTCTCAAAAATGTATAGGGAGGGAACTGTTAAAATTTTATACGTCATAAAGTAGGGCTTACATGAATCCGTTACTTTACGGCGAAACATGGCTCCAATGCAGCGTTTTTGATGTTTAAAAATGTTATCTACGTCTGTTGAATTGCCCCAAAATATTTACTTAAGTAAAGCTCTCAATTATTAATACTTTGTTCCCTTATCCTATAATAACTTAATTAGTTAGCAAACCGCTTAATGCTCTGTCCTTGACACCTGATTTGAATAAAATATTAGCTAATGTGTGTTTGTAAGATAGACCCTTTAATTCTTATGAAGGTAATACCTACTTAGGTGCTAACTTATCGAACGACGTAACGGTACGATACGTCCACCGCGAGACCCGGGAGAGAATATTTATTTAATTATTTAATTATTTTTACAATGTAAAACACTTTTTGATAATTATTTGCCTTTAATGTAATTTAATGTTATGATTGTAATTTTTTTATTATTACATTATTGCCCGGCTGAGACACAGAAGGATGCGGGTTCGATTCCCGCCGCAAAAAAAACAGTTAGTATATAATTAGTATATCAGTCATGTGCTACTCAAGCTCTGCTTACTTTGGGGCCAGATGATGCTGTGTTAAACGTGTTAAACAGTTCAAAAATTTAAATTTTTGAACTGTTTGATAATAGACATGTAACTTTCAAGTCATATCAATAAAAAATCTAAATGTGAATCTCAGTTCGGGTCGAACTGCTAGTGAATATTCGTTTTGTATTAACAATATCAAAGACGACGTAGGTCATTAATTATGATTACCTACTCATGGCAATGTTGTATTAATTAAAGGACGCTCGTTTACAGATGCGGGTCCCACCGACACCGACCGAACAACGTGTTGAGAAATTAATTCTATGCTTGAATATTGAAATGGCGTCATTTTCTGCTCGTTTTTTTAGGATGTTTTATGAGTTTATTATACTCTCTTACGGCCTTACTTATGAACGCTTCTCGCATTAACTTTAACAATGCTTAACATTCGACCTGTCACTATAAGAATAGATAAAAGCTAATATATTCATATAGTGGTGGCAATTCAGTTGGTTCATTTCTAAAATTAGGAATTGTCTAAAATATATTTAGTTAGTCACAGCATTTGTAAAACCTTTTCGGTTGGTACCATCTAACTAAATTAGGAATGCTTAATTAAGTTAGATAAAATTCAATTAGGATAAGTTGGTAGCAGCAGAATACCAAAGGTTAATTTGACAGTTCTAAACCTAATTTTAGTTAAAATTAGTTAGGTTGGTGACAACAGAATCGAGGCCAGTGACAGGTTAATTCTTACGCAGTGTTAAAGTTTAAACCGAACGGCTTTTGTTCATAAGTATGACCTTAAGAGAGAGATAGAAGCTAAGGGACGTTTCTATGTAACAGGGTAAATAGTTAAACAAAACGCTGTAATGGATATAATGGCATTAATTTAATTGTTTTTCGGATTAAACTAGGTACCTATTGGTCTGGCAAGACCACCAAAATTGAGACGAATCCTACCAGGAGACAGGTTTTCAGGACATGTGTATTGGTTGAGGCTTGTTGTAGATTTGTTGATGACCTCTGTGGAGTAGTGGGCCAAGGCCCGGCTGAGACGCAAAAGGTTGCGGGTACAATTCCCGCCGCGAGAGATTTATGTTTGTATGATCTGCAAGTATTTGTCGCAGGTCATTGTGTTTCTATGTATAATTTGTATGTATTAAAAAAAATACATAAGTAGTATATCAATCATGTGTATCTATAACATAAGCTGTGCTTACTTTGGGGCCAGATGATGCTGTGAAGAGGATGTCCAGTATTATTTATTTATTTATTCATTTATAAGCATAGAAATATTTATTTTATTTGAGAATAAATGTGTTCTTAGCAGCAAACATCATGGTCTTTAGACAAAGTCAAATCTCTACCGGTCTAGTATGCCGAACATAAAAGTTAGAAGTACAAGTTGGACGATTCATTGGCACTCGTTGGCGAAACTTTTCAAACAAATCACACGAGAGGAAAATAAAATAAAAACGTTTTATTCCACTTCGTGTAAGCCAACTTTATGAACTTTGAAGTTTCAGCTGTACACTGAAAACTAATCTACAATATTAGTTAGTACTTTTAAATTATGAGTACTTAGCTAATAGCTATAAAAACATCTCCCTACTGAACTATACCTACTGAAAATTCCACTCCAAATTAACTACCTACCTACCTGCACGATCGTAGCATCGTAGCACCTGAGACCGTCATAAAACATGCTACGCTACGCCACGTAGCAAGCCCTACGCATGCAAATTCTAACATGTACATTATTTATTTGAATTTACATAAATTGTATTCATGATTGGTGAATTTTGTAGAAATTATGTTTCACTTATTGAATTTTTATTTGGTCCATTAATATTCTAGGTATTTTCTCAATTTCTGTATGTTATTGTGAAATGTTACACATATAAATGAGGTACTTAAGTGTTATTAGATAATTAGTTTAATTTACAAAATCAATGTTGGAACAACTGTTGTGAGTAAGCTTCAAGCAGTAAGTTTCAAACAAGAGTCACTGACGACTTAGGTGAATTAATAGTAAATAAGTAAATAAATATTAATTATTGCTGAACAATGCAAATAACATCACCTAGCTCTAAAATAAGCATACCTTGTATTATGGTGACCAGATGACTGTTAAATACTTAATATACTTTCAAATAATTTATTTAAGTATACGTAAGATACTTTATAACACCCGGACACAGAACAAACACCTATGTTCATAACACAAATGTTTGTCCTGGGAGGGAATCGAATCCTCAATCTACAGCGCAGAAAGAAGAGCTACTACCAATGACATCGTCTGTAACGCAGTGGGCTAAGGTCAGGCTGAGACGCAGAAGGTTGCGGGTCCGATTCCCGCCACGGGACAAATGTTTGACGATCTGCAAGTATTTGTCTCGGGTCTGGGTGTTTTTATGTATAATATGTATTTACAAAAAAATATAACACAAACTCAGCTTTCTTTGGGGCCAGGTGATGCTTTGTGAAATGTCTGGGATTATTTATTTATTTATTATTTACTACCGACAGAGCTGAGAGTGTCCATATCAGGTCGATAAAGTACTTATTTATTTTGTCTTATACATATGTTCAATACCTGCCTATTAGGTATTTGTATCTGCCTATTTTCGGTACCATCTCGTATAATCACTTCAAAGTGAACTCCGGACATACCTTATCTACATTTTGTATGTTTAACCTAATATTTCCTCTTCATCTTATGAAACAAACACTCTTACTGCCATTCAGAGAAGATGTATTTTAAAGCTCAATTATTCCAGAACTAATCTATCAAAAAATTTTAAGTGTTACTTAATATTATTACAAAACCCTTTACAAAATAATTATGATTATTTACTTACCTACTAACGAGTATCTTTTTCAAACAGCACTTCATTTTTTTAATTCACTACACTTGTAGTAGATACCAAAGCTTTGGCCTTTTTTTCACGACACAAAACACATTTCGCGGGCTTTTTTACGTTACTTTCTGAACAACTCGTATACAACCTTACTCGCGCCAAATTGACGCGTTACTAAATAGACCGGCATAAATTCATTCAACTCCAGCCGCTGCGGCGACCGTCTCTATCGCTCTTCGTGTAACATGGGTCTGCCATCTCTCTCGCACGCTTCCGCTTGATGAACCCTATTGAGCTCGTTAGTTATTAATTAATTCTGCATGAAAATTACTTTTACTTTAAACGGTGCACAGATGGGACGAAGACCAACAGACCAAGCGTTACTTCTGGAAATTTCGATAAGATGACAACTTTTTGTTCATAACTTTACTGAAAATTTTAATTTAACTGATTATCTACAACTATCATAAGATTCAGTGGTGATCTGTTGGTCTAGTGATAGCGCTCCGTTTTCCGATCCTAAAGGCGTGAGTTCGAATCCAGTCGTGCACCAATAGATTTGTTGCACGAAAAACGTATATGCGATATACCATTATTTTAAAACTATAGAGAAAAACATTGTGAGGAAACCGCCATGTCGTAAAACCTAAAAAGTTTGAAAATATGTGGTAACGCACGATAGGAGCCTCTGTGTGGCTCAATTTCAATCCAGAACTAGTGAAAAGATATGAAAATGGAAGGGTTGACTATCTCTGGTGACAGTGACAAGGAGTTATTATGTAGTTGTGTACCTAATATGTGTTTTGACTATGCGTACTGCTAATTATACACCATCAACACAGCGTCAACACAGGACACCACAGCGTGCGTTAATAACAAAAAAACCTCATTAAAACAAATTGTAGGCACATAAAAACAAAACTAGAACAAATCTAAAGAGTAAAAAGAATACGTCAATTAAACATCAATGAAAAATGAAACTACAGAATTAACTAAGTATTCACCAATTTGAACCAAGTACCTAATTACTGAAAAGTTTATACCAACACAAAACAAAACAACAAAATGAAATAACAAAAACAGAACAAAGCCATCACGTCGGTAAAAATTAGAACAATAAGCTTATTTTTAATATAGTACAAAGGTATTCGATGTAATTCGAATAGTCTTAGACTATGTCAATAAAAAGTATATCTTTATCCAATAATAATAATGGAGCATTATTGCAGCAGAGTCTTGATTTATAAATCCATCCACGAGCTTTTATCTCACGTATACAAGTGAATATATAAACGGAGCTGTAAAGTCTCCTTAATAGTTAAAAAGACCTGAATAGGAAAAAGACTAGCCTTAATTTTTGAAGATATTTTGACCTGCATTCACAGATTTTAAGCAGAATGAGCAGTCAGCAAGAAAATGGGCAGCAAATATCTATTACCTCTCCTACTACAATATTTTCCTATTTGCCTCTGCAGACAGTAGAGGCAAATAGGAAAATATTGTAGCCTACTGCGTCTCAGTAACAGACATCAAACTAGCTTGAAGACGAGGCATAGGCTTAATTTATCCACAAAGCTACCTCAGATTATTGGCTCAAGACTGTTTAATAAACTCCCGGTAGGTATAAGACTGACGACTGATGAGAATTCCTTTTTAAACAAAGTTAAACAGCTTCTGCTTTATATAACCATATACAACGTTAGTGAATTTTTAGGAAATGAGATTTATAGATCATTTAAATAATGTAGAATTTTGCAATATGTATTCCCGTCCATTTCCTCAGCCGCTACATGCCAATTTGCCAGTTATTTATTTGGAATATTTATTAGACCTATTATAAAAATACATATTATGAAATCATTCCTTAGTATTACTTAATTATTATTGTCGATTTTGCTTCTTTACAGCGTTAATTTATAAGTAGGTACGCCTATTTTATATTGTAAGTATGTTGTTTACTTCTTTGATATGATTATTTTAGAAATGTAAATAACCAATCTATAACGCCCCTTTACAGCGAACATGCTAATAAGAAGTTTAATATAAGTAACACATTTACTTACTAAATGATGTACCTTACCTTATAAAAAAAAACTGACGAGAAACTGATTACGATTGATTGTGTGAACCATGTGTTACAGCTATTCATGTGTTTTCTTTTTCAATAAACAATTTAATCTCATTTTCATTTCTTTTCATTTCATTTCATTTCATTTCATTTCATTTCATTGCATTTCATTTCATTTCATTTCATTTCATTTCATTTTCATTTCATTTCAAAAACCCACTATGTAGAGCTGTAAGTAACTAGAGCCGAGCACTAGAACACATTCGTCTTGATTATAAGCACCTGAAAAAAGTCGTGGAACAAAGCCCGATCCCTTTTCCAAAGTTTCGTAGAAGTAAAACTCCCTGGCAGCCGTAACAGCGTAACTAAGTAAAATTTATTATTTTTTGACTGCCCTCTACTCCCGTAACACCTAGGTTAAAATCTGTGATCTCAGAGAAATAATACACCATAGATCGCGAATTGTTTCTTCAGCTCAACAGCTGTATGAACGGCAATGATAGAACATCTGCAAAGAGAAGCTATTATTAATTACCATTAGTCTATCTTGCTTACTATTCAGGTTCTTTTTATTCTTTCAGGTTGTAGGTAATCCAATAAGTTGAATTTTTCGTCTCCACGAACTTTAACGCGCTACATTTTTCTTCATTTGGAACTCCTTGCAATTTGAATTGGAGATAAAAGCTTCGATTCAATTTCATTGAATGGCTTTATCTTGCAAGCGCTAAATGTATATTCATTTTAAATTTCCGGAGCCGATTGTAAAGGGGATTATTACTTAGGTAATAAGTTCATTTGCATTGTGAAAGTATTTTTTGCTGACAATGGTTTTATCCGCCCACTAGTTAATAGCATGGTTAGATACCTCTTCATTTCTAATCAAATGAAATTTAGTAATTTATTGCGTAATATGGATTTATAACAGATCTTTTGTGATACATTTTTAAGCAGCGATTGTCAGCGTGGTCTGTATGCAATATTCATTGAAATTTAGTAGGTAGGCACAAACATTTATTAAATTAAAATTATCTAAGTCATACTCGTAGTTGTCAATGTTCTAAAATAATAAACTTTGATAAACATTTTTTAATCATTGAAAAAAATTATTAAAAATAGTGTATTTTCTGTATCAACACAAAACAAACTATAACTAAATAAGCTATAGTTATCCAGTTAAATTTATAGGTTTTACTGATCTCCACACTAGGCACGTCTGTATCGTGGAGTATCATGGGGAGAATAATAAGATTTTTCAAATAGGTGATCATTTCTTTAGACTTACTTTAAACACTACTGGGCTTATTGTATCTAATAAAAATGAAGGTAGACACGAATAGCCATAAATATCACGCTTTTGTTGAATAACGCATTTTTATTTGAGGGTAGCTTGAGTTTCTTTCTATACTGACTAGATCCAAATCTCTATTACCATGAATACTTCAGAGAGCACACAAAGCCATAATCCTTTTCTATTACCCTGTAAATTTTAATGATGTCAGAACTTTGAATATGCAGCATCAACGCAAACATTATAAAAGCAAACCTCGTTAACGCTACCTGGGACAGCATGGGACACAAACACCACTTGAGATGAGTGGCGCCTGGCCTTCCTCCCCAGTCACATGGCGCCAGTTCTTTCAATTTTTGTAGAATGGCGAACGTATGAGCATTCATCTACCAACTTATTCAGTACCTCATATAATTTGTTTGCTTATTATTTAAATAATACATTAAAAAGCAATAAGGCAGCAATATCTATCATGTCGAACGAAGTGTTTCTCGGAGGTATACTACAAACTTCTTTTACACCTATATCGTCGGGTTCCATCCAACCAATGCATAGGAATTCATTTTCATGAATAAATTTATCTCTGCTCTCGCAGATAGCTGCCGTACATCTCCCGGCTCTGCTGATAGAGCTTCGGCTTCAGCATCGTATTACCTACATGCATAACAACATATAATATAACCTAAGAATCGAGAACGAGCTACTAAGGTATTAACGACAACCTTTGTGGCGCAGTGGGCCAAGGCTCGGCTGAGACGAAGAAGATCGAGGGTTCCATTCCCTCTACGGGACAAATGTTTGTATGATCTGCACTTGCAAATACTTATTTGTCTCGGGTCTGTGTTTATATGTAGGTTGCAAAAAAAAAGCATATAAGTAGTATATCAGTCATGTGGTAGATACCTATAACACAAGCTCTGCTTACTTTGGGATCAAATAATATTGTGTGAAATGACCGGCATTATTTATGTATTATTTTTCTTCCGAGTTGAAAAACAAAAAAAAAACATAATAAATGATAAATGATAGCAGACTCTGTAACTAATTATCATCTATAAACTCTCAACCGTTACTACCATTTTCAAATTGCACCAGCAGATTGAACCAAAAAAACCAAAACCAAACCAACCAAAAAAAAAAGCAATTAAGATGCGTATTTTTTACCCTTTTACAAAAACATGGGACAGTTACAAAGTGGCAAGCGCCACGTGTGACCGGCTCTCGATGTTTTATTTGATGTGTGCATTTTGTCCACCGGCCCAGAGCCAAATCAGGTTTTAATGGGCTTCCAGGGTTCCGTGTCAGCAACTAGCAACGCACAACGATCAGATTCTTATAATCTAAATCTCGTAACTGTCAACGTAGAGTGAAGTTCTTATTGTGTGGGTATACGTATACAACCTATACGTTGACAACCTCTGTGGCGCAATGGGCTAAGGTCCGACTGAGACGCAGAAGGTTGCGGGTTCGATTCCCGCCGCGGGACAAATGTTTGTATGATCTGCAAGTATTTGTCTCTGTCTGGGTCTGGGTATTTCCTATGTATAATATGGATGTATTTACAAAAAAAACAAGTATAATAACAACAACAAATAATAAATAACAAGTATATAATTAATACAAAAGTATATAAGTAGTATATATCAATCATGTGGTACCCATAACACAAGCTCTGCTTACTTTGGGGTCAGATGATGTTGTGTGAAACGTCCGGGATTATTTATTTATTTATTTATTTATTAGTATTATTATACAGCAATACTGAAGAGAAATTATTTTGACGCGTATTTAAAAGCTTGGTTGCTTCTTGCTTTTATTTTAATTTCTACTTTTAACTCCTACCATTTCCTACGAAGTAACGTCGCGTCCGGCATTTACGTTTCCTCTAGCGGCTAGCCCAATCTATCAAATTACCACAAGGTTTCCTTTTAGTTATTTTTATGCAAAAACATACAGCAAACAAAGCTGTGGTGTGACATTGACGGATGGCCCGCTCCGGCTAAATGGATCGAACGAAGTCGCGGTCAATTGCATATCTCGCTCGCTCCTGATGTAATTACTCACGGAAATAGCAATCGGAGATCTAAAGTAGCCACATGAAGAACTTTGGTAGTTCGTATGTTTATTCAGGACTCAGATTGATAGTTTTGTGGTTTTTCGATTGGGCTTGCACGAGGAATAGATTTGCGTCCTCAATAAAAGTAAATCTACATGATCCCAACCAGATTCCAAGTGGATAAGTCCGTTCTAATGTCCAGAACCGAAAAGGACTCGCTTCTCAGCTCATTTGGTAATAGCTTTGCCTTGGCCTTTTACGCCTTTTTAGCAGTCTTTTTGGTTGAGGGTTCGATTCTTTCTCAGGAGAAACATTTGTGTGTTGAACATTGATGTTTGTTCCGTATTAAAGTATCAAAATATGTAGTTAAAAATTTATAAGTATTCTATTAGTCATCTTGTCACCATAAGAGTGAACAAGTCGATTATCTTTCCATACAAACGTCGAAGGGTGATCACACCACCGTCTGATGATGAACAACCATAACTAAAAGTGTTATACATTTGTCTTGTCATAATCTATGCTTGTATCAATACAGAATTGTAAAAATAATATGGGTTTGAAAGATACAAGACTCAAAAAAAAAACGTTTTTCATCACTGATTTTTGCGCTTTTAGCGCTTTACTTTAGGTGTGAATAAATAACAAACGGAGTACGCAAACTAAAAAAATATTCCGATACAAGCATAGATTATTTATTCAAGAGCTCAAACAACTTTTTTTAATAAATACATTCAGTAGATTTTTCATGAGAACCCTTGAGCCAAAGGTCTATTCATTATTTTAACGCAATCTTTTTATTTAGAAATAATATAAAATATCTCGTTACTGCTCATCTCTATCCTTGGGCACGTCTATCCTTTTCTCACACTAAGCTAGGTGAAATAGCATGCATTTTAGCTGCGCCCACTAGCGAGTTTGTGCCGCTGACTCGTGTATCCATAATACAAGCTATCTTAGTTTGGGGCTAAATGGTGTGATGATGTCGTCCAACAATATTATTTGTAATGTCTAATCTTGATCAGTGATGTTAGATGCCATCATGGCCATGTAGATCAGAAGCAAAACGAGTAGGACTACATCTGACCATTAAAAATGAGCTACCGTTTCTACGCATTAGGCCTTCACAAAAACGAGTGGGAGAGGTTGAAAAAGCAGGGTGGCCCGCTGGTACCGAAGACATCAGCTGTCGGTTCAAGAGAGGAGTATTTTGATGCTTTAAACGAACAGTCCAAGAAGTGGATCGACCTTTGGCCGGACTCCTCAGAAGTATGCTATTGAATATAATCATCGTTATACAGAATCATAAGACTGTCTCTACTCCTTGCTATATGACATTCTATGGTAGGTTAGGTATATCTGGAGTAGTAGCGATAGGATCATATTTTCAATTATATTCAGGGCGTTAGAGAAAAATTAAAAAATCAAAGAAGGAAACAGCGGAAAGAAGACATAGCATTGGTTGATGCATTCAGGAAATCAAGGAATTATGAAGATACGCAAGCAGCGGTGAGGCAAGCCAAGCAGTTGATATTTGACGAAAGCTGTTACGGAAGGCAGCTTATAAGGTAACTAGATTTCGTATACTTCATTTATCGTAACCCTCGCAGACAGATGTTCTAAGTTTGACGTGTGTATCTGTGTTTGTGTGTGTCTGTGGCATCGTAGCCCCCAAAAAGATGAACCGATTTTGATTTCGTTTTTTTGTTTTTTGTAAAAGGTAACTTGATCGATACTGTTCTGTCTGAGCTATAGGTATTTAAGAAAATATGTTCAGTCCATTTGAAGTTCATCAGCTCTTTCTAGTTGATGAAGGGATCTGTCGGGCGTCTATAGAATGTTGATACTATCAAAACAATGATAGCTTTCAGTTACGGAAGGTTGATGTTGATTGCCAGAAATGCTGTCATATGAATTGAATAGAAACCTCAGACCTATAAAGACGGAGCAAAGTGAAACCACTATCCGTGCTCTTGTGTAAAATACCCGCACATACGCAGACTCATGCACCCAAATCATACTTTTCGCGCTTAGTACATGTCACGTCGTAGTCGAGTAAACATCGTACAAAACCCTCCAGTTTTAAGTAAATTGCGTTCTATGATATTTCGAGATAATAACCGATTCGATGATAATATTAACCTTAAAACTTATGATTTATATAAAAAAGAAGCGTTATTTTATGTGAAAAGTTATTCCCTGAAACTTTTTATGTCACGGAATCACCACGAAACAGGAAGAAAGCATGTTGTTTTTTGCACGATGTTTACTAAACGACGACATGCCCTGTTGTACAGAATACTTAGTACAAGTACAAGTGTGTATGCATGTACTAAGAGCAAGGAGCATGGTTTGGGTGTATAAATGTGCGTGTATTTACATAAAAGGTCATCGTTTTGAGTCTTCACTTTGTTTGTTCGCGGCACTCCATCTTTATATTTATTTGGTCTGAGATAGAAACCAAACTTACGTAATACTAATCCATCTTGCCATCCATCCATACTACTCCATTTACTCCATAATCGAAATTCCATAATTTAGAAGGTCTAATCGATTGGAAATTTAGTTACCTGTTACCTACTTCAATAATATTACAGGAACATGGTAGTTTTGACCTTAAGCTGGAGCATCACCTGGAATATGCAGGATACCCAACTCCTCCCCAAGTTACAGCGAGGGTATCATGTTTGGGCTTATTGGAATGGTCTCAATATTATAGATAGATAATATTTGTGTAGAGGGGTTTTTTTAATTTTCAATTTATATTTGTTGAAAAACTAAAGTGCATAGCCAAAGAGGTATTATATATTTACATACTATCACTTGACCGCGAGTTTGCACGCGTCGTACCTACATAAAAAGTAGCCTATGTTCATCTCTATACCAATTTCTTAAAGATCCGTTTAGCCGTGAAAACACAAACAAACAGACAGACAGACACGAGATAAGTTCCAGTTTATAATATTAGTATGGGTTATATTTTACAGTGCCGTAACTGAATCAAACATATTAGCAGAAAGAGAAGTCCAGATCCAATTCCAGAAAGAAATAAAACAGAAAGAAGCTGATCTAGAGAAAAACAAAACATATGACGATTCTCCTTTTGTTTCTCGTATGGATAATGACAATATGAAAGCTAGGAGAAAACTGGAAGCATTAGAATGTGTAAAATTTAACCAAGAAATGTAAGACTTCTAATAGTTTCACTATTTCATTCGAACCAGTGTGGTGAAAGGATTAAAGTGCCCTCACGAACTTTTTAGGTTCTACGACATAAGAATTTTGTCTAATAAAATATACCACTCGAACCTTCAGCGCTGAAGGCAGAGAGGAAGGCTAGAAGGCAAATACCAACTGAGCTGTCAAGCCAGTCGTCTCTACTAAATAGAGTAGTAATTGCAATGAACCGAACTAGGTAGCTATTGACTCTAAAATAACGATACAAAACATACTTCTAGTGAACTGCTGAAAAAAGAACAAGCAGCCAAATTGAAAGCTGAAAAAAACATGTGTGAAAGTGTGGACGAAGAAATGGTAAAACAAGTTTTAGAAGCTAAATCAAAGAATAAGGTAAAATAACGATATAGCGATGTTCTAATGACGGGGATAGCTAGAAAATGATATTACAAGAACTAGGGATTTTTGTTTGCAGGCACAAAAAAAACTATGCGAAAAGAAAGGAGTCGAAGAATACGAGGCAATAAGACATGAGATTGAGAAACATCGTAAAATATCCGAAGATCACAATAATGCTCTGGTAGAAGCTCACAAAAAAGATCAAGACAGAATGAGGTGTAAAATAGACGCCGTTCTCAAGAATGTAAGTACGTTCTAAAGGATCGAAATGAATTAATTAAACACCTTATATAGTAGTCATCTAATTAATGGATAATATTCGTAGATTATTGAAGAGAGTCGACATGGTGAGAGAGCTGTAAAGTTTTACAAAGTTATTGAAGAACTTCAAAAGGCTGAAAATAAACGATACGAGAATTTCGTTGAGAAAGGAATAGAAATGTTCGAAAAAAGGTCAGCTAATCATGATAATAGATAATATTTTGAGAATGTGATATAATCAACAGTTAATTTCAGAAAAGCAATGAACGAAGCAACAGAAATCGAAAATGAAAACAAGAGACGTGCAGAACAACGCAAGATTTCAGCAGAAAACAAAAATGCAGGAGCAAACGACAAACTGCAAAATATAACAATCAGCAATAAATGCGCGTGTAAAGATTGCACGTTACTATTGAAACCTGATGCAGAAAAACAGCTTTCAGATCAAAAAAATAAGGCTGTAGCCAAACCTGATACTAAAATAAACGTGCAGGATAATTCTGAAAAGTATACAGAAGACGATTCTAAAGAAGGTATGTATGTATACTTCGGGAATAAATTAAAAATAATAAGCGATACCCTTAACTTCTCTAAGAATGTATGTATGCAGTACTCTAAGTAATATCTGTATAATTATTGTTTTTGAAGTGATAACTTCTTATGGGAGGGTAAACCGCTTCGTTACGTAACGCGTTACGGCGCCTGTCTGTCTTCCCGTTCTCTCACGCATACGGCAGCGGTAGGCAGGCTCCTCCTCTCTCACTCCAACCCACAGCGCTAGTTAGATTAGTTTAAGTTATTATAACTTCTGTCGGGCGTCCCGAGACGCACACGTTTTTTTTAACTCAAAATTAATGAAAATGTAACTAATTATGATCAAAACTCCTCCAATTCCACTCAAAAACTTACTTTCATGGGATAGGATGTCCTCTTCAACTCAATTGTTACACTGGTCTCCAACATTTTTATTCACACCTTATCACAACATTTTGAAGCACATTATAATTTTGTTTTAGTACAAATGGCAAGTGAAGCTGCCTGTCTAGCATCTATACTAACACCTGAGTATATTTACGAAAAACTTCGTTTCTTATGAAATAAGTACAGTCAGAGACCTACGACAAAATTTCTGCACTATGCAAACACACAACCGTGGTCTTTCACGGAAGTTTCGCTACCAGGCTACCAAGTGCTTGTACAATATACCTCCACCCAAAGAGTATAATAATAATACGGGAGCCTCCACCTCTTCGGCTGTTGAAATCCAAGTTCACATTTAAAAACGTTATAAAGCATTTCTAGTGGATGAACCAAGAACTGAGTTGTCTGATGTAAACAGCTATGGTGCCTTTCAGCTAGTAGTATATCTTTATTTTTATTTTTCATTATTAATATTAACTTTCTTTTAATGGTGTGTTATAATCATGCGTTCAAATATAAACAAATCAATTTCGTTTAGCACAGCTTTTATTATTTAAATAATTTATTATGCTACATTTTATTATCTACCGTATTAAAGTTCTTGAAATGTTTTAATTCATTCTTGATAGGTGTATTGTATTGCTGTAGTATACAGTATTTTTATTTTACTTTGTTAATCTATCAAAAATATCATATTATTGTACTTCTATTCTTACTCATTATTTTAAGGTCTAAACAACACTCCACAAAAATATCTCACAGGGTCTTTAGGCTGAAGGTTTCAACAGAATACCAGCGCCTAGCTACCTCCAAGTGACGACGCATATTATGCTGAGTCGAGACCTTTTGTTACTGTGGCACACAGACATACCTACTCTCTGTAATCTCCTTTTTTATTTATTCTGATATACATTTTTCTGTTTGTACTCATTGTGTGTGCTTGAGTAATAAATAAATGAGTGTCTATGTCTATATCTATATTGTATATTCGGATGTAACTCTGTCACCTTTGCTAGCTTTTCACGGCAGATAGATTATATCTTGCGGAAGGACATAGGCTACTTAAGTAGGTCACCTACATATTACGAAGCCACGAGCAGCAGCTAGTTACGTTCAAAAATAGGGTAGCGGGTAATCTTCCAGTTTACGATTTATTGTAGCGTAGCTAAGGTAGGTATATATACAATGCTTTGCCTTAGTACTAGTTCTTAGTACCTGCCATTTGCAGATAAACTGTCTTTCCTAAAACCACGTAACAAGCTGGTGCAAGATCTGAAGCAACGCGAGAAGGAACCCTCTGGGTACACTGGTACCGAGGATGCCGACAAGTACTTCGCGCAACAAGCTAGCGACGCTTTGCAAAGGTCACAACATAAGTGCTTTGCGCGCAAAGTCGTTGATGTAAGTATTATTTAAAACAAGAAAAACAGGAAGGTTCAATACATATTGATACGGGAAACATGAACGCGATCGGCAACGAGCGAACCGCGCGCGGATCAAACTCACCCTGATGAAGATTCTCTAGCTAGATGAATCGAAACAGTGTCAGTGCCTCCTTCGGCAAAATAATACGTGAGTAAAACCCATGTTTTACTCACGTATTATTCCTTTGTTCGGTGTAGGATAGATTCGTGATTCGGCAGATTCGCTACTCGACAGCTACATTTTTATAACGAGAACCTCTTAGTCATGTATGGTCTCCTGGCACTTTTTCGTAATAATTAATATTGTGAAATTCATCTTTTAGGTCTTTCGATAATGATATACTTAGTGGCACTTGTTAATTTTCCACGTCTGCCTAACCAGGAGTACCAGGAGACCATACGTGATTAAAAGGTTCTCGTTATAATTTTTATAACTAGAACCTCTTAGTCATAGTAGCTGTCGAGTAACGAATCTGCCGAATCACGAATCTGTCCTCTAGTCACTTAGTTTTTAAAGAATTACTAAGGGGGGTATTCAAACATTATATTTGGACATTAGTGTTGTTGGAATACAAACCAATGACATACACCATTGTTTTTTTTAATTCTAGGATGTACCGGTTTTCTCACGATATTTTCTTTTACCGTATGAAAACATTGACACATACATTCGATTTTTACCTTCTTCTTCTTATCGTATGGTGAAAGAATTAAAGTACTCCACAAAAGTTCCTTTCGTGCATTTGGCACATTTGGTTCGAACTTTTGAAGTTCTATGACATGCCGGTTACCTCACGATGTGTTCCTTCACTTTTTGAGAGTACTGGGATAGCACACACATACATTTTTGCACGACCAAATCCGAACCCACGACCACAACAACACCAGTGCTACCACTACAACACCAGTCTTCATTTAGCTTATTTACAAAAACAGTTAAGCCGTCTTTCTAATTTCAGGAATATCTGAAAGTAAACCATCTGGACGCTGCTGCTTTAGCCATTCCAAATTATTAGTTTTAGACGAATAGTGGTCAAAGAAATAAAATTCCATTTCGACAATCATTATACTACGTTTATTTACTACACAATTAATATATACAAAACTTATCCTTCCTTCAAAAAGCCTTTCTTTGCAACCCGTTGACAATCTTACTACATAATCTAAAGGTGAGGTAAATATATTGATTTAAACTTGAGACTGGAAAACGTTAGGCTTATCTATTAAATAACGAAATAAATAGCTTTTAAATCACAATGTACAGTCGAATAGAAAAGGTTCATAGAATAATACATTATATTTTGATTATGTTTTATGGTAACATTTATTCAACTGCACGGGTGCTTTCTGTAGTATTTTCTTCGTAAAAATGATTGCAGAAAGGCATACATTATAATAATTAGCCTAATAATACCTTGTTCCATCTGAGTACTACATAATCACATAATTAATTACGCCTTTTTGATATTCATAATTCAATTTATAGGCTTCTCGTAGGAGGTTGTAGTACTCAAGTGAAAAAGGCAGGAATATAAATTAGATGATTCTAATGCAGAAAGTAACCAACACGTGATTTATCAAAAGCTATTCAATATTTAGCGTATATCGTTAAAATTTGCTCTTACATAAGAAATTACTAACTTTTTTATTTTTACGCTCCTTTGCTTACTAGAGATCTTCGTTCTTTTGAAGTAATTTCGTGTTTTATGAAAAGAAGACTCTTTCTTAGCACACACACTTCTATGTGAGTTAACTATCAGTAAGCTCTACTCGGCAAACCGATTATAAACGTCGTTGAAATATACATTTTGATATACACGGGCTTTACTCACGTATTATTTTGTCGATAGAGGCACCGACACTGTTAAACTCAAGCGGCAACGAGCGGACCGCGGATAAAACTCACCCTGATGAAGATTTTCTAGATGAATCGAAACAGCGTCGGTGCCTCCATCGACAAAATAATACATGAATAAAGCCCGTGTATATCAAAATTTATAGTACTCACTCACAAAAGTTTTGAAAGTGAAAAAGTCGTTGAAATATTTATCAATTTCATTCGTATTGACAGTTTCGTTTCAATGTGGTTACGACATCGATTGTCAAAAGTAATCTCAGTCGTTTCATTGTTCGAAACGATGTAACGATGTAACTAGGAGTAGATTTTGATTATTGTCCCGATATATCGTTCATCGTTTTACCGAGTAAACCTCCAGATTCGCGATCAGTAACACGACAGTATTATTATTTTTATGAGACAAACTCGTAGTATTAGAACTCCAAGAAATAACTAATATCAACATCTCTGCTCTAGTTTCATTGTTAGAGAAAGTCGCGGTTGGTTACCTGCGGTGTCCATGCTTAGTACGGCGATGTCTTCTGCTTGATGACGGCTTGCACGCACTTGGCCATTGTGGGGGAGGCGCGGCTAATAGCGTCTGTCATGAAGAAGTCTTCGAGTTTCTTTAGTTGGACGTCCAGTTTGCCGGATACAGGCTTTTGTACGCTCTGGTTAGAGAAAATAACAAGTCATAACATGTTCTTTTGTATCCTGCTAACGTTTCTGGTCTCACAGTTCAGTTGGTAGTAGCTTAGCTTCTGCGATGTAGGTGGTGGGATCGATTCCTTCACAAGACAAACATTTGTGTGATGAACATAGGTTTTTGTTCTGCGTCTGGGTGTTATACAGTATCATAAGTATGTATTTTAATATTTTACAGTATTTTATCAATAATGTAACAAGCTATGCTTAGTTTGCCGCTAGATGGTGTTGTGTTGATTGTCCAACAATATTAATTTTATTTAGTTCGGGGCTAGATGATGTTGTGTGGATTGTCCATTATTAATTTTATTTATTAAAAATGTGTGGATAAATGGGTGTTTATGTTTGTTTGTCTCAATTACAATTACAATTTAACGGTCAGACTTCGGAAGATTACAAACTACCGAACATTTATACGTGAAATTGCTAATTTTATCATTAGTACACTGTTCTGGCTGTTTATAATATACCTATTACCTAAAAATTCTCACAACCTTCCGGCGACATATAGATTTGGATGTGGAATGACATACGAGAATACTTTATATTTTCGTACCACACGGTCAAGCATCGGAAGCTAGTAGTAAGATATAGTTTACCTGAGCGAGGTCTCTGGCTTGCGCAAAGTAGTTGTTTTCCTGAACGTCTCCGTAGGCGACCATGGCGGGACTGATGTCAGCGAGACGGTCTCGTATTTCGTTCAGAGAGTCGTACGGCAGACGAGCTCCAACCACCTCCGATAAGGCACTGTCAAATCATTAATATAAAAAATTAATAGAAACTTATATACCTTTCATTTAATGGAATCTTGTCTTTATTGTCTTTAAGGGTTTATTGTGCGACATGGGCGATTTGGCTTTGTATGTTTCATTGTACAATAACTTTCAAACTGTTGATCCTATCCGCATATGGCAGATCAACAGATTGGAATTGAGAAATGAGCTTACTTATATAACCAAATTGGACGAGCGATTGAAGTGTATGTTCCAAAAGAAATGTATCGAGTGTCATGCATATGAAAGTGCTTTGTTTGTTCATTCCAAAACGGTTTTGATTTGAATTCTAGGATGTATAGTTTTTGAGATACGACGTAAAAACTAAAACATTTTAACTTGAGCTCCCAAGTTGACAGTGTTATATTAAGGCGACAGCGAGCTGATCTGATGATGGAGTCAGGAGCTTTACCATAGAACTTCTTAGTGAATAAGAGTATGTAAAATACCCGTGGGCTCAAATCTGCTCGCGTTTATGAAATGAAAACTTTAAATTATTAATACTTTTTGTCTTTTATGCAAGTACAGGTACTAACTTAACCAATGACTGATATAAACAAACATTGATACCACCAGCTTTTATTTGTTTTTATCATTGAATTAACGTTTATTTTATCTGTTACACATGCAGTCATATAAATAGAAACCAATATGTAATACCAAATTCAAATAGTCGACGGAAACAAAGCTTATCCGATTCAGTTCCAATTGCAATCTTCTTCTTCTTCTTCTTCTTTGTTTATGGCATGTGACATAATAATGTAAATTTTGCTAGTGTCAAGTGTTTATGTTTGTTTATAGTCAAATTGTTTGTTAAAGTCTTAGTCAATGGTCAATTGTCAATTCTAGACGTCAAGCGAAATGGTCGTCTAAAATTTTCTTGGGATGCCTCGTCGTTCAAATCACATTGCACCATAATACACAGTTAATTAAAGTGTTCATACTTATCCCATGTAGTCACAACTTCTTCACTAAAATTCCGCTAAGATTACTGAATAAAACATGCAATAAAATAAAAATAAAAAATAAATAAAATAAAATAAAATAAATAAGAAATATTAAATTAGCAGAGCTATGTTACTTCATGAAATGACAAACGAAGAATCCCCCAATTGCAATCAAACTGATCTTTAAAACAATGCCTTTTGTTATATCTATCAAATCCTCTATTGCGAATTGACAATGATAGCAGTTTATTGTGTCAAGAAATCCTTATTAATTATACTGTGAGTGATTCTTCGTCTGTCATTTCATGGAGTAACATAACTCTACTAATTTAATATTTGTTACCCGTTTTATTGCATGTTTTATTCAGTAATCTTGGCGGAATTTTAATGAATAAATTGTAACTACAGGACGGGTATGGATAATAGAATTATATGTGTATTGTGGTGCAATGTGATTTGAACGAAGAGGAATCCCAGGAAAATTCTAGACGCCATTCCGCGTGACGTCTAGAATTGACAATTGACCATCGACTAAGACTTATAACAAACAAACTGACTATAAACACTTAACATTGGCAGAATTGACATTAGTGACATACTAATGTCAATTCTGCCAATGTTAAGTGACAGACCATTAACAAAGAAGAAAAAGAATATACTGTGAGTTGTACTAACCGGATAATCTTCCAGTCCTCTCTAGCCATGCCCGGTGGAGAGACTGCTACTAGTGTTTGTTGGGCTCGACCTTCTGCGTTGACATATGTAGCGCTCTTCTCTGTGTAGGCAGCCCCGGGGAGGACGATATCGGCGATTGAAGCTCCCGCGTCGCCGTGGTGACCTGATACAAACATTCTATTCATATTCACACTCATAATGACAAGACTATTATTATCTTGCCCTTGGGCTTGGGCAAGACCCACATTCTGTTAAAGTTGCCTTTAACAGAATGTGGGTCTTGAGCCTTGCCAAGTCAAACCTTGAGGTAAATAAATAAATAATAAATATTGGTGGGCAATGCACACAACACTATCTGGCCCAAACTAAGTCATATGACACTAATCATTTGACAGGCCTGTCAGTCAGCTCAGTTGGTAGTAGCTCTGTCTTCTGCGCTGTAGGTTGAGGGTTTGAGGGTGTTTATTCCGTGTCTGGGTGGTAAAAATATAGAAGTATCAGTCATCCGGTCACCATAATACAAGCTATGCTTAGTTTGGGGCTAGATGGTGTTGTGTGCTTTGTCGACCAATATTTATTTATTTAATAAAAATTAATAGAAATGGCGAAATGTTTGAACAATACATTAGCGAGTGTGTGTCTATTAGACCCTTAGTAGTAAACGGATATCTATCGCGTATTAGCTTTTAATTTATTCGCGATCGTGAATGTTTAAAAAATACTATTTTATATAAAATCTGTAGTTAATTGCTTGTATCTTATATGCGGTCGCGAAGAACAGGCTCAGACATAGTTTAGAAAAAGATTCAACTCGATCGACGATTCAACGTGTCCAGGGCGTCTACTCTGCGAAACGATTTCGATATATCGAAACGATAATGTCGTTGTAATGTATGTCGAACTTAGTCGCACCGACAATTGCTTTCAAATTCAAATGAATCGTCTGTTATGGAGGATTACGATACGACATCGAGCGTCAAAAGTAATATCGCTCGTTAAATCGCCAAAATAGAGTCGAAACGATGTAACTAAGAGTAGGGTTTTGCACGAATATTGACTCGATATATCGTTTATCAATTTCAAGAGTAGGCCCCCAGACATTTTCTGGTATTCTTACCCTGGTAGATAACCACAGCGTCTGCAGGCAAGGACTCTCTGTTGACGATACCGCTATCCGCTCCCAGAAGATACACGACTTTAGGGCCGGACTCCAGCACCTTGCCGACTCCGGGCCTGTAACCCACGTCCAAAGCTGCCACTTGGGATGCGGTCCGTTGTAGCACGTTCAACACCTGATCAATTCACAGAAACTTAATTAAAATTAAATTGGATAAGTGCATGTGAAGCCTTCCTAAGTCAGTATGGATAAGAAAGACTAGAGGTAAGGTCCTAATCCAATTGAATACCATCTAGTTAGAAAAACAAAAAAATAATGATTTAGTTCATTAATCTAAAAAATGGTTGTCTGTAAAATCGGTTTACGGACTATAATTTTACGTGATAACGTCATCACAAGCCGAACGCTTAGACCAATCGTGTCTCTCTATCGCTTGTTCCGCGTTCTAGCTTGCATGCTCGGCACTGGCGTAACGTGACAATTTTTTATGCGTGCAGCCGGCCTTCATCGATTTGTAAGACGTTATCAAGTCAAAATAATTTATACATATATAATTTTATGTAATTTTAAGTCGAGCTATTTATCAAATCTAGTAAAGCTTAACTAGTCGTTATTACTATCTATGTAATTTCATCATATATCCAACTATTTTAATTACATTTCAGGTTTCCCCAAACAGTGCATTAGCCCGTAGGGGGAAGAACGCTTACCTCTACCAAAAATGCCAACATTCAATATGTATTTATCGCTGGACGCCTGGAAAATTCTTATTTTGTATCAAACAGTATACTTCCCAGATGGTCCCATTTAAGTTTTATCGAAATCGGTCGAGCTGTTTTAAAAAATGAAAAATCTAAAAATTGTATAGGTACATCGATGATATTTTTTATATACATACATGAAGTCGGTTGTCTTTTAGTTTTTAAAACGTCATTATTTCTATTTCTCATGTACCAACATTAATTGTATTGTTTCCTTTTTTTTTAGATATATATTTTTTGAGTTTTTCTTTTATTTCCTATGACACACTTCATTGTACAATGAGACCGTAGCGAGTCCCTGTGACTGTGTAGTAGGGACCTGTGAAAAGCCTGTATAGTGGGGACTATTTGACGACCTCTGTGGCGCAGTGGGCGAAAGCCTGCCTGAGGCGCAGAAGGTTGCGGGTTCGATTCCCGCCGTGGGACAAATGTTTGTATGATCTGCAACTATTTGTCTCGGGTCTGGGTGTTTCTATGTATAATATGTATGTATTTACAAAAAAAAAAAAAAAAGTATATAAGTAGTATATCAGTCATGTGGTACCCATAACACAAGCTCTGCTTACTTTGGGACCAGATGATGCTGTGTGAAATGTCCGGCATTATTTATTTATTTTATTTATACAGGCTTTTTAGTCCTAGTGTGGGGAACAGAGTCACTAAGCGGTGCTACCTATAAAAAAATTATGATGTAGTAACAAAGAACTTAAGTGTACCAGCTCTCTGTTAAGAAAAATAAATTATAAATAGAAAAATATTATAAATACTTGCAGATCATACACACATTTGTCTCGCAGCGGGATCGAACCCGCAACCTTCTGCGTAAGGGTTACGTTTTGCGTTTTGCCGTCCATTTCATCACAATTAAATTCATAGTCTGCGAGTAAGAGCACTGATTTGGGGCGGACAGACAGACAGAATCCTAAAAATAGCTGGACGTTTTACATAACATAATGTCTGTCCGTTATAAAGTATCATAAGTATGTATTTAAAAATACATAAGCATTATATCAGTCATCTGGTTTCCGCAATACAAGCTATGCTTAGTCTGGGGCTACATGGTGTTATGTGGGTCGTCCACTAATATTTATTTATCCATTTATTAGGCGTCATCTTAAATCGCTTCGTAAATCGTATGTTTCTGTAAATGAGAGCTTATTACTATAGTGGGTAACACACCTTCCAGCTCTTGTCTTCTAGTTTGTCCTGGAGCCTCAATGCTAACTCCTGGGTGTAAGCCAGCAATGCCGCTCCTTCCGCAGTCTTCAATTGATCCGCGCCGAGGATCACCACAGGCCGCTTTGCAGACTCCAGCCGTTTGAGGACTGCGTGGGAAGATGCACCTGTGGCTAGATCTTTGACGATAGACGCAGAATCCCCGACGTGCTGCAAAAGATAAATGAAGATATAGAACGCTATGACGCACGGTCTTACGTCACTTGTATTCAGATACTTGTTATTAAATCAACCTGCTCGCTTTTCTCGTCATTCATCACGCATAAGAAACGCACATCGAAACGAAATCTGCAGTTTTAAAACCCCAATTTCTGTTTTTATCCGTAGCTCACTTCTCTCACATCAATTGTCTACATGCCAAACCAAACAAAACGAACCTAGGATTAAGCAGCTCGCTTTGCTCACTCATTGTGATTTGATAAGTGTGATTTTCATAGCGTACCATATAATCGTATGTGAGATCTACGTTAGGTCCGACGAGAGCTACATCGGTTTCCTTGTGCACGAACGCTTTGCGGATTCGTGCGTTGAGTAGCGGCGCCTCGAACCGGGTGTTAGTTCCGATTAGTAGGATGAAGTCCGCATCTTCAACATCTGTTGAAAGGAAGTGAGTAAATTGAAAATTATAAAGAACACTCTGTGCACTATTTGAGCCAAAATCAATTTGGTAGGTAGGTATCAAAATCTTTGTCGTAAAACAAAACATCATGATTTTTTGTAGACCGGAAGGCGAAACTCCTTGGTCTGGAAATTGTATACAATACAAATCCCATCCTATCAAACTTTCAGATTATTTATCCTACAAATAATCTGAAAGCTTCTGAGGATGTTTCGATGTCTGTTTGTTACTCTATAACGCAATCATAGATATAGATGGGACCTGCATAAAGATTATGGAACTCTTGATACAATCAATGTCTGAATAACTGAAGCTGTTAATATCAATGTTTTGATGATTCAGAATTATATAATCGCCCGTCTAGAAGATTATACATGGGCTAGTTTTGAAATGATAACTTCTTCCGCTTCGTTAAAAATGTTGCTGACACATTTCTGTCGTTCTTTGTGAAGCTATCTAAACTTACTAGCAATCTTAGTGTTGAGTAGGTATGAGGACCTGAGGTCGGTGCCGCTGCCTTCGCTCGGGAAATACTGCTCGGTGCAAGTGTTCTCCGAGCCCAGTTTATTGGCGAGATCCTTCAGAGCGACTAGAGATTCTGCGTCCGCCAAGTCTCCCGCTACTACTAGAAGCTGAATATTAGAAGAATATTAATAAAGTCTGAATTAACTAGTACACAACTTATTTGAGAGTTTTTACTCTTCTCAGACGACGTCGGTGGCGCAGTGAGCGAAGGTCCGCCTGAAACGTAGGTTGAGAGTTCGATTCCCGCTGCGGGACTAATGTTCATATTATTTTCAAATATTTGTCTCGGGTCTGGGTGTTTCTATGTATAATATGTAGGTATGTATGTATTTACAAAAAATATATAAGTAGTATATCAGTCATGTGATTCCCACAACACAAGCTCTGCTTACTTTGGGGCTAGATAATGTTGTGTGAAATGTCCAGCATTATTTATTTATTCTTATTGCCTTTCTATAATGGCATCTGCGTTGTTGACACTTTTTAAAGTGATTATTTTGTGTATTATAGTCACAAAGCCGCAGTCGATCTTCATCTGTCTCATCTAGATATCATCGCGGAATAACCGTCTAGAAATCTTCGTTGTACAAATTACAAAGTAACACAATAGGTCAATTATGTACACTTTTAAGAAATCACAATTTTTAGATTCAAATTCTACTAAGATTATCCAATAAACCATGAAATAACAAGAGAAAACGAAACAATCTGTATGAGCTATGTTATTTACTTCTTAAAATGTCAAACGAAGAACCGAGCTGTCTACTCTGTCTCTCTGTCTAGCTGAAGGCCTCTTGTCATTGCTTAATGACTTCTATAGTCAGCAGGTCTTTATGCCGGTTGACCTTGTTTTCTTAGACACTTTGACACTTTTGCCGGTTATATAAAATAGTAACCAACCTTCTCAGGAGGGCAACTCCTCAGAGCCTTAGCAGCAGCCACTATCGCGTCCTCCCACTCGACAGGGTGGAGGTCGCCGCTGCTGTTCTTCAGCATGGGCGTCACTAAACGCTGACGTTTAAGGCCATCGCACGCAAAACGGGACTTATCTGATAACCATTCTTCGTTGATCTCCTGTGAAATAAATAATTATAAATAAATATTGAAGGACATTGCACACAACACCATTTAGCCCCAAATTAAGCAAAGCTTGTATTTTGGGATCCAGATGACTGATAGAATACTTACATATTTTCAAATACATACTTACGATATTTTATAACACTCAGAAACAGAACAAACATCTATGTTCATCATAAAAATGTTTATCCTGGGGGGAATCTAACCCTGAACCTACAGCGCAGAAGGCAGAGCTACTATCAATTGAGCTGACAGGCCTGTCGCCCGTTGACATCTCTTATGTATGCTGCATCTGATAATAAACGTGATTTAACTACCTGCCTACATGGTAGTGAAGTGAAATAAGATTTGTGTTGAAAGAAGACGTTGTGACGGAGATTGAGACAGGTATGTTAAGATGGTTTGGGCATGTAGAGAGGGTGGATGATAGAAAATAGACGAAACGGGTGCACGAAGTAAGCTGAAAGGGTAAGACTTCGAAGCGCACTTACTAAGACAAATTGGCGATGCGTTGGGGAAAGGCCAGATAAGGAGTAAACGACGCGCGTGTATGAGGAATATAATAAGAGTGAATGAAGCATAAATAAGTATTTCAGGAACATAGAAAGTGGAAATCCTTAGTCTGCGCCTACTCCGTCAAGAAACAGGCATGATTTTATGTACAGCACAGAATGTACGTGTATATGTAGCACAGAACACATATACACGTACAGAAGGTGGACTCCACATTTATATAAATAGCGACTCTTCAAACGACGCAACAAAATGTAATTCAGCTCGTACAAGCGCTTAGCGCCTAATAATGTTAGGCGTTAAGGGTTAATACTTTCATAGTGCCTCTCTTTATTACGCGTAACACGATCTCGTTGGGTGCGTCACTTCTCTAAGATTTTGCCTAACAGAATGGGTGCGCCTATGTACTTCTTGTAACTTCTTACCTAAAATGAAGGGTACGCCTGGCCTGGCTGTAGTGCCCTATTTGGGCTTATGTTGTGACCCTCACTACATACCGAAAACCTGCACTTACTACTAACTAGAAGCAATTAATAAATTATTAAGATTATCATTTACAGTCCATATATTACTGAGATATGCAAATGAGTCACTGTGGATGGATGAGAAAATTTATAGAAGAAAGTTCACCTCGTTGGTTCTGGGAAGAATACGAAGCACTTCATTGGTCCTAGTCGCAACAACAATGTTGCTTCCCAATGGGTCCAAAACATCAACAGAGTCAATCTGGAACACAATTAAATATTGATATTGAGTATCAAAGTTTATTTAGAGACTTGTGACTTGAATGATAAAAGACATCTCACCCTTCTTGTTTCCCACGGGCGTGCTGCGAAACTGTAGGGTTTGGACGTGAGCGCTCCGACAGGGCACAAGTCAATGATGTTGCCCGATAGTTCAGAGAGGAACATCTTTTCTACATAAGTTCCAACCTGCAAAAGAGAAAATACTGGGTATATTGGATAGGCTCTAATTCTAACTACCAATCAATTAGTGTCTTGATATAATCAGTAAACAAGATGGAGACTAATTTATGTTTTCCCCAGCAGGCCTAGCACGGCCAGAAGACTATTAGTCCCCGGGGAAAGGATAAAAATCCTTTCCCCTCGGTCATTTTCGTCTACCTTGCGAGCACGGCCGCGCCAGAGAATAGTTTATTACGGTGGATATACGGGGGGAGTAGCGTTATGTACCGCATTGTTGCCATTTTAGCAAATGAATCAAAAATTACGTATCAAGTCTTCAATATTTCTTTCAATCCATCAAATTTGTGTAAATTGTTCGTTCCTTGTACTTTCTGTGGTAGCATAAAGCATAACAAAACACCGATTACAGCTGTGCAACTTGGTAGGTAGGTAGGTTTTAGCTTTAGTTGGAAAATATGAGTAGGTAGGGATTTCACAAAAAACCTAAGTAGATAGGTACCTATTGGTATGTTCAATTATCTTGATACCCACCGGCAAACCATACCAAGGGTTTCGAAGGTTCAAAGCTTCTTTCAACTCCTCACACAAATACAAGGCCATTTCATTAGTAAGATAGTAACGCGAAATATGTGACGAAACTAATTTTCAGGGAATTCAAAAGCGTTATTGGCATCTCGAATAGGGTTTCTTGTGTATCTTTCGTTCTAACGTTTGCATATCTCGCGTAGTGTCTTGCGTAAAAATAATGTCCCGAGCATTCTACAATTATGTTTTAGTAATTGTAGAATGCTCGGGACATTATTTTCTTGAAGAAACTATTCGACTTTTAAAAGTTATTTTTTATACCCACTTTCAAAGGACAGTGATAGATATTGCCCGTCTTAAGTCAAATAGAGATAAATTTATCCACGTTGTTGATAGACCGTGCTCTGAGGCGGGAAGTATCGGGACATAGTCTACGATAAAAGTCAAAGGGAAACATTATATCCCTTTCCCCGAAGCTGTGCTAGGTTAGGTAGAAAAGGAAATTACAAAAATTGGTAGTGGTTTCGACTGACTGGTGGATAGAAACGGGGGAAAGACTATTTCTCCTCGTGCCGTGCTAGGCCTGCTGGTGGTAAATACTCTTCTTGATGGGTACCAGCACAATGCCCGATATTCTGTAGTAGCAGTAGTTTGCAAGTATTACTGTTTAGATCTGTAGGGCACAGGAGCAAGTGAAATTACTTTTGGAATAGACAAAATAAGTGACTTAGGATCAGGAAGGCGCGTTTGTTACCTCTGTTTTTTTGACGCGATAATGTCTTATAAAACGATGAACGCCGGCTGCACGCACGAAAAATTGTCACGATCCGCGTGAGCCGAGCGTACAAGCGAGAGTGCGGAACATGCGATAGAGAGGCACGATCCGCCTAAGCGTTCGGCTTGTGTCCCATCTTAATAGGTTAAAAGTATGCAGATTTTCATCAATGTTTTCTTATGACGTTATTACGTAAAATTATCGTACGTAAGCCGATTTTACAGACAACCATTTTTTTTATTATAAGCACTTACCAAGAGGTGGGCGATATGCTTAATTGCTGGCATAATGGCAAAAAATAACCAAACCTGCATATCAGTGCCTCTCCCAGTGGTGCCAAAGTCATCAACTCCGGCGACCTCCGACGCAAATCGGATGCAACGTGTGCAATGAATGCAGCGTGTCATTATAGTTTTGATTAGGGGGCCCACATCCTTGTCCTCAACAGCCCTGTAATAAAAGCAATCATGCTAGCCTACTAGCTAATATTTTTTCCCTATCAACAATGCAAAGTCAGTTCTTAGTAAACTGCTAAATAAAAAAGTAGTCTGTTTATGTCATTCAAATACTTTTTTATACTATATTATTATTTATAAATAAATTATTATAAATTATTATTATTATTATATATCCTCCTAAGCCCTGAATTTGAAAATAGCACTTGGTCTTTGAGAACGAATGTCCAATTTTTGGAACAAATTGATTGATACCCCTAAGACCTGAACCTGTGCTTGTAATAAGCATTAGATTATATTTACTGCATTTTCGCCAGAACAAAGTTGTTTTGGGTGTTTGTAAGAAATACATAGAGTTCATTTTGAATTACCTACAATTTGTTCGTTTTTTGGTACATTCGTCCTTACTTTTGAGTATTTTTACAAAACTAATGGCAAAACAGAATACACAATTTAGGTTTTTTCAAGTATTTATTTATTTAGTAATTCTTCTTATTGTTCTTCTTTGTACTTGATCTACGCATTTGTGATTGACAGATCGAAGCAAAGTGAAACAAATTGGACTGTTCATTTTTTAGTGCGCCGTCGTGCTGGAAATACAGCTAGCAGTCTATCAGTTCAAATCAACACCGCCCATGCTTGCGTTGTACTCTTTCACTACTTCTGGTATTTTGTTAAGTACCTAAATATATTGACGTAGACTTCTGTCATACCTACGACAATAATCAGGTTCATCAGCTGCATAAATGGTTGACAAAAACATAACAGGTTTATTATCAAACCATTTTGTGAGAGCTATCTTGCCATCTGGACTCACGAGGACGTCATGGCTTCCTCTTTCTGATCTTCCTAATGTCCTGTCACTTTTTAACTGATCTTTTATGTAAGGTACACGGTTTCGCATAAGGGTTCCAGCGCACTTAAACCCCATGCCATTTAGTTTTTCTGCCAGCTTAAATGTCATAAAATAAAATGAATAAAATAACGTGACATAGCTTCAGTTATATAATTCAGTTTAGAACTGCCCAACGTTGATTCCAGTACATTTTGATTTGAGGATAATTTATGCATGGTTTTCCCAAAGAAATAATGCATTCTTCTTTGGTTAACCTTAAACTTCTTCCAGTTTTTTCTACAGAGCTCTGGTTTGATTTTTGATCTATCAACTTGAAAATATCTTCGCCTATGTACTCTTTGAAGTACTCGTAAACATCACTTGCACCAATATGTGACGGGCGGTATGATGGTTCTGTAGGAACAGGTGCAGGTTTTCTAAAGGAGGCTCTGCTACAATAAGGACGAGGACTTGGAGACCTAGATCTTCTTTCACCATTGGGAGCACATGTGCGACAGCGACCAATAAACTCGTCTTCGTGCTCGCACACGTGGTGGTACCACGGGTGCGAGCACGAAGGCGAGTAGGTACGAGTACGATTTGTAGTTCTAGCAGGAGTGCGGCCTCGAGCATTTCTTTGTTCATCAATTTTACTGAGGTTATATTCCGAAGCAGAAGAACTCTCTATAAATCTTCTCTCTGTAAATATTCTGGTTCTCGTTGTCAGTTGGTTCTCTAGTATCAGTGTCATATTCTGAGTTGTTCAATAATGCACTCAGTTTGGCATTGTTAAAAACTAAAACAATAAGTTTTTATTGAATAAATATTTTTAGAAAGCTCTTTTATTAGGTAACAGCGAGCTTATTGAAATCAAAGCCTAAGCCCTTTTCTTTTTACGTCTAAAGATTGTCAAATTGGTGAACAAGCATAAAGAATTCAGCTTTGACTGAGTACGGAGTTACCTATTATGGAACAATAAATCGATACCTATATATATAATTGGATACGAAGGTACCTTTTTCAGAACAAAATAGAACTACTTATAATTTCAATAGGAAACGAGGTAGACTTTTTCGGAACAAAATTATACGATTACATTTTTTGATGCAAAAATCGAATACTGTGTTAAAATAATAATTGTTTCACCATTTTGACATTCAAAATGAAGTTAAACTAACCAAAATTTAACGAATTAATCGCAGATAATTGTGGAAATTAAATATTCTACATACCCCTGCAGGTGCGGTCTGCCATCTCGATGGATGAACGGCGAAACACTGTGCTGTATGTCTATGTTATAGTAAACATTTCAATTGCGAGAGAGGCACTGATATATTAAGTTTCAATTTACACAGAATGCAGCAATGCTAAAAGACTAGATTTTGAGAGACAAGCAAACAAATACTAAGGTTAGTTTTTGGAACATCCGTCCTTTAAGAAAGGCCGTGATTTCTAAAAGCCGGACTCGGTGACATCTTTTATTTTGTTCCAAAAATTGACAGCGAGGGCTTACGAGGATATATGTATGTATTACGTATATGTCATGATTATAAAATAATGATGATTTTAAAGGTAAATCACCTTTTGCCAGAGAAATGGATATCAGTAAAACGGCTCTTATCAGACCCAAAAGCCATGGACTGATCTTGCAGATCACACTCTCCTCCCTGGTCACAAATAGGACAGTCCAATGGATGGTTGACTAGTAGAAACTCCATAACACCTTCACGAGCCTTTCTTGTCAGGTCTGAGTCAGTTTTGATTCTCATGCCTTTCATAACAGGCATGGCACAAGCTGCAGCAGGTTTGGGGGACCTTTCTACTTCGACTAGACACATTCTACAGTTGCCTGCAACTGCAAGGCGCTCATGGTAGCAAAATCGAGGTATTTCTACTCCAGCTTGAGCTGCTGCCTTAAAAATTAAAAAAAAGAAATATATAAAATAATTTATTAATTTTTAATATATATAGACACATGGCTGTGATCGGCCAAGTTCGGAAAGAAACAGGAAACAGAAGTGTGTGTATTTACACAAACCATTTTGAGCTACTTTTGACACCCCCATATCTCAAAAAAACTAGGAAGCTTACATACTTGCAATTTCGCTTGTTTAGTAAGACCCCTTTAGACACCAAGAATCCAAAATTTAATGGAAGTAGCTATTATAGGACTTATGTTATTATGGTCTGAAAAGTGCCATTTTTAGCACTCACTGGCTGACTGACTCATCAAAATTCAAGACATCATTCACAAGACATCATCAACTTGAAATTTGGCAGGTGAACTTGAAAGATATAAACCTTCCAAATTTAATGTTTCATATCACTAAACCTAACAAATTTTCTTTGAACTAAATGGAATAGAGTTTTACAGTCCTATATCTATGATTTAAAGAACTACAATACAATGGAACTTGACACATGGTAGGTAGTTACATTTTTTGTATAAACAAATAGAACTTTACCTGCAAAATAGTAGTGCCTGGAAGAACATGGACAGGTTTGTCATCAATAAACACTTCAACCTTCTCGGGCTGTGCAGCGGCTACGTCGGCATAGCGGCGCGTCGCGAGGGGTGCGGTGCGCGCTGGAGAGCCCAGCGCGAGCGCCCGGGTCAGAGGCTGGCGCAACATTCTGCGGCAAACACGAAGCACCAATGCACTTACACCACTTACAACACTTGTTTATTCACCTCTTCAACAACGTATCTCATAGAACCTGACTGATTTAAGCCTGCAGTACGAATTGAACTACTAAATTGAAGCTATAGAACTCAGTAAATACGTGTAATCCCTGTGTTATTGTTACATAAGTTTCAACCCTAACCTAACTAAATTTTGTGTCCTGGGTCATAGAAGTGAAATGAGAGAACACAGGTTTATGGTTTAATAAAATAGCAAATTAATAAGCGTGTACTAAGTACTTAGATCTCGTAGAATCGTACCTCGTACCTACCTAAATTTATTTTCGAAAAAATTTATTGATCTATGACAGTATGATATGATGAGAAAAACTGACAGCTCAGAGGAATTCTACTGACAGTGACAGACAGGACAACTCATTGCTAAAAATAATAGGACCGTTGCATTCTTCGGAAGCTATCGGTTTACGCTATGGTTTGGTTTATTTTAGGTAGACTATAAATGACTTTCGGTACTTATCACCTCTGCCTTCCTCGTTCATTTCTTATTTTTTTTTCTCGCTCTCGTCTAATCTAATCTTTCTTTCTTGTTCGTTCATTCATCTGCAACCGGCCGTGTGGGGTTTGTCTTGCAATTTTTAATAAGATTTTAACGAAAAATGGCAATTGGAGACGTTAAAACCGCACAGGGTCTTAATGACCTGAACCAATATTTGGCTGAGAAAAGCTACGTTTCTGGGTAAGTCCGATTTCATTACTTTGGTTTAGAGGTTGGGAATGCTCACCACGTCAACCTGTCGTCTCCGTAGATGTTCTAAGTTTAATAGTGAAATATGTTGAATTAAAAATGTCATTTTATTCTCAGGTATTATCGTGAAGTATTCCTATAGAGATCTAGATGCAGTGACCTTGATACTTAGCGCAGCTGTTTCGGCCTTAAATTTACCTATTACTTTTTCTAGATACGTGCCATCTCAAGCCGATGTTCAGGTATGGGAGCAGGTAGGCAAAGCGCCTGCTGAGAGCCTAGCGCACGCTCTGCGCTGGTTCAACCAGATCGCTTCATACACTCCGGCGGAGCGCAAGTCCTGGGCGGCTGGCGTGAGCCCACTGACCGCAGGCGGCAAGCCAACCACCGCACCGGCTGCCGCTGATGACGATGATGACGTTGACCTATTTGGCTCCGGTGACGAGGAAGAAGTAAGAATATTTTTTAATAGATATGTATCTAATTATCTGCTTGAAATTACTCAAAATGATCCTTCAGATGTTTTGAAAATTTAAGCTACTTATTTTTGCTATATACTTATAGACATTTATTTTTAGGATGCCGAAGCCGCCAGAGTTCGTGAAGAGCGCCTGAAGGCATACTCAGAAAAAAAATCAAAGAAACCTGTCCTCATAGCAAAGTCTTCAGTTATCCTTGATGTCAAGCCTTGGGATGATGAAACAGACATGAATGAGATGGAACAGAAAGTCCGCTCCATCACAATGGAAGGTCTCTTGTGGGGTGCCTCCAAACTAGTCCCTGTAGGCTATGGAATCAAGAAACTGCAGATCATGAGTGTTATCGAAGATGATAAAGTATCCGTAGACCTTCTGACAGAACAGATCCAGGATTTTGAAGACTTTGTCCAGTCTGTTGACATTGCTGCTTTCAACAAAATCTAAGCTTTGAAGCCATTTTGTAAAGTCAGTCAATAAAATTGCATTTTCACATCATTTTCTTTTATTTAAAGTTCCTATTATATTCAACATAGTATTATAAATTTAACAGTCAATGCAGCCAAATCAATATAACCAAATCTTGGTAATATTTAGAAGAATTCAGTACCCTTATTTCTAACTTATCTTTTGTTGTCTTGAAAGGTTCAGTCCATATAGAAGAATTCAGTACTCTTATTTCTAACTTATCTTCTGTTGTCTCGAAAGCTTCAGTCTATCTATACAGATATGAAATAACAAACACTCTATTTAGACGTGCAACACACTTATACAGACTGATTAGGATCCAAAGTGGATCAATGACTAGTTACAACCCTTGTATAGGAAATCCTACTGGGATTGGACACCTGGGACTACACCAGCTTGTAAAAACATGTTTGGAATATCACTTCCAAAGTAAACCTTATTGTTATTAGACAAAGCTTCATATTTCTTCAATTCCAAATATTCTTTTGTAAGCAACAGCTTATTAGCTTCAGCTTGTTTCTTCAAGTGGTAATATTCAGCCTCGGCTTTTGTTATGTGTTTAGCTTTATGGATGGTATCCTCAATGACTTCCATTTTTTGCAGAGATTCCTTCTCCATTATCTTTTGTTCATATTGAATTTTTGCAACTTGAGATTCTTTTTCTGCTTCAATGATGGCTTTCCGCCTGGCTGTTTCAGCTTCTTTTTCTACAACCTGTGAAAGGACTATTTTGTACTGTTTTGTAATTTTGTACTGTTTCTAAATATGTTTTATATTCATTTTGCGAATGATTATAAAAATTAAGCAATCATTATTATACTGTTAAATAATTATTGATTGCCTTAGAGGTAGAAATGTTACTTTTTGGTGCTGCGCAGCAATTAGGAGTTTTGACTTTTCAGCCTCCATCAGCTCATAGTTTTTACGGATTGATTCAGGTATCTTGGGTTTGGTGACGCGCACTGCTTGCACTTGCAAGCCTGGTGCCATCTCATGCAAATCCTTTTGAAGCGCCTGTTATAATAAAAAACATAGTCCATCCAAATCAAAAGACTTCTACATGATTGTTTACTATAGATTTTACAGTAAAATACCAGAATGAACCCAATCAACAGGTATATAAACCTTAAGAAAGAATGCCTATCTTGATTATACTCACAGTCCGTAAATTTTCATCAATCTGATCAAACAGGTCTATGTAAACTTCATGCAGGGTGTGTGCACTGCAGAACTGGTTCAACTCATGATGGACCTTGTTGAATATCAGTGTTTTATCATATTCTGCTGTAAAATTACGCACCATGTCCAACACTGTAAAATTAAAAATAAATTAAGTAAGTATAACTTTTACAAACAAATATATACAGAAGAAAAATATCTAACAGATAAACAATATGATGCACTAGTTGACTAATTAGGCCATTACTCACCACTTGGAGGTTCAAGTTTATTCACAACTTCAATCCTTTCAAAATATATCATAACACCTCCACTTGTACCACATGGAACATTCTTTACCTCATCCGTTTGGAGCGTAGTCTGAAACATAAACATTGTCAAAGTCAGTCTCAAGCACAGAGTTGAGCTTAGGTGATGAATTGGAAGTAATAGGTATAAGTAGCATAACTTACTTGTATTGATTTATAGGATGTCAAGAGTGGTATCATCATATGAAATCCAGGTTGACTAGTGACAGGGAGCAATGCCCCTCCCTAAAAAATGAAAAGCAACCCTCAGTACCACCATTTAAAGTAGGTAATTTATTGTAGGTTTATAATAATGGTATGAAACTTACGCGGTAGTATACACCGACATGCCCTTCATCCACTTTGTGTAAAGAAAAGTGCACTGTAATTCCCACAGCTAGAATCGTAAGTGCGAGTACAGATGTTTGGTCCGCCATCCTCAAAGGGATCTAACTACAGACAGAACAAATATTTACGGTTCTTTTTTAATTTTATAATGAGACATCTATTTGCTAATATTTAGTGTGAGTGGACTTACTTCTAATTTTATAATTGCACAGTTACAGTTCACAGCTATGGTGGTTAACTTGGAAATAGCTTGATTATAATCCGGAAAGTAATCAAGGACGCCACCAGAGAAAGGGGTTATTTTTATTATTATTCAAACAGAAACACAAATACACGACACGAATTACATTACAAGTTACCTACATACCCACAACACACAAACTATAGGATGCTAACGCATACAATACAATACATACAACATTAGTTATGTTATGTACCGTACCTATGTAGGTATAGGTACCACAAATCAAATAGCAATTTATGACAGAACAGACGTCACGTCTATCACGCCATTCAATTTAACCAGTCAACTTCAACTTCAACTTTACTCGATGAAGTTGAAATTACAAGTAGTTATTTATTTTTGGTCGTCTTGCAAACCGAACATTGCGCTCCTATTTTATTTAATTTTCTCGAGTTATTTGCGGATTTATTAGAAATTTTGTTGTGTTTATTTAGATAGAGCTAGAGTTAATAACTCGGGTGTGCATAATTCCAATAAAAGCTTTGTGTTTCTTTTATCATTCGGGCAAAAACCATCCGTAGGTAGTCATTTTATATGAATCATTCCATTTCAAATGATCATTTATTATTTGATGTAAAATAAAAAAATCGGGTTGCACTCCGGGAGTGCCGGCCGACAGAAGTGAAAACTTATTTTGGCGCGTTAGAGTTTAGTAATAATAAATCACTTCAAAATCAGTAATTATGGCGACTGCCAATCAAATACTGAACAAACACAGATGATGCAATATTTTTTGTTCAGAATGTAGATAATATAGGTATCAAAGAACCTAACTCAGTAAACTTCTCCATACAGTGAATTAAGGTTTATAATCAAATGGGGCGAGCGCGGTAGCCGGCTGCGTCTCGCCCCAGACGGTAACGGTGTCGCGTATCCAGAGGTTTTACCTCATCTAAAAATATGCGTACTGCGCTAAAAGAAGTTATCACTTCAAAAACACGTCCGGACACGTCGATAGCTTCTTTCCAATTGTCCGCATGAACAGTTTACGTCAAACGGACTCACTACGCCCGGCGAACAACCATATCGCCACCGCCGACTGGAAACGGTTTTGCTGTTAGTGGCCGCTAACTGAGACAGTCGGCGCACGTAACGCTACAAACTGCGTAAAGTGAGCGCAAAACTAGCAAACAGTGGCCAGTCCATTTCTAATATATGGAAGGGCGGCGTACTAAGCCGATACACCGCAAACTCAGTCGGCCGCTAACAGTTTGCCTACTGGGGACACAGCCTTAGAGACGATTTTCTTGATGTTTTTTTTTTTAACTGTAGGTATCTTGAAGTTAAATAACAGTACCTACCAAGGTTTATACATCACAGCAGGGGAAAATGCAAGATATTATACTTCGTGAAATAAGATTTACTGTAGCTTGTTGGCGGAGAAAGACTAATCGGGAAAACAAGGACGCGGACGCACGTAATTGGTCGCAGATAATGAGCATAAGGCGCATGCGCTGCGGTCAATGGTAACGTTTTACGCTCCCGACCCGTGGTACAACTGTGATGTCCAACTGGTTGTACTACGGAGAAGTAAAGTTACCCACGGTTCAACTGGTTGTTCTATGGGGAAATATCTTTACCAATGGTTCAACTCGAGTGAGTTGTTCTTTCCTTGGTCCAACTAGTTGTACTACTGGGAATTGAATGTATCTATGGAACAACTACTGGTAATAAACAGGAACAGTACTGCTTTACATCTGGCTTCAATCTCATCGACAGACGAACTATATTCTTCTGGCGCTTCGGCGGCCGCTGCCGCGGCACGCTCGCTTCGCTCGCTTGCCTTGCACGTTGTTTTCTATACTCTAACATAACCTAACCAACTGGTTTCGATCTGAAATATTCTTCTGACGCACCATTTTTTACAATCACAATCGTTGTCAGATCACTTAACGATAGTCATTTGTTTTGTAGACGTTCATTTGTTTTACACAATCATCTTATCCCCGTGGTCTAACCAGTTGGACATAATTCCACCGTTGTACCACGGGTCATAATCATAAATACCAAAAAAAAAAAGAGTTGAACTATGGGCAACTTTACTTCTCCGTAGTACAACCAGTTGGACATCACAGTTGTACCATGGGTCGGAAGCTCATTCTCTAGGGGTAGCAGCAGCACCACGAGTTCTTTTACAAAATACATCTACTTTCCACTAAAAATATATTATAGGCTCAAATTACATTCAATGAAGTCGGTTTCTTTTTAGTTTTTAAAACGTAATTATTATGTTTACTGGTCGTGGGTACCCTATGAGGTAGTCCGAAGACCTCAAATGAAGCCCTTCTCGGGTTATCTTTGGCAAACTTGGCAGATAAATAGCACACAGTGCGATCTGGCATACATGGCAAGGCGTTACAAATTAGCAATAATTCGAAGAAACGTATAGAGATTTCATTTATTGTCAGTAGGTATTTACAATATCTTTTACCTTACGCAAAAGGTACGCTTATGAATAGTTTAATAATAATCTATACAAACACTATGTACATCTAGATCATAAAAACAATTTATAAAATGCTTATTTTAAAAACAGTTATGTACAATTTCTAGCTTTGTTTATACATAATCATGTGAATTTACACATGCATTTATCTTGGCTTTACAGTTAACTCTAAACATAGATTTGACTTTTGGCAGACTTGGGTTTATATATTTACAAATAAGTGCCTAAGATATCTTAAAAATTCTTCGCCTCCCTTCTCGCCGCTCTGAAAAAATACAAATTGTTTAAATGGTAAAAATATCTCAATAAAAAAAATCATCGCCTGATAAACCCAGTCAAAAACACAACATTTATGCAAGCATAACGCAGTCATATAATATGTGAATACACTCGTAGATAGTTTCAGGATGTTCAAAGACCACATGTCTTACATGCCAGTTGAATTAAGGAGCCGATACAAGCCGGATGCGACTTCGTAATTAATTTAAATATTTAATAACGAAGTCAGTACCTTAAAAAGCGCTTGTAGCATACCTAACATAGATAATTCCTAACAAAAAGCAACGCTTTGCGAGGTCAGTCTAGATGAGTGACCACAGTAGCATTATCTGAGTATAATTAGTATCAGCATTGCACCCGTGCGAAGCCGGGGCGGGTCGCTAGTTTTAGATAAACTGTTAGACAACGACGGAGGCTGTCACAGTTGATCGCTGGCTCATACGAAAGTAAAAATGATAGTACCTCATAAGGTGTGGTGCGAGGCGGTGATGACGTCTTGCAGACAGCGCGCGAACTCCTCGATGACGTCAGCCACGGGGTCGGGCGCCTCGCGCCGCGGTCCCTCGCCCGCGGCCGCCACCAGGCACTGGCACACCGCCTCTATCACCTCCGTCGTCATCAAACTGCACGGCTGTCTGTAATGTACAATGTTTAGACATTATAATAAACAAGCAACGCTGCTTCGCACGTATGTACGTAAGTTTGTACCTACAAACTTACGTACCTACATACGTACCACGTACCTACAAACTTACATTCAAAACAGTTATGTACCTACGTAAAATAAAAAAATGTTTTTATGCTATTCCAGTTCATAGACTACATCTATATATATGTTTTATAAAGTATCATAAGTATGAATTTAAAAAATATATAAGTATTCCATGAGTCATCTGGTCACCATAATAGATGGTGTTGTGTGCATTGTCCACCAATATTTATTTATTATTATATGTTTAACTCATGTATCTATGCATTTTTATGTCTGTGTACCTATATGTAAATTTGGCTATGGCATCATAGCTCCCAAAGGGATAACTGATTTATTTTTTTGTTTAAAAGGTGACTTCATCAAGTGTTTTAGCTACAACTCAAGAAAATCTGTAAAGCCATTTGAAGATCATCAGCTCCTTTCTACTTGATTGTGATTCTTCTAATGAGTTAGTGACACAATAAGAAAAAGTGTATAACTAGTGTTGGTTGTATTTGTATGTAACTCACTTGACGGGCCCCGTGGCGGGCGCCGGCCGGAACTTCTCAGAGCTGAGTTTCTCTCGCAGGCGCATCGCGTCGCGGCGCCGCACTAACGTCTCTTCTACATTACGGCAACCGACGCATTTGCACATCGCTGTACACGCTATTTTAGCCTGTCGAACAAAGCGTTAGTGGTCACATTTCCGTAAATCGACGCATTTGTATTGCACATCGCTGTACATGCTATTTTAGCCTGTATGTTAGCTTGTGTGATGAACAAGGATGTTTGTTTTATGTCCAGACATAGAACAAACATCAAAATCGTAAATATTAGTTAAAACATTCTAAATATTATTTCAGTCTTGCGGTTCCCATAGTACTAAACTATAATGTACCATTTTTTAATTATAGATTATTTATTTCAGGAAACCACGCAGTTTTAGCTGGGCTACACACGCTATTTTAGCCTGTCGAACACGGCATTAGTGCTCATAATTGTAAACCTGTATTGAAAAACTCCAGTGGATTGCTTTAAAATAAAGTTACCTCATAACATTCGCAGTAGTTTTTCAAACATCCACTTCGTTTGCAGTTACATCCTTTCGTATGCCTTCGTATTATTTCTGGACCACCTGTTTTCGATTTACCTATTTTCGGCCTGCAACACGAAATATTACTTTTTAATATTTTTTGCTTCAGAGACAACAGTACGTTTAGTTTTGTAATTCGTTCGAAAACTTTTTTCATTTTCGAATAAGTACAATGATTCGATTTAGCCTGTACGGCCGATTTTAGTTCTTTAAAGTTACCGCTAGAGGCGCTGCATGTAAATGTATGGAAGCAAATTACTTTAAATAGTTTCCGTAAACTATCAAAACCCGTACTAAGCGTACAGAGCCTTAGAAAAAATGGTAGCGTAATCCCTTGAGCTTGAATTATACTTAGTTATATCACAAAACTAGCTTCTGCTTCTGGTTTCACATACAATCATTCTCTTTCAAGATCGCTTCTGCTGTTTAGACATGAAAAGGTAACATACAAGCAGACAGAATTTAAGTGGCCTATAAGCTCAGTTGGCAGTAGCTCTGCCTTTTGCGCTGTAGATTAAGTATTCGACTACCCCCAGGACAAACATTTGTGTGATGAGTATATATGTTTGTTCTGTGTCTTGGTGTTATAAGGTTTCAAATATATGTATTTAACAATATTTATGTATGTTTTCAATAGTACAAGCTATGCTTAGTTTGGGGCTAGACGGTGTTGTGTTGTGTCCATCAATATATTTAAAAAAATAACAGATAGAGACACACAGAGACACTTTCCGAATTTATAATATTATCATGAAGTTCATGGATGAGAATAAAACTAAGAAACTGACGCCGCCATACCAGCGCAATTGAACCATGATCATAAGGTATGCGTAAAAAGGGATCTTGAAATAAAAAACAACGTGTGCGTCTCGGGACGCCCGACAGAAGTGATAACTTAAATAAACCTAACTAGCGCTGTGGGTTAGAGTGAGAGAGGAGGAGCCTGCCTACCGCTGCCGTATGCGTGAGAGAAAGGGAAGCCAGACAAACTTACGCCGTAACGCGCTACGTTACGGCACGAAGCGGTTTACCCTCCCATAAGAAGTTATCACTTCAAAAATACCTGAAAGCATTAGGATTCCTTTCTAAACAGGACCGGATGGCTTTCTGTCGAACCTCCTCATTCTCCAAGTTGTTATGACAGTTGTTGCAGTTGCAATTATTGCAGAACTCCCCGTTAGCGAAACAGTCGCAGTATAACTTAAGGCATTGCGACTTTGTGCAGTTGCACGCTTTCCGCGGCCGCAGGTCAAGGTTCGAAGCTGTATCTGAAATATTATTATAATCTAAGTAAATAAAAATCAACCGGGCGATTATGGCAATTATTTATTTGACGACCTCTGTGGCGCAGTGGACCGGGCCTAGGTCGACGCAGAAGGCTGCGGATTCGATTCCTGCCGTGGGTACAGTTACTATTAATTGTAAGATATGCTGTGATATGAATATAAACTAAGATAGCCACCGAACGTACATAATACCAATAAATTAAATAAAACTATATATAATAAAATTAAATATGTATAATATGTATCTATTTAAAAAAAAAAGTAATATATCAGTCATGTGGTACCTGGAACCAGGGCTTGTTTTACCGGTATTTTTAAATACCGGTACGACTGACTTTGACCTGGTACCGGTACATCATTGGTATCGATATAAATTATACCGGTATTTTTGAGAACCGATATAATTAGACTTATTGCTGTATCGGCAATTTCATCGGTATCGATACTACAATATCGATACTTTCAATAAGTATCGGTATATTTACCGATATTATGCGCGTAAAATATCGATACAAGCAGTTTAATTTTGTGCAAGCGAGAGGGAAAACTTATTAGAAATACACGGCGTCGTTGCCGGTGGTTTTTGTGTTTGTTATTTTAATTTAGTAATAGCTTCGTACGCACGCGCGTTTAAAAAACCCAGTGAAGAGTGCTGAAAAATAAGTAAAAATGAATAGTAAGTAGGTACATACCCTTATACTTTTAATGTGTGTAATAATAATGTGAAATAACATGCTATCTATTCTATTACTTCTAGATGATTAAACCTACAGCGTCAAGTAAAATATGTGTGTAAGCTGCAGGTTTTTCGCATTTTTTTCCTCCACCAATAGAGAGTAGTATAGGTACTGATGCATAAATATACTTTTAAATAAAATTCAACAATGAAATAAAAAATACGAAAAAAAATACAAATTCCATAGGCTTTGCTACCTAAGTAGTTTAATAGATGCACATTTCAGGCTTCGTTATTTTACGTGTAAGTATTTTATATTAAGTACCTACTTACTTATATAAAAAAAAATTGAGGTGTCCAACCTACTCACATACGTACCTCTACAAATTATATATTTTTTTTTATTCGTGCCATTTTCAATGGTATGTAGCTTTCTGAAATAGGTAGGTACGTACCAGCTCGCTTATTAATAACTGTGGGTATACCTTTATATTCATATACAAACGATTACGAATTCAAATATGGACAAAGTTGGGATGATGATCCTCGTCCAATCGAAAGTTCTACAATGCTGTCAACATTTTGTTAACACGTCACAAGAAGAAAAAGGTTGCAAGAAGACAATGCGAGTCTAGCACACAGAAATAATTTAAAATAAATAAATCATTTACTTAAAATGTGCTATTCTAACATAGTTCTTCTTCATAAAAAAGGAGAAATAACCAACAATAACAATTATAGGCCGATCAGTTTTATTTCACACATATATAAATCATTTATAAAAGTAATTTCTAATCGTATAGACGGTCAGCTTGACATGCATCAGCCCCCAGAACAAGCTGGCTTTCGGCCTAGCTTTTCAACCTCTGACCACCTTCATAGTCTTAATCAATTAATTGAAAAACATCACGAGTTTAGTAAACCCCTGTATCTAGCCTTTGTGGACTACGCAAAGGCCTTTGACAGTATCTCCCACAAAGCTATTTTTGAATCATTAAAGAACCAACAAATAGAACATGCTTACATAGACCTACTAAAAATATCTATAATAACAGCACAGCCACAAATCAACTTGAGAGCTGCGGTCCCTCCTTTAGAATCGAAAAAGGTGTTAAAAGACCCTCTGTCTCCGAAGCTTTTTACAAGCACCCTAGAGGAAATATTTAAGAAGCTAGCGGCATCCTGGCTGACATACGGGATCAAAGTCGGAGATAAAAATCTTACAAACCTGCGCTTCTACAACTTCGATTATATGGCTCCCAACATGTAACGGTACGGGTGCAACATGAGCATTTGACATGATTTTTGTCTTACTCATGTTCATTTTAAGACCTGTTGGGAGACGATATTGATTCTGCCATGATGACTATATCGTCGGCAAATCGAAGGTGAGTGATGCGTTCGTCATTGATGTTGATACCATGTCTATGCCAGTACAAGAGCTTGAAAACATCCTCCAATGCAGAGGTGAACAGTTTCGGAGAAATAACATCTCCCTGTCTCGCCCCTTTATGCAATGGGATTGGATTCGTGCTCTGGTCCTGGAGTCGGATAGACATGGTGGCGTTACTGTACAGACATTTTAACACTTCGATATACCGATAGTTGATTTGGCACCGCGGGAGTGACCCCAACACTGCCCAGGTTTCAACAGAATCAAAGGCTTAGTCCACAAACGCTAAACAAAGTGGCCGGTTATACTCTTCGGTCTTCTGTATAACCTGTCGGAGCGTATGGATGTGGTCTATGATGTTAAAGCCTTTTTGGAACCCGGCTTGTTCGGGAGGCTGGAAGTCGTCAAACCTACGTGCAAGACGATTATCTAATGCTCGAGACCGAGACGAGAAGCAGTTCATTCAGAAAACTGATCAACAAGTATTTCAGGTTCTCAGTTTGGGATGTAGTTGTTGTAGCAGAGGAACTTTGATGGGCTTCTTTATATGTGGTTGTCATAAAATGCCTCAGTTTATTTAGCAGTATATCGGTTTTTTTTGCTTTAACATCTTAGAGTCCTGTACTTTCTGCTGTCGATTGTAAATCATTTGTTTCTACGAGTATGCTATTGTCTAAGAAAACCATTCTGTGGTATATCTTGATAAGGTGGTTTCGAGCAGTTGTCTGTTCTTCTGGTGTCAGTATTGAGTTAAATTGTGAACCTAAGAGCAATTTCTGTAGTTCTCTCATTTTTGAACTATGCTTCTGCTAAGATTTAAACAATATATTTACTGTTTTCCAATTCACACTTGAGCCACTCTCTATAAAAATCTCCTAAGTTCTTCCATCTGTAGCTTTAAGGTAAGTAAAGGTAAACCCTTGACGGTTTTAGCGATAGCGATTTAGGTTCTCGGAAGATAACTTCTTTCAAGGCCAAATATCGCTCCAGCATATCAAATGTAGAAATGTATCCAAAAGTATTATTTGATTGGCCGACTCATTGAAGACTGAGTCGGGCTGAGTCTTCTGCGTGCGGAGTTTTTTAACCAATTTTCTAACAGTCTTATTTAAATCCTGTGTTTCATTATCGATGCACGCATCACAGACATCCAACTGCAACGTGTGAGCTGCGCATCTGACAGATGGAATACAATCCGGGTCATTCGGATACGATGTCAACGCACTATCGAGATTGTCTTGTAAACTCTCATCTACGCTATCTTCACTTATCATGTCAGATTCTGACTCTGTATCCGATCCCGATTCAACAATTGTATTGTCAGTAGAACTGCTATGACTGGTAATAGAGTCATTGATAGTGGTTCTCAGATTTTCTTGCAAAAAGTTCGTCATTTTTAGGATATTTACACCATTATCGGTACGGCTAACGATTTTGACCAATTATTTTACGTATCGAGACTTTTGTAATAGGTGATATGATGAAGGTAAGTTTCTTACTTTATACTAGCTTATCTACCTACATATACTATTTAAAAAGTTAGGTAAATAAAGGTAAGTCAGTAGCTACGTATCTAACATTGAAATTGAAAACAACAATACCTACTTATACTTACAAAAAAAAAATACAAAATATCAATCACATGTTTTCTAACATGGTTAAAATACCTTCAGAAATTTGTCACACAATATGAAATTTGCTGTAGATTCCGTCAGTTCAAAATAATTGACCACATTATTCGAAACTTGAAGTTAATGTGCTCTGCAAATATTCCGCGCGTGAAATATGCACAAACTGGCAAGCACGCGTTTGTCCCTGTCCGTACGCTAGCACCGGAGAGCTGGCAACGTCGCAAGAACCGCTATGAATAACCGGTATTTTAGAGCAATGTATCGATACTTCAAAAGTATCGGTACTCGAACTTATCGAAATGAAAGTATCGGTATTACCGCTATAATACCGATATTATTGGTACCGGTATCAAGCCCTGCCTGGAACACAAGCTCTGCTTACTTTGGGGCCAGATGATGCTGTGTGAAATGTCCAGCATTATTTATTTATTTATAATTTATTGCAATATTATAGTAAGTGTTAATCAGAGGATAAATAATAAATAGTTTACCTGGCTCAGAGAGCGGGCGCGGAGACTCTGGCAGCATGTCCTCGGTGTATGGAACGCATTCAGCCTCCACACTGAGATACGGCACCTGCTTACGATGCTCCTACAAACACCAATATATTACATTACTGATAATGTTTTCATTATGTTAAATTTGACACCACTACAGGATAATATGGGCGAAACAAGCCAGTTAATTATGGTATACCAGCGGCTGCCCGCGCCTTCGCACATGTGGTACCTACGTGAAAAGTACTAAAGGTGGGTCCACATTTGTGACATTTCAACGCACAGTGGCTCCGTAGCTGTAACAGTTACGCGTAACAAAAACATAAATGTGGACGGTTTTTGTCACACGGACATGTGACACGACCTAGTGTCACGCAGCGATCCACTCAAGAACCCCACATATGAAGGCACGAACATTTCGCCGTAACATAAAATTTGTGGCTTGACACGCACACATGAACGCGTAACCTTTGTAGCGAGTGTGAACGGTGTTTTTGTACTGTCACGTTCCGATGTCACATGTCACGAGCCGATCTCTCGGAAGGCGGTTTTTTCAAAGGATTTTCTGTCCGGGTAAATGCAACCGTCCACACTTTCGTCTTTGCAACGCGTGACAGACACGCGGCTATTATTTTTTGTCACTGCACTGGTCATGGATCGGCTCGGCGCGCGAGTCGGTGCGCTGCGGTGTGCCCTCCCGCCACCCGCACCCCGCTGACGTCGGATGGTTAGTGCATCACTTCACTTGCATCAGTGTGTTGTTGCGTGTATTCGTTGCAACTTGCAACTACAAGTGTATACGTGGTTTATTTTTTTTATGAATATGCAGTGGACTCTGGCCAATCGAAGATGGGTATCATTTTTTGTATCTTGAGGCCAATTAGATTGATTAGATAGTCAAAATCTTCTGGCGCTATTCTAGTGAAGTTTTTGTATTTTCCGCTTATTCGTTGAAAATGTAAATCTTCCAGTAATGTTTTTCCGCCATGAGTATTTCTTTTCTTAAAAATCTCGAGTTGCCACCATCGCCTGAGTTTCTTCTGTCTTCTTTTTCTTAAACCCCAAAGATATATAAATGATGCACTAGCACAAGCTACATAGTAATTTGCTAATGGTAACTCTGTCGCTACTGACGACGACGCCGCGGCCACGAGCACAACACTGACAGACACGGCAAAACGACACGATCTCTCAAAATCTTACAGTCCTGGTCCACATTTAGTGTAGCAAGTACCGTAACATATCACGGAGCCACGGTGCGATGAATTGTCACAAATGTGGACCCACCTTATCACTGTTTAATCAAAAATTCAAAATTTTGTTGTGAAAATATGTTAACAGACAAACAGTCGCAGTCGTTGAGAACACTGGTGGTCTAGTGTAGTGGCCCCGCCTTCCGATTCTAAGGTCGAGGGTTCGAATCCAGTCATGCACCAATATTTTTTTCAGATCGAAATATTTACGTACCTTTGCTATACCAGCATTCTCAAACAGTGACAAAAAACATCGTGAGGAAACCAGCATGACGAATTTAATCCTTTCATCACACTGGTTCGAAAAAGACGAAGAAAAATACATTCAAAAGTGTCTCTGACTTCTTTTATAAAGGTTAAAGTGCGCTTCAGAGACTCCTCTCGTATCTTTGTAATATGAATTCGTCGTTCTTAATATATAACCAGTACTATAGAATGGCAACTTATTATGGGTTATTAGTATGGAAGTATATCCATTTAAAAAGTAAATCCTTACCAAAGAATGGCGTCGATGGCGGTATGATTGGGATTCATCAGAATACATCGATTCTTGTGCTCTCTCAGTGTAATTGGAGCCCGGTACGATTATAATAGATTCATCATTTATTCCGCTCGTGTGGCTTGTGTCGTGCTCTATGTGACTGTCGTCTGGTAGCATGAACGAGGCGTTCTGTAATACATAAATCGTTAAATCGGTTTTGAACTGTCAAATTAACCTTTAGTATTCTGCTGCTACCAACTTATCCTAATTTAATTTTATCTAACTTAATTAAGCGTTCCTAATTTAGTTAGATGGTACCAACCGAGTGAATAGATTTTACAGATGCTATGACTAACTAAATATATTTTAGACAATTCCTAATTTTAGAAATGAGCCAACCGAATTGCCACCAGTGTCAACATAGGCGATAGCAAATAGGTTACAGAGATTGTGACTTTGAAAAGTGCCCCAAGAGTTTCATATTCACACTCATAAATTGTAGGTACTTACACGAATAGATTCCTGTTTCTTTTCAAATTCGATTTCAACTTCTTGCATATTCTCAAATTCACTTTCAAATTCTCTATCTTCGCCCACAGCGTCAGAAATAAGGGACTGTAGAGTCGGCTGAAAAGTATTACGTACTAGGTAAAAATATAGAATAGAAAAAGAATTTTATTTTATTGTCGGCATTTTTTGCCGACAATAAAATAAAATCTTAAAATATAATTGCTGGGTGTAGACCCCCCACTTTACGACTATGCAGTATGCCATAGCAGTATTGACATCATTTCTCTCGTTTTCTTGCAATCTGTAGGAGTGATTTCGTGAACAGGAACGGAAGTGTGTAACAGAAGGCCGGGGAAGCGCGTATTTGACTAATGACCGCGCGCGGTGGTAGAGTTAGCCGTCAGATAGTACCAACCCATTTTCCAAGATGTTGGTACTGATCTATCCATAACCTATACATTGATAATACTATTGAGCCCAAACATGATACATCTGCTGTAAGTTAGTGAGGAGCTGGGTATTCTGCAGATTCCAGGTGATGCTGCAGTATCAGGTCAAGGTTAATATGTCCATGCAATATCATTTAAGTAACAGAATATGAAATTTCGTATCGATCAGACTTGTGGAAGTTGCTCACATCCTTGCATCAACAAGAAAAAACTGATGATGTTTAAATAACGACCTCTGTGGCGCAGTGGGCCTGCCTGTAAAAGGTTGCGGTTTCGATTCCCGCCGCGGGACATATGTTTGTATAATCATCTGCGAGTATTTGTCTCGGGTCTGGGTATTTTTTTATGTACAATGTGTATGTATTTACAAAAAAAGTATTTAAGTAGTATACAATAACACATAACACAAGCTCTGCTTACTTTGGAGCCAGATTACGCTGTGTTAAATGTCCGGTATTATTCATTATTTATTTATAAATGGCTGAAAAAATTTCTTGAATCATAACTAAGAACACTCAATAACAAGTCATTTTACAAACAAAAAACCTTAATCAAAATCCATTCATCCGTTTGGGATGTCATACGAAGAAACACACATTTAACTTATAACAAACCCATGTTTGCATTCAAAATAATATCTATATATACGTGAAGCAAAAACATTGTACTCCTTTTTACGAAAATTGCGCGGACGGAGGAGTATGAAATTTCGCACACTTATAGTTTATATAGAGATGGAGTGCAGAATGCTAATATTTTTCTTAAATTATGCATAATAAATACATTTAATTCAATTAAATTATGGTCGAATTTCGACCAGTGGGCGACCACTAGTATATATAAATACGCGAAGCAAATACTTTGTACCCCTTTTTACGAAAATTGCGCGGACGGAGGAGTATAAAAATTCGCACACTTATAGTTTATATAGAGAAGGAGTGCAGAAAGCTAATATTTTTTTAAATTATGCATAAAAAATACATTAATTACTAATTAATTATAGTCAAATTTCGACCAGTGGGCAACCACTAGTAAAATTAAAAATGCCCGTATTGGGCTTGGTTGATATCACCTCAAAGTATGCTATGGTAAAAAGAGTTGCATATAAAAAAACATTATTTTGGAATGCCCCGTGAAATGTTGCAGGCACATAAAAATACAAAATCAATAATGATAAAACATACCTTTATATCAATTGTCTCATCTGGATCTACGCTATCCTCATGCAACTCGTCGTGCAATTGACTCGTTTCTTCAGCCGTTGAATAATCATCTGTCGCCGTCGAAAAGTCATGTTCAGCCGTCGATAATTCATGCGTATCACTGTATCTACTGCTATCTATATAGTTGCTGAGGCTGTATGACTGCTGGATGGTTTTATCGTTGTCCTGCTCTACCATGTCGTTGAACTCTTCGAGTGTGACAGAGGTTTCCGCGGTATTCGATGATGCGACGGGTGAGCTGATGGTAGGTAGTGACGTCATTGGCGTTGTTTTAGTTGTTACGGATCCAGTAGTTGCGGTTATAGGAGCTAGTAGACTTTGGGACGAGCGGACCGGTTGCTAGAATAGTATAGTGGAATAGTTAATTTGAATTCATGTTTGCATTGCTGTTGCGATTTCTAGTGTTTTGTAAGTGAACAGGTACAATATTATATGTAACGAAGTCATGCTAATATTTTATGATTGGATTCAAATTTAAAGTCGAAATATTTTCACTTAGCAACCTCACAAAGCTGAGTTTTAGTCGTCATAATTTTGAATTAAATACTAGGTGAATTACCAGTTACGGTAACCACTTACCCATAAGTGTGTCGGACGCTTGTTTGCCAGCTTTGTAGTATAAAAAAAATGTTACAGATACTAGAATGATTACAATTCAAACTATTGTTATATTATTCAAAAGAGGATTTTCTATAAAATGAAATGACGTTCCAAACACACTCACTGCAGATTGGTCGAACAACGTGCGCTTCCTCCAATGAATGCGTTCGCGGTAAAAATATAAAGAAATATTTAAAAAAACTCACCGAAATTGTATGCGAAACAGCTTTCGACACCGGAGCTATCCTCACAAATCTCTTTTGCGACTTCAAAGGCTTTACAACTCCTGTAAAATAATTTATTTTCACATGAAGAATATTTGTGCATTATTATGACAAATCTAACTGAGTTCCAAGACACTGATTTGAAGTGTTTTTGAAATTATGTTGTATTCCATTCGATTTTCGGTTCGATTCAAAATTGTTTTCTATTTTGACGGAAATATTTCTATTTTGGAAATTATTTTATGGAGCCATGATTTGAAAAAGGTGCGCTGCTTAATTTATTGAAATCTAAACACGGAACTAAACTTTTTTTTAGCATAGTTCAGGAACAACACAAGTGATGATCTCGTCAAATATTTCTTGACTGTAAAAAGAGTAAGCACTAGGTAAGTCATTGAAAAAGAAAGCTAATTGAATATGAGGCTCCTAAAATTACTACTGACGGAATATTATTTTATTATAGAAAAAAAAAACGGTGTTTACCTTTCGTTGTTATTATAGATTGACCGGAGACTACTTTCTCTGCAGTCATTTGAATAACATTCCCTGTAAGTAATTTCCTTTTGTTAATCACTATTGGCATAGAAATAAAACACTTGTTTATTTGTGTTAGGCCGGTAGTAGTTAATCTCTGCAGAAGTAAAAAAATAATGGAATTTGAAAATCTATACATAACATAACACTAAAACTATTGATGAACCAATAAAAACTATTTGATCTTTGATTAGAACGAATGTGTAAAAGATGAAGTGAATGATAACATATACAAGCGATGTGTTAGATTTGTCGATTGCCAAATTTAAAAACAGAAACTGTGTATTAAAGCATATTATAAATTTTCTGATTATTTGGATGACAAAAAAGGATGAATCTGCTCCAACTCGACTCTGCATCCGCAACATCCTTTTTTGTATGATCCTTGCAAATGATCCATTGGCAAGGATCATACAAAAAAGTGTTTCTTAACACTTTTTTGTGACCAGACGAGTTTCTTGCCGGATTCTTCTTGAACTGGGGTTAGGAGGAACCGGCACCTAGATTCACTAGCATGTAAGAAGACGATTCAAAGTGGTCCTTGTGATTTTATTGAATAAACATTTATTGAATTGAATTGAATTGAATTGAATTAACCAATTATTCTGGGGTTGCCCACTTATTTAATTGAGATGAGGATGAGGATGAGGAGGATGATGATTAACGCTACACCGTGTCGCGACCGGGCCGGGCCTCGGCCGGGGCACGTCCACCGCGCGCTGTCCGGGCCAGTCATTCATGCTACACCGGGCTTTTTGGGTGTATTATTTGCACGACTATATCTGTGTTAAGTGGTTTTTTCAGCTAGTGATCTCATATGCAATTTTCACAAATTGAATTGGCAGCTATTGCAATTGCCATCGATGACGAAGTATTTTAAAAACGAAGCGAAACTACTAAAAGAAGATGGGGTGTACATCCATCCTGGAGAAAGCGAGAAGCAGAAGGAGAATTTGCTTTACTTTACAAAGAATAATTAGATGAGGAGAGCCCGGGGCACGGTCGAGCCACGGTCAGGCATGAATCACTTAATACAAAAAGTATACCATAATGTTTGACCGTGCCTTCAAATCATCATTTAGCGGCCGTACCTGCACTTATTATGACTGTACAAAATTATGGCTGGTTGGTGAATCCAAGCAGTTTTACGGACACGACATTTCAAAAGCAATAACGCAAATACTTCTTTAATTACACGGTCAAATTTCAAACAGATTTACTGACAGCACTATCTACCCTACTACCATACAAATAGGCGTGTTACAAGCGATATTTATCTTCATCTTCAGTCTAAAATTACAGATATCAGTGACACAAAACAATTTAGTTCTACCCTCTTTTGAAGCTATACACAAGGGTAGGTCCCTTGTATTGTTTCCGTGAACCATATCGTTTCTTTTGGAGTTTAAAGTGCTAGTCAGTCAATTCTCACCTACCTTTACTGTCAGTAAAAACGAAGTTCTTTGAAGGTACGGCCAACTTCGGAGCAGGCTTTGGCGGCTGTTGATTCGTCACTAGTTTGATGTATTGGATCTGTAGAGGCCAGCGAAGAATTAAATTAAAAAAATATAAATAAACTCACAAATTATCAGATAATTATTAAGATATATATTTTGTCTAGATTAGCCAAGCTAATGATTTTATTAGAAAATACTTACACCTTTGCCTGGTACATTGATAGGGTGGAACTGTGTGCGCTGCCCTGTATTGCTCGTAGCTTTGATTACCTATAAAAACATTGCCATAAATCTAAGATTTTGGAGAAAAGTAGATTTAACTTGTAAAAAAATACTTACTTGTGTAGTAGGAGTGGAAGCATTTGATCTGACTAAAACATTTCGATTTGCATTTGAAGATATAACCACTTTTTTCGTTGCCACATTTCCTAAAAGATAAGTAAATGTGAAATAATATTGATATGCACATATTAAATGTTGAAATTGCAATGTAGATGCTTTGGATATTACCTGTTGTTGCTTGCTCTTTTGGACTAGGCGCTTTGATCGCTATAATTTTGTTTTTGTCACCTATTTTGACGTTTTGTATTACCTGAAAAAAAAAACATTTGTAGGATTCAAATTTAAACAACTTTAGTAAACCTTCAACAAAGGTTTTCAACAAAGTTAATATTATAGGTATAATATTTATTTACCGTATTTCCTCCAATAGTTATGGGAACAGTTTTCTGCTGCATCACATATCTCGCTTTCGGCGCGTTTGGGGTCATTACCTTGGTGAATACAGATGAATTCGTATTCTTATCGGTACTGGTTTGTCCTAGAATCATTAAATTTCATTAATAAAGGTATGACGACGTACACTAAAAATATATAATAAGTTAAATTTCATACTGGTGATGGAGCTTTTAGGAGACTCAAAGATATTTGATCCCGCGAATATATTGCCATCCTATCTACGCCATGACATTAATTATGTAAACAAAGATATCTAAATGATGAATAACGATACCTGGCAGTTGTATGAATTTAAGCATGGGTTTGGATCCTTTGCTTGCAATTAGTTGAGCCTGCAACCAAAATATAAGTTTTTTTAAGAGAACCAGCGCTCCTTATAAAATATATTTAACAAAAAAACATCAAATCACTTAAGAGTGCGACACAAAATATCAAAAACTACCTACATTTGCAACTAATCTTATAAATGACTGGCCTGTCAGCTCAGTTGGTAATAGCCCTGGCTTCTGCGGTGTAGGTTAAAGGTTCGACTCACTTCCAGGATAAACATTCGTAAACATACATGTTTTCTTTCAACTACGCAGTAATGTTATCATTAATCACTACAAAACCGATCACAAAGGACGTCTTTTTTGCTTAGAACCAAAACAGTGCAGTATGTTGTATGAAATCTCATTATTGCACTGTTTCTTAACAGTGCAATAATGAGATTTCATACACACATTGCATTCTATTTAAAGCCACACATAACAATAGTAGATTGTTGCACCGAGCACAAAGTGAGTCATTAATGCACGAGTGCATTAATTACTCTCTTTAGCAAGGTGCGTAATTTAATTTTCTTTCAACTACCAATCTACCACTGTGATAAAATCTACCTACTCAAACTAAAAATATGAAGAATCAAAGTTTTACAATGGTACAAAATGTGCGCCATTTGTTTTTTTTTTCACCAAGTCGGTTTTATTCAGCCGTTTTTTATTATCAGCCAGTATCTTTTTGATCGAATGCAAACATTTTATATTGAACTTAATGGGAGATATTAAACCTCTGTGGTAAATGTATATCTAAATAAAAGTAAAAAACAGTGCAATAATGAAAAACAATGCAATAATGAGATTTCATATAACATTACTGCACTGTTTTGGTTCTAAGAAAAAAATACGTCCTTTGTGATCGGTTTTGTAGTGATTAATGATAACATTACTACGTAGTAGAAAGAAAAATTTATAAGTGCTCTATCATTCATCTAGTTACCATAATACAAGCTATGCTTAGTTTGGGGCTAGATGGTGTTGTGTGCATTATCCACCAATATTTATATATTATTAAGTTTGTGTAGATGTTTATATAGATTGGTATTTGGGTATAGATGTAGGCTTTGAAATAGTATATAAGCTAATTTATATAGGCAAGGCACCACGCGTACAAAGCCGCATGCAGAAGCTAGTCTACACTTATATAGAGAAATGATTTCATATTTCTAATAGTTTAGATTATCTATAGTATTGAAAGAAAGCAAACACTTCTTGATATAAAATACCTGATCAGGAGTGCATGCCACTTGGTATTGAAGACCACTCGATGAAGTGCTTATGATGCCCTCTGCTGAGGTAGAGGTCATAAGTTTTATCTTTTTAGGCACCATCACTAACTGCCTTCCTAATTGAGCTGAGAAAATATAGTAAAACTTTAGTAGGTTCTTCAGGCGTGAATTCGGTAACCAGTTAATATATGGAAAAATATAGAAAAGTTAGACAATCGAAACTTCTGGAATAAATTAATAGGTGATACGCGATAACTACTAAAACAATATGAATTCTGTAAGCGAAATTTTATTAAATACTACGTTGACAAATATTTAGTACTATTCCGCCTATCTAGTTCTAATGAGTTAGTAGGTACTAAATATTTGTCCATCTATCCAATATTTTAACTTTTTTAGTATGTATTTTTAAAACTCGATTTTTTATTCTTAGTAGGTACTCCCGTAGGTATGTACGTTTGTTTTCCTAGGCACTACCGCTTGGCACTACTAGTAGAGTGAAGGGAAATTTTACTTTCCCGTGACACTACTGTGCTACGTGTGCTAGTGCTACGGGTAAAAGTACATTTCCAGTGACAATACCACTGTTGCCAGTAGTTTCACGGCAAATATTAATTCCGGTGGCACGAACGAACCTTTTGTGGGTAGTAACACAGTTATGTATCTAGATATACGAACTATATTCTTCTGCGCTTCGGTGGGCGCTGCCGCGGCACGCTTTTTGAAGTGATCTTTTACACTGACCTAAAACCGTATTTCCTTTCACATTCCCGCCACTTATGGGAATCTTTTTAATAGCCCCGACGCCGTGTTTGTTTGATACTAATGCTACAGGTTTCGGAGCAATCGCGTATTGGATAGGCTTGGACTGGACGGGTTTAGGCGCTATGGCCACTTGGCGAAGAGGAGCGCTGGCTACTATTCGTTTTGTAGTTTTGGCCTGAGCAATCTAGAAAATAGAAAAAAATGTGGTTCATTATGGTATACACTTATTGATATATTTAGTTTAGAGGAACCATTGTCAATCGAAAAAAAGGTTAATATGTGTATAAAGTTTTTTTGATAACTTCAAAAATGTATGCCAAGAACTGTAACGGGGTAACACTAAGTACCTACTGATTGTGCCCAAACATAATGGTAAAAAGACCCCATAATGTAAGAACACTTTCATTTTCAAGGTGAGAGACGAAAGAGTTAAATTATTTAAAAAAAGGCGACAGTATTAATAAAATACCAAATAAAATAGTTTGAATCCTGATTTGTCTCTTTTTTGATGCATTCCTCTAAATAAGTCCATGAGTGTAACTATACAAGTGCAGTGTTCTTATCCAAATAATGAGAATGTTACTTGAAAGTATGTAATATTTTGTCGCAAATTCAAATTGATACGAGAATTCTTTTAAGTGTTTTTAGTATCCCAGTCTGTGACTACTGCTATGGCAGAATAATATTGAGGATTCTCCATCCTCGAACCATAGAGTCTAAAATAATATGACCTTGCTTATTCGAACAGTGGCCAGTGCCTGGATGTACAATGAAATTGGAAGGTTTAGAATTTAGACTCTATGGTTCGAGGATGGAGAAACTAAATTTTCACTTGCAAACACTTTTGTCACTTTCTACAAAATAATATATGAGAAAACTTACTTTGACTGGTACTATGTTACTTTTAGCAGATCCAGGAACTCTAATTAATGTGTCAGAATACTGCACAGTGACCCCAGTGTCATCTTGTATAGTCCGTTGATTAATTTGCTGTAAATATTAAACAATGTATTTGATAGTCTTGCCGCATACATGACATTAAGTGTACTTTTGTGTTAGATTATTTTAATTTAAAGAAAACTCACATGTGGATCAATCATGATATTGTGGCTTGCTGCAGGATTCTGTATAGAAAATTCTTGGAAGGGAAATGGATCCTCAATTAGATCAGACACTGGAACAGATATAAGAATTACTTATAAAACTTTTTCTTAAATTGAATGTCTCATCACAGCTATACAGGATGGACTCAGGATGCAAAGGGTATGTGTAATGCTCTCTAAAGTTTTCATAGACTGAAATTGTGAATTGAATTAACCACAAATTTATTGAATTTGTAAAATTTTAATAAAAAAATTCAGAAATAATATATTACAGCAAAAAAGAGTAAATACTTATGACTATACCAGTACCCAGTCTAATGTAAGGACAATACAAACACTCATGTTTTGCAGAGAATTTATTCTACTTATTGAAATATATAATGGCTCCCTTACTAGGCAAAGCCTGCATCGAGGAAACCTGTATCCCGGTTATACTGATTTTGGCATAACACTGAATAATATTTATTATAATTAGCAATGAAATATGGCTAAGTAGAATGATGATATCAATATTTTACCTATAACTTCATCATTGACAGTTTCAAGTAGTGCATGTGACTGTTCCTCGGCAGAATCCATGTCCATTGTGATGCTGTTCAATCTACCTTGGTCCTCAAGCTGGATATCTTCTTGATTTACCACATCTTCGGAATGGTCAAAGTCCATCTGTTAAAAAAATATATTTACGTAATAAATATTGAATATAAAAATAACATTGTGCAGCTTTATTTAAACAACTCGATAAGTATGGTTGTATTTCTGTCTGAAAGGTCAATATAATAAACTGCAGTCCTCTTGTTTTGTTTTTGGGTTACTAGCATACTGGCAAATTTACGTTAACTAACTTTTAACCACCTTTCTGTTAATTGTATTTCTATAGAAGTAAAATCATAAATATGGTTAAAAACAAGATTCAAATAATGTAGTTGCCCCTTATCAGGGTAATTATGTAGATAGTTATATTACACCAAGTCTTAAATGCTGTGATGCAAATTTGACAATACTACACATGGAATTGAGTTTTACAGTCTTTTATGGAGGTTTCCAGTTTAAGTTCCATATTTTAAGATCTAATTCAGTCACCAGCCTCTATATTCCTATTATTTTACTATTAATAAAAGAATGATTACCATCCTGTACCAGTCAACGTATGCAATGAGTTTTTTTTTCTTTATGGTTGTGTTTTGCGGCCTACTAATTCTAGGGTCTTTACGCAATTGGCCCACCAACGACTTTCAGTTTGACATGCATGATGTAAATGTTTGTGTTGCAGGCATTATGCATTGTGGGCCGAAGTGCAAATACATGGTAGTGTTGGGACTCTGACAATCGATAAACTATAAAAAGATTAGCTTGACTCCAAGCTAATATTACCTAAAGCAATAAAAGTTCATAACATAATAAAAGTTTATAAGTATTTTTTATAGACAATGTTATTGCATTACTAGAAGGGTCTAGTTATTATGGAATTCCATGATGGAAGCCTAAGAGAGTCGGTTATTCGTACTTGACAATCATGAAATTTCAATTTTAAATATTTAAAACTAACTACTTATATTGTATACCTGTTATCCCACAGAGTATTTTTAAATTTTTTGTATCATATCAACATTTACCCAGTCCACATCACTAGTATATGTATCTTCATAAAAAGCAGTAGAGAAAAAAGTCAGCCTATGTATTATATTATCTCATGAGATGTATTTACACATTCTACAAAAATTACATCTGTCAAAATAAATCAATAGTTCAGGTTTACTTCAAAACACTTTTCAACTGGATCACAACAATGCTTAAATTTCGCCTGTTCACTGTATCTCTATCTTAAAAAGGGGATAACTAATTTAAAAAGTGATTAACTTTTGACAGTTGAGAGATACTTGGTTATACAATTTGATTTTATTATACATTATAATGTAATACTCCACATAAAAATGAAATTAATCATATATTGATTGTTAATTTCTTTGTTTCTTACAAGTATAAAACTATTTTTTTAAAATGGGGATCACTTCACAGCACTTTTACCTGTTTTAAAAGAAAAATGAATACATACACTGACCAAGCTATTTTATTTTTTTAACAAGAGCTGTTTACATCATTAAAAAAATACCATGAAATAAGTTTTATAAACTATAATTTAGATTTTAATTCTGATCTAAGCTATATGTACATACTTGTCAGACTGTAAGTTCAGAATCATCTAAATAACTAACATTATCAGCACTAAATAGGTAATTGTGTTAATGATAGATCATAGTTTTTTAGTTTTGTTTAGAATTATTTGCATACACATTACATTAATTTCCTCTGATTAAAGAGTATGTACAGATGATATGAAAATATTATATACTTACACCCTCCAGGGTCAGAGAATCTTCTAAATTGTGATCCATGTTACAATGTTACATACAAATAAAATAAAAGACACCAAATACAGAACTAGAATCTGAGAAAATCACTGAACAATAATAATTGGTAGACAGTAGTTCACTACATTGCAATCGGATTTCGAATGGATTTCACAAAATGTTTAAATCACACCGCCATTTTAGGTTGTCAAAATAGGATATCAGAGCCACAGTTGAAAACAAATCGACGCGATACATAAACTAGTTTTTTACACAATTAGAGTAATCCAAATTTTACAAAAATTACTTGAAGAGAAGGTTGTACACTGATGAGTAATTTAAAATGATGAAAACACATCTCTGAGTAAGTTTGAGACAAATATTTACAAAAAAGCACAAAAATTATATGGCGCTTCTTTGAATTTCATTCGCATACGTCAGTTTTAGCCACATTTAAAAAACAAACTACTAGTGAGGTATTTGTGCATGTGATAATTACGGTTTTCAGAACAACGATGAATTTACTACTTCCTACTACTGATAATGGACAGAGTAATTGTAAGTAAATAAAAAATGAGGGTACTACTTTTAATGGAATGCAGAATATTTTAGTTTCGTTTCTAGATATTTAGGCAAAAAGTAGATGTTTTAACTGGATGAATAATTTTCATACATAATCAAAGATATTTGGCCTTTAATTATACAAGGTTCTATAGGTCTATTACTAATACAGCGAAAGTAGGGATGCCGCAGGCTGAGTGTAAAATACAATCCCTAAATAAAAACTAAAACCGACAACACTATTAGAATGTTTAATGCACCACTAAATGCACTATTGCCAACATAAGAAAAAAACTTATCAAAGCAAAGGCGAAACCTTACTTTGCATTTGAACAACTTCGATATAGATTAATTTGATAAATATAACCCTAGAAGTGATAATTTTTAATAGAGTCTCCCCTTACCGCCAATCCGTTGTTTTGGGGTACCCCAAAAGTTTTTAGAAAATTATCAAGGCTTGCAAAGCCTTGTTAATTGCATCTAATGCATCTTCTGTTACTGTCAACGTAGTATTGTATTATCTTTTGACTGTCGTGTCAAGTGCTCAGCCGGCTATAGCCAGCAGCAGTCGAAAAAAAACCTTCGTCTGTCATTTCATGGAGCAACATAGCTCTGCTAATTTAATATTTTTTACCCGTTTTATTGCATATTTTATTCAGTAATCTTGACGGAATTTTATTGAATTAATTGTGACTACAGGACGGACAGTATGGATAATTGAATTATATGTGTATTGTGGTGCAATGTGATTTGAACGACGACGAATACCAAGAAAATTCTAGACGCCATTCCGCGTGACTGACGTCTAGAATTGACAATTGTCCATCGACAAAGACTCTATTAACAAACAAACTGACCATAAACTATAAACACTTGACACTGGCAGAATTGACATTAGTATGTCACAGGCCATTAAGAAGAAGAAGCCAGCAGCAATCAGCCAGTTGCTTGCATACTCTTTGTCTTTGGCTTGGCATGGCATGGCAGCAGCATTGGCTTGGCAGTAGGGGTGTCCACTTTCATAAAAAAAAATACATCGATGTTTTTTTTCGATGCAATACATCGAGGCTATGCATCGATATTTTCCGATGTATCGGTTAGAAACATCGATGTTTTGCAACATCGAGTACATTTTGCAACATAGCATCACAAAGCAGTAAAAGTCCACGCTACGAATGAAGTCCCGCAGATGACGTGGCGCTGCAGTCCAGTTTCAGTTCCAGTTTTCAGTACTAAGTGTATGAAAAATAGTTTGAATAATAAACGCAATATAATTTTTATTTTTAATATCCGAAAGTATGGTTAAGCATGAGTGAACATGAGTTGACAATTTAGATCTTAACTTTTCCCCGGGACTTGTTTGGTGGCGCAGACTTCAGCACTCTGACACTGCATTACAAACAAACCACAATTTTGAATTATCTATTACTTCTACAACAACACTTTTTTTGTCCACAAGCCTGTTGTGTGTTAAGGGATGTTTAAAGAAGACATGTATGTCACTAAGAAAAAGACGATATTACATTTATACATTTACTAAAAAAAATGGCAATATACTTTGTTTTATTTAAAAAAAGTACAAGCAATATGCAGATCTTAAATTTTCGCGCGTAATGTTAATTGAAATTAATTGAAAAAAGTTAATTGAAATTAAACAACTTCTACCACTGGTCCTGCGAAGGTGTTGAATATTGTAAAACCAACTTACTTACACGGAAACGATGAGACGATGCTCTAATGAGTATATTACATCCAACTCTAATCCTATTTCTTTTCGTAAAGTGTGCACATTCACGATTCATCACAGATCATTGCGCATTCAGTGTTGCATGTCAATTTCTAGATTCCTCCTAAGGTGGTTCGATTCACACTGAGCGTGATTTTTTGAAGTGTAAACTTCTTTAGCATCGTTGTGATTTGAAAGTCGATGAAACGAAAAAGCGACTGTAAAAAGAGACAGACACATTAATTCATAAGATTTAACGTGGGAGAAAATGAGATAGGAAGCATTATACAGTGTTTCTTATATTCTTATTCGTCTCATTATCTTGAAGCCAAAATTTTTGAAGGTTTCACTTCTACCACGTGTGAATTGCATTTTTTTTGCAGAGTAATAAACATGTAGGTATAATAATTAGCTAGTTACCATTGATTCGATGTTTTATGAAAATACATCGATACATCGTGTAAATTAACAGTTTTTCAAAACATCGGATCGATTCGATGCATCGTACTATAAACATCGAGTGAATTCGATGCATCGATGTATATCGAATATCCCTACTACTTGGCAGCCAGCCAGCCAGCAGCCAGTAGAAAAAAAACTTTACAAAATAAACGCTAAACAACTAAAAAGTCACGAATTTCGTTTATTAACGAAAGCATATAATAATGCCTTTAAATTTACAAGGCGTACGACAATACCTAAGTGAACTTAGAAATACTGGAGGTTTACATAAAGATCAAGCTGAAAAGTAAGTAATTCTCTTGGATCGAAGTACATAAAAACGTTACTACAATAATAACCAGCCAAAATGTGTTACGTCTAATATCTTGTCCTCGTTTAAGGTACCGCAATGTTTTGATGGAAATTCTCAAATATCCAGAGGGTGAGCTGGCAGAAAGTCTGAAAGCATTTATTGAAGCAAGTGAGTAATGAAGAGTCTTGTTAAAAATACAAATTTTTGAAGTAGGTATATCTTATAAGTACTTACCTACCTATACCTACTACCAAAAATAATAAGTAATATTTATCAATGCATGCATGCACCATTAACGTGTTTTCAGTTGTGAATGAGAATGTAAGCCTGGTGATATCAAGACAGCTCCTCACAGATGTCAGCTCTGACTTGGCCTTATTGCCTGATCCCGTGTCACAGGAGGTATCACACTTTGCCCTGGATGTCATTCAGCCAAGAGTCATTTCTTTTGAGGAGCAGGTAAAACATTCCACTAATATTTTTACTATTTGACTATATCACAATTTTCTCCTCAATGTATGCATAGACTTACATACTAGAGGAGGTCTAAAAGTCTACAGAGGGGATAGGATGCAGGTTCACTTATTTGGTATGTCGCTAATTAGGGTACATATATGTAACCCTTTGCCATCATTTGTTTACAAAATTTCAAGTTAATCTAGAAAAAAAACTGTAACTATGGACCAATTGAGTTTTATGCCATTATCAAGTTCCTTACTAACCAAGGAAAACCTTCTCAAACCATCATGAGTGAGATGGGAACTGGTTATGAGAATCAGTGCCCATGATTAACAAGTGGCCTTACATGGCCTTTCCACCAAGGCAGACAGTCCATTGATGATGATTCCAGGCTGGATCAGGTCACCACACCTATTGTTCAAAAAGTTGAAAAATGTATATTAGAAATTGCTTGTCTGAAGAAGAAACAGCTTACTGCAATAGTAGGAGTAGACAAACATAACTAATTTGAAGATCCTACAATTGTGTAGCCAAGTACACTTATTTATTTAAGTGTACTTGCTTACTTTTTGGTTATAATATTTAGACACCATGTGTAAAATCGTTTATGTTATAGGTGGCCAGCATAAGACAACATTTGGCTGACATTTACGAACGCAATCAGAATTGGAAAGAGGCTGCCAATGTTCTTGTCGGAATACCTCTTGAGACTGGACAAAAGTATGTAAAAGAAGTTTTAGCTTATGAAATTATCCTACTACTAAAATTGACTTTCACTACCTAGTGTTTATCGTATAACATAGGATTGAACTAAGAAAAGTTAAACCTATATAAAATTAACTTGCGAAACAGTTGCCAAGCTTCTAATTGTATACTATATGTGGTTTTTGTTTTTGTATCATTTTTAATTGCCTTCTCTTTTAGACAATACTCAGTGGATTACAAACTCGAAACATATTTGAAGATAGCCCGGTTATACCTTGAGGTGGATGACCCTGTGCAAGCTGAGGCATTTGTCAACAGAGCATCACTGTTGCAAGCGGAGACCACGAATGAACAGCTACAGATCTATTACAAAGTTTGCTATGCAAGAGTATTGGACTATAGAAGGTAAAATTTATGTACCTACATTTCTACATACATATTTAAGTCTCTGGCTCACACAGTCATGTTTTAATCAATCAATTTTTGGCCATTGTCAAATAGCACCCCATTTATAAAAGGAAATACATTTGTCTTAGTTATCATCAGCTCCCTGGCCTGATCCCACTTTATATGGGGTCAGGTACTTCACACATCCATCTCAACATTCGTATTTCTTTCAAAACTTTCGTAAGTTAAACATTTTAATATACACGGGTTGATTTTGAAGATTCTCTATAGATGAATCGAAATAGTGTTGTTGCCTTAATCGATAAAAAATTACGTTATTAAACCCGTGTTTAATAATAATAATAATAAAACATTTATTTTGTGCCACATAAAGTTAAACATAGGTTACAAGATAATTATTATTAAGCGACGGCAAAAAAGGACACCAGCAAAATTTCACAGTGGCGTATACGCCATTGCGATGCTGATCTTCCGTGACGCCTGAGTGTGTGGCGGCAGCAACTGTGGTACACAACGTTTACCATTTCAATCATGTAGTTATTTATATTTAATACAAAAAGAAATAGAGCCTAATAATTAAGATAGAAAATAGGGTAAAACAACCAGTAGTCAGCCTTTTAGTGGGTAATGAAATTTGTTTCAATTGTATTTTAAATATTAAATAATATTAATAAAAACAATAGCTTTTCTCCGAAAGGTTATTTATTAAACTCACTAAAAAATCAACAAAACATTTAAATTGTAATAGAATTATAAAAAAAAACAACATTAATTAAAATATGCCACTTTTCACCAGTGCTCAGCCTCATTTCTCCACAAGTCAGCCATGTCTTACCCTGTAGTCAGCCTCTTACTTATTTTTGCATATTTGGCTTCATTATCATAATATCAGCCTTTATGAAGTCCACTGCTGGACATAGGCCTCCCCAATAGATTTCCAGGAAGAACGATTTTGAGCCCTCTCCATCCACCGACTTCCTGCGATCTTTACAATGTCGTCAGTCTATCGGGTGGGGGGTCGTCCTACGCTTCGTTTTCCTGTCGTTGGTCGCCATTCGAGAACTTTTACTCCCCAACGGTTATAAGTTCTGCGAGCTATATGGCCTGCCCATTGCCACTTCAACTTGCAAATTTTGAGCGCTACGTTGGCGACTTTGGTTCTTGGTTGCGGATTTTATCACGTAGTGAAACAGCTCTCTACATAGCTCTCTCCATTGTATGTTGCGCGACTCTGTACTTGTGTATGAGGCCAATAGTCAGCGACCAAGTCTCAGTTCCATATGTCATCACTGGCAACACGCACTGATAGTAGACTTTCGTCTTGAGGCTCTGCGGTATCTGTGACGAGAAGATGTCCCTTAATTTCCCGAACGCTGCCCATCCGAGTTGGATTCGTCAGCTGACCTCTTTGTCGATGTTGGACTTGCCTAGTTGAATCGTCTGACCCTTCGATTATATTGCTCCCAACATGTACCGGTACGGGTGCAACATGAGCGTTTGACATGATTTTTGTCTTGCTCATGTTTATTGTAAGACCCACCTGTTGGGAGACGATATTGAGGTCGCTGAGCATTGTGCCTAGGTCTTCCAGCGGTTCTGCCATGAGGACTATATCGTCGGCAAATCGAAGGTGAGTGAGACGTTCGCTATTGATGTTGATACCATGTCTATGCCAGTACAAGAGCTTGAAAACATCCTCCAATGCAGAGGCTAACATTGCATTGTGTTTATTTACGACACCACATTAGAAACTTCTAAAGTTATCAGTGTTTCTCTATTATATTATGCATGTTTTATACATATGAACCTTCCTCTTGAATTACTCTATCTATTAAAAAAAACCGCATCAAAATCCGTTGCATAGTTTTAAATATCTAAGCATACATCGGGACAGACAGACAGCGGGAGGGGACTTTGTTTTATACTATTTAATGATGATACGCTTTCATCAAAATGTATGTTTTATTTTTTTTTATTGAACTCTGATTATAAGGGCTTTAAGGTGCTATTTAGTGAAACAGCTACAGACGGCTAATTACTGGATTTGTAGATCCATTGGTCGGCCCCTGAAATGCAATTATGTTAGTACGCGGCTGACTACTGGTAAAATACCCTTTTCGCCTTAGATGAGTTATGATCAAATTAATGAGCAAAATTGGTATTAATCGCTCCGTTAATTTAAGCTAAATATAAGAAAATTACGAAAAAACCAGTAGTCAGCCACATAAGGCTGAGCACTGGATCTACATTAAAAAATCGATACCCAGTAGTCGGCCTCCTAAATTACAGCTTTTAAAGCAAATAAATGCATGTAATAGTTATTTTTATCACATAATAATCATTAAATAGTAACACAGCATCCCAATCCACCACAAATTACAACAAATAGACACAAAAACTTACAGAAAACTCATACGTGTCTCCTTAAGAAAAAAATTGTGACAGCGACACGCATGTCTGTGGCGGAGGTGAAAAGAATTGCGTGTAGCTCGCCAACCTGACATGTTATTGTTTCGTATGTGTGCGTAATAGCCAAAAAGGATACAGGGATTTGATTAAACGTAATTTTAAAGGTGTAAACCAATTTCAACACTATTTATAGGGATATAATGCCCGTAAAGGCTGAGTACTGGTGCGGGGCTGACTACTGGCTGTTTTACCCTTCAACATTTTTCTTTAAAACAACAAAATTTCAATTTCAATTTAATTAAACACTAGACAACAACCAATCAATAAGTACAGCTCATTACTGTACCTAATATTAATTACATATTTTAACAAAATTAGACTGTTTACTTAACCTAAACAAAATCTAAAGGTCCAGAACGACTACCTATGTGCAATGCTTTCTGGGAGTTCAATAGAAATATTTTTAATGAACTTATAAAAGACCAAATGGACTAAAATGTATTCGTATTTCTGTCCGATGCACTCTTCTTTTATCCGTCTCTTTCGTTACCCAACACTATGATTTTCAGGAAGTTTATTGAAGCTGCCCAGAGATATAATGAGCTCTCATACCGAAATATTATTCATGAAGACGAAAGGATGACGTGTTTGAGGAATGCACTGATATGCACAGTGCTGGCTTCAGCTGGTAAGAGCTTTTTTTTTTTTTTTTTATGGTAGGTTTCAGATCTCCTAACATTGACGACCTGTGTCGGGCCAATGGGCCTGCCTGAAACGCAGAAGGTAGCTGGTTCGTGTCCCGCTGTGGGACAAAAGTTTGTATGATCTGAAAATATGCGTCTCAGGTCTGGTTATTTTTCTATGTATAATGTGTATGTATTTTACTGATATACTACTTAAATACTTTTAAAAAAGGTATATAAGTAGTATATCAGTCATGTTGTACCCATAACACAGGATCTGCTTACTTTATGGCTAGATGACTGTCAAAGTCTATGCTTAATCTATGATGCTTGCACATTGGTTACAATTTTAGTCTTGGATTTGTTCAGATGTTCACACATCGTTCGGCTCTACTTATGTGGATGCCTAAGATTTATATGCCAGCCACACAAATAACTATTTCTTTGAACGAGAAATAGTGAGGGAAGAATTGAACGAAATTGTTTAAATGTCTATGGCTGCGATTGGGCTGTTAGTTTATTACCAGTTAATCTGTAGCGATAAATAAAAAGAAGGCGAGACTCGTGGTACACCAGGTTAGTCTGCAACACTCTGGTAATTAAAAATGTAAAGTAAAATTAATTATCTGTCACAAAAAGACGTATGGTTCAAATTCGGGACTTAGAATTGACAGTCATCGTTATCATCCGCTAAGCTTTCAGATCGGTAACATTGTGTGAAATTAGTCCACAGATTTTAGTCCTCGTAGATTTGTTTTATGATTCCGTAGTTCTCATGGAACATTTATAGTTCCGCTGTATACGTCTATTTGTCCGCCCATAATCTAGCTTGCAGACTAAATTAAACTAAAATGTAAATGTAGTAAATTTAACTAAAATGGCCGCACGTATGACTAGCTAGTGCGACACGTAACCCCTCTCTCACCCCGGGGTGCAGCCCGGCATCTGCCAAGCTGCACCCCGGCAGACGCCCGCCCGCCACCTATGCAGCCCCAGCGTGGTACGCGCTGCTCTCAAAAACCAACCGACGCATGCTGCAAACTGTGCAGAACTGTCGCCCTGCGGATGTGCACAGGAGCAGGCCGCTACGTCCGGAACGACGTCATAGCCCGCGACGTGCACATGAAGAGTGTGGAAGAGTTTGTGGTAATGTTGGCGCGTCGAATGTTCGACACCGCCGACAACTGCTACCACGCCCACCTGAACGCCTTAGCGCCCCTGCACGCGCGCCCCCCAGATTACCCAGGACCATGGCGGCCCACTCCGCGAGACCTCCTGGACGCACCTAACTCCGCTGACGCGGATTTAGGAAGCGCACAAACCCCATGAAGGCCACCGCTAACGCCAAGAAGGCAGCGTACCGTTGCAGAACGCAACGAGACCCACTGACCCAGGGGCAGTCGCCCCTGTGAGTTGAAGCCAGGGTAATGACAAAGATGTCGAGGCCCTTACCTAAACCCCAAGATGGGAAGGTTTAGACGACCAGAGTAGTAGTACGCCCGCCCGCGCGGTCCCGCGGTTAGTCGGCGCGCCGACTCGTAAACACGGCGGCGGCGGCGCGGGCAAACAGCGGCGCGGCGCGCACTTCTACTTCAGAAATACATAATATGTAGTAATTATAGTAAGCTTGTTGGAAACAATGACTATCTGAGTGCATTCTTAGTGTACGCGAGAAAAGTAGTCAGATCGGCCGCTAAGGCAAACGGTAGTACTGTATGTTGAGTTTTTCTTCTTGCTGATGTTATTATAAATCTATTGTGCTGTCATTATGGACATGGGAGAATGTTTGAGTTTGAGTCCGTTGAATTTTTGAGTGTTATAATAGTGAATAATGTTAATCGTAATTACAGTTGTATACTATTATAATATTTCCATTGTATAAAATAATAAAGATTATTAATATTATGTTGAATTAAAGTCTAGTAATAAGTATTACAATTATGTTTTGTTTGTATTTTCTCATAATTTAAATAAATATATATAGCGTAAATTGTGTACCATTAATCAGTTTCAAGCTGTACCTAATATGTAAATCGATAATTTCCTAAAATGTTTTCAATTGATTGTATTAGAATTTAAGTTATGTATTAGTGTATCGTAATATATAATTATTAACTCACTTTAAAGAATTCAATTATAAAATTATGTATAATTTCATTTGAGATATAAAATGTTTTATTATAATAAAGAATATTTATAAATAAAGACTAATACTACTGTGAAATATAAGTAAAGATTTGGGGTTGGGGTAGCAGACTTCCTAGCATAGAATTATTTGTGTTTTGAAATAAAGAGTAAACCGCCGCATAATAACTTATTTTATTTTGCTAACTAGGTGGCATTGGATTAATTTGAGACCTGACCACTAGTACTTAATCAATATCATTACTGACTTCAGGCATTCACACATGCCAATTTTTATAAGTGAAAACTTCTTTAACATCGTTGTGACATCGCACATAAATTCATAAGGTTTAACGTGGGAGAAAATAAGATAAGAAGCATTATACAGTGTTTCTTATATTCGTGGTTCTAAAATTTAAGGTTTCTCATTTACCACGTGTTAATTTCACACATGTTTTTTTAAATTTAGTTTCGTTCGAAATCTGACCATTATTTCGGCCTAACACACTTTCGCCAAATGTCAGAAACGTGCAATAACGAACTTCGTTATAAAAAATTGGTTAATTTATACAGGTCAGCAGAGATCCCGAATGCTGGCGACCCTGTTCAAGGACGAGCGATGCCAGCAGCTGCCCGCGTACGCTATCCTCGAGAAGATGTACCTGGACCGCATCATCCGTCGCGCAGAGCTGCACGAGTTCGAGGCGCTTATGCAGACGCATCAGAAGGTATCACAAAAACAAATTTGTCGTACGATAATTTCGAAATGAAATGAAATGAATTTATTTGCTCGAAGTATGGTAAATATATGGTTCTTACATAATAATTGTCTCACACACTTCGTCGTTGACCGTTTGTTTTAAAAACTAAAAGACAACCGACTTAAAAATATCAAAATTTCGTTGCAAGTGGAAATACTTTTATCAGTTGTTTTTATTTAAAAACCTAACTACTGAACCGATCTTTATGAAATTTATATCGGACCAATCGGGAAGTATATCCTTTCACATGAAATCAGATTTCGGTTCAAATCGGTTCATAAATGACTGACAGAATTATGGTAACAAACATAAAAAACAGTCGAATTGAGAACCTCCTTCTTTTTTTGAAGTCGGTTAAAAAGAGCCTCTAAGTCACACATTCATCTTTTCATCAAACTGATTCGAAAGAACTAGACATAATGATTAGGTCAAACTTAACTAATATACTTAATAATACACAGTAAATTCTTATTTTGCGTCGCGGGGAAAAAATCTAGGCTCTATGTTAAAAGGGTGGAAAGTAGAGACTAGGAAGGGGTAAGGACATCTACGAAAATCATTGCATGATATTTATTTCTACACAAGCTTCTGCTCGAAGCTTACCTACATAAATAGTAGCCGTCTTATGATACAATCCCTCCCCAAGAATTTCATCAAGATCCGTTTAGCCGTAAAAATCTAATATTTATAATAATAGTATGTTTTGAATTTTAAGGTTCCGAAGTCCACAAGGAATATTTAGAATAGTTTAGCACTGTCCGTCTGTCTGTCCGCCCCTAATCAGAGCTCTTGTTTGCAGGCTGTTAGTTTCATCTTGATTTAATTTTGCACGGTAATATGCAAATTTATGTAAAGTTTGGATGTTTTACTTTTATCTTAAAAAAACTTAGTAGTAAACTTTTTTAAGTAAGACTTTATATACATGGTAGTAATATACGAATGGGATAATTCGTATATTACTACCATGTATATAAAGATTTACTTAAAAAAGTTTACTACTAAGTTTTTTTAAGATATTAGGAGGTAATTTCATTTTTATTTCAATGATACTTGTTTAAAAAAACACTTACTTAATTTTCATTTCCGAAACATTCAGGCACAAACTCAATACGGCACATCAATCCTAGACCGCGCGGTGTTCGAACACAACCTGCTATCAGCCAGTAAGCTGTACAACAACATCACTTTCGAGGAGTTAGGAGCTTTGCTGGAGACTCCACCCTTGAAGGCAGAGCGCATCGCCAGCCATATGATCAGCGAAGGTCGTATGAACGGATATATTGATCAGATATACTCTGTTGTGCATTTCGAAAGTAAGTTTCTATAATCAAATTCATCTAACTTTGTTTTATTTTGTTCAGAGGCAATTAATAAAGCCAGGTTTTAGCAATAATTATGTTTTGCTAAGATTTGTTGTACCTTTAAAATGTGTCTTAGTACACACAGTATTGTGAAGCAGTAACCTAGTTTCTAATTGCTGTTTGCGTTGACTTGATAACATAACTGATGGCGATTGGTTTTCGGATCTTTTTTAAGTTAACTATTACAAAGTCACATCATGGATGGTTCTTAATTTCAGCTCGAGAAATTCTGCCACAATGGGACAAGCAGATCCAAAGCCTGTGCTACCAAGTGAACAGTCTGATTGAGAAGATTGCGGCAGCAGAACCTGAGTGGATGGCCAAACTCATGGAAGAAGAAATGATTCAGTGATTTTTGAGACTAATCTTCTATTCATATTTATTTAAAACTATAGTTCTCACATGCCTATATTACGCCGCGCGCAGAGTCGACGCGACGCGGAGAACGGGATCTTGCGTTCTTAGGAGTCTTAGGAAATAGATGAAACATCATCGATGCTTATACAGAATATTGGCATGTGTTAAGTCCCGTTTAAAATAATAAATAATGTTTTACTATTCTATTATAATGATGTGCAAAATTTTAATCAGATTTTCTCATTTGGCATAAACTCTTTAGATTATGGTCCTTTCGACTCTTACGACTTGTTTCGCTAATGGTGTTTACCACGCGAACTACGTGCATGAAGAAAACGTTTACTATGTACAAAGTTTACTATGGACACAAATGTAGTGCTTGCTTGGGTTGTATTGGAGCTTATTCGATTTGGTCTGAATGTTTCACTGATATAAATTACTTACTACTCCTGTTAGGGGTTAACTTGTTCACTGTCTAAACTAAAAAGAAAAACGGAACTCATTTAATGAACAATGAATAAAAAATACAAATACCCTAAAGACCAACTAACATACATTGGTCGTTTGACAAAGAATTTTTAGCGCGCTATTTTCGGAAAGAGCGTATATTAGCGAAAAACTGGGAATCGGGTGTTGATTTTAGTAATAAAACAATGCATAAATTGATTTCAACAGACTACTCATTTTATTACCATTCAATCAATAGGACGTAACACCATAGGTGCTTATTTACATAACTGGGTGATGTTATTTGGATTCAATAGAATTATTCAATAACAAGGGAGGCTCACGCCGCGTGCTTTAATACATAATAATCAGAACGCTACATAACACAGTAGAAGATTCAAGAAAAACTCAGCCAGACGATACAGCTGTAGCGCTTTACAAATGTTGAGGCAATAATGTGATATTGCGTTTGGAACGCTTGGATACACTATACAGAAAGCACATAGATACTGTTAAATTGATTATGTGTATGCTTTCTTCTGCTATTATTATATAACAGTTGATGTGGCATGTATTATCTAAAAGACTACAAGCCGGGGAGCAGGACGCTTAGGGTTCCAGTTCCAAGGCGACGCCGACCTTGTGTCCGCCAGCGTTAAAGTTCTGTCCGTCGATGGCGGCAGACAGCGTAAGGGTAACGCCTGCAACGACGAAAAAACATCTCTATGATCAACTTTCCAATAGAGATTAGATAACTCATGCAAAGTAAGTATGCAATAAATCACATTTTTGGCTTTCAAACAATTTTTAAACAACTCTGATTGTTACATTAACACATTCACTGCCACTGACACGCCTCGCGTGTTCAGGCTAATCTAAGTCTCTACGCCAAGAACACGCCAGGCGTGTTTTGAATGTTTCGATTATATTTCCAAAACTAGGCCAGATTTTCTGTTCAAATTTTTAGTGCATCATTTTTAAAGGATAGGCTATGGCATATTGAAGCGGTTCCCTAAAAAAACTAGTTAGATTTTTTTACGAAAAATAGGTATTTTGTAGTGCCGAGAACACGCTAGGTGTGTTCACTTACTGAAGCTACCCTTAGGTTCCCAAACTTTTTTATTCTATTAAACGCTTCGCTAATTTCAGAGTTATAAGCTTGCGATATGTGATTTTTAACCAGTATTTGATGACAAAACGGAATGTCATAGTTTATCGGACCGTTGTTTTTACCGTTTACAGTACTGTGTCATGTATGAATAAATAATAAATAAATAAATAATGCCGGACATTTCACACAGCACCATCTGGCCACAAAGTAAGCAGAGCTTGTGTTATGGGTACCACATGACTGATATACTACTTATATGAAGTCGCTTATACAACTCCATACGCCATCAATGAAAAAAAAACGTACCTATCCGATGTATATCTTTATATAATTATACATACACACACAGTGACATACACACGTACAGTAAAATTATCTCTATTATATAAAAATCAATTGCTGTTCGTTTGTCTCGCTAAAAATGTTGTCATCATTAATATCTTCCGTTTCCGGTACAAATTTAAATTTTTCTTGAAAAAAAAAAGATAAGAAATCAATTTATTTCATTTGAATATTTTGAATTTAATTCATACTTATGTAATTAGGTAAGGCCAATCAACCAACATTAAGATAATACGAGATAAATAACGTAAACAAACTTTCTGCAGTTCAAAGCTTTTTATCGGTTTAATAATTTAGATGAATTCACTCATATAAGACTGAAAATATGTTTAAATATGATTGTCACTCAATATATTATTAAAACCAATGTACTTGCACTGTTAACAATGCCAATGTTACAGTTCACAATAAAACTTTATTCATTTATGCATGGGAATTTTAGTAAAAAAAGTTTGAGAACCTTATTTTACGTTATAATAAATTTACTTACTAAAATCTGTTTTTCCAAGCAATGCCGCGAGCACGCCTAGCGTGTCCGCGGTTTTATACGGCGGCATCTCGATAAACTTCAATAAAATCGTGGTGGCAGTGAATGAGTTAAATACCTTATGATAATTCTTGTTATAGTGTTATCAACAAAGTCCATCAGAAATTATTGATATATCTTTAATAGACTAAAATAGAATGCGCGTACTTAAAGATGTAACAGACAGAAAAATGTAGCAGACTGATCTCTGTCATAGCTCCTGCTGTCGTGTTCATTTAAATTCAAGGTTGAGTTTCAACTTCATGGAGAGTTAGGAAATACTAACCGGGGCGAAGCTTTTGCTGATATCCGAGTCCGATGAGTGACTTGTTGTTGATCTTGGCGTGAAGAGACGCATCCTGGTCGAGCTTCAGGGTTGAACCAACTCCGAACAGCGTGTCAGCTGATCCAGAGGCCCACTTCATGCTGATACCGCATTCCAGCTTGTCGGAGACCTTCTGGTAGATTGAGCCGCCAAAGTCCTTGCCATTGTCACTTGAAAGTAAAATGTAAAAATCTAATTTGAGCATACATGACATCCTGATAAATACCATATGTTACTACTACAGAAGTATCTTGAAAGTGCTGTATAGAGAAGAGAACTATTTATTGTAAAAAAGACATTCAATAAATGATCACGACTATTTTCTAACAGCTGGCGTCGGGGCAGCACTTGGATACCATAAAATACGTTTGGGCACTTGGATACCATAAAATACGTTTTTAAAATCCTTACTCAAATAGCAGTTAAGAAATTAATATCAGGTGACTGCCTGTAGTCCCAGACAGGGATCAAATGCAATGCACATTAAGGCCAATGTCACTGCTACACCAGTTGAAACTGGAACTATTTGAATGGACAATATGTACCTAGGTAGACATTATGTAATGCTTTAGCAAGAGCACAAGACTGCAAGGCATCAAATAAATGATTATCCTGACTGAGTACAGCAATAATGGATTTCTTGATACAATCAATGTCTATGAATTCTGATTAACAATCATTTGTTTGATTGTAATTAATAGTAGTAATAATACCAGACAATTAGAACCAATTTTGACAAGATAGATTGGATTTACGTATATTCAGGTTTTATTCTTATGTGTCCATGTGTTACAATCAACATCAACCTTCTGTAATACCAATTCATCAACAGTAACTGAGAAGACATTGTTTTGATAGCATCAGAATTACATAATTACACCTGCATCCTAGTTGTGGAAAACAGTCCACACACCAAGTACATAATCGCCCTGCTGGTTTGATCTGTGTGATATGATTATGTCACTTATTTTTACAGAAAGAAAATAAAAGTAACCAGACCAAGCAAGACAGGTGACCCATTTTGCAATTGAATAGATTGGTAGGTTGGCAATAATAATTTGCAAAAAATAGGTTGAAACACAAATCCTTACCTAGTTTACATAGTTAATTGTATTTATGCAATTACAAAGTCTTGCCGCCGCGGAAGTTCGTCGAACCGAACTTTCCGATAGTCAATCAATAAATTCCTAGTACCTACTATCATGATTATATGACTACTGTAAGAACAATTTATTATAACTATACATAGGCGTTTTTAAATATGTTAAGGGATTTGTCATAAAATGTTTACAGTAGGTACTTATTACAGCTGATTAGGTAAGCTTATTGTTGTTCTTATCAAAACTATGTCTTAGTAGATAATAGTTTCTTAGTGCTTGTTGTAAATAAACATACATCAGATTATATAAGAGTGTACATACGTACAGATACTTTGGATCTCGTGACTATAAACTCTTTTAGATACTCAGATAACAGGCATAATGAAATGAGAACCCTAGGAAGCTATTGGCAAGCAAGCATAAATTAAAACTTACACATTAGTGTGTAGAGCAAAGTCATTAGTCTGGTATCCGAGGGCAAAGTTGTTCTTGGAGAACTTTGCCTTCTGTGAGTCAAACTGTGAGTTTACTCCAGCAAGCCAGCCATTGTGGTTGAGGACTGCAGCCACATCAACAATGGGACCCGCCAAGTCGAGGTCCAAGTTGGTGTTGACAGCAACGGTGCTGTTTGTGTATGTTGTCTTCAACTTGCCAGTCTTGGCTCTGGAAAGATTGTGGTAATTATGTATATTATAGATAAATTTTATACTTACTATTCACTTTTAAAAAAACAGGGATCAATGTCCAGTTACATCAAAAACCAGAGTCAAGATTTGGTTAACATGTTGTAATGTACTTGACCTCAAAAGAACAAAGGTTTGATTATAATACAAACTTATTCAATATTTTTTAATTTATCTAAAAATCTTTTTTCTATCAACGGTAAAACTTTTTTTGTACAATTCAATTTGGTTTATTTAATGCATAAAGTAACTCATTATGAATCTCTAGGCAGCAATAATAGTTATCCTCTTTGAACAAATAATTTTCCTGTAAAAATTGTTACCCAGTTTGAGGTGCAAAAGTGCCTTCAAGAGTGACCTTGAGCCCAGCAGCAATTTTATCCTGAATAGTGATATCTGTGGCTAGTGTGTTATCTGTATTCCATTTTTCTGTGAATGTAAGACCATAGTCTTTCACCGCATATTTAGATGACAGGCTGCCGAAAACCTGAAAAGGTTTTAACATAGGTAAGAAATTGTAATGTTTTTGATGTAGGTTCATACTCTTATTTTATATCATCTACCCTAAACTACATATGTGTATCAAAGTGCCGCCATTCTACCAACATTTATATCTTTAATACACACTAACTTTAGTTACCTTTCCACTCTCATGGTTGGAGGTAATACCGCTGGTAAATTCAACTCCAGATTCACTCTTCGTCTTCAGGTCCAGCTTGAACACACCAAAGTGATAGCCTTTGCCGAAGACATCATTGGCCTTCTTTCCGAGATCAGCATAGCTTGGAGGAGCCATTCCCTAAAATAACATAAAGTAAATTCTATTCAAGTAAATAAGATATTCACGATTCTGGCCAACTGTAAAAAGGATCTATGAAAAAATTACACTGAAAAATTTGCTTGACCTTAGTCTTGAAAACAACGTGCGAGACGAGTCGCGAAACACCACTGCCAGCTGTGTCAGGGTCAACATCGAGTGTACATGCACAGGTAGCTACGTATTTACAATCAGTTTTCAGTCAAAGTATTACATAACATTCAGATGGTGACCAAGTATATAACCCCTAAATCTTTGAAACGTATAGGAAACCAGACTGATTAGCTTCAAATGCGTTATCAGGAGGCCGTAAACTTGACCTTCGAGAATGATACCAAAGCAGTTCTTGCTGAAAATGCGAAAACACATGCGTGTACGGGCAGCACCCCAATGACGTTTCACATCAGCGAACACCAGTACCGAAAACTTTACACAAAATACATGACGGGATGATCCAAATAAGACATTTTTGATCGATTTGGCCACCAATGAAGGTTAAAAACTAATAAAAGAGCTGAATGACGTCGATTCTACCCTGCTAAAGCCGGCTCAAGGCACAAAACGTAACCTCTTTATTACCTTGCATAAACCCCAGAACCTGCAATTTAGCTTTTAGAACAATTTTATGGCTATAGGTACTTACTAAGGTTATATTTAATTCACAAAATTTAACTTGAACACTATGATTCCAGGCAAACTGGCCAAGAATCCGACCCGCTGCACTACACACCACAAGCAAGCAAGACACAAGACAATTTTGTTTGTTTTACCCAGGTCACCGCGCGAGGGCGTTAGCGCAGCGGAACTAGAAGTATTGATTTAATTTAATGTTTTAAGAAATGTTTATATGTAAGAATTTGTACTTTATTATATCAGCTAATTAGTTTATAAACATGTTTTTACATTCTGCTTATCTTTATTCATACGCTCAGTTTATATTATTATAAATTAAAATAATAGAAGTATAGTACATGATTGCACCAGTGACAGTGAAGTGACGTAAAAAACATGGTCGCTTTGTTATTTATTGAATATTATTTAATCAAAATGAATATGTATGTACATACTTTACTTTACTAGTGGAATAAATAATATAATTTTAAATAACTATTTTGTTTTAAAAACCCAGAGACTTGAGAAGATAAGAAACAGGCACTTTTGGGTTCTAAGCGCATATTTTTAAACTTTTTTAATCCTTTATTAGGCACTGGCAATATGTAAACCACCTCGGATACTGTAAAATGAACCTTAGTCTTACCAAGGTAATGTATTGTTTTACTTAAACCTTTTATGGTAACAAATAGCGACGAGCGAGTTTTTTTGGTTCTTCCGAAGATACGGACAAAATTATGGCAAACAAATGATAACCTTTGAAGGCGCACAGCTTTAAAACATGTCATCTTTATGGTTAAAATAATCTAATCCATCTAAAAATTTAATTAAAGAACGCTTTTCTATGACCTCTTTGTTTAGAGTATATATTTTGGTAGAATATTTAGAGGAAGTATGATCTTTGGCAGAATAGATTGATTGTAGTAGCCACAGTGAAAATATAAAGAGAGAAGGACAAAAAGGCGGCAACTTGAATTGGTGATGAAAAAAGGACAGATGGATTGTAAATATACAAAATATTATAAGATGAAGTGAGTATTTTTAGCTTTAATGCATAGAGGTAAATTAGTCAGCTAATAACAAAATTAGGCCATGAATCGAACACAAGCTACCCTCAACTATACCTTCCACCCAAAACAAATCAAAACCAAAATGTCTTATAATCATACATACCTTTTTTATAATAAATTACACAGTAAAATACCGCTCCTCTATTATAGAAACATGCCGTGTCCACCGTGCGGAAACGATGATCACAAGAGATCGTCTAGCTCAAAGTGCGCTAATAGAAAACGTCGCATAAGAGAAAGTGATCCTAAAAAACGATGAGGATGTGCATGAATACACCGTAAATGTGGTTTGAATACTTTTACGTGTCCTCTTCTCGAAAATTGCTCTCAGAGATCAGAAAAGATGTCAGGGATCTGAGCAGTTTCACAGTGGCGATGTCATATCTTATAAATTTATTCTATAAAACTTATTCAAACGATTCTAATTACATGAAAAGATACAAAAAATTTGATGCTTTGGCGTTCACCTATCTATTGAAAAACGTAAACTACAAGAAAATATCCGATCCCAGGCGTGTGTTTGATGAGTAAAAAAAATTAAGGGTCTCTTCGATGTACGACGGAAAACTGCGCAGCTTCACCATCATAGCCATCGCTAAGCAATACGAGACAATTTTCGAGACAAACATGCACAGCCACGCCTTTGCTAGAATCAAGAGATATCTGCGTTTTCAATTTAAAATGGAAAAAAAGTTGATACATGAAACGGTATTTCGCGCCTACTATAAAGCAGAGTATGAGTCCAGTTCAGAGTTAGGTAGTTGGCTGAAAAAGCATGATAAGTATAAGCGATTCATTGCGGTTGATCCCGGTGCTAAAACTCCAATAGTCACTTGTCAGAGGACTGACGATGGTAAATTTACATACAAAATACTTAAGAAGGAACAGTTTAAAAACGATACTCTGGAGAGGAGAAGAGAGAAGAAACGAAAACGTTACGTGGGTCACTTGGAGGATCGCATTAAAGCGGACAGAGAAGAGTTTAATAAGAAAAACGATTCGGTCCTGTCAGTTAAGAGCGATTATGCTTTGGATTACACTAAATTTCAACTGAAATGGTTCTTTGAGAAACAAAAAGTCTACGAGAGACGTGCCGTTCAAAGGCTCAAATTTGACAAGTACATGCAAGAACAAAAGGCCATAGAGAAAATGGTGAAAGGACACTTTGGTACGGAGCCTCACACTCTTGTTGTATACGGGTCAGGATTCGATTTCATGAACAAGGGTACTTTCAAAGGACACAGAAACTTTAGACAGAACGATGTCATTAAATCCACCAGAAGAAGATCAAATTTGTCATTATACATTATTGATGAGGCGTACACCACAAAGAATTGCAGCAAATGTTACGAGTCCAAGCTGACGAATAGAGCGACCGTATCAAAGTCTCCACACCGTTACGTATATTGCAGTATATGTCGTAAAGGTATACACAGAGATAAGAATAGTGCAAAAAATATTCTATTGAAGTACGAATACAACAACATTTTACCGAGCATTCTTTCGTGTGCCGGTATTGATATAAGGTTCAGTATCGTAACTGTTTACTTCGTTGGTTGACCGGTAAAGGGTTAAGGCGGGCTCACACCTGCGAGTTTCACGTTATTAACTTGCGTTAAATTTGTAAGTACCTAGTATGATGTATTTTCTTGCATAAATTTGAAAACTACAAGTCTAAAGTGTCTGAGTTTGCTCACAGAATCGTCTCACAACTTTTCGAAGCAAATTGATAAATCGAGGACCGACACATTATTTTGTCGCAACAATAGCCAAACAAAGAAAAAATTGCCACTGAGGTTAAAAGTTTGTTAAGTACTGCTTTTAAATCAAATCCCGTACTCTGGGACTACAAAAATTAGTACAAAAACCGCGTGAAAACAATATTTTTATTGTAAGGTTATTAATATGTGTAAATAATACATTGGTAAACCTAACCTACCTATACGTGTAAAGGCGCCCTTACCTCATAATCTTCCTATCGCAGCCCTACCTCAAGGAAGTTGTGTATCACTAGTTTACCTACCAACCAAAAAGGGCAAAGGCGAGCCTAGCCCGACCATTTGGTACTTACTATCAGCTTATCCAAATTTTAAGCGTTCGTTCGTAATAAGCTAATATTAACACCAAGAATTGAATTAGAGCATCTAATGTAATCCCGTGTCAACACTCACGAGTTACGGGCTTGGTTGAAACCTCATTAGATCTCTAGTTATTTAGGTCTTTGAGGATGTTTAAGGGTAATCCCATGTCATAGACTTTATTTCACTTACTCGTACATCTCGATTTATTTTGAAAAATTCAAAATTATAGTTTTCTCCGCCATCCCCATCATCTGGATCTTCGCTGTCACGAGGGCACTTAACTCTTTCTCCATTATCATCTGTACAGACTACCATCTCACCGAGCGTGCCATCCTGTATTTGAAATACATGGGTACTTTAGTAAGTACTTTAAATTCCGATATTACATGTTCAATGGTACAATGTTTGTAAGTGCCACTTCCGTTCCATAGCAAACTTATTAGCTTGGTACCTACTCAGTATTTAGGCAAGTTACATTTTTCATATACCTATTTTGAAAAGTAAGAACTTTATTAAGTACTAGATACTTACCTACCTAGTTTACTGACATCAGACAATAGAAAGTACCTAAATCGCCCATAATAGTTCTGCACCAACCAACATTAGGTAGGTAGGTATTTACATGTATAGAGGTGGGAGTACTTACTACAGGGTCCGAGCTTCGGGCTCATGACTTTTGCTCGATTGACTCTTTTTAGTATGGTGTACCTACTTACTTATTTTTTTTAGTTTAGTTGTTCTCCGTCATTTCATTACGTATTAAAACCGCTAGCTAGATATACTTTTCTAGAGGTTTTCAGACAGTACATACGTAAAGCAACTACCTACTGGTGGTTGCTTTGCTTGTTTCGTGATGCGAGTACAGACAGACCTAGATTGATACGATTACATGGATAAGAATAGTGGTAGTTACTTACGGGTTTTATACAAGGCACAGTTTCTTCTGAGAAGGCTCTTACTGTAATGATTTGTTCCCAGAGATCTCGCCAGTTGACGATATTCGTAAAACTAAATAAATAATCAAAAGCAGACATATTTTTAATAAAAAAACATGAAAATAGTATTTTGTCTTTTACAAAATACTGACAAATAAATGCCTCTAGATTTTGAAATTCATTTACCCCAAATCTATGAGGCTTTCCACCAAAGTATTTTTTTGGAAGTAACTAGGTAGGTACTAAGCATTTAGAAGGTAGGTATTCCAATATTTGAAAAATTATGACTTCATCTACTGCAGCAGAGAAACTTAGTTAAGTAACCATTATACAAGGACGGTAATAAACCTAACTACCTACAAAATACTCATGGATTGCCTAAAAAAGTTTTATGTAGGTACCTACCAGACAGGCAATCTATTAGTAAACAATGAAGGTACATTAATTGGTCAAGCGCATTTGACTAGGTAGGTATGTACCTACCCATAATAAAGGTCTCCGAAGTCAGACTGTACCTAGTATGAATAGGGTATATCTGAGGATACGAATGACTAGTGGTCAGGTCTCAACCCAATTAACACCACATAAAAAAAGTATGAGGGTTTTTTGTTTACTAATCAGACTTACTTACTCAAAATCCAGTAGGTAAAGCCTTACTGGTAGTGATAATTTCATCATACCTACCTATAGTTATATCCAAAACTATTTTGAAACGGTTTCCCCAAACATACATTTACCCAGTAGGGGGGAAAGAGGACACTGACCTCTTCCAAATATGGCCACTTCAATGCTGAATCTATCTATGTATACCTAATACATAGATAGATTCAGCATATAAAACGAAAATCCTCCTAAGCTGTGTGTCCGGGATGCGATCGAGTCTGCCGGTGCGTGTGGCACGCAGCAGGTTATTATAGATAAGTTCACCTTTGCCGATGTTGTACTAGCCCTAAAACATCTCAAGCCCAAATATTCGTACGGTTCGGATGGGATTCCTCCCTTCTTACTGAGAGATTGTGGAAAGCTATTAGCTGGGCCGCTCTTGCATATACACAATCTATCCTTGGAGTCACTCTTTTACCCAGAAGAGTGGAAACTGACGCGAGTGATCCCGTCATAGACCCATAGCGTCACGTAACCCATAGCGCGACACGTCCCATAGACCCATAGCGGTCTTATCTTATCATCATGCGCAAAGGTGTTCGAATCGATTTTGCACCGGTACGTCTACAGACAGGTGGGTAGCCAATTGTCGGACGCTCAGCATGGCCGCTCAGCGCTTCAGGCCTGGTCGAAATACAGACAGCAACATGCTGTGTTATGACATATGCTGTCCCTGCCTTTGACTCGGGGGTACAGGTGGATGCAGCCTACTTTGACTTCCGCAAGGTATTTGACACTGTAGACAATGACATTCTTCTAAGAAAGATGGCGGCGATAGGATTCTCTGTAGATCTATTAGATTTTTTTGCCAGCTACCTAAGGGATCGAAAGCAATATGTAGATTATGATGGAAACCTATCAGACCCATTTTGCACGAATTCTGTAGTAAGCCAAGGAAGCAATTTGGGGCCTCTTGAGCTCTTAATCATGATAAATGACCTACCTACTGTGTTAAAAGATGCCGTCTGCTTACTATTAGCTGATGACTTAAAGCTGCTATTACGGATCAGCAGTAGCTCAGACTGCGATCGATTGCAGGAAGATTTAGACCGTGTTGATCAGTGGAGTCATGAAAACAAACTGTATTTCAACAGTTCAAAATGCTGTGTTATCACATACAGCCGTGGACGGAAACCCATTCTTCATGACTACTCACTACAAGCTTTTCGACCTAGGTCGTGTGCAATCGGTTCGCGATATGGGGATACGCATGGACACGGAATTAAACTTCCGAGGCCATGTGTTGGACATCTGCAAGAAGGCGTTCCGTAACCTTGGCTTTATATTGCGCCAGAGCAGTGATTTTAGTAATATTCACACCATTAAAGCGCTTTATAATGCTCTTGTGAGAAGCAGGCTAGAGTCAGGGGCTATGGTATGGAGTCCTCATAAGAAAAAGTACATTGGCATGTTAGAAAAAATGCAAAATAAATTTACGAGGTTTTTGTATTTAAAACTATATGGGGTGTATCCATTTTACCCATTAATGTATCCTACTTTATTTGTTTTAGGCATGGTAGATTACACAAAATTAGAAGTGAGGCGGGAAATTATATTAATTATGTATATTTTTCGTTTACATATAGGTATGATGCACAATCCGCGGGTGCTGATGTGTATCGGTTTGTGCGTGCCAGACAACTCAACTATGTGGGCGCGCGGCGTCGGCCTAGGCTGTTGTCGATCCCGAGTGCGAGAACTAACCTCCTGAGTGAGGCACCATTCACGCGAGTCCTTGGTATCATCAACAGCCTATGTGAATCTGAAGATGTTGATATATTTAGTCTACTTTGGCGAAGTTCTCAGATGCTGCTACACAGTATTTATGTGCTATATGATTCCATTGTCGTTTTGGTGTCCGTACTGTTAAGACAATGTAATTGTAATTTAAAATAAAATTAAATAAATAATTTAATAATTATTATTTATTTAATAAATAAATAAATAAAAAAAAAAATTTTTTTGCGGAATAATTTTTTGGGGATTTCTACGGATAAAGACATTATCTTTAAAGCGCAAAAACGTTGTATGCGAGCCATGTTCAGAATACATATGACTGATAGCTGTATTCACAAAGCACAAAATATTAACACTTCCGTCGCTATATATTATCGAAGTAGCTCTTTTTGTAAGAAATAACCCCCACCTGTTTCCGCGTATGTCAGACAAAGCGCCAAGAAATAGACGTGGAGAGAGGCTTTGTTTATTTCCATCCAAAACTGCATTACTACATAAGAGCATAGTATCAACGGCACCGAAAATTTATAACAAAATACCAAAGAGCTACCAACAACTTAATGATTGTGAATTTAAAAACAAATTTAAGAAACTATTAATTGAAAAATGTTATTATAAGATTGACGATTTTTTAATGATACATTTCAATTTTCTAATGAAAATGTATGGAGTTGTTATTATAGAATTAATTATTGCACTTGACATTACTTCCTTCGCATATCTCAATTTCTCTCACAATTTGTACACCGTAATCGGTAAAACATGTTGATACACACCTGTTTGTAAAATCTTATATCCAGTGGCGGATTTGCAGTCTCGGCCGCCCTAGGCCCCAAGCCATCAGCCGCCCCTTTCTCAGCATCCACAATATAGACTACATAATGAAATTACTTTATTGCCAACTTTTATCTAAATAGATTTAGAAATTTAGGAAAAAAAATACCTAGTTTTATTTCGCATGAATATGGTACATAAGTTGTTACAACTAGTTATTTGCTCTAACATATTCTGCCAACTTGGCATACTTGGTTATGATAACTTTTAAACGAGTGTTATCAACTTTCAACACTTAATTGCGAGTTAAATATTTGAATATCTAATTCATCATCATCATATATCAGCCTTTATGAAGTCCACTGCTGGACATAGGCCTCCCCAATAGATTTCCAGGAAGAACGATTTTGAGCCCTCTCCATCCACCGACTTCCTGCGATCTTTACAATGTCGTCAGTCCATCGGGTGAGGGGTCGTCCTACGCTTCGTTTTCCTGTCCTTGGTCGCCATTCGAGAACTTTTACTCCCCAACGATTATCAGTTCTGCGAGCTATATGGCCTGCCCATTGCCACTTCAACTTGCAAATTTTGAGCGCTACGTCGGCGACTTTGGTTCTTCTACGGATTTCCTCGTTGCGGATTTTATCACGTAGTGAAACACCCAACATAGCTCTCTCCATTGCACGTTGCGCGACTCTGAGCTTGTGTACCGACCAAGTCTCAGTTCCATATGTCATCACTGGCAACACGCACTGATTGTAGACTTTCGTCTTGAGTCTCTGCGGAGAAGAGATCTGTGACGAGAAGATGTGCCTTAATTTCCCGAACGCTGCCCATCCCAGTTGGATTCGTCGGCTGACCTCTTTGTCGAAGTTGGACTTGCCTAGTTGAATCGTCTGACCCAAATAGACATAATGGTCTACAACTTCGATTCCCTATATAAAAAAAGTTCTTTTGCAATGTGTGGACAAGTATTTAATAAAATTCCTGCCGAAATAAAGGACTTGCCAATACGGCTTTTTGTAAAAAAAATAAAATTGTGGCTTTATGACAAATCTTATTATACCTACTATTAACGAATTTCTTGGAAACTAATAAATGTATTGATTAATGCTAAAATAGAATACAATAATTTAATGTAATGTTATATAGTTTAGTTTAATTTAATGTTTTAAAAATTTGCATGCCAATTTTCTTTGGTGAAATATGTGCACATACTGTATGACTCAATATCTGTTATCTACCATATATCTTGCAAATAAATTATTTCTATTTCTATTTCTATATCGCTCCCAACATGTACTGGTACGGGTGCAACATGAGCATTTGACATGATTTTTGTCTTGCTTATGTTCATTTTAAGACCCACCTGTTGGGAGACGATATTGAGGTCGCTGAGCATTGTGCCTAGGTCTTCCAGCGATTCTGCCATGAAGACTACATCGTCGGCAAATCGAAGGTGAGTGAGGCATTCACCATTGGTGTTGATACCATGTCTATGCCAGTACAAGAGCTTGAACACATCCTCCAATGCAGAGGTGAATAGTTTCGGAGAAATAACATCTCCCTGTCTCACCCCTGTATGCAATGGGATTGGATTCGTGCTCTGGTCCTGGAGTCGGATAGACATGGTGGCGTTACTGTACAGACATTTCAACACCTCGATATATCGATAGTCGATTTGGCACCGCTGGAGTGACCGCAACACTGCCTAGGTTTCGACAGAATCAAATGCTTTCTCATAGTCCACAAACGCTAAACAAAGTGGCTGGTTATACTCTTCGGTCTTCTGTATAACCTGCGTATGGATGTGGTATATGGTGTTAAAGCCTTTTCGGAACCCGGCTTGTTCGCGAGGCTGGAAGTCGAAAACCTACGAGCGAGACGATTTGTAACTACTCTCGAAAACAGCTTATAGACATGGCTCAACAGCGAGATATCTAATTAAACACAATTAATTTGTACAGAGCTACTTGTTATCGCAAGTGCGGGTGGGTAGTGTGGGTAAAAGTAACTATAAGTTTACTATAATAAATAATAATAATAATAGCTGCTAATTTCTAATATTTTACGAGGTTTCAGGAATAATTGTATTATTTAGTAATTGTAATTTAGTATTTGACTAAACACTTTATTTTGCCTGATATATAGGTAATATATCTATTAGTAGGTACATTGTTGTTTACAGAATGATAAAATATGGTTTGGTTGTAGAGTTATTAAATATTTTGTACAATGCAGTATTTTTGCCGCTATCTTGTCTAAGGCGCTAGTGCTGTTCCATTTTTTTATGAAGTTTTGAACGCCAGGACTGAAAAGTGGATGCGGTATAGATTGCACCATGCAATGCAGGCCGCCCGCCATACGCCATAATAACTTTTTTGACACGATTGGGGCCGCCCTAGGCCCGGGCCTACCGGGCCTTAGGGTAAATCCGCCACTGCTTATAGCTACACATGTTTATGCAAATAAATGATCTTTATCTTTATATAAAATCTGAATTTCGGAAACGGCTCCAACGATTTTCATTATATTTAGTAGGTATGCAGGGGGTTTCGGGGATGATAAATCGATCTAGCTAGTTTTCATTTAGAGTGAACGTCGTTTTATCCGTGTTTTGTACCGAGCAAAGCTCGGTCATTTAGATAGGTAGGGTAGTGGCACCAAAAGATTAACGATTAAGCGTTTTTGACAACTTTGAGTAGCTTTTCCTCCTTTTCTTTAAGATATTATCGCTTGCCTCGCTTATTATCGCTATTTTTTAATAATTACTTATATACTCAAAATTTGACTGCTGAAAAAGAAAATTACTGTCTACTAGTTTTTTTGCAAAATTACTATTTGTCGAAGATTTTTCCCCTATAGATGAACGCCAACCCCTTATTATGAACGATTTGCCTCCAATAATTGATCTAACATTTTAAAAGGAATTTAGTTTTATAGATTTCGATTTTTATAAATTAGAAATGATTTCTGCATGCCATTTTGTGATGTTAGGGTGCCTTTGCAAAAATAGCTGCAACCATTTTTTATCTGGTTTCAGGTTCGAACCTTTAATTTCATCATTTTCGTTTACAGGAAAGTCAACTTTGGCAAAATTTCAAATCCAAGTAGCAATTTATCTTCTTCATCATCTGATAACAGTTTATTTGGCCATTTACTACCCTTTGTGTGTACCCTTTGGGATATTAAATTGAAGCCTGGCTTTGCTTAGAGAAATCTGTTCATTTAAAAGGAACAACACCTTAAAGTATAACGAATAAAATGTAAAAATATTAATAAGTTCAAGTTTTGAACATGATTCCTAAAGTTGAACAGATTAAGATTTCATACTGAATAAAAAACAAAATAAACACAAAAAACATATGTTCAGCTTTTGGTAATTAGCTTCATTATATTAACTAAAACTAATTTGAGATATTTTATTTTATCTTATAGCGATAGATTCTAAGTTATAAGGTCTGTAAAATTATGCTATTTCTCCATTAGTTGAATGGGTCAATGGACCTTCTTTTTTTGAAGTCAGTCCTACTTTACACCAATGTTTCATAGTTTAGATTTCATAACTTTGTAAGGGTCACTAAAATACGTATAACTGTGCGTAATTTCGTTACAGTAAAACTAATAGTCTGCGAGCAAGAGCTTTGATTAGGGCCGGACAGACATACAGACGGATAGCGAAGCTATAAGGTTTTCTTGTGAACTTCGGAGCCCTAAAAACGCTAAATAGATCCATATAAATTGATGAATATTTCAAGAGATTGACGACGCGGCCCAGCCCGTTCTCGACTCGACGCATCTGCGGCTTAATATAGAAACAATGGTGTCTACGCGCTCACTACACAACCGTACCACACGCTCGCGAATCGTTCCGATGATGTGCTGATCATTTTCGGAAAGATTCGTACAAAATACTTAGATAAATTATTACACAGGTACTTGTCCTAAATTGCGGTACTTAATGGCTTTTGTCCGGCACTACGACGTTTTACTAAACGATAAGTACGGGAGGTATCTTGTCGCTAATAAAGATTTATGTGGCGGTGATATAATATTTACGGATGTACCGTTCGCTGTCGGACCTAAACCAGGCAAGTTTAGAAGGCATTTCCTTGGTGTATTTTAAAACAACAATTGACAGTTGTTTTCGAGTGCTTTTTGAACTCTAGCCCTCTAAAAACGAGGTGCTCTTACCAGCAGCAGCCTGGCCTTTATTAGTTTTTTATTTATCGAAAGGGTACCTACATACCTGACTATAAGTATAATTAGTTAATACCTACCTACATAAACTAGAGTACCTACCAAGCTAACGGAGTAGGAGAAAGACGCTAAGAATTTGTAGGTAATTAAAGGTACGGTGCGCGTCAACAATGGTACCTACCTACCTACCTGCGATCTGAGAATGAGACGCGTACTTAGTAATTGATGTCTGTCTGTCTTCAACGATCGATGGTCCGATAAAATTTTGGTTATTTGCCTCGCCCGCATCTTGGTATCGTACGTAATCACAGAATAAGTAGGTACTACATAAGTACGAGTACAGAAGGAGGACGCCACGAAACATTTATACCTATAAGTAAACAGCGACTCTTGCAACGACGTGTATCTCTCTTCTCTACGAATGTGACCAACAGTTTGACTGCGCCAGTGCAGTGAGTACACACTCCTGGCCTGACCAAGGTTATTTATGTGTGATCCTATTTTAGTTTATTTTTGTAAGTATTTAGTATTTATTCTAAGTAGGTAGGTATATTTTTTTAGATACTCCGCCCCTATGCCTCGGTTGCTACTGCCCGGTGGAAAACACTCTATGTTCCTGCTGCGGATGGCCAATCTGTGGAGCGGAGTGCGAGTTATCGCCACATCACGCGGGGGAGTGCGCGGTCTTCTCAGCGGTCAGGGTGCGGTTCCAACCGGTGGAGGATTGGACGGCCTGCACTCCGCAACTTGACTGCATTACACCATTGAGGCAATTCTATCTTTTTGATCTGACCATTTGACCTGATCTATCTTAGATAATTTGATCTGATAGTAGGATGGATAGTGTGAAGGATGACATGAGTAAGAAAGGAGTGAGTGTTGAGATGACGGCTGACAGAGGAGAATGGAAGAAGAGTTACTTACGCATTTTAATATAGCCAATATCTATGCAGGCTGCTGCTAGCTAAAGAAAGCGATCCCGATCGTTGGCGAAACGAACTAGACCCCATGGAAACACATACGGCAGCACGTCAGCAGCAACCGACTTGGAACGCAGACCAGGTCAACATAGCTGACTTTTTGATAGACCACTGTAAAATGGGTAGCAGATTTGACAAGGAGTTAGTGCAACGAGTCTGCGGTATTCTTGAGGTACCTACCTACTTAGGCTTTTTTACGGTGCATAGTAGGTAAAAAAAAGTGTATAAGTAGTATATCAGTCATGTGGTACTCATAACACAAGCTCTGCTTACTTTGGGGCCAGATGATGTTGTGTGAAATGTCCAGTATTATTTATTTATTTGTTTATTTGCCATGCATTACCGAAAAGCACTAAAGTTTTTAAAATAAAAATATAATAAAAATATTTGTTCATACCAGGTGAATGCTGTAGAGATCCCTTCCCGCGGTGGTTTCAGCATACGCGCGATATATCCCAGACTGGCCATCGCTGCACACAGCTGTGTCCCCAACATCGTTCACACTATCCTCACAAACGACTATCAGTAAGTTTCCCTTCATCTTTCCATCAACCTTCAATATTTCTATTGACTAAACTCGATAGTGATCGCTAGTTGCTAATAACTAATTTAGGTGTAAATTTTTGATTGAACATTTTTCCATTTCACGACTATTAGCATAATGCGTAGCCGGACATTATTCAACGCTGTCTATAATGTGCTGGGATAATTTTGTGCATTCCTTCTCTTAATAATGCCAAAATTCCTCTGAAACCGCTATTTCACAGGGTCCAAGTCAGAGCAGCAGTACCAATTAAGTCCGGAGAGACGCTTCACCTCTGCTACACACATACGCTATCCCCGACCATAGTGCGAAGAGAACACCTGATTCAATCAAAGTTTTTTAACTGCGACTGTCCACGATGCGCTGATCCCACCGAACTTGGGACCCATCTCAGTACCCTAAAATGCAATAAATGTGACAATGGTGTGATATTGTCAACTAATCCACTGAGTAAGCATTTATTTATTAATAATAAATAATCTGAATTCATGCATAATGAATGCATATTAGGTACATTAATATGCATTCAGATATAAAACATTTTTCTTATTGCGGAGGTACCATGAGAGATAAGTATGCCAAGAAGCAGAACGTTCAGAGCGGCTAACATTTGCATGTATAACTGCTAGTGGCATTTACAACTGAACTCTATGATCGCGGTCCCGGCAATCCGAGTCGTGGTTATGACATTCACAAGACAGAAGCTATCGTATAACCACTAAGCTTATAAGAGTTGTCTTTCAGACAACGAATCAGAATGGAAATGCTCGGACAAGAACTGTGAGTTCAAAACATCAGGCGCCGCAATTTGTAAGATGCTGGCCGTGGTGCAAGCCGAAGTAGATCAGCTTGACGCCACGGAACTAGGACCTCAAGCTATTGAACTACGAGAAGCTACCATTAAAAAGGTAAAGGTCTTCTTTTTGCTTGCAAAGTACTAGCTGTTGCTCGCGATTTCATCCGCAATTTTTTTAAAGGAATTGTAGCTTAAATCCTGCCAGGATGCAATTTATCTCCTTGCCAAATTTTATTGATAAGTTTCAAACCAATCACACCTACCACCCTTTAAAAAGTTTCCATATTAACATTCCCACCGCAGTTTACTCCTATATGAGAGTTACTCGTATTTTGAAAAATCCTAAAGCACGTGTCCATTTATTTTGTATTTTTATGTATCCAAACCAAGTTTTTAATATATCACACCACCCGTTAAAAAGTTCCCATACAAACTTTGACACCCCATTTTACCCCTTTATTAAGGTTATTTTAAAAATCCTGAAACACTGCTGTGCACACCTGCTTACATTTATTTTGCATTTTCTTTATTATATACTATAAGTTTCAAGCAAATCGCACCACGCGTTAAAAAGTTTCATACATTCGTTTTCACCCCTGTTCACCCTCTTAGGGATTGAATTTCAAAAAATCCCGTCTTAGCGCCTAGCGGTTTTGTTGTAAAAGGAAGGAAGACCTTCAAAATTTCAGCTTTCTAACTTCAGTTTCGGCTCGGCGAAGATGAATCGTCAGTCAGTCAGTCAAGTTAAGCTCTTTTAAAGGTATAGATTTTTAATCTATTGCAAATTGCTGGTAAGGTTTGGTAGAAGTCGTGAATATTCACAGGTCCCAGAGCCATTGACCAAGCTGAACCTAGCTCTACAATTAGGTACAGGATACAAAAATACTTTCTATTTCAGTACAAATCAGTGTTCCATCCTCGACATTCGCTCCTGCTTTCTATCAAGCACTCGCTAGCCCAACTTTACGGACGAGTAGAGGGATACAGTATCAAACATCTTCCGGACCTCATGTTAGAAAGGAAAGCGGAGTTCTGCCGCCTTTTACTAAATACTTTCGACGTGATTACTCCTGGGGATAGTCGAATGAGAGGTGGGTAATGATGGAATGGAAAATATAATAAAAGAAACACGAAGTTATATTTAACGCAACATGTGGGAATTTAGTCTGGCTATAACTAACTCTACATGTTGAAAGATGTGTTTAAAACATTCATTCTCCTTATTTGATTGCAGGTATGATGTTATATGAACTCCATGCCCCCATAATGTATTTGGCGCGAAACGAGTTCTCAGCTGGCCTGATTGACCAGAAGAAACTGAAGGAAAGACTGCAGGAGCCAATCCATTGCTTAGCTGAGGCAGCTCGCATACTCACAAGAGAGGACCCTCAGAGCCCTGAGGGAATCACTGGACTGATTGCCAGCCAGTCAATGCAGCAGCTACAAGCTAGTCTTGAATCCTTGTAGCTGTGGGATGTGAATACACAAAGTTATTCTGTTAAAAGACATCTGCATGCATTTTAAATGGCGACATGTGCTTATATTGAAACACTAAAAAATTGTTCCTGCTAACTCCTACTAATTTAGAAATATGTTATAGCACTAAAAGACATTAGGAACTTGAATGACCAAAAACCATTGTTATACCACTTACATTAATTAAATTTAATCCGTTTCGTACTTACTATGTATTTACAAATGAATAAATGTTTTTATCTATTTAAAATGAAATTTTCTTGGGTTTCTTGACAGCTAGTTCCCCAGTCCCTGTTATTTTGGTTTTCTGTGGAATTTCTTCTAGTTCAGCCGAATCAAGGGTTTGCAGCTTTATTGAAGAGTCTTCTCTTTTATCTTGCACCTAAATTAAAACCAATAGAGTTAGTACATCTATAGAAAAATATGGTAAGGATTATGAAAATTAATTCACTGTTAACTCTGAGAGCGATCGGGCCGACGCTTGAGAGGCTATCTAGAAGTTAATACACTTACAGTAGGGCAGTCTTTTCTTAAATGTGTGACATCACCACAAAGTTTGCAAGATCCCCCATTTGGGTATAAACCTTTCGGATTATCGGGGCATTGTCTTGCTATGTGACCCTGAAATAAGATAATATTTTTAGTTTTTTTATTATTTCTATAATTTATAAATGAGGTTATCCACTTGAGCGTCAGGGTAAAAAAATCGACCGAAAACTTTGTTGCGTAGACAGTCCGGGTATTTTTTTCGACCCATCGGACCTCTATGACTTTTGTGTGAAGTTCTGTTGGCTGGCGTCTGATAGTTGCTGTATAACGTCACTAGATGACTCTTTAATAAAATTGGCGTTTGGTAGAATCCAAGAAAAATACGGTTTTCTTGCAACAAACATATTAAAAAAAATATTAAAAACAAAAAAGTTTTGCGTGAGTTTGCGTTTTATGAAGTGAGTGGGTGCGGCTGTTGTTTAGATTGATTTATTAGTCTTATTTATATTAGTCTTATATATCAAAGTAATCCTCAACATTATTGCAAATTATTACATTATCAACATAATTTGTATGGTTTAACCTATTCATATGTATTTTTTATTTAAGTCTAGCTATAGTAGTTATCTAGTTATCACGCTCGAAGTTGAAAATGAACCAAGCGCTCGGCGCCGCAGAATTACGATCGCGCGGACGTTCTAGAGGGAGTCAGCTGCCGCGCTCGGACGTTCAAGTGGTTAAGGATATTTGCATCATCTGCAAATATTTGTTCCAGCTATGGGCAGTGCACTTTTACCACCATATTGAAAACACTGGCATTACACCCATAAACAATCAATGATTTATTATGTTTGAAGTTATTTCTAAAAAATCAAAAATTACTTACCGGTTCTTTACAAATAAAACATGTTGCAAATCTGAACTCCTTGTCTCTCTGTACTTTACATTCAAACTGCCTGTGCTCAGTAGATCCGCACTTGAAACATAATCCATCTGGAGCTCCTGCTCCAGGTAATTTAGACTTCAGTTCAGGACAGTCTGATAAATTATGCCCTCCTTTTCTACAGTTGTAACAAACATCTCTCTTCATCCTAGCCAAGGCCTTCTCAGCTCTTCTTCGTTCCAATTTCATTGTCCTCTGTACCTCGCTTTTAGGTATTCCTTTATTGATCATGCTTGTTTTAAGCTCTTCTAACCTTTCAGCATCTTTCTTCATGATAGGAAAACCATCGTATCTAACCAGTTCAACTTCTTTGCCATTGATGATTAGTTGAAAACTGTTATCATTGACTGGTTTCCTGCGAGTGGGTTCACCATTCCTCAGCTTTTTCTTTTTTTGTTTAGGTGGATTATTTTTTGGACCACCATTTACATGTTTATTATTTTGGTTCTTTTCAATTGGAGTACCACCATCAGATATCTTTTGCTTTTTATTTTTCTTTACTTTATCTTCTGGATAGCTTCCTTCCTTTGTATCCCCATTTCCTTGTGTTTGATTTTTGACAGTTTTTATTTTTTTATTCTTTTCTTTTTTACTTTCATTGTTTTGATTGTTTTCTTTTACTTCATTTGTTTGTACTTCTAAATCTGTAGTAGAAGCACTAGGGTTTTTACTTTTTTTCTTTTTTGATTTCTTTTTGGACTGATGTGGATTGGATACTTCTTGTTGAGATGTTTGATCCTGTGTCAACTGGGGTTCTTCAGTTGGTTTAGGTTGTTTTTTATTTTTCTTTGTAACAGGTTCTGAAGGTTGGCTAGGTTTGCTCAATATACTAATTTGTGAATCAGGGAAGTCACACCAAGTGGCCTTTCTCTTTTGAGTTTTATGTTCTTTTAGAAATTTCTCATAGTTTTCTATGCGTTGCTGTTCTGCCTAAAAATACAAAAAAATCATAATTACTACACTAGTGGAACTTCCCACAAGTTTATTAACAAAATGATTTTTCATATATTTACTCGACACCACTTCTTAATAAGCATTCTTGGCATGTCTATAGGCCTCTCAAGACATATGTCTTGTCGTATGTCTTTCACCGAAATAGGCAAGACTTTATTAAAGAAAACTTGTTGTACTAACCTATTGCTAGACAATCTTTCCATCACTAGCCCCAAACAAAGAATAGCTTGTATAATGGTGACCAGCCAGGCAATTATGTAACTCTGATACTATCAGCTTTCAGTTGCTGTTGATGAATTGTAACACATGATATCATATGTGTATAAATGGCCACATGCTGTATGTAATACTTAAACTATTTATTTAAATAATGCCTATTACTTATCAAAATTGATAGACATTTTGATAAACACAGGCTTTACTCACGTTTTATTTTGACACCGACACTGTTTCGTTTGTTTTGAAAGTGAAATTAATAGGCATTGATTGTATCAAGAGTTCCATAATTGCCATAAGATGATGAATAAATATTTTTAGAAACCTACTTATGATATTTTATAATACCCAGACACAGAACAATCATCTATGTTCATCACACAAATGTTTGTCCTGGGAGGGATCGATCCCTCAACCTACAGCACAGAAGGGCCAACTGAGTTGAGAATCCAGTTTTAGTACCTATTTAATAAGTGATTGTAATATTATGTAAAACTTACTTGTTCTCTTTTCTTGGCTTCTTCACCATCTTTTTTGGACTGCATCAGTTGTTCTTTCATAACTTCCCATGGTGTACTGTTTTCAGGAGCCCTTTCATTTGATGATTTTGAACCTTTGGCACGAGCAAATCTAGTCATTTTAATGAAAATATTCTGTATTATTACAAACTACATAGAACCGCGACAATACGTTGCTTAACTTTCAATTATATTTCATCAATAGATATAGATAGAATTCATCTGTGTATTCTTTTACAAATTTGCCCACATAATAGACCAAACCAAACTAAACCTACATACACCACCATGTGCGTGATAGATGTGTGTGATGATGAGTGAGTAGTGTGACTGTACTGTGACTTGATTGACGTGACGTGACGTGACTTATTACAGACACGGACAGATAGAAAGACATCAGAATGACAGTTATTTTAATTGACTTTGACATAAACGATGTACGTTCATTCCCTAACCTTGACGCATGCATACCACAAACTATTGGATGGTAATGCTAGAAAAATGTATAGGAGGTACAGTTCAAGACAGACTTTCCTTTTTGTCTTTCCATTTCCACACCTAGTTATTTATTGTTCAAAAATAGATACAACCGTTAGGTTGTTAAGCTGTAAAGCTTACACTAATGCGTTATATCTAGGACGGATACTATATAGGTATAATATAATATAAAGAAAACCAGAAACATATACAAAAGAAACATAATCACAGCAACAATTACCATTAAAAAATAAAAATAAAACGTGTGCGCCTCTGGACTCCCGACAGAAGTGATAATTTAAACTATAATCTAACTAGCGCTGTGGGTTAGAGTGAGAGAGAAGCCTGCCTACCGCTGCCGTATCCGTGAGAGAAAAGGAAGCCAGACAGACTGGCACCGTAACGCGTTACGTAACGAAGAGGTTTACCCTCCCTTAAGATGTTTTCACTTCAAAAAAATTACAATTCTTACTTGAACCTAGGTACTTAATAATATTGCCGTACGCGGCCAAGCTGGAACCAAACAGGCTGTTCTGGGGCTGTTGCAGTCTTGAGGCGTTTTAATCTTAGTAAAGATCTTGACATCGTCTGCGTAAATCAGACAGTTCATCACCTTACTCAGGCACTTTGATAGATCATCGATCATAAATCATAATCGTGAAAAGTAGTGGACCAATCGAGGATCCTTGACTGACACCAGAATTAGCAAACTTATGAAGGCCCACAAACTAATAGGATTTTAAGGCCTATGACAGTTTAAGACGTAGCTGAAATTGTGTGGATCAAAATAAGCTTGTATTGATCCGGTATCCATTTAAAAAAAAACATAGATGCAATCCAACCGAAATAACAGGAGCTTTGCTGAACGCACTCAAATCTTACGAAAAGTAAATTTACACAATTTCATGTGTGTGTGTGCGTTGCGTAGTGCATGCGTGAGTCTAATTATCGTACTCGACTCGATCGAACGAAACGTCATTTTCAATTTTGTAAACAAGTTTAGTACAAGTAAGGTTTTCATTTCATTTTTTATATATCTTCTGCTGGAGTTTTGATAAACTTTAACATCCACATAAAAGTGCTTTTAAGGATAAATCAACCACTAACTTGTTTTTGAATACAGTAGGTAAGTTTCCACTATTTATGTATTCGCTACTAAGGTTATGTCACGCTCACGATATAGGTGCAAATTATAGTTATTACCTACCTAGGTATATTATTTCAAAATATATACACGTACACCTACTACTGTACATATTATGTACCTAGGTGATGTAGGTAGGTTATGTTATTTCGATTAATTTTATTTAAACATATTGAATCTTGATTAATGAGCAAGTTTTACTTGCTTTGCTATATAACAATGGAAGTGTAGAATACATTACTGCGTTAGTAGAATTTGGATTGCCTGAACAACTTGTTTAGAAAGATACTACAATCCATTTAATAATATTATAAACATACAACACACATTGGCATAAACAAAAATAAAAATTTACAATCAGCATATAATTTGAAGCTCTATATCCATTTCAAGATAAAAATTAATTGTAACATAATAAAGATATGTAGGTATTTTCATTAAAAATAATACAACAAAGCTATTAAAGCATACAGCCCACCTGATGTTAAGTAAGTAGATATTTTATTTCATAGAAATTAAAGCTAGAACTTGCATAGATGCATTAAACACTTAGCACTTCATTACGTCCTGCATAATGAAATCATATATTTCTAATGATCAAACATTTAATTAAAATATAACATGATGCCAGCATCAAATAGACAGACACAAGATGTGGATTATTTTTAAACAATTTGTATGCAGTGTATATGACATGTATGAGATGTTGATGAGGTTTCCGGAGCACTAGAAATCTTATAGCTTGTAAATAATAATCATGATGATTAATAGATACTTATACAATAAATTATATTATTATAATTATATAGTTAAGATAACAGAGCTATTGCTGCACCTTTAGCAGCATCTCCTCCAGATGTAAATTCTAATGGTAAACTATAATTTTGTTCTACAGCTCTTTGTAGTACTATATTACGGGATAATCCAGACCCATTGCCGACAATTCTTTTTATGTCTGCATTGCGCAGAATCTCTTTCGGCATCATTGAATGTAAATTATCAATCAAACTATCGCAGAGGGACCTGAAAACTTGCCCTAACTGAACATTGGAGAGATCAATATTTTCCACTGAAGCCTTTGCAGTAGGTGCGAGCCTTTCGCCGAGTAACTGAGGAGTTATTTTCATTGCTGATGTCGCTGGTGCGTCTGACCCAAGAGCAATCAGCTTTTCCCATACCTTTGACTGGGGAATAGGAAATCCAAATTCAAGCATCCATTGTTGTAGCATCTTAACAAATGTAGCCAGTACATTACCACCGTTTAAAGAAGCAGCGACAACCAAGTATGTGTTGTTAAAATACGGCAAATGTTCTACAGTGTTACATCCCAAATCTGTTATATTGTTTACAACAAAGGCAAGCTGTGCAGATGTAGAAATGTTCAGCACGGCGTCTTGTTTATTTTCCAGAGTGGCTATGATAGAGCATTGAAGATCGCCTAGTGCTACACCCACATCTGTTCCTTCAGGGATTCCATTCCATGAGCTGTTCAATTTCCCGGCTATTTCACCGCTTTTGGCGATTGTAGGAAGTAGTTTTATCGGAAAATCAATAGAATTTAAAATGTCGTAATTCCATTCATTTTTATCAGTGTTGAAATAGCCCCAGCTTGCAGCATTTTGGTTAGACATCACTGGCATTTCTAAGCCACAAAGCATTGTAACTATAAAATCTTGTACAGTTGCTGCAAATTCAAAGTTTTTTAGCTTGTCTGGCTTGTGTTTTAACATCCAAAGTAATGTTGCACAACCATAACCAGAATAACATTTGAGATGTGAATCAGGTTCAGGTAACGAGTCCAAAAACTCTGGCTTACATCTCGTATCTTGCCAAGTGTACAAAGCTGACATATTTTCTCTGGTCCCCTCAAAACGAATAAACACTCCATCCTTTTCTACTTTTTCCCATGCTCTGTAATTTAAGATAATTAAGTTAGTATGGTCATTGTAAAGTATAAACAAGTTTGTACTTAGGTACACATACACTGATGAAGAAAATAATAGGTCATGCAGTCAATGAATTAAAAAAAAAAATATTTTTCTACCTGTTTTTCCACAAAACTACTCCGTGCATTTGTCCACATACACCGATTTTTGTTACATGTCGCAAAACATCTTTCGGAAGACGGGAGACACAGTAGTGAACTGCTGATACTATTTTTGGCACATCCTGCTTATTCCCCTCGATGCCTTGATCACTCGGTATGTTCGCCGCAGTATCCTTGTTTTGTTTAGCTACGAGTTCTTTTGTATTAGGATCATAGACACATACTTTCACTGAAGTTGTGCCAATGTCCATACCCATAACGTACTGTTTGTCTGTCATCTTATGCTTCTTTTATTTCAAAATAAATCTAGGACAGGCACTTTGTAGCGAGCGAGCGATGCGCACACTGCTGTTTCTGTTAATAAATAGAAGCTAGCCGGTTTGTCTTTGGTGGAGCGCTCAAACAATCTGACCTCGAATGAATTGGATATTACGTAAAGGTAGACGTTGTGTTGGTAAAGTGTGTTGTTTGTGTTTCTTATCTCATTGGGTGTTCGATGTGTTTATCATGCACTTCAACATTTCACTAACTAACAGTCAATAAATTACTGTTGTTGATGTTAGTTTAGAGATAAGTACCTACTAGTATGTGTGATGTACCTAGGTAAATTGTTTCTCTTCTGCTACAGTGTAAACAATTGTAGCTATTTTTATTTATATCTTTTCGTGTCCACAATCCCATCTGTGTTTTTAATTTTAATGAGAATGGTTTAGCTCTGAATGTTTGCACAGTCTGCTAGACGCAATGCGGGTGCGGGACAGCAGCGCATTCAGTAAAAGAATGCGTAAGTATAAGAACTTAATATCAATTTAAATGTATAACCGTAGCATTCATCTATTTAGTTATTATCTACATGAAATTAAATGTTAACAACATAAATAAAAATTGAGCGATGTAACGAAAAGAAGTTCCACTTTCCTAAGAATGCACGTCGTGGCTGGCATGCAGAACAATCGTTCGATCGAGCAAAGTTCTGCGCTATAAGTTCATTAAACTATGGTACAGCATAATAGTGTTATCGTTTATTTTATTGATGCACATGAATATACATACGAGCGAGAGGTTACCGTTTTAGAGTACTTGAAATGTAATTTTTATATGGCTGGCTACGAATTCCTATTTCAAGTGAATAAAATTTTAAAAACATGTAATTCTATTTTCATCTTTAGTAATTTGTTTATTAATTAGGGTTTTGTTTCCATTTCATTTGAATCTCTTTCGTCAGCATGAATACACGCTGAAAATACGAGTAATTATGGAATACGAGTTCCGTGGTATGTGCGGCGTTAATGGCATCAACATCAACGACGTATACGGAGCGAACACATAACACAACAAACGAACGCTGGAAGTTTTTCTGGAAATTTTGATCTGAGAAATGATTTCCGTGGTCAACCGAAAACTATAGTGGCTAACGACGAATTAAAGGCGATTTCGGCAGCTGATGATACTCGAAACACTTTTATAAATATATTTTGTTAATTTTTGATTCCTAAATGTTTTCCTCGCTAGAAAAAATGATAACCAGATGACAAACATTATGAGTTATGAATATAACTCAATTGAAATATAAACGTGTAAACACAATCATCATTACATAGTATAAAACAAAGTCGCCTCCCGCTGTCTGTCTGTCCCGTTGTATGCTTAGATCTTTAAAACTATGCAACGGATTTTGATGCTGTTTTTTTAATAGATAGAGTAATTCAAGAGGAAGGTTTATATATATAAAACATGCATAATATAATAGAGAAACACTGAAAATTTAAGAGGTTTCTTATGTGGTGTCGTAAATAAACACATTTTTATGCGCTTACATTGCAAACGCTGGCTGAGCTCTACGAGATAGATCAAAATAATGTACGACAGTATTGTACATCCTCAAAAGGTCCACAAAAAAGTCGGCGATGGTATATGGCTTTCTCTTAGGGATAACCATTCTGTAGTATAATTAGTATCAGCATTGCACCCGTGCGAAGCAGGGGCGGGTCGCTAGTTAAGTATAAAAATGATTCACTTAATAAATATTGTGGACTAGCTGACCCGGCAAACTTCGTACAGCCTCAGAATCAATAAATAAAAAAGCAAGCATTTTAAGCTATGTTTAGATTGGGGCTGGTGTTGTGCGAATTGACCACCACTATTTATTTATTTGTATATCCAAAAAAATACTTAAACTTTTTCTTGCAAAAAGGCATGTACCTACCTACAAAGAACCTTGATAGGTACATCCATGTAGGTACAATGAAATATTTTTTTGTATTTTTTTTTTAATACACTCTACCGGGATTATGATTAGGAAAACCGCTAATCCTGAAAGTCCTGATCAGGATAATGGGACAAACTATTTAAATTATCATTGTCATCGGTCCTTGATAAGTGTGCATAGTTTTCAAATCAATTCGACGTTTTGATGGGGGTGAAAATCACGTTCAAAGATTATCACGTTACATAGATAGATAGATAAATACATACCAGGCTAATAAAAGCTTGTTAAAAATAACGCTAGGAAGACGCCTTTGATCTCGTAAGAAATGCCAACAACGACAGCGACAGCATGTAAAGACCAGGGTTGTCACAAGAAACTATATTTTAATACCTAATTTATTCATTTGAGATCCACATTTGACTCCATCATCAGGTCAGCTCGATGTTACCTTAGTATACTACTATAATTCTTATCAGTTATGCGAAGTTTCAACTTCATCGGTCTATTTATTGAGGAGTTCCGTTGAACAGCAAACTGGCTCCATCATGAAATCAGCTCGCTGTCACCATAATTACCTACCTACCTACTTTATGTACAAATTATTATAAATATTTACGGGTATTTATCGCGTTTATTTACCTATTTTTCCCGACGTTTCGACAGGTTTACACTCTGTCGTGGTCACGGAATGTAAACCTAAATAATGTGTTCCTGATCGCGTAAGTTTAAAAAACTTTATGTACAAAGTGTTAAATAAAAAAAATCTAAAGAAACTTTAAACTGATATTTCAAATTAAATAAGACATCAATCAGTCGCGATTTAAGTTTAGTTAGACATTCATATGTCTATTTAACACTTTGTACATAAAGTTTTTTAAACTTACGCTATCAGGAACACATTATTTAGGTTTACATCCCGTTAACGAAATTGAAAGTGAATCATTTAGCCAAATCAAATTTGTTTTTACGTTGTATCTTAAAATTGAAAACGATATAAATTCTAGAATAAAAATTAAAATCGTTATGTACAAACAAAGCACTTTCATATGACACCACACATTTGTACAAAATTTTTTTCCCTCACTTTTAGAATCCTTTATCTTAACAAAAAACCCTTTGTCCAATTTGGTTCATCGAAAGTTATCGTAGAACAAACGTTTAAAGCCAAATTGCTCATGTTGCCACTGAGATTTTTGCTCGCTCGATCAATGTATAAATAAAAATTGGGATTTAGAATACTCTTGAGATCATAAAAATATAATTAGAATTTTTCGGTTACTAAACAACGACGAAGTAATCACAAATTAAACTCTATAAAAATCCTGTGTTAAATCGCTCAACAAAGTCCACATTTATGCCCATAACATGGACATTATTGAGCGATTTATGAATATTCTATAAAAAAATCAACAATACAATTTATCCGTAGGTATTTATCATTTCAAAATTGTGCATTACATCCAAATAAAAGAAACATGCCCTAAAAGTTGTGTTCCTAGCTGCTACTAAAAACACGGGCTCGCCTTTCCCGCTCCTCGCCCCGTACGATTGCTCTGCCGAGACGTGTTCATCGAACTACTGTATGATTAAATATACTGGTAACGAATACTATGCATTTAACTGTTCTCAGTATAATAAATAGGTACATAAGTGATTATATTAGATTCTAGTCCTCTCACTGAAACACAGGATTACCATGTTCAGGCTCGTGTTAAGCATCTACCTTTGTCTTATAAGATTTGGATCTCTTTTGTTATTGTATTGTTTGAATTTGGAATAAATATATTATTATTAGTATTTCCAATTGTATAGGTATATTATTGTTACAGGTATAATGGGAAAAAGAAATAAGATCGATGGAACGAGGGAAGTGAATAATGGAGAAGTTGGTGTAAAAACTAAAAACGAACCTGTGACAATAGGCAATGAAAGCGTCACAAAACATTCCAAGACATCGAAAAAAAATAAAACCTTAAATATGGCGGATCAAAGCAATACACATACTTCTATTGATAAGTTATGCCATAAAATGCACGGCAGTAACAAAAACCAAGAAGTCGTCGTTCAAAAAATCAAAGCAAAGAACAAAAATAAGAAACTAAAATTGAAAGAAGATGAAAAACTAGATTTTGATCCACCCAAAGCTAAAAAAACTAAAAGTAATGGTCACGAGTCAAAGGTTTTACAAGTAAAGTCCAAAAACAAAACATCTGATGACACTGGTTCTCAAATAAATTTGGCAAATAAAAATAAATTAAATTTTTTAAATAAAGATGAAGCAGAAGTCAATGATGAAGATATAGACAAATTTTGTGATGAGATAACTGAAGAAGATAATGAAACCTATGAAAATTGGGTTCAAATATTTGAAGCTAATTTTAAGAAACGTAAGAGCACAATATAACATGAAAAGAAGTATGTCTGTTAAGTTTATTGTTTTCTTGGATAATAATATGAAATACAAAATTAAATTGGACTTTACTTACCTTACCTACCTGTCTGTCGAATGTTTTACAAAAGGTTTTCTTGTATCTCGATTCTTTTCATGTCTTTCAGGGTAATTGACTATTAATTAGCAACATTAGTATCGTCACGTCTCACAGTGACAGAGGCGGGCGTCACGTTACCGTTAAGGTGGGCGAGCACCGTAGACAGAGAAACCAAGTTAATTTCTCTGTCTACGGCGAGCACGATGTGATATGAGTAATCTGACTGCCTGACACTGCTGTTGACTGATACGATGTCATAATAATGTCAATATAAATTACCATGTAAATAATAGTCGGATTATGTTGTCTAAAATTATTAAAATGCGTAAAATTAAGCACATATTTCAATTAACCAGCAACATTTGTTGTTGCAGTTCGGGAAAGTCCGAATATTTCGTTGCTCGCAACTCGTATACCTAGTTAAAAAGATGTTCTGGCATATAAAATAAGTAAAGTAGATTAATTACGAAAACCCGAAAGGGAAACATTCTAGCTCAACAATGTATTCACCGAAACGGAAATTGTGTAGACTTTAAACCATCGAAGGACATGATGGAATAATGACTTCCTAAATTTATGACCAAAAGGTTGGTTGGAACTGTTGGAGGAATGAATAATTTCAAAAAAAAATGTTTAAAAAAATCTGCATTTTACAATGCATTGACACGCTAATATACACTGTAATTTAAAAATAAATCTAAGATTTTTATACCAAAAACACTAATTATTTATGTAGTTTGCTGACATTGACATGACATGACATGACACGGTAGTTTCCAAATTTCATCTGGTAACACTGTACGGTCGGTACATTTTCTTTGATTTGAAGTAATTACCTACCTACCCAGATAACCAAGTACAACTGTAAGAAATAATAAATACAATCCATGGCTATGGTATATTATTTATTCGAATCTGTGTGCGAACTAACATATTAAATATCTAAAAACTCAAGACGAGAGAGTGTTAAAATTTATCTCCGCTAAATTCTCAGTCCTCTGCATACTACCGTGTACCGGTTTGCAATTTAGGTTACTAGGTTTCCAAACAACTAAGTAAATACATAACTTAAGTGGGCCAAACCGTATCACCAAACCGAGTCAAACGCAGACGATTCGTTATCTCCACTGCCTTTCGCTCGTGTGCCGTCGTCGTGCAGCCTATCCTAGTACGGTTTAGATAAATACTCCATGGATTTCTATCGCTGATAAATGGCATGAGATCGACGCATACATTTTGTTTGATAAAACATTTACCATGGATAGTGACAAAAAATCTGAGGATGTGGACATACCCACGGATGGTGGAAATCTGCTTGAGCAGCCGAAGGAGAAGCTCATATCTAAGCGGAGTCCGCTAATGAAGGTCAGGACTTATGTTGTCGCACTGCGACCGTGGTCTTTGAGCGCCAGCTTACTGCCAACGCTACTGGGAGCTGCGTTGGCATACCGACTACCGGGAGACAGTGGATTTAGCTGGTGTACTCTTTTCTTAACTCTCTGCACTGTGGTACCTGTCCATGGTGCAGGAAATGTCGTCAACACTTATTTTGATTTTGTTAAAGGAATAGACAACCGAAAGTCGGATGATAGAACTCTTGTGGATCATATACTGAGTGTGGATGAAGTAGTTTCACTTGGTGCTATTCTTTACTTGGCTGGCTGTGCTTGTTTTGTTCCTCTTGTAATTTTATCACCTGCTCGCATGGAACATTTAGCATTAGTTTATTTTGGTGGCTTGTCATCATCGTTTTTGTACACTGGTGGTATTGGTTTAAAGTATATTGCCCTCGGTGATATTTTAGTTCTTGTGATATTTGGGCCTGTGTCTGTAGTGTTTGCTTTTTTGGCACAGACCGGTAGGGTAGAATGGCCCATCATCTATTATGCAATACCTCTAGCTCTTAATACAGAGGCTATACTTCATAGCAATAATACAAGAGATTTGGAAACTGACAGTAAAGCAGAAATAGTCACTTTAGCCATTTTGATTGGAAGAACTGCATCATACCTTCTTTATGCTTTTCTATTGTTTACTCCATACATTATGTTCATGGTGGCCTCTGTGCGATGTTCTTTTTGGTTTTTAATACCAATGTTGACTTTACCTAGGGCATTTGAAATAGAGAAAAGATTCCGAAGTCCTGAAACCATGAGATATGTTCCGAGACAAACTGCTAGACTGAATTTCTATTTTGGAATGCTTTATATGATATCATGTTTGTTTGCCTCACGGTTACCTTTTTTACTTAGATAATAAATTCTAGGATTACCTATGTTAATAGTTTTGTAAGCCTTATATATATATATATATATATATATATACATGGCAATAGAAAATATGTAATCCCCCTCTAAGTGTGTAACTGAGAAATACTGCTGACATCACATAAAATATATGCTTTATAGCAAACTAGAATAACTTTTAATAGATTCTTGTTATTTGCCTTAAATCAAACCTGATGTATGAATATTTATTGAAGTATGACTTCTTATCATAATTTATGCATTTGTGTTGTGCCTTGCGTGTGATTCTTGTTGATATGCCTCAACTACAAAGCAAGTTTAAATTGGGTTGAAAAGATACTAATCGAGAGTGTCAAGGAAGACCTTTCATAGAATCTCCATTGTTATGAAACTACCTCTTACTGTTAGGTATTTGTTCAGATCATGGGTAGCTTATATGGTGTAACATGCATTTTAATAATAAGCTAGTAAAAATTGTATATCAATTAAATTTGTAATAAATTATTATTTTCATACCTAGGTGCCTTTCTATTCTAGATCTTATCTGCTAAGACAATTAAGAATCATATTAGATGATAAAATAAAATACCAGATCTTGTATTTACTTTATTGACATCAACATAAAGTACCTCTAGCATATAATATCCATTATATAAAGATAAATTACAAGTCAAATCATTAATAATACAAGTGAGACCAAAATTAATTTAAAGAAATGGATTCAATTTAGGAATGCCTGTTCTATGTAACTATGTATTTATAGATTGGCAGTGATTAAGTATTTCAGTTGCTCATCATCACTAATTTACAGTTAAATAATGTGTACATACAAAATCCATTTCAACTAATAATAAAGGAACAAAATCACATTGATAGAGATGCATTGAATAACATAATGTTAGCTAACAAGAACTAAACATAATATCACTGGTGCAAATAATAAATCATAAAATGTATGGTTACATTAGTACGTTTTTTATTTGCACTAAAATATTTATAAATCAATGATTGATAAAATTCCTACAGGTTAGATATATTTAATTAAAATTTTCTAATGTATATTCATTAGTTGAACTAATGTGACTATAATTTAGTCTAAAATAATATTTAATTGGATGCGATTTTTACAATAGGTATATTCTAATAAAATGCATGAATGTTAAAGAAGTGTGCCTTGCTGGTGTGGAAGATTTTTTTAAATCATATATATTTCAATACAAGCTTTTATAAATTACCTGGGATGGCAACAATCATTACCTGGGATACTGCCAGGTAATGGTTAAGTAATTGATTATACCAAATAGTAAAACAGTCAAACTTATCAAACACTGCTTGAGGCTTGATAGTTAGGCCTAAGAATATTGTGTGATGATTTATAGAAATGTAAATGCTTGTTCCTGATCAATAAAATTGTTAGACCACTCGTGGTGTCATTGCGTTTAATGTGAAAAGCAAATTATTACTTATAGCGCATTTTGAGTAGGTGGGGCATTCATAGCTCAAGTGACCCTGTCTGACGTCACGCATAATGAATAATGGTATAATGAATCTTTATATCTACAAAATCGTCTTTAAATACTGCTTCTTACGAAACATTCTAATTCTACCTGTAATATAGAATCAGTGAAACATCGTCACAAAACTACAAACATGGAATAATCTCACATTCATGCACGGACAATAGTCCAATCTACAAGTAGAGGCGGAGTCGCCCAGCCGAGGGTCTTTGTTACTTATATACATCAGACTTGTACATTGGCTTTTGAGTGTATTACGAAGTTGTTTTCTTTTCGCGCTGCCATTGTATGATCTTCTCTTTTAGTTCAGTTGCTGGAACAGGAAAATATTAATTTAAAAATTAATAATGCTGGACATTTCACACAGCATCATCTAGCCCAAAAGTAAGCAGAGCTTGTCTTAGGAGTGCCACATGACTGATACACTTGTATAATTTTTTTTGTAAAATTATACATATTATACATAAGAACACTCAGACCCGAGACAAATACTGGCAGGTTATACAAACATTTGTTCCGTGGCGGGAATCGAACCCTCTGCGGCCCAAAGTCGTAAAAAGTCGCACATACTTTAATAATGTAATAATTACATGTTACACAGGGGTACTAGCTGCTACCCGTGGCTTCGCACGCGTGGTTATCTACTTAAAAGTAGCCAGTGTCCTTCCCTAAGATTAATCTATTTTTACCAAATTGTATCAAGCTCTGTTCTACCGTTTAGCCGTGAAAAGGTAACAAACAAACTGAGACACTTTCGAATTTATAATATTAGATGATAATGTCAAGATGCAAGTGAAAGTCCGCGTATGATTCTTCTTCTGGTTGTTACTTTTGTAAAAAAACATGTGCTCCATCATTAGTATGTAATTTACCTGGACGCAACTGGTCTTCGGTAAGCGGTTGCCGGTTGAAGGGATCCGTGGCACTGTTCAGCAGATGGCGCAGGATTACAGATCTATCCATAACCTGGAAACAAGAAGAATACGAGTTTAAGTAATAATATAATAAAATTGTGGAGATCGAAAATGTATGTACGGAACATTTAATGTTAATTAAGTGCTCCCATACCTAAAAGCATTAGCTGATCACGATTTTAGCTGGACATTTCGGAATATGAAGTGAGGGTAGTTTTGAAAATTTTCCTTTATACGGAAACTCCTTATGGTTCTAACCAGCCCACGACCGCGACCGAAACGTTGGGAATAAATTAAAAAATAATACGCGATAAATACGCTACCGCTAACTACTAAAACAATAGGAACTAATTGCAAAAATTTAAAATATATATTTTTTTAAATTAATAATTTCTAAAATTTACTTGGTGCCAATTCGGTTGGTTCATTTCTAAAATTAGGTGTTGTCTAAAATATATTTAGTTAGTCATAGCATTTGTAAAACCTATTCGGTTGGTACCATCTAACTAAATTAGGAACGCTTAATTAAGTTAGATAAAATTAAATTAGGATAAGTTGGTAGCAGCAGAATACCAACGGTTAATTTGACAGTTTAAAACCTAATTTTAGCTAAAATTTGTTAGGTTGGTGCCAACAGAATTGAGGCCATTGTCTGCCTTTATGCACACGATTGATGAAAAACTATTGGATCGATTTAAAGAGGGGGTAAAGCTTGTATGGAAACATTAAAACGCGTGGTGCGATTTTCTTGAACTTGATATGAATACAAATACAAATTAAATGGAGACGTGGTTTGTTATAACCCCTAAAACGGAGGGAAACGAAGTGTTAGCATAGGCAATATCATATTATTATAATGTGTGAATCTATTTCAAACTTTGTTCATAGAATGTTTGAAATGTATGAATAATTATTGGTGGACAATGCACACCAAACTAGCTTGTATTATTGTAACTAGATGTAACTGATAAAATACTTATAAATTTTTAAATACATACTTTATATTACTCAGACACAGAACAAACACCAATGTTCATCACAGAAATGTTTATCTTGGGAGGGTATAATACACATACTTAATATAGATTTATTAAGTTTATTTTAAAACAAACATGCGAACAAAGTCGCGAGCTGGTCAGATTATTTATAATAGTAATGTTTTATTGCGACTTTTTAGATTGTCATACATTGGCCTCAATTCAGTTGGTTCGCTAGAGTAACAAACATTTCCTAAAACAAAAACGATCTTATTTTGTATGCATTAAAGTCTGAATTAGAATAACATTTTTTAGTGACACTTCCTAAATTAACGTATAACTGACGTGTCTTAGCTTAATTTAGTCATCATGTAAATTGATTAAAACTGCGGTTATTTTCTGTAGTTTTGAACAACACCTCTATACATTATTTTCAATAAAGGAATTAATTGGAATAAAAATTATAGCAATAAAACAAACATTAATTTTAACTTGTTTTAGAACTGTGATTTAAAATGGGTACTCTAGTTTGAACTTTATTTGTAGCAAAATAAGGTCGTCCATATTTTAAAAAAATTTAGGTAGTCCGGCGAAACAACAGAATTGCCAGCATTGTCTACTTTCACTGTTTTTAATTAATCTTTATGTTAATTTATATGTAGAGACTTGTAATTGGCCATCAACTATATAATTATGTACTTTCAGTAAGTATGTATAATTATATATTAGCCTTTTTATGTACCTAGCTGTAAGTTTTCTTAAAAGTTATAAAATAAAATAAATAAATAAACAATAGTCTTGGTAAAACTAACAAAGACTATAGGTAGCTAATTAGATAGATACAATATTAGGTAAAACAACTAAAACCAAAGATAAAGCAATTAAATCCATCAACATCATCATCATAATCAGCATCCATAGCCCGATTGCACATACTCCTAAGTATTGGCCTCTCTTTGTTTATACCCTCCACCTCGATACTGTCCTAGTCCCATCCGCCTATGGCCCGAGACTTTGATACACCCATCACGTTGCCGACTCACTGTTCTATATCCACTCCATTGATTAAATCCTAACTACAACTGTATGTTTAAGAATGGTGTTAAGTTGCCATGGAGTTGGGCTATGTATCCCCGCGCAGATGGATTTACTTTACTAATTTACTAAAGGTTTATAATTTATACCTTTCCTGATGGCAGAAACACAGGGTCAGTCATGAGGGTATCCATGAGTGGATCCTTGAACTCTTCAGGGGCATCCGCGAACTCGTCACTCTTTTGCTGGTTTGATACTGCAACAAAAGTAAATATATTATAGCCGCTCTATTAATTCTTAAACCTTAATCCTAGCAAGATGCTTTGACGTGAGTGATAATATCTTGTGAAACGAAACATTGCTTTATGATAGCATGTTAATATTAAGTTGGGTTGCTATAATCATGTAAACATATGGAGCATCAGTCAGTTAATTTTTCTATGAGAAAAGAAACGGCATCATCTGCCCGCGTGGTACTGGAAAGAGTAACCTCTATGTAATGACATTTATGTAAAATAGATTACATCTTATGGCCTTCCCTATCTCGTTACCAATTTTCAAGACCAAGATCCAAGTTCAGCTGTTATTTAAGTGGTAAAAAACAAAGAGACACATACAATGTTTAAACATTAGTATGGCTCTCAGACCAAATAAATAAGTAAGGATAGTATGTATTAGTTGATTGATATTGCTAGCTAACGCAAAACTCTTATTTCATAGAAATCAGACCTGTTAGAAGCTTAGGATAGCGTCCAGTACAGACGCATAAAAAAGAAACGCTCAAAGAGTGTTAAAATGTGAACATTCCTAATCCTTTGGAACTCACCGACGATTTGATATGCATTGTCGGCTAGCGCTTTGAAGCGCTCGATCTCAGAGGGTGTTTTGATGCAGGACTTCGCAAGTCGCACCGCGGCCTCCTCGAACAACTCTTTCCGGAACGATCTCTGGAAAAAATTGTAACCAGTTTTAAGCAAGTTAAAAACCTCCGTCAGGAAAACACTTTCTATCAATAACCTATTTATTGAGAACCAACACGATACCTCTGCTGTAAGTTAGCGAGAAGTTATCCTGCAGGTTTCAGATGATGCTGTAGCATCAGGTTAAGGCTACCATGTTGTTGCAATGTCATTGAAGTAACAGAATAGAATATTGAATTTCGAATAGATCAATACAAAAGAGCTGATGATCTTTAAATGGCTGAACATATATTTTTAAATCAACACTAAGAAAACTCTCAACCAATTGACCTTTCAAACAAAAAAACTAAATCATTTTGATTTAGTTTTTTTGTTCATCCGTTTGAGAGAGCAGCTACGTTTGCTTCGGGGGTTAAAAAAGCTCAAGAAGAGGCACCGAAAAGATTTTCTCCTGCAGTAGGCTAACGATTATTAATTCATATGTATAAAGTGTGTTATATTTATAAGGTGTAGTTTACCTCATCAGCGGCAAGCGCGGCGTGGAAGAGCGCAGAGTCGAGATTCAGATAGATGTCGACCAGTTGGCTCAGCAGTCGTCGCGGCTCCCAGCCATACTTCTCAGGCCGTCGGACCTAGTGACAATAGATAGTATGATATGATGGTGTAGTGTGCATTTTCATATATAGCAGGACAATGCACACAACACCATCTAGCCCCAAACAACGCATATCTTGTATTATGGCGACCCGATGACTGATAGAATACTTATATATTTTTAAATACAGGGTGGACCGTGGCACGTTTACAACTTAAAACTTAAATATTTTTTAAACCGTTACACGAGGAAACGGGGGAGGGGCGGCATTCAACGCGGCATTCGTGCGGATTGTTTAGTCACGATGTCGCAGTGGACCAGTGAGCACCGCGCGTTCGCCGTAGAAGCGTACTTTAAGAGCAAAGATTCGTGCACCATCGCTCGTCGACAGTTTTGTGCGCGTTTCGATATTCGTCGTTTAAGTGATGGACCCAGTGTTAATTTAATAAGAACATGGGTGCAGAAGTTCCGTGCAACAGGGTCCACCGTGAACAACCCACGGCCAGGCCCTAGCCGAAAGGTAAGAACCGAAGAAAACATTCAACAAGTTCAAAACAGCGTACTGCAAAATCCGCATCAGTCCGTGCGCAAGAGAGCATCGTCTTTGGCACTGCCAAAAACGACCGTGCAGAGAATTTTAAGTAAGGATATGAAACTTCACCCATTCAAGGTCCAATTGGTGCAGGCTCTTAAACCAAGTGACTTCATAATGCGTAAGGAGTTCTGTGAAAACATGCTAAGCCGATTTCAAACTGTAAACACAATCTGGTTCAGTGACGAAGCACATTTCCATTTAAATGGGTTTGTCAATAAGCAAAACAGCCGGTACTGGGCACCAAGAGGACAAAACCCGCGATTAAAGCACCAACAAGCTCTGCACAGCCCGAAAGTCACTGTTTGGGCCTCTTTATCCACGAACGGAATAATTGGGCCGTTTTTCTTTCTGAAAATTCCCGTGGAGCAACTGTAACTGTTGATGGTGATGCTTACCGCCGCATGATTAACGAATATTTTTTACCGAGACTTCGAGAACACCAATCGTATAGTTCACACACGTGGTTTCAACAAGATGGCGCCACACCTCACACAGCGAGAGCCACCATGACCCTACTCCGTGAACAGTTCCCTAGAAAACTGATTAGTCGATATGGTGACATCGTGTGGCCACCCAGATCGCCAGATTTAACCCCTATGGATTTTTTTCTGTGGGGGTATCTTAAGGCAAAAGTCTACGATAGCAACCCAACAAGCATATCGGAATTAAAAGAAAATATCGTTCAAGAAGTGAACGCTATTCACCAATCACTATTGCAACGCGTCGCTCGGAACTGTGTCGAGAGATTCCGTGAATGTGTACGCCGCGATGGAAAACATTTAGACGGCATTATCTTAAAAAAGTAAAATCCGCATTTGTAACGGTTGATTTTGTATGCAATACATCATATTTTATCACATCTAACATGTATTTGTTTCATTTACAAATCATAAATCTGCCAAGGTACATCCTGTACATAGATATTTTATACCACCCAGACACAGAACAAACACCTATGTTCATCACACAAATGTTTATCCTGGGAGGGAATCGAACCCTTTACCTACAGTATAGCAAGCATACTCGTATTGACCCTGATACATAATAAATGTCATCATCTGGCCCCAAAGTAAGCAGAGTTGTATTAAAGGTACCACATGACTGATGCACAACATATAATTCGAACAATCTTAATTTATTTGCATCTAAGTCTGAAGTTCATGGATAACCGAGCTTAACACGGATGAAACGACGTTTTCTAAAAATGAAACCTAGCTAGATCGATTTATCGCGCCCCCTGCATACTAAATTTCATGAAAATTGTTGAAGCCGTTTCCGAGATTCAGATTATAATACGTATATACAAGAGTTGCTCGTTTAAAGGGTTAGATTAGAGTAACATTTTGAAATGACCCTTCATAAATAAATTAAACTGATATGTTATGATATGTTTTAGGGCGTTTTAGTTGCCATGCAAATAGGTGTTGAACTGCGGAAAATCCTAGAAAAAATAATTTAATAAAAGAACAAAATGACAATTTTAAGTGGAGTGTCATTTATAAAACTTACTCTAATATTGACTTTGTAAACAGCAAAATAAGATCGTTCATATATTACGGAATTTTAGTAAAGCCAACGACAACAACACAATCACACTACATTTTTATACGCTTTATATTAGCTTCACTTGTATGTATGTTTGTAACCGACTCCTTAGGTAGGACGCGATTTTGACCCAGTTTAAACGGCCAGATTTCATTCAAATTTTGCACACCTGTCAAAGACCGATGGCAATGCAATAATTAAAAAAAAAAAAACTAAAATATCCGGTTATCCTAAAACTAAAAAGTAGAAAATAAATAATAGTTTAAAAAAACTAAAAAACACGCTTTATATAGAAAACCAACCTAAAAAATAGAAAATAAATTTTAATAAATGTAAGTAAGAAAAACATGTTTTATTTAAAAAAAAGCGTGGGGTGCTTTTTAAGATATTATCGAATTGATAATCCTTCCACCATGTACACCACGCTTTTTTTTTTTAATAAAACATGTTTTTCTTACTTACATTTATTAAAATTTATTTTCAATTTTTTAGTTGTTTTCTATATAAAGCGTGTTTTTTAGTTTTAAACTATTATTTATTCTTTATTATTTCATCACGAAAACAATGTCACAGAAACTGTAATTAATTGGACGACGCAAATTTCTCCTCCAATGTTAGAACATTTTGACGACTTTGTTTGTTTTTTTTTTTTTGACTGTCACAGTTATTTTGTTGGCGATGAATCTCGAAAAAATAAGTTACTCGAATGTTACGCAAATGTGGTCTCGTCAATAATTCGTCTTATCGATAACCTGAAATATTTTTTTTATTTGATTTGATTTATACCTACCTCTAATTGTTCGAGTGATAGGTACTATCAATGACAAATTGTGATTCTTATACTGATTTAATTAAAATAAGAGCATTTACAAATTGTGATTTTAATAAATACATGTACAAGGCTTTTTGTTTTATTCGTGGAAAATCGACATCAATAACCTAAAATATAGTACATCCCTTTTTATTGTAGTTATTTATAATTTGATAAACTGCCTGGCGCTAGTGGCACGACAGCTGATATAAAGTCTGGCGGTTAATTGGTTAAATAGCTTAGTATAGGATAACTAGGTTAGTTTGTTAATTGTTTGTACATATTTGTAAGCTTGTTGAATAAAATTATACATGTTTATCCATTTATAAGATAAATTATATCTATAAAAGAGGGTACGCGAAACCACGCCTTAGCTGTCTTCCAAATTTCAGCTTTATAGCTTCAGCGGATTCAGTTCGGCAATAATGAAGTCAGTCAGTCAGGTCTGTATCAACTCTTATAGATATAAAATATTTAATTCTACATAATAATCTGTAGAATTAATTTTGAAATTGCAATGACGAATTCATGTATTTTATTAATAACTAATTTAAAACGGTGCTTAGTTGATGCAACCTAAATCCAAAAACAAGCTGTACATAACATTAAATAGATGAACAAATATTTAGTGCTATTCCGCCGTATTATTCCGTATATAAGGTTTTGTAATGGATTTTCGCAAAGTCACGTCTGAATCAATTATCTAAACTGTACATAGGTTTTTACCTCAGTTTAATGTAAGATTATGGCGTACGTCATGGCCGTCTGAAAACCAGCGCTATTTTGCACTATGTGAATTGCATAGAGCTGAGGGCTGAGAGCAGAGAGCAGGGTAGGTACACATACACCTAATCTTTAAGAACTTTTTTATTTATGTTATTGTCCTTTTGATTGTGTACTAGTGATGATGTAATTTTTATCTGTGTGTGCGTGTGTCTAGTAAACTTATTGAATTTCATTTATTACGTACCTTGAGGTTTTTACACTTGGGTCCGCATAGTTGCTGCAGGTTGAAGTTGAGCATAGAAGCCAGTCGGTCCACTAGCTCGGCGCGGAGGAACGGCTCCTTGATTTCCACCGTCAGGTATTGCAGCATGTCTACGGTTTCTCTGCAATTACAACGTAATGTTGTTAGATTACTTGACAAACACAATCATCAACACCTAGCCATTATCCCATGTTACGTGGGGTCAACTGGTTCTCTTTTACGCTCCTATATCATTCATAATAATAATTATAATAACAAAAAAACCTTATCGAGAACACTACAAAGCAAAATAAGAATACTAAGAAACCTTAGTAGGTATTACATAAATTAATAGTGTCCTGAAATCGGCGGTCTTATCGTGGTTACGATTTATACCAGATAACCGATTAACTTACTGACCAATCTTAATTTAAATTAACACCACTTAAAGGGACATTTACCAAAGGCTATGCCATTGACAGCGTAACTGAACGGGTTGGGTATGCAACAGCCCCCTAACTAGTTTCTTAAAGTGAAAATTATGATTATTGAATAAATAAGACATTATATCATAATTTAATTATAACACTAACAGTTTCTTTAAATAGATAATTGATTCAGGCGTGACTTTGCGGAAATCCATTACAAAACATTAATCAGATGGACAAATATTTAGTTCAATTCCGCCAATCGCCAATGAAAAAAAACACTGCTGAGTGTTTTTTTTTTTCGTCGGGGTGCGGAGTGAGTCAAGTGTTTCTGAGGATGCCTCGTGGAGGGGCGAAACACGTGTCGAATTTATTTTTGAGGTAACTCTTTAGGAATAGATTGGCGGAATTGTACTAAATATTTGTCAATCTGTTTAATATTTTTTAGTTTCTTTAAAAACAATTTGAAACGAGGAAAAATATTTAAAATACATACTACAAAAATGAATTTACTGAGGACATCGCACACAACTCCATAACTTTCCCGGTTGTTACCTTCAAACTTCTCCTGTTATAGGTACTCATTTTTTATCTTATTCATCTCAACATTCGTATTTCCGTCGTAAATAGAAATAAAGTAAATTCCACAATTTAAAAAAAATATCAATGCTTAAATTTTATTTTACTTCGAAACAACTAGACACTCTGACACTAAGAATAAGAACTATTTACCTGGCCAGTGTAAGGTAAGATCGGCACTGTCTCTCGTCCTGAGCGAGCGCCCGAGCTCGTGCCTCGCCTCCCGCACCTCCCATCGCTTCTTGCGCTTCGTGGATTCGTTTCAGGTACTGCAACCAACAAACTAACCTTAGGGAAACTACACTTTAAAAACTATATTGTACGATGTCCACTTAACTAAGTTGTAGAACCATTTGTACAACCAAATTGTACAAAATTTATGTACAATCGTACATAATCGGGCAATAAAAATGTACGGTACGTAGCCGTACAATTTAGCTGAGTAGACATTCTTAATTGCCTCTGATTATGTTGTTTCACCAGATTGACTGAATTTCGTAAATTTTGTTTGTCTGGTTGGTTGATTAGATTACCATGTTTATCATTAGAGTAACGATCTTATGTTGTTTGCATCGAAGTACAAATTAGAGTAATAATTTTAAATTACTCTTCTTCAACATAAAAAATCCACTTATTTTAATAATTATGTAAAGAGGTATCACGAAATCTATTAAAACTTCAAAAATCTATTCAGTAATAGAAAAAAAAATGCCAATTTTAAAATTTATTCAAAAATGTTATTCTAATTTAGACTTTGGTGCAATGAAAACAAAGATCAAACGATCTTTATTTTACAAAATATTAGCTAGTCGCTATTTCGCTACACCGCATCGGCGAAACAATAGAATCACCATCAATGTCTGAAATAGGGTCATATTTTAAAAGGTTACTTCTTAGATTTAATAAATCGATGCCATGCTTATTTTAGTCGCCTTGTAAATTGGCGTAGAATTAAACAGCAGAAATTTATTTAAATTTATTTTCATCAGAAAAGTTTTTTTTCTAAATATCAAAATTATCATATCAAAACTGTAATTTAGAAATTAATTATTAATGTCAATTTGAAAATTATAAAATTGAATGGTTCTAATTTAAAAATAACTTTCCATGCTAGCGGTAAACGCACTTTTGCACTCAGATTTCGAATGATCAACTTCAGAGTGATCCTTCAGATGTTGTGAGGTGAAAATATTTTTTTATAACTTACCGTTAAACATTCGTCAAGTAGGAAGGTGGTGTCATTCATCAGCATGTTGATAAACTTCACGAACTGCCGTCCCGAGCGAGATTCCTTCACGATCGCCTGCTTATGTATAGGGCGATCCCACATGCCCTTGAGTATAATACTGATATGGAATCTAATAGTAAACTTGTCGTAAAACTCTGTGCTTTGTCCCGTCGTCTCAATATCCGTGTAGAATCTCATCAGAGCGCTCGGCAGCAGAGTTTGCGACATCGGGTGGTCCATGAACTTTTCATAAACGTTTTTGAGTTTCAGCGGAACGGATAGGTTTATGACGAATAGGACCTCGATGATTTTGGCGACGAGGTATGGGTTCTTTATCAGGTTCGGTTGGCAGATCGCGATCAGCACCCAGTTTATGATCGGGTCTTCGATGTTGTCGGCCACAGTTTGGGGGACGTATCTAAAAGAAAAAAATCAAATCAATAATGGTATTTTAGATGTAAAACGTAGTTTAAGTAACTCTGTCCGTCTGATAAGTTTTCACGCCTAAACCGCTAAATCGATTTCGATGAATTTAAGCATAGAGATAGATGGGACCTTGGAGAAGGACATAGGCTACTTTAAATGTAGGTACCATGCGTGCGAAGCCGCGGGCAGCAGCTAGTTCTGATATATTTTTCTTTAAAACGCGCAGCTAGTAAATAAATAAAAATGTGTACTCACTGCACGGCAAAGAGCATGAACTCTGCGATATCCTCGACGTACCACTCGGGCGTGGCGCGGAAGGCCCCGGCCGGGCCGGCGCGCGGGCCGGGCTCGGCGCCGGCCGCCGCCTGCATCTGCGTACACAGCAGGGAACACACCGACGCGTAGAACTGCAGCGTGCGACGCATCAACTCCCCGTCCAGGAGAGCCGTCTCCGCGCACTGCTTCGACCTGCACATGTTCATATTTGTTTTAACATTATAACTTCTAAAACTATCATGGTTTGGAACATAATTTTCACTCAAAACGGGATATTTACCATGATATATATGAGTTTTTCGGCTTCCCGATATTTCGGCACAGTTGCATGCGCCACGATCACGCGATGCGCAAAGACTTCAGTTTATCTCGTGATCGTGGCGCATGCAACTGTGCCAAAATATCGGGAAGCAGAAAAACTCATAATACTCAAATATACCTACTCTATTTCTGCTTGAAATACCCGAAATTTCTTAACTACTTAGTACTAACATCAGTAACTCAGTACCGACCTGTGTAGACGTTTTATCTGACGACGCCACCTGCGCAGTAGTTCCCTGTTACGCAGAGCCGAGAAACTGTTCCGCCATTGCGGCTCCGCAGCCATTAGCTCTTCGATCACCTTCTGCAGGTCACGGAATGCACTGCAAATACACAATATAGTTCTAAAATCTGTGTAAGATACACAAGTGAATAATACATAAATAAATAATGCCGGACATTTCACATAGCATCATCTGGCCCTAAAATAAGCAGAGCTTGTGTTATGGGTACCACATGCCTGATATACTACTTTATACTTTTTTTTGCCAATAAACCTTGGTAATTATTAACATGTTCTTGCAATATCATTTGAATAACAGAATACCAAGTTTCAATCAATCGTACCTATAGAAGATGCTCAGATCTCTTTAACAATTAGAAAAGAGCTGATGATCTTTAAAATGGATGAATAGATTTTCTTGAACATAGCTCACAACATACTCCGATCAAACAAAAAAATAACAAAATCAAAATTGGTACATTGGAGCTACTATGGCACACGACACATAAACAGATAAAAAAGTCAAACTTATAACATGATGACCTCATGGTGGTGGATTGGCCAAAATTCGGCTGAGAGTTTGATTCCTACCGCGTGACAAATATTTGTCTGGGTGTTTCTATGTATAATACTCGTATGTATGAATCCACTAAAAAAAGTACATGAGTAGTCTAGCAGCCATGTGGTATCCATAACACAAGTTCTGTTTACTTTGGGGCCAGGTGACGTCATGTGAAATGTTCCGAATTATTGATTTATTTGTTTGTTTACAAACAAACACACCCCTCTGTTAGCTTCGGGATTTAAAAATGCAATGCTACTTAAACCAATCGGAACTGCTATAATGTCGGACAATAAGTTTTCTATTGTTACTTGGAATTATTCGTGCCAGACGTATGTTATCATGAATTGCTTTCTTATCCAGTATACTGAACAATATTGGTATAAAGACCTCGCCTGCCGACTGTAACCTCCAATCCGGCTCATGTATCAATAGAATTATTCACTTTAAAATGTATGTATGTAAAATCATGTGGATTTCGATGTGACGGTACTCAAGACGATGCACTCAGCAAATTGACGTTTGTATGGAAAAAATGAGTCCTTTTTTGTGGCTATCTAAAAATATATAATATCAATTATCTGCTCGTATTTGAAGGAATAACAGTTATAAAAGATACAGATGAGCCTTAATTGTGTTGACACTTTGTTTTGTTTTTTTTTTTCAGAAAGATGCTGACGGAGTTTCTGGTATCAGCTTTGCGAGAATTTCAAGGATACAATTCTAGGACTTGGTTTAACCAACTGTCATGCTAGAGTCTCCATAGATTTGTTAAAATAATTGTAGCCGGAAAGACTCATCCCGCGATGGGGAGATATTGAGTGGCCCCCACGGAGCCCTGATCTCACTTCAAATGATCATTTCCTCTGGAGCTACCTTAAATCAAGAGTCTATGATAATAATCAGCTGAAAGAAAACATCATCCGGGAAATCAACGCTATATCGAGAGCAACGGGTCGTAGAGTTTTCAGAATCTGCAACTACGACTTCAAAATTGTCGAGAAGCTAATGGAAGTCACTTAGGCAACATTATTTTGAAGTCATAAAACTTTCCATTCGTTGTAGTTTTTAAAAGATGAAGTTTTGTACATTTTTTTAATGTATTATTTTAACTGCACACACAGATTTAAGGCCCAACTTGTATATGGTATGTATTTTCAATATTTTGCGTCCTATTTCCTCATTTCAAATTGATTTTTAAAGTAATTGTTAGTTTTATAATTCAATTACGAAATAATGTCTAAAATATTTAGTAATTCTTCTCCTAAAGTTGACGTCATTTTATCTTACAGTTTAAACTTTTTCAGAATTCCTTATTTGAATGTATACTGATAAAAAAAATATCGGTTTGATTTGAGGGATTAGAGCGCTGTGAATACGTGTCAAGGTTATTTGATCAGGCAATCGCTTTAATGGGAAAACACTCACCGAACGATATACAATGACAGTATACATATACAATGACTTACCGAATACGTCTTTGGTGAGTGTGAAGGGCAGGAATGAGTGCCACATGATGCATATGCAGTGTGAGGTACCAGCAAATCGTCTGGAATTTGATTTCTGGAAACTTGAATCCGGGTTGACTCCCTGTTAAAAAAAACAAGATAAGGTAGATACAATCTTAAATATCAATTTTAGTAATGCCCTTAACTCACACACTACACGACTAAAACCGCAATGTAGTGGATTTCACTAGATTTATGTTACCAATGACTTGTATGAAAAATAAGAAGAACTATGATGACTATGATGATGTATACGGCCTCCTTGTAGGTCATTGGTGACGGTAGCTTGTGGACATTCGCAAATCGTAATACCATAGTCTACAAATGCGCGCTATCGGATCACCTATACAAAATTTTAACACGCATTTTTAACGTTGGAAGACGTCTTCTAGTGCTTGGGCACACCTATAAAACTTCTAGTGAAAATCACAGCAGAAATATAATTTCACAGTATGTGTTTGCGGGAGGACCATTCATCCGAGAAACCCTGAAAATCCTAGAAAATACTGAGTATAAGCAGCCCAGGGGCTACTGTACATAGCGTAGGTAACATATTTTTAAATGTGTTTTCCGAAGCACGGTAGCATGACTAAATTAACTATGCCACGATAAAGCTAACTAGGTGCTGCCCGCGGCTTTGTCTGCTGTTACATATATAATAAGTATGTGGTCTATAATAATGTTAATCCAAATCTATATAAGAATTATCACACAAAAAAGCGCTAGGTCGAGATTCTAGTCTAATTATTATTCTCGGATTTGGGTTAGGACGGATTGGCACCTAAAATCACCTAGTATGTAAGACTCAAAGTGATCTTTGTGATGCGATACATTAAATAAAATTGATTTGAATTTATATATAGGTAAAGTTCCATCCACTGTTACATGTTCATCTAAATCGGTTCAGCCATTATTGAGTGAACAAGTAACAAACAAACATTCACATTTATAATATCACTAAACCTCATATGTGTGGAATAAAAGTGACTTTTTGTCAAACCGTATCGTTCTGCAAGGACGTCCCATGGTAATGGACTATATTATTGATAAGAATGCATTGCCTAATGTTGCACTGCCCTCAGAGAGTTAACTGACAGATTTGCAATGTACGTGGGACACTCAGAAAATTTTGAGAAACGGAAAAACCAACTTATATGGACAAAATATGTTTATTAATTTTTTTCAAAGAGCTCTCCACCTCTATACAAAGTTTCATGCGTCTGAACCAATTTTCGAAACACTTTTTCCAGTCCACCGCGGAAACCTCTTCTACGGCCTTCTCGAACGCTGTTAACGATGAAGCGATGAACATTTATTCTTATTAACATAAATCTAAAACCTACTGATTATTTTCTACAGGTAGTTTTTGGATTTATGTGAAGCAAAAGAAATCACACGGTGCCAGATCAGGACTGTAAGGAGAGTGACCCAAGACTTTGACCGGTGTCGTGTCCAGGATGTCCCTCGTTTAAGCGCTGAATGAACGGGCGCGTTGTGGTTAACCACCAGTCAGCGGAGCCTGGTGTTCGGTCGCTTGTTGTTCATTACAGTGAAAACTTCTGACAGGCATTTCGTAGTATACCATTCGGCGTTGATGCTTCTTTGATTTTGTAATGGAATCGACACCAGATACCCCGTCAAAGTGAAGAAACTAATGATCAAAATTTTCCCTGCGCTTCCCGATCGCTTCACTTTGGTAGGCGTTGGTTCGTTTTGAAAGAGCCAAACTGTCGACAGACGATTTGTTTCTGGATCGTATTGACAAATCCAGGACGACCTCTGTGACGCAGTGGGCCTAGGCCCGGCTGAGACGCAAAAGGTTGCGGGTTCGATTCCCGCCGCGGGACAAATTGTTGTATGATCTGCAAGTATTTGTCTCGGGTCTGGGTGTTTCTATGTATAATATGTATGTATTTACAAAAAAATGTATATAAGTAGTAAATCAGTCATGTGGTACCCATAAGACAAGCTCTGCTTACTTTGGGGCCAGATGATGTTGTGTGAAATGTCCGGAATTATTGTTATTCGTCACCTGTCCCAATGTCGTAAACGTGCCGAGACGAGCCTGCTTTAAATGTATTAATCATGTCACGGAATCATTCCACACGGGAAGGTTGTGCGGCACCCAGGGCAAAACTTATCCGTTTCATGCGAAGGAGCTCGTGTAGAATTTTTTGAACGCTTCCCGATCCAATCTGCAATATATGCTGAATCGCTTCGTTCGTAATTCTCCTGTTTCTTGTTTTTATTTTTGTGCTAGCACGTTTTCCTCGTTCACAGCCGTCGAAGGACGATCACTTCTTTCGTCATCCTCCAAAGTTAGACGTCCGCGCTTAAATTCGTTATGCCAATAGTAGATGGTTGCTTTAGTTTGCCTTCATTCATAAATGCCATTTGAAAACGATTCATCCGACGATTTTAGACCTCATTTGAAATCGTAAAAAATCATCGCACGAAACTTTTCCCGACGCAGATCTACTTTTTAATGAAACACGACATTTCAATTTAGCTCTCAAAAAAAAGGAGGCCTTGTACAAGGAGTACAAAAAAAATGTCCGTTTGTAAAATAATATAGGTATGTTTTTTAAAATAATTATAATCAGACACGGCTTCATACATAAAAACTTTTTCTCGCATTACTTTCTCAGTGGCCTGGTATAAACTACTGTAATCTTGTTTAGTTTATCGCAGTTAAGCTAGTTATAAGATGGATCATATAAAAAAGCGCTATAAAAAACAAGGACGAGTTTCTTGCGAGTTCTTCTCGAACTTGGGTTAGGAGTAATTGGCATCTAAATTCATCTAGTATAGTAAGATAGTGATCATTATGATTGTATTGAATAAAAAAATTGAATTGGAAATAACTTGTCAGCTAATTGCCTAGCTGATCCATACACTTTTTTTTTTAATTTTACATTCCAATGTGTTGCAATGTAACGATTACGATTAGCCCATTGTGTCCTACAGCTGGTCAAATATCTCTCCTTGATCTCTCCAGTCATCTCGGTTTTGAGCTAATTGGACCCAAGCTCTGCCAAAAATGTCGAGATCATCTAGCCATCGCCGTTTCGGAGATCCATTGATTGTAACGATTGCGGTGGAATAAATTAGAATCTGAAAGTTCTAAATACAAAGGCGAGACACTCACGTAATGCATCGACCCACTCCTGAGCCTCCTGGGACGTGTAATACAGGCGCGTTTCCTCCTGGATATTGATGTGGACATCTGGCATGAACGTGTACAGCGGGTATACGCGTTCGAGTTTCACGCGAACGGACAGTAGCTGCAGTACTGAACATACGTTCAGCATAAATCCGTCGCCTGGAACAACAAGTAATTGGTGGTAACTTCTTTGATTCGCCGGATTAACAAAAATTTCGTGATAAATAAAATACTTTCATTTGCTTACTTATAAGTAGAAATTACAGTATCATTTTGTAAATGACAGTTCTAAAATAAGTTAAAATTGTTATTTTGTTGAATTGATTTGTCTAGGACTTTCTGCAGTTTAAAACACGTCAATCACATTGACATCAATTTAGTATATTTAAGTGTCATTTAAAAATATTACTTAGCTATTGGTAAAAAAATAAGATCATTCGTATAAATAATAATAATATAGATGGACAATGCACACAACACCCAAACTAAGCATAGCTTGTATTATGGTGACCAGATGACTGATAGAGTACTTATATATTTTATCCTGGAAGGGAAACGAACCCTCAACCTACAGCGCAGAAAGCAGAGATAATACCAACTGAGCTGACAGCCGTGACAGTACTATATAATGCACCATGGGCAAGTAATTTAATTGCATCCTATTTCAGGGTTCCGAAGATCTACAAGGAAACCATTATAGTATTGCCATGCCCGTCTGTTTGTCCGCCCCTAATCAAAGCTCTAGCTATTTTTTAAAGGTAGTACGTATTAGCCTCTACAAAGCTATGAAATAAAAAACAAAGCTTAGTCCCCGACATGACAATGTAAAATGGGTTTGATTTTAATTTCCCATTGTGTTCCATATTGTTGGATGTCTTTCAAATATATTACGAGGTTTTATGAACAGATTTAATATACAGATAGGTAAACATTTGCTTTGAAGCCATCATTTTTAATACAGTTCAAGAAAGAACCACATACCGCGGTCTCGTAAAGCTTTATCAGCCAACATTAGGTAGTCAGACTAACTTAAGACCCAGTCAGAATTACAATCGTATTCAGTTCAATAATGTCCAAGATGTAAGTATGACCATGTTTCAAACAACAGCATAACTTTGAACAACTGGGCCACATTGGTTTGTTTATTACCCGACCGCCAAAAGAAAGGTGATGTTTTCCGCAAGTTTATTTGTTTCTCGCATTTTCCGTAAACATATTAACACGCAGACGATTTTATCGGAATAACTGAAAGTTTTGGATTATAGCCAAAGCAAATCGGTCTATGAGACGAGGTGAGCGACATTTTAAAGAAGTAGATCTATTTCGGTTAGTAATTACTCGTGCCCGTAATCAATGTTAATGTTGGGGATTAGTAAATGCCAGTGTTGTAGAACTTGGCTGGTCAATTTTAAAATAATGATACTATAGTAGCTTTTATAATTGCAGCTGACTTGTAGCCAGGGAAACTGAATCAAAAAATACAAATATAAATCTAATCTAAACAAATATACGCAATATACGCAGTACCTACAGTACCTAGATTGTAGGTACTGCGTATATTTGTTTAGATATAATAATAATCCCGGACTTTTCACACAACATCATCTGGCCCCAAAGTAAGCAGAGCTTGTGTTATGGGTAGGTACCACATGATTGATATACTACTTATATACCTACTTTTTAAATACCTAGACCCGAGACAAATACTTGCAGATCATACAAACATTTGTCCCGCGGCGGGAATCGAACTATATAAAAGATATATAGGTTATTTTTAGTTTACTAGGATTTTCTCCGTTTTACACAAAAACAACGCCACGCCGCAAGACGTAAATCAAGATCACAAAGTCAATCAGACAATTTACCACGCGACTTGTTGATTTACATAACAATAACTGCCAATTCATTGTACCCCTTTTGTAAAGTCGATTGAACGTTCGCATAAAATGTGTCTACTTAGTAAATTTAATAGTGTTATTATCATGTCCCTAGTAGCGACGCAATAGAAAGGGTGACTGGAAATCATATTTTTTATCGTTGCCAGTTGCGACAGGGGCCGTAACTGTTTAGTTACCTAGATCCTCTTCTTCTCGTGTCACTAGTTATGTCGAACTGGTGTGGTGAAATGATTAAAGTGCGCGTCAGAAGCTATTTCGTGTGGGTACTAGGTACCCACACTTTTAGCACGAGCGTTTTAGGTTCTACAATATGCCGGTTTCCTCACAATGTCTTCCATTTCAAAAATCGATTAGTGCTCGACTTGATTCGAGCCCACGACCTTGGGAACGGAAGGCGGGGCGACTTCTACTAGACCACCAGTGCTCTTAATTAGATCCTATGTCTGATTGTTATTTCTGTAAACACTAAGCACCTACCTATAAAAGTATCCATTTCATGGTCACAGTATTTCTACAAAGACACTGTGGGATGGCTATGAAAGTAATAAAAAGAAGTATCATAAGAACTTACCAGCGAGTGATCTTTCATCGGTTTGCAACTGCGCGCGGCGTTCGTTCCGCTGCAGTAAAGCTGAGAAGTATTGCAAGATCGGCTCTCTTGCGTCTGGACACAGTAGGATGTTATGGCAGATTGTGTGGAGCGTATTCCTACAGACTTCCACCTCGCGTTGTAATGCGAACGCGAGACTGCGGTCGCCGGAACCTGTTGCGAATAGACGTTCGGCGAGCCGAGGGTTCTCTTCGGCGAATAGCGATACCTAAGATAACAAGCGTTATGTATGATATAGATTTGCTAATGTAGCAGAACATTTGACTATTAGTATAGTCAAAGAGCTGTCACACAGCTTGGAAAGAAATGGATGAAGCATCAAGAAGACTCACAGTTGAAGAGGGCTTTAAGTGTGGGTAGGTAATGTAGTAAGGTATGTTATGCTCAGGCGAGATGGGCGAGTTCTCTATTTTCCGTAGATCTATAGTTACCCACCATTGTACAAACACAGCAAGGCTGAGAAATACGTACCTAAATACTTAGATTTTTATTGTCTCGTTGCGGGAATAACCCTTTTTGCGGTCACCTATGGTCAAATATGTAGAAATTGTTGTCAAATTTAAGTCGTAATAACGAGACGTTAAACCACTTTCGTTTTATGAAATATGAGTCACTTTCCAGTTTCTTTGTTGACAAAACATCATAAGTACAAAGAAAGAACGCACTAGCTTCCATGTTCCAAGAGAAAGCATATAAATAATTCTCGGCGAACGGTACAAATAATCAATATAATTTGAAACAGCTATTGTGTTATACCTAATCATAATAAGTTCCAAGTTGTGAGAAGCATGATATAAAATAGCTTTACAAAATACTCACCGCAAAGAACGGTCCAAGGAAGCTGGTCCGAGCGATCTCTCTCCCCGGCGCAGTGGTAACAGTTTTGGGAGTCAAGCTCGACAGTCGTGCTAGTAGTTCACACAGCGGTCGCAACGCATGCCTGGGACCAGCTCGGAGTTCACACAATGCTCGCAGAGCACGCAAAGGCGCGCCCTGACCTCGCCCGACCAACGGAGATACGCATCTACGCATCGCTTCGCGTATACCCATTAGCAGTGGGATAAATACCTGATGGGCGTTATGTTTTATGTTAAAGAAATATTTCAGTGTACACGAGTGTCGAGAGGCTGTTCTTTATGTATTACTATTAAGTTCTGTTGTGCCTATTAGATGCAATAATCAGAATTAATTGTATATGTATTTGATTCAATAAATTTAAGTAGATCATTGTGGATCAACTTTAAGCAGGTATTGCTGATTATACGATGTTCTCTTTCAGAGAACAATATTGCTTTTAAAATCTATGATTGCCAACAAAATGTTTAGGTTTATTTGGAAAAACAGTTCAGTGAACAACAGTAAATAAAATTAATTAAAAATGCATGATTCATTTGAAACAAAGGATGAATTACTTAAACAAAAACCTACACTATTGGCATCCTTTTAGAACAAAGAATAAACAATGCTGGCATTATTGAAAAAGTCAAAGTAATAAAATTGTGGAGTAATGCATACATACCTCTTCAAAAACTTCCTTGTCCTGATAAGTGGCAAGTAGTAACTCAGAAATGACTCCAATAGGTGCATTCCCAATCAGAATATAGGGCAGCAGTGGGGATTTTCTACACTTGTCCAAATCAAATCTTCCCAGCAGCACTAGCACCAAATGGTTCACTAACATACTCCTGAGGCTTTGAAGCAGGTCACTCAATGGGGGCTCTGAACTCTTCTTAGCATTAATTCTCTCGTATAAATTAATGTTATTGTAAAACTTTAATATATAACTAACAGCTAGGCCTTGAGAAGGAATAGATTCGGGAATAGGCAATGACGGTGTAGGGCACTCAGTCTTTTCAGTATCTGTCTCTGAATTAAGGGTTCCACTCGGGGTATCGTCTCCACAGTCTTCCATCAGCTTCTTTGAGGTTTCATAGATAGCCACTACTTTTTGGTTTAGGGGGTCAGATCCATCTGCTAAAATACTCATGACGTCCATGAGAGCTTCAGAAGTCAATTCATCTAAGCTTAGTTTAGGGTTGTCGAGTAACGAAGCTGCAACTGATGGCACGAAAATTCCACCTGAGTAAAACATTAAAAATCAATTGATTAGCAATATTTTTTAGAGCTGAAGGAAATGAAATAAAGTTATATATTATATATAACCTGCACTATCTTCTGACCAAGAAACTTGAAGGATTCTGGCGACAATATGGCGTAGCTGCTCATCTGTTAGCTCTGTGCAGCTAACGGTGCGTGATCTGTGTATTTTTCTGGCAGGTGAAGCAGTTGGGTCATCCTCCACCTGTTAACAGTAGTAAATTTTGTTATATAATTTTGTTAATCTAGCCAAAAGTCTTACATAAGTTTATAAAAACTACTTCTAATATTTTTACCTCCATAGGTTCTTGTTGTGTTTCAGACTGAGAATTTCTTTCTTCATCAACATCCATGGATAGAGAGCGTCGAGAACAACTTGGAGATGCATTGCTCATACGAGGTCTCACAGGTGATGGCTCCACAAACTGTGCTGGAGATATGGAACGTGATGTGCTCTCTTCTCTGGTAGAAGCACCCTCCGACCCACCAACTGTGGACTGCGGCAAGCTGGCCACTCTCACTGACCCGCAACTTAACAAATTATCCTCACCCATGGAATCAAAGCTATTGTACTGTCTGGTTTGTGAAAGATCTGTCATTTTCGTATCAGGCATTTCATCTAATAGATTACTATCGGTCTTTTCTGTTACAATTAAACTGTCAGAGGGTGGCATCTTTGTCTGGTCTTCAGTTTTGGTTTCGCCATCTGGGTAGTTGGGTTCTTTGTTGGTATTGCTTGCGTCGGGGGTGCTGGGCTCAGAGGAGGCGCGCTGCGTGAGAGGCGCCAGGCGAGTCTGCTGCGCCTCTAGTGTGGGCATCGAAGCGCCCGGGGTTACGGCAGGGCTGACGGGGGCTCCGGCTGACCCCGCGCCACCGAGGCCTGTCAGCCGAGCTAAGCGACGTCTACGTATCTGAAAAAGAAAACGTAGAACTCCAGCACCACGTGTAAAGACACGATATGCGCGCTAGCGTAAACTATTGACGCTTTGTTTTGTTACGAAATTAGATTGCATATGCAACACCTGAAGTTCGTTTACAAAACAAAAATCCACTTTACCTCCTCTTGACTCAGTTCACTCATGATTATGGAGTTTTGTTACACTTTCGTAAAATAAATTCTAAATCGACACAGCCTTAAAAGTATTTTATTTTACAAGAAAAGAGCACAAGCTACACAAACGGCAAGTCAGTCACCTCGCTCAGCTGTTTGACATTTTATCGCTCATGATGAAGAAATATTGAAAATACACGCGTCATCGTTCGTCACAAAACCAATCCAGCCAATCACAGCTGGGTAAATGAACAAAAGAATGAATGATAAGTGGTTTTTCATTACTATTAGTGTAGCCAACATTTTATAAAAAATTCCCCAACTTTTTAATATCAACCGTTTTTGAAATGATTTTAAAAATTTAGTGATTAAGACTCAAATAAATAAAACAATTGCTGAAGAATAAGATATACAAAAATAAGAAATAACAAATAATTTCGGAAAATTAACCGGTTTTTTTAGCACACAAAAACCTAGCAAACTATGAACTAAATGAACGAATATGGAATAAAATGGATTTAAAATCCACCAATCAATGTCAGTCAAGCAAGTCAAGTCAAGTCAATGGCCGCATGTTTTCGACTTTCGTAATTTGTTTACATTTTGATTACATTGTGATTGCGAGGTTTGTATTGTAATAGAGTCTAAAAATTATCAAAACTGCTCTTCAAATCAAAAGTTCAGCAATAAAAACAGTCAAAATGTGAGTTAAAATAACAGTAAATAAAGTAAACTTTGCTGCTTCGGGCATGTAGATAATGAACATGAAAATACTTCGGCTGTGTACAAATATTTTGGTTTAATTTTGCAACGAAATGAGTTATCACGTGAATGAAATGGTGTGGGGGCTGAAATCCCGGCAGCCTGAGACGCAACATAAAGCCATACGCGAGTTGCTGCACTTTGTTAAGACTGAACTCCGGGAAATGTCACCTGAAACCCTAGCTCTAGTCCTGGATGATTTTAATCAACAGATTCATGCCATGACTTGTAGCTACGATAACAATGAAAGGAAAGCAGGAGTGTTAACTATAGGTAAGGTCTATGAAATCTATATCTTATTTTTTATATAAATGTACCAATCTATATTGCTATTTCATGTTATTCCTAACACAAGATAAATATAATTTTTTCAGGGTGTCTCATTGGCGGTGACACAGAAACCAGTAAAACAAGAGCCCTTCGTTATGCACATTATTTAAGTAATGTGTTCCCATCGTCTGATGTGAGTCTTCTGGAACAGGCTGCTAAAACAATGGGTAGGGTGTCAACAACTCTGGGCATTAAACGAGGAGAGTTTGTTGAAAGTGAAATAAAAAGAGCATTTGAGTGGTTGGTAGAAGAAAGGAATGAATCAAAAAGGCTATCTGCTGTACTGATACTAAGGGAACTTGCAATAGCCACTCCTTCATTATTTTATCAACAAATCAATGGTTTTTTTAACCACATAATAAATGGATTGAGAGACCCAAAAGAGCATATTCGAGAAGCTTCTGCCAAAGCTTTGAGAGCTGCACTTGTGCTAACTTCTCAGAGAGAAAATCCTGAACAAAGCAATAAGGCTCACTGGTACATCCAGTGCTATGAAGAAGCTGTTAAATCATTTGCAGATGTAGCAGCGAGAGAGAGGTGCTTAACTAGAGACGATCATGTTCATAGTGCATTGCTAATCTTAAACGAACTCCTTCGATGCTCAAATGCTGCTTGGGAGAAGAAATACACAATACTTATGCAGAAGCTGGATGCAGAACCAGATTTATCTGAAGATATCACTACACTGCAGGCCAAGATTCAAGGCTCATGGCCCTCACAGCACTTCTCAGATGATAAGCCGCAGCAACCTGTGATACATGAATCAGGAATTTGCAAAAAGCTGATTACAGAAAAATATGAAAAAATTTGTGTTGGTAAGTTATGTGTATTATTTGTGTTTTGTTCATTAATAATTTTGTCTGTCTTATGTTTAATGAGCAATTCTTCAGTTAATATTGAATTTCAGATGTAATGGCTCAGCAAATATCAAGACCTCACAATGTCCATCAAATGCTACTTCTCATGATTCCAAGACTGGCTGCATTTAATAAAGAAGCTTTTGCAAAGAAGCACCTAAAATCTACCATCAATCATCTGATAACTTTCTTGAGAGAAAAGGAGAAGGCAATGGCATTCACTACTCTAGGGTTGCTGTGTGTTGCCGTGGAGTCTGATGTCCAGGCATATCTGCCCAGAATCATAGGGGAAATCAATAAGTTGACATTTCCTATCAAAGATGCAACCAAAAAGCGAAATGGAGTAGATACTCCACTGTTTAATTGTGTAACTCTGCTAGGTTTTGCTATGAAAGAAAATGTTTCCAATGATGTTCGGGAATTATTAGATCCAATGTGCGCCAATGGATTGAGCCCACGCCTTACTACGTGTTTCAAAGAGCTAAGTCAAAACCTGCCATCTCTGAAGAAAGAAATCACTGATAGGTTGCTCAATATGCTGTCTCTTATACTGCGGAAGAAACCTTACGCGCCCACTAACAGCGAAAATCAAATTGTGCACATATTCACTACTGCAATGCAAGTGGAAGCACATGATGCAACTAAGTTAGTTTTGGCGCTGCGCACACTTGGATCATTTGACTTTGAATGGAATAATACCCTGATGTCCTTCATCAGAAGGTGCACTGACCATTACTTGCAAAGCGAGCAGCACGATGTTCGAATGGAGGCTGTGAAGACTGCTGCTAAGTTACTTGTCAAAGCTGTTGAAAGATGCTCTCAAACAAATTCACGAACACTTAGTTTACTGGTTGATGAATCGCTTGGAAAACTTCTGTCAGTGGGTCGTTCCGATTTCGATCACGAAGTTCGCTATAGAGTATTGGATATATTCATGAACCCTGTCTTTGATAAGTATCTCGCTGTTGAAGAGCATTTGAATTGCCTATTCGTGTTGATAAACGATTCTAATAGCGACGTTGGTGAACTCGCTCTGTGTGTTGTCGGACGGCTGAGCAATTTGAATCCTAGCTACACAACACCGACACTGCGACAGCTTTTCGTGCAAGTATTGATGGAGCTGCAGCATTCAGAATCGACACGTAACAAAGAACAGGCTTTACGGATGGTGAATAACATAATCTCACACGCACCGAGGATCACTCGACAGTTTGTAGATACTATTCTAAAGATTCTGGTTCCTAAGTTGCAGGAAAAAGATAGCAACTCCACCATGGTGTCTACAATACTGAAAGCAATCGGAGACCTGGCAGAAGTAAATGGTGGCGGTTACGCGCTCAATGAATGGCTGCCAGAACTGATGACGGTTCAGTTAGAGATACTCGCTGATCAGAATCAATTGGAAAAGAGGAGCGTCGCTCTGTGGTCTTTTGGCCAAGTAGTCAGCGCGACGGGCTATGTCGTCACTCCGTATATGGAGTATCCAAACTTGATGGACATGCTTTTGAACTTCCTAAAGACAGAGCTTCAAACAAGAGAACGTCGGGAGACTATTCGGGTTCTCGGAATGTTGGGGGCTTTAGACCCGTACAAACATAAAGTCAATCAAGGCCTCATTGATTTCCAAACCGTCTCCACCTTGATTCCGGTAACGGAATCCTCAGCAAACGAAAACGTTGATTCGACTGTTAGTGAAATGCTTGTGAATATGTCTCCTGTTGTTCTAGATGAGTTCTATCCAGCTATAGTGGTTACTACTTTAATGAGAATGCTCCGCGACCCAAGTCTAGCGCAGCACCACAAAAGTGTTGTGCATTCTGTGACTCTTATATTCCAGACGTTGGGAATAAAATGCGTTCCATACATCTCCCGAGTAACTCCGAGTCTTCTTTACGTGATTCGTACCACAGATAACAGTAACTTTAGAGAATTCCTACTCACCCAACTAGCGCAGCTGATTTTGGTAGTAAAGATCCATATTCGGAATTATTTGGAGGACATTTTTGATATCATAAAGGAATATTGGACCTCAGACAGTCCACTCCAACCTACCCTAATAATGTTGGTTGAGCATATTACTATAGCGATCGGGACAGAATTCAAGATTTACCTTCGAAAGATACTACCTAACATATTGAGAGTTCTCAAAAACGATAATAGCAAAGATAGAATTCTAACAGAAAAGTTGTTATTGACTATACAGAAGTTCGAGAACAACTTAGATGATGTGCTCCTTTCGATAGTTCCAGCTCTGACGAAATTGTTCGACGGTAGAAACGTACCTATGCACATATCTAAACTAGCGATGGAAACCGTCGAACATCTATCAATGTTTCTATACTTCAGACCTTACTCAGCCGTGATCATCCAAGCACTGGCAAAAGTGTTAGATACAAACCCCCAATTGAGACAAACGGCTATGAACACACTATGTGCGTTGATAGTTCAACTAGGCCGGGAGTACATTGATTACATACCTTCCGTAGATAGGATACTGATGAGGCATAAGATCCAGTGTCCGAACTATATCGTGCTGGTTACAAGACTCCAAGTGATTTCTACACTCGCATCTGATGATGACTTTTTAGAAGAGACTAAATCGAGACTGCGGAATCTGAAAAATGACGTAAGTATATGTTCGGGTTGTGATGGGTTGATCGCTGACCAAAGGCGAAGCTTGAAGGGTGGTAGGTAGTGGACTGTATGGCTTGATTCCGCTGAAGTAGGTAGGCAGGTAAGTAGGAAGGCCGGCAGGTAGGTAGATAGGTAGATTAAGACTCCAGTATGCAGGGTAATGCACGGGGCGAAGCGGCGAGTTGGCGAGTTGGCGGTGGGGCAGCGTTACGACTTGTTCTTGTTGAAATGCACGAAGGGAACTGACTTTACTCGGTCTCGCCGAAATATATATACAATTTTTGGCCCTCCCCGCTAACGCGTCGTCGTCCAAGCGCCTTTATTTAAAGAACCAATACATGCTATTTTCTGTCTCTGTTACCCGCTCGATACGTCTATTCGAGCGGACAATTAGAATTTAGGTAACTAAAATATAGCTATTACTCCGGCCAATGGTTACCTAGAGCCGTGTCCTTGCGCATGGCTCAAGGTCATCCTACACGTGCCAGAGGCTCGGAGACAGGTCCTACCTGTTGTACTTTTTCATGCTACGGTTATGTCTACCTAGACGCTACCTAAATCGTTTACTATTTTAGTTTATTGTTTGCGTGTATTGATACAACAGACAGTTTATATTTTATTGTTTGACCTACCAACTGTATACAGGGAATTCAGGAACAAGGAGATTTCGACCATGAAAATTAACAGTTGTGGGGGTTCAAATCCTAAGAATTAATATTTTCAGATTTCCATACTAAAACATTCAAGAAATAAAATTGACAACCCTTATTATTTTGTCAACAATGTTTCTAAGTGCGTTACCTACCTACCTGCATCGTTTCGCGTGAATTCAAATTGATTGCTAAGCTAGGCTAGATATGTACCTAGGTTGGTGTGTGTAGGTATCTATTGACGTAGGTATTTACATAACATTTAATTTTAAAGTAAAAGAAGCAACAACTTAGGTAGATTACATACCGTTTAATGTCTTGTCTGAGTTAAGTAGGCGGATCCGTAAATTTTTTTAAATTAACAATAACAAACACTACTTTACCCGATTAGTAGGTAGGTACCAATTCTAGGTACTACTTAGCTATCCAACACAAATCACTTATGATTGAGTTAAAAAAACACATGGTTACTCGTAAAAATCACACACAATGGTCACATGAATAGTTCAATGTGCCAAGCATTGTCCATAGTTCAACGCGGCACCAACACACAAAAATCATATCGTCGTATTCAGATTACTGTAGGGTAGGAGGACGTCATGATGATAACTCGAAACGGAACTCTTAACAGGAACTAGGAAGTTGACAGCACGACGTACAACAAATCACTTAGCAAAAATCAATTCAAAAGCAAAATAAAATCCTTTGAAATTGCCGAAAATTTTTTAGGGTTCATTTTTGATGTGAAAATTCAAACCTATCTATCAACAATGATGACATTCATGTTAGTAAATACTACTTTGGTTCTTAGTGAAGTTATTTTGCTTAGTTTATTCTGTAGTCATGCCACTGCTTCTTTCTTGGTCACTGAATCCTTTAACCACTCTAGTTCTGTTCAATAAACAGCTGATTTTAGGGACGTTACCATTTGTAGTAAGTGCAGTTTTGAAGCAAACTTTGCTGCTCATTTCTTCAATGAAAAACATTGAACTTATAAAAGAGGTAAAACATATGTCTCGAAAGTATCGAAAATCGGCCCACCTCGGCATAACATACTAGTTCCGGGACACACTGTATATGTGAAGCTTATTAAGAACATTCCTACCTAATAGCTATTTTTCCTACTCTTTTTTAACATAATAATATGACTTAATCTAGTAATTTACACAGGTCTAAACTTAAACATCAATATTATCTAATCTATTCAGTCTCTAGGGTTTTGTCGTGCACATTCTCCCGCCGTCGCCGTCTCGCAATTAACTGGTAGCACGACGATCTTCCTGGTCGCCCTTCGGAGAGTGTGTCCGGTGCCAGTGACGACGTCGACGACTCGTACCTCGCCGCCTCGTCCGGGTTGCAGTGCAGTCACCTTGCCCACCTTGCACGTGGCCCAGGGGGAAGGTGACTGCAAGTACTCGCACAGACACTGGCGCCAGAACTCGTCGGCAAAGAGCTGTGTGCGCCGCTAATGTTGGCGCGCATGCTCGTCTTTTTCGGAGAATGCCCCTGGACTAGGGACATGGCAGTTAGGCCCCAGCAAGAGATGGTTGGGCGTGAGCGCCTCCGGTTCATCCGGGGTCACGGCCACGCGTGTTAGCGGTCGTGATTTGACTGTGGCTTCCACTTCGGCCAACAGTGTAGTCAGGGTTTCTTATTTAGGACTCTTTTCCCTGAGAGTCACGTGTAGAGCCTCATTGACAGAGCGCGCCAAGCGCTCCCAAGCGCCCCCCATGAATGGCGCCGCCGGTGAAATAAATCGCCAAGTGATTCGTCGGTTGTTGGCCTCTTCTTTGACGGCCTCCAACGCGGCCGCGCGGAGCTCCTTTCCGCGGCCTTGAAGCATGTGGCTTTGTCGCTATGTATCTCGCACGGGCAGCCTCGCCGCGCGATGAAGCGACGGAGTGCGGAGATTGCAGAGTCTGCGCTTAGAGATCTCACGGTGGGCGGCTCTGGTGGTCATACATGTGAATAGTGCTACGTACCTTTTTTAATGACGTCGCCCGACCGTTATTTGTAGCGTACCGAAATAGTCTAGTCTGGCGTAAGTAAATGGACGCATGTGATGGGCTAGTCGCGCCTCTGGAATGTCTCCGGTTAGGTTAGGTGCTGGCGGAACCTCATGATCACTCCTGGTAGCGACTGGAGGAGGTCTGGTCCTGTCAACAACATGTTGTTCAGACTTTTACCAGCTGACTTCGCCGCGGCGTCATGAACCAGTCATATTTTACTCTTTTTGGGGTTCACTACGGCGAAATGTGGTAGGTACCACATTTTCCCTTCCGTGGGTGGTGCCTTCGCTCGCTCCGCGTATTTTGGCGCGGGTAGGTTTTCAATGTGTTCGACATACTTAGCTTTCAAAGCGTCGTCTCGGTCGAGTTTCCGTTCTAGGTTGTGTAGTCGTTTCAGCGCGTCGTTATAGTTATTGTGTAGAACTACTTTGTCTTCGCGCCACAGTCAAGTTTTTGACCGTCTGGACGTCACGTAGGATGTGCTCGCTCGAACCATTCCTTCCTTGTACTTTTAAATTGACCGTCTTACTGTTATCGTGTCTGGTCTCGCCTCCGTTCGCGTCTCGGATCCACAGCGTGTCTGTCGGCCCGTCAGCACCCAATAGTTCTGCGATCGATTCTTCAACGAAGGTGCAAGTACGTACGCCCTTCTATACGTACTTACCTCAGCGTTTGGACCAGTGAGTACGATCGGTGCTATTTTGAGGTAGGCGTGGCGTTGATCTCTGCGCCTCGGTTGCTCCTCTGGCTCCGTGGCGCACGCCGCGACCTCCGCTTGACGTATCGCCGGTTCGGTTTGCCTTTCACTATGAAGTAATCGATTATGGTTCTTGCCGCAGCCCTCTCTATCGCAGGGCTTCGCTTTGCATTTGAAATGACGGTGACACTCACGCAGGCACAGAAAACAGACTCTATGTTTTCGTGCCAAGTCCCACCTGGTGGAGACGTCGGCTTTCATAAATTCAGAACATTCAATAAACTTGTGTACCATTTTGCATAGCGGACATCTATCATTACTTGTGGAGTCGGATGCGGCGTAGGCCCTCTCGACTCCCCCTCTCCGGTTGCCCCGATGACCTCCAGGACCCTCTTCGGATGTCACCTCGGGCATGGCGTATGCTCCGCACTTGTCAGCCTCTTCGTTTAAGAAGATAGCTATGCTTTTGAGTTCCGGCGTATCTTCCTTTTTTATAGCAACGTAATCCTACCATTTGCTGCGCAAAATCGGTGTGAGTTTTTCTAACACACTTCTCACCATTTCTGGGCTGTGTAAGTAGGCCTCACGCCCTAGTGTTTCCACGGTGGCCACAGCGTTGGCCATCTTCCCGGCGAATATACATAGGTCGCGTGCGTTGTCACTAACCTTATTGAGGTAACGCAGCTTTTCCATCTCGACTAGTATTAGCGCCTCTGGCCGCCCGAACCGTCTCTCTAGGGCTTCCATCACTGCCGCTGGTTCGGGTGCGCTGACTAGGAGGCTGCTGACGGCCTCGTGCGCAGCGCCTTTTAAACTTCTCCGTATGCGTGCCACGTTTTCCACTTTAGAAAATGACGATTTACTGTCTCTATAGGCTGCTCTGTAAGCCAACCAACCACTAACCTGTCCACTAAACACTGGTAGGTCCTGTAGGTACTTCGCGGGTCCTTCCTAGTCGCGATCTGCGACAGCGCCGTCGTCAACGCCTGCAAGTCGACGACGTAGTCGACGTACCTCTGCGCGGCGGGCGGTGGCGGTGGTCCCGGTTCCCTCCGTGACTGTATCCGTAGCGCTACTACCGGATAATTCTGCGTCCGATGTTGATGCTGTCTCGTCCCTGCCCTGCTTGCTCTTGGTGACCGGCATCGTTGCGGTCCATCCAATATATATAAAATTTATGGCCCTCCCCGCCAACGCGTCGTCGTCCAAGCGCCTTTATTTAAAGAACCAATACATGCTATTTTCTGTCTCTGTTACCCGCTCGATATGTCTCTGTCTATTCGAGCTGACAATTAGAATGTAGGTAACTAAAATATAGCTATTACTCCGGCCAATGGTTACCTAGAGCCGTGTCCTTGCGCATGGCTCAAGGTCATCCTACACGTGCCAGAGGCTCGGAGACAGGTACCTACCTGTTGTACTTACTCATGCTACGGTTATGTCTACCTAGACGCTACCTAAATCGTTTACTATTTTACTTTATTGTTTGTGTGTATTGAAATAACAGACATTTTATATTTTATTGTTTGACCTACCAACTGTATATATGTGAAGCTTATTAAGAACTTTCCTACCTAATAGCTATTTTTCCTACTTTTTTTTAACTTAATAGGTACCTAATATAACTTAAAATAGTAATTTACACAGGTCTAAACTTAAACATCAATATTATCTAATCTATTCAGTCTCTAGGGTTTTGTCGTGCACAGTATACCTATTTACTAAATCACTTGTATGTAATAGATTCTATTCAGAAGAATTTTGTGCTGTACCTAAATTTTTTTAAATGTTTTTTGTAGATGGTATCCGACTTGCAAACGATAAAAAAGTTGACACTGAACGTGCAAAGCCTACGCAAGAGTTGGTCCGTCACCAACATCGTGTCGAAAGAAGACTGGTTGGAATGGCTGCGGCAGCTGAGCGTCTGCTTCCTCACAGAGTCTAATAGTCCCGCTATTAGGCGAGTTATGGTCTTCTGATTTTCATTATTTACCTAACTTTCACTTACACACAGTTCTAATTGATATAGTTTTATCTCCTTTGCTTCTTTTTATTTTGTATTGAAGTTTCATTTTCAAACTTACAGAGCGTGTTCAACTTTAGCACAGAACTACCCTCAACTAGCCAGCGACTTGTTCAACGCCGCATTTATGTCGTGCTGGACAGAACTAAACGACAGTCCCCGCAAAGAGTTAGTCGCGGCTCTGGAACGAGCGCTAACTGTACCGGAGTGCCCTGAGGTCTCACTCGTTGTGTTGAATCTGGCAGAGTTTATGGAGCATTGTGAGAAGGGACCTCTGCCGATATCGACAAAACTGCTCGGTGATGTGGCGATCAACTGCAGAGCGTACGCCAAAGCCCTGTATTACAAGGTGACCATTAAATGTTTATAACTCTAACGTTTATTCCAATAGTCTGTTTGTTCAACTAATTGAACAAGAAGGTTTTGTTGTATGTAACTTCTGATAGGTATTAGTTTGTGAAAATATAAAAATATCGTAATAATATAATTTCAAAACTTATTTTAAAATAATTACAGATATGTACAAAATAGTATACAATTATATAAATATTTGTAATACAGTTCTATGTAAGGGCCATTTAAAACGATCTATAGATAGCTCAATTGCTCCAAATCACTGCCAGAGGGCAGCGTCTATTAGACACTGGCGGCATTGCTATGTTAAATGGCAATGCTAATGAGCTGGGCCAGCTGGCCAGAGCCAGCTCTTGGATCACTTGATGTTTCTACCAGGCGCCGGGAAATGATTTCGTGATGGGCTCCTATTCCACACGGGCCCAGGATCTCGACTCCAAAAGGCTCAAATAATATATGTAAGCCATATCAAGAATAATTTCAAAATTAGGTTGCTTATTTTACAGGAACAGGAATACAAAAGAAATCCATCAACAAAAGTCATAGAGGCGCTCATACAAATCAACAATAAGTTACAACGAAAAGAAGCAACGAACGGCCTTTTAGAAAAGGCAGTAACACACAAAAAAAATGGCGAAGGTGCCACCATTTGTGTCCGTTGGTATGAAAAATTGCATAACTGGGAACAAGCATTGGACCTTTACAATAAAAAACTAGAAGATGAACCGCAGGACACTGAGTCTAGTCTAGGTATGATGAGGTGTTTGGAGGCTATGGGCGAATGGAGGAAACTTTACACCATCACAACAGATCAGTGGGATACCTTGAGTCAAGATATAAGAGCCAAGTCAGCTAAAATCGCAGCAGCCTCATGCTGGGGTCTCCAAGAATGGGAAACTATGAGAAAATACGTGGATTTGATTTCAGAAGAAAGCTACGACGGTTCCTTTTACAGAGCAGTTTTAGCGATACATGAAGATCAATGGCCGGAGTCGAGGCACTACATAGACACCGCTAGAAGCCTGCTTGATGAAGAACTTACCTCAGTTGTTGGTGAAAGCTATCAGCGCGCTTATGGTGCCTTGGTCAATGCTCAAATGTTGACGGAGTTAGAAGAAGTGGTTACTTACAAATTGGTTGAAGAACGGCGAAGCACCATTCGGAAAACTTGGTGGTCGCGACTTCAAGGTGGTCAAAGGTTAGTGGAGGACTGGCGAAAAATGCTTCAAATACGAAATCTTGTCCTATCGCCCAGAGAAGACTTTCAGACTTGGTTGAAATTCGCGTCCTTATGCAGAAAGTCTGGAGCAATCAACCAAGCTCATAAGATCGTTATAAGTATAATCGGTAGCGACCCGAATACCAACCCTGATGTGCTATTACGAATGCACGAGCCCAGAATTGTATTAGCTTATAGTAAGAACTTGTGGGACGCTGGCAACAAAAGGTACGCCTATGACGTATTGCAAAGGTTTGTGGACAACTTTGAAGCAGAAAACGAGGAGCATTGTCGGTTACAAGCGCGCTGCCATTTAAAGCTAGGATCTTGGTGTGAGTCTCTGCAAGAAGTCAACGAGCTATCCATACCCGAGATTCTGAGAAACTTTTCAGCCGCGACCATTTTAGCACCTGATTGGTACAAAGCGTGTCACGCCTGGGCTTGCATGAACTTTGAAACGGTGCTGTTTTACAAACAGCAGGACAACATATCTGAGAGTTCCATAGCTGGTGGTTCTGGGGATAAAAAGGTATCACGCGCTGATTTCATCAATACTCATACAATACCAGCAATAGAGGGATTTTTTAAATCAATTAGCCTTTCCAACGGTAGCGCCTTACAGGATACACTCAGATTGCTGACTCTATGGTTCGATCACGGTCACCATCCCGTCATATACGATGCTTTGTTCGAAGGCATCCGACAGATAGATGTGAAGATTTGGCTACAAGTGATACCCCAACTTATTGCCAGAATCGACTCTCCGAGAAGTTTAGTGGCCAAGTTGGTTCATATACTACTGATAGATATAGGCAAATTGCATCCGCAAGCGTTGGTTTACCCACTAACTGTGGCTACGAAGTCTTCTTTCGTAACAAGAAAGAACGCGGCTCACTATGTTCTGAAGAGCATGTGTGCACATTCTCAGAATCTAGTGAATGAAGCCGCGGTTATATCGGATGAGCTTATCAAAGTCGCTATACTATGGCACGATCAAGTTGTAATCGCTTTGGATGAAGCCTCTCGGTAAGATATTTATTTATTTTAAAAAGGTACTGAAATAAACGGTACATTTTATTTTGTCGATGATAGCACTGTTTTGATACATATAGCTAGATAATCTTCAACAGGGTAAGAAAAATAATACGTGATTGAGAAAATTTGAAGAATGTTTTAGAAGTAAAAATAGTAGTCGCATAATTGCATAAACTTTATATTCTTATGTCGATTTCAGATTATATTTCAGTGAAAAAGATTACCGTGGAATGTTCAAGACGCTGGATAAAATGCACGCGATGCTAGACCAGGCTCCTGAGACGTTAAAAGAGGTGTCGTTCCTGCAAATGTATGGACGGGATTTACAAGAGGCACAGAGATGGTGTGAATTGTATAAGGTACGAGTATAAAGACACTTCGGTATTGTGTATATGGTACTATCTGAAATGTAAAATATTATAATAATCCTCAATGTATGAGTTCGATCTAGAATATAGCAATGTGATTGCTGAGAACAGTACTACTAAATGCAGATGCTAGGAATAAATAACTACTCGTTGACGTATTAGTACTGAGATTTCTTGACCCTAATGAATAAATAATGAAACAAACACACACACATAATTGGCAGGGCTATAACGTAAAAGTAATAGCGACAGCAATAGCAATATCTGCAAACACGGTCTCAAAAAAAGCACTTATTACGGAAGCTAGCCTCTGCCTCTTACTCTCCTGTCGCCCACTCACAAGAAAATACATTTGAATCAGATTTATTGCCTTCTGCGCTGTAGATTGAGCGATCGGTTCCCTCCTAGGACAAACAATTGTGTGATAGATTTTTTTTTTTTATATCTAGGTGTTAAAATGCATCATAAGTATCAGTCACTTGGTTCGATAGTACAAGCTATGCTTAGTTTGAGGCTAGATGTTATTCTGTGGATTGTCAACCATTATTATTATTAATTTCTTAATAAAATTCGATTCCATAGGACCAACATTTACGTGATAAGCATAGATGCTTGTTCTGTGTCTGTGTGTATAGTCCGACAAGAAAGAGTAGAAATTAATTATTGTAGTAGAAAAAATAATGTCTTGAAATCTTATTTAAATTTCTGTTGGACTAACCAGAAGAATTTTCCGCTAGTGGAAACACTGCACTATTTTATAGTGCAATCATTTATTTTTGATACATTACTTATCTGGAAGCGATGCTGTGAACATGTGAAAAAAATCGAAAAATAATATTATGAGCGAGGGCGAACCATGTACCAAAACATTGAACAGCTGGTAATACAACACGGTGATGAAAGCTCTAGCGAGGAATCTGAGAGTGAAGATGTAAATTATGGTATGGCAGGAACATCTAATTATGTTCTACCACAACATTCTGATGAAGAATCGATATCGGGTATCTTTAAATCATCAGAGTAATATATGTATGATTTAGTATTATATTATTATTCAACAAAATTTTCCAATATTGTGTTTTTTCCCCTCTGAGTATAAATATAAATATTCTTGCTTTCTTTCTATGTAGGTACCAAGAAACATAGTGGGTTTAACATAATGGGTTTGATTCTTATTAAGGACAAACCTTTATGTGATGAGCATAAATGTTTGGTGTAAAATTTGATAAAATAAGAACAGCAATGTGTTGTTTAAAAATATCAAATATCAAAACGTTCTGCCATAGTATATGGTGATACCATGTAAACAATAGTGGCGCCCTCATTTATTTTCTACTCTTTCTTGTCGGACTATAAAATAAAGTAATGTATCTTAAGTCATAATGTACGTATTTAAAAATATAAAGTATTCTGTCAGTCATCATGGTTCCCAGCTTAAGTTATGCCTAGTTTGGGGTTAGATTGTATTGTGTGCATTGTCCACCAGTATTTGTTTATTATTGTAGGAATCGAACGAAGACAGGTATCTGAACGAAGCGTGGGATCTCTACTGCCGCGTGGTTCGTCGCATCACGTCCCAGTTTCGTTCGCTGACGTCACTGGAGCTGCAGTACGTCAGTAAGCGACTGCACACTTGCAGGGACTTGGAGCTGGCAGTCCCGGGCTCGTATGTCCCCAACGACCCGCTTATAAGGATATCTCATATCCATAGTCACTTGCAGGTAACTACCGTCAAGCTAGGCGCACTTCGCAATTTAGGTACCAAGTTACAAGTACATTAAGGCACCCAACCTATCAACCTACCAACCTAACCACGGGTAAATTCGTGGAGAATTGTCGCGCCAGACTAGATGATTCGCGGTAGAAAGAAAGGCACTAGGTATGTAGGAAAATATAAAGTGATCTTCCATGGTCAGTTTGGAAGTCCATAAACCGATTGCGGACCCAAGTCGGCCGCTGTAGAGAAAGCATGTGCAAATGGGGCTATCGCGACTCTACTTGTGCCCGATGCGACTGCGGAGCTCCCATCCAAACGATGTCACATCTACTCGTCTGCCCCTTGTGTTTTACAACTGCACAAGAGATGACCTAATGGACGCCACGGACGATGGAGTGAGGGTGGCAGTATTCTATTTAAACCTAATTTAGTTGACACGCAAGAAGAAGAATATAACGTTAGCCAATAAGCGCTTTTGCGAGTTCAATTTATACTTAATTGCACTATTTATATAAATAAATAATTATGTACTTGTAGTACTAATACTAATTCTGTGCTACCGCCTTATTTTGCAACTCTATATAAGTGCATCCAAAGTTTTAAAAAGCGATAACCACTTAGACCCCAATCTCTTACTGACTGGTTTAACAGCTTTTGTTGGAAGCAATTTTACTTTCATGCGCTGTAGGTTGTGGGTTCTATTCTCGCCGAGGACAAATAGTTCTGTGATGAACATAGATGTTTTTATTTTGTGGGTATTAAAATATCATACATCGTACTTATGTAATTACATGTACTAGTGGTCGCCCACTGGTCGAAATTTGACCATAATTAATTAATAATTAATGTTTTATTTATTTTGCATAATTAAAAAAAAAATATTAGCATACTGCACTCCCTCTCTATATAAACTATAAGTGTGCGAGATTTCATACTCCGTCCGCGCAATTTTCGTACCCCTTGGTACCTACAAAGTTTTTGTTTCACGTATTAATATAATAATATAAGTATTCTATCAATAGTCACCTGGTTCTCGTAGCATAAGCTATGCTTCGTTTAGGGCTAGATATTTTGTTGCATGGATTATACACCAGTTATTAGTAATCTCTTAAAATAAGGTATATATACCCTTTTTATATAAAATCACGTCATTTAACATCGAATTATATCACAATTTCGATATATTCTGTCGTAGTCTTGCCAGTTTACGTCACAGATCTAATGTGTTCTTTTTTAGTATGGTATTAATATTTTCCAGTCGTAAGGTCGTTAAAACACCTAGTTTTGCCATTTACCTCACAGTTTCCAAGCAACAAAAAAAAAGATACCAGATCCTACATTTCGTCGTTCGTTTTTTTTATATGTATGTTCACCGATTACTCGAAAACGGCTGGACGATTTGGAAAATTCTTTTTTTGTTTGAAAGGGTATATTTCACAGGTGGTCCCATTTAAATTTTATTAAAATCGGTCGAGCTGAAAAATCAACGTAGGTACATCTAAAAATTTTATACATCGATGATGTTTTCAGTACTTCGATATCTCATTGGAGCGGTGCGCTTATTTGGCCTACCCATATTATATATGTATATACAAAATACATCTACTTTCCACTAAAAATGTATTATAGGCTCAAATTTCATTCAATGAAGTCGGTTTCTTTTTAGTTTTTAAAACGTAATTATAATATTTTTAGGTGATAAAGTCGAAGCAACGTCCCCGTCGGCTTACCATCCAAGGCTCTGATGGCAAACATTACATGTTCCTACTGAAAGGCCACGAAGACTTGCGACAAGATGAGCGAGTGATGCAGCTGTTTGGCCTTGTCAATACTCTGCTACAGGTAATCTTCCTTTTGAAATTAAATTCTCATTTCATTCTTAGTTAGTGTCTTTTTATACGCTTTATATTAGCTTCACTTGTATGTATGTTTGTATGTTTGTAACCGACTCCAAGACGCGATTTTGACCCACTTTAAACGGCCAGATTTCATTAAAATTTTGCACACCTGTCAAAGACTGATGACAATGCAATAATTCGAATAAAAATAAAAAAATAAAAGTAGAAAATAAATAATAGTTTAAAAAACTAAAAAACACGCTTTATATAGAAAACCAAACTAAAAAATAGAAAATATTTTTTTATAAGTAAGAAAAAAAAGTTTTATTTAAACAAAAGCGTGGGGTGCTTTTTTATATATTATCGAAATGATAATCCTTCTTCTCATATCTGTCAATGAAATATTTATAACTATTGACACCATGCACCCCACGCTTTTTTTTAATTAAAAAATTTTTTTCTTACTTACATTTATTAAAATTTATTTTCTATTTTTTAGTTTGGTTTTCTATATAAAGCGTGTTTTTTAGTTTTTTAAACTATTATTTATTTGGACCACAATGTATTTTTATGCATATCCTTGGAATCCAGTTGCAGATTTGCAATTAATAATAATAATAAATCATGCCGGACATTTCATACACCATAATCTGGCATTAAAGTAAGCAGAGCCTGTGTTATGATGAGTACCACATGACTGATATACTACTTATATACTTTTTTTGCAAATACATACATATTATACATAGAAACACTGAGACAAATACTTGCAGATCATACAAACATTTATCCCGCGACGGGAATCGAACCCGCAACCTTCTGCCTCTCAGCCAGACCTTGGTCTACTGTGCCACAGAGCTCGAAGTGACAAAAATAGACGGATGTACTTAAACAATGTTTTATTCAAGTTTTTTTTAAAAACTATCTGCTGCCCGCCTTCTCGCGCGTGGCACTTGAATAAAAAGTAGCCTTTGGCCCCAAGATACATTCCTATTTCCTTCCAAATTTCATCAACTTTCATCAAAATTAGCCGTTCAACCATGAAAAGGTAACAAACAAACAGACTTTTCAAATATATAATATTAGTACAGATAGCATTTCAGTATCTTAAAACTGTAACTGTATCTCTGTATCTTAAAACAGACATTTCGTAATTTTCTTTTTTCATATACAAACAATGTTACACTGCAAACAAGTTTACTAAATAATTTTCAAATTTCAATTATACAGGCTGATCCGAACACATACCGCCACGACCTAGCGATACAAAGGTACGCGGTCATCCCCTTATCTCCCAACTCCGGCCTTATCGGCTGGGTGCCTCAGTGCGACACCCTGTATAACCTGATCAGCGATTACAGAGAGAAGAAGTCTAACAAAATGTCTCTGAACACGTTGCAACAGATGATGCTTGGGAACGCCACGGATTATCAAAAACTAATGTTGAAACATAAGGTGAGATTAATTTACCGGCTGAGGCCTTAAAAGTGTGGTATCATTTCCCTAATAACCCGTTTCACTAACTAAACTATAGCTCACCCCGAAAAAACAGCTTTTTAAGAATTAATAATTAAAAAACTTCTAAAACAAAATATAATCTATCTAAAAACGTATTGATACCATCCCAATGAGCCCGAACGCGATACCTCTGCTGTAAGTTGGTGAGGAGCTTGGTAGGTGATGATGATGCAGCATCAGACTCCGATGAATATGTTCTTGCAAACAGCCAGACAACTTACTATCCGATGGGACGTATATAAAAAACTAGCTGGAACCCTTACGTTTGTACTTAAGAATACACTAGTCAGCGGCACAAACTCATCAGTAGGCGCAGCTAAAATGCATGCTATTTCACCTAGCTTGTGTGAAAAAGGGATATACATACGTGCATGAAGGATAGTGATCAGCAGTAAGGAGATGGTATGATTGTAATTTTGAGTCATATGAGATTAGACTATGATTTCTACATAAAACGACCGCGTAAAAATCATGAACAGACTTTTGGCTCTAGAGTTCTCATGAAAAATATACTGAATGTATATATTCAAAATAAAGTTATTCGAGCTCTTGAATAAATACACGACACTTTGTATCTGAATTATTCTGGAGTCCGCGTACTCCGTATCTTATTTATTTACGCTCAAAGTTGTGCAAAAATCAATGTTGAAATACGATTTTTTTGAGGTTTATATCTTTTAAACCCATGTTTTTTACGATTCTAGTGCGATACAAGCATAGATTATCACGAGACAAATTGATATCACTTTATGTTTTCGTTGTCCAACATCAGAGTAATGTAGATAATTGATTCAGGCGTGACCTTGCGGAAATCCATTACAAAACATTAAACAGATAAACAAATATTTAGTACATTTCCGCCAATCTATTGGAGGTAACTCTTTAGGAATAGATTGGCGGAATTGTACTAAATATTTGTTTATCTGTTTAATGATCAGAGTAATTAATCATCCTTCGACTTTTGTATGGAAAGGTAATCGACTAATTCACTCTTAACTATAGTTAGTTGTATAAGAAATAGGTTATTTTACATTTTAATATTGGGTAATAGTTTATTAAACTTATTCGTTTTCTGAACATGAATGTGTCTAAAACATATAGTGAAACCATCTTACTCGCTGATTCTATAGGTGAAATAATTTTTCAAATAGGTTTAAGTATGTTTTGAGCTTGCATACAAAAACAATATAAAAAATCTAATATAATATTACTTATGATATAAGGAAAACTTCGCTCAAATAAGTATTAATTCCTTCACAGGTGGAAGTGTTCGAGTTGACTCTAGCCCAATCGCCGGGCGACGACCTATCCCGTCTCCTCTGGCTGAAAAGTCCTTCGGCAGAGGTGTGGTTCGAGCGGCGAACTAACTACACGCGCTCTCTCGCCGTCATGAGCATGGTCGGCTATATCCTGGGGCTGGGGGACCGACATCCTTCTAACATCATGCTGCATCGGGTCACGGGGAAAGTCCTGCATATAGATTTCGGAGATTGCTTTGAAGTGACGCAGAATAGAGAGAAGTTTCCAGAGAAGATTCCGTTTAGGCTGACGAGGATTCTCATCAATGCTATGGAGGTAAGTTGATAATAATTATAGCTGGTCGAAAGCGCTCGGAGCAAGCCTAGACAATTTCCACGCTTGCGGAACGATCAATTTGTATGGATATGACACTTGCTTTCGGTAAGTCACGTGATGGAAGCGTGACTGTTGCTGTCATTTCCATACAATTTGATCTTTCCGTAAAGGCGTTAGCGGTGTTTGTCTAAACCTCCACATAAACAAAGTCAAACAACTCTCGTTAAGGTCATGTCATCATAGAAAAAAAACCGGTAGAAAGAAATTCAACTAACATCAGGCTAGAGCTGTTTCTTGATTAGTCAAAATTGTGGTTTATTTGCTAAGCCTATCTAATCCATCCTCTTTACTCTAGATAGAGTTGACCTACATTTCAACCTGAAGTTATTCAATATCGATAAAAAGTATCTCATATTATCAAACACTCAAGGATCTTAAGAGTTTATAAAAGTCTATAAAAGTTTCGCGCATTAAGTTTATACATTTAGTATGTCCCATACATACTGTTAATTTAACTGTTAATTTCTCAAGTACTAATATATTTTTTTATATTAAACAGGTGACCGGTATAGAAGGCACGTACCGCTTCACATGCGAATCTGTAATGCACGTGCTCCACAAACACCGAGACAGTGTAATGGCAGTACTAGAAGCGTTTGTGTACGATCCTTTACTCAACTGGCGGTTAGTCGACAACGAGCACAGATCGCTCACGGAGTCCACCTTCTCATCAGACATAGATTCATCATACACTATGCCCAGTCGAAGTCGAAACCATCTACATTACGAATCGGCTGAAATACCCCCAGAAGCAAACCTGAACAAACGCGCATTGTCGATACTGAACCGGATAAGAGATAAACTCACTGGACGGGACTTCCCCAATGTGGAGTCTGTGGTTAGCGTGCCTAAGCAAGTCGATTTACTGATCAAAGCGGCGACGAATAACGAAAACCTTTGTCAATGCTATATTGGATGGTGTCCGTTTTGGTAAAAACACCTTAAAACAATATGCTGATTGTGCTTGGGTGATTTATTAAACATAAATCAAGTTCAATAAAAAATAATTGTTTAGTTAATAATTGGTAATTAACTGGATAAACTATTTATTTATTACGCAGTTATAGTTCTTTCATTTCACAAGAGATGATGCCATTTTGTATCTTATGTAAATGACAAAGGTTTCGAACGAGTCTTCGTGAAATGGGTCAACTGTATCTAAAACCAATTATAAAATTGTAAATATTAATTTATATACTATAGTGGACGCTTCATGGTGATGAAACGCTGACTGATAGTTTATTGTCTGATGTAAAAATTGTTTTTTACCTAATTCATGAGTGTTTTTGTATTGTGCTTTATATCAATGATAGTGTTGGTCAGATTCTACAATTAAACGAAACCGCGCCTGCTTTTGTACTATACGTGAATTCGACCTTCGAATTCTGTAGTTAGTAACAAAGCCAGCTAAACGCGAATGGCACCACCAAGTGATTGTAAGGGTATTAAACTCCGAAGCGTGACCCTTCCATTTAACCCCCTTAACAGTATTGCGCCATGTACCACCGCTCGTATTTATTGTTTCTTAGTACCAATCTGCTTTACCACAAGACGCCTGTGTCTTGAAGAACTGCGTTTGTCTTGTCTTGTCTTGTTTTTTGGTAGGGTCGTCGATGTATTATTATTAGTTTTGACCTTCTATTGTAAATATCTTCAATCATTCTTTATTTATCTTTGCGTGTTGCTTTTACTATTAATTTAATAGCAGTACTATGTTATTCCTGTAGATAACTAATACATGTTTATCTTTTAGATAATAATAATTTTCTAATTTAATTGTGAATATGAAAAACGCAATAAAATTGTTAACATTATTTTTTAGTTTCATGCCAACACGTACGAATATAAATTATCACGATAAGTAAGTGTATTATATTAACCTATCTACACGTTTACAATCACGCGGTTTTTAATAATTATAGAGTAAGTATATAAACTTCCGTAACACACAAGTACGCACATAGTCACAACATAGCATGCCTGTAAAAGGAGTACTTCTCTTCCAAGTCCAAGAAAACAACACGGAACAAAAACCTATGTCGTGACATTGTCTTTTTTATAGCTCACGAAAGAAAGCGGCAGTATCTGCGATAGTTTCGTACACAGTACTTTGTCGAGAGTCGGGCGGCTTAGGTAGATTTCCATGTCTCCGTCTGAACTGCAGAATTCGTTGAGGGCTTGTCTGCAAACACCACAAGGAGCCGTGAACTCTTGTTGATGCGCTACTACTGCTACTTTAGTGAACTTAGTGTACCCGTCGCACACTGCTTTGCAAATAGCAGTGCGCTCGGCGCATATCGACGGAGTAAGTGTAGAGTTCTCAATATTACACCCCGTGTAAACCTTAAAGTCGTCTTCCGTGAGCAAAGCGGCCCCGACGGAGAAGTTAGAGTATGGACAGTATGCCCTTTTCCGTATTGTAGTTGCCTCTGTCACCAGCTTTTGTATATCTTCGCCTGAAACGCGAAAAGTATAATTTGTAACGAGAGATAGGGTGATTAGCATTTTTTACGTCTTTGGGTTTTCTGATAAGGATTAGCGATAAGTAGGTACCTAAGGCCAGGGGCAGCTTACTTATCTTTAATCAATAGGAACACTACTATAGTAATTATTTTCTGTGAGTAGATTCATTAGCGCATTTATACATCCTACGTAACATAGTGTCAAGGGTAAACAAGTCAACATTTCATGCAAAAGACTCTAGATATTTTCATATTACTACAGTAATACCTAGTACCTAAAAGGGACTTAACCTGAATGGTCACTTATTTGATATTATACATATTTATTGGTAAGTATTATTATATGAAGATCAAGGCTAATGTTGCAATTTTAACTTTTCTGTAAATTTAACGGGCTGCCCAACCAGTCATCGCTTGCCAAAAGTCACGAGTACATTCAATGACTGATGCTAGCCAAAAATTACACAAGTAATATAAAATAGTTTATACTCACTCAGACTGTTGAAGTCAACTATTTTAAAATTATCCATCACGAGCGCGTGCTATTTGCGTTTTGCTTCGAGTGAGTGCGGCTACCTCTCGCGGCGGTCAGCGGCCAACTGATTATGATTAGTAAATGATCGTCGATTAGATAGCAGACGTATTGCATGTAGAAAGTAGTATTTCGGCGCCTGCCTACTTCCTGACCGGTATGAATCCGCATATCTGCATGGCCAATATATAACTCTTGAAACAAAACTAAATATTCTTATTCAATACAATCATAAGGCTCACTTTGAATATAATCAATGTCTATCAGTTCCGATTAGCAGTAGGCATTATTGCAATAGCATTTGTATTACGTACATTCAGTTTCTATTCATGTGACGGAATATCTTAGGCCTCTGCCTCGAATCTTGCGGGCAGCTTGGCGATGGCGGTGGCGGCGCGTGAGCGCGGCGGGCAACGCAGACCTGTTCTGGGTTAACTGGTTAATTATTCTTCTATTTTTATGGTTTATCTACATCTTTGCTGTTGCACAACACTGCAATGCAGACGCGCGGGCGGTCACCGCTTGACTGGAATGCACGCTCGTTGCCCGCCCCCGCGCCGCTGTTTTCGTGTGCCGGTCCATTTGATTTTACGCATAGGATCCTGCCGCTCCCGCGCCGCCGCCCCGCTGCCCGCATGATTCGAGGCAGAGGCCTCAACAATCAACATCCTTAATACCGATTCATCAATAAGAACTGAAAGTTTTTTATTAATATTTTGATAGTATTCCATAACCCCGCGGCTGTATATTGCGGAGTAGATAAACTTGAAAAATGATTAGCGAGATTCGACTGCGGAGGCTTGTTGTTGGCATGTTCCCTTGTTTTATAATTATTTACTGTTACACGTATATATTCTTACTGGATGGTGGAAGAGAGACTCGAAGTAACTTGAAGGAGTTGTAAGGGTCGTTAGAGTATTCAGACCACAATCAGATTTCGGCAATAATTCTGTAGGCGTCGGCTGGCATGTTCACCAGTCACCATTTTGCAGATCAGATAGCTGAAAAGGTAATCTTCGGGTTCGTATTGTACACAGTTTTACATTAGTAAACCGTCACCTGTTAACTACGTGAACGTAGACTACGTTCCCTTGCCGTTGCGTCAAACAATGTTTTTGTTTGAATTGCGAGCAGCGGTCATTGTTGTTGTTGCTGCATTGTTGAACGAATCGGGGATTTGTCGATTGTCGAAAATATTATATCTACCTATCCTGCAACTTTTAAACACAATCTCTTAGTAGGTACCATTCAAAAATAAACAGTAGGTAATGTACCTGTAGGTACCTACGTAGGTGTATGTTTTGGTAGTAAAAACATATGACGAAAAGGAGAATGGAATACTGTACCTACCTAGGTATACTTAGGTAGGTAGGTATTCAATACAAAGCATCCGAGCCCGATCTTTAGAAATGCTAGCACAATAGTCTCATTGTTGAATTGTTATTTACTTGCTACTTATTTATTGTTGGTTAGCTAGTTATCGCACATCGTGATGCATTTTATTATTGTCGTCGTGGAAATTTAGCTGTGCGGCACATAAAAATGGCAGGAACAGCAATATCTGAGAAATAAATAGTAATTTATAATACTTGTGTACTAAGTTTAATAGAGTTGTAGTTCAAAACTCTTATTTCGAAAGCTAACCGCTAGGTAGATATTTATTACCCGCCCGTCACTCTCGGTCACCTGTATGCGAAAATCCTATTGCTAGTTATCGCAAGTTACGTAATAAGGATCTGAGACGCATCCCGCCCCGCTTTTCCTCACATCCGGTTATAACGTAGCTTGGTTGTATTAAAGTAAAGCTAGGTACAATGGCGACACGAATACGGAATACGGAATACAATCTATCTCCTTAATAATTTTTATCAAGATGAGTTCAGACATTTATTCGAGAAAAGGTAACAAACAGACAGAGACACCTTAGAATTCATAATAGGATTAAAAAAAACGATAGCTAACAATAAAATGCATTTATTGTAAGCGCAAAACAGCAAAATATTGCAAAAACAAAAGAGTAGCAATAAACTACATAATTTTCCAGCTAAATAATCATTTACATAGCTCCAATGTCATAGTGTTTTTTAACTTTCGCGAACACAATTCATATTGTTTAAACAGTAACGGGTGTTTATCGCATAACTACTAAAACAATATGAACTCGAATGTTATTTATTACTTTGCAAACATTACATTTATTTTATAAGAATAATAAACATAAGGTAGGTATTGTGTGTATATTAAATAAACCCCATTTATAGCTAAACTTATATAGTCGTGTTAATATTTTTACATAATGTGCCGACCGCTGGCTAACAATTCGTAATAGCCATGAATGGAGACGACTACTTTACATTACATTTATATATTTTGGCTCTACCATGCCATTGTTGATTACGTACACTTAACAGGTTAGAGTAAACCTTAAACATTTTATTAATATATAGGCACATAATGATTATCGATATTAAGATAAATGACGTCATTTCCAGATCTACCTGCCCTCAGACAGTAAACTGTAAACTGACAGATTTACAATGTATAAACTACCGATACCTTGTATTCATTTTTCGTAGTTAGGCTAGTTTATAAAAATGATCATACAAAAAAACGCCTGGACCAGGACGAGCTGCATGTTATTTCTTCTCGATTTTGAGTTAGGAGAATTTACCTAGAAAGTCAGACGTTTCAAAGTGATCATTGTGATTGTATTGAATAAAATAATTTTTGGCTTTGAATATCAGGATCCAGAACCGTCCAATGCCCTTGAATTCGATTAACTGGGAACAAATTCATTTAGAATATATGCAAGTAACCTTTTTCTTGTCCCTAACAGAACCAGTAGGGTGATTATGGAACTCTTGATACAATCAATGTCTATCAATTAGCAATCGGCATCAATTTCGATTAGCAATAGGCATTATTTCAATCGATCATATACGATGTATTTAAATGCTATGTGAATTCGTCGAGTTATAGTTTGACACCAACTTCACATTGTAACTAGCGATAGAAGCCGATAGAAATCGCAGCGATCCGTAATACCAATTCATCAATAGTAACTGAAAGCTATTAGTATCAATGTTTTGATAGTATCAAAGTTCCATAATCGCCCCACAGTACCCAGTGTAGCATTGGTCCTACGATTAACAAATGGCACTAAACTGTGACGTAGATTTCATAATTAACCTAAGCTTACATTACAACAATGATACTTAAAACCCGTTCAGTCTACCAAAAGGGACACCAGCCTACATAACACTGGCATAGATTCTCGTTGCTCGTCGCCTGCTGGATAAGCAGATCGACCTGTTTCTGCACCGACACTGTCTCGTCATCCCGCATCGTCATAAGCGGGAAGTCTCGCCCGGTTAGTTTATCTCTCACGCGGTTCACTATAGCCAATGCTCGTTTGTTTAGGTTAGTTTCTGCCGGTTGGTCTAATGCATCGTTTATCCCTATTTGAAGTCTAGGTTTGCTTGGCTGCGGGGAAGTGGATTCTTGTGCGTCGGCGTCTGTTCTGGACCGTCGTCCGGCGTCGATGAGTCGCCAGTTAAGCAGTGGGTCGTACACGAAGGCTTCTAGAACGGCCATCACGCTGTCTTTGTGTCGATGGAGGACTTTCATGACAGATTCGCAGGTGCGCCGATATGTGCCTTCTATTCCGGTTACCTGCGAAAATATTTTATAAGAAAACAGCTGACCCAACAGACGTCCTGTCTAAATTTCAATAAATTGTACAAAAAAGCTAAGTATAAATAAAAAGAGAAGTTCACTTTTTCGTGAATTTGATATTTTTCCGGGTAGAGTTACTAATTTTTCATTTTATAAAGACCTAATTCGGACTATGGCGGACATTTTGAAATAAAAAATATGCGCTTACGATTTTTAGGACCGCTTAGTGTTTTATTATGTTTTATAATCAAAAATGCGTGATTGTCGTGGAACACTCGGTTGGAACGAAGTTCCTATCGTAGTATATTATTATTGATTAACAAATACAAATCAATGAATTACTAGCGTCTGAGAGAAATTAAATTAAACGCAGAAATAACAAATGAATTGAGAAATGGTAGGCAATTTTTATCTATATTATTTCGAGTTGTGAAAATAAACATTTTATTGTACATAATTCAATTCATCTAATTAATTCACTCTATGGATAACCGTTTACACTAAAGAAAGGGGCGTGAAGGAAAAATCTTACACTTTTTTAGCCTAGCCCCCATCCGCCAAGTCCGTACCGTGCGATAAGGAACTTCGTTCCTAAACTTACCTCCATGGCATTGATTAGCATTCGCGTTAATCTGAATGGTATTTTTTCTGGGAATTTGTCTCTCGTCACGGCCACTTCGAAACAGTCGCCAAAGTCTATGTGCAGGAATTTTCCAGTTACCCTAGAATTATACAATATCATTTAAGCTACGAATCACCTGTGAGGTAATATTATATTGTTCCAAAACCAAATCGGCTTCTCTTAATAGATACAAATTGGTGGAGAACCTACACAGCACAATCTAGCTCCATAGCTTGTCGGAACTAAAAGACGCCTGATAGAAGTCTTACGTATATATTTTTAAATACATAAGTACTTATGTTATTTCATTTACTCAGACAGAACAAGCATCTATGTTTTATCCCACAAATGTTTGTCCTGGTCCTAGAAATATTAATCACAATGTATCCACTGTATAAGATACGGTGTCGGTACGCGCAGACTTACCTATCCAGCATGATGTTAGAAGGATGTCGGTCCCCCAGCCCCAGGATATAGCCGACCATGCTCATGACGGCGAGAGAGCGCGTGTAGTTAGTTCGCCGCTCGAACCACACCTCGGAGGAGGGACTCTTCAGCCAGAGCAGCTTGGCGAGGTCGTCGCCCGCCGTGTGCTCTAAGGCGTGCTCGAACACTTCCACCTGCAAGTTTCACAAAACTAGTGACAATAGCTCGAAAGTGTCTGAATGTGTTGAATGTGAATGTGTTTATTATTTATTGACCACCTCTGAGGCGTAGTGGGCTAAGATCCTGAGACGCAGAAGGGTGCGGGTACTGCAGGTATTTGTTTCGGTTTGGGTGTTTATATATATAATATGTATGTATTTACAAAAAAAAACAAAGTATATACGTACATGTGGTACCCATAACACAAGCTCTGCTTTCTTTGGGGCCAGATGATGCTATGTGAAATATCGGGGATTATTTATTATTTATTACGTTTCTACAACTAAACGGTTGAACGAATCTTGAAATTTGGTAAAAAGATTGTATCTTGGAGAAGGACATAGCTTAATTAAGCTACAAAAGGAACTAAAGTAAGATAAAACAATTAACGAACCTTCTGGATTAACATCAGTTTATCAAGATCAGTCGCCATCCTCTGCATAATTCTGTGCTCAATGTTCAGAAGACATTTCCTCTTCTCTCTGTAGTCCCTGAAAAAGCAATGCCATTAATATAGAGTTTTAGATAAAGACAATCGGTTTTGTAGAACGCAGTCTCTGTCACTCTCATGTATTGTGTATAAAAGGCATGGTAGCCGAGCATGGTAGGTGATCGTAGAATACCTGTCAGCTCAGGTGGTAGTAGCTCTGTCTTCTGCACTGTAGGTTCAGGGTTTGATTTCCTCCCAGGATAAATATTTGTGATCAACGTGTTTGTTCTGTCTTTGGGTGTTAAAAAGTATTACAAGTATGTATTTAAAAATGTATATGTATTCTATCAGTCAACTGGACACCGTAATATAAAGTATACTTAGTTTGGGGCTAGATAGTGTTGCGTGCATTGTCGATCAATATTTTTTACTTGAATGAATGACATGTTACCTGATGAGTGAGTGCAGTGTGTCGCAGTGAGGTACCCAGCCGATCAGACCCGAGTTAGTGCTTAGAGGGATCACAGCGTAACGCTGTATGGCCAGGTCTCGTCTGAAAACAAATAACTTATAAGGAACATAGGTAGCGGCTAGCTAGTGGGTTCTATAAGTTTAGTGGTTTGAGGACACATTCGTCAGATTGTTTCAACTTCTGACGAAACGATATTATTCATGATTCTTCATTCGTCAGATTTCGCGTTTGTCATAAAGAAATAAATCAGATTAATCAGATCAGATCAGAAACCAATTGGTTAGGTTATGTTAGAGTATAGAAGACAACGCGCAAGACGAGCGAGCAAAGCGAGCGTGCCGCGACAGCGGCCGCCTAAGCGCTAGAAGAATATAGTTTATCTGTCCAGATACATAACTATGGCGAATGTGTTTTCATTCGTTTTCCTTATTCGTCGTTAATAACCAAACTGAACTAAAATTAATATATTTTTGATTTATGGCGAATGTCCTAAATCGTTTGCTTGCTTATGGTAATAGTTCAATAATATAGTCTTCTTACCGGAACGTGTCTGGGTCAGCTTGTAACAGTGTGTTGACGAGACCAAACAGCTGCATCACTCGCTCGTCTTGACGCAAATCCTCGTGCCCCTTCAGAAGAAACATGTAATCTTTGCCGTTGGATCCGCGAATGCAGAGGCGGCGCGGACGCTGCTTTGATGTTATGACCTGTGAATTGAAGATTGTAATTTTAAACCGTAACCCAACACAGTGGAGCTTCCATTTCTTACTGGTAGACATTATTTAGATTAATGACTGCCAGTTGCTTTTACATCTGAGAGCTTAATCCCTATGAAAAGGAATGCTAGCTAAAAAAGTCGTAATTGATACGGGATCGAGACGTGATATTTATGAACGACACTGGTAGCACCCTTGTCTTCCGATTGAAAGGTGGACGACCTTTAAATATACCTTTCTCTCACTCTTCTGGGCATTATTATACCCATCTAATTGTGGGGTCTGGTTTTCTGATGTTTTTCTTGCTTCGAAAAATGTATATACGCAGTATCAGTACTCTCAAACGGTGATCGGAAACCTTAAAACTAACTACTGAAAAGCGCGTTTATGTGTCAAGTAACAAAAGACCGGAGGAATCTTCCGAGGGCATTACAATCGCGAGTATGTGTTTTTTTTATCAATAACGATCGCGTGATTTGCTTTATAAGTAAGTTAAAGTTCATAATTTAGTGAACCTGACCAATCTTCCAAAAGAGTTAAGCTCCTCTAAATTTTATTCTTCTCGTGTCGTTATTTTGTAGCCAGTGTGGTGAAAATAGTTAAGTGCGACTCAGAGGCTGCTATCGTGCACTTGGCATATGTCTCTTCGAACTTTTAAGTTTCTACGACATGCCGGTTTCCTAACATGCCACTCTTTTCCATCCAAAGGTTTTCTGGAAGAAATAGCTTCCTTAATAAGTTGTCAAAATGTTACATGAAGTTTTAATTAATTCCTTTCGTTACGATGTATACATAAGAATGTGGGTATTACCTGCAAGCTGCTCTGTATATGCGCAATACGGATGAGTTCCTGGTCTGGCACATAGCTGCCCGGCACCGCCAGCTCCAGCTCGCGACAGCCCAGCAGGCGCGGGGACACGTACTGCAGCTCCAGTGACGTCAGCTGCGGCAACTGGCGGCTGATGCGCCGGAACACGTGGTAGTACAAGTCCCACGCTTGGTTCAAGTCGCGCATGTTCGTTGACTCCTAAATAATACATTCAATACTATGTCAGATATAAGGCCACTACTTCTACTCACTCACTCATTACGCTGATTGATTCCCGGGAAGGACTAATTTTATGTATACTTTCCTATTTTCATGTATTATGTACGCTGTTATATGTTTTTTTTACAGACTTAAAAAAAGAGAAGGTCCTCAATTTGGTTGTTTTTTTAATGTTTGTTACCTTATAACTCCGTTATTTGTGAACCGATTTGAAAAAATATTTTTTTGTGTAAGGATGTACTTTCCGATTGGTCCCATAGAAATTTCACAATGCATCATCTGTGTTCGTTCAGTATTTGTTTGGCAGTCGCCATAATTACTGATTTTGAAGTGATTTATTACTAAACTCTAACGCGCCAAAATAAGTTTTCACTTCTGTCGGCACTCCCGGAGTGCAACCCGATTTTTTTTCTATCTTTCTTTCTTTCTTTCTAGATATCAAGTTAACCTGGATTATATATATATACACAGATAGGAGTGATTTATCCAACCGGCTGCGCCAAGATATGTGTTACATTGACTTAATGCTAGATTCATACGCAGACAAATTGAATAATATCAAATCAAGCATAACAAAAAACTGGTTATGACAGCAAAACAAAAACAATCACCTACACTTTTTAACTCACAAAACAAACAACACGATGTGCGAGATCGTTTTTCTATCAGTTTGTCTGTGTCGTCCAACTCTACTATTAGATTTTTGAAATGAAAGCTGATGTTTGCTATTAGTATTTCTGACTAACCTTGTACCTATTGCACCACTCCTGAGCCTCGTTCAGTTCCCTGCCGTAAGTCTGGTTGAAAGATACTTCTTTCAGCGTCTGAGGCCCTCGTTCCAACATCGCATGCAGTGGCTCCAGCGTCTTGAACATAGCATTGACATCGTTCTCACTGAAATAAAGCCTAGAAGCTTCCTCCAAAGCTTCATGCCATTGCTCGTGCCATAATATAGCTACTCGAATAAGCTCCTCAGATATCATAGCTGCTTGGTTGACTAGCTTGCTCGAGTGTGTACACATGGACTTTAGAATCTGATTAGCCGCGTTCTTTCTCGCTACAAATGAAGATTTCGAAGCCACTGTCAAAGGGTACACCAACGCTTGTGGATGGGATTTTCCAATATCAATCAGCAACGAATGAATCAACTTTCCGACCAGAGCTCTGGGAGTATCGATTCTGGCGATCAGTTGAGGTATAACTTGGAGCCATACATTTATTTCTATGGTCCTGATTCCTTCGACCAACGCTTCGTGAACTGCTGGATAGTGGCCGTAGTCGAACCAGAGCGTTAGCAGCCTAAGAGTATCTTGAAGCGAGCTGCCGTGTGATAGCTTGATAGATTTGAAGAAGCCTTCAACAGCTGGAACAGTGTGTTGCTGTATACACTCAGGGGTCGGCCGTATTTCCGCCGCAGCCGCTCCAGCGTCTTGATGCTTGTAGAATAACACGGTTTCAAAGTTCATGTACGCCCAAGCATGCCAAGCCTTGTACCAGTCTGAAGACAGCTCCGTAGCAGCTTCGTAGTTGCGCAGTATTTCAGGGATCGAATGCTCGTTGATGCCGAGCAAAGATTCGCACCACGAGCCTAACTTTAAATGGCAGCGAGCTAGAAGACGCGCGTTTTCTGCGTCGCCGGACTCGGCGTTATCAACGTACCGCTGTAGCTGATCGTACGCGAGCTTCTTATCATCAGCCACCCACAAATGTTTGGCATACGCAAGGGTTAACCTCGGCTCGTGTGCCGGCAAAGGCATGTCTCTATTCTTGCTCGGATCTATTCCCAATAGCATGACAAGTGTTTTGTGGGCTTGCCTAGGCGCTCCGCTCTTTCGGCAGAGCGATGCGAATTTCAGCCAAGTCGCCATATCCTCTTGCGGTGTCAACACTAGACTGTGCACTTGAAGAATCCTGCGCCAGTCTTCGACTAACCTTTGACCACCTTGCAATCTCGTCCACCATGCTTGGCGGATAGATTCCCTCCTTTCGATCACTTGCTTGTAGGTTATGACCTCTTCTAGCTCAGCGAGTAGTTGGGCGTTCACGAGAGCTCCGTAAGCCCTCTGATAGCTTTCACCGGCAACGGCCGTAAGTTCAGAATCGAGGATCGTTCGAGCCATGTCAATGAACTGTTTGGAGATCATGAAGTCTCCTTTGTGGATGTTGAGAACAGCTCTATAGAAGGCTCCATCTTGGGTATTCTCTGGTAGGAAACCAACGTATTTAGTCATTGAATCCCATTCGTTTAGACCCCATGCGGCAGCCGCGGCTAATCTTGCCGCTTTGTATTTGTCTTCAGATTTCATTTTAGGCCAGCTTTTAGATACTGTGTCATACAAGGTCACCCACTCGCCTAAAGCTTCATAGCAGCGCAGTTCTCCGAGATACGAATCCATGTCATCTGGTTCTGTGTTTAACTTTTCTCCGTAAAGGCTAAGGGCTTTCTCCCAGTTGTGTAGTTTTTCGTACCATCTTATTTGCACCTGAAAAATAAAAACATTGTTAGAGACTCATCTCTTTTAAAATACTTAATATCCAAGATCTATTAACATTTTATTAGACCTTCAGATTGGCGTCGCCAGCCTCTCGTTGTGACATCACTCGTTCCAAAAGACCTTCTGCCGCTTCCTTTTGCTGCAGCTTGTTATTGATGTGTATCAAAGCTTCAACTACTTGCAATGTTGCGCCACTCCGGAACTCTTCTTCCTGTTAAAATAAGAGAAGGCAACTTCACGTACTTTACTCCTCGCAATGATAATGATAATAATCTCTATTTATATTACATGCAATTAGATTCGTGAAATATATACGAATAATTCTCCCATAACTTAGATAAATGAGGATAAATAAATGTGGTAGAAGCCGCTTACCTTGTAGTGCAGCGCCTTGGCATACGCCCTGCAATGCATAGCGCGTTCTCCGAGTAAATGCGTGGATATAGGCAGCGTGCCGCCTTCACAGTGTTCCATAAACTCTGCTAAGTTGAGAACAGTATGCGCCAGTTCGGGAGCATCGGGCGCTGTCAACGCTTGTTCCAATGCGTTGGATAGCTCAGCGCGCGCTGTGCTGTCTAACTCAGTCCAGCAGGAGACGAATGCTGCGTTGAATAAGTCGCGGAGGAGTTGCGAATAGTTGTGTGCTAGGGCTAGGCAAGCTCTGGAAATAATAAAATAATTACGTTTTATAAAACTAAAAAGAAAACCGACTTCATTAAGCCCAACAAAATACAACCTATAGGAATAATCGGTAAGTATATACTTTTTCATGAAATATGTTTTTTACAAATCGGTTCATAAATGACATAGTTAAGAGGTAACAAACACAAAAATCCCAAAAAAATACAACCTATGGGACCAATCGGGAAGTATATTCCTTCACAGGATTTTTTTTAAATCGGTTCATAAATGACGGAGTTACGAGGTAACAAACACAAAACAAAACTAACAAATTGAGATACTCCTCTTTTGTTTGAAGTAGGTTAAAAACACAGTTAACGCAGTTAACAGTTTTTACTTCTTGTGATACGGTCCTACCTACTACACTATGACCGGCACCTTAATTCTTAGCTTGCGACAATTATCTATAGGCGTAAATTGCGAGATCACCGCTGTGAAACACACTTTTTATACGCCAATTTCCGCTATAAGCCTATTTTTGCTTGGAAAGTGGGTTTCGTAGGTGGGAGAGTAATAGGCAGCGGCTGGCTTCCGTAATAACAGTTTTCTTTACGACTTGCGACTGATTTTGAAGATATTGCTAGGTACTGCTACTTTTGTATAATAACCCTGCAGAACAGCAGCGGGATTTCAACCACGTCACCTTATAGGTTCGTGGCATCTTATGTCATCTTATGCCTATACTAATTTTATTTTATATATTTTAAAATGATGATGATGATTTTATAAATACAGGAACATACCTAAGAGCAGGGCTATGCGACTCAGTAAGAAGACCAATGCTGAATCGGCGCAGCCATTCGAGCCAGTCGTCCTTCGACACGCGACTAGACACAGTCCAGGCTAGCTTCAGGTTGTGCGCGTTCACGCATAACTTGCGGATCGATTGGGATGTATCGCACACTAGTAGACGAGCCTGTGGAAATGTATGATGGTTAATAAGATAAGAAAGGTACAAAATATATTGCGCGGAACTGCCCGATATGTTCAAAAACCTAAAACTCTATGCTTTAGTAAATACGGCTCAGAATATATCAAATCAAAAGAGTGGCTTACTCACTCACCTCTTGGTTGTTATTCCTCGGTCTACGCCTTGAGCTTAGAAGTACCTCGTCCATCGTCAAGTTCTGACTCGATTGTAATTTCGATAGCAAATACTCGTAGTTTTGATGCTGGATTCTATGTTTGATGACCACCTTCTGAACTAGTGGTATAAAATCAATGTATTTTCTTCCAAGTTGAGCGATTAGAGAGCACAGTGTGTCCATAGCAGTAGGGCGTAGTGGAGGACAGGTGTCCAAGCTTCGGACAAGGGGATGGATAATTCTCGACATCAGCTCACCATAGTTCAAGGTATCAGAGAGATAGTCCACAGTTTCTATCGCGACTTTGGCTACAGACATCGGACAGTCAGTGGCATCGAAAAGCTTCACGATTGATGGAATTACTAAATGCATGTAGTCATCCAAGTTGTCTTCAAACTTTTGTAATGCGTACAGGAGATTCTTCGTCACGATTCTTTCGTCACTCGTATCGTGAGCTAGAACGCGTAAAATCTGAGGCATTAGCTGTGGGAGATACACTTTGAATTCAGACCCTAATGCCACTGCAATATATTCAACAAGCAGTAGTATAGCCAGGGTAAGCTGTAAAGGACTGTTCGGCGTCCACAACTCCTTCACTAAATCGAGAATCTTGTCAAGGTAATTCCGAATGTGCTGCTTGACGATAGCAATCAATTTAGCAAGTTGCGTGAAGAGGAATTTCCGAAAATCGTTGTTGTCCGTAGCACGCGCTACGTAGAGAAGACTAGGGGTAACACGCGAAATGTAAGGGACACATTTAATTCCCAAGGACTGAAAGATGTCTGTGACAGCTTGTACGACACTTTTGTGGTGCTGCTGTAGAGTCGGGTCGCGTAGTATGCGCATCAGGGTAGATATGACTATAGCTGGATAGTATTCATCTAGCACAGGCGATGACATATTAACTAGCATTTCACTAGTCGTCATATCGAAGTTATTCTCCTCAGCTTTGCTATCGGCGACTGGCACTAAGCTGGAATCTGGTTGACCGTCGATTAACCCCCTTGATATCTTATGCTTGTATGGGTCCAATGCACCCAATAACCCTAGGACTCTGATTGTTTCTCGCCTATCTTTTGGCTGCTGTTCTGTCTTCAAAAAGTTTAGAAGCACATCCATAAGGTTCGGGTATTCTTTATAAGGCGTCACTACGTGTCCTGTAGCACTGATCAGTTGACCGAACGCCCATAAGGCAACGCTCCTCTTTTCTGTGGCACTGGCATCAGATAGTAAGTCTAGAAGGATGGATAGAAGTTCAGATAGCCATTTCTTGAGGCCAGTGTTATCGCCATGAACGTCAGCCAAATCTCCGATGGCTTTTAAAATGCTGATCACCACACCAGGGTTTGAATCAGATTCTTTCAATTTAGGCACTAAGACATTTAAGATTGTCTCCATATACGGTTTAACTAGTTTCGGCGCGTGACGGATTAGATTATCCAGCATTCTGGCTGCTTGTTCTTTATTTCTACTCATTCCAGAATGTTCTAGCTCAGTTAGAAATTGAATAAGTGTCTTCCTGAGACCTGGCATCACATAGGCCGGATTGACAGTGCTCAATCTCCCTACAGTGCAAATGGCCATCTCTCTAATATCCAATTGTTCATCATTCATTGCAATGAAGAGGAAACTCAAGTTCTCTATCTGAGCCAAATGCGTGTCAAATATATTGTGGAGCGATCCTAGAACCCAATAGCGAACCTCATACTCTGGATCGGTCACAGCAACTACTAGAAGTTTGCCAATCACTTCGGCAGTTAGCATTGTAAGTGTTTTTGAAGGTGTTGCCATTGTTTTAACGGTAGCATCGGCTAATAGCTTAGCTGATGTCTTCACAGCTTCCAATCTCACCTCACGCTGGTCGCTCTGTATAAAGTGATCAGTACAACGTCTCACAAAGGTCAGCAAGCTGTGTTGGCCTTCGAAGTTGAAGTTACCTAAAGTTCTCAGCGCCAATACAATGCTAGCAGGATCATGTGGTTCGACTATCAGATTCAGATTGCTCATTGATTGTTCTATACTTCTTGGTACCCCAGGATGCAAGAAAGGTTTATTTCTCAGTACCAATGACAACATGTTAAGAAGCCCCTCTGATATTTCTTCCCTGAGGGTGGGCAGGTTAATGCTTAGCTCTCTCAGGCAAACTGTCAAAGATGAGCTTAGTCCAGTTGCAAACATAGCATCTAAAAGCTCTTTTATGTCTGCAATAACTAATTTAGTAACTGAACTGCTCAAAAGGGTAATGCAGGCAAATATTGAAGGGTCAATAATAATCCTTTTTTTGATCTGTGAATCCCGGATAGGCAGTGTTTGTTTCACTATATTCATGATAGTGGGTATATAGCCTTTGATATCATTTTCAACAGCAGCTGCCATCAGACCCAGGGTTGTAAAAGCCATGTTTCTTTCTTTGTCTCTAGGGCGGAGTGATTGCAGTAAAAAGTTCATTGTTGAAGTGAGATATTTTCTGATGAAAACGGATTTATTGAATGCAGCTAATCTAGGGATTAGGATTAGTAATATCTGTGGTACACCTTGAGTTTTTAACTGTCTTGATGCCATCACATCTGGAATGAAAACCTGTATTAACTTTAATTTAATTCAAATATAATAAATACTGTTACATTAAGATGACTCTTACCCTCACAAATTCTATCATACTCAAGAGTTAATAGTTGCCGACAGACTGCAGATTCATAAATAGCAACTGGGTATTGAACATTTTCGGTCTTGAATCCATCACTTAAATAGCCTCTCTTCACAGATGCACTGTGCAATTTAGAACTGATACAAATAATTTCATCAGAAACATAGTTATCTTGCTGGGTACCCAGGCTTTGCATCAGCTGAGTATATTTTGTCTCCCAAAATATATTGGAACACCTGAGCAACTCATTTAGAATAAGAAGTCCACCATGAACTTTATCTTCCCTGCTTGTTCCTTTCTCTCTTACTGTAATATCTTCAAAGGACTGCATGGCTTCATCATAACATTGCATATACCACTGGGGTTTGGCTGTGGATTGCTTAGCTGATTCCCTCTGAGTCGTCACTATCAATCCGGCTCTCAAAGCTTTTGCTGCAGCTTCTCGAATTTGTTGCTTGGGATCTTTAAGCGCAACAAGAATATGGTCGAAAAAGCCAGATACTTGCTGATAGAAATATGTTGGCATAGCAATAGCAAGTTCTTTCAGAAGTAATACAGCTGAATGTCTTCTGCCCTCATTGCGCTCTTCCTGTAGCCACTCAAAGGCTCTTTTCACTTCGAATTCTACATATTCTGCTCTTTTTACTCCAGATACAGTAGCTAAACGACCCACAGTTTTGGCGGCCAGTTCCATTACACTGACATCAGAGGATGGAAGCAGATTTCGCAGATAGTTGGCGAATCTTGTTATTCTTGTTTTAGTTGTATCGCAGTCTCCACCAATGAGACATACTGAAAGAAAACTGAACAGTTAGATAAACTGCGACGTTGTCATGACCATGTCAAAGAGCCCCAAAGGTTTATACTAACCGATTGCCAATACACCGCCCTTTTTCTCGTGAGCGTCATTACTGGACACCATTTCAGATATTTGATGGTTGAACTCATCGAGGAACTGCGTGAGTTCCTCTTGAGGGACTTCACGGAGCTCAGTCTTTGCATACTGGTAGAGCTCTCGAGCGGTCTTTATTTGAGTGTCCACGGTCCTGGACTTCAGCCCCGCTACGAAATGTGCTACTTGATTGGACATATTGTTTTACTTCATAGCGTAAAACAATTATAATCGTTTTATTTAATTTATCGAGATTTATACACACACACGTTTTTTACAAACAAAAACATATGTTTTATGTTTTTAATTTTATTCATTCAATTCGGTTCGGTTCAATCAACCCCACAGTAGTAGTAGTCGGTAAATTAAAAGCATGTTCTGCTTGATCTATGGTCAAAATGTCCGTCATTCCGTTCATTCATTTTGATGCTTGTTTAATTTCGCTTTCGTTCAGCACAGCAGTTCAGCTTCGTAACATTTCTGGTTTATGGTTTTCCTATACACGGGCGGTCATCGTCGAAAAATTTGTTCAAAAAATTAAATGAAGGTGCTCTAGACGTTGATTTTATGATAAATCTGTAGGTTATTAATTGTTAAATAATGATCTTACTCGAGATCAATAATAGAATTATAGAAGAAACGTTAACTGTAAAATATAAAAATGCACTGGCGCGGTGAGTACGTTACGCTTAGAAAGTTTGCTGTTTTTTCATGTATGTGACCTGTTTTCCAAGTGTTCAATGCGGCAGCTTGCGATTTCGAACGTATTCCGATACAGGAAACAACCTTCGCGGGGGTCCTTACCTGGTCATAACCCCTTTTCGGGAGTAGGTACCTTGACAAGTGTCAAATTCGAAGGGTGGGCCCCACGTTGGCCAAGAGCCGCATATTTCAAATTGTACCAGAAGAGTATAGAAACACTATTTTTCGGCTGTGAAATCATAAATATACCATGACCATCCAATGACGCGGTAATGCCTATCTCAGCAAGTCTACATGGATGAGTCATATCGTTTGTTTATTGGGCGAGCCCTACTTGTGTGTGTGCGGAAACGTCCTATAAAATGAATTCAGAGTACTTTGGCGGTAAACAATATAACAATATTGATATATAACACTGATGCCTGGGATGGTTAGGGTGACTGACCATATTAAGTATTGTTGTTTACCAAAATACCATGGTGAGTGGCTGAGCATCCAGTGATGATGTTATTTAAAACCTAATTTAAATTTCAGCTTAAAGCCGGAGTCAATAGATGTAACCGTTGCTGATTTTGATGGAGTACTCTTTCATATAACTAATGTCAATGGAGATAAAACCAAAGTTAGGGTGAGTATTTTCGGTTTGAATAATATTGTTTATCCTAAACTGGCTTCAGACTAGGCTGTTAATCTGTAGAATGTTAATGATAAACCACACAATGGGAAATTCATTGTACCTTATATCACCTACTTACTATAATTAAATAACTGATTATGCCTGGTAACAATAGCATGAAGTGACAACTGAATAAGAATATGAGCTAACTTTTCTCAAATTTATTTACAGAAATAATTACAAAAATGTATAAAATACAAATGAAACAGTTGAGCTATCTATCTATTAAAACGATCTATAGATAGCTCAACTGATCCAGATCACTGCCCGAGGGTGTTCCCAAGATAATAATTCTCAAATAGTTTAAGTAATAGTAATAATAAACACATAGTATTGAATTGTTTATTTTACACAAATGTAACTTTATAAAAGCCATAAAGAATGGTAAAAATCAATATACCTTACACAATGTTTTGTGTTGATTTTAACACAAGAATTTGTTATTGTCTTGTTGAGAAGTAAACAACAAACAAATTCCTGATAACTATGTCACAAACAGCTATAATTCTGTCAATAAATGATGTTATTGATTACCTACCTTTCAGCCTGGAATCCAATTACCTTAATAAATTGGAATATTCCATTACAGTAATTATTCTAGCATAAAAAATTGACTGATATTTTTTTTTAAGTCCTAATAGTTTCAATATTTATGATCAACTGGCGTGTCAGCACAGTTGTTAGTAGCTCTGCCTTCTGGTCTGTAGGTTGGGAATTTGATTCCCTACCAGGACAAACATTTGTGTGATGAACATAGAAGGTCTCTCTGTGTCTGGGTGTTATAAAGTATTATAAGTACCTATGTATTTAAACATATAGAAATATACTATCAGTCATTTGGTCACCTTATGGTCACTACGGCACAAACTATATTTAGTGTTGTGTGGATTGTCTACCAGTATTTATTAATTTATTTATTTTTACCTGCTTTGAATTGTCCTATGTGCTTGATTAATTTAGGTGCCAATTCCTGCTATGCTTGTAAATATACATTAGTACCTACTTCATTTTCACTATAAATGGCATAAATTTACTATATGAAAGTTTTTCTTTTACCTCGATATCTGGTTTATAGTGCAAAATATGATAATTCGACGACGACCTCTGTAGCGCAGTAGGCGTAGGCTTGCCTGAGACGCAGAAGGTTGCGGTTCGATTCCCGCCGCGGGACTAATATTTGTATGATCTGCAAGTACTTGTCTCAGGTCTGGGTGTTTTCTATGTATAATATCTTTGTATTTACAAAAAAAAGTTAGTAATATATCAGTCATGTGGTACCCATAACATAAGCTCTGCTTAATTTGGGACCAGATGATGTTGTGTAAAATGTCCGGCATTACTCACAATATTTACAAATAAATTTATGCAGATTTTTATTTTCCTTACAGGTTAGTATATCATTGAAGTTCTATAAACAATTAGAAGAACATGGGGCTGATGAACTGCTTAAACGAGTTTATGGACCACTACTCACTGAAGCAGAGTCAGGTATACCTTGTTGTAGTAGTCATACCCTGCTGTTTGGTGATGTACTATTATTTATCTCTAATTGAAACTAGGCACCACATATAATGAATATCTGTTCATTGTGAGAAGTACAAGTATCAGCAGCATTTGAGGGTATTATGATAGGCTACTATTTTCCATCATCACCTAGATTACAGTTGGTATGATGATTTTGCGGAATGAATGAGATTGCTGAAACTTGCGTTCAACTGCTAGTATGCTATAAGATATGGATGGCTGCACTTTCATTGGTTGCATAAAGTTGAAAGTGAACATGCCACCTTTTGTGTGGCTGTTCAATTACTTCTGTATAAATTGTATCGGCTATTGAACATTTTTCCAATATAATAATAGTTTCCTTAATTTGTTGTATGATGTAACAGGATAGTTCTAATGTTGTAAACATGGAGGACCTATATACATGAAGGATTTTCCTTAATTTTCGATTTATGTGTTCAAATAAAGATCATTGATATGAATGGATATTAATGTGATGTAATAGGTATTGAATTAGTCATGTTCAAAAATATATTGGAAGATGTCAACATATTTTTTATATTGAATATGGTTTGTACTTAAAAGTGGTGTTGATAAGATACTGGACAAGTACAAAAGTGTAAAATGATAACATATCTCTTACAGCTACTAAATTTAAACGCAATCATTTATTGCAACATAACATAAAAAATGTTGATGCTACATTTTAAGCATTGTAGTAAATGTGTTGCATAAAATGTGATTGAGAAAATAAATGTTGCATGCATTTCTAAACAAAAACTGTTGCTGTCATCTTATTAAACCAAAATGAAAAAACTTTGTTTGTTCTAGAAAATGCAACAATAAAATTACTATAAATCATTATTTAAGTTATAATCAAATAATAATAATTGTTGAATCATAAAATAATCAGTATTTCCTTCTATGATTTGTTGAAGGTTAAAGTATGTATTGCCTTTACAAGCTACAATCATTACGTCATCTATATCTTATTGAATACTAACATTACTGCTTACTATGGGATGGGCCGTGTACAAATAAGCGAATTTTTGACATTTTTATTTTTAGTTGCTGTCTTATTATCTGATGTTTATTTGTTCTTTGGAGCAAATATATTAATAATGATTAAAGAAATTTAATGATAAATCCTCGTGGGTTTATTGCGGCAGTCACAGGCTCATCCATGCTACAATATCCAAGAACATTAGCACTGATATACTTGTTCTCGAAACGAAGTTTAAAGCTCCACTTGAATGACCTTGACATCCTGTTACATCAAAATTAAAAAACGTCACTACCTATAACAGTAGTAGCATGTAAATAAAATAAAAAAACGTGTGCTTCTCGGTACGCCCGACAGATGTGATAAATTAATCTAACTAGCGCTGTGGGTTAGAGTGAGAGAGGAGGAGCCTGCCTACCGCTGCCGTATCCGTGAGAAAAAGGGAAGCCAAACAGACTGGCACCGTAACGAGTTACGTAACGAAGTGGTTTACCCTCCCATGAGAAGTTATCACTTCAAAAAATTGTATATAATTATTCTCGCTGGTCACATTATTTTCCCCACTTCCAGGGTACAACATCTCCGTCCTACTCGACGTGGACAGCGAGTCCATCCCCGATGACTGGGAGGATATCGTGAAGAAGGTGGGACTCCTTAAGAGGAACTGCTTCGCGTCTGTGTTCGAGCGGTACTTCCGTTTGCAGGAAGATGGCGACGTGGCTCATCAACGAGCCGTTATCAACTACAGGCAGGATGAGACCTTGTAAGTTAGTTTTATCTTGTAGGGTTATTAAGGAAAGTAACAGTGGCAACAGAAATATCTGTGAAATCAGTTGTAGGTCGTGAAAGAAGCTCTTATTCGTAAGACAGCAGCTGCTATTACATACAAGACATACAAGAGCGCATTTGGCTTCCAGTATCAAAATACATATTTGGTCACACCTATTAAACGATATTTTGTTTTCTAGATATGTGGAAGCACAGACAGACCGAGTGACAGTGGTGTTCTCAACGGTGTTCCGGCATGAAGACGACATGGTTATCGGCAAGGTGTTCATGCAGGAGCTCAAAGAAGGCAGAAGAGCATCCCATACTGCTCCACAGGTAAATAACAACAATGCGACATGAAAACCGTCACAAGTAGCTGGTTGCCGGGAAACTTTTCAACATTGTCGGAACTTTTTATCACTACCTGCAATATTAATATTTCTTTTGAGTTCTGATCATAAAACTAATTGATATATTTGTTAAAAAAATATATTTGAGTTTTAATTCATTTTTGTTTTATATTTCAGGTTCTATTTTCACACAAAGAGCCACCATTAGAACTTGTGGACACAGATGCGAGAGTAGGAGATAATATCAGTTATGTCACATTTGGTAAGTATCGTTTTGATTTATACGCGCTGTATCGCTGTATTTGGCCTCTTATACGAAGACGTGGCGCTACGGGCGTTTATTTCCGTATACTACCACTATATTAGATGTTAGACTTTAGATGCATGAACGTCATCACCATAATAATATATTATTGAATGACCTCTCAGGTCAGTTTGTAGTAGATCTGCCTTCTGCGCTATAAGTTGTGAGTTCGATTCTCGCCCAGGACAAACATTTGTGTGAAAAAACAAAGTTCTTTTGTTCATTGTTTGTTAAAAACTTCCAATTAAGAAACTTAAAGCTCACATAAAGGGTAGTCTTGTGAAGAAAGTGTATAATATAAATTACTATATAGTTGATAAGACTGCATGGCCTCATGTTGCTATGCCCTCAGACTGTTTACTGACAGATCTTCAATGTATAAACTACCGTTACCTTGTATTCGTTTTTCGTAGATAAGCTAGTTATAAGAAGGATCATACAAAAAAGCGCTAGGACCAGGATGAGTTTCTTGTCAATTCTTCTCGGATTAGAAATTGGCACCTAAATTCACATAGGATGTAAGACGTTTTCAAAGTAATCCATGTGATTGTATGGAATAAAAAAAAATTTAATTTGTGTCTGGGTGTTCTAATTGTCATATTGTATGTATTTACAAGTAGATAGATGGATGGTGTTGGGTGAATTGGCTACCAAAATTTATTTATTGAATGGATGAGTAACAATAATGTAATTCCCCAGTGCTGTTCCCGCGACACACGTGCGCCAGCGCACGCGACAACACCATCGACCTGCTGCACATGTTCCGCGACTACCTGCATTACCACATCAAGTGCTCCAAGGTAACACTTACATACTTCTTGAAGGTAACACTTACATACTTCTTAAAGGTAACACATACAAAGTTCTTGAAGGTAACACTTACATAGTTCTTTAACATAACACATATTTAGTGCTTCAAGATAAAACTACACTATTTCATGGTATAAAGTGCTGAAAGTAACTCTTATATAGTGTTTTAAGGTTTCCAACATAGTGCTTTAAACAACACTATACACAGCTTCAAAGTAACATTTACATAGCAACTTAAAGCATTCATAATTGGTGGTAATTCAAGGTAACACTTACATAGTAGGTGGCACTTTAAGGTAACACACATAGTAAGTACTTCACGGTACCTCTTGTATAGAGCTGGCGGTCAGTTTTCAAAATGCGTGTCGAGTTAATTCCATCTCGCTTCTAACTTTATACTAAGAGTGACTGTGTTCTCGCTTAGGTGGCATAGTTTAAGTAGGTGATGTTTATTTGTGCCCACTACAACTTTCTAGCAGCTAATCTACATCTGCTTTTAAATTACTTACACTTTGTTTTCTCTATGGGGGAGCACTGATCAACGATACAGGAAAACCTAATTAGGAGTTGGGATTCAGCCATGTACATCGTCTACCTACACACTTATCGCAAACCGAGCGTACAATATATGCCTACCTACCGAACACAATAAGTAGCATAATTATTTATTACGTTTGTGCGAGCCAAGTTTTGAGGATGTACTGTGAAGTGATTTGTTTATTATAAAGTATAACACTATACCTATGTATCTTATGCTTGCTTGATGTACATGGAATGTATATTTGTGGATGGAGTGTATATTTGTACATTTAAAGGTAAAATAAAGTAGTATTATTATAAAAAATAAATATATTTTTTGTGTCAGGTGTACGTGCACTCACGCATGCGCGCCAAGGCCGGCGACCTGCTCAAAGTGTTGAACCGCGCGCGGCCGCAGAACACCAGCCGTCCCACCGAGCGGAAGACTATCACGTCAGTACTATATCCTTACTAATATTATAAATGCGAAAGTTTACATGTACGCTTGTTACTGTTTCACGCAAAAACTACTTAATGCATTTTAATGAAACTTGCGCACGCAAGACGCAAACGCGCTGACGAAGTCGCGGGCACCGGCTAGTACAAGATACAATGCACCAACTTCACAGTTATCACCAGTTATGACCTCTCCACTCGGTCGATAGTCACAAAAAATTCACAGAATTCAATGGAATTAAATAACTATACTCACCCTAGGATAAAAACTGATGCAGCTTCGAGTGGCTCGAAAGTACTCGGAAAGTAAAAAATAGATATTACAGAAAACCGGAACAACGTTAACATACATTATAGTGAAGATAGATACCTAAATAAAGAAACAAAACAGGAAGAATAAGTTACTAACTAAGTACCAACTACCATAATAGTAAGTAGGTAGGCTACTTACTATTATGGTAGGCAAACAGGTCTTGAACTCATCATATAATTGTCTTACATGATATAGATACCCTGCAAAGCAATGTTTGCTTTCAGTCATTTTCAGTAATTAAAGAATTTCCACTTGGTTGAGTATAGATGTTCAAGTCCACACTGTCATTATTATACAAATCTCAGTCTATAAGTATACCAGTGATATTACTCAATGTTTGTAGAGCTTTATACTGTGTGCATAGTTATAAATACATTTAACTTGACCGTATGATACATCTTATGCATTATGCAATATTGATACCCACATGTTGTGTGTGACACACAACTCAAGGCCAGATACAGTAGTTGCTATGAGAATAATGTCATGCAATGACCTTATTTTTGCTTCATTCGCTTACTTTGTACTACATAATACTGCTGAGAGATAATCTCTGGCGCGTAGCGGAACTAGCTAGCTAAGATGCTAGTCCGTGGGCTTTATTTCCGCCCAGGACAAACATTTGGGTGATGGACATTATAATAATAATTATATTTAAATATTGGTGTACAATACACACAACAACATCTAGCCCTAACTAAGCATAGCTTGTATTATGGTGACCAGATGACTGATAGAATACTTGTATATTTTTTAATACAGAACAAACACCTATGTTCATCACACCTGGGAGGAAATTGTGACCCTCAACCTACAGCAGAGTTGCCTAAGCCAGAGCTGACAGACCGGTCTAAATTATGTGTTTGTTCTGTGTCTGGGTGTTATATTATGTATATTTCCAGTCATCTGGATCCCATAGTATATACTTGGCTTTGTTTGGGACTAAATAGTGCTGTGTGATGAGTCCACCAACATTCATAAATTTTATTTTATTACACGAAAATCGGGTATAATAGGTAAATTAACTGTTTTGTGCTATTATTTTAATTTAGTTGTTTAGTAGTAGTGGCACCGCCTTCCGATTCTAAAGTCGTTGATTCGAATCCGATCGTGCACCAATATATTCGTGCGCTATACCAGTACTCTCAAACTGTGAAGAAAACATCTTCAGAAACCGGCATATCGTAAACCTTAAAAGTTCTAAAACATGTACCAAGAGCATGAAAAGAGCCTCTGAGGCACACTTTAATCTTTTCAACACACTAGTTCGAAATAAATAAAATAAACATAAATAAATATTGGTGAACAATGCACACGACACCATCTAGCCCCAAACTAAGAATAGCTTATAATATGATGACCAGATGGCTGATTGAATACTTATATATTTTTAAATACATACATAAGATACTTTGACACAGAACTAACATCTATGTATGATGGTCACACAAATGTGTTTCCTGGGAGGGAATCAAACCCTCAACCTACAGCACAGAAGGCAGACCAACTACCAACTGAGCTAACAGGCTAATCCAATAACTAGTGACAATGAAGAATAATTATTATAATTGACCTTTATTTTGTTTGTGCAGGGGTAGAACATTTATCAGACGAGATTGAGAGCCGAGTGCCGGCGGGAGCCAGTCGCCGAGCCCAGCCTGATGCATGCCGCGGCCGACATTCTGCTGACATCATATTTTACACTAACATTTCCACTAACTATTTAAATATAGATATAAATCTTCGTTATTATCATAACATTTTTACCTAGCACAAAAATTGTTATACGTGATCTATACCGATCGAATTACATTATGGTATCTATAGAGGCGCGCACATGGGTAACAAATAGTATTCTTTATAAACTGTTGTGCGTTTTCATAGATTATTTAGACCACCCGTGTGAGCGCCTAGCATTAAATCAAGATGGAAATATAGTTCAGAATTGTCGATAAGTACTTGTTTTGACGGCAATATTTGATTTTACATAGGTCATGCATTGTTTTATGGAGATGTCAGCAGAGTGTGGGCTACTTCCACGACGATACTACAATGGCGTACGTAACTTTTATCATATTATATTCAAGATGTCATCATTGGTATTTATTTATAGTGTTAAACTTCAGTTAACATAAACGTCACAAAGTACTTATTCTCGACAGTAACTCGATGCCAATAACAATAAGAACTAACATAATGCCAAATTATTCTCAGATATGCTCAATGTATTATCTACTTCTGCCGGTGTACATTTCTGATAGTGGGAGAATGCTGATGTGCACATTGTATTTATTTATATTTATTATCATTTTCTTCAAAGACTAGCGTAAAGTCAATAATGTAGCCGTTGTACCTACATACTTGGTTAACAAAAAGTATTAGGGACTATATTTGTGGCACAACATTCAGCACTTTGGTTCCTATCGTAGAATGTGAACTATTCGCTGAAACTATAGTGTCAACAGCAAACTTGGCTAAAGCTTACGCCATGTTCGCACCAAGTACATTTACTTGCACAAATATTTGCGATTATTTCTTAAAACAAAATCAACCTTATTAAGAGAGACGACTTGGTTGAATTTGTTTTAGACTAATAATGCTAACGTTTGATTATGCCATGTAAAAGTGCTAGCATCATTATTAGTTATGCTATTACTAATCTCCATGTAAGATAAAATGTATTGTAAAATTTAACCACACAATCCTTTCGGCTTCAGTGTAAAAATGCAAGTCGCCCAAATAACAAACGAGTATAATGCACAAATACTTAACTTTATCCAATAAACTAAGTTTATCACCGCTACTGTTTACTTTCACGGTAGCAATACAATACGAACAATAATAAAATAGTTATTTTTATTTTTAGGTAGGTCCGATTCAATTTTAAGTAAGTGAAAGTGTATAGTATTTCTCAAATAGTATATCTATGGAGGGGAGTTGATGGTAAAATACAATGGCCTTATTTACGATTATTTAATTGAGTTCACGCGGCGTCGCGTCCTCTGCCAGGGTGATTTGATGTCGCTCGATAGCCGAATTACCGTCACATATTATTACTAAGTAAACGCAATTTTACTGTAGATTTTCTTTTGTCTGTCAGTATCAGTTGCAGTTTCAACATTAGTGGAAATTAGTCAAATAGTCATTTTGCACGGGTTATCTATCGAGCGAGTCTGGATCAAGCTGCAAGACCGGCGTTCGTTATAGAGTCGCTAGTTTAGAACACGTATCTTATATTCAAGTGCAATTCAAACTAAGGGGTAACAATTCCGAAATGCATTGTTTATTTCATAAATATTAAAAATGAACACGGTTTTATCTAGTATTTTCATTTCTTGTCCTCAGTTGAGCACTTGTAAAATAACACCAACAAAAAGTAGATTTGCTCAATATTTATAACAAAATGCTACTCGAACAGATGGTTTGATTCGATTACAGCAACGATGTTGGCGCAGTTTATCTAAGTATTTAAATATACAAATTGGTCATTATTAGTGGGTAAGATACGTTTATTACCGTGGTAGGTGCGTTTATGGTCAAAGAAGTAGCGAGTCATGGACTGAGGTTGGCTAGTAAAATTTTAGGGTTCGAAGATACGACGAAGGGGTATCAATTTTATCGCTAAGGCTACATGTGGTTGGTTATAAAGTCACAGCAGATTCAGAAAGCAACGTTTTGTGTAATGAAAGTAATGCAATCATGTAGGGACAATTTAACTATTTAAAAAAATATAGCTAACTTAAATTTATGTAATTTTATTTGCAAGATGTATTATTTAATTATGTAATTTAATGTAAGTTAAATGTTGCTTTAACGTTATTGCATTCATTGGATAATTGTTTTTAATGCGGGATGATGTAAACTGCAGATTACAAAAGTTAATTGTGAATATGTAATTAATCTTATGATTTAAAATCCGTTTATACTCTATTTTTTATTTTCTAGATTAAAGAAAACTTACTGCAACTTGGTTTATCATTTAATTACTACTTTACGATTATGTATCTAAAAATGTTACACAAATATTAAAATAAAATACAAGCATAGAGTAATGTACAAACTTCATTCAGAGATCTTATCAGTGGTATTAATGCAGTTCTACTTGCAAACCTATAATAAAAGTACATACTTAATTACCTACATACATACTCTGCAGCTACTAGACAGACCTTACATTTGTAAGATAGGTCAGAAATCCCTTGAAGTGTCATTTGTAGGTAGTAAATAATTTATCTCTAGAAATCAATCTTGTTTCCCGACGAAGTGGGCGATGTAGGAGACTTGGGAGGACCCAGCTTCGACAGCGTAGCTACCTTCGAGGCAAACTTTACAAAGCTCAGTCCAGACACCTGGGGTTCCGGTTTCTGTCCGCTTTCCGGCTGGAACGATGCGTCTAATGAACCTAGATAACAACAGTTTTTGAATTGTTGGATAACAACAGTTTTTAATATAAAACAGCTCCACTTTGATTTTAGTGGCTCAATGAGCACTTTTCAGGCAATTATTTACTACCTGCTACCCGCGGCTTCGCACTATGGTGCTATGCTCAACCAATACAGGTAAATATATTACAAAACCAGAATTGCCACCAGTAGACCTATCAATGTCAATATTAGGTACGTACAGTCATTTAACTCATCGAAAATAAGAGAAACACTTATGAGAAAGCTGTCTTATGCTTCGCACGCACTTTTTACATAAAAAGTAGCATTATGTGTTTCCCTAAGATCAATCATCTCCTTACCTAAATTCACAATGATCTGTTCAACAGACACATTCAAATGTAGCGGTCACAGTCAAACTAGCGACCCGCCCTGGCTTCGCACAGGTGCAATTTACATCTACGGAATCAACCTTGAGAATGAAGCATGTTAAGAAACTATTTAGTTGGATAAGGGTTATACCTAGCAGAAGAGCACACATAAGCGGGGATTTAGGGATTTATTCGAGCGTGGCAGAATAAGATAAGGAGGGCAACATTGCACCTTGTGACGTACTCCCACTATACCTGAGCCCTTTATATTGGGTCGAACGTCTAGGGTAGCCGATCAGATTAGTAAAAAAACGATCGAAAATCAAAAAGCTCGTGCGCGTCAGATTAAGGTAAGTTAATTACATGCAGAGTGTGCATTTTAAGAATCTGACCATTTGTCCATGACATAAAGAAATGGGAGAGTTTTAAAGTTGCAAAAAGAAAAAACGTCACCTGGATGTCGAGCGTGGTTATTTTTTTTTATCTTGAAGGAAATTAGTTACGAACCACGGAAATAACATAATCTGTGAAGCTATTTATTTGCATTTTCAAAAATCGGCCATGACTTTTGGTTGCGTTCAAATCCTCAGTCTTTTGAATAGGAGTTACCCCACGACGCGACGCTCGTATAAATCCCTATTTAGCCTCTTGGGCTCCCCTACTATTAATATCGTAATACGAATGTCATCTTTCCAATCTACCCATGTTTTAGTTGACTAATTTGAACAAGAAGCTGTTATTGTGGCTTGACTATAATAGTTAGACTACATAGCCACGTAGACTTTTTTGTGGGTAATGGTGAATATTATAAATATTAGTACTTCATTAGATAGATGGGCACGCGTTTCCGAGTATCCTCTTTAGGGTGGATAAACGGAATACTTAAGCGGTTTTGAAAATACAATACAGTCCATGTTACTCGCTTATAAGTGATAAATATACCTTACTATCTGTCAAAAAATTTAAAAAATCTTATCCATTACAAAAAAATAAATCTTTTCTCTTTTTATAATAGATATGTTAGTTTAGGTGGATGGATCTTACTTTGTTGCGGCGACATGATGGAACTGGGCTGCGACTCCGGTTGGTTCTCCATTTGCGGACTTGACTTTTCGTGCAGTAGCTCCAATGCTGGCAAACCACACAGTTGATATAAATTCAGCATGCATTACTTACCTATCGTTATCTTATCATTGGATGTGAGTGTGCAAATAGATCTGATGTCCTGTCTGTTGACTTATGATTACAAAACAATGGAGATTGATGGTATAGTTGATATTTTCTGTAAAGTGCCTGTTACGGGCACAGGCAGTCGTTATGTCATCATCGGCATCCGTAACAAAATTGGCAAAGATCATACAAAAAAGTTAAAAAACCAGACCAGTTTCTTGCCGCATTCTTCTTGAACTAGGGTTGGTTCTTGTGATTTTAAGGTTTTTTAAACTTACGCGATCAGAACACATTATTATAAATACTTCCGGGTATTTATCGCGTTTATTTACCTATTTTTCCCGACGTTTCGACAGGTTTACACTCTGTCGTGGTCACGGGATGATCTTGTGATTTTATTGAATAAAGAATGTTTTGACTTTGATTTTAAGTCTTGTATGGATGACCGTTAGTAGCATTTAGGTAGGTACGTCTAAGCGCGTTGCGTGCTAGCTCTTGGCTTTGTCATATCGGAGGCCTTGGGGTCTGTGTAAGTACCAACATGGACTTTACCAGGTACCTGCTTAGGTAGATACATCAACATAAATAGTTAAAATCGCAGAAAAATATTTGTGTGGATCGTGCTTACCTACTACAAAATGTCAACTGGATATTGTATATAAACCTTATTTGTGTAAATAAAGGTTACATAGGAAATTATTTTTTATTCAATTACTTCGTAAAGAAATCAAACACTGTATACAATCAGAACCGGTATGTGTACAGCGCGCTCACAATGCATATAGCGAGCCAGTTATGTACATTAGTCAGTAGTCAGTACATTCTTAGGTATTTGGATTAGCTAGGTGCTGTTAGAACTACCTACCTGCCTATGTACCCAATTCTTACGCTAGTTTTAATATTTACATTACAAACCTTAGTGGTTTTAAGTAGGTACTATCTATAACCTATGTTTTGTAAACTTTTTTATATGATAAATAAAAAAAACAAAATTGGTACAGGCTGTCCCAATGTAGTTACATACCATCTTTAAGTGACATATCGTCCATCTTAGCGTCCTGTATAGTTTCCAACTGTTGGCGGAACTTGCAAGTGATCTTTCGGCGTTGATAGTCAGCTTCGATCTGCTGCTTTGTTCGAGGGATCCGGAAACGGAAGCAGCAGCACACCATCACGACTAGAAGATAATATTGGTGAGTTTGAAAATTTTTGGAGACGTTAACGTAGGTAATTTCGTAGAGATAGTGCCACCCCTCCTGTACTCACTCAATGTCGTCACGCCAGCCATACATAAAAATATTATCTGCCAAACCCTGATATCACCAACGATTGGCTGTTCCAGCCACCCTGGTTCTTCGTAGTTTTTAAATACGTCCATGATCGGATCCATGTTCAACTTTAATCAAATTACTTAGACAAAAACTAGCACAAAATAACACGTCCTGGCAAAATTCAGGCGAAGTGAAAACTAATTTCTCTATTTCAAGGAGTGGTTTAGCCGCACCCTGTGAAGCGCTCCACCCCCTGGGCACTCCCTTGATTAGTGTTTTTTGGTGATTGGCGAAGTGTATAAGGTTCTAATTTCATTGGTGAGGTAGATACATCGTTTTGAAAAAAGTGCGTTTGCGTTTCTTTTGTGTATTCTTTCCTGTACCTAAATAAAACAATAGACTACTATTCATGTTCTTAAAATTGATGCAGAGAATAATTGAATCTGCCGCACTAATTTTGTATAGATGTTGCAAGTAAAAAAAAAATGTCTTATGACAAGACTGTCACTTGTCTGCGTCATGTTGATGGGCCTGTCTCCGCGGATGTGGTTATGAATTTTAGCTTTACTTAGAAGCAAGTCCCGAAGAATGTTGTACTGAAATAGGGATTATGTACCGATAGTTTTAATTATGCTATGATTTTATTGCAACAATACATAATTAAAAGACATCAGTTTATATTTTTTATGCTGCCAACATTACACTTCGTTTTGCCGTTTCTTTCGTTTCGTTTTCTGTTTCACTTTCCCGCAGAAAGTAGGGTGTCGAATCTGTCTTAGCTTATAACCTCTGTATTTATTACTATTCAAAGATCGAAGATGAATCTTTTATGATAATTGTGGTGTAATTCTCGTAAAGGCTGTCCTAAGTGATGTTGTTAAAGATCGTTTGTGTTCTTGCGGTCACTCTGTAGCGTTTTTATAAATTAAACATGGCTTCGAATCGAGGAATTCAGATCGGATCCGCGTGGTTTCAACGGAAACTGAACTTGAGGCCGCAACACCGGGGCGTGCACCTCGTCACCGAGGAGATCCTCAAGCAGGTGCCGGAGCTGTCCCAGTTCTCGGTCGGCCTCTGCCACATCCAGAGTAAGTATTCTCGGCCCGCTGACTTGCCGCCGAAGTTGCACTTTCGTTTGTCATATTTGCCCTACATAATCTGGCGCGGTTATCAGATAGGTAACTAGGTCGTGCAGTGATAAGAGTGTGGATGTGTTGTGTCGGTGTCGCAGAGGTTACGCACTCGGTGGACCAGCTGATCGGTCAATGTTGATTTCAGTCCTGCACACCTCGGCAAGTCTGGCGCTCAACGAAAGCTGGGACCCTGATGTCAGAGACGATATGGAGATGATGCTCAATAAAATCGTACCAGAAGGCCTCCCGTACCGCCATTCGTGCGAAGGCCCAGATGACATGGTATGTGTTTGTTGTGCTACTCTGAACTTATAAATTACATGACGCATTTTAGACATAACTAAAATACGTTGGGTATGTAAGCAAATTTAAATTTAAATTGTTCTATAAACAGTCATTTGTTACTTTCAATTTTGCTAGGCATTTGGCATAAACTACCTTGCCCTGCCAGTCTCTTTGGTCAGTCTTTCATTTTACTATGTGTTAAAATAAAATGTTACACAGTTTGTGTAACTTTATTTACACACTGGATATGCGAGATCTTGCTAATTATCATAAACATGTATGCCAATTACTCAGGACTTGAATCTATTGACATACTGAAGTGACATCTAGTTAAATACTGGGTAGAATATAATAGAATGTGAATATGTACTACATAATATAATTCAATGTACAAGTATTTATTGAATGCTTACGGAATTTTTTAGTAAATAATTTACAGTCATATAGCTTTCTCTGTGCTACCGTACATTGTTCATTCGGAATTTAAAAATATGCTGACCTAATCACAAGTACTTAAATCGCCATCCCCATATTTTTTTTAGTTCTTTTTAATCCTACTAATACTTAAGTACTTAACTACTTAAGTATTCTGAATATTTAAGCTTGTAATTATGACTAAACTGTGTCTTTGTAACTTTTTCCTGCTGTAACTATTGGGATCATATTTGAATGCACACTGTATAGTGATAGTTGATAAGTTAAATGTATTGACACTTGGCTGAAATCATAATTTATGCATGCAGTTGATTAAAAAACAAGTTTTGCAGTTTGAGTGATATTGGAATAATTTTATGCTTTATTGTTTGGCTCAACTCCCATTGAATTTTTATGTCCTATCCAGCAAAAATTTGTTCTTATTGGATCTTTAACCTATTTTTATTGAGGTCAGAATAATGTCAGTTGCATATTTGCCTTCAAAAGCAAGTAATAAAATCAAATGTCACAAATGTTACATTATTTTACCCTATATTCAGGGTTTCAAAGTTCAACAAGGATGCTCCGCTTAACAGTTGTCATGTACAACAGTCTCATCTGTCTGTACAACCCAAATCAGAGCCCTTGCTCATAGACTATGACACTATGAGTCTTCTACTCCATCTTATAACATAACATTGAAAAGGTAATTGATATTAACCATAAAATATCTTTGAAAGACCTATCCATCAACATCTATATATGTGAACAGTTGTTTAATACTGAGATTCATTTAATAAATATTAAGCTTTGATATTAAGCTCATTTTTAATTGTTCAATGTCCCCACTTTTTATTTTAACATTTAACACGTGTTTATTAAGTTTTTAATAATAGGAATTTATTGCTAGAACAAAAACGATGTGTGTACCTACATAACATGCTCTCTATTCACATAACTTTATTTTTATATACAGCCAGCACATGTGAAAGCCTGCTTTTTGGGCTCTTCACTGACAATACCAATCACAGATGGAAAACTCAACCTAGGAACATGGCAAGGTGTCTGGCTTTGCGAACATCGAAATCACGCAGGCAGCCGAAAGGTAAAATAATATACTTATACATTTATAAAAAGTTAAAATTGATTGATACATTGTAGTTACAGTAATATGTAAAAATACTGGTGAACCTTTAAAGCCAAATTGAAATTCAGAATGCATGATTGTTAGGAATGTACTCAGGACAAGTTGTGGGTTACCACTACTTTTGTATAAGTCACTGGCCAGTTATTTGGCTGCTCAAAGGTCTCTGTCATGGCTTAACAAATTTACAAAAGCCGGGACCAATAGCTTAACATGCCAGCTTAAAAACATAGCTTGGGATGAACTCAATTTGGCAATTATGTTTGACTCATTTAAGAAACCCAATAACTTTTGTTAAGTTATTGGATTGAATTTGTTGACTGGATTGTCAGACTGTCATTTCAGTTGGTAGTAGCTCTGCTTTCTGCATACCCTGGACAAATGTTTGTGTGATGAACATAGTATGAGTATTCTATCAGTCATCAGCATTGTGATTATGGAACTCTTGATACAATCAATGTCTATATTGATTAGCAATAGACATTATTTCATGGATTGGTATTACATGAGTTCAGTTTCTGTATGTTTCTGTTCATATGACAGATTAGTGTAAATTCGGTTGGTTCATTTCTAAAATTAGGAATTGTTCAAAATATATTTGAGTTAGTCATAGCATTTGTAAAACCTATTCAGTTGGTACCATCTAACTGAATTAGGAACACTTAATTAAATTAGGATAAGTTGGTAACAGCCGAATACCAAGTTTCATTTGACACTTCTAAACCTAATTTTAGCTAAAATTAGTTAGGTTGGTGCCAACAGAATTGAGGCCATTGTCTTACAATCAACATCAATCTTCTGTAATACCAATTCTTAGTAACTGAAAACTGTTAGTGTCAATGTTTTGATAGTATCAGAATAACATAATCGCCCAGCTGGTCACGACAGTACAAGCTATGCTTAGTTTGAGGCTAGATGGCTGGGCTGGGTGGTGTAGATGTGTGAGACTGCTTTGGTTTGTCCCACAGATAGTGGTGACACTGTCGGGCTGTCCGCGCGACTCGCCGCTGTCGCCCGTGTCGGCGGCGTCGTGCTCCAGTTAGGACAGGGGGGGGGGCGCGACACACTCTCACTCGCGCCCCTCCTCTAAAAGCACGCGGAGGTAAACCCCCGCCTTTTATATCCACTCACCTAAAGGTCGTATTACATTGTCGTAGAAAGTTTATGATTATGCATTACCCGATAGCGCGGCTCTGATGTCTATTGTGTGTAGAGTGAACCCAATTTTATACAAAACACCAATTAAATTTAGAATAGCTCCGTAAGTTGTAATTTAATTTGATTTTTGGGCGACTTTATATTCTTCGCCCGCAGCCTTACACTGAATCCGTGCCTGGATGCTTAGGTAGTGTTTGCGTGAATTATGAATCGCATGACCGTGGAGATCTATTTTGAAAGGTACCTGAGTCTATGTGATGTTGTGCAGTGTATTTAGCGTGAATGCATTACGGAGTTCTCTCTATGACAATGTGGTGCCAGCCTGACTTAGATGATAGTTCTATTCTTATCTTCGAGCGACAATATGTACATAAGATTAATATTTTTTAACGTGTCGCGCGGTACTTCCTAATTTATACGTTAAGCTTCGAGGATCCGGGTCAAGGACAACTGAAATTGCACATGAAACGGCCGGTCGTTATAAAGGTAATCGCCGCTAATTGCCGCATCAACAAACACTACTACTCATTCAATTCGCTATGTTAGAACTTACTTCAAATACTTTCGCAAATGAGTGTCACGTAGTTAGTGGCAATTACTGATGTGCACTTTCTACAATAATTAGGTGCGTATTCCATTTAAATCTATAAGTGAAACGAAATTCCCTGGAATATGAGCCGTATTTACAACTGGCTGTCAGTATGTTTCTGGTAAGATCCTTCTGTATTATAGCTTTTATAGGAATTGAAAAATACATTGATCGAGTTCGTCTCGAGTGGAAGTACCGCGCTACGGTCCAATCCTATTGATACGTTCGGTTTAAACTGAGCCCGTTCAACTGTACATAGATATATGTACGACAGTTTTAAAGTATTCATAATACCTAATGTTTTGTTATCGCGACTCGATTGTACATAGACCACGCGTGGACAAAGATATTCCGCTTCGGGCCCACACGGCTACGACACGGTCTCTGGGCCCCATTTTACCACTCAATTCTTTAGCTAGGACGATAAATGGCATGTAAAACGGATTGAATGGAGCAAATATATTTCACTGCATTTGTTTTTTTTTTTCAAAGAACACTGGGAAACACATATTATTTCAACATGAACGGCACAATACACTTTATGATTCGAACACTCATTTAATACACAAATTTTATATGTAATTGCACCGGTAATTGGACTGTTGGTGTAAGTTTTAAGAGCTGAAACTAGGATTATATAGTTAGGAACTTTGTACGTTTACGATAGCTCCCTATTATTCTCCGTGTTAGGGTTAGAGAACGGTTCGTAAGTGAAACATGTCCATAGCTTTAAATGTGTCGCGCCCGTTGTATCAACGGGTCCTTCGGGGTGACAAGGAGCTAAAAATGTACCACTAGTTTGTAGTTGTATATCATTACTGTTAAGATCATGTAAGTGCCTCGAATTAATGGGCGGTCATGTATTACTTTGGCGATTTATTCAGAACCCTCAAGCGATGAGGCTCTCGATTCAATGTGCATTGCAATTCGTTAATTTACTTCGAGAGAAAACAAAACGCAATAACCGTACGTACGTAATAGGTTAATTTATTATGCAATGTTACCGCGTACCTATGTATAGTTGTATGTCTTCCTGTGTCAGTTCCATCACTTATGAACGGTAACTTAGTTAGAGTAACAGTTTCGGAATATTGTCTGGTGAGCGGAGGTAGGGTACTGTACCTATATCCGCCCACGACTTAAACTTAGGTAATGTATCGCGATATTGGCTCCAAATATTAATTCGAATATATCCAATAATCATCATAGTTTTATCTGACGGAATAATCATTAACGGGTGTTTTATATGAGTAAAGTAACATCTAAATTAAACAGGGTTAAAAACCTTGTATTCTACAGGAATTTACTATATTTATTCCATAATTAACATTCCAGTAGTGTGGTATGCAGCCGCGCGCCTTTCCACGACATTATGTTGCGTTCGGCTTTCTGTCCTGTCGAGATCGCTTGTGTGGCACAATTTTACACTCGAGACTTACCTAGTTAGGAGTTTATAAATATTAATTAGTAGGGTACCGCTGGCGTTAGGGTAAATAGTGGTGTAGACTGGAGACGTCGAGAGTCCTCGCTCGGCTGTTCGTCACGCACAAGGGGCGTCGCATCGCACGCCTCCTATTATATTATACTTAACCTAGGTGTCACAGACAGTACAGTTCGACTTATGGACTAGCGTTACTTCTCATAGGGAGCTTTGTGCGTTCATATTTCATATTCTTTATGTTTGCTTTCAGGCTGAATTCTAGAGCGTACTATTTAGAGAACTGAAACGAACTTTTCAATGTACGACGATAACATTCCAAAGAAATGTTTTGTTTAGTTACCAACTATTATTTATGCCAGGGGTTATTTCCAGACGGCCTTGTTTACGGTATATGTTTGAACTTATGTTGGGTGTAGTGCGCTCTATTATTCAGCCCCTATCAGCTATCACGATAGTGTAATTACGATTTTTTGGAATGCCCTTTATTTAATGTATTTGATCATTGTGTCATGCTTCTTGCTTATACATTTTGTGATCAATCTTTACTTGCTATTTTGATCTGTCTGTTTTGTTAATTTTTATGTTTATATAAAAGAGCGGGTTGTTGGATGGCTAAGTGCTTTTTTAACACTTAAATTAAGAATTTGTAAATATTTTTTGCATCAATTATATTGTGCATGTACAATCTAATCATGTACATACGATTCGTAATGTATAAACGTTCAAGTGCTATTTGTGTGAGTGTTAGGTATGCCACTGCCATTCAGGGGTCATTTGTATGATCGGCTAATCATGTACCACTTGTGTAATACACACATTATATTCCTAATGTTGTATAACAAACTGTCCTACTAAGTAGATAAGTACTCAAGAAATAGCGACTGGTTCGCATTTAAATGATACGTTCCTGTGTTCTCTGATTTCGTTTTTGTGGGGTTTATGTTTTGTATCGTTATATTAGTACATGTAAAGCGAATGTCCCATGTTAGACTGTTCAAAACAACGAAAGTGTCTGAGGATTACCTGTAAGTGAATTCTGGTTAACTGTTCTGGTCTCAACTTCAAAACGATTGTCGTTGAAAGTTGTTTCTTAGTTATTGCAGTTGCTATTGATGACAAATTACTATAAAACTATTATTAATGATTATGTATCTACTCATCTGATTATTTGGTCTATGTAAGACATGTTGAACGTATAATAAAAAAGTATATTTGAATAATTATATTATAAAACGTAACAAGTTTCATAGTAAAAGCACAGGTTTTATGAAGTTATTATAATTGATTATAAATTAGCTGAATTGTATCATTCGTTTGTTATATTTAATATTAATTGCACATAGAAAACGAGGTTGTATTTTGAATTAAAAATAAAAATAACCAAAAAGGGAGACAAATAATTTGTGTGTATGTTATTTAAGAAATAATACCATTGTATGATTGTACAGTTCAAGTATTCACTCTTTTTCTAGAAAATCCTCATCAGTTGTAGGATATTGTTATTTTTGAAGTCACTATCAAGGTGGCGACAGACATGTTCGTCACTATAAAATAATTGTATCATATAACTTGTACAATATAAATATATAGATCCACAATTATGAAAGAGATTAAATATTTGCAAAAGTTAATATTAAATGTGTTTTATTCACTTAAAAAACCTAATTTTCAGTCATTATTATGTAATTTTTACATGGCAATATCTTATACTATTGTTAGTTGAGTACCTAGATCTATGAAATATATTTGGCTTAGATTGATATATTATTTAGATTTTCTTCACTCGCTATTTTGTGCGGTCCAGGTCCATCATCTGAAAAACGGGAAACAATATTGTTAGATTTCATTATTTTATTCCTATACTTCACTACAGTAGCATCCAGCATCTGATTTCTCTATGAAAATCAGAATTAGTAGTTTTTTTTCTTTAAAAAAATATTGGCAGTGGACTACGAACGGATGTTTACATAATTATAAACAGGGCTATAAGACTTTTGAAAGAAGGTTGTATACCCACCTTTCTTAGCCTGCACGTCTGCCTTCAAACTGGTGAGCGCATCGGCGATGCCGGAGGATATCTGCTTGAACTCATGAGAAACGAGCGCCAATCTCCCGAGCGCATAATTGAAGTTATCTCCCAAAGACACCATTCGGCTCGATATACTTTCCACCTGTGGAAAATTCGTTTTAATTCAAGTAGTTGTACACACCAAAATGAGTTCTAACATTTAACTACACAAAAAACAGTCTTTAAGTGCTAGGTAATGTGATAGATAATGTGCTCATAAATCGCTTGCTGGGCCAGGTTTTCATCTCTCAGTACCGCTCTGGGCTAGTAGGTACTGTTTTACGATTACGATTAACCCACTTTGTCCTCCTGCTGGGCAAAGGCCTCCCCTTGATCTTGATCTGCCTTGATCCTTGAAGACTGGAGAGATCCAGTCATCTAAATTTTCGAGCTAATTGTACCCAAGCTCTGTCAAAGGTGTCGAGATGGTCTCGCCATCTCTTTTTGGGTCTGCCACGGCGCCGTCTAGCTGTCGCAGGGCTCCACTGAGGTACTGTTTTATATCATAATAATTCCTAGTTGGAATTGATGTAGGTACGTAGAACACGCGAGAATAAATACGGTTATAAGCGGGAAAAAAATTACCGCCAAATTTTGTTTTCGGATGAATACATTTTTATACGCTTTATATTAGCTTCAACTGTTTGTAACCGACTCCTTAAACGGCCAGATTTCATTCAAATTTTGCACACATGACAACGACCGATGACAATGCAATAATTCGAATAACAATTATAAAAAATATCCGATTATCTTAAACTAAAAAGTAGAAAATAAATAATAGTAAAAAACTATAAAACACGCTTTATATAGAAAACCAAACTAAAAAATAGTTTTTTTTTTAATAAATATAAGTAAGAAAAAAATGTTTTTAAAAAAAAGCGTGGGGTGCTTTTTAAGATATTATCGAAATGATATCCTTCTTCACATATCTGTCAATGAAATATTTATAACTATTAACACCATGCACCCCACGCTTTGTTTAAATAAAACATTTTTTCTTACTTACATTTATTAAAACTTATTTTCTATTTTTTAGTTTGGTTTTCTATATAAAGCGTGTTTTTTAGTTTTTTTTAACTATTATTTATTAACATCGAAGAATGTTACAACAAACAAAATGAAGTGTACGCCCACAGCAGTGAAGAAGTAAGCGCCCGTATTTCGAGGGTCCAGCGAGGGCATTATCCTTCGTCATGCATGGTTTGGCTGGGAATGTCATATTCAGGCCTAACAGATGTGCATTACTGTCAGAAAGGTGTGAAAACTAGTGCTGCTGTGTACCAAAATACCGTCCTTACAAACATAGTGGAACCTCTTTCCAAAACAGTGTTCGAAAACAGACCCTGGACTTTCCAGCAAGATTTTGCACCAGCTCATAGGGCACGAAGCACTAAAAACCGGTTGACTACCCGTGAAATCGATTTTATCAAACATGAAGACTGGCCCTCGTCTAGCCCAGACTTAAATCCACTGGACTACAAAATATGGCAGCATTTAGAGGAGAAAGTCTGCGCTAAGCCTCATCAAAATTTGGAATCTCTCCGTGCATCTCTGGTTAAAGCAGCGGCAGATATAGACAAGAATGTGGTGCGTGCTGCAATCGACGACTGGCCGCGTCGGATAAGAGCCTGTATTCAAAATCGGGGTGGTAATTTTGAATTACATTAAATAAAATCGTATTGTACATTTAATTATCTTTCTTTTCATGTACAACTTTAAAACAATAAACACAATTTATATGATTTATTCAGTTAAATGTTTGTGACAGAATTTATGACGTGACTAGGTACAAACATTTGTCTCGTGGCGGGAATCGATATTGAAATTTATAAGTATTCCCGTATCAGAAACAGGGTCTGATTACTTACCTCCTTATTTACTTTGCCAATAGAAGTGGTGCTGCTGTTTACGAAATGCTCAGTTTGTTCCTGAAAAAGAAGATAAGTATTAAGTTAAAGAAATTCGCCAGGATCTGACTAACTAAAGATTTGAGTAGATATCATAGCAACCTACGAAGCAAGACGACGAAGCGACGCATCTAGATTTGCCCCGGGCTTAACTAATATTACCTACATAATGTAAAAGTTTGTGTTTGTTTGTTAAACAATCACGGAATTAATGATTGAACAGATTTGGATGAAATTTGGTAGATATTTGGACCTGGAATATCTTATAAGAAGCCATCGATCCGCTGTATGTGATCTGTATCAGTTAAGCTAACTATAGTTCTTTTTAAACGGTCCTTTTATAGGTATATCATCTGTTTCACAAGTATTTTATATAATTGTATGTATTTTTTACATTTCTGTTAATAAATGTATTAAAGAAAAGTTACAGACAAAGAAATAGATGTTCCTACAAAGTAGAGACATACCCACACTGAAGGCTAATTAAAAGTATCCACAAATAGTTAGATATATAAGTATAGAAGAAACACAGTATTAACAATAGATAGACAAGTAGGTTTACAAAAATGAAATAAGGTTGTGATGGAAGAAGGAATTGGCACCTGAATTCACCTAGTATATAAGACGTTTCAAAGTGATCATTGTGATTGTATTGAATAAAATACCGTTTGACTTTGACATTGACTTGAAGGAAGATTAAAAAAAAATGGAATTTAAGAATTTACCACTAATGTTGCTAAATATGTGAAATCACACAATGTTGATACGGGATGGTCATACAAATGCGAGCAAGTGCGAGAATAGACCGAGAGGGGATTTGAAAATAATGAATTTAGTGTGACGTAATATTTAAATGGCCCCGAAGCCTGTTTCACCCAGGACCAATACGGGTATAGACGAATCATGCTTACATTGAGTTTGTCTAGAGTATCTTTACTCGCGCTGAGTTGTTTGTGCATTATGCCGATCTGCCGCCACACTTGAGACATCTCCGTCTCGATCTTAGAGCTCAGGTTCACTAACGTGATGGCTTGGTTGTCCATTACTGTTGTTTCTATTTTATCTAATCTGCAAATAGTAGAAAAGTTATAAATCACAGTTATCTTCTTTCAAAGTAAAAATATAAAAACAGACAACAACATTGAAGAAACATATTGTACAAGACTCATCGGCTAAATACGCATAACTGACCACTTACGAAGTAAATCTCAAATTTTTGCGCCAATTTCGTTGCGTAAAGACAGGCTTGCGTAGCTCAAAGTACAACAATATGTGGTACTCAACTCACCTGTCACTAAAAGTGGTGTTGAGTGCCTTCCCCTGACGTAGAACGAGGTCGGAAACCTGCATCAGGATTTGTTGGACGCCGTACTCGATTCGTTTCTTGGTCGCTATCACGTTGTCTGCAGTTTGCAGCATGACTTGCTCGCTCTTTGATAGTGATTGTAACTGATGGGAAATAAAACACTTTCTCGAAATTCTGTCAAGTTAAAAAAGTCTATATAATTTTATGATCAACTATGGGGAGTTATTTTTGTTACTATGATATGCCAAAATCCTTTAGTATGTAGTAAGCATCCGCAGTTAATTTTTCTTTAAGAAAGTAATGGTCCGTTCTGAATTTCCTGGAGAAATCAACTGACGTGTGCTTCTACCGGATGACCTATTGTTTATAAAAAAATGATATTTTTTATTTTATAAAAATTGGGCTTTTATAGCTAAAGAGCACGTCCCGCCAACAACCATGATGATAGTTTTTTTCAGTGTCGTCGTTTCGTTTCTAGGCGTCGTTCAAGGATCTTCCCTAGGCCCCGTTTTGTTTCCATGCCTGGAATTTACAGTAGTAAGCCCATTTTGTTTATAACAATTTGATAGCGTTATGTAGAATTGTACAGTTTTACCTCAGTTCGCAATGACTCGTAGTTCCGCGAGATGTCGCTATAAACGCGCTCGGTAAGAGTGTTGCCCTGGGTCAGGCTCTGTTGGATATCCTTGTTGGTCGCCTCCAGTCGTTCACCCATCTCGCGGAGTTTTGTTGTCACTTTGGTTACAGCTGAAATTGTCGTCATACTGTATATATGAATCATGTCCCAGGCTCTACCTACAGCGTTTTAAATTCCAACTGGTTCTTTATAAATCATCGAGAATAGCAGTTTTAATAAGGACTTAATCCAAGTCAAAGACGGTTGATCACGGTTACTTAGGTAGGTTTGGAATTCAGCATTTGCTACTTAACAATAAAGTGGATATACTCCAACTAAAACATAGTTAGTTGGATTTTAGGGTGGAATTATGCAACAAAAAAACACCGATGACATGGGATCAGTCGATAGTTATAGCCAAAAACCTTTGTCGTGGATCGCTTGAGAAGTCTATGAATTTGACCAACAGTGCATCTGTTTAATATGGAAGTTAATCTTACATTTCTCGTCATTCTCCTTAATGTTCTCAGTAGCGTTGACAATGGCGTCCAAAGTTCTATTGGTGGATAGCTGCAGGTCATTCAACCGCGGTAGATCCTTCCACATGCCCTCAGCGTCCGAAAGGAGCCGCTGGACTTTAGTGATTTCTTTGCCTTGACGCTCCATTTCTGAAAACGAATGCGAATAAACTATGTTTACTAAGAGTGTTTAACCTTAGTGAAGGAACATGGAGCATGGATAGACCATAATCATGGAATGGAATCATGTGCGATCTGTAAAGCCTCCATGATCTCCATGATCTGTTAAACACGATGTAAACATCGCAGATCATGGTATTCTCGCTGTTAACATTCATTCCGGCGCTCGACGAAGCAACAAGTCTGCAGAGAAGCTCGGTACTAGGGATACTGTTTGCGGTGTTGGTGTTGCTTCGGTCCAGTGCAGAGTGAGTCAATTGTTCCTTAGGATGCCTCGTGGAGAGGTGTAACAAGTGTCGAATTTCATTTCGGTCTAACTCATGGGAATAGATTGGCGGGATAATACTGGATATTGGTCTACCTATTCAATATTTGAAATTGATTTCCGGAAAGTCACGCTCAAGTCAAGTTCCTGAATCTATTGCGGTTTTAATTATGTCTCACTCGCACATTACTAATAGTCTAAATATGAGGGATAAAAGATCCTATAAGATTTCCTTTTGAGGTTGGTACGGAACTATCAAAAGCACTGTTTTCTTTGTTAACACGCTATGCAACCGAGACGTTCTCACCTTCTGTCATTTTGCCATGCCACGCCTCGTCTGCTAAGGCAACTTCACTAAGCACGAAGTCAGGCGCGACGCGCGTTCCGTTGTACTCGTTCAGCTTTGACTCGTACTTGGTAAGGAGCTTTTCTGCTTCGGAGAGATGCTTCACGAACGGCGCGTCGGTGTCGTCTTCTACGGGTGCGATGCTCTGGCACATAGCACGGAGGGCTTCCTGGAGTTTCATCGAAATCACACTAATATTATAAATGAGTTTCGTAATAAGGGGATGGTCCTATAGATGTAGATGGACACAAAGTGAGCAAAGCATGCATGTTGTGAGTAATCATTTCAGGAAATTACGTCGAAATAAGACGTCATAACAGCTGAACCGCGATTTCTATAATGTTTTATATATGATAGGTTATAACTTGGAATAGATCATGATACCTAACCTACTCATACAGGCTTATTTTGCCTGTATGTTTGTAGAATGGTATTCTATGATACTATGTATTTTTTATCTCGAATTACGACTTAATGGGAATGAAATGGGATGAAAAAGTTTGTACGCCAACGAAAAATTCCACTGGTGTGCTTTAAGAACCATATTTATCTGAATCTCCACCTATTCTCGATAAATGTAGGTTGGTTGTTGATGATACGTAATAAGTAACAACCAACCTATAGAAAAAAGGTATAGGTCTTACCTAAAGACTAACACAGAAAGTTGTAGAGAAATGTAGTTGTAGAGTCTTGAGATGACTTTATTACACAATCAACGCATCGATGGTTATGCTGTCTTACGAAGTACCTATTAGGCAAAACAAGCAACACAATCAAATGAAATTACCTATCCAAAAGATAACTTTCTTCTTCACTCACCTTATTAAAGTTATTTTTTAGATTCTCTATCTCCCTCATAACACCATCTATCTTAGCATCTGTGGAATCCAGTCTCCTCTCAATGGTGTCTTCATTCGTGGTCAGATTGTTGTCTATCTCAGCCGGTTTAGTGAGCTTCATGTTCTGAACTGTGGTCGTCAAGCCCTTTAGAGATTTCTGGATGTTGTCTAGAGCTTCGTTGGTCTTCTTTTGGGTGCTCTTCTCTTCTGACGATTTCTGTTTGAAATAAAATTGCTAATGCGGTTATTATTTGGTAAAACTACATTGCAAGACGCTGCAACTGCTGGTTAGGATTCCTTAAACTCCAAGACTTGTTTCAGAGTCCCAGATGAAAAAATTGTGCATTCAATTTTTTAATGGATTTAATACTTTCAAAGCGATGACCCAGAGCTAAAGGAAACTGGAACCTGGCCTTTGAAAGTAGGGGAAAAACATACAAGAGTTTATAAAATATGAAATCGGTACCTAAATGAAGTAGGTATGTACTTGGAAAACGCAGTAAGTTATGTCGGTACTTATCGGGACACGAGCCACAACGGACAGCAAAACTGACGAACATGAAGAAATGGTAGTACCTACCTAGTTCTGTTATTTTTTAGCTGTTTACTAAAATGTTTGCTAAAATGTAAACAGCATAGCTTAGTTATCAGTGTACAGAGTCGTGTGTATAAAACAATGAACTACCTGCATCAGGACAGTTTCGACGTTCGACAGCCGGTCGTCCATCCTTGAGATGGTACCCTTCATCGGTTCCAAGGCTCGATGCTTCTTCTCCAACCCAAAGAGCATCTTCTTGACCTGCTCACCGAGTGCCTTCTCGCGGAACTCGTGCCGCTCGAGCTTGTCCTCCGTGAGACGCAAGAGATGGACCACGGAGATCAGGGCGTCGCGGATGTCTTCGTTTCTGTTTGTAGTTTACAGCTAGTTAGGAGTTCTTTCGATAAAGGCACCGACACTGTTTCGATTCTAGGCACATATTTTTTCGAACAGCAAAAGGCATTGGTGCACGTTCGGATTCGAACCTACATTAGAAACGGACGGTGGAGCAGTAGACCAATGCTCATTCTACATCATGATGTCCTGTAAGATGGCATTCATAACATTGATGCATATATCGACTTTATTATGATCAAAAATCCAAAACGTGTTAGATTTGTCGATTGGCAAATTTAAAAACGTAGATAATTAAACAGAAACTGTCTATTAAAGCATATTTTAAAATATCTGATTATTTGGATGACAAAAAAGCTTGGGATGAATCTGCTCCAACTCGACTCGGCATCCGTAACAAAATTGTCAAAGATCATACAAAAAAGTGTTAAGACCAGACGAGTTTCTTGCCGGATTCTTCTTAAACTGGGGTTAGGAGGAACCGGCACCTAGGTTCACTAGCATGTAAGAAGACGATTCAAAGTGGTCCTTGTGATTTTATTGAATAAAGAAAGTTTTGTATTTGTACAAAATACTTTACCGAACATAGTAGGTAATATAGAATAACGCTTTATCGTAGGTATCCTTACTCTAAGATCGATTCATATTGCTCGTGCGTGCCACTCCATTCCGGGTTTTTTAAGCTGAATCTTTCTTTACTTTCAGTAAAACTAGGTTGGCGAGTAGATTATTTTGTAGTCATTGCCAGTGTTCTGATTAAAAAAAAAAGCGGCCAAGTGCGAGTCGGACTCGCGTACCTACCGAGGGTTCCGTAAAAACCTGTAGGTATATAAGTAAAAGTTTACTCATCACGACAATTGAGTCATAGTTATGGTATTTTTATTGCAAAATGAAATCCATCTAAAAATTTACTTTAAAAATTGCTTCGTACCAAATTTCAAGATTCTGAGTTCACGGGAAGTACCCTGTAGGTTTTGATTCCCTTTGAAATTTCCCTCCCGGAAATTTGCGGCATAAACGGCTGTATCTTTAGATTGCGTTGGCTTAGAAGTTTGATTTTTTTCACAGCTTTAAGAGACAGTAGACCTGAGTATTCGATATAAATTTCAGCTTGATACCTCCACGTGATCCTGAGAAAAAGGGTCTTGACAGACAGACGGACGGACGGACAGACGGACGGTCGGACAACAAAGTGATAAGGATTCCGTTTTTTCCTTTCGAGGTACGGAACCCTAAATACTACTTAAATAAAAACCCGTGGGTGTCTAGGCGGTCGTGTTATCCATAATCGTATCAACATTATGGGGGTACCGTTATAAAATTATCATAAAAAAATAATTTCTACCCAGAAAAGCTCACAGCCTAAGTCGATGTCAATTTTGTTGATAATAAATAACCCTGGCGTATGCGTTGATTCCTTACCTTGATATTTAATTAACAAAAAATATAGGAGTAGGTACCTAAATAGTCATTCCACTAAGTATTTTCTTTTAATGTTAAAAACGCAAAGAATCTATAGTTACTTGATAAGTAGGTATACCATAGCATAATTATAATAAATGTAAGATGACTATGCAAATAAATGGACCCATTCTGAAATTAAATTAATACAGAGTCGGCCAAATTACCTCGTAATGCAACAAGAAGTGGCACGAATTTATTATTAGGCGCAATTTCCAACTACTTTAGAGTTAGATTAGAACTCAATAGTGCAGCTAGCGACGCGTTCGGCAGTGTAGCTAAATGCGTATGCAAGTGCTTTACTTGGTACGAGCAGTAGGAGCTGAATCCATTCATTGACTTACCCAATATAACGGAAGTCGTATACTTCTATGCGTTCGGTAGCCACAAAGTAGTGTAAATATGTATGTTACTTTGTCTGAACCTGTGACACAATCTGCAATTTTTGACAGTTAAATAGATACGAGTATCTACATGAAGTATGTTATGCTAGTCCAAGATTAATTGTCTACAGAATTACCAGTAACTCACACTTAGGTACTCATGCGTAGAAAGACAAGAAGGAGCAAGATATTTATCAAATCTACCTATAGTTGTTACCGAACTAACACAGACGATCAATGAATCTAAATTGATTAAAGTAAGTCAAAGGTCCTATCAGGTCAATCAAAAGTTACTGCGGGGTGTTTTAGTTTTTAAGAAACAAGTCGCAGAAAGTTCCACTACCTAATACATCTCGTCTAAAAAGTGACATATAACTCAAGCTAGACAATTTTAAGAGACAGGCAAATTATTTTTTTTATTTAAACGCATCACAGTGTAACGTCTTGTTTTTGATAAACATAGTTAGGGTTTCCGCGATACAGGCTCGACCTAGTGCGGAACCCACTGTTAAAACTGTTATTAGATTGTAATTTTGGGGAAATAAAACATTTATTATTACTTATAATAGGGGAGAACATTCAGAAAAACATTACACTATTACTAAATAATGATATAAAAAAAAGATATGTAGGTATTTTAAACTAAACAGTTTATGAGAAGCCTGCAGTTGATTCCTAACTGCGAGCTTAAATTAAGAAAGAGAGAGTTCAAAAATATCAATGTTTGAAAAAAAATTGATATTAGATGTGTCACAGATCGATTAAGAAAAGCATTTATTGGTTCGGGTAGTGTGAGGCTGGAAAAGGTGATGTATTCTAGAGCTGAAACGAGGGCATCTAAATCTCAATTTATCTATGTAGCAGATATGGAGAGTCAACGTGACCTTTAATAATTTTGTATGAATATATCGTTCTGTTTTCCTGTCAAGCAAAGATAGCATAACCTGAGAATAAATAATAACAGACAAGCAAGGTACGATTTATTGAAATCTGTGAAAGTAACTAATACCTGCAGCTGTTGGTTTGATTCGCCATAAAACCCAGGAAAAACAAACTCGTAAAACATTGAAAGCCAGGATCTTTTAACAGGATCGTTAAAAGATCAATGCACCTGCTCAAAGGTGCATGGCACGGTCAGTCTTTTTCCGTGTTAGATCCATCAGCCTAAAAACAGATGTGTGGTTTGGTCATATAAATTAAAATATGGCTCTATGAGTATTTTATCTGTGATGCATTTCAGAAGTGGTTTTTAAGTGATTGAAGATTTACGAGCAATGGTTGAAGTCGTGGTATCTATTTATTGAACATGGTTAAAATGAAGGTCGATAATATTTGTTTCTAAATTTATCTAATACCTTTAAACGAGCAATTCTTGTATATATGTAGGTATACACGTATATAATCTGAATCTCGGAAACGGCTCCAACGATTTTCATGAAATTTAGTATGCAGGGGGTTTCGGGGGCGATACATCGATCTAGCTAGATTTTAGAAAACGTCGTTTTATCCGTGTTTTATATCAAGCAAAGCTCGGTCATCCAGGTACTCATAGGAAAATGAACAGAAATCGTGTTCAATGAAAACTGTCACGATTGATGACGAAATGATCAGCGTGGCACATCAATCTTAATGAACAAACGTCAAACATCAAACACCAAGCGAACGTTTTGTAGAAAGAAACTTGAGAGAGTTGATGTATCATCCCAGAGCTTAATTTACAGCGCGACATAAATAAAAATAACTTTTATCGCCTATCGTAGAATTTCGAAATCTTTCGCTTTTCATTACTACAAGTTTTATTAAACTTATTTATTTAAGTATGGGAAGTTAGAGTATCTATTGCGTAAAACTGGTGGACCATAACAAAAAGTTGCCGAATGTGTTGGAACAAATGTGCAAAATTCAAAATAATATAAAGTTGAAAGTCTGTCTGTATATTCGATATGCAGACAGGCAAACACGGCTAAACGGCTGAACGGATCTTGTTGTTTGTGGTAAGGAGTTAGATTGTATCTTAAGAACGGACATAGGCTACTTTTAATGTATGTTCCACGCGTGCTAAGTCGCTTGCATTACCAAGTAGGTACATACTCGTAATATGTTTATTCAGAGCTTAGGTGTTTTGTTTACCATATTTTCTAACTAGAACTTAGGCGTATTTTTTATAATCACATATTAGCAAATGTGATGTTTAAATCTGTTGCCATTTTTATTCATTGCCGTTAGATAGATATGGACCGACCATACTTAAAAACCACGTTAGCTAATTAGTATGTAATTATAAGATAGAGGATAAGTTATATGGCCGTGTATACTAGGTACAGAGACGGCCATGGACAAATTATGTATGTTGATACGTTAGTTTACTGAGAATGTTATTCCTGAAACGAATTGTTTTGTTTTATTCTTACATGAAACATTTGGTTAAATAAAACAAACTTACGTGTAATTCCGGCATTGTGTGTGCGGAGTCCAGAGCAGCAGAGCAAATGCAATACAGCACAGCCTCTATTAAAAATAAAGACATTCTTAGTTAAGTAAAATAAATAGTTTTCATTTGGAACCACAATATAAGCTTAAATTAATTAATAACAATTTCTAAGAAATTGCTGTCTCCATATTTTGTTTTAAGCTTGCTTCGGAAGTATGTTTTCCGGCTACACTAGGTCTTTCAGATGGTCTATTATTGGTCAGAGAGCACAGGTGGTTCAGTGGTAGTGAAGGCCTTTAGATGTCGGATGTCGAATGTCGGATTTTTTTGTTCGAAAAATGTATATCCGCTCAAACGGCAAACAAAAACATCGTAAGGAAACCGGCATGTCGTAAAGCCCAAAAATTTCTAAGACTTGTGCCAGGTGCACTTTATCCTTTCACCACACTGGTTCGAAATAAAAAGTGATACGATAAGAAGAAAAAGAAAATTGTCGATGAATAGGCACATTTGTATTCACGGGCTTATTTTAATTATTCTAAGACGAAACTGAAGTTACAATACGACAAAGTGATGTCTTGTCTTGTCTTGTTTGCTTTCGTTGTTGCTACACAGAATAGGTTTAAAATAACCTATGTATGATGAAACAGAAGTAAGAACGTACCAAACCTAAGTTTAAATGTAAAATACGACAGAGAGAGTCGTGACTTGTAAGGTAGGGCTAGGCATACGAAACGTCGTCGTACTGTTTGCAGTATGACATAAAATTTACTAATTTCTAAGCTAAACTTACAGATTTAGTTATTATACTTCGTATATGTTATAGGTCTATTATTATATTGACCCTCCTTACTAGATAAATTACACTTATTAGACATAAACACCGTCCGTGTGACCTCACTCACTGAGATGAATGATTAGCAAATCGATTCAAGTTGAACTATATTATCTAATCAAACAAAGTCAAAATAAATATTGATGATTCCGAAATGGAATACCTACACCACAATATTTGTTGAAATGGTTCAACTAACCATTAACCCAATAAAATCATATTGTGTCAAGTCCCTAAAAATTCTGAATCGATAGACAAGATGGGGGCATTCAAGACACGATTAGAAACAGCTGTTATGTTCCACTTTATCAAGAGCTGGCCCGACCTTTTGTTTCTTCGAACCAAAGGGTCACGTTTGCCCGGTCACATTCACGTTTTCAATCATAATAATTAAGGTTGCGGGATGTAGCAATAGACCAATAAAATAACAATTTTTCATGCGCAGACGCACCTTAAAGGAACGCATTCCGTCTGCAATTAAATAGTGAAAGTTATCTGAACTTCGCCTCCAAAGGGATTTTATTGGCCGCTGATGAAGTGTTACAAAATTTGAATATGCAATTGAGTAGGTACTTGTAACTTAAATATTTATTAGGTGTGGGTTTCATTCTTGTTGGGTAAAAGAACAGATAAAGGTAAAACAGATATTACGTATCGAAAGGGACAGTTTATTTTGCTAGTGTAGATATGTAAAGACCTAGAAAGGAAACACTAAGTAAACCTAGTATTGGTGCGGCTTGGTCCATGAGCTAGATGAACAAATAAGCGAAAATAACATACTTAATACAAGGAAAATTACCTCATTTCATCTGGTTTTTATGAAAATATCTAGAGATAAAATCACTGAATAGAGTTTTAATTTCGACGGTGAAATTAACAAATCTAATTTTAGCAATGACTGATTGTAAGCAAAGCGAAAGGACTAAGCAGGCTGGGCAGACCTTGGCCGGGATCCAGGCTAGTCATGCAGGCAGACAAGCTTAATGGCATGGGATATTCATTAGGACATAAGCTACCACAGACGAATTATCGCAGTTACCTAGGCTCGGTGATTGTTCTACACATATTTAGCAGCAGTTACTGTAACCATCTATTATGTTGGGCTCTTGTAGAAAAGAAAATAAAGACGTTAAAATACTTAATCTATAAACAGTCGTTATATATGAATCACGAGTCAGAGTAAATATTTCTACTGGAGTTCTTGAAAGGGCAATAGGTTATCAATCCGAACACTCAGCTGTATAATAGGCATTGATAATAGTATAAACAAAAATTGTGGTTTTTCCTAAGATAAGTAGTTTTCCTAGCTAAGATATACTTGATACAATATAATCTGGAAAAATACTATGTGAACAAAAAAAAACCAACATGCTCCAATTTCAGGTTATTCGCGCTGACGCTATGAATGATGACTCTAGGAATCTAGATTGTAGTGGAGTAAAAAATAATAACGATCGAACTGCGGGCCTAGCACGGCACGAGGAGAAATAGTCTTTCCACCTTTTTATCCACCTGTCAGTGGAAATACACCACCACCTGTCCACCACATGTGGATAAAAACGGGGGAAAGACTACTTCTCCTCGTGCCGTGCTAGGCCCGCTGGATAATACTTACAACAATGCAACGACATAGGTAACATTTGTGTGATGAACACAGATGATTGTTCTGTGTCTGGGTGTTATAAAGTATCATAAGTATGTATTTAAAAATATATAAGTATTCTATCAGTCACCATAATAGAAGCTATGCTTAGTTTGGGGCTAAATAGTGTTGTGTTCATTGTCGACCAATATTAATTATTTATACAAAGGACTAATAAAGTAAAAATTGTACACATCAGCCATTCAGTGCACCTAGGTTTTGATTATGTTATAGTGAAAGAAATAAGTAGGTAGGATGGTCGTGCCTGTTGACCAGACACCGGTTGTTGACCACTTGCGGCATTGAGTGTAAATATTAAGAATTCCCGACCTTATGCGTTTTCTTTACGTTTGCTACATTGTTAAATCATCTAAAACAGATCAATTAATCACCTTGCCGTTGAAATGAGACAAACAGTGTAGCCTAAAATTTCGATTTACTTTCGCTTGTCACTGGACTTCTCATTCGGACGCCATTATAGTAATGAAAAATGAAAATGAAAAAATATTTATTAATAGCATAACAACAAATTTAAAATTTACAGGTTTAGCTTTGACGATAAATAACATTTGCTTAATGCTAAGGTAGATGCTTATAAACTATCCAGCGGTCTTCACACTAGGCAAGCCTGTATCGTGAAGACCTGTAAGCAGCAGGTTAAACTATATCAATATAGAGATCACGGTCATGCGATGTACATACATATGTTATACAAAGCTATATTTTATTTTAGAAAAGGTGCGCCAAAAAGAATATAAGAAAGTAAAAACATTGTTACATAAATTAAATATCAAAAATGTGATGATGTATAAACAAAATTGCATAAATATAATATATATTTAATAATAAAATTAATATATACAATCATTTCTAAGATTTCATAGATATAATAAATAATAGTGTAGGAAACACATAAGGGTACATGTTTGTTGGTAGGGTATAGGTATTATAATTGGCTCAAATTATTGTTTTTAACATATCTTCAGTAGTATCATAAGAAAGAGATGATAACCACTTATTTATTACACGTTTGCAATCATAGACACGTTTATTTTTTATGTCGCAATGTTTTAAAACAATGTTATACACATGCGCTCGTATATATTGGCCAAAACGCTGTGCAAAGGAAGTTTTGCAGAGAGGAGTAGTTATTTTATAGTTTCTTTTTTTAATTAGTGCTTCGTAATCTGCAGATGTCAGTAAGGATTTGTGGACAGAAATTGAGATTTTGGAGATAAAAAGCTGTCGTACATTTAGAACGTTACTGTCCTTATATAATTCGATTGTGGGGTATCTGTATGGCTTTTTGTACATCACTTTCAAAACGGCACGTTGAGCTCTTTCTAACTGAAGCAAATGCGTTTTAGCGGCACTACCCCAGCAAGTGACACAGTAAAGTAGAAGTGATTGGCACAGGGCAAAATATATAGATTTAATTAATTGCCCACATGCAACATCTCTCAGATTTCGCATAATATGAGTAATTTTTCGTACCCTTGACGCAAGAGCTTCCAAATGAGGCTTGAACGTTAGATTTTCGTCAATTAGTACTCCCAAGTATTTCACAACTTTGGTTCTAGGCAGAGTGCTACAGCCACAGTATGAAGTGAGACCGGAGCAGGTTACACCGTGAATTTTAATTTCTGTTGTCATTGGAGGTGCAGAAGCTGATGTCTTATGAAAACATACATAAACTGTCTTTTTTGTATTTAGAGTGAGAAGGTTTTGTTGAAGCCATTTATTAATCTTCGCCATACCTACTTCTGCCGCATATGAAACTTTTTGCCAAGAAGATTCATGAAAGACTACTGCAGTGTCATCTGCGTAACAAACGATTTCGGCATTAGCTATTGGGAGCTCATGAATGTCGTTTAAGTACATATTGAAGAGAGTAGGGCCTAGAATACTCCCTTGTGGTACCCCGTAATGGATTGTTTTAGGCTCACTGATGGTATCGGCAATCTTTACACACTGTCTCCGTTCCGTTAGATAACTTTCAAACCAGGCTAAGGCAATACCTCTAATACCTAGACTGTCTAGCTTTTTCAACAGTATGGAAACGGAGACAGTGTCAAAGGCTTTTGCCAAATCTAAGAAAACGCCCAAGGAAAAATGACCCACATCTAAACGAGCTGATACTGCCGTTGTTAACAGAGACACTGCATCTTCCGTGCACCTACCCTTTCGAAACCCGTACTGTCTATTTGAGATGAGATTGTAGGACTCGAGAAACACAGTAAGACGCTGATTGACCGTCTTTTCTAATAACTTAGAGAAAGCTCCAAGAAGAGAGATTGGCCTATAGTTGTCTATAGAGTCCTTAGAACCACCCTTATGAACTGGACAAACTGAGGCAATTTTCCATTGATGAGGGAAGCATCCACTAGCCAAACTCAGATTAAATATGAATGCCAATGGCTCAGCAATGGCGTCCTTAATGTGTTTTAACAGACAGTTACCTAAGCCGTCAGCACCTGGAGACTTGGCGTTATTTAAACCTTCAATTAGTTTCTTCACCTCCGAAGTATCGGTGGGGTGTAGAAAGAAAGAATTGGCTGAAGAATGCCCAAGTCTGACGGTCTTCGCGAGGTCGCTCTCGTTCATGTCATTGCTCGACAAAATTGTACCAGCCAACTTCTGCCCAACTGTAGTAAAGTGGCTATTGCATGCATTAACGGAGTGAAGCGCGTCAAGAGATCCTGGGAGTGAAAGAAGTTCAATTGGCTCTTTTTTTTCTTTTGTGAGATTGCATATGTTTTTAACTGATTGCCATAAGTTTTTAGGGTTATTTAAGTTAATTTTCAAGTCATTTGCTTCATAATCTGATTTGAGCCTACGCAGTAAAGTGACAAAAAAATTTTGATAACGACAATATGTTATTCTTAGAACTTCATTTTGCGGGTGTCTTCTTGCCTGTAGGTGAAGTCGGTCACGATGGCGCATGCAGCGCATAAGCCCTGGAATTATCCAGGGCTTCAGGGTGTGCTTAGATCGGCTTACCCTCACTTTGGTCGTATGCTTATTGACAATATCTGTCAGTTGTTTGGTAAATTCTTCCGTGGCAGTGTCAACATCGCTACAAGCGTAAACAGTGTTCCAGTTTATAAGAAGGAGATCACTCATAATAGCCTCATAGTTTCTGAGTAGTTTTACTCGACTAGAACGTTTACACTTAGGCTTCTCCACATTAATTCCTGACAGTACCAGATAGTGGTCAGTTATATCTGATTGACATACAATACCTAAAGTTGAGCTAATATTTACATTACCTACGTAAATGTGATCAAGACATGCTGATGCCCTGGTTGGTTGCGTAATAGCAGGCATTAGTCCATTCTCTGCCATGAAACATTGATATTCCATGCTGGACGAGTTATCCATAATGTTAACATTAATGTCTCCTGCAATTACAAAGGGTAGACTACGTGGAGCATAGTAAGAATAAAAAGATTCCAATGATGACAAAAATACATCAGTACTTCTAACTGACGGCGAACGATAGATCGCAAGGACAGAGATCATGCCAGGGATGTGCACAAATAGGCAATCAACATCAGCTATGCTTGGTTCGGACACCAAAGCGCTCCATATATTCCTTACAAAGACCACAACACCGCTGTTTTGGTTTTTATGTTGAGTTGAATGGTAATGACTATAGCCTGAGATGGACGGAATGGTGGAACCACTGTGTAACCAACATTCGGATAGAATAATTACGTCAATCGGTAGATTAAGACGTGCAAAAGATACAAGGAAGGTATTAAAGTTTTTGGATATGCTTCTAATGTTAAGGGCAAGGATCCTAAAATTATGTTCTGGTGTTAAGAATGTTCTACACATCTCGATCTCACTCAACGTTTGACAATGAATTTTTAAAGACTCTAGGTCATTACTGATGTCATTGGGAAACAACATTTTTAATAACTATTATCCTAACCAAAGCTAACCGTTCACGGAGGCGTATGTTATGTTTTAAGCTAACTTTCATACTTACGACATTCAATTTTGGTATTAGGTGAGCCACGGTTTCAGAATTTACTGATCGATACTGAGATCAGTAAATTCAGTAAATAATGCACGTGATTCGTCAGGTGAGACTATTTTATTTCTTATTAGATTGTTTATTAATGAACTCCATTCTAATTATGGATTTTTCTAACGAAGTTAAGTTTATTTTTATGATTTTTAAGTAATTTTCAGTGTAACCACTATATTTCTCTAGTTTTTTGAACTGGTTAACTACAGGGACATGATTTGTCTCGATGTTCCTATGAATGACCAATTGGTCAACGACTGGGGCCCGTGGTTATTATATTTTTCTTGTTTTTTTTTTGTTATTTCACAGCTTTGGTATGTTTAGTGACGCAACTCGAGTATTTAAGGTTTGAATCGCGTTGTTTCCATTCGTTGACCAGTGGTTTGACATTGGGATTACGTAAGAAATGTAAAATGTTCCTGTGATTGACCAGCTTTTTTTAAAATACGTTTTTTGTACGTTTTAGATTAAATATGCCACAAAGAAAAAAGAACAGCAAATCTCGCACCTAACTTATATAACAAAATGTTATAGTGAAAATTTGTCCTTATTTGGTTTGAGACTGGTACATCCACCCTACTAACCATTTTGAGTAGTAAATACTGATTAATATTTGTACATGTAGTTTTACTGTCAAATGTATTAATGTATTGATTGGATTTACCTACTTCGTAATAAATAGATTTTTATTATTATAGATACCCATTTATTTCATTTCTTTGTTTAATCCCACACAAGACTATTATTGTTTGTCAACGTAACCTCTTTTTTTTAACAAGCAAATGACAAATGCCTACTATTGCCTCTTGCAGGATATTATATAAGAGGAAGAGCGATCCCCTAACCAGTCTGCTTTAAAAAATAGGAACTTATATCGGCACTAATATAGCCGACCTAACTGTATCCGATCTTAGCTAAGTCATTAGCGGAATGCGAGGCGGAAAGGTGAATTTAGTTCAATGATCGATGTCGTAGGCGCCGGCAGCATCGACACAGAAAACAGATCGCTGATGCATTCATAGAAGTGTAGCTGCTTTGTACCGGTGATACCATTGGTACCGGTAACCTGGGGCCAAAACGATCCTACTCGACAAAACTAAAAACGATATATCGGGTTAATATTCGTGCAAAACCTCATATTTAATTACTTCTTTTCGACTCGTTTTGAACGGTGGAATAATCGACATTACTTTTGACCATGGATATCGATACTATATTTAGAATTTGACAACGAAACAACTGTCAGTTCGACAACCGAACGTTTCAACGACGTTATTATCCGATATATCGAAATCGGTTTGCGAGTAGACGCCCGGTTTCATGCGGCCTTTGTGCGAAACGCGTTGAGAAGGTGCGAAAAACATGCGTTTAAGTGCACCGTGGGGCAATAAACTCTCGATGCTTTGTAGTAAGTTATGTGACGACAAGCGACCTATATTTTAGACACGCTGTAATTTCGGATTTGAGAATTATCAACCATAATGTTAATGTAATATACGGGTAAGTAAGTGGGGTAGAGACGTTTCCATCTTAAAAGCTTTTACGTATTATCAATGCTTCTTACCTATCTAGTAGACCTTGTAGCTGAACGGGTAATTAAAGATTACTACTTTAGTACGTGTTTTGATTAAGTGTTCGTTTTGTCTATAAAAATAACACAAGCTATATCTACACTTATTTTTTTGTGTATAAATAAATACACAAGGACTAGGTTTAGTAATTATTAATTATATTTTAGATGCGTCCGTTGGCGTGTGACAAACAAACAGAGGATTTAGATCTTTATTTTATTTGTCTCTTTGTTTGAAAATGCTAATTACGTAAGCTGTCTACTCAAAACTTTAAAATACTTAGTTATCCAACAGTTGGTAATAATATATTAACTAAGCACTCCCAGATAAATTTTACGATAAGAACGTCACAGCTAACCCGCTGATCTTATATTTAGTTACCGATATCCTATTTCATTAGCTCATTATATCAAAAACAGCTAATAAATCAAAAATAAACAATTAAGAAATAAAAAGCTCACCACATTTAAAAGCGCCATGGCGCGACTCCCGTTTCTGTCTAAATTAAACTAGGAAGAACTCTTTTATTTTGTAGCTCCGATCGGTGCGTGGACTCTGTATAGATGCGAGATAATTACGTACGTGTTGGTATGTGCGTTCGCGCGCACGGCCGGTCGCGAACTGACGGTGAACCAGCAATCATCGCTACGATGAACTCGGGAGAGTAGCGCAGGCGCAGGCGCCGGCGTTCGGGTGAACGGATGTGCTTGTGTCTAAACCCTGGACCTTTTTGATCTGGCTGGACTTACTGGCGAACGGTTACTGTAACTGTTACATTTTAGCTACGTATAAAATATATTAAAGGGCCTATTTAAGAATAGACAGATAACCCCGTGATAAACTATTGATAATTCGACCTTAAGTATACATAATAACAACTAAAAGCCACACTTTTCTTTCTTCTTATCGTGTCACTAGTTATTTCAAACCAGTGTGTTGAAAGAATTAAAGTGCGCCTTAGATTCTACGACACGCCGGTTTCCTCACGATGTGTTTTTTCAACGTTTGAGAGGATCCATTATAAGTCTAGTCTTTCTTTGACAAACCTATACTAAAAAGTGACAGCTATAACTGTAAAAAACTGTAAGTAACTACTTATAACAAAAAATTAAACCATTTTTATCACGCATTTGAGTAAATTTAATTGATAACCTGCTGTATCATATGCCATTTTAAAATGTTTGATAATAATGGTATATTCTTGTTATCAATTATGACATTTAATAAAGGTGACAACAGTTTTAAACGTAATTTTAGCTAATTAAACGAGGTTTAATATAATGCTCTTTGTAACAGAAATATCACTCTCACGAACGCAACTTGAGCGGCTCGTATCAGCCTTGCGACGCGAACTTTTTGTATGCGATCACTGACTGACTGCTCGCAACGCAAGTACCCAGCTCTACGATGCAAATGCCCGGAATCTGAATCAGATTAGATTCCTGTCCTACTAAGGAAGATTACCAGTTCCGAAGCTCCACAATTTTGTATTCATTACAGGTTTTGTCCTAATAAGATCATACTAGTTTTTTGAATCATTGTCGATGCGTTAGTCACATTTAAACGGTTGGTTTTTATTCTTCTTATAGGCAATGCCAGACTGTCTTGGTAAGAACAGTTTTACTTAATTGTTCTTTATTTTCAATAGTGGTCTTCTAATTCAGAAACAATGAAAATAGAAGTGAATTAAGTATATAAGAGTGGCATAAGAAACAAAGGCTTCAATTCTGTTGGCACCAACCTTAACTAATTTTAGCTAAAATTAGGTTTAGAACTGATAAATGAAACTTTGGTATTCTGCTGTTACTAACTTATCCTAATTTAATTTTATCTAATTAAATTAAGCGTTCCTAATTTAGTTAGATGGTACCAACCGAATAGGTTTTACAAATGCTATGACTAACAAAATTATATTTTAGACAATTCTTAATTTTAGAAATGAACCAACCGAATTGCCACCAATGTCACATCAAGAGCAGTTTCAAATCATGCAAAGAGATGAACTATATTTTCGATCCGTTTTTACAAGCAATATTAGTGTGGAAAATATACATTTAGCCTGTATTAGCATTGCCATTTAACGTGACAATGCCGCTAGTGTCTTGGGGACGCTGCCCTCTGACAGTGATCTGGATTAGATGAACCAAAAAACACTATACTCGAGTTTAGCTATCTGTAGATCTTTTTCAACGGTCTTTAGATAGGCCGTAGGCAATCTTTAAAAGGCCAACAGTTTCACATGTATTTTATATTGTTGTATTCTGAAGGTTTTCTGTAAATAAATTGTATAAATAACCGTAAGGTAGGTACTTACTTAGTTTCAAGCAGCTGTATCCGGATGTTATGTTTCGAGTTAATCCTTTCTCGAAATACCTACCTCGTAACGAAGGACTATTTTCGGTCACTATCGGTCAATCAACGCAAGCGCAAACGAATGTTTAAAGTGTCAGTTAAATAATAAAGAGCTTTAAAAGTAGCTATCAAAAATCGATCAAGTTTGTGTCAAACCATCTGCAGTCTATACTGCGAAACGCTATGGTTCCGTAGTCTGTTATACACATGAATGCAATTTGTTATTTGATACTTAGGTACCTTGGTTTTTTCAACGTAAAAATTAGCCGACGGACATAATACTTCTTTTAAAACTATCATGGTTTTGAACATAATTTTCAAATTGTGACTCAAGTTGAACGTGATCATGGCGCGTGCAACTGTGCCGAAATATCGGAAACAAAAACTCACATAAGTATCATGGTAAATATCTTATTTTAAATGAAAATTGGGCATAAAACTATTTTTTTAATACTTACCTTAGTTAGACTTGACTGGGCCAGTACATTGCTCCTTTTGATTTCGGTTATGTCAACAGCGCTTTTGTTCGGGCCGCGTTATCTCAAGATTAACATGCATTAACAACACTTTTCGACATTCTTCTCCTTTTTCACAGAAACTTTAATCTATAGAGCTGTTAAATACTGAAACTTATCAGTGTTCATACAATACGTGTGACTCTTTGACTCTTCATCAAAACAATATAGTTGCTGCAAATAATGTGATGGAGAAGGGTGTGTACTCGAAAACCAATCCGAAACATCGAATTAAATCGAATTATCGTTGTTTCCTTTTTCAAATTCAGAGTATTGTGTCGTCTATTGCAACATCGATTGTCAAAAGTAATGACGGTCATTTCATCGTTACAAACGAGTCGAAACAAAGAGTAGCTTTTTTTGCCCGATTTTCGTTACGATACATCGTTCATCGTTTAGCAGAGTAATCCCCCAGCTACCTATGTACTAGGGAGCTGGGAGATTAATCTGCACCTAGGTAGATGGTCTATACCATGCGAGATAAAGGTTAATACAATAGAAAAAAGTTGAGTGATTCCCATAACCATTTATTGTACTTTCTTGACGGTTCTGTGCACAATGCGTTTGTGTCTGCTGACACACCCAGCTGTTCTAAAGGTCTTGCCACACTCAGAACAAGTAAACGGCCTTTCATCTGTGTGCGTCATGTTATGCACTCTTAAAATATCCAAAGTGTTGAATCGTTTCCCGCACGTTGCACACTCGAATTTCCTTTCATTAGCGTGGTAAACAAAATGTTTTCTATACTGAGCTAGAATGTGGAACGTTTTGCCACACACCTCGCAAGTTTTCCTAGGAGTAGGATCGTGAACTGCTTTGTGTATTATCAAACCGCTTTTGAACTTGAACTTTTTATCGCAAACATCGCAGGAATACTTTTTTTCTATATTATGCGTGTCTAAATGGCTAATTAGGTTCTTCGTATTCTTCCCGCAAATTTCGCAAATCTTCCAGTAGTCGTATCTCGATTTGCGCATTTTCTTTTTCCGTGTGATATTTTTTTCTTTTTTTACCGTAGATTCTATTTCATCTTTAGTTATTAGGATTTCTTCTCCCAAGTCTATATCATCATCCATGTTATCTTGAAAAGATTCATTATTCTGTAAGTTCTCTTGGAATTCTAATTTGATTTTTTTGTCTGTAGTGCGTAATTGTTTATCTGCTTTTTGGCATTTTCTTCTAAACTTGTATGCGTTCTCTAGTTCCTGAAGGCAGTTGTAGCATATTTGTGATGGTAGGCTATCCGATCTCTCAACCTTAAATAAATGATGACAATGAACTTATACAATTAAATAAAATAACAGACGGGATCCTCAGGTTTATTACATAAAAGCAGCAGTTGCGAAAGCAACAGCAACAGGACAGTAATATCTGCGAAATTAGTCTCAAGTCGTAATAAACCTCTTATTACGAAAGCCAGCCGCTGCCTATATTTAGTAGCATATAAAAAGCATTGAATAGAAAATACGTTAATAGCAGAGATATTGGTATAAAAAGTGTGCGCAATTTCACGCTATTGTCGCGATATACGAGCCTACCGACGTGTATCTTGCGTGTTATTTTTTTGTTTTACTAACCAAAAGGATGCATTAGATATTATTCCAATTTGAATAAAAACTCCTTACCTCAACGCCTCCGACAAGTTTAAGCTTCGCCGCCAAATCTGTTCCATCCTCGTCTTTGTGTTCAAATATATCCACTTTCGCCTCCATATCCGCGCAGGCGCGACAGAGATTACTTTCAACCTCGTACTTTTCCTTCGGCTCCATCTTCTGCTTCAAATCCAACAGCTTCATATCATCTTCGTAGTCGTCATTACCGTGGCCGTAATGATTGAACTCATGTTTATTGAGGTTCTGGTCGATCTTTGGTTTAGGTTTTTTTGTGTATTGATCCATCGCCTCAAAGTACGGCCATTGCTCGGTTAGAATTCCTTTGTTTTTGAACTTTCTTTTCCACTGTAACGATAATAATTACGTTGAAAACTAAAAAGAAAACCGACTTCATTGAAGGAAATTTGAGCCTATAAATACAACCGAAATAAGATTTTCTTTTTTTTTGAAGTCCGTAAATGTTTTTATTTTACGCTTTTTAGTACTTTATCATTTTTCGAAATTCGTAAACACCACTGCAAAGTAACAGGAAAGCGAAATATCGAAATTTCCTTTGCTTAGATGACATTTTTTAGAGCTATTTTTATTTAAAAACCAAACCAAAAACCTTACTACTAAATAGATTTCGATGAAATTACTATGGGACTAATTAAAAATTATATCGTTTCATATGAAAAATGTATTTTTCAAATTGGTTCATATTTACGGAGTTATAAGGTAAAACACATTACAAATATACAATTGAGTCTCTTCTTTTTTTTTAAGTTAGTTAAAAAAATTATCTTATTCTATTCAAGGTAAAAATTACAACATCTAGATATTTCAAAAGCAGTGTTCAGTATAAATGCAGGTTCAAAATTAAAGCTTGGTTTAAAGCTTACATTAGGGGTAGTCTTGCGGAGACTATATTGTTGATAAGAATGCATGACCTCTGGTAGTCTACCCTCTGACAGTTAACTGACAGATTTGCAGTGTATAAAATACCTTACATTTAGTTTAGTAACATTTAGTTTTTCGTAGTTAAGCTAGGTTAGAACAAGGATCATACAAAAAAGCGCTAGGACCAGGACGAGTTTCTTGTCAATTCTTCTCAGGCTTAGGTTAGAAATTGGCACCTAAATTCACCTAGTATGCAAGACGTTTCAAAGTGATCCTTGTGATTGTATTGAATAAAAAGATATTTGAGTTTGAATTTTAATAATTAAAAAATAAAATACATAAATTTAAATAAGTCAAATGTTGCGTTACTTACCCTAAATGTTCTGCACAAGTATGACCAAACCTCCGGCAAGTCCAACAAACTGTGATCTAACGGGAGCCCAACGCACCTCAACCTTTTTTCAACTTCTCTGTACAAAACAACAATTTCATCAAAGATATAAAATTTAGTAAATACAGTGAACTCAGAGATGAATAAGCAACGCAGATGACGTCACCATCACACCTTAATATTCGCACAATACGTTTTAAAAACTATAAAGAAAACCGACTTCATTTATATAAAAATACGAAATTTTATCTAATTCTATTGATATGAAAAACCAAACTACTGAACTGATTTTGATGAAATTTCTATGGGACCAATCGAAAAGTATATTTTTACATACAAAAAAATCTAATCCTTTTGAATTAGATTTTTTTGTATGTAAAATGATTGTATGAATGATTGTATGTATGATGGAGATATGAGGTAACCAACATAAAAAAATACAACCGCATTGAGAACCTCCTCCTTTTTTATGTCGGTTAAAAAGGTACATTACGGGTGAGATGATGACGTCAAACTCTCATTATGTAGATGTATATTGTATAGTTTACCTCCAGCCTTCATTGCGGTCCTTGTTTGAGTATTCGAAAACATGTTCAAGGTCAGTTCTAGCGCTTATAAAATTGAATACCCATTCTTCTTGCCCTGTTATAAAAAAGTGAGAAAACTTAATGCTTGTTAATGCATTTTATAAAACTCAGTATATATTAATAATGCACCACATTATATAATAATAACTAGTGGTCGCCAACTAGTCGGAATTCGACCATAAATAATTAATGTATTTTTTATGCATAATTTAAGAAAAATATTAGCATTCTGCACTCCTTCTCTATATAAACTATAAGTGTGCGAAATTTCATACTCCTCCATCCGCGCAATTTTCGTAAAAAGGGGTACAAAGTTTTTGCTTCATTAATGTAATAATAATGCTGGACATTTCACACTTTTCACTAAATATTGCCCCGAAATAAGCAGAGCTTGTATTATGGGATCCATATGACTAATATGCTACGTTTATTCCTGTTTTTTGTAACATATTTAGCTATATTGGTTTCTATTCATCCTTAGGTTGTCTGGGAGAGATAGCTGTGTGAGTGTCGCTAAACATTGTTTCTTATAACAGTTCAATGTATTTGTGGTGTGCAAATTGTGCAATACATTATTTTCTATTCTAATCTATTTTACATGGAAAAACATCTAAACGCGAGACAAATACTTGCAGGTCATTCAAACATTTGTCCCGCGGCGGGAATCGAACCCGCAACCTTCTGTGTCTGTGCCGGGCCTTGACCAACTCCGCCACAGAGGACGTCAAAATACTCAGTTATAGTAAGTACTTGAACTAACTTATATTTACTAAGCTTACATTCCACTTCAGTTCTTAATATAGAGATACTTACAGTCGACGAGAGGGTTCAGACTGAGTTTTCCGTCTCCTAAATATAGTTCGAATAGAGTGTAGTACACCCATGAAGTGTTATTCGTAGCTTTCGCCTTTTGGTAGTCCTGTAGAAACGATATGGAATAATAAATAAATACAGGTGAACCATGCACACAGCATCATCTAGCCCCAAACTAAGCATAGCTTGTATTATGGTGACCAGATGATATAATACATAAGTATTATATTCTAACACCCAGACACAGAACAAACACCTATGTTCATCACATAAATGCTTGTCCTGGGAGAGAATCAAACCCTCAACCTACAGCGCAGAAGGCAGAGTTACTACGAACTGAGCTGACAGGCCAGTCAGAACGATTATAACTAAGGTATAAGATGCGCAGATATTATATTCAACACTCATTAAACAAAAGTCAATTCTCAATTTTTCTTTCATTTGTTTCCTGCCGCCTGCACCATTTAAATGAATGAAGGCTTCATTCATTTAATGGCGCAGCCGGTAGGATAACAAAACAGGATTATCGAATACCTACTATACGTGAGTTCCGATAATTAAATAGCAGCAGCATTGCTTAATTACTCACACTCATTATAGTAGCCCATTTTCTGCAAGCTTCTCTTGAACTTAACGTGGTCGGGAAACCATATTCATTTCTCAGAATTGCCACAAATTCTCTAAAAATTTAATAAAATAAAATTTATAAATACTTACATAACTTAGTTATATTAACTTTATTATTTTTGCATTAAGAACTTGTCAATAGATAATCAATCGAAAATAAAAATCTTACGAGAACCATTATAAACGAGAAAAAAAGCATATTGTAAAAGCATAAAGCATATGAAATTTGATATCTGATATCTGTGACCTAGAAGAGCATAAGGCTTATTTTTATTTAACCACGTGCGAAGCCGCGCGCAGCAGCCATTACTAAATGAATTAAATAATAGTTGTTTTTTCTTACTTCCAAGCCTGCAACTTTTCTTTGAACAGCCAATCATTTTGTAGTCTGACTTGAATAAAACTTTCTGTTATAATTTTGGTCCCTGAAAACAAAGTGTTAGAAATCTGTACCCAGAACCACTTTACATAATACACAATGTAGCTGTAACGAATACTTTAAAAACTGATTAAATGAGCATTATGCTATGCTAGAATATATTTTAAGTACCTACCTTCCTATGTATTGAATTATCTTGAACATTTGACCTTAAGACAGGGCGCAAACGCGGACACTTTTGTGTCTTGTGTCAGCTTGTAAGTTACCGATGAATATTTGATTTCTATAGAACCAGCATGAAATCATCCACTCACTGTAAACTTTTTTTGTGTCCAGTTGCTCTGACTTAACACTTTGGTATTCAGTGTTCGATGTCGGTAACTGGAAACTAAAAGTCGTCAGTTGAAGACACAAGCAACATTAACAAATTTTCTTACAATTGTACTGAGTTTCTTCATAGACGTCCATCGTGAGACTGACAGAAAACAAGCAAGGATTTGTACCAGTGGCCAGTAGTAGCAACGGGCGACTGTGTCCGATCACCGCCACAAGACACAGCAACTACGGTTCCCTGTGATGGGGTGCCGTGTCGGCAGCAAAGTGTCTACGTTTGCGCAGCGCCTAACCTTACCCAGTTCACAAAACTCTTGGCTACCAAATTCTAAAATAGAGACTTGTTCCGTCGATTATTACGTACAATTAAATTCATTTTCACCATCATTAATATCCACATCTCTCCTTTTGTTCTTCAGGCCTTTCATCATCGGAATAATCATGATTTGCTGCGACTCTGTCTCTAAAGTGTGTAATTCCTCCTTTTCATATTTCTTGTAGAAGCGGAGCATGGTGTCGTACAGTGCCCATTCTGTTGTCTCTGAGCTCTTTTTAATTCGAAACCGATGTTTTCTCTGTAAATAAATGATTAGTGATAGAAGCTAGCTTAAACTTGCTCTTAAAGCGACTCCCTGATCAAATGATTTTGACGCGTATTCACTGCGCTCAATTAGGATTTTTTTTATAAGAAAACCATTAATTTAAAAAAAAGTATAACGGGTAAAGTTTTAACTATAGCTTTGTTACTTTCCGCCTATTAGTTTGCTGCAAGTTAAAACGACGTCATCTTTATTGAATATTTTCGACATTATTTCATAATTAAATTATCATACTAACAATTTCTTAATTATTAAAAAATAAAAAAATTGTTTGAGGAGGAAATGGGAGGCAAAATATTTAAAATACATACGAAATATCTTTTATAACAATTATTCTTTCAGTTAACGAGCAGATAACTACTAAATAGCAGTAAAAAACTCTTTTTTTTTAAAATACGTAAGATAATTTACTTATGGCACAGTCTTAAATAACGTAGCAAGTCCTAATATTATTATGATTATGTTTATGTGGATCGTCGTAGGTTTGTTTGTAGCTCAATAGCGCCTTAACGGCTGAACGGATTTAGACGAAACTTGGTGTAGATGTACTCTGTAACCTGGAATGCTTTATATTGTTACGAGCCGGATAAATTATGCAAGTCGGTTTTACCGAATTATAACATTAATTTCAAAGTTACCACACACAGAACTTAATCTATAGATTCTACTAGTACCTATACTTCCTAATAGAACACAATAAAAGTCACAACACAACTAATAACGCTTCGAAACTATCGCACTTGTATCTGTCACTTGTTAAGCCGAGAATAGACTGACTGCATCCGTATTTTCGTCGCGTAAAACCTCGACGCTACTCGAACGTTCGAAAACGAACCGGAACGCGCTAATATGTTCGATTGTAAAGATCTATCTCGTTCGCTCATATGCATTCGATACGCGTACTTTGTAATGCATCTAGTCGATACTAGATGGCACTGAGCTGGATATTTAATGCATCCGACAGCCAACAGATGAAGCTATGTAGGGGGGGCAACAATATGTAGGTAAGTACCACGCGTGCGAAGCCGCGAACAGGAGTTGATCTATGGTCTGACTATATTGGTAAGAAAGATAACTTACTGTAAATGTCATTTTAAGATGATGCCATAACCCTTTTATGTCTTGTATGCAGCAGTCTTGTGGCATATCTTGGCTGCGCATGGCCCTTTCCACTGTCCTGCAATAATAGGCAAGGTATGTAACTTCAGTACTAGTAGGATAGTAACTCACCCATTATGTTATGTCTTTAAAAACACAAAGCTTTTTAGCCCAGAGGGCTAAGACGCAGAAGGTTGCGGGTTCGATTCCCGTGGGACAAATGTTTGTTGATCTGCAAATATTTGGACTAGGTGTTTTTCTATATTTGTTTTTACAAAAAAAAGTATATAAGTCATGTGGTTCCCATAACACAAGCTCTGCTTACTTTGGGGCTAGATGATGCTGTGTCATATGTCTGGCAATATTTATTATTATTATTATTACCTAATAAAACTATAAAAAATACGCACCGCCACATTGTCTGAGTATCTAATTTATGTTCTTTTCCTTCAGCAATACAAGTTATTAACTTTAATCTCCATTCATCTGGCCCTGGTTTGGAATAAGAATAAACTTATTATCTGATGACATCTGTGGTGCAATGGACAAAGACCTTGAAGTGTGGGCCTGAGATGCAGAAGGTTGGGGGTTGATTCCCAGTGCAGGGCAAATGTTCGTATAATATGTAAGTATTTGTTTTGGGTCTGGGTGTTTTTTTATGTATAATATAATGTATGTTTAATAAAAAAAAAGTATAAAAGTAGTTTATCAGTAATGTAATATTGAAATAATTGGTGGCACAATAAAAAGAAGTCATGTGGTACTCAGAACATAAGCTCTGCTTACTTTAAGGCTGTTTGAAATCTCCAGCGTTATTATCATCATCTTAAACTAGCAACTGGCTGGTGGAAAAGATTACTGTATAGGTGTGGATTCAAGTCTAGTCTTTGCCCTGACTACCCATTAGACATCCTCAAAGAACAAGTACCTAGAGATCTGAGGAGGTGTCAACAAATCCTGAGGATTAGTTGTTAGCATGTTTCTGCTCATTAGTATAAGCATTGTTTAAGTCAATGTCCATACATACTGTTTTCCACGGAGTAATAGTCATAATAGTAATAGTAATTAGGTATATTTCCACTAAGTACAATCCTGACAACTTAACAAGGTACCTCTTAAGCTACTTTGGTTCTCATGATTAATGTAACAGCCGATTAAACTGACTATTCATTTCAATTTGAAACTTTCATGCATTTTTATGATTTTTTTTTTTTTTTGCAATGATGGCAACAACACTGTTTTAATTCATCCAGAGAATCTTCATCACCATGAATCGACAAAATAATATGTGAGTAAAACATGTGTTTATCAAAATGATTATTCATTATGCACATAACTTAAATCCATTTAAGTATTGTGTATTTATTATTTTATACTCAAGGTAAAATGTAGGCATGTGCCAAATATAACATTAAGATGTTCTGACTATCCTTGTTAGGCCTGACGTGTCTTAAGCATGAAGATTACAGTTACAAGCTAGTTTTTTTGTAATTTGACTTACATGATTCAAACTTATCCAATGTCACTTTCTTGCCATAGTGTTTTTCAAATATTTTGTAATACTTCCAGCTCTTCTTTCTATTTCTCTTGGCAAGTCTATAAGTCTAGAAGCAAAGGTAATAAAGACAACCAAATACTCTACTCTGTTCAAGAAAACAATAGAAATAATGTAATTACTTTTGAGTTTGCATTTTGACCAAGACAATATCAAAAATGAAATGTACAATTTTGTTTTGTACATGCAGAAGCAAAATCTTCTGACAAATGGGGTCTATAAACATGCTTGAAAGAGAGGGACCTACAAATACGGGTTATGGGGTAGAAAAACTTACATCCCAGGTGTAAGACCATTTCTTCCGGACATGTTCAATAGTCATTTCTTCAGGGAAACTATTCTCCTGAAGTATTTTATAAAACTCCCTGCAAATATTTCACTTTTAAATGCTGTTACAGAAATAGATGTTTAAATAAAACAGACTAATTAGGTGAAGGTACTAAAGAATAATTTAAATTCAGCTTGCCCAAACAAAACATTGTTTTATTAAAAGTAGAGTTTGAATTAATATGTATAAGACAATTTTAAGTTTGTTTAGTTTAAATGGATTTAACTCACGCCCAAGGTTGTTTCCTCTTTTTGAAAAGCCAATCGTATTTGAATTTCATTTGACATAGTTTCTTGGTGAGAGCAGTAGTCCCTGAAATAGATTTTGTTTGTGACCTTAGTGATTGTGAAATGTGCATCAAGACGCTAACTGAATACATTACTTGACTTACAAATAAATGGTTTTTCTTCCATAGTATTTAGAATAGAAAGTGATAAAACAGGCTAAAACAAATTTGTAACGCAATAACACAAAACGAAAACAGCTTTTGTTGACATTTTTTTTATTTTGTTCTTCTTCCCTCCCTTAGTGGCATTTGTCTTATAATGATTTCAATCTTGTCAATGTCTAAGTGGTTTGCATGTTGTCATGTCAATGGTACTTCTTTAATGTTATTGGTTTGCATTGTCAAACAATAATAAGTAAAGTTTCAGCGTCACTGTCAGTATAGTTATGGTAAGATGTCAGTGTCACACAGCAGCAAGCAAGCAGCTGTATTTTTCATTTTCACGTGGTTTAGTGTTGTTTGGTGTACATAATTTCGATCGGCATGCTATAGTTATTTCAATTGTGAATTTGTTGCAAATTCATAATAATGCATCGTCTTTTATCAGCTAGAAGTTTGTACCAGAACGGTCTACACGGTATAACATCACCTACAAACAGTGCCTTGAAAAGTAGTACTATCCCAGAAATTAAATGTTCTTTTTGTCAAAGAATCCTTTTCGGTCGCAAACATGCAGGTATAATTTTTCATATTTTTTGTATGTAGGACTTAGTCTTGGTTACAAAATTAATCATTTTAAATTCAGAAGAAACTTTACAGTAATTAAATATCCTGCACTTTCATGAGGTTATGTAGTTGCATAACTTTTCTGTTTTCTTCCAGAAAGCCTGTTCACAGCGCGATATCAATCCACTAAAACGGTTAGCGCAGTCAGAACCCTCCGAAAAAAGTCTAAACACAAAAGCTACAAGAAATATGGAGAACTGCTTGAAGGTTTGTTTGTGTTTACAGAATGTACATAACATGTAAAAGTAAACAAACCCTAAAACTTGTTAAACTTTCAGTTGGTGAACAGGCAATGACTGAAACTAAGGTGTCTATAAGTAAACTGCGAGCTGTGCACCTGTCTAAACTGGCTTCTAGTTCTGTATCACTAGGTCAGCTTCACCAGCTAACCACAAAACCAACAAAGAAATCATCCAATATTGAAGTTGACCCTGAACTATTAAAGACTGTTAGAGAAAAACTTTTAAACAAATCGTCAAAAACCGTGATTGAACAACCACAAATAGAAGATGACAAATGTGCTCTAATCTTTACAACTCATCAAATATCAAATATAGAAAACATAATTAGAACTTCTCAATACATGGAAATGGCCAAAGAAAGCTATTATAACTTTAGGAAAGCTACATTGTATGACCAAAGGTTGCAAGACCTGAGGTATGCAATCAATGAAGGTTTGACCCAGGAATTTGACATGCATAACAGTTTATCTACTGAGTTGGAAGATGGGTCAGTGAACCCGATTCCTAGAAGCCCACATGCAGTCTTTAGAGAATTGTTTGTTGATAATCAATTGGACAGTTATGACCATGAACTCATGACACACATTAGTAATATGCAGTAAGTACCATTTTACTACAACTTTGTATTAGTTACCCATAGGCCTCCATGATATTTGAAGAGGGTCATAACAACAACCTTAATAACTGCTACCATTATTTGTGCTACTCATAGAAACAGTAACCTTATTGAGTATTGAGCATTTTATTATTGTCATCACTTAGCAAGGTAGTGCCAGTACTATAGGTATTTGACTGGCTTGTCAGCTCAGTTGTTTGTAGTTCTCACTTTTGCATTGTAGTTGGATGGTAGTTTGATTCCTTCTCAGGACAAACGTTTGTGTGATTCACATAGTTGTTTCTTCTGTGTCTGGAGCCTTAAAATATCATAAGTATATTTCAAGATATATAAGTATTCTGTCAGTCATCTGTTCACCATAATACAAGCTATGCTTAGTTTGGGGCTAGATGGTGTTGTGTGCATTGTCCACCAATATTTATTATTTTATATTTATATTCTTAGTTCTTTGCACTATTTCAGATCACAAGGAATAGCTCACTCAGCTATAGAAGACATTTACCAAGACAGTGGCTTGCACAATGAGATTGCTGACACTAAAGATGACCAAGAGTTAGACATCATGGAATCAGCAAAAATTAAAGGACTGAAGATCAATAAGGCGTAAGTTTACCTAAAGTAGATTGAATGAAATCCATTACAAAAAATTAGTATAAAATATTTGTTCACCTATTATGAACAAATATTTAGTACTATTCCGCCAATCTATTCCCAAAGAATTAGACACAATGCAGCCGCATGCATCTCCCTCCCACCCTTTGTCGGGGTGCAGAGTGAGTAAAGTGTTCCTGAACTCTTTGGGAATAGATTGGCGAAATAGTACTGAACATTTGTCCATCTATTTAATTTTTTTTTCTTATTTTTTGAGTTGAAAAATGTTTATAATTTTAATATTATAAAACTTCAACATCATTCTAAACTTCTGGCTCGGCCTTTTGCGCTGTAGCTCGTGATTTTGAATCCCACCCAGGATAAACATTTTGTGATGAACATAAATGTTTCTTCTTTGTGTGTGTTAATTATGAGTATTAATTAAACATAAATATATATAAATATAAATGAGTATTGTATCAGTAATTGGGTTCCCATAATATAAGCTATGCTTAGTTTTGGGCTAGATGGTGTTGTGTGAGTTGTCTACCAATATATTTATGTTTCAATGAGGCAGATTAATAGGGTAAAAAGTAGTGTATTATAATCCATTCTGTGATTAGAACATGAAATATTAACAAACATACAGTAGAAAGTATCATCAGAGATATAAAATGATCTTCACATTTCCCAGTAAAGCTTTGAAAAAAAAGAAAAAGGTGAAGCGTGAGAAACGGCGAGCAGCCCGCGAGTCTAACATGAAGCAGGATATCAAGGAGTTGGAGAAACAAGGCAAACAAGAGGCGCTTCATCGTCTATTGTCTGCTCACTTGCAACTTCTCTCCTCACTGAATATGGTTCACGAAGTGAGTAATAATAACCTAACCTAGAATGAAGAGCTTGTTGTGAAACTTGATTAGCAATTCCTTATAGATTCACCACAGATATACTCCTTTTTAAAGCAACTCCTTTATTACAGTCGTCTCCCAAAATTAAAGAGAAAATTTTGGTTGCAGAAGTTGTAATGTAAACAATAGTACTGAATTTGCTGTAAATTTTTTAACTAAATAACTAAAAATGTTAATGTCTTTATACTTTATACTTAAAGAAAGGGTACAATGGTCTTCATTAGTGAGAAAATTTACTGAATAACTACTATTTCCAGTCGCGACATATTAGCATTGGACACTAGCTTAAACAATTTTGACTGTTAGATGTTCATATACATCTCACTGTATCAAGAAATATATAATACAGGCAATATAAAATACAATCTGAATAGCCCAGTTTAGTGTAATTTGGCGCAAATGATAAGATTATCAGTAATATCTCTCTTTTGGTGATAAAGAGTGATTTATTGCAGATGAAAATAAAAGTTGACCTACTTTTAAGATGAATTTGATATATATTTTGATAAACACGGGTTTTACTCACGTATAATTTTTGTATGTACGGTTCGTGATCGTAAGCACGGCAACGAGCGGATTACGGATCAAACTTACCCTAATGAAGATTCTCTAGCTAGATAAATCGAAACATCGACAAACACGGGTTTTACTCACGATAATACGTGAGTAAAACCCGTGTTTGTCGATTTGTTACCGTGAGTAAAACCCGTGTCTATCAAAATGTATAGTACAACTCACGAAAGTTTTAAAAGTGAGATAAGTATAATAATCTATAAATTTTTATTATGTAGATTCAAAATCAACAACAAACGACCATACTCACTCAAAAAATTGTTACAGGGCCGTAGAATTTTACAGTATTACAGACAGAAGGGTGCCAAAGAACCAGATCGTCCGCAAGTGACGGACATTAAAGTGTATAATGCACTGCTAAATGGATACGCTAGTTTGGTAAGTTAGTTCAGCCGCACTGTTGTTACAGGTCTACGTCTACGTACGTGACAGGTGGCAAGCTGATCGCCTCACATAATTATAAGGTTTCTAGCATTATAGCATTCTGTCACGCAGTGGGTCAAAGCGCGGCTGAGACGCAGAAGGTTGCGGGTATTATTCCCGCCTTCTCAAAAATGTTTATATAAACTGCAAGTACTTGTCTCGGATCTGGGTGTTTTTATGTATAATATGTATGTATTTACAAAAAAAAAGTATATAAGTAATGTGGTACCCATAATTTCTGCTTACTTTGCTGTGTGAAATGTCCGACCTTATTTATTCTGGCTGCTGCCACGGTACGGTAGATAAAATGTATAAATGTCTCTAAGCCCCAGCCGGACTAAGATGACAGCCGCGATTTAATTTTGACGTTTCATGATTTAGTAGACGTAATCTGTTTATTATTATACCTATTGTGTATGTATGTGTTTATTTATATCAGTAAGAATCATATTTAGTTTATTTAAAGATTATATAAGTATATAATTATATATAAACACCACACCAACATGCCCCTCCTCTGTTTATTTATAGTACAATCCATCCAAAGGTTGCCTGGCAAACATCGCTGTTAGCGATAAGGTCGCCCATTGTATTGCCTTTTATTGTAAAATAATTGTTTCTGTATTTTTCTGTGTGGTATAGTAATAAAGAGTTATCTGTCCATCTATCTATCTTTGACGAGACGAGCTAATGAGCGTATAAAATGATATCGTGGCTCGCATGGTAGCCCGGCAGGTCACTGACAATGGAGGTAATTGGGTTGGTTCATTTCTAAAATTAGGAATTGTCTAAATTATATTTTAGTTAGTATATTTTACATAGCATTTGTGAAACCTATTCGGTTGATACCATCTAACTAAATTAGGAACGCATAATTAAATTAGATAAAATTAAATTAGGATAAGTTGGTAACGGCAAAATACCAAAGTGACATTTGACAGTTCTAAACCTAATTTTAGCTAAAATTAGTTAGGTTGGTGCCAACAGAATTGAGGCCAATATCTATTGTCATGTTTCGTCCAAACCTAGGTGAGCCGGTTGAGGCGTGATTGGTGCATAAAAACATATAAACAAACATATACATCAACTTTAGCATTTGTAATATTAGTAGGATCTCTAGATAATTTCATTATTTCAGGGTTTACTACAAAATACGACAGAAGTCCTCTCATTCATGACAGAAGACAAAGTAGAACCAAACGCGCAAACCTACGCTGCTATATTCGAATGCATCGAAAGAGGTTCCTCACATAGTAAAGTTGCATTGTTGAATAAATACCATCACCTTATGCAAGATAAGGTATGTGAAAAATATTATAAAGTAATTTTCCTCATTACAACAGCATTTTGAACGCATTATCCAATAAATGGGATAGCCCGTTCTTCAAGCACTGTAATCGAGTAATGATGAAATAATTTTACCATTATTCTATTGTAGTGTTTGTATTTTTTTTTCTTTGTACTAACATAGAGTAAAACAAAATACTAACATATTATGGACCTAAAATTAATTTTTTTATGTTGTCTGAAATAAATAAATTTTATTTATTTCTTCTTCTTCTTTGTTAATGGCATGTGACTGTGGAATAATGTAAATTTTGCCAGTGTCAAGTTTTTATATTAGTTTGTTAATAAAGTCTTAGTCTATGGTCATTTGTCAATTCTAAACGTCATCGCGGAATGGCCGTCAAGAATTTTCTTGGGATTCCTCGTTGTTCTTATCACATTGCACCGTAATACACATATAATTCAACTGTCCATACTTGTTCCATTTAGTCACAATTTATTAATTAAAATTCCGCTAAGATTACTTAATAAAACCTGCAATAAAACGAGTATATAATATTAAATTAATAGAGCTATGTTACTTCATGAAATAACAAACGAAGAAAGTGAAAAACATTATAAAATAATTTTCCACATTACTACTACTTTCGTATGTGACAGTGGCAAAGGATCCGTCACCAGAGGTAACGGGTGACGTCCGAAAGCCTTTAAACTTTAGAAATGACGGTAACCGACACTAACGTGCTCTGTAACGTGCCAACAAACTTTGTTGGTAGTTGTGCCTTTTGCGCTGTAGGGTGAGGGTTCAATTCCTTCACAGGACAAACATTTGTGTGATGAACATAAGTGTTTGTTCTGTGTCTGGGTGTAATAAGGTATCATATGTATGTATTAAAAATACATGAGTGTTATATCAGTCATCAACCTGGCGATTATGGAGCTTTTGAAACAATCTATCGGTTTAGATTAGCAATAGGCATAATTTCAATCTTTAGTTTGATTGTAACAGGAACGAGTTCTGACAAGATGGATACTATTACGTACGTTCGGTTTCTCTCTCAGACCAAATAGATATGAAAACGGGGTGACGCGAATAAACAAAATGAATCTTTAGAATCGTGGTTTTCTATGTAAATACACGTACACACATACACCCAAACCGTGCTTCTCCATTACATGTAATTTCCTTATCCAGTACCTACCTAAACATCGTAAAAAAACATTCCATCCTGTTTGGTGAAAGCAGGTCATATTGCATATAAAAAAAAAGCCAAATAAAAAAGAGTCACGGAATCACTTTTTACATGAAATACTTTTATATTAAATTTAAATCGTAAGATTTTATGTTATTTGGAACACGTAACGTCCTTTAACGCACATAAAGCGTGAGTTTTTGTACAATGTTTACTGGACGACGAAGTGACATAGGTACTAAAAGCAAAGAGCATGATTTAAGTGTATGTGGGTGCATGTTTTTACACAGAGGAGCACGGTTTTGAGCCTTTACTTTGGTAGATCGCGTTGCTTCGTCTAAATATTTATTTAGTCTAAGTTTTATATTCATATTACAGCATGCCTGACTATCAACATCAACCTTTCGTAATACTAATTTATCAATAGTAACTGAAAGCTGTTAGTATATATTTTTTATAGTATCAGAATTCCATTAACGCCTAGATGGTATTGCGTGCATTGTGCATTGTGCTCTAATATTTATAATTGTAATACACTTTTAAAAACCGACTTTATTGCTTATTTTCAGGGAATATCTCTCAACGACCTGCTAAGTAAAACAAAGTTTGTAAACGACCAACGCGAAGTTGTTCTCCAGGCGATAAGACGGCTGCAGCCGGGGTTCGAACCCTACTACCCCCCACCGGTTCTTAACTACGACTGCCCTTTACTGAACCACTTGAATGAACCACAAAACAGACATGGTAACTCACAAACAAAGTATACTCCATTTTGAGCCATATGTGCCTGTTGTGGTCTGATATAAAGGCTACTAGCGGCTAACTGCGGCCTTGTCTTGGTACCTATGTAGATAAAAAGTAGTTTATTTTTTATTCCTGGTCCACATCTATATCTATACTAAGTTTCTTCCAAATCTGTTCAGCCATATGAGCATCAAGAAGTAATATAATTCCGCACGCAGGCACAAACTTGCACACTTATAAAATTAGTGTGACATTATTGTGAATTTTAATTGTAAACAAAACCGTTGGTCTAAGCTAGTAAAATTATAAAACCGGCGTTTCAAAACTATTATTTTCAGCACCATATTAGTAACTTCATCTGACGAAGACGCGTGATGCAATGCATTTTGTAACTAACTTGTATATTACACTAGCTGTTTCCCGCGGATATGCCCGCGTGTTAGATAAAAAGTAGCAAGAAAATAATAACGAATGTTTCGGAAAAAATACAATCTTAGAGAGCACCTACGGCCCTAGAGGAAGCTGCATACCAAATTTCATTCCAATCCGTTCGGTAGTTTTTGAGATTTTGTGATGAATGAGTGAGTTGTATTTGACAAATATATAATAGATAAATGTATGTGTTCAAGCTCTAATATTCGGATATACTTTAAGGTTTAAAAAACTCACCAGCAGAAGGACTACTGAGCATAGAAGAGATGGTCAGAAAAGGCCAGGAACAATTGGATGTGGAAATAAAAGGAGAGATAGAGGTCCAGAATATAGATAGCAAAGACAAACTGTCGCCGACGGTTGTGTTTTGTGTAAGTAAATGCTATTGCTTTAGGAATATACCCATCTACTCAGAAACGCCTTCTTGAACACTGCCTAAAAACTGCTTAAGATTCACTATTTTTAATTATCTTACAAAAAGTTGACTTGAATACTTACTATTCAAGTCAACCAGATCCTCTTATAGACTGTCCCATTTAAAACTTCATACGCAATATCTTTACTACCAACTCTGATGGAGTTTCTAGGCCGCCCGAAGGTCTCAGCCCTATTTCACTTTCAAAACTTTCGTGACTTGTACCATAAACACGGATTTTACTCACGTATTATTTTGTCGGTAGAGGCACCGACACTGTTTCGATTCCACTAGAGAATCTTCATCAGCGTGAGTTTGATCCGCGGTCCGCTGGTCTATCGACAAAGTAATACATGAGTAAAACCTGTGTTTATCCAAATGTCTCTGCCGGGAAAAAACCTGGACCCACTGCTTAACGTGCCTTCCGATGCGGTTTGGGCCTGGGTGAGATGCATAAGGTTGCGGATTTGATTCCCGCCGCGAGACAAACGTTTGTATGATCTGCAAGTATTTGTCTCGGGTCTGGGTGTGTCTATGTATAATATGTATGTATTTACAAAAAATATATAAGTAGTATATTCATCATGTGGTACCCATAACACAAGCTTTGCTTACTTTGAGGCCATGATGCTGTGTGAAATGTCTGGCATTATTATTATTATTTATTATACACCTAACAAAATTACTCCGTCCATTGGTAAAAACCGTATAAAAATCCGTTCGGTAGTTTTTGTGTTTAATGTGTGTGTGTTTTGTTCAGACACACAGACAGACTCAGCGGAGGGACTTCGTTCTATAATTATGTACTTATATAAAATCCTCCTAAAATCCTAGTGCTCTTAAAATACGAATCTGTCACTGTAATTTGCCATTATTTATGTCGTCATTTTCTGCATTGACAGAGACAAAAATTGGAAGAAACCGAGAACGAATGGCGCGATGTTATCAAAGAGGCTTTTATCCGCAACCTCGGGACTCTGAAGTCTCAGTGCTCTGCCTCCCATTGCGCCATCACTCTATATCCATATTTGAAGGTTCTAGATGTAAGTCTAATAATATCCATTATTTCTTTAAATAAATGCTATCTAGTTTGTTCATTAAAATGACATGAAAACGTGACCAAATTGTGGTTGCTTCCACAAATGCTACTAACCAAGAATTTAATATGTTATTTTAACAAAGACATAACATAAATATTTAAAAATAATATTTAACATAAATATAAAAAAACAAAATGCAATGATGCACGAGTCTTTGTGAAATGAAACAACTTGTTTTCAGGTGGACCAGTTTGTAAATATGATAATGGGTGAATTAAGTAAACTCGTCGACGGCAGTGAAACATACAGTCCAACGCTCAAACTACTGCAGAGAGATCTCGGGACACAGGTTTATCACAAGTCAGTATCACATTCAAACAAAATGTTACAAAACTAAATAATTTATAAATTGCCCTCCTCCAGGGATTTTGTATGTAAATTATTACAAAAAAAACAGTGATATATAGAATGAAATGCAGTTCACTGCTGGAATTAGGTTTCTCCCAAAGAGCGCCACATAACCCGATTTGCGTATTTCATCGTAAATTTCGTACATTGCTCAAATCGTCGCTCCAAATAGCCCGAAAATACATGCAACATCAAAGTTATATTAGATATCTAGTTAGAATCTTTGACGTTATTATAATAGTAATAATAATAATATCATAACATTGGTAGGCAATGGTAGAAAAGACAACACCATTTAGCCGCAAACTAAGCAAAGCCGCGGGACAAATGTTTGTATGATCTGCAATGTATTTGTCTTGGGTGTTTCTAGTATAACATGTATGCATTTATAAAAAAAAAGTAGAATGTGGTAACCCGTAACACAAGCTCTTCCTACTTTGGGGCCAGATGAGCCCAGATGATCTTTTTGAGAAAATAAATATCTCTAACCATAGAAGATGATTTGTTAAATGTCCAGCATTATTTATTATTATAGCTTTGTGACCAGATCATTACATAGTATAAAACAAAGTCGCCTCCCGCTGTCTGTCTGTCCCGATGTATGCTTAGATCTTTAAAACTATGCAACGGATTTTGATGCGGTTTTTTTTAATAGATAGAGTAATTCAAGAGGAAGGTTTATATGTATAAAACATGCATAATATAGTAGAGAAACACTGATAATTTTAGAGGTTCCTAATGTGGTGTTGTAAATAAACACATTTTTTTGCGCTTACATTGCAAACGCTGGCTGAACCCTACGAGATAGATCAAAATAATGTACTACAGTATTGTACACCTTAAAAATGTCTACAAAAAAGTCCGCGATGGTATATGTCTATCTCTTAACGTTGTATATAAAGTCATTCTGTAGTATATTTAGCATCTGCATGCACCCGTGCGAAGCCGGGGCGGGTCGCTAGTAACTGATAAAATACTTATTTCATTTTTAAATACATACGTTATAACACCTATACACAGAACACCTATGTTCATGAGTGCGAACCTCAACCTACAGCGCAGAAGGTAGAGCTTCTACCAACTCAGCTGACAGGCCAGTCAATTATAATGCCAACAATAAAGTAATATATATTTTACAGATATCAAACCGAGCAGTACCGTCGTAACGGCGTATTAGACAAGATAACCAAAGTGTACGCGCAGTATTGCGAGTGGTATATGAAGCGGGACGGCGCCATGAACTCGCGGCAGGCGTGGCAAACTTTGATGCATCGCAATAGTGACGGGGCAAGTCTAGTGAGTACATAAACTCATCCACTTACACATACATTTAGGAGTTTGTACACCTACACTGTATTGTAACGGGTATCTCAATAAGAGTGTATTATTTAAATTTTATGTGATTTTTATATGCCAATATGGCAACTCTGGAATTTGACATGAAAAGAGTAATAACTTTCTCCATTTTTGTAATGAGTTTTAACAATGATAACAATTTTATATTATGTGTAACGCTCCATTTTTATTTATCGGGACAATCATTGGTAGCAAATTTCAGAGTGGGTGACGCCTCGTCACGAGATCATATGTTTATTGACTTATTTTCTGTCGTAGGATATGGAAGAAACTCCGTGGCCGATGGAAATGCGACAGAACGTTGGAAAGTTCCTATACAACATCATCATCAACGATGTGAAAATTGACGTCAATATGTTCAAAACGAAGGCGGCAAAAGTGTAAGTATCTAATCTTGTTGGCAAGATGATACCGTTAGCTACTTAATTTTTTAGATATATGTTACGTTCGGTTAGTTAATTACTCATCTATAACCTGTAATATTTATTTATTTAACGGCTGGAAACCTTAATCTCATAATGTTGTGGCATAACACATAACTCCTAACAGATCTACAAAGTTAAGCAACTTCCAAGGTCTAAGGTCAGTCCTTGTATGGGTGTCCCAATGCCATATTCATCTGAGAACGGAAACACCGTTCTCCGGAGGGCATGTTATGATGGCTTGATGGTGTCAGTCGCGGTTTTGCAAATGTTATTAATTAATTCTTCTTCGTTCGTAAGATCAGTGACCAACTCTGGTAGTCCTATAGTATTAACCCCCGAAGCAAATAGGGTGCATGTGCATAACATGTATGTCTGTGTGTCTGTGTATCTAGGAATGTGGATGTCTGTTTGTGGCATCGTAGCTCCCAAATTGATGAACTGATTTTGAAAGGTGACTTGATCAGTAGTTCTCTTAGATATGATTCAAGAAAATCTGTTCAACCAATTGAAGATCATCAGCTCTTTTCTGATCTTTTCGGAAGTCTGATTGATTCTTAATTTGCTATCCTGTTTCTTCAATGATATTGTCATACCTGGAATATCCAGGATACCCAACTCTTCACAGCTGAGGTTGGTTTGAGCTCATTGAAAAAGTTTCAAAGAGTAAGTATATAAATATTGGTAGACAATGCATCAACATCATCTTGGCCCAAACTAAGCATAGCTTGTATTATGGTGACCAGATCACTGATAGAATACTTATATATTTTTAAATATATACTTATGATACATTATAAAACCAGACACAGAACAATCATCTGTGTTCATAACACAAATGTTTTTTCTAGGAGGGAATCGAACCCTAATTCTACAACGCAGAAGGCAGAGCTGCTACCAACTGAGCTGACAGGCCAATCAATAGGTTATAGATGTTTATTTTGGGTCGAGTATTTTCATTTATACTAGTTAATTTTCTGACCTCATTGTCCCCAGTAAAAAGCTTCCAGCAGTCTACAAAGTGCATCGCCCGTGGGGTCGCCTGGTTCGGCTGGAGTTAAAGCCGCATCCGGTACTGGCCCGTCTCTGGAGCGGCGCAGCCAAGCCAGATCTGAAGATGAGAGCGTTCCTATCGCCCACTTGTGGGCCTCCCGCGCCTTGGACTGGGGTCAACTTTGGAGCTTATTTGGTGACCCCTACACCACTTATAAGGTACTTATAGCTTTGAACTCACTAAGTTGGCGATAGAGCTAACAGTGATTGAGTAGGAAAAATATGAAGGTATCCATATACATATCTGTGTGGGTACTTATTTATTTCACTTTTAGTTTTCTTTTCCTTGTTGCTGTTACTTCCATAAGTCAAGTGTTTAAGTTTGTATCCATTACTTTATTTTCTTGGTCTGTGTATCAAATAAATGCGATCCGTCCGCACACAGCGAGACGGACTCAAGAATGGCTACAGGGCGAAAATATACGCGTTTTGCCATGGCCGTGGCCTCAATCGCCGGATTTGAATCCCATTGAGCATGCGTGGGATTATGCTTGATGGGGTTGTTTGTTTGTTCATGGGTAAAGCCGCCAAAATTGACAATTATATCACAAAAGTAACACAACAGATTTTGTGTTACCGTTACACAAATTTAACCCAAAAGTAACACATTTTTTGGGTAAAGGTGGTTTCATAATGGTTAAATAAATAATCTAAAATTATTATTATTATTATTAATAGGTAATACCTACCTACTTATTTTTTACTTTTTTACGTAAAAAACAAAAGCATTATATTTTAATAAAAAAAAAATATTATTTAATGGCAATGTAATAAATCGAAGTTTAACAAACTTACTTACTAGGAACTTATTAGTCAGTTATAGGTAGGTACATCATTATTGGAAAAATTGTTTCTAAATATCTTATATGAAATTAAAATGAAATTTTGTCTTAATTCTTCTTCACAAGGAAACACGGAAAAGATCCTTGTTATAATTAGCTGTTTTATTTGTATACTCGTACGTAACGTTCTTTCACTCTTTTTTAGTCTTGAAATTTACAGGATTCGTGCTTTTTAACTTTTTTCGATACCTTCTCTGTCGTTCTGCGGCAGTTAACGGCATTTTCTAAAAAAAATTGTCAGTTTCTATATGCACATGAATCTATACTAATATTATAAAGAGGAAAGATTTGATTGTTTGTTTGTTTGTTTGTATTGAATAGGCTCCGAAACTACTGGACCGATTTGAAAAATTCTTTTACCGTTGGAAAGCTACACTATCCCCGGGTGACATAGGCTACTTTTTATCCCGGGAAAATTGGTTTGTCCCGAGAAAAATCTTAACGCAGGCGAAGCTGCACGCGGACAGCTAGTAAATTATATTTAAATAGTTCAAAATTCAAAATTCAAAATTCAAAATAACTTTATTCATTACAATCACAAGGACCACTTTGAATCGTCTTCTTACATGCTAGTGAATCTAGGTGCCGGTTCCTCCTAACCCCAGTTCAAGAAGAATCCGGCAAGAAACTTGTCTGGTCTTAACACTTTTTTGTATGATCCTTGACAATTTTGTTACGGATGCCGAGTCGAGTTGGAGCAGATTCATCCCAAGCTTTTTTGTCTTCTAAATAATCAGATATTTTACAATATGCTTGAATAGACAGTTTATGTTTAATTACGTTTTTAAATTTGCCAATCGACAAATCTAACACGTCGCTTGGGACCTTGTTATAGAAGCGTACACATTGCCCTATAAAAGACTTATTAACTTTAGCGAGCCTAACAGTGGGAACAGCGAGTTTATCTTTATTTCTAGTGTTAATACTATGATAATCGCAATTTTTTTTGAATAAATGAACATTTTTGTGCACATACATTAAATTTTCGTATATATACTGACAAGGCACTGTCATAATATTAATTTCTTTAAACTTATCTCTAAGTGATCTATATCTACGTCGGTAAAATGACGGATCTTTTTGACAGCGTATGCGGCAGAGCTGAGTCTCTTCGACAATTTATCTATGTGCGGGCCCCATTGCAGCTTATTATCTAAAGTAATGCCTAGGAACACTGTGGTGTCGACGAGATCTATCTTTTCGTTATTAATTTTTACATTAGCTTTCACCTGTTTAACGTTGGGCAGTATAAAACGAATGCATTTCGTTTTTTTCTCGTTAAGTAATAAGTTGTTTACATTAAACCATGTTACAACTTTAGAGATTGCATTGTTTACATCGTCAAGATTAGTAAGTCGTCGCTTTAATTTAAATAAAAGTGACGTGTCATCAGCAAACAGTACAATCTCGTGATCATCCTTTACAAGTTTAGGTAGATCATTTATATAAATTAAAAACAAGAATGGCCCGAGTATTGATCCTTGTGGTACACCCATTTTTACCATTGACCCCGGAGAACGCTTTCCATTTACATCTACTCGTTGTGTTCGGTCAGTTAAGTAGGATGTGAGAAGCTTAAGTGAAACTCCCTTAACACCATAGTGGTGTAGTTTGCTGATTAGAGTTTCATGGTGAACGCAATCAAAAGCTTTCGACAGATCACAAAAAATACCTAAGGCATCGCGTGATTCCTCCCAGATATCAAAAATATGTGATATTAACTCAACACCGGCATCAGTCGTTGAGCGTCCCTTTTTAAATCCGAATTGTTTACTGTCTAGTAAATTGTTGGTATTAAAATGCCGTTGTAATTGGTTTAGAATAAGTTTTTCAAATATTTTACTAAATGTAGGAAGTACTGATATAGGCCTAAAGTTACTAGGATCGGAATGACTACCTGATTTGAATAGAGGTATGATCTTGCTATGTTTCATCAAATCAGGAAATACTCCACTGTCAATACATTGATTAAATATGAAAGATAGATCTGGTGCAATAATGTCAATTAGTGGGTTTTATAACACTGACAGAAATGCCCCAGAGATCAGTGGTCTTTTTTACATTAATCATTTTGAATGCCTTGATAATATCGTTTTTGTCCACATGTTCAAAGTAAAATTGTGTGACACATTCAGGTAAACTATCTTTTAACAATGATACTGCTATTACATGAGAAGAGTTTAAAGACTTTGTAGTGGAGACTGGAATATCAGTAAAAAAAGTTTCAAATGCCTTTGCTACATCTATATCTTGCTTAATTATATTATTGTTAATATTTAAATTTATTACACTATTATGAGTTTTGGATTTTCCGGTCTCACTATTAATTATTTTCCAAGCTGCTTTTATTTTATCTTGACTGTTTCTAATTTGTTTGACTGTTTAAATACTGAGATTTAGCAAAGCGACAAACATTCTTAAAGATTCTTGAGTAATTTTTTACTTTTTCTTTAAACTCTTCACTAAATTTATACCGGTTTTCACTGTACAATTCATACAAGGTACGCCTACTCTTATGAATACCTGCTGTTGCCCACTCACAAAATGTTGAACTGCCAGAGACCACAATAGTTTTAGATGTGAAAATGGAACTGAATACATTATTAAATTCAGTGAAAAATGTATTGTATAAATCATTTGGATTATCATCATTATACAATAAAAAAGGCAAGTTGGTATCCAGGTTCAATCTTACTTTCTCTAAACGATCAGTGGTAACTGGTATATAAGTAATTTTTTTTTGTACATCTTTATTGTTCATTTTAGTTTCTATTTGAACTAGTTGACCGAGATGGTCAGAGTGAATATTACTAATTATATTTTTGGTTATTATGTTTATATTGGTAAAGATATTATCTATGCATTTGGCCGAAGTGGCAGTTATTCTAGTTGGCTCCATAAATATAGGTTCAAGACCAAATGAATTAAATAAACTAGTTATTCTGATACTCAATGAATATTTCTCAAGCAAATTTATATTAAAATCACCGCATACAACAATTTCTTTATTTGATTTTGTAATAGACTTATGCAAAATGTCCTCCATAATTTTCTCAAAAATATCAAATGAGGCGGTTGGTGGGCTATAAGTGCTTATAACAAGGAACCGCTCCAACTCTATGCAGGCTATCTCAATGTGTCTTTCTACAGAGTGGGCGACAATGTCTTTACGTTCTTTGAATTTTATTTGTTTATTTATTAATATTAATGACCCGCCTCTTATAGAATGTACTCTGCAGTAGAAAACAATTGAACGCTGGATTACATAAGTAAAACGTACTAAACTAGTTCGGTGCTCAAGAGCCTTTCGTGCCGTTTAACTTCCACTTGGAAGGTTTTCACTATTAAAAAGTAGGTATGTAAGTATTGCGTTTGTCATACCTACAAAATCACACACAGATATATTACTTTCAAAAATCAGTATAAACACCACTATACATACTATACTACACATACTTTTGTGTTACAATAACACACAAGTGTAATACAAATGCAACACAAAAGCTAAATTTTTACAACAATTTTAGGTTATATCTCGGTTATTTATTACAATTAGGCACTAATAGGCGATTTTAATGATACTTTTGACGTCATCGCCAACAAATATAATACAATAACATTCAAATATCTGTTTATTTCCTCAGAAATTACATAAAATATTTTTTTTGATCCACACTAACAATAACGTGACGCGCACGTTAGGCTCATTTACTGGCGAAATAAAAAGGCTGCCTTTATTTTTTTAATTTTGTGGATGACAGTGCTGCCATATTAATACTGCATTTTGCACTTTGGTAGTTCAAATAGTAGCTTTGGTATAAAAAATTGTCACACAAATAAATCGTAACACAAAAGCAAAAGACATTATTTATTTTAAACTACTGATAAAACAAGTCAGTTCAAGGATTTTAGCAACAATATAATCATTATAGCAAGGGACTATCATTTAATTCTTCGACGGTATACATATAATTCAGATATACTCGACAATTAATTAAATATTTTAGCCATAAGATACAGCAAAAAAAAACGACAAAAAGTCACACAAAAAAATTGTCAATTTTGGCGGCCTTACCCTTATCTGTTATTTTTTGGCAATCTGCGCTCTAAACTAGAGTACTTTGAAGCACTTATTGTTTGTACTTACTTCAATTTATTTATCCTAGGATGCCAATGTACGTGATGAATCAATGGAAGCGTCTAGAAGAATCGCCGCCAGAAAAACTGTATCCGGCCCTTGATAGCCTTAATCAATTAGGTGAAGTTCCCTGGGTCATAAACAAACCGATACTGGATTTGCAGCTCAAACTGTTCAGGTGAATCTTGTTCTGTTAAGTTAATGACACAGTATACACAATCTTTTGTATAGTAATGTATTACTCATTTCTGTCTGCGGCTTTGCTCACGTTTTACATAGATGATGTTATTCCTGGTCCCAATCTATATCAAAATTCTTTTTAAATATCAAAAATATATGTTTAGTAGGATTATTAGTTTGGTTTTTATAAAATAATGGTATTTGATCAACAAGTTTTTTTATATATATATATATATATATATATATATATATATATATATATATATATATATATATATATATATATTAAACAAAATCCACAGCTCTTAATAAACAATATTAATTAATCTAACGCATTTATCCTAAAGCCAATAATGGATTTACATTTTATGTTTATCACCTATAATTTAGAAGACAGTCACTAACCAAACATGTTATTAGTTAATAGAAAATACCTATTAATAATTATACATTATAATTATGTGAGTGTATGAGAGTTGAGTAAAAATAATTTAAAGCTGAAGAAAGAAGCTGCCTTTGTAGTCCTTCCGAATTATTATGTCCTTTAAATACGTAATTATGTTTAGTTGATTGGTTGGGGTCCGACCATTAATCATGTTTATCCTTATTTCGCAGATTTTACTGTTCGTGGCTCATTTATTAACGTAGGTACCACGGAAGAGCCGAAGCTAGTTTAACATGAAACGTTGTCTTCAGGTCCGGCGGCAACAAGAAGCTAGACATACCTCCGCCGGCGTCTTCGCTCGACGTGTCTCAGTTGGAAGGCAACGCGTTCAAGCGCCGCCTCGCCGCCAGCCGCGCGCGCGGAGAGATGCATTCTCTGTGGTGCGACATGCTCTACAAACTCTCTCTCGCCAACCACTTCAGGTGAGACTCACGTTTGTTTTAAACTTTATTTGGATACTATCAAAATGGCGGCGACGTATGTGCGGTACGCGAGGCAAACGGAATATGAATCTCGTTTTATCTATAAATGGTTTTTCAAATTAATTTTAATTTGGTTCAGGGACTCGACATTCTGGTTGCCGCACAACATGGATTTCCGCGGTCGCGTATACGCGTGTCCGCCGCACGTGTCGGTGCTGGGCGCGGACTCGCAGCGCGCCCTGCTGGCCTTCGCGCGCCGACTGCCGCTCGGCGCCAGGGGCCTGCGCTGGCTCAAACTGCACGCTGTCAACCTCACCGGAACTATGAAGAATCAGACCGTCGATGAAAGGTAGTGTCACTAACCTCTTAACTCATTACCTGTGCCTTTTGTAATTTCGTCTCTTCCAGGACAAACGTAAATTTGTTGCGGTGCGGTATTTAATTTGTATCTGAAGCGGTCGATAAGTTTATAAGCGAAGAACTATGAAGAAGCAGATCGTTGGTGAAAGGTAGTGTGACAAACCTCTTAACTCAGTTGCTCTGCCTTTTGTAGTTTTGTTTCCCTTCCAGGTCAAACATTTGTTTGTATAATGAACATAGATATTTTGCAGTGCGGCATTTATTTTGTATTTTTTTTACATCTATAGGCTAGGGGTAAACCTAATTGTTGGCGCGGCGATACAGGCGGTGGCGACGCATCGCCGCGCTACATGATGGAATATAAATAGCGACTCTAGCGGCGACGCAACAAAGTTCAATTCAACTCGCATATCCTCTAAACGTTCTTGAGATAATTACCTCAACATAGCCAAACGCTTCTTACACATAGCACTGTCACTGTCTGGGCCGAAGCGACGCATTTCGTAAGCGCCCGTTCATTATGACACGACTTTAACGCGATTTAAACGCGGGCTGATCGTGCTCGCGTAGCTTTTTTGGGTGCTGAGCGTGCGCTCGTACATTAATATCGATAAAATATGTACTTTATGTCAATGACATAAACTAAATTAAATTAAACATAAAGTAAATTCAAAAATTCCTGAGGAGTAAGCAGCGCTTACGGGACACGCGAGTGGTGTCGCGCTGAAAAAAATCGCGCTTGTGTGAGCGTGTGCTAAGGGTTGTCGACTTGTCGCGTTCTGCAGTTTATTTATCTAATAATAAAAAAATATCTATCTGTGGTGTAATGTAGGTAGGTAGGTAAGTAATTTTTTTGAACAATAGCATTTCAAGAGTAGGTACTTACATAGGCAAGCTTTGCAGTCATCATTAACACATTCACTGCCACTGACACGCCTCGCGTGTTCAGGCTAATCTAAGTCTCTACGCCAGGAACACGCCAGGCGTGTTTTGAATGTTTCGGTTATATTTCCAAAACTAGGCCAGATTTTCTGTTCAAATTTTTAGTGCATCATTTTTAAAGGATAGGCTATGGCATATTGAAGCGGTTCCCTAAAAAAACTAGTTAGATTTTTTTTACGAAAAATAGGTATTTTGTAGTGCCGAGAACACGCTAGGTGTGTTCACTTACTGAAGCTACCCTTAGGTTCCCAAACTTTTTTATTCTATTAAACTAAATTAAATTTTCGCTAATTTCAGAGTTATAAGTTTGCGATATGAGATTTTTAACCAGTATTTAATGACAAAACGGAATGTCATAATTTATCGGACCGTTGTTTTTACCGTATACAGTACTGTCATGTATGAATAAATAATAAATAAATAAATAATGCCGGACATTTCACACAGCACCATCTGGCCCAAAAGTAAGCAGAGCTTGTCTTATGGGTACCACATGACTGATATACTACATAAATGAAGTCGTTTATACAACTCCATGCGCCATCAATGAAAAAAAAACGTACCTATCCGATGTATATCCTTTATATAATTATACATACACACACAGTGACATACACACGTACAGTAAAATTATCTCTATTATATAAAAATAAATTGCTGTTCGTTTGTCTCGCTAAAAATTTTGTCATCATTAATATCTTCTGTTTCCGGTACAAATTTAACTTTTCCTGAAAAAAAGATAAGAAATCAATTTATGTATTTCATTTGAATATTTTGAATTTAATTCATACTTATGTAATTAGGTTAGGCCAATCAACATTACGATAATACGAGATAAATAACGTAAACAAACTTTCTGCAGTTCAAAGTTTTTTATCGGTTTAATAATTTAGATGAATTCACTCATATAAGACTGAAAATATGTTTAAATATGATTGTCACTCAATATATTATCAAAACAAATGTGCTTGCACTGTTAACAATGCCAATGTTACAGTTCACAATAAAACTTTATTCATTTATGCATGGGAATTTTAGTAAAAAAAGTTTGAGAACCTTATATTATGTTATAATAAATTTACTTACTAAAATCTATTTTTCCAAGCAATGCCGCGAGCACGCCTAGCGTGTCCGCGGTTTTATACGGCGGCATCTCGATAAACTTCAAGAAAATCGTGGTGGCAGTGAATGAGTTAAAGTATGTAGGTATTACGTACCTACTATTTGGGAATCATTTATTATGCATGGGTTCTAGGCAAACTAAACAGCTAGGCTCACCTAGGTATGAAGATTAAAGTAGGTAGTCTTCTCGTAGGTACCTACCTAACCTTCCGACACTTGTTTAAGTTTTATTTACATACCTACCTAAATCATCGTACATATTCGTAATATTCTATTTTTTCATCATGCCATATTTAGTTCTGTTCGTTTATGCCTATTACTTGTACAAAATAACAAAATCTGCCAGCTCACATTTTAGTTTAGAATTTATACAACTTCTAGGTAAGAATAATAATTAAATACCCAAGAGGCAGCACAAAATGTCTTTGAGGAGTTTGTTGCCCTCCGTCCAGCTGACTTCTTCAAGAAAAGCGTAGATAAATAGTGACTGCGCTTGCATAGATATAAAGAAATGAAAAAAAAATGTGTTCCACTTTTTTGTACCAGTCGACAATGACCTTATGTGTGTGAATTTTGTCTGCAGATTGGCTTACGCGGAGAGTATAATGGACAAGATCTTGGATTCTGCCGACCGGCCACTGGAGGGCGAGCGCTGGTGGTCGCTCTCCGAGGAGCCGTGGCAGACGCTGGCCTGCTGCATGGAGATAGCCAACGCCGTCCGCTCCCCCAACCCTGAAGGTATGGACTTAGAGACAATATCTTGGCCTTTGCTGACTCGAGAAAATGTCTTCGAATATCACTGATTTCTGAACAGTCTGGTTTAAGTTGAGTGAGCGCGTTGTCATTAGATATTTCGCAAATACCAAATTTTTTCTTCGATCAAAGGATTACATAAAATGGAATGAGCTGCCTGCCGAGGTTTTCCCGAGGGATTACAGTATGGAGTTCTTCAAGAGGAGAGTTAATAGGTGTCTCAATGGTCTCAAAATGTGATGCTCATTGTGTTGCAGGCGTCCATAGGCTTCGGTAACTGCTTACCATCAAGCGGGCCGTAAGCTTGTTTGCCAACAATATAGTATAAACCAAATGGCGAAATTGTGGTCCTATTTTACAAAAGCCACTAACCAAGGATTGGATTACATTGTCACTTCATTATAGCAAAATTAACACAGCCACTATCGGATATATGGGAATAATGTATTGTTACAGAATACATGTGCGGGTTCCCGGTGCACCAGGACGGGTCGTGTAATGGTCTACAGCACTACGCGGCGCTCGGCGGGGACGCGGCCGGGGCCGCCGCCGTCAACCTGGCGCCGCGGGCCCGTCCGCAGGACGTCTACAGCGCCGTCGCAGCTAACGTAAGTGTACAGTACACTCTGCAGCACTACGCGGCGCTCGGCGGGGACTCCGCCGTCAACCTGGCGCCGCGGGCCCGTCCGCAGGACGTCTACAGCGCCGTCGCAGCTAACGTAAGTGTACAGTACACTCTGCAGCACTACGCGGCGCTCGGCGGGGACTCCGCCGTCAACCTGGCGCCGCGGGCCCGTCCGCAGGACGTCTACAGCGCCGTCGCAGCTAACGTAAGTGTACAGTACACTCTGCAGCACTACGCGGCGCTCGGCGGGGACTCCGCCGTCAACCTGGCGCCGCGGGCCCGTCCGCAGGACGTCTACAGCGCCGTCGCAGCTAACGTAAGTGTACAGTACACTCTGCAGCACTACGCGGCGCTCGGCGGGGACTCCGCCGTCAACCTGGCGCCGCGGGCCCGTCCGCAGGACGTCTACAGCGCCGTCGCAGCTAACGTAAGTGTACAGTACACTCTGCAGCACTACGCGGCGCTCGGCGGGGACTCCGCCGTCAACCTGGCGCCGCGGGCCCGTCCGCAGGACGTCTACAGCGCCGTCGCAGCTAACGTAAGTGTACAGTACACTCTGCAGCACTACGCGGCGCTCGGCGGGGACTCCGCCGTCAACCTGGCGCCGCGGGCCCGTCCGCAGGACGTCTACAGCGCCGTCGCAGCTAACGTAAGTGTACAGTACACTCTGCAGCACTACGCGGCGCTCGGCGGGGACTCCGCCGTCAACCTGGCGCCGCGGGCCCGTCCGCAGGACGTCTACAGCGCCGTCGCAGCTAACGTAAGTGTACAGTACACTCTGCAGCACTACGCGGCGCTCGGCGGGGACTCCGCCGTCAACCTGGCGCCGCGGGCCCGTCCGCAGGACGTCTACAGCGCCGTCGCAGCTAACGTAAGTGTACAGTACACTCTGCAGCACTACGCGGCGCTCGGCGGGGACTCCGCCGTCAACCTGGCGCCGCGGGCCCGTCCGCAGGACGTCTACAGCGCCGTCGCAGCTAACGTAAGTGTACAGTACACTCTGCAGCACTACGCGGCGCTCGGCGGGGACTCCGCCGTCAACCTGGCGCCGCGGGCCCGTCCGCAGGACGTCTACAGCGCCGTCGCAGCTAACGTAAGTGTACAGTACACTCTGCAGCACTACGCGGCGCTCGGCGGGGACTCCGCCGTCAACCTGGCGCCGCGGGCCCGTCCGCAGGACGTCTACAGCGCCGTCGCAGCTAACGTAAGTGTACAGTACACTCTGCAGCACTACGCGGCGCTCGGCGGGGACTCCGCCGTCAACCTGGCGCCGCGGGCCCGTCCGCAGGACGTCTACAGCGCCGTCGCAGCTAACGTAAGTGTACAGTACACTCTGCAGCACTACGCGGCGCTCGGCGGGGACTCCGCCGTCAACCTGGCGCCGCGGGCCCGTCCGCAGGACGTCTACAGCGCCGTCGCAGCTAACGTAAGTGTACAGTACACTCTGCAGCACTACGCGGCGCTCGGCGGGGACTCCGCCGTCAACCTGGCGCCGCGGGCCCGTCCGCAGGACGTCTACAGCGCCGTCGCAGCTAACGTAAGTGTACAGTACACTCTGCAGCACTACGCGGCGCTCGGCGGGGACTCCGCCGTCAACCTGGCGCCGCGGGCCCGTCCGCAGGACGTCTACAGCGCCGTCGCAGCTAACGTAAGTGTACAGTACACTCTGCAGCACTACGCGGCGCTCGGCGGGGACTCCGCCGTCAACCTGGCGCCGCGGGCCCGTCCGCAGGACGTCTACAGCGCCGTCGCAGCTAACGTAAGTGTACAGTACACTCTGCAGCACTACGCGGCGCTCGGCGGGGACTCCGCCGTCAACCTGGCGCCGCGGGCCCGTCCGCAGGACGTCTACAGCGCCGTCGCAGCTAACGTAAGTGTACAGTACACTCTGCAGCACTACGCGGCGCTCGGCGGGGACTCCGCCGTCAACCTGGCGCCGCGGGCCCGTCCGCAGGACGTCTACAGCGCCGTCGCAGCTAACGTAAGTGTACAGTACACTCTGCAGCACTACGCGGCGCTCGGCGGGGACTCCGCCGTCAACCTGGCGCCGCGGGCCCGTCCGCAGGACGTCTACAGCGCCGTCGCAGCTAACGTAAGTGTACAGTACACTCTGCAGCACTACGCGGCGCTCGGCGGGGACTCCGCCGTCAACCTGGCGCCGCGGGCCCGTCCGCAGGACGTCTACAGCGCCGTCGCAGCTAACGTAAGTGTACAGCGCAGGAGCAGCTAACGTTAGTGTACAGTGCAGTCCTGGTTAGGAAGTAGATGGGTATTATCATTATTTGAGTCTATAATGATCTTTATATTAATCTTTCGGAAACGAGTAGTAACAGAAAAATCATCTATAAAAGCGAAAAAATAAAGTTGTATTTCCCAGGTGGAAGAGATGCGGAAACGCGATGCAGAAGCTAACGTGCAGGCAGCTGTCTTACTCGAGAACTTTGTGCGAAGAAAGGTCATCAAACAAACTGTTATGACGACTGTGTATGGAGTCACCAGGTTCGGGGCGAGGCTTCAGATCGCCAAACAACTAAAAGGTAATCATTATGTACAAATTGTGCAGACTGATGGTCTAATTTTCCTAATGCCTTTACACGGGTCTAATCTTGAGACTGACCTTGAAACATGTGGTGGACGCCACATATATTTTAGACAAATATTCTGGATCTGAGCATTATGTTATTTAAAGCGTAGTTGCTGCTAAGATAAGATATACAGTTGGATATATTAATGGACATCAGCATAACTCCGCGGTCAATCTGGCACCGCTAGATCGACCTACCGTAAGAAACTACCTATTAAGAAATTTAAAGCATACATAAAAGGTAGTCTTTTGAAGAAAGCTTATTATAATATAAATGACTAAATTATTGATAAAAATGCATGGCCTCATGTCGCTCTGCCCTCAGACAGTTAACCGACACACTTGAAATGTATAAACTCTCTTGTATTAGTATTTCGTAGTTAAGGTAGTTATGGGGTGATGGTAGGTATATTCCTAGTATGTAGGTAGGTAGGTACCTGGCTAGGTAAGGTGGTTCGTATTGGTATAAATAAGTCCAGTTCACAGAACACACAAGATTGTTTATTATATCACAAACACCACATAAAATATAGAAGGCAGAAAAGGCAGAGAGGTAGATAGCTTGGAAGAAGAAATACAGTTCAATAGGCACAAGCACTAGTAAATATAAACATTAAATTCTCAAGCCAAATAGATCGCGACAGGTATGAGCGGAACACTGGAGCGCGGGCTCCGCGGGCAAAACGTTGTTCGAGACTGGTTTTGTACTGCCGTGGCGGCCGGCCGTATAGCTGAGCCGGCACTCTGTAGGTTTTGTACTGCCGTGGCGGCCGGCCGTATAGCTGAGCCGGCACTCTGTAGGTTTTGTACTGCCGTGGCGGCCGGCCGTATAGCTGAGCCGGCACTCTGTAGGTTTTGTACTGCCGTGGCGGCCGGCCGTATAGCTGAGCCGGCACTCTGTAGGTTTTGTACTGCCGTGGCGGCCGGCCGTATAGCTGAGCCGGCACTCTGTAGGTTTTGTACTGCCGTGGCGGCCGGCCGTATAGCTGAGCCGGCACTCTGTAGGTTTTGTACTGCCGTGGCGGCCGGCCGTATAGCTGAGCCGGCACTCTGTAGGTTTTGTACTGCCGTGGCGGCCGGCCGTATAGCTGAGCCGGCACTCTGTAGGTTTTGTACTGCCGTGGCGGCCGGCCGTATAGCTGAGCCGGCACTCTGTAGGTTTTGTACTGCCGTGGCGGCGGGCCGTATAGCTGAGCCGGCACTCTGTAGGTTTTGTACTGCCGTGGCGGCCGGCCGTATAGCTGAGCCGGCACTCTGTAGGTTTTGTACTGCCGTGGCGGCCGGCCGTATAGCTGAGCCGGCACTCTGTAGGTTTTGTACTGCCGTGGCGGCCGGCCGTATAGCTGAGCCGGCACTCTGTAGGTTTTGTACTGCCGTGGCGGCCGGCCGTATAGCTGAGCCGGCACTCTGTAGGTTTTGTACTGCCGTGGCGGCCGGCCGTATAGCTGAGCCGGCACTCTGTAGGTTTTGTACTGCCGTGGCGGCCGGCCGTATAGCTGAGCCGGCACTCTGTAGGTTTTGTACTGCCGTGGCGGCCGGCCGTATAGCTGAGCCGGCACTCTGTAGGTTTTGTACTGCCGTGGCGGCCGGCCGTATAGCTGAGCCGGCACTCTGTAGGTTTTGTACTGCCGTGGCGGCCGGCCGTATAGCTGAGCCGGCACTCTGTAGGTTTTGTACTGCCGTGGCGGCCGGCCGTATAGCTGAGCCGGCACTCTGTAGGTTTTGTACTGCCGTGGCGGCCGGCCGTATAGCTGAGCCGGCACTCTGTAGGTTTTGTACTGCCGTGGCGGCCGGCCGTATAGCTGAGCCGGCACTCTGTAGGTACAACAGCGAGCGGGCGCTCGGAACTATTTAACGTGCGAAATGTTTTGTTAGATAAATATATAAATATTATGGTAAATGTATTATTATAATAATAGGTAAGTAATAGTATGTATGATATATAATAGGTATTTATGTTTATGAATAATATAAAATAAATAAATAGTATAAGTTCACCACATAGTTATAAGATGGATCATGTAAAAAATCGTTTGGAACAACAAGAGTTTTTTGCCAGTTCTTCTCGGGCTTGGGTTAGGATGAATTGGCACCTAAATTCACCTAGTATGTAAGACGTTTCAAAGTGATCCTTGTGATTGTATTGAATAAAGCATCTTTTGACTTTGACTTTGACTTTGTCCAAACAAGATGTTAAACACAGGTATTTTAGTGGATAATGGACATAAGCATCCTAGCGCATAAATGATAAAACACGTGCATGATAATAATTCTTGCAGATATCGATGATTTCCCGAAAGAGCACGTTTGGGCGTGTTCGCAGTACCTCACCACGAAGACATTCGACAGCTTACGGGAAATGTTCACCTCGACCAAACTTATACAGGACTGGTTCACTGAATGTGCCAAGTAAGTGCCTTTGAAACAGCAGTACAATACGATGTTACAAATGTATGTGTTCATTCATACATCGCGGCGTCAACGCTGTCATAGAGCTTTATATGTTTAAATGAACGACCGACGCGCCGCGGCATAACGAAATCTCTCACGAATGCTAAATCCGGGGCTACATTATAGGATTTGTCGATTTACATTGGTTGTGAATTTCGACAAACAGTTTTGATTATCTATAGGGAATATTTTATGAGTTGGTATTGGTTTCTATATCAGTTTTATTCAAATGACAGCCTGTCTTATAATCAACATCAACCTGCACTGATGGTATAATGGTAGTAGCCTCGTCTTCCAATATTAAGATCGTGGGTTCGAATTCAGTTACCAATAGATGTTTCTATTCAAATAATGTATGTGCCTATACCAGAATTCTCAAACGGTGAAGGAAAACATCGTGAGGAAACGGGAATGTCCTAGAACTTAATAGGTTTTGATGACATATGCCAAGTGCACGAATAGAGCCAAGCAAGACGCACTGTAATCCTTTCACCACATTAATAACCAGTAATACAAGAAAAAGAAGAGCATCAACCTTCGGTAACCCAGTTCATTAATAATTACTGAAAGCTGTTAATATAAATGTTTTGATAGTATCAGAGTTCCATAATCGGTCGGCTGTACAAATTGTATCGTGTGACAAATTTAAATAGTTATTTCGTTCTGCAGGTTGATATCGGGTGTTTGTGGCGAGAGTGTGGAGTGGGTGACTCCGCTCGGGCTGGCTGTAGTGCAGCCCTACTACAGGCGAGCCCCGGCCTCCGCCGCCGCCTTCCGAGCGCCTCTCGACCAACACCAGTAAGTACTCAACCATGCTATTTAACACAGCATCATCTAGCTCCAAAGTAAACAAAGCTTGTGTAATGGGGAACCCCATAACTGATATACTACTTATATACTTTTTTTTACATATTATACATACACACCCAGACCGAGACAAATATTTGCAGATCATACAAACATTTATCCCACGATGGGAATCGAACCACCTTCGACCCTCTACGTCACAAGCGGGTCTTCATCCACGGCTTCATCTTTATTTGGTACAGTAAAAAGTACCTAAGCTTACTACGAAACGACCACAACCCGCCTGTCGTACTGTATGAAACTGAGTATTGAACAACCAAAGCGTGACGAGAATTAATAAATTATGAGTTATAATATATTATGAATGAATTATAATAAATTAATAAGGAATGAGGATATTAGAGGAAGATAGAAAGTGATGCCAGTAACAGATAAGTTGAGTAGTGATAGGTGAGCGTGGTATGGGCCATGCGCTTACACCGTACACAGCAATTCTGCATTTTTGTCTTACCCTGCATACCATTTTTATTAATACAGATCTTTATTAGTATTTTAAACCAAATTAATATATATTTTAAACATTCCGTGTACCTGTGTGAAGTCCAATAAAATACACAACTAACTATGGTGAACTTTGTACTCTCATTTTGTCTCCGCACCAAATATTAAATACCAACCACCAATAACTATGAAGCCTAGGACTCCCACCATAAAGAGCCCCTACTCTTTTACAGGCCATGTTATAAGAAGGGATGAATGTGGTGTGACGAAAAATGTGTTACAGATGTATGTGGATACACATCTGATTGTGTGTGAAAAACAGTTTGTGTAATAAAGGCGTGATTTCTGATATGACGGCTGATAGAGGGAAATGTATTGTACTGGTGATAATGATGATAGAGTAGATAGTAGTTTTAACTTATATTATTGTTCATAGGCGTCCGTGCACAATGAAGCAACGTAACGCATTTCCGCCCAACTTCATACACTCGCTAGACTCGTCGCACATGATGCTGACGTCACTGCACTGCGAGACGGCGGGCCTCACCTTTGTGTCCGTACACGACTGCTTCTGGACGCATCCGCATACCGTCGATACTATGAACAAGGTATATTTATGACGTTTTTTAACCGACTTAAAAAATGGTAACAATTCGGTTGTGCGTTGTTTGTTATCTCAAACTCTGTCATTTATGAACCGATTTGGATAATTCTTTGTGGGTTGGGAGGGTACATTTCCTTTTTGTTCCCATTTAAATTTAAAACAAAAACGTACCATCCCTGAAAGTGAAAATTTAGGGGATGATTTTTTTAAGGGTTTAAGTGTATGTCAATGAAGTCTGTTTCTTTTAGTTTTTAAAACGTAATTATGAAAATAAGCAATCTTGTGAGAACTGAAGCCGTTAGATTTATTACGTAAAAGTAGCAGTAGCGACAATCACAGCGATATCTGCAAAATCAGTCGCAAGTTGTAAAAAAAATTTTATTACGGAAGTCAGCCGCTGCCTATTACTGGCTTGTCGCCCTACATACAGGCCCCACACAATACTCTTATAGCAGATATATTAACATATAATAGGTGTGTTTGACAGTGGTCATCGCGAATTCACGCGCTTCTAGTTTTCACGATACTAATTAGGCCTGATGTACTTATTCTGAATTGTTACTTACAGATATGCCGTGAGCAGTTCGTCGCGCTGCATTCCCAACCAATCCTAGACGACCTTTCAGAGTTCCTAGTCAAGCGATACAGCTACGATCAAACGTAAGTCTTATATTTTAAGTTTGACCAAATTACACACAGTAAGCCAAATTTCATAAAAAATGGCTAATTGTTTTATTCCGGACAAATATAGTGATGCGAGATTTTTAAACGACATGTTTGGGTTTGAAGGGTCGACTTTATCTTAGGTCGACAACGCGCAAGTGATAACTCTTTTATTGCAAGTATTATAGTAGCCAAATGTTTAGACAAAATGACAATATACACATCCATGATAGCGCAGTATAATCGACTAAATAGTCTTAACTTTTAACTAGTTGATGTTGCGAACTTATTTTAAAGAATTTGTCATTACAGCCGTCAATATGTAATTCCATCCTTTTAACAATTACGAGTAATAATGTAAAAAATATAAATCCCAATTTAAAATATCCCATTTCCATTTCCCAAAAAATATAAAAAATATAACGTCATTGAAAATCGCATACGACATTTTTGGGACTACAAATAAACTAATACAAATTTTGCATTACAAAAAAAAGAAGTAGCCAACAAAGTGTAGAATATTTTTAATTTTTCTAGTGAACTTGACGGTGCTGTGGGTTCGTTTGACAAGCGACGCGTCAACAGTCTACTCCACAGAGTGCCTCCGAAAGGAACCTTCGATTTGAATAGTGTCTTGGAATCCGTCTATTTCTTCAGCTAGTTCGGACCTTATGGACACGATAATAAGGTTTATATTTAGAAAAATAGTTGTAATTATATAGAGATGATATTGAACTGGAGATTACGAAGGTAACGGGTGCTTTGTAGGCGATTGTGTGTCATTGAACCAATGCTTTCAGATTTAGGGGTTGCAATTGAATAGAACATTCAATGATGAAAGGTACGGTAGATTGATAACCGTTTCGTATCGTATACCAACTACCTAGCGTGCCGTATTAACTTAGATTGGCGCGTAAGTTTCTATATTTTACCTACTTTGTACAATAATTGGTATAGTACAAAGATATGATTTGCCATAATAGGTATATCGTCACTTGACACACAATTCAAATTTGATAGACTGATGTTGATTAGTAATAAGCTTTTGTATTATATCTTATTATTGATCTTTCTAATATTAAAAATAGGCCTGATTCGAACGAGCATTTCGTGTTTAGTTCCCGTAGAGAATGACGCGCATCAAATGTATTTTATTTATGTTGTTTTCACATGGAAATGCTGCCGCGATCTAATGTAGCGATGTTTGTCTCGTGCGAATCAGACTTAAGGCACAGAAGAATTATTAAGTTTATTAAGTATTCTGTGCGCAAGTTTGATGTCACAAAACGTATCATGAGCAAGTGTTTTATAATGCTCGTAGATTTTTTATGAATGGAAAAGATTATAGTAATGATTATGCGTTGCATTCTCTTACTTAATTGAATATAAATTGAAGTATCGCGATCTTCTTTAGATTAGTAATGATAACAAAGGACGGCAATACTTTTTTTAGCTTGGAACTCTGAAGAATGTAATCACAAAGTATGTATTACTGATAGAGTGAGCGATGATTATGTGCGAGTGCTTGAAATAATTTACTCTTGTAGAGTATGGATAAATTAGTTTGTAGTTTGACCGTTAATCGAGTTTTACTGTTAAAAAATAAATACCTCGATAATTAATAAGGTCCTGTCCAACTTTGATACTTTGTTATTTTGATGAAATATGTCTTAAACGTTTGTTTCGACGCAACAAACAATCTGTGATTCGGTATTTGAATAAATGAAGTTGATTTGACATTTTTGTTTTATTTTAAAGCGGTGTATCCCACTATTTCCATTAGGTATTTTAGGCCAGTCAAAATAGCAATTAATTTGCACTAAATTTCAGATCCAAATTGTTTTTTTTACAAGGTTTAAGGTGCAATTCAAAGATGGAGCGCAGGCCGCAAACTGCAGCTGCAGGCTGCAAGCGACACTACTTGTTTCTATGCATCTCTATGAAATTGATTCCAAGCGCGGCAACACTGCAGCGCCAGTGCCAGTGGTGTCGCGAACCGCAGAGAGTTCACATTCACACGTGTTCACGCAAAAAATGACAACTTTTTCGGAAGATGATGAAGAAAAATTAATTAACTTTGTTGCCGGTCATCCAGTCATTTATGACTCTTCCGATCCAAATTATCGCAATAATTTGATCAAAGATAATGTGTGGAAAGGAATAGGACAGGATTTTGTCAGGAAAATTTGTCTAGCTCATCATCTCTTTCAACTTATAATTCAGACAATTCTACATCACTTTCGGACCTTTCATCCTCACGAAATTCACCACGAGCCTGTGACAGTGATCAATCAAGGCAAAGAAGCGCGCTACACGTACTGCCGTCAGATCCTGCTTTGGAACCTGGGCCAAGCAGCGCGCCTCATGTATCACCGTCAAATCCTACTTTTCAAACTGGGCCAGGCAGCGAGCCACGTGGAGTACGTGTACTGCCGTCAAATTTTGCTTTTCAACCTAGGCCACGCAGCGCGCCACATAATCTACAATATCAGTATCAATTACCAGGACCAGTTCATTGTATACAAAGAGGCTCCTATTCTCCAACAAGTAGCGTAGCCAAATCACCAGGGCCCACAGATTTGTCCACTCAGGAGAAGGAAGGCCAAATGACGAACGAAGAAAGCTTTGATTATTTTAACTTACCTTACAGTTAGATATAATTTTTCCTCTGCGGTAATAGCGTGTCGATTTTTCGGTTGGATTTCTTCAACAATTAAAATGAGTACAAAATCAAATTGATTTTTATTTAGACGACAATACTTTCGAAACTTTTCTTCCGCACCAATTATATGATTTTTAATCAAAATAGAATAGCTTCCTTCTATAGTTCGACTTTTATAAAAAAGATCTGGTGCATTTCTTTTTTCTCTGGCATAAAGTAACAACAAGTCGTCATCAACTTCCTCTTCAAATAAAATACACATTAGTAAACTCAGTAGTGTTGTCCGACATTCTGTCTCGCACAAAGGTATTGGAGTGACTGAGGCATCGTTCTATGCATTGTGCAGCCGCGGCATGCAGTCGTGCTTGGAAATAAAGCGACCGCGACCGCGACCGCAGGCTGCACTGTGGTCAACCGCAGCCGCTAACCACAATGTCGCCTGCGGTTGCAGTCTGCAGCCCATCTCGGACTTGTACCTTTAGGATCACTTACTGAGAATAAAATCACAAACTGCTGACAGATCCAGGTGACGCTTCAAGCGCCATCTTGAAAAAACAACTTACAGAAGACTGCTCCAAAAAAAAAAATCAGCTGTCTGGTCAACCGAACCATGGAAAATAGTAACTATATTCTTCTGGCTCTTCGGCGGCTTCTGCCGCGGCACGCTCGCATTGCTCGCTCGCCTTGAGCGTTGTTTTCTATTATGTACTCTAACATAACCTAACCAACGCGTTTTTTTTGCCGAAATATAAATAATGGGATATAATTTGGAAAAAACGCTAGCCCCACTTTTTCTATTTTATATTTCCATGGAAATAGTGGAATACACCCTTTGAAAGTACCTAGAAATCAAGTGTGTGTTATTGGTATTCCTATAAGCGGCGATGGGCTTGCAACCTGTCACGTACGGAATACTAACTACTGTGGGCAGTAGTGGCAGTAGGTTCTCTAAAACCATGGGCATGGTTCAAATATAACGTAAGGTTGTGTGCCTCATTATTACCACTCCGTGGTGAGCATGATTTAGATTTTTATCTCTATCCAACCAGTTTGAAAAATTATATTTGTGATGCTATTGAACGATAAAGTAATAGTAAAAAAACAGATTTTCATTAAGTCGCCATTTATTACATGTTACAAAAATGATTCCACAGGAACACAACTGATACAGTATTGCTACAATAACATTGAATAAGAATTTAAGGACGGATAGATTATGTCCTAAAAATGTACAAGGCATTATAAATTGTTTATCTGAGAACTTCTCTTTTATTCTATTTTTTGAGGTAATTGTGCTTCGTTACAGAATAATATTTGGCGTGTGCAGTCTACTAAATTAACTTCTAATCCTAAACCGTGTCGTCTTATCCTACTGAAGAATCCTGTTGTGCATTCAAATAATTATACCGATTTTAACGAATTTTTGCTCACTTTCATCATGGGGCAGTTTTTGTTCCAAGTTTATTTCAAAATGTGCTTCGTATACCAAATAATGCACTAAGTTATTCTAGATCTGGTTGATTCAATTCTATTAAAATTGACCTAAACTTGAAACTCGCGTGTCGATTATCTCCATCTGTTTTTCCGACGAATATTTCGACGCTTCTAACGATAGTCTGTCTCTCTCTCTCTCGCCTGTAGGCTCGAAGGTAGTGTAAGCGAGATGGTTAATGTCTCAGTTTGTGATGGAACGTGTGTACGTTCACGCTAGTGTTGGGCCGCGCGGCTTGGTCTGCAGTCTCGTTTGAACCACTCGTGGTGGTCCGTATATTCGTGTCGGATGGACTGTGAACAGAGAAACATTAAGTATTTGTAGCAAGACTGAGGAAAATGGAATTAAAACATTCTAGTCTCCGTGATAACGTTCTAGCACATATTGTATAATATTTTACATAGATATTTGTACGAAACTAAATATAAATATCATAAATATCTAACCTTGGAGTCAAGTCGTCTTCGATGTTTTGCAAACAAATCCACTGAGGAGTTGAAATTTCGTCATTTTTGGCACATTCCAGTGTTCCATTGTATATCAGCAAATCGTCCATTAGAACCTTTAGAAATATTTTTATTTGAAAAATAATTAATCAATAAGTTGCTTTAGTCTGGAGATGTAAAACTGAGCTGCCTAAATATTTAAGGAGCAAGGAATCTGACATTCAGAAGATTAATAGTTTAAATACCCAGCTAAACCTGAAGTTTCAAGCCTTCAATGGACAAACTCTTACCGCGAATTCTTTGACTCCTCTGATCGGTGTCTTTCCGTAGTTCCATATCTTCATGCCATACACGGAGACCGGGATATCAAACACAAAGAACACCCTGCAACAAAAACCATTAAATACCTACCTGAAATGATAGAAAACATACCGCAATAAAAAAACATGTGTGCAATTCACACGTGGTAGAAGTGAAACCTTCAAAAATTTTAGAACCAAGAATATAAGAAACTTTATAATGCTTCCTATCTCATTTTCTCCCACGTTAAATCTTGTGTAAAAAAATGTGTCTATCTCTTCTTACTTCAAAAGAGACTGAACTACTGAGATTGTGTTATTTAAAATAGAATTCTCCACGACAATCAACTGCATTCCACTTACGCCGGTATGCGTTCTCTTATGGCTGATAGACACGACGTGCTACCAGTTATAGACGCAACGTATTTTGTAGACAACGTGCTATAAACACAACATGTGATAAACATTAGTGTTACCTGCTGGGTAGATTGACTCAAGGGATGTTTATAGAAACATACAACGTCGGATAGACGAAACATGTTCCCTATAGACACATGTGATAGCTAGTGTCTATCACATGTTGTGTATATAACCTACTGTTATATGTAATATATATATATATATATACTTATGTATGTAATAATGTACCTGTTGAGTGTATCGGGCAGTACTGGGGCGAGCCAAGAATGCGCGGCATCGTTGCGACGCGAGTTGACTCCGTCTATCAGTTTGTCAGGAGTTCGTGCGTCGAGGACTCCGGCTCTTGACGTTAGCACGTTGACACTTGACGGATGCGCACATACGTCTGTACATGGACATAACAACTTTTTTATTTCTATATTGTTTTCGTTTTGAGAGATTGAATGTGTCATAGCGTGTCTCTGTTAGCAATTATAGAATAGTTCACGTCATTGGCACTTGCATAAAAATTTGCCTATGGTAGGTAATTATCCCAAGATACGTAAACAAATAAATATTGATGCACTATCCACACAACACCATCTAAACCCAAACTAAGCATAGCTTATACTAATGGGAACCAGACCAGATGACTAATATAATAATTCTTTTATATTTTTAAATACATACTTAAAACTACTAATAAAACCCCATCATTTGATCGTGTGGATCACATCATCCTTCTTGCGAAGCTGGAGCAACTAGGTGTCCATGGAGATCTCTTAAGATGGGTTAAGTCCTACCTTACGAATCGGGCTCAGGCGATGGTGATTGGTGGATTCAGATCAGACTTCGTGGAAATTCCCTCGGGTATTCCACAAGGATCCCATTTAGGGCCTCTTTCATATAACGCATACATATTTGACATTTATAAATGCTTCAATCTTTTGTACGCAAATGATAAAAAGATTTTTTGTAAAATGAATAATGAACAAGAATCGGACCCCCTTAAAAACACTTTAAATTCATTATCTAACTATTATTCTCTAAATAAAATATCAGTCAACGTACATAAATGCCAACAAATATCATTCACTCGCAAAAAAAAATCGTTCACTTTCACATACACTCCTAATAATATGGCAATCGAAAAACTCAACTTAATAAAAGACCTTGGAGTCATTCTAACTAGACAGTAAACTTTCTATGATTGATCATGTTGATTATATTGCTGATAAAGCTTATAAAAATCTTGGATTCCTGATTCGTACTTGTAAACCCTTTTCAGATACTGCTTGCATTAAAACAGTCTATTATGCTTACGTTCGTAGCGTGCTGGAATACGCCAGTAGTGTCTGGTCTCCGAACTATATTATTCATAAACATAAAATTGAAAGAATTCAGAAAAAAAATATAAACAACTTAAAACTACCGCAAGCACGTATTCTACAACTATAAAGATGGTTGCACATCTCACATCTCACGACCTTGGAAGATAGGCGAACGTTGTTGGATAATATGCTTTTGTATAACATACTGAATAATAACTTGGATTCTCCAGCTTTACTCGCCGCCGTCAAGTTTAGTGTGCCTGATAAACGAACGCGTCACACACTCCTATTTTCGCTCCGTCATCTTACTACCAATTATGCTAAGAACGCACCAATATATACCGAATCTGCTCTAAATATAACAAAACATACTCGAGTGTAGACATTTTCAACAGTAATAAATAAACTTGAAAAAATCTATAGTAGTAGTAACCTTATTGCGGGTTGAGTTCACATAGTCTGGATTGTAAAACGTATGTGTGAGCAAAATGTCTGGGTTGAAAAAAGTATTTGTATACACAACGTCTTGATTGTAAAACGACTGAACTTAATTTTAAAATGTCTAGGTAGGCAAAACGTCGTAGATGCAATAAGACATGTTTGTAGAAGACCTAAGTTGCAAAATGACTATTTGTAAAACGTCTAGGTAAGCAAAATGGCGTGGTTGTGATAATGACCACGTACTTTTTTCAGAAAGTACTTTGTCCAAGACAATTACCTACTTTGAAAATTTAAAAGAACCAAGATAAAACTATTATTATTTAAGTAATATTATTATGATATTATAGATATTATTTTTAAAATAAAAGATAAGATTAGGAAAATATTTTTTATTAAATTAAAACTAAACAGATGCGTACCTATTTACTCAGTCTACAAATATTCTAATATAAGCACTCTTTTAGTTTCTATATATATTTTTTAAATCAGATATTTTTTTCAAGAAAACTAATATTGTGCTTCTTCCTTCAATTAGTTTTTCTAATTCTGATCTGAGTTTTTTGTCAAATGTTTCATCCTTTTTTGTTCTATAGCCATGAGTAAACAATTGATTTCTCATTTTTATTTCTTGAAACCTGTTCTCTTTTGATGTTGTATAGAAACTGAAGTAAAGTGGGCTTATGTGGCATGCGTGCATTAAGTCGCCTGTGCCAGGCTTCCGAAGTATTATTTGTACGATGCCGTTGTCTTGCACACGAAATAGTAGCAGGCGAGATTTTTTTCATTCACTGCCGCTCAAAGTATGTTACAAATTGATTCATTTTTGTACATGTAGGACCATATCGTTTCACAGCCAACCAAGCATCGTTTATGTAATCTGCCGGTAAATACGGAAAATTTGAAGTCATTTTCGCTACTTCTTTACCTCTATTTGTATCAGTCAGTTTAAGCTCATTTGCGTGCTTCCAAATAGCCCGATTGTAATGATAGTAGCAACCAGTCAATGAAGCGCTTGGAAATGACTTTTTAAAGGCACTAATTATAAAATATGGTTTTCACGAGCATACTTTTTCATGGTTTTCACACAAAATTGACTGCTGAAAACTAATATTTTTAGTAGCAGAGTATCTATACCATACTCTGCTACTAAAAAGTTCTCTGATATAATTGGCGGTATTTTCACATCTTTACAATGCAAAAATTCCTGTTCAATCTGCAAAAACTTTTTTCTGGCTCGAAATAAAGTGAATTTCACATATTCATATGGTGGTGGTTGAAGCAAATGGTATTTCACTTGACAATCAACAATACTTTTCCCGTAATTACCCTTGATTGATTTCATATTCTCACAAACCATTTTTTAGCATAGGTACTCCTATAGAATGTAGATATCATTATTAACGCAATCCTTTCTACATGCATGTAGGCGTTCTCTTATTATTTTCATTTTCATCTTATTCAAGGTGATCGATGCACTACACAGTCCACGTTTACAGCATCGCCAAAGGGTGGTTCCACTAGCATTATTTGTTGCTAAATTGTAACGGTAACCGTTACTGATAAGTACTGGTTTGCCTTTGTGACTTTCAAGAAATAAAAAAACTACTGTTGCTTGCGAGGGCCATCATGAATGCAGATGAATGAATAAAATATGAAATATAATGTATTGTCTTGAAATCATTTGACAAATAGCATTGTCATTTTATGATCGTGTTATAAATTGCCAGTCCTTATCTTGAATTCACAAACTATTTGTATGACACATAAATTCCATGATTCGAGTATCAAACAGAGTGCAGTCTTTGTATAATCACCTAACCATTTTCAACCAAGACTTTTTTACAAAGAAGCCTATTTTCAACCAAGACGTTTTTCCTACCTAGGCCATAAGCAACAAGAACCATTTGCCACCAAGGCTTTTTACAACCATGGCATTTTAAAAATAAGACATTTTCCCACCTAGACGTTATGTATACAAAGACTTTTTTCAACCCAGACATTTTGCTCACACAGACGTTTTACAATCCAGACTATGTGAACCCAACCCCTTATTGCATGAATTATGAAGAAGAAGATGAAAACATTTTTTTTTACTGAAAACATATTTTATTTCTTATTTAGAAAAATTATGAATGAGAAAAAAATTTGTGTTTTTATTTTAGAAATTACCACACGAAGCCATATATGGCATCGTATGCAATCTAAAGGAAGTAAAATCATCCATGTATGGCTTCGTATGCATTAATAAAAAAAATGAAATTATGCTTTATGGAAATCTTTGAAACAATTTCTTTTATCATTGTAACATAAACTAACTTGACATTTCCCACATTTAGTAAATGAACGGAATTTCGAACAGTTCTGGCAAATTTGTCGGCTTGATTTGGTCCACTCGGGGAAATGGTCCACATTATCTGAACGTACAGAATCTAATGGCAGAAACCAGATCATCGTCACTCAAGAAACCATCACCCGGAATAAGATTAACGTGCTTGGAAGTACCATAAAACCGAGAAGGCTCCATTGCTGCAAAGAAAAGAAAAAGCATGGGAAGCCATATATGCCCCCATAATCTTTTTGACAATAATGCGTACGAAGCCAAAAATGGCAATAACAAAAGAAAGCTCAAAAACGAACAACAAATACGAAACACACGGAAGCGATATATTTTTCTCATTAAAACATATGTAAACATTGTACCTACATTGAAATTCGCAGGATTTTTACTTACCGTTTTATTGTTTTTTTTTTTCATTTATAAAATTAGCACTAATTAATTGCACTGTAACGGTCGGACACGCTGCACATAACCTTCAATATTTTGACAGATGGCACTTACCATAGACAACAAAAAATACGTTCCATTAAACGAAGAAATTGTGTATTCGAATTAAACGTTGGTCGCGAAATAACAATATTTTAATTACTAAATAAAATAAAAATACTTTTAAAGCCATATATGGTTTAGTATGCGGTAAGGGGTTAACTAAGTTTACCCATTGTAATTTTTTGTAGCTGGTCTTATCAATAAAATAAAATAAAATAAAATAGAACATCTAACGCCTTACTTAATTTTATAAAGACTTATTAGCCAGTAATAATAATCAGTAATAATCATTTAATTGGTAAATTGTTTGGATACAGGTCAGTTAAAATTACAAATTAAAAATACAGAACAACAATATCTATTATATTAAATAATATAGTCGTGTATTAAATTATATTAATATAATGTCAGGATCAGGATGTTCAATTTTATTTATGTATCATTTTATTATATAAAATCTTCTACACAGTAGAACGCCTTTTCGATAAGCCACGTTTTTAATCTAACTTTAAAACATGTAAGACTGGGCGCGCCAACGACAAGCTCCGGCAGGCGATTGTACACTGTTGGCCCTAGGACGTGAGTAAGCCTTTCAGACTTGGTGAGCCGGTGTGCAACTGTCGCAAGTTTACGTGCACCACGGGTGTTGTATTCGCGCGATTGACCATCCTGGCGTGTCCTAAACCTTTCTTTGTTTTGCCTTACAACCAGTGCTACTTGCAGTATTATTATAGATGGTAGCGTTAGTATTCCCAGTGAGGTGAAGTACGGCTTCGCGGACGTGTCGCGCGACACTTTAGCGATCGCTCTCACAGCACGTTTTTGCATGCGGAAGACTCGCTCTCGATCGGCTGAGCGCCCCCACAACTCTGTTCCATACTGTAAGAGCGAATGGACAGTCGCGAAATATCAAGTGTGGACGACGTCCGCAGAGACGACACGCGATAACCTATAAAGGGCAAAACGTGCGCTTCCCAGCTTTGCACATATCTTGTCGGTATGGGAGCTCCACGTTAGGCCTCGGTCTATTTGGAACCCTAAGAAGGCAGTCGATTGAACTTGGTCAACAGGCGTGTTATGGACCGATACAGACAAGTCCCTCACATGGCGGCCTGGTATGGAAAAATGTACATAATGGGTCTTTTTTAAATTTAAGACGAGTCCGTTCCAGCTAAACCACATTGCCACCTGGCAGCCTCGTTCAACCGTTTCTCAAGCTCATCAGCATACATAAATACCTCCCCTGCTGAAACGTGCTCTGGCAAGTCGTTCAGTAGCAGCGAGAAAAGTATGTTGGATACCGACGACTCTTGTGCTACACCCATTACAGTACGCAAGGACTCAGACTTGGTCTCCCCTCCATCACCGACCACTATCTGTGACCTTCCGCGAAGAAGATCTGTAAAGAGCGAGTATGCCTTTCCCCTAATTCTGTAGTACTGGAGCTTATGGACGGGAACACTGTGGTCTGCGACATCGAAAGCTTTCGATAGGTCGCAGCACAGGACTGCTACTTGCTGTTTCTCCTCACAAGCCGCCATAACCTGTCGGATGACCTCACAGGTGAGCGAGGTAGTAGAGCACCCCGCGCGATATGCGTATTGTCGCTCCGATAGTGCTTCCGTTGTCGCTAAAAATTTAGATAGGCGAGAGCTGAGTCCGTTTTCCAGTATTTTGGCTAATGCTGGGATTTTAGACTGGTCGATATCCGTCGATTTCCTCTCGCTTGCCTTTTCCCTTAATAAGAGGTGAGATCTTGCTCACTTTTAAGGATTCAGGGTATGTTCCACTATCTATGCATCGGTTAAACAGCACGGCCAGGACCGGGGCTATCGGTGCTGCAACAGAGGCTATGAGTTCCATAGAGATATTATAAATATCTTTAGAGGGTTTACGTGGAATTCGTGATGATACAATTTTAAAGACCTCCGCTGCTGTGAATTTAGTTATTCTTAGAGATTGGTCCGCTGTGGGGTGCGCTGCACCGAGGGCCGCCTTCACCCGAGCGAGAGAAGCGCGGGGCGCTCCGCATGTACTGCCCGCGCTCACGAACCTGGCATTCATAGCGTTGGCCGCCGCTTTACGAGATATAAATTTTTCTCCCGCAGAGTCTTTGGTTATCTCTTTGAAACTGGTGTTTGAGTGTACAGTTGTGCCTCTTTCTAAATAGACTACACACCAAATAGTTCTACAAGAATTTGGACTTTTTTGATCATGTTTGTTTTTGTGTCTAAATTTATGTGATTTTACTGAATTTTCATATTGTTGAGTAACCTTGTCAATAAAAAAGTGCAAGTTTAAGTCCGGGTGATTTTCTTGTAAATTGATTGCGTCGTACAAAATGTGTTTCAGGCCCTCTAGTTCCTGAGAGACCTTTGACTGTTTTTTGTTATTTTTACGTTTACCTATATGGAAAGCATATGTTAAATTTATTAACTAAAATGAAGCTCTCACGGCATAGTGGTCACTGAGGTGCGTTTTAAGCGGCATCGTCACAACCGACCCCTGCGGGAAGCTACTTTACACGTGATCAAGACACGATGAGGTTGATTTAACAACTCTCGTTACGAAATCAACCTCATTGTGGACATTATTTGTAGTTAATATATCGGCTAACTGCTTCTTGACGGAGCTTCCGTTGGCTAGCCAGTCAATGTTAAAATCACCGATAAATATAAAACTTTTTTTGTTTTATTAGCTCGTTCGATAAGGCGCTCTAGATAAGGTAGGAAGCTAAAGAGTCGTCTGGTTTCAAAACGTTTTCACCCCTTTTCACCCTCTTAGCGGTTGAATTTCAAAAAATCCCGCCTTAGTGGGTGTTTTTGCTTTAAAATGAAGCTACCTTCCAAATTTCAGCTTTCTAGCTTCAGCGGTTTCGGCTCAGCGATGATGAATCAGTCAGTCAGTCAGTCAGGTTAAGCTCTTTTATAGGTATAGATTATAATAAATAATCAATAAATAAATATAAATATTGGTATAAATTTGGATACGATGCCGCCTATGATACAGAACTCTGATAATTTTGTGATAACACGAAAGTTGTAGAAACTTACTGCTCTCAGTGAGAGGGATTTGTTTCCCCTGCGGATCAAACAACTCGACCCCAGTGAGGCCCACATAGTACAGATCGCCCCAGGTGGAGAATATGCTGATTTGCAGAACGAATCCGGTTGGAGCGCCTAGTTCTACCGATGTGCCATATACCAGGCAGTCCATACGGAAACTGTCAGAGTCCTTCGCGTCTTCCAACCTGGAGGTGAAATCACGTGTTGAAAATATAGTCTTCCAAGCTTTTATAAAAAATATTTCTAGACTAGATCAAAAGTAAGTACAAAGTGTGTTTCCTTCCCTCCTTCCTTCTTTCTTTGTAAAGTTGACTACTAGTAATATTAATCAACTGCCATCACCACCTCGGGATGAACAAATTCGTCATTACTATTCACCACGTGGACTCAATGAGAACTTATGGATTTTTGCAGTCCTCTGAATGTATGCCATAGATGGTACCTACACATTCAAGATTTGAGATGACATGAAGATTGATAGATCAATCTTTATGTACAAATTACTTCGTTCTTGGGCTACCTGGTTTTCTGATGAGTTTTTCCGTCGACGCTCTGAGTGCATTTGTACAATGCATAATACTTTTCAAAAGGAAAAATACATATAAGTACCTACATTCGTGTCTGAACCCAGAGTCGAAAATCTCGAGGTTAAAAATGCCACAACTACACGGCTACTAATTATCTTGATAAGATCTTTGACATCAAAATAGAAGATTGATTAACGCTTAATAGTACACGGAGAGAACACAAAAAAAACAATTAGCAAAAAAGTTGTACAATGGGCGGCCTTATCGCTAAAAGCAATCTCTTCCAGGCAACATTTAGATGGACAGGATAGACGAAAAACAAAAATACGGCGATGAAAAAACTGGACCAAAATCTTAGATTTTCGACCCATTTTCCGACTTTAGAATACCTGTCATCAACAATAGCCAAGTCGAGCTGGTGAACATAGTCGTAGCACACGTGACCCGGCGCCCTGCGCAGTAGTATAGGGCGGTAGTGTAACGCCTCTCCATCGAGATGGATTCGCGTGTGACGCACGCCCGCGTATGACAGATCCATGCTGCCATTGTAGTTCCATATTCGGATGCCTATAGGGATAATCTGGCATTGTAATTGATATATCTGTGATTCAAAAAACCTCTGGTAGTCCTGGATCTGTCTGGTTGATCCAGGATTAACCACCATGCCGAATTTAACTATATTAAAAAACATAGTAAAAAACGAATATTTTATAGTGGTGGCCGTCAATATAAGTAATTGGTTATTCGATAAATTATGTGATGTACACAGTTTCACAAATTTCTCGTGACCATACTTACGAAACTAGGGGTCATCTTTGTAAACCATGAACAGAATTGGCCTAAGTATTGATCCTTGTGGTACCCCATTGCTGCTTTGATTCAGATAGTTACATTAGTCCTTTCCACAAACTAGGTTAAGTACCTAACTGTCTTAGATTAGATATCAGATTGCTAATATCATTAACCTAACCAATAATTATAACACTCAAGACTCAACGAATACTCATATGTACTTGATAACATCAGTGTCCGCAGTTGGGATCGAAACCTGTTGTAAAACGATGCTGTAAACTATTACTGGTAGTTAACCAAACGTAATCTTACTTGTGATCTCAGTCTTTTCCTTCAGTTCCAGCACAATATGGCAGAACTCAGTCCCACATTCAAACTCGACACACCACATGTCCTCAAACACATTTGAAATATTTCGTCCATTGAAGAGATCCTTGCATTCTATTAGACTGCTGTGCTCCGGTCCTTGGTCTTCTGAGATGAGAGCTTTGTAGGCGTAAGCGCGGTAGACGTTCACAGGGTTGTTATAGCACATAAGTTCTAAGCCTGGAATAATTTTTTTTGTTCAAATATAAACACACAACACACCCAGATATATTTTTTAATGGATTATGATTAAAATATTAAGTTCCAGAGGACAGACCTGTTAGGCCAATCAACTGCCCATGCCCCCAATTTGACATCAATGTTATTTTGATAGTTTTTGCCACATATTTGGTCTCACTCTCAGAATCCAACGTCTGCCGGTCTCTAGGGCTGAGCGAATTTATGCTGTTGTTGGCTGTGGAAGGTCGGTCCTCGTTGGTAACGTGACCAACCGGCTCGTTGTCTTTGAGTAGCGCTTGGAAGTTCTTGTCGTTGTGCATTATTGAGTCCAGGATTGAAGGGTCTTTGGTGAAAAGAATTGTCTGAAAAGATGACTGTGCCTTAACTATTGCATAATTGATGTTTGTTTCTCCCTTTATCATAGGACGCCAAGATTGCAGCCACTATTTCAGTATAGATTTCTCGGAACTTACATCACCAAAAGATGCTAAAGGTCCTTTCAGCTCCCCGCTGGACCTAGCGATCTCTCCGTAGAAGATAACCTGGTCGTCCAGCTTGATTTGAACCAGACGTACCCCACGCGTCGTGTATATTCGAGATTTATTGTAGTTCTGGAACAAAGAAAGCGTTTTAGTCAACTATCGTAATGGAGGTTTCACACGGTATAAATATAGCTGCTGTCCATGGCTTGATAAACAACTACCAACATAGAAACGGAGTTCTCGTCGAGACTTAAGTTTTAATGTTCAACCCAAGATCCAAACTACGGCAAAAAAATGTACTAATTATACTCGAAAGTGTGCCCACACTTTATAATAAACTTTAAAAAGTGAGAATTAATTCAACGACAATATACCTCCGTACCAAATTTAACAAAGATAATGTTCAGCCGTTTAATTGTGGAAACATAACAAACAGACAAATTGGCAGACAGACACCTTTCAAAGTCAAAGCCATAACATTTATTACGATCACTAGGAATAATGTGACTCTTCATAAGTATATATGCTAGGTGAATTTAGATGCTAATTCCTCTTAACCAAGTCCGAGAAGAATTCGAAATTATAATTTCTGATACGAGTATTAGTAGGTATACAGCTTGGCTTACATTCCAAACTATTTTCAATATTTAGCTTAAAGACATTGTTTATGTGTATATAAGTGTTTTAGGGTTTTCTTGGTTTGATGCATGAATATTAAGATACGAACTCATATCCTAACCTAGTCGTGTTTTCTTCGTACACATCGTTCGTGGTATACAGACCCATATCCTCAGGAGTGCCAGTCTCGTGCTGGTGGCGAGCAGGGCAGTGAGCGCTAATGGAGCCGCGTGCGGCGCTGGCGCGGTCCACGCGTGCCTTTCATCTCTGGTCCGCACCACTCCGTCCGCTATGTTCTGCACACGACCTTGCACTGAACCATCGCCTGTTTCACAATCTGTCCATAACTGAAAAATTCACACCCTAATATAGGTGCCTAGACAATTACAATAACCATTGTGCAAAAATGCAGTGGAATCGTCGCATTTAATGCTGTTGACATTCTACTTAGCAGAAATCACACAAACGAACTTGCTAGGTTCGTGTACCTTGCACTTACTGAAAGTCTCAAAACTTATTCGACGTTCTTTTCTGCGAAGAATCTTGACATTTTTGATTGATTAGTAGAATAGTAGGTACCTGCAGTACATCAGTACACCCTGAGTATATCTCAACTCACAATAAATAGGTACCTACTTACAAGATACCTTCATGGTTATATAGCGTTGACCTTGAACATACATACCATACCAAACATATCTGAAAATCGACCTTGCAGAAGTCGATTTTTTAGTCGATATGTTTGGCAGAAAGAGTGAGATAGATAGATAGATAACTCTTTATTGTTATACCACACAGAAAAATACAAAGACACTTATTTTACAATAAAAAGCAATACAATGGGCAGCCTTATCGCTAACAGCGATCTCTGCCAGGCAACCTTTGGATGGATTGGACTATAAATAAACGGAGAAAGGGCATGATATTAGTGTGGTGTTTTGGCAAATATAATTCTATACTTACTTACATAATCTTTAAATAAACTAAATATAATACTGATATAAATAAATAAATACATACATACATAATAGGTATAATAATAAACATATAAACATATAAAATCATAAAATCATAGCACCAAAATAGGTTTTATATTATGATATCAAGAATATAGAAATGATTAGGTTCAGTACGACAAATAGTGTTTCATGACCATATTCTTGAAGATGGGGAGAGACTTGGCCTTTCTAATATCTACAGGTAACGCGTTCCATAAGCGGACAGCCTGCACTGTAAACGACTTTCCATAGAAGGAAGAGGAGTGAACAGGAATTTTAAGTTCATGTGTTTCTGAGGAGCGTAAGGATCGAGGGTTAGAGAGATGGAGAAATTCAAACCGTTCTTTGAGATAAAAGGTGCGACGGGAGAAGTGCACGGCGTCGGGGTCTGCGTTGCATTGGTAGCCCTTCCCCCCGTCTCGCAGCTTTATGCTACGCTAGTCCCCTAGGTACCTACGCATATCTAGTGCATAATACCTACGTTCGATCATCACTTTTTCGTTTCGTAGTAAGAAAAATGACAAAAAGAAGTGTAAGCTAAGCAAGCTAGAAAAATGTTTCACGTTGTAAATGATTTTACTAAAACAAATAAAATCTTTCATAATTCTAGTGTCTAACCTAAAGTTTTATGTATTTACCATTATGTACAATGGTACCATTAATTGTACGTGTGTGCTGGTTTATCAAATAAATGTTGTCTATCTATCTATCTAATTTAAAACCGCTAAACAAAGTACCAGCAGGAGCGACTATCACATTGCAATCAAAAGCTTACGCCAGATAGGTCATATTTGGTTGTTAGAATTTCACCCGCCAATCATCTCTCCGCTAAAACAACACTTTATCTATCCTCAAATGTATGCTTCCCTAAAGCATCCCTTCATTTTCTCGGTGCACTATTAAACCGTGGTGGGAACTGTACCAAGGTCATAAAAAGCACTCGTACCTACAATAAGGAGGATACCAAGGAAGACGCTTTACCTTTTCAATGTCCACAACACTGCCATTAGAATCGAACATTTCAATCCCGTTTAAACCGACAAACTGCTTATCGCCCCAGTTGGTGAACACCTTTATTTCTAACAGTCTTCCTATAGGCAACTCAGGAATAACGAATTCACTTTTCACTCCCTGCTTCACGCTTTTATTGGAAACTGAACTCAGTGACGCTTGCTTTTTTGTCGATATTTTATCGACAGGTTTTTTGATTGAATTTTGAACTGCGTTTAGAGAATCTTTGGCGTTTGATTTTCTACGACCTTTTACATCTAGAGGGCCTGAAATGAACAAGACAATTATAATATTTTATTCTCTATTAGCAAAAAACTCAAAGCATCAAGCTAAAAACATTTAAGTTTGGCCTTTCGAACTGGACATTCATAACACTTACGAGAGCCAAGAATGACGTCGTAAAAGTCTTCGTCCACAATATTGTTTAAGCGCCTATGTCTCGGAGTCACGTAATGTGGGAGTAGATCTGAGAGAAAGTCGTTGGAACTGCCTTTTGAAGAGTCGCCCCAGTCCAAGTTGCCTCTGACGACGTATTTCCGACGACCAGTTTGATTGTACCCTAAACATGATTAGGTAGGTAGGTACTAGGGTTAATTATGACGTTAAAGTAAAAGTTTCCGAGGGTAAAATATAACTCTTACCATTATTGTAACGTAAAGTGCCGGCAGAGTGAGCTTCCGTTGGTGCCACAGGTTTCGTCAAAAAGTCTTTATTAGTTTCTAGCGAAGTTCTTCTTGATGGCCTGAAAACAAACTTTTTAATAGATTTGTCAGGTATCAGCGAGCTGCTGTTTTCCTGGCGGATATCGAGAGTCAAAAAGGGTACGCCAGTGACATAGTTGCAGAAACCTGTCCCGTTTCCAAGTACCTACCAAGTATAGGTAGGTACCTATACCTACCTAGTTACCAGATAATTAGATTTCAGTCTATATATTCTACTTACCTTAGAGTTATAAGAATATTCAAAGTTACTTACGTCCTATTTATTACCATATTTCGTATAATACCTACCTGTGATTATTTGCTTTTGGATTCCTGAATATATTTTCTAATGTAGGCGGCGGCGAAGAGCTATTGTTGTGGTTTTGAATGCGGGCTTCTTTCATCTCCCTATAAAATGTAAACATGAAAGCAGGGTAGGGTGAACACAGCCTTGCCTTGACACGGTAGGAAGGTGTCGGTAGTAGCTGCTATTGTCTACACCTACTTCTGTGAATACAATATGTCATTATCGATGTCTTTGCCGGAGGTTATTAATCTGCAGGTAGGTATGTACCTACCTATATCACATTAATTTATGGGTAAGTAGGTATTATTGTAATGTTTTAATAGATATTGTAAATACTTACTTGGTAATGTTTTCGAGCCACAACGATTCTTCTCTATCCCCATTTGCATATTCGAGCCCATTTTGACTATGTGCCATCCTTGAGCCATTAGAAATCGTCCACTTCTAGAGTGTTATGCACTATTTCACTGCAAGCTATTCTCATGTCACTATGAAAATTTATATAAATTGAATTCTACTAACAAATGTCTATAGTTGTTTATAAAACGGTGTATTAATTATTTTATACTGTGCCATAGCACTTGCCACTTTTGAAACATAAATTTGGCGCTGTTTGTTTGACCTTGGTTGCTAAGGTTACAATGGAGACAGACGACATTATTGAACTGAGAATTTAATAAAGTTAATAGTAAAAGAACATGTTTCTGAACGAAACAATTTGTGTTGTGTATGTTGTGTGTTATGTCAAACCAATGTGTATTTTGTGCTTTACTGTCATTCTGATTCTGTCAGTGTCAGCCATGTCACTCACTATCAGCGGTGCGACGGTCGGTGATCAGTGTCCACACCTTAGGGTATTTTACCCTAAATTTAGGGCATTTTTATGCGTTAAGGGTATTTTTAGGGGTATTTTCAGGGAAAAATAAATATATAGGGTTTTTTAAGAATGTGTGAATGCAAACAAATTAGTAATTGATTATTATACGTGTTTCCGAACGCACCTAACTGGCTTGTGACGATGTACCATTGTACCATTCTCATCCGGCCCAGGTACTTCCGCTAGCAATAGACAAGAATTTACTTTTCTCTTTCACACTCGAAGGTTTGTGTACGCGGAAGAGAGATATCGTGTGCAAAGAGAAACCGGTTTATTCATTCTGCATGCCACCATCTTTTCATTGCATGCATCGTTGTGTATTGTGTTGTCTTCTTGTGTTGTTTAAAGGCCGAAACAAAAGAAGTTTTATCTAGATAAAACTTCTTTTAGGAGGAAAGATGTTTCCTAAAATCGCTAAACATAAACAAAAATATTGCCAACAATGGTACAGCTTAAAAATATGTTATAAGTCTTGCGTTACATTTACTCCGACAGACGCAACGTTGGAAAAGTTTTAGAATATAATGTACGATTTCAAGATATGAAATACTGCAGATGACATAGACGCCCAGACTATGGATGCATTCCAACAATGTTTGGAAGTGTAGTTAGTTAAGTAGTTTAGAAAATAGTTCTTTCATTTTGCATTTATACGAAAATTGATTTGTTTTTATTTTAAAAGTATTTATTAGGGTAAAAAAATATTTGAGGTGGCAACACTGTCGGTGATGGCAATAAATAATAACCTCAAAGGAATGAGACCAAATGAGACATTATTTATTTAAAATTAAACCAGCTTTCTACAATTTAAAAAAATATATAAAACCGCTTGCGTGATTCTTGCTCTGTAGGAATTTCAAAGTTTACTTTCGTGCTACAATTCGTGTAAAAGAGTGTAAGTCGGCAATATGTCAGCCGCTGACGAAAAGAGACTAGAAGAGATGACGACAAAGGCTGAGCAAGTGGTGAAAGATATTTCTCATGAAATAGAAATGCTGGACAAAGGGGACTTGAGTTTCGTGAATGATCCAAGGCTGGACAAACTGCTTATTGAAAACGAAAAACTAAAACATCGACTTGCCATTCTTGAAAACGCAATCCAAGTAGAAAAAGCCTGTTCTTCCGGAAGCGCTGTAAACAAGCAGCACAGGAAACGGCCAACTATCATCACAGACATCCAGTCGGTAGAAGGCAACGTCTGCATTCTTAATGAGCTAGAAAACGTGTTTGACACTGCCATTGCATCAGCATATCCCATCTTAGAAGATCCACCTGTATCTATCTCTGTATCAGGTAACAACCCTAAGTTTGGAGACTACCAATGTAACTCTGCAATGGCCATCTCACAGCTACTCAGTGCCAAAAACATAAAAACTAATCCTAGAGAAGTGGCCAATAATATCTTGAACAAATCACCTACAACACCCCTCATTGAAAGAATGGAGGTAGCAGGACCTGGATTTATCAACATTTACTTGAATAAAGCTTTTGTTGAGCATGTTTTGAGCTGCATCCTCAAGTTTGGAGTGAAACCTCCACCAACAAAAAAGGAAAGAGTTGTAGTCGATTTCTCATCACCCAACATTGCTAAGGAAATGCATGTTGGTCATTTACGCTCCACTATAATTGGCGACAGCATTTCCCGAATCTTGGAGTACTTGAATAATGATGTTCTACGGATAAACCACTTGGGAGACTGGGGGACACAGTTTGGAATGCTGATTGCTCATTTGCAGGATAAATTCCCTAACTACAAGACTCACTCCCCTCCTATTTCTGATTTACAAGCATTTTACAAGGAATCAAAGAAAAGATTTGATGAAGATGAAGAGTTTAAGAAGCGAGCATATGCTTGTGTTGTTAAACTACAGGCTCATGAACCTGATTACTATGCAGCTTGGCAGTTGATTTGTGATGTGTCTCGTCATGAGTTCCAAAAGGTATATGACCGTCTAGACATCAAGATTATTGAACGTGGAGAATCCTTCTACCAAGACAGAATGGATGCAATTGTTAAAGAATTAAAAGAACAAGGATGTTTAGAAGAAGATGAAGGGAGATTAATCATGTGGGGAAATGCAGAAACCAACAAAGGCATTCCACTGACTATTGTCAAGTCTGATGGAGGGTACACTTATGATACATCTGACATGGCGTGTATCAAACAAAGAGTGGAAGAAGAAATGGGAGAAAGGTTGATTTATGTTACAGATGCAGGCCAATATACTCACTTTGCGACAATTGAAGCATGCGCCACTCGCTGTGGAATTCTCAAGGATGGCAAGAAACTTGAACATGTCGGTTTTGGAGTAGTGCTTGGGGAGGACAAGAAAAAATTCAAAACCAGGTCTGGAGATACAGTTAAACTTATTGATTTACTGGATGAGGGTCTCGCAAGGTCTCTAGAAAAGCTAATTGAAAAGGGTAGAGAAGAAGCTCTTTCTCCAGAAGAGTTGAAGCAGGCTCAAGAAGCTGTGGCTTATGGTTGTATTAAATATGCAGATTTGTCTCACAACAGGGTCAATGACTATGTATTTTCATTTGACAAAATGTTAGATGATAGGGGTAATACAGCTGTATACTTATTATATGCCTTGACTCGTATTAGATCTATTGCAAGGAATGCTCAAGTTTCAACAGAAACACTATTGACAATGGCCCAAAACTGTGGCCTCAAATTCACACATGATGCAGAATGGAAATTAGGAAAAGTCTTACTTAAGTTCCCTGAAACAATTCTCAAAGTATCAAAAGATTTGTACATCCATAGTTTGTGTGAATACTTGTATGAAATTTCAGCCACATTTACTGAGTTTTATGACAAATGTTATTGTATAGAAAAGGACAAGGAAGGCAAAATTATTAAGATATTCTATGATAGACTGATTCTTTGTGAAATAACAGCATTGATCATGGAGAAATGCTTTGATATTTTAGGTATCAAAACAGTATCCAAAATGTAACCACCTTGTCTAACAGTGTGGTGTAATGTAAGACGTAATTTATTAGTGTCATAGTCCATTTTTGAACTACATGTGTAACTGTAAGATAGCATCTCTCTTCTAATTTATTAAAGTTTGTGTAAAATGAAGGGGTTCATTTGACCATTTGATGATTATAATTTACTTTTGTAACTAATTTACATGTTAACAACCTAATTTGGGTTAAATATCATCTTTCCTATAGTACCTTAATATCTTTGAATCTTTAATTACACTGGAAACTTAATAATAAACTATTGTGTAATTGTAAAATCTGATTTATTAATTCCCAAAACCTCTACAAAACTATACCAGGGTTTAATAAATAACATTCAACTATGATTACCTATTTTGATAGACAATTATGGAATTTAATACAATCACTGGATAATTTATAACAAAAATGTAAGGTTAAAAATACATGCATAAGTAGATTGTTTATACCTTATAAATAAATAAAATTACACAGGCTGAGTATGTAGATCAAACATTGTTTACTCTCATTTACAGTATGCACTATTAATTGACTATCCCTTCAGAGTATCTAAGGGTTAACCAACACATGATGCAATATCTGTAGAAATATAAAATTTTAGGTACATAGGTAATAATCTAGAGCTCTATATCCACATAAGTGGGTACATATTAATATGTAATTAATTTTACATTGTTAAAAAATGTCAAGAATACCCTAGGTACTACTTAAACACACTACTTTTTACTTAACCATTCCATTGGTACCTACCTAATCATTCTACTATGTATTATCCTTACTTTGGTAAATACCTATGTTTGTAGGTAACCTATCTCAGGCAGGCAACCTAAATTAGTTGAATTTTACTATTGAAAAGTTATAAAGGGCATACATAATTAATATGTACTAAATTAGAGAAATACAAATTTGGTAGAATGATCTACATGAAAAATAATTTTGGTAATTACTAGTTATCAATGATTACTTACATTTTTGTACAACTAATATTTCGGTGCAAGTACACGCCTATTTTGAAATAAAAGCAGCGTCAGCGGTAGTTTAATTACATAATTTCAATAACATCTTTATTTGTTCGGTTAAATTGATTTTTGTGCAATTTTTATTATGTACCCTGTGACCTTGACTAAATTAACCAATTATTTAATCAAATACATTTAAACGCTACAAACCTGACCAATCATAAAATACCCACCCCATATTGTGTAGAAATAGCAAAATGTAACAATGACTAGAAATTCTTATTACAGTTTAAAACCGTATATAGGGTAACTTTTCAACGACTATGAAAATCATTAAAACTGTTACTTTTCAAAGACTAAAAGCGCAGATAAGCTTTCCATTAACATTACACAGTGGGAGCTTGAGGAATATAATCGAAGATACATTAATTGTTGGAAGTCACCCTCTGTCTATTGTCCACGAGACCCAAGTGCGTCAGACAACCTAGTAATTTAATAGACTCAATTGTTTTGTTATCAAATGGATGATCTGACGAACAGGTCCACAATAATAATATAAAAAAATACATAGTAAAATATAAACTATCAAACACATATTTTGGAAGTCTAGCAAATCACCTAGTCACACGATTGAGCAACAACTAATATGTATCTAAATTGGGACGTAAAAATAAATAATATATAATAAAAACTTTTAAAATCTATTTACATCAAGTTCCAACTAACTACTTACTACGTTAAAATATGTATAATGAACTAATCTAAGGAAAATTCACATTTAGGTGTATAAAAGGTTCCTGTGAACAAGTGGATTTCGTATAAATACAAAATTAGGTAAGTATATAAATCTCTAAAAACCCGAAATACCTACGACAAATAGTAATCTAAAAAGGGTTGGATTGGTCTCGAGATTCTGTGATAGGATAACTACCTAGGTAACATACGCTACAACAGTAACATTTAACAAGTTATATTACAAAATATGCACAATATTTTGGCTAAATTTAATGATTACTATTTACTAAGTATGTTTAAATAAAAACAATTGATGGGTCGATAGGTCCATCTATATCTACTAAATACATGGAATTAAAAGTTGTATTTACGTGCGTCATGCTACTGTAATTTACTTAAGTACTAGAGAATTTACTAAACGTGGCTTAAATTGAATACCTAACGTAAAAAACAATAAAACAGTTGATTTAAAATAAAAAAACGATAGCTTTAACTGTTACTTAATATACATAACTAGCCCGAGCCAATTTGGCACCGTTAAAGGGCAAAAAGAGCAAAATTAAATATGTGACCCAATAAAGTTGGCAAGGGGTAGATCCTAGAGTGCTACCCTAAACAAATCCTATAGTAAACCAAATTCATTTATTTATGTTCAAAACAAGGGTAGCTACTAAGATAAATATGTAAGCATACAATAATTGAATTCAATTTATAACTTAATACTTATCGGGAAGCATTCAATACGTATTGAAAATTCAGAAGAGTTTTATCACTTTATCCAGCTTTAGATGAATCCACTGTTAAAAACTTAAAGTATCAATCTGCCAAGGTTCATTAATATATCGACTTGGCTATTGAATTACGACATTTTACCAAATCAAGAGCGTTGAGCAACGATTGTGATCTGAACTAAAACTCGTCAAACAAGATAGAATTCATATTTAAGGTATGTTTACTTACGCGTTTCTCTACAAAATGGTAAAATAGATTTAATTATAACTAAATCACAACATGATAGTATATTAAAATGTGAACACCTTTACTAGGTAATTCTAGTATTCTATGGATATTAGTATACTAGGTATAGGATAAGTGGAAATGATGAATCACCGCCACGAAGATAAAATTACGGTGTCTTTATACTGAGGAATCGACGTCGTCGAGTATTAAATTAAGGTTCAAGGTCCTGGTATTCACAGAACACCTTGAACTTCATCTATATAATCCACTCTGAAACACTCTGTTCTGATTATTAATTTACATTCATAACAATTAATAAATTAAAATAAAATTGTATTTACCTATAAGCTCCAATAAAAGAGGCCATTCGGCTTTTAAAATAAAGTTCTACCAAAGAGGAACGATGGTATAAATAAAAAATCTCTATCGAAGTAGTATTCGTTATCCGAAGCCGATTCTATTAAAAGATACTCGGCCGCTTTGAAGGACAGCCCTCTCAAGTCCACAATAGCTGCACAAAGGATATAATGGAAAATACCATTATTCAATTTGCGGACTGTCGTTACAAAAATAGATAAGACGAGAGCTCTAATAATGGAGATTCAATAGGGCAGTCTTCATTGAGATTTAAGTTCAGGGAAGAGATGTCTAAGAATGGCAAGGTAATGTACGCTTGCCGCTAAAGCGACAAATAGGTGCCATATTGCATGTGCGAAGGGGATTCGTCCGTCAGATTTGAAGAAAAATACGCCAGCTAGGTACAGGATGCCGCCTAATTTCAGGTCGTACATTGCAGGGAACTGGTGCTGAAAAGTAAACACACACAGATTATATCACAAACTAGCATATAATCGCTAGAGTAGGCACAATGCATTTTGTTCTTATGTGGCGATTTCATGCTCCAGTAAAGCTGAAATGAGCCTGATACATAGGTACAGTTTTACAATAATAGAATTCACACATACGTGGTCAATGGATGGTCACCATAATGATATAGTTTAGACGAGAGAGTTGTTACACTGGATAGCCCGGACCGGCAATAATGGCGAGATATTTTGACGACCTCTGTGACGCAGTGGGCTAAAGGCCGGCTGAGTCGCAAAAGGTTGCGGGTTCGATTCCCGCCGCGAGACAAATGTTTGTGACAAATGTTGTCTCGGGTCTGGGTGTTTCTATGTATAATATGTAAGTATTTACAAAAAAAAGTATATAAGTAGTATAGCAGTCATGTGGTACCCATAACACAAGCTCTGCTTACTTTGGGGCCAGATAATGTTGTATGAAATGTCCGGCAATATTATATATATATATATATATATTATATATATATATATATGCAGGAAGTCTGTACCCATCAGTAGTTGAATGTGGCCTACATTAAAAACGTAATTATAAAGTTATTGCCAAATTTTTTTATTGTAGCATTAATTAATAAAATAGACTTAAATTATGTCTGTTCATTTACGTACGTAACTAAGTCAGGTAAGATAAAATAAAATATAAATACGGAACTTTATTATTTATATATTCAAGTTCTAATTAACACTATTAAAATACAATTGTATGTAAACAATTTGATTTAAATATGGAAACGCTCTTTTGTTTATATGTTTTGTATAATCGGTCATTGTACGGGTTAACCATTTGCTTGAAAGTCAAGACTTTTTAAATCCATATCCAATCGAGATATTCTAGATAAGTTATCAACTGGCTTTAAAACCTTAAAAGAATAAAGAATCGCCTAAAATTAAGACAAATTTCGCTATAAAATCGATCGACATACTCTACGGTAGAGTATGTCGATCGATCGTAGAGCCTCTACCTACTGTTTTAGAAAGCAAGCCAATTAATCCATGTGAATTTTTCATCGAGTGAAACCGATTACGTGTAGATTAGATTAGATTTTGGTAAGGGCGACTTATACATATTTTACTGGCTGTATGACTTTCAAATGATATTTGGAAGATATTGATTTCTTGAACCTATTATTTCAGACAGTTTTTCCACCCCGAACATGTAAATGGGACAATCGTGGACATGAGTTCAGCCCTGTCGTAAATCAGGGCGCTGCGCTGTAGCGAAATCCATAAAACAACGACTATATTTATTTGTCGTGTTTTCTATAACTCCACTAAATATAACGGAATTTAGCCTCAACGATATATTATTTTTACACTTATCCCTACTAATATTATAAATGCGAAAGTAACTCTTGTCTGTATGTCTGTTACGTTTTCACGCCAGAACCGCTGAACCGATTTTGATGAATTTTGGTATAGAGATAGATAGGACCTTGAAGAAAGATATAGGCTGTTTTTTATGTAGGCACCCGCGTGCGAAGCCGCGGGCAGCAGCTAGTTTATAATAAAACTACTATAAATAATTTCGATTGATGTCAAACATTACTTGTTACGTGCTTTACGTGCTATGTGACCTTATTGAACATAAAGCTATTAATTATAACGATCATTCGACATACTGCTAATTTGCTCTAAAGTTCATTGGCCATACACGTAATTTGCTATACGGTTTACAATACCTATTTTTTATTATATATGCATGAAATATGTTCAAACAGTTCAAGATAAATCCGGCAAGAAACTCTGCTGGTCTTATCGTTTCTTTGTATGATCTTTATGGCAGTGTTATGGTGACAGTACTTTAAGGTGACAGCAAGCTGATCTGATGATGGAGTCAGGAGCTGTTTCACGGAATTTCTTATATTCCTTGGAATGATTAAGATTATGTAAAGTACCCCTGTTAGGGTTCATTAGAATAAATTAGCAAGCTTTTAACAAATGAAAGCTTTTTTTTTTTTTTAAATCTCCTACGTAGGTACTAACTTATCGTAAGACGACACGATATGGCGGAATCTGTCAGTTTGTCAGTTCGTGGCGAAATTTAAAAAATAATAAGTGAGAGTGCTCTCGCGGCACGCTTCGCTCGGCTAGAGCGTGGATTCGTCACTATAAAAAACCATGCCCCCTCGCTACGCTCCTCGCACCTTATTTTAGTGTTCTATCATCTAGGAGTTTAGAGAAAATTACTAATTTATAAACAATATGTTTGTTATTTTTCAATTATACTTGATAATATTTTGGTAATCTGATCTGATATAATAGAAAATGCTAAATAATGTTGTGTCACAAAAATATAATAAATGTTTATTCTAAATGATGACCAATTAGCCAATAATAACTTCTCTATGGATCATTATATATATTTTTTATGCTTATACTTGCGTATAGCAAACGGAATTAGTGTATGTGGGTTTATGGATTACGTAAGAACACCGTAAATCAGTCATATGGAAGACTAAGTAGTAGTTGAAGTTCTGACTTCTGCAATGTCGAAGTAAGACTATGTAAATACTTACAATCCATCAAAATTGCACCCAATATTAAATAGGTATACCTACTATTAAACTATGAATGAACCAGTAAGCATAAACTAATTTACCTGAGTACTAAAGTGAAGGCATATATGTATAAAAAGCTTTTACAAAATTGGCATTTAGAAATACGTGTACTAGATAGGTATCTATCTATCCCCCAGCGGCAAACCTAATTTATTTCGCATCGATATCATTTACCTATCTAGCATAACGTGGTTACTAGATAATATAATTACCTACGCCAAAGCAACCAGTCAGACTAAAGATAGACTTGATCGACCTTTAGTACAGAAGGATCGGATGAGACTTCTTGTCCTTTCAGCTAGTTTTGATTACGATGACTTTAATATTAAGATATGATTCAGTTAGGTAACTATAGATTTACCTATATACAACCTACATACATTGGTGGCAATTCGGTTGGTTCATTTATATAATTATATAATTAGTTAGTCATGGCATTTGTAAAACCTATTCGATTGATACCATCTAACTAAATTAGGAACACTTAATTAAGTTAGATGAAATAAAATTAGGATAAGTTGGTAACAGCAGAATACCAAAGGTTAATTTGACAGTCCAAAACCTAATTTTAGCAAAAATTAGTTAGGTTGGTGCCAACAGAATTGAGGCCATTGGCATAATTTCGTCTAGAATGGCAATTAATGATAACTAGTGGTCGCCCACTGGTCGAAACTAGACCATAATTAATAAATAATTAAAATGTTTTTATGCATAATTATAAAAAAAAATATTTGCATTCTACACTCTTTCTCTATAAACGAAGTGTGCGAAATATCATACTCATCCGGCCGTGCAATTTTCGACAAAGTTTTTGCTTCACGTATTAATAAGAATAGAATAGAAAAGAATAATGATTTATTTGACACACAACATGAAAAAGGTTATAGACATAGAAACAAACAGGAAAATGATTAGAGTAGAAAGGCCAAATTACACACGATAAGAGAGTACTATATAAATATTAGTATGCGAGTAGATGGAAATTAAGTAACGTTGCCATGCCATGCCCTATACAGAAATATTTATAAAATATATACATTTTTGTCACATCATAATAAACAGACCGTCTTGTTAGCATGTATGCATAATAATATGAAAAGTATATCAATGAACATAAGGCTCAAAATACAAATTTTCATTCTTATCTGAAGAGGCAAAGGTCATTCGTATTAGAGAGAGGCACGCTGCATGTCACCGCTGTGACATTTCATAATGAGTATATTTACTATGAGCTCAATTTTTTGTTTCTATAATAATTTACAATAATAAAGCTTTGCTATAGATAACATTAACTACTAGCAGAAGCACACCACGGAACATGAATTGTTTTAAAATATCTGTTTGGGTTTTGTTCGTAAAATGTATCAAAATATTGCTGGACAATGCGCACAACACCATCTAGTCCCAAACTAAGCATAGCTTGTAAATAATATGGTGACTAGATAACTGATAGATTACTTATATATCTTTAAATACCTACATACTTATGATACTTTATAACACCCAGACACAGAACAAACACCTTTGTTCTTCACACAACTGTTTATCCTGGGAGGAAATCGAACCCAGAGGGTAGAAGAAGCAGAAGGTAGAGCTACTACCAACTGAGCTGACAGGCCAGTCAAATACCTATGCTAAATGAAAACACAAAACACTATTCACAATATTACACAACACACTATTCAAATGATTACACAGCAACTTATCCAGCTGCTAAGATTACGAGGCGACCTTAACCTTACTAACGCATCGCTTAGCAAGCAACATGCACTACAGTAAATAATTAAGAGTTCAGTTCGAGAAATGAGTTTTTGTTTCATATTCACCAATAATTGTTTTTGTAGCTAACTTTGCCGCGAATGATAAAGTTACACATATATTTGCACATCGGCAAATGTATGTGTAACTTTATCATTCGCAGAACGAAAAATAAAACGGTTTGTATAGCATGCAATTTTATGTAATATATAATCTAGTAAATTGCCGTTCTAATGTACTGACACTATGAATTAAAATAAAGCCTGCATGATGAGGATTTTCACACGTTATGTACAAAATTCTATATATTCTATGAGATTGACCTTCCTTGTGGCTCATTCTTTAAGTCTTAGTTTCCACTACTAAAACGATTAAACCAAAAACGCATAGTGCGTTCAGTAGCTGTGTCCTCTCCAAACACAGCATTGATGTTGCGAGCAGTAGTAGGGATTCGTTCATTCTGGCTCACCAAAAAAATGGATTCGGATTCATTAGTTTTCACACACACAAAAAAGCCGTGACGGGGTGGTCTTGGCCAAACCGCCGGCTAAAAAAAAAAAAAAAAAAAAAAAAGTTTAGACTCTTTTTGTATGTTTTCGCACACGCCTGATCGATTGCGCTCATCCATTTTAACGTATCTCGTTCCGTTCAAAAGTTAGAAAGCCACTGTTGACTAACCCAACCTCAACCTTCAAAAAACCCAACCTTTTTTTGCATCGTTCGGCTTGCGCCGCAGCTAACCTAACCCAACCTTTTTTTGCATCGTCCGGCTTGCGCCGCAGGTAGCTCAGACCCAAATCCTTGAGAGAAAGAATTCGTGTGAATTAAATTTAAATAATTATAATATCATATTATGATAATATGATAACCAATATATTTATTTTTTATTTTAATTTTAATATATTTATTAGCAATACGCCAATATATATTTTATTCTATGTGTATAATATTTATTATTGTACGGCCCCCCCCCACGATACATATAAATATGAAATTATTATTTAATAATTTAATAAGTATTAATTATTTAATTGTTATTAATTATATTTATTATTCAAATAAACCACCTTTATAATAAACTAACCGCGATTACATTCAATGCAAATATAAAAAAAAGCCGGCAGGGAGGCGCCATCTAAACAAAAACTTGTCGGGGCATGACGTCTTGCTAAAACGATGTAAGATAACATCTTCTATCGATAATTCATCATGAGTTTTTGTGACACTGCAAACTGTAAGATAACATCTGCGATCGATAATTCATCATGAGTTTTTGTGACACTGCAAACGCCCACCCACAAGGCAAGTTTACTTGTCGAAACATGTCGTGAGTTTTTGTGATGCCTTTCTTCTATAAATTTCTAAAACTCTCGAGTTACTGACACAGTCTTACACCATTCGTGCAGTGAACTACAGATAAATATTGTTATAACGTCTGCTATTATATCTACGTGTATTCTAAAATTATTCGTTACTCAGCACACAGTCTTGTGCCACAATAAATAGTGTTTTCGTGTTCTACAGTATAAAATGGAGGTAAGTTCTATATTACTTATTTACTTAGAACCGATTTCACCTTTGCGATTAAACTATCAATATAAGCTAAACCGAGTTCAAGATACCCTTGATGATAAACTGTTGTAGCACAAGTCACATTTGACACAACTTTGACTTTATTTGAGTTCGATTAAGCTGAACTTAGTTTTGTTGATCTAAGTTTTGCCTGCAAACGGTGAAATCGACTCTTTGTGATCTATGATTTTGCATTTATGTTGTGCACCTACTTGTATCTATGTATTTTATAAAAGTAACATGTCGTTACAGGACACACCAAGTTACTCTCCCGTGGAGGAGGTTGAAGAACATAACACTTTCAAGCAATTCTATTATAGTACTATATCTGATGAAGAGGACACCACCAATTGCGTGCCATACTACCTTGCAAAGAAATCTACATGTAAGCGCCCCCGCAGTAGTCTCAGCAACATAGATGAGTTCTTTCCGGAAGAGTCACCAAAAAAGAAGAAAGCAAAAAACTCATCAAACGTTGGACGAATGAACAAAGAGGGTGGTACATCATACATATCAACAAACACAGATGACAGTGTTAATGCTACACATCTTATAAAAATTGATGTGTTTGATGTGAAAAAGCTGAGCAAGATTCCTTCTGCCCAACATTGGAAACACGCTGACATTCGTGTCAAATACTACTGCAAGGAGTTGAATAACAAAAATTATGAAAAATTGAAAAAAATTGTCTATCAAATCACCAAGGAGATATCGGAATCAGAAGACAGCAAAATGTATTCTTTTAAAAAAACAATAACTAACTAGGTGTAATAACTAAATGTAAATAATGATTTTTAGAATAGATAATAACATTGTCATGATTTTTCTTGGTCATCAGATATTTTATTTTTATACTTGAATAAAAAACTTTTTAATTTCATGAAACTTTGTTTTATTAGTCTAATGATTCACTTTTAACCACATTTATCAATTAGTAAACTTAGTTAATTTAGCTAACATTAACTATTTGTATCTAGGTGCTAGTCCTTTTAATTTTTAAAGCATTTATTAAACAACTTGTGTAAAAATAGATCATTATTGATAGTATTGTTACTAAATAATTCAATAAAGTCTGTCATAGTATTACCATAAAACTTGAAATACAGATATGTTAAACAATATTCTCCACATACTGTAGTTAAGTCGTGTTGCAATCTATATCTATTAAAACCCCACTGTCTCGAGTTTCTGCGCAGGAAGTTTTTGTGGTAGTCTTTAGGTGCGCGTCCATATGAATCAAAATACTGGCCAACTCCATTTTTATCTATGTGCATGGCTATCCAATGTGATCCTGGTTTGTTGTCCGGGTCTAAATTGCTTATTAGATACATCGGTTTTTTTACATGCAGTGGTAACCTGTTTGCAGCATACACATTTTTGTGTAAAGCTGGGTGAATGTAGTGTAAATATTTTCGAATATCAATTGTATCCATTATTCCTAATAAGGAAAGCTGTGTCAAGTTCAATCTCCAAATCAAGAATGTTAAAAGGAAGTATGTAAATTACTTTTTATAGTGAAAAAGTAAAAAAGAGGTTTCAGGAAATAAAACGATATGTACGTATGCACACGTCAATGTTTTATTTATTATATAACTAAATACAATTTTATTCAATCTTGACAATTGATAGATAGTCTGTGAATGGGGATACAATTTTATTACATCCTAACTACTATAGTCTACAGTTACATTACGATTCTTATCAATTTCAATAACATTATCGAACTCTGCATAAATAATACAATTTATTGTCTGAGTAAGAGTAGATTCAAAACGAACCTCCAGTCTAACGCTACCATGTTTTATAAGATTCCAATGAGTATTTGAATTTGAACTGAGGTCAGCTGTTAGATCAAACGCCAACATACAATATCCTTTTGCATATTGCTCCCTAGATATACCATTGCCTTCATTCAGAAAATGTATACCTGTCCCTGAAAATAGTGTGTGATAGGCTGCTGTGTAAATATTATTATCGAATGATGGTTGCAAAGCTTTCGAAGGTATTTGTTGACCGTCAATGTATAAACAAAATGTATTTATATTGTAGTTTTCAAAATTGAATGGATTTTTTGTTAGACCCCCATTAAACGCTGCATTGTTCACAAATCCGATTATACACCTTTTGGGAACTTGCCCCAAAAAAATATTATCTAGAGTTTTACCCTGAATTCCTGAAGGTATAGTTAAAACTTTGACTTCAGCTCGAGTGATAGGATATTTAGCTGTAGTAGAGGATAAAACCTTTTGATGTGCAAGTAATACAGTAGGATTGATTCGTGCTCTACGTATAATGAGTGTTGCATCTGTAATGCATACTTTAAATTTCAAGTCGGCTGTAGAAGCCATTAGGTTAAATGTTTCTCTCGAACGAACTAACTTAACACTCATTTCAACACCATTTATTAAAAACTTTTCTTGATTAAATATATCACCATGAAGATGACCAATCATTTCTATCTCCTTACTTTCACATGCTAATTCTCGTCTTTTAACAAATCCCTCATTTTTTTCATCAGTTGAATCCATTTTCCCAGCCGTATCTTGATACCAAAGACCGCAAGTCAGATGAGATTCCTTAGCAGCAGGAGCATAATTTAATAATGTTTCCATGTAAGCTCTATAGGCATATGTATTGTTTGGCGGCGATACTAGCTTTTGATTCAAATAAATATCTAGTTGGGTGAAAAGAGAATGGAGCCAATTGTTTACTGGAGCTACAACAGTTGACTCAGTTAATTTCGTACCATCCTGGTTTTGTATCTTGGCTTTTATGTGCAGCAATGTATGGGATAAATCCATGTAGTCATCACCTGTTCCAGGTACTTGAAATTCTATGGGGCCATCATCAGCTAGGGATGAAATGGGTTTGTAGTGTATCCATAATCCGTTTTCTATGCTAGTTTGCGTGGATGGTAGAGCAAATAAATCTAACTCTGATTTTATACATTCACAGGAATGGCTATGTAAGAATGACATTTTAAAAATTATTTATGAGAATATATCTTTTTGATTATTAACTCGTAATTTTTTTAGAGCTTTCACTTTGGTTGTCGACGGTGGAATGACTGAACTAAGACGCTTCCTTTTGGTTATATATCCAGAACCAGACATATTTAATTTATCAATTTTATCATGAGCTTTTCTTTTCAAGTTTGAAGTAGCTACTTTTAGTCGATTTTTAATTGATTCTTCCATGGGGCGGGCACTAACCATATCTGATAGAAGACCGACACCAGTATTTAGTGCCTCCTTGCCTATTACTCGAGCACCACTAGAAAGTAAGGGTAAAACCGATCTAAACAACCCTCCTAAAAAGCTACCGATCCCATGACCACGTTGATAAGGCGCCCCTTTATAAATCACTCCAATACCAGAGCCAGCTTGATGAGAATAATAATGTTCATATGGACAAGTTATGCTGTCACGGGGATACATTATAATTTTTTGAAATGAAGTTTAACACACACTGTTCCAAACTGGAATGGTATTTTTTGACCCGTGCTGGTTCTTATATCTATTTCGATGGTATCAAACTCTCTACGCATAACTGGTAAATAGTGAGGAGGTGAGAAAACATGCATTTTATTTGCGCCATATATATACTTTGCCGGATCTAAAGGAATGATTCTCAGGAGAGGAGACATAACATCTCCTACTATCTGAGGATCGATTATATCACAATAGACAAATAATTGTGATGGCAATCCTAAATGCAAATTTGCAGGGCATTTTCCAAGACCATTATCTACAAGATTCCTATTAGGTTCAAAACCGAGTTGAACACTCAATTTAGGTTTTAATGTTAGCGATTTTACTGAATTATCCATCACCGAAACTGACACAAACTTTGATATTTCATCATAGCGAAACGTTACTTTTTCCTTTATATGATTCAACGCTGTTAAAATATGATTAATGTTATCATAATTTGTAGCTGGAATGTGTTTTTTATAATAAACCAATGAAGGTATTTTCTCATTTGGTATCAACATCGTTTTAGTTATGTAAATAATATTTTCATGTTCTTGAACAGTAAACATGGTACATGGATATTGAAATTCAACAACTCCGACGGTCCATTGTCCCTCCAATTTTATGGGTTTTGGTAATTTAGTTGAAAATCTTGTAGTAACATTATCTGGAAAATATTCCATAGAACTGTTACTAGGTAATGTTAAATAAAAACTTTCTCTATTCATATTTGTTTTAAATCGGAAACTAGAACCCAACTATTAAATTTATCTGGATAACCTTTCCACTTCACTAACACTTGCTTTCTGTTACCAGAATAGCGGGAACTTATTATTTTATCTAGTTTATAATTTAGAGAGGGGTCGTACGTCACTTTTTGCAATTCCTTATCATAAAAGGTTCCAATAATGTTTTCTTGCTGTAAATCTCTTAGTGTGTACACAATCCATGGATCCCGATCTATCACTGAAGATATTACAAATATTTCGTCACTCCAATTAGATTCATATCCTTTTTGAAATATATGTTTATATTTTGTTATTCTTACATAGTCTCCAATATGAAATTTGGGTAGTGTTGGGGGTGTATTGGTATTATTATTTTGAACATGTTTACGTGTATACAAATTGTTCCACACTGTCATTATATTTTTTGAGTTTACATCACAAGGGCACATCTTGATGCTGGAATGGTAACTGTGGTTATATGAATATATTAAGTCCTGTAAAATATCAATGTATTTATATGTATTTTTGTGTGTAAAGTAACGCCACATCCTCATTTTGAGTGTCCTTTGAAATCTTTCAACTACACTAGCCTTAATATCGGGGTTGTTTGTAGTATAGTAATTGATATTCTTCGTATTAAAGTATTTTTGAACATCTTTCGATACAAATTCGGTTCCTTTGTCGGATTGTATATGGGTAGGTGTTATATCAGCTTCACGAAATATACTTTCAAAACATGTTTTAATCGATTCAGAATTTTTATTTTTCATTGATCGTGCATAGGCAAATTTGGTAAAAACATCAATAACACAAAGAATGTAATTAAAACCATTATTATATTCTGAATAAGTTCTCATGTCACTTAAGTCAGCCTGCCAAAGTTCATTGAGATTAGATAAGATATATTTGTTTCGTGGAAATTTTTTGTGAACCGGTTTATGTAGTGTGTATGTTTCTTGTGATTGTAACCATCTTTTAACATCTTCTCTGTTCATTTTACCTTTCATAGCACTAGCCAGTTTATCAATACTACCATACCCCGCTGGGTGTGAAGGGTTATAGTAGATATTGTTTATTTCTAATAAGGATTCCATTTTTCCCAATCTATCTTCTGCCTGGCTTTGCTAGTAACTGGTGTTGAAAACTCTTCGTCCTCTTCATGCGGTGTGTGTTCTTTATATGGTGTAATCGGAAGCTGCTGCATATAGTCGACTCTTTGTGGATTTCCAATATAAATTATTGGTATTTTAATATCTTTCAGTGCTTTTGCAAATTTCTCCCATCCTATTGGAGCACTTCTTTTTAGCGGTCTCAAAAAATCATTTACTAAGTCAACAATATTACTCCCAGGGATTTTTTCTTTGTCTACAGTAATTACACCATCAGCACCCCAATTAATTTTATTTTTGTTCAATACCAACAAATACAATAATCTCTCACCCTTCCTTATATATGTTTTAGGTACCAAACTGAGTATATGTTTTGGGGTGTAAGGAGTTGGTTTTCCATGAGAAACAGTAATATTTACCTGTTCCTCACCTTCGTTTGAAGACTGAACAGTAACTGAATCTTTAACACTGATTTCATTGTTTTTATTATCAACTGTGTCATACCCACTATTATCCATATCAGATTCAATATTTGATACGATGGGTAATTGAATTGGACGACGTCCTTCTTCAGCAAAATGTAAATATCGCTGCAAAACTTGCAGGTATAGAGTACACTTTTTTCTTTCTTCCATATCACTTTTTAAAATGTCTTGCATTTCCATATCTAATCGTGATAGGGGGTTATCAGCCGTATTATGTTGATTAATTTTTTCTATTACACTTGGATCAACAAGCAACATTTTCTTAGCATGTTCCATTTTTCAAACAAGTGAGCCAACTAATGCACTTAAAATTGAGCCCAATATCATTGGTAAAAAGGCACCCCCTTTTTGAATGATTATGTTTTTGCGAATTCTGTTTGTACTTTTACTTACTAGTTTGCGAAGTATGTCTTTATATTTTTTTAAGTTTTTTCTAGTTGTTTCTTCTAAGGGCACTTTTCCTTTTAAAACGTTATGAATGCATTCACAAATACAATTAATTTCTTCTTCATCACACGATTTTAAAAGAGCTTTTACGTATTTTGGTTTTAGTGTGCGCAGAGCTCTAAGTAAATCCGTATGCGTCTTTAGTCTTCGATGCATTATTTATGACTGATATGAATTTGTTGATTCTTAGCATATTTAAACACTTTTGTTGGTATGTACACAGTACAATATCCGTCTGAAGGGAATATTTTTGTCTTGAAACGACACATGTCATTAGTATCTTGTTTTAAATCAATCATTAGGTATCCATGAGCTTCATTAGTCGCATCTTTGTAAGAATCTTCCATAAACTTAATATTTTCTGGTGAAACTTGTCGTGCTAGGTATCGAATTTGAGTCTTATCACGAGGATTTTTGAAATAGATGATATAACTAGAGTTCAGCGATATGTCTCTTTGGCCTTTACCTTGATGAAATAAGTTTTGTGTTATCTAGAAAACACTCAAATTTCTGTGATGACTACCTTTTGTAAAAATATCAACAATGCGTCCATCGGATTCCCTCATGAGATCATCAATAATTATTAGTTGAGGATCCTTTCCATCGAACATACTAAGATCTGGTATTCCTTGAAAATAATTTACGTTTCTCAAACTATACAACGGTTGCATTTCATCAAAACACCATGTGGTTTGAGCAAAATTCACACTACAAACTTCTTTTACATATTTTATAAAGTTTGTGACAAAATTTGATTTTCCACACCCACTTGGACCAGCCACTATTGCAGTAAATGGATGATTGAAATGAAACATTTTTTTACTACCAACACGTGTTTCTGGTATGAGGTAAATGAAGGCAATGATACAATGTTTTAAAAATTAGAAATATATATTTATATTTATACTTAAATTTAAAATAGGATAAAAAATTATGTCATATAATAAAGGAACTCTATAACTATATTATTACATTAACAGCTAGGTACTTTACAAAGTTGTGGTAAGGTAGATAGGCACCTAACTAGATACTTAAATTCTAATATTACTTAAACTTAGTTTCTTAAGCTATAATGCCCCCATGCTAAAGTATTTACAGAATTCGATAAAATAAAACGTTTAGTATCATTATGTGAAAGACATGTTTTGTTAATTTTTTGTGTGAAAATTACATGCTTTATTGACTTAAATCTATACATGTGCGAAAATTGAATATTTTTATCAAAGAGACACGTCTTATAGTTATCCATTGTAAGTTTTTTAGTTACACATTTATTTACTCCTTTAGCCTTTGTTATGATTCTATTCTCAACCAGCATTGCATACATTTTTGATCGTAAGCCCACAAACTCTGTAAAGATTTTACCGTTATTTTCATCTTTAAATAACCCTACTCTTTTCTTGTTAACAAGTGAAAAATTATATACATTATCTGGTGGATAATCAGATGTATCGAAGTATGTATGAATGTCGTCTTTAATATCTCTGTAAAAATCGTTTGTAAATATTTGGTAAACCAAACTGTCTGTATCTGTGTATAACAGATTGATATTGGTATGAAATTTATTTTTCATGTAATTATAATGGAAATCATACATCAAAGTTTTGGAAATATCTAAAACACACAATCCTAAATAGATGGGTTTGTTGTAAACCAATTTTGTTTTTTACGAAGTTGTATTGCAACTAATTCTTTTGAAAATATGGAAAGACTATGAAATTCAGGTCTTGCTATTAAACTTTGAGCCCCTTGAATCTTCCCTCGATTTTCCCAGTGAGTGAGCAATTTAACATTTACCCGTTTCTCAATGTTTTCCATTGTTTTTCCAAAGATTGCATTGTTCATAAGCTTATAGAAATCTTTTTCGAAGTCGGATTTGGCTTTGGTTCTTTGATTTGTATTTAATTCTATATACTTGCTTAACCATGGACTTTGATCAAATTTTAAAATTCTATGAATTTTTTTAATTTTTAATCCCATATTTAAGCATTGTATTAAATTTCTGTAGTGTATTACGTAGTTACTTTTATTATTTAGATTTGGAACCAGTTTAAAGTCTTTTGTATTTCCTATACAAACATTTTCTGGACAGAGTGGAAAATCAGAATGTAAATCATGTAGGTTATCAGGATATTCTAAATCTACTTCTAAAATATATCCGATTTCAGAATCGATTGCAACTTTGAAATTTGTCTCAATATCAACCCACTGAAAACCTCCAACCGGGAGATACTGTGACATAGCCCAACCATACAAATTATTAGCATCAAGATATATTAAAAATGATGTTGCCTGATTTTTATCGTAATCATTCATATAGTGGTTGTTTGCTTTGGCATATCGATGACTGCACTGTGATACTCCACCTCGAATACCAGATTTAATAAAGGCAATTTTATCAAAATCTGTTAGCAACTCTATCTCTATTTTTGTGTATTTTAACATCGCATCCCAACTTAAACCTGGTGCTGTATAGTAATGCGCAGGATCCAAACCATAAGTGCTCATACAAACAGTTCTAAAGTTTTCAAAAATGTCACTTAGCAATAAAACATCTGTCTTTAAGTACAAATCCGAATAATCACTCATAGAACGACATTTAAAATGCTGCCAGACATCTTTGGCATGTTCATAGTCTTCATTTGAAACGTTTGTATTTGTTATTGAGCTAAAGAATTGGTTTTGTGTGGGAAGAGATGTTTGTTTAAGACTTTCTAACCCGGTCATAAATTCATAAGGATAAACACCTTTTCTTTTTAATCGTTTAAAATCCTGTTCATTCGGGAAATGTTTCCTCAATTCATCGAATTGATTGATGTTTAAATTATTTGCTAGTGTTTCCAAACTACATGGCAAAAATTTCAGAGAATCTATAAACCGTAAACTTACTCGATGGTTATTAACTTTTAATAATTTTGAAAAAGATATATAACGCTCTTTGCTTTGGGGGATTATTTCTACTGCGCCTTCAGCAAAATTTAGGGCATGAACAATAAAATGACCATCATAATTACTTAGATTATGTAAGATAACCGGAACGAAACATTGACTTCTAAATTTACTGCTACATATTTCATGAGCAACACCTCGAAAAACGCCTGTATACCAATCGTAGTCTATTATTTGTTGGGATTTTAAATCTCTCCCACAAATGTAGCATGTAGTAGCTACATCTATTTTAATTTTGTCCATATCTGTTAAAGGTAACGGACATTTTTGAAAGTTATTTATTTTGGTAATTATTTCAATGTCTTTCTGTAAGCTTTCCATAAACTTTTTTGTACAGTCATCACCCACATAAGATCTGTATTTTGAGAGACTGTCGTCATAGGCACATTTAATGTAATATCCGAAACTATATACATCATGTCTTTGAACATTTTCAGTATGAGGTAAATCTGAATCATTTGAACAGGTTGCGATTGGTCTCAGAAATGATTCAAAATCTGCATATATAACGAATGGAACCTTGAGTTGTTTTTGATATTTATCAAATGAAGCCTTATTATTGGAGACATTTTCACCGAACCAATTCTTTAAGCATTTTTTTTCGGAAGGTAAGTCAGTACGAATTTGATTACAATCTCGCTCTTGATGTTTCAATAAGTGCTCATTGTCTGGAAAATACAATAAACAGCCATCACATAAATGTATTCTAGCGTGTTGCGAGGTGAGTTGACTTCTTATTAAGCGTGACATATTTTTTATATAGCAATAATGACCATTTGTATCATTTGTTATATATAATAAGTTAATGTGACAACTTTTTCGACACTTTGTGAAATATAAGGGACCAACAACAGAATTTTGTTTCTTAACATCATCATATTCTAATCCGAAAACATTCACACTGATGTTGTTTAATTTTTCAACTTTTGAGATGTGACACAGTTTAACAGGGAAAGAAATCCCATCAAATTTTAATTTATTTTCATTTCTTACATATGATGTAACTCTATCAGCATTTTTTGCAACTGGATACAATGCTGACAGTAATGCCCATTGGAAACATTTAACGTCTGCGTTTTTAACATTGACTACCGCTTTTTTTGTTTGTATATCATGTGGCAATTCGATGTATGATGTACCACGTAGGGGGTTAAATTTATTGATATTCATATCAATGCTCACAATTTTAGATAAACTCCAACCACTATCCTTTTTTTCAAATTCGCTTATTTTGTTGGATAACGTGTCCTTTAATGATTTTAAGAATATATCTAAATCATCACCTTGCATGATTATAAAGTTACTAGTTTGAAAGTCAAATGAGTTTTTTATTTCTTTTGTTTGTTGTACAAAATCAGCGTACAATATAAAATTAACTTTAAAAATTATGAGTTCTTTGATAGCTTCATTGATTAAAACGGAAATTGTTTCAGTGATTGATTCCACGAATAATTCAGGAGTTTCAAAATCTATTTTCGTTTTATCTATTTTAGATGTTATTTTGTATGTATAAACACGGTTTCCAAAAGCTGATTGTATAAGATCAACATTCGATAAAGAATGTTGAATTTTAACAGAGTTATATTTATGCTGTTTACTATTAAAATGGCTATTTAGATACCTCTTCTTTATTGGCAACTTGCAGGCAGTGCAATTCACAGTTCCAGTTTCAGCCTCCATGCAAAGATTGAGTAATTCATTATCGAAAATTGGATCAAATGCTTCCCGCGATGTTGATGGTGTTTCCAAATGGCTTTGTTCCTTTGATCGTCTTCTCTTCATTATATATATAGGTATGGCACGCAATTGGTGGTGTCCTCTTCATCAGATATAGTACTATAATAGAATTGCTTGAAAGTGTTATGTTCTTCAACCTCCTCCACGGGAGAGTAACTTGGTGTGTCCTGTAACGACATGTTACTTTTATAAAATACATAGATACAAGTAGGTGCACAACATAAATGCAAAATCATAGATCACAAAGAGTCGATTTCACCGTTTGCAGGCAAAACTTAGATCAACAAAACTAAGTTCAGCTTAATCGAACTCAAATAAAGTCAAAGTTGTGTCAAATGTGACTTGTGCTACAACAGTTTATCATCAAGGGTATCTTGAACTCGGTTTAGCTTATATTGATAGTTTAATCGCAAAGGTGAAATCGGTTCTAAGTAAATAAGTAATATAGAACTTACCTCCATTTTATACTGTAGAACACGAAAACACTATTTATTGTGGCACAAGACTGTGTGCTGAGTAACGAATAATTTTAGAATACACGTAGATATAATAGCAGACGTTATAACAATATTTATCTGTAGTTCACTGCACGAATGGTGTAAGACTGTGTCAGTAACTCGAGAGTTTTAGAAATTTATAGAAGAAAGGCATCACAAAAACTCACGACATGTTTCGACAAGTAAACTTGCCTTGTGGGTGGGCGTTTGCAGTGTCACAAAAACTCATGATGAATTATCGATCGCAGATGTTATCTTACAGTTTGCAGTGTCACAAAAACTCATGATGAATTATCGATAGAAGATGTTATCTTACATCGTTTTAGCAAGACGTCATGCCCCGACAAGTTTTTGTTTAGATGGCGCCTCCCTGCCGGCTTTTTTTTATATTTGCATTGAATGTAATCGCGGTTAGTTTATTATAAAGGTGGTTTATTTGAATAATAAATATAATTAATAACAATTAAATAATTAATACTTATTAAATTATTAAATAATAATTTCATATTTATATGTATCGTGGGGGGGCCGTACAATAATAAATATTATACACATAGAATAAAATATATATTGGCGTATTGCTAATAAATATATTAAAATTAAAATAAAAAATAAATATATTGGTTATCATATTATCATAATATGATATTATAATTATTTAAATTTAATTCACACGAATTCTTTCTCTCAAGGATTTGGGTCTGAGCTACCTGCGGCGCAAGCCGGACGATGCAAAAAAAGGTTGGGTTAGGTTAGCTGCGGCGCAAGCCGAACGATGCAAAAAAAGGTTGGGTTTTTTGAAGGTTGAGGTTGGGTTAGTCAACAGTGGCTTTCTAACTTTTGAACGGAACGAGATACGTTAAAATGGATGAGCGCAATCGATCAGGCGTGTGCGAAAACATACAAAAAGAGTCTAAACTTTTTTTTTTTTTTTTTTTTTTTTTAGCCGGCGGTTTGGCCAAGACCACCCCGTCACGGCTTTTTTGTGTGTGTGAAAACTAATGAATCCGAATCCATTTTTTTGGTGAGCCAGAATGAACGAATCCCTACTACTGCGAGCTGAACCTGCTGCGTTAGTTCCACGTCGGAACTCTAATTTTAGATGTATCCAAGTGCACGAAAGGAGCCTCTGATGTGCACTTTAATCCTTTCACCACACTGGTTTTAAATAACTAGGGCGACGATAAGGCGAAGAAGCTAAATGTAAAAACAATTAAAAATCATACAATCAAACTTTATATTTAAAAAAATATAGTATTTAAGTTATCGTGTGAAAAATGTTTTCCTCTGAAATCTACACCACACAGGCTAAAATTTAATTCAAAGTGTCGGTACATTAGAATGGAAATTTTTATATTTAAACCTCTATTGTTAGCAACATTGACTATTGACATGACCATGGCACACTCTTGAGCGTCTTAGGTGACACCTAAGCGAATCATTGTATCTGATCTTTGCCCTCTACCATTTCAGCAAATATGTTGCTAATTTAACCTAGCTATTTAACTTTGTTGACGATAATTACGTTTTAAAAACTAAAAAGACAACCGATTTCTTGTATATACATAAGGTAGCTACTGTAAAACGTTGAGGAGTTCCCTTGACTGTCCTTCGTCTTCATCATCAGACCCCTAATGACAGTCACAACCCATCTAGGTGTAAAGTTCTAATCAACACAAATTAATCAAGCCCAAACACCAGAGGAGTCTTTCGGCTCCATCATCAGATCGACTCCAGACCTTCATTAAATAGTAGTGCTTTAAAATACTTAATGAAAAAATTTCCAAACGCACTAGTCGCCACTACGATTTTCCAAGGTTCCCCTCGATTTCTCTGGAATGCCATCATCAGATCCCGGTTTCCTTATCATGGTACAACTCTTGGGATATCTCCTTTTCAACAAAAAAAGAATCATCAAAATCGATTCATAAACGACGAAGTTATCCGCGAACACGCATAAAAAATATATATATACAGTTGAATGGAGAAACCGCCTTTTTTTCAAGTCTGCTAAAAATGATAGGAGAGAATGAGAAAGTGATCATACGAAACAGTACAACGAGTAGGTAAATTACAACAAGTGAAGCGTAGTTTGAAGTACAAAAGCATGAGTGGGAAGAAAGAAGCCGAAGGATTTTTATTAGCTACAAAAAGTAAAATTATTTCGCAAAAATCGTAGCTCTCGACTGTAATATCCAGGCTTGGCAGATGCCTCTTCAGATCATAACCGAATTCCGCAATGTTTAGTTTTCATTATAATGGTTATTATTTCAACACAAACTTACATTGGAAGTCACAATGATAGCGGCTGGTCCTAACCCCATCACGAGGTAAAGTAATAGCTCCAGCATCTTGTACCGCTCGTGGAAGATCTGCTGGTAAGTGATGCCGAGGACCGCTAACAGCCAGATAGCCCAACGAAGCTCTCGTAGCATCCAGCAGGAGAGAGTGCCAACCGTCAGCCAAGGGAAGTACGAGCTCGCAATGAAGATGTAGATCATGGCTCGGTCGCAGCGATGCAGAAAATGCTTCATCCTGCTGCAAACATTCGGCGAATATTAATCTGCTACATTTATATTTAGCTCCTATAATAAGGTCCAAAGCGACGTGTTAGATTGGCAAATTTAAAAACGTAATAAAACAGTCTAAAGCATATTAAAGCATATTATAAAATAACAGATTATTCAGATGACATAAAAGCTTGGAATGAATCTCAACGAATCCAACGCATCCAACTCGACTCGGCATCCGTAACAAAATTGGCAAGGATCATACAAAAAAGTGTTAAGGCCAGACGAGTTTCTTGCCGGATTCTTCTTGGGTTAGGAGGAACCGGCACCTAGATTCACTAGCATGTAAGAAGACGATTCACAGTGGTATTTGTGATTGAATTCATTAAAAAATGTTTTGAATTTAACTTTGAATTATTAAATAAAAAAGAGGTGTGTTATGACCTCTTTTATAAATGATATAAATGACCGTAAAAGTCAAATTGATAACGATAAGCAATCATCCTGAACTCAGATATAAGGAAAGCACCAATTTGTTTCATTCATAGTATGGGCAATTTTACAGAGAAGCAGAACACAATTTGGGCAATCTACGCTCTGAGAAAGGAAGCTATGGTGGGAGCAGATTAGGCATTATGACCATTCATGAATTAGGCTAACAATGGATTTTGTGACTCGCTCAGTCGCACAACGACCTGTTTCCTGCGACTTCAGCACCTAGCCTCGTGCGTGCGTGCCTGAAGCCTTATCCTATTGCCTTATGCTATTTCTGTAGCACTTTTAGAAAAACACGTAAGCCGTATACCAAGGCTGTTGTTTTGCTATCCATGTTTCACGTTGGTGGGAAATGGAGGTGACTCAAGTACTCTATCTACTCGATGAGAATAAGGGAGTCACTTACAAACGTGACAATCGGACCATTAATAGAAACACTACCAGCATAAAGGGAGCATGTCGCATGGTCGTACATAAGTCTTGTATTCAATTGCAAAATAATAACTTGTTTTAAATCAAACGAAACGTTACGAACAGGCTACAGGTGTTAGTTGATATGCAGACAATGGCCAAATAAATATAGTGTTTGCGTTTTCGATGCCAAAAACTTGTTGGACAATACACTCACAAGGAAATGAACAGAAGGCATGTTGACTTATTTCTCATTCAATATTGGTACCTACTCAAATAAATTAACTCAAAATTACTTAGACAAAAATCAATTCCGTTATGTAAGGTGACTTTCTAAAGTGATTATCTCAAATGTTGTGTTAGTTCGTGGTATAGTTAACGATAAGGGTGTACCTTATCTAATCAAAATAACGACGAACACCTGCAATGCTTCAGATTCTCAAATAATAGGCTTTCCCACTCGTATATTTTCAAACGGCCTATTTTTGTGTGACCTTGATCTTTCTCAGTATGTCACGGTCTAAAGAAACGTGGGGCCGTGCTTTTATATTTTCACAAAAAATAGTAGCGTTTTCGAATCACTGCTTTAAAAATCTGTATGTGCGAAATAAAAGTAGTTGAGAAAGCTTTTAGATTTTTTTCCAATCACCATTTTCTGCACTTCCGAAAACAAAGTCGCTCGAGTTTGCTCTACTTATACCTGCGAAGTACCTGAGGTTAAGTTAGGTACCTAAATAAAAAGCTAATAGCCAACGTTTTTTGATTGAGTTCTCTTCACAACATCCAAGCTACGCCACGAGAAATACTTTTGGCATTTATCTAACTCCCACTAACAAGCGTCTAGTCAAAAATTATGCTCTGCACAAACATTGTGATTCAATCTGCGATCTACTACGTAACTGTAAACAAAATGTAAACCGTATTAAAGATTCTAAGTATCCCCGGAAACCTTACAATACTGTTCCGCCCGTGAAGGCCGTGACCTATTTTCTTGGAACGACAGAACTGGGAGGTAACCAATAATTACTCTGGCAAGATCGAGTTCACACCGTTTATAGTCTTGTAGCTAATGAAACTTGATTGGTTAATTTGCTGTTTATGGAAGTCGGCATAAAGTAATTGGATAAAAACAATTTAAAAGACGTTGTCGATAAGTATAGGTGGTAGTGCTAATATTAATAGTTCAGATAATGCACGGACGTCAAACGTTAAACTAAGCATTATTAAACCAATAATTTCGGTTTCTTACATACAAATGAGTATAGGATAAACGAGTATGAGGTAGGTATTAGGCAGGCACAGATTGTAAGGTGTGTGATTTTCAGTTGCTAGACTTTAGTCGTAACAAGGTGTTGTTAAACGAGCGAGCAGTTTAAAAGGTCTATCACAAAATACCTTCCTGCGGCGGACGCATCGCATTGTGTACATAATTGATGAAGCATTTTGTGCAGTTGTAATTACGTGTATTACATACATACATACACGTTTTATAAATTATTATTTTAAAAATGTATAACATTTTTTTTCTTATGAACTAACGGTTCTTATGAACTTAATTGGTTCTGGTATAAATTTTACTTAATAATTTTAATGTAGTATAGATATAGGTAGCAAATTTTAAACGTTTTGTAGTAGGTTTTGAATGGGATTTTTGTTTCTAAATTCCGAGGCCGCTTTAAACTCAACCATTATTTAAAAGATATTGTATAGGTATATAGATAAAAAACAATAGCGAAAAGCAAGGCCGCTATGAACTATACTATTAACCTATTCTCCACAATACAATACCTAAGTCAAAATTGTCGAAGAGTTTCAATTTCTTTGCATAAGAACGACAAAGATGGGCATTATATTTTAAAAATAAAATCACGAACGTAATATTGTAACAGGCCTCTTATAGAAAGTCCATTTGAGCTGGTCATTTGAGTCCATTTGAGCATATGGTTGAATTAATATCATACTCACGTATCGGATCTAGAGCAGCACACAGAATGGAAGGTAGTGGAGACTGCGAAGAGTAGACACAACGCCAGGCCATATACCACGGCTGCAATCGCTTGTGGAGCATTCATAGAACGCGTAAGCAACTCACGAGCCCCAAGGGAAGCCGGTGCAACGCATAATGCATGAGTGCACACGTTCGCTACATTCTCTACCTGTAGGCAAGGAAAAGTAGATAAGTAATAGAATTTCTTGAACGGCAGTGGAAATAACTCTCGTTCCGAGTATAATGGCTATCGATCAAAATGTATATATAAGTTGGAGCTTGTACTACTGAGAAGCTACTCGTCTTCGGTGTCATTTCAGATAGTTTCGTAAGGTTGACTGGATCAAAGGTATCGGCAGAATAACAGTGTTGATTTGTCAGCTGATAGGGAAGCTTAACGTTGAGTCGAGATCATTTTGCTGCTGTGACATACAACACTGTTATGTATGTAAGTAACGAAGAATAATTTGAGGGTTTTTAAATGCCTTTTCACTATTAACTTTACTATGTGCAGTCCTTTTTACTTAATATTGTTTCGTCTTCTTTTTATTTTGTTATGTATGCGTGTTTATGCAGTAAATAAACAAATGTGTCTATGTCTAGATATCCCCAAGCTCTCCGACATGGTTTTATATCTTAGGTATTGTATTATAAGTTGATTATTTCAGGCAAAAGCACATATATAAACGAATGACTAGGTTTCGGTCAATGCTTGACAATACCTAACACTGACTGTGATAAGAATAATATACAATTGAATTCATGTACTCTAGTAATTCCTAATGAATAAAGGAATCAATTCAAGTTTCCTTATTTTCGTCTGTATATGAAAATATATAAATTATTTGTTTTGTTTACATATTTGGTTTCCCAATTTAGTTAGCTCATTGGAATGGGAAGTCAGCCCTTGGTTTTCCATTTACGTAATAAACCACAAAATGAATTTATAAATTATGTAGGTACTTAGTAAATTTATAATAATAGGTAGGTAATTGAATTGATTTAAGTAAGTATCTTCGTCCATAATATTAACTAGGTCCAGGTGATCAATACGCTTTTTGGCGACCTGGTCTCAATTTTTATGAATTATCTATTAAAATTTAACTGGCCTATCAGCTCAGTCGGTAGTAGCTTTGCCATATGCGCTGTAGGCTGAGGGTTCGATTCCCTCGACAAATGTTTATTCGATTGGACAAACATTTGTGTGATGAACATAGGTGTTTGTTCTGTCTGGGTGTTATAAAGTATCATAAGTATGCATTTAAATATATATAAATATTCTATCCAGTCAACATCATAATACAAGCTATGCCAAACTTAGCATTAGGCTAGATCGTGGTGTGTGCATTGTTCAGCAATACTTAATTTATTATTTACTGCTGCCCGCGGCTTCGTACGCATGGTACCTACCTAAAAAGTAGCCTATTTCCCTCTCCAAGGTCCCATGTATCTTTATACCAAAATTCATCAAAATCGGCTCAGCGGTTTAGGCGCGAAAACGTTAGACAGACAGAGTTACTTTCGCATTTATAATATGAGTAGGGATTTATTTTATTACCTACCTACCTAATTATTACGAATAGATTGCCAACAATTTTACAATAACTAGAGCTTTTTGAAGCACTTGAACTAATATTAAAAACGTGCATGTGCAAATTTCATGGCGAGCTGACGACAAGCGAGATTTGCAGCAACTGCTGCAAATCTCGCTTGTCAAACTTGACTCGTTTATGCAGCAGTTTGACTCGTTTATGCAGCAGTTTGGCTTCCGTAATAATAGTTGTTTTATGACTTGATACTGATTTCTCAGATATTGCTGTCACGTTGCTATTACTCTCACTACTGCTTCTTTTTCATAATACGGGTAATCTTGCCAGTGCCAGTGAAACTATGGGTTACTAAGTGCCTGCGAGGCATAATTTTCTTCTTCTTATCGTGTCACTAGTTATTTCTAACCAGTGTGGTGAAAGGATTAAAGTGATCCTCAGAGCCTCCTTTCGTGCACTTAGGTAAGCCTTAATATAACGGCTGGTGGCACCGAGCCTAGCTTGTTTCAAGTTTTCCTTCTCTATTGCTAGCTCTTCTGTTAGTCAGCAGGAGGACTAATCCCTAATAATTTGAAGACTACAGTCGTCTCCATCATCAGTCTCAAAACAGCATTCATCTGAGATCAGTTCCACGTAGAAATCCTTACTCGAAGTGTTTTATATAATTCAGCGAAAATTACAAAGCCGATTTTACAGTCAGATGCGGGTGCTAAGCCATTTTTGATGATTCTCAGCTTATCGTTATAGAGTACAGCGGTAAAAATAAAAAAGTTAATAAAATTAAAATAAAAAGTAAAATAAAATTAATTTTTGTAAAAAATCATCCCAAGGGATGGCGAAGGGGTAGTAACGTGAAGCTACAGCTACCTATGAACTTGAGTCTCACACTTTTGGTTTCGGAAGGTAATATAGGTAATACTAGCGACCCGCCGGCTTCGCACGGGTGCAATGCTGATACTATTTATACTACAGAATGGTTATCCCTAAGAGATAGCCATATACTATCGCGGACTTTTTTGTAGACCTTTTGAGGGTGTACAATACTGTAGTACATTATTTTTAATATCTCGTAGGGTTCAGACAGCGTTTGCGATGTAAGCGCAAAAATATGAGTTTATTTACGACACCACATTGGAAACCTCTAAAACTATCAGTGTTTATCTACTATATTATGCATGTATTATACATATAAACCTTACTCTTGAATCACTCTATCTATTAAAAAAAACGCATTAAAATCAGTTGTGTAGTTTTAAAGATCTAAGCATACATAGGGACAGACAGACAGCGGAAAGCGACTTTGTTTTATACTATGTAAGGTAGGTTACCTACCAGGTAATTTCACAACTTCTTTGCATAGTGTTTTATGTATTGCATATCTATAATGACTGCAAACGGTCGGTCATCCGTTTCAAACAGCCGTCGGTGATTAATAACGCTTGAATTGATCCATCCTTTCCTACCTGTACAGCTTAGTATACTTAACTATACCCTATCTATCACAGACGACCTCTGTGGCGCAGTGGGCCAAGGCCCGGGTAAGACGCAGGAGGTTGCGGGTTCGATTCCCGCTGCGGGAAAAAATATTGTATGACCTGTAGGTATTTGTCTCGGGTCTGGATGTTTCTATGTAAGTAAAACATTAAATATGTATTTAAAAAAAAGGATATAAATTGTATATCATTCATGTGGTACACATAACACAAGCTTTGTTTACTTTGGGGCCAGATGATCCTGTGTGAAATGCCCGGCATTATTATTATTATTATCTATGTATAGTAATAGTCTCTACCTACGAATACTACTTACACAATGTGCTTGCCTATGCTTAATATCGGAAGATAGCACCTTGGTAGATACAGTGGGCGTTATTAACATAACGAGTTTGATACTAATACTTGAAATACTTTCTGAATTTTCTCATATTGCAAGACGGTAAACAATGATAAATGGAAACTGCTGCGGATTCACAGACATGATACCTACCTACATAAAAAGTAGTCTATATCAATCCAAGATGCAATCTATTTTCTACAAAATATTATTAAGGCCTATCACAAAAAGCCGTCATACAAACTAATTTCTGAATTCAGAGGCCGCTATAAACTCAACCACTATTAGAAGAGATGTGGTATATTTTTCATTTCCTTTTTAATAGAACAGACGTTCAATCCACGAGCTTGAAAAAGTGCCTTCGCGCATTTTATTAGCAAACTTGCTTCGGAACTTTGGCTTTATATAAATATATTTAAAATGATTACGAAAAGCGAGGCCGCTATGAACTATAATAATAACTATTCTCCACTATACAATAAGTTAAAACTGACGTAGATTTTCAGTTTTTTTGAACAAGAACGCCAAAGATGGGCATTTAATTAAAAAATCACGATCGTAATGTAAGCCTCTTGAGCTTCGTTCAGCTGTTTAGCCGAGAAAAGGTAACAAATACATAAATGAAAAGGCAACAAATAGACTAAGATACTTTCAAATTTATAATATGTGTATGCAAGTATGGATATGGATTTTTTCTTTTGTAAAACTATAAGTACTTAACAATAAAGGTACATTTAATTTACTCCTACTACTCTCCTACAATTGAGTTTAAAATAAGCTTTAGTGCATAATGTTGAGGCTGCTATTTGCAAAATGTTTAAGTACTTTAAGAAGCCTAGCCTACTTCACATAAACAAACTACCTTACAAAGGTAAATTTAGATACATTATACCTATAGATAGGTTTATACTTTTACATAGATACCTTATCTGAAGAAATTACGTGATATTTGGATAAAACTATTTTCCATTATTTACTCTTTAGAAAAACTAAAATACCTACATCATAGACAATTATGTAGGACTGTAATGATTTATACACTTATATATTTATCAAAGTCCTGCAATCGCGTATCTGATAGTGATCACAATACCAAAACAAATGTAATTTTTCCAGATCTACCAATGTAATAGAGTAGCAAGTCTGACTGGGTAGGTACAATGATTAGTCAGCATAACTCAATCTATGTTGCATTTGTTTGTGTGCCCCTCATATCACGTCACATACACACACACACAACCACACTTATGTGGGTTCCCACTGTGATAACCAGGCTCGACTGGGGGGAACCTGGAACCCACATGCACACTCTCACACACCCACTCTTACATGCACACACTTTTTTTAAATGAAATACCTACTCAAATTTTAGTTTAATTTAAAATGTATTTAAGTACCTACCTACTTTATCCTTTTTTTCACACACCACTTTTCTTTAATTTTTAGTTTACCTAATTTTGTGTAGTTTATTTTTTTAATTATCTGACCTACTCCTGTCCTTAGGTCGGGCACTGGAAACTATGTCACACACAGTGCATGTCACTTTTGCATTTTTTAGTGTTCACTTCTGTACTATGTACTAGGTATTTCAAAAATAAACAAATTATTATTACTATTTATTATATCACGGCTCTCTTCGAAAACCAGTGCTGCAACTGCAACAATCCATCATTGGTTTGGCTGCACCAATACTTCATAGGTTTAATACAGCATTATGCTGAGATGGGACCTATTTGCCCCACACAACAATCTAGGCAGGTAATTCTTTTTTTTATTTAAAAATGGTAACCATCAATAAGTAAATCTATATTCATAACCATCAATTTAAAGTACTATAATTTGAATTTTACTAAATTATTATAATAAATAATGTCGGACATTTCACACATTTGGCTCCAAAAAGTAAGCAGAGCTTGTGAGCTGTATGGGAACCAATTAAAAAAATTGGTCACTTTTTTAAATCTATGGCCAAAGAACACTATTTGTCCTGTTGTTAACTATTGCTAGTTTCTTTATGTTATTTAGGTAAATAAGTATGTAGGAGTTAATTTGGTTTATCAGATTTAATATTGTTTATTAATTTTTATATTAGGTATTGATGTAATTCACTTTTTGCTATGATACATACAGTGGTGGTCACATAATTAGAGACACTGGAAGCATATTGAAATAACTAAGCTATTCCTCCTGTATACCTATATTTATCAGACTGCCATTGTAACTTGCTGCCAATTAATTTTTATTTGTGTTGTTAAAACGAAATATTTACAACAAAACTTGCCTTTTATTCGGTAAAACTTAAATGTAAGCAGTGTAAATAAAAGATAAGATTAGTAAGATCTGGCCATATAATTAAAGACACTTCATTTCGTAACAAGAAATTTTTTAAAAATGAGTTATCATTGAAATTATCTTAGTACGTAGGATTTCTAACACATTTTTATAGAGCATTCCGATGCGTATCAATACTTGGTCGCATGTCCTTTTGCAGCAATAACAGCAAGACATCTCTTAACCATGGAAGCGATCAATTTTGTACAAACTTGTACCGGAATTTGTTCTCACGCTTCTGTAAAAGCTGTGTAAAGTTGATCGACGTTTGATGTACGCTTTGCCGCCACTGTCTTCTTCCACCTGGTACCACAAGTTTTCGATTGGATTTAAATCCGGACTGTACGGGGGCCAATCCAAAATTGTCACAAACTGGTTCCTTAAGAAATCTTTAACTACTTTTGCGGTGTGTTTCGGATCATTCTTCATCCATCTGATCCATTCATCCTGTTGAAAAGTCCAAATGACCGGTAAATTTTGCTCAGCATAGGGCAGCATGGTTTCTTCTGAAATATTTTTGTACTGGTATTTATCCATATTGCCTTCTATCTTCCTGACAGGTCCGACACCAAGTCCTGAAAAACAGCCCCACACTTTGATATTTTCCCCTCCATGTTTCACTACTTTTTTGGTGTACTTCGGATCCATTTCTTTGTTCGGGGGGCATCTAACATATTGTTTTCCGTCAGAACTAAACATATGAATTTTTGTTTCATCCGAAAAAAAGCACATTTTTCCACTCTCGTTCAGTCCAGTGTTCATATTTTTTAACAATCGCTAACCTTGCCTTAACATTTTGCTTTTTCAAAAGTGGCACCTTCCGAGAAACTTTTTCGTACAAGTTTGCCTCACATAGTCTCCGTCTAATTGTCCTTGCAGACACACCCGTCGACCCTCCTGCTCCATATATTTCCGAGCGTATCAGTTCTGATCCTTTGAACGGTTCCTTTTTTGGCAACTACACCATCCTAGAGTCTTCCTGCGGAGTAGTTTTTCTAGGTCTCGGTTTTCTGGGTACATTTTCGGTCGTATTGAACTTCTTGAAATGCTTTATAGCATTCATAACCATGTCCTTAGAACAGCTCAAATGGTTTGCGATTTTTCTGTATGACCAACCTTTGCTATGAAAGTTCAAGATTATCTTTCTAGTGGACGAATTGCAACTCTTGTTTATTCCCATATCGATTGGTATAAAACGTATTAATGTCGACGTTTCATGCAAATACGCAGCAAAACAATGAAAAACCGAATGTAGTCCTTTTTTTATTTTTAAATTCAGAACACAGCGTGCACTGTCTTTAATTAGCTGGCCAGCTACAGCCTTCCTGGGGGGGTTCGGGCGTCTCCGCAGTCTCCGGTCTAATCCCTCAAATGCGCATGAGCCTGTTGTGTATCTCTGGGCCAGCTATCCAGTGCATCGCTTAACTACCGTCTTCCCCACTCACCTAACACTCACTCAAAATATGAAAAAGTTGAAAAATAATAAGTCGTGTTTACAGAGGAAGCACGTTGTCTCGCTTGAAGTGCACCTCTCTAATATTCGTGGACTGCACTCTAATCTCGATTCGGTCCACCACCATCTGGAGACCACTAAGCCACACTTATTATTTCTCACGGAGACGCAGATCCAATGCCCTTCCGACACAGCGTACCTCACATACCCAGGTTATACACTGGAGCACAATTTTAAGCCGAAAGCTGGTATTTGTCTGTTTGCTCGGGATGACATTTGTTGTCTGCGTCTGCGTGACCTTGAAGAGCCCGATTTCTCTGTTCTATGGACTTTGGTGGATACCGGCCTAGATAAAGTAATCTACGCCGGATTGTATAGATCTCAAACTGGAGAACTTGAGACAACCAGGTTGTTTAACTACATCTGTGAAGCGGCGGATGTGGCCCAGCAACGTTACCCTGATGCCCAATTTGAATTTGAATTTGAATGCTCACCACCAGCAGTGGCTGTTTCCATTTCAGTCTGCTGACCATGCTGGTAGAGAAGCTTATAAACTTGCTCTCTCACATAATTTCACTCAGTTGGTAATCGAGGCTACCAGGGTACCAGACGTTGAGGGCCACACAGCCAATTGCTTAGACCTGTTGCTGACTAACAAACCGGATCGCCATTCAGTATCGGTGTTGCCTCCTTTGGGCACTTCTGATCACTGTGTGGTTAAGTCTGTATCGTCATACTCGCCACCCGATCCCTCGCCTCGAGGATGTAGGCGACTGTGGCGTTACAAGTCAGCAGACTGGGATGAGATGCGTCACTTTTTTGCATCTTATCCTTGGCGGCAGACCTGCTTTTCTTCTTGTGACCCGTCAACATACGCTGATGCCATTACAGAGGTGGTCTATAGAGCAATGGAATATTTTATTCCATTCTCGGATGTCTGAACCTCCGGCAAAGCTCGCCCGTGGTTTGGTCCTGCATGTGCCGCTGCAGAAGCGAAATAACGTGCAGCTTACCTTGCCTGGGCTGACGCTCGCAACAGCAAAACCCCGGATACACAAACTAAGAAGAAAACCTTTAATCAAGCCGCCAAGTCCTGCAAGAAGGTGCTACAGAAGGCTCGCTTTAATCGAATTGGCCGAATGGGTGCCAACCTTGCGACACATCCAGCTGGCAGCAAAGCATTCTGGTCCTTGGCCAAGTCGGTAGAAGCGAACTTCTCTCCCTCCACTACTAAAACCAGAGGGACCTCTAGCCCACACTGCAATCGAGAAAGCAAATCTCTTTGCTGCTCAATTTGCAGAAGCTTCACGTTTAGACACCTCTAACGAAACCCCACCTAGCCTTCTTCGATGCGAAGCTACAATGCATGAAATTCGCATCCATCAAAAAGAAGTGCTCAAAACGTTACGAATTCTTGACGTGAACAAAACTAGTGGTCCGGACGGCATTTCGGCTGTAGTGTTGAAAACTTGTGCCCCTGAGTTGTCTCCCATACTCACAAGACTTTTTCGCTATCTCTGAAAACTGGAATAGTCCCAAAATCCTGGAAGCTTGCTAATGTGCAACCAGTGCCCAAAAAAGGTAGTCGCGCTGACCCATCAAATTATCGCCCAATTTCGGTCACCTCCCTACTTTGCAAGTGTATGGAACGTGTCCTGAATACGAAACTCTTTACATACCTTGAAGACAACGACCTCCTCAGTGATCGACAATATGGTTTTCGCCGAAAGCGATCTACTAGGGATCTTCTTGCGTATGTCACGCACATTTGAAGTGAGGCCATAGAGAAACATGGTGAAGCATTAGCTGTTTCACTTGACATCTCAAAGACCTTTGACAGGGTCTGGCACGCTAGCCTTATTCGTAAGCTTCCAGCTTAAGGATTGCCAGTTCAGTTCTGCTCATGGCTTGCTGACTTCTTGAGGGAAAGATCCATTCGAGTGGTTGTTGACGGATGCTCGTCTGATCGATTGGCAATTAATGCCGGGGTACCTCAAGGGTCAGTGCTCTCTGCCACACTGTTTTTACTGCACATTAACGATCTGCTTATGCCCGAAATCATTGGGTACGCAGACGACAGTACAGTTGTGGAGAGATACTTTGCAAACGCACGAGCCAGTAAAACTGAAATTCAGAAATTCAGAGACGAGATGCTTATGCGTCTGAATTCTCTGAACTCTCCAGATCGTGTCCGATTGGGGCAATTCCAATCTGGTTAAATTCAACGCATCCAAAACGCAAGCTTGTCTCTTTTCGGCGAAAAAAAACGAGTTTCTCCAAGTCCCAGTTTTCCGAAATCTGGCTGCCTTGGACTCGATCGAGCGTAGAGCATTGAGGATGATGGGTGAACAGCTTAACGCTGAGACTAAGTTCCAGAGTCTCGAGCACCGTCGTAAAGTTGCTTGCTTTTCGATCTTTTATAGGATACATTTCGGAGAATGTGCCCTGGAATTACATGATCTGATTCCACCATCTCCTTTTCACAACAGGACAAGCAGACGTACCGCTCAATACCATCCATACCTTGTCAACCTACCACCCTTACGAACAAAGCGCTTTGCTTCCACATTTATAATGCGTACAGCCAAGGATTGGAATGCTTTCCCGTCGTCTGTCTTTCCTGAAAACTACAATCTAGGTCTCTTCAAGTCTCGAGTAAATAGGTTTCTTCTAGACCTGCGTGCCCCATCGTCGGCCACATCGTCGCTTAACATCAGGCGAGATCGTGGTCAAACATAGGTTTAATGATGATAAAAAAAATAAGTGTGCTGAGTGCGAACCATTGTTGAATCTTCGTTAACCGTAACTATAAAAGTTACAGAGTAAAATAGTTTGTTAGTTAGTAAAAGTTTTGTAAACATCCCACCAGAGGCGCTGATCCAATCTCTATGGAAAATATAGTTAACGAATACACTATTACTTAGTTTACGTAAATGTTCACACTCAGCATGCAAGTACGTTAAAAAAGTTTGTATTAGATTCGCATAGTGAGCAGTGTCTAAAATACCAAGCAACACAACTTTTTTGTCCCTCATTTTTAAGAATACAACGTCATGTATGATTAGGTAACAATTACATTAAATTTAATACCTACTTTGGCTAATGGTAGTGCCAAAATCATGTTTATTGTGATCAATTAGGGGGTGTCTCTACGTTTATGTGTCCACCACTGTATTTACATGTATGTACTATGTACATATTATTTTAATCATAAATCACTCATATTATTTTCATCACCCCATATTCAGCTATATTGATTTTTATTCATCCCAAGGTTATCAGGCAGAGATTACTATCTAGCGATAAGACTGACCATTGTAGTACCATGTACCATGAACACACTAAACATTGTTTCTGATAACAGTCCAATGTACTTATGGTGTGCAATAAAGTATTTTCTATTCCATTCTATTCTACCACATGACTGATATATACTACTACTTATACCTCTAGTTATTTATTCTTTTTGTAAATACATACATATAATAGGTACATAGAAACACCCAGACCTGAGACAAATACTTGCAGATCATACAAACATTTGTCCCACTACGGTAATCAAACCCGCAACCTTCTGCGTCGCAGCCAGGCCTTGGCCCACTGCATCACAGGTTGTCAGTAGGTATTTTTAAATACATACTAATGATTCTTTTACAACACCAAATTCCGTAAGCTTGCATGGAGACACAGAACAAACATTAATGTTCATCACAAAAATATTTGTCCTGGTAGGGAATCAAATCCTCAACCTACAGGGTAGAAAGCAGAGCTACTACCCACTTAGCTGAGGCCAGTCAACTATTAAGTAAACTGTACCAGTGGTATAATCTTTTTGTATCATACAATTTGTTGTTTTACAAAGAATTTAAGCAAATGATTGTGTGGTGATGTGAGATGCAGGTTTGGTTTTCTTTCTCATGGTGTTTAAAGTTTTTATGTGAATAAAATATTACGTAAATGAAAGAGGAAGAGTTTCACAAGCTATTGGTAGCATAAAATAAAACATAATAAATTGCTTACAATATAACAACTTACCGTAGTTGGCACATAAGCCCTGTTGGAAGCTGCTTTTTCATTCATCCACTTGACTGCCCTAAGCTTCTTCCACGGAAGATCATAGTAGAAATATAATTTACTCTCTTTGAACTTAGATTTTAGTTTCATTACTATCACAGAGAATAAGTTTACAACGTCACCCATTTCACGTGTTATGCGTACGTAAACTAAACGGTCAATAGACCAACAGCAGTAGGCTAAATCTTAGAATGGTGAACATTCATGATAATATTCAATTTACATTGTGTTCAAAAAATACCATAATATCATTAAAAAATTCGCGACACCCACTTCGGCTACCGCGGTAAGACAGAATGAAAAATTTAGGACATAATGTAATGATTGATACATGACACAAGACATTGACAATGACTGATGTTATGACGCTCGAGTTACGTACGACTGAAACCACAGGCAAAATCCAATGATTCACGATTTGATAAAGCAGGACAATAGGATCGCTTTCAATTGTTTAAATTTTGGTTGTGTTGTGTGCATCCTAGTAGAATAGAACATCCTAGCAAACCACAAATACATTAGACTGTTATATGAAAGAAACAATGTTTAGCTACACATGTTTAGCTAAATTTAGTAGTATGCGGTTGAGTAATAGATCTTTGTATTCTTAAACTTAAACTAATCATAATCACACAACTATAAACACAAGTATTTGTTTTTATGTTTTTATTTAAGCTCCAAACAAAACGCGTTTACAGAGCTAAACGCCAAAAATCGGCCGTTCAGAATTTAAACTCAGTTACGCGTTTATGTTGGAGAAATGCAATTTGGAGCTCTAAACTCCGGTAAACGCGTAAACCAAGCTTAGGTCGATCTAATCGCGTTTATTTTCAATGGTGAAATCGGCCCTTAGTATGTTTCCCGTACAAAAATCTTAAACCCATATTTTTTATCAAGAAGTGTCAGGTGGCAACCCTACGACTTGCTAGGTATCTAAAAATCAAGTTCTATGGATATCACCATTTGGATTTAAAAATTATTACTTAATAAAGTTATGTATGTAGAAGTAAATTATCCTATTTGTTTCATTTTGATACAGAATGTTTGAATACAAATACAGATTTCACGCCTTCTCCTTATGGCACCACATGGGCACCACTTAGTAGGTACCTACTGCCCTTTAAAAATGTACCTACTTGTTAATGTTTGGTTATTAGCCCAACATCCATACAATTTAAATTCAAATGAATGAAATTTTAATCACATGTAATTTTATTTTCATATTCATTAATTTTTTCTATCAATTAGTGTTTTGTTTTCATCACATTTGAATCTATTTAGTATAAATGCCAAAATAAAATTAAGTAAGTATCATTTTTAAACATGTTTTAATATCTTAAGTATGTAGAGTGCTTTACAAAGTTAAATTCAGAATCCAATATTCTAACACCATGGGGGCTCAATAATTCAAATCTTGTGTTTGATTTCCAGAGAATAGTCTAAGATCCGAATGCAAGATGACTATGTTCATGTAGTTTTTACTCAGAATTAAATTTTCATTTATAATTAGTAGGGTAATACATTTTTGCTAGTGCTAATCAAAATGTGGCTATTTTAAATCAAAATAATTTTCATTGATATTTTTAAAATATCAATATTTAAAAAAAAAAATCACTTGGTTTAATAAATGATAAACCACTTAACAGCTATTTATGTACAGAACTTGAAAAAGTTTGGTTGCACTTAGAGAGATAGCACGCAACATCCTTCGTTAGATGAAGATGGATGCAGAAAACTAAATGAATGTTGTAATTTTGCAGCAGGATCCCATATTAAAGGTGTTTTCAAATATTCATAGAAGCCTTTTTATTTCTGCTATTAGTGCTTTTTATTTCTACTATTTATTAGTGGTTTTTTTCATTACATTTGAATCTTATCAACCTAATACTTTTAAACTAATTTTAATAACTTATGTAGATAGGTACTTTACAGAGACAAATTCAGAGTAAAATAAAATATTGTATTTTACTTTGAATAATAAAATATTCAAGGTAAAATATTGTTAACACCATGGGGGCCCAATAATTCAAATATTGTGTTTGATTTCCAGAATAACACAAAAAGATTTAGAAAGTGTTTTCGAATATTTGCAGAAGCCTTTTTATTTCTGCTATTCTTGCTGCTTGTGCCTGAACTGGTATCATAGCTTGTGACACTTCTTCACCTTTAGCTAGTATGGTATACATGCTCTTGATATTATTGTCCATTGCATCACAAGTTTTACCAACAGCATCCTTGTAAACTTCCATATTTTCAGCAGTCAATGAAGAGTTGGAATGTAATATACTAGATAGGTTTTCAATTAGGTTATCTACCGATTGCGCAATTTTTTGTGCCTCATATTCCAGATCATTTAACACTGTTATGTCAATTTGTCCAATTTGTGGTGCTAAAATCTGTCTATAAAGTTTCCCTGATGGTGTGCTTGAACGTGACGCACTCGAACTGCCAAATACTGGTGTTTCACCTTTTTTGGTGACTGGACTTGACAGTTTGATCTTAAATTCAAGATCGTCTGCTACATAATGTGTCATATCACCTTCGTACCGGACATGCCCATCCATGTTTAAAGGAAACTTCTCTTGTTTACGGTTTTGTGATGGTAAAGTAAAGGGTCTAGATGGTCCAGGCCCCTTGTCAAGTTCTTCCGTCGGCCCTTGATCGGAATGAAAGGATATTTCGCTGTAAGATGCTGTCATACGAGCCGACATTTCCTCATCCATGTCAATATCACTAGTCTTTAGATCCCTATTATCCGACGGTGATAACGTTTCGTTAGATTTTTCTTCCATACTGCAAGTAGGTGTTACAGATCGATAAATTATGTTACAGTTTAATTCTCGAAATACCATTAATAAGTTAATTATAATTAATGATAATAATACAATTAAATAACGACCTGTAGAATTCTAATAAAATATTGCATCAAATAACATTGTTTCACACATATGTAAACAAACCCATGCAAAGAGTATGCAATATCCTGCGTTAGCATCCTATAGTTTGTGAACAAACCAGACAGAAAAAAATATTCTTCTTCTTCTTCTTTGTTAATGGCCTGTGACATACTAATGTCAATTTTGCCAATATCAAGTGTTTATAGTTTATAGTCAGTTTGTTTGTTATTAGAGTTTTAGTAGATGGTTAATTGTCAATAATTCTAGACGTCACGCGGAATGGCGTCTAGAATTTTCTTGGGATTCCTCGTCGTTCAAATCACATTGCACCACAATACACATATAATTAAATTATCCATACCCGTCCTGTAGTCACAATTTATTCATTAAAATTCCGCCAAGATTACTGAATAAAACATGCAATAAAACGGGTAAAAAATATCAAATTAGCAGAGCTATGTTTCTCCATGAAATGACAGACGAAGAATCCCCAGCCAGAACAAAGTATCTTAATCTTTTTCGTTAATGGCATGTGTCATAAATAAAAACTGTGCCAGTGTCAACTGTGTCAAGTATTTATATTGCTTAAAGTATGTCACAAAGTCGTATATTGTCGTTTGTCATTTGTTATTTTATATAAAATGGTGCCTTTCATATAAGATAACCATTTATTTTTCGGATTATTTTTGCTCGAATCATAGAGAAACAAAGCTTTTATTCCAATTATTTACACCCGAGCTCCAACTCCACTATCAATTGTAGCTCTATTTATATAACAACACCAAAATTACTAATAAAACGGTAGTAGGTATATCACTAATGTGGTACCCATAACACAAGCTCTGCTTACTTTGGGGCCAGATGATGTTGTGTGAAATGTCCGGAATTATTATTATTATTATTAAATCGTGATATAGTAGCACAAATGTAGATACCTAATTTATTAAACGTGGACTCCAAAAAAATCCAAACGGCCATTTCACGAAGACGTCTAAAATAGACGAATGACGATCTACGACTTTGTGACGAAAATAAGATAAAACCAATTAACTTTGACAAAATTGTTATTGTTATTTTATATTTTAGGGAAGATAAAGAAGTCACACGGTGCCAGATCAGGACGGTAAGGAGGATGACCCAAGACTTGTACCGATGTGGTGTCCAGAAAGTCCCTTGTTTTGAGCGCTGAGTGCGCGGGCGCATTGGTCGCGAATTGTTAATTTCAGTGAAAACCAGACATTTCGTAGTATGCCATTTGGCGTTGATGCTGCTTTGATTTTGTAATGGAATCGACACCAGATACCCTTTCAAAGTGAGGAAACTAGTGATTAAAATTTTCCCTGCGCTTCTCCATCTCATCACTTTGGTTGGCGTTAGTTCGTTTTAAAACAGCTAAACTGTCGACTGACGCTCTGTTTCTGGACCCTATTGATAAATCCAAGATGCCACCTGTCACGATGTCGTAAACTCGTCGAGACGAGCCTGCTTCATAATATGTATTAGTCATGTCACGGCACCATTCCACACGGGCCTGCTACTGAGCTTCAATTCAGTTCAATTCAATTCAATTCAGTTTATTTACATCTTATTTTAATATTACAGATACTACCTATCTAACGCGTAAAATAGGAACACAAAACAGCAGGAGAAAAAATAATAGTTATTGAAAAAGTACAGAGAAAGAGCAAAAGATGGTAAATCTTACTCATTAAAAATATAACCAATCTAATTATAAAAGGAACTTATACCTACACTAAACTATTACTATACTCGCATTACGGCCGGCCAAATAAAATTCCCTTCTTAATGAAACCTTATTTCACAAGCAAATGCACTACCTATATTTTATGAACCGATACTCGCTGCATCCGTGCATCTGAGTTAGAATTATAAATATTTGATCTTATTTTTATTTTTTATATAATTACCGCTAATAGAAGAAGCACGCCATAATATTAAAATGTATTATGCGTACAAATGATTTAATCGTTAGCGCCTGTAGAAGTACGTACTGACATATCGCATCACAAAATATCACAGCACGTAACAGGACGATACGCTTAGGTATGAAATAAATCTACCATACCTTGTGATTCTAGGCCTGTATGCAATGCAATGCAATGCAATGTATGAACATTAGTGGTGTCCCAACAGGGGCAATTGATGGGGGTAGTGCTGTCTCTCAAAAATTTGCCATCTATAACAATTTAATAAAACTTATGCGTAGAATTTATTTTTTATTTGATGGATGAGTATTGTCAAGATCAATTCAATTATATTCTTGGTTATTGGCCTTTGTGGGAAGGAACCATAATTCCGCCTCGTTTGTTATTAGGTACTGCATTGTGCATCGACTGTTTCTCATTATAATGATTACTTACAGAGTTGATGGATTTATTTTTGTTTGGGGCAGCAAGGGCAGAAATCTGACAGGTTGCAGGAAAGGTGTTATCCATAGAAAACCATAGTCTTGATTTTTAGGCTGTATTTAGTGTTTGACTGAAATGTGAGTCAGTCGAGCGTATCTACGAGTATACAATGAAATAGTATGAACGTTTACAATGTAGCATGACGAGAACCGTCGTCGGTCCAGCAGGGTGCGTTGGTCGACTAAGGCCAAGTTCATGCCCGTTCACTGCACGCAATTACGTAAATCATGAAATACTAACATGAATATCCATACCGAGCGTATCATAAATGATTTCATAATTTTGCCGTTCGAAAACTGAGTTCATTGAGAATCAAATAAGTGTGGGATTGAACAATATTACCATCCGATTCTTATAACATACATCTTACTATAAGCTCACTATTATTAACAAGTGAATGTATTAGATATTTGTATTTACGATATGTTTGAATATTTCGAACAATTTCACTTTCAAAACTTTCGTGAGTTGTACAATACATTTTGATAAACACGGGCTTTTCTAACGTATTATTTTGTCGATGGAGACACCGACAATGTTTCGATTCATCTAGAGAATCTTCATAAGGGTGAGTTTGATCCGCGGTCCGCTCGTTGCCGCTCGAGTTCACGGTTCGCACTCAACAACAAACAACGACAAAATAATACGTGAGTAAAGCCCGTGTTTATCAAAATGTATTTCGAACAATGCCTGAATTATTTTGAAGAAACTCGCAATTTTTTTATATTAATATAAGAAATTCAATTAAAATTAATTATTAAATTAAATTTTTTTTAGAGGTATCTTATGTACTAATAGGTGATTGGTTAATTAAATATGCATTTTATATAATTAGTTTAGGGGCAATACACCAGGTGGCGCTGACAAAAGTTGCTATTAGGAACTGTATTCCCCGACGGGCCCGACGACCTAAACTAGTATTCTATGGCGTGAGTTGAGTTGAAATTTCGCTGATTTATTAGGCATTCTGTAACTGTAAAAAAGTCCCTAAATTCGTATAGATGTTTGATTTAGCATCAATAGTAAATTAAAAAACGTATTGGATAGAGAAGGGGTTCAATTGGTGAGTTCATCTATTAAAAAACCTGTTCAGGACAGATTTCCTAGACTATAAAACATGGCGCTTTCGAACGACATGTGCGGTTGAGAGGGCTTGCCCTTTGTAGTCGTCGACTGGCCGTGTTGTATTGATTTGATGGCTGCTAAGCTACATTTTCTGATAACGGTTATATTACGAGTGTGTTTTTGGCCTGTTGCGTAACTGAGTTTCGTTCGTTCGGGTCTTATGGGAAGTTAGAGCGCAGGCACGACGATGGTGAAAACTCGTCGTAGTAACGGAGAAAACGGGGAAGTTGAGGATGTGAATGGTACTGTGAACGACGTCGACGATGCTTCTCACGAAAAGGCGAAATCTCCTGTAAGGAATATGTGTTTTTACTCAATAAACTGAGTTTTTGCTTTGTGTGGAATACCAATGTCACCACTTCCTGCCCCAGTTTCCCATGGCTGTCTACTAGGATATTTGCATGGTGCTTTACTGTTTTATTACAAGTATTTAGTGCTATTGTGCCCTATGAACTCATTCATACCTACTTGAGATTAAGTTTAGTGACATGGGCTTACTGCAAAAAAATTACAAGTAAATCAACAATAAATTGTTTTAATTTGATCAAATTAACGCAATTCAAAGCTAAGTTGTAAAGCTCAAGCTTTCATTTGATGCATGGATTTAATAATGGTAATGTAAATAGTGAGTGTAGTGCAAACTGTCCTACTTTTTATGCAGTGTTATTTAAAAATATCTTTGGCAAAAGCAAAATATCAACTTAATAGATAAAATTAAAATAAACGGTTTTTTGCTTTGATTCAAATTAGTTCTGCAGTTTACATCATTGAGTTCTAAGGTTCTTACCAAACGGTAACAATATTATCTTATAATGTTTTTATTGATTACATATGTCTTACTCAGTAACAAGTGGGTATTGAATCCAACTAGTAATTCTAACATTCACAATCACAGTTAATTTTCAATTCAAATGTTTCACTGGATAAATATCTGCTAAATTGATTTGAATCTGCTGAGAAGCTATAATTACATTGAACATAATTTGCTAATAAAAAAATATTCAATCCAGCTGAACATCAGAAAAATGTGTCTATTATACTAACACAGCACAACAGTAATAAAACTATACAATACCTGGTATATAACGTTTCTCTGTGGATATTGTAGATGAGTTTAAATATTGTATTAGACATATTTCAAATATACATATTATGGTAAGATATACTACAAGTAGCAATGATCTTAAAAGCATGAATTATTTTGCTTTAGATTTTATCACCGTTTCCTAGTTGCTTGAAAACTCTCCAGTTTTTTCTATGCATGGCGTGAATGATGGTGTGTTTGTGGGTTAAATTATATACTTGTGGGATGCTTGTTCTTTAAGTTAGATAAATATTCATAAAATAGTTATTTACAACATTGATTTATTTCCAAAAATTTGCATTTGTTTGGTTTTCATTTCATTGGTTTATTTAATTAACCTGACTGGCCTGCCAGCTCAGTTGGTAGTAGCTCTGCCTTTTGCACTGTAGGTTGAGGGTTCGATTCCCTCCCATGTCACACATATGTGTGATGAACATAGATGTTTGTTGTGTGTCTGAGTGTTATAAAGTATCTTATGTAAGTATTTAAAAATATATAAGTATTCTATCAGCCATCTGGTCACCATAATACAAGCTATGCTTAGTTTAGGGCTAGATGGTGTTGTGTACATTAACAAGATAGATGGTTATAGTATTCAGCAATTACATCTGATAAAATTAATTTAAAACAATATACCATAGACAGTTAAACATTCCAGGTACCTAGTTTGGCTCCACGAGAGTTAAGAAGTAATCAACCTCAATATAAGGTCACAAGAAAGATCCCACGGTGGCCAGCTAAATGTTAGTATACTGTTGTTTTCATTTATATTGTCAGTAGTCTGCATTGCTCAAAACATTCTTCTAACAGGGATGAATTTGGCTAAATCAATCACTTGAAAATGAAAATGAGGTCAAAACTAAAATGATTTATAACTATAGCTTTTTCTGCAGGCTGTTAAATATTTCAATGTGATGTTTCTGTTAATAGACAGTCGCAGACGTAGGACCATCAAAATGCCTAGACTTGTGTTTCCTGAGAGCGACACTGAAGGCGAAAAATATTCAAGACGGTAAGTTTTATAGATCACAATATCATAATTTAAAGTACAATATCTTTACGTGATCAAACGTGATAGCTAGAAAGTTCTATACATTGGTTAGGGCATTGACAAAACTGGATCAGGAATCTGTGTGAGGTCCGCCAATAGCATCGTGTCAAAATTGCGCGAAAATGACGTCATGAGTTATTCTGTTATTCGATTATACACTCTGCGCGGCATAGGTAGAGCGTAGATTGCGTGATCGTAAAATTATCTCACGGTCAACGGTTACTGCTCTAGATAATATTAAGGTTAGTTTACTCTTACTGCTCTTATTTCGATGTGGTTTAAAATGTATTATCTTTTAGCTCGCGAGGCATGCGCGTTTTCTTCGCTGACGACAATAACTCAGCCAACAGGAGCGTCAGAATTCGGCGCGGACCGCGGAAGAACTACGTGGAAGATAGTGAAGATAAACCCATTCAAGAAAGTTAGTATATAAAGAGTATATTTTATCCCCCACAACATATCATTTCGAAGCCAGGGAAATTACTTGGTATCTTATCCACAACCAGTGAATCCATCGAAATCATATGACATTTTCTCGCGCATTTTTGAAATATTTTTGGAAAAACAATTAAATTACTGGTGATTTAGTAGATAAGCCTATAGAACATTTTTAACGTGTTTCTTATCAGATGTCCGAAGATCTTGCCGGAAACGTAAGCTCCTCCACCACAACTTCAACGAGAGCTGGATCACGAACGAGCTGAAGGTGAAGGGGTATCCAGACCTGTACGGCTTCCTCGGGAACAGCTCCTCTGATGAGTACACCTCCGGAGACGAGGCTCGGGGTCAGAAGCAAATTGTAAGTGAAAGGCTGATGAAGCAGATTGCTGTTGCAGGTATCTAAGTTGAGCGGAGATGTATTGACGTACTCTTTGGTGCAGTGGGCGTAGGCCTGCTTGAGACGCAGGAGGTACCGATTTCGATTCCCGCTGCGGGACAACTGTTTGTATGGTCTGCAAGTATACTTATGTCACGGTTCTATGTAGAACCATGTAGGTTCTATATTCTATGTGTACTCATGTGGTACCCATAACAAAAGCTCTGCTAACTTGGGGTCTACATGACGCAGTTTGAAATGTTCGGCATTATTATTAAAATTACTATGATTATTATTGGACAAGATGATGTCATCTTCACGTAATTTTATTACAGATCTCTTGGTTGATTTTGAATTTTATCTTAGCTCCACTTTGGTGGAAACCCATCGTTAGGTTTTGGCCATACTGAACATGTGATGATGGCAGGTTTGCGTTGAGTGACAAGTATATGATTATAGGCATATGATTTTTTTCATGATAGAAAGAGACAGACAATGCGAAAATTCGTCTAATCTCAATTGACGCGTCCACCACGGTAGTTTTGACCGCAAGCATAAACTGCGGTTTCACAACTACTACATATTTTTTTGGAAAATAAACACCATTTTGTTCATGATATACTTTACAATATTTAAAGAGGAATAGCCTTTTACAGTTTTGAAGACATTCATTTTACATTATAAGATGATGGCAAAACCAAAATGATACAGATACAGGTTCTTAAATATAAATATGTAATACATTAATAACAAATTATGCGCTTACTCAGCACTGAATCTAATGATGATGATTTCCTCAGACTCTCGAGTCCACTCCAAATCACGACACTCCAATCACCCGTCCCACCACTGACGAGGAAACACAACATGCGCGCCAGAGGCGGACTTCAGCGAGGTTTAATAACAACAAGAAAATGAATGTAAGTCTTTTATCTATATCTATATCTATATATAAACATATATAAAGGAAAGTCGTGTTAGTTACACCATTTATAACTCAAGAACCGCTGGGCCGATTTCGATGAAACTTAAAATGAATAAAGTTAGTAACTTGGATTAGGATATAGGCTATTTTTTATCCCGGAAAAACAACGGGAATGGGAATGAGAACGGGGCGGGCGAAGCCGCGGGTGACAGCTACATATCTTTTATAGATATTAGAACTTTAATATTTTTGTGAAGTTGTAACCGCCCCAGGAAGTGGGCACGGGTCAGCTAGTTCAATGTATATATAACAAGCAACAAGCGTATTAACATTGCCATTCAACATGGCAATGCCGCTAGTGTCTTGAGAGATTGCTTCTCTTGTGTTCTGGAACATTTGATCTATAGATACGGTCCTTAGATAGCTGAACAGCTTCACATGTAACTTTTAAAACTATCATAGTTATCTACATAATTTTCACGGGAGTTTTTTATTGTGGCGAAATATCGGGAACACGTGTATTTTATACTAGATGGCGCCACTAGAAAAATTAAAACTCTATCGTTGGGTTTTTGAATTTCTATATATATTTCGCGGTACTTAACTGATAATGAGATTTCTAACATTAGTGGGATAATTGCAATCTGTACATTTCCGTAAATTTTAAGTTTTGATTGCTAGTAGTAAAAAACTGGAAAATAAAATATTGGTGTACATTATTCTATTATTTTTAAAAAACAACTATGCGTTTTATAAAAATGTGTGCAGTCTAAAAACACTTGTCGTGTCCACCTATCCATGATCTCATATTCATATTCATATTCATTTATTGTTTGTGAATTCAGGTGTTACAAAAAACAGGTGTTTCTTAAAATTAGGTATTTCTGAATCCTGCATACAGCATACAAATATTTAGTAGGTAGGTAGGTTAAACATTATCAAAATCATTTAAACAAAATTAAAAATATTACGTGGTCAAACTATACAAATATTGTCACAAAGTTACATACTAAAAACGGTCACTAAATTCTAAATAATATTGCGGTCATTCAAAAATTCATTAAGATTATAGTACGCTTTTCTCTCAAAAGTATTTCATTTAGCTCCCTTTTGAAAGCATTTCTTGGTAATGATCGAATCGATAGCGGTATCTTATTGTATATACTTATTATTTATTATTTTTATTATTTATTCAATGCACTTAAACTATACAGATAATTCAGTAGGTATTGTACCTTTAAACCTGATAAGGTTTGTCTAGGCACTCACATTCGTGCTCACTTGGTGCCATGCAAAAGACACTAGTATGTAGCAGATGTGTCCTGCATGCCACATTGTGCATTTTACCTTCTAGTCGGCTTTCAACTGCAAACCATTCAAACTGGTCTGGGTATGTTTTAATAAAAACAGCAACTTCGCTTATATATAATGAAGCTAAGGTTAATATTTTTAAATCTGTAAAGTGTGGCTTGCACAAGTCTCCATTTTTAAATTACATATGGCCCTAATACAGCGCTTTTGAGCTCTAAAAAGCTTAACTTATTTGTTGAGTTGCCCCAGAATATTATGCCACATCGCAGAGTCGAAGCAACCTGGCCATGGTAGGCTGTTAATACGGCTGATTTGTTTGAAACTCTACTGTGTTTAAAAAGAGCGTAAGCGAACTGGTGCAGCTTGCTACATATATTGTCGATGTGAAGTTTCCAGTTTAATTTATTGTCAATAGTTAGTCCCAAGAACTTAATGCTATTGACCTCATTTACCTTAGTACCCAAGTAATAATATTCATGTCAGGATTAGTGTTATTTCTCTGTTTAAAATTCATTATAAATGTTTTAGTCAAGTAAATATTTAAATTATTCAATGTCAACCAGTTAATAATAGATGTCAGTGCAAAATTAATGTCAAATTCAAAGTCATGAGATTTTTCATTTATAAACAAAACCGTACTATCATTTTCATCAGCAAATAAAGTCATGGAATGGTCAGTGACTTGAGGTAGATCATTTATGTAAATGAGGAATAGTAGTGGTCCCAAAACACTTCCCTGAGGAACACCATGCCTTACAACCCTAATGTCAGACTCAAAGTCAATCTATACTAATATTATAAATTCAAAAGTGTTTCTGTCTGGTTATTACGATTTCACGGCTAAACAGCTAAACGGATTTTTAACCGACTTCAAAAAAAGGAGGCGGTTCTCAATTCGGTTGTATTGTTTTTATTATCAAATTTGTGGTGTCTTGTTGAAGAAAGGTTACTTTGTATGTACCTAACGTGCGAAGCAGCGGGCAGAAGCTAGTAAGTTTTAATATTCCAAGACCATTTCAGGATGCGTCAGAATCAGATTCGGAAGGTGACAACAACCTGACAGTGATTGAGAAAAAACCGGCGGAGATCAAGAGAGAGGAAGAAAATGGTGCAGAGCATAAACACGAGAAAGAAGATGTAGTAATAGCACAAGAGAGCGAGAGGTGTGTACACTCACCGACAATAATATCTGAGTAGGTACTTGTGGCAAAGCTAACTAAGTATTTAACAGATAATCTAAATTCATTTTAGTCCGGTCAATTTAGACATAAAAATAGTGGTCAAATAACCAAAATTCCCGGAAAGCCAAATATTGGTGGAGAGCTGGGGTTTACCATTACAAATAAAGTTTTAAAAGTCCCCAACGATCCTATGTGTGCTTCATAAGTTATTCGGGGTCAAAGGTCAAAATTTGAGGTTTTTTGGATTTTTTTCGAAAACGGTAGGTCTATCAAAAAAAAAACCTCAAACCAAAGTTGTAGATCTTAAAATTCTCTACAAAAATAGTCCATATAATTTTTTTCCTTAGAGTTACCATTCGTGAGATATCGCGATTCTAAGAGTCACACTATACATGATATGCACATATAAGCCACGTATATACATATCAGGCACTTAAGATTTATTATTAATATTATTATTAATAATTAGAACGGCACAACCAATTACTCTAATTAAGCACATAGATAACAAATCGAAATAAATGTCACAGTAAGAAATAGTAAAAATCAGAAGTAAATAATTAGTAAAATGTTGTATACATGTCGATATTAATAATATAATGTCAGATTCCAAAGATATGTATATATACCTATCTGTGTCTCTTTTATATATACTATACTATCCTGAAAACATTTATTGAAAAGACAGTCAGTCCCTAACTGAATCCCCTCTAACCACGTGGACATGAAAAACATCTGGCTATTCTCTGTCTCTTTCTATTGTCCGTATTCGAAAAAAAAGATTTGACTGACGGCGCTAAAGTATTTACAGAAATTGATTCCAGGCCTCAAACAATAATTACAGAAGGAATTCGCTTTCTTCTTGCGGTTTATGGAGCTCCAAAAAAAATTACTTGCATTGATAAATACCGATACTTAACTTTTGTAAAAAATACGCGAAACAAGAAACAAGTACAACTATCATGTCTTCCTCCAACATCGGCATCTGCTATTCAATATTTGTATCGAGTATACCATCAAGTTCAAACATGGCTAGGCAATCAACTGAACCCAGAAGACTGGGGTTGGAAATTGATAGATAATACTCTGGAACCGATTAAAACTTTACTCCCACCACCTGCTCCAGAAAAACTCCTCAACACTATTTTTTGCAATTGCAAAAAAGGTTGTAGTGCCAAATGTGGCTGTAAAAAATTCGGGTTGCTGTGTTCTCCAGCGTGTAACAATTGCCAAGGTCAGTCTTGCTCAAATGTCCAGTTGAGTACAATTGAGGAAGATTCCTGTGATTCTAATGAAGAGACTAATGACTCAGCCACATTTGAACAATTTATGAACATCCAGCAAGAGGAAGAGGAAGAAGAAGACAATATCAATAATAAAGTAATATCTAGAACTTGACGGGTATTTTTCCCTTAAATAATCCTAAAATTGTCATGACAGTTAGTGGAGTAGGCCTACAGGGGAAACCACGGTAAAAAAAACGCGTCGAGTACACTACCTCACAGGTGGATGGGATTCAGCAAAATAGTGACCTTCATAAAATCAACACTAGGAATAAACATAAATTATACATCTCTAGGTTTCGACTAGAAAAAGTTAATAAGTCATTTATGGGGAACACGGTGCGCTTCTATAATAAGCTTCCTGAAAATGCTAATAAACTACCTATTAAGAAATTTAAAGCATACATTAAAGGTAGTCTGTTGAAGAAAGCTTATTATAATATAAATGACTATATTATTGATAAGAATGCATGGCCTCATGTCGCTCTGCCGTCAGACAGATAACCGAAACACTTGAAATGTATAAACTCTCTTGTATTAGTATTTCGTAGTTAAGGTAGTTATAAGATGGATCATATAAAAAAGCGCTAGGACCAAGACGAGTTTCTTGCCAATTCTTCTCGAGCTTGGGTTAGGATGAATTGGCACCTAAATTCACCTAGTATGTAAGACGTTTCAAAGTGATCCTTGTGATTGTATTGAATAAATCATCTTTTGACTTTGTGACGTGGAAATGTGTGCATTATCATGTATAATGTGACTCTTAAAATCGCGATATCTCACGAATGGTAACTCTTAGGAAAAAAATCATATGGACCATTTTTGTAGAGAATTTTAAAGTCTACAACTTTGGTTTGAGGTTTTTTTTTGATAAAACTTACCGTTTTCGAAAAAAATCCAAAAAACCTCAAATTTTGACCTTTGACCCCGAATAACTTTTGAAGCACACATAGGATCGATGGGGACTTTTAAAACTTTATTTGTAATGGTAAACCCCAGCTCTCCACCAATATTTGGCTTTCCGGGAATTTTTGTTATTTTAAATGTCTATATTGACCGGACTATTTACTTTCTGCAAGGTCAGTTCTTAAATGGGTAACCGCGGTGATATTTTCATGCCATGACCATGAGTCATGCATGCCCGAGGCCACTAGACAGCCCTTAAATTCATCACCAGAATTAGCGACTGACTGATACGAAAGTATGATCAGTTCATCATGTTGCTCTTAGGCTTTGTATGGAACATCGTTGAATAAGAACAAGACAAGCAAACATACTGCTCAATACCATCCGTACCTTGTCAGTTAACCACCTTTACAAACAAAGCGCTTCCACATTTATAATGCGTATAGCCAAGGATTGCAATGCTTTGCCGTCGGCGCAGTCTTTCTTTCCTGAAAACTACAATCTGAGTCTCCTCAAGGGAGTAAATAAGTATTTTTCTGTACCTTCGTGCACAATCGTCGGCCCCACGCTTACTACCAAGCGAGTTCGTGGCCAAACTATTAAATACAAAAACAAAAAAACTTCAGATCATTAAAATATTGTAAGCAGTAAATTTTGTTACAGTAATCAAGCTCTGCCTCGATCAACTAGAAGAAAGGGTCGAAAACAACCAAAGAAAGGCGACAGCCAACATGAGACAGGTACATACAGTATTTAATTCCTTGCCATATTTTGTCATCTCTGGATTAACTACCATTATTGACATTGCCTTCTCAATATCTTGGCCTCTTTGCTTTGGTTATGTAAATAAAACCTCATTGGCCTGTGAAGAGTAATGTTTGACAATAGAGTTTTCGTGACAGTGTCAATTAAGATTTTATTTAGTAGGTTATTTTTAGAAGATTTGTTTTATTTTGTAAATTATTTGTTGTTTTTTGTTGACAATGTTTTTGTGGTTATCTCCTAAATTATGTGTATAAGTGAAATGAAATGAACAATAGAAAGGTACATAGATTTTCAAGGCTTATTTAGTTTATTAGGTACCTTAAAATTCAGAATATATATTTCTAATGCATTAGAAAATGTTTATGGCTTGATTTACACAACCCTTAGTGCTATAAATGTTTTTGATTCATCTATGCTCATCATCACATCATCTAAAAAATACAGTGAAACCACAAATGACTTAAAATCTTACTTATATTATATTTGTGTCGATGTGTTAATGTGCCTCAATAATGCTGTAACTAAACTGAACGGGTTTGAATTAATCTTGCAAATTTTAATAATTTCAATCATCAGTTGGATTGTAACGGGAACCACTTACCAGTTTAGCAAGATTAGTATTACGAACGTTCGGTTTCTATCTCAGACCAAATAAATATAAAGACGGGAGTTCCGTGAACAACCAAAGTGAAGCCTCAAACCGTGCTTTTCTGTGTTAAAACCCGCGCACACTCATACACCCAAACCATGCTCCTTGCTCTTAGTACATACATACATACTATTACCAATTAGTTACACGTTATACACGTTATACCGTCGTTTAGTTAACACCGTGCAAAAATATGCTTATCTCCTGTTTCGTGGTGATTCCGTGATAAGAAAGTGTCATGGAATCACTTTTCACTTACAATAACATCTTTTTCTAAAATATAAATCGTCGTGTGTTTAGTTTATTTTAAACACGAAACGTCATCGAACGCACCTATAATCCCGTCCCGAGACAATATTTGTCTCGGGACGGGATTATAGGTAATGCTCACATTGCTTAATTTTTTTTGTTTATTTATTTTTTGTAGGGTCGGAATTATCGTCGTCGGAATCCGGCAGCGAGCTAACTCTGCGGCGCGCGCCTCGTCGATCAAAGCGCACGCGCAAACCCAAACCTGCTTTTATGCAAATAGCGCAGGCTGAGACACGTGGCAGAGGTAACTCATAAGTGTGATGTCTAGGTGCTATAAAGTATCTTATGTATTTAAAAATATATAAGTATTCTATCACTCAGTAATTTTTTTTTATTACAGGCATAATAGGTATACAGGCAAAAATATATAGTAATGTACGCTATTGAACAAAAATTCAGTAATACATAGTTTACCATAATTGTATGATATCATTTTTGATTCGTCCAGGTGGACAGAAATCCACTGCTTATAAATTATGCTGTTTAGTTTGGGACTAGATGATGTTGTGTGGTTTGTCAATCAATATTTGTATTATTATTTATCCATCCATACTTAATGACGACCTCTGTGGCGCAGTGGGCAAAGGTCCGGCTGAGACGCAAAAGGCTATGGGTTAGATTCCCGCCGCGGGACAAATGTTTGTATTATCTGCAAGTAAAAAGTATACAAGTAGTAAGTATATAAGTCATGTGGTACTCATAACACAAGCTCTGCTTACTTTGGGACCAGTTGATGCTGTGTGAAGTCCAGCATTAGTTATTCAGATCAAGATGCCGATTATATTTAATATAATTGGTTACAATAATTTTATTTAAATGGATATACATTTGTAAAAAATAATTAAAGGTGGATTTAAATGTAATTATATTTTTAATAATTAAATTTTTAATAGTTTTAAAAAATAATATAAAACTATAAAAAATTTTAATATGTACATATTGCCCTATTGTAAATTTGAAAGTACATATATTTGTCTGTCTGTCTGTTTGTTACCTTTCACGGTTAACGGCTGAACGGATCTTGATGTAATTTGGTACACAGATAGACTGTATCTTTAGGATAGACATAGTTTTTGATTTATGTAGGTACCACGAGTGTTAAACCACAAGTGGCTGCTAGTAACTTAGAATCTTGTACGCCCGAAGGTTTCCAACTGTTGAAACCTTGAGACCTACATTAAAACCATAATATCAGAGTTTTTGGCAATCTCTTTTCTCTCTTGTCGTGTCACTAGTTATTTAGAACAAGTGTGGTGATAGGTTTAAAGTGCGCCTCTGAGGCTCCTTTCGTGCATTTGGCACAAGGTTTTAGGTTCTACGACATTCCGGTTTCCTCGTGATGTTTTCCTTCACCGTTTGAGAGTACTGGTATAACGCACATACATTTTTTCCAACAGAAAAATCTATTGGTGCATAATTAGAACCCACGACCTTAGAATCGGAAGGCTACCACTAAACCAGTGGTGCTCGCAATAAAATATTATTCCAGAAATGTTCTTCAGCTGTGATAAGTGTTTGATATTTTTACAGCCAAAACCTTCACAATCAGAAAGAAACCATACAGTTTACGAGAGAGAAAGCCCAAGATTCTACGCAGAAAGACAATCAGATGTAAGTTTTTATTACTTGACAACTGTAATCCAATTAGTTTAAGACATTTCGGATAGACGGACGCGATTAGGGCTATGTTTTACTATTTCAAATAGTGACTTCGTCCGCTCTTTGTTTAAGTTATTTAAACAAAGAGCAGACGAAGTCACTATTATCACTGAGTTTAACCCACTTGCATAGGTTCGGGCTGTGATTAAACCTACCAGTAAGTTGGATTAAACCAAACATTATTTGTTGTTTTATGAACCTTAAAAGCAAAACGATAGGGTGTTAAATTTAATGTGTATCTGAAGTTTTTTTTAGTTTTAAAGGTGGTTGAGAGTGTTCTTTAGCTATGCTTTTAGAAAATCTGTTCAGACATTTGAGGACCATCGGTTTATTTCTAGTTGATGAAGGGATGTGAGCAACGACTTAAACGACTAAACTTGGTTTTCTGTTACTTCAAAATCTTTGTAACTTGGACCTGGAATCTGCAGTATATTCAACTCTTTGACAATAAATAAATAATGCCGGACATTTCACACAGCATCATCTGACCCGAAGTAAGCAGAGCTTGTGTTATAGGTACCACATGACTGATATACTACTTATATACTATCTTTTTTAAATACATATTATACATAGAAACACCCAGACCAGATACAAATACTTGCAGATCATACAATCATTTGTCTCGCGGCGAGAAGCGCACCCGCAACTTTCTGCGTCTTATTCGGACCTTGGCCCACTGCGCCATAGAGGTCAATAGCAACAATAGCAGAGCTATCATGTTTGGGCTTATGGTAAAGGTCTAAATGAAGAGGTTTTGTATAGAGGGTTTTTTTGTGTCGATTAAAAAACTTATAAACATATAATTAGGTAGCGTTAAGTATTTTCTATCCTTGGGATTCTTATGTCCATGAATAAATATGGCAAGGATTTCCATGATCTAGTGTGATGAACATACATAGGTGTTTGATCTGTGTCTGGTTATAAAGTATCATAAGTATGTATTTAAAAATATATATGTATTCTATCAGTCATCAGCCGGGCGATTATGGAATTCTGATACTGTAAAAACTTTGATACTAATCGTTTTCAGTTACTATTGATGAATTGGTATTACGGAAGGTTGATGTTGATTGTCATACATGCTGTCATTATGAATAGAAACCTCAGACCAAATAAATATACAGACAGGGCCGCAATAAACTACATAAATGCGTGGGTGCGTGTGCGTGTATTTACACAGTAGAGCATGGTTTTGAGGCTTCACTTTGGTTATTCACGGCCCTCGTGTCTATATATATTAATTCGTCTGAGATAGAAACCGAACGTACGTAATAGTAATCCCTCTTGTCAAAACTGGTTCCAATTACAATCAAATTATGCCGACTGCTAATCGAAACTAATAGACATTGATTATGTCAAAAGTTCCATAATCGCCATACTGGTCACATAATACAAACTATGCATAATTTGAGACTGGATTGTGTTGTGTGCATTGCTCACAAACATTTATTTACGATTACCCTATGAATTTGCAGTTTTATAGTATGCAATAGAAGACATTACATATTTCAGCACAATCTCCATCAAGCAGTAGTTGCAGTAGTTCCAGTTCAGACACGGAGGAGGATCTCAATGTGTCTATGAAAAACAAAAGCAAGGGTAGACAGAAGAGCAAGTCCATGGACGATAAGAAAGATGATCGCGCGCTAAGGGACATACAGCCCGTAGAGTTGGACGGACGGGTCAGATTCTCATCGGTAAGCTAATTTATTAAAAAGAATAGACTAGAATAGACTAGAAAATGTTTATTTAACGCCACATAACAAATACAGTGCGAATCCTTATCCTTACTAATATTATAAACGCGAAAGTTTGTATGTATGTTTGTTACTCTTTCACGCAAAAACTACTGAATAGATTTTTATGAAACTTTACAATAATATAGCTTATACATCAGAATAACACATGGGATATAAATTATAAAGATATTGTGTGAATTGTCCAAAATATAACGATAAGTGTCAAGTAAGTACAAAAAAAAATTCTGCAAGCTATTCTGGCGTGCGCTGCAAAATCCGTTAAAATTACACGTAGTAATAATCCTGCGCAGACGAATTCGCGGGCACTAGCTAGTATAACATAAAGTAGTCTATATACCGTGTCGAAAAAGGCTACCAATAGCCTTTTTTTAGCATATGATACAGAAGTGTGGGGGCTGTATCGCTGGTATACAGTGGCGCCATGACCTGTTATAGTATGTGCTTATTATAATAGGCAAGTTAAAAAAGCTGAAACTCTTAGAAAACTAAAGAATTAACGAAAATGTTTACAAGCTTCGAAAATATTTACAAGTTTGTTGAATAGGTATTAACGAATACATATAATACAAAAACATATGTAACCAGTTAAATGTTAAGGTTAATACATTAACTCATAAAAATAATAAAATTAAGCCAAAAACGACGACTTTTGTACGAATTTTTGAAGGACCACATGTTAATATGTATGGTTAATAAGTTGAATACTAGTTTTATCTGGTTGTAGGACTCTTCAGGTAGGTACGACCACAGTTCCAGATCTGCATCTTTCTGCATCTTAGCGGAAGTGTTCAAGCATTACATTCTTAGGTTCTAAGAACACTGGATCAAGTAAATTTACAGGGTGAATACACCATATAACTGTCTTAGGGTCGGTGCCGCGCATTTGTTATCTCTGGTATTGCAAGCGCCCGTAGATTAAGGTAACCACTTACCATCAGATGGGCCGTATTCTTGTTTGTCTAATTGGTTGAATATCAATAAATAATGAATTTTAAAAACTAAACCGAAAACCGACATTGAATATCCAAAATAAATCTATAGAATTGAGAACCTCCTTTTTTTAAAGTCCGTTAACTCGTTTTTATTTTACGCTTTTTAGTAGTTTTAGAAATTCGTAAACACTACTGGATACTGATAACCGCTGGGGCGTAAAAGTTCTCGAATGGCGACCAAGGACAGGAAAACGTAGGACGACCCCCCACCCGATGGACTGATGACATTGTAAAGATCGCAAGAAGTCGGTGGATGGAGAGGGCTCAAAATTGTTCTTCCTGGAAATCTATTGGGGAGGCCTATGTCCAGCAGTGGACTTCATAGAGGCTGTGATGATGATGACTGGAAAGTAACGGGAAAGCAAAATACTAAATTTCGTTTACTTGGATGATATAATTTTTCCAGCTATTTTGATTTGAAAACCATACTACCGTAACGATTTTGATAAAATTTCTATGGGACCAATCGGAAAGTATATCCTTTCACATTAAAGAATATTTTTTAGAAATGGGTTCATAAATGACAAGAGGTATCAAACATAATAAAAAAACTGAATTGAGAACCTCCTCTTTTAAAAGTAACTTGACAATGCATTGGTGGATGGTGGTATACTAATCTCATGGGGTTCGAGCATGGTTGTGCTAATGGATTTTCTTTTCGGTTAATTCGGTTACGCGCAATGCCGTAGAGCCACAAACAAACATACAAATATGCAAAAATCCACAAATACCTTTGCATTTTTAAGTAGGTTCTTGTACCAGAACACAAACATACAAAAATACATAATAACTCTTATATGATAATATGCCAGATATTGGTGGCAATTGGGTTGGTTCATTTCTAAAATTAGGAATTTTCTGAAATATATTTAATTAGTCATAGCATTTTTAAAACCTGTTTGGTTGGTACCATCTAACTAAATTAGGAACGCTTAATTAAGTTAGATAAAATTAAATTAGGATAAATTGGTAGCAGCAGAATACCAAAGTATCATTTGATAGTTCAAAACCTAATTTTAGCTAAAATTAGTTAGGTTGGTGCCAACAGAATTGAGGCCATTATAACTATAATTTCTTACAGGTTGGTGGGTTAGAAGAGCACATAAAATGCTTGCGCGAGATGGTACTCTTTCCACTCATGTACCCAGATCTCTTCAAGAAGTTCAACACGCGGCCCGCTAAAGGCGTGTTATTCCACGGCGGGCCGGGCACGGGGAAGACGTTACTGGCTCGGGCGCTGGCGAATGAATGCAGTCTTATTGGAGGGAGGAAAGTGGCGTTTTTTATGAGGAAAGGAGCTGATTGCTTGAAGAAATGGGTAGGAGAGAGTGAACGGCACTTGAAGCTACTATTCCAGCAGGTGAGATTGCTTGTGGTAGGATGTTATTAGTATTTTAAACGGTATATCTTAAATTGAGTTCATTCAGAGGGATAAGTTAGAAAGAAAAACGTTTATAACGGGTATGACAAAGTGCAGTCTGACACATAATAATTAATTTAGTTATTTGTTTATTAACTAGCATTAACAAGTCAAAGTCAAAAAAATGTCATGTAAGATTCAATAATAATACAAAATAGTAAAAAAAAAACAGAAAAAGAAAAAATAAATAAAAATAACGTAGTAAATTGTCTAATATATAATATAATAATATACATTATACTTGCTTGATTTCGTGGCCCTGTAAAGAACGTCTTAGTAAGCTATGTCACGAGTGCGTTAACTACACTCATCGAATTCCCGGTATTATTTGTGCATTACTGACTTCATTCATAACGTGGAATATTTTGCAGGCGAATAAAATGAAACCTTCGATAATATTCTTCGACGAGATCGACGCACTAGCGCCGGTGCGTAGCGTTAGGCAGGAGCAAGTCCATACAAGTGTCGTCGGCACCTTACTGGCAGAAATGGACGGACTATGCGACAGGTGAGCACACCCACAATAAAACTATTGAATACGACAATAAAACTGTTGAATATGCAAATTGGTTCATTTTTGGATTACTTGTCCTTGTGAACCGGGAACTTGTCCAGTGAACTTTCCGGACAAGCTAGTAAAATTAACTTTGTATCAAGAGGGGAAGTACTAATTATCAGTGCGTCGAAACGCCTTTTTAACCGCGGATAGAAGCTAGTAAAATAAACCATATATTTAGAGGCTAAGTGGCGATACTCAGCGCGACGATCCGCCTTTGAGCCACGGGCAGAAGCTAGTAAAATGAACCTTATATCCAGAGGAGAAGTGGTGATAATCGGTGCGACGAACCGCCTCGACGCAGTGGACCCGGCGTTGCGGCGCGCGGGCCGCTTCGACCGAGAGCTCCACTTCCCGCACCCGCACGCGGCCGCGCGCGCCGACATCCTGCGGATATACACGAAGGAGTGGCGACCGCTCATCCCGCACTCCGTTGTAGAACACGTGGCTGAACTCACGGCTGGATATGGAGGTATGTTACTCGTAGAACAACATCCAGTATAAAATATTACCTTTTTAAACTATCATGGGTATTCACGTAACTTTCACTACAAACGGAAAATTTACTAGAACGGTTTTGAACGGCAGATAAACAATTTTTTTCAGGATTTACTCGCGAAGTTTTTGGCGCATGCAACTGTGCCGAAATATCGGGAAATAGCTTAACTCGTCATAGAAAATATTTCGTTTGCAGTGTAAATTATGTAAAATATTACCTCCGTGTGTAGAAAATCACTTAGTAACGTTAGAGCATCTTAGAAGATCTTAGAACCATAATCTATGCTATATAACCATGGTCTATGCTATGCTGTGGGTAATATTTATCCACTGTTTTTTGTAAAAAGCGTCTAACGTACGGCCCATTAGAATCGATCATGCCGGCACAGGTTCTGATTTCGGATGACTCGCCAGTCGAGATCCAACTATGCCTAAATGTGGGGAATAAAATACGATGATTATGGTAAAGAAAGGAAATACTAATTCACATACACAACGCATGCACGGACTCTTGAATTTGTATGATTGGACAAATCAATCACTAGTCACATTGCTGACTGTTTCTTATCGTAAAAATGTATAAATTTGCTTCAGGTTCGGATCTAAAAGCGCTTTGTTCAGAAGCGGTATTGAAAGCACTACGACGCGTGTACCCACAAGTTTACGAGAGTGAACATGCGTTGATGATTGATGCCAAAAACGTAAGTGCATTTTCTAAATTCTGTCTGTCTGGTTGAAGCATCGCATTCTAATTACATATTAGCTAAAGTTTAAAGTCAAATTATTAGATTCCCTATTGGTCAGTTGACTATTTCCTAAACGCGTAATAGTGTTGCTACACTCGGATCTCCTTAGAAGTAGTTTTGTTTACATCTCATATAGTAGCAGCTCAAATTTGTATGTAAATGAACTGATGGAATTGGGTCAATGATTTAATTAATCAGATTAACTGGTCATTTTATTCAAATCACTATTTATTTTGCCTTCAATAATATCAGCTTTCTAATTGCCAAAACGAGAATCTGGGTATCTGTTCTTCCCCTTAATTAAGAGGTGCTAGTTGCAAAGAAAATTCCAGGTATAAGTAAAACTTTCGTGTATCCACTGCAATAATAGTACAGCTAGGATTACAGATAATCATACAGCTATTTTTTATTGTTCTTTGAAACTATCCCTCAGTCTTATAATCACATAACTAACTACCGTGGCATTAAAGTGTGCTATTAAAGTATCCTTGTTATTGTAATGGCAACAGATTTAAACAATACATTTATATATTAATAAGATACGCTCCACATCTTAGCAGACGAACGGCTAAACACATGTTTGTAATGTTTAACTTACCCTTACTTACAGGTGGAAGTAACAAAAGAGGATCTCCTAGAAGCGATAGGTACGCTCGTAGCGGCGGGCGCGAGAACCAGTCCGCTCGCGGCGAGGCGGCTGCCGGCTCACTGCGAGCCGCTACTGCAAGCTCAGTTGCAAGCTGCTGCTAACATGCTGGATAAAACAATCCCTTCCGATCCGAGGCAAAGGTAGGTATGTCTGTATAAAGAAGTATGTGGTACACTCACACGGGCTATTAAAATTGCTCGAATATCACCAATACTTCACAATTATGACGTCGCGAGTCGCGACCACATCAATTAAAGGCTTGGGATAAATAGTTATTGTACGAGCCTATAGGCTTGGTTCGATTTGCCGATTTGCCTTCGATTTGCCGACTACATAGTCCTCATGGCAGAATCGCTGGAAGACCTTGGCACAATGCTCAGCGGCCTCAATATCGTCTCCCAACAGGTGGGTCTTAAAATGAACATGAGCAAGACAAAAATCATGTCAAATGCTCATGTTGCACCCGTACCAGTATTTGTTTAGAGCGATATAATCGAAGTTGTAGACCATTATGTCTATTTGGGTCAGGCAATTCAACTAGACAACTTCAACTCCAAAGAGGTCAGCCGACGAATCTAACTCGGATGGGCAGCGTTCGGGAAATTACGGCACATTTTCTCGTCACAGATACCGCAGAGTCTCAAGACGAAAGTCCACAATCAGTGCGTGTTGCCAGTGAAGACAACTGAGTGGAAATGAGACTTGATCGCTAACTATTGGCGTCATACACAAGCTCAGAGTCGCGCAACGTACTATGGCTAAGCTATGTTGGGTGTTTCAATACGTGATAAAATCCGCAACGAGGAAATCCATAGAAGAACCAAAACATAGCACTTAAAATTTGCAAGTTGAAGTGGCAATGGGCAGGCCATATAGCTCGCAGAACTGATAACCGTTTGGGGAATAAAAGTTCTCGAATGGCGACCAAGGACAGAGAAACGAAGCGTAGGACGACCCCCCACCCGATGGACTGATGACATTGTAAAGATCGCGGGAAATCGGTGGATGGAGAGGGCTCAAAATCGTTCTTCCTAGAAATCTATTGGGGAGGCCTATGTTCAGCAGTGGACTTCTGGGGGCTGATATGATGATGATGATAAGCTTCGTATTTATCGCTACGGCTACTTTTGCATAATACCACTGCGGGTTCACTAAGACTTTTATATTGTTTAATTTGTATGTTTGTATATGGCTACAACGCACTATGACCGCGGGTATGACCGAAGGGTTATTTGCTTGGCACGGCCGGTAGTATTCGCTCAGTTTGAGTACCCTTCAAATCAAGTTCATAAAATGTCCGATATAAACTCCGGAACTATTTAACCAATTATTATGAGTGTGTTAGACGTTATCTCGATTATTGATCTCAATATGTTCTTATTGCAAATTAAATGTTTTCGTACAATAAGTTCCATAAGTTTTTGACAGATGGCAGTGTAAGCTAACTTCAATTTTTTTTTAATTTATATAGGGTGCGCGAATGTTGGTTCAATTACTGATCCACAGTAATGCGTGGCCGGGTCAGCCAGTGAATCACTACATAGTATAAAACAAAGTTGCTTCCCGCTGTCTGTCTGTCCCTATGTATGCTTAGATCTTTAAAACTACGCAACGGATTTTGATGCGGGTTTTTTAATAGATTGAGTGATTCAAGTGGAAGGTTTATATGTATAATACATGCATAATATAGTAGAGAAACAATGATAATTTTAAAGATTTCTAATGTGATGTCGTAAATAAACTATTTTTTTTGAGCTTACATTGCAAACGCTGGCTGAACCCTACAAGATAGATCAAAATAATGTACTACAGTATTGTACACCTTAAAAAGGTCTACAAAAAAGTCTGCGATGGTAAATGTTTATCTCTTAGGTATGTTATTCTCTTAGATAACGTTGTATAAAAATACATTCTGTAGTAGGTATATTAGTATTTGCATTGCACCCGTGCGAAGTCGGGGCGGGTCGCTAGTATATATATATAATTAAACTAGTTTTAAACAGTTTATTATAAATACTTACGGGTATTTATCGCGTTTATTCATTTAGTCAACCCGTGACCACGACAGAGTGTAAACCTGTCGAAACGTCGGGAAAAATAGGTAAATAAACGCGATAAATACCCGTAAGTATTTATAATAATGTGTTCTGATCGCGTAAGTTTAAAAAACTTTAGTTTTAAACAGAACAGAATATTCATAGTTAAGACAGGAACACGGGCCTGTCTTAACCATGAATAGTGAATTCGAATTGGTATAATTAATGTTAGTAAATATACCAAAAAAAAAAACCGATAAACGATATTTGCAGCGACCGCGCCAATCCTTAATTTTTTCAATCTTAATCTTCCACTCAAATTTCTTAATTTTTTCATTCATAAGAACTTTCAAAAGAATTAGCAAAATCGGTTTAGCCGTTCACGCGTGATGCCGTGACCGAGGGAAATAGGGATTCATTTTTATATATATAGATAGTACGTACTTGTTTTAAAGTATAGTTTGTCCACAGTATAGGAGCGTCTACGCTATCTCAGCACGTGCTGCTGGTGAGCGGGCCGTGTGCGGAGTCGTGCCTGGCGCCGGCGCTGTTGGCGCGGCTCGAGCACTGCACCGTCAAGGAACTCAGCATCGCCACCCTGCACTCGGCACTCACCTTCACTCAGGAACAAGCGGTTATATCGGTAACTACGACTACTTATATCTTTAACAAGTTTTATCTAAGTATTCTTCATCCGTATCCGTCCTAGCTAATGAGGATCCGTAACGTTTTTAGTTGAGAATGCAGATTTATAGAGCTAAGAAATACTTAACATACAGTGCAATTTTTTTTGTTCTACGACAAAAATTTACTAAGTTATGACGAAATGACTAGCGAAGTTTACTGAGTGTTTGCCGCTGTAGCTGTGACGTCACAGGGCCGGTCGCCGCCAGTTGTTGAATCGTGAAGTAAGAGGGCCGGCTGCGCTCTGACCGTCCCAGTGACGTCACACGCACCCGCGTACATTGTTTTTAATGGCAGGAACGGCATAATGTTTATTACTTAATATCTAAGTAAGAAATGGTCAGATTTGGATAATTCAAAAATATATATCATTCTTATGTCATAAAGAATAACGTGGATTCTATTGAATTTGCTATAACATTACTGATCCTCATTATGAGATTATACATTTGCATAATCATTTTATTACACACAAAACTAATTGTATGTGATACATCAATCAAGTTCGAGTCCGTACCTAAATGTAATAAGTACCTATGTACTGATAATAAGTATTTATGTTGTAATAATAAAATACCTGATAATCATTTTAATTGAATGCTTCTTAATAAATAGGTAGAATGAATTTTCACACAATTGTGATGGTAAATTCAGTTTATCTCGTGATCATGGCGCATGCAACTGTGCCGAAATATCGTGAAGCAGAAAAACTCATATATCATGGTAAATATCCCGTTTTGAGTGAAAATTATGTGCAAAACCATGATAGTTTTAAAAGTTATATGTGCTGGTAAACTCTCAATTTGTATGTGGTTATTGTACTTAAAAAAAAATAGATTTCTATACATACACAAAACAGTGTCGGTGCCTACATCCACAAAATAATGTGAGTAAAACCAGTGTTTATCAAAATGGTTTTTGTAATTACGCACTACTGAGGCGCTATCCAAAAACGCTCGACGAGAATGGGCAGTCCTGGTCCTGGTCATTCAAATGGCAATGATTTTAACGTCGTTTTAGCTATGTGAGGGTTTTAATAGGATTATGAATACCTTCCATGCTCTACCCCTCACCTTTAACAAAAAACTATACATAATTAATGATAAAACCAACATCACACAAATTAAATTAGCTGTGTAGTCTTAGTCACCGAAAGTAAACTTTAGCTTCTTATGGCTTAGACATTTGATCAAAGAGAAATAACACGTAAGATATATCTATAAGTAAGATCTAAGTAATGTAAATACTGGCCCTTAATGAATATAAGGCCTAAAAAAGATGATGGGCTGTGTCAAATATGATATGTGTTAGAAAGGAGTATTTACGACACAAATGATGACAATGACAAAGATAGGGGAGAGACTTATGTGATAAGAGAAGTATAGACTGGGGCTAGAAGTATACTTATTATAAAATAATTTTTTATATTATTAATAAAATTTTTGGTTAATGGCCTTTGTGGAAGGGACCACAATTTCGCCAATGTCACTTTTAATATTTGTCCTTCACGAAGGACGCCAGTTTGTGTAGATTTGATACCATCTGAAAATAAAAAAAACAACTCTTGAACTAACTACATAGCTATGATAATAAATTAATATATGTAATAATAATACAATATCCATATATATATAAATCGTGCGTGTCAAAAATTTCATCAAAATTTAATCAATAGTGGATTCGAGTATGGTTTATATTTACAATTAGATAATTATAATAGTAAAATACAGTGAATTTGACATTGTTGTTCGCAGGTATTTTCGGAATGCCGTCGCGCCGACAGAGGCTGCGTGCTGTTCATCCGCGACGTCCTGTCGGTGTGGACGTCACTCTCCCTGTCCAACGGCGCGGCACTACTGCTGCAACTGTGGCGGACAAGAGCCGCGGGAGAAAACACGCTCTTGCTTGCCTCCACTAATGCCGCACACTCGGATTTACCACAAGAGGTAAATTGTTACATACTCTAGGTATTGTTTTCAAAGTCAAAAATGCTTGCACTATCTTGATCAGTCACTTTGGCATGAACGTCTTGACTATCAATCTCTTGGAGAAAGAAGGCTGGTGATATTTCTCTTTGATCAAATGTCTCGGCTAAGCCATAAGAAGCTGAAGTTTACTTTCGGTGTCTAAGACTACACAGCTAATTTAATTTGTGTGATGTTGGTTTTATCATTACATATGTATATTTTTTTAGTACATAAGTATTCTATCAGTCATCTGATGGTACAAGTTTTGCTTAATTGACTCGTAACGAATGGTTAAAGCTTCATCAGGTAATGACAAAGATTGACATTTTAACCTTTAGCTGCATATATTGACTACGGGTTAATAAACTCAGCCCAACATGTGCAGTAGCATGTTAAAGCAAAAAAAAAAATACTTTACGACAGAAGTAGCGGAGAGTTGCACTAGTAAAGAAATACATAATATCCTAATCCCCAGTTGCAAGATCTGTTCCCGATATACAAAGACTGCGTGTACAGCGTCCGAGAGCCGAACGCAGCCGAAGTGATCGCTTTCTTAAAGCCGATTATTGTCGAAGCGTTGCTGAGTCCGCCGCCGATCGAGACCAACGAACCACCGCCTACTTTACCAAAAGGTATGAATCTACAGTTTATCACTTTCAAAACATTCGTAAGTTGTACTATACATTTGAAATACTATACATTTTGAAAAACACGTGTTTTGCTCATGTTTTATTGTGTTGATGAAGTCGCCGACAGATCTTTTATCTAGTATCTTCATTCACTGTCCGCTCGTTCCCGCTCGCGTTTACGAGTTGCAACCCAGCTTAGGGAACATTAGAATGCCGTTGATATTGATAATGATATTTACAGCACCGCCACCTCCTCCTCCAAGGGAAACCCCCGAAGAGGTGACCCGTCGGAAACGCAAAGAAGACTACAAACTGCGAGAACTAAGGATATTTCTTCGCGATATTTGTCGCAAATTAGCTTCCAATCGACGCTTTTACAAATTCACCAAACCCGTGGATTTGGAGGAGGTTGGTACTTATGGCTGTTGATTATAGAGTTGTTAATACCTTTCTTATTAGCATGGGTATATTCTGGTTATGGTGTAATATAGAAAACAATAATATCGGACTTAGTGGATATAAGAGCGTACTTTACATTAATATAGAGTTGTGAATACCGTGCACTTATCAATGTTGGCCATTGATTCATTATCATGTTGTCCACAGGTGACGGACTATCTAGATATCGTAAAACAGCCAATGGACCTCGAGACAATGATGACCAAAGTAGACATGCACAAATACAACTGCGCCAAAGAGTTTCTCGACGATGTAGATCTGATATGCGCGAACGCTTTGGAATATAACCCAGACAAGTAAATCATCTCTCTATTTATCTTATAATGTAATGTCTTTTCCGTTGCCAATTTCATTATCATTTCCCAGCGTTTATCTCACGTTATTACGCGGAGACTGCACTAATACAAATACAAAACTTTCTATATGCAATAAAATTACAAGGACCACTTTGAATCGTCTTCTTACATGCTAGTGAATCTAGGTGCCGGTTCCTCCTAAACTCAGTTCAAGAAGAGTCCGGTAAGGAACTCGTCTGGTCTTAGAGTTTTTTGTATGATCCTTGACAATTTTGATACGGATGCCGAGTTGAGTTGGAGCAGATTCATTCCAAGCTTTTTTGTCATCTAAATAATCAGATATTTTGTAATACGCTTTAAGACAGCTAGACGGTTATTGTTTAATTATGTTTTTAAATTTGCCAATCGACAAATCCAACACGTTGCTTGGGACCTTGTTATAGAAGCGTACACATTGCCCTATAAAAGACTTATTAACTTTAGCGAGCCTAACAGTGGGAACAGCGAGTTCTTCTTCTTCTTCTTCTTATCTTTATTTCTAGTGTTAATATTATGATTATCGCAATTTTTTTGTTAATAAATGAACATTTTTGAGCACATACATTAAATTTTCGTATATATACTGACAAGGCACTGTCATAATATTAACTTCTTTAAACTTATTTCTAAGTGATTATCTGGGGCCCATGTTATAAATTACACGAACAGCCCTCTTCTGTAACACAAATATGGTGCTAATACGGGTACTACGGGTTCATTTCTCCCACTCTCCCTTATGATTACATATCTCCTTTCTTACATACAGTCCATCTATCATGCAATTGCGGGCGGGAGGGAGGGAGGTGTATGCGTCTGCATCGTCTAACTCATTAGGAATCAATTGGCGGAATAGTACTAAATATTTGTCCATCTGTTTAATGTTTTGTAATGGAATTCTGCAAGGTCACGCCTAAATCAATGATATACATGTAACTTCCCACAGAACATCGTCAGATAAGCAGATACGTCACGAAGCATGTTCCCTGCGAGACCACGCGCACGCGCTAATTGACGTTGAAATGGACAGTGACTTTGAGTCGGAGTGTCAAGACATCGCCAAACGGAGACAGGAAGAAGGCAACGCAATGGATACCGATCTACCCGACTTTATTTACACGGCTTCAACGTTACGTGAGTTTGCCATAATGTTACTTTCTATCTTTCTAGACTTTAAGTGAAAGTGTAATTTAAAAGTGTCACTCTGATTGGAACTTTGGTGCTAGCAAAATAAGTTCGTTTGTAATTAGGACATTTAAGCTAGTCTGGCGAAACTACAGAGTCTAGCCATTGTCGATCTAAGACAAATTAAAGGTTCCGATCTATCAAACTCTTTCCGCTCGGTTTCTGCGTTAATATAATAAGCTTCTAATATACTTTCCAAAGTAAGTGGAGCTTGTGTTATGGGTACCATATGACTGAATACTGCTTAAAATCCTTTTTTTTATATATACATATTATACGTAGAAACACTCAGACCCCGAGACAAATACTTGCAAATCATACTAACATTTGTCTCGCGGCGGGAATCGAACCCGCAACATTCTGCGTCTTAGCCGGACTTTAGCTCACTGCGCCACAGAGGTCGTCCTGAGGTAACTACGAATACTTGGTAAAGGTAACGATATGGTCAAACAAGGGTCGAGTACATAATGAGTTTGAGGGTTTTCATAACCCGATATATCAGCTTCTGATATTCATGACCTATAGAACCTAAGTGGGGTTAGATCCATAGGGGTCGCCAGTTGGTTCATTGTAAGTCATTATGTGTCAGTTGTATTATACATTTAATTTATGAATGGCTACTTACGAACGATTTTACTAAACCCTATCTTCTTCGCAGGAATAGACTCTCTTATCAACGACAGTGCAGTGCGGTCGCCACGGATACAACAAAACGGAGATAAAAGTGATTTTAATTCTTCCAAGCGAAAGAGAAGACGTATGAACGCTTGGTCTAAGGGCCTAGTTGTCAAGCGGCCTAGGACTGTAGGCAAGGTATCAATAATAATATGCACTACATAATACTAATATTAGTACAAATATAGAAAGCGGACGAGTTTATATGAATTTATATAAATTCTCGCGTAACTCTACGACTCTACGAATTTGCCCAACAGGTTGGGTTGCGCAAATGTACCCGTACTTATAAATACGTACTAAACTAGATGAAAGTATAGCTTAAATAGTTTAATTCCCGGTGCTAACGAATGTCAAAACGCGGTAGTATTGCCGTTTAAACCCATCCACACAGGACAATTATGATGTGCTAGCTGCCCGGGGCTTTGTTTGCTTGATACAGAGATGTATATCTAAACCAAGCTTTAAATCAAACCAAAGCAAGATGCAAATCTGTTCAGCCGTTATTGTGTGTAACAAATAAACAATCTAGGATGATATGAGCAACATCGGCCTCTAACAGAAATACTTCCAAACTACAACCATTCTGTCAAGACCGTTATATCTAAAGAGATGGCTCTGTGGAGCGAGAACAGTTTTCAAGTGACTCCACGGCTTTTTCAGCTCACTCTAAAATGTATTCCAGAGCTTCAAAGACCTGAGCATGACGATTACAGACGAGGAGTCCAAAGAGAACAAGCCGATCACGTCCACTCCCCTTCCGAACGGCGACATGACGTCATCCTCCGCGTCAGACGACGACGCGCCCTTGCGACGTCCACAGGACGAGGCTGACGCTATACTTAATGACGCTGTCGACAATAAGTATACGCCTGAGAGGTAAGGGAACGGCTAGATAGGGTCCGTTCTGTTAACGATATGTTGATAAATTTAATGATTTTGAGTATGCAGATAATTAGAGCATTGTCTCATGTACTACTCTGTCAAGAAAGTATCGGGAAACGATCAGTAATACACAATTGTTAGTTATTTTTGTCAATTATGGAATTCGCAATACACACTAGATAATGATCTAACTTAAACCAGCACTGTATTTAATCTGAATAAAAGATGCAACTTAAACTCCGCGCCAAAATGCAAAACAGTCGTACCAATCTAACAATGAAATAATTTGGAAACATAAACAAATCATCCATTCCCGATACTCTTTTAACAGTTTGTATTTGAGTACGAAATTTCATATTTGTGGAAATAAAAGTTATGTACCAAAACTTTACAACATTACTCTGGCAATTATTTTTTGAAGTAATGGACGTAGCTTATATCAAATAGGGAGGTTGGTTGGATATATTTCTGTACGATTGTGGACAAGAAAATTAATATTTTGCTAGCGTAACGTACACTTAGATAACGGCTAGATAAACGACTGACGCTCATTTCACTAACCACGTCAATGGAGGTAATGCCTTATTAAAAACGGAATACTGAAATGCTACTTTTCGTTTACGTTATCCTTCAAAATTGTATACCCTTTTCGGTATGTAGCCAAATGTCTATACCATATAATGTTTATTTATAAACTTGCTTCTGTTAGTTTATGAGTTGCTTAGCATCGTTTTCCAGTAGTTCCGTTGATTAGTTTCAAGATTTTTTTTGTGACTAATGCTTTGACATAAAAATGTAAAAAGACTGAAGACAGAAAGCTATTAGACATTAAAATCACGGCAGCAATTTTGCTAAATGGTTTTTTTGTGCAAATGTAATTCAAACAGTCCATCTGTCCATCAACAGTCATACAAATATAAATATCTATTACAGCCCGGGGAAGACATTTGAAAAATCACATACAAAAGCATCACCAAAGAAACGGAATTCAGGGCATGAAACTTCTAGTGCTGGTAAGTTATATTTTTAAACTTATTTCGATAGATATAGCGTCTAAATGAGTCCTAATGTGCAAATAAAATGATTTTTTCATTGCAGAAAGTGAGAAAGTACTGATAAACAAGACTGAGTTAGAAAACATTGTATATAAGAACGCTAAGTTGCTGCGGACGATTGGACTTCAGACATTATTTGATCTACATTCTCAGGTATTTATTTATTTATTGCACTAAAAATATATATAGATGTACAATACAATAGGTGGGCTTAATGCTAGTAGCATTTTCCTACAACCTGCAAGGTAGAGAAAATAAAAAGTAGGCGTGCTAACATAATCTAAGAATAAAGAAATATAACTCAACTGAAAGGCCTTACGGCTTACACGAATTGCTGTTATTTTATTCCTTGTATGGAAACGGCTTCTATATCTATGCATTTTGGCACATAATTCCAGCTTAGGGTATTCAGAATGGCACCATGATTGTTATGTACTTAAAATGAAACGTTATACGCAGAAATTTACAGGCTAATATACAATAGTATAAACAAATATAGATTACTATTAAACAATTGAGCTATCTAAGGACCGTTTTAATCAATCTATAGATCAACCATTTAAAATTATATTGTTTTATATGAAACTAGTGACCCGGCTTCGCATGGGTGCAATGTTTATACTAAATATACCACAGAATGTTTAATGTGATTAGAAACCTTTAAAATTATCAGTGTTTCTCTACTATATTATGCATGTATTATACATTTAAACCTTCCTCTTAAATGACTATATCTATTAAAATAGTGCGTGGAGTCCCTCCGCGCGGAAGAAGTGAAACTTCGTAATGTGGAAATGAAAATAGGAACGTTTAACGTTTAACGCAACCTTGTTGGGAGTCGCATAAGAAGTTTCACTTAAAAAATCGCATCAAAATCCGTTGCGTAGTTTTAAAGATCTAAGCATACATAGGGACCGACAGACAGTGGAAAGCGATTTTATTTTATACTATGTAGTGACTAGCAAAGCTGACAGCTTTCATTTACTATTGATACATTGACGTTACGGAAAGTTGATGTTGTTTGTAAGACACACTGTCATATGCATAGAAACTGTGATCGAAACTGAATGTACGTAATATCCATGAAATAATGCCCATTGCTAGTGGAAACTCTGTCCTATAGTTACATATTTAACTGCATACGCGTAGCTATAGTCGCGTTAAACTCTCGCTGCAAACTCGGTCATAAATCATTTTAACACTAGTGTTGAGAGTATTCGGCGCGGGCGCATGCACGTTATCGATGTAAAGAATGATTCAGCGAGAGAGGCCGGTGGTTGCGCGCTCGGAGACCTCATTGTGGGTAGTTGACAAACACTAATCAGGTATAAATACCGCTACTTTTTTATTTGCTTATCAGTAATTGTTTGAACTTTTACCGTATAGTATCATTATGGAGAGTTTTTACAAAACTAATATAATGCCTGTTGGATCGAATATTTCGTCTCAAGCATGTCTTACTATAAATCATGTGTTTAAGTTTTTCACGGAAATTAAATAAGACCAAAACAACTAATAACAAAGAAAAAAATATATACAAATGTATCTATAGTTCTTATCGACTTCAATTATTCACATCTCTGCGCTTAAACAAAACGATTGTGCCGTTCTCCTAAGTGCGAGAGAGAGATCAATATTGCTGTCTCGTTCAGATAATTTATGACCGAGTTTGCAGCGAAGGTTTACTATAGTATGGCGTTTAAGTATAATTGATAAGGTCAATTAATAAAGATGACAATACATTTAAACCAACTATAAGGTATAATAAACCACATTATATCTATTGATTGTATTGAGTTCCACAGGATCACAATAATGTTTCGATTGGAAATAAATTTCTGATATATTTTTATAACCCATTTAATTGTGTTTCCAGCTCACAAAAGTGGTACACTCATACTCCCACACACACGACCGGACGAAGCTACCACAGGAGCTAAATACTATAGTCACACGGTATCTGCAATGCGCGAAGAAATGAAACAGGGCTAGGCGACAATGGTCGGATAGAAATGAATTTTAATAGTACTAAGGAACAGCGCCACATGCGGCCAACCAATCGGAGATCAAATAAAACAAAATGGCGGATTATCTTGGCCAATCAGAAACTTGCGCTCAAATATCTTGCTGTATGTTTCTCATTTTACGGAAACTGGAAACTGACCTTAGTGGAATGTATACGTTTTAGAAGAAATGACGGAATTTAACGCTGTTTAGGAAACTTTTCTAACAATACGCTACTGAATAGTTATAAAATTAAAATTAGCGATGGTATCAGGATCTGCCAGGTTAGTGAGTGATTTTCTTGAATGTTAAAGTTAATGTTAATTGAAATGGTTTGAGAACAAAGATTTTAACGGAATTTTACGGCTATGCTGCACTAATTATGATAAATTGGGTATAATGTTAAATTTATACAGAAGACAAGCCTTGAATGCATTTCCAAATAAATGATGGCTTCTAATGTTAGTAAAAAGATATTAATCGACTAACTATGCACTGCCAAATAATTATGGCTTCTAATTATAGTTAAATGTACTAACTATAATTTTTTGCAGAACTTTTTTCATATCTCTTATCATAAAAATATATACTACTCATGAGAAATAATAACTTGGTATTGATTTTAAGAGTTGGCTACACTCATTTAGTATAGTGTTGCCATATTACAAGGATAGAGTTTATGCGTTCGGAAACAAACAACGAAACATGGTTATTGTTTTTGTGTGGTGTATGAAAGGATTCAATTGATAGTGTACGAAAACTCTTAATCTCAATTGAGTGAGTATTATAGACAGTTCAAACGTCCTTGGAAAGGTTACTCAGAAAAAAATATAACTTATAAGTATTTATAAATATCGTTTGTAGCAAACGGTGACCCAGGTCCAGGAAATGCAAAAAAGAGATTAATCAAACTGTTTCTTCACAACCATCCCCTCAAAAAATAAAAAATAAAAATAATAAACCTTTTTGACCTTTCCTTTTTAATCGGGTACTTGTATTATCTACATAATTTTCACTACAAAGAGGATATTTACCATGGTATATGAGTTTTTCTATTTCCCGATATTTCGGCACAGTTGCATGCGCCACGATCACGGGGGAAACTAGAGTATTTGTAAATGGGTGGTAAAAATATTGTTTATTGGCTGACAACAACGTAATACCCTCTTTCGCACTTATTTACTGGCGTGGCAGCTCTGTAGGGCGATTATGGAAATCTAATTACAATCAATTTCTATCAGTTTTCATAGATTTCTGATAGACATTGATTGTAATTAGAGTTCCATAATCGCCCTACAGTTGATAGTAGCTCTGCCTTCTGCGCTGTCGGATGAGGTATCGATTCCTTCTCAGGATAAAGATTTGTGTGAAGAACATAGCTGTTTGTTCTTTGTCTGGGTGTTATAAAGTAGATTTTTTATTAATTTAAAAATATATAAGTATTCTTTCAGTTCTAATACAAGCTATGCTTTATTTGGGGCTACATGGTGTTGTGTGCATTGTATACTAATATTTATTGATTCATTTTCTAACAATAATATTAGTTTCATCGATCATATAAATTCACCGGTCTCATAAATTCACTGGTCTCGTAAATTCAGTGGTCTCATAAATTCACTGGTCTCGTAAATTCAGTGGTCTCATAAATTCTCTGGCCTCATAAATTATGATAAATATCCCAAGTAGTGACAATTATGTAAATAACAATGATAGTTTTAAAAGTTGTATTATTTATTACAATATTTACAAAAGGGGTTCCGTATAATATTAAATAATTAACCCAACTGATATTAACTATTTAAACTGTGGTTAAATTAAATTGTGAGCCACTTAAGTAAATTTAACTTACTAGTTGATAATAGTTATTTTAGGCGTGTTTTAAACCGAATGTAGCCACCGTCTTGTCATTAAATCTTTCTAGAGTATTAATAACATTCTAATGTTAAAAAACTGGAAGTCCGTGGTCTCTGCCTACCCGTCCGAAAAACGGCGTGGTTTTATAAATGTATTTTAAAAGGACATTGAAATATAATGTAAAAACTGTAGTATATACCGTATCTTGCAGTCTTCGCTATCTGCGTTCGGTTTAAAACACGCTGCTTCACCTAATCAGCCAAATTGTAAGTGAGATGAACCAAAATACAGTTATTATTCGATAACAAACGCCCTCTGGTCTGTGATATGTAGAAATGTTATGGTAGTTGTAAATAAGTCGTCTCTATTAGAAAAATCCAAGTTGAAAACTAAAATAAGTTTGCTCTGTGAAATATTTTTAATTAATTTACGCTCACACCAAAGTGTAGAAACAGTAACATTAGAAACTTATATTTTTCACGGAATAAGTGCGTTTTCTATCAAGCTGTTTCTTTCGTACACTTCTACGCTTTGGTGAGAGTGTGTCTTATGCAATTTGGCTTATTAGGACATTAGTGTATGCACTGATAAAAATTGATTACCATGTAAGGCTGGAGTCGATAACATTGTAGGCTATAGTTGTGTTCAAGTTCCTGGCCTTCTAAACTCTGCTATATACGTGTAATTGGCCGAGCGAGCGCGAAGCGCGAACGAGTGCCTTTTCAGCTGAGGCACAAATGCTTTTGTATGTCTGTCTGTCCAGCAGGCGTCTGTTCTCACAGGTCGCATTTCTAAACTGATTCTCGTAAAATTTTGTGAGCAGGTTCTATAACTATTTAGATTTTTTTTGTCGATTCAGTTTTGTAAATTTTTTAAAAGGGCGGAGATATGGGGGTTGAAAACGTAAAAAAAGTTAAATTTCTGTCATTTCGAAAAATGTTGGCGAGGCCTACAGCTCACAGAGCCACTACTTATATTACCTCATTCATTATGTTACTTCTGATTTTGATAAACAACGGTATTGCTTACGTCTTATGTCGATGGAGGTACCGACACTGTTTTATATTCATCTAGAGAATCTTCAACTGCGTGAGTTTGATCCGCGGTTCGCTCGTTGCCGCTCGACCGTTAGCACTGGTTTGAGAAAGTGTAATGTCGCTACTCCTTTAATGGTATTTTAGGGTGTATCCATCATAGCAGAGATATGAGAATAACTATCCCATCTACTCCTTCTTTTTTTATCGTGTCACTAGTTATTTTGAACCGGTGCCTGTGTGATGAAAAGATTAAAGTGCACCTCAGAGGCTCCAACTTAAAAATACTTTATTTTCTGTCAAAAGTTAATTACTGTTTTAAATAGTGCTATCCCTTTTTGTATGACATGGTGACAGGAAGAATCTTTACCAGACAAATCTTTAGGCAGTGTTCAAGATAGGCGTTTATTAGTTAGGCTGTTTATGCAAAGTCAACGTATACTCGTGCCAAAATTGTGCGACGAAGCCCTCATGCAGTGTTGCTTACCCAGTATCCTATAGTCACATACTTATCTAGCGTGGTGTTAAAGTATGTTTTGGCCTTCTCATTCTAATATCAATGAATAGAGATGGGAACAGATCGACCTGTATTCTATTGTTTCATTGAACTAACTAAAATATCGTAATATGCGATCTTATTTTATTTACACCAAAGCCTAAATTAGAGTAACATTTTTAAATGACACTTTAAATTTACTAAATTGATTGTGTTTTGATTGATTGTGCTCATTTTAGACGTCATGTAACTTGGTGTTGATTAAAACTGCGGGAAATCCTAGGACAATCAATTTAATAATGAAACCAAATGTGAATTTTAACTTATTTTAAAACTGTTTTTTTTTCAAAATTGTTATATTTTTCGAAATTTTAGTTGGTCCGGTTGAAACAACAGAAGCATTAAATTAGTTAGTGTGGGATTATAGGGTTTGTTTTACCTAGGGTTTTACAATTTAGACAAATATCCCGCCGAAATCTGACTTTGCGTGTCTTAGGCGGGCCTTTGCCCACTGCCCCTCAGAGTGACCATAGACCAGACAAGTTTCTTGCCGGATTCTTCTTGAACTGGGGTTAGGAGGAACCGGCACCTAGATTCACTAGCATGTAAGAAGACAATTCAAAGTGGTCCTTGTGATTTTATTGAATAAAGTTATATCGAATTTTGAATTTTTGAATTTTAGAGGTCGTCAATACAGTCATCACAGTTTGTTTAAAATGTTCTAGAACAGTTCTATTTTGGGTTGAGGTTGCAATACCGTAGTTTTACACTTGATCATTGGTTGTCAATACCGTAGTAGCTGCTTACAAAACATTTACTTTACTTATCGTACTATTCCGCCAATCTATTCCCAATAAGTTAGATACGATGCAGACGCATGCTCCTCCCTCCCGCCTGCAATTAAAAAGCCATGCAAATCTTTAATAAAAGGTAAGCGCACACCATCCACACATGCAACCTCAAAAATAAATTCGACACGTATTCACCTCTCCACGAGGCATCCTGAACACTTGACTTGCTTCACACCTTGACTAAAACTGTGCTCTGCAGACTTGATGCTCCGTCGCTAGTTAGAATGAGACTTAATGGGAAATGGGAATAGATTGGCGGAATAGTACTATTTATCCATCCGTTTAATGTTTTGCAATAGATTTCCGCAAAGTCACGCCTGAATCAATTATTTACATATCACTCACTAATTCTTGTGAAAGAATTCAATTACGCCTCAGAGGCTTCTTCTACATTAAACATTAGAAATCACAATTGTATCAACTATAGCCTATGGTGTTGGGTGTCCTGATAATAGCTTAATATAAAAATAAGGTTGTACTAACATTTATCCTTATAACCTTTAATAAACGAAGTGTAGTCGAAGCTTAAAATTGAGGGTTTATAAAATAGCAATAACGAAATATAATTCATTGTATGTTTAGGTAAATAAACAAAATATTTGTTGATCAATAACAAGACTTCCCGACTGATACAATATTGGTAAATTACGAGTAGATAGATTTATATGATAATTTGACCGAATATATTATTTAATTGGGTAAATTCAGCTGATTTATATATATGGCCACGCTAACTGTGTGTTTACAAATTTTTACATGTCACTTTTGTTCAAATCTAAGATTTTGGTTCATGTATCTTCATATTCCAGTATATTTTTATTTCAACAGAGTTAGCGTTCAAGTCTAGCGATCAAATTTCTCACAATTGATAGACAAGTGACTAGGAAACTATATTTGATTAGGAATGTATTTAAAAATATGAATCTAAGGCAACAACCCGTCACTTTGTTTATCGATTCTGATAATAAACCTTAATAAATGAATTTCAATCCTAATTTAGTAAATTAATTTCAAAGACTCAAATTGAGTTGCGATTCTATTGGTCGAAGTTATTTTAAACTTGGACATTGTACTTAAAATCTTCTAAAATAAATGTTACTTTAGTCTAAAGACGATAATTCTTTGAAAAGTGATGTGATAGCTGAATTACATAAATGGTTACCTCTCTTAGTGTTAACATTTCCATACTGCTGATTGTATTGTATAAATTCAGTACTCGAATTCGTGTGGAGGCATGTTATACCTATTAATATTTAAGATAATAAATAAGTCAATAATGTTACTGAATTATTTGCCATAAATTAAAGGGAGCTTACACTAAACCGCTGCGGGGCATGCACCGGGACATGCACTTAAAGTTTATATCAAAAACCGTTGAGTTGAACCGTTGAACCGAGTTTTAGCTTAACAGTGGTACTGTCAACATATATTAGTGTGAAACATTAAATAGATGGACAAATATTTAGTACCATTCCGCCAATCTATTCCCAAAGAGTTACCTCCAAAAGAAATTCGACACGAGTTTCGCCTCTCCACGAGGCATCCTCAGGAACACTTGACTCTCTCCGCACCCCGACGAAAAAACACTCTGTTCTGCAGATTTGTTGCTTCGACCAACGTCAGGAGACAAACGTTGGTCGAATTTCTTTTGGAGGTAACTCTTTAGGAATAGATTGGCGGAATTGTACAAATATTTGTCCATCTGTTTAATGTTTTGTAATGGATTTCCGCAAGGTCACGCCTGAATCAATTATCTAAAATATTTGAAGTTACGTAACACACCGCTCTAGCGTAAACTCTCCTTTACCATTTTCCAAAAAACGTGTATAAAAGTATCTGCTTGTTGCTCAAATTGAGTGTTCCACTGAAATAATTGTTTAAGCATTCGATCGTATCCACCTTATTATTTAATGTATATTTTTCTATTTATAAATCGTATTTAAAGAGGAAAATAAAAAGGGTATGATTTCACGTGATATCTTATTGATGTGTTTTACTATCTTAATTTTGAATATATTTAAACAAATAGTAGATTGTTGCACCGAGCGCAAAGTGAGTTATTAACACGAGTACATTAATTACTCTCTTTAGCAAGGTGCGTAATTTACTTTTCTTTCAACTATCAATCCACATACTGTGATAAAATATACGTACTCAAACTACAAATATGAAGAATCAAAGTTTTACAATGGTACAAAATGCGCGCCATTTGTTTTTTTTTTCTAATGTAATGTAAATGTAAATGTTTCTAATTTAATGCAAACATTTTATATTAAACTTAATAAGAGATATTAAACCTCTGGTAAATTGATATCTAAATAAAAAGTAAAAAACAGTGCAATAATGAGATTTCATATAACATTACTGCACTGTTTTGGTTCTAAGCAAAAAATTCGTCCTTTGTGATCGGTTTTGTAGTGATTAATGATAACATTACTACGCAGTTGAAAGAAATAGTAGATTGTTGCACCGCGCAAAGTGAATTAACACGAGTGCATTAATTACTCTCTTTAGCAAGGTGCGTAATTTACTTTTCTTTCAACTACCAATCTACCTACTGTGATAAAATATACCTACTCAAATTAAAAAAATGAAAAATCAAAGTTTTACAATGGTACAAAATGCGCGCCATTTGTTTTTTTTCACCACGTGGATTTTATTCAGCCGATTTTTAATATCAGCCAGTGTCTTTTTAATCAAATGCAAATATTTTATATTAAACTTAATGGGAGATATTGAACCTCTGTGGTAAATTTATATCTAAATAAAAAGTAAAAAAACAGTGCAATAATGAGATTTCATATAACATTACTGCACTGTTTTGCTTCTAAGCAAATAATATGTCCTTTGTGATCGGTTTTGTAGTGATTAATGATAACATTACTACGTAGTTGAAAGAAAACTATAATAATCTAATACCTTAAACGAGCAATTTTTTTATATACCTATTTATATATTTAATCTGAATCTCGGAAACGGTTCCAATAATTTTCATGAAATTTAGTATGCATTTAGTAGTACCTAAATCGATCTAGCTGGGTTTCATTTTTAGAAAACGTCGTTTTATCTGTGTTTTATACCGAGCAAAGCTCCGTCATCCAGGTAATAATAATATTGCTGGACATTTCACACAGCATCACCTATCACCAAAGTAAGCAGAGCTTATATTATGGGAACGACATGACTGATATACTACGTTTATACTTTTTATTGGAAACAATAAAATCACCCACACCTGAAACAAATATTTGCAGACACACAAACATTGGTCCCACGGCGGGAATCGAGCTAGAAACATTCTGTGTCTCAGCTCCCAATGCGCCTCAGAGCTCCATAGGCGCCATGATGTTAGCTATTGTTCTCTTTTCTCTCTAAAGCGTTCTCTTCGATGCTCTCTCCAAGATGTTATAAGTGTTCTTTCGTGTCAATTGTAAAGAGTCCGAATGATCTCTATAGCGGCCAACTTGACATTTGTCGATACCCCTACTAATATTATAAATACGAAAATAACTTAATGTCTGTTTGTCACGTTTTCACGCCTAAACCGTTTCACCGATTTTAATGAATTTTGGTCCCGACCTTGGAGAAGGACATACGCTACTTTTTATGTAGGTACCTCGCGCGCAAAGTCGCAGCAGTTAGTTATTCTATAATTTATAGATATTTACGGTGACAAATATATCTTACTTTTGGTAAAACTTAAAGTTGAACCTACAGGAGAAGCTTGGGTCAGAGAAAATGAAAGATCAGAATGGCATTTGATATTTTTATTTTTTACACTTTACGTCGGTGACCGTAAACGAATTTTACTACAACGCTCCATTTCCATTTCAATTTCACGATAGAATGATACTAGAACATAAATATTTATTTCGTATTATTTTAAGATCAAATAGATAATCTTTTTTACATCCTAATGTAACGATATCAATTAATTTGTCATTATATTAAGCAAAATACAACAAATTAAATTATACAACTTATTTTATTATACTCTTCATCGGAGAACAATATATCTAATAGCTAAATAATTGTAATTTACTTTATAAATAGATGTAACAAAAAATATTGAAGGAACTAAATATTTGAATCTACTAATTATTATGATCACATGTTTAAAAACTAAAATTTAAGTACTCAATTCTTATATTACTTTTAATATATTATTTATCAATTATTTACGTCTTATTTGGCTCCTGAATCGGTACACTATGCTCAGTGAAGAGTGCTCAAGCTGCGTCTACAATTGTAATGTGACAACATTAAATTATATTAAATTAATCATAATGCAAGAGTGCACGAAACCTAGATGGAATGTACGAATTAGAAACATATACCATTTTAATAAGGACGAAAATTCTACCACCCATTCAGTACACGAATAACAATCAACAAAACTTAATTAAAAACATGTCAATTAAAACTTTAACGAAATCACTCTAATACTGCTGAATTTGTACGAATTCGGTAAAATAATGTTCGACAGCACGTCATTGGTCTCGTAACAACACGAGGGGATATACAGGGCTGTTGTTTCTCATACAGACCATTCTGTTTCCTAGCTTTCGTTTGACGCATTGGATCGCCCTGTATAGTTAAAGGAAACTTATTTCTCTAATATCATCTTGTCCAAAATCAGAAATTAAGTAAACCACTCAAGTTACACAGCGTGATGCAAAAACATTAAGAAATAATTCTAAAATCATAAAAATGTTTTTTGAGTCTTGTTTATAGCCGATTATTGCAATCTAATTATTATTAATCTTGAAATTGCAGCACAAAACAATGAATTTTTTGGCACATGCAATAATTTTCAAACACCGACTAATTTTTCATAGTTTTACATTTACAAACATCGATTATTATTATAGTGCGTGTTAAAACTATCTCGTTTTGCAAAGAAAAATAGAAAGCATTCTGTTACTATTAAAAATTCAATTATACACTGTAATTCGTTAATATATAAAATCCCTGTAATGATAATATTGTTATATGAATATTGAAACGAATGTGTATCTAATGTATGACCCAGGTACAAGTATGAAAGAAGATAATTTATGCAAGGTAAAACTAGACTAATCCAATGGTAATAAACATTAAATTTCAATGCGACGTCGTCTCGCCGTTTGCCTGCTTATACACAAAGACAATGAAATAAAAACATTATTACAATTTGTTTAGTATCATTTTCCAAATGCATAAATGCTCCACTTTGTATCCTTTGCGCCGGCCAAATGTGAACTGTAGCAGAATAGTTAAGTCCTGTGTAAATGTTATTTTACAAAATAGACTCGTAAAATGTTCAGTCTTGTGTATTTTAGGCCCAATCAATGGTACTGGATCAAAACATTAAAGGGCTACGTCTAATAAACTCCAACTACCCATAAGCCGTTGTTCACAATGACATAAACAACGGAATAAGCGCTGATATGACATTGGTTCTACTGAACATTGTTGACGAGTGTCAGCGAGATATAGTGAACGATGTCCTTTATCTGCCTATCTCCAGTGCCTTTGGATTGACTATAAGTGAATTGCATGAGAATATTTTCAATTGAGATCCAATTTGATTTAACATTAATAATCTGTGTACACAAACATAAATGTTACAATAAGATATTTGTGAACGCTTTCATGGAATTGAAACTATCGAGAAATTGTAAAGTATGTACAACAGATGTGTGACGACATCTATCTAACACAGATTCTAAGTTATGAACCATTGTATACAATTTATCTAAAGCCAGATAGGATTGAACCCCATTTATTCTAACGTTTATTTACTAAAAATCTTGAAAGCTCTTTGTTATTTGAACATTGAGTGCTGATTCTTTATTTGACAAACCTGGCGCGCACTGTCTTGTTTAAACTTTTGGATACGTGGAGACCTTTCGTTCAGAAGATAGTTTAGTTAGGGTTGATGTGTGTGGTGTATTTGTGTGTGCACGTGAGAGTTTGTGTGTGACTAGTGCGTCGCGACCCCTCTGACGTTTCTGCCCCACCAGAACTTTTACACTGATTCACTTCACTAATACTACAACAATTACAAATACACTACTATTCACCATTTTAGACACAAAATGTCCCATAATCGAATGGTTAATTCAAAATTTAATTTTTTATCCATTTCTAGATAACTATTTACATAATAAAAATTGTTCATAATCGAATATTTTAATAACTACATACCATTAAGAAATATTTTACAAACTTTGGTGAAACGCAGATGTTAGTCGCATAGTCTACCAGATCGGCACTAATGCGGATCAGAGTAGATACCTTATTATTACGAATTTATAATTAAAAATGGTAAGAACGTAGCTAAACTGTTAAATTAATATTAATCTAAAAATAGGGAATGTCAAAAACGGAATGTTACAGTAACAATAAAACAGAAATGGTTTTGTCCTAACGATATAACAATCACAACACCTTTCATACTTATTGCACTCCTTCAGAATAATAAATTATCGCCTATACTCAATATGCGATTTAATATACATTTACAATATTAACACATCTTTTAAATATAAATTTAACTAATTTTTATGTGGACGTCATCCGGAGAGAACTCCGGATCTGTTTCACAAATATATTCTAAAAATATGAATAAGATAAGTAGGTACTCGAAACGGGAAAACTTTCAGTGTTTCTCATGCAGCCGAGATGTCTTTATACATTTCAAAACAACGAGCAACCAATTACATTCAGAGATCATTATTTTAGAGAGCAAGTTATCCTAAACGTCATTCCAAAACGCACGGCGATTTGAATCATTTCGATACACTAACTGCCTTCTCGTTTCCGATGCAACTAAGCGATTTCAGTAGAAATCGGCTTGATATTGCGAAGGTACAGTGCTGATGATAAGTTTAGTCCTGTCCGTTGTGGTGTAGCAGTTGGCGGTTGTCAGGCGGGTGCGGGCCGTGAGACGACACGCGGTACGAGTCTGCTTCCTCGTCCGCCGACTTCTCGTTCGACCTGTCGCTCTTACAGTCCTCCTCCTTAGTGATCCCAGAGAGCGAGTCCAGAGCCATCGGCATAGACTGGTACAACTCCCGGGCCTTGTCACTCGGCGGTAGAAGATGCAGCATGTTCAGCGGCATAGGAAAACCTGGCGGAAACTCCGGGTAGAATCCTTGCTGGAACGGATTGAACATCGGATTGGACGTAATATCCGGCTCGGAGCTTGATGGTCTTTGGTTTACATTGTGATGGTCTTCCTTGTCGTGTTGATGCTTGCTGGGGTGGTTGTTATTGTTGTTGCCGGAGTTGAGATTCAGTACGTCCAGTGGTCCGCCGATGCAGTCTTTCCTCAGCTGTTCCAGCTTGAGGCTCTTGCCATACTTTCCGCGTACGTACATTAGGAGAGAGTTGTAAGGGATGCCGAAGATCCTAGAGGCTTGGCTTGTCGTCATTTTTTTGTTCCACACGTGCTGGAGAGCTTCCGTTAGTTCTGCGTTTGTCCAAGATCGAGGGGGCCCACCGCGCGGCGCGCTGTGTTGCCCTTTCGGTCGCCCTGTCAACAATAAACTTTAATCAGAACTTGCTGGTAGGTAAAGCTGCGGGTTTCGTGTCAGCTAAACAGAAATGTTTAGTAGACTAATTGCATTACGAAACAACGGTAAGCATAGAGTTTGTGATTTATGAGCGAAGTGCAAGCGGAGGCACGATATGTGCCGTGTCCCGGACCGCGACATTACTCGAATGCACTATCTAATAACTGTGTTTTGGCAGTAACTTGGTTCCGACCGGCGACATACGACGAAATGAGCGGTTGCGACGTTCCTCGGCGGCGATTCGTCATTAATTCGAAGGAGCACGCGACTATTACGGGCCGTTTGTCAAAAAACGCGGACATGCATACGATACGACCGAACCGCGATGTCGCCTCGTAACTTTATAGTTTTATAATTTGAACGGGGCACGTTAACTCGATTCCGATCAGATCGTAACGATGATGTTTTATTATGGAGATTAGTTTTTCTTTTAATAGTAGGGGTCACGCGAGGTCGGAAAATCGAGTAAATGAGTAGTGCTTATTCGATTTGTTGCTCGTTAGCGTACTGCGATCGAGGCAGCCTGGCTGCTGTCTCGAGCGACGGGCGCTAATCGATCGCCGACTATTGTGTGTCGCGTCGAGCGACAGCGACAGACCAGCTCGCAGGCTCGCATTCAAAGCACACGTTAGACTCGTCTGCTCTGCTCCCCTATGAGATACGATATCAGATCGTCTTAATAAACATTTGCTGGGAAACAATGGTCGTTTAACATGAAGCTCGATGTAGATGTGTGATGTGATGTTGGCATTATTCGCGATACATTGTTTTCTTATCGGCTTTTACTTGTTCCTCGTTTAGTTGGATGCTAGTTTATGCGATTTGTATCAGAGTTTTCTACTCGCTATTTGGTATTATTATGACCATTGCAATAGTTTGTCGTGGTTTGTAAATCTTAAAGGTAGATAAGTAAGAGGCGGGTTCGATTCCCGCAGCAGGTCAAGTGTTTCCATAGTCTACAAATATTTCTTGTGCTCAGAGTATTTACTTTATTGAAACTTCTCGTAACTGGTGAACAAACAAGTAGGGTAGTTTAATTTAATGACCGTCGAGTTGTTAGATTGAATATTATATCAATGACAATAAAGGTCGTCGCTTAGGACGAGTGATCTACGCTTGGCATACATTTAAACGTCATAATCTGCATTATTTATTTTCGCATTTTGGTCTTTTTGGATAATTATTGTATATTATTGTATATATGATTGACTTTTGTCTTTTTTACAATAATTTTAATAGGCTTAGTTTGCATTGAGCTTATTTTGTTACACATACTTGTAAAGTAGCTCTTGACTTAACCATTTCCTATTGGTATGCAAGTACTTTATCTATTTAATTATATATACAGGTAAAACTATTTTCAATCACTACGATTGATTGCAAGGTGCGACTATCATGGTTTTGATAATGGTTAAACCACGCACTAGCCGAGCGAAGCGAGCCGCGCGCGGCAACGGCAGGCGAGTGCGAAAACCGACTTGTATATTTTTGTATTTTACTAATAATTTGCATAATTATTTTGAAATATCCTATTATTAATTTTGCCGTTTTCCTATACATATTGTAATTAGATTGAAAATGGATTTATGAGTATGAGTTATTAGGAGTTTTTTAACTATGCATTTTAATTTATGCTATTAAACTTTATGCGACAAAAGATTTATGGCTAAAGGTGCAAAATTATGTGTTATAGTTTTATGCGAATCATTACATATCCGCTCAAGACTTTGTTCTTTCGGCCAAGGTAACGGAGTTAATATGTCGCAAATACCTGACTTGGCGAAATGGATGAACTCTATCTAGGTAGGTACTTACATTTCTTTTTGACACTAGTGAATAGTTGTGAGTCTAGCGGCGGCCCGCGGTGATCCACGTCCATCAGAGGATACATCTTGTGCTCCATGCCCGGAGGAAACAGCCCCAGGGGCGAGTCGAGTCCGAACACTGCAACAAAACAAACTCTGCTTACAAAGGTGCCATCAAGTCTTCAAAGGACGGGCTGTAGTAATTAATATAATAATAATAGCAACTTCTTCTTTTTTGTTAATGGCATGTGTTTAGATTGTTTTTAGTAAGACGTCACAAAGTCGTATGTTGTCGATCGTCACTTGTTATTTAAAAAAAATGTTTTTCTATAAAATTCTATAATTTGTCTTTTTATAAAATAACTATACGGATTATTTTTGACCGAATCACAAAACTTTTATTCCAATAATTCACATCCGAGTCAATAAGCTTTATTTTAATAAAATCACTAAAATTACAAATAAAACCAGAAATAGCTGGGGTAAAATTAATAATATAAGAGCGCAATGTTTAATTCGCAAAACGGTCAAAAATAATCCGGGCTCCAACAGTCCATGGGATGAACAAAAAAATTGGCATCGTTATGACACATACCACTATCGAGGAAGAAGAAGAAAGATGCTAACACACTTAAACAATAGGTACGTTAGTCAATTTGGCCTCAATTCTGTTGACACCAACCTAACTAACTTTTAGCTAAAATTAGGTTTTGAACTGTCAAATGAAGCTTTGGTATTTTGCTGCTACCAACATATCCTAATTTAATTTTATCTAATTTAATTAAGCGTTCCTGATTTAGTTAGATGGTACCAACCGAATAGGTTTTACAAATGCTATGACTAATTAAATATATTTTAGACAATTCCTAAATTTAGAAAAATGAACCAACTGAATTGCCACCATCGTGTAATAAGTTAAATCCATATCCTACATGCCTTTAACCAAGTACCTAACAAGCAGAGATTTGTATAAAACTACTAGCTTCTATCTGCGGCTTTGCACGCGTGGTTCCTAGGTATTTACTTAGGAAGTAGTCTATTCTACCAAGTCCCGAGTCCTTCCCAAAATACAATCTATCTCTTTACCAATCAAATGTTCGTTTAACCGTGAAAAGGTAACAACAGACGGATACAAGCGAATTTATTATAATATGGATATCGCTTATATCTTATACCACTTTATTGGGATTGGCATTCAAAAACTTGCGTGAAAAATATCACTTTGAAATAGCTTTCATAGCTGAATGATGTTTTATGGCCTCGCACAAAAGTTCCTAAGTTTTTGTTTTGTGTAGCATATGCGGAACTATATTCCTGGAAATGCCAATAGTGATGACGAAGTTATGATGATTATTTTCTCAATTTGAGAAATGAGAAATTGAATCCGAAGGTCGATGATAGAAATAATAGAAATAGGTACTTGCAATAAAGCTTACGCTGTGGAATGTGTTATAGACCACTTAACACTAATACTCCTAGCGGAGACCTAGTCCCTGCGCCACAGTTCCTCTACTCACCACTAGATGGCGTTACCAGTCCTGAAATACTTGAATACTCGCGCTACAACTTTTCTGGTGTTATTTTATAAAGATTTAATTTTTATCTGAATGTGAAATACCTTATGTTATTTTATTCATAAAAAAATAATAGTTTGTTATTTAGTCTGATCTATAGGATAGTGGCAAACAGACCTTCAATACCTACCAAGTAGTGTTAAAAGTCATAGGTACCATTGAAAATGATCTTATTTGATACTAGCTGCAGCTGCGGTTTCGCATATATGGTTTTTCCATTAAAAGTCGCCTATGTCCTTCCCCATAATACAATCTATCTACTTATCAAACTTCATCAAAATTAATTCGGCCGTTGTACAGTGAAATATAAAAAAACTGAGACTCTTTCGAATTCATAAGATTAGTATAGATGACGTACCTACTAAAAAAATTATACATGAACATATTTTGACATATTTTTCAAAACTAAAACTAAATACTATTAACCTTAGCGGTAGGTATAATAATCTAGCGTAGACAGTGGGCCTCCACAGTCCTGTGCACAATTACACAAAACAAATGCTACAATAACTCAGGCAGACGCGAGACGAGTGGGTATCGATTTGTCGCGCTACGGGACGGGGATAGCTCTTATTTACATCTTGGAAGATGAGGATTTGTGGAGATAATTATCTACGTACAGGTACCTAGCTATTTGTTCAGAAATGTATTTATATTTAACTAACACAACGAAGGCCCGCCTGAGATAAAAGATTGCGAGTTACAAATGTTTGTACAACTACTTGTCTCGGGTCTGGGTGTTTTTTTATCTTCTTCTTGCGTGTCACTGATACATTTAAATTAATTTTGAATACAATACTGCCACCCTCACTCCATTGTCTTTGGTGTCCATTAGGTCATCCCTTGTGCAGGTGTTAGGGCACAAGGGACAGACGAGTAGATATGGGATATCGTTGTGGGAGTTCCGCAGTCGAATCGGCACAAGTATAGTCGCGTTACTATGTAAAATATGTTAAAGTATATTTGTAAAATGTGTATGTATTAAACAAAAAAAGTATTTAAGTAGTATATTAGTAATGTGGTTCCGATAACACAAGCTCTGCTTACTTTGAGGCTAGATGATGCTGTGTGAAAAGTCTAGTAATATTTATTTCATTTAGACTTGATCGGTACCTAGTCGGTATGTAGTTTATTACGCATAAAGTAGGTACCGAACGAACTATCTAAGCACGAAATTAGGTAGGCTTTATCTATTCACGTGAAAAAAACCATAGTCAAAAGCCTATTCAATACTTCCTACGAATTGTTAGCTATGGAAATGTTACTACCTACTTTATTTAAATATATATTAAATATTAATAGACAATTTAAACAGGAACAATCTGCCCCAAAATGAGCAAGGCATGAACTATGAATATTTCGTATTTTAGAATATAAGTACCTAGTACATATATCTGTCATGTGGTTCTCATAACATAAGTCCACATTAGGGCTAGATGATGCTGTGTGAAATGTCCGGCATTATTCATTTATTATAAACTCAAGTGTCTGTTAGTTATTTAAAAAAATAGTAACGAGATAGATAATATCTTAGATAATTGATTTAGGCGTGAGTTTACGGAAATCCATTATAAAACATTAAACAAATGGACAAATATTTAGTACTATTCCGTCCATCTATTCCTTTCAAAAATAAATCAAAAAGATTATATCTTTGGATGTGTAAATCCGCGGACAGCAGCAGTACTAAAGTGCTATTATAAAGTATCTTCTAGCAGTTCAAACCTCTTTAATTTACAAAATTCGTAGCCAATGTAATGCTTCCAGTCCAATCGCATGTTCAGAGAAATCAGGCAATCGAGAGGGGATCATTACTCCACAGCCTACATGGAGCACTAACGGCACTACATTCAACAAGTTAATTAAAGCTGTTTTAGTTTCGTTAATCGGAGGGAACCTGTACCTAATTCAGGGACGTATACAGTGTTAGAGCTTTGGGGTAAAAGCTTTGAGAAATCTATATCATTCAGAAGTTAGCTCGTGTCGGGTTTTTTAAAATTTGTTATAGGCAATGACTGAGGCCAATTATTGACGACCTCTGTGACGCAGTGGGCCAAGGCCCGGCTGAGACGCAGAAGGTTGCGCGTTCGATTCCCGCCTCGGGATAAATGTTTGTATAATCTGCAAGTATTTGACTCGGGTTATAAGTCATGTGGTAGCCATAGCACAAGCTCTGCTTACTTTGGGGCCAGACCACTCAATTTAAAATTTTGACTTATTGTGATAATTAGTTTTTCACGGAATAGTGAATATTTCCATGTGCGTTTGATTCCATGTTCCACAGAAAAGCGCGAAAAAACACGCCGCGGATAATCGGCAATGTGCAAAACTACTCGATTCAATTTAATCCTAAATACAGCTCTGCCTCACCGACTTAATAAAGTCTTCGCAGGAAGATAAGTTTATGCCGCGTCCAATCAGATTGACTACCATATATTTACTTAACGATATGTGTGCACTTCGACTATTACCCTATTACTGAGTTTGCCGTTCTCAGGCCATATTTAACGTGGTATCCGATTAAATGCTTCCTCGGTGGACTATTAATATTACCACCGGGACTGATATATCGAGCAGAAAGGCTTGACAAGAACCAGTGCATTGAATTGAAAAGCTTTTGTTTAGTTCTACATTCTTCTACATTCTACATTGACGACCTCTGTGCAGCAGTATGCAGTATGCCGGGTTCGATTTCCGCCACAGGACAAATGTTTGTATGATCTGCAAGTGTTTGTCTCGGGTCTGGGTGTTCATTGGTTCTATGTATGATATGTACCTATGCATTTACAAAAAACAAAAGTATATAAAAATATCAGTAATGTGGTTGGTACCCACAACACACGCTCTGCTTACCAGATGATGGGCCAGATGATGCTATGAGAAATGTCAAGCATAATTTTTTTTGTATTATTCTGGCTTACGAAAGCAGGGAAACGGTTAAGTGAATAATTTTAGTGTCAAGGTACTAAGAGGGGAATTCAGTAAAAACTTTAGGTCTTATATAATTAGACAATAATGATGCTGTTGTTAAACTTTCTTAAAAATATAAATGATAAAATTTCGTAAAATACAAACGATCCGATTTTATTTGCACCAAAGTCTGTAAAAAAGAGCCTATATACTCGTAGGTATAGTTTTTATTATAAAACCAATCTCAGGCATCAGCCTCTCGTAAATCAGGTGATAAGACATGTCATTACAATTGCATCATATGTAGTGTACTTAGTATACCTTTATTTAAGAAAAAAATAACATTTAAGTATTATAATTATTAATTAGAGCAGATATCATATTTAAATACCTACCTACTTAGCACTTCTTAAATTAAATTTACGTGCGATTGACGCGTCTTAGCTTATTTTAATTGCCATGTAACTAAAATACGATAAATGTTGCCATTTTAGAGGTGTTGTTTAAACTGTATAAATTCCATTAAATAAAGGAATTAAATGTAAATTTTACCATGAAAATAATATCCTCATATTGGACTTTGGCATTATTGAAACAATGGCCTTGTCGTTCTTAATTTACTAAATTTTTGGCTAGTCTGGCGAAACTGCAAAATCACCACGACTTACTAATATGTTGTTGTTATTTATGACATATAAATAACAAGGACCTTAATAACACCACACTTTTAATAAATGATGTCAAGAAAATCGTTTAGCGGCGGCAGCGGCTGGAATTTTCAGGCAATACCTTATATTTTGGCAGAACGCTGGTTAGGCATGTTATCTTAAGTCTTATAACTATATTTTTTTAATTTTTTAATTGTTATTTTGTAAGTTATCATTTTATTTTAAATTGGTTATGCGAAAACTTTTAATTGGTCTATAGTTATATGTTAAGATTATATCTACACTCTAGCTAATTAATTATTAAATCTGTTGCCATCTCTATTCTTTGACATTAGAATGACAAGGACAAAGCATACTAAGGTAAACGCTACTCTAACTAAAATTAGTTTTAAAATACTGTTTGATTTTCTGTGAAAATAAAATAAATAAATAATCTAACCAGTTTTAGGCTGATTAACATTTACCTACACAGTTCGTAGATACCGAGGTAATTATTATTTCTCCGGAGTTCGTAGAGTTCTATTTATTTTGATAAAGTTACAGTCGTGCCCAGGCAGGCCGCTGCGAGCTGATAAATCAACATACCAAATCAATCCATCTGGCATGTTGATTGGCAAGCAGTGTAGGTAGATAAATACCTAACATAGTAAGTTCGTATGAGCTCAAGTGGTGGAGACTTGCAGCCGCACACAGAGTCATTAAAGTTTACTTAAGTCGCTTCTTATCTGTACCATCTGACTTCTGTACCACTAGTCTGTCAGCCTATCTCAACTCATAGTAGCCATACCACATGTATTTTATTTCTGTTTCTCGCCGAAATGTGTCGGCGTCTCAACTCGGTCTTTTGTACCTACCTCAGGAGTCAGAGACGTCATAGGATGTCTGTAAAAACTTTAAATTTATGTCAATAACAATTAATATTATCATTATCATCTAAAAACGGAAATCTACGGCATAAATGAATACAACTTCTAAAACTATCATGGTTTTGAACATAATTTTCACTCAAAACGGGATATTTACCATGACATATGAGTTTTTCTGCTTTTCAATATTTTCAATTGTCTGGAGCCAGGAACCCTGTGGTGAGAATGTGTGGAACCGAAAAAGTGAGGTTCCAGTTATGGGTCCAGATACCGTGAGTGTTATGTGTCGTAATCGTGATCGAGTTGTTAGTGACAGTGAAACCGGTAGTACGGGTAATGTTCGCAGTAAAAGACTGAGAAAGAGCAATCTGTCTGGCAATAACACCCACCCGCAAAGACTTCAGTTTATCTCCTGATCATGGCGCATGCAACTGTGCCAAAATGTCGGGAAGCAGAAAAACTCATAATATCATGGTAAATATCCCGTTTTGAGTGAAAGTTATAAAAAAACTTGCGACCGGCCCCGGCTTCGCACGGGTGCAATGCTGATACTAAATATACTACAGAATGTCTTTATATATAACATTATCTAAGAGAATAACATAGACTAAGAGATAGGCATATACCATTGTGTACTTTTGTGTAGACCTTTTTAAGGTGTACAATACTGTAGTACATTATTTTGATCTATCTCGTAGGGTTCAGCCAGCGTTTGCAATGTAAGCGCAAAAAATGTGTTTATTTACGACACCACATTAGAAACCTCTAAAACTATCAGTGTTCTCTACTATATTATGCATGTTTTATACATATAAACCTTCCTCTTGAATTACTCTATCTATTAAAAAACTGCATCAAAATCCGTTGCATAGTTTTAAAGATCTAAGCATACATCGGGACAGACAGACAGCGGGAGGCGACTTTGTTTTATACTATGTAATACAATTTGGTCGATGCATGAGTATTAAAAAAAGTGAAAAGAGTTTTTTTTAATTATCGCGATCAGAACACATATTGTTTCAGTAGTTTAGTAGTTAACGGGTATTTATGCACAACGGGATGATACAACATACCGAATCGTCGAGAATAAATTAAAATACGCGATAGATACTAGATATCTACTAAAACATTATTTTTTATTTGGATTACATGTAGGTATGTATAGATTAAGGGATTTTCTTTTGTTAAGTAGCAAACCTGCGTTGAAAGTCCCGTTACTAAGGAATGACTTAAGTAACTATTAATTACTCTGAGGATGGCAGTTACAGTTGGACCCAATAGAAGAAAATTGAGACGTGCAGTGATTTTACAGATTAAATACCTCTTATTTATCTCGATCATGAATAGCTTCAGATAATTAAACTTGGCGAAAAAAGCGCTATAATTCTAAAATCATTTTTTTTAGTTCGAAACTTTTCAGTAATTCGGTAATATATTTTGACCCAACATAGGATACTATGTAGCGATCTCTGCCAGACAACCTTGGGATGGATGTAACTGAATATAACGGGAAGAGGGTGCAGATGATAATAATAATAGATAATGTAATTTATGATGAAAATAATGTGTGTATACAAATTTACAGGATAAGAAAAAAATACGTAGTTTCGTCAATACTAATACAAAAATATATACAATACATAGGTAAATTAAAGTATTTACCTAAAAATATTGCGACTACCTATTTGGGTTCGATTCCTGCCGCGGGACAAACGTTTGTATGATTTGCAATATTTGTCACGGGCCTGCGTGTCTTTCTATGAATTTACTAAAAAAAGTATTTAAGTTGTATATCAGTAATGTGGCTTTCTTTGGGGCTAGATAATGTGCAAAAACACCAGCTTTAAAAAAAAAATATAGTCTGGTTCGGCTAGCGGCTGCAGAAATCATAAGTCAAGTAGGTAGGTAGGTAGATATAGTAGTACCTACTTCAATAATCCATACCGTTTATTCATACACAATTTTTCGACATTACCAGATTTTGCGAGACTAGAATATGTAACAAACTGTTAATTCCCGTCACCAAAGTGCCACTTTATTTCTACCGGTCATTTTGCATAATAACCGACAATCAAAGACTACCTTCATATCCCGTTGACTAAAAATACAAGATCTAGTTCGAGATTTTGGCTATAGTTTTCGCTAATATGTAGGCCTAACGTCTGAAACGCTTAAATTATGAAATTGCCCAGCTCGTGAAGAACAATAGACATAAGAGTCAGTGTCAGCTAAGAATATGCTACTAGTGTCGTTATAATCAGTAAAAAAGTTGCATGTTATATATAGTGACAAGACTAGGTGGATTACGAGTTTTTTGACAGTTTCTCCGTCGAAGTGAGTCGCTGATTTAGAGCAAGCACCTCAGTCAATTTATGTTTACTCGACGAATCGCTAGGGGCGCTTATCTTGTTATCCATACCCGTATCCAGTCGCTCTAAATCAGCTGATTTTGAGCGACTCACTTCGATGCAGAAACTCAAAAAGCCCGTAATCCGCTTGCAGCAAGAATAAGATTTCTCGTTACATAGGAAGTACTATAGTACCTAGTACTTTTCTAGTTGTAAGTCTAGGTCTTACAACTAGATAAGTCCTTACGGGCACACCCAATGCAATATAGTACCTTATAAAATATGATTGCTAACAGTCATTGCTTAGGTATCTTCTTTATAAATACAAAATCAATTGCCGTGCTTAAAACAAAAACTAGAAATTGGCTTAATATTGGGGTGGTTTAGAAAAAAAAATGAAGAACGCAAAGGAAAATTCAATTCAAATCTCAATTAGTAATTTTGTTTACGGCTACTTTGGATTTCTTTCAATAGATGGCGTTCGTGTCGGTATTGTTTGACAATCAAATCAATTTTAGGTACTACAAAGTTCACCGAAGTTCTACGAAGTGCCTATAGGTCGTCTTGTCGTTAATACAATACTTGTCAACTACGTATATTAAGTAACTTTAAACCCCTTTCTCTTTATTAAAACCAAGGGAATTCAAAATGAAGGTTCCCTCGATACCTATTGATAACCCTGAGGCACTGGGGTTACCAATTAAGCACTAGGTAAGTTACGGTTGATTAGACAGAACTGTTTAGAGCTACTTTCGAGTATTGCCCACCTGTTCACCTACTGCGGACGTTTTGTTGGATAAATGGAGAATTGTACTAACTTTAGTACCCAAGTACAAGTATAGCACAAGTATAGACTTTCAGGGTTCAGCACTGGTTTCCGACATTAACGAGTCATTATCTTTTGAAAATGACAAATATTGGCCAGAATTGGACCGAAGCTCCTTATCGCACGCACTTGGCGGATAGGGGTTGGCGAAAAAAAGTATTAAGTACTTACTTAAGGTAATATTTTTCCTTCACGAATTTCCGTCACGACCCTTTCTATAGTGTAGGTAGACGGTTATTCATAGGGTAACGCGAATGAATTAATTAGATGAATTGAATGATGTACAATAAAATGTTTATTTTCACAACTCGACAGTTTAGTTATTACTGCGTTTCATTTAATTGCTCTCAGTCGCTAGGAATACATTCAATTGTATTTGTTAATCAATAATTTAATACGTTTATCAAGAATAATATACTACGATAGGAACTTCGTTCCAACCGAGTATCCCACGACACACATTTTTTTTAATAATTACTGGCCTGTCAACTCAGTTGGTAGGTAGTAGTTATGCCTTCTGTGCTGTAAGTTGGGGATTCGATTTCCTTTCAGGACAAAAATTTGTGTAAAGAAAATAGATGTTTTTGTAGTGTATGGGTGTTTATATATCATAATAATAGATGGTTGTGTGCATCAATGTTTATTTATTTATACGTAGTTAGATTCCCTACATTCTACTGAAGATAGCGTGCAAAAAAGTAAAATGGTGAAATAAGTCTTCAACAATGAAACATGATTGAAATGAATGCAACTGGTTGGAATAACTCAAGCTGAGAATTATAGCGAAATCGTAAAACCTGAAAGCCTGAAGATCTACCTAAACTATAGATTACGTCACAATTCTGCAGAACGTAAACCTTGCGGTCAATTAGTTGTATCGGAGCCGTCCGACTTGACGCTTTCTAATTCAACGGACCCCTCGAACTGCTCGAGCATAAACAATGCTTTACGAAACACACCCGACCCAGCCGCTTGCAATACATTCGACACGGCACCGACGCGGCCGAAAAAAGTACAATTTCGCTGTTTTCATCATACATTTTTACTTGGTCTTATCACAAAGTTAGTTTCTAGACCATTCTTTGTATTCAAGTACCTATTTCAACTGACACACCAAAACTCAGAAATCGGTTCGTTGATCAGTGACTGAGAGATACTGACTTTAGAATTATTGATGCTATCTGAAATGGGGTTCATTTCGCTTACCGTTTGTGTGTAAATGAGTGTGAAAAGTTTGCAAAATTACAAAATGTTGCGAACTGGACTAGTTTAGATCGTCGAACGCCTATTAATCGAAACGACTTAACGAAATTGGATTGTAAGTTAGCACAACAAAGTTAGTTTACGATCGATAGCCGGCCGACCCATATGCAACACGCGTTGAAATCGAAAGCGTTTTGAACTAAGTTTGCAAGCAACCCTTTCGCGGTCGTGTGTACACAACTTGTCAGTTCACCCCGTTCATTCAGACAAAAGGAGACGCACCCTCTCCCTCCCACGCGTCTCACGCACATGTGTTGTCTCGCACACATGCGTTCATTTTCCGGGTAATACGACGTGTTGGGAAAGCGCGTGTGTTGTATTAAAGGGTGGCTGAAAAGCGGGTGTTCGCAGAAGCCGGGTTATAGGCTCGGCGCCACGTGATGATGTTTACGAGGGGTTCCATTCACGTCGTTTGGAGGGCACACATCAGACACACGGCGCGACGTTGCCGGGTCGTGTGGGAGTCACCGTGTTGTCCGTGGTCAGGCCGCGCGTGCTAGCCGTTTATTTTGCAACGAGATTTACAACTATAACTGTAAATTAACTTTATCGAGCGGACCCGAATCTAGGTCGTATGGAATCAGCATTAATTATCGCTATAATCTAATACCGATGTCGAATGTACTACGTACAATAGATCACATGATAGATAGCCACTCACGCCAAGGATACGAAAGCAATGATCGCGGACGCCATAACTATTGTACAACGACGCAACTGGGCTAATCTATTGTTTCAGAGAAATATAGGTACGTTATAGGCAATGTGGGGAACAATTAAAATGAAAATAAGTCTAGGTCGCAGCGATGGGCAGCGTATCCTTGCATTGTTCGAGACGATCGCGTGTTCAATATAAGTCCCCATTACATAAATAATATGGGGTGTACCGGCGACTGCTCATAACTGCAACTTAATATTTATAAGACCTGACAGTAAACCTTGAGAGCCTTTTGAATACTACCGATAGACAATGGACGCTTAGAAACGCTGTTTTATGTAAGACTTATAAAATTTAACCGGTGCAAAGTTACAATGTGCGAGAGTGAACATTAACATCATGTGTGAATTATAATTGACTAGCCACTGCCGATGACTTGCTATGAAAAATACTTTCCAAAAGCACCTTTTTCATTTATGTTCAGACACCTAACTAGGTAGGTTAGGTACACTAACGAAAGGAATCCGGAAAATTCCGATCCGAGTGTTCTTGCTTAATAGGAATATGTACTAGGAACGCAGAAATGCCGAGAGGTCACCCTCGAAAGATTACGTAAACGAAATCACAAGTTCTTCTTATGGTGTTACTACTTCTTCGAACAAATGTGGTGAAAGAATTGAACTGTGCCTCAAAGGCTCCTTTTGTGCACTTGGCACATGGAAATTAGGGCCTATGACATGCCGGTTTCCTCACGATGATACTAGGAATCATCAAGATCAGTGCGAACCGTGAACTCGAGCGGCAACGAGCGGACCGCGGATCAAACTCACCCTGATGAAGATTAATTCTAGATGTATCGAAACAGTGGCGATGCCTCCATCGACAAAATAATACTTTCGTAAGCCCGTGTTTATCAAAATGTATGATATAAGGAGTTTCACATATTGCTTAGCAAACAAACAAACAAACGTGTAACCCAATCAGAGTAGGTACATACTTATACAATAACGGTAACCAAATTAGCGGTCTCAATAAAACAAGACCACATTAGGTGAATCATATTCGCTCACACGGGCCCTGGGAGAGTTCTTACAAATGAATTACAAGCTAACGCGATAATTTCTAAAGCTCAGCCCAATTTAGTTCGGGGCTATTGAAATGTATTTTCGTTAACTTTCCTCTTTATAAAGTCCGCTGGCTGCTGAAGTGTTAATTTTTACTCCCGATCTGGAGGTCTAGATTTCCTTATCGTGACACCTGACACGTGACTGGAACGTTACTAATGTTTTCATTTCCAATTTGATATTTCCGCAGATATATATTTTTTACTGTTTTTTTTACATAATGGAGGCAAAAAGGCCAGGCCAGGACCAGTCCGTTAACAGTTACCGTTGCCTATAGATATCTGAAACATGGCTTAACAAGTTGAAAAGCCGGAAACGACAGTTTAACATGCCCTCCAAAGCATGGTGTATGAAAAGAGGTATGGGGTTTCAGCGCAGAACGGACGAGTCCTTCGTAAATTCACACCTTAACATTCGTACCACGCGGTGTGTTTTCACGAAACGCAATAATGGTATTGTTTCTGTTCTTTAACTCGTACCGTAGGAGAGGCTTTACACACGTTATATGCTAAAATGAACTTATTTAAGTAAGTCACTGTGACTGCGCTCAGATACGTTCCATTTAATCTAAATCATCTTAAAATTTATGACAGACATTGGTAGTATCCTGGTAGTGAATTCTAAAAATTCTACAGCAAGGTAACGTCTTGGTGGGTTCTACCACAGTACCAGAAGTTCTGCTCCAAGCTGTGTGAGCTTACATTACTGTGCTTATGTTTATAGGAACTAAATGAAATTACTGGAAAAAAAGGCAAGTAAAATTACATAGATTTATGTCTAGGGCCGGCAATGTGTGATACCTTCTGGTATTGCAAGCGTAGGCTACAGTAACCACTTACCATCAAGTGGGTCGTATACATGTTTGCTTGGTAAGATGAATAGAATAATAGGATTTTTTTCTGTGAGTATAAGCTAAAGTGGACTACGTCCCTAACTTTCCTGTACCTAAGTTGTGTGAGATCGTCGTGCCAGTAACTCTCGCTGCAATCTGTGGCTCGGTGCCTCCATTTGCTATTGTTTCCGACTTACAAGATGATCAGTTCATTTCTTAGTTGTTCTTTGTGAACAAAATAGGTGAGTATTATGACGATTTCATAGCTCATGTCTTTTAGATAGTTATTCTAATTTAAGTTAAGCATTGTTCAGCGAGGTCATTGGGATGGGTACTGCTTATGGCATTTACCGAGCGCTTTACGATAGTAGACAATAAATATCCTGTTAAATCATTACGTACTTACCTATATCTAAAAGGGTAGTCAGAGACACGTCCTATAACTTGTAACCTAACCTAACTATATCCGGCACACTCATTTTGTCCTGACAAGGTTAAAAAAATTGTTTCTGTCTTTGGAATATGGCCAATAGTGTATTCAGTTCTCCATGATTTATGGTAATTTAGTTTCTCACATGAAATATAGTTTTGCGGTTTTTATGGGCTTCTGTTACGTATGTAACCAATCTATCATGTGGAATAAGTTATCCATCGAAGCCGCAAGAATCGATTCGAATACGATAAAAAAATCGATACGTTTTATAATCGAGTAGGGACTTTCACTGTAACTGGACAAAAAGTATTGTATGAAATTAGTTTGTTACATAATCGAAGTTATTAATAGAATGAGTAGACGGTTCCAATGTTTGCTGGGTAAACTAATTTGGAGCATATTTTTTGTGATCTACTTATTCCCTTTTGTTTTGTTAACATGATCATTGAATTCAAACTGGTTTTTATTAAATTAGTTGTAAAAATAAGCAAAAAGGTTTATTGCGTTGGTGTTTTTCATCGAGCGTAAGAAATTAATTTTAGATTGAATTTACTAACAGACTGTCGATTGATTTACTTTTATTACAGGTATACCTAGCCGCTGTAACTTTGTATACAAAAATGTACAGAATTGTTGAAAAAAATTAAATTGGCCATGCGCGTTCCAGACTGCTCGCTCACAGTGAAGGGTTCCGAAGTCAGGACGAATAGATATTTTTTGAGGCACAAATCAGGTTGTTACTCATAATCTAGTAAAGCCTTACTAACCGTGATGATTTCCCATCGAATTTCATTATATATTCTACAGACATTCTGTCTCTTTATAGACAGTCAGATTGACATAACGAGATTACAAGAGTTTCTTGTGGACTTGGGAACCCTAAAAAAGCAATCAACCACTTCGTAGGTACCATCTTGCCAGTTCTTCTCGGGCTTGGGTTAGGAGGAATTGGCACCTAAATGCACCTTGTACCTATGTAAAACGTTTTAAAGTTATCCTTGTGATTGTATTGAATAAAATATCTATTGATTTTGACTTGACTTGATATATCATAACGATTCGTAGAAATCAGTCTGTTGTGTCGTTGTCGAATTCAAATTATCGAATCGTTTTTTTGTGGAGGATTACAACATCAATTGTCAAAACTATTGTCGTTTTATCGTTTTAAAAGAGCCGAAACGAGGGTTTTGCATGGTTATTGCCCCGATATATTGTTTGTCGATTTCAAGAGTGCATGGTGCAAGGCAAAGCTGTGGTCAGAGAAGGAAAACATTAAAATGAAATGTGGGATCACAGAATGAAGTTAAGTATTGCGTCACGCAATTATTGCTGCTCGAAAATCATTAAGTACTATAGGCTCAATTTCAGTTCGCAATTTTATTGCTAATGTGGTCGACCACATTTAGGTAGGTATATATATCCCTGTTGGTTTTAAACTAAAGGCAGTGTAGCATTAGTCACACGTACTTGTACCTACCTACAACTTAAAAAGTTTTAGCAAAATCCAGCTCTATTCATGTCTGTTAAAGTTAAAATTTGATTGTATTATTCTGCAAGGTGGGTAGATAGGTACTTATATGAATCACAGGTTTGATGGTAAGAGCCTGTAGTAAGTAATTTGTAATATACCTAAGTGGGTTGATACTTAGTTGTATATATTTTACTAGGAAAAATGTGCTGGCTTCCAGCTTATCGTTAAATGTTGGCTTTGGCGGTATAGTAGTCGAATAGGTAGCTTTGGCCGCGGTTTGTGGAGCTGTAGATTCCATTCCCGTTATGAATGATAAATTATGAGTGACAATTGTTTGTTTGTCCCTATATTTATGTAAATAAGTTCTCACAGAATTGTGCGATGACATACTATATGACATTGATATCGAAGTTCAAAATTCAAAAATTAGCCTGAATTAGATTAACTGTTTTGTTTCCTGAAATAAATTGGTTTGATTTACCTATAAACAGAATTATAATTGCGTTGTTGGTACTGATATTTATTCCTTGGCCTGCAGTTCTAAGCTGTAAGTCGTAATGTTACCTCAAAACCCGCGAGATTAAACTTCGGAAGTCACGTCCAAACGACGTGTGGGTTTGATAACATGTCTCTAATAATGTTTGTGTGGTCAAGACGTGTATTTGCAGGCTGCGGTTTCCTCCGTATTCCCTTTGTCCCGGTGCCGAAACTTCATAAACTTTATAATCACAGGATCCATAATCTGATTTCGATTTTGTTCCGACCGACCTTTTTGTGGCCGTAAAAAAGTCCACTTTTGGCCACAAAGTGGGTAGTTCTCTTTGTATTCCGTAAAGCTGAATGTACACAAAGTTTTAGGGTTGTTTGTGGAGGTTTAGGGGAAATAAAATTTGGGAAAAAAACATGCAAAGATTTAGGCCGACAAGTGAAAAGGTACACTGTTTGTAGATACAGAGACCATCCTTTCTATGTTCCTTTGATTCGATTTCCGAAAATGAATACCTAATAAGAAGTCGGTGATCTTGTTTGTAAGTAATTCGCCTGTCTCCAACATTCACTGTAAATAATGAATAGTTACATAACTAAGTTCTACCAACAAGGTATCTGTAACACAAACTTCGTGCATATCGTTCGTGTACAATTTAATGTGTCGATTGCACTTTTCGTGGGCACTGATTTTAATTGCTTTCTAAAGTCCATTCGTCGCTCGATTCCCATGACGGTCTCTGTGAAATTGACTAGCACACGTAGATGCATGACATGTAGTTTTTTTCGTTAAGTTTTTTATCTGTTTATCGAGAGAGAGATCTGAGTATGCGCCTCCATTGTGCCGCGCAGTGAGAGGCTTGCGTTCCGAACACCACTCGTGATCTTATTTCGGCTACATTCAGAGAACGCTCATTCAAATTTCAAATTTAACGGATGGAATCAATTACGAATGTGTGACGACTACATATTGCTACTGTTAACAATCGTTAGATGCTTCGTTGGTGAAAGAACGTTCCCGGAGTAATTTAGGGTTGAATGGATTATGGAGTAAGTATTAATTATGAGTGCCAGCGTGCGCAGCGGGTAACATCATGTGTGCATCAATCTTGCTTCGGCTTGTGCGTCGGCACCTCTTTATCGGAACAAAAAAATCGGGCAAAGGCTTTCTCAGGCGCGGAACAATAGCCAACGCGCACTTGTTATTAAATTCGTATAAAATTAAATGTAATGTGTGATTTCTTCCAGTTCCGTTCGCGTGATGGGAACCTTACGGTAGTTTATGAGATGAAACAAACAAATCCGTATTTTTGAAATGGCAATCATTTACATATAATCTGAAGGCTCGCTACTTATGTCGATGACTATCGCACGGTGTAATTGTTTAGCTCGACACGTAACGTTTGACTCCATCAACTGCCATCATCTATTGTACATTTGCTTTGTGTGAACTAAATAGCTTTTACATTCTAATGTGTATTTTATGTCTCAAAAGTGAACCGAAGATGGGCTAACAATCTTTTCCACTACGAAATGTTTATCTATTCAATGGGAATCTTGCAAGGGCGTGTATTGGGACCATTGCTGTATAATTTATGCGAGTAGTCATGACTGTAAGTAATTATATAATGATCTGCAAATATTTGCAGATGACTCAGCTATAACATTGCTTCGGAAACAAGACATACTGACATCACCTTAGTCATTGAATATTGAGAAAAAAAGAAAAGTTCTCTGGAATAACCGATTTAAAACTTCAATTATATAGAACCTATGGTATACAAATCCCATCACCGTCGTAAGTACCCCATACATTTACTGAAATAGGTAAGTACCTAACATTAATCATATCCTATCAGCTTAAATTAAATTAAATCGGACCATAGTGGTGTCAAAACAGCGTCTGCTAAAACTCAAAGCCTCAACTCTGGCAATCTAGTCCTTATTCCCTTGGAATATGGTTTTAGTGGTTTTTGCATGTGACTGTTAAGTTTATTGATAGCCATGCGTGGTCGTAAAATTAGAGTAACCATGATAACATAACTTTGTTGGACATACAGATTAAAGAAGCTCTAGAAATATTTTTTTATCTGTTCGAGGTCCGTTTCATTCAACTTCATTAGGGAATTAAATACATACAGCACCAATTTGATTGGCATAGTATTGGTGAAACTTTTAGGATGTAGGTATGTATTGTAGAAAATAATAATTCAATTGAAGAAAACACAAGAAGCACGTTTTTAATTTTAAACCGGACATAATATCTTTATTTTATTTTACCTTACTGTATTTGTAAGTACCTATTCTGTGCAATTGACGCATTGTTGTAATTAACATTACCATCACTTTTATTTTATTTAACTTACCTTTAGTTTATCTTATTTTTAACCGACTTCATCAAAAAGGAGGAATTCTCAATTCGTCGGAATCTTGTTTTTTATTGTATGTTCATCGATTACTCGAAAACGCCTGAACCGATTTGGAAATTTATGTTTTTGTTTGAAAGGGTATTCTTTACAGGTCCCATTAAAATTTTATCAAAATCGGTCGAGCTGAAAAAAATCAACGAAAATCTAAAAATTCTATAGGTTCGATGATGTTTTCGTGTACTTCGTTACCTTCGATACCTCGCTGTCTCATTGGAGCGGTGCGTTTATTTGGCCTACCCATATTATACATATACATACATACATACATACATATACAAAATACATCTACTTTCCACTTAAAATGTATTATAGGCTCTAATTTCATTCAATAAAGTCGGTTTTCTTTTTAGTTTTTAGTGTTTAAAACGTAATTATGCTTAACTTAAGTTCTCTAATTTTAATGAATATAACATGTACTACGGAAGAGCAAGCTCCTCTAACACAGGTATTTCCATACCTAAAAGAAGATCTCACACCCATGAAATGTATCATATATTAATAAATATTTTGTATTTGTATTTTTTTATTTGTAATTGTACAGTGTTTTTGCTGATGTACACATAATAAACGCTTACTTATACCTTTTATCAGGTAAATGGCTTGAGGCTGCTCGATATTCTTCTTCGGGGATAAAAGTGCTCCATTCGTGTATTATCGTGAGTGACGAAGATCAGTGATGTTTCTCGTCTCGACACACGGACACGTGGCTACCCTGTCGTAAAGCGGATAATTTACAATGCGGAATAGGGACGTGCGTTTTCGTCCAATTAACCATTGCATTTGTCGGTGGTTGAGTAACGAGCTGCTATTGACTCCGTGCGTCTGCGCAGAGCTTAGGAGCACACGATCCGCTAGAGGCACTCAAAGTGAGAGACGGGTCTTAGCTTGGTCATCAAACCAATGTTACGTTGGCTAAGAATTTATTAAAGCTTATGGAAAATGTAAGAATGCAACGTATAAACAAAAATTGACAACCTCTGTGGCGCAATGGGCTAAGGTCCGACTGAGACGCAGAAGGTTGCGGGTTCGATTCCCGCCGCGGGACAAATGTTTGTATGATCTGCAAGTATTTGTCTCGGGTCTGGGTATTTCCTATGTATAATATGTATAAAAAAAAAAGTATATACGTAGTATATCAATCATGTGGTACCCATAACACAATCTCTGCTTACTTTGGGGCCAGATGATGTTGTGTGAAATGTCCGGGATTATTATTATTATTTATTATTATATTAGTGGAAAACAGGACACAATCCCCAATGCAAGCTCGTCCTATGATAACCAGATGACTGATACAATAATTATATATTTTTTAAACATACGATACTTTACAACACCCAAACACCGAATAAACATTTTTGTTCATCACAAAATCATTCCCATGACAAATCTTAAGGTGGAAAAAAACCCAGGACCTACAACGCAGTAAACCGAGCGACTACCGGCTGAGACGCAGAAGGTTGCGTGTTAGATGTAGGTGTTTTTATGTATAATATGTATGTATTTAAAAAAATAATATATAAGTTTATATCAGAATTAGAATTAGTTCAATCTGTTAATACTTTTTTTTTTGTTTTTTTTTAAAGTATTTTTATTATTAATTATTTGGTAAAAATATTTTATAGTGTTAAATTTTTCTGTTAAACTGTTATTTCATAGCGCCTTGGTGTACCTACTGTAATGCTATGATCTTATTGTGTAAATAAATAAATAAATAAATAAATAAATCAGTCATGTGATGCCCATAACACAAACTCTGCTTACTTTAAGGCCAGATGATGCTGTGTGAAATGTCAGGGATTATTTATTTTATTTTATTTTTAACAGAGCTGTGAGGCCAGAAAACTAAGTTTTCAAAATTACCAAAATAACTGTATTTTTTGTTGATGATTCCTGGAATGTGTCAAAATGCAATGATGAGTAAATCCTACACCTACAATTTTATTATTTTGCAGAAAGTATTTGACATTCAGTCTAAGGAATCACGCCAGACAAAAACCGGCTTTATGACATCCGGCAACAGGACGAAATAGTTTCTAAAACAGTTTGAGCATCTCTGATCTACATACGAGCAAGCCTAACTGCTCAAGTAACAGCATGTAATAAATAACATTAATGTATACCCTATTTTCGCTTTAGTCAAAGCATCGACAAACAAAAGTATGTTCATATGATTTTGCATTTACTTCAGTAAAATGGTCGTATTTCTACAGAATGAAAGTTCGCATGGTAATTAATAGTACTTACACTGGTCGTTGGTAATAGACTGCACTGGTCCTTGGTAATTGGTATAATTACTGCTATAGATAAGGTAATTTAAATTGCATTTGAATTATGTCATAATATAACAGCGGTTATTTGTATTGATTATAAATTACCTGTATACATAATCAATATTTTTTATTCTTGTGACTGTTTTTATAGCGCTTTAAGTCCGTAATACCTACAGTAGTGCGTAAACCTTCCTACTTAATCCCATACGAATATTTGTTTTTGTTTTTTTCAAGACGTTACGAAGCGTTATATTAAAATGATTTATCTACTGTAGTTTTAGCACTGAATAACCACAGAGCTAGTTTAGTTATTATCGATCGGATTAGAATTAAAGCAGTATTATTTTATTAACTATGTATGTGTATTTATATATTTAATATTACTAGCTGGTGCCGCTGGACTTCGTCTGCGCGGGATTAGTACTTCGAGTAATTCTAACGGTTTTTGCAGCGCACGCCAGAATAGCTTGCAGATGGCAGATTTTTTTCCTACTTTCTTGACACTTATCATTATATTTTAGACAATTCACACAATATCTTTATAAATTATAGCCTATGTGTTATTCTGATGTATGAGCTATATTATTTTAAAGTTTCATTAAAATCCATTCAGTAGTTTTTGCGTGAAAGAGTAACAAACATACATACAAACTTTCGCGTTTTTATATTAGTAAGGATACCTATGTATTTACAAAAAAAGTATATAAGTAGTACATCAGTCATGTGGTACCTATAACACAAGCTCTGCTTACTTTGGGGCCAGATGATACTGAGTGAAATATCCGGGATTATTTATTTATTTATCTATTATGTAGTTATCAGACCAGTATCCTCTGAATCGCACTTTAATCCATTCGCCACACAGTTTGAATAACTAGTGACACGGTTATAAGAAGAAGACCAGTAGATCCATGTCTTACTGACTATCGACCTTACTTATAAACGACTCTACTTGAACGCTGCCTAACAATGCTTAAGATTCGCCCTGTCACAGTTTGTCACTTTCTTACAAAAAAGGATAGCAGTATTTTAAACAGTGATGACCTCTTGACAGAAGTTGAGAGACGTTTTTAAAGCTGTATGAATACGAATCAAACTAATTTTAATTGCCATTCAACGTGGCAATGACGCCAGTGTCTTGGAGGCGCTGCCCTCTGACAGTGATCTGGATCAGTTGAGCTATCTAAAGATCGTTTTAAACGGTCCTTAGATAGCTCAACTGTTTCACATGTTTCACATTTCTGTAATTATTTCTGTATTTTGAGTTATTTGAGTATCTATAAAATTTTTGTTTGCTGATCCAGTAGCTTCGGTGTAGGTTAGTAGGTACATTGTATCATGTATTAGAATTTAAGCGATATAATTTAGGAATAGGTGTGGGTAGGAACAGGGTCTAAATAAAATGTTTTGTATCTGGGCTAAATACTTCCTACAAGGTAGAAAAACTTGATTGAACTGATAAGCGACCTTAGAGACACATAAACCTGCATTTCTAGTTAGAAAAGGCTTATATCGATAAAAGACACTTAATAAATGCCTTTATAACAGCATACGTCAGTAAATTAAAACTTTATGTTTCAATTATATTGAACACGGTAAATACTTGACATATCCATGATTATAAAATCGATTACGACCCTATAGGTACCAAAGTACCTATTAATTAAAACCTACTTTAAAACGTATCATTTTATGCGAACTATTTAACTTAATATGCAATTTAGCTTTAGTTATAATTTTATGTTTAAATCAGTTTTTATTGACTTGTAAAAACAAAAACATTAAGAATAGACATTTAATAGACAGATATCATTTATTTTGATAAACTACTATTTTGTCGATGGCGGCACCGACACTGTTTTTGATACGTCACCCGCAGTGCGAACCGTGAACTCGAGCGGCAACGAGCGGACCGCGGATCAAACTCACCCTGACGAAGATTCTCTAGATGAATCGAAACAGTGGTGCCTCCATTGACAAAATAATACGCGAGTAAACCCCGTGTTTATCTAAATGTATAGTACCTACAACTCACGAAAGCATTGAAAGTGAAATAGAGATCATTTATAATGAATAAAGATGCCGGACATTTCACACAGCATCATCTAGCCCCAAAGTAAGCAGAGCTTGTGTTTATTGAATAAAACTGCCATAGTAAAGAAGATTGACGAAACAGGTGCATGAGGCGAGTGTGATGAGGAATCTGGATGGGGAATAACTCGGCATACCTAGACCTAATTGAGGATTTATTAGAGAAACACCAGGTCAAGAGTACCCTAAACAGATGCCCATGTATGAGGAATGTGATAAATGATAGAAGCAGAAGTATGTCAGGATCGTAGCAAATAAAAAACTGTAGTCGAGAAAAAGACGTGATTTTACCTGTACGTAGGAATTTATTAGTCACCAACACAACAATTGAAGTTTATGTATTTAAAACTGATTCTATATGACCTTAAACAATTATGATTACGCTGTTTTCTCGTACATAGACAAAGCAATCGAACTCCCGTATCACTTCACATTGCAATTACCCAACACACGTGTAGCATGATGCCATTAGAAAAAACTGGCTAGGGTGACTGCGACCATGAAATACTAAGATTGTAGGACTTTTTTGAAATCAATGCATTTCACAGAATGAAAAGCACGATTGTTTTGTATTTAAATAACTTAACTGGTAGTAACCTTCTGCGCTGAGGGTGTTTGATTCCCTGTGCTGAACATAGGCGTTTGTTCTGTGTCTGGGTGTTATGAAGTTTGTATTTAAATATATATAAATATTATATCAGTCATCTGGTCACAATAATACAAGCATTGTTTAGTTTGGGGTTAGATGATTTTGTGTGTATTGTGTACCAATATTTATTTATATTTGATTGTAAACTAGCTATTGTCAGCAGCTTCGCATGTAACTATACCATAGGTACATGCGAATCGACATAAAAAGTGCCGATGTTCTTCCCAAAATACTCCTTACCAAAATCCATCATGATACGTTGCCATTTAGCCCAAACAGACATACTTAGATAGTAGATAGATAGATAGTACATACCTAATACACTTAAGAAATAATATTGGTATAAATTATAATTAATTATTATCTTCTTCTTATCAAGTCACTAGTTAAGGATTAAATTGTAATGTACCTGTTTTGAAATCAGCTACTACATTTAAATCTAGCAATGGCCTCAAATTCTGTTGGACAAACCTAACTAATTTTAGCTAAAATTAATTTTTGAACTGTCAAATGAAACTTTGGTATTCTGCTGCTACCAACTTATCCTAATTTAATCTAATTAATCTAAATCTTTAATCTAAAATTTTTATCTAATTTAATTAAGCATTCCTAATTTAGTTACATGGTACCAACCGAATAGGTTTTACAAATTCTATGACTAACTAACTAAATATTTTAGACATTTCCTAAATTTAGAAATGAACCAACCAAGTTGCCACCAATATAACTGAGTCTTTCACTATATCACAATTTCACAGTCACGGGGAGCTTATGCTCAGAAAGTGAAATTAATATCCCATACAGACGACGTCATCGTCTAACCCCGAAGTGTACTGTTTTCGGAAGAGATGATTATATCATAACTTCACAGCACACCTAAGAAAACCAGAAAGATAGTCACACAAGAATAGTCTAATCAAGTAATTTATTAGAAAAACTAACAAAACCCATAAAACCATCACATACCAAACGATTACCCACACGAATACGTGTAGTAACTACACTTACTCTGTGGTATTAGCGTGCTAATTATCGTTAATAAGCCATTGTATTCAACTGGTGTGACAGGTTGTGTGTAAAGGTATTTATTATAAAAATATTATAATTTTAATACCAGTCTTCTAAAATATACTTTAAGGTACTGGGAATTGCATCTAGGCCAATTAAAATAACGAACCGTGAACTCGAGCGGCAACGAGCGGACTGCGGATCAAACTCACCCTGATGAAGATTCTCTAGATGAATCGAAACACGGGCCTGACATTGACAAAATAATACGTAAATAAAATCCATGGTTACCAAAATGTAATAAAATAAGGTTAAATAACCCTATTTTGAATAAATGACGTTTAACAGTGTAGGTCACATTTACACAAAATATTAAAGGTATATCCTATAATAATACACAGGTAATATGTTGTTTAAACCTGTAACCATATTTATTTATCGACATCAGAATGATGAAGGCAGATCAAACTTTAACGCGGCGCTAGCTATTTAGGTATTTGATTAGGTATAGGGTAGATGGTAAGTACACAATATTAGATAAGTAAGACGATGAAAAATAAATAAATGAATATTGGTGGACAATGTACACAACACCATACCGTAAACTAAGCATAACTTGTATTATGGTGATAAGATGACTGATAGAATACTCATCATCATAATCATCATCATCATATCAGCTCTTAAAAGTCCACTGCTGAACACAGGCCTCCCCAATTGATTTCCAGGAAGAACGATTTTGAGCCCTCTCCATCCACCGACTTCCCGCGATCTTTACAATGTCTTCAGTCCATCGGGTCTCCTACGCTTCGTTTTCCTGTCCTCGGTCGCCATAAGAATACTTAGATATTTTTATTTAAATACTGAAGATACTTTATAACACCCAGACAGAGAACAACCACCTATGTTCATCACACAAATGTTTATTCTAGAAAGGAATCGAACCCTCAACGTAAAACGCAGAAGGTACTACCAACTGCGCTGACAGGATAGTCGAGGATAATTTTTTTTAAGTATTATAATTACATTTGCTTATATTCATCAAACTCACAAAAAAAATTAAACACCTTATCCTTCTTTATTTGTTTGTTTAAAGGTGTTTCTATAAGGGCAGTTGGACTAAAGATGTTAAACACAAGTAGGCCAGCGAATGCCCCACCGGTGTCGATTGAATGTAAATGCGCAAGCGCAGATTGCGCTAGTTTTCATCTTCTAGTAGTGTGACCATGTTTGTTAGTTAGATATTGAAGATTTTCCATTGTTTCGCACGGAGTAGCTAAATTTCCTTATATACAAATGACCTTGTTTTGCTAACGCCAAAGTCGTTACAATTTTTTTTAAAATTGTAATATTGTTCCATTATATAATTGATTTCTCTAAGATTTTTCGCAGTTTAAATCTATAAAAAATACATAGCGTTTAAAATGAGCTAAATCACGTCAATTTAGTAATTATAAGAAGTGCCATTTAAACTGTTACTCTAATTTAGTCTTTGATGAAAATATAATAAGATCGTTTGTGTTTTATGACATTTTAGTTAGTCAGACGAAAGTACTGAATCAGGATCACTGTCGTATCTAACCCATTTATTATTGTACTGAAACAATGTACCTACCAATAATACCTATAATTTACTTCTAGCTATAGTTGAGTTGAATATTTTTTTGAGTGTCTGAGTTTAAGTTTTGTCAAAAACAACTCATAAATTCAAAAAATTCAGTATAGTTATACTATGTTTTGTATTCGTTACATACAAAGCAATTATGTTACAGGAACCAACGAGATGACTCAATAGGAAAAACATACGATATATTGAGATAAACGGGGTACCCACTGAGTACGTAGTAATTATTTAATTCATAAAATAATGATGAATGACATGAATCATTGTTGTTAAATTTCATTATTATTTACAAATTGATGGAATTCTCACGGAAGTTTTTAGAATTGAATTATGACTAAGTAAATGTCGCTTACAATTAATTATTAATGTGGTTTCATTTGACACGAGCGTTGTTAGTGCATATTTACTAATGTGTAGTGCATATGATTAACGACTTCAATTTATTGGAATTGTGTATTAAATCTTAGAATTTTTACTCATTAGGGAATCCTCTGTACTCATAAACCTAACCTGTTTTAATAATTTGAGTTATACTACCTTATATTAAGGTACATAATACAAGTCATAGCTGACATTCCAGCTACATGACTGGTCATAAGGTAACGGTGTTGCATAATTTCTTCAATATAAAATAGCAAATACTAATCATATATATACAAATAATTATACAAAAAGAAACTCTTTACTTCTGATTATGCTCTATTTACTAGTATAATAGAGTTGCTCTAAATAAAATAATCATCTGAGACACGCTTAGTTTAATGAAAATGCAAAAAATATATCATAATTTCTGCAGAAACAGAATAAAATGCATAACAGATTAAATTTGTTATTCCCTGAGAACCACAGAAAGTAGATCACCGTAGTTTATTAACAATTGACTTATAATATAATTGACGCATTGTCCGAGTGTTTCACGGAATTATGCGGTTCCTAGCCGCCCTTGCGTGTGCGCAGTCAAGTAGCGCTTCGTGCCAATGTCGTCAATACTCGTTTTTTCTCATTTTTTGCCACCATGAAGGTTATGTACCTGATGGTCCGAGACCTCGCGTGCTATACGTTGAATTATGTAAACAAGTACCCAGCATCTATATTGTAATTGTGAGTGTTGCCTTCAGTGTTAGATATTACGAATTATCCTGTTCATTTTCAATGAGAGTTATCTGATACATTAATTGCTGTTAAAGAAAATGTAATCATACTTTTTACATTGTTACCTTCGAGGTTTAACTAATAAGGTATCTAGTGTTTAGATGATTGTTATTTTTAAATATGGTTATTCTCAGCTAAGTAAGATTTCTGAAAATATTTAACAAAATTCTTTTCGGACTTCGGTTAATAGGAATTAGTATATAAATGCATCTAGTATATAAGATGTTTCGTAGTGATCCTTGTGATTCTATTGAATAAAAACATTTGTATTTGAATTGAGTTTGTACAAATATTGTATCTCTTTATAATTATGAAGTACACCTACGAGATAAAATGGAAATAACATTAACATTTACTTAGAGTATTTATATCTTACACCCTTCATTTCTTATTTATTCAGAGTGATTTACTGAAAGCTTACGAAGCCCGGTCTCCATTTTTAAACCCAATTACTAATATCGTTTAATAAAGAGCTGCCCACACAAGCAAATGCAAATATTTATAAATCACAAGAACGAAATAATTTCCGCTTAATATTAAAATTTGCTATTCAATTCAAAAGAAAGCTTCCTAATCATGCCACCCATGGAGTCTGGATAAAATATAAATTATAAACCCTGTAAGTTTTATAGTTCCTAATGACACTTAAACTAATTTAATGAATAGTTAATGTAATTTTATTCAACATTTGCTGTATAATCGTCAAGGTAAGTAATAAAACGCAGAAAAACAAATGACAGAATCAGATTAGTAATTTCTTGACAACGCCAAGTGGGCACAATCAGGAAACCGGCGTTGTGATTGCAGGTCCCTGCCAACCCCTCATTAGATTTACGCACCACCATTAACTGTAATCAAGCTCTCATCACACACGGAGATGGAGGAAACAATAAAATGAACACTTGCAGTAAACATCGCAGACTTCAAGAAACGAGTCCGACGACATTATCTTTTCAATTACTGCAAACTGTTTCGCCTACTAGCTAAAACTTCGTAATACACAGACAATCTTTATTTTATTTATACCAAAGTCTAAGAGTAACTTTTTAAATTAAACTAACTAGGTATAACTAACTTTTAACTCTAACTAACTCTTTATTTAATTGATTTTCCTTAAAATTTCCGCAGTTTTAATTAACATGTCTTTACATGATGACTAAAATTTGCGAAAATACGTCATTATTTAGTAAATTTAAGAATTGTCATATCAATATCAAGATGTTTTAAAGTGATCCTTGTGATTGTATTGAATAAAAATATTTTTGACGTTGATCTAAAAATTCAACTGCAAATCAGACTTTTGTACAAACAAAATAAGATCGTATCTTACGAAATTAAAGTAAGTCCGGCGAAACAGCAAAATCAGGGCTAATAAAAGCGTTAATATTCAAAGTTTTGAATGTAGAATGTGAACATTCGAATCGGGGCAATTTAAAATTTGATTTAGGAACAAAATGACAAGTGCGGAAACGTTCAGACTCCCCTCGTATTTAGTTTCCCCACGCACGTCGCCGTCGTCGGTAGGTGCCGCGACGGCGGCAGTGAGAGGCGAATGCGTGCAACCCTTCATTACAACCTACGACTATTATGGCGCAATCAAGCACTCACATACGCGAAACTGAGGAAACAATAAAACAAAATTGACGTATAAAACCACTCCTTGAACTAATTCCTACCCGAGGCTTTAAACCCGTTGTATAAAATATATTGAACAGTAATTTACGAGCGTGCTGTAGTTTTTATTTAATCGATTGTTAAGTTCACGATAAATACTGAAAAGATCTAAAATAAACTAGAATTCTGAAGATTTCGTGTAATTTTCGTGGGACAGTTATTTTTTTATGGCAAGACAGATAATTATATCCAATTTTGATAAAAATTTCAAAACATATTCTGATGTTAATGGCCTGATGTCGTGAAAGATAGTGCAAAATCAAAAACAACTCCATTAAGGTAGTATATTCTGAATGATGCAAAGTGAAATAGTGGCTGTCCCGTATAAAGCAAAAGTGATAGCTTCCATTATATTTCAGAGAGCGTATGATATGCAAACCCATTAACTTATTAAAATACGGTTTCCTACAAATACGATTATGACAATCGCAGAATTTCCTCCATAAACACGTTTAGAAATCGAAAAGGGCTCATAAAACACGATGACTGCTGGAATTGCTTCCTCTTTTATACGTATAAGGAGAAGCACAAGCAATAATTATTGAGGTGTAAAATTTACACTGACACACGTTTATGGGTACCATACACGACCGGCTGAAATGAACGCACTAACGCCATTTATAATGATATTTTACGGCGAGTGTTTGCGACATGTTCAGTTAATGGACTTTATAAAGTTAGAACCTTTCACGCGATCGGAGATAATGCTTTTGACGTATGAATAGGTGATCTTAATTTATCTGTGTAACGTTCCGGTTAACACTCGGTATCGGTCGCTAATCGAATCGCCGTGGCCTGTAGGTATGCGATTTATGAAATCGATAACGCTCGATCGATAACGAATCCTTTGATGATTCGATTTTAATTAGATATTCACATGTGTCCAGTCGATCAAGTGGCGTCCATTTGGTTACGAAACAGAGATCACTTATAAGATTCCGATTAGGAATAAAAGGTTGTATTGTTATGCTCAATCTGTAAACTTTGCGACTTTAATAAATGCACCATATTAATATATTTTTAACTGGTTTTATGTTACGGTAATGATAATAAAACACAAAATTATGATGTCACGATGAATCTTCGAGTCTTATGATCGATTTGACAATGAGACTACGTTTTTTTGGTCTGTAATATTTTTGGTAACTCAGTACTGAGTAGTGCGTATTTAATCGTGCGAAACGGCATTGATACAATCAATAATATAATGACCTTTGTTTTTCACATTCGAATCCAACGATCGCTTTACGGTTGGTAATCAGGACCATCTTGCTGTAGACGTTAATCATTGTCACCTCAATGCTTTGCTACTTAGCTAATAAAAACTTTTTGTGGGAAAATTTGAAAACATGTCAATGTCATAATAAATTGTACTTACTGTGCGGTGGTGTCAGGGATAAAGCGGAAACTGCCGGTGGAACAGGAGGAAACATGTCTTGGTGCGGCTGGAACATTCTCGGTGGTGGTGGTGCTTCTGCTTCAGGTTCTTCTGGTTCTTGTTTTGGCGGGGATCGGGGTCTCGCCAGCCTCACGGCTTTTAATCCGCAGCTGGGCGAGCGACGCATAGATAGGTTCTCTGGGGTGTCTGATTCTCCCGAACGACGACGAGGCCGGGCTTGCTTCCGTCGCGGCTGAGGACTCGCCGGACTTGCGGGCGGCGACGGCACAGGAGGCGTCGTCTGCACCGGGCTTCGCGCCAGCGGGGTCGGTGGCGGAGACCGCGCTTGCTCCTCGCGATCCTGATCGGCCAGCCCTCGCACTTGGAGCGACTCTCCCGCCCTAATCACGGTCCCCAGCTGCTCCTGAGCTACCGACACTTCCCCGCGGTACATAAAGTCCACTACCGCCTGAACCTCCCATCCTTGAAAGTCTTTCAACACGATAACGGGGTGCTTGCACGGGTTTTCGCTGAATATTCTGCGGAATAGGGGGCTGCAAGCGCCAAGAAGAACTTTGTGAGCGCGGACACGGCGCTCTGCGCAGACCAGGGTCACGTCCACTAGCGTCTCCGCGTGGAGTAGGGCTTCGAAGGAGCGCAGCAGATGCGCCTGGTGGTTGTTCCATCGCAGGCTGTAGTGCTCCTCTCCGCCGACGGCGGTGGGCTTGTCGTCCATCGCGCACGCCGGAGTCGCCGCGTGTGTGGGTCCTCGCGCTAGCGGGCGCGTGCGCGGCCTCGCGCCGCCCTCCGCCCGCTGATCACCCCGTGCTCCAACCCTTTCTCAAAGAATCACCTTCCCGCCGGACCGTGATCGCATGTCACTATTTGTCCACAAATTCGAGTCCGAAAGCACTGGGTCACAGAAAAGTAGGAACACTCTCACTGAACGGTGGGAGCGTGGAGTGTGTAAGTTGGCGTCGGCGGTCGCGCGCGCGGGTTCGCTCGAGGAGGTCGGTGTCGGACGTGTGTCGCGGGAGGCTAGCGGACGCGGAATGAGCTGGCTGCGGGACGGGCGCGCGGTGCGGCGGTGTCGCGCGAGTGCCGAGCGGTGCTCGTGTGCGGTCGGCGCGCGCGGAGGCCGAGCCCCGCCCCCGGCGCCCCGCCCACCCCGCACACACGCGCACCGACCCCCCCCTCTCCACCCGCACCACCCCCTCCCCGGACACACATGTGTCACATTACTTGAATACCTACACATGTGACGCCTACTTCACGGTATGTATTTTTTTGAATACCTACGCTTTTCTTTATACACGCCTCTCAGAGAAATCTCATGTGCGTTTTTTTGGTAATAAAAACTGAAGATGTCTTTGTTGACGAACAAAAGGATGTCGCGTTGTATAAAAACGAATAGCGTTTCGAGTCCCTTGATTTGAATTAAAACAGCGTTGTTTGAACTGTAGGAGAGATGGCGGTGGCGGGGTCAAGGCGAGGCGAGGCGGGACGTGTCCGAGATGACGCCGAGTGCATGGTCACCGTAGTACCGCTTTCATTGATAAAATGAAAAAGTTCGTTCTTTCAGATTATTTAGGTTGAAAATGCCGCGGTTTTACCCGATGTCTGTTAAATTTTCTATTTTGTTTACTTAACAACTTACTTTTTACGAATTAGCTAGGTAGGTAGTCTTAACATCCTGCAAGTAGGTAAACAAAGTTACTTGACTTTGTTGTTATAAATAATAAAATAACGACGTGTAATTTTTTTTCAAAACTTTTGGGAGCGTAGTTATTAGATAGATTTTGAGAAACATGAATATTACTAATGTAAGACAGTAAGTTTCGATAGGTAGGTAAGTAGCCTAGATAGGTACGTGTGCGGAGCGAGGTACCTACGGAGTCTTAAAAATTCTTGGTAGGCAATTGAAGAGGCAAACCAGGGCGTTACTATCTCGGTACCACGTCACTCATAACCACATTATGCATACATTTGTATTATATATACATTTGTATTATATATATCTAAACTACCGACAGTATATATTATTTAATTATGAGATTTTTGTAACATTTATGTGATTTTAGGAAGACGTTCTTAATTCGTTTTTTTTAAGCTAACTCCGACAATTATGAATCGATTAAGAAAGGATATACTTTCCGATTGGTCTCATTAATTAAAAATATTTGTAGGTATATGGTATCCATTTACGACGACCTCTGTGGCGCAGTGGGCGGAAGCCCGTCTGAGACGCAAAGGTTCATTCCCGCCGCAGGAGAAATGTTTGTATGATCTGCAAATATTTGTCAAGTACGTTTGTATTTGCAAAAAAAATAATGTATTAAGTACTATATCAGTCATGTGGTTCCCATAACACAAGCTCAACTTACTTTGGGGCTAGTTGATGCTGTGTGAAATGTTCGGCATTATTTATTTATTTATACACATCAGAAACTTTCGATCAGATAATTTTGTTTTTTTAATGGTTTGGTTTGGTTCACTAATTGGTGTTGCCGCATTTTTCATATATTTCAAATTTAAGATTTCTGCATAGCGTATTTCAGCAAATGTTAGAAATAAAATAATGATAATTATATTTTAAGATATTATTATTTTATATCTAATTTAATTTATTTCTCAATTCGGTTATATTTTTATAGGCTCAAATTTGATTCAATGTCGGTTTTCTTTTTAGTTTTGAAAACGTACTTATTAATAGAACGATAATTCTCAAGAATGAAACCGAACTTAATAAAACATGCCCAAACACACTTTCCTGCGTTAGTTAAACGAACACAAGTTACCTTGCAAGTAACAAGTAAGTTAATAAGCGAATCGCGTGAAGGTTTTTGAATAAAATCAACATTTAGTTACCATAAGTGGGTTATTATTTCCTACAAATTCCAAGTGGCTAATTCATTTTGTTCAATTAAAAGCTCGTATCAATGTTTTGGATTGAAGTTTTTGTATTATTATTATTTTACTTATTTTTTTTATTTATTTTTTATTTCTATAATACGCTCTGCACCAAAAATTTGAGGAATTTGAAAATTTATACATGGCAACACCATTGACGACCTCTGTTGCGCAGTGGGCCAAAGCCCGCCTGAGACGCAGAAGGTTGCGGATTCGATTTCCGCCGTGGGGCACATGTTTGTATGTATGATCTGCAAATATTTGTTTGGCTCGAGTATGTACGAGTATAAGATGATGCTCTGTGTCCGGTAATGTCCGGTATTATTTATTTACAGTGCCCTTCAAATCCAAACAGGTTTTCTCGCGACCCTTAACTTCAACCCTTAGTAGGTAAGTATATAATACTTATAATTTATTGCATCCCGACCAAGTTTCATCTCTATTCGATTTAGGCTTAAGGTTGTCTGGAAGAAATAGCTCCGTTAGCGATAAGACTGCCCAGTGTAGGTGTAGGTGTAGTACATATATTTTTAGGTATTCTTAGTTGTCAAATTGTTTATGTAAGGGTGTACAAATTAATGTTTTCATTAATTCATTCAAAAATATTAAATTTATTATTTATTTATTTCTTGTTACAAAGCGGTAGACAGAATGTAATGCCATTATTTGGACTTATTTGGACGTTATATGAATTTACCTGAACATGTAGGTACCCTTTCTGTAAGAAGCTGTAATACAAGGCACCAGTACATACTTCTATACTCGTCTTTCCTGCAGGTCCTGTCGGCAAGGTCGAGAGGTTAGTGTGGGTACCTGGGAAGTGCAAATACAAATACAAAACTTGATTTATTCAATAAAATCACAAGGACCACTTTAAATCGTCTTCTTACATACTAGTGAATCTAGGTGCCGGTTCCTCCTAACCCCAGTTCAAGAAGAATCCGGCAAGAAACTTGTCTGGTCTTAACACTTTTTTTGTATGATCCTAGCCAATGCCTGCGCGAAGGCCTGCGCTATCAAACAGAATCCCAGCCAGAGTGGCGTCAGTGGAGAGAAAACTTCACCCACCTCAGCTTGCTGGAATAGATGCATGATCGACAGTATTCAAATACAAAGAATGGCTCTGTGACGTCACTGACGCCACCTAAATCATTTTCAACAGATGAACTAAGGCCAATGATGATTATACTTCTATACCTATTTAATACCTGTATTTCGAAGCTTATAAACTGCCTACTGATCGGTAGTAAAGTTTCCTCATATCCTTCCATGTTTTCTCGCTATTGGGGTCATAATTACCTTTCCACTTTCTTATCGCTTCATCTCAACACATGCCCACGTAAGGTCAAATAAATCAGCGTGAGCGTGGTTTATAGCCGAAATTCGTTCGACAGGCAACCGCAACACAGAAGCAATAATAGTTCTAGAACACAAAAACACCACTGGGTGACAAAAACTAATCCGTTCTTGAACAAAAGAATGTTATTTTATGAATTTTACTGAAATCTATGTTATAGTCACGAGTTTTTTTCTAATTCATAATGCTTCTTCTTTGTAAGTAGTATCATGAAGGTTTATCATCATCTATCATCCGTTCGAAATTTGAATATCTTCCTTGTTTTTAAATTCGAACACCAAAGAGGTATGCTAGCCCATCTGAAGTTTGTTTGTTTGAAACGTATTGAATCTAATTGCGACATAGTAAAGCTCATTTTACAAATTTACCCCATTTCTAATGACGGTCTGCCCGTAGGTCAGATGCTATCACACACGGCACACACGTAATCGCGAACACGGTTTTATTACGTGTACGCATGGAAATGTCGGGAAAATTGGGGGTGTTTTGAAAGCTTCCGGTATGGTCGAAGGGCACAGCGCTTTAACGTATAATAATGGTTGGTTCAGTCCAGGTAAGTATTACAAAAGCGATTAATATCGTGGTACTTTGAACTTTGTATGGAAAAGTTTTAGGTTAGGTACTTACTAACATACTGTTGATACGGCAAGTAGTACATCAGCGGCTTCAAATTAATTCGTACTGCCGTACAGCCGATAAATAGATAGATAGATCAGTCTTCAATGACTAGCACATGTAAAATTACAAGTAAATAATTTAACAATTAAAGGCAAATTCCTGGGGTTTACAAAATAGATTGCAGCTGCGGGCGTTCCTACATAGGCCAGACTAAACGCACGGTCGCGGAACGTGTTAAAGAACACATAGCGGCGGTCAAAAATCGTCAAGTAAACAAGTCTGCAATAGCAGAGCACATCGTGGACTCAGGACCCAATCACTGGATTGAATTACATAAACCTCAAGTTTTATGTAATGAAAGGCATTACTACAAGAGAATGGTTCGGGAAGCGATTGAAATTAAGAAATATCCTAATTTCAATCGTGAAGACGGTTTCAGACTCTCTGCCTCATGGAATCCAGTTATAGCTAAGTGTACTCAACGTAGACCGGTTTCTCAATGCGTAATGGACACGGTTAGTGTTGTGTGTCGTCCGAGTGTGCAGATGGACATTTCTATTTCGGAAGAACAAGTGAGGGTAGTTGCAAAAAATGCTGCCCCCGCTTCGCAGAGGCGGTAGCTCCAGTACTCCAGTCATCCCGTGACCACGACAGAGTGTAAACCTGTCGAAACGTCGGGAAAAATAGGTAAATAAACGCGATAAATACCCGTAAGTATTTATAATAATTAAAGGCAATAAAATGGGTGGCCTTATCGCTAGCAGCGATCTCTGCGGATACCTTTGGATGAACTAGACTATAAATAAACAGATAATAAACAGCTTAATAATGGTTCTATGTGCATTACTTTCTTCGAACGTTACTTCGACGGCCAGAAGCTCACATAAAATGTGTTATGACTTCAGGTGAGTCAATAATTACATGGATGGTTACATATATACATACATTACATAGAGCTTGTTGAACCTAAATTGTTTAAATATATATGAGTAAGGTAGAACGCAGAGCTACAATATTACATTTATGTTGTCCGTCTGTCCCACATGCGCGCTGAAGTGGCAACGTGCGGCTTCGCCGTCGAGGCACGAGAAATGAATATTTCGGTTTCACGGAGCAAACTCGCCCTGTCTTGAAAAGCTTTTCTTGAGATAGAGTAGTTCGGTATCAGAAATTACACGATCGTATTTTTTGTAGAGCCGGTTCGATAATAGAAGTCGTCTCTAGTCGTATCAATTTCTTTGTACCTAAGGCCCTATTCCACCTGAAAGTAGCACCTGTGAGCTCGCTTAGCGCCAATAAGGTTTTCCATCCATGTAATGACCGTACTGAGTTTTTTTATCCTAAGTTATCCGGAACGCCTTAGAAACTATGTTCTGAATGCTATATACGTAAAGTTATCGATGCATTCTCTGTTCATCGCCTACTCTACCAAACTCCTCATGCATGCGATGTTCATATCACCCGCCAGTCGAAGGTGAACTACGAGAAAACTAAAAAAACGTTGGCACTTGTCTGCCAACTTGTACAGCACTTAGATTAGTTTCGAAACTTGACGTTCCTCTACTTTTGCATGGATATTTATAGCGTGGAGCTTCACTTGGGTGTGTCGAACGTTTTTATATCAAGGGAGATAATAAATAATAAGTACTAGGAAGGCTTGAATCTGCAGTATTTTTGTATTAACTTAGTAAATGGACTTTGTGGTCTTTGAAAAGCTCACGACGCGGATGAATATTAAGGTTATGTTTATTGTGAATAGATTCTTGAACGTCTCAGTTTTTCTCACGGTGTTTTTCGTGATCGATTTAAATAATGCTAAGTCTCATCTCAAACTACAGTTTTAAAAATTACAATAAATAACGGAAAACACCACCTAGAAAATCACTTTATTACAAGAACTAGTGACCCTAGCTAGTTCGAGCACAACACTGTCAACACCAGCGCCAAAATAAATCAAGGATTCACTTCTCGCTTCCTTACACGATAGCAACGTTTGTCTATGGTCGTTAAGGCGCGTATGGCCGCGGGTTGTCTGTACCACAGACAATGTAGATCGCGAGAGCGTGGTAATGAATCAGATGTGTATCGGCGACGTGTGAGAACATACGGCCAAAATACTGGCCGTAAATACAGCTCGCGTGCGCCTCGGGATTTGAACTTCGAACGGGGTAGAGCTGGCTGGACAATAACTTTTGAAATACGAATAGTTTTCTGGAAGAAGTTTTTAATCTAGTTATTCAGTGTACGAGAGCACGATACAGATAAATAACACTCGGTTTTTTATGAGTCATAATAAATACGACCGATGTAGGTAAATAATATAGAATGCCGGAGAATTCACACAGTATCCAAATCTTGCCCCATAGTTTGTGTTATGGGTACCACATGACTGATATACTACTGATATACTTTTTTAAATATATACATTCTATACCTAAAACACCTAGACTTATATACCACCTGGACACCAATTCTTGTAGACGATTTAAACATCCGCGGCGGGAATCAAATCCGCAACCTTCTGCGTCTCAGGCAGGCAAGTCAGGAGGTAAGTACAAAAGAGGTATGCTTTAGAACTTACAAAGAAATAGAACTAGCATCAAACATTTTTTTTTATAAACTTTAGTTTTTTCTGACCGCGTTTTATCATTCTTGTGATAAACTGTCTCACGAAACTCTTGGTTAACCTCATTCCGATTTGAACAAACTTTTTGTCAAGTCTAGAGTTGTTGAGCTCTACCGCTCGTGCCCTCGCCGGGCCGCCCCGGGCTCCAAAATAAAAGTTAAAAGCGCCCGCGCGATAAGCGGCCGAATTTTCAATGTTTTCCTACAGTTTTGCCGGCGAGCGTAGATATGCTACATCGCACACACGCCCGTAGTAAGGCCTAGGAAGAACTTGGATGCGGTATCGTAATATTATGTCTTTTGTATGTTCACAGATTACATAATTGTACACTAGCCCCAAACTAAGCCTTGTATTACGGTGACCAGATGACTGATACAATACTTATATAGTTTTTAAATACATACTTATGATATTTTATAACACCCAGACACAGAACAAACACATATGTTCATCCCACAAATGTTTGTTCTGGGAGTGAATCGAACCTCCACCTACAGCGCAGAATGCAAAGCTACTGTCAACTGACTGTCAGCTCAGTTGACAGTAGCTTTATCAATTTAAACTAGTCAATTTATTGTCGGGAAGGTTATGCAAAAGTAAGTAGATGAACTGATTGAGTTGAAACAGTGATAACATATAAATGGATAATAAAGTTTCAGTTTCAGTTCCGGTTTCAGGGCTCACGTGATTGTCAAACGAAAATGGTATCCAAGTACTTAACATATATCGCACACTCTTCCATAATTATTCATGTTTCACTTCGTATGAATTAGCAGCCTACTCTAGTGACGAAATTAGGCCTTCGTTATAGCTTTGTTTCTCTATCAAACTAGTTACTTATTTTTATCAGTATCTTACAATTTTAATTTTTACTTCCAAAGCAGTTGAAAACTGCTCTTTTATGTGACTTTTGTGGACGTGTTTAGGGTTTTTATTTTATTCAATAGAGATCCAAAGTTCTGTATAAAGTTTTGCGGCATAACTTATCCATTGTTGTTTTATTAAGCGTTAAAAACGGATTCAGAAACAAAAAGATACAACATAATATTTTATTTACATTTTATATATTAGGCTTATCGTTAACGAGTTATAAATAAAGACTATCCTTTTTAACATAACACAACGTTTTTAACATCCTTAATTTTAGGTTGAACTTATACGCAATTATGAAACTAAACATGTGTAGTTCAAAAATATTTTGCCACCTCCATTTTCCCCCACACGTTTCCTACATCCGTATGTAATAACATAATAGAGGCAGGCATACACAGCTCGTTTAAGCCTCGTTCACACGATACCAGTGGAAGTTTCTACATCATCTTTTTACTTGGCAAGGGGTGGAGGAAGTGTGGTAATTGTTAAATGTTCATGAATTTATTTCATGGATAGTGAGTTACTTAGTTTGTAGGTACTTAGTGTCAGCTCAGTCGGTAGTAGTTCTACCTTCTGCGCTGTAGATTAAGAGTTCGATTCTCTTATAAACATTTGTGTGATGAACATAGGTGTTCGTTCTGTGTCTGGATGTTATAAAGCAACATTATGTATGTATTTATAAATATATCTGGTCATCTGGTCACCATAATACAAGCTATGCTTTGTTTGGGGCTTGATGTTGCTGTGTGCATTGGTGGCAATTCGGTTGGTTCATTTCTAAATTTAGGAATGTCTAAAATATATTTTAATTAGTCATATCATTTGTAAAACCTATTCGGTTGGTACCATCTAACTAAATAAGGAACACTTAATTAAATTAGATAAAATAAAATTAGGATAAGTTGGTAACAGCAGAAAAACAATGTTTTATTCGACAGTCTAAACCTAATTTTAGCTAAAATTAGTTAGGTTGGTGCCAACCGAATTGCCACCATTGTCCACAATTTATTTTTAAATTGTACTTAAAATCAATCCAGAATAACAAGCTCACGCCACTGTAGTAATCTCCAGGCTTGGTAGACTTTTCATAAAAATCTCTTCTTCCTAAGTCTCTTTGAGGACGTCTACTGAGATTAGTCAAAAAAACTGAGCACTGGTCTAGTGGTAGTAGCCCCGCCTTCCGATCCTAAGGTTGTGGGTTCGAATCCAATCATGCATCAATGGATTTTTCTGCTAGAAAAATATATTTGTGCTATACCTGTACTCTCAAACGGTAAAGGAAAACATTGTAAGGAAACTGGCTTGACGTAGAAACTAAAAGGTTCGAAGACATGTGCCAGGTGCACGAAAGGAGCCTCTGAGACGGAATGATTTTAATCCCTTCACCACCCTGGTTAGTAAGAACTAGTGTTACAATAGGAGGAGTCAAAGACACAACAATCTATCAACTCCCAGAACAGTGTATGTATATAGGAAGTACTAAGGTAGGTACAGAACCTGTTCAGTAGAAGAAGACTGCTAGAGTGATAGGAAATATTTTCCGACTTTTTTTTAATGAAATTCGAGCCTATAAAAATACACCCAAATTCAGCCAAAACATTTAACATTCATGAACCAAATAACATTTTTAACAATTGAAACGGGTTAAAAATGTTATTTTATGCTTTTTAGTACTTACTTTACCATTTTTTGAAATTCGTAAACACTTCTGGAAAATTACAGGAAAGTGAATTACGAAATTTCGTTTACATGGATGACATATTATTCCAGTTTTTTCAAAAACAAGCTACTGAACTGAAAAATATTTTTCAAATCTCATAAATAACGGAGTTATGAGTAAACAATTATAACAGAAAAAAACCTCTTGTTTTGTAGTCGGTTAATTTGAACTTATTGACGATATTTTCTCCGACGCCATTTTTTCAAAACAGCTGTGGTATGTCATGAGTATGTTATACAACAAAGGTTTGAAAAGCCGCAACGCGACGGTTTAATATATTAGAGTCCAAACATGGTGATCGAAGTCCATGCTTGATGGACATCTCTCCCATGATATAAGTTATACCTACATATACCTAGATAAACACGGGTTCTACTCACTTATTACGGTTCACACTAAAAAAAAACGGTGCGAACCGTAAATTCGAGCGGCAATGAGCGGACCGCGAATCAAACTCACCCTGATGAAGATTCTCTAGAATCGAAACAGTGTCGGTGCCTCCATAACAAAATAATACGATAGTAAAACTCGTGTTTATCAAAATGTATAGTACAAATCACGAATGTTTTGTAAATGAAATAAGTATTACGCCTGTTGAGTCAGGACAATTTAGACTTCTTCTTGTCTCTTATTCGTGCACTATTGAGACTTGACACCTTATCCAAACCCCACCCTTGTATTTCCTTTTATTATTGTATTTAAACTCAATTTTCCGTGCATGGTTCCAGTTTGAATTTAATACACAAACACAGCATCGTAAAATCGAAATCTAGCTGCTACCATTCAGTGCCTACAATGTATACCTGGTCTTTGCCCCTCAGCTATGTTAGTTAACCAACTTTTCTCGTCGTTTTGTTTTAGCAACTTTGATGAGTTATGTTTTCGTGTATTTTTTGCGAAACAGCCCGAAACGAAAGTCTATTAGTGGAGTTCTTAATTGTCTGTCTGTCAGAACATATCGTTTTTAGTGTGCTTTCCGGGTTTGAAAATTAATATGATTTGTGTAAAACTGTATATAAAAGATTAGTTTGATTGTTCAGATGTTTAACGTAAAGAAAAAAATATATAAATACACATTGATAGACAAATTCACACAGCACTATCTAGCCCCAGACTAAGCGGAGCTTAAACCTTACTTTGCTTATATCAAAGTCTGAATAATAAATAATAAATACAAGAATCTTTTTTATGACATTTTGACATTTACTGAATTGACGTGTTTTTACATGTTTTAGCGCAATTTAGACCCTTATAAGGTGTTGAGATGATTCTTCGTTTGTTATTTCATGAAGTAACAAAGCACTTGAACATCAATTATTTTCCCCAATGAAATAAGATCTAAAATGTATAATCACACAAGGAAATTACTGTAGCTTCGCATTTGCTAAGAGATACCTAGAAGTCAGGACAGGTAGGCGCCCATTACAATTCCTTCATTAAAGGTACGCGTAACGGTAAAAATACGCATAACTTTTACTTATTACTTAAATAAAGGTATTTAAGGGATTACTTACTCACATTTTTACAATACGTGCCCATACTTTAGTCTATTGTTTGATTCATGTGAAAAACAATGCGTTAGACATTATGAGTAGAGTTGCGTATCATTGAATTTTGTATCTTATGTGATTGACATAAATGTCAACTCAACTCTCTTCTCTTAGTAAGATCTATACCTGGGTTTTACCCACATATACCGTACGTTCTGAGAAGCTATAGATGTATTGTAAAGTAGTTTTTTTTAAACACATGTACTTACGTCTCTTTGGTTAAGTTGCCGTGTTTTTTTGTGGCATTAAGAACTTTTTGGATGAGTAACTTCACCAGAAAACAACGTGTGGAAACTGGCGTGTCGTAGAACTTACAAAGTTTGAAGACATGTGCTAAATCTTGAAGCGCATTTTAATCCTTTCACCACACTGGTTTTTAATAACTAGTGACACGAGAAGAAGAATACAGCACCACAGAACACTTAATAGTATCTACTACAAAGAAGTAGTTATGTGTTACTGGTGCTTTTCTTTTATCAATTTTATCACTCAAGCCAAACTGTTTTGTTGTATCCATGTCATGTCACCTACCAATAAACGTAGGCCTACGAGGGCCAGTTCAACCAATAACAACCCGGAACTTGAGATAAGACCACTAATGGATTGGTTGACATAAATGTGACGTCACAACACATATTTCAAACGTCGCATGACTTTGCCAACCACAGAAGCATGACCCCTCAAAGCCATGAGCTCATCAAAACATCAGTAGTTTAGCGATTTTTTAAGGGGATGTGAAGGTCTGTTTATACTGGCGGTTGGAAGGTTATCAGATAGTTCAAGGGTTATTTGGTGAATGCGTGGTGAAAATCACGCGTTTTGATAAAAATCGGACGCATTACCATTTTTCGATGGTGTCTGGGTCACGTGGGCACGCTACCTTTAATGACTTGCTAGATTTGGAAATAAATAGGAAGTGGATATATTTTATTTCTTTAAGTAGATCGTTTTTTTTATAAAGCTAACGCTCATTTTTGAAGACCACAGTCTTGTCAGTCTGCTCGCTGATTTTGCGCTTTGTATTCACGACTGTAAACCCAAAACTTGGTAAACAACTCCGGACTTTAGTTACTTAGGTCTTTTTAGGATGTCTAAGGGAGATGGTCAGAGGCACGCCCAAACATTATGTTTGACACAGACCCATATTTTGCACCCGAAATTTTGTTTGTGTTTCATGACTCGCTTCGCTCGACGCCGCACCGTGTTGGTTTAGATTATGATGATTATTGAGATGATTAACATTATCTCTATAGTAGAAAATAATACTTTAAGTGGTCACCCGGTGCAGTTAGTTCTTAGTTTTGGGTAGTTTTGATAAAAATTGTGTCCACTCTCAAAACGCTAGTGGCATAGCTTACTTGTAAAATAAATATTGCTGGACAAAGCACACTACCATCTTACTCTAAACTAAGCATATCTTGTATTATAGTGAACAGATGACTGATAGAATGCTAACATATTTTTAAATACATAGTTATGATAGTTTATAGCACCCAGTCACAGAACAAATACCTATGTTCATTACACAAATGTTTGTCCTGGAATCGAACACCCAACCTAAAACACAGAAGCAGCAGAGCTACTACCAGTTGAGCTGACAGGTCAGGTTGTAAGTTGGGTGTTCGATTCCAGGAAAACATTTTTCTGTTGAACATAGAGTTTGTTCTGTGTTTGCGTGTTATAAAGTATCATAAGTAGGTATGTATTTACATTATGTAAATACGTCAGTCAGTCATCTAGTCATCATAATATAATCTATTCTTAGTTTTGGCCTAATTTGTGTAGTGTTCATTCACCAATATTTATAATTATATTAGTATTTTTGAGTCAAAAGTAAAAAAAAAGTGTTTAACCAATGATTGAGCTTTAGGCAAACTTGACTTCAGTGTCTCTTTCTTATCATTAGTATAGAATATTCAAGTTATATATCAATGGAAATGTATTTACAGATTAATTACAGATAATGCACTGAATAATATACATTAATATAATAATAATAATAATGCCGGACATTTCACACATCATCTGGCCCCAAAGTAAGCAGAGCTTGTGTTATGCGTATGACTGGTATACTACTTATATATATATTTTTTGTAAATACATACTTATTATACATAGAAACATCCAGACCCGAGACAAATATTGCAGATCATAAAAACATTTGTCCCTCGGCGGGAATCGAACCTGCAACCTTTTTTGCGTCTCAGGCAAATGTTCGCATACTGCGCCACATAGGTCGTCGTAATAATAATACATGTGAAACAGTTGAGCTATCTAAGGACCGTTTAAAACGATCTATAGATAGCTCAAATGAATAGATACATCAATTAGTCTGATTATCTAACTTTCGTTAGAATAGTCATGTTTATCACCTGACTATAGCGATTAAGTTGGCCACTAATTAATCGGGCGGGTTGCACCCATTTACACTTGACTCATAAACACAACATGAGTTACACCGGCCCATTTAACTAACCCAAACTATAGTTTAACCTCCGATTAAAAGAGGACGCGGTCACACCGAAAAGGATCATTTATAATTACGTTTTAAAAACTAAAAAGAAACCGACTTCATTGAATGAAATTTGAGCCTATAATACATTTTTAGTGGAAATTAGATGTATTTTGTATATATATAATATGGGTAGGCCAAATAAACGCACCGCTCCAATGAGACAGCGAGGTATGGAAGTACATGAAAACATATATAATATGGGTAAGTCAAATAAACGGACCGCTCCAATGAGACAGCGAGGTATGAAAGTACATGAAAACATCATCGAGATATTAATTTTAATGCATCCGTCGCGAACGGGATACTGTTTTATTAAATATTGTTTTATTAAATATTAAATATTAAATATTGTGTTTATTAAATATTGTTTTATTAAATACTGTACAAAATTTAGGCCGGCTAAAAATATTATGTTTGAGCGTATCTCTGACTACCCTCCTAAAAAATCAAAAGAGACCTGAGATATCTAGAGATCAATAGAGATCAGAGACTGACTACCTACATTCGTGAACATGTTTGTAGGTATTTAAGTGGATTTCTCATAGCAACAGATTTTTATCATTATAAGCTGTGTGCAGAGGTATGCATTATTTCATTTCGTGCCTTCCATTGACAGCCTTAGTAGTCTCCTTTTTATTTTCTAGTGTAAGCGCACGCGCACAAATTAGCTATCTGTACAATGTCTTATCACATTTTACCTGTCAGAGTAGGTTATTGTAAAGATGTTCGTTAGAGTGTGCAACCAGTATAGATATATATAATAATAATAATAATAATAATAATAATAATAATACCGGACATTTCACACAGCATCATCTGACCCCAAAGTAAGCAGTAGCATATAGCTGTGCCCGGTCGCTCATCATTCTTACTGGTTATTGTTTAGATTTAGACCTATTCAGATTATAATATTGGACGTGTTTTTAAAGTGATAACTTCTTACGGGAGGGTAAATTGCTTCGTTACGTAACGCATTACGTAAGCGCGCTACCGCTGCGCGGTTGGCAGGCTCCTCCTATCTCACTTTAACCCACAGCGCTAGATAGATTAGTTTATGTTATCACTTCTGTCGGGCGTTCCGAGTCGCACATGTTTTTTATACTCCCATGTGTTTTTTATACTCCCATATGTTATTTTATCTTTTTTATCGATAACCTAGTGGTTAGACAAACCTTACCATAGCCACTATTAACCATTAACCATTAACTATTAACCACTATTTACCAATGGTTGTTACAAATTTTAAGAAAATAAATAATGATCTATCGATCTTATTCGTATAGCGTACTCTACAATGTCATCGATCCATCGACTCCGTCCTAAATACTTAGTCATACGCTCATGCTCCGGAAATATTATAATTGCGATGAGTTATTGCTCATTCGGTGTCACTGGTACCCAGTAATGGTCGGTCAGTGGGCGCTAACATTGATTGATTGGCCGATACTTACTAAAATTGGGGTAAACTTAATTGTTACATATTGCAGTCAATAAGTGTAGAAAATAATAATAAAACTAAAATAAATTATTCAAAAATTGTAGTCCCGTGATTTGGGTTAGGAGTAAAAATTTGGTCACGTAAAGGGGCGTTCTCACTAGAAGCATGTTCGGTTAGTATTAACATGAGTTTGGTGTTCGTGTCGTAGTTATTATAAAATATGACTTAATTCTCTTTACGACGTGTTTGTTAATGTTTTAGTAAAATTTTATGAAAGAAACGTTTTAGCTTAAGGCAGTAGAATAGAAACCTCTCGTAATATTTTTATTTTGAAGAAGCAAGAAGAATTTATTCTTACAAAGTCTCATATTAATATTTGACTCGTTTTATTAAGGTTAAATTAAAATTTAAATTCCCGTTAAGGTTGATTTTACAGTAAATAAAAATGTGATATCCCAATATATATAAAAATCTTGTGTCACAGTTTTCGTGTTTATACTCCTCCGAAACGGCTTGACCGATTTTGATAAAATTTTACATGTGTATTCAGTAAGTCTGAGAATAGGTTTTTAACTAATTTTTATACCCCTAAGTATTAAGGGTGGCTCACCGAAAAAACACTTTTTTTATGTTCAATAAGGCAAAACAACGTTTGCCGGGTCAGCTAGTTATCTATATAAGTATTCAAGAAGTAATACTAATACATACTAAAAAAGAATGCTGGATATTTCACAAAGCATCATCTAGCCCCAAAGTACCTAAGTAGAACTTGTGATAACCGCATGACTGATATACTTTTTTTTTGTAAATACGTTCAACAGCCAAACCCAGACAAATATTTGTAGATCGTACAAACATTTGTCCAGAGGCGGGGATCAAACCCGCAACCTTTTGCGTCTCAGGCGGGCCTTTGCCCACTACGCTACAGAGGTGTCAATTCAATCACTATTAAATAATTAATTAATAGTAATCACTTTTTGCCCTGGCGGTAAAGTGATTATTCTCAATGAATGGTAAGGATGCTGCCCTCTAATCGTTATCTGGATCAGTTCATCTATCTATATATCGTTTTAAACGACCCTTAGATAGCTCAATTGTTTCAAATGTATCTTTTATAACTATAAATTACTGTAAATATAGTATTTTTTATAAATAAGATATTCAATTTTCTCGAAACATTTTTGTACTAAATATACTACAAACACGACAATAAAAGCATATGCGCCTTATCTCGTATTGTCTTCAAAATTATTTTCACTAGTTTACTGCACTTCAAAGTACCGACAACAAACCGTGTAAGTACTGTATAAGTAAAATTTTATGACTCTACCTGTACCTACAAAACAATACTAACTTAATATTTTTCACTTCGGGCAAACACGCGTTTTGTTGCATTTTGAACCTTATATCCAAGGTTTAAGGATCGATGTGTGATGAGATCCAGGAACTATATCGTGTACCTGTCTTTTGACATAATATTTGGATAGTTTTTTTTATTCCTTGGTATCGCACATGGGATTTTAAAAAGGTTTTATTACCGGAGAATGAGGGTGTCGGAAACTTTTCTTTTTACTATGATAAGTCGCCGATTTTAATAATACACACCTTTTTATGGCTTTAAAACTAATGTTTCTACTTAAAACAATTTAAACTGGATTCTTAAAATGTTATTTTTAAAATATGGATTTTGTGACGTGTACATTATTCTATACTTTTATTGTATTTTAGGCTATGTATAGTTCTTAAGGATTTTGAATCAAACCAAGTCTAAAAGTCTAAAGTCTAGGACTCTTTTGTTTTCATATGAAACATCCTTACTACAGACTACCTCTGAGGTTTAAGTGTAGTATGAATGTTTGTGTAGTTGGCCTAATACTAGTGCGCATTGCTGATTAATTCTAGTCTAATTTGTTCCCGCTATATTATGCTTCATGGAATAACACATATTGGTTTGCCAGCTCTGTTGGTAGTAGCTCTGCCTCTTGTGCTATGGGTTGGGGTTTCGATTCCCTCACAGGGATAACTTTTATGTGATGAACATACGTCTTTGTTCTGTGTCTGGGTGTTATAAACGATCATAAGCATGTATTTAAAATTACGTTTTAAAAACTAAAAATATAACCGACTTCATGTATATACACAAGGTAGCTACTGTAAAACGTTGAGGAGTTCCCTCGACTGTCTTTCGGTTCCATCATCAGATCGACTCTAGACCTTCATTAAATAGTAGTGCTTTAAAATACTTTCATAAAAAAAAATCGATTCTCGTAATTTCCCCTTGATTTCTCTGGGATGCCATCATCAGATCCTAGTTTCCTTATCATGGTACCACCCTTGGGATAACTCCTTCCCAACAAAAAAAGAATGATCAAAATCGGTTCATAAACGACGAAGTTATCCGCGAACACACATAAAATAAAATAAATATATACATATATAAATATACGAATCGAATTGAGTAACCTCCTTTTTTTGAAGTAGGTTAAAAATACATATGTATTTTATCAGACATCTGGTCACCATAATACAAGGTTTTAGTTTGGGGCTAGATGGTGTTGTGTGCATTGTCCACCAATATTTATTTCTTAAAATTATTTTGTAAAAAGTCTGCTAAAATAAACCATATCTTGTTTTAATATAGCGTTATAATATCGATCACATTAATGAGTAGGTTACGTTGTTTCGGGGGTTGATTCATTAGAGGTGATACATTGTCGTTGCATATCGGTTTTATGAATAAAGATTTACGACAACAGATACGACATTTTTTATCTATAGGTCGTAACTTACCTACAAACTTTGTGAATGCATAGTTACCTACATACCTACTCTCGTTGAATGAGAATTATCAAACAAATTAAAGGATTACAATTATGTATGTTTCTGTAATTAATATTTTTATAAGTATTCTTCTCTGTTAAAATATCACTTATTCAAATAACAATGTTTTGTGAAAATTTTCATCCATATAATTCATAATATTATCTAATATGCAGTGGATCAAGGCCAAGCTGATACGTAGAAGGTTGCGGGTTCGATTCCTGCCGCGGGACAAATGTATGACAAATGTTTGTATGACCTGCAAGTATTTGTCTCGGGTTTAGGTGTTTTTAAGTATAATATGTATGTTTTTACAAAAAAAAGTACATAAGTAGTATATCAGTCATGTGGTACCCATAACACAAGCACAAACTAAGCGATAGGTACTACGGTCTTAGTTACACAACACACACATATACAAACATATACACACATATAAAGCACCTAAACCTCTTACACATACTAGTCAGTAATTTTATACTGTCAAAAACAATATTCTTTATAATAATTTCATATCCTATCTGTGCAACTTTCTCAGTAACCCTATACAGGGTGTAGAGCATTTGCTTGCCGGTAATACATCGGTAGCACGCGACCCGACACACGTGCTCGGGCCACGACAAATGCAAATGAATAAGCTTTCATATTTAGCTTATACAGGGTGGTAACACTTGATTAAGATGTAAAAGTTTGATTATGATGTTGACTATTTTACGATGCTTGTTTCGGCTAAGCGGCACAAGGTCTGTAAAAATAAAATCCCGTAAATTTTCGACACTTATTTTGGTCAATTAGTATAAAGTTTTAAATATAAGTGCTCAAAAATTTACAAAATGACTATTAAACTATAATAAAAACAAATGTTTTATTCAAATTAACTTTTCAGTAATAGGGATGTTACATTTTGATAAACACGGGCTTTTCTCACGTATTATTTTGTCGATGGAGGCACCGACACTGTTTCGATTCATCTAGAGAATCTTCATCAGGGTGAGTTTGATCCGCGGTCCGCTCGTTGCCGCTCGAGTTCACGGTTCGTACTGTATAATAGGTATGTTGTTTCACATCTGGACAATAGTTTCGTTTCATATCATCTACTAATAGCTTCTGCCCACGGCTTTGACCGCGTGGTACGTAGATATAAAGTTGCATATATATTATGCCAGGTCTAAATTTTTATTTACAAAACTAATTACAGAAATGTACAGAATAATATACAATAATATAAAATACATGTGAACAATTTAGCTATCTAAGGACCATTAAAACGATCTATAGATATGTCTTGGGCAGCGTGCCCAAGACACTGGCTGCGTTGCCACGTTGAATGGCAATGCTAATACGCTGAGCCAGATAGGAGCCAGCTCTTGAGTCCTAGGTCTAAATCTATAGTTATATAATGTTTAATTTAAATTAGTTAAGTCATTATTGCTGATTGAGTAGCAATAAAAAAGTTTGTGTGAATGTTACAAGCGTTTTTATTTTTATTATTTGTAAAAGGTAGGATAGAATAGCTCGCTAGCTCTTCTTAGCCTGATAGATATTTCAGTGCGGACCCATTGGTAAATCTGAACACCCTGTACGTAGAGTGTAAATGCCAGCGCAAATTCGGGCAGGCTCGGTGCCAGGCTGCGATAGACCCACCCTGTATAATTGCCTTCTGTCTCACGTATGTCGTGTATGATGGTTCATGTTTCGGGCTTTAATTTTGTGGAAATTAACTTGAAATCTACTTCATGTCTGAATTTTTTGAAAGGGTTTGTTTTTGTTTTGTGGAATATGCCAAAAGAATGTTTGGACCGAACATTCTCGGAGATCTAGGAGGGTCTACAGAATATGTTTGTTTGTGTTTTGTTTTTGTAATACTTAAAAAAGTTTCACTTTCAAAACTTGTCAAATCGGTGCCTCCATCGACAAAATAATACGTGAGTAAAGCCCGTGTTTGTCAAAACTTAAAAAAGTTGTTGTAATGCAATAACCCCTTCAATACCTACTGAACTGACTGATGGTCTGTTAAGTATTAGTTAAAAACAAAAATTTTGAAACCTGGTGTACCTGGAGTCGAAAAAACAACCGAGTTGATGTTGCAAACACGCAATTTACGTGTTTGAGTTCGAAAATATCGACACAGAATGGAAACTTGATTCGTCCTTCAAAACCGATTTTCCACTCGATTATTTCGCATCAACGCGACAGGTCGCCACGGGTATAATGTCGCGTCGGGTCGTGTCGCTGTGTCGCATGGCCCGACCGTGGGACAGCAACTGCGTAAACTCAACGCAACTGTAGCAAATCGATTACCAACAATCGATTTTTCAAAATAACGGTAGCCATAAGCGATTTACATCTCGATAGTTAGGCAGCAATTTGTGAGCGTGATCGATGAAATTTCCTTTGCGGGTAAACGTTTGTTCATTGAAGCTTCAACTGTAGTTTCATAAGGCACGACGCAACGACACGATTGTACAAGCTACACGTCCAGTTCGTATTGACCTGTCGGTAGTGCGATTTTTTGCACGGTACGATTACAGTGAGAGGTCCGGTTGAAATGGCGTGTTGACACATTGTCACCGGTCGCACGATTTCACTGTCCGTCGAGACGTGACAAGTTACGCGTGGTCGCCGTTTTTATTTCTGCCAATGACGGGTGTCGAGGCGTGGTGGCTATAGCGGATCGGCAGAGATAACTCGTCATCTGTATCAATTCCTATTTCGAGGTGTGAAGGTTCATTTTGTGTTAATTAGGGACTGTATTAAGTTTGTTTGTAACCGGTCAGAGTGGGAGTGATATGTTTTTTTCATCAGCCTCACACGCCCACTGTCCGAGACGAAATCGTCACTTGATTTGATTTCGTCAAGATTAAGAAATTGATTTTTATTTGGTTGGTTTATTGTGATGACATGGTACATGCGACATAATGCTCAGGCTTTTTTTGGGTTTCGCAACATTCAATTGTTTCGTCATGGAAGTTTATACAAACCCACTGACGTTCTTTGTAAGTAGTCATTGTAATTTTTAAGGTTTGGATTAAATACTTACCGTATTGATATTTCTGAGTGAGAAAGAATTAAATGCACCATATTGTTATGCTTTATTATACAAATATGTGCCCTAAGCAGTAGATTTTTTTTATGTACCTTTACTACAAACCATTTCGTTATACCATTGTTTTCGTGTACCTACTGTAAAATCTCTAACCCATTAACTAGAGTCAGATTGAGTTCATTACACGGCTAGGTATCTACAGTGCAGTGTAAGTAATCCTTCGAGATATCTCAGAGATTCGCCTTTGTATCGTCCGCCATTATGATTATGACGTGACTGGCAGATATGTCAGTTCGTCGCACGCGCCAGTTCAACGAACACTTTTGGAATGGAGTGAAAGAAATAGTTTTTATGATAGCTTGGTTTGTTTACTTTAGAAGTTTTTGAGGACTTCTGAGTTTTTAATACCGTTGATATTGGTTTCTATTTGCACTGCAGTTTACTGATATTGGTTTCTATTTGCACTGCAGTTTACTGATATTTTGAAATATCTATAGCTAAGTATTTTATAGTACATAATAATATTCTTTTGCTCAATAAAGACACTTTAAGTATCAAAGATGGTAGTAGGTACGATGGAAAGTATTTTTTTTATATTCATTTATACTGTTTGAGTTCTTTAATATTGCAAAAAGAAAAAAAAAATCGGGTTGCACTCCGGAAGTGCCGACAGAAGTGAAAACTTATTTTGGCGGTTAGAGTTTAGTAATAAATTACTTCAAAATCAGTAATTATGGCGACTGCCAATCAAATACTGAACGAACACAGATGATGCAATATTTTTTGTTCAAAATGTAGATAATATATCAAAGAACCTAACTCAGTAAACTTCTCCATACAAAAGTAGACTGTAAACATGTGAATTAAGGTTTATAATCAAATGGGACGAGTGCGGCAGCCGGCTGCGTCTCGCCCCAGACAGAAACGGTGTCGCGAATCCAGAAGTTTTACCTTATCTAAAAATATGCATACCGCGCTAAAAGAAGTTTTCACTTCAAAAAACAATTTAAGCTGACCTATGGGAACTTATACGAATCATAGACGATTATATATTACCTACTAAATTTCCCAAGAGCACTGCCTACGTAATAGCCAAATCGTACATCTCGATTATAGCGATTATCGATAACATTCACACGTAGCACACGCTCTAGTCCGCCTTGTCAATAGAGATGGGCTGGCGGATGCTTTGTGCCTTATCGAATAATCGATAAATCGACATTGAGTTTCGACGGCGGTCCTGTCACTCAAAACTTTTCGGAGTTTTTATGTCTGATATATCGATGTTGCTGGTAAAGTTTGAAAACTGGTAATTGGAAAAATACTTGGTTAGGAAGTTACCTACTTAATTAATAACATATTCTGGTCAGATTATTTGAAACTGACGATCTTATATGAGTGTTTGGATTATTCAACATAGAATCCAACTAGAACACTAATCTAATACGTAACTAGGTATACAATTCTAACTAGATATAAAAATAATCGCTTTCGGCGTTATCATAACAGTTACTAATGTTCATAACTGAAAAAGTTGCGCTTCATAAAAATAATAAATATCGTAGCGCGTAGGTTACCTACCTACTTATATTGTAATAAGAAAAAAAACATTTGTAGCTTTCTAATGAAAGAAACAGTAGTTTAACCGTAACAGATGATAATATATCGATAGTATTGGTATTAAGTTGTGTAAGATGACAGATATCACGGCGTCCATTTCGAGCAGTCCAGATGTAGGATAACAGTGATACAATGACGGTGTTATCGACATGTATTATGAAGGAATTTTAACACTTTGCCCATCTCTTCTGTAAAAGATAGACAGATATTTTATACCTTTAATTATGCCAATATTTATTAGATAATTAATGTTGTGAATCATACTCTATGTAATTTAATATACAATATAAATATGCTACATGGTCACTGTATGTATTTATTCTTGAATTTTCAGAACAGTGAATACATTATAATTTAGGATGTTTGATAAATATCTATTATTACATACATAGTAAGTAGGTGTAATTAGTAATAACATAAATATCGAATGACTATTTTGTACAATGTCTATCGATTATGAAAAAGAGAAAAGCACTGCACTATCACATTTAAGCAAAATAAAGTCCACGGGTAGGGCAACAATTATTCGACATTCAAATACCGGAATCGCAAACACTTAATTTAATAGGGCCACTCACTGGCCACTCGGTTCGTCGACCCCTGTATTAAAAAGTTACGGACAATGGAAAAAAGTAGGTAAAAATTTGAAAACAGAATGTCAATAGCCGGCGGCCGGCGGACCTGCCCCACGCGCCCTTGACTTGCGAAGATAAAAAGGGGGAAATAGGGGGAGATGACCGCTTCCCCCCGCTGCCCTGTGCCCACGCTCGCGGTTTATAGCCTCTTTTATCGAGCCCCTAAACTTTTGAGTGCAACTGGTAGTGTCTGAAACTTTTTTGTAAAGTTACGCATTGCGCGGAAAAAGTTATGGTTTCTTTTTTTTTGAAGCAGAGTTTACGGTCTGTAGTTCCCGAAATGTTTTTAATTTTTTTGTGGTTCAGTAACTTTTTGAAACTGAGTGTTCAGCTACCAATTAAAATATCATAGGATTTTAGCTTAAAACAATGTATGTGGTGTTGAACGACTTTTAAAGAAACAAAAGTCAAAAGATTTTCTTAATATATTTTTTCATTCTTCTAATATTTTCTTAAAAATTTCGTCGCGCAAAAATATTCTTAATAGTTTCAAACCAAAAAGCAATATTATCATAGTTATGCAAATATCAACATTGTAAAATATATTAACTACGACGGCTATCAGCTGATCGTAAAGTGTCCCCTCGCTGAGGCGACCTTGAGCCCAGCGACCCCACTATTGAAATTAAAAGAGGTTACTGGCACTTTGCACTTTTAAAAATGAAATTGGCAGTGAGATTTCTTTCTACGATTTCGTTTAAAAAAGGATTTATTTAGACTTTATTCTTCAATTCTATTTCGGAAAAGGAAACTGTTTTTCTTCTTAATTTAAAAATACGTTAGTTTGTAGAATCTTTACACACATAGAATATAAATAATGATACCGTTAATATTTGCTCAGCAACAGAAAAACTAGATTTAAAATAGACTTTTAAGCCTAAAGTTATTTCACGTTTAAGTCTGTTGACCTATTCAGATTTACTCTATTGAGCAGTCAATATTCCCGTAGCGTTAATGGAAATTTCATTCAATATTTTTTCAAAAAAAAAAGATTCCCATCAAAAATGCCGGTAGTAAATCTCAAGATGACTCAAATTATTAAAAAATAAACGAGTAGTGTTACTTTTATTTTGTATTCTTAAAAGTATCAATAAAAGCTTATTATGAATCGATTTTTGTCTTGGAACGGTAAAGAAGTTTCAATTCACAGACTCTCTCACAGTTGACTAACAAGCTCTGGCTATAAAAATGGCGGTAAATTATTTAACTTTAAACGCAAAAAATAAAGAAAAATCACGAGGCTTCAAATCTACAGCTTTATAAACCAAGAGATTGCGATATTTTATTGCAACATGAGGCGCTTCAATCAAAATGTAAAAAAACAGTCTTTGAGGGTAGACAACGCATCAACAATACTTCTAGTCTCGTGGCAACGAGAAAGGCTAACCATCAGCCGATTTGCCTCATATAAAAAAAATTGCTACTTATTCTTCAATTATTCTACCTATTTTTACAAACATGCTATACTTATTTCGATATTTCTACTTACAGAAATATCGAAATATCGCTTGTTTCATAGCCACCATTTCATACAATCGGAGGCCAATGTCCACGGCGTTCCATTGATTCGAGACTTTCTTCAAGAAATCACGTCTAACTCCGGAAGACGATTCGTCTCGGACGCAGACCAGAACGCGTCGCTAGCCCTCACTATTCCACAACCGACACTCTAAACCCAACCTTACTCTAAATACAACACAATACAAAATTCCGTGATGTATCTCCATCAGTCAGCGGTTATAGCAGCCATTCTGAAATTGTAGTTATACCGTCGTTTTAAGGTGTAGTGTTCTATGAGAGGTTGTGGAGTAGTGCGACTTAGCGTTACCAATTCATGTTCGTTCCTTCACGCGCGGCTGCAGTGGGGGTGTCCAGGAATGGCCGAGTCATTCAGCAGATGCGTTCCGGCCCGATAGATGTGTTGACTAGTGCATGACAGATTACTTGTCACATACTTGATCAGTATCTAGTTCTCTAGTAACAAAAAACCAGTTGAAGTTGAATCTAGCGCTTTTCTCAAGTTTATGACATTACTTGTAATATTATTTATCGTAGGTATAAGTTTCATTGATTATTTTTAGGTTTAGAAGTAAGATTTACAATTATTTTTTGATATGTAACATAATTCCTGTCCTTTTCTTCTTCTTTCCTGCAGTCTATGGGAGTGATTTCGTGTAAAAGGACGGAAGTGTGTAACAGGAAGTCGGGGAAACGCGCACTATTTCATAAGACCAATGTGCGCGCGTGGTAGTAGAGATTGGTAGAGTGTTCCTATTTTTAACACATTAGAATCTAGTGTGTTAATAAATTGAATTGAATTAAATTAAGCGAAGCAGCTAGATGATGGGGCATGAGATGACACAGCAATCAGCCTTAATGAAAACAAAAGACGAGAGGTGTAGTTGATTTTGTTCCTACCGGGTGTAGCAACGAATATAAAATCATAATAATGATTGACATCAATACTCTGGTAATATTAAAAGTTAATTAAAATTAAAGATTTAGCCTAAAAATACACACGACGCAAGTTTTGGGTTTGGTATTGACAGTCGGCGTTGTCAACTGTTCAGCTACTTTGGTAACTAACATGTTTGCAAAATTATTGATTAGGCCATCGTCATAGTTTTGTTTTTAAATTTGGTAAATAAATAAAATTTCGGCCTAGCCTTCATTCTCCAAATGTCTGTAGCTTACGATATAAAACAAACACACATGCTTATTGTAATACCCAGGTTTGGTAGACATACCGGCTCTCTAGTTGTTTAGATAAATATAAATAAATATTGCTGGCCAATTCGCACAACACAATCTAGCCCCAAACTAAGCATAGCTTATATTATGGCGACCAGATGACTGATATAATACTTATATATTTTAAATATATACTTTGGATACTTTATTACATCCAGATACAGAATAAACCTATGTTTTATAATAATTGTCCTGCGAAGCAATCGAAGCAGAAGCGCAGAAGGCAGAGTTACTAAGTGAACTGGCAGGCTAGGTTTGAGAATATCTAATATGGGGGAATATGGGGGGTCAGTCTCAGAGACAAGTCCAAACTTCGTCTTCTTCTTATCGTGTCACTAGTTATTTCTAACCAGTGTTGTGAAACGATTAAAGTGCAACTCAGAGGCTCCTTTCGTGCACTTAGGTAAGCCTTAATTTTAGCTCTTAACCTTGTCGACAGGACCCGCAGGAAAAACAAATCAGTACATGCGGTGTCGGTTCGATTGCAGGTGCATAATGGCTGGCTCCGAGCCGGGCTTGTTTTATGTTTTCCTTCTCAATTGCTAGCTCTTAACGTCTTTTTTTTTTTTTTTTTTTTTTTTTTTTTTTTTTATTATATTTTTTCACCGATTACTCTACTCTAAAACGGCTGAACCGATTTGGAAAATAAATTTTATCAAAATAGGTCGAGCTGGAAATTCAACGAAAATCTAAAAATTGTATACATAGATGATGTTTTCATGCACATGATATAGGCTCAAATTTCATTCAATGAAGTAGGTTTCTTTTTAGTTTTTAAAATGTAATTATTGGTAAGTTGTTGGAATAACGATAGATAAGATAAGATTTGAAGAGAAACCAGGACGAGTTCAGTGCCAGTTCTTCTTGCTAAACCAAAGCTAGCTGAAACGTCTTACATACTAGGTGAATTTAAGTGCCAATTTCTCCTAATCCAAGTCGGATTAGGAGAAATTGGCACCTAAATTCACCTAGTATGTAAGACGTTTCAAAGTGATCCTTGTGATTGTATTGAATGAATATATTTTTGGCTTTGGGTTTAGCTTTGGCTAAGCTAAGACGTGTTAAGAGTGAACTAGTCGATTACCTTTCCACAAACGTCGAAGGAAGGTCGAAGGAGGAGTATCACTCCACCGCCTGATGGTGGACAACCATTACTTAAAGCGATTTTAGTTCGTCTCGTCATAATCTATGCTTGTATCGCCACAGAATATATGTCTTGTCAGAATCAATGCTTGTATCGTAAAAATATATGGGTATGAAAGATACAAGCCTCATAAAAACTAAAATTTGCATATTTTAGCGCTAATTGGCCGTATTAAACAATTATAATATTAAATAACATGCAGCTAAATGCATGTTATTTCACCTAACATAGAATGAAAAATTGATAGACGTGAACGAAAGATAGTGATGAGCACATTATTATCAATACTTACGGGTATTTATCGCGTTTATTTACCTATTTTTTCTTTTTTTATCCCTACGTTTCGACAGGTTTACACTCTGTCGTGGTCACGGGATGACATAAAAAATTACGATAATGACGGGAAAAAATAGGTAAATAAACGCGATAAATACCCTTAAGTATTTATAATAATGTGTTCTGATCGCGTAAGTTTAAAAAACTTTATAGTGATGAGCAGTAAGAAGATAGCGTGATTGTTATTTCTAATCATTGGTTTTCTACATAAAACAACCGCGTAATAAAAATCATGAACTGACTTATTGCTCAAGGGTTCTAATGAAAAAACAGATAGTATCTGTTCAAAATAAAGTTACTTCAGCTTTTGTATAATATATAAACTATTCTTGTATCAGAATCATTTTGGAGTTTGCGTACTCCGTATGTTTTATAACATATACTTTATAACGGCTAGACATTGAACAAACAAATCACCACACAAATGTTTGCCCTGGGACGGAAACGAATCCTCAACCTACAGCGCAGAAGGCAGAGCTACTACCAATGTATTTATATATCATATATTCATACAATACATCAGTACATCAACCAAAGCATTATGAATAAATTTACAGAACTCAAAATTCGTCAAAATTTACAGAATTTCATTAATTGTATAAATAATGTCAAAATGTATTTAAAAGTAATAATTATTTATATTTTAAGTATAACGACGTAAGATTATAAGGTAATGTCAATCTATGCTAGTTTAGAAACTTATCCTAGACTTCTTACAAATTGTTGCTGGGCTTGATGAATGATTGAGAAAATCAATTTAATAACAGAACAAAGTTTACATTTATATTTACTTTAAAAACGTAAACGTAATTTATTCTAATTTGGACTTTGGTAAAAACAAAATATGACCATGTATTGTATAAATCTGATGCCATCTTCGTCATTGACGACCTCTGTGACGCAGTGGGCCAAGGCCCCGCTGAGACGCAAAAGGTTGCGGGTTCGATTCCCGCCGCGTGACAAATGTTTGTATGATCTGCATGTATTTGTCTCGGGTCTGGGTGTTTCTATGTATAATATGTATGTAATTACATAAAAAATATATGAGTTGTATATCAGTCCTGTGGTACCCATAACACAAACTCTGCTTACTTTGGGGCCAGATGATGTTGTGTAAAATGTCTGGCATTATTATTATTATTGACATTAGAAAAGCAGACTTAATAAAATGGCACGCCCAGCTAATTATATAATTATAAAATACATGGTAAGTAATAAGAAACTAACAAAAATTTTATTCATAAAGGATTGAAACTTTCCTTTGATAGGCCGGGCACTCGGAACTGAAACTAAATTATGCTTTCAAATTAAACTAACGGGAAATTAAAGTTCGTTGAGTAACTTTATACGTTAAAGTACTGAGATAGGTTTTTTTTAATTTTCGTAATAACCATTTTAAAATGCTGTCGATATTTTTATTCGTGCTCGATAGTTGTAAAAAAATTGAGATTGCATTTATATTGAATTTCCAATACTATTATTACTTTTGTCTGGGTCTGGGTGTTTCTATGTATGTATTTATAAAAAAAAAGTAAGTAAGTAGTAAATTAGTCTTGTGGTACCCATAACTTAAGCGCTGCTTGGGCCACTTTGGGGCCTGATGATGCTGTGTGTAATGTCTGGGATTATTTTATTTTGTCGGTCAGTGTCCAACTATGGTTGAGCTTAGATGAACCTATTACTGCGGTCTCCCATCCAGGTGTTGGAAAAAAAAACGTATTTACGTAAGACGATGTCCATAGAAAATTTACTATTGTATGGAAATAATAAGTATTTTTTACCGCTATTTAGCGACTATCTGCTCATTAATTGAAGTAATGATAATGATATTAATGATTTTTTTTTGTACATTCAATATATTGCCTCCTAAGTTCTTGTTTAAAATTGTTTTTAACCGACTTTATCAAAAAAGAGCAGGTTCTCAATTCGTCGGAATCTTTTTTTTTTTTTATGTATGTTCACCGATTACTCGAAAACGGCTGAACCGATTTGGAAAATTCACAGCTGAAAAATTTGGTTTATTTTTCAGCTGTGAATTTTCCAAATCGGTTCAGCCGTTTTTGAGTAATCGGTGAACATACATAAAAAAAAAAAAGATTTCGACGAATTGAGAACCTGCTCTTCTAAAAATTGTATACATCGATGATGTTTTCATGTACTTTCATACCTCGCTGTCTCATTAGAGCGTTGCTTTTATTTGGCCTACCCATATTATATATATACAAAATACATCTACTTTCCACTAAAAATGTATTATAGGCTCAAATTTCATTCAATGAAGTCGGTTTTTTAGTTTTTAAAACGTAATTATTAAAGTACATGTTAGTTTTATATTTTATATACGAAATAAAGTCTAAAATAGTTAATAATCACCATTTTCTCCTAGAGTTGACGTCGTTTTAATTTGCAGATTATACTTATTTAGAACTTATGCATATATCTTTATTTAAAAATCCTTATTTAAAGAAAGAAAAGTTTATTTCGTGTCTAATTTTGATATCATATAAGTACTTTTGAACTAATAAGTAAAATGACAACCAAATTGGTCGTCACTCAGCATTGTGTTATAATAGCGTTTAGCACGGTGGTCTTCCGGGTCGCCGCAGTATGCGCATTTGAATGTTTTCTGATAAAAAAATCACGATGTGAATGTCCTGAATTCACGTCAAGATCATTTGATCACGGAGTGATAAATTGAGTATTATATCTAATCTACTCTACAAGATGTTGAAAAGTTACAACATGTAGAATCTTCGTAGCACGCACATACGCGTTGAAATCTTCTACATGTGTGTAGCAGCCTCTACGCGTATGTAGCGCATCTACGCATTGCTACGCCTTTGCTACGCTACACTATGCAAATCACTTGATACGAATAATGTGTTTCGGAAAATCTTATTTTATAAAAGAATATCTTCTATCCACGGTTTAATCCGACCTATAACACTCAGGGATAATCAAGCTTTCTCTCAGTGAAATAATTTTTCAAATCAGTTAAGTAGTTTCAAAGATTACTCCCAACAACCAAACACTTAACCGGTATAATACTAGTATAGATAACTTAGCTGCAGTTATTATACCTTACAATCTTCTACTCCAATAATTCGTTTAGATCTCCAGCGAATCTCTCGCACAATTACGCCCGATACTCAATTAAAAACGCAAAACATTCAGTTGGTAAAAACGCTGCAACTATACAAAAACCTTTTACGCTCCCCTATCCCCCGGCGGGTTCATTACACATCAACAGCGTACACCAATCAAGCTTTCATTAGTCGAGGACGAAACAATCAATATCCATATCCCATGCGAAATCTTCATAACGTAGACGGAGCAAAAAGAAATAAAAATCTGATAGATGATCTCTAGACGCTCTCGCATTCGCAACGAAATTAAAAAGAACACGCCATATCACTTAGCGCACACAGAAGCGCGGTTTTTATTAAAAATTCTACATATCTCGCGCGTCTTCGCTTTATCTTAACCCCCCCCCCCCGACAGAGACAGACAATAAAAAAATACGGAGAAAGAAAGGGACGGACACGAATACGAAAATTATAATTGCCAACTGTACGTAAATTAACACCGTGGATTATCGTACCCTTTCTCGTGGGTGTCGTTTGCGATACGTCCGAGGGAGACGGAAAGTGTTTGTGTGTGCGGCGCGGATTGAATGATTTACATACATGGTCCGCTCACAAACACAATAATAGACAGAGCGGAAAATCGAAAGAAACGAGACGCGATCGGTTTTCCGTTTCGATTCTACTTTGTATAGTTGCAGTAACAGTTGGACTGCACAGAGCCAGCCCTGCATAATGTATGCGGGAGCGAAAACAATCCGCTCTACGGATTATTGGATGGAAATATGAATATCTGAATTCAGAATGCACGTTTCATCTAAAAATAGATCTGAGACTGCTTTATTTAAACCCCACTGTCAATATTGTAAAAAAAACAGCTTTACAAATGTTTCCTTTTTCAATATTTAATATGTAACATTGATATACTTTTTATATTCTGTCAGTTCATCATTAATTTTTGTAACATTTTAAATCATATTAAATATAGAAATATTTCAAAATACAAGCTCAAAATCAAGTAAAATTATCCTACCCAGCCCAACTCCCAAGTACAATCAAACACAAACTAGGTTACGCAAAGATGTAAATTCTTATCGTAATATAGATAGATCGGTACAGTCGCACGCACAAAACAATGGCGCTGCGACGGTTGACCTCGCGCCTCCATGTCTTGCCTCCCGCCGGTAGGACCGCGTGCAATTAATATGCCGAGGCGGCCGCGTATACTGCGACCGTGAGCTCTTGGTACTCCGAAGGACCTTTTTATTTACTGGTGACCTCTAATATAGGCTTCGCAAACCTATTTCAGGTACCTGCCTCTCGCAAAACAGGTCTATGATTTGTAATACGTAGCAAATATGTAGCACTAATTACTCATAAAGAATCTTTGTAACAGAAAAAATATATATATATAGAATTTTTTTAATTTAGAATTCTACGTCCTTCTGCATATCGTGTCTTCCTGTTTATTCAAACCTGTGTGGTGAATGGTTTAAAATGCGCCTAAGGACTTCCTGTCTTCTTGCACTTGGCAAATGTTTTCAAACTATTTTAGGTTTTAAGATATTAAGGAGTTAGGAAGTGAATTAAAATACATAGAGGGAATTAAAAGTAATGTATATTTAGTTCAAAACTTAAGTATAAGTATAATTTATACGTTTTGTATCTTTGTATTCGCAGTCTAGGAATAAAATAACTAACTATGTACAGATATACGACCTATATGATTATATATATATATACGACAGCGTGAATGTTTTCAAGCTTTTGTGTAAACCACATATTAATCAAAACCACAAAGATTAAGAATCAGTCTTCATTTCATGTAACAAAGAAACATCTACATGAACTTTTACATTTATATTAGCAGTAGTATTATTTCTGAAATTTTTAAATGTCTAGCACAAATTAATTCAATTTTCGTCCAAACCTGATACCAATTAGTTAACAATAAAGTATCCAGTTAAACAAGATAGCAATACGAGTGCCTACTCTCTATTTAATGATGTTTGAAAATTTCCATACAAAATAATTAATTAAAATATCTAATTACAACGATCAAACTACACCGGTTGACACATAACCCGTCCAAGTTTTCTTTTGCGAAAGAAGAGAGAGAATTTTTGATCAATAATTGTCACTGGGCGGCCCCCTTCCCCCGCCGCGAGGGGGGCGAGGTGGGAGAAAGGGGGAGGGGGTAATTACGAGTGCGTTTTGTTACCGAGATGATAGGCGCGAAAAATGGCTTGCGCGTGCCTTTACGTGTCGCCTCTAGTTTTGAATATTCAGACTCAGCCTCGTCCTGATGAAATATTGAATAGACTCCGTAATTTATTCTCCGAGGAGAGATTTCGAACGGTCCACGCTCCGAACGGATATTGAAATTAGGCGATGCTTTGCTTAAGAAAAGCGTTTGTTTGACAGCTGCCCTATATCTCCTTTGTACACTTTCATTTTGATTCAAATTCGGGGCGCTTTTTCACACCTACGCCCGATGGATTTATTAGTTTCGGGGTTTTGGGGCAAAATTCTATTCTATATCACAAAAAAGCTTTTGACTTCAGTATTTCAGTGACCTAGCTGCCTTTTGAAAGTTTTGAAAAACAATTACAATGAAAGTCTTACTCAAACGTTCACTTTGTACCACTACGAATAAACAAATAACGTTATTGTGTTGCTGATTGTTCATACTCATTTAGAAAGCCCAGACAAATACAATTCAATAAAACAGCAGGAAAACTTAAGAAAACACTCAAGCAAAGGTAATTTTGAACTCGTCACATTCGACATCACGACTTTAACATACTCTCAAACGTTTACAAAGAGGTTTAATTAACAATTCTAGAATGAAACTAGGAGAATAAGAATGTTGAGTGCGTACAAACAAGCTATTGCACTTAGTGAGTGAGCAAATATGCTAATTCATACCGCGGGAGAGTGTGCCGTATGCAGAGATGGAACAGAAATGTTTAGAGTAAACTTGTGATAGTGTTTCTTTTTTATACAATTGAGAGATCAAATTTAATGAAGTATACAGCCTACCTGATGGTAAGTGGTTACTGTAACCAATGAAACTTGTAATATCAGGAGGTTTCACACGTTGACGGTCCTAGACATAAGTTCTTTAGTATTTTCGCCCTGTAGTTTCACTTACTCCAGGGCCCTTCAAACCTATACACAGTAATGCTTGCACACGACTGCTTGGAGGCAGAATATCTGTCACTGTGCTGGTACCCACCAAGACGGACTCGTACTGTAGAGTACACCAGGTATACATGCTTTGTCCACCTGCTTATATATATTTATTGACGACCTCTGTGGCGCAGTGGGCGAAGGCACGCTGGAGACGCAGAAGGGACAAATATTTTGTCTCAGGTCTGGGTGTTTCTATGTATAATATGTATGTATTTCCAATAAAAAAAGTATATTAGTCGTATCATGTGGTACCCATAACACAAGCTCTGCTTACTTTGGGTCCAGATGATGCTGTGTGAAATGTCCGGCATTATTATTATTATGGTTTTTTTTACAACATCATTTTGAGTAAGTATTTGACTGTATTGGAAGATGACGTTGCAGGTTAAGACCACTTTTGAGTAACTTTTTTAAAGACGTGAACGAAATGACCCTCTGGATCCTTTAATTCTTTCACCATACTTGTTTGAGATTACTAGTAACGATGAGAAGAAGAAGTAACTTTTGTGTAAATGAATAGTGAAAACTATATTTGCTAGGCAATATATATAAATACACATATGTTTACTCTTTAGTACACAACACAAAATATACCAGAAATAAGGCACTTGGTTATCACAATAATAGTATTTCTTGTAAAGTTAAAAAAAGGTACCTGCTTGTTATTAGAGCCGCCGTTATTGCTACCTATCTATGTATATATGTTATATATTTATATGAAATGAATCCCTATTTTCCTTGGTCACGGCATCACGCGTGAACGGCTACACCTATTTTGCTAATTCTTTTTTTTTCTGTATTTGTTATTGTCAGGAAAAGGTTCTTATGGAAGAAAAAAATAAGAAAGTTGCGTGGAAAATTTGAAAAATTTAAGTAAACTTAACGACGATATTAAATTTTCTAATTTAATATTAGCGCTTTTGACAACATAAAAGCAATCACGTCAAATATTAATTGTTCAATTTAATATGGAGTTTTAGTAAGTATTAATAGACATATAATATAATATATTTTATGTATATATTTTTCTTTTTTAAACGCGCGGACGAAGTCACGAACGGGACAGATAGTATAGAAATAAAAACATATGTATATATGTATTTATTTACTCTTTGTACTACAGATTTATACAGGATATAATACCATGTAGTCATCGGATTGAATACAAGAAAAAAGTACATTTTGATAAACACGGGCTTTACTCACGTATTATTTTGTCGATGGAGGCACCGACATTGCTTCGATTCATCTAGAGATTCCTCATCACGAAAGTTTTAAAAGTGAAAAAGTCTAGACGTAGTTTTCTAAAAAAACCGGTGTAAGTTTTTATAAAGGTGAGAGCAACTTGGGGTAAAATAACTTCATAACCCAAATTTGCTATGAAATACCAATAATACTAGTATTATAATAGGAGTAGAGTTATGAATCATTGGGATTTGTATCTTATGTCTTTGCCATAAATGTCACCCCAACACTCAGACCAGACTACCAAACCCACTGTATTGTTGGTTAACCAGCAGAAGCGGGTTCGATGTTTTCACGGGACAAATGTTTGTATGATCTGCAAGTATTTGTCTCGGGTCTGGGTGTTTCTATGTATAATATGTATGTATTTACAAAAAAAAAACGTATTTAAGTAATATATCAATCATGTGGTACCATCATCATCAATCATGTACCCATAACACAAGCTCAGCTGCTGCCCGCGGCTTTGCAGGCGTGGTACCCACAAAAAAAGTAGCCAAGTAGCCAGCAGCCTTTACCAAGATCTCATCTATCTCTATACTAAAATTCATCAAAATCGGTGCAGCGATTTATGCGAGAAAACGTGACAGACAGACAGAGTTACTTTCGCATTTATAATATTAGTAGGGGTTATATTGTTATTCTTCATTCAATTTAGCTCAATCGTCTCCACGCTTTCCCCTATTCCCAGGACAACGTAAGAAGAGGGTGGTTAATGAATAAAAAAATCCCGTTTTTTTCTCTACAGCTCAGTGATTAGTTACCCTTATAATGAGCGGCGGTGTGTGTGGGTGGGGGGTGCTTAAGTTTTTTATATGACAGTTGATAAGGGACCGAAATTAGGGTCTTTGTCTTATTGATCGCGATTTGTTGGTGCTCGCATGCGTTTTGAATGTTTTTCGTTTTAAATTGTTTTTTAGTAACTTTGTATTTTATAATGTACTAGCTTCTGCTCGCGGATTCGCACGCTTGATACACTATTACAGGTCATAGACTATTGGTCTATCATATATGATAGACCAAGTGTTATAACACACACTAGCTAATTAATTGTCTAAATCTGCCATCTCTATTCTTAGACATTTGAATGACAAGGACAGAGCATACTTAAGCACCACGCTAACTAATTATATTATTATAAGATACAGTGTACGTGATTAAGCTCATTGTGATCCAAGTGCTGTCTTCTATCTGGCTCAGCGTATTAGCATTGCCATTCAACGTGGCAATGCCGCCCGTGTCATGGGAAAGCTGCCCTCTGGCAGTGATCTGGATCAGTTGAGCTATCTATAGATCGTTATAAACGGTCCTTAGATAGCTCACTGGTTTCACATGTTTTATTTTATTGTATATTCTGTACATTTCTGTAAATAAATCTATGAAACTTTAGCCATATAAATATACAAACACCCAAACATTCACATAAACTTTTTATAATGTTAGAAATATGCTTTATTACTTGTTAATGTGGTGCCTTTGGTTTCTAGCAAATTATGTTTCTGTATATTTTTAGGTAAGTACCTACTTACTTAAAAAATACATACAACAGAATTCAAAAATAGGTAACATTGTGAGTATAAGGCCAAACAGTCTGAACCTCTATATATATAAACACCACACCACACCCTTTTCTGTTTATTTATAGTCCAATCCATCCAAAGGTTGCCTGGCAGAGATCGCTGTTAGCGATAAGGCCGCCCATTGTATTGCCTTTTATTGAATTGTTTTTTTATTTTCTGTGTGGTAACAATAAAGAGGATGTATCTATCTATCTCTTTTCTCAATAAACCTATTTGACCTATTTGAGTTATTTGACCTAACAAACATATACGAATAAGCCAGCTTCTTTTATTTTTATTTCAATCATAAAATATTTGACTCCGGAATAAAATAAACCCAATTTTCCCTACACCGTGTAAAGTACCGCAAACGGCGTGTCAAGGTAAACCCCGGCAAAATCAACCCCCACTTGCACCAACCAGGGTTAGTAGAGCTAACTCGAGTTTAAACAGTATTTTAACGTAAATTTAGCTCAGTGTTTGGAAACACTGGTAGCGAAGCTTCTGAGTTAGTAAGCTTTCAGATTGATTACCATACGATAGGTGACAAGTATTTGCATCTACGAATGTTGCCGTGCTTCAAGAGGCATGTTTTAATTGCCAGAATAAGCAATGCCATGACGAAATCCTGAAAACTTCAGTATTTTGACTGGCTGCTCAGCTCAGTTGCTCAGCTCTGCCTACATCCTATATGTGGTGGGTTCGATTCCCTCCCAAGACATACATTTACATACATTTACAGGTACATTTGTGTGATGAACATAGATGTGTGTTCTGTGTCTGGGCGTTATAAAGTATCTTAGGTATTTATCTACACCTACACTAATACTATAAAGAGGAAAGATTTGTATTTTTGTATGTAACGAATAAACTTAAAAACTACTGGACCGATTAGAAAAATGTTACATTATGCTACTTTTTATCCCGGGAAAATTGGTTCGTCCCGGGAAAAATCTTCAACTGGGCGAAGCTGCGCGCTGACAGCTAGTTTAACGTATATAATTATTTAATCAGTTATCTGGTTCCCATAGTATAACAAGCTATGCTTAATTTAAGACAAGATGTGTTCTGTAGAAAATTTGGTAAATTTATTAGAATACTTGTCTACTGGCATTTTGCGCAAAATAACCGTTACATTTATTTATTTGTGGAACCTTATAAGAACTTGAATCTATGTTATTCCTTGTAAGTGCAAGTCGGGCTAAGTATCACACACGCATAATACGCTTCTGTATCGCCCCGAGAAATGGGGACTTTCTTACCTCCCTTTTCGTGACACGTGCCCACTGTAACTTGAACTGTCAAGAAAAATCTTGCACTTAATTTATACCTGTTGTGTATTTTTTTATTTTATGAGACACTACTTAGTTAATAAAGATTTTACAATTACAAACCAATGTGGGAGTCATATAATTATCAAATACTGGCTGCTGTTTTGTGGTTTCAGCCTCTCAGTATACAGTTCTCATAATTTAAGAATCGTTTAAGTACCTTGTTTCAATGATTACTTTCCAACCCAACAAACATAAAAAATATGGTTGTCTGTAAAGTCGGTTTACGGACGATAATTTTACGTGATAACGTCATAAGAAAACATTGATGAAAAATTGCATACTTTTAACCTTTTAAGATGCGTCACAAGCCGAACGCTTAGGCCGATCGTGCCTCTCTATCGCTTGTTCCGCGCTCTCGCTTGCACGCTCGCCTCAGGCGGAACGTGACAATTTTTTGTGCGTGCAGCCGGCTTTCATCGATTTATTAGACGTTATCACGTCAACATAACTACATACTATACATCTATATAATATTATTATAGTAGTATTCAAAGTTCTAAGATAGAGTATGTGTAGTGCACGAAATGAGTCTGAGGTACACTTTAATCCTTTCACCACACTGGTTCAAAATAACTAGGGACACGATAAAAAGAGCATATCCAAGGTAGAAGTATAGATTACCCTAAACATTATGACCTTAGACTGTATGTACATTATTTTATGTAATCAATTCAGTACGTTTTTAAATTCAATACTTTGTATATCTGGTTAAAAAATCTTAAATAGGTTTATACATATGTTTCAGACGTAAGAAAGAATACAAAATGGCGCGCAAAACTATAGTTTCGGAGTAAGGTCGACAGATCAAGACATTTTGGCGGAAAACTCAAGTAGGGCTGCAAGAGTGACTCAAGTTAAATTAAGAATGTGGAGTTCGTATTTTTTTATTTTCTTTTCACTTTGTTTGTTGACGGAGACTTTTTTGACATTGTGGACTTTGTGCGCCCTCGAGTTTCTTTTTAATTCCTGAGGCGTCCGTGTGTAGGCACCTTTATTACACCTCTATGTAGGTAGATGTGGAGGGTGCTTTAAGATTCGGTGTATTAAAGATTCGTGTGTTTTTTGGATTAGGTTCGTTTGATGTTGCAGATGAAGGTTTTTGATCCGTTTTGTTTGTTTGGGTGATATGCCTTTTCCATCTTAGTAGGTAAAAAAACATTACTTAGGTATACCTACGTTGGTACCTACTTAGATTATTAGTTTTATGATTGGATGTGTAATTCTTCTTCTTCTTCTTCTTATCGTGTCACTAGTTATTTCTAACCAGTGTGGTGAAAGGATTAAAGTGCGCCTCAGAGGCTCCTTTCGTGCACTTAGGTAAGCCTTAATGTAAGCTCTCGACCTTGCCGACAGGACCGGTGTGTTATTACGTTGATAAGATTGCATAACCACATGTATGTTCTTTGGTATAATATGTGAACTTACTGTATGACTCAATATCTGTTACCTACCACATTTCTTGCAAATAAATTATTTCTATTTCTCCGACAGTTAACTGACAGATTCACAATGTATAAACTACTGCTGCATTGTATTCGTTTTCAAGCTAGTTATAAGAAGTATCATACAAAAAAGCGCTAGGACCAGTAATACGATCGCGTTATTTGTCAACGTAATTGCCATTGAAAGGATTGGTTTTGGCAAAGGTTTGGCTAGGATCTGAGTGTCAAAATGGTACCGCGCTATTCTCCCTGAACGATTTAACGTTGATTTTACTAATCGAACAAATTTATATTATACTACTAGGATGTACTAAATCAAGAACGTTCGTTAGAAAGCACTGTCAAAAATAACTTTTGATCAACGTATAATCCAAATTATAGATAAATCGTACGAAACGACGAAACACCTTACGAAATATGTCAAATATAACGTTTTGACTTTGGTTTGGCTTTGGTTCAAACGTTTAAAATTACTGCGGTCGGCCCCCAGGACGAGTTTCTTGTCAATTTCTTTCGCGCTTGGGTTAAGAGGACTTGTACTCACCTAGTATATTCTGGGTGTTTCTATGTATAATATGTATATATTTACAAAAATAGTATATACGTAGTATATCAGTCATGTGGTACCCATAACACAAGCTCTGCTTACTTTGGGGCCAGATGTCGTGTGAAATGTCCAGCGTTATTATTATTATTATTATATTTAAAGTTTCAAAGTGATCCTTGTGATTGTATTGAATTATGTTTTTGACTGTGATTTTTATTTTGACATTGACCTACATAAGGTATGTTTCAGGCCTGAATTTATTTCAGAGTTAAATTCAAAGTCCGAATAAAATTCAAAGTCAGAACAAAATATTTATTTATGACTGGCCTGTCAGCGCAGTTGGTAGTAGCTCTGCCTTCTGCGCTGTAGGTTGAGGGTTCGATTCCCTCCCAGGATAAACATTTGTGTGAAGAACACATGTGTCTGGGTGTTATAAAGTATCATATGTATGTATTTAAAAATATATAAGTATTCTATCAGTCATCTAGCCACCATAATACAAGCTATGCTTAGTTTGGGACTAGATGTGTCCATTGTCCAGTAACTTTTTTATATATTAATTATTTAAAAATCTGACAAAATAGGTTTTCTGACAGGTTTAATGAAAACCTTGTTCTTAATTTGAGTTTGAGGTTTAGAATCCGGTACTCATCAAGAAGGGCATCAAGATTGTTTGCTTCTTATTCTCCTCGTGTCAGTAATTATTTCAAAGCGGTCGGTGTGGTGATCAAAGTGCACCTTAGAGGCACTTTTCGTGCACTTGGCACATGTCTTCAAACTGTTTAGGTTCTAGGTACAACATACTGGTTTCCTCACGATGTTTTCCGTCACCGTTTGGTTGTTCAAGCTTAGGTTTCTTACTAGTGTCGTTTAGGCCCCAATATTGCCAGTCACAAACCAAAAAACGTACCTACTTTCTTCTTCTTTGTGACATTGGTCTTCTTAGACAATTTGGTAAGTGAATAGTTTGATAAAAGTAAAGTCGCAAAGTCGTGTATAGTCATTCGTCATTTGATAAAAAAGGCTGATTTTTTTGTATACAATCTATAAACAGATTAAATTTGCTTGAATCATAAAAAAAACCACAAAGGTTTTATTGCAATTATATACACCCGAGTCAATAATTCTAGCTTTATTAGAAAAATATTAACAAAATTAATAACTCCGAATTAGAGTTCGGTTCCCGCAGCGGGACAAATTTTTGGATGATCTGCAAATATTTGTTTCCGGTCTGGGAGTTTTTCTATGCATATATCTATGTATTTACAAAAAAAGTAATAATTATAAGTTGTATATTAGTCTTGTAGTACCCATAACACAAGCTCTGCTTACCTAGGGCTAGATGACACTGTGTGAAATGTCCGGCATTATTATTAATAAGTAGCAATAATCTACCTACCTATTTTTTCTCTCATCCCTGTATGAATACAGGTGACAAAAGTATAACAAAAGTGCTGGAATGACATTTATGTAAATGATTATAGGATACTAAATGCAATGATTCACGACTCATACTAAAAATATTCCATCCAAATCTATGCGATATACCTCCTTAATGAGACACGTTTTGAAACCAAATTGCGTAGCCACATTTTTTTGCAGTTTAACAGATTGACAGCTGCTACAGTCGTGTCATTAACCCCGATACGGCTAGTTCCGAGAAAACATAGATCGTACCGAAGCAAAATCAAGCAATTAATTTTGAAAAGTACCGCTGAAAATTAACTGTTTTTCTTTATATCTGGGCCAATTTCAACTTTATTATGTAGGAAAATAAAGATCATAATTATACAGGAAATTGTTTCTTAATTAGTGCGTCATAGCATAGATAGCTTTTTTATGGAGATGAATAAAGAATATGGCGACCAGCCAAATATTAATATATTACATGATAATTATAATGCCAGACATTTACAATGCATCATCAGGCCCTAAAGTAAGCAGAGCTTGTGTTATGGGTACCACATTACTGATATAATACTTATAAGTATAATATTTTTTTTTTGTAAATACATACTTATTATACATAGAAACACATATCAATACATAGTATAAAACAAAGTCGCTTTCCGCTGTCTGTCTGTCCCGTTGTATGCTTAGATCTTTAAAACTACGCAAAGGATTTTGATGCGTTTTTTTTAATAGATAGAGTGATTCAAGAGGAATGTTTATGTGTATAATACATGCATAATATAGTAGAGAAACACTGATAATTTTAGAGGTTCCTAATGTGATGTCGCAAATAAACACATTATTTGCGCTTACATTGCAAATGGTGGCTGCTGGCATTGCACCCGTGTGAAGCCGGGGCGGGTCGCTAGTATATTAATATATGAGACGAATGTTGGGTTTAGTTGTCGATTGACTTGTTTAATTAATTTTGTAAAACTGAAGAGACCTTCCAGTTTAAAAACAAAGTACTTAAGTACTACTGGCTATTAACCGATCAGAACACGTTTTTCGACAATAACTCCCATCATTCATAATTATTATGTTTATTTCAATAAAAAATATGAAAGCTACATCGTAATAGAAAACGGCAAAGCACTATGCAAACATTCTACCGGAAAAGCTGTTTGACCCGACAAAATAGACGCATTTAAAAATAGAATAAAAACAGAATTCCATGTGCAAGCATTCGTGCCGTTGTCCGTACATTGTGGAAATGTAAAAATTTGCACAAATACTTCGCGCCTGACGGAAACAGGCTTTGTCCGCGTTTTACCCCTACCAGTAATCTCAAACAGTGAAGGACAAATGGCGTAGAACATAAAAATGGTTGTCTGTAAAGTCGGTTTACGAACGATAATTTTACGTGATAACGTCATAAGAAAACATTGATGAACAATTGCATACTTTTAGCCTATTAAGATGCGGCACAAGCCGAACGCTTAGGCCGATCGTGTGTCACGTCAAAAAGTTTGAAGACATGTGCCAAGTGCAAGACAGGAGCCTCTGGAAAAGTAGCACGTTAATCCTTTCACCACACTGGTTCAAAATAACTAGTGACAAGATAAGAAGAAGAAGAACCCCTTCTTTATTCCGTTTTTTATCATAATGATTGTTTTGCGTTTGTGGTGTCATGTTTTTAGGCCCTGTCTGAAAACCAGCGCTGCTTCTCACAAATGTGTGAAGCTGTAATTATGCTGAGACTGGACCTGTTTGGCCCACACGACACAGAGGGGGGACTAATTAGCACAAAATTATAGCAATTTATTACCTACTGTTTTTATTATTTTTGAAGTGAAAACTTCTTTTAGCGCGGTACGCATATTTTTAGATGAGGTAAAACCTCTGGACTCGCGATACCGTTACCGAGACGCAGGGCTGCCGCGCTCGCCCCATTTGATTATTAACCTTAATTAACATGTTTACAGTCTACTTTTGTATGGAGAAGTTTACTGAGTTAGGTTTTTGATATATTATTTACATTCTGAACAAAAACATAAAAGAATATTAAATGTATTTTAAACTAATAAAATACAATTCATAAATAAAATTCAATTCATAACCCAATAACCCTAGTACCCATCTAAAAAATGTCTAACGCGCCAAAATAAGTTTTCACTTCTGTCGGCACTCCCGGAGTGCAACCCGTAATTTTTTTATTTTCTCTTGTTCTGTTTCTGTTGCCTGTTGTTTCTGACTTTATCTACAATGTTATTTTTGTTGTGTCTAGTACATATTTTGTGTTCTCTGTGTATTGCGTGTCAAATAAACAATTTCTATTCTATTCTATTCTATTCATACTTTAGGGTAATTTTCGTTGTATGCGTGACAAATGTTCTTGAAGAATTAATTCTTGAAACTAAATTATTTGGTGAAGAAACAAGTTGAGTACCTATATTTAAAAATCTGATGCTAACGACATAACAATTTAATATTTCAAATATTTATAATAATATATGTATATTGAATTATTGTAATATAAGTATCTACTCCTAAACAAATAGATATTCATAGTAAAATTAGTCTATTTGTTTTACAGCATCTAATGGAGACATCGCGTGAACCAAGAGCTGTCTCCTATATGGTCCAGCATTGTTATTCAACGTAGTAATGCCCGTGTCTGGGACAGAGTGATCTGGATCAGATGAGCTATCTGTAGATCGTTTTAACCAGACTTTAGATAGTTCAACTATTTCATGTGTTTTTTATAATTGAATATTATTCTATACATCATTTTATTATATTCAACTGCACGAAAATCCGAAAATGTCCGAATAGCGCCCGAAACCTTTGTCGATAGCGATGAGGAAAAGGAAACATTTTAACACTTTGGTAGGGGCGAAGAGAATCACACCAAAATGCATCGTAAAAGTTTCCGAGCCAGATTTAGAAAATTTACCGGCTATCACGGTTTTCAAGAATTTTATTTTACATACCGTTTTTGGCTTAACTAGGTAAAGTGGGTTTGGTTCTGTGCTTTATATATTACTGCCACGTGATTTCGTTTGTGTATACTTTGACGTCACCACTACTATACCAACTACTTCATATGTATGAATGAATCAGTAATCAACGTCCCATGTAATTCCCATAAAGTAGTTTTTCAAGATAAAAGAAATACACTTTTTTCCAGGTCACAACAAAACTTCATCAAAACTGGCTCAGATACGACATACATTTTGATAAACACGGGCTTTACTCACGTATTATTTTGTCGATGGAGGCACCAACACTGTTTCGATTTATCTAGAGAATCTTCATCAGGATGAGTTTGATCCGCGGTCCGCTCGTTGCCGCTCGAGTTCACTGTTCGCACATTTTTAAAGTGAAACAAATACGACATGAGGGACGTTGATTGCTGATTCATTCATACATTATGAAGTAGTTGATAGTAGTGAAGACTTTAAAGTTTACGCGAACAAAGTTACGAAGCAGTAATATATAAAGAACAGAACTAAACCCAATTTACCTAATTAAGCCAAAAATGCTATGTAAAATAATACTATTGAAGACTGAGATAACCGGTAAATTTTCTAAATCTGGCTCGGAAACTTTCCTGTGGGTCCTGTCGGCAAGTTCGCGAGGTTAGTGTGGGTACCTGGGAAGGCCTGCGGTATGCGCTATTTTCTATTGGCCCTTGTTATTGTATTTTATACACATGGTTGCTTGAAACAATGTATATATTATTATTTATTGTGGAACGTAGGTGAATTACAGACTTTAATAACTTACTATGTTTCCTACGCTACATGGCACTAAAGATGGCACCACAATGTTTCTAGTAGTTTCATCGTAGGAGTCAGTCATTTCAAAATCTTTAAGTACTTAAAATGTTCAGTAAACAGCTGTTCAATGTATCTGTTTCCGATATTGAATTTTTACAACATAAATGTTTCTGTCAACCATAGTTTGCATAACATAAGCATTTGGAAAATGACGTACAATATTTTTTAATCTTAAACAGAGGAATTTATAAAAGACTTGAGGGTATCTAACTCTATGGCGAAGAAAAAAGTGGCTATTTGTGTTAGTATTGTTAAGGTCTTCTGTGACTGAGGGATCTAGGAGGGACCTCTAGGATACCTCTGGTCAACGTAGGCACTATTCATTGAACAAAATGAAATAATGAAAACTCAATCTAAAAAGAAACCCGAATTAATTTATATATAAAAATACGAAATTTCGTATACTTGGATAACATACAAGTATGTTTTTCAGCTATTTTAATTTAAAAACCAAACTACAAAGTCCACAAAGTCGGAAAGTATATCCTTTCGCACAAAAAAATAATATTACGGAGTTACACGGAAACATAAAAAATAAAACAACTGAATTGAGAACCTCCTTTTTTGATGTCGGTTAAAAATGAGGTGATTTCGAAAATCGCGTCCATCAAATATACTCTCGAATCGTCTAAACAAGGTGTGTGGGGGCTGTTAATCCGTAATGAGATCCGGTAGCAACAAAACAAAGTGGACACAAATCGACCATTCCAATAAACGGCAACCGATGGACATGTACAGGATTTGCGGTCACAATGTGCTTACAAATGACTGTAAGTGGCAGAGTTTCACACGTTTCTGGATAAGAAAGACCACAGACTCACAATGCAACCTTCGCATTGAATTGGTGTCTTTATTGTTTTTTTTATTTACGTGTAGAACGAAAAAGATAAATATTGGTAGACATTTTACACAACTCTAGATAGCCAAAAACTAAGACATATTCCTAAGACCTTGACATATTAATTTATTTGAAAAACGAAACAAAAATATCTGTTAACTAATTAATAATATAAATAATTCCGAACATTTTTCACAACATCATCTGGCCCCAAAGTAAGCAGAGCATGTGTTATGGGGTACCACAGGACTGATATACTACTTATATACTTTTTTTTTGTAAATACATACATATTATACATAGAAACACCCAGACCCGAGACAAATACTTGCAGATCATACAAACATTTGTCTCGCGGCGGGAATCGAACCCGCAACAGATTCGACGATATATATAAGATACATAAACACCTAGATACATAACCAACATCTATGTTCATCAACCAATGTTTGTGTTGAATGATAATTGAAATAACAACCTACAGTGCAATGATCGATTTTAACATTACCCTTCATAAAACGCCGCCAATGCTCGCTATGATGTCGTCGGTCAATATAAATATTAAATATATGCAAACCCTATAGAAATATTTAAGTAGGTATATATTCAATAGTATTGTTGGTTGGAAAGTATTATCGATAACAAGCAAAGGATTAGTAATCTAAGAGATATGATCTATGAATCAGAAGACGACGTTAGTTACGGTATCTCAAGAATCAGCATCCGCTAATTGAAGGTCTGGTAAAGACTCCTATTCAAAATCAAAAAGAGAACATTTGTACTAGAAAGTAAATTAACTCGAAACGCCATGATTATTTTTTAAAACAAATGAGGTTGATTTTCATCTTCTTTCGAAAAAGTTTTTACACTAGAATGCACAGTCAATAAATGAAAATACCTTAATGTATAGTACAAACTATAGGATGATGTACAGAATGGATTTGAAATTGAAATGACGAGTGGTTTATCAATTTGACAAATAGGCAACAAATCTATCAAAAAGTTAGATTCTAGGAAAAAAATCTACAGAATTATATTTCTACAAAAGTTATTTGTCTGCGATGTAAGTACTTCACTTTAGGCTCCGTCCGAAAATCAGCGCTGCCCCGATCCTCCATTGGTTCGGTGTAGCATCTTGCTGAAACGGGGACCTATGTGCCCCACACAATCTCTAGGTACTTAGTTTTAAAGTTATTATTATTATATATTTTGTTTTTAAAACTATGTAAGTTCCCTAGATGCTGGGTCTAATAAAAACATTTTCTATCTATCTTCTTTTTTTTTTCAAATCTATCTTAAAATATATTATACAGAAATCGTAGTGACGGCCATCGTTTTTCGAGAAATCTCGGCTTTAGTAGCATTCTTTTGAATGAACCGCAAATTTCCTGTCGCTGGATGTGATTGCAGGAATCACGCTCCGCGCACACACCTGCTGCGGCTTCTACGGAAAAAATGCTTTCCAATACCCACAATGTAGTGTACCTATCGATAGATATAATGATGTTTGAATACTGAACTACCACATAAGACGGTACCCTGAGAAAATGACCTTGCCGTATTTGGATGGCGTTCCAATCGTGATTTTATATCAGATATTTTTTTAACAGCAGTATTTCAATTTTTTTTTTCATATGAGTGTAAGTTGCTAGTTAAAACGAGGTCAACTTGAGATGACTATTATTGAATATTAAAGACCCTATTTTCTAATCAAATTACAGAATTAACAATAACATTCAAGACTAATCTAAAATTAAGAAGTTTGTATTTTATTATTTTTGTTATTATTGCTACAGTTAACGAGTAGATAGCTACTTAATAGCGGCAAATAGTTCACATTTTCCCATACAAAAGTTAATTTAAAGAGGATACCGCTTTAAGTAGCCGTAAAGTAGCGTTTCAGTATTCGGGTAAGTTCAATAATGATGGTCAATTCACACATCATTTGCGTGTAAGCAGAGCTACATAGGTTATAACACCCAGACACAGAAAACACGTCTATGATTATCTCACAAATATTTGTCTTGCGTTGGCATCTACTTATTTCTTTTTTTCATACTATAATGGCATTCTTCCTATCTGTCTTGTCGACAATTTTGCCAGTGTCAAGTGATTGTTTGTTAATAAAGTCTTAGTCGATGGTCAATTCTAAACGTCATCGCGGAATGGCCGTCTAGAACTTTCTCGGGATTCTTCGTTGTTCAAATAATACACTTATAATTAAATTGTCCATGCTTGTACTATGTAGTCACATTACGAGTAAAAATGTGAATTCCGAAGTGCTATTCATGAAATGACAAACGAAGAATCCGGGTTGGCATCTAACCAGTTCAATAAGAAAAGTCGTGATTTCTTATATTTTTGTCATTGACATTACTTATATGTCATCCACAAATTCAGTAATTCATTAATTACCTCTTTTCACATATTTCATGTACATAGATATGTCATAAGGTAATTTAGGGTCTGTAACTTTTATATGGGATTCTAAGTCTGTCATTTCATGGAGTAACATAGCTCTGCTAATTTATTATTTTTTACCCGTTTTATTGCATGTTTATTCAGGAATCTTGGCGCAATTTTAATAAATAAATTGTGACTACAAGACGGGTATTGATAATTGATTTATATGTGTATTGTGGTGCAATGTGATTTGAACGACGAGGAATCCCAAGAAAATTCTAGACGCCATTCCGCGTGTCGTCTAGAATTGACAATTGACCATCGACTAAGACTAATAACAAACAAACTGACTTTAAACTATAAACACTTGACATTGGCAGAATTGACATTAGTATGTCACAGGCCATTAACAAAGAAGAAGAAGAAGAACTTTTATATGAGGGTGACAGTTATATCAATGACAATGCGGCTGGTAGATACTTTGGGTGGCCCAAGAGCTGACCATTCTATCCAGCTCAGCGTATTAGCATTTCCATTCAATGTGGCAGTGTCTTGGGAACGCTGCCCTCTCACAGTGATCTGGATCAGTTGTTGTCTATAGATCTTTTTAAACGGTCTTTAGATAGCTCAACTGTTTCACATGGATTTTATATAATTGTATATTATTCTGTACATTTCTTAAATTGTTTCTGTATATGACATAAGATATACAATATGCAATGGCTTACGACTCAATTTGGGATGCTTACCAAAATAGAGGTTAACATTGAAAAATTTAATGTTTCAATTTAGCGATATCTAATACTAAGACAGTTATATTAATAGCTAATAAAGGGTTTTATTTACCGTCGTGTTGTATTTCAAGCTCACGGCAATTTTAAATAATAACATTGCTGTGATCCACTTAGAATTTCTTAAACAATTTACTTTTAGTCCTGTTTTTGAGTATTGATAGATACATCATTGAGAGATAGCGTATTTATGTGTGATAAGTCGTCGAACGTTACAATTTTTGGTCTCGCCTTTTGATACCCTAGGACGCTCTTTCAGACATTGTGTACTTAGATATCAGTGAATTAGTAGGCACCTTAGTACAACCTCTGTGGCGCAGTGGGCTTAGGTCCGGCTGAGACGCAAAAGGTTGTGGGTTCGATTCCCGCCGCGGGACAAATGTTTGTATGATCTGCAAGTATTTGTCTCGGGTCTGGGTGTTTCTATGTAATGTAATATGTATGTATTTACAAAAAAAAGTATATAAGTAGTATACCAGTCATGTGGTACCCATAACACAAGCTCAGCTTACTTTGGGGCCAGGCGAAGCTGTGTGAAATGTCCGGTATTATTATTATTATTATTAACCTCGTGGTTAATCTAAAATATTTTTTTTACGGTTTAACCTTATCATAAAAAAACTCATTTCAGGTCACAGACTATAGGTCTGTCTAATAAACACACACTAGCGAATAAATTGTTTAAATCTCTTGCCACCTCTATTCTTTGACATTAAAATGACAAGGACAGAGCATACTTAAGCGCCACGTTAGCTAATTATGTTATTATAGGAGGGTATATCTAAGTATATCAAGTTTCATCCAAAGCTGTTAAGACGTGATTGAGCCAAAAAAAAAACGTAATATCATTTAAACATCTACAACCTAGATGGCGCCACAGGAAAAGTGAGAACGCGCTATCGATGCGTATTGGAATTTACTACAAACGATTGTATTTTTAAACTCTGCGATCAGAATTCATTTTGTTTAAGTAGTTAAAGGGTATTGCGTATTACCTTTTAACTTATTTCAACACAATTACATATTATTGTACACATATTATGGCAACACAATCACAACCGACGTTGTGATTGTGTTGCAATAACCTTGGATAAAATTCTGGAATTAGTAGAATCGCTAAATTCACTAATTACATATTTATAATAATAATAATAATCGTTTATTTCAGGCAACAAATAATGGTACTTATAAGTAACAAATATATTGGCTCATAGAAAAATACCTTAAAGACTAACATACATACAAAATATAAAACTTATTACTAAATAACAGATGACGTTCGCACGGTGTCTTGATAATATTAATAGAATAAAATCATTATTTTAACATGTTTAATTTATTCAAGACCAACTTGCACCATAAATAAAACAGATTGAGCATTTTCGTTTCAACAAAAACTAAAATGAATGTTTCCAACAAAAATGCAAATTCACCGATCAAGTTTAACAAACTCACATCACCGTTGTAATTCAAAGTTCAAACAAAAGTACACTAAACAGACAATACACACTCGATCGCGTGCCTCATATCGTAAAGCGGCGCGCATTACCGAAATACGGCTAGCACGTGTATGCGGCACAAGACTTATAAATTATACCCGTTAGGCTCTTGCACACTAGTACAATATGCCGTCAAGCCGCTGTATTGCAAACAGTGAACCGTTCGCCCATGCGTTGTAGTCTGAGCCGCAAAGTTTAAGATGCTATGTTGGGCAATCTCTTTTATTTTTTCCTAGTGCTGCAATAGCCCTCTAAAACTAATAACAATAGCCTCTGGGTTTTTTGTTCGAAAAAATCTGTATTAAACTTAACTTTCGGCTTGTCGACATTTTAATGTTACTACAACAATAGTAAAACCAATATTGTTTGTTGTAACTTAAACGCTAAAACACTAAAACGCTGAAAGGTAGTGCCTTTCGGCGTTTTAGTGTAAGTAACTACAAACAATATTAGTTTTACTTTTGTTGTTGGGTGTAGGTATTTTACACCCGTTTATTTTATTTTAATTTACACAGTGTAGTATGTGACCTATTAAACTATTAACGTCGCCAGAGTTGGCGATTGTAGCATTAGTGACTTTACAGATGAGATTTGGAAATGTTTTGCTTACATATATTGCTATGCTTTTATTTCCTACTTTTAGTAAAGATGAATATTGTTTACAACTCTTTTAGTAAAAATGAATATTTATACAACCAACAGCCCGTCGTGGCACTTGTAACGTCGTGTGATAGTGGTATTAATAGCAAACCCTTCCTTGGCTTTCTGGCTTTCGGGTGTAATTAATAACGAAATCGTACGATAGCATCTTTTAAGTCTTCTACGTTACGACACGCACGGGTTTTTCATTATAGGTAAGTACTTACTACTGTAGTTTTTGACGAAGATGAATTTTAGTTGGAGACAAAAATAGCGGCGGTCAAACTAACCTATAATCGCGTATGACCTTTTAAAAATCTGGAAACAGACTCACGACTTAAATGCCTTTATCATTTTGTGGGAGACATCATGTTTAAATACCTGCACTTAGATACTTAAAGAGGTGTTGAAAGTAACTAGCCAGAGTCCAATAGTGACCCTCTCTCTTGACTCCTTTTCTACTATCTGAGTAGCAGGTATTAAAACTTGATGTCTCCCAAAAAAATTAATTGAGTTATACAATACTAAATTATACTAACTAATTATACTTACTACTAATTATACTAGCTATGAATTATACTTATGATATGAAATATACTTAATATACTTATCTCCTTGGTTATTGTAATTTCGTACAGCATACGCTGCCCTCTGGCAGTGATCTGGATCAGTTGAACTATCTATAGATCGTTATAACGGTCCTATGTATCTTTAAACTCTAGGTACTGTATTGATTATAAAATCTGTTCATTTATTATCTGGGTAAGGCTAAGGCTAACCTGCTACATAATTGAGAAATGAAACTACCTATTTAAATATTTGCGGGATGTAAACATAAATACAAGTAGTTCGTTAACTTTAACCGAAACGTGACTTCAAAATGATACGTTACAAACTCGTCCAAACTATGAAAATTGCGGTTTCATTTCAAAATAGTTATTTTATTGTGCTAACGATGATTTTCTAATTTATAGCATAAACTTGTAAGGGTAGAGTTTAAAATGCTTTGAAAATGTAGTTGAGGGGTTGTTGGTTCAAATTGGGTAATATGTTAAGGCATTAAAAAGGTGTTACAAGTTAACGAAACGTTATAATTTAGGATATAATTGGTTACATTCTGACATGTTCTGACTGAAAATTTGGTTTATATCTTACGATAATCTCGAAACAACGTGAGGTGTCACCTGACTAAATAAGGACACATTCGGGCACCTATTAACAAATTTAAAGGTTACAATAAAGGGAAGGCTTGTAAAGAAAGCGTATCTATATAATATAATCGGCGATGTGTGGACCGATTTCGATGACATCTTCAGGAAATCTTCAGGAAATCTTCAGATTGGCCTAGCGGGTGATCCTGTGAAGTTTGGTAGAGATCGGATCAACAACTTCTTTTTTCGCATCAATAAGATTTGGTATGGATTTAGTAGATTGTATCTTAGGAACGGACATAGGCTACTTTTTATGTATGTACGAGTACTATGCGTGCGAAGCCGCGGCAGAAGCTAGTTTTAGGTAATATAAATGACTATATTGTTGAAAAGAATGCATGGTCTCATTCCCTTCCCTCTGAGATATGTACAGTCACGGAATGAAAAGGTTCGTCACCTTAGAGTCGGTTTTTGCTTGCACTAGTAGTGCAAGAAGCAATTACGCTTAAATTTTGTTGACAAGATAAATTTTCACCATAGATCTAAATTTGAACTTTATTACGATTAGATATATAATATTTTCTCTAACTCGTTCTATTCTCTAACAAAGTTCCAAAAGGTAATATGTGCACGCGATACGTTAAACGAATCAATTTGAAAAATTTACGAACCTCTCTCTGTACATAATATCTGATAAATTTGCAATGTATAACCTACTGTTACTTTGTACCTTAGTTTAATTATTTTTCTTAGTAAAGCTGTTATAAGAAGGATTATACAAAAAACACTAGAAACAGGACGATTCGTTTCTTGTCTATTCTTCTCGGACTTAGATAAGATGAATTGGCACCTAAATTCACCTTGAATTTACGACGGTTCAAAGTGATCCTTGTGATTGTGTTTACAAATGACTGACTTTGAGATTACATTTGGCTGTCTTGCAAAGCAAACATTATGCTCTTATATATTAGATATTTACCGACTTATTTCCGGTTTTAGCAATTTTAGAGAGAGATTCTTCTTCTTATCGTGCCCCCAGCTATTTAGATCCAGTGTGGTGAAAGGATTAAAGTGCACCTCAGTGGCTCTTTTCGTGCAATAGACACATGTTTACAAACTTTTCAGGTTTTGAAGTGAAAACTTCTTTAGCATCGTTGTGATTTGTAAGTCAATGAAATGAAAAAGCGACAGTAAAAAGAGACGGACACATAAATTCATAAGATTTAACATAGGAGAAAATGAGATAGGAAGCATTATACGTGTTTATTATTACATGTTTGTGCGCGCATGCGTAGTACAAAGCTGGCATCACAACAACCGTGTACATATACGTTTGTTTTTTGAAGGTTTCACTCCTACCACGTGTGAATTGCACTCATGTTTTTTTTTACATGCCAGTTTCCTTCATCGTTTGAGAGTACTGTTACAGCTCACATATATTTTTTGAACTAAAAAGTACATTGGTGCACGACCGGATTCGCAATAACCACGGGTAGGAAAGCGGGGCCATGACCACTAGTAATTTTGATGATATTTTTAAAATAAACTATATTATCGACTCGTATGTAAATAATTAAAATGAAAGTTTGTGTTTCTTTGTGATTCAAGCAAAATAATCAGTTTAAAGATTTTATAGAAAAAATCAGTCATCTTACTAATATTATAAATACGAAAGTAACTCTGCCTGTCTGTCTGTTTGTTAAGTTTTCACGCCTAAACCGCTGAACTGATTTTGATTAATTGCAGTATAGAGATAGATGGGGCTTTGGAGAAGGACATTGTCTACTTTTTATGTAGGTACCACGCGTGCGAACCCGCGGGCAGCAGCTAGTTTTATATACAAAACAAATTTTGATTTTGAGTCGTTCCTTTTTTAATATATTCGCTTGATACTGGCAAAACTGTCTTTAAAGACAAATGTTATAATAAAACAGAAACTAGATGGTGCATAAATAGCATAAAAACACGTCATAAGTCATAACGCTTGAAGAAGGTGCTCTGGATCGGGAAATTCACTTATCGCCATCGAACGCCATCGGAATAATTTAACCAATAACAATCCGACGGCTAATTTTAGCGGCGAATAGAAAAAACGGTCAAGCGCAAATCGTCTTTATAAACATTTTTAGAAATAAGTCTTATTCTCGTATTATTTTGTCCATCCTTCCTTACTAATATTATAAATGCGAAAGTTTGTATGTATGTTTGTTACTCTTTCACGCAAAAACTACTGAATGGATATTAATGAAACTGTACAATAATATAGCTTGTACATCAGAATAACACAAAGGCTATAATTTATAAAGATTTTGTGTGAATTATCTAAAATATAACGATAAGTGTCAGGTAAGTAGGAAAAAAATCTGTGCCATCTGCAAGCTATTCTGGCATACGCTGCAAAAACCGTTAGAATTACAAGTACTAATCCTGCGCAGACGAAGTTGCGGGCACCAGCTAGTGAGTTATATGTTAAAGTCGTATTTCTTCGTCTTGCTACAGTTTTCAGAATAGTTTTCTCATATTTTTTTTTAAATTTTTTTAGAAGAACTTAAATTCAGAGTCATCCTGGTTCTACATGTATAGGGTTTTTAAAATTAAATGTAGTGCCTTTGCAGAAATCAATGATAAAGTTCATAGAGGGCTATCGATTTGGCACTGTTGGGAAGAAGCCGAGAGAAGAGAGTTCGATTACAATACTGTGCTTATATATATGTGACAAGTTATTATTAGTAACTAGCTTTTGGCCGCGGCTTCGGACGCGTGGTTGCTACATAAAAAATAGTCTATACCCTTTTGCAGGATATAATCTATCTCCTAACCAATCCAAACTATCATAAATATTTGTATGATCTCTAAATATTTGTTTCGGGTCTGGATGTTCCTAATAATAAGTATGCATTAACAAAAAAAAAACAAATAGTATATCAGTCAGTGGTTCCCATAACACAAGCTCTGCTTACTTTGGGGCTATGATGTTGCGTGAAATGCATTATTTATTACTATTATTATTATTTACAGATTTGTACATAATAATATATAATACATGTGAAACAGATGAGCTATCTAAGGATCGTTTAAAACAATCGTTAGATAGCTCAACCAATCCAGATCACTGCCAGAAGGTAGCGTTACCAAGTCACCGTCGGCTTTGCCATGTTGAATGGCAACGCTGAGCCAGATAGGCCAGCTCTTGGGTCACGCAATGACCCAAAAGCTGTCATACCTTGATATAACTTGAAAAAAAAAAAGAATATTATTATTATTATTGCTTGAATCCATGTATTTTAACTTTATATCCTCTAAACGCATAATTAAGAACCTCCTTAAGAAGTCGGTTAAAAATACAGCGTTTTCTATGTATTCCCACGATACCCTAATCCGTCGGACACGCCTCTACCCTGAGTAAAGCAATTTACGTGGACTCGGCAGCCGCGGTACGTGAGTTCAACTCTGCTCGGTTCTGTCATATTTTCATACCTACTTCGTCCAGGAAGGACCATCGTTAAGGGGGAGGGAGGGGGTCAACAATGTGTGACAAGGAGAACGAAGTTACAACTTACGTGACGTCACATGTATAAATCTTGTAATATAAATCGTTATAATCGTTATGTATAAATCGTTTTAACTATCAGATTGACAAGAATCATTCATGTGGAATAGAATTTAGGTATCTTTATTGTTCGCCTTATGAAATAGAATACAGCATAACAATTTGGCCCATGACTCAGGGTCACGACTTCAAACGTGTAACTTTCAATGTCTATCAGTTTTGATTAGTAATAGGCTTATTTTCTAGGATATATCAATCCATCTGCGTAAATATATATTTATATAACAGCTCTTTCTTATGATAAACATTAACCTTCCATAATACTAATTCGTCAATAGTAAATAAAAGCAGGTAGTATCAATGTTATGATGAGATGAGATTTTGAACGCGTGACTCAAGCCAATCAACGTGGCAATGTTACCAGTGTAGACGCTGCCCGCTGGCAGTGATCTGGATCAGTTGAACTATCTATAGATCGTTTTTAACGGTCCTTAGATAGCTCAACTATTTCACATTTATTTTATATGATTGTATATTATTCTGTACATTTTAGTAAGCAGATTAGTTTTAATGTTGGCTAAGTTCAACCTGACAGTTTTTAAGAGTGAATAACTTACCAACCAGCTCAGTAAGTATTGTAATATACTATTTACGTACATTTACAAAGTCCGAGTGACACTTGGTGCCGGATGGAATAAATTAAACTGGAACACGTATTAAGCTGTCTCTATCACACGGCTAATTAGCACCTCTATGCTGGCGCAGGAATGTTCTATCTTAATTAATGGGTGATACAGCTGACGAATATATAGGACTTGATATAAAATAAGAAGTTGTATGGATATAACATTGATTGGGTACTTTTATATTTATAGTTGGGCAAGGTATTATCAATTGCAGATTTTATATAACTAGTGGTGGCCCAATGGTCGAAATTCGACCATAATTAATTCATTATCGTCTTTCCTGCGTGTCCTGTCGGCAAGGTCGAGAGCTTACATTAAGGCTTACCACGAAGTGCACTCCTTTCACCACACCGGTTAAAAATAACTAGTGACACGATAAGAAGAACAATTAATAATTAATGTATTTTTAAGCATAATATTAAAAAATATTAGCATTCTGCAGTCCTTCTCTATATAAACTATAAGTGTCCTAAATTTCATACACCTCCGTCCGCGCAATTTTCGTAAAAAGGGGTAGGTAGAAAGTTTTTGCTTCACGTATTATATAGATATAGATTAACAGAGGTACTCTTGGTCATATTGATCCAGCATCCATAGAATGGTGATCGTTATGTATTCTTATGAGAAAAGAACAATTTCTTTCTTAATAAAACAATTTCTATTTTATAAGCAAATGCATTTTTCTAATCTCGCGAGGGAGGGAAATCCTTTTCTACTTGATGCTACACAGTTTTATAGGATTTCTGTCATATTACAACAACAGTCACTCATCCATTATCATTACATAGTAAAAAACAAAGTCGCTTCCCGCTGTCTGTCTGTCTCTATGTATGCTTAGATCTTCAAAACTACGCAATGGATTTTGATGCGGTTTTTTTAATAGATAGAGTGATTCAAGAGGAAGGTTTATATGTATAATGTATACGTATATAGTAGAGAAACGATGATAATTTTAGAGGTTAGCGTATATGGGTTCAACGTATTAGAACTACTGAGCTACAGCAACGCGTGGCCGGGTCAGCTAGTGATATAAGAAATAATCATAAAAAATACTGGTAGATAATGCACACAATGCTTAGCATAGCTTGTATTATGGTAACCAGAAGATTGTTAATATAAACAAATAATACCGGACATTTCACACAGCATCGTCTGGTCCCAAAGTAAGCAGAGCTTGTGATATGGGTACCACATGACTGATATACTACTTATATATATATTTTGTAAATAAATGCATATTATACATAGAAATACCCAGACCCGAGACAAACTTGCAGATCATACAAACATTTGTCCCGCGGCGAAAGTAACTTTGTCTGTCTGTTTTGTACGTTTTCACGCCTAAACCGCTGAACCGATTTTGATGAATTTTGATATAGAGATAGATGGGACCTTGGATAAGGTCATAGGCTACTTTTTATGTAGGTACCAAGCGTGCGAAGCCGCGGGCAGCAGCTAGTACTTATATAGATTTAAATACATACTTATGATACCTAGACACAAAAATAAAGAGTAGTAGGTAGTAGGTACAGGATGGATTAAAATGTTAACTTACTTCATACGGTATAAAACAGGCAGCACAGAGCTAAGCATAAGTTATCTGTTAATATTGTGAGCTTACTCAGATTATAGTCAATGAGACAGAGAAGTTCTGTTATAGATCTACAAATATCAGAAATGTCAAGTTTCAAAAACTATCTTGTGGACAAAATAAGATTGATGGATGGTTTGACAGACGATTATGAGTAGAGATTACTTTTGGTCGTCTTGCGACGCAAACATTGCACTCTTATATTATTTATTTATCCCGAGTTATTTCGGGTTTTATTTGTAATTTTGGTGATTTTATTCAAATAAAGAGTCACAGAGTATTTGGAATGAAAGTTTTGTGTTTATTTGTGGTACGAGCAAAATTCGTAGTTATTTTTTATGAAAGGCACCATTTTATATCACCAGCGCTATTTTCGTGCCTGGAAGTAGCACCTAGTAACCTTTTTAGCCACACTCAAATGTTGATTGATTCGCGAGAAGGGCTATTTCTTTTATATATAATTGATTTCTGTTTGTTTTTGTGTGTGCTAAATAAATATTTTTCTTTCTTTCTTTCTTCTTTATCAAATAACAAATGTCGAACGATAACATACGACTTTGTGACGTCTTACTATAAACAATCTAAACATTGGCAATGCCATTAACGATGACGAATGATAGAAAGAAATGGAAGATAGAAAACCTTGCTGACTGACCACTTAGGATAAGATAAGGGTAAGAAGAAGAAAAAGGATCTAGGTTCGGGTATTGTGTTAACAGATATTGGTATTTCAGATATCTATGACGATATCGAGGATCCTACTAGTTATTTTGTTTTTATGTTTAAAATGTATAATAAGACATCTAATATGGACATCATGGTATGGGACATCTGTCTTTAAAAATGTATCAGCCTTTTATGGAATAATATAATCCGTACCTACTGCCTTTCACAAAACGAAAGTATTCCTCATCATTTGAGACAAAATTAGTAAAAAGTATCGTCATGTACCATAGATCTATAACTCTACAGAGTCGACGTCGCGACATGTCACTTGAATAGACGTCCGTATTCCAACTATTTACATATTTAATGACGTAAAGCGTCCGTCGCAGTGAGTTCGCCTAATGAGATACACTATCAAGTCGTTAGTGAAAGTACGAATATATTCATAGTTTGTACTCTGCTATGAGTTTTTATACGATCTAAGTATGTACGTTTGGAAGGAAATTGTTCTGCCTCTATTTAATATAAATATTAAATTTATCTCAGAATAACTCTGAGAAAATAATCCACAAGGTTCTTTCGCATTGAAAACTTATTGATGTTGTTTAATTATAAAATATTCATCTGTGTTTTAGTAGATCGAGAGTTCGAGAGTTATGTTGTTCTCTAAAAATATATTGAAGGTTTGTTATGTAAATAAATTGAAAATAAATGTAGGATTGAAATCCTACCTAAAATGTAATATGTGAATGTCTGTAAGGACGTTTGGTTCAGTGTCTGGTAGTTTCATATTTCAGTTAAAACGTAACAAAAACCTCTAATAAGGCGCTCTGTTGCTCTTAAGCAATACAAGACATTGCAACCTAGAGGATGCTATGTGAAATGTCCGGTATTATTTATTATTTATTTACAATAACCTACTTTTAGTACCTAGAATTCTAGTACATAGAATTTAGAGCCAGGACAGCAAAATAACAGTAAATCTAAACAATAGCCTGGCGTAAATTCCATTTATAAACATACACACACCCAACCAATAGCCAGCATCCTATTCATAACTCATTTTCCTAAAGCGAGCGCGAGCCGAGTCACACATGGCACAATAATGAGGTTAGAGCAACCGCGTACGATTGTCATTGGTGCACTATTGTTCACTCTATATGGCGGCGCCACTGCACCGCTGGATTTGGACGTGTCTAAATAGGCATAGATCTATGACCGCAGCCCAGCTTATTGCAAACCAGAACTCTCGACCTCTCTTACTCGTACAAGTGCAGAGCACGCTTCTGGTTTTGAGGGGTCTTGTGGTTTTGGTTTTTTGCATGCCTGTTACGTATGGGTAACATTGTCAAAGTTACAGCTTTCTTCTTGGCTGCTGACTTAATTAGTAAGTTGGATATGTGAATGGCAGCGCAATGCTCTCAGTGCTAAATCTAGAAAACATCGTTATATTGAAAATATGGGTGGCGTTCGGCCCCCGTCTTTTACCGGATTGTATGGGACGTTTTGCTTTGTTGCCGCCTGATTGTGTTTTGTATAAACAAATCCTTGAGTTGAGCTAATGAATAGAAAATGTGTGTAGGAGAAATGATACATTATTTCATTATGAGACGAAGCGAACTCATTCGCATTAAAATGTTTAGACGGTCGGCGTCCCGAGTATTTGAATAGCGCGTATTGTTGATAAGATTTTTATTTTATTATTTTTAACTAGGGATTTATTTATAAATAGTTACAGAAATGTACAGAATAATAAACAATGTTATAAAATACATGTGAAACCGTTGAGTTATCTAAGGACCGTTTAAAACGATCTATATAAAGCTCAACTAATCCAGAGGTCCCTAATTAGAGATAGTTGATAGATAAAATTTCAATACAAAAATTAAACTGAATTACAAAATACATCCGGGGAGCATGTTTATAAAAAATTAGCAGCTACTCACGTCGTACCTATATAAAAAGAAGCTTATGTTCTTCCCCAAGATAAAATTACTAAATTTTCTTATACTAATCAAGATGCGTTTTGCCGTTTACTATTAAAAAGGTAATAAACAGACTTATAGGGACACTTTGGAACATTTCACACAGCATCATCTGGCCCCAAAGTAAGCAGAGCTTGTGTTATGGGTACCACATGACTGATATACTACTTATATACTTTGTTTTTTGTAAATACATACATATTATACATAGAAACACCCAGACCCGAGACAAATACTTGCAGATCATACAAACTTTTGTCCCGCGGCGGGAATCGAACCCGCAACCTTTTGCGTCTCAGCCGGACCTAAGCCCACTGCGCCACAGTGGTCGTCTGTATGAATGTATGGAAACTATAAAACTCGCAGCTCAGTTGGTTATAATAACCTTCTTTATTGTGTAGGTCGTGGGTTCGGTTCCCTGCCAGGCCAACCAGTGTGATAGATGTTTGTATTTTGACTGTATTTTTTAATTACATAATACGTATGTAATTAAAAAATATATAGGTTTTCTATTCGTCATATGTTACTACTTTGTAAGGCATGCTTAGTTTGGGGCTAGGTGGTGTTGTTTTGTGCATTGTTCACCAATATTTAATAGAAAGTATTAAAAAACGTAAAATAAGATCAATGGAATCGGTTAAGTCGTTCTCATGTTATGGCCAAGGAAGATAGAGATTAATTAATATATTATATATAGTAGTATAATATTTTTATTATTAGTGGAGGTTCATTAAAAAATCAAGACAAAAAATGATAAAGTCGGTTTACGGACGATAATTTTACGTGATAACGTCATAAGAAAACATTGATAAAAATTGCATACTTTTTAACCAATTAAGATGCGTCACAAGCCGAACGCTTAGGCCAATCGTGATCTGCGCTCTCGCTTGCACGCTCGGCTTTGTCGGAACGTAACAATTTTTCATGCGTGCAGCCGGCGTTCATCGATTTATAAGACGTTATCACGTCAAAATACTAAAAGGGTGACACAAAAGTTATGCACACAAAGTTAGACGCCATAACAACGTTACATAGTACTTCGCGAAGTCTCAGCTCGCTAACAACCAGAAAACTACGCGCAATTTATATACGAAGCTTCCACTTGGAAGTTGACTAATTGCCGAGTGTTGTTGTAAACAATGACGTCACACTAATAAATACTGGATGGTAAGAGAAGGTTTGAAAAAAAAACGGGTAGAAGTGATCTGTAGTGGTAACTCTAAAACCCTTTGACTTTATTTATAGAAATCATTACAGATATGTAAAGGATAATATATAATAATATAAAATACATGTGTAACGTTGAGCTATCTAATGACCGTTAACGATCTATAGATAGCTCAACTGATCCAGATCACTGCCAGAGGATAGCGTTCCCAGGTGCCAGCTCTTGGATAACGCAATGTTTCTACCGGACGCCGTGAAATAATTTGACTTAAATGTGCCAAATTGGTTTAAGTGGACAAGATTCCATTTGACATTTGAAGTGACATAGCTCTTATAAATTAATTATTTTATTTATGTTTTATCAGATAATAAATCATTTGGAAATTTTAATCAATAAATTGTAAATTCGTAGCGCAATTTAATTATATGTGTATTATGTTGTTTTCTGATTTGTAAGACGTAGAATCTAAAAATATTCAAGACGGTCTACGGATGGATAATGTTTATATATAGACAAATTATTGTTGGTATATACACAAATGACAATCGATTGCTATTTTGGGACGTTATAACTTAATAATAACCAATGTCAATGAGCAAAATTGACATCGTTAAATGACACATATTTTATAGAGTAAGGTTATATCCGCAGTTGGTTCAATTCCCGCCGCGGGACAAATGTTTTTATGATCTGCAAATTTTTGTCTCGGGTATAATATGTATGTGTTAACAAAAAAAAGTATTTAAAGTAGTATATCTGTCATGTGGTCATCCTTAACACAAGCTCTGCTTACTCTGTGGCTAGACAATGCTGTGTGAAATGTCTGGAAACATTTATTTATTTAACGGGACACTATCAATCGGTTTGAAATTGTGTAATAGAAGATTTTTCTTTTTTAGGGATCCGTACCTAGAAAATAAAAAATGAACTCATATAGGACCACTTTGTTGTCTGTATGTATGTCAAGACCCCTTTTCTCAAGAACGCGTGGAGGAACCAAGCTGAATTAATATCAATCGTACCTTGAAGCTATACAAAAATCAAGCTTTTAAATCAACACAATTATAAATACTCTCAATTATGTCACATATTTCAAACTCGCAAGTAAATAAAACTCTATGGGGTACTTCCGGTTGACCAAGAATCATGAAAAAATCTGAAACCATTAATTTGCACTTATATCGCATTTTTTCTGTGACACATTGTTCTTTGCTTTCATAGTTTATAACAGTATAAATAGTAACCGAATGTATAAAAACAATGATGCTGAAAAAGGTACGCCCGGGAGTGAATTTGGCCATTTTTTACGCATAACTTAATTTGAACAATCGTTTGACAATTGTAATTTGAATTGCAATATGTTTCGTTGTCTATTTACGGGCTTTAAACGAGTTAAGTCATAAGGATGACGTATTTGTCCTCGATTCACGTCAATTTGGTGAATATGCGGAGATGCGGTATGCCGCATTTTGGTATAAACGAACTCCAAACTGCAATACAAAATCCGATCCGGCCCAATTTTTTAGTGTAGGCTCCTTGAATGACCCTATTTCTGTTTTATCGCACAAATACAAAAACAATAGACTAATAACTCGTCGTCCATATTAATTAAAAGTCTCGCGTGCGCAGGGACAATACGCGTATATTTACGTAATAAAGAATCAATAAGACTAAAACCATGTTAAATCAACATTGGAAGCAAAGACAAGAAACGAATCCCACAATTTATGGTCCGTGTATTGTAGAGCCACAAACGGGAAGAGGTAGCAACTTAATACGTTAACAAGTATAAATTAAAAATAAACACCCGACACAAAAGAAATATATCTAATAAACCTTTTTATTCAAAAGATTCCAATAAGCCCAAAACGATACTTCTGCTATATGTTGGTGAGGAGTTGGGTATCCTGCATATTACATGCATCATATTAAGATTGCCATGTTCATGCTATAGTATTGATTTAACAGGACACTAAATATTAAATCGATCAGAACTGAGGAATTTGTTTAATTCATTAACTAGAAAAAAACTGATGTTCTTCAAATGGCTGACCAGGTTTTCTTGAATCATATCTATGAACGCTCTGTATTAAATCACATTTCAAATTAAAAAAAAACGAAATCAAAGAAGTTCAAAATCATCCGCTTGGGAGCTAAGATGGCACAGGCAAACACACAGACAAACAGATACACACCTTAAAATTATAACTGTTTTCTTCGGGGTAAAATTACCTCAAATAAAAAAAAAATGCTGGACTATTCACACAGCATCATCGGGCCTCAAACAAGCAGAGCATTTATTATGGATACCATATAACTGATATACTGCTTATACACTTTTTTTAAATACATACATATATATACATAGAAACACACAGACCCAAGACAAATACTTGCAGATCATACAAACATTTGTCTCGATGCGGAAATCAAATCAGCAACCTTCTGCGTCTCAGCCGAATCTTACCTCAATGTGTCATAGAGGACGTCATATGACGTAGTAAAAAAAAACCGTTACAAAAAATTTACTGCACCTGCAAAAACACTATGTTGGTTATTTTAAATATTACCGTCAATTGTATGTTCTCAGTTGCTCTGTTTTAACTTGAAGAGTAGAAATGACGTCATATTATTATTCTTGTAGTGCATTAGCCGTATCACTTTTGATGAATTTCTTCTCAGTAAAATTGATATTATGTTGCCGCTGCCAGAAAAAGCTCAACCAAATTCATAAGAAATCTTAACTTCGAAGGGGAAAAATAAAATGCCTAAAAGTATCATAATTATAATATTTTATTTAGCCAGCGATAGTCACCAGTTCTACGAATTCCTAGCTCTACACAGAAAAGCCTAATTTTATTAGGGACGCGCCCAAAGTAGAAAAAGGCGCGAAACACACGCGATATAAAAAATGGCGGAGTGCAATTTGAATGCGTGAATTATTGTCCTTTAAGGAGAAATAATACACCTTTGGAAAATAATATGAACCCACCCACACGTAATAGGTTTTGATAAATTGAGGATGAGCTTTTGTTACCGCGAGTGGTTTCTATCAATTTATTTGCCAACTGTTCAAGACGTGAGGAAGTTTTTCTCTACTCTCTTTTATCAACTCTTATTGGGCCGCGTATCGATGAATATTTATCTGGCAAGGCAACGAAAAAAGGGATGTCTGAGCTCTCGTAATAAAAATGATATAAAGTTACTATTAAAGATAGTTACTATGATAAAAGTTCATATATTTACATAAATAATTACAAAAATGTACAAAATAATATACAATAATATAATATACACGTGAAACAGTTGAGCTATCTAAGGGCTAAGCTAAGATCGTTTAAAACGATCTATAGATAGCTCAACTGATCCAGATCACTGCCAGAGGGCAGCGTTCCCAAGATACTGGCAGCATTACCACGTTGAATGACAATGCTAATATGCTAAGCCAGATAGGAGCCAGCTCTTGGGTCATGCAACGTATCTACCAGACGCCGAGAAATAATTTTGAAAACGCTAAATATCTATTAACTATATTTAATAGTTACTATTAAATTTAGTAACTATTCAATATAGTTACTATTATATATAGTTGCTGTTAAATGTAGTTACTATTATATATAATTACTATTAAATATATTTTCGATTACGTACATATAATAGACACTAGTTTGATGCAACTGTTGTTTCATGCTTTAAGTGTTGTATATAATTTTATTTTATTGTATTATAAATAAACTTGACGTGCCTAGTACGACAACCTATGTATAATAAAATAAAATAAATAAACCTAAAATCTGAAATTATACAAACATCCAAACATCCCGATACATTGACACAAACTTCGCATTTATAACGGATACACAGAACACGTAAAACGTAAATCGTACTTACACGCGCACACTTACCTACATTCAAGTTAAAATATAAAATGATGTAGATACGTCACGATTATGAAATTGACAAACGGTCACACAATATTTTAGCAGTTCCAGTAGAAAAAGCTAGTGCTAAGACACAATACATTTGCAACAAAAACTGTACTTATAGTTTTTGCATATCCTTGGTGGTCAGTCGCAGATCACTGCGTGATTTGATTATCTAATAGAACATTGTTACTGATAATGAGTAACTGTCGGAAGATTGAAGGTTGTGAAAATGGTGGTGAGGTGACGTTCTCGTATGGCTATTGATAAAAACCTCATTGGCTTGTCAAGGGTAAAATAAGAATCAAGAACGTCTCAGAGCATTCACAAGGTTTCGTCAGTATGGATAACTATTGTCATGTCCTATGTATTGTCATAACTATTGAATGACTAGTGGTCATGTCCTAAACTAATTAAGCATCACCTTGTGAGCAAACTGCTGGAGTTTTGTTTGGATTTTAATGATTTTTGAAAGAGTTACAAATCAGGCCGTTACTTATAATCAAGTAAGCCTTAATACCCGTTATTTTCCTTATTTCCTTCGATTGATAATATATATTAATCGAATATTTGTATCGAAAAACTATTCAAGAACGCCACACGATGCAGCAGAAAAATAGATAAAAAAATCCACCCACTTTACATTTAAAAAATAAAACCAAAACTGTAAAATAATATAATGAGTTTTTAAAGATTTTATATCATTAATTAGAGAAGGAAAACTTGAAACAAGCCCGGCTCGGTGCCAGCCGTTATGCACCTGCAACCAAACCGACACTGCATGTACTGATTCGTCTTTCGTGCGGGTCCTGTTGGCAAGGCCGAGAGGTTAGTGTGGGTACCTGGGAAGGCCTGCGCTATCAAAAAAAATCCCAGGCAGAGTGACGTCAGTGGAGAGGAAACTTCACCCACCTTAGCTTGCTGGAGTGGATCCATGAACGAAAGTTTTCAATTACAATTACTACTCTGTAACTATACCTAAATCATCTCTAAAAGATGAACAAAAGCCAATGATGATGATATCATTAAAGACTAAAATAAATAATGCTGGACATTGTACACAGCAGAGCTAGCTTGTGTTATGGGTACCACATGCTTGACTAATATACTACTCATATACTGTTTTTTTTACATATTATACATAGAAAAATACCCAGACCCGAGACAAATACTTGTAGATAATACAAACATTAGTTCCGCGGTGGGAATCGAACCGCAACCTTTTGCGTCTCAGGCAGGCCTTCGCCCACTGCGCCATCGTGTCGTCAAATAAAATTTTTAGGAGTCAGTAATACGTATTTCCTTTATCATAATAAGATTAATAGTCTGCGAGCTCTGATTAGAGGCAGACGGACAGACAAATAGGTAGACAGACATGGCGAAACTATGAGGGTTCCTTGACTTTGATACCTTAAAATGGACACCATCGCTTTTTACATCGTTACTCAAAAACCTAAGTGAGTATCGGGTCAGTTTATTTTTAGAAGGTACGTATTTCGTTAGCCTGTTTTATTGTACGTAAGCTTTGCAAAAAGAATTTAAGACGCAGAGAAGCAGAGAGCTGCGGGTTCATTTCCCGCCGCGGGACAAATGTTTGTATGATCTGCAAGTATTTGTCTCGGGTCTGGTGTTCTTATGTATAATATTAATGTTATTTAAAAAAAAATGCATATAATATCAGTATGTCAAGTATATCAGTCATGTGGTACCAAAACACAAGCTCTGCTTACTTTGGGGCCAGATGATGCTGTGTGAAATGTCCAGCATTATTTATTTATTTACATAGAAAGAAGAAAGAAAGAAAAGTTTATTTCGTCTCAATTGTGATATCATATAAAGTACCTATGAAGTAACAAGTACGTGAATTGATAGCAAAATCGATCGTCACTGAACATGTGTTATAGTAGCGTTTAGAACGCTCTTATAACGCTGGTCTCCGACTATTTAGGTAATCAGTTTTTCATATTTTATTTACTTGTAGTTTAGTATTGCATCAGGTTTGGTTTGTTTTTATGACTAAATATATATGTAATATGTGTATTATACACATACATATTACATATTGTATAAAAAATAATAATACAATACCTAGATCTATAAGAGAATTACCATGCCGTACCATACCATACCAAGAAAATTTAAAACAAAAATCTTTACCTGGTTTGTTGACAAATTCAATTCAATTCAAAATTAAAAATTCAATATAACTTTATTCAATACAATCACAAGGACCACTTTGAATTGTCTTCTTACATGCTAGTGAATCTAGGTGCCGGTTCCTCCTAACCCCAGTTCAAGAAGAATCCGGCAAGAAACTTGTCTGGTCTTAACACTTCTTTGTATGATCCTTGACAATTTTGTTACGGATGCCGAGTCGAGTTGGAGCAGATTCATCCCAAGCTTTTTTGTCATCTAAATAATCAGATATTTTATAATATGCTTTAATAGACAGTTTCTGTTTAATTACGTTTTTAAATTTGCCAATCGACAGATCTAACTCATCGCTTGGGACCTTGTTATAGAAGCGTACACATTGCCCTATAAAAGATTTATTAACTTTAGCGAGCATAACAGTGGGAACAGCGAGTTTATCTTTATTTCTAGTGTTAATACTATGATTTTCGATATATTTTTTTAATAAATAAAAATTTGTTTGCACATACATTAAATTTTCGTATATATACTGACAAGGTACTGTCATAATATTAATTTCTTCAAACTTATTTCTAAGTGATTCTCTGGGGCCCATGTTATAAATTTCACGAACAGCTCTCTTCTGCAACACAAATATGGTGTTAATATCAGCAGCACTCCTCCACAACAAAATACCATAAGACATAATGCTATGTTTACATAATAGACATAATAATGTTTTTATAGTGTCAAAGAATTACCTAATTAACGTTCCGTTGGTTTTGGTAAAAACTATTAATTCATACCTAAATTTAATTATTTGAAATTGTAATAATTATTGTAATGTTGATTTTATTTGTTTAAAAATGTAGTGTTTTATTATCATATACTACTATCATACCTACTTAATTTTTGCATGCTAGGTTTCCTAGCGAAATGTGTGGATCTAACTTCGTATTTATATTCTCGGTGTACCACATTTCAAGCAAATAAATCATTTCATTTCATTTCATTTCAAACGCGCGCGGTAGAAAGTTTTACTATACACCTGTATTTTGACTGACGTTTCCTAGAGAAACCTATACGATAGTACAAGATACCGTATGTTAATTAGTACCTACGTACACGATGATTGATAAGCCTTATCTTACGATGTGGGTTGCCACTTGCCACGTTGCAATTAGCTCAAGTTTTCCAATCGATGCCTTTCAATTAATGCAAATGTGTTAGGTATGGATGTGTTGCCAGCTAAAGTAGCCAAAAGTGACAGAATTATTCGCTAAAAGTCTATAAAACTAACGTTAGAACCACTGCTAAAAATAAGCATTGCTGAAACTCACGGAATGTTTCGGAAAATATTGCTGGGTATTTCTTTTTAAATATTAATATTGGTGGACAATTTACACAAAATTATCTTTTCCCAAACTAAGCATAGCTTGTACAATTGGAAATAGATGACCGATATAATATTTATATATTTTTAGATACATACTTATGATACTTTATAATCTTACATCCTACATACTAGGTGAATTTAGGTGCCAATTCTTCCTAACCTAAGCCCGAGAAGAACTGGCAAGAAACTCGTCCTGGATCTAGCGCTTTTTTGCATGAACCATCTTATAACTTCCTTAACTACGAAAAACGAATACAATAAAGTTTATGCATTTAAAAAGTGTCGGTTAACTGTCTGAGGGCAGAGCAACATGAGGCCATGCATTCTTAGGCCACTTTTCTAATGTATGTCAATAGTTAACAAGCACTTTACATAAAATAGCTCTGATACTAGTACGAGGTACGAGTTCGAATATAGTCAAGCACCAAATTATTTATCTGTTCTAAAAATTATGTGCGCTATTAATACGCTATTAAAGTACTTGGTGATGGAAAACATCCTGACAAAAGCGATAACATGTCGAAACCTGAAAAAAAATGTGTGAATTCATGTGCCAATTAGACTTAAAGAGCCTCAGAGACGCGCTTTAATCTTTTCACCACACTGGTTCAAAATAACTATACCTAGTGACACAATAAGTTGAAAAAGAAAGTAATGTTATTGATTATTCATTACCTACTTATTTTAATAATATGATGTCTATTAAGTACTATGCAGTGGTAAACTCAAACTGCTCTTGTGTTGTTTGTTTGGTAGTCCCTCAAAGGAACTACAATAAATAAATAATGCCGGACATTACATACAGCATCATCTAGCCCCAAAGTTAGCAGAGCTTGTGTGGTACCACATGACTGATATACTACTTATATAGTATTTTGGTAAAGACATACATAGTATAATAAGAACCCCCTAGAATCAAAACAAATAACCCGCGACCTACTGCGTCTCAGCGGGGCCTTGGCCCACTGCGCCACGGAGGTCGTCACTACAATATTAGCTCTATATATTGAAAAGGTTTACTTTGCTAAATCTAAATAAAACAAGCAGTGTTTGCGACATAATTTTGTAGGTACACTAGTCATGGTGTGGAGTCCATATTTAGAGGGGGTGTGTCTGAATCTGCATATGCACGTATCTGAGAGCAATTGATCAACGGGTGCAGGCTGCAAGCCAATCATTTGATCGAATCTAAATGAATATGCAGGGATTGGCAACATTTGGTTATGTAGGTCAAGGTCTGTACCTACACTGCACATTTGTATCACTTTTAAATGACACTGTAGTTTATTACAAGTAACGACCATTCAAATGTAGATATATTTTTGCAACAATATAGTATAACCAATAACCGATTCAATACAATCACAAGGATAACTTTGAAACTTTACATTTTTTTCGTATGAAAGACGTTTAAACGTTTAAAGTGATCCTTGTGAGTATTTAAGTATTCGTACTTGTCAATTCCACCTCCATAGAGAAGAATTGGCAAAAAACTATTCCTGATCCTAGCGCTTTTTTGTATGATCCTTCTTATAACTATCTCAACTACGAAAACTAATACAAGATAACAGTAGTGTATACATAGCAAATCAAGCAAATTAAATCAAATGTCAGTTAACTGTCTGAGAGAACATGAGAACATGCATTCTTATCAACAATATAGTCATTGATATTATATTACTTTATTCACAAGTCTATCCTTTAAGTAAGCATTTCCTGTATTAGGAATAAAGTTTACGTGGTTTGTTTTATTATATATAAAACTATTAGCTTGATAGAATCTCAATAACTTGCATATGCAACTCGACGTTAACAATATTCCTCAATATTCACACAAATCTGCAGTGAAAGGTGGAAATAATGCAAGTGCATGCAAGCAAGTCATGACTACAAGTCTCTAAGCACTATAAGTATATCAGTCGGTGATCAGACAAATAACTTGTCTACTAAATTATTTCAACAGATTAGTACAGAAGCGAGTAAAACACTGTAAAGTATAGATACTGCAACAATCGTTTAGATATGCAAAGCACCGGCTAGCACATGAGGACTTTACTTAAATACACTTTGTAATAACTAAAATGGCAATTTCACTATGAATATCTCTATAAACGCGAGATATCTTTACATGCAAATGAGGTTCTATTCGAATAATGCGGCAAAACGATCGATTTGTACGACAAATATATGAAACTCCGAGCTTATTACGTCAACCGACTTTATGTGGTTCATATAGCTCTGTCCCTGTAATTCCTACATTCTATTAAACTGACTATCGGCAATAATATAGGCGTGATAAAATGAAATGGCGCGCTGGCTAGTAAGCTCTACTTATGTGACCACAATATCGCTTTCGCGTATCTGAATTGCTAATAAAGGGAGGGAATGTGTGCCGGCGGGTGCGCAAGAGTCGCTTATTAGCGAACGACAGTGGCGCCGTGAACAATTGCGGTACTAACATGAATAGTAGCCGAAAGTTGACGATCAATGCCTTAGCACCTGTCACGTTCTAAGCAGATTTCGTTGAATAATCTGTTTGAACTGCGATTACTTATTCAATTGTCGATAATTACGGTCAGAACTGACATAATAGTATTGGATATTATTGAATTGAGCTCTTCGTGGCGAATAATAAACGACTCTATTAACGCTAGTTTCATTAAACATTTGCAGATCTGTATTACAATGGATCAACCATAACTCCTTTAATACGGTGCTCTTGTTATATAGAAATGACTGCTTCTAAAAAGTTCAACGTAAACTGTTTGCCCAGTGTGTCAGGGCCTTTAGCTCCCTCACATCTACTGACTACACTCTTTACGTCCATCGGGTAAAGAGCCTTCCTACTCTTCATAGTCTCCATTCGAGGTCATTCAAATCTGGTAAAACTTGACTCGGTATCTGTTATAAAATTAACAAGGTTCATACAAAAAGCGTTTAGTTTCTTGACAGATTCTTCTTGAACCCAGTTCATGTTAGGAGGAACCGGCATCTAGATTCACATAGTAATTATATATGAAGACGATTCAAAATGATCCCTGTAATTTTATTGAATAAGAACATTTTTATTTCTTTCTCTCAAGCCAATTAATGAATGGAGAATAGAGGAGCATATACTTGGTCCCATAGATGATTTGCTTATTTTATGGGTATGTCATTTCTAAACAAGCAATTTTGTCGCAATTTACGTGTTTTTCTGATACCTCTGTTGATCACAATTTGTGTCACGAAACGTACTCTTTATCTTCTTCTTCCTTCTTATTCTATTTCGTTAGTGGCATGTATCATAATAATGACTATATTGCCAATGTGCATTGCCACATGTTTATATAGTTTATAACACGATGTCACAAAGTCGTGTCTTGTCGTTCGTCAGTTATTATTACGAGTATGTACACATATACACATAATGGTGCTTTTCATATAAAATAATTATACGGATTATTTATGCACGAATCACAAAGCAACACAAAGCTTTTATTTCAATTATTATTTATTAAAATAAAAACAATAAAATTACTAATAAAACCGGAACTTAGAGGAGTTATGTTACTTCTCACAATGTCAAACTAAGAATCACATTATTTTAATCAAATTATTAGCTAGCGTGACGTTTAAGTATGCTATGTCTTTCTAATGTCAAAGAATAAAGATGGCAAAATATTTAACATTGTCTATTCCAATAAATAAGAAAGAAAGAAAGAAAATCATTTATTTAGCACACACAAAACATAAGAGAACACATGAGCGGAAAACAGACTAAAAATAGGCCCCAAGGGGAATCTTATACAAACACATACACATTTATACAACACACAAAAACAAACAAAAATCAACTAAGTATGCGTAAGAAATTAGCCCTTCCGGCAAACCAATCAACATTTTAGTGTGGCTAAAAAGGTTTAATCTTAGCATGTGCTACTTTCAGGCACGGAAGTAGCGCTGGTTTTCATATTGAACCAATTTATATATATAGATATTTATTTTATAGATATTTAAATAAATAAAGATAGGGGTAAATGTTTTGTGTTCTTTTGTTCTTCTTCTTATCGGGTCACTAGTTATTTCTAACCAATGTGGTGAAAGGATTAAAGTGCGCCTCGGAGGCTCCTTTCGTGTTCCTTTGTGATTCGAGCAAACATAATCCGTATAATTATTTTACAAAAAAAGACACCATATTTTATAAAATAACAAATGACGAACGACAACATACGACTTTCGGAAGTCTGAAAAATTTACATTGGCATAATTGTCATCATATGTCACATGCCATTAGCGAAGAAGTAGTAAAACGTCACAAAGTCATTATGTTGTCGTTCTTCGTTTGTTATTTTATACAAATTTGGGTCTTTATAAAATAATTATACGGATTATTTTTGCTCGAATCACACAGAAACATAAAACTTTCATTCCAATTATTCGCACCCGAGTCAATAACTCTAGCTTTATTTGAATAAAACTACCAAAATTACAAATAAAACCCGATATAACTCAGGTACTACGATATAAAAAAATAAGAGCACAATGTTTAATCCGCAAAAAAATCTAAATGCCTTAGATGTCTTACTATAAACAATCTAACCACTTGACATTGGCCAAATTGACACATGTCATTAATGAAGAAGAGAAAGAAAAATAGAATAGAGGGTTATTCTTTTAATAGAGCAGCAAAATCTACCTCACAATTTATGAATCGCCAGTCACTCTCCGTTTTCCAACTACCGCTATTTCAGCAAGTCCTGTCTAACCACAGGGCACGGTAGCTCTAGATCCTAGTCTCCATACATCCAGGATCCAGTTTATATGCAGATAAATGATGGAGATTACCCGCCGCGGGATGAGATGTGTCAGACCGAGTTTATTCAAACCCGCCTGGTTTCTATAGATTGTAACGGTAATTGTGAATTGCGTTTTATGATAAAAATAGAGCTGATGTGTAGGAAACATACATTGGTGTTTTTATTTGCAACTTAGGCTCTTAGCTAAGGTGAGGAAGCTATATCTTAATAGCTTATCTTAATAGCTTATCTAAGAAAGAAATGAGCTAATGATCGACGTTCCTTGATTGATGTTGAAGTAGATAAGTCTGAACAAAATTAAAATTAAAATTAAAAACTAAACATAATATATTCTGACAGCTTCACATTCAAAACTGTCAGCTCAGTTCTCGGTGTGAATTTGAAGATTTGTCCTGAAATATGGGTCTTTGTACTTTATATTAAGTCAATTGATTCCTTATTAAAAATATTACAACATAAGAAACTAAACAAATAAACTAAACTTAACTAAACTTACCTACAACAAACTATAATTTTCTGCCATCATACCAAATGTTAAACAGATATACAATTATTTAGTACTATTTCGCCAATGTATCTATCAATCAATCAATCTAGATTGGCGGAATAGTATTAAATATTTGTCTATCTGTTTAATGTTTTTTAATCGATTTCCGCAAAGTCGCCTGAACTTAAAAATACTATCAAAAAAAATACTGGGCTTTTAACTCACGCAGATTCTGGATTTCAAGCTTTAGAAGATTCGAACGACGCGACTTCTTAAAAGGTAGTTTTAAGTAGTAGCATTAATATTTGGTTGTGCTGCTAATTGGTTACAAGCAAATATAAAATAATGTTGATTCATTTATTTGAATTTATTTTATTTTATTATAATACCAATACATTAATAATAATGCCGGACATTTCACACAGCAGCATCTAATCCTAAAGTAAGCAGAGGTTGTGTTATGTGTAATAATAACAAAAATACAGAATACAAACATAAACAATACAAAATACAAAATATCAAAAATAATAAATAACTAATGTAACTGTTAACAATATGCCTCAACTAGGAGAACCTGTATCTCAGGCGTAAAATATTGGCCCATAGATTAAACTCTTTCGGAACATCCATTATTATAAATTCAAAATTGTCTGTTTATTTATTACGTTTTTACGACTAAACAGCTGTACAGATTTTGATAAAAAAGGTAAAGAAATAGATTGTATCATAGGGAAGGACATAGGCTACTTTTTATGTAGGTACCATGCGTGCCAACCGCGAGCAGAAGCTACTACACAATATAGAACAATAATAGGTCGCTGATGACGTGCGCAAAACCATTGACTATTATTTTAAAATACTTTACACCAATAACACTTAAAATTACAGATGCGCATATCTATGCTCAACAGCGTTCTTTATCATTCCTATTTGTAATAACTAGATAATCCAATCACATTCATATGGATTAATTTGATATAAGTTTGCTATAAAACGTTTTGTTTATATGGCGTCGAGCGCCGTTATCCGTATCTGACTACCGACATGTGTAGTTAACTGGCATGCTACTCGATCGGGTACTACTGCGAAATTTATATTATAATTAAAAATACATAAATTACCTAGTCCATTCGCTTAGTTTTATATACAACTGAGCCTGCAATCGCATATACGAACCACATAATAGTAAGTGGTTACTATGGAACTCAAGACCTGGTTACAAGCTAAATGTTTTTATAACGTATCTGAATTAATAAAATGACATAAATTTAATTAAGTAATATTCCTAAGTGACGTTTATATTAAATTATTATTATGTTACCTAGTTTTTTTTTGTATAAATGTCTCACATTGTTAGAAAATATTGTACACCATTTACCAAAAGGTAGCATAGCAAACTTAGCAATTAATAAAACCTGTAATATACCTATGTTCCACAATAAATGAATTATTAATTATGATACTTGTAACATCAGGAGGCATCACACGCACGTTGCCGGCCCTAAACATAAGTTCTTTTGTATATTCGAGCAGTAATTTTATTTGCCCCATCAACCTAAATATAGTAATGCTTTCATACGACTGCTTGGAGGCAGAATATCTGGCACTGTGCTGGTACCCACCACGACAGACTCTTTCTCCATAGTAAGTAATTTCACTTTCAGTCTACCGTCAAACATGAACTTAGTAGATAATTGCTTGCATAATACTGTTTGCTGACTACGTAGTGACAGCCTAGTGCCTACTGAGACGCGGCACTAAATCTTCAGCATTTTTATCGACATCTCTACCTTACTTCTTGAGTAGATATATAACACATAATGTTTTTTTTACACAAAAAAAGATCTACCTTTTATAAGCTCTACACTTGACTTATGTAAACTGAAAAGAGTTTTATAAGCGATCTGCAGGCTTTAGGGGCATATATATTTTGAAAGCATTTTAATCTATGCCTATTTTTTGATCTGCGTTTAAATATTGTTCTAAAATACGGGCCTCAAACATATGGGAGGTTTCAAAGGATAGGAACGGTTAAAATGATAGCAGTGCGTAGCAGTAGGACGAAATAGGTCAAATAAGAAAAATACGGGCCAAGAAGTTGTACTTAGACTACTCAGACTACTTAGACTACATTTCTATCAAATTCTAATTGAAAATATTTTTATTCAATATCAAGGAAGTGCTAATTCCTCTTTAGCCAAGTCCGAGAAGAATATCGTTTTCATTATCGTTTCAGAGTACTCCAGTTGGTTTTAATTAGATGTACGCCGCCAACACAGTTGATCGGTTGCAGATCAGATTCTATCGCAGTACTTTACCCGTCATGTGTAGTGGAAATTATTTACGCTTTATTAGTGACTTATATAGTATGCGCTATGACTTTCGAAGAAAATTGATGACATGCTTTGGTTATAAGGTAAGTGTCATGGGTATTGCTTTAAGTGGAGATGGGCTTGCGAACTTTAAGGTACTGAATACTGACTACTGTGGGAAAATGTGGGCATGTGTCAGATGCAAAGTTTGAACGAGCCTCTGAAGCCTCAGAATCTCTGAGCCTCAAAGGCCTGGGGATGCCTGGAGAGAATGAGGGGTCATTCCCTCCATTCATCTCTCGCCCACGCTGAGATGGTTCAGTCAGCACGAAATTTGGCAGTTTCGTCCCTCTACCTGGTTCGCGGTATGCTGTGACGTCGTCGTACCGTATCAGGGTACCACTCCGTGGTCAGTTTAGCCCACTGGTCTCCCGATTTGCGGTAGACATGACCGGCCCAGTCCCATTTGTGCTTGGCATCTCTTGTAGCTATATCGGCGATCTGTGTTGAGCTCGGTGTTGGGAATCGGATTTATTCGCTTTACTGATGTTTAATTTTTCCATTTGTTTTTTTTTAAGATATAACTTTTCATTGGCTAACCCTAGAGCAGGTCGTTGAAAAGATATCGTCGCTATAAAACCGCATGTCGATGAAGCGTTGACATATAATTACGTTTTAAAAACTAAAATGATAAGCGACTTCAAGTTTATACACAAGGTAGCTACAGTAAAACGTTGAGGGTTCCCTTGACTGTCCTTGTCTTCATCGTCATACCCCTAATGACAGTCACAACCCATCTAGGTGTACAGTTCTCATCAATACAAATGAATCAAGCCCAAACACCAGGTAATTGCTGTAAATCGTTGAGGAGTTCCCTCGACTGTCTTTCGGCTCCATCATCAGATTTACTCCAGACCTTCATTAAATAGTAGTGCTTTAAAATACTTTAATCAAAAATAAACAAACGCACTAGTCGCCACTACGATTTTCGAAAGTTCCCCTCGATTTCTCTGGGATGCCATCATCAGATCCTGGTTTCCTTATCATAGTACCACCCTTGGGATAACTCGGTCAAAATCGGTTCATAAACGACGAAGTTATCCGCGAACACACTTAAAAAAAATATGAATCGAATTGAGTAACCTCCTTTTTTTGAAGTCGGTTAAAAAGACATTTTATTTTGACTGGTTTCTGGTTTCTTCTCGTAATAACTCTGCCTTCGGACTGTAGGTTGTGGGTTCGGTTCCCTCCAACCTTCTGGTTTCCATAATACAAGCTTTCCTTAGTTTGGGGCTAGATGGTGTGTGTCTGAATTGTCCAGCAATATTTATATATATTATGAATGTTATCGGACTCTTCTAGTGACAAACACTAAAACAGATATCTTACTTGCTCAACCATTACATGTGAAGAATATGATCAATATAAATAGACTCGTGAAACATAGCAATTCGTATCTAATGTCGTTGATATAGATGTCACCCCAACCCTCTTCTTTTACCGTTTAGCAGTTGAAATAATTTGACTCTACGAACTAAAATACGCAGCCAAATTGTGTAAACTCGTTGACAAGTATTTGTGTTGTAAGCTCACGCGCACATTCGCAATTAGCGGGTGCGCAGGCGCCGATACAAGCAACCAATTTGTTTTGAAACGTTCCCTTTTAACTATACGCATATAAACCGTGTATTGTTAGAGCACTTTCACGTTTAAGTTTATACTAACGCTTTGGTTGTTTAAGAAACCGCGAACGTGATATGACGTTCGTATACAATTCTAAAAACACAATCCCTAATATTATTATAAATGTGAAAATAACTCTGTCTGTCTGTCTGTCTGTTTCTTACGTTTTCACGCCTAAACCGCTGGACTGATTTTGATGAATTTTGGTATACAAAGAGATACTAAAACCTTGGAGACGGACATAGGTTACTTTTTATGTAGGTATCAGGCGTGCAAAGCCGCGGGCAGTAGCTAGTTATTTTTAATATATTAAAAAAAACGCGTTTACATACTTGCATACTTACTCAATCATCATATCAGCCTCTAGAAGTCCCTGCTGAACATAGGCCTCCCCAATAGATTTCCAAGAAGAACGATTTTGATCATCCACCGATTTCCCGCGATCTTTACAATGTCATCAGTTCATCGGGTGGGGGGTCGTCCTACGCTTGGTTTTCCTGTCCTTGGTCGCCATTCGAGAACTTTTATTCTCCAACGGTTTTCAGTTCTGCAAGCTTTATGGCCATTACAATGCCATTTCAACTTGCATATTTTGAGTGCTGTGTCGGTGACTCAATACTTATATTATAAATTCATGAGTGCATGTCTGTCTGTCAGTTTGACTGTCAATTTCTTAGCTTGTTACCTTTTCATGGGTAAACGGCTGAATGGATCTTGATGAAATTTGATAAGAAGATAGATTGTAATTTGGGGACGGACAAAAGCTACTTTTTATGTAGATACCACGCGTCGATGCCTCGAAAAAACTATCGTGATTATCAAACTATCAAATTTTATCAAGATCCTTTTAAATGTTTAGCCGTACAACCGTAATTAACAAACAGATACATTTTCGAATTTATTATTTAAGTACAAATGGTGTTATGACTGGTTTTATATAATATTATAATGTATTATAATATTTTTTTATTGCATTTCAATCATTATGCTTGCACTTGCGGGCGGGATGGAGGTGCATGCGTCTGCATCGTGTCTAACTCACTGGGAATAGATTGGCGGAATAGTACTAAATGTTTGTCCATCTATTTAATGTTTTGTAATGGATTTCCGCAAAGTCCCTGTTTCAGTTATCTACATATTATTGAATTCAATATATATTTATATATTTTATTTACTATACAGGTCGTGACGTAGCTCCTCTGGCATCTACTGAAAACCAGCGCTGGGATACTCACAATAATAATCGGTCATCCATCCCTCTCACAAAAGAGCAGACAAACTGACATTAGCTCCTTCCATTCGTCCGCAAATATGTCAACGTCTGGGAAAGCCTTAATTAAACCATTGAGGGCGTCGAGAGCGCGAGGCAGCGGCGACTGATCGTGCCCAACAGTATGGCATGGTGGTAGAGCGAGGAGCCTGTGGCTTTTACCGCGAATATAATTGTCCGGTACATATAGGTGAAGCAACTCGTTGTGTAGATCGGGTCCGTCAATAATATTCCTAAAGATTTTAATAGTGGTTGATAACTGATCATACGCGCGTCGCGTTTTAAGAGAGTTATAACCCAGGGAACCTTGCAGATATTTGGTGGGATACATAAATGGGTAATATCCTGCCACGCGCTTGTATAGGTATCTTAGAAATGCCTTTCGAACTTTTTCCAAAAGAAGATCTTATTTCTTTTCATGCGGACACCATATACAGGAACTGGTCTCCAGCTTGCTACGGACCAAAGTGCTGAAAAAGAGCCTCATGACGTAATCGTTTTTAAAATCACGTGCGTTCCTGAGTACAAAACCCAGCCTCCTGTACGACTCCTTAGATACGATAGAGATGTGGTCGTTAAACGTAAGCTTCCGGTCGAATGTGACTTCCAAATCCTTGACCACAGTTGTAATCTAGTAATGGGGATACCATTGATATTGTAGTCATATAAATAAGGGTGCCACATGCGACCGAAAGTCATGACAGAGCATTTCGGTGGATTAAACTCCTTTTTGTTTTTGGCGCTCCATTGATAGACCGCGTCAATATCGCGTTGTAAAGCTAAGCAGTCGGAAAGAGTATTGATGGTCGCGTAGAGCTTTAGATCGTCCGCATATAAAAGACATTTTTAGTGGCGCGGAACATCTGGTAAGTCATTGATCATTATCAAAAACAACAGTGGCCCGAAAACCGATCCCTGGTTTACACCAGATCACGTTTGATAGGGTAGAGATTCATACATGCCAAGCCTGTCATACTGCTGCTAGTTTCGTAAGTAGTCGGCAATAAGCTGTAAAAGATTGGGGGCGAAGCCTATGAAACTAAGCTTCGCCAGCAGTATGTCATTGTTGACCCTATCAAACGCTTTATCATATTGACGCACCTTTTAAACCTTCCCTGGACTACGACGAACATTTCAACACCAAAATCAGCTAAATCAGTCCAGCCGTTCTCGAGGTTTAGCGAGACTAACGAACAGTAATTGATTTTTATTATATAGATAAAAATATATGTTCTTTCATTTTTTCTTTTTCTTTGATATTTGCGATGCCCAAACTATTTGTATTAGATAAAAATAATTTAAATTTAAATTTGTTTTATTCAGTCATAGCGTACATCGTTTCTTGAGAAACTAGAGCTTTAGTTGTAAGTATGGAGTCGGCCATAAGTTAGTCGCTTTCGTTTTCTCTAGATACTTAGACTTTAGGCTTTAACTACTTACGAGTACACAGGCGTTATTTAGGACCGGAGTACACCACAACTTTTAGCGATACTAACGCGATGCAAAATCGCTAAAAGTTCCTCGATGTGATCCTCGAACTGATTTACTGAGGTAAATTTTTATGCTAAAATAGCACATATATTTCAGAACAACGTTCAAACATCAAGAACTAAGCATAGATTTCACTTTCAAATTAAGATCAAGATTATGTAACAATTCAGAATGCTGTCAAAACATTACTTCTTCTTCTTCGTTAATGGCATGTGTCATAATGATGACAACTTTTCCAGTGTCAAGTGTCATGTTATATTGTTTATAGTATGTTACAAAGTTTTATCTTGTCGTTAGTATTTTGTTATCATTAGATAGTATAAAACAAAGTCGCCTCTCGCTGTCTGTCTGTCCCGATGTATGCTTAGATCTTTAAAACTATGCAACAGATTTTGATGCGGTTTTTTTTTAATAGATATAGTATTTCAAGAGGAAGGTTTATATGTATAAAACATGCATAATATAGTAGAGAAACACTGATAATTTTAGAGGTTTCCAATGTGGTGTCGTAAATAAACACATTTTTTTGCGCTTACATTGCAAACGCTGGCTGAACCGTACGAGATAGAACAAAATAATGTACTACAGTATTGTACACCCTCAAAAGGTCTACAAAAATGTCCGCGATGGTATATGGCTATCTCTTAGGAATAACCATTCTGTAGTATGATTAGTATCAGCATTGCACACGTGCGAAGCCGGGGCGGGTCGCTAGTTTCATATAAAATTTCTTTTTTGCTCGAGTCACAAAGATACAAAAGCTTTTATTCTAATTTATCACACTCGAGTTAATAACTATAGCACTATTTAAATAAATACACCAAAATTACAAATAAATCCGGAAAAATAAATAATATAAGAGCGCATTCTTTGTTTCGCAATACGACCAAAAATAATCAATAAAATTCAATTCAATTCAATAAGTCTTTATTCAATAAAATCACAACGACCACTTTAAATCGTCTTCTAACATGCTAGTGAATCTAGGTGCCGGTTCCTCCTAAACCCCAGTTCAAGAAGAATCCGACAAGAAACTGGTCTGGTCTTAACACTCTTTTGTATGATCCTTGACAATTTTGTTACGGATGCCGAGGCGAGTTGGAGCAGATTCATCCCAAGCTTTAATAAAGATATTCATTCAAAAAACCATTTTGTTTGAGTATTGTTCTAGAATTTTTAGGGCTCTCCGAAGTCTACAAGCAAACCCTTACAGTTTCGTAATGTCTGTCTGTTTGTCTCTCCGCCTTAATGAGAGTTCTTGCTCGCAGACTATCGTAAAGAAAATTTGCTCGGTGATATCTATTAGTGGCGTCTATAATGTACAAAAATCAAAACTAAAAAAAAATTTTAGCGGTACCTGTTTGACTACAATCTTCTTGAAAGTCCTTTAAAGATATTATAAAGTATTTTTAACATATTGTTGATACAGATTGATAAATATTAAACCTTAATGTGGTTATTATTATTTTATTTTTATTATAATGAGACAGTGTGCCAATTTGAAATTTTTAAATAAATAATGAAATCTCAATACTAAATTCTTTATTTTGCTAACTAGATAGAGTTGAATTAGTTTGGGACCTGATCATTTTGGATACCTTCACTGTGCGCGGTACGGCACGCGCTTGTTATTATTAGTTCTTGTTGAAATCTATACTTGAAATCGACATAAATAACTATTAATGACTCTCAGTGTGTCTGTTTAGTTTTTTACATTAGGACGAGAATGAATTTCCTCTTCGTTTTGACGGAATTTCCCCTTAAACGAAACAATTTCTCTTTGCTATAAAATCATATTAAAGACCCTATTTAGGAAGTACGATAAACCGAGCCACATACCTAGTGAAAGATAAAGGTGCGTGCACAATCAACACGTACGGAACTCGTGACTCCTTATTGCATAACATTCTTATACACGTAACGCGACAATCATAAAAGTTTTGGCTAAGACTTATAAGAAGAGAGATAGGTCGGTCTTAGTACCGACAATAGTATAGGTCCATTGAACCTGTATAAAAAAATGAGTGGCTTATAATAAAATTGGTCTTTACTAAGTAGTCTTTAAGAACTAGTACTATAGAACGGTAAATTTATAGATAATCTTAAATAGCTATTGTTTGTAAGGGCAGGTAATATGTTACGTTCGTACATTTTCTGCTTGAGCGTATTTCAGCGCTTTTAACGCCATTTTGTGTACAAGTATAACTGAAAGAATAATACATATTTATACTTAAGTAGAGTTAAGTAGAGTTTCAAAGTGATCCTTGTGATGGTATTGAAGAAAGTATCTTTTGACTTTGATTTTTGTTATTTAATGAAGATGAGTCTATGGATATTATAGTAACGACATAAGCTACAAAATGCAAAGACAACAACTGTTATCTTTTATTGAAGAGACTAAAACGTGGTACTTTAATTATAATTTATCATAAACTTAATATTTTTGTAGTTGTTAAATCTACTCACAGCTATAAACTTAAATAAACTATAATTTTAAAATGAAAGATCATGCCATATCTCTTTCTTTGTATTAAATCTAAAGTTAAACGCAAAAGCAACAATCGCTGATCTGGCGGAGTCGTGACCGCTCGTAAGATAAGTGGACATGTGGAGTGAGGTTGCACAAGTGTTGATGGTCAGGTGGAATGTACCTATTTACTGAAGAAACTGGCCTGTGACGACGAGAATCGAGACTTTAACTTGCTTACGTTAAATTGCCCTATTTGAAAGTTTGGAAACTGATTGACGTGTTCCTAGAAATAGAAAGAAAGAATAAAAGAAAAGTTTATTTCTTACATTTTGATAAACGCGGGCTTTATTCACGTATTATTTTGTCGATGGAGGCACCGACACTGTTTTGATTCATCTAGGAAATCTTTCGCACAGTGCGAACCGTGAACTCGAGCGGCAACTCACGGACCGCGGATCAAACTCACCCTGATGAAGATTCTCTAGATGAATCGAAACAGTGTCGGTGCCTCCATCGACAAAATAATACGTGAGTAAAGCCCGTGTTTATCAAAAAGTATAGTACAACTCACGAAAGTTTTTAAAGTGAAATAGTTTATTTCATGTCAAATTGTGATATCATATAAGTACTTATGAACTAACATGTAAGTAAATTGACAGCAAAATCGGTCGTCACTCAGCATGTGTTATAGTAGCGTTTAGAACGCTCTTATAACGCTGGTCTTCCGTGACGCCGCGTTGGTATGCGCATCGGCACTGTAGTGCCGCACTGTCGGCGTGTACCATCATAATTGCAATGAATGTATACTCACAACAAGTGCAGTAAAAACTAAAAACTAACTAAGTAAAAACTAAGTATAATTATGTAAAGATGACTTGTCCAGTCTGTCAACTCATTTAGACAGATCTCAGTGGGCTTCAAAAATGATGCCGAACCAGGTTGCTCCCTATTAGATGTGAATCTACTAAACATGTTGCTTTAAAAAAAGTAGCTGGCCAAGTCTGTTAACTCAGGCAGATCTCGGTCACAAATGACTTTAAGAGTGAACAAGTTGATTATCTTTCCATACGAACGTCGAAGGGTGATCACACTACCGTCTGATGATGAACAACCAAAACTAAAAGTGATATAAATTTGTTTTGTCATAATCTATGCTTGTATCAATACAGAATTGTAAAAATAATATGGGTTTGAAAGATACGAGACTCAAAAAAAAACGTTTTTCATCACTGATTTTAACGCAACTTTAGGTGTGAATAAATAACAAACGGAGCACGAAAACTAAAAAAATATTCCGATACAAGCATAGATTATTTATTCAAAAGCTCTAATAACTTTTTTTTTATAAATACATTCAGTAGTTTTTTCATGAGAACCCTTGAAGCCAAAGGTCTATTCATTATTTTTAGGCACTCGTTTTGTTTAGAAATCATATATTAATCTGATCATATGACTCGAAATTATAATCACTCTATCTCCTTACTGCTTATCTCTATCCTTGGTGCACGTCTATCTTTTTCTCACACTAAGCTAGGTGAAATAGCATGGATTTTAGCTGCACCCACTAACGAGTTTGTGCCGCTGACTTGTGTATCCTTAAGTGTCCAAATTGAAGCCGAACCAGATTACTTCAATATGTATCCAACTGACGGTTTTTTTTTAATAAAGTAGCAGACCAAGTTTATTAATTCATACTTTAGTACAAGGTGACAATACTTTAGTATTGTTTTAGCTAGTGTAGTGTAAAAGTGAAAGAATGTGTAAATTACTTTAAAATATATTCATAAAATATGTCATCCCCTTAACTAGAGACAGTAAGAAAAGTGCTATTGGACACATTCATAGACATAGTTTACTCCATAAAAATACGTCAAAGTCGTCCCAAGAGCTGGCTCCTATCTGGCTCAGCGTATTGGCATTGCCATTCAACATGGCAAAGCCGCCAGTGTCTTGGGAACGCTGTCAATGGTCTGGATCAGTTGAGCTATCTATAGATCGTTTTAAACGGTTCTTAGATAGCTCAACTGTTTCTGTATTTTATATTATTGTATATTATTCCGTCAAAGTTAAAGTAATTTAACTTTGACTAATAATATAATTATATAACTTTTAATATAATAGTATAACTTTAAGAATTAAACACAAGTATTTATTATTAAAAAAAAATATACATTTGACAGATCTCTGTCAAATGAGTTTCAAATCTCAAAAATGATGCCGAATCAGGTTTACCCCTACACTGTTTGAATCCGACTGATGTGTTTTTTGAAGTTAAGTGACTGACCCAGTCTGGCAATAGATACATGACACTGATACATAGGTAGGCAGGTATTTATTTAGATATATGTTGAGTTTGGGCAATTATTCTAGTTAATGAACGTCGGTATCTAGGAGCCAGGTAAAATCATAAATTTCAGACGATATAAAACAATTTGATAGCGTTTTAGCGGCTCAGTTCCTTTGATTTGATTTTGGCAACGAGCTTGTGCAATAATAAAAGTATAATTAATTATTGAATTTTGTGTCTTTAGTCATTCACATAAGAGTCACAAGAGAACTCTTCTTTTAAAGAACAATCTCAATCTATTTTGGGGTTAATCGAGTCGCGGACTAGTTAGATAACTTAGTAACTCCAGGAATTGGAATTGGTGATTTTTTTGGATTTTTTTTTTTGGACAATAATTAACGAAAAATTAACCTCTTTGAGAACCTCTGTGGCGCAGTGGACTAAGGTCCGGCTGAGACGCAGAAGGTTGTGGGTTCGATTCCCGCCGTGGGACTAATGTTTGTATGATCTGCAAGTATTTAACTTGGGTCTAGATGTTTCTATGAATAATAAGTATGTATTTAGAAAAAAAAAGTATGTAAGTAGTAGGTATATCAGTCATGTGGTACCCATAACACAAGCTCTGCTTACTTTGGGGCCAGATGATGATGTGTGAAATGTCCTTTGGCTAAATAAATAAATAATTTATTTATTTATTTAGCCGAAGTCCTTTGCGTAACAGCAATGGTAATGAACTTCAGTATAGTTCATTATTTATATTTATATATATATTTACAAAGCTTAATTTGTCAAAAAAAGTACGCAGTCAATTTCAAATTTTAAACACAATCAGCTTCAGTCAGTTTCTTACTGTGGAATAACGGGGTAGCCTGCTTTTCCGGTTCCATCCGTTCCTCAATCGTACTGAAAACGTCATTTTTTTCCACCGACTTCCACATGTCGTGACACCTAGAGCAGCGGTCCATGGCTGCTACTCGGGTAATCATTTATAACAATAAAATGATACGACAGTTTGACTTTACGACTCATAAAAGTCATATCACAATGGCGGAATTGCTCTTAATATAAGAGCAGTTAAGTGGCGCATGCATACACGACTGTGCAATTACTGTAGCCACAGACTAAACGTATAAAGCTGGCCTACTTATAAATCAGTTCTCACACCGCCAACTAAAATAAACGTTTTCTTTACTTTTACTTTTTGTAAAAGTAAAGAAAACGTTTATTTCGACAAATTAAACAGATTAAAATAAATCTTTAGCAGAGTTTGCATACGTAGCACTGGACATTCAGGACGTCAAAAAAAACGTGTGCGTCTCGGGACGATAGAAGTGATAACTTAAACTAATCTAAGTAACGCTGTGGGTTAGGTTAGTGAAAGAGGAGGAGCCTGCCTAACGCGCAGCGGTAGGCAGGTGCGCTTACGTAACGCGTTACGTAACGCAGCGGGTTTCCCTCTCATAAGAAGATATCACTTCAAAAAACGTGTGCGTCTCGGGACGCCTGAAAGAAGTGATAACTTAAACTAATCTAACTAGCGCTGTGGGTTACAGTGAGAGAGGAGCCTGCTTACCGCTGCCGTATGCGTGAGAGAAAGGGAAGCCAGACAGTCTGGCGACTTAACGCGTTACGTAACAAAGCGGTTTGCCCTCCCATAAGAAGTTATCTCTTAAATAACTCTTTCAGCTTAATGCTGCACTATACTTTGGCGCTGGTTTTCAATCAGACCGTCGTCGCGTCGGTCGTTGACTCACGGACCTGACACCTAAAGAAAAAACAGGAAACAAACAACACAGAATATTTTTATTTATTAACCGACTAGCTGTTGCCCGCAACTTCATCTGCGCAGAATTAGTACTTTGTGTAATTCTAACGGTTTTTGCAGTGCACGCCAGAATAGCATAAAGATGTCAGGTTTTTTTTACTACCTACTTGACACTTATTTTTATATTTTGGACAATTTACACAATGTCTTTATAAATTATAGCTTATATAATATAGCCTATATATTATAGCATATATGTGTTATTCTGATGTATAAGCTATATTATTGTAAAGTTTCATTAAAATCTATTCAGTAGTTTTTGCGTGAAAGAGTAACAAACAAATGATCGAAATGATGATCGCACTAAAAATAAATTGAAAACGTTACATATATGTATCGGATAGGAACATGTTTCAATACAAGATGATATTATTAAGATAACTCTACAGTTATACGCGCGGTGATTAGGTGCGGTCCGTGGGCGAGTGGTAGCGCCCACGGATTGAAGGACAATGTACCGTACGGGACATACAGTGTGCTATTATTAGACGCAGGCACAGCCTTCATGAATATAATCGGCAGATTACTCGCAAAAATACATTATTGTCATCAAACTTCTTCTCTAATGGCATCTGCCTTGATGGAAATTTTGCTAATGTCAAGTGGTGGTTTTTGAGGACTTACGTATTCTCTTATAATGTCATCTGTCTTTTAAGAGTGCTGCAGACTCTGTTTTTGCATAGCCCATTATCGTTCCAATGTTATGTGTGTCAAAATAACTGATCTATTAATATTATGAAAATAGTATGTCCCGGTGACTGCTGTTTTTTCTATGCACTACTATTGTACTCGTATGCCTACTGCCATTACTATTTATATTAAGATTTACGACGAATATGAGCGCCTAGATAAACCTTCATAGGTTTCAATGTACGGTACCTAACGAAGTCTTTGTACAGTTTTAAATAATAAAAACCAATATTGGTGGCAATTCGGTCGGTTCATTTCTAAAATTAGGAATTGTCTAAAATATATTTAGTTAGTCATAGCATTTGTAAAACCTATTCGGTTGGTACCATCTAACTAAATTAGGAATGCTTAATTAAGTAAGATAAAATTCAATTAGGATAAGTTGGTAGCAGCAGAATACCAAAGGTTAATTTGTCTGTTCAAAACCTAATTTTAGCTAAAATTTGTTAGGTTAGTGGGTTGGTCCCAACAGAATTGAGGCATAACAGGCAGAACATAACATTGACATAACTGTCAATGTTATGTTATGGTTATAAAATAAACAGAGTCCACACTCACAGAGACTCATAGAGTCCACAGTCGCAGCTGATCGTCACTTGTTTAAACGTCAACGTCATCGCGAACTGACGTTTATAATTTTCGTGGATTCACAAAGCAGAAAATATATAATACACATTTATTTGAATTGACGACACTTGTGCTTAAAAGACACTTTTAAAATCCCGCTTGGATTACTTGTTACGAGGAATCGAGAACTTGCGTTTGGTGTCTCATCGCTAAGAGAAGAGTTCTAGGTTGACATTTACATCGATGACATATGATACAAAATGCATTGATTTGCGACTCTACTGATAATGCACATCTCACAACAGACATGACTTGTATACCAACAGATTACCATCTTTTGCTTTAGGTAAAGTAGTACATAAAATAAATGATATGTTATCTAAGGGGGTCTATAATTAATTTTGTCATGTGTTGAATGGAAAATAAAAGATTTGCAAACCTGTGGAATTATATATCTATCTACATAAACGGATGGACACCCAACTCGCTACAATCTGGGGCATGTTTTGTTTTTGCCGAATGAGAAATCGAGTGAGCCGCGCCCAATGTAGTTGTTTTGACATAAATAACGATGCACCAATCGCGCCTAGACCAACTAGAAAGAGATAAAAGCTTTATTTGACACAACATTACATAGACACACAATCAGGCACAAAAATAAAACAATAATTACTAACAATAAGAGAAAAGAAAAAAAAATATTAAATAAAAAAATAATAAAGACCCGTGTTGCAACTAACATAGGTACTCAAAGACATTCACTGATATTGAGATACGAAGGATCTTGCTGAATGGTTGTCATGTTTCTCAAATACTGATAGATAAATATCAAGGAGGCTATATAGCACCCTGTATTCAACTCCCGTGGAGTTTCCATTTCGATATAGGGTACCGGGTAGCACCTGATTATCAGCATTGTGCCGCTGCCAGCACGAATGCGCTACATTTGAATATGTTTAGATCCTTTCGCGGCTTAAGACAGAGGTTTCACTTGCAATGTTTATAATGTACGTACCTACACCACCAGCAAAAACTATGTTGTAATATGTTGTACCAGTAATACTATATTGACTAAAAAAAAAAACAAATAAAATTAAAAATTCAAATATAGAAGACCGATTTGTTCGACCTCGTTTTCCATTCGTCGCATTTGCATTTTAAAAAACAAGGCAACTATTTTCTATTGCGATAAATACGACGAAATTGATGGTACACATTATTTGAAAATCGAGTATATTTTATTTTCTGTGCACTACAGGATTTGTTATGTCAAAGAGATGCCATCCTATACAAAACATGCAATATAAATGCCGCGGTTTTTTTAATACCACAGATACAGTACAGATTAATTTACTCTGTACAAGTGGTTGGTACTAGTAACTCGCATAGTCATAACATTATAAACGGCCGAGTAGCCGGAGGCGCCAAGTGCTGCTTGCCTTGATTGGTTATGATAACAAGCTCGTACTAAGCCTTGGTACTAACTAAGCTTAGAAAAATATAAAGCAACCATCTTTCAATATTGTCTTGTTCTTTGTGGGTAACTGTTTCCATACTTCAATACTTGTCTTTACTAATATAAATTTGCACGTGTCTTTGTTTGCATATCTGTTTGTTTGCTACCTTCTCACATGTAAACGGCAAAACGGTTCTTGGTGAAATTTGGTAAGGGGATTAATAAATAAAATGCCAGAAATTTCATTCAAACTGTGAGAAGTAGATAGTTAGATATACATATATCGATGGTTTTGACATAAATTGTGAACTCTTAATCTAAGGGTCAATCTAATAAACACATGCTAATAAATGATTTAATCTGTTGCCATCTCTATTTTTTGACATTAAAATGACAAGGACAAAACATACTTAAGCTCATTAATTAAGTGATTTTTGGGTAGAGGGATAGTCTTTTCAGTAGAGTTGCATGAATGCATGAATGATGAATCATTGCATTTTGCGTATCAATGACATCAATTTCATTAGAATTCAGTCAAATTTTATTTTCTAAAATTAAATTATTACACGGCGTCGCATCGGTTGGTAGAAACATTGCGTGACCCAAGAGCTGGCTCCTATCTGGCTCAGCGTATTAGCATTGCCATTCATCGTGGCAATGCCGCCAGTGTCTTGGGAACGCTACCCTCTGGCAGTGATCTGGATCAGTTGGACTATCTATAGATCGTTTTAAACGGTCCTAAGATACTCGTAGCTCAACTGTTTCACATGTAGGTATTTTATAATATTGTATAATAAACTGTAATTATTTCTGTAAATAATTCAGTCATATATGTTAGTAAATAAGAATTGGATCATAGACGATGACAGTTACGTATTTGACTGTATGGTGTAGGTTTAGTGCTCACAAAGACAGAAATAGACTCAACGAAACATAATGTACTTGACTCATTACTAGGCATAGTATACCCAACTATGCCTCTCAGTTGCACCCACCTGTGTGAAACACCATTAAAACCACAAGTAATTTAACCAACATACAAACAAGTACCGATATTATTTGTGTTCACGTCAAATCTACCTGTCGTCAGGACTATGAGTTAGAGACGGAATGTCTAAATTATGGTTTCTCTATGCATATGTGTCGGGCTGCGGACTCGTTAGCAAGAAAGCTCCAATTGATTGATGTGTTCAATCGAAGCCCGGGAATAATAAATTGCGGAGAACAGAAGAGACATTTGAATGGGTATCAGTTTGTTGAAAATAATGTTACTTATTTATTTGATTGCTAGCTTCTGTCTGCGACTGTGCACGTCTGAAACCTACTTTAAAACTAGCTAATGTCCTACCACAAAATACAATCTATCACATTACCAAATTTCATTTCATTATCATGATCCGTTCAACCGTTTCGCCGTGAAAAGATAATAACAAACAGACACTGGTATAGACACTTTTAAATTAATATTAGTAAGGATATTAATTTATATAGATGCTGGTTTTGTGGCTATTTGCGGAGAGCAACGCAGGTTGCAACTGAGCTTTTTAATTCTTATATTAGGAGAATTTTAACTCCATTAAATGGTTGGGCACGTTTTGAGGAGGAATGATGGCTCGATGAATGTCATGTGACGTGTAAAATGTAGATGGACATGAAAGTTGAGGTAGGCCAAAGAAAAGTTGGATGGATTGTGTGAAAGACGATATGAGCAAAAGGAGTGAGTACTTAATGAGGGCTTATATAGGGATTTTAATGAAAAAACATTTTGTGCCAATTACTTTTTTAAATATTTTTTCATTTTAAATACCTAATGCCGGACATTTCACACAGCATCATCTAACCCCAAAGCAGGGCGTATGTTATATGGGAACCACATGACTGATGTACTACTTATATACATTTTTTGTAAATACATACATGTTATACTCCCAGACCCGAGACAAATATTTGCAAATCATTCGAACATATATTTCGTGGCTGGAATCGAAACTTTCTGCGTCACAAGCGAGCCTTCGCCCACTGCGCCACAGAGTCCGTCGTCACTAAACGTGAGATAAGGACAAGAAGAAGAAGGTGGTTATTACCTAACGCAAGGTGTCCTAGTGTCTTAGCAAGAAGCTTGCTGAAAAAGAGATCCTATTAAAAGTTTGATAATTGATGCTAAACGCGACTTGTCAAAATATCTTTACCATGGTTGAGACTAGACCAATTTGTCTGGTTTTCTTATTCGAAGAACAAGATTAGTCTGATGGACTTTATTTTCTGATAAAAGGAGTATTATTTTTCAGTTTCAGGACCTTCTGTACCTACACCTAACTCTAGAACCTAATGACTTAATATATTCAAGAGAGATACGGAACTGCAGCCATGACAGTCGGACACACGTTGATTTTTTGTATTTATGCGAGTGTGTCTGCATACATCAAATGCATTGGAACCTGTATATAAATTATACTGTTTTATACAAAGTTTGAGCAGGTTTCTACTGAATAATGGAAGTTGGTTCTAGAATATTGAGGAATGTTAGTCTTCAGAAATAAACCATTGGTATAGACTCTGTTATGAGTAGAATGCTGTGATGATTTTTATGTGAATGAAACAAGATACAAAATTCAATGATTTATGAGTCTAAGATTTTGAACAGACTACCTATATCAAGTACAAATACAAAACTTTCTTTATTCAATAAAAGTACAAGGACCACTTTGAATCGTCTTCTTACATGCTAGTGAATCTAGGTGCCGGTTCCTCCTAACCCCAGTTCAAGTAGAATCCGGCAAGAAACTCGTCTGGTCTAACACTCTTTTGTATGATCCTTGCCAATTTTGTTACGGATTCCAAGTCGAGTTGGAGCGTTATCGGAATCATGGTCCTTAAAATACCGATGTTATACCTTATACCTATACAACTATTTATATATCTTAACTAGTTTTTTTTTGACCCAGTGTGGTGAAAGGATAAAAGTGCGCCTCAGAGGCTCCTTTCGAACTTGGCACATGTCTTCGAATTTTTTAGGTTCTTTAACATAGTTTCCTCACTATATTATCCTTCATCGAGAGTGTAACTAGATACTAAAAGTAATTGAACGAACGCATAGGCCAAACTGCTTAATACCTGTTTTGATATTATCATTGTTTTTGTTTTTTAAAAGATCTAATCAATATGGTCAAGAGGAGTTCAAAAAACATTTTATACACCTAAAACACGATGAATCTTCTTTAGTAACAAAACATGCATCTTTTGACTGTTTCTCGAAACACAACTCTATTCAAGCGACGACCTCTGTGGCGCAGTGGACTAAAGTCCGGCTGAGACTCAGAAGGTTGCGGGTTTGATTCCCGGGACAATATTTGTATGATCTGCAAGTATTTGTTTCGGGTCTGGGCGTTTCTATGTATAATATGTAAGTATATACAAAAAAAAATTAGTAGTATATCACTCCTGTGGTACCCATAACACAAGCTCTGCATACTTTGGGGCCAGATGATGTTGTGTGAAATGTCCGGCACTATTTATTTATTTATTTAAGTGCCGCAGAACTAGTACATCTCCACGCCAAGTCGGGGTTTGCACTATATATAACAGATACTCGCGATGTATTTATTAGAAGCCAAAGTAAACCCGCTCGACCACGTACTAAACATCGAAATCTGCTCAGTAATTATTTGCGAAGCCCTCGGGAGGTGTTACATGTCAAGAGGAGCTCGCGTAACGATACCATACAACAAGTGGTTACCCACGTGGGTGGACCTTGCTTTACGCGACGTGAGTTTGCGTTTCTGACAGACATATGTAAACAGTCTAGTATCTAAATAAAATATTATACATTCAATCAAATTTAATAATTGCGCTTCTAACAGAGTCTTCTTTACACTGTTTTTAAGTCTCTACGACCAGCTCCCTCTTTTTAAGTTTAAAACTGATTGATTTCTTCCTAAAGCAATAAGCGAATGAAGACATGATGGTCTGGCTTCGTAACTCGATTTCGAAAAAATAATAGATACAACAAATTCTATTAGAGCTAAGGCCTGGCTGAGACGCAGAATTCCCGCCGCAAGACAAATGTTTGTATGATCTGCGAGTATTTGTCTTTTGACAATTGAACCCAGACCCGGGTTCAATTGTCAAAAAATAACGTTGATGTTACCTCAAATATTTTAAATACCTTAAAATAGCCCTTCTGGAGTTAACGCTAAAATTTTGAGACGAAAACACACGTGTAGTTAAAATTTTCCGTATATAAAAGTGCAATAAGTTTTGACGTTTAAAAGCGTAAATTGACGCTTAGTTTTCTCCCTAAATACCTAAGCCATAGTGTACAATCCCAGTTAAAACTGTACATTAAAGTTGAGTATTTGTAGTGAACATAATAAAAGAGTTATCTTTCACCAAAAGGCAAAAGTTTTAAAATAAACTTTTTAGACAATACTGTAATTTACAATATTGCGTAAAAAGTAAACGATTTGCGCTCATCGCGACTGTCTCGCGCGGTCACTCTAATTGCACTCATTGTAAAATTGTAATTGAGCTGATTTGGCAGAAAAAGCATGTAGGTACGTAACCATACACATAGTCCTATTGTCATTACAAAGTATCAGTTACAAAGTATCGACTAACTAAAGCTCAATTCTTGACTAACTGGTGTTTAAATCCGGTCTTCCAACAATTTCAACCAACGTTCATAATCTGATGTATAAGGTACATTAATATTTGTAACAAAATATAACCTTGGCGCGTGCAATTACTGTGCTTTGACAGGTCTGGAGAGTTGGCGACAGATTTATAGAGAGGCTATTGGCATGTGTTAATTAATAGCTGCTGAATGGCCCAGATTGGGGAAATGGACGGTCTAAGATCACTTATATAGGTACTAAGATTGGTAATCGTTTCTATAGAGCAAGTAAAGCAACGCTTTGCAAGGCCAGTACTTGTTTGTTTGATATTTTTATCTAAGCACGTTCATGCTTCGAAAGGTACGTAGAACTATCGGTCTTTTTTGAAAAGTTGTTAGGAAGCCACGAAGGCATTTAGGGCATTCAGGTGACCTATTAACTCCTAACTAGAATTGGCCACTGAATCATACTAATGTAGTAGTACTTTAATCATCATCATGATAATGGCCCTGATTATGTGCCAGACTAACTAGCATTTCCTGAAATACGATAGACCATATTTTGCTATAACTAAAGTCCAAATTAGACTAACATTTTTAACTACAGTATTTAAATAAGTTAAAATTGACATTTTCTCTTTCACAAGCAACGCGAAGTCTGCAGTCTTGGTGTTTTATCTTTACAGTATGGAGCAAGTCGATTGTTCCTGAAGATGCTTCATGAAGAGAAGAAACGCGTGTCGAATTTCTTTTTGAGTTTGCATGTGTGGATGATGTGCGCTACCTTTTTAAGATGCATCTGCATGGAATTATTAGGAATAGATTGGCGGAATAGTACTAAATATTTGTCCATCTGTTTAATGTTTTGTAATGGATTATCGCAAGGTCACGCCTGAATCAATTATCTAATTGACTATTGTTTCTTTTTTGAATTACTAGGACTTTCCGCAATTTTAACCAACATCTCTTTACATGGCGTCTGGCGTCGAGCTAAAACACGTCAATCACACGTCAATTTAGTAAATTTAAAAGGTGTCATTTGGGCATGTTAATTAAGACTTTGATGCAAACTAAATAAGATCGTGTTCGTGTTTTCAGAAGTTTTAGTTTGTGCGGAGAAATTATTGAAATAGGGCCAATAGCTAATGTTACTTAGTAATTGATTGACAAAGGGGTCTATTTTATAATCAACTGTCATGTTAAAACGCTCGAAAAGTACTGTATGTTTTATGTTATTCTAATGTCAAAAAATCCAATGAGCAACAGATTTTTTAGATTACACAGTGGCCGTCTTGCGAAGCAAACATTTTGCGCAAACTCTCACAAGTTATTTCGGTTTTATTTTATTTTATTTTTATTTTTATTTTTAGTTTTATTTGTAGTTTTGGTGATTTTATTCATAAAAGCGTTATTGACTCGGGTGTGACTAATTTGAATAAATGTTTTGTGTTTCTTTGTGATTCGAGCTAAAATAATCCTTATAATTATTTTATATGAAAGACACCATTATATTATAAAATAACAAATGACGAACTACAAGATACTACTTTGTGAAATGATACACTAGCAAAATTGACATTATTTTCACACATGCCATTAACCAAGAAGAAGAATTAAAAGCCACATTTACTAAATGAGGCTCATTATGAACAAGGGAACTGCCTTTGGGCTATCGACTCGCTTCCGAGTTTTCTATATAAGGGTTAGGCGTGAATCTGTAACACATTCTGTGTTTCAATGTATTCATTTTCATAAAGATGTTTTTTAGTGTTCTGTTCAATGATGCATAGATTTATTACGTAGATATGAATAATAGCAACCTGAAGTTTCAAGTGTAGTAAAAGCATAACATCTTATAGGAAGCTAAAGCGACCCCATTCGTTATCATAGGACTTGTATATGCAAATGGCTCGGCCGACAGCATCTAGCCATAGGTTCTGTTAATGGTGCATAGAAGTGAAACTCCATACGGACAGAAGATGGGGCGATCTCGAAATCGAGTTCAAATTTATGGATGAATTATATTGGCCAGATATTAACTTGACGTTGTTTTGTACTGGCATACCACCGGCGAATAGTTGTTCTGCATCCAGTGCTTTTTGCGATAACTAATTCGACGAACAGTACGTGTCCGTACTCAGAAGTCGAAGATTGATCACAATTGCAGTTGGGAAGAGAAATTAATATATTATAAGCTTCTGCTTACCGGTACCGTGGTACGTAGATAAAAGTATGTTCCAGGTTTAAGTCTACGTCTATACTAAGTTTTATCTGAAACGGTTCAGTCATTTTTGAGTGATGGAGTAACAAATAAATATATAAACTTTCACAATAAAGTAGGATAGGATATAGTTTACATTTTCACTGTAGCAGGTAAATTGTGATTAAATCAAAACTCAATTTAATTTATTTATCTATATAATAAACTAATTAAGTATAAGTCAGCTGCACAATTTCACAATTTTCAAAATGGTGTTACATCATTGAAATAGTTTAGGCGCTTTGTGTCCGCTTCTTAACACGTCTTCTACGAGATATGACTTCTTCGATCTTTTTGTTTTTTTTGCGACAGCTTTTGCGTTTGTCCTTTTCAGGAATATCGTAAAGCTTAGAATCTTCAAATTTATGATTTCTATCTTTTTGTTGTAATATTGTGACGCCGTTTTTTATGTTTTAAATGTACACATTGAAGTGCAGCCTACTAAACATAGACCTACCACTTTTGAATAGAGAAGTAGGATTTCTTTAGGTAGGCGTATATATTTATTTGCAGGAGTGGGTCGTATAAAAAGTATGTTCACCAAGACTCATATGTCACGTTCAACAACTTGTACGAACGAGTGATCAATGAGTTTTGTATCTATAGGACAGTTACTATCTAGTTCATGATCTAGCCTTGCGGACTTACACTATAAATAACAAAGTTTTGATTAGAGAAACCCTTTTATGTATATTCATATGGATATTAATTAGAGTGGGTTGGAACGAGTTTCAGTACTGGTAGGTAAATGGATAGGGACATCAGTTTTAGTCAGAGAGAGACTTCATAATTCATGGTCATTTTTCTGTCTGTTTGCGAGGACAGCTCATTAGTCAGATTTTAAAATAAAATCGTAATTCTGTTTTATTGTTTGAGTTTGGTCGTCCGAAACATTGAGTTGGTTCTTGCCCACCTTATTAAGACTTATTAGGGTTCCGAAATCGAATCCTTATGGTTTTCCCATGTCTGGTTGTCTATGTTTCTATCTGTTTGCCCCTAATCAGAGTTCTTGCTCGCAGATTAGTCTATTAGTCTTGTCGTGATAAAATTTTGCACGGTAATACATATTAGTGGCCTCTACAAAGTAATGAAATAAAAACTCTATCAAAGTAAAACACCTAAGGCGGGGTTGTTTTTTTTACTACCCTATCGGATGGCACATTGATTGTTAGGTCTTATGAAGATATTAGGAAGTTTCTTTAACAATATTTGGATACAGATTTTCATCTGATAAATATTAGGGTTTGAAAATGTCGTTACTTTTGATAGAGTCCAGTGTCTACTTGCTGAACTGCTGTTTAGGTGTACTTTTTATATATATTGAAAGTATAATAAAAATACCACATCTAGTGAGTTCTTTACTAAGATTAAGAATAACAGCCTAATTGGTAGACCTAAAAAAAATGAAAGTATATATTAGATTCTTAAATGATGTCCTCTGTGGCGGAGTTTGGCAAGGTCTTGCTGAGACGCAGAAGGTTGCGGGTGCGATTCCCGCCGCAGGACAAATGTTTGTATGATCTGCAAGTATTTGTCTCGGGTCTGGATGTTTCTATATATAATATGTACATAATATATTTACAAAAAATATATATACAAGTAGTAGGTATATCAGTCATGTGGAATCCATAACACAAGCTCTGCTTACTTTGGGGTCAGATGATGCTATAATAATATTAATAATAATAATCTTATATTAAATTTTTTTAATATTAAATATCTTTATATCCTATATGTATGCTTTTAATTTCCTTTTATTTTAACTACTCGTATACGGTGTTCAATAGGTTTGGGACCTGGCCACTAAGCAATTTTATCCATACTACCATCAGAAGCCTTAACCGTGTGTGCTCGCATGCGCTTGGTAGATTTCTTAAATGCACCTTCTGGACATTGACCATTTATACGGAATTACCAATTAGTTTCCTGCAATAAAAATGAATTAATTATAACGATCAAGGCTCTCATGATCTCATGCAATTTTAAGACCTAAAATGATAGAATGATGAGTGCAAATGTATGTCACAGGATGTAAAGAGATAACGTATTTATGATGCATTCATTATTAATGTATTGTAACTTTGTAGTACTTTTTGATGACTATCATCTGTCCACGGCTTCGCATGACACTTAGATAATAAGTAGCCTATAATGTATTTTCATTTGAATCAATCAATTTTATAAAACTTCTTATTCTTCTTATCGTATCATTAGTTATTTAGAAACCAGTGTGATGAAAGGATTAAAGTGCGCCTCGGAGGCTCTTTTTATGCTTTTGGCACATGTCTTCGATTTTTAAGTTCTACGACATGCCGGTTTCGTTACGATGTTTTTTCTTTACCGTTTGAGAATACTGGAATGATGTTAATGTGTGATGTGTTAGGTACGCCCATATACTTTTAACTTCGCACTTCAAGTGATGAGTACGCCTGGCCTGTTAGTACATAAATATATATAAAATCGTTAGGTGACTGCCTAGTGAGATGTTAACTAGTGTCATGTTTAATTTAAGTGTATTGAGTAAATATAGTATTTATGTTTATATACCTACATATAAAATAATGTGTCTTACATAGTGTATAATTTTCTTCTTTTTAACACAAACAAAAAACACACCCTACAACATACAAGCATCACATCCTGCTTACTGTCAGTTTTTTGTTAGTTATAATGTAAATCCGTTCTTGGCTGTCGGTTGTAAACTTAAGTTTTGCGTATATTATTTTAAGAGCTATGGATTTTGTACAACGAATAAATAAATAGACTCACTGAAAATGAACACACAGCTTAAACAACCTCTCATAGAGAGTTGTAATTTTAAAGTTATGTTTCTATTGAATTCTAAAGTTAAATGTTAATTGGTTAGTTAAATAAATTTCCCAAATTACCTTAAAAAGGTGCAGCGGGTGGTTAAAGTTCGTATCAAAATATTATTGTAACGAAATCACAGGGAGTTTCGCTAACACATAAACAAACCCTAACAAACCGACACAAATAAATCAAACATGCAACGTGTAAACACTTTCACCCGCACGCGACCCACCGGTCCAAGGTTCGATTCCCGATAACAGCACACTAATGAGAATACCGGCTAATTGATTTATTGGCCCACGGTTTGTAGGTAACTATAAATTGTGCTCTGTTTGTGTTTCTATCTGCGTGTAGGCTTAATTTTGAAAACATGAACTTTTAGCTGCTGCTTGCGTCTTTGCCCGCGTTGTATAGATAGAAAAAGTAGCCTCTGTGTTATTACATATCCAAATCTATATAAATAAATAAATATTGCTGGACAATACACACAACACCATCTAGCCCCAAACTAAGCATAGCTTGTAATATGGTGACTAGATGACTGATAGAATGCTCATATTTTTTAAAATACATACATATGATATTTTATAACACCCAGACACAGAACAAACACCTATGTTCTTCACACAAATGTTTATCCTGGGAGGGAATCGAACCCTTAACCTACAGCGCAGAAGGCAGAACTTCTACCAACTGAGTTGACAGGCCAGTCAAAATATACATAAACATGATATGTTTTATTTTAAGAACGAAAATTAACTGTTAAAACTAAAACTGAAACGTTCTCATAATTACGATCTAGAAAATAAAGGCTTCGGTCGCCCAAAAAAAAAGTCTTAAATTGACTGTGGAAGCTGATGATTCTCAATCTACGGCTAAGTGAATAGCTGTAGCTTTCGACATAAAACAATATTGGTTCTAATTGGTAAAGCTTGACTTGTACAGGGTGCCACATGAACTGAATGATCTCCGGGATACATAAAGGTTTTTGAAAAACATTGTAGAAAAATGGATTCCATTTGACAATCATTAGGTTGTCTGGACCCTGGTTACCACCTAGGCAATGCCTTATCGAAAATTTATTCCTAAAAAAGTGATTTTCACTGTTTGGTGGTCTAGAGCCAGTATGATTCATCATAGCTTCTTACCAAATGGTACGAGCATTACTACGGATGTACCGTATATTTAACACAATGATGGAGAAGCTTGCAAATCTCCAGACAACTTTTGTCAATCGCTTGTACCTGCTGCTCCTGCACGACAAGGAACGACCACACTGCACTAGACCTTCTCTAAGTTACAACTCCAAGTTATAAGTGTTAGGGTTGGAAACCTTGCGCCTAAATACTTCTACTTTTTCCAGGATTGTAACAACTTCTTGGAAGAAAGAGTTGAAATACCCTAGAGGCAGTACAAAATGCCTTTGATTGTTTGTTGCCTCCCGTCCAGCTGATTTCTTCAAGAGAGGCAACGATAAATTGCCACAGCGCAGGCAGAGATGCATCGATAACATGGGTGAATACTTCGATTAATGGAAATAAGAGATAATTAAATGTCTCTATGTAAAATGTTAAAGCAATAGCTGGTCCAAACTGGAGACAAGTAGCTGAAGACAGATCCAAATGGGCATCATTGGAGGAGGCCTTCACCCATTCTGGGGTTCCGGTAGATTAAATATAAATTAAGTAACTATAAATACTATGATGTACCTAGTATACTTAGGATACACATAACATTATAATAAATAAGAGAAAAATAAATAACATAGCATAAACTAAATAAAAGTAACACATACTTAGATTTTAATAAATGTAAATTTACTGGAAATAAAAAGGCTTTTTGAAGTGAAAACTTCTTTAGCATCGTTGTGATTTGAAACTCGATGCAACGAAAATGCGACAGTAAAAAGAGACAGACACATAAATTCATAAGATTTAACGTGGGAGAAAATGAGATAGGAAGCATTATATTTTGCGCATGCGTAGTACAAAGCTTCAGAAAAGGCATCACAAAAACCGTGGTGTTTTGTATATGAGTATGTATTATACGTTTGTTTTTTGTTTTTTGAACGATAAGTGAATATCGTTTGAATTGTATACATGTTTTTTATATATATTTTTTTTTATGTACAAAATAAGTCTAATTAATTACCTAATATTATAAGGAACAATTAAGGGTATAGGATTTACAAAACAATACCATTAATTAATACCTACTTGTCTAATGTTTTATTTATGTAGAAATGTAGAGAGGACTTAAAAGGGAAGATCCTCCGTTTCTTGTCGCGTATAGAAAAGTCGTAGATAGGTGTTAGGTTATGGTCTCCAATTTACGCGCCCGTCGGCTCCCGCTCCCTGAACATCGGACATTGCATTGTCCAGCGTATTCATATGCCAACATTCAATTTATGTCCTACCAACCTAACTAACCCCTCAAAACCTTTAGCAATAGCACAATACTAATAAGGCTCAATTTCACAGAGCAAGCTACGAAGAAATTTGTAAAAGTGGTGGCAGTGAAATCAGATATATTGTGACGGCAGGCTCTTAAGTAATACGGTGGCTTATTTATTAGTATTGTTCAGTTAATTATTTTGCTTTGAGTAATTACTTGTTTTACGAATTATCTTTACTTATAGATCGTGAGTTTTCTAGACTATATAATAACCAGTGTATAATATTTTAAATAATAAATAAGTAAAGGAAAGTGTAGGGTTCTAGTATTTTAAGAACCTAATGAACGCGTAATTTTAGACAGTGGAAGCCTATTCTGATAAATTTCTATGTAATTTTTTTAAATTAGCTTCTGACCACATCGAACGCGTACCTACATAAAAAATCAACTATTCTAGATTGCTAGATTATAGACTATTTCTATAGACACTTAGTTACGGTGCGATCGAGCCACGAGCCACAAACAACATATAAACAGCCAAACTTTGACTCAGACTTTTATAATTATAACATTAGTCAGAACTCTAAAAAAGGGTTTCAAACTTCTAAACTTGTAAAGTTCAATACTGCGATATTATATTTTGCTCGAAGTCGTTCTTCTGTGGCTTTATTTGAAATTCCGTTAATATTGCAAATTTACCAAAACATTCAGATAATCTTGAATCTATCAGCAAGAAGATACCCAGGTAATGTGATCTCCCATTGTATTGTCTACTATGAAACTTAAACTCGTAATTAAACGTCAATTGATTTCAGTTTCTAACTGATAAACAAACAAACTGTAAGTTGAACGTTGTTTTGCTTTGTTTCTGTATACTAATTGTGCTTTTGTGAGTTAAAATGATAATATTTTGAGTAACAAAACACTGATTTGAGAATCAGTAAACAGCCAGTACTTTTCGATCCATAACATATTTAAATCATGGGTCTATCTTATAATGACATTTTAGCCAATATTCTTTATGCATTAATATTAGAAGGTCAAAAACAGACCATACTTTAACGCCAAGCTAGTTAACTATGGCATTAATAGTAAGAGGGTTAGCTCAATATGTGAAATTTAAAGTTTACATAAAGAGTAGTCATTTGAAGTAAATTACAATATATAAATGACTATGAAATCACTATGAAATGACAGAATGCATTGCCTCATGTTGCTCTGCCTTCAGGCAGTTAACCGACACAAATGTATAAACTCTCTTGTATTAGTTTTTCGTAATTAAGCTAGTTATAAGATGGATCATGTAAAAAAGCACTAGGACCAGGACGAGTTTCTTGCCATGTTCTTCTCGGGCTTGAGTTAGGAGGGATTAGCACCTAAATTCACCTAGTATGTAAGACGTTTCAAATTGATCCTTGTGATTGTATTGAATAAAATATCTTTTTACTTTGACTTTGATTATAAGATGGAGGGAGAGTATGTTTTTTAGAATGTATGATACTGGATAATGATATTGAAATAATTAAGATTCATTAACATAGAGCTGGGAACAATCGGCTCTTTAGCATAAGCGAATTGTTTTAGACAAAACATTGAAGCTTTGATTCTGCTGTTTAGCTAGACTAAATAAAATATCGTAAAATACTAATAATCTTATAATATTAATGTATACAAAAATATCTAAAATTTGTAATTTAACTGTTATCACACTGGACCAGCATATTATATACATACATTGTAAATTCATATTCCATAAAAGAGAACCTTGTTCTTTGAGAAATAAATTAATTCAACCATATCTTAGTAAACACCAAAATGGAAAATAGAATAACAATTCTTAAATTAACTAAATGTATGTGTTATTGACGTTTTGAAACTCATTTTAGACGCCGTGTTGTTTGGTACTGAATAAAACTACGGGAAATCATAGCAAAATCTATATAATAAAAGGATTTTTTTCGGCCGTCTTGCGATGTAAACTTTGTGCTCCTATATTTTTTATTTACCCGAGTTAATTGGAGTTTTATTAGTAATGTTAGTGATTTTATTCAAATAAAGCTAGAGTTATTGACTCGGGTGTGAATAATTGGAGTTAAAGTTTAGTGTTTCTTTGTGATTCGAGCAAAAATAATCCATACAATTGTTTTATAATAAGACCAATTTTTATAAAATAAGAATCCACGATTGTCAACATACGTCTTTGTGACGTCTTACTTATAAACAATCTAAATACTTAACATTGGCAAAATTGACATGCTATTAACGAAGAAGAATATATAAGAATTAAATAAAAGCACAACATGTCAACTTTAACTTATTGTAAAACAACTTTTTTTTATTTATTTATTTTAATAAAAAAGTTTACAATAAAAATTGACGAAAAACCACTAAGGCTTGTAATGTAATGATACAATAAGTCTACAGAATATATTAAAACTAGTGTAAGTACTACTATTAGGTAAGTAGTTAGTACAATAAAAACAAGGTACCTAACGCGAAACACTTAAGTAGGTAAAAACTGGAGCTAGGTAAGTATATTTCGCATAGTAAAATTAATTGTTAGGTAAGTAGGAAGGTGAGTTCTTTGTATTTTTATAAATTAGCTAAAGAATATGATTTAAGTTTTAGTTAAATATTACTTTGCGTAATACTGTCGCGTACGTCAACAGGTAAATCATTAATCAAGTAGTTTAGGTACCATATTCCTACCTGTTTGCTGGCCGTATGCATTTAAACATGTAAGTGTAATTTGGACTTTATTGTAAGCAAAATATGATCGTTTGTCTAGACTGGGGAATCAAAACTACTTCAGGACATAAATAACAGTTGATCTACCAAAGGAGCAGACAACATTCTCCGAGCGCTCGGCTTCTCCTACACCTATCGTTTCTGTTGGATCAACAACTGCCTAGTAAGCAGATAGTAAAATATCTTATCTTTCTGATAAAATACAACTTATATAATCCATGCTTACAATGTTAATATCATGCATTTATCCAGAAGCATTATCAAACCGCTCTCACTAAGCTTTTACATAAAAATCTACTCAACTATGCACTAGAAACCGAGCATTATGTAGTTACTGAACCAATAATCATTTAATTATAGAGGAAAATAATTATTGGCATATACGCCATTAGGATAATACGTGAGACCAATAAAATGACATAAAAGAGAGGTTATTCTGGTTTATCTCGTTTTGAGATCGTAATTTGACGATATGATGGGAAATTTTAATTAAAACATGCATTGAAAAGCTGTACTTACTTGCATAGGAAAACTAATAACCATTAAAGAGAAAATCGATATCAGTGATTCAAAAGCGTTGATGCTTCATTCATGAATGCATTGACCACCTTGAAAAACTTAAGCGTCGTGACGTTAACACATATAGCATTGGTACTTGATTTGTCTAATATTGCATTAATAATGTGTACGACGATAGGTCTTAATATCAATTTGGCTTTTGTAAATAATAGCCAATTTTTAAATAGAAAGAAATATATGAGTCATGTGGTACCCATTACACAAGCTCTGCTTACTTTAAGGCTATATGATGCTGTGTGAAATGCCCTGTGTGTGCATCTCCTTACCAAGTTTCATCAATATCAGTTTCATCAAAATGAAACAAACTAACAGACATACACTTTTCTTTCCTGTTTTCTGTAAAAGTTGGTTTCATTTTTCATAAGTTCAATTCAAAAACGTTTAAACTGTTGCGTCTCAGAATACTCTCTCGCTCTTGTAAGATGCTGTATCGTATTCGTAATGAAATCTGCCGTTTCAATGAGTCACCATTTGCATACAAACTGATAACAACTTTAATGGGAGTTAGATTATATCAGATATCAAGCGGGCACCGGCGGTTGTTAGCAAGCAAAGCAAGCAGTCTGCTTGATACCGTGAAAGGTTATGAGATCTTTTAGCGAAGCAATCAGTGATGGCATTTGATGGTTTCCGGTTAACGAAAGGCATTGAATCTACCTATTAAGAAATTTGAAGCTTACATAAAAGGTACATAGTCTTTTGAAGAAAGCGTATTATAATATAAATCACTATCTAAATTATTGATAGGAATGCATGGCCCCATGTTGCACTGCCCTCGGACCGTTAACCGACAAATTTGAAATGTATAAACTTTCTTGTATTCGTTTTTCGTAGATAAGGTAGATATAAGATGGATCATGCAAAAAAGCGCTAGGACCAGGACGAGTTTCTTGCCAGTTCTTCTCGGGCTTGGATTAGGAGCAATTAGCACCTGAATTCACCAGAATAAAATCACTAGTAAGACGTTTCAAAGTGATCCTTGTATTGATTTATTGATTGAGTGTTGATTATATTGACTAAAATATTTGATGCCTTTGATGCAAAGAGAGTACCTAATACACTTTAATTCCATTGTTACTAGTCGTGGGTTTGTATCCGATCGTGCGCCAATGAATTTTTCTGTTCGAAAAAATATATGCGCTGTACCAGTCTTTTCTAAAGGTTAAGGAAACCGGCATGTCGTAGAGCCTAGAATGTTTTGAAGACATGTCAAAAGTACACGAACGTAGCCTTTGAGCCTTAATCCTTTCACCACACTGGTTTGAAATAACTAGTTACAGGATAATAAGAAGAAATTCCACAATTTTAAACTGATTGATGTTTAATATTTGAAATAAAGAAAAATCATATCGTTCAATTTATGACAAAAAATACGCTGAATTTCATTACCATTTTATTATTAGAATAGCTCTCAAAGAAAGGAATGATGTAATTTACTCATTCATAGATCTGTTTGTATGTATAATATTCATTTTTAATATACATAATTATTTTATGTAATTTTATTATGTACCTGCATTTGACGATTGACGACCTCTGTGGCGCAGTGGGCTAAGATCCGGCTGAGACGCAGAAGGTTGCGGGTTCGATTCCCGCTGCGGGACAAATGTTTGTATGATCTGCAAGTATTTATCTCGGGTCTGTGTGGTTCTATGTATAATATGTAAGTATTTTCAAAAAAAAAGTCTATAAGTAGTGTATCAGTCATGTGGTACCCATAACACAAGCTCTGCTTTAGTTGAGGCCAGAAGATGCTGTGTGAAATGTCCGGGATTTATTTATTTTTTATTTGTGTATATCTTTTATGTAAATATATATAAGTATCAATAATGGTCTGTTAATATGTTCAATAATGTTATGTTAATTGTTGAATACAAAAAAACTCATAATTTGGTGCACCCCGACCAATCTTCCAATCAAGTTAGACTCCTCTACATTCAAAGGTTGTCTGAAAGAAATCGCTCCCTTAGCGGTAATATCGCCCATTGTACATATATTTTTGGGTATTCTTAAAATTATTTATTTGCAAGTTTTAGGTGAACAATAAAGTGTTTTCAATAATTCACTCGTAATTGGAATCGAGTGATATATCATTTTGAATGTTGTAGTTAATAGATTTGTCAAATATACTAAGAACTGAAAAAATTGCCTACACAATTCTGGTGACGACTTGAGTAATATGTAGAGAAAATGTAGAGTTACCTCTCAAGGTTCTCAACTCTACATTTTATTTGACGAATCCAAATGCAAAATTCTACAAAATTCTTGTAAATAATAATAATAATAATAATGCCGGAAATTTCAAACAGCATCATCTGGCCCCAAAGTAAACAGAGCTTGTGTTATAGGTACCACATGATTGATATACTACTTATATACTTTTATAAATACATACATATTATTATACATAGAAACACCCGGACCTGAGACAAATACTTGCAGATCATACAAACACTTGTCCCGCGGCTGGATGTGAGAACCTCTTCCTTTTTTGAAGTCAGTTAAAACAGCGAGGAATATTGTTAAAACAGCATCCTGAGAACCATAGCGGATGGGTTTTACATCTCCTATAGAAATGCTTTGTAGTGATTCTACAAGCCTCCTAGGGTAGAAAACGCGTTGTTCTGTTCTGCACTTAGTGTAATTTAGTTTTAAGGTATCTATATACTTGTTGTCTCGTATCATAAACCCTTTTTACATAAAAGACAGTGAAAAGTAGGAAATGCTCGTGAGTAATGTAAATCGATTGGATATAATGGTAATCACGCCTCGGGACAGACTTTCCATTGCCGCGTCTATCTTGTACCCATTACAATGCATGCACCTACAATTCATATAGAAAGTTTTGTAGTAGCACCTGCAGAGACTTGGGACTTGGGCTAAATCTGATAGTGTTTTTGAAAACAAGATGACCCACTGTACTTTGTACCAATAAAGTTTATTTGATTGCCAAAATACCGCCACGAACGCCATTACCACAAAATTTAGAAAAAAAAATGTTTTTTTCTAAAAACAAAAATCTAAAAAATCCGATAAATCTGTTCGATCGAAAATTCGATTAGAAAAAAATTAGTGTTTTTCTAAAAACAAAAATCTAGTGTCAATCGAAGTGGCAATTCTCATACAAAATTCCCATTTTAGATATTTTAGATTTTTTAGATTTCTGTTCTAAAATAATCAATATTTTTGCAATTTTTTTCTAAAAACAACAATATATTCAAATCGGTCGACCCATTTCCCATTTTTGCCAGACTAACGCACGGCAACGTGCGTGTGCGCGCCTGTATGTGTGTGTGGGTGTGCATTTTTGTGTGTGTGTGTTATTGTGTGTGTCTGGGTATGTGCGTGAAAACTAAGTGTGAGGTATTAGTCAAGACCCACTAGGTTTACTTCTATATCTATACTATGATTCATCTACTACATCACATAAAGATTCCGGGCATTGAAGGGGGGAGTAATCAAAAACTATTGGTACTAAATATCAATATTTTAATGATATTGAGTTAGTAAAATATTGAATAATACCTGTAGTACTTTCACGCTATAATATAAAACTATTTATATTTATACATAATTTTTTAGAGGCTGGCAGGATAAGTGAGAAGTGTCAGTAGCGTTAGAAAGTCGTTGTGTATCAGAGTGGCCGGCAGACATCCTGTACAATGTGTTGCACATCTAATGACTCGCCCGCGGTTTTGCATATTGGACCAGTTGCCCAGTGCCAGTGCCTGGTGTCCAGTCGTGGGGAAATTGGAGCCGTTTTTAGATTTATTATAATGTGGAGATAGCTGTATTTTAATGTCATTACTGGGCTGGTTACTGGTTGATAGAGTCAGTTAAAAATACTAAGATGCACGCGTGACTTTGTGGAAATTGAGTACTATTCCACGAAGTAGTACTAAATATTTGTCTGTCTATTCATATTTTTTAAATACAAATGTTACAACTGATGGGTCTTGTACTAGATTAGATATAATGTGACTGCTAACTCATACTTATTTGTCTGATGAATAGATGATAGATGATTGTTCTGTCAGTGACCTGATGCTCAATAATTACACTTTAAAAACTGAAAAGAATACCGACTTCATTTAATGAAATTTGTGCCCATAAAAATACATCCTTATTGAGAACCTCCTTCTTTATTTGAAGCCTGTATTTTAAGCTTTTGAGTAAGTACTTTATAGATTTTTGAAATTCATAAACACCACTGGAAAGTCACCAGAAAAGCAAAATACGAAATATCGACTTATTTTTCCAGCAATTTTGATTTAAGACTAACGAACCGGTTTTGATGAAATTTCTACAGGACCAACCGGAAAGTATATCCTTTCATGAAAAAAGATTTTTAAAAATCGGTCTATAAATGACTAAGATGACAAACATAAAAAAACCGAATTGGGAGCCTCCTCCTTTTTTTCGAAGTCGATTAAAAAGTGTGATGAATTTCTCACGTAGCATTTTCTGGAAAATGCTATATTTCGGGTTAGATGATGATGCTACAGCGTAAAATATCATCTCACTTTCTGAGCATCAGCTAGCTGAATGCTATAAAGTATAATAATTATGTATTTACAGTACACTAGTAAGTATTCTATCATCTGACTCCCAAATAACATGCTCTGCTTTGTTTGGGGCTAAATGTGCTATATGTTTAATTTTTTCTAGAATTATTTGACTGATTAATTATTGTCGTGCTTGTATTTTGATTGTATATGTATTGTTTGACTTTGTTCCTTTTTATTGTATAGTTTTAACTAGAGTAAATGGTGTATGTACCGTTCTAGTTCTATAAATAAATAATAAATAAATAAATGAGTTGTCCACCAATATGACGACGCAGAATGTTGCAAGTTAGATTCCAAACACGGGGGATTTTTTTGTATAATCTGCATATATTTGTCTCGGTTCTGGGAGTTATTCTACGTATAAAATTATGTGTTTACAAAAACATATATATTTTAATGGTAGTGTATATGTAAGTCATATGGTCCCATAACACCAGCTCTGCTAAATTCGGGGCTACATGACGCTGTGTTAAATGTCCGACATTATTTATATATTATTATTTATTACAAGCAGCTGCCCGCGGCATTGTAACTAACTAAACATATCCATATCCTTACCAAATTTCATCAAAATCGGTTCTACCGTTTAGCCGTGAAAAGGTAACAAATAGACAATAATTTTAAATTTATCTTACTCTTATTCATCTCACTTTAAAACGCTCGATAGTACGTTCTGTCCAAGTCATTCTAACCTCGAATAAAGATGGTATTAAACGCCACATTAACAAACAATTTTATGGAAATAATTACATAAATGTACAGAATAATATACAATAATATAAAATACACGTGAAACAGTTGAGCTATCTAAGGACCGTTTAAAACGATCTATAGATAGCTCAACTGATCCAGATCACTGCCAGAGGGCAGCGTTCCCAAGATACTGGCGGCATTGCCACGTTGAATGGCAATGCTAATACGCTGAGCCAGATAGGAGCCAGCTCTTGTGTCACGCAATGTATCTACCAGACTCCGTGAAATAATTTTGAAACAAACAATATAATTATAATTACAATTCATTAATCAATATTGTCTCCAAAAACCTGTTTAAATAAATCTAGAATTATTATTATCTAACCTATCAGGATACTAGCTCGCAGCAAAACACGGTGTCATCAGTAAGCCATATCAGATCACTCGTATATGTGCGCTTGCGCATACCAGCTCCCGTCCTCGGGTTGTTTATGCGCGTTTTATGCGAATGAGGTATTTCAGTATAATTTATTCGGAACTCACCGTTGCATGTTATTCTATCGGGATGCGGTAATGAGGGAGTTAGCGAATGTCATTTACATTTCGTCATTTAACCATAATATTAGGTTGGGGAAAAAGTCTTTTCGCATTATAGTATGTATGAACTTGTATTCAAATCTCTTTGGCTATACTATTTGTATCTGGCTGGTTTTGGTATCATTAAAAGTTTAAATTCTAATGAACATAATTCCAAATTCAAATTAGGAAAATGTGAAAATTTTATTTGTTTTTCGTACTGTCAAGATGAGTGAATCTAATGAAGAAATTCGATACATTTAAAAATTTTACTACAAAAATAATAGTTAAAAAAAACTAAAAAACACGCTTTATATAGAAAACCAAACTAAAAAATAGAAAATAATTTTTAATAAATGTAAATAAGAAAAAAAAGTTTTATTAAAAAAAAAACTAAACTAAACTATTATAACTATAAATCAGGCCGTTTAAAGTGGGTCAAAATCGCGTCCTAAGGAGTCGATTACTTACAAACATACAAACATACAAACATACAAACATACAAACATACAAACATACAAACATACAAACATACAAACATACAAACATACAAACATACAAACATACAAACATACAAACATACAAACATACAAACATACAAACATACAAACATACAAACATACAAACATACAAACATACAAACATACAAACATACAAACATACAAACATACAAACATACAAACATACAAACATACAAACATACAAACATACAAACATACAAACATACAAACATACAAACATACAAACATACAAACATACAAACATACAAACATACAAACATACAAACATACAAACATACAAACATACAAACATACAAACATACAAACATACAAACATACAAACATACAAACATACAAACATACAAACATACAAACATACAAACATACAAACATACAAACATACAAACATACAAACATACAAACATACAAACATACAAACATACAAACATACAAACATACAAACATACAAACATACAAACATACAAACATACAAACATACAAACATACAAACATACAAACATACAAACATACAAACATACATACAAGTAAAGCGTTTAAAAAGGTGAAAGCAGTGTTTGTCAGAGTAGCACAAATTTGGTTTAAGCGTTTTCAATCCGGCAATTTTGATGTCAAAGATGCACGTCGCTCTGGTCGCCCTATAACGGATAAAATGGATGCCATTTTTGAAAAAGTGGAACAAGATCGGCATATCAGTAGTAACGACGTAGCTGAAAAACTGGGAATTGACCACAAAACAGTTTTGGCGCATTTGAAAAAAACTGGGTACACAAAAAAGCTTGATATTTGGGTACCTCACGAGCTCACTGAAAGAAACCTAATGAAGCGTGTACTAATTTGTGTTTCTTTATTACGACGTAATGAAACCGAACCATTTTTGAAGAAACTGATAACTGGTGATGAAAAGTGGATCACGTACGACAAGAACGTGCGAAAAAGAGCGTGGTCAAAGGCCGGTCAGGCTTCACAGACTGTGGTGAAACCCGGGTTAACTCGCAACAAGGTGATGCTGTGTGTGTGGTAGAATTGGAAGGGCATTATTCATTATGAGCTGTTACCACCAGGCAGGACCATCGATTCTGAACTCTACTGCGAACAACTGATGAGATTAAAGCAAGAAGTTGAGAGAAAGCGGCCGGAATTAATCAACAGACGGGGTGTGATATTTCATCATGATAACGCTAGACCTCACACATCTTTAGCCACTCAGCAAAAATTAAGAGTTTGGCTGGAAGGTGTTAATGTATCCGCCGTATAGTCCTGACCTTGCAACTTCAGATTTCCACATGTTTCGGTTTCTTCAGAATTCTTTAGGCAGTGTCAGGTTAACATCACGAGAGGACTGCCAAAACCTGTCGCGGTATCTTGATCAGAAGTCCCAAAATTTCTATAGGAAAAATTTTCTATATTTCTATATTAAATGGGATCATGTCCCTACCTACAAGATGGCAAAAAAGTTATCGAACAAAATGGTACCTACATACTTTACTTAAATGTAAATAAACTATATTAAAAAATGTTTTGAATTTTCTTAAAAAATGCGAAGAAACTTTTTCCCCAACCTATTATTATGCACTCCGGTGGCCTATATATGCAACAGTTATTGTTTTATTCGTATACGTTTTGGCTTCGATAATCTATACTAATATAATAAAGAGGAATATAACACACAGACACAGAACATACATCTATGTTCATCACACAAATGTTTGTCCTGGGAAGGAATCGAATCTTCAACCTATAGTGCAGTAGGCAGAACTACTACCAAATAAGCTGACAAAGAGCGAATAAAGAATTCCTGTTCTTCAAACATTGAAAACGGAATCCTCACAAAAAACACTTCATCATAGTCCACGCGCGTCGCGATCGCATCTGCGCGTACGCAGTGACAATGCATGTAGCTGATTTGAATAATTGCCCCGCGATCGATCGCCACCAGATTGCGAGTGGACCATGAGAGAGAGCTGCTTGCATACATATACTTAACGGGTTCTGAACCTGCTCCTATTCCACAATTTGGAGGAGCAGGGTAGTTAAACTAATTTTGATGTTCCGAATTCGAAATAAATTACTTCAAACTCTTCTACTCTGTCATTTATGACATCAGTCTTTGATGGCAGTTTTGACATCTGCCCGCGGCTTCGCACCCGTGATGATAACAAAAAAAATGGTCATATAGTGTCAAGGTCTTTATCTATACCAAGTTATATCCAATTCTGTATTAATTATCCGTTACGACGTGATTGAGCCTTTTATAACCAACTTCAAAAAAAGGAGGTTTCTCAATTCGATTCGTATATATATTTTTTTGTGTGTTCGCGGATAACTTCGTCGTTTATAAACCGATTTTGATGATTCTTTTTTTGTTGGAAAGGAGTTACCCCAAGGGTGGTACCATGATAAGGAAACCAGGATCTGATGATGGCATCCCAGAGAAATCGAAGGGAACTTTCGAAAATCGTAGTGGCGGCTAGTGCGTTTGTTCTTAAGTAAAGTAAAGTAAAGTATTTTAAAGCACTACTATTTAATGAAGGTCTGGAGTCGATCTGATGATGGAGCCGAAAGACAGTCGAGGGAACTCCTCAACGATTTACACCAATTACCTGGTGTTTGGGCTTGATTTATTTGTATTGATGAGAACTGTACACCTAAATGGGTTGTGACTGTCATTAGGTGTCTGATGATGAAGGCGAAAGACAGTCAATGGAACTCCTCAACGTTTTACAGTAGCTACCTTGTGTATATATATGAAGTCGGTTGTCTTTTTAGTTTTTAAAACGTAATGATATATATTATGTTTAAGTTAACATATAAACATAAAAGTAGGAAAGGATAATATCATTAAGACATTAAAATTTTATTGAAACTGATCGCACAAATCAGAAACTTAGTAATAAAATATAATAAATATAAAATATAATAATAAATATATTGAATTTGTATAGTATGCAGACAAACATAACGCCATCTAGCTTCCAACTAAACGTAGCTTGTATACTATGGGAACCAGATTACTGATAGAATACTTATATATATTTAAATACATATTTTTGTGCCCAGACACAGAACAATCGCCTATATTCATCACACGGATGTTTGTCTTTGGAAATTGAACCCTCAACCTACATCGCAGAAGGCAGAGCTTGTACCAACTAAGCTGTCAGACTAGTCAATACACTTTTATTTTAGACTAGACGTCCTGACAGACGTTGTCCTGTCAACTGTCAAACTGTCAAACGAGTGATAGTTATGTCAAAGGACATAAGGCTACATTAGAAAAGTTAATAAAGTCAATTTTTCATTTCAATTTTTTTCATTCATAAGAACTTTCTCCTGACAACACAACTAAAAAATAATTAGCGAGATCGATGCACCCGTTCACGCGTAATGCCGTGACCAAGTGAATTAATAATTTTAATACCGGACTTTTCACACAGCATCATTTGGCTAAAAAGAAAGCAGAGCTTGTGTTATGGGTACCACATGACTGATGAAGGTAATAATTAGATAAAGTATTTTTTTGTAAATACACACATATTATACAAAGAAACACCCAGACCCGAGACAAATACTTGCAGATCATACAAACATTTGTCCCGCGGCGGGAATCGAACTGTGTAATTAAAATAATCACAGATGATCATATTAATTGTGTTAAGTCAAACTTTATTGATTAAAATTACAATATAGGAAATACACCAGTGGAATCACCACTAAATCTAAATCTTCAATCCTAATCACACCTTAACGTTAATTTCGCAACAATCCACACTGCATCAACACTCTCCATAACTCATACGCATACCGCGGCCGCCCACGGCATGCGCATACACATGCAATGAAATGCAATGCAACTGCATCACTCACTGCCAGATCAACGCGTGATCCTTTATGCTGATTGCGGAAAGCTGTGTTTGTTTATAAAAATATAGAATAGAAAAGAAGATATTACAAATAATTGCACAGAATAATATTCAATATTATAAAATACGTGTGAAACTAGATCACTACAAGAGGGCAGCCTTCCCAAGACACTGGCGGCATTGCCACGTTGAATGGCAATGCTAATATGCTGAGCTCGTATGCCGATAAAAGAATTTAGTATAGAGTTTTCTACTACTGAGACCACTGTAAATACAATGGTAAAGACTATAATAATATCTAGGCATTGAGATTAATTAGCATCACACTAAAGCCTCATTAATTTTGTTAGAAAGATCCTTTTAAAATCGCTAGAAACCATGATGAGTCTTGTTTGTTTCTGATTTCAGCAGAATTGGAACAGACATTGATACATTGCACGTCAATAGATACAAAATGTCTCTTGAGATTCTATTGATAAAGCTTTTAGAAGAAAGCGTAGGTAGGTTAATAAATTACTATATTACTGATAGGAATGCATGGCCTTTTGTCGCTCTGCCCTCAGACAGTTAACCGACACTTTTGAAATATAAACTCTCTTGTATTAGTTTTTCGTAGTTAAGCTAGTTATAAGATGGATCATGCAAAAAAGCGCTAGGATCAGAACGAGTTTCTTGCCAGTTCTTCTCGGGCATGGGTTAGGAGGAATTGGAGAAATTTATCTAGTATGTAAGATGTTTCAAAGTGATCCTTGCATTGAATAAAATATCTTTTGACTTTGAATTTATTGGACTAGCAAGAGATCATACACTTACAGTGCCAGATGTTCAGCCTCCAAGAAGTAGTGTGCAAGCATTACCGTGCATAAGTTTCACGGGCGCTAGTGACATTACTGAGCAAACAGATAATATAACTTATGTCTAAGGTCAACAACGAATGATACCTCTTAATATTGCAAGCGTTATTGGTTACAAAAACCACTTACCATCAGATCACTTTCTTTGCTGGCTAAGTTTAACAAAAAACGAATGCATAGATCCCGAAGTCTCACACACACATGCATGTTATTATTAACAGCCGTGCCTTCTTACATCTTTATCAAATCAATACAATTAAACTATATAGTATTCCATATACTATTGAAACGTGTAACTCGGCGCAAACGCACATAGTTAATAACCCACGTAAAGACATGCGAGCTGTCAGAGTAAATGATGTTGCGATCCTCAACGAAGATAGATCTTTAAGGCGGTAGGCTACTTTATATTTACCGAACAGGATATTAAGTAGGACTCTGTTATTAAAAGGCTTATATTATTGTAAATATATGTTGGTTGGGTTATCGTTAGTTTCTTCAGGTGTTAAAGTTTCTTAACCAAAAATATTTTTGGGGTCAATTTACACATACCTTTTTCCATAAAGAAACAAATCATGTCCTTTCACTCGCACAATACAAAGGCCTAGCACGCACTAGCGAATTAATCAGCGCGGTTTAAACCGCACTATTCTGAAGTATGTAAATTCCAACTCCATTTTTTCCACTAGTGCGTCTTTAATGCGTCTCGTCTAGGTTTGATACCGTGTTACACAAATAGCGCGACAAAAATCACCGCGGATTACGCGGTAAACAGTGCGCGCTAGGCTTAATAGCAATATTTTAGAAAACTTGACTAAAGCCGCCTTTTTAGAATCGTTTTTTAATATGGAGAATACATAGACACTATTTGAAATTTGAAATTTTGTAACACCCACACACAGAACGAACATCTATGTACTTCACACATGTACACACATCATGTTTGCCCTGACGGAAGTCTAACCCACAACCTACAGGTTACTAACAGATGGCGCTAATTGAAATCATATTTTCAAGCTTGGTACTGAAAAACACAAATAAAATTTGCATTAAAACGAAACTACGAAGCCCCTAATGCATAATCTTAATCGTCAGTGTAATAAACAAATTGTAAAAGCCTATAAAACGCCAATAAGCAGTAAATACTAGTTAATGCAACAAGATTACCCGTGTTCTAATCAAGCAGAAAACTACACACAAAACATCTGTACACTGCCTGCCAAGAAAACACGGAACGCCAAACATTGAACACAGCTGGCTCAGAAAACTGTACGCCATAACATGAAGTGTACTGCAACTTGCAAGGTACACGAGCGAGCACGTGCTGCTTTTCATCCTTACCGGTACAGGAGCTATCCTTTATAGAATTATGGACTCTTATTTACACTTAGTGGAAAGAAAAATCTCATGAAATGTCATAAAAAATTTCTGAATTTACCAAAGTCTTATTGTTCAAAACTGTAAATAGAATTCAGTGAGGGAGTCAAACTAAGCAATAAAATACTTACCTACTTATTGGAATCTGTAACACAACATACTGATAGCTGTCTGGCCTGTCAGCTCAGTTGGTAGTAGCTCTGCCTTCTGCGCTGTAGGTTGAGGGTTCGATCCAGAATAAACATTTTAATATAAAGATCATGGGTGTTTGTTCTGTGTCTGGGTGTTAAAAAGTATCATATGTATGTATTTAAAAATATATAAGTATTCTATCAGTCATCTAAGTCACCATAATACAAGCTATGCTTAGTTTGGGACTAGATGGTTTTGTGTGCATTGTGCAGCAATATTTATTATTATTATTATTAGTATTATTATTATTTATACATGAGTAAATAATAAATTAAAATATAAAAAATAAATTAAATTAAAACCTTTATGACAATGTCAAAAACAAGTTTCCTTCTAAAGCGAACCTGTGAAAAATAAATAGATCTATCGATATCGATGAATGAAAGAAAGAGTTGACGTGGTAAGATGTTTTCAGGATCAATTATTCAAGTTTCAAGTTTATTTAAAATAAGAGAAACATTACAGATTATATCCAAAGCGTTATATCTACCTATGTTTACTTAAACAATATAAAATCTGGGTATGTTAAAACTAGTTAGGAACAATCATTATTATGACTTGTCAACCTACAAAAACATATATTTTTATCTATCTTAGATACTATAACGTAGGTACCTACCTAGTTATTGTTAAAGGGGTGCCACAGGGCGAACCCTGTATCGAATAGGCCCTTTTTTATTTCTAGTTAATCTTTTTTCTAAGTGGCGGCAGATTAGAACGTGGTCGATGTGTTTTGACTAAAGGTAGACAAACCGACCGCGAACATGTTGAGTTTGTGTATGAGACCAAGCTGGAAGAAATTCAAGCTCAGTCTTCGTTACATTCGTGACAGAGCCTGAACTCCACCACAAACCAATGTTCGCTATCGGGATGGCTACCCGGAGCCAAAACGCATCGATAGCGCGTTCTAATTTTACCTGCGGCGACACTTTCTATGCGTCCCGAGTGTTTTTAACCGACTTCAAAAAAGGAGGAGGTTCTCAGTTCGACTGTATTTTATTTTATATTTGTTACCTCAATACTTTTGACTGGGTGAACCGATTTTGATTTGAAAGCTGGTGCTTCCCGTGTTGTCCCATTTCCATTTTGATCCATTTCTGACATTGGCATCTATGAGAAAACCATATAAGTCTTAAATTAGCATTAAGTATGTGCGCGACAAATGGACGATAACTCAGTATCACGTCAACCGATTTCGATGATTCTTTTTTAACCAACTTCAAAAAAGTAGGAGTGACTCGAGTACTCGGTGGTAACTTCCTATATGCTTCCAGTCAGCTCGCTACGGATTTTGCAACACAATCGAAACATCGGGAATAAATAAAAAAATAATTCGTGAAAAATACACCATAACTACTAACACAAATAGTAATTGCGAAAGTTTAAAAAATACCAAAGCAAGCACATGAAACAAACAAAATATCAAAATATGTCAGCAAACATAAATAAAACAAACATGAATCAAATAAATGAAACAAGTTGATACTTACTGCCAATAAATAAATATTTCCACTTTATTCTATTCTATAACGACATAACTAGCTAGAGTATGTTCTGTCATTGTCATTCTAATAATAATAATAATTGTCATTTTAATAACAACACATCATCTAGTGTAGTTAAAATATATACCTTTAATATTTACAACCTTGAGTGTCTACGCCAAAAAATTTGAACTCCGTGTTTTTTTTTATTTTTTAAAACTATCATTGTTCTGAAGACAACTCACTGAAAACTGGGATATTTACCAAGATATGTGAGTTTTTCAGCTTCCTGATATTTCGGCACGGTTGCATGCGTCATGACGAGATAAACTCAAGTCTTTGCGGATGGATGTTATTGGCATACAAAACGGTCTACCCTCTTTCACAGTCTTATATATCGGGAAGCAGAAAAACTCAAAATCATAGTGAATATCCCGTTTTGAGTGAATATCTCTGGCTAATAATTAAAATATTATTGTAGTGTTAAGAATGGGCGTCTTCGATATTATTCGTACCGTAAGAATTTGCAAATATAATTACGTTTTAAAAACTTAAAAGACAACCGACTTCATTGAAAATACAAAAAAAACAGTCGAATTGAGAATCTCCTCCATTTTTGAAGTTGGTTAAAAAAGAATCATCGAAATCGGTTGGCGTGATATTGAGTTAATCGTCTATTTGTCGCGCACATACTTAATGTAAATTTAAGACTTATATAGTTCAAGTCTCAAGGATGCCAATGTCAGAACTGGATCAAATAGGACCACACGAAAAGCACCAGCTTTCAAATAAAAAAAGAATCATCAAAATCGGTCCACCCAGTCGAAAGTATTGAGGTAACAAAACATAAAAAGTCGCTTAAAAACACTCGGGACGTATAACTAATCAATCAACTCGCAAATGTCTTCATTCCCCTAACGATGTACAGCGTACTTCATTTGGCCCGCAGTGTACGCATTTATCTACGTGTGTTACAGTTATAGTTATAAATAAAATGGCTCGCGAGGTCTAAAGCATTACTCATGAATTGCTGAGCCCAGGCGCCCGCTAACTCATATATCGCTGGTGAACTGAATTCCTCTTGCTATAAGTACTTTTTGTAGGTACTATTTATGCAAGCGATTGTATATTCATAGGAATGTGTGATGTAAGGTCGAAGGATTTGATTTGAAAGTGTTTGATGTTTGTTTATCGATCAAGTATTTGCGACAGATTTGTGCCCGAATTCAAACGCTACTGAAGCATTTGAGACATTATTTTTGGCCATCTCGAGAAGCAAACGTTGCACTTTTATATTATTTATTTTTCTCACGTTATTTTCAGTTTTATTAGTAATTTTAGTGTTTTTATTTAAATAGAGCTCAAGTTATTGACTCTGATGTGAATAATTGGAGCTTTGAGTTTCTTTGTGATTCAGGCAAAAATAATCCGTATGAAAAGCACGATTTTATATAGCATAATAAATGACGAACGACAAGATACGACTTTGTGGCATCATACTATTAAAAATAAAACGGCAAGTGTTTATATTGTCAACTGCTTATATAGTGCAGCCAACTATTTGTTCCGGTAAGGGTGGCGCCTCTCTCTATTGGCAATGTCATGTAGATTATATTTTCTATGAGAGTTTTTTAGTTCGTTCCTTGGTCACCGGAACAGATAAGTTGGTGGCAGTATACTGGGCAGTATACTGTCATAATAATGTAAATTTACATTATTTGACACATGCAATTAACGAAGAAGAAAAAGAAGCATTTAAGAGCAACTGAAATGTTTGAGACGCCGTTATTCTTCAAAATTGGATAAAGCGACGGAAACATTATGGAAACTCAGTCAAATGTCACAGTCATAAAATATTTTATTCAATACAAACACAAGGATCACTTTGAAACGTCTTACATGCTAGGTGAATTTAAATTTGACTGGCCTGTCAGCTCAGTTGGTAGTAGCTCTGCCTTCTGCGCTGTAGGTTGAGGGTTCGATTCCCTCCCAGGATTGACATTTGTGTGATGAACATAGGTGTTTCTGTGTCTGAGTGTTATGTATGTGACGGCGTCATAGCGAATTTTCAACAAGAGTGACAGGCGGTTGCGAATGTTACTCTAGTGGAGCGTCGTCGTGGTAGAGAGGCATCCATCTGGTTTTTGACACTTCTTGGACGAGAAGGGGCCAGCGCTCTACGTTTGCGACGAATCGCTTTATTTCTAGCCAATCAAAGTTAATCAGGAATAAATTAGTGTTGATTTGAGTACTAAAAATAATGATTAATCTTTAGGAAGATTTATTTTCTATAAGTTAGAGTAATTGAAGGAATTACACCATTTCTGTTACATAGAGAATAATGATTTAGTTTTTCTTCTTCATCTGCGTCCACCACAAGTATAGGTAAATGAATTCTGATGAAGGCTCTCCTGCCCTTTCATATGTATTTCAAAATATTTGTATTTGATTTGTCATCTAGTCACCATAGTAGAAGGGATGCTTAGTTTAGATGGTTTGCTGTCACCAATACTTATTTATTTAAAATTGCACCTGATTTGATTGTTTCAGTAATACTTTCTTAAATCGCTCCTTAGTAACAGCTCCTTAGTTTTGCAAAAAAGAACTTTAATTAGAAGTGACTTAAATGACTCTGAATGTGGCATCAGTGTGTGCGATTCAGACGTCAATTGAAAAATAAATGGTCGGCGAGTATTATTTCACTCCTTAGTATATTTTTTATACCACCGAGCCAGCCAACTGCCTACGGTGAGTAGTTACCGTATCCTTTGACGTTTGTAATACCAGGAGGTATCAGATGCACATTACCAGCCCTAGACATAAGTTATTTTGTCTGTTCGCCCAGTAATTTGACATGTTCCAGAGCCCTTCAAACAAAACTTAGTAATTCCTGCACACTACTGCTTGTAGGCAGAATATCTGGGACTATGCTGGTACCCATCAAAAGAAGTATATCAACAACGGAAAGTATAGATTTGACAGGAAAATGTATACTAAGAAGTGCCTTATGTAACCATTCCTGACTCTATTAATATCAGAAAGGTCGTCAATCTATAATCTATTCGTATATCTTCGAAAAACGATGTGTCTATAGGGTACATACATGCAGTATGTTTCCTATAGACTCCGAAACGGCTAGACCTTTTTCTATGATTTTTTTAGAAATCTTCAGATTGGCCTAGCGGGTAATCCTGTAAAGTTTGGTAGCAATAGCTATTCTATTCAATAATATCAATAGAACTTTTTTTTGGTAAATTTGGTATGGATATAGGTTGTATCTTAGGAACGGACATAGGCGACTTTTTATGTATGTACTATGCGTGCGATGACGCGGGCAGAATTAAAAATAGATAGTCGGCATAATATTCTTTACTTACGAACATGTGCAGAACACTATACAATACATGTGAGACCGTTGAGCAACTGATCCCGATAATTGGCAAAGGGCAGCATTGCGACAAGTATTCCAAAGATTCTTCGTCTGTCATTTCATGGAGTAACATCTGCTCTGCTCTGCTCTGCTAATTTAATATTTTTTACCCGTTTGCTTGCATGTTTTATTCAGTAATCGTGGCGGAATTTTAATGAATAAATTGTGACTACAGGACGGGTATGGATAATTGAATTATATGTGTATTGTGGTGCAATGTGATTTGAATTACGAGGTATCCCAAGAAAATTCTAGACGCCATTCCGCGTGACGTCTATAATTGACAATTGACCATCAACTAAGACTAATAATAAACAAACTGACTATAAACTATAAACACTTGACATTGACAGAATTGATATTAGTATTGTCACATGCCATTAACAAAGGAGAAGAAGTATTCAAATATTCCATTGGTAAATGTGGTTATTTTGTGGTCAAGATACAACTCACATTGTTTTCACAAGAAACATAGGAAATTGACGACCCATTTTCAAATTGGACTGTCGAGTGCATAACAGCTCTTCATAAAACGCTCAATACTTGAAACAATTTATTATATAGCTAAGATTTCCTCCTGGATTTACTCGCCTAAACTTGTGGCGACCGACCTCTGTGGCGCAGTGGGCCAAGGGCCGGGTGAGACGCAGAAGGTTGCGGGTTCGATTCCCGCTTCGGGACAAATGTTTGTATGATCTGCAAGTATTTGTCTCTGGTCTGTTTCTCTGTATAACATGTATGTATTTACAAAAAAAAAGTGTATAAGTAGTATATCAGTCATGTGGTACCCATAACACAAGCTCTGCTTACGTGGGACCAGATGATGCTGTAAAAAAATATTTTTTCCAGATATTTCGATATTTTTAAACCAAACTACAGAACCGATTTTGATATTTTTTTTATGGGACCAATCGCGTTCCGATCATTTCTTATGAAAAAATATTTTTTTCAAATCGGGTTTTAAATTACCGAGTTATGAGTTAACAAACATATATTTTTTTGTTAAAGTTACACATAGTTAAATGAATAGATTTCTGTCACATTTAATTATATCACCTTACATTTATGTTATAAGAAGGTTTGTATATTCAGCAAGTGTTAGTCTCGATCTAGATAATTTTCTGTGTATAATTAGTATTAGAAAAGTATATCAGTCATGTGGTACTCATACACAAGCTCTGCTTACTTTAGGGCCAGATGATGCTGTGTGAAATGTCTTTATTTTATATCATACCAGCTGCTGCCTACGGCTTCGCATGCGTGGTACCTACATAAAACGTAGCCTATGTCCTTTCTTAGGTTTTAGACTTTCTGTGTACCAAATTTCATTTAAATTGGTTCAGCAGTTTTGGCGTGAAAGCGAGACAGACAGACAGAGATAATTTCGCATTAATAATATTAGTAAGGATTATTCAGCATATTTAATAAATAAATAAATAATTTATAAGCTTATAATAAATAAATAAATAAATAAATAATTTATAATAAGAAAGGTTGGAGTGAACAAGGACTCGAAGCTACGTACCACAAGCCCAACACTTCAGAAAAGAGAACATTTTGTTATGTTCAAATATATTTTATACATGGAAACATATAAGTGGCATGCGTTTTATAGTCCTAACATGTAAACATTTATTCTGTAATTGTAGGATTCTATGTCAATATATGGATTTAATGTGATATTAGTGTTGCTTTAATATGCCGTAACTTTGATGTATTTCGTAAGTTCAGGATACATTTGTAAGTACGCGATCCTAAAATAATACAAGTAAGTATCTGAAGCGTATCCCTATCTAAGGTAATTAACATTAGCTTTGTTTTTAAAAAGGAGGTGTAGTTAATTTTGTTGTACGTAGTAATTTTGTAGTTTGTAATAAGTAAATACAATTTTATAATTTAATTAGCTAAGAAAAAAACTTGATACGTCAATATTTTTTTATGAACATATAATATTAAAATTTAAACTGTACACATATGTGCTTTATTGTTTTTTTTATTAAAAATATGAATATAAATCTTTAAACACCACAGGTGAAATACTTCGGAAGTACCAGGCTATCATGGCGTACAAGGAGATTGCGCACAACGCATGGGTTTAATCGACGCCGCGGGACCCCGGCCGAGTTACGGGACATGCGAGCGGACGTGTGGCACGGAAGAGCTGGGAACCTATGGAACTGAACAATACTGGCTCTAGATTATGGATCATTGCATTTTGTGCCTTAACGTCATTGGGTTATATACCACAGTAATATTTTATCTTATTTTTTCTGGTACCACTACACTACTACTCATATTATATCGAATAGGACATTATCCTCTGAAGATTGATTGATGCTAAATCGAAACAGAGAATCTCGGTATGGTTACAGTGTTGCCAATTATACGAGCGTATTTGTACGATATCGTCAACTAAGATCAGATTTAAGGAGAGATTTTCCACTTTCCTCATCGATATTTCGTCAGATATGTTACAATACAAAGGCCAGTGTCCACTCTAACCACACATAGGCTGTATGCTAGAATGCGGCAGGCTACACCCAATCAGACAATGGTTGATTTAGCCGCTACCGCGTCCGTTACGCCGGCCCACGCACCTTGCTGCCTGTCCATATACAAAGTAATGTAGATACAGTACCGCAATATTCTTTCCGTGTAATTATACCTCTAACGAGAACCAACATGACAGATAACACACCGTGAAAAGATTGATGATGTTCCAAATCTGAAATAAAGAGACTGCAAACTTATAAACTATCTATAATTCCCAGTAGAACAGTTACTATAGTACAGAACTATAGAACAGTAGGTATAATGAATCATGAAGCATCATCAGCATGAAGTGCTGAGATTAAAAAGTGTCAGTAGTTCAAACAACCGCTAATAATTGAACTGCTCAGACGCAAATAACAATAATTAATAAATATTGGTGGACAATCAACACAATACCATCTAACTCCAAACTCACCCAGACCCCATATTTGTGTTGCAGAAGAGGGCTATTCGTGCAATTTATAACATGGGCTCCAGAGAATCACTTTAGAAATAGTACCTTATCAGTATATATACGAAAATTTAATGTAAGTAAACAAAAATTTTGAAAAAAAAAAAAAATGCGATAATCATCGTATTAACTCTAGAAATAGGAAAAACACGCTGTTCCCACTGTAAGGCTCGCTAATGTTAATAAGTCTTTTATAGGGCAATGTGTACGCTTCTATAACAAGGTCCCAAGCGACGTGTTAGATTTGTCGATTGTCAAATTTAAAGACGTAATTAAACAGAAACTGTCTATTAAAGCATATTATAAAATATCTGATTATTTAGATGACAAAACAGCTTGGGATGAATCTGCTCCAACTCGACTCGGCATCCGTAACAAAATTGGCAAGGATCATACAAAAAAGCGTTAAAACCAGACAAGATTCTTGCCGGATTCTTCTTGAACTGGGGTTAGGAGGAACCGGCACCTAGATTCACTAGCATGTAAGAAGACTATTCAAAGTGGTCCTTGTGATTTTATTGTATAAAGAGTTATTGAATTGAATTGAATTGAACAGACCAAATATCGATGTTCCCACAAATGTTTATCCTATGAGGAATCTTTCTGCACTTTCAACTTTTATCTGTCTTTGTCCCTTGACCCTCGTTGGAATCGAACCCTCAACCTACTGCGTTAAAGGTTCTTCTACAAAATGACTTGAGATTCAACAAAGGTTCATGAATCAAATTATCAGTTGATCATCGAATTTGTATGACTAGTCTAATGAGATAAAATAACAAAGTGTCGGGCTGTAATTTGCATGATTGGATCTACCATCCTGAAACAGATACTAGGTAAAAAACAATTTGCGATCCTTGGAGACGATGTAATTTAGTGACTCTGAATGCCGGACACCATTCAAACTATCACTAGATGCTTGAACTACATTTAAGCTTGAACTTCATTCGTATTTGTATTATCATGCGTATAGGAATAAGGAATTAGGAACGCAGAATCTCCAAGAGATATAACCATCGCCCGATCTGCACAGCTTGACCTTGTTTCTGAAACGTACAAAGGAGTAACATATAGGAAAGAAAGAGATACACGCTGCACTGTTTTATATCTTACTCATTTTCTATTACTGAGCCTAGTTTCTATGGAAGTTGGGACACTGCTTCAGTGTACTGTGGTTCACCGCCTGTCCGTGTGTCCGTAGATACTGCGCTTGCGCACGATATGTTAAATTGGACACACGCCTCCCGACATTAGTGCTCCTTGTGTGTACTGTTATAATATTGTCGGTCTACAGTTACCTTGTAGGTGTGTTCGATGCTAAAGTGCGATAAAGATATTGCAGTTTGCTGAATTAATTCGTGTACCTACACATTATTGAAAAACATTTATTAGCAAAAATTTATTCAACAAGTTTCATACTTTAGTAGCTTGTCTCTGTATTTTATTGGTTATTATGAGTAAGTATCTGAGCTACCTAGTATCGCGTAATGACTTGTTTACACGATTCGTGATACGAGTACATAGTTTACATAGTTTATATGGCGAAAGAAAATGAAATGGAGGTGAAACCTTCTACAAGACATAGCTAGTCCTTTATCACCCCAATACGTTATTAACTAACCTGCATCGACATCATATTTGACAATTATATAAAGAAAACCAAACCAAACGTAATAATGAAACTCACTTCAATCTTTCCACTTTTTGTGATTACCGCACACGTTACTTATTCATTTATTTATTAAGTAAAAACATCTCAATAACATGAATTAAAACAATAACAATAATAAAATCTTAAATGATAATACAAGTATAGAAGGTGTCATTGTTAAAAAATGACAAGATTTCACTTTCAAAACTTTCGTGAGTTGTACGTGAGTTGTGAGTGAGTTGTGAGTTGTTGTTTATCATTTTGTTTATCAAGTTGTTGTTTATCACGTGAGTTGTTTATCATTTTGATAAACACGGGCTTGCCTCCATCGACAAAATAATAGGTGAGTAAAGCCCGTGTTTATCAAAATGTATAGTACAACTCACGAAAGTTTTTATGATATTTTTTCGATATACATTAAAAGTGTTCCTTAAAATTATAAATTATGATATTATGATGAAAATTTAAAAAATATTCCCCGCAAAGTATATTTTAGCAGGCTTTACTAGAATAAACCTTCAAAACAACCATAAAAGCTCTATATTATTTTAAGAACGAAGATCCTTATCGCACTAGGACTAGGGCTAGTCGACAAATTGTAAGATTTTTCCGTCACGAATTTCCGTCACGACCCTTTCTTTGCTGTCTATAAGGTGACAAAAATGAATAAGATAAATCAATAAGATGAACGAACGAACGAATGAATTAGATGAAGTGAATGATGTTCAATAAAATGTTTATTTTCCAACTCGAAAAATATATTAAGTACGAAATTTCCTACCATTCCTTCAATTAATTTTTTAATTTCTGCATTACATTTAATTGCTTTCAGACGCTAGTAATTCATTCATTTGTTAATCAATAATATAATAATATCAATAATAATTTACTAGCACAGCAACTTCGTGTTCCACGACACAAACGTATTTTTTCTTTTTTTATAATATGCTATCTAGAGGTTAAATTGGTTTGGGACCTGACCACTATTCAATCTTTCCCTTAATAACTTCTAAAGCTCTGTACGTGGTCACATGACCTTAGTAAATTTATTCTAATACTAACCGTAATTGTAGGCGGAAGCCATTGATATCGTATATCGGTTCACACCTCACAATAAGCAATGCAAACCAATTTCACAAAGGTGTTGTGCTATTAAGTTTTTAAAAAGTAACGGGCACTAAAGCCGCGCCCACACTCACGTTCACCGGGCACTTTAGATCGGCAAATTAGTGTTACATAAAGGAAACATTCCGCAATCAGTGGGGTTCAGTATAAGTAGGTACGCCACATGCGGGCATTGTGCGTAATTGCGGTAAGGAGAGCCACCCATTGAATGTTTTCAATATGTATAATGTACACGGAAATATAAAATGTCGGCAAGGCTGAGAGATTAGTGTGGGTACCTGGGAAGGCCTGCGCTATCAAAATGAATCCCAGGCAGAGTGACGTCAGTGGAGAGGAAACTACACCCACCTCAGCTTGCTGGAGTGGACCATGAACGAAAGTTTTCAATTACAATAACTGCTCTGTAACTTTACTGACGCCACCTATATCATCTTCAACAGATGAACAAAGGCCAATGATGATGATGACATGGAAATAATAATATAGTTTAGATGTTACGTTATACAAGGAAACATTAATTTTTATTGTATTTTACATGTTCGATTAACATACGTGATGAAAATTAAAAAAAAAACAATCATATTCAATACTGTATTTCCCGGGCTTGATAAACATCTCCTCCAATCTCTAATTACTTAGTCGTTTAGGGATGTTTTAAGGGGTATGGTTAGAGGCTCGTCCAAACAATTTAATTGCTACATACCAATGCTTTGCACAGTAGTTACGCGACAGGTAGCAAGCCCATCGCCGTTTTTAAAATGAAATCAAAACAATATCGTTTACTGTGTAATTTTATTATCTTGATTTAGAATTATTCGAGCTAAATAATAAATAGATATATTTATTTTTCTTACAGATTTAATAAAGTTAAATATACATTTTTGTAATTAAAAAAGGATATTATGCGATCGAAATCTCAAAGTTTCACTACGAAAATCATCGTTAAGGTGCTTGCAATTTTCGTTTTCCTATTGTAATATAACTGTTAAATAATATTTCATACATCCAATGTCCGCCGCCCCTTATCAACGCATAGTATCGACAATTTCCTTTAGTTTACACTTAATTAATGAATTAGTTTGCGAACAGACCGAGGTGCGGTGGCGATACAAGATATAGACTTGTTTGTCCCGCTTCTTGCGTTGTTAACGTGCTGGCACAGATTATGTATTCTTGTATAGAATAGACTATAATTTGGGTTATAAATGCGGTGAATGCAAGACTTGAGATCAGAGTAATAAAATAGGTGAAAAACTACATCAAAGTCTATAAACTTTAGAGCATAAATAAATGTTTGTATGCTGTCTATCTCTATATTATTTAATCAATTTATCAGTTAGGCTTTTATATATAGTCTGTCCTTGTCATTCCTATGTTAATGAATAAAGAAAGCAACAGTTTTAAACAATATTTTTGGCCGTCTTGCAAAGCAAACATTGCTCTCTTATGTTATTTATATTTCTAGAGTTATTACGGGTTTTATTAGTAATTTTGGTGATATTATTCAAGCAAAAATAAAATAAAATACAATTATAAAATAAATAAGTAATAAATATTAATGGACAATGCACACAACACCTAGTCCCAAACTAAGCATAGTTTGTGTTATGGTGTTAGATGACTGATAGAAGACTTATATATTTTTAAACACTTTATAACAACCAGACACAGAACAAACAGCTATGTTCTTCACACAAATGTTTATCCAGGGAGGAAATCGAACCCTCAACCTACAGCGCTGAAGGCAGAGCTACTTCCAACTGAGCTCACATACCAGTCAAACTGAACAAAACGATTTGTACTTCTTTGCGATTTGAGCAAAAATAATCTATAAATTATTTTATATGAAATGCGACTATACGACAACATACGACTTTGGGACGTCTTACCACTAAAATATAATTACTTGATACGGGCAAAATTTTATTGACAGCATTTTGACACATGCCATTAACGAAGAAAAGGAAGATTTAAACAAAACATTAGCTAGATTTGCTATTATATGATATACCGAATACAACCTTTATCAAGGAATCAAGACTTGACAATGTGACCAAAGATTATCAAAAATCTAGTGTCAACTAGATATGCACAAGATGCGATAGTTCACGACTCTTCTTTTTACCAACTTCAAAAAGGAGGTTCTTAATTTGGTTGTATATATTTTTATAATTGTTACCGTAGCTCCATCATTTATGAACCGATATGAAATATATTTTTTTATGTGGAAGGATATACTTTCGGATTGGTCTCATAGAAATTTCATCAAAATCGGTCCTGTAGTTTGGTTTTTAAATCAAAATAGCAGGTAAAAAAATGTTATCCAAGTAAAAAAAATTTCGTATTTTTATATAAATTAAGTAGGTTTTTTTTAGTTTTAAAAACGTTATTATTCTTCAGAAACTAGCTTCTGAAATTGCACACGTGGGATCTACGAAAGAAGTAGATCTATGAAAGAAGTAGATACTTAATAAATCAAAAATAATTTTTCAATCCACAAGATACAATCGTTAGATACAATTTATATCAAGTTCCGTTCAGCCGACCAGCCATGCAAAGATAAATAAACAGACAGATAGATAAACTTTTAGTTTTTTTAAGGACACATTTATTTACAGAAATAATAACAGAAATGTTTAGGATATACTTATGTATATGATATGTATAATATAAAATACATGTGGAACAGTTGAGCTATCTACGGACCGTTTAAACCGATCTATAGGTAACTCAACTGATCCAGAGGGCAGCATTTCTAAGACACTGGCGGCATTACCACGTTAAATGGCAATGCTAATGTTTATGCCGAGTACCTCAAAGTGCGCAAATATGCCGGTTTTGATAAGGCCTACATATTTGAGAATTTAGGAGTCGAGATCCTGAACCAGTGGGGACCAAGGGCCCACCGCGTTTTCAAAATTGTTTCACGTCGTTTTGTAGAAACATTGCGTAACCCTGCTGGCTCCTATCTGACCCAGCGTATCAGCAATATAGAAACTTACTAATATAATAAATCCGAAAGTAACTCTATCTGTCTGTCTGTTTGTTACGTTTTCACGCCTAAACCGCAGAACCGATTTTGATGAATTTTGGTATAGAGATAGATGGAACCTTGGAGAAAGATATAGGCTACTTTTTATGTAGGTAGCACGCGTGCGAAGCCACGGGCAGCAGTTAGTAAAGTGTATTTATTTCATGGTTATATTTATGTCTAAAACTAAGGGTCGTCACATCTGTGCAATATTATGTGATTTCATAACGCGACGATCTTATCACAATGTCCCAGTGTGCGCCGCGCCTTGGCTTCCTTGTTTTTAATTAAAGTTGTATTGGAATATAATTAAGAGGTTTCAGCTGTCAATTGGGTAAGCGCATAATCAGGTCGTTATTATGAAAGGAAGTAGGTGAGTGCTTCGGGGTTGTTAAACGTAGGTAATTGATTCAGACAGAAATCTATTACAATATATTGAATAAATAGACAAATATTTAACACTATCCCGCCTATCTGTCACTGGCCTGTAATCTCTGGTTGGGGGTTCGATTCCCTCCCAGGACCAATATTTGTGTAATGAACATAGGTGGTTGTTCTCCTCCTAATAAATTCGTTAAATCTCGAGTCCAATTGAGTGAAGCATCAGTGTCTTTATCCTTATTATTGAAGCTCTTTAAGTCCAAAAGTGATTGACATCTCCTAGAATCTGCGCAATGGTAGAGCCATGAATCAATGCATATTGTACCCTACATCATGACTTAAATGTCTACTAGATAAATGACTACTATCATCTAACAGACTGTCAAATAACTCAATAGTAAAACTTTCATTATGAGAAACACGGGTTTTACTCACATGTATTTTTTTCGATGAATGCATCGACACAGTTTCGATTCATTAAGCCTAAGTAAGTTACATCAGGGTGAGTTTGATCCCCGGTATGCTCGTTTCCGCATACGTGCGTGCCCACCGATCAAATCGAATAGATAAATCAAAACAGTGTCGGTGCCTTCATCGACAAAATGACATGTGAGAGAAAAACCCATAAATTGCTTAACAAAATGTATAGTACCTATAACTCACAAAAGTTTTAGAAGTAAAATATCCAAATTTTCGATTTATATGAAGGATTGCTTTATTACCGAAAATAAGTACAGATATGATTACAGAAATGTACAGAATAATATAAAATACATGAGAAACATTTGAGATATCTACGGACTGTTTAAAACGATCTATAGATAGCTCAATCCAGACTTTATCCAGATCACTGCCAGACGACAGCATTTCCAAGATACTGGCGCCATTGCCATTCAACGTGGCAGCCATTATGAAAACGCGGTGGGATCCTGTTCCCCACGGGACCAGGGTCTCGACTCCAAAAGGCTCATCATCATGTAGGCCTTATCCAAACCGGCATATTTGCGGCTTTTGAGGTCCTCGGCACATTCAGCCGCTGCACCAGCTCTAATGGAAGTCCGCGACAGATAGGATGCGGCCAGGGTTATTTATCTATCTATAAATAGATATATAATAGTTGGAACATGATACTTTTCAAATTGATTCGTAACTGCCTTCGCACTTGCCAAACCTTATAAATGTGTGACTGTATTGAAATTTATGGGCTGCATGTACAGCTACTTAGCCTACTTTTCAAACCAAGGTTATCACTGAGTTAGCACTATCTGCGAGTAAAAATAAACGCGACAGACCTCTCTGAATTACTTCAAGTCATGCGTAAGCAGTGAAAAAATTTTTGTAAAAAAGTTCAAGATATTAGCTTAATATTCTGCGCTGTAGGTTGTGAGCATACATAAAGAGTAATCTTTTCAAGAAAGCGTATTACAATATAAATGACTATATTATTAATAAGAATGTATGGCCTCATGTCGCACATTTAAAATGTATAAACTCTCGTATTCGTTTTTCGTAGTTAAGGTAGTTATAAGATGGATCATGCAAAAAAGCACTAGGACCCGGACGAGTTTCTTGCCGGTTCTTCTCGAGCTTGCGTTAGGAGGAATTGGCACCTAAATTCACCTGGTATGTAGGACGTTTCACAGTGATCCTTGTGATTGTATTGAATAATGTATCTTTTGACTTTACCTTTGACTTTTGACTTAGAGCTCGGTTCACTCTCGGGACAAATATTTGTGTAATGAACATAGATGTTCCTTCTGTCTAGGCGTTATAAAGTATCATAAGTATATTTTTTAAATATATACGTATTTTATCAAGCATATATGGTTCCCATATTACAAAGCTATGCTTAGTTTAGTTAGGGGCTAGATGGTGTGTTGTGTGGTCCACGAATATTTATTTTTCATTATTACTACCTGTCCCGTTCGCGACTTCGTCCACGCGCTTTTTTTTATTCATATTTAGATATAAGTCAATATTTATTACTAGCATTTCATTCAGAACTATAAAAATCCTATGATTTGTTATTGAAATAAGTCTATGTCATAGATTTATTACCAAACACTTTTATCTACTGTTGAAACTAGAAAAATCTTTATCTGCAGTAGTCCCTGTTCATGACACGCGTTGATGGCAGATAGTGAAAGTGGAAACAGTAGCTATTAAATAAATATTACATAATAATAAATAAATAATAAACACATCACATTTTGACAAACATGGGTTTTACTCACGTATAATTTTGTCGATGATAATATTTACTCACATATGATTTTTTTGAAAACAGTGTCGGGCAAATAACCGGCAACGTGCGGACCGCGCGTCAAACTCACCCTGATGAAGATTCTCTAGATCAATCAAAACATTGTCCGTGCCTCTTACGACAAAATTATACGTAGGTAAGACCCGTATTTATCAAAATATATTACAAATCACGAATGTTTTAAAAGTGCAACATACAACAGAAACTAAGTCATGGACTTATGCAATGCAGTGCCTCACAGGTTTATGCTTTATAGCAGTCTATAAAAAGGCTCTATAACTTGTTATAATCCCTCTCAGAGCTAGTATGTATGGAATCGACACTAAGATAGATACGGAGTGCGGCTTCGTTCCCGACGTAGAGTTATGTGACGTCTGGCCAGTGAGATGTGACGCACACGCTGAAGGACTCACTAAGGAGACTGTGCAATGGGCCTACCTATGGTATTGAAAATTATACAGAACTAGCTTCTGTTTGCGGCTTTACACACGTAGTAAGTAAAAAGTAGCTTATTAATGGTCCAATATATCGATGCCATAAGTTTCATCCATAGGTCTGAATAGGACGTCTGAATGTGCTGCAAAAGTCAATGACAGGATAAGCAAATAGGTAAGCGATTATTGTAGTTTTTATTCAAAGCATAATATGCAGGGTTCTTTATTCAGCTAGAAAATCAATCCCACGCAAAACTTTATCTCAGCACCAGGTAATAAAGCTCAAATTTCCATACCCAATAAATAGGTTGAACCAGTCTGTCTGTCTGTCGCGGGTTGATGTGTGGCTGGTGCGTGTTGCAGACTCCATTAGGCGGGAATTATGGGCCCCTGTCGTGTTAAGCTATGCTTAGGAAACTTTGTGGCGACCACCGACTATTTTTACGAATCTAGAGGGCCTACTATCTCTTTGAAAAGTTTTACTAGATTGTGTGTACTTTTTTATGACTCTGGCCTTCCGGAAATGGTGTCTTTGAAAGGAACAAAAACTAAATATTCAATTACAACCTTCTAACCGTGGCTTTGCACGCTTGGTAATTACTTAAAAAATTGTCTATGTCTAACCCCATATTTTGGGGTTTATCTTCACCAGTCTCCATACCAAATTTTATCAAGATCCGTTTAGCCGTTTAGTCGTGAAAGTTAACAAATAAACAAACAGACAAAGATAATACTGGAATTATACTGGAATTTATATAACTATATAAGTATATAAAAGAAAGTCGTGTTAGTTACACCACTTATAACTCTAGAACCGCTGGACCGAATTGATGAAACTTAAAATGAATATATGTAGTTAGTAACTTGGATTAGGATATAGGCTATTTTTTATCCCAGAAAACAACGGTAACGGAAGCGGGAACGGAAATGGGAACGGGGCGGGCGAAGCCGCTAGCGCCATCTATCAATATTTATCCGTAACTTTGTTAATCTCTGTAATTATTCTAATAATTTGAATAGCTATCTTTTTATCTTTTTTTAATAGGGTACCTAAATATTTTTTGTGAAATTGTAACCGCCCAACGAAGTGGGCACTTTAATCCACTAGGAACGTGAGAAGTAATAACTAATTTTGAGATATTTGACTTTGACAAATATCGGAGGTGGTCATGGTGTATGAACAACATAGTATGCAATCTTGGTCTAGGCTTGCATAGTGGGTGAGCAGCCTTAGAAAACCAGGCTTTAGGCCACGTTTTATTGTGTCTGTCGCAACACAAGTGCTTAAATCTATTTATGACGGTAATTCACTGATTAATGCCACTCAGAAGTAGTATGTACCTATAATTGTTTCGGTTTAGTACTATGAGTTATTGCACAATCACCAGGTTCACCTGAGCTTTACGAATCATAATAATTGAACTGAAGTACTTACTCTTACTTATCGTAAAATATGAAATGTGTTTACTCAAGTCAATAGGTTGAGGGTCATATGAAATGTGTTTACTCAGCTTAGGTTATGTCAAGTCAATAGTTGAGGCTCAATTGAGGGCTCAATGGGGATTATGTAGTTCGTAGAACCTCAAACCGTTCTCGAATGGACCACGAACCGGAGAGCGCAAATATGTTAAGATATAACACATGCAGACGCTATCGCAAATCCTAAAACGTTTTTACGTATTTTCAATGTCGATGGTTTCCTGGATTAAGTTGAATTAAATCCAACCAACATTACCAGCACAAGAATCTCTTTGAATCAAAATATTGTTAATGGGAAGTAGGTACAGTGACCATCACCGTTTTTTTATGTTTATTACTTCATAACTCCGTTATTTATAAAACGAGTTAAAAAAATGGTATGTGAAAGGATATACATTCTGGTAGGTTTCATAGAAATTTCACCAAAATCAGTTCAGTTTTGGTTTTCAAATCAAAATAGCTAGAAAAATATTTCATCGAAGTAAAATAATTTCGTTCCAAATTCGAAATTTCGTATTTTGCTTTCCTGTGGTGCTTTGCTTTCGAAATTTCTTAGTGGTGTTTATTTATTTATTTATTTATTCATTGCACAAAATACACAGCTCTTAAAATAATATACAAAAACTTAGTATACAACCGACAGCCAATAACGGATTTACATTATACTAACTAACAAGCAAAACGAATTAAAAAAATTAGAAAGCACCAAAAAGCGTGAAATAAAAACTTTTCTAACCATGTCAAAAAAAGGCGGTTCTCAGTTTGGTTATATTTTTATATGCTCCAATTACATTCATTGAAGTCGGTTTTCTTTTTAGTTTTTAAAACGTAATTGTGTTTTAGTTGATAAGGTGTATTTATCATTTACGTTGACGTTTCGACTGTTGCAAGAAACGTGGTCGAGGGCTGACTGGAACGATATACCCATAATGATATAAATTCGAAAATGTCTATCTGTCTGTCTCTTTGTTTCTTTGTTTGTTTGTTACCTTTTCACAGCTAAACAGAACGGATATTGATTATATCCTGGGAACGCAGCTATTAAAACAATATTAATTCTGATCTCCAAAGTTTAAAAAAACGTCAACTACCACAACATCACCGGAGCAATTATGTACAATAGTACTTGAGAAGCAATTTCACACAACAAAAAGGCTAATTATTATCACAATTTGACCTCACTCACAGATTAAATTTACAAATTACAAACAAAAGTCGTGATGTCGTAAATTTTGCCAAATTACAGAGGGTTGAAATATGCCTAATTCTAGTGTGCAGTGCGCAGGAGTTTTCTATTAGGAAATGTGGTTTAAAGTTACGATCAGCGTCATGAGCTGAGCGATCATATGCGCGGAAACACTAAAGTGCGGTACTAGTTGAAGAATTAGTTTCTATCAAGTGAAACGAATTAATCACATTGTTTGTGTTTGTGTATGTGGGATATTCAGTCCCAAAGTAAAAACTACTTGCTGAGTGAAGACAGAAAAAAAAAGAAAATTGAATGAAGACTCCTTTCTATAGCTCCAATGTCAAGAGTCAAGAGTGATTTAAATTGTCATTTCCTGAAATCAGCAGGCTGATAAAAGTGGAATAAAGATAATAATACAATATAGCATAGCCGAGTAAGTCGCTCTTTTAATAGATCAACGAAGTTAAGCAACCTCGGCGAGGTCAGTCCTTGGATGAGTGCAGTGGCATTTCCATCAGAGCACCTCCGAGCTTTGGAGGGCATGTCTGTTCCGGGTTTTAAAAAAGTTGTAAAGCCGTTAAGCGGCCTCTAAGTAGCCTATTATCAATAATAAATAATTCTGGACCTTTCACTTAACATCATCTAGCCCCAAAGTAAGCAGAGCTTGTGTTATGAGAATCATATAACTGATATTCTAGCTATACACCTTGTTTTTGTAAAGCCATACATATTATATTAGGTTGGGGAAAAAGTCTTTTCGCATTATAGTATGTAGAACTTTTAATAAAATCTCTTTGGCTATACTATTTGTATCTGGCTGGTTTTGGTATCATTAAAAGTTTAAAATTTAAAGAACATAATTCCAGATTCAAATTAGGAAAATGTGTGATTTTTATTTGTTTTTCGTACTGTCAAGATGAGTGATACCAATGAAGAAATTCGATACATTTTAAAATTTTACTGCAAAAAAGGTAAAAATGCAACGCAAGCCTCGAAAAAAATTCAGGAATCAGGAAATTTTTATGTCAAAGATGCACGTCTGGTCGCCCTATTACGGCAATATAAGATCGGCATATCAGTAGTTACGACGTAGCTGAAGAACTGGGAATTGACCACAAAACAGTTTTGGCGCATTTGAAAAAAAACTGGGTACACAAAAAAGCTTGATATTTGGGTACCTCACGAGCTCACTGAAAGAAACCTAATGAACCGTGTACTCATTTGTGATTCTTTATCACGACGTAATGAAACCGAACCATTTTTGAAGAAGCTGATAACTGGCGATGTAAAGTGGAATACGTACGACAAGAACGTGCGAAAAAGGTCGTGGTCAAAGGACGGTCAGGCTTTACAGACTGTGACGAAACCCGGGTTAACTCGCAACAAGGTGATGCTGTGTGTGTGGTGGGATTGAAAGGGCATTATTAATTATGAGCTGTTACCACCAGGCAGGACCATCGATTCTGAACTCGACTGCGAACAACTGATGAGATTAAAGCAAGAAGTTGAGAGAAAGCGGCCGGAATTAATCAACAGAAGGGTTGAGGTTTTTCATCATGATAACGCTAGACCTCACACATCTTTAGCCACTCAGCAAAAATTAAGAGAGTTTGGCTGGGAGGTGTTAATGCATCCGCCGTATAGTCCTGACCTTGCACCTTCAGACTTCCACCTGTTTTGGTCTCTTCAGAATTCTTTAGGCAGTGTCAGGTTAACATCACCAGAGGACTGCCAAAACCACTTGTCGCGGTATTTTGATCAGAAGTCCCAAAATTTCTATAGCAATGGGATCATGTCCCTACCTACAAGATGGCAAAAAGTTTTCGAACAAAATGGTTTCTACATACTTTAGTTAAATGTAAATAAACTATATTAAAAATGTTTTGAATTTTCTTAAAAAATGCGAAGAAACTTTTTCCCCAAGCTAATATATAGAAACACACCCAAACCCGAGACAAAAATTTGCAGATAATTTTCACTGAAAACGGGATATTTACCATGATATATGAGTTTTTCTGTTTCCCGATATTACGGCACAGTTGCATGCGCAATGATCGAGATAAGCTAAAGTCTACTAACATTAGTACGGGTAATGTTTGCAGTAAAAAATTTAGAAAGAGGGTAGCCCGTTTTGTCTGCCCAAAGACTTCAACTTATCTCGTGGCGCATGCAACTTTGCCGAAATATCAGGAAGCAGAAAAACGGGAAATTTACTATGATATATGATCATAGTAAATTTCCCGTTTTGAGTGAAAATTATGTTCAAAATCATAATAGTTTTAGAAGTTATAAACATTTGCAGATCATACAAACATTTGTCCCTTGGGCCATCTGTACGACAAATGTCGCCACAGAGATCAGAGAGGTCATATCAATTCCGGTACCAGGGTTGGCTACTCGAACGACGTAGGAAAGGGAAATGAACCGTGTGTTTCGCTAGCATCGTTTCCCCTCCGTTTATCACCTAGCCACTACCTTTACAGCACCTCACTAGGACGACATTCCTACGTTGACCGCAGCCACACGCTCACGCAAAATTAATCACAATTATGTGACAGTAAGCTCGACGCTGCTATACCTCGACATTTGCACTTGTGTGATTACTGTACCTCCTACATTGTCGGATAAGTTGCAGGGATTGTGACATAACTAGCTGCTTAGAGATCTCGCTTGGTCCTAAGTATCGCTTGAATCACCTGAATTGAAGATGTAGAGTCTATCATTGATTCAGGTGATTCAGGGCTGATTCTGAGTCAACGTATCGGTTTTGCGTGGTGCTTATTATCGTTTGAATCTGTTTTTAGAGTAGAATCAGTCTACATTGTAGACAGACTTTGTCTTCTACTTCTTGCTTCTTTCATGATTAAAAAGGTTAACTGTCATTTTAACGACCAAAATAAACAAACCTGCATCCGACTGTATTACTCGATTCTAAGTTTGTCATTTCATGAAGTAACATAGCACTTTTAAATTAATATTTATTTCTCGTTTTATTGCATATTTTATTTAGTAATCTTAGCGGAATTTCAATGAATAAATTGTGAATACATAGGACAAGTATGGACAATTAAATTATTAGTGTATTATGGTGCGATGTGATTTGAACGACGAGGTATCCCGAGAAAGTTCTAGACGGCAATTCCGCGATGACGTTTAGAATTGACAAATGACCACCGACTAACACTTAATTATCAAAATATCACCTGACACTGGCAAAATTGTCGAAAAGACAGATGTCATTATAGGAAGAAAAGAAGAAGAAGAAGAAGAAGACTGTAGTACTCAGGCTTGGTACTATCTCATTAGGACTATGAGCATGTCTAAGTCACAAAATTGTTCACAGTAACCTACAGTTTTGACGACCAATCCCTAAACCATGACACGAGACAAAAAGAAAATGTATATTTATTTGCAGTTATTTACTACTATTTTAACAAAACAATGCATAAAGCACCGTATTAAAAGACATTACATAAGAGCCAGCACCATTTATAATGCGCTCGCGTAGTGCCTCCAAACATGGAGTATTCGCGCGAGTGTGACCTACATGTATGAAGCGTTGGGTCTCCTACGACGAATTTATTATTTACATACCAACATTGCTTTTGTCTATGTATTTATTGTTTGATAGACCCGGTGCATAAAAGAGGGTTTACCTGTGCTTTGTCTGGATGAGGTAAGAACTGTGCGTAGAATGTGTTTACTTGTTGAGAAGAATTGTATTTCCGTGATAATAATAGAAGATGTTATTATCAAAGTAATATTGCCTCATCGGGTTGGAAAATTTTTTGAAGTGATAACTTCTTATCGTAGGGTAAACCACTTCGTTACGTAACGCGTTACGTAAGCGCGTCACTATAACCCACAGCGCTAGTTAGATTAGTTTAAGTTATCACTTCTGTCCTTCTTCTGTGCTTCTAGAGACGCCCCTCTAGATTTGCCTAAAAAGCTCTTTTCCAACAAGGACAATAATGTCGGGAAAAATTAATAATACAAGAGCACAATTTTTGATAAACATGTCAAGCCTTTGTAAACCTTTTCTCATCTAAGTTCGCCGTTTTAAGCCCGAGTCGCTATTGGCGATCACGAGTCCCGTGTTCGCTTATTAACGCTACAGGGGCGATATATCACGCGCTCTCATACGGACGTCTTGGTTATACGGAGACCATAGAATTGGGAAACATGGAGAATTGGAAAGTAATACACGATCCGTATGACACGACCGTTTCTGTGTAATGCCATCGTTTAATTCTGTTATGTATATCTACTGATGTTAAAGTTGGTCTATAGCGTAATTTAACATATTTACATTGTGAAAATTTTTATGCAATACACTATGTTTTTGGCGCAGCCAGTAGGATAATAATCAATAATCAATAAATATACAAGAATATTAGAAAAAAATCTTTATATAAAAAATCTATAAAATGAGAGAGAATATTATTAATCTTAAAATTCAACACAGTTATCAGTTCAACGGTGTTTGAAATTTCATTCCGAAAACTAGATATTTTTACTAACAATCATTCGTCAGTTATTCATGATTGAGAGGAATTAATAAAGCTTGCGCTACATAAGTATGTACTCCGTGGTTTGCTTGTGCTTTCTATATTTTCAAAAAGCTACAGTATTGTTGTATCGCAAGGAGGAAGTGATTTATTTGGAGCGAGCGTATATCGCGACTCGTGCGTCTGCGCTGACCGTCACTGATTGTGTGCTCGACCCTGAGCTATTGCTCCGCGAAGCTATTAACGAAATACTTCGAGGTGTCCGGGTTTGAACTAGGAAGAGGGTAAAATAATCTACGAGGCTTATCATCAGTGGAATCCATTTCTGGAGTTGCTAACTTCATTTGGCGGTCGAAATATATGTGACCTGGTGACCCTGACCGCTGTAGTTTTTGCAATGGACTTATTGTCTTCACCTTCTTTTAAGGATTTTTTGGTGAATCTTTTTTTAGTGCAACTTCTGATGCTAAAACAAAGATAATTCTCTAAATGACTGGTTGTGATATTATTTAGTGACAGTTAGGCGTAAGCTTTATCGAATAAGAAATAAGAGCTATACTTATACATTAGTCCATTGAAAAGTTACATTTGGGTATGCATTTGTCAGAGGACGCAATTTTATTTTTTTAATGTGTAGGGGGGGTCAGTAGAAGCTTAAGTTCAAGTTTGTGGGGTCGGCACCCTTGTCCCCCGGCCGCCATCTTGGAAAAGGGGGTGCAAAGGGTTTTCGCGCTGTATCTCGTAAACTAGTTACCTTACAGAAAATTTAATCAAACATAAAATGTAGCAAATTAAATTTCCTACAATTTTATTTCTATTACTTTTTATCGTCAAGTGACCAACAAAAAAGTTATAAACAAAAATAAATGAAAATTTTGTTTGTTTGTTCTAGGTTTTACAGCGCTCCAAACTTAAACGGATTCTCGAATGCTCATAGGGATGCAATAAAAACTAAAAATTAGGCTTACTTTTCTATCTATATTTTTTTTATTCATACAATTTATTATGATCTTAACATTCCTATGCTATTATTGAACTATGTTTGACCCTTTTACCCACCACCTATGAGGTATAACATGGGCAAAGTCAAATTTATAAAAATTTTGCAGAAGCATCCAGAGTTAGCAAGTGGAACTAAATTATTTATGAGTGAGAAAGTCGAGTCATCGTTACTCAGTGTTGTTGGCGAACGTTTTTTCGTCTTTTTATATGGCGGAAATAAAGACGATACTCTAGACACTCTGCGATACAAACGATTTGCTAAGACAGTGACAAAAAATGCATTAAAAAATGCATTAAATTTTTATAAATTTGACTTTGCCCATGTTATACCTCATAGGTGGTGGGTAAAAGGGTCAAACATAGTTCAATAATAGCATAGGAATGTTAAGATCATAATAAATTGTATGAATAAAAAAAATATAGATAGAAAAGTAAGCCTAATTTTTAGTTTTTATTGCATCCCTATGAGCATTCGAGAATCCGTTTAAGTTTGGAGCGCTGTAAAACCTAGAACAAACAAACAAAATTTTCATTTATTTTTGTTTATAACTTTTTTGTTGGTCACTTGACGATAAAAAGTAATAGAAATAAAATTGTAGGAAATTTAATTTGCTACATTTTATGTTTGATTAAATTTTCTGTAAGGTAACTAGTTTACGAGATACAGCGCGAAAACCCTTTGCACCCCCTTTTCCAAGATGGCGGCCGGGGGACAAGGGTGCCGACCCCACAAACTTGAACTTAAGCTTCTACTGACCCCCCCTACACATTAAAAAAATAAAATTGCGTCCTCTGACAAATGCACACTAAGGCCTAAAAAATGTAACATTTTAATGGACTACATGTCTTAGTAGATTTAGAATGCATTGAAAATGCTAAGACTACTATCACATAACCTTACATACGCGGAGTGATAGGTGGACTAGACTTAAAGCTCACCTCCCACTGGCGAGTGGCCAATAATAGCAATCACGAATTTAATTATTATAATAACCTTGCAATATATTGTACCGTATGGTAGTGGGTTCAACAACCGGTCCGATGCAGTTCGGCGGCGCACGCGCAAGGCAACAATCCCGTTCAGGGTTGCCACTTGCTGGTGGTGTGAAATTAAATGAGAGTAAGTACATGGTTTGACAGATGACTCAAATGACTGCGTATTTTTGACGCAAATTTATTTTGCTACACAAAGACTAGATTTTAAATGACTGTAGATACCGGAGATAGTTATTGTAAAAAGAGAGTTGTATCCATTTGTATCTTAGTAAAATCTATGTTCAAAAATCGCAAGCTACGATTAGAGTGTTCCTGTTGCAAATTATAAACAAAATCATTTTTGGATATAAATATTAAGTTATCTGGTATCCAAAGTATTGTGCTTTTCTTTGTTCTAGACTAGATGAGGCTATATTTTTCAGTAATAGTTATTTATTTAAACATTAGTTGCTGCCCGTGGCTTTACACGTGTGGAACCTACAAATAAAAGTAGCATATGTCTTTCCTCAAAATACATTCAACCTTCTTACTAAATTTCATCCAGATCCATTCAGCCATTTAGCCGTAAAAACGTAACAAAAAAACAAAAAACGAGAAGTGTCGTCTGAAACCCGGTAGGAACAAAGTTAAACATGTGATAACAATAAATCCTCGTAGTCAAATCAGTTAGACCAACTGGTATGCCACAAGCCCCGATAAAGAAGAAACAAGCAGGAACTTTAAACTGTATAACATTAATATGGATATGGATTATGGAGACACTATAAAAACACTTTAAAATAGAATAGGTATAAAGAACTGTCAGCCCTAAACCGGACTCACAACGTGACTAGCCGGTGCTCCTATTAAAATACCTGCCTCAAGATTCTATTATCAATAACTATGTTATATGAAAACTGGAGCTCGGCGAGATTTAGGAATCTAAGCTGCAATATGGTGTCTGCGATGCGAAATATTGCCAAGTGCTGTAGACAATGCAACATTTTAGCTAAATCGCTAATAGAAAACACAAAGTTAAACATACAGGAATTATAATCATTACTTTCTAAACGGGTAAGTAGTTTTTATACGCTTTATATTAGCTTCACTTGTATGTATGTTTGTATGTTAGTATGTTTGTATGTAACCGACTCCTTAGGACGCGATTTTGACCCACTTTAAACGGCAGATTTCATTCAAATTTTGCACACCTGTCAAAGACCGATGACAATGCAATAATTCAAAAAAACATAAAAAAAAAATTATATATCCGGTTATCCTAAAACTAAAAAGTAGAAAATAAATAATAGTTAAAAAAAACTAAAAAACACGCTTTATATGGTAAACCAAACTAAAAAATAGAAAATAAATTTTAATAAATGTAGGTAAGAAAAAAATGTTTTATTAAAAAAAAAGCGTAGGGTGCTTTTTAAGATATTATTAATTATATAAAGCGTGTTTTTTAGTTTTTTAAAATTATTATTTATTTATGACACATTTCTGTACTATCCAATTAATATTGATGCAATAGTTTAGGTTGATGTTTGGATTTTTATATGTTTGTTTGAGGCTTCTTCACGTCGTAACGACTGAACTGATTTAGCTGAAACTTAGTATATATGTAGTCTGTGATCTCAAACAGCATATACGCTCTTGTAGATACCATGCGTGCGAAGTCGCAGGAAGCAGCTAGTATAATCAAGTTATTAACAAAACAGTAAATTAAATTAACTAACTACCTATATATATATCAACTTATCTATTGCAGCTCGAGCTGAAGATCGAGCTAAATGGCGTGTCATGGGAGAGGCCTATGTCCAGCAGTGGACTGAACCAGGCTGATGATGAAGCTATTTCTAATATACTTAACTGACAGGATTATGTATGAAAAAATTACATAAATAATCCAATCGGCCCTGGTCATCTCCAGATGGCTATGTGCGAAGAACACTGGCAGTATTGCCACGTTGTATGGCAATGATAATTCGCGGACTGGATAAAAGCCAATATTCCTGTCTGTCCAATATAATTGTCTTTATCTGTCTCTCAGTCTCTCAGTCAGTCTATCAGGCCTTGTAAAGTTTACGTGACCTCGATGCACCAAATGGTTCACTAAAATTTTCCAAACGTGATAATTCTGATACGAGTTTTCTATACCATAGCGATTATTGAATTAGAATTTGTCTACGGGGTCTGGCTGTCTCTGGCATCGTCAGGGAACGGACCACACCTGTTGGTTAATGGAAAATAATAAAGGTGCGATGCTCATCAACTTTTACGAACGTATTAAAAGACTTTTCAAAATAATCACACAATAAGTTCTGAAAACGACTTATTAAAAGAATAGGGAAGGATTTTTACAGTAAGTAAGCACCCGTTTTGCTAGTTGATTAATGAATCGTTGTATGCGTTGCTTAATAACTTTCTAATACGACTTTGGGACGGTATTGCCAGTGGTTTGATAAAGTCAGTGGGTACTTAGTATGGATAACTTGTAAGAAGAGCCCAGACATAGACAGACATGTATTTGCTTCTTAGCACATAACACACAAAATACAAGAACAAATAAAAAAAACAAGGCACATGGTACTAACAATAAAATTATGCTTAGGTATGTGTATGTGAAAAACCGCAGAAAATTCGCCCCGACTCAGCATAATGGCTACAGTATAACTTAAATTAAACGACACCAAAACTTCTCCTTAAAACGCAAGTTAACACTTATCATAGTTTATATATAACTAGTGGTCGCCCACTGGCCAAAATTCGATTAATAATTAATGTATTTTTCCAGTTATTGTATGAAAACCAGAACCAGAACATCACTTAGAGTATCAATTAAAATGATCTATAAAATGATCCATCTTGAACTGGGATTAGCAGGAACCGGCATCTAGGTTCACTGGCATGTTATAAGACGATTCAAATTGATCCTTGTGATGGGTTATTCCCAAACTACTCCATTATTTTGTTCTAAAAATATAAGAATCGCATACATTCATTCTCAAACAATTCCAACAAATTATTTCTTATAAATTTTGTTTATTAAAATATTGCATTTAAGTTGCATCCTACTCCGCAGGTAGCTGAACTTATTCTCAAAGTACTCTAGTGATTGATCATCATAATTCCCAAACTACTCCATGGAAAACATCGAAATCTCCATGAATTGTTGAAGAGGTACAGTAAGCCACAATATTTATAATTATAAGTATTGTAATATAATATTCACTAAAGTTTCCTTTACACTGTAATAGTCGTTTACGTTTGTATAAATGAAGTAAAAATCCTAATTAAAAAAATAAATGTAAAAGACACCATGCGCTTTGTCGCGCTTATACAAGTATGACTTTACGCCAAGCCAATATCCAAGCATTTTTTATGATATACAAAGCAGCTCAGACCAATGATCATTTGGTTTGGATTGAAAAAGAAAGATGAAAAACAGCATGTGGCTTTAGCTCATCTTCCAATTGAGTTTTTTGAAGATAGTTGACTAATGGAAGAAGGCCCAAAAACCAAAAGTATCATTTAATTTAATGATTATTTTGTTAGCACTTAGCTTGAGATTGCGTCTTTCCAATACATTTATGGAATTGCGAAGGACAACGTCACAGAACCACCAGTTTGGTTAAATCGTGGCACAAGAGATGAAATAACGTTTTATGTAAAAAACCACGCTTGCTTAAGTTTTTACAACCTATCAAAGATTGACAAATTAGACGAATCACTAAGCGAATATTACAAGTAGAGAATTTTAGTTTTTCTTACAAATATATTGGGACCTGGCTTTTTATAATTCCAAAATGTAGAGTTGCAAAGTGAATTATACGACGTGATGACATGTTTAAAAGACCGTGACTATTGATGTATGGAGAAATGTGAGCTCTTTTCGGTATAGGGAAACAAAATCGGACACACGCATTTTGTACCCGCTGTAAGGATAAACAGGATAAACATCCGCCTTTTTCTAGCCTTCTGTCTCCAGAGGTTTAGAAAAGGGCGGATTTTTATCTTTAACTATTTTGACTGTTAAATAATGTTTTTTTTTTAGGCCTTAGGATCATGTTAACTTTTTTTATTGTCGTTTTTAAAGTTTATAGGTGTATAATTTTGTTTGTTTTTGCTAAATTATTTTACTGTTTAGGTTCCTTTTTATATTATGCATGTACGATTCTATTAATGTATAAAAATACAAATATCAGTTACTGTGTTGTATTTGAATTTTAGCTCATAGTTAAACATATTTTATAACTCGAATCTTTGCACCTCAGCTGATGTACGTTAGCTATCTTTTGGAGTAGCTGCAACATAAAATTAATCAGTAATATTCTTATGATACATTCTTGGAGTTGTTTGAGAATGAATGTACGGCGTATTGAATTTTTTGAAAATTTAACACTCGAGTACTTTTTATTTTTATTCTCTTTTTTTTTATTCTCTTGGAGTAAAATGAAACGAATTTTTTTAGGTATTTTTTTTTTTTCGTCGTGGAGCATTTTAGGAAATAATCTTGGAGTACATTGGGAATAAGCTTAAAGAAAGTTTTGTATTTGTATTTGTACATGGTTACAGTATTTTTAACATTTATATCTTTCCCTTTAAAAAAAGAAGAAGTGAACAACTACTGCACAAAATATAAGGAAATACTAAACAAGCACACTAACGATTTGGATAAAAATTTACTGAATGACCAAAGCACAATAAAACGCCTTATGAGATGGAATATCCTCTCACTTGACCAGAGGAACTAAGAAGGTCATCAACGGTAATTAGGGCAACTCAATGGATCTGCTTCTAAATCTGCTTTTCCCAGAACACATCTAATCATGGCTCACGAGCAAATAGCAGATAAAAAAAAAAAAAAAATGTCTTTCCCTATTTATACACATTTGGCGTAAAAATTACAGAAGCTATTTTCGATAAAAACAGTCAAAATCAAACCTTAAAATGTCGTAGGCTTTCGTGGAAAGGAATTATAGGTCAAGTGATAAACCTTCATACTTCAAGTTTTCTTTATCAGATCAACTGCTTATAGAATAGCCACACTTCGACTACAACTCATTACGCGTAGATAAAGATCGCGAAACAATTGCGATTGTTCGTCTGCACATTAGCGGTGCTTTGTTTATGTACATTCAATGCAGGGGCTGATAAAGTAATAGGAAACGGATCTTAGGCCACGTCCAGGGTTCATTCAAAGTGAAGCAAAAGCGATTGATTCTCGCCGGATTGACGCCAATAATAATAATATTAGCATTACTGACTTGACATTAGCAAACTTGACATTATTATACCAAATGGCATTAACTAAGCAGAAAAAGGCATTGTGTTTTATGTATGCTAGCTGGCATTAAAATATCGCAGCAATCTTTAAGTAGTTTTGTACGATAATTGGTTTGTAGCTTAATTATGTGTGTTTATGTCGCTTTTTAATATTTTCAATTTCAATTTCAAAAGAGATGTTACAGAATACATAGTCAGTATATCTAACAAAATCATGACATATCGCCCACGATTCATGGAAAACCCAGATTAGGTCGTCAATCTTATCTTTAAAAATAAAGTTATATCGCAATTTTCCGTTTCAGCAAGTTCCTTTTTAGACGTGTGACGCGAAAAATCCTAACAGCGTTACAAACCAGAAATAACCGCCAAACCAAACTTAACCTTACATCTCTGAGATTAGAATTCATCCCGAATGAACTGTTAAATTGGTTACATACTACACCGACAACATTAAGTAAGAGAGTAATCAAAGGAATTTGAATCTTATTGTTATACATGGATGGTACAACAAAGCTGAAAAGAAGTAGTTGTAAGGATGTTAACACACTGTGTGATGGATCGCCTGCTTCACGCGTGACGTAACTGTCAGGCTGAGGTTTTTCGTGATTTGAGAAACAAGGATGGTGATTTCTTTATTTCTTACATTTATTTTGAAACAGTCGGTTTTATCTTATAATCATACTAGCTGCTGTCCGCGGCTTTGCACGCATGGTACCTACATAAAAAGTAGCTTATGTCCTTCTCCAAGGTCCCATCTATCTCTATACCAAAATTCAACGAAATCGGTTCAGCGGTTTAGGCGTTAAAACGTAACAAACAGGCAGACAGACAGACAGACAAAGTTACTTTCCCACTTGTAACATAAGTTAGATATTTGCTAATGTGACGTTAATATTCTTTGAAATCCTTATTGACAGATTGATGATAAGAAAAGACTATGTATAATTGCGGGTTCGATTCCCGCCGCGGAACAAATGTTTGTATGATCTGCAAGTATTTATCTCGGGTCTGGGTATTCTTCTATGTAATTACAAAAAAATATATAAGTAATATATCAGCCATGTGATTATTACATATATATTATACTTGTGGTACCCATAACCCAAGCTCTGCTTACTTTGGGGTTAGATGACACTGTGTTAAAAAAGTGCAACATTATTTATTTACTAGCTGGTGCCCGCGACTTCGTCTGCGCAGGATTAGTACTTCATGTAATTCTAACGATTTTTGCACCGCACGCCATAAAAGCTCGCAGATGGCAGATTTTTTTCATACTTACTACTCGCCTATCGTTATGTTTTGAACAATTCACATAATATCTTTATAAATTATAGCCTATGTGTTATTCTGATGTATAATCTATATTATTGGAAAGTTTCATTAAAATCCATTCTGTAGTTTTGCGTGAAAGAGTAACAAACATACATACAAACTTTCGCGTTTATAATATTAGTAAGATTAAGATAGTAAGTTTTAATATTAGCGTTTATAATATTAGTAGGATTAGATTAAATTATATAATTTTTGAGATTGACTGTATGACTTTAATTAATAAACCCACTAAACCATAGCATAGCGAAATCTAATAACGTCAATAATTAACTCTGTTTTTGACAAACTATTGGTAAACACAACTAAACTTAAAAATAACGGTGTGTCTATTGAGTTGTGAAAACTTAATTAAAAAATAAAATTTTGATTGAATCATCTTCACAAAATAATTTTCCGTAAATTGAGAGATCTAGTAATTACAAGTACCGCTACCGACCACGCCCGTAACGTATTTGCTCTCATTAAGCATAGTGTACACGAGCGGCGTGAATCTCAGCCCAGATTAATAGTAAAGGGTTTTGTGGGGCAAGACGGAGAGAGGCGACCGAGCCGCGCGACAGCAATCTATATATTATATACGTAAAGCATAAACTTTGTACCCATTTTTACGAAAATTGCGCGGACGGAGGAGTATGAAACTTCGCACACTTATAGTTTATATAGAGAAGGATTGCAAAATGCTAATATTTTTTTAAAATTATGCAGAAATAATACATTTATTATGAATTAATTATAGTCCAAGTTCGATCAGTTGGCGACCACTAGTATCAATAAATATATGGTAATTTAGCTCGTTTTTAAATTTCGTAATTAAAATTAGATTTATTCAAATAAAAGTTGAATAAATCTAATTTTAATTCTAATTTTGAATTTTAAAATGTTTACCTACCTGGTTGTCTGTCTGATGTGTTGATAAGCCAAGATCAGTATAAATAATAAATATATGAATATTGGTGGACAATGCACAACACCATCTACTTCCAAGGTCTTGATAAGGCCTACATATTTGAGCTTTTTGAAGTCGAGTCCCTGGGCCCGTGGGAAACAGCAGCCCATCGCGTTTTAAAAAATATTTCAAGGCGTCTGGTTGACACATTGCGTGATCCAAAAGCTGGCTCCTATCTGGTTCAGCGTATTAGCGTTGCCATTCAACGTAGCAATGCCGCAAGTGTCTTGGGAACGCTGACCTCTGGCAGTGATCTGGATCAGTTGAGCTATCTATATACCATTTTAAACTGTCGTTAGATAGCTCAACTGTTTCACATGTAATTTATACTGATAGAATACTTAAACATTTTAAATACATACATATGATACTTTATAACACCCAGTCACATTACCAACACCCTGTATTCATCGAATCGAATCGAACCCTCAACCTATAGTGCAGAAGGTAGAGCTACTACCAACTGAGTTAACAGGTCACTATAACCGGAATACAGGTTTCCTAGATTACAGGCTTGCTTTGTGAGTAAGCCAATATAATGTTCCAATAAGTAGAACAAGTTTTCTGCAAAACATGAGTGTTCTATTGTTCTACCATTACTAGGTAGGATACCATGACTACCATGACTAGGTAATGCTATAGTCATAAGGATATACTTACTCTGTTTTTGCTCAAATATATATATTTTTTTATTTCCAATTATTAACTAGCTTCTATCCGCGACTTCGTACGTATGGTACCTACATTATATTAAACATTTTATTAATTCTTTTCAAAATGAACCTACTTTTTTTTGCAATGATGAACTTAAGAGATGGGTCAACTTGTACCTTAGAATTACCTATACCTATGTATACCTATACCCTGCGTCTTAAATTTTACCTAAATCGGTTCAGCACTTTGGTTTTTAAATCAAAATAGCTTGAAAAATTGTTTCAAATAAACGAAATTTGGATTTTTTATATAAATCGAAAACAAGTCGGTTTTCTTTTTAGTTTTTAAATTATAATTACATATTTGAAGTAAAAATAGACATTCAAATATATCTAAATATTTATATCCACAAGATTGATCTTATCCTATTTAATGAAGATGAAGATCCGTCGTTTGTCAAATGATACTGTGCGAAATGTCGTTTTTTTAATTTGTTGTCTTTTGTTTCGGTCGCACTTCAACAAAACACCCCTTAAGCTAGTTCGTATCGTTCGTGCTCTTTGAATGCACGCCCGAGGGCCGTTTTGAAGGCCGGCGTGTAATGTGCATGCATAAATCTACTCGATTGAGGTAGCGAGAAAATTGTAATGCAATTTTTATAGTGTGTACTAAGCCTTATTATGTTGCCACGTTGTGCAAGATATTAACTTCAAGTCACTATTTTAAGGCAGTTTATAATTTTATGGAAGATTTTTTGCTTCGGGGTACTTCTGTTGTCACATTTAATTGTAACAGTTCAAAATATGAGAGCCATTTGGCTTTGAGTACAATTTGTAGATTTGTGTCTGATGTAAGTACATACATGAACATACTACTCATGTAAATAAGGTATGTGCATTACATATTAGCAGTATTTTTTTTTTAAATTCTCGTATACGATGAATGGTCTTAAAACCTATCTTAAACAATCTAGAGGCTTTTCTTATATTTACATATGATTTAATGTGTTCTTTAAATAAATCTATAAATTATGGTGAATAATGCATAAAACCCTCTTTGGCTCCAAACTAAGCATAGCATGCATTTTGGTGACCAGATGACTCATAGAATAATCATTATAATAATTATAGTGTAGCCTTTTATTCAGGTCAACTTAACCTAATAACCATATTCTAATAGACACAATATAATAACATAAAAAATTGTAGAACTGATTATAGTATTTGCTGCTTGCTTGTTTTCTGAAGATCTGTTTGCCAACCGGCAAAGTCCTCCTCGAATCCAAGAAGGAAACGTCTAAAATAAATGAGTAAAGAAATTAAAGATAGCCTAAGAAAGGATTGGAATCAAAGTAGAATGGAAATTATAGAAAAAGTAAGTAGTAAAAATAAGTAGGTATAATTTTAAACAAAACATCAGATCCTGGTTTCCTTACCATGGTACCACTCTTGGAATATCTCCTTTCCAACAAAAAAAGAGTCATCAAAATCAGTTCATAAACGACGAAGTTATCCGCGAACACAATATATATATATATATACAATAATTTGACGGATAGAATACATGTATATATATTTATATACACACTAAAGATACTATGTGACACAGAAAAAAATACATTTATTTACAGAAATAATTACAGAAATGTACAAAATAATATACAATAATTATAATATATTATATATAATATAATAATAATAATAATGTGAGTGCCTAGACAAACCTTATCAGGTTTAAAGGTACAATACCTACTGAATTACCTGTATAGTTTAAGTGCATTGAATAAAAAGAAAAAAAAAATACACGTGAAACAGTTGAGATATCTAAGGACCGTATGAAACGATCTATAGATAGCTCAACTGATCCAGATCACTGCCAGAGGACAGCGTTCCCAAGATACTGGCGGCATTACCACGTTGAATGGCAATGCTAATACGCTGAGCCAGATAGGAGTCAGTAATAATAACAATAGGAATAATAATAATAACAAAACATAATAATAACACAGAATAATTACCTATGTTTTACTTACTGAGCTGACGGGCCAGTCAATCAAATCTGTTATTCTTTGATATTATAATGACAGAACGAATACTATAATATTAGCTAATTATGTAACTATAAGTTAGACATCTAACTTATTACATCTACTGACGTATTAAAAAGTAATAATGATGACAGTAAAACTATTATCTAATCCACGGGCTACAAAACTCACGCAACTCGACACCGATAAAACCTATAGCAGTATTGATTAAAAAAGCAACATAAATTAGCGAATTGTAGGGGTGGGCACCACCCTGTTGTCAAAAAACTTTATAAGTGTTTATGTGTACGTACACCCCCACCGCTGACACCCTTTCGCGTACCCACATTCGCGCACCCGGCTTGCCGAACGCGGTGGAGGATTTAGACGGAATTGGACGTAAAAATTATACAATCATGGCCTTAATCAACTTATAAATGCCTCACTATTTGAATACAGACAGACACTGCTTAATAATAACACTGTCACTATTTTAAACAGTGATAAACTGATGTCAGAAGTCTGGAGACTTTTCTAAGGCCGTAAGTGTGGAAATATTAATACTATCTGAAAATGTTAATTATTGTATATTTTTATTTATATAAACCTTCTGTGCGTGTGTTTATAATTAAACTCATCCTAAACTGGATCGTATTTGATGATTTATATTGTGTGTTCAAGTGGATTTGAGAATGGAATAGATTTATAATTAGATTTTTTTTTTCAGCGCGGTTGACGTTGCAAACGTGACAGCCGGTTAATTTGTACATAACCATAAATAATGTTTGATTTTTGTAGATTGTTAAATCAAAACCATACTCTTTGGTTGCTTAGTCTATGGTTAAGGGATACGTCTATGGTAATATATTTCAATCTCTTCGTTCGTTTTCGTAATATATAATTTTAATATATATTAAAGATATTATTTTATAATATCTTAAATGTCTATACAACAATCACTTAATAGTGTTTAGGTTGAAGATATGTAATCGCTTTGTAGAAAAAAATATATTTTTTCTATTTCAGTTGTATCAAATAGTTTGAAAAATAATATCGACGCTTTTATTGATTTTTTTTATCGTAATGTCATACTGTTTCAATGAAACACGATGATTATATTGCTATGATGCTCGATCAAAATTTATCGAATCTTCAATACTACATTAAATCTACCACAACGTTCTAATGTTAACCTACGTTAACTGTTTCTTAAGTAAATCAGAATTGTTCTCACAATTCTTAGAAAAAACGACCAAGTCACCAATTTCATTAGATACAATACAAAGACTACGTCGCCTTACATTCTAGGAGATCCATAGCCAAGCGTTGAAGTTTAGGCAAGGCGAAGAGATTACATTCCATTTTCTCCAGCGACGATACGCTGACATACAAGTACATGTAAATTAAACACAACCGCACACAGGCACGCACACAAATAAAAACGGAAAGAAACACGCCGAGAGGAAGAATGTATTAAGAAAGCCAGAGAGGGACAACCTTCTAATTAGCACCACGCGGGGAAACGAGACAGCTAGCGCGACACGCTAATTAAGAATACAAGAAGAAAGACGCTTTTATGTAAGGAAACTGTCTTTGTGTGCTTCATCTGTGTGTGTGAGATGCGCATGTGTGTTGTTATTAACTCATTATGTGAAGAGTTGGTACATAGGGCTTTATTTACTGGTTAATTGAAAGCAGTTTCTTGATAAGAGTTGAGGCGAGATCGGAAAAGACATTTGATTTTTCGTACGTCTTCGCTTCGACTTAAAAGTAGTCGTGGAGGGATGAAAAGTTTTATAACTGGTCTTGAACTTTTTGAAGGTTTCCTCAGGTTTTTAGGTTAAGGAAAAATGTATAACTGCTAGACTTATTTCTGGGAAATGGTATTTATAAGCTTTAGTAGTAAACTTGCCTGACTTTTAATTGAACTCATCTTGAATCTTAGTAATCCATATAGTTCTTAATAAGTACTTACTCGTCGGCACTTACGAAGTTTTTCTCTCTTAAACAGCTTAGAAACTATATTCACCTCTAAGGTTAGGTATAAGTAGTAGCCTTTATAAAAAAATACAACACGAGTAAAATAATATAAATAAATAATACCGGACATTTCACACAGCATCATCTGGCCCCAAAGTAAGCAGAGCTTGTGTTAGGGGTATCACAATACTACTTATATACAAATTTTTGTAAATACATACATATTATACATAGAAACATCCATACTCGAGAAAAATACTTGCATATCATACAAACATTTGTCCCGCGGCGGAAATCGAACCCGCAACCTTCTGCGTCTCAGCCGGACCTTAGCCCACTACGCCACAGAGGTCGTCTTAGGACAAGTAGTACTTAGTAATATATTACAACTCGCGAATGTTTTACAAGTGAAATTTGGTGATAACTAATATTAAAATAAAACCAATACCTCACTAAAGTAATGCTTTCCAAAAATGCTCATTCAATGGTATTTTTGAATAGCTTTCTTTCAAATTGATTAAAAATTCCTCCAAACTAAAAATTGCGCCTTTCCCCAAAACTTTTAAAAGACACAAACCTTTAAAGAGAAGCTAACTTTTTTCAAGAGACGTTACCGAAGCTAATGACGACCTGTCTACGATAAGGCACCGTCAGATCACCTCCAGCATCCGACAAAACCTTATCTCGTCGTAGGTTTATTTGTTTTAAGCTCTCAATGCGAACGAATGAAACAGGCGACGTGTATCAAATTACGATAAACGACACATATTTTAGTAAACTTTAAAGTAAAACAGACGTTAGCAGGTTATGATAAGGTTGGGTGTGGATTGGAGGATGTTGTGAGATATACAGGGTGTATTGGTTATCCGTCTTGCTCTCGGAAAAAGCTTGCAAGAAAGCAAAGAATGGCGGAAGAAAGGGGAAGGGACACCAAGGAGATATGTCTCAGTGCCGTGATGAATTAAATTTTTAGGGGGTGTTTAGGGAGGCAGCTTGCCCCTTTCATTGGCGCGTCTTCATCCAAGTTCGTTGCTTTAATTTGTATTTTTTAATTTATCGCATTTAGATACTGTGATGGCTTCTATTTCTACATCCTTGCTTTGTACTTTGTTTACGATAAATCAAAATTTAAAACCAAAAAAAGCGTGTCGTCGGACACGCGGTTAGAACGAAATTTCTATCGTAGTATATTATTATTGATAATCGTATTATATTATTGATTAACAAATACAAATGAATGAATGACTAGCGTCTGAGAGCAATTTTATGAAACGCAGAAATAACTAATAAATAAAAAAAGTGCAGGAGATTTCCTAAAAAATATTTTTTTTCTAGTTGTCAAAATAAACATTTTATTGTACATCATTCAATTCATCTAATTCATTCGTTTATTAGTTTTTCTAATTAATTAATTCATGTCTATGTATGGATAACAGTCTACACTAAAGAAAGGGTCGTGACGGTAATTCGTGACCGAAAAATCTTACACATTTTTTCGTCTAGCCCTCATCTGTCAAATCCGTACCGTGTGAAAGAACTTCATTCCAATAAATTTTAAGGTAGTATTCCAAAACTCAATTTCGAATTAAGTATTTTATTGAATTTCATTCGGGATTTGTTTGTGATTTAAATTTTGTTCTGGATTTATGGAGCAGGTACAAGATCGCCCTAGCTTCACAAATTGATGACGTCACAGTCTATCCTAACTTCCCAAATCCCTCGCGAGTAAGTCATGCAAGCGCGAGCATGTGTGCCCACGACTTGAAACGAATCGAGGCTCCAAAACAAAAGAGTCACCCTCTAAAAACGCTAAAATCGATGAGAAGTATCATTAAAGAACCCCAAAAATTAAAACCCTTGTATGCACACACACATGTGCACATGACTAATAAAACACGCAGTTTAATGAACTGTTGAGTCCCAATTTTAGGCTACGTCGTTTTTGTTTTGCAACGAAGTAAATTTTGTAGGTATTTCGTAAGCTGATTACAGTACCAAACTCACGTAGAGTTTGTTAACAAAAGTTTTTAGGGTTATTTTTACCTTTTACGCAATATTGTTTTTGATTCAGAGTTGAAAACTTTTCCACAAACTGTTACACGATGTACATCATCATCATTGGCCTCATTGGCCAAAAATTTTGTTCATGGATCCACTCCAGCAAGTTGAGGTGGGTGATGTTTCCTCTACACTAACGCAACTCTGCCTGGGATTCTGTTTGATAGCGCAGGCCTTCCCTGGTACTAACCTTTCGATCTTGCTGACAGGACCCGCAGGAAAGACGAGTCATTACATGCGGTGTCGGTTCGGTTGCAGGTACATAGCGGCTGGTACCGAGCCGGGTTTGTTTCAAGTTTTCCTTTTCTGTTGCTAGCTCTTTTATTAGTCAGCAGGGGGACTAGCCCCCCAATAATTTGATGGCAAACGCAGTCCTCTTCATCATCAGTCTCCAAGCAGCACTCATCTGAGATCAGTGCCACGTAGAAATCCTCACTCGAAAGGTTATTCAGTTCAGCGAAAAACACCAACCCGATTTTACAGTCAGTGGAGTACAGCGGATGGTAAAAGTAAAAAACTTATAAAGTAAAGTTTATTTTTGTAAAAAATCGTCTATAAAAGATGACAGGTGTCATGAAACGATGCATACGAGTGAAACAATCGACAATCTCGGTTGTGCAGTAAGTGAGTTCGCAACCGAGGAGGGTTTGATTCCTGCTAAGAAACAAATGTTTGTATGTTCTATAAATTCGAATTTTCTTTCTTCTATTATTGGTAGCGACCTCCTGTCTAGTGTAACGTTATATAATTACGTTTTAGAAACTAAAAAGACAACCGACTTTATGTATAAGAAAAGCAAAATATCAAATTTCGATTCATCCAAGTGGATGATATTTTTTTTCATTTTTTTGATTTAAAAATCTAACTACTGAACCGATTTTTATGAAATTTATATTGGACTAATCAGTAAGTATATCCTATCACAGTAACTCAAATTATTTTCAAAATGGTTCACAGTTGAAAATCATAAAAAATAACATATATATTTAAAAAAATACCGTCGAATTGAGAACTCCTCCTTTTTTGAAGTCGGTTGAAAAATACGCAATGATTAGGTAATTATGGTAAATTTGTCTAAGTTCTACCCTCACATTGTTCATTTGCAATTTTTTATTGATTAGATTTTGAATGTATCTGGTTATTTATTATATTGCTTAGTTTTGAAATATCTGTGTACTTACGAAGTTTTAAAAGTTTTAGAATATATTGTTAACTTTGTACCTACGATTAAGCATTTATTTACAAACATTTTTGTAAAGTTAGTAAATATTTTTTTTAAAATAATATAAATAATATTTGAGCCTTTTGGAGTCGAGACCCTGGGCGTCAATTATAAAAAATGTGAGCTTTTTCAATGCATTTAAAACTTTTACGGCTTATTGTTGATACCTATTTCTAAGAGCTCGTGTTACGAGTAAATACTAATTTTACTTACCTACCTACACGGTAATCCAGGTGCTCTAACGACCTACTTATTTTCTAAGTTATACCTACTTATACTAAACTTTTTCTCATGTAAACTACAATACATATCTTTTTGAGAATTAATAAGTAAATAAATATATAATGCCGGACGTTTAACACAGCGTCATCTAGCCCCAAAGTAAGCAAGCTTGTGTTATGGGAACCACATGACTGATATACTACTTACTTATATACTTTTGTTTTTGTAAATACAGTATTATACATAGAAAAACACCCAGACCTAGAGACAAATATTTGCAGATCATACATTTGTCCCGCGGCTGGACTCAAACCCGCAAGCTTCTGCGTCTCAGGCAACCTACGCCCACAGCGCCACAGACGTCGTCGTTAATAGATTATTTAAACCTAAAAATAAACATATGTATCTACAACACCCAAAAAGTAAACAAATATCTCACATTTCCCAAATTCATAACGTTATCTCGCAAGCAATCAAAACATTAGCCGTATTTTCTCCCAATACGAACCGAAAAACTCCGCACCGGCCGTAAAGATTGCATTAATAAAGGCTCACACACACATGCGAAGGCGGCGATGAGTTTTAAAGTTTTTAAGGGTTCGCCGAAGATTGCGTGCCTTGATTACCGAGCCACCCCCCGGGGGAGACACACACGGAGGCCGAAAACACCGCTGCCCTCCCTTTTTAAGGAGGGAAAATTAAAAGTGTTGTGTCGAGGCTGATAGGTTTTGATACTTGGAAGACGTAGTTGACTTAGTTAAGTTTTATAATTTTCACTCAAAACGGGATAATTACCATGATATACGAGTTTTTCTGCTTCCCGATATTTCGGCACAGTTGCATGCGCCATGATCTTGAAATAAACTGAAGTCTACGACTAGCTCCCTTTGCCATCCTTAAAATCATTTAAGTACTGAACCTAGAGGCCTGATAAAGTATCAAATAAGTAAATTGTATATTTGATTTTGGTTAAAATAACCAATTACTTAAAAACCATTTAAAATTTAATAATAATAATCATTATTAATGCTGGACAATGAACACAACAAAATCTAGCCCCAAACTAAATAAAACTTGTATTATGATGACCAGATAGCTAATGAATACTTATATATGTTTAAATACATACATAATATACTTTATAACACCCAGACACAGAACAAACATCTATGTTCGTAACACACTCAACCTACAGCGCAGAAGGCAGAGCAACTACCAACTGAGGTGACAGGCTAGTCAATTTGACTCGATTGACTTTACTTTTAGCCAATTAGTTTGTAAATAAAATAAAGTATCAAGACCGTTCAGCCGCGGTTGATCGCGAAGACATGTTGTGCGTAGGACATCGTTCCCGCTCGTTCATTTACAAACGATTGTAATTTCTTATCTGTGGCGCGCGGGATGTTATTAAAAATATTACGTGGATTTGGTTCGTAATATGAGGGATTTGGGAGGTTTATGTGTGTTTATAATAAGAATGTCTGGGGATATAGGTGCTTTCTAAATTAAGTAGATCACAATTAAATTACAAAAAATACAGCAATAGAAATGTCATTTGGCAGTTATTACTATAGTCTCTGATGAGTCGTGGACTAAAGACATTTCTGTACATGTGAAATAGTTAATCTTAAGTGAAATCACCTAATTAAGATCAACGTCAGAAGCGTCTACAAGATTCTGGCGGCATTGCCACGTTGAATGGCAAAGCTAATACGTTAAGCCAGATAGAAGCCAGCTCTTGAATCACACGATGCTTTTACAAGACGACGTGAAATAACTTTAAAAACGCGATGTTACATTTTTGGTTTCTTTATTGGCAACCAATATAAAAAATATAGGTGTCAATGAACTAACTTTCCCTGCTAAGTCAAAAAATTTTCAAAAACTGCTCCTGACACATCACCCCAAATTAAAAACAAAACGCCATAAAGGCGCGCACACACGCGCACTTCTAATTATCGGGAGGGACTTTGCATAAGAAAGTATTGGTGCGTTTTACGACGCGTGTCCCCCCCTCCCCCCTCGGCCCAGATAAAAAATCTCCCATTTCCTTAATTCGTTTATCGGGGTTGGCAGGCTTTGTCTCCGATCGATGGCGGACTCCAAATGAGCGCGGGACGTGACGCGAGTGTGTATTAGGCTTAAGATGACGGTTTTAAGAGAGCCTCTAAAATTTAGGATTATGAGTTTATAAAGGCAGTTCGAGTTATATATGGAGGAATAAATCAAATTAATTAGACATACTTACTATATGGTTATTTAGTTATAATAATAAAACTAAAGTAATAATTATTACGGACATTTTACACAGCGTCATCTAGCCCCAAAGTGAGCAGAGCTTGTGTTATGGGTACCACATGACTGATATACAACATATATACTTTTTTTGTAAATACATACATGTTATACATACAAAAAAAAACCCAGACCCGAGACAGATTATACAAAAATTTGTCCCGCGGCGGAAATCAAACCTCAGGGAGTCTCGGAGAGGCCTTTGCCCTCCCGAGGAAACACAGTGCATCTTAAGCAGTGTCAGAGCTTTGCGCCACAGAGGTCATCTAAATAGTTTAAATATTGTTTTGGGGGAAAACTAGAAGGGAACAAAATAACTATATCTAATGATGGCAATCCGCGCGATACCTCTTGTATTTCAAGCGCCCATAGGTCACTGTAATCATTAAAAATTTATACAGATAACTATATATAAAAGAAAGTCGACTTTATTAATATAATAATTCATTTTGAAAACTGACTTCATTTATGTAATAAACACCACTGCAAAATCACAAGAAACCAAAATATCTTTTTTTTTATTCTATTTTTGATAAAATTGCTACGGGACCAATCAAGATGTACATATAATATCCTGTCACATGGAAAAAGCTTTTTAAAATACAACCATATTGAGAACGTCCTCCGTTTTTTGAAGTCGGATAAAGAGGAAAAATTATAACCGTAACAATCCAGCTTGCATTTGCATGTCCTCGTCAAAATGCATCTTATGAAAACATGGAAGATGCCGTACACCGTTGAGGAGGTCTTCTAGTGGGTTTGATGATGATGATTGTGATGAATCGCATCAGATCAAGATTATTATACTTTTGTAAATTGATAATTGTAATTGATAATTACAATCAGTTATTATACCACTTTAACATTAACGGCCTGCTACATAGTAATCAATACGGATTTACTAAAGGTCGATCAACAGCTGATGCAGGTATAGCGCTCTTAAAGCATATATTTGAGGCCTGGGAGAAGTCACAGGATGCAGTTGGGGTATTCTGCGATCTATCTAAGGCCTTTGACTGTGTGAGTCATGCAACCCTAATCACAAAGTTAAAATATTATGGCATTAAAAACCGGGCGATTGACCTCATACAGTCTTATCTATCCAATAGAGTCCAGAAAGTAGACGTGGGTGGTGAGAGGTCTTTGGGATCAATTATTGATATAGGGGTACCTCAGGGATCGATACTAGGCCCTTTTTTATTCCTAGTATACGTTAATGATTTACCTTTTTTTGTAAAAAATATTTGTGATATAGTTTTATTTGCAGACGATACGTCTTTAATTTTTAAAGTTGATAGAGGTAAAACCAGTATATGCGATAACGTAAATGAATCCTTATCGTTAGTTCTTAACTGGTTCACTGTAAATAATCTTTTGCTTAATTCCAAAAAAACTAAATGTATCAAATTCACTTTGCCAAATGTTATTCATAGCCCGTCCAACATTGAAATAAATGGAGAGGCAATGAATCTTGTAAATTCCACGATCTTCCTAGGTCTTAATATTGATTCAAAACTACAGTGGGGACCACAAATTGAAACGCTTGCTGGTAGGCTTAGTTCCGCTGCATATGCAGTTCGTGCGATACGGTGGCTTACTGATGAAGCTACAGCTAGACTAGTTTATTTCAGTTACTTCCATAGTGTTATGTCATACGGCATCATTCTCTGGGGGAAAGCAGCTTATATTGGTAAAATATTTGTAATTCAAAAAAGGGCAATACGTGCCATTTATAAAATGAAACCACGAGAATCTTTGAGAGAAATATTCAAAGAAATTAATATTCTCACAATAGCTTCACAATATATATATGAAAATTTGTTATATACACATAAAAATAGAGATGGGATTGAGCAAAATAGTGACCTTCATAAAATCAACACTAGGAATAAACATAAATTATACATCCCTAGGTTTCGACTAGAAAAAGTTAATAAGTCATTTATGGGGAACACGGTGCGCTTCTATAATAAGCTTCCTGAAAATGCTACTAAACTACCTATTAAGCAATTTAAAGCATACATTAAAGGTAGTCTTTTGAAGAAAGCTTATTATAATATAGATGACTATATTATTGATAAGAATGCATGGCCTAATATCGCTCTGCCGTCAGACAGTTAACCGACACACTTGAAATGTATAAACTCTCTTGTATTTGTATTTCGTAGTTAAGGTAGTTATAAGATGGATCATTATAAAAAAGCGCTAGGACCAAGACGAGTTTCTTGCCAATTCTTCTCGAGCTTGGGTTAGGATGAATTGGCACCTAAATTCACCTAGTATGTAAGACGTTTCAAAGTGATCCTTGTGATTGTATTGAATAAATCATCTTTTGACTTTGACTTTGACTTGACTAATGATTGACAGGATTTCAAATCGCGAATCGATCAGACCTGAGGAAGTCTTTATATCTCTTTATCAACTAGAAAATAAATAAATCCGGACATTTCACACAGCATCATCTAGCCCCAAAGTAAGCAGTGCTTGTGTTATGGGAATCACATGACTGACTATACTATATGTACTTAAATATTACTATATGTACTTAATTTTTATAAATACATACATATTAAACATAGAACAATATTTGCAATTCATATAAACGTTTATCCTGTAACGGAAATCGAACCCGCATCCATGTGCGTCTTCGGGCCTTTGCCCACAGCGCTACAGACGTATATCAGTATCATGCATTTATAACTACAATTTGAAGTTGTATTTTACACTCAATTCTGCCAAGTAATCCACAAAACAGGCCCAATCCATTGTAAGGCTTAGCACCCACGAGCGGTGTCGCAAGAACGCATGACTTATAGCAGTTTGTCATATTCGCAATCAAACGCATAGAAAACCGGCGTGTCTCCGATCCGTGATTAATGCGTTTCTTAATTACTAAGTTATCGTTCGAAACCGGGGGTGATACATGTGTTCCAAGCTTAATTTATTGACTTTTGCGGCGCTGTTTTAGGGTGGGTTTGATTAGTGAACTTTTTCGTGTGGAGCTTACAATTTTACATATTATTGCTATGCGTTTCGCTTTCTGTTCTATTTCAAGTCGTTTGTTGGTTCGTTTTCGAGTTTCAGTTCGTTCTTAGTTTAGCTACTTCAATACGTATCGCTTGGTTTCTATTCTTGCTTGGATTCTATCTATTCTATTCTAGGTCTTTGGCGCAGTGGGCCAATGTCCTGAGACGCAGAAGGATGCGGGTTCCGTTCCCGCCGCGGGACAAATGTTTGTATGATCTAAAAATATTTGTCTTGGGTCTGGGTGTTTATATGTATAATATTTCTAAAAACTTACTTACTTTGGGGCTAGATGATGCTGTGTGAAATACTTACATTGGAAGATTTTGGAAGCCTTCATAGTGCGTGCTTACATGCGTTTAGCCAATACATTTAATAACAGGAAACACGTTAGTCAAATTATTTTGTCTCGTATCGGGAATAGAAACCACACGTACTGTAGGTACACTGACTTGTTGTATAGCGCTTGTTTATTAACCGACTTAAAAAAAGGAGGTTCTCAATTTGTTATTTTTGTTACCTCATAACTCCATCATTTATTTTTTTAATGATTTTTTTGAACCGATGTTTTTATGTTTGTATCATTTTGTAAGTATGTATATATTCTTATATCTTCGCCAATTAATACCCTATTTTCATAATTATTTTTTTACCATGTAGGGCTTACTTCCGAAATTATTTCATATAATTTTGGTGAGGATCTGATGATGGAAAGCATGCTAAAAATCCGAAACTCCTCAACGCATGAGAATAATATAATTGCATATGGGAATACCTATTGGTATAGTATAATATACCTGGAAGTGGTCCGCTGGCTTAACAATAGACTTTGAAGATACCCTACAGAACTCTTCAACGAAAAACAACTTATATTTCGCAATTAAAGCATTATATAGGTGATCTTAGATAAAGATAAAGATTAATTTATTTGCTTCAAAATAATGTGGGTTACGGTTGTATTGTAGGTCTTAAATGTATTGAATATTTCCATTATGTTCTACCTTAAAATGAGGTAGGCAAATATTTAAAATTATGTTTGTATAACATACATAGTTAAATTGTTCATAAAATTAATAAAATAAATGTCTATGTTTCAGATCGTCAACTAAGAAGTCATTAATATTATAGTAGGACTTACATACTAATAATTGTTTTAATTTTGCTTTTAAACATAATCTCACAAACATTTAAAAATAACTTTGGTATCTTATCTTTGGCAATAACTTTATGCATCTTGCCAGTTGATCAGACATTGGGCTTTGAAGATACCCTGTCTAACTCTTCAACGATAGGCAGCTCATGTATTGCCATTAATTGCATTGGTGATCACAGACAACTTAATAGGAATTTGTCAGTTGACTTGACAAGGACTTGAACTTGACCATGAAGGTACGGACGGAACGCATCGATCACAAAAATTTAATGCATCGCATTAGAGTTGGAAATTATATTGGTTATTTGATATCACAGGTGAGAAGTTGGTTTTTAGTTTTTTTTAAATATATTATTGTCAGATAGCGAATCTTAAGTAGTGTTAAGGCAGGGCGCAAACGTGGACACTTTTGTGTCTTGTGTCGGATACAAGCAACCGATGAATATATAATTTCTATAGAACCAGTATGTAATCGACACTCCACTGTTATAGTTTGACGGTTGTATCTATGTATAGATAAATAAATAAATAAATATTAGTAGACAATTTGCAAAACAGCATCTAGTCCCAAACTAAGCATGGCTTGTTATGGTTCTTTCATTAAGCGCTTCCAATCTATAAATTAAAATTAAAAAAAGTTTATGAGATATTTTAGATTTTTTTTATTTTTTGAAGGGCCTATCGATTTCGTTATGTATGAAATATAACATCGCTCAAATGTCCGCCACGGCTTCTCCACGGCTTCGTCCATGACGCACACGTAAATATTTTTTGTCTAGTTGCTTCCACTTAACTTCCACTTCCACTTAACACATACTCATTGAGAATCAAAAGGTGTTCGGTGTCAGCAACTGGAAACTAAATGTCGTCAGTTGAAGACACAAGCAACATTAACAAATTTCCTTACAATTGTATTGACGGAAAATGAGCAACCAATTGTACCTGTGGTCAGTAGTAGCAACAGGCGACTGTGTCCGATCACCGCCACAGGACACGTTAACTACGGTCGCCTGTGATGGTGTGCTGTGTCGGCAACTAAAAGTGTCTTCGTTTGCGCAGCGCCTTAGTATAGTAGTGTTCAACTTAAGTCTAACCCAGATTTTATTTTAATACTATTGCCATTTTGAAATGTAAATAATACTTATATGCTGGAATCTCAAATCTTAGTAGATATAAAAATTTTGCTAAATATGAAAGAAAAATCATAAGCCATCATTTTCTCCTACGTTTTTTAATATCCTTTAACGTTCGCCAAAAATTAGGGCAACGTTTACACCTCGGAAAAATCGGGAACCATACCAAGATGCGCAAAGCCGTACGATGCTACCTTACTGCATAGAAGTTTGGATGTTTTTTCCTTTGGAGCGTTTGGGTGGTAAGATGGTAAATTAACATAAGGGAGTGGACGTGACATTTATTGTTTGACGAGCATCGATCTGCCCTTTGCTATGCGAGGCGTGATCGAGCTAAAGTTCATGGGTTTTTTGTTTGAGAACGCATTTGCAGGTGTGGAGTTGTCAAGTGGAAAGACATAGAAGATAATAGACATCTACTCTTTTTATTTATGGCTTCTGTAGCTGTGAATGAGTAATAGTTTATTTACAGAAATGTACTGATTATTTATGATACAAAAGGTAGATATTTCAAAAAGGTATGTAAATAAACATTGATGCACTATGCACACAACACTATCTGCCCCAAACTGAGTATTTGTGTTCTTCTTCTTCTTGCGTGACAAAGATACAACTAAATCAGGTTTGAATAGAATGCGGCACCCTCACTCCATCGTCCGTGGAGTCCATTAGGTCATCCCATGTGCAGGTGTAAGGGCACAAGGGGCAGACGAGTAGATGTGACATCGTTTGGATGGGAGCTCCGCAGTCGCATTGAGCACAAGCAGCGTCGCGATAGCCCCATTTGCACATGCTTTTTCAACAGCGGCCGACTTGGGTCGTGTTATGTTGACCTGATGAGTGATGGAATATTTTTAAATACATACTTTTGATATATATTAAAACCCAAACACAGAACCAACACCTATGTTCATCTCACAAATGTTTGTTCTGGTAGGGAATCTAACACTCAACCTACAGCGCAGAAGGCAGAGCTACTACCAACTGAGCTGACAGCTAGTCAAAATATAATTCTGTTTACTTTTGTATAAATGTTAGAAAATAAAAAAAAATGATAAATTACTTCGTATATGGGTTATAGACCTATTTTAAAATTCTCAATGTATCCTTGCGTTCTGTTTTTATAAAAATAAACACATTTAGAATGAAAAAGCAAACGATCTTTAACATTAAGATTGTAGTAGAATCAAGAAGTCTTTTTACCTCCATAAATGTTCAAAAATGTAATATCAAAATCGGTGACAAAACCCTATGAGACAACCGAACAGGCATATTTACAGAATCCACCGCGTATTATCCAATTTGCTGTCGGATGTCGACACTCGAGACAAATAAATCCACATCGATCCCCTCACATCCACGCAAATGTATCCACTTGTTATCCACTGCAAGATATAATATTCTGTTCAATATGACTACTTAACAGTCGTGAAATAGTACAATGTGTATCTTATGTCATTGACATAAATCACCACGTGATTCTATTGTTAACAAACTTTAAAATCATATAACATATCTTATTTGAGAACTGTGCTCCTGTTGGTGATTTATGGAGCACTTTTCAGCTTTTCTTCTCCATCGCAGCCTTCTTGATCTTTTATACGCGATAGCTACCTTTTTCAAAATCTCGGATCATGTACTTAGCTAGTTCATGGCCTGACCCAAAAACCAGTGGCCCTCTGATTAAAAATTATCAAAATTAGTCACGAAAAAAAAAAACATTGTTTATGTTACAGAATCGCATTCGCATGAAATGCTATAATGTTTTAAATAAGGCATAAATAATATATTCCGGCTTTTGCTGGAAGCGATCCTAATTTCTACCTCGATAAACGCCAAATCATGTCAGCGAATATCGAATGTGGAAACAAGGGTTTGGCAGTAATCAGGGAAGTGGTTTGTCTTTATTTGAATCTATTTGTTTCAAATCCAGATTATAGGTACTCCCAAAAAATGTAGGCAGATTGCTTAGTCGAGGAATTTGTAGAAGATAAACTTAGTTTTAAATAAAGCCATTTTAAGAAGAACAAATTAGTAATATTTTAAGCAACCTCAGTGCGGTCAACACTCAGCTAAGTGACCGCTAGTGGCACTAGTGACTTCATCTACTCATTGAGCATATGAAGTAAAGTATGATATGTATGTTTTAGTAGTAGCTCTGCCTTCTGCGCTGTAGGTTGAGGATTCGACTCCCTCACAGGACAAACATTTGTATTATGAACATAGGTGTTTGTTCTGTATCTGTCTAGGTATTATAAAATATCGTAAGTATGTATTTAAAAATAAGTATTCTATCAGTCATCTCGTGTCATGGTCACTATAACACATGTGATAATTGAGGCTTAAATGATAGTGTGTGCATTGTCCACCAATATGTATACTTTATACTCAATACCAAAACAGGACAAATATAAATGTTAATATCAATGTGTGTCCTAGGGGGAATCAACCTCACTACCTACAGCGTACAAGGCAGAGTTAAAACCAACTGAACTGTGAAGCTAGTCAAAAATTCAGAAGCATTTATAAATTAACAACAACTATGCATAAAATCTCGATCTGATTTAGTGTTTTATTAGCGAACTGAATCCTTTAGTATAAAACACGCACTTTATACCTTTCACCACACTGTTCTGCAATCCCTCGTGACATGATAAGAAGTCTTAAAATTGCCAATTCACCGCATATTCGTATGACGACAGCCACTCGATGCGGAGCCCTCGCGAGCCCCCGGGCGATCTCTAAACGATCTAACACATTGTTAGGTGAATGGCTATTGATCAACAATCGAGTTTGCTGATGGCTCCTTTATATTGAAAACATCCTTGTAGGGTTCGGAATACGTGCTTTTGAACATATTTGATTTTTGTGTCGATACACGGTAGATATGGAAATATGTAAACATTCATACCTGTAGAAAAATACTGGCTGGTCAGCTCTGCCTTATGCGTTGTATGTTAGGTTGGGGTCCTACAAACATTTGTGTGATGAGCATAAGTGTTTAGAGCATATCTATGTTTTCTATCAGTCATCTAGTCACTATAATACAAGCTTTGCTGGCTTGTTCCTCATGGCCATACTATTTCGCTTAACTGATTATGCTACGAGGACTAACATATCCTCATGGCCGAACTCGTGTCAAAATAGGCAAAGTACACTCGCCACCGCAGAGAGGATATTTACTAATTACTTATGAATATTTTTTTGCCATTAGTTCTGTGATTTATGAGAGTATGCTTTACACCTGGCTGCAATGTCAAATTATATTCTTCTGGCGCTTCGGCGGCCGCTACCGCGACGCACTCGCTTCGCTCGCTCGCCTTCCTACCTTCCTTTACTGTAACATAACCTAACCAACTGGTTTCGATCTGAAGTATTACAGATGTATTTTCATTTAACCAAGTAGATAACTGTACTTGCTTTGTCCATATTGACACGAGTTCGTCCATGAGGATATATTAGTCTTCGTAGCCAAATCAGTTAGGCAAAGTAGTTAGGCCATGAGGAACTACCTGCTTTGCTATGCTTTGGGCTAGATGGTGTAGTTGGCATTGTCCATCAATATCTAGCGATATTTTTTTTGTGTTCCAATATTTATGATGATACCAGATGATGCTATCTGAAAATGTCTGGCATTATCATTATTACTAGTGGCCACCGGCTGTTCGAAATTCGGCCATAATTAATTAATAGTTAATGTATGTTTTATGCATAATTAAAACAATATATATTTGCATTCTGCACTCCTTCTCTATATAAACTATAAGTGTCCGAAATTTCATACTCATCCGTCCGCAAAATTTTCGTAAATTGGGGTACAAAGTTTTTGCTTCACGTATTAATGTATAGATTATTATATATTATGGTATAGAATATATTTGCAAATAATAGGATATATAATGGGCGACCATATCGCTGGAAAGCCATATATATTAGGCAACTTTTTGGTAGATAGAAGCAGTTTAGGAAATGAAATGGGAAATATTGTTTTACGCAGTAGATTAATCTTAACTCAATATGGCATAAACATCAAATACAAATGAACTTGAAGTGCACGTAATAAGTTACATAAGAATGATACATAGACAAAAATGAGTCTGGCCGCACTTTTAAACAGCAAAGAAATTCCCGTAATTGAGTAGACGGAGTTATGACGTCACACTGAATACAACATAAAAACAAATGGCGATCATATAACTCTTCTCAAAACAACAAAAACAAACATCGAGAAAAATTACACCTAAATTTACTTCATAATCTTTTTAACATCCCCACATAATTTAGTGGATAAGGGAAAGAAAGAATACCTACCCTCATATATGCGTACAGTCACGCTCATACTTAGTGAGTTACACCCCAAATTAATAGCATCCTAACAAAAAATACCCCCCTATCTTAGGGGGTTGGGGGACCATTTGCATATATGTCTCCCTGGCACCCCAAGGAGCGAGGATGTATTTTTAATTTCATTCTTATCCCTGTGCTTAAATCATGAGAGCGGCCATGCGTGCAGGGTGGTCCTCACCCCCTCTTATTTCAACCCCCCCGTTGGCTTGCGTCATACGTCGCTAACCGCGTACAGAGTAAAAAGAAAAGAAATCTTAATAAGTTTGTTAGGGTGCGTTAGGATAATGTGGATATAACTTCGTGGAAGTTACAAGTTTTATAAAAATATCATACACTTTAACACAGGATCAGGGCAAAACTCAAACTAAGATAGCAAAATCAGTTTATTTACAGGTATTAACAACAAGTATATGGTTGGTTTTCTATATGCATATAATGGCTTTCTATGTTGAAATGTATAATCTTATTCCTATCAAAACCATGTTGAAATCAATTATTGATAAGAATCCTAAATCTGTACCTGAATTTACCTAGCATGTAAGACGATTAAAAGTAGTCCAAGTGATTTTATGAAATAAAGCTGTATTTAGTTTGATTTTGATAGTTCTTAAAATGTAATTATGTATAGGAAATTGCGAAGTTTATAAAAACACAGTGAAGTGTAAAAACTAACACACAATGTCGTAGAGTTTCGTAGCACTTTGAGCGCGTTGAAGTTTTTCCTGCGACGTGGTTTGCTACGCCCGTAGCTTTTGATGTTATGGGCGAATCATTATTATTATTATTATTATGGTATTTATAAACCAAATACATAAAATATCTTAAACAATAACATACATAGACTGAAATGTAACTTCAACTTTACTATAGTCAATTCGTAAATATTCGTAGATGATCGATGCTAACAACTGGCAGTTGAAGAATAAAAAAAATGTCAATATATAATGTTTTTGTGCAATAAACTGGGACCATTTTAAATCGCCTTACATGCTGGAAAGATGTAGTTACCAATTCCGACAAGAGACGTTTCTGTTTCAAAACTTTTTCGTAGGATCCTTGCAATTTTGTTACGATAGTCGTATTGGAGCAGTACATCCTAAGCTATTTTGTGATATTAATAGTCTAATGTTTTAATTGCGTTGGACGCGGTAATTAGCCCAAGGTTGTATCCTCACTAACCTCACGTCTTATAAGCAAGCACCTACAAAAAACAAGCGTCGTCATTTGGGTGAGCAAATTTCGCGGAAGTTTTCCGTTCCTCCTATAGTATATCTTGGTTATACGCCGTGTACATGTATAATGTCAATTGTGCGGCTGTGTGTGTAGCCAGCCATTATGTGTGCTGGCACGGACGCCAATTTTTATAGTAATTTGAATTCTTCATTTGGAGTGGGTATTGTTTTTTATTTCTCTTCGAATACAGCAAGTAGGTTTTAGTAGCTGAGTTCGTTTAGATCACTGGTTTTGTCTAATAGAAAAATATTAATACGTGCGGAGCTGATTCCGTTTTTGTGAATACGACCGACTTAGCTGAGGTAATGTTATCAAAAGATAATTTATTTTATTCAATACTATCACAAGGATCACTTTGAAATAGAATTGTTATAGGTTCTGCATTTAAAGGCATTCCTACATCTAAAAACAAGCACTGAACAGTCTTATGATTGAGTAAAGAGTTCTACTTATTGCTGTACAAATCATCTAAAAATCATCAAATGGTATACTCACACACAACACAAAAACACCAAAATAAAACACTATCGTTGCACAGTTACATCAACATGAAACAAATTGTTGTGGAGCTGTCGTACTGTACTAGTAGACATTAGCATTCATATTAATAGAGCATTCATATAACGACAAGCTTACGAGAGTGCTACTGACTGTGTAGTTAGATAGCACATTAACGTTTGCATTGTGTGTGTTAAAATAAATGATCTATTCATATTGTGAAGATGGTATGTCCCTGTGACTGCCGTTTATTACTGTGTACCTACATAATATTGTACTTGTATGTAGCACAATAATTACTATTTTTATTTAATATTTACGACGAATGTGAGTGCCTAGACAAACCTTCCCAGATTTATATAAATAAATATTTATTTTTACAGAAATGTACAATATAATATAAAATAAATGTGAAACAGTTGAGCTATCTAAGGACCGTTTAAAACGATATATTGATAGCTCAACTGATCCAGATCTCTGCCAGAGGGCAGCGTTCCCAAGATACTGGTGGCATTACCACGTTGAATGGCAATGCTAATACGCAGAGCCAGATAGGAGCCAGCTCTTGGGTCATGCAACGTATCTACCAGACGCCGTGAAATAATTTTGAATACGCGGTGGGCTCCTGTTCCCCACGGGCCCAGGGTCTCGACTCCAAAAGGCTCAAATATGTAGGCCTTATCCAAACCAGCATATTTGCGGTTTTTGAGATCCTTATTAATAAATAAATAAATAAGTATTTATAAATATTTATATTTATTTTATTAATAATAAAAAAAGCTCTGAAGACACGACACGAACGAATTTCATACTATCTCTAGAATATGAACTGAAGAGTAAATTATTTGAAGTCATAAGTTTTTTATTTAGAGTTGATTCTTCAAAGGCTTGCCGAGCGAATAACTTTCGCAATTTGAGAGAAATTCACTTGTTCTATTGTTTTTTTTGCTAGTTACTATGTTTGCACTGTACTATTGCCATTTGTAGTTAGTTCGAAGAGCACGCTATGCTGTCGGTCCTGGTTAAATCTATACGCTATGACAGATATCTTTAAGTATCTTTGAACTTTGTTTTGGGCTGATCACTTATATTCCTTTAGCAGAGACACTACCCAGTTCATGATGTTTTCTTTCATATTTTTGCTAACGTTTTTTCGTATTTTGGTAAATTAAAAGAGAAAAGAAAGAAATATATACAAATACAAACAATGGTCCTTATCGCACGGTACGAACTTGGCGGATGGAGGCTAGACAAAAAAAAGTTTAAGATTTTTCCGTCACGAATTTCCGTCACGACCCTTTCTTTAATGTTGACGATTATCCATAGGCTGGCACGAATGAATGAATTAGATGAACGAATGAACTGAATGATGTACAATAAATTGTTAATTTTCACAACTCGAAAAAATATATTAATTACGAATTATTATTAGAAATAAGAACTAGAATTAGAAATATTTAATATTACGAAATTACCTAACATTACTTTTAATCATTAGTTGTTTCTGCGTTTGATTTAATTGCTGAGACTAGTAAATTCATTCATTTGTACTTGACAATCAATAATAATATATAGGAACTTCGTTCCAATCGAATGTTCCACAACACTCACGCAATTTTTTTGTAGTAGTAGATGGGTTTCATATGTACTCGTGCATTCGATATTTTTTAGTAAAAACCTTGCATGATTACTGAGATTTGTACCAACGAACTTCAGAGCGGAAGCCGGAGTCGCATCCACAGAGCTACTACATCTCTACTACTTACAACTGTACAAGACTAATGCGCATTTAACAAACACTAAATCGGATTTCCGAAAGAGGAGTAAAACGTTTCACCAACTGCTAGGAGCTATCTAAAGTTCAAGCAACAATTGGACAATACGTAAAATTTCTCATAAACTGACAGTGACATATTCCAATTAATTATAATAATAATAATCCCGGACATCACATCACACAGCATCATCTGGCCCCAAAGATAGCTTGTGTTATACCACATGACTGATATACAACTTATATACTTTTTTATTACTTATGTAATTAAGCGTTACTAGTAATTAAACGTTAGCGAATAAGCTTAAATCATTTTTGGTCGTCTTACGAAGCAAACATTAAATAAATAAATAACCCCGGACATTTCACACAGCATCATATGGCCCCAATGTAAGCAGAGCTTATGTTATGGGTACCACATGACTAATATACTACTTATATACTGTTTTTTTTTTGTAAATACATACAAATACATACATACATAACATTTGACGACCTCTGTGGCGCAGTGGGATTAGGTCCGGCTGAGACGCAAAAGGTTGCGGGTTCGATTCCCGCCACGGGACAAATGTTTGTATAATCTGCAAGTATTTGTCTCGGGTCTGGGTGTTTCTATGTATAATATGTATGTATTTACAACAAAAAAAATGTATATAAGGAATATATCAGTCATTGTGGTACCCATAAGCTCTGCTTACTTTGGGGCCAGATGATGCTGTGTGAAATGTCCGGTATTATAAAAAAAATATATAAATCATACATAGAAACACCCAGACCCAAGACAAATACTTGCAGATAATACAAACATTTGTCCCGCGGCGGGAATTGAATCCGCAACCTTCTGCGTCTCAGCCGGACCTTAGCCCACTGCGCCAGAGGTCGTCAAATTGCGCAACATTGCACTTTTATATTATTTATTTTTCTCAAGTCATTTCCGATTTAATTAATAATTTTGGTGTTTTTATTTAAATATACCTGGAGTTATTTAAATATACCTAGAGTTATTTAAATATACCTAGAGTTATTGACTCGCGTGTAAATCATTGGAATATAAGCTTCGTGTTTCTTTGTGATTTGGGTAAAATAATCTGTATAAGTATTTTATATGAAAAGACATCATCTCTTTATATAAATTTTCTCTGCGTGTGTTTGTAATTAAACTCCTTCTAAACGGCTGAACTAATTTTAATGAAATTTGTTGTTTGTGTTCAAGTGGATTCGACAAAGGTTAGATTTAACATTAGATATATATTTAAAAGAAAAAACTTTTAAAAAGCGCGGACGAAATACGAATCGCTTTTTATATATATGTCATCGTGAAAACTACCATGTTTACTTGGACTAATGAGTATTCTGAGATATGTGTATGCCACGTCTTAAACCAAGAAAATGAATCTTAAAGATTATTAATCCAGATTCATAGCTACAAACACCTACAGTGACATGGAGACCGAGGAATGGGGCGTAACAATCTTAATTACCGCGCACAATTTATTCCTATCGTGTTACAGACTTTGATTAAAACAAGAAAATATTGTTTTACGAAACCCCCCCTTACCCCCACGAATCCTTATTCAAATATCAAAGAAATCATTAAGGCAAAAAGGAGTGAGCTTTAGGGTGCTAATACACAGACTGCATTGGACATTAGAATAATAATAATTACATAACATTTATTTCACGCAATAAAATATTGTAACATAACTATTAAAACACTCGAACATACCATATAAATTAATACAATTTTAAACCAATTATTGGTCACGTCACTGATGACGTGCACTCATGATGACTGATTATAAGTGTCGATTAATGCCAAAAGGCATTAATCGACACATATGTGGTACATATGAAGGTGTGTAAAAGGTATTTGCATTTATTTTAGATGATTTATACAGCGTCAAATGGATTATTTTAGATATTTATATCGTTGACGAAACCTGTGTGAAGTTTTTTTACAAGCTCCTCTTTATACTAAGGTTGTTGAAGAACACATTCAAAATAATAAGACTAGACATCGGCAGTTATTCAAAATAAAGTCCGTCAGTAGGCACCCTTATATAACGACAATCGGACGGCCTTTCTTGTGCTTGATGAGAGAACAATAGATTTACTTGTGAATTGTGAAGTTTATACTTTTTAGGTCATTTGTGCTACGATTTGTGTACGATTCACATTCAAAGGTATTTTTTAAAGATGTTTTTAATATAGTTATTTAGTTTATAGTTCTACACACCGTAAATGATGGACAAATTTTGTGGTTCGTAAGAATTTATGTGATCTTTTTATCCTATGATTGTGTTTCTATTGGTTGGTATAAATCTACCAAAGTTGATTAGAATTGATGTAAAAACCTATTATTATTAAACAATGCATAAAAATGATTAATTAGAAGCAGTGAAAGCCGAATGAAACAACGAATTCCAGCATAAATTTAAGAAGGCCGAACGGAGGATTTAAAGGCAGCAATTTTAACCTACACTCTTATCCTGATCGCAGGATAATTTATCTTAACGAAAGAAAGGGGTGGGCTGTAGGGCTGTTAGGGGGTTGAAAGAAAAGGGGGTGGTTCACCCAAAAATTGGGTAAAAATGTTGCCAGCGAGCGATTAAACCTTGGGGAGATGCGTTGTATTAATCACCACCCGCTTGGAGTCGTCTTGGAGGATTTTCGCGGTGTTTTTCATAGAGATGATATTACCTAATAATAAGGATTCACCAATAGATAGTGAATCACTGATTCATGCAGACGATTAAAACATTATGGCGTATGCGTTTATACTAGCTATCACACTTTGTCACGTTTCCTTGTTTTGTCATGTCCTACTACATCCCTAAAATTTAGTGTTTTTAGTGTTGATCAAGGAATTCAAAGAAAAAGTTATGTTAAGTTTTTCTTCAGATATATTTTTCATCGGAATGTGTTGATTTCTCATATTTTAAAGTACAATAACTATAATAAATCCAATAGAAAATGTATTATCAACTCTATAGATTCCTAAGTCACTGTGTCCGGGCGGGGCACCTTGGCTTTGTTTTAATATTTTCGCAGGCATTATGAAGGGTTTCCTCGCTTTCAAATAATTTCGGCTTCTGCTCGTGAAGTTTTGATAAAAGTTTAATTCTATCAATAATTAACGGGAACAATCCAGGGTTTGCTGATGCGATTATAAAGGTTGTCGGGTTTTTGCCTTATCTTAATTTTTTTAGAGTTTCAAAGTTTTCTTTGTTGGTAATCGAGTTGGGAAGTTCGAGAAAGGGGAGACGGTGTACGTAATAAATTATGAACTGATGCATTTACGATTTTGTAATTGCGGTCTTCCACCGAATATCTCCGATCTCAGAAACCGCTGTTGCTGGTTGTAGGAGCAACAGCAAGCAAGCAAGATTCCGTATTGGTGGATACTACAGTGACAGATATTCTGCCTCCAAGCAGTAGTCTGCAAGCATTACTGTGCTTAGCTTCGAAGGTACTAGAGCAAGTGAAATTACTGGGTAAACAGACAATTGAACATTATGTCTAAGCCTGGCAACGTGTATGTGATACATCCTGGTGTTGCAAGCGTATGATAGGACGTATGCTTTTAGTTTATAATATTAATAATAATAATGCATTGATTAAGTTACATTATAAGTTCATTTGTTGTTAGAAGGTATGCAAGTCTTATTTCTAGGTTAGTGTTGCATATACAAGTGGTGGACAGGTGAAATGATCATAAATTATCTCTCATTTGCGTTCCAGTCCTATAGTTTCATGATTTCATAATAGGCAGTTCATATAATAATAATAATAATGCCGGACATTTCACACAGCATCATCTGGCCCCAAAGCAAGCAGAGCTTGTGTTATGAGTACCACATGACTAATAATACTACTTAAATACAATTTTTTTTTCTTAAATACATACATATTATACATAGAAACACCCAGACCCGAGACAAATACATGCAGAACATACAAACATTTGTCCCGTGGCGGGAATCCCGCAACCTTCTGCGTCTCAGCCGGACCTTAGACCATATAATATCTGTTGTGACCCGCATTATGCCATTAGTACTGCACCGCAATCTGCTGAGCAGTAAAGCTATTATCTTGCGGATGATAACATGGAAACCATCAACTCTGCCGTAAACATGGTAGATGCACTGCAGAAGTGAGGCAGCCCCATCAACAGCTTGAAGCCACTATTGTTCTAGACACGTAGGTCATTTATAGACTGATATAGCTCAACCACAAGTTGCTTGGGTAAAACAATATTTTTTTGTGTAAGTCACCTCATAACTTTGTCATTTTTTTAACACATTTGAAAATTCTTTCTGTTCTGAATTTAATAAAAAAAATATATGTTGTTTGAAAAGATATACTTTCCAATTTCCAAAATCCGTTCAGTAGTTTGGTTTTTAACTCAAAATAGCTGAAAAAATATGTCCCCCAAGTAAATAAAATATCGTATTTTGATATAAATTAAGTCGGTTTCCTTTTTAGTTTTTAAAAAGTAATGTTAAATCCAAATGTCGTTCTTGCAAAAACCAATATAATGTAACAGGTACCACTTTTCACCGCAAAACAGTTCAGAATCACTTCAGAAAAGTTAAAAAACAACGCTCACGTACCGTTTAGTATTCAAAGGCTTCAGCGCCGTGCAAACAGGGGTCGTGACATGTGGACTTACACGTTTTTCAATTCTAATGAACTTCGAGTATTTATTTCCCTCACGTGTGCGTAATTCAATGTTTTTCTTTAACTAAACGTGAAGTGTACACTTTTCTCATACGATTTTTACGAAGGTTTTCTCTGTTTAAAGTTATACAGATATATTCGAGCTGTTTCATTTATTTTTAACCAACTTCAAAAAAAGAAGGAGATTCTCAATTCGTTCTCAATTGTATTTTATATTTGTTGCCTCACAACTCCGACATTAATGAACTGATTTGAAAACTATTTTTAATGTGAAAGGATATACTTTCCGATTGGTTCCATAGAAATTTCATCAAAATCGATTTAGTAGTTTTGTTTTCAAATCCTAATAGCTAGAAAAAATATGTCATCCAAATAAACTATATATAGATTTATTACTTTCTTGTCTTTCCAGTGGTGTTAACAGATCAGGCTTCAAAAAAAGGTTTGCAATTAAGTTGTATTTTGATAGGCTCAAATATCTTTCAATGAAGTTAGTTATTTTTAGTTTTTAACGTAATTATTTTATTGTATCATTTACACTACATAACTATTTTATTTAACAGTTGTGTTGTTTTATTGAACTGTAATATTCGAGTGCTATACACGCTTCTACTACTTCGTACGAGTCAGCGGCAAATTCTGATAGCAGTTTATAGGCCGCTCGGAGGCCTCCTTCAAGCTATAACATGCATATTTGAAAACTCGCTCCGTAAACCCTCCGTAAAGCCACTGTACTTCAAAACAAACCCTAACTCCAGTGCACATTAAAATAAGAAATTAAAAACCCAAAACAACTAATTGTACCACTCTAGAGTCCAGCGTACTGATTTTTCGTGAATAGTGCTGCACTTATTGTACCGCTAATTGGCTGGCGACCGATGTTTGCTACCCGTGCTTGTTGACTGGCTTTAGTTGGTAGTTTGTTCAAATTGTTTTTTATTGTGACATTCGACATTTTGATTTATTTTCAGCTTACTAGTGGTCGCCCACTAGTCGAAAATCGACCATAATTCATTAATAATTATTGTAGTTTTTTCATAATTTTAAAAAATATTAGCATTCTGCACTCCTTTATATAAACTATAATTGTGCGAAATTTCATACTCCTCCGTCCGCGCAATTTTCGTAAAAAGGGGTACAAAGTTTTTGCTTCACGTATTAATAATAAGATTTACTGGTCAATGTTTTGTCGGTTTGTTAATGATCTGGATCAAAAATTATGAGCTATCTAGAAGACCAAATTCATATAGAAATATCAATATAAAATAAAATAAAACTTTACTTAAAATAAGACGTCTGAATCTGATCTGATACAAGACTGATATATACCATGTGTATTAGAATACGGGCTTTTAATGCCATCAACAAATTAGCTCATTGTGTAGTAGTGTAGTTCGGTCAGTGTTCTGGGCACACATACATCTGGTGACGACCGGTACCGATTGGATGAAATATGTAATTTTTTAAATTAATTATCTAGTTAGTTTTTAAAGAAATAGGTTAGCGTATATTATTATAAATGGTACATAAATTTGTTATTTATTTATATTTCTTTCTCTTCTTCTTCGTTCATGGAATGTGTCATAATAATGTCAATTTGGCCAGTGTCAAGTGTCACTAAATAGTATCTTGTCGTTCGTCATTTGTTATTTTATATAAAACAGTGCCTTTCATATAAAATAACTACGGATTATTTTAGCTCGAATCACAAAGAAACACGAACCATTTATTTTAATTATTCACACACGAGAATGCTAGCTCTATTTAAATAAAAAAACGATAACTACTAATAAAACCGGAAATAACTCAAAAAATATCAATAATATAAGAGCTTAATGTTCTTTTCGCAATACGACCAAATATAATCCATATTTATATTTGTTTTGAAATTAAATTAACGGATAGCAAAACCAGCTTGATATGTGGAATATTTTGGCTGTAGAAAATGCTTTTGTTTGACCCAAATTAACAAGTTCAAAGCCATCGTAAACTACTGTCGACTACGGCCAATTTAGCATTTTCACAAGACCAAGTTCAGTCAGTCAATAGTTTTTCAAGCAAATTTCTTTCACAGCAAAATTAACCCATTTTCCAAGAACACCAAAGAAAACTCCGCCTATAATCCCATTAATGCAAAACAGCCACGAATGTAACCTTTCCTTGCTACGACTGGTATCAATTTATAGACATACACCGAACATTTTTCCGCCCATAATTTGAAAGTTAATATTATGCTAAAACCATCACGTACAGGGTACGGTATGGCACAGAGGTTCGTGCATGGATTTTAATTATTGTCATGTACCAAATATGGCTTCTAATAAATGTCATTATGAACCTGTATCTTAACCAATATATCTTGTACACTCACGAAAATACCGAACGACTCTACACGACTACTTTTAAAGTTGAAAATGTGTGAAGATTTTCATTGTTAACAGTTTTTGTAAGTTGGTTCTGATATAGTTCTCTAATGGAACAGCGATGCCATGTGCGTGACAATGACAGTACGTAAATAATAAAGGTATAATGTGGATGCAAGCGAAGACTAGTACGAAACTTTTGCAGTATTAAATTCTATAAGGTATACATCGCGACGCGGGTACGTCTCGGTACGTCTCTATAATTCTGAGCTCTATTGCTTCATATTCATACCTGTATTATTCATTGTAAAAAATAGTTTTTGTGTTTGACAAACTTGCTTGAAGGACATTGTTTTATAAATTGAAACCTTGCAATGTCACGCAAATATAATTCATTTAGGAATTTATTCGAGGCAAACTTAATTAAATTAGTTATTAAGTATCGTGCGACGGTACATTGTAGGATTAGGAACTTTTATAGTGCGGTTGGCTGATAGGTGAATGCTGATTCTGAAAAAACTATTACCTCTTAAGTTCAAACCGATAGAAACCGATATAAAGAAGAAACATTTTTGACTTGCCTCGGAGCTCAGATGGTTGTAATTTTTCTTTCTGCGCTTGTTGTGGTTGTGGCCTGAATGATATAAGGTGAGATGTAGTAACTATGTTTGTAATCTGTATTATATACTTAATCTATGTATGAGTGTAATAACTTATCCTAATAAACGATACTCATAATCTAGACTTCAGTGGTTTCACTCGCCTCCGACGTCAATCCTTACATGGCGACCCTGCCAGCTCCTTAAATGTTAACCCGTGCCATGTTTGGAACGCGTGACGCGTATGCCTAGTGCACTAAGGCGCGCAATGCCTTCAAATAAAATAATCATTAAGTAAATAAAAATCTGTACCTTAGTATGTATTTGCATATAAATATTGTATAAAATTATTGTATTTGTATATAAATAAGTAATATATCAGTCAACTAGTTTCTATAGTAGAAGCTTTGCATCGTTTGGGGCTAGGTAGTGCTGTGTAAACTGTCCAACAGTAATGTTTATTAGCACCTACGTGAGCACAATTTAAATGGTTTATTTTTTTTATACAAAACAATACACTTAATCACTTTCCTTATCGCTATCTCCCAGCCAAAGCCGACAAAATCCGTCCGCAATCAAATAAAACACACATAAAACGAAAATTAATTTCTTAAAATAACACTTAACCTACCGTCCTAATATTGAACCAAAACAATGGACAATAAGAACCAGTAGGCCGTATAAAACGTTCGCGCGTAACACCCCTTAGGGGGTGAGCGGGTGCCCCCTACTTAAGTCCTACCCTTTAAAGATTCCGTCCTCATTTTTAAGACTTTACAATACCAACACATACATATTCTGAGGGTTCTTAATTTATATTAGGGACTTGTAAGAAAGTGTGTATGTGTGGGTGAGAGATTGGATTTTTCCGTGTTCTCCGTAATTAAAGTGATTCATTAGGGATGTGAGAGGACTTTGATGGGACATTGTGGGATAAATAAACGTGTGGCTAAATTATACTCGTAATGAAGACGTTTTTGTGCTTAACAAGCTATGCTTACGGCTTTGTTTTTGTATACGGATGAAAATAATTATAGTACTACATTAAATGAAAGTCGGTACTTGCGTAGGTTGCGCTTCTATAATAAGCCTCTTTAAAATGACTACCACAACAAAATTACCTATTAAGAAATATTAAGCTATTCCTATTAAGAAATATAAGCTAAAGGGTCGTCTTTTTTTATTAATGACTATATTAATTAATGAATTTAATTATTTATTGGAAAACCAACAGCTTGTTTAAACAGAATTTAATATTCGCATAGTTATATTCTGTCGCATATTCAGTTATAGTTATAGTCGCATAGTCTCATATATAATAATAATAATAATTATACCGGACATTTCACACAGCATCATCTGGCCTCAAAGTAAGCAGAGCTTGTGTTATGGGTACCACATGCCTGATATACTACTTATATACTTTTTTTTTATTTTTTATTATAAATACATACATATTGACGACCTCTGTGGCGCAGTGGGCTAAGTTCCGGCCGAGACGCAGAAGGTTGCGGGTTCGATTCCCGCCGCGGGACAAATGTTTGTATGATCTGCAAGTATTTGTTTCGGGTGTGGGTGTTTCTATGTATAATATGTATGTATTTACAAAAAAAAAGTATATAAGTAGTATATCAGTCATGTGATACCCATAACACAAGCTCTGCTTAATTGGGGGCCAGATGATGCTGTGTGAAATGTCCGGGATTATTTATTTATTTATTATATTATACATAGAAATACCCAGACCCGAGACAAATACTTGCAGATCCGCAACCTTTTGCGTTTCAGCTGGACCTTAGCCCACTGCGCCACAGAGGTCGTCTTATTATTGATAAGAATTCATGACCTCATGTTGCTCTGCCCTCAGGCAGTTAACCAACACATTTGAAATGTACTGTCTTGTATTAGTTTTACGCAGTTAAGGTAGTAAAAGATGATTTATGCAAAAAAGCGCTAGGACCAGGACGATTTTCTTGCCATTTCTTCTCGGGCTTGGGTTAGAAGTAATTGCCACCGAAATTCACCTAGTATGTAAGACGTTTCAAAGTGATCCTTGTGATTGTATTGAATAAAATATCTTTCGATTTGACTTGACTTTGACTTGTACCTACATAAATTACGTTTGAGAAAAATGTTCAGTGAACATGTAAAAAAATTTGCATAACTGAATATAATATAAAGACATTTTTAGAAACGCGTAGGTATTCATGTGCTCAGCTGTCTTTGTCTTTAAGAAGAAAACAGGTTCTGTATATAAGAACAATACTTATACTCAAATCAGATCAAACTTAGATCTGAGTATAGATTTTCTGACAGAATTAAAAGCTAACTAAATATGCTTGGTTCTTAATTCAAGTTTGATATTAGTTCTGAAATACCTAGGTATGCTATCCGCTAGTCTTTATTGCGTCCACATGTGGTCAAGAAATCACTCTCCTTGGAAGGAAGGGAAGGGTTATCCAGACAGATTGCTACTAGTAATTTCAGGTTAAGTATAAATGATATTTGAATATGCCATCAACTTCATGACACCATTCGACAAACACGGTCCAGGATGCAGGGGAATATAAAGCAGCTGGGGTGCTCTAATGTGTGGCCAATGGCACGGAACTCGCGCATTTGTGATTTGTTAGCATTTTTATTTTTGTATTAGAATGCTAATGTGCAGTGTTGTAACTCATGGCGTCTTTCCTGAGGGTTATGTTAAGAAGGTATACTAACATTCATAGCTTGACTTACTGACCAGATAGCTCAGTTGGTCGGAGCTCTGCTTTCTGCACTGTATTTAGTGGGCTCGGTTCTCACCCTAGTCAAAGTATTTGCATTATGAACATATTTGTTGTATGTCTTGTGTTATAAAGTATCATAAATTTATGTATTCAGAATCTCTTAAACATAAATAATTGTATTCAAAACAAAAACAAATACAAGGATTACTTCGAAACGTCTTACATACTAGGTGAATTTAGGTGCCAATTCTACCTAACCCAAGTCGATCTTATAACTAGTATAGCTACAAAAAAATAATAAGAGATTTAGTAGTTTATACATTGCAAATCTCTCAGTTAACTGTCTGAGAGGCAGAGCAACATGAGCAACATATTTTTATCAATAATATGGTCTCCAAAATATTACCCTTTATGTAAGCTTTATTTACGGAAATTAGCATAATAATATATACAAATAGAGAAATAGAAGTATTCATGTTTTCTATCAGTGATTTAGTTCCTTAGTTTGGGGTTTTTTGAAGATGTCTGAAATGTCAACTAAAATTTATTTTATTTAGAAGAATTCTAGAAGTAATTAAGTATCAAAACGTAGTCCTTGGCTATGCAATATCAGCAGAGGACCGTCAAGCACACCAAACCGCAAACGCGACGGCTCTTGGTTTCGCATGATGAAGAATTAAAAAAAAAAATACAGTTTGAAAAGAATGGAGCATTTTTCGAGTTAGTCATAATAATGTTATATTCAAACTTCGCGTAAAGTTAAGAAATATACACGAATAGCTATATTCCATTGACCAACTTAAAGTCCCGAAGTCTAATGGGTTAAGACGGGATGACGCGAAATTTTTGGAAATTTCCAGTGTAATTAGAGAAGCGATCGCATTAGGGTTGTCACTTTTGGTTTATAGGGGGTGGCGATGGAGTTTTATCTTTGAGTTTGTGTGTGTTGGAATGTAAAATGGTTGGTTATTGATTTAAAAGCGCTGGATACATGGGGAACTCATTTTACCAACTTATTTAGGATTCCGTAGGTATGGAACCCAAACAAGTTGGTAACCTATAAGGTGAAAGGTAAAAAAAGAGCCCCTAAAAGATTATTTTATTGTCCGTCAGTTTGTATGGCTGTATGTCAAGATTTTTTTCAGGATCGCGTAGAGCTATCTTGTTAAAACTAATATCAAATACTTAAGAAAATAGCTAAATAAACGCGATAAATACCCGTAAGTATTTATAATAATGTGTTCTGATCGCGTAAGTTTAAAAAACTTTAAATACTTAAGACTCTATCCTACTCGTATAATCAGGTTATTAGTTAGCGTGGCGCTTAAGTATGTTTTGTTCTTGTCATTATATTGTCAAAGTATAGAGATGGCAACAGAATTAAACAATTTATAAGCTAGTTTGTGTATATGAAATTGAACCTGTAATAGAAAGTCTACGGTATTTTATGCCGCATGCCGTATAGAGGATACTTTCCCCTTGCCTAAAATCACAATTTGGCAAGAAGCAAGATTTCACAGCACATGTAAAGGAAAAAACCGTTCATTAAAAATTTATTATATAAACGATTTTTTTATGATTAAAATCTTACATGACGTATTTATGTAAGTAATGTTTTTTTTCAATTATTTGTCCTTCAATCCAACATATCGTTGCGTTAGAGCAATGTTTGGTGCTTTAATAGTTGAATAGTTGCCCAGGGCGTCTGTTCTGCGAACCGATTTCGAAATGTCGCAATGATAAAGTCGTTGAAACGTACAGTCACGGAATGAAAAGGTACGTCAATTTTCAAATTGATTCGTTTAACGTGTCGTACACATATTACCTTTTGGAACTTTGTTACAGAATAGACCGAGTTAGAGAAAATAATATTTATCCGTTCGTATTAAAGTTCAAATTCAGATCTATGTTGTTTGACAATTTATCTTGTCAACAAATTTAAGCATAATTGCTTCTACTTGTGCAAGCGAAAACCGACTCTAAGATGACAAATCTTTTCATTCCGTTACACTACGTTGAATTCAGTAGAGATGACCGTTGTTTTGTTAGCAAATTCAAACAATTAAATCGTCTGCTGTGAAGGATTACGACATTGTTAAAAATAATGTCAGGCGTTCCATCGCTCAAAACGTCGAAACGATGTAGCTAAGAGTAGGGTTTTTCACGATATATAGCGATATATCGGGTCAATAACCCGATATATCGCTTATCGTTTGGAGCGATGGTAAAATAACCATTATAGTAAAAAAAGTAGGTATGTAGATAAGTACGTCAATCTTTTTATGCGTGACCTTTGGGCTTAACAGTTAATTTTAATTATCAACCTTGATTATTAAACTATTTAGTTGAATAAGGATTAATATCATCATCTTTCTAGATATGTTGAATTGAACAACCTACTACCTGATGTTCAGTCCGGTTTTCGTAAGGGAAGAGGGACCGCTACGGCTTTATTAGATTTAGTCGACAGTGAACTAACTGAGGAGGATCAAGGATTTGGCACTGTCTTGGCTTTGCTTGACTTCTCTCGGGCATTTGACTTATTGAACATACCTTTGTTACTCTCTAAGTTATCATATTATGGCTAAATGGTTTGATAGTTATTTAAATAATCGATCCCAACTTGTAAAAATTAATCGGTCAGACGGGTCTCAGCTCTCATCATCCACCAGGACTATGAATTGAAGAGTTCCCCAGGGCTCTATCTTAGGTCCTTTACTTTTCATCATATATAGTTCAGATATTTCCTGGCAAATTCAAAATTGTAAATTCCATCTTTATGCAGATGACGTGCAGTTATATCTGTCTATGAGTCCAAAAGTTTATTCATTACAAACAAACGTACTAACATATAAATAATTTATCTTAATAATATTAGTTAAGATAGTGGCTTTAGATAATACGTAACATTATTTCTCTTTTGAATTACTACGTTACTGTGCCCAAAGCAGATTAACTTTTGTATATGAAAAAGGTTTTTTTTACCACCATCTAGTAGCTATATGTCTGCCTGTTAACTGAATTAATAATAGTAACAAAAGAAGGTAATATTTTTCAATATTTTTTAATCACGATTTGAGCGCCGTGATTACGAGTTAAAAATCTTTTGATAAGGTCTGCTTTAAGTTGGGTTTTTGTTGTTTCTAATGCAGTGGTCATATATTGTATTATTGCTCTACCTTGGTCAAAATGGTAAAAAAACTGGCCAGAAATAAACCAAATAACGCGCTGAACGCGCACATGACACTGCCGACCGCGTCTAAAACTTAGTCAAACAAATTCTACGGCGGTATTCAGTTGCTAAATTCAGGTAGAATACGTTCGACAAAATCTACAAAACCAACACGACTAAGCAATTATAAAGGTGGTTACACACGGGGAAGGAAACGTGCATAGTGCATAGGTGCCGCTGACAAGCTCTGAGGAAGACAGATTGTTGTGAGAAGACGCTGGTGACTCGTTGCTGAAAAGATGATGTAGAAACGGCTTTTCAATGACATAAATAAAAACAAGCAAACAGTTCACGACTGCAATTCCCATGCTGCGTAGACAATTACTTAGATCTTTTTACAGCTGTTTAAGGGTTAGTCAGAGGCACATTATTAAAATATATTTGCGTATGTATTAATTGCGCAAAAGTAAAAATTATAATAGGGTCTAGGTGTTTCTATGTATAATAAGTATGTATTTACTAAAAAAAAAAGTTAATAAGTAGTATATCAGTCATGGTACCCATGACACAAGCTCTGCTTACTTTGGGGCCAGATGATGCTGTGTGAAATGTCCGAGATTATTTATTTATTTATAAACTAGTCGCATGCTTACTAATTCAATTATATTGAGTATATTTATAAACAATCTCAATAAAAACTACAGTCAAAACATCTCTTATTATACTCAACTTTATCTTTATTACTCTGCGAGAAATATAAATGAAAATAACAATAAATAAATATTGGTGGTCAATTTAACATTGCTTAAGGCTTTTAAAAATAATTGGCAAACCACTTGTTAAATAAACGTCATTATAAAAGCTCTCTCCACGGTTTGAAGCACTTCCTTGAATGATTGTCGGGCACACGCGTGCCCTATCTCGCATCACCGTTGTCAGTGTGTGTGTCCTTTAGTTTATCGTCGTTAAGATTTTGTTCCACCTGTTACAAAATGCAAAATAATAATTATTCAAACTAATAATAAGCCTTGCTTACTTGTATATCTATCCCTTATTTCATTTAAGCTAATCGCCGATAAATATAGACATGTTTTTATAATATGGGTTAATTGTATGAAAGTGCGGTCTTGTACTGAAAAATTATAAACATTAAATTTTCTAAGATTTAATACACACATTTAATCAAAGTATTTACCCTCATTCTCTATACATTTCTTCCATCTCATAGTAAGATTAAAAGATAGATATTAAATCTTTGCGATAGAACTCTGGGGACCTGGACTTTACAAACTCTGTGAAAGTATCCTAGGAAGAGCATTTTGTACCATTTCAGTGGTTCAGTGCGAACCGTGAACTCGAGCGGCAACTCAACCTCACCCAAACTCACCTTGATTAAGATTCTCTAGATGAATCGAAACTGTGTTGGTGCGTCCATCGACAAAATAATACGTGAGTAAACCCCGTGTATTTTTCAAAATGTACCTTGCAAAATATCTAAATCATGGAAAAAATGGTAAGTAGTCGGTTGGAGCCAAGTCTGGCAAGTACGAAGGATGCCGGATGGTTCCTAACTGTAGATTCTATAGTGTTAAAACGGTTTCTCGAGCAGTAAGAGTTCTTGCGTTATTGTGGAGCAATAATGGTGAAGATCAGTTGATGAGTCGTGAGTGAGCTGTTTCAGTGTGATCTACGCTATCATGGTTCTCAGTTCTGAAAATGTAATATTTGAACCCCTATTAATATTATAATGGTAGTGATGTTAAATGCAACCTTTCAAATTTTAATTTATAACAAGAATCACTTTGAATCGTCATACAGGCTAGTTAATAAACATGTCACCTACGAGTGTATTCAACTAGCTTGTATAACTAGCCAATTTGTCCTAACCCAAGTCCAAGAAGAATTGATAGGAAATTTGTGTTGTTTCTAGAACTTTTTGTGCGACCACGACCTAATCTATTGAACATACAAGGTACCTAATAATAACGTGCAAGACAGCAAATCTATCTTTCTGTAACATAGTTAATTATATCGTCAGATATTCAAATTTATTATAATTATCTTTTATCAAACTCCTAGTTTTAAGTTTATACAGCAAATATTTTTTCATTTATATTGTAACACGCATTCTTTAACGAAATTTCGTATTTTGCTTTCCTGTGACTCTCCAGTGGTGTTTACTAATTTTGAAAAATGATTATGTACTAAAAAGCGTAAAGCAAAAACTTGTTTATCCAACTTCAAAAATAGGAGGTTCTAAAATCAGTTTTTTTTATTTATTCTCAATGAAGTCGGTTTTCTTTTGAGTTTTTAAAACGTAATCATAATGCAACTAAATTATAGTAGCATTTTCCGGAAGTTTATTATAGAAGCGCACCATGTTCTCTTAAAGAACTTACCTATCCCTAATGGAAACTTATTAATTATACAAGTTATTGGTTCACAGTATTGATTCTATAAAGATCACTATTTCGCTAAAACGTTCTATCTCTATTTATCAGTGTAAAATCATTTTTCAAATATATATTGTGAAGACTGATAAAATGCCATTGAAACTGACTTTTGATATATTTATATAGTAAGCTGTAACAAGCTTGCAACCTGTGACAGGTTAGTAAACTATTTGCTAAAAGTAAGCATGTGCCAAATATAATAATAAAAAGACAAACTCAAAAAACATTTGTATGTTTTTTGTATTGTTTTTTGTTTTTGTTACTGACATGACTCATATGTACCTATGAGTCATGTAAGTAAATTACTTAGTCGATTCCATTTGTACATCTTTGTCTTTTTCTTCTTATCGTGTCACTAGATATTTCTAACTAGTGTGGTGAAAGTGAAACAGAGAAACCTTATATGCATTTGCACCTACCTAACTACCATTAACAGGCTATAGAAACAGAAACAGGAGAAAACAACCCAGAATACGACACAAACCATGTACCTATGAAAAAGCAACCCTTAAAACGTAAACGAAATAAACACCCCGAAAGCGGCCGACCTTGCAAAAGTGAAAAAGTACCCGAACCGAAGACAATTTTTAAGTCACTCTTAAGTTTACGCGAGCCGAAAAAACCGTCCGCAAAATAAGCGAAAATCGGTTCAGACAATTATTTTTCGGTAGAAATTCGAGACTTAACGAAATTCAAATCGCTTAGTGAGCGAGGAATTATAGAAAAAGCCTGCGCGTCTTCAAAGGTGGTATCAACCCTTTGGGCAGGAGGAGGGTTGTGGGGGAGGGGGAACGCACAGTAATATAGAAAACTTGTGTTAGCCCAGTTCCGCGCCTTTGTAACATCATTTCGGCTGCCGGTGTACTGAGATACTGAACTCTTGATACTTGCCTTTGTGTTTGGGAGATTTTTTAATAATAAAAAAAAGAATAAAATTAAAAATAAATATGTACTTTTCACATACTAATCAACTTCTAAAATAATATAACCTTACTTACCATAATTAAAAGAGATTGAAACTAGTGAAATTCGATTTTGACATTATAATAATGTCATCATTTTGAAGCAGCGCATAAATGCTACGATAGTGGGGGTTAGATCCTCGTATTATAAATTAGCTAATGCATTTTTAAAGTTACGAGTACCATCGCACACATTAAGTGTGTTTTTGTGATAGGTTGTATTTTATTTGAGTAAAATAAGATGGATTTTGATTTTTAATTCTCGTAGAAAGATATTAAAGATTGTAGAACACATTATATATTCTCGTTATTTAAATTAATAAATAATGTCGGACATTTCACACATTATCATCTGGCCTCAAACTAAGCAGAGCTTTTGTTATGGGTACCATATGACTGATATACTATACTACTTATATATATATAGTTTTTTTTGTAGATAAACATACATATTATACATAGAAACACTGAATATTATTTTAAAAATATTATTGTCAAGTATCAAAATCGCCCAATCTGCATCGAGCTTTATAATTTAAGAAGAAGAAACAGGCCATAAGAAATAAATGTAAAGAAGGAGAAGAAACGTTTGGACCCCGAAAGGGTTGAAAGAGGGGTGCGAAATCACCCCCACCTGTACACGTCTTTGAATTCACACTACAAAATAATCGTGGTTTTGTCTGTTTGTTCAAATAGATTCTGTTTTACATTTGAAAAAGATCTTAAGTATATTTACTTCGTATTTTTAACTTCTATATAGTCCGTCAAAATGGACGAACGGCTCAGATTTTCATCGGTAAGCTTTTTATTCTTTAACCCACTTGTGGTGTAATAGTAATACCACTTATAAACTATCATAATGAGTACTTATCATATTCATAAGTAAGTATTTTATTAGACATCAGGGCACCTATAGTACAATTTGACACTAGGTGGTTTTGTTTGAATTATCCAGCAAAAAAAATGTATTTATTGATTGAACGAGCGAAGCGAGCAAAGATCTCAATGGCAACATGGATGATTTGGCTATGTATGTTTGAATGTTCGATGATAACTTTCAAACCGTTGATCCGATCTACATGAAATTTGGCAGCTCGATTGGAATTAAGAAATGAGCTGGCTTTTGCATGATCCACAAAATTCAATATTTCTTTATTTCTGAGTTTTAGCTTTAGCTTTAGTCGACTTAGTCAGGGGTCCTAGATATGATCCACTTCTTGATGGTTTTCACGCCTGCGTAAAGATCCAATTGTTTGAAAATGCCAGCGCCTGTTACGTTTCAGTCACGTGGCTTATCACAAGCTTATCATTTCCATATCAGAATGTGAATCTATGCCCCCAGTAGTAGGTTGACTGAGCGTTTTATCAAGCAAACCCAGGCTCCACAGCATAGTCAAAGCTATAGCTGTGTGCGTTCTGTAAATTTTTGCCTGCAAGAAATAAATCGCAAGAAACATGTTTGGGGCCCGGTCTTTGTTTCATTAGGGGTATATTTGGTGATTTAAATTGTTTTCTTCTGTATTGATTGGGGCTTTTGTTTTGTTCCATTTGGTTAGGAGAGTGATGGCCCTATTTAGCTCCTTTGGCGACGAGAACGGAGAAATAATTATTTTGCAAATGCAGGATTTCTATTTCATTGTATTGAACAATTTGTTGTTCACAGACTTGGAAAACAAAAGATGAGGTATTAGATATATAACTAGTATAAAAATGCATATATTTTATTCCGGTTGACAGGCTACATCAATACCAAGTTTCAATCAAATCTTTTAAGTCGTTATAGTGCGATTGAGCCTCAAACGAATATGTCCAAACAACATTTTGCAAAACCCAAAGTAAGTGTTCTTGCATGTTCTCCAAAGGCCACGACTGACGACTGACATGGTCTGACGACTGAATAAGGACCAGCAATCCCCGTATATATAAATAAATAATATCGAACATTTCACACAGCATCTTCTGGCTCCAAAGTAAGCAGAGCTTGTGTTATAGGTACCACATGATTGATATATAATAGAATAGAATAGAAAATACTTTATTGCACACCACAAATATATTAGACTATTATAAGAAACAATGTTTAGCTACACGGTACTACAATGATATACAATTTATACACTCTTTTTTATTATTCTTAAAAACACCCAGACCCGAGACAAATACTTGCAGATCATACAAACATTTGTCTCGTGCCGGGAATCGAACCCGCAACCTTCTGCGTCTCAGCTAAGCTTTTGTCAAATGTACCACATGGGTCGTCGTCATTGATCTGTAGAACGAGTTAGTTACGCCAAGATCGTTTCCAAAGGTACTTAAACCAACCTGTGTAGGCACTAAAAGTATTTTCAAAATCCTTTCAAAGAAACTTCACAAAAAAGAAATAAAAGGTGTCTTTGAATCGAAATTCAATACCAATTAAAACATCCCAAGATAGTATTTAAATTAAGAAATATTCTCCATTAAGCTGTCCCGCCGGTCTCATTTAAATTAAGCTTTTTGAAAAACTCTCATATCTTCTTTACCAGGGGCGCTGATGTACATCAAGCCACCCCGTAAAAGGGGTAAGTAAGGTATTTTTCTTAGGGAGGGGGTGGGTGCAAAAATGCGTAGCGACTCACACATTTATGCGTGGATATTTACTGACGCACACAGACGAAGCGGCTGTATGTAAAACACTTTAAGAAGCGCCGAAGAAATGCTAGACGCTTAAAGGGTACAGGGTGTTCTGAACCGAAATAATTAACGGGGTAAATTTATTTTAATTTGAGTTATCAGGGATTTTTATTAAAACTTGCCCAAAGTCTAAATAAAACTAAATACCTGCCATGGTTCATAAAAAAACGGCGTTTTACAGTAGTAGCATAATTGATGTGTAATTAACGGGGTAAATTTATTTTAATTTGAGTTATCAGGGATTTTTATTAAAACTTGCCCAAAGTCTAAATAAAACTAAATACCTGCCATGGTTCATAAAAAAACGGCGTTTTACAGTAGTCGCATAATTGATGTGTAACATCTAACATCTCGCCATGGTAATGAGCAAAATTAAAATCCTGAATTAACTTACATAACCACACACTTTATACACAACATTGTAGGTTAAGCGCACAACTGATGCAATCTCCTTCTCTATCTCGTCACACAAACGCACACATAATTGGCTGACAGTACCAACCTCTCGGAAAATGGGTTCAAATCAAATAGCGCGCTTCCCCAGTTTGTTACACACTTCCGTACCTTTTTACCAAATAATTCCCACAAATTGCAGGAAAGCTAGAGAAAATCATGATGATGTTACACCTCAAAAAAACGTTTTTAGTTTAAATGTTTCGCGTTAAAATACAAAAACCAAACCAAACAAAAAACCAGTAACTAAAGCTTATCTGTATATTAATGTAGGCTTTAAGAAGATGCTCTTTACTGAAAAATAAGTTTATGTAAAATCCAGGAAAACTTGACAACACCCTGTGCTAGGGGGTGAAAGCGAAAGGGTTGCGGAGGCGATCGCCACCCGGGGGTGTCCACCGCCTTCTTACAACCTTTTTACCGAGGGGGTACAGAGTAATAGACTACAGAGTCTTCAGATGCGTATTGAAAATTGCTCTTAAGATTTTATAATGGCGCATTTTCAATTCGATTACGTTATGTACGAGAAAGAAACGTGAATATTTTTGTTGAGTGATTTTATAATAAAATCAAGTATTTAACTTACTTAGGAATGTGAAACTGACAAATATATGAGTACTAATATTTGTTTGAAGTTTGTAATTTAATAATACTGTTTGTCATTCAATGACTTTTCAAAAAATAGAGGCAATCCCTTGGGTCTTGGCATCATCGGTCTTAAAGTTTTCAGTTCTATAGTCATTTACTTCCATAAAAAAAAAGTTAAAACCAGACCTAATAGAAAGCAATACTCAATAAAATATTTATTCTTAGAATATTATTGCTATGATTTGAAACCGTTATTTCAATAATCAAATTACAATATTTCGATCATTATTTTTACAAAAGATTTTTAATTCCTGAGCCTGCAAACCTTTTATCACTTCATTCAATACCATTTTACAGGCCATCAGCTCGATCATGGAGTTGGTCCCAAAAAACAGCCAATAAATTAATTTACTTTTTGCGCCACAGCCTCTGAACTGTGTCGCCAAGAATGTTGTATTAGCGAGGCGAAAGGGGGAATGGGAGGGGGTGTAATTGCAAAATAAAATTAGCCGGGGTACGTGCTCAATTTGCGCCTCCCGGCACTGATTTGTTTTCACTCCTGGTCCGCCTATGGGTGTCTCGGACTTCTCTCTACTCTGCGCATTTCTTAGCCTATATATTATTGATCGGCGACTCTCTGCCATATTGTTTCGTACCGCGCAAAAACTCTCATTATAACGTATCTGTAGACTAAGTTTTCCCGCCGCTTCTTTGAAATCTAGTTACAGACTTTATGTTCGTAAGTCATACAATATGTATTGTATAAAATGTTACCAACCACAGTAATTTAAACGTCAATGCCAAAGCCAAACTACAACCAATAACGGTATGTTATTCATATTTTGTAGCGCGCTAATTATTTTAACAGCGTTAGTTTTTGGCAGCGCTGTCAAACGAACGATTTTGTATTTTTGTATACCAAGGCCAAAACATTTCTGTTTGAATCGTAAATACTTTAGCAAATAACGCGAAAGCGATCTAGCCTTTGTTATCTCTACGCCATAAGCTTGAAAAAAATTTAGTCAAAGCACACACTCGAAAGTTATGAGTCTTTGTAGAGACAGGCACTAGTTTCAACTTTCGAGAAGCAGTAGACATAGAGCTAATTAGTCGACAGAGAGACTGGAAAACCCTTCAGGCTGTAAAACTCCGACTGCGATACCCCAGGAATGTTTAAAAAGGCGTCTAAACTTTCGGGCGGCCGCGGAGTCAATGGCTTTTTTATTTTCGCGTTTTCTTTCTCTTCCGGTTGAACTTTCCCAAAGTTTTTATTTTGAGGAAGTTTCAGAGTGTCAGTTTGGCGTTCGCTCGCAATTTTCCGCGGTTCGCGCCAATAATTGCGGACGCAGGTGGGAATATTATTTGCTTTTTTTTCTACCACCGTCTGTTTAATTTTAGCTTTTATTGCGGAGAAATCGTCGGTTCTAGAGTCTGCGGCTGTTAATCGGAAGTCCGTAGCTGAAAGAGTTCAAACCCAGGATTGAAAACAATGAAAAACAACATGGTGTATTGCGGATCAGTACGGAGATACATCAATGTAGTGCAATATTTTTATTGTCCTTATATTTAAAAGGTTTGGAGTTCTTGAGTCAATCAAATATGTAAGTAAAAATCTATTGATAGTTTATTCTTACGCTTGTCTTTTCTTGGGTTATTAATTGTTTATCTTTCTGCTAACCATAACACCGCTGGGGTCTTACATGTACCTTTGTACCCACGTCCGTTGAAAGAAGTATAAGTCAGTCAAGCAACTTACTGACACACAATCCAAATAGGTAAGTACTCAATAGTGCAACTTTTTTGTATTAAATAAAACTATACTTTTCTCGTCAAGCATCAAGTCTTTAGCAAGCTTTATATTTCAAAGGCTTTCCTGAATCTCCATACACGATAACCAATAGGTATGAGTAGGTAAATGTTACCATGAGTAGGTTTCCCTCCCATATACTGTCACATGTCGGCACGCCCACATCAGCACACGCCCACGTATACATGCATGGCCCAGTTACGTGACGTACGTGCTCACATGAGGCGTGTGTACTGCGCATGACGTAGCTCGTAGGCGTGGCTTCCCCACCGTGAATGTTACGTCACGTTAACGTGATGCTTCTTCACGTTATTGCTGTGTGCGGTGTTGACATAGAGTAGATAGGTACAGAACTCCGGATGTTATTTGACGAGGATCCTGTTCTACGTAAGGTGTGATGAACTTTAACGTTATAGACAAATTGCATAGTTGCTTCTACCCGTGGCTTTGCACGTGGTACCTACATAAAAAGTAGACTATGTCTTTCCCCAAGAATCAATCTATCTTTTCACCAAATTTCATCAAGATCCGTACTGCAGTTTAGTCGTTGGGGAAGCAAACAAGACACCTTATAATTCATGAGTCAGTATGCATTATTGATGCATGGCCTATGTGAATCTAAATTTGAATATTGAATTGATTTGAATTTGAATGAAGGATCATTCATAGCCCGTATTAAAAACAAAACTCAAACTTAGATTATTAACTTAGCAGATGTTCAGATAGTTCTTAAAGAAGTCTTATCACAAAACCTAAGCTTGGTGAATCTTAGTTGAGTTAGGGTCTTGTTCTGGAGTTTTTGATAATCACAGCGCTGGAAATTCTTGTGTTTCAATAAGTTTAGAAACGAAATGTGAGCTTATGCTTCTGATTGCAACATTTTGATTTAAGAAAGCTTAAACTGTCCGTACGTCTTAAAACACTGGTGGTCTAGTGGACTTGTGATGCTAAGGTCGTGGGTTCGAATCGTTTTATCCACCAATGGATTAATCTGCTCAGAAAATGTATGCGCTCTACATTAGTACTCTCACACGGTGATGGAGTACATCGTGAAGTAACAGGCATGTCATAAACCTGAAGAGTTGAAAGACATGTGCAAATTGAGCGAAAATAGTCTCCAAGGCGCACTTTAATTCTTTCACCACTAGGTTGAAATAATAATAAGTGACACGGTAAAAAGAAGTCAAAGTCAAAGTCAAAGTCAAAGTCAAAGTCAAAGTCAAAGTCAAAGTCAAAGTCAAAGTCAAAGTAAAAAAAATCCTGTTGAAGAAGTGTTCTCTGACATCAAAAATTATCACATATTATTAGTGTTACTTGTATTATTATTTTTTGTTTTGTTTTGTTGATTTATATTATGTTGTTTTAATAGTAATTCTTAATTAATTATTTTGTGTTTATTAATTGTAATTAATTCAAAATACATTCAAATACGATTTGTAAAATAATTGTTACTGAATAAAAGAAATGAAATTTAAAACTTCTTCTGGCTTGTCTTTGGTGGAGACGTGGCCTACACTACGGCAACGCGACACTCGCCTATTTATTACAGAGACGCTCGACGATAAATGAGTTATAATTTATTTTTACTCGAAAAAGGAAGGGTAAGGGGGCCGCTTTGTAATTAATGGCGAAATTGGCTATTCCGAGTATTCGCGAGACGGTAATGAGGTGAGATTGAGATTAAAACTCGGCAAAATGAGCTCCGTAAAGGATTAGGTCGCAAAAATTTTGAGTTTCCTAGCCGCGACCGGGAGGCGTGGAAGTTTGATGGACACTTTAGACTTGTGGTAATCGTTTGATTCACTTTAATTTAGTTCAGAGTACTGGATTAAATATAACGATTTTGGATTTTTCGTTAGTTGAATATTTTTTGAATTAAATGATAGTATATCTGATGGTCTACGATAACGTCCTGACGTTTGATCAATAGGAGTAGTGATGAATTATTAAATTTAGAATATGTCAGTCAACTGTCAGCTTAGTTAGTGGTAACTCTGTCTTCTGTGTTGTAGTTTGGGGGTCGGATTCCCTTCTAGGGCAAACATTTGTGTGATGAACACAGGTGTTTATTCTGTCTCGGTGTTATAAATTATCATAAGTATGTATTAACACATAAGTATTCTATCAGTCATCTGGTCACCATAATACAAGCTATGCTTAGTTTGAGGCTAGATGGTGTTGTGTGCGTTGTCTGTTAATATTTATTATTTATTTTTACATACATTTCGCTCAAGCGCTCTTCTCTTAACAGAGTCTATCAAAATCGCTGAATAATCAATAATCGATAATTACTAGCTCTTGCCCGCGGCTGCTCTTGTAGTGCATATATTAAAAGTAGCCTATACCATTTCCTAAGATAAAATCTATTACCAAAATTCATCAAGATTCGTTCAGTCGATTATTCGTGATAACGTAACAAATATAATTATTATATTAAAACGTGAAGCAAGAACTTTGTACCCCCCTATTTTTACGAAAATTGCGCGGACAGAGAAGTATGAAATTTCGCACACTTATAGTTTGTTTAGAGAAGGAGTGCAGAATGCTAATATTTTTTTTAAATTATGCATAAAAATACATTCATTATTAATTAATTATAGTAGAATTATTAAAGAATCATGATAGACCATTGGGCGACAACTAGGACCACTAGTTATAACAAAATTATGTATATGGAAGTATGTATTCGAAAGCATAACTGCCAAAATCTTTAATAGAGAATCACTTATCGTTACACAGTGACATGATAAATAACCTTTAAAAATGAACCATATAATCTCCGCACTAAAGTTCAAAAACATTCCTACATCACGTCTAACAAATTACCCCTGCGTGTTTAACTTAGGTAATTTCAACTCAATCCTCAAGTGATAAAGTGCAATTTCGGTATTCGGATATATAGGCCGACTGGTGACAAATGATTTCACAGCGGGATGAGGTGACCATCAATAAACCACCGTGAGTGTTGTCAGGAATTCTGGGAGTGTGGTTGACGAATGAGTTGTCGGGGAACCATCGCGTGTTCATTCGAAGTTACTTTGATTGATTTAATCCTTAGATTAACTAAACAAATAGTAATTGAAATAAAATAATGGATTTGGACAAGTGGGAGTCAGACTCATGCAAGTTTAAAGGCACGAAATAAAAAAAACAACTTTGACACAGAAGGCTTTTCAATTAAGGCGACTCCCATTTGACTCCCATTTGGTCAAACCATTTTCAGTCATTTGGTCACCATAAAAAAAAATATGTTTAGTTTTGGGCTAGATGGTATGCAATGTCCACCAATTTAATTATTATTATAATTAAATAGTGATTTTTGATACGATTTTATTAAATTAATCATATTTAATCGTTTACATGCGAGACGGATTTAAGTATCGATCCCTTCTAAGATTTCCTAAGACTTAGAGGAATCAAGAAACTCTTTATTTCACGATTTACGTTACAATAAAATCAATTACACTTTCAAAACTTTCGTGAGTTGTACTATACGCACACAAATCAGTGCGAATCGTGAATTTGAGTGGCAACTCACGAACCGCAGATCAAACTCACCCTGATGAAGATTCTCTAGATGAATCGAAACAGTGTCGGTACCTCCATCGACTTTGGGGAACACGGTGCGCTTCTATAATAAGCTTCCTGAAAATGCAATTAAACTACGTATGAAGAAATTTAAAGCATATGTACATAAAATGTAGTCTTTTGAAGAAAGCTTATTATAATATAAATGACTATATAATTGATAAGATTGCATGGCCTCATGTCACTCTGCCCTCAAACAGTTCACTAACACACTTGAAATGTATAAACTCTCTTTTATTAGTATTTTGTAGTTAAGGTAGTTATAAGATGGATCATGCAAAAAAAGTGCTAGGACCAGGACGAGTTTCTTGCCAGTTCTTCTCGGGCTTGGGTTAGGATGAATTGGCAGCAAAATTCACCTAGTATGTAAGATGTTTCAAAGTGATCCTTGTTGAATAAAGTATCTCTTGACTTTGACTAAATAATACGTGAGTAAAACTAAAAAGTAATACGTGTTTATCAAAATGTACAAAAAAATCTGTTTCTGGAATAAATTATTAATAATAATCCTTATTTAAGAAACTTGAAAGATACTACTCGACAAATTGCCCATATGGGTCAATGTGACCAGAGGCTATTAGTCAATCTCGTCATGGCGTATTAACCGTGTCTAAACGGATCGTGTGCGATAGCCCAAACATGACGATATCAGATCGAATTGATAAGCTCAAGAATTTTGTATTTATTACCTACATGCACTCGTGTGGGTTTTAGGAAGAGCTGGTTAAGTTTAATTTAAATATTTTAATCCCGCCGCTGAATAAGTGAGAACATAGAAATATGAATACGAACAAGTTTCGAATTTCAGGAGACCTGCTTTTGATTATCGGGTTTAAACCGGTAGGCTTTAAGCTAAATCTAACCTATTACATTAAAACCAATATTTCGAAGCCGGCTCCCTATAAATTTTCTCTATTAAAATAATGCTCACAAAGGTAAGCTAATCATAGCCGCTTGCGCAGATCCGCAGATAGCGATAGATAGCTATCGCTAGTGATGAATGGTACCCGCCCGCTACTATGTCTTTGTTGTGGAACAGAAATTTATAGAGTTGCCTTATACTAAAATAATCCGAAATACTAAATAAAAAAAACGTGTGCGTCTCGGGACGCCCGACAGAAGTGATAGCTTAAACTAATCTAACTAGCGCTGTGGGTTAGAGTAAGAGAGAAGGAGCCTGCTTACCGTTGCCGTATGCGTGAGAGAAAGGGAAGCCAGATAGACTGGCGCCGTAACGCGTTACAAACCGAAGCGGACTACTTAAATTAATCAATTAATTGAATGTTGTCGTTCCTCGTTTATTGTTTTATAAAAAAACATGTTTTTTTGTAAAATAATTCTACAGATTATTTTTGCTCGAATCATAAAGAAAAACAAAAAGTTAATTTCAATTATTTTTTACACAGGGTCAATAACTCTAGCTTTATTTAAATAAATTACCAAAATTACAAATTAAACCCGAAATAATTTGGGAAAAATAAATAATACGAGCTCAATGAGCAAAATGAGTCCATGATGCTTTTATAACAAAACAAAACCACTTGACATTGGCAAAATTATCTTTCAAACAGATGCAACATACGAAGAAGAAGAATGTCCACTGAAAAGTAGCAAGTCGAGCAAAAGCTGAGCCCCTCATTATTAAAAATATATATATCTTCTTATTAAAAAAAAACTTATGACATACGATACTTTTAGTTCTTGCACTACTCCAGTGATTTGTCCGAGTATCACGGATGAAGCGACACGCCGGTAACACAGCAACCTGCACGGTAACCTATTAATGTCGCGCTGTTGTAGAAACTCTTTTGTCCAGTAGATACTGCTGGCTGGTCTAGTTTCCGGCAGCAATATCTGATACATCTGCCAAAAGTATTATACGTATGCTGTAAGATGGCGCTGTCGGTAATTACCTATAAATCAATAGGGTTTAAGGTTTTTGTAAGGCAACATACATATTTTTGACTTGGACACTTAGCTTTGTTGGTGGTAGCTCTTTCTTCTGCGCTGTAGGTTGTGGGTTCGATTCACTACAAACATTTATGTGATGAGTATAGATGTTAGTTCTGTATCTAGGTGTTATAATGTATCTTAGATGTGTTCACTAGTTAATAATTCTGTCATTCTGGACCCCATAGAGCTTTGGAGCGTTGGTTAATTTAGGTTTAGATAATGCTTTGTGATATGTCTACAAATTGTTATTATTTATTCATTGATCTAGTTGGTTTAATGCCTGCTTACTCTGGACAGAGAGGGAAGCAATATTTTGAATCATTTTCATTGGTGACAATTTTTTAAATCATTATACTTTTCGAACTAATCATACACGAGTCTTTAATGGCTACTAAAATCGCTTCTAAGTATACATTTTCTTTCTCAAATCTATACTAAGGAGCGACTTTAGTAACTATTAAGGACACAGTGCATCTATAAGAGCCATATCCTATTCAACTCAAACTCAGATCGAAAACCACCTAAAATATTTATAATATTTAGGGCTATATCATTCGAGATAACCATCGTAAATGCTTGGCTATTGATCTAAGTTCGAGTTTACTTCTTAAATACGTGTCATTATACTCATGCAATCACCTATCTCATAGATCAACATAAACCGGTGAAATAGACCCCACTAAATAGCTAAGTTTATATTCGTACGCCCCGTGCGTTATGAACTAGGTATGGCCTAATGTTCCCATAACTCATATTTATAATGCAACCGACTATCCAGTATAATAAGACTCATATATAGACTAGGCATAGTCGGCCAAATATATGGTACAGTTAGCTTTAGAAATTTGTTAATAATTAAACAAGATAAATATTGGTGGACAATGTACCATCATCATCTAGCCCCAAACAAAGCATAGCTAGTAATACGGTAACCAGGTGACCGGTATAATACTTATTTATTTTAATATACATACTTGTTTCATGCAGCATCATCTAGCCACAAATTTAGCAAAACGTGTGCTTTGGGAACCAAATTACTGATAGAATACTATATATATTTATACTACTATATTTATGCTGCCCGCGCCATCCCGCGCGTGGTACTTACATTAAAAGTTATCTAAGTCCTTCTCCTAGGTCCCATCTATCTCTATACCAAACCTATACCTCATCATCTCTATACCTCAACCTACAGCACAGATACAAAGTTAATATACACTGAGTTCTGAGTCTAATTTATTGAAAGACTTGAAAATTAGTAAGTAAAATTAGTAATAGTAATATCTTTTTCCAATTTATATTTATCCCATAAAAAATATGTATCAATACACTTTTACACTTATCACAGAAAAATGAGGCATTTTTTTTAAAGACTTAATTACCTATTGATTACCAATTACCAGTATTGTTGTGTTTATTGTTGTTTATTGTTGTGTTGATTGACTCTTATCACAAATTTGAATATATTTTTTGTCGATTTATAAAATTATTTTCAAGTCTCACAGATTTTAGTGATAATAATAAATCTTAAAAAAATTGCAAGTAACATGTTTGAGCGACTGTACTAAACCATACCAGCTGTTCTCCATATCGGGAGAGTGGCGTAAGAGACCTTTTAACCGACTCCGGTCAAGTTATAGGATCATACCCGGAGGCAAACATTGTTTGTATGATGTGCTATCTATAGTTGGTTATTTCTCACGCTAGCCCCTTTTCATACGGTTCGATAGCCGGATGGTCGGTGCCGACTATCCGGCACATAATTGAGTATCCGGTGGCTAGGTGAATGAAGAGCAGCAACTTAAGACCAACTGTCTGAAAAATGAATTATCCACCATTCACGATCCCTAACACGCGCTGCATGTGACGTAGCTGTATGGCTTTTTCGAGGATATGTGACAATTGCATGAATGGAACCTCTGAGCCACTTAATCCTTTTACCACACTGGTTTCAAATAACAAGTGATGAGGAGAAGAAGGGTATTTGATGCTGTTAAACCGTATGATACGGCACTATAGTTTTATAAACAACAATATTGAGAAGAAAGTTGAAGGAAAGAGAGGAAGAGTGGTTTCTAATAGTTTGTGAGTTGTTCACGGTATTTTGTGAACTCGAGCGGACCGCAGATCAAACTCACCCTGATGAAGATTCTCTAGATGAATCGAAGCAGTGTCGGTGTTTCAATCGATAAAATAATAAATGAGTATTATTGTTTATCAAAATGAAAAGAAAGTTCTTCAATTAGCTGCATGAGCCAAATTAGGGAGACGATAGCATATATTGATAGTATCGGATAAGAAAAAGGCTGGGTTGGAGAGGAACAACAGCGATCTCAGTTTTTTAATAAGTAAAAGTAGAAATCGTAAACCAATCTATAACCTTGTATAAACGAATTTTGTAAAAAAAAATTACTTGGTGTTTAAAATTCCTTCCTTCTATTGTGTCACTGGTTCTTTCGAACCAGGGTGGTGAATGAGATAATACGCCTCAGAGGCTCGATTCGAGCTCCTCTTTAGATAAATGAATTTTATATAGTTATATTTACTTTTTATATTGGACATTGGTGTGGTGCATGTTTTATTAATAACTATAAATAAGGCCCGCTATAAACAAAGTGTACAACATGTAATTCGCCGCATTACACGCGGACGAGAGTGAGAATTGTTGCCTTCAGGATATACGTTACGCAAACGCCTTCCTGGCCAAGACAGGCTCTGTGAAAAAAAATTGATGTGGCGTTTTATATAAAATCTTTTAAAGGCAAGGATTTTACCATTTGTAAACTAATGAAAACCTTATTTCAACATCTTTATTTTATAATAATGTCCTCTACATTATTTAATACTTACTTGATAACTACTAATCTATACTAATATTATAAAGCTGAAAAGTTTGTTTGTTTATTTGTTTGAACGCGCTAATCTCAGGTTTGACTGGCAAGGGATGACGGATAAAATTGGACACTTGTTGCGAAGGAAATATGGCATCAAGACAATATTCCGACCACTTACTCAACTTAGACAACTGATACGCTCTCCTAAAACAAAGACCCTTTGAGTGTATCTGGCGTTTACAAGATCCCTTGTGATTGCGTTAGCTCCTACGTAGGTGAAACTAAGAGGGACATTTCTACCAGGCTGACTGAACTTATTCGTGCCGTGAAGAATGCTGACATTGAAAAGTCAGCAATTGCAGAGCACTCGCTAACCTCTGGCTCTACACATTACATTCGGTTTGATAAGGCTCAGGTACTATCAAGATAAATATTCTTTGTACCTCGAAAGATCCGTGAAGCAATCGAAATCGGCCGAGTTCCAAACTTCAACCGAGCCAAAGGTTGGTTTCTTTCTCCAGCCTGGAAACCTTGTCTGCACGGAACGTATTAGTGCCGGTTAGTGATAGTGTCAGTGCTGTATGTTTGACGGTTTCCAATGTGGTGGGCACGAGTGGCGAAGTCGAAGAGCCAGTACTAGCACCAAATTTGTTACCGCCTGCCGTGACAACGTTTCCCCTTCTACCCGCACGCACGACTCGCGCCGTGAGATACCTCACACGCAGTGTGAACCGTGAACTCGAGCGGCAACGAGCGGACCACGGATCAAACTCACCCTGATGAAGATTCTCTAGATGAATCGAAACAATGTCGGTGCCTCTATCGACAAAATAATACGTGGGTAAAGCCCGTGTTTATCAAAGTGGAATTGTTTTTCTTTAAAAGTTCTAAAAAAAAGTCCGCGACAGCATACGTTTATCTTTTAATATTAGGTTACTATAACCTTTTTATGGTAATTAAATTTGTTCGAAATTAATGCGTTATTTGCGAAGGAGTTTTATCAACATTATATTAATCCTTATCCAAATAAATATGTTATTGATCACTTAATATTATTAAGAATTTACACAATTGTCTTTGACATCACATGATTTTAATCAAAATCTTAGGAGATATCATAATTTTAAAATAACTCCGCAACAAAAAAGGTATTTTCGGATTCACGCGCGCAGTAGCTCTACCTGTCTATCTATTTGCAACGACTTCACGGCTAAACTACTGAATCGACTTTGACGAAATATAGTATAGAGTAAGCTTAAACCTCAAGGAAGGACATAGTAATAATATTTATCTAACCGCGATAAGTGATATTCACGCGGACGAAGTCGCGAGCAACAGCTAGTATGTAATAAAATAACTCCTAATATGTATTACCGAGCTTATTTTCATTAAGATAAAATACGCGAACAAAAACATTCATAAAGGCGTACACACAGATAAACAGACAGACACACAGACGGACATGTCGAAACTATAAGGGCTCTATGTTAGACTTCAGAACCCTAAAAAAGGCTGATACTTAACTAATAGTGTTTCTTTGTGATTCGAGCAAAAATAATGCGTACAATTATTTAATAAAAAATACATATATTTTATCAAATAACAAATGACGAAAGACAAGATATGACTTTGTGATACGAGTATCATACTATAAAAAATATAAACTCTTGACGTTGGCAAAATTGTTATACTAATTGACACATACTATTAACAAAGATTGAGAAAAGAATGTATGAGATGAACAGAAAAAATATATAATAAACTATATTTTTTTTCTGTTTCGTGTCTAAGGTATCAAAAATTTAGACGATTGACTCTATAACAACTCTGGTCCAAAACAAATATTTAAATTTATTAATTTGAAGTGTTGTCCCGTGGGCTGTGAAATTCTTGTACTCCTCAGCAGTTAAGCTGTCATGTTAAACAACTAAGGTTATTACAAAACCACACTCAAAACATTCCAGAAGTCCCATTAGTCCGGTCAATTTAGACATAAAAATAGTGGTCAAATAACCAAAATTCCCGGAAAGCCAAATATTGGTGGAGAGCTGGGGTTTACCATTACAAATAAAGTTTTAAAAGTCCCCAACGATCCTATGTGTGCTTCATAAGTTATTCGGGGTCAAAGGTCAAAATTTGAGGTTTTTTGGATTTTTTTCAAAAACGGTAGGTCTATCAAAAAAAAAACCTCAAACCAAAGTTGTAGATCTTAAAATTCTCTACAAAAATAGTCCATATAATTTTTTTCCTTAGAGTTACCATTCGTGAGATATCGCGATTCTAAGAGTCACACTATACATGATATGCACATATAAGCCACGTATATACATATCAGGCACTTAAGATTTATTATTAATATTATTATTAATAATTAGAACGGCACAACCAATTACTCTAATTAAGCACATAGATAACAAATCGAAATAAATGTCACAGTAAGAAATAGTAAAAATCAGAAGTAAATAATTAGTAAAATGTTGTATACATGTCGATATTAATAATATAATGTCAGATTCCAAAGATATGTATATATACCTATCTGTGTCTCTTTTATATATACTATACTATCCTGAAAACATTTATTGAAAAGACAGTCAGTCCCTAACTGAATCCCCTCTAACCACGTGGACATGAAAAACATCTGGCTATTCTCTGTCTCTTTCTATTGTCCGTATTCGAAAAAAAAGATTTGACTGACGGCGCTAAAGTATTTACAGAAATTGATTCCAGGCCTCAAACAATAATTACAGAAGGAATTCGCTTTCTTCTTGCGGTTTATGGAGCTCCAAAAAAAATTACTTGCATTGATAAATACCGATACTTAACTTTTGTAAAAAATACGCGAAACAAGAAACAAGTACAACTATCATGTCTTCCTCCAACATCGGCATCTGCTATTCAATATTTGTATCGAGTATACCATCAAGTTCAAACATGGCTAGGCAATCAACTGAACCCAGAAGACTGGGGTTGGAAATTGATAGATAATACTCTGGAACCGATTAAAACTTTACTCCCACCACCTGCTCCAGAAAAACTCCTCAACACTATTTTTTGCAATTGCAAAAAAGGTTGTAGTGCCAAATGTGGCTGTAAAAAATTCGGGTTGCTGTGTTCTCCAGCGTGTAACAATTGCCAAGGTCAGTCTTGCTCAAATGTCCAGTTGAGTACAATTGAGGAAGATTCCTGTGATTCTAATGAAGAGACTAATGACTCAGCCACATTTGAACAATTTATGAACATCCAGCAAGAGGAAGAGGAAGAAGAAGACAATATCAATAATAAAGTAATATCTAGAACTTGACGGGTATTTTTCCCTTAAATAATCCTAAAATTGTCATGACAGTTAGTGGAGTAGGCCTACAGGGGAAACCACGGTAAAAAAAACGCGTCGAGTACACTACCTCACAGGTGGATGGGATTCAGCAAAATAGTGACCTTCATAAAATCAACACTAGGAATAAACATAAATTATACATCTCTAGGTTTCGACTAGAAAAAGTTAATAAGTCATTTATGGGGAACACGGTGCGCTTCTATAATAAGCTTCCTGAAAATGCTAATAAACTACCTATTAAGAAATTTAAAGCATACATTAAAGGTAGTCTGTTGAAGAAAGCTTATTATAATATAAATGACTATATTATTGATAAGAATGCATGGCCTCATGTCGCTCTGCCGTCAGACAGATAACCGAAACACTTGAAATGTATAAACTCTCTTGTATTAGTATTTCGTAGTTAAGGTAGTTATAAGATGGATCATATAAAAAAGCGCTAGGACCAAGACGAGTTTCTTGCCAATTCTTCTCGAGCTTGGGTTAGGATGAATTGGCACCTAAATTCACCTAGTATGTAAGACGTTTCAAAGTGATCCTTGTGATTGTATTGAATAAATCATCTTTTGACTTTGTGACGTGGAAATGTGTGCATTATCATGTATAATGTGACTCTTAAAATCGCGATATCTCACGAATGGTAACTCTTAGGAAAAAAATCATATGGACCATTTTTGTAGAGAATTTTAAAGTCTACAACTTTGGTTTGAGGTTTTTTTTGATAAAACTTACCGTTTTCGAAAAAAATCCAAAAAACCTCAAATTTTGACCTTTGACCCCGAATAACTTTTGAAGCACACATAGGATCGATGGGGACTTTTAAAACTTTATTTGTAATGGTAAACCCCAGCTCTCCACCAATATTTGGCTTTCCGGGAATTTTTGTTATTTTAAATGTCTATATTGACCGGACTACATAACCAATTAAGTACAGATACATGTATACAATAATATAAAAAAAACATGTGATCCAGATCATGATCTGGATCACTGCCAGAGGTCAGCGTTCCCAAGGCACGGGCGGCATTGCCACGTCGAATGGCAATGGTGGAAGCCAGATAGAAAACGGCTCTTGGATAACGCAAAGTTTTAACCAGACTAGACGCCGTGAACTAATTTTGAAAACGTGGTGGGTTCCTGTTCCCCCTAATTAAGTTGATGAAACTGCTGAAACAAAAAATACCTTTGTAATTCCATTACGAGAACTAGAATACCCATGGAATTTCAAGATTCGCCAAGAGATGACCTAAAGCTTAATTTTTATAATTTACCACCTCCAAAAGATTTGTGGCTTATTGAAAACTGATAGGGAATTTACTCTCTTGGCCAAGCCTATCGGCTGCGCGATATTGTGTTACAGGTGCTCTAGCTTCCTTACTGCCGCCATCAACCGAGATAAGTAGTTTTGTATCGAACGTAAACAAAACTAATTTGAAATATTGAATCTGAGAATAAGCAATTTATTGTTTACGTTCTATTAACACTGTTTATGTTATTAAAATAAAAAGGCGAATTCCATTAATGACCTTAAATTAAATAATTAATGCCGGACATTTCACACAGCATCATCTAGCCTCAATGTAAGAAGAGCTTGTGTTATTGCATTAAAAAAAACAATACATAGTTAATCAGTCATAAGGTACCCTCACATGACTAATAAACTACTTATATGGTTTTTTTTTGTAAGTACATGCATATTAAACATACATTTGTCTCGCGGAGGAAGTTGAACGCGCAACCTTTTGTGTTTCAGCCAGATCTTAACTCACAGAGGTCGCAAATAAAAATGAGTGTACACTTCACACAGCGCCATCTAGTTCCAAACTAAGCCCAGCTTGTTATTTGGAAACTAGTAGATAACTGATAGAATACTTCTTTATATACCTGCTTGTAATACTTGGCTCCTATCTAGCCCAGCGTAATAGTATTGCCATTCCCTGAGGCAATGCCGCCAGTATCTTAGGGTCTATGCCGTCTCGCAGTGATCTGGATCAGTTGAGCTATCTAAGAACCGTTAAACGGTCTTTAATATGTGTTTTATAATATTCTGTAATTTTCTTCTTTCGTGTCGTTGTTACATCGTATTTGACCAGTAGGTAGCCACATCTACGGCATTATTCAATTAGGACATTAGATCACCCATAGTGCATGGATTGAGGCAAGATGGACACACATGTAATTGTGACATGGACTGCACCTGAACACCACAATGACACTGCAAGTCGATTTGGCCTTCTCGATGGAACCTTCTCTTCAGGGGTTGTGTAATTCTGTAATAGTTATATGAGATCCCAGCTTTGACTAATGCATATTTAATCAAACATCAAATCTATATTCATCAAACAAATATTTGTCCAGAGTGGTAGTCGAACCAACAATCTACAGTGCAGAAGGCAATGCTATAACCAACTGTCTGTGACGGTAATTATAAAAAGACAATCTTTAAAGATGACATGTTTTAATATATAGCTAACTGGCCTGTTAGCTCTGTTGCTAGTAGCCCTGCCTTTTACTCTGTAGGTTCAGGGTTTTATTCCCTCCCAGGACAAACATTTGTGTGAAACATTTGGCGTTTGTTCTGTGTCTGGGTGTTATAAGTATGTACTTAAAAATATATCAGTATTATATCAGTCATCTAGTCACCATGATACAAGCTACGAGCTTTGGGGTTAGATTGTGTGTGCATTTACCACAAATAATATGTTACCACAATATGTATTTAATTCTTTATAAACAGACCTTTTATATTTATAACTTTACCATTTTGTTTCCAAATGCCCATTTTATAATCGTTTAATGTTATCAATACACGGCAATCTAACACGACGTTAAATGGATCTAAGTACGGAAGATTTATTCAGTTCCATCGCGTATGGATGATCTATCACCCATGACGGATCACCGCGGCTGAACACACGGAAGTTTAGGAAAAAAGATGGGCAAGGGTGGAGGAGAATCGTAAACCGTGTTCCATAGTAACCAGTTGGGCAACCAGACAAATAGAACCCCATTCTTCATATCAATGAAAGTGTCTGTAGTTCGTTTTTTTCGTTTTCAAGGCTTAACGGCTGAACGGAACTTGTTGAAATTTGGTTAGGATATAGATTGTATCTTGAGGAAGGAGATTTTATGTAGGTATCACTGATATTTTATTTATGTAAGTGCCGCGGAGAGTAGTTAGATCAAATCAATGATTCATTTTCATCATCAATTAACATTATGTCAGCAATTGCATTAGATAATGTTTTTGCTAGCTAAAAAATCTGGAATTTATTATGTTCAGCTAAATCGTTAATTACATTATCGTGTCACTGGTTTCGGTCAATCTGTATTATAAATAAATATGTATAAATAATAATAAATAAATACTGCTGGGCATTTCACACAACATCATCTAGCACCAACGTAAATAGAATTATGGCAATCAAAATGACCGAAACACTCCTTTTATACTTTTTTTGTATATACATACATATAAATTAGAAAAACACCGAGACCCGAAACAAATATTTGCAAATTACACAAGCATTTTGTCCTTCGAAACGTATCTGCAATTTTCTGCGTCTCAGGCGGGCCTTTGCCTACTGCACCACAGTATTGTAAGGTCGACTATACAATATAAATGAATAAATATTATAAGAATAAGATGATTTTATATTAATACCACATTACAACAAAATAACTTAAACGTAAAAAAATCAAAGGAAAAAAAATGGTAGCAATTACGGCCATTAAATATTAGTGAACATTTCACACCATCTAAGCAAAGCTTGTATAGTGTGGCTGTTAATAAGCTGTTGTAACCAATTGAACAAGGAGGATATTTCATTTCGAATTTCTCCACGGGACCCCAAATCCTCGCGACAGGCCACCGAACTCGCATCAATCCGGTCAATTTATTATAAGCGTAGGAGGCAACTAAAAATTAACCACGACTACCGACCGGGTTTTAAAATTTCCACGCAAGAGTAATAGTCGAGATTAGGAGCATTGTTGCCGGGAGGCTGTGGAGTAAACGCTTATTAGAATTTATACGCGCTCTGAGAGTACTCAGCCTGGACCATCGAGCACTAATAGTAATGGATCTCCCTGACGGTCTGCCAAGTCTTTGGCATAGAGAGAGCACGAAAAGCAATAAAAACTGAGGCTTTTAGGTTTTTGCTGGGACGGACTTAACGATTGCTATGTTTGTGGTTTCTATGATAACTTCGGTGCAGTGGGTGAAGACCCGTCTGAGACGCAAAAGTTTGTGGCTTCAACTTCCGTCTCGGGACGAACGTTTATATGTTCTAAAATTAGGAATTGTCTAAAATATATTTAGTTAGTCATAACATTTGTAAAACCTATTCGGTTGATACTATCTAACTAAATTAGGAACGCTTAATTAAGTTAGATAAAATAAAATTAGGATAAGTTGGTAGCAGCAGAATAAAAAGGTTAATTTGACAGTTCAAAACTTAATTTTAGCTAAAATTAGTTAGGTTGGTGCCAACAGAATTGAGGCCAATATATTACAAGCTAAGCTTACTGTCGGGATAGATGCTGTGTTAACTGTCTATATCTATTTATTTATAATTGTGGCTTTCTCACATTTTTATGTTGCATTGAGGTTGCACTTGTTACGATTTACGTGACTTTTCGGTAAAGAAAACAATTAAGTTTTCTATTCTATTAGTCAAGCGTCTTGTTTCGTTATAACCACTCCATTTCACCCCAACTTAGCTCCATGTCAAGTAACTATGATGCAACGCTATTCCGTTTTTTAGATCACCCGAGGACTATCATCGGTTTTATTAGAGGAAGGAAATATGGGAGCGGCGGTGACGTGTACTGTACGCTTGTTAGCGCTCGCTCCAGGCTTTGCACGTAAAGTAGAATAATTCTGCGTAATTCGAGCTGTCGACGAGATATCAGCCTCTGGTGACGATGCGGCTATGCTTACGCTTCTATAATGGTCAGTAAGTAATAGTCAAGGCTGTTCAGTAGCGCTTATAATAGGTGGGTTCAGGGCGTACCCGTTTCTTGCGAAATTGTGTGGAATTCTAGAGTGGGGACATGTTTGAACGCACCTTTAGGTTTAAACACAGCAATTGGTCCGGTATTTGACAGGTTGATGTATGCAACAATTCGAGTACATAGCGAGTGGATTCAATGTTCTGTTTTAGCCTGTTTATTTGCGGTAATATCTCTTGTAATTATGTCCGGGAAATGTGTTTGCTTTGTGCTGTTTGATAGTTTTATTATCACTTAATTTTAAAGCTGTATTTACTTGTATTATTGACCACTCATTCTGAAATTATTGTTAGCTTCCATATGATTGGGTAATGTTTAAACAATCTTAATGCGGATTAATAAAACCAATCACAGGGAACTTGTCACTGTGAAATTGTGCCTGGCCGGGATTTAGCCTTAAATTACAATAAATTTGTTTGTATATGTCTATATTGACCACCACTGTGGTGCAGGGTTAAGGCCTGTCTGAGAAGCAGAAGTTACGGGTTTGTTACCGCCACGAGACAAATGTTCGATCGATTCGAAATTGAAATCGATCGATCGAAATGTTCGATTGTATGATCTGGAAGTCTTGGGTCTCAGTGTTTTTATCTATGCATGCATTTACAAAAGTATATAATTAGTTTATCTGTCATTTGGTTACCATAACCCTAGCTCTACTTTGGGTCTAGATGACGCCGTGTGAAATGTATTATTTATTTATTTGATAAATACATCGATAAAGAACATTTATACAATCTAGCATTTCCTAAATATGAGTAATGGACAATTTAGTTGGTCTACCTACACGCATTTAACCCAGACATAAATTTAACATAATAAGACAATTACAAATCATTATTTGCTCAACAAATTGCCACTTATGAGACATGATTGCTTCATTACAACGATGTAATCGATCAGTAACGGTATCAAATAAAAAAAATACTTAGAGTAGTAATAAGTATAATGTAGAGAGCGTATATTTTTCACAGCCAAGCACTCTAACAGCGTTTTAGAGTGTCTGATTTTCCTGACTACATTAATTTTAGTTTTTAAATTCACAAGAGTAAATTTTCATAGGGGATAGTGACTGTTGTGATGTTCAGTCTTATTTCTATTACCTTTAACTTCTTCCTTTCGTGTCACTAATTATTCGGAACGAGTGCATAGAGTAATCCAGATCACTACCAAAGCAACCTCCCCCAGAAACGTGCGGCATAACTTGTATTGTTCACACTCAAACAATTCAGGTTTTATGACTCATTTTTACTCCGAGCTTGTTTTTATCGTATGTTAGTAATGTTTTATCGTATGTCAGTATTAAGAGCAGTATTTACATGGTTGATTCACTTACTGCTGACTTGTGCAATTACCGTTCTCTCGTTATAAATGCTTTACTTAAGGGCAAGTGCTTTCAAAATTATGATAAACGTAACGTTAAAGGTAAACGTAGTACATTTGCATAGAAATTTCTGTTCGAACGGCGTCCAGCCCGCGTCTGTCTGTATGTTCTCCTCAACCGGTTCTCGTGAAATTTTGTGAGCAGGTTTTATAACTATATAGATTTTTTTGTTGATTCAGTTTTAGGATTTTTTTCAAAATGGCGGAGATATGGAGGTCGAAAACGTAAAAAAGTTATTTTTCAGTCATATCGAAAAATGTTCGCGAGTTCTAAACGAACATTTTTCATTTTTTACTAATGGCTCACGGAGCCATTAGTAAATGTATTATATCGTAACGTATTATATGGTAGGTATTCCATAATGTATTTATATAGTTCTAGCTCTATCTCTGGAGATCGCCCTCTATCCTCTCTCAAATGTGTCAAGATCATCCCTTCAACGCTTATTTGGCTGACCACGATGAAGCTATCCGTCAGGTTGCCAGGGTGTTACTATGTTGGCCCACATAGCTGTCATTTTTAACTTAACACGTTTATGTAACACGCAGTCAAAAATCACACATATTAACAAAATGTTTGACATATTAATTAAGATTTGTGTTGTACGCTGTACCTGTTTTAGTCGTGCGATCACGGAAGACCAGCGCTCTGGCACGTCAGACTGTCTGAGCAAATGGTGAGTGCTGGACATTTCCTATTGTGGTGACAAATTAAACGCAATTTATGCTTATTTTTATTCTCAATGTGTTTATTAAATGGGATATTTACGATATGAGATATGTGAGTTTTCTGTTTCCAGATATTTCGGTACAGTTGCGTGCGCCATTCAAAAAGAATTTATCTCGTGATAATATCCCGTTTTGAGTGAGAATTATGTTCAAAACCATAATCGTTCTAAATGATATATCTTAATGCGGTATTTGTAAGTAATAAAAAGATTTGAATAGAGTATCTACTAACTCATAGGATAAATGTGGCAAGTTCAAACATAAGAAAATAATATTAGAAAGAATGGAGAAAAACAACGAATGCGTTTCGGAACGCCTGACAGAAGTGATAACTTAAACTAATCTAACTAGGACTGTGGGTTAGAGTGAGAGAGGAGGAGCCTGCCTACCGCTGCCGTATGCGTAAGATAAAGGGAAGACAAACAGACTGGCGCCGTAACGCGTTACGTAACGAAGAGGTTTACCCTCCCATAAGAAGTTATCACATCAATAAAAATCATTTATTCAGGCCACCACTATGATGTCTGTACAATATAAGAACAAAAAAAACTCTGATGACTAAATTAAAGCTCATTTTAACTCATTTGAGACTCATTCATCAGTCAGTGAGGACTGAGTGGTGGTGAAATGGCCCACAAATGACGACCTCTGTGGTGCAGTATGCTTAGGTCCGGCTGAAACGCAAAAGATTGCGGGTTCGATTCCCGCCGCGGGACAAATGTTTGTATGATCTGCAAGTATTTGTCTCGGGTCTGGGAGTTTCTATGTATAATATGTGTGTATTTAAAAAAAAAAGTATATAAGTACTTAGTATATCAGTCATGTGGTACCCATAACACAAGCTCTGCTTACTTTGGGGCCAGATGATGTTGTGTGAAATGTCCAAGATAAAAAATGAATATATTAAACATTATCTCATATTTCCAAAATTGGATACACGGATGTCAGCACAACTAGAAACAAATCCCAATCCGGTTGCGAAACCCTAAGAACATAATTTTCTTGCATTTTGAATACTTTTACTTTCAACTACCCTCGCCTTAACTGGCATAACTAGACATATCATTACGAATACCTACTCTACACTTATACTGACGTACCCAATGTAAGTCACACGTGTACTTACACTAACTATAGGCCTGGAAGTGTGTCATTGCTTTGTCGACAGTCACTTTTGGTTTTGTTTGCAATTGATATAAATTCAAGGCAATAACACCAGCTATGAATTACTAAGACATGAAATAATATAATACAATTATTGATTTGTTTTATGTACTACTGTGCAAATTTCACATGCGCTTAAATGTTTGTTTGGACATTCATCTGTCCTCAAATGTCTAAGATTTTGTTAAGGTTGTAAAATATAACATCAAAACAAGACAGTGATACAGCCACACATAGGGAAACTATAAGGGTAGATTTCAGAACCATAAAAAGAATGACTACACTACATTGTATACCTAGGCGAGAATGTGCCCAATGTGTCATTTGAGGAATCGAGTGTGTCATTTGAGGTAAACACACGAAGTATTTATAGTGCCTTATACTAACACCTACGAGGAAAATAAAAAGGAGAATTATTTTTTTATTGAAATAAAATTACCAAACCCAAATTCAAATTTCGAAGAAACTCCCGCGCATGCCTTTATTACTTGGGTTCTTTTTTCAAAATATTGTTCAGAAATCGGAATAAATCATCTGGCGAACTAGGAGTTAAAACTTTTTATCGTTTAACCTATAATGAAAATAACCATAGCTACCGGCTGATCTATGAATAAATTAAAAAAAAAAAACACGTTATAAATCGTAATTATAAATTGATCGTAATTATAAATTCATATCCAGGTTCAGTAGACATCGCTCACAGATCTTCATAGATCACTCTAGACATCTACGTCCTTATTTATAAATGACTCTCAACTTGAACATAGCCTTAACACTGCTTAAGATTTGCCGTCACTATTTGTCACTATTTTACAAAAAGGGATGGCACTATTTTAAGCGCTGCGCAAACGTAGACACAGTTGCTGTGTCCTGTAGCGGTGATTTGACACAGTCGCCCGTTGCTACTACTGACCACTGGTACAATTATATGCTTGTACAATTACAATACAATTCGTTTGCGCAGCTCAGTACAATTGTAAGTAAATTTGTTAACGTTGCTTGTGTCTTCAACTGACGACTTTTAGTGTCAAGTTACCGACACCAAACCTTTTTTGATCGTCAATGAGTATGTATTAAGTGGGAGCATCTGGTCACAAAAAATGTTTATGTGTGTACAGGGAGTGGATGATTTCATAATGGTTCTATAGAAATCAAATATCGGTAGCTTGTACCTGACACCAGATACAAAAGTGTCCAAGTTTGCACCCTGCCTTAAACAGCGACTATTTTTTGACAGAAGAGACGTTTATAAGTAACTAGCTGACCCGGCCACGCGTTGTTGTAGCTCAGTAGTTCTAATACATTGAACCAATATAAGCTAACCTCTATAATCTAATATAAACTTTCCTCTTGAATCACTTTATCAATAAAAAAAAACCGCATCAAAATCCGTTGCTTAGTTTTAAAGATCAAAGCATAAATGGGAACAAACAGATAGCGGGAAGCGACTTTGTTTTATACTATGTAGTGAGGCCGTAGATGTGTATGAAGATCTGTGAACATAGGGATTAAAGTTGTAAGCCATTCTTTGTAGGGTTCTGAAATCCACAAGGAATCATAGTTTCGCTATGTCCGGCTGTCTGACTGTCCGTCATCTTGCTTGCAGACTATTGGTCTTATCGTGATGAAATTTTAAATTAAAAACATTGATAAAACGGTTTTAGGGGTGCCTCCCTTACATGTAATGTGAGGTTGATATATTTTTATTTTACTACACATCGTGTAGCATATCGTAGAATAAGTCTATCTAGAAGGTTTTTCGATACAAATCAATCTTTATATACCTTTTATAAATCTTGCGTGTGTTTGTAATAAAATTATACTCCTCCTGAACAGCTGGACCGATTTTGATGGATTTTTTTGTGTGTGTTCAAGTGAATTTGAAAATGGTTTAGATTTACAATTAGATGTTTTTAAATTTAATTTATTTTTATTTTTAAAACGGGCGGACGAAGTCCCGAACGGGACAGTTAGTGTTTAATATATATTAAGTACTCATAAGTCCAAAGAGATAGAGTCCAAAGTCCGTGAGTTCTAGATTATGAGCAACAGCCTAATTTGTAAACCTTTAAAAAAATTATGGAAGCTAATTATCAAATTGTTTTATTCTGATAACTGAAATTGAATTTTAATTGCCACTAGTCATACTGGCTACGGAAACCTTGACAGTGCGTGGTCCAACACGCGCTTGACCAACTTATCTTAAATAAGTGCACATGTATAAAAAAATACGCCCCCGCATTTGTTGTATTGCAAGTTATTAATCCTAATACTAATACATACTACGACATGTTTATAAACAAGGAGCTCGCGCTTGCTTTTTTAATCACATCTGTCATATTTTATAGGAAACATCTCTCCAATCACAGTATAAAATCTAACAGTAAAACACATTGATCAGTTAGTCAGTGTTTATGTAAAATCGGCGCCGTGAGCGTACTATTTTGTGATAAATCATTGAGCAGTGGACAGAGACCATGTAATTGTACCCTGGGGGGCTCCCGATGACATATTCCATCAAAACGAGGGTTTCTGTAACGGTTCTGGCTGTGTCCTTCGAGCCTTCGGAATATTGGCGTATATCGCGAAAACACGCACTTATAAATAGAGTTAAAATGAGCAGAGTTTTGCCGTCTATCTCAATCACATAGTTAATATGGTGTTAGAGTTCGGTCTGTCATTGTTATTCTAATGTCAAAGAATAATAATTGAAACAGGTTATAACGCGATTCGTGGTTTTAACTATAATAAGTAGTAATATTGCTATTTCAATAGAATTTTCGTGTTCATTTTTTTAAGTAATATTAGTAGAATTTAAATCAATCAATTTCGACTTTTAGTGTAAACAATTTTAGGTGTATAAAAAAGCATTATACACCTTTACAACATTAACTTTAAACATTACACTAAAACTCACAATTTATTGAATAAAATTCCGCTAATAACGGGACAAAAAAATTTTTAGTTGGCCATTTCGCGATGACGCTCAGAATAGACAAATGACGATCACTAGTCGTAGTGCTCGTCATTTGTTTAGTATTTTTGTTTGTATTTTTAACATCGTCACATTGTGACGATGTTAAAAATACTTGACATTGGCAAAAAAAATTTCGAGACAGATGCTAGGAAGGAGATAAAGCTTTTAACGGCACTAATAAGTGATTATGAGATAGCCTCTTATTGTTTAATAAAATTGTTTCATAAATTATTTTTATAACTTCTTAAATTTTTTTACTGTTCTCAGGTATCTGTTTAGAAAATAGTGGAAAATAAGAAATTATTATGAATTGTTTTATTTGTTTTATTTGTCACATATCCGTGGTGGTTTCGGATTAGAATAGGACCCCTCCATTTCCTCCTGTGGATGTCGTAAAAGGCGACTAAAGGGAACACACACCGGGGGATTGGGCAGCAGCATCGCCCGGGTACTTAATACTAAATCTGCGGTCACCAATCCACCTGCGAAGCGCGGTGACTATGGAAAAAACCTCCCAATAAATGATAGACACAATCAGAAGACGGCCCGCAGTTGCTCAAAATCGTTCTTCCTGGGAATCTATTGGGGATGCCTATGTTCAGCAGTGGACTTCTAGGGGCTGATATGATATGATGATTTGTCACACACAAATATAAGAAAACCTCTAAAGCGACATACCAATCTACCTACAAGTTATCATTGTACATCCTTCCTTGAGAGTGTGGTCAAACAGATCCACTCTCAACTACTCCCGAACAAGAAAACAAGAAGCAGGAAATCAATTTCAAACCTCATTTGTAATAAAGCAGAATTCCGACATAAAATTAAAACGATTCAGCAGTGATACGATGTTTATATTTAAATGATTTTTTGCTTAATGCTTTTATAGAAACGCAAAGTTTTTAATCGTGTTACGCAGTATTCCTGTTCCCGTGGTCGATATGTTACTGTGACATGCAAATCGAGTTCTCGAGAAAATTGCTTGAATAAACGTATGTAAAGGGACCGTCAGGGACACATCGATTATTATAATCGATTATTCGATATGCATTCGATTAGACGTGTTTACGTGCGTTCCGATAAAATAAATCTGTGAAGCGCTATCGATAAATCTATGTAGGATGCAGCTGTATACAGTCTTATGTTTTTTTGTTACCGGACCACCGCTGGGCACATGTTTCCGAACATAGGCACTTATGTCAGTTTTACGAGGCTTTTACCAGCATATTTGGTGTAACGTGGTCTTTAAATCATCAAAGCATTATTAAAAATTGTGTGAAACAGGAAACTGACGGTGTTTATATCAATTATCTAGTCTAATAATATAGATCAGTTTCACATTTATCACACACGACTACCTAACCGACTACCGTACAATTTATGAGCCGCCACATACATTTCACATGAAATTATATCTAACGCAGCGTTTAATTTACAGAACTACCGGGTCGATGTAAACTATCGATATATCGAAAAAAATGTACAATGTTGTACAATTGTAATGTGAATGTACAAAAAAAGTGTTTATAAAATTTCTACTATAATTGGTAAAAAGGTACTGCCTTTTGCCCAGCTGTGGGATGGTGTGGGCTGATAATAATAGTAATAATACTTAGTTATTTAGACACGTAATGTACTCCCCATTATCGTAACTAGACAGACGTCTCCTGAGATGTTAATTAGAACCTAAAAGAGTTATTCAAAAACATGATTAAAATTTTTCTATTTAATATAAATTTGGTAAATTTATTATTTTCATATATTTTCATTTTCTATTGGTTTAATAGATATTAGATATTATTTCTACGGCGTAAGTAAAATTACGTGAGTAAAGCCCGTGTTTATCAAAATTTATAGTACAACTCACGAAAGTTTTGAAAGTGAAATATTTAAGGACTGTTTAAAACCATCTTGGATACTGAATTCAACTGATCGATAATAGGTATACACACCTAATAGATAATTAAGTAAACAAGATTATTTAACAGATTCTTTAATCTAATAGTTAACCTATAGGACTAAAGCGTAAAAAACTGAAGATACAAAAAACTTTTTATGAATAAAAAAGCTTAGATTTTACCAAACATAGACGTTTATTCTGTGTCTTGGGCTTGTTATAGTATCTCATGTAGGTATGTGTTTAAAATAATATAAAATATGCAAAATAATTTTCTGTCAAACATCTATTTCCTGTATATGGATTGCATAGTTTTTGGGTATTGAGCACCATCTGCTCTGTGAATTTCCCACCTATTATAATTTAATTTGTATCCAGGTGGTATAGAAAACCAGGAGCAGCAGCTAGCACAACATATCGGGCCGATGTATCTGCAATTACCGGTTGAATCGCTATTGATTTATGCGATAATCACGGGACAGCTAGTCCATTCACATTTCGTTATTCATGCGCGGAACACAGGAGTCATGTGTTCGTAATTATGAGGTTCCTTAGATGGCGTATTTCGAAGTATTACTGTGGTTTAGCTGGGTTATTCTTACGCCTGTGTTTCGGCACAAAATTCAAAGTTAAATCAAGTACACATTACATATGACATTCCTTAGGCAGTGTGCAAACGTTGACAGTTTTGTGTCTTGTGTCAGATACAAGCTACCGATGAATATGAATTTTTTACAGATACATTCTTTAGTTTTATCATGAGCCAAAAGCTTTTTTATGATTCTTCCGCAGTCGTTTTATTTGGAAATCATAATCATACTATGTTCTTACTGCTCATAAGTATCCTTCGTGCATGTCAATACTTTCTCTCACTATGTTAGGTGAAATAGCATGAGTTTGTACCGCTGACTAGTGTATCCTTAAGAGTATTTCCTTTAAAAATGTCCCTGTGCATTTGTAAACCCTGTGCCGGTAAATTGGTTGCTTTGCTCCCTGTATAGATTTAATAAAGAAAATCTAAACTAAGGAACGCCATAAGTAACCATTTATTACATCTTAGCGAGGAAGTTAATTCCAAGACAACATTCATTGACAGTTCTGAATAAAGTGTTGTCGAAAAATCTAACGAATAGATTGTCTCGATTTGTTTTAATTCAGTTCTGGATTACAAATATTAGTAGTGTTAGAATGATAATGATAGTAGGGTGGGCGCGCAAGTTCCGATCGACGTTTTAGACAATTGATATAGTTGGTAAATCGAGATGACGATAGGTGATGACCTTATTAATAATATATAAAATAACAATTTAAAAAAATAAAAGTACTTAAGTGCTACAATGGGCGACCATATCGCTTGAGAGCGATTTCTTCCTGGCAACCAAGAATCGGGTATAGAAACGTTGGTCGTCCAGCAGCTAGATTTGCAGATGTAACCGCAAAAAACGTAGATCAAATCTTGTTAAGACTGATACATGACTGAAATGATAGTTCTGCCTTATGTGCTTTATTTAGGTTGAGGGTTCGAATCCCTCCCAGTATAAACATTTGTGTGATGAGCATAGGTGTTTGTTCTGTGTTATATACCAGTACTCTCGAACGGTGATAGAAAACATCGCGAAGTAACAAGCTTCCCGTAAAACCTAAAAAGTTTGAAGACAAGCCAGGTGCACGAATGGAGCATCAGAAGCCCACTTGAATTTTTTCAGCACACTGGTTCGAAATTACTAGTGACGATTAAAAGAAGATTTATATTTTTCTATCATCTATTTATTAACAACTTTTTTATAGTAAAAACATAATGAAATCAACTCATTTACATTATACACCGCGTTTTCGAAAATTAAAAGTGGCATATCGAACAGAATAACCCACACACAGCATTCATAATTTGCGGTGTCTCGTAAGAACGTAATGAGGAGTTACAGTGTGGTTTATGTCATTCTATGCACGACACGATTATACCTACTCTATTAACATAGCAAGAACTATTATTTGAATATAAGAACACTCAAAGCCGGTCAAGTGTGAATCGAATGGAGTACAAAGGGTTCCGCTGATTAAGTGTTCGTGGAAGAGCGTGTGAGTTTTCAATAACTCAGCGGCGAATATATTGTAGGACCCATGGTGGCCTAAGGACATCAGAACTTCTAATAATAATTAAAATAAAGTATCAAATAAAAAACCCTAGTAGATCACCTAAGTTCGTGAATTTAAGCTTCAATGTTGTTCTTGTGATTGTTTAAATTAATATTAAAAGATAACATTTTGTGTTTTTGTGCATTTAAAAAAATTAGAACAAGGAACATACCCTTTATTTTATTATCATATAATTAGTTAGCGTTTAGGTATAGTACGTCCTTATCTTTCTAATGTTAATGCATAAGGATTTAATTAGAATTAGAATTATTCTAATTCTAATTCAGAACAACAGAAAACTTTCACCAAAACGCCTAGCGTTCTTAAATAAAACTTTAAAATATTCTTAAATTATTACAAACAAAGGCTGTCATCAAACAAGTTTATATGTTGGAACGCGTGTACGACACTTTAACAACACTTTGGTGGAACGAAATATAATAATATATTTTGTTGGACTTATTTTGCTTGCACCATAGTTGAAATTAGGGAAGCATTTGTAAGACAGTTTTATAATACTATTATAAAACTGTCTATTATACTACTAAAAATATACTATTATAAAATATATTATTATTTGTTTCAAATCCTTTTCCTATGTTTTTTTGCAGTTTTATTCAACACAAAGGTAAGGTATCACAAAACTCATTATTATTGAACCAGTCACTAAATCTGGTCTCGATGTTCTTACCAGATGCCTCCAACTGGTCTAACAATTGTCTTTCGCGACAACAAACGAGTCTTTGGTATGACCCGTGTAGTAACAATGAAATGAGTATTTTATGACATAAAGCCGTAACTTTAGGTCATTCTAGTCTATAGATAGAATGCGCACTTAAAGATACTGGAAGTGATTTAAGGGTTTACACGCAGCTCGACTTTCTAGGAAAGCTTTGTTTTTCTGAAAACTACAACCGTTGTACAACGGGCGTAGTTTAGGCCTATGATGAACAAGTACCCTTATTTCTTTGGTATAGGGCTTAAAACTTCGCTGTCAGCTTATTTATAAGAAGCAATACGTTTATATATAAACGCGTTAAGTAAAACGTTAGAAAAAAATATTTCTGAATCAGTTAGTCTCACTTTAACGCTAACGGCCTACGGATAGTAATCAATACGGGTTTACTAAAGGTCGGTCAACAACTGATGCTGGTATAGCGCTCTTCAGTGCTGGCTAAAATAATTAAGTTATAAAAATTTCAAAGACAACCGACTTCATGTATATAAAAGCTAAATATAAAAATTTCGTTTCATCCAAGTGCATGACATATTTTTTTGATTTAAAAATATGTTTTTTTTTTCAAATTGGAAACAAATAATTTAAAAAAATACAGAACCTGAGAACCTCCTTTTTTTTAAGGTCGGTTAAATATATGTGCAGATCATACCTGGTTGTAGGACTCTACAACAAGAGTCCGCTTTGGTGGGTACTCAGTGCCCGATATTCTGTTTCCAAAGCAGTAGTTTGAAAGCGTTACTGTGTTAAGGCACATAATGTTTACTTAGAAGGTAGACTCCACGAATACATTTATATAATTATTGACTCTTGCTACGATAGACGCAACTAATTGCAAGCACGCACATGCGCATAGTGCCGAATATTTACCTACATAGTGCCTCTCGTCTAACGCGATACTTCTCTACGTATTTCCCAACAGGTTGTGCGCCAATGTACATGTAACTTTGTACCTAATGTGTGGAGTACGCCTGTCCTAGTTTAGGTTCAACGGGTGCTTTAACAAGTAAAAATACTGGACAAAGAGATAATAGAACTGGTGTCTAGGGTCGAAAACGTGCGTGTAATATTTAAAGAGTTGACCAACATGTTGCATGTATGCTTATCTGCTAGCAGAGTTGTATAATGACATTTAAACAGAAACTTAAGTATGTTATCTTTTATATGACACGTTTGTAAATGTATATGTTTTATTGACGTATTTCGTAACTTATACTTAATTAAAAATGAACTTATCTCAATGTACTCAACTATACATTTATTTTCAGCATAAATAAATGAAATGAAATTATATCTGTCATAAGAAATGGCCACTTGTACTTGTAGCTTGTAGCTACTAGCAACGCTTTTATATCAGTGTTCAATGACGTTGGACGTTTTTTTAAGAATCCAGAGCTTGAGTGTGCGAAACGGTACTTTCCAAGTAATCTGTAGCTAACTGGATTATTGGAAAACATATTGAACAATAACAGAAAACGGTAGTCGGACCACGATTCTGTCTATCGGACTGTGTAATGCTGACATGGATTATATTGTTGTAGAAGTGTCATATGCCTTTTAAAACTGGTTACATGTTAAAAAATCATGATTTTGAGCATTATTTTGATTCAAAACGGGATATTTACCAAACGTGAGTTTTTTTGCTTCCCGATTTTTCGGCACAGTTGCATGCCTTGATCAGGAGATAAAAACATCGCGTGATAATGGCGCATGAAACTGTTTTTGATCATGTTTAATTTAAAAAGATGAATGGGTTAAGTTTTGTGATACTTTGTGTTACATAACATAGATAAATAAATAAATAATGCCGGACATTTCACACAGCATCATCTGGCTCTAAGTTAGGTAAAGCTAAAGCTGTGTTTTGGGTACCACACGACTAATATACTACTTAGGTACATACTTTTTTTTCATAAATACATACACCATTATACATAGAAACACCCAAATCTGACTGATTGTATGGATCCAGATACAATCGCAGTCATGTTGTTCATCTGATGCTGTCCATGTTGCAAAAGAACATTGATTTTCGGACAATTATTAGAATGAAAAGAAGTTAATTCTTGTTCTGAGTTTGAGTTTTGTTTTGAAAGGCCTAAAAGTTCTACTCCGTTCAAGACTTTCAAATATATTTGCATTGGATTGATATGCATTGCAAGCTTGCTTTTTTGCTGTTAAATTTCGTTTTGTTTAATAATTGAAAACACATTCATCTCACACACACATCTTCCATTCAGTGCACCAGAAAGAGCCTGAGCCATCTTTCAGGCTCTTAAATCCTTTCATCACACTTCGTCAGAACATGTGACACGATTAGAAGAAGCTTGAAATGATAAGGAATCCTACCACAAGACGTGTTAATCTATCTAGTGAATTATACATCTTTGATAATAATATTTCCGATTGATCGCGAGACGTGACGCTCGTGGAAGTGAAATCTCTTTTGTAATGAGAGATTATTTATACTTTTAGTTTTTTGGTATGAATCACAATAAATCGGCGATGAGTTTCAATGTCTGGTTGTTTCATTGTACGTAAAGAATTATTACTCGTAGGTCATGACAGAGCTCTATTACAATGGGTTCAGCCGGGTATTTTGATTTGCCGTAATCAAATTGCTGACTTGATTCCTTCACAATAATATTGTATTATGCGTACATTTCGTGTGTGGGCATGTGTGTAGGTACCATGTTGACAAAGGCGCGAGCAATAGATCTGCATTAATAAACGATATAAAAATAAATAATATGTAATATAATTAATATTTTATATTATTATTAGTATATTGGAACGAAGTTCCTTATCGCACGAGTTAGCGGATGGGCTATGCGAAAAAAGAATTTTCCAAATTTCCGAATTTCCGTCTCGACCTTTTTTTTAGTGTAGACGGTTACCCATAGAGTGACAGGAATTAATTAATTTGATGAACGAATGAATGAATGAATTAGATGAATTGAGTGATGTATCTACAATAAAATGTTTATTTTCACAACTCGAAAAAACATATTAATTACGAAATTTCCTACCATTCCTTCATTTCATTAGTTATTTCTGCGTTTCATTAATTTGCTCTCAAACACTAGTAATAAATTTATTTGTATTTGTTAACCAATAATATAATACGTTTATCAATAATAATATACTCCGATAGGAACTTCGTTCCAACCGAGTGTTCCACGACACACACGCACTTTTTTATATACTATCTCTTATATTTCGTGTTATTTTCGCCTCGTGAGGTCACTCTGATAAATGGTTCAATCTGAAAACCAGCGCTATTTCCGTGCCTGGAAGTAGCATATACTGAGATTGAACCTTTTTGACCACACTAAAATGTTAAATGGTTCGCGGGAAGGGCAAATTTTTACTTAGTAGAGTAGATTTTTTTGTGTTAGTATTAATTTTCCTCTTGGGGCCTATTTTTTGTATTTTTTTCACTCATGTTTTCCCTTTTGTTTTGTGTGTCTGCTAAATATTTTTCTTTCTTTCTTTCTTCCTTTGTTTCTTTTATACACAGTTATAAAAACATCGAATAGTACAATAAATAGGAGTAATATAAAATAAATAATGATACATACCAACATTAATGTTATACCATAAATTATTAATATCCTACTAATACGAATTAATGTAAAAATTATAAAGTAATCACGATTTACTTTATTAAGTATGTCTTTATTTATTAATAAACTAGCTGACCCGGCAAACTTCGTACCACCTCAATAAATCAATTATTAAAAATAGTTATATTTACTCACCTTTTAAATCTTCCCTGGACTACGACAAACATTTCAACACCAAAATCAATTAAATCAGTCCAGCTGTTCCCGAGTTTTAGCCAGAATAACGAACAAAAATTGATTTTTATAACATATTTAAATACTTTATTAATAAACAGGCTCTTTTAATTTATTTTATTAGTAAACATTACTAGTGTTATAAATTTGTGACTTTGATGAAGCTGTGCCATTATTATAAAGCCATTGATTTGCCTACAGATACAATAAAATACAACAAATTCAAAGTGATCCTTGTGATTGTATTGAATAAATCATCTTTTGAATAGCCCATTTTTAGTGATGATAAGATGCCTCAGAATTTAGAAGCTAAGAAATAAAATAAAATAAAGATAATCAACCAGGTAGGTAAAATAACAAAATAAAATGCATACCAAAACGATAAATAGTATGAAAAGTTTCTTTGAAATACCGTCTGTGCCTTTAAGGTCCATAAAGTCAGTCCATTGAAAAAGACATTACTACTCAACAAGTTGATAAGACAGATCAGTCACATCTGTCAATGCAGCAATCAATTTGTCAACAATTGACAGCGGTTGACAAACAATCGCGATGGACAGCGATTGCGCGCGCGCCGTTTATTTATGAGTCTTTTGATGCGCATCGCAACCTACTCGGGTCGGATTTATGATTTTTTGTAATCTGTTTTTTTTATATGTGTAAAATATCTACAAATATTCGAAAGGTAACTTTGATCGCTTAAACTAAAACATCAGACGTTATTTTTGATTTATTTCGTACCGTATTTATTATTATAATGGAAACGATTTAGCTCTATTTGGAAGATACCTTGATTGAATGCTACGGGATTTCGTCATTTTTTTTAATGTGTTTTCAAACAAATGTTTTTGATTTAGTTCGTACAACAGTGTAGTTTTGTGAGCCTTCTCATTGTTATTTCAGTCGCTGGAAAACCATAAAAATTCTCGCTATTTATGTGGATGTTTAAAAAAATGCGTATGGGGTGGATGTGGCTAAAAATTCGATCGTTGTTCCGCAAGAAAAATCATATATATTATTAGGCATCTAAATTAAAACTAAAGCACTTGTTAGGTTTAATTGGATTATACGTTCACAAATATCGCGATTTGTTCGACTGGTTTGGTTGCTTCAGTATAAATGTGTGCACGATAATCTGGAAAGTTATAATATTTATTCCGGGTTTGCGTGTTGTCGTATCCTTCGACAAAGGGTACATTATGTGTAAGACTATTTCGTTTATAATGTACTTATCTTGCCGTTTCTACATTCCCAGTCCCTTCCACAGTCGAAGCCTGATAACGACGCATTTATCACTTGCCTACTTGATTCATAATCGTATTTAAATGTTCCATGTAGAAATCAGCTGCTTTCCATCCGCGCTCGCAACGCCATATTATCTACCTTCCGTCATGTACCGTAATTGGTAAGCTATCTGCAAACTAGATGTCTATTATACAACTCATACATACGATATATAATCAGGTAATGCGCTTGCGTTTGTAATGATAGGTACTGGTACGCACATGCGGTGGCTTGAGGCAGTGTTTGCTGTCGACGGGGGAGGCTGGGGTATGTAGATACTAGTTTAAAGCACTCTTTTTCATAACTGTTTGTTTTACTAGACAATTTTTTTTCTTCTTGCCCATATCCCACGTTAGATGGAGTTAGCATGTTTCTTTCTACCGTTTCCTTCTAATCAGTCGTCAGCTTAGTACTCTCGTCTTTCTTAGTCATTTTATCGTCTTTCACACAATCCATTTATCTTTCTGTCACTGACTCTAACAGCATTCAATCGTTACTTAGTTTTTATTGAAAGAACAAAAAAAACACCTTAAAATACTCTGACACCAAATGACAAATACTTTCCCAATTCATTGTGAGAATAGCGAGGGAGGTAACTAAAATTGAAAAACCTACATTATTTTAAAATAAAAACTCAAAACCTTTCCGCTTCGTAACACTTTTATTCCAGTACGCCAAGGCACATTACCCCAGCCTCCCCCAACCACTTGACACACTTCTGTGTATAATTGTAGCAATTTGCTGACTCCACGTCAAAACATATCGACGTAGTGTTACGCAACCTTGCGATTGAGCTATGCGTTTGTGTATATATGCCAGTTTCGCTAACCGTTGCCAAGTGTCCCTGTAGGGTATGCTAATATGTTTCCTATTATCATAACGGTAGGTGTTCTTACACCATGATAGCAACGTCCATGTATAGATTATACTTATTTTTTTTAAACTTTTGCGATCAGAATTCATGTTGTTTTGATAGTTCACGGTTATTTATTGCGTATAAGCTATTGTCAGCTCGCGACCATGGCTGTTGTAACAATATAAATATAGGAAATACATTTAAAAGTTCTTATTTTAATACCAGTTGTCCCGTTCGCGAAACGCACGGACGAACGTTTTAAAAGAAAAATAAAATCTAGCACACGCACAGAAGATATATATTATAAATGTCTATAATTGGGCTACTTAATTCATAGCAGGAATACCATTCATGCAAGACGGGATTAGATAATAAATATTATAAATAATAATAATAAATATTGCTGGACAATGCACACAACACCATCTAGTCCCAAACTAAGCATAGCTTGTATTATGGTGACTAGATGACTGATAGAATACTTATATAGTTTTGAATACATACTTATGATACTTTATAACACCCAGACACAGAACAAACACCTATGTTCTTCACACAAATGTTTATCCTGGGAGAGAATCGAATCCTCAACCTGCAGCGCAGAAGGCAGAGCTACTACCAACTGCGCTGTCAGGCATATTGATATTCGGGATTGCATAAAATTGTGTTGCATAAGAAAGTGTTTGAATAAGTTGATATGGCACTATTCAGTAACTAGACTTCCCTTTTCGGAATACATATGTAGATGTTATAGGTTGGTACGTGAATAAATCCAATTACAAAAACCTCTTTCGTCTATTCTTCAATATCAAAAGAGGATTCAAGATCACTGCCAAAGAGTAGCATCTTTACGCTGCATCCTGGCATTAATCTATATTAGTCGAAATATAATAAAGATCGTTTGAAAATGGTCATTAAGAATATTATTCCTTACATTTCTGTAAACAAAATAAAATTATAAAAACAATAAAATAAAGTAAGCAAAGGCGTCACGCATTGAACAGTATCGAGAACAAGCAGTAATTACAAGAGTCGGTCGACAAAAAGCGGATTGCTTTCACAAGATGCGACAATGGGGCATGAAATGAGTTCGGTACCCGCGATACGCCTCACGGAGGTTTTGTGTTGAAAGGTGGACGTGTGACAGAGATTAGGCCACTTGCACCGAATTCTAAACTCACGGTATAAAGGTAGGGTTATAACGTTTGGTGCGACTGAATCCGGGTTATTACATTTACGACAGGATTGTTTTATAATGTTGCAAGTTGCAAAATATTTTTTTCAGTTGAGCTCGGCCGCCGCTTATACCAGAGATGTTAGAGTAAAAAAGTCTTTGACAGCAGTAGCAGTAGCCATATTTCATAATACTAAAACTCAGATCAATACGCATACATTTTCTGACAGTTCAGAGCCGTCAAAAAATCGATCGAAAATTGTTGCGCTCTTATGAATGTTTCTTGAGTTTTTTCCGATTTTATTAGTAATTTTTGTGTTTTTACTTAAATAGAGTTAGAGTTATTGACTCGGGTGTGAATAATTGGAACAATAGCTTTGTGTTTCTTTGTGATTCGAGCAAAAATAATCCGTAGTTATTTTATAAGACAGGCACCTTTATGTAAAATAACAAATTCCGAACGACAAGATACGACTTTGTGACATACTATAAACACTATAAACACTTGACACTGGCAAAAATGTAATTTTTATAGGCAGTAACAAAGAAAAAGAAGAGTATTGCTTTAAAACACGCCTAATAAATATAGAAAAAACTTTGTACCAATTACTTACTGGAAGATTATTTCACTAAGGAGGAACAAAAGTTTGCAAATGTCTATTAGATATCTAGTAATTTGCTCTGCTATAAGTAACTCTGGATTATAAAAAACGTGTGCGTCTCGGGACGCGCGACAGAAGTAATAACTAATCTAACTAGCTAACGTAACGCGGTACGTAACGAAGCGGTTTACTCTGCCATAAAATGTTATCACTTCAAAAAGGCTCACCATATTAAAGAATAAAATCATCCAATAAAATGTTTGTTTTTAAATCATTGGTACGATTGCGCTAGACATTAGGAAGTTACACAATACTTCATTGAATAACATAGATTTGTCACAATACTTCCAAACATTTCAACATGAAAATAACCAACTTAGGAAGTCGATTTTGGCATCGATTACGCAATAAACGTATCGATTTTGTAATCGAGAAGCGATTGAAGTCACGGATTTGTGTTACGCGAAAAGTTAAGCAAGATAAACGTAAAAAATACCGAGCGCAGATCAATATTTTTTGATAGATTGCATACAGCAGTTAGTGCATACAATTTTGTTGATTATATGATGTGGTATATATGGTATGGAAAGTGTGGCGTTTTAGTTTTAGTGGACTAGTTAAAACAAAAACGTCAACAACAAAAACATATATTATTATATATTCAAATGATAAGGTCGGGGTTAACTATGCCGGTCTGCTTTGGCTTCGCGGTCCGGTACTCTCCTGGTAGCTGCGGGTGGAGTCTCGATGGGGTGGAGGACAAAAGAGGCCGTTGATGTCAGCCGTCGAGGAAATACGTTCAGCCGTCAAAGAAGTAGGCTTGGTGGTTCAAGGAACGATGTCCTAGGTCCCCTAGTGTATCTAGTGTAATTGATATAGTATTTACAGATAATTTTTAAATAATGAGTAAGTTCTGTCAGCTTTTTGGTTCCGATAGTACTACCTCTAGGACAGCATTGCTTAGTTTGGGGCTGGATATACAAATAAATATATATATCATTTCATGTCCGCTAAACAAAATTGGTCGTAACGGAAGACCAACGCGGATTGTTGACACTGCAATCCGCATAGGCTGAGTAAGTGTCCAATTTGCGGCAACCATTGCTATGTTAGAATGTATAGGTTTATTGTATTTTGTCTATTGTAATGTGTTGTTGCAAATACTAATCCTATTCTAAATAATAATTATCTAGATATCAACTTGGCAATACTATCTTCAATCAAATCAAGACACAGTGTTAAAGTGTTCTCTTGCCATCTCTATTTATTGACATTAGATGGAATGACACAGACAGAACATACATAGTCGACGCGCTTTCTAATTAAATAGTTAAAGGATATAGAGACAGCCATTAATAGAAACTTTAAAAAACATTCCATGCCAAAACCAACTCTACAATAAACATAGTAGAGTTGTTACTTCTTTGCTAATAAAAATGTGATAACCCTATTCAGAATTAAAAAAGTAAATCAAAAATGAATGCACGTCGTACTAGGTTTTGTAAAAGAAAACACGTATTGGACTCGGTTGGAAAAAGTGTTATTTCATTCATAAATCGAGTTGCATTGAGAAGTACTTTTTACGGTAGCCTAATCGACGTGAAATGATGAAAGTACTTGTTACTTTCGAGATTGTGGGGTTAGAAAGTCCGATTAAGTTATAAAAATTAACGTTTTAATCTCTTAATATGATGTAAAAATATTTTACCATCTCTATCTATTGATATTAGAAAGTCAAGTATAGTATAGTATACCACATCGTCATCTAGCTCCAAAGTAAGCACAGCTTGTGTCAGCTCAGTGTTGTTGTTGGTAGTAGCTCTGCCTTCTGTGCTGTAGGTTGAGGGTTCGATTCCCTTCCAGGATAAACATTTGTGTGATGAACATAGTTGTTTGTTCTGTGTCTGGGTACCTTTTCTATCAGTCACCTGGTTACCATATTACAAGCTATGCTTTGTTTGAGGCTAGATGGTGTTGTGTGCATTGTACACCAATATATATTTACATTTATACTTTTTTTTGTAAATACATGCATATTATACATAGAAAAATACTCGTGACAAATGACTTGCAGATCACGCAACATTTGTCCCGCAGCGGGATCGATCCCGCAACCTTTTGCGTGTAGGCCTTCGTCTGTGCCACAGAGATCGTCAAACGCCAAATTAAATAATTATGTAACTGAGATATTCCTCGTTAAATATTTTATGATATAACATAGCTGTTATAAATTAATTACCTTTTGCTAATGCTGTTTCATGTTAACGAAATTCTGAAATTCTAATCAGTAAAGAGAACTTTTTAGTATAAGAGTAGCCAATTGTATAATGTTTTATGTTGCTCTGTGATTTTTACGACGAGGAATCCAAGAATGTTCTAGACCATTCCGCGGTGACGTTTAGAATAAACAAGTGACGATCGACTGCAACTTTGTGGCGATATTAAAACAATCACTTGACATTGGTAAAATTTACATCAACATAGGAAGAGTGTTTATTTAAATTAAGTTAACGGTTATAAGCAAGAGACAGAACCTACCTTAGGCTCGCAGCATTATATTCGTAGTACCAAGAGACAGGGAAGGTATCTTAAGGCTATTCCAGGAAGTCTATTATGTAATGGCAATGGTAATTAATAGGAGCGTAGTTTTTGACACTTTATGCTGATATAAGGGGCGATCTAAGTACGTTTTTTTAATATCCGGAAATACGTGTCCCTTTCTTTTGAATTTAATGAATTCGTTGTTTGATTTTTCAAATTTTTATATTAAAAGTTTTCAGCAAACAGCACTGTGCGTTAAAAAAATCATACAAGTTTTAACACCCCATTGCACCCTTTAGTAGGGGTAGTTTTAGAAAAATATATTTATTGTTTCGTCACTCGTATAGAAGCATACTTGTACAGCCACGGAATGAAGAGGTTCGTCAATTTTCAAATTGATTCGTTTAACGTATCGCGTGCATTACCTTTTGGAACTTTGTTACAGAATAGACCGAGTTAGAGAAAATAATATTTATCTGTTCGTAATAAAGTTCAAATTCAGATCTATGTAGTTTGACAATTTATCTTGTCAACAAATTTAAGCATAATTGCTTCTTGCACTACTAGTGCAAGCGAAAACCGACTCTAACTTTTCATTCCGTGACTGTACAAAGTTTCATGTTTGTAAGTTCAAGGAATATGATTTTTCATGCAAACCTTTTCGGCAATTTTCACCTCTTAGGAGTAGAATTTTGTAAAACCCCTTATTGGAATTTTGTAAACGTCAGTGTTGTTGCTATAAAATAAAGTTACATTTCAGATTTCATTTTTCAAGCTTCAGCGGTTTGGACTGTGTGTTAATATTAGAAAGGTGTTTTATTTTATATATTTAGACTTTTCTATCAATAATGACACTTAGATAACCTAGATAGATCATCTCAGAGAACGCAGTTTCAGTTCACTAGCTTATCAATTGCAAGTGATTTTTAACATAGGTACATTTCTGTATTCTGCACACAAACAAGTTTATATTACATTTTAAAGAGAAAGTAAGTTCAACGCGGCTGTGCAACTACTTTTTAATGGCTTACATTTAACACACTGTTTACACTTGAGTGGTTCCGTCACGGAACGTTTGTCGTTCCCAAGCAGGGGTTTTCTTATTTTGTATGCTTGTGGTACTCTATTTTTGTTAGACTTTAGGAGTATGCGCGATCTAAGCATTGATTTAGATGATAACGGAATTCTTGAAATTGAAATTGATTAGATTATTGAAATTTATTTTGTTATATAAGATGTTTTTGAAATAAATTTATTGACCATTAATTAGTTATTATTCATTAGTTATAAGCAAAGAAAAAGAAAACCATTTGTAATTGGATGGAATAAATATATTAGAGAGGCTCATAGAGAGGCACGGCTTTGGTTTCAGGAGTGGGTTCTTTACGGCAGGCCGTCGTGCGGTTTTGTATACGATAAAATGCGACGATCGCGCACTATTTTTAAAACTAAACTTAAATTGTGTCAAAACAATCAGACCCAAATAAAAATGGATATCCTCGCGAAGCATCACACGGCAAAAAACTTTAGCAAGTTTTGGAAGGACACTAATAAGCTCAATCCAAAGCCGAGCGTGCCCGTGAGCGTGGAAGGTGTAAGCGACCCTGTCCAAATAGCCAATCTATTTAAGGAGCACTTTAGAGTGAAATCATCACTAGGTCCTGGAAGTGTGGGTTCGGAGCCGCCACAATTTGATCCCCAGTGGATCAAATTGTCCGTATCTCAGCAAAGGAAGTTTCACGGATAGTGAAAAGCATGAATCGAGGCTAATCTCCTGGTCCCGACTCTTTGTGTATTGAACATCTGAAGTACGCTGGACCTCATTTAGCACGGGTACTCGCCATGCTTTTTCACTTTCTGTATTGGCCATTCCTACCTTCCTGAGGAGATGATGCGGACTCTTGTTGTTCCCATTATCAAAAATAAAACTGGAAATGCTTCTAGTTTAGGTAACTACAGACCCATATCACTAGCTACTATAATAGCTAAGGTGCTAGATGGTGTAATTGATAAGTATCTTAGTGTACATTTAAACTTACACGATGCCCAGTTCGGGTTCAGGCCCGGGTTGTCCACTGAATCGGCCATACTGAGCCTCAAACACACCGTCCAGTACTATACTAGCAGGAACACACCTGTTTATCCCTGCTTCTTAGACCTTTCGAAAGCTTTTGATCTGGTAGCGTAAGACATGTTGTGGCAGAAGCTGGGTGATACTGGGCTGCCGTCTGAATTGGTGGAGCTCTTTAAATATTGGTATGGCAATCAATGTAACAAGGTAAGGTGGTCAGGGTCGCTATCGGATACGTACAGGCTGGAGTGTGGATTGCGGCAGGGTGGAATCACTTCGCCGCGACTCTTCAACCTGTACATGGATCGTTTGATTCGTGAGCTCAGTGGCGCTAATATTGGATGCTCTGTTGACGGAGTAACTGTCAATAACATAAGTTACGCTGACGATATGGTGTTGCTGAGCCCATCGATCAGTGCCCTACGAAGACTTGTTGGAATCTGTGAGCGTTATGCGGAGGCTCATGGGCTCAGATATAACGCTGGCAAGAGTGAGGTGATGGTTTTTAAAGCCCGGTCGAAAACTTATTCCACAGTCCCATTAATCTTGCTGGCGGGCAGTGAGCTCAAGTGGGTGTCCGAGTTCAAGTATCTGGGCCACTGGGTCACTGAGACTCTCTCAGATAACACCGATATTGATAGGGAGCGAAGCGCATTATCAGTCAAAGCCAACATGTTGGCCCGTAGATTTGCACTGTGCAGTACGGCTGTAAAAACAAGTTTGTTTAAGGCGTACTGCCAGTCTTTTTACACGTGCAGTCTATGGGTTAACTTTACTAAGTGCTGCTGGAATGCCCTTCGAGTCTTCATAGCAGGAAGGCTGGATACTGACTGCATCTTCATAAAGCACCGCACAGAGGTGCACCATTCGCACCGGTGATGTAATGATGTGGTGCATGCAGTCTATATTTTAATTTCTTTATTTTATTTATGTTGTCTTTGTTTTAAATTATTATTATGATAAATATGGCTCAAATTTGTACACATACTTATGAAGGCTGAAATAAATGAAATTGAATTGAATTGAATTGAATTAATGTTCGCAACATTGTATTCCGTAATATATATGCGATTTGAATTTTTAGGCTAGGTATCTACAAATGACCAAGCCAAATTAATCTCTAAATATGAATGAGCCAATCGCATGTGACGCATTGTGAAGTCTTCCGAAGTCAGTAAGATAAGAATTACTAGTTGTCAGGTCCCAAACCAATTCAACAGCATTACCATTATTAGCATTGCCATTCAACGTGGCAATGCCGCCAGTGTCTTGTCAACGTTGCCCTCTGGCAGTGATCTGGATCAGTTGAGCTGTTTATAGATAGTTTTAAACGGTTCTTAGATAGTTCAACTGTTTCATGTGTATTTTATATTATTCTGTACATTTTAGTAATTATTTGTAAACAAATCTGTGTAATTCAACAGCATCAAGTTATAAAATCAAATAATAAAATAGAATAATATAGTATTCTTGTGTTTTAAAGTTTGCAAATGAGGCTGTTACTCATAGTTTAATAAATATTTACTAGCCAGGTTAATTTTTATAGTATAGTTTTATAGTTTTCAGATTATACTACAGTTACAGTATTTTGTTTTTTTTCAGGTACCTACAAACGGTGGCTTAGTCAATAGAGGGGATTATGAAATTTATGTAAAATTACGAATTCAAAGCCGCGCAGCAATGGCTGCCTTGAAGATTTTTCCCGGGACAAACCAATTTTCCTGGGATAAAAAAATTTGCCTATGTCACCCGGGGATAGTGTAGCGTTCAAATTTCCTCTTTTTCATATTAGTATATATTAGGCATTGTTATAGTTATTATTATATTTTGTATTTTTATGCGTTAGAATTTTAATTATAGGTTACTTTTTGTACATTGCTGACTTTGTGTTTATCCCGTCCATCCAAAGGTTGCCTGGAAGAGATCGATATTTAGCGATAAGGCCAGCCATTGTACTACTGTATTGCTAATATATTTTTTTTGTGTTCTCTTTGTGTACAATAATGTGTTTATCTATCTATCTATATATCAAGGTTAAAATACGATTTACACGATCGGGTATCAAAATAAAAATAAAACCCTACATATTAGGGGTAGGTATCCCTAAACCCCATTTTATCAAAGTTATATATCATAACTTTGTAGTAGCAACTAACCTATTACCGTGCAAAATTTAATTAAGATAAAACTAATAGTCTGCGAATAAGGGTTTAGGGTCTGATTAGGGGCGGACAGACAGTCAGATAGACAAACAGACAGACAGACAAATATGTCGAAACTATAAGAACTCTTTGTTGAGCTTCGGACCTCAAAAGATCACAAAAAACTAACTTCCCCAATACAGTAAACATTCAAGCAATAACAATATAATTCTATTTAAAATAAATTCAACTAGATACATACTAAACTCCGCTGGGCGATCACGACTCGATGCTTTGAGCGAATCGATGCGATCCATCGATCTGTCGCGTGCGTGCGCGCATGTATTATGTGGATGTCTAAGGAGTCGGTTACACCAATATTTTAAATGTCCGGTTAAACGACCATCATTACATGGTATAAAACAAAGTCGCTTCCCGCTGTCTGTCTGTCCCCTGTGGCGTTGTGTGCATTGTCCACCACCAATATTTATTATTTACTAGCGACCCGCCCCGGCTTCGCACGAGTGCATGCTGATGCTAAATATACTACAGAATGTCATTATATAGGTACCTACAACGTTATCTAAGAGAATAATATAACCTAAGAGATGGACATATGCCATCGCGGAGTTTTTTGTAGACCTTTTTAAGGTGTACAATACTGTAGTACATTATTTTGATCTATCTCGTAGGGTTCAGTTAACGTTTGCAATGTAAGCGCAAAATAATGTGTTTATTTATGACATCACATTAGAAACCTCTAAAATGATCAGTGTTTCTCTACTATCTCTTGAATCTCTCTATCTATAAAAAAACATCGCATCAAAATCCGTTGCGTAGTTTTAAAGATCTAAGCATACATCGGGACAGACAGACAGCGGGAGGCGACTTTGTTTTATACTATGTAATGATTATAAGTAGACAATGCACACAACACCATCTAGCACCAAACTAAGCATAATCTGAACTATGAAAACCAGAATGACTTATAGAATCCATACTTATATATAAATTCGAAGGTCTGTCTGCCTGTATGTTGCCTTTTCACGGCTCGGCACGGATCTTGGTGAAATTCGGTAAGTAGATAAATTGTATCTTAGGAGCCGACGTAGACTACTTATTATGTACGTCCCACACGTTGGAAGCTGCGGGCAGATGCTTATATATTTGCTTATGATACCTTATAGCACTCAGACACAACAAACATCTGTGTTCATCACACAAATGTTTATCAATTTGCACGACGGGATTCGAACCCATGACCCTAGGATCTGAAGACGGGGTTGTTTATTGATCTCTATGATATAGTTAGCTAGGTCAAGCGCTGTCAACCACCAGCCTTCTTCGTCTTCTGATCTACCATCTCCCATCACCCATCTCCCATCTCCCATCTCCCATCTCCCATCTCCCATCTCCCATCTCCCATCTCCCATCTCCCATCTCCCATCTCCCATCTCCCATCTCCCATCTCCCATCTCCCATCTCCCATCTTCCATCACCCATCTCCCATCTCCCATCTCCCATCTCCCATCTCCCATCTCCCATCTCCCATCTCCCATCTCCCATCTCCCATCTCCCATCTCCCATCTCCCATCTCCCATCTCCCATCTCCCATCTCCCATCTCCCATCTCCCATCTCCCATCTCCCATCTCCCATCTCCCATCTCCCATCTCCCATCTCCCATCTCCCATCTCCCATCTCCCATCTCCCATCTCCCATCTCCCGTCTCCCATCTCCCGTCTCCCATCTCCCGTCTCCCATCTCCCGTCTCCCATCTCCCGTCTCCCATCACCCATCTCCCATCACCCATCTCCCATCTCCCATCTCCCATCTCCCATCTCCCATCTCTCATCTCCCATCTCCCACCTGCGGTGGAGATGGCTGTTTAGCGATAAGGCCGCTCATTGTCCTGTCTTTTTTTGTAAAATATTTGTTTTTGTAATTTTCTGTGTGGAATATCAATAAGGAGTTATGTATCTATCTGTGTTTCATTTAATGAAACAATACAATGTTGATGCTCATGCAATATTTTCAATATTTGTATTTAGGATCATCTTGAAGATTGAGACAAGTGGCTACCATGTCATTATATTGTGCAAGTATCTGTTAATCTCCGATTAAAGTAAGTCCTCCGGTTATCCAGCGATGCCACCGGGCCCGGGTATGCGTAGAAACCTGATAGGGATCTAGCAATGGACGGTTAGTTAGAGCGACGAGCGAGCCATTGCGGGCATTTTGTTAGAAATTAACAATTGCATAAACACATATAGAGTTCTTAGAGTAATCTAATGGAATAAGTTTATTTCTTATATTCACTCAATAATTAATGTGTTTCACTTACAAAACTAATGTGAGTTGTAAACACAGTTGAAAAACACAGGTTTTACAAACGTTGTCGATGGAGGCACGGACACTGTTCCGTGCCTCCTGTTTCACTGTCGATTCATCTAGAAAATCTTCATCAGGGTGAGTCTGATCCGCGGTCCGCTCGTTACCGCTCGAGTTCACGGTTTGCACAAAATAATACGTGAGTAAACTCCGTGTTGTTTAAAATGTATATCTAAAGTGTTGTTTAAATTTATTTGTTTTTTCTCTATTGTATAAATAAATATTAACAATTTTATGATGCATAATCTTATTGACATTTTCATTTAATTTATAGTCATTTTAATTTAATGTAGTTTTATAAGTTTCATTGTTTGGATACAAATAATTAATTCGTGTAATTGGTGTTTTTGCCGTTCTAATTTATAAATAAATAAATAAATCTGCCTTTGACCTTGCCATGACAGGGACAAAAATTATTTTATTTTTCATGTTACATGTTACTTTTAATACCTCCAAGAATATGTGTTTCAAAGTTTCATGATGATCGGTTAAGTAGTTTTCGCGTGAAAGCGTAACACACAAACTTACATTCACATTTATAATATTAGTATAATATAATATTAGAAACAAATGTTTATATGATCAGCAAAAAATTGTCTAAGAATATGTACAAAATATTTACAGAAATCGTTACAGAGTTATCTACAAAATAATATACAACAATATAAAATGTATGTGACACAGTTGAATTATCTAAGGACCGTTTAAAACGATCTATAGATAGCTCAAATGATCCAGATCACTGCCAGAAGGCAGCGTTCCCAAGACTCTGACGACAAATACCAAAGGAGTCAGCTTTTAGGTCACGCTTCACGTCACGTTTCTACCAGACACCGTGAAATTATTTTGAAAACGCAATATTCCCTCCTGTTCCCTATTATCTGTATTTAATAACATTTAAGTATTCTATCGATTATCTGGTACCAATAGTACAATCTATGGTTGAGGTCTTCTCAGATCTTGGTTTGGGGTCATATGGTGTTATGTGAATATAATATAAACAACAAAAAATAAGTTTTTATTTTCAGAATTAGTTACAGAAATGTACAGAATAATATACAATAATATAAAATACATGTGAAACAGTTGAGCTATCTAAGGACTGTTTAAAACGATCTATAGATAGCTCAACTGATCCAGATAACTGCCAGAGGGCAGCGTTCCCAAGATACTGGCGGCTTTGCCACGTTGAATGGCAATGCTAATATGCTGAGCCAGATAGGAGCCAGCTCTTGGGTCACGCAATGTTTCTACCATTTGCCCTGAAATAATTTTGAAAACGCGGTGGGCTCCTGTTCCCCACGGGCCCAGAGTCTCGACTCCAAAAGGCTCAAATATGTAGGCCTTATCAAGACCTGCATATTTGCGCCTTTTGAGGTCCTCGGCACATTCTGCCGCCGCACCAGCTCTAACGGAAGTCCCCGAAAGATGGGATTCAGCCAGGTTGTCGACGCAAGTAGCATCCCACACCAATGGCCTACCCATCTCCCAAGGGACAAGAGTCATACCATCAGGCCTCTTACCATAATCACGTATCAGACCGTTCGGTCCGAGAACAGCTGGTCCGTTGACGTAGGTAAGAGCCCTAGAACACGATAACCCGTGGAGACCAAGCTGGTCGACCGCTGTACCACACTGGCACCGATGAGGGGCGCAGCACCGCGCACCCAACCGCAGACAAATTGCAACTCGAAATGTTGTAGGATCTATTAGGTGTCAATGTTAAGTGATGGTAGTGCTTGTAACCAATGTCCTGATTCCCATTTCGAAAAGGCTAGGAGACGGGCGCAACCATAACAGACAAAAAATGTTCATCACACAAATATTTGTCCTTAGTGAAAAACAAACCAACAACCTACGACACAAAAGGCAATGTTACTAAAATCTGAGATAGGCAGTCATAGATTTAAAAAAATGTTCTGTAAAATCGATTTAGGGACGATAATTTTACGTGATAACGTCATAAGAAAACAATGATGAAAAATTTCATACTTTTAACCTATTAATAATATTATTTTTATTATTAATTAAGATGCGTCACAAGCCAAACTTTTAGGCCGATCATGCCTCTCTATCGCTTGTTTCGCGATCTTGCTTGCACGCGTGCGTGTAGTTGGTGTTCATCGATTTATAAGAAGTTATCACGTCAAAAAAATATTGTCAGATACAAAATTTACATATATTTCAAAAGAATAAAGCTCATAATTCACTAACAAAGTAAAGAAAACTTATTGAGCAACTGTTTATGGTTATTTACCTACAGACTTGCATTTTATGCCTCTTTACACGTCTGCAAGCACAAAAACCTTTGTTTTACACAATTCTAAGCTTTATCATTCTAGAAATAAGGGTGTTGTTAGTTTTTTGGTAAGAAAAAGCAGCTCGTCATACTATTGAACGTAAAACTTATGTGAAGCACGCTTGAAAAGTTTTATAGGGCTTAAAGTTTCCACTTAAGGAGTAAAGAGAATTTTTGATATAAAATTGATGGTTTACAGAGATGCGACTACATTTTAAGAGAGTTTAAAGTTTTGTGATCTATTTTAGAGGGTTTATCTTTTGGCTTTTCAATCGTATTTTTCCATATTTCGCAATAATTTTGAAAGTAGGTACATAAACTTTTAAAAATATCATGGACACATCATTTTCTTTATAAACGAGATATTTACTATGATTGGTGAGTTGAAGTTGAATTTGTGAAGTAAAACTCACAATTGTATTTTTCCTTTATAGTGAAAATTAGGTACATAAATTAACTTTTTTTGTTAAAATCTTTTATTGTTGTGGGTTCGATTTTCACTAAAGACAAACATGATATTTCACTGAGCATCATCTAGCCCCAAAGTAAGCAGAGCATGTGTTATGGGTACCACATGACTGCAACTTATACACATTTTTTTTGTAAATACATACATTATTATAAATAGAAACACCCAGACCCGAGACAAATACTTGCAGATCATGCAAAAATTTGTCCCGCGGCGGGAATCAAACCCATAACCTTCTGCGTCTCAGCCAGGCTTTGGCCCACTGCTCCACAGAGGTCGTCAAAGAGCAGTTATCTATTGCCTAATATAATTTTTATGCAGACTTTTATTAAATATTAATGGGCAATGCACACAACACCATCTAGCCCCAAACTAAGCATAGCTTGTATTATGGTGACCAGATGACTGATAGAATACTTATATAGTTTTAAATACATACTTATGATAGTTTAGTTACGTTGTCAGGCTCTTTCCCCACCAATTTTAAACGAAGCGTAGTCGGGGTATTTGCTGGTCAGCTTTCGTACACTTCATTTGATATTTAGTTCAGTTCAGTTCAGTTCTTGGTTAATAGCCTTTGAGATATTTAGTTATTATTATTTATTTAATTTGTTGATTTATATTTTGAATGTATTAAAGTTGTTTATTTGGTCTTCACTTTTGACACTTAAATATACGTTATAACACCCAGACTCAGAACAAACAACTGTGTTCAGTAAGACAAGGTTATAAGAGCGTTCTAAACTCTACTATAACACATGCTGAGTGACGACCGATTTTGCTGTCAATTTACTTACTTGTTAGTTCATAAGTACTTATATGTTATTACAATTTGACACGAAATTACCTTTCCTGTCTTTAATTTTTTATCATACGAATGTTTATCTTGCCTTTTTAAATCTTTGCGCGACTTACACACGGCTCTGATTTTTATATAATTACTAGCTGTCCGCGCGCAGCTTCGCCCGCGTTGATGATTTTTCCCGGGACAAACCAATTTTCCCGAGATAAAAAGTAGCCTATGTCACCTTGGGATAGTGTAGCTTTCCAACGGTAAAAGTTATTTTTTAAATAGGTCCAGTAGTTTTGAAGTTTATTAGTTACATACAAAAATACATATATACAAATCTATCCTTTTTATAATATTAGTTTAGACAAATCATTGCGCTGATTTCTATATATAGACTAAAAGACTAGAATCACTTTGAAATATCTTACATACTAGGTGAATTTAGGTGCCAATTAACTGGCAAGAAACTCGTCCTGGTCCTAGCGCTTTCTTGCATGATCCATCTTATAACTCTACCTTAACTACGAAAAACGAATACAAGATAGTTTATACAATTCAATTGTGTCAGTTAAATGTCTGAGGGCAGAGCACCATGAGGCCATGCATTGTAGTAATTGTTTTTATAGAAGCATAAGTTCGAAGCATTCGAAGCGTTCGAGTTCTATCAATTTGTAGTTAAGAGGTGCTCAAGTTACGCTCTGGAGTACGAACAAGCAGCCATTAACATAGCAGTGTCCGATACCGGAAGGGATTCGCACACGGCGGGAACAACCTTCGACATCACACGACGAGCTTAGGGATAGGAATAGGTCATTATCGATATCGATTAATTGTTTGTCCATGGTTAAGTTTACCACCTTTTAACGACCATGTAATGTTTTGACAATTCAGATAGAAATCTCTTTTTTTTATATCACACAGCAAACTACATAAACAATTATTTTACAATAAAAAGCAATACAATGGGTGGCCTTGTCGCTAAGAGTTATCTCTGCCAGGCAATCTTAGGACTGGACTATAAATAAATAGAGAAGGGGCATTATATATCTATAGTATATATATATATATATATATATATTTGCTACAATTTACTTATACCTACTATTATACTTAGTACTTATACTATTATACCAAACATACTGTTCAAATTTATCTAAACCAACATTTTTTTTTATTTAATCAGCCTAAAATTAGGTTCATCCATACATGTTATATTGATCATAAACCTCACAAACTAAACTTAAACTAAAAATAGAATAGGTAAGTACAAACAAAATAAGTTACTCCTAATTAAATATAATATTTAATTAACATAACTAGATCAATAATCAGAAAAAAATATATATATATGAATAATTTAATACATGTATATAAAAATGCTGTGCATGCGTGAGCACACATGTTTACCTACATCTTACGCAAACGCAATAAAATTGAAACAGTTCATTCTAGGTAATTATGTATTTATAGGTGTTGTTTATATATACTACAAAACAATTGAATCATGAACTTTAGCTGCATCTTTAAAAAAATCTAAAGCTTTCTCAAACAATCTTGAAAACAATGAAAAATCAAAACTCCATTTAGCCGTGGCACGTTAAATCTCATCTGAGGAGGTAGGTAATTATCCTGGCGACACTCCAAGTGTCGCGCTCATTTCAATTAGCTCTCTTAAATATTCAATGTCTTTAAAATAGGCTGCGCGATTCCACGTCGTACGACGGGGCTAGGTTTGCGAGATGGGAAAACAAAAAGGCCGGTAGCATGTGCGAAAAAGCCGGTATTATTAGTCAAAAGTGTTTTCAAAATTATTTCACGGCGTCTGATAGATACATTGCGTGACCCAAGAGCTGGTTCCTATCTGGCTCAGCGTATTAGCAATGCCATTCAACGTGGCAATGCCGCCAGTATCTTGGGAACGCTGTCTGTGGCAGTAATCTGGATCAGTTGAGCTATTTATAGATCGTTTTAAACGGTTAGATAGCTCAACTGTTTTACGTGTATTTTATATTATTGTATATTATTTGGTACATTTCTGTAATTATTTCTGTAAATAAAGTTTAAACTGAATTTTCTTGTTTAATGTTCACTATCGTTATTCTATCTAGCATCAGTATAAGGAACTCTAGAATTTTGGAAAATACAACACAAAACAATAGTTTTAGATTCACTTTTACCTGTCTGACTTTTCCAATTACATTGTGTATATCTTACATACGATACTGTGTGTATCTTGTAATAAATAGTTTTGGATCTTTCTTCTTCTTTTTCTTCTCGTGTCATTAGTTATTTCGAACCAGTGTGATAAAAGGATTAAGTGCGCCCCAGAGGCTCCTTTGAACTAGAATTGGATTAACATAATTTTGAGAAAAGCAAGATAATTAACCTAGTTTTCGAGAACTTAGTCTCTGAACTACAATAGGTTCATAATGTCTAGCATGTGTTAGCAATTATCAACTGAAATCTGTAGTCTGAGTATATTTGATAAAACAAAGAAAAAAAGATTTTCATATAGTGTTCTTAGCATTTTAGAACCAGTGTTGTGAAGAGATTAAAGTGTACCTCAGATACTTATAAGATTCTCCAACATGCCGGTTAGCTCCTCCTCAGTAAAAACAATTTTATGGCCGATTGATTTACAAAAGCCGTGTCCGGCTATTTCAATGTACCCCAGACGGGACGTGGCATCCTTCGCCGGGGCTAGTTCGGAAGTTTCATTACAGCAAGGTTAATTGTTGACTGGAGTTAGAATAACGTGGTTTATTTTTACGACATCACCCCCCACTTTCACAAGTTATGAAGTTGAACTGTCCAACGCAATCAAACTGAGATTAGTAAATTAATAATTAATTTCAATTAGACAGAGTAATTTATGTTTCCTACATAGCACTGATAATATCTGCTTCGCACCGACACCTTATTAAACTAAATTTATTAGCGCAATGGTCATAACAACTTTTACATTTTGCAATGATTGACAGTGTACGGAAAAACTATATAATATATAAATGTATTCACATACGCAGCATCATCATCTCTCTGCCTTTAACCTATTCTAAGTGGAGCTACAATAACACCACAACATATCAGTACGCGTTTTTAACCGACTTAAAAAAAGGAGGAGGTTCTCGTTCCAGTTGTTTTTTTTAATTTTAACCTCATGGGAAAATATATTTTTTTATGTTAAACGACATACTTTCCGGTTGGTCCCTAAACTAATTCATCAAAATCAACTCTGTAGTTTGGGTTTTAAATTAAAATAGTTGGAAAAAATATGTCATCCAAATAAACGAAATTTCTAATTTTTATATAAATGAAGTCGGTTTCATTTTTAGTTTTAAAAACCAAATGATTGCTCATATCACCCCTAACACAATCCATTCATCCATTTATCCATCAATCTATTCTTTTATGCCAATTCACATTACTAGTAATACACTTTTCGTCATATGACATTCATCACTCATAAAATGCCTATAACATAATTCACGTAAGCAGCATGACAAGACGAATTCCTCACGCATTCCCCACAAACGAGTCGATATAATCGATAACGTCTTATCGGTTAATCGATAGGTATGCCCATCACTAGCGCGCGGACTGATGATCATTGCTGGCGCATGCGCACTATAAATAATATGTTGTAAAACGATTTTCGATAGATTAATCTGAATCGTGCGCGCAGTCGTGCGCCGCCGGGGTGGAAGAGGATCTATTGTCGATCGACGTTGATTTACGAACGGATAGATAGGAACAGTGTTAATGACGGGAGAGAAAGCGAGTGCAAGCTTGTACTTGACTACCTCTGTGACGCTAAGATCTGGCTGAGACACAGAAGGATGCGGGTTCAATTCCCGCCGCGGGACCAATGTTTATGGTCCGCGTTTATGTATATCGATCTGGAGGTATTTGTCTAGGGTCTGGGTGTTTTAGTGTATAATATGTATGTATTTACAATAAAAGTATATAAGTAGTATATCAGTCATGTGGATGGGTACCACATCCACATGACACATGATCCACATGACACAAGCTCTACTTACTTTGGGGCCAGATGATGCTGTGTGAATGTTCGGGATTATGTATGTGTTTATGTATAAGTTTTTTTGCTTATCTACATGGATACACCTAGAAACCTATGACCATCCCCAAAATACATTAAATCTCCTTACCAAATTTCATCTAGATCCGTTTAACCGCTTATCTATGAAAAGGTAACAAACGAAAAGACAGACAGACAGTTAGACACCTTTGAATTTATAACACTAGTATGGATAAAGTGCTTATATTAACGAGTATAAAATTAAATAATTATAAATAAATATAAATATAGGTGGGCAATGCTCACAACACCATCTAGCCCCAAATTACCTAACATTAGTATATAACATGAGGACCAGATGTGTGATAGAATACTTATGTATAAAAAAAAAATCCTATGATACTTTAAAATCAGTTATCTGGTTCACAAAGTAAAATCTTTGCTTAGTTTGAGATTAGATAATATATATATATATATAATGACTAAAAGATATACTTTTAAATACATACCGAATGATACTTACACCCAGACACAATACAAATAGCCATTGCGTTTAAATGCTTATTTCACAGAGCGCGGCGTCTGGAAGAAACAACACGTGACCCAAGACCATGCTCAGCATCTGGTCCAGCGTATTAGAATTGCCATTCAGGATGGCAATGCCACGTTTGCCTTGGGGACTCTGTTTTCTGGCCTGGATCAGTTGAGCTATCTATAGATCGTTTTAAGCGGACTCAACTGATTACATGTATTTTTTTATTACAATGCATATACAAGTATACATTTCTATGATTATTATACAAAACCCAAAAATTTCGTATTTGTTCATCAGACAAATGTTTTCCTGAGTTAGGATTGAATAAACGACCTTCAGTGCAGAAGGCAGAACTGATCTGTGAGGCCAGTTAAATACATATGTGGAAGCTCTATCAATTGTAATCTCTACATAACGAGAGCACGCGTGTGTCAGTACGTAATGTGAGCGCGCAGTCCTGTGGGAATATCCGATTGGACTATTTATTCGTCGGCAGATACGTGCGTCTTACTAGCTATTGAGTTTACTAAATATTAAAAATGAAGTAGGTAGGTATTTACCTGGGTAGGTTCTACTATTACTACCTCGTATGAGTCAATGACCAAGACTGAGAACGGTTTTTTACAACTGGACATTGACCCAGATTCTGAATTTTCCAAATTAACTAAAACTTCGTAAAATGAAAGATCTTATTATAATTGCAACAAAGTCTAAATGATTACAACATTTTGAATTTTTTATTTTTATATTATCATAGATAGACCTACGTTTGGCCACGAACTCGCCTGATGTTAAGCGACGATGTGGCCGACGACGGGGCACGCAGGTCTAGAAGATACCTATTTACTCTTGACTTGAAGAGACACAAATTGTAGTTTTCAGGAAAAACAGACGACGGCAAATCATTCCAATCCTTGGCAAATCATATCAATGGCTGTACGCATTATAAATGTGGAAGCAAATAGCTTTGTTCGTAAGGGTGGTAGACTGACAAGGTATGGATGGTATTGAGCGGTACATATTTTGAATTCACTAAGTAACGTGTGAGTGCCGTGTTTTAGCGCATTTTTGTCATCATGTAAAGAGGTGATGATTGAAACTGCAAAAAATCCTAGAAAAACCAGTATAAAAAAAAATATGACAATTTAAACTTATTTTAGAACTATTATATAAAATCGTTATTCTAATTTGGACTTTGTCGCAAGCAAAATAAGGTCTTGATGTAAATTTTAGCTAGTCTGCCATTATGCTGTTAGGGTTAATAGGCCTGCGTTACAACCACTTTTAAACAGGTCGCACGATATTTTTTTCACTCAATTATTCTTTGTAGTATGGAATCAGACGTAGAAAATGACATACATAAAATAGCATACTTCAGAATAGAGCGTTTTAAACAGCGCGGACTAATTCGCTAGTGCGGACAAGGTTTTAAGTGCACCCGGAAGCTCTTCAATAAAAATACCACTGCAGTCAACTATCACTAAGCACAACCCTCGCAGATGGTTTCTTAATTTCGTTGGTGTATTAGGAATAAATACATAAGCTATGCTACGAATGATTCGAGATCAACCACAAGCTTCTGCTTCGCACGCATAGTACCTACATATAATTACGTTTTGAAAACTAAAAAGAAAACCGACTTCATTGAATATATTTTTTGTAAAAGGAAAGGTATTTTGTATATATATAATATGGGTAGGCCAACTAAACGCACTGCTCCAATGAGCGAGGTTTCAGAGTAAGATAAAATATCATCGATGTATACAATTTTTAAAACCGATTTCTGTAAAATTTAGATTTAAATTGGACACCTGGGAAGCCTGGGAACCCTTTGAAACAAAGAAAGAATTATCCAAATCGGTTCAGGCGTCTTGAGTATGTAATCGGTGAACATACATTAAAAAATAAAAAATAAAAAAAGATTCCGACGAATTGAGATCCTCCTCCTTTTTTGAAGTCGGTTAAAAATGTAACCTATATGATATTCCAATTCGCAAACTAGTTCATTACATAGTTTCGTACAAAGACAAACTTAAAAACATCTACACAAACATTTGCATTCACTCCTATAACATTAGTAGGAACTTAGGAAGAAGCAAGAAAAGATTCTAATAAGTAGGTACGTTATTAACAAGCTAAACTTACGGAGTAACTGCTGCTTTTCTCTAGAGTCTCGATATGTAAAAGCAACGTGTTCGGTTCGAGTTGCATTGCAATCGCACGATCGGCCGCAACAATGAGATCTTGTCACACACGTGTGTTGAGAGGGCAGCTATTCTTGAAACGGTAGAGATTGGAACCGTTGAGCTTGAACGAAGGTTTACGAATGTAGTCTGGATTATTAAATACTAGCTGTTGCCCGTGACTTCATACGCGTATGCTTAGAACCGTTTTTTTAATTCTTGGAAGGAATGCATTCTGTGCATCTAAAGAACATCTCATAAATTTAATCCCCTATTTTACCCCTTCGGGAATTATTTTGCAAAAAACGTTGAAACACATATTTCTTTATTTCTTACCAAAAGCCTAAATATGAATTTTCAGATCCCTAACTTAAGGAAATATGAGCTGCCCAAACAAACTTTCATCCCCTATTTTACCCCTTAAGGTGTTTTTTTTAAAACAAAAACTAGCCTATGTTAAGTAGCCTCCGAATGCAATACATCTTCTTGCCAAATTTCATCAAGAAGCGTTCAGCCGTTTAGTCGTGATACGTAACAAACAGACAGACAGAGACACTTTCGTATTTATAATATTAGTATATATTGAATGCTATAAATTAAAGGAAATAGATTAATAATTTGCATCTTTAACACTTTACTTCAATCTATCTCTGCGTAAATATTGTCTTTGTTCATTTGGCAGTGTTGTGTAGAACTTACCTACTCTAAATTGACAAAATTTCGCAACATCTTTAACTCGTCACCAGACCATTAAACAAAAAACAAACATGCTTACGATACTATTCTCTAGGTAGACATATCTTCAGATGACTGGCCTATCAGCTCAGTTGGTAGTAGCTCTACCTTTTGTGCTATAGGTTGAGGGTTCGATACCCTCCCCGGATAAACATTTATGTAATGAACATAGGTGTTTATTCTGTGTCTGGGAGTTATAAAGTATTATAAGTATCTACTTAAAAATATTTAAGTATTTTATTAGACACCTGTAGGGTGATTATGGAGCTCTAATTACAATCAATGTCTATAAGTTTTCATAGATTTCTGATAGACATTGATTGTAATTAGAGTTCCATAATCGCCCTACTGATCACCTACACTAAGTTATTTCTAAGTACTTACCCACTTAATTTTTGCAAATGTTTGTTTGATTAATTAAACCTATTGTACCTACTTATGTTTAAAATTGTATATCTATGTAAATTGTATGTAATATGACCAAATTTTTTTTTTATCTAACTATCATATACAGGCGTTGCTTAGTTTGGAGCTAGGTGGTGTTGTGTGCATTGTCCATTAATATGTATAACTAAGTAAGAGACTATCAGAGGGACGTCCAAAGTTTATATATGGCACATTTTGCAATATGTTATGCAAAATATGCGTTCCGTAAGTGACATATTAAGAATTAAAGATAAGGATGAACAAAGTAGTATCAATCGCGGATACATTATAAACATACATTTTTTATCTCGATCGTTTCAAGAATAGATCCCCAAAGTCCACAATGTCCTTTCCGCGTCCCAATTGCAGTGCTCTGCTTATCGCTAATTGCGATCTGCTGTCATTTTACGGTTACGCATTAGCATTATTGCAATGCTCGTATCGATTTGAGTTGATCTCACCAGTTGTGAAATGGTTTGTGCATACGTGGAGGGAAAGCAGAGACTTGTTACTAAAGATAGAACTCCGAGAACTTAGAGAACTAAACATTTATTTTCTGTCAGATCTCTGAAAAAACGGTGTTAAATATATTCTATTCTATTATTCGTAGTCTTGATTGAAGTTTGAGTATTATACCAAGATGTAGACCTTACGTTGAGGTCTATAAGACCTTGTTTCGGCCATGTTTTCAGAGTTGAGTTTTTATGCATAGGTACTGACTTCTAATACTATCATGGTTTTGAACATAATTTTCACTCAAAACGGGATATTTACCATGATATATGAGTTTTTCTGCTTTCCGATATTTCGGCACGGTTGCATGCGCCATGATCATGAAAAATAGGGAAGCCGAAAAACCCATATATCATGGTAAATATCCCGTTTTGAGTGTATATTATAATCTTATTATGGTTGCAACAAAGTCCATATTAGAGTAACATTTTTAAATGACAGTTCTAAAGTGAGTAAAAATTGATTTGATTTCTTTTTGAATTTATTTTCCTAAGATTTTCCACATTATCAACAGCTCTATAAATAATTAAGTTGTTAATTTAACACGTTTATCTCACGTAAATTTTGTAAATTTAAGAATTGTTTCAAAAAAATAATTTTACTCTAATTCAGACTTTGGTGCAAAATAAGATTGTTCGTATTTTTGGGAAAAAATGATTAGTGTCATTTAAAGTATCACTATTTAAGAATAATACCGGACATTCCACACAGCATCATCTGGCCCCAAGGTAAGCAGAGCTTGTGTTATGGGTACCACATGACTGATATACTACTTATATACTTTTTTTTTGTAAACACATACTTATTATACACAGAAACACCCAGACTCCGAGACAAATACTTGCAGATCATACAAACATTTGTCCCGCGGCGAACCCGCAAACTTTTGCGTCTCAGCCAGACCTAAGCCCACTGTGCCACAGAGGTCGATTTTATCTCACGTAAATTTAGTAAATTTAAGAATTGTTTAAAAAAAATAATTTAACTCTAATTCAGACTTTGGTGCAAAATAAAATCGTTCTTATTTTTGGGAAAAAAATTTAATTGTCATTTAGAAATATCACTATTCAAGAAGATAGGTAATTTAAATAAGGTAAGGTAAATTTATATAAGGTATGAAGTATTAAATGTTTAAAGGCATTTCTCAAACAACTATGTTTTCAGAAATAAAAACGATGTCGGTATTCTGTGAATTGAATTGACTTATTACAAATGTCCACAAGGATTCGTCATTATGGTCTGTCTGTCTGTCCGCCCCTAATCAGAGCTCCTTGCTCGTAGACTATTAGTCTTATCGTGATAACAATTATTAGTCAACTTTAAAGCTAACATAAAAGGTAGTCTATTGAAGAAAGCTTATTATAATATAAATGACTACAATATTAATAAGAATGCATGTCCTCATGTTGCTCTGATAGATTACCGACACATTTAAAATGTGTAAACTCTCTTTTATTCGTTTTCGCAGTTAAGGACCAGGACGAGGACCAGGACGAGTTTCTTGCCAGTTCTTCTCGGGCTTGGCTTAGGGGGAATTAACACATGATTTCACCTAGTATGTAAAACGTTTAAAAGTAATCATTGTGATTGTATTAAATATCTTTTGACTTTGACTGTATATCGTTGGATAGGTCTTTCAAAGATATCAGCATAAATGATATAAAGAAAACTGTAGCAGCTAGTAAGATATTACTGAATTATGAATGAAAGTCGGATATGCAAAAAAAAAGCGGACAAGTGCGAGTCGGACTCGCGCACCGAGGGTTCCGAAAAACCTGTAGGTATATAAGTAAAAATTCACCCATCACGACCATCGAGACATAGTTATGGTATTTTTATTGCAAAATGAAATCCATCAAAAAATTTCGGTTTTCGGAATTTTTCCTTTATCTGTGCTATGAGACGTTGCTTCGTACAAAATTTCAAGATTCTGGGCTCACGGGAAGTACCCTGTAGGTTTTGATTCCCTTCCGAGTAGTTGCGAGTTTTAAATATGCGACTTAAATTGCTGTTTCTTTTGATTGCGTTGACATAGAAGTTTGATTTTGTTACAGCTTAAAGGTATTATAGTTGAGTATTTGATATGAATTTCAATTTAATTCCTTAACGCGTTCATGAGAAAAGGGGTACCTAGTAAATTTAAACTAATTAAAAATATTTTTATTATAAGATTTAACTTAAAATGTACGGTTTTCGCAATTTTTCCTTTATCTGTGCTATAAGATGTTGCTTCGTACCAAATTTCAAGATTCTGAGTTCACGGAAAGTACCCTGTAGGTTTTGATTCCCTTGCGAGTGTCAAATATTTGCGGAAATTTGTGGCATAAACGGCTGTATCTTTTGATTGCGTTGGCTTAGAAAATTGATTTTTTCACTGCTTTAAGAGACAGTAGACTTGAGTATTTGATATAAATTTCAGCTTGATACCTTCACCCGTTCCTGAGAAAAAGAGTCTTGACAGACAGATGGACGGACGGACGGACAACAAAGTGATCCTATAAGGGTTCCGTTTTTTCCTTTCGAAGTACGGAATCCTAAAAATCATGAAAGATCCATGATATTTTTTTTTATATCGCTAACTACTCCTAGTTGGTGTAAAATTGGTCTGGTCCTGGCCACTAGTCATTCTTATCATTACTGACTTCGGAAGCCTTCTCAGTGCGTGGTCACATGTGCAACCATAAAGTTCTTCTTTTCTTCCTATAATGGTATCTGTCTTGTCGACAATTTTGCCAGTGTGATTGTTTGATAATAGTCGATGGACAATTGTCAATTCTAAATCATCATTCATCGCGGAATGGCCGTCTAGAACTTTCTCGGGATTCCTCGTCATTCAAATCACATTGCACCATAATACACATATAATTCAATCGTCCATTCTTGTCCTATGAAGTCGCAATTTATTCATTAAAATTCCGCTAAGATTACTGAATAAAACACGCAATAAATAATTATAAAATAATTTTAATTTAGAAGTTCTATGTTACTTCATGAAATGACAAACGAAGAATTAACGCGACATCTGACTAGCCAGTTGGAACTTTTTTAATCACTATTCAATATCATAAAGTTCGAGCAACGAATGCAATAGCCTTTAATAGGGCAAAGATTACGCTGCATTAACAAGTGACGTGCTAGATTTGTCGTTAAATAAATTCAAGAACGTGATTAAGCAAAAACTATTGCTAAGCATATTATAATATATCAGACTAATAAGATGGCAAAAAAGCTTGGGACGAATCTGCATCCGATCATACAAAAAAACTTTACGAGTTTCTTGCCGGATCTTTCTTAAACTGGGGTTAGGAGATTTACCTAGTACATAAGACAGTTCAGAATGGTCCTAGTGATATTTTTAAGTAAAACAACGAACTTTCTTCGCCCGCCCCGCCTGAGACACGGAAGGTTGCGGGTTCGATTCTCGCGGGCCCAATGTTTGTATGATCTGCAAATATTTTTCCCAGATCTGGGTGTTTTTCTATGTATAATATGTATGTATTTGACTGGCATGTCAGCTCAGTTGGCCCTGCCTTCTGCGCCGTAGGTCCTTCCCAGGATAAACATTTGTGTGATGAATCAGTCATCTAGTCATAATACAAGCTATGCTTAGTTTGGGGCTAGATGGTGTTGTGTACATTGTCCACAAATATGTATTATTATTAAATTATATTATATACTTTTTTCCAATAAAGTTAATATGTAGTACATCACTCATGTGGTTCCCATAGCACAACCTCTGCTTACTTTAGGTGCTGTGTGAAATGTTGAATATTTTATTTATTCTTTCTATCTTTTAATAGGTAAGTAATCAAGATAAGTACCTCCAATCTGAAGAATCAATAGAATCAACAGAACATTATCTAATTTACAGAATAGCGGTAACAAGCTACAACCAACTAGACCATTGCAACATTTGCAACACTAACATCTGAGTGTTATTTAATTGCATTGCAATCAATTAATATTGCAATTCTATTGTTTACAACTAGTAACGTGTTAGTTTCTTGAAAACGAGCAGCGTTAGATAGCGGCCGTAAGTAGAAACTTCGCACGTGTGCGTGTGGTTAGAAGTAGCCTGTGTCTGTCTCGAAGATACAGTCTATCCAAATTCATTAAGGTCCGTGATTTTACAAACCGATGGATACTTTAAATTAAAAATAGTATATATATAGCTATGCAAAAGATAACTTATTTTAAAGGAGTTAATTTAAATCTTTAGTAAATTGTCGTGGCAGGAAATTATATATTTTTTTAATTTAATTTTCTAGTTAAATTAAAACAAAAGTAGTATTCTTAAGAATTTTGTAATACCAAAAGTCAAAGCAATTTTTTTTATTTCTAATGCAAGGATCACTTTAAAACATCTTCCATGTGTACCTTGATTTTAGAGCTGATAGTTCCACCAACCAAGATGTCAAAGTCAAAATGGACAGTTAAAGAGAGATTATTTATATGCATATTGGGGGAGCGCAGATGTCTATCAGGCTTTCAGGCTAGTATAGGTATCTGAGGCTTTTAGATAATACTTATGTTATTGTTATTACATTTAAAACGAGTTTCTAAATAGTTAAAATAAAATGTTTTAAAATTGTGCTCAAACAAATATTAATTTTATTATTGTAATTACATACTTGGTGAATTTAGGTGACGATTCCTCCTAACCCAAGTCCGAGAAGACACTCGTCCTGGTCCTAGCGCTTTTTTTTATCATCATTTTCAGGATGGTTGTTATAGAAGCGCACCAAGTTCCCCATAGGATTTATTTACTAAAAAGTAAATAAATCCTATGTGGAACTTGGTGAGTCCAAACTTAGGGACTTAATATTTTTTTTGTGTCTAGTATTGATTCTATGAAGATCACTATTTGTTGAAACCCATCTCTATTTAATTGAGTGTATAATAAAAATAAAAATGTATTATAAAGCTATTGTGAGAACATTGATTTCTTTGATTTTACTTTACTTTACTTTGAATTTTATAAAATTTCATTATATAAAATGGCACGTATTGTCTTTATACGATCGTCTTATAACGGTCACTGATTTTTTAAGAAAGCGATTAAGCCCGAGGCCTGTAGGTGGGATACTGTTAGAAACCTGAATGTGGTACGATTTCTAACTACTGGGCTATAGAAAACGTAAGTTAGCCACAGGGGTAGATGGCTCGATTGATTGTGGACTACCTTCGCATTTCCGTTTTAACTACATTTAAGATTATGTACTTCTTCAGATACTTAAACAATCATATGGATTTCAATTTAAAATTTATAAATTAATAGCTGTCCCGTTCGCGATTAGGTACGTCCGCGCGTTTAAAAAAGAAAAAATAAACTAATTGTAAATCTAAACCATTCTCGAATCCACTTGAACACTCATCAAAATCGGTCCAGCTGTTTAGGAGGAGTTTAATTACAAACACACGCACAGAAAATTAATATAATATGGATGAATAATTGATTTATGTACTAACAACCATAGACAAGAAAATATATAGATGTATCACAACGTTAAACTTTTTGACTTCTTAACGTGTCACTTGTTCTTTTACCAGTGTGAAAGCAATAAAGTGTGTCTTAAAGACTTCTTTACTATGCCTGTGTCTATGTTTACCAAAATCACGAAGAAACATGGTTAAATATCCTAATTTTCAAAAAAATGCGAAAGTTTTCATATTTATATGTTCAAGTTTTTTTTCTAAATAATCGAAATATATTCATCGGAACGGATTTAGAACGGAAACTTGGGATCCTTGAATCCTTAAATATATTTTTAAATAGCATTAAAAGTGTCTATATTTACCAAAATCACGAAGAAACATGGTTAAATATCCTAATTATATAAAAAATGCGAAAGTTTTCATTTTTATATGTTCAAGTTTTTTTTCTAAATAATCGAAATCTATTCATCTGAACGGATTTAAAACGGAAACTTGGGATCCTTGAATCCTTAAATATATTTTTAAATAGCATTAAAACAAAACTTTTGCTCAAAGTATTGATAGGCCAGCAGTGATGTTTACCAAACCTTTGTTCAGTAAATGTGTATTGCTCTGACTTCAGACAGTTAATGACAGATTTGCAATGTATAGACTATTGTAATCTTGTATTAGATTTTCGTAGTTAAGGTAGTTACAAGATGGATCATATAAAAAAGCGCTAGGACCAGGACGAGTTTTCCAATTCTTCTCGGACTCGCGTTAGGAGGAATTGGCACCTAAATTAATCTAGTATGTACGACGTTTGATGAATTAAAATATTTAAGTTTGCGTTTATTATTTGGCAGTAAAATATTCAATAAATCTGTAGTGGAATTATAAGTACTTTACCGAAATTCGGTAAAGCTTAAGACTTTAAAACAATGCTACCACGCCTTTACAGGTATGTGTGAGTCCGCGGGCTGCAGCTAGTTCAAACATAAATGTTAAAAAACGTGTGCGTCTCGGGACGCTCGACAGAAGTGATAACTTAAACTAATGTAAGTGAGAGAGGAGGGGCCTGCCTACCGCTGCCGTACGCGTTACATAACAAAGCGGTTTACCCTCCCATAAGAATATCACTTCAATATTAAAAGTTAAGCGCTGGATTTTTTTAATCTACTATTTATTTCAGCCCCATTGCTTTCCTCTCGTACTAGATCTAACATGACGTTAAGTAACCCCTGTTATCAATAACATTCATGTTATTTGGACATATTATCAACCACATATCCCCCATACAAAGCCATCAAATACAATTTACTGGATTCACGCCTACGAGGGTTCCTTATCAAACTTGTCGCTTAGTACCATTCAATCACCCAATAATGTGCAATACAGTGTGTAACAATGTCACCTTACTTCCCCTTTTATAACTGAACTGACATACGCACCAATCCATAGCACAAGGAGTTTTAGACTCTGTTTGGTGTATTATAAGACATAGAAAAGAAAATACTGGAAAAGTTGGAAAAAAGAACACGCATTTTTATTTTCAAATCCAACACAAAGCATATTAAACGCTAAAGTGGTGGCTTAAGGTTGAAATTTCGATAAGGCTGATGTAGTAGCAAAGGGGAGACAAGGCAAACACCGTCATATTAAGTGAGCACATGAGAGGGAAACGCTAAAATGTGGGAAAATCGGATATAGACGTTTATCGTCGGATTTTTCGCGTGATTTAGCCGCGACAAATCTGAGGCTGTAATACGGCCACTGTAACTTGAACCTTGGCTGAAAAACAGTCAATTTTCCTAATATGTGTCTTGCTTGTTATCGTTATCAGGAACCATTTATTTAAACTTATTCTTTCAACAATCCATCACAACTATGTAACAGAATTGTTTAAATATTGGTGGAAAATTTAAAACAGCAACATCTAGCCACCTAACTAAGTAAAATGTGTACTATGAAGACTAGACTTTACTACACTTAACAATATAAGGTTATTGCTACATAAACAAATTGTCTGAAATTAATTAAAAGGTAATACGAGACCAAAAAACAACAAAAAAAAGTTATAACATCCAGACATAGACTCAACATCTATGTTCATTATACAAATGTTTGATAAGGATGGAAATCGAAACCAATAAGGTTATGGAAGCGAAAGGCAGAGCATATCGCAGAAGGCAGAACTACTTATTAATTAATTAACTACTAATGAATTTAAATGAAAAGCCGTGAAAAGGTGCCAAAAAGATTTTTAAATTTATATTCAGAAGTAATCATATAAATGTACAGAATAATATACTTACAATAATATAAAATAAACGTGAAACAGTTGAGTTGAGTTGAGTTTCTAAGGACCGTTTAAAACGTTCTATAGATAGCTCATCTGATCCAGATCACTGCCATAGGGCAGCGTTCCCAAGATACTGGCGGCATTACCACGTTGAATGGCAATGCTAATACGCTGGGCCAGATAGGAGCCAGCTCTTGGGTCACGCAATGTAACCAGACACCGTAAAATAAATTTGCAAACACGGTGGGCTCCTGTTCCCCACGGGCCCAGGGTCTCGACTCCAAAAGTCTCAAATATGTAGACCTTATCCAAACCAGCATATTTGCGGTTTTTGAGGCCCTTGGCACATTCAGCCGCCGCACTGCCCTAATGGAAGTACCCGACAGATGGGATGCGGCCAGGGCATTATTATTTATATTAAATAAATAAATATTGATAGACAATGCACACAACACCATCTAGCCCCAAACTAAGCATAGCTTGTATTATGGTGACCAGATGACTAATAGAATACTTATATATCCTTAAATACATACATAAGATACTTTATAAGCCCCAGACAGAGAACAAAAATCTATGTTCATCACATAAATGTTTATACTGGGAGGTAGTCGAACTGAACTGACCATCATAGAAAAGTACATAATTTGCTTCTGAAATAACCAAACAAACAGTGATCATAGATACCCAAAATTTATTTCCAAAATAAAATATAAAGCAGAGGTCACCTTAATCTGGTTTTCTAAATTCGCTAATGCGCTGTTGACATAAGGGTATGTCGATTTATTGCCATACAATCGAAAGGGGAAGTTGTGTTTATCTTTTTCTATTGGAGGCAATTTGTCGTGACGTATGTTCCGGGTGGATCGAGTGGCTTAGATCACTTTTATACGATTGTTTCTTGTTTTTATGGAGTTCCAAAATGTTAGACGGTTAATTTACCCCCGTTTACTTTTTATAAGCTTTTTCAATACAATGGACTTGCAACTTGTCACGTATGTAATACTAAATGTGGGTGCCAATAAAACGGCCTTAAATAAAAACATTACTCAACATGTACGCTGCCTAAAAGCTGTTTCAGATTCACTAAAACACTATTTGTCATATCTTACGAAAAGAGATGGCACTATTTTAAACATTGATTAACTTTTCACAGACGTTGAGAAACGTTTCTTAGTAAGGCTGTTAATGTTTAGACGTGCCTCTAACTACTCTTTTTAGACATCCTTAAAGATGGATGGACTGACTGTGCTTAAATATAGATGATATAAATAAACAATAATGCCGAATATTTCACAGAACATCATCTGGCCCCAAAGTAAGCAGAGCTTGTGTTATGAGTACCACATGACTGATATACTACTTATATATATTTTTTAAGTATATACCCAAAAGGTTCAATGATTGCGATCGAGAACGTAGGGTTCGTGACTTCAAATCCTAAGATTACTTCACTCGAAAATGTAATAGTAAATCTAAAAATTTCATGCTCCAGGTTTGAAATGATGTTCACACATAAATTTTTATTAACAGACTTGGTCCTCACTTAACGATCATTACTTCAAATAGTTACAATCGGCCACCTCTATAGCAATCAATAAAATCAATCATCTGACCCCGCGAGCTATATGGTACAGGGGCCTGTACGAAAAAAACCAGAGAAGGTTTTAATAATCTACTCCATGAGCGATAGCGTTGTTTATCTTATTGTTTATATGAAAATACGTAGGTAGATGATAAAATTAATTTAAAAAAAATCTGTTTACATATAAATTATTTAAGAAATGAGATTAATATGGTACAGCATTTTCTAACAATAAAACATTTTTGTCGTGATCCCTCTCAAATAATTGGTGTTAGAAGAAAATAACTGACGACAAATTTAAAAGTGAAATTTTGTGATCGGTTTCTATAACTATATATAATTTTTAAGGCCATTAGCTTTTGGAAATTTTTCAAAATGGCGGAGAGGTCTACAGCTCACAGAACCACTAGTTCTGTTCTGTTCTAACACCCAGACACATAGCAAACATTTATAATCATCTCACAAATATATTACCTTGGAGGGAATCGAACCCTCAACCTACAACGCAAAGGCAAGCTACCAATTGCGCCAGTCAATAAGATAAATAATTCTGCTCATTGGATAAAATAAAACCAAACATGCATGCTAGGTGAGCTAGAGTTGTAAAACTTTTCTTCGATTGGGCCCTCCCCGTAGGCGCTACCATGGTCGGCGACATTCAGTTAGGACCACATGGAATAAATATCGGTGTATAGTAGTAATTATTTTGATGTACGGGGTAAGGTTTGGCCTGAAGGTGCCATTTGTCTTAGGAAAGTAGAAGTTTTATAGGCTTCGAAGGAGTGAATTTGACGTCAGTGCTATTTTGGGCTTCTGAGGTAGGACGGATGTCGGACGTAAGGACATGTCATGGACATGGACAAGTTAGTCTTAGTGACGTTTCAGAATTTGAGCCTTACTTTTATTATGTATTATATTATATGTATTATATTATTCAATGGAGGCACCGACACTCTTTCACTCGCATTCCAGTGTGTACCGTAAACGCGAGCGACATGTCACGAACCGCGGATCAAACTCACCCTAATGAAGAATCTCTAGATGAATCGAAACAGTGTCAGTGTCTCCATCGACAAAATAATACGTGAGTAAGCTCCGTGTTTATCAAAATGTACTGTAAAACTCACGAATGTTTTTAAAGGGACAAGGGACATGAGGTAGTAAGGCCCAAATTCTGAAACGTCACTAAGACTAACTTGTCCATGTCCATGACATGTCCTTACAAATTATTATAGCATTAACTGATGTACACCTTTTTTTGAGAGAAAATATACTTTATGTTATTATTATTATTATTATTACTAACTCAAACGCTAGACTCCATTATCCTTAAAAAATGGATGAGGAAAATAATAATAAATAAATAATGCTAGACATTTCACACAGCATCATCTAGCCCCAATGTAAGCAGAGCTTGGGTTAAGGAGCCCCATGACTGCTAAATACAAAAAATTACAAAACAACTGTTTATTTTACATTTAGAAAAACAATCAGATCGAGGATCAGTATTTGCAGATCATACAAACATTCGTGCCGCGGCGAGAATAAAACCCGCAACCTTTTGCGTCCTTGGCCTTGACCCACTGCGCCACAGAGGTCGTCTATTAGTATTATAGGTATGTATATAAATCAAGTCAAAAATATACTTTATTCAATACAATCACAAGGAACACTTTGAAACTTCTTACATACTAGGTGAATATATGTGCCAATTCATCCTAACCCAAGCCTGAGAAGTACTGGCAAGAAACTCGTCTTGGTCCTAGCGCTTTTTAACATGATCCATGTTATAATTACCTTAACTACGAAATACTAATACAAGAGTGTTTATACATTTCAAGTGTGACGGTTAACTGTCTGACGGTAGAGCGACATGAGGACATGCATTCTTATCAATAATATAGTCATTTATATTATAACAAGCTTTCTTCAAAAGATTACCTTTTATGTATGCTTTAAATTTCTTAATAGGTTTAGTAGCATTTTCAGGAAGCTTATTATGTAGCGCATCGTGTTCCCCATAAATGACTTATGTACTTTTTCTAGTCGAAACCCAGGGATGTATTTGTGTCTATTCCTAGTATTGATTCTATGAAGGTCACTATTTTGCTGAAAATATATACAAGTATCCTAATAGTCGTATTGTTTCTATACTACAAGCTATAGTTAATGTAGAGCTAGATGATGTTGTGTTGATTGTTCACCGATTGATTTGAATAGTTTGCTTTTTTTTCTATGTATTTATATTTACTACTACTACTTTACTATTACTGTCACAAGTTCTTTGAAATCTGTAAGGATATGAACCCCACAATACGTAAAGCTGTGGTTAAACTGCTAAGGGGTGAGGGGTGGTGACTCCGAAGAGAGTTAAACGACCAAACCCGATGAGTGTAATATTTTAACTGCTTTATTGTTTCCACCAATGATCGATTAATAATTGCAGCGTAAGGCAATGCAAGCTAGGCTAATTTAAACATAAAATATATATTACTAAAAGTTCATTGTATTATTGTACATGTGTGCGTTAGCTCGTACAAAAACAGTGAGTTAATAATTACATTTTAAAATATAAAAAGAAAACCGACTTCATTTAATGTAATTTGAGCCTATAATAAATTTTTAGTGGAAAGTAGATGTATTTTGTATGTATATAATATGGGTAGGCAAAGTAAACACACAGCTCCAATCAGACAGCGAGGTATCGAAGTAAATGAAAATTCAAAAAAGAATTTTCCTAATGCTTTCAGGCGTTTTCGAGTGCCTAATCGGAGAACATACATAAAAAAAAATGCGACGAATTGAGAACCTCCACCTTTTTGATGAAGTTGGTTAAAAAGGATTCAAGTGCGCCTCAGAGGATCCTTTCGTCCAGTTGGCACGTCTTTGAACTTTTTCGGTTTTACGACAAGCCGGTTTACTCACGATGTTTTCCTTCACAATTTGAGAGAACTGGTATAACAAGCAAAAATGCCAAAAATTTGCATTTTTGCATGCGCATGCTCATCTTTGGAAATTCAAATAGTTTTAGTACATGACTGTACATTTTGGCTTCATTGGACATAACACAGCTTTGTCACAGCTTTTAGATTTTAAACAATACGTGTCTGATGCTATCAACTCAATGAATGCAGAGTTGAGTGGTATGAGAATGTACTGTTAAAGTTTACTAAACTCTGAATGACCACCCAAATTGTAACGTCTGGGACATAAGCAATAATAGCAGTCTAGTCTCAGGACGAGTATAGCGATGTGGAAAGAGAAAGTCAATGCAAATAACAACTAATAGGTACAATATCCGGCTGTTTAACTGACACATTGAGAATAAATCTATATTCTATATATATTATATATTATCCTTTCCTTACTAATATTATAAACGTGAAAGTTTGTATGTATGTTTGTTACTCTTTCACACAAAGACTACTGAATGGATTTTAATGAAACTTTACAATAATATAGCTTATACATCAAAATAACACATAGGCTATAATTTTTAAAGATATTGTGTGAATTGTCCAAAATGTAACGATAAGTGTCAAGTAAGTGGGATAAAAATCTGCCATCTGCAAGCTATACTGGCGTGCGCTGCAAAAACCATTTAGAATTACACGAAATACTAATTCTGCGCAGACGAAGTCGCGGGCCTCAGCTAGAATATTATAAATGCGAAAGTGTCTCTGTCTCTTTATTACGTTTTCACGGCTAAACGGTTGAACGGATCTTGATTAAATTTGCTAAGATGTATTGCATTCGGGGGAAGAACATAGGCTACTTTTTGTCTCAAAAAAAGTTTTACAAAAATAAAAATAAAGGTTCTAAGCATACGCGTACGAAGTCGCGGGTAACAGCTAGTACTATATATACACATCAATCAATCAATCAATCAATCGAGAACAAACGAAAACAAATATATATAGGTGGACAATGCATTTAACACCATCTAGCTAGAGTAAACATGGCTTGTATTATGATGAGCAGATTACTGATGACTTATATATGTTTAAATACATATCTACTTATAACATCCAGATACAGAACAAACATGCCCATTATGCGGTACGGCCGCTCTGTCTGCACTAGGGCAGCTGTGCCTTTTACGTGCCAAGGTACCCACCACTCAGCTCTACCTTTCACGGGTCCAATACGCCGTGAAGGCTGAGGGGAAACAATGAAACAGAAGACTGGGCTCACCATGAGAGTCGTGAAGTTGGAATCTCGTCGTAACGTGAATTTCAATTCATTTATGGTGAGAGTGCCGACGAATCGTCTCTCGACATTCATGGACACCGGGTTCTGGCCGAAAGGTGTCGTGTTCAGGAAATTCAACGGATCCCTGACACAAGACACCGTGCGAACGTCATCAGTGATATAGTAATAAGTTTTATATTTTGTATGTATTTTAGTCTTTAAGGTATATATCTATGGGCCAATATATTTGTTACCTATAATAACGATTCTATGCCATAATGCTGGCCGGGAACTGTAAGTACCTACTTATCCAATACACTCGAACATCATAATTCACATGGAACTTTCTAATCGTATCATCGTTCCATTATTTTGCGTGTAACTGTTTATTGGTACAAGATTTTGTACAATTTAATTTCAGTGCCTTCAATTTAGTTCTTGAGAAGCGTTCACCGTTCACAAAAACACATTGTCTTTTGTCTACATCCACATCCAAAATAAATTGTCTAGATAGCTTGATGGGTTTACCCGCGTTTTCATCCGTTTTATATAGGCATTTAGGTCATACATAGGTAACAAGTATTCATTTAACATTCAGGGATAATAATAATAAAAAATAATGCCGGTCATTTCACACAATATCATCTGGCCCCAAAGTAAGCAGAGCTTGTGTTATGGGTACCACATGACTGATATACTACATATACTTTTTTTTGTAAATACATATATTATACATAGAAACACCCAGACCCGAGACAAATACTTGCAGATCATACAAACATTTGTCCTGCGGCGGGAATCGAACGCGCAACCTTTTGCGTCTCAGCCGAACCTTAGTCCACTGCGCCACAGAGGTCGTCTAGCTATATATCTAGCTATATAACATTCTAAATGGTTTTTAGAATCGGTTCAGTAGTTTCAAAGATTACCCCATAAAAAACCAATAATAACGTTTTAAAAACTAAAAAGACAACCGACTTCATGTAGGTACTCGTATATAAAAAATATTTTCGATGTATAGAATTTTTAGATTTTTGTTGATTTTTTAAAAACCACTCGACCGATTTCGATAAAATTTAAATGGGATCACCTGGTAAGTATACACTTAAACAAAAAAAAGTTTTGAAATCGGTTAAGGCGTCTTTGAGTAATCGGTGAACATACATAAAAAAACATGTGCTCAATTCACACGTGGTAGAAGTGAAACCTTCAAAAATTTTAGCTTCAAGATAATAAGACGAATAAGAATATAAGAAACACTGTATAATGCTTCCTATCTCATTTTCTCCCACGTTAAATCATATGAATTTATGTGTCTGTCTCTTTTTACTGCTTTTTCGTTTCATAGACTTTCAAATCACAACGATGCTACCGATGATAACCTCCTCCTTTTTTGAAGTCGTTTAAGAAAGTAATCAAAAAAAACGTGTGCGTCTCGCTGCGGGTTAGAGTGAAAGATTGGCCTGCCTACCGCTGCCGTATGCGTGAGAGAAAGGGAAGCCAGACAAAGTAGCGCCGTAACGCGTTTCGTAACGAAGCGGTTTACCCTCCCATAAGAAGTTAACACCTTAAAAAACATAACAACTATAACAGTAGTATCTAAAATCATTTGTGTGATTGTATTGAATGAGCCGAGGTCCGATGAAGAAGGTTGCGGGTTCGATTCCCACCGCGAGACAAATGTATCTTTACTGTATCGTTTAATGTATCGTTACTATGTATCTTTACATAGCATAAAATAAAGTTGCTTACACTGTCTGCTGTTTGCCTGGATCTTTTAAACTACTCCACGGATTTGAATGCAGTTTTCAGCAATAGATAGAGTGATTCAAGAGGAAGTTTTATATGTGTAATACATACATATTATAAGGAATGGGAGATGGGAGATGGGAGATGGGAGATGGGAGATGGGAGATGGGAGATGGGAGATGGGAGATGGGAGATGGGAGATGGGAGATGGGAGATGGGAGATGGGAGATGGGAGATGGGAGATGGGAGATGGGAGAATTCTTAATCTGCTCATTCTTTGATTGTTAGGCAGAACGAAGTTTGCCGGGTCAGCTAGTAATATGTATTAAAAAAAAATATAATTGTCATGTGTACTATATTTGTCATGCGGTACCCATTCCACAAGCTCTGCTTACTTTAAGGCCAGATGATGCTGTATGAAATGTCCGGCATTATTATAATAATAATTCAATTTATTTATTCAGACAAATTTCATAGTCCATTATGTTAGTCAGCTTATAACTAAGGGTTAGTACCTAAAATTAATTATAGATTTTGTCCTTTGGACCAATTTATACATAATAGGACAATCAAACACACATTTTCTACGCTAGTACCTGCTTTATGTGTATATTATCTGTGCTGCGAGTAACTACCGCATTAAGAGTATGTTTACAACTTGAGTTTTCCCAAATATTGCTGTTCCTTTACTACAGCTGTTGTTACTGCCGTTTTTATGTAATATAATACTAATATAAATAATAAAATAAAATAAAAATAAAAAGCCTCTCTATTCCTTAACTTATAAGTAGGTAAGTACGTAGTTACATTATTAATTTTAACATTAATTCGTATTAGTTGGTAGGTAGGTAAATACTTAATTATGTTGGCGACTATTTATGGTATTACATTACATTATGTTTGTATCATTACTTATTTCTATTACTCTTATATATTGTATTATTGGATGTTTTTTTATGATTATATATTCATTATATTATTATATTTTCATTTTTATTATAACGATTTCATTCTCGAGTATTCTCATATTTACGTTAGGACCCCTCTCGGGTAAAGGCCTCCTCCAGCTGCTTCCACTGTTCGCGGTCCTTTGCTATCTCAGTCCAGTTCGGTGTGTTGGTATTTCTTTTAATTTTGTCGGACCATCGGGCAAGCGGTCTGCCTGTTCTTCTTTTTCCAGTCGGACCCCTCCAGTTTGTCACTCTATTCGCCCATCTTTCTTTGTTCATTCTTGCTGCATGTCCCGCCCATTGCCATTTCATTTTCATCGCATGTTGTAGAGCATCAATAAATTTTGTTTTGTTTGCGTATGTATGTGTGTTTTATTCTGTGAATAAGTTTTATTTTCATTATGCTTCTCTCCATAGCTCTTTGACATTTTAGTATTTTATTTTTGCTTCCTTTGTGTACGTCCATGTTTGACTCCCATTTGTAAGGGTTGGTAGGATACAGTAATCTATAACTTTTTTCTTTAATTGTAAGGGTAGTGGTCCCTTTAAAACCTCGTTCAGGCTCCAAAATGTATTCCAGGCTTTGGTTATTCTTCTGTCTATCTCCTCGATATTGTTAGTGGGCTTGAATGATATTTGTTTTCCCAGGTAAATATATTCTTGAACATAATCTAATTGTGTGTTATCTATGTATAATTTTTTTTCTATGTTATTGCTCATCACTTGAGTTTTTTGTAGGTTCATATCTAATCCAATTTTTGTACTAACTTCATGTAGAGTCGTTAGCATGTATTGTAGCTTTTGGGCGTTGTCTGCTAGTAAGACTATGTCGTCTGCGAACGCTAGGTGAGTAAGATGTTTGTCGTTTACATTTATTCCGGTATCATTCCAGTTGAGGGTTCTCATAATAGAGTGGAGTACGGTTATAAAAAGAGTTGGGGAGAGCGGATCTCCCTGTCTTACACCTCTTTCGATGTTGATATATTTTCCGGATGTTTCTAGTTTTATTCTACTTTTGCAATTTTTATAGATGTTTTTGATAATTTCGATGTAAGTATTGTTCACTTGGGCTTCTTGTAGAGCTTTCCAGATAGCTTCATGTTCTATTGAGTCGAAAGCCTTTTTATAATCAATAAACGCAAGGTAGAGAGGGCTTCTGAATTCTTGATACTTCTCGATTGCTTGTTCCACAGAATAAATGTGATCAATTGTACAAAAACTTCTACGGAAACCAGCTTGCTCTTCGTAGAGGAAAGCCTCGATTTTTGGTGTTATTCTTATTTGTAAGCCTATGGAGAAAAGTTTGTAAAGGCTCAACATAAGGCTTATTGGCCGGTAGTTTGCGATATCAGTGGGGTCACCTTTTTTATATAGTATTATGATATTAGATTCTACCCATTGTTTCGGAACAGTTTTTTCTCGTAGTATTTTGTTAAAAAGCATAGTCAGTGGTGTAAGAAGTGCAGCACCAGATGCTTTAAGCAGGTCGTTTTTATGCAATAATCATGCGAAATTATATTGAAAAAGCTACGGAATACGGTCATCGTTTCATATAAGCCGCGGTTTAACTGATCGACACGTCTCCAGTGGTACGGACATTCAAACGTAATGAATTAACATGTTCTGATCAACGTCTTTTGTTATTGAATTATTTTGAACACGTACATCATAGATTATGGGATATAGTGCTTATTGAATTATGTTTCAACTTGCGACCCGCCCCGGCTTCGCACGGGTGCAATGCTGATACTAAGAGAATAACATAACCTAAGAGATAGACATATACCATCGCGGACTTTTTTGTAGACCTTTTTAAGATGTACAATACTGTAGTACATTATTTTGATCTATCTCGTAAGGTTCAGCCCGCGTTTGCAATGTAAGCGCAAAAAATGTGTTTATTTACGACATCACATTAGAAACCTCTAAATTATCAGTGTTTTTCTAATATATTATGCATGTTTTATACATATAAACCTTCCTCTTGAATCACTCAATCTATTAAAACAACCAGCATCAAAATCTGTTGTTTGTCGTAGTTTTAGAGATCTAATCATACATAGGGACAGACAGACAGCGGGAAGCGACTTGTTTTATACTATGTAGTGATTTGCCTCTGAGGCGCTTTTTAATCCTTTCACCACACTGGTACCAAATAACTAACACGATAACAAAAATTATAACAGGAATGTACCGAATAACATACAATAATATCAAATACACGTGAAACAGTTGAGCGATCTAAAGACCGTTTAAAAAGATGCTCAACTGATCCAGATCACCGCCAAAAAGCAACGTTTCCAATCCACTGCTGGCATTGCCACGCTGAATGGTTCAATGCTAATTCGCTGAGCTAGAAAGGAGTAGGATAATAGTAGGCTCTTGAGTTTAATAAATAAATTTAAATATTTGTGGACAAAGCACACAACACCATTTAGCCCCAAATAAAGCATAGCCTGTATTATTAGGGACTTATGTACATGATTATGTTACGTTGTCATTGATATTGATACTGTTTAAATCTTTTGCCTTTTTGAATTTCCTCGCAGCTTAGATGATAACTCTGTCTAGTTTCATTTACTGCAGGATAATCATTTGTGTGATGAATACAGATGTTTTTTTTCGTCTGGTGTTATAATAATTACGTTTTAAAAACTAAAAAGAAAACCGACTCGATTGAATAAAATTTGAGACCATAAAATTATTTTATATTGAAATTTTTAGTGGAAAGTACATTATTTAGTTTATATATAATATGGGTAGACCAACTAAACGCACAGCTCTGCACTACACGCAACGAAACTATCATAGATACAATTTTTTTATTTTAAAAACCAGTCGACCGATTTTGGTAAAATTTAAATGGGACCACCCTTTCAAACGAAAAAAAATATTTTTCAAATCGGGTCAGGCGTTTTCTAGTAATCGGTAAACATACATAAAAAAAACAAAAAGATTCCGACGAGTTGAGAACTTCCTCCTTCGGTTAAAGTCGGTTATAAAGTATCTTATTGTATAAGAATTTTATCAATCACTTTAATACAAGCTTAGCCGTTTCACACAACACCACCAAACGCCAAACTCCGTGGAATAATATTTGACAGCGCGATGGGTATATATATATATATTGTGTAATGCTTAGATTTCCTGACCTATAAGCTATCTCTACGACATTCGTGCTTTCCACGCGTCTATTGTTCGTAGATCACGATATTGTCACAGTTAGATAAACTACAGTAGAACAAGGTAGAGACAACGTGTTCTGTATTCAGATACCACCCAACGAGTTAAGATGATAAGTTACTGGCTACAAATTCACCTACCGAGATTATTTGTTTTTGGCCTTTTAGATATTAAAGTGTGTAAATAATTGGTTTTAAATGTAATGATATTTATGGCTTTATTACCAGCTATTAACAGTGTGCCGTATACTACGAGAGCAACTAGAGTGCCCAACTCTACTGAGTAAATCTATTCAACTTGTGCCCATTCCTGAGAACCGTACTCTCTTTAGACCTGGACGAGTCCCTTAGCTTGCACCAACACATGCACGCACTGTTTCAGGACAACAGAAGCCCATCTGCCCATCTCGTACAGAGACATTTAAATATGCTTCTCACTGAACAGCCTCAGGCCTCAGGCGGATCTGTTTGAGGATGACTGGAAGACGATTGCCTTAGCTATGAGAAAAACGTTTTGTGTAAATGTAGCTACTATACTCATAATATGATTTAGTTTATTTATAGTATAGATTTAGAATATTTAGTTTGGCTTCATTGTGAACTATATTTGTTTTGGCTTATTCCCAGAGGGCCACGACTTAATTGTTTTCAAAAAAAAATGGTTGATACTTTGATTCCCAACGGGCTCACGACATTTTAAATTTAATAATATTTCCTTTCCCAAAGGGTCCGGGTAACTGTTTGGTACAGTAAGCAATAAAGGTAGGTAACTACAAATTTATCGAAATTAGGAGTCTATTTCTAATTTCTCACTAACTAATGAAATATTTTCTTGTATTGTTTATACTGACTGTACATTACTTAAATCTAATGGACCTATTGGGAGGTAATGTAAGAATATTTTAAATTCTATAAATATTTTTCATGGACCCTTTGGGAAATAAAAAACCATAGAACCATGGACCTCTGGAAATAATCCTTTGTTTTACTAAGCCGTAGTTAGAACTATCAGGTTACTTTAATGTGTATTTACGTAGTTGATTTACTTCTTTATTAAAAGTCCATGCCATAATGCCGGACATTTCACACAGCATCATCTGACATCAAAGTAATCAGAATTTGTGTTATGGAAACCAATTATTGATATACCTACTATTTATATACTAATACATTTTATACATAAAAACACCCATATCTGTAACAAATACTTACAGAACGTACAAATATTTGTCCCGCGGATGGAATCGAACCCGCTACCTTCTGCGTCTCAGACGGGCCTTGCCCACTATGCCAGAGAAATCGAATATACTGAGTTAACCTACTGGTTATATCTGACTGTGGCCTCATTTTAATTAGCAGTCGGAGTGCTAACACCGTGTATCTAGTTGACATTTCGCATGTCGCGCATGTCCCGTGTGTCGAAACAATACTAGCAAATTGTTATCGCCACTAATTAGGAGTTTTGTTAGGCTTTGATTTATTAAAAAGCTACAACCGTTGTATTACGTTCATGACTTTGGCGCCGCTTCACGCTTATTCTCAGCGGTCGTCGTTTTTAGTAACCTAATGTTTTGAGCTTTGCTGATTGGCTGATGTTTAAGCGCCATTTTGTGTTATTTAGATAAATAATTAATTTTTATTTAATGCCTTTATTATCTAGTAAGTTTAGTTAAGCTTGACTTATCTGATTAGGTAAAATTTAAACGCGATTTTGTATTATTTAGAATAAATTATAAATAATAATAATAATGTTGAATATTTTTCACACAGGATCGTTAGTCTAGCTCAAACTAAGCAGAGCTTGAATTATGGGAACCACATGACTGACGTATAACATTTTGTTTATTGTAAATACATAAATATTATACTATACATAGAACACTCAAACTCGTGACAAATATTTGCAGATAATACAAACATTTGTCGCACGGCGGGAATCAAACCAGCAACCTTTTACGTTGCTGGTTTGATTCCAGGCGGACTTTTGCCCAATGCTCCACAGAGGTCCCAAATTGTCTAAGAAAAAACTACATTCTTATTTGAATTTAGATCAGACGCGGGCGCACGCGTGCTTTTATTACAACGAGAGAATAGAAATTTCGAATTTCTAATCGAGATAGGCAACGAGCGGTCGGCTATTCCGCCGGTCACGCGTCCACAGATTATAATGGTGACCTTTGAATGAGTAGGTACCATACGTTCGGACGAGGTTAATACAATTTTTTATTGGATTCGGTGGCTTGATTTGAACTTATGGAACGGTAAGGCTGTGTTTTAAATGAAATAGTTTCACGTTCTAAACAATATTACAGACTTTTTTTGATGTGTTTCAACTTTCCTAACGCTTTCCAGCAATCGGTGGGAGTGATTCGTGAAATGGGACGGAAGTGTGTAACAAGAAGCCGAGAAAACGCGCGCTATTTGATTTGATCAATGAGCGCGCGCGGTGGTAGAGTTAGCCGTCAGATGGTACCAACCCATTTTCCGAGAGGTTAGCACTGTCAGCCAACAGTAAGTGCGAGTGTATGACGAGAAAGAGAAAAGGACATACAGAAGGAGAACTCATTAGCTGTGCGATTAAGTACAGTGCTGTGTATAAAGTGTGTTCTTATACAAACTAGTTCAGAATATAATGTTATTATTGCTTATTATAAAGGTAAGATGACAGATGTTACACGTCACCACCATGTCCACCATTCCCATGCACTGCATATTCAAAATATAAAGAATCAATAAATCTTGTGTTTCCTTTATTTATAGGGCACCAGGTCATGTGTTAGAAAGACTTATTCGTCAATTCGCGGATCTGAAACTCGCGTAAATCCGCGAGTTGGCACCTTCCGAACTTAATAAACATTGACATGTAGCATCTACTTGCTAAATATGGAAAACAAATATGAATAAATAGTCTGCGTTTTATCGTGTCACTAGGTAATTCGAAACAGTGTGGTGAAAGGATTAATGTGCATCTCAAAGGCTTCTATATTAAGTAGTTGTACATACATATGATACATAGGTAGTTTGACATCTGTGGACATCGTCAGATATATCATGAAACGGGTATACCAGCCGCCTACTCCAAAGTTTCAGTAAGGTATACTTGTACTATACATAAAAATGGAGCATTTAATATCAGTATTCTTTAAAGAATTTAATTACTCACAAAAGATTGTGAGTGATCAAAACAATTGAATTGAATACGTTAAAATTTTACGAATTCAAGAATGTACGACTTTAACGAATTTAAGGAGACTCTAAGAAAAAGACACGATATGAAGAATTCAATTCGTGGGATATTACGCATAGCTTACTTACTCGTTTACTCCCCATCTGCTTTTTCTTTCTACTGTCGTAGTTTTTAGTATCAGCTGTTATTTATAAGCCCGTATTCAATAATTGTTGTGGTTTTATAATGGTATAATTGATACAAATTTAATAAGTGTATTAAATCCAAATTTGAAATAGTTTTCACGTGATAACGTCTTATAAATCGATGAACACCAGCTGCACGCACGAAAAATTGTCACGTTCCGCCTAAGCCGAGCGTGCAAGCGAGAGCGTGGAACAAGCGATAGAGATACACGATCGGCATAAGCCTTCGGTTTGTGATGACGTTATCACGTAAAATTATCGGCCGTTAACCGACTTTGCAGACAAGAAACACGTTTTTGACTAATAATTGTAAATATCCCGTTTCACTACTTCTATAAGCTTCTTTATGGCTTATGTACTTTCTAGATCAACAAAATAGGGTATATACTACATTTTACCCTTTAATTTGAAAGTAAGGTTGTAAAAGGATTTAAATAAGATCACTTATCAGTTTAATTTAGTTAGTGGTCGCCATTTCGTCACTGCACATTTGACCACCGCCTTAGATCCAGCCGATATGCTAAGCTAAGCGGTCTGCGTTTGCGCAGAAAGCAGGGTCTGTCTTTGATATGGTATTCTGCAATAATATTGAAGTGATAACTTCTTATGGAAGGGTAAACCGCTTCGTTACGTAACGCGTTACGGCGCCAGTCTGTCTGACTTCCCTTCCTCTCATGTATACGGCACAGCGCTAGTAGATTAGTTTAAGTTATCACATCTGTCTGGCGTCCCAAGACGCACACGTTTTTTATTAACTAGCAACTCGCTCCAGCTTCGCACGCATCTAAAGCTTCATGAATCACCCTGTCGACCGTATGAAAATTCGTTGGGTAGTTTTTGAGGTTATCGCGTTTAGACAGACATACAGACACGGTGGGAGGACTTTGTTGTATAATATAAATAAATAAATAATGCCGTAAAATGTTATACACCATCATCTGGCCCCAAAGTAAGCAGAGCTTGTGTTATGGGTACCACTTGACTGATATACTTATATACTTTTCTTTTTGTAAGTACATACGTAGAAACACCCATACCCAAAACAAATACTTGCAGATCATATAAACATTTGTCCTGCGGCAGGAATCGAACTCGCAACCCTCTACGTCTCAGCAGGACCTTGGCCCACTGCTGATATACTATACTGTACATTTTTAGGCTTAAAAAAATAAAAGTTGACTTTTCTATAAATAACTGTTCCACTTTCTATCTCCACTTCCTTTGCCTTTCCACTTCCACTTTATTTCACTTGTGCTGGTTTGTTAACGGTTTTTGTACATAAAAATAAATTAAGAAATGTACTTCATGTAAATGTGTACATTTCTTAACGCGTGAAAGTGTGCGTCTCGGGACGCCTGACAGAAGTGATAACTTAAACTAATCTAATAATCTATCTAATCTAATCTCACTAAAATCTAATATCTAAAAATCGCTGTAAGTAAGAGTGAGAAAGAAGGAGCCTGCATATCACTGCCGTATGCCTGAGAGAAAGGGAAGCCGGATAGACTAGCACCGTAACGCGTTACGTAACGAAGCGGTTTACCCTCCCGGTTACCCTCTTGCGGTTTATCACTTCAAAATACTTAGTGATCGGTTTACTTTGCAGTAGGAAACTGTAAACAGGTGCCGGGAACCCGCTTTCTACGTGAAAGTTGGCGAACGGTTTGGCATTTACCGATCGTGTTGTTACTCATAATGGAATCTGTTACAGTTATAATAGGTTATGTTATTTATGTTATCATTATTAAATTACATGCATTGTTAGTGAAATTGTCCATTATGCATGGTTACAATGGTCTTTAGTTAAATTATTTACCTTCTCTAAAACGAGTGGTCGCTTGTGGTCTAGTGGTATTTACTAGTGGTCGCCCACTGGTCGAAATTCAATCATAATGAATTAATAATTGATGTATTTTTTATGCAAATTTAAAAAAATATTAAGCATTCCGCACTCCTAACACTATATACATATACAATATGAGTGTGCGAAATTTCATACTCCTTTCGCGCAATTTTCGTAAAAGGGGTAAAAAGATAACTACCTGCTGCCCGCGGCTTCTCAAGCGTGGTCCCTACATAAAAAGTAGCCTATGTCCTTCTCCAAGGTTCCATCTATCTCTATACCAAAATTCATCAAAATCGGTTTAGCGGTTTAGGCTAAACCGATGACGTGAAACGTGACAGACAGACAGAGTTACTATCGCATTTATAATATTAGTAGGGAAGTAATAGAAAAACATAGATTGCTTGACACTCGATGCACTAGACGTAAACTCGATACTTGTACTATTTTATATATTATATACAATAACTTTTCTATAGATATACTAGATTTATGTTATTGTATGTATTATAAATGTATCTTATTTATAACTTTCTAAAATTGTAAAATTGTTTTATTCTCCATAATAGTTTTTTGGTGTATTTCTGTTTATTTTATGTTCTAATTTTGTGTAATTTATTGTATTAATTTTAAATGTTTCTCACCATTATGAGTATAAGCTTGAAATTAATAGTTTTTATTTTATTTTATTTATTTACTATGTTTACACATATATTTACAGAGATAATTACAGAAATGTACAAAATAATACACAATAATTTAATTTAATATTTGATTAATAAATAAATAATTTGATTTAATAATAATGTTATATAAATACTTACCTGATTTCGGGGGCAATTCTGAATTACATGAAAATCGTTGGAGCCGTTTCCGAGATTCAGATTGTACTCGTATATATACATATATACCTACAAGAATTGCTCGTTCAAAGGTATTAGATTACTCATACATCATTCTCAAGACATTTATTTTTAGGATATCCTCAAACCCTGAATTAAATACTTGACTTTATTCCAGACTGATAAAGCTCAATTGGGTTTGTATCACTTAAGTTTGTTTCATCCTACTTATGGAGGCTTCAAATACACTCAGGCCCTAGAAAAATATTTGCGGATCATACAAACATTTATTCCGCGGCGAAAATCGAACCCGCAACCTTCTGCGTCTCAGGCGGGCCTTCGCCCAGTTCACCACAGAGGTCGTCATAAAATAACGGCTGTACGCCATTACAATCACCGCACGAAACAAGCATCAACTTTCAAGTTCAGGTCCCTTAGAGACCCTAGGTATTAGTTCCTAGGTACGTAGGTATTTTATCCTTTATCAAAAGGCATTCAAAGACAAAACCAAAGATTACAGCAATAATATGTTATAATACTGCGACACGGGCTATCTGGCCTGTATTATTTATCTGAGCCGGGCATGTGCATGACAATTTTATAGATTATTTCAATGATCATGCATAGGAAGGCTAGTATAAGCTGGGGCAACAGATAAAACATAAGTCCTTGTTTAAGGTCCTATGTTGTTCTCAAACGAGTCAAAAAAAAAAATAACTTTACTTATAAAATATTTTAAGGCAGTTGGACTGTACCTATACCAATAAAAAATACAGAAGTATTTGTTAAGTTTTTCTGACAGAAAACTTCGTGTACATATGAAAATAGGTACATAGTTATTAAAACATTACCAAAGAGATTATAAATGTTCTTTTTAATAAACTTTGCAACGTCAAAACTATGTTCAATGTAAGTTTAAGAACATTTATATAGACGTTTCTGATTATAAAATCGGTAAATTTCACTGACTGATTACATGATAATAAATAAAACTACTAAGAAACTAGCAACAAAATACGTTTCGAGTTCATCTATATGTATAAAAGGCGATATGTGTATGTATGTATGTTCCCTAAATACTCCGAAGCGGCTAGACCAACTTCAATGAAACTTCTAGGAAATCTTTAGATGCGCCTATCCTGTGTAGTTTGGTAGCGATCAGATCAACAGAACATTTTTTTTTTGCATCAATCAAATTTGGTATGATTGTATCTTAGGAACCGACATAGGCTACTTTTTATGTATGTACTATTTTTTATAGTACATACTTTTTATGCGTTAACTTTGTCAAACAAATGCAATTTTTTGTCTGTAACTTTTCCATTGACATTAGTTCACCAACGCAGGACACGACCGATTATACTGTTTTATCTGCAACTCTCGCTTATCCTACAAAATACTGTACAAATCTGTACCTATTGTAGAGAACTCGCGACTCACCGTGCGCCTAGATATCTTCCTGCATTTTATTGTTTCCATATGAATCGTAATATATCGAGTAATAATAAACAAAGCGGCATCGATAGTATCAGACCACCCGGGTTTTGCAAACGATACAATGCGAGTTTTGTAAGTACTTTTAACTCTTATCTTTAGAGTATATAGGTAAATAAATTGAGGACAGTTCATACATTATCTAGGTGACCTCAAAAATAAGTAAAGCTTGGATGGGAATCAAATGACTAATAAATACATACATATTTTTAAATTCAGGCCTGAGATTGACTGGCCGGTCAGCTCAGTTGGTAGTAGCTCTGGCTTCTGCGCTGTAGGTTGAGGGTTCAATTCCCTCCCAGGATAATAATTTGTGTAATCATAGGTGTTTGTTCTGTGCCTGGGTATTATAAAGTATCATAAATATATATTTAAAAATATATATAAATTCATCATCAGTCATCTTGGTTACCATTATACAAGCTATGCTTAGTTTGGGGCTAGATGGTGTTGTGTGCATTGTTCACCTATATTTATTTATTTAAAATATTTACTCGTGCTTTAAAACTCCTAGACACAGAACAAACTCTTTTAAATAATACATACCAACATCACAAATTCTGTCTCGTTCTGTTTGTTACATTTTCACGGCAAAACGGTTAAACAGATCATAATGAAACTTTGTAAGAAGATAGGTAGTACGATAATTAACATAAGTTACTTTTTATGTAGGTATCACGTGGGCGTAGCCGCGGGCAGCACCTAGTTCTACAAAAATATAGTCAATTTACAGGAAAAATCATGTTGAATAATCTGCTTTTAGAAGTTTAGTACTCCTTTGTCTCTGCTTTGAATGGATTCAATTTAGAGTAAGTTCCATATAGATTATATTTCGTTGGATAAGGTTTAATATAATGATCCGAATGGCATTTTTCAATTCAATGTTTTTATTGACAAATTTTGAAACCTAAAAGCTGTTTTTGTGACTTTTTTATAATAGTTAGATATATAGCCCCATGGACTTTTTTTTGTTAATAATAAATACTAAAAGCATGTTCTATTTTATGTATCAATAGTTTGAGCAACGCAATTAATGACCTTTATAAGCAATTAATACCTTGTGTTACTTTATTGCCATTTTCGTATAAATCACTAACTTATCATTACATGGTATAAAACAAAGCCGCTTCCCGCTGTCTGTCTGTCCCTATGTATGCTTAGATCTTCAAAACTACGCAACGGATTTTGATGCGGTTTTTCTTAATAGATAGAGTAATTCAAGAGGAAGGTTTATATGTATAATACATACATAATATAGTAGAGAAACACTGATAATTTTAGAGGTTAGCGTATATGGGTTCAACTTATTAGAACTACTGAGCTACAGCAACGCGTGGCCGGGTCAGCTAGTTTGAAATAAAAATACTTACTATACAGTAAAAAAATACAAAATACAGTCTATTTTATTTGCTGATAATGTAGCTTATTATTCGTGAAAGAGTTTTTAAAATCGGTTTAGTAGTTTTTGAGTTTCTCAATTCCAAACAAACACAGAAACAACAAACTAAGGTAACTTAGACAAAGTTCACAAACACCTTAGCAATAAAACGTCATTAATTACGTTAGAAACTAGAGTAAACAACATTTATTCGATCCCCGAAATGCTCAAACGCGCCCTTATTTGAACAGCAACACTTAAGGCTCGTTTACACTAGAATTATAGCGTTAGAATTGTAGTATAAACTTAAGAATAGACTGACGATTGTAATGCCATGATAGACATCCTTTAGTATTGAGGCTTAGGTTAAGAATGAGGATTTGTAAAGTTATAGCAAATTTAATAGAACTAGTATCCACGTTATTTTTTATGACATAAGTCAAAGTCAAAGTCAAAAGATACTTTATTCAATACAATCACAAGGATCACTTTGAAACGTCTTACATACTAGGTGAATTTAGGTGCCGATTCATCCTAACCCAAGCCCGAGAAGAATTGACAAGAAACTCGTCTTGGTCCTAGCGCTTTTTTATATGATCCATCTTATAACTACCTTAACTACGAAATACTAATACAAGAGAGTTTATACATTTCAAGTGTTTTAATTGGTTAACTGTCTGACGGCAGAGCGACATGAGGCCATGCATTCTTATCAATAATATAGTCATCTATATTATAATAAGCTTTCTTCAAAAGACTACCTTTTATGTATGCTTTAAATTTCCTAATAGGTAGTTTAGAAGCATTTTCAGGAAGCTTATTATAGAAGAGCACCGTGTTCCCCGATAAGACTGAAATATCTTTTTGAATTATCAAAATCGGACCATTAATGACGAAGATATTAAGTAATAAACATTATGCCGTTCCTGCCTGTAAAATCAATGTACGCGGGTGCGTGTGACGTCACTGGGACGGTCCGAGCGCAACCGGCCCTCATACTTCACGATTCGATAACTGGTGGCGACCATCCCTGTGACGTCACAGCTACCGCGGCGGCCTCTCATTGAACTTCGCTAGTAATTTCATCATAACTTCATCAATTTTTGAATGAACGAATGAACCGATTTCGATTTAGGTTTTTGAAGTGAAAACTTCATTAGGCGCGTTGAGCACTTTTTGGGTGAACAAATTTATTTTTCTGATATGTAAACTTTGTTATGTAAAATAACTGTTATTAAAATGAAAACCCATTATTGGCTGTATGATGTTATAAGATATATATTGTTTAATAATGAGAGCTGTGGATTTTGTGTAATAAATAAATAAATAAATGTTAGTACTATTTTGTTAGAATTTTGATTACCTCGGATAAGGATTAGTAGGGCTTTTTTTACAAGGTAGGTCACGTTGCCTGTCTTTTGTGAATGTTATATTTAGTCAAAACGCTGTAGTAAGTAATTATATATTATTATTATAAGTAATTATTGTCCTTTCTATACAATATCCTTTTTCTGTCTTCCTCTCCCTGTTATCTAAAGGAACGTTTTGTTTTCCTGCATCAGGCAAACGATCGTATTCTGCGCTCTTCTGACACTTTTCAGCTCTTTACTCCTGTCCATAGTTCAGCTATGTATGGTGAATCCTTCACTGTTCAAGCCGTACGCTTATGGAACTCCTTACCTGCATCTATCCGCGCATCCAAATCTATCCATATATTTAAAAACAAAGTTCATGATCATTATCTGTCCATATCTGGAATCTGCTAACTGGTTGATATCATTTATCACTACTTATGATTATTATTATTGTTTATAGAAAGTTGTTTGTATGTGTTAATAATATCGTGTAAGTATATCGATTAGCATCATTACAACTATATTTTGTATTTTTATATGTTTTGTATTAGTTTATTAAGTAACTTTTTGTACACCGCCGTCGTTCTGTTTTTGTTTATCCTGTCCATACAAAGGTTGCCTGGAAGAGATCGCTTTTAGCGATAAGGCCGCCCATTGTACAATTTTATTTTTATTATTTCTCCTGTGTTCTTTTTGTGTACAATAAAGTGTTAATCTATCTATCTATCTATCTATAGATGAAATATTGACGACCTCTGTGACGCAGTGGGCTAAGGCCCGGCTGAGACGCAAAAAGGTTGCTGGTTCGATTCCCGCCGCGGCAGATATGTTTGTATGATTTGCAAGTATTTGTTTCGGGTCTGAGTGTTCTTATGTATAATATGTACGTATTTACAAAAAAAATAGAATATAAGTAGTATATCAGTCATGAGGTACCCATAACACAAGCTCTGCTTACTTTGGGACCAGATGGTGTGTGAAATGTCCGGGTTCGTGAAAGAGTAACAAACATACATACAAACTGTTTTTTCGCGTTTATAAATTATAAGTAAGATAAAAGGAGATATACCATAATAAGGAAACCAGGATCTGATGATGGCATCCCAAAGAAATCGAGGGGAAACCTCGAAAATCGTAGTGGCGACTTGTGCGTTTGTTAATTTTTTTCATTAACTATTTAATTAAGGTCTGTCGATCTGATGATAGAGCTGAAAGACAGTTGAGGGAGCTCCTCAACGTTTTACAGCAATTATAAATGGTGTTTGAGCTTGATTAATTTATATTGATGAGAACTTTACACCTAGATGGGTTGTGACTATCATTAGGGTATGATGATCAAGATGAAGGACAGTCAAGGGAACTCCTCAACGTTTTACAGTAGCTACCTTGTGTATATACATGAAGTCGGTTGTCTTTTTAGTTTTTAAAACGTACTTGTTATTATATTTGTATCACTTACTATCTTAACCTTTAGGCCTATGTTGTGTTGTGTCGTGTCAAATAAATATTTTTCATCTTCATTACCAACTGAGCTGACAGATTAGCCAAATATCATACACTAAAACCTCATCTTAACAACCACGACGTCCATAACTTAGGTCTATCGCGCGAGCGGGTGACATACCCAAGCGACTATTTGTCGCGAGATACACACTGTTATATATATTCATGTCATGCGGAACGGGGTATGAGATGAGATAAGTTTAATGTGTTTATTGTTTCTATTGATACTACAATACCAGGCTATAAAATACTAGAATTCCCGCGATTTCATTCGTTTATGTTATTTTTAACATTTTTTAACATAAGGTTATATAGGTGTCTCAAAATTAACGCACGATTTAAATTAAATACTATCCTAGACTAGCCTGTCATATCAGTAGCTTTGCCTTCTGCGCTGTAGGTTGTGAGTTCGATTCCTTCCCAGGACAAACATTTGTGTACGAAACTTGATGTTTGTTCTGTGACTGGGTGTTATAAAGTATCTCATGTTTAATATGTATTCCATACATATTTCTATATCCCGAGGCTGCTTTAAAATCAACAACTACATTGAACTTCAATATATAAGACCATTTACAGGAATATTTGGACTTTACAGTTCGTCTCCGCATCAACAAACATTTATTTATTTATTTGGAAAATAAATAGAACAAAGAAATTAATGTAAATCACTAAAATATTAATCAATCGAGCAAATTTTACAACCTGTAGGTAAGGTGGACACTTGAAAAAGAAAATGGGTAAGTAGGTACTTATTAACACTAAATAATTAAAAAATAAAATATTTTTTTGTGCTACATACACTAGTGCCCGACTGCGGTAATTTTTAACGTCTGAACCAAAGCTAAACCAAAGTCAAAACGTTATTTTTTAAATATTTCGTACCACGCTAATCACTATAACAGAAACGATCTAGCTTTAATTTGGATTATACGTTGATCAAACGATGCGGGATCGCGTTATTTTTGACAGTGCTTTCTAACGAACGTTTTTGATTTAGTACATCCTAGTAGTCTGTACATACAGTAATACTAGGTAGTTCTATATATAAATTTATTCGATTAGTAAAATCAACGATTAAATCGTTGAGGAAGAACGACGTTTGACAGTTGACAGTCAGTTTGACATTCAAATTAGCCATATCCAAACTTTTGCCAAAACTAATCCGTTCAATGGCAATTACATTGACAAATAGCGTGATCACCCTACTGAGCTGTTCTCAACTACTCCATTCATTGGTGAAAACCGTATCAAAATCTGTTCGGTAGTTTTTGAGTTTATTGCGTTCATACAGACAGACTGACGCGGTTTGTGACTGGTTGATTTTCACTACATGGTAGAAAACAAATTCGCTTTCTGCTGTCTGTCTGTCCCTATGTATGCTTAGATTTTTAAAACTACGCAACGGATTTTAATGCGGTTTTTTTAAATAGATAGAGTGATTCAAGAGAAAGGTTTATATGTATAATAAATGCATAACAAAGTAGAGAAATACTGATAATTTTAGAGGATAGCGTATATTGGTTCAACGTATTAGAACTACTGACTTACAGCAACGCGTGGCCGGGTCAGCTAGTGTTTTATAAAACGTACCGATAGTATTTACGATTACGTTCACGATTATACATCGATGTACAAACTCATCGATTTTTACTAAAGCTCGATTATGTATATGAATACGGTTCTGATAGCCTTACTGTAGCCTTCAAAAATTAAAATACATAAATACTTTTTGGAAAATTGACCAAATGATTTTTGAATTGAAAAAATTGAAATTGAAAAAAAATTGATGCAAAGTCAAGTGCAGAGTTTAGTATCAAACAAAGTGTTGCCAAACTAATAATTTGATACAGCCAGAGATGTTATCTTGTCAATAGTTCAAACTTCGCCTGGAAGCTATGATTAATTGAGTCGGATTTAACGCCTTATAAAATCTGGGCTTTATTTTGATTTATAGTTTAAATCTAGACTTTGTTTGTGGTCTGAGTTTTAAGCTATGTTCAAACTGACGCGTTGGCGTTTCGGAGAACAGGAGCGACTGTTTGCTGTTTTATTTTCGCTGGCTCTAACATAACTGTTTTAAATTATTGTGAAACTTTGTAAAACGTCGATTATATTTCCATACAAGTCGAAGGATTATATTTCCATACACTCCACCGTTCGATGTTGAACAACCAAAACTAATAATTACGTTTTAAAAATTAAAAAGACAACCGACTTCATGTATAAAAAGCAAAATTTATTTTCATCCAAGTAAATGACATATTTTTTCAGTTTTTTTGATTTAAAAACCTAATTACAGAACTGATTTTTATGAAATTTATATGGGACCAATCGGGAAGTATATCCTTTCAAATGAAATCAGATTTGTTCAAATCGGTTCATAAATGACGGCCTTCTGTGCTGTAGGTTGAGGGTTCGATTCCCTCCCAGGATAAACATTTGTGTGAAGAACATAGGTGTTTGCTCTGTGTCTGGGTGTTATAAAGTATCATAAGTATGTATATAAAAATATATAAGTATTCTATCAGTCATCTAGTCACCATAATACAAGCTATGCTTATTTTGGGACTAGATGGTGTTGTTTGCATTGCATATTTATTATTTATTTATTATGTAGATAGAATGATAGAAATGATGGATTTAGATGATATGTCAGTGAATGAATGTAATGAAATGGCGACGTGTATTCGGGATGTAGCAAGGGATGTATTTGGGGAAGAGGTAGGCCAAAAAAAAGATGGATGGATTGTGTGAAGGATGACATGAGTAAGAAAGGAGTGAGTGTTGAGATGACGGCTGATAGAGGAGAATGGAAAAAGAACACATGTTGTGCCGACCCCACATAATGTGGGAAAAGGGCAGGATCTTCCTGCCCTGATTTATTATGAGGTAACAAAAATTAAAAAAAAATGTCTCGCACTGTGTTTGGTGAAATACCATGCATCTTAACTGCTGTCACTGACAAGTTTGTGCCGCTGACTAGTGTATCCTTAAGTATCTGCGAAGTCACATTGCTTATAGTATTGCATATTGACGACCTCTGTGGCGCAGTGGGCTAAGTTCCGGCCGAGACGCAGAAGGTTGCGGGTTCGATTCCTGCGGGACAAAATATGTTTGTACGATTCTATGTATAATATGTAAGAATTTACAAAAAAAAAGTATCATAGTAGTTTTATCAGTCATGTGGTATGTGTATAACACAAGCTCTGCTTACTTTGGGGTCAGATGATGCTGTGTGAAATGTCCGGCATTATTATTATTATTTTTACGTAATAAATCATGGAAATTTGGATTTGGAATTTGGAATTTTTATGATACGTAGTAGACGTAGTCCTTCTTCGTTCTAACATATTTATACAGTGCTGCCAAGGATCAGGATTCAGGTAAGTATGAGTATAATATGAAATTGTTTTTTTTTTTACGACAGGTTATAAGTTGTTGAGGGGCACTAGGAGCTAATACTTTCGTATGAATCAGTGGCAAGCTGTGGTAGTGGAGTTACTAGATGAGTGGTGAAGAAAGCATAAAAAAAATCACCCTAAATATATTCATGCTGATAAAATAACATAGTATATAAGTTACGTATATTGTGGAGTATAATCTACCAAAAAAGTGTGGAGTTGCTCTTCGGATGGAGTCCATTAATTTTGTTTGTCCTGTATCTTAGACAATGGGGCGAACAGCCGTGCATCCTAGCCAATAAGTAGTGGGTAACGGTCCGCTATACAGGGTGATTAACATACATATTCCTCTCAAAGACTTAAAGTATTTTTTATCTTAATAAAAAAGTTTACAAAAAATGTGGTAAATATAGCACAAAAAATACACCAAGGTTTGTAATGTTATGCTACTATAAGTCTACACAATATATTAAAAATAGTTTAAGGCAAGTAGTTAGAACAAAAAATAAACAATAACTACCTAACTCGAAAGACCTAAGTACAACTAGAGATCTCACAAACAATTTTTTTTTTAATTTGTCTTAATGTTTTCCAAAACGTTCAATACTCTCCAAATAAAGTTTTTTTATAACACATAACAATCCGAAACTTCACTACACAACACCCTGAACAAGAAAAAAAATTCTAACCTCAATGACATATATGAAAGTTTATAATTGTACATTTAAAATTACTACGATCAGAACTCATATTAATTAATATGTTATCAGGCAATACACGATAAATAGTCATACTTAAGTACTGTGTACTTACTGTGTAATACATAAGTAATTACCTATGCCCATAATACCTTTCTATGATTGTCATGGTTACTCCACTCTGTCAGATGAAAATATCTAGAATGTGAAAATAATAACATATAAAATATATTTTATTATGTATTATTGTTTAATATAATATATTGTGTATTTTATTATGTATAATAGCTAATTTCAACAAGCCTAAAGAAGCATCGAAGTGAGGCAGTTGGATGTTGGATTTATCTTTGCCCCAATTAGCAGAATAACTATAAAAACAATTTAAAAAAATGCTAGATTTGGTAAGTAAATAAAATTAGAGATTTAAAGTGGTGAGTTCAGTGTGATACAACCTTTGACGGCAATCGGTTTGTTAATTTATGATATTTGTCATTATATTTAACAAATTATCATTCATAATTGCGTCATATAAAAGCAAAATCAAATGTTTTAATGTGATATATATATATATTTTAAAAGCGCAAGTGAAGTCGCGGACTGTACTCCTTGTGAGAGATAAATAAATATTGGTGTATTGTGCACACAACAACGGGCCCCAAATTAAGCATAGCTTGTATTATGGTCACCAGATGACTGATAGAATACATATTTATTCTTACAAAATTTATTATTTATTGTTAGTAGTGAAAAGTGAACACCCTGTACTCGTCTCATCCCGCGATATGATCTTAAGCCGTCTTGTCACTCGTCAGCTCGTCGCGCGTCGCTACTCGAGTAGCTATAATTGATGCCGCTCAGATGACAGTGAACGGGGGCCATTATTTTTGTACTACGACTAATAATTAGTATTACTATTTAATTTTATATTTAGTATACGTACGTCTTTACCAATTATTTCGTTTTTTAAAAAGATTCAACAGTGCCTCCGAGGCTCCTTGTACTTGGCACATATCTTCGATCTTATTGAACCTACGACATGCCGGTTTCCTCGTGATGATATGCTTTACCATTTGAGATGCTATAGCGCGAACATTTTTGGAACAGAAAAAGCCATTGGATGCGTGACGGCTTTCGAACCTTCTACCTTAGAAACATAAGATCATAACATGATCTCATTTAAAGCGTGATATTACGTGACGACTGGGTTCTTGGGACCTGGAGAACGGGCAGGTTTTCAAGACTAGGCCACGGATAGGCTTTTTCAGCTGGCTGCTATATTAAGGTTTAAGGTTTCGCCTGAACCTTTGCGAAATATATTTTACGACAATTGCTTCAATGCAGTGCGTTGAGGTCTAGTGCTCACTGCAGATTATTTCGCTGCGCTTATTTTCTCGACAAATTATCAAATTATCACAGCTGATAAATTTTTGGAAGCAAACACTAGCTGTTTTTTAGCTGCCTGCGGTTTTTTTCCGCCAACAACTGTTATTTTTCTAAACTAACGCGGATTTAACGTCGATAAATTTGCACCTGCCAATGGGTAACCTCCGCTTGTGTGTACGAATATGTATGATTCCACGTTCTTTAGAAAAGCGTTAAATAATTTTCCATACAACTCCATAAAACTTTAAAACGACTCGTAAATACACACACACCGGGAACAAAAGGTTGTTAGATATTAAAAAGTTATTCGTATATAAACAGTTCATAGATAGGAACCTTTTAAGTTGGAGATAAGTAGGTACCTACTGGATGATCGATTGTGGGAACACCAGAGATGGTGACAGTAAGTAACATTTAAGTTGGCTCTGGTTGATCTTGGAGCGTATGGGCTTGATGTGATAGTATCTGTAGAGCGCGTAAGAGTTCTTGATACTTGACGATTATTTAAAGGAGATTGTGTCAAAAATTACATAATAAGGGAGTGAAACGTCGTATGATAGAAGAGAGTTTAGGAGAAGAACATGTGCTACGTGTAAATTAGGAAATGATGATGTTTTTTTTTCATAACCTATAGTGGTCTCCCCCTTTACCTTATACTCTTTGCGCTCCAAGGCCACAGTTTGCCAGTTTGACTCGAATGCATCTAGATCGTCTCGTCATTTTTTCCTGGGTCTGCCGCGTCGTCTCCGACTATCGGACACCCACTGAGTGACGAGCTTTGCCCAACGTTCTGAATACATTCGAGTCACATGACCTGCCCAGTCCCATTTTAAACGTGCAGTCGTGCAGTCCTAGTACCTACATCCGCTGTGCCCGTTTTCGACCAGATTTCGTTATTTCGGACCTTATCGGTTCTTTTAATCCTTAAAACACTGCTCTCACAAATTACAAATATTAAAAATATTTATACAATTACTTACGTAAACGCAAGAATGGAAGGCTCCTTGGGCTGCACTTTAACCATTTCTCCAATCTGTCTGTTATCTGTTATTTTGACTTGTTCAAAATAACAGATAACAGACAGATTCAGCGCTTTTTTTTCGATGACAGGTCGGCGGCATACTTGTTTCCCACTTTGGTGGTTTAGAAGACTAGGTCTATGTCTATTTCACTTCATTCAATAAGCATGGCCTGTAGAAATGTAATATATATTCAAGTATCAAAACCTCTCACTCGTACTTCACGATCGAAATGCCTCTCATACATTACGCGGCTGACATACATTATTATAATCCACATAATCACATTTCATATAATAACGTCATTAGAATTAGTGCGGTCACAACAGCGTCGTGTGCGGTCGCCTGAAGCCATACTGTCAACGTGTGTTGGTGTAAGTAACAAGATTATTATTTGTTCATTTTAAAAGACAGAAAATGCTGCAATTACATATAATTCAACCTTTATTTACTTATTTCGGAAAATGTAAGCGTCCCACACCTGAGCTTAAGGAGCTATGCTTACCTAGCCGCTGCGAGACGGAAGACTGAAGACTGAAAACGGGAAGACCGGGCGTACCATTGCCATTTCTATTTACATGGGCCTGCTTCGGGATGGTGATGACTATCCGGAAGACACGGAGGATGGCCGTGGACGAGACTGCCAAAGGAGAGTGCGGTATTTCCCAAACGGTATAAAGCGTTACCTTGGCATAACCTACTCTGACTCCTAACTTCGAATACACTTTTAACTGTTAACTGTGTTTCCTGATTTTCTCCTCTTTTTCTTACTTTTGTCACTTTTCGGGATAAAAGGCACGCAACGAGAAACCACGCAAAGACGCGTTTGGGTAATAGTTTATTCAACTTACGACTACTATGTTTGTTACATACCAAGTATAAATACACGTACCTCTAGAAACGTCAAACCACACAGCTGTTACGGCATAGAATAATGATTGCATGTCGTTTCGTTGTATTCGTTGAGTTGATTTTACTTCGTAGAGCTGTTTATTAGTCGTGCGTTCGCGCGGTTTGGTCCTTCACGTGTATCCGCGTGCCTCTGCGTTTCGTGGATTGGTGTGTGGGAGTTCCATACTTACCAGAAGAAGTAACAAACTAATATTTTTTTTGCATTTATGAGCATAATATTTGTGTTTTCAAACACATTAAGGGTACCACATGACTGATAATACTACTTAAAACTTTTCCTTTTTTTTTGTAAATACATACATATTTAACATAGAAACACCCAGACCCGAGACAAATACTTGCAGATCATACAAACATTTATTCCGCGGCGGGAATCGAACCCGCAACTTTTTGCGTCTCAGCCGGACCTAAGCCCATTGCGCCACAGAGGTCAAATACATATACTAGTGGATCTAACGCAAGTGTATAAGTGTGTAAGTGTAACGCGTAGTGGATGAAGACCTCGCAAACATTTTTAGAAATGACTGAAATATATCTTTTTTTACGTTTACAACCCCCATTTCTCCGCCATTTTTAAAAATTAATAAAAAACTGGATCGACAAAAAAAAATCTAAGTTTATAGTTATAAAACCTGCTCACATAATTTAACGAGAATCGGTTGAGAAATACGCACCTGAGGAGGAGCACATCCGGACAGACGCAGCCGGCCGGACAGACAGACATACGAAAGCATATTTGCCTAAGCTGAAACGGAGATACTCGTTCACGCTTCGCGCTCGCTCGGTCAATAATTACGCATAGATACACACCCAGATTCGTGACAACTATTTGTAAATCATGCAAACATTTGCCCCGCGGCGGGAATCAAACAAATGAGTTCGCACCAAAAGATCGAAAAGTAAAAAGAATTTCGCTTGTAACCCGCACCATTCATGTAACTCCACAATGTCACGAGAGTAGAACGTGTGTGGAGAGCTAAATGCGCTTATATCAGACTTAAAGGAGACCTTGTTATGGGCTAGTTTTTTGAAGCACGTGTTTGGGTGTGACCCGAATGCTTAGTAGTCTGAGATGAGAGAATATTGAGATTGTACGAGACAGTCGTAGGAGAAACCACAAATTGTGGATCGTTTCTGTTACTGGGTGTTATTTTTAAAAAGGAGGAGGTCCTCAATTCGTCGGGAACTTTTTTTTTTATGTACCTTTGTTCACCGATTACTCAAAGACGCCTGAACCGATTTCTAACATTTTGTTTGTTTTTATTTACTTCCCCTTTAAAATTATAATCAAAATCGGTAGGGAGGTTTTTAAAAATCAACAAAAATCGAAAAATTGTATAAATCGATGACATTTTTTATACACATGAAGTCGGTTGTCTTTTAAGTTTTTAAAACGTAATTATAAAGCTTTTATTTTTAACATGAATTTGACAGAACTAGCATCGATATTTAAAAAAAAATTACGATTTGTTCTTTTATTGAATTGATTTTTCTTACGATTTTCCACAAACGTGGCAATGCCACCAGTGTTTTAGGGACGCTGCGATCTGGCAGTAATCTGGATCAGTTGAGCTATCTACAGATCGTTTTAAACGGCCCTTAGCTAGCTCAACTGATTTACTTGTACTTCAACACACACACACTTATCATCTCCTTCTCAGTCATTCATTGGACTTTCTCATTAATGTTATTATATTTATTTTATTTAGTTATTTTAAACGCTTATCAACGCATCGTTCATCGTTTTACTTGTAACTTTTGTTCTAAATAAAAAAAAATAGATTTTTTCATAATAGGTATTGTATATTTTACGACCTCTGTGGCGCAGTGGGCTTAGGTCCGGCTGAGACGCAAAAGGTTGCGGATTCGATTCCCGCGGGACAAATGTTTGTATGATCTGCAAGTATTTGCCTCGGGTCTGGGTGTTTCTATTCATAATATGTATGTATTTACAAAATAAAAGTATATAAGTAGTATATCAGTCATGTGGTACCCATAACACAAGCTCTGCTTACTTTGGGGCCAAATGATGCTGTGTGAAATGTTAAAAAAAAAAAAAAAAAAATTATGTACATTTCTGTAATTATCTTTTAATTAATAACCACCATTGACAAAATCGGCTTTATTTTTTAACAAACATGCCATTTCCAAAATGGTTGTTATTAAGTTACTCATAGTTACTCTATTTATACACTACGTAATTTATAGCTTTCTTTTATATTCAAGATCCTATAGTATATTAATAAGGTGCGTAAGATCTGTTTTTCGGTCTTGAGATACTATGTATTCTGAAAAATAAGCTAATAAGTAAAAAAAGCATTGGTGGTTTAGTGGTAGTGGTTCCGCCTTCCGATCCTAAGGTCTTGGGTTCGAATCCAGTCGGGCACCAATCGATTTATTTGATAGAAAAATATATATTCGCTGTATGTCGTATGTCGGCATGTCGTAAAACCTAAAACGTTCAAAGACAAGTGCTCGAAAAAAGGCCTCTAAACGCACTTTAACCCTTTCACCACACTGGTTAAAAGAAGAAGAAAAAGAAGAATACAATATATACCGGATTTATAAGCTCTCAAAAACATTTCAGCAAAACCCACAACACGCTCCTATCATAAAACTTTTACCCACATAACACCAGCGAACCGAAAATCAACTCGAAAATAAACCCTTCAGCATGAAATAAATTGAATTTTCCGTCGCGAAAATCTTTCGGTCTCATGTCCCGGGCCGTTACGGAGGCCTATGTATGTGTGTACATATACATATGTGTATAGGGGAATGTGCGATGTCGTGTGAGCAACAGGTGGCCGCCCGTAGGGTTAAACGGTGGTATGTTGGGTATGTTGCTTTACCTCGTTTCCTCTACTTATAAACGTTAGAAACAAATTCTGTTCAATGTTTAATAGTGTTATTTCTTTTTGTAAGATAGTGACAAAAAGTGACAGGGCGAATATTAAGCAATGTTAAGGCAGTGTTCAATTTGAGAGGCGTTTATAAGTAAGGCCGAAAGTGGATGTCATTTTAAAGACATTATACCTACTTGTCGTCATGTTATAGTTTCTCATTCGTTCATTACGAATGAAAGCTGATTAGAGCTACATAAGCTGGAAGACTTACTGGATTTTGTTGATCAGCATTCGTTATGGCAAGACTAATAAGAATGGTATTCAATGGTAATAAAACTGATGAATGATTCAGTACCAAAACTATTTTTAGTCTACAACGAACAAAAAAAACATATAACATATTTTTATCGTGTCACCATTTATTTCAAACCAGTGTGGTGAATGGATTAAAGTGCGTCTTAGAGGGTCACTTATAGCATGCAATGAAATAATTTATATCTCAATAAAAGGTATTAATTTCTTTACTTCAATTATTTGTTTATCGATTTTCGCAGCAGAGAAATAGTATATAGGATTTTTTATACATGTTATTAGTTTAGTACAGTTGTTAAAAACACATAAAAATGCTGCTACATGTTAAAAAACACGGCAGATAAAACAAAAATATCTACATAGTTATTTAAAAAAGTGTGCATTATTAAAACATACCAAAATATGACGTAGAGCATACTTCACTACAGCAACCCAGCTCCACCGCGAATATTTTCTCATACATGAAGGAAAATCCTGGATGCGTGCTTTGGCCCATGGAGGGCGATTTATGTCTTACTTTTGTTTTACGACACTCAGAGGAACAATTTACTAAAGAGCACGTAATGCTTAGCGGAAAACTCTGAAATGTCGTTCGTACAATGTTTTTTCTCACAAACTTCAATCCTTGTAAAAATAAAAAACAATAATTATTAGTGAACAATAACACAATCTAGCCCAAGCAAAACATCGATTATGGGAACCTGATGACTGATAGATTACTGGTAAATATATTTATTTATATGTAAATACATATATCCTTACTAATATTATAAACGCGAAAGTTTGTATGTATGGATGTATGGATGTTTGTTACTCTTTTACGCAAAAACTACTAAATGGATTTTAATGAAACTGTACAATAATATAGCTTATACATCAAAATAACACATAGGCTATAATTTATAAAGATATTGTGTAAATTGTCCAAAATATAACGAGAAGTGTCAAGAAAATCTAAAAAAATACTGCCATCTGCCAGCTATTCTGGCGTGCGCTGCAAAAATTACACGTATTAGAATTACACGTATATAATGGATCTTGGAAATGGCGATCGGATCAGCAGAATTATTATTTTTTGCAGCAATCAAATTTAGTATGGATATACATACTCGTAGATTGTATCTTAGGAACGGACATAGGCTACTTTATTATGTATGTACTATGCGTGCGAAGACGCGGGCAGAAGCCAGTACTTTATAAAACTTAACACAATACTTAGTTTCGTCATGCTTCTAGCTACCCCTAGAGACATTTTCTAAGATCTATGGATCTGGGGAGCTGGGGTGTCTACCGAGCCAGGAGATTACAGTCATGAGAAATTTTTTTTTTGTTTATAAATCTCAGACACAAATCATACATTAATCACATAAATATTTGACCTGACTGGGAATTGAATCCACAATCTACACCACAGAAGACAGAGTTACTATCAATGAAACTATGAAGGCATATTTTAGTGCACCTTTAGGTATAGATCCAGAAAATGTTGGTATACATAATTTCAATGTGCACCTTAGGATATTTGCATTGCATTGTATTACCTGGAAAAGGTAATACAATGCAAATGAAACTGAACTCATAAGAGTGATGATTGAAATTAGTTGGCGCTGTTCTTTATTATATCTCTGAGCTACTCTCAGAATGAGCTCTATAATACTCTATTGTGCTCTAGCCTTGTTTTACTGCTACTATATATCATGATATCAGATTTACGCAGCGCATGTACAACTGGCTTTATGATTAGGTTATAGTTTGCATTGAACGTTGTGTTAGTGTATTTGAAAACAGAACTCGGCGTGATTTTTTTTTAATTAATTTTTTTTAACATAGGTTTAATTTTTAAATTTAATTGTTTTAACATAGGTTTAATATAGGTAATTAAAATTATAATAACTTTTAAATAATAATATATTGACGTTATTAAAACTTCTGAGCGATATTTACTTATAAGGGCTCGTTCCAGCAATTATTATTAATAATAATAGAAGTTATTATTATTATAGTTGATTTTCTTAACAGAAAGCGGGTATTTTGGCGTTTCTTATTGGTTACAACATAGTAAAGTTTACGGGAACGTCAACTTTGTTTTTAAAAACTAACTTTAAAATTAAATGAAGGAAATTCTAAATGAAATCCGACAATTTAAGACGAGACGTCTGAGACAAGTTTTATTCTCTTTACGACTGATTAATAAAAGCTTACAAACTATGGGCCACACGGCACAGAGTACGTAGGTGGCAGAGATAAGGCTCCCGGCTGCAGCTGCTAATATGCTAGCTTGCATTCTCACACATTCAAAGTTGTGATTAGCCTACTAGCCGGTTGCATAACTCCTCCCTCCTCAAGTGCGAAATTATCGGTTCTCGCGGAAGCTGAAATCCGATCATTTCGCATTAACATGAAACGGTACACAAGATATGAAATAAAAATAGAAATTAAAATTAAGTACAATAGTAGTGTGCCTAAACTAACACTCTTAACCGTAACGCCACTGATCTCATTTTCACTTTCGTTTTCACTGAATTTATCGTCCTTTAGTTTTAGAATACGTGAAAGATGCTTCATTTCCTCTAGATTAATATTCTTGATGTTTACTGTAGGTAAAGAAGTTGTATTTATAGATTTCAATTCCGGTAGAGTTACTATTGGAGTAACTTTAAACTGAAGGCCTTCTGCAAACGTTCTGTGATAGCTTAATTTATACTCATCCAGGTTAACTTCACAATCTTCTGTAATTGTTAAAACATATGTACCATAAAGTGACTCTCTTATGTTGTCATGGCCACATTTTTTTAACAATTTTGTATGTTTTCTTGTAAAAACGATCCAGCTATCTAGACTGATTCGCTGAATCTTGATGTTTTCGATTTCTACGGCGTATGGTACACATGAAGCCGGTTCTGCCTGGAATTCCATAAGCTGCTCTGCACAAGTCAGTGTTGGAAACTGAGCCACGTTATCGCTATTGCAGAGGAAAGTGTTGTCCGCAGCAATTCTCTCACATGACTTAGTAACTGGTAGGTATTTAGAATCATTCACCAATAGGTAGGGGAATTCGGGAAAAACTACTACAGTTTTGTTTATGGAGTCTTTGTATATAGGTAATGAATAGATTTTAAAATAATTGTAAGTATTTTTATCTGTGAGTGGCACTTCCAATATGAACGTTATCTGGTTTTCCTTTACATAAGCCTTAACCTTAATAAGCCTTTCTAACCTTAACAGGTTACTCTCATTTACTTCGTACACTAAACTATTTACTTGCTCTATATTTTTCAATAGGTTTAACAGTTGAAATGAAATGAAATTTATTGAGAAAATAACAAACATGAGTAATCAGTGTACAATCATAACTTAACCTAATTAGTATATTTCTATAATTATTGGTTTTTTATTACTGATTGGACGAACATTGGTACCCAAGCTAGGATCGGTGTCCTGTGATATGGTGTACCAACGCCCACCGCCGGACGATTTGGTTGAGGGTAGTAATATTCATTACTAATACATTTATTGCTAATACATTAGATACTTATATAAATTCAATTCAATTACAAATAGTACAACATTTCAAGATATTTAATTTTCCTATGATGATTAATTTAAAAAAATAGGAATTCTTATCATTAAATTACAATAAAAAATTAAAATTATATAAAATTAAAATTAAAGCAGGAACTAAAATTAAAGAGGCATTGATTGTTTAATTCCAGAATAATAAAATTGTAAACGAATGATGTATTATTAATATAAATGGTGAGTATTATTATGTTAAGGCAATTAAAAGGTTTTCAGTCGAGTCGTAGTCAAGATCAAGAAGCCAGTCCTTAACAGTTCGTTTGCATTCGAAGTGAGAAAGGCAATATAATTTCAGGGTTTTGTTCAATTTTGAAAATAGGTATGATTTCATATAGTACCCGCTCTGTCTTGCAAACGAGGTGTTAATTTTGGTGAAGTTGCACTTGAAAAGTCTTGGTAGAGTGTCTTGGATAGGGTCATAATTAAGTGTTCGATGGCAAAGAAGTGTGGACTGAAGGATGAATAGTTTTCGGATGGATAGGAGTTTGCACTCACGGTATAGGGAAGTGGTTCTGTAGCGAAAGGGTTTAAAACTCATGACTTTTAAAACCGAACGTTGTGCTCTTTCGGCTTTTATAAGATGGGTCTTGTATGCTCCACCCCATACAGACACACAATAGCTTAGGATTGACTGGGCAAGAGCGTAATACACAGTTTTTAATAATTGGAAATCCGCAACATGACGTAAGTTTTTGAAGATCCAGATAAGTTTACGGGTCCGTGAGGTAACAGAATCAATCTGAGGTATCCAACTTAACTGACTATCCAAAGTGACTCCTAGATACCTACATGTAGACACTTGCTCCAAATACAGACAATTACAAACATTTAAAGTATTGCTGGGTTTAATGCAGGTATGAGCCTGGATTTTAAGAGATGGTGATTTATTTTTTTGTATGGAAAAAGCAATATATTTCGTTTTATCAAAGTTAAGTGTTAAGAGGTTTTTGCGGAGCCAAGAGATAACGCTATGGAGACTATATTCAGCAGAGTTCTGTACTTGCTCCCAAGATTCTCCCTCAAAAACCAGAGCTGTGTCATCGGCGAAGGTGAAGATGTGGCCATTAGGGGGGGTGAATAGACACAGTTCATTGATGAATATTAAAAACAGAGTCGGGCCTAAGATGCTTCCTTGAGGAACGCCGTAGACTACTGCTTCGTCTTCGCTTACTCTTTTGTCGATAGAGACACACTGGGTTCTATCAGATAGGTAGCTTTTGATCAGATCTAGTGGAATTCCTCTAATACCAACATTCTCTAGCTTTTCCGCGAGAATGGGTATCGAGACAGTGTCAAAAGCCTTTGCCATGTCCAAAAACAATGCAACGCATTTTTTGCGTTTGTCCACATGCTCAACAATAAAGTCGATAAGACCTGAAACCGCCATTTCCGTAGATTTTTTTGCCCTAAAACCGTATTGGGAGTTGGCGAGCAGGTTTTGGCTTTCAAGGTAGTTCATAAGTCTCTTGTTGAGCAATTTTTCTATTACTTTGGACAATGCAGGAAGAATTGATATTGGTCTGTAGTTGTTGACATTGTCTTTTGATCCACCCTTGTGAACAGGGAGAATAATGGATTTTTTAAATGCCTCGGGGAAAACACCATGCTCAAAGCTCAGGTTTATGATGTGTGTCAATGGAGGGACGATAGCATCCTTAGCCAGTTTCAGTAGTCTTGATGAGATTCCGTCCCAACCAGAAGCACTGTCATTTTTAAGACTCAGGATAGTGCGTTCAACTTCACTCTGGTCAACCTCAAGCAAAACAAATGAATTACTATGAAACTGAGTTTTAATCTCACTACAAATATTGGTGGTTTCAGCAATGTTTGCGATACGTTCAGCCAGAGTTTTGCCCACATTTGAGAAGAATGAGTTAATGTTGTTAATTGCTGTTTGCGAATTTGAATTAGATAGCAATAGTTCGGTTGGTGGTGTTTTGTTTTGTGCTATGTTGGTGATTTGCTTGATCACTTTCCATGTTTGTTTCGGATTCCCTGTGGCTTTTTCAAGTTCAACAGTTCGGTGGGGTTTACAATCGACTGATGTAGAACAGATACCTTACTAAATGCCAAAGCTGTCTCTATTTCATTTAATGTCACATAGATGGTCCTAAACATACTCATAAACATATCAAACATGCTTAATACGTATGTCAAATAGAGGCAGGTATTTTCTTGAAAATTTTTATATTTAATCAATTCTTCAATAACTTTCAATCGTTTATCCAATATTAATGTATTTTCGTGTAAGATTTCTGTACTATTCACAAAATTATCCAACATTCTGGTGATCATTGTTATCTTTTTATCAATAACCATTTCTTTGGAACCTATTTGTGCAATGAGAGAATCATATCGAATCGCGTCATCATTATCTAGATTTCCTGATACTGCCTTAATTAATGATCCCAGGGGGTTAACTAACCCTCTCTTATATCGATATAACGGAACCAACTGCCTCAATTTCCCTACAGTTATGTTACGTACATACTCTACTTGAGTCCTTATGCCAATAAATTCATTGACAAGGGGTTTATGTCTATCAACTAAATTAATTAACTCATAATACTTTACAATGTGAAACTCTAAATCACTACTAATACCGCTAAGGTCTAAAATCTTAACTATCAGCCACTTGTCCTCCACCTTGAATGCTCGTCCTTGCTTAACAGGTAAGATTCCAGGATTATTTTCAATCCTTTGAAGATGAAGGGCCTGGAACAGGGGAAGTAAGGTCACTACGACCAAGCACCACCTGTGGAGGGCGTTTTATATTTTTAATTGCTACCTTCGTATTTCTCATTCCCAATCGTATTGATGCTATATTCCGCTCTACATCTGATTTTATTTTAGCTTTCTTGTACCTCGGTTTGTCTTTACTTTTTCTAGTATTTATGTCTTTTGTGTAAACAATATCGCCTGGTTTTAACTCTACGGTTTCGCCTAATCTTTTTTGTCTAATATGTTCCTTCTTTTCGACCATTTTATCAGAAAGATATTGATAAAGGCGTTTTGTTCGTTGTGCGTGATCATTAAGTAATTGCTGCATGTAAGTTCTTTCAAAGTTGCCGTCAAATAGTTTATTAGAATCGGTATGACCAAAAACAATTTCAAATGGGGTTAAATCTGTTGTAGAATGGATCGTGTTGTTATAAGCCATTATAGAGTACGTCATCACTGAAGCGGCGTCTGTACACTTTTGTTGATATTTCGCTAAACGATAGATTTCTATTAAGGTTGAGTGAAAACGTTCAACGATACTTGTTGAATTAGGATTATTTGGTGTACAGATGTGTAACTGGATGTTGTACATACTAGCAAACTCTTTAATTAAATCATTATTAAATTCAGATCCTGGGTCGCTATTTATTTTGTTGGGGACACCATACATTGAAAAGAATTTAATCAATGCACGGACTACTTCGGGTGTTGATTTGTTCTCAATTTCCAACGCCTGGCCTAGCTTACTAAATGCATCTACAATGGTCAAATAACTTCGGTTTTCTATTGAAAATATATCAATAAAAATTTCTTGGAATGGAGCTGACTGTGTTTGCGTTAACTCTATTGTTGGTTTCAACGGTTTTCTATCATACTTCATCATTTGACAAGCTTCACATGCATTGATTACAGCCGATGTCATCTCTTGCATGTTATTCCAGTAATAATTTCTTTTTATCCTAACCATAGTTTCTTTAATTCCTCTATGACATGTTTTTCCTTCATGATGCTGTAATACAATTGCTTTCTGTTCATTCTCATCTTCTATATACATGACTCTTTCAGTACACTCATAAAACTCTACCATATCTTTCTTGAATAATTTTATAATAACCTTGTTAAATATTTTTCTATGTTTACTATCTTCGAAATAGATGAAATATTTTGTTTTAGGCTTAACATATTCTTTCAGAAACTGTTTTACTAAATCTTCTTCATTTATTGGCAAAAACACTTCAAGGACTTTCTGTTTTTCCCTAGTTATATTTTTTACTTGTATTTCTTTCCTAAACCAAGTAAAGACCAATATTTGGTTAGGTTTTGTATCAATAGCTTCATTCAAGATAGGAATCCCTTTGGATTCTAAATCTTCCGCTGAATGAATAGTTCCACCCGTGCAGCTTGATAACGGCGGTAATGGATAATTATGTTCTAATTCTGAAACATTACGCACCGTTTCCGTATCAGATGTATCTGACAGTTCTATTATTTCTACAGGTGTTTCATCGGTGTCTTTAGAGTCTCTACTTAATTTTTCAATTTTCTCAGTTACTTCTTGAATGTGTTTTTGAAGTCGCTGTTCTTTTTCGTCTACATTAACCTTCATTGATTCGTCTGACGAATCATCGTCTATAGCATAAACCTTGATGCGTGATAATGCGTCGGCGTTCGTATTTTGCTTACCAGTTTTATATTTAGTTTCAAAATTATACTCTTGCAAACGAAGTCGCCAACGTGTTAACTTACAATTTGGTTCCTTTAGAGAATCTAGCCAGGCCAAAGGGCGATGATCTGTATAGATAGTAAATTTTGTACCGTATAGGTAGGGCCTGAAGTGTTTGACAGCCCACATAACTGCTAAGAGTTCGCGTTCAATGGTGCTATAGCGCATTTCAGTCTCACTGAGGGTTCTACTCGCGTAAGCGATAGGCTTATCAGTTCCTACAATACCCTGTGATAATACGGCACCTATCGCGACTGTGGATGCGTCTGTTGTTAGAATATAGGGCTTTGATGTATCGGGGTACTGAAGTATAGGTGCGTGTGTTAAAAGTTCCTTGCACTGATTAAAAGCATCTACGTATTTTTGATCTATTACAATCTTACACCGTTTTTTAAGGCAATTCGTTAATGGTTTCGTTATTTTGGCAAAATCTTTGATAAAGCGCCTGTAATATCCTACGAGACCCAGAAAACTCTTAATTTCAGTAACTGTTTCTGGTAGTGGATAGTTTAAAACTGCCCGTATTTTATCATCATTCGGCTTAAGGCCTTGGTCGGTGATAGTATGACCTAGATAAAGTACCTCTTTTCTTAAAAATTCGGATTTATCAAGTTGTACCTTAAGATTGGCCTCTCTCAGTCTGTTAAAGATGGATTTTAAATCTTTAATGTGTTCCTGCATACTCGTACTATAGATAATAATATCGTCCATATATACCAAGCAATGCAACCCTTGGAGCCCCCTAAGGACATTGTCCATGGCTCGTTGAAAAGTCGCTGGTGCGGTCTTGAGGCCAAACGGCATTCTCAGGAATTCGTAATGCCCTGCTTCTGTACTAAAAGCTGTCTTCTGTCTGTCAGTCTCGTTAATTTCAATTTGATGGTAGCCGTTAGCTAAGTCTAAAGTCGTAAAATATTTGCTCTTACCTAGTTTATCAAATAAGTCTGTAATATTGGGTAAAGGGTATTTGTCGTCTGTTGTAATTTCGTTAAGTCGCCTGTAGTCAATGACCATTCGATACTTCACTTCCCCAGAAGCGTCCATTTTCTTGGGAACAAGATGAACAGGTGCGTTCCATGGTGAATGCGATTCCTGAACTACGTTATTTTTTAATAACTTTTCTACTTGAGATTTTATTTCTTGTGTTTGGACAGGAGGTTGTCTGTATGGCTTAACATAAATAGGATCTTCATTTTTAGTTCGAATAAAATGTTTAACTTGATTTGTAAAGCTTAAAGGAAGCTGGTCACAATAAAATATGTCCTTATATTCTTTACATAACTCAGAAATGCACTTTTGTTCCTCTTGGTTCATGTGGTCTAATCTAAGTCGTGTCAAGTTTTTTTCTAAAATGTCATCTACTTCCATATCTTTCATTTCTACGTCATTATAACAGTTTACGTTTATAACGCTATCGTTATTAAATTCCATTACCTTGAACGGAGCAGTGATAGTTAAAGTCATTTCCGTCTCTAGCGCGTTCTGAATAATGGTGGTAGCATATCCATTTTTGCATCTAACAATAGCAGCAGGCATTCTAACACCATTGCAAAATTGTTGAAAGTTTATTAGGGCATCCCCAGAATACAAGTCCGTAGGTATTTGTACTCGTTGTTCGGTGCGGGGGTTTAACTCTATCACATGGTTCGTTATACATTGTATTATAGGTAGAGTTGTGGTTTTTGTTCTGAGCTTATTGTGTTTTAAGTCAATTACTGCCTCTAACTGTATTAACAGGTCGTTTCCTATAAGTCCGTCATACTGAGCGTCCACATCGTAAGCGTAGAACTTATGAAACTCATTACATTGAAAAGATGGCATTAGTGGAATTTCCACGACCTCATTATGACTGCTCGATGCATGCGTACTTATTACCGTGAATGGCTCACATAAAGTAAACTCGCTGAAAAATTGGTAAGCTTTTCTTGGACTAATAAAAGATCGCGTACTTCCCGTATCTATCATAAATTTTCCATTAATTTCTGGTAGATAGATATACGGTAATTTCAATTTTATATTACAATTTAGATTTATTATTTCCCTTTTTTTATTGAGGCTAATATGTGAAAATTTCCAATTTCCGTGCTATTCACGTTATCGTCAGTCACCAATTTTTCCGGCTCGCTTTTGTTCTCAATCGCTGGAGTCTCTGGTTCCGTTTGGGAACCATAGTATTCCTCATAGTTATACCCATCATCACACTCATAATATCCTTCATTTTCAAAATCTTCATCGTATGCATAATACCCATAGCAATCGCCTAACTCCAATTCATTTAATCGAAAGCCTTGAGGCTGATAGCCTTGTGGCTGTTGTGTCGGAACCTGTGTTTGTGGTTTTTGAGGAAGTGCAGTCCTCATAGATATATCATTGCTGTTTAACGGGTTGGGAGGCTTGTACCCGAATTGATTTTGAGGCCTATAACCAAACTGCGGCGGTCGATAACCAAACTGCTGCGGTTGATAACCAGACTGCTGTGGCTTTAAATTAGAACCTTGAGGTTGCATATACCTTGGCATGCCGAATTGTTGTGGCTGTACTAACTGTAGCCGATAACCAATCGGAGGAGTTTGTGAAGCAAACCTAGGCACAAACGCTTGTCGGTATTGACTATTACCCGGAATACCAAATTTAAAACTAGGGGGCGCATATATTGGCTTCAAGCTATTGGGCTGAAATGGCATGCTTTGAGCTGGAAAGTTGCTACCAAATTTAGCTGGTGTTGGTGTGCCCATTGCAGGCTGTGGCTTAAACATTTTACTACGGAGGCTATACTGCTCATAAAAGTTAACTTCCTCCAGTACGAACTCAAGTGCTTTTTCTAAAGTATCGGGCATTTTCATACGTACTGACCGAATAAGGTTTTCGGGCAAGTTATATAAAAATACATTTAGCGCTGTATTGTTATAAATACTAACCTTGCTGGTTCTAGTGTTTGCGTCTACTAGTTGGTTCACCTTAGATATCAGTACTGATCGAACTGACTGTACCCTATTACAAAAATCTAAATAGCTTTCCCCATGTTTTATTTTTAAAGTTTCCAATTCTATCGCTATACATTCTTCGCTTCTCGGATCACCAAAGTGTTGGTTTAATAAGGTCTTAAGTTGACCCCATGATTGTACATCATTTCGCTCACTGACTAATGCAGCGGCCTCTGCAGTTAACCTGCTTGTCACAGTGTGAAACACATAGAGATCTTGTTCTGCATTTCCACGATATTTATTAATGACATACTCACATTTTCTTAAAAATAAGTTTAAATGACGTTTACTACCGTCAAAAATTGGTATAATACATACTATTTCCCTAGGTATTACATTTACTGTAGTCATTTTTAATACTCTATATCTACTCTACTTACTAAAATATATATTAAACTAAACAAGAATTTATCACAATACTATTTGATTTATATTTTAACGAAGTAAGTAATTTATATCCTGGTTATTTATTATTTTAATAAATAATACCAAGAACTAACAATGACCTAAATTTAGATACGCACTGTTTACTTAACTCTACTTATGCTATTTCACAATTTCCTATGACAGGAAACCAGAATACGTTATATTGGAAGAAGTTCGATTCCGAATAATAACAAACACAAAGTACAAAAGGTAGGAAAGGATGGTGAAAATTCTACTCACCAGCCAGTCACCAACATGCTCGATCGCCTCCCAGATACACTTCACTTATTTATTTGGTTCAAACAGATCCGATCCGTCGGAAAACTCGCGAAAATTGTAGTATTTTCCGTGGGAAAACTCGGGAAATCTGCCCCGGCTGCGCCAGTAAAGTTTACGGGAACGTCAACTTTGTTTTTAAAAACTAACTTTAAAATTAAATGAAGGAAATTCTAAATGAAATCCGACAATTTAAGACGAGACGTCTGAGACAAGTTTTATTCTCTTTACGACTGATTAATAAAAGCTTACAAACTATGGGCCACACGGCACAGAGTACGTAGGTGGCAGAGATAAGGCTCCCGGCTGCAGCTGCTAATATGCTAGCTTGCATTCTCACACATTCAAAGTTGTGATTAGCCTACTAGCCGGTTGCATAACTACATCATCTACCTATATAGACGACGCCTGTGGCGCAACATTTTTGCTGATCATTCAGACCTGCCGCAGGGCATATGTCTGAATGATCAGCAAAAATGTTGTCTCTGTTCTGAATGTTTTACTATTTATAAAAATAAAAAAGCCTTAACTACTATTATGAAATTACCAAGTGTATCTATTTATGTCATCTTTTCACGACTGAACGGCTTAAAGGATATTTTAGAAATTTGATAGTTTCTGAAATTTGGTACGCAAATCATTTTTTTGGGAATGGACACTGTCTACCATATATGCAGGTACCACGCGAGCGTTGCCGTGGGCAGCAGCTAGTACTATGTATAATATATTTTTTTTATTGCATACTCATACTGACACCTTGTTAAAATAATCTCTTAGAAAGTTAAATAACGACATCTACTTATAGCTGTACCATAAATTGAATTTAATCCTCCAAACTTCAAACCAAATATTTTTATCCAATAAATTCACAAGGAACATTTAGAATTAATCTTAACAAACAACGTGGCAATCAACTTAATGAACCACGTATCAACACCCACAAATTAGCGACGTTAACGTAAAAGCCGTCACGTAACACCGTGAACGTTTAACGTAATGTGTGATAACCCGGGACCCGAGGGGAGAGATCCCGAGGGAGATATTACTTAATGCTGTGTGTGAGATTGAGTAATATAAATCTTGTTAAGGTATTTTAGCTTCGGTATCTTTTCAGTAATAAGCCATGATATACTCAAGCCCTGAACTTGAAATAACTGAAACACCACCTAAAGCAATAAATACAATCATGCAACAATGTTACGGGTAATATGTTTTTTTTTTATTAGTCTTGTCACTGTATGACGTCATCCTCTTTGCTTAAATAATAAATCTCGGACATTTCGCATAGCATCATCTGGCTCCAAAGTAAGCAGAACTTGTTATGGGTACCACATGACTGATATACTACTTATATCCTCTTAAATACATACAAGTTATATATAGAACCCATATATAGAACCCAGACAGGAGAGCAATACTTGCATATCATACAAACATTTGTCTCGCGGTGGGAATCGAACGTCTGCGTCTCAGCTTAGCCCACTGCGCCACAGAGATGGTCACTGTTGTTGTCTGAAAACTAGAGCAATTTCCAACTACATAATGTGACATAGAACTGGGACTGGGCCTCTTTGGCAAACACAGTCTGGATTGGTGCATGGTACACAATACATATTGCTAGTCTTTAAGAACTTTATTTTGTAATCAATAAAATAATATATTATGTTTTTTATAACTAAATGAAATGAAATTACACATAAAGGGAAAATAACAAAATGTTCGTAAGAAGAGTTAAAAAGACATGCTACACTAGCGTTACGCTGAATCATTTTTTATTTTCGGCGGTTACTGTTGAAAAAGTCAAGTTCAGGGATGTCAGCTAGGTTGTTATATGCGATTACTGCTCTGCTAAAGTAAAAATTTATACAGCTGATAAATTTGTCTATAACCGGCGCCTATAAGACGTTATCATGTCAAAATCTTAAAATCGACGTTGGATGAACTCTATTCTATTCATATAAATATAATAGTGTGGGTTCCACGCCTCAGAACAATACCTACTCGAACATACTACGCACATAGGCACAACATAATATTTTTACTGCCATAAAGTAGTAGGTAGAAGGAGACTTGTGAGCTAACTCTCAAGAACAAACCTAGTGCTTCATTTGCACTTGTGGGAGGTGATGATGGTAAGAGACCTGATGGTATGAATTTTGTCCCTTGGGAGATGGGTAGGCCATTGGTATTGTACGGTACTTGCGTAGACACCCTTGCCGCATCATCATAAATATTATTATTATTATTATTATCCGATCTGTCGGGGACTTCCGTTAGAGCTGGTGCGGCGGCTGAATATGCCGAGGACCTCAAGAGGCTCACATATGCCGATCTTGAAAAGGCCTACATATTTGTGCCCTTTGGAATCGAGACCTTGGGCCCATGGGGAACAGGAGCCCATCGCGTTTCAGAATTATTGAGCTGTAGCCAAGAGGCCCAGCATATTATCATTACCATTCAACGTGGCAATGCCGCTAGTATCTTGGGAACACTGCGATCTGGCAGTGATCTGGTTTTAAACTGTCTTAAGATAGCTGAACTGTTTTACATGTATTTTATATTATTTTGTTCTTTTTTTGCAATAAAAGTTGTTCCTCAAAATCACCCCAGTCGTGCGATCGCGCTATTTGTCAACGTAATTGCAATGCATTGAACGGATTGGTTTTGGCAAATGTTTAGATATGGCTAACCTGAATGTCGAAATGGTACCGCGCTATTCTTCCCAAACGATTTAATCGTAGATTTTACTTATAAAACAAATGTATAAATAGTATTACTCTATGCACAAACTACTAGGATATACTATATCAAAAACGTTAATTTGAAAGCACTGTTCGCGATCCCATAACGTTAGATAAACGTATAATCCAAACTAGAGCTAAATTGTTTCCGTTATAATGATTAGCGCGGTACGAAATACATGTCAAATATAACGTTTTGACTTGGGTTTAGATTTGTTTCAAACGTTCAAAATGAAATACATGTCAAATATAACGTTTTTACTTGGGTTTAGATTTGGTTCAAACTTTCAAAATTACCGCGGTCGGGGCCCAGCACTCTGTAATAGACCACAAGTCTTCAAGTGTCTATATTGTATTCAATATAAATGCAGATCCACAGTATAGTAAGCCTATTTAAATTCTATCACAGCTTTCATTGAACACTTCGAATACTTTATACACCTATCAAAGGCGATACAAATAAACATACCACTTAAACGGTATACAAATAGGATTAGCCTACAAGAATTGTTCATTAAACCACTTTTGTATGGAGCCCTTAATAGGTACGGTATGCATAACAAATCGCATTTAATCTGAATTTAATTATGTATGCTCAATATGCTCACATGCATGATTGATTATGCCAGTGATTGCTAATGTTATGGTGATTAGGGGTAAACAACTGATAAGCATGAGTCAGTTTGATTTAATTAAGAGCATGCCTAATAGAGAACGTGGTCGCTATGTTGACTTAACACACAAAAGCAACGCGGTTTGAACACTTTTTAGATGAGTACCTATTTATGCCGGGTTCCTATTTATACAGCTGTGTTTTTGGTGGGTATCAGCACAGTGCCAGATATACTGCCTCGAAGCAGTAAAGTGCAAGCATTAGTGTCGTACAAAAAGGCCCAAGGACAAGGAGGAGTTGTTTGTCAATTCCTCTCGGACTTGGGTAAGGAGGAATTGGCACCTAAATTCATCTAGTATGTAAAACGTTTCAAAGTTATCCTTATGATTGTATTGAAAAAAACAATTGTTGAGATTGAGTTTAAAACCCGTGTGGTGAAAGGATTGAAATGAGCCTCTGAGATAACCAACAAAACAACTATAACTGTTATTGTTTTGCTAACTCTACTATAACTGTTACTCGGTGTCTAATCTCAAGCGGGGCGAGTTATTCGCGTGTTACTATCTCACGCACGCTCCCTGTTCTGCTGACGCTACTACCATACGCGTCTACTGCTATCTGTCTACTGGGATATAGAGAAGCACTAGAAATGATTTTACAGATTTATAATTAAACTAGTCAAACTTCTAGAGATTTCGTTCTCGTAATTCGATGCTATATCCTAAGTTCGAAAAACCTAGATGTTTGCTGCATGATTAGTAATTTTATATCAATCATTTATTTATTTTTGAGAATAAATAACTGAAATATACGTGTATAAGGCTTTCAGCAACTACTGGCGTGTCAGCGATTCTCTTCCAGGATAATCCATTCTGTGAATACAGGAGTTTGTTCTACGTGTCTGTTATAAGGTACAATAAGTGTGTATTTAAATATATAGAAGTATTTTATCAGTCAGCTGGTCACCATAATACAAGCTATTCTTAGTTTGCGGCTAGATTGTGTTGCGTCCATTGCCCACAAATATTTATTTATACATAGAAAAATGTAAATACACAGAATAATATACAATTACTTATAGATAAAAAACAGAATTCAGTTCACTGATCGCAGGTAAAGTGCCCAAAAGGCTGGCAACGTTACCTCGTTGAATAGCAATACTAATCCTTTGTCCGAGGTAAGCACTAGCCCTCTGATCATTGGTCTTGTCCACCAGTCTTTTCGATAACTCTCTGAATAGGAGCCACGCCTCAGGTCCCCACGAGCCTGAAGTTTCTACTCCAAAAGGCAGAAATATATAACCATTGGATTCATATCTCCACCTCTTGAGGTATTTTGCCGCAGCAGCAGCGGCACATACGATCTTACCAGGGTCCACACAAAAATATATTTATTTAACAATGGAATGAGTTACCGAATTCTAACAATATAATTTTTTTACCAAATTAATTGTGTCGGCTCAGCTACTCAGACTCAAAAATCAAGCGATCTATGACTTGAGCTATTTGATGTATTTTTAGTTAGTCAGTCACGACGTTTTTTTATTTAATTTTCGTTTTTACGACACAAGAAACGCAATAAAACGCGTAACATATTTTATCACTCAATCAGTGGTTTTTTGACGTTCTTAAATAGTGAACGCTGCACGCACGAAATTTTCAGAATTTGTCAAGTTTCGCCTTAGCCGAGCGTGCAAGCTAGAGCGCAGAACAAGCGATACAGAGGCACGTCGGCTTGTGACGCATCTCAAAAGGTTAAAACAATTCAATTTTTCATAAATAATTTCTTACGACGTTATCACGTAAATTATCGTCCGTAAAACGACTTTACAGATAACCATTATTTGTGACTAAGGTAACCTACTAATATATTTGATGTGCTGATTAAAAACTACAAGCCTAAAAACAAAGTAACGTAGGAGGTAGGTAGGAACAGTCAAGCACATTCTCACACTAAGGTAAATAAAACCAAGAAGACAAACTCATAATAATAATTTATCAAAGAAGCCTTAATAGTTTTCACAAACAGGTAAGGTTTCATAATACAAAGCAGAGGTCAGCCTCTGTACTGTAAAATAAAATACAAGTTTCACGACACCATACCACAGGTAATCGATACAACGGTAGGTTCATTCCATGATGAGCCTAAATTTCATTTGACTACTTGACTATTGGCTTTGGAATTTATAAATTTAATAATAATAAAATATTATACCACATTGAAATAAGTACAATAATATAACAAAACAAACTAAACAAAGGTATGCTTAACATGAGTGTAAACTAGATAATTCTGTGTTTCAGGTGAAAAGAACTTAATGAGTGAGAGAATCTAAAATAATCACTTGGGAACCTTACATTACAGTTCTAGCTGCTGCCCGCGAACTTCACTAGCATGGTATATACATAATATATAAAAAGTAGTCTATGCCTGTCCCAAGATTAAATGAATAAATAAATAAAATAAATAATCCCAGACATTTCACACAGCATCATCTGGCCCCAAAGTAAGCAGAGCTTGTGTTATGGGTACCACATGACTGATACACTACTTATATACTTTTTTTTTGTAAATACATACATATTATGCATAGAAACACCCAGACCCGAGATAAATACTTGCAGATCATACAAACATTTGTCCCGCGGCGGAAATCGAACCCACAACCTTCTGCATCTCAGCCGGATCTTAGCCCACTGCGCCACAGAGGTCGTCAAATTACACTCAGATTACGTCAGATTACACTCTATCTGCTTACAAAATTTTATCAAGATCCGTTCAGCCGTTTACCCGTGAAAATGTCAGACAGACAGACAAAGACACCTTTGAACTTATATATTAGTATAAATTGTTACAAGAAATATTACTTATTGTTATTTTTTTATTTAAAGTATGCCTTAAAATATACCTATAATTGCTGTAAATAGTTCAAATCGTAGTTATCTGCCTATTAAAATAAAACAAGGTTACATGATTTTTTTATTTCAATAAGTATTCTTTTAAAATGACAGTAGACAGTAGGTAAAATTTTGTTGAAAAATTGTATTTTTTCTATCTCTATTGAAAGGCTCTTTAAAACTTTGGTTTTTAATAAAAGAATACCAGCGGCCCTTCATACAAGCTGTAAACAACCACTGTCCACGCTATCTTAACACTTATTGCTGAATGTTAGAGTTCATTTTAAAAAGAAAATATTTGATGAATAGCATCAGGGCACCTATTTATTGTAATAAAGAATTGCATGAGTTGTGTAAAGTGAACTAAGGTACGATCAGATGGACTGGACAATGAGAAAACTAAAAATGTCATGGAGACGGTTAAATTTTTTGTTAAAACTTTAAAATTAAAAAATTAAAAATTAAAATTTAGGTTAAAATTTTTGTCATTCAGTGAATTAAAGGTAATACAAATTTTAATAACACTACTGGATATATATTGTTCCGCACACTACGCACTATATCTAAAATCCTGCAATACAGTGGGCCTTAATGACTCGCCATTCGATATTTATCTTAATAACAATATTAAAATATTTACACTTCGTTTCGGAAAGTTGTAGTAATATCAATGCCAGTCATTTCACACAGCATCATCTGGCCTCAAGGTAAGTAGAGGTTGTGTTATGGGTACCACATGAGTGATATACTACTTATATGTTTTTATTACATTTACATTTACATATATAGTAAATGTACATACATAACTTAACTTACTTTATTTATAATCGAAATTTAATTTAACCTACATTTCTTTTTGTTTTATTTTGCTTAACTTAAATTCTCATACATTAATGTATACAACGTGTACTACAGAAGAGCGAGCTAACAAAAGTATATCTATACTTAAAAGAGGATCATGAAATGTATCATATATTAAGTTTTAGAGAAATTAATATTTTGTATCTGTATTATACATAGAAACACCCAGACCCGAGACAAATACTTGCATAGAAACATTTGTCCCGCGGCAGGAATCGAACATACAACCTTCTGCGTCTCAGCTGGACCTTGGCCCACTGGCCAAAATAACTCATCACTAGCTAAAAAGTTGTCAAAAAATAATAAATATACAAAATAAATAATGCTGGACATTTCATACGGCATCATCTAGCCCCAAAATAAGCCACATGACTGATATACCTACAACTCATATTTTTTTTTTGTTAATATGTATTTACATAGGACATACCCAGACCCGAGACAAGTTATTGCAGGTTATACAAATATTTGTATATTTGTTCCGCAGTAGGAATCGAACCCGCAACATTCGGAATCTCAGGCAGGCCTTCGCTCACTGCGCCACATAGGTAGACATTGAATTGTGATAGGTAGGCAACGATTTGCGTAATATAGCTGGCAGAACATGGATGAAAAGAACCGAAGAGACGCACGTCCAGCAGTGAACTGCAATAAATCGATGATGATGATAAAAATAATTTTTAAAATTCTTTAATTCTTTGACTGCAGTGACAAGTTTCTTGCCTGATTCTTCTTGAACTTGGGTTATAAAGTTACCAAAAATAACCTAGCATAAAACGAATTAAAATATTGAATCGTCCTTGTATTGAATTTGCACTAAATACATTTCTAAAGAAGCACTAAATACTCTATAACACTTTTAGTCCAATACTGGACTACAGATAAATCGGTGCAACTCTGGACATTACAATTAGACCAAATCTGGGGACACATAAACAACTCGGACGTTTTATAACGATTATAGGACGTTTTATAACGTTTATAAGTGATGTCTAGACGTCTTAGAACGTGATAGGACTTGTAAGTGATGTGTTGCATTCACATTGTTCATGATCTGAGAGTATTTCTTGTAGGCAAAGATTTATACTAAGTAAAATAAACACTTAAATATGATTCTTCTCGGATTTAGCTTAAGAAGAATCGGCCATCCGAACATTCCATCCAACACCATCTGTCTATCCCCAAACTAAGCATATCTTGTACTATAGGAACCAGAATTCAACTTCAGCATTTAAGACGATATAAAGTGGTCCTTGTTTGTATGAATAAAAGTATTTTAAATTTTGAATTTGGGCAAAATTGGGCCTTTCACTGAAAAAATCCTGATGACCGTTTTAATAAGCATTGGTTTTTTTGTAACGAGAGTTTTACGAATAATAATTTGTGACCGTTAGTGGCACATAGCAAGAGTACGCCGCTTCCACGCCTCTACATCCATGTCTTAAAGATTTCTACAGTGAATAGGCTAAGATTGACCGTGGTGATTACTGCATGATCGGTTTCTAGGTCATTCATTAGCTTCATTATAAATACACCTACTAAACTTTAAGGTTAATATAAATCTTTGCTGAACGCAGTGCTATTATCAAAATAAAAGGCATCTGTAGTATTACTTCAACCTGGATTTTTATAACAGCATAGATAGTTTTGTTGTTTATTCCGATCTATGTAAATCTCTAATAGCACTTATCCAAATCTCAGTAGTTTATTAGTGATAATGTTAGCTACTTTCGTAATTTCAGTAAGGCAATTTTTTGCACCTTAACACATACACTAGCTACTGCGACTATGGCCTCAATTCTGTTGGCACCAACCTAACAAATTTTAGCTAAAATTAGGTTTAGAACTGTGAAATAAAACTTTGGTATTCTGCTGTTGCTAACTTATCCTAAAATTTAAGATTTTTTAGATGACATGTCTAATTTACTCAATTTAGTAAAAATTGGCCAAGTTGGCAATTTGAAGAAAAACATACTCCACAGACTAACATAAATGTTATGGGTATTGGGCCATTTAGCGTCAAGAAGCGATCAAATAAGTAAAAGAAAATGTTATCTGTTAACTCAATTAAGAAATGTCAAAATTGAATTAGAGTTGTCATTAGAGCATTCCTAATTTAGTTAGATGACACCAACTGAATAGGTTTTACAAAAGCTATGACTAACTTAAATATATTTCAGACAAATCCTAATTTTTAGAAATGAACCAACCGAACTGCCACCACCAGTGACTATTAAATTATACTAAAATTTTAGACCTTTGCATTTTTTAAGCTGCCTTTAAAATCATCAACTCATGTTTTGTTAATTATTTATAAATACTTAACAATATAAGATGTCACCTACTCGGTTAACATCGGAAACTTATATTTGACATTCTATTTCGTACGTGTGTGCTTTTGCCATGCAAAAACATTTTTATTTAATTAAAGAAACAGTTACAGGCTTGAGTGTTGCAAGTTTAACATTTTCCCGCCTACAGTATTTAAATTCACGTAGTACTGGCATAATAAATTATGAGCGATAGCAGAATAAGTGCTTAGCGCGTGTCGGCCAACGCATCAGTTTGAATGGGAGGCGCATTAACGCCCGGCATTCATCAACCGACTAATGACACGTCCGCACGTCACACTTACTGGACGAAGTGACAAGTGATGCGCGAAATTTATGAAAAGTGAGAATCTGTTTAGTGCTACACAAGAATCAAATTAGTGACACTCTAGAAACAAATTAGTAACAAACAAGAATCATCTGATAAGAGCACTATCACACAGTATCGTCGTAGCGTAAACTATCGTCAATTGAATGCTGAGTTTATATATCTCACGAAGCCTTTTACGATGACTTTATGGCATAAAATTCAATAATTCATCGGATTACGTTCTACAAACGTGTTTTTCAACGTTAAAGAGAAAACGCTTCCGACTGTAAATTGAACTCTATCGCGATGGATGGGAATATTAAAACATTACATATTTTTCCCTCTACCTACATTTCTCCGTTAACGTTTTCAGGCTTTCTTTCTATGCCTGAATGGATACAACGGTAAATACTGAAATGTTTAAATGAATTACATGTAGCAGCATAGAAAAATATCATAGAATCTGTGTGTTTTCAAAACAAAACAAAACCTAACTTCAATAATTCAGTTTAATGAAGTTTCACCAATAAAAATACAATCGAGTTGAGAACAACCTCCTCTTTATAAAGTCTTCCTCTCCTCTTTTACGCTTCTTAGCCCTTTATTATTTTTAAACAACACTGGAAAGACAGGAAAACAAAATACAAAAATATATTTTCTCGGATGACATATTTTTTCCAGCTATTTTAATTTAAAAACCAAACTACTAAATCAATTTTGATTAAATTTCTATGGAAAGTATCCTTTCACATGAAAAAATGTTTTTTTCAAAGCGGTTCTTATGTTCTAATAAATTAAGTTTAAGTCCTTCTTTTGAAGTCAGTTAAAAAGTGCATATTATTTAACCCCTACTACTAATTTCCTATGCATACATGGCCAACTCTGGCGACAGAGCTAAGAGGCTGCCTAGAGGCCTTTGTGATGGCTTAACAACCTAAGAAATGCCGGGACCGATAGCTTAACGTATCCTCACAAATTCCAAATCCAAACTCAGGCAGGACTAAGGATAATATCATGGCAGCATTCTTATTCAGAACTGTCACAAATTAAATGCTTACAGCGTTCAGAATTTGAGTTTATTGTGGTGTAGTAAGCGAAAACGCGCTTGAGACGCAAGAGGTTAGATTTTTGCGGGTTCGATTCCCGCCGCGGGATAAAGGTTTCTATGATCTGTCGTATGGTAGTAGTATATCAGTCATGTGGTACCCATAATACAAGTACTGCTTACTTTGGAACCAGATGTTGTTTGATAGTCCGGCATTATTTATTATAATTATCATTCCTAATAGATTTTTTATAAAATCCACAGCAAACAAAAATTCTAGCTGTGTACCAATTTAAACAAACAAAAAATCAATGATCTTGTGGGTTTATTCGATTTTCAACATGAAAATCATTAAGATCCTACTTACAACACAAGGTTACATTATAGCAGCTAACCGCGCTCAATGTTCTTGGCGTCGTGAAATTCTACGATTATGAGGCTATAGAGAAGATTCAAGACCTACCAATGGACCTGATACCGGCTACGATACAGGGTTTTGTAGGGCTTGAGTTGACTCATAGGTTATAATAGGTTTTGACGTGATAACGTCTTATAAATAGATTAACGCCGGCTACACGCACGGAAAACTGTCACGTGTCACCTGAGCCGAATGTACAAGCGAGAGCGCGGAACAAGCGATAGAGAGGCACGATCGGATGTTTTCTTACGACGTTATCACGTAAAATTATCATCCGTAAACTGACTTTACAGTCAAACATTTTTTTCTACAATGAAATATTACAATACTACTCAAGAATTTCAGTTTCATTACTTTTGAGAACATTATACTCGTTCATTTTGAAAAACACGGGTTTATCTCACGTATGGGTGGGTCAAGGCCCGGTTGAGACTCAAAAGGTTGCGTGTTCAATTCCCGCTGCGGGACAAATGATTGTATGAAATGCAAGTATTTGTCTCGGGTCTGGGTGTATCTTTCACATGAAAAATATATGTAATAATTATGTTTATAAACATTTAAAGTATATAAGTATATCATTCATATGGTAGCCATAACACAATGCACAACGCATGTACATACCGCATGTACTGACTGACTCCTCTTTCCTGCGGGTCCTGTCAGCAAGGTCAACTAGTTAGTGTGGATACCTGGGAAGGCCTGCGCTTTCAAACAGAATCCCAGGCAGAGTGGCGCCAGTGGAGAGGAAACTTCACCCACCTCAGCTTGTTGGTGTGGATCCATGAACGAAAGTTTTCAATTACAAATAACTGCGCTGTACCTTGACTGACGCCACCTAAATCATCTTCAACAGATGATGATGATGACTGCTTGGAGGCAGAATATCGGGCAATCTGCTGGTATTTATCAAGACGGACTTACTGTAGAGTCCTACTAGCTAAAAAAAACTATATACTGAACATAACTTGTTCGTAACTTAGTCCCAAAGTGCATCCGCATAAAATGCACTGAAAAGGCACTTTTGCTCGCTCGTTTAGTACGTAAAAATGTGAGAAACTCATAAATCTAGCATTCACCACACTAACGCTAGCTCAAGAGGGTATTCATACGTAACACCTGAAGAGCGCCGAGGGGCTATTACGTACCATTATGAGTATTATGATGACGTCGTGCGTAATAGCCGGGTGAATAATGTGTGGAAAAATGAAAAAGCTTGTCTGGATTTAAATGCATAGTTTTTTTGTAGAGGATTTGTTGGGTAGGGACATTAGATAACACTTGGTTTTTAAATGACGAAAAGTGGAGGTTTTTATGTGAACATGTTATTTATGTATGACAACGCTTAACTTCTTACACTTGACGACCTCTGTGGCGCAGTGGACTAAGTCCGGCGGAGACGCAGAATGTTGCGGGTTCGATTCCCGCCGCGGGACAAATGTTTGTATGATCTGCAACTTGCAGACTGCAAGTATTTTTCTCGAGTCTGGGTGTTTCTATGTATACGTATGTATTTACAAAAAAAAAGTATATATCAGCCATGTGGTTCCCATAACATAAGCTCTGCTTACTTTGAGGCCAGATGATGCTGTGTGAAACATCTGGCATTATTTATTTATTTATTTACAGAGCAGTCCGATTGTCATAATTATTTTTGTTGTCGATGGAGGCACCGACACTGTTACGATTCATCTAGAGAAACTTCATCAGGGTGAGTTTGATCCGCGGTCCGCTCGTTGCCGCTTGAGTTTGAGAGGTTGAGTGCGAACCGTGATCTCCGTGTTTTTCAAAATGTATACTTCGAAGTTGGTCCCAATTTAATAAAAAAAAATGTTAAGGGTAAATAAATAGGGGATGATTCGTTTTTCATCCACTGAAGTTTGATCTGTGAACATATTCTATTGTAACTTGGCAGACATATACACATTGTGTAGTTCTTATGACATTACAACATTGAGACGTTGATCTGTAGGGCGATTATGGAACTCTAATTACAATCAATGTCTATCAGTTTTTTGCGTAATTTCAATCATCACTGATAGACATTGATTGTAATTTGAGTTCCATAATCGCCCTAGTGATGACGGAGACGGAAGACAAATATTTGTCGGTTTTTTTTTTAATACAGAATAGTTTTGTCTTCGAAGGCTTTGTTTTGATATCTTTTTAATTGTACTGATGGTATTGGCATTGGTATATGCTACTAGCTAGACTAAACCAAAGAAAAGAGAAATATTTTTATTAATAAATTAATAATGCCGGACATTTCACACAGCATCATCTGGCTCCGAAGTAAGCAGAACTTGTCTTATGGATACCACATGATGCTCCTCATGGTGCAGAGTAACAATAAAAGACTAGTCCTTTTTGACCTACCACAGCACACCACATCACAGACCTCCTTGTTTCTTAGCTACTTTGTGTGTTAATTGTAGCTCGTGTCTTTTTGGCTTTATTTTTCTTTTAGTATTAGTAGTTAAGTTTATTATTTTATTTTTAAACATCATTGTGTCTGTGTAAATACATTTTTTTGTACATACTTATTATACATAGAGAAACCAAGACTCGGGGTCAAATATTCACAGATCATACAAACATTTATCTCGCGGCGAGAATCGACCCCGCAACGATGGATTGATTGTGTGAAAGAATGTACTGAATACTGAAATGACGGTTGACAGAGAGTGAAAGAGAAGAACGTATTATCCTGACCTCACATAAAGTGGGATAAGGACAGGAAGATGTTGACTAACCAGCGATAATCACTCGAGTTAGTGTAGATTTCTGATTAGTCACAAGTAATAAACTAGTCGATACAAACTAGTAATCTACCAATACTTCTTGCGGGACTCGGCTGTAGACTATCAAGCTCAATATTAATCATATTTCCATATCCTAAGAGCATTTGTAACGATTGCCATATAACTATGCCGGTACAAATCATTACAAAATGATAGTTCACTGTGACCGAATCATAGACAAATCATGATTATCACACGCCATAAATATGAACTAGGTCTGAAATCAGTGTCTAACCGGTATTTATCAAAACTTTGATTATTTGCACTGGTTTTTGTTTCTGACTTTGCTTCTTTTCATTTTGAACCTTACCGCTCAGCGCAGTTTTTGATACGTTACATAGTTGTGCTTTTTGCCGTCAAACCGCACGACGGAGTGGCATTTGCACGCAAATTTTGTGCTTCTTCTTCTTCATTCATGACGACGACTATGTCGCAGTGGACTAAGGTCCGGCTGAGACGCAGAAGGTCGTGGGTTCGATTCCCGCCGCGGGACAAATGTATGTATGATCTGCTGGTATTTATCTCGGGTCTTGGTGTTTTTAGGTATAATATGTGTGTATTTACAAAAAAAAGCATGTACCTAAGTAGTTTATCAGTCATGTGGTACCTATAACACAAGCTCTGCTTACTTTGGGGCTAGTTGATGCTGTGTGAAATGTCTGGCATTATATTATTATTTATTTATTCTAGGCTTAGACGCGAGGAACAGAAACAATCTGCTAGTGTGATTCAAAGTGATTTTGTGATTTGAATGGATTTAAATCTAATTAAAAAATTAATTAAATATAATACATATTGGCGGACAATGCACACAACACCAATTTTTTTTAAATACATATTTATAACACCCAGACTATGTTCATTACATAAATGATTGTCCTGGGATCGAATCTGACAACGTCGAAGGCAGAACTACCAACTTTACTGAGGTCAGGCCAGTAAATTACATCTGTATTTTTAATTCAATTTAAAGAATCTCATGTAGCATCTATTGTTTTTGTTTTAGAATTTAATTTTATCCCATTTTTGTACAAGTGAAATAAACGGACAGAAATAAGCAATACTTAGCAATATTGCATTACAACTGTTGCTGCTAGAGCCGTGAGGGTGAGGCGTTAAGATATCGTATCTCAGACGCTAATGCACCACTAACTCATGAGTGCCGTGGTGCAATGCTCAGAATTACTGTACCAGCGCTGGTTTCCTGGTACTAGCATTTTATCTGTCCTGGTGGCAAGTTGTAGAGAAAAATGAAAAGTGATTTTAAACCGACCGAAACATAGTGATGTCCAGACAAAACACAAAATTCAACATTTCCGTGTACCGCCATGTCTGATCTGAGGCTGATTAGGATATCAATAGATCCTTTTAAACGTTAGATATCTCAACTGTTTCATATGAATTTTCTTTTATTTTATGAGAAGAGCTCTTGTCTGTGATTATTTTGTACTAATATTTAATAAAAAAACATTTCAGTTCGCGTGATTCCTCTAGTTTCTTAATCTTCGGTTAATAATAATAATAAAATAAACTTTATTTCAGGCAAAAAAATCATGTATATAAAATACAATAACAAGGGCTCATAGAAAATAAATACCTTATAGACTAACATACATATAAACTTATGAACTACACAAAAGAACCGGGCACTTTCTTCGTTAGTGGTGTTTCCCTATACCGTTGGTAGATAACTCCTGCTGACCAGAAGTCGAGTACGAGTAATACGTCCTTGTATTTGGCAGCTACCCGGAGCACGTATGACTTGAAGTTGGTCGCTCTATTACAACTTACCATCAGGTGGACCGTATGCTTATTTGACAGTTTGATCATATGCAACAAAAATGTAATTAGCAAAAGAGATATAAACTTGCCAAAACGTTTGCCGCTAGCTACGCCAACATGTGCGTTTTTAGACGCTTTATATTAGCTTCACTTGTATGTTTGTAATCGACTCCTTTGGACTTGGTTTTGAGCCTCTTCAAACGGTCAGATTTCATTAAAACTTTGTAGATTTTTTGAGGACCAATGACAATACACTAATTTGATGAGATTATTCTATTATTCTATTTGTAAAATAAGATTTGTTAATTTATTTAACTTTTATCTATTAGTAGTCGATAAGGCAGGAATTGATGTTAAATGATTTGGAAAATAATTCATATTTTAGTTTAGTTTTTTATAAAAGTGTGTTTTTTAGTTTTATTTAACTGGACTAGAGTCGCGGCAGACAGACAACAATGGAAGGAGTTGGAGGAGGCCTTTGCCGTAAGGCACACCGAAACAAGAGACATTTTATTGTTACAGTGTTTCTTTTAGTATTAATTTAAAATATTCTTGTACAAATTTCGGAAATAAAGGTTTTATTATTATTATAATAACTATTATTTAACTAAACTTTTGACAGTCAAGTACAAATAAGGCAAAAACATCCCTAGAAACATTATGCATTTCAATCTCTGACTGCCACGATATATAAACCCAGTTTAGATACCCGAATGCCTTCGTATCACGTACTAGACTAGAAAGCGGGCACACTATGCTTTAGTACCATTATTCTGTGACTATGGGTCGAAAGTGGGCAATAAAACCGTATGTTGTCTGATTCGATAAGATTATCAGCCGCATAAATTTGTCAGGCATCTGTCAGTTAGCACGCCTTTCGCGATATGTGGGCTTGAAGGCTTTATTTGTTACAAGGAATTATTTGCTTATAACGAATAGGCTATAGTGTGAGAGACATCGTGAGGAAATAGGCATGTCATAGAAACTAAAAAGTTAAAGCGACGTGTTAGATTTGTCGATTGGCAAATTTAAAAACGTAATTAAACATAAACTGTCTATTAAAGCATATTATAAAATATCTGATTATTTAGAAGACAAAAAAGCTTGGGATGAATCTGCTCCAACTCGACTCGGCATCCGTAACAAAATTGTCAAGGATCATACAAAAAAGTGTTAAGACCAGACAAGTTTCTTGCCGGATTCTTCTTGAACTGGGGTTAGGAGGAACCGGCACCTAGATTCACTAGCATGTAAGAAGACGATTCAAAGTGGTCCTTGTGATTGTAATGAATAAAGTTATTTTGAATTTTGAATTTTGAAAAAAGATATGTACCAAGTGCACGAAAGCAGCATCTGAGGCGCATTTTAATCCTTTCACCACACTGGTTTGAAATAACTTGTGAGACGATAAGAGAGAGAAGAAGAACAAAAATAACTATGACTTTTCGTAGATTTGGCGGTGAATTTCTCATGTGACAATGAGAGTTATTGAATTTGGATTCATTTCGGTTAAAAAATATCATCGATGTATACCATTTTTATTATTATGGTTGATTTTTTTAAAACTGCTCGACCGATATCGATAAAAATTAAATGGGACCACCTGGGAAGTAGGATATAATGATAATAATAATAATAATAATACCGGACATTCCACACAGCATCATCTGGCCCCAAAGTAAGCAGAGCTTGTGTTATGGATACCACATGACTACTTATATACTTTTTTTTTCTGTAAATACAGACATAATATACATAGAAACACCCAGACCCGAGACAAATACTTGCAGATCATACAAACATTTGTCCCGCAGCGGGAATCGAACCCGCAACCTTTTGCGGCTCAGCCGGACCTAAGCCCACTGCGCCACAGAGGTCGTCAATATACTTTGAAACAAAAAAATAATTTTCAGGCAAATAGGTTCAGGCGTCTTTGAGTAATCGGCGAAAATACAAAAAAATAAGATTACGACGAATTGAGAACCTCCTTATTTTTTGAAGTCGGTTAAAAATAGCTTTACTTTGCTACTTCTTGTTATTGTATCTCGGAGATTAGATCTTACAAAGTGTAGGCATTGACATCAATTCAGTTGTTTCACTAGAGTAATTAAAATTTCCTAAAACAAAAACGATCTTATTTTGTTTGTATTAAAGTCTAAACTAAAATAACATTTTTTAGTGATACTTCCTAAATTAACGTATAACTGACGTGTTCTAGCTCAATTTAGTTATCATGTAAGGTGTTGATTAAAACTGCGGTTATTTACTGCAGTTTTTATTAACACTTCTATACATTATTTTCAATAAAGGAATTAATTTGAATAAATAATATAAAAAAAATAAAAAATTTTAGAACTGTGATTTAAAATGGGTAGATACTCTAATTTGAACTTTATTGGTAGCAAAATAAGGTCGTCCATATTTTAGAAAATACCAACTTAAAGTAAGATTTTACACGAAAATAGATATAATAATTTGTACAAAAATTTACGGAATAATAATTTACTTTTATTTTAAAGATTGACGACCTCTGTGGCGCAGTTGGCTAAGGTCCGGCTGAACCGCAAAAGGTTGCGGGTTCGATTCCCGCCGCGGGACAAATGTTTGTATGATCTGCTAGTATTTGTTTCGGGTCTGGGTATTTCTATGTATACTATGTATGTATTTACAAAAAAAAAATATATGTATGTAGTATATCAGTCACTTACTGATCTGCTTACTTTGGGGCCAGATGATACTGTGTGAAATGTCCGGTATTATTATTATTATTATTATAAAGAATAACATAAAATACCTGTGAAACAGATCTATCTATCTAATGACGGTTTAATATTATAGATAGCTCAAATAATCTAGAAAACTGTCAGGAAGCAGCATCTCTAAGACGTACAAGAAAAGTGTATAGAGTAATTTTTTATAAATTAATTCTTTTCTCAGACGTATAAACAAATCCACCAACACTTCTATAGGAATTTTTTTGCTAAATTTAATTCTTTAGTTTTGTAAAGTTGTGTCCACGTGTTCACGGAACGTGTTAAACAAAATGCAAAGTGTAAACAAAGTGACGTAAACCGGTATTTTTGCATATGTGACACGACACGAAAGTCGGGGAGATAAAGTGTCAAGCGTACTATCACATACAGCGTTTAAGCTTGTTTCCTACAAGCCTCTTTGGCTGTAAGGCAGCGGGCATAGTGAAGAGAGGAAGCGAGTTCATGAGGTGTAAAAGTAGTGGAAACGTCGCTGATATCGATTTAATTTGCCTTTGATCACTAATAATTTACTGAGTCAGTAGATGCACTGTGATGGTAAACTAGCAAAACTAGGAGGAGGTTCTCAATTTGGTTGTATAAAACAAAATTTCGTTTACCTGTAGGGCGATTATGGAACTCTAATTACAATCAATGTCTATCAGTTTTAAAACTGATATACATTGAATGTAATTAGAGTTCCATAATCGCCCTACTGGATGCATATTTTTATAAATCATCAATAGCACTGAACAGGTTTTGATTTTTCTGTGACACCATCGGATTTCATTTAATATAGTATTTTTACAGATCGGATCATAAATGACGGAGTTATGTGGTAAAAACATAAAAAAACCTATATTTTGACGGTTAATAAGAAATATGTTGTTGCAACATTATAGGTGTTGTAGAGTAATTTGGCACGTCTGAACAAGTTATAGGGCCAATAGATATGTTATATCTCTACTAATATTATAAATGCGAAAGTAACTATGTTTGTCTGTCTCTCTGTCCCGTTTTCACGCCAAAACCGCTAAACAGATTTTGATGAATTTTGGTATAGAAATAGATACCTTGGAAAAGGACATAGGCTACTTTTTTGTAGGTACCACGCTTGCGTAGCCGCGGGCCGCAGCTAGTACTTTATAAATAGTAACAATAGTGTAAGAGATTTACTTCAAAAAGCTCATACTAAGGTACGTACTACCTGGGATAATAGATTTTCAAACAGAATGAAAATCTCTCAAAAAGTCTGTGTTCTTAATCTGAGTTTGCGTCAGCATCAAAATCTCCCTGCCCTTATTCTACCTACTTTATGTGGGCCGGGATAACATATTTTCCTGTTTAATTTTCCTCTAAACATTAAATAGATGGACAAATATTTAGTACTATTCCGCCAATCAATTCCCAATGAGTTAGACATGATGCAGACGCATGCACCTCTCTCCCGCAAAAGAAATGCCATGCAAAGCGATAGTAAAAGGTAAGCACACAAAATCCACACATGCAACCTCATAAAGAAATTCGACACGTGTTTTGCCTTTCCATGAGGCATCCTCAGGAACACTTGACTGCACCCTGACGAAAAACCTCATTGGGAATAGATTGGCGGAATATTACTAAATATTTGTCCATCTATTTAATGTTTTGTAATGGATTTCCGCAAAATCATGCCTGAATCAATTATCTATCATTTTCCACTATTAGCCGTCATCTCAGGATTCACACCTCTCTTACTTATACTGTCTTTTAAACAATCCATAAACGTTTTACTTGGTTTACCGATACTGTTGTGTCCGTCCACATATCTAACACTCTTTTCTTCTTATGTCATCCATCCCTCTTCATAACATGCCCACCACGCTTACCTATTTCTTCTTAATTAACCTATTACGTACCTGTCTAACTAGCGTCGATTCAGGCTTCCTCTAATATACTCATACCTTATTTAATGGTATTCTCGTCACTCCACACTAATATTTAAACATGAAATGGCTCATACCACCTCTGCCGGGGGCCAAGGCCTGGGTAAGGCGCAGGAGTTTGCGGTTTCGATTCCTGCCGCGTGACAAATGTCTGTATATGATCTGCAAGTATTTGTCTAGGATCTAGGTATTTCTATGTATAATTTGTATGTTTAAAAAAAGAAACTGCGGGGCAGTCCTTGGGGACTGCCGATAGAAATGAAAAATAAGTAACTTATGAATTGTATCATCGAGCTATTAGATTCGAATTATTACAGAATTATTACAATTATTTTACATAAAAAAGTTTACACTTCAGTTCAACTTCACTTTCATCCATAGCTCATGGGAAGCATGCGGTGACGATGACTCCATGAGCTCAATGATTTTTGTTCACGCAAAAAGTGCATATCGCGCCTTAAGAAGTTTTCACAAGAAGTTCATACCTAAGTAGTATAGCAGTCATGTTGTACCCATAAAACAAGATCTGCTAACTTTAGGGCTGGATGACGCTGTGTGAAATTTTCGGCATTATTTATTTTATATGTTTATTCTACCATAATAGGGAAGTGTAATAAAACTAGAGGCGCCGTTTTGATCGTGTCTATAACAATATGTCCGTTTTACCTAAACTTTAATAGAAAACCCGCGTCTCTCTACCGTTAAAAACACAATCTCGCGAGCACATTGTGACGACATCTACCTCTAAATCAGTAACCCGATACGGTAGTGTCTGTGTGTCGCAGGTCCGTGTCGAGGCCCGCTGTCCTGACGAGCAGGGATGTGCTGAGGGCCTAGCTTGGGGGATTTTTAGCCCCTATGGGTTTTGTGGTATCCTGTGTTTCAAAAAGAGATTAGAAGAGAGAAGAGAAGAGACAAAAAAAAATGTTTTGAAAAGATATTGTCAAAAAGACACTGAACACGCATAGCTTGAACAGTTGCAATGCCAGATTTGACAAAGAACAGGTTTTTGCTTGACCAAAACTTTGACGTTTTCTGTATCTGTATAAGATGCAACTGGTGTGAGTTCTAGAATTCCACGTGACAATTTAATAATTTGTTTTTTGGAACCAGAAACGCTTATTTCTGAAAGCCTACGTAGCAACCCCCTAGATAACACCCAGAGGGTATTCTACTCACACCGCTGAACGATAGCTAGTTTTCTGCTAATGAACCACGGTTCAGCTCACGCTACTTCTACGAAGTCGCTAACGATAAATAAATATTAGTGGACGATGCACACAACACCATCTAGCCCCAAACTAAGCATAGCTTGTATTTTGATGACCAGATGACTGATATAATACTTCAATATTTTAAAATACATAATTACGATACCTTATAATACCCAGACACAGAACAAACACCTATGTTCTCATACAAATGTTTATTCCTCGGAGGGAATTGAACTCTCACCCTACAGCGCAGAAGGCAGAGCTACTACCAATTGAGCTGACTAGACAGTCTTTTGTTAAGCTATTGGTATTTGGGTATCATCTGCATCTGCAAAGGATTTAAATATAACGATCACCGTTGTATGAGAATAAGGCTCCTTAATACGTCCACTGGTATTACAGTCGTGTCCAGCGAGACCCAGCTGACGTATTTACTTACACGTTGATTATGTAGCCAATGTTACAGGTATTGAGGGCTTGGGTAACACGATCGCGATACAAAATGTTGGTGAAGTCAAATGTCGGTAAAGGTTTCACTGTGTAGTGCAGGTAATATTCGTTTTTATGTGAAATATCTAATGTCTTTGTTATGCTCGAGGTATTAGATCATTTTGGGTTAAAGGTTGGGTATGTTTGTCAATTACTTCCATAGGTATGTGTACCCCCAAATAACCTAACAAATATTTAAGTTTAAAATTTATTTCATGTTTTAGGCACAAAATAAATACTTTTGTAAAATATTTTTCTACCTTATTTTATATTCTGATTTGATAGATTTCTTCTGTTTCTAGCTTTGCTCTTGTCGGTAACTGATACAGCTCCTTCTATCTTTTTCTTTCCAGCGCGGTCTCCTTGATCTCTTTAAGCGACAGTTAACTTCTCCTTAATATTGGAGTTGTTTTTCGTAAATTCTGCAGACTTATTGCTTCGCCGAGCCCTGGAATAAATATCAAGTTAGAATAAAATCCCATAGATTTGGATCCACACTTCAATATTAATATTGAAAATTCAAAATTATCTCTGTCTAAAGAGTCTTTGATAATATTTGGTAGAGATAGATTGTCTGACTATCATTCTTGGATGATCTTGGACTTTTTATGTAGGTACCACTCGTGTGAAGCTGCAGGCTACAGCTAGTCAGAAGTAAAACCAACACTCAATAATATACCCACCACGTGGGTCAGTGGGAAAAGGCTCAAACGATTTTCATGAAATTTTGTATACAGGAGGTTTCGGGGGTAATACATAGATCTAAATAGGTTTCATTTTTAGAAAATGTCGTTTTATCCGTGTTTTATACCGAGCAAAGCTCGGTCATCCAGGTACTACTTTTTAACTCTCAACATATAACTTTTTGTACAGCACCTCCTTTTAGTTTTTTGTCTATTCTGTCCTACCAAAAGTTGCCTGGATGAGATCACTTTTAACTATAGGGCCTCTTATTGAACAACTTTTAATGTGTTCTCTATATAAAGCGTTAATCTATTTGTTTATAGATACATGTTTATTTTCATTTATATACATGTTTTTATATTCAATCTATCATTTTTTGATTGTTTTCTTCAATGTTTGTATTTAATAGCTCATTGGTGTACTATATTGACATGCTATGTTATGTGTACTATATTGAAAACTGTTCCACAGATTATGTGTTTCGGGAATCAAAACCACACCTACCGTGACTAACTAGACATCACTGACATAGATTACAAAATTAATGAAACAAAAGTTTCATTAGACAATAATAAATAAAAATTGGTGCACAATCCATCACCATCTAGCCCCAAACAAATTATTATTATTATTATTAAAACTAAGCATAGCTTGTATTATGGTAACCAGATGACTGATATAGCACTTATTATATTTGTTAATTAATTAACAATATGCGCTATGAAATCCAAATATTTAGAAAAACAATAAAATTGAATTAATAAGAAATAAAATAAATAAATAAAAATTATAATTGAACTATTTCTAATCGAACTAATATAATAAATCCGAAAGTAACTCTGTCTGTCTGTCTGTTTGTTACGTTTTCACGCCTAAACTGCTGGACTGATTTTGATGAATTTTGGTATAGAGATAAATGGGACTTATAAGCTACTTTTTATGGAGGTACCACACTCGCGAAGCCGGGGGCAGCAGCTAGTATATATATATAATGCCGGACAATTCACATCTGGCATCATCATCTGGCCCCAAAGTAAGCAGAGCTTGTGTTATGGGTACCACTTACTGATATACTACTTATATACTTTCTTTTTTTTAAATACATACATATTATTCATAGAAACACCCGAGACAAATACTTGCAGATCATACAAACATTTGTCTCACGGCAGGATTCGAACCCGCAACATTCTGCGTTTCAATCGGACCTTGGCCCATTGCGCCATAGAGGTATATATACAGGGTGGAATTTTGTAATGCCACCTGAAGGGAAAGTACTCTTAATACTGTAGATAGAAAATTTTACTCAAAGAAAACATTCCTTTATTTTTGAATAGAAAGAAAACTGCATTCATAGATTTTCAAAAATTTGCTTGCCACACCCGGGAATCGAACCTAATAAAATCTGTAAATATGACACCCTTTACTTTTATTGCATTGATCGTTAGGATCAATTATAAGGATGAAATCTTTCTAAGAAACACGATAAATGAAATGAAAGGAAAACCATACAATCTGGACTTATAAATTCAATGACTCAAGTTAAAGTTCTTTAACTCAAAGATCCATCTTTGGTTTACTTATGTTAGTAATTAATCATTATTATTGACGTCATTTATCCATTAAAATTACGAATTACTATTTAACTAAGACGATTGCAATTGCAAATGCACGTGTTTGTAACGCAGACTCCTTTCTTAGATGCGACATAACTGCGTGTATTAGGTAGTTTAAATATGGAATGTTACATTTGAAAATAGATTTTCATATTTGTTATTCACATTAGATTGTTTTTACAGATCATTTCATTGTCATACGGTAAAAATTACTTAAAAAGAAAAAAATCGGGTTACACTCCGGGAGTGCCGAGAGAAATGAAAACTTATTTTGGCGCGTTAGAGTTTAGTAATAAATCACTTCAAAATCAGTAATTATGGCGACTGCCAATCAAATACTGAACGAACACAGATGATGCAATATTTTTTGTTCAGAGTGTAGATAATATATAAAAGAACCTAACTCAGTAAACTTCTCCATACAAAAGTAGACTGTAAACATGTGAATTAAGGTTTATAATCAAATGGGGCGAGCGCGGCAGCCGGCTGCGTCTCGCCCCAGACGGTAACGGTGTCCCGAGGTGAATCCCGAGGTTTTACCTCATCTAAAAATATGCGTATCGCGCTAAAAGAAGTTTTCACTTCAACAATTTGACTTAATAGAATCTTATTTTTTTAATAACAAAAACATGAATCTATCTCTGCGGTGGGTATGGAGAGAGATATCGAGACCGACAGACACCAACTCGGTTCGTATTGAAAATAATGGTAGAAAATTTAAAGAATACGGGTAGTTTCAAAAAGCGACGGCAAACTCTTCAGCAGAACTATTTAGGTTTTGATCTAAATGTTTTAACATACTTTGAATCATTTCCGAAGGCTTCAAGCAGAGATGCTGCCAAAGAATTAGGTACAACCCATACTCGCGTATTTAAAGTGCTGAAAAAGTATAAGTATAAATGTTATCGTGGAGGTCGGTTGGTGCAAAAATTGCATCCTGGGGATTGTGAGAGACAATTACAATTTTGAAATAACATGCTGAGAGAAATTGACCGTAGCCCTAATTTTTTGAGCAACATTGTATGGTCTGACGAAACCAACTTTAGCAATAACGGCATGTACAATCGCCGCAATAACCACTTGGTCTCGAGTGAATCCTGTTCGTGTTCATGAAACTAACAATCAATTAAGATTTTCTTTCAACGTTTTGTGTGGAATTATGAGAAATATGGTTGTGTAAGTCCACGTGTACGAAGGTCATTTAAACACTGTCAAGTATCTTGAAATACTGGATCTTCTAAGAAATGAGTTAAATGGTTTCCCCAAGCAAGAGCGAAACCAAATAATTCTGCAGCAAGATGGTGCTCCAGCCCATAACAGCAGAATCACTACTGCCTACATTAATAACCATTTTAATACCTGGATTGGTACAAACGACACAATCAGATGGCCTGCGAGATCCCCAGATCTCACCCCTTTAGATTTTTTTTGTGGGGATATGTGAAAAATCAAATTTACATTAAATCTTATGAGAATGTAAACGAGTTGACAATTGAAGTTTAGAATACGATTTATATTATTCACCACAACACATTATTAAAGGTTACAAGAATTGAATTCGTTAGAAGAATACATTTGTGTATCCAAGAAAATGGAGCCCATTTCGAGCAACGAATTAGTTAGCTAACTATTGGCCTCATTAACAAGCTCAGATTCGCGCAACGTGCTATGGAGATACCTATGTTGGGTGTTTCACTACGTGATAAAATCCGTAGAAGAACCAAAGTCACCGACATAGCAGTCAAAATTTGCAAGTTGAAGTGGCAATGGGCAGGCCATATAGCTCGCAGAACTGATAACCGTTGGGGAATAAAAGTTCTCGAATGGCGGCCAAGGACAGGAAAACGAAGCGTAGGAAGACCTTACCCGATGGACCGATGACATTGTAAAGATCGCAGGAAGTCGGATGATGGAGAGGGCTCAAAATCGTTCTTCCTGGAAATCTATTGGGGAGGCCTATGTTCAGCAGTGGACTTCATAAAGGCTGTTAAGATGATGTTGATGAATTATTTAGTTTACCATTTTTTGTAAATATTTAAAATAATTTAAGATTCAATTCATGTTTTTCCTATCATTTAATTCATCAAGGTTGTTAAAAAGATTTAATCCTTATAATTGATCCTAACGATCAATGCAATAAAAGTAGAGGGTGTTAATTTGTACAGATTTTAGTCGGTTCGATTCCCGGGTGTGGCAAGCAAATTTTCGAAAATCTTTGAATGCAGTTTTCTTTCTATTCAAAAATAAAGGAATGTTTTCTTTGGGTAAAATTTTCTATCTACAGTATTAAGAGTACTTTCCCTTCAGGTGGCGTTACAAAATTCCACTCTGTATATATGTATAAATGAATCCCTACTTCCCTTGGTCACGCCATAACTTGAGAACGCCTTAACCGATTCCATTCAATTTTTTTTGTTTTCTAATACTTTTTAGAAAGTTTTACGGAAAAATAATAAGTAAATTACAACGTAGGCTACTTTTTATGTAGATACCACGCGAAGCCGGATGTGAATAATTGGATTAAAAGTTTTCTGTTTCTTTGTGATTCGTGCAAAATAATCCGTATAATTATTTAATATGAAAGACTCCGTGTTATATAAATAACAAATGACGAACGACAAGATACGACTTTGTGACATCATAATACCTCTTCTTTGTTTATGGCACGTCACGTAATAATGTCAATTTTGCCAGAGTCAAGTGTTTATATTTGTTTATAGTCAATTTGTTTGTTAAAGTCTTAGCCGATGGTCAATTGTCAATTCTAGACGTCATCGCGGAATGGCCGTATATTTTGGGATTCCTCGTCGTTCAAATCACATTGCACCTTAATACAAATATAATCATTTGTCCATACTTGCCCAACTTATTATTTATATTATAAGATTACTGAATAAAACATGCAATAAAACGAGTAAGAAATATTAAATTAGCAGAGCTATGTTATTTAATGAAATGTCAAAAAAAGAATCCGACATCATACTAGAACAATATAAACACTTTTTGCAAAACTGACATTGTATGGCACATACGGCATGCCAGTAGAAGAAAAAGAAGACTAAAGTATCAGATTTGTGACACGATAAGAAGAAGAGCCTGGATTCTTTGTCTGTTATTTCATGGAGTAACATAGCTCTGCTAATTTGATATTGTTTGCCCGTTTTATTGCATGTTTTATTCAGTAATCTTGGCGGAATTTTAATGAATAAATTGTGACTACAGGACGGGTATGGATAATTGAATTATATGTGTACTGTGGTACAATGTGATTTGAACGACGAGGAATCCCAAGAAAATTGTAGACGCCATTCCGCGTGATGTCTAGAATTGACAATTGACCATCGACTAAGACTAATAACAAACAAACTGACTATAAATTATAAACACTGGACATTGGCAGAATTGATATTAGTATGTCACAGGCCATTAACAAAGAAGAAGAGGCTATGTCATGAGCGCTTAGCAACCTAGTGGCTGAAGTCCGTTAAAAAAAGTTTACTAATACAAGTAGATGAGTAACTTCAATTTAATCTAGCCCCGCCTATTAATAACTAACAAATTAGCAACTACAATCACATATCACTACTTCGTGATCTACACTAATTGCAGCCGGCGACCGCACTCGCGGTCACGAGCTCATCATCCACATTAATCATACGCATATTGATAAACAATTGCCCTACCTTATATAAGAGGTCAACTTTGCCCTGTACTTACCAACATGCCAAAATCAACCTTAATATCTTCAAACTAACTTGTAATTTCGAAAGTTTCACATGCGGTCATTGAAACGTTTGTAAGACGAGTAAATTTTTCCGGTATGACTATCGATGAAAATGAAATCCTTCAGAGCAATAAGGTTGAAATTCGTAGCGAATATGTAGCAAGTAAAGATGGCATGTTGTCGGCGTCTCTTTGTCGTAAGCCGACAAAGGCACGTGGGAACGTGGGCATTCTATGCGGAGTAGTAATGTATGACTCGCGTAGATCGATTGCGTTTGATAGATTGATTTTTTTGGGTGTATGTCGGGTCAAACGGTAGAGTTTTGGCTGTTATTATGTGGTTACTTTATTGACCTCTGTGATTTAGTTTTTTGGGTCAGGCGTGCTTGGAGTTTAATAAGCTGATAATCCTAATGGGAGGGAGGTATTCTGACTTCCGATGAAAACAAGGCAAATTGATCAAAGTTATTTCATACCAAATAAAATCTGGTAAGAAACTACTTCGATACTTAAATTATCATCATTAAATATCAGCTGAAGATCACAAAAACTGCAAGAAAATTGTAAATCCCTACTAATCTAATCTATTTGTTACGTTTTTACGCTTAAACCGCTGAACCGATTTCGATGAATTTTGGTAAATAGAGATAGATGGGATCTTGAAGAAGAACATAGGCTAATATTTATGTAGCTACAGTGCGTGCGAAGCCGCGGGCAGCAGCTAGTAATTAATAAATACAAACAATTGTTGTGCTTATTTTTTATTAATTTATTTATCCTTAGGGATAGCCGTGAAAAGGTTGCAATCTAATAGAGCTATACACAGATAAACGAAGACATAGTAAGGCTACAGATCGATGTTTTTGATGCAATATAAAGTTATTTGATGTAAATCACATTGGAAGTAAAATGTGGAATTAACACACCTTTCAGTGAGTAAGAGTGAAATAGGCCAAGAAATTATTAATAAATAAATAATAAACATTTCACACAGCATCATCTAGCCCAAAAGTAAACAAAGCTTGTGTTATGGAAACCACATGACTCGTAATACTATCTAAGTATATATTTTTTTATGTTGTAAATATTTACATATACATATAAATACACCCAGTCCCGAGTTACATATTTGCAGACCATAAACATTTGTCCCGCAGCGGGAATCGAACCCGCAATCTTCTGTCACTCAGGTGAGAGTTTACTCATTGCTATGTTATTTTTATTATTTCTGACCTATAATGTAACATTATCAATAAATGACTATTATGAATATTACTATTATTATTATGAGCCTTCATCCTCTGCGCTACAGTCGTCAATAATAAATAAATGACCATGACTTGTAGGTAAAAAGTCGAAGTCCCACAGTTAGATAGAAATGCCAATTGTGCTCATATCGTAATAGAATCGGCTCATTTGAGCATGACTTGCTAAATGGCCGCATGTGGGGTCCGACGTAGCATGTAACCTTTCACGAATCCTGAATAACAAATTCAAGTGTTGTAATAACAAAACAATCTCTTCTAATCTTTGTGTAAACTTTAAGGTGCAAAACAGCTGTTAAGGCGCCTCTCTGAGCAAATAACTTTGACACGTTTGATGGCGCTCAAATCGCAACTTTTTTGTCATGAGTAGAAATAGCTGCTAGAGCAATGTTATAATTAGTTTATTCTCTATCTTTACGTGTAAGCTGCAAATTAAAACTACGAATTGTTTAGGTTATTGAATATATTTGACCTTATTATATAATTATCAATAATAATAATAATAATGGCGGCCATTTTGCACAGCATCATCTAGCCCCAAGATAAGCAGAGCTTGTGTTATAGGTACTACATGACTGATATATTACTTTTATACTTTATTCGTAAATCCATATTATGCATTGCAACACCCAGGCCCGAGACAAATATTAGCAGATCATACAAACATTTGTCTCGCGGCGAGAATCGAACCCGCAATCTTCTGCGTCTCATTCGGAGTCAAAAGGACGACAGGAGCCTATAAGGAACACTTTAATTCTACCACAAAAAAAAAACGTGTGCGTCTCGGGATGCCCGATAGAAGTGATTACTTAAACTAATCTAACTAGCTCTGTGGGTTAGAGTGAGAGAGGGGGAGCCTGCCTACCGCTGCCCTATGCGTGAGAGAAAGGGAAGCCAGACAGACTGGCGCCATAACGCGTTACGTAACGAAGCGGTTTACCCTCCCATAAGAAGTAATTACTTCAAAAATACTTAAGAACCCTTATCGTACACGTTACGATCTACACCCGCTATTAACACCGCAGGAAGCGACATAAGTACGTTGGCTCATTATCAGGTGCTCTCGGCGCATGGCGACTAAACGGTGATATTGTAACTGAATCAATTAGCAGTAGAACGATTATAGAGCCTGCAGAAACCAGGAGCGAAGATAATAATAGTTATACTGTGAAGATACTTCTGCTTCACTTTCAAAACTTTCGTAGTTTTTTGAAGTGATAGCTTCTTATGGGAGGGTAAGCCGCTTCGTTACGTAACGCGTTACGGTGCTAGTCTCGCTTCTCTTTCCCTCAAGCATACGGCAGTGGTAGGCAGCCTTCTCATCTCTCACTCTAACCCACAGCGCTAGTTAGATTAGTTTAAGTTCTGACTTCTGACGGGCGTCCCAAAACACTTTTTTTATATTGCTGGACAATTGCTGCATTTGCTGGACACAGCACCATCTAATCCCAAACTAAGCATAGCTTGTATTATGGTGACTAGATGACTGATATAATACTTACATATCTATAAATACATCTATGATACTTTATAACAACCAGACACAGAACAAACACCTATGTTCTTCACACAAATGTTTATTCTGGGAGGGAATCGAACCCTTAACCTACAACGCAGAAGGTAGAGCTACTACCAATTGAGCTGACAGGCCAGTCAAAGACCGGTTTGTGCAATACATTTTGATAAACTCGTGCACTCGTTCGTAAATGCGAATCGTACCGATCACACTCACCTTGTTGAACAGCCTGTATCAAAAAGAATTCATAGACAGAGTAATAAACAAAAAATAAATATTGATAAATGTATTAAGATATTTTATAATACCTAAACACAAAACACACACTAATTTTATCTCTAAAATAATAAATTAATAACGCCCGACATTTCACACAACATCATCTGGCCCCAAAGTAAGCAGATCTTGTCAAAAGTCAAAAGTCAAAAGATGATTTATTCAATACAATCACAAGGATCACTTTGAAACGTCTTACATACTAGGTGAATTTAGGTGCCAATTCATCCTAACCCAAGCTCGAGAAGAATTGGCAAGAAACTCGTCTTGGTCCTAGCGCTTTTTTATATGATCCATCTTATAACTACCTTAACTACGAAATACAAATATAAGAGAGTTTATACATTTCAAGTGTGTCGGTTAACTGTCTGACGGCAGAGCGACATGAGGCCATGCATTCTTATCAATAATATAGTAATAATAATATATAATAATAATTCTTGTGTTATGGGTATACATAGAAACACCAGCAGATCATACAAACATTTCTCCCGCGGTGGGAATCGAAACAGCAACCTTCTGCGTCTCAGGCGGGCCTTCACCTACTGCGTCAAAGAGGTCGTCAAATGTTTGGGAGGGAGGGAATCGAACCATCTTTCTGCCGCGCGGAAGACAGAGCTACTACCAACTGAGCAGACAGATTAGTAATGTATATCAATATGTGCCATTAACTCCGGTTATGGAGGTCGACCAAAGACCACGGAGGCCTTGGTCTAAATTACTTTTGAAAAACCGGAATCAACTGATTTTAGTGTACATTATGTATTTTTAGTAGTTGCGGCGATGGACTTGGAACCTATACGAAATGCTTACTACTGTGCAAAGCGTAGGAGTGCTAAATATATTTAGACGAACCTCTGACTACTCCTTTAGATATTCTCAAAGAACAAATGTGATCTAACCAGTTGTCCCAGAGACCGGAGATTAGTCGGGAGCATGTTTGTTATTTTTCATTACCCCTATTAATGATTTGATTTTTAATTAGACATTTTGGAACGTTCGTCATTCCGAAGTATATGATTATGCAGCCATTTTTCTCAATTCAGTTGTTTCGCTAGAGTAACTAAAATTTCCTAGAAACAAAAAACTATTTTATTTTGTTTGCATTAAAGTCTGAATTAGTATAAAATTGTTTAGTGACCCTCTCTAAATTAACGTTTAACTGACGTGTTTAAGCTCAATTTAGTCATCATGTAAGTAGGTGTTGATTAAAACTGCATTTATTATTCGCAGTTTTTATCAACACCTCTATACATTTTCAATAAAAGAATGAATTGGAATCAAAATTATAGCAATTAAACAAAAAATAAATTTAAATTATTTTAGAACTGTGATTTAAAATGAGTACCTACTCTAATTTGAACTTTAATGGTAGCAAAATAAGGTCATCCATATTTTAGAAAATTTTAGCTAGTCCGGCGAAACAACAGAATTGCCCGTGTCTGGCCGTTCCGTAAAAAACATAGTCAGTGTGTAAACTAGCGTGAACCCGCGAGTTGGCACCTTCTAATTTTACCTAATTTTTATGTTTTCAACGCGTGATCGTGAATATCTGACTTATTCATGTACAGTCATAATATTTTAACTTTGTGATTAGGGTTGCATGACTCACACAGTCAAAGGCCTTAGATAGATCACAGAATACCCCAACTGCATCCTGTGACTTCTCCCAGGCGTCAAATATATGCTTTAAGAGAACTTTACCTGCATCAGCTGTTGAACGAACTTTAGTAAATCCGTATTGGTTACTATATAGCAGGCCGTTAACGTTAAGGTGATATAGTAACTGATACAAAATATTTTTTTCAAAAATTTTACTTAACGCAGGTAATATCGATATCGGTCTATAACTAGCGAGATCACTTTCACTTCCAGTCTTAAACATAGGAATGAGGAAGATCTGGAAAAACTCCCTCGTCGATATATCTATTAAAATTATAAGCTAAACATGGTGCAATATCTAAGAAAATGACACCCAGCACCTTTGTAGACATTCCCCAAAGATCTTCTGTATTTTTCATATGAATTAACTTGAATGCTTTTACAATACTGGCCTCGTTAATGTAGCTAAAACTAAACTCATTCTTACATTTAGCAACACTAGATTCTAATAAAGGAGGCTCTGGAGGCTGAAGAGTTTAAAGATTTGATTATAATTTTAGGTATATCAGAATAAATAATCAGATATAATTTTGGCTTTGTCAAAATTGTACCATTTATATTTAATTTCAACTGACTATTTCAGGCCTTTGGTTTACCTGTTTCATTATTTATTAATTTCCAAGTAGCTTTTATTTTATTTGTTGAATTTTTTATTCTTTTTCTCAAAAACAGTGATTTAGCCGCATGACAAACTTTTTTGAATACTTTTGAGTAGTTCTTAACATGTAAAATAAAAACTGAATCATCTAACATTGTCTCTCTGGAAGCATATAATTTGTACAATGTATTCCTACTTTTCTAGATACCTGGTGTAGCCCAGTCCGCAAATCTAGTACAATTTTTTGCTTTACATGTTTTCCTCTAAATATGTCAGCGTGTTCTTTAACTATTAAGTTAGACAATGTAGTGAAGTGTAGTGAAGTTCATCTGGATCATCGATACATGGTACGAGGGAAAAATAAACTTATTATTATGTTTTTGTGTACGTGAATGTCGTAATAATAACGACTAGTAGATTCGATTTATTTCTTCAACAGAATAGACCACATTGACACTAATATTATACGGAAATTATTCTAAACGTATCATTGTTTCGATGGAATATCGATATTAATGTATTATTCGTTTCGTCTCGCGTGCCGGTCTATTGCATTAGAGGGATAGAGATGAGACAAGTATCGATGAAGATTGTCAAACGTTTAAAAATTGTTCTGACAAAGATTAACCGTAGCAGCACGTCCTATGACTAGCGCATTTTGACAAACTGAAAACAGAACACCACGGAAACAGCTTATTAATGGATTGATTAAAGCATTATAATACGAGCACGTGATTTTTAGTAATGAAGAATGCGAAGAAGAAAAATACTTATTAGGCTTAACAACGTAGTGGTTTGCGTTCGAATATAAATTATTTAGGTGTCAGTTGTATTGTGTATTTGGTGACGACCGGTATTATTTAAGTAAATATAACGTTTCTTAAAAAAATAAACAAAAAAATATATTAGTACCTAGGTACCACGTCATTTGATATAATTTATACTACTTTTATAGTAAATAAAATATACTAAATAAAATATAATTAGTTCTTTGGTGCTGACTGGTGGTACTGAAATCATATTAGTTTACTAACATTTCGATTAATCGATAATCGATAATAATTGATAACTTTTCCCACTTCTAGTCAAGATAACACCCGGTATCGAACGGACACCACGTGTTCTCGATGCGTATAATTAAGTTAGGAGTCACTTATCAAGTGTAATTTAGGAATAGTGCGCACGAGTTGAACAATACGTGGTCAACCTTTTAAGAAACTGTGATCGTTATAACACGTCCGTAATTATAGTAGATAATTCCACTCCACTTGCTAAAAAATGATCTTCGTTTGTCTTCAAGAATCAAATGGTGCATCAGCATGGCGATTATGGAACTCATGTTACAAGCCTGGGGGTTCGATTCCCTCTCAGGACTCTCAATGACGATTTTTGTTTTTTATCTGGATGGTATAATGTATTTTAAAAAATCTTGCGTCTCGGTACGCCCGATAGATGGGATAACTTAAACTAATCTAACTAGCGCTGTGGGTTAAAGAGAGAGAGGAGGAGCCTGCCTACCACTGCCGTTTGCGTGAGAGAAAGGGAAGCCAGACAGACTGGCGCCGTAATGCGTTACGTAACGAAGCGGTTTAAATTCAAGAAGTAGTTTTCACTTCAAAAATTATACCTAATTTAATATTATTATTATTAAGAGCCCGTGACGTTCCACTACAGGGCAAAGGCCTCTTTTCCTTTTCTCTAATCGTCACTGTCTAAATATATATATATAAAAGAAAAGGAAAATAGAGAACTCTTCTAACACAGGTTATTTTTCACTTAACAGAAGAGATCCCAACACATATGATGTACTACTTGATTTTAATTAATAATAGATTTTTGTTTTTTTTTTGATATATTTATAGTATATTCTATCAGCCATATGCTCACCATAATACAAGCTATGCTTAGTTTGGGGCTAGATGGTGTTGTGTGCCAATGTACACACCTGGACACATTGAATTGTTGTAATTCTTACCTTCGCTGTACCTACTGAACTGTTTACAATACTTAGTTAAATATATTTTTTAGGGTATTATTATTAATATTACTTATACAAGTGTTTCTCACCACAGAAAAGAGGGAACTCTTCTAACACAGGTTACTGCAACTTAACAGAAGGTAATCCCAACCCTAATGTATACAACATACTTGTAATCTAAATAAAAATCTTATTACTTTACTTAACTTTTTCTTTTACCATAACCATTTTGGATAGCGTCTATTCTTCTTCTTCTTCATAGAAAGGCATCTGTCTTGATAACAGTCGTATTTTTTTTTTATTTTGCATTAGTTTTGTTTTAAAAAACATCAAGCTTACGTAATACTAATTCATCAATAGAAACGGAAAGCTCCAAAATCGCCGGGCTTAGCCACGATATGTAATTCTTATTCTATCAAATAATTGATGAATTTAAGTATTTTTAACGACCTCTGTGGCGCAGTGGGCTTAGGTACGGCTGAGACGCAAAAAGGTTGCGGATTCGATTCCCGTCGCGGGATAAATGTTTGTATGATCTGCAAGTATTTGTCTCGGGTCTGGGCATTTCTATGTTTAATATGTATGTTAATCTAAAAAAATAAAGTATATAAGTAGGTAGTAGATATATTAGTCATCTGGTACCCATAACACAAGCTCTGCTTACTTTGGGGCCAGATGATGCTGTGTCAAATGTCCGGTATTATTATTATTATATTACGGTCTAATTTATATATTAGTCATAGAATAAATATCAAATACGTACGTAGTACCAATGCATGAAATAATGTTAATGCTATTCAAAACTGATAGACATTGATTATAAATTATAAAAATTGCTGGAATTGGCCAGTTGATGTTTTTTTCCCAGCTATTTTAATTTGAAAAACAAAATTACTGAAAAAAAATTGATGGGACCAATCGGAAAGTACCTATTTTACACAAGTATCGAAGTATCGAAATCAAATCGATTCATAACTGAGTTAACAAATATATAAAAAACTAGCTGTCCCGTTCGCGATTTCATCCACGCGTTTAAAAAAGAAAAAAATATATCTAATTGTACCGGCTGCAGCGCCATCTGCCGGACTGATTTGTAATCTAAACCATCCAAGGCGCCACCTAAACGCATACAAAAAAAATAATCAAATCGGTCCAGCCATTTAGGAGGAGTTCAGTGACATACACACGTACAGTAGAATTATATATATAAAGATATGTATATAATTGAATTGATCAATCACGACTGTTGTCAAGGCAGATGCCTTTAAAAGAAGAAGAAGAAGCATGGACGCTATCCATTACGGTTATCGTTTTTTAGGAGACGAGAGCTTAATATCCATTTGTGAGGGGCATAATCAGCGAGTTGCATAGACAATTCGATTATTGGGATTTAGTAAATAAGAAGACTGATAGTCAACAGTTGTAATTTATTTTTAACCGACTTCATCAAAGAGGAAAAGGTTCTCAATTCGTCGGAATATATATTTTTTTAAGTGAAAACTTCTTTTAGCGCGGTACGCATATTTTTAGATGAGGTAAAATCTCTGGACTCGCGACACCGTTACCGAGACGCAGGGCTGCCGCGCTCGCCCCATATGATTATAAAACTTAATTCACATGTTTACAGTCTACTTTTGTATGGAGAAGTTTAGTTAGGTCTGAGTTAGGTTCTTTGATATATTATCTACATTCTGAACAAAAACATAAAAGTCCTTAGCCCACTGCGTCACAGAGGTTGTTTTTTTTTATGTATGTTCACCGATTACTCGAAAACGGGTGAACCGATTTGGAAAATTCTTTTCTTTTTTGAAAGGGTGTACTTCACAGGTGGTCCCATATAAATTTTATCAAAATCGGTCGAGCTAAAAAATAAACGAATATCTAAAAATTGTATACATCGATGATGTTTTCATGTACTTCGATACCTCGCTGTCGCATTGGAGCGGTGCGTTAAATTTGGCCTACCCATATTATATGTATACAAAATACATCGACCTGCCACTAAAAATGGTATTATAGGCTCAAATGTCATTCAATGAAGTCGGTTTTCTTTTTAGTTTTTAATACGTAATTGTAATTTAATCAGTACGAAGCGTTCATGGCACAGCTAACTTAACTTTTCATATATATAAACGAAGCTAAGCAACGTTGTGCGTGAATGATGCTGTGTGAAATTTCCAGAATTATTTTATTAGTACACAAAAGCATCCAACTAAGCATAGCTTCTATTATGGTGACTGATAGAATACTTATATATTTTAAAATACATACTTATAATACTTTATAACACCCAGACACAAACACCTATTTTCACCTCACAAATGTTTGTCCTGGCAGGGAATCGAAACCTTAACCTTTAATGCAGAAGGCGCTGGTTACCAACTGAGCTAACAGGCCTGTCAAATTAGTACGCTAAATAGGTAAGGGGTCCCTCTTAAAATGAACATTAGTGTGATGAACATAGGTATTTGTTTTGTATCTGAGTGTTATAAATAATAGTAATAATAATACCAAGTGAAGTGACCCAAGTGAGCAGAGCTTGGTTAAGTATAGTATCATAGGTATATATATATAAAAACACAAGCTATGTTTAGTTTGGGGTGGGTGGTGTTTTATGCATTGTCTACCGATATTTATTGAAAATAATTACGTTTTAAAAACTAAAAAGAAACCGACTTCATTGAATGAAATTTGAGTTTTTTGTATATATATAATATGGGTAGGCCAAATAAACGCACCGCTCCAGTGAGACAGCGAGGTATCAAAGTACATGAAAACATCATCGATGTATACAATTTTAAGATTTTCGTTTATTTTTCAGCTCGACCGATTTCGATAAAATTTAAATGGGACCACCTGTAAAGTATTCCCTTTCAAACAAAAAAATAATTTTCCAAATCGGTTCAGCCGTTTTTGAGTAATCGGTAAACATACATAAAAAAACAAAAAAAAAAGAATCCGACGAATTGAGAACCTCCTCCTTTTTGATAAAGTCGGTTAAAAATGTGACAATCCTTGAGCTAAATTTACAAAAACACCTCAGTTTACTTTAGCTCAAAAAAACTCAAATTGCTTTCAGACAACTTTAACCCGTACACGCACTCAAAGAATTCGAGTGTCTATTATAAATTTTGTACAGAGTTTTCATGACGCAGTGAAGTTGGTTCCGATCGAAAGTTTCGTTCGGAATTTAAATTCGAATATCGAACAAAGAGCTTTTTGTCGAACGGTCGCGGATTTAGTCGCGGGCAATTAAAAAGTTTACGAATGCGACGAGTTTCGATGTGTTTTGTTTAGTTTTTATTTTTGTGTTTTGTAATGAGTTTTAATTATTATTTTGATGTACTTTAATAACCTTATTGGTTTTGTAAAAATAAATTCATATAGGCTAATAATCCAAAAATAGCTACCCTATTATTTACCCAATTACATCGGCTTACAAAACAAACAGACAAAGTAAATAAAATAATGTATTCGGATTTCAACTGTGTATTGTAAACAATGTATGCTGACGATCGGCGAGTTATAAAATAGAGATGGGATTAATTTTTTCCCCGATGTGTGAAACATTGTGAAAAATCTGGATTTTGGTTTTAACATTAAATTGTTATTTTAACGTTTTTTATTGTAGTTATATTGTAGTTTGGCGGAGGTTACCGTTAACCATCATGCAAGTCTTTTGGCAGTTTTTTATTAATATCCATAACCAAAAAACGTGACCTTTATTATTTATATACGTATAAGTTCATAGAAACAAAACAAAATTTAAGATTTCTTTGGAGAATTATTATATATCTTCTTAGATAGCTCAACTATTTAATATATTTTTTAATTTTATTATGTGTGTACGTAGATTAGTTACAAAAAATCCAAAATCTACATAATTCTCATATATCATCAAAATATAAAATATCGAAGCAACATTAATTAAAATTTATTAAACAACCATACGTCCATAATTTGCACATACCTTACGATAACGGATCCGTATACGGTTCCTTCACAATTGCTTCACATCTCTAAGCTCAAATAAAAATTGCTGACGGTCTGACGTTTGAACTCGCCATTTTTGATCCAACATGGCCACCATATTGACTGCACTCCGCTTTATGCAGTTAGCATTTTCGCTGACTTATTTGTGTAATGAACTTGGATTGAGTTTCGGTTTTTTTTTGGGTTTTATATTTAATTAAATAGTGTTCAATTATACGAAATACAAATATGACAGAGATAACCTCTGTGGCGCAGTGGGCCAAGGTTCGGCTGAGACGCAGATGGTTGCAGGTTCGATTCCCAGCGCGAGACATGTTTGTATGATCTGCTAGTATTTGTCACGGGTCTGGGTATTTCTATGTATAATATGTATGTATTTAAAAAAAAGTATATAAGTAGCGAACAGTATATCGTATATCATATTAATATATCAGTCATGTGGCACCCATACCGCATGCTTTGCTTACTTTGGGGCCAGATGATGCTGTGTGAAATGTCCGGATTAATATTTTATTTATTATTAATTATTGATTGTACATTTTGCAAAACACGGGTTTTACTTAAATATTATTTTGTCGATGGAGGCTAGATAAATCGAAAAAGAGTCGGTGCCTCCATCGACAAAATAATACGTGAAGAAAACTCGTGCTTATCAAAATTGGTAGTATAACTCACGAAAGTTTTGAAAACGGCGGTATATTACCGTCTTCCTGACACCACCACAAATGCTCCGTCAACGCAATTCTTTAAATTTAAATTTAAAAATTGGCTCATTGATCAATCACATTATAGGGTTGATGAATTTTTCAGCTAGATATCACATTATTATATAACTACTATTATATTGACAAATTATTTTAATAATTAAAATATTATATCGTATAAATTAAATCAATCGATTATTAACATTTATTATCTACTTTAAATTAATGTACATTACATTTTTATATTGTAAATTTAACGATGTATGTTTAAATGCTTGGTGTATTTACAACACAATGTATTTAAGAACCTATCTATTATTGTGAAGAAACTGACACGTAACCTTATTTTGTTACCAATAAATGAACTTGTACTTGAACTTAAAGTGAAATAACAATTACTGAAAACTTGGATTTGAAACTTATGTGAGTTGGTAGCTAGTTAGGTATTGCCACCTAAAAAACTCGTATTTGAAACTTATGTGAGTTGGTAGTTAGGTATTGCCACCTAAAAAACTCGGATTTGAAACTTATGTGAGTTGGTAGCTAGTTAGGTATTGCCACCTAAAAAACTCGTATTTGAAACTTATGTGAGTTGGTAGTTAGGTATTGCCACCTAAAAAACTCGGATTTGAAACTTATGTGAGTTGGTAGCTAGTTAGGTATTGCCACCTAAAAAACTCGGATTTGAAACTTATGTGAGTTGGTAGTTAGGTATTGCCACATAAAAAACTCGGATTTGAAACTTATGTGAGTTGGTAGCTAGTTAGGTATTGCCACCTAAAAAACTCGGATTTGAAACTTATGTGAGTTGGTAGTTAGGTATTGCCACCTAAAAAACTCGGATTTGAAACTTATGTGAGTTGGTAGCTAGTTAGGTATTGCCACCTAAAAAACTCGTATTTGAAACTTATGTGAGTTGGTAGCTAGTTAGGTATTGCCACCTAAAAAACTCGTATTTTATCACTAAATTTTATCTAAACTTTAATTAGACCGACTATTATACTATCAAATAAGAAACTCGAGAAAACTAAGGCAAGTATATTACCTCCATACATCAACACAACTCCGAGGTTCTAGGACCACTTAATTTCAACTATGGCGAACTGACATTAAGATTTTAGAGGGACAGTGAAAGTAGAATCACTTGGCAATTACAGTCTGACAAATGGATGGGTATTAGGGGCACATGTGCCGCCAAGTTCCTTAGGGGGTAGTGACCCCTTTGGGAGGAATGTTGAATATCGCTTTGGGTGGACATAAGTTGGACTGTGGGTAAGTATTGTTAGAATAATTGAGGTGTATAAATTGGTGTATGACATGGAATGGTGATGAAAGGGTCTTTGTTGCTATCTCTATTCTTTGACGTTAGAATGACAAGGACAGAGCGTACTTAAGCAGCACGATATTTAATTATGATAAAGTGCATAATCCTTATCCTTAGCCTTACTAATATTATAAATGCTAAAGTACCTCTGTCTGTCTGTCTGTCTGTCTGTCTGTCCCGCTTTCACGCCAAAACTACTGAACCGACTTAAATGAAATTTAATACACAGATAGTATAAAGCCTGAGAAAGGACAAGGTTACTTTTTAATTGGAAATAAGTGTTGTAAAGGGTAAAAAAGGGGGATGAAAGGTTGTATGAAAGTATTATCATTTTCAGAACTAGAAGCATAACATGTTAGGCTGTTGATCCTTACTAATATCCTAATAATCCCTACTAGTATGATATAAAGTAAGAATTTAAATTATTGTTTAGTTAGATAAATGCAAATAAGAAATGGTGACATTGTGAACAGTAACCGTCTAAGGGTTAAATATTATAAAATTATGGAAATGGAAATGAAAATTATGATGGCATTGGCCACTTGTAATGTTACTCGGTGATGCATATGGAAATATCATCATTGGCCTTAGTTCATCTGTTGAAGATGATTTAGATGTCGTCAGTCAAGTTACAGAGCAGTTATTTGTAATTGAAAACATTCGTTCAATGGATCCACTCCAGCAAGCAGTGAAGTTTTCTTTCCACTGACGACACTCTGCCTAGGTTAAATATAGGAAAAGAGTATGTTTAACAAAATAAAAGACGTACGTCATTTTATTTTTAACCGACTTAGAGTGGGTTAAATTTTTTTTTTAAATATTTGTTACCTTAAAACTCAGTAATTTATGAACTGATTTAAAATATAAGATCCAAGTTAATGAATATTGGTTTTTTGCTTTCCTGTGACGTTCCATTGCGGTCACGAATTTCGAAAATAATAAAGTTTTTTAACAAAGAAATCCCGTCTTATTCTACAAGTATAGCGAAAAATCTCATGGAAACAAAACCCTATGTTAGGAGGTCATTCTTATCATATTTTTATATGATTTTTTCATGAACTCACTAGTTCTGTTTCGAATTGTCATAAGATACAAAATGCAATAACCCACCATTCTAATGAGCAGCAGTATAAGTAAACTCAAGTAACTGTACAATTATGACGTCACAACTCAGCAACACCACGATTATTTTGAATTACGATAGAGACACACATCCCTATATCATCATTAATACAAACGTTACAGAAACCGTAACTGATTGCCAAATGCACAACCAGCGATCAAGGTCCCTAGTTGCTCGGAAAAGGAAACCAGAGATAGGTCAGCCTTTTTGGTCATCACGACCAGCGATCAAGACCTTCACTCCTTATATGGTGTGTTTAGAAAGTGATGGTTGGAGGGGCCAGGGGATTTTGGTCAGGAGTAGATTTGCTTTGCCACGTAGGTAATAAGTGTGGAGCTTTCTAGCGCCCACGCGACACCCACGGTGTCCTATCCGAGTATAGTGGTGAGAACTAGGTGATGGATAAAAAGAGGAAATAATGTTTTTACAATACAAAAGTTCGAAACATAATATTTCAAATATGCAGTTTTAAAACAGCCAAAACTTAAACCTAAATAGGCATAAAAAAGACACAAAATGTTCGTATTTCGTTCATTAAAACCATATGCACTAATAATTGTTTTTATTAGTAATATTATAAATTCCAAAGTCTTTGTTACGTTTTGACAGCTAAACCGCTGAACGGATCTTGTTGAACTTTGGTAAAAAGATAGATTGTTTTTTAAGGAAGGACATATGCTATACTATATGTTGGAACCACGCGACGCGTGCAAAGCCGCGGGAAGAAGCTATTTATAAGCTTGGGATGAATTTGCTCCAACTCGACTCGGCATCCGTAACAAAATTGTCAAGGATCATACAAAAAAGTTTTAAGACGAGAAAAGTTTCTTGCCGGATTCTTCTTGAACTGGGGTTAGGAGGAACCGGCACCTAGATTCACTAGCATGTAAGAAGACGATTCAAAGTGGTCCTTGTGATTTTATTGAATAAAGTTATTTTGAATTTTGAATTTTTGAATATATATAAATGATTTCAATTTCTGTAGACTGATGTGTGTCAATTTTCTTAGTATCTAAAGCCACAACCTTAGGACCCATGTCCATATTTACGGCACAAAGGGCGCAGAATGAAGCCCACAACGTGTGAACACTGAACTTCCGCGTATACTCACACTTTATTTGAAGTTCCTTTCATAATAGGGCCCATAAAAAAGCGCTTAACCTCGCAAAATGATGTAAATATCGATACTTCGGGGTAGAAATGGCGTAAAAGCCAATGTAGCAAATGTTCAGGAAAAGGAAAAAACGTAAAAAAAAAAGTATTTTGACATGTAACTTTTTTATCTGTAGATTTATATTAATCAGGAATAGTGAAAAACATTTGAACTTCTATGAATTGTAACGACAAAAACATTGAGTTTGAGCTTTTTTTATATTTTAAAAGTTAGGGTGGATTTACGACCTATAAAAATAGATGAAATAGAGTTTACATCATTTCATAAAAAAATGTTTATGACGTACTTACAATTATCAAACTATGTTTACGCAAATATTGGTCATAAAAGCCAAAGCTGTCACATAAATAAGTCGTAAAGAACATGGCCAGTGCCACTATTTTGAATTTAATATGCCCAATTAGAAAGTAAAGTGTATAATTTTATTTAAATTTTAAAGAAATTGATGAGTCAATTGAAACCTTCAACTGATTAAATGATGAGTAGTGACATATTTTATGTAATACCATACTGAACCATTCAGATCAATCTCCTGTTACCAGGACACACATACATGCCTGTTGACTCAGTGCATGCCACAATTGTATGCGAAATCCAAAAAAATACAGCTTGGAGCCACTCACAATGGATGCCTTACATTTCTTCTGTACCTACGAAAACGTCCTCGACCCTATCGTGTAATAGTCATGGACAATAGTGATTTCATAATTTGGGAAGAACTTGCCTCAAAAACATTCACCAATAAAACACTGAAAAAGTTGCGGTTTAAAAATATTCGGGTTGCTACATTTAAAAAAATTAATACCGACCAGGTTGAAATTAAATACTCCACCGATGAAAAAACGATTGCAGAAAAAGTCGCTTTAGCGGATGAAGGAAAAGGGAATGCAAGGGCCATCGTTGTGCAAGTGAAAATACAGATGACTACCAAGCTGAAGGAAGTCAGACTAAGGAATTTGTGTTGTATAATTTATAAAACGCCCGATTATCTATTTCAACAGCGAAATATAAAGATTTAAAACAGCTTTGCGAAGATGGTGTCATACCTAGGTATCATCACGAGTTTTTGCAGTTACCCCACAAAATTGTTAAAGAGACACTTGCGGAAACCGACGAAGAAGATAAAACCGAGGAAGATGAATACAATTAAAATAACACTATTAAATGAATAGTTCATAACTCTAAGCAGAAATTTTGCAATATATAATAATCAATTGTATTTGTATTTAATCCGCCGGAGGTATAAAAAGTTGAATATCTGTTTGAATTAGCATGGTGCACGGCTAGATCTAGTTCCTTCTAGCCGCGCGATATTTCCGTTTATCTGAGTGGTACCTACTTAAACGGTGTAACTCATACTTTTGTTGTCTTTTGAAATTATTCAAGGGTGTAAAAGAAAAATGTATACATTTTGATACGTAGAAAGTACTGGGTAGTACTAACCATTTTTTGGGATTATCAAAATTTTAAATATACAGATCGATAGAGCGTTTAAATCAGAACAGAGCTGCATTATTAAGTAATTTTACCCAAAAATGGCTTTTACGCCCTTTCTACACCGAAGTATCGATATCCTCTGGAGTTCAGTCATCGAATTCGTGCGGCAGATTGTGGTCGACAAAATTCCTTTAGCTGGCGAATCTGCCATGCTATGTGAGAATTGTTCTTTTTAATTATAGAGCTAAATATAGTGAGGTACATTGTTATATAGAAAATTTAATTTTTACTGTAAAATGTTATTGTCATGATTTGAAACTGATATATTAGGCTAAGGTCTATGGTCTCTTGAAGCTGTAAAAAATAGAAATAAACAGTTTAAATGAGATTGGCGTCTAAGTTCAGATGTTAGTAGCTCTGCCTTTTGCGCTGAAGGTTTGGGTTCGATTCCCTCTCAGGACAAAGGTATTTTTTTTGTTTGGGTTTTATAAAGTATCATGATGTATTTCAATATTTATAAGTATTTTATCAGTCATAAGGTCACCATAATACAAACTATGGTTAATTTGGGGCTTATTAGTATCGTGCGTATTAGTATTATTATTTTATATTTAGATATGCTCATTTAAATAGGAATATTAATCCTTACAGACGCGACTTTTACTCTTGACTTTTTTATTTACATATGTACCTATGCAAAGCCGCGAGTTGCTTAAATAAGATACCTACTTATTTTTACAAAACATATATCATGTTATTGAGTACTTAAACAACATTAGGTTTCCTCTAAACTTGCCATGTGTATATACTTACTGTGTTGTGTGTGGATATACAAATTGAATATTCCACTAGCTAGTTAGCATCCCGCAATAACTCTTGCCATTAAGTTTTCAATAAGGCACAGGCGAGGACGGGGCACATATTGGCGAATATTCCGACCATTATAATTTTGATACGGGTAAGGGATCGCCAGCAGGAATTAACTTATCACGGCAGCTCCGCATCTGCATACCTTAAACGTTTACGTGAGGGGCGGATTTGGAGATAGTTTTACCAGAATTACTTAAAATGTAACTCCGACGAGAAACGTCTCCGAGAAAAACTGGCAAAACTAAATATTTCAAAGATCGTACGCTTTCCAACAGACAGCAGAGGTAAGAGTATAGACAAGTACTTGAGCTGCGTAAATATGAGCTACGCAGCTCAAGGGCTATGTCCGGAAATATGAGATAATGACATGGGAGAACCATCGAGACTGTTCCCTTCCAATTAACATACTCATAGGTGAGAGGAAAATCTCTGATGAATCTCGGCGAAAACTGGGTTAACCGACGTTGTGTCAGTTTTAGCGTTATATCTTGTCATCAATAAATAAATAATGCCGAGATTTCACACAGCATTATCTGGCCCCAAAGTAAGCAGAGCTTGTGTCATAGGAACCATAAATAACACTGTTAAAAATACTACTTATATTTGTATTTTGTAAATACTTAGCATTAGCATTGCCATTCAATGTGGTAATGCCGCCAGTATCTTGGGTACGCTGCCCTCTGCCCTCTGAGCTATCTATAGATCGTTTTAAACGGTCCTTAGATAGCTCAACTGTTTCACGTGTATTTTATACTATTGTATATTATTTTGTACATTTCTGTAATTATTTGGGTAAATAAATAGACTGCTATATAGTTACATTGCCTGAACCAATTAACCAATCCATATTTATAGCCAATTAAGCACTTACAATGTTTATTTCTCATTCCTAATAATGCTTACGCATGGTCGCCGGCCCAGACGGCTGATGTAGCAAAACCACAGTAAGATAAACTAGAGATTGTCTGGTCATTCTGTCTTTGACCACTTCATGTATCGTTTCGTTAATATTAAATAATTTTAATTCAATTATTTTATATTTTTTAAAAACATTTCCTCGCTTTCCCCGAACAAGTCTGGCGCAGCCTTGTGGATTTTCCACGATTTTCCCGGATTTTCTTCGCTCGTGAAAACCCCAAAATCGGTGTCGCGAAAATTGAAATCCGTATGAAAACCGACTATACGCGGACGTGGAAATAAACGAACCAAATAAATTACGACTCTCGAAAGGTAAAAGCGTGTGAAAGAAGTGAAGTGTCAAAGTGCGGTTTCAGGAGGACATGGGATCGAGCAGCTTGTGAGTAAACCTTTTCACTTCCTGTATTGTATATTCCTGTGTCTTTTCCACCTTCCTCTCTCGAACTTAAATTGTCGAGCTTATTAGTTGCGTTTATCTGATTTTGTTTGCATTAAAATTGGCAAATTGATTTGCACTTAAATAGGCAGATCTGTTAATCGTAATTAATTCGTATTAGTCATAAGTAATATTAAGTCGCACTTAAATAGGCAAACTAGTTTACACTTATATTGGTAAATCAGTATAGTAATAGTAAAAATTAATATTTTAAAAATGGAAATTAAGGCTATTCCTAAGGAAACCTTATCGCTTATCCCTAAATATGACGGGGACGAAAATTTATTAAATTTATTTCTAAATAAATGCGAGTATGTGATAAGTGGAAGCGCGATTAGCGGAAACGCAGCGCAGAGTTTGTATCTATTTCATGCTATTTCTAGCAGACTTACTGGTAGAGCCGCGACTCTACTAAGTGACCATCCGAATATCTGTACATATGCGGTATTGAAAGATTTACTTACCCAACATTTTGGTGACCCTCGATCGGAAGAATGTATAGCAATCGAGCTAGAATCTCTAAAGCTAAAGCAAAACGAAACGTACATCCAGTTTTGTCATAGAATTCAGAACGTCCGTAGTTCATTATTTGCTAAAGTGAATAGACTTACCGATGAAGGAATTAAAGCAGCGAAAATGATAGTTTATAATAACACTGCGTTAAACGTGTTTTTGTATAACTTACCAGAGGATATGATTCGAATCGTACGCCTTAAAAGTTGCTCTACCTTGGAACACGCCTTAAGCATAGTAACCGAGGAGGTTAATTTCAAGTTCCAATACGATGCTAAAAATAAATTATTAAAACAAACTCATAGTTCATCAAACTATCAAAATACACAGAAACCTTTACCGGTCGCTCAAGGTTTTAAACCAGCGCTCGACTCTGTGCCAAATAATTTTAAATTCGGTATTCCACAAAATCCGAATGGATTCCGTCCAAACTTTATACAACAATTGAGGTACGCGCCGCCCACGCAAAGTTTTAGATACGGGACACAGCCCCAGCGTAATTTCGGCCAGCCTATTACGCAACGCGCCCCATTCCAACACGGCGGTTATAAGTTTGGTATTCCACAACACCAAGGTTATAAATTTGGTATCCCGCAACAGCAAGGATACAAATTTGGCATACCCCAACAGCAAGGTAATAAGTTCGGCATTCAGAACCAACCTTTCAACCAAAATAAATTTGGTGTACCGAAACAGCAGGTACAGGAACCTAGATTACAAGAGTCTGACGTTACAATGCGCACAGCGCCGATAAGACAAAATATGGTAGCGGATGATTTGTATTTTATAAATGATCCTCCATTTTGCGAAGACTATAACCCCGACTATACAAACGTGTATGACTATGTAAACGAGAATGTAGAGTACCCTTCTGATGAGTGCTATTACATGGCCAATCACGATGAAACCAATTCCGTACAGCCGGAAAACATCAACCCGGAAAACATCAGTTCGGAAACTATAAGTCCGATTTTTCAGGAGATAGCCTCGAAGGATGCGGTGAGGTAATTAGTTTAAATTATTGCGATAGTATTCTAAAACTACCTCACGTCGTTATACCAGAAATAAGATCAAAGTTTCTCATTGATACTGGTAGTAGTAGATCTTTTATAAGCCCTGTTAAAGCCAACGAATTTTTTAGCGAATTCAAATACTACGAGCCGTTCACAGTAATCAGCACACATGCCCAGAGCATGCACAATGAAGTAATACACATACCATTGTTAAAAACCTTTAGGAGCGCACTGGCTCATAAATTTTACGTTTATGATGTTGACGGACGCTATGACGGTTTAATAGGATCTGATCTTTTATCGAAGTTAGGAGCAAATATCGATATGCGTAACCAAGTGTTACTAACTCACAACGCGAGCATACCGATTATTTACAATCCACCGTATGAAATCTATGTAGCACCACGATCTGAAACTAGAGTTAGGATTCCCACGAACTTACAACACGGAGATGCGATTTTAGAATATTTACAATTCCAAAAAGGCGTTCGTATGCCTACCGCTCTTGTCAAGTGTGAGAACTATTTTGCAGAAACAGTTATTCAAAATACATCCGATGTGAAAGCTGTTATCACGTTCAAGGAACCTTTCGATGTTACGATATTTGAAAATGAGGAATGTAAGGTAAATTTTGTGAAAGACGAATGTATGATTGATGAAGTATTGAAAGAAAATTTGAGAAAATTGCGTTTAGAACACATGAATAAAGAGGAGCGTGAAAGTATTTTCAGGTTGTGTCAAGAATATCGTGATATATTTTATAGCGATAAAATACCATTGTCCTTCACGAACCAAGTGAAACATAATATTAGAACGACCAACGAAGACCCGATCTATATACGGCCTTATCGACATCCGCCTGTTATTAATCAAGAAATTCAAAATCAAGTAGATAAACTTTTAGCAGACAACGTAATTGCAGATTCTCACTCACCTTGGAGTGCACCAGTTCACCTGGTACCAAAAAAAATAGACGCATCTGGTGAAAAGAAATTTAGAATGGTGATCGATTATCGACGCCTAAATGAAATCACAATCGACGATAAGTACCCGTTGCCTAATATTACCGATCTGTTTGATAAAATAGGCAGATCCCAGTATTTTAGCACAATAGATCTTGCTAGCGGTTATCACCAAATTGAGGTAAATGAGGCAGATAGATCTAAAACTGCCTTTACGACACAATCAGGCCATTATGAGTTTAAGCGGATGCCGTTTGGCTTAAAGACGGCCCCTGCAACGTTTCAAAGGGCCATGGATAATGTGCTACGAGGTCTTCAAGGTATCCATTGCTTAGTTTATCTTGACGACATCATAGTATTTTCATCTAGCTTAGAGGAACACGTTGAGAAACTACGTAAAATATTTAATCGACTCAGAGAAACTAATTTAAAAGTAACACTAGACAAATGCGAATTTTTAAGAAAGGAAGTCCTTTATCTTGGTCATAACATCACCAAAAATGGCCTTATGCCTAATAACGACAAGATTAAAGCAGTTCAGAACTTTCCATTACCAAAAACGTCTACTGAAATAAAGAGTTTTCTTGGTTTAGTAGGTTATTACCGGAAATTTATTAAGGATTTTGCTAAACTTACACAACCATTAACTTCATGTCTAAAAAAGAAAAATAAAATTGATAGCACTAAACAAGAATACATAAACGCATTTGAAAAATGCAAAGAGCTTTTGACCAATGCACCGCTCTTACAGTTTCCCGATTTTACCAAACCATTCGTCCTTACAACGGACGCATCTAACTTTGCGATCGGAGCTGTCTTATCACAGGGACCTATAGGTAGCGATAAGCCAATAGCATACGCAAGTCGTACTTTAAACGACGCAGAAACGCGGTACAGTACGATAGAAAAAGAGCTTCTAGCCATAGTATGGGCTACAAAACATTTCCGACCGTATTTGTACGGCAGGAAGTTCTTAATTTATACGGACCATAGACCACTAACTTGGATCAAATCTATAACTGAACCTAACAGTAAATTAACACGATGGAAATTACGTTTGTCCGAATTCGATTACGATATTAAACATAAAGCAGGAAAGCAAAATTGCAACGCTGACGCCTTGTCACGGGTTAGAATTAACGCATTAGGAGATAACGACAATATTTCAATGAAGGTTAATTTGGATAAGAAAGAACAAAAATTAGAACGTCATATTATAGATTTAACTGAGGAAATTACACGATTGAGTAAAGAACTTAACAGCACCTGTCGCGCCTCTTCGCCACGTGAGCGAACGCCACCTACGATAGTAATCTCATCCGATTCAGAGAAAAGTAATACATCAATAGCTGGTAACGGTAGACGATCGCACTACTCAATTCCATCATTGGGTAGTACCACTGCATCTGCATCTGAAGGAAGAAACGACAGCATAGGCACGGTCCATTCAGCTCTTGATCTGGATACAGATGGTATGCTTATTCTTCAAGAAGCCGTAGATAGTAAGCCAAACCAGATCCTCGTTCATAGCTGGAACAGAGACGAGTTATCGGTTAAAGATTTATCTAGGAACAAGCAAAAGGTATTAGAGATCCACTTACCTTTAAATAACCCAGACCTTATTAAAAGGTTCCTGAAAGGATATATTAGGCCTAAAATTAAATATTTCTTTTATTTTGAAGACCCTTTACATCGCAAACAGTTTTCAGAGGCCTCCATATTTCTATTCCAGAAAGGAACTGTGAAATTTTACGAGTGTACCAAGAGAGTGATTTATGTAGATAGTGAAGCTGAGCAGCGAGACATTGTACTTAAATACCATGTAGGAAAAAATAGTCACAGGGGAATTAAAGAAACGCTAGTACATTTAAGACGTACATTTTATTGGAATAATATGGACCAGACAGTGGCCAGCATCTTAAATGCGTGCGAACTCTGTAAAAAAATGAAGTATGATCGTAAACCATTAAAACCTGAATTACAACTATCACAGACTCAAATTAAACCATTCCAAGAGTTATTCATAGACACTTTCTCTATTGATGGAAAACATTATCTCACAATAGTTGACGCCTTTAGCAAACTAGGTCAAGCATTTGAGATCAGCACTAAGTCTACCCCTGAAGCTGTTCGGGCTCTGATAAAATACTTCTCCTTGTATGGAACTCCTAGTAGAATCAGTTCAGACCCTGGTACTGAATTCAACAACACTCTCATGAAAGAAATGTTATCATTTTATAAGATCGAACTTCATATTGGTACTCCTCATAATCCCAACTCTATGGGAATAGTTGAAAGATTCCACTCTACTATTATAGAGATATATCGAATCGCCAAATATGAACAAAAGATAACTGACGCTGCATCAGTCATGAGTTATGCAGTAATGTCATATAACCATACGATCCACTCTACCACAGGTCTCACTCCATTTGAAGTAGTTTTCGGCCATACCGAATCTAATAGCGCGTTTTATGTAGATTTTAATAAACAGTTTACTCAACAATTGGTAAAAGAACACGTAAGAAGAACTAAGCATTTATATGAGTATTTAACAGATAGAATAATCGATAAAAAGAAAGCCGTTATAGAGAAACGTGGTGGAGAAAAAGATTTCGACATAGATATAGGCGATACAGTATTCATTAAAGGAGTCAATACTAGACGCAGCAAAGATAAACCGCGATTTCAGAAAGCTCAGGTTACCGGAGCTATAGAAAGGAACGTTGTACCAGTTATAACACATAACCGGAATACTAAAGTTCCCATTAAAGACATAAAGCGCCCTCCACAGGTTAATTCTTCTGGTGGTCCAAGTGATCCGAAGCCAGGCCCTTCATCTGCAGCCGATTGACAAGAACCCAGGACTGCTACCTGTAAAGGAAGGTCAAGCTGTCGTTAGCCATGATACATGGACTGTTATTAAGATTTTAGATATAAGGTTTCTTCACCAAGAACTAGAGTTAAATATAGGTAGCTATGTAAGACTTAAAGGACAAGTACAAAGCTGTTTCGAGACCAAAGCTTTTGATATAGACTTTATCGAAGTACAGTCACAAACAGATTACATTATGAATATAACTATAGATAAGTATAAACAATTGATTCCATCGGTAAGAGCTAAGCGTGGTTTTATAAACCCTATCGGTTCATTGATCAAGACGATCACAGGTAATCTTGACAATGACGACGCTGTGATGTACGAAAAGTTAATTCATGAAGTAAAGACAAAACAAGACGCAATAAACAAGAAAATTACAATCGTTACTGAAATGATGGGTACGTTCACAAAAATAGCGAACTCTACTATAAACAATTTCATTCAGATTGAAGAGAGTATTGAAGATATTAAACGCAGTTTAAATGAATCAAAGTTATCTCAAACTAGTAATAAAATTATTCACATCTATAACGTTTTTATACATAACTTTCAGACACTCTACATAAGGCTGAATGAGATTGAAACGGCTATTGCTTTTGCTAAAATTAAATTGTTACACCAATCAATCGTAGACACAGATGAATTAGTATTATTATTAAAGGAGATTGAGAAAACTAATAGATTAGTGTTTCCAGTTAAGACTGAAAACGTTGTAAAAATAGAGCAGTGTATAGAGATGAAAGCATACATAAAACAAAATCAGATAAAACTCATTATGCATATTCCTTTGATTAGGAATGAGGAATTTAATTACATTAAATTGATTCCCTTACCTATCCATGATACAATCAATGACCTTACCTCTCTTATCCTGCCCAAATATCCTTACGTACTGGTGAAAGGGTTGAAAATAACGCCGCTCTCCCAGCCTTGCCGCGAAGTTGATGAATCCCGCTTCTTATGTTTCGAGAACGACGCATTACCGCTAATCGAAGATGATTGTATTACCGAGCTTATGAAATTTTCTACAAATATCTCGAGTTGCCATCCGGTTCCTGTTACAATCAATGATGTAAAAGCAGAACTCATACAGCCAAATCGCTGGATCATCTACGTGAAAACCGAAACATTACTTACCAGGTACTGCGAAGACGAGATTACACAAGAACCCATAAGTGGAACTCATCTGTTAACTTTAGATGATGATTGTCAAATCAATATAAAGGAAATAAAGCTTAAAAGACACCAACGCCAAGGAAAAGATATAGCATATACAAAACTTCCAGTTGTCAACTTGCCCAAAATATTGGTCAGCCCATCTGACATGCAGAAGAAACCTGTCGATCTCAACGGTATCGACCTTACTGATGTCCAGTTCCTGAATTACTTATTAAAGAACAGTGAAAGTGAAATTATCAGTGATAATAAAAATCACGATAGTGCTTTAGATTATAAGAGTGTTAGCATAGGAAATTTTGTGTTTTGCGTTTTATTAGTTATATGTCTTTTGTTTTTTGGATTTAAAAATAGGATTAGAAACTTTTGTATTAGGGAAAAGACTCGAGATAATCCTCATCCTTCAGATAATCTCGAACTTACGGAGGGAGGAGTTACATTGCCTGAACCAATTAACCAATCCATATTTATAGCCAATTAAGCACTTACAATGTTTATTTCTCATTCCTAATAATGCTTACGCATGGTCGCCGGCCCAGACGGCTGATGTAGCAAAACCACAGTAAGATAAACTAGAGATTGTCTGGTCATTCTGTCTTTGACCACTTCATGTATCGTTTCGTTAATATTAAATAATTTTAATTCAATTATTTTATATTTTTTAAAAACATTTCCTCGCTTTCCCCGAACAAGTCTATATAGAGAAGCTAAAAAAAATACTTACATTATTATACATAGAAACACCCAGACCAGAGACAAATACTTGCAAATCATATTATAAACGATAGGAATCAAACTCGCAACCTTCAGAGACAGAGACAAACGACAAAGGTCGTCATAAAGCAGGTAGTATGATCGGAAAAGTGAGACCATTATGAACGATACGGTCTGTTTCATCTGCAACTTAGTTTACGCTCATTCACCGACCAGCCTGTGATAATATACCCAATTGTTATGATATTGACATTAATTAGAGAATCTGGGTCTCACATTAAAGTCGATCATAACAAACTCTCCCAAATCCACCCCTGTGCCACCCCATTCGGACGCGGGTTAAGACACATATCTCAGACGGGGATGCAAGAAATGCCCACACCCCAATATGTAGATTCCTACTTCGCCCACTGACTGTGGTCATTATTGTAGAAGGGTTGAATAGGGTTGATACTTGAAATTAAGCTAAGTCACCTAGACTTAATTAAAAAAATACGAATTCTAGCAAAGTAAATCAAAGTCAGTATTATTCAAAGCTAAACTAATGTAGTTACAGGACTTTGAATTCTACGTGTAACTAAAATAGATAATTTATCGTAAGTCAAGGCTCTATAAAATTTTCAGAGTCAAAATATACAAAAAATAAGGTCATAAAACTCAGTGATGAACTGAAATAACAATATTTTTACTTTATAAATATAATGTTTACATATATATACATAACAATTATTTTGTTTTATGATTCAAGCACATATATAAATAAACACTGCAAACAAGAAAACATGTGTACAATACACACGTGGTAGAAGTCAAACCTTCAAAAGTTTTAGAACCACGAATATAAGAAACACTGTATAATGCTTCCTATCTCATTTTCTCCCATGTTAAATCTTATGAATTTATGTGTCTGTCTCTTTTTACTGTCGCTTTTTCGTTTCATCGACTTTTAAATCACAACGATGCTAAAGTGGTTTTCACTTCAAAAATACATTGCAGGAGAAGTAAAAATGGACAAAACAGAGATCACGTATCTGTGTGTGTATTAAGCTCTAGTACGTAGGTGAGAGGTAGGTGTCTTTGAGAGGGGAAGGTGTTCATTAAACCAACTTATATTAGTATCTTATATTAGTAATTAATAGTAGTAATTAATTAATTAATGAATTATTATGTATATATTGTATACAATATTGTCAAAACGTAACGATAGTGAGATCTAGGATGCGTAAGAATTTAATCGCGACACCTAGTTGCGAATTTGGAACTAATATGATTACTTTCTTCCTCGCCTCGTCCTCCTAGTGGCGATGCATATACTGATTTTTTTAAGCTTAACACTAGTGCTTTATCAAAATCTTAAGCCAAAATACCCGGTGAGATATTGAAAAAGAAAAAAATAATGAAGTGGTTTTTTGTGGCACATACAGATAGCATAAAATTAAGTAAACCGACAACTAAAACTTTTTCAGTCAGCATCGCTAACAAAATATCGTGTAACAAAATGATGTTAGCTGGCACAGTGTATAACACTGGTATAGTTTTCAAGAGCAAGCTTCAACTTCTAATTAGGTTCTTCAAAGTATCAAGATGAGTCAAGACGTGACGTAACATACCTCTACCCAATCAGCACGTAGTGAATGTTTTGTCTGCTGGAGGTACCAGCTCGGCCCGGCATATGGCTCGAATACCCTTCATTGCGGACGACATGTTTCGATTAAGACAACCCTATTAGTTTAGGAGCTGATGTAAGGTAATTCAAATATACAACTAGAGGCTCTGTGAGCTGTAGACCCCGCGAACTTTTTTTAAAATGACTGAAATATAATTTTTTTTTACGTTTTCCAACCCCATGTCTCCGTCAAATTTACAAAAACTGAATCGACAAAAAAATCGATATAATTATAGAAACTGCTCACAAACTTAAACGAGAATCGGTTGAGAAATGCGACCTGTAGAGGAGAACATCCGAACAAACGCCGGCCGGACAGACAGACATACGAAACCATTTTTACCTAAGCTGAAACGGAGACACTCCTCGCACTTCGCGCTCCTTCGGTCAATTATATATCCGCTGATACGACGTAGAAGTGTCTCTTATAGCCTTCGAAAACCTTGACTCGTCTTCCGCCTAGGTTGAAATGCTCCAGGTTTGGTCGTCCAATAAAACACTACAGAGTTTCTTATTTCAACAGGACCCTTTACTGAACAATCGCAAAACTTTAATGACAAACTTTAATGAAACAACGATAGAGACATAGCATTTGCAATAAGGCATTTTCCATTATTCCAAGATAATTCAGCTAAAACACTACCAACCACCTTTCCCGCTTTTCCGCAGTTCCTTGATTTTCTTCCTCTTTATCTCTTTATAAAAATAGCATCTATCCACTTGTGTAAACAACAAAAGACCTGACAGTTGACGTTGACATAATATGCTCTGACAATCTTTGCCTGTGATAACTTCTTGGATATCCACACTATATACAAATATTAATGCGTTTTAAAAACTAAAAAGAAAACCGACTTCATTGAATGAAATTTGACCTCATAAAAATACAACCTAATTGAGAATCTTCTTTTTTTGATGTCGTTAAAATAGTGTTTTTTTACGTTTTTTAGTACTTTATTTAATTTTTCGAAATTCGTAAACACCACTGTAAATTAACACGAAAGCAAAATACTAAATTTAGTTTTTTTTATATTATGACATATTTTTTCCAGTTATTACTACTGAACGTTTTAAAGGAACCAACCGGAAAAAAGTTCCTTGCACATGTTTTTTTTTAAATCGATTCATATATGAGTTCATAAATTCTATGAGGTAACAAACGTTAAAAAAACAACCCAATTAAGAACTTCCTTTTTTTGAAGTCGGTTGAAAATACATGTGAAACAGTTCTAAGGACAATTTAATACGATTATAGATAGCTCACCTTATCCAGATCATTGTCAGAGCGTCTCAAAGACATTGGAGGTGTCATCTTGAATGTCAATACTATTAATCTTGGATGGAGGACCTTGGTTCTGCCAAACTACATAAGGGCACAAACATACTGTGTCAACATCTTCACATTACAGAACCATTTGAGGAAAATAAGATAATTATGAGCTTGGTCCACGTTCGTAACTAGGATTTCATAACTAGTTATAAATCAGGATTTGTTTTCACTGTTTATGTATATAACCAGTTATTAAACAAGACTTTTTTCCAATTTGATAACGAGAACCTCTTAGTCATGTATGGTCTCCTAGTAGATTTCTTCCCGGTAGAATTCTCTTAATTTTTAAAGTTCTTTATTTACTTAGATAGTCCTTAAATAATACACTTTCCAGTATAAATGAATCCCAGGTAAAACATAGGTATGGTAATAACATATACATACCCATGTTAACAATTAATATAAATAAAACCATGTAAAGGAAATAAAGTTAGTTTTTTAAATGTGCCACTTGTATCAGATAGAAAGTATTAGTGAATGTTGTGGTTATTATTCGGATAAACTAGCTTACGCACGCGGTTTCGTATGCTTTTTCATGAAAACATGAAAAGCATATACAATCTATCCCCTGACCAAATAGACAGATTGACAAACTAATACATTTTTAATTTCAATAAAAATATTTATGGACAATAATATACTTGGAAGAAGGCAAATTAGTTAAAAGTGCCATTTTACTCTTAAGACCACCTTGTGTACATTTACTTATACTAATAAACATTTTGAATGTGAAAGTGTTGTGAGCTCCTAAACTATTCAAACGTCTCAAGACAGGGTTGTCCAACACAGACGCCAGTAATATAATAACATTATAACCTGCGATTGTCGTATGTGTGTCTGAGGGAATTATTTATGCTATTCTGCACCCGACGGCCAATGTGGGCTTATTTGAATAGTTTCTGACATAAAGTAATAATACATGAATATAGAACTGAATCTGTTAGCCAAAGACTCCATGCAATCGTTAAAAAAGTCAATATGCAGCACGATTTTCCTGTTGCATTTGTATATGAAGAACTGGTAAAAAAACTGGCGCACAATGGCAACTGTCATAAGTTGTTATGCAAACCGATCATCGTCAAATGTTGTATCAAATTGAACCCACAAATCAAATCTAAAGATTTAAAATGGTTACGCACGTTTTACAGTTTTTTTATATTTATTCTGCTATTTGGGGTGAAGACAAATCAAAAATCATGAAAATCGGTCCATGCGTTCTCGAGTTATAAATGGTGTAATTAACAAGACTTTGTTTTATATTATAGACATATGAGGTATTTGTCTAGCACTGTCTAAATGTATGTTGGTCTTTAGAGTTTCACATCTACACGCTAGTAATTTTATTGTTTCTGTAGTGGACTTGGCTTGTCCTTTGGGTATTGATTAAGCTGAGGCGTCGGACTTGAAAATTGACTTCATGTCTTGTCTGTGTTCCATGCATCAGTAGATGATAACTTGCTTTGCAGTTTGATATTTGTCCATTCAAATAGGTTTGTATAATTAAAATACGGGCATCGCCAAATGTTTGGACGTGTTTTTGACTACCTTTGCCTTAGACATCCTTAAAAATGTTTATGTAACTAGAGATTTATTTGAGGTCTTCTTGTGTTACTAGTTTTTTCAAACCAATGTGGTGAATGGATTAAAGTGCGCCTCAGAGGCCCTTTTCCTGCACTGAGAAGGTGTACCAAGCTTGGAGATTATAGTCGTGAGTATTGTTTATTTTAAAGTAGTTTAAATATTTATTCATGCTTAGAGCTTTAAGGTGCTTAGAAAAGTGAATAAAACAATTGAGAAGAACGTTAAATCTGCGTCAAATCCTTAGCGAAAACTGGTGTTAGCCAGTTTTGACGACATCTTTCTCGACGTCATTTATCTCACTTTTCCGGGTAATCATTTTCACTCAAAATGGGATATTTACCATGATGATGTGAGTTTTACTTCTCGATATTTCAGCACAGTTGCATGCGCCATGATCGCGAGATAAACATATCATGGTTTAAATCCTGTTTTGAGTGAAAGTTATGTTCAAAACCATGATAGTTTCCGAGTAATGTTTAAGTAATTTATAAATATAGTAGCTGCCTCGCTCGCGACTTTGTCTGCGCGTTTTAAAAAAAACAGTTATCTAATTACCATTCTCGAATCCGTTTAGGAGGAGTTTGGTAACATACACACGTACAGTGGAATTATCTTCTATATATATATAAAATAAAGTCGTGTTAGTTACACCAATTATAACTCGAGAACCGCTGGACCGATTTAGATGAAACTTAAAATGAATATAGTTAGTAGCTTGGATTGGGATATAGGCTATTTTGTATCGCGGAAAAACAACGGGAACGGGAACGGGAACGGGAACGGGGTGAATGAAGCCGCGGGTGGCTACTAGCACCATCTATCAATATTTATCCGTAACTTTGTTAATCTCTGTTATAATTACAATAATTTGAATAGCTATATTTTTTTAATAGTAATATTAGTACCTACTTTAATATTTTTTGTGAAATTGTAACCACCCAAGAAGTCGTGTTAGTTACACCACTAATAACTCAAGAACCACTTGACCGATTTGGATGAAATTTAAAAAGAATATAGTTATTAACTTGAATTAGAATATAGGCTATTTTTAATCCGGGAAAACAACAGGAACGGGGCGAAGCCGCGAGAGGCTGCCAGCGCCATCTATCAATATTTATTCATAACTTTGTTAATCTCTGTAATTATTACAATTATTTGAATAGCTACCTTTTTTTTTATAGCTATATTAGTGCTTTAATATTTTTTATGAAGTTGTAACCGCCGAACGAAGTAGGCACGGGTCAGTTAGTGTCTAAAAAATCAAGGTCATAATCTACTTAAAAAGATTTTGTTGTATCAATGGGAACTTATTTACATCAGCCTAGATAAAAGAATTCAACCTCTATGATCGAAGCTTCTCATCCAGAGAAGCTTCGATCATAAAGGTTGAATTCTCGAAGAGGTTCCTATTTGTAGACATTTGGCAACCCTTGCTGCTAGGAGCTGGACAATGAAATATTCGCTCATTAGACCGTCTACTGATTAATTGAGCTTCTTAGTGTGTTGGTGTGGGGAGAGTGTAAGCGATTTTAGTCGTAAAGGGACGGATATTATAAAAAAAAGTAATGACAACGACAGATTCAAGTCTTTATTGGTAGGGTTCTCAGGGTCTAGTAACTATTATCGTTCTTATTTTGATTGGACTTTAGTGTTTGATATTAAAATAAATGTGAGGTGACATATATGTAAATAACGTACTTGAAGAATACAAAATACAATGATACACGGCTATCTTGTATATGAACATATTCTAAGTTCTATGTTTCAATACCAAACTCAGATCAGACCTAGGCCATGATGTTTAAACAGAATTACATTCAGAACTGTCAGAAAATACTGTCTCCTACGGCCAGAAAATATGTCCAAACATTTGTCCAAAATATGTCCAAACATGTCCAAGCATCTTTAATAGAAATAACACGTACCTACATATTTTAGAAATTACGATAATTTATTGCCAATACGATTCCCAGATTTATTTTTTTGTTTAAATTTTTTGAGGCCTATAATTTCCAGTAATACAATTACCAGTAAAGTTATCCATCGAACTACTAGAATAAAAATGTTTCAGAAGTTCAATAAGCCGATATTAGATAGATAAATAGATCAACCCTTTATTGTACACAAAAAGAACACAGAGGAAATAATAGAAATAAAATTGTACAATGGGCGACTTATCGCTAAAACTAGAACTGCTATTTTAGTACTAGTACCTACTGCTGAAACAAAAAATATATGTAGAAATCTACCAACTTAAGTTGTCATACATGTAGTAAGATTACAAAATCACCAAGAGGTTACAATAAAGCCTGGATTTACTAAATTTACTTTGATGCTAAAATCGCTTGAATTAAATTGTAAAACTTGTTGGAGTACTGGGAACGCAGAACAGCCAAGAAGTGACGTAGAGGTAGAATTTACAGCAAAACGCTTAGCTACCCGCTCTCACTCGGCCTGCATCTCATGCTGTCAGCTAACTTGGCCATTCCATTGTTTGTGTATAATGTGTTTTGTCGGTAGCCGCTATGATACGAGCTGTTTTATGAGACAGATAAATGGCTGATACGGGAATGTGTAAGTTGTGTATCGCTAAGATATTTAGATAGATTGCTTTGAAGATTACGGCGCTACCTATTTTGGTGGCGAAGCAAATTCGAGCGTTTAAGGTAGGTGGTAGCTGGTGGAAATGGGATTCTTACAGGCTTATTATACTGGCGGTTTATGAGCGTTTTCTCGGCCTGTTCACCGCGTGTGCGTATTGACTTTGTGAAGATGAAACGACGATGTGTTACGTTGTTTTAATATTGAGAAATCGTGAGTGACAAGTTATGTCACTTGTGTAAGACCCTTTTTTTATCAACTTCAAAAAAAGGAAAAGGTTGTCAATTCGGTAGTTTTTTTATACTTTTGTTACCTCGTTACTCCCTCATTTATTTTCGAACCGATTGATTTTTTTTTTTTTTAATTTTTCTGATTGATTGTATTTTTGTTAAATTCAATGATATGTCTTTTATATGTCTTATGGCATTCTGTTGTGGGGGAGTGCTGCTGATATTAACACCATATTTCTGTTGCAGAAGAGGGTTGTTCGTGCAAGTAATAACATGGGCCCCAGAGAATTACTTAGAAATAAGTTTACAGAAATTAATATTACGACAGTGCCTTGACAGTATAGATAAGAAAATTTAATGTATGTGTATAAAAATTAATTTATTTGAAAAAAATGCAATAATCATAGTATTAACACTAGAAATAAAGATAAACTCTCTGTTCCCTCTGTTAGGTTCACTAAAGTTAGTAAGTCTTTTATAGGGCAATGTGTACGCTTCTATAACAAGGTCCCAAGCGACGTGTTACATTTGTCGATTTATTATAATTATAGATTTTAATTTATTATGATTTTATTTTTATCAAAATAAAATTTGATTTTTGTTTTTAATATTTCCTTTATAAACGTAATTAAACAGAAACTGTCTATTAAAGCATATTATAAAATATCTAATTATTTAGATGACAAAAAAGCTTAGGATGAATCTGCTCCAACTCGGCATCGGCATCCGTAACAAAATTGGCAAGGATCATACAAAAAAGTATTAAGACAATATGTATTTTATATAATACTAGCTGACCCGACAGACGTTGTCCTGTCATAACTATGAATATTGAATTCTTTGGTATAATCTATAACTGTCAAACAATTGACAGTTATGTCAAACGCTATATGGTTACATTAGAAAATATTATAGTATCAAAAGCGCTAAGGTTACATTAGAAAAGTTAATATCTACGTTAAGTTTTCTTAAATTTTCTAATTTTCCACGCAAATTTCTTATTATTTCTTTCATAAGAAACTTCTCCAGTGTTTGTTTACACAACAAAAAAAACTATTAGCAAAATCAGTCTAGCCGTTCACGCGTGATGCCGTGACCAAGGGAAGTAGGGATTTATTTATATTTATATATTATGATGACGTACTTTCGTACTCTACTAATGAGAACGGCACAGCTTACGTTACGTTTACGAAGTCGCCATAGGTCAGAGATAACAGAATAGGTTTTTAGATAATTATCGAATACTCGATTACCCAAAAACATGTACCGTAAAATGCGATAACGTAAACAAATGGAGATATAATAAAGATAGCTGTTGTAAATAAAGAAAAAGGCACGCAGTGATGTACAAAGCGTCTATATGTAGAGGGTGTAACAGTTGAAAATTCACAAGACAAACAAACACGAACCCAAAACGTGCTCAAAACGAATCGCATTAATCCTACGCACATTTCTCATAAAATAAGTAGGTAGAAGTTGCTCTCAGCATATAAACCTTTGTATGGAAAAATGAGCCTATTTTAGTGTTATATCCGCGGTCCGTGAGCTGCCGCTCGAGTTTTCGGTTCGCACTTCTTCTTCTTCGCACGGGTGTCAGTGCCTCCATAGACAAAATAATACACGAATAAAACCCGTGTTTGTCAAAATGCTTAATATCAAATACTTAGGTCAACGGTCCCTTAAAGCTGCAAAAGTGTTCAAAGACACCACAATCAAAAAATACGGTCACTAATTTTATTTTGATTTTTTTATGTGATTCGTTTTAAGAAAACTTACAGCTATGTAGGTACATTGTTAATTATGAAATACATAATATGCAAGGCATATATTTTACAGAGGGCCAATTAAAAGTTTCCACTTGTAGTTAAAAAATGAATAAGTAAGTAAATAAGTAAGTAAAAATACAGTAGCACACGACGGATTCTAGAAAATCAATGAATGTAATTTTAAGAAACAAAAATTAAAACAAAACAATTATCTATATAATGAGTACACTACGATTGAATTATCAAGAAGAATTTATCATTGAGTATGTACATTAACTTACTTATTGGGGTGTAATGTCACATATATGTTGACTTGACTTGTGATCCAGTAAGTCAAAACCTATGGAATACTTTCGTTAGATCTAGAATCATTCAATTTGGCAACTAGCAAGATTTCACAATGCAATAACTGATAATAATAAATTAGAAAAAAATCGTATTTAGATACGTAAGGGTTATAATACCGGTACCGTGATATTACATTGTCTTTTTAACGTTCATGGTTTATTGCAAAACCTAGGATTTACTCTCACATGAACATAATTGTCGAATACAGATGTCGCGACCGAGATTAATTCTAACAAGGGACGCACTATAATTATACGAGTACCTTATTTTGTGGGATAAGTTACAGGTAGCTAGAGCAGGGTTGATAGTTTTTATTATGCATCTAATCCTTATCCTTACTAATATTATAAAAGCGAAAGTTTGTATGTATGTTTGTTACTCTTTCACGCAAAAACTACTAAATGAATTTTAATGAAACTTTACAATAATGTAGCTATATATCAGAATAACACATAGGCTATAATTTACAAAGATATTGGCCTCAATTCTGTTGGCATCAACCTAACTAATTTTAGCTAAAATTAGGTTATGAACTGTCAAATTAACCTTTGGTATTCTGCTGCTACCAACTTATCCTAATTTAATTTTATCTAACTTAATTAAGCGTTCCTAATTTAGTTAGATGGTACTAACCGAATAGGTTTTACAAATGCTATGACTAACTAATTATATTTTAGACAATTCATAATTTTAAAAATGAACCAACCGAACCACCATTGAGTAAATTATCCAAAATATAACGATAAATGTAAAGAAAGTAGGAAAATAATCTGCCATCTGCAAGCTATTCTGGCGTGCGCTGCAAAAACCTTTCGAATTATTCGAAGTACTAATCCCGCGCAGACGAAGTCGCGGGCTCCAGCTAGTCAACTATAAAACACAATATGTTTTAAAATTTTAATTGAATTTAATTCAATATGTCAGATGGTAACAGATCGCCATTTTTACATTAGAGTCTTAGGTACATCGTTACAAGACTATCCTTACTAATATTACAAACGCGAAAGTTTGTATGTCTGGATGTATGTATGTTTGTTACTCATTCACGCAAAAACTACTAAATGGATTTGAATGAAACTTTACAATAACATAGCTTATTACATAGCTAGCTTATGCTTATGTAGCTTAATAACACATAGGCTATAATTAATAAAGATATTGTATGGCTTGTCCAAAATATAACGGTGTCAAGTAAGTAGGAAAAAAATCTGCCATCTGCGAGCTATTCTGGCGTGCGCTGCAAAAACCGTTAGAATTACACGTATAAAATGTATTATAGAAATGTTAATCTTAAATATTCCAACAAAAAAGCAAGCGATAGCATATATCTATCTTTTATGAGTAGGTCATTATCGCCAAAATATTGAACCATAAATACAATAAAAATTTATCATTTATTTCTTATGCACATTTTGGTAGTAACAAATTGATCCTTACACCAAATTGATCCTTACACCAAAATAAATAATTTTATCGCTTCTGGTTTTTAAAGTAGATAAACTTTGTCCAAGGGTCTCTCAAAATAACTTCTCTCAGTCTGTTACGCCTTCACGACTAAACCGCAGAACCAATTTTGATGAGTTTTGGTATAAAGATAGATAGGACCTTGGAGAAGAAAATAAGCAACTCGATGTACTTATTTTCTATGTTGTATTATGTTGTTATAGGATCTTGTGTTGCTACATGACTTATATACTACGCACATATATTGTGTAAATACATACAAAGGTACATACTTTTTGTTGTTCTATTATACATAGAAAAACACCTAGAACGGAGACAAATATTTGCTTAATATGATATTAACATTTGCCGCGGCGGGAATCGAGCCCGTAGTATGCAGTGCATAAAAGCCTGTGTTACATGCAGGCTTTTATGCATTGCGCCACAGAGATCGACAAAAGAGGTACAACCAGACTACTGAGACAAAAAGTCTCACTCCAACTTATTTAAGTAAGAGTTAAGAGTTTAGATTTAAGTGAGAGTTTAAGTTGTTTTTTTTACTTTTTTGTGTCCTAGTCCTAGTGTACCAGGAACGCAGAACCACCAAGAGATAACATGAAGCTAGGATTTAGATAGTTTACTTTGTTTGATTGGAATTATACGAAAGTAGTTTACTGAGAATAGATGAAAATCTCAAAAAATTAAAGCTTACTTTTCGATCTGAGGTTGAGTTTTGTTCTTTGGAATAAATGTGGAAACTTAAATTCCGTTATAGTATTTCTAAACTAGCACTAACTGATATAGTTGCTGTCCTTTTCCAATAAGTATTATTGGAATGGCCTGTCAGCTTAGTTGGTAGTAGCTCTGCCTTCTGCACTGTAGGTTGAAGGTTCGATTCCCTCCAAGGATAAACATTTGTGTGATGAACATATGTATGTTTTTAGATGGTGTTGTGTGCACTGTCCACCTATATTTATTTATTTATACGCTTAAGTAAGTAGAATCAAAACATTCGTGATGGACAAATAATAAACGAGAACGCAAGCGACATTAAGCCTACCGCGGATCAAAAGTCTAATGAAGATTTTCTAGACATAGTCGGTGCCTATAAATAATACCTGCGTAAACCCGTCTCTATCAAAATGTATTGAATCGCTTAACATGATAGAAAACCGCTTTTAACATAGACCACACCAACAAACTGTATATTAGCACACGTAGCCGGATCGGATCACGTGATCGAGTTTAATCCTAACCAATGGAGGCACACACGCTGTAATCTGGGGTTTGAAGGCTTAATTTTGATCACGCTGTTTACGCAGACTGTTTATTTGGATATCATTTTGATTTCATATGATTTTAATACGGAAAATATGGTACTAGGGTTTTATAATAGACTTTTGCCCGCGGCTTCGAACGCATAGCACCTACATACTTACATAAAAAGTAGCCTATGCCCGTTCCTAAGAAACAATCTATATCCATTCCAAATTTGTTTGATTAAAAAAAGTTCTGTTGATCCGATCGCTACCAAACTCCACAGGATCACGCGCTAGGCCAATGTGAAAATTTCCTTAAAATTTCATCGAAATCCGTCCAGCCGTTTTTGAGTCTATTGGGAACATACATACGACGACCTCTGTGGCGCAGTGGGCGAAAGCCTGCCTGAGGCGCAGAAGCTTGCGGGTTCATTCCCGCCGCGGGACAAATGTTTGTATGATCTGCATGTATTTGTCTCGGTTCTAGGTGTTTCTATGTATAATATGTATGTATTTACAAAAAAAAGTACGTATTTAAGCAGCAAGCTTAAAGCTCTGCTTACTTTGGGGCCAGATGATGCTGTGTGAAATGTTCGGCATTTTTTTTTTTAATACACACATTGCCTTTTTTATACATATGTAGATGATTGGAGTGATCAAGGAGGCTTTTATCATTTAGTACTACAACTACACTACAATTACAACTACAACATCTTGTGTGGTGTTTTCTTGTTTTTTTTTACAATACAGTCTGTTATTTATAATCTAATAAAACCTTACCAATAGTGTTCATTTTCTCATAATTTCACCAATGCTTACATTATTTTTGACTTTTGACTTTTTTAATAAAAATATATTATTATTATGCTACTATTTTGAAAACTTTTCAGGTACCTACTCCCAAACTGCGGTTAAGCTTCTACCACAAACGAATATTTCTATTGGAATACTGTTTTAAACCCTAATGGAAGTAATGTTTTGTATGCGTGGCGTGAAGTGTATGTAAGCGGTAAGTACTCGTATAGTTGAATAATTATTTGTGTATTGAAAAACATTGAACTTATAAAAGAGGTAAAACATATGTTGTTCACGTAAGTATCGAGAATCGGCCCACCCCGGCATAACATATTAGTTCCGGGACACGCGGTATACAGACCCGGTCATATAAGTTTATTGACGCCTACCATTTTTATACGTATTAAAACAATAATTAAAGTATTTATGCTATGGTTCTGTATATAGTATATGTATATTTAATCTCATTTAAAAAGGTACTCCTAAACATCGGTTTAGCTGAACTCTATCAAAAATTATATCTTCAAAGCTTAATGAAATATAAAACAAAATATACTAGTACTAAAAAAAGTTTCTAAAGTACTTAAAAAATTATATGTACAAGAGTAGCTATAACAGGTGTTATACATGATGTATATAAACCTATTAGTGTTTAGCAAATAGGATTAGCAATTTAAATTGTATTGTGTGTGTATTGCGTATCGCAAATCTGGCCTAGACCAAGACGGAAAATATTATAAGGATTTGAAGAAATTAGTATTAACTAGTATAGCTGCTGAGAAACGTACATACTACAATAGTGTTGTAAACTCGCAAATCAAAACATTAAAACTAAAACCCATCACGCCGACTGATGTGTCTAAAATTATAATGTCAATAACGTCGAACGCTCTAGGTGATGATGGTATTAGTAGGGAAATGATAATGTTCTCGCTTCCTTGTACTTTGGACGCCATTACAGCAATCATAAATAAATCTATTACAACAGGTGCGGTTCCAAGTAAATGGAAAACTTTTATCGTTACACCTATACCGAAAATTAGTACCCCGGTTGAGCTTAAAGATCTTCGGCCAATAAGTATTCTGCCTTTCCTGTCGAAGCTCCTTGAGAAAGTTATCAGTGACCAACTAACTAGGTATGTGGAATCAAACAACATTCTGCCCTCTCTGCAGTCTGGATTTCGTAAAGGTCGTGGAACTGTGACTTCCCTTCTGGATGTCACAGATAATGTTCTGGCGGAGCAGGATAGAGGGAGCTGCACATTACTAACCCTTCTTGATTATTCACATGCTTTTGACTGCCTCAACATACCACTCCTTCTCGCCAAACTTTCTTACTATGGTTTAAGTCAATTATCTATTATGTGGTTCCATAGCTATTTTAGTTCTCGATTACAGACCGTAAAATTGACAAAAAATGATGGATCGACTTTATTATCACAACCATTGCCTATTGTTCGTGGTGTACCGCAAGGCTCTATACTTGGACCTTTACTCTTTATAATTTATTGTGTAGATTTGACCAGGGTTATCTCTTATTCTAACCACTGCTATGCAGATGACGTGCAGATTTATGTATCAGAGACACCCGACCAATTAGCACAAGCTGTTCAATGGTTGAACCAGGATCTGAATGCCATTGCAGAGTGGTCTTCGCGCAATGCTCTAGTGTTAAACCCAACAAAGTCACAGTATACGGTTTTGGGTACCAAAAACCAAATCGACAAACTAACTGGCGACCCTGACGTTACGATCTGCGACACTAAGGTGGGTAGAGTGGAAGAATCTAGGAATCTCGGAATTACCATTGACTGTCATCTCAAACTTGAAAATCATGTTATTATTTTGGTAAAAACATATTTTTACCGCCTAAAGATACTTGACAAAATTAGGAAACAATTGACTGAGGCATCTCGTATGGCTATTTGTGAATCTCTAATCATTTCTAAACTTAATTATGGGGATATTGTTTAAGATCCTCGTTTACTTAATACTAATACTTATACTTGCGAGCACCCAGCGCGCAGTACAAAGAGTGCAGAATGCTTGTTTTCGCTTTTGTTTCAATATCCCGCCTCATAGTCACATTACACCGTTCCTGAATAGAATGTCCTTGTTGAATATGGAATCACGCAGGCTACTGCACCTGGGAGGACTGCTCTTAGATGTTATTAAGTTTAAACAGCCTGTGTTTGCCTGCATTCAAAACTTAACTTCGTCTCTGGTGATAGGTTACGGTCAGTTAGATCTGCACTTTTCTATCACAATCACAAGACTGCTTTTAGGGGTAGTTTCAGGTATTCGGCAACGAAGTGCTGGAACAATATTCCTCCTCCTATCCGCAATGTTCAAACAAAGAATACATTTAAACTAAAATTTAAAAAGTTTTTATTGCAAAAGCAAATGGAAGGAATTCCCAAGCACTTCGTATGCCAAAAATGAAACTGTCAGTAGTAGATGTTATTATAATTTTTTAACACATTGTTTTCATGTATTTTTTATTATTTTATTTTATATTATTTATATTTTTATAGATTATTTCTACTATAATTTAAAAAAAACTTCATGAATAGTTTGCAACACAATCACACAAATAATTTTCACTATTGCTACGCAATCACAATAATTCATTACTAAACAGTGTTCGTTTGTACTCGTTCTGCTCGCTCTCGTTTAGGTTTTGGCTGAAAATCAGTGTTTTTGCTCTAAGCAAAAATTTTTACTGAGCCATGGCCTATTTGTCGTGCTGCAGCACACACAAACTTACCTACACTATTTAATTGTACCTACTTAAATTATGTTTAAAATGTAAATTGTATGTGTGTCTGTAGTACCAAATGTTTTTTTATCTATCTATCTATCTATATTAATACATATAAATTCATTGGATATAGAAGATTTTCAGTTATTTCAAATATTGGTGGGCATTGCACACAACATCATTTAGCCCCAAACTAAGCATGACTTGTATTATGGTATATATTATTATTTATACACGGTATTAATTGGTATTTATCGCGTATTATTTTTTAATTTAATCTAATCTGACCACTGGTAATTTTTATTCCTACTAAATATGGAATCCTTGGGAATCATTGATCTTAAATAATTAAGAGGGGTGATCATAAATAAACCTAGCTTTGGCGTTTACCTACATGTTTTCAAACGATTTGCTGGTAAGTGCAAGTCATATTTACTAGTCACCATAATACAAGCTATGCTTAGTTTGGGACTAGATGATGTTGTGTGCATTGTCCAGCAATATTTATTGTTATTATTAATTTCTTGGTAGAACTTCTGCTAATTGGTAGAAAGCGCTGGTTAAACTGCCTCTGTACCATACATCCTGTCGACAGCGGTTTCTCCCCCGCCATAATAGAAAAAACAACTTTAGGGTATAGAGGGACCAAAAAGAGATTTGAATGTAGAAAATCATAAACTTTATTTAATAAATTATAATAAATATTGGTGGGCAATTGCACACAACATCTAGCCCCAAACTAAGCATAGCTTGTATTATGGTGACCAGATAACTGATTGTAAATCTATTATATATTTGTCAAATAGGTACCACTCATTCATTCATCACGGAATCTCAAAACCACAGAACGGATTGGAATTAAATTTTGTATGCAGCTTCCTCTAGGGCCGTAGGTGCTCGCTAAGAAAGGTTTTCAAAAAAACCACCCAGGATCATGGTCAAACCGCGAAAACAGCGATTATGCTTTGTAATTTTTCCGAAGCATTCATTCGTTCAATTATTATCTTGCTACTTTTTATCTACCACGTGGGCAAAACCACGGGAAACAGTTAGTACTTAAATATTTTTAATTACAACAACAATTACAATGGCGCCAGAGTCTTGGGAACGCTGCCAGTGATCTGGATCGGATCAGTTGAGCTATTATCGTTTTAAACGGTCAACTGTTTCACATGTATTTTATACATCTTATATTATTACATATACATATACATTATCTTATATTATTTTGTACATTTCTGTAATGCTTTCTTTAAAATAATAACATACTTAAGATACTTTTTAACACCCAGAAAACAACATATAATATTCAGCACACAAATGTTTGGGAAGGAATCGAACCCTCAACCTACAGCGCAGAAGGCGGTGCTAATACCAACTGAAGAAAAAGTTGAATTAGTTCTCTCGGCAGCAGTTTGATAATCGCCATGTTGATGCAATCCTAATAAATTTGCGACCTCTGTGGTGTAGTTGGCAAAGACACGCCTCAGGGTGCGGGTTCGATTCCCGCGGCAAGACAAATATTTGTATGATCTGTAAGTATTTGTCTCTGGTCTGGGAGTTTCTATGTAAATATGCTTACTTTGGGGCCCGATGATATTGTGTTAAAGTGTCCGGCATTATTATTATATATTGATGTAGAAAAGTTTTGATATCCGGAACGCAGAACTCTCTAAGGTCAGAGGACAGAATAAGGTCCAAGGGACCCGAATTCGAAATCACGTCCTAAAACTACTAATGCATCCCACCTACCCCGTGTGATATGTAAATCTATGTTAATACGAAATCCATCTCGTCCCATGACTTTTGGTCCCAACTACCAAGTTTCCCAACTAATGCAGATGTGGGCTTAAAATTAATATATTTGGACTCAATTATCGAAATTTGAATGTACACGTGTACCAAAGTTTATACGACTGGCCTATCAGCTCAGTTGAAGGTAGGAAACCTTCGAACATTTGTGTCATGAATATTGGGGTTTTGGTGACAAAAAAAATGACAGTCACGGCTTGCCATCAGGCGGGCCGTAAGATTGTCTGCCCTTTTATTGTTTAAAAAATATGTACCTGAATTTTTCATTGCAATGTCTACTGTCTGCTTATCACTACTGTGATTGGTAAGTATCGAGTCATATTTTTATAAAAAATAGAACCCCATAAACAAAATAAACTTACACGCAATCGCGTAAAAGCCTCCAAACATTGAATATTCTCACAAAAATACTAAAAACAATTCCAGTAAAACACCCCTTGCAATTCAATCATAAAAAACCTCTAGGCGCGAATCCGATATATTGTAGTGGTGCGAAACTCGATACATCGAGAGATAATATCGATAAGGCTTTCCCGCTGGCTATCTGTATCCATATCCGAATTAATAATATCGATTCGGTGTGGGAATAACTCGTTACGTGTGCTCCGTTGCGCATTGAGTGCGTAATTTGGATGCGCTATTTATTAAAATACTGAAGTTCTTTCGACACATAACCAGAAATGAAGACTCTCTTGTCTTGTAGTCCAAAACAGAATGGAGGGCAAGAAGAGCGTGGCCGCTCTCTGATCAGATAGGGAGATCTGATTAAATCTCTCAACAAATTCACGATGACCTACTGCTCCCACAATACCTCCAATAGAGCCGAATGGAGATGAATAGCAAGAGCCGCCATTTATCAGGACCCACCCATAACCACGACCACTCTGCCAAGTGCTTGACTGAGAAGAGGTTTATTGAAAACTAAACTTTAATAATGTTGACAGGTTTATATACCTAAACAAAACTTCGATAAATGAATAAATAATGCTAACCATTTCACACAGCACCATCTAGCCCCAACGTAAGCTTGGGTTATGGGAACGATGACTGATATATTAATCTATATATATTTTGTAATTTCATACACACTCGTATTATACATAGAAAGACAGATCATATAAGCCTTTGTCAGCGGCAAGAATCCGGCAACCTTTTGCGTCCCGGACGGGTCTTCGCCCACTGCGTCACAGAGGTCGTCGTAAAAGTGTCTTGTTTTATATGATCTACTTATATACTAATCTTATCAGTACATTAAAAAACATAGTCCCTGTCTGTCTGTATGAATGCAAGCTCAAAAACTATAGACCGGATTTTCATATGATTTTCATCAATGAACGGAGTGATTAATGAGAAAGATTTAGGTGCAATTCAGTCATGCGAAGCCGGAGCGGGAACTCCGATTTTGTCCAACATGCATATTTTAAAATACCATATCCATTTTCCATTCTTAGATGGACGCAAAAATATTAGATGGATTCAATTTCCGTGACAATCGTGTACTGATGTGTGATATCGGTAGCTAATGTGTTTTAGATGTGTCTTGTTTGGTCTGGGATTGAATTTCCTTATTTTATATATTTATTTTATTTTCGTTAAATTAAGAACATTTTAGCTGTTGACTTAGGTCAAGAGTTCACAAAAACTTCGTAAAAGTGAAATCTTTAAAAACTAAAAAAGAATTTAAATTTTATAAAGGCTTACTTATCGTACAACTAGTAGACACCTTTTTTTATTTTTTTGTCAACGTTCTGTTTCTAATAGTAAGTACTTGTCTGTAAATGTGTGGTCGGCCAAGGCCCGGCTATGACGCAAAAGGTTGCGGGTTTAATTCCCGCCGCGGGGCAAATGCAAATGCAAATGTATGATCTTTAAGTATTTCAGTAAGTATTTGTCTCTGGGTTTTTCTATGTATAATATGTATGTATTTACAAGAACTATATACTTTACAAGAAAAGTATATAGTTGTATCAGACATGAGGAAACTCGAGCGGCAATGAGCGGACTGCGGATCAAACTCACCCTGATGAAGATTCTCTAGATGAATCGAAACTGTGTCGGTGCCTCCATCGACAAAATAATACGTGAGTAAAGCCCGTGTTTTATCAAAATATTTGTGATATATTTTTAATGGGGCAAAAAAGCAGGAGCAACGAGAACAACCCTGTTATTAATACAGAGACAGCTAACAAATTGAACAGACTAACTTTACACGGACAGACAGCGAGTTAGGAAACTTCTAATCTCTACCCCTATTCCATGTCTGTGGTTAATTTGCCTCGAGTGGGTGCAAGGATGTGTTCGTGTCGTGCTAAAAATAGGTTATGCAAGGTTCGGTTTAGTGTATTTTTTGTATATGTTGCTTATGACACGTTTTAGAAACATAAAAGATTATCTAAAAAATAAAAATATAAAAAATAAGAATTATAATCATTAAATATTACTGACAAAACGAAATTTAATTATATTGTTTTATTTTAATCGACTCATTGTAGGTTTGGTTTTGGTTTTTAATTTTAAATTGTTTTGACATTTTGTAAATTAATGATTTTATGATAGCATCTGTCTCTTATATCAAATCAAATTAGCCCAAAAATATGGGTACCTTTGCATTAATTCACAACAATTTGAAAATATACAGGCAGGTAAGGGATAATAAATTTAGGGAGATAATTTTTTCTCTAAGATTTACCATTTCTGAGAAAAAGCCATACGAATGTTAGCTGGAGGTGTATTCTCCATAATCCACATTTTTTGCACACACGGGATCAATTGGGACTTTTCAGAATTTCATTAGAGTGGTATTCCTTAGGTACCGGTAAATTTTTAGCTTGTGAATTAAGGGTCAATGTTTATTTTGACCGGGCTATATAGTTCCTGTTAAAACTTGAATTGTGTATCTAAGTATAATATGTATGTATAGTATGTATGTTACAAAAAAAACGTATTTAAGTAGGATATCAGTCATGTGGTACCTATAACATAAGCTCTGCTTACTTTGGGACCAGATGATGCTGTGTGAAATGTCCGGCATTATTATTATTAATGAGACATATGAGACTAAACACGTCTATTTTTCCCATGGCCTTAAGAGCTCTTGCTGATAAAGCCACATTATGCTAGGTATCTAGTAACTATACTTCAGTCGTGTCTGTACAGACAATGCCTTCAAAAGGAGATTCACAAACACATAAGCATTTGATCCTCGTTATTCGATGCTTGAGTGGTATAATAGTAAACATTCGTACATTATGACCGATGGGATTGTATAGAGTAGATACAACTTTTAAACTCCATGTTTATCTCTCTATAAATTCTTTCGTACTACCGTTCGCGTCGGCTTCATAATATAGAATAAAAATTACAGTAGATAACGGGATTTGCAAGCACCAGATTTTACCACTGCTACACTCTACACTTACCAAGCATCGTCTGTTGTATAGCAATATTCAGCTTTATCGTCCTATACATAAAGTTAAAATTCCCAGCGTATTAGAATACATTTGGTCTTGGACCCGGCACGGATTAAAATAGAACACACGAACTTGGACGAATCCTCGACCTATTGCAGTCTACTTCTGGGCGTAAGTCTCTTCTAAAGCGCGCTAGTGATCTCGATATTCGGGTCTTTTCAGTATCGCCAGCTCCATTGCGCGAATTGTCTTTATATCTAGATTCTAGCTGGATGGATTTCTACCCTACGTTTCCTCAACGCGGTATAAATGCACATAACTAATCTTTATTTCACTTTTAAAACAATCATGGGTTTGAATTGAGAAAGAGGGTAGACGATTTTGTCTGCCAATAACAGCCATGCAAAGTCTTCAGTTTATCTCGTGATCACGGTGCATGCGGATCAACTGTGCGGAAATATCGGGAAGCAGAAATACTTATAAATCGTGGTAAATATCCCGTTTTTAGTGAAAATTATAATCTTTTGATTTGAATTTGCTATTCAATGCTCCGATTGTAATTTAAACAACAATATAGTATCACACTACAAAAATTCTCCAAAGATGGTATTATCATCTCTGTAAAGTCCCACAGCAAGCAATACGATGCGCAAATCAAATAGGCAGTGTCTCAATCAATGGTTTGAAGATGTTTGCTGTGGATGTTTGCGTGCATCTGCGCGGATTGCGTACAGTCCAAGATGGCGAGAAATGCCCGAATGTTGCGTTGTTTGCATATCAAAATGTCTTTAGTTCGATATGCTAACGGTCTAGACACAACTTTGACACGATTTGAATCGTACGGTATTTCAAGCGCTATTTGAAAACCTGCTTATATTAGTTACAGTCAAAGTCAGTCTAAAATATTTTTATACAATACAAGGATCACTTTGAAACGTCTTACATATAGGTGAATTTAGGTGCCAATTCCTCCTAACCCAAGCCCGAGAAGAACTAGCAAGAAACTCGCCCTGGTCCTGGTCCTAGGTCCTGGTCCGCTTTTTTGTATGATCCAACTTTTAATTAATGTAACTACGAACAATTAAAACAAAATTACAGTAGTTTATACAATGCAAATCTGTCAGTTAACTGTCTGAAGGCAGAGCGAAATGAGGCCATGCATTTTTATCAATTTTTATCATGACTATATTAGTCATTATGAGTTATGTGTTACCAGCCGAGTTTATTGCTGGATTACTTTTTAATCAAGGGGGAACCCGCAACTAGATTTTCCCACGAGTATTAAATATTAATTAATTGTTATCTATGTTACTTATTACGTAGGCATGTGAAGCCGCGGGGAGATGCTACTAAATATATATTTGAAACCTTGCACTGGTAAAACCCACGCACATTAAAAATGTTTATTGCTAACAAAATATCTCTCAGAAAGATATTAGGGACTGCAAGTATGTATACGGTGTTAATGCAATTTAATCTGCGCGCACGCATCACGACGCTGCGCCCACGCATGACTCCTTCTACAATACTAAGGATTGTGTAGTACAGTGGAAAATATATTGTAAGAAAATCTTCCAGTAAATGTAGTTATTAATTAAACATTAACGAAATTGGAGGTTCGTATACAAAAAGAAGCATAGTGCTTTGTACTCTCTAAAGCAATACGAAATTTAGAGAAAAATAATATCTGTGGGTAGGTACATATTACATAATTACGTTTTAAAAACTTCAAAGTAAACCGACTTCATTGAATATATAAAATACAAATGAATTGAGAACCTCCTCCGTTTTTAGAAGTTGGTTAAAAAAGTATATATTTTACGCTTTTAAGTACTCTATCAAAATTCAAAATTCAATATAACTTTATTCAATAAAATCACAAGGAACACTTTGAATCATCTTCTTACATGCTAGTGAATCTAGGTGCCGGTTCCTCCTAACCCCAGTTCAAGAAGAATCCGGCAAGAAACTGGTCTAGTCTTAACACTTTTTTGTATGATTCTTGACAATTTTGTTACACATGCCGAGTCGAGTTGGACCAGATTCATCCCAAGCTTTTTTGTCATCTAAATAATCAGATATTTTATAATATGCTTTAATAGACAGTTTCAGTTTAATGACGTTTTTAAATTTGCCAATCGACAAATCTAACACGTCGCTTGGGACCTTATTATTGAAGCGTACACAGTGCCCTATAAAAGACTTATTAACTTTAGCGAGCCTAACAGTGGGAACAGCGAGTTCATCTTTATTTCTAGTGTTAATACTATGATTACCGCAATTTTTTTTTTATAAATTAACATTTTTGTGCACATACATAAAAATTTCGTATATATACTGACAAGGTTGATATAATTATTCGAAGTTCGTGAACACTACTGGAAAGTCACAGGAAAGCAAAATACAGAATTTTATATATCATATTTTTTCCAACTATTTTGATTTGAAAACTAATCTACCAAACCGAACCGAGTAATTTTAGATGAAATTACTATGAGACCACTCCATGGCCATGACCATGACCAGACCATGAGACATATACATTCAACAAATGTTTATCTGCGGGACTCTTTCCTAAATGCTGTTTAAAAAGCTGTTGTTATACCGGTATATAAATCTGGCTGTAAGGAACAGGTAACAAACTATAGACCAATTTCCTTACTTTCTTGTGCATCCAAAATATTAGAAAAAAATAAAAATATAACCTATTGTTAGTCAAGTACTTAGAAGATAAATTGATTTTGTCGAAGACTCAATTTGGATTTAGACAAAAATTATCTGCTGCCGACGCCGTACATCACCTCACCAACTATGTAGCGAAAGAACTTGATAAAGGTTGTCACACTATAGGAATCTTCCTGGACCTCGCCAAAGCCTTTGACACCGTTTCTATTCCTATCCTATTGCACAAGCTTGAAACTTTAGGTATCAGAGGTACTCAGCTAAAACTCTTCAGAAGTTATCTAGAAGAACGTACCCAATGCGTAAGGATTGGTGATGTACTCAGTGCTGATCTGAAGAATACGTCTTTTGGTGTTCCACAAGGAAGTATCTTAAGACCCACTTTGTTCTTGGTTTATATAAATGACCTCTGTAATCTAAAACTAGATCATGGCACTATCATATCTTACGCTGACGACACTGCCCTTCTTCTTTCGGCTGATTCTGAAAAAGAAGTCTACATGCATGCGCAACTTGGATTAAATGTTATAAATAAATGGCTTCAGCACAACTTACTAACATTAAATACAGATAAGACAAATTATATTAAGTTTTCGCAATGCGCAAAATAAGGTCAACTGAAATTATTCCAAAATTGTATGCTCATTACTGTAAAACCCCTACTGATAACCACTGTATTTACTCTGTGATTAAAAATACAGGTAAAGTAAAATATCTGGGCATTATAATAGATGAGTTACTGTCTTTCAAACAGCATATTAATGCTTTAAATAGTAGGATTCGTAAGCTAGTATTTGTATTCAAAAAGTTAAGTTATATTGCGGATCAGAAAATTCTAAGACATGTTTACTTTGCTCTATGTCAATTAACTCTAACTTACTGCATAACCACATGGGGTAGAGCGGGTAAAACATTGTTACTAACTACTGAGAGAGCTCAAAGAGCCATACTCAAAGTGGCCACTTCCCGTCCTTTCATTTTTCCTACTAGCCTTCTCTATCAATCTTGTAGCGTACTAACAGTTCGTCAGTTATTTATAATGAGCATAGTACTAAAGCAGCACACAGCCCTTCTATATAGCACTGCACTTACTAACAAAAGACGGAACGATATAGTTTGCCCTCGACAAACAGGCTCTAAACATGCTTTTACATCTAAATTTTATATGTTCCTTGGTCCGCTTCTCTATAATAGACCTAATGCGTTGGTCAATATTTATGCTCTCCATTACATTAATTGTAAGACAATCCTTAAAGATTCAAAGTATGTCTTACGATGATACAGAGAAGTGGTTAATTGTGTGTAAATAATTTTTAATTGTAATTAATTTAGTTTTTAGAGTTGGTTATTTTTTTCAGATTGTTCACTATAACTTATGTCTAACTTGTTTATATTATATAACTATGCATTTCATTTGTTTTCAATTTTATAATAAATAAGTAAGTGATTATTTTAGATTATTTTAGATCATATTTTAGCTCTTATCGCCTGAAACACAGGATTACCTAGTTCAGGCTCGTGTTAAGCATTTACCTTTATCTAATTAAGATTTTGTTTTGTTATATTGTTGTACTAGTGGAATTTGAATAAATATTTATTATTATTATTATTCGGAGAGTCTATTCAAATCGGTTCATAAATGACGGAGTTATGAGGTAACAAATATAAAAAAAACAACCGAATGAGAACCTCTTTTTTTTTGTCGGTTAAAAACAAACAGCAATCTCCCTTTCCTGTGACTATCTGTTTGTCTGAACGTAATAAACTCAAAAACTACCGAACAGATTTTCATACGATTTTCATGCAGTCATTAATGGTGAAGGTTTAGGTGTATAATTTACACGTGCAAAGTCGAGGCAGATTGTTGCAAATCGCACCACGCGTTAAAAAGTTTCAAAAATTCGTTTTAACACCTTTTCACCATCTATCTTATGGGTTGAATTTCAAAAAACCCCGCCTTAGTGGGTGGTTTTGCTGTAAAAGAAAGCTACCTTCCGAATTTCAGCTTTCTAGCTTCAGCGATTTCGGCTCGGCGATGATGAATCAGTCAGTCAGTCAGTCAGTCTGGTTAAGCTCTTTTATAGGTATAGATAATTCTAGCTCTAGCTTCTTATGTCTATTAATATATATCATAAGATATCAACAGGTCTAAATAACACAAGTGATAGAATAGTAAGTAATAACGTGTGTATCTGTGTGCATGTCGTTTTTTGCATTTTTCTTGATATTTTCCTTGATATTTTACATAGCTTGTAAATGGACGCGTGCACAACCAAAGTATGCACATGCAAATGTAATTTAAACAAATGCGCATGCGACAGTGTGTGAGAAACTCTGAGATAATCGCTGTGACGCGCGCACTTTATTGGCGGAGATTTTACTGTACCGTGAATGTGCGGACATAGTGCTTAGATTTGCGGTAATGTGCTTAGTTTAAGAGAATGGCATTTTAAGCACCTTACTTTACTAGCTTTATAGAGAGACCTAGGATGTCTCGTTGATGGGAGGTGCTTATCTCTAATCCTAAGCGTGGCTATCCGATAATATCTTATTAAAATGTAGGACATTTTAATAAGATACTTATCACGATTTTTCAGGTTCTGTAACCTAATAGGTTAGGGAAAAAGTTTCTTCGCGTTTTTTAAGAAAATTTAAAGCATTTTATAATATATAGTTTATTTACATTTTACTAAAGTATGTAGGTACCATTTTGTTCGATAACTTTTTGCCATCTTGTAGGTAGGGACATGGTCCCATTGCTATAGAAATTTTGGGACTTCTGATCAAAAAACCGCATTTACACACCTCTGCATTAACACCTCCCAGACAAACTCTCTTAATTTTTGCTAAGTGGCTATTGTGTGTGGTGTATGTGTGAGGTCTAGCGTTATCATGATAAAAAACCACACCCCTTCTGTTGATTAATTCCGGCCGCTTTCTCTCAACTTCTCGCTTTAATCTCATCAGTTATTCGCAGAAGAGTTCAGAATCAATGGTCCTGCCTGGTGGTACCAGCTCATAATGAATAATGCCCTTCCAATCCCACGACACACACAGCATCACCTTGTTGCGAGTTAACCCGGGTTTCGCCACAGTCTGTGAAGCCTGACCGGCCTTTGACCACGACCTTTTTCGCACGTTCTTATCGTACGTGATCCACTTTTCATCACCAGTTATCAGCTTCTTCAAAAATGGTTCGGTTTCATTACGTCGTAATAAAGAATCACAAATGAGTACACGGTTCATTAGGTTTCTTTCAGTGAGCTCGTGAGGTACCCAAATATCGAGCTTTTTTGTGTACCCAGTTTTATTCAAATGCGCTAAAACAGTTTTTTGGTCAATTCCCAGTTCTTCAGCTACGTCGTAACTACTGATATGCCGATCTTGCTCCACTTTTTCAAAAATGGCATCCATTTTATCCGTAATAGGGCGACCAGAGCGACGTGCATATTTGACATCAAAATTTCCGGATTGAAAACGGTTAAACCAAATTTGTGCTACTCTCACTGACACTACACTAGGTCCATAAAAATCGCAAATTGTTTTCGAGGCTTGCGTAACATTTTTTCCATTTTTGTAGTAAAATTTTAAAATGTATCGAATTTCTTCATTAGATTCACTCATCTTGACAGTACGAAAAACTAATAAAAAACTCACATTTTCCTAATTTGAATTTGGAATTATGTTCTTTAAAATTTAAACTTCTAATGATACCAAAACCAGCCAGATACAAATAGTATAGCCAAAGAGATTTTATTACAAGTTCATACATACTATAATGCGAAAAGTCTTTTTCCCCAACCTAATATTTTTATGCCAAATTTTATTGAGATCGGTTTACCTAATACGACTAGGGTAACAAACATACACCCAATCTTTCGCAAATTTATGAAACTACTTCCCGCGGCTCCCTAAAAGCACCCATGTTAAAATAGATAGGTTTGTACAATTTATACAATTTATAATACAATTTACATATCTCTCAATTTACAATTTATCAATTTGTTCTAGTAGTATGAATTGAAGACCAAGGCGTCTGAGACGCAGAAGGTTGCGGGTTCGGTTCCCGTTGTGGCAAATGTTTGTATGATCTGCAAGTATTTATCTCGGGTCTGAGTGTTTCTATGTATAATATGTATGCATTTAGATGCCAGATGATGATGCTGTGTGGAATATTCGGCATTATTGAAGTGAAAACTTCTTTTAGCACGTTACGCATATTTTTAGATGATAAAACCTCTGGACTCGCGACACCGTTACTGAGCCGCAGGGCTGCCGCGCTCGCCCCATTTGATTATAAACCTTAATTTACATGTTTACAGTCTACTTTTGTATGGAGAAGTTTACTGAGTTAGGTTCTTTGATACATTATCTACATTCTGAACAAAAACATAAAATAATATTAAATGTATTTTAAAGTTTCTAATAACTAATAAAATACAATTCATAAATAAAATGCAATTCATAACCCAATAACCCTAGTAACCATCTAAAAAATGTCTAACGCACCAAAATAAGTTTTCACTTCTGTCGGCACTCCCGGAGTGCAACCCGTAATTTTTAACCGACTTTATCAAAAAGGAGGAGGTTCTCAATTCGTCAGAATCTTTATTTTTTTTTATTATTTATTTAATTATGGATAGTGGGAGTATGGATGATACTTTCTACACCCAGACACATCACATCATCATTTTCTTTCACCAACATTAATATCAATAACCCAATAACCCTAGTAACCATCTAAAAAATGTCTAACGCACCAAAATAAGTTTTCACTTCTGTCGGCACTCCCGGAGTGCAACCCGTAATTTTTAACCGACTTTATCAAAAAGGAGGAGGTTCTCAATTCATCGGAATCTTTTTTTTATTTTTTATTTATTTAATTATGGATAGTGGGAGTATGGATGATACTTTCTACACCCAGACACATCACATCATCATTCTCTTTCACCAACATTAATATCAACATCAATATCTACACTCAGTACGCAAATATACCTACTAAGACATGAAGATTCGAGAAATATTATGTCATACCAAATATTAGTAGGACTTTATAATTTCAATATAACCAACTAACGAGTTAAGCATTGCAGTTAGAAGTACTTCCTTTGCTGCAGCATCATCCAATCAGCAAATAATTATCAGTTATCGAGTACATGCTAAAGGTAGTCGCACACAGGAGGCGATTCGGCACGCTCTGAGCTAGATTAGGGTGCGTGCACACCGTAATTAAGAGTACCTGAGAGCGAACATGTTTATGTCATGTTTGTACAGGCATGTCGAAATGTGATAACTTATTTTCCAAGTCCCGTTATTATTTGTAATGTTTTTTTGGTTTGTATTATTATCTAATAATAATAACAATAATAATAATGCCGGACAATTCATACGGCACCATGTGGCTCCTAAAGTAAGCAAAGTATGTGTTATGAGTACCAATACCTACTATTTTAATACGTTTTTTTTGTAAATACGAGTACATACATATTATACATAGAAACACCCAGACCCGAGATAAATTGACAACCTCTGTGGTGCAGTAGGCTAAGGTCTGGCTGACACGCAGAAGGTTGCGGGTTCGATTCCCGCCGCGGGAGAAATGTTTGTATGACCTGCGGGGCTAGCACGGCACAAGGAAAAATAGTCTTTCCCCTGTTTTTACCCACCTGTCAGTGGAAATGATTTCCTTTTCTACCTCTCATAGCACAGCTTCGGGGAAAGGAATATAATGTTTCCCTTTGACGTTTATCGTAGACTGTAGGTCCCGCTACTCCCCGCCCCAGAGCACGGCCTATCAACAACGTGGATAAATTTATCTCTATTTGACATAAGACAGGGAATATTAATCACTGTCCTTTGAAGGTGGGTATAAAAATATAACTTGTAAATATTGAATAGTTTCCTCAAGAAAATAATGTCTCAAGTATTCTATAATTTCGTTCTAACGCGAGATATGTAAACGTTAGAACGAAAGTTACACTAGACATCCCTATCCGAGATGTCAGTACCTAACGCCTTTGAATTCCCGGATAATGAGTTTCGCCACATATTTCGCGTTACTAAAGAAATGGCCTTATATTTGTGTGAGGAGTTGAAAGAAGCCTTGCAGCCTCTAAATCCTTGGGATGGTTTGCCGGTGCATATCAAGGTAAATAATACATACCTACAAGTATCTTTCTACTTAGGTTTTCTATGAAATCCGTACCTACTCAGTCCTAGGATATATTTACCTCGGTCTGATACCAACTAAAGCTAAACAAATCCTACCAGTACCTTCTTAAGTATAAAATTTTCAACAATAGGTCCGCACATCCCTGACAGATGGTAGCTCCCAGCAAGATACGGGCCAAGACCAGTCTAGTGATAGCTCAGACCACTGTCAAAAAATATCTGACCCAACTTTTTGGTGCTATCATCAGAATGTAAGCTCAATTTTTAACACAATTGCCTAAAAGTACATTTAGTTTAGAAAATATAGGTACCTACCTACAGATATTATTCTCTTGCAAGTCAAAAGATAATAAAACCAGAAATAAGTACAAATTTCATACCTACATATAAGTTAGTTTGATCTGCAATAATTTAACTGGTTATGTATTGAATTTTCAGATTAATGCCAAAATTGAATGTATTCCCAGGAACAGAAAATGCAAGGCAGCGTGTATCTACTGGTTTTCATGAAAAGCATGGCCTGTCGGATAATAAACATTAATGCAAGGTATCCAGGGATAGTGCATGACTAGTTTATATTCAATCACTCCAATTTGAATAGGAAAATGAGACGCTAATGATTATAGAGTTTTTGTATAATTTATTTATTTACGTTTTATTAGTTAATAGCAGCGCCCTGTTGCACCGGCTCCCATCAAGATCTATGAACACTAGTATATATATTATGTATAGGTAGTAAAAAAATAACAGTTTGATATCGACAATATTTATTAAGTTTTTTGGTTGAAAATCTCCGGGGAAACTGAAAAGAAAAAAATATGGTATTAGTATGAGGCATTTTTACAGGGGACTCTGGCTACGCCTTGGAGCCGTGGATGATGATTCCTGATTTGGATGCTGCACCAAACAGTGCTGCTGTAAAATAACATTGACAGGATGCTTCATTATGATCCCGAAAAGGCATCACAGATATACTGTTGTGCAACAATATACAATATCATGCACCACTATAGGTGAGTTTAATTGAAATTATAGTTACCTATATGGATAGTTTCATATATGACCAGTGTTATTTTACTTACATTCCATCACCTTGTTTATTTCAGAGTCCCAATGGATAACATAGAGCCAAGCTCAAATGAAGAGAATACCACTACAGTCCAATGTGTGAAGGAAACCAACTTACTAATGATGCTCGCACCAAACAAGGATCACTGGATGCATTTTCAATGCGGGCATTTGTCTTTAAGTCCTTCCATGTCTGTAATAAACAAAATAGTTATAAAATGCTGTTTATTTCCATTTTTTATATTGCAATCACACCATTTTGTCTGTTTCATGTTAAACTTGTATTAACAACAAAATACAAACCAATATAATTATATAGCCTGCTTCCATTGCTCAATGGTCCAGTCCGGACAACCTTTTCAGCTTGAGCTGTTGGCCCTATGCTTTTCAGCTCTCTAGAGGCCCAGTGAACTCATAGATCGGTCGCTAGATGGCTGCTGTTGGCCATGAAGTCAACCATGACTCTAATTTGCAATTTGTTGCTCCTTAATCTAGAAAATATGAAGAATACCTACATCATGGGTACATTACATAATGTGAGCGTTGAAAAATAATTCTTGACTATAACAAAATCAAAACAACGAAAGCACTCATCGTAAAAAAACGATGCTTTCGAAAATATGTTATAAATAGGTATTTGTGTAACAATACAAGTTATCACATTATGTACTTACTTTCTCACTCATGTTAATTTAGTTGAACATGTATTGTGTAATTTAATTAATAGAAACGGTGTTTTGCTCAAGTTTTGTTTTGCTACCAACCACAGAGAGTACAAGGAACGAACAATTTTTGGAGTTTTGATGGATTGATGGAAATATTTAAGACTGATACGTCATTTTAATTTAATTTGCTAAAATGGCAACAATGCGGTAGAGAACGCTATTCCCCCCGTAAATCCACCCATATAAACTATTCCCTAGCGCGGCCGTGCTCGCAAGGTAGACCAAAGTGACAGAGGTGAAAGAGTTTTTATCCTTTCCCCGGGGGCTAATAGTCTTCTTGCCGTGCTAGGCGGGCTGCAAGTATTTGTCTTGGATCTAGGTGTTCGTATGTATAATATGTATGTATTTACAAAAAAAGTATATAAGTAGAATATCAGTCATGTGGTATCCATAACACAATCTCTGTTTACTTTGGTTGGATGATACTGTGTGAAATTTCTGGGATTATATAAATATTTATTTATTTATTTAAATATTTGCAGATCATACAAACAGTGGGAATCGAACCCGCAACCTTTTGCCTTTCAGCCGTGGCTTGGCCCACTATGTCACGGAGGTCGTAATAAATTGAATAATAAGGTAGATGAATGAATGAATGAATGAAAAGTTTATTTGGCACACACACAAAAAAGAAAACATCTTAACTAAAACACTTCAAAATTAAATAAAAATAGGTATACAAATAGATAATAAATAATAATAATAAATCTTTATTCATTACCTTAGAGCTAAGGGTTACAACAGGTAAAATAATATTTATTATTACAATTTAATACTTATGGATGGAGAGTAGGTCGTAGGTCGTCCGTAGGCAAGATGGGTCGACGACATAGTTAATGTCGCAGGTCGTACATGGTTAGATTGGCGCAAGACCGAGTTGGATGGACAAACGGAAAGAGGCCTATAGCTAGTGAAATTAGTCAGGCTGCACATAATTAACAATAAATACCAAACAAAAATACAGCCACATGACTTGTGATACAATCCTTTTGGGCATAGCGCTAAAACCTTTATCACATAAGCATAAGCTCAACTTAATTTTATAATTACGTTTTGAAAACTAAAAGAAAGCCGACTTTATTAAATATATAATTACGTTTTAAAAACTAAAGAGACATCCGTCTTCATTATATATAAAAAATATCCGGTATCATCAATGTATCAATATCATCAATGTAATTTTGAGATTTTTATGAATTTTTCAAAAACCGCTCCAACGATTTCAATAAAATTGAATAGGAATACCTAGGAAGTCAAAACAAAGTCCACTTTGAAACAAAAAGATGAATTTACTGAATCGGTTCAGGCGTCTTTGAGTAATCGGTGAACATACATAAAAAAAAGTAAAAATAAAAGATTCCGACATATTGAGAACCTCCTCCTTTTAATGTCGGTTAAAAATCGGCTACCTTTCTAAATCACGTGTAATTTTGTTACAGCACTTTTATCCTCACCTCATCTAACAGTTCAAATCGATTACTTAATCAGTTATATTTGTTATCCAAAAACACTCACCTAGTTATTTTGTTGCAAAACTTTTGCTCCCACATGTACCTAATCCCACCGGCGCACACGCACTGGTGCGTAGCAGATCGCCTTATTAATGCTTTGTACAGTTACGCCCACCGAGCCTTCGACGTAATTGACTTTAAGTTAATTAGGTCGAAGATTCGATAAAAAGCTAAATTGTATTATTACCCGACTGCGTCAGTGGAAGGTAAGGTTTCAATAATTTTATTTCACACGAGTCACACGATATTGATTATAATCCTACCTAGATTACTCAATAAACGTTTTAATAACACGCGAAAAACTAGATTAAATAATAAAGATATTATGTCATTTCATGTCATTTCAAATAATACTTCTTCTTCGCTAATGGGATGTGTCATAATGATTACGATTTCGCCAGTGTCGTATCTTGTCGTTCGTCATTTGTTATTTTACAGAAAATGGTGCCTTTCTAAGTTTTTATTCCAATAATTCACACCAGAGTTAATAACTCAAGCTTTGTTTAAATAAAAACGCCAAAATCACTACATTATATAAAACAATGTCGCTTCTCGCTGTCTGTCTGTCCCTATGTAAGCTTAGATCTTTAAAAATACGCAACGGATTTTGATGCGGTTTTTTTAATAGATAGAGTGATTCAAGAGGAAGGTTTATTTATACATACATATATATATATACAATATAGTAGAGAAACACTGTTTATTTTAGAGGTTTCTAATCACATTAGACATTCTGTAGTATATTTAGTATCAGCATTGCACTCGTGCGAAGCCGGGGCGTCGCTCGTTAATAATAAAACCGGAAATAACTCAAGAAAAATATATAATATAAAAGCGCAATGTTTGCTTCGTAAGACGACCAAATATAATCCTTTCAAATAATAAAACAATGACTTTTTTGAATCAAAATTTTTGCTAAAAATGACATCTGTCAGTACAATGTACTAACAGATGTCATTTTTACATTTTTAAGTTTAGATGTCAACGTCAAATGACCAATTAGATAATTAGGCAAAAATCACCAAAAATGTATATGCTATTAGAATTTTTGAAACTTTGTTCGACAGTTGTTATGTGAGTATTATAATTGTCTCCGTTTCAGCTTAGGCGATAATGCTTTCGTATTTCCGGCGTCTGTCCGGATGTTCTCCTCTACAGGTCGCATTTTTCAACCGATTCTCCTGAAATGTGAGCAGGTTCTATAATTATATAGAATTTTTTGTCGATTCAGTTTTAGTAAATTTTTCAAAATGGCGGAGATATAGGGGTTGAAAACGTAAAAAAAAATTCTGTCATTTTGAAAAATTTTTTCGAGGTGTACAGCTCACAATACCACTAGTTGTTATAATGGTAGGTAACTTGTAGACAAAATGATGGAATTGCAACATAGAGTATGCGACAGCTCTTAAAGAAGGCGGCTAACGACCATAATAATATAGCATAGTTTGCTCAACATGGGTCTCAAACCAGTGTTCTTAGTTGTATGTAAATTCCAGCTAATAACTTACTATCAGTACAGTTATCGGCTGTGCTTATAGCACATTGCAAGCAATAGACAACGATATCAATTTAAGTTTTGAGAACCAAACGACGAACTTAAGTAAAGGTAACAGAAGCATAAAGTTTGAAATAATCCATATATATCGTTCGATAATAACTACCTTTTTTTTTTATTTATGTCATTTTACAACTATTTTTACTGGATGCACTCAATACAATAACGTAGTCAGTCATTATTATACAAATAATTACAATTAATCATCAATTACAAATTACAATTAAATACATTTATTTATTTATTCAAGCACACACACATCATACTTATTAAGATTATACAACATTATTACTGATTTAATCATAGTATGACAATTGGGGTTAGACCAAAATGTGGCTCAATATTTTATTCTGAAAGGTACGCAGAAAGTCACCGAAAACATATAAATCAAGGTTTATTGTATTAATCTCATTGTATTCATTACATATTCGCGTAAATAAAATAACATAACACATATAAAGTAGCATTTGCGAGTTCATTTAGCCAACATTCAAATACGTCAATATTTTCCTCTACTAAATTCAGCGTGTGCAGGGTGCGCGTCATGGGTGCTTTGCCCATTCAATTGGTCCTTGAAAGTGTCACTGTTTGTGTGCTTTTTACGTATACACGGCTGAAATTCATAAAATTTGGTAAAAAGACTTTATCATGGGAAAAACAATGGCTACTCTTTATGTAGATACCACGTGTACGAAGCTGCGACTAAAAACAAAAGTACAGAAGTATAAAAAACAGTTTTATAATACTTTTGATAAGCCTTGTTCTGAGAGAGCTTACTAAATACCCATTCAGAGTTTATGCATATATGTGCGAGTGCAACGGCCGGCAAGTGTACGATGTGGACGGGATTCCACAGAGGAGAGTTCAAGTGGCGTATTGCCTCATTATTGTATTAACACGATCGCATAGTTCCTAGTTTCATAACGGCTTTAGAATGTGCTGTTTTCAACAACATCATAGGTACCTACTGAGATAGACAAAATCCCCGCTTTATTTGCGTAGGTTGGTTTATGAACGACAAATCTCATTGCAGTGTTGACAGTTCCTATATAATATTCAAAAAATATTGTAAATATAGACAACGTGTTTGAATTTATAGGCAAGTAATGTTCGTTCTTATTTCAAATTCAAAAACACGTTCTAAATTAGACGACATTTAAATAAATTCAATTGTTGGTTCTATTTTCAAATTCAAAATAACGCTCTGAATATAATTTAAATAAATGAAATGCCAACTAACGTTTGTTTCTTTTTTCAAACTTATAATAATGTTCTATATACGTCATTTAAACAAATTCAATGGTAAGTAATGTTTGTTTCTATTTCAATTCAAAATAATATCCTAAATGAGACGGCATTCTGTATCACCTGGATTAGTTCTAGAGCCATAAATCCTAATTCAACAAATCCGCATGTCCTCAACACATGGACGTGGGTTATTCTCTAATTTATAAACGGATGGTAATCTCCTCCAGACCGGGTAGGGTCACGCACCCACGCGCTATACCTACAGGGTGGAACATAATAAAAGTATAAATATACCTACACATAATTTATAATTTATTAATGAATTAAATTACAGATAAGTATAAACAGATTTATTGAACAAGCGAGCGCGAAGCGCGAAGGAGTGTCTCCGTTTCAGCTTAGGCAAAAATGCTTTCGTATGTCTGTCTGTCCGGCCGGCGGCGTCTGTCCGGATGTACTCCTCTACAGGTCGCATTTCTCAACTGATTTTCGTGAGATTTTGTGAGCAGGTTCTATAACTATTTAGAATTTGTTTGTCGAATCAGTTTTTGGATTTTTTTTAAAATGGCGGCTTGAAAACTTAAAAAAGTTATATTTCAGTCATTTCGGAAAATGTTCGCGAGGTCTACAGCTCACAGAGCCAGTAGTATATATAAATATAAAATACATGCGAAATAATTGAGCTATTTGAGGACCGTATAAAACGATCTATACTGATCCGGATCAGAAAGAAAGAAATAAAAGTTTATTTGTCACAATCAGATAGCATAAAATTATGTACAAACTAGTAGGTAAGCAAATTGACAGAAAAATCGGTCGTCACTCCGCATAGGTTATAGTAGCATTTAAAACACTCCTTATAACGCTGGTTTTCCGTGACACCGCGACGCCTTAACAGCATGGCTATGACCATGCAATCACTGGCGGAAGGCAGCGTTCCTAAGACCCTGGCGGCACTGCCACGTTGAATGGCAATGCTAATACGCTGGGCCAGATTGGAACCAGTTCTTAGATCACGCGATCACCAGTTCTTGGATCTTGGATTCTGTTATATTAACAATTATTTTCGTATTTGTATCGTATTTCAAGTAAAAGCTTGGTCACTGATTTGTTCAAAGTACTTTTATAATGTATAATAAAATGATGGCCAGTTATTTTAGTAACTGGACATGTTTGAGATTATTTATTTGCGAGAGCAGTTTATTTATAGTCTATTTTCAGAAAACGGCACTTACTTATACTTCAATACAAAGTAACAAGCTTCTTGAGCCCACACGATCATCACAGGCTCCATAGCTAACTCGTTTTACACCCTGTATAACAATCTACCTAAGAGCGGTGTATTTTGGTGTGTTTCAAATTAAGCATACCTATTCTAAGCTTAGGAGTTCAATAATTAAATACAAATTTGGACAATGTTTTTTAAAATATCGCTATTAATATAATTATTGCATTAGTAATTAACGGGTATTTTTCTCGTATTACCTTTTAATTTGTTCCCGACGTTATATAATAATAATAATGTTTTTATTTCCCCAAAATTACAATCTATTTACAGTTTTAACAGTGGGTTCCGCACTAGGTCGAGCCTGTATCGCGGAAACCCTAACCATGTTTATCAAAAACAAGACGTTACACAGTGAGAAAATTAATGCGAGGCAGATGCACATAAGAAGCATCCATATAAAATAAAAACATGAACAATGAAGAGATAACAATAATAATAACATTTTAGACAAGTTTGAGTGAAGCTAGAGGTTAGGTAGGTACTAAGTGTAGGTACTAAGTTATGTTGCGATAACTGTGGTCGCGAGCTGACTGGAAGCCAGGAGAGCTGGGAGGTTAACAAATCAACGATAGCGGAGTACCTCGTGGATTCGGGACCTAATCACTGCATTGAACTTTACGGTCCAAAGGTCCTTTCCAATGATCGTAATGATCCACAAGAGAATTGAGAATTAAGAACTACGCAAATTTCAATTGAGAAGACGGAGTCTAAATCGATCTTGTCAACATTTCAGAATTTTAAGACCAATAGAGGGTAGTATCAAATAACTGCTCTTACTAGTCGGCGGCAACGCCGTAAGCATCCAGTAATCCCCAACCACGGTTATTGCAACATAGCAGAAATGACGGGAATAAATTAAAAGATCATACGCGATAAATAAGCTTTAACTACTAAAACGATATAACAACAAACAATACATGTTATTTTAAAGCTATAAGGAATAAAGTACTATGGCAAACCTCTGAAACAGGCACACTCTATGCAATTCCATACCCTCCAGCTAGATGACTGCTCTCCACCGATCCGGCGACGGGAAGCGACTGGCAACTAAAATAATAACAGAAAAGAAAAAAAAAGAATTGAAAAGAGAAAATAAAAATTTGGTTAAGCGGCACACAACCCGAAACCGAAACGTTGGATTGCCCTCGAGATGGTGCGGGATGGATTTGGGGCCACTAAATCAGTGAATAGAATCGGTACAGGTTGCAATGAAGGTAGGTATTCATACTTTGACTTACAGGATGATAGGACTCTTCAGAGTCCGTTTTGGTGGATACCACCAAATTATTCTGCTCCAAGCAGTAGTGTGCATGATATTATTAATATTATTACTGTTTTGGCTCAAAGGGCGCTGGAGAAAGTGAAGTTACTAGGCGAATAGACAAAATAACTTAGCCATACGGTCAGCGACTCGTGTTTATTACCTCTGTTATTGCAAGCGCTCATAGGCTACGGAAGCTATCTTGTTTGTATATGCTGTTATCCGGCTCAGTTGGAACAAAAAAACTTGAGACAGCAGAGCCGCACTGTAACTTCACAAAGTGTATTGTGTGTGTATAAGTGTGACAAAACTAAATAATTGGTAGCTAGCTACTTAGTGCAGTTTAATTGAACCCAGTAAAATTTCACTGACTAAACAGTTTCGCGTGACGTCGTGATATTTTAAAGAAAAACGGTCCTAAAGTAGAACTGCATTATGAGACAATTGGCGCCAAACAACATTTATGTATTATTGTCGTGAATGTGCCAAATATTAAAAACTTCAAATCTATTTTTTAGAAACATTTCACTGAAGCATAATTCCGTGTGATCAAACAATGAACTGAATGATCTGGCGCTTCGGAGGCCGCTGCCGCGTTAATGCTCGCTCTGCTCGCTCACCTTGCGTGTTGCTTTCTTTATTCCTTAGGTTAGACAATCTGACCACAAAGAAAATAATTACTGCTGGACGAACCCGTTAGACTGAAAAATTGAGAAAAAACAAATCGCTTTGTTTGTCAGTAGGGTATAATTCGCACATTTCCTGGCCCGTATCTAACAAACGCTATGACTGAAGCAATCCTTTTTTTGCGCCCTCTCTTTTACCGGGAAATGACTTTCTGACTCTTAATCTCTTGCTATCTCATTAAAAATTCATAACTTGAAACTGAGAGAAATAAAAAATTGTTAAAAGCATCCGAATGATTCATCTAGTCCACCTGATGGTCTGTTTTTTTATCTATATATTTTGTACTAGCTATTTCCTGCGGTGTTACTCGGTATGAAGTACCCTGTGCGGTGAAACTATGTGTAGGCTTATTTACGGTGAGTTTCATTTAAATCTGTCAAGCCGTTTGAGCGTGATGTAGTAACAATAGCTCTTATTTCTCACATTAGAAAATGTGGCATTACTTATAATAATTCTGTTTTCTTTACTTATAGACATTAGAATGACAAGGACAGAACAAATTTCAGAAAAAGCACTAAACGAAAATTTTAAGGTTTATACTACTCGAGCTAATTATGTGATTAGGAGGGTAGGTAACAAAATCTAAGAATTACAGAGGAGTAAAAGTATGACATGACATGACACCTGTCATTACATAAGTTTTTTACACTTACCTTCCGCTGTACTCCATAACGATCAGCTCAGGATCATCAAAAATGTCTCAGCAACCGCATCTGACTTTAAAATCAGGTTGGTATTTTTCGCTGAACTAAATAAGGAGGATGAGGATTTCTACGTGGAACTGATCCCAGATGAGTGCTGCTTGGAGACTGATGATGCAGACGACTGCGATAGTCTTCATATAATTAGGGGTTAGTCTCCCTGCTGAGGAACAAAAGAGCTAGTAATAGAGAATTCCTTCTCTGTTGTTAGCTTGAAACAAACCCGGCTTGGTGCTAGCCGTCATGCACCTTAAACCGAACCGACACCGCATGTACTGACTCGTCTTACATGCGGGTCCTGTCGGCAAGGTCGAGAGGTTAGTATAGGTATCTGGGCAGGCCTGCGTAATCAAACATAATTCCAGGCAGAGTAGGTACGTCAGTGGAGAGGAAACTTGATCCACCTCAGCTTGCTGGAGTGGATTCATGAACGAATGTTTTCAATTATAAATAACTGCTTTGTAACTTGACTGACGCCACCTAAATCATCTTCAATGATGAAAAGTAATCAGAGCATACAAATCGGATAGATTAAGCATAAATCAAGCATGCCCAATCTTGATTAATAAACTATTTGCAATCTACATATATGTATATATAAAAAAAAACAATTGCTGTGCGTTGGTCTCGCAAAAAGTGTAAAATGTGTTAAGTGGAAAATAAGTGAACAATATTTAAAAAAAACAGAAAAATATTTTTTTGTATTTGTTACCTTATGTACTGGGGTAGTACGAAATTTACCGGGTCATTTAGTAATTTTATAAAATTCATAATTAATACATAAGTACGTAATAAAATTGGCTACAAACATAACTGAATGAATTCTATTGACATTTGACACGTATCGTTATGAGGAGCCCAGACCCTAATGAGATGTCATACGGGATTGAATGACACCCTACTTGCGGTCGTGTCAGTGTTGCTCGCTTTATGGAAGGTTGTTTAGATACTCTTTCCTGTTTCACTTCGTAATAATTATAATTAAAGCGAATCCCTCAGCAAATGACTTTGGCGTGATTTGATTTGACTAATGAGCACGCACAGTGGAAGAGTTGGCTGTTAGATGGTACCAACCCATTTTCCAGAGATGACAGATGTTACACATCATTATGCGACAACCAAATGTAATTTTCTGATTGTACCTTCTTGAATAAATGTACGAGCCAAGTACCTACTTAACAGGCAACAATTCAATCGATTTAATTTCAGAAATAAACTGGATAATTGAATTACTTCGAATAGAAAGCTTTCCCAACGTTTCAACATCGTGTTAAATTGTTGACATGTTTAAATGTAGCTACTCCATAAAGATTTTCAAAACAATATTGAATTATAAAACCTTAACGAGAGTTCGCGAATGTGTTAATTGGAGCACCGCGATTAATGAAGGTGTTGGCGTGATGATGTGTGAAGTGCCGTTTGAATTTCGAACGCGCGTTCCAATTTAGAATTCATTCAATTTTCATTGAGTTTCTTTGCGGCCAGCGACATAAAATAAAAATGTAAAATACCTTGTTATCGAGAATGGTGTATAAAAATAAGGAGGCGAAAGTCGAGCCTGAGAGTGTTACCGAACCGTTACCTACCTACTTTTTCACCATAATGGTTATTTTACTTGAAAGTTCTAATCATGTGCCAAGTGCACGAAATAAGCCTCTGAGACACACTTTAATCTTTTCACCACTTAAGCTAGAAATAATTAGTGACACGAAGTATTTTATCATCGATCTAATTCAGGACCACTACACCGTTACAAACTATCAAAGTTTCGAGAATTGCTCTACGCAAAAATAAGTTGGATTTAAGGATGATTCACTTTGGTAAACAATTATTATATAATTCATGAACATCATCTGTCCATTTCCGGAATCTGCTAACCTGGAACCTGGTTGGCATCATGTATTAAAGTACTACTTATGATTATTATTTTGTATCTATGTTTATCGTTTTTGTATATCTTTTTGTACTCCGCTTTTTGTTGTTTTTTTTTGTTTTGTTCATCCTGTCCACCCAACGGTTGCCGAAAAGAGATCGCTTTTAGCGATTAGGCCACCCATTTTACAATTATATTTCTATTATAGCTTCTGTGTTCTCTTTGTGTACAATAAAGTGTTAATCTATCTATCTATCTATCTATTATCTTTCATTACAGAGCAAACGTTAATTTTTTTTCTTAAAAATGGCAGTGGTCGCAATTCACATTCAGTCTAATTATGTCGTTGTTCCAATAATCCGAACACCAAAATATCACTACTTATACATAAATAATATATTATAAAGCCTCACGTCATAATTTAATTCCAAATTCAAACCGATAGATGATATAAAAGATGCATGCAGTGACCTGCTGTTTCAATTTTCTAACACGTTTTGAATTAGGAACACAATCTCAATCTCTTAATCGAACGAATGTCTGCCACGCCCGCGACCTATTGCTGAGGTCAATATTTAAATTAAATTGCTGATTAAAAAATATTACTTCTTTTAAGAGTGTGGCTGAATGGTTTTAAAAAACTTTGCAATTCGTATTTAGAGATCAAAGTTACTAATATTTTAGTCTGTACGTAGTTAATTATAAGTATATAGAGATACATGAACCATGATTCAAATTCAAATCAGTTTTATTTAATACCAGCTGTCCCGTTTGCGACTTCGTCCGTACGTTTTAAAAATAAAATATTACATTGAAGCATTATTAGAATAACTCACCAACTTAAATTTATACTTCTGCTTTTTTTATTTTACACATTTTCGGATGCTTATTAGTTTTATTCCGGGCGGGAAAAAATCCAACAAATCTAGAATCATTAAAATCGGTTTTATCAAGAATTACTCTGAAGATTTGTTTATTGAACATAACTTGTATATAATAGCTAGCTTCCGCCCGTAGCTTCGTTGTACCTACATAAAATGCCTGTAAGCTATTTCAGGTCACAGACTATATATATACCACGTTTCATACAAATCCGTTCAGCCGTTACGGCGTGATTAAGCCACATATAAACATAAAAATCGTTTCATCCACCCAAACTAGATGGCGCCACAGGAAAAAATAGAACGCGCTATCGAGACGTTTTGGAATTTCTTTATATATGATGCGATTCTCGGTACGATTTGCTAGGCATATATTTTTTTGACAGTATTTAATTCAGAAATGTTGGAAAATTTATGCCAAGCCTAGTTGTAATTTGAGTATGAGTTTTTGTTCTGATGCATGCTCATAAATGCTTGATGATATTTAACTCGAATGTTCATTTTATTATTAGATATAATAGGAATATTAAATGAACTTTATTGAGAACATAACATTTTAGATAACATACAAAATTGTGCTACGACTACAGTATAATATGTCTTGCAAATGGCGGTCTTATCGTTTATGGCGATATCTTCCAGACAACCTTAATAATAATATAATGTAATAGTAATAATAATGCCGGACATTTTCTCACATCTTTCGGCCCTAAAGTAAGCAGAGCTGGATATTATGGACACTTACCACATGACTGATAATATTACTTATATATTTTTTAAGAAATATAAAATTTGATAAAGAAACCACGATATAATTTTTTTTTCAAGAATCATGCCCCAAAATAAGCAGAACTTGAGTTATTGGCACCACATGACTGAAATACTACTTTTGAACTTATTTTTGTAAAAAATAAAAAAATATATAATTTATATTATAATACACAAAAAAACACCCAGACCCGAGACAAATACTTACAAATGCAAACATTTTTTCCGTGCGTATCGAACCTTCTACATCTCAAGCAAGTTTTCGCCCACTGTGTCACAAATAACATTGGAATAGGTACGAGTTATAAACCAATAGTAACAATTTCAAACACACATAAGACAAGAACAGAGTCACGTGACTCGAGGGGTCGTTACCGCAGACGGGTTCGAAATTCGAACGTCCCGATTTGAAATGCAAGGGTGGTGACCGCGGGAGAATACAATCTTGAGCTGGCAATATATCGAAGGCTGCTTGAATGCACAATGTTTTGTTATAATGAAGTTAATAAATACATCATACTTGTAACTTATAACTGGCTTGCTAATTCTATCCCAGGATAAATATTTGTATGATGAACACGTGTGTTTGTTCTGTATCTGGATGTTGTAAGTATCATATGTATGTATTTATACATACACACTGCAACCGAACCGACACAGCATGTACTGATTCGTCTTTCCTGCGGGACTTGGCAAGGCCGAGAGGTTAGTGTGGGTACCTGGGAAGGCCTGCGCTATTGAACAGAATCCCAGGCAGAGTGACGTCAGTGGAGAGGAAAGTTCACACACCTCAGCTTGCTTGCTTCATGTATCATGAATGAAAGTTTTCAATTACAAATAACTGATCTGTTACTTGACTAACGCCACCTAAATCATCTTCAGCAGATGAACTAAGGCCAATGATGAAGTATGTGTTTCAAAATAAGTATTCTATCAGTCATAGACTCGTATCTGGTCACCATTAACGAACCTTGAGATGAAAATAAGCTACTTGAAGTACTAATCCTGCGCAGTCGAAGTCGCGGGCACCAGCTTGTTAATAATATATCAAAATTTCAAAAGAAGATATTTGTCAACTATATAAATAATACCGGGTATTTCACACAGCATAATTTGGCCCAAGTAAGCAGAGCTTGTGTTATGGGTACCACATGACTGATACACTACTTATATACATTTTTGTAAATTCATACATATCATACATTGAAACACCCAGACCCGAGAAAAATACTTACAGATCATACAAACATTTGTCCCGCTTTGGAAATCGAACCCGCAATCTTCTGCGTCTCCGCCGGGTCTTAGTCCACTTAGTCAATTTTCAATCAATATATAAGCTTTCTGTTGAATGTTTCTGTTGAAGGGGCAATTTGTGGTAAATTTTGATATTTTAAATAAGTACTTCATTCTATTGCATAGTAACCCCTTCGTATAAGATCTCTTACACAAAAACACGTTACGACGACGTAACGTGCCACGTCACGGTGCCATGGAAATCAATGTCAAGCAACGTTACGACAACGAAATGTGCCACGTTGTACGGCACGTCATCGTGACGTAGAATCTCACGGTGCACTTCCAGATTCAGTTTTTTCTTTGTACCTGTTTCTTCTTTATTCGTCTTCTTAATAATGGGGGTTAGTCTCCCGGTTGACTAATAGAAGAGCTAGAGAATAGAGAAGAAAAACTAGAATCAAGCCCGGCTCGGTGCCAGCCGTTATGCACCTGCAAACGAACCAACACCGCATGTACTGATTCGTCTTTCCTGCGGGTCCTGTCGGCAAGGTCGAGAGGTTAGTGTGGGTACCTGGGAAGGCCTGTGCTATCAAACAGAATCCCAGGCAAAATCTCCGGTCAGCGGAGAGGAAACTTCACCCACCTCAGCTTGCTGGAGTGGATCCATGAACGAAAGTTTTCAATTACAATTAACTGCTCTGTAACTTTACTGACGCCATCTAAATCATCTTCAACAGATGAACGAAGGCTTGATGATGATGGTGATGAATACATAGAAGGAGAACAAGTCTAGTGTGGTCCATTTTTCGAAATTAACTGTTGCAATTAAAAAAATGCAGCACCGGCGGCTACAACACGTAACGTGATTTTTTAAGTTGCTCGACGTTTAATTTCCACTTTACGGTGCCGTTACGTTCTCGTAACGTGTTTATGTGTTTGAGACTTTAAGGCATAGTTTATGAACAAACCTACTCGTAACGCATATGATTATTAAGTAAATAATAACCTATTATTACACCAGTGCATTTCTGCATGCACATTATCGGTTGAATATTTGATTTGTTAAGTGGGCTTTAGTGCCATGTTCGATGAAAAAAATAATGTCGTTAAAAAGGTAATTAATAGGTTGCGTTTGTAATTAAGTGCTTGTTGTATTGATGGAAACTAAACAATATATACTTTGCTTGTTAACGGATTTCAAAAAAAGAGGAGGTTCTCAATTGTTGTATTTTTTTATATACCGCATAACTCATTTATGAACCGATTTGAAAAAATATTCTCATGTGAAAGGAAATACTTTACGATTGGTCACAAATTTTATCAAAATCAGTTTTTGGTTCACGAATATGAACCAAAAACTGATGACGAATATTCTCACGAGATTCTGACGATTCTGATGAATATTCTACGAATATGAATTTGTATTTTTACATACATTTTTAGTTTTTAAAACGTAATTATTCGCATTCATTTTGTTGATAGGTTACCTTTCAACCTTGTATTTAGATATTCGACCTCTGTGACAGTGGGCCAAGGCCCGGCCGAGAAGTAGAAGGTTGCGGGTTCGATTCCCGCCGTGGGACAAATGTTTGTATGATCTAGTATGCTAGTATTTGTCTTGGGTCTGTGTGTTTCTATGTATAATATGAATGTATATAAAAAAAAAGTTTATGAGTAGTATATCAGTCCTAACGGTACCCATAACACACGCTTTGCTTATTTTGGTGCAAATGATGGTGGGTGAAATATCCGGCATTATTATTATTAAATAAATAAATAAATAATCCATTTCACACAGCATAATCTGGCCCCAAAGTAAGCAGAGCTTGTGTTATGGGTACCACATGACTGATATACTACTTATATACTTTTTTTTGTAAATACATACATATTATACATAGAAACACTCAGACCCGAGAGAAATACTTGCAGATCTTACAAACATTTGTCCCGTGGCGGGAATCGAACCCCCAACCTTCTGCGTCTCAGCCGGACCTTAGCCCACGGTGCTACAGAGTTCGTGCATGCAATATAACCATGTCATTCGTGCGTAGTCGTGCCTTTATTACAAGGATATCGCTAATTGTATGCAATTTTAAGGTAATTCATTAGTCTACACATGGGGTCTTTCAGCATTGCATTATGAAAGGTTCGCGTGCGGAGCGCGGGAACTTCAATGTGTTTTGGTAAGATTAGTGAAGATACGCCATACCTGTCATTTAATAGAATAATAATAATTAAGCTTATTATTGAATGAAAACCAGCGCTATCTTTCATAGTAGTGGCATTTAAGCTGAGACTGGCACCACAAGCGAAAATTGTCTCTCCTCACATGCACAATGTGGCCTACCTACATCATACCTTACATACCTTATCATTTACTTAATTGTTTCTCTCTATATGAAACTTTTTTCGTGTTTTGTGTCAAATAAACCATTATTCTATTCTATTCTATGCTATTTTACAATCGTAACTATTATTATTAGGTACCTAAGAAGAGTCAAAAGCATATTTCAGTTTCTTGATGGCATACGATTGTGAGTTGTACGATCATTCCTACTGGACTAGTAGAACCATTCCGTTGATGCCACAAATGAGACTAAATAAGTCTCATTGGTTTTATTGGCTGCCATTACTAGGTCAGTACAAATGTACATTTTTGTTCACGAAAGGAGTCTTTGAGGCGCACTCTAATCTTTTTACCACATTTGTTCGAAGAAGAAAAAGTAGAAGACTACACATTTTGAGAAACACTAAAGCGAGCGAACAATGGATTAAATTTACCCTCATGAGGATTTAGTTTTAGTAGGTCTAGTTTAATTTAAACAGTGTCTGTGCTTTCGTCGACCACATAATAGGTGACTTAAAACCTATGTTTCTCAAAATAAAGATTAAAATATTTAATGACATTGCATACAACACCACTTAGTCTCAAAATAAGCATAGCTTGTATTATGATGATGACTGATAAAATGTCATACAATCTCTTTCTTCTTCATTGTTAATTTCATGTGTCATAATGATGACAATTTCACCAATGTCAAGTATTTAGATTGTTTATTAGTAAGTCGTCACAATGTTGGTCGGTCGAATGTTGTAGTTCGGTATTTGTTATTTTATAAAAATTGGTGTCTCTTTATAATATAAATAAATAAAATACATTTATTTCGAGCAAAACTCATAAACACAAGAAATATTAAAACTTAAAAACTAGTTGGATTGCTGGACAGGTGTCGCTCACAGCAGTGCCTTGTATAGGGACAGTCGACCCTGGCGGCTATCATTACCAGAACGGTGTTGGCGCTGGCCCGCAACCTGCACACCAGAGACGGGGCTTGTTTGAACATAGTAGTATAAAAACAATCAATCCGCGCCGCCGCAAACATCCCCGATGCGCTGCAGTAGCGGGGCAGCCCCAACATCGCCCTGAGTGCATTGTTGTACTGGACACGAATGGCGCTGTACGTCGCGAGCGTGTGCTTCGCCCACAGGCTGCACGTATATATTGTATAGTATTTTATAAAATAATTATACGGATTATTTATGCTCGAATCACAAAGAAACGAAAACAATATATTACAATTATTTACACCCAAGTCCATAACTCAAGCTTCATTTAACTTGACTGGCCTGTTAGCTCAGTTGGTAGTAGCCTTGCCTTCTGCGCTGTAGGATGTGGGTTCGAATTCCTCACAGGATAAACATTTGTGTGAAAAACATATGTGTTTGTTCTGTGTATGGGTGTTATAACGTATCAGAAGAGTGTATTTAAAGGTATATAAATATTCTATCAGTCATCTAGTCACCATAATACAAGCTATGCTTAGTTTGGGATAAGATGGTGTTATGTGCATTGTCCACCAATATTTATTATTATTTATTTGAATAAAATGTTAGCTATAGCTAAAATATTGCAATATTAGCTTCGCGAAACGGCCAAAAAAAATCCCCTGTCATTCAATCTCCAATAAGAGATTAATCTGATTAAGTGAGATTATTCTGAACGCGTAAACCCGACTAAATATATTATTACTTATTGGCCTAATATAAGCTGTCAAAGTACTTATATACTTTATACACTGAATTCTGACCAATATATACCTTATTGTCTTATCCATACTATATATTTACCGTATGACGGATGGGCTAGCCGTAACCATTCGTTTCAGTTTCATTAAACGACACTGTAATCTATTAACGCTTTTATTCAGTGCCCATACAGTCGTCATACATCATGACGATTAATTATGTTAAGTCAACATAGTTTTCAATCCTGATCCCTTAAACAGATTGTTATATAATAATATAATACCTAGTACTGACGGGCTGACAATCATGGCAGCAATGACAAAGGTATTTTTTTCTAATTTTTCTATAAAGGCATCTCATTAAAGAAAAAAAATACTCTATAGTTGCATCAGTCTTGGTGACAATTTTGCCAAAAAAATTTGCAATATTGCAAGTGTGATTGTTTTTTATAATACTGTCTCTAAAACCAGAGTCTATGGCCATTGACCGACCTCCTCTTTAAAAAAAAAAGAGGAGGATCTCAATTCGCTTGTGTTTTTATTTTTTAAGTAAAAACTTCTTTAGCATCGTTGTGATTTGAAAGTCGATGAAACGAAAAAGCGATAGTAAAAAGAGACAGACATATAAATTCATAAGATTTAACGTGGGGGAAAATGAGATAGGAAGCATTACACGTGTTAATTATTAAGTGTTTGTGCGCGCATGCGTCTACCACGTGTGAATATTTTTTTTATGTTTGTTACTGTATAACTCCGTCATTTATGAAACGATTTGAAAAAATATGTGAATCGGTTCACATCGGTATACTTTCCGATTGGTCTCGTAGAAATTTCATCAAAATCGGTTTAGTAGTTTGGTTTTGAAATAGCTGGAAAAAATGTCATCCAAGTAAACGAAATTTCAAATTTTTATTCAAAGTCAAAGTCAAAAGATACTTTCTTCAATACAATCACAAGGATCACTTTGAAACGTCTTACATACTAGGTGAATTTAGGTGCCAATTCATCCTAACCCAAGCCTTAAAAGAATTGGCAAGAAACTCTTCTTGGTCCTAGCGCTTTTTTATATGATCCGTCTTATAACTACTTTTACTACGAAAAACTAATACAAGAGAGTTTATACATTTCAAGTGTGTCGGTTAACTGTCTGACGGCAGAGTGACATGAGGCCATGCATTCTTATTAATAATATAGTCATCTATATTATAAGAAGCTTTCTTCAAAAGACTACCTTTAATGTATGCTTTAAATTTCTTAATACGTAGTTTAGTAGCATTTTCAGGAAGCTTATTATAGAAGCGCATCGTGTTCCCCATAAATGACTCATTAACTATTTCTAGTCGAAACCTAGGGATGTATAATTTATGTTTATTCCTAGTGTTGATTTTATGAAGGTCACTATTTTGCTGAATCCCATCTCTATTTTTATGTGTGTATAACAAATTTTCATATATATATTGTGAAGCTATTGTGAGAATATTAATTTCTTTGAACATTTCTCTCAAAGATTCTCGTGGTTTCATTTCATAAATGGCACGTATTGCCCTTTTTTGAATTACAAATGTGTTACCAATATCAGCTGCTTTCCCCCAGAGAATGATGCCGTATGACATAGCACTATGGAAGTAACTGAAATAAACTAGTCTAGCTGTAGCTTCATCAGTAAGCCACCGTATCGCACGAACTGCATATGCAGCGGATCTAAGCCTACCAGCAAGTGTTTCAATTTGTGGTCCCCACTGTAGTTTTGCATCAATATTAAGACTTAGGAAGATCGTGGAATCTACAAGATTCATTGCCTCTCCATTCATTTTAATGTTGGTTCAATATTATGAAATGAAGTTGGTTTTCTTCAGTCTACCACTAGTGGCGATAATTAACTCATTGCTGGTTAAAGATGTATTTAATATAAATATTATTAATATATATTAGTATGTTATAATATATTATATTATATTTTTGTATTAGTACGTATGTATCATTTTATTATCCTGTAAATTTGTATGTACACATTATTTTCATTATAAATCACTTATTGTCATAACCCTTTTTTCAGCTATCCCAAAGTTGTCTGGCAGAGATCGATACATAGCGATAAGACCACACACTGTAATTATTTTTCTACAAGTCCAATGTATGGTGTGAAATAAAGTATTTTCTATCCTCTATCTATTTAGAAATTGATTTATTGAGGCGGTACGAAGTTTGCCGGGTCAGCTAGTGTAAATATAAATATGTAAATATATCTAAATTTAATCTATTGACGACCTCTGTGGCGCAGTGTACAATGCTCGGCTGAGACGCAGAGAGTTGCGGGCTCAACTCCCGTCGCGGGACAAATGTTTGATCTACAAGTATTTGCCTCGACTCTGGGTGTTTCTATGTATATAAAGTATTTATTTACAAAATAAGTATGAAAGTAGTATATCACCCATAACACAAGCTCTGCTTACTTTGGAGCCAGATGTGCAAAATTCCGGCATTATTAATGTATTAATGTTAGAATGAGAAGATATATATAAGAATGCATAGCCTCATGTTGCTCTGACAGTTAAACAACACATTTGAAACGTATGAACTCTCTTTTATTCATTTTTCGTAGTTAAGGTAGTTATAATTATAAGATGGATCATGCAAAAAAGCGCTAAGACCAGGACGAGTTTCTTGCCAGTTCTTCTCGAGCTTGGGTTAGTAGGAATTGGCATCTAAATTCACCTAGTAAGTACCTATGTAAGACGTTTTAAAGTGATCCTTGTGATTGCATTGAATAAAATGTCTTTTGACTTATACGTTGGCTTTTGAGGCCAAAATTAAATACAATGCTGATTACAGAGCTGATTAATAGCTGAGCGCTGATTACGCTGAATACACCATAAGACAGATGGAAGTTATATCTGATGCAGTCAATATTTCCAAACGCATTAAAAAAAAAAACCCACAGACACGCATTACGTAAGAAATGAAAATAAAAGACACTCGCCGCGGCAGGAACCGGAAATGGTGCCTTCGGTTTGAGGCATCAATATTTGCCTTCGATAATGTAGGGCGAGGTTTTACATCAACGTCAATCGATGGGGTGTGTTAGTAACCTACTCAGTACTCAAACTCACCCCACTTGCGTCGTGAATTAACTTGAGTTACGTAAGGTTATTTTGGTAACCATTCATTTTAAGTCCAGAGTTAGTAGGTATCCGTAATGGGCTCTACTAAACGACTCAAACATTTTGATAAAAAAAAAATATAAAACTTTTTTATTATACGTATTTATTAATAGATAATGCCGGACATTTCACACAGCCTCATTTGGCCCTAAAGTAAGCAGAGCTTATGTTATGGGTACCAACATGACTGATAAACTACTTATATATTTTTTTGAAGTGAAAACTTCTTTAGCATCGTTGTGATTTGAAAGTCGATGAAACGAACAAGCGACAGTAAAAAGAGATAGACACATAAATTCATAAGATTTAACGTGGGAGACAATGAGATAGGAAGCATTATGCATGTTTATTATTACCGTGTTTGTGCGCGCATGCGTAGTACAAAGCTTGAGAAAAGGCATCACAACAACTGTGTTTTGTATACGTGTACGTATTATACGTTTGTTTTTTGAAGGTTTCACATCTACCACGTGTGAATTGCACACGTGTTTTCGTGTTTTATTAATACATACTTATAAAATCAACCAGACCCGAGTCAAATATTTGCATGACATACAAACATTTAAAACAGGCCTATTAATTAAATTAAATTAAACATTTTTAATTTAATTTAATTTAATTAATTTATAGGCCTCCTTTTTATTAAGCCACTCTTTCCGGTCCCTAGAAAGTTTCATCCAGTGGTTATAAAGCTTAACTACGAAACATAAAAACAAGGTAACAGTAGGTATATATTGCAAATCTGTCACTTAATTATCTGAGAGTAGAGCAACCATGGCCATGCTAAGAATGCATAGCTTCATGTTGCACTATATATATATTTATACGCTTTATTCGCAAAACTACCCATTTGCATTTTGAGATACAGGGTAGGTATATATTTTATGTTGCAAGTTATAAGAACTGTTATTGTTTAATAATAATTCCGAAAACTCAGGGTAAAGTTTAAATTGTTCACACATACTTAGCCACAGGGGAGTGATAACATTAAATATTATGAAGTTGTTATGAAGGGTTGTTCCAGGCTTTTACCTATTGATCTCAATTTGAAGAAATGTCATATCTGACTGGCCTGTCAGCGCAGTTGGTAGTAACTCTGCCTTCTGCGTTGTAGGTTAAGGGTTCGATTCCCTCCCAGAATAAACATTTGTGTGAAGAACATAGGTGTTTGTTCTGTGTCTGGTTGTTATAAAGTATCATAGATGTATTTATAGATATGTAAGTATTATATCAGTCATCTAGTCACCATAATACAAGCTATGCTTAGTTTAGGACTAGATGGTGTTGTGTGCATTGTCCAGCAATATTTATTATTATTTATTTATTATAATTATTTTTCTTCATGTCACTAGATATTTAGAACCAATGTGGGGAAGGGATTAACCGGCGCAGAGGCTCCTTTTGTAAACCTGGATCACGGAAACAAGCTTTTTTTTAGGTGCTACGACATGCCAGTTTTCTCACGATGTCTTTCATCACCATTTGAGAGTGCTGAGATCAGTAAATTCCATTGGTGTACTACTGAATTCGGACCTACGACCTCAGGATCGGAAGGCCTACCACTACACACTTATCTATTTATCACCATCGGTATTTATTATTATTCAATCATCTGTTATTGTTTTCAAATACTCAAAAAATTTAATAATCCATTAAATAATGCGTTATATGTTTTTCAGTTCTTGTTAAATACCAACATTTAATATAAGGTAGGTTGACAAACATTAAAGCTATTATTTTTTGCTATATATAATCCAAAGATATTATAAAATACCTATTCAACGATATGCAACATGAAGAGGTAGAAAAATAAAAAAATAATTCAAACCCACTTTACGTGTAGTGTAGGCCTTCAAAGATTTGAAGGGGCCACTTATTATCTATTATATTAATACATGAAGCGAAAACTTTATACCCCTTTTTACGAAAATTGCGCGGACGGAAGAGTATGAAATTTCGCAACTTATAGTTTATTTAAGAAGGAGTGCAGAATGCTAAAGTTTTTTTTTTATTATGCATAAAAAATACATTAAATTAAATTTCTGTCGAAAATGTATGGTCGAATTTCGACCAATGGGCGACCACTAGTATGTATTAACGTGCAAACTTTCATAACAATAAGACAACAGTCTGCGAGCAAGAACTTTGATTAGGTGCGGACAGACAGACAGACAGACAGGCTAGGCGTCCAATCAGCCCGCGACAACAGTTATTGCAACATAATAAATCAACGAAATTAAACGCTTCCTCTGTGACAAATTATTTTTATAGTAGAGGTACTTCATAAATAAGAGGAGGTTCACATTTTAGTTGTATTACTAGCTGGTGCCTGTGACTTCGTCTGCACAAGGTTAATAATTCGTGTAATTCTAACGGGTTTTGCAGAGCACGCCAGAATAGCTCGCAGATTTTTTCCTACTTACTTGACACTTATCGTTATATTTTGGTCAATTCACACAATATCTTTTTAAGTTAGAGCCTATGTGTTATTCTGATGTATAAGCTATATTATTGTAAAGTTTCATTAAAATCCATTTTGTACTTTTTGCGTGAAAGAGTAACAAACATACATACAAACTTTCGCGTTTATAATATTAAGTATGGATTATGAACTAAAATTTCATTCAATAAAGTCGTATTTCTTTTTAGTTTTTAAAACGTTATTATGTATTGATGACTATTTGAGTATAGCAAATTAATAAACATATCTAAATACACATCTAAGCCAATAATTATTTAAGAATCTATTTTTACGTAATTTCTCTCATAATCTTCTTTTCGTAGATATTGGAACGAACCAAACATAAAAAACTATAGGTAATCCTAAAAAGCTATGAAATATCAACAATGTTACTCTCTACAATACATAAAGCTTTATCCAGCCAGTATTTTATGCAAAAAACCTAAGCAGTTAACTTTAAAACGTATACTCCATTCAACATGCGATTGAAAGGAATGTCTCAAGATATAGAAATTATACTTAAACATGAAATGTGTGGCGGGAAAAACTCAGGGCTGTTAGAAAGAGAATTATTAAATTAAACATGACTTCTGGATAATTCCAGAAGAAATTTTTGAAATCTACTATATATCCTCTGTGGCGCAGTGGGCTTAGGTCCGGCTGCGCAAGGGTCCGCAAAGGTTGCGCGATTCCAGCCGCGGGACAAATGTTTGTATGATCTGCAAGTATTTGTCTCGGGTCTGGGTGTTTCTATGTATGTATTTACAAAAAAAAAGTATAAGTAGTATATCAGTCATGTGGTACTTATGGTACCTGTATAACACAAGCTCTGCTTACTTTGGGGCCAGATGATACTGTGTGAAATGTCCGCTAATACTAATATTATTATTATTGGTCAAATACAATACACCACGAAAGGATTGGAATTAAATTTGTTATGCAGCTTCCTCTAGGGCCGTAGGTGCTCGCTAAGAAAGGTTTTCAAAATAGTCACTCAGGATCATGGTCAAACCGCGAAAACCGCGACTATGCTTTGTAATAATTTATATGGCTAAACAACGTTGGCCGGGACAGCTAGTAAATAAAAAAAATCCTAACAAAATAAAATGATTTCACTTTCGAATCTTTCGTGAGTTGTACTATACATTTTGATAAGCACGCGTTTTACTCAACGACAACTCACGGACCGCGGATCAAACTCACCCTGATGAAGATTCTCTAAATGAATTGAAATAGTGTCGGTACCTCCATCGACAAAATAATACGGGAGTAAATCCCGTGCTTATCAAAATTAAATTAAATGGATTTTAGTAACAGCCCTTTTGTAGTGATCTGGATCAGTTGAGCTATTTATTGAATAGTTTTGAATAGTCCGTAAATAACTTAACTGTTTCACATATAGTTTTCTGTAATAAAACAAATGTAATAATAAATATTGTTGGACAATTATTATTTACACAGAACCAACTAGACCCAAATTACTTATTATTCATAATACACACATAACATATATGATGTTTCACAGAAATGATTGTCCTAGGCGAATCGAACCCATAACATGTAATACAGAGGGAAAATACCACCATCGAAACTGTGAAACCAGTCAAAATTAAACGCCTCATTTACGCACCCGAATAACGAAGTTAAATTCGTAAAGTTTTTAATAAGAACTAAAATAGGTTGTTCAAAAAACAAAGCAACCTTTTTCGGAAAAATCCAAGTAAAAGTACAGTACCTGGCAACCCTATTAGAAGAGATGTAAGAAGTGTATGCTTAGCACGAGTTTGTGTAATGATGGATCTAGCAAATCTATTGTGGACATGATAATTTACTATCATAGGAATATTATATATATCTTCGTCTTATATACCCATAAAACAATATATGTCAAGGCTTATATAAATATTTTAAACATTATTCCTTCTGAATACAACCATTGTGGTGAATGGGTTGAAAGTTCGCTCCAGAGGCTCCTTATGTACATGAAAAATTACACGGTTAGTAAGAAGGTAAAGCATTTTATAACTGACTAGCTTCTGCCCTCGTTTCTGCACGCGTGGTACCAACATAAAAACTAGCCTGTACGCTATTCCAGCTCACATACTAGTTTCACACATAGTTTAATTTAAATCCGTTCAGCCGTTACGGTGTTTTTACCCACAGATATTTGAGCATACATTTTTCTCAAAATTCATTTTCTTATATTCATTGTTAATGGATTATTTTGATATTGTCAGAAACTGGTGTTTAGAATAGCAGCGTGGGACAAAAACAATTCTGTAAGTGCACCCATACGGCATTGTGACACACGTCAGATGGGGTCACGGAATCACGGAGTTCAGTGGGCTACTGTGAAACGACTCCTACGACTCTTAAAAATAACAAAACTTTAACAAGCACTTTTTGTGAAACGCTCTTTTATATGTATCTAGCTGTCACGTTCGCGACTTCGTCTGCGCATATTAAACAAATATAAATATCTAATTGTAAATCTAAACCATTCTCGAACAAACTTGACACACAACAAAATTCATCAAAGTCGGTCCAGTCGTTTAGGAGGAGTTTATTTACAAACACATGCACAGAAGATTTATATATATTTGTATTAAGTGTGTAGTTTCAATAAACCTATGAACTTAGGTATTTTTTCTGTGTCTGGGTGCAAAAGTATCAAGTAAATATTTACAAATACATAGTATTCTATCAGTCATCTGGTCACCATAATACAAGCTATGCTTAGTTTGTATCTAGATGGTGTTGTATGCAGTTGTCAACAAATATTAATTATTTATTTATTTGCATTTGGTATGTTATGTCATTGTCATTAATGTCAAAATAGTGATAGTCTTAGCAAACAACCTTTTTAATATAATACTTTATACTATTACTGACAAAAAAACTCTGGTCTAAGCAATCATTATGGTGCAGAAAGCGTTCGATAGATATATAATCAGATTTAGAAATCGGAGACAGAAAATTATATGTTTAATGTGCCAAACAAAAATAAGACGTAACCTATTTTAAAATGATATCCTTAACATTATAAATATGAAAGTTTTTGTAATGTTTGTAACTTAATGTAATTATAACTGAACCGATTTGAATAATACTTGGTATTCATATAGATGTAGATCTGTATGAATATAAAGATTACCTTTTATATACATATGTACCACGGGCAAAACTACGTACAGAAGCTAATTTTGAATATAAATATGTTTATTGTTTTTTAACAATTTTTCAAACTGTGTCCAGTAGCCCCCAACACAGACCACAAAACATCTATTGTGCTTTAGCGGGGGCGTTTTGTGCACATTGTATGCGGAAACAAATTTTTTTAAGAACGCGTTCCTTTTTATATTTTTTTAAAATCTTGCGGGTTTTTCACCACCATTGTTTCAACGCTGTAAGGTTCCGTACACTTGTTGAATTGTTTATTTTCATTGAATGTGGTTTTGAATTAACAATTTAAAAAGTAAAAAACATATCTGCTTTTGTTGGTAAATCATATTTATATTGTTTTAGAAGTTAACGGGTATTTATTGTATTACCTTAGCCTGCGACCACGGTTATTGTAACACAACCGAAACGAAGGGAATCAATTAAATGGTGATAAGTACCCGTAAAATGGTAATTAATACTATCAAAACAGTATGAATTCTGGTCGAAGTTTTTTTTTGACGTGACAACTTCTAATAAATCGATGAACGCCGGCTGCACGCACAAAAAAGGATGACTCATTGTAGTTACGCTCATTGTAACATTACGATCGGAGCAAGAGCGCATAATGTAAAAAGTAGCATCGGTCGGCGAGTGCAGTAATAATATGGTAATATTGGCAATTAAAAAAATGAAGTACTTACATTATACATTTTGAGAATCACAAGATTTTACTCACGTATCAGTGACAAAACTGTACGTGAACAAATAAGCATTGAGCAAATTTAAATATCAAAATGTAAAGAATACATACAACTTAAAATTCAACTCACAAATTCGAAAGTACCTGAGTAATGTTACTTTGAAAATTTGAATGAATTTTTATAGAAGCTGTAAGTACTATAACCTCGGTTTTCGCTTTTTTTTAAGGAATCCTAAAACTACATAAATTCTTCATACTTCGCTAGGTACCTAGTAAAAAGAGTATCGCTTGCAAAAAGTATTTCTTATTGTATTTTATTTCAGTAAACATTTACTGGCAACTTGTTTCGAGTTCATTGTTTTTATAGTAATATTTACAGGAGAATAAAAAAGGGCTAAATTAAATAGACGGGATTGAATCACTCTAAAATCAAAAGTGCCCCTTGAGGAACAAAAAATAGTGTCCTTTGACTGATATTTTTTTTATTTATTAAAACCTTTATAGTAAACTAGGCTCCTTTGAACGAAGCCACACGAAAGAGTTCCTATCTTTTAAAGCTGACTGGAATGTTTGAAATAGGAACAGGACTGCTTGGGCTTGGATTTGTTGGGCGTGGTAATAGTGTCCATTACACCTTAATTAATATTGACAGCTCAGCACATTATACGACTTACGATGTTTAGTATAAATTACGTTTTAAAAACTAAAAAGAAACCGACTTCATTGAATGAAATTTGAGCCTATAATACATTTTTAGTGGAAGGTAGACGTATTTTGTATATTATAATATGGGTAGGCCAAATAAACGCAACCCTCCAATGAGACAGCGAGGTATGAAAATACATGAAAACATCATCGATGTATACAAGTTTTAGATTTTCGTTTATATTTCAGCTCGACCGATTTTGATAAAATTTATATGAGACCACCTGTGAAGTATACCCTTTCAAACAAAAAAAGAATTTTCCAAATCGGTTCAGCCGTTTTCGAGTAATCGGTGAACATACATAAAAAAAAAAGATCCGACGAATTAAGAACCTCCTCCTTTTTGATAAAGTCGGTTAAAAACTAAAAAGAAAACCGACTTCATTAAATAAAAATATTTTGTGGAAAGTAGATGTGAATTTTGTTTAATAATATGGGTAGGCCAACTAAAACGCACTACTCCAATAAGACAGCGAGGTTTCGGAGTAAACAAAAATATCTTCGATGAATACAATATTTTAAATTTTTGTTGATTTTTAAAAACGACTTGACCGATTTCGATAAAATTTAAATAGGACCACCTGAGATGTATACGCTTTAAAACAAACAGAAAATCCAAATCGGTTTAGGCCAGCCGTCATTGAGTAATCGGTGAACATACATAAAAGATTTACGTTTTAAAAACTAAAAAGAAACCGACTTCATTGAATGTAATTTTCAGCTCGACCGATTTTAATAAAATTTATATGGGACCACCTGTAAGGAAGCAAAGTCAATCAAAATAAATAAATAATGCCGGATATTTCACACAGCATCATCTGGCCCCAAAGTAAGCAGAGCTTGTGTTGTGGGTTCCATATGTCCTATATACTAATTATATACTTAGGTACTTTTTTAGTTTTTTAACCGACTTTATCAAATAGTTTCTCAATTAATCGTTTTTTTTTTCTATGTATGTTCAACGATTACTCGAAAACGGCTAAACCGATTTGGAAAATTCTTTTTTTGTTTGAAAGGGTATACTTCACAGGTGGTCCCATATAAATTTTATCAAAATCGGTCAAGCTGAAAAATCAACGAAAATATAAAAATTGTATACATCGATGATGTTTTCATGTACTTCGATACCTCGTTGTCTCATTGAAGCGGTGTGTTTCAAACAAAAAAAGAATTTTCCAAATCGGTTCAGCCGTTTTTGAGTAATCGGTGAACATACAAAAAAAAGATTCCGATAATCCGAAAGATATCGATGGAAAATATTTCTACAGTTTTCTATAAAACGACCAAACCAATTTAAATTCCTAGTGCAGCACATTAAAAAACCTTGCAAAAGTCGAGCTTTAAAGTAAACATCGTCGTTCACTTCACCGTAAAACAAGAGATTCCATGTCTCAAGAACTGCCCAGACCTCTTGAAACTTATGTTTCAACTGGACATAAAAAGCTGGAAAAAATTGTGAGCAAACTTACAAGACTTTCTAGTTTTCACATTACAATTTAAGAGTAGTCGGACTTTTAGCTTTAGAGATACGATACCTACTGTCACGAAGTATTTATTATACAAAAAAATATGGTTCAATATGTCTAGCCTCTTAGCACAGTAGGTAGTTACACTGCCTTCTGCGCTGTAAGTACAGTAAAGTAAAATTTAATTTTATGAAATACATGTGGTATATGGTGGTTTAGTGTGCACTTGGTCAAGTTACAATGTATGCCATACAATGCCATGTTTGGCGTACAATTTATTTAATTGATACATAAAATTTAAAATGTCAGTTCACAATTCAAAATTAAAATAAAGTCAATAGCAAAACAAAAACAATTTTAAGGTCAGAAAATAATAATAATTATTATAAGTAATATTAACACATTTACAGTATTTTTTATCATTAAGGAAGTCATTTACTGAATAATAACATTTTGTTTCTAAAATGGATTTTAACTCTTTCTGAAACAATGTACGCGGTAGTTCTCTTAATATTTTAGGAATGTTATTGTATATTGTAGAAGCCATAGTAAGTTGAAGGTTTGATTCCTTCCAGGTCACACATTTGTGTGACGAACATAGAGGTTTGCTCTGTGTCTGGGTGTTATAAATTTGTGTGTATTACAAGTTATGCTTCATTTAACAATAATAATAAAAAGAATAATGGCGGACATTTCACTCAATATCACCTGGCTCCAAAGTAAGCAGAGCTTGTGTTATGAAAATAAAATAAAAATTAAATAAAATATTTTTTTTGTATTACTTGCAGATCATACAAACAAATGTCCCGCGGCGGGAATCGAACCCGCAACCTTTTGCATCTCAGCCAGGCCTTGGCCCACTGCGTCACAGAGTTTGAGGCTAGATAGTTTTGTGTGCATTGTGCACTAATATTTATTTTTTATTCGTGTACAAAAATGTACAGAATAATATACAAACAACATAAAAAAAACTTGTAAAACAGTTGAGCTATCTAAAGACTGCTTAAAACAATCTATAGAACAACTGTTATCCCCAGCTTTGGTATATATATCCTCAGATCTGTAATTATTTAAATCTTTGAAGAGTCCGTGCCTCTAAATCCTCTTCGGATTTAGAGGCACCTACCCCAAATCTTGCAGTAGGTAGCATATTGTACGTGAAACCCATCGCAACTATGATGACACCATCAGTGTCTAGATACCATGACTTTTGGTACTAGGGTGTGGCACTTTCCTCAGGATATTTACTTTGATCGTTTGACAAACAACACACTTACATTTTTTTAATAGAAATACCATTGTTGCATAACCAGGTTTGAACCTAAGGATCAGATACTATAGGTGCTGCCACTATACCAGGAAGGCTACTACAGATGATACAATCAATATTTGAAAACAAAATTAAAAAAAAAATTATACTTAATTCAGCATAAGCAGAGTAAATCCTTATGACTAATCAGTCAGTATGACTAGTCAGACAGTACATTATGACTAGTCAAACAGTACCTTATGACTAGTCATACTGTACTTTATGACTAGTCAGACAGTACCTTATGACTATTCAGACTGTACCTTATGACTAGTCAGACAGTACCTTATGACTAGTCAGACAGTACCTTATGACTAGACAGACAGTACCTTATGACTAGTCAGACAGTACCTTATGACTAGTTAGACAGTACCTTATGACTAGTCAGACAGGACCTTATGACTAGTCAGACAGTACCTTATGACTAGTCAGACAGTACCTTATGACTAGACAGTCAGTACCTTATGACTAGTCAGACAGTACCTTATGACTAGTTAGACAGTACCTTATGACTAGTTAGACAGTACTTTATGACTAGTCAGACAGTACCTTATGACTAGTCAGACAGTACCTTATGACTAGTCAGGCTATACTTTATGAGTAGTCAAACAGTACCTTATGACTAGTCAAACAGTACCTTATGACTAGTCATACTGTACTTTATGACTAGTCAAACAGCACCTTATGACTAGTCAAACAGTACCTTATGACTTGTCAGACAGTACCTTATGACTAGTCATACTGTACTTTATGACTAGTCAAACAGTATCTTATGACTAGTCAGACAGTACTTTATGACTAGTCAGACAGTACCTTATGACTATTCAGGCTGTACTTTATGACTTGTCAGACAGTACCTTATGACTAGTCAGACAGTACCTTATGACTAGTCAGACAGTACTTTATGACTAGTCAGACTGTACCTTATGACTAGTCAGACAGTACCTTATGACTAGTCAGACAGTACCTTATGACTAGTCATAAAGTACTTTATGACTAGTCAGACTGTACCTTATGACTAGTCAGACAGTACCTTATGACTAGTCAGACTGTACCTTATGACTAGTCAGACAGTACCTAATGACTAGTCAGACAGTACCTTATGACTAGTCAGACAGTACTTTATGACTAGTCAGACAGTACCTTATGACTAGTCAGACTGTACTTTATGACTAGTCAAACAGTACATTATGACTAGTCAAACAGTACCTTATGACTAGTCATACTGTACTTTATGACTAGTCAGACAGTACCTTATGACTATTCAGACTGTACCTTATGACTAGTCAGACAGTACCTTATGACTAGTCAGACAGTACATTATGACTAGTCAAACAGTACCTTATGACTAGTCAAACAGAACAAAAATTTTTTTTTTAAATAAAATTCATGTAGAATCGCTGGAAGACCTAGGCACAATGCTCTTCTTCTTCTTGGTCGTTACACTCTTGACAGAGTGGTCGTGGTCGTCACTTCAGGGGGCTGTTGTGGCTCGCTTGACAATTCTACGCCACTCATCTCGCATAGCAGCCTTCCTGGTGCATTCGTGCAATGGACCATCCAAAGTGGTCTTAATTTGGTCAGTCCATCTCATGGGCGATCTACCCCGTGCCCTTGTGCCTTCCACTCTACCTTGCACTATAAGACGCTTAATGGAGACCTCTCCGCGTCGTGAAACATGTCCAAAGAAAGTGAGAATACGAGATTGTACAGTAGATTAAAGTCGCTGTTTGATGCCGAGTTCTTGGAGTATGGACTGATTAGTACGAAATTGAGTCCACGAGACCCCAAGCATTCTTCTCCAGCACCACATCCCGAGCGCATCTATCTTCTTTTCTCACTTTCCCGTAGAGTCCATGTTTCTGCAGCATAAAGAAATATGGGAAACACGAGGGATCTCACAAGACGTGTTTTGGTGCCTTTTGTTATGCTACGGTTTCTCCATACCTTCTTCAGCTTATCCATGGTAGACCGGGAGATCGCCATACGACGCTTGATCTCGTCAATACATCCACCATTGTTTGTGATCAAAGCTCCGAGGTAAATGTATGATTGAACCACATGACAGTTCGCGATCTGTGTGACCTCGGGCGAGTTGTTATTGAAACGGTCAACAATCATCATTTTAGTTTTAGTACGGTTTATTTTTAGTCCGAACTCGAGGCTAGTATTTTCCATCTTAGAAAGCAGGTTTTCCATGTTTTGGATACTAGTGGCAAACAATGTGGTGTCATCTGCATAACGTAGATTTGAAACTCTCAAACCTCCAATTGCAACACCATCAGTCCAGTTATCAAGAGCGATTCTCATAATAAGTTCCGTGTAGATGTTGCACAGAAGCGGAGAAACAATGCATCCCTGACGAACTCCTGCAGTGGGTTGAAACGGACCTGATAGCAATTCATCTGCCCGTACGGAGGCTGTTCCGTCCTCGTAAAGACGTCTGAGCAGGTGCACAAGATGTTTTGGTGTACCCATTTCTAAAAGGGTCTTCCAGAGCTTAGGCCATTTGACAGAGTCGAATGCCTTCGAGAAGTCAACAAAGCAAATATATTGTTGGTTTGTTGAACTCACGAGATTTCTCGATTATTTGGCGCACTGTAAGTATTTGCTCACGGGTACCCTTACCCTTTACGAATCCAGACTGCTCGGGGGCTATTTCTCTTGATAAGAATGATTTCAGACGTTCGTTTATTATGTGCAGTAAGATTTTGCTAGCATGTGAAATTAGCGCAATAAGGCGATAGTTACTGCACTTTTTGGTTGAACCTTTTGAGTGAAGTGAAACAAAGACGGTATGAGGCCATGCCTCCGGCCAGGTACCTGTTTGCCATACTTTGTTACACAAAGTGTGAAACATCTGCACACCATACTCTCCCGAGGCCTTTACGGTCTCAATCAGTATAGAATCTCTTCCTGTGGCTTTTCCCTTCTTCAGATGTTTGATTGCGGCCCTAATTTCATCCTTGTGTATGTCTGGCTCCGTCTCGTCATCTCTAGGTTTGGTTGTATCGAAACAGTGCGATTCTGGGTCCAGAAATAGTGACTGGCAATATTCTTTCCATACATCGGAAATTGCTTCTATTTCTGTCACTGTCTCTCCATGAGAATCCTCAATTGCACAAGTTTTGCAGGAGATGGATTTGGTAATTTTGCGAATTTTCTGATGGAGGTCCCTAGATTCATATTTATTTGCGTCAGCTTCTACTTCTTCACAAATACTTCGCATTTGGGCGTTTAAGTCTCGCCTGCAAGTTTTTTGAATCCGAGCAGATTTCTAGTTTATAGTTCTCACATCAGTTCCCAGAGCTTTCAGTCTCCGCCTTTCTTCCACGAGTCCCAAAGTCGCTCATCCAATGTTGTCTTTTGCGTATCTGTGAAGGCTGTTTTGACTCGTTGACCGCGGATCGTATCATGTCCCCCGCTCGTTCCCATAATTGGTTTGATGTTTCCAATTTAAAATTAAAATCTGTCCATTGTCTCCAGTTTTTTTCCAGTGACGACATAAACTTTGAGTTGCCCGTTACTTCTAACCTCATTTTCTTCGGAAGTTTTCTGGCTACTCTCAGTCTAAGCCGCAGTTTGGCGATTAAAAGTTCATGGTCCGACCCACAGTCAGCTCCAGGTAGTGTGTGAGCATTCCTGATAGATGTTTTCCATCGTGACCTGATCATGATGTAGTCTATTTGGTTATAGTATTTTCCATCAGGTGACGTCCAGGTGTAAAGTCATCGAGGGTGATTCTGGAAAAAACTATTAGAAATCACCATGTTGTTATCTGCTGCAAATTGTATTAGGCGTTCACCCCTATCGTTACGGGCTCCAAGTCCAAATTTACCCACACATTCACTAAGCTGATGGGCATCTGATCCGATCTTAGCGTTAAAATCGCCCACAACTATAAGAAGCTCTCTATTAGGGATTTTCGCAATAGTTGTCTCAAGTTCTGTATAAAAACTTTCTATTGTTGTTTCGTCAGAGAGACTTGTCGGGGCATAAACCTGGATGATATTCAGGTTCACGGGTAATGCCATAAGTTTGATACTCATCACCCGATCACTAACTGGTTCGTAGTCCATCACACAGTTATTTATATGTTTCGGAAGGATAAGTGCGACTCCATTACTACTATTGTTTTAATTCCCAGAGAAATAAACGGCGTTTGTCTCGGTAAGATAATGTCCATTGCCTCTCCAGTGAGTTTCACTGAGGCCACAGATGTTAATACTACAGCGAGCCAACTCGTTCTCTACAATCTTAAGTTTGCCAGGTTGAAGCAAGCCTCTTACATTCCAAGTGCCAATCTATTGGGTATGTAACATCTTCATTGATACTCCAGTAGTCCGTTTTCCATGAGATGCCTGGTGCAGCACATCAACATGGCCGGTAGCCAATTTCACACCATCTGCCCCGGACGCAGGTTGGCGCCGGTTGCTAAGCGGATCATCAGGCCACACAGTTTTCCTTGTTTTTCCTTTCATGACGACTTTCTTGGGAGAGTAATGCAGTGGTTTCCCGTTGCCTTTTGCATCAGGAGTTTTAGGCGTTATTTAGACTCCAAGGCCACTGTAGCCTCTTCTAGCCGGTTGTCCGACTAGGGGTGTGGTGTATACCGCCACAATAGGCATAGGCATAATGCTCAGCGACCTCAATATCGTCTCCCAACAGGTGGGTCTTAAAATGAACATAAGCAAGACAAAAATCATGTCAAATGCTCATGTTGCACCCGTACCGGTACATGTTGGGAGCGATATAATAAAAATAATAAATAAATAATCGATATAATAAAAATAATTAATAAATAATCGAAGTTGTAGACCATTATGTCTATTTGGGTCAGACGATTCAACTAGGCAAGTCCAACTTCGACAAAGAGGTCAGTCGACCGACGAATCCAACTCGGACGGGCAGCGCGTGTTGTGCGTGTTTCCAGTGATGACATATGGAACTGAGACTTGGTCGCTGACTATTGCCCTCATACACAAGCTCAGAGTCCCGCAACGTGCAATGGAGAGAGCTATGTTGGGTGTTTCACTACGTGATAAAATCCGCAACGAGGAAATCCGTAAAAGAACCAAAGAGTTAAAGGTCGCAGAACAGATAACCGCTGAGGAGTAAAAGTTCTCAAATGGCGACCAAGGACAGGAAAATGAAGCGTAGGACGATCCCCCACCCGATGAACTGACGACATTGTAAAGATCGCAGGAAGTCGGTGGATGGAGAGGGCTCAAAATCGTTCTTCCTGGAAATCTATTGGGGAGGCCTATGTCCAGCAGTGGACTTAATAAAGGCTGATATGATGATGATGATGATATGATGAACACTTCATCCAGACAACTAGGTAGAAAAGTATGTATTTAAGAATTCAATAACTATGTAGGTAAGATCATAACATTTAATATAATACCAACAAATTTTGTCAAAACTGGTGCCAGTTACAATCAAACTAATGATAGATAGATAGATTAACACTTTATTGTACACAAAAAGAACACAGAAGAAATAATAAAAATAAAATTGTGCAATGGGTGGCCTTATCGCTATGTAGCGATCTCTGCCAGACAACCTTGGATTGGATTGAACAAAATGTAACTAAAAAAAGAGTGATATTAATAGTAAGTGATGAATAATGAAAATAAGCGTACATACAAATTTACAGGATAAGATACATAGATTCAAGAAAAAGATACATATCGTACGTTGATACCAATACAATACATACATTTATATATATTAAATGCAACCTTATAAGATAAACTAAATAAACCAATATATACATAAACATACCTAAATCCAAAATTACATAAAGAATCAAGCAACAGTTAACGACAGGACAAAAAGTGTTTCATGACCATAGCTTTAAAACAATCATGTGTTTTGGCCCGTCTGATAGCCTCAGGCAGTGCGTTCCATAGTTGAACAGCTTGTACTGTGAAGGATTTAGCATAGTATGAAGACGTGTTGACAGGTACTGCGTGTAGAAAAGTTGGTACATACTTAGGTGAAATAGGTAAACAAATTATGACTAAAAACAGAAAGAGCGTGTCATTTATATAGTAATTACTTTCCAGGTAATATGACGAACGTTAAGCTTGAATTCAACAAAGAAGGTCCCAAGTATAAAACAGGGTAAGGAGGGGTAAACATAACCGCGGAAAAACAATAAAACGTCCATGTTTTGTTCTTATTTCGTACCGGCATATCTTAGCCGACTCTCCTGACTTCATTTTACCTGAGACGGGGTTTTTGCATGAGTAGCCACCCGCTTTTACTCTGTAGTGTTGTACCGGTTTTATCGATGTCGTAAAAATATTTATTGACGTTATTATATCAAATAGTATGATATTTAAATATACAATTGTAAGATTCTTATGATAGGTCTTGCTGATGATTCTGTTGTTTTGTAGGGCTGGCTAAAATATCATAAAATAGATGCGATCTTTATTTTGCTAATACTAAAGTTCAATTTAGAGTAACATATTTAAATGATAGTTTAAAAACAAGGGTAAACTGAGTTTTTGTTATATTATTGAAAAAGTAAGATCCTTAGAAAACAGTCGAAACTTCAGAATGAGAGTCAATATAATATTATGTATGACATGAAAATTAATCTAAAATTGTGTGATTTTTTATATAATGTACTGTTTTGGTATTAGCTATGGTCATAAAATGCAAACGTCAGTTTGACAGCTGATTGACGCCTTTTTCCCGAGAAAATATAGTTAAGAATTTTAATATTTCCTTCTTTTATAAAAAAATTAAAAGTTTGTGAAAATGTTTAGGGTTTTGGATGTTTGTTTGATACTCAATAATGGCTGAACCGATTTGGATAACAATAAAGGCTACATGTTACACATTATACGGTAAAAATCGAACACAATTGTTTCTGATTGTATTATATTAAATTTTGAATAAATATTATGTCTATTACTACTAGATGGCGCCACTAGAAAAAATATTATTAGAACGTGGTATCGATATTATTTTGGAAAATTTGCTTCAAATTTGGGATTCTATCAATTTAACTATTTTTGATTGTGTCGTCTTTAATTTTGAAAAAGTGGCGCTATCTAGTAGTAAACTAGATGGCGCCACTGGAAACGTTAGACAGTGGTATCCATATTGTTTTGGAAAACTTGCTACATATACTCGTATTTTCCGATTCTTTCAATTCTTGTTTAACGACCTCTGTAACGCAGTGGGCTTAGGTCCGGCTGAGACGCAGAAGGTTGCGGGTTCGATTCCCGCTGCGGGATAAATGTTTGTATGATCTGCAAGTATTTGTCTCGGGTCTGGGTGTTTCTATGTATAATATATATGTATTTACAAATATATATATATATATATAAGTAGTATATCAGTCATGTGGTACCCATAACACAAGCTCTGCTTACTTTGTGGCCATGATGATGTGTGAAATGTCCGGGATTATTTATTTATTTATTTATTATGAGTAGGGTTATAATTCTCAAAACGTGAGTATAAAAATATGTTTTATAGATATGTAATATAACATACTTAAAACCTAAATAAAAATGTATCGTCCGTCACAGCTCTAAGATCTTCAGTAGGTACATTCCTCTCCAAGATCCCGACCTACGGAACCAAGCCTATTTAACTTCACTTGAGGACGTACTGCAGTAATCTTAGTCTAGATTAACTCCACGGATATTTTTCTGTAGACGATATTAATATTAGATGTGAAAACTCATTTTGAATTTTTCTTAAAAACCGTATTCGATTTTTTAATCAGTAGTGAATACTGGCATAGTCAATTGACTTATTATATTACTAGTATTTTGTTACTAGCTTCTGCCCGCGGATTTGCATGTGTACAAAAAGTAGTATTTACATTATCTACGTTAGGTCACAGACTACATCTTTACCAAATTTCATCTAAATATGTTCAGCCGTAACGTGATTAAATTAAACAAACATATTAACATACATACATATACACAAAATGTTGCATGTATAACTTTGAACTTTAACTCATGCAAAAAAAGGGTAAACACAATATATTTTTAAATACCTAAAACGAACAAAGCCGTTTTTATTTGTAAATATGAAGGTATATAATACAGTTTGTTTTATAATGTTACATAATACACATTAGGCACAAGAACAGTTATCTTTATAATACCTAGGTACTTGGAATCTTTAAAAATTTGAAATCTCGAAAATCTCCGCTTTGCTATTAGCATAAGGCATGCAGTTACAATAGCTGGTGCAATCCATCTAAATAAAGATTAAGCTGTGCAGTATAAGTCTCGGCTTTTTAAATGTTGTTAGACTATGACATATGTCTTCAGGCGGTTAGTTAACTCCATCATGTCACGATTGAAAGTAACCTCACAAATATAGTAAAAGGTAAGTAGTAGTACATGTTTTCTTTTATATTACCTATCTAAGGTGATACCGGCACGTAGAGTTAACATTTTCATTAAAAAAAGCCAAGAGTTATTTCAGGTTACAATAAAATTACAACAAAAAAGTTTCAAATCTTTACATGGCCAGTAGGGCGATCACGCTATTTGTCAACGTAATTGCCATTGAACGGATTGGTTTTGGCAAAGGTTTGGATATGGCTAATCTGAATGTCAAAATTGTATCTCTCTCGTCTTTCTATATCTCTAGTACAGGTTCATAAATTACTTAAATTATAATAGTTTTTGTGGGCTCGCTAAACGAAACGGTAGTACGAGTCAATGTTTTCGAATGACGTTTAGACGATGTCTTCCATCGACTAGCTTTATTAAACTATCTTCATGCTATCTACTTCTACTTCTATCTCTTTTACACATCGGCAAAATAGAGACAAAAATCTCCGTACTACCGATTTTAGTTCATCAAATAATAGAAACGATACGTTTTCAAGTTCTCGTATACTATAAATACCCATACTACCAAAACCAAGACATACCAAATTAACTAAATAAATAAGGAACACCCGACTTTTCACACAACATCATCTGGCCCCAAAACAAGCAGAGCTTGTGATATGGGTACCTATTTCATGATGTACCTGATATACTCCAGATATATTTTTTTTATAAATAGATACATATATCATACCCAGAAACACACAGACCCAAGACAAACACTTGCAAATCATATAAACATTTGTCCCGTGGCGGGAATCAAACTCGCAACCTTCTGTGTCTCAGGCGAGTCTTCGCCCACTACGTCACAGACGTCGTCCAGATTGTATAACGAATAAAGATTATGATTTACTAGTTTTCATATCTAAAACGAGCTCCTAACGTCCTTATCACGACGGTCAGCTTCTTCAACCTATAGGGCTGGAATGACTATGCTGTTCTGATTTAGCCTGTGTGCCGACTAAAAGGAAATTGTTAGCGTGCCGTTTTATTTGCATATTTTCGGGTGTCTGCCACCCCCTTTGTTTTTCGGCGTGTGTGTACAGGGGTCTCATTAATTTTTTAGGCTCTAGAGGAAATGAGAGCTTTACTTAAGGGTTGATTTTTGGGGATGAATTTAAGAAATACTTACTTAATACCTTTCTAACGTTTTTTTTTAACATAATACTTATTTTTTTTAAGTAGACGCATTTGATCAAATTATGGTCAAATGCTTAACTTGTATATATAAGTATTCTAAACATTAACCCACACACCAAAAGTCTATGTTCATCTACCCTCGATACGAGTAAACAAACAAAAATACTTGCTTCTAAATTTAGTTCTAGATAACTAAGTTTTGAAGCAAGTAAAAGTACTAACTCCATTCAATATCTTTACACATAGCAATGTCAGTGTCCGGGTGAGTAGGGGTAAGAACGGTCCGCAATTAAAATTATAATTTTTGGCAAACTCATCCACCCCTCAACGTGTATCTGTATCTTTGACTTGTCCCGCCGGCGATTAGGATGAGGACACACTTGGTTAAAAGACAATTAATACTCGTTTACACTTTGTACAGTGTTTGAAGTGCAATGTTTATGAAATCGTATAAAACTGTTTTAATATACAAAACTGTTGTAATTTAAAACACTATTTAACAACAACAGTTTTAAAATTTTAAAAGACATACTTATGATACTTTATAACACCTAGACACAGAACAAACATTTGTTCTTTACACAAATATATGCCCAGGGTCAAAATCGATCCCTAAACCTACAGCTTAGAGGACAGAACTACCACCTGAGCTGAGAAGCTAGTCTAAAAGATAAATCTTCAAGAGCTGTGATGTATCTTCTAATTTACAAGTGACCAATCCTGGTGACTGAGTAGGCCACCCGTAGGCCTCCATTATAACTAGGAGTAATCAGATATTATCAAAAATAATCACGTTTTAATAACTAAAAACAAAACCGACCACATTGAAATGAAATAAAATTTGAGCCCATAAAAATACAACCCTTATTGAGAACCTCCTCCTTTTTATGAAGTTGATTAAAAAATATTTTTTCTTTGCTCATTCTATTGGGTCAATCGGAAAGTATATCCATTCACATGAAAAAAGATCTTTCAAATCGGTTCATAAATGACGAAGTAACGAGATAAGAATAAAAAATGTGAAGTCGGTTGAAAGTGAACATTAAAAAAGCATCAGATTATGCAGATGAAACTCTTGATACAATCAATGTCTATCAGTTTCAATAAGCTATAGCAAAAAGCTATTATTAAAAAACAAAGCATAATTTATGGGTTTGTATTACGTACTCTCTGTTTCTATCTCAGTGCTGGTAATTCTGTTGTTTCGCCGGACTAGCTAAAATTTTCTAAAATATGGACGACCTTATTTTGCTACCAATAAAGTTCAAATTAGAGTACCTATTTTAAATCACAGTTCTAAAATAAGTTAAATTTTTTTTTTTTTATTACTTACTATAGTTTTCATTCCAATTAATTCCTTTGTTGAAAATAATGTATAGAGGTGTTGATAAAAACTGCGGAAAATAACCGCATTTTTAATCAGCACCTCCTTACATGGTGACTAAATTGAGCTAAAACACGTAAGTTATACGTTAATTTAGAGAGTGTCACTAAAAAATATTATTCTAATTCAGACTTTAATTCAAACAAAATAAGATCGTTTTTGTTTTAGGAAATTTTAGTTACTCTAGTGAAACAACTGAATTGAGGCCAATTTCTATTCATGTGACAGCATGTCTTACAATCAACATCAACCTTTCGTAATACCAATTCATCAAAACCTTATAACGTTTGTCATGTCAAGAAATTAGGTAAAAACAAGTACTACTAACTCAAAATAATAATTGTAACGATCCTTATTCTAATTTGGGCATAATTTCAAATTAAGTCTAATTTTATAAATCGAGCGAGTGCACTCGGTGTGCCATGGGGCGGAACTTGACTTCCAAAAATACGTATCTTTCTAGATTTGGGCCCCAAACGTCATTGTTGAGCGAACTCGTGATATTTAAATATTCATTTTATCTTAATTATGCTTTATGCATGTGAGTGGAACATTGTTTTTTACTTTTTGGGAACTTGGGACAGAGTTCGTTTGATTTATCATCAAAGTAGAGCTTTGTTTTGACTTTTATTCATGACTGCTTATGTAAATTATGTTACGGTATGTCTGACGTGATTATTACATCCGTGACTTAATATAGTCAACGTCAAAGTATATTTATTGCATAATTACATGTGTAAAAATGTTACAAATTGTATGGATTCAATTATATCTACTCTTTATAGGCGTGCAACTATTTATATTTTACAAAATATAATAATAATAATAGAAATACAATAATATAAAACAAAAAAATAATAGAATGAAAAAAAATATATACATATACCTAATAATAAGGGGGGTCGATTCCCGCCGCGGGACAAACATTTTATACATAGAGATATACCCAAACCCAAGACAAATACATGCAGATCATACAAATATTTGTCGCGGTGGGCATCAAACCCGCGACCTTCGGCGTCACAGCCGGGCCTTGACCCACTGCGCCACAGAGGTCGTGAACATACTCCATTATCTTTAGCCAAAATGAAATACTCATCAAAATTAAATACACTTTTTTACCAAACAAACATCTGAATCTGCAAAACAAATCACCCAGCAGCTACACACCCAATCTGCGGGACTCAATCAACCTCCAACTTAATTTCCACCTTCAAACCTACCTTAGACGTGTGCAAAATTGAATTGCTAAGCGAAGCGAGGCGCATATAACTAGTCAAGCGCCCATCGGCTAACAGTTTTACACGTAATCACTTTACGCGACGCCGTCTTACCCCTAACTCCCCATAAAGTTGCCCGCCCACTATAGTGGAGAACGGAAAAACGACGAGTCAAATCACTGGATTTGCGAGTGCTGTGGAATTTGAGTTAGTATTTTTTTTTGCTGTTTATTAACTATTTATACGTTTCTATAATAATGCAAACATCCGTTAGTTATTGTATGAAAAAGGAAACGGACCGTTCTGAGTTTCAAGACGAAATCAGCTACAGCATGGTTTATTTATTTGAAGTTTGATAAAAAAGTTTTTGTTTACGCTTTATTGTACTTTATTATCATTTTTGAAGTTCGTTAACACCACTGGAAGGTCACAGGAAAGCAAAATACGAAATTTTATTTACTTGAATGACATATTTTTTCAGCTATTTTGATTGAAAAACCAAACTACTGAATCGAAATTGATGAAATTTCTATGGGACCATAAAACATTTCTATGGGACCATAAAAAATATTTTTTCAAATCTGTTTTTAAATGAAAGAGTTATGAGGTACCAAACAAAATAAAATAACAAAATTCAGAACCTCCTTTTTTGTAATCGATTTAAAACTGTGCTCTTGTCGGTGAATGATCCAGCTCTTTCCACCTGTTCCTCTTCAGCGCAGTCTCCTTGATCTCCTTATTCAACTAGACAGGTACCTACCTTCTCATAAAATTGGCTCGTGAGCTGATTCGTAGCCTTTCTCTTACTCTCCTTCAACGTACACTTCAATAATAGTTTTAATAATAAAAATAATTTTGGACATTCCACGCAGCATCATTGGGCCCCAAGGTAAGCAGAGCTTTAAGGGTGACTGACTGATATACTTACATATACACATTTTTATCTTTTTGTATATACATCCATATTGCACATAGAAACACGCAGACCTGAGACAAAAACGAGCAGAGCATACATAGGTAGTATATCAGTCCTGTGGTACCCATAACACAAGCTCTGCTTACATTGTGGCCAGAAAATGCTGTGTGATATGTCCGGCATCATTTATTTTATTTTATTAAAATTATTTAATTATTAATATTAGTGTCTGTTGTTGAGTCACGCTATGTTTCTGGCAGACGGACGCTGTGAAACAGTTTTGGCAACGCGATGTCTCCTACCTGGCCCAGCGTATTAGCATTGCCAATTCAACGTGGCAATCCCGCCAGTTTCTTGGAGACGCTGCCCTTTATAGTGATCTGGATTAAACTTTCTACAGATCGTTTTAAACAGTTCTTAGATAGCTAAACTGTTTCACATGTATTTTATTGTTTTTTTTCTGTGTATAAAAAAACTAACTCTACCCTAGCGAACCGCGGATCAAATTCGCCCTGGTGAAGACTCTCTAGATGAATCGAAACAGTGTCGATGCCTTCAAATTGAGTCAAACCCGTGTTTTTAAAAATGTCTGGTTGTTTCAGCAATCATTTTATCCACACGACAATCCAATACACAGATTTACCGAGTAATTTAATTCATTTACCCGTTCCTTGCAATTTCTTTCCACTTCGTACATTTTATCGACAGTAGGTATCGGGAATGCCAGCCTCAAACAAAGTTACCTTCGGCGTGATTACTTTTCCTGCATTGCTTTTAGAGTTGTCGATAATAGCCGGACGCGTCCGGCGTTTTTTGTAACCCTAATACCTGAATACCTTTTTTTATTTCATTTCTGAACAAAATTCACAATATTTTCAAGATTCATTGGCTACCATAAAGTTGTTTTTACTACTGAAAACCATCAAATATTGAAAATTCTTTTTCTCTATTAAATGGGATGTGTCATAACAATGTCAATTTGACGTCACAATCACAAAGTCGAAAGTTGTCGTTCGTCATTTGTTATTTTATAAAAAAAAATACTTTTTATAAAATAATTAAACGGATCATATTTGCTCGAATCACAAAGAAACACAAAACTTTAACTCCTTTTATTCACACCCGACTCAATAATTCTAGTTTTATTTTAATAAAATTAACAAAATTACAGATAAAGCGGGAAAAATTAAATAATATATGAGCGCAATTTACTTCGCAAAACGACCGTAACTAATCCAACTGTTAATTCAAATAGCATGCAGTAAATAATAGTTTGATAGTAGTATAGTCGTATGATGTCATTTATGTCAATGTCATACTTGTCTACGAATACTTTGTGAGTGAAGTTTAAAACTAGTAGCTTTTTCTAGTTCAAATTACTCTTACATGTATTCACAAAAATGTCAACAATAAACACAGTATCGAACCAACATTCAATTGTTTATTAGCAGAGCGCTTATTCAATTCTCGATGCACTACTGAACTCGTCACTTTATTCTATATAATACAATACCTCTTGTATAGTTATACTAGATTACAGTTATTGTTTGTATTATAAATGTATCTTATTTATTACTATCGTACTTTACTAAGTGTATAATTTATTTAAATGTAGATTTATATTTTTATTATATTTTGCATTCCAGGCGTCTATTTTATTTGTACTGGTATATTTCCTTATTCTTAGATTATGTTAGCACGGCTACTTTTTATTTTCTCAGGTTGACAGGTATAAAATGCTACTAGCATTAAGCCCACCTATTGCACATTTGTATATACTATTTTGTGCAATAAAAGATAAAATAATAATACATGAGGTGCAAAATGCAATGATCCACGACTTTATCCTTATTGAACGATTGAGTCGAATTGACTACCGCCTGCGTATACATTGACTACCGCCTGCGTATACATTGAACTCGTAAGTAATATCCGAACCAAATCGGAATTTAATAATAATAATAATTAAATAATCCCGGACATTTCACACAGCATCATCTGGCACCAAAGTAAGCAGAACTTGTTTAACCACATGACTGATATACTACTTACTTTTTTTGTAAATACATACATATTTATACATAGAAACACCCAGACCCGAGACAAATACTTGCAGATCATACAAACATTTGTCCATCGGCGGGAATCAAACCAGCAACCTTCTGCGTCTAAGCCGGACCTTAGCCCACTGCACCACAGAGGTCGTCTGTGGTCATAATCCATTGATCCACACTAATATTATATTCGAATGTGTCTTTATTTACTGCACGGTGAAAAAATAAGGTCGGACATAGGGTACCTATTATGTGGGTACCATGCATGTGAAGTAGGCAGCAGTTAATTTCTGTTTAATAAAAAAATATCTTCTCCGGCTTTTTTATGATGTTCCGTCTTTTGTATGTTTACTTGTAGCTCTACCTGCATTGCATTGCGAGTCGCCTATTTATTGCTCTCGGTTCAGTGGACGCTTCCATTTACGCTATATCTGCATACAATGGTGTTAAGAAATAGCACTACTGCTAAACTTTAACTCCGCCTTACATATTCACTTGTTTACTAATATTAAGGTCATTACACACCTAGGTAAACAAGATTTCGAAAATCGGGGAAATCTGTTATAAAAGGCGATGTGTGTATATAAATGTGATGTATGTTTCCTATAGACTCCGAAACGGATGGACCGATTTTGATAAATTTTTTAGGAAATCTTCAAATTGGCCTAGCGGGTGATCCTGTGAAGTTTGGTAGCGATTGGATCAATAGAACTTTTTTTGCATTAATCAAATTGCGTGTGGAATGTACGGCGTATTTAATTTTTTGAAACCTGAACACTGGAGTATTTTGAGAACATTTTTTTATTCTCTTGAAGTAAAATGAAACTCATTTTTATAAGTATTTTTTTGTCGTGGAGCAAAATTTGGGATATAATCTTGGAGTACTTTGGGAATATGCCGATATAGATTGTATCTTAGGAACGGACATAGGCTACTTTTTATGTATGTTCTATGCGTGTTAAGCCGTGGGCAGAAGCTTGTAAATAGTTTTAGGATCTTTGCCGGTATATGTTAGTATTTGACTGCAAACGAAAGACATAAAAATTAAGCTCTTAAACTGAGCTACATTTTACAGCCCTTAAATAGTTAACTGTAGCAGGTTATAGGGTATTTTAATAATCTCTCGCAACACCCACCTCATAAAAACTTATAACGAGCCATAAAGCACACGTAAACAAAAATCCATTATTATTCATCTACGAACTGACGTGGCGAAGTCAATGTCTATCTTATTTCTTTTATAATTATTCACAGGGAGGCAGGCTTACCCCACTCCACCCCACGGGAAGGGTGCGATAGAGAGAACGTCTTCGGTTTTTGCGGCGTTTGTTTCAAGTTTTTTAGGGGGTTAAACCCTTTCCTGAACATGACAGGAATTGGATCATTAAGCAGGCCTACCTAAGCTTATATTGCACCCTAACGGTTACTTCTATCGTCTTAAATAATGTGTTACTTTGCTGAATTTTAAAAGAAACTGGCAATTTGAACTAATTTTCGATAGGTAATTTTTTTTATAACTTTTTTTAAAGCATACATAAAAGGTAGTCTTTTGAAGAAAGCTTATTATAATATAAATTACTATGTTATTGATAAGAATGCATGGCCTCATGTCGCTCTGCCGTCAGACAGTTAACCGACACACTTGAAATGTATGAACTCTCTTGTATTAGTATTTCGTAGTTAAGGTAGTTATAGGATGGATAATGTAAACAAGCGCTAGGACCAAGACGATTTTATTGCCAGTTCTTCTCGGGCTTGGGTTAGGATAAATAGGCACCTAAATTCACCTAGTATGTAAGACGTTTCAAAGTGATCCTTGTGAATGTATTGATTATGTATCTTTTGACTTTGACTATTCAAATCAAAACTAACTACGAAACTTAAATCATTAATATGTATTCAATACTTTTTAAATCATTTCTAGTTTTATAAGCAAATCGATACTAGGAGTATGTTTGCCAAAACTATCCTTAAAACGTTAAAAAAATATATATAAAAATTCAACATTCTAAATTTAGAAAATACTTTTCTTTCTATTTATTGTAAATAAGCTTCTACAGAGTATCGTATCATTAAATTAAGTAAATGAATAATTCAGAATCTAAAGATACTAGTGGTCGCCCACAGGTCGAAATTATCATAATTCATTAATAATTAATATATTTTTTATGCATAATTAAAAAAAATATAAGCAATCTGCACTCCTTCTTTATATAAACTATTAGTGTGCGAAATTTCATACTCCTCCGTCCGCGCAATTTTCGTAAAAAGGGATACAACGTTTTGGCATCACGTATTAATATATAGATAACATTACAAAAAAAAACGATTGAGCCTTTCAGTAGTCGCATTATGATGTATAACATCTGTCATCTTACCTTCATAATAAGCAACATTAACATTATATCCTGAATTAGTTTATTTAACAGCACACTTTATATACAACACTGTAGGTGAAACGCACAACTGATGCGTTCTCTTTCTCTTTTACATCAGACACACGCACAAACTGTTGGCTGACAGTACCGACCTCTCGGAAAAGGGGTTGGTCCCATCTGACGGTTAACTCTACTTACATACACTAAAAAGTAGGTACCTAAGTAGTTAACCCTATCAGCGCGAGTTCCGCACTGGACCATTTTTTTTAGTAAGTAAGTTTTGAGTGATTCTGTCGATCTTTCGTTTTCTTCTACAAATAACAAAGTATTTCATAAAAATTTCTAAACAATCAAACAAATGTTCAATACATACTTTTCTACTCAAATGGGAATATAGATCTGTAAAATGAAGAAAAGAAAAAAAATCACCTCGCCATAATTCTAAGGCAAAATTCAAAATACACCGCAGTGAATAACGACAGAGCGATTGAGCAAAAAAACTAACCAACTCCATTCATAACTCGATATGAGCCGACCTAATCAATTCAAATGGAACACGGGGTTAAACTTCAGAGTGATATTTTGTAACTATAGACCGCGCCTAGTATTTGTCTGACCAGTATGAACATCGCCGATAGAAAATAATACTGCAGTATTCCCTTTTAATTAAAATCCAATCATTTCGGTTGTGTTATAATAACCGTCGTGAGTGATCGCAGCTGACTTGGAAATTCAAATTCAAAGAAATTCTAATTAAAATAAGTTTTAAGAAAGGAAATATTGCTAGTCTCTTAATAAATAAAAATTCCATATGCGATAAATAACTTCAAAATAACAGATAACTACTAAAACAAAAAAATATCTAATCGCGCAAGTTATAAAAATACTAATTTTATTGCAGGCTATAAAAACCAATACACGCTTCTAATGCGATAAAAATTCTGTAGTACTTATTGAATTGACTATCCATTTCACACTATTATTAATGGCCTTTTAAGTACCTAAGTATACATTTATTTTCAGAAATCATTGACAGAGATACAGGATACATGTAATAAATACATGACAAAAAGCTGAGCTATCTAAGAACCGTTTAAAACGATCTAAAGTTAGCTCAACTTCAACGAACCAGACTCTGAATCACTGCCAGTGGATAGCGTCCCCAAGATATTGCGTCTTAAAGTTACATTATATCTTAACCTAAAACAATAATTATTCCATTATTTCAATTTCAAGCTATAAAACAGTTGCGGTAATATTCTTATGAGTTGCTGTTTTTCAATAAAATCGTAACATTGTAAGTTCTGCTTACTTTGTTCCTTTAATCTAGATCTGAGTAGGTTCTCTTTATTCTGAGGAAAACGAACACACGTAGTACTGCTTATGAAATTATACCGCGGAAAATCTACGTTCGAAATCCGAATGTCGAAGAATTATTCTTTTCTTTTTTTGACGATGCAAGCCAGTCTGAAACGTAAATGGGTTAGAAAATTGAATGAGCTTGCCTCAACATACTTCAACCAATGTGTGTGTCTGGAACATCTGCGTTTTATTACAAGTATGTTTTGTTTTTTTTTGGATGATAAGTGGCCAGATTGTTTTAGTAGGAAACCTCAAGGAGGATGCACATTTTTTCAAAATTAGTAACTTTTTCTTCTTCTTGTTTTATGGCATGTGAATGTGACATAATAATGTAAATTGTTTGTTAATAAAGTCTTAGTCGATGATCAATTGTCAATTCTAAACGTCATCTCGGAATGGCCGTCTAAAATTTTCTTGGGATTCCTCGTCGTTCAAATTACATTGCACCATAATACACATGTAATTCAACTGTTCATACTTGTCCTATATAGTCACAATTTATTCAATAAAATTCTGCTAAGATTACTGAATAAAACATGCAATAAAACGAGTAAAAAATATTAAATTAGCAGAGCTATGTTACTTCATGAAATGACAAACGAAAAAAAATATGAATAACTATTTATGTGTTTTATATCAAGGTGTTAAAACTATTGATTAACATTAAATGTAAGAGTATAAAATCAGAAATTTCAATCGTTTTCTTTACCCCACATCATAAACAGAGTTTAAAAGCATCGTTCTACATTAGTATCTAACAAGCTCAATGCACAGAAAGGAAGCAGAAAAATAATGAGGTCGCATAACACTATAACATCGTCGCAACACAGAGCATAGCAATGCTCTTGCGAACTAACGAGGCGCCTCAAAGACTTCCCCACATGTCATGTGCCTAATGAAAAGAGTCTGATCTGTCAATGGCTTATAGGAAAATTAAAATGTCTAGACAGAGTACGATTTATTTTCTGTTGCAATAATGTTTTTGAAGATGAGTTTCTTGCTCTTATGTCTAAAGACGGAATACCTTTTTTACAACCATCACAGTAATTTGTAGCAGTCGTTCAGCGACGATGTTTTGATTTTAACATTATTGAAACGCCAAATTTTGACGTAATCAAATGAAATAAGGTAATAAACCAAGTTTCTTTCTTTCTAAGAAGTTTCTATGAGAGAACCCATGGGTCCTAAAAAAATTGTGCCAATGACATATTTGACATTGACATTTTTACTGGCATTAACTGTTCTTGGATCAAATTCAAGTTTCGATTTAAAAGTAGATATAAGTAACATGTCCGATAATAAAACGCCATCTTGAAGGGAAGACCGTATTGAAATTTTATTTATGCAGCGTGAATTATGTAAATTGAAAAGATTTCCATGCGGAATAATCTGAAGACGTATGAATGTTTTTACAAGATGAAAGAGTTTCATAAGAAGGGACGGCGGAAAGCTAATTAAATAAATTAATGAAGGCTAGAACGCATGCCCTGAAAAGGCTTTAGCAAAAAGGCAACCGAGACGTTCTCTTCATTAGCGACAAGAAAAGTGATGTCTTTCCGTTGTGACACAGCGGGGAGGTGTGTTCCCCCCGGTGGTCGCCTGTCGACTGACTTTGGAACCCCCCGCGGGAGGGGGTGGACGGCTTTCTCTTTCATTTTTCCTTCGCTCCTCGGCTCATCCAGTTACATCGTTCTTATGTTTTATTTTTAATTAAAGCGTACGCAAGTCGGCGGCGTAGATCTTCCCCCCGGGTGGGGTGTGGGTACATACGCCGCGGGTGTTGATGATTTTTCAATGGGGAGAAAGAGTTCCCTCATTTTCTTAAGAGAAAATTGCGTTTTGTTTTCGAGTAGTCGAAGTCTGTAGTAATCGCTTTTGTTCCTAGAAAGTTCTGCGTTCAGCGCGCATGTGGACGTAAATTGTGTGCTTTATAAGTTAGCGTGGAATTGTGGAGATGGCGTTGCTAACGTGCTATGTGCACTTCAAGTTTTTATTCTCAGTTTACGAGTTCAGTTGTACCTATCTACTTAAGTTATGACGTACTTACACCAAAGCGTACCTACTTAAGTAAGTAGTAGGTTAACATTTAAGACATTTAAATGAAACATTTCTACCAATATACAAAACAAAAAAAAACAAGATTCAATGCATAAAACATATCAAATTTATAAATACAAAAAATTAATTAACTGTACCTACTAAGTCGCCGAGTCGTTTTGTAATTTTCTTAAAAATAAATCGTTTGCTTTAATTTGGTCGATATTTTCAAATTCCAAAAATCTTATTTCAAAAAGTTCTCGGCAAAGAAATGCCCTTTCATTATCCCCTAAAAATGTACACCCACATACCAACAACACATTACGCAGCGTCTCAGAAGTTAATGTAATGAAAAACAAAAAGGGCCAAGAAAAGGGTGCGCTAAGTTCCGCCGAAAAACGAGAATTTGTAAGAAGTCCACCCCCACCGGGGGAGGGGGACACTGCCCCCTCGTGTGCGAAAATAAATTGCCAAGAATAATAATTATAATGAAAGCGAAAGAACGTATAAATTAGTGGGGACGGCTCTAGACTCAAAATTCGCTGGTTGTGTACCGTCTTGTGTTATTCAAATATTTCGTAATCACAGTGTGTGGCCTTACCAAAAAATACCAAAAAACAAAATTTTTAAATATTTAATTATTTTTAATATTTTGGTTATAATATGCCAAATATTTCAGATATCTTAAGACCTTCACGTGGCCACAAGTTCAAACTCATTCAGGACTCAGCCAGCATTCTTATCACCGCTTATCAATATTTCAGCAACAGTGGCCCACAATTGTAATGCACTCTGTGAGAAAGTTGCGGGTTCGATTCCCGCCGCGGGATAAATGTTTGTATGATCTGCAAGTATTTGTCTCGGGTCTGGGTATTTCTATGTATATAATATGTATGTATCTTTAAAAAAAAAGTATCTATGTAGTATATCATTCATGTGGTACCCATAACACAAGCTCTCCTTTCTTTGGGGCCAGATGTTGTTGTGAGAAATGTCTGCCATTATTATTATTATTACTATCAGATAACGTATTTACTGCTACCTCTATCAATGGGTTTATAAACAAGCTCAACAACTGCCAACAAACTTACAAATCAGTGTTAAAAAAGGATTTCTACTTATTAAGGTCTATAGTTATTAACCAATAAGTATAGAATATTTCAGCACTGTGTAATATGTCTTATCAACAATTCGTAAACAACAAACAACAATATATGATTTGTCTTTTCTGCGGGTCCTGTCGGCAAGGTCGAGAGCTACATTAAGGCTTACCTAAGTGCACGAAAGGAGCCTCCGAGGCACACTTTAATCCTTTCACCACACTAGTTAGAAATAAGAAGATGAACAATAGCTGCTCGTCTGTCATCGATAAATAAATAAAATATTAATCTAATGAACTTCTCGCATTTATTTATATTTTATATTACATTCTGTAGTCAGGTACAATCATTACAACTTTTTACCAAAACAAATTTACTGCATATTTTTGTCAGACGATACTTCCACAAGCGCCATTTTAATTTGTCGGCTAGTACGTGCCGGAATGTCTATGGTCGCTCTGATTTTGCCCACTCTCCCCTCATTATGGCAGCGATATTAAGAAGTAATGGACATTCCTCGACGTTTTTACGCACTTGATTTTCAGTTTAGGTACCGTTATAGTTTAAATTTGCTTTGGAAGTAGAAATATGTATATTATTTTTATCACTGTTACAATTATAATCAATGTTTTACGAATTTCTTATTAGTAAAGTACAAAATAGCCTCAAAGGCGAACTCTAATACTTTGACCACTCTGGTTCAACATAAGCAGTGACACTATATGATGAAGTAAGGAATATTCAATACTAGCAGTGCCCCGCGGTGTTACCCGCGGTAACAAACAAAAAAAAGATATTTCCCGCAGTAAAACGTAGCCTATGTGTTAATCCAGGGTATCAGCTAACTCCATACCAAATTTTATTAAAATCGCTCCAGCCGTTTAGACGTGAAGAAGTAACAAACATACACACTGACACACTCTCAAACTTTCGCCTTTATAATATTAGTGTGATTAAATAACCCAGCAGGTACTTAAATTGTATCAAGATCAGGTTCTATTTTAGTGTATATACAAGGACCTACTTATGTTGTAACATACTTATTTACAATTAAGTATATACTCGAATGTAAGTTATAATAATAAATACATAATGCCGGACATTTCACACAGCATCATCTAGCGCCAGAGTAAGCAGATCTTGTGTTATGGGAACGACATGACTGATATACTACTGATATGTTTTTTTTGTTAAAACAAACATTATTATACTTATACATAAAAAAAAACATCCAGCTGACAGTCCCGTGGCGGAATCGAACCAGCAACCTGCTGCGTTTCAGGTGAGCCTTCGCCCACTAAGCAACAGAGGTCGTCAAAGTATTCTATTAGTCATATGCACGGCGATTATGACACTCTTAATATAAAATAATACCGGACATTTCACACAGCAACATCTGGCCCCAAAGTAAGCAGAGCTTGTGTTATGGGTACCACATGACTGATATACTATATACTACATATATGCTTTTTTTTTTAATACATACATGTTATATATAGAAACACTCGGACCCGAGACAAATGCTTGCAGATCATACAAACATTTGTCCCGAAGCGGGAATCGAACCCGCAACCATCTGCGTCTCACCCGGCCCTTGGCCCTCAGAGGGTGTTAAATATAATTAATGTCTGTCAGTTTCGTATTATTTAAGTAGTTAATGGGTATTCATCGCGTTTACAATCAAGTCATCCAGTTACCACCCAGTCAGCATCCAAGTATCCAGCATCCAATCAGCTCGTAACCGACACATTTGAAATGTATAAACTCTCTTGTATTAGTTTTTCGTAGTTAAAGTAGCTATAAGATGGATCATGCAAAAAAGCGCTAGGACCAGGACGAGTTTCTTGCCAGTTCTCTCGGGCTTGGGCTAGGAGGAATTGGCACCTAAATTCATCTAGTATGTAAGACGTTTCAAAGTGATCCTTGTGATTGTATTGAATAAAGTATCTTTTGACTTGATACCCAAAATGTCGGAAATAAATTAATATGAGCAAAATGCCCGCTAGCAACAATATGAATTTTAAACGCGTAAGTTTATGTTTTTTATTAAAAATTGGCATTATTTCATGTATTAGTATTACGTACGTTCGATTTCTATTTATATATTAATACTAGCTGACCCGGCAAACGTTTTTTTGCCATATCTTTCTTTCGTAAAAAATATTTTTTTTTCATAAAAAGTATCCTATGTTACTTTTAATATCTCAAAGAATATGTCTTTAAAGTTTGATTATTGGTTAAGTAGTTTTTGCGTGAAAGCGTAACAAACAAACTGACATTCACATTTATAATATTATTAGGATGTCTTACAATCGACATCAACCCTCCGTTACACTAATTTATGAATAGTATCTAAAAGCAGTTGATAGACTATCAATATTTTGATTTTATTTATAACGTTTTCAATTATGTAAATTCTTCTTAATAATACATACATAGAGAGTCTTTAAGGTATCAATCAATACACAACATAACATCAAACATCGCGATCGCCAGGAAGCGAAAAGGGGGAACGCAAAAAAAACTAATTAAAAAAGCAATCAAGGTTTTCTTGACGGCGCTCACGTTCGCCCATATCGTCTTACCCCCTATTTCCAGGGGTGTTTTGCCCCCTTCTCCCCGCCCACACCCTAAAGGGGTGGGTGGGGTTGGTACTAGATTTACGTAACACGTTTAAAGTGTGTTTTGATGAAGTAATCATCCCATTTCCAAGGACTGCGTTTAAGAATTTTGCGGCGTGGACGGCGACATTTTTTTCCCTCAACTCTTTAATCTGGATCACTTAACGAGCTGTCGACGTAATTTGTTGGTAATTTACTGGATGTTGTGCTGTGCTTATTGTGAGAATGTTTTCAGAAATTGCTGAAATAGAAAACGATGTAAAATAATATAATATAAAGATATAAAAAATGTTAAGCACTTGAGTTACGACTGTACTAAATTTATTACGGAAATGTACAAAATATAATAATAGACGATCCTAAGGACTGTTTAAAACGATAGAAAAATAAAAATTGGTGGACAATGTACAAAATATAATAATAGACGATCCTAAGGACTGTTTAAAGCGATAGGTAAATAAATATTGGTGGACAATGCACACAAAACCATCTAAAGCTTGTATTATGTTGACCAGGCGGGCGATTATGGAACTCTGATACCATCAAAACATTGATACTAAAAGCTTTCAGTGACTATTTATGAATAAAATAATGCCTATTGCTAATCGAAACTGATAGACATTAATTGTATCAAGAGTTCCATAATCGCCATACAGATGACTGATAGCATTCTCATATATTTTTAAATACATACTTACGTTACTTTATAACACCCAGACACAAAACAAACACCTATGTTCATCACACTATTTTTTATCTTGGAAGGAAATCGAACCCACAACCAACAGCGCAGAAGCTACCAAGTTAGCTGAGAGGCCAGTCAGTTAGCTAGCATTTAGTCATTTATTGAAACATACAATTTATAACATAACAGTACATCAACAAAAGCGTTATAAATAAATAATTTAAGATTATTGACGACCTCTGTGGCGCAGTGGGCTATGGTCCGGCTGAGACGCAGAAGGTTACGGGTTCGATTCCCACCGTGGGATAAATGTTTGTACGATCTGCAAGTATTTGTCTCAGGTCTGGGTGTTTCTATGTATAATATGTATGTGTTTACTAAAAAAATAGTATATGAGTAGTATATCAGTCATGTGGTACCCATAACACAAGCTCTGCTTACTTTGGGGTCAGATGATGCTGTGTGAAATGTCCGGGATTATTTATTTTATAATATTATTATTAAAAAAAAATCGTTAATTGTATAAGTAATGTCAAAAAGTATTTATCAGTCGGAAATTATTTCAAAATTTTAAGAAAATATAACGATCGAACGTACTCTGGCCTCTGGCAGTGATTTGTTGAGCTATCAATAGATCGTTTTAAACGGTTCTCGTAGCTCAACTGTTTCACATGTATTTTATATTATTCTGTACATATCTGTAACTAAATTACTATAAAAATATATATATATATATAACTACATAAGGTTATAAGTTCACAGACACTTGCGATGAATGGCAATGTCGTTACGTTGGGCCTGATAAAATCCGGCTCATGAGTCTCACATGAGCTGGATTTTATATTATATTATGTATATCATATTATGTACTCCTTCTTGTTCTTGCCTTTTATCCCACGCTATGTGAGGTCGGAGTAAATGTTTCATTCTTTCACTTCTATTCACTTCTATTCGTCATCTTTATACTCTTCTTCTTCTTCGTTAATGGCATGTGTCATAATAATGACAATTTTGTCAGTGTCAAGTGTTTATATTGTTTATAGGTATGTCACGAAGTCGTATCTTGTCGTTCGTCATTTGTCATTTTATATAAAATGGTATCTTTCATATAAAATAACTACGGATTATTTTCCAAAAAACACCAAAATGCGCCATGTATGCTTATACATGGCGCATTTTGGTGTTTTTATTTAAATAGAGCTAGAATTATTGACTCTGGTGTGAATAATTGGAATTAAAGCATTGTTTTTTTTTTGTGATTAGAGCAAAAATAATCCGTAGCTATTTTATATGAAAGACACCATTTTAAATAAAATGACAAATGACGAACGACAAGATACGACTTCGACCAAAAATAATTAAATATTTGGACTCGGATTGATTACAAAGATTACAGCTTATATCTGTAAATAAAACCTATTTTGTAAGCAGATATTTATGTTAAGTCATTGAATGTACGTTTCAATAATATAAATAATTTATTATCGAATTGAATTTAATAAATTTACGTCTGTTTATTAAATAGCTAGTCAGTATGTAAAATAATTACTTAGATAACGTCGTCTTCTTCTTCTTAACGTGTCACTAGTTTTTACACCAGTGAGTGTGGTTAAAAGATAAAAGTGCGCTTCCTTTCGTGCACTTAGCACATGTTTTCGAACTTTTTGACGTGATAACGTCTTATAAATCGAAGAACGATGGCTGCACGCACGAAAAATCATGACTCATTTTCACGTTCTGCCTAAGCCGGGCGTGCAAACGAGAGCGCGGAACAAGCGATAGAGAGGCAAGATCGGTTCATCAATGTTTTCTTATGACGTTATCACGTAAAATGATTATCCGTAAACTGACTTTACAGACAACCATTTTTTTTTAGTTCTTTGACACACCGGTTTAGACACCATGTTTTTCTTCCCTGTTTGAGGGTACTGTTTTGTTTGGTATAGAGCACATACATATCAAGTAAAGTCAAGTCAAAAGATACTTTATTCAATACAATCACTAGGATCATTTTGAAATGTCTTACATAATGGGTGAATTTAGGTGCCGATTTATCCTAACCCAATCCCAAGAAGAACTGGTAAGAAACTCGTCTTGGTCCTAGCGCTTTTTTACATGATTCGTCTTATATCATATCATAACATATCAGAAAAATCCAATGACGCACGACTGGATTCGAACCTATGACCTTAGTATCAATAGGCAGGGCTACTACCACTAGACCATCAGTACTCCAGAGAACATCGTAACAATAATGGTTATCTAATTACTAAATTATATATTAGACAGGACGTTATTTTTCAAAAGGGAATTTTCGAATCTTAAACTGTAAAATTTGTTTAAATATAAATGACATTTTTATGTTATAGTATTTTTACTAAGTAGCGGAAACGCCAGCGACTTCGTCTGCGCGTTTGTGCTTAATAATATACAAGTCAGCGGCAGAAACTCATCAGTGGGGGCAGTTAAAATGTATGCTATTTCACCTAGCACAGTGCGAGACAAGGATATACATGCACGAAAGATAGTGATAAGCAGTAAGGAAATAGTGTTATAATGATTTCTAATCATATGATCAGATTAGACTACGATTTGTGCATCAAACGACCGCGTAAAAATTTTGAACAGTCTTTTAGCTGAAGGGTTCTCATGAAAAAACTACTGAATGTATCTATTCAAAATAAAGTTATTTGAGCTTTTGAATAAATAAACTATGCTTATATTGGAATCATTTTGGAGTTTATGTGCTCCGTATTCTACTTATTTACGCCTAAAGTTGTGCTAAAATTAGTGTTGAAGTACGTTTGTTTTGAGGCTTGTATCTTTCAAACCCGAACCTTTTTTACAATTCTGTTGCGATACAAGCGTAGATTATGACAAGATAAATTTATATCACTCTTAATTTTGATTGTTTGACATCTGACGGTGGAGTGATCACCCTTCGCCGTTTGTATAGAAAGATAATCGACTTGTTCACTCTTATGTCTGTAATTAAAATAGTTAGACATATACCTAGCCTCGCAGACTTTTTTTGAGTAATAATGACTACCTACTATAAACGTGTAGTACATTATTTTATGTATCATCAATAGTATACGCTGCTCACATCAAATAATGTTTTTCATAGACAATTTTTTCACATTCATTATGATAATCGTGAATTTGTTATACCAAAAAAGGTCTATTTAACCATGTACCTACCCTTATCTTTCTTTATATTAATACTTGAAGCAAAATCTTTGTACCCCTTTTTACGAAAACTTCGCAGACGGAGGAGTATGAAGGAGTATTAGAAAAGCGTACTATAATGTTAATGAATTTTTGTATGAGCGCAATATTATTTAGAATTTAGTGACCGTTTTTAGTATTTAACTTTGTGGCAATATTTGTATAGTTTGGACCGTGTAATATTTTTATTTTTGTTTAAATGATTTTGATAATGTATTACCTACCTACCTACTAAATGTTTGTATGCTGTGTGCAGGATTAAGAGATACCTAATTTTAAGAAACACCTGAATTCACAAACAATAAATGAATATGAATATGAATATAAAACATCGCACCTTTATAGTTTAAATAGAGAAGGAGCGCAAAATATTAGCATTCTGCGCTAATATATTTTTAAATTAAGTATGCATAAAAAATACATTAAATTTTAATTAATTATGGTCGAATTTCGACCAGTGGGCGACAACTAGTAACTAAATAAATGAACAAATCAAAACTGGTGGACAACTCACACAGCGCCATCTAGCCCCGAACTAAGCAATGTTAGTCCTATGGGAACCAAATGACCAATAGAACATTTTTATACTAAATTTTTCATTTCCCCTCTCAAAATTCTTGAATTTAAACTATTCCTTCCATGTTTATACTAAAGTGAAACATAACTAGATGATAAAGAAATTGAAATTCCTCGTGTCCTTAAGAGACATCTTGTCCTAGATATAAGTGGGCAAGACATGATTTACTGAAGTCCATAGAACAATCAACCGTATTGTTTCACACTAAGGTCGATTATTGTTTAAATCTAAGTCGGTTTATTAAAATACTGCGGCCGTACAGGTACAGAGGTAGAAATAAAAACGAAGCCAAGCAGTTACTTTTATGAGGGCGCGAATAAGATGTTTTGGACTCGCTCTAAGGAATGAAACGAAAAGAACAACGAACACTAAACGAAAAAAACTGTCGGCGTTGTTATGACCTAGAAGACCAAGACCTAGATGGTGCCTATTTTTGGCGAAGTTTAACAAAATAAACAAACATTCTTATAACTATATAAAATATATAAAACTACACTAGTTGCTGCCCGCGGCTTCACGCGCATGGTACCTACATTAAAATTAGCCTATGACCTTCTCCAAGGTCCCATCTATCTCTATACCAAAACTCATCGAAATCGGTTCAGCGGTTTAGGCGTGAACACGTGACAGACAGACAGACAGACAATGTTACTTTCGCATTTATAATATTAAATGAGATTTAAACTATAATCCAATCTCACTAACTATATTTTATACCTGATTCGGTATAATTTAAATTGGATTACATAAAAAAAAAAAGCGAATTTACGTAAAACAAAACCGCGTCACAAATAAAAATCTTCTATTACCACTATTAATTTGTACCATTCCAATGAACCCAAACCTCTGCTACATGTTCGTGAAGAGTTAGCTATTCTGCAGATTCCAAATGATGCTGCAGCATCAGGTCAAGGTTACTGTAAAAAAATCCCGGGCATTTCAAACAGCATCATCTGGCCCCAAAGTAAACAGAGCTTGTATTATGGGTACATGACTGATATACTACTTATGTCTTTTTTATGTAAATAGATACAAGAAAAACCCAGACCCCAGACAAATACTTGCAGACCATACTAACATTTGCCCCACGGCGGGCAGCTGCAACCACTGCGTCACAGGCTAGTTTTGTGCAGCATCATTAAAGCTATCATCTTACTTTTAGTATCTGACAATGGCAACCCTGGTTTATAACTTAGGTTTATTTATAGAATAGCAGCTAACAGCCGGACACACCTTACCGAATTCCAACCCTTGTCAGATGAAGATCTAGGACATTTGATAGGACTTTTAATCTTAGAATCCGTGCGTTTCATAGTGAGTAAGTGGTTGTGCTGGTGCAAATTCACTCTCTCATCTCGCACTGCCAGGACCCAGTGGACCAGAGACCTGATTTGACTGGTAGGAGGAAGGATGCAGTGGATTGAGCACCAACCATACAAAGTCCTGACTGACGCGCATCACGTCACCGTTTAGCATCGCCGCAATCACCGGTAGTAGTCGCCTATCGAAGGTGCCTCCTGCGCCGATGCTGGGAATGGGTTTTCGGAGCTTTCCCATCTCTTAGATAGATTGCAGGTAAATGCTAATGAGCTTATCTTGCGTGGTCTGATTTTGGAGTCATCCGTTTCCTAGAAGGGTTGCAGACCAATGATAACGAGGCCCATCATCTCATAACCATTCATTATTGAATCATTGAAGTAACAGGATAAAAAAATATGAATCAATCAGACCTGTGTAAATAGCTCATATCCTAAAGGGATATGAGCTAAGGGAGGGATACGATACACTGATACACATCATATATACACAGATATCCAGATAGATAAATATACAGATATACCGACCCACGGAAACATAGATACACACGTCAAACTTATAATAACATTGTACGGTTATTAACAAAGCAAAAATGCTTACATCTGTTATCCCCTGGATTAGCTGACCTCATGAAATCTCTGGTTAGGTGCTTAGATCGTTTTAAGGATATCTAAAGTGTCAGCTAAGGGTATCTAAGGTGTATCTAAAGGTCACAATCTGCGCAAAATATGAGCATGTTTGTGTCAAATTAAAAGTCAGTCAGCACGTCAAACGATTTTGTGTTTGGGACATAATCAAAATTGTGTCATGTCATGTCAGATGATTTTTTTACAAAATAATTTATAATTTACTTTATAATAAAAGTACGATACGATGTCGTCGTCAAATGTAGTCAAGTGTAATAACTGCAATATAGTAATTTGCGAAGTCCTTGCCTTTATTCAAAATAAAATAGATGTGATGAATGAAGATAGTTTAGTGCAAATTTGTACAACATCTTTCTCATCAGCAGACATCGAAAGTGCAAAAAAATTATTGTTTGAGTCAATGAACACAACCAAGCGTAAGATTGTTCGAAAAGGAGATGGACGCTCAAAAAGGGACTTGCACGACGTGATTACGATTATTAAAGAGACTGATCCTGAAGAAGTGCCAATCTTTGTTGCCAGAGAGTTACAAAAATTGCCTCCAGTTACATTCGATCACGTTGATACTACACGGCTATTGAAGGACATTCTCGTTATTCAGAGAGATCTACAAACAGTCAAGGAAACGTATGTATCGATTAATAAATTTGAAGAAGCTAAAAATGATATAGCGAACCTAAAACAGGCGTCACTTATAAACAATTACAGCTGTTTTGTCAATAATAAACGCGGAGGTGGCGGTACTTCGGATATTTTTTGTATAGATAGCGGAACGACTGGTCTACCGCACACAGACGAACAGAATATTCTGACTAATAACCGGTCAGCTGTAAGCGCGGTAAGCTCATTATCGCCATCCTTTTCCCAAGCGAGCGATAGCTATAAGTCAATTCCGGTTGCTCAAGTGCATTCACCAATGCAAGGCAGAGGCGTTCGACACGTGGAGGTCCCGGTTCTATGCACTGCGATTTCTAACACAGAAGCCGTGGTGCCGGTCTATACGGCAGCGTGTGGCCTCACCGCTAGTTCGTGCGCTTCGTGCGTTTCTTTGCAGAAGCCGAGTATAATACCTACTCTTAGCCATACCGAAGAGGAATGCTTTGCAAATGTAGTGTCGGCGGAGGGTCAATGGAAGGAAGTTAGACCAGCTGAGGAGTGGATTACTGTGCAGCGTAAAAGACTGAAAAATCGTTTTACTACTTTAGAGGGAAAAGCGTTGACAAATTCGAACGAGAAGTTTAAAGCAGCGGATATTAGAACTCCACTGTTTATTAATAATGTGGATAGTAGTACTTCTGTAAAAGATATTATAAAGTACGTTTCATCTAAAACGCAAGTCACAGTCTCATTGCAGAAAATAAATGCTAAGGTACAAAGACAATATAATGCGTATAAAATGTACGTACCTAACTCTAAATTAGCTCTATTCTTAGATGGTAGCTGTTGAGTTCAAAACAACCCAAAATGGATAACTATAATAACGGAAATATTATGAACTTAAAATTTATTAGTTATAACTGTCGCAGGGTGATAAGATGTATAGATACGGTACGAGAGCTGTGCCAATCTGCCGACATTCTCGCCCTGCAAGAAACCTGGCTATTTCCACACGACATTGTATTGCTCGGAACAATCGATCAGGCGTTTGCATTTACTGGAAAATCGGCGGTTGATACTTCTACAGGGATGCGGAGAGGTAGGGGGTACGGAGGAGTCGCAATACTGTGGAGGAAAAGCGTGTTCCAGACAGTGTCGGTTGTAGAGTGCGCAAGTGATAGAATTGCTGCTATAAAAATAGTGCTAGCCGACAGTCAGCTACTTGTGATAACGGTCTATATGCCAACGAATGACGTTTATAATCTAGATGATTTTACGAACTGTATGAGTGAGATCAGTGCGGTAATAGATGGTTGTGGTGTAGAATCTGTAATCATTTTGGGGGATTTTAATGCCGACCCTAAAAAGCTCTTTGGTAAGGAACTTATACATTTCTGTATGGAACATAAATGGGTGTGTGCAGATATTGATTACTTTGGTATAGCGTCAGATACATATACTTTTGTTAGTGATGTTCACGGTACTTGTTCGTGGTTGGACCATATAGTTACTACGGAAGCCGCAAGAGAAACGATAATGGACTTTAGGATAAACTATAGTGTTACGTGGTCTGATCATTTTCCAGTGGAATTTACTTGCAATTTAAATGTGATAACGCCAAAGGTTAATGTACCAAAGTCATCTCACAATTCTGTTGTATGGGGTGAGAGAGATATCTCTCAGATAAAGCAGTATAGTAAAGCAGTAGCATAGCTGTGCTATGCTCAAGTATGCTTAGAGATGTTGACTTTCCTTCAGCTTTTAGAACATGTGCAGATAATACCTGCGGTGACATGTATCATAGAAAAATTATTGACACAATGTATAGTAGAATTGTTAATATATTAAAAAACTCAGCCAACAGTAGTCATTACAGTAATATTCCTAGTTATAAGCAAAGAAAAAGAAAACCATATGTAATTGGATGGAATAAATATATTAGAGAGGCTCATGGAGAGGCACGGCTTTGGTTTCAGGAGTGGGTTCTTTACGGCAGGCCGTCGTGCGGTTTTGTATACGATGAAATGCGAAGATCGCGCACTATTTTTAAAACTAAACTTAAATTGTGTCAAAACAATCAGACCCAAATAAAAATGGATATCCTCGCGAAGCATCACACGGCAAAAAACTTTAGCAAGTTTTGGAAGGACACTAATAAGCTTAATCCAAAGCCGAGCGTGCCCGTGAGCGTGGAAGGTGTAAGCGACCCTGTCCAAATTGCCAATCTATTTAAGGAGCACTTTAGAGTGAAATCTTCACTAGGTCCTGGAAGTGTGGGTTCGGAGCCGCCTACTGGGGATCAAATTGTCCGGATCTCAGCAAAGGAAGTTTCACGGATAGTGAAAAGCATGAATCGAGGCAAATCTCCTGGTCACGACTCTTTGTGTATTGAACATCTGAAGTACGCTGGACCTCATTTAGCACGGGTACTCGCCATGCTTTTCACTTTCTGTATCGGCCATTCCTACCTTCCTGAGGAGATGATGCGGACTCTTGTTGTTCCCATTATCAAAAATAAAACTGGAAATGCTTCTAGTTTAGGTAACTACAGACCCATATCACTAGCTACTATAATAGCTAAGGTGCTAGATGGTGTGATTGATAAGTATAATAAATAAATAAAGGTTCAGGCCCGGGTTGTCCACTGAATCGGCCATACTGAGCCTCAAACACACCGTCCAGTACTATACTAGTAGGAACACACCTGTTTACGCCTGCTTCTTAGACCTTTCGAAAGCTTTTGATCTGGTGGCGTACGACAGGTTGTGGCCGAAGCTGGGTGATACTGGGCTGCCGTCTGAATTGGTGGAACTCTTTAAATATTGGTATGGCAATCAACGTAATAATGTAAGGTGGTCAGGGTCGCTATCGGACACGTACAGGCTGGAGTGTGGAGTGCGGCAGGGTGGAATCACTTCGCCGCGACTCTTCAACCTGTACATGGATCGTTTGATTCGTGAGCTCAGTGGCGCTAATATTGGATGCTCTGTTGACGGAGTAACTGTCAATAACATAAGTTACGCTGACGATATGGTGTTGCTGAGCCCATCGATCAGTGCCCTACGAAGACTTGTTGGAATCTGTGAGCGTTATGCGGAGGCTCATGGGCTCAGATATAACGCTGGCAAGAGTGAGGTGATGGTTTTTAAAGCCCGTTCGAAAACTTATTCCACAGTCCCATCAATCTTGCTGGCGGGCAGTAAGCTCAAGCGGGTGTCCGAGTTCAAATATCTGGGACACTGGGTCACTGAGACTCTCTCAGATAACACCGATATTGATAGGGAGCGAAGGGCATTATCAGTCAAAGCCAACATGTTGGCCCGTAGATTTGCACTGTGCAGTACAGCTATAAAAACAAGTTTGTTTAAGGCGTACTGCCAGTCTTTTTACACGTGCAGTCTATGGGTTAACTTTTCTAAGTGCTGCTGGAATGCCCTTCGAGTCCAGTACAATAATAGCTTCAGGGTGCTGTTGAGGCTGCCATACTTCTGTAGCGCATCGGGGATGTTCGCGAACGCACGCGTCGATGACTTTTATGCGATTATCCGGAAGAAAACGTCGTCCCTGATGCGTCACGTGAGGGACAGCACCAACAGATACCTGCAACTTATAGCAGGAAGGCTGGATACTGACTGCATCTTCATGAAGCACTGCACAGAGGTGCACCATTCGCACCGGTGATGTAATGATGTGGTGATGTGGTGCAGTCTATATTTTAATTTCTTTATTTTATTTATGTTCTCTATGTTTTAAATTATTATTATGATAAATATGGCTCAAATTTGTACATATACTTATGAAGGCTGAAATAAATGAAATTGAATTGAATTGAATTGAATAATAATAATAATAATAATGCCGAACATTTCACGCAGCATCATCTAGCCCCAAAGTAAGTAGAACTTGTGTTATGGGTACCACATGACTGATATACTACTTAAATACGTTTCGTTTTTTTGTAGATACATACATAATTATTATAACACCCAGACCCGAGACAAGTACTTGCAGTTATACAAAAAATTGTCCCGCGGCGGGAATCGAACCTGCAAACTTCTGAGTCTCAGCCGGACCTTAGCCCACTGCGCCACAGAGGTCGTGCTCACATATTACGCAGATTTCATATTTTGGAACGCTTTCCCAGCGTTTCCCATTACCAATGTGCGACCCCACTAAAAAAATAATAAAATGCCGCTCCACAGCCGTAACAAGCGTCGTTGGAACAAAGCGGCAGCTCGCTCAAATAATTTGTATCAATTTGTAAAAATGCAGCACCCAGTCCAACCCCCAACGAGGGGGACATCTGAGCACGTAATAATTACGTCTTTGCATCTTACGGATCCGTCTTTGTGACGTAAAAGAGTTGGTAAATAAAAAAGGATTTATTATAGGTATCATAGCTGCAATTCAAGCATCCAAGCGCGATGGTAAGGGTAGATTGAACCTGTTTCAATATAGAAACAGTGGTAGTGGTCTTTTTGATCGTGGGTTCAAATCCGGTCGTGCACTATGGGTTTGTTTATTCGAAAAATTTATGTACCGGCAAATGTAGAAAATTTAAAGACATGTGCCATATGAAAAAGAAGAATACAGAAACGACTCTAAAATAACTATTAAATTACTATTAAAAATAAAGTTCTTTAAACTTACGCGATTAGAACACATTATTATAAATATTTACGGAGATTTATCGCGTTTATTTACCTATTTTTCACGACGGGCACGGGATGACTCAACGGGAGTCATCCCGTGACCACGACAGAGTGTAAACCTGTCGAAACGTCGGGAAAAATAGGTAAATAAACGCGATAAATACCCGTATATATTTATAATAATACTATTAAAAAATTACTACAAAGCACTCAATAGCGCATTTAATACGTATATTCAGAAGCATGACATTTTTTGCTAATATGTGCGGCGACTAAGTATGATTATACGTTTCACAGATAAAATTCGCGACCAAAGTCGTCGGAGATTATAATAATAATAATTTAAGTGATACCTTTTCACTGCTATTATTGCTAATGTAAGCTTTGTATAAGGATTCGAATTACATTAAATAAATAAAAACAATAATTACTTTAATTATATTTATCACTACATAGTATAAAACAAAGTCGCTTCCCGCTGTCTGTCTGTCCTTATGTATGCTTAGATTTTTGAAACTACGCAACGGATTTTGATGCGGTTTTTTTTAACCGATTTTATCAAAAAGGAGGAGGTGTCAATTCGTCGGAATCTTTTTTTTAATGTATGTTCACTGATTAAAATTAAAAAGGTATACTTCACTGGTGGTCCCATATAAATTTTATCAAAATCGGTCGAGCTGAAAAATCAACGAAAATCTAAAAATTGTATACATCGATGATGATTTCATGTACTTCGATACCTCGCTGTCTCATTGGAGCGGTGCGTTTATTTGGCCTACCCATATCATATATATATACAAAATACATCTACCTTTCACTAAAAATGTATTAAAGGCTCAAATTTCATTGAATGAAGTCGGTTTCGTTTTAGTTTTTAAAACATAATTATATAGATATAGTGATTCAAGAGGAAGGTTTATATGTATAAAACATGCTTATTATAGTAGACAATCACTGATAATTTTAGTGGTATCAAATCACATTAGGCATTCTGTAGTATATTTAGTATCAGCATTGCACCCGTGCGAAGACGGGGCGGTTTGCTAGTATGTTATAAAACATTTTAACTGGCCTCACAGCTCAATTGGTAGTCTTGCCTTCTACGCTGTTGGTTTTGAGTTCTATTCTCTTTAGGAACATCTGTGTGGTTACCATACATGTTTGTCCTATATCTGGGTGTAATAAGTTATTAAATAAAAATATAAAATATAAAAAATAAATATAAATGACTAACATTTCATTTATGTGTGAAATGTCCGGCATTTACTACTTATATACTTTTTTTTGTAAATACATATTTATTATACATACACAAAACACCCAAACTTTAGAAAAATACTTGCACATCATACAAACATTTGTCCCGCGGCGGATAACCTTTTGCGTCTCAGGCAGCCCTTCGCCACAGAGACAGAGGTTGTCGGATTTTTTTTTTAATCATCGATAAACCTACGTTTGAATACGATCTCGCCTGATGTTAAGCGACGATGTGGCCGACGATGGGGTACGCAGGTCTAGAAGACACCTATTTTCTCGATACTTGAAGAGACCTAGATTGTAGTTTTCAGGAAAGACAGACGACGGCAAAGCATTCCAATCCTTGGCTGTACGCATTATAAATGTGGAAGCAAAGCGCTTTGTTCGAAAGGGTGGTAGGTTGACAAGGTATGGATGGTATTGAGCGGTACGTCTACTTGTCCTGTTGTGAAAAGGAGATGGTGGAATCAGATCATGTAATTCCTGGGCACATTCTCCGAAATGTATCCTATAAAAGATCAAAAGGCAACTTTACGACGCTGCTCGAGACTCTGGAACTTAGTCTCAGCGTTAAGCTGTTCACCCATCATCCTCAATGCTCCACGCTCGATATCGTATGTAATAATGCTCGAATGTCGTATGTATGTATTTAAATGTTAATATGAGTTCTCTCTGTCATCTGTTTCACATAGCCCAAGCTATGCCTAGTTTAGAACTAGATGGCGTAGGGTATGTATAGGATAGGTCCACTGAAAAAAAAATTTTATTGGTTAAAGTAAACATACGGTTAAATAGTTGGCAAACGTGACCCAAAAGTGAACCTCAGGTTAAATTATTCCGGTGGTCATTTTCCATTGTTTTTGTCGCATTTAGCGGTTCAAATCGTTTTTATTATCATTATAAGGTAATCATCATCAAACTAACCATGATATGGGAACAAGCTTCAACGCATCGTTGGTCAATCGTATCAGTGTTTACCTTGCTTTATTTTATGACGAAATCTACATATACTGTAACAGCATCGGAAGACACTACCTCAAACCTCTAGTGTTATTGAGTATAATAATAATATAAATAATTATTAATATTGTTGGACAAATGCAAACAACTGCATCAAACCCAAACTAGGCATAGTCTGTATTATGGTGATCAGGTGACTGATAGAATACTTATATAAAATAACTTTATTAAAACTGTTTTTATTTTACGCTTTTTAGTAATTTATCATGTTTCGAAATTCGTAAACACCACTGGACAATCACAAGAAAGCAAAACACCGAAATCTCGTTTACTTGGATGACATATTTGGTCCAGCTATATTGATTTAAAAACTAAACTACAGAACCGATTTTGATAAAATTTAAATGTGGTCCCATGTATCAGAGCCACAGGAAATTGCATCAGGAAATATATCAAACATTTTGATAAACACGGGCTTACTCACGTATTATTTTGTCGATGGAGGCACCGACACTGTTTCGATTCATCTAGAGAATCTTCATCAGGGTGAGTTTGATCCGCGGTCCGCTCGTTTTGTCAATATTAATGTTGTATAACGCGTGTGTGTAAATAAATAAACAAACTCCCGACTGTCAGAACATGGTTTAAAATCCATACTAATAGTATTAATACGAAACTCTATCGTTTTACTATCTAGAAGTTTGTCTGTTTGTTGTTTTTTTAACTTTTCACGGCAAAACGGCTGTAAGTATATATTTTATAGGGCAACGTGTATGCTTCTAAAAACGGACCCCAAGCGACGTACTGTATTTGTCGATTGGGAAATTTCAAAACGTAATTAAACCAAAACTTTCATGACAAAAAAAGCTTAAGACGAAACTCGACTCTGCATTTGTAACAAAATTAGCAAAGATCACACAAAAAAGTGTTAAGATCAGACAAGTTTATTGCCGGATTCATCTGGAACTGGGGTTAGGAGGAACTGGCATCTAGATTCAATAGCATGTAAGAGACGATTCATAATCGACCTTGTCGACCTTGAATATCATCATATCATCATCATAACAGCCTTTATGAAGTCCACTGCTGAACATAGGCCTCCCCAATAGATTTCCAGGAAGAACGATTTTGAGCCCTCTCCATCCACCGACTTCCTGCGATCTTTACAATGTCGTCAGTCCATCGGGTGGGGGGTCGTCCTACGCTTCGTTTTCCTGTCCTTGGTCGCCATTCGAGAACTTTTATTCCCTAACGGTTATCAGTTCTGCGAGCTATATGGCCTGCCCATTGCCACTTCAACATGCAAATTTTGAGTGCTATGTCGGTGACTTTGGTTCTTCTACCTTGAATATAAAATATTTTAATTTGAGAATGGACATAGGTTATTTATTATGTACTCCCACTTGTGGGAAGCCGTGAGCTGATCCTAGTTTTCCATAAACCTACATTTAACTTACCAATCCATGGCACACATGTTTCTAACTCCCAGCATAAGGGTAATGAAGCGCGCTCCAACTACTTCCGGTGCTGAATGAGGCCGGCTCTACACGAGTCTGAAATTAGGCCCACTCCACACGCAAGCTCACACGCCACACTACAATCACGTTTGGTAGATCTTGATAACATACGGTTATGCTAATGTGGCCATAGAAATAGTTTTATCGGTTCTTTTCTTTACAAAATGTGCTCAAATGTAATAGGAAAATATTGTTAAGAAACTGACATGTTTAAGGTCTGACTGGCCTGTCAACTCAAGTGGAATTACCTCTGTCATCAGCGCTGTAGGTTAGGGGCTCGATTATCTTCCAGGACAAATATTTGTGCGATGAGCATAGGTGTTTGTTCCATGTCTGTGTGTTTTAAAAAAATATAGTGTTAGTGTTCTATCAGTCATCTGGTCACCGTAATTATGTTTTCATTTGAATAACAATGAAGTAGCCACAAACAACGCTTTAGCCTGTTAGGGGGATACTGGGATAAAAACTAGTGGCTCTGTGAGCTGTAGACCTCGCAAAAGTTTTTCAAAATGACTGATATATAACTTTTTTTACGTTTTCAACCCACATATCTCCGCCATTTTGAAAAATTTCTCAAAACTAAATCGACAAAAAAAACTATATAGTTATAAAACCTGCTCACAAAATTTCACAAGAATCAGTTGAGAAATGCGACCTGTAGAGGAGAACATCCGGACAGACGCCGGCCAGACAGACGGACATACGAAAGCATTGCCTAAGCTGAAACGGAGACATTCGCTTCAATAACTATAATAAATAAATAATCCCGGACATTTCACACAGCATCATCTGGCCCCAAAGTAAGCAAAGCTTGTGGCATGGGTACCACATGACTGATATACTACTTATATACTTTTTTTTAGTAAATTAAATACATACTTATTATACATAGAAACACCCAGACCCGAGACAAATACTTGCAGATCGTACAAACATTTGTCCCGCGGCGAGAATCGATCTCGCAACCTTCTGCGTCTCAGCCAGACCTAGCCGACTGCGCCACAGAGGTCGTCGAACTATTTCAAAGCTTAACATTTATCAAGCTAATATCTGTATCGAACTGTTCGAGAAACCTATGAGATTTCTTACAGTGATGGTGGAAATAGTAGGTATGGGTACGGTAACTCTCTCAGGTGCTACTTTCATATTTGGCTGTCTTTTTGTCTGTCCTCTTACTCGCTGTCTCTTAGGTTATCGTGATAAAAGCTTATATATAATATATATATTTATATATATTATATTTATATTTATATATAAATATAAATATATAATATATATTATATAAATATATATTATATTATATTTATATTTATATATAAACATAAATATAATATAAATATAATATAATAGATTACTAAACCCCATTTATATTTTATTTTATTTCAAGACTTCTATTATCTTCTTCTGACTTCTAGTACGTACTTCTATTACCTACTTTTTTCACCAATATGTTTTTTTTACTATTTGTCTAACTCAGGGCAACTACACCGTCACAAACCACATGCTCTAACGAAAAGAAAAGTGGGATTCAAGGATAACATGAAAAAACTTTTCGATGCATCGATATAAGTCACGATCATTAATGTTTGTAATCCCAAAAAAACATGTATTATGTTATATAACTTACTGTTTACGTATAACATGTAAGTTGACTTAGGAACTTATTTTATTTACCAATCTATAAATCATATTTAGTATTAATTTCATCTTGATACATGAGATACCTTCAACGCGTTCCTAAAAAAAGGGTCTTGATATACAGACAGACAGACAGACAACGAAGTGATACGGGTTTCTACTTTATTAGTAAAGGATACTTTTTTATCCGGAACGGAACACTAATAATAAAAATATATTTCAAAAAATATAAAATTAACAAAATATGAAAGATGGCTTCTGAGTATCAAAACCTGTGATATCAAATACATACATTTCCAACTCTAATTCCGATACATGAAATTTTTGTAATCGATGCGTTCCTTCAAGGTCTGATCAACTGACAAGAATGCACAAAATTATTGCCCCAATACAGTGCAAAGTCCATTGTCAGTCAGTTGATCATTGAAAGGTACTTAAATAAGAATTCCCTTACCATATTTTCCAAACAATTATTTTGCGATGAATAATGTACATTTAGTGCATCCTATCCTAGAAGTCTGCATAGAGTAATAAAGGTAGTTCTATATATAATATATACAGGGTCTTCCTATAGGCACGTCCGAACTTTGACAGTTGGTAGCGGCCATCTTGTTGAAGCTACATCTGTCAAATTGGTTGTAATTTATTCATTCTGTTTTGCCAAATCATCATGGATAGCTATAGCATTCAACAACACGTGCAAATGATAAAATTGTTTTTTCAAAATGAGTGTTCTGTTCGGGCAACGCACCGTGCGCTTCGCCCATTTTACGGTCGCCATAATCGTCCTACCAAGAGGACTATTCGTCGTGTGATGGATAAATTTGAGTCCCCTGGTTCAGTAAATGATCGACCAACACCCGTACTTACGTCAACGAAACGCAAGGTCTGCCGAAAACATCGCCGCTGTCCATGAGAGTGTGCAGGAGAATCCGAGGCAGTCGATTTCGCGTCGCTCACAAGAACTCGGCCTTACACAGACCACAACTTGGCGAATTTTGCGTCGTGACTTGGGCCTGCACCCGTATAAAATTCAAATCACCCAGGAATTGAAGGTAAACGACCATAGACAACGACGTGTGTTCGCTGAATGGGCACTGGAGCAGTTAGCAACTGACCGTAATTTTCACAGAAAAATTAACTTCAGCGATGAGGCCCATTTCTGGATGAATGGGTACGTAAACAAACAAAATTGACGAATTTGGGACGATACCAATCCACATGAGATCCAAGAGCGTCCAATGTATCCCGAAAAAGTTACAGTTTGGTGTTGGTTTTGGGCTGGCGGCGTCATCGGGCCATATTTCTTTGAGAACAACATTGGCCAGGCCATCACTGTCAACGGCGAGCGCTATAGGTCGATGATTACCAATTCTTTTTGGCATGAACTGGATCATCTGAACACCAACGACATGTGGTTTCAACAAGGCGGCGCTACGTGCCACACAGCTCATGCCACATTGAATATTCTGCATGAGAGATTTGAGGGCATGGTCATCTCACGTGGAGCTGATGTGAACTGGCCACCAAGATCTTGGGACTTAACCCCGCTAGACTTTTTCTTGTGGGGTTTTCTTAAGTCGCAGGTCTATGTGAATAAACCACAAATCACAGCGGCCCTCAAAGCCAACATAACCCATGCCATAAGTCAAATTCAGCCTGATTTATGCGCAAAAGTCATGGAAAATTGGATATCTCGCATGCGCTCCACCCAGAGAAGCCGTGGCGGACATTTGAATGATGTCATATTCCACACATAATGGCATCACTACATCTTTCAAATAAATAAATAATTACGATAATATATCACACACACTTTGTTTTATTTAAATTTAAAGATAGGACACGCTTAATGAAAGACCCTATATGATATATGTGCGATTGGAAAAATCAACGGTTAAATCGTTCAGGAAGAATAGCGCAGCACCATTTTGACATTCAGATCAGCCAAATCCAAACTTTGCCAAAACCAATCCATTCAATGGCAATTACGTCGACAAATAGCGCGATCGCCCTACAGATAATGTACATACGAAAAAATATATAGCCGAAATATAATAAAATATGGGTCGCTTAATGATGAAGGTACCTATTATTATTAAGGTGTAGCAGTTAACATGACTACTACACCTCAGAAGGTAATAATATCTAAACAATATACAGTCAATGTTTTGAGGACTAAATAGCATGTGGCGGCATCTTAAGTGGGGTGTGGTCCTACAAGCCGGATAGTTTCAATTTTACCGGGGAATTTAGAGCACTTGACTGATAGACGCGCACTTAACCTTAAATTAAGTAATTTGTATACTTAACTACAGTTTGGAGATTCTTACTACGCCGGTTAAGTGGCATAGAGCTAGTGATGTGTAGAACTGAACATAATTTAAAAATAGTTATACATCAGTGTTCAATGTATTAATGTGTTAAAGGTGCGTAAAAAAGTATTATGGTGTTTTATAAAAAAATATTTAACAAGAATTACTATATTTATGATAGAATAATTATGACTTACCCAGTACTAGCTGACCCGACAGACGTTGTCCTGTCTTAACTACATATATTGAATTTGAATTGGTATAATCTATAAATGTCAAACGACTGACGGTTATGTCAAACGGGATAAGGTTACATTAGAAAAGATAATAACGTTGTTAAGATATCTTAAAATTTCTAATTATCCACGCAAATATCTTAAATTTTTCTTTCAAAGAACCTTCTTCTGACAATAATAAAAACAACAAAAAAGAGTCAGTCCAGCCGTTCACCCGAGATGCCGAGGAAAATTACACTGATTCCACGCCGTCACGCCTACTACGCTGTCTTACTTAAACTACGTCATATAAGGTAAGTTTACTTTTGAACTTACATTTTGAAATCGCTAAGTAACCCATCGCCAATACCTCAAAAAGCTACCTACAAGCATTTTAGTTCACTTTTTGATAGTAAATCTATACGTTTGTAACTCTACTTAAAGTTGGTTTCGGCAAGACTGATCGGAAGGCCTCAAGTGGGCCTTACTAACGACTCGCACCTTCATCTTCAGTGCCTTTAGCATTTTAGCATTATTTTTTGGCGTTATCGAACTACTCAGGAGTTCGTCGTTATTTTTTTAACAGTTTTATTTCCGTTTCTTTTTAGATATAAATAAAATAATTAATAAATATAGTTATGCAACCGGCTAGTAGGCTAATCACAACTTTGAATGTGTGAGAATGCAAGCTAGCATATTAGCAGCTGCAGCCGGGAGCCTTATCTCTGCCACCTACGTATTCTGTGCCGTGTGGCCCATAGTTTGTAAGCTTTTATTAATCAGTCGTAAAGAGAATAAAACTTGTCTCAGACGTCTCGTCTTAAATTGTCGGATTTCATTTAGAATTTCCTTCATTTAATTTTAAAGTTAGTTTTTAAAAACAAAGTTAACGTTCCCGTAAACTTTACTGGCGCAGCCGGGGCAGATTTCCCGAGTTTTCCCACGGAAAATACTACAATTTTCGCGAGTTTTCCGACGGATCGGATCTGTTTGAACCAAATAAATAAGTGAAGTGTATCTGGGAGGCGATCGAGCATGTTGGTGACTGGCTGGTGAGTAGAATTTTCACCATCCTTTCCTACCTTTTGTACTTTGTGTTTGTTATTATTCGGAATCGAACTTCTTCCAATATAACGTATTCTGGTTTCCTGTCATAGGAAATTGTGAAATAGCATAAGTAGAGTTAAGTAAACAGTGCGTATCTAAATTTAGGTCATTGTTAGTTCTTGGTATTATTTATAAAAATAATAAATAACCAGGATATAAATTACTTACTTCGTTAAAATATAAATAAAATAGTATTGTGATAAATTCTTGTTTAGTTTAATATATATTTTAGTAAGTAGAGTAGATATAGAGTATTAAAAATGACTACAGTAAATGTAATACCTAGGGAAATAGTATGTATTATACCAATTTTTGACGGTAGTAAACGTCATTTAAACTTATTTTTAAGAAAATGTGAGTATGTCATTAATAAATATCGTGGAAATGCAGAACAAGATCTCTATGTGTTTCACACTGTGACAAGCAGGTTAACTGCAGAGGCCGCTGCATTAGTCAGTGAGCGAAATGATGTACAATCATGGGGTCAACTTAAGACCTTATTAAACCAACACTTTGGTGATCCGAGAAGCGAAGAATGTATAGCGATAGAATTGGAAACTTTAAAAATAAAACATGGGGAAAGCTATTTAGATTTTTGTAATAGGGTACAGTCAGTTCGATCAGTACTGATATCTAAGGTGAACCAACTAGTAGACGCAAACACTAGAACCAGCAAGGTTAGTATTTATAACAATACAGCGCTAAATGTATTTTTATATAACTTGCCCGAAAACCTTATTCGGTCAGTACGTATGAAAATGCCGGATACTTTAGAAAAAGCACTTGAGTTCGTACTGGAGGAAGTTAACTTTTATGAGCAGTATAGCCTCCGTAGTAAAATGTTTAAGCCACAGCCTGCAATGGGCACACCAACACCAGCTAAATTTGGTAGCAACTTTCCAGCTCAAAGCATGCCATTTCAGCCCAATAGCTTGAAGCCAATATATGCGCCCTCTAGTTTTTAATTTGGTATTCCGGGTAATAGTCAATACCGACAAGCGTTTGTGCCTAGGTTTGCTTCACAAACTCCTCCGATAGGTTATCGGCCACAGTTAGTACAGCCACAACAATTCGGCATGCCAAGGTATATGCAACCTCAAGGTTCTAATTTAAAGCCACAGCAGTCTGGTTATCAACCGCAGCAGTTTGGTTATCGACCGCCGCAGTTTGGTTATAGGCCTCAAAATCAATTCGGGTACAAGCCTCCCAACCCGTTAAACAGCAATGATATATCTATGAGGACTGCACTTCCTCAAAAACCACAAACACAGGTTCCGACACAACAGCCACAAGGCTATCAGCCTCAAGGCTTTCGATTAAATGAATTGGAGTTAGGCGATTGCTATGGGTATTATGCATACGATGAAGATTTTGAAAATGAAGGATATTATGAGTGTGATGATGGGTATAACTATGAGGAATACTATGGTTCCCAAACGGAACCAGAGACTCCAGCGATTGAGAACAAAAGCGAGCCGGAAAAATTGGTGACTGACGATAACGTGAATAGCACGGAAATTGGAAATTTTCACATATTAGCCTCAATAAAAAAAGGGAAGTAATAAATCTAAATTGTAATATAAAATTGAAATTACCGTATATCTATCTACCAGAAATTAATGGAAAATTTATGATAGATACGGGAAGTACGCGATCTTTTATTAGTCCAAGAAAAGCTTACCAATTTTTCAGCGAGTTTACTTTATGTGAGCCATTCACGGTAATAAGTACGCATGCATCGAGCAGTCATAATGAGGTCGTGGAAATTCCACTAATGCCATCTTTTCAATGTAATGAGTTTCATAAGTTCTACGTTTACGATGTGGACGCTCAGTATGACGGACTTATAGGAAACGACCTGTTAATACAGTTAGAGGCAGTAATTGACTTAAAACACAATAAGCTCAGAACAAAAACCACAACTCTACCTATAATACAATGTATAACGAACCATGTGATAGAGTTAAACCCCCGCACCGAACAACGAGTACAAATACCTACGGACTTGTATTCTGGGGATGCCCTAATAAACTTTCAACAATTCTGCAATGGTGTTAGAATGCCTGCTGCTATTTTTAGATGCAAAAATGGATATGCTACCACCATTATTCAGAACGCGCTAGAGACGGAAATGACTTTAACTATCACTGCTCCGTTCAAGGTAATGGAATTTAATAACGATAGCGTTATAAACGTAAACTGTTATAATGACGTAGAAATGAAAGATATGGAAGTAGATGACATTTTAGAAAAAAACTTGACACGACTTAGATTAGACCACATGAACCAAGAGGAACAGAAGTGCATTTCTGAGTTATGTAAAGAATATAAAGACATATTTTATTGTGACCAGCTTCCTTTAAGCTTTACAAATCAAGTTAAACATTTTATTCGAACTAAAAATGAAGATCCTATTTATGTTAAGCCATACAGACAACCTCCTGTCCAAACACAAGAAATAAAATCTCAAGTAGAAAAGTTATTAAAAAATAACGTAGTTCAGGAATCGCATTCACCATGGAACGCACCTGTTCATCTTGTTCCCAAGAAAATGGACGCTTCTGGGGAAGTGAAGTATCGAATGGTCATTGACTACAGGCGACTTAACGAAATTACGACAGACGACAAATACCCTTTACCCAATATTACAGACTTATTTGATAAACTAGGTAAGAGCAAATATTTTACGACTTTAGACTTAGCTAACGGCTACCATCAAATTGAAATTAACGAGACTGACAGACAGAAGACAGCTTTTAGTACAGAAGCAGGGCATTACGAATTCCTGAGAATGCCGTTTGGCCTCAAGACCGCACCAGCGACTTTTCAACGAGCCATGGACAATGTCCTTAGGGGGCTCCAAGGGTTGCATTGCTTGGTATATATGGACGATATTATTATCTATAGTACGAGTATGCAGGAACACATTAAAGATTTAAAATCCATCTTTAACAGACTGAGAGAGGCCAATCTTAAGGTACAACTTGATAAATCCGAATTTTTAAGAAAAGAGGTACTTTATCTAGGTCATACTATCACCGACCAAGGCCTTAAGCCGAATGATGATAAAATACGGGCAGTTTTAAACTATCCACTACCAGAAACAGTTACTGAAATTAAGAGTTTTCTGGGTCTCGTAGGATATTACAGGCGCTTTATCAAAGATTTTGCCAAAATAACGAAACCATTAACGAATTGCCTTAAAAAACGGTGTAAGGTTGTAATAGATCAAAAATACGTAGATGCTTTTAATCAGTGCAAGGAACTTTTAACACACGCACCTATACTTCAGTACCCCGATACATCAAAGCCCTATATTCTAACAACAGACGCATCCACAGTCGCGATAGGTGCTGTATTATCACAGGGTATTGTAGGAACTGATAAGCCTATCGCTTACGCGAGTAGAACCCTCAGTGAGACTGAAATGCGCTATAGCACCATTGAACGCGAACTCTTAGCAGTTATGTGGGCTGTCAAACACTTCAGGCCCTACCTATACGGTACAAAATTTACTATCTATACAGATCATCGCCCTTTGGCCTGGCTAGATTCTCTAAAGGAACCAAATTGTAAGTTAACACGTTGGCGACTTCGTTTGCAAGAGTATAATTTTGAGACTAAATATAAAACTGGTAAGCAAAATACGAACGCCGACGCATTATCACGCATCAAGGTTTATGCTATAGACGATGATTCGTCAGACGAATCAATGAAGGTTAATGTAGACGAAAAAGAACAGCGACTTCAAAAACACATTCAAGAAGTAACTGAGAAAATTGAAAAATTAAGTAGAGACTCTAAAGACACCGATCAAAAACACCTGTAGAAATAATAGAACTGTCAGATACATCTGATACGGAAACGGTGCGTAATGTTTCAGAATTAGAACATAATTATCCACTACCGCCGTTATCAAGTTGCACGGGTGGAACTATTCATTCAGCGGAAGATTTAGAATCCAAAGGGATTCCTATCTTGAATGAAGCTATTGACACAAAACCTAACCAAATATTGGTCTTTACTTGGTTTAGGAAAGAAATACAAGTAAAAAATATAACTAGGGAAAAACAGAAAGTCCTTGAAGTGTTTTTGCCAATAAATGAAGAAGATTTAGTAAAACAGTTTCTGAAAGAATATGTTAAGCCTAAAACAAAATATTTCATCTATTTCGAAGATAGTAAACATAGAAAAAAATTTAACAAGGTTATTATAAAATTATTCAAGAAAGATATGGTAGAGTTTTATGAGTGTACTGAAAGAGTCATGTATATAGAAGACGAGAATGAACAGAAAGCAATTGTATTACAGCATCATGAAGGAAAAACTTGTCATAGAGGAATTAAAGAAACTATGGTTAGGATAAAAAGAAATTATTACTGGAATAACATGCAAGAGATGACATCGGCTGTAATCAATGCATGTGAAGCTTGTCAAATGATGAAGTATGATAGAAAACCGTTGAAACCAACAATAGAGTTAACGCAAACACAGTCAGCTCCATTCCAAGAAATTTTTATTGATATATTTTCAATAGAAAACCGAAGTTATTTGACCATTGTAGATGCATTTAGTAAGCTAGGCCAGGCGTTGGAAATTGAGAACAAATCAACACCCGAAGTAGTCCGTGCATTGATCAAATTCTTTTCAATGTATGGTGTCCCCAACAAAATAAATAGCGACCCAGGATCTGAATTTAATAATGATTTAATTAAAGAGTTTGCTAGTATGTACAACATCCAGTTACACATCTGTACACCAAATAATCCTAATTCAACAAGTATCGTTGAACGTTTTCACTCAACCTTAATAGAAATCTATCGTTTAGCGAAATATCAACAAAAGTGTACAGACGCCGCTTCAGTGATGACGTACTCTATAATGGCTTATAACAACACGATCCATTCAACAACAGATTTAACCCCATTTGAAATTGTTTTTGGTCATACCGATTCTAATAAACTATTTGACGGCAACTTTGAAAGAACTTACATGCAGCAATTACTTAATGATCACGCACAACGAACAAAACGCCTTTATCAATATCTTTCTGATAAAATGGTCGAAAAGAAGGAACATATTAGACAAAAAAGATTAGGCGAAACCGTAGAGTTAAAACCAGGCGATATTGTTTACACAAAAGACATAAATACTAGAAAAAGTAAAGACAAACCGAGGTACAAGAAAGCTAAAATAAAATCAGATGTAGAGCGGAATATAGCATCAATACGATTGGGAATGAGAAATACGAAGGTAGCAATTAAAAATATAAAACGCCCTCCACAGGTGGTGCTTGGTCGTAGTGACCTTACTTCCCCTGTTCCAGGCCCTTCATCTTCAAAGGATTGAAAATAATCCTGGAATCTTACCTGTTAAGCAAGGACGAGCATTCAAGGTGGAGGACAAGTGGCTGATAGTTAAGATTTTAGACCTTAGCGGTATTAGTAGTGATTTAGAGTTTCACATTGTAAAGTATTATGAGTTAATTAATTTAGTTGATAGACATAAACCCCTTGTCAATGAATTTATTGGCATAAGGACTCAAGTAGAGTATGTACGTAACATAACTGTAGGGAAATTGAGGCAGTTGGTTCCGTTATATCGATATAAGAGAGGGTTAGTTAACCCCCTGGGATCATTAATTAAGGCAGTATCAGGAAATCTAGATAATGATGACGCGATTCGATATGATTCTCTCATTGCACAAATAGGTTCCAAAGAAATGGTTATTGATAAAAAGATAACAATGATCACCAGAATGTTGGATAATTTTGTGAATAGTACAGAAATCTTACACGAAAATACATTAATATTGGATAAACGATTGAAAGTTATTGAAGAATTGATTAAATATAAAAATTTTCAAGAAAATACCTGCCTCTATTTGACATACGTATTAAGCATGTTTGATATGTTTATGAGTATGTTTAGAACCATCTATGTGACATTAAATGAAATAGAGACAGCTTTGGCATTTAGTAAGGTATCTGTTCTACATCAGTCGATTGTAAACCCCACCGAACTGTTAAACCTATTGAAAAATATAGAGCAAGTAAATAGTTTAGTGTACGAAGTAAATGAGAGTAACCTGTTAAGGTTAGAAAGGCTTATTAAGGTTAAGGCTTATGTAAAGGAAAACCAGATAACGTTCATATTGGAAGTGCCACTCACAGATAAAAATACTTACAATTATTTTAAAATCTATTCATTACCTATATACAAAGACTCCATAAACAAAACTGTAGTAGTTTTTCCCGAATTCCCCTACCTATTGGTGAATGATTCTAAATACCTACCAGTTACTAAGTCATGTGAGAGAATTGCTGCGGACAACACTTTCCTCTGCAATAGCGATAACGTGGCTCAGTTTCCAACACTGACTTGTGCAGAGCAGCTTATGGAATTCCAGGCAGAACCGGCTTCATGTGTACCATACGCCGTAGAAATCGAAAACATCAAGATTCAGCGAATCAGTCTAGATAGCTGGATCGTTTTTACAAGAAAACATACAAAATTGTTTGAAAAATGTGGCCATGACAACATAAGAGAGTCACTTTATGGTACATATGTTTTAACAATTACAGAAGATTGTGAAGTTAACCTGGATGAGTATAAATTAAGCTATCACAGAACGTTTGCAGAAGGCCTTCAGTTTAAAGTTACTCCAATAGTAACTCTACCGGAATTGAAATCTATAAATACAACTTCTTTACCTACAGTAAACATCAAGAATATTAATCTAGAGGAAATGAAGCATCTTTCACGTATTCTAAAACTAAAGGACGATAAATTCAGTGAATATGAAAGTGAAAATGAGATCAGTGGCGTTACGGTTAAGAGTGTTAGTTTAGGCACACTACTATTGTACTTAATTTTAATTTCTATTTTTATTTCATATCTTGTGTACCGTTTCATGTTAATGCGAAATGATCGGATTTCAGCTTCCGCGAGAACCGATAATTTCGCACTTGAGGAGGGAGGAGTTATGCAACCGGCTAGTAGGCTAATCACAACTTTGAATGTGTGAGAATGCAAGCTAGCATATTAGCAGCTGCAGCCGGGAGCCTTATCTCTGCCACCTACGTATTCTGTGCCGTGTGGCCCATAGTTTGTAAGCTTTTATTAATCAGTCGTAAAGAGAATAAAACTTGTCTCAGACGTCTCGTCTTAAATTGTCGGATTTCATTTAGAATTTCCTTCATTTAATTTTAAAGTTAGTTTTTAAAAACAAAGTTAACGTTCCCGTAAACTTTACTATATATATTGGTGAATAATTCACACAGCATCTAGCCCAATACTAATCAAAGTCAAACCAATTAACCACTCATAGAATATTAAACAGCTATACTAACGGAATGTACTAAATATTTGTCTTTAAGTTTAATGTTTTGTAATGGATTTCCGCAAAGTTATGCCTGATTCAATTATCTGACTGATAACTAGAATAGTTATATTGGTGAGGTATTTAAGATAAGTAGTTTATAATGTACAGGCACAGAACTTACATCTTTGTTTAACATCATGTTTTTCTTAAAGGAATCGAACCCACAACCTACAGCGTAGAAGGCAGAGTAACTACCAACTGACCTGCGCGGCCAATCGATAAATAGGTACATAATTATTTGCAAAATTACATTTGCCACATTATCATTGGCCAACAAAACAAGAAAAATCTCCACTCTAGGGAACATCCTACTAATATTATCTAATATTATAAATGCGAAAGTTTGTATGTATGTTTGTTACTCTTTCACGCAAAAACTACTGAATGTATTTTAATGAAACTTTACAATAATATTGCTTATACATCAGAATAACACATAGGCTATAATTTATAGAGATATTGTGTAAATTGTCCAAAATATAACGATAAGTGTCAAGTAAGTAGGAAACAAATCTGCCATCTGCGAGCTATTCTGGCGTGCGCTGCAAAATCCGTTGGTATTAAACGAAGTACTAATCCTGCGCAGACGAAGTCGCTAGTCTATAATATATTAATGAAGGCCGTGTCTTTAGAATACCTCGACCTTTGTATGTGTAATTATTTTTAAGGCATGGTCATAGTTCGATTGGGTTTATTTATGGTGCTAATGGTACAGATACCAAAGCTCGTTAAGAAACTGATCTCGGAACAAATAGGCTTGAAACTGAAACTGAGTAAGAAAGATACTACCCTCGAACGTCAAAGAATTCTAGCTCGTGAAAGCTACTGCGAGTATCAATTTCATATACGCCAGTGAGCAACTCTTTGTTCGGTCTTTCAACTGGGTATTGTTCATAGTTTAGTCTAAATAGAATTGAATAAAATATAATAATAGTTTATTTGTACGAAATAAGTACATATGCAGCTACTTATCAATTAAATAAATTGTACATTGTTTGGAGTTTATTAGTTCGCTTGTGCTAAACAGGTCCAGTCTTAGCTTTAATGCCGCTCCTAAGGGCGATATCGCTGGTTTTCAGACTAAGCCTTACACGGTGATATCATACCTATAAAAGAGCTTAACCTGACTGACTGACTGACTGTTCATCATTGCCGAGCCGAAACCGCTGAAGCTAGAAAGCTGAAATTTGGAAGTTAGCTTTCTTTTACAGCCAAACCACCCACATTTTTAAAAATTCAACCACTAAGATGGTGAAAATGGGAGTAAACGAATGTGCGAAAAATTTTAACGCGTGGTGCGATTTGCTTGAAACTTGATATTAATAAATAAAATGCCAAATACATGGACACGTGTTTCAGGATTTTACAAAATAAGCCTAAAAAGGGGTAAAATGGGGTGTCAAAGTATGTATGGGAACTTTTTAACGGGTGCTGTGATTTCTTAGAAACTTGGTTTGGATACTTAATATGCAAAATAAATCGACACGTATTTCAGGATTTTTCAAATGGCCCTGATAAAGGAGTAAAATGGGATGTGAACGTTTGTATGGAAACATTTTAATGGATGTGATTGGATTGAAACTTATCAGTATAATTTGGTAAGGGGATGAAAAGCATCCTGTGGAAGGGTTTTAAGCTACAATTCTTTAAAAAAAAAATGCGGGTGAAGTCGCGAGCAAGAGCTTGTTTTATATAAAATAACAAATGACGAACGACAAGATACAACTTTGTGGCATACTATAAACAATATAAACACCTGACACTGGCAAAATTTACATTATTATGATTTATACCTTTATGAAGAAGAAGAAGAAGAGAAAAGAAAAACATAAATAAAGTGGTATGTGGTACCTATAAAACAAGCTCTGCTTTCTATGGGGCCAGATGAAGCTGCCTAATATGTCTGGCAACATTATTATTATAACCTATCTGCTAGTAGGCGTCCGTGAACACAAGTTTTGAAATAATGCCCTACATCATTGCATTAAATGTTTGATATACTCCAAGCAAACGACTATTTAATAGCAAGCTCTGAACATGATTCTCGTGAAATTCGTGTTTAGTCTAGAACTGACATTGAACTTAAAACCCGTATCAAAAACCAAGTCATATTTATAGTTATGAAATCTCAGCTAGATGTTTCAGCAGATAGTTTAAATACAGTTTCAATCTGGTTTAGTTAAGGTTGAGTTTCAGTCATCCAGTTTTAGTTACATTTTGGTGTAAGTTTTCAGTAGTTTTCGTCAGGATTCTTGTCGTGTTTTAGTATTATCTTGACAGTTAGTACTGACATCGGTCGTGCGTAACTATCACTATAGAGACCGTGCGTGCAATAAGCAACGGAACCTTTTTTGCATAAGTCAAAATTTCGTTTTGATCCATGATACTATATGTAGGATTAAAAAAAAAAGTGTGCGTCTAGGAACGCCCGACAGAAGTGATTACTTAAACTAATCTAACTAGCGTTGTGGGTTAGAGTGAGAGAGGAGGAGCCTGTCTACCGCTGCCGAAAGCGTGAGAGAAAGGGAAGCAACAGACTGACGCCGTAACGCGTTACAAAGCAGTTACAAAGCCGTAAGCAGTTTACCCTCCCATAAGAAGTTATCACTTCAATAAGAATTTTGCGGTGTAAAATAGTATTATGCGGTGAAAAATTATATTGAGCTCGCCGAGTCGGGACTATAAATAGGGACGAATGGGAGAGCGATGTGTAGGTTCCCGCGATATGCTGCCACAATAGCCACGTAATAGAATATTCGCTAAAAACAAGTGTAACAAAACTTTGAGTTTGATAGTCTGTTTAATTATTTGAATGCGGCTTGGCTCAAGAAAAACATTCATAATAACTACTTATCCATGGTCACATAAAATTATTTACTTTGAATGTACTAGAAAATAACATATATAATGTAATATACATGATTTATGATGGTACGTGGGAAACTTATAATGTTTTGAGAAACTAAAAAACCAACTTATATGGATAAAATATTTTTATTAAAACTTTCCAAAGAACTCTCTCTCCACCAGCCTCTAAACAAAGTTTCAGGTGTTTGAACGAATTTTCGAATCCCTTTTTCCAGTCCACCGCGGACACTTCTTCTACCTCTTCTCGAACGCAGTTACTGTACAGCCGGCGATGAAAACTGTATCCCTCTCAGTTGATTTTTAATTTTAAGAATAAAAAAAGTCACACGGTGCCAGATCAGGACCTTGACCCAAGACTTAGACTTTGACCGGCTTCATGCATAAAAACTTATTTTCGTATTACTCTCTGAGTGGTCTGGTATATATACCGAGTGTGCATGTAGCCATGGCCTACTACATCCTCTTTTGAAGTCGGTTAAAAAGACGAGTCTAGGTCTCCAAAAGTCAATTATAAGAGAGAGTAGGCATGTCCAATAATTTCACATTTGACATTTCACATTTGTCGACATATATTTTCTTTTTTCGAAAGTTCTTCCATGTGATTTATGCAGGCTAGTATACTTACGTCGTCCTTCGTAGAATAGCTAAGTGTTTTTTGAGCAAGGAATAACCCTGCAACCAATGATGTCAACAAATGATGGGATTATTTTTATGTAGCACCCTAAAGCAGCGTGCTCAATGTAAAGGCAAACACTCCAGCAGCGTCGGTAACGAGTCGGAACGCCACGATTTTGCGTGAATTAGAACAACAATAAATAAATTATCCGAGTCGGTTCGGCCGCGGATGCAATTTACCATCTGGGTGCACGTGTGTACCGACCTAAGATTTTTATTTTAACAAATACTTAAGCACGACTTCTACGTTTTATTGAGCCACTAATTATTTCGAATCAGTTTGATGGATTTAAAGTACGTGTCAAATGCTTCGTGCAATTGTCGTTGGATGTACATTTCAACGACTTTATCGTTTCGATATATCGAAATGATAAAGTCGTTGAAATGTACATCCAATTTAGTCAAATTGACCGTTGTTTCGTTGTCAAAATCAAATTATCGTATATCATCTATTATGGAGGGTTCCGACATCGATTGTCAAAAGTAATATCGTTCGTCCCATCGCTCAAAACGAGTCGAAACGATGTAGGAAAAAGCGGGGTTTTGCACGATTATTGACTCGATATATCGTTTGTCGATTTCAAGAGTAGAGGGCCTGCTCAGGAGATAACAAGCACATATTCCCAGCACGTCTCTAGCATGTTTGTTTTGCCTTTTTGCTATAAAGATGTTACTCCGTACTTACCCATGTCAAAGGTTGATAAATATGCAATATCCTCGGTTAGATCGAAGATCGATCGAGCGTGTATCCTCAACCCAGCTTTAGCAGACCCTTCCTGCCCCCTGTGAATCTTTAGTTTCAGTTAGAACCTAGAGGTCTTAGCCCATAGTTGTGGGTCAGGATATTTTGGACGCGTTGAGTGCATTGTTAGAAAATTACAGATGGCGCCTTAGGAGACGACTTGATGTTTACATTCCATACTGATGTGGCTAAAGAACTGCTTTTCAATTAGCTAATACCGTGATATGATGTACGTAATCCGTAAAATTGCGAGAAATTATAAACTTAATTGGACGAAGTTTGTAATTCGCAAATTCAAATGAAATTTCTTTATCGATTTTTACAAGTTTTTCCTGGTTTAGTGCTAGAGAAAAAATAAATGGTCAGTGTAGCTGAATATTCTGCTGATATTCTTTTCTTGGAATAGATTTTACGGCTATTTAGCTATTTATGTACGTCGCGATTCATCATATCATTATGTGGTCGTAATTTTAAGGCAGACATTTCAAAATCTGAAACCAAGTGAGGGTGGTTTCGAAAACTGCCTTGCTTCTCGGCGGCAACTTCCTATGCTTTTAATCAGCGCTAGGCCACGGTTGTCGCAACATAATACAATCGTCGGGATTTAATAAAGAGGTAATACGCGATTAATACCTGTTAACAAACAAATCCTCTAAGTATTTACATAATAATTACGTTTTAAAAACTAAAAAGAATATATATTTATATATATAATGGTTTTTTTGCGAAATATAGATGTATTTTGCTTATACCTATATAATATGGGTAGTTCAGCTAAACGCATTGCTCTGCACTACATGCAACGAAAATATCATCGATATCAACAAAAATATTCAATTTTTATATTATTGTTGATATTTTAAAAACCGCTTGACCGACTTCGATAAAATTTAAATGGAACCTGGGAACCCTTTGAAACAAAAAAACATAAATTTCCAAATCGGTTCAGGCGTCTTTGAGTAATAATCGATGAACATATTTACATAAAAAAAACTACAAATTGGGAACCTCCTCCTTATTTGAAGTCGGTTAAAAATGACGTTACAATTTAGTGCCGTCACCGCAAGAGTAACGGTGACCGTTTCTTGTGAAACCAACGCTTTATGGTAGTTTAGGAGGTTACAGGTCGGCGGTGATTACATGGTCGTCTTATTTGCTCGGCTTTGATTCTGATCGGTAATCTAGATCGGGATTGTATTTGCTTTAGGATTGCTTTTAATTCGATCCTTGCATAGGTACGAATAAACACCAGTCATGTTTAAAATATGTTTGTGATAATCATAATCATTTATTTATGTATAAAGGGCGCAAATATGCCAGTCTTGGTAAGGCCTACATAATTGAGCCTTTTGGAGTCGAGACCCTGGGTCGTGGGGAACAGCCCACCGCGATATTAAAACTATGTTTTTTAAACTGTCACGGTGTCTGGTAGAATCATTGCATGCTCCAAGAGCTAATATCTAGCCCAGCGTATTAGCATTGCTTTTCCACGTGGCAATGCCGCAAGTCTTTTAGGAATGCTGCTCTCTGGCAGTGAGCTGGTTCTGGAGCTATCTATAGATCGTTTTAAACGGTCCAACAAAGCTTAACTCTAGTATTATTGCCTATTATTCTGTACATTTGGGTAATTTGAGGACCTCTGTGGCTCAGTAAGCTAAGACCCCGATGAGACGCAGAAGGTTGCGGGTTCGATTCTCGCCGCGGGACAAATGTTTATACGATCTGCAACTATGTGTTTCTATGTATAATATGTATGTATTTACAAAAATAGTATGTATTTAGTAGTATATCACTGTCAATCATGTGGTACCTATAACACAAGCTCTGCTTACTTTGTGGCCAGATGCTGTGTGAAATGTGCGGGTTTATTTATTTAAAAAAAAATACAAGAAAATCGAAAAAAAAAATCAAGAAAACAATTATTTTTGTAAATTAAATTTGTATTTATTGGTTATGTCACTGAGTAATAGTAACAAGTTTTAAAAGTAACTAGCGACCCGCCCCTGCTTCGCATTGTTTAAATTTAGAGTTGTAATTTTAGGTACCGAATAGACTAGACATAGATTGCTTCCTCCGCAACATTTATCATAGTAGCATACCTGTCGTAATTTCTGAACAAAGGATCCGAATCGAATAATTTAAAGAGGAATTTTTACATCAACCATTAATCAACCTTGATTATGAAACTATTTAGTTGGATAATGTCATGAGTGCTGCTTGGAGACTGATGATGAAGACGACTGCAATAGTCTTCAAATTATTGGGGGTTAGTCTGACTGTCTGCTGACTAACAGAAGAGCTAGCAACAGAGATGGAAAACTTGAAACAAGCCCGGCTCGGTGCCAGCCGTTATGCACCTGCAACCGAATCGACACCGCATGTACTGATTCGTCTTTCCTGCGGGTCCTGTCGGCAAGGTCGAGAGGTTAGCCGAGATTAATCAAGAGGACCTGGGAAGGCCAGCACTATCAAACAGAATCCCAGGCAGAGTGACGTCAGAGGAGAGGAAACTTCGCCGACTTCAGCTTGCTAGATCCATGAACGAAAGTTTTCAATTACAAAAATAACTACTCTGTAACTTGACTGACGCCACCTAAAACATCTTCAACAGATGAACGAAGGCCAATGATAGTTGGATAAGGATTAATACCATGATACGAATGCTTCCATCTTTCGATTCTACCTGTGTTCTACAACATACGACTTTGTGACGTTATACTATAACCAATCTAAACACTTGACAATGGAAAAATTGACATCATAATGACACATGCCATTGATGATAAGGAGGAAGAAGAACGATCCTTCCACAAAGGCGTTAGCGAATATAAAAACTAAGCTTGTTCACGGATTCTTCGTTTGTCATTTTATCAAACTCTCTGCTAATTTAATCTTTTTTACTCGTTTTATTGGATGTTTTATTCAGTAATCTTAGCGGAATTTTAATGAATAAATTGTGACTACATAAGACAAGTATAGACAATTTAATTATTTGTGTATTATGGTGCAATGTGATTTGAAGGACGAAGAATCCCAAGAAGAGCCATAAGGCCATTCCGCGATGACGTTTAGAATTGGCAATTGACCATCGACTAAGACTGTAATAACAAACAAATTGGCTATAAACAAATATACACGTGATACTGGCAAAATTGACATTATTATGTCACATGCCATTAACAAAGAAGAAGCTTGTTGACATGGTTAAAGAAATTTTGAAGCATTAGTCCACCCCATGTTGACGTAGTTGAGGTTGTTGGATTTAAGTGGATGTTCGTAACAAGACCTATCATTGAGACGTTCTTCAGCAGACCTATGTTTTCTGAATGTAACTGATGATGCTGATGACTGATATCAACATTGTAGTTTGTAACCATTCTTATAAATCGTGTTTGCACTATAAGTTTTCATATTTGCTATCTTGATGGTTCGTGATCCAGAAGTGCCTGGGTATTGACTATTAGCACGAGTTCGACGTTATCATATCCTATACTTCTTCTTTTCGTGTCGATACTTCAGTCGTTATTTTGTTTAAGAGTAGTATGTGGCCATCTCAATAGCACTCACTGTGGCCGCGATAAGTTCCACCCTTGTGCAATTAGTCGGTCTGAGAGGGCATTCGAGTAGATGCTAAACTGAACTGGCTAATCTTTCTAACACGATGCTTTAAACCAACTGATCTTCTCAGACCCACCAGAACATCGTCCGACGATTCAGGGCAGCTCCAACAGCTTCTTGCGATTTATAGGAGGAAGGCTGGATGTACACTGTGCACTTATGATCTGGAGCAATATTTTTATTGGTATTTAGATTATGTTTATGTAAGTTTATGGATACTTACAATGGCTAGCATTTTAATTTGTGTTGAAGAAAACGATTTAAATATAAAAAAACCTTATCCAGCAGTATTTATTTGTATGGTTTATATTTCAAATTCTGTCAATATGATTAACCAAAGAAATTTGAAGCTGTTTCTGTCTGTCTGTTTGCTTGTTTGTTGTCTTAGTCCGGCTAAACTACAGAGCGGATCTTGACGAAATTAGGCAGATAGATTATTGCTTGAAGAAAGACATTGGCTACTTTTTATATAAGTACCACGAACGCGATTTATCTATAATTCCGAGTTTGAACTTTGAATTATCCAGTCTAAGCATCGAGCTCACCAAGGATTTAATAACGTCCGTACTGATGCTAACTCCCAGATGTGTCCGAACACTGACGCCTCGCTCGTGACGGTGTGATGTAGACTCCAGGGTTTGCACCCCGCGGTAATGACCGCACTTGCATGGACAATATGCTCATCGTCTAATAGCAGTGTTTTTGTTGAGACCTTGTTGGAACGCTTACGGTGCTTAGTTGTACCAGATCTACCAGGTTAAGTAAAGTTCAGAGCTGTCTTTCAGCGACAGTTGGCCATTGCAGTAGTAGTAAGTAGTAGGTATGTTTAAGCTCCGCCAACTTATTACGTCACTCGCGACAACTAACATTATACGTGTTGTATGATCACTGACAGAAAGAAAGATAGAAAAACATTTATTTAGCATACACACACAACACAAATGAGAAAACATGAGCGGAAATAAAAATTAAAAAAAATATACAAATACAAACACAGAAACAAACAAAAAAACAACTATGCGTAAAAAATTGCACTATCCGCGAACCAATCAACATTTTAGTGTGGCCAAAAAGGTTCAATCTCAGCATGTGCTACTTCCAGGCACGGAAGTAGCGCAGGTTTTTAGATTAAACCATTTATCAGAGTGACCTCACGAGACGAAAACAACACGAAAAAATACTAATAAATATCTAAACATATTTACAGACATATTTACAGAAAAGTACATAATAGAATACAATAATATAAAATACACTAACGACCCGCCCCGGCTTTGCACGGGTGCAATGCTGATACTAAAATATACTACAGAATGTCCTTACATACAACGTTCACAGCTTTTTTGTTATTAGACATTGTGGGTTATCCCTGGAGATAGACTATACCATTGCGGACTTTTTTGTACACTTTTTAAAATTGTACATTACTGTAGTACATTATTTTGATCTATCTCGTAGGGTTCAGCCAGCGTTTGCAATGTAAGTAAAAAATGAGTGAAAAAATGAGTTTATTTTCAACATCACATTAGAAACCTCTAAAATTATCAGTATGTTTGTTCACTATATTATGCATGTATGATACATATAAACCTTACTTTTGAATCACCCTATCAATTAAAAAAAACCGCATCAAAATTCCTTGCGTAGTTTGAAAAATCTAAGCATACATAGGGACAGACAGACAGCGGGAAGCGACTTTATTTTATACTATGTAGTGATGTGAAACGGTTGAACTACTAAGGACTGGTTAGAACGATTTAAAGATATTATATAATAGATATATAAATTTATTTAAAACAATAATTAGAAGTGCAAATTTAAAATGAAACTAAACGTTCTAGGTATTAGTGCTCTGTGGTAGTGTCAATGTCAGCAAACTGACACTGACTTGTTAGGAAAAGTGTATATAACTTTATATATCAACATATTTTCGCTAAGAGGGTATTTTCGCCTGTGGATGGATGTCAGCCAAGTACTATGCAGCGGCTGGTTTCGTAATAAGAATTTTGTTTACGACCTGCGACTCATTTCATATATATTTCTGTCACAACTGCTGCATTTAGCTCTGTCAGTTTAGCAATGACTGTTACCCACTGATTCATATGAAGGAGAATAGGAAGTAGCATTTGTTGGGTCTTTGGCCGGCCTTGAGTTCTGTCCACCATTAACTCATTGATCAATATTCGTTGGTGGACGATCGTTTACAGTCAAACCAATGATTAGGTACGTAGTATCGTATGCACTAATACTGTAGGTACTTCTTTGCAGTATGCATGGATTAATAATAATTGAAAACCTAATTCAATAGAGTATTTAATGCCATTTATAGCCAATAATGTTTATTTTACATAGTAGCTACGTGGGGTGTCCTAGTCAATATACTCGTATTGTCGGTGTTGTTAATATTGATTGTGTTGAATTGGCTTGGGACATTTTTTTATTAATTACTGACAATACAATAATGCTGGACATTTCACACAGCATCATCTAGCCCCATAGTAAGCAGAGCTTGTGTTATGGAAACCACATGACTGATATACTACAAACAAACAAACATACTAAAGTTTGTCCCGCTGCAGGAATCGAATCCACACCTGCGTGTCAGGCGGGCCTTCACCCACTGCGCCACAGAAGTTGTCAACTCTCGACTCTTATCAGAATGTGACTGAAATTTAGACGAAATAGCGTAAACTTACGCGTTCGCTTTTCAATATGCACAAAACTCTAAGCGTTTTTTTCATAAAGAAGCGTGAATTTGGCGTAAGTATCTAATCTATCTCCGAAGCTTAACTTGGATGTACATTTAGCCAAATCGTTCGACCTCATGCATAGATCAGGGTATTATTGAAGAATTATGCTAATAGCAAAACATGAACTGGATGGAGTATACGACAGATTGGGCGAAACAATCCAATAACTTGGTGTGGCAAACGCACGTAACTCTCTTTTTATTACTTTTTAATGACGTGTCATAATAATGCTAATTTTGCAAGTGTTAAGTGTTATTATTGTTTATGGTATGTCACTAAGTCGTATCTTGTCGTTTGTCATTTGATATAAAATGGTGTCTTTTTATATTAAATAAAAATAAGGATAATTTTTTCTCGAATCACAAAAAAATACAAAGCTTTTATTCCAGTTATTCACACCCGAGTCAATAACTCTAGCTCTTTTTAAAATAAAGACACCAAAACTAGTAATAAAACCGGATATTACTTAGAAAAATAAATAATATAATAGCGCAATGTTTGCTACCCATGCTCAGTTATTTTTTGTGTAATACACTGTCAACTGTCACTGATTTAAGGCAAGTATAATATAGAAAAAACTGTATTTTGTGAGTTATACCCTTTTTCCGTAGGTATAGTCAGCACATCACGCATTGGCCAGTAAGTGGCGTTGCCCAAGCCTGTTTGATATTCGAACGTGACACAGCCGTGCCCCGCGGACCAATTTGCGGTAATCGCACTATCATTACTGATTAGCCACTTTACATTCACAATTCTGGGAAAATTGGTTTTTTTATTAGAGCTGGTTTTGCAAGGTCTAAGCTATACCTACCCGATTTTTAAGAAATGAAATCGTCCGTTATTAGTCGCATACATCTGTAGATTTTTCTATAAAAATCAACATATTAAAATTAATACATTACAAACTATAATAATAGACTAATTGATAAAGTAAATTTTATGGATTGATAAAATATAGAAATAAATTTACAAAGAAGTTCCCAGCAGCAAATAAGTAGCACAATGCCTAAGGTTTTCACTAAACCCGAATTTTATTACGTAAGTTTACGTTTTAAAAAGTGCAAGCATTAATTATTATAAATACTTATCGCGTTTATTTACATTTAGAAATGTCCATCTGCGCACTCGGACATTCTTCGGACTTCTATTTCGGAAGAACAAGTGAGGGTAGTTGCAAAAAATGCTGCCCCCGCTTCGCAGAGGCGGTAGCTCCAGTACTCCAGTCATCCCGTGACCACGACAGAGTGTAAACCTGTCGAAACGTCGGGAAAAATAGGTAAATAAACGCGATAAATACCCGTAAGTATTTATAATAATGTGTTCTGATCGCGTAAGTTTAAAAAACTTTATGCAAGCATTAAATTATAAATGATGTATGGTTACGTGTTTTTTTATTATTATGTTATTCTCATTCATAAATTTCTACAGCTTACAGTAATTTGCTTGTACCTTGTATATTTTAGCTAGTTTACTATCGATTAACCCGTTGACTCTTTACTGGTACAGTTTACCCGGTAGTGAAAACTCCGTTGACTCGCAACTGGCCCGAAAGTTCCATCGCGGGAATTGTTACACATAAACCTTTCCCGCGTTTTATTTAATTCCGGTGGTTGGTGGTTTATTGATGTGGCCTGAAGGACAGAATCCTTACCGTTCATACGGTCGTTGAACATTTTGATTGAGATAATCTGTAAAAATTCGGCGACATTTTTTTCGCCATTGAACTTAGCCTAATGTTCAAGTACAAAAAACTTGGTATTCTTATATTGAAGTAAGTAAAACCAAATATGTCACTTATAAAACAATAATATTGACAAACATAACAACATATAATATTTACATAAAGAATAATGTGTTTTTAAAATAAACAGCATTAGTATGGAGCGAGCGAGATTTTTCTCTTACCATTTTTACATCTAGAAGCTGAACAATTATAATAATTATAAAATAATGGATAAAACAACAATAATCTAATAGGAAAATCCAATAGAATTCTTCAACTGTTTTTGGATTGTTGATAGATGTATTAGTTTGTTCAATATAGTTGATTTTCTGAAAATACATCTTATGCCGCCATTTTGCCATATTTAGTTCGCCACTCAAGGGGTTAATGCATTTTCTATTACAGCACAGTACAAGTTTAATTACCACATTGGATATTTTACTTTCATCATCATCGGCCTTAGTTCAACTGTTGAAGATGATTTAGGTGGCGTCAGTCAAGTTACAGAGTAGTTTGTAATTAAAAATCATTCTCAAGGGAGCACAATCTTAAGCCGAGAGCTGGTATTTGTCTGTTTGCTGGGGATGACATTAGTTGTCTGCGTCTGCGTTACCTCGAAGAGCCTGATTTCACTGTTCTATGGACTTTGGTGGATAACGGCCTAGATACAGCAATCTACGCTGGATTGTATAGATCTTACACTGTAGACCTTGAGACAACCAGATTGTTTAACTACATCTGTGAAGCGGCGGATGTGGCCCAGCAACGTTACCCTGATGCCCAACTGGTACTTCTGAGTGATTTAAATGCTCACCACCAGCGGTGGCTGTTTCCATTTAAGTCTACCGACCATGCTGGTAGAGAAGCTTATAAACTTGCTCTCTCACATAATCTCACTCAAATGTTAATCGAGGCTACCAGGGTACCAGACGTTGAGGGCCACACAGCCAATTGCTTAGACCTGTTGCTGACTAACGAACCAAATCGCCATTCAGTATCGGTGTTGCCTCCTTTGGGTACTTCTGATCACTGTGTGGTTAAGTCTGTATCGTCATACTCGCCACCCGATCCCTCGCCTCGAGGATGTAGGCGACTGTGGCGTTACAAGTCAGTAGACTGGGATGAGATGCGTCACGTTTTTGCATCTTATGCTTGGCGGCAGACCTGCTTCTTTTCTCGTGACCCGTCAACATGCGCTGATGCCATTACAGAGGTGTTCTATAGAGCAATGCATTATTTTATTCCATTCTCTGAAGTCTCAACCTCCGGCAAAGCTTGGTTTGGTCCTGCATGTGCCGCTGCAGATGCGAAAAAACGTGTAGCTTACCTTGCCTGGGCTGACGCTCGCAACAGCAAAACCCGGATACACGAACTAAGAAGAAAGCCTTTAATCAAGCCACCGTCCTGCAAAAATGTGCTACGAAAGGCTCGCTTTAATCGAATTGGCCGAATGGGTGCAAGCTTGCGACACATCCAGCTGGCAGCAAAGCATTCTGGTTCTTGGCCAAGTCGGTAGAAGCGAACTTCAGCCGCCTTTCTCTCCCTCCACTACTACAACCAGATGGATCTCTAGCCCACACTGCAATCGAGAAAGCAAATCTCTTTGCTGCTCAATTTGCAGGAGCTTCACATTTAGACACCTCTAACGAAACCCCACTTAGCCTTCTTCGAAGCGACAATGCAGGAAACTCACATCCATTAAAAAGAAGTGCTCAATACGTTACGAAGTCTAGACGTGAACAAAACTAGTGGTCCGGACGGCATTTCGGCTGTAGTGTTGAAAACTTGTGCCCCTGAGTTGTCTCCCATACTCACAAGACTTTTTCGCCTATCTCTGAAAACTGGAATTGTCCCAAAATCCTAGAAGCTTGCTAATGTGCAACCTGTGCACAAAAAAGGCAGTTGCGCTGACCCATCAAATTATCGGCCAATTTTGTTCATCTCCCTACTTTGTAGGGAGATCCCTCTCTATACTTTTTAAATGTATAGAACGTGTCCTGAATACGAAACTCCTTACATACCTTGAAAACAACGACCTCCTCAGTGATCGAAAATATGGTTTTCGCTGAAATCAATCCACTGGGGATCTTCTTGCGTATGTCACGCACATTTGGAGTGAGGCCATATAGAAACATGGTGAAGCATTAGCTGTTTCACTTGACATCTCAAAGGCCTTTAATAAGGTCTGGCACGACAGCCTTATTGGTAAGCTTCCAGCTTACGGATTGCCAGTTCAGTTCTGCTCATAGCTTGCTAACTTCTTGAGGGAAAGATCCATACGAGTGGTTGTTGACGGATGCTCGTCTAATCGATTGGCAATTAATGAATCAATTAAGGCCCGGACCTCAAGGGTCAGTGCTCTCTATCACCCTGTTTTTACTGCACATAAACGATCTGCTTATGCCTGGAATCATTGGGTATGCAGACGACAGTACAGTTGTAGAGAAATACTTTGCAAACGCACGAGCCAGTAAAACTGACATTAAGAAACTCAGAGATGAGATACTTATGCGTCTGGATTTGACTCTCCAGGTCGTTTCCAACTGGGGCAATTTCAATCTGGTTAAGTTCAACGCATCCAAAACGCAAGCTTATCTAATTTCGGCGAAAAAAGGTTAGTTTCTCCAAGTCCCCGTTATCCGAAATGTATCGATAACTGTAGGAAATCTTCTCGAACTCATTAGAGTTTCACTTACACGGACTCTCAATTTTGACTCCTGTATCGAGTCCAAGGCCAAGACTGCTGCCATGAAGTTTGGCATCCTCAACAAGGTGAGGCGATACTTCACACCTGGACAGCTTTCCACTTTATATAAAGCTCAAGTCCGGTCGGGTATGGAGTATTGCTGTCATCTATGGGATGGTTCAGCCAAACACCAGCTGGCTGCCTTGGACTCGATCGAGCGTAGAGCATTGAGGATGATGGGTGAACAGCTTAACGCTGAGACTACATTTCAGAGTCTCGAGCACCGTCGAAAAGTTGCTTGCCTTTCGATCTTTTATAGGATACATTTCGGAGAATGTGCCCAGGAATTACATGATCTGATTCCACCATCTCCTTTTCAAAACAGGACAAGTAGACGTAACGCTCAATACCATCCTTGTCAACCTACGACCCTTATGAACAAAGCGCTTCGCTTCCACATTTATAATGCGTACAGCCAAGGATTGGAATGCTTTGCCGTCGTCTTTTTCTCTTGAAAACTACAATCTAGGTCTCTTCAAGTCTCGAGTAAATAGGAGTCTTTTAGACCTGCGTGCCGCATCGTCGGTTAACATCAGGCGAGATCGTGGTCAAACATAGGTTTATCAATGATAAAAAAAATGTGTGCAATAAACACGTGGTAGAAGTGAAACCTTCAAAAAACAAACGTATAATACGTACACGTATACAAAAAACCACGGTTGTTGTGATGCCTTTTCTCAAGCTTTGTACTACGCATGCGCGCACAAACACACGTAATAATAAACACGTATCTCCTATCTCATATTCTCCCACGATAAATCTTATGAATTTGTGTCTGTCTCTTACTTACATGTAGGGATACCTCCCATACATGTAAATACATACAATAAAGGTATATGAAAAAAAACAACAACAATTTTTATATTTTACTATCATATCGTGTGGCGTATCGTTGGATAGGTAATTTAAAGATTCCAGCAATTTTATTTAATAGATTTTCCATTTGTTTCATAAATATTAATTAGACTTTGAAGTTTAATTATGCAATTGGAGACTGCTTTTTGGAGAAATCTGAAATGTTTAACAACATTTTTGAATATAATAATGAAATTACAAGGATAATTGTCACGGGTAGTAAGGTTCTATTAGATTTTGAGTAACAGCTTGATTTATAAACTTTAAAAATAAACAAAAAAGCCCATACAATATATTTTTGTTATGCAAATAAGTTTAATTGGTTTAAGACCTGTTGAGCGATCGCACTATTTGTCAACATTACCATTCAACGGATTGGTTTTGGCAAAGATTTAGATATGGCTAGGATTTGGTTAATCTGAATGCTAAAATGATACCGCGCTATTCTTTCTGTTTTATAGAGCTGACAACGAGATTAGAAAATCATCGTGTACTTTTTTTGTGGCGTCTGTAATCCTAATTGCAATAATTAGTTTACACCAATGGACTTAGTGATTCATGAGGCAAGTTTAGGTGTATAATTCAACCATTCTAAGCCGGACGGGTTACTTATCACTTGACTATAACCATATCTCATCTCAAGTAATACCTTACTGACTGGCCTGTCAGCTCAGTTGGTAGTAGCTCTGCCTTCTGCGCTGTAGGTTGAGGGTTCGAGTCCCTCCCAGGATAAACATTTGTGTGATGAACATAGATATTTATGCAATTATGCTGAGACTGAACCTGTTTGTCCCACACGACACAGAGGGAACTAATTAGTACGAAACTATAGCAATTAATTACCTACTGTTTTTATTTCTTATATTGTTCTGTTTCTGTTTTCTATAATGTTATTTTCGTTGTGTCTAGTGTTTTGTGTTCTCTGTGTATTGTGTGTCAAATAAACAATTTATATTCTATTCTATTCTATTAATATTTTGTTTTGTGTTTTGGTGTTATAATGTATCTTATGTATGTATTTAATATATAAGTATTCTATCAGTCATCTAGTCACCGTAGTACAAGCTTATTTGCTTATTTTGGGGTTAGATGGTGTTGTGTGCATTGTCCACCTATATTTTATTTATTTATTAATACTGCGCTCTAGTGCACTCACTCACTACCTTAGCAAAACTAGAAGGACCTACCTTACTACCTTAGGAAACTAGAATAAGGTTACTATAGTTACTGTGGCTTGTTATTTGTGATCTATATAAGTCAGTCCTATACTTAGACTTTATTAGTCAAACCATCAATATTGATTTACCATCTACTTAAAAATTATTTATTTATTTGGTAAGTGCGAGTGCATGACTATAATATTTACATAACATTTTTTTTGTTTGTTACCTCTTAACTCCGTTGCCTAAAAATCATATGAAAGGATACTCTTCCCGTATCGCGTAATTTTTACATATCTGGATGACAGATTTGACAGTTCTCAGCAGGCGTCAGCAATAATTAACCCATGTACGAGACAAGTTTATTGTATTAACTAATTTGAGACTACAATTTATAATATTTACATAATTATATACCCATTATCAATGTTTAAATCTTTTATTTATTTTATTTAATATATCGTACATCGTTGTCTGAATAAAATTTATTATAATTTCAATTTAATTTCATTATGTTTTAACTAGTTCCCGACGTTGTGTTGCAAGAACCGATTCGCGGGCTGTGCATGAACTCTATGCATCCAGTCGCGGGCTGACTGGATGCATAGAAATGCCGCCGAGTAGCGAGAGGATTTTTTCGAACTACCCGCGTCAAACCGCGAAAACCGCGATTATGCTTTGTAATTTTTCCGAAGCATTCATTCGTTAACTTATTATCTTGCTACTTTTAATCTACCACGCGGGGCAAAGCTGCGGGAAACAGCTGGTATTATATATTTTGAGAAACATGGGGTTTTACTCACATATTATTTTGTCGGTTCAGTGCGAATCGCGAGCGCAAGCGTGAGCAAGCTAGCCGCGGATCGCGGAACTCACCCTGATGAAGATGAATCGAAACAGTGTCGGTGCCTCCATCGACAAAATAATACTTACGTGATTAAAAGCCCTCAAAATGTGTAGTACAACTTACGCAATGCAATAATTCGAATAAAAATTAAAAAAAAAAAAAAAAAACGATTATTCTAAAGCTAAAAAGTAGAAAACGAATAATAGTTAAAAAAACTAAAAAACACGCTTTATGAAGAAAACCAAACTAAAAAATAGAAAATAAATTTTAATAAATGTAAGTAAAAAAAATATGTTTTATATAAAAAAGCGTGGGGTGCTTTTTAAGATATTATCGAAATGATAAACTTGTAAAGGATGATCACGAGATTGTACTGTTTGCTGATGACACGTCACTTTTATTTAAATTAAAGCGACGACTTACCAATCTTGACGATGTAAACAATGCAATCTCTAAAGTTGTAACATGGTTTAATGTAAACAACTTATTACTTAACGAGAAAAAAACGAAATGCATTCGTTTTATACTGCCCAACGTTAACCAGGTGAAGCTAATGTAAAAATTAAAAACGAAAAGATAGATCTAGTCGACACCACAGTGTTCTTAGGCATTACTTTAGATAATAAGCTGCAATGGGGCCCGCACATAGATTAATTGTCGAAGAGACTCAGCTCTGCGGCATACGCTGTTAAAAAGATCCGTCATTTTACCGACGTAGATACCGCTAGACTCGTTTTCTTTCATCTACTTTCATAGCATTATGTCTTATGGCATTCTGTTGTGGGGGAGTGCTGCTGATATTAACACCATATTTGTGTTGCAGAAGAGGGCTGTTCGTGCAATTTATAACATGGGCCCCAGAGAATCACTTAAAAATAAGTTTAAAGAAATTAATATTATGACAGTGCCTTGTCAGTATATATACGAAAATTTAATGTATGTGCACAAAAATGTTCTTTATTCAAAAAAAATTGCGATAATCATAGTATTAACACTAGAAATAAAGATAAACTCGCTGTTCCCACTGTTAGGCTCGCTAAAGTTAATAAGTCTTTTATAGGGCAATGTGTACGCTTCTATAACAAGGTCCCAAGCGACGTGTTAGATTTGTCGATTGGCAAATTTAAAAACGTAATTAAACTTAAACTGTCTATTAAAGCATATTATAAAATATCTGATTATTTAGAAGACAAAAAAGCTTGGGATGAATCTGCTCCAACTCGACTCGGCATCCGTAACAAAATTGTCAAGGATCATACAAAAAAGTGTTAAGACCAGACAAGTTTCTTGCCGGATTCTTCTTGAACTGGGGTTAGGAAGAACCGGCACCTGGATCCACTAGCATGTAAGAAGACGATTCAAAGTGGTCCTTGTGATTGTAATGAATAAAGTTATTTTGAATTTTGAATTTTGATAATCCTTCTACTTATATCTGTCTTTGAAATATTTATAACTATTGACACCATGCACCCCACGCTTTTTTTAAAATACAACATTTTTTTCTTATTTACATTTATTAAAATTTATTTTCTATTTATTAGTTTGTACAATACAATAAATATACTTTGACTTCAACTTGTTGTTGATACGGATTTTAACATGATGTTACAGATGTTAACATGATTATTATAATTTAAATGTTTTATTTCCATATTTAGTAAAAATGATAATACTATGATTACATTTTAAATTAGCGAGCAAAGCGAGCTTTACAATTTTTATATCAGAAAGCGAAATAAGCAGCGTTACAGCTAAACCAAGTTCAAAGAAATTTAGTAACTGGTCTGCGTGATGAATTTAACATGTTTCTAATTTTAGTTTTATGATACTTTATCTTATATAGATCTTGTTTTCTTTTAAACAAAAGTTTCGTACGATATCTGGTTACTCTAATTTCTGGGCAATCGAGGGAGCCGGTCCCAACTTACGCGAATCATCACGCATCACAAATTCAATTACTTTAAAAAAAAATCAGAAGTCTCCTGGGATAGGTAGGTCACGTATTAGTTCCCGTTGCCTTGTTGCATTGAACATTACGTGTATTATTTAGAGCTCGCGGCCTCTAATACATTCAGGTGTCTGAAGTAAGTATGCCAATACCGTCGAGTCGGTTCTTGGTGAGTGTTGTATGTTCTTGGTGAATCTGTGTATTAGACGCAACTCTCATTTTCTTTTGTCAATGGATTAGCATATCAAGAAAATAACCGCAGATTTGCGAATTTTTTAGCTTCTTATTAACTTCTTTCTTTCTTCCTATATTGGTATCTGTTTAGATGTAAATTTTGCCAGTTTCAAGTAATTATTTTGCTCTAGTATATTCACAAAGACGTAGTTGATCGTCATTTGTCTATTCTTAACGTCGTCGCTGAATGTCTTTCACAAGATTACTCATCCTTCAAACCACATTACAACATAATAAAATTCACTACACACTTAAAATTCAACAAGTTGTCAAGAGGTCACAATTTATTGATTAAAAATTTAAAAAATAACTCAATGAAAATGTCAATAAATAAAAAACAAATTTAGAAGTCCTATGTTACTTCATGAAATGACAAACGAAAAATCCGCAATTCATTTAAATTAATTTTATTCGTTTAGAGAGACAATATATCAATCAAAATCTTCTTGTTTTAGATTTATTTATTCAAAAAAGAAGTACTTAGTATGAATGTACTTTTAGTTGATTTTGTCATATTTTAAGATCCTTTTTTTTAGGGAACTTAATCCGGGTTAAAAAGAGCTCAGCTGTAAAATAGCTCACATGTACGTAAGTTTCCTCTACCCACTTTAGTTAAGTTAAAATAAGTACACTACTCTAGTTTTATGAAGTTATTGTCTCTTAATAATAAGTATAATTTTACTTCTGCATGCAGTGTTTACCTGTAATTGGTCGTGCACTTAGCATTAAGTATTAAAATGTTTTCTAAGATTTTAAGGTAGTAGCAACCGTTGGTAAACCAAATAAATAAATATATATATAACTTATGAAACTGTTATGATTTTGAACGTATGTGATTTTTAGTGGTTCCCGATATTTCGGCACAGTTGCATGCGCCATGATTACGAGATACACGAGATCACGAGAGTTTTTTTATCCCGATGAGTATTAATACATAAAACTAGCTTCCCGTTCGCGACTACGTCTGCGTGTTTTAAAAAGAAAAAAAAATCTGATTGTAAATTTAAACCATTGTCAAATCCACTTGAACACACACAAAAAATCATCAAAATCGGTCCAGACGTTTAGGCGGAGTTTAGTTACAAACACACGCATAGAAGATTTATATACGTTGTCAAAATTGTGTCATGTCATGTCAGATGATTTTTTTACAAAATAATTTATAATTTACTTTATAATAAAAGTACGATACGATGTCGTCGTCAAATGTAGTCAAGTGTAATAACTGCAATATAGTTATTTGCGAAGTCCTTGCCTTTATTCAAAATAAAATAGATGTGATGAATGAAGATAGTTTAGTGCAAATTTGTACAACATCTTTCTCATCAGAAGACATCGAAAGTGCAAAAAAATTATTGTTTGAGTCAATGAACACAACCAAGCGTAATATTGTTCGAAAAGGAGATGGACGCTCAAAAAGTGACTTGCACGACGTGATTACGATTATTAAAGAGACTGATCCTGAAGAAGTGCCAATCTTTGTTGCCAGAGAGTTACAAAAATTGCCTCCAGTTACATTCGATCACGTTGATACTACACGGCTATTGAAGGACATTCTCGTTATTCAGAGAGATCTACAAACAGTCAAGGAAACGTATGTATCGATTAATAAATTTGAAGAAGCTAAAAATGATATAGCGAACCTAAAACAGGCGTCACTTATAAACAATTACAGCTGTTTTGTCAATAATAAACGCGGAGGTGGCGGTACTTCGGATATTTTTTGTATAGATAGCGGAACGACTGGTCTACCGCACACAGACGAACAGAATATTCTGACTCATAACCGGTCAGCTGTAAGCGCGGTAAGCTCATTATCGCCATCCTTTTCCCAAGCGAGCGATAGCTATAAGTCGATTCCGGTTGCTCAAGCGCATTCACCAATGCAAGGCAGAGGCGTTCGACACGTGGAGGTCCCGGTTCTATGCACTGCGATTTCTAACACAGAAGCCGTGGTGCCGGTCTATACGGCAGCGTGTGGCCTCACCGCTAGTTCGAGCGCTTCGTGCGTTTCTTTGCAGAAGCCGAGTATAATACCTACTCTTAGCCATACCGAAGAGGAATGCTTTGCAAATGTAGTGTCGGCGGAGGGTCAATGGAAGGAAGTTAGACCAGCTGAGGAGTGGATTACTGTGCAGCCAAAAAGACTGAAAAATCGTTTTACTACTTTAGAGGGAAAAGCGTTGACAAATTCGAACGAGAAGTTTAAAGCAGCGGATATTAGAACTCCACTGTTTATTAATAATGTGGATAGTAGTACTTCTGTTAAAGATATTATAAAGTACGTTTCATCTAAAACGCAAGTCACAGTCTCATTGCAGAAAATAAATGCTAAGGTACAAAGACAATATAATGCGTATAAAATGTACGTACCTAACTCTAAATTAGCTCTATTCTTAGATGGTAGCTTATGGCCTGAAGGAATATATGTAAGGAGATTTGTTGAGTTCAAAACAACCCAAAATGGATAACTATAATAACGGAAATATTATGAACTTAAAATTTATTAGTTATAACTGTCGCAGGGTGATAAGATGTATAGATACGGTACGAGAGCTGTGCCAATCTGCCGACATTCTCGCCCTGCAAGAAACCTGGCTATTTCCACACGACATTGTATTGCTCGGAACAATCGATCAGGCGTTTGCATTTACTGGAAAATCGGCGGTTGATACTTCTTCAGGGATGCGGAGAGGTAGGGGGTACGGAGGAGTCGCAATACTGTGGAGGAAAAGCGTGTTCCAGACAGTGTCGGTTGTAGAGTGCGCAAGTGATAGAATTGCTGCTATAAAAATAGTGCTAGCCGACAGTCAGCTACTTGTGATAACGGTCTATATGCCAACGAATGACGTTTATAATCTAGATGATTTTACGAACTGTATGAGTGAGATCAGTGCGGTAATAGATGGTTGTGGTGTAGAATCTGTAATCATTTTGGGGGATTTTAATGCCGACCCTAAAAAGCTCTTTGGTAAGGAACTTATACATTTCTGTATGGAACATAAATGGGTGTGTGCAGATATTGATTACTTTGGTATAGCGTCAGATACATATACTTTTGTTAGTGATGTTCACGGTACTTGTTCGTGGTTGGACCATATAGTTACTACGGAAGCCGCAAGAGAAACGATAATGGACTTTAGTATAAACTATAGTGTTACGTGGTCTGATCATTTTCCAGTGGAATTTACTTGCAATTTAAATGTGATAACGCCAAAGGTTAATGTACCAAAGTCATCTCACAATTCTGTTGTATGGGGTGAGAGAGATATCTCTCAGATAAAGCAGTATACACAGCTATGCTCAAGTATGCTTAGAGATGTTGACTTTCCTTCAGCTTTTAGAACATGTGCAGATAATACCTGCGGTGACATGTATCATAGAAAAATTATTGACACAATGTATAGTAGAATTGTTAATATATTAAAAAGCTCAGCCAACAGTAGTCATTACAGTAATATTCCTAGTTATAAGCAAAGAAAAAGAAAACCATATGTAATTGGATGGAATAAATATATTAGAGAGGCTCATGGAGAGGCACGGCTTTGGTTTCAGGAGTGGGTTCTTTACGGCAGGCCGTCGTGCGGTTTTGTATACGATGAAATGCGAAGATCGCGCACTATTTTTAAAACTAAACTTAAATTGTGTCAAAACAATCAGACCCAAATAAAAATGGATATCCTCGCGAAGCATCACACGGCAAAAAACTTTAGCAAGTTTTGGAAGGACACTAATAAGCTTAATCCAAAGCCGAGCGTGCCCGTGAGCGTGGAAGGTGTAAGCGACCCTGTACAAATTGCCAATCTATTTAAGGAGCACTTTAGAGTGAAATCTTCACTAGGTCCTGGAAGTGTGGGTTCGGAGCCGCCTACTGGGGATCAAATTGTCCGGATCTCAGCAAAGGAAGTTTCACGGATAGTGAAAAGCATGAATCGAGGCAAATCTCCTGGTCACGACACTTTGTGTATTGAACATCTGAAGTACGCTGGACCTCATTTAGCACGGGTACTCGCCATGCTTTTCACTTTCTGTATCGGTCATTCCTACCTTCCTGAGGAGATGATGCGGACTCTTGTTGTTCCCATTATCAAAAATAAAACTGGAAATGCTTCTAGTTTAGGTAACTACAGACCCATATCACTAGCTACAATAATAGCTAAGGTGCTAGATGGTGTGATTGATAAGTATCTAAGTGTACATTTAAACTTACACGATGCCCAGTTCGGGTTCAGGCCCGGGTTGTCCACTGAATCGGCCATACTGAGCCTCAAACACACCGTCCAGTACTATACTAGTAGGAACACACCTGTTTACGCCTGCTTCTTAGACCTTTCGAAAGCTTTTGATCTGGTGGCGTACGACAGGTTGTGGCCGAAGCTGGGTGATACTGGGCTGCCGCCTGAATTGGTGGAACTCTTTAAATATTGGTATGGCAATCAACGTAATAATGTAAGGTGGTCAGGGTCGCTATCGGACACGTACAGGCTGGAGTGTGGAGTGCGGCAGGGTGGAATCACTTCGCCGCGACTCTTCAACCTGTACATGGATCGTTTGATTCGTGAGCTCAGTGGCGCTAATATTGGATGCTCTGTTGACGGAGTAACTGTCAATAACATAAGTTACGCTGACGATATGGTGTTGCTGAGCCCATCGATCAGTGCTCTACGAAGACTTGTTGGAATCTGTGAGCGTTATGCGGAGGCTCATGGGCTCAGATATAACGCTGGCAAGAGTGAGGTGATGGTTTTTAAAGCCCGGTCGAAAACTTATTCCACAGTCCCATCAATCTTGCTGGCGGGCAGTGAGCTCAAGCGGGTGTCCGAGTTCAAATATCTGGGACACTGGGTCACTGAGACTCTCTCAGATAACACCGATATTGATAGGGAGCGAAGGGCATTAACAGTCAAAGCCAACATGTTGGCCCGTAGATTTGCACTGTGCAGTACGGCTGTAAAAACAAGTTTGTTTAAGGCGTACTGCCAGTCTTTTTACACGTGCAGTCTATGGGTTAACTTTTCTAAGTGCTGCTGGAATGCCCTTCAAGTCCAGTACAATAATAGCTTCAGGGTGCTGTTGAGGCTGCCATACTTCTGTAGCGCATCGGGGATGTTCGCGAACGCACGCGTCGATGACTTTTATGCGATTATCCGCAAGAAAACGTCGTCCCTGATGCGTCACGTGAGGGACAGCACCAACAGATACCTGCAACTTATAGCAGGAAGGCTGGATACTGACTGCATCTTCATGAAGCACTGCACAGAGGTGCACCATTCGCACCGGTGATGTTATGATGTGGTGATGTTATGTCTATATTTTAACTTCTTTATTTTGTTTATGTTCTCTATGTTTGAAATTATTATTATTATAAATATGGCTCAAATTTGTACATATACTTATGAAGGCTGAAATAAATGAAATTGAATTGAATTGAATTATATGTATAAAGATATCTCTAGCAAATTCCATTTAGATCAATTTAGGCATGATTGAGTAAGAAACATCATCTACATATTTATAATACAATGGCGCCAAAGAAACAAATAAAAAACGTGTGCGTCTTGAGACGCCCGACAGAAGTGATAACTTAAACTAATCTAACTAGCGCTGTGGGTTAGAGTGAGAGAGGAGGAGCCTGCCAACCACTGCCGTATGCGTTTGAGAAAAGGAAGCCAGACAGACTGACAGACGCCATAACGCGTTACGTAACGAAGCGGTTTACCCTCCCATAAGAAGTTATTACTTTAAAAGCTCTATTTTGGATTTTGGAATTTCTATAAATATCTCGCAATACTTAACCTGATTAGGAGTTTAATTTATAATACTTGTAGCCTACCTATGTATGTACATAATATATCACTACATATTTATTAGTATATCTACCTATCTATTTATAAGTACTTACTTATTAGGTTAACATTTAAATTATTATTATTATTATTATTATTAGGTACACATACACATTATATATATATATATCATATACTCCAAAGTATATATAAGTACTTACTATATTTACATAAGCATAAATAAACTATAATTATTAACACTCCACAATATATACAATACAATACTTGCACACGATATTTTATCGTTGCGCCGTCAACCGTACGGCTTGTGGTGCATTGGAACCAAACATCGTGCAATCCAAAACAGTGCAGTTTCGAGCAGTCGTCAGCATTTTACATTGCAGCCACAAGTGCAAGCGAGATGCGCGAGCGCAACCGTCTGGGTCGCCACAAGAGCGAGCGAGACGGATACGCGCGCGCCTCACCAGTTGAGATTAGACTTCGGAGCTTACACCCGTATCGCGCGACCTATATCTCGCTAATACCAATTCCCTCTCGTATTCTTGTGTATATCTTTAAGACTTTCTTCTACTGTTTCTCTTACTCCTTCTAAAACTATAGTGTGTTTTGTGAGCTTGTTAATGTACTGACTAGTGTAACCTGTGCCTATCTAACTACGCAATAAACTTTACCTAGTGCTTATTACTGGACTGCTTATTTCTCCTTGGACCTGCAGAAACTACATTGTACGTAATAAGGTATATACCTACTACCTCTCACCACCACCTGTAACTGGTGACCCCGCTAAGTGCACCATTTAGAAACACCATGAGTGAAGAAAGCAGTGATTCTGAAACATCGCAAAATGGCGCTGGTAAAAATGTTACCAAGCGCAATGCAGCAAAAATGTGCGTTTCCACTGTACCATCCGACTTTTATAAATTAAAAATAAAAGTTCCTCCATTTAGTCCTGATGATCCGGAGATATGGTTTGCACTTTTGGAAAGCCAATTTGAAAGTCGTGGCCTAACTAATGACGCCGTCAAATTCAATAGTGTCGTCACGAACTTGGACTTGCAACATGCGAAGGCTGTGAAGGACCTCATTATTAAGCCTCCGGCCCAGAATCGCTACGAAAAAATTAAAACCGAGCTGATTCGTCCCTTATCAGCCTCCCACGAGAAAAAAGTGAGACAACGAAGAACTCGGTGATCGGAAACCGTCACAGTTCCTGCGCCATTTACAGGATTTAGCTGGACCCTCCGTACCTGAGGACTTAATCCGGACCATCTGGAGCAATTGCCTGCTCAATAACATCCAGACAGTATTGGCATCACAAACTAGCCACTCTCTGGACCAGCTCTCTGACCTGGCAGACCGTATACAGGAAATAACTGCACCCTGCAACATAGCGGCAACGTCATCCGAAGCAGCAACTAGTGGCAGCACATCCAGTGAAATCGCAGAACTGAGAAAGATGGTGGAGCGTCTCACACTGAAGCTAGACGAGCACACTCGTACTTATCGCTCTAACGAACGCTCTAACGACCGCTCCAACGATCGTTCCAATGACCGTTCCGGCCGTTCTCGATCTCACCATCAACGCTCATCTTCACGCCACCGATCCAAATCAGCCTCGAATTACAAGAAGTTCCCGGTATGCTGGTACCACACGAGACACGGATCGAAGGCTCACCACTGCATCAAGCCATGCGACTACCACAAGGCGGGAAACTCCACGGGCAGTCGCTAATGGCGGCGGACGACTGCCTCTCCTCTTCAAGTCGCCTCTTCGTGACCGACCGTACTACAGGTACCCAGTTCCTGGTTGATACCGGCAGTGACTTGTGTGTATACCCTCATAGTGCGCTTCGCGAACGACGAGCCAAGCAGATGGACTTTACTTTATGTGCGGCCAATGGAACCCCTATAGAGACATATGGTTATACACAACTAGATTTAAACTTAGGCTTAAGACGTAGCTTTCCATGGCGTTTTACTGTTGCTCATGTAACTAAACCCATCATTGGCGTCGATTTCTTAAGTTTTTATAATTTAATGGTAGATGTACGTAATCAACGCCTTATTGATAACACTACTACTTTGTCTGCTGTGGCTTCCGTTGCTAAGACTGATGTATTTTCCGTCAAGGTTTCTTCGGGCGACACGAGGTATCATAATTTGCTAAGTAAATTCCCGGAAATTACACGCCCTTCAGGCACACCGTGGATTCCAATGCACAACACCGTTCACCATATAAGAACCACACCCGGCCCGCCCATATTTTCTACTCCCCGTAGACTCGCCCCCGATAAACTCCAGATAGCTAGGAAGGAATTCGAACTCATGCTCTCTAATGGCACTGCACGACCTTCCGAAAGTTCCTGGGCTTCGCCGTTACACCTAGCACCTAAGAAGGATAACGGCTGGCGGCCTTGTGGCGATTATAGGATGCTTAATGCGCGGACCATCCCAGACCGTTATCCAATTAGGCACATCCATGACTTTGCCCAAAGTATTGCTGGTTCCAAAGTCTTTTCCACAATTGATTTAGTCAAAGCCTATAATCAAATCCCAGTCTATGAGGAAGATATTATGAAGTCGGCCATTACTACCCCTTTTGGACTGTATGAATTCCCATTTATGTCCTTTGGTTTGAGAAATGCGGGACAAACGTTTCAAAGATTTGTTGACGAAATGACCAGAGGCCTTGATTTCGTGTATTGCTATTTAGACGATTTTTTAGTTTACTCTCGCAACGAGACCCTACACGAAATTCACCTCCAGCAACTTTTTACCCGTATGAAAGAATACGGCATTCTCGTCAACACTTCTAAATGTGTTTTCGGAGTAAATGAGGTAACCTTCCTGGGTTACCGCATTTCCCAATCCGGAACCAAACCCCTCGAGTCAAAAGTCGAGGCCATAAAGGAATTCCCAGTCCCAAAAACCGTCAAGCAACTCAGGCGCTTTTTAGGGATGCTTAACTTTTACAGGCGATTTCTGCCTCAAACCGCTAAGACCCAAGCCCCTTTGAACGCCCTTCTTGCTGGTGGTTCACTCAAGGCATCACAACCTGTTGATATTACTGGTGACACTCTGCTTGCTTTTGAGCAATGTAAAGAAAGCCTGTCTAATGCCGCATTACTTTCACACCCTGATTGCAACGCCAAACTCGCATTGGTAACAGATGCGTCCGATCTGGCAATGGGTGCCGTAGTGCAGCAGTTGAAGGACGGCGAATGGCAGCCACTTGCGTTCTTCTCGCGAAAGTTTAGTCCCTGCCAACAAAAATACTCTCCTTACGACCGCGAGCTCTTGGCTATATACGAAAGTATAAAATACTTTCGCCACATGCTGGAGGCTAGGCATTTCGTGGTATACACTGACCATAAGCCGATCACTTTCGCTTTCAATGATCGAAAAGCCAATTGTTCGCCACGTCAGTACCGTCATCTCGATTACATCTCGCAGTTCACAACCGACATCCGACACATATCTGGCAAAGATAATGTCGTTGCCGATACACTGTCACGTGTCGATGAACTGCAGATGCCAATCGATTGTGACCAACTCGCTACATCTCAAGCAACTGATCAAGAGCTTCAGCAGTTTCTTAGTGGCGAATTTTCACTACGCCTTACGAAGCTCAAGATCCCCAACAGCAATCTCGAGATCTACTGTGATGTGAGTACTACATCACCCAGGCCTTTTGTGACGAAGCCCTTACGAAAGCAACTCTTCGACAGTCTTCATAGCCTTAGCCACCCAGGCGCCAAGGCAACCACTAAATTGGTAGCTGAGCGGTTTGTATGGCCCGGGATGCGCAAAGATTGTCGAGAGTGGTCACGAAAATGTCTAGCTTGCCAACGCGCCAAGGTACACCGCCACGTGTCTTCACCTTTAGGCACTTTCGATTTGCCTCGTGCTCGGTTCGCGTTTATCCACGTGGACATAGTTGGCCCTCTACCACCATCTCAAGGTTACCGTTACTGTCTCACAACAGTAGACAGGTTCACTCGATGGCCTGAAGTCATACCCATGGTTGACATGACAGCTGAAACAGTTGGAAAGGCGCTAATATCATGGATATCCAGGTTTGGATGTCCAACAAATATCGTCACTGACCGTGGTCGACAGTTTGAGTCCACCCTTTTCCAATACCTTGGAAAAATGATCGGATTCAAACACCGTCGAACGACCGCGTACCATCCAGTTTGTAACGGTTTAGTGGAACGCTTTCATCGACAACTGAAAGCCGCCATAATGTGTCACGCAGACTGCAACTGGGTTGATTCTTTGCCTCTTGTGCTTCTGGGCATCCGGTATTCTTTTAAAGACGATCTGCAAGCATCATCCGCAGAGTTGGTTTATGGCGAGCCGTTACGTCTACCTGGAGAACTTTTCCAGGCAACAGCTCTCAATACAACAGATATTTCGGACTTCACAACTCGCCTACGCAACTTTGCAGCGAAGCTTAGACCAGCACCCGCAGCACGTAACAGTAAGGATAAAATATTTATTTACAAAGACTTAACCTCATCTAGTCACGTATTTTTAAGAGACGATGCAGTACGAATCTCTTTGCAGCCCCCATACTCTGGGCCACATAAAGTACTCGAACGGGGTGACAAAAATTTTAAAATATTGGTCAAGGGCAAGAGTGTCACAGTAACTATAGACCGCCTTAAGCCGGCCTACTTACTCGTAGACCCATCTCCAACTCCTACCAATACCACTCCCACTACCGTTCCTACTTCTACCCCTACCCCATTGCCCGATCGTCCTCTAGCACAGCCAAATGCCCAGACCCCTGGAGATGTCTAGCGAACTCGCTCTGGCCGTGTGGTTCGATTTCCTAACTTCTATCGACCATAGTGACGGTCTCTGGAAGGGAGTGATGTAGCCTACCTATGTATGTACATAATATATCACTACATATTTATTAGTATATCTACCTATCTATTTATAAGTACTTACTTATTAGGATAACATTTAAATTATTATTATTATTATTATTATTAGGTACACATACACATTATATATATATATATATCATATACTCCAAAGTATATATAAGTACTTACTATATTTACATAAGCATAAATAAACTATAATTATTAACACTCCACAATATATACAATACAATACTTGCACACGATATTTTATCGTTGCGCCGTCAACCGTACGGCTTGTGGTGCATTGGAACCAAACATCGTGCAATCCAAAACAGTGCAGTTTCGAGCAGTCGTCAGCATTTTACATTGCAGCCACAAGTGCAAGCGAGATGCGCGAGCGCAACCGTCTGGGTCGCCACAAGAGCGAGCGAGACGGATACGCGCGCGCCTCACCAGTTGAGATTAGACTTCGGAGCTTACACCCGTATCGCGCGACCTATATCTCGCTAATACCAATTCCCTCTCGTATTCTTGTGTATATCTTTAAGACTTTCTTCTACTGTTTCTCTTACTCCTTCTAAAACTATAGTGTGTTTTGTGAGCTTGTTAATGTACTGACTAGTGTAACCTGTGCCTATCTAACTACGCAATAAACTTTACCTAGTGCTTATTACTGGACTGCTTATTTCTCCTTGGACCTGCAGAAACTACATTGTACGTAATAAGGTATATACCTACTACCTCTCACCACCACCTATATACTAATAGGATGGTAGGATAATTTAAGCTTCCGTATTTAACATAAATAACCGCGATTGGAAGTAATGGGACGTTATAATTTGAAAATAACAATACTCGAATGAAGTCGTGGGACGTTCCGAGTATATTGTATATAAATATAACATGAATGTTACAGAGGTTAAATATGTTTTCTGACTTTTGATATATAAAAAAGACGTTGAAGTTGATTAGCATATGAATAAACAAAAAATGCTCGGGCATTGGTCTGTCCATCTGAAACGATTCCTGAAAAACCTCACTTACAGAGACATTGAACGAGCCTATTTGTAAAAATACAACAAGAGCTTTTGGATTCAGTGCCTTCACAAACGGAACGGGCTCGCCTCATTGCCTCTGGAGCACGGGAATCTGGTTTTTGGCTGCATGCTCTGCCTTCAGCAAACATAGGCACGCTAATGGATGATATACATTTTCTTTGGCAGTAAGTCTCCGTGTAGGAGCCACTACCAATGAACCTCACCAGTGTCATTGCGGCATCATGGTTGACAGACAAGGTCACCACGGACTCTCCTGCCGCCGCAGCGCAGGTCGTCAAGCTCGCCACGCAAGTCTTAATGACATCATCCGTAGGGCACTCGCCACCGTGAACGTGCCGGCCATCCTAGAGCCGAACGGTATCGCACGTGACGATGGTAAGAGGCCTGACGGCATGACATTAATTCCCTGGAGTCGTGGTAAACCTCGGGTGTGGGATGCGACTTATGTGGACACTCAGGCAGCATCTCACGTATCGTCTACGTCTAAGACCGTGGGTGCCGCTGCTGCTGCGGCAGAAGACCTCAAGAGGCGGAAATATGCATCCATTAGCAATGGTTATATATTTCTGCCTTTTGGGGTAGAAACTTTAGGCCCGTGGGGACCTGAGGCGTGGCTCCTATTCAGAGAGTTATCAAAGAGACTGGTGGACAAGACCAATGATCAAAGGGCTGGTGCTTACCTCGGACAAAGGCTTAGTATGGCTATTCAACGAGGTAACGTTGCCAGTTTTTTGGGCACTCTACCTGCGGTCAGTGAACTGAACTGTATTTTTTATCTATAAGTAATTGTATATTTATTTGATATATATCTGTTTCTGTAAATATCAATAAATAAATTAAGTATTTAGATATTAATGAGTAAAAAACACAAATGTTGTGCCTTTCATAACAGAAAATATTTTTATTTAAATATTTTTATTTTAGTATTTATCTAGAAACGGCTAATAAAACAAATTCAACTTTCGTTGCTAGGGTTGCACGGTATTTAAATAATGAATTATGAATTACTATTAAGAGTACCTACGAACTTGCATTGATAAAATATTACAATATACTTCAACTAGTATAATTAAATATTTATTTACATAAATAATTACAGAAATGTACAGAATAATATAAAATGCACGTGAAACAGTTGAGCTATCTAAGGACCGTTTAAAACGATCTATAGATAGCTCGACTGATCCAGATCACTAACTTATTATTAATGTTATGAAATATTTAATCATCTTAGTCAATTCGCTGTATTCGCGATAAAAAAACCAAAGCGGAATGCCCTCCAGTAATTCACTGGGAAAAATATGACAATTTATATCTGTGGAGTGAAAATGATGGGTACTTTAATACTAATACATTAATTTTTTTTATCTAGCGGAGGACAAAAGATTTGGAAGTTTGAGAACAAGCCTTTATGCATATTAAATTAAGCTTTATATATAAAACTTCAAACATTATTTCACACATGACTAAATATACAGGTATTTATTTTTTGTTTAATAAGTATTTGCCTTATAAACAAAATACATTTGTGGCAGCCCTGTTTGCTTGTTAACAGCATGGTATGACATTTGTATAATTTGTTCTAGGTTCTCTACTAATATAAAACTCTGTTATTTACTAATATAAAAAAACACAAAGATTTTGTAAATATAGTGCTAAGATGTTATTAAGACAACTCAGCACCAATGTCCGGCCGTCCCGCGGCTCGTCATTACTAATTCGGAAACAGAAACGTTGCCAACGCGTAATTCAAATCAAAGTACTGTATAAAAATTTTATGTTTGTTACCCAGTATTTTGTGCTGTATGTAGATAACGATTGATTGGATAAGATGAAATTTGAAGAGAGTGTAGTACGAGTTGTTAAATATCTCGGAATAACCATAATAAGGCTATTTTTACCCCCTAAAAAGTAGCTTAGGTAAATCATGGGGTGAGTATGGGGTATCAAAATATCGTGAACCAGAACAATGAGTGAAGCCGCGGATAGAAGCTAGTTTATTATATACAGTATATAAATAAATTAACTGGTTGTTTGACATCTTATCAGTTCACTGTCAAAGTTGGAGCTAGGTACCTAGTTATTCTAATTCCTACTTAAATACCCAGTTTAAGAGGCCCAATTGACCCGTAGCTATGAAATTTTTAATTAGTAAGTGTTTTCTTCGATTTTTGATAAATATTCATAGAAATATAACAAAAAATAGTAAGAAATGTATACATTTCTAAAGAATTAAAGCAAGCAAGGCAAGTTTAAAGCTCGCGTTTCCGTAAGACAAAATTAGTTTAGGCTAAGGGAAGCATAAGTGCATGCTCAGTTTTGTCTTTGAATTTTAGTATAAGTCGAGTTTAGTCTAGTCTAAGTAAAGGGGTCGAAGTATCTACTTCATTTGGCCTAAAGCTGATGTTTTTAAATTGAATCTGCTCCATCTCGACTCGGTATCCTTTACAAAAAGGATCAAACAAGAAGCGGGTCAGACGAGTTTCTTGCCGGATTCTTCTTGAACTGGGGTTAGGAGGAATCGGCACCTAGATTCACCCAGTATATAAGAAGATGACCCAAAATTATCCATGTGAGTTTATTGGTTTTTTACCTCTTTTCAAGTCAACCAGTTTAATACTTTATCAGAAAATGCAGAAAATAGCAGAAAATTTGTTTACATTATTTGATGATTTTAACAATTGCTCACTTTCATCAATCAAGTCAAACCAAACCAAGTCAAGTACAAGTGTATTTCATGAAATGTCCAATTAGGGATGTCTAAATGTCTATATTTATTTTATATAATTATTAATAATAAACATATATTAATTAGGTATTGATTTTATTTATATTTCAGCCATCGCAATCATCAAAATGCTCACTTAACAAAATAAATCGAGTCACCATTCAGAGCCCTCTTGTACAAAATACTTTGACATATTTATATTGCAAAAGGAAGTAGAAATATATGGGCCAGCGACCATAGTAAACAACTGCTGTTGTCATAAAAACGAACTTCGCTGGACAAAATGCCTGTAAGTCAAACTAGGGTGAAAGGGGCTAATTCCTTTATTCAAAACGGTTATCGTTCTTTTTTATGACGTCTATGTTTCGTCTCTGAAATTGCGTCTGTCTGCAAAGCCTTATTTTTTCACATATGATGCTTTGCGTTTGTACGAGCCGTGTCCGCAACCATGCGATTGCGTCAATCTTACAATGTTGTGTGATCTCTTAGTAAAGTACCCTAGTAAAAGCAAGGATCACTGCCGTCACTGATGTATTTTGTAAATGCACCTAGGTAGGTAAGTAAAGATAAGATAAGATAAGAGTTTATTCAATTACAATTTTTACATTGTGTCTGAAATTCTTAAGCCTAAAAATATTATTATAATATAAAAGAGTAGCATGTATGTCAAATAAGTACAAAAAATCACATTTTTTCTTAATTTAAAGTCATCAACTGTATAGAAGCACCCCTCTAGTAAAAGCTTTATCAATGCAGACTTAAATGTAGGGACTTTCTATGAGTTTCATAGCCACAGCAAGAGAGTTGTACAGTGTAACGGCCTGATATCTACAACCATGCCTAACAATATTTAACTTCGGACACAGTTGGGTCGCAAGATCTTTTCTCCTTGTATTTAATCTTGTAGCTTTTTGTTCTTGTGTTTCATACTTTGACGGATGTCTGATAATGTCAATAAGAGCTACACGGATATATAGACTAGGTAGAGTCAAAATATGGAGTTCCATGAAATTATTTCTACCTGATTCCCATGGTGGTATGCGTACCATGGTACTCATTGCACGTTTCTGAATTGTAAAGCTCTATTCATATTGTAGTCATAGCTGTTACCCCAGAGTTTTATACTATATCTCAGTTTTGACTTCACTAGAGCATAATAGGTCGTTTTCAGTTGTTCCATACTTACTTACTAACAATCCGAACAGATTGCGTTCTCTATTGCCTCTAGCTCAGCTTTCTAGTTTAAAAATTGGTCAATATGGACTCCAAGGAATTTTACACTATCCACAAACACCACTATAACTCCATTACTGAGAGTTTCAATTTTATCTTGTTTAGGTGCGGTAGACCTAAACAAAATAGCACTTGTTTTAGCAATGTTAAGTTTTAGATTATTAACACAGAACCAATTATTAAAAGCCACAAGTGCGTTGTCAGTTTTAACTTTTAGATCTTGGATATTCTTTGCTGGGATTATAGCATTAGTGTCATCTGCATTACACTACTAATTTAATTCCTGGTATTGTATTACTAATATAGCTTATTAGATCGTTTAAAAATATTAAAAATAAAATAGGTTCCAGTATTGATCCTTGAGGAACTTCTCGTCTTACACTGACTAGTTTTGACGTGTTCACTATTTCTAGCCCTTTCACGATATTCTTTATTTCAACGAATTGCTTTCTATTGTTTAGGTAAGATCTTGCTATGTTTAAAGCAGTCCCCCTTATTCCATAAAATTCTAGTTTGGCCAAGAGTATCTCGTGGTCGACAGTGTCAAAAGCAGATGATAAGTCCAAAAATAGACCTGCCACTTAAAATTTACTATTTAAGTTGTCAAGTACTTCTTTTATCAGCAAATCAACCGCGTCCATAGTTCCGAGCCTCATTTGGTAGCCAAATTGACGTTCACTAAGAATTTTATGTTGGTTAAGGTGTGTCACAATCCTATCTTTTATGATTTTTTTATAACTTTGATATCACGGGCAATAGTGATATTGGTCTAAAATTCTTTGGGTATTTTTTTTAACTTCTTTTATGGATTGGCAAAACTCTTGCGATTTTCAGTTGATCTGGAAAGATCCCCTGATACCCTGATCCAGTTATTTAGAAAAATTGATAGAGGCTCTACCACATTATCTTTTATGATTGTGATTGGTATCTCATCATCAATATTGTTGTTTGTCTATTCTTCTTATTTAGAAGTCTTAAAGCAGCACAGAGATCTGTACTTATTCTGATACAAGTGGTTCCATCGGAGTTCTGATATAAAGAAATGTAATATTTTAACTTGTTTTTTTTTATTTAACATAAATTACTTGCCTATCTGTCTGTAATCAGAGCTCTCTTGCTCGCAGATTATTAGTCTTGTCTCGATCAAATTTAGCATGGTAATACATATATATATTTATATACATATAAGTGGTTATATAAGGTTTATTATAACGTTATAGTATAAAAACATTGAAAAAAAATATTTTTGGTACCTCTACTACAAGAAAGTTATAGTTGCTTTTTTTATTTTCCTACCTCACCTTGTTTCATAAGTGGTAATTTTCATAATTCATAATTCATTTATTGTGAAACAAAGGTATAATACAGGTTTTATTATTTGGTATGTTCGCTATGCTACCATTTGATAAATGGTGTACAATATTTTCTAACAATGTGAGACATTTATAAAAAAATAACTAGGTAACATAATAATAATTCAATATAAACGTCACTTAGGAATATTACATAATTAAATTTATGTCATTTTATTAATTCAGATACGTTATAAAAACATTTAGCTTGTAACCAGGTCTTGAGTTCCTTAATAAATTGATTTAATGGTAATTTTTTTATATAGTCAGGTATGGAATTATATACATTTCCGCATATTGCATAGCTACTATTTATATACATACTCGTCTTTGGAATTTTAGGCAATACAATTCTGTCCTGGTTTCTTGTACTTCTATGATATACCTCACTAGCTTTAACAAACAGTTGATTGTGCTTTCTAACAAACAAAGCAGTCTCCAGGATATACATACAAGGTAGTGTGAGAATATTTAATTGTTTAAAGAGTGGTTTGCATGATTCCCAGGGCGGTATCCCGCCAATGGCCCTTACACATTTTTTTTGTGCGATAAATTCTCTTTTTAAGTCTGTTGAGTTTCCCCAAAGAATTAAACCGTATGTGAGTACCGATGCCACATAACCATGATATGCTTGAAGTACTGTGGCTAAGGACGACGTTTTCTCAATCTCCGCAGAGCATAAACAAATCTGTTTAGTTTGGAGCATACTTTGTCGACCTGCATTTTAAAATTTAAATGTTTATCTAAGACTATTCCTAGAAACGTTGTCCTATCAACCTCTGAAATGTTGATATTTCCATATGAAATGTTTTTCAGAGGCTGGTTTATACTGTACTGGTTCTAAACTGTATATAATTTGTCTTTGTCAAGTTTACATTCAAGTTATTAATGTCAAGCCATTTAATTATGCATTCTTTAGTATTATTTATGTCAATTATGTAATTATTAATGTCAGTGTGTCATTTTTGTGGATATTTCATCATACCCTTCCGCCTCTGTGTTTCGAAGAGACATTATAATTCTGTGAATATCATCGCCCCTTTCCCTCCCCATACCAGCTAAACCGCTGTTTTAGAAAATCTGAAATGTTTTCAAAATAGTTAGATACCAGAAAGTGTATCACGGCACAGATATTTGATTTTGAGAGTAATTTTTCAGTGATATCTACCTTAAAAAAATATGAAAATTCCATATTTAATTATTGTAGTTTTTAATAATAATAAATAATCCCGGACATTTCAAAACATCATTTGTGCCCCAAAGTAAGCAGAATTTGTGTTATGGGTACCACATGACTGATATACTACTTATATACTTTTTTTTTTGTAAATACATACATAGAAACATCCAGACCCGAGACAAATACTTGCAGATCATGCAAACATTTGTCCCGCGGTGGGAATAGAAACCGCAACCTTCTGCGTCTCAGCCAGACCTTAGCCCACGTTTAAAAAAATAAAAAAGTTATCTAAATGTAAATCTAAACCATTCTCGAATCCACTTGAACACACACATAACATTTTATCCAAATCGGTCCAGCGGTTCTTGAGTTACCTATAGCTAAGTGGTGTAACTAACACGACTTTCTTTTATATTATATAAAGATATACATATTTTTTCTGTGCGTGTGTTTGTAATTAAACTCCAAAACGGCTGGACCGATTTTGATGAAATTTTTTGTGTGTGTTCAAAAGTGGAAAAATAAAAGAAATACAAAATTTTTATTTTTTTATTTTTTTCCAGTTTACTAGTAAATTGCTGTAAACTGGGATGATATATGAGTTTAAATCTGGAAAAGAACAAAAGAATTTCAGAAACAAGCCTTTTAATTAAATTAAATATTATTATTAATTAAATAAAATTAAATTTAGTTCTTCATAAAAAATAATCCGTAGTTTCAATTGGACGAACCGTAATGAATATCGCTATTATAATGAAAATGATATAAGAATAACACATCGTCACTATGACTTATTATACCACGTGCAACTTCAAAACATGATTTATCAGACACCATGTAAATACCACTTCTTTGATATTTTATAGACAAAATACCTTTGTGGCAGCCCTATTATACAGCTGTGAAAGTATTATATTTTTTTTTGTTCTATATACAATATATTCGTACTTATATGAAAAATGCGATAGTTTGTGAGTTTGTACAGTGCTACAGTGCTATTTTAATTAGACGCCTCGGCAACGTTCGTGTTACCGAATTACGATTACGATTATTATTACGATTACGATTACAATAACGATTGTTACGATTATGCAACTAATGTCCGGCCGTCCGGCTTGTGACTGTTTATCAGTCACCAGCGAATTATAGTTTGCATTGGTGTATCTAATTGAAAGTTTTACGTTTATTACCGATTGTTTTGCGCTGTAGATAAGTCAAAGTCAAAGTCAAAAGATGATTTATTCAATACAATCACAAGGATCACTTTGAAACGTCTTTACTGGAATGGGGTAAAACTTAGCAAATGTGTAATAGATAATAATCCAGGAACGACCTTAATAAAGCTAATTTTTACTTCATAAATAAATAAATAATGCCGGACCTTTTACACACCATTATCTGGCCCTAAAGTAAGTAGAGCTTGTGTTGTAGGTACCACATGACTGATATAAGACAAATATTTTTTTTTTTGTAAAAAGATATTGTATTTAGGAAAATCCAGGCCCGGGACAAATACTTGCATATGATACAAACATTTGTCCCGCGGCGGAAATCGAACCAGCCTTCTTCGTCTAAAGTTAGACCTTAGCCCACTGCGCCACAGAGGCACCAAAGAGGTACCTTACTGCTATCCTCATGGAGTGAATATTAGGGTGTCATGGTTTCTAAATCCACTACCAAGAGAAGCCGTGGGCTTTAGCTCGTTTATTATCAAAAGTAAGCTTACATAAATCAGCTGGTTGCTTAAGTTCTATTCAGTTTGCTGTAAAACTCTGTGCTAGTAACACACTCAGATAAAAACTCAGTTACAAAGCTAATTAGATTCTCAGCTATGAAATGGTTAATTGGTGAGTGAGTGTTTTACTGTTGTTTTTTTGAATGGTCAAACGGTAAATTAAATTAATAAATAATGCCAGACATTTCATACAGCATCAACTGACAGCAACGTAAGCAGAGCTTGTGTTATGGGTACCACATGACTGATATACTACTTATATACTTAATTTTTTATATAAGTACTTACTTATTATACAACACCCAGACCAAATCGGAGAGTTTAGTTAGATAAATATGTAAATTTTATTTTACTTTTTAAACTAAAGAAATTTTTAAAGGGTATGTTTTGGTATAAAAAAATGTACTGAGTTTTAATAACAGTTGCGTGAGATCTGGTTTTATACGCTTAGTTTCATCTATCATGAATAAAATGAATCTTAGCCTATGTCATTGACTTATAGAAAGATATATAAGAAAGACCAAAGAAGATATGTTAAAATATTATGGCATTAAAAACCGGGCGATTGACCTCATACAGTCTTATCTATCCAAAAGAGTCCAGAAAGTAGACGTAGGTGTCTATTGAAATAGTCTTTCTTATTTGGCCTAAAGCTGAGTTTCTGACCTATTGTCAAGTCTACCAGTTAGTTAGATCAGGAAATAACAATAAAAGACATTATATGATTGTTTTTAGATATTAACAAATTTATTTAATTTCAAGTCACTAAGACGATTCAAAATGATTTTTGTATTTTTAAATGATATTTAGATTTCGGTTGACCTTAACGCTATATCAGATATATTATTAACAGCTTTTGAAACTTTAATCCTGAGTCTATACTATTAGTATACGTATTAGTTGTATAGCAAACAAATAAATTCAAAAGATTTTTTTCTTTCTTCTTTACAACTTATTAGTTAAATAGAATAGAATAATTACCATTTCAAAATTAAAGAGACAACCGAATTCATATAAAAAATATCATCGATGTATACAATTTTTAGATTTTGTTGATTTTTTAAAAACTTGACCGATTTCAATGAAATTTAAAAAGGAACATCAGGGAAGTATACCCTTTGAAACAAATTAAGAATTTTCCAAATCCGTTCATGCGTCTTTGAGTAATCGGTTAACATACAAACAAAAAAAATATCGGAATTGAGAACCTCCTCAATTTTTGAAGTTGGTTGGTTAATAACAAAATATTATCATTATTTGATGAGATTATAACTGCTTTCTTTCAATTTAAGTAAAATGGAATAGAATAGAATGTATATTGTTACCAACTACTACAAACATTTATTAAAAACAATCCACCTACAATTAAAACTTAACCAACACTTATAATTGTAATCGAGAAATCAACACAAGAATACCCTAGCAGCAATACAGCGCAAAGATACTAAGTTCCTAACACAACGAGACGTCTGTCGAGTCTGAAAGCCAAGCGAAAAGTGAGCGCGCGCTGCCCTGCTCGCTCCTTTTATTGACTGGCCCACGTGGTTGTTGTTACGTCACCAGAAGGTCTCTAACAATATATAATTCCACTTTTTGACTAATTGAGGATTGATTCCCTGATTAGTCATTTATCAAAATTATTTATAAAATTCCATAATTCCGTCATGATTGATTAGCAAGGATCATACATATAATTACGTTTTAAAAACTAAAAATTAAACCGACCTTATTGAATAAAATTTATAAATAAAACCGGCCAAGTGCGAGTCGGACTCGCGCTCCGAGGGTTCCGTACAAGCCTATAGGTATATAAGTAAAATTTCACCCATCACGACAGTCGAGTCATAGTTAGATGATGTAACAAAAAAATTACAGTTTTCGCAATTTATCCTTTATTTTTGTTATAAGACGTTGCTACGTACCAAATTACAAGATTCTGAGTTCACGGGAAGTACCCTGTGGGTTTTGATTCCCTTGCGAGATGCGAGTTTGAATATATGCGACTTAAATTGCTGTTTCTCTTGATTGCGTTGACATAGAAGTTTGATTTTGTTACAGCTTAAAGGTATTATAGACCTGAGTATTTTATATGAATTTCAATTTCATAACTCTACGAGTTCATGAGAACAGGGGTAGTAAGTTTAAAAATATTTTTATTATATGATGTAACTAAAAATTTACGGTTATCGCAATTTATAATCCTTTATCTGTGCTACAAGAAGTTGCTTTGTACCAAATTTCAAGATTCTGAGTTCACGGGAAGTACCCTGTAGGTTTTGATTCCCTTGCGAGTGTCCAAAATTTGCGGCATAAACGGCTGTATCTTTTGATTGCGTTGGCTTAGAAGTTTGATTTTTTCACAGCTTTAAGGGACAGTAAACTTGAGTATTTGATATTAATTTCAGCATGATACCTCCACGCGTTTCTGAGAAAAAGTGTCTTGACAGACAGACGGACAGACGGACGGACAACAAATTGATCCTATAAGGGTCCCGTTTTTTCCATTCGAGGTACGGAACCCTAAAAATACCGAATAAAAAAAAAGGCTTCCTATTTTAAGACGGTTAATAGTTTTTATTTTCGGTTTTTGGAATCTTATCATTTTTCTGAATTCGTAAACATCACTTAACTGAAAAGTTACAAGAAAGCAAAACCCGAATTTTGGTTTGCTTGGATGACATAGTTTTCCAGCTATTTTGATTTAAAAACCATACTACTGAACCGATTATAATGATATTTCATTAGAACCAACCGGAAAGTATAACTTTCATAAATCACAGAGTTAAAAATAATTCAAACAAAATACAACCGAATAAGGAACCTACTCCTTTTTTGAAGTCGTTTAAACGGCGTTAAGACCAGCCGAGTTTCTAGCCGGATTTTTCTTGAACTGGGGATAGGAGAAACCGGTACCTAGATTCACATGGTAAATAAGAATATGATTCAAAATAACACTTAAATTATATTAAAAAACTTTTAGTTTTATATAACTGTATTGTTATTTCAGTTTTTACAGTCATCGCAATGCCTATGCTCACAACACAATATCAACCAATGTACAATGGAGAACCGGCTTATAATGACTACTTTGACATATTTCAAATGCAAGATGAAGTAAACAGGTGTAGGCCAGCGACTATCATTGGCAACTGGTACTGTCCTCAAAACGAAGAACGCTGTGATTGTTTGTAAGTTCTTCTTTTCGTGTCTATGATTCAGTCGTTACAATGGTTTTAGAGTAGTAGGTGGCGATCTCAATCGCACTAGCTGTGGCTGCGTTAAGGTCTACCCTTGTGCAAGTATTTGGACAAAGAGGGCATACGAGTAGATGCGCCATAGATTGTGGTCCCTAAATCGAAACCAAGATTTATCGTACACTTCCAATCCGTCTACGTTTCGGAATTCGATTCGATTGTTCCAAAAAAATCTGTGATCTCTATGGCCAAATAAAAAAAAACATTCGAGTGATCGTTGACGACTTTGTGAACTTAGCGTATGTATTACATAAATTGTAACGGGTCGCTCCCAAGTAGTCTCAAATGAGAATGCACTTTTAAACTGTTCAATATATTTATTGAGTGTTAATCTAAAAGGCTCTTAAGTCTCCACAAAGCCAACGAACAAGTGGCTTATATAGTAAAGGCAAAACGCAACGATAGCGCGATTCAGCTTTTGGCACAATTTAACAGTGATTCTAGTTGTGAATTTGGAACTAAAATTGCCTTTGCTAATCTCTCACTAGTATGGTGCATTATGACTTTGAATACATAAAAATGAGAACTAAACAAGATATTAACTGGTTTAAATATAATATTAGCTACCTAAACTGTACATACCGCCCACCAAGAACATATGTTCATGTTCTTAACTTAAATAAATGTGGACATAAGTATATATAACAAAGTGGTGGACTGTAGGACATCAACTAACAAATATACATAACGTTGCTTCAATAGCGAACAAAACTAAAAACAATGTGGACTGTATAATACAACTAACCAAAATCTAAAAACTAAAAACAACATCAACTCAGAGTATAGCACAAACTTAAACATTTTCATAAAAATAGAACTTATGACTAAACCGTGACCGGCAAAACACATAACTTGGACACAGGACGCTTACATAAAGAACCGTTGCATTTGAGAGTCACGACTCTCGTGAATCCGTCCAAACCAGGGTGTTTTTGAACAACTTTACCAAACAACCAGCGAACAGGAGGTACATTGTCTTCCTTGACCAGTACAACATCTCCAATATTTGGTTCAGGAACATGTTTATTCCATTCATGACGTTGCATCAAATGAACTAAATATTCGTTAGACCATCGCCGCCAAAATTCCTGCACTAGTCGCTGCGAAAACTGCCACTGTCTCAATGTACTCATATTACTATTTTCGTAATTCCGATCGGGCACCGTTATCAGAGGCTCGCCTATGAGAAAATGGCCAGGCGTTAAGGGAGTAGGGTCGTTAATATTGTCTGGCATCATAGACAACGGTCGTGAATTTAAGCAGGCTTCGACTTGGATCAAAACTGTGGACATTTCTTCGTATGTAAGAGTCGAATTGCCTATCACCCGTTTCAGGTGAAACTTAGTGGACTTCACTCCAGCCTCCCACAAACCTCCGAAATTAGGAGCATGAGGTGGAATGAAGTGCCACTTAGTACCGTTGTTACCTAACCATTCCATAATATCTACAGCTACAGATGACTTTTCTGCAGCGACAAGGTGTTTGAGTTCTTTGGAGGCACCCACAAAATTGGTGCCGTTATCACTCCAAAGATCGCTAACAGCACCTCTACGTCCAACAAACCTTCTGAACCCTGCAATAAAGCCCTGAGATGTCAAGTCGCTTATGGCTTCTAAATGTATGGCCTTAGAAACCATACAAACAAACAAGCAGATATATCCTTTATAGGAACGATTACCACGACCTTTCGATACTCTGATGTTAACCGGACCAGCAAAGTCAACCCCACTGTGCCTAAATGGTCTTGCTGGTGTCACTCTACTTGACGGTAACTGACCCATTAACTGGGTTTGAGCCGATATAGAGTACCGTTTACAAGTGACACATTTGCGTACAAAAGCCTTCACCAAAGTTTTGGCTGCAATTATCCAATACTTGGTACGCAAGTGATTTAAGACCAAAGTAGGACCTCCATGTAGCGTCTTCTTGTGGGCTTCACTAATCACCAGATTTGTGAAGTGATTTGTTTGTGGTAGAATGATGAGATGTTTTGTGGCTTCATCCAAAGTGGCATTACGAATGCGACCACTAACACGCAATATCCCATCACTATCTAACATTGGACAAAGAGATTTAATTTTGCTTCTTGTCTTAACTTCTCCTGTTTTCCTAACATCTGCAATCTCTTCTCCGAACTCCTGCTTTTGAACCTGTCTTATACAAACCTTTGTTGCTTCTTCTATCTCTTCATATGTTAAATACAACTCATATCTTCGACTTACATTCTTCTGGTCCTTCCATTTCAAAACCCTACGTCAGTAAGCTATGACTCTTACTAGTTTCTGCAATGAAGAATATTTAGTCCACAGGGGATCTTCCGGTGAGTTCTCAGTAACCACGTGAGCCTTAACCGATCTCTGTTCCATATTTGTAGATATGGCTTTCGGTCTTGTGTACTCTATGACATTAATCCGTAGCCAAAGTGGACCTTGAGCCCATAAAACACTGCAAGAAAGCTCTTGCGGAGATAACCCTCTGGACGCAATATCTGCTGGGTTATGAGAAGACTGGACATGTGCCCAGTGTGAATTGTCGAACTGAGACAAAACGGCTGAAACTCTGTTCGCAACAAAGGTAGTCCATCGACTAGGGTGGCTGCTTAGCCATGCTAAAACGACGGATGAATCTGTCCAAGCATGAACCAGATTTTGAGGGATCTTCATAACCACAGACACTTCTGATAACAATTCAGCCAGCAGTACCGCACCCATCAATTCCAGCCACGGAATGGATTGCTGTTTTACTGGGGAAACTTTCGTACGCGCAGTGACTAAACTAGTTGTGATAGATTTATCGAAGTGTGTAACTCTGGTATATACAACCGCAGCATAAGCAGCAACAGAGGCGTCAGAAAAGCCATGCAATTCTACACTGAAGTTATCAACTGACGTATAGATCCATCTAGGAATGCTGAACTTACGCGTCTCTTCAAGATTCTGTCGGTAAGTTTGCCACTCTATCAACAACTCTGATGGCAACTCTTCATCCCAACCTATTCCCGAAAGCCATAGCTTTTGAATAAATATTTTAGATGTGACAACACACGGTGCAGCCCATCCCAACGGGTCAAATAGGCGCGAGATGTCTGAAATTACTCGCCGCTTCGTGATAGGAGACTGTTGCGCAGGAAGTTTTACAGAATATCTGAAGTCATCATTATCTCGATCCCATGAAATTCCTAATATCTTCATAACGTCATCCGTTTTAATATCCCTTTCCTTTGTTTCCTGATCTTCTTCATCTTCTAACATCATGTCATTTAACTCTTTGCAGCTACTGATCCATTTTTGCAACTGGAAGCCACCTTTAGTAAGTACCTCTGTCATTTTCTTCTTCAGCATTAGTCCTTCTTCTATTGTCTGATATCCTGTCATTAGATCATCTACGTAATATTCTAGTTTTATTTTTTCAGCTATTTCAGGACAGTGTGAACATTCGTCGATGGCTACCTGCTGTAATGTCTTCACAGCAAGGTAAGGAGCTGCTGACGTCCCAAAGGTAACTCGCAGCATACGAAAATCTTCAATATCATTTGTGGGATTATCGCGCCATACTACTCTTTGAAAATCTACGTGTTCAGGTAAGATTTTCACTTGTCTGTACATTTTAATTATATCCGCACATAAGCTAATGGGGTACATTCTCAATTTCATAATGATGTGTCGCAGTGGCCGTTGCAAAGTGGGACCAACCAACAGGTCGTCATTCAGAGAGATCCCATTTAACCCCTTCATTGAAGCGTCGAACACAATTCGAACCTTGGTTGTCGACTTGTCCTCACGTACAACAGCGTGATGAGGTAAATAAACCGCTTTCGCTCTTTTGGGATCATCACCACATACGCGTTCCATGTGACCAAGATTAATGTATTCGTGGAACACCTCGGAATACCGCTTCTTCAAATCTGGATTCTTCTTGAACTTGTTTTCAAGAAGCTGAAATCTCTTTACAGCTAGATCTCTAGAACTGCTATACTGACACTGTGGATCAACATTGTGAAACGGAAGGTTTACAACATATCTACCACTTTCATCCTTGAAAGTGGTTTGGGAATAGATATCTTCGCATCGCTGCTCATCCTCAGAAAGGATCTTTGGCGATCCGGGAATCACTGACTCGATCTCCCAAAACTGCTTCAGCAGTGTATTGTCATCAGCTTGATCTAGCAGGCTAATGTTGGCGTGATGACAATGAATATTCGAGTCAGACTTTGATGGGATTTGACCAGACAAAATCCACCCCAAGGCTGTGTTCTGGGCTACGGGAAAGCCTGGGGGACCTTGAGTCAATCCTTCTCTAAGTACCTGGCCATACACTTCAGCGCCAAGCAAGATGTCAATCTTGTTTGGTGTATGATACTCTGGATCAGCTAAAGTGAGCTGTATCTCAGGCCAGTTGAGTTCTACAATTTTTTCAAAAGGTAGGAGCGATGTGATTGTACCTAACACGAATGATTCTACTTGGACACTGAAATTGGGATCAAAGCGCGAGTGAATCGTCACTGTGACTGTAAACCTAGAGGCAACACTTCTCTCACCCCCTATCCCTGATACGACCGTTTTTGTCGCTGTCTTCTTTAGTCCAAGAAATTGTACTGCTGATTCGGTTATGAATGATGCCTGGGATCCCTGATCCAATAACACCCTCAACAGTTGTGTAGACCCGTATCTTGTTTGTGCTTCAACAAGAGCGGTAGCCAACAAAACTTGTGTAGGTACTGACCTTTGAGAAAAGTGAGAAGCTATATATGACGAAGATGGTTCGCCCTCTGATAACGATGTCTGAACGGCAGACACCGCTGACTTAACTTCAGCCGTTGCATTGAAAGACATGCTTGGCACGGCTGAGTTTGAAACTACTTTAGGGTGCAATAGCGAATGATGTCTTCGCTTGCAAACGCGACAGGAAGAACTTTGACGGCAAAACTTTATGGAGTGGTTGGAACCTAAACAGTTGAAACATAACCTTTTGGTTTGAACAAAGCCATGACGAGATTCGTAACTCTCCCTTGCAAACTGTTTACAATTGGCAATCTTGTGGTTCTCTTTACAAAAGGGACATAACACGGTTGCATTTGCTTCGTTGTCGGCGCTAACTACATGATGAACCTTTGGTTTATTTAGAAGTGGTCTAGGTTTTTCATTTGAATCTAAAAACTCTAGCGCTCGAGATCTGGCTTCCAAAAAATCTCTGAATTCAACAAGTGTGGGCAGTTTATCATGCGAGCTTATTTTAGTTTCCCATTGTTTCCGGGATTCAACATCTAATTTGACGCTAACAATGTGAATCACTATGATGTCCCACGACATAACATCTACACCGAGATTTTTTAGACCATTCAAGCACTCCATCGTAGTGTCTAAAAGACCTTTAATGGCACTTGAGTTTTCAGCCACATTAGTCTGGCTCAACAATCGCTTCAGTAAACAATTGGATATAAATCTTTTATTATCAAACCGACTACAGAGAATTGACCAACATTCCTTATAATTAGCTGATGTTATCGAAATATTCCGAATTAATTGTTCGGCTTCGCCTGACAACAAGCTTTTTAAATAGTGCAACCTTTGTACATCGTCTAAACTTTGATTTTGATGAATAAGTGAAACAAACAAATCTTTGAAAGTGGGCCACTGAGCATAAATGCCCGTGAATGTGGGAATTGACATTTTCGGCAACTTAATACTATCATTCTTGGACTGTACACTTTGATTAGAACTTGATTGAGCCACAGCTCTCTTTTCAAACTCAAATAAAATATCTTTCAATTCACTTTTATACTTTACGTATGACTCTTCAGTGTTTTCATATAACTCATTTTTAAAATATTTATCATCTTTATTTAATTCTGTTACACCTTGTACAATGTCTTCATGATTCTTTACAAAATGATTCCATGCACATTCTAGCGACTCTAATCTAACTTCAACATAAGCACGCGTTATACGTTCTTTAGGCGACTTTTTGAAGTTAATTGCTGCCTTATCAATACGCAACTTTGTATCGTTTTGCAATTTGTACAAAGATTCCATTTTTAAAGTTAAAATTAAAAAGCACAAATTTTTCTAAGTCCAAAAATAAAGTAAAATTTTTACAAGTGTTTGAGATTATAAATCAATTTTTAAAAATCGGGCATGGATTCCCCGTCTCAACAGAGTTTTAATACTTAAAAACTAACATGCACACGAAAAAATTACAAGTCCTAAATTCACAATTTTTTTAAGTCCAATAATCAGTAAAAAGTTAAAGTTCAAAATCTCTATCAAAAACTCTATATTCTCCTTGCTCTATAAATTCACCACACTGCTCTACGCTTCCAAATAATTCAATGTACTCACGGTTGCACTTCACAAACCACAACTTGAACTGCAGTAATTGCCCGTCTTGCTTAACTCCGATTGCAGCGCCCTCTCGCGCCACCACAGTGCACCTCGGCTGCGTGCGCGCTCACCAGTATGTCCAACAGCCAACGGCGCCGGCAGCGTACAACAACACTTTCACACCTCGGTGTGGGTATGGCACTTCAGTGGCAATCCACCACTGGTTTCTATGCCAGTCAAAAACGAAGAGGCTAGCACTCCAATAGGGGCTAGTGAAATCCGCTCGTAAGGACCATGTAACGGGTCGCTCCCAAGTAGTCTCAAATGAGAATGCACTTTTAAACTGTTCAATATATTTATTGAGTGTTAATCTAAAAGGCTCTTAAGTCTCCACAAAGCCAACGAACAAGTGGCTTATATAGTAAAGGCAAAACGCAACGATAGCGCGATTCAGCTTTTGGCACAATTTAACAGTGACATCTAGTTGTGAATTTGGAACTAAAATTGCCTTTGCTAATCTCTCACTAGTATGGTGCATTATGACTTTGAATACATAAAAATGAGAACTAAACAAGATATTAACTGGTTTAAATATAATATTAGCTACCTAAACTGTACATAAATGAAGCAGTAATTACTGCAATAGCAATGCGATAGCAATATCAGCGAAATCACTATCCAGTCGTAAAAACTCTTATTAGAAATAAATAAGGAAAGAATGTGTTTCTACATTTATTTGTAACAACATACACAAAAAAAAAACAATAATAGAAGAAAAATTTACAAATTGGTGTCCGACCCAGCATTATGTTGCGTAATACAGTCGGAACCAGGAGAAGCCACGGGTAAATATACAATAATAAGGAACTGTACAAAATACAGATAAATACAATAATAATAAAAAATATAATGGGGCATCACTAGAAGGACGCAGAGCGCGGGCAAGGAAAATCACGGAAGTTAGCTGCCTATTACCGAAAATACGCTGCTATAAGTGTAAGATATTTGCATACAACACATGTATTTGATCGCAATCATATTGACAGTTAATCGCGCAATTATACCTGTCGTTAGTTGTTGCAAGTTACGTAGTCTCGAGGCAATTATTCATTAATAATATGTTTCGTTATAAAAAATCGGGCTTTTATATGTTAAGAAGTAATATAGAAGAAGTATCGTAGAACCTATGAAATTCGAAGACATGTGCATGAAAAGAGTCTCAGAGGCGCACTTTCCAATCCATTCACCACACTGGTTCGTACAACTAATCTGTTTAGGGTTCCGTATCTCAAAAGGAAAAATAAGAACCCTTTTCAGATTATTTCGTTACCCGTCTGTTTAACAAGACTTTTTTTTTCAGATACGAAGCTTTGCGCTTGTACGAGCCTGCTTGTGCACATCCATACCATTGTGTTAATATTACGAAATTGTGTGAACTCTTAATAGAAAAGTACGTGTACTAAAAATCAGGGAAAAAAAGCTAGTTTTTAATTAATATTTTTCTCATTTAGGGGTCAATCATTGCAATGATTAAGCCTTAATTGGAGAAATAAATTGAATTATTTACTTGGTTTATTTATAAAATCTATTATATATATGAACGTTCGCGTGGGTGTTTGTTTGTTACCTAATCACCCAAAACTTGGCAAAGATAAAAATTGTGGATCTTTTATACTTTTTATCGACGTTTTAAGCCACGGGCAGCAGGTAATTTTATACAAGTAGGTATTCATTATTTTAAACATCTGATTTGAATCGCCCCTGATTCGCATTAACTATCTGTATCAATTGTCCAAACGTAACTCCAAAACCCATTTCAATACCTTTAGAATATGCACAGATAGATTTATTAATAAAGGGGTGGGTGGGGGTAACTGTGCCTCGGGGGATAGGGGGCAAACTTGGCAAACGTAAGCTTGTGCCGGACAGCGGTCATAACTAAGATATTTTGACCGTCAAGCTATTTCTTGGCCATGTTGGCGTTAGTAATACAGGTTGTTCACATTCTGAAAACTCAAAAAATATCAAAAGACTCAAAAGTTCTGCGGGATAATTATATAGCTGAGTCTTAATCAAAATCGAGTTTATTTACCATTTACTTGGTATATTTAACAATAAAAAATATATGGAAATAACACAGATTCAAATAATGTATAATTCGATAACAGAATATCTAGAAAATTGGCCTCATACACAAGCTCAGAGTCGCGCAACGTGCTATGGAGAGAGCTACGTTGGGTATTTCACTACGTGATAAAATCCGCAACGACGAAATCCGTAGAAGAACCAAAGTCACCGACATAGCACTCAAAATATGCAAGTTGAAGTGGCAATGGGCAGGCCATATAGCTCGCAGAACTGATAACCGTTGGGGAATAAAAGTTCTCGAATGGCGACCAAGGACAGGAAAACGAAGCGTAGGATGACCCCCACCCGATGGACTGATGACATTGTAAAGATCGCGAAATCGGTGGATGGAGAGGGCTCAAAATCGTTCTTCCTGGAAATCTATTGGGGAGGCCTATGTTCAGCAGTGGACTTCTAGAGGCTGATATGATGATGATGATAATTATCTAGAAAAACGATAACAATTTAAAGCTTAAATCCCTTAAAAGAGAAAACGGCAGAATAGCGGGAGTAGTGTTGTGTTTAGCTAAATTATCTTGCAATTATGTAAAATGGTGTGCAAATGCTATGTCTCTATCATGTCATGGTCAGTTAAGTTGTGCGATTGTATAATCAAAATCCTGTTTAAATATGAAACTCCGTAGTAATTTGTTGGATGAGTGGAGCAGATCAACCCAGGCGAAAGATGATTCAAGGTATCCGAAGGCTCTAAGATACACTTCTAAGTTGCATCAGCCGAGAGTTATAGAAATAACATGTATACGATTTCTGCGAATAAAAAGATTAATAATTATTTATGTGCATATTTTAATTAGTTTTTTCTTTATTTGTCACCTATAGCTATTTATTTTTACTTTATTTTCTTTTTTCTATTTTTTATTTCACTCTTTCATTTTTATCTGCTTTGTGTGTAATAAGTAATATAAAAATACATTTGCGTAAATATAGAAAATCATACCATTTTTCGAGAAAAAGATGTTTATTTTCTGGAAATACCTTTAGCAAAATTTAATATTTATTAACTAAGAAGCAATATAAATAAAGGTTTTCTTGTTTTTATTTTTATTTGTTTTATTTACCCAGGACACCCTGTATAGAAGGGATGAGCCACCAAAGAGCGTTGAATACGTTTGTAGCCGAGATGTCTGTATGGGGTGATATTAAATTCCAACTGACCGAAACTCGTAATATAATATGCTAATTTGAGTTACCGTCTTCAAATGTGCAATGCAATTTCGTTAACTTAATTAGTTAAGGTAGAGCAGGCGCTTTGCACCAAATTGAAACCTAAAAAAATACAGCTGATTCATTCATCTGTATTCTTTTATAACGTATTTTTTCTTCCACCATCTTTTTTGGTCGCTTAAAAATTTAATAATAACACAATCATTATAATATTGGCACGACCTACATTAGAACTCAATATATCGAAGATAGATACCGTTTATTAAGAAATGAGAGATCGAGTGACATTCATGTCAGATACAATATATAATGATTCCTGTCTATATCAATTTATTACAGAAACTTACAGAATAATATAAAATACATTTAAAACTAAAAAACTCAACTCAAACATGCATTTATTCAATACAATCACTGATCATATTGAAACATCTTACTAGATAAATTGAGGCACCAATTCCTCCTAATCTAAGCCAAGAACTGTTAAGAACCTAGTCCTTTTCCTAGAGCCTTTTTGTATGATCTTTCTTATAACTAGCTTAACTACGAAATACTAATACAAGGTTAGTATACATTGTAAATACATTAACGACATCATAAAAACTGCTGGGTAACAGTGGGTGAAAAAAAGCAGAAGAAGAGCAGAAGAAAACTAAGGAGTAAACTGGAGGAGGCTAGATTGATTTCACTATTCACGGATAAGAAAATCAAATATATACAAAACATAACACTTATGGGAAAGTAAATCGAAAAAGGGTTTTAACTATATATTAATACGTGAAGCAAAAATTTTGTACCCCTTTTTACGAAAATTGCGCGGATGGAGGAGTATGAAAATTCGAAAACTTATAGTTTAAATAGAGAAGGAGTGCAGAATGCTATTTTTTTTTTTTTAATTATGCATAAAAAATACATTCATTGCATATTAACTATGGTCGAATTTCGACCAGTGCACAGTGGGAGACCACTAGTAATTACAATATACAATACACATTGCATATCTGTCAGTTTTCAGTGGATAGAGCAACAGATATTCGTGAAATAGTTGGGCTATCTAAAGGCCGTTATCTACAGATACCTCAACCATCATCAAGACACTAAGGATATTGGTTGAATGTTATTGCTAATACCTACGTCTATTCGACAGATTACTTGAAACAAGTACCATATTTAGTCTCGAAACAAGCATTTGCAGTTTAAACAAACACTTATCACGGCGCTTCTGAGGATTTCAAGGTTACACCCTCCTAATTTAGTCGGTCACTTTTATATTTATTTATATTGTTTAACGAGTATTTAGCCGTATTCAATATATTACGTAGATACTTACCATACAATAAACCTATTCCAAATCGGTAGATACATCTAGTTTCCTACACAAATATCTTTACTTCTACAAGTAACCCGTAATTTTCACATGAAACGCAAATCGAAATCATAATTCATCACACATTTCGTATAACTGAATCTCAGCCCGCAGGCCAAGACGTCTGCGCGCCCAGATTCCTCCAGACGTTAATAGCTCCTGCATTGAATTTGGACTATTCGTCCAGCCTGACTTGGAAGCAATGAATCATGGCATTCATTAGGTATTCTAGATAAATGATATTCGACATAAATGTATTCTAGATTACTCTATAATAGATAATTAAATTATATTGATGGATAATGCACACAACCCCATCTAGCCCCAAGCTAAGCATAGCTTGTATTATGGTGACAAGATGACTGATATAATACTTAAATATGTTTAAATACGTACATAATGACACCCAGACACAGAACAAACACCTGTGTTCATCTCACAAATGTTTATCGTGGGCGGGAAATGAACCCTCAACCGACAGGCAGAGCTACTACCAACGGAGCTGACAGGGCAGACAAATAATGACGTCAGTACTTACCAGCCGGGAAAAAAACGCTAGGACGAGTTTCTCGAACTTGGGACTAGGAAAAATTGGCACTTTAATTCACCAAATGTGAGACGATTCAAAGAGATCCTTGTGATTGTATTGAATATAAAAGTTTTGAATTGGGAGTCATGATTAACATAATATGTACAGGGTAGGCCGCCACTCTACTCACGTCAATGTTTTACACCACCGTTTGAGAGTGAATTGCGAAAACATTTTTTTTTATTATACATACAAGCAAGGTACTTACCTGAACCTACAATATCTGATAAAACATTAATCTATACTAATATTATAAATTCGGAAGTGTCTCTGTACATCTGTTAAATTGTTTGTTTAACTTTCACAGCTATACTACTTAAGAGATCTTTATGAAATTATGTAAGGAGATAGATTGTATCTTGCGGGAAGACAGGTTACCTTTTATATAGGTACCACTTGTACAAAACCGCAGGAAGTAGTTAGTATTCGATATAACTCATGTATAGATATGTTCATAATTAGAAATATATAAGTTTGGTGACCAGTGAGCCAAGGCCTGACTGACACGCAGAAGGTTGCGGGTTCGATTCCCGCCACGGGACAAATGTTTGTATATTCTGCAAGAATTTGTCTCTGGCTTGGGTGTTTCTATGTTTATATGTAGGTTCAAAAAAAAAGTTTTTGAGTAGTATGTTAGTCATGTGGTAACAATAACACAAGCTCTGCTTTCTACATATGATTTACATAGCATCATCTGGCCTTAGGGCCAGATGATGCTATGTAAATCATATATATGTTAAAATGCATCTAACAAATATAATACGTATTAAATCGGTCAGATATACAAAATGTTTTCTCTATTCGTAGTTATTCAGGTAATTTAACGAAGATATTCGTTGCTAAGCAATAGACTAGCGATTTTAGAATACTCTATGGTCCGAGCGCCCATGGGTCGAACTCGTAAATTCCAAGCATCTTCAAATTCAACTATGTCTAAACTATTGGTCAACACGGATACAGATTCAATGGATGTGGTATGTAAGTTAATAAATATGTTAGATAGGTACTCTACTTATTAAGTAGATTATTTATTTAACTGATAAGAAAACATAATTTTTGTTGGTTTTAATTATGAGTCTTTTTTTATTAAAATGTCAACTATTAGTTCATTCATGCAAGTCGTTGTAAATTACTAAAATAAAAATGTATTATAGGCTCAAATTTCATTCAATGAAGTCGGTTTCTTTTTAGTTATTAAAACGTAATTATATTTCTCTATATCAGTCATATGGTACCCATAACACTAGCTCTGTTTACATAGAGGCCAGATGATACTGTGTGAAATGTCCGACATTTTTTAATTATGTATTATCTATATACTATCCTTACTTCCTTGCTAATATTTGTATGTATGTTTGTTACTCTTTGACACAAAAACTACTGAATGGATGTAATAAAACTTTGCAATAATAAAGCTTATACATCAGAATAACACATAGGCTATAATTTATAAAGATATTGTGTGAATTGTCCAAAATATAACGAAAAGCGTCAAGTAAGAAGAAAAAAAATCTGCCATATGCAAGCTATTCTGGCTGCTTCACTAATTCTTTTTTGTTTTCTTTTTTGTTGTGTTTTCTTATAAAAGAAAAAGTTAAGAAAGTTGGGTGGAAAATTAAAAAAATTAAGAACTAACAACTATATTATCTTTTCTAATGTAACCTTTGCGCTTTCGATAACATAAACTTTTCTAATGTAGCCTTATGGTGTTAGACATAACTGTCAGTCGTGAATTAATTATACCAATTTGAATTCAATATTCATAGTTAAGACAAGACAACGTCTGTCGGGTCAGCTAGTTTAATATTAATTTACTGCTTCACATTATTTATATGTAACTAATATTATTTGGATAAGGCCTACATGTTTGAACCTTTTGGAGTCGAGACCCTGGGCCCGTGGGGAAATGCCCACCGCATTTTCATTTCACGGCGTCTGGTAGATACATTGCGTGACCCAAGAGCTGGCTTTTATCTAGCTCAGCGTATTAGCATTGCCTTTCAACGTGGCAATGCCGCCAGTATCTTGGGAACGCTGCCCTCTGTCAGTGATCTGGATCAGTTGAGCTATATATAGATCGTTTTAAACGGTCCTTAGATAGCTCAACTATTTCACGTGTATTTTATATTATTCTGTAATTATTTTTTTATATATAACGCTATACCTAATAATATAATGTAAACCAGGTCCTCTAGTGCACAGCTTGGGCCGATAGATGACTCTATAAAATAAATGTTGCCATATCCAGTAGGACTGTATAAACGTGTATAAACTAAGTCTTGCTTCACACGGACAGCGGCGCGTTATTATTGCGCCTCTGTCAACGGAATATGAAATGTATTGGGATGAGCCTGACTCCTTGACCATCCCCCACCACCCCCTGACCTGCGGTGGACAGTCAAGTTTTGTACAAGGAGGAAACTGGGAATTGGTAATACTTAATAGTATAATTATAGTAAAAGGACTAAAGCCACATGAATACATAACTAAAATATAATTTTAAACAGTTTTTCAAATAAAAAAATGTTTTTTTAACCGACTTCAAAAACAAGGAGTATTATTATTATTTATTATTCTTGATTCGGCTGTATTTTTTTTAAACGATTTGAAAAAATATTTTCTTTTAAAATGATAAATACTTCCCGATTGGTTCCATAGAAATTGAATATTATGAAATAGCAGAAAAATATGTCACCCAAGTAAACAAAATTTCAATAGTTTTCTTTCATGTGGCTTTCCAGTGGTGTTAACTGATTTAAAAAAAAGAGAAGTTTCTCAATTCAGATGTATTTCTATGGGCTCAAATTTTATTATATGAAGTTGATTTTCTTTATAGTTTTTAAGCGTGATTGTAATCTACTCGTATGCTTAGGATTTGATTCGGGTAAGTATGGTTTTGGTATACGACCTAAGTTAGGTATTTTTTTTATGAAAACTAACCGCTGCCTGCAGTTTCGAACGAGTCGTTCGTCAACTCGCACCGAAAAACTCGTACCACGTGATACCAGTTGACGAATTGCAAAAACAATAATACTTTCGTTGTGCAACTCGTCGTGCTTTTTTATTTAGTACAGTCAGAGACAAATATGGTAGTAAAGTAAATGTATAAAACGCCAGATCTATCTACCTAAGTAATCACAAAAATCAGACTCAACTTTACTAGGTACTTAAACTATCAATTCCATAACATAATATATAACATGCAATTATGGATCTAACCTAATAAGGTAAGATCCATAATTGCATGTTATAATAAATTTCCATTGTTTCTTTTTTTTTCATTCTATCGCTCTTTCTAACCAATGTTTCTTGTTTCAATGCACTTTGGATTAAATGCACTAAAACGAAACAACGTCGAATATGTATTTTTATTAGTTTCGATTTCGTGATTTTAAATTCTTTTGCTTTCCTCCATAAGCACCTTGTAAAGTGAAAACAACAACCATGCAGAGCTGCTTTTTCGAAATCATTTAAGAGAAATTGAATTCCGTTTTCGAACTTGGCATTAAAAAAACAGCAGCATTATTTCGTAAGTCTTCTTTTGTTTTGTAGAAGTGCAAATAAAATGGGCACTATATTATTATGTGTAACCATAAAACTCATAATATAATCATGGTAAATATCCCGTTTCGAGTGGAAATTATGTTCAATACCATGATAGTTTTTAGAAGTTTTTTTAATACAATTTTAGCACAGTATGGTTTTTTTGTAAATTTTGTAGTTTTTTTTGAAATTTTGTAAACAGACCATATAAATTTACCTACTTACTTCAAATACTATCTAATGCAAAGAATCGAAATGCACTTACGAAAACAGTTCAATATTCGTAAACCGCATCTAAATCCAATGTATACTTGCACACGCAAGATTATAAGAGTTTAAAAAACACGAAATAGGTACATGTTAAAGAGCACCTTACTAGACACAAGTGTAAAGCAAAGTATTTTTTTTAGAAAATCTTTTTAGGTTTTGATATTGTTGATACTTACTATCTGTCACACAAAATAGGTCTAAAAACAGTTTAAAATTAAATTAAATTAAATAAAAGGCAGTAATCTATTGAAGTTATCTAGCATTATTCTAAAAACTGTTTTGTTGACTAAACTTTGGTGTCGCTGCCATTGTTTATGTGTTAAACCAAAGAGATAAGCTTATCTGTTAAACCGAAGGATTATAAATCTTACATTTGACATATGTGGTAACAGTTTTTTTATTTCCAGCATTCTAGGCTAGCTTTGATGATAACCAATAGTAACCTATTCTATTCTATTCTATTAACTGAGTGTACCTTGACGAATAAACTCAAAACAAAAAAAAAGTGGTACGCACAGTGGTTGCACAATGAAAATAATATTATTTTAGCTATTCGTCAACTGGTACCTCGTGGTACGAGTTTTTCGGTGCGAGTTGACGAACGACTGTTTCGAACGCGTGGTACCTACATAAAAAGTTGCCTGTGCCTATTCCCAAGGAATAATCTTTTTTTAAACGCTTTATATAAGCTTCACTTGTATGTTTGTAACAGACTTCTTAGGACGCGATTTTGACAAACTTTAAACGGCCAGATTTCATTCAAATGTTTCACACCTGTCAAAGACCGATGACAATGCAATAATTAAAAAATTAACATATCCGATTTTCCTAAAACTAAAAAGTAGAAAATAAATAATAGTTTGAAAAAACTAAAAAACACGCTTTATATAGAAAACCAAACTAAAAAATAGAAAATAAATTTTAATAAATGTTAGTAAGAAAAAAACGTTTTATTTAAAAAAAAGCGTGTTTTTAAATTTAATTAAGAGAAAAAAAAACAAGTCTGGTTAGGTTAGTCTATATAAATTAAAAAATACTCTCTATTTTCTAGTTTATATAATCTAACCTAGTTTGAAATCTTTGACATACAAATCTGTAACGTGCTACAATTACTTATAGATAATAAATATCTTGCTGAAACTTAGTAAGATATAATCTTTTTTTTACTAAGTTTCAGCAGCAATACGTTAAAAACGTAATTATAAAAACAGAGACAATAGATTTTATAACATTAATAGCTGCTACACGCAGGTGTTGTAAACGTGGTAATTACTTAAAAAGTAGCCTACTTGTTTCTTCATGATACAATCATCTACTTTTATATTTTTATCAAAATCCGTTTAGCCTTTTGGCAGTAAAAACGTTAGAAACAAGCGGACAGAAGTTTTTTCGACTATTGATATTTATTATTTATGGATGATAACCACAAGCAAATTTCAAATATAGACGTCAAAGTATATATTTGGACAGTTTTTTATATTAAATACATAAAAACTGTTAGAACACTTTGAATTCAAACCTAAGTGGTGTGTAATTATGAAAATACTACAAATATTTTGAATTTACAATATTTATATCAAAATAAGGATATGGCGTTTATCGGTATGTATATTTGCAAGAAAAAATGGTCAAGAGTCAAGATATCAATACAATACTGTTACTGGTCAGTTTTTGTTCAATAGGTATATTAAAATATACATTCATTTGAAAACTAATTACATTTAATTAATTACATTCAACTTGGTTACATTCTTTCCATGTCAATATCATAATAAAACTAACATAAAATAAATAAATCACGGTTTTTAATTAAAAAAATATCAATCATAAGTATATTAATTAAATCAGTGGTAATTCATAGAACTCATCTACTGAGTAAAATGAGTTCTGAAGTAGCCACTTGCATAATCTTATTAAGAACTGTGGAAGTTGAATCTTTTCTTATAGCCGGCAGCCTGTTATACAATGTGGGACCCAATATGTACACGGACCTCTGATTTTGTCAATTTATGTGCGGGCGTATACGTCTACCAGTAAGTTTCAACGATGACCTTTTTCTCAAAAACTCCTTGAGGTATCAAAATTCGAACTCCAAAAATTATATTAAATCACTCACAGCCTCCAAGTAGTTTTCAACTACTCAACTTACCCGTTCGAGATTTGAAAACAGCTCGACTTACCGTATACAAACTGTACAACTCGGACCAGCTTCATGTTTGAGTTGCTTAGCTACTTGCGATGAACATACCTTGAGCGATGAACCGCAGCGTAAGTCAATAACGACTTACACCCATATTCATATTTACTTGCCATTTAAATACGCTCCATATATAAAATAGATAATTGATTATGGACTATTCAGAAATCCATAACAAAACATTAAACAGATAGAGTAATATTTAGTACTAGTCCGCCAATATATTCCTAACTAGCTCGTACCCGCGACTGTGCCTGCGCAGGATTAGTACTTCGTGTAATTTTAACGGTTTTTGCAGCGCACGCCAGAATAGCTCGTAGATGGCAGATTTTTTTTCTACTTACTATCGTTATATTTTGGACAATTCACCCAATATCTCTATAAATTATAGCCTGTGTGTTGTTCTGATGTATAAGCTATATTATTGTAAAGTTTCATTAAAAAGCGCTAATGTGTGTAACTTAAAAAATAAATTCGACACGTGTTTCGCCTCCACGAGGCATCCACAGGAACAATCGACTCGCTCCGCACTGTAACGGAAACACACTAAGACTCTGCTGACTTGTTGCTTCGCCGAGCGCTGGAATGAGAGAATAGATAAGCGGAACAGTACTAAATATTTGTCCATCTGTATTTTTTTACTGCCCGATAAGGTAACTATGGCTCAATCTGAAGCAACTTGTTAACTAAATTGCTCTATATCGCGAGGTATGGCAGTTTTTCTATTTGCATAATTGGCAAGTACGGATGTGTCATATGACAGAGCAATTTAAATTGTCCATGTGTAAACCTTTAATATTGTCGGTCCTTGTCATTCAATTGTCAATGAATATATGGTGACATCAGATTTGAAAACGATTCATATAAGGCTTACACCACCATTGTGTATAAATAAAGCTTGTATATAAGTTTTTAGTAGGTAATAATATGCATAATATCATAATAAATAAATAAAAAATTTAAAAATTTAAAAAGCCTTTTATTTCTCGCTTTTCATAAAAACTCAATAACAAATTGCATGCAAAATTATTCACATTTAGAAAAATTATTAGATTTAGAATTAATGTTATTACGCATTGATAATAAATATTAATTTAAATTGTATCTAAATATTGATTTAATTACGTAAATACAATCAGGGCTTGTTAGCAAGAACCCTCTCAATGAAAGGTAAAGGCCTCCTCCAGAGATGACCAGTACTCTCCATACTCTGCCGCTCGCGGCCATTTGATACCTGCTACTTTTTTAATATCGTCTGCCCAGCGTGCATTTGGCCTTCCTCTTTTCCTCTAACCTAGTAGACCTGCCCATGATGTCTTTATGGTCCAGCGGTTATCGCTGAGCCTCGCTACATGTCCAGCCCATCGCCATTTTAGCTTTTGTGAGTAGCTGAGAGCGTCAATGGCTTTAGTTTTCTGTCTTATAGCCGTATGGCGGATCCTTTGGATTTTCTTAATTTTCACGATGCTTCTTTCCATACTCCTTTGGCAGGATATAATTTTTTTTTTTTTTTTTTTGGTAAATTTCCAAGTTTGGCAGGCGTATGTTAATGATGGTAGTAATGATGGTAGTAGGGTGTTCATGACTTTCGTTTTCATCCGTATGGTCATATCGCTTTTCAGTATTTCTTTGTGACTCCAGAACTTTTTCCATGTGATGTTGATCCTTCTCTCCACTTCCAGTTCGTTATTTTGTTGGTTGAATGAAGCTTGCATTCCCAGATAAATTTAAGCACCGACATATGTTAAAGATGAATTTTCAAGATATATAGGTTTGTCGATATGGTACGTCATGATATTAGTTTTTGTTAGATTAATCTCCTAATATCATAAATAATAATAATATTGGAAGAAAAATGCACACAACACCATCTAGCCCCAAACTAAGCATAGCTTGTATTATGGTGACCAGATGCCTGATAAAATACTTATATATTTTTAAATAAATACTTATGATATTTTATATACACTCAGACACAAAATAAACACCTATGTTTATAACATAAATGTTTATTCAGGGAGGGAATAAAACCTTCAACCTACAGCGCAGAAGGCAGAGCTACTAGCTGAGCTGACAGGCCATTATAAATGTTGTCTTTCTAGATTATATTATAGATCGCATAGAAGGGAATTATGTGTACCTTAGTTATTAGGGAGTATAATTTTTATTCAAAATATTAACAAGAACAACTTAACTTTCTGACTTCAGAACCCATGGTTCGATACGTTCATAGCTATAGCTAAGCTATTTATTGGATTTATTTTAGAATCGTTATATCTTAATATTTGGACCACCCTGAAGTAGATTATCTAAATGTTTGAATTTATATGCGGTCGAGGCTAATTTTCGGACAATTACTGCGGTCTCCAGTTTGCTTAGGGTTGTGGGCAAGTCCCTCTGGGCAGTTGTGATAGGTAAATAGTAGTACCTATATAATATCAAATACATTATATTTCTTAAGTTACAATAATATTTAAATGTATTTGAAATAAAATAAGTTGTATATAATATCGTCGAGGCTCTTGTTTCTGTGGCACACGGATACATGACATGCTTTCGTCGGTCGTCTCAATTTTTTCTCTTCCTGTATTGTTGGATCCTATTATATCCCTATATCCCCTAGTCTTTGTTTTATTTTCTACTGATGATCTTTCCTACAAGTTTGGGAAATTAGAATACTCTACTGTTTGCATGTGCTTGAGTAACAAATAATCAAATAAATAATGCCCGCCGGACATTTTATACAGCATTATCTGGCCCCAAAGTAAGCAGAGCTTGTGTTATGGGGACCACATAATTGATAAACTACTTATATACTTTTATTTAATACATACATTTATACACCCAGACCCGAGACAAATACTTGCAGATCAAACAAACATTTGTCTCTAGGTGGGAATCGAACTCGCAACCTACTGCGTCTCGGCCGAGCGCAACCGAGCCTACGGTGCAACCGAGGTAGTCAAATATCTAAGGTAGTTCTAGTTTTTGGCTAAGATACCGCTTAACGCTGAATTGTCGCATCGTCACTTACCACTAGACGAGATCGTGATCAAACGTAGGTCTATCTGGAATAAAAAAAGAGATTCTTTCCAAGATTATGTTATTTAAAACTAACGGCAAAAATCTCTTAATATACCTTTAATATGCGTAAATCTTTACATTTTGATTAACACGGGCTTATACTCATGTATTATATTGTTGATGGAGGTTCCGACACTGTTTCGATTCATCTAGAGAATCTTCATCAGGGTGTTTCACCCGCGGTTTGCTTGCTCCCGTTCGTAATAGCGATTCGTACTCTAGTATTGGTACCTTCATCATCAAAATAATACGTGCATAAAAAAGCGTGTTTTTTTTATATATTTAGTACTCGCAAAAGTATTTTGCAACTAACTAAAGTTATAAAAGTGAAATACGTTAATGTTAACAAAAACATCGTTATTTTCCTGTCACTAATTCCTCCAAAAAACACACCCATATTAATCACCACCAACTTTACACTATCAAACCTTTCAGTTCGCTTCAGCAAACGTTAACCCTTCAGACAGTGAAAAATACACGGGACTTGTCAAGTAAAACGCAGCTAATTTAAGGAGCCTACCTTATCTTTGTGTTAGTTCGACGGCGAGCGTCATTTGTCTTCGTCACTGTTGGTCGGTGATCATTTATGCCATAGCACACCCTACCCTTTGGCGGGGACACACCGATTTAGAAAATGGCGAATACATACGATATAATAGGTACCCTACGATAATTCTACTAATGTTACTAAAAAATCAAAGTTTGTTTGGATGTATGTTTGTTTGTAGGTCAATCATTTTTTCAGTAATTGGATAAAACATGTTATGGATGTAGTTATATTTTTTTTATTCCACAATGGCGACAATTAAGCTAAAGGCCCGCCGGTTAATAAGCGGTCACAGAAGCCTATGGACGCCTGCAACACCAGGAGCATCACATGCGCGTTCTAGACCTTTGAGAAACCTATTTACTCCTCTCTTAAAGTCTACCTTAAATAGCATAGGGCACTTTTTATGTAGGAACCACGCGTGCGAAGCTGCGGCCAGGTGCAAGTATAAATATATAAATCGCAAAATGATGATCTGTTGACATTTGTTTTCTTACTTGCTCAGTATACGAGTAGGTATACGAGGGTTCGAGTGTCTAGAAATAAAAAGAAAGGTAACCTTGGAAGGTTTAGAGAATTCAAGGATGAAACTGTATACGCTAACAGTTTCGTTTGTCGAAATTCAGGGCATTTCGACATAAGGAAGCGTAAAGTAAGCGTAGGTATGTTTGCGTCTCTTATCATTAGTTTTAAAGTCATGAACATTAACTTTAGTTTGTAAGCAAATAGACTTATTATTCACGTTTGTCTAAACAAAAAAAATACTGGTGCAACTATAAAAAAACGTGTGCGTCTCGGGACGCCCGACAGAAGTGATAACTTAAACTAATTTAACTAACGTTGTGGGTTTGAGTGATAGAGGAAGACCTTGCCTACCGCTGCGCGATATGCAGGCGCGCTTGCGTAACGCATTACGTAACGAAGCGGTTTACCGTTATAAGAAGTTATCACTTCAAAATAAACTTTGGTAGATAATCCACACAATACCATCTAACTATAGCTTGTATTATGGTCACCAGATAACTGATAGAATACATAAATGTTCATCACACGAATGCTTGTCGCTGGAGGGAATCAAACCAAAATCCTACAATGCAGAAGGCAGAGGTACTAGCAGGGACTACCAACTAAGCATAGAGCCCGGTCAATAATTACGTATATTATTATTGCTCGTTAAGCTAATAATCCATGATTACAAGACCACAATTATTTAAAACGCTTTACTTCTATTCTCAAGACACTAGAGACGACTTTTCCGTGACATGTGTGGTTGAAGAATGACTTAGAATTTTCTCGAAATTGCAGGCGTTTCGAGTAGATGTGCAGTGACAATGCGTTTTTACGAGAGAAAACAGCACCATAGTAAATTACTTAAGTACTTATTACTTAAGTACCTATCTGTCTAATAAGTCCTTTATGAGGAACATAGTGCGCTTTTATAATAAGCTTCCTGAAAATGCAACTAAACTACCTATTAAGAAATTAAAAGCTTACATCAAGAGTAGTTTTTTATAGAAAACGCATTATAATATAAATGACTATTATAATGATAGGAATGCATGGTGTCATGTTGCTCTGCCCTCAGACAGTTAACTGACGATTGAAATGTATATTTTACTGTAATTTTGTATTAGTTTTTCGTAGTTAAGCTAGTTATAAGATGGATCATACAAAAAAGCGCTAGGGGCTGACCGCGGTAATATTGACCGTTAGAACCAAAGCTAAACCAAAGTCAAAACGTTATTTTTGACATATTTCATACCGCGCACTATAACGGAAACGATTTAGCTCTAACTTGGATTAAACGTTGGTCAAACGTTGCGGGATCGCGGTTTTTTTGACAGTGTTTTCAAACGAACTTTTTTGATTTAGGACATCCTAGTAGTCTGTGCATAGAGTAATACCAGATAGTTCTATATATAAATTTGTTTAATTGGTAAAATTAACGAATAAATTTTTCAGGAAGAATAGCGCCGTACCATTTTGACATTTAGATTTGACATATCCAAACCATTGCCAAAACCAAATCCGTTCAATGGAAATTACGTTGACAAATAGCGCGATCGCCCTACTGGACAAGTTTCATCCCAGTTCATCTTGAGTTGAGTTAGTAGAATTGGCGTTTCAAAGTGATACTTGTGATTGTAATAAATAAAAATATTTTTGACTTTTGACTTAGCTTTACTATTCTGTTCTATTTTTGCAAGGCATCTTGAATTCCTTACTCACATATATATGAAAAAAAAAACTTTAAATTACACTATCAGAGTTCTAAACGCAAAAACTTAAATATTTAGTTACTTCAGCAACAGCAGAACTGATTTCAATAAAAAAATGATATATATAAATCCGAACAGATATGGGCGCCCATTTATGGTCTAAAATTACATTCAATGAAGTCAGGCTTCTTTTTAGTTATTAAAACGTAATTATTTGCGTAGTTGTGACCAATATAACTAAGACTAAGATAAGTCCAGTAGACGGACTATGGCTGTAGTGTTCGACAACTGGACTTATCTTATTTGGACTATGGCTGCAACTGGACTTATAGCCATAGTCCGTCTTGTTGGGTACTACCACAGTGCCAGACATTCTGGCTCCGAGCATCGCTGTGTTTTAGTTTGAAAGGCACTGGAGCATGTGAAATTACTGGGCAAGCAGGCAAAAGAACTTATGTCTAGAGCTGGCAACCTGCGTGTGATACCTTCTAGTATTGCAAGCGTCATAGGTTGCAGTAACCACTTAGATAATTGATTTAGGCGTGACCTTGCAGAAAATCCATTACAAAACATGAAACCTCAAAAATAATCTCTTTTTAAGGTAGCATGTGTGGATGGTGTACGCCTTCTACTAACGCCTTGCAATTGAGAGTGGAAGGGAGTTGCTTGCGTCTGCATCGTGTCTAACTCATTGGTAATTGATTGGCGGAATAGTACTAAATATTTGTCCATCCATTTAATGTTTAGTAACCACTTACCATCAGACGAGCTTTATGTGTTTGGGCTTCTTCATAAAATAAATATTAAATAAATATTACGGTTCTTTAGAGTTACCTTCTTTCTATGTAACTATAGATAATTGATTCAGGCATGATTTTGCGGAAATCCATTACAAAGTGATAAACAGATAAACAAATTGTTAGTCCTATTCCGCCAATCTATTCCTATGGATGTGGAATTGTGGATGGTTTGCGCTACCTTTGTACTAACGCTTTGCATGTTTTTTCAATTGCGGGTAGGCGGGAGGTGTTTATCTGTTTAATGTTTTCCATGAATTAAAAATTACGCTCATTGAAAATGTTTTGGATCGGATGTTGCGATAGTAACAATCTGGTAAAAACCATAGACTGTTTAGTCATATTGTCGTATTAGTACGCTTCTAAAAAAAACAGTTCTCCCTCCCGCACGAAATTGAAAAGCCATGAAAAGCGTTAATAAAAAGGTAGCGCACACCATCCATAGGAATATATATTTGCGGAATAATACTAAATATTTGTCTATCTGTAAAAAATCTTTAAAAAATCCAAACTGATTAACTGGTAATGCAAACCAAAACTGTTTAGTCGATGTCGTAGTAGTACGCTTCTAAAAAAAACAGGCCTGTGCAAATCCCTTCTGCCCGCAATTAAAAAGCCATGGAAAGCGTTAATACAAAGGTAGCGCACACCATCCACACATCCACAAATATTTAGTTCTAATTCGTCAATCTAGAATAGATTGGAGGTATAGTACTAAATATTTGTCTATCTGCAGCAAATCTTTAAAAATCAAAACTGATTAACAATGAGCCAACAGCATTAATACAGTCTGCCCACTGTTCCACTTCCACCACCTGAAGGATAAGAGGGTCGGACCCTTATCAAAGCAAAGTAAATTAACTCTAGCATCTTGACCAAGTTATTGTTGGTCGGTCGGTGGTGCCAAATCCGAATCCGAAAAACAAACGGGGACGGCAGACGTATGCAAATACTACCTACCCAATTATAGAGGGTGTAACTTGTTACACAATTTACACCTACCTAATTTAATCTACCTACAAAGATTCCTTTAAGCATCCTATGTAACTTATTATAATGCTTGCTACTCACTGCATTATCCAACTACCCACATTACCGAATTTATATTTAAATTATATCTTTATAATTTATATTTTAACTTCTTCTTCATATCATGTCACTAGTTATTTCGAGCCAGTGAGGTGAAAGGATTGAAGTGATATTTTAGCTACGCATGCATTATTATAATTAAGAACCTAGTATTTCTCTGTAAGTGAGTTTATTATTATGTGACAAATAAATACTTAAACCAATATAAGTCAAACAAGGTCAAGCTGTTATAGAGCTTACAACTGTTAGTTGTTACAAATTGGCACTGGTAGTGATCCCGCCTTCCGATCCTAAGGTCGTGGTTTTGAATTCGATCGTGCACCAATGGATTTATTTTTTGAAAAATGTATGTGCGCTATGCCAGTACTCTCAAAGGGCGAAGGAAAACATCGTGAGGAAGCTGTCGTAGGACCTAAAATGTTCGTAGACATGTACCTACCAAGTACACGAAAATAAATGACGGATATGACAAAACTATACTCCTCAAATTTCAAAATCCCTCAAATTCCTCAAAAACTGTAAAATATAACTGCTAAAACTTTTCCATTTGTCTAGATAAATCTGTGGATCCAAGGTCTAACCTGCAAGAGATATACTTATATCATAATTATATTAATCTTAATTATGGTAATCTTATATTATTTTATATATAGATTTGCATATTTAGGTAATTTCGTCTTCAGAGTCCACTGACTCAAACGAAGTAGTAGCACAAGTAGGCCTCTTTGTTTTAGCTTTACCAAATATATTGTAAAAATCCCAAGTATATCGTGATTAGGTCTGCAGTAACATATTCTACTATTTATTTTTTTATCCTGAAGCTAGACTGAATCATATCTCTAAATGCCACAACAAAGCCAACCAGCATAATTATAAATTCCTCGTCACCCAGCAACGGTGGAACAATGTAGTTAATCCATCAGGCCAAGTCCTAAGGCGCGGGAGATAAGACAAGGGCCGGACCCACCCTGGTCTTGGCCACCCTGTGTAGAGTTGGAGACAGAGGGGTTTAAATTCGTGATACTACGAAATAATGCCTACGACTGACTGAATGAAAATGTGTGTGCTACTACATGAGAAAACTTTGTGCTACGACGTAGCGTAGGTAATCTAATTTTAGTAGTTAGTGAAATTACAAAGTTATATATTTCTAAATTGTTCTTTAACTTTGGTGTAAAATGATAAAACAGTGATTATTTGAAAAGTTAATATTGTCGTAAGTTTTCCTAAATTTTCAAATTTTCAAATTTTTAGGGTTCCGTACCTCGAAAGGAAAAAACGGAGCCCATAAAGGATCACTTTGTTGTCCGTCTGTCCGTCTGTCTGTCAAGACACTTTTTATCGGGAACGCGTGGAGGTATCAAGCTGAAATTTATATCAAATACTCAAGTCTACTGTCCCTTAAAGCTGTGAAAAAAACAAATTTCTAAGCCTACGCAATCAAAAGTTACAGCCGTTTATGCCGCAAATTTTCGACACTCGCAAGGGAATCAAAACCTACAGGGTACTTCCCGAGAACTCAGAATCTTGAAATTTGGTACGAAGCAACGTCTTATAGCACAGATAAAGAATAAATTGCGATAACCGTACATTTTTAGTTACATCATATAATAAAAATATTTTTAATAATATTAAACTTACTACCCCTTTTCTCATGAACGCGTAAAGTGATTAAATTGAAATTCATATAAAATACTCAAGTCTATAATACCTTCAACCTGTAACAAATTCAAACTTCTACGTCAACGCAATCAAGAGAAACAGCAATTTAAGTCGCATATATTCAAACTCGCAACTCGCAAGGGAATCAAAACCTACAGGGTACTTCTCGTGAACTCAGAATCTTGAAATTTGGTACGAAGCAACGTCTTATAGCACATATAAAGGAAAAATTGCGAAAACTGTAAATTTTTTGTTACATCATCCAACTATGACTCGATTGTCGTGATGGGTGAAATTTTACTTATATACCTATAGGTTTGTACGGAACCCTCGGAGCGCGAGTCCGACTCGTACTTCGCTGGTTTTATTTTCTTTCGTAGAACCTTCTCCTGACTATAACAAACACAACAAAAAAAAGAATGAGCAAAATTAGTCTAGCCGTTCACGCGGTAAGCCGTGACCAAGTGAAATAGGGATTCATTTTTATTTAAATAGATTGATTGTCCTCAAAAAGGCAAGCATTCATCAGGTATCCGTAATTTCCACTTCAGTCTTAACCATCCAACAGTTAAGGAAATACTCAATGCGCATTGACCATTCCTAAGTTCACCCTTCTCAGATTGTGACGTCCACCTGAGCCTGTCGTATGAATATTAATTCAACCATATCTTGACCCCCGTCCGCTGGTTGTCTTGTAAAAGTTTTACCCAGTAGCGCAATGGGGTGTGAATATAACTTATATAGCAATGAGTGCGTGCGGTCATCCTCTGGGTTTTATATCTGATGTTACTGAGTCAGCTAAGCTGACAAATGCCATCCAGCTAGTTTTCGGTCGGTCAAGAAAAATCTATAATCATGTCCAACCTTGCTCATTTCACTGCTGGGTATAGGCTTCTCTTTGTTAGTGCCATCCACCTCTGTCTTGAGTCAATCTAACCCATGTATGACCTGCGTCTTTAACTATGTCTGACAGAATAGTGTCAGACATAGTTAAAGTCGCAGGTCATCAGTCATACCGGTCCACACGTCTTCATACTATGCTAATTCCTTCACAGTACAGGCTGTTCAACTATGGAATTGCCTGAGGCTATAAGGCAGGACAAATCACATGATTGTTTTAATATTATGGTCAGGGAACACTTTTATCCTGTCGTTAACTGTTGCTTGATTCTTTATGTAATTTCAGATTTAGGTATGTTTATGTATGTATTGGTTTATTTAGTTTATCTTATAAGGTTGTATTTAATATATTGTAATGTATGTATTTTTGTATAATTAACGACGCATCTATCTTTTTCTTATCCTGTAAATTTGTATGTATTCATTATTTTCATTAGAAATGTCTTAATATTATTATCGACACCTTTTTTCAGCTACATTCAGTTCAATCCATCCCAAGGTTGTCTGGCAGAGATCGCTACATAGCGATAAGACAACCCATTGTACTACCGACTAGCAAAACACTTATTTTTTCTACTTGTCTCATGTATATATAGTGTGCAATAAAGTATTTTCTACCCCCATTTAAAGAACCCGGCAAAAAACTAGTCTTGTATTTTTTTTGTACCATTTTTTTGTAACTTTTTTGTATGGTCAATACTAACATTGTTACGGATGCCGAGTCGAGTTTAAACAGATAACTGATAGAACATTTCGTAAATACTAATAAGTACATGTGATACACATTCAGACACAGATTAAACATGTTCATCACACAAATAATTGTCCTCGATGGGAAACGAATCCACAAACTACAGCTACAGCTCGTCTACAAACTGAGCCACTACAAACAATGCTGTGTTGCCAGAATAATGTAGATAGACTACTGTATTATAAAAAACTAGATACCATGGTAAGGAACTGACTTGTCTTGTATGAATACCTTGGAGAATAATTTAGTAGCTGGTTTCATTGCGTTTGACTTGAAACGAGGATTGATTTTACATAGATTTGCTTGTAGCATGTATTTTGGGCTTATGAAAGATGTTTAATAATATACATGCATAAATATTATATACTGGTAGACAATTCACACGGCATCTAGGCCTAAACTAAGCATAGCTTGTACTATGGCAACCGTATTGCCTGATAAAATACTTATTTACTTAGATATACATAATATACATTATAACATCCAGACACAGAACTAACATCACACAAAAAATTGTACACACTATGAGTATGTTTGTTATATATTGGTGGATAATGCACACAACACCATCTAGCCGTGAACTAAGCATAGCTTGTAAGTAATTACTTTTATAATTACTATTGTAAGCAATAAGTAAGTTGAAGCGCATACTCAATGATAAGTTCTTCTTGGTAAGTCAATCGTAGTTTACTCATTATATATAATTGTTTTGTTTTATTTTTTGTTCTTCAAAATCTCATACATTCATTGTTTTTCTAGAATCAGTCGTCTGCTATTGTATGTATAATTATTTTATTTTTTGAACTATAAGTGAAAATTTTTAATTGGCCCTCTGTAAAATATATGGCTTGCATATATTATGTATTTCATAATTAACAATGTACCTACATAGCTGTAAGTTTCACTTTCAAAACTTTCGTGAGTTGTACTATACAGTTTGATAAGCACGGGCTTTACTCACGTATTATTTTGTCGATGGAGGCACCGCTACTGTTTCGATTCTTCTAGAGAATCTTCATCAGAGTTTGATCCACTGTCCACTCGTTGCCGCTCGAGTTCACGTAACCAGGTTCATGGTAACCAGGTGGTTGATAGAATACTTAGATATTTTTAAACACAGACTTATGATACTTTATATCACCCAGACACAGAACAAACACCTATGTTCTTACAGATTTTAATCCTGGAAAGCAATCGAACCCTCAACCTACAGCACAGAAGGCAGAGCTACTACCAACTCAACTGACAGGCCAGTCAATATTATAAATTATAGTAAAATGTGTATCTATTTTAATGTATAGTACCTGGATGACCGAGCCTTGCTCTTTATAAAACACGGATAAAATGACGTTTTCTAAAAATGAAATCTAACTAGATCGATTTATCGCCCCCGAAACCACCTGCATACTAAAATTCATAAAAATCATTGGAGCCGTTGCCGAGATTATACATGTGCATATACAAGAATTGCTCATTTAAAAGTATTTTATATAAGGCTAGATGTGTTGTGTGAAGTCCACCAACATTATTTAGATAGATAGGTATAAGCTTTATTTAAGCTAGCAATAGAGAAGGAAAACTTGAAACAAGCCCGGCTCAGTGCCAGCCGTTATGCACCTGCAACCGAACCGACACAGCATGTACTGATTCATCTTTCGGCAAGGTCGAAAGCTTACATTAAGACTTATTGCACGAATGGAACCTCTGAGGCGAACTTGAATCCTTTCACCACACTGGTTAGAAATAACTAGTGACACGATAAGAGGAAGAAGAAGCTTTATTTGGCATAAAATAACACAGACACACAATACGGTACAAAAATAAAATAATAAACATAACTACTAACACTAAAAGGAAAAATAAAAAAAGACACTAACAAAAAATAGCTAAGAAACAAGGTAGGTGCAAGGTGTTCAAAAAAAGTGTTGATGTCTATTTTACAATCACACATTAACTAACGTGTGGTTTATTTATTTGCCATCTAATTACCAAGCCAACAAATTATTTGATTATTTAATATGGAACGTAAATCGCTCGGTGAAGATGCGTGCGCAGTTATAAACTAACTATTACCTACAATTTGATTAAGGTGCTTACTTGGTATGTATTTATTACAAAAGTAAACATGAATTTCTGTAGTTTGTTATTTCTACCCCTCAACCAACGCACCCCCCTACCCCCACCATCCCTTCGTTACGGTGCCGCTGGTCAAGACGCAAATATTGTTATAATTGATTGGCTTTGGGTGATTAAGGTTCACGATGCACGTTCGCATTGCCTTTTCTTACGAAGAAATAAAATTACAAAGTAAAACGTCTGTGCATAACTTAACTTAGACGACTACTAATTATGTATATTTGTTAATGATCACCGTAGCTGAGCGGTTAATAACTACGTCTGGTAATACTGAGTCCCGATAGTGCGAATCTTACGTCTCAAAGCGTCTTCTTTGCTGAATAACTAACTTTGACCTGCGCTCTAACGTCAACCATTTTTATGATTTTCAACATTATTCCTACTGGGTGTCTACATAGTAAAGTTTATGAATAAAGTTAGGTTATAGTAATAACCATTGTAAACATTTATTACAGCTTGTTTAGCTGACATAACAAAATAATAATAGTCCAGCTAAACAATATAAAAAAATCATTTTATCTGCGTATTTATTCATTTAACTTTTTATTTATATATTAAAAATAATATTTAAAATGGATTAACCAATTACACTAATTATAAGTAGTTACAATAATTTATAACAAGAAAAGTCAAAGTCAAAGTCAAAAGATACTTTATTCAATACAAGGATCAATTTAAAACGTCTTGCATACTAGGTGAATTTAAGTGCCAATTCATCCTAACCCAAGAAGAACTGGCAAGAATTTCGTCATGGTCCTAGCGCTTTTTTACATGATCCATCTTATAACTACCTTAACTACGAAATACTAATACAAGAGAGTTTATAAATTTCAAGTGTGTCGGTTAACTGTCTGACGGCAGAGCGAAAAGGGTAAAGTGTATTAATATATTGAAGATGAAATTTTAAATCAATTAACTAAAGTTATAACATTACAAATAATAATGTTTGATTTATTGATTGGCAAATTTAAAAACATAATAAAAACAGAAACTATATCTTAAAGCATTATTATAATAATAATAGATTATTTAAATGATGAAAAATGTTGAATCTGCTCCAACTCGACTTGGCATCCGTAACAAAATTAGCAAGGATCAAAAAAATGTTTCGAAAGACCAGACCAGTTGTTTTTTGCAGGATTTTTCTTGAACTGGGGTTAAGAGGAACCTGCATCTACTTGCAAGCATGTAAGAAGACGTTAAGTTACGTTCAAAGTTATTCTTGTGATTTTATTGAATAAAAATTACTTTGACTTTAATAATAAAACAAGAAAAATAACTCAAAATTACAGATATATCTTTTTACCAGTATAACGTGGGCTTAGTAAGATTTTGACGTTTCCAGCAGACCAGACTCGACAACTATCCACAGCCCAGTTACGATCTTCCTAATTAGTGGTCTACATTGTACCGCTACCTGTGGGGTTAGAATTAACTTCAAATCCGCAAAGTTATTTCGCGTTTAAGATTTATGCCTCAAAAACTATTTTAGAACTAAAGCAGAAAGTAAATCTTAATTATTTCTGCATTATTCTGCAACCAGTGTCTTGGGAACGCTGCCCTCTGGCAGTGATCTGGATCAGTTGAGCTATATAGATATCGTTTCAAACGAATAACTTAACTGTTTCACTTGTATTTATATTATTGTATAAAATTATGTACATTTCTGTAAATATATATATGAATCATACAAACTAAAAAAAATAATAAAAAAAGTATTGTTGATATATTTACAACCTCGGTGGTGCAGTGGGCTAAGGTCTGGCTGAGACGCAGAAGGTTGCGAGTTCGATTCCCGCCGCGGGACAAATATTTGTATGATCTGCAAGTATTTGTCTCGGGTCTGGGTGTTTCTATGTATAATATGTATGTATTTACAAAAAAAAAGTATTATAAGTAGTATATCAGTCATGTCGTACCCATAACACAAGCTCTGCTTACTTTGGGGCCAAAATGATTGTGTGTGATATGTTCGGGATTATATTTATATATATATATATATAATACCCACTTTTATGCTATAATTGTATTTGTTGTAATGTTTGTAAGTATATCATTATAATAAATACTTACGGGTATTTATCGCGTTTATTTACCTATTTTTCCCGACGTTTCGACAGGTTTACACTTTGTCGTGGTCACGGGATGACTCCCGTCATCCCGTAAATAAACGCGATAAATACCCGTAAGTATTTATTATAATGTGTTCTGATCGCGTAAGTTTAAAAAACTTTATATCATTATATATAAACACCACAGCAACATGCCCTTTTATGTTTAGTTCTTCAGCTCAGTTGATAGTAGCTCTGCCTTCTGCACTGTATGTTGACGATTCGATTCCCTTCCAAGACAAACATTTGTTCTGTTAATATCTGGGTGTTATAAATTAACATAATTATTTCAAAATATATAGGTGGGTATTCTATCTGTCATCTGGTCACCATAATACAAGCTATGCTTTGTTTGGGGTTAGATTGTGTTGTCCACCAATATATATTTATTTATCTCTTATTATATATAAATGTTTATAGAAATATGTACACAAAGTTTTTTAAACTTACGCGATCAGAACACATTATTCGTGGTCACGGGATGACATCCCGTGACCACGACAGAGTGTAAACCTGTCGAAACGTCGGGAAAAATAGGTAAATAAACGCGTAAATAAATACCCGTAAATATTTATAATAATATGTACACAGACAAACAAAATGAATTAGTTTATTCATATTCAGACCTTAATACGCAGTTTAATATATGGTTATAATTTAATTCTCATCTCAATACGATTAATCAACTCAAAGTCCCAATCTCAACACAATAGCCATTCGAAATTCGAAATGTATGTCTCCACTCTACGTACTTCCGGTCAAGTTTGAATATCCGTCCAAGTTGGACTTCCGCCGGAAGCGGCCGAAGCAACATGGCCGTCTTTATCTGAAGAATTAACTGACGATAGTTATTCAAATAGGGAAAGGGTAGTTTTGATAAGGTGACCTAATTACTAATTATAGTGTAGGTAATAATATAGTTAAGTTACAACTATCCAATAGTTTTGTAAGGTCGTTCGTTCTACCAGTTCTTTCATGGACGAATATTCTGAATCTATCCTTACTAATATTATAAATAAGAAAAAACTCTGTCTGTCTGTCACGTTTTCACGCCTAAACCGTTGAACCGATTTTGATGAAGTTTGGTATAGAGATAGATGGGACCTTGGAGAAGGACATAAGCTACTTTTTATGTAGGTACCATGCGTGCGAAGCCGCGGACAGCAACAGCAAAAACAAAGTCGTGTTAGTTAGTTAGTTACCACTTATAACTCAACATAAAACTTGAAATTAATGTAGTTAGTAACTTGGATTAGGATATAGGCTATTTTTATCCCTGAAAAACAACGGGTACGGGAACAGGAAGGTGAAGCCGCAGGTGGCCGCTAGCGCCATCTATCAATATTTATCTGTACCTTTGTTAATCTCTGTAGTTATTACAGTTATTTGAATAGCTGTGTTTTTTTTTAATGTTAATATTAGTACTCTATTTTTTTGTGTTTTTTATTTTTTGTGAAGTTGTAACCGCCCAGCGAAGTGAGCACGGGTCAGCTAGTTAGGAATATAATAAATATGTATTAGAGATGTAACCCAAGTTGTATGGGACCTCTTGGCAGTTCTTCGTTCCTAGTACATGCTCCTATACAAGCTAGAGCACTTAAGTTGGTAATGGGAAGAGAAAAAGTTTCAGAAGTACAAGTAATGACCAAACTGGTACTGGTTATCGGACATCTGGAAATGATGAAATTAAAGAATTTGAAGCATTGCTTTATGAATGGTATCATAAAGCAATGCTTAATGCTGAGAATGAATAGTCATCGCCCGCGGTTTCGCTCGCGTGTTGGTACTATAAAAATCAACCCATGTCCTTTCCTAAGGTATAATCTATCTCGACAATTTTTATCAAGATCCGTTCAATCATTTAACCGTGAAAACTTAACAAACAAAATATACAGACACTTTGTATTTATAATATTACTAGCTTCTGCCCGCGACTTTGCACGCGTGGTACCTACATGAAAAGTAGCATATCTCATTCCCTAAGATACCCCACATATATGTATATCCTCTGTCTCGAAATTATTGAATGATTCACATTCACACACTTAATTTTATATAATAGTGTGAATATGGACTTCCTTTGTCTTACAATTGCTGAATGATTTTCCTCGGCATAATTTCTTCTGTCTCTGGCCCAGTACACGCCAGTAGGGCAAAACAATACCTTCGGAAATGAAACAGGGCCACGAAGGTCCGAAACGATAAATCTAAGGATCGCCACCGCCTTCAAGTCCAGATAATGTATTTGTGTTCGGACGTTACACTTACTTTGGCAATTTGCGGGAACCTTTGTGCCCCTAAGATATCTCGTCAGACAATTGTGCGGGGGTGCTATGACTAGGATGTGTATAGAGCTGGGAGGTGTGACAGTAATAATTTAGTGTGTCATATAAAAATAATGCATTAAGCTTTAGACAAATCAGCATTTGTAAATAAAAAAGTATAATTAGTAGTACTAATTGATTTTATAACTACAATCTCAGTAAAAATATAGCCATTGTCTAAACATCAGCTATGATACGCTTTTTGCAATCGTGGAAATGCGATTGTTATAATTTTTTCATAGAAAAAAAATATTAATTTCTCAATAAAGTGAATAGTTTTTTATACACTATGTTAATTTGATCTATTCTCAGTGTGCAGAAATCGCTATATATCCAGATTTTCTTTATACAAATGTCAGATTTTAAAAAAAAAAATCCCCTAGGGAAATCGTTGATTAAAACATGCTCATTAATTGCCAATGCAGACTGTTCATATACTCATTTGCTTCATTTCATATACAAATTCACATGATCTGACAATTATAAAAGTTTTCTAGTGTCCAAATATTCTTAGAGTATATCTTATAATAACACACTAGAACATATCAGTGTTTAAATCTGATGCTAATGCTATCTCTTTTCATTGACATTAAAATGACAAGGTCAGCGCATACATAAACCACACTAATTATGGGATTGTGATAGAGTTTAAGCATTATCATCTCTATATAACTCCCTAAACAAAGTTATCGCACGGCTACGTGATATATCCCCATCTTCAGGAAGGGCTAAGGTCTGAGCCCATTTACAAATCACAAACACTGACCACCCCCACCCCCCGGACAATTATATAACCCTTTCTAACTCACCTTGCGTTTTGAAATATGGACGGATTTGGATTCTCTTAATTGTAATTCTGGGTTGAGAAAAGCGTGTCTTGGATTATTGATACTATTTTTATAATGATTTGAACAGATTCTTCGTTCGATATTTTATGAAGTAAATTATAACTTAATTCGTTTTTTAACTAACGTCAAATAAAAAATAAAAAAATGCTAAGGCTAGTGCGTTTGTAAATTTGTTTCATTTAGTATTTTAAGGCACTAGAATTTAATAATAGTAGATCTGATGATTGAGCTGTAAGACAGTCGAGAGAACTTCTCAACGGTTTACAGGAATTACCTGGTGTTTGGGCTTGATTAATTTTGTATTGATGAGAACTGTCTGTGACTTTCATTATATTATATATATTCATTATTAAATCGTCGTCTACTGATTTTTACCTAAATTATTATTATTTTTCTATTAATACCTTAAATGTTGAAACTTGTAATTAGCCCTCAGTAACTTGACATGTACGTATAATGCATGTTTTTTAAGTAATTTACCGTACTGCTATTAGCTGTAAGTTTCCTAAAGTTCTTAAAATAAAATAAAATTAGGGGTCAAATGATAAAGACAAGGCACAGCTAAGGGTTTTTTTTCTTATTAGTTTTCTGTTTGAAGTCGTTTTTTTTTTTTAAAAAGTATCTCATGTTATTTCATGTTTTATTGAGTAATGTGGAATGTAATTTTATTCAATAAATTGTGACTTCCTAAAATGTGTAGACTATTAGTTAATTAATCTATCTTGAAAACCTACTCTTTGTTATGCTCTGCTTCGCTTCTCTTTATTTAAGTAGATGTTTTAAATAATATTACTATATGAACCGTATAAACAATTCAATTAAAATTTGTGTTATTTTGTGTACGACCAGGAAACCAAGAAAATTCTAGACTGTCATTGCCCGATTGACGTTTATAATAGACAAATGACGATCGACTACGGCTTACTGACGTTATTATAGCAATACTTAATCACTGACAATCTTATCATCGTGTCACGAACTTTTTCGAACAAGTGTGGCGAAATGATAAAAGTGCACCTCGAGGCTCCTTTCACGCTTGGTATATGTGTTCAAACGTTTTAGTTTCTACTGACAATTGCTTGATGATATTAGCAAAATTATCACCAAGACTGATGGCATTATTAAGAAGAAGATATTTTTTTACTGTTGCGAAGCAACTTTTGCGCTTTTATACCATAATTTATACTCGAGTTAATTCCGGTTTTATTCGTTATTTTTTTTTAATAGAGCTGGAGTTATTGAATCGAGTGTGAATAATTAAAATGAAATCATTGTATTTCGGTGTGATTCGAGCAAAAATAATCCGTACAATTATTTAATATGAATGATACTGTTGCTAGTTTTATATAAAATTGTTTTTTTTTATGGAATTGTAGCTTTAATCCTTCCCCAGGATAAAATTTATCTCCTTGCTAAATTTTATTGATATGTTTCAAACCAATCACACCCACCACCCACCCACAGATACCATTAAAAAGTATCCATACAAACATTCACATCCCATTTTACTCCTTTATGAGAGTTATTTTAAAAAATCCTGAAACACGTGTCCATTTATATTGCATTTTAAGCATCCAAACCAAGTTTCTATGAAATCATAGCACCCGATAAAAAGTGCCCGTACAAACATTGACACCCGATTTTATCCCTTAGTTAGGGTTATTTTAAAAATTCTGAAACACGTGTCGATTTATTTTGCATTTTATTTATTCTTATCAAGTTTCAAGCAAATCGCACCACGCGTTAGAAAGTTTCATACATGAGTTTTCACCCCTTTTCACCCTTTTGGAGGTTGAATTTCAAAAAATCCTTACCTTCCATGTTTCAGCTTTCTAGCTTTAGCGGTTTTGGCTCGGCGATGATGAATCAGTCAGTCAGATAGTCAGGTTAAGCTCTTTTATAGGTATAGATAACAAATGACGAACGACAAGATATGACTTTATGACATCATGCTATAAACAACATAAACATATACACTGGCAAAATTTACATTATTATGACACATGCCATTAACGAAGAAGAGGTAGAAAAATACCTATGAAAGAAAAAACCGTTGTAATATCAATGACGCAGTGGATGCTGAACTTTTAGGGTTTCTTGGCTAGACATAATTTCTAAAACAAAGAGGTAAATGAGTACCAGACTCCTAATAGTTGACAAACAGTCAAACCAAACAGATTGATCTGTTTGATATATTTTTTGAATGGTGCCTTGCAAATAAACATCCTATGATCTTAATAATAGTACCTATAAACGCGAAAATATGTGTAGATGTTTGCATATTTATATCAATCAATTAATCAACAAAATATTTATTCAAATTAATAACAAGGACTACTTTGAATCGTCTTCTTACATGCTAGTCAATCTGGGTTCCGGTTCCTCCTAACCCCAGTTCAAGAACATTCCATTCAATTTATTTCATCAAATAGGCACAAAAGTACACTTTTGAATGTCGATACAATACAATATCAATACAATAAAAATAAAATAAAATGTCAATACAATAGAATACAAAGCTAATATAATACTATGTCAATACAAAAGCTAATATAATACTATGCCAATACAATCAAAATAAGTAAAATATATAAATTTGACTTATCAAAGTAAGTATTACAATTTCAAATAAATTACATGTCAACTTAGTACCAAACACAAAGTTGGTAGGTTTATAATCAATTATCAATATTTTGTACAATAGGTATACATATTATGCTACATTTAAACTCTAAGCAAGACAGTTGTGATTGTGAGACATTTCATCAACAGTAACAGATACACTCTGTAATAGGCCTTTTGTATCAGCATTTGCTTCAACTTGTTTTTAAAGTTTTTGTCATCTAAGCTAGTCATACATTCGGGTAGTATATTATAATATCGAATACTGTTAACACAAAAGTCTTATTGGTTTTACCTAAGCGTGTTGAAGGCAAGATAAAGTTGTCTTTGTTCCTTGTTGGATACCTATGAATATCGCTATGTTTTACAGAATGATGGGCATGTTTACGCGCGTACATTAAATTGGACAGGATGTACTGGCTAGGCATGTTCAAAATGCCGACATCTTTAAATTTCTCTCTTAGTGAGACCTAGAACAATCCGGTAATAAACTCGTCTGGTCTTAGCACTTTTTGTATGATCCTTGCCTATTTTGTTTTGATATTGAGTTGGAGCAGATTCATCCTAAGCTTTTTTGTCATCTAAATAATCAGTTTCTGCTTAATTACGTTTTTAAATTAGCCAATCGACAAATCTATATCTTCGCTTGGAACCTTATTATAGAAACGTACACTTTGCCCTATAAAAGATTTATTAACTTTAGCGAGCCTAACTATTAGAACATCGAGTTTATCTTCATTTCTAGTATTAATATTATGATTATCGTTGTTTTTTTATAAATGAAAATTTTTTGAACATACATTAGATTTTCGTATATACTGACAAGGCGCTGTCATGATATTTATTTCTAAGTGATTCTCTGGGGGTCCATGTTAATACTTGAACGAACAGCCATATGTTTGTTTATAAAGATAAAGATAAAGATAAAGATCATTTATTTTATGAATTAATCACATCGTGACGGCTAAGTAGATTTGGATAGAATTTGGTATAAAGGTAGTCTTTGACCTAGAATTGCATATAGGCTACTTTTGAAACAGGTACCACGTGATCGAAGCCACAGACGGAAGCTGCAAGTACCTATAAATCCGAAAGCTTGTGTTTAATGTACCTATATGTTGTGCTTGTATGGCGGTTAGTGTGGGTATACAAAATCCAAAGCAGAGTGGAGTGGAGAGGAAATTTTACCCACCTCAGCTTGCTGGAGTGGATCTACGAACGAAAGTTTTCAATTACAAATATCTGCTCTGTAACTTGACGCCACCTAAATCATCTTCAACAGATGAGCCAAGGCCAATGATGATGATGCTTGTACCGATTTAAACGAAACATGGTATATATAGTATAGTAGTCAATGACTTGTTACAGCACATAGGAAACGTTTAAAGTAGGTACTAGACGTACGAAGCCGCTTGCAGAAGCTAGTGGCACAATAAAGGTAAGATTACACACGCTCACAGAACCTTAGTCCGTCGGTCGTGTCAGACGTTTAGCATTAAATATATGTTTTACCACCTTATAAAGATCGTTCGAGATGCTTCGGGGCGCACGAAGCACTTGCATCTACGACAGTTCTTGCACTTTGTAGTGCGAGAGCTGGCGGGTTTTTTCCTCATTGGGTTAAATGTCAGTAAATAAATAGATACCTAATGTTGGTTATTTCACACAGAATTATTTAACCCAAGTAAGCAGAATTTGTATAAACCACAAGACTGATTTACTATTTATATACTTATTTTTGTAAATACATATTATACACAATATAAATACATACACAAACTTCCAGACAAAAAATAAATATTTTCAAATTATACAAACATTTATGTCGCGGTGGGATCTTGAAACCTTCTGCATCTCAGGCTGGCATTCCCCATTGCATCATAGAGGTTGTTATCTCCCAAATATAATGTTTGGCCGTGCCCCTGTGTACCCCCTTTAACATGACGAGGTGTCTACTACTCCTAGAGAATATAGATCTTGAGCATGTTAAGTTAACTTTTAGTTCCTGAAGCTCGGTTTTTCTAGTTCGGGATCGGATTTACTGTTACATTGTATATTAACAAAAAAAGTTTTATTTTGGATTTTTGGATTTTTTGTTTAACATACATTCTATGCACCTTTGTATATAAATACTCTTAGATAGTAGGTAACAATCAAGTCCTCTTATTTTAGCATTTTGATTTTGGGAAAAAAACTATACCAATTATTTTAGAGATGAGCTCCTTGACTTATGAGGCTTGTATACACGTATGTACACATGATGGCCAGCCCGTGACTCACTGGAATGTATATTGGTCAGGGCTGCAAGTTAAATATTACATTGATTACATCAATAAAATTATAACACAATTTTTTTATACTTACATAAGAATACCATTTTCTTATCACGACACTATAAGAATTGAACCGAAAGAATTGAACATTGAAGTTTTATGAAAAATTTCAATGTTTATTTTTATGGTTTCAAAAATTGATTTGCTCGGTTAAAAACTGGTATGTATGATTGTTGTAAATTGGCGCAGCCGTTTCCATAACAAGCTCTAAAGATACATATATACCATACTAAAATGATAAATTTAAAAAAGTATATGTTTGTTTGTTATGTTTCCACGGCTAAAAGGCTAAATGAATCTTTAAAAATAAGTACTAAAGAAAAATATATAAACCAAAAAAAAATTATGCATACTTAATAATTTATACCTTAACTTGTTCACATGGCAAAGGGCAAATTCAGCAAAAATATTGCAGCATCTTTAGATATATTTTAATGATTGTAAATCATCGCTGATTTAAAATTTTCCGAAATATGGTAAGAATATTATATTCCATCTTACATTTCTGTAATTATATCTTGGGGGTCTTTGGAAAGGACATTCTTTTGTTCTTTAATTTCAATGAGGAGTTTTTTTGCAAATATATTTTGTTTATTATATATTTGTTTCCTTTATTCTAAAATATATTTTCAATCGTTTTTTTATACCTTAGTTAAGGAATATATATATCTTTAGGTCGTTAATGTCTAAGTAAATGTTTGCAAAAATATTGTTTTTAATATTTTTGCAAGTTGCATCCCTACCTTCAACACCACTAATGCCGTACAATCAGATATTTGTTTTAAATTATGGTAATAAAATGTCTGGGAGAGTCACGAGCGCGTGAGCGAGTGCGCGTGCGCACAGGATCTATCTGGATCGCTTTAGCGCAGATTGCGATGCCCGTTTAACGAAGGTGTTCGCTTGTAAGGCTTTTGTTTGCTTATAGGTTTTTTGTTCTCTTTGTAATAACCCATTATGTGCGCAATGTCAGTGCTCTCAAAAGTTGAAGGAAAACACCGTGAAGAAACCGACACACCCTAGAACGCAATAATCGATGGTGTGTTCGTACGAACTTTTGCGAAAAATGTGGACATATTCCATATATAAAATGCCGGTCTATAATAGGTACTGGCTATTAGAAATTATCATTTCTATGGTTAGCTAAAAATTGTATCCATTAACTAGTTTATGAAATATAGTTTTGTATTTATCTCGTTTGAATCTTTTCCATAAGCATGGACACGGTGCACACAGCATACAACATCAACGACGTATACGGAGCGAACACTACAAACGAACGCCAGTTTATTAATGGTTTGAACTCTTTCGTTCTGGAAATATGAACTCCCGAAAACTCTTGTTGACCACGACGAATTAAAGGTGCTCTTAGAAGTTGATGATACTCCTTCTACGGCTGAAATAACAGCAGCTTCTAAGCAGTTGCTATTGAGTAGATAGTTTTATAACTAAAGCGTCTCTGAATCGACTTAAAATGATATTGCGTTCATTAGTGCTACTGAACACAACGCTGATCTTCCGGCCTAAATGCCCTAAACCGAAACATACCCCTGAAGCAGTCATGGCCACTGTTTTGTATTCCAGTGCCAGTATGATTCATCACAGTTTCTTACCAAACGACACGAGCATTACTGTAAATTATTTTACGTGTAATGTAAAGGACTGAGCACAATGATGGAGATGCTCGCTAATCTCCAGCCAGCTTTGGTCTATTATGTAAGACGATTCACAGTGATCCTTGTGATTGTATTGAATAAAATATTTGACTTGACTTTGACTTTGACTTCAAGAGTGAGGGTTGGAAGCTCTTATTATTTATCTTACTCACCAGACCTTGAGCCTTCTACTTGAGAGTCTTTTACTTTTTCCAGATTTTGGATAACTTCATAACATAGCAGTATTATAATATGCTATGTTAGCATATTCAGCAGTATAATATGGTTTTGAAGAGTTTGTTGCCTTCCGTCGTGCCTTCTTCAAGAACTCACCGATAAATTGCCACATCGTTGGCAAAGCTGCATCGATAACATGGGTGAATACTTCGATTACTAGAAATAAAAGAGTTGTAAATAATTATGACTTTATTGTACAAAACGCAAATATCATATGTAAGTATCATAGGTATAAATTACCAAAATTAATCTATATTATATAAAAATGAATCTCTATTCCCATCAAGCGTGAACGTGTGTACCGATTTCGCATTATTTTTTTGTTGTGTCTGTTATTGTCAGAACCTTCTGACAAGTGAATGAAACAAAATAAGAAGTGCGTGGAAAACTTTTCAAATGATATCTTGGCGCTTTTGACAGAGTAAACTTTTCTAATGTAACCTTACGGTGTTTGACATAACTGTCAGACGTTTGACAGTTATAGATTTTACCAATTCAAAGTCAATATTCATAGTTAAGACAGGACTACGTCTCTCGGGTCAACTAGTATAAAATATATTAAATTAAAATATTGTTTACCCGTGCCTCTTACTAACCCTTTTAGATACCCTTAAGATCTGTCTATTAAGCCTTAGGTTTACATTTGTAAGCATGTTTGAGCTTGTTTTGTTTATAACTATAACTTACCAGCTGCTTCGCACCCATAGACATTCATGAAAAGTAGCCTATGTCCGTTTCTAAGAACAATCCATACCAAATTTGATTGATGCAAAAAAAATAAAAATAGTACTGTTGATCGCTAAATCGCTATTAAACTACACAGGATCACCCGCTAGGCCATAAGAATTTCATCGAAATCAGTCCAGCAGTGTAGTCTGTAGGGAACAACATACATACACTCATCGCCTTCTATAGATATAGATAGAAGTGAGATAAATAAATAATAATAATATGTTTTATTTCTATAAAATAACTTTACAAGTTGTCTTAAGTAACTTAAATCTAAATACAGACAATGAGCATTTGTCGCCTTAACCTGTAAAGTCTTGACATTGACTCCTCACTCTAACTAAGTATTATATACTTGTAAATAGACGTGCCCGTGAGGGATCTCTGCTTCGGGTTTTAACAAAGTCTAGAAAAACAATTTGTTATGTATAATGTGTATTCGGACTTATATTTTTATTTTGTACGGTTTCAACCAGGCGAGATTATGATATCTTATTAGAAGATCGAGAAAAAGGAGATACAGAAAAAATAAAAAATATGCAACTAAAATAATTCATTAAAACTATTAAAGTGTATTAACTATTAAAGTGTTTGTTGGTATTCTAAGCTTTGCAGATAATAACAATTATTGTTGTGATGAGGCAGCATCATGCAGCCTGTGCATATGATGATGGAACTTATAACGACAATGCAGTAAAAGCAAAATGGAAACCTTAGTAGTAACTGCATACGATTTCACCGGTATTGTTTCTGGATACGATATGATAAGATTTTTATTTAACAAAAATATTGCTGTGTTATCCATTAGTTTGACTGGCATTGTGCACACATTTTTAACCGGCTCTAAAAAAAAACAGGTTCTCAATTCAGTTATATTTTTTTTTGTTACCTTATAACTTCGTAATTTATGAAAGGATTAAAAAAATGTTTTTTCATGTGAAATATTTTTCATTTACTTTTCGATTGGTCTCATAGAAATTTCATCTAAACCGGTTCAGTAGTTTCGATTTAAAATTTAAATAGTTGAAAAAAAGATATTTTGCTTTCCTGTTACTTCCAGTGGTGATAACGAATTTCGAAATTAATTTTTTTTTATTACGAAATAAAACATATTTAACCGACTTCAAAAAAGAAGTGGGTTCTCTATTCAGTGTTTTTTTATAGGTTCAAATTTCAATCAATGAAGACGGTTTTGAAAATTGCGTTATTAAATGAAAAATATGTTTTTGAAACGAAATTATCAAACTCTTTTGGTATTTGCATGTTTGGATTTGAACGCACGACCTAAGGATCGCAAAGCAAGGCTGGTTAGCACCACACCACATCGCCTCATTGTGACAGAATCACTCATAATCTACAACAAACCGACAAGACGAGATACATGATGGCTGACGCATACTTGGCGCAGCAATCCGGAGATAAGCCGATCCGAGCGGACTTTGTGATGCCTACTGTCCGCGCGTCTCCGCTTGCGATGCCTTAGTGTGGACACGTCCTTATAATTTTGAAGTGAAAACTTCTTTTAGCGCGGTACGCATATTTTTAGAAGAGGTAAAACCTCTGGATTCGCGACACCGTTACCGAGACGCAGCCGGCTGCCGCGCTCGCCCCATTTGATTATAAACCTTAATTCACATGTTTACAGTCTACTTTTGTATGGAGAAGTTTACTAAGCTAGGTTCTTTGATATAGACGCAGCCGGCTGCCGCGCTCGCCCCATTTGATTATAATAAACCTTAATTCACATGTTAACAGTCTACTTTTGTATGGAGAAGTTTACTGAGTTAGGTTCTTTAATATAGACGCAGCCGGCTGCCGCGCTTGCCCCATTTGATTATAAACCTTAATTCACATGTTTACAGTCTACTTTTGAATGGAGAAGTTTACTGAGTTAGGTTCTTTGATATATTATCTACATTCTGAACAAAAATATTGCATCATCTGTGTTTGTGTTAGCCAATCAGTATTTGATTGGCAGTCGCCATAATTACTGATTTTGAAGTGATTTATTACTAATTTTGTTTTTTTAATCCCTGACATTTCACACAACATCATTTTGACCCCATAGTAAGCAGAGCTTGTGTTATGGGTACCACATGACTGATATACTACTTATATACTTTTTTTTTTATAAATACATACATATTATACATAGAAACACCTAGACCCGAGACAAATACTTGCAGATCATACAAACATTTGTCCCGCAGCGGGAATCGAACCCGCAACCTTCTGCATTTCAGCCAGACCCACTGCACCACAGAGGATGTCAACTTTTATAGATACGTGTGCCAAGTTACGGACAGCAGTGTTATATATTCGAAAGTGTCACTGTCTGACGGTCAGATAGACATACAGACAAACAGACAGACAGTCAGACTTACAGACTGATAGACTGACAGACACTTTCGAATTTATAATCTAAAGAAATATTATAAAAAGAAAAGATTACATTTTTATGTTTGTTAGTAATTAATAAACTATAAAACTTCTCAACAGATTTAAACAATCATTGTCTCTATAAAGCTACACTATCAGCAAGCAACATGTGTTGTTATTTTTTTTTGAACCAGATATCTCTACGAAAATTGTAATAATGTAACTCAAGGTATTCAAATCTACACCTATATAAGAGCTTAACCTGACTGACTGACTGATTCATTCGCCGAGCTGAAATGCTGAAGCTAGAAAGCTGAAATTTGGAAGATAGCTTCCTTTTACAGCAAAACCACCCAGTAAGGCGGGATTTTTTGAAATGTAGCCCCTAAGAGGGTGAAAAGGGTTGAAAACGAATGTATGAAACTTTTTAACGCGTGGTGCGATTTGCATGAAACTTGGTATGAATAAATAAAATGCAAAATAAATGGACACGTGTTTCAGGATTTTTTAAAATAACCACAACAAAGGGGTAAAATGAGGTGTCAAAGTTTGTATTGGAACTTTTTAACGGGTGATGTGATTTCATAGAAACTTGGTTTGGATACTTAAAATGCAAAATAAATGGACTCGCGTGTCAGGATTTTTCAAAATAACCTTCATAAAAGAGTAAAATAAAGTGTGAATATTTGTATGGAATCTTTTCAGTCAGGTGATTGGTTTGAAACTTCTCAATAAAATTTGGCAAAGGGATAAATTGCATCCCGGGGAAGGATTTAAGCTACAATTCTTTTTTAAAAAAAACGCGGTTGAAGTCGCGTCCAACAGCTAGTATTACATATAAATGCCATTATTTTGCGTGCGCTGCGCCAAATAGGCGCATAATATTTATAGGTTCTCATTTCCCGCAAAGCCGGGTAATGGGAGCGATTCTGTTTTTTTCAAAAAAGTTCATTTGTGGTTTATCTGTGATTACATGATAGTAAATAAGGATTTAGTTTCTAATAAAAAAACCTGAAGTATTAATAAATTTGCCTATTATTGTGCGTTTTCCTTAGTAGCATCCAATTCCAGTTTCCTCTCCTACTACATATTTATAGTAGGTACTCACTATTAACCACAAAAAAGTCTGCGAGGCTGTCTAACTATAAAAGTCAACTACAGTAAAGCACAAACGCGCGGACGAAGTCACGGGCGTTCTAGCTATTATAACTTTGGATTTATAAAGTCACATCCACACAGTTCCAACGTCCACCCACAATCGCAGCAGCCCAGCGGTGCATTGTTGCACTGGTTTAGAACGGCGCGGCAGACATCTCCAAACTAACTCCGACTGTTCCCACGTATTAATATATTCTATTCGATTCTATAATTTGCAGACGAATGTATCGATTAGTAAGATTAGTGTTGGTAAAGTTTTGAGTTGTTTGGGATTAGATTGATTTTGCAATTTGTATTAGTTTATACCGTTGAGAATGTTTCGTGCTCGAATTGAGAATTAATCTGTTTTGTTCCTTTATAGGCTCTGCGCAAACGTAGACACTTTTTGTTGCCGATACGGCACACCATCACAGGAAACCGTAGTTGCTGTGTCTTGTGGCAGTGATCAGACACAGTTTTTCGCCAGTCTCACAAGAGACGTCGATGTAAAAACTCATAGGAAATTTGTTAACGTTGCTTGTGTCTTCAACTGACGACTTTTGGTTTCTAGTTTCCGACACCGAACACTTTTCAATCGTCAATGAGTAAGTGTTAAGTGGGAGCAACTGGACACAAAAAAAATGTTTACGTATGCGCAGGGAGTGGATGATTTCATACTGGTTTTATAAAAATCAAATATTCGTCGGTAGCTTGTATCTGACACAAGAACACTTCCACGTCTGCGCTCTGCTAGACAGTTTTTTACATACTATCTACCTGGTTCTGCTGTTTTTTCGGACTATAATTATACTACTATAACTTCGTAAGACATTACAGATCCTATTTAATTTTAAATTTTTAATGACACTTTTGAAATTTACTGATTTACGTGCGTTTTAGGTTTTTTTATTATTTGCTGTTGATTAATACATCGGGAAATTGGATAATAAATTACACAATGGAACAATATGTAAATTTAGTCTAACTTTAAATTGTGATTTAGCATCTCTTCTTAGAAACGTCTCTCGAGACTATTTTTGGCCGTATTGCGAAGTAAATATCGCGCATAAGCGCTCTTAAATTATTTATTTTGCTCGAGGTATTTCTGGTTTTATTAGTATTTATGGTTAATTAATTTAAATAGAGGTAGAGTTATTGACTTAGGTGTGAATAATTGGAATTAGCTTTGTGTTTCTTTATGATTCGAGCAAAAATAATTCATGTTTTTTTATATAAAATAATAAATGACGACAAGATACGACTGTGACATCATTCTATAAACAATAAAAATACTTGATATTGGCAAAATTTTTATATTATTATGAGACGTGCCATTAACGAAGAAGAAGAAGAAACATCCCTCAGCTTCTGTCAAAAGTACTGTTTAAAATAGAGCCATCTCTTTTTGTAAGATAGTGACAGGGCGAATCATAAACAACGTTTAGGCAGTGCTTAAGTTAAGAGGTTTTTATAAGTGTGGCTGTAAGACTTACTTATTTGGACTTTGGTGCAGACAAATTAAGATCGTAAATATTTTAAAATTTTTAGTTACTTCTGCGAAACCAGAAAATCACGGTAATGTGTGTATGCATCTTTACAATTGAATAAAAGTAGGTAGGTAAGGTAAAATCATCTCGTCAGGCATGAGTGATGATTTCAAAACAAAGTTCGAATTTTAAATCAAGCAGATGGAAACTCATCAAAGAGGTCACAGTTCACGGCGTGATGCTGGCCGAATGCAAATCCGCTACCGAGATACGCAAAACTGTTTGGTGCAGGGATGTTCAACCTTTTCAAGGAGACATTTAAAAATAGATTCATCATTATCACTATCAGCCGTTAGACATTTTGAATGTTTGTGTCATGTTTGAGTCTTGTTTCGTCTGGATAATGTGAAAAGACCAGCGTGTAAGTTAATTAAAGCTCACAGCTTTCGAAGAAACATATCTTTGCTTTTCTCTGTACTTTGTAGTACTGGGAAAAGTAAGCTGTTTTTAATTAAAATTACAAATCTTTAACCTTTGGAGCAGCGAACCTAGATCTAGACTACCTAACTATGGCGTTAAGCGGCGGTGGCGGCAAAATGGCGGCATAAGATGTATTTTCAGAAAATCAACTATTTTGAACAAACTACATAATATTTCTATAAACAATACAAGAACAGTTGAAGAATTCTATTGAATTTTTCTATTAGATTATTGTAGTTTTATTCATTATTCCATAATTAATATAATTGTTTAGCTTCTAGATGTAAAAATGGTTAGCAGAAAAATCTCGCTCGCTTCATACTATATGCTGCTTATTTTAAAAACACATTAGTCCTTATGTAAATATTATAATGTTGTTAGGTTTGTCAATATATTGTTTAATAAGTGACATATTTGGGTTTACTTACTTCAATATAAAAATACCAAGTTATTTGTACTTGAAAATTAGGCTAAATTCAATGGCGAAAAAAATGTCGCTGAAGTTTTACAGAAAGTTTCATCCAAACGCATGATTAAGTAATAAACAAACATTCACACATGATACAAACATTCACATTATATATGTATATATAAAATTAAGTTGTGTTAGTTACACCATTTTCGAGAACGGCTGGACCGATTTTCATGATTTCTAATTTGTTGGATTTGTCTCCGCCCCAAATAGCAGAACAACTACATATTAAAACAAAAATGCAAAATAAAAAATAACACTTGGACGAAGTCGCGTACGAACAGCTTGTTTATAATAAATTAAGTAGGATCTAAATATATTACCTAATTGCTTATAACTTCTAGCTATTAAACAGAATTTAACCTTTGGCCATACTAGTAATTAATAATATAGGCAACATTATAAACTTATTTTAAATAAAGCTCTACCCGAATATTTTTTTTAAATTCTAAACCTACTTTGGAAGTTTTAAGTTTGTTCTCAACTTATTTCATTAGTGTGATACTGGCGAAGCATGAATACCCCTGGAAAGATAAACGGAACCTCTTAAAAACGTAATTATACACACCGATGCGCATGATTCACGAAATATTTGAATACTGTATTGCACACAACCTTTACACCTAAAACAACCTAACATACCAAACATCAGCAATCAAACACCAACCTTATTTCACAAATGAACAAAAAGGATTTAAGCATGGCGTAGAAAACAAAATGAATTTTAAATTTAGAATTCTTGTTTTGTAGAGCTCATCTCTTTAGTACTCTATGAACAGTTTTGTATCTTTCTACTTTTAGAATAAGGTTCCGTTTTATTTGTTAGTTTATATGAAGAAGAGTGATGTGGAGATGCCGTGGGAACGTTCGATTTGGACAGTCTGTGAACGAGAGCGCGAAATAAAGATTCCGCTAAAGATTATTGAATGAAGCAAGCAGAGCTATGAGTATTTACCTATTTTGTACCACTTAATGAAAATACTAGCTGACGCTTGCGGCTTCGCACGCATGGTACTTTTATAAAAAGTAGCCTATGTCCTTCTCTAAAATACAATCTACCATTCTACCAATTTTCATCAAGATCTGCCGTTTAGCCATAAAAAAATATCGTTTTAAATATTTAAAAGGAAACCATCATCATCTGTATAAGAATATGAAAAAATTAAATTTGATGACTAATTTTTTCCAGCTCTTTTGATTTGAAACCAAACTACTGAACCGGTTTTGATGATATTTATATGGGACTAATCGGAAATTATATCTTTTCACATAAAAACATATTCTTTCAAATAAGTTCAATACTTCACCGTTAAAACTTCACAATAAAGTTTTATATAGTGAAATCCTATAAGTATTCTGTTACTAATAAAAGTTACCGATTAAGGAAATTATTGTTTTTCTAAATAAATATATCCTACTAATATTATAACGGCGAATGTTTGTGTGTTTATTTTTTATTTTTATTTTGTTTTTATGTGGCTCAATCACGGCTGAACAGATTAAAACTAATGGCTCTGTGAGCTGTAGACCTCGCGAACATTTTTCGAAATGACTGAAATATCACTTTTATTATGTTTTCAACCCCCCATGTCTCCGCCATTTTGAAAAATTCCCAGAATTCAATTCAAAAAACCCGCAACCTTCTGCGTCTCATCCAGGCCTTCGCCCATTACGCCACATAGATCGTCAACTTGCATGAAAACTTGTATGGAGGTCATATGGAGGTTTTAATGGTAACTACCACGCATGCAAAGACAATGGTAGAAGCTAGTAAGTAAATGAAAAAAAAATACCTATAATAATAATAATAATCCCGGACATTTCACACAAAATCATCTGGCCCCAAAGTAAGCAGAGCTTGTGTTATGAGTACCACAAGACTGATATACTTACTATAGTTATATATATATTTTGTAAATGCATACATAATATTATACATAGAAACTCCTAGACCCGAGACAAATACTTGCAGATCATACAAACATTTGTTCTGCGGCGGCAATCGAACCCGCAACCTTCTGCGTCTCAGCCGGACCTTTGCCCATTGCGCCACAGAGGTATATTATCAGTTTTGTGAAAATAAACGTCCACGTCTCATTGTCCATAACAAAAAGTAATCATCACAAAACATTATCCACTCCATCTCGATAATAAGACGTCAACATGTCAAAATATCATTATCGAAGTATTGTCGCCCTAGCACTAGTTACTACCAAATCAATTTTTTGCCGAGATTCATAGTCAAACAAAAATTAACCAGTACAGTAAAAACCTTACAGTAGTTGCATATTATGTGTAACATCTGACATCTCACCTTGGTCATAAGCAACATTAACATTATATCCTGAATTAGTTTATATAACAGCACACTTTATACACAACACCGTAGGTTAAGCGCACACTTGATGCATTCTCCTTCTCTATTTCGCTTTCTTTTTCTCGTCACACCCACGCACACTGTTGGCTGACAGTACCAACCTCTCGGAAAATGGGTTGGTACTACCAGACGGCCAACTCTATCACCACGCGCTCATTGTTCTAATCAAATAGCGTGCGCTTCCCCAGCTTTTTACACACTTCTGTCCCTTTTCATGAAATTAATCCCACAGAGATTAGTAAAAGGAGAGGAAATATATGTTTTACAACAAAAGATAGGCACTTATATTAATATATATATGGGTACACAGTTTTATGATTGTGATTGTTCATATGAGGGTATTGACAAGAAATAGAAAAAAAATTATTTGCAAGAAATAAGGTAGGTACCTAACAAGATATTGAGTCATAGCATAAGTTCATTTAAAGTTGTCTATAGATCGTTGTAAACATGCTACTTTTTATGTAGGTATGTACGATGCGTGCGAAGACGTGGGGAGAAGCTAGTATTTTATACAAGGTGAAACATCTGAAACTTCGTCCGCGCGTTTGTGCTTAAGTATGTACCTAACTATGATTGTTAGACATATGTATAAGATGTACCTATATGATTTGATGTGTGTATGTGCACATGTGCGTAATCATAAGTACGATAAACATATAGTACATTATTTTATGTTTCATCAATAGTTTTAGACTAGAGATATATGACAACCTCTGTGGCGCAGTCGGCTAAGGTCCGGCTGAGACGCAGAAGGTTGCGGGTTTGATTCCCGCCACGGGACAAATGTTTGTACGATCTGCAAGTATTTGTCTCGGGTCTAGGTGTTTCTATGTATATTAAGTATGTATTTAAAAAAAAGTATAGAAGTTAGTAGATCTTGACACAAGCTCTGCTTACTTTGGGGCCAGATGATGCTGTGTGCAATGTCCGAGATTATTTTTTTATTTATTGTTGTCTTGGGTTACGTTATTGCAATATCCGTCAGGCCCTTTAGTTTTTTTTAATAAAAATACAGCTTATGTTGTTTGCCGATTAAGTAGCTTTCTTTAAGTGAAAGTGTTTTTAAAATCGGTAAATTACTGTTTTAGTTTATCTATTATAAACCAACATCGATTTATTTTTCATTGTTCTATTTTTATACGAGTAGTACCTGGATGACCGAACTTTGCTCGGTATAATACACGGATAAAACGATGTTTTCTAGAAATAAAACCTAGCTAGGTCGATTTATCGCCCCCGAAACCCCCTGCATACTAAATTTCATAAAAAACGTTGGAGCCGGTTCCAAGATTCAGATTATATATCCAGCTTAAAAGAAAAAAAATATCTAAATATATCTAAATGTATCGACTGCAGCGCCATCTGCCGGGCTGATTTGTGAATCTAAACCATCCAGGGCGCCACCCAAACGAATACAAAAAAAATCATTCAAATCGGTCCAGCCATTTAGGAGGAGTTCAGTGTCATACACACGTACAGTAGAATTATTTATATAAAGATATAATAGGTCTTTACCTATGAAATTGCCGTTCTTCAGTACTGGTCATTTCAAATAGAAAAAAAGTTTGGAATGGCTTTGTATTCTAAATTCAAATTAATTTTGTTTTAAAAACATGACATTCTTTTTACAAACTCAGTCTTTTGTTTATTGATTAGCGTTGTATTTTCATTACATTTGAAAATTTTTCGTCATAATGGATAATTTAAAAATTCGTGTAATTATGGAATATGAGTTCCGTCGTGGCACCAACGCGACACAAACGGCACGTAACATCAAAAACGTTTACGAAGAGAACTGTACAAACGAACGCACAACCCGTTACTGGTTTTCCCGGTTCCATTCTGGAAATTTTTACTTGAAAAATGAAGCTCGTGGTCGTCCAGAGACTTTGGTCAATTTGGTCAATGATGAATTAAAGGCGATTGTGGAAGCTGACGAAACGACGAAACTCAATCTACAGCTGAGCTAGCTTTTGATGTTAGCATCAAAACAATTTTGATCCATTTGCGACAAATAGGCAAGGTAAAAAAACTTGATAGATGGGTGCCCCACGAACTTAACGATCGCCAGCGCAACGTACGCATCGAGACCCTTCGAGACCTGCCTCGCGTTGCTCAATAGGCAAAGAAATGAAGGAATTTTGAACCGAATTGTTACGTGCGACGAAACATGGATTCTGTTCGACAATCGAAAGCGCTCAGCAAGTTGGTTAGATCCTGGTTCAGCACCAAAGCAATGCCCTAAACCAAAAATGACCCCTAAAAAGGTGATGGTCACTGTTTGGTGGTCTAGTGCGGGTGTGATTCACCATAACTTTTTACAAAACGGCATGAGCATTACTGCAGATGTGTACTGTGAATAACTGGAGACAATGATGGAGAAGCTTGCACATCGGCAACCAGCTTTGGTCAATCGGTCGTCCCCACTGCTCCTTCACGACAACGCGCGACCCCATACTGCACAACAGACAGTCTCCAAGCCGCAAGAGCTGGGGTTGGAAGCTCTCCCTCAACCGCCATACTCACCAGACCATGCACCTACCGACAATTACTCTTTCCAAAATGTAGACAACTTTTTAGTGGGTAAAAAATTCAATTCCCGAGAAGCAGTACAAAATGCCTTTGAAGGGTTTGTTGCCTCCCGTCCAGCTGATTTTTACAAGAAGGGAATCAATAAACGCCAATGCGTTGGCAAAGATGCGTCGATTGCATGGGTGATTACTTTGAATAACAGAAATAAAAAAGTTTAAAAAAATAAGTACTCTCACTTATTCCATACAAAATGGCAATTTCATAGGTAAAAACCTAATATAATACAAGAATTGCTCGTCCCTTGCGTGGCGAACCTAAATTTAGACTTATAAATACAATTCCCGCGCTAGAACTTCCGGGCCAGTAGCGAGTCAACGAAGTTTTCACTACCGGGTAAATTGTACCAGTAAAGAGTCAACGGGTTAAAAAGGAAAAGATACATATGGTTTATATTTAGTTTATTGTATATTATTTTTATTTTTCTTTGAACTAGTGGTCGCCCACTGGTCGAATTCCATAATTATAAGACCATAATTAATTAATAAATTATGTATTATGTATGCATAATTTTAAATAAATATTAGCATTCTGCACTCCTTCTCTATATAAACTACTAGCTGTCCCGTTCGCGACTTCGTCTGCGCGTTTTAAATATATCACATTATAACACTTGACTTGACTTTGCTTCTATATGACACAATCACACCTTTAAAAAGTTTCCATACAAACATTCACACCCCATTTTACTCCTTAAGGAGAGTTATTTTGAAAAATCCTGAAACATGTGTCCATTTATTTTGCATTTGAAGTATCCAAACCAAGTTTCTAAGAAATCACACCACCCGTTAAAAAGTTCCCATACAAACTTTGTCACCCCATTTTACCCCTTTTTAATAGTTATTATGGAAAATCCTAAGACACGTGTCCATTTAATTTACATTTTATTTATGCAAATCAAGTTTAAAGCCAATAAAACCACGCGTTAAAAAGTTTCATACATTAGTTTTCACCCCTTTTCACCCTCTTAGGGGTTGAATTAAAGAAAACCTGCCTGAGTGGGTGGTTTTGCTATAGAAGGAAGCTACCTTTTAAGTTTCAGCTTTCAGTCAGACAGTCAGTCAGGTTAAGCTCTTTTATAGGTATAGATTGGAAATGGAATGGGCAAGTTTCTCAGTAGGTGTGGTATAATAGTACATATTACACCTAGGCGAGAAAGTGCCCAATTCCAAATTCCTATTCCTAGTATGTCATTTAAGGCCCTCATAAGAGGTAAGAATCGCAATTTTCCCTCACGAGTGATACATAGTGCTTTATACTACGAGGAAATAAAATTACCAAAACCAAATTCAAATTTCGAAGAAATTCCCGCGCCTTTATTACTTGGGTTCTTTTTTTAAAATATTGTTCGGAAATCGGAAGAGGAATAAATCATTTGTCGGACTTGGAGTAACAACATTTTATCGTTTGACCTATAATGAAAATAACCATAGCAACCGGCTGATCTATGAAGAAATAAATAAAAAATAACACGCTAGAAATGGATTCCATACACTTTTCTCTCCCTCTAAACGCGTTAGAAATGAAATACATACACTTTTCCGTCCAGTATTTTTGTAGGCCTGAAATTATGTACTTTCTAAGCTATATTTGGCATTCCTTGGCAAGTTTCTCAGTAGGTGAGGTATGTATTATATATCGTCAGAAAGTGGTGTTGATGGTACAGTTCTCAGGCAGACTCTATTGTTCTTGTAGATCTGATACCGTTCGTTAATTGGGAAGGCTGATCATGTTTAGACGTTTCGTTGTAAGTAGATACAACCGGTAGGTAATGTCAGCGTTATAAACACCTCTCAAGTTGAACTGCCCAAACACTGCGTAAGATTCGCCCTGTCACTATTTGTCAGTATCTTACAAAAAGGGATGGCACTATTTTTAACCGACGAAAAGAAGTACCACTTCTTTCTTATAGCCGGTTAAAAATAGTGCCTTAGAAGGGTTTTTTTTATGTATGACCACGCATAACTCCGATTTTAATAATTATTTTTTTTATGGAAGGGGTATACCCCGAAGTTGGTCCCATATAAATTTGAAAAAAAAACCAGCCCTAAGGGTAGGAAAACAGGGGATGATTGATTGTTCACTAAACTACGTAAAGCATGTTTAGTGAACAATCACTAAACTACATAAAGCATGTGAACAATCAAGTGAACAATCAAGAAAAATCACGTGATGCGCGGCGGCGTTCATGAAGTTAATGGCGCTGACTCAAAATTACTTAGGTATACTTACATTAGTTTAAGAACTTAGTTATTAAGGTTAAATAAAAAATATAATTTTTTTTTTATTAAAAAGTTTTATAAACAGTGATTTCGTTTTCACAGAAGTTGAGAAACGTTTCTTAGAATATTGGTATATGTGTAACTCAAAGCATCACTATTTACGTACCGTCTACTAATAAGTTATTAATGGTCGTTTTGCGAAGCACATATTGCGCTCTTATATTAATTATTTTAAAAAAAGATTCTGACCTCCTTTGTAATCAAGTCGGTTAAAAATAACAAATGACGAACGACAAGATACGATTTTGTGATATCATACTATAAACGTAAATACTTGACACTGGAAAAATTGACACATGCTAGTAACGAAGAAGAAGAAGACAACCAATAATATATTTATATATAATATATAAAATTAGGTATATATATATATTATATATAAAAGATTATGATACTGTTTTTTGGTTTTATTAAGAATTTATAGGTCATATTTAATTTATGTTACTTACCTTTTTTTTTTATGTATGTTCACCGATTACTCGAAAACGGCCGAACCGATTTGGAATTTTTTTTTTTTGTTTGAAAGGGTATACTTACAGGTGGTCCCATATTAATTTTATCAAAATCGGTCGAGCTGAAAAATAAACGAAAATGTAAAAATTGTATCGGTGATGTTTTTATGTACTTTCATACCTCGCTGTCTCATTGGAGCGTGGCGTTTATTTGGCCTTCTCATATTATAATATACAAAATACATCTACTTTCCACTAAAAATGTATTACAAGCTCAAATTTCATACAATGAAGTCGGTTTCTTTTTAGTTTTTAAAACGTAATTATTTACAGTACAATCCCTCTAAAATTAAAATCACAATCATCAAAACTGCATTATACTGCCATCTAGTGGCAAGTAGTGGAACTTGCCCTCTCTCTAAATGAACCATCTGGTTAAAAACACAAAGTTTTCCAGTCCTACGAATGTTTTCTTCGAATAAAATAAATAGTAATTATATAAACCTGTAGTTATTTAATGTACATTACAATGCTCAGGCATATCATTATATAGCATTAGCATTATTATACATATCTTGCAACTGAGAATGAAAAATGGAAGGTTAAAAATTATGTAGGTACATAATTTTCTTATGACATAACTGTTGCTAATTACTTCGAGAAGTAAATACAAATTCACCTCAAAGTTATTTTAGATATTTATAATGGTATCGAGTGGTAATACTGCCTAGTTAAATAATTAATGCCGGACATTTCACACAGTATCATCTAGCCCCAAGGTAAGCAGAGCTTGTGTTATGGGTACCAAATGAGTAATAAAGGTACTACACATATATTTTTTTTTCAATTATAAATACATAAACAGGAGAAGTAGAAGACCTGAGACGCATAAGGTTACGGGTTCGATTCCCTTGTAGGATACATTTTTGTATTATTTGCAAATATTTGTATCAGATCTGGGTGTTTTTTATGAGTAGTATAATATTAACACAAGCTTACTTTTACTTACTAATTTAGCTTACTCTGCTTAATTACTTACTTTAGTAAGTAACTACGCTGTGCGTTTAGGGTTCTCTCCTAGGACAAATAGGTTGAACATAGGTGTTTATGTGTGTTATATACTTGTAGTATCATAAGTACTTGTTTTTTCGTTAACCTTTAGTGTCCCACTGTTGGGTAAAGGTCTCCCCTTTTACCTTCCACTCTTTGCGCTCCAAGGCCTCAGTTTGCCAATTTGGCTCGAATGCATCTAGATCGTCTCACCATCTTTTCCTGGGTCTGCCGCATCGTCTCCGACTATCGGACACCCACTGAGTGACGAGCTTTGCCCAACGTTCTGAATGCATTCGAGTCACATGACCTGCCCAGTCCCATTTCAAACATACTTGTATGTATTTAAAAATATATAAGTAGGTATTTTATAAGTTATCTGGTCATCATGGTACAGGCTATATTTAGGTGGGGGCTATATTTAAATGGTGTTTTGTGCATTGGTTATCCACCAAAATTGATGAAATAAACAAATATTGCTTGATATTATACACTGAATCATATATGATTTACGCCATTTAAATATAGGCTGTACCATGATGACCAGCGGGGCGATTATGGACTTCTGATACTATCAAAACTTTGATACTAATCACTTTCAGTTACTATTGATGAATTGGTATTACGGAAGGTTGATGTTGATAGTCATACGTGCTGTCATATGAATAAAATCCTGATTACTGATAACATACTTGTATATTTTTAAATACATACAAGTACTTTAAAAGGTTGTCTGGAAGAGATCGCTTTTAGCGATAAGGCCGCCCAGTGTACAATTTTATTTCTATTATTTCTTCTGTGTTCTTTTTGTGTACAATTAAGTGTTGAACTATCTATCTATCTATCTTATGATACTACGAGTATATAACACCCAGACACATAAACACCTATGTTCAACCTATTTGTCCTAGGAGTGAACCCCAAACGCACAGCGTAGAAGGCAGAGCTTCTACCCACTGAGCTGACAGGCCAGTCATGTGCGTAGTTCTTGATCAGTGGGGCGATTATGGATCTTTGATACTATCAAAACATTGAAACTAATAGCATTCAGTAACTATTGATGAATTGGTATTACGGATCGCTGCGATTTCCATCGGCTTCTATCGCTAGTTACAATGTGAAGTTGGTGTCAAACTATAACTCGACCAATTTACAAAGTACGATTGTGGTAGGCACCGTGTTTAGCGTACTAAGCATTAAAATACATCGTATATGATTGATTGAAATAATGCTTATTGCTAATCGAAATTGATAGACATTGATGCCGATTGCTAATCGAAACTGATAGACATTGATTGTTTCAAGAGTTGCATAATCGCCCTACTGGTTTGTTAAGTCCTTAAAAACACTGTTACAAATCGACCACTAGATAGTATATTTAGTAAGTTATTTTTCTGTACATAAAAACATGATGCTACTCTTTTAAAAAAAACGGTTCTCAATTCAGTTGTTTTTGTTTTATGTAAACCTTATTAATTATTCAACTCCGTCATATATAAACTGAATTAAAAACAAAACTTTTTTTACAGGATATACTTTCCGATTGGTCCCATAAAAATTTCATCAGAATTCAAACGTTGAGTAGTTTGGTTCTCAATTCAAAATAGCTAAAAAAATATGTCATCTATGTAAACGAAATTTCTTTTTTTTTTTTTAATACAAATGAAGTCTGGTTTCTTTTTAGATTTTAAAACGTAATTAATATACATGCTGTCAAAACAAAATAAAACAAAAATGAATGGAGTCGTCTATCTAATTTCCCCGCATGCACAGTAGGTACTAATTCAAATAAGCGAGTAAATCCGTGCGTGCTACATTGTGTTAATTGCGTGCTCACCCGTTTTGTATGCGCTCAGAGATCTGTGGTTTTCACTTGCTTTATATACATGTTGATGTTACTAACATATAATTATATCTCTGACTTATTAAAATTGCTACGAATTGAATAACGGAAACAATTTTTTTGCAATTCGTTAACTCACATTGATATTATTATGTGATAAGACATTTTTATGTTCCAGAAAGGCTATTAGAGACTTAATTTACTCTAGGTTCTTGAAAAATTTGGTCCAATTTTTTTTAATATATAATCTTATTTTTCAGAGGAGTTTTGTCACACTTGCTAAGGAATACATGATAAATATTATACTAACTAACTAATACCCGCGACTTCGTACGCGTATGCTTAGAACCTTATTTTTATCTTCAGAAGGAATGCATTCTGTGCATCTAAAGAACATCTTATAAGTTGAATCCCCTATTTTACCCTCTTCGGAGATGATTTTGCAAAAACGTTGAATACACGTTTAATACACGTATTTCTTTATTTCATACCAAAAGTCTAAATATGAATTTTCAGATCCCTAACCTGAAAATATGAGTTGCCCAAACAAACATTTATCCCCATTTTACCCCCTTCAAGGTTGGTTTTTTAAGACAAGAACTAGCCTATGTTCTTCCCCCAAATGTAATACATCTTCTTACCAAATTTCATCAAGATCTGTCAAGCCGTTTAGCCGTGAAAACGTAACAAACAGACAGACAAAGACACTTTCGCATTATAATATTAGTAAAGATACCTTATAATACACTCAATCGGAAATTAACCGCACATAATTTTCAGACTAAACTAAATAAAAAGGTCCTGTATGTATTTGTTGGCAAGCATAACTGACCTAGTTGAGATCGAGCTATTTAAATAGACTCAATATACTAAAACTGTAAGGTCTAAAGTTATGAGGTCTATCCTATAATGACACAATTAATAATGGGTAGTGTAATCTGTTATTCTGGCGCCATATTTATATAATGACATTAGCATGATACGTACCATACTTTAACGTCGCTTTGGGTAATATCACCCTTTTTCTTCTGATCGTGTCACTAGTAATTTTAAACCAGTGCGGTGAAAGGTTTAAAGTGCGCCTCAGACATTTCTTTCGTACACTTGGCACATTTCTTTAACATTTTAGATTTTACGACATGCCGGTTTCCTCACAATGTTTTCCTTCACCGAAAGTACTGGTATGCCGCAGATACATTTTTCGATCAGAAAACTCAGTTGATGCACGACTGGATTCGAACCCACAACCACTAAACCACCAGTGATCAGTATCCTTACCCTTAAAAACTACTTAAAATAGGAGATTTTTTATACCACACTTTTTTATATCACATACACGTAGCCGGCCCCAGATTTTTCGTCTATTTGTTTTGTCTCTTTGCCTACATAGTAATTTTGGTTACTTCAGTGGCTTTTACCTTTACACTTTAACAAAGAAATGCACACTTCAACTTGGAGATAGAATATCTGGTCATGTGATGGTACGAACAAAACTGACTCTTACTGTAGTCCTACCACCAGGAAGTAAGTTACCTTAAAAGAATATGTGTGGCACTTGGTTTTGTATAAAAAATCATTTATAACGTAAACGATGAGTCACAACCAAAAAAGAATATTTTTCAGAATAATTATATTTATTTGCGTAGCAGAATGAATTTAGAGCACCCTCTGGATCGGTGTTTTCTTAGCGTTAACGCGAGGTAGGCGTTCGTTTTAAATCTCGCGACTCTACTCGCTAAGGTTGACACTTTATATAATGCATTCATGTATTTATATTGCTCCCGTATTATTCACACAAAAAAATTTTTTTTTTTTATAATTAATAAAAACTGTAGATTGAAAAAAACCAAAGTCACAATTCTAACATTTATTTTAACCAATAAACATGAGGTATTGCCATGTCGACGACATCAACGGCCGATTATTATTTATTTCTTCTTCATTCATGTCATGTGTCATAATGATGTCAATTTTACCAATGTCAAGTTATTGTTTAATAATATAGTCTTAGTCAAATAGTCGATCGTCATTTGGATATTCTAAACGTCATCGCGTAATGATGGTCGTCTAGAACATTCTCGGGATTCCTCGTCGATCTAATCACATTGCACCATAATATACTTACAATTCAACTTTCCATACTTGTTCTATTAAGTCACAATTTATTGATTAAAATTCCGCTAAGATAACAAAATAAAACATGCAGTAACTCGAGAAATAAATAATTATTTTAGAAGTGCTGTGTTACTACATGAAATGACCAACTAAGAATGCCCGATATATATAAAGCTCCTTAACATTATACATTGACATTTCATACATGTTATTACATGACAGTGACATTTAAAAAAAGTAATTATCTCTAAAACATTATACTCGCACATTGAAATTTTGTACATGTCATAAATAACGACCTCTGTGGCGCAGTGGGCTTAGGTCCGGCTGAGACGCAAAAGGATGTGGGTTCGATTCCCGCCGCGAGACAAATGTTTGTATGATCTGCAAGTATTTGGCTTGGGTCTGGGTGTTACTATGTATAATATGTGTATTTAAAAAAAAAAGTATATATGTAAGTAGTATATCAGTCATGTGGTACCCATAACACAAGCTCTGCTTACTTTGGGGCCAGATGATGCTGTGTGAAATGTCCGGTATTATAATTATTATGATCAAAATATTGACTTTTAATATCTTGATAATTTATGTTTATTGTATGTAGTGCCAACCCTGCGCCATTATTTCGGCACTTATTCCGCGTCGCCTCCGCACACAATGCCACTGTATGTTATAATTTTTGCCTCCAAAATATATTTGCGGAACAAAAGGGCTTAATGAATGTATTGCAAAATTCGCAAAACCATTATTAAGCATTGTTTCGGTTTGTTTTGGGATGGGGGTCTCTTTCCACTGAGTAGGTACTGTTGTCATTATTTTTTGGCTACAGATAGGTAGGTACTATAACAGTAGGAATGCTTTAGTTAATTATATTCCATATTTAATAGATCATAAACAGATAAGGTATAGATCTTATAATAAGAGATCAAATTTGAAAATCAAATTTCAAATTTGATCAAGAAATTTGGCATAACAAGTGGAAGTAAAAAATAATGCGAAACTTTATGAAATAAAGGGAAGAAAAACCTTATATTTGAAACTAGCTGTTCCGCTACAAGAAGAAGAAGAAATATACATAATTATCACTCAAATGGGATATTAACTATTCCTATTTTATTATATAATATATATGAGTTTTTCTGCTTCCCGATATTTTGGCACAGTTGCATGCGCCATGATCACGAGATAAGTCAGTTTATTGAAATGTTTAAGTTGAGTGAAAATTATGTTCAAAACCATAATAGTTTAAGAAGAAATATATCACATTAAAACAAAATATATAGCACTATGGATAGATAGATTTATCAGTAAATATTTTTTTATAATCGGTTTAGTAGTTCCAAAAACCCTCTACATCGAATACTTGCAGAATCACAACCAAACCTACAAAGTTGACTATAATAATATGTACTTAATAGAGACCAATAGTTTGACCACCACTCCTTAGTAAGTAACTTGAACTTATGCTAAGACTTCTGCTTAGACCGTGTCTGAAAAGTACCCAAGTGTTTTTGAATCCCTTAAAATTTTTATATGTTAAATTCACCAGTATAAAAGGTATGTAGGTATTTCTCATTGAATTGTTAGCTGTCTGAAAATTCAAATAAATAAAAAAAAATTGTGCAATAAAACATTTATAAGCAAAGTTTTCTAGTCACAAACGTTATTTATTTTCTTTTCCCACATTGCTTGCAGTTCGGATTTAACAAAATTATGGCCCAGACGTTTCAAGCGTCTTTGAAACAAAAGAAAGTTGTGTGTGTTATCATTAGCACCCTCACCCACCCCCAGCCACCCCCAGCTGAAAGAACACCCTTATCCACGAATTCTATACAAAAGTTTTGAATAAGAGTAATACACGTCTTGTCTTGAGAATAGGGTGTCCATGGTCGTAGGTTTTTATAAAATACACCGTATAAAAAAGATAAACATGACATATATATATCGACAAATATTTGGACGTTGGTCGAAGCAACAAGCCTCGTGGAGAGGTGAAACACGTGTCGAATTTCTTTGGGAGTTTGCATGTGTGGATTGTGTGTGCTTGCCTTTTACTAAAGCTTTGCATAGCTTTTCAATTGCAGGCGGGAGGGAGTTGCATGCGTCTGCATCGTGTCTAACTCTTTGAGAATAGATTGGCGGAATAGTACTAAATATTTGTCCATATATTTAATGTTTTGTAATGGATTTCCGCAAAGTCACGCCTGAATCAATTATCTAAGATAAACATGGTTATTTTAAACTATTTTTTTGCCTGCGGCCTTGCCGGAATATTACATTAAAAAAATCTGATATGTAAATCCAGGTCTAAATTTATAAGTATTTCTAGCTTTATTTAAACGGCTCAACAATTATTGCGTAATTAAAAAATATACAACAAATATTAGTAACTGGTCCGTCAGTACACTTGGTAGTAGCTTTTCTTTCTGCGCTGTAGGTTTTGGATTCAATTCCTGTCCAGGACAAATATTTGTGTGATAAAAATACATGTTTGTTCTATGCCTGGGTGTTATAAAGTATCATTAGTATGTATTTAAGATATATTAGTATTATAATAATAATAATTGGTGGGCATAAACACAGCACCAAGGAAGGGAAAGGAAGGAAGGAAAAAAGGAAGGGGAAGGGGCTCAGGGCTCAATCTATTCCTCATCCTATAGCACCTAAAGTCGAACAGATGTGGCTGAAATTGAAGGCATGTGGCAAAACGATTATTATTGGAACGGCATATAGGCCGCAATGGTTAAATGTAACTGAACTTTTGGATGCTTTAACTGACTCTATGTCTACCTTTTTAAATTGCGATAATCTAATATTACTGGGAGATAACTATTTTCACAGTTCCTGCAATGTATGAATCTTCATCAATTAATTACCGAGCCTACACACTTCACTTCCCATAGCCAGACGATAATTGACATAGTGTGCACAGATGCTTCAGTAAGTAGTGTGCATGTTAAATACAGTCCTGACTTGGGAGCTCATGCCATGTTGTTGGCTGAGTTTCGCATTAAAAAGGATAAGTCTGTCCCGCAACTAGTTACATATAGACCATTGAAAAATATAGATTTGGACTTGTTTACCGAACACCTGGATGAAATCAATTGGAATCAACTTTTATTGACCAAAAATGTAAACGACAGAGTGTTAGAACTCTCTAGTATAATTCTAGCACTATATGATATACATGCTCCTCTTAAGACCTCAAGTTTCAAAAGCCCCCCACACCCTTGGATTACAGACACAGTGAAAACTATGATAAAAATTAGGGATAGTCACCATGATAGATTTAAGGAACTTAAAAGTGATAATCTTAGGCAAGAATATAAATGTATGAAGCAGCTGGTTGTGCAGGCCATACATAGTGAAAAGGTAGCATATTTTACTCAGCATATAAATAAAAACATAAAGAACTCCAGTAAATTGTGGAGAAACCTGAAAAACCACATCCTTCCAAACAAAAAACAAGCCATGGAACTCCTATCACAGTTTACTGACCCTGAGGTTATTAATACTCATTTTCTGGATGTCCCTGGAGTCACTTCCGTCAACATTTCCCTTTTGACCTACTTCGAACATCACAGACATGGCACTGCTTCTTTCTCATTATGCCCGGTCAGTGAGTATACTATTTTGAAGGTCATACAGGGCCTTAAGTCAAATGCCAAAGGTATTGATGGGATCAGTCTGGACATGATTTTTATGACTTTGCCACAATCCTTATCATTAATAACTTCTATTGTAAATGATTCTGTTGCTAGTGGCACCTTTCCTGATTGCTGGAAGCTGTCACTCATCAAACCTATACCGAAGAAGACCAATCCTGTTTCAGTTAATGACCTGAGGCCTATTAGTTTGCTTCCCTGTTTGTCCAAGATTCTGGAAAAGGTGGTGTGTATGCAACTCATAAAATTTTTGGAGGATAATAACATTTTACCACTGATCCAGTCAGGTTTTCGCAAGGGTCACAGTACTGCCACTGCCCTACTCGATGTGGTTGATAACTTACTGACAAACCAAGATAAGGGATGGTGCAGTATACTTGTTCTATTGGACTTCTCAAGGGCTTTTGACTCCATAAATATTTCACTTCTTCTTTCCAAGCATGCTTTTTATGGTTTCTCCTCTAATACTGTACAATGGTTTCACAGTTACCTTAGTCATAGAAGCCAGTGTGTTGAGTTGCAACTGCCAGATGGTTCTTCAGTCCGGTCAGCCCAGCATCCTGTGCTTCGCGGTGTTCCGCAGAGCTCCATCCTCGGTCCAATTCTCTTCATCCTGTACAGTGCAGATATCATCAAAAACATAGCTCACTGTCAATTTCATCTTTACGCTGATGATCTTCAATTGTATCATTCTTTCTTGCCTGGTGATAGTGCTAAAGCTGTGGATGACATAAATAATGATCTGAATCAGATTTACCAGTGGTCCTTCAACAACTCATTAGTTCTAAACCCCAGAAAGTCTAAATTCATAATAACTGGTAGTAGAGTAAACATTTGTAAACTTAATCTTGAAGATATTAAAATCATGGTGGGGGGTGAGCTCGTTGAATATGTATCTGAGGCCAGGAATCTGGGTCTTGTTATGGACTCTCAACTTAAGTTTGAAAGCCAGGTCTCTGAGAGTGTGCGCAGTTGTTTTTTTAGGCTCAAAACGTTATATAAAATCCGTCCATATCTTAGTGAGGATGTGCGTATAGCACTGTGTGAGTCACTTATTTTATCAAAATTAAATTACTGTGATGCCTTGCCTTCTCGGTAGAACGGAGAAGCTTCTTCAACGTGTGCAGAACGCCTGCGCAAGATTTTGCTTTTCAATACCTCCTCGTTCACATGTCACACCCTACCTCAATGCTTCAAACATGTTAAAACTAAAAGCGAGAAGGAATCTGCACTTGGCAAATCTTTTATTTGGCGTTATACAGGGCAATTTGGCGTTATACAGGGTCATGGGAGAATAATCGTTACCCACGCAGGGTTTGTTCTCCCGTTCTTGTCACCATAAAACGAATATGAAAACGAATATCACCATATGAACTGTTGCGTTTAGAAATTCGTTCCGTTTTGCAGCCTCTCGCTGCTGGAACGATCTGCCTCCGCCGATGCGCGCCCTGAAATCATCGTACACCTTTAAGCTTAAGCTTAAGCAGTACCTTCTACATGCTCAAAAAACCTCATAATATGCGTGGTGGCTGTAGAAAGTAGGATCTTTTTTCTCTGGCTTACCTTAAGGTTATGTCCGACTAGATATGTAGGCAGGTCGTCCCGCTCTGGTCCAGTCCTGAGTTCCACTGGTCTGTCCCTTTACTCCTCCAGCACTCTACATTCCACTCTTCTAGCACTTAACATTTTTTAATATTTAAATGCCAATGCCACGTTTTTGCCACGTATAAACACGTTTTTGTCTGGCTGAGTAATACTGCATGGCCACTGACACTGACATTGACAAGAAACTGTTTTTTTCAACTGACACTGACACTACTACAAGGCATGGCGGTTAGTGTACATGTGTATGTTTTAAATGAATTTATTGATTTATTATATAAATATCTGTAGATGGTGGGTTTGCAAAGTCCTTAGTAGCTCAACTGTTTCACTTGTTTTTTATTTAATTGTATACTATTCTGTACATTTATGTAATTATGTCTGTAATATGTTAAGGTACACTGTTAGAAAATATTTATTTATTTTTTTATTTTTCCGTGTTGCTTTCGCTTCGTGAGGTCGCTCTTATAAATTGGTTTAATCTGAAAACCGCTACTTCCGTGCCTGGAAGTAGCACATGCTGAGATTAAACCTTTTTAGCCACACTAAAATGTTGATTGGTTTGCGGGAAGGGCTAATTTCTTACGCATACTTAGTTGATTTTTGTTTGTTTATGTGTTTTGTATAAATGTGTATGTGTTTGTTTAAGATTCCCCTTGGGGCCTATTTTTAGTCTGTTTCCGCTCATGTGTTCTCTTTTGTTCTGTGTGTGCTAAATAAATGTTTTCTTTCTTTCTTTCTTTCTTTCACCATCTAGCTCCAAACTAAGCATAGCTTGTATTATAGTGACCAAATTACTGATAGAATACCTATATATTTTAAATACATTTTAATGATACTTTACAACACCCAGACACAGATCAAACACCTGTGTCACACAAATGTTTATCCTGGGAGGGAATCAAAACCTCAACCTACTGCGCAGAAGGCAGAGCTACTACCAACTGACCTGACAGGGCAGTCAAGCCCAGAAACAGAACAGTCAAATTTATGTGTATTATGTTATATAAATCAAAGCATAAAGAAATAAATAGATAGAAATAGAAAATATCTTAAAAAACGTGTAGCGTGGTCACCCTAAGCTGAGTATGAAGCCAATTGTTCCACAGATTGCTTGAAGCCGCCGCATGTGATCTTAATTAATGAATAAGAACGAATGATTAAGCTTATTCCTTTAATTTATTTATGAGATCTTTCGAATTTCATTTCACCTACGTAATGTTAGTGTTAATTAAGACGTATTTGAAAAGCGCTTGTCATAATGTCGACTGCTTTGGATATATTACGTGAAGCAAAAACTTTGTACCCCTTTTTACGTCAATTGCGCGGACGGAGGAGTATGAAATTTCGCTCACTTATAGTTTATATAGAGAGAGAGTGCATAAAGCTGATATTTTTTTTTATTATTCATAAAAAATACATTAATTATTAATTAATTATGGTTGAATTTCGACCTATGGGCGATTACTAGTATAAATAAATTGGCACGTGATCACGTACAGGGCTCGAAAAGTTCTGAAGTCAGTAAGATAAGAATAGTTAGGTCCTAAACAAATTCAATCTACTTAGCTAAAGAATAAGGTATTTATTTAGTAGCTATCATGTTTTTTTTTTTGAGAAAGCACTTCTGGTCTATTGATAGTGGCCCCGCCATCAGATCTTAATGTCGTTCGAATACGGCACCAATGGATTTATGTGTTCGAAAAATGAATGAGCGCTATACCAGTACCATTGAGACGACCTCTGTGGCGTAGTGGGCTACGGTCCGGCTGAGGCGCAGAAAGTTGCGGGTTTGATTCGCACCGTGGGATAAATGTTTGTTTGATCTGCAAGTATTTGTCTCCTGTCTGGGTATTTCTATGTGTAATGAATTCACAAAAAAAAAGTGGGAAGTATTATCAGTCATGTGATACCTATAACACAAGCTCTGCTTACCTTGGGACTAGATGATGCTGTGTGAAATGTCCAGGATTATTTATTTATTTATATATTCAAACAGTATATTTAAACGGTAAACAAAAACATCGTGCAGAATCCGGCATGTTGTAGAATCTAAAAAGATCGATAGCATGGTTCGGTAGCATGAGCCAAGTGCACGAAAGGAGCTTCTCAGACGCACTTTAATCCTATCACCACTCTGGTTCAAAAAAGCTAGTGACAAGATTAGAAAATTATTTTTTTGAAGTTTACAAATCAGGGTGTTACTTACAATCTAGTAAATTCTTACAATCTGTGATCATAATTGCAATTAAAATATGAAAATTAAATATATAATATTTCAATGTTTTCATATATTTGTAGTGGTTGTAACGTATTCCCGCGTAAGTTTTTATTAAGATAAGATAACGACATGACATAATACTAGAAGTATGGATGCATATACTAAGATCAATGAGCACGGTTTGGTTAGATGTGTGTGCGTGGGTGCGTGTTTTTACACAGAGAAGCATGGTTTCGAGACTTCACATTAGTTATTCATGGCCGTCTCCGCCTATATATGTATTTACTCCGAGATAGAGATATAAAGTACGTATTAGTAATACATTTTGTCAAAACTGGTTCCAATTACAATCAAACTTGTGATTAAAATTATTCCGATTGCTAATAAAAATAGACATTAATTTTGTCAAAAGTTCCATAATCGCCATACAGATTAAAGACGTACAGACAGACAGCAGACAGAATGCAACTAATCTACCTATTAAGGAATTTAAAGCTTACATAAAGGGCAGTCTTTTGAAGAAAGTGTATTATAATATAAATGACTATATTATTAATAAGAATGCATGGCCGTACGTTGCTCGGCCCTCAGACAGCTGACACATTTGAAATGTATAAACTCTCTTGTATTAGTTTTTTGTAGTTAAAAGAGCTAGGACCAGGACGAGTTTCTTGCCAGTTCTTCTCGGGCTTGGGTTAGGAGGAATTGGCATCTAAATTCACCTAGCATGTAAGACGTTTCAAAGTGATCCTTGTGATTGTATTGAATAAAGTATCTTTTGACTTTTCTGCAAAACTAGAGTGCCTATCAATATTATAAATGTTTGTATATGACTCAATAGCACAATAATGGCTGAACGGATTTAGATGAAACTTGTTATAGATGTAATTTTTTTTAGGGCTCTGAATTCCACAAGGAATAATAATAATAATAACATTTCACACAGCATGGGTACCACATAACTGATATACTACTTATATACTTTTTTGTAAATACATATTATACATAGAAACACCCGGACAATTATATTAGTATATTAGTAGTAGTCTTGTGTCATATATATTTATACATATGTATGTAGGTATTGTATTTATATAGCTACTATTAGGTAGCACGCATGCGATGCCGCGGGCAGAAACTAGTCATTTGATATTTTAAACTGCAGATGTCAATATAACCGCAAAAACACTCCACTTGGGTATAGCTATTTTATTTAACGTTAAAAGTAAATACTACTGGAAATTTTATATAAGCTGAATAAAAAGGAGAGAATCTTTTCATCAAATAAAAATAATTAAAATAAAACCAGGAAAGACCGCTCCGACCTCAGCGACTGCATTAGTTGCTCTCGGGATCTGAAGACCGCATAATGTGTGCACTTCTTATCGTGAGGAGACATGCAGTCTGCTGCCTGGAGCGATAGCAGAAAAATTTATATAATTTTCTTTGTGGGAAATAATAAGTTTTGCGGCGTAGACGTCGTACCGTCATGTAATGTAATCTATTTGAATAACATAATTAATAATATAGTAATAAAAAATAATAATAATGCCGGACATTTTACACAGCATCATCTGGCCCCAAAGTAAATAGATCTTGTGTTATGGATACCGCATGACTGACATGACTTCTTAAATACTTTTTTTTTTTAATTTTTTATGTAAATACATACATGTTATACATAGAAACACTCAGACCCGAGACATACACTTGCAGATCAAACAAACATCTCGCTCGTCGGACATTTCTGTTGGTACTCAGGTCATTGAGGGTTTTTAACATATGCATACATTTTTATATCCTATTTGTTACGTGATACGTGACAGTTTGCAAGACCATCGCCGCTTATAAAAATGGTACGGACTGATAATACACCTTCGACTTTTTGGTTCTTATGTGTGTTGCTTTCCTCTCGATGTGTTCCATCACCACTGCACCGACTTATAAAATAGTTAAGTTATTGCGGCTTGTGATTATATTTCATGATTATGATTGTGGATACCAACTTACTAGCTTATTTAATACTTTAGTCAAATAAACTGTGCTACGGCGTAGCTCTTATGTTATTATTCTTAGTATAACATAAGCGACATTCTATTTTGCTGGTGCTACTTCTAATTTGCCGTTCTAAATAAACCCTTATTTTTTGTTGCTTTCCATAAAATTTAATTTTTCATCTATAATTTTTCTGCCAACCGTACTAAAAGCAAATATTCGCCCACATTATCGGCACATCGAGCACATTTGAAATATTCATACGTTAACAAGAAGGCATTAATGTTCAATGGAGCCTGCTTTATCATACGGCACGTTCCCAGTTTTCTAGTGCACTGATAAATGTCGAGCTTTTAACTTTGGTAGACTCATTACTAAACAATATAAAAAGAATCGTGAGGTGACATTTATGTCTTCTTTTTCTTTGTTAATGTCATGTCATAATATTGTCAATGCGGCCAGTGTCTAGTGTTTATATTGTTTATAGTATGATGTTACCAAGTCGTATCTTGTCGTTCGTCTGTTCTTATTTTATATAGTGTAGTCTTTCATATAAAAAATATACGGATTATGTTTGATTGAATCACAAAGAAACACAAAACTTTTATTCTAGTTATTCACACGCGAGTCAACAACTCTGACTCTAAATAAAATAACACTTAAATAAAATCACCAAAATAGGTAAAAAAACCAAGAAATAATATTAAGAAAAAAAAAAGTGTGCAATGTTTACTACGCAAGACGGCCAAAATAATCTCGACATTCATGTCATAATCATATGATACAAATTGCAATAAATAATGCCGGACATTTCAAACAACAGCATCTGGCTCTAATGTAAGCAGAGCTTGTGTTATGGATACCACATGATATAATAATAATAATAATAATATTACCGGACATTTCACACAGCATCATCTGGCCCCAAAGTAAGCAGAGCTTGTGTTATGGGTACCACACGACTGATATACTACTTATATACCTACATATTTTTTTTTGTAAATACATACATATTATACATAGAAACACCCAGACCCGAGACAAATACTTGCAGATCATACAAACATTTGTCCCGCGGCGGGAATCGAACCCGCAACCTTTTACGTTTCAGCCGGACATAAGCCCACTGCGCCACAGAGGTCGTCAAACATGATGACGAGAAACATGACAACGCAATGTTCTACTACTTTTCTCTTATTAACAGAAAAGGTTGTATATGCGTAAAAAAACTCAGATCGAGAATTAGGTAAAGATTATTTGACATTTCATTCAGAGGCATTGCCTCCACTGGAGGCCCTCCAGTGTCTTGGTGACGCTGTCCTCTGGCAGTGATCTGGATTAGATCAACGGGTCGATTATGGCATTCTAATACTATCAAAACGTTGATACTAATCGCTTTCAGTAACTATTGATTGATTGGCATTACGGAAGGTTGATATTGATTGTCATACATGCTGTCATATGAATAGGAACCTCAGACCAAATAAATATGAAGACGGAGTACCGCAATCAACCATAATAAAAAAAAAAATACGGGTTGCACTCCGGGAGTGCCGACAGAAATGAAAACTTGTTTTGGCGCGTTAGACATTTTTTAGATGGGTACTAGGGTTATTGGGTTATTTGGTTTTGAATTGCATTTTATTAGTTATTAGAAACTTTAAAATACATTTAATATTCTTTGATGTTTTTGTTCAGAATGTAGATAATATATCAAAGACCCTAACTCAGTAAACTTCTCCATAGAAAAGTAACATCATTGATTTACAAAAGTAGACTGTAAACATGTGAATTAAGGTTTACAATCAAATGGGGCGAGCGCGGCAGCCTTGCGTCTCAGTAACGGTGTCGCGAGTCCAGAGGTTTTACCTCATCTAAAAATATGCGTACCGCGCTAAAAAAGTTTTGCCTTCTAAAATTCTGTGACACTTTTTGTCACGGAATATGATAGTTTTTATCTAGACGACGACATGAGTGAATACTTAATAATACAAGTATGTATGGATATGCTAAGAGAAAGGATTTTGGTTGAATGTGTGTGCGTGCATTTACACAGAGGAACATGGTTTTGAGGCTTCACCTTGGTTATTCACGGCTCTTTTGTCTAAATATTCATTTTGTCTGAGATAGAAACATAACGTACGTATTAGTAATCCATCTTGTCAAAACTGGTTCTAATTACAATCAAACTAATGATTGAAACTATGCCGATTGCTAATTGAAACTAGTAGACATTTGTTGTGTCAAAAGTTAGATTATATCTAAGATAGCTAAACGGTTTTAAACGGTTCTTAGATAGCCTATATGTCTAACATGTATTTGATATTCTGTAATTGATTTCTATAAGGACATAATAGTTATCAAATAATATACTAAACTTTCAACGTTACAAATAATTTCCACAAAGTAGTACAAAGCAAACAGAACAAAAAATCTGCAGACAATTGAAATCCCACAGACTGAACAGAATCTAATAATGTCTGTCTGATAAAAATTCACTGAGACATACGCGACTCAGGAATTAACTTAATACGAATAAGGTATTGAATGGGGGAGTTGGGGGAGGGGAGGTCTCCTGTGGGTAGCTGTAGATTAATTCTTCAGGTGATTGGTTAAGTACTTTATTAAATCGGTTCAATATTTTTAAACTCAGACTCAATTTACACCAGGTTCTACTCGCTGTTTTGAACGCATAGAACGCATGTAAGAAGACAAAGTGGTCCTTGTGATTGTATTGAATAAGGTTATTTTGAATTTTGAAATATTAAATTTGAAATATACTAAAAAATTTGCATTGGTATGATTAAATTACTATAATTTATTTATATGATTATGATAATTTATTTATATGAATTATTACATAAATAGACAGGCACTTGCAAGTAATTATATTTAAAATAATCATTTTACTCATTGACTGGCCTATCAATGAGGTAGTAGCTCTACCCTGTAGTTAAGTTCGATTCCCTCCAAGGACAAACATTTTTGTGTTGAACAAGCATTTAGAAGTTTGTTTTGCGTCTGGGTATTATAATGTTTTATAAGTTTGCATTTGAAAAATCTTAGTATTCTATCAATCATCACCATAATACTAGATAAGCTTAATTCGGGGTTAGATGGTGTTGTGTGCTTTGTCTACTAAAATGTATTCTTATTTATATGTTACAGGACACTGGGGTGCCTAGGACAGTTTTTAGATGCGTTTCCTCGCGATGGCATACTACATCATACAAAAGAATGTACCTTCGAAGGTAATTGTCATTTCTAACTAAATTACAAGACGAAATAATTTTAATTCTCTTTGTGTCGCAAAGACATCAGTCTAGACACGCTACATGTCACGTTTTCCATTAAAACCCTCACCATTTCACACCACCACTATACCAACTGAATAAGCATCAAATTGCAATAGCAAGCGCATAATTTGAGAGTTAAAACGTGTAGGATTACTGCATTCGGAATTACAGTGGAGTGTTGTGGTTTTGTCAGTTCTGCAACTTGATAATGGTAAAAAGTTTACGCGACTTTAATGCAGGTGGCAACACCGGCAGGCTTTGCAGACGTGATACATACCTAAGATTAAAGATGGCTCTTAGTAGGTTGTCTTTCTCAATGTCTTGAAGTTTTTTAAACATAGCTTAAAGAAGCTTGTCTATGGCATGATACATGCCTCAGCCTTTTAAAAATGCCTCCAAGTAGGTTATCTATTTCAATTTCTTCAAGTTTTTTAAAGTTGGCTCCAAGGAGGTTACCTATCTCAATGTCTTCTAGCTTTTCAAATGTGATTCCAAGTAGGTTGTGTATCTCAATGTCTTCAAGCTTTTCAAAGATGGCTTCTAATAGGTCGCCTATAACATAACGCGTGGCATACCTAATTTAGTCGTTTCTAACAGATCTACGAAGATAAGAAACTTGGCGAGATCAATACCTGGATGACCAGCAGCATTTTCGCTTCCGTCGGACCCAACTTTTCCCAACCCTAAAAGTTGTTAGCTCATGTTGTGAGTGACCATTTAACTCCGTCACCAGTATCGAATACGGACTACTGTGCTCGATTACCTAGTTGTACAGCACAAGATAGAACTTACTAGAGAAGTTTAAGGTCATTAAAAAGTAGCCGATATGCTATTTTAAGTCATATCTTTACCAATTTTCATTAAAATCCGTTCACCCGTTACGGCGTAATTGAGTCAAACAAACATATACAACACGTTTCATCGACTAAAACTAGATGGCGCCACAGTCGTAATCGTTCTAGTTAATAATTAAATTAAAATAAATAAAATTGTAATTACACGGTAATAAGAGTGCTTATTTGCGGCCCGTACAAAGTTAAGAAGTAACATTTTTAGAGCTATCTCGTGTAAAGTATAAGTCGTGGCTCTATGAGCTGTAGACCTCGCAAACATTTTTCGAAATGACTGAAATATAAGTTTTTTACGTTTTCAACCCCCATATCCCCATACGAATTTCCAAAAACAGAATCGACAAAGAAAAGGTACCTGTAGAGGGGAACGTCCGGACAGACGCCGGCCGGACAGACAGACATACATAAGCATTTTTGCCTAAGCTGAAACGGAGACATTCGTTCGCGCTTCGCGCTCGCTCGGTCAATAATTTGACTTGACTACCACATAGTTAACTATTTGTTATTAACCGACTTCAAAAAGGACGAGGTTCTCAATTCGTCGGAATCGGTTTTTTTTTTTTTATTTTTTTTTTATTTTAATATTTTTACCGATTACTCGAAAACGGCTAGATCGATTTGGAAAATTCTTTTTTTGTTTGAAAGGGTATACTTCACAGGTATACTTCCCATATACATTTTATCAAAATCCGTATCCGTAGGTAATTTGGATAAATTGGTACCTACTTACCTAACCTTACCTACCATAGGTAGGTAGTTTATTTATAATAATAATAATAATAATGCCGGACATTTCACGCAGCATTATCTGGCCCCAAAGTAAGCAGAGCTTGTGTTATGGGTACCACACATGACTGATAAACTACTTGAATACTTTTTTTTTGTAAATACATACATATTATACATAGAAACACCCAGACCTGAGACAAATACTTGCAGATCAAACAAACATTTGTCCCGTGGCGGGAATCGAACCCGCAACCTTCTGCGTCTCAGCCAGACCTTAGCCCACTGCGACACAGAGGTCGTCAAAAAATAAAAAAATGAAAGAGTACCTTGGTTAACATAAAATTAATTAACTATAATTGAAATATTTTTTTACCTTATTAAAAGTTTAACTGCTTCTTATTTTCAACCGTGTCATCGGTTATTTCAGACCAGTGTGGTGAATGGATTGATGTGGAACACAGAGGCTTTCTCTCATGCACTTGGCACGAGTCTTGGATTTTGTAGGTTCTACAATATGCCGGTTTCCTAACAATGATTTTCTTCACAGCTTAAGAGTACGGGTATAGAGCACGTACATTTTTCGTACAACAAAATCTGAAAAAAAGATCGGAACAGAAAAATCGAATAGTGCATGACCGGATTCGAACCCACGAGCTTAGGATTGCGAGTAAATGCTGGAATTATAAGAAAAATTACCACGACTATACTAGTTACTAATAAAAATCCTTGGTCAATTTATTTCATTTATTCTATACTAGCGACCCGCCCCGCCTTCTCACAGGTGCAATGCTAATACTAAATATACTACAAATGTGTTTATATACGACATCACATTAGAAACCTCTAAAATTATCAGTGTTTTTCTACTATATTATGCATGTATACATATAAACCTTCCTCTTGAATCACTCTATTAAAAACCGCTTCAAAATCCGTTGCGTAGTTTTATAGATCTAAGCATTAGGCACAGACAGACAGCTGGATGCGACTTTGTTTTATACTATGTAGTAATACTGATTTAGCAAATTTACAATGATACGTTCTGTTTTCTATTTATTAAACTCAAAAAATAAACATTTTGAAACGATCACGGTTTTGAATATAATTTGCACTCAAAACGGGATACTTACCAAGATATGCGAGTTTCCTGCTTCCCGATATTTCATAGTTTGTCTCGTGATCATGGCGCATGCAACTGTGCCAAAATATCGGAAAGCAGAAAACTCACAAATCCAGAAAATGGAATTGTTGAGACACAAAACGAATATTGCAGACGTAATGTAGCCCGTCTGGTAGATCCGTCATTATATTCCTGTAGCTACCAAGACAAGTGTGTCTAGATAAAGTGTTCATCTTAGTCTCGAGTTGTGGTGAACAAATAATTATGTTTGCAGTCATATGAGATTGCTCGTCAGACTGGCGCAAATTGATGCAGCTATAAATAAATAAACATAAGGGTCACGTAAAGTATATAAACCTATATAACAAAGTCAAAAGATACTTTATTCAATACAATCATACGGATCACTTTGAAACGTCTTATATACTAGGTGAATTTAGGTGCCAATTCATCCTAAACCAAGCCCGAGAATAACTGGCAAGAAACTCGTCCTGGTCCTAGCGCTATTTCGTATGATCCATCTTATTATTATTATTTTTTTTTTAACAAAAATTAAAATGTACATTACACTTAAATAAAAAACACCTTAAAAATCTAAATGTGGTTTGTTATAACAACCTTAAGCACAAAAAACTAATACAAGAGAATTTATAAATTTCAAGTGTGTCAGTAACACAAACTCTTTGATTAACAAAATCAAAATTTACCAACGCTTAATGCGAAAATGGAGTTATACCACTCACAAACGATTCCTTTGGGCTGGATTGATTAAACGATCTGAGATACCACTATTATCACAGATAACGCATTTTACTATTATGCTTATTAGACTTATTTTTAATTGGTAATCTTAATTTGAAATAATCAATTATGATTTTGATTATTACGACATCTAATGAAATACACAAAGACTGTTTTCATACAAGGTCTGCTTGTTTCTAGAAACACTCCGCTTAAATCTCTATTTTGCGTTAAAAGCTCTTCTATGTTTTAGTTCCGTAAGCTTCCGAGAGATGTCACTTAAATACACGTTTTTTGATACTACGGACTGCTACTAAAATTAAAAAATATGGTGCATCTATCAGTAGTACAGTAATGAAGCTATTTCTTTACAGTGGGTTCTATTTCAGTAGGTAGGTAACCTTAACTTTTAGGGAACTTACAAAAAAAACTTAATTTAGCTAATACATTAAATAAGCATGAAAGGAGCCTCTGAGGCGCACTTTAAACCCACTTCAACACACTGGTTAGAAATAACTAGTGACACAATAAAAAGAAGATTAAATAAGCGAATTATTGGCTTTATAATTTAAATCAAATGATGTAAAATTTAAATCTATATACCTATTAATACGTGAAGCAAAAGCATTTTCCCCCTTTTATGAAAATTGCGCTGACGGAGGAGTATCAAATTTCGCACACTCATAGTTTATACAGAGGAGTGAGGAGTGAATAATATTCATTTTTTTAAATTATGCACAAATAAATACATTTATTTTAATTATGGTCGAATTTCGACCAATGGGCGACCACTAGTATTATATATTTGCTTAAACATTATGTGGTACAAGTTTGTCTTAATTTTAGTTTATTTTCTTGGGTGATATATTAGAATTTATCAATTGATTATTTCAACGGTTTAACAGAAACTAGCTGTGATTTCAACTGTTATCCTGTGACCTCCAGATTAATCTATATGACTATCAATCAACACGATAAAAACCCTTTCAGGATAATGGACTACTGCAACTGAGGCTTATCTGAAGTGGTATGAAAAACCTCTTTCACTAGCAACCAGACCATAGTTTACTTGCTAATAGCAATGCTTAGACTAAGATTCAGTAGAGGAAGTTTACGTATCCATGTTAAAATTCCAAAAAGAATTTTGACTATCGGAAGCCAAAGCTAAATCTCTGCATGATTAGAAAGAGCATATTAAACAACTTGGATTCAGATTCTGACCATCAAAAATAAATAATCCTTTTACATTTTACACAGCATCTGGCCCCAAAGTAAGCAGAGCTTGTGTTATGGGTTTCACATGACGAATATACTACTTATATACTTTTTTTTTGTATATACATAGAAACACCGAAACAAATACTTGCTGATCATACAAACATTTGTCCCGCAGCGGGAATCGAATCCGCAACCTTCTGCGTCAGCCAGACCTTAGCTCACTACGCTACAGAGGTTGTCAAAACATCAGCTCTAACATTATCAGCTCGTATTATTGACATAGTGGCCACGACATTGATAGAAACCTTTTAATTCTGTCCTCAAAGTTATCTACTGGTTTATACAAAACCTAATTACGTACCTTACTTCTTCTTCTTATCTTGTCTAGTTATTTCTAACCAGTGTGTTGAAAGGAGTGCGCCTAATAAGAATAGAGGCTAATTTCGTGCACTTGACTCGTGTCTTCGAACTTTTTAGGTTCTACGACATGCCGGTTGACTCACGACTTTTTTATTCACATCTAGAAAATACATGTGCAGCGTACATTACTTTTTTGAATCCATTTGAGCACGACTGGATTCAATCCCACGACCTTAACATCAGAAGGCGAGGTCACTACCACTAGACCTTCTGTGCTCTCGTTAATTCGTACCTTACTAGCATAGGACCATACCTATCTACGAGAAAATGTAATGTCCTTTTCATAGCTGTAAAGTAGCTCTACACTCGCCTGGCGAGAGTATCAATACGAGTCCAGCACAGTATAGATTAGATTACAGGTTGAAAAATATTTACTCTGCGATTGGCGTTCCTACACAAACAGACGAACGCAATTTCGTTATGCGCTACATAGATGACGACACATGACAATGTAGTGAATCGGTTTTGGCAAAGTTCTACGTAAGTGAGAGTGCTTTGAACGCTATTTTTGGTATTTTTTTTGAAACAGTGTTATGGTGAAATGTTATAGAAATGGATGAAGGCTTAGACTTCGACGATGGTTCTATGCATTGGAATAACTGGTCAACAGATTATTTTGAAAACGTGAGTGCCTAGATTATAAATTTTGGTATGTTTGGGATAAAATTTACATACATGGTCCAATAAAAATCTTATTTTTTTATCAATCAGCACTCTCCGCGTCAGCCCGAGCAACTGTTCATTCAAAGGTCCAATTAAAATTACATATATATACAGTTATGGTATAATTTTCAGTCACAAACAATGTGTCATGATTTTTGGTTCTAGCTTGACACATCTCAATACCCATTCCCTAACACATTATGGCACGTGAAGCCAGCCAAGGAGATGGCGATCAAGGCCACCTCCATGCTTCTAATCGCAGTCTTCGGCCTTTTCTTCAACTACGTCATTTTACTCGTCATTATCAAGAACAAATGGTTGTGGAGTGTGAGCAACTTCTTAATCTTCAATATGGCGCTTATTGACTTCTTGACCCTGCTGTTCTGCCCTTGGTTTATGCTGATCAGGGATTTTTATCAAAATTTTGTGCTGAAGAATTTTGGATGCAGATTTGAAGGGTTTTTGCAAGGTTAGTTTTTTTGTAGCAAGATCCCATGAGTTAATTTGTCACTTTGCCGGAAGATACACACGGAAAATCAGCGTCGCAGTGGCGTAAACGCCGCTTGAAATATTGCTGAGTAGTGTCCTTTTTTGCTGTCATCTAATTATTATTATTTAGTAACCAAGCTCAACTTTATGTGGCGCAAAATAAACGTTTTATTATTATTATTATTATTACTGCAATTAAGCTATCCATAAACTTTAAGTACCTTAATAATGTAAAAAAAGTCTACCTACCATAACAAATTTTCATAATTTAGGCCAAAAAGAAGAGTCGTTTGTTGAAAACTTAGTATACATAAACTGGTTTTACGTGTGATTTTGGTAACTGGATCTTCTACATTCTCCAGCAACTCTACTTCTCGCCAGCGTCGGAGCACTCTGCCTCGTCTGCTATGACCGACTGGCCGCTGCAGCAATGTCAGCCGAAGCTAGGGTCACAAAGAAGGTGGCTCCGAAGCTGGTCATCGGATCTTGGATCTTATCTGCTTTATTGTCGCTACCATGGATCATCAATAGAACATATGTTGTAAGTTTGTACGCATCTTAAAGTTGACTGAGTTTAAAATTGCATAATAACTATACCTACTTATGTAATGTAATGTAGTAATGTTTTTAAACAATTTTGACGTTTTAGAAGTGTATGGACTCAACTTTTGTTTTCATGAACGGGAATGGCTTGACCACCTCGAAACCTACTGCGTAGAAGATGTAAATGTCTTAGGCATCTACTGGCACTTTACTTTGACTTTACTGGTATGGATACCACTCGGGCTCATGGCGGTTACTGTAAGTCTTAACTGTGATTGTTGAAAATTGATGTACTGTTGTTGATGCTGAATGATGCTTTTTTATCATCAGTATGGTGTCATAATGTGGCGTCTAGCATGCAGTATCCGTGAGCTCTCATCCCGAGGCGGTGGACGCTCTATAGCCAGGGTGCGAGGAAACGCCATGAGAATCACAGCGTGCGTGCTGTTAGCTGGGGTGGTCTGCAGGATCCCGTATACTGTATTGATGTATTGGAGAAACAACATGACACTGGATATCAATGCGGTGAGGTAGCTTAAAGCTTCACAGGGAAATTCAGAGAGATAGGTATTATCAATAAGTAAAAAAAGGCCTCGAAAATAATGAATTAGACCATACATAGACAGAGGAGACAGCTATGGAGAATAGAAAATCCCAGATAAAAGTAGGTATTTTTGCGATTGTGAAAGTAATATTAAGAATAATTTATAAATCTTAGTTGATTATAAAAAAATATTTCAAATAAAAGACATGAAAAAGAGTGCCATCGTTCACAAACATTATATGTCGATGATTTTTTTCTAGGTTCAGGGAAGTTTCAACACCATGTGGTTTGTGGCCAATTACATGATGTACGCAAACTCTGCCATGAACCCGCTCATTTACGGCTTTACGAACATGAGGCTCAGGAAGGCGATGGACCGAACGATGCCGGTGGCAGTTTGCAAGTTTGGATCTTGGTGCTGTGTTTGTCCTTCGGTATGTTTTTTACATGGTCCGACAATATTTAGAGTTTTTAGCATAAGTTAAATACGTTTTATTTTAATTAAAAAAATGTATTTCATTGTAATATATACCGCGTAATTGTAAAGGTATTACAATATAATATTCATTTTTAGGTCAAAAAGAGGCAGATAGAAATAGACGACAAGAACACGGAAAAGATTTTCGTTATTGAGAATTCACCTAAGCCAAACAAAAAGTTGAAGACCGTCATCAAGCATATTCTGCATATCAACAGGAATACTGTGGAACTAAGTGGTAACAAAAACGACGAAGTAACCACCAAGCCCACCAAAGTAACGCCTTTGAAAACAGAAAATGTCTAACCAAAATCTATGTCTGTTGAAGACAAAATGATACCTAAGGATAAATCCCTGCAACTAAATAAAATAGAACAGAATACATTTATTTGATAACACAGGAGGGAACGGAAAATAGTACAATAGATAACATAGAGTAGACAGTAAGGTTAAATAACACAGTAAAAGACATGGAAAAAATAAACAGTAACTGAAATGCCTTTTTACCTATTGTTACTATATTAAAACAATTGTTAATCCTGAAAATATTTAGTCTATTTTATACATTTGTTACATGTACCTAAGTATTTATTTAGTAATATATGTTATTTTAAACACGTTTTAATTATAAAGCATTTATTTTGAATAAATCTAGAATATTACTTACAAAATTACTGTCTTTATTTGTTTTAATTTTCTTCTGCTTCGATGAAGGTACTTATTATTAAACTTAATGTCATTTTCTTTGCATAACTATACATACTGTAGATATCATTCTTGCTTAGACATCGTTAATTTTTACTGTACATTTCATTCCAAAACTACGACATCATTACCATTCTCAGCCATCTCAAGTTGATGGGAGAGCTCTTGTATCTTCCTTTCCAGAATTTCCCTCATGAGGGGTTCCACCCGCAGTATGTTAGTAGCTTCTTGTAGAAGAACCATACTTTCCATCAGTTCGTCCTGGAATATGAAAATGTTTATTTGATCAATAATTTCATATGTATTTATTTTTACTGTTCAGCAGGAAGACAAAGTTCGAAATTGATTATTTACCTGTGCCCCAGCTTTTGTAATTTTTCCAGATTCAAACTCCCGCTTGGTCATCATGGACATGGCTGCTTGGAGATCCAAAAGAAGGGTGCCTCGGAACCTCGACCAGCCCGGCTCCAACTTATCAGCTAATTCTAACAGGTCATGGCAAAGATCAACCTTTCGTTTCAGATCCTGGTCAGAGAGCTCTGAAAAAACAAAGATGATAATTTTATTGAATGTGATAGAATATCTAATGTTAAATAAAAACAGAAAGCAATTACCTGATAATGTATATCCTTTATAGTTTCCATAAATTTGTACCAACGCCAACTTGGCTTGAACTATTAAATGGTTGGTTGGATGCAAAGTTTGACTGTACTTCTGAATAAAGTCTTCAAATCCTCTTGGCAAAGATTTGTTTATTTTCTTCAAGTCTTGTTTTAAGGCGTTATTACCCCAGACCATCTGTCTGGCCAAAATAATATGATCACACTTTTCACACTTCCATGGTGCTGTTTCGTCGAATTGATCCGTTGAAACCAACATCGCTCCTACGGTCGCAGGAGTGCTTGCCGGTCCATTGCAAACTGAGCAATAAATGTTACCGAGATAAGTTCCATATTCGGTTGGATCTCTACATCTTTCGCAATTGCAATCAAAGCATTTATTTATTTTAAGATGTCTTCTCCTATCAAGCGTGCCGTATAAAGTTTGCGTATAGGTCGCAGTTATAGCTGACCCTTTGGCAATTGGCATCGTCGCTATAAAGGCTAGATGGTAATCATCTCCTAAGAATATATGTCGAGTGTTTGGCTTGCAACTGTGATTGAGCATCGAAGAAGTAACGTAAATAGCACGAAGTTTTTTTGAACCATCTGCGGCCCTTACATCGTATGAGTTGGTGTCAAAAATTGATGCTACCTTTAGTACCGTTTCTTCTTCAAATGGTAGCCCTAACACTTGTACTATAAAGGTAGATAAGTTGGCCCTTAATACCATGTAAAGTGGAGTGTTGATTCTATCTTCCAAATGAGACTCTAAGTTCATGATATTCTCGAACTGCATTGGATTGGTTTCCTTCATCAGTAGCACCCTTAGTGGTGATATAACACAATACGCTGCTTCCACTTTATCAGGACTTTGATACTTGACAGTGCACTTATAATTCCTATCACTCATAACTTTGCATTCTGCTTTATGAACTTCAGCTTGCTCACACTTTGAGTCACACATTGGCCAGTTGCATATAGAACATTTGTAGAAATCGAAATGGACACCAATCTTTTGTGGCTCTAACTTCTTCCCGCATCCCAAACACTCAGCTGGACCTGTCATTTTAGGTCCTACAATGGCTGGTTTTTCTTTTAATATCATTTCACCTGGCTGGATGTCTCTGGTTGCAACCATATGCCGTCCCACGGTCTCAGAATATTCAATTTTAAATGCGCAGCATTTGAACTTATGACCTTCTCTCCACCCGAGTTTCTGGTGAGCTTTCGTGCAGTAGTACACGAGCTTGCAGCCTCCGCATGTTTGGTTCGCTGGTTGTTGACAAACTTCGCAAGTTGGTATTTCGCGTTTATGATATTCCATTGTAAGTACCTAATACGAGTAGCGTGCAGCCAGCTCGCCTGAAGATCAACACAATACTCGTTGTAAATAGATAATAATTAGGTGACGGTAACATTTTAGGAGCGTTGCCAAGATAATCGGTTCTTACGTGTTCTTATTGTTAACGCATTTAGATGTGTATGTAACCAACCACTAAAACACTGATACGATAATTATAATTTTTCGCAATATTGAACATAATATCTATAAAATTTTCAGAAAATTGGCAAGCAAACTTAGCAGGTGGTTGGTTGTGCAGTTTCAAATAAATTATCAAAAAAATAACATTACGAGCATTAACTGAATGTATAATGGTCTGACATTATTGAGATGTGTATTATTGTACGTACGTACGCTACTACTTTATGTAATATCATCTTTTTATGCCTACAATTTAGTAGATTACATATTTACGAGTATGTTAGTTTTACCATACACGTATGTTCATCAGATTAAGACGAAAGTAGGTACCTGAGCCTAATTTTCAGTCAGTCAGTCTCGTATCATTGATATTTAAATGATATATATGTTTATTTACAGAAATGTATATACTGAGAAATATATAATTATATAAAATACATTTAAAACAGTTGAGAAACTTACTAAAATATTAGTTATAATACCTAGCTACTTGAAACTCGAAACCCTGGGGCCGTGAGGCAACAGGAGCCCATTGCGTTTTCATTATGGCACCTATATGGCCCAGCAGATTAGCATTGCCAATCAACGTGACCATGCCGCAAGTGTCTTAAGAAAGCTGCCCTCTAACAGTGATCTGGATCAGTCGACCTATATATAGATCGTTTTAAACGGTCTTTAGATAGCTCAGCTGTTTCACGTGTATTTATACTATATTATATTATTCTGTACATTTCTGAAAATCACCTTCTACAATCACATAGAAGATATAACCATAGACCTGAAACATATCGAAGTTTTCAGTTCATTCACATCCGACTTTTGGTTACGCAACGAGAAGCTATTTCTTCGATCCTTGGTAGTGCGCACGACACCGCTGCGCGCGCGCTATCGTCTTAAAAAATTGATTGCTCTTTAATATTTTTGTGTTGTGTTGTGTGTGTCTGTTCTGTGTTGTCCTATCTGTTTATTTGTAAGTTGAACCTAAATGTTTGATATATCTTCTTACCAAGAAAATGATTTCTCTGATAAGTCAGTCAGGTCCGTCGTCACTCTGGTCTTTTTTTGTACCTCTTTAGGGAAGACTTTGCGGAGATATAACTTTTGAAACTATCATGGTTTTGAATCGTTGCATGCGTCATGATCACGATCATGATCAGTTTATCTCGTGATCATGTCGCATGCAACTGTGCCGAATTGTTGGGAAGCAGAAAAACTCACATATCATGGTAAATATCCCGGTTTGAGTGAAAACTATGTTTAATGAGATTATTGGCCAGTAATAAAACATTAATAAAAGAATCTTGTAATGAGTTCTATCATCATTTATATTTTTGGAGACTTTTAGTGATTTGGTTTTTTAATCACACCGAAAAACATGACTTTATTGCATTCGACCTCTGTGGCAGAGTGGGCCAAGGTCCGGCTGAAACGCAGAAGGTTGCGGATTCGATTCCCGCAGCGAGACAAAATTTATATAATCTGTAAGTATTTGTCTCAGGGCTAGGTGTTTCTATGTATAATATGAATGTATTAAAAAAAAAATATACAAGTAGTATATCATCTGGTAGCCCATATCACAAGCTCTGCTTACTTTGGGGTCAGATGATGCTGTGTGAATTGTCCAACATTTATTTACCTATTTAAAAAAAAACAATAGAAACTTCCATGACTGTTAAACAATCAAGGGTACATCTGTATATTCATCCAGGTACATCACAAGAATAGAAAATCACCTGTTACAAGTAATAGAATAATTTAAGTATTCCGAATTAGACGCAACGAAAATAGACTGCCTCGTAACCCAGTTCCCAATTCGCGGTGTTACTTACATTGCTGGAATGCGATCACACATTGCGTAGTTTCATTTTTAAAAGTTCAAAGAACAATATTATTAACCGGCTTCAAAAAAAGGAGGAGGTGTCATAACTCCGTCATTTGTATGTACATCATGTACTGATATAAAAAAAAACTTGTTATATGTGAAAGGCTATACTTTCCAATTGGTCCCATAAATATGTAGTACCTGGATACTGATACTGAACGTATAAAGCACGGATAAAACGATGTTTTCTAAAAATTAAACCTAGCTAGATCGATTTACCGTTTCCGAGATTCAGATTATATATTACGAGTATACATTCCAATGAAATAGTATACAAGAGTTGCTCATTTAAAGGTATATATTATATAGATAGACTAGCGACCCGCCCCGGCTTTGCACGGGTGCAATGGTGATACTAGATATACTACAGAATGTATTTATATATAACGTTATCTAAGAGAATAACATAACATAATAGATAGACATAAACCATCTCGGACTTTTTTGTAGACCTTTGTTTGTGTACAATACTGTAGTACATTATTCTGATCTATCTCGTAGGGTTCAGCCAGCGTTTGCAATGTAAGCGCCAAAAATGAGTTTATTTACGACCTAACATTAGAAATCTCTAAAATTATCAGTGTTTCTCTTCTATATTATGCATGTATCATACATATAAACCTTCCTCTTGAATCACTTCTATCTATTCAAAAATTGCATCAAAATCCGTTGCGTAGTTTTAAAGATCTAAGCATACATAGGGACAGACAGACAGCAGGAACCGACTTTGTTTTATACTATGTAATGATATCATCAAAATCGGTTTCAGTAGTTATGTTTATAAATCAAAATAGCTTATAAAAAATCCAAGTAATCGAAATTTTGTACTTTGCTTACCTGTGATTTTTCCAGTGGTGTTCAATCAAGTCGGATTTCTTTTTATATTTTAAAACTTAATTATTTAGTGACCTGAAACTTGGATTACAGGGTCTGGAAGTAAATGTTAACCATCTTGTTTTGTTTTTACTAAAGTTTGAAGAAGTGAAACATAATCAGGGTAAAAAATATTTTACAAAATTTTAGCTACTCGTGCGAGACAACAGAATTACCACGATCAGTACTTGACTGCTCTCGTGTCTTCTCGTCTTTTACCTTTACTGTATTCTTCTGCTTGTACTAGAAGAATACAGTAAAGGTAAAAGACCCTGTAATCCAAGTTTAAGGTCACAAAGTAATTAAGTTTTAAAAAATAAAAATAAATCTGACTTGATTGAATGAAATTTGAGCCCATAAAATACAATCGAATTGCTGCCCTCCTATTTTACGCTCTTTGGTCTTTACAATGTTTTAACTACTTGTAGTTAAAGCAGAAGAAGAAGAAGTACGAGCTTGTAGGTACTTGAGTTATCTTGAGTAACGAAATAAATAAAAGTCTATGTCAATGTCTACTTATGTCTAATTTATACAATCCAATTAATAAAATGGTGGACAATGCACACAATATAATCAAGCCCCAAACTAAACAAAGCTTATATTATAGTAACCAGATGACTAATATAATATTTATATACATATTTTTAAATACATACATACCTTATAAAATATAGTTTACAAGCTGTCCCGTTCACGACTTCGTCCGCGCGTTTAAAATATCTATTACAGTATAACACTTGACTTTACTTCTACTCATATATGACACAATCACACCACTATTTAATCACCCATTAAAAAGTTTCCATACCAACATTAACACCCAATTTGCTCATTTATAAGGGTTATTTTGTAAAATCCTGAAATACGTGTCCATTTATTTTGCATTTTAAGTATCCAAACCAAGTTTCTAAATAATCACACCACCCGTTAAAAAAATCCCACCCCATGACACCCCATTTTACCCCGTTGTAAGGGTTATTTTAAAAAATTCTGAAGCACGTGTTCATTTATTTTGCATTATAATTATTTATATCAAGTTTTAAGAAATCGCACTACACGTTAAAATGTTTCATACATTCGTTTTTACCCCTTTTCACTAACTTAGGGGTTGAATTTCAAAAAATTCCGCCTCTGTGAGTGGATTTTCTATAAAAGGAAGCTACCTTCCAAATTTCAGCTTTCTAGCTTTAGAGGTTTCGGCTGGGCGATGATGAATCAGTCAGTCAGTCAGTCATGTTGAACTCCTCCCAATGCTGATTTTGGGTTATATGAATGCACTATGGAAGAAGTATTGCAAATAATAGCTTGTGATAAGATCATAATTGTTTGTGGTGATTTTAACATAACTATTCCGATTGATCCATTATCTGAAAGACTTTTAAACTTATTTAAGTGTTTCAATTTAAGTCCTCTTTTTGATGAACCTACAAGAGTGACACTAACAACAGCCACTTGTCTAGATAACATTTATTGCAGTTTCACACCAGTTCATAAGTGTGTACTAAAACATTTTAGTTCTGACCATTCCGGTCACTGCGCCACCTTTTCTTGTGATCGTATAGTTGAAGCTCAGAACTTTACTCATCGACCTATTACAGAGAGCCGCATCAAAACATTAAAACAAAGTAGAATTGAACACAAAGTTTCCCTTGTACCATGCATCGATGATCCAAATGATCTTTTCACCACATTGTCTAATTTAATAATTAAAGAAAATGCTGATATATTTACAGTAAAAACATGCAAAACAAAAAATTGTGCTAGATTTGTCGACTGGGCTACACCGGGTATTTATAGCAGTAGGAATACATTGTATGAATTATATGCTACCAGAGAGACAATCTTAGATGATCCAGTTTTTATCTTATATGTTAGGAATTACTCAAAAGTCTTCAAAAAGTTTGTCATGCGGCTAAGTCACTGTTTTTGAGAAAAATAATAGAAAATTCAACAAATAAAATAAAAGCAACTTGGAAATTAATTAATAATGAAACAGGTAAATCAAGGGCTCGCAATATACAGTTCAAATTAAATATAAATGGTACAATTTTGACTAAAGAACAGGATGTTGCGAATGCATTTGATAGTTTTTTCTCAGATATACCAAAAATAGTGACCAAATCGTTAAACTCTTCAGCCTCCAGAGCTTCCGTTCTATTAGAATCTAGTGTTGCAAAATGTAAGAATGAGTTAAGTTTTAGCTACATTAACGAGGCTAGTATTGTAAAAGCATACAAGTTAATTAATATAAAAAATACAGAAGATCTTTAGGGAATGTCTACAAAGGTGCTGGGTGTCATTATCTTAGATATTGCACCATGTTTAGCTTATATTTTTAATAGATGTATCGACGAGGTAGTTTTTCCCGATCTCATGAAACACAGTAAACTCATTCCTATGTCTGGAAGTGAAAGTGATCTCGCTAATTATAGACCGATATCGATATTACCTGCTTTAAGTAAAATCTTTGAAAAAATAATTCTTAATCAGTTATTATACCACTTTAACGTTAACGGCCTGCTACATAGTAATCAATACGGATTTGATAAAGGTCGATCAACAGCTGATGCAGGTATAGCGCTCTTAAAGCATATATTTGAGGCCTGGGACAGAAGTCACAGAATGCAGTTGGGGTATTCTGCGATCTATCTAAGGCCTTTGACTGTGTGAGTCATGCAACCCTAATCACAAAGTTAAAATATTATGGCATTAAAAACCGGGCGATTGACCTCATACAGTCTTATCTATCCAATAGAGTCCAGAAAGTAGACGTGGGTGGTGAGAGGTCTTTGGGATCAATTATTGATATAGGGGTACCTCAAGGATCGATACTAGGCCCTTTTTTATTCCTAGTATACGTTAACGATTGACCTTATTTGTAAAAAAATTTTGTGTTATAGTTTTATTTGCAGACGATACGTCTTTAATTTTTAAAGTTGATAGAGGTAAAACCAGTATATGCGATAACGTAAATGAATCCTTATCGTTAGTTCTTAACTGGTTCACTGTAAATAATATTTTGCTTAATTACAAAAAAACTAAATGTATCAAATTCACTTTGCCAAATGTTATTCATAGCCCGTCCAACATTGAAATAAATGGAGAGGCAATGAATCTTGTTAATTCCACGATCTTCCTAGGTCTTAATATTGATGCAAAACTACAGTGGGGACCACAAATTGAAACGCTTGCAGGTAGGCTTAGTTCCACTGCATATGCAGTTCGTGCGATACGGTGGCTTACTGATGAAGCTACAGCTAGACTAGTTTATTTCAGTTACTTCCATAGTGTTATGTCATACGGCTTCATTCTCTGGGGGAAAGCAGCTGATATTGGTAAAATATTTGTAATTCAAAAAAGGGCAATACGTGCCATTTATAAAATGAAACCACGAGAATCTTTGAGAGAAATATTCAAAGAAATTAATATTCTCACAATAGCTTCACAATATATATATGAAAATTTGTTATATACACATAAAAATAGAGATGGGATTCAGAAAAATAGTGACCTTCATAAAATCAACACTAGGAATAAACATAAATTATACATCCCTAGGTTTCGACTAGAAAAAGTTAATAAGTCATTTATGGGGAACACGGTGCGCTTCAATAATAAGCTTCCTGAAATGCTACTAAACTTCCTATTAAGAAATTTAAAGCATACATTAAAGTTAGTCTTTTGAAGAAAGCTTATTATAATATATAGATGACTATATTATTGATAAGAATGCATGGCCTCATGTCGCTCTGCCGTCAGACAGTTAACCGACACACTTGAAATGTATAAACTCTCTTGTATTAGTATTTCGTAATTAAGGTAGATATAAGATGGATCATATAAAAAAGCGCTAGGACCAAGACGAGTTTCTTGCCAATTTTTCTCGAGCTTGGGTTAGGATGAATTGGCACCTAAATTCACCTAGTATGTAAGACGTTTCAAAGTGATCCCTGTGATTGTATTGAATAAATCATCTTTTGACTTTGACTTTTGACTCTTTTATAGGTATAGATAAAACCCGAACACAGAGCAAACTCTTCTGTTCATTACACAAATGTTTATCCTGGGCCGGATCAAACCCTCAACCTACAGTGCAGAAGATAGAGCTACTACCAATTGAGCTGAAAGGCCAGTATGTATGTCATAGAGTAATATCGCCAATAGGTTTTAGACGAGGCGTCTTTTTCGCCATTACATAACAACAATGCATCTATATCCAAGATCATTGAACTGTTTATTAGGTACTGGACCTTGAAACCGAGCTCTGCCAAGACTTATTTTTAAGAGTATAACCTATCAAAATGTAGCGCACTGTATGAAATCCTGTAGACAATTTTTGACTGGTATTCTAATGCACTTGCAAACCAAAATTGCATTTTTAAGTCCAATTAAAAATGCAATAAAATATAAAAATAATTAACACATTCTGGCCTGTCAGCTCAGTTGGTAGTAGCTCTGCCTTCTGCGCTGTAGGTTGAGGGTTCGATTCCTTCCCAGGACAAACATTTATGTGAAGAACATACGCGTAGGCGTTTCTTCTGTGTCTAGGTGTTATAACATATAAGTATGTATTTAAAATTATATAAGTATTCTATCAGTCGTCTAGTCAGCATAATACAAGCTATGCTTAGTTTAGGGCTAGATGGTGTTGTGTGTATTGTCCAGCAATTTTTTTAATTTATTTATTAATATTTATTCTTTACTAAATTATTTTCAGAAAAATGGGTTCTAAAAATGGAGCAACCGAAATCGCTTACCAAGTAAGTAGGTCACTTGACGCGTATAATCTAAAATTAACCATTATTTGGTTCGTTTTGTGGTTTAAAAAATATCTTTACTTATAGATGTAATAGTGAACACTGAATACTGAAACGCTAATTAAATTTGAAAGCTACTTGGATGACGTTTACGTAACAAACGTCTTACAATTTTGAAGGATAACTGATGCTCAAATGTTTGAAAATGTTTTTTTAGGAAGATGGTATTCAAATACTTGCAGAGTTTCAGTCTTCGGGCAATCAGAGAATATTTTTTTTAATCCTTTCTAGTATGGTGTCTTCCATAGAAGAATATGTTTATTACCTTTGAAAATGCTCTATACATTTATGTTTTCTATAAAATTACAGTATCAATATTTGTAGAAATAATTTAATGTGTTGCTATATTCTTTAACAGAACCATCTACCGCGGCTTTCTCATACTAAATCGAAAATTGACTTTCAAGAAAGAGCTTTTTCGTAGTTCTACAATAATAAACTAGATGGCACGAAACACAACTCAACTTTACGCTTCGTGAAAACAATGATAGATGGTGCTTCCAGTATCATCCACCAATTATTACTGATTATTGTGTCACTAGCAATTTCAAATCATTGTGTTGAAAGGATTTAAAGGATTTTATACATTTGACACATGATTGATAAACATTTAAGTTTAACCAATATTAGTTAATGTGGTATTCATATTTTATGTCGTAGCAGTACCAAAGTTCTGTAGTAAAAAAGTTTTAACTTAATTTTTCAGATACTAAACTCTGAGGAGCTTGGACGGTACATCACAGCGGCCAGAGACTTGAATCCAGGGGACTTAGTGCTGAGTGAACGGCCTATCGTCTTCGGGCCCAAGTCAATGTTGGACCCTGAAGCGAGTATGCCGTGTGTGGGCTGCTACAAACCTGTTGTGGCTGAAGTAGGGGAGAGATGTGCTAAGTATGTTTATTTAGCTTCAGAGACAACTATACATGAGTTAATGACTAGATCGGGTAATGAGACCTCTCATGAGAGTAGTGCCGATTAAAGGCCCCGAAAATCTCCTTGGCATTATAAAGCACGGGACTCAGCAAGTACTCAGTTTAATATGTATCAAATTCCGTGTCTATGCCTAACCTAACCAAAATAATAATAACCTTACTTAATACTTGACAACTACAACAACAACTAAGCAGACTTTTCTTTGAGCGCTTCAACACAGACACAAAGGTATTATTTGGCTCTAAATTACCTGTACTTACTGAAACTTTCTGAGAATGTTTCGAAGTTATTTCTCGATTTCGTCGTCCCACAATGTTTGGTATTGAGGTTATTGAGCAAATCGAGTTACATGTCGAATCGAAAAAAGTTTAAATTGAGGTATCCCAAATCCATTTTACAACTGACTTAAGTCAACGACAGTTATGTCTATTACCACTATTATTTTTAGCATAAGAAACTATGGATTACCTATTCTACTTTAAGCAGTCAGGGCAGCACCTGAAAATGAGGGTGATAAAGATTTCGCAGAACTATTTTACTCTGCACTAACCGTGTAGCGCCCACGTATGGGTTTCAAGATAAAAACTCATTCATTTTCACTGTTATTTGCAGGTGCGGTTGGCCAGTCTGCTCCGGGAACTGCCCTGGCTTGAAGGACTCTAGGCACCACGGCCTGGAGTGCGAAATACTAAGCGCTCGTCCTGAATGTGTTCTTGACGATATGCCTGAATATTACAGGTAAAGCAGATTTTGGTAGTACTTACAGTCATCGTAGCTAGATGTGATAGTATCTCTAATATCCTCATCACTACATACAATGTAATGCTGATGGGAAGAGATCCAGCGAGTTATTTGTCCAAATTCCGGCATCAATGATTTACAATCGCTTCTCCTAACACCATGCTTGAGAATGCCCATCAACACATAGTTTCTTTGGAAAACCAGCTTTACAAGATCATTCCTCCTTTGTATCTAAAAACTGTATAATGGGCTTCCATCCATAGTTTGATTTTGATATAAGTCGTTTTAAATATTTTGTAGATAAAATCCTTCGAGCAACGCAACAAACAATGCCCACCAAGTTGATGCCTTTAGATGAGATGGGCCGTATGTCCGTGTGTCTTACATAACATTAAAAAACACTTTATTTCAGGCATGACGCATTATTGCCGCTGCGATGTGTGCTACTCCAGACGACAGACCCTGAGAACTGGAAGAAGCTCCTGGAAATGCAGTCTCACATGGAAAGTCGTACTCCGGGCACTGAAGCTTATGAGTAAGTAGTATTCGGTTACTACCGCAGGTATGATTCTCTATTGCAGATTAATCAAAACAGTGTCGTATTCATCGACAAAATACGTCCATGTTCAAAACCAGTTTATCAAAATTCATTTTGATAAACATAAACCGGTTTTGATATGTATTAATCAATCATCAATCATCATTAAAATGTATTGCACAATTCAGGAATATTTTGAATCTGAAATACTATGATAGTATATTAATTTGACGACGCTTCGTAGGAGTTAGTGTCCAACTCGGGTGAAGGAGTTAATAAGCCTAAAATTTATTTTATCCTAGGCTTAAATGAATGTTTTTGTTAGGAAATATTGAAGAGTTAATAGGTGAAAAGGTCGCTATCTGATAATTTGCATAACAGATTATTATAAAGTTAATCGTTTACCAGGAAACTTCCCACGCTAATCAACATACCTATTAATTCTAATTAGAAAGCCTTTGAGAACCTATCGTTTGATCTAAAGCAATTTTACGAGTAGAACTAGATGTTGACATAACCCGAAAATTTCATTTGATTTCAGAGAAGCTAACGAATTCGTCGTGGAATACCTAATGAACAATTTTATCAGTTGCTTAGACGCCAGTTTAAGGAGCAAATACTTACCAGAAATATCTCCGGAGCTACTTCACAGGATGTGTGGCATTATCGATACTAACGCCTTGGAAATAAGGCTCTCTGATGGTGCGGAGCTATTTGCTCTATATGCCAAAACTTACTTAGTAGAACATAGTTGCCTGCCTAACACAAAACACACTTTTAACTTGTTCAGTAGAGACAAAAACGAGTTGTACGCAATATTGATGAAAGCAGTAGTGCCGATCCAGAAAGATGGTCACATCAGCACTATGTATAGTCACGCACTATGGGGCACACCAGCTAGACGTCAACATTTAAAAGACACAAAGTATTTCTCTTGCAAGTGCATCAGATGCAGTGATCCTACTGAGTTAGGAACTTACTTGAGTGCAGCCAAATGCCTTGGTCAAGATGGAAATCCGTGCGATGGAATTCACTTGCCCGAAGATCCTTTAGACGATGAAACTGACTGGGCTTGCAACAAATGCCCAGCTAAAGTCAACAGTAATGAAATAAACATGGTGGTGTTCCAAATGGGAGAAGAAGTGGAAACAGTTCAGATGATGGGAGGATCTATTGAAATGCTGGAGAATCTTCTAAGTAAGTTGTCTATGTTTCTGCACCCGAACCACTATCACTTGTACGCAATCAAGCATTCACTAGTTCAGTTATACGGAAGGCAGCCAGGATTTACATCAGAAGATATTTTAGATAAGAAAATTAAAATGTGTAAGGATTTATTAGGGATCACAAAGTCTTTGGACCCGGGGAATGCTAGACTAAGTTTGTACAGTAGTGTTCTTCAACACGAACTTCATTCAGCGTTGGTGATGAAGGCAATAATCAAGAAAGCTGATGGATCATCTAAATCAGCTGAAGAGATGAAACCGTTGCTTTTAGAAGCTAAAACAGCCATAGACGAAGCTCTAGAAACATTAAAAGATGACGTACAAGAAACGTCTGGTAATAAACTGTATTCAGTGATTGAAGAAACGAAGAAATGTTTCGAAATGTTATCTACAGAAAATAATTTACCACTTTAGACTGAATATTCGTTTATTTTGTTGCTTATTTCTAAGATATTAATATCACAGTTTTGTAAAGTTAAATTTAAATAAATAAACTTAAATAATTGCTACGTAACTAACGCAGTTAGTTTTTAATTATAATAGATATACACAATTTAGTAAAGTAGTCTTTACGAGTAGAACTGCTAGCTGTTTTATTTTGTTTTTGCACAAAAACCCATGATGTCTTAGGCTGCTTCCTCAGTCAATCATCTGCTTATTGCAAACGCACACCCAGCATAATAATTATTATACCTAGTGATAGAGATCATAAGACAAAAAAAGGTCTCAGTCAGCTTCAGCTACTGCCAGGATTGATGATACTTGCGATGCAAAAGAATCTTCTTTAATAGAAATATTCTTATAAAACCCAGATTATTTTGAGCAAGTCCCTACCCAAGTCTACGAAACCAACTCAGCCCTGACCTGGTTTCTCCATTCACGTTTTCCATAATCCAGTCAGTGTATCGAGATACCCTAGTGTAGACCCCTGGCATCCTTGGTCTGGCGCAACCTGAGCCGGTAGATACCACTCCAACAACCATGATGTGTCGCTGGTTACTGATCATGAGGGGACCACCGCTGTCCGCCTGTGGGAAGATTTAGGGGTCGATTACACGTAACAAGTCCAACGGCGAGCAAGTGCCCTGGGCCGAGTGCTTTTTGTATGAACGAGTACGAGTGTGTGTACGAGTACGAGAGTACTTTTACGAGTGCTCGACCGTATGCGCGAAAACCTATTCGCCTATCTCGACACTCTCAGCCTAGTATCATTTTAATATCATGCCACTGCACTCGATACGTGTACTTGACCGCTCCAGGTAATGAATGCTGAGTGGACTGTAGCAAGTGGACAGTAATAGCCAAGTAGGTAAAGTCATAGAACTATCCCGGAGTGAGTATGGAGGAGTCCAATAAAAGTCTATAGATCTTCTCCTTTAATATCCTGTCTGACCGTCTGCGCATAAAAGGACCTGAACCAAGCCACAGTAAGGGGTATCCATTAAAGTAATTTTTGGCTATTGACACGACTGAAACATATGCTTCAGTTGCCGGAAAAGCAGCACTATATTGTTAAAAAAACGAATTACTCAAAACAAGAAGCATAATTACTGAAGGTCACAGGCAATGCCTACTAGCATCTTCGAGAGTCATGTTTTACTATGTTTACTAAGTTTATTTCAACAACTTACCCAACAAGAATCCCTGCCTCCATCTTCAGAGCCAGCGCACATCTGAGTAGGGAAGACCTTGACCTTGCTGCCTTGTGAATGGTACCAGCGGTTGCACTCATCGTTCGTTACTACTGTCACTTCAGTCTTCTGTAGCACGCTGGGTCGTGCACCTTAGGGAAAGAACTAAATCACTTCTAGTTGGAAACCTGTAGTTTTACCTGACCTGATAGGTCTACCTTAGTTTTATTTAGTTTTTTTAGGTTGCTTTACTTTTGTTTTTGTTGTTTACCTGTAATAGGTAATAACGTTTTGTTTGGCCGATATACCGCGATAACAGACCTGACCTAGTGCGGGGATCATTAGTAACATGTATTGTGTGAAATTTATTTTAGTAAATAAACAGTATCTTATCTTACCTACCAGTCCCAATGGACATGAATTGGATTGCATCATCATCATCATCATCATCATATCAGCCCTAAAAGTCCACTGCTGAACATACGCCTCCCCAATAGATTTCCAGGAAGAACGATTTTTAGCCCTCTCCATCCACCGATTTCCCGCGATCTTTACTATGTAAGCAAATAAAAACTTTTAAAATTGAATTGACTATGTCATTAGTAAATAGGGTGATGGGTCGTCCTACGCTTCGTTTTCCTGACCTTGGTCGCCATTCGAGACTTATAATCCCCGACGGTTATCAGTTGTGCGAGCTATATGCCCTGCCCATTGCCACTTCAACTTGCAAATTTTGAGTGCTATGTCGGTGACTTTGGTTCTTCTAAGGATTTCCTTATTGCGGATTTTATCACGTAGTGAAACATCCAACATAGATCTCTCCATAGCACGTTGCGCGACTCTAAGCTTCTAGAAGAGGCCAATAGTAGAATAGGATTGCGTAGCACATTATTTACAGGATTAACAGAATGCTGTGCTAGTTCCTGTTACCACAGCACCCTGTACATTGTTTACGTGAGAAAACAGGTGAACATAGTTTTGGTACTTTTATAGTCAACTTTTATTATAACATACTTCTCAAAAGTTCTACCTCATCTAGAAATAGATATATTAAATAAGGCCTCAGTATTTTAACTTTATCAACTTCTGAGCTATTCAATATGGTTTCATTAGGCTTGTTTACATTGTTACTAAAGACCTGAATAATAACTTATTTGTTGGCAATAATGTCACATTTACTTCCATCACAAGTAATTTTAATTTTACATTCGGGGAAGAATTTGTTAGATAAGTAATTGTCCTTATTAGCTTTGATATTAAACTTCTAGGCTCGTTCACATTAGATGTGGAATAAACATTTTCAAATTGTAAATATTTCTTGATTGTGTTACTAGTTATTTCAAACCAGTGTGATGAAAGGATGTAAATAAAAATACGCCTTGGAGGCTCCTTTCGTGCATTTGAACCCATTTCTGCGAGCTTTTTAGGTTATTTAACCTAAAAAGCTTTTCCAGCATATACTTCTAACATATAGCATATACATCTTTCGATCAGACATATACTGTACATTGGTGCGCTACTGGGTTCAAAATCATGACCATTTTGATTCATGATTTAATAAATTGAAAATAATTTATTATATCATGTTTTATTATACATAATTTATTATAACATTTTATGTACCTGGATGACCGAGCTTTGCTCGGTATAAAACACGGATAAAACGACGTTTTCTAAAAATGAAACCTAGCTAGATCGATGTATCGCCCCCGAAACCCCTGCATTCTAAATTTCATGAAGTCGTTGGAGCCATTTCCGAGATTCAGTTTATATAATACATATAATACAAGAATTGCTCAGAGGTAACATCCTTGCCTTCCGATCATAAGATCGTGGGCTCGAACCTGGTCGTGCGCCAATTAATTATTTCTTACGAAAATGTATGTGCACAATGGCAATACTCTCAAACGATAAAAGAAAGCAACGTGCGAATACCGGCACATCCTAGAACCAAAATAAATTCAATGGTGTGTTTGTTTGGTTAGTATTCCTATGCGATGCGCATAGGAATACTAACCGAGGCGATGCGCTTGAAACCTGTCACGTACAAATAAAACGCGAACATTTTTCGAAGTAACTGAAATATTTATTTTTGACGCTTATCACCATATCCACGAAAAAAATCTATATAGAATCTGCTCACAAAATTTCACGAGATTCGGTTTAGAAAATGCGATCTGTAGAGAAGAACCTCCGGACAGACGCCGGCCGGACGCCGTTCGGACAGACCTACGAAAGCATTTTTTGCCTAAGCTGAAACGAAAGCTAAAAGACACTAGCTCGCGCTTAGCGCTCGCTCGGTCAATAAAAATAACGCTGGACATTTCACACAGCATCATCTGGCCCTAAAGTAAGCAGAGCTATTTTTAGTGATACCACATGACTGATATACTACATAAATGCTTTTTTTATATAATATTAATGTTGACATTTATTTACCATGTTGATGTTTGCATATCGGTCAACGACTAAGTGTGTAAGACAATTATTATGTTAGAACTCGTACCTACTTCTAGCAAATAAATTAATTTCAAATTAATTCTTTGATCGGCATTATTAAGATACCGAGACAAATTGACAAACTTTAATTATGTCAGAGCTGCGCAATTGAACGTCTCAAAACTCAAACTCATTGTGATCTAGTTTCTACGCCACGTTTTATCACTTCTAGGAAGATCAAATCTGTATGAACAGATTAGATTTTAACCGACTTCAAAAAAAGGAGAGGGTTCTCAATTCCGCTGTATTTATTTTTGTATATTTAACTTCGTCATTTATGAATCGATTAAAAAAAATTTAATTTTAAACACTGCGCTCTATAGCTCTCTGGCAAATCTTGAGGTCTGATTTCTGTGACTCTGTCAATGACCATGTCTGAGCACCGTATGTCAGTATGGGCAAGATACAAGAATTTTCACATAAAAATTTATAATAATTGTTTTACTTTTTTGTTTTTTAAATCAAAATAGCTGGAAAAAGTATGTCATCCAAGTAAATGAAATCGTGTTTTGCTTTCATGAGACTTTACATTGGTGTTTATAAATTTCAGAAAAATTATAAAGGACTAAAATACCATAAAATATATACTTGTTTAACCGATAAAGGTATTCGTTTCGGTTGTATTTTTTAATATTCAATGAAGTCTTTTATTCATTTTAGTTTTTAAAACGTAATAATCAGCAATACTTTACGGTCAAATTGCTTTAGAAAAGGGTAACTTTACAAGGATGCTGTTAGAGTTCGGAGAATAGGAAGATCAACCAATAGAGTTACCTTTTAACGAGTAAATTATTTTAAAATATTTTGACACGGTATTATTGTAACCGTTTTGTGTTCTAATAACTACGTTTAAAAACTAAAAAGAGAACAATTATGAATCGAAATCCTCCTCCTTTTTTGAAGTCGATTAAAAAGTTTTTTATTTGACGCTTTTTAGTTCTTAATAATTTTTCAGTTCATAAATTACGGAATTATGAGGTAACAAACATAAATAAAATACATCCGAATTAAAAGATAATTTTAGATAAACCACAATAAATAAATAAATTGATTGGTTTTACACATTTGCTTATTATTATGTTCTTATTAATTACTTTATATATTATTATTATCATGTTCTTAGGCTTAAGTTAAAATAGGCTTCTTATTATTATTCTAATTGTTAGTTGTCGTAGGCGTGTCATATAAAGAAACCAGCAAAACCTAGGTATCCTACTTAGTTAATAATTCAACTGAAAACTCTCTTATTTTCGTTGATATCTACTTATACTTACCTATTTCTCTATCTTCATGAGTAAACCCCCATCCTGCCACAACAGCCGAAGTTCCACTGAAGTCTTCCGCCACAGGCTGCGGTAAGCACGCTGGTCGCAGGTTCTGAGACCATCTGAGTTTTCTGACCGTCTTGAGAAGGGCTACGTCATTCGATTTACGGCTACATCTAGAATAAAAGGCTTGGATAATTAGCTTGGTTTTTGAGGTGTACAATATCTCTCCAGTCATCTCTGTTTTGAGTTATTTGAACCCAAGCTCTTTCAAAAGTGTCGAGATCATTTCGCCATTTCTTTTTGGGTAAATCACGGCGCCGTCTCGTTGTCTCAGGGCTCTACTGACTGGTGATTTTGGCACAGCTCATCCGGCATGCGACAGACATGACCAAGCCAGCTCCACTTAAGTTACAATCAGCAATTTGGGTTCTGGAGTGCAGAGTTGTGTTGCGTATGCGGTCTGTACGTTTAACACCGAGAATGCTGCGCTCCATCGCCCGCTGACAAATCTAGAGTTCGGACTTTTGGATGTTTGTAAGGGACCAAGTTTGTGCTTCATAAGTTAATATGGGGAGGATACGCATATCCATTAGCTTCCCTTTTGATGATAACGGAAAATAACGGTGTACAAAAATTATACATGCGTAAGACGACACGACACAACAAATTAGAATACTATTGCAACGTACGAAGCCGTCACGTTGCCGCACAAACACAGCAAGACACCGCCATTCCCCACGTAGCATGAACCTTATATCATATATATAGACAATGATATCTCACCCTCGAGAAAAGTTTCAAATTACAATTGGGTATAGAAAACCACACCTTTTCCTTAATGGCTAGATGCGAGACAAACATATTTGGGATTTTATACATTTTATTGAGAAAAGTTGTTTGTTTAATTCTCGGAAAAATGTAATGTACGAAATTATACATACGTGATTGACAATAAATAAATAATGTCAGGCATTTCACACAGCATCATCTAACCCCAAATTAAGCAGAGCGTGTGTTATGGGTAAATGATTAATATCGACTTAAGTATATACTTTTTGAAGTGAAAACTTCTTTTAGCGCGGTACGCATATTTTTAGATGAAGTAAAACCTCTGGATTTGCGACACCGTTACCGTCTGGGGTGAGACGCAGCCGGCTGCCGCGCTCGCCCCATTTGATTATAAACCTTAATTCACATGTTTACAGTCTACTTTTGTATGGAGAAGTTTACTGATTTAGGTTCTTTGATATATTATCTACATTCTGATAAAAAAATATTGCATCATCTGTGTTCGTTCAGTATTTGATTGGCAGTCGCCATAATTACTGATTTTGAAGTGATTTATTACTAAACTCTAACGCGCCAAAATAAGTTTTCACTTCTGTCGGCACTCCTGGAGTGCAACCTGATTTTTTTTGAATACATACATGTTATACATAGAAACACCCAAAATCAAGACAATTTTCGAGGATCGAACCCGCAACCTTCTCATGCCCACTGAGGTCGTCAAATTGTATTTAGGGAGTTAGCAAACTCCTTTAATTTGGGTTCATCGGTACTCAACCACTTAATAAAGTTAAAGTCTTGCAAGCATTAAAAATCTAAATCCAAATAACCGATCAAATATTTATAAGAAGCCAAAATATTTGCCTTTCGTCTATGTTGGATACTTAGCGGTTAAACGTCTAAATCCCTAACTATTGAAGAGGGATTTACTACTTAGAGTAACAATAATCTCACTGTAAGAATAACTCTAAATGTTTGTGTATTCGTTTATTACTCAATCGCGTATTTAAGGCTGAACAGATTTGAATGAAAATGAAAAATATATTTTAATAGCAAAATAATAAATTTAAAATTATTTAAGCTATTCTCGATAAATAACATTTGCATGTTAACATTTATAAACTAGCCAGCGGTCTTCAGACTAGGCAAGCCTATCGTGAAGACCTGTAAGCAGCAGGTTAAGCTATAGAGTAAAGTACGGATAGATGCCTCAGTGGGATAGGTGCCCCATGTTATAAAAACCTAACTTCCAACTATCTGAATAAAATTATAACTGCCTAAATGCGAAGCGTTTGCCTCTCCCGCCTCAGTGACCCGCAAGCCGTTGATCAGCGCGCACGCATCTCGTCTGTGTGAGCGATTAACTTCCGCAGTAAGTGCGACTAACGAGTCGAGCGTATTTTGGTGAGTGCTTATTGTCGAATAACTTTGTTCGTGGTAGTTAATTATAATTGTATCACAATAAATGTAATACACTTGTTCATTGCGTAGATAATTCGAAGACAATAACCGTTCTTTTGTGTTTAATAAATTTTATAACTAAAAGGGCATCTTTCCTTAGTAAAAAGGATAGTCGCCTCGATTTTCGGGAGTATAGATGCCCTTAAAAACATATGGGATGTATTTAGGGACATCTATCCCACGGCATTAGCCAGTGACCGACTTTCCAAAGTTAGGATGCCTTGTTTGTTACGTATTAGTAAGTACCTATACATATATTCCTGAAATATTATTGTTATTTTCTATTTGAATATTATTGTTTTAGGTTTGCGGGGCACCATGCCTCGTAATTACAAAAGAAAAGAAAGGGGTTCGCCCACGAATAGTTACATGGAAAGAGGAAGAATTACAACCAGCTTTCGACGAATAAGAGAGGGGTATAATATAAAAGGGGCGAAAAAGAAGACAAGGTGATACTAATGTTGCGGATCTACTAGTTCGTGCCACGACCCCCTTAAAACTTTTTTCACCATTGATGAGGGCTAAAACTCCTGATGCAACAAATCAACAAAACGTCGGCACTTTGGAAGAAGAAACACCATCAAAGTTCCTTCAGCAAGCTTCACCAATACCAAAAATTCCATTGAAAATGTCTAAGAGGGCCAAACAATCAACTGATATTCTAAATTCACGTGAAAGAATTAATGAAAATATGAAAAAGACAGAAGCTAAGAATAGACAAGACATGGCGAAGTTGGAAAACAGAAATATAAAAGTGACTAACTAAAAGAAAGAAAAACAAGATAGTAAAAAAGCCTAAGAAAAAGAAGGAAAGAAAGTAAAACCAAAGATGAAATTTAATTATGGTGTGAATAGTTTAAGTAGTCAAGAAGAAACTACTACTGATTTAGAGTCAAAGAAAATGATTATTATTTAAAAGTAAATTCTGCTCGAGAATTAATTAAGAAAAAGAAAACTTACAATTTATAGTTCAAGCAGCGAAAATGAAGATACACCTAAAAATTTAACACCTAAATGAAAAGCTACAATAGGTTTGCCAATAAAAAGAAGTAAGACAAGACGTTGGTAGTCAAAAATGAAGGATCTAAAGATGCCAAGGACGAAAATTTTTGCATATAATGTTTTGATAATTACAACAGCACAAAATCAAATTCAGATTGGATTCAATGTATCATTGTGTCAAAAATGGCTACACGAAATATGCACCCTCTTCCAAAATTATTGCTCATGTTGTGGCAAATTAAAAGCTCTCAACCTAAAAGACAACATGATTTTAAAAGATATTAAAATTTTAAATCTTGGGATTCTGAAGAAGGAAGAGGAATTTGATTTTAAGGTATAATAAATGAGGAATGAATATCTAAAGAAGGAAGAGGAATCTGACTTTAAAGGATAATAAATGAGGAATGAAAATCTGAAGGAAGAGGAATCTGATTTAAAAGATACTAAATGAGGAATGAAAATCTGAAGAAGGAATAGGAATCAGATTTAAACGATAATAAATGAGGAATGAAAATCTGAAGAATCTGAAGAAGGAAGAAGAATCCGATTTTAAACGATAGTAAATGAGGAATGAAAACTATAAGAAAGTAAAAGAAGGAATTAAAATTAAAGTAATTTAATTATGTAAAGGTATGTTTTAGGTACCAACCTCAACTGATCTCAGTAATAAAGAAAATATTAACAATGTAGAAGAGAGAAGTAATAAAAATAAAATTTAGAATTTAAAGTGACTGAAAACTAAAAAAAATATGCTGATTCATAGTACCTAAAATATGGAATTAAATCTTGAAATAAAGTTGATTATTTTATATTTAAAACTTGTTTTTTTCCTTAGGGCATCTATCCTCTTAATTATTTTTGCGTTGAGGCATGTATCCCTCGCTGTAGGCGTTTAACCTTTTAATTAGGGTTTTGTAAAACACATTTTTCTCGGAATAATTAAATTTTAGGATATCAAAAACCAAATGTAAAGTAAAATAAAAGATTAAACTTGTTATATTTACACGAGTTTTTGACATATAATCAATAGTTTTAGAAATATAAGACATTTTTGAAAAGTAAGGCATCTATCCGTATTTTACCCCATCAATATAGAGAGAGACTGAATCTTGTTAAAGGTATGAAAGATGTTAAGAAGTAAAACTCTTAATTAAAATACAAAATTTTACGTTTATCAGAAAATGTATTTGAAGACACTACATAAATACCAAAAATACATTATAGTAGGGTAGTAGGGGCATTACCCATCCATAACCAAACTAATATTATAAATTCAACAGTTTCTGTCAGTTTACTACCTTTTGTCGAATAAACGGCTGAACGTATCTCGATGAAATTCAAAAGAAGAAATATTTTACCTTGGAGACGGACATAGGCAATATTGTATGTTCCTACCACGCGTGCAAAGCCGGGAGCAACAGATAGTACACAAAACAAAGTTTCTGTAAGCGTTCATACTGTTCCATGACCATACTGAGATATGAGTATTTACAGGCATTATACACGCTCTATCAGTTATGTTTACTCCACGCCTGAATGACATTTGACCTTTGTGTCTACTGAAATAACGACTTCAGAGTGAATATCATTATTTTCTATCCATTTGAATTAAAGTAGATATAAAGTGTGTAATAGTGTATTCACCAGATCTCTTATGTCAATGACCTGAAAATTTTTGTTATTCGTCTGCGGTGAAGTTTACTGAAGTTGATTGAAAGTGAGTTTGGCTAAAAGTTCTGTAGCCATTTTGAACGAGTCCAACGTGTCAGGCACCTACTTAATAAGATTACGTTCTTCCTCAAGATACAATATATCTTCTAACTTATTAGTAAAGATATAGTAACTATTACAGTTGTGAACTGTTCACAACTGTACTACAAATAAATAATAAATACACATTTGTGGACAATGCACACAAAACCATGCCTTGCTTCTTGCATAGCTTTTCACATTTCAATAATGTATTATGCTACATTTTATTCTCTACCGTATTAAAGTTGTAAGTATTTATGTTTTAATAAATTCTTGATTTAGTAGGTAAGTGTATTGTTATTTTATTTTATTTGTAAATATCGCACCTTTATTCGTAAACTGACCCAATCCAAAATTTTTATGAAATGAGTTAAGTATACAGAACGACTCAAAAAAACGCGCTCTATCGCCTAGTAAATCATAAACTGCCCTAATAAGGCTAGAAAAGGAGAAACGCAATCTTGTGTCCCTTTCTTAATAACCAATCCGGTGCCTTTCGTCATTACGAAGGTGACGTATTTAGTATTGCGTGACAAGTGGTTGGAGTCAGATGCTGCGTAACTAGTGAAAAATTGCCATAAACATCAATGCGTCACTATAGTACAAAACTTGGGGTAAGTTTACTACGTTAATTTCAATCGTAAAGCGACCGAAGTTTTTTTGAGTCACTTTACAACTGTAAACTGAGCTATTATTTGTGACTTAAACCAAGTTGGGTCGATTTTGTACTGAATATTTTATCGAAACTATGGGCTTATTATAGTTTAAGTCTGTATTTGATTAATTGATTTTTATATTTTTTGGATGTTTGGTGCTTATGTCCATTTCTGAATAAATATATCGAAAAATTTGATATTGCACTTAGTAATGCGTCAATTTATTTCCAATTTTTTAGCAATAAAATAGTGAACTCGTTTGTTTTAGATTTAAAATAACGCAATGAAAAGAGCTGATCATATTCTGGAAATGTTATTGACCCCGCGAGAAGAAGAAGTAGATACCTACTATGTAACAATTTTATATTCATATTTTTTAACAAAATACCTAGGCTCCTTGTGGTATCATTGCACCAGTATCCTAATAGGTATACCTACTTTTTTATACACTACTACTACATACATTGATGCCCCGAGTCTTTCTTGTTAGTTTGTAAACTTTTAGTTTATTTAGTTTGTAAACTAACAAGAAAGACTCGGGGCATCAATGTAGTAGTAGTGTGTGTTTAAAACAACTTATTTTTATATTATTACCTATTATTAACATAATTTTTATTTCTGCAGATTACTAAAAGCGATGACAGTCCGTCTATTATTGAAAATACGTCAGAGAAAGACATGTCTAATAAGGTGAGAACGTTTTTTGTACCTACCTTGATAACAAAATTCTAACACTGCTGTCTGTATACAATTTTATTTTAGTATTGTTTTATTGTAACGAATAGATATAAGTATTCGATTACTTTTTGGTATGTAAATTTGTTTATTATTTCCAGGATTGTAAAGGATGTTTAAAGCACAAGATACAGTTGAAAAGGCTTGTGACAGTCCACCACCTACAATTGAAAACACTATACAGATTCAGTTGACACAGACATCTGAGATACAATAAAAAAATACAGAAAGGACTGAAGATGAACCAAAAATATCTTCCTCAAGAGTGGAAGCTTCCATCAGATCAAGCTCGACAAGTTCGTCTTCATCCAGTTCTTCGTCATTGAGTTCTAAGAGTTTGTCAAGTTCAGACCAGTCATGACACACTTATTCAGCTACACGTTCATCAGTTTGTCCAAACTATCAGATATCACCAATCCACACTGATGAAAGTGACGTAGACTTGAGTGACTCGGATCCAACATACCCGAATAATACACGAAGAGATGTTCGAAACATCCCTCCATCAAGCTCCTCATCATCCTCGTCCTCGACTCCTAGGAATGATTTAGGATCTGATGACACACATTATACAAATAATGTAAAAGGGACTTTGACAATTGGAAACAAAACAGGATTAAAATACTGAGAAACAGCGGGAAATCCTAGGTGTCCTTATCAAAATTAAAGAAACAGGTACCTGCTCGCAGCATTAAGGCAGCGTGTAAATGCCGGATGATATGCCCGGATAACATACAAAACGCAGATAGGGTCAATTTATTTAATAATTACTGGGAATCAAATGATATAGACCTACAGCGTGCTTACATCAAATCTTGTATGTTTCCAGTCGTACCCAAATATAATTACACAAATGCTGCACAAATAAATGTGAGTGTGATTACGGGTTGTATTGCAAAATATTTAACACCGAATTTAACATTGGTTCTTTTCAACCACAGAAAGACAGATGTGATACGTGTGTGGCTTATGATCTTGCCTCTGCAGAGCGGAAATTAGAGCTAAAAGCGAATTATGACCAACATTTGGTCGAAAAACAATTGTACCGAGAAGAAAAGAAGAGATACCGCGACAATGTTGATAAAACTCACATTTGTGCTGAATTTGACTAACAGTCTGTGATGCTTTGCCCAAGTCCAGCTTATTTCTACTATTGCTCGAAAATTAATTACCTGAACTTCATAATAACAGAACTGAATAAAAAAAAGTGACTTCTTATGGCCAAGTAAACTGTTACTTTTGGGACGAGAAACAAGGAATGAAGGGACCGAATGAAATAGGATCCTGCATTTATGACTACTTAAAAGAGTTAAGTCAAAAGCACTCAAATGAAAAGCTGCACGACACATTTCATACTGATAATTGGTACGAGTCAGAATAAAAATAAAGCAATTGCTAGCTTATATTCATTTGCAGTGGCCTCATTGCATAACATTGAAAGCTTAACCCACAAATATTTAATAAAAGGCCACACGTAAACAGGTAACTAATAAAAGAACGTGCACCAATTTATGTTTTATTTGGCATTCCATAAGATTATTTTAGTACATAACTGCATCATTAAATATTAAACCGCAAAAAAATCTTGAAGTTAAGAATTAAAGGGAACTATTTGTACATAAGTCATCCAATCACAAGTATTGCTAGAAATTAGAGAGACCCATTTGTATAGAAGTCAGACGTTCAAAAGATTTTTTAGTACTAAAGTGACTCGGAAGTTTTTTTCAGCGTCGATTTACTCCTACAGATTTAAATATTTTCAAAGTATTTTTCAGTTCGGTTTCAGTAGTCCTTGGACCAAATAACTTGTAAGACTTTGTATTTTGTAAATAGCTCTTTATTTCACAAAGTTATTGTGTGATTTAGTAAAAATTGTCGAGGACCGAAACACGTTTTGTTAATTTCCCAAAAAATATGAATTTTGGATTGGGTCACTTTACGAAAAGAGGTGCGATATTTTGTTTAGCTCTCAAAGATACCATATTATTGTTCTTCGATTCTTACTCATCATTAAAAGATCTACACAACACTCCACAATAATATTTCACAGGGTCTTTTGGCTGAAGTCTTCGACAGAATACCAGCGCCTTTTGTTACTGTGCCACACAGATACGTAATGATACTCTCTGTATTCTACACTTTTATTTATTCAGGAATATATTTTTCTGTTTGAACTGATTGTGTGTGCTTTAGTAACAAATAAATGAGTGACTATGTCTACATCTATGTCTTCCCTATACTAAGTTTAGCTTGTATTATGACCAGATGAATGATATATACTTATATATTTTTAAATACATACTTATGATACTTTATAACACCCAGACACAGAACAAACACCTATGTTAAATAGTTGGTAGTAACTCTGCCTTCTGCGCTGTAGGTTGAGTGTTCGATTCCCTCTCAGAACAAACATTGTGTGATTGTTCTGTTTCTTATAAGGTATCCTAAGTATGTATTAAAAATATATAAGTATTTCAGTAATATGGTCACTACAATACAAGCTATGCTTAGTTTGGGACTAGATGATGATATTTGAATGTCCACTATATATATTATTTATTTATTTATTGTCAAATAAGCTAAGAGGAAAGTATTATCGAATTTTCTTAATAAAAGCCAGATATTTTTTGTGAAATAGTCCAAGCAATCCAGTAAGTCAACAATAGTAGATACATTACTTACCTGTATTCAGGGTGAGGTAGAATTTTCGAGACGGGCTCGTTTTCCTCCTTAGTAGCAATGTCAGTGTTGCCAGCTAAAACTGATAGCTGTTTTGATTTGTAGAAATCATCGAAAACGCTGAAACAATCCATAGTTTACCACATCTTATAAAGACATTTACCCATAGACATTTCACCCAGCATCATCTGGCATCAAAGTAAGCAGAGCTTGTGTTATGGGTACCACATGACCGATACTACTTTTTTTTTTTTTTAATACATACATATTATTCATAGAAACAGGCAGACCGAAACATAATTGCAGTTCATACAAACATTTGTCTCGCGGCGGGAATAGACCCCGCAGCCTTCTGCGTCTCAGCCGGACCCTGGCTCACTGCGCCACAGAGGTCGTCATGAACACACACTAGCGAATATATTTTTAAAATCTGTTTTCATCTCTCTTCTTTGATATTAGAATGACAAGGACGGAGCATACTTAAACGCTACGTTAGTTAGTAATTGTATGATACAGAGTTAGATCTTTTTACTAGAAAAGTAAAAATTGACTAGACGTAAATTTTTGTAAAACAATCTGTACTTCAGTATAGATTAAAAAATCAATTATCTAAACGCTTAAACAATTAAACGCTTAAACGCTCAAGTGCTTAAACAATCAAACCCTTAAACGCTTAACCATTATATATCTCAACGCTTAAACAATCAAACGCTTTAACGCCTTAACAATCTAAATCTAAACGCTTAAGCGATTAAACGCTTAAACAATCAAACGCTTAAACAATCAAACGCTTAAACAATCTATATCTTAACGCTTAAACAATCTTTATTTCAGTAAAACGCTGGAACAATCTATACTTTACCTCTCTATTTTATAAACACCCACTAGCAAATGAATTGTTTAATTCTGTTGCCATCTCTTTTCTTTGACATAAGATTGACAAGGACGAAGCATACTTAAGCAGGACGTTAGTTAATTAAGTGATTATAAGATACAGGGCTCGATCTTTTTGCTAGAGAAGTAAAAAGTAGACCAGAAGTAAATTTTAGTAAAACGCTTAAATAATCTATATCTAAACGATCTATATCTAAACGCTTAAACAATCAAACGCTTAAACGCTTAAACAATCTATACTTTGCTTCTCTATCTTATAAACAGACACTAGCTAGTTACAACACTAGTTAGATATTTTTCCTGAGAAGTAAAAAGTTAACCAAAAGTGGATTTCGCTAATGTCATTGTGTAGAAAATATTGTAGACCAAGAAAAACACTATCTAGGTTAAAGCAATATGTCGTAGTTTTAGTTTAACTGTACAGCGTATTCTTATTTGTTACAGTGAAACTGTATTTTACACATTGCTATTTAACTAAGATTGAAACCATCTGCGCTGTAGGTTGGGAGTTCGATTCGCTCCCAGGACAAACATTTGTATGATGAATATAGGTGTTGTATCTGGGTGGTATATAGTATAATTTGTATGTATTTAAAATATATATAAGTACTCTATCAGTCAACTGGTCACCATGACTGATAGAGTACTTATACACTGTACACCAAGCTATGCTTAGTTTGGGGCTATATTGTGTTGTGTGCTAATGCACAGATATTTATTTATATATGATTTATTATTTATCTATATCTGTATAAGGCAAATTCCTGCTTAATACGCAGTAAGTTGCGGGTTCGATGTCAAATGTTTGTATGATCCAATGTCAAAGTCAAAATCAAAAGATACTTTATTCAATACAATGACAAGGATCACTTTGAAACGTCTTACATACTAGGTGGATATAGGCGCCAATTCCTCCTAACCCAAGCCCGAGAAGAACCGGTAAGAAACTCGTCTTGGTCCTAGCGCTTTTTTGCATGATCCATCTTATAACTACATTAACTACGAAAAACTAATACAAGAGAGTTTATACATTTCAAATGTGTCGGTGAACTGTCTCAGAGCAGTGCCCTTATTTGTTTCGGGTCTGGGTGTTTTCACATTGGTATTATACGGATAGTTGATGTTGATTGTAACACGTGCTGTCATCAATGTTTTACAGACATCCCATAAAATCTCACTTTCAAAACTTTCGTGATTTTTACTATCATTTTGATAAACATGAACATTTTGATGTGCGAACCGTGAACTCGAGCGGCAACGAGCGAACCGAGGATCAAACTCACTCTGATCAAGATTCTCTAGATGAGTTGAAACAGTGTCGGTGCCATCGACAAAATATTAAGTGAATAAAACCCGTGTTTATTAAAATATATCCTATAAAAACTCTGACTCCACTAAGCGCGAAATACCTACGTTACAGAAGTCAGATGAACCAATCAACCAATCCATGAAATAATGCCAATAGCTAATCGTAATTTATAGATATTGATTGTATTAAGACTTCAAGAGAATCTCCATGGTGGTTATACAAACCTGCATACACAATGACCAGCCGTCATAAGCCACCTGTCGCTTATCACGGTAGCTCCACACTGGTGTGCCCCTTGCCTCCAAACGCTGGCCGTCCAGGGGAACTCTCCTGGAAGACTGTCTTCCCCGCCGACTATGCGGGCACTCCGTCCCGTCGTGATCCCGCATTCTATGTCTGCCACTAGAATAAAATATGTCTCGGATTATTTAACGACCTCTGTGGCGCAGTGGGCCAAGGCTTTGCTGAGACACAGAAGGTTGTGGGTTCGATTCCCGCCGCGGAGCAAATGTTAGCATCTGCAAGTATTTGTTTCGGTTTTAGGTGTTTCTATGTATGTATTAACATTAAAATATATAAAAATATAAGTGGTATATCAGTCATTGTGTTGCCTATAACACAAGCTCTGCTTACTTTGGGCCAGATGCTGTTTAAAATGTCCAGAATTTAGTTATTCAGAATTTCAAGTATGCGATTTTCAACGCGGCTTTTTCCGCTAGTGTATGTCTGATTCTATGCTGCACGGAATAGTGTGAAAAAAATCGCAGTGCGTGTTAGGCCTAAGAACATTTTATTGAGCTGCACCCCGCAGTTTTTATGTAACCCTTTGTATAAGTTACCTTTGCGTCAAATTTCTATAAAAATTGTCAGTTGCTTGAGTGTGAAGAAGTAACAAACTACACACGCAAACACGTAACAATCATATGCATTTACAATACATATTAGTTTAATTATAATGTTTTATTTATATAATAGAGGTAAATAGGCTAACGGGCCAGAAGAAACGCCAGAAGCAATGCTGCTGCGAACTACCTCAGAAGCATTGCTTCTAAGAACTAAACTAAGGACATTTAGTTCGCTTCTGATTGTGGCGTAGGGAGCCTAGGACTAGAACAATCAAGAAGATAATGTTTATTAATGACAAAATATTTCACAAATATTGCGCGCATTTTGTAAACAAGAATATAAAATTCAAAATACATCTCTACTTACGAGATTGGTGGTGTTAAAAAAAAGTCTAACTAAAAATGTATAATAATTTACTTACTGGATTCTTTTAAAAACCAATATATTCTGTCAAGTCAATTTCTATGTAATGAAACTTTAAGCGGTCGCTATAAATTCTCACAAATTGCTGGCTACCCTCTATAAGACTAATTATTTCAATGTCAAGCATTGTTCGACAACCTTGACAAGCAAAGAAAAGTTTAAACTGATAGAAAAATATATTTATAAATTTACAGACTTTTAGTATGTTTAGCTAATTTACAAGTTATTAGGCTCTACTAGTACTTCAATTAATATTCAGTGAATTTATCATAATTTAAGGACTCTAAATGAGCTTCAATATTCTACTTGTGCTTAGTTATGGACTATAGTTATGGATTACGACGACGATACCCCACTATGTATTATTACATATTAGTAACGGACGAACAGACAGGCTGTTCGTCCGTTACTAATCAGAGCTTCAGCTCACGTATGAGTTCCTGAAAAGTTTTTCGATTATCATATTCGTTTCATAAATATTAAGCTTCGAAAAGTAACGGACGAACAGACAGACATAGCGGGATCTCAGCACAGAACAGAAAATATTATTCCTCTTTTCTGTGGCTGTGTATTTCGAAACCCTAAAAATGATTTGACTTGCCTTGACTATGATTAAGAATAGTGGTGCTAGAGATTTGGAAATCGATAAAGTTTGATTTCGTTCATTCTTCGTCTAACTAATTCTAGAACAAGGTGTAAAAAACCTGCAAAAGGATACTAAATAACATATAAAATCCTACTTACCAGACAACGAACGGATGACTTTGAGAGAATCCTTTGCAAATGGTACAAATTATTAAAATCGTCACAAGTATTTAGTAAAATAATGATACGTTCTTCTAAAACCCTGCCGCTTAAAACTCCTGCTTATACACCTAGTTACTATTTAATTAGTTAGTTAGTTAGTTCCATCCAACGGTTGCCTGGTAGAGATCACTATTAGCAATAAGGCTGCCCATTGTATTGCCTTAAATAAGTTATTTTTATTGTAATATTTCGTGTGGTAGTCAATAAAGAGTTATCTATCTATCTAATATAGGAGCTCTTTTACCCTGCAGGCATTGAAGCTTTGGAATTAACTCCCTGTCTCCATCCGGTATGCTAAATCCTTACCTATACATATAAAAAACTTGGTATACCATCATTATTATTTTTATTTAGTATTTTGTTTGTTTGGTTTTATAGGAACTAATTAAATTTATTTACAGAAATAATTACAGAAATGTACAAAATAATATACAATAATATAAAATACACGTGAAACAGTTGAGCTATCTTAGGATGGTTTAAAACGATCTATAGATAGCTCAACTGATCCAGATCACTGCCAGAGTGCAGCGTTCCCAAGATACTGGCGGCATTACCACGTTGAATGGCAATGCTAATACGCTGAGCCAGATAAGAGCCAGCTCTTGGGTCATGCAACGTATATACCAGACGCCGTAAAATAATTTAAAAAACGCGATGGCCTCCTGTTCCCCACGGGCCCAGGGTCTCGACTCAATATTTAGTTATATAATTTACAATTAGTTTACAATCAGCCGCGCTGTCCACTCTACTTTATACGATCCTTTCCATCCAAAGATAGCCAGGAAGAGGTCGCTCTCAAGCGATATGGCCGCCCATTGTACCACTCAAATGCTTCTTTTTTAATTAAATTGGAATATTGTGTTTTATTTTATAAGGTGTACAATAAAGATATATTCTATAATAAACTTTTATTAAGGGAAACTTACACCTACATCCATATTATCAGTCAGTGGTTCAATTTCAATGCCTCACAGAAATAACTTAGCCTTTCATAATCGCTGATTCACACGGCACAGCCTTGTGACGTCACAGTCAAAACGTGGGTCTAGGGTTCAACTGGCTAGGTCATAGTACTTTTTGTTTACATCTGTAGTTCAAGGTAGATTGAGCAAGTCTATCTTGAACTACAGATGTTCTTGCTTTTATGGAACTGTTTTGTGCAGGCTCTTGGAAACTATAAATATAATTACGTTTTATATACTAACAAGACACACGACTTCATGCATGCCAAATATCAAAATTTCCTTTCATCTAAGTGGATGATGACATATTTTTTTCAGTTTTTTTAATTCAAAAATCTAACTACTGAACCGATATTTATGAAATATCATCATCCGATATCCTTACATGAATTCAGATTTCAAAAAATTACGTAGTTTTGAGGTAACAAACATAAAAAAATAGGTCGAATTGTAAACCTCCTCCTTTTTAAAGTCGGTTGAAAATAGAACATTGCTGGACATTATCACATGGCATCATTAGCCCCAAAGTAAGCAGAGCTTGTGTTATGAGAAACAATATGATTAAATATTTGGTTTAAATTTGATAATTTTTGATTTGTGTATGATCCCAATGACACAAACGTAATATTTGTTGGAATTACTAAAAAGTAAAGATTAAATATAGTGTTTGATAAAATATACTTAATAAAGTAAGTATGTCTTCAGGAAATGCTAATAATTTAAAATGTTACCTATCTTATTTTTTATTAAAAATAATTTAAATAAATTCCTTTTGAACGTCAAAACAGAAAACACTATACTTATTTATATAATGGAGTGTCAGCGATTTTATTGGAATTTGACCCTAGAGATAAAATGTTAAGTAGTACCTACTTAGAAAGGTAAATTAACCTATAAAAATATTTAAAATTTTATGTTTTTTAGTTGTTTCGTGTTCGTCAGGTATAAAATAAGTATTATTACATTTAAATGTCTACTTAATTGCCTCAGGTCCATATTCTTGTAAATTAAAAATTCAAGATTCAACTTCTTTTGTCTCAACTCAAGAAGAGACAAACCAAAACTTCAAGAGTTTTGGTTTTGGTATAAGTTCTTAAATAATTCGAATATTTATTCAACAAAACATCGCGAGGAACCCAGCATGTCGTAGAACCTAAAAAAATCGAAGAAATGTGCCAAATGCACAAAGGGAGCCTCTGCGGTACTCTTTAAACCATTCATAACACTGGTCCGAAAGAACTAATGACACATTATTATAAATACTTACGGGTATTTATCGCGTTTATTTACCTATTTTTCCCGACGTTTCGACAGGTTTACACTCTGTCGTGGTCACGGGATGACTGGTGGTCACAGACAGTCATCCCGTGACCACGACAGAGTGTAAACCTGTCGAAACGTCGGGAAAAATAGGTAAATAAACGCGATAAATACCCGTAAGTATTTATAATAATGTGTTCTGATCGCGTAAGTTTAAAAAACTAATGACACAATTAGAACAAGAAGACAATATCATTTTACTTACAGTTGACGAAACATGATCCCAAATCCAAATTGACCAGCACAACAAACACCAGTAGAACACGACACATGATGGCCAATCTCAAATTAATATGTTCAACACTAATAAGTTTCCTCGACTAATATGTCGAGGACAAACTTATCTATGTGCCTACTTATAGAATTAATAATAATTATATTACCTATGTATTAAAATATATAAATAAATGCACACTTTTGTGTCAAAGTGCGTGCACTAACTGATCAGTTTCGTGATTTTCATAAGGATATATGTATTCTATGATTTGTATCGACCCTCCTTCGTTTCTTTGAAGGCTGACCCCTATAAGTTACTTTAGTGATGAGGTAAAATCGATCGTCGATATCGATAACGTGCGTTTGAAATAACTTTATAGTAAGTAAGACAAAAAAATTGGTACTACCAAATCCTCAAAATTACGAAATATTTATCAAATATTTATCAAGTTTTAACTACTTACCTATGATCAGCTTATGTAGCATTTGAACATACGCATATCTATAAATAAGAAATTAAATTAAAATAATTTTATAAGGAGCTTTCATGTTTTTTTAAGGTACAAATCTGTGTGTTATTCAGCTATAATAAGCTTATAAATTTCTGATTATTTTCCGTATCTTTTCAGGTGTACCTAAAAAGTGAAACATCGGCTTAGACAGTGGTGGCATCACAGGACTCCTAATTACTGTTAATTAATCAAAAATTACTGTTACATTACTTAGTATTTATCAAACAAATATCTGCATCAAAAAACTGTTCGAATTCTCGTGCGTGTTTGAAAGGTCTACCCAACGATATGCCACCCCATGAGATAGTAAAACAATCAAATCGAGAGGAAACCCTAAAAAATATTTGTTCAAAATATTTTTTGCATTTCTTTGTAGGGTCATTATTATGTATTACCATGCAAAACATCATCTATATAAGACTAATAGTCTGCAGGCACAGACAGACAGACGGGTATTACGATACTATGAGGATTCCTCGTAAACTTCGGAACCTTATAAAATAAATTCAGAAGGGACTATTATCTTATGAATAGTATTTATAAAATGACACATACTTCGTATTTTGTTATAGCTTTTGACATCATCGAAACATTTTAGGACATCTCTACCAAAAATTCATTGTCAGGTTCGCCCAACAACCTCGTCGATAAGAGCTGATTAGAGTCGCGGAAATAGGTGTCATTATAAACATTGGCATTATCGAAATATTTCTACAATGTCAACATTAGAATATTGTGACTTAGTATTATGTTTTTTTGCAACAGATTTGTCATTTCTGAAGAAATACCTACGTAATGCCAAAATGTAGCATCCATAGTGCATGTTCCAAGTTGAAGTAATATTGTATCTCAGTTTGTTTCCTTAATACGTAAATAGATAGATAGATAGATACGAGTAGATACAACTGTATTTGACATAACATTACACAGACATAGAATAATGTACAAAAATAAAATACTAAACCGAACTACTAAAACAAAAAAAAAAAGACAAGAGTAGCTATCACACAAAGTAGCTAAGAAACAAGGTAGGTGCAAGGAGGTGTGTGTGGTATGCCAAAATGGACCAGTCTCAGCTTAAAAACCATAACTTCGTAAAATGGTCACATTTTTTTAAGCATGAAAAATCGAAAAGTTAATTAAATTAATAATTGATTTAATAATATAATAATCTTCAATTATCGAGCCCAATATTCATTGACTCATAATTGTGTTGGAAATATGATGAAGATAAAATCTGTACCTATCTACCATGATTGAGTTTGTTGTGATTAGTAGGTAGGTTGAAGGTTGGTGAGGGTGTCAATACGTAAGAGTTTTATAAGACTTCGTTTTATTTTCGACAGCATTGAATAAAGTTGACTGGCCTATCAGCTCAGTTGGTAGTAACTCTGCCTTCTGGCTGTAGATTGTGGGTTCGTTTTCCAGGGGCTAACATAAAGTGTGATTAATTTTTTTTTTGATTTTTTTTTCACAGCATCATCTGGCCCCAAAGTAAGCAGAGTTTGTGTTATGGGTACCACATGACTGATACTTATATACTTTTTTTCTGTAAATACCTACATATTATACATAGAAACACCCAGACCCGAGACAAATACTTGCAGATCATACAAACATTTGTCCCGTGGCGGGAATCGGACCAGCAACCTTTTGCGTCTCAGCCGGACCTAAACCCACTGCGCTACAGAGGAATATAGATGTTTGTTTTGTATCTGGGCGTTTTAAAGTATGAAGAATATTATGTATTTACATTTTTATATGTGTATTCTATCAGCCATCTGATTCTCATAGCTTTGTTTAATTTGGGACTACATGGTGTTGTATATCAACATTTATTTACTTAAAGTTAGAAAATATCAACAACTACTTTTAAATCTAAACGAACGACTAACATAAGTTTCAAAAATTTTGGTAGTAATTCTGCTGCTTCATTTTCGGTTTTTTTTTTTTAAATAGTCATAGCTTCAGTTAGTTTTAGTTTATAGATGCATCAACAAAACATACGGCAAAAAGTATATTTTCTTATTCTTTTTATTCGTAAATGGCAAGTGTCATCATAATGACATTTTTACAAATGTCGTAATGTTTTGATTGTTTATATTGTCACAATGTCACAAAGTCGAATGTTGGCGTTTGAAATTTGATATTTTATATAAAACTAGCGAACCGCCCCGGCTTCGAACGAGTGCAATGCTAATACTAAATATACTACAGAATGTCTAATGTGATTTGATACCTCTAAAATGATGTGTTTCTGTACTATATTATGCATGTTTTATACATTATAAACCTTCCTCTTGAATCACTTTATATATTAAAGAAACCCGCATAAAAATCCGTTGCGTAGTTTTAAAGATCTAAGCATACATAAGGACAGACAGACAGCGGGAAACGACTTTGTTTTATACTATGTAGTGATGGTGTCTTGTCATATAAAACAATTATACAGATTATTTTTGCTCGATTCACAATAAAACACATAGTTTTTATTGCAATTTATACCCAAGTTAATAACTCTAGCTTTATTTAAATAAAACCACTGATAAAACTCGATATAACTCGACGAAAAATAAATAATATTAGAGCGCAATGTTTGCTTCGCAAAACGGCCTTTGCAAATGAACTGTCATATTATAATTTTGTATCAAACATTGTATAATATCTCCCATTAAGGATGGTCACAGGATCGAACCGTGTAATGCATCATCAGTTGGTCAAGTGCACGTAAGTGGAACGTGAGCATCTTGAACTACATAAAATAGATTACGCGCGTTGTCCCAATTGCTTGGAGTTGTAGTACTGAATAACCTTCAATAGGTACTGTATGTATTACAAGATTTGAAGCACCTCCTAACCGTGTTTCAGAACAAAACTCAAATTATATCAAGAATTAATGTATTTTAATGCATTATTAAACAAAATAGCTATCTGCACTCTATATAAACTATAAGTGTGCAAAATTTCAAACTTTTCAAACTTCAAACTCCGTCCGCGAAATTTTTGTAAAAAGGGGTACAAAGTTTTTGCTTCACGTAAGATATTATTTCAACCCTAATCTTTAAAACTTCATATATATTTTGCTACACACCCACACATTTTTTTACAATTGCTGCGCAACCACAATAATACACAGCTACACGTACCTACATGTACCACATGTACGAGTAACTACACCATGTCGTCGTTCTGCTCGCTCTCGTTCAGGTTTTGGCTGAAAATCAGTGTTTTTGCTTTTAAGCATAAAATTTCACTGAGCCATGGCCTATGTCTTACTGCATCACACACGCACTTACCTACCTACCTACCTACCTACCTACACAGATTTCTGAAAAATGATGGTGATTCTATTGTTTCGAACTAATCTAAGTTAAAAATTTGATTGATTGATTCGATTTCAATTCGATAAATTCGATGTTATTTATCATGCACTTAAGTCCAAAATAGAGTAACAATTTAAAAACAGTTTTACAGTTACTAAAAATTATAATTTTGTTCTTTTATTTAATTCATATTTCTAAATATATACGTGGTTTTATTTAACACTAATTTATATGGCGACGTGCGTTAGCATCCTAGTAGTATCTGATGGCGTCTAACATGAATACGTCAATTCAGTAAATTTAAGAACTGTATTTTCAAATGTTACTCTTGAGCAGATTTATACGAGCTATAATTACGATACGCTCGTTGACGTAATTTTAGCTATTCGAGTGAAATAACAGAATCAGAGCCAGAATTTCATTAAGAACTATCAAAAAGTTAGGTTAAGTTTAAGTTTTATTTTAAAATATTTGATAGTTTCATAGATTGAATCAATCTTCATTCAGATGTTTTTTTTTTAATTTTTGAAAAAACTTCTGAAAGAAGATCGAGCAAAGAGGTCGCAATCTTTTAATCAGAGAATACGATTCCCGCTGAGAGCGTCTTATTAAACAAGTAGGAATTCGAAAATCTACCATTCCTAACAAGCAAAAGCCTTATATTTTCGCCGTAACAGCATCTCAAATAATACCAGCTTAGCCAAAAGATCGTTTTTATATAACCTTATTACGACCCTTGAAAAAATCTATAAATAAGTTTTAACAAACTTCCCAAGAGACACACCCTCAAAACATTGAAAGCATTATCAAAAACGGATGAGTCAATATATCTAATCAAAGGTTACGAGGAAGTAACAAGGAAAAATTCCATGTTTTTATGTAAACGAATGAACTGAGGTCGCATCAAGGTCCATCATACTAATTATTAGTTATTCTGTGCATCAGTTTCATACTAACTATTAATGATCTGTTGGCCGTCTATTGGAAGTCTGGGCATGCCCGCATAGATAGGTACGTTGAATTTAATTTAGTTAAAGTTGTATAGAGTTGTAAGTAATTCTATCTCTTTAATGATTTGTCGAAGTATTTCGATCTGAAATTTAGATATTGAGATAGTACGTTCCTTTGTGAATGATAAGGCGAGAATAGCCACTAAAAGTAGTGTAATTAGGTCCAGAATAGCTTATCATAAGTAGATAATTAAAATAATTACGTTTTAAAAACCAAAAAGAAACCGACTTCATTGAATGAAATTTGAGCCTATAGTACATTTTTAGTGGAAAGTTGATGTATTTTGTATATATATAATATGGGTAGGCCAAATAAACGCACCGCTCCAATGAGACAGCGAGGTATCGAAGTATATGAAAACATCATCGATGTATACAATTTTTTGATTTTCGTTGATTTTTCAGCTCGACTGATTTTGATAAAATTTATATGGGACCACCTGTGAAGTATACCCTTTCAAACAAAAAAAGAATTTTCCAAATCGGTTCAGCCGTTTTCGAGTAATCGGTAAACATACATAAAAAAAAAATAAGATTCCGACGAATTGAGAACCTCCTCCTTTTTGATAAAGTCGGTTAAACAATTAGATTTGATCTGTCAAATAATGTTGAGTCAAAAGTCAATGATGAAGGGCAAGTCTGAATTTTATTGGCAGTATTTTTCTCGAGCTGTTTCGAGTTTTAGTATTAGTTTTATTATATATATTATAAAATAGAGCTAGAAATATTGACTCAGGTGTAAATAATTGGATTGGTTTGGATTTCTTGTGATCCGAGCAAAAATAATCCGTATAATTTTACAAATGATGAACGATAACATACATCTACGTGACGTTACTTTTTAACCGACTTTATCAATTTTATTAAGGAGGAGGTCCTCAATTCGTCGGAATCTTTTTTTTTTTTTTATGTATGTTCACCGATTACTCGAAAACGGCTAAACCGATCTGGAAAATTATTTTTTTGTTTGAAAGGGTATACTTCACAGGTGGTCCCATATAAATTTTAACAAAATAGATCGAGCTGAAAAAAAAACGAATACCTAAAAATTGTATACATCGACGATGTTTTCATGTACTTTCCTACCTCGCTGTCTCGTTGGAGCGTTGCGTTTATTTGGCCTACCCATATTATATATACAAAATATAATACAAATTCATATTCATATATACAAAATACATCTACTTTCCACTAAAAATGTATTATAGGCTCAAATTTCATTCAATGAAGTCGGTTTCTTTTTAGTTTTTAAAACGTAATTATATCAAACTATTTACTTGACACTTGCAAAATTGAGTTTGAAAACAGAAGCCATTTAAACGAAATAGAAAAAAAACCTATTTAGTGGCAATCTGCTCGTTTCTCTTTTAAGTAATAAAAGAAATATAGAATGTATTTTCAATATCTTGCCTCCTACTTCCTCGTTTTAAGTTGTTTTAAAATAACTCTTTGTTTATAAAACTCTTAGTTTTATAATCTTATTATAAAAAAATGTCTAAAATAATCAATAATCATGTCTTTCTAAAGTTGACGTCGCTTTAACTTGCAAATTATACTAATAGGCAGAAAATAAGTTAATTTAAACATTCGAAACATTAAATGGATGGACAAATATTTGTCCATCTTCATGTTTTGTAATGGATTACCGCAAAGTCACGCCTGAATCACGTCTGAAATTATCTATGAATGTTTTCAGTCAAAAATCACTGTTTGAGCGCCGTGAATACGCGTCAAATCCTTTAATCAAGGAGTTTGAGTTAATATCAATATTTTCGTGGAGTTCATTATTCTGTACTTGTACTTATTAATATTCTGTGTCTCAGGTTTGAATAAAATAAATACATGTTTATTCTACGCCACATATATAATACTTGGACTTATGAAATCGATCATCGGAGAATTCTATATTTACCAATGTCCTATTTAGCTAACGTAAGGTATGTACGTAAGAGACGCAATGTAATACTTACCAGACTGCCAAAAAGTAAATATTTTTATCTCCAACAAAATGATGATAAATGACTATAATCCAAGTCCAAAACTGCATGTAGGTAAGTAAGTCAAGTGCATTTCCAAAATTAGACAAAACGATCGGAAATAAACTCGGTTTCATAAAAAGCGGCGATCGTTACAGTGCTGAGTATTTTCCACTTAGAAGTATAATATTTTAAATGTATTTAGGTTATAGGTTTTATATTTTTCAACAATACCTAAACATTTTTATAATTTGTATTTATTTATTTGAATAAAAACTCATATCCATACTAATATTATAAATTCAAAAGTTTCTGTGTGTCTGTTTGCGTTTTATTTGTTACCTTTTTACAGCTAAAATGGCTTAAACAATCTTAATGAAATTCGATGCAAAGATCAATTATTTTCTTAGGACATAGGCAACGTTTTATGTAGGTGCCACGATTACAAGGTCGCGGGCAACAGCTATCTGTCAATAAAAAAATAAATGTATGCAAAGTCAGTTTGCGGACTATAATTTTACGTGATAACGTAATAAGAAAACCGGCGTCACAAGCCGAATGCTTAGGCCGATGGTGCCTCTATCGCCTTTTCCGCGCTCTCGCTTGCACGCTCGTTTCAGGCGGAACATGACAATTTTTCATGCGTGCAGCCGGCGTTCATCGATTTATAAGACATTATCGAAACGAAAAAGGCAAAACACAGACTGAAATAACGAGAAATAGAATAGACAAATATACTGAAAAGAGAACTGTCAAACATAACTCAATTTTGATAACGACTGTGTTACATAATTCGCACCTAGATTTCTGGTCCTCGAGAGTTTACCGTTTGCGACTCCGCTATATCACGGACGCCGATTCTCGAGAAATCAAAACTCAGCCTTCACCCACTGTCCGATACAATAAAAATAAACCGTAAAACAACCCAAATTAATCGTCAAACTGCATAATACTTTTGAATGGTGTTTAAAGATAATAAAATAGCTATTAATAAAAACTCGATAAACGACTATGGTTTAAATCTGAATCTAACGTGTCGTAAACATGTTATAATGGCGGTTTTTAAAATTCATCTGGCACATCAACTTAGGCGATTCAAACACATTTAGATAACAAACAAACGAACGAGCCTTACAGTAGTCGCATATATATATATATAATGTGTAATATCTGACATCTCACATTGGATTACCAATACAAAACGAATTCAGGACATAATGTTAAGAATTAAAGGATCATTAACATTATTATCCTGTACTTAATGCACACACTGTATATACAATACTGTGGTTGCAAGCGCACAGCTGATGCGTTCTCCTTTTCTATTTCCCTTTCCCTTCCCTTTCTTTTCTCTCTTTCTCCCACACACGTACTGTTGGCTGAAAGTATTAACCTCTCGAAAAAAGGGTTGGTACCATCTGAAGGCTAACTCTACCACCGCACGCGTTCATTGATCAAATCAAATAGCTTCCTCGGCTTCACAAAAAGGGTGAAAAGGGACGGAAGGTCCCTTTTCACGATTTCACTCCCACAGATTCCAGAAAGCGAGAGGATAGAGGTTATACATCAAAAATCGTAACACAGGTACTGTTGTTCCCCGCACTAGGTCTAAAAAGACCTGTAGAGGGACTCGCTAAACGGTCTCTTTATTTAATACTAAAACTAATATGCTTAATATGCTAGTTAAGTTGTATTGCAGCCAGAATATGTTGTTGGTATAGAAATAAAATGTACATATCAGGTAACTGAAAATACCATTCATTTTGATAAACACGGGCTTTACTCACGTATTATTTTGTCGATGGAGGCACCGACACTGTTTCGATTCAACTAAAGAATCTTCATCAGGGTGAGTTTGAGGATGAGTTCCGCGGTCCACCCGTTGCCGCTCGAGTTCACGGTTAGCACTCGAACTCCATCGACAAAATAATACGTGAGTAAAGCCCGTGTTTATCAAAATACGGACTGACGTAATAATCAGTTGCTCTAATATTTTCTTAACTTTAATTAAGTTTTACTGTGAATTACTAATTATTTAACGTGTGTATCTATCGTAAACAGTATAAATAAGCTTTATTAAGTGTTTTTATACCATAAAACAAAGCTCAATCGAAAATAAAAGTGTAACAAAGTTTTGAGCCTGACATTGTGAACGGCCGGCGTTGTTTGAATTCACACAAAGTTTTGAAGACGATTAATTGATGAGACTGTTCCTGTGAACTATAATAAATCACCTGGAGACCTTGGATAATCCTGGGGAGTATTTGTATCATAATCATAATTTCAGTTGATTATAATCCCCATAAACACCTTGTAAACAACATTTTTCAATTTCTCATCGATGTTGATGAGTCACGTCACGACACACATAGGCACCGTTTATTTCTCTCTCGGCTTGACAACAATAGTGGAAGCTTGAGTTGATGTCTAAACATTTGCCTCACACAGATCTAACTACATAAAACACTTGCATTAAACACTAACCAGTATTTCTGAGTAGGATACATATAAAAATATGAAGTGACAAAGATACAACATATTTTTTTTTTGTAAAATTTTGATTAGTAAACATAAAGTACCAACATACCTACTGAATTGCGAGCCTTTGATTTACCTGTTTCATTATTAATTAATTTCCAAGTTGCTTTTATTTTATTTGTAGAAATTTTTATTCATTTTCTGAAAAACAGTTATTTAGCCTCATGACAAACTTTTTTGAATACTTTTGAGTAGTTCTTAACATGTAAAATAAAAACTGGATCATCTAACATTGTCTCTCTGGAAGCATATAAATCGTACAATGTATTCCTACTTCTATAGATACCTGGTGTAGCCCAGTCCGCAAATCTAGTACAATTTTTTGCTTTGCATGTTTTTACTCTAAATATGTCAGCGTGTTCTTTAATTATAATTATTATATTAGTTAGACAATGTGGTGAAAAGATCATCTGGATCACCGATGCATGGTACGAGGGAAACTTTGTGTTCAATTCTACTTTGAAATGTTTTGATGCGGCTCTCTGTGATAGGTCGGTAAGTAAAGTTCTGAGCTTCAACTATACGATCACAAGAAAAGGTGGCGCAGTGACCGTAATGGTCAGAACTAAAATGTTTAAGTACACATTTATGACCAGTTCATAAATGTGTACTTAAACATTTTAGTTCAAGTAGTTTTAGTGCAACTGCAATAAATGTTATCTAGACAAGTGGCTGTTGTTAGTGTCACTCTTGTCGGTTCATCAAAAAGAGGACTTAAATTGAAACACTTAAATAAGTTTAAAAGTCTTTCAGATAATGGATCAATCGGAATATCTATATTAAAATCACCACAAACTATAACGATTTTATCACAAGCTATTTTTTGCAATACGTCTTCCATAGTAAATTCATAAAACACAAAATTAGCATTGGGAGGACGGTAAACGCTTACGACGACATGCCGCTCCAGCTCGACGCATGACACCTTAATAGTTCTTTCAATAGAAAGATTTCTAATATCCTTACGCTCCTTGCACTTTAAGTTATTTTTTACAATAATTAACGAGCCACCACGTATTGCGCTCCTGCGTTTATAGCTGCTGACAATATTGTAATTTTCGTAGAAAGGAAGTACCTCAGATTGTACCATCATGTCTTATCTATCCAATAGAGTCCAGAAAGTAGACGTGGGTGGTAAGAGGTCTTCAGGATCAATTATTGATATAGGGGAACCTCAGGGTTTGATACTAGGTCCATTTTTATTCCTAGTATACGTTAACAATTTACCTTTTTTGTAAAAAATATATGTGATATAGTTTTATTTACAGACGATACGTCTTTAATTTTTAAAGTTGATAGAGGTATAACCAGTATTTGCGATAACGTAAATGAATCCTTATCGTTAGTTCTTAACTGGTTCACTGTAAATAATCTTTTGGTTAATTCAAAAAAACTAAATATATCAAATTCACTTTGCCAAATGTTATTCATAGCCCGACCAACATTGAAATGAATGGAGAGGCAATGAATCTTGTAGATTTCACGATCTTCCTAGGTCTTAATATTGATGCAAAACTACAGTGGAGACCACAAATTGAAACACTTGCTGGTAGGCTTAGTTCCGCTGCATATGCACTTCGTGCGATACGGTGGCTCACTGATGAAGCTACAGCTAGACTAGTTTATTTCAGTTACTTCCATAGTGTTATGTCATACGGCATCATTCTCTGGGGGAAAGCAGCTGATATTGGTAAAATATTTGTAATTAAAAAAAGAGCAATACGTGCCATTTATAAAATGAAACCACGAGAATCTTTGAGAGAAATATTCAAAGAAATTAATATTCTCACTATAGCTTGACAATATATATATGAAAATTTGTTATACACACATAAAAATAGAGATGGAATTCAGCAAAATAGTGACCTTCATAGAATCAACACTAGGAATAGACATAAATTATACATCCCTAGGTTTCGACTAGAAAAAGTAAATAAGTCCTATATGGGGAAGATGATGCGCTTCTATAATAAGCTTCCTGAAAATGCTACTAAACTACCTATTAAGAAATTTAAAGCATACATAAAAGGTAGTCTATTGAAGAAAGCTTATTATAATATAAATGACTATATTATTGATAAAAATGCATGTCCTCATGTCGCTCTGCCGTCAGACAGCTAACCGACACACTTGAAATGTATAAACTCTCTTGTATTAGTATTTCTTAGTTAAGGTAGTTATAAGATGGATCATATAAAAAAAGCGCTAGGACCAAGACGAGTTTCTTGCCAATTCTTCTCGGGCTTGGGTTAGGATGAATTGGCACCTAAATTCACCTAGTATGTAAGACGTTTCAATGTGATCCTTGTGATTGTATTGAATAAAGTATCTTTTGACTTTTGATTTTTGAATGTATAGTACAACTCACGAAAGTTTTGAAAGATAAAACCATTGTTCGAATTTTGGATTTCCCTCCACATTTTTTCAGAGCTAAATTGAATTGTCGTATTTCATTGAAAAATTGATCTGCGTTAGGAAAATATTAGATTTTCTTGCGGCATTTATGGATGAAGGCTCTAAAGCAACCAACTACCGTTGGCATAATGGATTTAAGCGCGGTCGTCCTTTGACGGCTGTTACCATGGAAAACGTGACCAATGTAATTCAAAAAAACTGGCAAATTACGTAGAAGAGATTCAGCATACATTGCAGATTGGATCGGTAAGCATTTGCAAGAGTCTACACCACCACCTTCGCGTAAGAAGGATTGTTTCGGGGCGGGTGCCACACAACCTCACCGAAGCTCAGAAGAAGCCCATGTGAAATGGTGCCGTGACATTGAAGCGTGGCTCGTCTCGGCGCGTTTACGACATTGTTCCAGGTGACGAACCCTAGATTTATCAATACGACCCAGAAACAAAGCGTTATTCGACGGCTTGGCTATTTCAAAACGAACCAACGCCAAAGCGTTCGAGAAGCGCAAAGAAAATTTTGATTGCTAATTCCATTACCTTGACAGGGTATCTGGTGTCGATTTCATTACAAAATCAAAGCAACATCAACGCCGAATGGTACAGTACGAAATGCCTGCCAGATGTTTTCACTGAAATGAGCAGCAAGCGACCGAACACAGGGCTCTGCGGGATACTACTTCACCACGACAACGCGCCCGCGCACTCAGCGCTCAAAACAAGGGACTTCCTGGACACCACACCGGTCAAAGTCTTGGGTCACCTTCCTCTGGTCAAGCTTTGCTTATTTTGGGGCTAGATTATGTTGTGTGAAAAGTCCGGCATTATTTTTATTTCAATCTTGATCTGGTACCGTTTGAATTATTTTTATTCCTTAAAATAACTAATCTACTGAAAGGGATACAGTTTTCATCGTCGGTGTCCGCAACGGACTGGAAAAAGTCTTTCGAAAGTTGGTTCAGACGCATGAAACTTTGTATTGAGGCTGGTGGAGAGTTCTTAGAAAACATTTAATTAAAATATTTTTTCCATAAAAGTTTATTTATCAGTTTCTCAAAACTTTCTGAGTGTCCCACGAAAGAAAAAGTATAAGATAAGAAATTACAAATTAACGCCTGAGATATTATAAAGAAATATATGTATATTGGAAGTCATTGCACATAATACCATCTAGCCCCAAACGAAGCATAGTTTGTTTTATGGTGACCAGATGACTGATAGAATACTTATATATTTTTTAATACATACTCATGATACTTTATAACAACCAGATAGAAAACAAACACCTTTGTCACACAATTTTTTTATGCTGGAATCCTTTCTGGGGATCGAACCCTCAACCTACAGCGCAGAATGCTGAGCTACGAGTACTACCAACTGAGTTGACAGGCCAAAGTTATGATCTAAATGATTTAGTTGTAGATGTTAATAAGTATTTTATAGTGAAAAGTGTACGCTTCTATAACAAGGTACCAAATGACGTGCTAGATTTGTCGATTGGTAAATCTCGAAACGTAATAAAACATATACTGTCAATTAAAGCATTTTATAATATATCAAAAATAAAAAAAAATAAAAAAATCTTTTATTAGTTAAAAACAAGTAGTACATTAATGTTAATAAATTAATGTTTAACCAGTTGATTACCCTCTGAAGCCCCTTCTCAGCCAACTCGTAGACTTCAGTCCAGGAATCTCCGTGGAAGAGTAAAGCCGTGTCATCAGCGTATGAAAACACTTGACCGTTAGTTAGTTTTATATTTGTGAGATCGTTAATGTAGGTAAGAAACAAGGTAGGTCCTAGGACACTACCTTGTGGGACGCCATAGTTTAAAGTATGTTCGTCAGTACTAAAGATGTCATCATCCAGTTTGACCCGCTGCGTACGGTCTTTTAGGTAGTTTGTAACGAGACTTAGAAAGGCGCCTCGAATTCCTAGCTTTTCAATTTTGCGAATAAGAGTTGGCACATAGACGGTATCAAATGCCTTTGTAAGGTCTAAAAATATACACAAGGTTCTTTTCTTTTCATCAAGGTATTTAGTTATATTTACTGTTAGATCTAGAATAGCATCTTCAGTGCTGATTCCGCTACGGAACCCATATTGCGCTTTTGAAAGTATATTATAAGTATTTAAGAATTTTATTAGTCTAAAATTTATTATTTTTTCTAAGACTTTTGATAAGACTGGCAAGACTGATATAGGCCTGTAATTACCAATATCTCCTCTGTCATCACTCTTGAAAATGGGGTGTATAATAGAGAGTTTTAATTCGAGAGGAAATATTCCATATCTAAAGCATAGGGCACTGAGATGTCTGACGATTGGAATTAGTTCCTTTTTAGCCATTAATATAAATTTCGTAGGTATCCTATCCCAGCCTGCTGAAGAATCAGGTTTTAAATTATTAATAATGGATTCAATCTCAAATGGTTCCGGTTCAATTATTCCTATAGAGTTTGGTTGTGATGGTAGTAGATTAAAATATTGATCAACTTCGGATTGACTAGGTTTAATAACTTCAGCGAGTTTTTTCCCAACATTATTAAAATGATGATTAACAAAGTTAGCTGATAGGGAAGGAGTATTTTTAAGGTTCAATAGATCTTTGGTGTCGGTTTTTTTGCTTATTTAGGTAAGTTAACTTTTTAATGCAGTTCCATAAGCTTTTATTATTACTTTTTGCTTTGTTTAAAAGATCTCGTTCATGTTTTGTTTTTAATTTTTTTATGAGATTGTTACAATAATTCCTGTAACGTCTGTAAGTTAAATTTAAAATTTCGTTAGTAGAATCATTTCGTAACTTTTTTTGTAATTTGTTTCGGTTTCTTATACACTTCAAAATGCCAGGTGTTATCCACGGTTTTATTATTCTTTTGCTATTTGATATTTTAATTGTTATAGTGTTTTTCAATAAGGAGCTTGAAATTATATTAATTAGTTCATGGGTTACTATGTTGGGATCCTGTATAATAGTAGATCTGATAAGTTTTTATGTTTTAAAGATTCCAGGGCATTTGGAAAATTAGTAAATGTTTTATTGGTTTTCGGTTTGTGTATTTTTTCTTTATAGTAATAATTTAAAAGAACTAATATGTGATCGGTTACAGTGGTATCTAAGACGTGGTATCTGCTACAATAGCTGTAAGTTTAGCGGTATCAGGGTTTGTAAAGATGAGATCAAGGCAGCTATTTAATCGAGTATCGAATTTGTGACTTGGTAGAAGAGAATGAGATGCTAACATATCAAGGTAAAGGTCAGAATGTTTGACGTTGGCTCCTTCCATAATATTTATATTTATATCTCCCGCTAATGCGGTATTTATTTTTAAGTGTGGTGCTTTTAAGTAGTTATCGAGGGAGTGAATAAATTTTGATGGATCTTTTTCGGAAGGAGAGCGATAAATGCATATAATTGTGCTTATAGGGGTTGTTACTTCTAGGCATGTTGCTCGAAAAAGGGTTATTTCCTTAACAGTGTGTTTTATGGTGTTATTAATGAATACAACCACTCCATCATTTTGATTGGACTTTTTTGACGTGCAATAAGTTGAGTAGTTAGGCTTAATTGGTAAAGGCGTACTTTGATTAATCCTACACTCAGTTAGGACGATAATGTCAATGTCTTGTTTGAGCATTGCAATGTTTATTTCTAGGTCATCTATATTCGTTGTTTTATGTACACTTCTAATGTTTTGTATAATTATTGAAAGATTTGGTATTTCAGGCGGCAGATTACTTTGTAGGTCACATAGGGAGCAGTTAATGGATTCAGTGTTATTAACGGAGTCTAATTCTTGTATTACAAAATCTTGTCTATCCATAACCATAAGTTATTAAGATAGTGAGGGGGTTATCTATTGAGTGTTCATTTAAATTGTAGAAGTCTTGACAAGTTCCACATGCTAAAAGTATTTTTGTATATATAATATTATAAATTTTTTTTTGGAGTATAGTATACCTTATTTTAGTTAAATAACCTAATGTATAATTGTCTATTATGTAAGTTGAGTACAAATATTTAAATATAACAAGCAGCCATAGCCATAAGAAGATAACATCACAAAAATTCATTCCCGCATGCACAATCAAATAGTTCTGGAATAAGATAAATAGTCATTGTCTAGGCAGCTGTAAATTTGCGCTTCACTTGTGATAGTGATGATGGGAGTGTTGTCGTCCATGCGCAGGTAGACTTTTCCATAGCTGGTCCAGCAGTATATCAGATTATTTATGACAAAAATGCTTGGGATGAATCTGCTCCAACTCGACTCGGCATTCGTAACAAAATTGGCAAGGATCATACAAAAAAGTGTTAAGACCAGACGAGTTTCTTAACGCATTCTCCTTGAACTGGGGTTAGGAGGAACCGGCACCTAGATTCAGAAGCATGTAAGAAGACGATTTAAAGTGGTTCTTGTGATTTTATTGAATAAAGATTGTTTTGGTTTGATTTGATTTGATATTAAATGTAGTAGTAAACAATTTATAACTAATGAAAGTAAAAAGAGCCTTCGTTTATTTACAACGGATATCGTTCTGATCCAATCCGTCTAAATTTCACCGATTGGATTTCGATAATTATCCAAAACTCTAATCTCATAATCTAAATGGTCAGAAAAATCATTTGATAGATAGATTATTTTGCTCGATATATTTCGGGTTTTATTAGTAATTACGGTGTTTTTATTAAGATGGATGTGAATAATTGGAAAAAAGGTTTAGTGTTTCTTTGTGATTCGAGCAAAAATGCTTATATGAAAGCCAGAATATATAAAATAATAAATCACGAACGATAACATTCGACTTTGTAACATTTTACTCAATATAATCTAAATGCCTGGCAAAATTAACTGCATAATGCCATTAACATACACATACACGTGCCATACACATGCCATTAACGATGAAGATGCATTTGGTAAGTTCAAAATGTGTTACAATGTCAGGGTAATTGGGACAATGTCAGATGTGCATCACACGGTCATCGCTCGTTCTGACTGCGTTATAGCGTGGGTGTGGACTTCCTTGAGCATGTCCAAAATAAAACCAATACGTCCATACTAAAATATTAATCCTACTATTTTATATCTGTTTCGTAACTTACGTTTGTTTATTTTTATAATGTTGATATCGTTTCGTCCGCTAAACAAAATCGTCCTAACGGAAGATCAGCGCGGATTGTTGACACAGCGATATACATATGCTGAGTAAACTCAGCACCTAATGGACCCTACGGTCCATTTTGCGGCAACCATTACTTAAGTTTAAGTTTAAGGTTTAAGTATATGTATTTGTTTATTGTAATTTTTTATTTTTATTTTATTTATTAAACAAAATGTACAGCTCTTAAAAAAACTATAATACTTAATCTAACGCGTTTATCCTAAAGCCAATAACAGACATTTTATTATTTTATGAAATCTGTTGTCTATACCTATAAAAGAGCTTAACCTGACTGACTGATTCATCATCGCCGAACCGAAACCGCTGAAGCTAGAAACCCCTAAGAGGGTGAAAAGAGGTGTAAATGAATGTATGAAACTTTTTTACGCGTGGTGCGATTTGTTTGAAACTTGATATGAATAAATAAAATGAAAATAAATGAACACGTGTTTCAGGATTTTTCAAAATAACCCTATCAAAGGGGTAAAATGGGGTGTCAAAAATTGTATGGGTGGTATAATTGTAAAAACTTTTTAACGGGTGGTGAGATTTCTTAAAAACTTGGTTTGGATACATAAAATGCTAAATCTATTTATTTTGCATTTTACGATTTTTCAAAATAACTCTGTGAATGTTAGTATGGAAACTTTTTAATAGGTTGTGGGTGTGATTGGTTGGAAGTCGCGAGTAACAGCTAGTTTCAAATAAAATACATATTCTTTTCTATTCTATTCTACTATTTTAATAAGTATAACATGATAAATTCGAAAGCATCTTTGGCTGTTTGTTTGTTACGTTTTGGTCATGGCTAATGAAGTTTGGTAAGGAGATAAATTGTGTCTTAGAAAAAAAACATAGGATTTTTTTATGAAGGTACCACGCGTACAAATCAATACTGAGGTTTTATACTAATCATACAAAAAAGTGGTAAAGTAGTGTAAAAATCATTTGGCATATTGTTAATAAAAATGTAATTTGTGCCCTCCGTGTTTTTTGGAAAAATACTAATCTTACGTAAATAAAACTTATGTGGGAAATTTAAGTTAAAGTATTTTCTACCTAATAAGTTTATATCCATTAAAAACGGATTATCCAATATCCAAGCTATCGGAATAATCGGTGTACAACCTTTAAACAAATATAGAACTCCTCTCAGAACCTTCTTCTTTTGTTGATGTCGGTTAAACAATTAAATGTGGGTCAGTTCTTGCAGCTGTAGGGTCTTTTAAATAATCTTTAGTTCATCATCATCATCATAACAGCCTCTAGAAGTCCACTGCTGAACATAGGCCTCCCCAATAGATTTCCAGGAAGAACGATTTTGAGCCCTCTCCATCCACCGATTTCCCGCGATCGTAACAATGTCATCAGTCCATCGGGTGGGGGGTCGTCCTACGCTTCGTTTTCCTGTCCTTGGTCGCCATTCGAGAACTTTTATTCCCCAACGGTTATCAGTTCTCCGAGCTATATGGCCTGCCCATTACCACTTCAACTTGCATATTTTGGGTGCTATGTCGGTGACTTTGGTTCTTCTACTGATTTCCTCGTTGCGGATTATATCACGTAGTGAAACACCCAACATAGCTCTCTCCATAGCACGTTGCGCGACTCTGAGCTCTGAGCTCTGACCTTTAGTTAATAAATAAAAACTAGCAGTTTCATAAAAATAAAATGTATGATTATGGGAAATTGCTCCGATTGATCTAGTCAAGAAAGGTCTAGATCTAGATCTAGATCTTTGTTATATTTTACTATAAACGGCATTTATACCATAATTTGTTATATATTATTGTTACTGATATTTTGGAACAGTTGCATGCGCCATGATCACGGGAGAAACTGTATGATTGTATATGACGTATGTATTTTTGAGTAAATAGTTAAATATGAAGGTAGAAACTAGGAAGTTTTGGTAGAGTGCTTTGCTTAGGCTTATCTATTTTTTTATCATGAAAAAAGACCATGAACTCATAAGTACCTATCTGATGACAAAAACAAGGACAACAGGAAGTCGGAAAATGATTTGTGAACAAAACGCTATTGAAATTCGACACATTTTTAACCAATGACGCAGTAGAAAAGAATATAAAGCCTAGACTGCAACAGCGAAACGCTATGCATTCATCTTGGTTTGATTATTGAAGTGTTGTAAAAGCTAGAATGATAATTATTTGAAACTAGATCCTCTGAACTTCATACCACCTAAAATTTATTTGGTTGTAAACCAATCTAGTATTTAGGCGTACAAAACAAAAATAATTTTCAAATCAGTCGAGCCATTTTCAATATTTTCCGTGCCTAACACACGGCAATTTATTTTTATTTATAACTAGCTGACCCGACAGACGTTGTCCTGTCTTAAATATATTATTATATTGAATTCGAATAGTATAATCTATAACTGTCAAACGACTGACAGTTATGTCAAACGCTATAAGGTTACATTAGAAATGTTTATATATCGTCGTAAGTTTCTAATATTCCACGCAACTTTCTTAATTTTTTCTTTCTTAATAACCTTCTGACAATAACAAACACAACAAAAAAAAATTGCAATATAGGTGTAGCCGTTCACGCGTGATGCCGTGACCAAGGGAAATAGGGATTAATTTTTATATATAGAAGATATATAGATGAATAGATGATAGATAGATTTAAAATAATCAATTCACTACATGTAGGTTAATGAGTATGCGTCTATAACAAGGTCCCAAGCGACGTGCTTGATTTATAGATTGGTATTACATATTTCAGAACATAATTAAACTAAAAACTATTCATGGATCATACTATAGAATGTCTTATTACAGAAATGTACATCACTACATAGTATAAAACAAAGTCGCTTCCCGCTGTCTGTCTGTCCCTATGTATTCTTAGATCTTTAAAACTACGCAACGGATTTTGATGCGGTTTTTTTTAATAGATATAGCGATTCACGATGAAGGTTTATATGTAATACATGCATAATAGTAGAGAAGTGTTTCTCTATAATTTTAGAGGTTTCTAATCACATTTGACAATCTGTAGTATATCAAGGATAAGCATTGCACCCGTGCGAAGCCGGGGCGGGTTGCTAGTAACAATATACATGTGAAACAGTTGAGCTATCTAAGGACCGTTATCTATCCATCTGATGATAAAAATTACAAAAAAGCTTGAGACGAATCTGCTCGAAACTCGACTCGCCATCCGTAACAAAATTATTAAGGATCATACAAAAAAACGAAAGACCAGACGACTTTCTTGCCGGATTTTTCTTGAACTGGGGATAGAAAGAACCGGCACCTAGATTCACCTAGTATTTAAGAAGACGACTCAAAATTATCCTTATAATTTTATTAAAAAAAATATGTCTTTCTTTCTTCAATGCGATAACTACAATTATCTATATTTAAGCGTTATACACTAAACCGTGTTTTGTCTCGTTTCTCGTGAACGTTATTTTTACATGACTTCTTGAAAAAGGAGGAGGTTCTCAATTCGTCGGAATCTACATTTTTTTATGTATGTTCACCGATCACTCAAAGACGCCTGAACCGATTTCAAAATTATTTTTTTTTGTTTAAAGGGTATACTTCCCAGGTGGACTGTTTAAATTTTATCGAAATCGGTCGAGCGGTTTTAAAAAATTCAACAAAAATCAATAAATTGTATACATCTATGATATTTTCGTTAGGCAGTGCAGAGCAGAGCGTTTAGTTGGTCTACCCATATTATATATAAACAAAATACAAACTTTCTTTACTTTCCAAAAATTCAAAATAAAACAAATTTTATCCAATGAAGTCGGTTTTCTTTTTAGTTTTTAATACGTAATTAGAAGCCTTATCTGGCTTTATAAGACCGTCACAAGTATCAAAATTAACATATAACCATAATCTTTTAAAAATCTAATATTGTGTTCTAACCTAAGCTTTAAATTCACATTACATAGTCAAAAGGCGTCGGTTCTATTCAGATTTTGTCCTTATCACCGAGGTCAGGCGCGTGTGAGATAACAATAAATAGTACGTGGAAATGTTAAGGTATTGGCATGACACCTCCTATAAGAATAATAGGAGCCTGGTACCTGGGAAGGTAATATTTTCAATGACATTTTGTATGATTCTGCGGATTAGACAAACCATGGTAAAGTTCAACAAAGCTAAAATTGTTGTAGTTATTGTTGTTTCAAGCCTGTACTGTCCCACTGCTGGGTGTTTACCCTTCGCCTTTAAGAAGGGTTGCCTCGAGTTTTCCAGTCAATTCGGTTCAACGTGATTGCCTGCCATAGTCACTACGATAAGCGCTCATCAAACAAATTTGTAAGGACCCCAAAACAAACTTTATAGAAGCTATTTTTACAAAGCATAATTTTCATCTCATAGACTAATTAATAGTCTGCAAGTAAGAGCCTTGATTTGGATCGCACAGACCGATGGACATACCAAAACTATAAGGGTTCTTTGCTGGACTTCAGAACCCAAAGAAGTGACGCAAAATGCAGTGTTTCTAGGTATTTGTTTATTGTTTCAAACTGTAAATCATTTACAACTTATAAGACACATGGTCAGTTACATTGATTCCAAATAATGAAATTGGCCTCCGTGGCCAATGAAGCCAACATTATTGCCGTAACGTATATTTCCGGCTTTTAAATTGGATACCAATTAGTTATGGGATGGTTACTGAGAATATGTTTTTTATGGTTAAAATAAATGGTGAATTATAAGTGCTTCTCATGTTTCATTAGTATTAGGAATATTAGTAGATATAAAGAGTTTCTAAATCAAACCGGCAGAAATAAATAAATAAAATAAATAATGCCCAACATTTCACACAGCATCATCTGGCCCCAAAGTAAGCAGAGAAGAAGTTTAGAAGAAGAAGCTATAGAAGCTTCGATAGTGATGTTTATAATAAAGTATCTATTGAATAAGTATACATAAATATATATAAGAAATAAATATAGACTTGCTAAAATATTTAAACATACTCAATGAATAAATTAATAATGCCGGGCATTTCACACATTTTTTTGTAAATACATATGTACTTATTATACATAGAAACAACCAGATACGAGAGAAATACTTGCAGATAATACAAACATTTGTTCCGCTGCGGGAATCGAACCCGCAACCTTCTGCAGCCGGGCCTTGGCCCACTACGCCATAGCGGTCGATAGATTGATAGGTAACTCTTTATTGACTACAATACGAAAAATTACAGAACTATAACATAGACATTTAGAAAGGGTCTTCTAAAAGGTAATATTTTTATTATACTTATAGTAAAATCAACAGACACTTACTAATATTATAAATGCGAAAGTAACTCTGTCTGTCTGTCTGTGTGTCTCGCTTTCACGCCAAAACTACTGAGCCGATTTAAATGAAATTTGGTAAACAGATAGTCTAAAGCCTGAGAAAGGACATAGGCTAGTTTTTATGTAGGTACCACGCGTGCGAAGCCGCGGGCAGCAGCTAGTTATCTATAAAAATAAGTATTTACGTTTCACTAAAATTATTATCAAGACTTTGAATGGGTAGATAAGGAGATCGTTGTAAAAAAAATATCATAATCAGTTATAGGAATCTACTATTCGTTTTTAGAGAAACCAAATTACAAAACTCCCAGAAGCTGAATGTTTTCGATTGTTTTTTTGTCTGGCCGGTTGACAACAAAGTCTTGGTTCAAGTCATTTGAAATTATAATTCATTTCATGACAGTTTCGGCTGTCCCTAAAACGGAGGAGATTCATCAACGTTATACCAAAACAAACATAAATCTTTCCCATTCATAAATTTAATACATCTTCTATCGACTTCAGCATAAGATACAGACTTGAATGGACTTGGTTTTGGGATTTTTGGAGGTAACTTTGTAATTTGTATGTAACAAATTCGATGAACCAATGTAAAGTGGACGTTTTCTTTTGGTACGAATACTGAACAAAGAAATGTTATTGGCAGGTGGATCCTGTATTTTATATCAGATACATGATTTTAAATTCGTTTGTCAGTGCCGATGACGTGGAACAGCATACTGTTACCTTTAAAAAACATCGAGAGGTAAAGAAAAAAGTTGAGCGTCGCATATAGAGACATTTATTCAAGAAATGAGAATTTATTGTCATGTAGTTGGAAATGTTTTCTTGGCACAGGAGAACATCGAGTGTCATTGATTACGTTGCTCTTTTATGACTGAGTACGTACTTTGATTGGTGTAGATAACCACAAAATGTTGACCAGCCAGGATATCTACATCGGCTTTGATAGTCTTAACTCGTACTAGAAGATTTTAGTGTCTAACAAAATACTTGGAGCAATAATATTGTGGTCGCCAAGTTCTTGATGAGATTGCCCATCGTTTGGTGCCAAGAAAATTGATGTAAATGCCTGCGCATAAAATGCACGTGAAACATGCGTACATGACGTTAACTAGCTAACTGCCGCACCTAGAGTTCACAACTTAACCTGTGTCAAATTCATTATGTTGTTAAATTCAAAATCATTAATTGAATTCTTTTAATTTGGGAACTGTATTATTTTTGGCCGTCTTGCAAAACAAACATTGCGTTCGTTTATTACTAATTTAGCCGAATTATTACGAGTTTTATTATTATGTTTGGTGATTTTATTCAAATAAAACTAGAGTTATTGATTTGGATGTGAATAATTGGAATAACATTTCTGTGTTTCTTTGTAATTTAAACAAATAATCCGTATAATTATTTTATATAAAACACCATTTTATATAAAATAACAAATGCCGAACGACAATATACGACTTTGTGACATCATACTATAAACAAAATAAACACTTGACACTGACACAACTGACATTATTTTTACACATGCCATTAACGAAGAAGAAGAAGAATTTGCACGAGACTGCACGAAGTGTCATCATGAATCTTTACGGCGAGTTACTGTAATTATTATTAACATTATCGCCGTGCATCTGTTGCCGTTTCTCCTTCATCGACGAGAACTTTATTACATTCGCCTCTACATTAGCACTACATGAATATTTCTATACTTAGTTTGTCATGTATTTCATTTATTAAACGATCATCTTTGTCCCATTTGGCTCGCAATCAATAGTTTTGGTTGAATTTATATCGGCCAAATGTGATTTAAAGGTCGAACAATTAGTTCTTGCAGATGTTGTAACTTCTAATGTGGACTTATCATGTGAATGTGCCATTGCGTCTTGTATCTATATTGATTGGGCATATCTGTTTAAATATTCCTAATCAATATAGACACAAGACACAATGGCACACTGTTATATGACTACCTAGATATTAGAAATTAGGAGTACAGTAACTACTTCCCAAATCAGGCCAAACAAACTAAATAAACAAATATTGTTGGACAATGCACACAACACCATCTAGCCCCAAACTAAGCATATCTTCTAATACGGTAACCAGATGACTGATAAAATGCTTATATATTTTTGAATACATACTTATACTACTTTAAAACACCCAGACACAGAACTAACACCTATGTTCATCACACAAATGTTTATCCTGGGAAGGAATTGAACCCTAAACCTACAGCACAGAAGGCAGAGCTACTACAAACTGAGCTAACATGCCAGTCTGTGATTAAAAAAATATATCAGGGCGATGGAACAACCCAATTGCTGGGCATGATCGCCCAACAGATTCGTCGAGATTACTGAATGGTGAGATTGCAGGGATGTTGATTAAGGTTGTTAGAATAGAAAATAAATTAATGAAAGCCAAGTCCATATTAATGTAAAACACCATAATCTGAACCCACCATGCAACATAACATTACTAGGTTTATCTATGAAATTGTCTTTTTTTAACATTAAAGTAAGTAAATTTTTGATACATCTCTTTTATTACTTTTAATCGAAGTTTTCATCAAGAAGATTAATAGTGCTATCGATGCATATCGTAGAAGAAAGAAGTCAGTTCGACGGGCCGCAACAAACTCTTTAAAGGCATCTTGTACTGTCAAAATCCCATCGTTTCTGTGTCTGTTGAGCAACGCAAAGCATTATTATATATATATTATTACCTCAACTCGAACGCTTGCGATCATTTAGTTCGTGTCAATTCATTTGGAAAACTTTTGTAGTTTTCCAATTTGGCGCAAGTGGATCAATATTGTATTTATTCTAATGTCGAACCTGCTGCTAACTTAACCGTGGATTGAGCTTCCACGATTGCCTTTGATTTGTCGTTGTCGATCATACTTTTCAAGTGAAGGGTATAACAGGGTTTAATATTCAAATCAAAATTACCAGAAGCGTTGAAACAATTAATAGGTCGTGCGTTCGTTTGTAGTGTTTGCTCCGTATACGTCGTTGATGTTGCGTGCCGTTTGCGCCCCACTGCTACCATTACATCGTAGCTCATTATTGAAAAGATTTCAAAATGATGAAACAAAACACTTATCAATAAACATGTGTCATTACATTACAAAAGGCCAGTACTATAGAACGGAAACTTACTAGGTAAACACCTACTATAACTCGCGAGTTGTTTAGATTTTGTGAAGATTTTGTGACATTGCTGGCAGTGGCCCAAAATCTTCAATAACAAATCATAATAATCTTTTTTTTGCCTTTATCCCAACAAATACGGCATTAATATTATACTTCTTTCATTAGGTAGATACATTAGTCTAATAGAAGTTGCTTAAGGTAAAATCCGCAGGCCATTCTGCGACTTTATTGTTAGCAAGATTAGATTAGATTAATTAGATTAGATTAGATTAAGAACTTTTTCATTGCTATAACTAATAACGAGTACAATAAGTTATTTTTTACATAGATAGATTTTATTAGGTACAGAAGATGTCTGTACCTAATAAAATCGATGAAAAAATTATGTCATAGAATAAAAATGTCCGGCGTTGGCTATTTTTTCGTTTGTATAGGACGGTAAATTCGTTAAGTGGAGATAAGTAGGTAGGTAGCTACCTACTTAACTTTATAGATATTAGTCCATATTTTAAGTTAATTTGGCAAAATAACAATTAATTGTTTATTGCCTTATCTAAGCAATATTTCAAACACAAAGAGAACCAAGACGGGATTACGGGTGTTTATGTGTATTTAAATAAATAAGGAAGATGTAAATATTATCTATTATTTATGTAGGACCAAAAATGATTAGCGGTGTCCAACACTAAATTTCCAAGATAATAAGATTTTTAATCCAAAAGTGTTTGTGCCCGTTCATAATATTTCAAAATCTAAATGAAAACACCGATGCGCGTACGTGCTTGCGCATTCGGATTCAATTTTACGTCAGAGACTGTTACTAGTTCAACATTTTAATTTTCTTTATGCAATGACCAGAAATATTTAAAAATCAAAACTACGAATGAGTTCGATGAACATCTTACTGCTGACTTTAGGCAAGGAGAAATATGTGTTGAATTGTGCATAGAACGCCTTATTTTTGAATTGTTTGATTCGATTGGTTTATTACCTTGTAGAATATTGTGCCAAATGCTGTTGAACTACTGTGATTATTGTAGGTTTTTTTGTAAAAGTTTGTATTGCTTGTTTACTAAATCTAATAAATAGGTATACAGTAGATATATACCTAGTATTTAGTTAGAACTGATTATTATCTCTGATTTTTATTGTGTCTATTATATTATATATATACCTTTTAATCTGTATTTTAAGCGAGAAAACGAAAATGTTTTTTTTTAAATTTGATATTGATCATCAAAATGATGGGTGTCAAGTTATTTGTTTACTATAGTATATTATATGATTACCTATATTACATTTAGAAACAATATTTATAAGATGTTAATTTGTATACTACATTTTACACGTATTTAATTATTTCTGTTTTTTTTTCAACACCTACATACCTACCGAAAAATGGCGCTATGTCTTACTCTAAAATATTCAATTTTGGTAACGCTCTTACTAAGAAAAGTACTTATCTAATCTTATATAAATTTAAAACTTTTCTAACTGACTGTACAAAACAGCTTAAATATTTTGATGTTGTCTGAAATGTCGCTAAAAAATAAATTAAAATTGAAAGTGTCATTTCGGTCAAAGTGTCCGAAATGTCACCAAGCCCGGAATTCACTGTCCAATATGTTGTTTTATGTAATTGTTATTTGCTACGTACTCAAATTATCTAAAACATATTATGTGGTCTTTCACATTCATGACTTCCGGTTAAGTCACTAACATGACTTTTGTTACTTCCGCTTACTTTATACTTCTTCACCACAGTCGAACACTTCTGCTCGTATGAGCTACTCATTTCATGATTTCAATACAATTTTTGTATACAGCTGAGCAAGTATTAGAGTTTTGATTCAATTGAATCGGCCTTAATGATAATGCTTTAACCTTAATTTATCTTGTTTATTTACCAACCCGACATAATTTTTTGAATGATTGCTTTTTAAATGTTGTTTGCGTACAAGTAATAGCTGGTTTAAACTAGTGAAACACATTCAGAATGTATGATATAGAAAGTTGATGTAAAGCACATAGGTAGTTAGTTAGGTATTCTAAAAAAAATCATTTGCGAAATCTTTATGTAATTATCAGAAAATACATTCATCAACAAACCATCGTTATTTTTTAAAACATTAAAAAAACCGAGGTTCCTAAACGCATTTTCGGGCATTTTTTAGCGAGAATAAACACATATTTAAATTAGTTCCAAACTTTTGTTATAATTTTTTGATGCCATTTCTAATGTCACTTTATTGTTGTCATAACCAATGGCGAGACGTGACTAGAAATCTTTTTACAAAACCAATGGTAATGCTATGAGTAGTAGCAAAGTTGAGTGCTAGTAAAATTTGTAGGACTAACACGATGTAGCTTTACGCCTCTGATGCAGGTCATAAAATTTAATGACATTCCCGATATCGTGTTCCTTCAACACGCAATTTTAGCGATCCGCTTGATCACCCTCCTATAAAATTAAAGGTAGTGTTCCATGACTGTGATTTATAGAAGTTTATACGAGATAGGACTCTACAGCAACATCACGAGTCCTTCTTCTATCTTTCTTTATTTCTAACTAGCTGACCCGTGCCCACTTCGTTAAGCGGTTACAACTTCACAAAAATATTAAAGTACTAATATCGCTAGTAAAAAAAGATAGCTATTCAAATTATTGTAAAAATTACAGGGATTAACAAGGTTACGGATAAATATTCATAGATGGCGTTAGTGGCCACCCGCGGGTTCACCCGCCCCGTTCCGGTTGTTTGTCCGAGATAAAAAATAGCCTTTATCCTAATCCAAGTTACTAACTGTATTTATTTTAAGTTTTATCCAAATCGGTTCAGCGGTTCTTGAGTTATAAGTGGTGTAACTAACACGACTTTCTTTTATATATATAGATACGTATATGTGTCAGTATTCATGGGCCGTTCAATTGCACCTATCCCATCATATGTGGAGTCGGCACAACATGTTCTTCTGCTCCTCCAACATGCTCTTTTCTCCTTTCAAACCCATGTCATCTTTCACACAATCCACCTTTTATTTAATCTCCATCTTCTCTTATATCCTTCCATGTTCATATTACCAGTTCTCGTCACATGATATTCATACCTCTTCATGACATCCCCATGCCACGCTCAAAGACCTCCATCAAGGAATGACCACTTACTAAAACTAACTGATACCAATTAATTTAGAGTTATGATAAGGTGCTGGGAAGCAAATTATATATAATAGATACTACATAATAGATAAGACTTTTAGAAAACTTCACAGAGTGTAAAATTTTATAAGTACCTGCCGGCTGGTTTTAAAATAGACACATCATGATTCTTCTACGCTTATTAACCTCGGAAGCAAACATGCTACACGTTCAACGTGTGTGTCTGTCTGTCTGTGATATCGTCACTCCCAAAGGGATGAACCGACTTTAATTCAGGATTTCCCTACTGCGAAGCTACTAGTAATTTTTGTAAACACTGTTTTTTCTTCTTGATAAATAAATGAAATTGTATTTGTATATCTATCTGAAATCCGAAAAGTGGGAAAACATTTTTATTTCATCAATCTAATACCAATTTATATAAGAAGTAAGATAAAATGGGACCTGTGAAGAGGGAGGATGACAGCTGAAGGGTCCGGAAAAACGCCGAAATTGAAGACCTAGAATAGGTCCTCCGTTGGCTCGGCCATATACAACGAATGGGTGAAGTTCGCAGCGTCAGGAGAACATAATAGAGCCGAGGACTTGTCCGTTTCTCGGTTAGATGTCCCAAATCGATTCGAAACTGACCTGCGTGAGCTTAAAGCTGTTAACTGGCAAGATACTGCAAAGGACAGGAGAAGGTGGAGAGTTCTCGTTTTGGAGACCAAGACTAATTTTGGGTCCCTGCGTTAATGGAGTAAGTAAGTAAGATAAAATCGATATCACGAGGGATGGTGAATTATTCAACTAAAATTAGTCTGTCAAATATAAGCATCTTCGTGAGATAGAATATACGTTTGAACTATTCGTTTAATATCTGCTTTTATGCGAAATTATTTTTTTTGTTTGATAGGTGACTTCATCGATGGTAATCTCAGTTAAGATTCGAAAAAATCTGCTCAGCCATTTGAAAATCATCAGATCTTTTCTAGTCAATGTAGGTATGTGAGCAACTTTCACAAGTTTTATCGATTCGTTCGGTATCCTGTTACATCAATGATATTGTAAAAACATGGTAACCCTGACCTGATGCTGCAGCATCTCCTAGAATGAGAGAAAATCCAACTCCTCACTAACTTACAGTTAAACAGTTAACACGACATGTGTTTAGACTCATTATAATGGTCTCAATGAATAGGTAGATATATGTTATTTTTAAACAAGTAGGTAAAAGTTTAATGAGTTTTTATAAATATTTTTTTAAGTTATTAAGCTTAACCGCGAAACCGTGCCTTAACTAAATTGTCCTGTAATTATTTTAAACGCTTAACTTAATATTAAGGCAAAATAACGGATGCATATTTTTATGTAGAATCATAAATTAATGTCATGATTTACGATAGCTATACGGTGGTAAACGGGAGTTTTCATTCATTTTAATCATTAAATCATTAGCAGGTAAGTCATTAGGTATTCATTTCCATTCTATCTTACTTATAAGTACTTATTTACCTAGTATTTTTCCTATCGTTTTGTAGTTTAGAGAAGAAAAACATGAAACAAACTCGACTTGATGCCAGCCGTTATTGTGGGTACCTGGGAAGGCCTGCGCTATCAAACAGAATCCCAGGCAAAGTGGCGTCAGTGGAGAGGAAACTTCATTCACCTCAGCTTGCTGGAGAGGATCCATGAACGAAACTTTTCAATTACAAATAACTGCTTTGTAACTTGACTGACTACACCGAAATCATCTTCAATAGATGAACTAAGGCCAATGATGGATTGTAGTTATACAAACAGAAATTCTCAGCTTTGATAAGCACGGGCTTTACTCACGTATTATTTCGTCGATAGAGGCACCGACACTGTTTCGATTCATCTAGAGAATCTTCTAGAGAATCCTTTCATGCACTTGGCACATATCTTCGAACTTTTTAGGTTCTATTACATGCCGGTTTCCTCACGATATTTGAAACCTGTCAGGTACAAATAGCTTCAGTGTGAACTTGCTAGCGTTGAGGAGTGCTTGAGATCCATAACTAACCGTTATGAGAAGTATCAGGAGGCGATACGGGAGTACTCATTGACCGTGGATGAACTACTCAAAGTCTCAAACAATGATCAAGTACGCTTTGATTCATTTGTGACTAACCCCACCTGTGATAGTCAGTGTTCTGAGAATCCTAAGCCAGTGTGTGCTTCTATATCGTCATCCCAAGCGTGTTCGGACTCACACAAAAATGTAATTTTAGAAGAAACCATAATGTTCTGTGATGAAATTGGAAAAAATATGGGCCAATTATTATTAAACACTAGCATGGGACATACAGTACTAAATAATTGCTTATGAAACTGTGACCTGCATGACATAATGCAATTAATAACTAAATATAATTTTAAGCACAACTCTAATTTAGTAATTTGGCTTGGAAATAGGGGTAATGTAAACAAAGCTGAATTAATAAAATATTTTGAAACACTTTGTTCATTGCAAGTAAACAAAATTGTAATGTTTACCTTTCTAATTTGGCTACAAACAATGCTTCTATTGAGCATAATCATGACATTCCAAATCAGACTCTGGAATTTTTTCCTAGTAATTTAAATTAGATAAAAAGACAATAGAGGAAGACTCTAGCACTGACAAGTCAAATAATATATGTTATTAAAAAGTCAATCAAACAAAAAGACTAAAAACTGTAAAATAAATACTGTAAATAAGTTTAAGTTTACTAACTTGGTGCATCAAAATATTCAAGGAATTTGTAACAAAGAATTAGAATTAGACTTGTACATGAACTCAAACAATATTGACATAATCTGCTTAACAGAACATTGGCTGAAAATTCATGAGCTCATGTTCAACTTCAAAAATCACCAAGTTGGTAGTTCTTTCTGCAGAGTACATTCTATAAGAGGTGGATCATTAATATTAATAAATAAACAAATAAAACTCAAGGAACGTCTTCAAAAAATGTCTTTGACATTGTCGCCCACTCTGTAGAAAGACACATTGAGATAGCCTGCATAGAGTTGGAGCGGTTCCTTGTTATAAGCACTTATAGCCCACCAACCGCCTCATTTGATATTTTTGAGAAAATTATGGAGGACATTTTACGTAAGTTCATAACAAAATCAAATAAAGAAATTGTTGTCCGCGGTGATTTTAATATAAATTTGCTTGAGAAATATTCATTAAGTACCAGAATAACTAGTTTATTTAATTAATTTGGTCTTGAACCTACATTTATGGAGCCAACTAGAATAACTGCCACTTCGGCCAAATGCATAGATAATATCTTTACCAATGTAAACATAATAAGCAAAAATATAATTAGTAATATTCACTCTGACCATCTCGGTCAACTAAGATGTACAAAAAAAAATACTTTTATACCAGTTACCACTGATTGTTTAGAAAAAATAAGATTGAACCTGGATATCAACTTGCCTTTTTTGTTGAATAATGATGATAATCCAAGTGATTTATACAATACATTTTTCACTGAATTTAATAAAGTATTCAGTTCCATTTTCACATTATTACCACTATTGTGGTCTCTCGCAGTTCAACATTTTGTGAGTGGGCAACAGCAGGTATTCATAAGAGTAGACGTACCTTGTATGAATTGTACAGTGAAAAACGGTATAACTTTAGTGAAGAGTTTAAAGAAAAAGTAAAAAATTACTCATAAGTCTTTAAAATGTTTGTCGCTTTGCTAAATCTCAGTATTTAAGTTCAAAAATTAAAACAGTCAAGATAAAATAAGAGCAACATGGAAAATAATTAATAGTGAGACCCGAAAATCCAAAACTCATAGTAGTGTAATAAATTTAAATATCAACAATAATATCATTAAGCAAGATATAGATGTAGCAAAGGCATTTGAAACTTTTATTACTGATATTCCAGTCTCCACTAAAAGTCTTTAAACTCTTCTCATGTAATAGCAGAATCATTGTTAAAAGATAGTTTACCTAAATGTGTCACACAATTTTACTTTGAACATGTGGACAAAAACGATATTATCAAGGCATTCAAAATGATTAATGTAAAAAAGACCACTGATCTCTGGGGCCTTTCTGTCAGTGTTATAAACCACTAATTGACATTATTGCACCAGATCTAGCTTTCATATATAATCAATGTATTGACAGTGGAGTATTTCCTGATTTAATGAAACATAGCAAGATCATACCTCTATTCAAATAAGGTAGTCATTCCGATCCTAGTAACTTTAGACCTATATCAGTTCTTTCTACATGTAGTAAAATATTTGAAAAACTTATACTAAACCAATTACAACGGCATTTTAATACCAACAATTTATTAGACAGTAAACAATTCGGATTTACAAAGGGACGCTCAACGACTGATGCCGGTGTTGAGTTAAATATCACATATTTTTGATATCTGGGAGGAATCACGCGATGCCTTAGGTATTTTTTTGTGATTTGTCGAAAGCTTTTGATTGCGTTCACCATGAAACTCTAATCAGCAAACTACATCACCATGGTGTTAAGGGAGTTTCACTAAAGCTTCTCACATCCTACTTAAGTGACCGAACACAACGAGTAAATGTAAATGGAAATCGTTCTCCGGGGTCAATGGTAAAAATGGGTGTACTACAAGGATCAATACTCGGGCTATTCTTGTTTTTAATTTATATAAATGATCTACCTTAACTTGTAAAGGATGATCACGAGATTGTACTGTTTTCTGATGACATGTCACTTTTATTTAAATTAAAGCGACGACTTACTAATCTTGACGGTGTAAACAATGCAATCTCTAAAGTTGTAACATTGTTTAATGTAAACAACTTATTACTTAACGAGAAAAAACGAAATGCATTCGTTTTATACTGCCCAACGTTAAACAGGTGAAAGCTAATGTAAAAATTAAAAACGAAAAGATAGATCTCGTCGACACCCCAGTGTTCTTAGGCAATACTTTAGATATTAGGCTGCAATGGGGCCCGCACATAGATAAATTGTCGAAGAGACTCAGCTCTACGGCATACGCTGTTAAAAAGATTCATCTTTTACCGACGTAGATACCGCTAGACTCGTTTACTTCAGCTACTTTCATAGCATTATGTCTTATGGCATTTTGTTGTGGGGGAGTTCTGCTGATATTAACACCTTATTTGTGTTGCAGAAGAGGGATGTTCGTGCAATTTATAACATGGGCCCCAGAGAATCACTTAGAGATAAGTTCAAAGAAATTAATATTATGAAAATTAACGTATAACTGACGTGTTTTAGCTCAATTTAGTCATCATGTAAGGAGGTGTTGATTAAAACTGCGGTTATTTTCTCCAGTTTTTATTAACACCTCTATACATTATTTTCAATTAAGGAATTAATTGGAATAAATATTATAGCAATAAAACAAAAAATAATTTTAATATATTTTAGAATTGCGATTTAAAATGGGTACTCTAATTTAAACTTTATTGGTAGCAAAATAAGGTCGTCCATATTTTAGAAAATTTTAGCTAGTCCGGCAAAACAACAGAATTGCCAGCAGTGCCTTGTTAGTATAATTATATACGAAAAATTAATGTATGTGCACAAAAATGTTCATTTATTTAAAAAAAATTGCGATAATCATAGTATTAACACTAGAAATAAAGATAAACTCGCTGTTCCCAATGTTAGGCTCGCTAAAGTTAATAAGTCTTTTATAGGGCAATGTGTACGCTTCTGTAACAAGGTCCCAAGCGACGTGTTAAATTTGTCGATTGGCAAATTTAAAAACGAAATTAAACAGAAACTGTCTATTAAAGCATATTATAAAATATCTGATTATTTAGATGACAAAAAAGCTTGTGATGAATCTGCTCCAACTCGACTCGGCATCCGTAACAAAATTGTCAAGGACCATACAAAAAAAAACCCAAACAAGTTTCATGCCGGATTCTTCTTGAACTGGGGTTAGGAGGAACCGGCACCTAGATTCACTAGCATGTAAGAAGACGATTCGAAGTGGTCCTTGTGATTGTATTGAATAAAGTGATATTGAATATTGATTTTTCAAAAAGTAAACATAATCCATGCTTATGATTATAAAAATATAATGTGTTTGGCTAATGAGCCGAACGGATCGTAATGAAGTAAGGTTATATAGATTGTGTCTTAGGGAATAGTCTGATTAATTTAAGTGCTAAATAAAATGCTGGACTTTCCTCTTACTACCTTTGTTGAATCCACGTGTAGATCCCTTGTTGTAGACCTTGAATGCTATGACATCTTAGTATGTATAATATGTATCCACAAAATAAAAGTATGTATGTAAGTAGTATATCAGTCATGTGGTACGCTTAACACAAGCTCTGCTTACTTTGGGGCCGGATGATGCTATGTGAAATGTCAGGCATTAAAAACTTTTTTTCTGACTGAGATGTCACAATCTACATGGATGATTACATCATGCGGTCCTATATTTCATAAAAATATTCCACTAAAGAATGCAAAAAGAACATCGTTATAAACTGCCCAATTATATTCGAGAAATTATTAAAAGGGTGAGCAATAAAATCACAAATTATAGAGGAAATTATAATGAAGACGTCTTTATAAAAATATGCCAATTTTTATACATTGAGAGAATAAGTAATGCACGACAAAGAGCATTCAAAAGCCACGTTATATTGGTTAACTTTCAATATTAATGTTATTTATTCATGTATGTTACAATTTTTTTTATAATTCTGGACATTTTTTCACTTTTAAAACTTTCGGTAAGTTGTACTATACATTTTGATAAACACGGGCTTTACTCACGTATTATTTTGTCGATGGAGTTACCGACACTGTTTCATCATTCATCTCTAGAGAATCTTCATCTGGGTAAGTTTGATCCGCGGTTCGGATCAAACTCACCCTTATGGTTCGCACTGCGAACTGTGAACTCGAGCGGCAACGAGCGGACCATCGACAAAATAATACATGAGTAAAGCCCGTGTTTATCAAAATGTATTCTGGAAATTTCACACAGCGCCATCTGGCTCCAAAGTAAGCAGAGCTTGTGTTGTGGGTACCACATGACTGATATACTAACTTGTACTTTTTTGTAAATACATTCATATTATACATAGAAACACCCACACCCGAGACATATACTTACAGATTGTACAAACATTTGTCCTGAGGCAGAACAACCAGCCCAGTATTTTACTAGCTTCTGCCCGCTTCTGCGGTTTTGTTTTAGCCCAAGGGCTATATCATATAAACACACACATGCTAATGTGTGGTTTAAATCTGTGGCCTTCTCTATTCTTTGACATAAGAAAGATAAAGATAGCATACATAAATGCCACAGGATAGGAGATAACATACTTTACTGTTACTTTAGATCCAAATCTATATCTAATTATACTAAGTAGCATCCAAATCAGTTCAGCCATTGCGTGATTGAGTAGCAAAAATCATTAAAACCTTTACCTAAATAAACCTTTTTTGAAATATTACCAAGTTTCAATTCAATTCAATTAAGTTTTAAACACCTTATTTTAACATTACAGACAAAATCTAATGCTTTAAAAATATTAACACAAAACTGCAAGAGAAAAAAATAAGTTAAAATAAAAAGTACAGAGAACAAGTAAAAGTAGGTAAATCTTATTTCTAAATATTTTAAACAATCTAATAATAAAAGGAACTCATTTATACCTACACTTAGTAATTTATTTACAAAAATATTTACAGAAATGTACAGAATAATATAAAATACATGTGAAAGAGTTGAGCTACCTAAGGACCATTTAAAACAATCTACAGATAACTCAACTGATCCAGATCACTGCCAGAGCGCAGCGTTCCAAAGTCACTGGCGGCGTTGCCTCGTTGAATGGCAATGCTAATACGCTGAGATCTGGCTCAGAAGCCAGCTCTTGGGTCATGCAATGTATCTACCAGACGCCCGCAGTCAGATAATTTTGAAAAACACTAAATATAAAAGTACCTATAGCTATATTTACACAAATCGTTTATTCAAAGTAGGCACAATCTCTCAAATCTATCTCTCTCTAAAGATGTGATGTGCAAGGATGTGACATGTAGCTATGTCGGTTTTGTTTATAACATTACTAGCTGTTACCCGCGACTTCGTACGTGTATGCTTAGAACCTTTATTTTTATTTTTGTAAGTAATGCATTCTGTGCATCTGAAGAACATAAGCATAAGTTTAATCCCCTATTTTACCCCCTTCGGGGATAATTTTGCAAAAACATGCAAACACTTATTACTTTATCATTTACCAAAAGCCTAATTATGAATTTTCAGATCCCTAACTTATGAAAATATGAGTTGCCCTAACAAACTTTCATCCCCTATTTTATTCACTTCAATTCCAAGGTTGTTTTTTGAGACAAAAAGTAGCCTATGTTCTTCCCGCAAATGCAATACATCTTCTTACTAAATTTAATATTAATCAAGATCCGTTCAGCCGTTTAGCCGCGAATATGTAACAAACAGAAAGACAGAGACACATTTGCATTTATAATATTATATAACACTATATTATTAAGTAGGTATTACATTCCCGAATTTACGTAAGTACAAACCATAAAAACAAGAAAAGACTTCAATATGTAAGTATATCCAAAAAGCTATAAGTCACGTTGACATTGATGCTAAAAGATGAGTAATCATTTTTTACACTTTCCGAACACAAAATTATGACTACATACTCTTTTTCCATTAACCTACAGAACACTAAAAACCCAATCTGCGCGAGAGTAGTTACAGCTTTACAATCGACTATTATTCATCTCCCATTTTATTCGCAAGTGCACAGAGGTCTTATTAGGTAGGGAATAAGAGTGGTTCTTGAATATTATTGAGGTCACGGTATACTGGATGGTGTGAAGTGGCGGTGCAGTCAAACGTTTGGAATTGGCTGGCGCTAACAGAGTTAAATCAAGATGAGATGGCTGTCAGAGAAGCTGTTAATATATCTACTTGAGTTTCGAAATTTAAATACTTTTGTACTTACTGTCATCTTCTGAAATTTGGAAGACATGTGCCAAGTGCACAAAAGGAGCATCTGAAGCGCACTTTAATCCTTTCACCACACTGGTTCAAAAAAAAGAGTTTTTATATAAAATAATAAAGAGTTTCAGATCTAAAATAATAGGTGTACCTATGAAGTTGCAGTTCTATTGACTCAGAATTCTAATTTAAAATGAATGAAACAATAAATACATGGAGTTCTGTTTTCTATTTCAATAATTTGTCTATTGGTTTGTGTTTAGTTTTTTAAGTCTTTTTCGTCGAACATTTTAAAATACGAGTTATCGTGGAATACGAGTTTCGTCGTGGTAGCGGTGCGGCGCAAAAGTCATGCAACATCAACGACGTGAACGGAGCGAACACTAAAAACGAATGTTTTAGATTTAGATGGGTTGGTTTAATTGGTTTAGACGCTTCCGTTCTGGAAAATTAGATCTGAAAAAAATAACCCGTGGCCACATGTCACAACATATGTCGACAACAACACATTAAAGGCGATTATGAAAGCTGATGGATGATAAACGGCAGAATGAGTCTGTTGAGAAATGCACTCATTGCATTTCTCAATAGACAGAAAAACGAACCTTAACGAACGAACCTAAACGAACTTTAACTCGATTGTTAAAAAGAATCAATTTTTTGCCGCAAGTAAAAATGCGGTCGAAAATCCTTTTGTTTCTCTGTCTGTTGAGAAATGCAATGAGTACATTTCTCAACAGTGCTTATGACTCTAATATTAAGAGTAACTATATTAATAACTATAATACTGACTATCATCATCATTGAACCAGTTCAGCATTTAAATAAAACTCAAAAATTATCACTGTTTGGTGATTTTTTGCCAGTATGATTCATTACAGCTTCTTACCAACTGCACGAGCATGTCTGCAGAGAACACAAGTATAAAATCGTGATCTACATGCTCTATCTCTTCTTTATAATATTCTAAACAACACCCTCTCTCCTTACTATCTTTGTTAACGTTTCGAATTCATTCTTCCTCGTGGTGATCCGTAAAAATCTCTCAGTTTTTAAATTCCTCCCCACTGCTCTTGTCGCTATGGTTGCTCATTCAGGGTCCACGATATCCGCGCTAGTCCTTCGTTTGGCATTTTTAAGCGAAAAGTCAAAGAGCACTATCTCTCCTTATAAGTGTTTATGTAATTATTAATATTTTATTTATGTTTTATATTATTTATATATGTATGTAATGTAGGTATTATTTTAGTTTATAAAAATACATTTTAAGTCTGTTTTTCTAGTGTATTTCTTTTGTTAGTTTGTATTCGGAAGTGAACACCTTTTGGGTTAAGTTGGCCTGTGTACATGCCATTTGAAAATGTATGTTTCAATATATGTTCAATGTGTATACAATAAATAATAAAGAATAGAGTAGAAAGAAGCTAACAAAAATAAAGCTTACATTAGTCACTTACATCACTTGTCCCCAATGTTCCTGCACGACAACGCACGACCCCACTACACAACGGACTTGTCTCCAAGCTACGAGAACTAGTTGATAGCTCTCTGTCATCCACCGTTCTCACATGACTGCGTCCACGGACTTTACTCAGAATCTAGACAAGTTCTTGGCTAGAAAAAAAGTAATTACCGAGAGGCAGAACAAAATGTCTTTAAAGAGTTTATTGCCTCCCGTCCAGCTGACTTTAATGCATCGCTAAACTGCCACAGATCTTGATTTAACTTGACTAATTGACCTTTTTGCATAAACCAGCAATTTCATTGAACATGACTAACATTTATTTGTACCTAAGTAAAGCAAGTTCAACATTAAGCAACCATGATTATAATTACCCAGAGCTTTTGCAACTAAACCGCAAGAGGTTGCGTTGTGGTGTCGCCTTAATATTAATGTTGACATTAGTCTATTGAGCTGGAAGAATCCTAACATTATTATCATGATCAGTCTTTGGTTCCCACAGCTGCGACTCCAATCGCTTTCGAGAATCATTAGTATTTTATCAATCACCTGGTCACCATAATACAAGCTACGTATGCTTTGTTTGAGGGTAAGTAGGGTATTTATTGGGCTTTCGGGTGGTATGAGTCTGAGGACTAGCTCTCTGTCGTATTATGACATAACCACATAGTGAGGTGTTTAAGTACGACCTGATGATTTAAACAACACATTTAACACCCAAGAGCTGGCTCCTATCTGGCCCAACGTATTAGCATTGCTATTCAACGTGGCAATGACAGTGCCAGTGCTTTAGAGACGCTGCTTTCTGGCAGTGATCTGCGTCAGTCAAAGCTATCTATAGATAGTTTAAAGCGGTCATTAGACAGATCAACTGTTTCACATGTATTTTATATTATTCTGTACATTTCAATCATACTTTTAAGATTCAACCTAGACATTTGTTTACTAGAGCTGTTTGATTTTGAAAATGACGGAACAGAAAAGGGAGGAAAATGCTTAGCCCCAAATTGGCCAGTTTCCATTTCGGTATACATAAAGTTAGTCCTCCGAAAATCAATGTATTTGAGCTACCCATCATGTTTTTATAAATAAAAAACAGATGACTGATAGAAAACATATGTATTTTTAAATATATACTTATGATACTTTATCACACGCAGACACAGAACAAACACCTCTGTTCATCACTTAATTGTTTATCCGAGGAGAGATCGAAACCTCAACCTACATAGCAGAAAGTAGAGTTACTACCAACGGAGCTGGGTGGCCAGTCTTTGCACGCTACGGTCACCCATCCTGGTACCAACCTCGCAGAGCGTTGCTTAACTTTGTTAATCGAAACGAGTTAGAGAGCTCACGAGTGGTTCAATATAGTGAAAATATATTTAATCATATATTGGAAGTTACGTATAAACGTATGTGGCCATGCACAGCAAAGGTTTTCAAAGTCAGTTAGGATAAGAAAGGCTTGTGGTAAGGTATAATAGTTAGTTTTCACTTCAAAAAATCAACCTACCTTAGATGTAGGGAAAACCCCTGAAATCATTTTTCGTTGCTATTTTCATAATTTTGTGGGGGCTATTAATACTTCCGTGATAGTTTTCATATATCTGTAAAGGTACGGTCAGACAGACACACATAGCAACATTATTGCAAGTTTAGCTGAAAGGGTCTTCTTGACCAATATGTATAGACGATGGATAGATAGATAGATACACCATTTATTTGACAAACAACGTACAATCAATGGTACATAATGGCAAACACATCAAACTTTCGGTTAGACACTAGATACTTAAAACTAAAAGTGCGCGTGTGTTGCAATTTCAAAACGGTCATAGCTCAGCGAAAATGTTGCTTAAGAAGCAAACACTGATTTTCAGCAATTACCCTCGAGATGACGAGCCGAAAACGAGCGCAACACAACATTCAGTGTACCAACAGGTCAAGTGTGTGTGAAAAGAAAGAAGAAAAAAAGCGTGCAAAAAGTGTGTGTGTGTTGTGTGTGTGATATTTTTTATAGTAAGATAGGAAATCTGGATATATTAATGATACTAATAATACCGGATATTTCACACAGCATGATCTGGCCCCAACGTAAGCAGATCTTGTGTTATGGGTACCACATGACTTATATAATACTTATATACTTTTTTTATAAATACATACATATTATACACAGAAACACCCAGACCCGAGACAAATACTTGCAGATCATACAAATATTTGTCCCGCGGCGGGAATCGAACCCGCAACTTTTTGCGTCTCAGCCGGACCTAGGCCCACTGCGCCACAGAAGGTCGTCATATGGATCTTGTGTCTGAATAAAGAATATGATTATTAAGTATTATAGCGAAACCAATGAGGGTTCCTTGGTGGACTTCGATACCCTAAAAGTAAGCTTAAACCAATTAGTAACATCTGAACTTCAATTATCTAGTCGATCTTTTAACTAAAGCCAGAGCTTCATATGGCCAGAGTGCAGTTCAGTTTAACAAGGCCTCTCTAAAACACATACATTACACCTTTCGTTCAGCGCCAGTAAACCGCGGTGTTTAAACAAACAAAACTATACAACATCATAAATACTGACTTATAAACTCCTACCATACTCCCTGGAAAATTAAACTGGCATTTATGACCCGTAAAATGGTAAACATACAGTTCAAAATGCAATGAGTTTGTATTTTAGCGCGGTAGGATAAAGTTGGTCCGATTTGCAAAATGAACCAATATCGAGATCTTCCTATTAACGAGAAGAGCTAAGGGCGTGTCCACATTGACGTGTTGATTACACATTTCGGTACCGAAAATCTCGGTACCGATTATATCGCCTGCCCACGGGTGCAACAGTGTTAATGAAATAATTTTAAGAGTAATTTAAGACTGTTTAAGACGTCAAATTTTAAATTGGATGCGTGAAAAGGGATGATTTAAAATAATAAATTAATCGTTTCTGTGAATAAGTAAGTGAATGGTTAGGGTAACGAACTTGGGCGGGTTCGCTTTGAGTTCGGTTCGGTTTTTAGATTCATTTCGTTACTTCAAATTGCCGTGGCGCCAGTAATACCCTTCACCTTAAATATTTTTGACTGCCGCTCGGCTCAGCCTTTTCTTGGATGTTTACGTGGATTTATGTTTATTTCAGTTGACAGCTTTACCCAAGCTGGTTATTCGAAAACGAAAAATTCATCAGAGTATTCACGAACCCAGTAAATAGGTAGTTTGTAGTAACTTTAAAGGTTAAAATTTAGTGCTAATTTTACGCAATGAAACTCTATTTTATATCTTATAGATATACTCTATTTTATGGAAAATTACACAAAATTAACATATCCGCCAGAAAATTTAAGTACAGCGAAACAGATTTATCTAATGAGCACATAATGGCTCAAGCTTGTAAATCGTTGTGCCGTAAAATTTTAGTTCAATGAATCTTGCAAAGTTCAGTATGAATCGTACTGAGCAGAAATAGCTTATTTGACGACAAACAGCTCATGAACTTTTCTATTTTTATGCAATGAAAGGGATAAACAGCTGATGTTATATTTAGTTGAACTATTTCACATCTGATATTATTTTTAAATCTCAAAATAATTTATTTGCACTAACTCAGATACACTTATTCCAGCAGAGTTTATATATATCTCTATAAAACAAACGCTTTGATTTATGTACGAGTAGGTACTTTACAGGAATGTCGTTTGATTATCAATCAATCACATGTATTCAAGTGTAATTCAAAGATCCTTGTTCAGACTGCAGATCACTGACGGACTGTCCATTGTCACTGGTTTATATTTAAAACTGAACGCGCTCCTTGGATTCTGCGCGTGCGGACAACATTTTTTTACTGGCTAGCGAACGATTAATTAAATGGCACATAAAGGAGGCGATTGGATACGCGATGCGATATCGTTTAGGGTTGCAGCAGTAAATGTTATTTATTATTGTTTCTCGGGTGCCCTTTTGTTCTGGAAAACCATAAACGCATTGAGTGAGTTAAGCGTGTTTAAATTTTCTATTTTATTGTTTTATGCTATTGCATTTTGGATTTCATGTGCTATTAAATTTTGCGAGGTAGATGAATCAGATTTTAAGAGTATAGATGTTTAATATCTTTACAAAGTTGTTTCGTATTTTTAACTTGTCTGCGAAGTTCGTTTTTCTTTGTGTACAGTGCGTGCCAATTTTTGACTCGGTCAATAAGCAGCAAAAATCAGCAACATTTGTTTTACCTATCGCATCACGTTTACTAACTCCAAGAATAAAATATAATTATCATTATCTAGTATTGTACGTAGGTACCGATTAAGAGCTTCCCGTTTAATAGGTACTTTTCTATTAGTCACATCTTCGTAAATTTTTAATGTGCACGTTAAAACTGAACATCATGCGACATCCGCCGTCCAATCCATTATTGCGTTCATAAATACACTAATAAAATAAACGTTTCGCTCGCGCCCAAGTTGCGTACACCACCGACCGTGCAGTTTTTGTTTATTTGATAGCCGATGCATCGCTAGCTTCCATGCACACGCGTGATCGGTGCAGTCCGCTCGCAACGCGTGCGTCACGCACTTGCACTGAAAGCTTGATAGATATCGATACCGTTTCCGTGACCGAATCACGCGTGTGACCTCGCCTTTAGAAATATTCGAATTTTGAATTCAGTGTTAGAATATTGTTTCTTTTTTTATGAAAAATCTTGGTTCTTTATATGAATTTGATGTGGTCAGTGTATCGTGTTGTGAGTGATGTTTTTTTTAATCCTAGATAAAATCTGCTAGTTTTTGTCATAAAAATCAGTGTTTCCTGGCTAATAAAAATGCAGCCATCCACTTGCTTGACGGAGTGCATATTTTAATCTTTGATTTTGGTTTCAAATTCAAATCCATTTTTCACGATCAAATTGAATTACAAATACGGCTTTATAAGGTTGGATGTTTTTATTTCTGCGGACTATTTTCTAGTGTGTGTTGCCAGGTTGTGTTGTGTTCTGAAACTAAGAAGAAATAGTTATGAGGTAAGTTATATATATTATGATGCCCATCAATTTTATATTCGGCTAGTTAGGTACGATACCTATTAGTTTGTAGGATTTTAGAACAAAACCACAAACACTCCTTTTACGAAATAACTGAGTTTTATTACCTTTGATATTTTATACTAATAAAGTACTATAATGTACAACTATTTTATATAATATAAAAACAGAGTTCAAACTTACCAATAAATTTCCAGATTTTTATCGTAATCAAATGTTTGTTAGCAACAAATCATATTAATGTACTTACCAATAACTGTAAAACTGAAAAAAAATTATGAGATTGTACTTATTTTAAAAGTGCTGTGTGTTAGGCCCTAGGGTATGCTAAAAAACAAAAAACAATCCCTAGTTCAGTGTCTTTTGAAAACATTTTAGAAAGTCCCTTCATATGACTCTAAAGAAGATTGAAGTCAATTATTTTACGACAAAAAGAGAGTAATACAACACACAGCTACACTATGCAGAATGCATTATAAACCAAGTATTATCTGTTTCAAAAACAAAATGGCTTACGATGTCCAACACTATAAACTACAAGCTACCGCCCGCAGCTACGCACGCGTGGTACCTACATAAAAAACCTATATGATATAGGTTTATTAGGATCCCAGGTTTCAGACTACATCTATACCAAATTTCATCCAAATCCGTTAATCCGATACGGCGTTATTGAGCTTCAAAAAGCCATACAAATATACAAACATCTACAATCTATCATATTTGTAATATGTGTAGAATACTTAAATATAGTCTACATACAATTGTAAATGGCGCTTACCCCTAAACAATCAATAACCACCCTCGGTAATGCGACATGGGAAGCCCCATTGTAATAATCGTGTCATGTAACACTAGCTTACAACTCGCTTATCGTTTTCTACCCTTGAGCCTTGAAATTTATCACACTAGTGCAAAGCTAGCTCCGCGAACGCTGTTGACACGCGGCGGCCTCGCAAGAACAGAATCGGAATGAAAGCATGATAAAATTTTAATTAAAATTATTAAAAAATACTTAGGATATATCTCGAAGTCGCGTCGTTAAGAACACCAAAAGTTTTATTGACGAAACGCAAATATAATTTTATCCTTCTTCGTTAATGGCTTGTGTCATAATGATGACAATTTTGCCAATGTCAAATGTTTATATTTAATAATAAAACGTCACAAATTCGTATGTTGTTTGTCATTTGTTATTTCATGCAGAATGGTGACTTTTCATTTAAATAGTTTACGGATTATTTTTGCTCGAATCACAGAGAAACACACAATTTCTATTCCAATTATTAACACCCGAGTCAATAAGTCTAGCTTGACTTGAAAAGAAAACACCAAAATGACTGATATGAAGTGAAATATTACGAGAAAAATAAATAAAATAAAAGCACATGTTCGCTTCGCCAAACGGCCAAAAAAAAATCCGTTAAAAAAAAAAATAAAAAAAAATTAAAAAAAAATTATAATATTATTTCCGTTCTTCTGCTTGTACCACTTTTTAGCTGATGTTGGGTTAATGTATGATCAGTTCTTGTCAGACTTATTTCAGTGAACAAAGGTGACAATGGGCCCCATTATTTGATTATGAGATACAAGTAGACCCTTTATTAAAATGTTTTTTCTATGTTTCGTAAGTAGAAGGCTTGAAAGCTTAGTCCAGTGTTCACCAGCTCTGATTATCATCAAGACTTCTTCTTCTTCCTCTTTGTTAATGGCCTGTGACATACTAATGTCAATTCTGCCAATGTCAAGTGTTTATAGTTTATAGTCAGTTTGTTTGTTATTAGACTTAGTCGATGGTCAATTGTCAATTGTAGACTTCACGCGGAATGGCGTCTAGAATTTTCTTTGGATTTCTCGTCGTTCAAATACATATAATTCAATTATCCATACCCGTCCTGTAGTCACAATTTATTCATTAAAATTCCGCCAAGATTACTGAATAAAGCATGCAACAAAACTGGTAAAAAATATTAAATTAGAAGAGCTATGAAATGACCTATCATCAAGACATTATTCAAACTACATATTTTCATCATTATTACAAATGCCAATAAGGAAGTAGATGTAGTATGATGTCACAAAGTCGTATTTTGTCGTTCGCCATTTGTTATCTATCTAATACCCTTAAACGAGCAATTCTTGTATATATGTATACTAGCGACCCGCCCCGGCTTCGCACGGGTACAATACTGTAGTACATTATTTTGATCTATTCCGTAGGATTCAGCCAGCGTTTGCAATGTAAGCGCAAAAAATGAGTTTACCTTACCTTTAGAAACCTCTAAAATTATTAGTGTTTCTCTACCATATTATGTATGTAATAAACATATAAACCTTCCTCTTGAATCACTCTACCTATTAAAAAAAACCGCATCAAAATCCGTTGCGTAGTTGTAAAGATCTAAGCATACATAGGGACAGACGGACAACGGGAAGCGACTTTGTTTTATACTAAATAAATAAATCTTAATCTCGGAAACGGCTCCAACGATTTTCATTAATTTTAGTATACCTCCTGTATACGTTCAGGGCAATAAATCGATCTAGGTAGGTTTCATTTTTAGAAAACGTCGTTTTATCCGTGTTTTATACCGAGCAAAGCTCGGTCATCCAGGTACTTTTTTATAAATGGTGTCTTTCATATAAAAGGCACCATTTTATACGGATTATTTTGCTCACAAATTAACACAATGCATAATTATTCACACCCAAATAATTAGAATATAAGCTCTAGCTCTATTTAAACAAAAACAATTAAAATTACTAATAAAACTGTAAAAACTCGAGAAAATTAGATAACACAAGATGTTTGCATCGCAAGATGCATCCATTATCTTTACTCATCAGAAGATATAATTTTTAAAGAATTTGATAAAATCACAATAATGTACAAATACCTACGTAATAATTGTGTATATGCAATCATGTTTTGATTCTGGTGGAAACATCGAGACCAAAAGCTGGCTAGTATTTGGCTCAGTGTATTATCATTGTCTTCTAACGTGGCAATTCCGCCAGTGTGGGGAAGCCACCCTCTACTATCTGGATTAGTAGAGCTATCTATAAATCGTTTTAAATGGTCCTTAGATAGCTCAGCTGTTTTACATGTATTATAATATATTATTCTGTAAATTGCTGTTAATCAACATTTGGTTGTAAATACATATTTTTTATACGTATATGAGCCAGATCTCTTAGTTGAGTTGGTAGGTTCGATTCTATCCCAAACGTTTGTGTGTTGAGCATTGATGTTTGTTCTGTGTCTCGGTGTTACAAAGCATGTATTTTGGTGTATTATATTCTATCGATAAAACCACCATAATATATGTTATGCTTAGTTTGGGGTTAGATGTGTGTATTGTCCACCAATATTTATTTGTTAATTATACTTGTGCAAATGATTGTGTTTCGTACATGTTTCTAACCTATGTTATGGTAGAGATAGGCCTTAGCAAGATTACACGTAGTATATCGCGAACTTTCAACCCTTTTAGATAAGCGCTTGGCGCTTGTTTTCAACCCCTGGTTAGGGGTAGTTTATGAGTATGTGAGAAATAGTTAGGTACCTGCTCAATTACAAAAATATATTACACCTAATTGTGGCAATTCGGTTGGTTCATTTCTAAAATTAGAAATTGTCAAAATATATTTAGTTAGTCATAGCATTTGTAAAACCTATTCGGTTGGTACCATATAACTAAATTAGGAACGCTTAATTCAGTTAGATAAAATTACATTAGGATAAGTTGGTAGCAGCAGAATACCAAAGGTTAATTTGACAGTTCAAAACCTAATTTTAGCTAAAAATTTGATAGAACTGATTGTCTAAAAGAAATCTTCGAAGTTTATAATGAAAGTTAGTGAAATTACTTTACTTAAACACCTATATACCTACTCTATCCTCCTTAGTCCTGATATTTGAATTAGGTACTTACTGTTGAGATCGGATGTACTATAGAAAGAACAAATGCGTTTGTACCACTCAGTCCTGAACCTTCGCGCGCTTGTTATAAGGATTATAATTTATTTTATGGATTTTTGCTAGAACAAAGATATTTTAGGACTTATTACTAAATACATAGAGTTAAGTTTCAAACTTCTATCATTTGTTCTTTTTAATGGACATCCGGTCTCACTTTGAATCATTTTGACGTAATTTAGGTGTTCAATGAATACAAAATCGGGTAATATATTATGTTTTGTAATATAGAAAAACCTACTTTTAGGGTATAATTATTGAAGTAAGATGTAAGAAATATGTAAGAAATAAAACTTAAAATCAAAATTGAACAACATTATTGTAAAATGTTTCAAAAAATGTGGTTAGAACGAATAATTATCAAAACATATTTCTTCGGAATCGGAGTCCTCATATTTAGAAGTTGGTCCTGTTCATCCGTATTAAATTGTAAAAAGAATAGCTTTTAAAAACTTTGGTTGTGATAATAGGTGATGATAGGATCAAGTCTTGAAATAAAAAATATATAATAAAGATATTATTACCTTAATACCAAAAATTACTAGTAGAATTGATGGATTTTTCGATTGACCGAAATCACAACAAATTATGGATTATCTGTAAATTCTGTAATGATAAATAAAGCCAGAGTTACTATAAAAATAACAAACAAATAATTCAATAACTGTACCTAATAAAGGCCGAAAATCCACTTTAAGTAGAACAAATTATGGAAATGCATTTATACAATTGAAACCGAAGTCACTGTGTGTAGAACTTATTAATCGAAAGCCAATTTCGGGCCTAAAATACAATCTTTATTTAACAATAACATTGCTATCGTAACCCAAAGATTAAAAATGAATTTTGTAAAGCTACAGTCTAAAGACTAGCAAATATCTCGGAAAATTACAGATTTACTAACCCCTTATCCTGGGACGTGATATCTTGCTGAATAAACTTAACCATACTGACGCTATTTTTAATCTCAATATTTTGCCGCGATTGTGTAAGTAAGATAGATAGTTATGCTACCTTTCCAAACATAGTTTGAAACAATCGGAGCACTAGAATTGTACTGGCAAGTGTAAAAATAATAAAGACTATGTATACCTGACCTAATATATGACCTTCTGGTCTGTCTATCTATCGGGTGTCAGGACTGACAGCCATCATTGATTTTGTACTTTATGATGGCCGTACGGCCTTAGGAGGCTATGCCAACTCATTCACATGAGGACAGAATAACAAATTTACCATAATATATTTAGTTATTAGACAAGTACCCTCCTATTAAATAAACACTATTGCAATATAAGGAAACACTATAAAATGAAGTTTCTACAAATAAACTTTAATTTTGAACCGAATTATTATCTGTCAAGTGCGATTAAATATATTCATACATAATATAAACGTGAATGTAAGTTTGTTTGTTACGCTTTCACGCAAAAACTACCTACTTAACCGATAATCATGAAACTTTGAAAACAAACACATATTCTTGGAGGTATTAGAAGTAACATAGGATACATTTTATGAAAAAAAAAATACTTTTTACGTAAGAGAGGGAAGAACATAGGCTACATTTTATGTAGGTACCTACCACGTGTGCGGAGTCGGAGCCGCGGGCAGCACCTAGTTACAATAATTTACTATATTCTTTGTTCTATTGTTTCTATCTTAAGATAAACACCTTTTAACTTGAACACTGTCTAAATACACCTTAATATTCGCCCTGTCACTATTTTTCACTATCTTACAAAAAGGGATGACACTATTTTCTTCTTCTTCTTTATTAATAAAATGTGTCATAATAATGCCAATTTGGCCAATTTAATAATAACAGATATTGTACAGAATAATATACAATAACTAGCTGTCCCGTTATGATAATCTAAACCATTTTGGAATCCACTCGAACACACATAAAAAAAACATCAAAATCGGTCCAGTCCTTTAGGAGGAGTTTAATTACAAACACACGCACAAAAGATTTCTATACATAAAGATATAAAAAAAAATTTGAAACAGTTGAGCTATCTAAGGAATCAACGGGCTGATTTGTGAATCTAAACCATCCAGGGTGCCACCCAAACGCATACAAAAAAAAACATTCTAATCGGTCCAGCCGTTTAGGAGAAGTTCAGTGACATACACACGTACAGTAGAATTATATATATCAAGATTATTAATAAATTATATCGAACCCACATCCTACAGTGCAGAAGGCGCTGAGCTGAACTACAATATGAGCTGAGAAACTAGCTAGTATTAGACATTCAGATGTGAATTTTATATTCCTTCTTCTTCTAATATATCTATCTTCTAGTGGTCGCCCACTGGTAGAAATTCAACCATAATTAATTGATAATTAATGTATTTTTGCGTAAGTAAAATATAAAAACGTCGATCGACAAGACACGACTTAGCAAAATTGATTATTATATGTTTTATTTGCAAAAATAATTAATAATCACTGCCCTCTGGCAGTGATCTGGATCAGTTGAGCTATATATAGATCGTTTTAAACGGTCCTTAAATAGCTCAACTGTATCACGTGTATTTTATATTATTGTATAAAATTCTGTACATTTCTGTAATTATTTATGTTTAAATTGTGAGTCTTTGTTTAAAATTGGTTTACTTTTTTAAGCACTGATTTTTTTACTAATCCATTTCTCGAGTTTGTTTTTAAATGCGTTATCAGAGGCAGCAGTTAATATATATTTCGTTAGTATGATTCAATTGTGATTTTATACTCTAATTTAGAGCATTATCGAGCATCAAGCTGTTATGGAAACCACATGATTGATATACTACTTATTAACTTTCTGTTTTTTGTATAAATACGCATGCAAATATATGCATGCAGATTATATAAATATTTTTCCCGCGGCGGAAGTCGAACGCGCAACCTTCTGCATATCAGGGGGGCCTTCCACTGCGCCATTAAAGTCGCCATAAAGTATCATAAGTATGTATTTAAAAATGTATAATTATTTGTCAGTCATCTGGTGCCCATAGCTATTACAAGATATGCTTTGATTGTGGCTAGATGATGTCGTGTGGATTGTCCTGCAGTATTTATTTATTTAAAAAATCTGCTATGTTATGCACGTAAGTATTATTGGTCTCGATTTCTGAAATGCATTCAGTGTATTGTTATGTTTTTTTTAAACCGAGTCCACGTAAGTGCAGTTCAATAAGCTCATATGGTAGAATGAGCGTTGGTACAGTCGACTACTAAATTCAGAAACAAAACTTTATCGTTTAACTTACTATTAATATTACTAGTTATGTATAATCACGGTCGGAAAATTATTTCAATCAGTACCTATACCTATCTACATACATTTTCAGAGTAAATCGTTTTAATATATTTCGAAAGGTATTTTCGGTTGACTGTAAGTCAGGGTAGTAAGTGGAATACTATGTTCTCTACCTATTACGACATTGATGATGTGTTAGAGAAAGGTCAGGTCAAGGTACCCACCCTAAACCGACGTGCATGCTTGAGGATGATAGTGGATGAAGTATGGAAGGGCCATAGCTAGTGAAAACAGTAGTCTCTACCTGTTTAGATCTCAGGAATGTGTTAGAGAAAGATCAAGTCAGGAGTACCCCAAAACCGACGCGGATGTATTATGTTAGTGGATGAAGTTGAAGTATTTTAAGATCGTAGCAAATGGAAACCGTAGTCTAACCTGATTAGAGCTAGGGAATGTGTTAGAGATGGATCAGACCATATTACCCTTAACCAACGCTGTTGTGGGTGAAGCAGAAATATAAAAATAAATACTCCCGGACATTTCACACAGCATCATCTGGCCCCAAAGTAAGCAGAGCTTGTGTTATGGGTACCACATGACTGATATACTACTTATATACTTTTTTTTTAGTAAATTCATACTTATTATACATAGAAACACCCAGACCCGAGACAAATACTTGCAGATCGTACAAACATTTGTCCCGCGGCGGGAATCGTGCCCGCAACATTCTGCGTCTCTGCCGGACCTTAGCCGACTGCGTCACAGAGGTCGTCAAATGTCAGGAGTGTAGCTAGTAAAAACCGTAGTCTCTGCCTGTGTAGACCTATGGGGTTGTGTTAGAGAAGCATCAGACCAAAGTACACTTAACCAACGCTGTATGATGAAAGTGGATGAAGCAGAAGTATGTTAGGAGTGTGGCTAGTAAAAACCATTATCTTTGCCTTTCTAGACTTATAATGGGTGTGTTGGAGAAAAGTCAGGTCAGAAGTAGCCCAAAACCGACGTGAATGTATGGTGATAGTGGATGAAGCAGAAGTATGTCAGGATTGTAGCTAGTGAAAACCATATCTAACTGGTTAGATCTAGGGTATGTGTTAGAGAAGGACAAAAAGTACCCTAAAGCAAGAGAAGTATGCCAAAAGGGGGTGACACTACGCATTTCCTAGTGGAAATTCGTAGTGTTACCCCTTCGAGAAATAGAGGTGATTTTATGTATGTAGACTTTGCTACAATCTTGACATCCTTCTGTTGTTTTTCTTTCTGTCTTTCTCTAACACATACCCTAGGTCTAACCAGGCAGACACTACGGTTTTTACTCACCCATCGAGAATAAGGCTTGATTTTATGTATGTAGACTTTGCGCTTTTGCTGCCGACTGTACATACCAAGTTAACCACAAAAGGTCATTGTTTCAAGACCATAACCCACAACATAGCTCTATAAATCTTTACATACTCTGTGTAATGACCGCTGTGATTTATTTAAAACGATTTTTGAAATTATTCTGCACAACTATTAGTTTGTTAATGAGCTCTGACGTTTATTTTACCATCTATCTTAGACTAGCGTAAGCTCGTGGCTTCGTTCGTGGTAGCTTTCACTGCAGTCGAAACAAAACCATATCTAAGATCTTCAAAAGTTTTTTTTTTTAAATAGTATTATTTTTGCAATAGTAATAAGGTTGATTATTTTTGCCCCAGTTCCAGTAATCTATTCTCAGATAGTTAACTGACACATTTGAAATGTATAAACTCTCTTGTGTTGCGTTTTTGTAGTTAAGGTAGTTATAAGATGGATCATGCAAAAAAGCGATAGGACAAGATCGAGTTTCTTGCCAGTTCTTCTCGGGCTTGGGTTAGGAGGAATTGGCACCTAAATCCACTTAGTATGTACGACGTTTCAAAGTGATCCTTGTGATTGTATTGAATAAAGTATTTGACTAATTTTTAACTATTTGACTAATCACAAGGATCACTTTGAAACATCTTACATACTAGGTGAATTTAGTTACCAATTCCTCCTAACCCAAGCTCGAGAAGAACCGGTAAGAAACTCGTTCTGGTCCTAGTGCTTTTTTGCATGATCCATCTCGTAAATACCTTAACTACGAAAAACAAGAGAGTTTATACATTTCAAATTTGTCGGTTAACAGTCAGAGAGCAGAGCGATATGGGGCCATGCATTCCTATCAATAATATAGTCATTTATATTATAATATTATTTTATAATATTACATTTAATTTCTACCATTTCAGTAGGTAACAAAACAAGACATGCTGTTTACTTAAAGCTGTTATAATTTGAAGTGCATATCTCAAAGTGTGTAGTAAAATTTTACCTCAATAGATTCCTGGTTGTAACTTGATATCAATGTCGATAAACTCTTTCGGTGTAAGTAATTAACTTTATCTGAAAGCCGTAAAAGGCTTAGTACTAGCCATTTATATTGACTAAGGGTCCTCTGGCTATTTTAAATACATACTGTAAAAATATATTTAATGTCGTTACATACTTGATTGGGTTTAAACCACTAAGTAAATAAATTGCGCATGTGACCATGTACAGTAAAGGCTTGCGAAGACAGTAAAGAGTTATTCTTGACTAGTGGTTTGGTCTCAAACCAATTATTGACAATCTCTGTGGTGCAGTGGGCCAAGTTCCGGCTGTGAAGGTTGCGGGTTCAATACCTGCCGGGAGTCAAATGTTTGTGTGGTCTGCAAGTGTTTGTCTGGGTGTTTCTATGTATATTATATATGTAGGTATTTAAAAAACAATTATATAAGTAGGAGGTATATCAATCCTGTGAACCATAACACAAGATCTGCTTACTTTGGGGCCAGATGATGCTGTGTGAAATATCCGGCATTATTTATTGATTTATTTATTTAATTAAATGTTTTTTTATTTAGATTACTTGTTTTTACTTGAAAGGCATGTTTTATTGTGATTGAAGGTTCCAATCATCTAAATACATTAATAATGGTGGAGATTAGACACATCAGCATTTAGCCCCAAACATGCTACAAAATGACTAATATAACAAATTAATGTACATATATTGTTGTAGTAGTTAACGGGTACGGTCATCACAAAAATGCTTGTACTGAGTGGGGATCGAACCCACATCCTACAGCGCCTAAGGCAGTACCAAGTGAGTTGAGAGATCAAACAATAGGTATGAAGTACTTTCCTTATTCAATAATAACGGTTTAAAAACATAAAAGATAACCAAATTATTAAATAAAAAAAAATACAACGGAATTAAGAACCTCCTCCTTTTAACTGACCTAAGAAAAGAAGAAGGTTCGGTTTTTTTCTATGTTTGTTACCTCTTAACTCCGTCGTTTATGAACCGATTTGAAAAGTTATTTTTTTATGCTACAGGATATACTTTCCAGTTGGCCCTTTTAATAAAATCAATGACATAAATGACAGAGTTATGTAGAATCTCTTCCTATTTTGAAGTCGGTTAAATAGAGATAAGATTAAGATTATGTATAAAGATTATATGAAAGGCAATAGTTTTCTAATGTTGACTAAAGTAGCACCATGTGAGCGTTGAGTTTTGTTCCGTACAAACAGTAATTATTAATTAGTTAACAAGGGAGAAAAAACCTTTATTTCAACAATTTTGACGACCACTGTGGCACAGTGGGCTAAGTTCCGGCTGAGACGCAGATGGTTGCGGGTTCGATTCCCGCCGCGGTACAAATGTTTGTATGATCTGCAAGTATTTCTCTCGGATCTTGGTGTTTCTATGTATAATATGTATGTATTTACAAAAAAACTGTATAAGTAGGTTAACAGACATGTGGTACACAAGCTCTGCTTGCTTTGGATGACGCTGTGTGAAATGTCAGGCATTATTTATTTAAGTTATTTTTTATTATATAAATATAATGATAGTAGGTAGTATAACGAACCTAAGTCTTGAGGTGAGGTGTCAGACTATTAAGAGGACATCTTAGTGTGTAGTGAAAGGCATAATTAATATTTCATGTATGGTTCTAGACACATTCGTATAATTAGAAACCATAAATCCAACGAATCAAAAGAAAGAGTTTCATGCCAGTTCTTCTCAGGCTTGGGTTTAGAGGAATTGGCACCTAAATTTTAGTTACACCTAAAGTTTACAATAAATAAATAATCCCGGACATTTCACACAACATCATTTGGCCCCAAATTAAGCAGAGCTTGTGTTATGGGTACCACATGACTGATACTATACAGATACAGTATTTATATACTTTTTTTTTGTAAATACATACATAATATACATAGAAACACCCAGACCCTTGACAAATACTTGCAGATCATACAAACGTTTGTCCTGCGGCGGGAATCGAACCCGCAACCTTCTTCGTCTTAGGCTGGCCTTCGCCCACTGCGCCACAGAGGTCGTCAATGATGATGACAATGATGATGATGGAGCAAAACTTTAATTAATAATTGATTTCTTGCTTCCAAGCGATATCTCGACAGTGAAACTCTTGTTAGGTAGGTATATTACGAGTATGTTTATTGCATAACACATCAAGTTTTATAAGTTATGAGTAAGGACAGCGTGTCCAATCAATCATCTATTTTCCAATATTTTCATCTTTGAAACACAGCTTTCGAAGAAGTGAGCTTACAACAAACTTTGGTTAGAAAACTTTTGTAATTCGATTGCACGATTGAACAGTTCAAGGAGTTCGGCAATATTCAGTCGGTGAATTAGTACACACAGCAAACACCCGTAACAAACCGACTTCATAAAAGGACTTATTTAACCGACTTCAAAAAAAGAAAGTTATCTATTCAATTGTATATTTTTATGTTTGTTACATAAAAAATATCACAAAATCCACAGCTCTCATTATTAAACAATATATTTATAACATAACATACAGGCAATAATGGATTTACATTTTATAAACAGGGTTTTTTTTTATTAATATAACGACGGTCACAAATAAAATGGTAGTCTCAGTAGACATTAATATACCCAATATCAAACAATACAAAAATTTTACACTAAAAAAAAACAAAATAGAAAGCTAAAATTAATAGTTATAAACATTTCAAAAATAATTAGTACACAATTACGATAAAGTTTTACTAACTATAAAAAAATATAAAACTAAATGTACTTACATAATGTTATCAAAATAACAAAATTAAAAGAAACAAAAAATACACTCACTTTAATATTTAAACCTTTTCATTTAAAAGTATCTATTTAAATAACATAAATTTCAAGTGCTTGTTTGTTTGTTACGTTTTTAGCTTCACGACTTTACAGAATTTGGTACTGAGATAGAATACCATTTAGAAGGACAAAGGCTACTGTTGAGGATTCCGAAGTTCACGATGAAGTCTTATAGTTTCAATTTGTTTGTCTTCCTGTTTGTCTGTCAGCCGCTAATCTGATCTCCTGCTCGCAGTCTCATGTCTAATACGTATTGACCTCTTTCGAGAACAATCCGGCAAGAAACTTGTCTGGTCTTGACACATTTTTGTATGATCCTTGCCAATGTTGTTACGGATGCCGAGGCGAGTTGGAGCAGATTCATCCCAAGCATTCTTGTCACATAAATAATCTGATATTTTATAATATGTTTTAAGAGTTTCTGTTTTATTACGATTTTAAATGTGTAAATCGACAAATATAACACGTCGCTTGGGATCTTGTTATAGAAGCGTACCCTTTGCCCTATAAAAGACTTATGAATTTTAGCGAGCCTTACTGTAGGAACAGAGAAAATAGCGAAAATCAAATACTATGATTTTCACAATTATTATGAAAACAAATAACTTTTCTGTGAACATACACGTTCTAGACCAATTAATGATGTAGGTTGAACGCGCGTGTGATACTGCAGGGAGATGCTAGTATTAAAAATATTTATTTTAGATAGTTTATTAGACGACCTCTGTGGCGCAGTGGGCCAAATGTTTGTATGATCTGCAAGTATTGGTTTCGGGTCTGGGTGGTTCTATGTATTACATGTATATATTTACAAAAAAAAAGATATATATGTAGTATATCAGTCATGGTAGGGACCCATAACACAAGCTCTGCTTACTTTGGGGCCAGATGATGCTGTCCGGTATTATTTACTTATTTATTATTATTATTATTATTAATTATCTTGTTCGCATAGTATATGCTTGGTTTGGTGCTGAGTGAAATTGTCCACCAATATTTTATTTGTTACTTATGTTTATACTAATGTTTAGTACAGTACAGTGTTGAGAAGTCATATCAAAGTGCAAAAACCTCGTTCTAATTGGCTAGCGATCGGTAGATGAAACACGCATGCGGAACCAAACATTCTTATGTGTCAAATACTTCTTTGATGAGTGGCGGTGAAGCCCACACGGTTTCTTAGCAAAGGACAGTATAGTTAATATGGATTTCTTGATACATTGAATCTTCATAGATTATATATATAGATACGTAGATACGTAGCAGTGGATTTGGTATAACGTTAGACATTGTTTCTTTCATTTCTTTGTATTTTTTTTGTAATTATAATCAGTTATGAACTAACTTGAAATATATGTAATAATATAAAAAACATGATTTAATAAAAAAGCAAACTAAAAAGTCGAAAATAGTTTTACAAACAAAACTAAAACCGATTCCTCCGTTTAGTAGCCACAGACAGACACACAGATACACACTAGAAACTTATACAACCCCTTTTTTCAAACAAAAAAAAACAAAATTAAAACCGATTCCTCCGTTTAGGAGCCACAATGCCACAGATACACAATAGAAACTTATACAACCCCTTTTTTCAAACAAAAAAAACAAAATTAAAACCGATTCCTCCGTTTAGGAGCCACGATGCCACAGACAGACACACAGATACACACTAGAAACTTATACAACCCCTTTTTTCAAACAAAAAAACAAAATAAAAACCGATTCCTCCATTTAGGAGCCACAATGCCACAGACACACAGATACACACTAGAAACGTATACAACCCCTTTTTCAATCAATAAAAACAAAATTAAATCCGATTCCTCCGTTTAGGAGCCACAATGCCACAGACAGACACACAGATGCACACTAGAAACTTATACAACCCCTTTTTTCGTGGGGGGTTAAAAAGGAGGATGTTATTGATTTGGTGGATTTTGTTTGATAGTTTGAACCTACACAACAAGATGTGGGTATTTATAAATACATTTTTTTTTCTGTAATAGCAATATGACAGTATCAGCAAAATTAGTAGCAAGTCGTTAAAAACTCTTTATATGGAAGCCAGCATCTCCTTATTTCTCGCCTGTCGCACACCTAAAGGCGAAAATAAAATAAAATAAATAAATAATCCCGGACATTTCACACAGCATCATTTGGCCCCAAAGTAAGCATAGCTTGTGTTATGGGTACCACATGACTGATATACTACTTATATACTGTTTTTTTGTAAATACATACATATTATACATAAAAACACCCAGACCCGAGACAAATTTTTGCAGAATTTAAAAAAGGTTAAAATACGATAATAGCTGACATAAAAGATAAAAGTACAAAAAGTGCGTTCGAAAGAAGTTATCGTGAAATTTACGATTACGTCTAAATAACGTGAGATCAAAATTTCAAATTCAAATTAAAATATTTTAATTCAATACAATCACAGGGATCACTTAGAAACGTCTTACGTACTAGGTAAATTTAGGTGCCAATTCCTCATATCTCAAGCCCGAGAAGAACTGGCAAGAAACTCGTCCTGATCCTATCCTAATATCGCTTTTTATATGATTAATTTTATAACTAGCTTAACTAAGAAAAACTAATACAAGATAACAGTAGTTTATTCATTGCAAATCTGTCAGTTAACCGTCTGAGGGTAGAGCAATATGGGGCCATGCATTCTTATCATCAATATAATCATTTACTTATATTGTAATACGCTTTCTTCAAAAGACTACTTTGTATTTGTTCGCCATAAAGGACTTATTTACTTCTTCTAATCGAAACCTAGGGATGTATAACTTGTTTCTGTTTTAAGTATTGATTCTATGAAGATCACTATTTTGCTGAAACCCATCTCTATTTTTGAGTGTATAATATAAAACATGTTCATGTATATACTTGTACCTATTGTAAAGCTATTGTGAGAGTATTAATTTCTTTAAATTTCTCTATGACTCTCGATGTTTCATTATACTTTTTTGATGAACAAATATTTCCTGAATATCAGTTGCTTGCCCCTAAAGAATGATGCCTTATAAGATATAACATAACACTAATAACAAATAGTATGGAAGCGGAATTATACAGTTTTCCGGTGAGGTGAAGACGTCATCATTTTTTTATCGTTAATAGACGTTTGACAGCCAACTCACCGGGTGGTAAGAGGCGATGCGCCGACGCGCCAATGGGACACAAAGGTCTAGAAGGCACCTATTTATTCATGACTTGAAGAGTCCCAGACTGTAGTTTTCAGGAAAGACAGACGACGGCAAAGTATTCCAATCCTTGGCTGTACGCATTATAAATGTGGAAGCAAAACGCCTTGTTCGCAAGGGTGGTAAATGGTATGGATATGGACATGGTATGGATGGTACCGAGCGTCTGCTTGTCTTGTAGTGAAATGATAATAGTGGGATTAGATGGTACAATTCCTGGGCACATTTTCCGAAATGTATTCCATAAAAGATTAAAATGCGAGTAACTTTACATAGAGTTTAGCTGTTCACCTATAATCCTTAATGATCTACACTCGATTTAGTCCAAAGCAGCTAGCTGGTGTTTGGTTGAACCATCCCATAGATGGCAGTACGTAATACTCCATACCCAACCAGACTTGAGCTTTTATATAAAACTAGCTTCTGGCCGCGTTGATCCCATCACTACGAAGCTTTACAGGATCACTCGCTAGGCCAATTTGAAGATTTCATAATAATTTCATCGAAATCTATCCAGCCCTTTCGGAGTCTTTAGGGAACATAAACACACATCGCCTTTTGTATATAAAAATGAAAAGTTTCATAAGATAATTATCTTACTTTCTGTGCATCCTGCTGTACTACTGCATGAAGAGCTGTCAAATAATCTATAGGTATCTATATTCATGATGTATTTCCATTTAAACAATGGCCTTATCTAGCCTACAGTTAGTACTCAAACAGTCTCAAATGCACTCTATACAGTTCGCGAGCAAAAATTCTTACTAGCTAATCCGTGAAATCCCTATCTATAAATACCCCAGTCTGCCGGTCTGTCTGTCTGCTTTTGTATTTCCCTCTGTGTTTGAGTATTTTACTTTAGTGTCGTCTGGTTGTGGTATATTTAGTGCCAAGGTTCGTTTATTCAATGGCGACGTTTCTTTGTACCTAGCTAAGGCGACAGTCTGCTAAGTCGTTGCGCGTACGCGGTATTAGAAATTGACATAGACATAAATGATTGAGCAGGACTAATATTTATACGGTGCTTGAGGTGTTATGCAAGTATCTACGAAAGTATGTAGGATTATTCTGTTTTGAAGAAAAAACTCGATACGAATTTTTAGTTTGTTATTAATTATGTCCACTCACTCGCCCAATACTAATAACCCTAGTGTAAGAGTGAGAGAACATAACTAAATCTGCCATTTTAGATTCATCCTTTTAGGATACTAAACAAACTGCAATTTCATGCTTATTAAAAAACCCTAAAAACCCTAAAGTCGTGCAACCATGGAAGATCAGCGCTCTGGCATCTCACATTGCCTGAGCACATGCTGAGTGGTGGCCGTTCACGGTGTCATTTTACTAACTACTAAAATCGTGCAACCACGGAAGATCAGCGCTCTGGCATCTCACATTGCCTGAGCACATGCTGAGTGGTGGCCGTTTACAATGTCGTTGTACTTTCATTCTTTTTCTTTGGTTTAGTTAGGTTTTAGTTACATTATTGTAATGTGGTAGCAAAATAACGCATTTTATTCTTCTGCTTATTTAAAAAACACGAAAAGACAATCATAGATTCTAGATCAAAATAAAAAAGCTCTACGCATAGTTTAACTGTGCAGTCTCACATCCTATCAATGCAAGTCTACGAAATGCTGTAAATTGTTTACGAAGCAAAATCACAATGACGTCAATACGTAATCATCATCATCAAATCCGCCTTAAAGAAGACCGCTGCTGAACATAGGCCTCCCCGAAATACTTCCAGGAAAAACGATTTTGAGCCCTCTCCATCTACCGACTTCCTGCGATCTTTACAATGTCGTCAGTCCATCGGGTAGGTCGTCCTACACTTCGTTTTCCTGTCCTTGGTCGCCATTCGAGAAATTTTATTCCCCAACGGTTATCAGTTCTGCGAGCTATATGGCCTGCCCATTGCCACTTCAACTTGCAAATTTTGAGTGCTATGTCGGTGACTTTGGTTCTTCTACGGATTTCCTGTCAATACGTCATACCCATGTAATTTTAGGCCACGTTTTTATATGGCAGCATTCCTTTATCGATCTCAAAACTCCGCGTAAACGTAGCGCTTTAGTAAACGGTGGGATTCTAATACATTGAACTCGTGAATGTCTGAGTTTCGGTGAATGATTGAGTCAGCAATTGTTTGAGGTGACGAATTTATGAATATTGAACGTTTGTTGTTATTTTGTAAAAAGAAACTGAAATCGTTCCCTGATTTTGTATCCTTATTTTTATTCCAGTCTTTACCCACTGTGCTGAGTATACTCTTCCCTTTGTATGTGCTATTCCTTACGGTTCTAAGCCATCTTATCCAGATTTAGATTATAGGTAAGTATTTACATAATTCAGTCCGTTCTATATTCAAGAAATCATGTACAATATGTAATTACCCAAACTGAGTTAATTACAGAAATGTACAGAATAAAATACAATAATATGAAATACACGTGAAACTGTTGAGTTATCTAAAGACTGTTTAAAACGATCTATCGATAGTTCAACTGATTCAGAACACTGCCTGAGGGCAGCGTTCCCAAGATACTGGCGACATTGCCACGTTGAATAGCAAAGCTAATACGCTGAGCCAGATAGAAGTTAGCTCTTGGATCACGCAATGTATCTACCAGACGCCGGCCGCCGTGAAATAATTTTGAAAACGCGCTTTGAAAAAACGCTTCTGTTCCCCAGGGTCTCGACTCCAAAAGGCTCAAATATGTAATATAATTAGGTACAACTCATATGTCTAAGTACCAATATTGATCAAATATCTACTAAATAAACAAATGCCGGGTTTCTATAATAAGCACACACCATTCAGTAATATCCGTTGGTAAATTATTGTATGAAAAATTATATAGACTGTTTTGAACTTCATAAAGAAAACAGCTTTTGGATGCTACTAACGAATTGATGCTAGTAAGGCTACTGCATTTATTTACAGAAATAATTACATAAAGGTACAGAATAATGTACAATAAAAAAAAACGTGTGTGTCGTGGAACACTCGGTTGGAACGAAGTTCCATCGTAGTATATTATTATTGATAAACGTATTATATTATTGAATAACAATTACAAATTAATGAATTTCTAGCGTCTGAGAGCAATTAAATGAAACGCAGAAATAATTAATGAATTAAATGATGTACAATGAAATGTTTATTTTCACAACCCGAAAAATATATTCTTTACGAAATTTCCTACAATAAACAAAATATCTCCGACAAAATATATGGTACGGGGTTGAAGAATCGTGTCACCCTATGAATAACCGTCTACACTAAAGAAAGGGTCGTGACGGAAATTCGTGACGGAAAAATCTTACAAATTTGCGTGCGATAAGGAACTACGTTCCAATATCAAATTAATTATACTACTTAGTTTTAATACTCAGTTTGTTTTTTAATACACTATACTCATCTGTGAGCTTATGACGACCTCTGTGGCGCGGTGGGCTTAGGACCGGCTGAGACGCAAAAGGGCAACCTTTTTCGGTTCAATTCCCGCTGCGGGACAAATGTTTGTATGATCTGCAAGTATTTATCTCGGGTGTTTCTATGTATAATATGTATGTATTTACAAAAAAAAAAGTATATAAGTAGTATATCAGTCATGTGGTACCCATAACACAAGCTCTGCTTACTTTGGGGCCAGATGATGCTGTGTGAAATTTCCGGTATTATTATATTATATATTATAATATATTATTATCAATATCTCACGGAGACGTCATCATCTCACTCGAAATGTACCATTTTCGGGTGAGATGATGACGTCATCTTACATTCTGAACATGAACTCTCTGAGCTTTTAAAAAAGGTACAGTGTTTGTTTCCAAAACCAGCTAAGTCAACCGCGAGTTAGTTCATGTCATACGGACGGAGAGAACAGCTTCATACAAAAGGTGTCCTTTCAAGTTTAAACTCAAAATCCCTTCCAAGTATTACTAATTTAAATGAGACAGGAGAAAGGATTATACACAATTCAGTAGCATCCTGTATAAAGTATGTTTGAGCGTCCTGTTTACTGGTTCATTTGAGTCAGTCTTAAGCTACGTTTAAACTGCCTGGTGTTACTTTGATATCGTTTGTCACCACCGCTTTGTTTGCTAACGTGTAAGTCGATTGCACCGCTATATACGGGTTCTTTCAAGATTGCAAGACATTAAAAACGTCATCGTCGTCAGACGTCAGACAGTCTCAGTGGTGCAACAAATATACATCAAAAACTTTATAATCTTGAAATTAGGTGATGGTTGAGAAAAGTTGAGATATTTGATACATCCCAGTAGTGTGGTCGACTGTAATTACTATAATTACGTTTTAAAAACTAAAAAAAAAACGACTTCATTGGATATTTATAATTATTATTATAATAATATATAATAATAATATAATATCTGTAATTATAATATATATATATATATATATATATATGGTTAGGCCAACTAAATGCACCGCTCCAATGAGACAGCGAGGTTTCGGAGTAAGCCAAAATATCATCGATGTATACAATTTTTAGGTTTTTGTAGATTTTTAAAAACCGCTGGACCAATTTCGGTGAAATTTAAACCTGGAAGGCATACCCTTTGAAAAAAAAAAACTTTATACCGGATCAGGCGTCTTTGAGTAATCGGTGAACATACATAAAAAAAAAAGATTCCGACTAATTGAGAACCTCCTCCTTTTTTGAAGTCGGTTAAAAGCAGCAACTACAGTATCACCTGACAAAAATGAACATTGATCGATGGCAAATTTTATATAAACTAATTCAGGATACACTGTTAATATTGCTTATTACTAAGGTGAGATGGCAGATGTTAAACGTCATATGCGACTACTGTTAGACTCACTCGTTTTTTATAACCAGGGTCAGTTCACACCCTAAATTATTCAAGCTTATTGTGCCCTCCGAAGCACGGAAGTACCCAGCAGGGCGATTATGATAATCTGATACCACCAAAACATTGATACTAGCAGCCCACTTATTGCCTACATCTGCGATTTGTGTTCAGTTACTAATTGACGAATTGGTATTATGGAAGGTTGGTGTTGATTGTAGAATATAATAATAATAAAAATATATACTTATGCTGGACATTTCACACAGCATCATCTGTGCCCAAAGTAAGCAGAACTTGTGTTATGGGTACCCAATGACTGATATACTACTTATATGGTTTTTTTGTAAATACATAAATATTATACTTAGACCCAGAGACAAATATTTGCAAATCATACAATAATATATCCGGCGGCGGGAATCAAACCCGCAACTCTTCATGAAATATCTATAGCTAATTGAAACTCATAGACTAATTGTATCAAGTGTTCCATAATCGTAATACAGATGTAAATCCAAGTGCTATCTCTCATCCAGGTACCTCTCACAACGTCTCTGAACTTCGTAGAAGTTAGCTATAGCTGGAGCCTTGGAGTATTGGATTCGTTATGTCCTCAGCTACTGCTATAGAAAATCTTAATAATATGAACGTTTGAAAGTGACTACCGCGCAAAAGCTTAGGGCCTTCCCAAATCCTCTTACAAATGTCTAGGAGATTAAACCTTTACCTAAGCCAAACTCCACTATCAAATTTATAGCTATTTGAGCGTAACACCTTTTTTTCTTGCTACCTTACATATATAAAAGATTGGATGTTTGTTTGACATTACTTTGCAAGGGGTTAGGTATCGTTTTTTACTACTAAATCTACAGACAAGCTTACAGCCCACTTGTTTGGATGCAGGAGAAGGACTTAGTTTGTAGATAGATAGATAACTCTTTATTGCTATAAAAACAAAAAAAAATACAATTAATTATATTACATTAAAAGATAATACAATAGGCCGCCTTATTGCTAACAGCGATAACTGCCAGGCAACCTTTAGATGGATTGGACTATTTATATATAGTTTATATATAATTCTAAGTCTACTCCCACCTGTTCTGTTGAATAGTTCTGTTGGCAGAACTATTGGGTTTTTTTAACCATTAGTTCTGTTCACAGAACAAATAGGAAAAATATTCCCAGTAATTCTGTTCACGAATCTTGTGACATGAAATTTAGATCGAAACCAGTTGGTTAGGTTATGTTAGAGTATAGAAAACAACGCGATAGGCGAGCGAGCGAAACGAGCGTGCCGCGAGCGGCCGCCGAAGCGCCAGAAGAATATAGTTCGTCTGTCGATGAGATTGAAGCCAGATGTAAAACATAGTCTTATAAGTCACAGAACTAATGGTAAAAAAATCCCAATAGTTCTGCCAACAGAACTACTCAACAGAACAGGTGGGAGTAGACGTAATTCTATACTTACAGAATCTTTAAATAAACTAAATATAATACTGATCAAAAATACATACATACACAATAGGTATAATAATAAACAGATAAAATCATAGCACAAAAGTAGGTATTATATAAGATATCAACAATACAGAAATAGGTATAACAGCACGACAAATAATGTTTCATGAGCATGTTATTGAAGTTGGGAAGAGACTTGGCCTTTCTAATATCTACAGGCAACGCGTTCCACAAGCGGACAGTAAACGACTTTCCATAGAAGCTAGAGGAGTGAACGGGAATTTTGAGTTGATTGGTATCTGAGGAGCGCAAGAAATAGGGGTTAGATATATGTATGTAGTTTGTATTACACGATTATGCAAACGGAGTTACAGGGGGTTCGAACCTAGTTCCTATCCTACTAATATTTTATATGGAGAATCTTGTATGTTTCTTTGTGTCTCAATTATGGCGTAATGGCTGAACGGATTTGGATGCAACTTGGTATGCATGTAGTATGTAAAATGAAAAAGCATATTGGTTAATCTTTATGACGATACCACGCGTGCAAAGCCGCGGGCTTAAGCTAGTAGTTACATACATCCTAAATCCAATACAGAAGCCTCAAGGACCGCAGGAGATAAGTAAAATAACGTAACGTAATATTTAGATTAAAAACGTACAAAAATGTGATGAGTAATATTATCATCGGGAACACCTACAGATGTTTCATTTATGAAATGGATTATCTAGCTACGGTTTGTTGGATAATGTATCCACCTACTTAATATTAATAAAATGAATTTATCCTTTTTCTAAAAAAATAACTTTTATAACGGTTTTAGTCATGTGCCCACACTTACACAACTGTTGCGAATCATATGATCAAAACTGGTATTTAGGATTCGTTTCTTTATTTAAACAAGTTATATATCTAACTTTATCTTATCGAGTCACTAGTTCTTTCGAAGCAGTGTGGCGAAAAGACTAAATTGCGATTAGAGGTTCCTTTCGGGCATTTGACATTTGTCTTGAATCTTTTAAAGCGACTTCAAAAAAGGAAGGTTCTCAATTTGTCGTTATTTTTTTATGTACCTATGTTCCGATTATTCAAGACGCTTGAACCGATTTGGAAAATTCTTTTTTTGTTTAAAAGCGTATATTTACTTCCCATGTGGTCCCATTTACATTTTATCAAAATCGGTCAAATGGTTTTTAAAAATCAACTAAAATCTATAATTTGAATCGATGATATTTTCGTTTTACTCTATGTATAATATGTATGTATTTCCAAAAAAAAAGTATGTAAGTAGTATATCAGTCATGTGGTACCCATAACATAAGCTCTGCTTACTTTGGGGTCAGATGATGCTGTGAGAAATGTCCGGGATTATTTATTAATTGTTATTATTATTTATTTTACTCGTTTTCGTTGGCCTACCCATATTATCCTTACTAATATCATAAATGCGAAAGTAACTCTGTCTGTCTGTCTTGGCTTCACGCCAAAACTACTGAACCGATTTAAATGAAATTTGGTACACAGATAGTCTAAAGCCTGAGAAAGGACATAGGCTACGTTTTAATTGGAAAAAAGTGTTGTAAAGGGTTGAAAAGGGGGATGAAAGATTGTATTAAAGTATTGTAATTTTCAGAACTAGAAGCAAGAAAGGCTGGCTGTTATTTCCTACTTAGGCTGATTAGGCTGTTGATTCCTACTAATATTATAAATGTGAAAGTAACTCTGTCTGTCTGTCTGTTACGTTTTCACGTCTAAACCGCTGAACCGATTTCGATGAATTTTGGTAAAGAGATAGATGGGACCTTGGAGAAGGACATAGAATACTTTTTATGTAGGAACCGTGTGTGCGAAGCCGCGGGCAGCAGCTAGTATAATATATTAACAAAATAGATCTATTTTCCACTAAAAATTGTTTATATTCAATGAAGTCGGTTTTCTTTTTAGTTTTAAAACTTAATTATTAGGTTCTAGGATATACCGTTTTCGTAAGTTTGCCTTCATCGTTTGAGAGCGGTATTCTTCATTCACTTTAGTAAATATTACACATAGAGATTTAGAAAAGGACATTAGGTATGCTTTGAAAGACAAAGAAGAAAAACTATTCTCCACCGTACATTATGTCAAACAGTTTCAATTTCTCTGTAAGATCGCCAAAGATGAGCATTTAAGGATACACGAGTCAGCAGCATAAACTCGTTAGTGGCCGCAGCTAAAATGCATGCTATTTCACCTAGCTTAGTGTGACAAAAGGATAGATGTGCACAAAGGATAGAGATGAGCAGTAAGGAGATAGCGTGAATATAATTTCGAGTCATATGATCAGATTAGACTATGATTTCTAAATAAAACGATTGCGTAAAAATAATGAACAGACTTTTGGCTCCAGGGTTCTCATGAAAAAACTACTGAATGTATTTGTTTAAAAAAAGTTATTTGAGCTCTTGAATAAATAATCTATGCTTGTATTGGAATATTTTTTTAGTATGCGTATTCCGTTTGTTATTTATTCACACCTAAAGATGCGCTAAAATCAGTGGTAAAAACGATTTTTTTGAGTCTTGTATCTTTCAAACCCATATTATTTTTACAATTCGACGACCTCTGTGGCCCAGTAGGCTTAGGTACGGCTGAGACGCAAAAAGTTGCAGGTTCGATTTCCGCTACGGGACAAATGTTTGTATAATCTGCAAGTATTTGTCTCCTGTCTGAGTGTTTCTATGTATAATATGTATGTATTTACAAAAAAAAAGTATATAAGTAGTATATCAGTTATGTGGTACCTATAACACAAGCTCTGCTTACTATGGGGCCAGATGATGCTGTGAGAAATGTCCGGTATTATTATTATTATTTTTATAATTCTGTATCGATACAAGCATAGTTTATGACAAGACAAATTTATATCACTTTTAGTTCTGGTTGTTCATCATCAGACGACGGTGTGATCGCCCTTCGACGTTTGTATGGAAAGATAATCGACTAGTTCACTCTTAATTAAAAAATCACGGTCGTTATGTGGTCTCTAAAAATATCTTTAAGTCCATGATTGGAGTGAACTTTACAAGTAGTTAGAATACTTATTTTTTGTTGAGCATGAAATCAAATTAAATCAAATATTTCCTTATTCAATAAAATCACAATCACTTTTCACTGAATCTTTCATTACATGCTAGTGAATCTATGTAGGTGCCGGTTCCTCCTAATCATAGTTCAAGAACAATCAGGCAAGAAACTTGTCTGGTCTTAAAACATTATTGTATGATCCTTGCCAATTTTGTTACGGATGCCGAGTCGAGTTAGAGCAGATTCATCCTTTTTTTGTTATCTAAATATTCTGATATATTATATTATGCTTTAATACACAGTTTCTGTTGTATTACGTTTTTATTTTGCCAACAAATCTAACACGTTCATCCATTCCCGCATAGGCAGATTACGAGTAAACGTGTGCATTATAGCTGATTATGGCCGATTATTTTAATAATTATTATGGTATTCTAAGTAAATAAGACCGAGTATTGTTTACACGGAGAATGCAAACATACAAGTCAATAACCCAATGTACAATAATTTGTAGCAATTTCTAATTTTAGCGGAATCGGCTAGGACGTGCTGTGCGTTATTCGTTTTCAAAATAATAAGTAAGTAATATTAGATTTTACAATGTTACTAAGTAACATATACAAATATTTTGTAAACAGTGTTAATAAATAAACTTATTAGTAAACAAAATATAGATAGATTAACACTTTATTGTACACAAAAAGAACACAGACGATATAATAAAAACAAAATTGTACAATGGGAGGCCTTATCGCTAAAATCGATATCTTCCAGGCAACCTTTATAATGTAATGTAATAAAAGCTAAATAATGTATTAAAAATTAATAATTCGTTCGGCTTCGTCATATAGTCTAGTGATAGTGATCTTTATCTAGTGGTAGAGATCAATCACTGTTATAGAATCAAATCGATACTAATACCATATTATTATTTTACGTTTAAATCTTTCGTGAGTTGTAGGTACATACATTTTGATAAACACTTAGTATCTTCATCAGGGTAAGTACGATCCGCGGTCCGCTCGTTGCCGCTCGAGTTCACGGTTCGCATTTCTTTGTATGAATGTGTTTGTTTGTAATGGATTAACTTAAAAACTACTGAATTGATTTAAAAAAATATTTTCATTTAGAACACTTCAATATTAACAAGTAACATGGGCTATATTTAATTAATAAAAAAATACATCTCTACCAAAATTGCAATAATAAAAACTATTGATATAAAAAAATATTTATAGTACTCATAATACTCAATAGTAGTATATAGTACTCAAGGTTAATCTCCAGGGCCAACATTTTTAACAAAAGCCCGATGTGTACATTTAGCTCTGAATATTTACTCTTAGTGGTTAGATAGGCGTCTAAATAAGCTGTTACATCCTTCTTAGTGTTATTAAAGCCTAATTTGCATCAATCGAAAATTTTTGAATCTAAGGAAATAAGCAAATGACAGTTATACCCATTTCCGTGCAACCACGATCAAACTATGCTCCGAAAAGTGAAAAAAAATAATTGGTAGAAATTACGTCAAATCCGCGTAATAACTCATTGAAAACGATGAGTGTGAGGTTTGTCGTCATCTGTCCTAATTATATAAAGGGTCTTCTAATAGGCACGTCCGAACTTTGACAGTTGGTAGCGGCCATCTTATTGAAGCTACATTTGTGAAATGATACACGTGCAAATGATAAAATTGTTTTATCAAAATGAGTGTTTTGTTCGGGCAACGCACCGCACGCTTCGCCCATTTTACGGTCGCCATAATCGTCCTACCGAGAGGACTATTCGTCATGTGGTGGATAAATTTGAGTCCACTGGTTCGGTAAATGATCGACCAACACCCGTACGTCAACGCAAGGTCTGCCGAAAACATCGCCGCTGTCCGTGAGAGTGTGCAGGAGAATCCGAGGCAGTCGTTTTCGCGTCGCTCACAAGAACTCGGCCTTTCACAGACCACAACTTGGCGAATTTTGCGTCGTGACTTGGGCCTGCACCCGTATAAAATTCAACTCACCCAGGAATTGAAGGTAAACGTCCATAGACAACGACGTGTGTTCGCTGAATGGGCACTGGAGCAGTTAGCAACTGACCGTAATTTTCACAGAAAAATTATCTTCAGCGATGAGGCCCATTTCTGGATGAATGGGTACATAAGCAAACAAAATTGTCGAATTTGGGACGATACCAATCCACATGAGATCCAAGAGCGTCCAATGCATCCCGAAAAAGTTACAGTTTGGTGTGGGTTTTGGGCTGGCGGCGTCATCGGGCCATATTTCTTTGAGAACAACATTGGCCAGGCCATCACTGTCAACGGCGAGCGCTATAGGTCGATGATTACCAACTTTTTTTGGCATGAACTGGATCATCTGAACACCAACGACATGTGGTTTCAACAAGATGGCGCTACGTGCCACACAGCTCATTCCACATTGAATATTCTGCATGAGAGATTTGAGGGCATGGTCATCTCACGTGGAGCTGATGTGAACTGGCCACCGAGATCTTGTGACTTAACCCCGCTAGACTTTTTTTTGTCGGGTTTTCTTAATTCGCAGGTCTATGTGAATAAACCACAAATCACAGCGGCCCTCAAAGCCAACATAACCTATGCCATAAGTCAAATTCAGCCTAATTTATGCGCAAAAGTCATAGAAAATTGGATATCTCGCATGCGCTTGTTAGATTCATATAAATACCTGCTCTAATTAGTATAATATATTACACCTAATATCAAGATTTAGAAGTTTATAACTTCTCACATGAGGAATTAAAGCTAAATGTAAGCAAGGATAAATTCAATAAGAAGAGAGAATAACAAATTTACCATAGTATATTCAATTTTCTTTATTCAATAAAATTACAAGGACCACTTAGAATCGTCTTCTTACATGCTAGTGAATCTAGGTGCCGGTTCCTCCTAACCCCAGTTCAAGAAGAATCCGGCAAGAAACTTGTCTGGTCCTAACACTTTTTTGTATGATCCTTTACAATTTTACACAACACAAGTACCCTCCTACAAAATAAACACCATAAGGAATATAAGGAAACAATGACAGAATAATTAACTGATACAAATGTATGTAGTTCACAAAGATAATATAGTTTTAAAGTTACCAAATAACCAAACAGAGAATAACACAAAAAGTTAACGGTACACATATTAAATACACACAAATATATTTTAGTACAATATTATTGCAAGGCACTTATCTTTCTAGTTCGGTGGTCACTCCCAATCTACCCGTCTTAGGCTTTAACCTCGCCTTTTATACATTTTTGAAATATATACAAAACATCACACCATATTCATTTTTCAACCAATCACAGAAGCCTATTAAGAATCTAAATATAATAATGAAAGTTATTTACTTAATAACAATAAAAAGATGTTAAAATATAATTCATGAAACAATGGATTCATAGTTTTGCTATATATGTCTTAATAAAAGAATTATAACGAATTTACCGATTTAGTAAACAATCAAATGAAGGACTTGTAAATATCAGAATAATGAGAACAGAAAATAATAAAGTGAAACATTCGTTAATAAATCCAAACTAATTAATAACTGAAAAATAGTAAGAAAGTATGTATCGAACAATTAAATTTACAATATATAACAATCATTGGATACTTTCGTTCTGAAATCCTAATTTCGTTCTCAAATGTGTGTGATGGTATAATCATTTTTATTAAAATAATATTTATTAAAGCATATGTTAATTTAAACCAACTATAAAATAATAATATAAGTATAAAACTGTTTAACTGTTTATCAAAACACCATCTGTGTTTTTAGCTGTGAACTAATTGAATGACAGGTGGATTTTTATTGAATTCTTACGAGTATAATTTCAATTATTCTGTCACGCTCCACCCAGAGAAGCCGTGGCGGACATTTGAATGATGTCATATTCCACACATAATGGCATCACTACATCTTTCAAATAAATAAATAATTTCAATAATATATCACACACACTTTGTTTTATTTAAATTTAAAGATAGGACACGCTTAATGAAAGACCCTATATATCTTACTTTCCCGATTATAATACTTAAATAGGCACTCGTAAATAATAAATTGTTACTCCAGGAAACTGAACAACCTGATATCGCGGCTGGCAACACTGCTGGTACTGCACGCGGCAGGCGCGGGCCTCGCGTCTCCAACAGTGCTCATCACCAAGTCTGTTCCGAGAATGGCGGCGGAGTGGCTGCCGACTGACAATCAGACCGTTTACAGACTAGGCGAGGGAGAGAGGAGAAGGTACGAAGTCACGGATGATAAGACTGTCTTAAAACTCCAGAGTGACTCTAGTAAATAGTAGAAAATAATCATAAAATTTGCAATCGGTTGACTGCCCGGTTCAACCGATTGCAAATTTTATGATTATTTTAAGGCGAACCCAACTCCGTTACCAGAGTCCACCAAAACCTTACTAGTTTTGGTTCTCGTATGCTTCTCTATATTTAGAAATGATATTATCACTTATATTATAATGCTTTCGTGATTGACTCCGACATATCAACGCAAAGTCTGACATATCAACGCACAGCCTAAACCATAAGTCGTAAAAACATGAAACTTAGCAGGTAGATTCATCTTACGTAGAGGTGCCTTAAGTGTCGCGACACATCTGCGGAACGTACGGTGCCGATCGTTCGTTTCAACACGCTCTCAGTGTTTTTCAAGTTTCCTATGACACATCAGCCGAAATTACTTCGCGTTGAGCGTAGCGCCGAACTTCCCTTCGAGTGATTATTTCAGCCAAAACGCATTCAATGTATTTTGCATAGCAAGCGACACATCACGCGACCCGTTACGCGACTGAAAGTTCGGCGCGTGTAGTTGAAAGTTCGGCGTATGCTTCTCGGGTGCGGGGTGCGGCGGCAAGCGACACCACTAGTTGCCGACACCGACTGACAACGACGCACGTAATTTTCCGTCGCGTAAGCCGCGTTCTGAACGGTTGTCATACCAACGGAATATTACGACCGAAACTTCAGCGGCTGAACTTTCATCGCCGTACCTTCGGCTGATGTGTCGCTAGACTAAGAAATCAATTTTGAAAATTCTACCCCTTCTACTTCTTCTCGTGTCACTAGTTATATTGAATTAGTGTGTTGAAAGGATTATAGTGCGCTTCAAAGGCTCGTATCGTTCATTCTACCTCTAAGGGTGTGAAAAGGGGTAAAAAAATTATGCAAAATCGTGTTCTTTGAACTTACAAACATAAAATTTAGCATAAATATTCTTCAACATTATTTACTAAAAATCTTTGTTTAATAATAATCTAAAAATAAAAACATTTAGGAGCTGCTTGCTTAATTTTTATAGAATAAGTTTGGTAAGGGTCTCTGATCAAAATTGGATGGATAAATTTTAAGACATTGTACAATGATCAGCATCCGATCATACTCTATGTACTTTCCCAAATAGACAACATTGGGGAAAACAGTAAGGTATATGAACTATGTATACAAGTATGTATATTAAAATTTAAAACACAGAAATCGTCCATTTATGAGTTTTGTGTTAGTCAGATATAAATGATAAAAAAGTAGTCATTGATAATTCAAGTCAAGACAATGTATTCCGTAATAAGACAGAAAATATTTATATAATAATGTAGTATTTTACACAAAGTATTTCAAGCAATAAATTACTTTGAACTTTGTTCTGACTGATGAACGAAGTTGCGTCTCAGTAGTTGAACTAGTTTAGATAGTTTTATCTCAGTAGTTTGATGAATCGAACTAGTAAACTCTATTATGCCAGTATATTGACCTAACTCGAATGACCTACGCATTTTAACATACAAATTGTATAAATTATTTCAATAAAGAAAACAATCTTATAATTATTTTATCAGTCATCTAAGGGTCTTGACAAGGTCTTCTTTCTGTTGTCGTTCACACCAGCGGAACAAATGACAATAGCTTATGATAAATCGTGACAACTTAACCACTGGTTCCATATTACAAGTTTTGTTTTCCTTAGTTTGGGGTTAGATATATATTTATAATCCTCTTTTGATCGTGCCACGTGTTATTTAAAAACCAGTATGATGAAATGACAAAATTGCACCGTCTCATTTAGTCCACTTGACACCTGTTTTCTCCTATGCTCCAAACCCTCGATTATTTCATTCCTTACACACAGTTTTATGTTTCAGTTTGGAGCTGAACACTTCAACGATAAAGCAAGCGGTTGTTTTCATCACCATCAGTCCTTGCACGAAGGACTTCCACTGGGCACTTTACTATGGAAAAGCTGGTAACTCTAATGGTACATTTCCCATGTTTTAGGGCTATAGTTTGAAATGATTTTCGCATGTCTGCCTGAACGTGAATGAACTGGTCAAGCGTCTCAGAAGCATGCATGTGGGCTGCTACATGAACGATGTGTGTCAACTACATAAGTTAAGCCAATAACATGGTGCTGTTAGATCCCTCAATCGGTGCCATGCGAAAGCTTCTCGCTGTGTGCGAGTCACTTGCAGCTTCATATGGATTCCTAGTTCCAATTTGTGTTCCACCTGTAACACTCAATAACGTGCCACTTGTAAGAGTTTTTAAATTCAAATATCTGGGACACTTGGTAACTGAGGAACTCAAGAATGAGGCTGATATCGAGAGGGACCGCAGAGCCTTGTTAGTCCGAATGAACATAATAATAATATTTATTCAAAATTTACATGGTAGGTACAATAATATCTAATAACAAAATTCAAAAACTTATTTAATTAAAGGTATGCATAATACGAGCCTGAACTAGGTAATCCTGTATCTCAGGCGTGAAGAGCTTACTTACATAGATTCTAAAATAATCACCTACATTGACATTTTATTTTTAGTTAGATGTATAGAACAGTATTAAAAATCTTAACTAAGCTTAAAACTACAAATAATGCAAACAATATAAAAAATAAACACAAAACAAATAATAAACAAACTGCGAGTCAACGGAATCGTAAACTGGTAATTGTAAACAAAGTAATGATACGTAAGTATTTTTCTAGTTTTTACGTGTAATTATTTTAACTTAGAAAATTTTCAAACGTTGTTTATTTAACTTGACTTACAATTAAAGGTTAGTAGGGTAGCCTCGTGATCGATTATTATCTTTGTTAATTTTTTAAAAGAAATATTTTTAATGACGCCTCCAATAGTCCTCTTAGGCATTCTTAGAAACCACCATAATCTATGGAGTTAATGTACCTTTTTTCTGCTATTATTTTTGCCGGGCATTCAGCAGTACCAGTACAATGTTTACTCGGCTTATTGAAGTGGACGCAATTGGCGCACTTTGGTTCATCTGCCTTATTCGTGCATTCCTTAATAGAGTGACCAGGAGCAGCACAGTGGCCACAGGTGTATGTAGGATCCCGACATGACTTAGCCGCATGTCCATACTGTTGGCACTTAAAACATCGAGTGATCAAAGTAAAGTCTCGCACAGGGCAAGATGACCAATTCACATACACTCTATCTTTTGTTACGAGGGCTTTACGTATATCTGCAGGTACTTCAATTACGTAGTTGCAGGTCTCAGCTGTCCTCTTGCCTGACTTATGGCTTAACCTAATTGAGCTTAAAAACTGGTCAAGAGAAGAATTCTTAAGTGTTTCGGCCAGATTCTGGTGGTAAAGACACGTAATAACCTCTTTTTCGGCCATAGATGAAGGCACACCAACAACTACAACTCTGGGCTTCCGTTTATGCAGCTCATCGATCGTAAGGTCGGAGTTTTTAAGCTGCATCGATTGAGCTTGAGTTTGAGCTTGAGCTTCTCAATGTCATCTTTAGTTTCAGTGCTTATTATTATTCCTCCGTTCCTTGTTTTGCGAAGGCCTCTTATGTGTAACTTCATTTGTTCAGGACAGAGCATTTTCTGGACAAGTGATTTTGTGTCTTCACTTGTCTTCAGTTTCTCGTTGGGATAAATGGCAACTGAACTAAGATTAATGGGCTTTATGTAGTTATTAGTTCCATTTTTAACCATCTCGGCAAAAGAGGTTCCTGCTACGGGTTTCGAGGACTGATCAATACTTTGTTTAAGGTCTTGAAGCCGCTGAGAAAGATCAAGTTTATCTTTCAGTTCTTGAGTAACGGAGTGGGCTTGAACGGCTTTCTGCTTAAGGGACTGGTATTGCACTGCCATCTGCGATGTACCATGACCTACTTTTCGGCACAAAGTACTGATGCGAAGTTTTTGTTCCGTATTCAGTTTCCCCTCCGATGCAATAGTACATACTTCATTCAGATACTGCTCGATTGATTTCATCCAGTTCTGAATTTCAGGAGTAGAAATAACTTCTACGACATCATCTTCTCGGTCGGGTGCTATAGTGTGGGATGCAGATGCGGGCGAGGGCGCAGGCGGCGGCGAGCGAGCTGTCCTGCTGCTCCGGTTGAAGGGACTGCTGTCCATTTCGTAGTATTTAAGTTAAACTTAATAATTCATGTCCATTTTCACGAAATCACTAGACATAATATTCTATACCTAGAGTAGGTATGACACAGTAAACGAGCTCACGAGTCAGCAAGTAATTATTTGTTTATTTTAATATAAATTTGAGACACGTCTGTTCTAACCAAAGACCAAATGAACCAACATGCTGAAAGACAGACAAGGTGCAGCTGAAAGACATGCTGGCCTGATGATTTGCTCGGTGTACAGACGCAGTGAAACGTACTTTATTCAAAGCGTACTGTACATATTTGTATTCTGCGAGTGCTCCAGCTATACCCAAAAGACTTACAATGCTTTGAAAGGCCAATATAACAACGCGTTTAGGGCGCTGTTGCGGCTTCCGCGTTACTGCAGCGCTTCGGCAAAGTTTGTGGAGGCGTACCGACACATTCGACGCCATCAGCGCAAAAATACTGTGTTACTGCTGATCAGGCTTCGTGCGAGCAGCAACAGCATCCTGACGGCGATTGCTATTTATCATAATAGTCTTCTTATGGGGAATCTTATCCAAAGGACTAAATCACTGGTAGTTTTTAAATACTAACCTAGTTTTAAGTGCATACTAGAACCATGGACTATTGTTGTCTGAATAAATAAATATATTATTCATATTATTATGTTTACGACGCTCTTACTCAAGTTAAGAAAATCCATGAAAAATGGAACTAACATCACACTACGTCATTTGCACTGCATCGAGTACGTCAAGTAAGCTGATATTATTATACATTTTTTTTCTTCTAGGTCACCTGATTTTGGATCGAGAAGGCACAGGAGATATGAGTACGTTTTCATTATTCATATCGCAACACGACAAATACGTTTTGCAGGTAAATAAATAAAAGGGTGACACGCTGCGATACTCAGGCTAAGATTTAGAACAATCTTACGATAAGATGACGCTTCCGTATGTCAAAATGCGCTAATTATAAACTAGACGAGTGTAATCGTAAGGTAAAAAACACCAGACAGAACACAAGACTTTTTTTACATTTGTATAACGAAAACTCTTAGTCATGTATGGTCTCCTGGTACACTGGACAAATTAGTTGTTTTCTATACTCTAACATAACCTAACTAAATGGTTTTGATCTGATTTAACTTTTTCTCCTGACTCTATTCTGTCCCGGCCGCTAATTTGTCCAGTGTACCAAGAGACTATACATGACTAAGAGGTTCTCGTTAAAAAAATGGAAAAAAAGTCTTGTTTAATAACTTGTTATGAAACAGTAAATGAAATTGCTTTTTTCATAACTAGTTATGAAAATGGACCAATTTGTTTTTTAGACTCTTCTCTCAAAGAACACAAACTAATAAACACAATCGCTTGACTGGCCTGTTAGCTTAGTTGAAGTAGCTCTGCCTTCTGCGCTGTAGGTTCGATTCCCTCCTAGGATAAACATTTGTGCGATGAACATAATGTGTTTATTCTGGATCTGGGTGTTATAAAGTATGTTATGTTTGTATTATATATATATATATATATATATATATATATCCTAGGAGGGAATTGAACCTACAGCGAACGAACCTATATATATATATATATATAGATGTGCTAAATGTCCACAAATATTTATATTTATTTATTTTAAAGTTAATCTTAGTGAATACCGCGTTGTCAGATATTTAAGCTCAAAGTAGAATAAAGCTAGGTTTGTGCTAATTTTAAAGAGCAGTGTATCAATGCTTAGAAAGTGAAATAAATATCTCACACAGATGACGCCATTATCACCCGTAGGGTTATTATGCAAAAGCAGCAGTAGTTACAGCAACAGTAACGCGACAGCAATATCAGCTAAATCTGTCAAAAGTAGTTAAAACTCTTCTTATGTACGCCAGTCGCTGCTTTTTACTCGTCTGTCGCCCACCCACCGGCAATGTCATGAGTCAAAGTCAAAACATTCTTTATTCAATAAAATCACATGGACCACTTTGAATCGTCTTCTTACATGCTAGTGAATCTAGGTGTCGGTTTCTCCTAACCCCAGTTCAAGAATAATTCGGCAAGAAACTCGTCTGGTCTTGACACTTTTTTTATGATTCTTGCCAATGTTGTTACGGATGCCGAGTCAAGTTGCAAATGCATTCCAAGCTTTTTGTCATCTACATAACCTGATATTTCATAGTCTGCTTTAAGTTTCTGTTTTATTTTTGTTACGCTTTTAAATTTGCCAATAGATAAATCTAACACGTCGCTTGGAACCTTGATATAGAAGCGTACACTTTGCCTTATAAAAGACTTATTAATTTCAGCAAGCCTAACAGTGGGCACAGCGAGTTTATTTTTCTTTCTAGTATTAATACTATGATAATATATGACTATCGCATTTTTTTACGCTTATAGCAGAGATGTTAGCTTACAAAAGGTATGTTTTACAGCAGTAATTGCGCAATTCATGCCTATTGCCAATTGTGGCGAGTTACGTAATATGGAATCGAAATGTACTGTTTTCGGTTGAGATGTTGTAAGTTATCTGCGTGTGATCTCTCTTTCTGAGCACAAGCTCGAATGTCGAATGATTTGGGTTAGTACGCGCGAAGTGTCAACTCGGTAACCATACTTGAGCCGTACTTTGCTTATTCGCCAGCTCTGTAGGATGATTTATATATATGTTAGCCGCGGCTTCGCACGAGTGGTACTTAGGTGCATTAAAAGTAGCATATGTCCGTCTCCAAGATTCAATCTATCTGCTTACCAAATTTCATCAACAGAGAGACGGAAACACTTTCGAATTTATATATTAGTTTGTATTTGGATTCATTTACTCGCGGCACGCACCTACATAAAAAAGAAACCTAAATCCTTCCCCAAGATACAATCTAACCCCATACAAAATTTTATCAAGATTCGATCAGCCGTTTAGCCGTTAAAACGTAATAAACTAACACTTTCCAGTCAATTTCAGAAAAGTTATTCAAAAATGGATTTTAAATTACAGAAATTTTCAACATAAAATACATATAAAACACATATAAATTTAACATACATATATAATGTAAAATACATATAAATAAGTTAAGCTATCTAAGGACCGTTTAAAAAGATCTATAGATAGCTCAACTGACCCAGATCACTGCCGGAGGGCAGCGTCCCCAAGACACTAGTGATAATACTAATACCCCGGGCCAGATAAGAACCAGCTCTTGGGTCTCGCAATGTTTCTACCAGTCGCCGTGAAATCATTTTAATAAGTTTTATTTATTGTTATAGCTATCATCAACTCACGGTGGAGCAGCGATGGTTAGCGTGCGAGGCGAGTCGACGAGACAAGTTCGATTGCGACTCAGAGTGCGTTCTAGGAGACGACTGGCCGCAAACTGGGACCCCAGGTAAACCATAAATCTTGATTAATTTATAAACAGTTTATACCACTTTTGTTTACCATTGTGTGCCGACCTGATTCACTTTGTTCACCTGTGATGGTTACACAATTGAACAAGTCACTTTTGGAATTATCGCGCGAACAATAAATAAACGATTGTATTTTATGATAGATTTGCCATGAGAGCTTAATTTTTCACTGCTTCAAGGAAATGTAGGCTTGATATTAAAAATATTAAAATTAATTTGATATTTGACAATAATTTCCTTAATGACCACGCGTTTCTAAGAATAAGGGTCTTAACGACAGATGTGACATGTTTTTTTGAAGGCTGGAATCTTAAAAACTGATTATATTTTCTCAATTCGATTCAATTCAACTCAATCAGGGACCACTTTGAATCGGTTTTTTCCCGTAACGTTTTCAGCACTTATTTTTGATGGACGCGAATTTCTTGCATTGTTAGAGGTGTCTAGACGTCAAGCTTCAGCAAATTGAGCAGCAAACAGATTCCCTTTCTCGATTGCATTATAGTGCTAGAGATCCATCCAGTTTTAGTAGTGGAGGGTGAGAAGGGCGGCTGAAGTTTGCTTCCGCCGACTTGGCCAAGGACCAGAATGCTTTGCTACCAGCTAGATGTGTCGCAAGATTGGCACCCATACGGCCAATTCGAACATGAGCAAGACAAAAATCATGTGAAATGCTCATGTTGCAACCGTACTGGTACATGTTGGGAGCGATATAATCGAAGTTGTAGACCATTATGTCTGTTTGGGTCAGACGATTCAACTAGGCAAGTTGGACTTGCCTAGCCTTCGACAAAGAGGTCAGCCGACGAATCCAACTCGGATGGGCAGCGTTTGGGAAATTACGGCACATCTTCTCGTCACAGATACCGCAGAGCCTCAAGACGAAGTGCTATAATCAGTGCGTGTTGCCAGTGATGACATATGGAAATGAGACTTGGTCGCTAACTATTGGCCTTATACACAAGCTCAGAGTCGCGCATCGTGCTATGAAGAGAGCCATGTTGGGTGTTTCACTGCGTTATAAAATCCGCAACGAGGAAATCCGTAGAAGAACCAAAGTCACCGACATAGCGCTCTAAATTTGATTTGATTTGATAACTCATGGGGAATAAAAGTTCTCGAATGGCGACCAAGGACAGGAAAACGAAGCTTCGGACGACATTGTAAAGATCGCAGGAAGTCAGTGGATGGAGAGGGCTCAAAATCGTTCTTCCTGGAAATCTATTGGGGAGGCCTATGTTCAGCAGTGGACTTTAAAGGCTGATAAGATGATGATGATGATCCCCCCTCGCATTTATCTATTGTCCATCCATCTTTTACGCAATATATCATAATTTTGATAGGCAATAAAATGCTTTTACTAAATCGATATGTAAAAGAAACAACGAGAAAATGTGTGTCATAAAAATAACACATTTTTATAATACATATTAGAATTGTTAACAAACGATACACAGTTTTAGGTTATTCGTTATGTTTTGGTAAAGTTTGGTAAAATTCTTTAAGAAAACGAAGATCAAAATGTACAAATGAATAAAATTATACAGAAAGTTACCTACTGTAGGCAAACTCCAAAACTCAGTAAACACTTTTACGACTATTATTTTGTTTCCAAATTCCCACGAATAATGTTACAAAGTTAGTTTGCAATAAACGAGTGAGAGTAGACGATGTGCAAAATACATACTTGCAATATTCGTGCGAGATTGGTGTTTTTATTTTCCGCAGAATTAACATTCACAGTAACGTAAATATAACATTAATTGATAAAGGATTCTGAAAAAAAAATTAGGAGGTGTAAGCGTAAAAATACAAAAAAAAATACGGCAAAAGCCTTTACCCGTTTATTCGGTGGGACCGTCGATATATAGAAATATATAAAAAATGACGAACAACAAGATACGACTTTGTGACATCATACTATACTTTAGACAACATAAACACTTGACATTAGAAAAAAATACATTATTAAGAGATGCCACTAACAAAGAAGAAGAAGTGCGTTGTTTTGAATTGTATTTTGATTCATTGAATTGTATTGTAATTGTAAATCGGGAATTTATCCTTAAAATTCCATAAAGACGTATTTATTAGAGTAAATAATAGAGTATAAATGCAGGCTCTACAATACAGGTAAACGGCTAATGTTACAAAAGTCAAAAACAAAGTAGGTATCTTGTACCTACTAATTTATACTAAAGAATATCTTATTTTTAACCGACTTCAAAAAAGGAGGAGGTTCTTAATTCGTTGATTTTTTTTTTATGTAAGTAAGACGCCTGGACCGATGGAATTTTTTATTTTTCAAAGGGTATACTTTCCAGGTGGTCCCATTCACATTTTATCGAAATAGGACAAGCGGTTTTCAAAAAATCTATAAAAATCTAAAAATTGTATACATCGATGATATTTTTTATATACATGAAGTCGGTTGTTTTTTTAGTTTTTAAGACATAATTATATGCAGTTTGTATTATAACGCATAAAATTACAAATCCAAATATTGTATTCTCAAATTTTTTTGGTTTGCATATTTTATATCGGTATTTTTATAATATCGTCGTAGGAAAAATTCTCACAATAATAAGGTCAAATTGTGTATGAAATAAAGCAGCGTTCACACGAGCAGCGCGCCATACACGGATGCGTTGCCAGCCCGGAATGTGGGATATTGATTAGTATCACAGAAAGTTGTCCAATAAGCGTGTATTACATTTTATAACTTGAGATGTGTACATACTGAAGCTAGTTTTCACTAGAAAGCCTCGTAAATCACACCTGACGTTTATGCTATGTCAGGTTACTCGTAAAATAGGTTTATGAAATATTCAATTCTTCGTTTGACATTTCACATTTGCCTATCATGGTTTTGAACACTCTAAACGGGATATTTACAATTCCGCTTAGATTACCCAATAAAACATACAATAAACGAATTATTTTTTACTCAAAACGCGATGTTTAGATGATTTCTGAGTTTTTCTGCTTTCCGATATTTCGGCACAGTATGCGCCATGATCACGAGATAAACTCAGTCATAGAAAATATACCATTTTGAGTGTAAATGAATTAGTTTTTATTGTGTTATTTAACAAATCATAAGAAATATCCCGTTTTGGATAAAAATGAATTACATTTCCGTGTTTTTTCATGACGTGATAACGTTTTATAAATCGATGAACGCCTGTTGCAAGCACGAAAAAGCATGACTCATTGTCACGTTCTGCCTGAGCCAAGCGTGCAAGCGATAGCGCAGAACAAGCGGGAGCGCGGAACAAGTGGGAGCGCGGCCAAGCGATAGAGAGGCACGTTCGGCCTAAGCATTCGGTTTGTGACGCCGGTTTTCTTATGACGTTGTCACGTAAAATTATCGTCCGTAAACGACTTTACAGTCATCCATTTTATTGTGTAATCTTAGCCCAATTTTATTCAATAAATTGTGCCTCTTAGCCCAATGCTTGAATTATAAGTGTATTATGTTCCTTTGCGATTTATACAACGAAAAATCCAAGAAAGTTCTAGAAGGTCATTCCGCGATGACGTTTAGAATAGACAAATGACGATCGACTACGTCTTTGTGACGATATTATTTTTAAATATGTTGTCTTTGTGTTATATTTCCTTATGTTTAGATTAAGTTATCACGCCTACTTTTTACTTTCTCAACCTTGCAGGTTGGCTGGTAGAAAATGCTCTAAGCATTAAGCCCAACTATTGTACATTTATATATTTTTTGTGCAATAAAGGATTAAAAATAAAATAAAAAAATATTGTACCAAAACAATTCTTGCCATTGACATGTCATCAAGATAGATGACATTATATGAAGAGAAGAAGAGGATGATATATTATAAAGCTAGTAAACCATGAGTTTCTAAATAAAGTCACTGTAGAATATAAGAAAGGGTAGTCAGAAACGTCAAAAATGATTGTTCAGCATGCCACATTATTTTGAGATCGAAATAACTTATCGCACGTAACAGACATTATGGCGAATGCGGGCTAGGGGGAAAAAAGAAAAGATTTCGACAACCACGAAAATAAACACACTTTATTTAAAAACAAAACAAAACTATGCCGACGACTACAAGCTGTTGACTACAAGACTTTTTTAGCACATTTATTTAGTTCACGGCAGTTGAGCGGTTGACAACGTCGACCGTCAATAATGAGCTTCAACTTCAAGCCCTACAACCCTACGACATCATAACTCATCAAACATTATTATAATTGTCAACTTCGTTCCTACTTAAAAGCACAAAAGAAATTTAAAGCATACATAAAAGGTAGTCTTTTGAAGAAAGCTTATTATAATATAAATGACTATATTATTGATAAGAATGCATGGCATGAGGCCATGCATTCTTATGCATGCTTATCATAGTCGCTCCGCCCTTAGACAGTTAACCGACACACTTGAAATGTATAAACTCTCTTGTATTAGTAATTCGTAGTTAAGGTAGTTATAAAATGGATCATGTTAAAAGCGCTACGACTAAGACGAGTTTCTTGCCAGTTCTTCTCGGGCTTGGGTTAGGATGAATAGGCACCTAAATTCACCTAGTATGTAAGACGTTTCAAAGTGATCCTTGTGATTGTATTGAATAAAGTATTGTTTGTATTGACTTGACTTGACTTTACAGAATTGTCTCCAGTTTTAAGTATTATTTTCATTATTAAACCATTCATGTTATCTAGATTCAGACGACATTTCAGATGACCAACCGAGATTTCTCATCATTTTTAGATAAGGTCGGATGACGATGCATTTGTTACTGGACATTGGACCTTATTAAATCTAACCAGCGTTGTTTATCAGTCGAGTTAATACACAAACCACCATAGTCTTCATTTTCTAACGGTCAACCTAACTCTTTCCACAAAAAGTGATCGCGTCCTAGCCGTATCACACCGTACAAGGGCCGGCATCATAAATTCATCCATACACGTTTGTGTGACGTTCGATGACGGCTCAGATTTATGTATCAAAGTATGGCTCTGATCCAAATAAAAAGACGCCAGTAAATTTTTAACTCGACAGACGGGACTGTTTAGATTCTCGTCAGTACCTATTTGTTTGTGAGAAGTGAAAAGAAACTGGAAAGGCATCTTACAGCGATGGTAACTAGGGAATCGTAAATTGCATTTTTTCCAAATATCTTTATATGATATTAATATCGGGTTACGATGTTTGTCTAGTATGAACACCGGAACAGCTTAACCAATTTTTATTGACGACCTCTGTTGCGCAGTATTGATGTCAATAATCGAAAGCAGAGCTTGTGTTATGACTGATATACTACTTATGTAGGTACTTTTTTTAATACATATTATTATACCTAGAAACATCCAGACCCGAGACAAATACTTGCAGATCATACAAACATTTGCTTCGCGGGGGGAATTGAACCTGCAATCTGCGTCTCATCCGGACCTGGGCCCCACAGCGCCACAGAGGTCGTCATTCATTTTCGTTAGTTGGTATATAACCTTTTTTGGGCCTAATTCCTTTATTTACATCGGTTGTCTTGCCATTCGGTTCCGATTGCGTTCCATTAATTACCCATTTATAACCTACTCTATTATCTTTATAACCTAATAAAAGAAAAGATTCGATCTATCGTCGACAACTTCGTAAACGAAGCGTAAGCTGAGCGTTTGTTAATTAGCAGAATAAAAAGAAAGAATAGAATCAATGTTCATTAGCAACAACACATTACAATAGACGAATAGACAAATGAAATACTACATACTTCATTAATGGTTGCCGCAAAACAGGCCTTAACTCAGCATTATGCGAATTGCAAACAAACTGCGCTGTTCTTTCGTTAGGACCGATTTTGTTTAGCGAATATGAAAACTACATATATCTAAATACAAATAAACAAAGCTGTTTTGCAGCTTTCGTGTAAACAGATACCAAAAGAAATACATGAATAATGAATTAAATTACACACAGCGCCATCTAGCCCCAAACTAGGCAAAGCTGTGTCTTCTTCTTTGTTAGAGGCATGTGTCAAAATAATGTCTATTCTGATGACCTCTGTGACGCAGTAGGCGAACACCTGCCTGGAGACCTAAAAGGTTTCGGGTTCGATTTCCGCAGCGGGACAAATGTTTATATGATCTGCTAGTATCTGTCTCGAGTCTGGGTGTTTCTATGTATAATATGCATATATTTACAAAAAAGTATTTAATTAATATATCAGTCATGTGGTACACAATAACACAAGCTCTGCTTACTTTTAAGACAAATGATGTTGTGTGAAATGTCCGGCATTATTTATTAATTATTTATTTTGCCCACGTATCAAGTGTGTATATTGTTTATAGAATGATGACACAAAGTCGTATCTTGTCGTTCGTCATATTTGTTATCACTACATAGTATAAAACAAAGTCGCTTCCTGCTGTCTGTCTGTCCCTATGTATGCTTAGATCTTTAAAACTACGAAACGGATTTAGAAACGGTTTTTTTAATAGATAGAGTGATTCAAGAGGAAGGTTTATATGTATGATGCATGCATGGTATAGTAGAGAAACTACTATACTATGCATGTATTATATATATAAACCTTTCTCTTGAATCACTCTATCTATTAAAAAAACCACATCAAAATCCGTTTCGTAGTTTTAAAGATCTAAGCATACAAAGGGACAGACAATGACAGCATCTATGTGCATGTGCGTAATAATAGTACACAGACTGACCCACCCAAGTGTAAGCAACTGCCTCCCAAACCAGCAGTACAGCAGCCTACTGTGATACAGGCTGCAAAGGTTAAGCCTCCGGTTAGACAGCTCGAACCCTGTCTCCAGACCCGGAAGACTGTATTGTACTCTGACAAGATAGGTACTGGCATGGGATTACTTCTTGGTGGACTAATGAAACAGGCAGTCAAAAATAACTGTTACACAGATGTCTCCATGGACTATTTTATCGATAGAATAAAAAATGATAAATTCTTAGACAAAGACACTACCTTGATTGTTCAATTAGGTGAAAGTAGTGGTGTCAAGCGATTAGACTTAATTAAACTAATTGAGACCCTGTTAGAAAAGCTAGATCTTGGGCTAGGGAAACTAATTTTATGTGCTTCCCCTTACTCAAAATCATTGAGTGTTAAAGACAATGACAAAATATTCAATCTGAATTTAATACTTTACAATTTGACATGTCGTCATAGTGACATTTTATATTTAGACACTAATAATTTTATTAGTAATTTTTATTTGACAAAAGGTAATGTATACCTTAGTAGACGTAGTAAGTTAATTATTGCTAAATTGTTAGCATTTAATATTTCTGATTCTGTTATTAGAACTATAACACAGAGTAATGACAACCCCATATTTAGTAATAGTACTGGGGGAAAAAATGTAGTAGGGCCAACTGATCAGCATTTAAACTAACCAAGTCGACAATGGGAAAAACAGGCAGTTTACATGTAGTTAGTAAAAACATGCAAAACAAAAAATTGTGCTAGATTTGTCGACTGGGCTACACGGGGTATTTATAGAAGTAGGAATACATTGTATGAATTATATGCTACCAGAGAGACAATGTTAGATGATCCAGTTTTTATCTTATATGTAAGGAATTACTCAAAAGTATTCAAAAAAGTTTGTCATGCGGCTAAGTCACTGTTTTTGAGAAAAATAATAGAAAATTCAACAAATAAAATAAAAGCAACTTGGAAATTAATTAATAATGAAACAGGTAAATCAAGGGCTCGCAATATACAGTTCAAATTAAATTTAAATGGTACAATTTTGACAAAGGAACAGGATGTTGCGAATGCATTTGATAGTTTTTTCTCAGATATACCAAAAATAGTGACCAAATCGTTAAACTCTTCAGCCTCCAGAGCTTCCGTTCTATTAGAATCTAGTGTTGCAAAATGTAAGAATGAGTTTAGTTTTAGCTACATTAACGAGGCTAGTATTGTAAAAGCATTCAAGTTAATTAATATAAAAAATACAGAAGATCTTTGGGGAATGTCTACAAAGGTGCTGGGTGTCATTATCTTAGATATTGCACCATGTTTAGCTTATATTTTTAATAGATGTATCGACGAGGGAGTTTTTCCCGATCTCATGAAACACAGTAAACTCATTCCTATGTTTAAGTCTGGAAGTGAAAGTGATCTCGCTAATTATAGACCGATATCGATATTACCTGCTTTAAGTAAAATCTTTAAAAAAAATAATTCTTAATCAGTTATTATACCACTTTAACGTTAACGGCCTGCTACATAGTAATCAATACGGATTTACTAAAGGTCGATCAACAGCTGATGCAGGTATAGCGCTCTTAAAGCATATATTTGAGGCCTGGGAGAAGTCACAGGATGCAGTTGGGGTATTCTGCGATCTATCTAAGGCCTTTGACTGTGTGAGTCATGCAACCCTAATCACAAAGTTAAAATATTATGGCATTAAAAACCGGGCGATTGACCTCATACAGTCTTATCTATCCAATAGAGTCCAGAAAGTAGACGTGGGTGGTGAGAGGTCTTTGGGATCAATTATTGATATAGGGGTACCTCAGGGATCGATACTAGGCCCTTTTTTATTCCTAGTATACGTTAACGATTTACCTTTTTTTGTAAAAAATATTTGTGATATAGTTTTATTTGCAGACGATACGTCTTTAATTTTTAAAGTTGATAGAGGTAAAACCAGTATATGCGATAACGTAAATGAATCCTTATCGTTAGTTCTTAACTGGTTCACTGTAAATAATCTTTTGCTTAATTCCAAAAAAACTAAATGTATCAAATTCACTTTGCCAAATGTTATTCATAGCCCGTCCAACATTGAAATAAATGGAGAGGCAATGAATCTTGTAAATTCCACGATCTTCCTAGGTCTTAATATTGATTCAAAACTACAGTGGGGACCACAAATTGAAACGCTTGCTGGTAGGCTTAGTTCCGCTGCATATGCAGTTCGTGCGATACGGTGGCTTACTGATGAAGCTACAGCTAGACTAGTTTATTTCAGTTACTTCCATAGTGTTATGTCATACGGCATCATTCTCTGGGGGAAAGCAGCTGATATTGGTAAAATATTTGTAATTCAAAAAAGGGCAATACGTGCCATTTATAAAATGAAACCACGAGAATCTTTGAGAGAAATATTCAAAGAAATTAATATTCTCACAATAGCTTCACAATATATATATGAAAATTTGTTATATACACATAAAAATAGAGATGGGATTCAGCAAAATAGTGACCTTCATAAAATCAACACTAGGAATAAACATAAATTATACATCCCTAGGTTTCGAATAGAAAAAGTTAATAAGTCATTTATGGGGAAAACGGTGCGCTTCTATAATAAGCTTCCTGAAAATGCTACTAAACTACCTATTAAGAAATTTAAAGCATACATTAAAGGTAGTCTTTTGAAGAAAGCTTATTATAATATAGATGACTATATTATTGATAAGAATGCATGGCCTCATGTCGCTCTGCCGTGAGACAGTTAACCGACACACTTGAAATGTATAATCTCTCTTGTATTAGTATTTCGTAGTTAAGGTAGTTATAAGATGGATCATATAAAAAAGCGCTAGGACCAAGACGAGTTTCTTGCCAATTCTTCTCGAGCTTGGGTTAGGATGAATTGGCACCTAAATTTACCTAGTATGTAAGACGTTTCAAAGTGATCCTTGTGATTGTATTGAATAAATCATCTTTTGACTTTGACTTTGAAGACAGACAGCAGGAAGCGACTTTGTTTTATACTATGTAATGATGGTTTCTGTCATATTATTATTTCTTAAGTCTTTCATTATACGGATTGTCTTTGTTGTCGAATCACAAAGAAACACAATGCTTTTATTCTAATTAATCACACACGAGTCAATAAATCTAGCTTTATTTGAATAAAATAACCAAAATTACATATAAAACCAGAAATAACTGTGAAAAAATAACAATATAAGAACGCAATGCTTGCTTCGCAAGACGACGGCCTATAATAATCAAAGCTGTATCATAGAGGTAGTACAATGGGAAGACTAACAAAACTTACACGTCAAAAGATATCAGTTCAGTAACGGTTTCATTCCAATCGAGTAAGTGAAATGGACCTACTGTGAAAACTACAATCTTAGTTAAAACATTCACTTTTTCGAACTTCTGTATTACGGCAACCTTACGCTCGCTTAGATTTATACTGATTATTCGTATACTTTTATCGCATACTCTTACATTAAGATAACATCATCAGGGTCATCACATCGTTACATTGTATAACTCGAGTTTATTAGGGTTCCTGGTAGATTGCTACAAGAAACTTTTCATACTTGGCACCATTTCACACATCATCATCTGGCCCCAAAGTAAGCAGAGCTTGTGTTATGGGTACCACAACTGATATACTTTTTTTTGTAAATATATACATATTATACATAGAAACAACCGAACCCCGAGATAAATATTTGCTGATCATATAAACATTTGTCACGCGGCGGGAAACGAACCCTCAACCTTCTGCGTCTCAGGCGGGCCTTCGCCCACTGCGTCACAGAGGTCGTCATGGTATCCTTTTACATAAAATCAAAAGGTTTTGATTGGTTCACCAATGGTCTTGGTGTTGCCATGTATATATTTTCAAATTACACTTACTTTTTCATGTGCAGTTAGCTAGCCTCTACATAGATAGATCATTTAAGTAATAAATGCATTACTAGTTTTAACAGTCTTAAAGTTTTTTGAATGCAGCTGAATTCTTGCTGAGCTCGCCCGCGGACATCGCAAGGTTTGAAGTAGACCGTATAATTGAGTACTGATCATTGTCTTCCCAAAATTCAACCACTCCATCTATTGGATGCGGCTGAATTCTTGCTGAGTTCGCCCGGACATCGCAAGGTTTGAAGTAGACAGTATAATTGAGTACGGATCATTGTCTTCCCAAAATTCAACCACTCCATGTATAATTGGATGCGGCTGAATTCTTGCTGTGTTCGCCCGGACATCGCAAGGTCGCGAGGTAGACATTATAATTGAATACCGATCATTGCCTTCCCAAAATTTTTTGAAGTGAAAACTTCTTTAGGCGCGTTGAACACTTTTTGGGTAACAACAATCGTGAATTTCGCGTCATCGTTACTATACGCTTCCTGCACGTGTTTTTGTTTTTTTTGTACAGACTGTTCTATTCTTCTTTTTAATTTAAAATAATTATAAAAAATAGTTGTAACAATTCTGAAGTGTAAACTTTTTATGTAATATCATTGCAATAATCGTGTACGATAGCGCAACAAATGAAAATTTTATTTCACAATATACATTATAGTACTTTCTACTGTTTTATATCTCTACTTATAGGTATATAAAAAATCATTACATATAAAAAAGTTTCCATTGCAGTTCAAGGAATATTATATTTCATACAAACGATTTCACCTCTTTTCTAAAAAGTATAATTTTGTAAATTCTTTTTTTAGGCCTTCACTAGATACCCTCCAAATTTCAAGTCTGTTCGATAAGCGGTTTATGCTATAATTTATCTATCAGTCAGTCAGAACAAAGATTCTAATAAAAAAAACGTGTGCGTCTCGGGACGCCCGACAGCAGTGATAACTTAAACTAATCTAACTAGCGCTGAGGGTTATAGTGAGAAAGGAGGAGCCTGCCTACCGCTGCCGTATGTGTGAGAGAAAAGGAAGCCAGGCCGAGTGGCGCCGTAACGCGTTACGTAACGAAGCGGTTTATCCTCCTATAAGAAGTTATTAGTTCAATAAATATAAGCTTTCATGAGCTTTCATTAGCGCGAGCTGAGGGACGACCGCGATAATTTGAACGTCAACGCCAAAGCTAAACTTCTACCAATAACGTTATGTTATTAACGCTGTTTGTAACGTTTATAAACAGTTTTTGGCGGGTGTGTCACGAATGATTATGATTATGTCAGAACCGAAGACAAAACGATTTCGTTTCAATGGTATATACGTTGAAAAATAGCACAATTGCCCTGCTGATTCAATTGAGACCAAGTACGTGTATTTTGAGTTAAGAAGTTTCACTAAGAAGTTTGAAGCTCCGAACTCTATCACCTCTACGTCGCACGCTCATCGCCTTCAATGCCAACCCAGAATGTGATGTGTTTGCGGATGAATGGAAGAGACTAGTGATGCTTGAAGTATTGTGAGGATGGTGGATGATTGGAATCTGACATTGTATTATTAATATTGACATGTATAGTAATACTACATTTAACAAATTTTTCATTCGACTGAGACATTTCATTTGAATTTATAATATTTTTTATCTTTGCGTTCTATGTGATTTAATTAGAGTTGGATGTGCCGTTCTAATTAGTAATTAAATAAATAAATCAAATTAGCTTGATGTCTCCTTAATGTAACAGACATTCTTGACAGGTACCTATGCCAAATTTTAGCTCAATCGGTCTATTTATTGAGGAGTTCCGTTAACCAGCACCCTGGCTCCAACATTAGATTAGCTCGCTACAGTTATCTTGTGTACAATGTTTTAAAGCAGAAAATACTAAAGAAACTTATAAAACTCAAATATTTTTTGAATCTGAGAAAATCTCGATATAACCTCAGACCTCAAACGAAACTGTCAACGAAACTGTAGAAAATGCGTAGACAGAGGCTCTGTCTACGAGCAAATGGGACCTCAAGTTACCATAAAAGTTGTAAGTCCTAAAAAACAAATAAAAACCGTTTTGGAAAGTACATAATGTATGTATGACACCGCACTTGACTCATTTGAACAACCTCATGGTTTTGTTTTCAAAAAAAGGAGGTTACTCAATTCGATTCGTATATATATATTTTTTATGTGGGTTCGCGAATAACTTCGTCGTTTATGAACCGATTTTGATAATTATTGTTTTGTTGGAAAGGAGTTATCCCAAGGGGCGTACCATGATAAGGAAGTCAGGATCTGATGATGGCATCCCAGAGAAATCGAGGGGAACTTTCGAAAATCGTAGTGGTGACTAGTGCTTTTGGTTATTTTTTATGAAAGTAATTTAAAGCACTACTATTTAATGAAGGTCTGGAGTCGATCTGATGATGGAGCCGAAGACAGTCGAGGGAACTCCTCAACGATTTACAGCAATTACCTGGTGTTTGGGCTTGATTCATTTTTATTGATGAAAACTGTACACCTAGATGGGTTGTGACTGTCATTAAGGGTCTGATGATGAACACGAAGGACAGTCAAGGGAACTCCTCAACGTTTTACAGTACCTACCATGTATATATACAAGAAGTCGGTTGTCTTTTTAGTTTTTAAAACGTAATTATCTTCCTTTTGGAACCAATTATTCAATTTGGTTCAATAAGTTACCAGCCCATTCCTCAATTCCAATCAATCGAACTACAAAATTGCATGCAAATCTGGTCGGTTTGATATTTATAGTCATAAACACACAAAGCCAAATCGCCCAAGTTGCCATTGAGATCAACAAATTGAGAATCTCCTACTTTTTCTTGAAGTCTGTTAAATATTAGTAAATCTTGATAGAATTTTTATTTACGATTTACAAATTTTTAACCGACTTCAAAAAAAGGAAGAGATTTTCAATTTGGTTGTATTTTTTTAGAAACCCTATAAAATGTACTCTTGTATGACAAGTTTACGGAACTACGCATCATGCGTGATCCGATTCTCACTTGTCCAATTTTTAATTGTATAAGATCATGGTTAAATGGAGCCACTGTACGAAGCACTGTACCGACATTCCTCTTTATAATAGCGATGATGTGAATTGGCGGTTCTTGTATAGGGTTGCCGAATTGTGTTGTGAACAATGTATTTTTTCATAAGATACATAGGTAAGTTTCAACATAAGGTAGATTTTTCTATGGAGTTTTTATATCAAGATGGAGCAAAGTTTGTTTCTAACATAGCATAATAAACATTTCCAAGGACAGCCATTCCATTCAGCATTCCACCAATGCCAATTCCAGCTATTCCGACTACAGTACTATGCTCTACTAAAGATGGGTCTGAAAAAAAAAAACAACTTGAAAGGCAAACTTCATTCCTTCAACTTTTTCGTATAATTACCGGCGCTTCACAGAAAAATGGAGTGTATTTAAATATGTTTAGAGTAGTTTTTACTGTGATTGAAAAAGGCGAGTAATGTGTTACTTGAATTGTTATTGAACTTATAGATCCTTTTCAGGAAGAATGCGGTCAATTAAGATTTATTGAGGAATTATATTAATGTAGGTATTAAAAGTGTTGAGTTGTGGTAGCATCGGGGCAATGAACCCTGCCCTTCCGTTTCATATGGACTTTAAAAACGGAGTTTCACACAATGTTTCATTCAAAAAGCGCTTTCGTGAATCAGACGAGAACTATTGTGACTATTTTTAGGGTTTTGTAGTCCACACGGAACCCTTATAGATTCGCTGTCTGTATGTCTGTCTGTCCGGTCTTAATCTTGCTCTTCCTCACAGGCTATTATATTTATCGTAATAAAATTTTGCACGCTAGTAAATATAAGTGATCGGTATAAAACACGGGTAAAACGACGTTTTCTAAAAATGAAACCTAGCTAAATTGATTGATCGCCCCCGAAACCCCCTGCATATTAAATTTCATGAAAATCGCTGGAGCCGTTTCCGAGATTCAGATTATATATACAAGAATTGCTCGTTTAACGGTATATATAGATAGATATTATATACCTTTAAACTTTAATTTTACTGTCAATGGGGCAAATGGGACTGATCGGTCATTTGAATACCGAGTTTTTTATGCTTAGGTGTTATATTTCAAAAGTTGATTAATTCGTAGCATTCACGTGCAAATAATATCGTTAAATTCATAAGAATTTTGTAATACGTATTAACATTTTACAAAATTGTTATGGTTAAACGAAACGAAGTATGATGTGTGTGTGCGTAAATAAATAAAAAAAGGAATTCTATGGATAAATTGTTCGTTTTTGTGAGGTAAAATGTACCCGTTAGGCGGTCACAACAAGTTGGCAGTAAAGGGTTAATTTATGTATACCGGGTTCCTGTTACTAATTACCATTGGTTAATCGCGAGGATGCCATCCCCGTCACGAATACAAGTGATAACATAACCATTTGCTTCATAAGTGGCGAAGGGGTTATTCTGAAAGCGTATATTTATTTTTAATGAAACTTACTTAGGTGGTATTTGTACTAATGTATTCTAACAGTCATCTGGTCTCCATAATAGAGAGTTTTAACTAACAATAAAACTTACCTATTATTTTTCCAACGATATCCGGAATCCATCTTGAGTCAAGCACCTGTCTTTTTCACGTTTTTCGTCCTAGCAACTTCCTCTCTTCGACTTCCGGCGCCACTGTCGCCTCGTTTTATCGGTTAAGATGGCGGCGACCCGCATGGCGCTCGGCTTTTACCTCATTATACTTACTCACGATGTACCAGGTAGGTATTACCTGGATTCCGGATATCGTTGGAAAAATAATAGGTAAGTTTTATTGTTAGTTAAAACTCTCTATTATTTGTTCCGTGACGATATCCGGAATCCATCTTGAGTGATATGTTTGTTATCTCCTGGTATGCCCATAATTATTACAATAATTATGTAGATGCTATAATGTGTTATGTAAAATAAAAAATTAAATTATAATAAGTTATTGAAAAGTAAACAATATTTATTCAATGTTATATATGAATCATACAGTTTTAATCATCAAATTAACCAAATCATTGTTATCGCACAGGTTCAGAGAAATTTGACAAGGAAACTGACGTCGTAAAATCATTATTTCTGGATTGATTCGCTAGCTCTCTTTGATAGTATGTTCTAAAAATATGTTCTTGCAGCCAATTTCCAGTATGAAGAATCTGATCAATAGGAAACTTTTCTAGTCAATTGAGAGAGGCTACGGCAGAGCGTACTGAGCCTGGCGTGGCATCGACACCCGCGTCCTTTAGAACAGATTTGATCCAACCACTGATTACAGTTCTAGAAGCTGGTTTTGGATCACCTCTAGCAGTTATAAAAAGTTCTGACAGCATATCTGATTTCCGACGATCTTGAGAAGTACCGATTAATTGACGAGTCCAAAATACACAGTCGAGATTTTTGTTCGGATGTGCTTTTAGTTTCCATCCAGATTGCCTGTTGTTAGCGTCATCCGTCTTCGATCCTAAACAAGGCCACATGACAATAGAATTGCCCTCATCTATATATTGGTCGGCATTGATCCTCAGCAGTGTCAGGTCGTGTACTCGTCGTCCTGCCGCTAGCAAAAGTAATATAGCGGCACGTCTGGATACTTGGTACAAATTATTTTCATCTGGTGTATTATTTTCTAAGTATTGTAATACATTCTTTACATTCCAAATAGGTGGTTACATTTTCTTGTCCTTTGCAACTGAAATAGCTTTTAAAATATGTTTAATAAGAAAGTTAGATGCCAATGTAGTATTACCTGATAATTTGGTAAAAGTAGAAATAACAGATTTATGGACTAGTATAGTTCGATAAGCCAGACCTTCGCTGTTGTGTAAATACGCCAGGTAACGAGCAACTTGTTCTGGACTCGGATCTCTGTAAGAAGAATTGTTAGAGGAGCACCATACCTTCCATTTGTTCCATGCTGGCATGTAGGTGTTTATTGTAGATCGCCGCCAACTTGACAATAACAGTGATCTTTCTTCTACTGACCATTTTTTGATTTCGTCTGTCCACCCAAAATCAGCCAGGCTTCCAAATGAATGTCTTGAATCTCTGGCGGGTGCATTCCGGTTTTCGTGTCGATCAGAACTTGTGGAAGGAGCGGGATGTGATAAGGTTCTTGAATGGCCCGGGCTTGTAGGTCTGCTTGCCAAAATACCATCTTCCACTTTGGAGCGATCAAGATGTACTGACCGTTCGCTGTGTTCAGGTGAGACAATACTTGGGGTATTAGGTTCGGTGGAGGAAATAGCCACGCAAGTTCGTAGTCCCACTGGTGAAGGAATGCGTTGTGAAACAGAGCCTGCTGGTCCTGCGTGTCCAGCGATACATACCTCATTACTACGTGAGCTGTTTCCGACGCAAATAAGTCTACTTGCGGTGTGCCCCACATCTTGAATATGTCGTCCGTTGCTGTAGAGAGTAGGTGCCACTCGGGGCAGACCTTGCCGCGTGATAGGGCATCCACTTCGCAATTGAATCGGCCCGGAAAGTACTGAGCCGTCAGTTGTAGATTTAATTGGTCCATCACCTTCAATAGTTGCCGTGTGAGGTTCAGAAGCTTCTTCGATTTCGTTCCGCCTTCCTTGTTTATGTAAGCTACGACTGTTCGGTTGTCTGTTTGCAGTAAAATGTGAGCATTGTGAAGCAGGCTGTTCTCTCGTTGTATTGCCGCGTAGACAGCAAACAGCTCTTTGAGATTGACATGCCATGACTGTTGCCGTTTTGTCCACTGTTCTGACATTTTCGTGTCGCCCAGCTGAGTTCCCCAGCCGAAATCCGATGCATCCGTCGTGAGCAGATGAGAGATCGAGTTTGTATGTATAGGATGTGAGCCCTGTGCTGCCTTTAACCACCATCGCATTTCGGAGAGTACCGGTTGTGGCAATTTCGCTTGTTTGTAGGGGTGTTCCGTGGGAAGGTATCGATTGTGAAATTGCAGGGTTCGACAATGTAACCTCCCTCTGCGTATTACAAAAGAGGCGAAGTTGAGTCTCCCCAGAAGGGACTGGGCCTGTCTGAGGGACCAACTGCCTCTGGACATCTGACTGAGAAGTGCTTTGCGTAGCGTTTCGCACTTCGGTTCCGACAGGGACTTCGTGTTGAGTTTGGTGTCCCATGTAACACCCAGAAACTCCAGGCGTTGTGTCGGAACCAGTACAGACTTGTCCATATTGATAGTCCAGCCGAGGTGTCTCATTAGGTTCACCATAAATGTAATGTGTTCGCGTAAAACTTGACAGGACTGATTCACTACTAAGAAATCGTCTAGGTATACCACGTACCTCATATTTCGCCTTCTCAGGAACTCTGCTACCCAGTTCGTCAAGGATGTGAACGTTCGTGGCGCTGATGAAAGGCCGAAGGGAAGGCACGTCATTTGTAGAAGTTGGCCTTTGTAGCTGAGTCTCAGAAATCGCCTGTGTTCTTCGGCTATGGGAAGGTGAAAATATGCCTGGCTCAGATCTACCTTCACCATCCAATCTTTGCTCTGTAAAAAGCTTGGAATTCGGAAATGACTGAAAAGCTGAAAACCTTTTAGTTTGACAAAACGGTTTAGTCTCTTCAAATTGAAGATTGGGCGAAACGATTCGTCCGTTTTCGGAACTAGAAAAAATGTTGATAGGTAGCTGGGATTGATCTCGGCTTTTTCTAGTACATGCGTGTCTATCATATTTTTTATTAGCTGTGTCATATGATAACTCTGCTTTGTCTCGTAATTTATTATGACAGATTGATTTGGATATATAAGGGGCGGCTTCATCACGAAAGGAATACCTATTCCCTTGAGAAGTTTGCATATGTGGTTGGGCGCACCTAAGTTCTCCCATGCATGTATATATTGCTTTAGACAGCCGCCCCGAAATGATTGCGAGTCATGATCGATTGTTTCTATTTGATGAGTTGTAATTTGATTTCTTGCCTCTTGACGAATTGTGGTGTTTGTTCTTGCCATTGCCATCTTATCTTTCGACGCTGAAGTATTTTTTCGAAAAAAGTTTTCACTCTCTTGCCTGCTTGTCGATGGTTTCGACTGGTTATCATACGCACGCCTCTGGCCGGTAGCTGTAGCTGCAGTTTGCTGTGTTGGCTGGAAGCAAGTGGTTAGTTTTTCGGCCCCCCCAATTTTTTGAAGGTAGGCTGCAAGCATATCGTTGTCAAACAAATGTTCAGTACTGGGTGGAATTTTTTGCAACGCCCCACAGTGATATTCCTCCGAAATTTTCTTAATTAATAAATCCCTGCGCATGCTAATGCAGTCGGCTCGACGGCCGCAAGATATTTGTAAAATATCATCGGTCACTTTTGCATAGCTCGAATCTTTATTAAACATTTGTTCAATCTTATCGAAAAGAGATCGTGGTGTAAGTGTTGTACTCTTATCATTAGACCAATCGACTAAACCTTGCAAAGTTGTGCGCAATTCGTCTTTTTGAGTCAGTATAGCATTGGATAAAGCTGCAAAAGTTCTCTCTATCAAGTACAAACGATCATCGTTAGACCTTGACGCATTGAAACGTCTCAGTTCATCGTTTACATTGAGTTCTATAAAACCCGGAGTAGTGACGTACTTTTTCTGAGCTTCAGAAAAACGAATTGCATGCCAGTCATTACATTTAAAACGCTGTAATTGGGTTATCTTTTCTAAATGTTTATCATCAGACTTAGGGAATGGCGGATCTTTTAACGTAGTTGATAGCTCTGACAATTGGAGCTGTTGATTATCCGCATCACTCGTGCTCGGCGGTGGGCGTAAGCCCAACTCGTTTGTTGTATCATTGTTGGGTCCATTTATTACCTCGGCAACCCACGAAGTACTCGTTTGAGGCTCACAGTGTTTTTGCGAAATCAAATTCGTTAGAAAAGCCACTTGTTGAGAAAGGAATTCAAACTGTGCGTCACTTACATGGTTAGACCGCCTTTTTCTCCTTCTATCCGGACTAGACTCCTCCGATGATGTACTGTTAGAACTTGAAGAACGACTTCTCTTCCGTGACACGTGTTCACCATCACTTTTTTCTTTATCAAAATATATTTCGTCCTCCATTACGAGAGGATTTTTTCACTACGTATTCAATTTACGTTAAATTATTGCTAAGACGTGTTAACGCTACGAAAAACGACGCTATAATGAGGTAAAAGCCGAGCGCCATGCGGGTCGCCGCCATCTTAACCGATAAAACGAGGCGACAGTGGCGCCGGAAGTCGAAGAGAGGAAGTTGCTAGGACGAAAAACGTGAAAAAGACAGGTGCTTGACTCAAGATAGATTCCGGATATCGTCACAATATTATTGTTATTATTATTTAAAAATCAAGGATTATATGAAACTAGCTGCTGCCCGCCGCTTCGCACGCGCGGTACCTACATAAAAAGCAGCTTATGTCCTTCTCCAAGGTCCCATCGGTAGGGCGGTTTAGACGTGAAAACGTAACACACAGACAGACAAACAGACAGAGTTACTTTCACATTTATAATATTAGTATAGATGTAATCTTACAAAGAAAGCATAAATTACAGCGTATTCTTCTTCTTTGTTAATAATAATATTAGTATAATAATAATAATCTTTATTTCAGGTACTAGTTAATGGCATGTGTCATATGTAATATAATTTTTGCCAATGTCAAGTGTTTATAGTTATGATGTCACAAAGTCGTATATTATCGTTGGTCATTTGTTATTTTTATAAAAAATTGTGTCTTTCATATAAAATAATCATACGGATTATTTTTGCTCGAATCACAAAGAAACACAAAGTTTTTACTCCAATTATTCACACACGAGTCAATAACTCTAGCTCTATTTAAATTAAAAAACCAAAATAACTAATAAAACCGGAAATAACTCAAGAAAAATAAATAATATAAGAACGCAGCGTTTGCATCGCAAGACAGCCAAAACTAATCAAAACATTATTGTTCATAAGACCGCAGTTTCATATTGGTCTGCTCTCTGAGAGGTAATTGATAGATTTGTAATGTCAATGTCAATATTATTGACTATGACATGATTAACCTAACATGTAAGAAGATCTAAAATGAACCTTGTATTTAATATTTAAAAAAAAACTTTTTATCAAGAATTAAAAAATTTAAGAAGTCGGCCCTTTTCACAGGTGATTTGATAACTAGGTGGTTTGTGTTGACTATATACTCCAACTTTAATTTACCTTTTTCATTCACTTATAGAATCTGAGAGATTTTACCCAAGTGATCAAAATGGAATATTCACAGTAATTCAATAGCTACACCTCAAAATCACTTCACAACTTTAAAAGACCACAAGTCCACAAGAAACTTCATAATAGCCCCCATCTTAACCTGATCGATATTTCAATCGAGTAATAGTCAAGGAATTTGAAACATCTCTGATAAAAACCAGGCGATTGCCTCAGTCCCCTACAGTACCAGAATACCGCCTTTACTACTAAACTACTTTTTTGCCACCTGGTACCGAGCCATCCCACCATTAAAGTAATTCAATGGGATTTTTCAAAACGCTATCCGACCAAAGATAGATCGTCAATTTAACGTCTATAATTGACTCCTTTTAGAGCCAACAAAGTCGGTGGAAAGTCGCAATTATTATTGACTTGTTTCTAAATCAAAGCCGCACCGCTTCCACCGGGATTTTACACGGGCAATTTATATTGAGCAATATCCGCACAACTACGTTTCAAATCACCAATTTACTTTTTAAAGATAAACTTTTCTAAAACTTGTCTTTTTCCATAGTTAGACTATCTGTTGACATTCATATTCCTATGCTATTCCTTTTTGAAAGGAATTGCAGCTTAAATCCTTCCCAGGATGCAGTTTATCTCCTTGTCAAATTATATTGATAAGTTTTAAACCAATCACACCCACCACCCATTATAAAGTTTCCATACAAACATTCACACTCCATTTAACTCCTTTATAAAGGTTATTTTGAAAAATCCTGAAACAAGTGGTCATTTATTTTGCATTTTAATTATTCAAAAATCAAGTTTCACGCAAATCGCACCACGCGTTAAAAAGTTACATACATTAGTTTTTACCCTTTTTCACCCTCTTAGGGGTGGAATTTCCAAAAATCCCGCCGGGTGGCTTTGCTATAAAAGGAAGCTACCTTCCAAATTTCAGCTTTCTAGCTTCAGCGGTTTCGGCTCGGCGATGATGAATCAGTCAGTCAGTCAGGTAAATCTCTATTATTGGTATATAATTTTAGTATCAGACATTTTTAGCTTTGCAATAGCTGTTTCTTTGAAAGGGACAATGTTCTTTAATGAGGATAGGTAGGCAGACCGTGATTATTCAACGAATACAAAAACCCAACAATGAGTTTATTACTTATGTCCACTTACATTGACTGTTCCTTTCGAAAATGTGCCAATTCTCATTAAATTAAAAAACCCCAAAAAGGTCGATAGTAAAATCCTAGTTTGGCGAGTAAATATTCCATTCCACACAATAATTATTAAGCTTTTCTCGGATCTGATTGATAACGAGTAGATATTTAGGTCTTTTCGACGTCGTATTTGCTATTTCCTGGAAACGAAGCATTATCAAAAACTTTTTCAATGTATTGGTATTGCGGAACTTTTCCTCAAATATACTCATTCATATGAAAAGGGACTTTAGATGGTATCGTGTAGAAATTTACAATATTTTTACACGCGTACAATATTTGGTAATTAACCAAACTTTTGTTAATTACCGAATATTGAAAGACAGGCTATTAAAAATTCCTGATAACTAGATTTTTTTTATTGAAGTGCATATTTTGAAAAATATTTCGTAATAGTCTCTGGTACTATGACTGGCCTATACGCTCAGTTGGTAGTAGCTCTGCCTTCTGCGCTGTAGGTTGAGGGTTCGATTCCCTCCCAGAATAAACATTTGTGTGACGAACTTAGTTGTTTATTGTGTGTCTGGGTGTTATAAAGTATCATAAGTATGTATTTAAAAAAATCTAAGTATTCTATCAGTCATCTGGTAAGTATTCTATCAGTTTGGGGATAGATGGTGTTGTTTGCATTGTCCACCAATATTTATTATTATTTTTATTACTGACAGTTGTGTAAGCTTATGCTTAGAGAATGAAACAAATAACATCAAGTGAGGTTGTCATCTCACTCGAACACTATACATTTGATGAGCCTGAACTCACTGGTTACACTGAAATTAGATTTATCTATAATGCACATTCAAATTCTTAACGATACCCGCTGTTTTGATGATGATGGTGATTGATGAACTTGATTAATATTTGCAGCCCAATAGATCCCCAAGAGACGACATACTGCGTTGTCGCATCCCACCGTCGCAACTACTCATCGCTCTGCGCAGCCCAACACGACATCAAGATCCTAAGATACGAGAAACTGAATCGAATTGAGGAAAGATTATCAGCGGAGACAACAGAGGTCGATAATAAGATCGAGGTGGATGAGGGATACAACTTATTTGAGGGGAACCTGAAGAATGTGTTTAGGAGGAAGAAGATTGGTGAGTTGAGGGTCTGTTAGTGATAATATGAGACAAGATTCTATAGGATCATGTCAAAATGCTATGCATAAGCGAATACGTACCTGAAGGTTACCTCTCTGTCAAAACCGTTAAGGCTTCAAAATATAGTTTTTATGCTATTCCAGCTTCCAGGTCACAGACTATATAGTCCAGTCATTATAGTAAGTTCACCTCGGAATTCGAGATACCCAGCTGTAAGTCTGTAAATACTTGTATATTGACACCCTAAAAGTTGTCTCAAAACCTACATATGGTAGGGTGTACGCAACTAATAAATTTCAAGGTAAAAGGTCACAAAAATCGCTTTTTTTGTAAATATCTCATTTCCTATGGGTTTTTTGCTATTTGTATTTATTATCAATATTGTAGAATGCAAAATTCTCTACAAATTTTGTTTATAATTTTTTTTTATACGGTGAACCGTTTTCGAGATAGAGGGCGGAGAGCGCGCGGTCACAGCATCACTTCAGGTCAACCGGTGCCTCCGGTCGAAAACGCGCCATATATAGTTGATGAACTATCGATAAATCAATGATTTATCGAGAAATTTTTATTAACTATTATATTACATTTTATCATTTTTTTCCTAACCTATCCACTTTTTATTCAGTATTAATTTATTTAACAACACTTACTTTATTTTGTTACACAGAATATTGCCCTTATAATAAGCAGAATAGGAAAAACTATTGCATATTAAAAACATTTTCCAGGTCGGAGTACAAAAGTGACGGATGAAGATCCAGTGATCGTATGCGTCGGCGATAGAACACACCATTTGATTGAGAACTTGGACCCTAGCAGGGTAAGGGATGCTTGGATGCCATTACTTATTAGAGTATTGTTTTAATTGAGTTTTTTTATGAGAAAACAAACAAACAAGCACCCACATGATGTTAAGTGGTCACCATAACCTATGACGCTTGAAATACCAGGAGGTATCAGACACACTTTCTCAGCGCAAGACATAAGTTCTATTGTCTGTTTGCCCAGTAATTTCACTTGTTTCATTCCCCTCCAAACTTAAACACAATAATGCTTACACACAAGTGCTTGTAGGCAGATTATCTAACACGGTGATGGTACCCACCAAGACATACTCTTGCTATAGAGACCTACTATCAGGTAGGGCTAGACAAGTTTTGACATATAAACATCCATCGTTCAATACTCAGTTTATTGGTCTTCCAGACATACTTCGTGAGTGTATTTGGAGTAGCCAGGGATCGAAGGTCTGGCTCGCTGCTGGCCACGGGCAGCGTGCGAGCGAGGACCTCTACTGCAAAGCGGCTCCGAGAGAATATACCTCACAAATCTGACATCAAGGGACGGAGCGTCTACTATTTCAAGGTAGGCTATTTTCAAAGACAATCTGTCTTCAAAGATAATGAAAAGAAATCCTTACTAATTATTATAGACGCGAAAGTTTGTATGTATGTTTGTTACTCTTTCACGCAAAAACTACTGAATGGATTTTATTGAAACTTTACAATAATACAGCTTATACATCAGAATAACTATAATTTATAAAGATATTGTGTGAATTGTCCAAAATATAACGATAAGTGTCAAGTAAGAAAAAAAATCTGCCATCTGCGAGCTTTTCTGGCGTGTGCTGCAAAAACCATTATAATTACACATATGTAATATATATATAAAAAGCTTATAATATAAAAATCTCGCGTCAGAATATTCATTCAGGATAAACTCCGTAACTACTTAAGGCGAATCACTAATCAAATGATTTTGACACGTATTCACATTGCTTAAATCGCGATATACATTCAAATGAGGAGTTCTGAAAAAACAAGTTAAACGAGTAATGTTTTAATTAGCTTACTTTCCGTTACTTTAAAACAATTAGAACGAGAAAGTAGGAGGTAAAATATTGAAAATACATTACTATATATTTTTTTATGTCTTCTTCCCTCGATTAACGAGCAGATAGCCACTAAAAAGCGGTAAAACGTACTATTTTTTTCATTCAAAAGTATATTACTGTGCACCTTCTTAACCAACTTTAATGAAACTTGGCTTACTGTGTGCAATTTGATCAAACTTGAAAGATGGTTATGTAGTAGATAGTTAGATAGTAGAGTTTTTATCTCTATTATTGACCCTAATATTTTTTTGATTGCAAATTAAATGTTTTCCTTCAATAAGTTCGATATGTTTCTAACAGGGTAAGTTAATTTTAACAGAACTACTGAGCCACAGCTACGCGTGGCCAGGTCAGCTAGTAATATTATAAATCACTGAATTAGGTAAGAGTTGCAAAATACTCATAGTAAATTCCAGCTAGTCACATTCGCCAAAAAAGTCATAGCAACGGGTAACAGGACGAACTATTACTATTTACTGTGAATCAGAGACAAATTCTGGTGACGCAGTTTAAGCCACTTAAAGGCCGTCATGGCCATCCCTTAAAAAGCTGAGCTTAACGTGTCTTCCGAAGCACGGAAGCGCTCAGATAAAAATGTCACTGTGGTCACCCAAGAACGATTAAGTTAGCTAAGCACGAGCGCTTCATGAAAGGAAGTGACGTGCACGGATTATTTCCACAGGGTCCCGTCCATGTTGATGTTGTACGGAATAGGTAAGTTTATCCCATTGTGCAAACTCCAACGTCTGATTTCAGATATATAAAAAATGCTGATACAAAGCACCTCTATCAAATCACAGACCGATTCAAATGGAGGTTACTATTCAAGATAATGAGAAGAACTCACGATACTAAAGAATGAGGGAATTATTGATCTACTGAAAGCTTGACGTATAAATAAATGATTATTAGCGAACATCTCACAAAGCACCCTCTAGCCCCAAACTAAACAATGCTTGTATGGTAACAAGATGACTGTATAACTTATCTAGCCACCCAGACACAGAGCAAACATCTATCATACACATGTGCGTATCGCAAGGAGCCTATGAGGCGCATTCCAATGTTTTCGCCACAACTAGTGACACTATAAGAAAAAGACCAGAGGGGAATCGAACCCAATAACCTATAGTGCAGAAGGCAGAGTCAATTACTAACTGCGCTGTAAGTCAATACAGCCAATATAAAATGTTTATTGCAATAAACCTAGCGGTAACATTTGCCTCTATAAAATTTCAGGCGTCCATAGAAGCCTCAGACGGCGCTTGGTACACACTATCCACGTGTGGAGGGGCAGTTGACGTTGAAGTGTTAGTGCGAGGGAAAAGACTCTATGCAGCTAAGAATATAGGTAACTGCAATTTGGATCCTCCAACTGTTATACGGGGACAGACGGGTGATTGTGAACCTAATGGTGTGCGATAGGGAAGGAAAACGTTAAGAGTGTAACTGTAGGTTACACAACTAAAATTTTAAGACAGACAATATATGTTACATGTTGATAAACACAAGTTTTACTAACGTATATTTGTCGCACTGCGAACCGTAAACGTGAGCGGCTATTGAGGTCTGTAGCACAGTTTTATACTTCAGCAGATGTCATTGTTTTTCTGTACAATTAGTATCTGTTGAAAATTAAATAATTTTTGAATTTTGTGTTTTTGAACTCACGGACCGCGGATCAGACTCACTCTGATGAAGATTCTTTTCATGAATCGAAACAGTGTCGGTGCCGCCATCGAGAAAATAGTACCTACGTGAGTAAAACCAGTGTTTATCAAAATGTATACAACACACAAACGTTTTGAAAGAAAATGTGTTATTATTTTTATCATAGCATTCAAATAATTAAATATCGGTGGACAATGCACACAACACCTTCTAGCCCCAATCTAAGCATAGCTTGTAATAAAGTGACCAGATGACTGATAGAATATTTATATATTTTTAAATACATACTTATGAAATTTTTACACCCAGACACAGAACGAACGTATGTAAAGTAATCTAATTAATAAAAATCAATTGCTGTTCGTTAGTCTCGCTAAAACTCGAGAACGGCTGGACTGATTTAGCTGATTTTGGTGTTGAAATGTTTGTCGTAGTCCAGGGAAGGTTTAAACAGTGAGAAAATTTCTGGCATTGCAACGCATGCCGGGTACAGCTAGTCTGTAATATAATCTGTTCGTACGAGCGTTAGTGGTTTTCTCTAAAGAAATGTGAATCGACCGTGGCCTTCATCGAGAATAAAGAAATATATTTGACGACCTCTGTGGCGCAGTGGGCCAAGGCTCGCCGGGGACGCAGAAGGATGCGGTTTCGATTCCCTCCGAAGTACAAATTTTTATTTGATGTAAGTATTTGTCTCGCGTCTCGGTGTTTTTCTATGTACAATATGTATGTTTTTACAAAAAATCAAGTACCTATGTAAGTAGTAAGTATATCAGTCATGTGGTTTCCATAACACAAGCTATACATACTTTGGGGCAAGATGATGATGTGTGAATTGTTCAGTATTATTTATTATTTTTATCTCCTTAAGAATTTAACCGCTACAAAATACCGCTAAAAAATAAAGATCATCAGCCATTTTAATTAATAGATCCTCATTCAAAATTCTTCGTGCCCGCTCCGAGATCCACTTCATCAGTCCAGGAGACCAGCGACGAGGGGTCCGTCCAGTTCGACTCCAGTTCCGAAGAGGCGAAAACCAGATTCGTCATCAAGATCGTACCTAGTATGAGGGACAGGAGTGGGTCTATCAGTGTAGAGGTAAGCAGTTAAGTGAAATAGACATTAACTTGGACTTTTTACGGGGTTGTCAGACCCCCAAGCATCACGTTGTTCAAGTCTTGATATATCTGAACAGGCCTCAACCAAAGAACAATTATAAATTTAGTAGCTACTTAATGCAACCTATATGCAACAACCGTGAAAAGGCAACAAACAAACCGACACCCACTTTAAAATTTATTATACCTACCTACTAGTAATTTACTAAATTATAATAATAAAAATAAAATAAAATAAAAATAAATTAGTCACCCATTTACTAGTAGTAAATGGGTGACTAAAGCTGCAAGGGTACTGCATTTAAATGTGGAAAGATATAAGGGTAGAGGCCTAAAAGATTGATGGACCGTGTGAAAAATGATGTATTGTTGTCCTCCGCGACGTATCCGTCGATGGCGAACCTTTACACGAAGATTATAAATTATTTATTATTATGAGAGCAAACATGACTCGCAAAACCGAATTTGGTTTTAAATATCCTATTACAGGATGCACAGTATAGCAGGCCAGAGGAGTTACAGATGTAATTGTAAGTGGATTTGGGTTTTGTTTTCTGTTGTTGGCGCTTTGCATCAAGGTGTTCCAAACGAGTAGATTTGAATTGCAGTGTTGTATTGTGTTCCTCCATTCTGACTGTTTTAATAATAAATAATGCTGGACATTTCACACATCATCACCTGGCTATAAACTAAGCAGAGCTTGTGTTATGGGTACCACATGACTGATATACTACTTACCTATATTTTTTTTTTTTTTATTCCATACATACATATTAAACATAGAAACACCCAGACCCGATACAAATACTTGCAGATCATATAAACATTTGTCCCGTCAACCTTCTGCTTCTCAGCCGAAACTTAGTCCACTGCGCCACAGAGGTCGTCGTTGTGCGAGCTTTTCCCAACTGCCACAGGATGGTAAATGGAGTTTAAGACATCTTTGTAGCGCAAGAACTAGCCACCTTGCGCAGCATAGATCCTGGCAGGCGTCCTTAAGGCATGTCACGTTGCCTTCCCTGCATCGTCAAACCTTACCAATGCAGGCTTCTGTTCGATGCGAGGATCATTAGCTACTCTGCAGAAGTATGTAGAAGTAGCCCTCTTCTCTGCGTTAAGCCCACTGTCGTGGTTTATCAGTGTGTGAACGCTGTAACTACAGCTTCTTAGAGCCAATATAACCACTGAACACTCCACTACACCCCTAAAAAATTATGTGTAAGAAAGTAAGACTACCTACTGGCTCTACTGAGACAACTACTGATTAAATGGTAGAAAAGTATTGGAAAAGTAGAACCTCTTGTGCCGACTCTACTTAGTGGAACAAGAGCTGGAAGCCGCCATAAGGGAAGTATTTTCATTTCTCCTATTTATTTCAGATAACGGCTTCGACCACGCGATGGGGCATTAACACTCCAGAGTTGATGGGAGACAGCTCGGTCGTCAGAGAGCTGCGCCAACGCAGGTCCTGTAGATCTACCTGCGTAGCTTTTTTACCCGCAGCGCACAACGCTACTGACGTTATCAGGTAATGCCACGATACATGGTGAAGGTTTTTACCTGCTAAGTTAGTTATCTAAGTATAAAGCTAGTTTTGTCGTAAACTCCTAGAGGATTTTAGAACTTTGAAGAACGTTGCAGATACTGTGTAGCAGCTCGAGAGATGACATCTACCGACCACTTCGCATGCGCGACTTCTAAAAAGGCAGCTGCAAGGACTCACTGCATGAACCACGAGCAACATCCGTAAGTTTATCTACCACATAGTTCGCATTCACTGTTGCTAACGAACTACCTTTTAAATACTACAAGCTAACCGCCCCCGCTTCGCACGGGTGCAATACTGATACTAAATATACTTACTACAGAATGGTTCAGCCAGACGATTGCAATTTAAGCGCAAAAAATATGTTTACGACATCACATTAGAAACCTCTAAAATAATCAGTGTTTCTTTAATATATTATACATGTATCGTACATAAAAACCTTTCTCTTGAGCCACTCTATCTATTAAAAAAAACCGCATCAGAATCCGCGTAGTTTTAAAGATCTATGCATACTTAGGGACAGACAGACAGCGGGAAGCGACTTTGTTTTATACTATGTAGTGATTCGTGCACGAGAGGAGCCTGAGGCGCACTTTAGTCCATTCACCACACTGGTTCGAAATAACTAATGACACGATAAGAAGAAGAATACCTACCAACTACTTGCATAGGAGCCAGTGGCTTACTCTCGTGACGGATTTAAACGTCGCTTGAAGACCACCGTCTAGTCCTCAGTTTTATTGAAAAACCATTTGACAGCCATAAGTTTTGTTATTGTACCACACTAGCAAAAAAGTCTCAAATCAGCATAATTCTGGGATGTACCTAGGTGCCAAGCTAGGCGCTGGTATTGTCGATATTTTCATAAAGAACTATATAAATAATCTAGGTAGGTAGTACATAATCTGATAAACTCGTCAACACAAGTAAAAATCAGCTTTCATGTCACGGTAGAATAAGGTCTTTATTATCTTCTAAAAGTACACTCATCAACAAAAGCGGTATTGATCAACTCGAACCTTGAAATGGCGTTAACAACCGAATTTATTTTTAGATCAAAGGTTATCGTGCAGAAGATATTTGGCTTGAAAGCAGGAAGGAAGTACGCGATTCAAGTGCTGGCTTCAAACAGAGGAAGCGCTGTGCCTTATAATGTGCTGTACGTCGATACCAACGCGTCTTGTAAAGAGGATTGATTTTTATATTGGAATTGGATTAGATTGGAATTTTTTTAGGTACTTAAGTGTAAAATAAATATCATTTACTTCAAGTAGGTAAAGGCAAGTACTTACTTAGAAGCAGGGCTAGTATTTCTTGATTGTTTGTGAAATATGGGAATTATACGCTAATGTTAATAATTACGTTTTAAAAACTAAAAAGAAATCCGACTTCATTGGATACAATTTGAGAGCATAAAATTATTTTATTCTGATATTTTTAGTGGAAAGTAGATGTAGGTATTTTGTTTTATATAATGTGAGTAGAGCAACTAAACGCACTTCTTTGCACTGCAGGTAACGAAAATATCATCGATGTAGGTATACAATATTTTGATTTTTGATAATTTTTTTAAAACAGCTCGACCGATTTCGATATAATAAAAAAAAAAATTTTTTTGAAATCTGTTCAGGCGTCTTTGAATAATCAGTGAACATACATAAAAAAAAGATTCCGACGAATTGAGAACCTCTTCATTTTTGATGAAGTCGGTTAATAAAATAAGTTTGCAACTCCTGTATGTAAGCCTATTTACAGATAATACAGTTCTACATACATTTTGCTATTTCTAAGTAGATTTAGTTGATCTAAATCGGATCTGCTTGCTTATTTAGTTTGTATAGGTTAAGCAATAGTTTACTTACCTGCTATTTATTGAAATGGAGACTTTGATGAGGCATTTAATAATTATAAATATAAAATAGGTGTTTGTTTACCTAGAAATATAAGTTAGTAATGTTAATATAATTTACCTACATGTAAGGTAGTTTCTGCATAAAATGATTGTGTAAGTACAAATCAGTTTCAGTTTTTTGTTTGACTGTACATTATGATCTAAATTGGTACATAAGTATACTTAACTCAACTTAATTTTATTTTTGTTCCTATCTCCATATTATTGTAAATATTTTTAATAATGGCCTAGAGTTAATTATAGATTTATAAAAAACCCTTTCACAATTCACATCTGTTTTATAATTTTATGAGATACAAACTACAAAGCGCGATTCCATGCCTTTAACAGTAGATGAATTGTACAAAAAACTATAGTAAAATCACCTTGCTTTTATCCCACACTAAATGGGGTCAACACAATATTTTCCTTTCAATCCTTTCTATCAGCCTTCATTCTTACTCATTTTTTCAAACAATCCATTCATAATTTCTTTTTAGTTTTAAGTAATGATAGTAAAATAATTCCAATAACCAATGCTGCTGTTATTTTATTTTAATATAAAAAGATAATATAATTCAATAAATATTTTTCATTTCAAAATGTAAACAGATTAAGCCAAATATCTCGATCCCTAAGAACAATATTTAACATACATTTATAATGATTGAGAATTATGTATTTTATTTTTAGGTTTTAGAATGCCCATTTATTAACTACAAGTAGTAAATTAAAAGAAATCTAAACATACATAAGCCATGGGCTTCTAACACTTAACAGGTAAATGTATTGCAATCATTCAGTATAATTTTGTTTAGACAATTTCACTCATCCAAAACAGCTAAAGCCATTTCTTTCGATATACTATCTGACATGCTGTTCCTCTTCTCAGCATCTTGCTCATCACTGGACCACCAGCTTTCATCATCATCATGAATAAAACATAGAAACAGATCATCTTCATATGTCGGGAAGTAATACTCAGGCTGGTCCCAGCTCTCTTTTCGCAGCTCCCAATGCTTCATTTCACTTATGTGTTTCTCCAAGATCTTTGCATCTTCAAACTTTAACTCGCATGACAGACACTGTTTTACATGTATTTGTCTTCGAATGTAGTTTACAATTTTGACTTTATGATAGAAGTTTTTGCCGATGGTTGCCTTTGTAAAAGAGAATTTATGTTCTTTTTCCATGTGGTCAAGTATATTCTCATATTCAGTTTCTGTATGCTCACAGAGAAGGCATGTTATCATTGGCCCATTATCTTCTGTCCATTCCGACCAATCAGGATCGCTGTCTGGATTTGAATCTTGCTCATGTTCTTGGTTTGTACGATTTTGTTTCTTATTATTGTATGGTTTAGAGTTGTGTTTATGTTTTTTATCTCCTATGTAATTGACTAGAAAGTATTTATCATACTCTTTGTTGTCCGGGTTGATTCGTTTGTGTCCTTTCTTACGCATGTGTTCTTTGAGTATTGTCCGGTCTTTGAATAGCCCTTCACAATAAATGCATTGCAATTTATCTAGCTTTAGCGCTACTAGATTAAGTAGTTCATCAATAAATATTAGATTTTCTGGTTTAGCAATATGAAAGTTATGTTTTTCATACAGATGATTTAGATAGCTCGCTCTTGTAGTCGTTGAAACGTATCTACAGAAAAGACATTCTTTAATAAATTCCTTGTCTTCTCGCTCAAATTGGTGCCTTTCTAGTAGATTTTCTAACTTTGTTTGCTGTAAATTGGATCGTAATTCTTTATCTTCAGGTAGAACATCACTCAGGAGGTAGTATTCTTCATTCTTTGACTTTGTACCGTCTGGTTTACTGTCAAGCAGCATTGTAGTGCAAAAGTATGGTAAATTTTGATCTGAAACCAATAAAAACTTTTTACAGTACCAACACAATATACCTACTTTCTTTGAAATTGTTCTAAAGAGTATGTCTGCAGAGTGTATCTTTCACGTCGACAGGACAGGCATTTTAGCTAAACTACTTGGATAGCTAAGAAACTAACCTTTAAATCTCAGCCGCCAATATCGGAGATACGCGTCCATATCTGAAATTTGATTGACATCCGCCACAACCAGACGATGCTCCATGAACAAATGAGTCAATAACTGCTTCTCCGACTCGGGTAGAACAAATTTCTCATCACACAACGGGCACGAACATTCCTGTGGTTCATCACTTTTGAATAATGTAGGTTTCTCGACTTTCTGATGCAGCGTTAGCGGGCCGAAGAACTCTTTTTCATTTGTCGCCATTTAGTATACGTTTTTTAATGTTTTTAGGTAAATCACTTTAATATTTTAGTAACAAATAATATATTTTGTTTTGAAAAAGATTGATTGCGAGAAAAGAAAGAAACAACAAACACTTCTCTTCTTCTTTGTAAATGGCCTGCGATATACTAATGTCAATTCTGCCAGTGTCAAGTGTCTAGAATTTTCTTGGGATTCCTAGTCGTTCAAATCACATCTCTCTCAGCACCACAATACACATATAATTCAATTATCTATACCCGTCCTGTGTCAGAATTTATTCATTAAAATTCTGCCAAGATTACTGAATAAAATATGCAATAAAACGGGTAAAAAATATTAAATTAGCAGAGCTATGTTACTCCATGAAATGACAGACGAAAAATCCAAAAACAAAACAAACACCAAGTTCACGGTTTATTGATTGACATTGATATTAGCATGTCAGATCAGCATTCCAAAGCATGACACTGACATTCACGTTAATTTGACTTGACGGATAATCATTCTGACATAGACAGTGACTGCCACACGAAAAACTACTTTAAGATAGATAATGGATTGTTTATGGTCGTCCTGCGAAGCAAACATTGCGGTCCTAAATTAATATTTATTTTGTTTCGAGTTATTTCCGGTATTATTAGTAGTTTTGGTGTTTTTATTTAAAAAGAGCTACGTAGAGTTATTTACTCGGGTGTAAATAATTCGAATAAACGCTTTGTGTTTCTTTGTGATTCGAGCAAAAATAATCGGCAGTTACATAGTTTAAATCTTATATAAAACAAAGTCGTGTTTTGTTTGACGACCTCTGTGGTGCAGTGGGCTAAGGTCCGGCTGAGACGCAGAAGGTTGTCAAAGTCAAAGTCAAAAGATACTTTAATTATAATTAGACAATAGCAAGGATCACTTTGAAACGTCTTACACACTAGGTGAATTTAGGTACCAATTCCTCCTAAACTAAGCCCGAGAAGAACCGGCAAGAAATTCTCCCTGGTCCTTGCGCTTTTTTGCATGATAAGATGGATCATCCATCCATAGTTATAAAACTACCTTAGCTACGAAAAACTAATTCAAGCGAATTTATATATTTCAAATGTGTCGGTTAACTGTCTGAGGGCAGAGCTACATGAGGCCATGCATTCTTATCAATAATATAGTCATTTATATAATTATATTATGTACGTTAATAGGTAGGTACGCTTTCTTGAAAAGACTACCCTTTAAGTAACTATACAAATTTAATAGTAATAACTGCAATATAGTTATTTGCGAAGTCCTTGCCTTTATTCAAAATAAAATAGATGTGATGAATGAAGATAGTTTAGTGCAAATTTGTACAACATCTTTCTCATCAGAAGACATCGAAAGTGCAAAAAAATTATTGTTTGAGTCAATGAACACAACCAAGCGTAAGATTGTTCGAAAAGGAGATGGACGCTCAAAAAGGGACTTGCACGACGTGATTACGATTATTAAAGAGACTGATCCTGAAGAAGTGCCAATCTTTGTTGCCAGAGAGTTACAAAAATTGCCTCCAGTTACATTCGATCACGTTGATACTACACGGCTATTGAAGGACATTCTCGTTATTCAGAGAGATCTACAAACAGTCAAGGAAACGTATGTATCGATTAATAAATTTGAAGAAGCTAAAAATGATATAGCGAACCTAAAACAGGCGTCACTTATAAACAATTACAGCTGTTTTGTCAATAATAAACGCGGAGGTGGCGGTACTTCGGATATTTTTTGTATAGATAGCGGAACGACTGGTCTACCGCACACAGACGAACAGAATATTCTGACTCATAACCGGTCAGCTGTAAGCGCGGTAAGCTCATTATCGCCATCCTTTTCCCAAGCGAGCGATAGCTATAAGTCGATTCCGGTTGCTCAAGCGTATTCACCAATGCAAGGCAGAGGCGTTCGACACGTGGAGGTCCCGGTTCTATGCACTGCGATTTCTAACACAGAAGCCGTGGTGCCGGTCTATACGGCAGCGTGTGGCCTCACCGCTAGTTCGAGCGCTTCGTGCGTTTCTTTGCAGAAGCCGAGTATAATACCTACTCTTAGCCATACCGAAGAGGAATGCTTTGCAAATGTAGTGTCGGCGGAGGGTCAATGGAAGGAAGTTAGACCAGCTGAGGAGTGGATTACTGTGCAACGAAAAAGACTGAAAAATCGTTTTACTACTTTAGAGGGAAAAGCGTTGACAAATTCGAACGAGAAGTTTAAAGCAGCGGATATTAGAACTCCACTGTTTATTAATAATGTGGATAGTAGTACTTCTGTAAAAGATATTATAAAGTACGTTTCATCTAAAACGCAAGTCACAGTCTCATTGCAGAAAATAAATGCTAAGGTACAAAGACAATATAATGCGTATAAAATGTACGTACCTAACTCTAAATTAGCTCTATTCTTAGATGGTAGCTTATGGCCTGAAGGAATATATGTAAGGAGATTTGTTGAGTTCAAAACAACCCAAAATGGATAACTATAATAACGGAAATAGAACTTAAAATTTATTAGTTATAACTGTCGCAGGGTGATAAGATGTATAGATACGGTACGAGAGCTGTGCCAATCTGCCGACATTCTCGCCCTGCAAGAAACCTGGCTATTTCCACACGACATTGTATTGCTCGGAACAATCGATCAGGCGTTTGCATTTACTGGAAAATCGGCGGTTGATACTTCTACAGGGATGCGGAGAGGTAGGGGGTACGGAGGAGTCGCAATACTGTGGAGGAAAAGCGTGTTCCAAACAGTGTCGGTTGTAGAGTGCGCAAGTGATAGAATTGCTGCTATAAAAATAGTGCTAGCCGACAGTCAGCTACTTGTGATAACGGTCTATATGCCAACGAATGACGTTTATAATCTAGATGATTTTACGAACTGTATGAGTGAGATCAGTGCGGTAATAGATGGTTGTGGTGTAGAATCTGTAATCATTTTGGGGGATTTTAATGCCGACCCTAAAAAGCTCTTTGGTAAGGAACTTATACATTTCTGTATGGAACATAAATGGGTGTGTGCAGATATTGATTACTTTGGTATAGCGTCAGATACATATACTTTTGTTAGTGATGTTCACGGTACTTGTTCGTGGTTGGACCATATAGTTACTACGGAAGCCGCAAGAGAAACGATAATGGACTTTAGGATAAACTATAGTGTTACGTGGTCTGATCATTTTCCAGTGGAATTTACTTGCAATTTAAATGTGATAACGCCAAAGGTTAATGTACCAAAGTCATCTCACAATTCTGTTGTATGGGGTGAGAGAGATATCTCTCAGATAAAGCAGTATACACAGCTATGCTCAAGTATGCTTAGAGATGTTGACTTTCCTTCAGCTTTTAGAACATGTGCAGATAATACCTGCGGTGACATGTATCATAGAAAAATTATTGACACAATGTATACCTAGTAGAATTGTTAATATATTAAAAAGCTCAGCCAACAGTAGTCATTACAGTAATATTCCTAGTTATAAGCTAAGAAAAAGAAAACCATATGTAATTGGATGGAATAAATATATTAGAGAGGCTCATGGAGAGGCACAGCTTTGGTTTCAGGAGTGGGTTCTTTACGGCAGGCCGTCGTGCGGTTTTGTATACGATGAAATGCGAAGATCGCGCACTATTTTTAAATCTAAACTTAAATTGTGTCAAAACAATCAGACCCAAATAAAAATGGATATCCTCGCGAAGCATCACACGGCAAAAAACTTTAGCAAGTTTTGGAAGGACACTAATAAGCTTAATCCAAAGCCGAGCGTGCCCGTGAGCGTGGAAGGTGTAAGCGACGCTGTCCAAATTGCCAATCTATTTAAGGAGCACTTTAGAGTGAAATCTTCACTAGGTCCTGGAAGTGTGGGTTCGGAGCCGCCTACTGGGGATCAAATTGTCCGGATCTCAGCAAAGGAAGTTTCACGGATAGTGAAAAGCATGAATCGAGGCAAATCTCCTGGTCACGACTCTTTGTGTATTGAACATCTGAAGTACGCTGGACCTCATTTAGCACGAGTACTCGCCATGCTTTTCACTTTCTGTATCAGCCATTCCTACCTTCCTGAGGAGATGATGCGGACTCTTGTTGTTCCCATTATCAAAAATAAAACTGGAAATGCTTCTAGTTTAGGTAACTACAGACCCATATCACTAGCTACTATAATAGCTAAGGTGCTAGATGGTGTGATTGATAAGTATCTTAGTGTACATTTAAACTTACACGATGCCCAGTTCGGGTTCAGGCCCGGGTTGTCCACTGAATCGGCCATACTGAGCCTCAAACACACCGTCCAGTACTATACTAGTAGGAACACACCTGTTTACGCCTGCTTCTTAGACCTTTCGAAAGCTTTTGATCTGGTGGCGTACGACAGGTTGTGGCCGAAGCTGGGTGATACTGGGCTGCCGTCTGAATTGGTGGAACTCTTTAAATATTGGTATGGCAATCAACGTAATAATGTAAGGTGGTCAGGGTCGCTATCGGACACGTACAGGCTGGAGTGTGGAGTGCGGCAGGGTGGAATCACTTCGCCGCGACTCTTCAACCTGTACATGGATCGTTTGATTCGTGAGCTCAGTGGCGCTAATATTGGATGCTCTGTTAACGGAGTAACTGTCAATAACATAAGTGACGCTGACGATATGGTGTTGCTGAGCCCATCGATCAGTGCCCTACGAAGACTTGTTGGAATCTGTGAGCGTTATGCGGAGGCTCATGGGCTCAGATATAACGCTGGCAAGAGTGAGGTGATGGTTTTTAAAGCCCGGTCGAAAACTTATTCCACAGTCCCATCAATCTTGCTGGCGGGCAGTGAGCTCAAGCGGGTGTCCGAGTTCAAATATCTGGGACACTGGGTCACTGAGACTCTCTCAGATAACACCGATATTGATAGGGAGCGAAGGGCATTATCAGTCAAAGCCAACATGTTAGCCCGTAGATTTGCACTGTGCAGTACGCCTGTAAAAACAAGTTTGTTTAAGGCGTACTGCCAGTCTTTTTACACGTGCAGTCTATGGGTTAACTTTTCTAAGTGCTGCTGGAATGCCCTTCGAGTCCAGTACAATAATAGCTTCAGGGTGCTGTTGAGGCTGCCATACTTCTGTAGTGCATCGGGGATGTTCGCGAACGCACGCGTCGATGACTTTTATGCGATTATCCGCAAGAAAACGTCGTCCCTGATGCGTCACGTGAGGGACAGCACCAACAGATACCTGCAACTTATAGCAGGAAGGCTGGATACTGACTGCATCTTCATGAAGCACTGCACAGAGGTGCACCATTCGCACCGGTGATGTAATGATGTGGTGATGTGGTGCAGTCTATATTTTAATTTCTTTATTTTATTTATGTTCTCTATGTTTTAAATGATTATTATGATAAATATGGCTCAAATTTGTACATATACTTATGAAGGCTGAAATAAATGAAATTGAATTGAATTGAATAATATAATGGACTTATTTACTTTTTATAGTCGAAACTTAGGGATGTATAATTTTGTTTCTATTCCTAGTACATATTGATTCTATGAAGGTCACTATTTTGCTGAAACCCATCTCTATTTTATAACATTTTTTTATATATATAGGTACCTACTTAGCTGCTTAGGTATTGTGAAGCTATTGTGAGAATATTATTTTTTCGAATATTTCTCTCATAGACTCGTGGTTTCATTTTATGAATGTTACGTACCTAATTGTTGTTATTTACGTTGCGGGTTCGATTCCCGGCGCGGAACAAATGTGTGTATGATCTGCAAGTATTTGTATCGGGTTTGGGCGTTTCTACATACCTATAATATATATGTATTTACAAAAAACAAGTAGTATACCTAAATCAGTCATTTGGTACTCATACATAACACAAGCTCTGCTTACTTTGGGGCCAGATGTTGTGTGAAATGTCCGGCATTATTACCTATTATTATTTTTTTAAAACGCTCGAACGAAGTAGCGAACAAGACAGCTAGATTTATATGAAAGACACCATTTCATATAAAAATAACAAATAATGAACTCAGACCGAGTAAATATGTAGACGCCTCGCAGCTATCAACCATAGTGGAGCCATAAAACCGTGCTTATTTATGTAAGTAAATGCACGAACGCACGGCATAATCATACACCCAAACCGTACGCCTTGCTATTAGCAAAAAAAACACTATGCCTTCCTATCATTTCACAACTAATTAGAGTAGTGCACAACACAATAATTGTTTTTTTTATGAATTTACCACTACAATATTGTCCTACATACATGTCCTACAATTTAACAATAGGGAATCAAATAGCAACCTTGAAGGGCTGCCATTGCGCCAATGTGCACTTACATAAAATGGTGGCTTCACTTCCGTTGGTATTGGTAGCGGCAAGGCGTCTATATATTTACCTCCGTCTGAGATGACGAACGACACTTGACACCGGCAAAATTGACATTATTAGGACACATGCCATTAACGAAGAAGAATCAGAGAAAATGTATCTATTTATCTAATATATAAAATTCTTCAGTCACGGGGTGCGTAATCGAACTCCTCCGAAACGGCTCGACCGATTTTCGTGATCCTTAGCGAGGATATTAGTCAGGGGGGAGAATCGAACAACATCTATTTTTCATCCCCCTAAATGTTAAGGGTGGTCCACCCCTTAATTTTTTTTTTTTATTTTTCAGACAAAATTTTTGTTTTTATTTTTTTATGATACATCATACAAAAATACATGCAACCCTAAATTTTCACCCCTCTACGATCAACCCTTATTTTTTAAACATCATATTTACCTATAAAAATGTTTCCTAAAAATAACATACATGGCAAAACAACGTTTGCCGGGACAGCTAGTTGATATATATAAAACGTACGTAGTACGTTATCGTACTTACGACGTACCTACAAATCGGCTATAATTATTTTCAACGCGTACCTACCTAGGTAATTATTTTCAACACACAAATTATGCACATGTGAAACACTAAGAGATGGAGCTATTTTGCGACCATGGTTATTGCAAAATAGGTACCTAAATACCCGATACCTAAACCAAGATGAAATACGTAGGTAGGTACCTACTTACCTTTGTACTGAATAAATGATTAAAATATGTGTTATGGGTAGGTACTTATATGTATACCTAATTATATTTATGTACCTCCTAGTTTGTCAACCTATTTTTTCTATCCTAGAAAAAGGTAGGTAGGTACCTACTTAGATCAAGTAGGTACCTAGGTAAGGTGTTCCAGGGTAAGATCGGATCAGGGATAAGATCGAATAAATCGAATATCTCCCTAATGTAGGCTATTTTTTGATTGTTGTAAATATGTATTGCCTGCAATGGCCAATGAGGTTTCACTTATATATAATATCATTGGCAATGGCATTTTGTTGTGCCCATCGTATGAGTCGTTGCCAGTCGCTCGGACCGTCAGTACGTGTTCCGTTCACTTGGATATGAAAAGGTAGGTAAAATGAGATTTTTTAAGGATCCGGACTTACCCCCGGCAACTTTTATTATAAATTCTGGTGTAACGGCTCTGTTTTTTTTACGAGTTTTGTGGCTTAACATATTAATGCGACCATTTGTTGGCTGATTAAAGTAATCTAGACACGTTAAAACTGTATCCGGTTAAGACTGAGATCCGGTCTTTCCCCACCTAAATTTGAATGGGTAAAGTTCGGATGAATTCTGTCAGATCTTTCCCAACTGTAAAATATAACCAGTTTATCAAACTTAAAAAAAAAATATTTTAACTAAATTTTTTTTTTTTTTACAATTTTGTTAGCCGATTCGCCTGTTAATAAAAGCTAAAAGCTGTAATTGTATAATATATATATGTATTATATATTATATACTAGGATGGTCTGAAAAGTTACGACCTAACAAAGATACAAAATACCTACATAGTCTCATTGTAACTCTACACACTTCTCCCAGCGATGCTCCCATGTCTGTAACCCGTCTAAATAGTACTTGGCGTTTTTCTCTGCAAAACACTTGTTCACGAAGGTGATTGCCTCATTCATCATTTGACGAAAATATCTGTCCTCCGAGTGCAATTTTTGAATGAGGGATTTTGTTCCCTTGAAGAAGTTGCTTGGGGATAGATCTGGTGAGTAAGGCAAGCAGTTCAAACCGTAATTCATGGATTTTCGCCATGACAACCGCTGAGGTGTGAGACGGTGCATTGACGTTGATGTGAGCAAACGCGGCACCAAACGCACGGACAGCTTTCTCATGTCTAAATGTTGATTTAATATGTGACCAACACGTTCTTTTGACATGTTCATAGCCTCTGCTGTCTCTCACTTTAATTCGGCGGTCGTCTAACACCATTTGGTGAACTTTAGCGATGTTTTCGTCGGAAGTTGCAGTTTTTGGACGTCCCGAACGTTCATCGCCTCCCAAGCTCTTACTTTTTTTTTATTGATTGATATGATAATTTGTTTAATTTTGAAAATTGTAATTACTAAGTACCTACTTACGTACCTACTTATTGATTCTAATAAAAGTTTTATTTATTCAAAATTCGGTAAAAATTATTTACTTATTCATTTTCGTCTAACATTAAAAACCTTAAATTTAACCTTATAGCCGAGAAAAATAAACAAAACAGGTCGGTAGGTACAGGATCTAATTTGCTACAATGATAAGGCTGGTTAATTAATAAAACAAACTATGAGGTGCTTGCTAAACCTTTGTATCTTCGTAGGTATTCCTACCTACGCGCCATGGTTATCAAAGTTTGAGAAACATAAAAACTTCATTTTTTCTGTACCGGGGTAACATCGTATTATCAGAAAGAAAAAAAAATTTTTTGCCTCTCATTTTTGTCGTTCAAACAGTATCCCGAAAATCGATATAGATGCTTTATTGTTGGGTAAGACCGGATATTTTTATTATATGTAGCTTATGTTTGGAGCCACAGAGGCGGTTTTAGAATGTAGTCCGATGTTACCCCGTCAAGGTCCAATCTTTCCCGTGGTTTTATAAAAAATACTATTACTTTAATCACCTATTAACTCAGCCACCGTTATGTTAAGAGGGTTATCGAAAATATCTATTTATAAACCTTTCTTTTATACAAAGCTCTAACAAAATTTTAAGTTTGCCAACAATTTAATGGTGGAGAAAAAAATATTTTGCAACATGCGAATGGTTTCCTAAAAAATCGTCCGGTCTTACCCTGGAACACCTTACCTACTTATCAATTATTTAGTTTCATCAATCGTCGTCTTTGGTTTCATTGATTGATATGGGCAGATAGTTTCATCCTACCCCTCTCTCAATTAATAGCTTGGAGGATGAGGACAGATAACCAATAAGCCGATTTCAAAAGAGGTTATTTACGAATGGTTGAGAACCGGCACCCCACCCATTCCACATTTACGTGCTTTGTGTGATTAAATTGATACGATCTTATTAGGCATACCTACCTACCTCTACCCATACCTACTTATCTAACTATTAACACAAATTCTATTATTCTACATGACTAACATCATGGTCAACTAAGTAGGTATGACAGGTTATGATAGATAGGTATGTTGGTAGGTACCTTTCCACAAATAAAATAAACATTGGTACCTACCTACTTACCTACCTACCTAAATACTGGTGGACAATTCACACAACACCATCTAGTCTCAAACTAAACATACCTACCTACATCTGTTTGTCAAGTTTGTCAGGGTGTTTTTGCTTTAGGTGGTTAGTGAGTGCATCAGCACTCACTCAATGATTTTACAAGAGTAGAGAGTAGAGAGTAGAGAGTCGCTCTCTCAGTTCATGCCAAACAAGTCGATGAATGTGACGTTACGACCGTCAAGACGAAATTGAACAAAAATAAATAAAATGACTTCGTGTGTGTTTCCGAAGTGCATAAACTATCAAAGAAAAATAAATAAAGCTCAAGGGATCTCATATCACGCGTAGGTACAACTTATTTTGATATTTACTACATAGTATAAGTTAATTTAAAAAAAATCGTAACGAAAACACGTGCTCAGTAAAGAAAAGCAATAGCAATTTGATTAAATCACGCGTATGATAAGGATGGCGGTAAAGATTAAAATATCAGATGCGACGGCGTCGTAGGTAGGTATTGATTTTAGCCGGACGAATTATAGTGCCAATACAGAATTAGGTAGTGTATATGATTATTTTTAATAACGTCGTATTAAGTGGAATCAACTGAGAATAGATAGTATATTATGTGAATTGTGAACTCGGAGCGCGTATGTAAGGCGGGACGTGATTGTAGGGTTGTAGGTAGCTGCATATTATAAACTATTATTAATTATAGAATTTTTCAAACTTTCACGATCAGATAACATAATGATTACTTTCAAACGGGTGTTTATCGCGTTTACCTTTTTTTGTCGTTACCTACCTACTTTTCTTTACCAATGTCCGTTCTGTTCGATTAAAAATCATAATCTGTGTATCCACGGCGACAATCGAAGCGCAATTGGGTACAGATAGCTATCTCTCTTACTCTTGTGGTTTCTGTATCAGTCGATTGTTCATTAGTGAAACAAGTGAACATGATTGTAGTTTGTACTTTGTATATTTATCTATATGCAACTGCGACTATTTTCAAACGCAATTTACTAGGAACGTAACATATCTCTACTCTTGTAAAATCATTGGTGCTGATGAAGACTTTTAACGGCCGAACCCTTTAACCCTCACGAAATCGTGCCTTTACAGACAGACTACCTACACATGTCCCTACCCTACGTATGATCTTTTTCTTCCTAAATATTTTTCTTTCAAAATAGCTAATCAATATTTTTCGAAAACTAGATGATGCAATAACAAGCCCCCGCCGGCTTGTCCCGGGTAAGCGGGAAAACGTGTTATAGGCACGATATGCATGAACTTGCTATTTCCAAATGCAGGACAAATCGAGTCTAATCCTACTATTCGGCCGAATATTCGGTTTGATACCGAACTTTTTACCGAACATTCGGCTGATTATTCGTTGAAATCACTGCTCACTACTAGAACCTCTCTAAGAGCTATATTTCGCCAAGAATAAACTACATAAAACCTCTATTGTGGTTCGGTTTGAATGTGTAAAGGTAAGTAGTTAAGTACTAAGTAAGTAGTATGTATTTACGACATTCTTATAGGAGTGATAGATGTATGAACTTAAAATAAGCGGCTTTAAGTTTAATAACTTTGGGTTTAATAACACGTGTCTCACTGACGTCGAGCCGAGTAAGTTCACTTACTCGGCTCGACGTCAGTGAGACACGTGAAGCTTGCTTACACTGTATCGCGATGTCGTCGACAGCTTCGAGTTATTTAGTAATTACTTATATAATAATCACATTTATTATACGCTTGGAATCTGCTCGTTAATTAAGGAATAATCTAACTAATATTATAAATGCGAAAGTAACTCTGTCTGTTTATTACGTTTTCACGCCTAAACCGCATTTTGATGAATTTTGGTATAGCAATACAGGTATGGGACTTTGAGAAGGACATAGGCTATTTTTTATGTAAGTACCGGACATTTAACACAGCATCATCTGGCCCCAAAGTAAGCAGAGCTTGTGTTATGTGTTATTTTACTTATTTTTTCGTAAATGCATACTTTCATGTTAACATAGAAACACCCAGGTCCGAGACAAATACTTGCAGATCATACAAACATTTGTCCCGATTCCCGAAGCGAGGTCGATCCCGCAACCTTCTGCGTCTCGCCCGGCCCTTGGCCCACTGCGCCACAGATGTCGTCAAAAACTGCATATTTTAAGTTTGACGTCTATCGCCCCATTTAAACATCTATTTGTTTTGTTGTTCACTCACATTAATTTTATACAATGGGAGGTACACGTATGTGGTTTCCTGAAGAAGATAAAATACCTACCTGAGTAGTGTTGCCCAAATGCAAGAACAAGACGAGACTTAGCCAGTCTTGGTCTTGGTCTTGCGCCAATACACCTGGTCTTGGTCTTGGTTTTGGTCTTGCGCTCCCAGTCTTGGTCTTGGTCTTGGTCTTGCAGCAAGAGTCTTGCAAGTCTTGCAATTACCTATTAGTCTATTACTATTTATTAAAGTTTACTTTAAATCTTAGAAAAACGTATTAGAATTGGAACATTGTGAGCTTGAATTAACATAGCCATAGTAAAGATCAAGCAGATTAATAAATAACTGAAGATTTGATAAGAAATTCGAAAAATCAACTGACCTATATGTCGTTTTCCATGGAAGTAACTGTTTCTTAATAAACATTTATGATTTATAAGCTTACATTTGCTAAAACATGTAAAAAAACAAATTAATTACAATAACTTGACTGTATTTTAAAGAACAATACTTATCTGTCTAGAAAGAGATTGAACCCTCAACTTATAAGAAATTTAATAAAAGAGTTTTACGATTTATCATTTATTTGAATAAAAAATAAAATACAACACAAATCAACAGCTTTATCATTAGGTTATGATACTTTTAAAGCTGAAGAGTTCGTTTGTATGTTTGATGACAGAAGTTTTAAAATACATAAATAAATCCTGAACGTCACTATACCTCCAAAGTTACTATTCCTCGTGGACGAAGTCGCGGGCACAGCTAGTAAATACTTACTCTCATCATCTCTCTCAGAGATATTCGAACACTTTTTTGCTATTTTTTCTTGTAAAAACTTAAGAAATATAATGACTAAATGTACAATAATAGTACCTAAGTAATTAGTTTAAAACTATATAAGTAATCAATATTATAATTACTTACTAGAATGAATTATTATGACATCTACTACCTATCCTTACCATTTTATCCTAATCATAATACTACTTGCGTGATCAGTATAATGTATTCATTTTCATTCTAAGCACTCTGAAACTTATTTATTCTTTGGAACACCTGTAGGTACTCTTAAAATTCGAAATTATTGTCAAATGTTATGAATAGTGTCAAATGTTATGATTTCGGCGCGGCGGCAACGATTGTTTTAGATTTCAAAAGAAGCCGCCGGCGCGTGTATCATAACCATGTACTTCCGAAAAGCGGCAAATTTCTTTGAGAAGTAAGTACAAAACCTTTGATGCCGCATTATCAAAGTGCCGATGGTTAAAACATAACTATGCATGCACTCAGTTTGATTTTAATAGATATTTTTTTATTCGCTATGTTTATGGTATTAGTCGTAATGCGCATAGGTCCAGTTTTTCATATTCTTTGATATAGTTTTTTGCGTCTCATAGAATTCCTAAGCGTACCTACCTACCTATACACCGAACTGTTACACCTAACTACTAACTACTCCGTGAAATAGCGCTAAGTCCTAGCTGCAAGACGCAAGAGTCTTGCAGGCTATGTCTTGTTCTTGCTCAAGTCTTGCACGGTCAGTCTTGGTCTTGGTCTTGCTAAAAATACGCGGTCTTGTTCTTGGTCTTGGTCTTGCAAAAACGCAAGAACAAGACCAAGACTGCAAGACCAAGACTGAATTTGGGCAACACTATACCTGAGTAATTCTCAAATAAATTGTACTTTCCAGAAAAAAGTTTGTCTCAATTTTTATATATAACAAATAAATATATTTTCTTATTTATTTTTGAAATGCTATATTTCATCTATCAGAAGACATTCTTATTATTTCGTAACAGATAGTGCATTAGCTCTATTCTATAGAATAAACGCCCAGTGTTATGTTTAATAAAACCTTGATTTCGTTGTCAATACAAAAATCATCATGGCTCTATGCCTTTACAGGTTCCGACTTAATTAAAAGTTTTTTTTTGTAGATATGGATTTATTTATATATCTTTAACTCAACGGAATAAAGTTCTACTTTATTATCTTTACTAATTAGGACTATATCTCCTAAATTTATAATACAAATTAATAGTTATTTGCTTGTCGCAAGTTTCTTACAATTTAGTAACAAACAATTTCGTAACGTTAATTTACAATGATTTCACAATATTATTGAACGCAACTTTTGCCATTCAGTTGGCAGCATTGACTCGATTCTGATTGGTGAATATGGATAACGAACCTTACTGTGTGATGTCGCAGCTTCAAACTTCCCTAACAATTTCGTTATTCTGGCAAGAAAACTTGCTATTTTGCAGGTAAGTTGTTTCAAAATGGATATCTAATTTAAATTTGTGTAGTTTTTACATTTATCTAGTGATTTATTCATGTTTTTGTGCTGCAGATTATGTTGTTGTCATGAAAAACAGTTTTGAGGTTATTTTTTTTCATACAACTTAGTTACATTTCGTTACGTAACGAAATTGTTCTCTATAAAGCTACATGCACATTAGAATAACGACAATAACAAAGAGGGCTAGGGCTTGTGTTTGTCACGAATTTCCTCACTAACTGTATAGGTGTATAAATTGTTGTACACACACCCAGATTAAAATGAAAACTAATTAAAAAAAAAACTAACGACGACAAAAACTAATTCAGATTTAATATTGGTTATTTTCATTTTGAACTTGAACGTTTTATAATGTTTTAAGAAGTGTTATTGTAGTATGTAGTGTATCTTATACCTATTCTCACCAAATTGATTAAACCAAAAAGTATTTTTATAATAAATTATGGTTAGTCAATACTGTGTTTTTTATTTTTCCAAGCAACCCACCCCGAGTGCATTCGTATGTTTGGAATTTAATTATGAAGTTTCTTTTTCATACTATCCTTGTCCTAACAATAACGAACAAAAAATCATCCAAATCGGTCAAGCCGTTTTCAAGTGATATTATATAATATATTATATTTTATTTATATAAATTGACTGATTCCGATAATAATTCACAGTGTTAATGTAGCTTAATTATTACATTTTCGTTACTTATTTACAATTTCGTTACAACAACTTATCATATGATATGATACAACATTTTCGTTACGTACAATTTATTTTAGAATTACTCACCTACTACTTAAGTAGCTAGGTGACATTCGTAAATAAATACCTAAGTAAATAAGTCAAAAAGTTTTCCTTACAAAGGGTTTCTTATATCACTGCGGTAAGCCAAGGACATCATCCGAGCAGAAAGCTTTTGATGACAACAACATCCAACATACCTACTTACTTATTGGATTATGTAACTTCTATACCTACCGAGTACCTAAGAAGGTAGGTATTTCACCTAATGACCGATTTCTATAAAAATAAAACCATCTGTTAGTAGACTACTTCTGTGGCGCGGCCCGGCTGAGACACAGAAGGTTGCGGTTTTGATTCCCGCCGCAGGACAATTAAAAGTAAAATAAAATATGTAGGTTTGTACATATTTATAAAAAAATATACGTATGTAAGTAGCATATCAGTCATGTGGTCATATCACAAGCTCTGCTTACTTTGGGGCTAGATAATGCTGTGTGAAATTTCCGGGATTATTATAATTATTATTATTATTATAATAATTTATGTTTGCTTTTGTGGTTAAATATAGAAAACCCGCAGACTTATTAATTTTCCTAGTTGGCATCACATGCCGATGTTTGGGAAACAGCTAACTGTTTATTCACAATGGGTAGGTACTTACAACGGAAATGCCGAGACATGTTTTGGCAGGATTTCAAATTGAAAAATAAATTCTAAAAAATATCATGCTCGTTTTGCGGATATTAAACTGAGCTGTTTTCTTTGCGAAGTATTAACTTCGCTTAGCAGTAAATACTTAAGAATTTGGTACTTATTTATTTCCACATAATTTAATTTATTTATATAGTGTGGTTGTAGACTACATTTTGATACATTTTTACACGGGATTTATTCACATATTATTTAGTCGATGGAGGCACCAACACTGTTTCGATTCATCTAGAGAATCTTCATTAGGGTATGTTTGATTCGCCATCCGCTCATTGCCGCTCGCGTTCACGGTTCGCAGTGTTACCTATACGCAATAAAAGCAGTGTTTTTTAAAATGTATATATTTTTATAGTAAACCTATAAAAATATTTATGGTAGGCTTTACAATAGAGTACGATTAGTATTGCTAATTAACGAGGTAACATTGGCAGTCTTAGTGCTCTTTACCTGCGGCCAATGATAATGAACTCTGTTTTATATCTATATATTAATACGTGAAGCAAAAACGTTGTACCCCTTTTTACGAAAATTGCGCGGACGGAGTAGTATGAAATTTCGCACACTTATAGTTAATATAGAGAAGGAGTGCAGACTGCTTATATTTTTTAATTATGCATTAAAATACATGATTTATTAATTAATTATGGTCGAATTTCGACCAGTGGGCGACTTGTCTAAATAATTATCTAAAAAGATAATAAAGTTGATGACCTCTATCGCGCAGTGGGCCAAGGTCTGCTGAGACGCAAAAGGTTGCGGGTACTAAACTACCTATTAAGAAATTTAAAGCATACATTAAAGGTAGTCTTTTGAAGAAAGCTTATTATAATATAGATGACTATATTATTGATAAGAATGCATGGCCTCATGTCGCTCTGCCGTCAAACAGTTAACCGACACACTTGAAATGTATAAACTCTCTTGTATTAGTATTTCGTAGTTAAGGTAGTTATAAGACGGATCATTATAAAAATGCGCTAGGACCAAGACGAGTTTCTTGCCAATTCTTCTCGAGCTTGGGTTAGGATGAATTGGCACCTAAATTCACCTAGTATGTAAGACGTTTCAAAGTGATCCTAGTGATTGTATTGAATAAATCATCTTTTGACTTGACTTGATTTGGTTTGATTCCCGCCGCTGGACTAATGTTTGTATGATTTGCAAGTATTTGTCTAGGGTTTGGGTGTTGTATGTATATAGAATAAGTATATCAGTTATATCACCCATAACACAAGCTCTACTTAGGTACTTTGGGGTCTGATGCAGTATGAAATGTCTGACATTATTTTATTTATATTTAATTTTGTTTTAGGTATTAATTAAAAATGTTACTTTCATTTAGACTTAAACAAAATAAGATCGTTAGTTTTTTAGGAAGTAAGTATTATTAAGTCGGGCGTATATACAGCAACAATAACTATCTTATTATATATATACATACAAAATTGCAATAGATGGGCTTAATGCTAGTAGCATTTTGTACCTGCCAACCTGAAAATAAAAAAATAACAAGTTGCCGTGCTGAAATAATCTGAGAATCAGGAAATAGAACAGTACAAATAGATAACATATTTAAAAATAAACTTTTTAAACCCAATATATAATAAAAATATATTATCTATATATTAATACGTGAAGCAATAACTTTTTACCCCTTTTTACAAAAAATGCGCGGACGGAGGAGTATGAAATTTCGCACACTTATCTATATCTATAAAAGAGCTTAACCTGTCTGACTGACTGACTGACCGCTGACTGACTGACCGTGATGAAACCGCTGAAGCTAGAAAGCTGAAATTTGGATCTTTTTACAGTAAAACCACCCCTAAGGCGGTATTTTTTGAAATTCAACCCCTAAGAGGGTGAAAAGGGGTGAAAACGTATGTATGAAACTTTTTGACGTGTGGTACTATTTGCTTGCAACTTGATATGAATATATATAATTCAAAATAAATACATGTATTTCAGGATTTTTCAAAATAACCCTAACAAAGGGGTAAAATGAGGTGTCAAAGTTTGTATGGGAACTATTTAATGGGTGGTGTGATTTCTTAGAAACTTGGTTTGGATATTTAAAATGCAAAATAAATGGACACATGTGGTGTCAGGATTTTTCAAAACACCATAAAAGAGAAAAAAAAGGTGTGAATGTTTGTATGGAATCTTTTTAATGGGTGGTCAGGTGATTGGTTTGAAACTTATCAATAAAATTTGGCAAGGAGATAAATTGCATCCCGGGGAAGGATTTAAGCTACAATTGCTCTCAAAAAGATGCGGACGAAGTCGCGAGCAACAGCTAGTAGTTTATATAGAGATGGAGTGCAGAATGCATTTTTTTTTAAATTATGCATGTAAAATACATAAATTATTAATGAATTATGGTCGAATTTCGACCAGTGGGCACCACTAGCACATAGTAAAATGCGATGGATAGCTAGCTGCTAGTTATAAGATAGCTGGATAGCTAGTTATAAGATATAAGGCGCCAAGGAGCACTAAGGTGCTCCTTGGCCGAGGTGTACCGCAGGGATGGATTTTAGGTCTTATACTTTATATCTTGTATTCAGCGGATTTGGGGCAATGTATAAAACATTGTCAATTTCATTTATATGCCGACGATAGGTACACAAGTTTATATTTCCTGTGAGCCTTCTGAAATCGACAATGCCATCACTAAACTCAATGCTGATCTGGAGAATATTGCTCTGGTCAAGGAACAACGGTCTCTTATTGAATCCCACAAAAACGAAGTACCTAATTTTTGGTAGTAAATATCACTTGGCCAATGTTAGACCATCAGTAGCCGTTACGGTTATGGGTGAAGCTATTGAACGGGTCTTTAAAGCTCGTAACCTTGGACTTCAACTGGATTGCGCCCTTTGTTTTGAAGAACACATTGCAGAGTCTGTCAGAAACTGTTTTTATAGGCTAAAAGTACTGTACAAAATGAGGCCATATATATCGGAAGTACTTCGAGTTAGGCTGGTGAAGTCTTTGGTGTTGTCGAAGCTAAACTATACTGATATTGTTTTTAGCCCGTGGATTTTGGCTAGGACACAAAGACTCCTTCAACGGATACAGAATGCCTGTGCTCGTTTTTGTTTCGACATTCCACTTAGGGGTCACGTAAGTCCATTTTTGAACGCTCATTCAATATTAAAAATGAAGCATCGTCAAAAGCTTCACTTAGCGTGCCTTCTATTTGGGGTTATGAGGCAAAACGCGCCCAGGTACCATTACTTTAAGATAGTTAAACGATCGAGCTTAAGGTCCTGTGAACCTCGCCAACACTCGGCGCAGCTCTCGACACAGCATCACAAGACATCTGCTTATAAAGGCACTTTCCGCTACGCTGCGTCGAAGTGTTGGAATAATATTCCGCAACCGATAAGGAACCTGCAGAGTATTAATAGGTTTAGAAAGAAACTTAAAATGTATTCATTTGTTTGTGCCGCAAATTTCCGCAAATTTTCGACTCTCGCAAGGGAATCAAAACCTACAGGGTACTTCCCGTGAACTCAGAAACTTGAAATTTGGTACGAAGCAACGTCTTATAGCACAGATAAAGGATAAATTGCGAGAACCGTACATTTTTAGTTACATCATACAATAAAATATTTTTAATAATTTTAAACATACTAGCCCTTTTCTCATGAACGCGTAAAGGTATTAAATTGAAATTCATATCAAATACTCAAGTCTATAATACCTTTAAGTTGTAACAAAATCAAACTTCTATGTCAACACAATCAAGAGAAACAGCAATTTACACATATATTAAAACTCGCAACTCGCAAGGGAATCAAAACCTACAGGGTACTTCCCGTGAACTCAGAATCTTGATATTTTGGTACGAAGCAACGTCTTATAGCACAGATAAAGGAAAAATTGCGAAAACTGTATTTTTTTGTTACATCATCCGACTATGACTCGATTGTCGTGATGGGTGAAATTTTACTTATATACCTATAGGTTTGTACGGAACCCTCGGAGCGCGAGTCTGACTCGCACTTGGCCGGTTTTTTTATTTTTATCGTATTTTGTCCGTGTTGTTGCAAATAAAACCTTTTTCTATTTCTATTTCTATTACTTTCTCTTTCAATAACTCATATCTGTCCTGTAAAAATGAGTCCAATAATAATAATGCCGGGCATTTTACACAGCATCATTTAGCCCCAAAGTATGCAGAGCTTGTGTTATGGGTACCACATGATAATACATATTATACATAACAATATATTAAAGTGGAATGATTTGTATTTTTGTATGTAACGAATAAACTTAAAAACTACTGAACGGATTCGAAAAATTCTTTTAACGTTGGTAAGCTACACTATCCCCCTGTGACAAGGTTACTTTTTATACCGGAAAAATTGGTTTGCCCCTAGAAAATTCTTCAACGCGGGCGAAGCTGCGCGCGAACTGCTAGTATTTTATATTATTGTATACTATTCTGTACATTTCTGTTATTATGTCTGTAAATATGTGTTGGATTTTTTTTGGTGTTGTTTTCTCCTCATGATGTCACTCTGTAAATGGTTCTATCTGAAAACCAGCGCTACTTCCGTGCCTGGAAGTAGCATATACTGAGATTTAAGCTTTTTAGCCACACTATAATATTGATTGCTTCGCAGGATTTTTTTAGGGCCTGTTTTTATTCTTTTTGGGTTTGTATATTTTTTTTCGTTATATTTGTTTAACAAATTTTTTTGTTCGTTTAACTATTTTTCGTGTTTGTTTTCGTGTATAAATTTCCCCTTGGGCCTATTTTTATTAGTCTTTTTTCCGCTCATGTTTTCTCTTTTGTTTTCTGTGTGTGCTAAATAAATGTTCTTTCTTGCTTATAACTGAGTTTTTTGATTTATCTTTGTACCTTATTGTATCTGTTTAATATATTGTGTCAAATATAGCTTTTATATATCCATCTATCTATATCTATTTGATGTAACCTGAAGGGCGATTGCACTATTTGTCAATGTATCTTCCATTGTACCTACGGAAATATTGGCAGCGCTTCTGATGTGCTTCTGATTTGGTTAATTCGACATGTCAAAATGGTACCGCCCTATTTTTGAAGTGATAACTTCTTATGGGAGGGTAATCTGCTTTGTTACGTAACGCGTTACGGCGCCAGTCTATCTGGATTCCCTTTCTCTCCACATACGGCAGTCTAACCCACAGCGCTAGTTAGATTAGTTTAAGTTATCACTTCTGTCAAGCGACCCGAGACGCATTTTATTTCTTAATGGTTTAATCGTCGATTTCACCAAAATTTAACCAGACATAAATCGTTTATAGTTTACTTCTCGTTCATCGACAACGAACGAGTTTAATAAACTTTTTGTTCGTCTTTTGGTTATGGCACCTGTTATCTTGTTATCGATGATCGATTGAGTGATTAATTTTTAATATTTAAACTATAATATAAAGCGATGAAGTTTGTATGTTTTTATTGTTCGATAGCCGAATCGTTGATTTGCCCTCTATTATGTAACTCGCGGCAACAAGCAATAGGCGTGAATCGCCTAATTCCTGCGGTACTATTTTGAATATGCTAATTTGTCTGCTCGAGCGAATTTTCACCTGTGAGTGGGCAACATGCTAGTATTAGGCAGCGGTTGGCTTCCATAATATATCAGGTGTGTATATACTGAAATCTAATAGGTGGCAGAGAACTAGATAATAGACGTCTGTTTGTTATATGGGTCGACCATTAGTCGAAATCGTGGGTCGCGAATGGACAGAATTAACACAGGATCCTGGCAGATGGTACCTACAAACTTAGGGTGGCCTAGTTGGTTTAATAACACCCAGCAGGTGAACATTGCACGGGAAGAGTCTCTAAAGCGCCTTTGATCCTTAAACTACACTGGTTAGAAAGAACTAGTGACGCGATAAGGAGAAGTCGAAGACTCTGGCTGTGGATGATGATATTGATGAAAAAATGTATTTAGTTTAAGCTACAACGAGCGGACGAGATCGCGAGCAAATCAGCTAGTATTTATATTATGTATGTTCAAATATTTTCAACTTGCATTTTAAACTCAATGATAGTCAATAACGAAATTAATATTGTTTTAGTAGTTAACGGGTATTTATCGAGATTATTTTGAGCACTTCGCCTGATGTTAAGCGACGATGTAGCCGACGATAGGGCACATAGGTCTAGAAGACACCTATTTACTCGAGATCCAGATTGTACTTTTCGGGAAAGACAGACGACGGTAAAGCATTCCAATCCTTTGAGCATTATAAATGTGGAAGCAATGCACTTTGTTCGTAAGGGTGGTAAGCTGACAAGGTATGAATGGTATTTAGCAGTATGTCTGCTTGCCCTGTTGTGAAAAGGAGATGGTGGAATTAGATCATTTAAATCCTGGGCACTGCTCCGAAATGTATCCTATAAAAGATCGAAAGGCAAACAATTTTACGGCGGTGCTCGAGTCTCTCGAACATTTAGTCTCAGCGTTTAGCTGCTCACCTATCAACCTCAATGCTCTATCTACCCACGATCGAGTCCAAAGCAGCCAGCTGGTGTTTGGCTGAACCATCCCATATATGGCAGCAATGCTCCGACTGGACTGGACTTGAGCTTTATATAATGTAGAACGCCTCACCTTGTTGAGGTTGCCAAGCTTCATGGCAGCAGTCTTGGCCTTGGATTCGATATAGGAGCCAAAAGTGAAACTCCCAAGAGTTCGAGATGATCTGATACAGTTACCGGTACATTTTGGAGAAACTCACTTTTTTTAGACATAGACATAGACATAGACATAGACATAGAGACATAGACGCCGAAAAGAGACAAGCTTGCGTTATGGATTCGTTGAACTTAACTAGATTGTCGTCTTGCGAAGCAAACATTGCGCTCTCATTTTATTTATTTTTCTCGAGTTGTTTCCGGTTTTATTAGTGATTTTGGTATATTTTATTTAAATAGAGCGTCAGTTAATGGCTCGCGTTTGAATAATTGGAATGAAAGCTTTGTGTTTTTTTGTGATTTAAGCAAAAATAATCCGTAGTTATTTTATATGCAAGCTATCATTTTATATAAAACTAGGCACTGCCCGTGGCTTCGCACGCGTGTAACCTACATAAAAAGTAGCTTATGTCCTATTCCAAGGTCCCATCTATCTCTATAATAGAATTCATCAAAATCGGTTCAGCGGTTTAGGCGTAGAAACGTAACAAACAGACAGACACGGAGTTACTTTCACATTTATGGTATTATTAATATAACAATAATTATTGTAGTATAGGGATTTAAAAGTTTAAACATCAAAATAAAATAAAATTTTGTTATATTTTATGAACACGAAGCTCGGCCTATGATCTGGTGAAAGTGACACAGGGGTATCATCTTTTTACCACGATATCGAAAAAATACACCTAACGTATATCTTTGTAAATAATATTTTTTGTTCTTCCTTCAGGTGCTAGAATCACCAGGCTACTTTGTGCGCTTACTCTGGAGCATGCCACATACAACTGGCCATGAGAGAAGCAGCTTTCTCTCAAGTCTATTCCCGCTACCTTAAAAGTTTGACCATGAGCTTTGTTTATAGTTATGGCGAAGCAGACTTTGATAGGAAACTGCACTCTCTTGAATTCGAAGGGGTAATTTGATGGTGTTAGGGCAATCCTTGAAAAAAATACACACTCTCCTCGAGAACAACCTGTCAATATAGTTGCCTCGATTACATTGCGATGCAACGTTTTCACTTGCAATCTGCATAATTTGCCTTTGCATAATTCCATAATTTGCCGGTGCCATTGCATTATTTTGGTGGATTTACATTGCGCAGCAACATAATTGGCGTGCCAACTTTCAATTTTAATATGTGAGTTGGGAGACCGGGAGGCTTCATTGTATTCTGGAACTCGACCGGGTAATGAATGGCGTAATCGTTGTTTATCACTGAGTCGACGAGTTTATATTGATTTTCGACCCCTCGAAAATCATTCTTTCGATCTCAAAAGTATTTCATTTATGACTGAGGCTTGTTCGTTTTTGGAGTTAGGATGGCACGCTTGCATAACTATTCTGCATGTTTAACGTGAATTTTATTAATGTTTGGGTAAATGTTAGCTATAAGATCTTCTACAGTGGAAACAATTTGAAAACTCTGTAGGGAGAAATATATTATTATCCAGTTCCAGGAAATCACCATTTCCTATATTAAGCAACAGGTCTGAGAACTGTCCGGCAGAAACATCTCCCCTAAGATGACAAATGAGATCGCTTCACGCACGCTTTAACTTCGTCCGCTCGTGTTCCTCTGGGAACTATTGGTAAAGTCTGCCGGAAATCACCTGCTAACAATACAGTAACTCCTCCCATTTGACAATTAATAATAATAATAATAATAATTCATTTATTAATTCAGACACATTATAAGTCCATTTGGTGTTAGTAGGTATGTAAGTCTTATTTCTAGGTTAGTGTAACATATTAAAAATATAAATGACAAAATAATGTAAATTGAATGATCTTTCATTCGCGCTCCAGTCCAACAACTAGACTAAAAAACGAATGAAAGATTTCATAAAAGGCAGATCATATCTGTCCGGTATGACCTGCAGAATGCATATTACTTCTAATCGTCAGTGCCCTACGTTCCCTATCTATATCAGCCTGGTCATCAAGGTCGTCAGTTACGTAATGTCCAAGATATTTAAATTTATATACGCGTTTAAGAGCCGTTCCGTTGAGCATAATTGAAGTTTTGAAGACTCAGGGCCTTTGTTGGCGTCCTTGAAAAGCAGATATTCACTTTTTTTACAGTTGTATACCAATCCATATTTTCCAGCGTACTCAACGCAAATGGCCAGCAGCCTCCTGAGAGCACTGATTGATGGGCACAGCAGAACCATGTCGTCCGCATAGCTTATATTGTTAATATGAACGTTATCAACCGAGCAGCAGACACACTCACTGCTGAGCCCCTCAATCAGCTCATTGATGTACATATTAAAAAGCTTTGGAGAACTTAACCCCCCTTGTCTCACCCCGCATTCCAACCTGTATGTGTCAGAAAGACGGCCGGCCCACCTTACATTATTGGTCTGATTTGCGTACCAGTACTGGAAGAGACGCTGTACCTGTGTATGCACGCCTGTGCCCGCCATCTTTTTCCATAGCTTTTCATACGATACAAGGTCAAACGCTTTGGAAAGATCGAGGAAGCATGCGTACACAGGTGTTCGCCTCTGTGTATAGTACTGCACAATGTGTTTTAAACTCAGGATTGCTGATTCAGTAGAAAGATACTTTCTAAAACCAAATTGAGCATCATGGATGTTTAAGTGCTTGTCTAATTCAGAGTCCAGCGCACTGTCCAGCGCTTTCGCCACCACTGTAGCCAAGGAAATGGGCCGGTAGTTGCCTATATCTGATAAATCACCAGTTTCATTTTTTACAATAGGCACAACAATAGTCTTCATTAGATCTTTAGGCAGGTGCGAGTGACTAAAACACAGATTAAAAAACATCGAGAGGACACGGGGCAAATGTGTTCCTCCAAACTTCAAATGCTCGACGCTGAAGCCATCGTAACCCAGTGACTTTCCTCTTACCATCCTTCTAATAATTTCAGATATTTGTTTAGCTGAGACATGAAAAAGCTCACCGGACTGGATGGGCCCAGCGTCGATCATTGCATGGGCTTGGCCCAACGATGAACTCACTTTAAAATGCTCCACAAACGAATTTTCAATCATATTACTGTCACTGACACCATTAATACGTACAGGCAGGCAGGCAGTCGCTTTCCAAAACTCACTAAAATTATTTGAGGCTCGGTGCTCAGCTAAAATGTCCATCTGAACTTGAACTTGATGGTTCTGACACCACCGGAGTTTACTTTTAAATACTTTTCTACAATTACACATTGCATCATAAATGTTACCAGATTTAGGCCGATTATGCCATACCCAATTTTTAAAGTATAGTCTAGCCTCCCCGTGTGCCTCACGTACATGAGCATTCCAACCTATTACCCGTGCTTTACGGAATTTAACACTAGATTTAAACTTACTACTATAAATAGCTGCGTCGCTCAATACATTAACTATGTCAGAATAAATCAAATCTAATAAATGTCTATGTTCTAAATTATTACAAATATTATACGCACAATGTCTAAATTCACTAGGAAATTCCATTAATTTAAATTTATCAATACAAAATTTGCTATATATATTTATCTTTTCATTATTTCTGGTTCCCCAAGTCACATTATTATATATAATTTCATTTACATTTTGACTGCTTTTACTAACAACTAGGTTAAGTTTACATTTAATAATAAGTGGCAGGTGATCTGACCAAAATGTGTCGTATTTTACTGTGATATTATCAATTGTTTGCAAGGCCGACTGACTAACAACACAATGATCAATCCATGAAGTCGAACCAGTTGCATCACATATAAAAGTATACGTTGTCGAATTCCTACCTAATAGTTCAATGTCGGCACTAGTTAGTTGTTGATCACAACACAAGTTATTTAATTCCCTACCGAATAATTTACTAGGGTTGGAATTAAAATCTCCCAATATATAGATTGCCTCAACTGAGCTATTTTCAACAATAGCACATACCTCACTAAAACACTGCGTGAAGTCCGGTAGGTTTTCCTTGCAGTCATTATACACATTATGCATTATGCATATATACACTAAACACAAGAATTTGTCTGCTGTCACCGAACTTTATTTTTATAGCAGTAATACGAGGATTAATGCACTCAACCACTGACACATCCGTAAAAACTTTTTTACGCCACAAGATCGCCACTCCGTCGTACGGTCTCCCTCTCAGGATACCTACTGACGTATCTACAGCTGATTTGCCACTATACGCATAATCCGGGTGGTGCCTAGGAGCGCCACGTCGTGCGGCAGCAGCCACGTCTCCTGCAGTGCAATCAAGTCTGCCCTGGAACACAGGTCTCTTACCCCGTCGATTGATCTTTTGAAACCTTTGCAGTTAAAACTGATAAAAGTTGTAAATGAGGTCGTACTATCCATATTGTTTATGTCAGGTCTCTTACCCCGTCGATTGATCTTTTGAAACCTTTGCAGTTAAAACTGATAAAAGTTGTGAATGAGGTCGTACTATCCATATTGTTTATGTTATGGTTCCTTGTTTTCACACTGCTCGTCCTGCCAGTCTCTCAGACTAACAAAACGCCGGAACCTAATACCAGATGGCCATAGTTTGTCATCTAGGAAATTGTCAATAACTTTTTTATTCACAAACATTTTGTAAGAGTTATAGTCTCTTTGTCGTTTCATGTCAATTTTTAATAGAGATACCCTTTCTTTGTTTTTTTCATAAATATAGTCAGTTATATCTGATTCCAAAACATCTTGGTGCACGTTGTGCACACAAATAATGGTACTTTTATTTCGGCTGCTTTGAATTTACTAGCGCCTGCATTTGCCTTTCCCAAGTTGCCAGCAAACCGATTTCTTAAACGCCTTCTCTGTACTTGTATCCATTTTTCATTCTCCTTAGGTTTAATCCATTCATCGCCATTTCCTGCCAATTCCGCAAAAGATAACTTTCTTGCAGTTGTCATGCAAACGCTTTGTTTACATAACTCAGCTGAGGATATACCGTTATCTTTCCTACCTACCTTAATGTTTCTAATATCTTGTAATGATCTATTTAGGGCTTCGGTACCCCCTTTATGAGCCATAGTACTCTCATCCCAAACAATTAATTTCGTTTCGTTACGGAGTAATTATGCCATCTTACTTTGTTTGGTGCACATTGCAGAGTGCAATTTGTATCAAATCGAGAGGAAGTTTAAACGCGGAGTGTGCAGTTTTACCTCCTTCCAGCAGAGTGGCAGCTATTCCGGACGATGCGACCGCTAAGGCGATATCACGATTGCTTCTCACTTAGGCCAACAGTAAATTTAATAGAAAAGTCTTGCCTGTTCATCCAAATTGGTTCAAATCCAAATTGGTTAGAGAGCCTTCACTACTTGACACCAGTTCAGCTAAGGAATTGACATCGTAACTTGTTTACTTCAGGTAGTGTTGTGTAAGCCTTCAGGCCATTGAGGCTGAGGCAACCCGTACTGCTGTAGGCTTTGTCCTCCTAATGCTAATACAGCGTCTCCTATTGTGACCAAACATTTATTGTAAATTTCGTCTGCCAGATGTTCATCTATAATGCCAGAAAGCCTTTCCACTTGTCGTTTGTAGTCCTCTGATAGGCTATCCCTGTATTTTACCGACTTAGAGCGTCTGTAATCTGACAGAATGCCAGCATTATAGAAAAAAAGTTCACGCATTTTAAATGGCGACTCGCATAAGGCTGCTTCCTCTAGGGCAGAATCCCAATATTTGATGTCCTCTAGCAAGCCAAATTACATGCAAACTAATTGAAAAGTTGGTTGAAGGACAACGTTGACAGTCTTCAAGTCATCGAAGAATGATGGACCTCTAACCTCGTGCAGAAGTATGCGAAGATGGTAACACTCTGTGTTATTTGGGTGAAACGTGTACACTCTACCTAGAGCGTGTTCTTTCATTATTCCTGGCCAGCAATCTACGGGTTTTCCTCTTTTCCTTCTCACAAATTTATTTTTAGTGGATATATTTGACCGGCTGCAACTAACTCGCAGAAACTGCCATATGTAGAGTGTAACATATCGAATGTATACTCTTCTTTTGTCCCATGATAGTTGCCATGACGGTCATAAGACATAGCAGCAAGTTCATCCCAATATTTCGTAACATGACGCACAATTTCATTATAAACAACCATAGAGTGTTCTTGTGTGCCGTACAACAAAAGATAAAGCGTACGAAAAAGGCATGCGCTATCCCCCACTATTGGTACAATAGTAAGGTTTTTAATTTCCCATTGATTTTAACCAACTCTGCTCCCATTTTTAAAAATAGATACAGACTAATTTATAATTGTAAGAAAATTTCAAAACAATACACACTAAGCTTTTATGTAAGTTCAACCTATTTTGAATAAAATCGGATTGAGTTTTCAAACGTCAAAATAAAATGTAATTAAAACCAAAAGCACTAAGGAGTATTGATATCAACTTATGTAAATTCAATATTTTTTGAATAAAATCGGATTGAGTCTTCAAACATATGTCAAAATAAAATGTAATTAAAATCAAAAGCACTAAGGAGTATTCATATCAACTTCGATGCAAATCACCCCCAAAATAACTTTCTACCCCTTATTTACACCGTTAGGCGATGAGTTTCAATAAGATACGATACACTTCTTCTATCAATTCTGTTAAATAATGTTTATGCAAAATTTGAAGTAGATTGGACCATGGAATCTCGTTGTTCCATACAAACTTTGCCCCTGTTTTTTACCCCCTTAATGCCTACGTCATATAAAGAATACACCCTGCAAGTTTCAGGTCTCTACCATCAGCGGTTAAGTTAGGCTGTGCGTTGATCCATCTGTCAGTCATTCCAGGCAAAGCATTTTATATATATTATAGATGATAACAAATGACGAACGACACGAAATCACTTTGTGACATACTTTAAACAATATTATAAACACTTGACAGTGGCTAGATTGTCATTATTATGACACATGCCATTAACGAAGTATAGAATAGAATAAAATATAATAAATGTTTATTTGGTACATATGTATATACACACGGAAATTGATAATACAGAAGAGACAAACAGTTAGGTAGGTAGTCTATATACCTTCCTAACTGTTTGTTGCTGTTAACTTCCTAACTTCCTAAATGAGGTAAGAAGAATGGTTATAATACAAAAGAAACAAAAAATAAATAAAACACAAAGAGTACAGTAAAATAATCTAATACATACAAGTACACTAACTGTGCATAATTTTCACTCAAAACGGGATATTTACCATGATATATGAGTTTTTCTGCTTCTCGATATTTCGGCACAGTTGCATGCGCCATGATCACGAGATAAACTGAGTTTATCTCGTGATCATGGCGCATGCAACTGTGCCGAAATATCGAGAAGCAGAAAAACTCATATATCATGGTAAATATCCCGTTTTGAGTGAAAATTATGTGCAAAACCATGATAGTTTTAAAAGTTATATACACTAACTGTGGTTCAAACACATTCAGACCTTTCCCTTTCCTTTTAAAAACAAACACGTAAATAAATGACAGGGATAGATGATTAATAAAAAAATAAACAATATTTATCAAAATAAACATTTTGATAAAAAATACATACAATAAATTATATATTCTTAGAAATTACCCTCAAGATAAAATAAAAAAAAATCAACACCAATTTAACCCGACAACATTTTATTATCAACTACTGATTTTAGAGCACATATTAACCATAGGATAAGCCTATTTAACATCTTAACAATTTCTAGCACAAAGTAACGTCCGTCGCATCCGAAAGTCAAGCACGTAATGAGACCCGTTGGCTGCTTGTTGCGCCTATTTATACTCGTCCGCTCGGCCCAGGCAAAACAGTGGAAAAATCATCTAAGAATATATTATATATTTGTTCATCGTGCGTGAATTCTATTTTTATTACAAAAAAATATTATTGATCATTTATTCCTTTTTATTAATTACTAGCAAGAAGAAATATTTAAATAAATAAATAATACCGCACATTTAACACAGTGTCATCTGTCCTCAAAGTAAGCAGAGCTTGTGTTATGGGTACATGACTGATAAATTACAAATATACATTTTTTTTATAAATACATACACATTATAGATAGAAAATTACAAAGAAGAAGGGTAATTATCGCATATTACCTTTTAATTAATATTTTTTTAACAAAATTAAACATGAGGCAAGTAGAGTAAGTAAAGTTGTTTATGTTCATAATGGAGATATTAACAACATGTGTACTTATTAGAGAAGAAAAAATACAGTGTTCACAAGACACTGATCGATGATTATTGTAATAATGTACTAATAAGTAATATATTGCCAAGTTTTGTGCTTTTCAGATACAATGGACAAGGGTACCTTCACCCTACAGCACCTTAAGTTGTTGATGGAGTTTTCCGAGGCAAATAAAGATTTGGTCCTCGGTACACTTCGATCTAGACTTTGACAAATGTACGCTGACGATTCATCGTTTGTCATTTCATGGAGCGCGCTAATTTAATATTTTATACTCGTTTTATTGCATGTTTTATTCAGTAATCTTAGCTGCATTTTAATGAATAAATTGTGACTACATAGGACAAGTATGGACAATTGAATTATATGTGTATTATGCTGCAATGTGATTTGAACGACGAATCCCTAGAAAATTGTAGGCGGACATTCCGCTAATTTAAGAATAGACAATATTGACAATCGACTAAGAATTTATTTAAAAAAAAAATTGACTATAAACAAATATGAACACTTGACACTGGCAACATTTACATTATTGTGTCACATGCCATTAACAAAGAAGAAGAGCACGCTGACGCACTGAATAAAGACGGACCAGTAAGATTGCCCAATGAGTGGAGCAAAGTATCTACCTAACTTTAACGGTATTTATAACTTTAGTTCTTAGAATTTCCAGATTTCTTCTTCTTATCGTGTCGCTAGTTATTCCTAACCAGTGTGGTGAAAGGATTAAAATGCGCCTTAAAGGCTGTTTTCGTGCACTTAGGTAAGTCTTAATGTAAGCTCTCGACCTTGCCGACAGGATCCGCAGGAAAGACGATGCGGTGTCGGTTCGGTTGCATGTGCATAACGGCTGGCACCGAGCCGGGCTTGTTTCAAGTTTTCCTTCTCTATTGCTAGCTCTTCTGTTAGTCAGCAGGGGGACTAATCCCCAATAATTTGAAGACTATCGCAGTCGTCTCCATCATCAGTCTTCAAGCAGCACTCATCTGGGATCAGTTCCACGTAGAAATCATCACTCGAAATGTTTTATGAGTCAGCAAAAATTACCAACCCGATTTTACAGGCAGATGCGGTGCTGAGCCATTTTTGATGAAACTCAGCTGATCGTTATAGAGTACAGCGGATGGAGAAGTAAAACAATTATAAAATAAAAAGTTTCCCGCTCGTTAGTGGTTAGATTAGTTAAGGACAGCTAGATCAGAATCAGATATCTAAAAAAAATTGGTCGTCTATAAAGTAGTTTACGGACGATAGTTTAACGTGACAACGTCATAACAAAACAGATAGATGCGGCTTGCGCTTGCTGTTTTGTTATGCGCTCTCGCTTCGATCGTAACGTTACAATGAGCGTAACGAGACAAGGAGTCATCCTTTTTCGATTTATTAGACGTTGTCACGTCAAAATGCGTGAGTGTCGTGGAGCACTCGGTTGGAACGAAGTACCTACCTATCGTAGTATATTATTATTGAAAACGTATTGTATTATTGATTAACGAAAACAAATTAATGAAATACTAGCGCTTGAGAGCAATTTTATGAAACGCAGAAATAATTAATGAATTACAGGAATGGTAAAAAATTTCGTAAATAATAAATTTTTTCGAGTTGTGAAATAAACACTTTATTTTCCATCATTAAATTCATCTAATTTATTCGTTCATTCGTTCATATAATTAATTCATTCGCGTCACACTATGGATAACCGTCTCCACTAAAGAAAGGGTCGTGGCGGAAATTCATGACGGAAAATCTTACACTTTTCTCGCCTAGCCCCCATTCGCCAAGTCCGTACCGTGAAACCGATAAGGAACTTCGTTCCAAAAAACATTGAACACTAATATCAATTACCTACTCAATCTGTAATTAATTTACTTAGGAAAGTACTTTATATTATATGTGAATAATACTAACTATAAACACATACAGAGCATGAGAACAATTCCTGTTGTTGAAGCGCTCCTCGTGCGGTGCTACAATTATTGCCATGTGTGTGCCATCGATGCAACCTAGAGCTCCGGGTAATCTTAAAGCTTTGTAGATTTTAGAATTTTGTTGAATTTGAATAATATCCTAAGTGTAGGTACCTACATACTTTTAAAGTTGTAAATTTAATGCATGTAATGACAAATAAAATAACATGTAAGTACCTACTATTTTCTCACAGTCTTTTGACATTCTCTCCATCACTTCGTCTGAATGGGAAAATCACGTGGCTATTCAGTATCTGACGACCTCTGTGGCGCAGTGGGCTTAGGTCCGGCTGAGACGCAAAAGGTTGCGGGTTCAATTTCTGCCGCGGGACAAATGTTTGTATGATCTGCAAGTATTTGTCTCGGGTCTAGGTGTTTCTATGTATAATATGTATGTATTTACAAAAATAACATAAGTATATAAGTAGTATACCAGTCATGTGGTACCCATAACACAAGCTCTGCTTACTTTGGGGCCAGATGATGCTGTGTGAAATGTCCGGTATTATTATTATCTCAGGCAAATTTAGAACCGCTGTTACCTCGATTACTGCTTTGCTTACAGTTGATTACGACACTGGATGGTCCTTATTACCTCCAACCGCCGTCTGGTACGAACCCCCGCGTAAAACTACAGAGCTATCAAAATCTGAAAGATGTATTATATTTAGTGCGTCAGTATAGTGAAGTATAAGGAACTACTGAACCGACTTTAAAAGCTCTGACCTAGATATGTCTTAGTATTATCTATAGGCTGTGGTGGGTAAAGAAGCAAATGAAAACGCGGGACAATTAGCAGGCGGTATTTAATGATGATACAACCTCAGCTACATACGCTTGGGTTGTAGATACTACTAACACTTACCTTCGTCTGATAGTCTACATCTAGACTATCAGAACTGGAGCGCCTATAATGTCTTACCTTTTCCACCAACACCACAAAAAGCTCCATAGAAAGACGATACCGTTTCACAAAGTTTCCTTCAAATGAGAATGCGAGGCTTTTATCCACATCTACCTCATACGCTTTTTCTAAATGATCAAAGCTTATTCCGTGCATTTTTCAACAATTAAAACGGTTCAGTAAACAATAAGAAGTCTTTCAACACGAATTGAATTATAAACATTAGTGTGCTTTCAACGTATATTCCAAAAGAGAGGTAAATCGTTTCTGTTATAGTGACTAGCGCCGTACGAAATATGTAAAAAGTTATATTTTGACTTTGGTTTAGTATTGGTTCAGGCGTTCAAAACTAACGCTGTCAGGGCCCTGTAGGGCGATCGCGCTATTTGTCAACGTAATTGCCATTGAACGGATTGGTTTTGGCATTGGTTTGGATATGGCTAATTTGAATGTCATAATGGTACCGCGCTTTTCTTCCTGAGCGATTTAATCGGTGATTTTACTAATTAAATAAATGTATAAAGAACTACCAAGTATTACTGTATGCACAGACTACTAGGATGTACTAAATCAAAAACGTTCATTTGAAAGCAATGTCAAAAATAATGCGATCTCGCAACATTGGATCAATGTATAATCCAAATTAGAGCTAAACGCTCTAACTAAGTGCTCGTTTCCGTTTTAGTGATTAGCGCGGTATGTCAAAAATAACGTTCTGACTTTGTTTTAGCTTTGGTTCAGACGTTCAAAATTACCGCGGTCGCTACAAGATACAGTCTGTTAGCGTTCAAGCCTTCAAATCAAATTGACTGCTGACATTTCCATACAATTTGATATTTCTGCACAGGTGCTAGCGTAAAGGAAAACTAAGCGGTAATTGTCTAGGCTCTCTGACCATGGCTGGAGGTCAGTCCTCAGGTCAGCATCGGTCACGTGACAACCGCAGAACACAGCAGTAAAGTTCGAAGCAATGTGCCAAGAGCACGAAAGGAGCCTCTAAGGCGCACATTAATCCTTTCACCACACTGGTTTCAAAGACCTAGAGCCACGATAAGAAAAACAGTAAAATAGATTTTTCTTTTCTGTAGGTTTTGTAATAATCTTAATCTCTGTATCGCAGTCGAAAGCCTACCTGAGACGCGAGGGAAATATTTGTATGACCTGCAAGTATTTGTCTCGAGTCTGGTGTTTTTGTATGTATAATAATGTATTGTAGTCACGTACTTCCCATAACACAAGCTTTTCTTACTTTCTGACTAGATGATGCTGAGTGAAATTTCCGGCATTATTATTATTATTCATCTTAAGACTTGCTCCTCAGTGGCTTCAGATAGCGCCGCGCTGACTGGATAGAAGAAAGGGTTGTCCTGTGGTAGGACTTCCCAGGCTCTGAATAATAAATATATTATTAACTAGCTGCTGTCCGCGGCTTCACACGCGTGGTACCTACATGAAAAGTAGCCTATGTTCTTCTCCAAGGTCCTATCTATCTCTATACCAAAATTCATCAAAATCGGTTCAGCGGTATAGGTGTGAAAACGTAACAAACAGACAGACTGAATTACTTTAACATTTATAATATTAGTATAGAAGTTTGGATATACGTGTAATTCTCGGTTTTTGCAGCGTACGCCAGAATAGCTCGAAGATGGCAGAATTTGTTCCTACTTACTTGACACTTATCGTTATATTTTGGACAATTCACACAATATCTTTATAAATTATAACCTATGTGTTCTTCTAATGTATAAGCTATATTATTGTAAAGTTTCATTAAAATCCATTTAGTAGTTTTTGCGTGAAAGAGTAACAAATATCCATACATAAAACTTTCGCGTTTATAATATTAGTAAGGATCTTAAGACTTGGCACTGTCTAAAGCATCCAAGACTCCACAGTAACTTTAGACAGGGTCGACTGGATAAAAGGAAGCCCTGTAGTGAGACGCCACAGGCTCTTAAGGATACACAAGTCATCGGCACAAACTCGTTAGTGGGCGCAGCTAAAATGCATGCTATTTCACCTAGCTAAGTGTGAGAAAAGGATAGACGTGCACCAAGGATAGAGATGAGCAGTAAGGAGATAGCGTGATTATAATTTCCAGTCATATGATCAGATTAATCTATGATTTCTAAATAAAACGATTGCGTAAAAATAATGAATAGACCTTTGGCTCAAGGGTTCTCATGAAAAAACTACTGAATGTATTTATTAAAAAACAAGTTATTTGAGCTCTTGAATAAATAATGTATGCTTGTATCGAAATATTTTTTTAGTTTGCATACTCCGTTTGTTATTTATTCACACCTAAAGTTGCGCTAAGGAATTCAAAACACTTACATAAACATCATCAAAAACATCTACAGAGGGAGCAAAGCTTGTATCAGGCTTGAGTCTACAGGAGATGTTTTTCCAATCAACAGGGGAGTCAGGCAAGGTGACCCACTCTCACCAAAGCTATTTACGGCAGTGCTGGAACAAATGTTCAGAAAACTTAAATGGGAACATCTTGGACTAATCATAAATGGAGCGAGATTAAGCCATTTAAGATTTGCAGACGACCTGGTTATAATGGAAGAAGACCCACTACTACTGGAATCTATGACACAATCCCTAGTAGAGAGAAGCAGAGAAGTAGGTCTAGAAATTAACATAAGTAAAAATAAAATGATGACAAACGCAGTTCCCGTAGACATAACCATCAACGGACAGAAACTTGAATATGTGGAAGAATATGTGTATCTGGGTCAGATAATATCGCCAAATGACCAGACATCCAAAGAAATAGACAAAAGAATTGCAACAGGATGGAAAAAGTATTGGGCTTTGAAAGAAATCACGAAAAGCAAGAGACTATCCATGAAGATCAAGAAAAAGACTTTTGACACCTGTATACTGCCATGCATCACATATGGCTGTGAAACATGGGCTTTGACAAAGCGACATAGGGACAAACTAGCAAGGTGCCAGAGAGGCATGGAGAGAAGCATGCTAGGTTTGAAACTATTGGACAAAGTAAGAAGTACAGACATCAGAAACAAAACCAAAGTAACGGACATACTGTCGCGTATTGACCAACTTAAATGGAGGTGGACTGGACATATGCTCCGTTGCAAAAAGGAGAAATGGAGTAAACAGGTGACAATCTGGTATCCTAGGGATGGAGCTAGAACTCGAGGTCGTAAAGCAAGAAGATGGGAGGATGACCTAAAAATGACATTAGGACCCCTATGGACTAGAGTCGCGGCAGACAGACAACAATGGAAGGAGTTGGAGGAGGCCTTTGCCGTAAGGCACACCGAAACAAGAGACATTTTATTGTAACAGTGTTTCTTTTAGTATTAATTTAAAATATTCTTGTAAAAATTTCGGAAATAAAGGTTTTATTATTATTATTATTATTATAAAGTTGCGCTAAAATCAGTGATGAAAAACGATTTTTTTTGAGTCTTGTATCTTTCAAACCCATATTATTTTCACAATTCTGTATTGATACAAGCATAGATTATGACAAGACAAATTTATATCACTTTTAGTTTTGGTTGTTCATCATCAGACGGTGGTGTGATCACCCTTCGACGTTTGTATGGAAAGATAATCAATTTGTTCACTCTTAATAATAAAAATATTATTAATATTGTTGTGTCAAATGAAATAAATCCTTATACCACTTAATTATTTTAGTCTAATTTTGCATGTCCCAAACGTGTCCTAGTTCTGAAATGTCACTCCTCTATTGCGAACGAAACACGTTAAACACCATGTTTATTATTTTGGATCTGATGTCTAATTGAATAAAATTAGGCAAATAAAAGGTAGCTCTTTATGGAATCTTGTCACGGTAGAACCAGAGCATCGAATGATGAGGACGGACGCTCTGATAGAAGTAAAATCCTTCCATAATATTATAAAATCCCAAGTGTCTCTATCTGTCTCTCTGTGTGTCTGTTTGTTTGTATGTTACCCCGTTCGAAGAAACGTGCCAAGTGCACGAAAGAAGCCTCTGTGGCGCACTTTCATTATTACATAGAAAAACACTAAGACCCGAGACAAATATTTGCAGATCTCACAAACATTTAAATTTATTCTGCGGCGGGAAGCAAACCCGCAACCTTCTGCGTCTCAGACGGGCCTCCGCCCACTGCGCCACAGAAGTCGTTTGGTGCATGCTAGATTCAATAAGATAAATAGCCTGTTCAATAAAAGATAAGTCGTGAATCATTTCATTTCGTATCCTTCTCGTATATCATTGACATTAATGTCACCGGAGTCATGTACCCATAACACAAGCTCTGCTTACTTTGGTGCTAGCACCAAATCATCTAGATTTATCATCTAGATGATGTTGAGTGAGATGTCCGGTATTATTATTATTTTTGGTATAAATAGAGGTTTTATCACAACAATAATTCTCCGACATTGTCATTTTTCCCATACAGTCAATAGTTTTAAAAACTGTATTCTTAATGTTTTCTTTGATAATTCATAAAGTAGTTTTATTTTGTATTGTCTTTTTTTTGTTCTGTTAATAATTTAGCTCACATGAGCTAGATAATTAATTATAATTTTGTATAGAGTTTAAAATGTCCACTTTCTTTTTCTTTATATGAATAATGTAACTGTGGAGACTTTAGTGGACTATGTGTGATATACCCTTTGTGTTACTTGTTAGCAAAATACTGTTTGTTTGTTTCCCAAATAAAATAAAACAAAATAATATAAAAAAATTAAATATAAAACCTGTCTCTAGGATCGGCGAGACAAATTATAGAAGCTCTGTGGTATCTTTGTAGAATAGAAAACAATTTGAATTTTGATTATTTACATAACTGCGTTAATTATAACTTTCTTCGTTATTATGAACATAATTGGTGGTGGATAAGGTATATTTTACAACGTCATAAAAATTGTGCTGAAACATCACGGAAGCGTTATGAGTTAATGACGTAACTATCTGCTACGTAGCGTCGCGATGTTTATCATCATCATCGATCATCATCAGACTCTCTTTATTCCTACTCTACAAACAACCTCATCATCATATCAGCCTGTAGAAGTCCACTGCTGAACATAGGCCTCCCCAATAGATTTCCAGGAAGAACGATTTTGAGCCCTCTCCATCCACCGATTTCGCGCGACCTTTACAAAGTCATCAGTCCATCGGGTGGGGGGTCGTCCTACGCTTCGTTTTCCTGTCCTTGGTCGCCATTCAAGATATTTTATTCCCCAACTAATATTCCCATTGAACTTTTATTCTGCAAACAACCTATTGTATGAAAAAAGAAATCTTCTGATGAGATTTTCTGATACGCAGATTCATCGTCATTAGGATATTTTGAAAAATAAGCTAATACGCTATTAGTTATTAAGCTGGTTAGCGGGCAGTTCGTCAGAGCCTCGTTCGTTGGTCAGCACCGCATGCAGGTGAGGACGACTTGGAGCCCGACAGACGTTGTTTGGGGCTCCTTAAATTATTTATATACATACTTATGATACTTTATACCGCCCAGACATAGAACAAACAAAACTATGTTCATCACACAAATGTTTGCCCTGGGAGGGAATCGAACCATATTGCTACGCAACCACAATAATTCATACCTGAAAATCTGTGTTTTTGCTTTCAAGCAAAAAAAATCACTGAGCCATGGCACATTTGTCGTACTTCAGCACACACAAACTTACCATACTAAGTTATTTCTAAGAAACTACTTACATTTTGAAAATGTTTGTTTGATTAATTAAACCTTTTGTACCTTCCTATGTTTAAAATTGTATATCTATGTAAATCATATGTATGTCTGTAGTACCAAATATTGTTTATACCTATCTTTATCTATCTATAACCGCGCAGAAAGCAGAGCTACTAACAACAGATCTAACAGGCCAAGCAGATTCTAGGATACTAATTAAAATACTAGAATAACACCATTGTGCATAATAACAATAACCTACGAATTCGATGAGAGCAGATAAAAAATTAAACAGATGGACAAATATTTTGTACTTTTCCGCCAATATATTCCTTATGAGTTAGACACGATGCAGACGCAATTTAAAAGTCATGCGAAGCGTTAGTAAAAAGTTATGCCGCCCCATCCACACATGCAACCTCTAAAATATATTTGTCACGTGTTTTGCCTCTGTTTTGTAATGGATTTCCGCTAAGTCACGTCTGAATCAATTATCTATAGTAGATAACAAGTATTTGCATCTAACCAGATGATTTATACAGCTTCAAGTGTTTAATTGTGGTCTTACTGTAGTGCTTAGCGCTTGCCCAGCATCTATACCATTTTCTTAGTTTAGTCGATGAGAGAGATTACTCATTTGTAATCCTTTTACAGAGAGAGGTAGCGTAAAATCTTTGAACCTAGAAAATGTAAATCATGGTCTAGATTTGCGGGAAATAGAGGTAATGTTTCTCACGTACGTAAGGATTATTCTCGAAACTGTAATAAAATGATGCAAAAATACCTTTTTTACATGTTACTTACATACCTATTTGTATTGTAATAAAATGAAAACCTACTCACGATAAAACATTGCGTAGCAGCTTCGCATCGACAGGTGCTACAAAATAGCTACGGCGTAGCTAAACCTCTACAGGCATTTGATACGGTTTGAAAGGTCATAAATATAATATCTAGGTATGCGTTGAAATATAAACTCGATTTTTATATTACGGGGCTGTGCGTTTCACATATTCACAATATAAATAGTCATGAATCATTACATTTTGAATCTTAAAATCTTTGACATAAATGTCATCACACGACTCTTCTCATTGACAAAATCTATGACTGACAAAAGATTTTTATATTAGAACAGAGATCACTTTATCCAAAAACATAACCCCGAAGGCATTTTCATCTGATCGCTTCTATGCGTAGACAGAGAAACTAATAGACGATTTGTTAGCATCCATCGCATTCATACAAGAAAGAGAACAACTTATGTGCAAATACAGTAAAGAAACGAGATAGAATGTATTGATTTTTTGTTTTTTTCAAGATCAGCACACTACTTTGCTAAGCAACGTTAGACAGTTCGCCGTTGTTTGGATGCTTTGTGCTCGCTTTGTGTGAAATAGCCGGAAAAAAACAGTTAAAAATAAATTGTGAACACACTGAATTACTTGCGAATTGCAAATAACAAATTCCTTTACCGGATTTATGAAGATAATGGTTTGATGTAGCATTTTAGGATGTATAAGTGATAGTGAACGCAAACTCCCCGATTTGTCTTTTCACTCGTAAGTACAAGTATTTTTGAGTAGTTATTAGCTTTCAAACTGTTTTTTTATTAATATACCTACACAATAGATAACAGCATTTCGAACTGAACTTTGTTGGCTACAGCATAATTCATAAATCATAACAAATACTTTATTTATTTTGGTGTTGCCTGCATTCGACCTTAACATTTCCCAGACTACATAAATTTCACATAAAAATATGTCTTACATTTCGTATGAATATTAATAATTCAATTTAACGTAAGTATCGTTCGATGTTGTATAGATGAATATATGGAGGCAAGGTAATTCATGATAGCAAGGGTAGCCACCTTAACATTAAAAGCTGCTTAAAATGGGTCTGAGGAGACATGTAAAATAATTTCCTGTCAGCGAGAATAACCATACGCCCTGCATTAATAAATGGATTAAAATGATTCATAAATTGTAAAATAAGACATCTCGCTATTAATTTGTTACAGTTTTTCATCACACGATAATGTACTTTCCAGTGGGTTGAAGCCACAGGCCGAAAAATCTGGACACCCAAAAACTCTTCGAGGGTTTGTAGTACCCATTTTGAGAAAAATGTCTTGTTTAAGAAGAATAAATTAACTATTCTATATCCTAATGCTGATCCACTGGTGGTTAGTAAATATTTGATTTATGAGTTTATATTCTGTAGGTAGGTAGATACTGATCAATACTTTTTGATTAGAAAAATAAAAATAAGTCCTTTATCGGGAACACGGTGCGCTTCTATAATAAGATTCCTGAAAATGCAACTAAACTACCTATTATGAAATTTAAAGCATACATAAAAGATAGTCTTTTGAAGAAAGCTTATTATAGTATAAATGACTATATTATTGATAAGAACACATGGCCGATAAGGGAGCGCATCATGTCGCTCTGCCCTCAGACAGATAACCGACTCACTTGAAATATATAAACTCTCTTGTATTAGTATTTCGTAGTTAAGGTAGTTATAAGATGGATCAAACAAAAATGCGCTAGGACCAGGACGAGTTTCTCTTCTCGGGCTTAGGTTATGAATTGGCATATAAATTCACCTAGTATGTAAGACGTTTCAAAGTGATCCTTGTGATGGTATTGAATAAAGTATCTAATGAATTTGACTTTGACGTTGTGTTAATCTTTATGGTTTTATTATTTCTATAATGATATGCTAGTTTTAATAATAAATAATCAATTAAGTACACAAATGTTGTTATATTTTTTCTATATCACACATTTGTTATAAAAGTTTGAGTTTTGTAATAGGGAGACAAGCTCTAAAGATTTCTACTACATCACAACGTCTCTAATAAATCTAGGATTACTTAAGACTAGGGTAAAAGTTTTAATGTGGCAACACCACCCACCTATCGTTCTATCTCACACGCGGCATGATCACCATGTGTCTATTGGTTTCTCTGTCTACGCTTCTATGCTTCAAAGGGAGCATAAAGCCGTCAGTCTCAGCTTTTCAAAGAGTGGTAAGTCTTTGACGGAGATCTGTGGGCGGTTTATTATCTCCGTCAGTTGGCTGCTGACTCATATGAAAGTAGTAGGCAAAGGGAACCATAGATCCCAAAATCATGAAGGCTGATATGAAACGTATGGGTTGGGAACCCATAAAAGCAATCAACTGGAAAAGGGTCTTGTACGAAGATGTTATCAACTATTGGGTGGTGATCACTTATCCCTTAATACGTAACTTGCGATAACAGCAATAGGCGTGAATTGCGATCGCTGTTGTCAATAACACTTTTAAGGGTTCCAGATTTCACAAACAAACTATTATTTATAATTTCGCCATGTCTGTCTGTCCGTCTGTATGTATCTCTGTCTGCCCCTAATCAGAGTTTAAACTTGCGGGATTTTAGTTTTATAGTGATTAAATTTGCAAGGTAAACGGCTGAACGAATCTTGATGAAATTTAGTAAAGATATAGGTTGTATCTTGAGGAAGGGTATAGGCTACTTTTTATGTAGGCACCACGAAAACGAAGACACAACAGCCATAGAGCTGGCCTGGGGCCCTTACAACGGTTATCATTGTTTTGAACATGTTTTTTATTCAAAATCATAATAATATATTTACCATGACATGCAAGTTTTTTTGCTTTCCGATGTTTCGGCATTGTTGATCCCAATTAAACTCATCTCGTACTATTGCAATCTGTCTACCATCCAATACCTTTAAACGAGCAATTCTTGTAAATATGTATAAATAAATAATATATAATAAATATTGCTCGACAATGCACACAACACCATCTAGTCCCAAACTAAGCATAGCTTGTATTATGGTGACCAGATGACTGATAGAATACTTATATATTATTAAATACATACATATGATACTTTATAACACTCAGACACAGAACAAACACCTATGTTCTTCACACAATTGTTTATCTTGGGGAGGGAATCGAACCCTTAACATACAGCGCATAAGGCAGAGCTACTACCAACTGAGCTGTAAGACAGTCAGTCAGAATGTATATGTATAATCTGAATCTCGGAAACGGCTCCAACGATTTTGATGAAAATTAGTATGCAGAGGGTTTCGAGGGTGATAAATCGATGTAGCCAGGTTTTATTTTTAGAAAACGTCGTTTTATCCGTGTTTTATACCGAACTAAGCTCGGTCATCCAGGTACCATTTACTTAACCTAGGTGTTATTTCTTAATATTGTCTCATTGTCTCAACGTTGACTAGCCTCTCAGCTTAGTCGGTAGTAACTCCTTTTTCTGCGCTATAGAATTTGTGTTATGAACATAAATGTTTGTTACATATCTCCTTGTTAAAAGGTATCATGTACTTTACAACTTTTAAAAGCATTCTTATTAATCACCTGGTTCCAAGCACATGCTCTGTTTAGTTTTGGACTGGTGTAAGTTTTCCAGGTATATTTATTGACCGAGCGAAGTGAGCGTCTCCGTTTCAGCTTAGGCAAAAATACTTTCGTATGTCCGCCGTCTGTCCGGATGTTCTTCTCTACAGGTTGCATTTCTCTACCGATTCTCGTGAAGTTTTGTGAGCAGGTTCTATAACTATATTGAATTCTTCAGTTAAGTTTTTGGTCATGTATTTCAAAGTGGCGGAGATATGGGGGTTGAAAACGTAAAAAGTTATATTTCAGTCATTTAGAAAAATGTTAGCGAGGTCTACAGTTTACAGAACAGATCCTAAGTATCTTGTACCACAAGATTCAGATAAATTATAGTTTTTCTAATCAGTTTATTGCTCATAAAACGAGTTAATTAAACGCGCTTGTAGCTATAACTTTCAACAATGTCGGCCACATGCTGTTAGTACTTAACACATGGAGACTGTTGCTGTCTATACGTTACAGTTTTATGATTTAGTTTAACTTTAGTACAGTAGTGCGGAAAAGTTTAGGCTTACTAGCCTAGTTGCTGGATATAACAATACATTTTTAGCTGCAACCGCGAGGTTTTTCTGTTTGATAAATATATGACTGGCCTGTTAGCTCAGTTGGTAGTAGCTCTGCCTTCTGCACTGTCGGTTGAGGGTTCGATTCCCTCTCAGGATAAACATTTTCGTGAATAACATAGGAGTTTTTTCTGTGTCTGGGTGTTATAAAGTATTATAAGTATATATTTAAAAATATATATGTATTCTATCAGTCATCTAGTCACCATAATACAAGCTATGCTTAGTTTGGGACTAGATGGTGTTGTGTGCATTGTCCAGCAATATTTATTATTTTTTGATAATATAAATTATAAGTCAAAAGTAAACACGCATAAAAAATAAGTTAAGAAGGCACTAATACATAATAATTAAATTAAGTAATTTGTAAAACTGTCAAATTAATCAGCTTAGCAATATAATATAATAGGTAATTTATAACCTAAAAACTCGACATAGCTATTCAAACTTTGCTCGATAAGCCAGCGTTTTAGGCTATTTTTAAAATGGCCATACTTGGGGCCTCTGTGACATTATTGGGTAGCTTATTGTACACAGTTGGACATATGACATGCGTCAGATTCGATGACTTCGTTAGAGCCCGCTGCAGCGATCCGATTTTATGTCGATTCCGGGTGTAGCACTTTACTTCGACGACCTCTGTGGCGCAGTGAGCTAAAATCTGGAGACGAGAAGGTTGCGGGTTCGATTCCCGCCGCGGGACAAATGTTTGTATGATCTGCAAGTATTTGTCTCGGGTCTGGGTTTTCCTATGTTATAATATGTATGTATTTAAAAAAAAAAGTATATAAGTAGTATATCAGTCATGTGGTACACATAACACAAGCTCTGTGTGTGAAATTTCCGGGATTATTTATTTTACATAAGAGTTCAGGTTACTTCTCACGTAACTTGCTACTTAATAAACGACTGCAGGGCAACGAGAGAAAACCTAGACTCCTTCCTAGTTGTACACCAGAACTAGAACAGTGAAGGAAAACACCGGAAAACGGTATGACGTAGAGCCTACAAATTTTGAAGACAGGTGCCAAGTGCACGATCCTTACGTCTCTGAACTTCAATCCTTTCACTACACTAGTTTGTAATAACTAGATACACGAAAAGAATAAGAAACTAAAACATCGTGTAGTACTGCAGGCTACTTGCATGCTATTTGAACATGTATGTATGTTTATTACTGGCATCATCAAAAATTAACATTCGTAGATTATCTAATTAAAGAAGGATCATACAAAAAAGCGCTAGGACCCAAGACGACGTTTCATGTCAATTTTGCTCTAGCTAAATTAAGCTTAAGTTTCGTCATTGGCTTTAGTTCCTCTGTTGAAGAGGATTTAGGTGGCGTCAGTCACTTTACAGCGCAGTTTGTAATTTAAAACTTTCGTTCATGGATCCACTCCAGCAAGATGAGGTGGGTGATGTTTCCTCTCCACTGACGCCTGGGGACTCTGCCTGGGATTATGTTAATTATGATAGCGCAGGCCTTCCCAAGTACCCACACTAACCTCTCGACCTTGCCGACAGAACCCGTAGGAAAGAAGAGTTAGTACTTGCGGTGTCGGTTTGGATGCAGGTGCATAGCGACTGGCACCGAGCCGGGTTTGTTTCAAGTTTTCCTTCTTTGTTGATCTTCTTTTAGTCAGCAGGGGGACAAACCTCTAATAATTGAAAGGCTATCGTAGTAGTCTCCATCATCAGTCTCCAAGCAGCACCCATCTGGGATCTGTTCCACGTAGAAATCCTCACTCAAAATCACTTAAGCTATTATATATTATATCTAAAAAACAATATGGCGATGACCGTGCATGTGAAAAGACACTGTAAGGATGTTAAAATTAAAAGTAGTACATGTCGTTACTTTCAATTAAGTTAACTGCTGTGTTTACTTTGCCACATAAATTCAGTTAAAATGCACATATAATCGTCATTATACCTACCTATCAACACAACTTGCACCCACTGCTCTTACTAGGTCTAGTGACCTAGATATTAAAGATGATCATCAATTTTATAAGCACCTATTTTCAAAAGCAATAATCATAATCACGGTATTTTGTTATCATTTATTCTTTTTAATTTGTTTTTGTTTATTTTTGCACTATTCAAATTATTTTCACAGCACAGACATTGCGCACGTTGCAAGGGTCCAAGGATAACTGATAAGAGTTTGTATTTCCGAAGGACGATAAACATTTTTGTAAAACAATAGAAGACAATAGTCTGTTTTGCTCAAACATTTACTATCGCGCTTTAGCATTTCTTCTTCGATCTTACTATGATATTACCGTTGACTGTACTTGCTTGCCATGGCATTGGTTGGAATTAATTTAGGTACATAATTTTTATTAGAATATTTCGTGGCATTCTCTGGGAAGATATCTGGAATTGAGTGAAACCAACCCATTCTCAATATCATAATTTGAGTGCTTAATTAGTACCTGGATGACCAAGCTTTGATCGGTATAAAAACGGATAAACGACGTTTTCTAAAAATGAAACCTAGGTAGATGGATTTATCGCCCCCGAAACCCTCTGCCATACTAAATTTCGTGAAAATCGTTTCCGAGAATCCAAGAATCAGATTATATATATATACACTAGCTGCTGCCCGCGGCTTCACACGCGTGGTACCTACATAAAAAATAGCCTATATCCTTCTCCAGCGTCCCATCTATCTTTATACCAAAATTTCATCAAAATCGGTTCAGCTGTATAGGCGTGAAAACGTAACTAACAGACAGACAGATAGAGTTTCATTCACATTCACAATATTAATAAATCCCGGACATTTCACACATCATCATCTGCCCCAAAGTAAGCAGAGTTATGTTATGGGTATGGGTACCACATGACTGATATACTACTAATATACTTTTTTTTAATAATATTAGTATAGATCTATACAAGAATTGCTCGTTTAAGGGTATTAGATAGATGTATTTGCACAAACAATCTGTTATGAACTTATCTAGAATTTACTAGCTTAATTGCACCTATAAGAGTGGGTGCTGATACCTATCATATAGGTTTTCTTTTATCTTAGTTTAGGTATCAGATTTATCATATCATGATCCTTGTAACTGCTTTAGGTTAAGTTATGTATACCTATATCTGTAACGCGTACTTATTGTATAACTAAGGTATACGGTTTGAGGTATAAGGTAACGTGTACTTATTGTATAATAAAAAATTGCCCCAGAGACTTACTTGGAAATAAATTTAAAGGAATAAATATCATGACAGTGCCTTGTCAGTATGTATACGAAAATCTAATGTATGTTCACAAAGATGTTTATTTGTTTAAAAAAATAGTTATAATCATAGTATTATGTAACACTAGAAATAAAAATAAGCTCGCTGTTCCCACAGTTAGGTTCGCTAAAGTTAATAAGTCTTTTACGCTTCTATAACAAGGTCCCAAGTGACGTGTTAGATTTGTCGATTGGCAAATTTAAAAATGTAATAAAACAGAAACTGTCTATTAGAGCATATTATAAAATATCTGATTATTTAGATGATAAAAAATGGTTGTCTGTAAAGTCGAAATAGTCGGCTTACGAACGATAATTTTACGCGATAACGTCATAAGAAAACATTGATAAAAAATTGCATACTTTTAACCTATTAAGATGCGTCACAAGCCGAACGCTTAGGCCGATCGTGCCTCTCTATCGCTTGTTCCGCGCTCTCGCTTGCACGCTCGGCTCAGGCGGAACGTGACAATTTTTCGTGTGTGCAGCCGGCTTTCATCGATTTATAAGACGTTATCACGTCAAAAAGCTTGGGATGAATCTGCTCCAACTCGACTCAGCATCCGTAATAAAATTGGTAAGGATCAAAAAACGTGTTAAGAACAGATGAGTTACTTGCCGGATTCTTCTTGAACTGGGGTTAGGAGGAACCGGCACCTAGATTCACTAGCATGTAAGAAGACGATTCAAAGTGGTCCTGTGAGCTTATTGAATAAAGAATGTTTTGATTTGATTGAATAAAAATTTGTAAATTTCGTTGTAAAGACGAATTAATACACCTAACCTAACAAACTCGTAAGAAGCCATACATTGGAGACACCGACCACCATATTACATAACTCGCGATAACTAGCAACAGGAGTGAATTGCGAATTCACTGCTGTCAAAATACTCTTTGTACGCTAATATTTCTGCTATAATCGTAACTTTACCTGTAGACAGACAAGTAATATGCAGCGATTGGCATCCGTAAAATAAGGGTGGTTTTCGACATGCGACATATTTCGAAGATATTACCCACTGTACATTGCAGTCACTGTTAATAATGTATTTTTTACGTAATTACTCTGCTGTTTTACTCATGTATTATTTTTTCGATTAAAGGACGACACGATTTTTTTGTCGATACGTTGAAAACGCACCCTGATGAAGATTCTATAGTCAAAGTCAAAGTCAAAAGATGATTTATTCAATACAATCACAAGGATCACTTTGAAACGTCTTACATACTAGGTGAATTTAGGTGCCAATTCATCCTAACCCAAGCTCGAGAAGAATTGGAAAGAAACTCGTCTTGGTCCTAGCGCTTTTTTATATGATCCATCTTACAACTACCTTAACTACGAAATACTAGTACAAGAGAGTTTATACATTTCAAGTGTGTCGGTTAACTGTTTGACGGCAGAGCGACATGAGGCCATGCATTTTTATCAATAATATAGTCATCTATATTATAATAAGCTTTCTTCAAAAGACTACCTTTAATGAATGCTTTAAATTTCTTAATAGGTAGTTTAGTAGCATTTTCAGGAAGCTTATTATAGAAGCGCACCGTGTTCCCCATAAATGACTTATTAACTTTTTCTAGTCGAAACCTAGGGATGTATAATTTATGTTTATTCCTAGTGTTGATTTTATGAAGGTCACTATTTTGCTGAATCCCATCTCTATTTTTATGTGTATATAACAAATTTTCATATATATATTGTGAAGCTATTGTGAGAATATTAATTTCTTTGAATATTTCTCTCAAAGATTCTCTTGGTTTCATTTTATAAATGGCACGTATTGCCCTTTTTTGAATTACAAATATTTTACCAATATCAGCTGCTTTCCCCCAGAGAATGATGCCGTATGACATAACACTATGGAAGTAACTGAAATAAACTAGTCTAGCTGTAGCTTCATCAGTAAGCCAGCGTATCGCACGGACTGCATATGCAGCGGAACTAAGCCTACCAGCAAGCGTTTCAATTTGTGGTCCCCACTGTAGTTTTGCATCAATATTAAGACCTAGGAAGATCGTGGAATTTACAAGATTCATTGCCTCTTAATTTATTTCAATGTTGGACGGGCTATGAATAACATTTGGCAAAGTGAATTTGATACATTTAGTTTTTTTGGAATTAAGCAAAAGATTATTTACAGTGAACCAGTTAAGAACTAACGATAAGGATTAATTTACGTTATTGCATATACTGGTTTTACCTCTATCAACTTTAAAAATTAAAGACGTATCGTCTGCAAATAAAACTATATCACAAATATTTTTTACAAAAAAAGGTAAATCATTAACGTATACTAGGAATAAAAAGGGCCTAGTATCGATCCCTGAGGTACCCCTATATCAATAATTGATCCCAAAGACCTCTCACCACCAACGTCTACTTTCTGGACTCTATTGGATAGATAAGACTGTATGAGGTCAATCGCCCGGTTTTTAATGCCATAATATTTTTACTTTGTGATTAGGGTTGCATGACTCACACAGTCAAAGGCTTTAGATAGATCGCAGAATACCCCAACTGCATCCTGTGACTTCTCCCAGGCCTCAAATATATGCTTTAAGAGCGCTATACCTGCATCAGCTGTTGATCGACCTTTAGTAAATCCGTATTGATTACTATGTAGCAGGCCGTTAACGTTAAAGTGGTATAATAACTGATTAAGAATTATTTTTTCAAAGATTTTACTTAACGCAGGTAATATCGATATCGGTCTATAATTAGCGAGATCACTTTCACTTCCAGGCAACAATTAAACAATTAAACATTGGAATGAGTTTACTGTGTTTCATGAGATCGGGAAAAACTCCCTCGTCGATACATCTATTAAAAATATAAGCTAAACATGGTGCAATATCTAAGATAACGACACCCAGCACCTTTGTAGACATTCCCCAAAGACCTTCTTTATTTTTTATATTAATTAACTTGAATGCTTTTACCTCATGCTTTTGCCTCGTATAGCTAAAACTAAACTCATTCTTACATTTTGCAACACTAGATTCTATTAGAACGGAAGCTCTGGAGGCTGAAGAGTTTAACGATTTGGTCACTATTTTTGGTATATCTGAGAAAAAACTATCAAATGCATTCGCAACATCCTGTTCTTTAGTCAAAATTGTACCATTTATATTTAATTTGAACTGTATATTGCGATATATGAAAACAGTGTCGATTAAAATAAAATTTGGGTAAAATCCGTGTTTGTCAAAATGTATGGTACTCACGATAGTTTTGTAAGTCATCATCATCATCAGCCTTTATGAAGTTCACTGCTGGACATAGGCCTCCTCAATAAATTTCCAGGAAGAACGATTTTGAGCCCTCTCCATCCATCGACTTCCTGCGATCTTTTTAATGTCGTCAGTCCATCGGGTGGGGGGTCGTCCTACGCTTCGTTTTCCTGTCCTTGGTCGCCATTCGAGAACTTTTACTCCCCAGCGGTTATCAGTTCTGCGAGCTATATGGCTTACCCATTGCCACTTCAACTTGCAAATTTTGAGCCACCACGCTCCTGTTCCACGCCTCTGGAGTAGTTCGAGGATGACGGAGTTGAACAGCTTCTGGAGGACCTTAAGTACTGGTGTTACACCCGCTCTCAGAAGCTCTGTCCTTATTCCGTCTTCCCCCGCTGCCTTGTTGTTCTTAAGCTGCTTGAGAGCCGTTTGGATCTCGTATAGGCTGACGTCCGGAATGTCTTCAGTGTAGTGTCGGGTTAGGCGGGCTCTTGCATCGCTAGTCGTGCTTGTAGCAGGACTTTGCGATGAGGTGTATAGTTGTCCATAGAACTTCTTGAGCTCTCGTAAAATTTCTGGCTTCGAGGAAACGACGCTGCCACTGTCGGTCTTCAGCTTCGTCAACATGCTTTTTTTGTAAGTGCAACCCTTTATTTCTTTACAAAATTCAAACACAGATCGAGAACTGAGCATGGGTTTAATGATAGTGCTTAATAAAATCAGTAAAGAATCAGTGATCATCTTTCGATCTGTGAGTTTAAGTTTATTTCTAAAATACCACCCATTTGTTTTTTTTTTTAATTATACAAACTTTACCTAATTGCGGCGGTAACAGCTTTGACAAACCTATACCTACTTACAACGTAAATTGTAGCAGCAGCTATGAATTACAGGCTCCTAGCGTAGCTTATAATTAAAGACATAAATTACGGCCAATATTATGACAGACTTAAGTATTCCCACAAAACAGTTCAGCATTACTGATATATGTAACAAGTTAATACTAGAAAGACGAAAATACACCAAAAAAAAAAAATTTTAAACCCAGACAAAAATCATCTAGGTATATATTTATTCATTGAGACCATTCCATGTGCCTGGTTTGATTCACTCATTTATTCAATTATTCAATTCAATTCAATTCAATTTCATTTATTTTAGCCTTCATAAGTATATGTACAAATTTGAGCCATATATATCATAATAATAATTTAAAACATACAGAACATAAAATAAATATAAAACAAAGAAATTAAAAAATATAGACTGCATGCACCACATCATTACATCACCGGTGCGAATGGTGCACCTCTGTGCAGTGCTTCATGAAGATACAGTCAGTATCCAGCCTTCCTGCTATAAGTTGCAGGTATCTGTTGGTGCTGTCCCTCACGTGACGCATCAGGGACGACGTTCTCTTGCGGATGATCGCATAAAAGTCATCGACGCGTGCGTTCGCGAACATCCCCGATGCGCTACAGAAGTATGGCAGCCTCTAGAGCCTCTAGATTCCACCCTGCCGTACTCCACAATCCAGCCTGTACGTGTCCGATAGCGACTCTGACCACCTTACATTGTTACATTGATTGCCATACCAATATTTAAAGAGTTCCACCAATTCAGACGGCAGCCCAGTATCACCCGACAGCTTCTGCCACAACCTGTCGTACGCCACCAGATCAAAAGCTTTCGAAAGGTCTAAGAAGCAGGCGTAAACAGGTGTGTTCCTGCTAGTATAGTACTGGACGGTGTGTTTGAGGCTCAGTATGGCCGATTCAGTGGACAACCCGGGCCTGAACCCGAACTGGGCATCGTGTAAGTTTAAATGTACACTAAGATACTTATCAACCACAACATCTAGCACCTTAGCTATTGTAGTAGCTTGTGATATGGGTCTGTAGTTACCTAAACTAGAAGCATTTCCAGTTTTATTTTTATTATGGGAACAACAAGAGTCCGCATCATCTCCTCAGGAAGGTAGGAATGGCCGAAACAGAAAGTGAAAAGAATGGCGAGTACCCGTGCTAAATGAGGTCCAGCGTACTTCAGATGTTCAATACACAAAGAGTCGTGACCTCGATTCATGCTTTTCATTATCCGTGAAACTTCCTTTGCTGAGATCCGGTCAATTTGATCCCCAGTAGGCGGCTCCGAACCCACACTTCCAGGCCCAAGTGAAGATTTCACTCCAAAGTGCTCCTTAATTAGATTATAAACTTATGGTACTTGTACGAACTTAAAAAAAATTAAAAAAAATATTCTTTTTTTTGGACTGTACTAATGCTGTTAGGTTGTCCGACAACTGGTGACAGCGTTACACGAACTTTTGGCGAGCGCAAATGGCGCTCGACCTGAATATATTTAGGTTTTATGGCATCAAACGCAAGAGCACCACTTAGGTACTGACCTCGGCTGGGGCTGTTGCCTGGAGGGGCGGCCCAACTAGGGCGGGAACGGAGAGACGTCTTCGACTTCGACGGCGATGTTGAAGAACGTGTGGAGTGACTACGGAGTGACCGTTTAATCGGTAGATTGATCGGATAATCTGGGATCGAGGAAACGAGAGGATTCGGATGGCGGGGGACCGAATCATAATGCCGCCGGAGGCGCGCAGGGGCGCTTCATGAACTCGGCTATAGTTCGAGTTTGAATGTACAAAAAAAAAAACCAACATAGACCACGTTTTTCACATACCTACCATGGAGAACTAGTGGTTCAGCGCATGAATCGTTTTTGGACTGCCTGAAGGGTCTGAATTGGGTTAGAATGAGCGAACGCTACGGAAGCGTATGTCATGATGGGTCTTATACAAGTTTTGTACATTATTTCTAAGTGACATTTTACTGTGCTTGTTAGTAAGATGAATTAAGCGCGGTTTATTGCACATGGAATGGGTGTGTCGAACAAGATAATGGTTCGGAGAGCGGGTGACTACAACGAAAAGTGCACTGCCGCACTTTTCGTCAGGTTCACCTCTATGCGCCATTTCCAAAACCACGCACCTAGTTTGTTGATGGCAGCTTGTGGTCTTATACACACCCGATCGTCATTTCGGTCGGATGTGTATACGGCTGTGTCGTTTGCAAGTAGGGCAAACTCGACTTGATGGTGTCGAGGGATGTCGCTGGTGTACAGCGTGAAAAGGAGAGGGGAACTTAAAACTAAACAATTTTTCAGTTATTGATATCATATGGATGATATAAATAAACCCGCCCGCACTACCTATTGGAGCAAGCGCGTTTTACGTACGATCTAAAAGGTAAGTACGATTGATGCATTAGTTCATCGTAACATACCTACTTCAGCTAGCGCGATTACGAACGATCGAATTCGTAAGTACCTACAAGGGGTATATAAGTCGTCCGTAACAATACCAATACATTCAGTCATTCAATACAAAGTTATGTTAAATTAGACCCTCCAAATAGCAGATTCCATTGTCTTTTACTTTAAAGATAGATTTGGATAAGCGAAAGGTAAGGAGCTTCATAAGCGTATAACTTAAAGTGAACATTGAAAAGACTATAATGATTTAGATAAGTTTACGAGAGAAGAAATGTTTGTTAAGGGTTTGTAATTATAATCCTTTTGTGAAATTGTAATAAAAACTTCTCGGTGTTTGATGTGGGTGGATGGGTCAGTCTGTGTGGATTAAATATGTGTTCTGCGGAATTAACGAGTTATGAAGGTATATTAATTTGGGTAGATTTTAATAAGACACGAGACCCGCTGGTTGTTCTGCCTTTTGACATAGACAAGCTTTGATTATGTTTCCCTTGAAAATAGCTTTTTAGGGTTACGAAGTCCAACAAGGAATATTTTATAGTTACACAATATCTGTCTGTCTGTCTGTCTGTCTGTCCCTAATCAGAGCTCGCCGACTTTTAGTTTTAACCGACTTTAAAAAAGAAGGAAGTTCTCTACTCGTTTGGGTTTTTTTTGTTACCTTATAACTCCGTCATTTATGAACCGATTTGAAAATAAGTTTTTTGTGAAAGAATATACTCTTCGATTTGTCCCATCGAAATAACAATCTATTTATTTATAATTTTGATATGGTCACTATAAAATGATGTTGTTAGGTTAGCTTATTACCTACGTAATAACATAACAGAAGGTCTCTTAAGTAGGGACTGAATAAATTAACCAACTTGGTATTAGATGGATCTCACATCTTTTTACGGTAGAAGAACTGAGTTGCGAGACTTGGTTTTTGAAGTAAAAACTTCTTTAGCATCGTTGTGATTTAAAATTCGATGAAACGAAAAACGACAGTAAAAAGAGACAGACACATCAATTCATAAGATTTAACGTGGGAGAAAATGAGATAGGAAGCATTATACGTGTTTATTATTACGTGTTTGTGCGCGCATGCGTAGTACAAAGCTTGAGAAAAGGCATCACAACAACCGTGGTGTTTTGTATACGTGTACGTATTATTCGTGTACATATTATTTTTTTGAAGGTTTCACTTCTACCACATGTGAATTGCACTCATGTTTTTTTTTATTACATTTGCATGAGTTAAGATCGCATGAGCTTTTCTGATTCCTTGAAATATCGTTCATTCCACTCGACACCACCAGAACGACACCACCGGTGGTGTCGTTTGGAATCACTATGCAATAGTATGAACGGTAAGTATATCGTTTATAGTGAAAATGATGTTACTAACCACGATAGTGTTAAAAGTTATCTATACCTATAAAAGAACTTAACCTGACTGACTGGTTCATCATCGCCGAGCAGAAACCGCTGAAGCTAGAAAGCTGAAATTTGGAAGGTAGCTTCTTTTTACAGCAAAACCACCCACTGAGGCGGGGTTTTTAGAAATTCAACCCTTAAAAGGGTGAAAAGGGGTGAAAATAAATGTAATAAACTTTTTCACGCATAGTGCGATTTTCTTAAAACTTGATATGAATAAATAAAAAGCAAAATAAATGGACAAGTGTTTCAGGATTTTTCAAAATAACCGTCACAAAGGAGTAAAATGGGGTGTGAATGTTTGTGTGTAAACTTTTTAATGGGTGGTGGGTGTGATTGGTTTGAAACTTATCGATAAAATTTGGCAAGGAGATAAATTGCACCTTGGTTAAAGGACTTAAGCTACAATTCCTTTCAAAAAAAAAATGCGGACGAAGTTGCGAGCATCAGCTAGTCTCATAATATCTTTTTCAAAAACTTTACCGACCCTTAAAGTTGATAATGAAGTTGAAATTTACATTGGTCATGGTTCTGTAGTTTCGACTAGCTAATATTTCCTAAAATACGACCTTATTTTGCTGGCACCGAAGTTCAAATGAGAGTAACATCTTTAAATGAAAGTTCTTATATAGTTATAATTTACTTTCCTTTATTGAAATAATTATTAACAAGTCAAAAACAAGTAAAAAAAAGTCAAGATTAACAAGTCAATCACACGTCAACTTAGTTTTAAAAATATTACTATTAACTCCGATTTTCGTTTCAATTTATTTTCGTTTTAAAAACTTAAAAGAAAACCTACTTCATTTATATAAAACTAGCTGTCCCGTTCGCGACTTCGTCTGCGCATCTAATTGTAAATCTAAACCATTCACGAATCCATTTGAACACACACAAATCCAGCGGTTTAGGAGGAGTTCAGTGACATACACACGTACAGTAGAATTATAAATTATAAACATAACGAAATTTCGTTTACTTGGATAACATATATTTTCTAGCTCTTTATATCTAAAAACTAAACGACTGAACTGATTTTCACGAAATGTATATAGGAACAATCGGAAGGTATTATTATTTCACGTAAAAAAAAATTTTTTCAAATCTATTTATAAATGACGGAGTAATGAGGTTAAACATAAAAAAATCAAATAAAATACAATCGAATTAAGAACCACCGCCTTTTTTTAAGGCCAGTTAAAAGTATCGTTCGTATTTTAAGAAATGTTAGATCCGCGCCAATATTTTATCAGATTATATTTATCAGATTTTTTATATTATTTTATTTATTTAGTATCAGAGCCAATATTTTAGTATTTTTTAAGTCTGTAGATGATGGATAATATTTTAAACCTACTAGCTTTTATAAACAGTAATTACGTTCGCCGCCATCTTTTGAAGGACCTTCTATAATCATTACACACCACTTATTCCTGTCATCCTCAAGATTTTTCATTAATAACAATGAACTAGCGTTTTTGAAGCTATAAATTATTCAAAACGAAATAAAAGCTGATAGAAGTATACAATAACTTATTATGGCTTCTAGCTTACGTACGTGGTTTTGTACGCGTGGTACTTACAATGTTATCACTATGCTTTTTAAGTCATGAACTACATTTACAACTTATTTACAGAATAAAATAAACAATAATAAAAAAATACACGTGAAACAGTTGAGCTATCTGAGGACCGTGTTAAACGATGTATAGATAGCTCAACTGATCCAGATCACTGCTAGAGGGCAGCGTCCTTAAGACACTGGCGGCGTTACCATGTTGAATGGTAATGCTAATACGCTGAGCCAGATAAGACCCACCTTTTGGGCCATGTAATGTTTCTACCAGACGCTGTGAAATCATTTTGAAAACGCGATGGGCTCCCCACATAGATTTTCCGACAGTTCAGCTTGACGATTATGGAACTTTTGATACAATCAATGTCTATCACTTTCTATTAACAATATACATGATTTCAATAGTTTGTTTGATTGTAATTGGAACTAGTTTTGACAAGATGGAAGATACGTAATACTAAATTACGTACGTTCGGCTTCTATCTCAGACAAAATAAATATACAGAGTGCCGCGAGCAACCAATGCGAAACCTCAAAACCGTGCTCCTGTGTGAAAATATCCATGCACACTCATTCACACAAAACCATGCTCTTTTTAGTATATAATAATAATAATAAATAAATATTGCTGGAACATGCACACAACACCATCTAGTCCAAAACTAAGCATAGCTTGTATTATGATGACTTAAATGACTGATAGGGATAGAATACTTATATATTATTAGTCATACTTATGATACTTTTATAACACCCAGACACAGAACAAACACTTATGTTCTTCACACAAATGTTTATTCTGAGGGAAGGGAGGGAAGAGAGGGAATCGAACCCTCAACCTATAGCGCAGAAGGCAGAGCTAATACCAACTGAGCTAACAAGCCAGTCATTATGTGGTACATGTTGTGTCTAGTAAACGTCGTACAAAAAACATGACGGAATCATTTTTCACTTGAAATAACTCCTTTTTTTTTATTTAAAAAGTAAATTTTTAGGTTATTTTTGAACACGAGATGTCATCGAATGCACTAAACTTGACCTAAAGCGCGATGACTTTGTACGATGTTTACTGGACGACGCCGTGACATTACGTAGAGCAAGGAGCATGATTTCGTTATAAGTGTGTGCGTGGATTTATTTACACAGTGGAGCACGGTGCTGTCTTTATTTGATTTGGTCTGAGGTTATTATTCATGACAGATTGTCTAACGACCCTTTCGTAATATCTATTCATCAACAGTAACTGAAAGCTTTTAGGTACCATCAATGATTTGATCATAACAGAATTCCTTAATCGCTCTGCAGAATGAAATGTCATATGTGTCAAATGCCATACTGGTATGTTTATGTTTTTGTTTGCAGTTCAGTAGCGCCGTAACAGATTTACATGGAACTTTGTATAGATTCTTCTTCATATCGTCGCACTAGTTATTTCTAACTGGTGTGGTGAAAGGATTAAAGTGCGCCTCAGAGGCTCCTTTCGTGCAATTAGGTAAGCCTTAATGTAAGCTCTCGACCTTCGACGCAGAAAAGATGAATCAGTACATGCGGTGTAGGTTCGGTTGCAGGTGCATAACGGCTGGCACCGAGCCGGGCTTGTTTCAAGCCCGGCTCGGTTTTCCTTCTCTATTGCTAGCTCTTCTGTTCTATTTATAGATGAGACTTGGTTTATACCATAATTCCATAATTAGCTAGCATGACGTCAAAGTATGATATGTCCTTGTCTTTCTAATGTCAATGAATAAGGATGGCAATAGATTTTAACAACATATTTACAGAAATAGTTACAGAGGTGTATATAATTATTTATCTATTTCTATAAAAGGCTATGTGTGTATGTTCTCTATAGAATCCGAAACGGCTGGAGCGATTTCTTTCTTTTTTTAGAAAATCTTCTGATTGACCTAGCAGGGTGATCCTGTGAAGTTTGGTAGCGATCGGATCAACATAACTTTTTTTTTTGTTGCATCAATCTAATTTGGTATGGATATAAATTGTATCTTAGGAACGACCTTAGGCTACTTTTTATGTATATAACGCGTGCGAAGCCGCGGGCAGAAGCTACTATACAATAATATAAAATACATGTGAAACAGTTGAACTATCTAAAGGCCGTTTAAAACGATATATAGATAGCTCAACTGATCCAGATCACTACCATGATTAAGGACACATAATATTTACTGTTAAAGATCAAAACACCGGCGCTAAATAAATCCTTTCGTCACTGTCTTTTTCACACAAAAATCATTACGATAGATGAACGAGTTTTGTAAATGGGACGTGTCAGAGAATTATTCCACTTCCACACTCGGTTGCACCAAATGGCAATTTTCCACAACCAGTTACTTGAGCGAAATAAAACCTCAGTGAGTGCTTCTTTCAAATATGTACCGAAACGTCGAATAATAAGGTTGAAATTGGAATCTGATGTATCGTGCGCGTATGACGCCCGGGGGCTTTTATTAACGTTCGCAAAAAAATCTTGTTGTATTAATTTATTTGGTTACCAAAATATTACTTTCATGGTAGTCTTCCAATGCTAAGGTTGTGGGCTCGAATCCAACTGTGCACCGATGATTTTTTCTGTTCAAAAATGTATTTGCGATTGATATACAAGTACTCTCTACTCCTACTCTCTAAACGGTAATGGAAAACATGTTAGAAAACCGGATGTCGTAGAACCTAAAAAAATTGCTAGACATGTGCTAAGTGCATGAAAGGAGCTTTTGAGGCGCACTATAAACCTTTCACCACACTGACTCGAACGAAACTACTAGTGACGCGATAACAAGAAGAAGAAGAAGACGATAATCTTAGAAGACTTGGATAATCTATTCCTTAAACAAAAGTTTTGCCTCAGAGAAAACTGACACATTTCAAACCCCTTACAAAGTTTTATTCTTGACCAGTTACTGCCCACGGCTTCGCACGCATTGTATACCTATATATAAAGTAGTCTATTTCTATTCCGGGTCACAGACGATGCAACGTCTATACCAAGCCTAAGTTCTTTCTTCCACTTGTCAAACGTAGGTGTATTGCTGGTTTTTTATATATTTTAAATGTACTTTTTATTTATATCTATGTATAATTTGATATACTATATTGTATACTGTCTGTATTGTCTATATCTGCGGTTCTTATTTATTGTTTTGTGTAATTAGAAATCTTTACATAATAGACATTATTATTATCATTATTATTTTTATATAAATGACTTACTTATTACTTATATATTACTTTTTAACCGACTTTATCAAAAAGGAGGAGGTTCTCAATTCGTCGGAATCTTTTTTTTTTATGTATGTTCACCGATTACTTGAACTAAACCGATTTGGAAAATTCTTTTTTTGTTTGAAAAGGTATACTTCACAGGTGGTCCCATATAAATTTTATCAAAATCGGTCGAGCTGAAAAATAAACGAAAGTCTAAAAATTGTATACATCGATGATGTTATCATGTACTTTCATACCTCGCTGTCTCATTGGAGCGTTGCGTTTATTTGGCCTACCCATATTATATATATTCAAAATACATCTACTTTCCACTAAAAATGTATTATAGGCTCAAATTTAATTCAATGAAGTCGGTTTCTTTTTAGTTTTTAAAACGTAATTATTCTATTAATCTCGTGTCACTATTTTTTTTCATTGTTACTTTCATTTCTATTACTTATAATCAGTAAGAAAGTTAGAAGTAAGAAATTGTAAGAAATAAATATTTTTTATTTGTATTTGTTTGTGCACTTATTGATTAGGCTGATTGCTATTTTGTTTCTTATTTATTTTATCTGTTAGATGAAAATGTGAACACAATACGTATTGTTCACATTTTTGACGTAATAACGTCTTATAAATCGATGAACGCAAGCTGCACGTACCTACAAGCATGACTCATTGTCACGTTCCGCCTGAGCCGATTTTCGAGTATCGAGAGCGTGGAACAAGCTATAGAGAAGCACGATTGGCCTAAGCTTCGGCTAAGGCCGCGCGTTCGGCGTTCGGCTTTTCTAATGACGTTATCACGTAAAATTATTGTTACCCGACTTTACAGACAACCATTTTTTTATGTGAGCTTATATATTGCTTACATACCCTATGTAAGCAATATATAAGTTACAGTAAATTACAGTTATATATTGCTTACATACCTTATGTAAGCAATATATAAGTTCCCATTTAAATTTTATTATAATCGGTCGACCTGAAAATTCAACTAAAATCTAAAAATTGTATACATCGATGATGTTTCGTGTACTTCGATACCTCGCTGTCTCATTGGAGCTGTGCGTTTATTTGGCCTAACCATATTATATATATACAAAATACATCTACTTTCCACTAAAAATATATTATAGGCTCAAATTTCATTCAATGAAGTCTGTTTTCTTTTTCGTTTTTAAAACGTTATTATATTTATGAACGATAGTGGGTAGGATAGCCCTTCAAAACCATACGTCGTACCAACGGAATAGATAAACGAATAAAACCTTCCTACATCTAATCTTAAATTCAAGTAGCGTCCCTGATCCCGCATCCATACAATACCTACTTGTAGGTACAATAAATCTCGATCTCAACGGACTCATAAAATAACATCAAGATACTACCTATACTATACACAGAATAGATAGGTTTTACAAACAGTAGGTAAGGTAACGTATTGATTTAAAAAAATTATAAGTAGATTATTATGAAATTTAAAATTTGGACTTTAGACGTTTACTGTTTTAGTGGAGCTATTATTTTATATTTATGAGTTGTATATAATCAAAAAATAATAATAATTAATAACCGACATCCAATAACGGATATACATTATAATTTACAAAGCAAACCGACCGAGAGCAAGGTGTTGTGTTTGTAAATGGGGGCTTGATTCTCTCCCAGGACAAAACATTTTTTGGTGAGGACAAAACATGTGGTGTTTGTTTTTTGTTCTGTCATAAGTATGTCATCATCATCATCTTCCTGCCCTTTTCCAACATTATGTGGGGTCGGCAAAACATGTGTTCTTCTTCCATTCTCATCTATCAGCCGTCATCTCAACACACACCTTTCTTACTCATGTCATCCTTCACACAATCCATCCATCTTTTCTTTGGCCTCCATCTACTCGTAAATCCATCAACATTCATACCAAGCACTCTCTTAGTTACATGCCATTCTTCCCAGTAAACACTGTCAATAATCCTGTTTACTTTATGGAGTTAAAGAGAGAATAAGGAGGTGGCTCCTGACATTGGATTATAACGGGACAGAAAGCCTTCTGGAAATCCAAACCTGACATTACTTTTTCATAGTCTCTTGTCTAAGTCTCTATCAACCCATTCCCACTTCCCTCTTAGTATATTACTTACTTTGACACTCACTCACTCATTTATGCCGTTCTAAAGTCCCTCGCTTGCATTCCCCCTACTCCACACATATTCGTACATATTTTTATTGTATGTAATGTTATCATAGTTTTGGTTTTTGCACGTAGTATGTTTACTTAGTTAAATTTTTATTTTTATAGTTTTTTTTTTTACTGTACTAATTGCGTTATTGTTTATCTGCCCTATAATGTGTACATTTGTGATAGGTAATTACGTTTTGCTTGACCGATCTCCCGCGATACAGGCCTGGCCTAGTGCGGGGATCAAGTAACTTGTAATATGTATGTGACATTTATTTGGTAAATAAATATTATCTTATCTTATCTTATCTTCCCTTCTTATTACATGCCCATACCATGCTAGCCTGTTGCACCTCATCTTTTCATTCACTGGCACCACTTTCACACTTCCTCTTATGTACTCATTCCTTACTCTGTCCATTCGCGTCACTCCACACATCCATCTCAGCATTCACATTTCAGCCACGTGCACCTTTTGTTCATCCGTCCTTTTTGTTGCCCAACACTCAGATCCATACAATACAAAAGGTCTAACGATCGTTTTATATAGTTTCCCTCTAAGCTTAAGGGCATACGTGAATTGCAAATTGTTCCTGAGACCTGTCGCCATTTCATCCATCCCGCATTTATTCGAGTTCTTACATCCTTCTCTATCTCACCATCATTCTGTACTACTGAACCGAGATACCGAAAATCGGAACAGACTGGTAGGTGTACACAACTAAGGCTATATGGGCAAAACTGGATGGACCACCGAAGTCGCAGAACATGTGCTTGGTTTTTGTCCTGCTTATCTTCAGTCCGACACTCTCCAATTTGCCCTGCCATTTTCCCAGACTGTTCTGGACCTCGGTTGCGTCTTCTCCGATGAGAACAATGTCCGTCGGCAAAAAGCATGCACCAGGGTGCCTCCTCCTGTATGTCCGATGTCAGAGCATCCATTATCAGGAGGAACAAATAAGGGCTTAAATCCGACCCCTGGTACAAACCTACAGCCATATTGAACTCACCAGTGACGCCAGCCTCGGACCAAACATGGGTACAAGGTCGACTGTACATGGCCCTTACAAGCTGCAGGTACTTCACAGGCACTCCTTTCTCTTTCATTGCCCACCACACGGTCATAAGTATGTATTTAAAGATGTATAAGTATTCTGTCAGTCATCTCGTCACCATAATAGAAGCTTTGCCTAGTTTGGTGCTAGATGGTGATTGTCCATTTATTAGATCCTTACATGGCGTTTACAATTTGGCGTTTTGTCAAACGGTTCACATTGATTTCAAATATCTGGCGTTTGGTTAAGAATTCCAACTATTGCAAGATTCTGTTACTACTGGCTTGTGCACGCTGTAGTAGAGAACGTACCTACTTTCTTGCAGTAATATCATTAAATAATAATGAAATTATTATAAATCATAATCATTTATAATAATTGATCAGTAAAACCCATCATTGCGCGCCTCCACGAACTTCCCAGATGTACTGCAAGATCGAAGCAGCCGCAACAGCATCCTAAAGATGCTAGATGTAACTCTATAGCGCAATAGGCGAAGGCCCGCTTGTGACACAGAGGGTTGCGGTTAAAATTCCCGCCTCGAAACTAACGTTTGTATGTATTTACAAAAAAAAAGTATATATGAAGTCATGTGGTATCCATTACACAAGCTCTGCTTACTTTGGGCTAGATGATGCTGTATTTATTATATACCGGCGTTATTATTATATACCCACTGTAATTAGAAACCGTTGCGAAGTGTCTATAAACTTTTTGTTTACTAAGTTTATAAATCCTTCTCTATAATAAGTGTACTAACTGTATGGGATCTATATTTATAATGTGACAAAGAAATCAAGTAAATTCTTGCCCACGATGACAAAAGCCTCGCCTTTGAAGCGACTTCCAGTCGGATATCAGGGGTTTTCTCTCTATTTCCGAGAACTATCATTCTGATAAGCAAGTTCAGGGATTTACTTCTAAACCACAACGCCATTTTTTGTAAGTAAAGAAATTTGCAAAAATCATTTAATAAAAACCAATATTTATTTCTATTTATAGATAAATACCTACTACCAGACTATGTACGCCAGCTCGCTCATATGTACAGCTCCGTACGCCGCGCGCAAACAATGTGTATGGCGAACGGACAACCGGATATCTTGTGCCTCGGCTAATTAATAGTTTACCTACCAACTTACGTAACAGCCTTACTCATAAAATTATTAAAAATAAATTTAAAAAATATTTTTTAATGAATGTTTAGATCGTAAGTTTCGCTAACCTACCTACCTGGATACTCGTGTTCTATGTTAGTTTTAAGTTCGTACCTAGTTTGTTTATTACAATTTATTATTATTGTTGCTAAACTCAAATAATGCCGGGACAAACCTAAGTGGTTTAAGATGCTATTTTTAATTTTAGGAACGTATCTATTGTTTAAATGATAATCAATAAAAAAAAATTAAGTACAGACATATTAGAAATACAATAGTACAATAATAGAGTACAATAATATAATATAATCTAAACTAATAATATAAATAGAAAAAAATCTATATTTGATTGTTTGAAATGTTTTTAATTTGACATTATACTTTAACAGATTAAAAAAAATATTTTACCTATATAAATCTACATTATTTTATTAAAAAAATATATTTTTGGTCAATATCCAAATAAAAACATGGAAGTCGGAGGTATTATAAAATAAAACAACTAACAGTGTTTTCAAGTAGTTCTTAGGCATTATTGAAGTGCAGGTCGTATCCTAGCCAAAACGATAGCGCGATTCAGGAAATTACCATTTACCAGCGACATCTAGTTATGAATTGCGTAAACCTAAGTTGTTCCTTCAGTTTTTACACAATTAACAATTTTCATTTATTTATTTTGTTTAAAAAAGTAAAAAACAATAGCAATAAAAAAAATAGCAATAATGTATGTACCCATGGTATCAAATATTAACTGTTGATAATACATCAAACAATGTAGTTAATGTTTCTTCTTTGTTAATAGCATGTGCCATATTAATGTCAGGTGTTTATATTGTTTATAGAATAATAATAATAATATTGCCGGACATTTCACACAACATCATCTGGCTCCAAAGTAAACAGAGCTTGTGTTATGGGTACCACATGGCTGATATACTACTTATATACTTTTTTTTTGTAAATACATACATATTATACATAGAAACACCCAGACCCGAGACAAATACTTGCAGATCATACAAACATTTGTCTCGCGGCGGGAATCGAACCCGCAACCTTTTGCGTCTCAGCTGGCCTTAAGCCTACTGCGTCACAGAGGTCGTCAAATACAATAAATAATGTCACAAAGTCGTATCTATCACAAAGTTGTAGTTCGTCATTTGTAAAATATATAAAATAATTATACAGATTATTCACACCCAAGTCAAAAATTGTAGCTCTATTATAATTACTAATATAATTACGTTATGAAAACTAAAAAGAAACCGACTTCATTGAATGAAATTTGAGCCTATAATACATTTTTAGTGGAAAGTAGATGTATTTTGTATATATATGATATGGGAAGGCCAAATAAACGCACCGCTCCAATGAGACAGCGAGGTATCGAAGTACATGAAAACATCATCGATGTATACAATTTTTAGGTTTTCGTTGATTTTTCAGCTCGACCAATTTTGATAAAATTTATATAGGACCACCTGTGAAGTATACCCTTTCAAACAAAAAAATAATTTTCTAAATCGGTTTAGCCGTTTTCGAGTAATCAGTGAACATACTCGTACATAAAAAAAAAAAAGATTCCGACGAATTGAGAACCTCCTCCTTTTTGATAAAGTCTGTTAAAAACAGGATATAACTCGAGTAAAATAAATAATATAAGAGTGCAATGTTTGCTTCGTAAGACGCCCAAAAATAATCTACTACATGTCTATAGTACTCACAAACTATAGGATGCTAAATAGTACTTGTCAAACCCACAAAAAAGTCCGCGGGGCTATATGTCAAACTATGAATGAAGCGAATGAATGAATGAATGAATTAAAATATTAAATACAAATGCGAGAAAAATAGAAATTCGTATCATAATATGAATCCATATCGTACTAAATAGTTAAATAATCAGGGTTTATTATGAACATGTAAATTCATTCATAACAATTCATTCATTCATGACCTTCGTTTAGACATTACAACGGATATTAAAATAGGCCCTAAGCTTTGGCTATATAGTATTATACATTTTGAGAAACACAGGCTTTACTTTATTGTTATTATTTAAATTTTCTCGCGCAAACAACAAAAAGTACCTAAATTAGTTTAATCTGTAATTCGTGAACTATTTCATGTTTTTGTAAATATTTACGGGTATTTATCGGGTTTATTTACCTTTTTTTCCCGACATTTATTTATTTTAGTCATCTCGTGACCACGACAGAGTGTAAACCTGTCGAAACGTCGGGAAAAATAGGTAAATAAACGCGATGAATACCCGTAAGTATTTATAATAATGTGTTCTGATCGCGTAAGTTTAAAAAACTTTATTTCATGTTTCGCGATAATATTACAACCGCGCGAAGCCGGGGCGGGTCACTTATAAAAAAAACAGTTCCGCTGTTTATGGACTGTTTTAAACAATAGCTCTATATCCATATCCCTGAAAGATTGCTTATGGCAATCTATATATAATCCATTTCTTATATATAAAATACAATCACAGTTATTCCACTTCATGAAGACCGGCGAATCATTGGATTTTGAATCTTAAATTAATGCTTTAATGCACAAGATTTCCTGTGATAGATGAACTCTACCTCAGTACATTTATTTTAAGATAGTTGCTGCCCGCGGCTTCGCATGCGTGGTACAGACAGAAGCATTAATTGGTATCCCCCTTACAGTATAATGTAATAGTGCCATCCGGTAACACGCAGGTTCAAACCCTTCTAGCTTTGAACATAAAAATATTGATTTTAGTTTACATTTATCATTGGAAATTTGGCTATTTAACGTGTTTTGTTTTATTATAAAGTTTATTCAATTGTTTTAATAAAAAAATAATGATTCTTCCAATTCATATTCATAAACATCTGTATTATCACGAGTAAAGATATTAAAATTTCAACGCATTGTCACATGTAACTATGGTGTAGTGGTTAGTGTAGCCGAGTTTCTCTCGCTTCACTGATAGACCCGTCATCGATTCCTAACGATGGATGTCTTTTTGTTTATTTATCTTTTTAATTACAGCCAAATTCTATTTTTATTTTAGTAATGTAATGTATTCATGTGAATAGTGAAGTTATTGTATATTTGTCTGAATTAGAGGTGGTTGATAAAATAAAACATAATTTTAGGTAGGTATACATACTTACTTTAATTAATTATAAAGTTTTGACTACACAACACAAAAAAAAACGTAATTAGTACTGACGTATTTTATAATTTAACCTACTTACAAATAGCTCCCTATCCTGATTAATAATATTCCATTTTCGATTTAGTAGGCAGAATACACTTGTTTTCATTAGATTTTTGTTTACATAACTTATCTAATGAATTAAACAATTTGGATCTCCTATAAATCGTGAAAAATTATTAATCAGTTAGGTTTTTGAAAATAAATAAGTGAGGTCAAATGGTATTTTTCTGACTATGTTAAAACGTAACATTGCAGTTAAAATAAAGTAGTGATAATTATCGATTTTTATTTATTATAGCGATTCTTATCGCTTAATAGCGTAAGGGATAACCACCACTAAGTATAATTTGTTGTAGTCTGTTTCTCATCTGAGTAACCATGTTCCATCCCATATTATTACTTTGCATTAACTCCCAGGTCCTCATGACCTCTTGGTCTAAATTATGCTTGGACCTCAATTCACTCGGATCCCAATTTAAAACCATTTGACCCCACATATTTTCTATCGGATTTAGATCCGGACTTTTAGATGGCCAAGGAATAACAGTGATGTCTTCTTGAGAAGAGAGCCATTCAGAAACCATTCGCGTACGATGCACTGCACAATTATCATGGACAAAATATATTCTGGATACGCGATTCGCACAGAAGGTAACATGACTTCCTTCAGCACTTTCAAATATTGTTCTCCATTCATGCGCCCACTTATGTCTACTATTTCTCCGGGACCCATAGAGGACATCCATCCCCAATAACCTAAAAAGAACAATTTAATCAATTAGTAGCGATTATTTAGTTGTGGAATAAAATAGTAAATCATCTTTTTGCATTGTTTGAATACAACTTGTCAAAAAAATCAGATTGTGATGAAATAATCATTGATAAAGGTAATTGGATTCGTTGAGAATTATAATATAACTTACCTAACGTTATTCTGCCACTTGCCCTTACAGGTAATATATTTTGTGGATTATGGCGTTCATTAGGTTTTCTCCACAACATCTTTCGACCGTCGGTATCTGATCTAAAAGTTTTTTCATCGGTGAAAATAACTATATTATTGTGCCAGTCAAAATCTAGAAACTCTTCAGCAAAGCGCACTCTTGCCCTGCGGTGTAGTTCAGACAGTTCTATTTTTTTTGCTGCTCGATAATTATGTATATCAGCTGCATGTAAGTGCCTTCTAACTGTTGATGTTGATATCAAATATTGTTGAGCAGTTAAACGAGTGGATGCAAATGGCGAACTAGTGTGAATGTCAACAATAGCATTGTGGCGGCTACACTGATTTGTATACACTCCTGTTGTTTTTCTGCCAAGTCTTCTTGCATTCACATCCCCTTCGGATAGAAATCTACGCACCCATAAGCACACGGTTTTAATCTGTAAGAAAACAAATCAGTAAATAAATAGAATAGTAAATAGATATTTGATTATATGTTATGAAGCTAAAGGTAACAAGGTTTTACTAAAAATATAGGTAGGTATTTGCTTCGTTATGTTATTATATCACATAACATAAAGTAGATAACTTAACGTAATTCAAAGTTGACGAGCAATATCCTTAATACTCATTTGCTGTTCGAAAAGAATAGCGATCTTGGTTCTCACAAAATTACTGATATGCACCATTTTCTTCAATTCTTTGATAAATTAGAACCACCAAGTCAAGACTCGAATCGAGAATAGCTAGTAACTTTTTCTTTGTTCACTAAAATTATATTCAGATCTACCCTCAAACACTTTTTTATTTTTTCTTATCCAGCGTAAGGAGATACCGTAAACTAAAACTGCTGCCGAACACTAATAGTATAAAATTTCAGAGCTTTGATAACTAGTTCATCGGTTTAGTTGGTTGGTGCAGTTGTTACTCGATGTGTAAGCGCCTGGATGCCTGGTTCGATTCCCGTCTTGGTGATACGATTTTTGCTTTAGAATTTCAGTAGAAGATTTATAAATTGTGCAGTAATGTGCAATGTAAACTTTAGCTGTTTGAGGGGATACCAATTAATGCTTCTGTCTGTACCTACATAAAAAGTAGTCTATGTTCTTCTCCAAGGTCCCATCTATCTATCTCTATACAAAAATTAAACAAACAAAACCGCTGAACCAGGTTTAGGCGTGAAAACGTGACAGACAGACAGAGTTACTTTCAAATTTATAATATTAGTAAGGATTAACCAATTTCTAAAATACAAACTGGATAATTTTTGAAAAAAACATGTCGATGCCTGCGTCTTTACTCGCGTACGCGTATAAAAATAACCTATGTTATTTCCCAACATTAATATAAGTATTGCTGGATAAGTTTACACAATACCATCTAGTCTCAAACTAAGTTATGCTATAGAAATTACATGACTTGTAGAATACTACATTCGTAAATACTTACGATTCCATAAGCACGCAGATACAGAACAAACCTCGATGTTCATTACGCAAATGTATGTTTTTGGATGGGAATCAATGTTCATCACATAAATGTTTGTTTTAGGATGGGAATCGAAGCCTCAACCTACAATGCACAAGATCCGTTCAGCTATTTAGCCGTGAAAACATATCAAACAGAGAGTCACGTTCGAATTTATAATATTAGTATGCTTGGATGATATAATATGAATGTCCTTATGGATATCACTACATAGTATAAAACAAAGTCGCTTCCCGCTGTCTGTCTGTCCCTATGTATGCTTAGATCTTTAAATCTACGCAACGGATTTTGATGCGGTTTTTTTAATAGATAGAGTGATTAAAGAGGAAGGTTTATATGTATGATACATGCATAATGTAGTAGAGTAAACACTAATAATTTTAGAGGTTTCTAATCACATTAGACATTCTGTAGTATATTTAAATAAATAAATAAATATATAAACCCAGACATTTCACACAACATCATCTGGCCCCAAAGTAAGCAGAGCTTGTGTTATGGGTACTGATATACTACTTATATACTTTTTTTTTTTTTTGTAAATACATAAATATTATACATAGAAACACCCAGACCCGAGACAAATACTTGCAGATCGTACAAACATTTGTCCCGCGGCGGGATTCGAACCCGCAACCTTCTGCATCTCAGCCGGGTCTTAGCCAACAACGCCACAGAGGTCGTCAGTATAAGTAGTATAATTTAGTATAAGCATTGCACCCGTGCGAAGCCGGGGCGGGTCGATAGTCATGAATAAGCCAGTAGGTTCCCGAGGTCACCAGATAGATGCGTGCCCAGAACATGAGTCATATTGCCACATATTATCATAAAGTAATATAATTAGAGACGTACCAATGTCAAAGCAACATAATAAATTATTTAGGATGGTTTCCACTGGGGATCTGGTTATTTATTAGACTTCGCTTGCGGTTTTGCACGCGGGTTTGCTTAGAGTCTTTCCTAAGATCAGATACTATTTTTTGAAGTGAAAACTTCTTTTAGCGCGGTACGCATATTTTTAGATGAGGTAAAACCTCTGGATTCGCGACACTTTTACCGTCTGGGACGAGACGCAGCCGGCTGCCGCGCTCGCCCCATTAGATTATAAACCTTAATTCACATGTTTACAGTCAACTTTTGTATGGAGAAGTTTACTGAGTTAGGTTCTTTGATATATTATCTACATTCTGAACAAAAATATTGCATCATCTGTGTTCGTTCTGTATTTGATTGGCAGTCGCCATAATTACTGATTTTGAAGTGATTTATTACTAAACTCTAATGCACCAATATAAGTTTTCACTTCTGTCGGCACTCCCGGAGTGAACCTGTTTTTTTTTAATTTGTTTTATTGTGATTTTGATTGTGTACCTGCTATGCTATGTTATTTTTATTTGTATGTGCTTGTGTGTGTCAAAATAATCTTCTTTCCTTAATTTTTTTAGACCCGTAGTTAAAATCTCAACAATCATGTAAAAATTTTTATAATTTCTGAAACTTTCAAGAAAATATTATGATCAAAAAAGGACTGAAAATTTGTTTTTTTCCACAATAGATGTGCTAGAATACGTAGCGCTGCCGACTTCCTCTCACACAGTACACACAGTACTCTCGTACACACTCCTTGCTCACGTCAGACCACCATCTAGGTCCAAACCAAGGATAATCATAGCTAGTTTTATGATGACCAGATGTCTGATAGAATTTCTGCGTCATAGCCTCTGATAAAGATACTCTGAGCCAAAAATAGTCGGCAAACATCCCTGAAGCGCTGAAGAAACGAGGCTACCTCAACATAATCCAGAAAATATTATTAACATTTTAAAACATTTATTCAAAATTTACATGGTACAATAATATTATCTAATAACACAATTCAAAAACTTATTTAGCCAAAGGTATGCATAACACGAGCCTGAACTAGGTAATCTTGTATATCAGGCGTGAAGAGCTTACTTACGTGGATTTTAAAATAATCACATAGACATTTTATTTTCAATTAAATATATAGTATTTAAAATCTTAACTAAACTTAAAAATAGAAACAATGCAAACAATGGTGGCAATTCGGTTGGTTCATTTCTAAAATTAGGAATTGTCTAAAATACATTAAGTTAGTCATAGCGTTTGTAAAACCTATTCGGTTGGTACCATCTAACTTAATTAGGAACGCTTAAGTTAGGATAAGTTGGTAGCAGCAGAATACCAAAGGTAAATTTGACAGTTAAAAACCTAATTTTAGCTAAAATTAGTTAGGTTGGTGCCAACAGAATTCAGGCCATTGTCAAATATAAATAAAACAAATGATAAAAAACTGCGAGTCAGTGGAATTGTAAACTGATAATTGTAAACAAAGTAATGCTTTGTTTACAATTAAAATACGTAAGTATTTTCTGGTTTTTACGTGTAATTATTTAACTTAGAAAATGCGCAAACGTTGTTTATTTAAGTTTACTCACATTTTGAGGTTAGTAGGGTAGCATCGGTATTATACTTGGTATTTTATTATATTCTAGAACTCTAGTAAGTTTATATTGTGTTTGATCCACTGCTTTAAATACCCTAGCAATTATAACATATTGACATTTACTTGTTCACATAATTTCGTAGCTTAGCTTTGAACGCGGTCGCCGCTTAGCTACCTCGTACATCTCTGGTGAAAAGCAGTTTTAATGTTCGTATAATCAGAATCAAACTCAGATCAGGTGTTGATCGTAGATTTTCTGACTGCTTGGAATAATTAAAAACAGTCAAAATGTATTCAAAGTTCCTTGAAATATGTGCAGCTGCTCCACAAACAAATAGAACTTGGACTTGGAAGGTTATTTTGAAAGGAAGATCACGTCCGTTCTGGCCGAGATGTGGTTGGCTCCGTAAATTTGAAGTATACTCTCAATATGCAGATTAAACTGAATGTGAGCATCCGTCACAATCCAGTTCGTGTATGGACCGACAGGACGTGACATTTTTACTTAAGTAGGTACCTAGCAATATTGATATTTATTTTTAAACTATCTATAATAACTACTTATGAACGTCTCTCAATTTTTGTCAATAGTTAATCACTGTTTCAAATAGTGTCATCCCTTTTTGTAAGATAGTGATAAATAGTAACAGGGCGAATCTTAAACTGTGTTTAGGGAGTGTTCAAGTTGAGAACTGTAAGTAAGTCAGAGCAATCATTTGAGAATCAGTCCTCGTTTTCCAAAGTTGGAAACTTATTAATTGTTTTTTCAAAACTGTTATTTTTCTTCTTCATTAATGGACTGTGTCATAATTATGCCAATTTCGCCAGTGTCAAGTGTTTTGATTGTTTTTTATGATGTCACAAAGTCGTATCTTTCGTCATAAGCAATCATTACATACTATAAAACAAAGGGAAGCGACTTTGTTTCTGTCTGTCTGTCCCTATGTATGCTTAGATCTTTAAAACTACGCAACGGATTTTCATGCGGTTTTTTTATAGATAGAGTGATTCAAGAGGAAGGTTTATAAATGTATAATACATGCAAAATATAATAGAGAATCACTGATTATTTTAGAGGTTTCTCATCACGTTAGACAATCTGTCTGTAGTGTATTTAGTATCAGCATTGCATCGAGCGGGTCGCTAGTTTTATATAAAACTAGCTTGCCCGCGGCTTCGCACGCATTGTACATAAATAAAAAGTAGCCTATGTCCGTTCCTAAGATACAATCTATATACATACCAAATTTGAATGATGCAAAAAAAAAAAGTTCAGTTGATCCGATTGCTACCAAACTTCACAGGATCACCTACTTAGGCCAATCAGAAGATTTCCAAAAAAATTCATCGAAATCGTTCCAGTTTCGGAGTCTATAGGTAACGTACATACATACACACATCGCCTTTTATAGATATATCGCCTCATAGATGGTCCTATATAATTATACGGATTATTTTCGCTCGAATCACAAAGAAACGCAAAGCTTTTATTCCAATAACTCATACTCGAGTCAATAACTCTAGCTTTATTTGAATAAATCACAAAAAATACAAATAAAACCTGAACTAACTCGGGAAAAATATATAATATGTTTACTTCGCAAAACGGCTAAAATAATATCAAAAATGTTATTATATGGTTGCAAATTTTTGCAAAATTTACGCAAGTGTCCATTACCATTACCACTGTTAGAATATTTTATTATTATGGAAAATCGCCAGCAGTGACATTATGTACATACTCATATCATTAAAAACACAGAGATTACTTAAATTAGTAAAACAAAACTTTTGTGATCCTCGCGTCCGGAAACTGCCCTCAAATAATCCAGTCAACTGAACTTATCAAACAGATACTCAACTTTAAAAGGGCGTTGGATTTAATAAGTCTGATTTATTATCTCATTTAATGTCAAATCTTTAACATTTTCCGATTGAACTTAACAGTTATGGCTAACGCCATTGGTTATGACGGATCATAAAATCCGGCCTCTCCCCTCTGAGAATTTTTCAAATTATTACAAGAACCGTCATAGGTTCGGTAGCGGGATTTCTTGCAAAATGAAGGAAATATTCCACAAGTATTGGGTTCACAAATTTTCGCATAATCCTCATTGTTCTTTTTAAAAATTGTTACATATCGACGACGACGTACCATTATCTCCTAACTTAGTTTTTGAAGTTTTTTAGCTTCTAAAGCCAATGGACTTAAAACTGGCAACATCTTTTAAAACAATATTTTACTATTTATGCCTTAAAACAGTAGTTGAAATAGCCCCTAAAATATTAGACTCCAATTTTGCTGCGAATAATAGCCCAATATAGACATCCGAGGGTACAATAATTCGCACTCAGCTTAACATTGGTAGGATTGTTTAAAACACTGTAATTAATGAAATCTAAATATCGTAATCGACCCAATACCTGGAAAATAAAATATTTGGGGTCAAAAGTCACAAAAACGGGTTTCTCGCGACTTTCAGCAAAACGGTAAGTTTTATCAAAAAATAAGTTCAGAAAAAAATTGAAGATTAGATAATTATCTATAAAAATTTGCAATACACTTATATAGCGAGATATATAACGATTCAAAAAGTTGGAAGAGTTGTAATCGTCATAATATGCACACGCTTTCACGTCAACTTTGAGGTAGTGTACTTAGCGCCCCCGGTAGGCCTATTCTACGCATCTGTTGTGATTCTGTTTAATTTGAAACTATTGAATAATAAAAGTTATTGGCAAGGGTTGAAAGAGGTAAAAGCGGAGTAAAAAAAAAAAATTGGATCATTTATTCGTCTGATTTATAATTTCAAATACTTCTGCTACCTCTTCTTCTTCTTTTTCATCTCCTTGTTCTTCTTCTTCATCCTAGGTGAAAGTAAATTGCCTCAATCATCATCACATCGCATATCATATCATATCAGTCCTCGTTGCCATCAAACAATTCCTCAACTGTTGATAATTCAAAATTGGAGCACGACCGGCCTTGACAATACTCATATTCTCCACTATAAACATAGCATTTATAGTTTTAGTCTGATGAACTACGATTGTAAAATCGTTATGTTATAATAGAATATTCGTCAATTAGGTTTGTAAAGTACATATTCTTTAATAAATTAAATTATGTACTTAAAAGTTTTTATAACCAAAAAACATAGTAGAAATACTTCACTTGTTATTTTCAAAAAAATATAATGTGCGAATACCTCCTATGTTCGTGTTGACACTTGCACTGCTCCCGGCTGTCTGACTTGTATCATTTGGTTTTTGCGGAGTGAAAGAGAGAGAATCGAGTTACAAGCAGCGCCGATGGCGACGGATTTAGTCTGCCTGCAAGTGTTTCTCAAATGAAATGAAATGAAAATGAAATGAATGAAAAATGAAATGAAATGAAAAATATTTATTTGACACGACACAACAATAATAAGACGTAAAGGTTAAGGTGGTAGGTGGTACGCCTCAAAACTTGGTAGGTGACCGACCGATTTGCAATTAGTATCATTATCGCCATTTACAAAGATATAAAGATTACGCACCTGCATAGTGTGGTAAAAATCATCATGTCACGCCAAAAAGGGTCAGCTCAGGATAATGCCAATAAGTAGTCAATCTGATGAACTACTATTGTAAAATCGATATTATAATAGAATATTCGTGAGATTCGTGAGTGTTTGTTGCCTATATAAAGATAGAAGGTATATGCTTTCAAAAAATGAGATTGTGTTTGATTTTCTTATACCTAAGTTAAGATTTTGCCATTAAGTGATAGGTAAATTGTATTCGTTTTAGGCTGAAATATTTACATTTAGTTGAATCCAAAATATTAACTAAATATACATATCGACGCTTGAAAGGCAATAATTACTAAGCGACATATTGGCAACTTTACACCAGAGCATTTTAAAGTTTTATTTTTTGGAACAAAAATCGTCAAATATCGCCTATTAGTTATTAGAATCTCTCAAAAAGTGGTTAGCTGATTTTATTAAGAACATATAAGCTGCCGTTATAAATAACAGAGGCATTTTATATTTATACATAGTATTTATTAGAAATTTCAAAATCAGTACATCTATCAGTACAGTAGGTAAAATACAATTTTAATCAAGAACAAAATTTAAAGTTACAAAAAATTCAAAGTTAGAATGGGTTTCTGGGTTTCTACCTATTCATTACTTAATTTAACCAAATTTTAATCAACCACATCAAGAGTTTATGTTTCAGATCAGCCTTCTTCAGCAGTCTTACAGTATTATTATTTGGAAATGCAAATAAGAACTACCTACAAAATACTAATAACAGTTTTTTCAGAAATTCTTTACGCTTGATCTCTTTTTTCTGCGATATATGTACCTACTTACTAACAAGTCTTTACGACGATCTCCCGAGAGTCCCCAAAAATTGATCAAATACCTTCTGTCTATTTCCAGGTTCAATATTTTCAGTTATTTCAATTTTGTTTTCCAATGCATAGGTTGAATACGAGTAGATTTAGGTTTGATAATTTTACCACCACTTCGCACATATTCCTGTCCAGCAATTCTTTTTTGTTACCGTTCTCTTCTCTTATCTATTTTTTTTTGTTCTCAAGCCCTTTTCAGTTGTGAAGAAAGTGTTGTTCTTCATTAATATCATCCAAACATTTTTTCTTCGTGGTTGCTGTTTTTTAAGCTACTTCCACTTCTTCATCATAAGAAGATTTAGATCCTAACCATTCATTTGAAATTGTAACTTCTTCACAATCGATAGAAGTTGTTATCTTATATGTAACTATTATTATTATCTGATATGTAATTAATGTACATTCGTTGTGCATTTATGTTTACGACTTCTCTGTAGATTTATACTTTTTGATCCGCCAGATTCAGAGCATCCCACAATGGTAAAACTTGAAGAATTGGCAATTACTTCGATGTTGCTTGCAGTATATATTTCAGGTGTAGTCTTTCCATCTTCAGTGTTTTAAGCTGTTTGTTTTCAGGCGTTACATGCAGTAAACGTTTCCGGTGTAGTCAAATCAACCTCCATGTTTGTAAGTTTTTTCATCATCAGCCCGTGTCAGTCCACTGCTGGACATAGGCCTCTCCCATAGCACGCCACTTAGCTCGGTCTTCAGTTCTCCTCCTCCAATTATTGCCAACTGCCTTACGAATATCATCACCCCTACTAGCTACATTGCGCCCTACACTACGTTTGCCGATACGCGGACTCCACTCAAGAATCAGTCTGCCCCAACGGCCATTGGCTCTGCGGCATATGTGACCTGCCCACTGCGACTTGCTTATTCACTGAGCTATGTCGGTGACCTTAGTTCTCTGACGAATATTTTCGTTTCGGATTCGATTCCTAAGAGAAACTCCAAGCATAGCTCTCTCCATAGCTCGCTGTGCGACCTTGAACTGGTGGACAAGTCGCACAGTGAGTGGCCACGTTTCGGCTCCGTATGTATATCATTATTTTGTCTGTAAGTGTAAGTTCTTTGTCTGGTTAATTTTCTGGTATGCCTTGATCTGCAGGTACAATATCCAGGGTAGGACAAAACGAGCCACCACCAATTTCATCTAATAATTGATTATAATTTATTGGGCAAGTTTTCTCAGAGTTATTGCCAGCAGTAAAGGTCTCAGAAGTACATGAAGGTAATGTCATTGAAGGGCCTTCCTATAAAAGTGTATCACCCTGAAAAATAATAAATTAGATAATAAAAATAATTATATACAGTGAAACTTGGTTAAGTGGGACCTGGATAAGTGAGAAACCTCCATAACTGGAACACATGCTGAGGTCCCAACACTTTGGCACTGAATTACCTCTGTTAGTGGGACGAGGTAAGCCTCTATATCTGGGATTTGTTCTTTCGATTTATCATCATAGTTACCTCTATAACTGAGACAGCGAGTAAATTTTATATGCATAAACCTCTGTAACTGAGATAACATTGTTTGTTTACTCATTCTTATTTTACCCACAAATTCCACACGTAATTCCAAGTACGTAAGTAATTTTGAGCATCAATTACCTTCAGTTTTAGTTTCGCTTTACTATCATACAGATGTTTATTTGAAAAACGCCAAAACGAAAGCTACAATCGTTATCATTACGTGAAAAACTGAAGTTAATATCCGTTTATGAAAGTGGGAAGACACGCGAAGAAGTTTGTGCCGAATTTTATGTGCCAAAATCTACTCTTTGTAGAATAATTCAAAGTAAACATAAAATTGAATCACAATGTTCTGAAGGACAAGGAAAACTAAAACGTGTACGTTTATCAGAATATCCTGAACTTGAACAGTGTTTGCTAACATGGGTCAAGCAGCTTCGTAACAAAAACGTTCCGGTAAGTGGACCGATGATTAAAGAAAAGGCACAAGATTTCGCGCGAATGCTCGATATTCATAATTTTTGTAGCAGCAATGGTTGGATGGAAGGGTATAAGAAAAGAAACGGTATAGTTTTCAAAGCAATTTGTGGAGAAAGTAACGCTGTTGATGTTAACAAATGTAGCCAATGGATTGAAGACCTACCAGTTCTATTACGCAATTATTCTGCTGATGATATTTTTAACGCAGACGAAGCGGGTTTATTTTATAAGTGTCTACCCGATAAAACTTTTACCTTAAAAGGTGAGTCTTGTCATGGCGGGAAAATTAGTAAAGAGCGCATTACAATACCTATCTTGCCTATCCTATTAATCGGAAAATCTAAGTCTCCACGATGTTTCAAAGGTGTTAAAACTTTGCCTGTGAATTACCAAAATAATAAAAAGGCATGGATGACATCCACTATTTTTTCTGAATGGTTGAAGAATTTAAACCAAGAAATGAAAGCCCAGAAGCGAAAAATTTTAATGTTTGTGGACAATTGTACTGCTCACAATAATATGCCCGAGCTAAGCCACATTAAACTCGTGTATCTGCCTGCGAATACGACAAGTAAATTGCAGCCAATGGATCAAGGCATCATCAACAATTTCAAAATTTATTACAGAAAAGAAGTTGTTCGACATGTTATTAAATCTATAGAAGACAATCAGTGCCCACAAATCGATGTTCTTCAGGCGATGAGGTTTGCTAGGAAAGCTTGGTTTTCTGTGACCAAAACTACTATAGCAAACTGCTTTAAAAAATCTGGATTTAAATCTGAAGTAACTGTAGCTGAAAGCTTACAAGAGGAGGACGAAAATTTAGAAACTGATCCTGAAGATTGGAACTTAGCCATCAGCAACGACAATAATCAACAGCCAACATTCCAAGATTTTATAAACGTCGATGACGGTTTAATAGTTTCAGGAGAACTTAATGAAAGCGACATTGTTCATGCCTTCTCGTCTTCTTCATTGGAAAATGAAGAAGAAGGCGATGAAATGAGCGCGGAAGTAAATTTAGTAAAAATTTCTAAACGCGAAGCAGTAAAAGCACTAGAAACTTTGCACAGTTATTTTGAAATGTCATCAATTGGTGACCAAAGCATATTTGATAAAATTTATAACATCGAAAAACATCTGATGGCTGATACTTCCTAATGACAAACTAAAATGACAGATTTTTATAATTGATACATTCTGTTTCCATATTCGTACATATTACGTGTAAAAACGTGCTTGAATATTTTTGTTGATTACATTTGTATGATTACCTTTAAGTACTATTTTTTTTTTATTAAAACTCATTTACATACATAACACGTTATTTTATTTAATGATCGCACCTCTATAACTGAAATAACCTGTATTCTCACCTCTATTAATGGAACCCTCTGTAAATGAGACAGATATTTATTTATACCTGTATATCTGAGACACTGGGTAAGTGGAATACCTCTATAAGTGAAACGCCATTGCAGGTCCCTTGATGTCTCACTTAACCAGGTTTCACTATACCTATTACACATTGACCTATTTGTTTACAAAGTGTAAAAACATACCGGTTCATTAAAATCAAGTTTATGCGAACTTTGTCCAATTGTTGTAGACTTTCATCTTTATTATTGTAAGTACGAGTATATCCTCCATATCTTAACCCCTAGAAATTACGATTTTATTATTAGTTGTTTATATTAATTACGATTGAAAGAATAAATGATTTAATTATTATCTAAGCAGTTACATTACCAAGGTCAAATCCCTGCTATCCACACCGGCGTTTGACATAGCTCGCTTAATGATGTTATCTACTCGCTTATTTCGATTAATTACGAATATAAACAATAAATTTAAATCAATACAAAATGCGCATTAGAAATAATCTTACACATAAAATCATTACATTGCACTTACCAAGTACACTTCAAGCTACGTTATGTCCGATGCGCGTGAGTGCGCGGGTTAGGCAACTGCGACAGTTTGATGAAGACTAAATCATTATTTTGTTACCAACAGCCACTTAAAATCTGCTTTAGAGTGCTGATAAGTGACAAAACAAAATACGTGCATCAGGGATAAGCTCAGTTTTATAAAATTTAATTTCAAAAATAGTTATCTAAGTAACAGAAACAATAAAAAAAACAGTAGATAAAAAATTACCAAACGATAAAATATATCACTGAGTTGACACAAGATGGAGGATATCAAAAATTCTATGTCGGATATGGTAGAATCTTTCAGCCAGAGGATGCAATCGCAGGTCTAGCAGCTGAATTTGCTGACTTCAAGTCACTTATGACAGGGGCACTACGGGCATTGCAGGTACAGATTGATTTCATGGCCAACGAAATTGACAATCTTGAGATGCGAGGGCGGCGCAAAATTCTCTTGCTTCATGGCGTGGCAGAGCAGCAGAAGGAGGAGGTCACACAGTTAGTTGTGAAAACTGTGGCAGAGCAGCTCAATCACAGTGGTTTAACTGAGAGCGACATCAGCCGATGCCATAGAATGGGTCGTGCCACATCCGCTCGCCCCAGGCCTATCTTGTTCAAGCTACGTGATGCCTCGTTGCGGAGTCAGATTTGGTCAAGCAAGACCAGCCTCAAGGGCTCGGGCATAACTATGTCCGAGTTCCTGACTAAGGCAAGGCATAATGCGTTCATGGTTGCGCGTGAGCGTTTTGGTGTCTCTAAATGCTGGACGACAGATGGTACCGTCTATGTTATGGGAGCGGACGGAATACGCAATAGGGTACGATGTGTCAAGGACCTCGACTCCGTGGTAGGACCGCAAGCGGAGGCCTCAAAGCCGGGGCCGTCGAAGGAAATCTCCAAACCGAGGCGAAAGAGAACGTAAATTCATCTGTAGTCAACTCATTGTGATGTAGTAAATCCGGCCAGGTAACTTATGTAGAATAATGTTTCTTAACTTATCTTGACTGTAGGAATCGCTGTAATAGAGCGTGTCGAGACGCACAACGCCGTTATATCCATAGCTCCGTTCCAACCCTGCAAAGGTCTGGAAATTTCTCAGGTCATTAGGAATTGGAAAATCACAACAGCTTGATAAAATCCCTCAACATTTCAACTTAGATTCATTAAATCAGCACTTCACTTCATCTTCCAACTTTGATGAAAACACAAAATCACAAACTTTGCAGAATCTTTCTTCAACTCCAATTCCTGACTATTCAACATTTTATTTTAATCAATTCACTGATTGTGATGTTAAGAAGAGCATTGCATCTATTCCGTCTAAAGCCATTGGTAATGATGGTATTAGTCGGAATATGATCATCCCCATCCACGATCAAATAGTCCCCGTGATCCGTCACATCCTCAATTCTTCTATCTCCACTGGGGAATTCCCTACTTACTGGAAAGAAGCACAGGTTACTCCACTAAAAAATTTGGGCGTATAGGAGTACCCAGTAGTACCTATCGTATATCGGTGCTCCAGCATATAATTTATCAAAACATTTGAACTATTTATTAAAATCGAAATCAAATTTTAACCCCAGATATAGTTTAAAAAATTCTTTGGATTTAATAGACAAGATTAAAAATATCAGTTTGCCTAGCAGTGCTAAGTTGGTGTCGTTGGATGTAGAAAGTTTATTTACAAACGTTCCATATGGGGAGTGTTTGCAGATACTAGAAGGTCATTTTGAAAGACAGCGTATGCACCCAGGAGAGGTAGATGAATTGATATCTTTAGCCAAAGTCTGTATGGAACAGAATTACTTTCGATTCAACAACCAATACTATAAGCAGAAAGAAGGTTTAGCTATGGGATCTCCACTAAGTCCACTCATGGCTGATATTTTCATGGACTATTTTGAAAATAAATTTATTATAGGTCAACCTAATATCTTATATTATTACAGGTATGTCGATGACATTATTATGTGCTGGAACGGTACTCTTCGACAAATTGATATGTTTGTTAATAAAATTAATAGATTACATCCCAAAATTAAATTCAAATTAGAAGTAGAAGTAGATAGTTCCCTCAACTTTTTGGATTTAACTGTTACAAGAATGGGCGAGAAACATGATTTCAAAATTTATAGGAAACCTACGTATACAGACGTTACTATTCCGGAGACATCTTGTCACCCTCGTCAACATAAACTGGCAGCTTACCGTAGTTTTGTTCATAGATTGATGACAGTACCACTTTCTCAAGAGAATTATAATACAGAGCTTACCATACTTTATCACATAGCTGAGAGTAACGGCTACAAAAGAAATATAGTCGACAGTCTAATTAGGAGCAAACGTTCTAGTATTGTTCGTTCTCTTTTGTACCCAGTGCGTCCTGATAGACCAGAAAGATATTTAGGTAGCCTGACCTACATGGGATCCATTAGTGATAGGATTTCAAACACTTTTTTGAGAAACAAGGTAAGAGTGGCCTTTAAAACCAACAACACTTTAAAACGGATTTGTAATGGAAAAGACAGATTAGAGAACCATAAAAAATCAGGGGTTTATAAATTAACTTGCGATGAATGTAATGGTGTTTATGTGGGTCAAACCGGTCGTAATTTTGAAACTAGGTACAAAGAACATATCGCAGCTTATAGAAATAATTGTCCAGAAAGGTCTCATTTTGCCAAACATTTGATAGATTCAGGACATTCATTGAGTAATAATAATACTTTTGAAATTTTACATACATGCGAAAAAGGTTTTAGAATGTCTGTACTAGAAACTTTAGAAATAACAAGACATAATTCATTAGATTTTACACTGTTGAACGAATTAAATACAAGTTTTCCAAGATCGCCGCTATTGCGTTTGTTTACAACAGCTGGTGCTGATTCATACGGGTGGCGTGGCAGTCCGGTGGTCTGACTGAGTGTATAAATAGTAAAGTTGGAGCGCGAATGGCCCAGTCTTATTCTGACGTTGGTCGAAGCAACAAGTCTGCGAGCAGAGTGTTTTTTCGTCGGGGTGCGGAGTGAGTCAAGTGTTCCTGAGGATGCCTCGTGGAGAGGCGAAACACGTGTCGAATTTCTTTTGGAGGTAACTCTTTAGGAATAGATTAGCGGAATTGTACTAAATATTTGTCCATCTGTTTAATGTTTTGTAATGGATTTCCGCAAAGTCACGCCTGAATCAATTATCTATTCCGATTGCCACTAAAATTTCGCTTGCACAGTCACTCCTTCTTCCAATATTAGACTATGCTGATGCCTGCTACTTAGATTTGACTGAACAGCAACTTAACAAACTTGAGCGCCTTCAAAATCTCTCCATTAGATTTATATTTGGGCTGCGCAAATATGACCATGTCTCCGAATTACGAAAAAAGCTCAAGTGGTTACCAATTCGCTTTCGTCGGAATTTGCATTCTCTGAACGTTTTATATAATATTCTTTTTAATCCTACAACACCTTCCTATCTCAAAGAACGTTTCCAATTTCTCCACCTCACCCACTCTCGTTCCTTGCGCTCCTCTGATACTCTCCTACTCGCGACACTTGTCCACACCTCCTCATACTATGCCAATTCTTTCTCAGTACAGGCTGTTCAATTATGGAACGCAGTGCCTTATGCTATTAGACGCGCCAAATCACATAGTATCTTTAAATCTATGGTCAAGGAACACTTTTTGTCATGTTGTTAACTATGTATTGTTTGTTTCTTTACGTTATATTGGTATATTTATTTATGTATGTATTAGTTTATTTAGTTTATCTTATTGTATTATTATTATTTAATTTATTTTTGTAGGTAATATTAGGTATTGATGCATTTCACTTTTTGTTATCCTGTAAATATGTATGTACATATAATTTTTATCATAAATCACGCATAGTATTTTCATCACCCCAGATTCAGCTATGTTGATTTCTATCCATCCAAAGGTTGTCTGGCAGAGATCGCTATCTAGCGATAAGACCGCCCATTGTACTACCGTGTAGCTAAACATTGTTTCTTATTACAGTCTAATGTATTTGTGGTGTGCAATAAAGTATTTTCTATTCTATTCTATTCTATATCCTTTTTAGGCAGGTAAATATTTCTACGTTTTTAAGTCCATAGTATTTAGGTAAAAAGCACTAAATGAAAATGAATACATCATTAAGGTGTGTTAAAAAGTCTTAAATTACGAGAAAAAAAAATTCAATCAGGTAAATTTTCTTAGTTAATGTTTATACCCTTGGTACCGCATGGCAAAAAATACTTTATGTTTAAAAGCATTATTTCGAGTCTAGGCAAATATTACTAATTGTAAAAAGTAAAAATCTAATATATACTAAGTAAAAGTTATTTTTAAATCGGTAAAATTATAGTCGCTTGGACGCCGAAAACTAAGAAAATTAGTTTTTTTAGAGTTACCAAGCGACAACAAACTTCGTCCTAGCGGCATGAGAGTAGGACCAATCGACGCAGAATTTTTGTCTGATTTCAATGATATATAAAACTCAATATCGCCAAATTGTCGCTTGGTAATTATTGCTTTTCAAGCGTCGATATATTTACAAAAATAATTAAAGAAATGTACAGAATAATATAATATACATGTGAAACAGTTGAGTTTACCAAAGGCCGTTATATTAACTTGAAATAATATTGAAACTCTTATAGTTTTTTTATACCAAGATAGGTTCAAATAATAGAATATTGATTCAAGAGTGTAGCTATTTATCTACTTTTAATATTGTCAGGTAATTGTTTAAAAGACACAAACGACACAAAAACTACAACAAATGAAAAATAAAACATTGTCTCTTAGTCGTTATTAGCATCAACATTTACAGATTATACAGAGAACGAAATCTTGTATTTAGAATTGAGATAAATAATTGTTAATGAAGATAATGACCGACACAAGTAGCAGTTCGGTTTGTTCATTTCTAAAATTAGGAATTGTCTAAAATATATTGAGTTAGTCATAGCATTTGTAAAACCTATTCGGTTGTTACCATCTAACTAAATTAGGAACGCTTGATTAAGTTAGATAAAATTAAATTAGGATAAGTTGGTAGCAGCAGAACAGCAAAGGTTAATTTGACAGTTCAAAACCTAATTTTAGCTAAAATTTGTTAGGTTGGTGCCAACAGAATTGAGGCCACTTGGTCTGTCTAACAAGGAAGAAGGCCGATTAACAATAAGATCTCGTCAAGTTGACTTCATGAAAAAGTCCATTTCTTTATCCGATAATCCGATGTCTTAAAAAGCATTTTCGCGATTTAAAAGAAAAATATATCAGAAATAAACACTTTGCTTGACTTTTCTTCTCAATTGTTCATGCGCGCACAACTGTCATAACCTAACAAACCGAAAATCATCAAAGGTCAGTATGAAATCACCAATTTCAATATTTTTATTGTTCATTTTGACAAACACGGCCTTTACTCACGTATTATTTTGTCGATGGAAGCACCAACATTGTTTAATACGTGAGTAAAGCCCGTGTTTGTCAAAATGTATAGTACTCATTAAATGTGTATACTCAACTCACGTAAGTTTTGAAAGTGTTTTTATTGTTTTTATTTTTAATTTTTGTTTGATATTTATTTTGCTATTTTGGGCGGAGACAAGTCAAACAAATCAAAAAACATAAAAATCAGTCCAGCCGTTCTTTAGTTATGTAACTAACACGACTTTGTTTTAAATATAATTTATAACAAAGTCGTAAGTAATATAGATTAGTCGAGGTGTTCAATTATGTACACCCTGCAACAGAAACAAATCAATACCTTTTCTATTCAAATTTCCAGCAGGAAGTCTCTGTTCCAGAAATAAAACTAAAAATGCCAATGGTGAATATAGAAATCCATCACAATTTAACTCCAAAATGGTTCCTTTACAGGAAATTTGACAATAATGATGATTGTATAAACAATTTCAATTTCCTAAATCCATTCTTTAGATTAGATTTTGAAATTGTTTACAAAATCGTAAAAAGACAAAAAGGAAATTGAATAAATCAGGCGAATGGAAAAATACAATATAAATGTCCGAGTGACTGTCGCCATTTTATGGAACTAAAAGCAGTAACATGTAAACGGGGAAAAGAGATGAGATTCTCAATTTCAAAGCATATTTTATTATTTACGCAAAACTTTGTGGTATAAACCTACGGATAAAAATTAACGCAATGATTTTTCAATATATATTTTTCACCTTTTAAGGCAAAAAATATATTTAAAATAGATATAATAGAAATAGTTTATTTCAAATAAATTTAAAATAATATATAAGAAAATATATTATATTCAAGCATTCCTTTTTTATTTTCATTTTAAATTGATATAACCTAATATTAATTGCGAAAATAATATAAAATACATGTTAAACAGTTGATCTATCCAAGGACCGTTTAAAACGATCTATAGATTGATCAAGATCACTGTCAAAGGGCAGCGTCTCTAAGACTCTGGCAATATTTCTCCTGTTCCACATGGGTCTCGGCTCCAAAAGGCCTAAATATGTAGTCCCTATTACGACCGAAACCTGCGCCTGAGAGATCTTCTGGGCTATCACCCGCCACACCATCTCTTATGGAAGTACCCGTTCGATGGAAAGCGGGTTTAGTTTTAAAAATCTTTATAAATTTTGCCGGATTCAATTTCCAGTGACATTCTCCCAAGATAGAACATTTTGACGTAATGTTGTAAATCTATTATGAAAAAACGAATGCCTCAAAATAAGAGCACTTAGCAACGCTTGCCGAGTTATTAAGTTGAAGGAGCATGACAAAGGTCATGATATACGTCATTCTAAAGGGCTACTTCAGCTGTAGCATGTCGTGAACTTCATGTTTTGTTAAGATCACCTGCAAAGATCACGGTGATAAATGGCCCGTTAGTGATAGACTGAGTATGTGCTACTGTGAAAAGCTTGAGTAAGTAAGTATTTTTATTTTTAGTGCTTTTAATTGATAATTTTTAATTGTTAGTGTTTATTGTTATGTTTATAAACAATATTAGCTTTAGATAGTTAGATAGGTATATTTGTATGTTCAAATAATTCGTGTTCCTTTATTTTATTTTATTGTGTAGCCAATTAAGTTGGTAAATAATTTTAGGGTAGGTCTTCAGATAGATAATAATATATGTTTTTGTAGGTTGACTAGTCATAATAACAGTTACCTAGTTTAAGATAAAGATTGTTCCTAACTATTATTAAGGTCTTTTCTTTTTCTATGTCTTCATCTTTTGTATTGTTTAATGAAACATAGATGTAACGCTTTGGATTTTTCTGTAATGTTACTCTTATTTCAATAAATAAACTTTAACTTGAACGGTGAGTTAGTACTTACATCTTACGCCTGCACTGCATAGTGAGTTAGTACTTACATCGGCCAAACTTTATTGTACTTCGTCCAAACGATCTTGAAGGCTCGGACAGAAATACGATATTATTATTAATCATTTGTATTTATCACTGTAGCAGCAAGATAAGATGGGGCGAAAGAGACTCTAAACAAATTAATAAATATAATTTATTGTGTAATAGTGAACTTAGAAATGTTGATTTTCCAGAGGAATTTAGAAATTGTGCTGATTATTTTTGTAATAATATAGAACATCGTAAAATAATTGACAATTTATATTTAAATTTAATTAATATTTAAAAATTAAAATATTAAAATTAAAATATTTAATAGCATTTTAAGGTCATTAGTACACTAGGTATGCAGCAGCAGATGCTTGAAACTGAGGACATAGGCCAAACTGAAGCCACCCAATTATTTAGATTTAAAGTGAAAGAGGTCGCACTCATTATTAAAAATATGAAGAGAGGCAAGACGCCAGGGCATGATGACCTCATTATCGAACATCTGCAGCACGCAGGTGTGCATCTGCCCAGAATATTGGCAATGCTTTTTAACTTGTGCATGAGTCATACCTATCTTCCTCAGGAGCTTATGAATACCATTGTTGTACCCATTGTCAAAAATAAGACAGGGGATTCCTCGGACAGAAACAATTATAGACCAATCTCTCTGGCCACTGTTGTAACGAAGGTGCTGGACGGTTTGCTTGATGTTCAGCTTGGTAAGCATTTGAACTTGCACGAAGCCCAGTTTGGTTTCCGACCTGGGCTCTCAACAGAAACGGCAATCCTGAGGCTCAAGCATACAGTCCAGTACTATACTACGAGAGCAACACCTGTCTTTGCCTGTTTTTTGGACCTGTCCAAGGCATTTGACCTAGTATTATACAATATGCTATGGGAGAAGCTCCGGAGAGAAACTAGCACACCTCAGGTATTTATAAATATTTTAAAGTATTGGTACCAAAACCAAGTAAATAAAGTGAGGTGGGCTGGTTCATATTCTGCGGGTTATAGGTTAGAATGTGGTGTCAGGCAGGGAGGCCTAACATCACCGTATTTATTGAATATATATATCAACGGTTTGATTGAGAGACTTAGCGGAACTGCTGTTGGTTGTTCAATAGACGGTATTTTTGTTAACAACATCAGCTACGCAGATGATATGGTTCTGCTGAGTCCCTCGGTCAGGGCTCTAGAAGTGTTGTTGGGTACTTGTGAGAGGTACTCGGTAGCACATGGTCTCAGGTATAACCCAAATAAAAGTGAACTTCTCGTGTTTAAGGCAGGGAACAAACAGCCAAAGTCTGTCCCTCCCTCTGTCCTCCCTCCAACTCGGAGGAGTGCCCTTAAATAGAGTGACTAAATTTAAATACCTTGGACATTGGGTTACCGAGGATCTCAAAGATGATATGGATGTAGAAAGGGAGCGCAGGGCGTTGGCAGTGAGGTGTAACATGTTGGCTCGGAGGTTTGCAAGGTGTACGAGAGACGTAAAGGTAACTCTTTTTAAAGCCTTCTGCCAGACGTTTTACACCAGCAGCCTCTGGGTTAACTGTACACTGAAATCTCTCAATGCTCTGCGGGTCCAGTATAATAATGGATTGAGGATGCTACTGGGGATGCCTCATTTTTGTAGCGCATCAAAAATGTGCGCAGAATCTTGTGTAGACGGTTTCCACGCTATCATGCGGAAACGAGTTGCCTCCTTGATGTGCCGCGTGCGAGGTAGCACCAATAGCCTTCTCGTTACCATACTGGACAGGGTTGACGGTCCTGTCGTACGCAAATGAAATGCCTTACATATGACTTCCAGAACAGCTATTTTAATGTACGATAGGGTTAAGAAGTCGTTTTTAGGTTATTTTTTAAATTGCATTCTTGTATGGACTTGTCTGAAATAAACAAATTATTATTATTATTATTATTATTACTATAATATTGTATTTATTATTATTACTGTTTATAGGATATGCCATAACTTTTTTGATTAAGTATACATATTTTCATCTTCATCTATATTCAATAATAATAGAATACAAAAATAATAATTACATATGTGTTTCATTTCATTTCAGTTTCATTGGTTAGTATTCCTATAAGTATCGTACGGAACTCTAGCTTTATACATGGGCATATGCCAAATATAAGTGGACGTGCCTCTGACTACCCTTCCTATAGAGCCAGAGATTTTCGAGAGAGATTCTTGAGCTGTTTAAGAATATAATTTAAAAACCTTAAGACAAATCCACATGCCTCGCTTGATGCATCCTGAAAATTTCTAGATACTGTTGAATGAGGCGAGTGTTCCGTTGAATACCCGGATTCTGCCTCCAGTTGTACGACGGGTAAATTTGAATGCTTGGTTCCCTTTAGTTGTTCAGTAGGGATTTTTTTTTACCTTTCGTACTCCTTTTATGTTTTGGAAACAATGGAGGGACTGCTTGAAACAAAAAAATAATTGTTATTAATTTATAATAATACTAACTGTCCCTCCCGTTCGCGATTTGGTCCGCGCGTTTTAAAAAGAAAAAAAAATTAAACCATGCTCGAATCCACTTGAAAACACACAAAAAAAACATCAAAATCGGTACAGCTATTCAGGTATATAGAGATATAATTAATTTAATTTCAAAAACAACACCATTTCTCCATTAACTAAAAATAGTTTTATTTTTGATACTTTATTGTTTGAAGTGCTCTTAAGTCTAAAGTGCTTTGTATGCAAGTAGAGCAATTCTAATAAATAATTAGAAAATAAAATGATCTTCATGTATTCCAACGTTAGCAGTGATAAAATGGTGTCATTAAAATGGTTAATTATAGAAAGCATGCTCTACCTTACCAACAGAAAAGCACTACGGATCATGGAAAATTCTCTTGTTCTCCCACTAGGGGCATAGCTCAGGTGTTCAGCAGAGCATTCGCCTTGAAATAATATAAAATTGTGCAGTTCCTAATGCTTCTATCTCAGTAAACTCTAATGAACTGCTACCGATATTTCTCAAAGGCGGGTTCTCTACAATAAACAACATTTTCTCAATAGAATCACATGGTTCAATATAAGTTCAGGGCGTCTACTCTGAAATATTTCGATGTTTCGAAACGGTAAAGTCGTGTACAAAATGTAACGAAACACCTGTCAATTCGATTGAGTTCGATAACTCAATCGAATTGCCAGGTGTTTCGTTTCATTTTGATAAACACGGGCTTTACTCACGTATTATTTTGTCGATGGAGGCACCGACACTGTTTCGATTCATCTAGAGAATCTTTAACAGGGTGAGTTTGATCCGTGGTCCGCTTGTTGCCGCTCGAGTTCACGGTTCGCACTGAAAGGTGCTTCGTTGTTAAATTCGGTTCCTGACCTGATGTATTGTTTATGGATTACAAGAGTATGGTTTCAGGGCATACACAGAAGTAGAGGACTTCGGCGGATTTTTGATACTCAAAGCCCACTTTGACCCAGATCTGTCAAAAGTAAGTTAAATGACTGGGGACACTTTATTTCTAATTTGGTATACCAATAGTTTTTATACACAATTTTTTTATTGTTTAGATTATGGATAAATTCGTCTAGGTATTTAGCTTAGCTTTAGTGCATTAAAATATAAAAATTTAACCATTCATAATATATATTTTTTTAAAACATGGAATTATAAAAATACTTTTTAGTTTTTGTAGAAAAATTAGAAGGTACATGAACATGCTAGAAGGTATGTTTGCGGTGTTGGTGTTTCTTCGTCCCTGTGCGGAGCTATTAAATTGTTCTTGAAGAACCCTCAACCTAAAGTTCAGAAGTCTCAGAGACTATGAGCTAAGGTCAGTCATAGTAGATTAGCGGAATAGTACAAAATATTTGACAACTAAATATACTTATGCAACATTATTACAATGGATGGTCTTATCGCTATGTAAGCGATTTTTTACAGATGGAGATCAACTTAACTTGATTGGAAGATTGGTCCGGGTTTACTAAATTATGAACCTTAACCTATATTAAAATTATTTATATTTACATAAACGGTATACCTACACTAATTCAAATAGACCAATTGGTCTGAGTAAGTATTAAAAATGTGAATGTTAATATGGATTTAAAGATATTAGATGTTAGTTCATTACTCCATCTCAATAATGGCTAAACTGATATAAATGAAATTTAGTATAGGTATTGACGCGGACTTACATTAACATAATCTACTTTTTATTTAAATTTAATGCGGTCAAAGCCACGGGCAGCAGCTAGTAGGTACATAATTATGCGGTTAATATTTTCATCGCAACTATAGTGAGCGCTATTCTTCAAGTAAATCACATCTAACAAACTTTAACGGGCATCGCTCGTCTCATTTATCAAAACATGACCTCGACCCACGCGATCGTGGTATGGGTGTCTTGAAATATTATACACACTTGGAGTGATATAGTGCTTTGTCTAAAAGTCATACAGTGTTAAGTAAACCCATCTCCTTTATTACACGTTAGCTTCTGTCAGCAGCTTTGCCCGCATGATACGTGGATAAAAAGTATCTAGGACCTATATGTGTAGGTACCTATATCTTTACCCAGGTCAACATATATTCTAATAGCTTTCAGTTACTATTGATGAATTGGTATTACGGATCGCTGCGATTTCTATCGGTATCTATCGCTAGTTACAATGTAAAGTTGGTGTCAAACTATACTACGACCAATTTACATAGTACGATTGAGGTAGGAACCGTGTTTAGCGTAGCGTTACTAAGCATTTAAATAAATCGTATATGATTGATTGAAATAATGCCTATTGCTAATCGAAATTGATAGACATTGGTGCCGGTTGCTAATCGAAACTGATAGACATTGATTGTATCAAAAGTTTCATAATAGCCACACTGGTCACCATAATACAAGCTATGTTTAGTTTGAGGCTAGATGGTGTATTGTATTGTCTACCATTTTTTATTTATTTATTTTATTGGGCAATCTTAGCGGAATTATAATCAATTACTTATATCTTCTAAACACATGTGTAGACATAGGAATTCATAATAATAATAATAATAATGCTGAACATTTCACACAACATCATCTGGCCCCAAAGTAAGCAGAGCTTTGTGTTATGGGCACCACGTGACTGATATACTACTTATAAACTTTTTTTTGTAAATATTTACATATTATACATAGAAACAGAAACACACACAATTATAAGTATACTATGTTTTATTTGGTTTGTACGATCGTCTCCCAATCATTTTTGTTTTAATATTTAATAAAATAAAAAAAAATAGATAATATCTTTAAGAGAATATAATAAATTTAAAACAAAAATGTTTCTTTGGCCTGTTGATTATTGTTTTTATCAATAGTGTCAAAGATTTACTTAATTAACGTTCCGTTTGCTTTGGTAAGCATGGTTTTTGCGTCCTGGGTTTCCTTTCGAAATGTGTACATGTGTACATTAAGTATTTAAGTTCTCTTTGTTCCACGATAAATCCTTTCATTTCATTTCCATTGTCTGGGAAGAAACTCCTTGTCCCTCTAAACTCTTAAAAATGGCAGATCAAGGTCAGTCTTGATTTCAAATATTAAAAATTAAATCTAAGTTTATCTAAGAGTTACCGCCATTTTGTATTTATGCCCCCGGGGGGCTGTTTGCTTATTTAAATCTTAGCACTAACATGGTATGGAATAAGGGGTTGGTTTGTGCTTTAAATAGTCATCTTGATACGTAAACTAATCTATCTTTGCCCTACGCCTACGAAACTGGTCCTTTTTGCATACCACACAGACCTCCTTGCACCTACATTGTTTAGCTACATTGTGTTAGTTGTAACTTGTGTCTCTTTATTTTTTATTTTGTATGTATAATTATTCTTTTAGTGTAAGTAGTTAAGTGTAGTTAACATTAAATAGATGGACAAATATTTAGTACTATTCCGCCAATCTATTCCCAAAGAATTAGACACGATGCAGACGCATGCACTTCCCTCCCGCCCGCAAATTGTCATGCAATTGTCAAAAGTCATGCAAAGCGTTAGTAAAAGGCAAGCACACAATCCACACATGCAACCTCCAAAAGAAATTCGACACGTGTTTCGCCCCTCCACGAGGCATCCTCAGGAATCCTTGACTCACTCCGCACCCCGACGAAAAAACACTCTGCTCTGCAGACTTGTGGTTTCGGTCAACCACCGTCAGGCTAAGACTGTTGGAGACGGTGGTCGAAGGTCGATGGTGTTTTGTAATGGATTTCCGCAAAGTCACGCCTGAATCAATTATCTATCTTAAGTTTAGTTGTTTATTGTTGTACTATAATGTCTCTCTGTGTAATGTTATGTCAAATAAAACTTTTGTCTATCTATCTATGCTAATATTATAAATTTGATATTTAGTCTGTTTTTTATGCTTGTCTGATTGTTTGTTTGTCACTTTTTCACTTATATAATTACTACGAAACTGCGGGCAGCTAGTTAAAAAAAAATATTATTCAAACTTTCTGCTTCATTCAATACAATCACAAGGATCACTCAAAATCGTCTTATATGCTAGGTGAATTGAGATGCCAATTCCATCTAAACCAAGTCCAAAAAGAATCTACCTATGAGCTATTTGTGTGAAATTTCTATCTAATTACAATAGTATCGAGTTTAAACCTCAAACATATTCCAGAGAAGTCTCGAATAATACAAACAATCCTGTGTGGTTAACATTCCACAACCTTGTGTTTAAAATGCCTCATTTCGCCAAATCCGAGAACGTTCCCATCAATTAGGAGCCCCAAAGCAAATTACATTAATGAGCCTCAGTCTCTCGAGACTCGGGTGTTGAGCACAATCCATCACGAACGAAAACAGAGCCTATTATTTATGCTGCAGTCCAACCAGATCCTTATATTTCTGTTCTGTATTGTCGACAAGGCTTTTTCTTTTTTTTTATCAAAGATTGACCTACGTTTGACCACGATTTTGCCTGATGATAAGCGACGCAGGTCTAGAAGACACCTATTTACGTGTCTTTTCAAGTCCAGACCTCTTGACTTGAAGAGACCCAGATTGTAGTTTTCAGGACAGACAGACGACGGCAAAGCAATACATTTTTTATTCGCATTTTAAATGTGGAAGCAAAGCGCTTTGGTCGTAATATAGTAATAAGGTATGGATGGTATTGAGCTGTACGTCTGCCTGACCTGTTGTGAAAAGGAGATGGTTCTAAAGCTAGAGTTATTGAAACGGGTGTATATAATTGGATTATAAGCTTTGTTTCTTTGTGATTCGATCAAACAAATATCCGTTTAATTTTGTATACCTACATATTATATATGAAAGTTACAAGTTTATTTAAAAAACAATTGACAAACAACAATATATGACTTTTTGAACTCTTACTACTTCTTCTTCTTTGTTAATGGCATGTGTCATAATAATGTAAATGTATCAATGTCAAGTGTTTAAGAGCTAGCAATAGAGAAGGAAAACATGAAACAAGCCCGGCTCGGTGCCAGCCGTTATGCACCTGCAACCGAACCGACACCGCATGTACTGATTCGTCTTTCCTACGGGTCCTGTCGGCAAGGTCGAGAGCTTACATTAAAGCTTACCTAAGTGCACGAAAGGAGCCTCTGAGGCGCACTTTAATCCTTTCACCACTCTGGTTAGAAATAACTAGTGACACAATAAGAAGAAGAAGAATGTCAAGTGTTTATATTCTTTATAGAATGATGTCACAAGTCGTATCTTGTCGTTCATGATTTATTATTTAATAAAAAATTGTGTCTTTTTTATAAATTATATGGATTATTTTTGCTTGAATCACACAGAAACACAAAACTTTTATTCAAAATATTCGCACCCGAGTCCATAATTCTAGTTTTATTTGAATAAAATCACCAAAATTACTAATAAATACAAAATAACTAGAGATTAATTAGTAATAGTAATAGTAATACAAGAGCAATGTTTCGCAAAACGGCCTTAAATAATGAGGCACATGTCTTTTTAGGTTCTACGAATACGTGATTTCGCTAATTAACGTAATTGACATCATTGACATTGACGTAATTGCTTACGAAGCGAAGATTACGCTCTTATATTATTTATATCTTCGGTTATTTGTTATTAATGATGTTTGTGATTGTATTCGAATAAAAAAAAAATGTTAAAGTTAAAAAAAGCTAGAACTATTTGACCCGAGTCAATAACTCTAATAATGAATTATTAAAAAAAAACCATATAATTATTTTTTATAAAGTCATAATTTTATTTAAAATGACAAACATACATGACTTTCTTTCGAACTTTCTTAACGATCTAAACTCTTGACATTAGTAAAGTTTGTCATCATTTTGACACATGTCATTAAAGAAGAGAACGAGGAAGTAACATACTACAGTCTAGGTTTTTTTAATTAATACAATTTAAATTGTAAGTTTTGGGGTTTTGTCCTTTCCCAAATAACAATCTACAATATTTCATCAAGATCTGTTTAGCCGTGAAAAGGTATCAGATAAACAGATCCAATTTTACGACAGCCGAAAATCGATCTCAGTGTGCCATGGTAGAGGCTTATGTCCAGCAGTAGTCTGACACGGGCTGATGATGATGATGAACAGACTTAATGTCCAGTTAATATGATGATGATCAGGGTAACAAACCTAAATGAATATTTTAACAGTTAGCCTGCAACATCAATCATCAGACATTTACAGTATAGATTAATTTGATGTTTGCAAACACCAATACCAAATATTGTTACTAATTTCATTAAACTATAACAGGCATGTTAACTAGGGTAGAAAACTCAAACAATGGCGTAATTATTACCTACTGTATAGTATTTAATTGATGAAATGATAGCTGAGGAGAAATACATTATTAAATTCAAAATATTTTGACGTGACAATGTCTAATAAATCAATGAACGCCGGCTGCACGCACGAAAAAGGATGACTCATTGTCCAGTTACGCTCATTGTAACGTTACGATCGGAGCGAGATCGCATAACAAAACGGCGCAAACAATCTATCTGTTTTGTTATGACGTTGTCACGTTAAACTATCCTCCGTAAACCGACTTTACAGACAACCAATTTTTTTTGACGTGACAACGTCTAATAAATCGATGAACGTCGGCTGCACGCACTAAAAAGGACGACTCATTGTCCTGTTACACTCATTGTCCCGTTACGCTCATTGTAGCGAGCGAGAGCGCTGCACGAGTGAGCGAAAGGCACGATCGGCTTGAGCGTTCGGCTTGTTGTCACGTTAAGCTATCGTATTCTAACTTATTGAAAAGTTAAGAGTATTACCATGAACAACGCCAATTAGAAGATTTGCCAAGTGCAGATTCCTCCTCGCTTTTAGTTATAACAATTTTAATCAATAAATTGTGACTACATAGGGCAAGTATGGACAATTTAACTATAAGTGTATTATGGTGCAATGTGATTTGAACGACGAGGAATCCCGAGAAAGTTTTAAACGGCCATTCTGCGATGACGTTTAGAATAGACAAATGACCATCGACTAAGACTTTATTATTCAACAATCACTTTACACTGGCAAAATTGTCAACAAAACAGATGGTCGCGCCAATTCAATTTATTTATTTTAAAATCCGATATTTTTCGTGGAACTAAATATTGGCTTAAGAACCTCCTTTCCCCCATCTCCTTCCCGCACCTTCTCGCCCAAGTGCGAGCGAGAACGCGAATTCATCGCGTGCATTCATCTACGCGCGCGACACCTGTGAAAAGAAAAGGACTCGAAGAAAAACATGGCCGATTGAAGGTCTTCGCGCTAACCGCTATCAAATAAATTTGGATTTACGTGACAGTGCTGTGAATTTCCACTGGATTATACATCAAGGAAGTGGATTACACCCTCGGACATCAGAGCAAGGTATTGTGCACCCATCCTTAACAAGAATTGCTTCTTCCCATTTTTCTACGCAGTTCTAGCCGTCATTTCCTTGTCACCACTTTCTCAAGCCAAATTTAAAATTCGCATCATCTCGCATTTCTCTTCTTTTCTCCCTTTTAAAAAATACAGTCCACTTAACCGCACAACCAACAGATGCCATGAAAAGAAAAAAGAAGAAGACTCATATCAATTTAAATTTAAAATACCGCGTGACCTAAATAAAATGAAATGAAATGAAGCTCTTTATTGAAACAGAAAACACATAAACTGTATAAAACCTAGTTAACACAATCAGTCGAAATCAGCTTCTCGTCAGTTTTTCATTATGGTTTCTTTCTTTGGTCTTTGTTCAGAACAGACGTGTCCCAAATGTATATTTAAATACACAAATAATCACTTGCTGATTCGTGACCTTGTTTACTGTGCAGCAATCTGTGTCATACCATATAAGTCAAAAGATACTTTATTCAATACAACCACAAGGATCACTTTGAAACGTCTTACATACTAGGTGAACTAAGGTGCCAATTCATCCTAACCCAAGCCCGGGAAGAATTGGCAAGAAACTCGTTTTGGTCCTAGCGCTTTTTTATATGATCAATCTTATAAAGAAAGAAAGAAAGAAAAACATTTATTCAGCACACAAAAAGAAAACATACAAGAACACAAGAGCGGAAAACAGACTAAAACTAAGCTACAAGAGAAAATTAATACAAACACATTAAAACAAACAGAAATAAAACTAACTATGAAAGTTATGAATAAAAAATAATAATAATAAGAAGAATAAAAAATAGCCCTTCCCGCGAACCAAACAACATTTAAGTGTGGCTGAAAAGGTTCCATCTCAGCATGTGCTACTTCCGGGCACGGAAATAGCGCTGGTTTTCAGATTGAACCATTTTCGGAGCGACCTCACGAGGCGAAAACAACACGAATATAAAATAAAATAATAAATAAATAGTAAATAAATAATAAATAAATATTTTCCGACAGTGTACCTAAACATATTTAAAGACATAATTACAAAAATATACAGAACAATATAAAATTATATAAAATACTAGGTAGTTAAACAGTTGAGCTACTAAGGACTGTTCAAAACTATTTACAGATTTATTAAATAATAATTAAATACATTGATTTAAACCGTACGTCTAAACGTAATGCTTTGTGGTAGTGCCAGTGTCAGTTTGACTTGTTAGTAGAAAAAACATGTTTCTGTCAATGTCAGTGTCAGTGGCCAAAATCTGTACTGTAATGTAAGTAAACTGCCATCATGCAGTATTACTCTGACTAAAAAATGAGTTTACCATACCATTATAACTACCTTAAATCCTATTCCTAGTGTTGATTTTATGAAGGTCACTATTTTGCTGAATCCCATCTCTATTTTTATGTGTGTATAACAAATTTTCATTATATATGTTGTGAAGCTATTGTGAGAATATTAATTTCTTTGAATATTTCTCTCAAAGATTCTCGTGGTTTCATTTTATAAATGGCACGTATTGCCCTTTTTTTAATTACAAATATTATACCAATATCAGCTGCTTTCCCCCAGAGAATGATGACGTATGACATAGAACTATGGAAGTAACTGAAATAAACTAGTCTAGCTGTAGCTTCATCAGTAAGCCACCGTATCGCACGAACTGCATATGCAGCGGAACTAAGCCTACCAGCAAATGTTTCAATTTGTGGTCCCCACAGTAGTTTTGGATCAATATTAAGACCTAGGAAGATCGTGGTATCTACAAGATTCATTGCCTCTCCATTCATTTCAATGTTGGTCGGGCTATGAATAACATTTGGCAAAGTGAATTTGATACATTAAGTTTTTTTTTTATTAAGCAAAAGATTATTTATAGTGAACCAGTTAAGAACTAACGATAAGGATTAATTTACGTTATCGCAAATAATGGTTTTACCTCTATCAACTTTAAAAATTAAAGACGTATCGTCTGCGAATAAAACTATATCACAAATATCTTTTTGAAAAAAAAAAGGTAAATCGTTAACGTATACTAGGAATAAAAAAGGGCCTAGTATCGAACCCTGAGGTACCCCTATATCAATAATTGATCCTGAAGACCTCTCACCACCCACGTCTACTTTCTGGACTCTATTGGATAGATAAGACTGTATGAGGTCAATCCCCCGGTTTTTAATGCCATAATATTTTAACTTTGTGATTAGGGTTGCATGACTCACACAGTCAAAGGCCTTAGATAGATCGCAGAATACTCAACTGCATCCTGTGACTTCTCCCAGACCTCAAATATATGCTTTAAGAGCGCTATACCTGCATCAGCTGTTGATCGACCTTTAGTAAATCCGTATTGATTACTATGTAGCAGGCCGTTAACGTTAAAGTGATAGAATAATTGATTCAGAATTATTTTTTCAAGGATTTTACTTAACGCAGGAAATATCGATATCGGTCTATAATTAACGAGACCACTTTCACTTCCAGACTTAAACATAGGAATGAGTTTACTGTGTTTCATGAGATCGGGAAAAACTACCTCGTCGATACATCTATTAAAAATATAAGCTAAACATTGTGCAATATCTAAGATAATGACACCCAGCACCTTTGTTGACATTCCCCAAAGATATTCTGTATATTTTAACTGGAATTAACTTGAATTCTTTTACAATACAAGCCTCGTTAATATAGCTAAAACTAAACTCATTCCTACATTTTGCAACACTAGATTCTAATAAAACGGAAGCTCTGGAGGCTGAAGAGTTTAACGATTTGGTCACAATTTTTGGTATATCTGAGAAAAAACTATCAAATGCATTCGCAACATCCTGTTCTTTAGTCAAAATTGTACCTTGTATGTACCTTGTATTGTACCTTGTTGTAATTGTAAATATGTATGTACATATAATTTTTATCATAAATCACGCATAGTATTTTCATCACCCCAGATTCAGCTATGTTGATTTCTATCCATCCAAAGGTTGTCTGGCAGAGATCGCTATCTAGCGATAAGACCGCCCATTGTACTACCGTGTAGCTAAACATTGTTTCTTATTACAGTCTAATGTATTTGTGGTGTGCAATAAAGTATTTTCTATTCTATTCTATTCTATATCCTTTTTAGGCAGGTAAATATTTCTACGTTTTTAAGTCCATAGTATTTAGGTAAAAAGCACTAAATGAAAATGAATACATCATTAAGGTGTGTTAAAAAGTCTTAAATTACGAGAAAAAAAAATTCAATCAGGTAAATTTTCTTAGTTAATGTTTATACCCTTGGTACCGCATGGCAAAAAATACTTTATGTTTAAAAGCATTATTTCGAGTCTAGGCAAATATTACTAATTGTAAAAAGTAAAAATCTAATATATACTAAGTAAAAGTTATTTTTAAATCGGTAAAATTATAGTCGCTTGGACGCCGAAAACTAAGAAAATTAGTTTTTTTAGAGTTACCAAGCGACAACAAACTTCGTCCTAGCGGCATGAGAGTAGGACCAATCGACGCAGAATTTTTGTCTGATTTCAATGATATATAAAACTCAATATCGCCAAATTGTCGCTTGGTAATTATTGCTTTTCAAGCGTCGATATATTTACAAAAATAATTAAAGAAATGTACAGAATAATATAATATACATGTGAAACAGTTGAGTTTACCAAAGGCCGTTATATTAACTTGAAATAATATTGAAACTCTTATAGTTTTTTTATACCAAGATAGGTTCAAATAATAGAATATTGATTCAAGAGTGTAGCTATTTATCTACTTTTAATATTGTCAGGTAATTGTTTAAAAGACACAAACGACACAAAAACTACAACAAATGAAAAATAAAACATTGTCTCTTAGTCGTTATTAGCATCAACATTTACAGATTATACAGAGAACGAAATCTTGTATTTAGAATTGAGATAAATAATTGTTAATGAAGATAATGACCGACACAAGTAGCAGTTCGGTTTGTTCATTTCTAAAATTAGGAATTGTCTAAAATATATTGAGTTAGTCATAGCATTTGTAAAACCTATTCGGTTGTTACCATCTAACTAAATTAGGAACGCTTGATTAAGTTAGATAAAATTAAATTAGGATAAGTTGGTAGCAGCAGAACAGCAAAGGTTAATTTGACAGTTCAAAACCTAATTTTAGCTAAAATTTGTTAGGTTGGTGCCAACAGAATTGAGGCCACTTGGTCTGTCTAACAAGGAAGAAGGCCGATTAACAATAAGATCTCGTCAAGTTGACTTCATGAAAAAGTCCATTTCTTTATCCGATAATCCGATGTCTTAAAAAGCATTTTCGCGATTTAAAAGAAAAATATATCAGAAATAAACACTTTGCTTGACTTTTCTTCTCAATTGTTCATGCGCGCACAACTGTCATAACCTAACAAACCGAAAATCATCAAAGGTCAGTATGAAATCACCAATTTCAATATTTTTATTGTTCATTTTGACAAACACGGCCTTTACTCACGTATTATTTTGTCGATGGAAGCACCAACATTGTTTAATACGTGAGTAAAGCCCGTGTTTGTCAAAATGTATAGTACTCATTAAATGTGTATACTCAACTCACGTAAGTTTTGAAAGTGTTTTTATTGTTTTTATTTTTAATTTTTGTTTGATATTTATTTTGCTATTTTGGGCGGAGACAAGTCAAACAAATCAAAAAACATAAAAATCAGTCCAGCCGTTCTTTAGTTATGTAACTAACACGACTTTGTTTTAAATATAATTTATAACAAAGTCGTAAGTAATATAGATTAGTCGAGGTGTTCAATTATGTACACCCTGCAACAGAAACAAATCAATACCTTTTCTATTCAAATTTCCAGCAGGAAGTCTCTGTTCCAGAAATAAAACTAAAAATGCCAATGGTGAATATAGAAATCCATCACAATTTAACTCCAAAATGGTTCCTTTACAGGAAATTTGACAATAATGATGATTGTATAAACAATTTCAATTTCCTAAATCCATTCTTTAGATTAGATTTTGAAATTGTTTACAAAATCGTAAAAAGACAAAAAGGAAATTGAATAAATCAGGCGAATGGAAAAATACAATATAAATGTCCGAGTGACTGTCGCCATTTTATGGAACTAAAAGCAGTAACATGTAAACGGGGAAAAGAGATGAGATTCTCAATTTCAAAGCATATTTTATTATTTACGCAAAACTTTGTGGTATAAACCTACGGATAAAAATTAACGCAATGATTTTTCAATATATATTTTTCACCTTTTAAGGCAAAAAATATATTTAAAATAGATATAATAGAAATAGTTTATTTCAAATAAATTTAAAATAATATATAAGAAAATATATTATATTCAAGCATTCCTTTTTTATTTTCATTTTAAATTGATATAACCTAATATTAATTGCGAAAATAATATAAAATACATGTTAAACAGTTGATCTATCCAAGGACCGTTTAAAACGATCTATAGATTGATCAAGATCACTGTCAAAGGGCAGCGTCTCTAAGACTCTGGCAATATTTCTCCTGTTCCACATGGGTCTCGGCTCCAAAAGGCCTAAATATGTAGTCCCTATTACGACCGAAACCTGCGCCTGAGAGATCTTCTGGGCTATCACCCGCCACACCATCTCTTATGGAAGTACCCGTTCGATGGAAAGCGGGTTTAGTTTTAAAAATCTTTATAAATTTTGCCGGATTCAATTTCCAGTGACATTCTCCCAAGATAGAACATTTTGACGTAATGTTGTAAATCTATTATGAAAAAACGAATGCCTCAAAATAAGAGCACTTAGCAACGCTTGCCGAGTTATTAAGTTGAAGGAGCATGACAAAGGTCATGATATACGTCATTCTAAAGGGCTACTTCAGCTGTAGCATGTCGTGAACTTCATGTTTTGTTAAGATCACCTGCAAAGATCACGGTGATAAATGGCCCGTTAGTGATAGACTGAGTATGTGCTACTGTGAAAAGCTTGAGTAAGTAAGTATTTTTATTTTTAGTGCTTTTAATTGATAATTTTTAATTGTTAGTGTTTATTGTTATGTTTATAAACAATATTAGCTTTAGATAGTTAGATAGGTATATTTGTATGTTCAAATAATTCGTGTTCCTTTATTTTATTTTATTGTGTAGCCAATTAAGTTGGTAAATAATTTTAGGGTAGGTCTTCAGATAGATAATAATATATGTTTTTGTAGGTTGACTAGTCATAATAACAGTTACCTAGTTTAAGATAAAGATTGTTCCTAACTATTATTAAGGTCTTTTCTTTTTCTATGTCTTCATCTTTTGTATTGTTTAATGAAACATAGATGTAACGCTTTGGATTTTTCTGTAATGTTACTCTTATTTCAATAAATAAACTTTAACTTGAACGGTGAGTTAGTACTTACATCTTACGCCTGCACTGCATAGTGAGTTAGTACTTACATCGGCCAAACTTTATTGTACTTCGTCCAAACGATCTTGAAGGCTCGGACAGAAATACGATATTATTATTAATCATTTGTATTTATCACTGTAGCAGCAAGATAAGATGGGGCGAAAGAGACTCTAAACAAATTAATAAATATAATTTATTGTGTAATAGTGAACTTAGAAATGTTGATTTTCCAGAGGAATTTAGAAATTGTGCTGATTATTTTTGTAATAATATAGAACATCGTAAAATAATTGACAATTTATATTTAAATTTAATTAATATTTAAAAATTAAAATATTAAAATTAAAATATTTAATAGCATTTTAAGGTCATTAGTACACTAGGTATGCAGCAGCAGATGCTTGAAACTGAGGACATAGGCCAAACTGAAGCCACCCAATTATTTAGATTTAAAGTGAAAGAGGTCGCACTCATTATTAAAAATATGAAGAGAGGCAAGACGCCAGGGCATGATGACCTCATTATCGAACATCTGCAGCACGCAGGTGTGCATCTGCCCAGAATATTGGCAATGCTTTTTAACTTGTGCATGAGTCATACCTATCTTCCTCAGGAGCTTATGAATACCATTGTTGTACCCATTGTCAAAAATAAGACAGGGGATTCCTCGGACAGAAACAATTATAGACCAATCTCTCTGGCCACTGTTGTAACGAAGGTGCTGGACGGTTTGCTTGATGTTCAGCTTGGTAAGCATTTGAACTTGCACGAAGCCCAGTTTGGTTTCCGACCTGGGCTCTCAACAGAAACGGCAATCCTGAGGCTCAAGCATACAGTCCAGTACTATACTACGAGAGCAACACCTGTCTTTGCCTGTTTTTTGGACCTGTCCAAGGCATTTGACCTAGTATTATACAATATGCTATGGGAGAAGCTCCGGAGAGAAACTAGCACACCTCAGGTATTTATAAATATTTTAAAGTATTGGTACCAAAACCAAGTAAATAAAGTGAGGTGGGCTGGTTCATATTCTGCGGGTTATAGGTTAGAATGTGGTGTCAGGCAGGGAGGCCTAACATCACCGTATTTATTGAATATATATATCAACGGTTTGATTGAGAGACTTAGCGGAACTGCTGTTGGTTGTTCAATAGACGGTATTTTTGTTAACAACATCAGCTACGCAGATGATATGGTTCTGCTGAGTCCCTCGGTCAGGGCTCTAGAAGTGTTGTTGGGTACTTGTGAGAGGTACTCGGTAGCACATGGTCTCAGGTATAACCCAAATAAAAGTGAACTTCTCGTGTTTAAGGCAGGGAACAAACAGCCAAAGTCTGTCCCTCCCTCTGTCCTCCCTCCAACTCGGAGGAGTGCCCTTAAATAGAGTGACTAAATTTAAATACCTTGGACATTGGGTTACCGAGGATCTCAAAGATGATATGGATGTAGAAAGGGAGCGCAGGGCGTTGGCAGTGAGGTGTAACATGTTGGCTCGGAGGTTTGCAAGGTGTACGAGAGACGTAAAGGTAACTCTTTTTAAAGCCTTCTGCCAGACGTTTTACACCAGCAGCCTCTGGGTTAACTGTACACTGAAATCTCTCAATGCTCTGCGGGTCCAGTATAATAATGGATTGAGGATGCTACTGGGGATGCCTCATTTTTGTAGCGCATCAAAAATGTGCGCAGAATCTTGTGTAGACGGTTTCCACGCTATCATGCGGAAACGAGTTGCCTCCTTGATGTGCCGCGTGCGAGGTAGCACCAATAGCCTTCTCGTTACCATACTGGACAGGGTTGACGGTCCTGTCGTACGCAAATGAAATGCCTTACATATGACTTCCAGAACAGCTATTTTAATGTACGATAGGGTTAAGAAGTCGTTTTTAGGTTATTTTTTAAATTGCATTCTTGTATGGACTTGTCTGAAATAAACAAATTATTATTATTATTATTATTATTACTATAATATTGTATTTATTATTATTACTGTTTATAGGATATGCCATAACTTTTTTGATTAAGTATACATATTTTCATCTTCATCTATATTCAATAATAATAGAATACAAAAATAATAATTACATATGTGTTTCATTTCATTTCAGTTTCATTGGTTAGTATTCCTATAAGTATCGTACGGAACTCTAGCTTTATACATGGGCATATGCCAAATATAAGTGGACGTGCCTCTGACTACCCTTCCTATAGAGCCAGAGATTTTCGAGAGAGATTCTTGAGCTGTTTAAGAATATAATTTAAAAACCTTAAGACAAATCCACATGCCTCGCTTGATGCATCCTGAAAATTTCTAGATACTGTTGAATGAGGCGAGTGTTCCGTTGAATACCCGGATTCTGCCTCCAGTTGTACGACGGGTAAATTTGAATGCTTGGTTCCCTTTAGTTGTTCAGTAGGGATTTTTTTTTACCTTTCGTACTCCTTTTATGTTTTGGAAACAATGGAGGGACTGCTTGAAACAAAAAAATAATTGTTATTAATTTATAATAATACTAACTGTCCCTCCCGTTCGCGATTTGGTCCGCGCGTTTTAAAAAGAAAAAAAAATTAAACCATGCTCGAATCCACTTGAAAACACACAAAAAAAACATCAAAATCGGTACAGCTATTCAGGTATATAGAGATATAATTAATTTAATTTCAAAAACAACACCATTTCTCCATTAACTAAAAATAGTTTTATTTTTGATACTTTATTGTTTGAAGTGCTCTTAAGTCTAAAGTGCTTTGTATGCAAGTAGAGCAATTCTAATAAATAATTAGAAAATAAAATGATCTTCATGTATTCCAACGTTAGCAGTGATAAAATGGTGTCATTAAAATGGTTAATTATAGAAAGCATGCTCTACCTTACCAACAGAAAAGCACTACGGATCATGGAAAATTCTCTTGTTCTCCCACTAGGGGCATAGCTCAGGTGTTCAGCAGAGCATTCGCCTTGAAATAATATAAAATTGTGCAGTTCCTAATGCTTCTATCTCAGTAAACTCTAATGAACTGCTACCGATATTTCTCAAAGGCGGGTTCTCTACAATAAACAACATTTTCTCAATAGAATCACATGGTTCAATATAAGTTCAGGGCGTCTACTCTGAAATATTTCGATGTTTCGAAACGGTAAAGTCGTGTACAAAATGTAACGAAACACCTGTCAATTCGATTGAGTTCGATAACTCAATCGAATTGCCAGGTGTTTCGTTTCATTTTGATAAACACGGGCTTTACTCACGTATTATTTTGTCGATGGAGGCACCGACACTGTTTCGATTCATCTAGAGAATCTTTAACAGGGTGAGTTTGATCCGTGGTCCGCTTGTTGCCGCTCGAGTTCACGGTTCGCACTGAAAGGTGCTTCGTTGTTAAATTCGGTTCCTGACCTGATGTATTGTTTATGGATTACAAGAGTATGGTTTCAGGGCATACACAGAAGTAGAGGACTTCGGCGGATTTTTGATACTCAAAGCCCACTTTGACCCAGATCTGTCAAAAGTAAGTTAAATGACTGGGGACACTTTATTTCTAATTTGGTATACCAATAGTTTTTATACACAATTTTTTTATTGTTTAGATTATGGATAAATTCGTCTAGGTATTTAGCTTAGCTTTAGTGCATTAAAATATAAAAATTTAACCATTCATAATATATATTTTTTTAAAACATGGAATTATAAAAATACTTTTTAGTTTTTGTAGAAAAATTAGAAGGTACATGAACATGCTAGAAGGTATGTTTGCGGTGTTGGTGTTTCTTCGTCCCTGTGCGGAGCTATTAAATTGTTCTTGAAGAACCCTCAACCTAAAGTTCAGAAGTCTCAGAGACTATGAGCTAAGGTCAGTCATAGTAGATTAGCGGAATAGTACAAAATATTTGACAACTAAATATACTTATGCAACATTATTACAATGGATGGTCTTATCGCTATGTAAGCGATTTTTTACAGATGGAGATCAACTTAACTTGATTGGAAGATTGGTCCGGGTTTACTAAATTATGAACCTTAACCTATATTAAAATTATTTATATTTACATAAACGGTATACCTACACTAATTCAAATAGACCAATTGGTCTGAGTAAGTATTAAAAATGTGAATGTTAATATGGATTTAAAGATATTAGATGTTAGTTCATTACTCCATCTCAATAATGGCTAAACTGATATAAATGAAATTTAGTATAGGTATTGACGCGGACTTACATTAACATAATCTACTTTTTATTTAAATTTAATGCGGTCAAAGCCACGGGCAGCAGCTAGTAGGTACATAATTATGCGGTTAATATTTTCATCGCAACTATAGTGAGCGCTATTCTTCAAGTAAATCACATCTAACAAACTTTAACGGGCATCGCTCGTCTCATTTATCAAAACATGACCTCGACCCACGCGATCGTGGTATGGGTGTCTTGAAATATTATACACACTTGGAGTGATATAGTGCTTTGTCTAAAAGTCATACAGTGTTAAGTAAACCCATCTCCTTTATTACACGTTAGCTTCTGTCAGCAGCTTTGCCCGCATGATACGTGGATAAAAAGTATCTAGGACCTATATGTGTAGGTACCTATATCTTTACCCAGGTCAACATATATTCTAATAGCTTTCAGTTACTATTGATGAATTGGTATTACGGATCGCTGCGATTTCTATCGGTATCTATCGCTAGTTACAATGTAAAGTTGGTGTCAAACTATACTACGACCAATTTACATAGTACGATTGAGGTAGGAACCGTGTTTAGCGTAGCGTTACTAAGCATTTAAATAAATCGTATATGATTGATTGAAATAATGCCTATTGCTAATCGAAATTGATAGACATTGGTGCCGGTTGCTAATCGAAACTGATAGACATTGATTGTATCAAAAGTTTCATAATAGCCACACTGGTCACCATAATACAAGCTATGTTTAGTTTGAGGCTAGATGGTGTATTGTATTGTCTACCATTTTTTATTTATTTATTTTATTGGGCAATCTTAGCGGAATTATAATCAATTACTTATATCTTCTAAACACATGTGTAGACATAGGAATTCATAATAATAATAATAATAATGCTGAACATTTCACACAACATCATCTGGCCCCAAAGTAAGCAGAGCTTTGTGTTATGGGCACCACGTGACTGATATACTACTTATAAACTTTTTTTTGTAAATATTTACATATTATACATAGAAACAGAAACACACACAATTATAAGTATACTATGTTTTATTTGGTTTGTACGATCGTCTCCCAATCATTTTTGTTTTAATATTTAATAAAATAAAAAAAAATAGATAATATCTTTAAGAGAATATAATAAATTTAAAACAAAAATGTTTCTTTGGCCTGTTGATTATTGTTTTTATCAATAGTGTCAAAGATTTACTTAATTAACGTTCCGTTTGCTTTGGTAAGCATGGTTTTTGCGTCCTGGGTTTCCTTTCGAAATGTGTACATGTGTACATTAAGTATTTAAGTTCTCTTTGTTCCACGATAAATCCTTTCATTTCATTTCCATTGTCTGGGAAGAAACTCCTTGTCCCTCTAAACTCTTAAAAATGGCAGATCAAGGTCAGTCTTGATTTCAAATATTAAAAATTAAATCTAAGTTTATCTAAGAGTTACCGCCATTTTGTATTTATGCCCCCGGGGGGCTGTTTGCTTATTTAAATCTTAGCACTAACATGGTATGGAATAAGGGGTTGGTTTGTGCTTTAAATAGTCATCTTGATACGTAAACTAATCTATCTTTGCCCTACGCCTACGAAACTGGTCCTTTTTGCATACCACACAGACCTCCTTGCACCTACATTGTTTAGCTACATTGTGTTAGTTGTAACTTGTGTCTCTTTATTTTTTATTTTGTATGTATAATTATTCTTTTAGTGTAAGTAGTTAAGTGTAGTTAACATTAAATAGATGGACAAATATTTAGTACTATTCCGCCAATCTATTCCCAAAGAATTAGACACGATGCAGACGCATGCACTTCCCTCCCGCCCGCAAATTGTCATGCAATTGTCAAAAGTCATGCAAAGCGTTAGTAAAAGGCAAGCACACAATCCACACATGCAACCTCCAAAAGAAATTCGACACGTGTTTCGCCCCTCCACGAGGCATCCTCAGGAATCCTTGACTCACTCCGCACCCCGACGAAAAAACACTCTGCTCTGCAGACTTGTGGTTTCGGTCAACCACCGTCAGGCTAAGACTGTTGGAGACGGTGGTCGAAGGTCGATGGTGTTTTGTAATGGATTTCCGCAAAGTCACGCCTGAATCAATTATCTATCTTAAGTTTAGTTGTTTATTGTTGTACTATAATGTCTCTCTGTGTAATGTTATGTCAAATAAAACTTTTGTCTATCTATCTATGCTAATATTATAAATTTGATATTTAGTCTGTTTTTTATGCTTGTCTGATTGTTTGTTTGTCACTTTTTCACTTATATAATTACTACGAAACTGCGGGCAGCTAGTTAAAAAAAAATATTATTCAAACTTTCTGCTTCATTCAATACAATCACAAGGATCACTCAAAATCGTCTTATATGCTAGGTGAATTGAGATGCCAATTCCATCTAAACCAAGTCCAAAAAGAATCTACCTATGAGCTATTTGTGTGAAATTTCTATCTAATTACAATAGTATCGAGTTTAAACCTCAAACATATTCCAGAGAAGTCTCGAATAATACAAACAATCCTGTGTGGTTAACATTCCACAACCTTGTGTTTAAAATGCCTCATTTCGCCAAATCCGAGAACGTTCCCATCAATTAGGAGCCCCAAAGCAAATTACATTAATGAGCCTCAGTCTCTCGAGACTCGGGTGTTGAGCACAATCCATCACGAACGAAAACAGAGCCTATTATTTATGCTGCAGTCCAACCAGATCCTTATATTTCTGTTCTGTATTGTCGACAAGGCTTTTTCTTTTTTTTTATCAAAGATTGACCTACGTTTGACCACGATTTTGCCTGATGATAAGCGACGCAGGTCTAGAAGACACCTATTTACGTGTCTTTTCAAGTCCAGACCTCTTGACTTGAAGAGACCCAGATTGTAGTTTTCAGGACAGACAGACGACGGCAAAGCAATACATTTTTTATTCGCATTTTAAATGTGGAAGCAAAGCGCTTTGGTCGTAATATAGTAATAAGGTATGGATGGTATTGAGCTGTACGTCTGCCTGACCTGTTGTGAAAAGGAGATGGTTCTAAAGCTAGAGTTATTGAAACGGGTGTATATAATTGGATTATAAGCTTTGTTTCTTTGTGATTCGATCAAACAAATATCCGTTTAATTTTGTATACCTACATATTATATATGAAAGTTACAAGTTTATTTAAAAAACAATTGACAAACAACAATATATGACTTTTTGAACTCTTACTACTTCTTCTTCTTTGTTAATGGCATGTGTCATAATAATGTAAATGTATCAATGTCAAGTGTTTAAGAGCTAGCAATAGAGAAGGAAAACATGAAACAAGCCCGGCTCGGTGCCAGCCGTTATGCACCTGCAACCGAACCGACACCGCATGTACTGATTCGTCTTTCCTACGGGTCCTGTCGGCAAGGTCGAGAGCTTACATTAAAGCTTACCTAAGTGCACGAAAGGAGCCTCTGAGGCGCACTTTAATCCTTTCACCACTCTGGTTAGAAATAACTAGTGACACAATAAGAAGAAGAAGAATGTCAAGTGTTTATATTCTTTATAGAATGATGTCACAAGTCGTATCTTGTCGTTCATGATTTATTATTTAATAAAAAATTGTGTCTTTTTTATAAATTATATGGATTATTTTTGCTTGAATCACACAGAAACACAAAACTTTTATTCAAAATATTCGCACCCGAGTCCATAATTCTAGTTTTATTTGAATAAAATCACCAAAATTACTAATAAATACAAAATAACTAGAGATTAATTAGTAATAGTAATAGTAATACAAGAGCAATGTTTCGCAAAACGGCCTTAAATAATGAGGCACATGTCTTTTTAGGTTCTACGAATACGTGATTTCGCTAATTAACGTAATTGACATCATTGACATTGACGTAATTGCTTACGAAGCGAAGATTACGCTCTTATATTATTTATATCTTCGGTTATTTGTTATTAATGATGTTTGTGATTGTATTCGAATAAAAAAAAAATGTTAAAGTTAAAAAAAGCTAGAACTATTTGACCCGAGTCAATAACTCTAATAATGAATTATTAAAAAAAAACCATATAATTATTTTTTATAAAGTCATAATTTTATTTAAAATGACAAACATACATGACTTTCTTTCGAACTTTCTTAACGATCTAAACTCTTGACATTAGTAAAGTTTGTCATCATTTTGACACATGTCATTAAAGAAGAGAACGAGGAAGTAACATACTACAGTCTAGGTTTTTTTAATTAATACAATTTAAATTGTAAGTTTTGGGGTTTTGTCCTTTCCCAAATAACAATCTACAATATTTCATCAAGATCTGTTTAGCCGTGAAAAGGTATCAGATAAACAGATCCAATTTTACGACAGCCGAAAATCGATCTCAGTGTGCCATGGTAGAGGCTTATGTCCAGCAGTAGTCTGACACGGGCTGATGATGATGATGAACAGACTTAATGTCCAGTTAATATGATGATGATCAGGGTAACAAACCTAAATGAATATTTTAACAGTTAGCCTGCAACATCAATCATCAGACATTTACAGTATAGATTAATTTGATGTTTGCAAACACCAATACCAAATATTGTTACTAATTTCATTAAACTATAACAGGCATGTTAACTAGGGTAGAAAACTCAAACAATGGCGTAATTATTACCTACTGTATAGTATTTAATTGATGAAATGATAGCTGAGGAGAAATACATTATTAAATTCAAAATATTTTGACGTGACAATGTCTAATAAATCAATGAACGCCGGCTGCACGCACGAAAAAGGATGACTCATTGTCCAGTTACGCTCATTGTAACGTTACGATCGGAGCGAGATCGCATAACAAAACGGCGCAAACAATCTATCTGTTTTGTTATGACGTTGTCACGTTAAACTATCCTCCGTAAACCGACTTTACAGACAACCAATTTTTTTTGACGTGACAACGTCTAATAAATCGATGAACGTCGGCTGCACGCACTAAAAAGGACGACTCATTGTCCTGTTACACTCATTGTCCCGTTACGCTCATTGTAGCGAGCGAGAGCGCTGCACGAGTGAGCGAAAGGCACGATCGGCTTGAGCGTTCGGCTTGTTGTCACGTTAAGCTATCGTATTCTAACTTATTGAAAAGTTAAGAGTATTACCATGAACAACGCCAATTAGAAGATTTGCCAAGTGCAGATTCCTCCTCGCTTTTAGTTATAACAATTTTAATCAATAAATTGTGACTACATAGGGCAAGTATGGACAATTTAACTATAAGTGTATTATGGTGCAATGTGATTTGAACGACGAGGAATCCCGAGAAAGTTTTAAACGGCCATTCTGCGATGACGTTTAGAATAGACAAATGACCATCGACTAAGACTTTATTATTCAACAATCACTTTACACTGGCAAAATTGTCAACAAAACAGATGGTCGCGCCAATTCAATTTATTTATTTTAAAATCCGATATTTTTCGTGGAACTAAATATTGGCTTAAGAACCTCCTTTCCCCCATCTCCTTCCCGCACCTTCTCGCCCAAGTGCGAGCGAGAACGCGAATTCATCGCGTGCATTCATCTACGCGCGCGACACCTGTGAAAAGAAAAGGACTCGAAGAAAAACATGGCCGATTGAAGGTCTTCGCGCTAACCGCTATCAAATAAATTTGGATTTACGTGACAGTGCTGTGAATTTCCACTGGATTATACATCAAGGAAGTGGATTACACCCTCGGACATCAGAGCAAGGTATTGTGCACCCATCCTTAACAAGAATTGCTTCTTCCCATTTTTCTACGCAGTTCTAGCCGTCATTTCCTTGTCACCACTTTCTCAAGCCAAATTTAAAATTCGCATCATCTCGCATTTCTCTTCTTTTCTCCCTTTTAAAAAATACAGTCCACTTAACCGCACAACCAACAGATGCCATGAAAAGAAAAAAGAAGAAGACTCATATCAATTTAAATTTAAAATACCGCGTGACCTAAATAAAATGAAATGAAATGAAGCTCTTTATTGAAACAGAAAACACATAAACTGTATAAAACCTAGTTAACACAATCAGTCGAAATCAGCTTCTCGTCAGTTTTTCATTATGGTTTCTTTCTTTGGTCTTTGTTCAGAACAGACGTGTCCCAAATGTATATTTAAATACACAAATAATCACTTGCTGATTCGTGACCTTGTTTACTGTGCAGCAATCTGTGTCATACCATATAAGTCAAAAGATACTTTATTCAATACAACCACAAGGATCACTTTGAAACGTCTTACATACTAGGTGAACTAAGGTGCCAATTCATCCTAACCCAAGCCCGGGAAGAATTGGCAAGAAACTCGTTTTGGTCCTAGCGCTTTTTTATATGATCAATCTTATAAAGAAAGAAAGAAAGAAAAACATTTATTCAGCACACAAAAAGAAAACATACAAGAACACAAGAGCGGAAAACAGACTAAAACTAAGCTACAAGAGAAAATTAATACAAACACATTAAAACAAACAGAAATAAAACTAACTATGAAAGTTATGAATAAAAAATAATAATAATAAGAAGAATAAAAAATAGCCCTTCCCGCGAACCAAACAACATTTAAGTGTGGCTGAAAAGGTTCCATCTCAGCATGTGCTACTTCCGGGCACGGAAATAGCGCTGGTTTTCAGATTGAACCATTTTCGGAGCGACCTCACGAGGCGAAAACAACACGAATATAAAATAAAATAATAAATAAATAGTAAATAAATAATAAATAAATATTTTCCGACAGTGTACCTAAACATATTTAAAGACATAATTACAAAAATATACAGAACAATATAAAATTATATAAAATACTAGGTAGTTAAACAGTTGAGCTACTAAGGACTGTTCAAAACTATTTACAGATTTATTAAATAATAATTAAATACATTGATTTAAACCGTACGTCTAAACGTAATGCTTTGTGGTAGTGCCAGTGTCAGTTTGACTTGTTAGTAGAAAAAACATGTTTCTGTCAATGTCAGTGTCAGTGGCCAAAATCTGTACTGTAATGTAAGTAAACTGCCATCATGCAGTATTACTCTGACTAAAAAATGAGTTTACCATACCATTATAACTACCTTAAATCCTATTCCTAGTGTTGATTTTATGAAGGTCACTATTTTGCTGAATCCCATCTCTATTTTTATGTGTGTATAACAAATTTTCATTATATATGTTGTGAAGCTATTGTGAGAATATTAATTTCTTTGAATATTTCTCTCAAAGATTCTCGTGGTTTCATTTTATAAATGGCACGTATTGCCCTTTTTTTAATTACAAATATTATACCAATATCAGCTGCTTTCCCCCAGAGAATGATGACGTATGACATAGAACTATGGAAGTAACTGAAATAAACTAGTCTAGCTGTAGCTTCATCAGTAAGCCACCGTATCGCACGAACTGCATATGCAGCGGAACTAAGCCTACCAGCAAATGTTTCAATTTGTGGTCCCCACAGTAGTTTTGGATCAATATTAAGACCTAGGAAGATCGTGGTATCTACAAGATTCATTGCCTCTCCATTCATTTCAATGTTGGTCGGGCTATGAATAACATTTGGCAAAGTGAATTTGATACATTAAGTTTTTTTTTTATTAAGCAAAAGATTATTTATAGTGAACCAGTTAAGAACTAACGATAAGGATTAATTTACGTTATCGCAAATAATGGTTTTACCTCTATCAACTTTAAAAATTAAAGACGTATCGTCTGCGAATAAAACTATATCACAAATATCTTTTTGAAAAAAAAAAGGTAAATCGTTAACGTATACTAGGAATAAAAAAGGGCCTAGTATCGAACCCTGAGGTACCCCTATATCAATAATTGATCCTGAAGACCTCTCACCACCCACGTCTACTTTCTGGACTCTATTGGATAGATAAGACTGTATGAGGTCAATCCCCCGGTTTTTAATGCCATAATATTTTAACTTTGTGATTAGGGTTGCATGACTCACACAGTCAAAGGCCTTAGATAGATCGCAGAATACTCAACTGCATCCTGTGACTTCTCCCAGACCTCAAATATATGCTTTAAGAGCGCTATACCTGCATCAGCTGTTGATCGACCTTTAGTAAATCCGTATTGATTACTATGTAGCAGGCCGTTAACGTTAAAGTGATAGAATAATTGATTCAGAATTATTTTTTCAAGGATTTTACTTAACGCAGGAAATATCGATATCGGTCTATAATTAACGAGACCACTTTCACTTCCAGACTTAAACATAGGAATGAGTTTACTGTGTTTCATGAGATCGGGAAAAACTACCTCGTCGATACATCTATTAAAAATATAAGCTAAACATTGTGCAATATCTAAGATAATGACACCCAGCACCTTTGTTGACATTCCCCAAAGATATTCTGTATATTTTAACTGGAATTAACTTGAATTCTTTTACAATACAAGCCTCGTTAATATAGCTAAAACTAAACTCATTCCTACATTTTGCAACACTAGATTCTAATAAAACGGAAGCTCTGGAGGCTGAAGAGTTTAACGATTTGGTCACAATTTTTGGTATATCTGAGAAAAAACTATCAAATGCATTCGCAACATCCTGTTCTTTAGTCAAAATTGTACCATTTATATTTAATTTGACTGTATATTGCGAGCCCTTGATTTACCTGTTTCATTATTAATTAATTTCCAAGTTGCTTTTATTTTAGTTGTTGAATTTAATATTATTTTTTTTTAAAATAGGGACCTAACCGCATAACAAACTTTTTTGAAGACTTTCGAGTAATTCTTAACATGATAGATAAAAACGGGATCATCTAACATTGACAGTATTATCTAACTTACAACATAAGACAGTAAACGACCACTCTACTAGCCTTAAATTGTAAGTCAAGTTAAATAAACAACGTTTGCACATTTTCCAAGTTAAATAATTACAGGTAAAATTAGAAAAATACTTACGTATCATTACTTTGTTAACAATTACCAGTTTACAATTCCGCTGACTCGCAGTTTGTTCTTCCATTTTTTTTTGTTTATATTTTTATATTGTTTGTAGTTTTAAGTATAGTTAAGATTTTAATACTATTATTATATATACTATGATTTTTAATATACTCGTACATCTAACTGAAAATAAAATGTCAATGTAGGTGATTATTTTAGAATCTATGTAAGTAAGATCTTCACGCCTGAGATACAGGATTACCTAGTTCAGGCTCGTATTATGCATACCTTTAATTAAATAGGTATTTGAATTTTGTTATTAGATTATTGTTCCATGTAAATTAAAAAAAAATATTGTTATTATTACATTAAACTCTACTTATAGCATGTTCGCTGTAAAAATTGGTTAGTGCTTACATTCATAAAAAATCATAATATTCAAATAAAAAATATTTTAATAAATTCCTCTCTTCCTCTTCCTGTGGCTATGAAAATCATAGAAAGTTTCACTACATTGATAAAGCTTTTGGTGGAGGGAGCTTCTATACAGTTGATGACTTTAAATTAAGAAAAATGAGATTATTTGTAATTATTTGACATAGTACTCTTTTATTTTATTACTAGCTTTTGCCTGAAACTTCGTCCGCGTAGAAGTCGAAAATGGTTCTAATAGGATTTTTAATTGGTTTTTCACGTTATTAATTTTGTAATAACATTTGTATATATTTGAAAACTTATAAAATATAACAATATATATTATACTGTAGGAATTTAAGGGTTAAATAAACATGAAAATAAAAAAAAATGATTTATTTTATGAATCATCTTTTTACAACGAAATCGAAATACTACAACTAAAATGAAATGAAATGAAATGAAATAAGTTTATTTTGACACACACACAGATAAAAAATCACATAAAATAGCAGGTACCTACACAATGAAAAAGACATGAATATAAAATAAAAAATAGTAGTATGTGTACCTACCCTGCACCAACCCAGTCTGTGTTTGCCAAAAAGGCCCAGTCTCAGCCCTATGCTACTTCACATATTGCAAAGTAGCGCTGGTTTTCAGACTGCGCCGAACAAGGAGGGTGACGTCATACCGTGACAAGATACAAAACACACAATATATAAAAGTATAATGATTACAAAATGACACAACTACAATAGGTCTTAAACGACCAAAATAAATCTACATGTAGCAATTATTGATAGGAACATGAATTAAAATTACCACTTAAAATAACAGCAATAAATAAATAGTACACATAAGAAATACTGCGGGGAAAACATTTTCTACTAACTTGACAGATCATACGCCTAGCAACCCCAATGCTACTTAGTCTGTGTTATAAATGATATTGCATACTCTTTACCCACAAGACAATAGCGGATTAGGAAATGTCTAGTTTGGTTTTGTTTTTATTAGTTTCGTTTCAAATAGTCCACTCTATGGAGAATAAAACGCCTACGCCATAGGAATAAAACTGACGTGCAGTGCAAAGCAATATCCTTGACAGAAAAATTGACTATGGACGCTTCTCTCATTCACAGTGGACGGGTACATTTGGTAAGATGGCTTTATTTAGCTTATCTTAGCTGTTTGGGTGGAAATGAGAATATTCTTGAAAGCGAATTTAAAAGTAACAACTGATTTAAGGGCACGAACTGGTGGGCGCAAGTCGTTCCAACACTTAGACGCCGTGAACCTGAACGAACCGCGGAAAGCCACACATTTGTGTTTTTGCGTAAGGAGTGGAGGAGCACACTGCCTTTTTTAAAACAAGAGTTTTCACTAGCCCATTTTAATTTCCTAAGCAGATATGAAGGAGTTTGGTTATTAACAACACCAAAAAGTAGGGTAGCGAGATGCAATTTTCTTCGATCCCACATTTTTGCAGGTTTTTTGAATTAAGGTATGGAGTTACGTGAGTGCGAGGTGGAATACGGAAGCAAAATCTTGCACAAGAAATTTGGACGCGTTGAATCATATTCTCTGTCCTAGCAAGAAGACATGGTCCATACACAACGTCACAATAATTAAGTTTGGACAAAACAAGTGACTCGCACATTGTGATTCTAACTTCTTCACTCAAGTAGGGACGTATCTTATAAAGAAGTCTAAGCCGATAGAAACAATTCCACACGTATTCCGCTACATGGCTTTCAAAACGGAAGCTACTGTCTATTGTCAAACCCAGACTTCTTGCTTCCGAAACACACTCAACGTCCTCCCCACCCACTCTTATGTTAAACTGTATTCCCTAGGCCAACTCTTGTTCCAATCTGCATATATTTGGTTTTTTTAGGGTTTAGCATAAGAGAGTTAGATTCAGACCAGGAAAGAATCTGGGCTAAATCATGATTAATTTCATTTACAGCCTTGGTCCATTCTGCAGACAAGAAAGAGTGGTACAATTGAACATCGTCTGTATAAAAATGAAACCTGCAAAAAGAGATACTGTTACCAATGTGTGCACTGTACAGTATGAAAAGGATCGGGCCGAGTATGGATCCTTGGGGAACCTCTGAACACTGGTTGGATGGATGATCTGAGCGTGCTCCCATCAGCCTGCAACAGCTCCACCCACTGCTGCCGCTGATCCAGGTAACTGGAGAACCAGTTGACCGCCCTTTCATCAAAACCGTAATAAACCAGCTTTGAGAGTAGAAGAGGAATACTAATTGAATCAAAAGCACGCGAGAAGTCTAGCAAAACAAGAATATACATACCCTGGTCTTGGGCACTGAGCAAGTTATCCACTATATCTAGAAGAGCAGTAGAAGAGCTAAGACCCTTCCGAAATCCCGACTGAAACTCTGGCAGAATGTGATGGTCTTCTAAATGTTTAATGAGCTGCATGCTTACCACCTTTTCAAGTATTTTTGAGATACATGGAAGTAAACTGATCGGCCTAAGATCACCTAGGGTGGAAGGGGTATTAGTTTTAGGTATGGGTTTCACCACAGCTAACTTCCATGAATCTGGAAAAATTCCACTAACTATCAATCCATTAATTATGGCAGTTAATGCAGTCAAAGACTGAGGCATCGTCATCAGGACCATATCTAGAGAGATACCATCTATGCCCTGAGCATTCGATTTAAAGGTCTGCAAAACTTTTAGAACTGTATACTCGCCAACAGGTTGAAGAGAGAAAATGGGAGAGGCATATCGATTGTGCTCAAAGAAGGCAAAGAACTACCGCAGTATTTCTTTGTAAACAATAATTTTTGTTTTTCCATCGGGTATAATCACTATAATCACCAGGCTACTCTGTGCGCTTACTCTGCAGCATGCCACATACAACTGGCCGTGAGAGAAGCAGCTTTCTCTCAAGTCTACTCCCGCTACCTTAAGAGTTTGACCTTGAGCTTTGTTTATGGTTAAGCAGACTTTGATAGGAAATTGAACTTTCTTGAATTTTTAGGGGTCATTTGATGGTGTTAGGGGAATTCTAGGGATAAATACAGACTCTCCTCGAGAACAACCTGTCAGTATAGTTGCTTCGATTACATTACGATGCAATGTTTTCACATGCAATCTGGTGCCATTGCATAATTTTGGTGGATATATATATTGCGCAGCAAAATAATTGGCGTGCCAACTCTCAATTTTAATATGTGGTTTGGGAGACCGAGAGGCTTCAGTGTATTCAGGAACTCGACTGGATAATGAATGGCATCATCGGTGTTTATCACTGAGTCGATGGATTTTTATTGATATTCGACCCCATTGAATGATCTCAAAAGTATTTCATTTAAGACTGAGGCTTGTTCGTTTTTTGGCGTTAGCATGGCACGCTCGCATTTTTTATTTATTTATCTATATATAGCTATCAACTCTTCTACAGTGGAAACAATTGTACCCAACTCTCTAAGAATTATATTATTATCCAGTTCCGGGAAATCACCATTTCCTATTTTAAGCAACAGATCTGAGAACTGTCTGGCAGTAACATCTCCTCTAAGATGGACTCTCATATTTTTGGTAAGGCTCAGTTTTGCCACTAAAAGGCCACAAATTAGACCGCTCGCGTTCCTCTGGGCACTACTGGTAAAGTCTGCCGGAAATCGCCTGCTAACAATACAGTAACTCCTACCATTTGAGAATTAATATTTCTAATATCCTGTAATGAGCTACTTAGGGCTTCGAAACCCCCTTTATGAGCCATAGTACTCTCATCCCAAACAATTAATTTCGCTTTGCGGAGTACTTCTGCCATATTACTTTGTTTGGGTATATTTCAGAGTGGAGTTTCGTTTTGTATCAAATATATCAAATCAAACTCAAATAATTTTATTTAATTATTATAACAACAGATGAAAAAGAAATTAAACTGCACTCAAAATATTTTAATTAAATAGTGAAAATGAACTTCCAAACAAATTATACAGCAATCGTAAATATTCGCTAAGTAGGTAATCTACATGAATCTGTATGAGATTTCCAAGGAATTTTCGAAGAAAAATCAAGGTATAAGGTAAGTTTTTCGTTCATTATTAAAGAACAAATAAAATTGAAATTTTGAATTCTAATCCGATTTAAATATTCTTTTATATTTGTCATTCCAATTTTCAAATATCCATGAAAAAATGATTTGAAATTTCGAATTCTAATCCGATTTAAATATTCTTTTATATTTGTCATTCCAATTTTCAAATATCCATGAAAAAATGATTTGAAATTTCGAATTCTAATCCGATTTAAATATTCTTTTATATTTGTCATTCCAATTTTCAAATATCCATGAAAAAATGATTTGAAATTTCGAATTCTAATCCGATTTAAATATTCTTTTATATTTGTCATTCCAATTTGCAAATATCCAAGAACAAATAAAATTGAAATTTCGAATGTAATCCGATTTAAATATTCTTTTATATCTTACATTTCAATTTTAAAGAGTATTGCATTGCACTAAGCTTTTATGTGAGTTCAACCTTTTTTGAATAAAATGGGATTGAGTTTTCAAGCATGTGTCAAAATAAAATGTAATTAAAATCAAAAGCACTAAGGACTACCAAGCACTACCAATTAATATTAACTTCGATATAAATCACCCCCAAAATAATATTCTACCCCTTCTTAACCCCGGTAGGTGATGAGTTTCGATAAAATACGAAACAAATCTTCCATCAATTCTGTTAAATAATTTTTATGCAAGATTTGAAGTTGATTGGACCAAGGATTCACGTTGTTCCATACAAACTTTGCAATGACCAAACGTCATAAGGGTAGTCAGAGGCATGTCCAAACATTACCTATGGCACATGCCCATCTTTGCAAAGTAGTAAGTAGGTAGTCAATTCAATTCAATTCATATTATTCATACTATTTAAAACTCGCCTCGGTTGGCGGTCGGTTGTAGGGGGCAGCCGTTTGTAAAAACGTAGGAGTTTTAGCAGCTGCCCCAAACAGCAAACCGCTCTCAGAGCCAGTCCCAAGCCTGGATAAAGAGTGAGGGTTCCCCAAACCCCTAAACCTCCCAAACCCCATCCTATACCTTCTCCTCATCACCTTCCAAACGTCCAACACACCCACCCCTTCCAAATCCGCTGCGGAGCCTTGTGGTCCAGCTCCGTGGGCCTGCCTCTTAAGGGTAGGTGGGGGGTGAACCACCTACGTTTTTGATGCTGTGCGTAGGGGCCCGTGAGGGGGGATGCAACTGACCTGGTGGCTGAGCGGACAGATGTATCTTCCGCAACACTCCACTTCGGTGTGAATTTCCTCCAAAACGGGAGGCCATCGGTCTAACCAACCATGGCAAATCAGCATATCGGTCGGCCTTCAGCTGCCGAGGTGAGAGGGGGGGGTCGATGGGGTCTGCAGTCGGCGGCGCACGCCCATGGTGGTGACGGTGGTGGTCAACGTCAACATTGGTGGTGCCGTTTAGGCTCGTAGGCAACGCGATCAGCCCCTCTATATCGGACTGGTAGCCCTGGTGTACTATATGCATACATATATACACCCCCCAGGCGTGGACTCCGTGGTGGGTGGGGAGCCGGAATGATGAAATCAAAAAACCCAAGCATGTCTACTACAACGAAAATTGACCACTTTGATACCCCCTCAACAGGGGAGGCGGTAAAGGATCTGGAGGCGGCCTTCGCGGTCCCGCAGTCCAATACTGCTGCCTGGAAGGTTGTGAAACCAAAGGGTAAAAAATATAACAAAAAACAGAACAAGCGAGCAGGGAAGGAGGTGCAAAGGCCACAGGCCGGACCCTCCGGACCAACGTCCGAGCCCTCGAGGAGGCCAACGCCCCGGAAGGCAAGGACGCAAAGAAGCTCGCAACAAAAAGGAGTGACATCGAACCAGAGGATGCTCCGGCGATAGGCCCGGGTCCGAGTCACTTCTACAAACAAAGAAAACAAGCGAGGTCTAAACCCGAACCGCATGCCCCGGCGGCGAGATCTGCAGGCCCGCCTGTAGTGACCGCCGCGCCCGTTGGTTGCAGAGGTAAGGGGACGACCAAGCAAAACAAAAACCGTCGCAACCGCCAAAGACGTGCCGCTGCTGCAGTCTCACGACAGGCACAGGCCCCGGCTCACAACGAGCCGAGCAAGAGGACACGGGCGGACGACACTGTATCTCCAAGAGGAGAATACAAAAAACAAAAACTGGACAACTCGCGTCGAGCCCCGCCCAGCTACGCGGAAGTTGCCCAGAGCAATCTCCAAGTGGCAGTGGCTAGGGCCGACCACCAAACAATGACGGACGAACAAATCACTTTAGTGAAGAGGTACCTCGAGCGCAGGATTCTGGAAGACGTCAAGAATCCCGCAATCGACTTCTCACCGCGCTTTATGGGCAGGCCAATCATGGCCGAGGGTGCTCTGAAGCTGTGGTGCGAAGATGACCTCTCACTAAACTGGCTAACAGAGGCAATTGAACAACTGCCGGCGACCTCCTCACCAAAGCTCAGGGTTGTAAAACAGAGCGAGCTGGTGAGGAAGGTGCGCGCTGCTATCTTTATCCCAGACTGTACCAACAGTCTGGAGGACACCAGTCTGGTACTAGCAGACCAAAACAGGTGGGCGAGGATCCCTTCGTGGACCGTATACACCCACAGCAACCTAGAGGACGACATCCTCTTCGTGGCTGTGGGAATCCCGGAGGATCTGGTCCCAGAACTGATGAGGAGAGACCGCAGACTGGCTCACAACCTGGGCAACGTCTACGTCAGGTTCTACGGCAGGGATGGAGCCCTGCAAAACGTACCGCCCCAGGTTGTACCACCACAGGCAACAAACGAGCGAACAAATCCCAGCGTCCCGCTAGCCCCCCGTGACGGCCAAGTAACGCCACCAATCGCGCCGCCGACCTCGCACTCGTCACCCAAACCATCGTGCTCAAAACCGATGGAGGTGATGTGTGCGAGTCCGGAGGACAAGCTGGACCTGGAGGAGTCAGAGGAGGAGGGAAGCCTTGATGATGGCGACCCAAATCCCACTCTATAACCTCGTACAAGCAAACCTCCAGCACAGCCTCACTGCAACGGCTAACCTACGCAGAATGCTGGAGGCTCAAAACAACAAGACCATTGCCTTGATCCAGGAGCCGTGGATCAGGGCAGGGCGTGTGTGTGGTCTTAACAACCTTGATGGTAAGTTACTTTATGACAGCACTTGTGCAAACCCACGAGCATGCATCTACATACCACCTAACATAACAACAGTGCCCCTCACCGAGTTCTGTTACAGGGACGTAGTAACTGTCAGACTCCAAGTCTTGATAGAGGGGGAGATCGAAGACGTAACGCTGGCGTCAGTGTACATGCCTGCTGACGAAGCCATTCCTTCAAAGGAGGTTACGAGTCTGGTAAGACACTGTGAAATAAATAACTCAAAACTTATAATTTCAGCCGACACTAACGCGCATCACCCTATATGGGGGATGCCAACACCAAACACAAGAGGAGAGGACCTGGTAAACTTCCTCTTTACCACCACCCTCACAATAGCAAACACTGGCGGGATACCGACCTACGTAACGAAACGCCACCGCACCATAATAGATCTAACTCTGGTATCAGGAAACTGTCCCAATCTTGTACAAAATTGGAGGGTTTCAGAAGAAACCTCCTGCTCCGACCACAGATGGATCAGGTACGAACTAATGGTAAACACAACAACACCAGCACCCACACGCAACCCTCGCAGAACAAACAAGGTACTGTTCGTAAATTCTCTGAAGCAGCACCTGCGGGGGAATACACTTGGGACAAACATATCAAACACAACAGAGATAGAAGGTAGTATTGAACACATCACTACCAGTCTGACCGAAAGTTTCGAGGATGCCTGCCCCCTCGCCATAGCCCGAGGGGCCGATGGCGGGAGGAAGGGCTGGTCAAAGGAACTGGAAAGACTGAAACAAAAGGTACGTAAACTGTACAACAGAGCTCTAAACACCTACGACGACAAAGATTGGGACGAATACAAGAAGGCCCAAGCCGTATATAAGAAACGTATTCGCCGCAACAGTCGTCTTAGCTGGAAGAAGTTCTGCACTAACATTGAATCAAACTGCAGTGCAAACAGAATTAGGAAAGTCCTCGCCGCCGAACCAAGGCGCGAGATTGGATCTATAAAAAGACCAGATGACACCTACACCAAAACTTTAGCGGAGACACATGAACTCCTCATCCAAACACACTTCCCAGGATCGCAACTGTGCAGTGATCACAAGTGGCCCAGAACCTGTGAGCACACACCATCTGACACGGACTGGGCAGTAGCGAACACGGTAGTTACAAAATCAAAGGTAAACTGGGCAATCAACACCTTCCAAACATACAAGTCGCCAGGCATAGACAAAATCTTCCCCGGCCTCCTGCAGTGGGGCGAACCGTATATAGGCGAGTTGCTCACAAGCAGCTTTAGGGCGTGCCTAGCCTTCCGGTACGTGCCACTGCTGTGGAGGGAGGTCAAAGTCATCTTTATACCTAAACCGGGTAAGAGTGACTACACAGAGGCAAAATCGCACAGGCCGATCAGTCTCACATCTTTCCTATTAAAAACCCTGGAAAGACTATGCGATAGGCACATTAGAGAAAACATACTCATAAACGCACCCTTACACCCACAACAACATGCATACAGCGCAGGTAAGTCTACCGAATCAGCCCTACACAAAGTGGTAAGTAGACTTGAACGCGATATATCAAACAAAGCGCTCTGCCTAGCAGCCTTCATAGACATAGAAGGTGCTTTCGACAAGACAAACTTTAGCAGCATAAAGACAGCCCTACGAAACAAAAATGTCGAACCAACCTTAACAGACTGGATTTTAAACATGCTAAAACTTAGGGCAGTGCGAGTAGATGTACAGGGGGAAACCAGGGCGGTCGTGGCAAAGGGAACGCCCCAGGGGGGAGTCCTGTCACCGCTCCTCTGGAACCTGGTGGTAAACAATCTCATCACCAAATTGAATGCTGAGCGCTTCTTCACGGTGGGCTATGCAGATGACCTTACCATTTTAATCTCAGGGCACTTCGCTAGTGTGGCGTGCAACATCATGAACAATGCACTGAAAGTCGTAGAGACATGGTGCAAGGTAAACGAGCTAACAGTAAACCCAGCAAAAACAGAACTTGTAATGTTCACAAACAAACGCAACCTAGGTACCTATCAACTTCCTGTCCTTTTCGACACCCAACTACACCTGTCCCATGAAGTCAAATACCTAGGCATAACAATGGACAGTAAACTAAACTGGGCCAAACACTTAGATAACAAAATACAAAAAGCAACCATATCTTTCTGGCAATGCCGCAAAATGATAGGTAAAACTTGGGGCCTCTCCCCAAAAATCACCCTATGGCTTTATAACACCGTGATAAGGCCCTCGATAGCATACGGTGCTCTAGTCTGGTGGCCTAGAACGAAACAAACTACCACCCTAAACAAACTACATAAGTTCCAAAGATCAGCCTGCGTGGCGGTGACGGGGTGCATGAGAACTACCCCAACGGTGGCTCTGGAGGCGGTTATCGGCCTAACACCCCTACACCTACACGTGCAACAAGAAGCTGCTGCAGCAGCTCATAGGCTCTGGACCCATAAACTCTGGGAACATGAACCACAGGCACAGCACACCAACATATTAAAAGAGTATGCGAGAGATAAACACTTGCTTTTATCACTCTACGATAGGACTCTCAAAAAACACTTTCCTACAAAAAAATACACTATACAATTACACGAAGAGCCGTGTGACACTTCAAAGTGTAACGAACTGAGAATCTACACAGACGGCTCAAAAACAAAGATAGGTTCGGGGGCAGGGGTCTCCTCGGAAGACCTAAACATACACATCTGTACGCCCCTCGGCAATCACAACTCCATCTTTCAGGCAGAATGCATTGGCATAACACAGGCCGCAACTGCAGTGCTAAAAAGGAAGGTAACAAACTACAACATAAGAATCCTCTCAGATAGTGCTGCGGTTCTACATGCACTTAACAGGTACGAGCATAACACCGGTCTTACCGCACAATGCCATAAGTTATTGGAGGAGGTAAGTACATCCAACAAAATTACTCTACAATGGATCAAGGGTCATAGTGGTTCCAGAGGCAACGATGAGGCCGACGTTCTGGCCAAAAAAGGCTCGGAACTACGGGCGGCAGGACCGGAGCCCCTGGTCCCCCTTCCCTATAGCCAGGCACGATCATGGATCCGCCAACGTACAACCACTCTACACCAAAAATACTGGGCCAGTGCTGAAGGCTGCAGGCAGTCGAAGGAGGCTCTACCGGATCTTAATCCTAGATACTCCCGAAAACTCCTCAGCCTCAAACGTGACAAAATACGACGTATCGTCGGTATTGTCACGGGACACTGCTCATTAAACAAACATCTTTATACACTGGGCGTTACAGACAGCCCACTATGCAGAGGGTGTTTGAGCAAGGAGGAAACAGCTGCACATGTGCTCCTGGAGTGCAGCAGCGTGGAATCCCAATGAGCTCAACACCTTGGAACACCGAGGACACCCAAGGAAGCCTGCGCCGGCGTGAGCGAGCTGCTGGCTTTCCTGGAGGACATCGGGTGGCTGGAGTAGCAGCCTCCACCCGTCACGCAAAAAGGGCCCACCTGAGGCCTAGTTGCGGAAAACAGTCCACACACCAAGTACCAAGTAAGTACCAAGTATTCATACTATTTATAACATAACAGTACATCAACCAAAACCAATATAAATTTGTCAAGATTATTTACAGAATTTCATCAATCGTATAAGTAATGTCAAAAAGTATTTAAAAGTCAATAATATCCTACTATTACTATTATAAATGTGAATGCAAGTTTGTTTGTTACGCTTTCACGCGAAAACTACTTAACCGATCATCATGAAACTTTGTACTCGTATTCTTGGAGGCATTAGAAGTAACAAAGGATAAAAAAATAATAATATATATTTTTTTTTTACGCAAAATATTTATATGACAAAACAACGTTTGCCGGGTCAGCTAGTTATTTATAATTATAAGAAAATATATCGACATAAGATTATAAGGTAATGTCAATCTATGCCAAGTTAGAAACTTATACTAGACTTCCTAATATGCCGTACGTGACAGGTTGCAAGATAGATAGATAGATAGATATTTATTTCTTTAAACTTGTAACAATCATTGGTTAATAGTGTTTTTAAGCCTATATTAGGTTTTTCTTAACACTAGGTTCTCGATAACAAATGTACTAAAAACAAAATAACAATAAGCATCACACACTTACTTCCAGCATTATTAAACAAAGTAGGTAGGTAACAATAACAACAAGTCGAATGAGCGACCGCTCACAACGATATCAACTGTGGTTGCACACATTCAAACGAGCGTCTTTACAAAGACCATCGTCACTTATGAGAATACCAATAACACATACCTTAATTTTTTGTAGGATGTGCCGGCTTCCTCACGATGTTTTCCTTCATTGTTTAAAAAAGTTCATAAGCCATGTAAATATTTAAAGATTATGAAAATCGTCAAAGTTGCATACATACCATTTTATGAAATTTTGCATTATTTGATGTGTTTTTTATTTTATCGCGGTCGTAACAGATGAATTTATTTCGGTGACGTTTTTATAGATAGAGATGCCTGGGTTATATGGAATAGGAACATTTAACGAGAAAAACTACTTTTATGGTAATAAAATGTCTAAGTTTGTACGTTTACGTAATTTTATTCTGCACTTGTAAACTATAATAATTATTAACTATACTCATATGAAATACATTTGAAACAGTTGAGCTATCTAAAGACCGTTTAAATTGATCTATAGCTGGCTCAACTGATCCAGATCACTACCAGAGGGCAGCGTTCTTAAGACACTGGCGGCGTTGTCACGTTGACTGGCAATGCTAATACGCTGAGCCACATAGAAGCCAGCTCTTGGATCACGTAATGTATCTACCAGATATCGTGAGATAATTTTGAGAACGCGGTGGGCTCCTGTTCCCCACGGGCCCAGGGTCTCAACTCCAAAAGGCTCATATATGTAAGACTTATAAAGACCAGCTTATTTGTGCCTTTTGAGGTCCTCGGCACATTCAGCCGCCGCACCAGCTCTAACGGAAATCCCTGACAGATGAGATGCGGCCAGGGTGTATACGCAAGTCACATCCCAAACTAATGGCCTATCCATCTCCCAAGGGACAAGATTCATACCATCATACCATACTTACCATCATCACGTATCAGACCGTTGGGTTCGATAATATATATAGATAATATATAATAATACAATTATGTATTCTCAACTATACCTACAACATTAATCTGGATCAGTTGAGCTATCTATAGATAGTTTTAAATGGTCCTTAGATAGCTCAATAACTGTTTCACATGTAATTTATATTATTTTGTATATTTCTGTAATTATTTTTGTAAATAAATGATACATGATATAAATGAAATAAACAATACTACTTTACATATACCGGACAGATATGATCTGCCTTTATGATTTTTTTCTATTCTAGTGGTAACACGTGAGTGAACACGTGAACAGTGAATAGTGAACACGTTTTTTCGTAGACTGTTGGACTGGACTGGAACACGAATGAAAGATCAAAACAATCCACATGTTTATCACTTATATTTAAATTTGTAACACTAATCTAGAAATAAGACTTACTTACCTACTATCACTAAAAGGACTTATAATGTGTCTGGCTTTATAAATGAATTATTATTACTTAACTCAATACAAACGGTATTATTGAGTACCCATCTAAATACCTACCTGATAAATCTTAAGCCTATCGGAGTAAGAAGAAGAGAAAACAAGGAGGATTACAAAATGGTGGAGATAGGTAGGAACTTACGGAACTAATCTTGTCAACTATGTTGAAATTAACCAATTAAAAGCGGTTTAGGATCTAGTCATTATTGAAAGGCGTAGTGTGGCTGCATTTAGGTGGAAAACAGGTTACTTGACTCATAGAGCCGGTTTCAGTCGCATACAAGATCATTATATCAGGATCATAACTACAAAAATGTACTAGTGGCTTTGTAAGCTGTAGACCTCGCGATCATTTTTTGATATTACTAAAATATATTTTTTTTACGTTTTCAACCCCCATATCTCCGCCATTTTGAAAATAAACTAATCGACAAAAAATTTCTATATAGAACTTGCACACAAAACTTTACGAGAATCGGTTGAGAAATGCGACCTGTAGAGGCGAACATCCGGACAGACGCCGGACATACGAAAGCATTTTCGCCTAAGCTGAAACGGAGACACTCGTGTCGCTCGGTCAATAAACAAATCTTATAAACAGGTACCTATTCTTCTTATAGTGTCATTAATTATAATAATAATAATAATAATAAAGCCTCTTTATTTTCCTTGACTAACAATAACAATACAGTATAAAAAATTTTTGGTAGGTCAATTTTTAATTAATTTAGTCCTTAGTCTTGATAGCGCACATACATTTTTCGGACAAAAAAACCCATTGGTGCTCGACCGGATATGAATCCATGACATTAGCAGTAAAAGATCCCGCTGCTATCACCAGCGCTCTCAGTAACAGAAGACGAGACAACAAGTGGCAACGCTTTGACTCAAGTTAAAATGGTAAATAAATAAATAAAAAGTACTTAAATCCATTTAACTAATAAAAGCACAGACGAAGTCGCAGGCGTTCAGTGTACACGAACTACTACTAATATTCTTGTATTAGTGTAAATCAGTAGGTAATTGTCTAAATAAAAATAAAAGTGTCTCCGTTTCAGCTTAGGCGAAATTGCTTTCGTATGTCCGGCCGGCCGGCGTCTGTGCAGATGTTCTTCGTATGTTCGTATTTTCTCCACACAAGTCGCATTTCTCAACGAGAATCGTCTCGTGAGCAGATTCTATAATAATATCGTTTATTTTAATATGATATGGGGGGAAATCGTAAAAAAAGTTATATTTCAGTCATTTCGAAAAATATTCGCGAGGTCTACAGCTCACAGAGCTACTAATTTTAAAAGTAGTATGTATCAATTATTTTTTAAGTATTTACTGGTATACAGTCTGTATTATCTTTTCAGTGGTGCGTCTGTAGCGGACGGGAGAAAATTGATTGTGGGGGGGTACCGTTGAAAAGGGGACAAATTTTACGAAGCCGTATACTCTACGCAAATAATAGAGTATACGTGGTTTTGTATTAGGTACCTACTACATAATACTGTAAGGTGTTTACGAGAATTTATGCCCATGATGCGGACACGACGTTTCCACTGAATTATCTCAAAAATAGTCGAACGCATTGAAATAGTCGTACAATCGTGGGCATGTGAAACTAACAGGAGCTCTTAAGTCTGTACTCAAAGACAAGAGTCTTGGAGTGATGTTAATATAATTAATGTTAATAGGTACTTAATTAAGTTTTTTAAAAAAAAAACTGACGTCTTTGAATGAAATTTGAGCTCATAAAAATTTAACTGTTTTTTATGAATTTTATTTGTTACTGTCATTTTTCCATTTCTTCACTTTGTGTGTCTACCAAAAAAGATCTATTCTCTTCTATTATATTCTATAATACCTACTTGAAGCTATACAATAAAGAGGTTCGATATCTTTACCGATATTATCGATAAGCGTGTGTGGGTATTACCTATTACAACCTTTCATTTCATTTCATTTATTCATTTAACAATATACATTGTATTTGAATATAGTCTTACATTAAATTGGCCTAAAATTACACATAATTAAAACAATAGATATTAAAAAACAAACAATAAAGTACAATTAAATTAAAGAAAATAAAAATAAATATTAATGTTATATAATTGAATTTCAATAACAACTACAGTTGGAGTTCGTCCACGGTATAAAAGCACCCTTCTAGCAAGAGCTTTTTAAGCTTATTTTTAAATATATTTGGGCTATCAATAGTTTTCAATTCAACAGGCAGAGAGTTGTATAATCTAACCGCTTGAAATTGACACCCATGCTTAACAACTTCCAACCTCGGACATTGAGGGTCCTCTAAATCTTTTCTTCTTGTTTCTAACCTTAGTGCTCTTTGTTCTGGCGATTCATATTTAGAGGGATGCCGTACAATATCCATGACAGTTACTAAGATGTAGAGGCTAGGAAGAGTCAAAATGTTTAGCTCCTTAAAATACTTTTTACACGATTCCCATGGCGGAATCCGCACCATGGTGCGAATGGCTCGTTTTTGGATAACAAAAGCTCTATTCATGTTATAGGCGTAACTGCGTCCCCAGAATTTAATGCTATACCTTAATTTTGACTCAACCAAGGCGTAATATACAGTTTTGAGTTGTTTGAGATTTACCTCATCTCTCAGACTTCTTAAGGCATAGCAGGCAGAACTTACAGAGTTCTCTATAGACTCTAATTCTTTTTTCCAGTTTAGGAACTGATCAATATGGACTCCTAGAAATTTTACGCTATCAGTGAGTTTAATCTTAACTCCCCTGTTTATTATGTCAAAAGTTTCATGCCTGCGGGCGGTCGTTCTAAATAATATAGCATTCGTTTTATTAATATTTAATTTTAAATTATTTACATGAAACCATTCATTAAAAGCCACAAGCGCATTATTTATTTTGAGCTGAAGTTCTTGTAAACTACATGCTGGAACTATTGCATTTGTATCATCAGCATAAATAATTAATTTAATGTCAGGTATAGTATTAGAAATAAAATTTATAAGGTCATTCAAAAAAATTATAAAGAAAATAGGTCCTAGTATAGAGCCCTGTGGAACTCCACGTGTTATATTAGTTAGTTTGGATTTGGTCGCTACCTCTTGGCATTTAACAATATTATGAAGTTCAACAAACTGGTATCTACTGCTAAAATATGATTTAACAATGCTCAGGACATTACCCCGCAATCCATAAAACTCTAATTTAGCAAGTAAGATGTCATGATCAATTGTATCGAATGCAGAAGATAGGTCCAAAAATATACCTGCAACTTTCATTTTTTTATTTAGATTACATAACACTTCATTTATTAGCAATTCAATCGCATCGACAGTTCCTATGTTCATTTGGTAGCCGAACTGGCGTTTGTTTAAAATCTTGTTTGAGTTCAAGTGTGCTATTATCCTATCTTTTAACAGTTTTTCATAGATTTTAGAGAGTATAGGCAGCACCCTGCACGTTCATCCATCTAGAAATCCATCCATCCGCATTTTTCTATGAAGTGGTGTAAAAAACGTATAAAATAAATACATAAGCAACCTACCAAATCTACTTTTAATATATTTCTATATTAACCCTGAATATTTAAATTCGTACTCAGGCGGACCTTCGATCATAGCGCCACAGAGGTCGTCAATCGCGATACATAATATTTTGTCATCGATGCGATGAGTATGTACATTCAAAACGCATGGTCTGATCAACAGAACTGTTCCTATTAAGCAATTGCATGATCCAATGCCTTTATTGCAAAACCTACTTGAGCTGCATGTATGTATGTATGCCCCCCGGACGCGATCTTCAATAGTCAGTTTGGAAGTCCATAAGCCGACTGCGAACTGTCGGCCGTTGTAGAGAAAGCTTGTGCAAATAGGGTTATCGCGACTCTACTTGTGCTCAATGCGACTGCGGAGCTCCCACAATGATGTCACATCTACTCGTCTGTCCCTTGTGCCCTTACACCTGCACAATGGATGACCTAATGGACGCCACGGACGATGAAGTGAGGGTGGCAGTATTCTATTCAAACCTTATTTAGTTGTATCATGAACACGCAAGAAGAAGCTGCATGTAAATGAAAAGTTCCACTGGATATCTTCAAAGTCCATGGTCTGATCAACTGACAAGTATGCATAAGGTTCCCTGAGATCCCCAATACAATGTATTATTTGCGACACATGAGCTGTTTGTCGTTGAAGAGTTCTGTAGGGTATCTTTAAAGTCCATTGTCAAGTCGGTTGACCTCTGGGTACCCTAGTATTTTTTACCGCGGTCCGCTCACTGCCGCTCCAGTTCACGGTTCGCACTGAACTTGAGCGGCAACGAGCGGACCGCGGATCAAACTCACCCTGATGAAGATTCTCTAGATGAATCGAAACAGTGTCGGTGCCTCCATCGACAAAATAATACGTGAGTAAAACCCGTGTTTATCAAAATGTATCAAATCATCATGTATGATGTGACAACGTCATATAAATCGATGAACGCCGAATGCACGCACGACTCAATGTCATGACTGGAACCGGCATTGTCATGTTCCGCTTGAGCCGAGCGTGCAAGCGAGAGTACGGAACAAGCGATAAAGAGGCACGATCGGTTCATCAATGTTTTCTTATGATGTTATCGCGTAAAATTATCGTCCGTAAACCGACTTTACAGACAACAAAACAAAACAAAAAACAAGACATTTTTTTCCATTAATATTTGACGAAGTCATAGCCTAGTATAAAATAGTGCTGTTTACTCTATCAGTCCATTATTGGAAAGTGGATTACAGACGTAATGAACAAAATAAGAAGAAGTTTAAGATGATTTCTCTGTGGCGCAGTAGGCTAAGTTCCGGCCGAGACGCAGAAGGTTGCGGGTTCGATTCCCGCCGCGGGACAAATGTTTGTATGATCTGCAAGTATTTGTTTCGGATCTGAGTGTTTCTATGTGTAATACGTATGTATTTACAAAAAAAAAAGTATATAAGTAGTATATCAGTCATGTGGTACGCAAGCTCTGCTTACTTTGGGGCCAGTTGATGCTGTGTGAAATGTCCGGGATTATTTATTTATATTGTTTTCTAATTTTATTGTAAGCTATATGTTTAATTAACACTTTCGATTAGTAAAATCACAGATAAAACCGTTTAGGAAGAATAGCGCGGTAACATTTTGGCATTCAGATTTACTAAATCCTAGCCATATCCAAACTTTTGCTAAAACCAATCCGTTCAATGGTAATTACGTTGATAAATATCGCAAACGCCCTACTGGTCACACATCAAAAAAAGCAGAAGTCATTTTTTAAAGCCGGTTAAAGAGGCATCCAATGCCTGATTTCACTAACTCTTAAGATACTTCTAAATCGGGTTTCTAATAAATATGGGAATAGCCAAAGTTAGTCCCAATTCCAGAACCAGTAAATTTATGGGATATATAAGACCAAAAAGTCTCATTTCTTTGTTGGTTGTGGGTTCGCTTCCCGCCGCGGTACAAGTGTTTGTATGATCTGCAAAAACATGTGTCTCGGGTCTGGATATTTTACTATATATAATAATATATATACTTAAACAAAAAGATTAAAGAGGTTAGTATATCAGTCATGAGGTTGTTTACTTTGGGGCTAGATGATATCGTGTGAAATGTCGAGCATTATTTATTTATTGGCCGGGTCTGGGTATTTTTCTACGTGTAATATGTATGTATTTAAAAATCACAAGTGGTGTATCAGTCATGTGGTACCTATCGCACATGCTATGCTTGCTTTGGGGCTAGATGATGTTGTGTGAAATATCCGGCATTAATATTATTACTGACAGTAGCAAAAGTCTTTTAAGTAAGCGTTATAGGTATTGTGAAAACAGGCAAAAGTACCATAAATCTGCTCAAATAATCATCGTAAAATTGTAACCCCAACGATTAGAATGACAAATACCGGCCCTTCAGCTCTCCAAAGTTTGCCATTCTTTAGTAACACAGCCCTCATCTGTTATTCAAATTATGCTGCCAGGGCCAGGTCAACAAATTGTTGGTATTTTTAATACGGGAAATGTTATCTTTGCTTGGCAGGACCTTGAAAATAAATAGGTACATTGTAACTCATAATGATAACAGTTAAGGTCTAAGCCAGCAGCTTAGTGGACTTTCACGTAAATTTATCACTATAAGACAATGAATTAAATGCTATGAAGATTAGTATAGCATATGTCAATATGTCTTCATTTTTTAACCCTTCAGGATCATCTGAGGAGACTTCTCAAACCATAACATGGTTTGAGAATCTTATCATGAATCTCACTCATGAATTTAATGGAAATGATCAATTAATTTTTTGTGTTGGCGAGAAGTACTCTAAACCTAGTCGGTCAGGCAGGGCGCAAACTTGGACACTTTTGTGTCTTGTCTCAGATACAAGCTACCGATGAATATTTGATTTCTATAGAACCAGTATGAAATCATCCACTCCCTGCGCATACGCAAACATTGTATGTGTCCAGTTGCTCCCACTTTACGCTTTACTCATTGACGATCAAAAAGTGTTCGGTGTCGGTAACTGAAAACTAAAAGTCGTCAGTTGAAGACACAAGCAACATTAACAAATTTCCTTACAATTGTACTTATTTATTTATTTATTTATGTACTGAGTTTCTTCATCGACGTCCATCGTGAGATTGAGCGAAAACAAGCAACGAGTTGTACCAGTAGCCAGTAATAGCAACGGGCGACTGTGTCCGATCACCGCCACAAATACACAGCAACTACGGTTCAGCAACCCTCGGGAGCCATAAAAATGTTTGAAAATATCATCGGTTTTCATCATCGGTCAACCAGGTACTATGTATTTAAATGAGACAATGATCATAGCGAAACCTGTGTGACCAACTGGCTAGTTGTGAATTTATTACACTAGAAAACTTACATATTTTATCTCGGACTGAGTATATTAAGTAAGTACTTGTAAGTAGGTCTATATTTAGTTATTGAAAAGGAACTCATGTTCAGCAGCAATTTTTCATACTAAAGCGAAAGATCACTTTAGAAGTTATCATCTATCATTATGAGAGTGCTTTTCGACATTATTACTTATCATCTCTCCACTATTAACTGCCGTCTGAAATGTGACCTTTTAAGCACGTTTATTCGGTTTCCGAAGTCCAGTAGGAACAATTTTAGTCTCGCTAAGTCCGTCTATCTGTCCGCCCCTAATCAGAATGATTGCTCGCAGACTATCAACTTAATCGTGATGAAATTTAGATCGGTAATACGTATCAATCCTTGAAAACTTATGAAATAATGTTATTACAATATTTGTTGAAATTACAAGGATAAGTAACCACAGAAAAAAACACATATTTTTATTGGGTTTTTTTACTAGATGGTATCTATTAAATCGGCTTTGGTATTTTGGTATTGACCAGGTCGATTATGGAACTCTTGATACAATCAATGTCTATCAGTTTCGATTAGCAATTAGCATCAATGTCTATCAATTTTTATTAGCAATAGGCATTGTTTCAATCAATCATATACGATGTATTAAAATACTTAGTACGCTAAACACGGCTAAACCTACCACAATCGTACTGTGTAAGTTGGTCGAGTTATAGTTTGACACCAACTTCACATTGTAACTAGCGATAGAAGCCGATAGAAATCGCAGCAATCCGTAATACCAATTTATCAATAGAATCTGAAAGCTATTAGTATCAATGTTTCGATAGTATCAAAGTGGTATAAAAGCTCCATAATCGCCCCACTGACCACTTGTTATTTTTATCCCTATAGGGATAAGAATAACTAGTGTTAAGTGGACGTAAGCCTTGTGCGTGCTACCGCGCTTAGATAATTTATGATGGTCTAATACCTAATTTGCTTCTTGTTCTCGATTTGGCAAGTCACAGGTTAATGAAGAAACACCAAAAATGTTGGGTTAAATATTTATAAAAAAGAAGTAATAAAATAAATAAAATTTAAAAAATTATGTATAAAAACACAATGAATGTTTGACTAGTATCTTTAATAAATACTTAACATAAAATAAGCAGGTATAAAATTATAAGTACCTATTGAAAAGTAGGAAGGTATCAAAAAAATTAGTATGTACATAATACTATGTTAGACCAAAGACCTGGCTCCTATCTGACCCAGCGTATTATCGATGCCATCGTGGCTTGGGTACGCTTTGCTCTGCCAGAGATCAGGGCTTCTACTCTGTGAATCAATTTCGATATATCGAAACGATAAAGTCTTTGAAATGTACATCCAATTTAGTCAATTTGACATTTGTTTCGTTGTCAAAATCAAATTATCGTATCTTCTAATAAGGAGTATTCAGACATCCAATGTCAAAAGTAATGTCGTTCGTTCCATCGTTCAAAACGAATCGAAACGATATGTAGGTAAGAGTAGGGTTTTGCACAATTATTGACCCGATATATCGTTTGTCGATTTTAAGAGTAGAGGCCCTGAATCAGTTGAGCTATTTACAGATCGTCTTAAACGGTCCATAGATAGTCCATTTTCTTTATACATTTCTGTAAACAAAGGGTTATTATAATAAAACTATAGAGACTAGAAAAGACACGACTACATTTTTACTTAGGTACTACATCGGTGTGTAAAAAGGATAGGTTACAAAATTATAATCAAGAATAAGTAACCTGCTTTATCTAAACTAAACTTTGTCTAAAGGCTAAGGCTACTATCACACTGGCGATTTGCAAGCGAGTTCAAAGTGAGGCCGGAGCGCAGCGAGCTCGCCGCGAAAGCAAAATGGATTCCATTTTTAACCGACTTCATCAAAAAGGAAGAGGTTCTCAATTCGTCGGAATATTTTTTTTTTGTTTATGTATTTTCACCGATTAAGTACTCGAAAACGCCTGAACCAATTTGGAAATTTTCATTTTTTGTTTGAAAGGGTGGTCCCATTTAAATTTTATCAAAATCGGTCGAGCTGAAAATTCAAACAAAAATCTAAAAATTTTATACATCGATGATATTTTCGTTTTCTTCGATACCTCGCTGTCTCATTGGAGCAGTGCGCTTATTTGGCCTACCCATATTATATATATATACAAAATACATCTACTTTCTACAAAACATGTATTTATAGGCCCAAATTTCATTCAATGAAGTCGGTTTTCTTTTTAGTTTTTAAAACGTAATTATGTACATACGACAGCCCCCGCTCTTGAAGTAAACTTCTCAGGTAGAAACATTTTTTTAAAATTATCTATTACTTATTTTTCTTAAATATCCATAAAATTGGGGGTAAAAAATTAACGTAGACGTAAGTTGAGTAGGTAAATCCAAAAGTAAAAGGTCGCGTAAAGGTAATTTCAAATGGTTTTAAGACAAACAGTACTAGGTAGCTTGCTTATGGTATTTATGTATATAAAATACCCTAATTAGGTCACAGATTGTATATATAACATTTTTATTGTATTGTCATATCCAGGGAAATACATGGTGGCGGACGTCGCTCTATTCTTTTATTACATTTCTGGAAACTACAGACAAGTTAATATCAATTTGAAGGTGTTATTATTTGCCAATAACGCGAATCGCTTACAGTATGTTGGCTGCGCGCACGCTGCGAACTCATGGCGAGCTCACTGCGCTCTACGCACTTTGAACTTGTTCGCTAATCGCTAATATAAAAGTGGTATACGATTAAGAGACTAAAACTTACGTCATGCTCGAGTTTCCGTATATCAAATCGCACTGAACTTTCCCAACGTGTAAATTCACGCTACGTCTCGTCTCTGAATCTTACCACAAGTTTACATTATTTACACCCTGAAAATAGAACTTATTTACATATAAACTTCATCTTTTTGTATAACACTACTTAGATACATAGATGCTAAAAGAGTTATAATAGGTTTACATATGAAGTTGCTGTTCTAAATATGGAAGCAGTACTATAGAACGGTAACTTCATGGGAAAACATTTATGGTCTTTCTTATAAAAACACACTAGATAATGTGTTGTTTAAATATGTTGCTCTCTTTATTCATTGAGATTAGAATGACAAGGACAGAGCATATTTAAGCGCCACGTTAGCTAATTATGTGATTATGGGATAGGGGTAATTATTTATATTTTCTTCGTGTGTCCCTTTTTTTGGGGCAAAATATATAGATAAGATTTATGAAAACATCTTTATACAAACAATTATATGTGATCAGAATACTGGCTTTTACTTCGGTCAGCGAGTTAGCGATTTACGTAGCAATGTTGCCAGTGTTCTGGGCACGCAGCCATCTAGTAACGACGGGGAAAGATTAAATTATTTATTACAATTTTAATACAAACAAACGTAGTTAGATATAAGAAATAGATTAGTATACTATAATAGGTCGATAGCTTAGTTATTTTCTTATAATTATGTACATTTGCGAATAATGTACAAAATACAAAACTTAAGGTACACTTTGGACAATAAAGAAAGCTAAGGCAAGTAACAACGATACCCAGGAACATCTCCTGGTAGGAAGAATCTAACACTACTACCTTTAGGGCTCAACTCATTTATGTTCGTTTCATTAAAACCATTTTCAGTCTCACAGCATTTTGGGAAGGGAGCCGTTGCGTCTGATTTGCAGAAGGACTTGCTGTAGTTTCGCTTGGTCCGTTCCATATTGTTGTTGGCCGAGGGGCCGTGCCACCTGCCTCAGAGTTTTGAGGACCCGTTGTTTATGAGACGAATGCTGCTCTCGCGACCGACGCTAGTCCTAAAAGAAAATACACTTAAGTAATAGAATAAAATGATATATATTCAATTCAGCACACTGATACTTTTTTGTCTTTTTTTGTAAATGTTTTTGACCAGATTAGTTATTAGTACAAGTACGGAAAGCAGACGCCACGAAAACATTAATATAAATAGCGTCTCTTTCTATGACGAAACAAGGTGCAACTCAGCTCGCACAGGCACTTTGTGCTTATTTAACTACATTAGTGGCTCTATTTCTATACCGTTACCGGCTCTTCTTGTGCGCCAATGTACAGACACCGAACTCTTTTTGCTTTGTATAAGTAAGTATTCATAATTAAGTGCACCCCGACCAATTTTCCGAATAATTTGCGCCTCTTTCCATCCAAAGGTTGTCTGGAAAAAATCACTTCCTTAGCGATAAGACTGCCCATTATACATAATTCAGAAATAATTTAGTTATTAAATTGTTATATCACGTTTTATGGTGTACAATAATGAATTTTCATTCATGCATTCTATTAAAAATGGCCACTCTAAAACTTAAGAAAAGTCTAAACGTCCCAGTAGCTTTAAAATACTTATCCAACGATACGCCACACGATATAGTAAAACAACTTCAATTTACATGGAAGGAAGATATCCCTAAGATCTTTTGTATCTTATGTATTTATTTTATAACTTTGTAGGGTTCACTAATGCGTATTGAATATAAACGCATTATGATTAAACTAATAGTCTACGAGCAAGAACTCTGATTAGGAGCGGACAGACAGACAGACAGACAGACGTAGCGAAACTATAAGGGTTTCATGTGGACTTCGAAATCTTAATAATGACCAAGAAAAACTTAGAGGCTTTACTTACGTCCGCGGAACCATACTGATGTTAGTCTTCCGACTGGAGTGCAGTCTTCTCGACGTGGAAAGCGACATGGACCCTCTCGGCCCGTGAGTAGAACCGCCACGGCAAAAGAGATACCTGAGACAGTAAAAAGCAATAATATAATATGTGTGGACAATGCTACATCACCAAACACCAGACTATTGTCAAAAGAAGACTGATAGAATACTTATGATACTTTATCAAACGCACTCCGCAACATTGGCGAGCCTACTATGGTGGGCAAATTAGTAGGGAAGTGCCGCGTCAGACGAGATAGGGTTACGACGTAAAAAGAGAGGCATATATAAAGAGGGGAATATATATAATTGTAATAATATATTAATAATAATCCCGGACATTTCACACAACATTATCTGGCCCCAAAGTAAGCTGAGCTTCTGTTATGGGTACCACATGACTGATATACTACTTAGACGACCTCTGTGGCGCTATGGGCTTAGATCCGGCTGAGACGCAAAAGGTTGTGAGTTCGATTCCCGCTGCGGGACAAATGTTTGTATGATCTGATAGTATTTGTCTCGGGCCTGGGTGTTTCTATGTATGATATAAATGTATTTTCAAAAAAAAAAGTATTTAAGTACCCATAACACAAGCTCTGCTTACTTTGGGGCCAGATGATGCTGTGTGAAATGTCCTGGATTATTTATTATTTATTTATATGTATATAACAATAGTGCCTCCCTACTGTCAGGCCAGGCGTACTCCGCACTTTAGTTACGAAGTTACAAGTTAAATTGGCGCACCCAACATGTTGGGAAAAAAAGGAAGAGGCACTATAAATTAAATTATAAAACAAATATTGGTGGACAATGCACACAAAACCATCTAGCCCTAAACTAAGCATATCTTGTATTATAGTGATCAGATGACTGATAGGATACTTATATATTTTTAAATACATACTTAAGATACTTTACAACACCCAGACACAGAACAAACACCTATGTTCATCATACAAATGTATGTTTAGGAAGGAAATCGAAGCCTCAACTTACAGCGCAGAAGGCAGAGCTACTACGAACCGAGTTGACAGCCTAGTCTATGTCAAGCGCCAATGCGAGCTAAATTGCACTGATTTGCTGAGTCGTATCAAGAATCGCTATTTGTATAAATGTTTTCGCAGAGTTGGCGTTCACATGTACTAATAAGTATCGCTACTGCTACTGTGTAGAGAGTGCTGGCGGTCGTAATTCCATTTTAGTCTAAAAGGGATCCTCAGTTGCACTAGGAATACTTTTCGTAACTTATTACACTCCCTTTGTACTGTACTGTATATTTTCCATTAAGCTTTTATAGAGCTAAGTATAAAAAACTGTCTCAGGTACTACAGTGAGCGTTCTATGAGTACAAAGTTCCAGTTGACGTTGCATAAATATATTATCTAAAGGCCTGGGTACCCAGTTAATAATTTTATTTCATTTTGATTTATTTTTGGAAAATTTACACTACATTTAAATATAAATAATACACGTATAAGGTACATAAATACAAAATAACAAGTTCACACCGATAGGTTTAAAAAACAATTGATTTCCAAGTGATAACCAATACGATTAATAAATAAACATAGAAACGAATTGAAATACTTTTAGTATAAAAAGTTTTACAGAACAAGGTTTTTAAGCTTGGCTTGGCTTGACATTTTTGACTTTGACTGATAGAGCCGCGTTCATAAACTTTGATAACTGACAAAAAGTTTAACAATTATCTCTCATTCCTGTCAGCTCAGTTGGTAGTAGCTCTACCTTCTGCACTTTAGGTTGAGGGTTCGATTCCCTCCCAGGATAAACATTTGTGTGAAGAACATAGGTGTTTGTTCTGTGCCTGGGTGTTAGAGAGTATGTATGTATTTAAAAATGTATAAGTACTCCATCAGTCTCCGTAATACTAGCTCTATGCTTAGTTTGGGACTAATTGGTGTTGTGTGCAATGACCAACAATATTTATTATTATTATTGTTATTCCGAGGTTGGCCGCTTTTTATTACTTCAATGACTGGGCAATTCAGTGACTGGTATACAGGGTGAAATTTTGTAATGCCACCTGAAGGGAAAGTACTCTTAATACTGTAGAAATAAAATTTTACTCAAAGAAAACATTCCTTTATTTTAAAATAGAAAGAACTGCATTCGAAGATTTTCGAATTTTCGAACCGAATAAAATCTGTAAAATTACACTCTCTACTTTTATTGCATTGATCGTTAGGATCAATTATAAGGATCAATTATCTCTCTAACAAACTTGATAAATTAAATAATAGGAAAACCATGAAATCTTTAATTATTTTAATTATTTACAAAAAATGGTAAACTAATTAACTAGTTGCTCGAAATGGGCTCATTTTCTTGGATACACAAATGTATTCTTCTATAGAATTCATTTCTAGTAACCTTTAATAACGTGTTGTAGTGAATATTAGAAATCGTATTCTGAACTTCAATTGTCAACTCGTTTACATTCACATAAGAATTAATGTAAATTAGATTTTTCACATGAAACCATTTAACTCTTTTCTTAAGAGATCCAGTATTTCAAGATACTTGACAGTGTTTAAATGACCTTCGTACACGTGGACACAACCATATTTCTCATAATTCCGCACTAAACGTTGAAAGAAAATCATACTTGATTGTTAGTTTCATGAACACGAACAGGATTCACTCGAGACCAATAGTGGTTATTGCGGCGATTGTACATGCCGTTATTGCTAGAGTTGTTTTGTCATACCATACAATGTTACTCAAAAAATGCAATTTTTGCATTTTGGATTTTGCAATTATAAATTTTTTCCCAGAATGCAATTTTTGCACCAACCGACCTTCACGATAACACTTATAGCACTTTAAGTACGCGAGTCTGGATTGTGACTAATTCTTCGTCCGCATCTCTGCTTGAAGCCTTCGGAAATGATTTGAAAGATTTTAATCATTTCCGATCATTTCCGTATGTTAACATTTAGATCAAAATTGAAATAGTTCTGCTGAAGAGTTTGCCGTCGTTTTTTGAAACTTCTTTAAAAAATAAGCTTCCATTAAATCAAATTGTTCTTGATAAGCCATTTTACCGTGAGACAATGAAATGATTTGTAAAAACAATCTAATGTGAATAACAAATATGAAAGTCTATTTTCAAATGAAACACTCCATATTTAAACTACCTGATACACGCAGTTATGTCGCATCTAAGAAAGGAGGCTGCATTACAAACACGTGCAAATTGCAATCGTCTTATCTTAATAGTAATTCTTCATTTTAATGGATAAATGATGTCAATAATAATTATTAATTACTAACATAAGTAAACAGATAATCTTTGAGTTAAAGAGATTTAACTTGTCTCATAAAATTTATAAATATTTACATAAATATCCTGTTTTGAGTGAAAATTAAGGGTATAAACGTCTATGAGTACTTCTAATTATAGGACACAACAGCGTGCGCTAATAATAAAACACTTAATTTAACAAAGTTGTATATAAAATCAAACCAAGAAACATTTTTTGTTAACTGAAAGAAGAATATAGTACAATGAAAATCGAAACTACAGATAGAATTGATTAATGTGTTCTGATCGCGTAAGTTTAAAAAACTTTACAGATTGAAGTAAGTACTTTCGCAATCTATACTCATGTACAAAAAAAACCATGAAATTAGGTGATACATATTTCCTTATATTTCTTTAGATCCTGAAAAAATATCATTTTTATTTTAATGTATTTTAATGTTATAATTTAATGGAATTTTAATTGGAATTTTAAAATTTTTAATATGGTAATATTCCAGTGCAATATAGTTACCAGAGAACACTAACTAACTGTTCAGTGAGAGGTACCTATGGCATAATGTTACATGGCAGACTGACCTCAGCTCTCAAAGGGACGGAAGCGGGACAGACTCAATTGTCACACAAAGGACCAATTTGGTACATAATTTAACTACGCATGCACTCGCCGTTGCTTGGTTAAATTGAGTTCAGCTTTATTGTAAGAAATTTAGACGATACACGAAATGTAATAAGATGGGGATTGGTATGGTGATGAAATGACTTGTGTGTAGAACATGCTTTATTTCAGGCCACTTCCATTGAGTCATTGCAGAAGTTCAAATATCCACCTGACTTTTTCAATATAATATTAGTATTAATTTTATATTCGAAGGCAATTTGCCTTGACAGTTGTAACTCAGTTAGTTCAGTAAATTAATAAATAAATAAATAATGCCGGACTTTTCACACAGCATCGCCCCAAAGAAGCAGAGCTTGTGTTATGAGCACCAGATGCCTGATATACTACTTACATACTTTTTTTTGTAAATACATACATATTATAACATAGAAACACCGAGACCCGAGACAAATATTTTCTTAAACATTTGTCCCGCGGTGGGAATTGAACGTCATCGCCGAGTGGCCGTTTGCAACTTTCTAGGGATTTCTCGTCGTTCAAATAGCATTGCACCATATTATACTTATAATTAAATTGTCCATACTTGTGCTATAAGGCACAATTTATTGATTAAAATTCCGCTAAGATTTACTGAATAAAACATGCAATAGCACGAGAAAAAAATATTTATTTAGAAGTACTATGTTAATTCATGAAATGACAAATGAATAATTTTGTATGACTTCGTTGCTGTAGTTGGGTGCAAAAAGAATGAATGCTAACGATATGAATGACGTTCGTGACAGAAGACATGTCAGCAGTGACACAATTAGACATCTATAGATGTACAAGTTAGACAAAAGTGAAACTCCGAATAATTTTGGCAGTCTTGCAAAGTAAACATTCCGCTCTTTTATGACACATTTTTCCTGAGTTATTTCCAGTTTTATTAGTCATTTTATTGTATTATTTCATTTTATTATTTACACAGAGTTAGAGTTATTATCTCGGGTGTATTGAAATAAAAGCTTTGTTTTTCTTTGTGGTTCGGGCAAAAATAATACGATTTTGTGACATCATTAACAATATGGTTTGGTTCTACACACCTGACACTGGTAAAATTGACATTATCATGGCACATTGCTGGTAATTCTGTTGTTTCACTAGACTAACTAAAATTTCCTAAAACAAAAACGATCTTATATTGTTTGCACTAAAGTTTGAATAAGAATAACATTTTTTAATGACACTTCCTAAAATTTACTAAATTAACGTATAACTGATGTGTTTTGATGTGCTCAATTTAGTCATTATGTAAAGATGTGTTGATTAAAACTGCGGTTATTTTCCGCAGTTTTTATCAACACCTCCATCCTCACACCTCACATACATTATTTTCAATAAAGGAATGAATTGGAAAAAAACTTATACTAATAAAACAAAAAATAATTTTAACTTATAATTTTAACAAATCACAGTTCTAAAAACTGTGATTTAAAATGGGTACTCTAGTTTGAACTTTATTGATAACAAAATAAGGTTGTCCATATTTTAGGAAATTTTAGCTAGTCCGACGAAACAACAGAATTGCCAGCTAAAATGAGGAAGGAGTGGTACTCCCTGCAACAACGTTCCCCTAATGTTTTTATATAAACACTGACCCTTCTTTAGAACCTAGCGAGACACACTTTAAATACACTTTAAACACCCTCTCCAAGTTTCAATTCTCTACGAAGCAGTTTAGGTTGTGCGTTAGTCCCTATGTCAGTCCGTTAGTCAGTTAGGACTTAAATGCTGATGATAGGTGGTACGGTACCTGTTGAAATGTTTCCTGAAGATCCCGCTAGTGCAGTACAGAGCTATCGGGTTGACGCAGCTGTTCAGAAACGAGAAGCAGAATCCGATGATTCTCAGCGCGTGCCACCAGCCGTTGTAGTCGGCTTCAGCTGTTGGACTGTAGTATACACCATTTATATGTTATTTTTTTATATCCCGACTAGCGTTCATTTGTTTGTTCCAGTTTTTCAAAAGTTAGGCCGAGAAGGAAACTTTTGAAAAATTGGGACGGAGGAAGCCTAAGGGTGGCCTTAAATCCAGCACCAGAGTTAGCCATTGATTCATAAGTAGAAGATGATGAAGTAGAATTCAGATGATGAATAAACCTAATATAATTTTAGTTGCGTGACCCAAGAATTGCCTCTTATCTGGCTCAACGTATTTGCATTACCCTTGAACGTGAAAATGCCGCCAGTGTCTTCGAGACGCTGCCTTCAGTGAGCTGTATCAGTTGAGTTATCTATAGACGGTTTTAATCTGTCCTTAGCTCAACTGTTTCACATGCATTCTATATTATTGTATATTATTCTGTAACTGGAAAAGAGGGGCCAGGCTAAAATGGGAGTGGGAGTCACGTGAGTCACATGCACTTAGGCAGATGGAGCAACACCCTGGCAGTCTGACAGCGGTGGTGCATTCGACTGAGAAATCATTAGAGGGATGATTTTGAGACCTTTGTGAGAGGATGGTGGCAATCTCGAAGCAAAGAGCTAGTTGGAAGGATTAGAGGAAGACTTTGTCCCAGCAGCGGAACAAAAAAGTTTAATTTGAAAAAAATATGCATCTTTGGTTGTAATAATGTTATTAAAAGGCATAAATGTTATTAAAAGGAATAATTGATATTAAAAGGCAATGTTGTTGTATCTTACCAATAGTAGAACCACATCATAAAGACATGCGAGGGGAGGAAACAAGCCGCAAAGACCAGCACAAACGCCAGCACCGTCATGGCTACTTTTCTTCGAGCCCGCATCTGAAAGTGGTCCAATTGTTGGTAAAGTATGTTGTGAAATTATTAGTGGGTGATAATGAAGTTCTTAGGTCTTCAGAAAGGCATTGACTAGGCGAATTCTGACAACTCGTCCCGAGTAGACAGGGCAAGCAAAGTATAGTGATTTAAAGATGAAACCAGTGATCTTAAACAAGTCGAATGATCTTAAACGGTAAAAGACAACATTGTTAGTAAGTCAGCACACCATAAAAATAAAAAATCGATGGTGTATGTCATTGGTTAGTATTTCTAAAAGCGGCGATGGGCAATCTGTCCCTAGTACCTGAAGTGCCTCTAATTAATATATCCTCAAAAATCTATTTAACTTAAAGATCTGATGTGATGTCTATCATGCTTAGGGATTCTAGTATTAGGGTTTTTTTTATAATTCAAAGTCCAGAGCTATATTGATTTGGATGATAAAAATTATTCGCCGAGACCAGTTAAAACTACTATCGCACTTTGCAAACAAACCCTTGAGCAGCAGGTAGTTAGGTAATAGGTAGCAGAAAATACCTTTTACACATATATAAAGCAATTTAAGGGGGTCCATGGTCATAAATTTGGTTCTACGAGCGACATTTATGACCCCTAAAGTGTGTACCTGTCTCTGTGTTCCCTGCATTTCTCCGGGCACGTTGAGCGTGCTCAGTACTAGATGGCGCGCCATCAGTATATAGAACATCGCGATTACAGCCAGGGGAAGCGAGTAGTATATCACGAATCTCATTAGCACCATGTAACGCGGGAAGTTGTCTCCCCACCGCTCAGGGTATGGATAGCAGACATGGAACTGTCAACAAAAAAATATACACAAAATACATAAATAAATGCCGAAGATTTCATATAAAATCATCTAGCCCGAAAGTAAGCAGAGCTTGTGTTATGGGTACCACATGACTGATTTATTACTAATATATTGCTAGCTTCTGTAAGTCATTTTTAACGGTTTGACGCTGATTTCTTGGATATTGCTGCCGCGTTGCTATAACTTGCTTATTGTGTCACTAGTTCTTTGAAACCAGTGCGGTGAAATAATTAAATAAATAAATAATAATGTACATTGATGACTAATTCATATGACACCATCTAGCTCCAAACTAAGTATAGCTTGTACTAGGTATGGGAACTTGACGATTGATATAATACTTTTATATATTTAAATATATACATAGGATACCTTATAACACCCAGACAGAAAAAATATAATAATATATATATGTGTTGTTGCTATTACAATACTACTTTGAAGTAGTTAATTGATAACGCAACATTAAAAATTGTTCTTAGACGCGATTCCTATAAGTACACGGTTACCTTAACCTATGATGCTTGCAATATCAAGAGGTGTCTAGGTTATCGGTCCTTGACATAAGCAACCTTACTTAGAAACGATTCTCAACTTCGTTAAAATAGTGCCATCCCTTTTTGTAAAAAAGTGACAAACAGTGACAGGGCGAATCTTAACTAATGTTTAGACAGTGTTCAAGTTAAGAGCCGTTTATAAGGCCGAAGCTATTTTTTCTGTTTGGCCACTAATTTTATTTGTGTTGCAGTGCCCTTCGAACCTACACACACTGGTGGACCATAATTATGTTAGAGACTTCAAGTGTCTACCTTTAGATTGCGGACAGGAGGCAGGAACTACTAATTTTAGAGAGGATTCTACGTTTTGAGGCGATTGTGGAAAATGTTGCGTGCCCACGATCGTAATTGTTATATTGAAGAGAATGAATGTGGTAGGGAAGGGAACAATAAAGTAAAGACGAACGGATTGAGGCAAGGGATACCCAATCGATCAATAACTATAATTTTGTGCGATAAAATCGATAATCTGTAATTTAGTTAAAATACGTAACATAGCCCACTACAAAAAGGCGTTGCCTTTTTGTAAAGTGAAATTGCACTCTTTGTTGATAAACTGAAAGATAAGTTTGTACCATACTGCTTTACAATGCGATAACTATTTAATTACAAAATTTACTGTATAATTTGAGAGTAGCATAAACTTAAACTATAAATTATAAAAGGAAGTTTAGTCTTGATTAAAAGGCAAAGGAACAAGTTTAGACAAGGAGCGCGTAAACCGTCCTTTACCCGTCAAAAGTTCTACCACACGAATAATTGAATCTCGACCTGGAAAGAGCTTGGGCACTCTACCGCGGGGCCTGTAAAGCGATGGAAGTATTTTTTTCCGTCTTTTTTGATGATAATAATAATAATAATGCTGGACATTTCACACAGCATCTGGCCCCAAAGTAAGCAGAGCTTGTGTTATGGGTACCACATGACTGATATACTAAAAATATATATTTTTTTTTGTAAATACATACATTATTATACATTGAAACACCCAGACTCGAGACCAATACTTGCAAATTTCATCAACACTAAAACCCCTTCTTTAAAATTGTACGTAGTTTCATGACATTTAGAGCGCTGTTGTAAAGTGTGGAGATTATCGTGACTCGACCGTTTCTAAACGCTCTTGGAGTCATCTGTCAAGCTGCCATCAGACTACTTAATTTATACGCTTAGTTTCGAATACGGATGTTTCGGGAACGGATATAAGAAAAGAGCCAGCTATAAAGTGACCCGGAGTCAAAACAGCTAGATCGTTGGGGTCATTTGATAGAGGGCACAACGGTCTTGAATTTAGAATAGCTTCTTTAAAATCGACAGTTTGCTGTGTCGCAAACGTTTTGCTGATGTACTTAACCGCGAGGCACTGAACAAGTCGAACTTTTTCTTGTGTGAATCTAATACGTCTTCATGCTTCAACATGGATTGAAGCACCAAGTAACATGCCTCAGCATCTCAGCATGAACAGTGTCAATTTCTCCGCATCGAATTCTGAATTTGCTTAATTGAGTTTCATTAGATACCTACCTCTAACGCAGTAGCAGTTTCGTATAACAAATTAATCTTTTCACATAACAACTCAAACTTTAACGTGGCATTTGACTCCTAGACATTGTCACTAAACATTATCTGTAGGTAGAATATGGAACTTTGATTCTATCATAACATTGATACTAATAACTTTCGGTTGCTATTGATTAATTGGTATTACGGATAGCTTATCGCTGCGCTATCGCTGCGCTATCGCTGCGCTATCGCTATTTCTATCGGTTTCTATCGCTAGTTACAATGTAAATTTCGCGTCAAACTATGCATAAGTCGACCAATTCAAAAGATATTCGAGTCACAGTTTATGGTATTGTTATTGCAAAATGAAATCCATAACATGACAATATTAATTAAAAATATTTTTATTATATATGACGTCACTAAAAATTTACGGTTTTCGCAATTTTTCCTTTATTCCTTTCCTTTCCTTTAAGCAATGTCTTATAGCACAGCTATAAGACGTTGCTTCGTACCAAATTTCAACATTCTGAGTTCACGGGAGGTACCCTGTAGGTTTCGATACCCTTGCGAGTGTCGAAAATATGCGGAAATTTGCGGCATAAACGGCTGTTTATTTCAATTGCGTTGGCTTGACAGACAGACAGACGGACGGACGGACAACAAAGTGATCCTATAAGGGTTACGTTTTTACCTTTCGAGGTATGGAACCCTAAAAATGTGTATTCGAATGAAGTTTGTCTCACTGCTCACCTGTCATTTTACCTGTCATGTCACACATAATGGATAGAAATCACTTACGTAATACCAAATTTATACAATCGATTGTAACTCCTATTGTGAAAACGAGTTCCAGTTACAATCACACGAATGATTGAAATTATGCCGATTGCAAATCGAAACCGATAGACATTGATTGTATCAAGAGTTTCATAATCACCCTACTGATCTTTATTAAAAACTTCATTACCAGTAAAAATGGCTGCCGCGTAGCGTTGGTTCTTATTTTGTTAATATACACAAATATAGGAATCAAAGGACAAACTCTTGCTGAGTCCATCTAGGTAGTACATTATGACTGCTACAAAAACAACCCCTTTAAGCAAACCAATAGTTATTGTCATGTCATTGTATTGTTACATGTCACTTTCGAAACGTTCGTAAATTGTACTATATATTTTGAAAAACGCAGGCTTTTACTCAGGTATTATTTTGTCGAAGGCACATTGACACTGCACGCGGTTCAGTGCGAGCTGCGAGCGCAAGCGTGAGCAGACGAAACGCGGATCAAACTAACCCTGATGAGATTCTCTAGATGAATCAAAACAGTGTCGGTGCCTCCATCGATGAAATAATACGTAAAAGCTCGTGTGTCTCAATATGTACAACAGTTATCATGTGTTACCGTTTTGGTAGAATCGGTACGAGAGTTCTCTTCGAACGGTATTCTTACTTCTATAAGTACCCTTAATTTATTGGTTTCCTTGCTAATTGTTCAGGAGATTTATTTCGCTGAACCAAACAACCCTTAGCACTAGTAATTGATCGCCTAAAAAGTGGGAGGAATACGCATTCATCCCATCAACACTACAACATGAACTACTAAAGCTAATCCTACAGTTAATAGTCCATACATCTTCTTCCTTATGACGAAGTTTAGAACCAGTGTGGTGAAAGGGCTAAAGTTTACCTCCTTTCGTGCACTTGCCACATTTCTTCAAAACATTTAGGTCTAACAACATGTAGTTATCCTCACGGATTCCTTCATTACCGTTTGAGACTAAGTATTTGTATATCGCACGTACATTTTTCTATCAGAAAAATCAATTGCACTATGACAAGATTCGAAGCCAAGATCTTAAGATTGGAATGCAGGGCAGGGTCTAGTGGTTGTGACCACTAGACCTCCAGGGCTCTCAATAATCCATAATAATCATATTTAAAAAAGGAAGTGCCTCGGTTTGTCTGTCTCTTTACTTGTTACCTTTTTGCTACTAAAATGCTGAAAATATCTTGTTTAAGTTTGGTACAGAAATGAGGTTGTACCTAGGGGATGAACATTGGCTACGCGTGCGAACCCGCGAGCAATAATTAGTATTCTATATGACTAGATTGAAAGGATAGTAAGTGTGATATAGATGCATTCAGATTACGACAGGAAAATGAAATAAAATAAAAATGAAAACTTGGCTTAGAAAGAGAGAGGTTAAAACGCAGCAGTGCGTGAATACAGGCTGATAATGATGATAATTTTATATGATTTCTAGATATATATGTGGCTAGTCAAAATATATTTATGACGTTATCGATAACGATAATAACTAGTGCTGATCCTTGAGCTGATTTTCTCTCAACTCACAAAGGCCAGTAAGGTAAGTAATAAACTAACAAAGAAAACCGACGTAACTAAGTCTCTGAATCCGTTTCTTGTTACTAATTAATGTTGTAGAGTTTATCCAATTATAACAAAACTACTTTGTAGCTCGTACGAGTATGTTCGTTAAGTCGCTGGTCCTGTTCTGGTCTCGCGCGTTCGTGGCATAGCGAACATAGAGTCGTTCAATCAGATTCAATTAGGTCAATAAAGATGAGTTGTGAGTTTTTTGATGGGTGATAAATTAATATTATTGGAGGACATGTGCATTGAAACCATCTAGCATGGGTGATCTAAAAATGCAACTAAACTACCTATTAAGAAATTTTAAGCATACATAAAGGGTAGTTTTTTCAACAAAGCATATTATAATATAAATGACTATATTATTGATAATAATGCATAGCCTCATGTCGCTCTGCCCTCAGTTTGACAGTTAACGGACACATTTGAAATGTATAAACCTTCTTTTATTAGTATTTCGTAGTTAAGGTAGTTATAAGATGAATCATGCAAAAAAGCGCTCGGACCAAGATGAGTTTCTTGCCAGTTTTTCTCGGGCTTGGGTTAGGAGAAATTGGCATAACCTACGACTCAATCACATAGGTATTCATGAGGATTTATCTAACGCAAAAATTTAATAAATAAAGGAGTCGATCCCCCAACTTACAGAAGGAAGAGCTACTGCCAACTGAGTTGACATGTCAGTGCTATGGAAAGAACGTATGCAATCGGTTTTCTAAAATTGTTTAACTATGGCGGCCTTCTAGTGGACCATCACTAAAGTGATGGTAAAGTGGTAAAGTGATGAAGGCCCCTGACTCATATGAAAGTAGATATAGATGACCATGGGCTTAGAATCGAACTACCCTATCCATTAAAAAAACTATATAAGTAGTATATCAGTCATGTGGTAACCATAACACAAGCTCTGCTTACTTTGGGACCACATGGTGCTGTGTTAAATGTCCGGTATTATTATTATTATTTACTAAGGATGTGTGTGAGAAACCAGTATTTTAATGCTAAGTTTTTTGAAATTAGATATTTCCTTCTTCTTCTTCCTATAATGGCATCTATCTTTATGACAATTTAGGCAATGTCAAGTGGTTTTATTTCGTCATACCGTTACAAGGTCGCATACGATTGTTATTAAAGGTGTTTTGTCTTCTGTATTAGGTTGGGGAAAAAGTCTTTTCGCATTATAGTATGTATGAAATTGTAATAAAATCTCTTTGGCTATACTATTTGTATCTGGCTGGTTTTGGTATCATTAAAAGTTAAAATTTTAAAGAACATAATTGCAAATTCTAATTAGGAAAATGTGTGATTTTTATTTGTTTTGCGTACTGTCAAGATGAGTGAATCTAATGAAGAAATTCGATACATTTTAAAATTTTACTACAAAATAGGCAAAAATGCAACGCAAGCCTCGAAAAAAATTGCGATGTTTATGGACCTAGTGCAGTGTCTGTGAGAGTAGCACAAATTTGGTTTAAGCGTTTCCAATCCGGAAATTTTGATGTCAAAGATGCACGTCGCTCTGGTCGCCCTATTACGGATAAAATGGATGCCATTTTTGAAAAAGTGGAGCAAGATCGGCATATCAGTATTTACGACGTAGCTGAAGAACTGGGAATGAGCACAAAACAGTTTTGGCGCATTTGAAAAAAACTGGGTACACAAAAAAGCTCGATATTTGGGTACCTCACGAGCTCACTGAAAGAAACCTAATGAACCGTGTACTCATTTGTGATTCTTTATTACGACGTAATGAAACCGAACCATTTTTGAAGAAGCTGATAACTGGCGATGAAAAGTGGATCACGTACGACAAGAACGTGCGAAAAAAGTCGTGGTCAAAGGCCGGTCAGGCTTCACAGACTGTGACGAAACCCGTGTTAACTTGCAACAAGGTGATGCTGTGTGTGTGGTGGGATTGAAAGGGCATTATTCATTATGAGCTGTTACCACCAGGCAGGACCATCGATTCTGAACTCGACTGCGAACAACTGATGAGATTAAAGCAAGAAGTTGAGAGAAAGCGGCCGCAATTAATCAACAGAAGGGTTGAGGTTTTTCATCATGATAACGCTAGACCTCACACATCTTTAGCCACTCAGCAAAAATTAATAGAGTTTGGCTGGGAGGTGTTAATGCATCCGCCGTATAGTCCTGACCTTGCACCTTCAGATTTCCACCTGTTTCGGTCTTTTCAGAATTCTTTAGGCAGTGTCAGGTTAACATCACGAGAGGACTGCCAAAACCACTTGTCGGGTATTTTGATCAGAAGTCCCAAAATTTCTATAGCAATGGGATTATGTCCCTACCTACAAGATGGCAAAAAGTTATCGAACAAAATGGTACCTACATATCTTAGTTAAATGTAAATAAATTATATTAAAAAGTGTTTTGAATTTTCTTAAAAAATGCGAAGAAACTTTTTCGCAACCTATTATGTATTAAATAATTACGTTTTAAAAACTAAAAAGAAACCGACTTCATTGAATGAAGTTTGAGCCTATAATACATTTTGAGTGGAAAGTAGATGTATTTTGTATATTGTATTTAATATGGGTAGGCCAAATAAACGCACCGCTCCAATGAGAAAGCGAGGTATCGAAGTACATGAAGACATCATCGATGTATACAATTTTTTGATTTTCGTTGAATTTTGAGCTCGACCGATTTTGATAAAATTTAAATGGGACCACCTGTGAAATATACCCTTTCAAACAAAAAAAGATTTTTTCAAATCGGTTTTGACGTGAAAACGTCTTATTAATCGACAAACGCCGGCTGCGCGCACGAAAAATTGTCAAAATTGGGAATAAGCCGACCGTGCAAGCAAGAGCGCGGTACAAGCGATACAGAGGCACGATCGGCCTAAGCGTTCGGCTTGTGACGCATCTTAATAAATTAAAAGTATGCAATTTTTCATCAATGTTTTCTTATGACGTTATCACGTATAATTATACCATTATACCATTTAATAGCTGTAACAATTTCGCATCTTATAGCACCAGCCAAATAGCGCTATCAATGTAATTCTAAAAATAAAAAATAACCACATTGATGTTATCTAATATATAAAATTCTTCTGTCACGGGGTGCGTAATCGAACTCCTCCGAAACGGCTCGACCGATTTTCGTGATCCTTAGCGAGGATATTAGTCAGGGGGGAGAATCGAACAACATCTATTTTTCATCCCCCTAAATGTTAAGGGTGGTCCACCCCTTAATTTTATTTTTTTATTTTTCAGACAACATTTTTTGTTTTTATTTTTTTATGATACATCATACAAAAATACATGCAACCCTAAATTTTCACCCCTCTACGATCAACCCTTATTTTTTAAACATTATATTTACCTATAAAAATGTTTCCTAAAAATAACATACATGGCAAAACAACGTTTGCCGGGTCAGCTAGTTTTAATATAAATGTTTTCTTAAATTACTAGAGATTTAGCGGCATATCGTTTTTATGAACCTAAATACTGCTCCTAATCTGAACTGAAGATTAATCGCGAAACAAGCAAAACTCAATAATTCGAAAAAAAAAAAATTAAACAACAAACTACTTTGTTTACAAAATGAGGTATCTTCCAATTATAAAATAAATGTAGCCACATATCGATGAATAGGCTGATTCAAAATTAATCGGCAATTTGTGGTCTACAGTAGTTCGCGATCCACAAAGGAAGGACAATCAAAATGTTTGATTTGATTTTGATTTATGCGTACAGTTAATGGTAGGTACAGCTTAACTCAAATAAAAATAACCCTTTTCAACTAATGAACAAGCAATAATAAACTTTTTTTGCAATTCGTGGTCACTTTGAATCGTCTTCTTACGTGTTGGTGAATCTAGGTGCCGGTTCCTCCCAACCCCAGTACAAAAAGTATCTAGCAAGAAAACACTTTTTTGTATGATCCTCACTAATGTTGTTACGGATGCCGAGTCAAGTTGGAGCATCACAAGCTTTTTGGCATCTAAATAATCGGATTTATTACGTTTTTAAATTTGCCAATTGACAAATCTAGTACGTTGCTTTGGACCTTGTTATAGAAGCGTACACATTGCCCTTTATAAGTTTTACCAACTTTAGCGAGCCTAACTGTCCCACAGTTACACACAGCGAGTTTATCTTTATTTTTAGTATTTATCTTTCTACGACCTCTGTGGCGCAGTGGGCCAAGGCCTGGCTGAGACGCAAAAAGTAGCGGGTTCGATTCTCGCCGCGGGACAAATGTTTGTATGATCTGCAAGTATTCTCGGATCTGGGTGTTTTATGCATAATATGTATGTATTTCAAAAAATCTTAAAATGTAGTATATCAGTCATGTGGTACCCATAACACAAGCTCTGCTTACCTTAGGGCCAGATAATTATGTGTGAAATGTCCGGCATTATTATTATCTTTATTTTGAAAACAATTGAAGATTTTCGTGAACTTACATTATATTTTTATATACTGAAATTTATTGATGATATTTCATTCCTTAAATTTATACCTAAGTGATTCTCTAGAGCACATGTTATAAATTGAACAGAACAGCCTTTTCTCCAACACAAAAAAGTGTTAATATCTGCAGCACTTCCTCACAACGGAATGCCGTCAGCAAGGATTTTTAGAACGAATAATAATAATCCCTACTAATATTATAAATGCGAAAGTGACTCTGTCTGTCTGTCTGTTTGTCTGTTTGTCACGTTTTCACACCTAAACCGCTGAGCCGATTTTGATGAATTTTGGTATAGAGATACATGGGACCTTGGAGAAGGACATAGGCTACTTTTTAGGTAGGTACCACGCGTGCGAAGCCGCGGGCAGCAGCTAGTAATAAATAATTATTTGAGGCCAATGCACACAAAATTATCTAGCCCCAAGCTGAGCATATATTGTATTATGGTGAGTGACAAAATACTTATATATTTTTAAATACATACTTATGATCCAGCACCATTGACATTGTAAAACTCTATGATGTGATTTTTGCAATGTCAACGGACATAATCAGTTCGCAAGTCGTCGATTTCGCAAATTTAGCAGATGCGAACGTTGAGTTGTGTTAAATTGTACCTGCTACTGTGAAAATCAAATCAGTCAAAGCAATAATCAAGCCACAGTCGAATCCAGGGAGGTATTGAATCCCTCCTCATCATTTCCAACGGGCGTAGACCCAGCATTGGAAATGATGATTCAGTCCTGGGCCTGCCTCGCATAATCTTTGGCTTTTCTCAGTCTGCCAGCTACAGTGCAAAGTTGATGGAGAGCTTACATTCTTAGTATTTTCACTAAGTTAAAAGTACTGGTGAGAGATTTATATTAACTAGTGGACGCCCACTGGTCGAAATTCGACCATAACTATAATAATATATTCTTATAACTATAATATTTAACATAGACTCTAGTTTTTCGAAGATTGTCTTGCTACTCAGCGTAGGCCTCATCTAAAGCTTGCCATAACGAGCGGTCTTGTGGCTTCCTTCTCCATGTGGCGCCTGGTATTCGTTCATTTAATCGAAAATCGAAGCAAATAACAACTTAAATCAGCCAAACCTCGACCATAATTAATTCATAATTAATGTATTTTTTATGCATGTGCAAATGCTCTATAGACCACGGAAAAGAGGGGACTCTTCTAACACAGGCTATTTTTAACTTAACAGAAGAGATCCCAGCACATATGATGAACTACTTGTTTTTAATTAATAAAAGAGTTTTTTTTTTGGTGCATAATTAAAAAAAAAATATTAGCATTCTGCACGCCTTTTCTATATAACTACTATTACTACTAGCTGTTGCTCGCGACTTCGTCCGCATTTTTTTAAAAGGAATTGTAGCTTAAATCCTTCCCCAGGATGCTTTTTATCTCCTTGCCCAATTTTATTGATAAGTTTCAAACCAATCACACCCACCACCAATTAAAAAGCTTCCATACAAACCTTCACACCCCATTTTACTCTTTTAAGAGGGTTATTTTGAAAAAACCTAAAACACTGGTCCATTTATTTAGCATTTTATTTATTCATATCAAGTATCAAGCAAATCACACCACGTGTTAAAAAGTTACATACATTCGTTTTCACCCCTTTTCACCCTCTTAGGTGTTGACAGAGCTATGTATCTAGACAGACGAATTATACGCTTCTGGCGCTACGGCGGCCGCTGCCGCGGCACGCTCGCTATGCTCGCTCGCCTTGCGCGTTGTTTTCTATACTCTAACATAACCTAACCAACTGGTTCCGATCTGATTTAACTAAAAAGTAAATACACCGTATAAACTAGTATCTACTTTAATGGTACTAAGGATACATAATATTATCACTAGTACCATTGGTGGAACAAAACATTGGTACTATAGACACACCGTCAATAAATTATGACTTGGCACAAGAGTAAACAATTTAATTTCAAGTGATAATACCAACACTTTTTTTGTGATGAATACGAAGAGGAATCAAAAATAGTTCTAGACGGAAATTCCGAGGTGACCTTTGGAATAGACAAGCGAAAATCAATTAAAACTTTCTGACGATATTATAACAAAATAAAACCACTTGACATTGGCTAAATATTGACATTGGCAAGACAGATGCCATTATGAAGAGGAAGATCCACGCCTGAACTCATATTGAACAGAATATTCTTCGTATCTATTATCTAACTCCTCCGCTCCTCCGCCTCCTTCGCAATTAGCTTCCTTTGTTTCAAAATAAGGAAACTGCCTCCATAAAGGAAATAAGTCTTATATTAAGCACGATTGCGTAAATGCGAAGTAAAAGGCTACAGCTTATAATGAGTCCAGTAACTAGGTTTGTAAAAGGGTTAAAGTCCTACGTGGGGTAATTTTCTAATGAATAGATGGCTATAAAAGTGCCCTCTTGCAGTAAAAAGGCAAAAATACCGCTGACCCCAGTTTAAAGATTTTTATTCCGGGGTTTTATTTGTAGTCGTGTCTTGAATACTACAAAAGCTGTACAATTTCACTGTAGTCAAAACTTTATTATAATACAAGTGCAATGAAAAACTAATAAATTGTGGCCACGCACAGTTAAGACTATTGAAGTAAGAGTTAGATGAGGGTGTTCTGGTCCCAAACCAATATAACACCATCTAGTTAACAAAATAAAATAACTTATTATAAAAAAATACATGAAAACCTAATGTTTTGTTTTTAAATATTTAAATCAGGCTGTTATTTATAACGTACACAGCCATGAGCAGAAGCTAGTATAATATAGATACTGTTATTTTATCTCGTTGGGTTTACCGGTTATATCATACAAATACAAAAAGGGTTAATTCCAAAAATATATATAATATAGAAAAATTGGTTGTCTGTAAAGTCGGTTTACGGACGATAGTATAACGTGACAACGTCATAACAAAACAGATCGCAAGCAGATAGATGCATCTGTTTTGTTATGCGCTCTCGCTATGATCGTAACGGGACAATGAGCGTAATGGGACAATGAGCGTAACGGGACAATGAGTCATCCTTAAGTCATTTAATTATTTAGTTATTGTTGTGATTGTATATTGATTGAGTGTAATTTTTATTTTATTTTTTGTTCTAGGTATGAAATGTATTAATTATGTTGTGTGTGACTACTCTATTGTATTGTAATAAATAAATAAATCCTTATTCGTGCGTGCAGCCGGCGTTCATCGATTTATTAGACCCTGTCACGTCAAAAACATGAGTGCAATTCACACGTGGTAGAAGACCTTCAAAAAACAAACGTATAATACGTCACATATACAAAACACCACGGTTGTTGTGATGCCTTTTCTCAAACTTTGTACTACGCATGCGCGTAATAGATTAATATGAAAAATCGTGGGAAAACGCAAGTGAAAACTATGTCTTAAAATAGTTTTCTGAATAAAGATACCTATTTTGTTGTTATTTTTCACATATGTAATAAAATCATTAGCATACCTATAATATAATTACTCTAAGCTTCGATAATTATTTATTGTTACCTAAATACTTATTTTTGTAACACATATATATGTTATTACATTACTTTTACAATTGTTAATAATTTATGATTATCATTGTTTTGTCTTGAAAACATATTTTAGAATATAAGAAGCCAAATACATTTTTGTTTCAAACGTTCGCGCTAAAAGTGTTTTGAGCCGGACGAGACGGTAGAAGTCGATTTTCTGTTTTCGTAGCTTATAAATAAGATTGTAAAGCTGGGGAACGGCCTCTTTTTGATCAGCAGCCGAACCAGACAGAACTAAAAGCTAAGTACTACCTATTTACTGTTCATACTTAAATTAAATGTTGTGTAATATTAACCTTACAAGTTTAATGTGTTTCTACTTGTTTATAACGTGTGTTATAATAATATAAACCAGGTTGTGTAGAATATATTAGAAGTATTCCTTTGTTGAGCTGTGTTTCTTTTCTTTACTCTCCACAATAGCTACCTACCCAATTAGGATTTCTAGTAACTTTTTAATGAAAATAGATACCTAGGTAGTTCAAATTAGGGTATATTTCTGGCTTTCATAACTTTTAGAATGAGTAGAACCTGTTGAATCTAACACGCGCACAAACACGTAATAGTAAACACGTATAATGCTCCCTATCTCATTTTCTCCCACGTTAAATCCGTGTCCGTCTCTTTTTACTGTCGCTTTTCCGTTTCATCGACTTTCAAATCACAACGATGCTAAAGTAGTTTTCACTTCAAAAACACACACAGAAAAGATTTACTCAGTTCAAGGTATAATTTAGCAATTAGAGTTAACTCATACCTATTTTTATCTCGTTGGATTTATCGGTTATATCGGACAAATACAAAAAGGTTTGAACACAGATGATGCAATATTTTTTGTTCAGAATGTAGATAATATATCAAAGAATCTAAATCAGTAAACTTCTCCCCACAAAAGTAGACTGTAAACATGTGAATTAAGGTTTATAATCAAATGGGGCGAGTGCGGCAGCCGGCTGCGTCTCGCCCCAGACGGTAACGGTGTCGCGAATCCAGAGGTTTTACCTCATCTAAAAATATGCGTACCGCGCTAAAAGAAGTTAACACTTCAAAAATCACACATTGAAAGGATTTACACAGTTCTAGGTGTAATTTAGCAATTAAAGTTAACTCAACCATATAACTGCGCAAACATGGTTAACGCAGGGCTGGTTTTAAATCTATCCCAACTTCGAAATTAGGTGACATTCTCAGACCAATTATATATTTATTCGGTCTGAGGTGACAGTAATCAAATTTATTACAGCAGGTTCAAATTTGTAGATAAAATAAATTGGCTAAGCGCACGTGAGCACGCACGAATATCTGTAAAACTGTTTAAGAAAACTAATATCTTTTAAATCAACTGATATAATAATAATAATTATAATAATGCCGGACATTTCACACAGCATCATCTGGCCCCAAAGTAAGCAGAGCTTGTGTTATGGGTACCACTTGACTGATAAACTACTTAAATAGGTTTTTGTTTTGTAAATACATACATATTATACATAGAAACACCCAGACCTAAGACGAATACTTGCAAATCATGCAAAAATTTGTCCAGCGGCGGGAATTGAACCCGCAACCTTCTGCGTCTCAGCCGGACCTTAGCCCATTGCGCCACAGAGGTCGTCCAACGATATCGGTGGACCTATCCAACGATAGGGTACGAACACGATTGGTTAGTAAAATATATGTAAAATCAAAACAACACCACTTTACATGTAGTGGTGGTATCTCTAAAACCGTTATGTTATGTTTCATAATCTTGTAGAGGTCATTAATACGTATAACCGTGCATTTCATCACGATAAAACTAATCTGCGAGCATAGCAAAACTTTATAGTTAATACCCTTATTGGTATCGTGTCGATTTTTGAACCCTTGTGGATATATAATAATTGAATAACCATTGTCTGTATATTGCTGCGTGTGTGTTAGATGTGTGTGGGAATAAGTTTTAGTATTTCTTTTCCATAGCATCTGAAAATCTTTCATTTTTAAACGACCTTTTTTTTTCTTTTCGTACAAACATTACACGCCCGATGTTCATGTCATATCTAGCTTCGACAGCAGTATAAAAAAGACGCTATTAATTTTGGCTGTCATGCGGTAAATATAAGTCAAAGCTCGGTGTGACAACAAATGATTCGTTCGCGGACGCCGACCTACTCGCGCGCACTTCGACATCGCGAAAGCCCCAAAGCTTTCCTCATCAAACTCTTTGTGAACCCCCCTTTTATATCAACCATATCGGAAAAATTCGTGTAATACAGGTGCAAACTCAACGTGTGCAGTCTGATGTATGTGCTTGCATTATATTTCTACTGTTTGTCGGCAAAACTTGATGTGAACATCTTGTATATCAAAAGTAAATTCGTCATACCTTTCACGGTGGGTCTCCCCAGAGTAGCAGAAAGCCAGAATCTAATTCTTTGGCTAGATGATGCGCATGCAACATTTAGAGTTTTGTGTTTATGAGAGAAGCATTTTGATACCTCCAGCCTCGTAAGAGGCTGTGTGGAAAGAATGTCATGGTGGTATGAGTATAATCTCACCTGTGTGGTAGGATTGACTGTGAAAGTGCGCAGGTAAGATCCGAAATATGCCGGCGCAGCCAGTAGAGCCGCTAGCACCCATATTCCAAAAGCAGTCGCCATTGTCAGCCTCGTCGCTCGCTTGCTACCACCTGTGAAGATACTCTACGTTAGATTCATATTTTTAGGGTTCCGTACCTCAAAAGGAAAAAATATCCCTTATTGGATCACTGTGTTGACCATCTGTCTGTCTGTGTCTATAGCTTTTTTCTGAGTGAGTTTTATCAAGTTTAAATGAATATTAAATACTGTCTCTGGAAGCTGTAAAATAATCAAGCATTTTAGTAAACGTTATCAAAAAATAATGATTTGAAACTCATAAGAAAACCGACATATAAAGTCAGTAAAAAAATTCTTGGATGACATATTTTTTTCAGCTATTTTAATATTAAAACTAAACTACTGATCCGTTTTTGATGAAATTTATATGAGACTAATCGAAAAGTATATCCTTTCACATAATACATATTTTTTTGAATCTGTTCATAAATGACAAAGTAATGATGTAACAAATATAATAAAATAAATAAATTACTGCTGGATTGAGAACCTTTTCATTTTTTAAAGTCGGTTAAAAATACGAATAAATAATAAAGCTTGTTATGCCGCATCCCGATTATCTAGAATGATTATATTTGGTATAAAGTAAGGTTTTACACCACAACTGTAATTTGTAACTATATCACATGAAAATATATTTTTTTAACTACATAACTATTATATTTGTATTATAAAAGTTATGTTGGATTAATTTTTCAACTAAAAAGTATGTCCCTCAATCCTATTCATCTCTTCGTTAGAACAATGTTCGGTACTTTCATAGTTTATGACAATACTAGCTGCTGCCCGCGGCTTGTAACGCTTTACTTCCACATTTATAATGCGTTCAGCCAAGAATTGGAATATTTTGCCGTCGTCTATCTTTCCTGAAAACTACAATCTGGGTATCTTCAAGTCAAGAGTAAAAAGGTGTCTTATAGATCTGCGTGCCCCATCTTCGGCCACATCAGGCGATATCGTTGTTAAAGGTCTATAGATGACTATAAAGAAAAAAATAACACTCGCCGCCTGTTTATATGTCTGAAGCCAATAAACACAAAAACTACCGAACGGATCTTTATATGATTTCCACCAAAGGAGAGGATTTGCGAGAATGGTTTTTACGTGTATAATTCATCCGTGCAAAGCCGTGGCGGGTAGCTAGTTTTATACATTTCAACTGTTAAAGTGTTACATATATTTACATTGATGTACCGCTATGGTCTCTTGGAGCAGTAAAAATATTAAGCTACTAAGTAAACATATAAAATAATTACGTTTTAAAACTAAAAGAAGACCGACTTCATTTATAATAATATACAAAATTTAATTTACTTGTATGATATATTTTTTCTAGCTATTTTGATTTAAAATCCAAACTGCTTAACCGATTTTGATAAAATTTATATGTGGCCAATCGGAAAGTATATCTATCCTTTGACAAAAAGTAATATTTTCTAAATCGGTTCATAAATGACGGAGTTATGAGGTAACAAATAAATAATGCTGGACATTTCACACAGCCTCATCTGGCCCCAAAGTAAGCAGAGCTTGTGTTATGGGTACCACATGACTACTACTACTTATATACAGATTTTTTGAAATACATATCTACATATTATACATAGAAACACCCAGACCCGAGACAAAACTTGCAGATCATACAAACATTTGTCCAGCGACGGGAATCGAACCCGTAACCTTCTGCGTCTCAGCTGGGCCTTGGCCCACAGCGCCACAGAGGTCGTCTTTATTAAAAAAAAACAATTTAGAATCTCCTTTTTGGTTAAAAATTGGGCATACTTACTTCTGTATGTCTGCCCGGCCACAGATGTATTATATAGGATAACCCCTTAGGGTTTTGCCAGTGCGTGTACTGAGAAGTACCGCTTTGTATGAAATTCACACCCGGTTACCCGGATCCGGTAATTACATTAAAGTATCGTATGCGGTTTATCTACGTTTACTACCGGACTTACATCATTAAAAAACACTGTTGGAGTTATTCTCAAATAAAGAAAAATTCAGTAAGTAAAATTAGGAAGAAAGCCTCAAGGATACACTCTTTTTATGACGGCAAAAAATCGGTTTTGAGACAGATCTCACAATATTATTTTTCAATTCTTTAATAATGAATTAGCCTGAAGCTTCTAAGGGATCGTTTACAACGAGGGTTACGGCTCGAATCAAAAAACCAAAAATTGATTTTTATTCAATAATATCACAAGGACCACTTTGAATCGTCTTCTTACATGCTAGGTGAATCTAGGTGCCGGTTCCTCCTAATGAAAGTTTAAGAAAACTCCGGCAAGAAATTCGTCAGGTCGTAACTCTTTTTTCTAACTTGGAGCCGGGCTCGGACGGGGATAAAAATTTCTTACATCAGTGAGACAATTTTACAGCAATTTCTGGTAGTATAAGTAGAGATTACGCAACTCAGAGAAGTCACTGGCTTCCGAAGACAGTAAAGCCAATAATGACTAGTGGTCAGGTCTCAAATCTATTCAACAGCATCAACACCAGACGAGTTTCTTGCCGGATTCTTCTTGAACTGGGGTTAGGAGGAACCGGCACCTAGATTCACTAGCATGCAAGAAGACGATACAAAGTGGTCCTTGTGATATTATTGAATAAAGTATATTTTGATTTGGTTTGCTTTCAGTTAGACTAATTAGTATCGAACTTTCATGTCTTTTACAAATAAAGCCTTACTAGCCATGTAAATCTTCTAATTTCATCATATATGATCGCTGTTGCGTAGTAGGCCAAGGCCCGGCTGAGACGCAGAAGGTTGCGGGTTCGATAAACCCCGCGGACAAATGTTTGTAAGATCTGCAATTATTTGTCTCGGGCTTCTATGTATATGTACATATGTATTTACAAAAAAAAGTATATAAGTATATAGTAGTATATCAGTCATGTGGTCATCCATAACACAAGCTCTGCTTACCTAATTTATGTCTGCTGTGTGAAATGTCCGGCATTATTTATTTATTATTTATAAAACAAATATCTTTAAAGAAACCGGTTCAAGAAAACTCCTTATATCTTAAAAATACGTATCCACTATATAGATAAGGTAGTAAAATAAATAAAAACAACTCCACATCACACGTAAGGAAGGTACTCTTAAAACCTCTTTTTTTAAGTTTACCATACCTTTGTAGTCCATTGAAAAGTTACATTTGGGTATGCATTTGTCAGAGGACGCAATTTTATTTTTTTAATGTGTAGGGGGGGTCAGTAGAAGCTTAAGTTCAAGTTTGTGGGGTCGGCACCCTTGTCCCCCGGCCGCCATCTTGGAAAAGGGGGTGCAAAGGGTTTTCGCGCTGTATCTCGTAAACTAGTTACCTTACAGAAAATTTAATCAAACATAAAATGTAGCAAATTAAATTTCCTACAATTTTATTTCTATTACTTTTTATCGTCAAGTGACCAACAAAAAAGTTATAAACAAAAATAAATGAAAATTTTGTTTGTTTGTTCTAGGTTTTACAGCGCTCCAAACTTAAACGGATTCTCGAATGCTCATAGGGATGCAATAAAAACTAAAAATTAGGCTTACTTTTCTATCTATATTTTTTTTATTCATACAATTTATTATGATCTTAACATTCCTATGCTATTATTGAACTATGTTTGACCCTTTTACCCACCACCTATGAGGTATAACATGGGCAAAGTCAAATTTATAAAAATTTTGCAGAAGCATCCAGAGTTAGCAAGTGGAACTAAATTATTTATGAGTGAGAAAGTCGAGTCATCGTTACTCAGTGTTGTTGGCGAACGTTTTTTCGTCTTTTTATATGGCGGAAATAAAGACGATACTCTAGACACTCTGCGATACAAACGATTTGCTAAGACAGTGACAAAAAATGCATTAAAAAATGCATTAAATTTTTATAAATTTGACTTTGCCCATGTTATACCTCATAGGTGGTGGGTAAAAGGGTCAAACATAGTTCAATAATAGCATAGGAATGTTAAGATCATAATAAATTGTATGAATAAAAAAAATATAGATAGAAAAGTAAGCCTAATTTTTAGTTTTTATTGCATCCCTATGAGCATTCGAGAATCCGTTTAAGTTTGGAGCGCTGTAAAACCTAGAACAAACAAACAAAATTTTCATTTATTTTTGTTTATAACTTTTTTGTTGGTCACTTGACGATAAAAAGTAATAGAAATAAAATTGTAGGAAATTTAATTTGCTACATTTTATGTTTGATTAAATTTTCTGTAAGGTAACTAGTTTACGAGATACAGCGCGAAAACCCTTTGCACCCCCTTTTCCAAGATGGCGGCCGGGGGACAAGGGTGCCGACCCCACAAACTTGAACTTAAGCTTCTACTGACCCCCCCTACACATTAAAAAAATAAAATTGCGTCCTCTGACAAATGCACACTAAGGCCTAAAAAATGTAACATTTTAATGGACTATTGTAGGAGCTACTAAAACATATCACCGTCTAAAATTTCATCATGATAAAACTATTAATAAATTGTGTAATGTATAAGCATAAAAAAGTATATAAGTAAGTATAAAAAAGTATAAAAGTATAAAGTAACAGTAACAGTAACAGTAAGTAGTTAAGTAAGAGCTTGTGTTATAGGCACCACATGACTGATATACTAATATCAGTCATGTGGTGCCCATAACACAAGCTCTGGTTACTTTGGATCAGATGATGCTGTGTGAAATGTCCGGCATTATTATTATTATTATTATTTATTATAGTCTGCAAGCATATGCTCTGAGTAGGGACGGACGGACAGACAGACAGACAAACATAGCGAAACTATAAGTACCTACTTGTGACATTTGGACTACTTAGACTGGAATCCTAATAATTTTATTAATTTTTCCATACTAATAAATTATTTTGGCCGCCAGTGTCTTGGGAACGATGCTCTCTGGCAGTGATCTGGATCAGTTGAGCTATCTATAAATCGTTTTGAACGGTCTCTAGATAGATATTAAAATTTTTGTATTAGTTTTATTCGTGTTTTTTTCTCCATTTTTGTAATGAGTTCTCACAATGATAACACGTTCTTCGTTTGTGTAACGCTTAATTTTAACTAATCGGAACAATCATAGGTGACAGCTGTTAAATTTCAGAGCTGCCACAAACACTAAAAAACATTTACGTAAACATTAAATAGTGCGCTTTTATTATTGTATGTTATTCTGTACATTTCTGTAATTATTTCTGTAAATCAATGAATTCTATTTAGAAAGTGTTTCTGTATATATGTTTTTTTGTGACCTTTTCAAGGCTAAATGGAGTTTGATGAACTTTGGTTAGGAGATAAATTGTATCTTGTGAAAGGACATAGGGAAATATACTTTTATATAGGTACCACGCGAGCTAAATCGCGTGCAGCAACTAGTGTTAAATAAAACTACCCACCTATAATCCCCATACTGACACTTGTATAAACGTAGAAATCTAGAGTAACTAACCGTGTAATTCATAGTCAGGGCCTGAACAGTCCCCGAGAATCAGACATCCAGCATATACCCAGAGGCTGGATATTGAAGGACTCTTTTCGTATTTTTTTTTATAAATAAATATTGGTGGACAATGCACACAACAACATCTAGCCCCAAACTAAGCATAGCTTGTATTATGGTGACCAGGTGACTGATAAAATACTTATATATTTTAAAATACATACTTATGATACTTTACAATACCCAGACACGAAACTAACACCTATGTTCACCACACAAATGTTTATCCTGGGAAGGAATCGAACCCTCGACCTACAGCGCAGAAGGCAGAGCTGAGTTGAACTATCAATTAAGCTGACATGCCAGTCAGACGTATTTCATAGACGTTTGATCAATCCCTTAGCTGAACAGACTTTCAGGCAAAAAATTGGTTATGTTGTCTGTGATCATTCACTCATTTAAGTCATATGTACAAAAGCAGAGAAAAACAAATCCTTTACCTACCTCGGTTTTTAAAACTTTAGAAATATTTTATGCATATGTTGGTTTTTTTGTAGAAAATATGGATATGTGCACCGCTTGGACATTGATAGATAATGTTCGCATTTCTTGAAGGGCTTCAAATGGGTTTGTTTTTCAATAAAACCTAGTATTTACTTTGATGTAGAGGACGATAGGAAGTTGGGACTGTCTGAAGGACACCAGAATCCAGCCCTAGCTTCTGTCAAACATAGGGTTCGTTTTGACTATGAAATGCGTAAAGGTTGGATTCGACACCCTGGGCGAATGGGTTTCTGAGGGAACCCCTAGCTCAACTATTAATTGCGTGGTAAATAAGTTGTAGTGCGCTGGCGCATTTCTCATCAGTTAAAAATTGTCACGTTAAAAAAAAAAACCGGCCAAGTCCGAGTCGGACTCGCGCTCCGAGGGTTCCGTACAAACCTATAGGTATATAAGTAAAATTTCACCCATCACGACAATCGAGTCATAGTTGGATGATGTAACATAAAAATTACAGTTTTCGCAATTTTTCCTTTATCTGTGCTATAAGACATTACTTCGTACCAAATTTCAAAATTCTGAGTTCACGGGAAGTACCCTGTAGGTTTTGATTCCCTTGCGAGTTGCGAGTTTGAATATATGCGACTTAAATTGCTGTTTCTCTTGATTGCGTTGACATATAAGTTTGATTTTGTTACAGCTTAAAGGTATTATAGACCTGATTATTTTATAGGAATTTTTCAATTTAATAACTTTACGCGTTCATGAGAAAAGGGGTAGTAAGTTTAAAATTTTTAAAAATATTTTTATTATATGATGTAACTAAAAATGTATGGTTATCGCAATTTATCCTTTATCTGTGCTATAAGACGTTGCTTCGTACCAAATTTTAAGGTTCTGAGTTCACGGGAAGTACCCTGTAGGTTTTGATTCCCTTGCAAGTTGCGAGTTTGAATATATGCGACTTAAATTGCTGTTTCTCTTGATTGCGTTGACATATAAGTTTGATTTTGTAACAGTTTAAAGGTATTAGACCTGATTATTTTATAGGAATTTTTCAATTTAATACCTTTACGCGTTCATGAGAAAAGGGGTAGTAAGTTTAAAATTTTTTAAAATATTTTTATTATATGATGTAACTAAAAATGTATGGTTATCGCAATTTATCCTTTATCTGTGCTATAAGACGTTGCTTCGTACCAAATTTTAAGGTTCTGAGTTCACGGGAAGTACCCTGTAGGTTTTGATTCCCTTGCGAGTTGCGAGTTTGAATATATGCGACTTCAATTGCTATTTCTCTTGATTGCGTTGACATAGAAGTTTGATTTTGTTACAGCTTAAAGGTATTAGACCTGATTATTTTATAGGAATTTTTCAATTTAATACCTTTACGCGTTCATGAGAAAAGGGGTAGTAAGTCTAAAATTATTAAAAATATTTTTATTATATGATGTAACTAAAAATGTACGGTTATCGCAAGTTATCCTTTATTTGTGCTATAAGACGTTGCTTCGTACCAAATTTTAAGATTCTGAGTTCACGGGAAGTACCCTGTAGGTTTTGATTCCCTTGCGAGTGTCGAAAATTTGCGGTATAAACGGCTTTATCTTTTGATTGCGTTGGCTTAGAAGTTTTATTTTTTCACAGCTTTAAGGGACAGTAGACCTGAGTATTTGATATAAATTTCAGCTTGATACCTCCACGCGTTCCTGAGAAAAAGTGTCTTGACAGGCAGACGGAAGGACGGACGGACAACAAAGTGATCCTATAAGGGTTCCATTTTTTCCTTTCGGGGTACGGAATCCTAAAAAACACATTTCAGAAAATTACCACACAGTACTTCCTTTTCTGGAATTAGTGGAAGTTCCGACTGGTTTTTAGGCAAAATTACCGATACACTATTGTAAGTACTTATAGGCAATCTCGCTTCAAAAGTCTCCCCATGTAAACGCAGCTTTATAGGCACACGCGCGGCAACATGAAAATCAACGTTCGTAAACAAAAACCAGAGACGGCATGTAAATTATCTTGAATATTTGATTTCATATTTCGAGGCCCTAATTTCATTATTAACCTCTTTCTGTATTTTGATAGGTAGTACATTACTTTTTACGAAATAATATAAAAATTATATACTTTTACAACCAACCATTGTATGGAGAGCTTTATGATTGTCTAGACTTTTCAAAAAAGTAATTTACATACTGCGGGGTATGTTGGGTACTTGTTTATTACTTATATATGCACGCGACTTCGTGCGTGTTACATACATAAAAGTAGCCTATGTCCTTCCTTGAGATACAATCTATCTCTGTACCAAATATTCAAGATTTATTTAGCCGTAAAAAAGTAACAAACAAACAGGCAGAGACACCTTTTAATTAATAATATTTGTATGGATGTATGGTTATGGATGGATAATGTATCTTAAACGTCTAAGGCTAAAGTAGAAATTATACTTTAACGACTGGCTTCAAAGCATTTTTTACCCGACTTAACAGTCGGGAAGGGTTAGATTTTTTAGGCGTATCTTGTATGCATGTATTTTTGCACATTTCTAAATTAAGTACCTCGTATCTTTCAAACGGCTGGATGGATTTCGACAGTTAAGGTACTTATCGCTATATTAGTCTTAAAACCCCAAGTGTTCTAAACTAGGTGTTTTAAAAAAACAAAATGGCGGATTTTTGGTCAAGTCAAGTCAAAGTCAAGTCAAAGTCAAAAGATGATTTATTCAATACAATCACAAGGATCACTTTGAAACGTCTTACATACTAGGTGAATTTAGGTGCCAATTCATCCTAACCCAAGCTCGAGAAGAATTGGCAAGAAACTCGTCTTGGTCCTAGCGCTTTTTTATATGATCCATCTTATAACTACCTTAACTACGAAATACTAATACTAGAGAGTTTATACATTTCAAGTGTGTCGGTTAACTGTTTGACGGCAGAGCGACATGAGGCCACGCATTCTTATCAATAATATAGTCATCTATATTATAATAAGCTTTCTTCAAAAGACTACCTTTAATGTATGCTTTAAATTTCTTAATAGGTAGTTTAGTAGCATTTTCAGGAAGCTTATTATAGAAGCGCACCGTGTTCCCCATAAATGACTTATTAACTTTTTCTAGTCGAAACCTAGGGATGTATAATTTATGTTTATTCCTAGTGTTGATTTTATGAAGGTCACTATTTTGCTGAATCCCATCTCTATTTTTATGTGTATATAACAAATTTTCATATATATATTGTGAAGCTATTGTGAGAATATTAATTTCTTTGAATATTTCTCTCAAAGATTCTCGTGGTTTCATTTTATAAATGGCACGTATTGCCCTTTTTTGAATTACAAATATTTTACCAATATCAGCAGCTTTCCCCCAGAGAATGATGCCGTATGACATAACACTATGGAAGTAACTGAAATAAACTAGTCTAGCTGTAGCTTCATCAGCAAGCCACCGTATCGCACAAACTGCATATGCAGCGGAACTAAGCCTACCAGCAAGCGTTTCAATTTGTGGTCCCCACTGTAGTTTTGCATCAATATTAAGACCTAGGAAGATCGTGGAATTTACAAGATTCATTGCCTCTCCATTTATTTCAATGTTGGACGGGCTATGAATAACATTTGGCAAAGTGAATTTGATACATTTAGTTTTTTTGGAATTAAGCAAAAGATTATTTACAGTGAACCAGTTAAGAACTAACGATAAGGATTCATTTACGTTATCGCATATACTGGTTTTACCTCTATCAACTTTAAAAATTAAAGACGTATCGTCTGCAAATAAAACTATATCACAAATATTTTTTACAAAAAAAGGTAAATCATTAACGTATAATAGGAATAAAAAAGGGCCTAGTATCGATCCCTGAGGTACCCCTATATCAATAATTGATCCCAAAGACCTCTCACCAACCACGTCTACTTTCTGGACTCTATTGGATAGATAAGACTGTATGAGGTCAATCGCCCGGTTTTTAATGCCATAATATTTTAACTTTGTGATTAGGGTTGCATGACTCACACAGTCAAAGGCCTTAGATAGATCGCAGAATACCCCAACTGCATCCTGTGACTTCTCCCAGGCCTCAAATATATGCTTTAAGAGCGCTATACCTGCATCAGCTGTTGATCGACCTTTAGTAAATCCGTATTGATTACTATGTAGCAGGCCGTTAACGTTAAAGTGGTATAATAACTGATTAAGAATTATTTTTTCAAAGATTTTACTTAAAGCAGGTAATATCGATATCGGTCTATAATTAGCGAGATCACTTTCACTTCCAGACTTAAACATAGGAATGAGTTTACTGTGTTTCATGAGATCGGGAAAAACTCCCTCGTCGATACATCTATTAAAAATATAAGCTAAACATGGTGCAATATCTAAGATAATGACACCCAGCACCTTTGTAGACATTCCCCAAAGATCTTCTGTATTTTTTATATTAATTAACTTGAATGCTTTTACAATACTAGCCTCGTTAATGTAGCTAAAACTAAACTCATTCTTACATTTTGCAACACTAGATTCTAATAGAACGGAAGCTCTGGAGGCTGAAGAGTTTAACGATTTGGTCACTATTTTTGGTATATCTGAGAAAAAACTATCAAATGCATTCGCAACATCCTGTTCTTTAGTCAAAATTGTACCATTTATATTTAATTTGATATTAACTGATAATTAACTGTATATTGCGAGCCCTTGATTTACCTGTTTCATTATTAATTAATTTCCAAGTTGCTTTTATTTTATTTGGTGAGAAATATTAATAGGTTAAAAAACAAAAATATTCAAACCTATCTAGTAAGGTATCAGATTAAAGGAAATTGAAAGGGGATACAAAATATATATTATACATGTTTAAATTTAATTAGGAATAATAAACTTTTTTTCAGTCGTGTTCTAATTTTTTTATTATATAATAATAATACCAGACATTCCACACAGCATCATCTGGCCCCAAAGTAAGCTTGTGTTATGGGTACATGACTGATACACTACTTATATACTTTTTTTTCTGGTAATACATACATATTATACATATAAACACCCAGACCCGAGACAAATACTTGCAGATCATACAAACATTTGTCTCGCGGCGGGAATCGAACCTGCAACCTATTGCGTCTCAGCCGGACTTAAACCCACTGTGCCACAGAGGTTGTCAATATATTCTTGTAGATTAGATGACGAAATGCGAACTGCTACTGCTACGTCTACTGTTTTGGAAAATAGTCATCTATTTATTTATTTATTTATTTATTTATTTATTGTACAAAATCCACAGCTCTTAAAATATGATACACAAAACTTAAGTATAAACCGACAGCCAATAACGGATTTACATTTTAACTAACTAATCTAGATTAAATAGATGGACAAATATTTAGTACTATTCCGCCAATCAATGTTTTGTAATGGATTTCCGCAAAGTCACGCCTGAATCAATTATCTAGTTATCTAGATATTAATACTACTAATAATTTTAATTGAGCCGATGGTTCATGGATAATGGATAATGTATGGAGCCTTATGGTCTAAAAGCTCCTTGAGCTTATAGACCGTAGGCCTCCATCATGGCTTAAAAGTAATGGCTTGATGCCGGGAGCGACAGCTTAACGAATCCTCCAAAGCACAGATGAAAATACCACTGTAGTCACCCATCTAGGTACTAAAATAATCAATAAATAATGCCAGACATTTAATCTAGCCCCAAGGTAAGCAGAGCTTGTATTATGGGTACCACATGACTGATAAATGCATTTTTTGGAAATAAGTACATATTACACCTACAAAGGCACAAAAAAAAGCACAAAAGTACAAAAGCACGCGAGAAGTACAAGTGAGAACATACACCGAGGTATTTGAATTCATATTTATACGAGTGGTTGAAATTCAACCATACTTCATTAATAATTAATGTATTCATTAAGCATAATTTAAAAAAAATTGCATTCTGTACTCCTTTCTCTATTTCACTACATAGTATGAAACAAAGTCGCTTTCCTATGTATGCTTAGATCTTTAAAACTAGGAAACGGATTTTGATGCGGTTTTTTTAATAGATAGCGTGATTCAAGAGGAAAGTTTATATGTATAAAACATGCATAATATAGTAGAGAAACACTGATAATTTCAGAGGTTTCTGATCACATTAGTACCAGCTGTTTTCGAGCCGAATGGTCTGATACGTGATAATGGTAAAAGGCCTGATGGTATGACTCTTGTCCATTAGGAGATGGGTCATTGGTATGGGATGCTACTTGCATAGACACCCGAGCCGCATCCCATCTGTCATGATCTGTCTCCTTTTCACAACAGGACAAGCAGACGTACCGCTTAATACCATCAATACCTTGTCAGTCCATCAATACCCTCAATACCCTTACGAAGAAAGCGCTTTGCTACCACATTTATACGTGACACAAGAGCTGACTCCTATCTGGCCCAGCGTATTAGTATTGCCATTCAACGTGGCGATGCCGCCAGTGTCTTGTGGACGATGTCTTCTGGCAGTGATCTGGATCAGTTGAGCTTTCTATAAATCGTTTTATAGGGTTCTTAAATAGCTGAACTGTTTCACTTGTATGTTATATTTTTGTATAAATTTGTTTATATTAATTTAATATATAAATTCAAAAGTATCACTGTCTGTTTGCCGCCTTTTCACGGCTAAACGACCGAACGGATCTTGATGAAATTTGGTAAGCAGATAGATTGTATTTTAAAGACGGACATAGGATACTTATTATGTAAGTACCACGGGCAGCAGCGAGTAGGTTATAACTAACTGATATTTGAGTTTATGAGACACTTTATAAAAGAGTTGTTATCAAATGCCAACGTTTTAAGAATGTTTACAAAAAACGTATTTATGTAGTCTATAAACTGCACCGTTACGGCCATTAATAAACTAGGTACCTATTTAGTTTATTCTATCATTGTTTAGTGCCTCGTAAAACAGGCTAACTAAACAGTGTTTGCTGGTATAACAGCTTAGAGAGAAATAGTTGGAGCACAAAACTCGTATTTTGTACGAGCCTGGAACGACAAACTAACTGACGCTGAGTGTGCCAGTTTTATTTGACATATTTTCATTAAAAATAAATTATGTTCATCATTTCGCACAGCATCATTTAGCCCCAAAGAAAGCAGAGCTTGTGTTCCACATGACTAATATACTACTTGTACACATTTTTTGTAAATACATATATTTTTTTACATTTGACCCGTGGCGGGAATCGAACCCGCATCCTTCGGCGTCTCAAGCGGGCCTTCGTCCACAGCGCGACAGTCGTCTTTTAAAGTGCCTCCCAGAACCAATAGGCCAATAGCCGCGAGTTTTGACGGCGCTCTAATCGAGATTTCTTATCAAAAATATGTTGTCAATTTTAAGTGGTTTTGTTGTATTGTGTTAGCAAAATTAACACATTTAATTCCAAATTATTATTTTTATTATGAGTACTGTCTGTCTCGTCGAGAAGTAGGTACAATCATACTGTGTTTTTTTACGCCAAAGGGTTATTTAATTAAAAAAATTATTTGGCTATCCGGACCACTGGGTGTATATTAAAAAAACATGATCACACAAAATTGATCCAGCTGTTTCTACGTATCCCAGTTGTTATTTAGGCTACATCGTAATTTGAGTCGATTTACTGCAGCCACCCCTGAAAAACAGTGTTTGTGAGTTTGGGAGGCGAAAAATGCCATTATTTTTACCAACTGCTCCAGTTATTGGGTCGGTAGCACTCCGTACTAAGTACGTATTTTTTTTGAGTGAACTTGAGTAGAGTCATGACGGAATTGATCATTGCGCGGCATGAATTTTGTCCATCTTGCACATACATTTATCAGCAGTAGGTCGCGGCAACGTAAAGTACCGCTAACGAGGTCAAAAAACCTACTTCATTAAATCATTCACAATCTTGACGTCGTACAAATTTTGTTTCAACGCAAAAACATAAAAAAAGCAGGGTGCTACTTAGTTACTTTTCAAAAATAAAATAACTCATTTATCGTCCGACTTTCTTTGAAACTTGAAGTAATTATTTTTATGAAATTAAACTGATTTTTATCCAGAGTTGCCACCGAAAAGTTTGCAGTTTATACATAATTTATGGGAGTTTTTCAAACTTATCTCGAAAATATCGACTATTGAAAATATGCTAAAAACTGTCATTTTATTTTCTAACCTTCATCATAGATCATCATAGCTTCATCTACCTGCTCACTTAACAAATAATGTAAAGTGAGTAATACACCATTAAAAGAGCTAAGCTAAGTACTTAATCAGTTCTGCATTCTGTGTCCCACTACTGCCTCCCGCCAGGATTTTCAGGTTATTTTCAGCTTTAAATTTGCTACACATTAACTTCCTGCAATGTTTTTTACTCCATAATTAATTAATCTTCTGGTAATTTTCTCAAGAGTTGGTGGTGACCAAGCTAACCACTAAAGCTGTGTTACTATCTCTATAAAAATCAATGTCACTCTCGAAGTAGTTCATAAGAGTAAAAGAGATATGTGTATGTTAACTTCAAAATGTTTATGATTTCAGAGCTACGTCGTCAAAACCACATAGTAGTTCCACTTTTTTGACGCGTAGAAAAGGTTTGCTTTTCTAGTTAGTACATTATATCTCGACGGTTTGTACGCCCGGAATGTTGCCAAATTCCATTGATCCGCTATTTGCTATTCACATTAAGCCGAAGTACGTAAGTACCTATAAGGTAAGTACTTTATTATGAAACAGATATCAGTTTGCAAATTCGACTTTACTGTAAGACTTACAATTTTCAGAATCGTGAAATTGCTGTAGATTTGGCATCCAGTGAAGCAGTTCTGGTAACGTGGATTTAGGACTAAGCCACAGATCGCGGATTTGGTATTGTGGTTATTTCTGGTAGAATTGCTGGTAATAATGGCAATCGCATTATTGTAGAATGTTGGTTTATCCTATTAAATGCTATCCATCTAATACAAGAAGCCAAACTCCTTTTAGTACCTACTTAAAGTTCACATATAATTTATTCCGTGCATGATGTAGTATGTACTGAATTTTGAATTAGAATATTTTTGAGTGTACTTTCGGCCGTACTTAGAAAAGTTTCTCAAATTCTAATTCTGTCAATGAATCACTGTTTAAAATAGTGCCATCTCTTTTTGTACGATAGAGACAAATAGTGACAGGGCGAATCTTAAGCAGTATTTTTACTGAAGACCGTCTATGTTTAAGCTAGTGCTAGCTAGATTTAAGCTATCTATTGTTTGTGATCGAAACAAATGAATAAATAGACAATATTTGTGAAACCTTACAGCAAGGTACAGCACAGTACCTACTAGTAAATAGCTGCATCTAATTACTTTAGATGCAGCTATTTACTAGTGGGTACTGTCTTGTGACTAAATAAAGTTTGTGCAGACCCTCACCACTACAAGGATTGGAACGAAGGACAAGTTTATAAAATCGATGCCTGTAGACTTTTTATCCCATAGACCGGTCCCCATAAGGTTTGTATACGGTCAAGTTTATATGCAGCCGGAGATGTGGGCCGGAAACCAGTTTATGACCACGCGAATAGCATTGATGAATCTTGCGACGCAGTGAACGAAAGCCCGCCTGAGATGTAAAAGGTTACGTTTTCAATTCAAATAAACAAGGTTAATGGTTATTCGACCTATTCCTGCTAGAAATAGGTCCTGAAGGGGAGGTTATTTCCGATGGTAATGTAGTATAAATATAAATTATTATTATCATAAATTAAAATTATTTTAAAATAAAGGATTTCAAAAAAATTACATTAAATAAACAATTGGTTACACATTTGGCGTGTATTTAAAAAAAACTACTTATTTTAACTTTTTGATTAAATGTATGTTGACCTGGGATCGGTTGCAACGTTACAAATAATAAATAAATAAATAATCCCGGACTTGTCACACAGCATCATCTGGCCCCAAAGTAATCAGAGCTTGCGTTATGGGTACCACATGACTGATACATTTATTTTTTTGTAGATACATACATATTATACATAGAAACCCCAGACCCGAGTAAAATACTTGCAGATAATACAAACATTTGTCCCGCGGCGGGAATCAAACCCGCAACCTTCTGTGTCTTAGCTGGACCTTAGCCCACTGCGCTACAGAGGTTTTAAGGTTACAACCTCGTAGTAGGAGTATGTCGGTTAACCAATAACCCCATATAGGTAGTATATCAGTCGTGTAGTTTTCATAACACAAGCTCTGCTTACTTAGCCCCAAGGATAGATGACGCTGTGTGAAATATCCAGCATTATTTTATTTATGTATTGTAGAATACATCTCAAAGATCTAAAAAGACTTAAACCAATCCTGGGAATTACAATCTTTAAGCATCATTACATAGTATAAAACAAAGACGCTTCAGCATTGCACCCGTGCGAAGCCGGGGCGGGTTGGTAGTATTTTTAAAATTCAGAGCTTTTTTCATCGTTATATTTACGTGCTTATGCACAATTCTACATGTTGTATGAACTGTCACGTACACTATTATTAGGTACATATTGGTTGTGCCTTTGACATGCTTTTAAGTCGGCTTCTGACGGCACACTAGACAGCTGATTCATTTTAATAATACGAGGATTTAATATCTCAAAGATCCCATCAGACTGAAAATGTATGTGCACAAATTTGTTCATTTATTTAAAAAAAATTGTGATAATCATAGTATTAACACTAGAAATACAGATAAACTCGCTGCTCCCACTGTTAGGCTCGCTAAAGTTAATAAGTCTTTTTTTAAGGCAATGTGTACGCTTCTATAACAAGGTCTCAAGCGACGTGTTAGATTTTGTCGATTGGCAAATTTAAAAACGTAATTAAACAGAAACTGTCTATTAAAGCATATTATAAAATATCTGATTATTTAGATGACAAAAAAGCTTGGGATGAATCTGCTCCAACTCGACTCGGCATCCGTAACAAAATTGTCAAGGATCATACAAAAAAGTGTTAAGATCAGTCAAGTTTCTTGCCGGATTCTTCTTGAACTGGGGTTAGGAGGAACCGGCACCTAGATTCACTAGCATGTAAGAAGACGATTCAAAGTGGTCCTTATGATTTTATTGAATAAAGGTATATTGAATTTTGAATTGAATGTATTATTTACACCTGGAACGCCAAGGCGTTTCGTTCGCGTACGTAGTTTCGAATTTTGTTCGCCACCATATAATTCCATTTCATTCCCTTATAAATCGTTTTTCGATATCCTATATATCCCAATAACGTATATAAATATATATATGTATATTTGTCTGATCTCTGGGTGTTTCTATGTATAATATGTATGTATTTACCAAAAAATGCTCTGCTTACTTTGGGGCCAGATGATGCTGTGTGAAATGTCCGGCATTATTTTTTTATTATTTGGTAAAATACTTCAGGGGAAAAACCAGTATTTGTCCAGCTACAGTTCTCTCAGACTATATTTCTAAATCTATAAACTTCGAAGTGATGTTCGATGATTATTGTATTTGTTACTTCATTTAAATATATGAGCCACCTAGTGATTTCCCAAGTGATATAATGTTTTGTATGGGTTATTTTACTCTTAACAATGAATAGACGGTATCTATTCATTGTTAAGAGTAAAATAACAGGGATGAGCGAGTTTAATTTGTTTTGAGTTAATAAAAATCTTTAAAAATGTGCTGAGTTACCATGTAAATAAGGAAAATACTAGGATATAAGGGTTGTCTAAAACACTCAAACAAACACTGTCACATGATTACAGCTTGCACAGAAATCTTAATCCAAACCATAGCCTATAATATACCATTTCACCGAATTCGGTTTAGCTGTGACGAAGTGATTGGATAAACATACATATTTTTATAATTTCCTAAGTACAGTGTGAGTTTGTGATTTAATATTTACATAATAATTACGTTTTAAAAACTAAAAAGAAAACTAACCCTATTAAATACAATTTGAGACTATAAATAATATTATTTTGAAATTTTTAGTAGAAAGTAAATGTATTTTGTGTATATATGGGTACACCAACTAAACGCACCGCTCTGCACTGCACGTAACAAAAATATCATCGATGTATACAATAAATAGTTTTAAGATGATAGTTTAAAGACCGATTTTGATAAAATTTAAATGGGAACCTAGAAAGTATAACCGTTAAAACAAAAAAAATCCAAATTGGCTCAAGCATCTTTGAGTAATCGGTGAATGAACATAAAAAAAAGATTCCGACGAATTGAGAACCTCCTCCTTTTTGATGAAGTCGGTTAAAAAGCATAGACAAATTCATTTTTCGTACGTTTCAACTTCACTTGACCTATTATTAAAGAGAGTTCATTAGTGACTAATTTGAAATTACATCAGCGAATATGTAATAAGCTCTTTAAGTACATAATATGCTAAACCAAATTTCCGTGTATATGTATAAATAATAAATAACCATCACACAGCATCATCTGGCTCCAAGGTAAGCAGAACTTGTGTTATGAGTATCACATATAAAAAGTATATAAGTAGTATATCAATCATATATCAATCACACAAGCTTTCAAGTGCGAAATGTTTTATTATCATTATTATTATTTTACATGTAGCTACAGCACGCCGTCTAAAGGTTGCTTTGAATTGAACTGAATTTCACAGAATATTGACCTCAGATATATTGAAATACGATTTTATCTCAAAAACTTTTATTTAGAGAGAATGACAATGTCAAAAGGATTCGTTTTCGGTTCATCGCTTTCTCGAAATCCCTTTTTTGTTAAATCTTTGATTGGAGTTCGGGGTCACTGTTGATTGCTAACAGGTCCTGTCTCGGTCGCGACCATCAAACGATTCACCCTTCAATTTAAAAATTTGGAAAGCTTTGGACTTGTTTTTCTTATCGTTAATAATTAAAGCGGAGAAACAAACTCATAATGAAGCATCACCAACTTTTTTAAAATGACAGACTTTGAGAGAAATTAAAAATATTACTGATTTTTTTTGGCACTTGTTGGTTACTTGTAAGTTGGTAACTTGTAAGAGTATAGTCTTCTTTTAATATACATTTAAATGAAAATATAGTCTTAAGTTAAAATCTCTCATTCGCATAAAATCGCTCTTTAAAAAATATACCTCTGCTTCGTTTAAAAGGAGCAAAAATATAAAAGCTAAAAACGACGGACATGACGTCAAAAAGGGTTCGTTTCCGCTATTTAAATTGGGAACCATAAACGCCTTTTACGTTAATATTGAAGATTCGTACCCTAAAAAGGTATCTTTATAAAAAAACTGTGTGGGCATTCTCAGGAAAACCAAGAATTAATACTTCGTTGAGTCTTAAAATTTCATTCAGCACAAAACTGTTCCGTTTAAGCGAATGACATCGGGTTTAAGTGACACCTAATTAAACACAATGGCCACACTTAAAGCGAGTGACCAAGTCGTTAAAGGAAATTAATTGAAACTTAATCCACTACTAGTTGGAGGCACTTGGTTGAGCAAATTGGTAATCCTGTTGTCAAAGTTCTAAGATTCGATTGTGGTCCCGATATCAATCGATTGTCAATTCTATAGTATGGTGTATGATGTAAATCGTATTACCCGTGAAAGCTTATTATGTGATCAACAATGAAAGACCGCAGAGGGCGTCTAGCAGAGGTTTTATTGATATAAATAACTCCTTTGGCCATATTGGATTGTTGCTAATTTGTCAGGATGTTTTAAGACGAGTTTTTAAACAGACATGTTGCAGGGACCATTTTCGTTTTTGACTAACTAAGACTAATACCTAAAAATATATCTTCTATATTTTCTAAATATCTAAATTAAGATATTTAGATAAAGTGGAGAGACAAACATCACAAATGTCTTGACGAAGCCATACTTCGCGTCATTGAAGCCATTGGTCAGTATTTGAATATAGGGCCGCACAAGCGTTACTTAGCTGACATTGCTACTCTCTTGATGAGTTGTAATACATACAACACTGTAATGTTATATGTACCTATTTATTAGATCCTTAGGGCTATAAATGAACCTACATGCACATGAAACGACCACTGTACTGTGAGATCACTGTAAAAGTTAGATACCGTATTGCAAAAACACCGCCGTCCGCGATAGCAAGGAAAATACATCTTACATGTTGTTCCAGAACAAGGTTCGATTAGCTAAGTGATATAATAGGAAATCTGATACCAGAATTATAACTAAAATAAGAGTGATGGGAATGATGGAAGTGTTTTATTTAAATCCATACCAATATAAGAATCTTTTTCAGTTTATTTGTTGTAACAGCTGAATGGATTGTATTACGAAAAACATTGGTTACTTTCGTGTACAACGCGAAGCCACGGGCAGCAGCTAGTAAGTAATTAATAATTATCGAAAATTCTGAAGTGTCGTTTTATTGCTACGTTTTCACGCCAAAATCCCTAAACGTATCTTGTATCTTGAATATATAACCTATGTTAATTTTTCTGTAGGTACCAAGCGTGCAAAGCCACGGACAAATATAGTCAAATATAAATTGTTATTTGCCATCAATTTTGCAACAACTCGAAAAGAAAGAGAACACTGTTATGCCCTTAGACAATGGCTTTTATTAATAAAAGTAATCCGTAGCTTAATGATCCTGGTTTACAGATTATTACCAGCTCGCGTCTCCGTAATGAGCCTATATCCCGCATCAGGCAATTATTCTGCAAGGCATAAAATTCTTCACGACTGGAACGTCACACTTGTACGTTTATGAGCTGTATAGATAAGCATGGTAGAAACATGGGGACTAGTAAGCCTATTGTACTCCAAAACAAAAAGAGAGGTGTTATTACAACGACAAACTTAATTATTACGAACGGTTTATTCTTAACCAAAAATAAAGACTTCCGATAATCTCCGATCTCTACAACCTGTCTTTATTAATTAGTTACGCGTTGTCTTTAGTATATATTCTTATCTGTCCATGTATATGTCCGGTTGTTACCAACTGGCTTCATTGACTGATATTGGCCATTCATATTTAGTAGTATCGCGAGTGGAACAGCCCCGAATATGACGAAGGAAATAGTAAAAATTATATATTACACCTGAGTTTTCCCACAAACTCAAATTACAATCCTAACTAATATTATAAATTAAGAAAAAACTCTGTTTATCTGTCTTTTACGTTTTCACGCCTAAAACGCTGAACCAATTTGAATGAATTTTGGTATTAAGATTAGATGGTGACCTTGGAAAAGGACATAGGCTAATTTTTATGTAGGTACCTACAACGCGTGCAAAGCTGTGGGCAGCAGCTAGTTTGAAATAAAAACGACTATTTGTATTGTGTCTTGTCTATATGTTATATATATACATAGATTGACAAAGACATATTTATCTTATAAATAAATCTTATATATTATATTATATTATATTATACATAAAATTCTCGTGTCACAGTATTTGTAATAAAACTACTCCTAAGCGTCTTGACCGATTCTTTTGACATTTTGTGTGTATATAGGAATAGGACTTTTTATATACGTCATCACGTCAGCGTTTTATATATATTTTCTAGTATAAATTTGATTCCAGAAGCGTAGAACACCTAGGTTCTCAGTCAGTTACTGATATATTTATATATATCCCTGCGTTCGAATGTTCCCGGCTCATCTTTGAAGCTAACCAGACGAGATGGATCATCATCTTCAAAGAACAATGGATCAACATTGTACTTGATCAAATGCCAAGCCAAACTGTGAGTTTATCGTTTTACATTGATCAACAACAGCTTAGTGATCTAAATGTGTTGTTTGCACGGACATGTATTTTTGGATTTAACAACTGTAGCACTGCGGGCTTTAACTAGCAGGTCATCTACATAGTATATTTATAAATAACCAATGAAACCTTTAGTAAAAGTTTATTTTTTGTGTTAGCTAGATATGGTTTTGTTGCAGAAAATAAAAATGATTTCATTCAACTACGTAGTAATGTTATCATTAATAACTACAAAACTGATCACAAAGGACGTATTTTTTGCTTAGAAACAAAACAGTGCAGCAATGTTATATGAAATTTCATTATTGCACTTTTTTTTACTTTTTATTTGGATATAAATTTACCACAGAGGTTTAATATCTCCCATTAAGTTTAATATAAAAATGTTTGCATTAGATCAAAAAGATACTGGCTTATAATAAAAATTGGCTGAATAAAACCAACTTGGTGAAAAAAAAAAACAAATGGGGCGCATTTGTACCATTGTAAAAATTTGATTCTTCATATTATTCGTTTGAGTAGGTATATTTTATCACAGTAGGTAGATTGGTAGTTGAAAGAAAAGTAAATTACGCACATTTACGCACTCGCGTAAATGCAGTGCCCTCGCTTGCGCTCGGGCACCAACATAACACTTGTACATTAATAACTCACTTTGCGCTCGGTGCAACAATCTACTATTATACCACACCTACTGAAAAACTTGCCCATTCCAAAGTACATAATTTCAGGACTACTACAATGCGGGACGGAAAAGTCTATGGAATTTCATTTCTAACGCGTTTAGCGGGAGAAAAAAGTGTATGGAAATCCATTTCTAACGTGTTATTTTTTTTTTATTTCTTCATAGATCAGCCTGTAGATTTTTATTATAGGTCAAACAACAAAAAGTTTTTACTCCTAGTCCGCCAAACGATTTATTCCTCTTCCGATTTCCAAACAATATTTTGAAAAAAGAACCCAAGTAATAAAGGCATGCGCCTTTCTTCGTCTGTCATTTCATGGAGTAACAAAGCTCTGCTAATTTAATATTTTAATATTTTAACCGTTTTATTGCATGTTTTATCCTTGTATTGTATTATCTTGGCAGAATTTTAATGAATAAATTGTGACTACAGGATGGGTATGGATAATAATAACATAATAATAATATTGCCGGACATTTCACACAACGTCATCTGGCCCCAAAGTAAGCAGAGCTTGTGTTACGAACATGACTGATATACTTTTTTATTTTTTTTGTAAATACATACATATTATACATAGAAACACCCAGACCCGAGACAAATACTTGCAGATCATACAAACATTTGTCTCGCGGCGGGAATCGAACCCTCAACCTTTTGCGTCTCAGCCGGCCGGACGCAAAAGGTTGCGGGTTTAGCCCATTGCGCCACAGAGGTCGTCAATCGACAATTGAATTATATTTCAATTGTAATTTGAACGATGATAAATCCCAAGAAAATTCTAGACGCCATTCCGCGTGACATCTAGAATTGACAATTGACCATCGACTAAGACTCTAATAACAAACAAACTGACTATAAACTATAAACACTTGACATTGGCAAAATTGACATTAGTATGTCACAGGCCATTAACAAAGAAGAAGAAGAAGAAGAAAGGTATGCGCGGGAATTTCTTCGGGAATTTTATTTGGTTTTGGTAATATTATTTCAATAAAAAAAAATCTCCTTTTTATTTTCCTTGTAGGTGTAGTATAAAGCACTATGTCTCACTCGGGAGAAAGTGCGATTCTTACCTCAAATGACACACTCGATAGGAATTGGGCAATTTCTCGCCTAAGTGTACTAAATGTACTATTTTCTTATCCTATAATGACATCAGTTTTCATAACAATTTTGGCAAATCAAATGTGATTGTTTTGTTATAAAATTGTCAGGAAATTGCAGTCGATTGTCATTTCTAAACTATTCTAAACGTTATCGCGGAATTACCTTTTCGATTATTTCTTCTGGGTAATTTGTATTTGTATTAAAAGTAGGTCGTATGTATAGTACCTTACAATGCGCGACTTTGGCACTTGACCCTTTTTATTTTTTATACAATCAGGCTTTAAGCCTCGTGATGGTAACGTGATGGGATGGTGATGGCAGTTACCATTGCCTACAAATATTTGTAACACCAAAAAAAATGCTGATCCATTGCCTGCCGTCAAATACTTTTTTTACATATCTATTTCTGTGTTTTACGAAACTCGCAACAACTTCCAATCCAACAGAAGCACATTTTTACTCTACTATAAGCACTTAAGAATAAATCCAAGCCGCAACTAACGATTTAGATATAAAACTAACTTACTAAGAACTTCGTTCTAGTTTGTCTGAATTCGAAACATGAGCTTAGAGTATGTTTATTGTTTCCTAATCTAACCCAAAGTTCCGTACTTTACGTTACAGTGGGTAAAGATACAGTAAATTAATATTTTGGTTATATATTTTTACGTAAGAAACTTTACTATCAACCGTAACCAATATAATTCATAAATAATGACGGACATTTCACGCACATCATCTAGCACCAAAGAAAGCAGAGCTTGTATTATGGGTACCACTGATATCTTATATATTTTTTTCTTTATACATGCATATTATACATAGAAACACCAAGACTTGTTACAAATATTTGCTGGTGATACAAACATTTGTCTCGGAATCGAACCCGCAATCTGCTGCGTCTCAGCCAGGCCTAGGCCAGGCCAGGCACTGCGCTACACAATAGTCGTCAATATAAAACTAAGAACTTTAATGATATTTTCGTTAACCTCCATATGTTACCTGACATAAATCAGTTTTAACGACATGAAAACCATAAAAAAACGATAAACCAAATAATAGCTTTTTAACCGGTACTCAGGTAGGTAAACCGAGACTTATAAAAATATTTGTTAAAGGAAACTTAGTAGGTCATCTCACTATTAATAATTATTAACTGCGGCAAAATTTGGACGTGTGCCAAATGAAGTGGACGTGACTTTGACTACACCCTTAGTCAATGAAAAATAATACACTTCAATTTCAATTGCCTACTCTTGTGCTATGTCAAGCTTTAGGTATTGGTTTAAATGCATCAAAATTACACTATAGTTAAAATAGTAAAAAAAATTGGTTGTCTGTATAGTCGGTTTACGGACGATAGTATAACGTGACAACATGATAACAAAACCGATAGATGCGGCGCATGCCGACTGTTTTGTTACGCGCTCTCGCTACGATCGTAACGTTACATTGAGCGTAACGGGACAATGAGTCATCCTTTTTTGTGCATGCAGCCGGCGTTCATCGATTTATAAGACGTTGTCACGTAAAAAGTTGTCAATAGTAAATGAAAATCGTAATTTTATATAAAGACTAGCAGTGCCGTTTGCGTTTTAGTCCGCGCGTTTTAAAAATAAACGTAGGTCTATCAGCATAAAATACTTTGTTTCAATTTGCTTACATACATAATTAACATAAAAACACCCAGACCCGAGACAAATACTTGCAGATCTTACAAACATTTGTCTCGCGGCGGGAATCGAACCCGCAACATTGTGAGTCTCAGCAGGACCTTAGCCCACTGCGCCATAGAGGTTGTCTTATATTTGATAACAATTGTAGATGCGCGCACAATGGAATCTGTCATAAACTAACAAACGGACAAGTATGGACAATTGAATTATAAATGTATTATGGTGCAATGTGATTTGCATGAAGAGGAATCCCGAGAAAGTTCTAGACGGCCATTCCGCGATGACGTTTGACAAATGAATTGACAAATGACATCGTCTAAGACTTCTTCTTTGTTAATGGCCTGTGACATACTAATGTCAAATCTGCCAATGTCAAGTGTTTATAGTTTATAGTCAGTTTGTTTGTTATTAGTCTTAATCGATGGTCAATTGTCAATTCAAGACGTCACGCGGAATGGCGTCTAGAATTTTCATGGGATTCCTCGTCGTTCAAATCACATTGTACCTCAATACTCATACGTATAATTCAATTATCCATACCCGTCCTGAAGTCACAATTTATTCATTAAAATTCCGCCAAGATTACTGAATAAAACATGCAATAAAACGGGTAAAAAATATTAAATTAGCAGAGCTAATTTTACTCCATGAAATGACAGACGAAGAATCCGTCTAAGACTTTATTAAGAAACAATCACTTGACACTGGCAAAATTATCGACAAGACAGGTGCCATTATAGGAAGAAAAGAAGAAACCGAACATCGTCAAAGGTTGTATCAATCTGAACTCACCACCTCAAATCTTTATTTTTTTTATTAGAAGTGATAACTTAAACTGATCTAACTAGCGCTGTAGGTAAGAGTGAAAGAGGAGAAACCTGCCTACTGCTGCCGTATGCGTGAGAGAAAGGGAAGCCAGACAGACTGTCGCCGTAACGCGTTGCGTAACGAATCGATTTACCCTCCCATAAGAAGTTATCACTTCAAAATCTAATTGAAAATCTAAACTATTCTAGAAACCACTTGAACACACACAAAAAATTTCATCAAAATCGGTCCAGCCGTTTAGGAGGAGTTTAATTACAAACACACGCACAGAAGACTTAGATAGATAACAAATGCCGAACGACAACATACAACTTTGTGACATCTGATTATAAATAACGTAAACACATGACTTGACGGCTTCGCACGGGTGGAATGCTGATACTAAATATACCATAATTATCTTTATTTACGACATCACATTAGAAACCTCTAAAATTAACAGTTTCTCTACTATATTATGCATATAAACCTTCCTCTTGAATCACTCCATCTATTAAAAAAAACCGCATCAAAATCCCTTGCGTAGTTTTAATGATCTAAGCATACAAAGGGACAGACAGACAGCGGGAAGCGACTTTGTTTATACTATGTAGTGACGCCATTAACAAAAAAGAAGTAAGGCAGCGTCACCGGCTACTTCTACAAATACTTGTCCTCTCCTTCGTGCAAAGGACAAACATAAAACGTGACCACGAAATTGGGGTCCATTCCACAAAAGCCGCCTATTAAGAATTTAACTGAATTGTATAATTAACTGAAGGTGTGGTCCCTTCTATAAAGGCTCCAAGAATTTAATTCAAGTACTTATAATTTATTTATGGTGATCAATTCACCTGTTGACAAATTTCTAAGCCTGTTCAACGGTTCAATAGTAACAATTTATGCTGTGTGTCCCTTAGTAAATAAATTACTAAATCTTGTCGGCGTTATTATCAGCACAAATTTGCAATATGTATAACGATAGAAATTCAAACTCCCCTTTGTATACGAATCGAGATCTCTTACAAATTATTTATGAGACAGTGCGGTCGCGATTCGTACCCACATAACGCAATTTCGACAGAATAATTGGGCCATTAGCAGTGATTTTCAGTTCTCCTTCGTATAAATAAAGTAATATCTAGAGTTGTTTTAGCTGTTAAAGCAGTAAAACCTTATTTCAAAGGTTCTTTCAAAGCTAAGAGAGTTTTTGAGTTTATGGTTCAGTAAGTTTAATTATTAAGAGCTCTAAAAAGCGAGTGGCGAGAACCAAAGCTAATTGGCTACTTGACACCAATTTTCCTTTACTCTGTACTTAACAACCATCTTACGCGCGTAGCTTTCGAATTTTTTTTTGGGAAAAGCCTGTTTTACCTATTTCTTATTTATTGTTTTTTTTTGTAACATTTATGCTTTATATTAATAATAAATAATGTCAGACATTTCACTCACCATCATCTTGCCCGAAAGTAAACAAAGCATGTGCAATGAGTACCACATGACTGGTACACTACTAATATATTCATTTTTTGTAAATACATACATATTCATTTTGATAAACACGGGCTTTACTCACGTATTATTTTGTCGATGGAGGCACCGACAATGTTTCGATTCATCTAGAGAATCTTTATCAGGGTGAGTTTGATCCGCACTCAGTGCGAACCGTGAACTCGAGCGGCAACAAGCGGACCGCGGATCAAACTCACCCTGATTCTCTAGATGAATCGAAACATTGTCGGTGCCTCCATCGACAAAATTATACGTGAGTAAAGCCCGTGTTTATCAAAATTTATAGTACAACTCACGAATGTTTTGAAAGTAAAATACATACATATTTCACATACACTCAGACCTGAGACAAATATATGCAGATCCTTGGCCCACTGCGCCACAGAGGTATTAGGATGGTATGGAGCTAAATATATTGGCCAGGCGCACATGACCACGTATAGGGAAGTCAGTAAGTTTAAGAATGACTTACTAACTTAATTGTGGCAATTCGGTTGTTTCTAAAATTAGGAATTGTCTAACATATATTTAGTTAGTCATAGCATTTGTAAAATCTGTTCGGTTGGTACCATCTAACTAAATTAGGAACGCTTAATTAAGTTAGATAACATTAAATTCGGATAAGTTGGTAGCTGCAGAATACCAAAGGTTAATTTGACAGTTCAAAACCTAATTTTGGCTAAAATTAGTTAGGTTGGTGACAACAGAATTGAGGCCACTGACTGAATGACAATTAGTGGTCAGGTCCTAAATCAATTTTAAACCATTTTTAACACCATTTAATCATTATAAATTAACCTTGTTATTTCATTATATATCCATCTATTTCGTAAAAAAATCGAGTTTATCCAAACAGCAGTATAGCCTATAGCCAATACAGACCTAACCTCTATCAAAAATGCCTATCTCAAAGCTTAATATTTATGAATTGAATATATCCAAAAACTGCCAAAGAATACTCGTAATATCTTTAAGAGATCTCACATTAGATGTTGGGAAAACCATTACATTACCAATACTATATTACCATTACATGTTTTTTATATCAAAACTTTGTAGGGATCACTAATTAGTATTGCCGTGCAAAATTATATCACGATAAAACGTATAGTCTGTCGGCGAGCAAAAGCAATATAACAGACAGAGACAGACAGACGGACATAGGCTAACTAAAACCAGACTTCGAAACCCTAAAAACAGCTCCTGAGCCTACCATTCAGCTCGAAAAACTATTTATTGCTGAAATCTTGAAATGTTTTAACCAGTTTAGACAAGGTTCTACGCGTTGCGGCATCGGCAGTATGTAGCCTAACAGGCATATTAAACTTATTATTAGATTCTTTGTCATTTCATGAAGTTACATAGCACTTCTCAATTAATATTCTTTACTCGTTTTATTGCAGGTTTTATTAAGTAGTTTTAGCTGAATTTTAATGAATCAATTGTGACTATATAGGACAAGTATGGATAATTGAATTATAAGTGTATTATGGTGCAATAATATTTAAACGACGAGGAATCCAGAGAAAGTTCTAGACGGCCATTCCGCGATGACGTTTAGAATTGACAAATGACCATCGGCTAAGACTTTATTAACAAACAAATTGACTATAAACACTGGCAAAATTGACATTATTATGTCACATGCCATTAATAAAGAAGAAGAAGAAGAAGAAGAACTTATTATTATACTAATTATGTCTGACTAAACCGTGCTAGTGATTCTGTTGTTTTATTTTTGAAAGTTCAGAAAAGTGCCCAAAAGAATAGCAACGTTACCTCGTGAGATAGCTATAGGTGCACATTCTTTGTACGAGGTAAGCAGCCTTTAATAATTGGTCTTTACAATCAGTCAGGAGCCACGCCTCAGGTCCCCAATGACCTAAATTTTCTACCCCAAAAGGCAGAATTAAATAAACATTGCCAATAAATGCATATTGAAGAAGAAGCAGAAGAGGGGTGTTTGTGCAATTTATAACATGGGTCCCAGAGAATCGAACAGATATATTTTAAAGAAATATATATCATGACAGTGCCGTTGTTAGTATATACACGAAAATCTAATGTATGTTCACAAACATGTTCATTTGTTTAAAAGAATAGCGATAATCATAGTATTAATACTAGAAATAAAGATAAACTTGTTGTTCCCACAGTTAGGCACGCTATAGTTAATTAGGCTTTTATAGGGCAAAGTGTACACTTCTATAACATGGTCCCAAGCGACGTGTTAGATTTGTCGATTGGCAAATTTAAAACCGTAATAAAACAGAAACTGTCTATGATATGATAAAATGATAATATATCTGATTATTTAGATGACAAAAAAGCTTGGGATGAATCGTCTCCAACTCGACTCGTAATCCGTAACAAAATTGGCAAAGATCATACCGGAATCTTCTTGAACTGGGGTTAGTAGGATTCGGCACCTTGTTTCACTAGCATGTAAGAAGACGATTGAAAGTGTTCCTTGTGATTTTATTGAATAAAGAATGTTTTGATTTGGTTTGATTTGATTTGAGATCTACGGTCCTGGATGTAGACATTACGTGGGATGCTGCCAGCGTTTCCACACAAGTTTCATTCTACACCAGTGGCCTACCACGACTCCATAGGAATAGTTATATAATAAAAAGACAAATTATGACGTATGATACAAAATGTATAGCTCATATCATACTCAATTCAAATTGACCTGACTCTTCCAACTGTCACTGATAAGAATGTGAGTAAATACATTACTTCTTTCGACTTACCGGTAGCGTGTAGCTTCCTCAACGGATCTACGATCGCAAAGTATCTGTCAGCAGACAGTGCTGTCAGCGTAAACACTGACACTCCTATGCTGACGTCTTTAGCTGCTTCTGAGACGCGGCACACCAAGTCGCCCCATGGCCATGATTCCACGGTGTACACGGTAGATGTGAACGGGACACACGTGATGATGACTAGTAGGTCCGCGAGAGCGAGAGAGAGTATGTACCTGGAAAGAGACAACAATATTTAAATCTATATGAACCTAGAATTGCCGCCACGCAAGTCTTAACGATGTCACTCGTCGGGCTCTTAACAGCGCCAACTTACCAGCTGTTCTCGAACCGAATAACTGTTTAACATGTATTTTATATTCTTGTATATTATTCGGCTTCTTTTCTCAGGCACTAAGGCTTGGCACTACTAGTAGAGTGAAGGGAAATTTTAATTTCCCGTGCCACTACTATACTTATTGGCTAATTAATCGCATATTATAAAATCTCCCGTGGATTACCTCATAAACAATGGCACTACTAATGTTAGTTTATGTCTGTCAGGAGCATTAGAAGAAAAAGTGAGAATCAGATCGAAACCAGTTGGTTAGGATTTGATAGAGTATAGAAAACAACACGCAAGGCGAGCGAGCAAAGCGAGCGTACCGCGGCAGCGGCCGCCGAAGCGCCAGAAGAATATAGTTCGTCTGTCTAGATAAATAACTGTGTTACTACCCACAAAAGGTTCACTCGTGCCACGGGAAATAATATTTCCCGTGAAACTACTGGCAACAGTGTAGTGTCACTGGAAATGTACTTTTACCCGTAGCACTACCAGTAGTGTCACGGGAATGTAAAAATTCCCTTCACTCTACTAGTAGTGTGGTATACCAAGCGGTAGTGCCTAGGAAAACAAACGTATAATACGTTTGTTTTCCTAGGCAATCTGTAGTGTAATGATCTCCGGAGCAACTAAACCATTTTTTTTTATTTGGGTTTTTTCTAAAATTTGGTCAAACTTAAAAGATGTAATCGTTTTTATCTCGATTATTCACCTCAATATTTTTTGATTGCGAATTAATTGTCTTCCTACAATAGGTTCTATAAGTTTCATATAGATGGCAGTGTAAGTTAACTTCAACAAGCTTCAACGCATTAGAACTACTAAACTACAGCAACTCGTAGCTGGGTCAGCTAGTTATACATAAATAAATACAAATAAATAAATTAATTATCCCGGACATTTACATACATAGAAACACCCAGATCTGATATATATACATGCAAATCATACAAAAATTTGTCCCGCGCGGCGTCTCAGCCGGACCTTTAGCCCAGTGCGCCACAGAGGTCGTCAATATACTCGTAGATACATCTTCCTAGACCCTTAGTATGGTCATAAGTACTTCCCTAGCAATGTCTGCTATATTTTAGGCTCAGGTGATGTAGATATGATGATGTAGATGACTGGTCCATATATTTCTTTCGTCATTCCCTTAACCACGTAAAAACGTAAGACATGTCGCGTGTCACTTTGTTCGCTAAAGATTGAACTTCATACGACTTCGTGATCTTACTTACCTGACCTTCTTTTGTTCCTATAATGGCATCCGTCAACAGTTTCGCCAGTATCAAGGGATTTTGTTATGTTATAATATCGTGACAAAGTCGTAATCGTACCTAAACCCAAGACTGGGAAAAGGTTAGATGACCAGAGTAGTGGTGGTAACTTGGTTGCTGAAATATTAAACAACTCTAATTTATGTCTGTAGGTATTAGTCCAGGATCCCTGGTCTCTTTTTGCTTTTGATTACTATCAAGCTAATTTTCCGTGAGTAGCTTCATTTTGATGAGACGCCCAACAATACAAAGATTTTGCTTCACGTATTAATATATAGATATATAATCTGAATCTCGGAAACGGCTCCAACGATTTTCATGAAATTTAGTATGCACGGAGTTTCGGGGGCGATAAATCGATCGAGCTAGGTTTCATTTTTAGAAAACGTCGTTTTATCTGTGTTTTATCGGTCATCCAGGTACTCTATTTTATTATCTATCAGTAAAGACATGTCATTGACTTTCTATTTACTATTCAGTCAATAAGATATTAATTTTTATTGATGGTTTTCTAATAAATTATTAAGAATACTACATAATTATACGAAAGTACTTCCAGTACAATTCCAGTAATTTCTAATGAAAACTATTGTTTCCTTTGTCGCGACAACTTAATTCTCCAGTTACGAAAGCGTTAAATTGGACTGTAGCCGCATTTAAATAAAATAATAATGCGAAGGTATAGTCCGAGAGCCATGTGTAGGTTATTCACGAAACATCGATATTCTTATTCTTATTGTGTCACTAGTTACTTTAAACCAGTGTGATGAAAGGACTAATGTGCGTGTCAGAGACCCCTTTTGTGCACTTGGCACATATCTTCAAACATTTTAGGTTCTTCAACATGCTGGTGTTATCATGTTTACCTCTACCGTTTAATAATACTGGTATAAGTACGTATTATTTTTAAAACAGATAAATCAAATTATCTATAGTTAATTTTTTTTTTTTTTTATTTCTAGTCCATTATAACGCTTTAAAGTGGTTTTTTTTTCTTTTAATGCATGAGGCGTACAAGCCCACGTTCGTTGCGTAGTAGCTTCTTATTAAAATGAACATTTGAGTTATGCCTTAGATCTTTGACAAGTACAGATGGCAGACTCCACGAAATCATGAATATGAATAGCAATCCTAGCTACGATACAACAAAGAGCTGTTCAGCTTGCACAAGGGCTAAGTAAGTCCCTTACATTATATTTACCTACATAGTGCCCCTAGTTTTTTCACAACTTTCAACTTTTTTTCGCGGATCTAACGAAAATTTCCTAAAGTACGAACGATCATTATTAGTTTGTGCAGAAGTTCTGAAATATGTACAATTGCCTGAGCAAACCAGTAAACTACCATCTGCCCAGGCGCGGATCCAGACCTCTTAAAAGGTTGTGGGCACAGCCACCCGAAAATCGGCCAAGTGCGAGTCGGAGTATTAACTCCCTCATGATCGATATACTACTCTGTCTAGAAAGTACCGGGAAACGATTAATATTATTCAAAATTTTAGATAATCATCCAAATTGCGTCATCAAGGCGAAGGCATTATCGTAGTGCAAAATTCAAGATTTTTTTTCCATGAACGCCGCATAACGCTCAAATAATATTCTTTATTTACCGTTGACCTTCCTGCAAGATTTCCAAGTGCACAACACTGCGATAGTCAAAGAAAACAGTCAACATGACTGACTTTTGATCGACTTTGACTTGGTTTTTTCGGTTTCGGTTCAGTTGGAAGGCGCCACTCCGACGCTTGTTGACTAGTTTACATGTCAAACTCGTAAGCTCACGTCTCGTCACCAGTATCAATGCGTTTCATGAATATTGGGTAGGAATTGACTCGTTCTAACATCTCCTAAGCGAGCGATAAAAATCAAGTATTTTCGGACTAGCCGAGCTACAACATGTTTCATACCCAAGTGATTGTTTAAAATGGCACGGATCTACTCGGGAGACACAGACAATTCAGCGGCTATCTCTCTCCAACTTGAATGCGGATTTTCAGTCACTTTATTCTTCACTTTTGTGATGTTAACTTCAGTTGAAGACCTTGACGGCTTACCAGAGCGAGGCAAATCTTCCATCTCATCTTAAGTTACCTCTTTGTACCACTCGATACCACTCGATTTTGATAAAATCGATCCACCGTAAGCCTTCAGTAACATTTTTAGGGACTCCGAATACGAAATTCAATTGGCGATGCATAATTAAGGTGTACTGCCAGTCTTTTTACACGTGCAGTCTATGGGTTAACTGTACTAAGTGCTGCTGGAATGCCCTTTGAGTCCAGTACAATAATAGCTTCAGGTTGCTGTTATTAAAAATATATTAGAAAACCATAAACAAGTCATCTATTCCCGATACTTTTTTGACAGAATGTAGTGCAAGCAAATAGTCCTACAAAGGAGATGTTTACGAAATAGGTAGTTATATGACGCCCTGACCACGATTTTGTAGTGTCTACAGTAAATGCGTGTTTGTTCGCACATCACTGTGTCACATAAATATACTCTTAAATTACTGAACTGACTTGAGAGAATTTCTTACAACTTCAAGGGATATCAAATTAAATTAAACGCGAGTATACATTTTACATTCAATTGTTTGATTAACCTAAATTGAAAAGTACTTAAATTACAAATTCAAGCTTACATATCTTTTTCACGAAAACGTTGATATCATCGATCGATATCATCGATCACCATCTTTGTGTGGGTATATTTAGGAGAGCTAGCCAGGCAGGATATACTTTATTGTGCCATTGAGGCATGCAACCAATATTTTACTCTGCGAAGAGTAGAAGAGAAAAGTTGCCAGTATTTGTAAGAATTTTTTTAAGAAAATGTAATAAAAATATTTTAATAACTTTTTGAAGTGAAAACTTCCTTAGCATCGTTGTGATTTTAAAATCGATGAAACGAAAAAGCGACAGTAAAAAGAGACAGACACATAAGTTCATAAGCTTTAACGTGGGAGAAAATGCGATAGGAAGCATTATACGTGTTTGTGCGCGCATGCGTAGTACAAAGCTTGAGAAAAGGCATCACAACAACCGTGATGTTTTGTATACGTGTACGTATTATACGTTTGTTTTTTGAAGTTTCACTTCTACCACGTGTGAATTGCACACATATTTTTTTTTGCTGCGTTACGAATCACGCACGATTCATTATTTTTTGTTTTTATAAAGGCATGGGATATAATATTATCTAAAAAGTGTGAAGTCACAAGTCAATTAGGGTTGTGGCCATGCCCATCGGGCCCACAACGGTGGATCCGCGCTTGCTGATCTGCCGATCTAGCACTGCGTCATTTATCACAATCTTACCGTCTTAAACCAGTACAATTATAACCAGTTAGTTCATATATATCAGTTTAATATATATTTCTATCAATTTCGTGTACCTGTGTGAAGTCCAGTAAATACAATCAATAACTGTAAATCAATTTTTGACTTCTTATGTCGTCTTTAACCCACTACATATAGCCAAGAGGCCTAGGATTGCCACTATACTCCTAGGCCTCTTCTTGTAGTCGAAAGTCGAAATTCTTCTAGTATTTTTACAGTTTTAATCAAAGTCTGAATTAAAGTAACATTTTTAAATAAAATTTACTAAATTGACATGTTTTGGCTCAATTTAGTCATCATGTTGTTGATTAATACTGCGAAAAATCAATTCAAGACAATGCACACAATACCATCTAGTCCCAAACTAAGCATAGCTTGCATTATGATGACTAGATGACTGATAGAATACTTATATATTTTTATATACATACTTATGATACTTTATAACACCCAGACACAGAACAAACAACAAACATTTGTTGAAGAACCTACCTATGTTCTTCACACCAATGTTTATCCTGGGAGGATAATATGAAATGTCAATTTTAACTTATTTTAGAACTGTCATTTAAAATGGTTACTCTAATTTAAACTTTAATGCAAGCAACAAAAGGTCGATCTTACTTTAGGAAACTTAAGCTAGTTTAGCGATACTATAGAATCAGGGTCATTACTTTTCTTTCTATCACGTAACTCTAGTGCTGAGTACAGCTGACCTGTAGGACGATTATGGAACTCTGGATACAATCAATATCTATCAGTTTCGATTAGCAATAGGCATTATTTCAATCAATCATATACGATGTATTTAACTGCTTAGTACGCTAAACACGGTTCCTACCACAATCGTACTTTTAAAATTGGTCGAGCTATTGTTAGACACCAACTTCACATTGCAACTAGCGATAGAAGCCGAAAGAAATCGCAGCGATCTGTAATACCAATTCTTCAATAGTAACTGAAAGCTATTAGTATCCATGTTTTGATAGTATCAAAGTTCCATAATCGCCCCACTGGTTGTGCGTTGTCTCTCTGTCTATACCCCCACGGATGACGGCTGTGCCCACAAAGTCTCATTATGCTAATAAGAGTCATTAAAAATAATCGTATCTCTTTACAGCACAATTAATAAGAAGTAGAAGTTTACATTGTATATTCTTCTTTACTCTCTTGTGAAAAAATAAGGGACGTTATTTCATATAAATACCTACTTTTCTAGTTGTTATTGACGTTTGTGAGGAGCTCAAAATATGTTTTAGCATTGAAAAGAATGGTGATGAGTAACAGTAGTCTTAGATTAGTAAATAAGTACTTGGATGACCGAGCTTCGCTCGGTATGAAACACGGATAAAACGACGTTTTCTAAAAATGAAACCTAGCTAGATCGATTTATCGCCCCCGAAACCCCTGCATACTCAATTTCATGAAAATCGTTGGATCCGTTTCCGAGATTCAGATTATATATATACATACATACAAACAAGAATTGCTCGTTTAATAATAAAAAAAAATTAAGGTTACAAAGTTACATTGCCTGAACCAATTACCCGATCCATATTTATAGCTAACTAAGCACTTATAACGTTTGTTTCCCACTAATGCTTACGCATGGTCCCCGGCCCTGACGGCTGATGTAGCAAAACCTACCACAGTAAGATCAACTAGAGATTGTCAGTCTTTGACCACTTCATGTATCGTTTGTAATATTAAATAATTTTAATTCAATTATTTTTATATTTTTTTAAAACGTGTCATCGCTTTCCCCAAACAAGTCTAGGTATTAGATTAAAATCACACCTTCACTTAATGTTCATTTAAAATTGATAATTAAACAAAGAGGGTATGTCAACTTTTGTCAGTTAAGAATTCCTCTACGGAATAAAAGGATTTTTCCAGTAAAAGATTCTTTAGGTTTCTTGTGAATAGCGCGTATTTTTCTTCTGATTTTAGTCGTTCAGGTATTTTGTTGTAGATTTTTACTAGCTATAGGTTGAACTTATCCCTATTGCTTGTAAGGTTGTAGTTGGAAGGATAAGTTTATTTCTAACAAACTTCAAAAAAGGAGGACATTTTCAATTCGACTGGGTGAACCGATTTTGATGATTCTTTTTTATTTGAAAGTTGGTGCTTCCCGTGTGGTCCCATATCAATTAGATGCAGTTCTGACAATGGCATCCATGAGAAAACCATATAAATCTTAAATTTGCATTAAGTATAATAGCGCATAGCGACAAATAGCCGAATAACTCAAAATTACGCCGATTTTGATGAATATTGTTTAACCGATTTCAAAATATATAGTAAAAAGATTTTTGAAGTGAAAACTTCTTTTAGCGCGGTACGCATATTTTTAGATAAGGTAAAACCTCTGGATTCGCGACACCGTTACCGTTTGGGGCGAGACGCAGGGCTGCCGCGCTCGCCCCATTTGATTATAAACCTTAATTCACATGTTTACAGTCTACTTTTGTATGGAGAAGTTTACTGAGTAGGTTCTTTGATATATTATCTACATTCTGAACAAAAAATATTGCATCACCTGTTTTCGTTCAGTATTTCATTGGCAGTCGCCATAATTACTGATTTTAAAGTGATTTATTACGAAACTCTAACGCGCTAAAATAAGTTTTCACTTCACTTCCCGGAGTGCAAACTGATTTTTTTTTCTTTGTATGTTCAATGAAGTCGGTTGTCTTTTTAGTTTTTAAAACGTAATTACTGTTATGCCTATTATGGTTAACATTGTTTTCAGAATTTGAACTAAACATATATCTATTGTTCCTAATAACAAATGATACTACTTGTATTATCTATATTGATGGTAAGGTAGCTCTTTTTTCTAAAAATGTGTTTAGCTTTCGCGGCTCTTTATGTTCACTTGAATTCTAATACATTTTTTCTGCATGATAAACAGTTTATCAAAGTCGAAACTTTCGCTACACAGTAAAGTCGCATAGTTGTGCCAGGCAAAAGCGTACGCATAATATACGTCAAGGGCTGTCTCATAAAATAAGTGTTCGATTTTAGGATGCTAAGTGCGTAGACGAATCGTGATAATTTTGTTTCGAATATTAGATTTCTAATTTAGATGGATGTCAAGTGAACCTAATAAATTAAATTCGTCCTTTTGTTCAATATTCAGGGTTTGTGTAAGTAGATCTTGGTCTACTTGACCTTGGTCAAGTGCAGTTCTTTAGTGTGTTCTAAATTGAACAAGTTAATAATAGTAATAATAAAGGACATTTCACACTACATCATCTGGCCCCAATGTAAGCAGAGCTTGTGTTATGGATACCACATGACTGATGTACTACTTATATACTTTTTTTTGTAAATACATCATATTATATATAGAAACACCCAGAACCGAGACAAATACTTGCAGATCATACAAACATTTGTCCTGCGGCGGGAATCGAACCCGCATCCTTTTGCGTCTCAGCCGAACCTAAGCTCACTGCGACACAGAGGTCGTCTATGTTTAGTTTTAGTTTAGTCAATCTCTCAGTTGTGGCCTTAAAGCCACTTAACACAATCTTTATCATGATGTGTTATGTGCGTGTAGTCAATATTCAAAGTGCTGTTAAATAGAATGGATAAATCATCTGCAAAAAGGATACACGTTGAGTTTATTGATTTACAGAGACGCAGAAGAATGCGGGTCCGATTCCGGCCGCGGGAATCAGATCTGCCAATATTTGACTTGGGTCTGGGTGTTTCTATGTATAATATGTATGCATTTACAAAAAAAACTGTATATAAGTAATATCAGTATCAGTCATGTGGTACCCACACAAGCTCTGCTTACTTTGGGGCCACATGATGCTTTGTGAAACGTCCGGCATGATACAAATACAAAATAGTACATTGTACACCTAGGCGAGAAAGTACCCAATTCCTATCGAGTGTGTTATTTGAGGCCTTAAAATACACGAGGTAAGAATCGCACTTTTTCCCGAGTTTCAGAGTGCTTTATACTAAACCTACGAGGAAAATAAAAAGGAGAATTATTTATATTTCTGGTGGTGTATTAAAATCTTCACTATCACTCGACGACATTCTGTAGAAATGATAAAATTACCCAAACACAAATTCATATTTCGAAGAAATCCCCGCGCATGCCTTTATAACTTGGGTTCTTTTTTCAAAATATTATTCGGAAATGGGAAGAGTAATAAATCATTTGGCGGACTTGGAGTAAAAACTTTTTGGCTATATTATTGAATTTTGGCAGGTCATTTATATATATACAATAAAAATAGTGTACAAAGTCAAAGTCAAGAGATACTTTATTCAATACAACCACAAGGATCACTTTGAAACGTGTTACATACTTGGTGAATTTAGGTGCTAATTCATCCTAACCCAAGCCCGAGAAGAACTAGCAAGAAACTCATCCTGGTCCTAGCGCTTTTTTTCATGATCCATCTTATAACTAGCTTAACTACGAAATACTAATACAAGAGAGTTTATACATTTCAAGTGTGTCGGTTAACTGTCTGACGGCAGAGCGACATGAGGCCATGCATTTTTATCAGTAATACGTATATATAAGTAGTAATTTATACTATAATACGCTTTCTTTAATTGGCATTTTAGTCTTTTATCTAATGTTGTGTCTAATAATCGTTTAAAATGATATATTTAATGTTTAAACTGACACGTTTAATGGTTACTGACTCTGAAAAAGGTCTCCTCAGTTTGCAGCAGGTGTAAAGCCGATTAGTAGTTTTAGTAGTTTAAATGGTATTTTTAGTAATTTAGTTACTTAGAAAAAGGATAAACAAATATGCTCTAAACTCAATCTCCAGGCTTGGTATATATCTCTGCAGATCTACAATTACTCTGACGACCTCTGTGGTGCTGTAGGTCAAGGGCCGGTAGAGACGCAGAAGGTTTCGGTTTCGATTCCTGCCGCGCGACAAATGTTTGTATGATCTGCAAGTATTTGTCTAGGTTTCTATGTATAATTTGAAATATATATAAGTAGTATATCAGTCATATCATGTGATACTCATAACACAAGCTCTGCATACTGAGCTGACTGGCCTGTCACCTCAGTTGGTAGTAGCACTGCCTTCTGCACTGTAAGTTGAGGGTTCGATTCCCTCCCAGGATAAAAAATTGTGTTAAAAACATAGGTGTTTGTTCTGTGTCTGGGTGTTTTAAAGTATCATAAGTATGTATTTAAAAATATATAAGTATTCTATCAGTCATCTAGTCACCATAATACAAGCTATGCTTAGTTTGGGAATGAGATGGTGTTGTGTGAATTGTCCAGCAATATTGATTAATATTTATTTATATCCGACAATTGAATCATCACTTACGTGTTTGGTACATTCCTCATAGCCTTGTGCCTCACAAAGACCGCCACCAGCGTGCCATTACCGACCACTCCGATGATGAAGATCAGCGCGAAGATCAGAGGTACTATGTACGTCTCTGGCCTCTCGATGTAGGGCTGGAATGGCTCCGAATCGTTCAGCATTGATACAGTCGGGTAGGGTTCTGAACTTGTTTGGTAAAAGTCTGAACTTGTCTGGTACAATTCTGATTCGTTCAGTGAACTGTTGAACCATGCGTTCAGCTCTTCCATTTTGCATAATATCTGCAAAAACGAAATATTTCTAATTTTAATTACATTTTTTCTACCAGTGATAACTTACTTGTATAAGGTTTTTGGGTCTATATTTAAGAACAAAAGACAAATCAATCACCTCGATTAAGCATAAATATATCGAAAGACTTCAATTCCGATATGTGAGATAAAAATATGATAATATTATAATGTATAAAATACGATAGAGGACATAAGAAAAATTGGAAGCGCTACCTAGTCTAGAAAAGCTAGACAGAGAAATGAGTGGAAATAGCTGGAAGAGGCCTGTGTCACAAGACACGCAGATCACAAAACCGGAAAACCCGATGTGTTAGATTTAAGTTTTGTAATAGATACCTTTAGATTATACTTGTTTCGTTCTTCAGCAATAAAGGCTTAATATTAATAATACGTTTTTCAAGGTTCTGAAGTTCGCAAACAACCCTTAAAATTACGCTATGTCCGTTTGTCTGTCTCTCCACCCCTAATCAGTAGTCTAGCGTTTTATCGTAATAAAAGGCACGAGAAAAACTTCAAAGGCCCCTACGAAGTAATTAAATAAAACCATTGAAAAAAATACTCTTAGGATAATCAGCCCTACACGTAAAGTAAGGTTTTTTTTAAATGTTACTACTACCCCTAACCCGTTTTTCAAAACAGAGTTATATAAATAATTTTAAATTAATTTAAATAACTTTTGGAGTCCAGTGTCGTCGACCCCCTCTACCGGCATATATATATTATACATGGTGAAATTATAAGAAAAATTATCACGGCTTTTACTAAATTATGAGTAACATCCTGTTTTTTAAACCTTAAAAAAAACATGAAAACGCCGTACAAAATTATTGACGTAATAACGTCTTATAAATCGATGAACGCTGGCTGCACACACGTTCCGCCTCAGCCGAGCGTGCAAGCGAGAGCGCGGAACAAGCGATAGAGAGGCACGATCGGCCTGCTTAGGCCTTGCTTAGTTCGGCTTGTGACGCATCTTAATAGGTTAAAAGTATGCAATTTGTCATCTATGTTTTCTTATGACGTGATTACGTAAAATTATCGTCCGTAAACCGACTTTACAGACTATATTTTTTTTTTATTTTGCTAACTAGATGGTGTTAATGTGGTTTAGGACCTGATCACTAGTAATTTATTTATTGACTTCGGAAACCTTCACTGTGTTTGTCACATGCGTTTCACCATAGTTTTCTGATATACACGTCTTAATTTAGGCAGTGTATTTGCTGTTGATATTCAAGAAAGCAATCAACCGTCCTCACAATTTATGTAAGTATTTAGATTATACGAACAATAGATTATCCTGTACAATGAAGTGGGAAGAGCCTTAAGGCAGTCATACGACAAACAAACTCATATAAAATGAGTCAAATATTATTCCACTTCTACGTAGATCTACATAAATATTCATAAAGAAAACTCACATGTCCTCTCACATTCACACGGTTGCTACACAAATACTGCCTCACAATATCTTTATTTACTATCAGACCAGCTATCTCTAAAGAAAGTGTTGAATCGAAACGCACCGCCCATTTTTGATGCTTGGCGAAATTTGTTAAAATAATCATTAAACAGATTGGATTCAGTTTCAATCCATGTTTCGGCGAAACAACAGGTCTGCGGATGAGAGTGTTTTTTCGTCAAAGTGCGAATGAGTCAAGTGTTTTTTAACAAGCCTCGTGAAGACAAAACACGTGTCGAATGTATTTTTGAGGTTGCATGTGTGGTTGGTGTGTGCTAGCTTTTTACTAACGCTTTGCATGGCTTTTCAATTGCGGGCGGGAGGGAGTTGCATGCGTCTGCATCGTGTCTAACTCATTAGGAATAGATTGGCGGAATAATACTTATTATTTGTTTATCTCTTTAAAAAAAAGTATGTAAGTAGTGTATCAGTCATGTGGTATCCATAACACATGCTCTGCTTACTTTGGGCCAGATGATGCTGTGTGAAATGTCCAGGAATATTTATTTAATTTTATTAATAATATAGTTCAACGTGTAGTTTGAAGCTACATGTGAAGATTTACAGGTGACATATTGAAATGTGACTCGAAACCGAGCCTCTGTGTGGATTTTATCCTTTAATGAAACTGCAACCGTGTTTATGTGAAGAGGCACTCACTGTGCGTTCATCACACTCTCATCTTCAATTCAGACTGAGTAGGTATTTTAATAAAAGCTCTTTGTGTGAGCCAGGAATCGTAAAATACCTATAACGCGGAACAATAAAGATTTGTTTATTTTGGCAATATGAATGGCGAAAATAAATATTATAGCTATTTTATGTACTCTAGTATTTTTGTAGGTACTTACTCTTGTTCAATTTCTACAAAGCGGTGTCTGCAACATTACAATCGTCTTTTTGATACAAGGTATCTGTCACGTGATTTGTTGAACGTGCTGTTCATACATTCCCTGTATCTTTTTCTTCTTTGTTTATGGCATGTGACATAATAATGCCAATTTTGCCAGTGTCAAGTGTTTATTTTTGTTTATAGTCAATTTGTTTGTTAAAGTCTTAGTCGATGGTCAATTGTCAATTCTAGACGTCACGCGGAATGGCGTCTAGAATTTTCTTGGCATTCCTCGTCGTTCAAATCACATTGCACCACAATATACTTTTAAAACAATTGTCCATACCCGTCCTGAAGACACAACTTATTCATTAAAATTCCGCTAAGAATTCTGAAGAAAAAATGCAATAAAACGAGTAAAAAATATTAAATTAGCACAGCTATGTAACTCCATGAAATGTCATGTCATGAAATCCTTTGTCCTTGTCATTCTAATGTCAAAGAATAGAGATGGCAATAGACTTAAGCAGTACTTAGCTAGTGTTTTTATTATATACTCATTGTATTCGACACTGACAATATGTTTCAATGATCATTATTTTAACATTACTTATATTGACGACTTTTGTGGCACAGTGGGCCAAGAGCCGGGTGAGACGCAGAAGGGTGCGGGTTCGATTCCCGCCACGGGACAAACGTTTGTATCTGCAAGTATTTGTCTCAGGTCTAGGTGTTTCTATGTATTTACAAAAACAGTATATAAGTATATCAGTGACGTGGTACCCATAACACAAGTTCTGCTTACCTTAAGGGCCAGATGATGCTGTGTGAAAGGCGTTATTATTATTATTATTAATATGCCCTGTCTTTGTCATTGTAATGTCAATAAAAAGTAATGGCAATAGACTAAACCAGTACATTAAAACAGTGTTTATAAGACCGACTCAGTATACGTGACTGACAATATGTTGGAATGAAAGATCATTGTTTTAACATTATATTGTACTAGCTGCCCGCGACTTTGACTGCGCAGGATTAGTACGTCGAGTAGCTTATTTTTTTCTCCAAGGTACTATCTTTATAAATTATAGCCTATTTGTTATTCTGATGTATAAGCTCAAGTATTGTAAGGTTTAATTAAAATCAACTCGGTAGTTTTTGCGTGAAAGAGTAACAAACATACATACAAACTTTCGCGTTTATAATATTAGTAAGGATTTAGTAAGAGTTTTATTTATTATTTTTGGCCGTCTTGCGAAACAAACATTGTAGGTACTCATATATTATTATTCTCTGTTGATTTCGAGTTTTATTCGTAATTTTTAGAGTATTGATTAAATTTTGACTCGGGTAATTAATTATCTAAGATAATTATAATAATCTTTATGTTTCAAGCATAAATATAAATACAATAATTTAATATGTAAAGTCGCCCTTTTATATTTAACTAGCTGTCCCGTTCGCTACTTCGTCTGCGCGTTTTAATAGAAAATATATAACATTAAAACACATTTCTTCACTTTGCTGAACTCACCCATTAAATCTTGTTTTTATTGTACGCGAAGAGAAATCTAAAAAAAATTATATCATGAAAAGCGGTCCCGCCGTTCTCTAGTTATAAATGGTGTAACTAACACGACTTTGTTTTATATACATTTATAAAGATAACAAATGAGCAACGACAATACGACATTCTTACGTTTTATCATAAACAATGATGTTTACTTTGGCAAAATTAACATCAAGGCTCATGCTATTAACGAAATAGAAGAAGTTTATTAAATTGCTTCCTAATTTATGTGAAATTAACTGATTGTGAAATAAATCCAAGAGTTTCAAACCTCAGGGCCCACTATTTTATTAGGAATGAGAAAATTTACTACGACTTTGTGACGAAACTTTATCAAACTATTCACTTGACACCTTTAATTACTAACTTCACGGCTAAAGTGTCAAGAAAGCCTGAATTAAATGTTATCTAGATTAATTAAATCTTATCGAAAGCTTCTAATACAAAGACTATTAATATATTACAAGTATTTTGTAAAAAGAGCCCTCTTGTAAGATATACATTATTTTTGTACATTTATATTTACTATTGAAGAAGAGATCAAGGAAAATAACAATTTCAAGGTCACTAGCTTTTACTCAAATAAATCAAAACATCGATAAGGGCTTATCATCTATATCTGTCAAACTTAAACGCCTTACACAAGAACAATACACAAATTATTCATTGTCTCCCTGTGACGCTATGAACCTTAACAGAAAGCGTTAAAGCCTAAAACCCTACTGCGTTATCAACATCAATGTGAGCTTGATACGTATTTTTAAGGGTGGAAGGTTGAAAATCAGTCCTGTGGTAAGCCTTCATCAATCAAATGGATCTTGTTGATTTGGCTCTTGAGTTCGGTCGTCAAGTGACTACTTGATTAATAGCTGTAATTATGTTAAGCTTTGGTTTACCGAGATCCTCGTGAGTTTGGAGGCTTTATAGAAATTGATTGTGTTCAGAGAATGGACAATAAAATCTTATAATAATAAATTTATTTATCCAGACCACAATAGTCCATGATGTATGTATGTTTGTATGAACTGCACGTATTTGTCTCGGGTCTGGGTGTTTCTACGTATATTATGTATGTATTTAAAAAAATATATATATAAGTAGTATATCAGTCATGTGGTACTCATAACACAAACTCTGCTTACTTTGGGACCAGATGATGCTGTTTAAAATGTCCGGGATTATTTATTATTGTTATTCTTATTATTATTATTATGTACTTAAAACAAGATTTAAGAAAGAAAAGTTTATTTTGTGTCACATATAGATAGCATATAAGTACCTATGTACCAACAAGTAGGTAAGCAAATTGACAGCAAAATCAGCGACACTCAGCATGGGTTATTGTAGCGTTTAAAACATTCTTATAACGCTGGTTTTCCGTGACGCTGCATTAGAGTGCGAAAAACTAAAATAAATATAATTATGTCAATTAACTAAAATATAGTATTGAAATTAAGATTAAACGGAAATACAACAGAAAATAGAAAATTAAAAACGTCTGGACGTTTGTAACATTCTTACAAAAAAAATATCAATTGTGTCTAGTCTCTAGAGACTAGACACGTGAATCAATGTGAAGTCTAGAACAACTACCTATGTGCAAGTTTTTTTTTAACGATTTTTTAAAGGATCATATTGATGAAGTTTTTTCTGAAAGGCGGAAGCAGATTGTTTATCAGATTGCAGATTTAGTATTTTGCATGAGTTTCCCCACCAGAGGACAGTTATAATAATACTAGTGGTCGCCTACTGGTTCAAATTCTACCATAATTCATTAATAAATAATGTATTTTTAGGCATTATTCAAAAAAATATTAGCATTCTGCACTCCTTCTCTATGTAAACTATAAGTGTGCGATATTTCAAACTCCGTACGCGCAATTTTCGTAAAAAGCAGTACTTACAAAGTTTTGCTTCACGTATTAATATATAGATTAGTAATCGCGGTCGGGATGCTGTTGCTGCTCCCGCGAAGACTGCTTAGCAGTGACGCAGTCATTTTGTGCTGATGGCGTCGAAGGTGTCGGTACGCGCCTCCACAAACACTGCCAAAGCCCTGCAGTAACACGGAAGCCGCAACAGCGCCCGAAACGCGTTGTTATTTTGGACTCGCAAAACATTGTAAGCCTTTTGGGTATCGCTGAACCACAGACGCGTAAAATACAGGGATGTACAGTACGCATTCAATAAGGTAACTTTCACTAAGGCTATACACCGAGCAAGTCTGCGGGTCAGCATGTTTGCCCTGAAGTAGGCAAGTAGGCTAAATTTATATAGATAATTTGATTATTATGATTATTTTTATGAATGGACATAAGTACTACCCAATCTATAACTCGCTTTTACAGCGAATATGCTATAAGAAGAGTTTAATATAAGAGAGTAACACGAATACTTACTAAATGATGAATCTAATGAAAATCTGACGAGAAACTGTTTACGATTGAGTGTGTAAACTAGGTTTAACAGCTATTAATGTGTTTTTTTTTTTCAATAAACAATTTCATTTCATATGAACTTCATGGGCCAAAATCACCACTCAGTGGAGCCCTGAGACAGCGAGACGGCACCGTGGTAGACCCAAAAAAAAGATGGCGAGATGATTTCGACACCTTTGATAGAGCTTGGGTCAAAACAGCTCAAAACCGAGATTACTGGACAGATCAAGGGGGGCCTTTGCCCAGCAGTGGGACACAATGGGCTTATCGAAATCGTAATCGTAATGAACTTCATACTCGTAATTGAGTCAGTCCAAACATTTAAGCAAATCAGTGTGCTACACACTGATTTGCTGCGTAGCATATACTTTATAGACAGCGATTTCTTCGCCACAAGAATCCATCTATAGTAATATTATAAACTAGCAGCTACCCACGGCTTTGCTCGCATGGTACCTACATAAAGAGTTACCTATATCCGTCCCCAAAATACAATCTATCTAGAAGAGGTATCTATTTATAGCAAAGTAATAAATAGACTGAGACACTTTAAAATTTATAATTGAAGTACCAACGCGTATGGATTTTAATATGTTTGTATTTTATCTTTTCGTGGCTAAACGGCTGACCGGATCCTAACTAAATTTGTTGAAGATATTGTATCTATGGAACGGACATTTATGGACATATACGGACATACTTTTTATGTAGGAAGTACGCATGCAAAGCTGCGGGCAGCTAGTAGACAATTAATTGACCAAGTGCATGCCAAACCATGCATTCATGTTTTTCTTTATGTTGTACAAATCAGGTTATTATTATAATGTATAGTATCTTATTAGCCGAGATAATTCAGATAAATCAGATAAGCCCATCATGATAAGACTGAGAGTCAGTGAGCAAGTACTCTGATCAGAGAAGGACAAACAGACAAACGGATATAAACGATAAAAAACTAAGGATTCTTTATAGACTTCGGAACTTTTTGTGTGTTTTTACATTTACATTTGGGTGTAGGAAGTCAGACATGTAAGATAAAGTATTTGATTCTTTTCTCCGAAGAAAGTTTAAGAACTACAACGGTTGTTGTACCCTTGAAGAGATACCATTCTCGGAAAAAATATTGTTTAAGTATATATACGCAAAAGTTCGTTTATACTCGCGGGAGAAATGTTATCTATAAAATCCAAGATCCGGGTACTAGATAAAATTCGAAATAATTATGCAAAACACGTTAGAGCGGAGCCCACGTCAGCGCCGAGAGATTTTTGTCAGCACAAGCACAAATCCCTGAGGTGCAAATCCAACTTACCTCCCACATTTCCCAAGATAAACATGACGAAAATTAACGTACAAAGTTATTATCAAAGGTTATATATCGAAGGGTAGATCTCTTACAATCTTGACCAGCACCATGACTTTTACAATTCAACACCCACGTAAAATGAAAATGTCAAAATAAATACATTATACGTAATATTTTCCTTTTATCCGTTGACTGACATGGGGACAACGTACAAGCTTAAGCCGGTGGTTGTAGATACATTAAATTTCGAGATTGTATTCTTAATAGTATGAAGACACACACACAGAAAGTGATTTTTGAAATTCAACCCCTAAAGCCGAGGCCTTTTTGACAGGCCAGGCTGCGTCCAGGTTTTAGGCCGTGGGAAAATTTGCATCCGATGAAGCCTGCGGGGTGACCTGTCGGATCGCCAGTCCGATCAGTCGGAAACATGTATTTTTTTAATCTAGATGGAAGTCAATAAGTTTATAGGGGAGGTTGGCACCGTATCAAGTTGTGGCCCCACGGTTCATTAGATTACAGGCCGAAATACTTGATATGATATAATTACGTTTTAAAAACTAAAAAAAAACAACTTCATTGAATATAAGAAAAATAAAACTGAATTAAGAACCTCCTCCTTCTTTTCAAGTCGGTTAAAAATGTTTTTTACGCTATTTTTTACGATACTTTATCATTTTCAAATTCGTAAACCAAACCACTGGAAAGTCACAGTCAAAGTCACAGTATAATACAAAATTTCGTTTTGGTTGATGACATATTTTTCGATTTTGATTTAAAAACCAAACAGCTGTACCGAATTTGATGAAATTTCTATGGGACCAATCGGAAAGTACATATTTGAAATTTTTTTTTTTTAAATCCTTTTATAAATGACAAAGGTAAAAAAAACAACCTAGTTGAAAACCCTCCTTTTTTGAAGTTGGTTAAAAATAGCGGCCAACAGACTAACCAGACCGACACAACTCGTAAGAATGCTAGGCACAGACCGCCTCGATAAGTGTGGCAACGTCTGGCGCGCCCTCTATGTTAACGGGCTGTGAAGTCCAACGGGCGTTAAAGTTAGTTTGAAAATAAAGACTGTAGGTACATCTGTATCTGGGGTGTAGTGGGTGTTAGCGTCTAATTTTGCAAGCAAGCCGTAACAGCAGTCATAGTTAAAATCGTTGATACCCACAAACTCTCACCAGTGGCTCCAAGCAGCTGTCCTGCATGCAGCGGCCACACCCCGGTAAACCACGTCGGCTCGTGGGCTAAACCTGGGCGAGAGGGGCTTGAGTACTCCGGTACTCAAGCCTGGCGGTTGCTCCCCGCATAGTGCACAAAGTCTGCTCTGGCATTTAGCAATCCACTTACGGTGGCAAGGCAGCAAGGCAATGTAGATGGCCTTAAGGGCGGCGATAGGAGCTATTATTGCCGGCTAGACACAACAACAAGAAGTCCCAAAGAGGGTTGACGTCAGGCAGGCGGCCGGTCGTAAAATATTCTGCCAAATCTGCCAACCACCAATTCTGCTAAGTACGATTACTGGAAGAGGAAGATAGTTAGCGGATGTATTAGAAAGACGACGAATAAATGTGGCTTGTTTGCAAGAAACGAAGTGGAAGGGATCGAAAGCCAGAGAAATTAGAGTGGGTTATAAATTTTATTATTGTGGAAGTGATGGAAAGAGGAATGGTGTTGGCGTCGTATTGGATAGTGACTTGAAAAAGTGTGTTACGGATGTTAAGAGAGTGAATGATAGAATGATAGTTGTAAAATTATTGTTAGAAGATGTAGTGCTTAATGTTGTAAGTGTGTATGGTCCTCAGAGCGGAAGTGATGATTCTGTAAAAAACAAGTTTTGGGAGGATTTTCACAGAATGTTCATGGAAATACCTGATAATGAGGAAATTTATATTGGAGGAGATTTTAATGGGCATGTGGGGTGTTTGAATGGAGGGTATGAGAGGGTGCATGGAGGGTTGGGCTTTGGAACCAGAAACAAAGATGGAGAAGCCTTGTTACAAGCTGCGTCTGCATTTGATTGGCTATTGCCAACACATTTTTCAAAAAATCAGACCAGCATCTTATTACATACAAAAGCGGTAACCATTCTACGCAGATAGATTATTTTCTTCTAAAGAGAAACCATATAAACACGTTAAAAGACTGTAAAGTTATACCGGATGAAAGTCTGGTCTCCCAACATCGATTACTGGTCTTAGAAGTAAAATTAAAATTAAAAAAAGTGACGAACAAGGCGAAGCCCCCTCCCAAAACCAAATGGCACCAATTGGAAAATAAGGAGTGAGCGGAAGAATTTCGGAAACGAGTTGCAGATAGAATGATAGAAATGACGGATTTAGAGGATATGTCAGTGAATGAATGTTGGAATGAAATGGCGACGTGTATTCGGGATGTGGCAAGGGTTGTGTTTGGGAAAACGAAAGGCAAAGGAAAGATAGATAAGGATACGTGGTGGTGGAATGATGAAGTACAGAAGGTTTTGAAAGATAAAAAGTGTGAATTTAAAGAATGGAAGAACGTTGACAGTGGTGATGATGTATTGAAAGAGATGAAAAGAAGTGTATACATAGAGTGTAATAGGAAGGCTAAGAAAGTAGTTGCTGTCGCAAGGGCTAAAGTGCAAGACAAGCTGTACCACTCATTAGAAAGCCCTAAAGGACAGAAAGACTTGTATAGAATAGCCAAAGAAAGAGAAAAGAATGCAAGGGATATTGTGCATGTAAAATGTATAAAAGATGAAGCGGGAAAGATTTTGACGAATGATGAGGACATAAAAGAAAGATGGAAAAGGTATTTTGAAAAGTTAATGAATGAAGAGAATGCGTGGAGTAGAGTGTTAGAATAAGTGCCAGTAAATACAGGTGTTGTGAAAGATATTCGTATGGATGAAGTCAAGGAAGCCGTGCAAGATATGAAGAATGGTAAAGCAGTTGGCCCTGATGGAATTCCAGTGGAAGTATGGAAGTTTTTGAAAGCGGATGGATGGAAGTGGCTGACCTTATTCTTTAATAAGTTGTTGCAAGAAGAGGCGATCCCGGGCGAATGGTGTAACAGTTCTCTGGTGCCCATTTTTAAAAACAAGGGTGATGTACAGGACATCAACAACTATCGAGGAATTAAGCTCATGTCACATAGTATGAAAGTTTGGGAAAAAATGACAGCAAGAAGAATGAGAGAAGAGAGTGAGGTATCCCAGAACCAACTCGGATTTATGCCTGGAAGAGGAACAACAGACGCCATATTTGCCATCCGCCAACTGTGCGAGAAGTACCGGCGCGTGCACAGGAACTTGCACATGGTGTTTATAGATCTCGAGAAGGCATACGACAGGGTTCCCCGAAAGGTTCTGTGGTGGGCAATGAAAGAAAAGAGAAAGGAGTGCCTGTGAAGTACCTGCAGCTTGTAAAGGCCATGTACAGTCGACCTTGTACCCATGTTCGGTCCGAAGCTGGCGTCACTGGTGAGTTCAATGTGGCTGTAGGTTTGCACCAGGGGTCGGCTTTAAGCCCTTATTTGTTTCTCCTGATAATGGATGCTTTGACATCGGACATACAGGAGGAGGCACCCTGGTGCATGCTTTTGCCGACGACATTGTTCTCATCGGAGAAGACGCAACCGAGGTCCAGAACAATCTGGGAAAATGGCAGGGCAAATTGGAGAGTGTCGGACTGAAGATAAGCAGGACAAAAACTGAGCACATGTTCTGTGACTTCGGTAGTCCATCCAGTTTTGCTCATATTGCCTTAGATGGTGTACACCTACCAGTCTGTTCCGATTTTCGGTACCTCGGTTCAGTAGTACAGAATGATTATGAGATAGAGAAAGATGTAAGAAGTCGAATAAATGCGGGATGGATGAAATGGCGACAGGTCCCAGGAACAATTTGCGATCCACGTATGCCCCTTATGCTTAAGGGGAAAATATATAAAACGATCGTAAGACCTGTTGTATAGTATGGATCTGAGTGTTGGGCAACAAAAGGGACGGATGAAAAAAAGGTGCACGTGGCTGAGATGCGAATGCTGAGATGGATGTGTGGAGTGACGCGAATGGACAGAGTAAGGAATGAGTACATAAGAGGAAGTGTGAAAGTGGCGCCAGTGAATGAAAAGATGAAAAGCAACAGGCTAGCATGGTATGGGCATGTAAAGAGAAGGGAAGAATGGCATGTAACTAGGAGAATGCTTGGTATGAATGTTGATGAATTTATGAGTAGAGGTAGGCCAAAGAAAAGATGGATGAATTGTGTGAAGGATGACATGAGTAAGAAAGGAGTGAGTGTTGAGATGACGGCTGATAGAGGAGAGTGGAAGAAGAACACATGTTGTGCTGACCCCACATAATGTGGCAGGAAGATGATGAGGTACATCTGAATCTCTGAATACTGGTGGTGTACTAGTAATGGCCCCCGCGTTCCGATCCTAAATCTATTAATATCTGAACGTACACTAATGATTTACTTTATTCAAAAAAAATATGTGCGCTATACCACCAAACGGTAGTATACATATTTAAAAACGGTAAAAACGGTTTTAAAACGGTTTCCAAACGGTGAAAGAAAACCGGCAACTCGTAAAACATGTTCAAAAATGTGTGCCGAGAACACAATAGGAGCTTTTTAATCTTTTCACCACACTGGAAGAAAGAACTAGTGCCACGAGAAGAAATATTTTAAATTTAATGCTTGCATTATGATGAATGGTATCCAGAAAGCTACGCTTAACGAAGGAATGAAAAAAAAGTTTTTTTTCGTGTCTTCACATCATATTAGTACTTAAAAACTAACAAGTAAGTAAATTGACAGCAAAATTGGTCGTTATAAATAGCGTTTAGAACACTCTTATAACGTTGGTCTTCCGTGACGTCGCGCTGCCGCGTTAGTATGCGCATCGGCACCGTGGTGGCGCACTGTCGTCGTTTACGAGTGAACAGAATGCGTACGAGTTCAACGCACGAAACACTTAAAGCATGTCATTTTCACTCGTAACGGGATCGGGAAGCAGAAAAACTCATAAATCAAAGTAAATTTCCCGTTGCGAGTGAAAATTATGTTCAAAACCATAATAGATTTAGAAGTTAAAGCATGCTTACTAAATTTTCTTATCAGCACTTGGAATTTCAAACCAGTTTGATCAAAGGATTAAAGTGCGTCTCAAAGTCTTCTTTCGTCCACTTTGCATATGTTTTGGAACTTTTTAGGTTCTATGTCAGCTTCCACACGATGTTTTCCATCATTTGCTAATGATAACTATAACTCGAGAACCGCTGGACCGATTTGGATGAAACTTAAAATAAATATAATAATAATAATAATAATGCCGGACATTTAACACAGCATCATCTGGCCCCAAAGTAAGCAGAGCTTGTGTTATGGGTACCACATGACTAATGTACTACTTACATACTTTTTTTTTTTAATACATACATATTACACATAATAAAATATCTCAAAATCAATCAACTCTTAATTTACATATATTCAAATTTACCTGACATAAATTTTTACAAGGTGATTGGTGGTTGTCAGGTAATTTTTTTCACAAAAACAAATCAAACAATTGTTTTAATCTAACAATTGTAAAATATCGAAGAAAATATTTTTTTTGTATAATCAAATCAGTCATTATATCTACAATATCACCTACAATATCAATGAATCAGCATTTTTTATTTGCTAAAACATCAAATATTCATAATTCACTTATAAACAAAAACACTAATAATATCACAGAAAATCTACTTTTAGTAAAATCAGCTAAATGATATGTTATTATTTTTTTAATAGTTAGTACCTAAATCCTTAATTTTTCTAAGCAATGACCAACGAAGATTTTGTTAGCGAGCAGTTGGTCAGTTACGTAGGTGATCGACGAATTTTTCAAAACAGTTGAGTTTGCACGTTGTTTTGCGGGGGGTGCGTTTGTTTCATATTGAATAACAACCACTGTTTATAAATCTGAGTCATCTTTTAGGACGTTCAGAAGCTGATATAAATTGGCGTTCTTTGTCACAGTCGAGTTTAATTTCTTATGCCAAGATTCTACGGCATTTGTGGTTTGATGGCGTTCACCATGAACGCACCAAATGTCAACAAAACTCTCCTTTTCTAGCCATTGTGGCACCATGTAGTCATTCAATTTTTGAATGTAGTAAGTAGTAAAGAATTTATGTAGATAAAATTTCTCTCCGAGTCAAAGCACAAATTAAATAATAATTATATAAATACGTTTTATATAACTAAAAAGACAACCGACTTCATGTATATACACAAGGTAGCTACTGTAAAATGTTGAGGAGTTCTCTCGAATGTCTTCATCATCAGACCCCTAATGACAGTCACATCCCATAGGTGTACAGTTCTAATCAATACAAATGAATCAAGCCTAAACACCAGGTAATTGCTGTAAATTGCTGAGGAGTTCCCTCGACTGTCTTTCGGCTCCATCATCAGATCGACTCCAGACCTTCATTTAAAAGTAGTGCTTTAAAATACTTTCATTAAAATAAACAAACGCACTAGTCGCCACTACGACTTTCGAAAGTTCCCCTCGATTTTTCTGGGATGCCATCATCAGATCCTGGTTTCCTTATCATGGGATAACTCCTTTCTAACAAACAAAATATAATCAAAATCGGTTGATAAACGACGAAGTTATCCGCGAACACACATAAAAAAAAATACGAATCGAATTGAGTAACCTCTTTTAAAAAAAATCGGTTAAAAAATCATCAAGAAACGAACCTAATTCTATTGACTTACGTATATATTAGCCACCAAGACCATATTGGTTAGTGGACCATATCTGAATGGTTGTTTCGAATTTTGGAACAATAGAGCAAACTCACCCTTTCTCGCAGGTATAAAAATTTGCAAAAAAATTTGCGATTCACTTAAACTACTCTTACCTATACCTCTTTGTAAAAATATTGGACTGCAGTAAATTTTGAAAGTTTAAAGTTTAAAGCTTATAACTTTACTTAATTCCTTAAGATTTATAATCACAGAGATATTAAAGACCAAATTTAACGTGCCTAGGTTTTACTGAGCTGACAGTACCAAATTCAAGTTGTTAGTATTCGTTCGAACATAAAATTTAATGATTTAAAGAGTGGTATCCGTTCGGAATAAAAAATAAATATGAGTTCAAACAAATACCAGTGGTATTAGTTTTTGGTATTAGAACGGAATAAATCATATTGTTTAGCCTCCTTTTTATTATACTATATGTGTACGTGTGCTTATTCAGTAAATAAACATATGTCCATGTTTATGTCTATGTCTATTAGCGCTCATAAATGAATCTGAGTCAGATGAATGAAGTCAGAGAGCTTACAATAACGAAAATGTGTAAAATTGATGAGTATATATACTATATATCGGGTTCGATTCCCGCCGCGGGACAAATGTTTGTATGATCTGCAAGTATTTGTCTCGGGATTGGGTGTTTTTATGTATAATATGTATGTATTTACAAATATATATATATGTAATCAGTTATATGGTTATACAATGCACATTATACAAGCTCTGTTTGCTCTGCCAGATGATGCTGTGGGAAATGTCCGGCATTATTATTATTATTATTATTATATATCGGAAACGAAGTCACGGGGCGCACCACATGTATATCATAAGGTGTATCGCATACAGAGGCACTACTCAATAGGGCTCTTAGATGGCGCTTCAAAGTTGAAACAGAAGCCTAACTAGATTATTTAGAAAGTGGTCACGTACGAAAATACTTAGAAGATAGAAACTACCTGTGAAAGTATACAGTCAATAAGCGCAAAAATACTACGTGTAAAAAATATAGACACTGCACTTAACTAGATTCAGCCCGTGGTTTTCAACGTGTAGTACCTACATAAAATAGCCTAAACCTATGCTATTCCAGGACACAGATAATATCTAATTCATGTTTCTTCCGTACAGACATTAAGTCGTCATTGAGTGACAAACAGACAATAATCATCCAAACATCAACATAAACATTCTTATTTATATTCGAGTTTTTTTATTACTTTATCGTGAAATTAACATAAAAGAACATAGTGTAGTACTGAGCGTAGTACGCAGCATAGTACGTAGAGTAGTAAGTAGCGTAGTACGTAGCGCAGTACGTATCATGATATGTACTAGAACGTAGCGTGCGTAGCGTAAAAACCTTACGTAGATAATAGCGTAGTACGTAGATTAGTATTTAGCGTAGTAGGTAGCGTAGTACTTCGCGTAGTACGTAGCGTAGTACTTAGCGTAAAAACCTTGCGTAAAACGTAGTATAGTACGTATTGTAGTACATAGCATAGTACATAGGTACATAGTACATAGTACATTTCATCATGTTATACATGTATACGCCATGACGTAGTAATGCCGCTACCACGCATCCCGATTGAGCGCGTCACAACATGTGATCCACTTATCCTTCATTTATGCACCGCCAACGCAATTTCCATATGAATGTTGCGGGAAGTGTATTTCTTAATTAAATAAAATTTACTTAATGTTATTTCTACATGTATCTACTCGTTTCTGGCAATCTTTATGCATAAACATGTTATTAGTCGGAATAGATTTTAACTGAACTCCATGCAACTACCAAATAGTATGAATTGAAAATATCCATGTCATTTTTATGATAAACGAGTGCTCGTAGAAAGTGCTACATTGGTCGCTCTACATTAGTCGTAGATGCTGCTAAGCTCTACATTTCTCATAGATAATGCTACGCTCCTCAGAGCGTAAGTAATAGTGCTACGCTCATTTCATGTTGTTCTCAAATAGACCTTTGTTACTAAGTAACTAAGTAAATAAAAGATAATTTATTCAGATAGCGCTCGTTGCGCTGATTTCGAATAAGCTAATAACTGATTTTCATAAAAAATGTCACATGCACTGTTTATCGTAAGAAGAGCAGACTTGTACATTGCGTTATTTGTTGTACGTAGAGGGGCGCAGCACCTCGCGTAGCACTGCGCGTAGCACCGTGCGTAACACTGATACACCGCTATGCTATTGCGAACAGCAATTCGTAGAGACACATTTCTAGCTATGTCATGTGTCTTTAAAAGTCTTGGAAGCTTTGATCTATCTACGTTATTGTGAATTGAATAAATAATGTACATAAAGTTGCATTTCAATTTATCAACCTACATTTCCCCATTTATTAAGTAATGAACAGGTAGTATTTAGTATGTTTTAGGCAGAGCTTTATGCTATTTCTGACACATGCATCAATTACCTTGTGGTAACTATCAGTAATGTAATATCGATATTGTAATTAATTTTATTTTTTTAATTATATAGTAACCTAGCTGTATAACTATTTGAGCTGTAGCAATACTGCTACGCTTTAAAAGCAATAACAATACTGCTACGCTCATTTTTTGTAGCTCGTAGATAGAGTTTTGTTACTAATTACATTACGTTTTATGTTGTTCGTAGAGGGGTGTAGCGCAAAAATTAATTAGTTTACGACCGGATTCTAACACACGATTTTGGTATCAAATGGCAAGGCCACAACTAGACCAGCACTGCTCTCTGTAATTAAACTAACTATTAGTAATATTGATAAGCAAATCAATGATTTTTCTGTTTCTGTGGCAAGATCATTAAACATGTTCTCTACGTGCTTAATGTTTTTTTTCAAACGATTATAAAACCGAGAACGACATTGTTTTTGTTGAAATAACCAGATAGTTATATTTTATTAGAAAAAACTAGATATAAACAATTAGGTATTCCTATAATAACTAAAATATGAGGTATGTTTGTTCTAAACTATTAGACTAAGTGGAATGAACGTTCAAAACAATTAAACGGTGCTGTTATCAAAAGTTTAAAACTGACCCATTTTCACATACATAAAGAGAAATAAGAGGAAAAATAAGTTTTTGTTTGCAACAGCACAAAATATAACAAGTACCATAAAAAAATAAATGTTCACTATGTTTTTAATATTTAAATTAAAAATAATAAAACGCGGTGTTGTAAAATACACAAAAGTTTCAACAACGTGCAACTTTACATTACTATACAGCTCATAGTCTGCTCGAGCTCTGAGTAAAGGCGAACTGACAGACAAACAGACAGACAGACATAACGAATCTATAAGGGTTTCGTTTGACTTGTTGAATTGTAAAATAACAGGCCTCAATTCTGTTGGCACCAACCTAACTAATTTTAGCTAAAATTAGGTTTAGAACTGACTAGAACTAGAAATGAAACTTTGGTATTCTGCTGTTACCAACTTTTCCTAATTTATTTTTATCCAATTTAATTAAGCGTTCATAATTAAGTTAGATGGTACGTACCGAATAGGTTTTACAAACGCTATGACTACCCAAAAATATATTTTAGACAATTCCTAATTTTAGAAATGAACCAACCGAATTGCTACCATTGTTTATTTAAAGGAACAGGTATAATTTGTAAAAAGTATATTATGAAGTTAATGTTTAAAGTTTAGCTGCCTTTCACCACCCCACCTCATCGTGGTCCTATTACCTGTATCTACAGTAATGTTTGTCTCCATCCTTTGTATTCAGTCGCACTGTAGTTCCTCACATAACTCTGAAACATGTCAGCATGTTATTTAATTAGAATTTCTGTGAATGAGGTATTACGCAATGCGTAATTCCTGCATTCGTTCTCCGTCGGTATTTATTTATCAAAATAACCTATTCAATTTCGTGCTACTGTGTATTTAATATAATTAACATGTGCTATTTGTACAAAACAATCATGGAGGTAAACTATTTGGTAGCCTGGAGAGCTATTTAGTTATTATTAATATAATTCTTAAACTTCTTACACGACAAATTTTACGTGTTTTCGTTTTCTGATAATGAACAACATAGGGACTAGACAAGATAAACTTTTTGTTGGCGTTTTACACCTAAGAAAGATACAATTTTATAGATGTTATGTACGATACAATTTTTGAGATATTCGTTTGTAATGAAGGACAAAGTACACTGTAAACGAGGTGTTTGAAGACGGAAAAAATCCTGGTTTCCAAACATCCGTGAGTGGATAAAAATTACCAGAGTCGACAGCCTGTGTGATGCAGAGGACCAAAGTACGGCTGAGACGCCGATGGTTCGATTCCCATCGTGGGTTAAATTTTTGCATGATCTGCAAGTATTTGTCTCTTGTCTAGGTGTTTCTATGTATAAAATGTATAAATAATAATAATAATGGTGAACATAACACACAGCATCATCTGGCCCCAAAGTAAGCAGAGTTTGTGTTATGGGTATCACATGACTAATATTCTACTTAGATACATATATACATATTATACATAGAGACACCCAGACCCGAGACAAATATTTGCACATCATACAAACATTTGTCCCGCTGCGGAAATCGAACCCGTAACCTTCTGCGCTTCTCAGCCGGACCTTAGCCCACTGCGCCACAGAGGTCGTCAAACAGAGTATATAGTCATGTACACATAACTTTCTTTCGGGCTTTAAGATTTTCCGGGCTCTCTACAAACGCCGTTATGGATATTACCCTTACCTATATCCCACAAAATTTTTGCTGGGTTGTCTAGGGTACAACTCGTTGGAGGTTCGACGGGCTTCCGATCAGATCAGATCAGAATGGCCTGCAAAATTTTCCGCGGCAAGATTGACGCTCTGGACTTGAGCAACGAGCTGTGTCGATTGTTTGTCCCGAACAACTATTGTCGGGGTCGGAATCATAGGTTGTTTGCCGAACCACCGGCGCGCACTGTGGCTAGATCTTCGTCACCTATTCCGCGCATCCTCGCCGCGCTAAACGCGCTCCTGAATCGTAGTCCTGATTGCGATTTATTAGCGGATGAGTGGTTAAAATTTTATCGGATTGTTTGAGTTTCTGTGAGCGTGATGTATTGCGTGTGATTTGTTGCATGTGATTGCGTGTTTCATACTATTTTTATTTTCTATATGTGTTTTGGCTCGACATTGATGGCTAGGTATTTTTATTAACCGAATTATATTGACTATATCTTTGACATTGTAAATAAGTATTTTTATTTCAGATAATTGTTTGTGACTTCAATAATGTAATTGGTTTATCCGTGTTAATTAAAGTATAATAAATAAATAAATAAAATAACAAAAGCTCTGACTACTTTGGGCCAGATGATGCAGTGTGAAATGTCCGGCATTATTATTATTATTATTAACGCTTTCCTTTGGTGCAAAACCGAGAAAAACTCGCTGAGCTGACAGCTAACCTCTACAGATTAGCCACCAAAAGAACAAGTAGAAGACTCTTAATGAACTTGTGTTAACTTTGAACTTGTGATATCTCAAATGCCTGAAATAGAAGTGCTGCTATCATTACTTAAAAAATGATGTGTCTGCGTGAACGCCAACAGTTTGTTTTCAGATGGTATGGATTTGTATTTGATTATTCTTGGTCGTCTTGCGAAGCAAACATTGCGCTCTAATGTTTTTTATTTTTATCGAGATATTTTCAGTTTTATTAGTCATTTTGGTGTTTTAATTGAAATAGAGCTAAAAATATTTACTCGGGTGTGAATAATTGGAATTCACACCCGAGTAAATATTCTAGCAAAATTAATCCGTAGTTATTTTATATGAAAGGCACCATTTTACAAGTATATAAAATACTAAATAACGAACGACAAGATACGACTTTGTGACATACTATAAACAATATAAACACTTGATACTGTCAAAATTGACTTTATTATGACACATGCCTTTAACGAAGAAGAAGAAGACTTGTAGTCACAAAATTTCCGATCACCGGTCATTACAAATACTGGCCTCCTTCAAAGGACAATCATAAAACGTGACAGTGGCGAAATAGTCATCCCTTCGATTCTTCGTCTGTCATTTCATGAAGCAACATAGCTCTGCTAATTTAATATTTTTACCCGTTTTATTGCATGTTTTATTCAGTAATCTTGGCGGAATTTTAATGAATAAATTGTGATTACATGGTATGGGTATGGATAATTGAATTATATGTGTATTGTGGTGCAATGTGATTGGAATGACGAGGAATCCCAAGAATATTCTAGACGCCATTCCGAGTGACGTCTAGAATTGACAATTGACCATTGACTAAGACTAGTAACAAACAAACTAACTATAAACACGTGACATTGGCAGAATTGACATTAGTATATCACAGGCCATTAACAAAGAAGAAGTGATCCCTTCCACAAATGCCATTAACCAAGAATTTAATTGAATTGAATTGAACGCCAATAGAAAGTAGATCTTGCCTGGGCCAAATGCTCGCAGGCATGTCGCTGCAATTTTTAAAATTTCATATTTCAAATCGGTAATGCAAAGCCACTAGTCTTGTATGTTATTGTGCAAACACCGAATTTAATAGCAATGGCCAATAAATGTAATTGCAGTAAAGTATTTAACAGTCTGTCGAATTAAATTTGCTTAGCTATAATTACTTTTGTTTGAGCATAGAGATAATAGAATAGATTTTTGGGTAATTAACGAAACTTAATCGGAGCCTAAATAAATAAATAACGCCAGACATTTCACACCACCATCTGGCCCCAAAGTAAGCAGAGCTTGTGTTATGGGTACCACATGACTGATGTACTACTTATATACGTTTTTTTTATTAAATACATATATTACCTATTATATATAGAAATAGCCAGACCAGAGACAAATACTTGCAGAACTGTGTGGCAGAGTCAGCGCCCTCCTCTCTAGCAAGGAAAACGTTGACAACTGCAAAAGTTAGAAACTGTGTGGCAAAGTCAGCGCCCTCCTCTCTAGTAAGGAAAACGTTGACAACTGCAAAAGTTAGAAACTGTGTGGCAGAGTCAGCGCCCTCCTCTCTAGCAAGGAAAACGTTGACCACTGCAAAAGTTAGAAACTGTGTGGCAGAGTCAGCGCCTTCCTCTCTAGCAAGGAAAACGTTGACAACTGCAAAAATTAGAAACTGTGTGGCAGAGTCAGCGCCCTCCTCTCTAGCAAGGAAAACGTTGACAACTGCAAAAGTTAGAAACTGTGTGGCAGAGTCAGCGCCCTCCTCTCTAGCAAGGAAAACGTTGACAACTGCAAAAGTTAGAAACTGTGTGGCAAAGTCAGCGCCCTCCTCTCTAGCAAGGAAAACGTTGACAACTGCAAAAGTTAGAAACTGTGTGGCAGTGCTATGTTACTTCAAGAAATGACAAATGAAGAATCTCAACGATAGTTAAAACTAGTATTTGCTGAGATTTGACACAAGTATGATGATATGATATGATGTCATCTTACCCAATGATATTTTCTCACTTTTCTAAGGATTTTTCCCTTTCCAAGGCTTGTTCCTGGTTCAGTAAAGGTAGATAGATAGATAGTTTAGTATCGTCTTCTTCTTATCGAGTGACTGGTTATTTCAAACCAGTTTGGTAAAAGGAATAAAGCGTGCCTTAAAGTTATAAGTGTTTAAATGTGAAATTTTACTATAATTATAAAACTTAATGAAAAAATAATTATTTTATCGGTTCTTATTTTTATCTTATCATTTTAATTTATTAACTTCAAAAAGGAGGAGCTTCTCTATTCAGTTGTATCATTATGGGCTCAAATTTTACACAATGGTTTTCTTTGTAGTTTGAAAATATAATATATTTTATAATTAAAATGTTTTAAGGATTTTTCCCTATAAATGTTTGTTTTAAGTTGTGTGTTAATTATAGCTAAAAATAATTTTCATTCTATTTTATTTCAAGCTGATTTTGTTGCTAATATTATAAATTCAAAAGAGATGTCTTACCTTTTCTTACCTGCTGAACCGTCAAGATCCTTGATGAAATTTGAAAAGGAGATTGTATCTCCTTTGCTCATTTAGTATCCACTCTTATATCATTTTTACGAGACATTTAACCTGCGTTTAAACTATTACCTACGTCTTTGTCAATATTATATATCTATATATTTTCAATATTAATATAATCAAGGTCCCAAGCGACACGTGTGAGATTTGTTGATTGGCAAATTTTTAAACGATATAAACAGAAACTGTCTGTTAAAGCAAATATTAATAACAGATCATTTAGATGACAAAAAAGCGCTTAGGATGAATCTGCTCCAACTCGACTTAGCATCCGTAAGACCAGCCGACCAGACGAGTTTCTTGCCTAATTCTTTTGAACTGGGGTTAGGAGGCACCTAGATTCACTAGCATTTAAGAAGACGATTCTAATTGGTCCTTGTGATTTTATTGAATTAAGAATGTTTCATTTTGATTTGATACGATAAACAAAACTTTGAAATTTAAATAAAAATTTATAAAAAAATTCTGTTCTTGCCTAGGTATGTACCTAAAATGTACTGCAAAATGAAGTGTTTTAGTATAAAACATATTATAATAAATTGAGGTATTTATATCGTTCTGCATGCTCACTGTATACATTATAAGTTACCTATTTATAAGGGGGTTGTAGGTTGAGGTTGAGGATTCCCTCCCAGGATAAACATTTGTGTGATGAACATAGGTGTTTGTTCTGTGTCTGGGTGTTATAAAGTATCATGAGTATATATTTTAAAGCATATAAGTATTCTATCAGTCATCAGGTCACCATAATAAAAGCTGTGCTTAGTTTGGGGTTAGATGGTGTTGTATGCATTGTTCACCAATATTTATTTATTTATTATTATTACTGGCAGCGTCTTGGGAACGCTGCCCTCTGGCAGTGATCTGGATCAGTTGAGCTATCTATAGATCGTTTTAAACGGTCCTTTGATAACTGAACTGTTTCACATGTATTTTATATTACTTTATATTACTCTGTACATTCATGTAATTATTTGTTCCAAGAGATGGCTGATCAGTTATTTACATAATAATTATCTTCATTCAACTTTTTTTTTTCCCTATATAAATACATTTGTAGGTTAACATTTTAACATATTTTAAAATAGGTAATTTAATGTGGTTGTGCCTAGCAGTAAAAGCTGACATCCGTGCCTCATCCGATCAGGTTCCAACGGAAGACCAGCGCTTGGTAGCTAATTTACCCAGCTAATGCTGAGTTGGAACCTTTTTGTGACGGACTTTTTTATGTATTGTTTGTAATTTTTTAAATATATATAAATCATACCGCCACAAATAAATATGTCTTTCTTTCTTTTTTTTTCTGTAAATAAAAAAAATAAAAAATCGGGTTGCACTCCGGGAGTGCCGACAGAAGTGAAAACTTATTTTGGCGCGTTAGAGTTTAGTAATAAATCACTTCAAAATCATTAATTATGGTTACTGCCAATCAAATACTGAACGAACACAGATGATGCAATATTTTTTGTTCAGAATGTATATAATATATCTAAGAACCTAACTCTATAAATAATTAATAAATAATAAATAAATAATCCCGGACATTTTACACAGCATCATCTGGCCCCAAAGTAAGCAGAGCTTGTGTTATGGGTACCACATGACTGATATACTAATTATATACTTTTATTTTTTTTGTAAATACATACATATTATACATAGAAACACCCAGACCCGAGACAAATACTTACAGATCGTACAAACATTTGTCCCGCGGCGGGAATCGAACCCGCAACCTTCTGCGTCTCAGCCGGGTCTTAGCCCACTGCGCCACAGAGGTCGTCAGTAAACTTCTCCATACAAAAGTAGACTGTAAACATGTGAATTAGGGTTTATAATCAAATGGGGCGAGCGCGGCAGCCGGCTGCGTCTCGCCCCAGACGATAACGGTGTCGCGAATCCAGAGGTTTTACCTCATCTAAAAATATGCGTACTGCGCTAAAAGAAGTTTTCACTTCAAAAATATTATTATGTTAGTTTAAAATGTCTTATAGGTGAAATGTATCTTTTGAGAATAATGTACCTTTTAACAGAAATATATAGGTTACTTTTAATATTGGTACCTAGAGCGAAGTCGCAGGCAGGAGTTCGTAAATACATATTATGAATATTTGGCGTCGAGTCTGATGTAAAGTATTTTGGCACGGGTCGGTAGTTGACTGCATCTGTTGTTTGCTAGATGTGGTGGTGAGGGCGCGGTACAAATCCCTCGTAGCGAGGCTAAAGTAGGTTAAACAGGTGCTTTGTTTAAAGTACCCTATCTAGTATTTCCATAGATACACATGCAACTACTCTTGATAAGATATATAGTATAACTTATATATATTTATAAACGAAGTGAAGATAGCTCAACTGATCCAGATCACTGTCAAAAAGCAGCGTCCCCAAGACTCAGGCGGTATTACCAAATTGAATTCCACTGCTAATACGCTGGGCCAGATAGGTGCCAGCTCTTGGGACACATGATTTTTTATACCAGACGGACGCCTTGAAATAGTTTTATAAAAACTATCATATATATTAAAGATATCCACATTATATAAAATAATGTCGTGTTAGTTTTACACCATTCATAACTCGAGAACGGCTAGACCGATTTTTATTATTTTTGATTTGTCTTTAAGTACCCCAAATAGCAGAATAACTACCAAAAAAATTGGTGAGTTCAGTTTGATACAACCTTTGATGATGTTCGGTTTGTTAGGTTATGACAGTTGCCATTGTGCGCGCATCAGTAAAATTGTGCAAAGTCAAGCATAATATTTTATTCTCATATATTTTTCATTTTTAAACGCGCGGACGAAGTCACGAACGGGACAGGTAAACTAAATATTATACAGATTGTAAGTGATCAAAAATACTATCGCAGCCCGATATCTACTGAATAGTCTATGGTCGTTAGTCCATCAGTCCATCGCTTAGAAGTAACCCCATTACTAACCGCAGCATTAGTGTAACTGTCAACTGCTGGAACGCAATATCAGTTTTTTCCATTAAAACTAATACAATGGCCGCTAGCCTTTTAAACTCGCCGATTATCTTTATGGATGATCACTCCACCGTCTGATGTGAAACAACCAAAAGAGTGACATCAATTTCTTCGTCATAATCAATGCTTGTATCAAACTGTTTAGGTTTGTATCTTTCAAACTTATATTTATTCTTTATATTTATTCAAAAAAATATAAGTTTGAAAGATACAAACCTCAAAAATAATGGATTCGAACTTAATGCGTTTTACCACAAACTCCAAAATATTACTGATACAATTATAGTTTATTTATTCAAGAGCTGAAATAACTTGATTTTGAATAGTTACCATCATTCAGTAGTTATTTCATGAGAATCCTGGAGTCAAAAGTTTTTTCATTATTTATATAGTAATCAGTCTAATCGAAGCACATGATCATAACTATCTACTGGCACTTCTATCCATTTCTTAAACTATGCTGGGAGAAATATCATGCATTTTACTTGTGCTCATTGATAAGTTAATGCCGCTGACTAATGTACCCATAAGTAACTTAATTTTATACTTAATAAACAGAAAACAATCCTACTAATATATTATAAATCTCTTAGTCAGGTTAAAGGGTTAAGTATGACGAGATTATTATAGAAATTTTAAAAAAGAACGATAGCGTGTTTTATTTATTCCTGTGGCGCCATCTGGTTATACATAACATATAATAAATAGAATAAATAAATAATCTGTTGATATTTTTCACAGTATTATGCATGTTTTTAGGCGCAAGGTAGGTAGTGTGTGAAAGATATTAAATAGAGTCATGTTTAATAGAAGTACGCATCTTCATATCTACGTATTGAGTAAATATATAGTATTTATATTTATATACCTTTTTTATCATAGATAGACCTAAGTTTGACCACGAACTCACCTGGTGTTAAGCGAAGATGTGGCCGACGACGGGGCACGCAGGTCTAGAAGATACCTATTTACTTTTATGGTATGGATAAAATATGGACAAGGTATGGATGGTATTGAGCAATACGTTTGCTTGTCCTGTTGTGAAAAGGAGATGGTGGAATGAGATCATGCAATTCCTGGGCACATTCTCCGAAATGTATTCTATAAAAGATCGAAATGCAAACAACTTTACGCCTGTACCTACAGATAAATATCTATAATAATGTGTATTACATAGTATATCATTTTCTTTCTTTTCTACACAAACAAACAACTTATAAACACCTACACACACACACACACACACACACACACACACACACACACACACACACACACACACACACACACAATATAAATTTAAGTTTTGTGTATACTATTTTAAGAGCTGTGGATTTTGATCAACGAATAAAAAAAACCTATGTCAAAGCTTGGCTTTGTATAATACAAGAAGCTCCAACAATACTTACAAGTAAATAACGTTTTAGGACAATCAAATAAACGCCTAAAAACTTGTAATAAAAGCAAGTGCGGGTCAAATCATATAACCGAACATTCAGTAACTTCAGCAGTAAAATTTTATAGCGGTCAGAAGTAATAATATGTTGAATACCGTTTAGGTACTCGTACGTTTACACGGGGAAAAAACGTTCTCCAAGTTCGCCTTGTTTAAAAATAGTCGGGTCTAGGATAGGCTTGGACCGGTTTATTAATGACGTCAGATCCCTCCACTAGCACAGATAAACTTCGGGAAATAAGAATTTTACCTTTTGTAACTTAGCTTATATATTAATTAGCTGCTGCTCACGGCTTTAACCGCTTGGTACGTTGATTAAAAATAGGCTATACGTTAATCCAGGTCCAAATCTATATCTTAATCAAGTTTCATCTAAATTCGTATAGCCGTTATCGCATGATTGAGCTACAAACAAACAACCAAACATTAATAATATATAAAAAAAACAAAATATTCATATAAGCTTATAAATTTATTATAATAATTATATATAAAATGTAACAAGATCGATTTATCGGTCCCGAAACTCCCTGCATACTAAATTTTATGAAAAAAAGTTTCCGAGATTCAGATTATACAGGGTGGAATTTTGTAATGCCACCTGAAGGGAAAGTACTCTTAATACTGTAGATAGAAAATTTTACTCAAATATTCCTTTATTTTTGAATAGAAAGAGATCTGCATTCAAAGATTTACGAAAATTCGCTTGCCACACCCAGGAATTGAACCGACTAAAATCTGTAAAAATTACACCCTGTACTTTTATTGCATTGATCGTTAGGATCAATTATAAGGATGAAATCTCTCTAACAAACTTGATAAATTAAATGAAAAGAAAACCATGAAATCTGGATTCATAAATTTAATGAGACAAGTTAAAGCTCTTTAACTCAAAGATTCATCTGTTTACTTATGTTAGTAATTCAAAATGCAAAAATTAAATTATTTGAGTAACATTATATGGTCTGAAGTAACCAACTCCAGCAATAACGGCATGTACAATCGCCGCAATAACCACTATTGGTTGGTAACCATTATTGGTCTCGAGTGAATCCTGTTCGTGTTCATGAAACTAACAATCAAGTAAGATTTTCTTTCAACGTTTTGTGCGGAATTATGAGATATATACTTGTGTTAGTCCACGTGTACGAACGTCATTTAAACACTGTCAAGTATTTTGAAATACTGGATCTCTTAAGAAAAGAGTTAAATGGTTTCATATGTTTAAAATCTTATTTACATTAAATCTTATGCGAATGTAAACGATTTGAGAGTTGAAGTTCAGAATACTATTTATAATATTCACCACAACACGATATTAAAGGTTACTAGAAATGAATTCGTTAGAAGAATACATTTGTGTATCCAAGAAAATGCAGCCCATTGCATGCAATTAATTAGTTAGTTTAGCATTTTTTGTAAATAATTTAAGATTTTAATGGTTGTCCTATCATTTATATATTTATCAAGCTTGTTAGAGAGATTTCATCCTTATAATTGATCCTAACGATTAATGCAATAAAAGTACAGGGTGTAATTTTTACAGATTTTAGTCGGTTCGATTCCTGGGTGTGGCAAGCGAATTTTAATTTAATTAAATTTAATTAAATATTTTAATAATTAAATTAAATTTTAATAAATATTTTAATTTAATTTAATTAGAGCGAATTTTAAGCGAATTTCGTAAATCTTTGAATGCAGTTTTCTTTCTATTCAAAAATAAAGGAATGTTTTGAGTGAAATTTTCTATCTACAGTATTAAGAGTATAGGTGGCATTACAAAATTCCACCCTGTATATATACATATGTGGCGTTTTATTAACACCCCTAGTTTTAAGTAGTCTGTAAGTTTTGATTATCTGTGTAAATAACCTAGTTGTCTACTTGTGACAACATTAGATTTACGATTACATAGTATTAAAATTATCTATGAAACTTCCGTTTCCGCACGAGACATTCATTATTTTTTTCTTCTACACGCTCTCTTGGAACTCGGCTGCGGAGACGGAAGCACGTACACTGTATGTCGCTTCATTGTACTCGTATGTCTGACACCATTTTATATTTTGTGATAATACACGTCTAAATTTACAAGGAGGTGTCTTTGGTCTTCATCCCTAACCGAACAACCCTCCAAACATATATATATACAAGAATTGCTCGTTTAAAGTAGATATTAGTAAGATAAATTGCTAAGTCTAATCTTAAAGTGTTTGAGTCTTTAATACACTGGTTTGAAATAACTTACTTCCGTTAAAGCTAGGGCGGGCGGTTGAATTTGCCGAGGATCTCAAAAGTCGCAAATATGCCGGTCTTGATATAGCCATAAATATAAGAGCTTTTTGAAGTCGAGACCCTGAACCCGTGGCAAAACACATCGCGTTTGCAAAATTATTTCTAGGCGTCTAATAGTAACATCGTGTGACCAGCTGGCTCTTATCTGCCAATGTCTTGGGGACGCTGCCCTCTGGCAGTGATCTGGATCAGTTGAGCTATCTATAGATCGTTTTATACGGTCCTTAGACAGCTCAACTGTTACACATGTACATATTTTATATAATTCTGTACATCACTTGAGATACGCTAAGAAGATCTAAAGATGTCATAGTAAAGGCGATCATGAACATAACCCGGATTTATGCCGACTATACGCTGTCCGTACTTACATTATTTACATTCGAATAATCAAAGTGATCCTTTGAAAGCGGCTACTGGGTTTGTGGCTATTTCACCTACAGATTTCATAAGTCCGAGATAATTTTATCAAAGGCCTGCGGGTATAAACCGTTCTCCCTGTTACATACTAAGAGGGAGGAGGACATACATACTCCCTCTTACATCTTAAATACACAATATTTATTTAAATAGTGTCGCAGACTCTGGAGAACAACGATAAGAGGACGTTACTGTCTCAATGATATATGTTATTGTTCAGGTTTACACCGAACCAATTCTGCATTATATCATACAAGTAAATATGTTCAATTGGGCCAAGTCCCGCCTGAGACGCAGAAGGTTGAGGGTTCGATTCCCGCCACGAGATAATTATTTGTATAATCTGCAAGTATTTGTCTCGGGTCTGGGTGTTTCTATGTATAATATGTATGTATTTATAAAAAAAAAGTATTATAAACAGTATATCAGTCATGTGGTACCCATAACACAAGCTCTGCTTATATTGGGGCCAGATGATGTTGAGTGTAATGTCCGGCATTTTTTTATTATTATTATTATTATTGTCTGAGCAAACCAGTACGCTACCATCTGCCGACCCGTCACCGCGTCACTCATCCCATATTGATCGTTTTATACATTAAATCCAATTTAGTTTTTAATTTTTTTTTGAGGGTAGATATTACACATATATAGCACGATGTTTTCACATTTCAGTGTATTGGCTTTCTTTAGTAATGTAACATTGTAATTTTAAATTTATTTGGTGTATCTTCAGTTTCATAAAAATAAGGCTTTCATTAGTTCTATATATATATATATATATATTATATTTATATTTATTATATATATTTATTTATAAACATTCAATGTATTTTTCCATATTTGACGACCTCTGTGGTGCAGTGGGCCAAGGCCTGGCTGAGACGCAGAAGGTTGTAGGTTCGATTCCCGCTGCGAGGCAAATGTTTGTTTGATCTGCAAGTATTTATCTCGGTTCTGGGTGTTTCTATGTATAATAGGTATGTATTTGATATATATATAAGTAGTATATCAGTCATGTGGTACCCATATCACAAGCTCTGCTTACCTTGGGACCAGATGATGCTGTGTGTGTGTTCGGCATTATTTAGTTATTATTTATTTAACTCTAAATATTTGTCTTGATTATTTATCATTATTCTATTGTTTTCATCCAAAACAGTCGTGGATTTTGTTTTTTATTGTAAGCTTATGTAAGGAGAATAGAACAAAGTGTTTTAATGCTTCTTAGTTTTTTTGTACTCAGCATTTATGTGCTATCGTATTTGTAATTTGTTTATATGTTTTACTAGCTGCTGCCCGCGGCTTCGCACGCATGCTACCCACATAAAAAGTAGTCTATGTCCTTCTCCAAGGTCTTCTAGCTCTATACGAAAATTCATCAAAATCGGTTCAGCGGTTTAGACGTGAAAACGTAGCAGTCAGACGGACAGAGTTACTTTCACATCATTTATAATATTAGTAGGAATCAACAGCTTTACATTTTGTGCTTCTAGTTCTGAAAATGACAATACTTTCATAAAACCTTTTATCCGCCTTTTCAACCCTTTACAACACATTTTTCCAATTTAAAAGTAGCCTATGTCCTTTCTCAGGCTTTAGACTATCTGTGTACCAAAATTCATATAAATCGGTGCAGTAGTTTTGGCGTGAAAGCGAGACAGACAGACAGATAGACAGACAGACAGAGTTACTTTCATATTTATAATATTAGTAAGGATTAATATTTTTATATATTTTATATCCATACTTTCTTCTTTTTCATATCAAATGACTTGTTTTTGTGTTTTTGTGTTTAATTTAAATTTTTGTAAAATATTTTCTGCACTAGCTTTAGTTATATCTCTTTAGTGTATCTATACTTCTATCTATATATCTATTTTTACTATCATATTTATTTAATTTCTCTTTTATCATTTTACTATATTGCACGTTTATTCTGGGTGGGCCTTAACTGTGTGTTCAGTTGAAACAGTACATTAAAAAAAACAATTAAACTTCTAAAAAAAATAAAAAACTTTTAATTATTAATCAATCTTTTTAAAAACAACAATGAATGGAAAATGTCATGACTCAAAAATAATGTTGTCTAAGTGACTTTCATTTTCATGTGCTGATTTTTTCGAACACTATGACACGTTGCTCTCGGTATAGCGTTGATTTCCCGGATGATGTTTTTTTTCAGCTGCTCTAAAGTGGTCGGATTTTTATCAAAGATTCTTGATATATGGTAGCCCCAGAGGAAAGATTAATTAAGAGTGAGATCGGGGCTCCGTGGGGGCCCTTCGAGTCTGTTCGAGAACAATTATTTTAACAAGTCTATGGAGACTCTAGCAGTATGACAGGTCATCCTTCTGAAACCAGGCCCTGGAATTGTGACCTTCAAATTCTGGCTGGTACCAGAAACTGCCTCGGTATCTTTCTGAGAAATCAACAAAACAAAGTGCCACAACAGTTAAGGCTGTATTATTATTTCTTAAGTTATTATTAACAGATATAGCCTTTATATTTTTTTTAGGTTTTCTCGTGTTATTTCATGAATACATAATTTAAGCAGAATGTTTATCAATAAGTTGAAGTCACAACTACAACAATTGTAGACAACTGAATTATAAGTATCGTATGTTGCATTGTGATTTGTAAGACGAGAAATCCAAGAAAGCTCTAGACTGAAATTCCACTATGACGTTTAGAATAGACATTATGACGATCGACTCCGACAAAATTGACAGATCGTTCGTTTGTCATTTAATGAAGTTACATAGCCTTGATTTAATTAATTTTATAATTAAATTAATACATGAGTAAAACCAGTGTTTATCAAAATGTTAGTTACATAGCACTTCTAAATAAATATTCTTTTCTCGTTTTAATGCATGTTTGATTCAGTAATCTTAGCGGAATTTTAATAAATAAATTGTGACTACATAGGACAGGTATGGACATTTGAATTATAAGTGTATTATGTTGCAATGTGATTTGAACGATGAGGAAACCCGATACATCATCGCGGAATAGCCGTCTTGAACTTGACGGCCATTCCGCGATGACGTTTAGAATTGACAAATGACCGTCGACTAAGACTTAATTATCAAACAATTACTTGACACTGGCAAAATTGTCGACAAGACAGATGCCATTATAGGAAGAAAATAAGAAAAAGAACATACACACAAAGAGAGGCTTCTTCGCCTGTCATTTTATGGAGTAACATAGCTCTGCTAATTTAATATTTTTTACCCGTTTTATTGCATGTTTTATTCAGTAATCTTGGCGGAATTTTAATGAATAAATTGTGATTACATGGTATGGGTATGGATAATTGAATTATATGTGTATTGTGGTGCAATGTGATTTGAATGACGAGGAATCCCAAGAAAATTCTAGACGCCATTCCGCGTGAGGTCTAGAATTGACAATTGACCATCGACTAAGACTAATAACAAACAAACTATAAACTATAAACACTTGACATTGGCAGAATTGGCATTAGTATGTCACAGGCCATTAACAAAGAAGAAGAATACACACAAAGGCAACTTTGTGTTTCAATCATTAAATATAAATATATTAGTGGACAAATCACACAGCGCCATCTAGCGCCTTAAAATAAGCAACGCTTATACTATGGGACCCAGTTTTCACTCGTAAATATATACATAAGATATTTTATAGCACTCAGACACAGAACATACGTAATTCATCATACAAATGTCCTGGGTGTAGATCGAACCCACAACATTCAGTGCAGACGGCTACTCTACGGTCTTCTGTGGTGGGCCAAGGCCCGGCTGAGTCACAGAAAGTTGCGAGTTCGATTCAGGCCAGAGTTTTAAAATAATTACCTCTAAATAACTCAATAGATGGCGCTGAAATAAACAAGCATGACTAGCTGGCGGAAACTTCTTAGTCAACCAGTCAGCCCGCGACTACGGTTATTGCAACATAACTAAAATTTCGGGCATAAATTACACGATAAATACCCGTTAACTACTAACACAATATGAACCCGGATCGTGAAAGTTACAAAAACATATAACGTTATTAGTCGTGCAATGATATTGCACAACTAATTAGAGTAGTGAACAAGAAAATAAGTGATTTGTTTATGAATAAACGTCCACAATATTTTACTTATTCGAACAAATTTACCCAATTACAGGGAACCATTTAACAAATGGCAACCCTCTTAATGCCCACATACATAAAATGGTAGCTTCACTTTGGTTGATAGCGGCAATCCGTCTATATATTTACCTTGGTCTGAGCATGTAAGCTGCCCTTAGTAAATCAGTTAATACTAGTTTTGTCAAAAGCCATAGGATTAATATTACGATTAACCTTTTCAACCTTTTAGTTTTATATCCAGATTGGACAATGGAAACTTGCTTGTAAATAGGGATTTTGCTCAAGTTGTCCCAGATTAAAGTCGTTATGCTACACTACGTAGAAGTCATGTTTCATTAAAATATGTTTGGTACAGTCAACATTTATAAGATACTAAACTTTCTGGTTGGACGATTATTTTTCAAAAAGCCTTATCTAAATCCTTACCAACTACAGGTCAGCCTATGAATGTGATAAGCTGCTTTTATTTTCAACGGCTACGCACACGTGGTACCTTTTAAATAGTCGCCCAAAAAAATCCGAACACCGACCTAAAGTTGCTTGCCATTCGATCTTTTTAAGTATAGGTAACTTTTTTTTGTACACCGCCGACTTTTTGGTTTTTGTCTGTCCTGTCCATCCAAAGGTTGCCTGGAAGAGATCGTTTTTAGCGATAAGCGCCCATTGTACAACTGTATTGCTAATCATTATTTTTTGTGTGTTCTCTTGCGTACAATAAAGTGTTTATCTATCTATCTATCTATCTATCTATCTATCTATCTATCTATCTATCTATCTATCTATCTATCTATCTATCTATCTATCTATCTATCTATCTATCTATCTATCTATCTATCTATCTATCTATCTATCTATCTATCTACCTATCTATCTTTTTATGAATGTGCCCAGGAATTGCATAATCGAATTCCACCATCTCCTTTTCACAACAGAACAATCAGACGTACTGCTCAGTACCAACCAGACCTTGTCAGTCTACCACCCTTACGAACAAAGCGCTTTGCTTTCATATTTATAATGCGTACAGCCAAGGATTGGGATACTTTGCCGTCGTCAGTCTTCCCTGAAAACTACAATCTAGGTCTCTTCAAGTCGAGAGTAAATAGAGGTCTTCTAGACCTGTATGCCCCATCATCGGCCGCATCGTCGGCCGCATCGTCGCTTACCATCAGGCGAGATCGTGGTCAAACGTATGTAGGTCCATGATACAAAAAAACAAAACTATATTTTATCAAGATCTGTTCTGCTTTTTAGCAGCGCAAAGGTAACAAACTATTAGACAGACAAGCAGACAGATAGACACAAGAACATTTGTACGAATTACATTTTACAGATATAAAATAATAATAACTAGAATGATACCCGTAAAATAAATAAATCATAAATATCAAAACTTGTACTATAAGAATCAGATAACAGAATTAACCGTTGTTGTCCCAGACATAATTCTAGAAAAAAACACAAATTTCAACCTAGTATAATTCGTACAAATTACGCCTCGAACATTTTTAATAACCGTTCAATGAACTTTAATAATGATTTGTTTTCTATGTTAGATATTCTAGACCTCTTTTTTTTCAAATTCGAACACGCCATCAGCGAACAACTGCTATCTTTAAATAACTTGTCCTATGTTTAAAACAGTTATTTACAAAAAAACCTATTTCCTTTTCAGAATGTCCACTTAATCTTTGCATTTTTTAAGCATTACTTATTAGTAGAAACTTTGCTGGATTATGTAATATTTTAGTAATTTTGTTTATATGTTTCATTGTTCCATTTGTTTTTCCATAATAAATAAATAACTGATAGAATACTTGTATACTCGTAAGTACATACCTATGATATAACACTTAGACTCAGAACACATATAAATAAATAGTGTCGGACATATCTCACATCGTCATCTGGCCCTAAAGTAAGCAGAGTTTGTGTTATGGGTACCACATGACTGATATACTACTTTATACTTATTTTTGTAAATACATACATATTATACAAATATACGAATACAAATACATATTTATTAAGAGCAAAAATAACAAGGTAACATTATAAAACATATGAAAACGCAACTACCGCAAAAGTAAAAAACTGTGGCGCAGCCAGTAGCCAGTATACATAGAAACACCCAGACCTGAAACAAATACTTGCAGATCATACAAACGTTTGTTCCAGGGCGGGAATCGAACCCGCATCCTTCAGCACCGCAGCTAGGTTTTGGCCTACTGCGCCATAGAGGATATGTCGGTTTGATAAACAATGGCTAGTTCTTTGAATATGCTTAAGAAGGTACATAAATTGACTTTATTAGGGACACCTAGAGGAACTTTAAAATTGGAAAAATAATTTGCGTTTAGGTACTAGTGAAATCCGATCAAATAAAATGACCTAGTTACTACCAACCGGCTATCTAGCAAAAATAGGCACGGCCCACGGCTTAAATACCTACTTATGCCGATAATCGTAAGTACGATGGTCTTTTACGAGTAAACAGAAACGATCCGTAATGAGGTTTTTTTACCTATTTAATTTTACGACGGCCATTATTTGGAACGCACAGATTTGCGCTCGTTTTTACGGATTTAGATTATCCTCGAACTCGGAAAAAAATGACATCGGAAGAAGTGACGTCAATCTTTTTAAAACCTTAGCAAAAGCTGGTTTCGGCCAATATTGAACCGTAGATTTAATTTATGCTTGAATACTGATAGTAGACGAAATCAAACGTTTGAGAGTCCTTAAAATGTGTACGAGGAAAGTGTCAGAAACATCGTTAAACGCTTAAAATTGAAAAGGCGTGTATTCAGCATCAGTGACATTTATCTCACTGATCCAAGTAGCCCTAGTTTACGTCGAGATTTGACATAGATTACACGTCACTCCCTCAATAACTTTTCTCACATTTACGAACATAGATCACTGTATTCAGTCAAATATTCCGATGAATCTTATCAATCGCCATACACCTTTCATATAGGTAATTTGCCAATTATGGTGAAGAAGTAAATAGGCCACTCGTAGACCTCTGACAGGGCCAACAAAGCCGAGACAGTTAATCTTGCAGAAGCACAGAAGCGCAAAGTTATAATGCCAATTTAGTCATAGTCATAGTCACTGCACCCATCTAAGTACTGACCGTTGCTTAATAACTTCATGTGATAAGAACAATCAAAATAAATAAAAACAATTGCTGTTAAAATGGAGTTCAATATTAATGATAAAGACATATCTATTGACTCTCACTAATTGCTTCGGAACCCGACACCGGCTGGAGGAGAACGGAATCAGTCATTTGTCAATGGCCTCGCCCAAGTTTGCGGACGGCAAATTTTCTATTCAGTACTAGCTGGTGCCTGCGGATTCGCACCTGCGGTACTTGTATAAAAAGTACCCTATGACAAGATATAATCTATCGATCTTATTTTATCAGTATTTGTTCAGCCGTTCAGCTGCAAAAAGGTAAACATACAGACGATCTGACAGGTAGAGACACTTTCGAATACATAATGGATTTATGAAGAATTACGGAGTTTTATGGAACTGAGTTCCTTATCGCTCGGTACGGGCTTGGCGGATGGGGGCTAGGCGAAAAATGTGTAAGGTTTTCCGTCAAGACCCTTTCATTTGTTTAGATGATTATTCATAGGGCGACACAAATGAATTAATGAACGAATGAATTTAATTTTTTAAAACAAAACAAATTTTTTTAACTATAATTTGTTCGGAACTGAAGGGTTAATGATGTACAATAAAATGTTAATTTTCGCAATAAATATATTAATTACGAGTTTTCCTACCATTCTTTCAATTCATTAGTTATTTCTGCGTTTCATTAAATTGCTCACAGAGGCTAGTAACTCATTCATTTGTATTTGTTAATCAATAATATAATACGTTTATTCATAAATATAGTGTGCACTGATAGGAACTTCGTTACAATCGAGTGTTCCACGACACTCACGCATTTTTTTTTTAATATTCATGATTCAATTTCATTTATTTCGGTTTTTACATTATGTTTTATAAATGGAAACTAACATTTTATTAAACGTTATATTGTATACTTTATTCTCTTTTTAGATGTCTGAAGCACACACCAGTCACCGAATACAAAACCGCCCACGGCACTTTTAAATTCAATACTTACCATTAGGTATCAAAATGGCGTAAGTAATATTATTTGTACGTGACTTTAGTACATCTCACGACAAAATCTCAGCCCTGGAATGCTATTTACTTACTTAAGGCTGTACTCTGAGCGAACGACATTGACGCGATCTGACGGAGGCGCTTGAAACGCGATTTTTATATAAGGGAAACACTTATTATGTAAGAACATTATACCTACCATACTTCGAGCAAATAAATTAATTTTATTTAATTTCAATGTATTTCAATATCCATATATATTTTTCTGATAAAAATCGCTATGTGACACACTTCGTCGTTGACCGACATGCAAAACTTGCAATCAAAAATGCAATATAAAAAAATAAAAGTATCTACTTCAATATTATATTATAAGTAAGCAGGAATTTATACAGAATATCAATTAGTATGAAACCATTTCACAACATCGTAAAAACATTTCTGGTTGAGCACATACAACAGACAATAATATATTTTCGTTTATTATTTTATTATTCCTGTCAGCTGTCAGATAAAACGGAATATAAATAATATAAATATTATATAACAGAAAATTATGGAATATTTTATGAAATAACATAATAAAATAAAAAAATCAACGATAACGTAAAACGTCTCTTTTTTTCGAATTATTCGAAAAAAAGAGACGAAATATCAAAATAAAATATATATTATAATTTTTAATAAATTATTTTTGGTTAAATATAAATACAGATAAAATAAGTCTTTGTTTTTGACGTGACAACGTCTTATTAATCGATAAACGCCGGCTCAACGCACGAAAAATTGTCACGTACCGCCTGAGCCGAGCGTGCAAGCGAGAGCGCGGAACAAGCGAGAGAAAGGCACGATCGGCCTAAGCGTTCGGCTTGTGACGCATTTTAATAGGTTAAAAGTATGCAATTTTTCATCCATGGTTTCTTATGACGTTATCACGTAAAATTATCATCCGTAAACCGACTTTACAGACTACCATTTTTTTGCAAAATATCATTTGCTGACAGTAAGTCTTAAGACGTGACGTAATATTATTGTAATTATAAAGGCATCTATGGATGACTGATCACAGCTCAGCCAAAGATGAGCAAATATTTCATTCCAAAACACTACACAATGGATTACGAGCGCGGCGGGCGAAAGCACCCCAAGGCGCGACGTTAGCGGAATACAAAATTATGCTATTGTTCTGTGCCGATAATACTCTTCATCACGCATAAGTAGTCACAATCCTTTTAAGAGTCGGGGCGTCTACTCTGCGATCCGACTTCGATATATCGATACGATAAACTCGTTAAAATGCACGTCGAATTCAGTCAAATGGTCAGTTATTTCGTTGTCAAATTCAAGTTATCGAACCGTCTGTTGTGGAGGATTACGACATTGATTGCCAAAAGTAATGTATGTCGTTGTATTGCTCAAAACGAGTCGAAACGATGTAGCTAAGAGTGGGGTTTTGGACGATTACTGACCCGATTACCGGCCCCCCAGGCATGACATCGAGATCGATATCGTTTGTGATATTCTCGTACACCGTGGTTCCAGCTGCGCACGGGCTATGAAAGTTAACCTTCTTCTTCAAGACGACCTCTGTGGCGCAGTAGGCCAAGGCCCGGCTGATACGCAGAAGGTTGCGGTACGATTCCCGCCGTGGGACAAAATTTTGTACGATCTGCAAGTATTTGTCTCGGGTTTGGGTGTTTCTATGTAAAATATGTATGTATTTACAAAAAAAAGTATACAAAGATGTGGTACTCATAAAACAAGCTCTGCATACTTATTATATATTTATTTATGTCTTCATATCCTGTCAATAGTAGGTAATTTGATTTGTACGGTGAGGAATCCAAGAAAATTCGATACGGTCATTCCGCGATGACGTTTAGAATATACAAATGACGATCGACTGCGACGATGTGGCGATATTCAAAACATTGACACTTATAATTGGCAAAATTGTCATCAATACAGACATCATTATAGGAAGAGAAGCAGATGAACTTGATGTTTTTGACTGGCCTGTCAAATGGTTCATTTCTGCCTTCTGTGCTGTAGGTTGAGTGTTCGATTCCGTCCCAGAACAAACGTTTGTGTGATGAACATAGAAGTTTGTTCTATGTTTGGGTGTAATAAGTCTAGTCAAGTCAAGTCAAAAGATATTTTATTCAATACAATAACAAGGATCACTTTGAAATGTCTTAAATACTAGGTGAATTTAGGTGCCAATTCATCATAACCCAAGTCCGAGAAGAACTGGCAAGAAACTCGTTTAGGTCATAGCGCTTTTTTACATGATCCATCTTATAACTACCTTAACTACGAAATACTAATACAAGAGAATTTATACATTTCAAATGTGTCGGTTAACTGTCTGAAGACAGAGCAACATGAGGCCATGCATTTTATCACTCATGTGGTACCCATAACACAAGCTCTGCTTACTTTGGGGCCTGCTGTGTGAAAATGTCTGGAATTATTATCATTATTATCTGGCATTATTATTATAACTACTCATTGTGTGGTTATGGGATTAACCCCAATAATTATAGTGAACGCTCGGACATTATGTTTGACTGACCGCATAATGACGATGCGACATATAACGAAGCACTACGCCAGCAGTCCATACTAATAGAATATAATAAAAAGATCTTTGCGTTATCCCAAACTATTCATAAATTTTACTATCAATAAATATATCAATAACAAATGACTTTTATATAAATCCGTGCCATAAAACTGTAACGACATTACACCAAAAAGGTTTCAAGACCTTTCTTTATCGAGAAATCTCACCTAACGTTTACTAACGTGAGAAGTTATCTCTTTCCTTGCAGGCATATCACGCCCACCTGAATAGTAGCAGCTTTTTTTCTTCTTCTTCTTTGTTTATGGCATGTGGCAAATAACGCCAATTTTGCCAGTTTATAGAATAGAATAGAATAGAACAGAATTTATTTGCAACAGCATGACACAAATAAGTAAGTTACAGTAAAATAATAACAATAATCGTAATTAAAATGTAAAACCTACTTATGTTTGTTTATAGTCAATTTGTTTGTTAAAGTTTTAGTCGATGGTCAATTGTCAATTCTAAACGTCACGCGGAATGGCCGTCTAGAATTTTCTTGGGATTCCTCGGTCAACGGTAAACATATGTGAAAAATTAGTTACTGCTTAAAATATTGCCAGGTTTTTTTTTTTTTCTCGAGATATATCTGGTTTTATTTGTTACATTGGTGTTTTTATTTAAATATAGCTAGAGTTATTTACTCGAATGTGAATAATAATAGCAAAAATAATCCGTACAAACAATTTAATATAACAGACACCATTTTATATAAAATAACAAATGACGAACGACAAGATACGACTTTGTGACATCATACTATAAACGATATAAACACTTGCCACTGGCAAAGTGGTAATTATGCCATACACATGCCATTAACGAAGAAAAAAATAGTGCCATTCCGATTTTTTCGCTTGTCATTTCATGAAGTAGCATAGCTCTGCTAATTTAATATTTCTTACTCGTTTTATTGCTATGCTTAGTTTAGGTCTAGATGGTGTGTGCATTGTCCACCAATATTTATTAATTTATTTATTGACGTTGCTTCCTTGCGTTGCGTATAAAAAACACGATCTTAGTAAAATAATATAGAAGATAGATAGCTAGATATATTTACTTATAACTTCAGACACACACATAAAAAAACAACAAAAGAATAATAAAAAAAGAATGAATAAGTACTTACAAACACAGTTAATCAACGGAGAGGATAACAAAGTCAGTAGACACTTTTATTGCGTGCTTACATTGTACCTCGTACATTCCCTAGGTTAATTTAAAAATAATACAAGACGTTATAACGTCGTGTGAGAGGGAATCCTCAAGTACTTTGTCTACGTAGAAAACGTGATTATTTACATTACATTATAATTACGATGGCTATTCAACGAGGTAACGTTGCCAGCCTTTTGGGCACTTTACCTGCGGTCAGTGAGTTGTGTTTTTTATCTTTAAGTAACTAGCTGTTGCTCGCGACTTCGTCCGCATTTTTATTGAAATGAATTGTAGCTTAAATCCTTCCCAGGGATGCAATTTATCTCCTTGCCAATTTTTATTGATAAGTTTCAAACCAATCACACCTACCACCCATTAAAAAGTTGATGAAAGTTATTTTGAAAAATCCTGATATACGTATCGATTTATTTTGCATTTTATGTATCCAAACCAAGTTCTAAGAAATCACACCACCCGTTAAAAAGTTCCCATACAAACATTGACACCCGATTTTATTCCTTTGTTAGGGCATTTTTCATTTATTCCAAATGGATTTGGTGTCCATTTATTTTTGATTTTATTTATTCATATCAAGTTTCAAGCAAATCGCACCACGCGTTAAAAAGTTCCACATACATTCGTTTTCACATTTTTCACCCTCTTAGGGGTTGAATTTCAAAAAATCCCACCATAATAGGTGTGTTTGTTGTAAAAGGAAGCTACCTTCCGAATTTCAGCTTTCTAGCTTCAGCGATTTCGGCTCAGCGATGATGAATCACTCAGTCAGTCAGTCAGGTTAAGCTCTTTTATATGTACCTATAGATTGTAAATCAATTTAATATATTTTTGTTTTATAATAATAATAATACTTAATAATTGTTTAAAGAAATGACATATAAACTATAATTACGATGTTATCATTAAATCTAAAATCCTTATTCGATACATCAATAATTAGAAGAGTGTAGTTTTACGAAAATCTCACCCAGGCTTCGTTTTTTGTCCTCGTTAACACTACGATACACCACCACCATCATCACCATCCCCGCACTGTGATGAAATCAGTAAATATATATATTTTTTATCGACTTTTATACCTATCAGCTTAATTTTTTATTAATAAAGTCGGTTTTCTTTTAGTTTTTAACGTAATAACCTACATTTTACATTTATCGATTGAAGTTTGCGTACTTCTTAATTTTAATCGGACCATTCGCTCGTGGAATCTGCGATCATTGAAAATAACTTTTGGATCAGGAAGTTCAATCCAGTGATTAGATCCCGAATCCACCAGGTGCACCGCTTTCGCTGATTTGTGAACCTGGCGGTTTAAAACTGCTGCAATATAGTCCTTTATACGTTCGGCTATTGTACGCATCGTTTGCCCAATGAAGGAAACACCAAAGCTGCAGTCCACTTAATACACAGCAGACACTAACAAAGGTACGACATCCGACGGCGTTCGCCGTCGAATAGCTTAACCAACTTAGCGAGAGGAGTAAAAATCGATGTAATGGAAAACTTTTGTAGCACTTTCAAGAAGTTTATTATAGAAATTTATTCCTCACTAGCTGCTGCCCGCTGCTTCGAACGCGTGGTAGGTACCTAGTACAAAGTAGCCGATGTCCTTCTCCAAGGTTTCATCTTTCTGTATACCAAAATTCATCAAAACCTGTTCAGCGGCTTAGGCGTGAAAACGTAAGAAACAGAGTTATTTTCGCATTTATAATATTATAGTAGTCAATTACTAGTATTAATTCTATAAAGATATATTTTGCTGATCTACTAAGAAATATGGTACGAATAAGTTTTGATTAAGTTAAGAAAAGGTTTCTATTACAGAAGGTAGCTAATTAGACGCAGGATGTATAGGAATGTGAGAGTTTGTACGAGCAGTGAATTTCTATACTCCTTATTAAGACTCTCGTTAGATTATAAGGCATCTAATAATCACGTTTTGGCTAATGAGTTGTACAAATCTGTTGACATCTATATACTAGGGTATACTAAATCATCACGCTAAATATATGATTCACAAACTGATAAGAATGCATGGCCTCGTGTCGCTCTGCTCTCAGACAGATAAGCGTCACATTTTAAATGTATAAACTCTCTTGTATTAGTTTTTCGTAGTTAAAGTAGTTATAAGATGGATCATGCAAAAAGCGCTTGGGCCAGGACGAGTTTCTTGCCAATTCTTCTCGGGCTTGGGTTAGGAGGAATAGGCATCTAAATTCACCTAGTATGTAAGACGTTTCAAAGTGATCCTTGTGATTGTATTGAATAAAGTAATCTTTTGACTTTGACTTTTGACTTGACTATTATGATGCTAACGATTATATTAAACACACGGTTATACAACTTCTACTCGTGTATACATATTGTCGTAGTTTACGACGCAGACGCAGAAGGTTGCGGGTTCGATTCCCGCCGCGGGACAAATGTTTGTATGATCTGCAAGTATTTGTCTCTGGGTGTTTCTATGTATAATACGTATGTATTTAAAAAAAGATCGATAGGTTAGTATCTATCGATACTACCTGGAAAGGCCTGCGCTATCAAACAGAATCCCAGGCAGAGTGGCGTTAGTGGAGTGGAAACTTCACTCACCTGAGCTTGCTGAAGTGGATCCATGAACTTAGGTTTTCAATTACAAATAACTGCTCCGTAATTTGACTGACGCCACCTAAATCATCTTCAACAGATTAATCTTCTCAACTAAAATCTTTTTAAACAGGATATAAGTAGTATAACAGTCATGTGGTACCCATAAGCTCTTACTGCTTACTTTAGAGCCAGATGATGCTGTGTGAAATGTCCGGCATTATTTATAATAATAATATATGCTTTTATTGTTTTTTTCACGTTTAACTTAACTTAATCACTATATTGTTTACGTGTAAAGTCCACTTTAAGGAGGCAAAAGCTTCTTCAAGTTCTTTTTATCTTGCTCTATCTCCAGCAACTCTGTTTACTCTTTGCCTGATATTTTTACAATGTCGTCTTCCTATCTTTTACACGGTCGTCCTTTTTTCGTTTGCGATTGTTTGCTAATTTGTTATAATTTTGGACCATCTCTCATCGATCAGTCTCTGGATGTGTCCTGCCTATTTCCATTTTAGGGATAAAACTTGTTTAGTAACATTTCTTTCTTTGCTTATTTTCCGAATCTGTTTCTAACTTTATCTTCTAGTTTAAAATTAAAAAAACTTTCTATTCCTCTTTGATATATCCCTATACGTCTAAGGTTCTGTGCAGTTGGAGACCATATGTATAAAATGTATGTATTACAAAAAAAAAAGTATATACATAAATAAATCCCGGACATTTCACACAGCATCATCTGGCCCCAAAGTAAGCAGAGCTTGTGTCATGGGTACCACATGACTGATATACTACTTATAAACTTTTTTTTTTTTTTAGTAAATACATAGTACTTATTATACATAGAAACACCCACACCCGAGACAAATACTTGCAGTTCATACAAACATTTGTCCCGCGGCGGGAATTGAACCCGCAACCTTCTGCGTCTCAGCCGGACCATAGCCGACTGCGCCACAGAGGTCGTCAAGTATAACTAATATATTACTTACATATAAGTAAGTACTATATCAGTTATGTGGTACCCATAACACAAGCTCTGCTACTTTGGGGCCAGATGATGTTGTGTGAAATGTCCGGCATTATTATTATTATTATTTATATTGACTTGTATTGGACAATTAAGACATGGCATGTTGCAATGGTTTTTGTTTTAAGTTTCGTAAACAGTTTGCTCTTAAGTAGTAGTTTACGACGTTGTTTATCTAAAGAACAATATATTAAGTAGAGGCATGATATGACTTCAGCGGAATTTCCGACACTTGAAACCTATTTTATTAAAAAAATTATTAACTTGCTGTCAGTTTTTATCAAAAAAAAATCTGTCCTCTAATGTGCCAAGTGCAGTATGTTGATACAGTATCCATCTTCTGTGCGGCCGTATTGCGCAAAATGGCGTAACTGACGTTGCTATAGATTTTTGTGCGATGTGTTACTCGCAACAAAAAAAACCACATAAAACTATTTACGATAGGCTATCTACAATTAGGTATATGTTGTTAGGATAATTACAATTCGTATGCTTGTGTAGATATTTATGCATGTTTATATAATTATATGTGTTTTCCCAGGCCACTGCTTTTATTATATTTGTATTTGTTAGAGCAATGATGGTCCAAAAACTAATCCAATGATCCAAAAATCCGTCCAAGTAATGACATTGAATGAATGAATACAAAATATTTATTGTACACCCTTAAACTATATCATTAACAATTTTGACAACTGTATACATAATAATATAATGTACAGCGGACGGTCTTATCGCTAAATGAGCGATATTTTCCAGACAACCTTTAGAAGTTAAGAGCCTAACTTGAATGGAAGATTGGTCGTTCACTAAATGAACTTGAACTTAAATATTTTTGTATTAATTGAACGTCGCTTTAACTTAGTTGATCTGTTAGGGACGACTATAACTAACCAAATTACTCAACTAGTTCTTTTTTATTTCTATAATTTGACAACGTCTGTGGCTCAATAGGCCAAGGCCCGGCTGAGACGCAGAAGGTTGCGGGCTGGAATTCCCGCGTGGGACAAATGATTGTATGATCTGCTATTATTTGTCCCGGGTCTGGGTGTTTCTATGTATAATATGTATGGATTTACAAAACAAAATGTATATTAGTATGTAATAAAATGTATTTTGTATTTGTGTACCGTGGCTTGTGTGGTATGTTGATAAAAAGTAAGTATGTATTTAGTTTTGTTATTTTACGTATAGTTTATGCATGAAAGCATTGCAAACATATATTACACACACGCATTCTTACAAGACATTTCTAATATTAGTGTGATTGTATTTATATTTATTAGGTTAGATTAAAGTACATGTACTAGTATAAGTACTTATACTTAGTAAAACGGTCGCTTTGTATTATGTTACAACTAAAAAATGTAAATCCTTTATTGGCTGTAAGAATTATTTATAAGTTTAAGCATAGATTTTAAGAGAGCTGTGGATTTTGTTTAAATAAATAAAGTAGTATATCAGTCATGTGGTACCCATAACACAAGCTCTGCTTACTTTGGGGCCAGACGACGCTGTGTGAAATGTCAGGCATTATTTATTTGTTAATGATGTCATTGAATGAATGAATGAAAATTCTTTATTGTACAATATAGTAAACAATTTTGACAACTTAATATATGAAAACCTGTGAAATTATTTCTTCTTTACTTATATAACACCTGCTTACGTTGATCAATATTGCCACCCAAAAACAAGGCATCAAAGGAGGTCCAATGGTTTACATAAGGTTCAATTTCTATTATCGGGGTATAACAAGGTCTAATACAACTCAAGAGAGGATCCTAAATATTTGATTGGAACTTGAGCGATCCAACGAGTCCTATTATAAGATAACCAAATCAATGAAAACCCCCAAAAAATTCACAGAAAATGAGTTTTGGTTAAGAACGTGTTCGTATATACAGCCACCACTTGTATTTATAATAAGGATATTATAGTAGATTCAGGCCAACATTATTGGTGTAATTTTTAGGGTACCGAAGTCCACAAGAAGAGCATCTTGGCATCTTGTTTTCCTGTGGACTGGGTCCACAAGAAAACAAGATGCCAACTGAAGCGCGCGGCGTGTCTTGAATGAGCCGTCGCGCGGCTCATTCAAGACACGCCGCGACACATTCGTTCATTTAGTCCTAAAGAGCGGCAGAAATGTGTCCTGCAAACGCCGCGTGTTGCTGCCGCGCACTTGCCGCGTAATATTTGGATACACCTTTATAGTTTTTAAAGACTGTTTGTCTGTATGTCTGTCGTTCGCTCTTTACAATTTGATTTATGATCCAAGAACCAGATACTGCCTAAGTATCTGGCAGGGTACATGATCAAAACTTTTGACTCACATCATTTAACCACTTTCTCTAGGTCGAAATTAAATGAATTATCTAGCGTATTTATTTCAGTAGGTAAGCCGTCAAACCAAAGAGCTGTAAGTAGTCTGCGTAAAGGTGATATTTAGAATTGATACTTTCAAAATTGTAATTTGTCTGGTAGATACATTGCGTGACCCAAGAGCTGGCTCCTATCTGGCTCAGCGTATTAGCATGTCAACGTGGCAATGCCGTCAGTATCTTGGGAACGCTGCCCTCTGGCGGTGATCTGGATCAGTTGAGCTATTTATAGATCGTTTTAAACGGTCCTTAGATAGCTCAACTGTTTCACGTGTATTTTATATTATTGTATATTATTCTGTACATATCTGTAATTATTTCTGTAAATAAACTCAGTCTTTCAAAATTGTATCTGCACAATATAGAACAAAGAGAATAGGGCCAAGATTGGATCCCTGCCGTGACATACCAGTGACGTACCATCTCTGGCATCTACTGAAAACCAGCGCTGAGTGGGCACTCAAGTGTGCATCCAGCCTAATGACATTATTTGCCCTGGATCCTATTATGTATTTAGTAGTTTTTAAGACAAATCAAAATATTTTCTTTCATTTTTTTTCTTTAAAGTATTGATAATGATATTCGTTTGACATATATAATAATATTAGCTGATGCCCGCGGCTTCACGTGCGTGGTACCTACATAAAATGTAGCCAATATCCTTCTCCAAGGTCACATTTATCTCTATACCAAAATTCATTAAAATCAGTGCAGCGGTTCAGGCGTGAAAATGTGACAAACAAAAAACAGACAGACAGAGTTACTTTCGCAATTATAATATTAGTAGGCCAATAATATAAATAATGCCAGACATTTCACACAGCATCATCTGGCTCCAAAGTAAGCAGAACTTGTGTTATGACTGATATACTACTAATAAAATATTGTTTTAATTACATACCCATTATACATAGAAACACCCAGACCAAAGACAAATATTTGCAGATCATACAAACATTCGTATCCAATCGTACCCGCAACCTTCTGCGCCTGGTCTTTGTCAACTGCGCCACAGAGGTCGTTATAATACTTTGGAAACGCTGTTTAGCAGTAGGTACCTGTCACGGCTAGTAAGACTTTACTGGATGATGAGTAAAAGCCTAGTTTGTGTAAAAGCCTAGTTTGTAAACTTGAAAATAAACATGAAAGCTCCTTATCTAATCCTTTTTTAACCGACTTTATCAAAAAGGAGGAGGTTTTCAATTCGTCGGAATCTTTTTTTTTTTTTAAGTATGTATGTTCACCGATTACTCGAAAATGGCTGAACCGATTAGAAAAATTCTTTTTTGTTTGAAAGGGTATCAGGTGGTCCCAATTTTATCAAAATCAACGAAAGCCTAAAAATTTTACACATCGATGATGTTTTCATGTACTTCCATACCTCGCTGTCTCATTGGAGCAGTGCGTTTATTCGGCCTACCCATATTATATATTTACAAAATTCATCTACTTTCCACTAAAAATGTATTATATTATTTCATTCAATGAAGTCGGTTTCTTTTTAGATTTGAAAACGTAATTATTCAATAAATAGATGGTCTTTAATTGTTTTTGTACCTGACCTTTGGTCATTCTTGTCTTAACTGACTTCGGAAGCCTTCTCTGTTGTCACGTGCGCTTCGACAATTGATCTGTTATTTTTAATTAGTAGCAACCCTTACCGGCTCAGGGGTGTCGCAGGGGTGAATTGTACCGTAATTATGAAAAGCGTATAAAAATCCGTTCGGTAGTTTTTGAGTTTATCTTGTAAAGACATACAGACATTGGGGGATTTGTTTTATAATACTGATAAGTTACAATAATTAAATAATAGGTGTTTAATGTTCTGATTCTATAGTACTGGTTTTAAATTGCAACGTCACGGACAAATATACCCTCTCTATCCAGCATAGCGCTTAAGTATGTTTTGTCTTTGTCATACTAATGACAATTAAGATAATAAAGATATAAAGAATAGGAGAGAATAAAGATGGTAACAGATTTAAATAACTCATAAAACTTAACTTTCAAAACTTTCTTGATAAGCACGGGTGTTACTCACGGCAACGAGCGGACCGCGGATCAAACTCACCCTGATGAAGATTCTCTAGATGAATCGAAACAGTATCGGTGCTGCCATAGACAATAAAACATCCTAAACATGCACATAAATGGCGAGTATTTTGATTGTTTTCAAACGTTTCAAATAACAATGAGAAGTCTCTCGAAAAAGAGCTCTGCGGTCTCCTGGCCCAAACTACCTAGTATTACTCTATGCACAGACTAGGATACTAGGATGCACTAAATCAAATACGTCCATTTTAAAGTACTGTCAATAATTACGTTATAATACTTGAATTGCCTGTCAGCTCAGTTGGTAGTAGCTCTGCCTTCTGTGCTGTAGGTTGAGGGTTCGATTCCCTCCCAGGATAAACATTTGTTTGATGAACATAGGTGATTGTTCTGTGTCTGGGTGTTATAATGTATTTAAAAATATATTGGTATTCTATCAGTCATCTAGTCACCATAATACAAGCTATGCTTAGTTTAGGACTAGATGGTGGTGTGTGCATTGTCCAGCAATTTTTTTTTTTTTTTTATTAATACTACGTGAGTTAAATTCGTGTTTTTCAAATCATTATCTAATGCGTGTTTATAAGATGGTCCCCTAATAGTTAGTATAGGTATACTTGGAGTAAGTATACTAGGGAACACTTTTCTCCCAAATCCCAACGCACTTACCCGGATATTTTGAGACGGTAACTTGAGTTGGGAACTACAAGTGCTACAACGTTGTGATAAATCGAGTGTCCTCTGAGACGGATCACGTATTTCATTGGAGATTTTCTTTATAAGGTTGCGTTCTTATTGGTGAATGCGGCTCGCGTAATACCTACCTAGTTAGAAAGGAAGAAAAAACATTTGAAAGTGATATTAATGTAATTCGGAGAAGTGAAATCTAACGCTCAACGTACTTCTTCTTTTTCTCTTTCTGTAATAGCATATGTCTTGATGAAATGTTTGCCAATGTCAAATGGTTTTTAATATCGTTACAATGACGTAGTCGGTCGTCATTTTTTATATTCTAAACGTCATCGCTTCATGGCCGTTTAGAATTTTCTTGGATTCCTCGTATCGTATAATCAGAAAAATCATATATTTAAAATTCAATTGTTCACACTTTTCTTAGGCACAATTTATTGATTAAAATTTTTCTAATATTACCAAAATAATATATGAAATAGTACAAGAAAAAGTTATTAAATTAAAAGAGCTTATAATTACTTACGAGAAAGAGGAGGGAGGGCTTAGCCCTGCAGTTGGACATTACAGTTTCATAACAAAGAAGTTGATAGTTGAAGTTGAATAAAGTTGATGGATCATGCTAAAAAGCGTTAAGACCAGGACAAGTTTAATAAAATATCTTTTGACCTGACTTGATTTGAGAAAAGTGGCATTAGTTACACTATGTGTAACTTCGACTGGCCTGCCAGCTTGGTTCGTGTTAGCTCAGCCTTCTGCGTTGTAGGTGGAGGGTTTGATTCCGTCCTAGGACAAACACTTGTGTGATAAACGTAGATGTTATAATATTAATAATGTTACTTCGGTAGATGTGAAAGAAAGAATTCGTACTTTTTCTTCTTCGTTAGTGGTATGTATCATAATAATGTCAATTTTGCCAATGTCAATTGTTTATAGTATGTTGTCACAAAATCGTATCATATTATTCGTCATCTGTTATTTGATATAATATGGTGTTTGTCATATATAATTACGTTTTAAAAACTAAAAAGAAAACCGACTTCATTGAATGAAATTTGAACCTATACTACATTTTTAGTGGAAAGTAGATAATAATAATAATGCCGGACAATTCACACAACATCATCTGGCCACAAAGTAAGCAGAGCTTGTGTTATGGGTACCACATGACTGATATACTACTTAAATACTTACTTTTTTTTGTAAATACATACATGTTATACATAGAAACACCCAGACCCGAAACAAATACTTGCAGATCATACAAACATTTGTCCCGCGGCGGGAATCGAACCCGCAACCTTCTGCGTTTCGGCCGGAACTTAGCCCACTGCGCCACAGAGGTCGTCAAAATTCACCTAGTATTGAGACGTTTCAAAGTGATTATTGTGATTGTATTGAATAAAATTGACTTGACTTGATTTGAGAAAAGATGCATTATAGGGTTTAAGTAAGTAGGTATATACCTAGTTACACTATATGTAACTTTCAGTGGCTTGTCAGCTCGGTTGGTAATAGCTCTGCCTTTTGCGTTGTAGGTTGAGGGTTTGACTCCGTCCTAGGACAAACATTTGTGTGATAAACATATAAGTGTTCATAAATATAGTAATATTAATATTACTTCATGAAATGTGAAAGTAATAATCCGTACTTCTACTTGGTTAGTGGCATGAGTCATAGTAATGTAAATTTTGCCAGTGTCAATTGTTTAAATGTCAATTGTGATGTTACAAAGTCGTATCATGTAGTTCGTCATTTGTTATTTTATAAAAAATGGTGTTTTTGCTCGAATCACAAAGAAACACAATGTTTTTATTCCAATTATTCACACCCGAGACAATAGCTCTAGCTCTATTTAAAAAACGGAAATAACTCGAAGCAAATAAATAATATCAGAGGGTAATGTTTGCTTCGCAAGACGGCCAAAACAATCTCGAATCTTATTCATTTGAAATGACATCTGTCTTTACTTAAATTTTGCTGATATCAAGCAGGCTTGTTTTGTTATATTATTGTGACAATGCCCCATAGTCATTTGTCCATTCTAAATTTGTTACTCCAATGGTTCTTAAGATTTGACACAGATTGCATCTCTCCCGAAGACGTTTACTCACTGTTCCAGATGGAGAACTTACTCGCTTACAGGACACTGTGGTGACTTAACACCGTACGTGTTATTTAAGAAAAATTACGTGCAACTGCATGGCGATTATAGAACTTGATAGAATCAATGTCTAACAAGTTTCGATTAGCAATAGGCACTATTTTATGGATTAGTATTACGTATGTTCGGTTTCTATCTCAGTTTCTATTCATATGACAGCCTAACTTACAATCAACATCAACCTTCCGTTATACCAATTCATTTATAGTAACTGAAAGCTGTTAGTATCATTATTTTGATAGTATCAGAGTTCCATAATCGTCCAACGGATCTCCATGATCTGCAATTCTTCTTATCGTGTTATTATCCAGTGTAGTGAAATAATTAAATAGCGCCTCAGACATTTCTTTGTGCACTTGGCACGTACCTTTCTACGACATGCCGGTTTCCTCATTTTCACCTTCACCGTATGTACTATGTACTGGTAAAGCGCATATACATGTTTTTAACTGAGAAAGCCACTGGTGCCCGACCGGATTTAAACCTACAACCTTAGAAACAGTAAGCAGGGTTACTTCCACTAAAGCATTAAGCTGAGCATAGTAATTTTTGAAGTGGCCTCGAGTTACATTTTGAAAACCAACGCTGCTTTTATACTTTGTATGGGAGTGGCATAAAGCTGAGTGTGTGTGACCTATTTGGGCACACACAGGGAGGGACTGTTGATCGTGGATGTGTGTTAGTAGGTAAGTAGGTAAAGGGTTTGGGTACCCATCTGCATAGGGGGGGTGCCTACACTTGTTCTATTTCGTTTTAATTAGCTTTTACTGTCTGTACTTTCTTTTCTTTGTGTGTTTACCTAATAAATGTATATTCTATCCTATTCTATTCTAAATAAGAAAGGACATAATAAACATTAATTATATTCTACTCCATTTATTTTGACTCTGACTTTGTTTAGGACGCTTTCAATTTGTTTGGGTGGTTATGTCCATCAATCTAATTTTTAGCATGTTTACCATTATCAGATCCTCACCAAATTTACATGGGACCATTTCAGTCGTATACCCTACAGGATAAAAAAATATCAAAATTGGCTTATAGTTAGCATAGATACGAGGTAACATACATACATAAAAAAAAAGTGATAACTTAAATCTAACTAGAGCTGTGGGTTAGAGTGAGAGAGAAGGAGCCTGCCTACCGCTGTCGTATGCGTGAGAGAAAGGGAAGCGAGATAGACTGGCACCGTAACGCGTTACGTAACGAAGGGGTTTGCCCTCCAATAAGAAGTTATCACTTCAAAACAGCTGTATTGAGAACCTCTTATTTTTGAAGCTGGTTAGTTAATATAAGCTTCAAACGTTAATTTAGTACATTTAAGAAATGTCATTTAAAAACGTAACTCATATTCAGATTTTTAGAAAAAGTATTTTATAAAGTTCTAGGTATTCCGCTTAAACAAAAGAATTACGACCCTTGTCTGCCATATACAGTTATATACGAGTATCTAGAAGATTACATTTTCAAATTTCATTATTTATGAACCCATATACGTAAGTAATTAAAACGTTTGTAAAATTTTACAATAAAATTTGTTTTTGTTGTCAGTAATTTTTATTATGTACCTACGTACGTCCGCGTTATTATACTCTTTTTTCATGTCATTAAAAGACAAGGATACAATTAAAAAGATTCAACGAAATATAAACGTCACATGTGTATGTGAGTCTGCTACCACTAATTAGTTTTATTTGTTTGATGGTTTAGTACCCATAATAATAATAATAATAATAATAATAATAATAATAATGTTTATTCACAACAAAAGTACAATGCCCATAGCACGCGTTTCTGGTAGAATCTGATTATCCATACTAATATTACAAATTAACTAGCTTCTGCCCGCGGCTTCGCACGCCGTACTAAATTCGCAAGTTATGTTGATCCGATCGCTACCTAACTTCACAGAATCACCCGCTAGGCCAATCTGAAAATTTCCTAAAAAATTTATCAAAATCAGTCCAGACGTTTCGAAGTCTATAGGGAACATACATACACACATCGCTGTTTATATATTTAGACTAGTGTCTCTGTCTATTTTTTTTAACCTACTTAAAACCTCCAAAAAAGAAGGAGATTCTCAATTATTTTTTTAATTTATATTACCTCAACTGTAATTTTTGAACCGATTTGTTATTTGTTCGTATAAAAATTGAAGTTTATAAATAAATAAGTTAATAAATAAATGCTTTAGAAAAGCTTCGTAGATTCGTAGCGGAAGCGGTCAAATTAAAACGCCACAGCGGTCACCCATCAAATTCATCATCAATGAATAGGGTTTGCTTATTTTCATTGATCTGATATGAACTACAAAATTTATGTTTAACTATGTTTTGGGGCTTTCAAGGCACAGGCCTTGAGGCTTTTGAAAGTCCTAAAATTTACTAAATTATTTGGCAATTAGGCACCAAAGGTCGTTAAAAAAATTAATAACCGCGGTCCGTTTTATAGCGCCTAAAACTTAAATTACCGGCACTGACTCCATCAATTAGCATAGAGGTGTTGATTATCTACTTGGAATTGCTAAACATGTTTCAAATTCAAAATATTTGTTTAATAACTGATTAAACACACGTCACATTATCTTTATAACTAGTTTGTACATGGTAATATTAATTTAAGCAAGGTTTACAGCTCACTGAGCCACTAGTTTAAAATAATATGTTTCAATCCAGCGCTCGGCGAAACAAGTCTGCAGAGCAGAGGCGAACACGTATTCAATTTCATCTTTTGGAGTGTGTAATGTTTTTTAAAATCCTTATTACGTACTACAAATCACTATAGCGTAAGGAGGGTTGCACTACAATTTCAAGAACCTTTATTTGCCACATTCCAGTGATTCCAATCTATTATAGCCATGTAAAAACAGTGGCGGTATGCAAATAACATACAGAGATATAGGCGCTAAGCACGAGTCGGTCTCTGTTCACATGGATACACTCGTCGTCTAAACGGCAAGGCTGTTAATAAAACGCCACCGGAAAATAATAGAATAAAAATAAAGTAATGTCCGGGCTAAGTAGATTCTTTAGATCTCTAATTACTTGGATCTGTTAAGAATTTTTCATTTCAACATTTCACACAGTAGTTGTTTCCGGACAAGTGATTTGATATTTGCATTTATTATGATTACTTTAAAAGATTTTCTTATCTCTTAAAAGTTTCCCTCTGAGATTCCCACTATTTTAGCGATATTCGTTTTTCGGCGATAAAGCATAGCACGCACTAGCGATTCCATCCGAATTCATTCAAGTCTGAGTATGTAATTTTCAACGCTGTTTTTTCTGCTACGTATTATATGATTTAATGTTTCACAAAACAGCGAGAAAAAATTCGTCGCAGTTTAAACCGCAGCGCGCGCTACCGTTGGCATGGCTCATGGCGCAGTGCCCGTTTGCATTTGAAAAGGCTCTTAGTGAATGCCTTAGGCGTAAGTGCCTACTTAGGCTAAAGTTAGCGCGGTAACTTTTTACTCGTAGCTTGAGTATTACGTCACGATTAGCCTAGAGCGCTGATTTAAAGCCCTTATTTGATCAGCCTATATCAGTTCTGGGACCAGCAAGCTGAGTAGGCTTCATTCCACGGGAGCAGATTTTAGGGACAGAATTCCATTTTTTTTAAGCCATCTATCAGACATATTTCAGATCGAAAAATCTTGTTCTTCTTCTGATAATGGTATTTATCTTGGTGACAGTTTTGCCAATTTCAAGTGATTTAATTTTGATAATATAACGTCACAAGATTCTTAGTTTGTCATTTCATTTAGTAACATAGCACTTCTTAAATAATTATTTATTTCTCGTGCTACTGCAGTTTTATTCAGTAATCCTAGCGGAATTTTAATGAATTAATTGTGACTTCGTAGCACACGTATGGACAATTGAATTATAAGTGTATTATGGTGCAATGTGATTTGAACGACGAGGAATCCCGAAAAAGACCATTCCGCGGTGACGTTTAGAATATACAAATGACGATCGACTATTCGACTAAGACTATATAATCATACAATCACTTGATACTGGCAAAATTGTCATCATTATGACACATGTCATTAACGAATAAACAAATAATAATAATAAATAAATAATCCCGAACTGATCACACATCATCATCTGGCCCCAAAGTAAGCAAAGCTTGTATTATGGGTACCACATGACTGATATACTACTTATATACTTTTTTGTCAATACATACATATTATACATAGAAACACCCAGACCCGAAGAAGAAGAAGAAGAAGAATAACGTAACAAAGTCGATCGTCAACAAGAATTTTTTCCGATGACTTTTCCCTTTTCCATTCCATTCTACATTCAACGATACCGTGAACTTCTATTTTCTGTAGTAAAACACTCAATTCGAGGACCTCGAACTTCGTTCTCAAAAAAAAGATCAGCTCTAAAATCAACAGAACGTAAAAATGATCTAGGAACTACACAATATAATTGTCCAAAAGTCGGCAAAAATTCAACATTTTGAGAAATGTGTGGATCAAGTCACTGGTACCGATAATCACCAAGTTATTAATCTTCGCGCGGCAGCATTCGGTCGTTTTACGTATCTCATCTCAGCTCCGTTGAAATAACATTCGTTGAAACTTGCGCATGAAATAATTCCATATAATTTGAATTTTCTCAACCACTCCGTTGAATTTGTATGGACCTTTTAGACCGAACAACACAAATACATCTATTGAAACCTCTAAGGTAATATTTTTATATTAATCTGGGATGTTCCTTTTATGTAGAAAACTGAAATGCGTGAAAGAGCAGGGGATTAAAAAAGGACAATAATATGTTTCGGCGGTTCACTAGAGAACAATGGGGACATGCATCTCGGCAAAGCATATCCAGAATGTGAGCAAAGATATTCTGAGTATAATCAGAATATCTTTGTCAAACTTTTATGTGATGAACATAGATGTGTGTTCTGTGTCTGGGTGCTTAGAACTCGTACTTGTATTTTATGATAATTAATTTAAAAATACGACATAAATTACACATATGTACAGTAATAGGAGTAGTTTCGAATGTATGTATATAGATTATATCAATCATCTGTTTCTCAACTAAGCATAACTTGATTTACTATGCTTAGTTTGGGGTTAGATGGTGTTCTGTAGATTGTATACCAATTAAAAAAAACTTAAATAAATTTTGGTACGTCAACTTCTCAACCGATAACGGTTCAGTTCGTGTCAGATGATGACGTACTATTTAAAGCTAAAAGAGACATCGCGGAGAAAAATTCTTCGTTTGTCATTTAATGAAGTAACATAGAACTTCTAAATTAGTGATTTTTACTCGTTTTATGCAGTAGTCTTAGCGGAATTTTAATGAATTAATTGTGACTATATAGGACAAGTATGGACAATTGAATTATAAGTTTATTATGGTGCAATGTGATTTGAACGACGAGGAATCCCGAAAAAGTTCCAGACGGCCATTCCGTGATGACGTTTAGAATTGACAAATGACCGTCGACTAAGACTTAATTATCAAACAATCACTTGACACTGTCAAAATTGTCGACAAGACAGATGCCATTATAGGACGAAACGAAGAAAAAGAAGACATCGCGAAACATAATTTTTGAATCTTAAAGTCAACTCATGAAACTTCTCGCGGCTGTCTAGACACTGGTTTTAGAGAGACGAATCAATGTACGAAATGAATCAATGGAGGCGTTTTGTCCTCAAACGCATCAGATCCTTTATGCTGCGTTTAGATGAGACACGAATTCCGTTCGCTCACTTACACATCTTGATTATCAAGTAAACCTGACATCTTAATAGATAAGTAAATGTGTTAAAGACTCCTTTTACATGATACCCACATTCACTGTGTGAAAAGAGTGACAATCATCACCATTCTAAAAGAGGTAAGTCTGCATAACCGAAAGTAACTACACTGTTCTATTTACCTATCAAACTTACTCCTACCACAGATTACTCATTATTATAATTTTATTATACGTGAAGCGAAACCTTTGTACCCCTTTTTACGAAAATTGCGCGGACGGAGTATGAAGTTTCGCACACTTATAATTTATATAGAGGAGTGCAGAATGCTATTTTTTTTAATTGTGCATAAAAAATACACTAATTATTAATTAATTATGGTCGAATTTCGACCAGTGGGCGACCACTAGTTAAAATAAATACAGAAGGTGGACTCTACGAAAACATTTATATAAATAGCGACTTGCTACGACGCAATAAAGCGCATTTCAGCTTGCACAAGCGCTTAGTTCCTAACATTGTATTTACCTACAATGTGCGTCTCTTTCTATTGCGTAACTCTGGCCGGCGCGGTACTTCTCTACGCTTTGGGTACGTCAATGTACTTGTAACTTCGTACGTAAAATGCGGAGTACGCCTTGCCTGCTCCTAGTAGGGCATTGCACGAGTTTTTATTGAGGCCCGTCGTAGTAGGTATTTCATTATTCTACGCGAACAGAATAAAGAGCGTTTGACCTTCGGGTTTATTGGATTTCAATGTGCTATCTTGGTGGCTTAATATTAGGGTTTCAATGGAGAGGGAAAGAGGGAAACCTCTCGGAAACATTCGATAAAATAACGACGTTTCGAGTCGTAAAAAGTCCTAAGAGTCCCAAGAATGTTTGGCCAAATGAGGAGTGATTCAGTGGTGTATCTAGTTAACGCATTCCTTTATTATGAGAAAAGTCGTAGGTTTCAGCCTAATTTTCGCTTGATTTGTTTTTTAATATTATAAACTTTTAGGTGTCTCTGTCTGTGTATTAACTCTCTGCAAAATGGTTAAACGGATTTTGATGTAATTTCGTAAGAAGGTAGATTGTATCTTCTATCTAGTCACAGACATGAGCTACTTTTTAAGTAGGTACCACTTCTGCTAACCATAAATAAAAAAACATTCCGACTAAATATAATTGAGAGTGATGACGATAGTGTCATATCTCGGACGAAAACTGCCACAACTTATTACACAAATTGAAAACGTGTGATTCAGCCTATTGTGTATTAGTGTGTTTTAGCCTATTCTGTCATCTCATTTCTGACCCGTTTCCATAAAGAAACGAATCTAAAATGGCCGCCGCAAATGATTACCACTCACTCCCACATACACTATGGTTGTCTATGGACTGGCCTGTCAGCTCAGTTGGTAGTAGCTCTGCCTTCTGCGTTGCAGGTGAGGGTTCGATTCCCTCCCAGGATAAACATTTGTGTGAAAAGCAAAGGTGTTCGTTCTGTGTCTGGGTGTTATAAAGTATCATAAGTATGTATTTAAAATATATAAGTATTCTATCAGTCATCTAGTCACCATAATAAAAGCTATGCTTAGTTTGAGACAAGATGATGTTGTGTGCATTGTCCAGCAATATTTATTTATTTATTTATCTATACTCGCACACAAGACCGTACTCGTACAATGTCAAAAAAAGCTCGGGATTTGCCATAAAGCTGTCTTAAAGCTCTCAGTTTTTTTATGAGCATTCATTGTTCTTGTTATTTCTTTGTATTGTTGTTTTATAAAATCTATACTCTAAAGATACAAAATCATTTAATTAAAGGGCGGAATTGCAGACGAAAACTAGTAACAATATTTTTTGCTATCTCTACTACTGTCAATGCAAGTTTAAGTCGCCATTTAAAATTTGGTTCTTTATGTAACCGGGAAAATGGTTTTTACAGTGATCTAAGATTTGATCGTGACATATTATATGACCTCTGTGGCGCAGTAGGCCAAGGCCCGACTGAGACGCAGAAGGTGCGTGTTTGATTCCTGCCGCGGGACAAATGTTTGTATGATCTGCAAGTATTTGTGTTTCTATAAACTGTGTGGTACCCATAACACAAGCTCTGCTTACTTTGGGGCCGGATGGTGCGGTGTGAAATATCCGGCATTATTTATTAATTATTTAGAGCCTAACAAATAGGTGAGGATCCATAAATTATAAGTAGTCATACTTAGCCTTTTCTACCGCACAACCAGAGGTCGTTATAACTACTTTAATATGGAGGTAGAAAGGAAATATCAAAAGAATGATTCCACTTAGTTATATAATTATTAGAGACGGGAGGGCGGCGTTAATGGCCAATTATTTTTCATTGTGGACAATGCTGTGTCAAAAGTGATTGCGATTTATCATAATACTAATTAAGTAACTATACTTAGGTAACTTCTTGAATATGCCTGAACTTGGTGAACCTCTGTCTCAGGCTGAAAAGGACTAACAATATTAACTTATAGGTAGATCAATAAACAAAATATTCTGTAAACTTAAAAAATAAAATTTAATAAACCAAATTACAATTTAAACGGTAACACGTGAAAGACTAACAAAGTGAATACCTACTTTTAAATGAAAAAAAAAAGTAAAGTAATTAGTATTACCTACTTTACTACAACAATATATAAGTATATAACTCCTCAGTTTCTTCGTAAGATAAAAAAGATAGGGCATATGTTGTAGAGTTTTTTTACAATTAATAAAATTCATTGTATAAATGCCTAGTTTACGAATAAGTCTTTTATACACGAAGAGCGCCAGGAACGCAAAGAATCTAGATGCAAGAGCATGTTTTAGTGTGGTGATGTTAGTATGGATATAATTACGTCTATTGCCAACACTTTCAGCACAATAAGGCAGGATGATCTATTATGTTGTCTTAGAGCAAGGTTCAGTATAAATAGCTGTCGAACTGATAGCACTTTACAGGACTTTATGTAATAGCTTAGTAGGAATGAAAAAAGGGCGGTAGGTAGAGCTCTTTCTGGCAGCTTTAACACGCTCCCCATGATATAATACAGTAAGAAATTATAGTCTGACAAAAAGCAAGATATACATTAAAAACTAGCTTTTATCTGCAATACATTGTAACGTCATAAATACGTATATTCATTTTCAAACTTTATTGCTAAAACATCAATATGCGATTTGAATTATAAAGTTTTGTCTCTTATAACGCCAAGTTCTTAATATTATTAAATATTGTTTGAGATGGCAGGGTAGCGACAGTAATTATTGTTATATAAGCGATTACATTGATGAGCATATATTGTTCTACTTATCTGTGCTTACCTGTGCCGCTTGTGACTTCCACATAGTAAAATTGAGGTATTTTTTGTAAGAATGTGCCCTTGGGGCAAGTTATTTAAAATATTGAAGCTGTGTTGTGCTTATTCGTGAGCTTCCGTGTCCGTACTAGATGAAAAAATCGTGCCGTGTCGTCAGCATTAGATATAATTTTACCGTGAGCTAGATGTAGGTTAGGTGAGTCAGTAAAGTAAAATACCAAAGTAATAAATTACTTCCCAATATACTTCCTTGTTGCCAAAGCGAACACCAAAGCGAGTATATTCTGACCTGACGACATTGTCTTTTTTTACGCATTGGTTTCGACTTCTCAAATGGCTGTTCAATTAGATTAGATTGCCTCGTATTCCCATCTTTACTAACTTGTTGAGTGAAATAGGGATAGAAACAGTGTCGAATGCTTTTGCGAGGTCTAGAAATATACCAATTGTCTTATTGCTTCTGTAAAGATTCCACCCGATAAAATCAGTGACCTTGTGAACAGCGTCAGCAGTAGACAGTTAAAACCTAAACCCAAATTGAGTATTAGATAAAAGCGCCTTACTTTATAAATAACTAGCGACCCGCCCCGGCTTCGCACGGGTGCAATGCTGATATTAATTATACTACAGATTGGTTATCACTAAGAGATAGACATGTACCATCGCGGACTTTTTTGTAAACCTTTTTAAGGTGTACATACTGTAGTACATTATTTTGATCTGTCTCGTAGGGTTCAGCCAGCGTTTGCAATGTAAGCACAAAAAAATAATTTTATTTTCGACACCACATTAGAAACCTCTAAAATTATCAATGCTTCTCTACTATATTATGCATGTTTTATACATATAAACCTTCCTCTTAAATTATTCTATATAAATTATTCTATTCTATTTAAAAAAAAACGCATCAAAATCCGTTGCATAGTTTTAAAGATCTAAGCATACATCGGGACAGACAGACAGCGGGAGGCGACTTTGTTTTATACTATGTAATGATGAACCAATCTATTGTTAATTATTTTCTCTAATATTTGAGTAAGGCAGGAGAGTAAGGATATCGGTCTGTAATTTGATATTTCTGTCTTGCTACCTGATTTATAAACGGGAACGATAAAAGCTTTTTTAGGAAATATTCCCTCGTGCAGGCGTTTTTGGAAGGCAAAAGTGAGTGGTGGGGCAAAGATGAGTTTGTATTGTTTTAGAATTTTAGTAGAAATATTATCCCAGCCTGAAGCACATTCATATATTAACCCCATTATATTTTAACTTCCTGAAAATTAGTTTCTAATAACACAAAAGACTTGGAGTTATACTTCATACTGACTGTTTGGGAAACCGATGAGGAATCGGTTCTACAAGTCTTTGCCCACAAAAATCGTTAACATGATTGGCTGGCAAAAGCGGGAAGTGATGTGAATGTAATATTTGAAGACGAATCATTTCAGGCATTTTTTATTAGTTTCCAAACTTTTTTACTATCTTGACCAGCATTTTTAGTATGCTTTATCATAGTCACATTTTTTTTTTACGAGATCATTGCAGAAGTTGATACTGTATGTAATTTAAGCTATTAAATTATTTAGACAAGACCTGGCGTTCATGTCTAGCTTATCTCGATGTCCATTCAGCGAATGAATCCTGGGGTAAACGATGCCTTAATATTAATATTTTTTCTGCTTATTTTTACAATTCTAGTATTGGCACGTAGTACTAATTGCTGAATGATGCTCTCTAAGTGTGTTATACAAGATTCTGCATCAGTTGCATTGTATAGCTAATCTTACGTAGATCGTTTTCCAACTTTCCGTAATGATGCAGTTTTTAAGTAAATATAAGTAGTATATCAGTCATGTGGTACCCATAACACAAGCTCTGATTACTTTGGGGACAGATGATGTTGTGTGAAATGTCCGGGATTATTTATTTATTTATTTATTAGGCAGTTTTAGACTAAGAGTTAGTAAATTAGGGATGGTTAGGGATGGGAGGCGATACCTCAAAAGCTTTATAAAATCCATTAAATCTCGGATGGAGTCAGTGATTTAGGCTAGGGGACAAAACAATGGATTATGACTTTTATTTACAGAAATAATTACAGAAATGTACAAAATAATATATAATAATATAAAATACACGTGATAATACTGCCCTCTGTGATCCAGATCACTGCCAGAGGGCAGTGTTCCCAAGATACTGGCGGCATTACCGCGTTGAATGGCAATGCTAATACGCTGAGCCAGTCAGCTCTTGGGTCATGCAACGTATCAACCAGACGCCGTGAAATAATTTAAAACGTGGTGGGCTCCTGTTCCCCACGGGCCCAGGGTCTCGTCTACAAAAGGCTCAAATATAGGCCTTATCCAAACCAGCATATGTGCGGTTTTTGAGGTCCTCAGCACATTAGGACTTGATTAAAACTTTTGTTTATGTTTTATTTTCATTTTTGTCACCAATTCTGTTGATACCAAATTCATAAAAAATATCATTTTGGTTACTGACCCCCAATATTTTTGGCACAAATAAGGTACCACTAGTAAGGTATTGAAGTAGGTTTGCAATCTGCATTCAATAAATTTAACTGATCTTTTTTTTTTTGTTTTTTTTTTTTATTTTAAGATATAAAATCATGTTTGCTCTCAATCATGTTATTTCTGCTCTATTTAATACACTTGAGAGCAGAAATAACATGATTTACCAGATTTCATGATTTCATGATTTAAGCAGATTAATAATATATCATTAGACAAAGGAACTACGTAACTAGAGATCTAATGAGAATTCTACAGAGCCCAGGGATTAGTTGTAAAAAATATTATTTACGTGAAAATTTCTCGGAAAACCAATCGGAATGTATTGTATTGTAGTGTTGCTAATAGTATTGTAGTAGGTAGTCGTAAAGATAATAATACATTAATAACTATTACCTATCTCAGATAGGGTTGATACGCAAAACAAGTCTTAGCAATGATCCTGATATATGTGAATAGGTCAAGTCGTATCACTCCCAGCTGTTTAGTAGTCAGACCATGATGTGAGTGAAATGAATATTGATTCGGCAGCTTCTGATATATTACTTTTCTGTGTCAATAGAGGCTACCCACTGTTTATGCTACCATAGCAAAAACAATGTAATCTATTCACATTGTTCAAATATTATTTATTTACAAAAATAATGACAGCAATGTACAGAATAATATAACATGTGAAACAGTTGAGCTATCTAAGGACCGTTTAAAACGATCTGTATATAGCTCAACTGATCCAGATCACTGCCAGAGGTCAGCGTTCCCAAGACACTGGCGGCATTGCCACGTTGAATGGCAATGCTAATACGCTGAGCCAGATAGATAGGAGCCAGCTCTTGGGCCACGTAATGTATCTACCAGCCGTGAAATAATTTTGAAATTATAAATCTATTGACGTACAGTGTAGGCTTCCGAAGTCAGTAAGGATTAGAATGATTAGTAAGCTCCCAAACCTAGGCTAAGCGAAAGTGTAAGATTTTTCCGTAACGAATTTCCGTCACGACGTCACGTTTAGTAGATAACTATCCATAGGGTGACACAAATGAATCTATTAGATGAACGAATGAACAAATGAATTAGATGAATTAAATGATGTGCAATAAAATGTTTATTTTCACAACTCGAAAAAATAAATTCATTCGTTATTTCTGCGTTTCGTTGAATTGCTCTCAGGCGCTCGTAATTCATTCATTTGTATTTGTTAATTAATAATATAATACGTTTATCAATAATAATATACTACGATATGAACTTCGTTCCAACATAGTGTTCCAATACACTCACGCATTTTCACTACATAGTATTAAACAAAGTCTCTTCCCGCTGTCTGTCTGTGTATGCTTAGATCTTTAAAATTACGCAACGGATTTTGATGCAGTTTTTTTAATAGATTGAGTGATTCAAGAAGAAGGTTTATATGCATAATATAGTAGAAAAACAATAATAATTTTATAGGTTTCTAATGTGATGTCGAAAATAAACTAATTTTTTTGAGCTTACATTGCAAACGCTGGCTGAACCCTACAAGATAGATCAAAAGAATGTACTACAGTATTGTACACCTTAAAAAGGGTCAACAAAAAAGTCCGCGATGGTATATGTCTATCTCTTAGGTTATGGTATTCTTATAGAAAAAGTTGTATATAAAGACATTCTGTGGTATATTTAGTATCAGCATTGCTCCCGTGCGAAGCCGGGGCGGGTCGCTAGTTTAATTATAATTCTAACTGAGTCTCCAAACAGCAATTTGTACCCTTTGTAGTTAGCAGGGTGTTCTCCAAAACACAACGTACATTTGCTGGTGTACTGCGATCTTTTTTGGGGCTGTCACTAGTTTTATGTTGACCTGCACATTTTACACATCTGTAGGGCCGCATGCTGTTATTTTTTATTTAACTAAATTTCATTACAAATCCAACTATTTCCCCAAACAGCAGTTTAACTAGTAGTGACACTGACCTCAATCAAAAATAGCGACATCAAATCTTAATATTTATCAAACGAAAATGTGTTTCGAAAAACTGTTTCAGAAACCTCATAATACCTATATTTAAAAGACCTTTCCAACGATATACCACACGACGGTAGTAATATAATAAATTTGTAAGGGCAACTAATACGTGGTACCGGGCTAAATTTAATTACGACAAGACTAATCTGCGAGCAAGAGATTAAGGGCGGACAGACAGACAGACAGACAGACATATCGAAACTATAAGAGTTCCTTTTGAAATTCGGAACCCTAAAAAGTGTGTCTGTTTGCTTGTTATGGCTAAACGACTGAACGGATCTTCATGGAATTTAGTAAGGCTATAGATTATATCTTGGGGAAGGGTGCTCGCAAAATGTTGATGTAGGTTTTATGCCTGCGAACCCACGGAGAGAAGTTAGTACCTAATATGAATTTATCTGGTTACCCCGATATTGATGTCTACTGTTTTAGAGTTTGCTGTTGTATAAATACATGCATGGCATAAACAGAATCTATATAATAAAAATCAATTGCTGTTCGTTAGTCTGGCTAAAACTCGAGAACGGCTGGTCTGATTTGGCTAATTTTGGTTTTGAATTATTTGTGGAAGTCCAGGGAAGGTTTAAAAGGTGAGTAAATATTAAAAAAATGCTATTTATTGATTCTGAGGCGGTACGAAGTTTGCCGGGTCAGCTAGTAGTATTATAATTTTTGTATGTATTGAATTTGTGAATAATCTCGATCAATTTATGGTGCTAGCTAAGTATGATTCGATGTTAATATACACAACCGATCACTCTAAATACTTATTTATATATTCGTTGTACAAAATCCACAGCTCTTAAATATACACAAAACTTAAATATATAACTGACAGCCAATAACGGATTTACATTTTAATTAACAAAATAAACCGACAGTAATCAAGGTTTGATACTTGTATGTATTGTATTTATGTGTGAGTGTGTGTGTGTGTGTGTGTGTGTTTGTTTGTTTGTGTGAAAAATAAAAAAATTATATACACTTTGTAAGACACATTATTATTTTATACGTAGGTATATAAACATAAATACTATATATTTACTCAATATAAATTGATATTTTATTAATATAAAAATTTGAATGGTACAAGTTACAACATAGTTTTTATGCCCTTAGGCATGTGTTTCCGGGGCCGGGTCTGGAGTGTGACTGATGTACTGAATTTTATATATAAATAACTAGCTGGTGCCCGCGACTTCGTCTGCACAGGATTAGTACTTACTTCTTGTTAAGTGTGTCTTCGTGCAAAAACCGTACTTACTAACGGTTTTTGCAGCGCACGCCAGAATAGCTCGCAGATGGCAGAGATCTTCAGATCAGAGAGAGAAGAGATTTTTTCCTACTTACTTGACACTTATCGTTATATTTTGGACAGTTCACACAATATCTTTATAAATTATAGCCTATGTGTTATTCTGATGTATAAGCTATATTATTGTAAAGTTTCATTAAAATACATTCAGTAGTTTTTGCGTGAAAGAGTAACAAACATACATACAAACTTTCGCATTTATAATATTAGTAGGATAATAAATCGCCACCTCATGATTTATATTATTGCATACGCTTACATAAACTGTTTCGTTATATCTTATTCTATTTCTGTATTGTGTATCAAAGAAGCGATTTTTTTTGTCTATGACTAATTAAGTAAGTTAATTTAGTTACTCTTAACAGACAAACGAAGTTAGCCAGCGTTGTGCGCGATCAGTACCTGAATCGATAACTGCAGTTGAATTTGTGCGCGATCAGTACCTGAATCGATAACTGCAGTTGAATTTTCATCATAGTGCTTCTGTGCATCGGAGTGCTCATTAAGCTATCGGGAAGTAGGGATGGTATGTATAGCTAATAAAAGATATCATTATCATGATCAGCCTTGTTTTTAAACCAATTAAAAAAAAAGGAGGAGGTTTGCAATTGGTTTTTTTATCATGTTAGTTAGCTCATAATTCTGTCATTTATGAACTGATTTGATACATTGCTTTTCAATAAAAAACTTTTGAGAACTAAACTGCCCGATTAATTTGACCCATATAATATCTAATTATAATATAATAATCCTATATAAATTTGATCAAAATCGGTTTGTAGTTTGGTTTTTAAATCGAAACAGATGGAAAAAATATGTCATCCAACAAACGAAATTTCGATATTATGCTTTCCTATGACTTTCCAATAGTGTTTACGAATTTTGAAAAATGATTATATATTAAAAAGCGTAAGATTTTTTAACAGACTTTAAAAAAAGGAAGAGGTTCTTCAGCTTTATATTTATGGGCTCAAACTTCATTCAATGAAGTCGTTTTTTTTTAGTTTTTAATACGTAATTATGTTCCCACTGTTGAGACTTATGCTACTGATGGGTTTCATTAGGTCCGCGTATAATGGCATTGTTTTATGGTATAGTTTGCTGTATTTTTTATTTTGTACTTGCATTTGGGATTTTAACCTTACTTTTGAATTAGAATGGTCGGCGGCCCTTGAACATGGAGGCTATTAAAATATTGTATTAAAATATCTCTGACACTCATGTCGTAGACCTTAAAAAGTCTATCTTTAAATTTTCAAAAACAAATTTCAAAGACTAAGTGTACGAAAATTTTATTAATATTGCAGTGTGCCTGAGGCGCACTGCAATACTTTCACCACACTGAAAGATGTAGTGACACCATAAGTGTCTCTGACTATATGTCAGCATCCAATACGACCTCTGGGGCGCAGTGGGCCAAGGTTCGGCTGATACGCCGAAGGTTTGCCAGATCGATTCCTGCTGCGGAACTAACGGTTGTATGATATGAAAGTTTTGGTCTCGGGTACGATCGGGTCGAGTATGGAATAAAAAATTTAAAGTAGTATATCAGTCATGTGGTACCCATAACACAAGCTCTGCTTACTTTGAGGCCAGATGATGCTGTGTGAAATCGTCCAGCATCATTTATTTATTTGTTTAATACGCTATTAATAACGGTGTAGAAATCCTAGAAGAATGTTACATTTTATTTCGTTCAACATGTTTGAACGAAACGAAACGTGTTTGAAAAGGAAGCCCGGAATGAGTAAAAAGTTCAAAGGGTTTTGCAATTGAATGGTGAAGACCTGTTGGTACTAAAGGATAATCCATATTACTACATGTGGTTTCATGATATTTCAAGCCCCTACACCTCCATAGGTTACAAAGAAAGTACAAGACCGAAATTCACGTTTTATGTAAGACGTTTCAATCCTTGTTGTATTGAATAAAATATCTTTTGACTTTGACTTGACTTTTGACCGTTCTGCTCACATTTGTATGTACGTCAAAAATGTGACGTCACACATGGATATAGGTAAGTATTTTAAACATAAGGCGAAGCTTATGACTCGTGTGTCCGTCCGTCCCCTCTCTTTTGTTACACTTTAACGTGACGACATTAATTTGCCTAAGGTTATTTCATATACTAGTATTGGATATACATATATACTTGTATGGGAATATTGGAGTGGCATTTGTAGATCTAAACCACACAGAGGGACTGTTAACTTCTTTTACATAACTGTACCTGTTTTGTATAATTTGACGATCTCTGTGGCGTAGTGGGCGAAGGACCGCCTGAGACGCAGAAGGTAACACCCAAACCCAAGTCAAACACTTACAATCAGGCGGGAATCAAACCCGCAATCATCTGCGTCCCAGCCGGGCCTTTGCCCACTGCCCCACAGAGGTATAAATATTCGATCCGTCATCTGGTCACCATAATACAATCAATGCTTAGTTTTGTACTAGATGTTGTGTGCATTGTCCAATATTTTTTCATTTATTTATTTTATTTTTATTCCAATAACATGATATCAAACGATTCTGAAAAAACCCCGCACGCTCTTTCAGAATGTTTTGTGGAGTTCTTTCGTTTGACATGCTATATGTTCAATATTATTTTTTTTATTGTACTCTAACGCAATTCAATGGCCCAAGGAATGCAATGACTCGATTGGAGTTGGCAACTGTAAAATGGCTTTATCAAGGATATGAATGGACTAGTGTGGTGAAAGAGTCTATTTATATGTTTAAGCATAGATTTTAAGAGAGCTGTGGGTTTTGTTTAAATAAATAATATTCGCCTTTCACTATTTGACAGAATACAGAATTTGCCCTTATGACATTTAACTTTTGACAGAAGTTGAGAGAGATTATTTTTGTCTTGTGAAGTAAACATTGCGTTCATATATTTTATTTTTCCCGAATTATTTCCGGTTTATTATATATTTTGGTGTTTTTATTTAAATAGAGCTATAGTTACACTCGGGTGTGAATAATTGGAATAAAAGCTTTGAGTTTCTTCGAGATTCGAGCAAAAATAATCCGTAGTTATTTTATATGAAAGGCAGCATATATAACCATTCAATAAAAAATAACAAATTACGAGCGACAAGATACGACTTCGCAACATACTATAAACACTAGAGACTGGCAAAATTTACTTTATTATGACACATGCCATTAAGGAAGAAGAAGAAGAAGAAGTTGAGAGACGTTTCTTAGTAGAGAGTCAATTACTTTGGGGAGTATTACCCCCAAACTTGACATTTAAAAACTTCATATTATACACCAAACTCGCCAACACAGCCCGGCCGGTGGGTTGGTGTTGTTGAATTATTTAAGGCTTCTAGCACTCACAGCGGTTTAATCTACGACAAATGTTTTTGCGCTTTCCTGTTGACCATTAAACCAGACATAAGCACACGCATTAGCGGAAATATCCGTGCCTCTTTGGAAATTCATTGCAATATGAACCGGGTTGCACTAGCGATAAAAACCGCGGGCCACGGCCGAAATTCAAATTCAAAAGTTGTTTATTCCAATAAGATACGTCCAATATACACTTGGAAAAGCCAGACAAAGGGGTACAAAATATCCTTTATAATAATATTGTCTATTATTATAAGGATATCTAGCCGTAATAAGATAAATACATAGATAAAAAGCAGAGTTCAGTTCACTGACCGCAGTTAAGTGCCCGTAAGTTTAGTATAGGATAACTAAGTTAGTTTGTTAGTATTTGCCGATCTATGTGGCGCAGCGGGCTAAGGCCCGGCTAAGACGCAGAAGGTTGCGGGTTCGATTCCCGCCGCGAAAGAAATGTTTAAATGATCTGCAAGTATTTGTCTCGCGTCTGGGTGCTTCTAAGTATAATATATGAAATTATTTAAAAAAAACAGGTTTACAGGTCTATCAGTCATGTGGAACCCATAACACAAGTTCTGCTTACTTTGGCGCCAGATGATGCTGTGTGAAATGTCCAGCATTATTTATTTATTATTTATTGATTTTTTTGTACCTATTTGTAAGCTTGTTAAATAAAAAAAGTATTATTAGTCATAACATTGTTATATATTACAATTCGGTTAAAGAACTAATCAATCATAATTTATTACAATAGATTATGTAGAAATATCGAAGAGTGGCAGATAACACTGCTGGCGGTGGGAAAAAAACGCTAGTGCGTGTTACCATGAGTTCGCCAGCCGCGATAATTTTCACGTAAAAATATTCGCCGTGCGCGCTGAGATGGCGAGGTCGGCGGGATTGGTGTGCACTATGAACACTCCATTGTTCTAATAAAATATTTAGTGAACATCATAATGTTACAACAGCACGTAGGTACTATATATATTTATAATAGATAACTAACTATCTTCCGTTAGTTAATTAAGAACACGTGTGGGTGCTTTAATTTATAACCACTTGTTATAATCTATAAGTGTTGTTTGAAATTATCTTATCTGGTATCCGACTGCACATCGCACGATTCGGCGAACAATAAACGACAGCTCAATATAATTAATAATTGATACGCTTATATTAAACTACAGATTAGTTTTATTGATCCATGTATGTATCCATGTGTCTATATTGTAAATAGGAATGCATGACCTCATTCATTTCTTCTTCTTCTTCATTAATGGCATGTGTCATAATGAGGACAGTTTTGTCAATGTCAAGTGTTGAGATTGTTTATAATAAAACAACACCATTCTTCGTCTGTCATTTCATAGAGTAACATAGCTCTGCTAATTTAATATTTTTTACCCGTTTTATTGCATGTTTTATTCAGTAATCTTGGCAAAATTTTAATGAATAAATTGAGACTATAGAACGGGTATGGATAATTAAATTGTATGTGTATTGTGGTGCAATGTGATTTGAACGACGAGGAATCCCAAGAAAATTCTAGACGCCATTCCGCGTGACGTCTAGAATTGACAATTGACCATCGACTAAGACTAATAACAAACAAACTGACTATAAACTATAAACACTTGACATTGGCAGAATTGACATTAGTATGTCACAGGCCAACAGGCTTAACAAAGAAGAAGAAGAAGAAGAAGACGAGATAAAGTCGTATGTTGTCGTTCGTCATTTGATATTTTATATAAAATGGTGTCTTTCACATAAAATAATTATAAGTACAGATTACTTTTGCGTGAAAAGAATCACAAAGCTTTTATTCAAATTATTAATACCAAGTCAATAACTCTATCTTTATTTCAATAAAAACAGCAACATTACAAATAAAACCGGAAATCTATATCTATAAAGAGCTTAACCTGACTGACTGACTGACTGATTCATCATCGCCGAGCCGAAACCACTGAAGCTAGAAAGCTGAAATTTGTAAGGCAGCTTCCTTTTACAGCACAACCCCCCACTAAGGCGGGATTTTTTTTTAAATTCAACCCCTAGGAGAGTGAAAAGAGGTGAAAACGAATGTATGAAAGTTTTTAACGCGTTGTGCGATTGCTTGAAACTTAATATAAATAATTAAAATGCAAAATGTATGGACACGTGTTCCAGGATTTTTCAAAATAACCCTAACAAAGCGGTAAAATGGGGTGTCAAAGTTTGTATGGGAACTTTTTAACGGTTGCTATGATTTCTTAGAAACTGGGTTTGGATACTTAAAATGCAAATTAAATGGACACGTGTTTCACGATTTTTCAAAATAACCCTAATAAACGAGTAAAATGAGGCGTGAATGTTTGTATGGAAACTTTTTAATGGGTGGTCAGGTGATTGGTTTGAAACTTATCAATAAAAATTGGCAAGGAGATAACTTGCATCCTGGTGAAGGATTTAAGCTACAACTCTATTCAAAAATACGCAATGTTTACTTCGCAAAATATAATAATCCTTCTTATTCCTATAATGGCATCTGTCTTTTAAACATTTCTGCATATGTCAAGTAGTTTTGTTTTGGTAAAATATAGTCACAAAGTCGAACTCGATCGTCCTTTGTCTATTCTAAACGTCATCGCGGAATGGCTGTCTAGAATTTTCCATATCTGTCCATACAAAGGTTGCCTGGAAGAGATCGCTTTTAGCGATAAGGCCGCCCATTGTACAATTTTATTTCTATTATTTCTCCTGTGTTCTTTTTGTGTACAATAAAGTGTTAATCTATCTATCTATCTATCTAATTTTCTTGGATTCGAACAAATCTTAAAAATATTAAATAGTTAGACACCTTTTATTATTTAATTGTGTTCACTTGTTCTTGGAAGTCATAATTATGTTCGCTTCGATTTCACTAAGATTACCTAATAAAACATGGACTAACGAGAAAATCTAATAAATTTATAGGAGCTATGTTATATAGTGAAATATCTAACGAAGAATCCTGGCATCATGTTGCTAATAGCTAACTGACAGATTACTATAACCTACTATATTAATCGTAGTAGAGCTGGGTATAAGTAGGAGGGTAGAAGGATCATACAAAAAAAAATAGGGTTGCACTCCGGGAGTGCCGACAGAAGTGAAAACTTATTTTGGCGCGTTAGAGTTTAGTAATAAATCACTTCAAAATTAGTAATTATGGCGACTGCCAATCAAATACTGAACGAACACAGATGACGCAATATTTTTTGTTCAGAATGTAGATAATATATCAAATAACTTAACTCAGTAAACTTCTCCATACAAAAGTAGACTGTGAACATGTGAATTAAGGTTTATAATCAAATGGGGCGAGCGCGGCAGCCGACTGCGTCTCGCCCCAGACGGTAACGGTGTCGCGAATCCAAAGGTTTTACCTCATCTAAAAATATGCGTACCGCGCTAAAAGAAGTTTTCATTTTAAAAAGCTCTAGGAACGAAACGAGATTCATGCCAATTCTTCTCGGACTTGGGTTATGAGAAACTGGCACATAAATTCACCTAGCATGTATGACAATTGAAAGTGAGTCTTGCTGTAAGGCTTTCAAGGTAAAAAAGAAATTGGTCTTTTTATTTTCATCGGTTTAGCTTTATCATAAAGAAACAAAGAAATATACTTATTTGCGACGGTACGATTGAAATATACATAAAAAATACAAACAATACGTAAATAAGGCCGTCACAAAGAGGCTTCAGTTCAGCCTAAATAAACGAATATAATACATATTATGTTTCATCTAAACACTGTATCAGAAACCTCATAATATCTTTCAAAGACATATATTCTACACGATGGGGTAGTAAAATAATAAAATTTGTAGAGGCCACTAATACGTATTACCGTGCAAAGTGTCATTACGATAAAGCTTTTGCGACCAAGGTTAGGGGTAGACAGACAGACAGACGGACATATAAGGAACCCTTATAGAAACTATAAGGGTTCCTTGTGGACTTTGAAACCCTAAATAATTTATTTATATATGGCCATTAATTCCCTACATTATACAAGAAGAGCTTGAAGTATGTAGATATGTTCAATAAAAGTAGTCGGGACAATTTATGTCAACAACAACAACATTCGAAATGCAGTGGAGGGTTACGAATCTTCCTATACGATTGCAGCGCAGTGGGCCACGGTCTGGCTGAGACACAAAAGGTTGCGTTCGATTCCCGCCGCGGCACAAATGTTTGTATGATCTGCAAGTATTTGTCTCGCGTCTGGGTGTTTCTATGTTATAATATGTTTAATATGTATATACAAAAAAAAGTATATAAAGTAGTACATCAGTCATGTGGGTACATAACACAAGCTCTGCTTACTTTGGGGCCAGATGATGCTGTGTGAAATATCCGGCATTATTTATTTATATTATATTTATTTAATCGTGGATTATTTTGGACTGTCTTGCAAAGCATTGTGAAAATGACGAACGACATACGACTTTGTGACGACTTACTGTAAAATCGAATCTCTTGACATTGGCAAACCTGTTATCATTATAACTCCCATAAACAAAGAAGGCGATTCATCAATCGGGATTCGATCCGTAGTCAAAAGACGTGAAATTAAAGCAACCATAAAAGGAGTAGCTTCAATAATGGTTGTAATTGGTGTGGCGATAAAATAAGTCTAAATTTAATTACAAACATTTGTCTCGCGGCGAGAATCGAACCGTCCTGCGTCTCAGGTGGACCTTCGCCCACTGCACCATCGTCCATCTATGTGTCGGATGTATTTAACCTCGCACATGTACAAAATGTGTTTAGCAGAGCGAGGAAGTAACCTGTTGTAAAACTAACTATACCAATTGGTATATAATTGTTAAGTTATAGGTGAGATGGGTTCTGTGATTAGAGATTGTCGTTCGTCATTTGTTATACATAAAATAGTGACTTTTTATTTATAATAACTATAGATTATTTTTGCTAGAATTAATTTTTGTTTATGCTCCAATGTGATTGCCTTTATTCCAATTATTCACACTCGAGTCTCTCTAGATAGGTATGTATTTAATAATCCGAAATTGGTTGGTTTGAGCCCATTCTTATTTACATATCACAACTGACAGTCCCGATAGGACACCCAATGACAGCAACTCCGCAGTTGAAGTTAAGGCGCGTTTTCACTAGGGGACATTTGTCCCGCGACTCTGTCGCTCGACACGAAATTCACGTGTTCCGCGAGATGTCGCGCGACGTTGCGCGGGACATTTACGGGTCGCGCGACTTGTGACTAGTCGAAGCTCTGCGAGCGTCGACACGCGCGAACTTCGTGTCGCTTGACAGTCGCCAGACAGGCTTTGAGTAGTGAGAATGTGTGTCGCTTTGTGTTCTGATAATGGCAGTAGTGCGGTCCAACGAGAATACATTGACCCTCATCGAGTTGTACCAAAATATGCAATTATTTTTGGGCACTTCACATTGTTATTATAAAAACAAAATTAAAATAAAATGATGCATGGGAATCTATCGCGACAACATTAAATATACCTAGAAAAGACGTGGAGGGGAAAATACACAACAAGGTCTCAGTTTCTCAGGGAGATAAAAAGATTGCGAGCTCAAAATCTACTGGAAGTGGAAGTGGAAGTTTTTTTTACGTTTTGCTATTGTCTTCCGAATAATTATGTAAGCTGCACTGAACAACACTACCTCCTCGGGCGACATACTGTTCACCACTGGCTAGTGTGTACAAGTCATATGTCGCGGGACATTGTCCCGCAACTTTTGCAGAGACAACTACGTGAGCGATAAGTCGAGCGATAAGTCTCTGTGACATGTCCCCTAGTGAAAACGCGGCTTAATTGAATCATTTTTGTCGCGGTTTTATATCATCCATTATCATGAAAGCTTTTAAAACTGTATTTCGACCAACAGGTATTTATATTACATATCAATATTAATCTAAAATATGAATATTTCTACACTAAAAGCCGTATTCTTAAACAAAACTTAAACTTAGGCCGAAAACTACGCATAGATTATCTGACCGTTACTGTTAAATCTTTTTTACCGACTTCAATAAAATGAAGTTCTCAATTAGGTTGTATTATTTAAATGTTTACCTTATAACTCCGTCATTTATGAACCAATTTGGAAAAAAATATTTCCTATGAAAGGATATAATTTCCGATTGGTCCCATAGAAATTTCAACAAAATCGGTTTGCTAGTTTAGTTTTTAAATCAAAAAGCTAGAAAGAAATTGTCACCCAAGTAAACGAAATTTCTTATTTTTACATAAATGAGGTCGGTTTTAGTTCCGAAACTTTAGTGTGTGATTACACACCTATTTTGGTAAGAAGAAACAGATCTTAATCTGCCCTATCAGTTCTGTTGGTAGCTCTGCCTTCTTTGCTGAAGGTTATTTGTATTTATTTGGTTATTTGTGCCACATTTGTGTTTCTTTAGAACTTCTTTGGGAGGTTGCATGTGTGGATTGTGTGTGCTTGCCTTTTACTAACGCTTTGCATGGCTTTTCAATTGCGGGCGGGAGGGAGGTGCATGCGTCTGCATCGTGTCTATAACTCTTTGGGAATAGATTGGCGGAATAGTACTGAATATTTGTACATTTATTGAATGTTTCACATTTGCGTGATGAACATAGATTGTTCTGTGTCTGGGTCTTATATATTCATGTATTAGTATTCTATCAGATATCTGGTTCCCATAATACAAGCTATGCTTAGTTTGGGGCTAGATGGTGTTGTGTGTATTGTCCACCAATATTTGTTTATTTATGACCACGGCTTGTAATAAGTGCGTATTCAATTGTCTTGGACATAACGTAGATATTTTCCAACCAATCGGACCAATCTCACTCTGATGAAGATTCTCTGGATGTAATTTTCACTCAAAACGGGATATTTACTATAATATATGAGTTTTTCTGCTTCCCGATATTTCAGCACAGTTGCATGCGCCATGATCACGAGATAAACACACCGAGTTTTTCACTGAGTGAAAATTATGTGCAAAACCATGATAGTTTTAAAAGTTATTCTCTAGATGATTCGAAACAGTGCCTTCGTCGACTAAATAATACGTGAGTAAAACCCGTGTCTATCAAAATGTATAACATAATAAAGGTTCTCACAACCTACCAACACAATATAGAGAAAAGAGTATAAAATTCCCGTTTTGTACTGAAAAGTTCTAACATTTGTTACATTCAGATTTAGTATATTTATATAGACGTGTCCTCTCCAAACGCAATCTAAATCTGCTACATTAGTTCCACGTCGGATCTAGTATTAAAAATATAAATAAATAATGTCAGACATTTCTCACAGCATCATCTAGCCCCAAAGAAAGCAGAGCTTGTGTTATGGGTACCACATGACTTATATACTAGTTTAATACATTTCTTTTTTTAATACATACACCCAGACCCGAGACAAATACTTGCGGATCATAGAAACATTTGTCCCGCGGCGGGAATCGATCCCGTGCAAAATAGAAAGAATTGGCAGAGACCTTTCCCCAACATTAGGAGAGTATAGGTTAACAATCAAATAGTTATCATACAGCAATTTCATATTTGGGCTTCTATTATTTTGGCTGAAGGTTATATATATATATATATAATAGTGTTAAATTAATGCGGACGAGACGGGTATGTCTCTATTTACCTACCGTATCTATTTACCATTTTACTGGATTCTGCGGATTTTCCGTTTTCCATATGAAAGGCTGGCTGTGATGGCGGAGCCGTGATCGAAAGTCATTTGTTGTTAGATGCTGTCTCATTCTATTTGTCAATATAATACCGTTCGTTCACGACACGATTACATATAACCACAAAATAAATTTCTTGGACAGGTTGTCCAGGTTCTAGTTTTTTACTTTGTTGAATATTTATTTGCTTGAAAACATTTTGAAGTAATAACTTCTTTTGGGAGGGTAAACCACTTCGTTACGTAACGCGTTACAGCGTCAGTCTGTCTGGCTTCTCTTTCTCTCACGAATACGGCAGCGGTAGGCAGGCTTCTCCTTTCTCACTCTAACCCACAGCGCTAGTTAAATTAGTTTAAGTTATCACTTCTGTCGGACGTCCCGAGACGCACACGTTTTATATTATGTACTAGCTGTTGCTCGCGACTTCGTTCGCATTTTTTTGAAAGGAATTGAAGCCAATTTTTATCGATAAGTTTCAAACCACCCATTAAAAAGTTTCCATACACACATTCACTACTCATTTTATTCTTTTATGAGGGTTATTTGGTAAATCCTGAAACACGTGTCCATTTATTTTGCATTATACGTATCCAAACCAAGTTTCAAATAAATCACACCACTCGTTAAAAAGTTCCCATACGTTTGTATCAATGTTTATTGACACCCCATTTTATCCCTTTATGAGGGTTATTTTAAAAAATCCTGAAACACGTGTCCATTTATTTTGCTTTTCAATTATTCAAATCAAGTTTCAAGCAAATCGCACCACGCGTTATAAAGTTTTATACATTAGTTTTCACCCCTTTTCACCCTCTTAGGGATTGAATTTCAAAAAACCCTGCCTTAGTGAGTGGTTTTGCTATAAAAGGAAGCTACCTTCCAAATTTCAGCTTTCTAGTTTCAGCGGTTTCGGCTCGGCGATGATGAATCAGTCAGTCAGGTTAAGCTCTTTTATAGGTAGGTATAGATTGGTAGTTAATACATGCTACAATACTAAGCATAGCTTGTACGAGTACTATACCAGATGACTGACAGCATGCTTAGATAGGGTTATGTTTGATCTACGTCTGGGTGTTAGAAAGTATCATAAGTATGTATTTAAAAATATGTTCAGCCATCACATTATCAGCCATCTGGTCATCACAATACTTAGTTCGGGACTAGATGGTGTTGTGTGCATTGTCCACCAATATTTATTTATTTATTTATTACTAGCTTCTGCCCGCGGATTCACACGTGTGGTACATGCATAAAAAGTAGCCTATGTCAGTTCCTAAGAGACAATCTATATCCATACCAAAATACCAAATTTGATTGATGCAAAAAAAAGTTCTGTTAATCCGATCGCTACCAATCTTCACAGGTTAACCCGCTAGGCCAGTCTGAAGATTTCCTAAAAAATTCATCGAAATCGGTCCAGCCGTTTCGGAGTCTATAGGAAACATACATACACATATCGCCTTTTATAAATATATAAAAGGATTTCGCCTATTTCGATAGAATTATATACTATATCTACTTATAAATCTTGAAGCATACTTTATGCTCCTTTTAGAGGAGTAATTCAAAGTCTACTCCTTGTATTCCAATCGATTTATTCCATTGTCCCAGAAAAACATACCTTCAAGATCGAGGCATATTTGAGTTTACGTCCCCTGTCAGTGAAGATGTGGATACCGGCGCCATTGTAAGTCTACCATTGATAATGTAAGGTAAGCCTACCAAGCTTATCTAATAACCTAAATAAATAATCGCACCTACCGCTCACTTCATTATTTATTGGTATAAAGTAGGTAAGTCGTAAGTCATTTATAATAAAAGCACATACATTTTAAGTAAGTAGGTACAAGCCACGGACTTTATTGACTTTAAAGTACTTTGACACTCGTTTGCACTAACATTGTAGGCGATCGCGCTATTTGTCAACGTAATTGCCATCGAACGGATTGGTTTTGACAAAGGTTTGGATATGGCAAATCTAAATGTCAAAATGGTACCGTGCTATTCTTCCTAAACGATTTAGTCGTGGATTTTACCAATCGAACAAAATTATTTATAGAACTACCTAGTACTCTATGCACAGACTACTAGGATGTACTAAATCAAAAACGTTCGTTTGAAAGCACTGTCAAAAATAACGAGATCGCGCAACGTTTGATTAACGTATAATCCAAATTAGAGTCTAAATCGATCTAAATCGTTTCCGTTATAGTGATTAGCGCGGTACGAAATATGGAAAAAATAACGTTTTGACTTTAGTTTAGATTTTGTTCAAACGTTCAAAATTACCGCGGTCGGCCCCCTGGAGACAATTAAATTGGATTCTCAAGTACATAGTTATTCTTATCGTGTCTAATAATTCACTAGTGCGTGCTAAATCTTATTTTGTGTGTATTCAATAGGTTAATGAAAACGGACAAAAGGGTTCTGAGGTACAACATGATGTAAAAATTAATAAACATATATTTTTATATGTTTTATAAAATAAGGGAGTATTATTAATACTATTATAGAAATATATGTAAAATATATGTGAAAGTAGATAGCTCAACTGATCCAGATCACTGCCAGAGGGCAGCTTTCCCAAGACACTAAAATAAAATAAATAAATAATATCGGACATTTCACACAATATCATCTAGCCCCAAAGTAAGCAGAGCTTGTAGTATGGGTATCAGATGATTTATGGACCACTTATATACTTTTACTATACACTGGCAATGCTAAAACGTGAGCCAGATAGGAGCCAACTCTTGGAGTCACGCAATGTATCTACCAGACATTGTGAAATAATTGTATTATAATACGAGCTAGTGCCCGCGACTTCGTCTGCGTTGGATGAGTACTTCGTGTAATTCTATCGGTTTTTGCAGCGCACGCCAGAATAGCTCGCAGATAGCAGAATGTTGTCATACTTACTTGACACTAGAAAAATCTTGAACGCGAAGCTGCGCGCGGACAGCTAGGAGATATATATAAAATTACTAGCTGCCGCCCGCGGCTTCGCACGCGTGGTACCTACATAAAAAGTAGCCTATGTCCTTCTCCAAGGTCCCATCTATCTCTATACCAAAATTCATCAAAATCAGTTTGCCAAAAAATTAAAGTTTATAATTCACAAAAAAAAATAGGGGTTGATCGTAGAGGGGTGAAAATTGAGAGTAATATGAGATTTTTTATTTAAAGTCATGACAGAATAAAAAAAATTCTTGCAAAAAAAATAAATCTTTTTAATTACCAAATAAAAAATAAGGGTTGATCGTAGAGGGGTGAAAATTTAGGGTTGCATAATAAAAAAAAAAATTAAGGGGTGGACCACCCTTAACATTTAGGGGGATTTAGGGGGGGTCAGGGGGGGAGAATCGAACAACATCTATTTTTCATCCCCCTAAATGTTAAGGGTGGTCCACCCCTTAATTTTTTTTTTTTATTTTTCAGACAAAATTTTTTTACGATTAATATAGCTTATACATCAGAATAACACATCAGGCTATAATTTATAAAGGTATTGTGTGAATTATTTAAAATAGATATTCTAGCTGTCCCGTTCACGACTTCGTCCGCGCGTTTTAAAAAGAAAAAAATATATTTAATTGTACCGACTGCAGCGCCATCTGCCGGGCTGATTTGTAAATCTAAACCATCCAGGGCGCCACCCAAACGCATACAAAAAATTCATTCAAATCGGTCCAGCCGTTTAGGAGGAGTTCAGTGACATACACACGTACAGTAGAATTATATATAATATTTAATTACCAAATAAAAAATAAGGGTTGATCGTAGAGGGGTGAAAATTTAGGGTTGCATGTATTTTTGTATGATGTATCATAAAAAAATAAAAACAAAAAATTTTGTCTGAAAAATAAAAAAAAAATTAAGGGGTGGACCACCCTTAACATTTAGGGGGATGAAAAATAGATGTTGTTCGATTCTCCCCCCTGACTAATATCCTCGCTAAGGATTACGAAAATCGGTCGAGCCGTTTCGGAGGAGTTCGATTACGCACCCCGTGACAGAAGAATTTTATATATTAGATATAACATTTTAAAATAGGACACCCATAACAAGTAAACAATGCACATTAAAAATACACATTTAATTTTCATTTCATTTATTTAACAATATACATTGTATTTGAATATATTACATTAAATTGGCCTAAAATTACACATAATAGAAACAATAGATATTAAAAAACAAACAATAAGATACAATTAAATTTAAAAATAATAATAATAATAATGTTATATAGTTCAATTTCAATAACAACTACAGTTGGAGTTCATCCACGGTATAAAAGCACCCTTCCAGCAAGTGCTTTTTAAGCTTATTTTTAAATATATTTAGGCTATTAATACTTTTCAATTCAATAGTCAGAGAGTTTTATAATCTAACCGCTTGAAATTGACACCCATGCTTAAGCACTAGTCCCAAAGCAAGCAGAGCTTGCGGGATAGGTACACATGACTGATATACTACTTATATACACTTTATTTTGTTGAATACTTATTATACAGAGAAAACACCTGAGACAAATATTCGAAGATCATACAAACATTTATCCCGGGGAATCGAACCTGAAACCTTTTGGGTCTCAGACGAGCCTTTGCCCATAGAGGTGGTCAAACTGTTAAATAAGTTAAATATGGCGAACAAAAGTTAAGTACCTAGTTATATAGAAGCTGTATTGTAGGAAAAATATATAAGGCCAAGGAACTTATTTTGTACGTTATACAAACCTATAAAATAAAACATATGTTTCGTTATATCCGTCTGTCGGTCAACTTTGCCTTAAATAATTAAATGTCTCATAAACGGCACGGCCGGCTTCACCATGGGTCATTCCCCATCCGTCCACCACACGTAACGAAACCCTTATAAGTGGGGACTAGTGAGCGTATAGGGACGCTCACTAGTCCCCACTTATCTAAGAAGAATATCTAAGAAGATATTGAAAATCCAACGCCAGATCGTACCGTCCCATATCGTATAAGTTACTTGCTCCTGCTGCTTTGCCTGTGTGTTACATAGATAAGAAGTAGTAAACTCAAAAACTTAAACTCAAATAGGTAATTTAATCGATATTAGGATCACTTTGAAATGTCTGGCATACTAAGTGAATCTAGGTGCCAATTGCTCCTAACCCAACCCTGAGAAGAATTGGCAAGAAACTCGTACTGGTCCTAGCGCTTTTTTACATGATCCATCTTATAACTACCTTAACTACGATAATACAAGAGAGTTTATATATACATGTCAAATGTGTCGGTTAACTGTCTAGAAGGCAGAGCAACATGAGCAACATGCATTCTTATCAATAATATAGTCATTTATATTATAATACGCTTTCTTCAAAAGACTACCCTTCTTATGCTTAGGTAGGAACACTACCTAAGCATAAGAAGTAGTAAACTTAAACTCAAGTATGTTTTAATCAACACAATGGAATGATCACTTTGAAACGTCTTACATACTAAGTGAATTTAGGTGCCAATTCCTCCTAACCCAATCCCGATAGTTGACAAAGAACTCGTCCTGGTTCTAGCGATTTTTACATTCAACATTCAAACATTTAAATTCATTTATTTGCAACTACAAAAACAAATAACAAAACATGGAATAAGTACATAAAACAAACGTAAAAAAAAACAATGAAATAACATAACCCATTGCTTAGTTGCAAAAAGGTTCCATCCAACTCAGCGTGAGCGTTACTAACCTGTGCTGGTCTTCCAAGCAGGTCATTTTTATAATCCTTATTATAACTTATTAACGATGAAAAACGGCATACAAGGTAGGTTATACATTGAAAATCTGTCAGTTAACTGTTAGAGGGCAGAGCAACATGAACCTTCTCTTGACTATCAACAATAGTCATTTATTAAAATACGCTTTCATCTCAAGACTACCCATTTTGTAAGCTTTATATTTAAGTTTATTTGCCTTTTCGGGATGATTGTAATGAAAACGCACCGTGTTCCCCATAAAGGATCGATTTAATTAGCTTCATCTAAACATTCAAACATCCACATCTATTTATATAAATAAAACAGATTTATTTACACATTTATACATTTATAACTCAAGAACGGTTTTTTTTTGTTGGAATTGTCTCCGCCCGATTAATAGAATAAATTTCAATAAAATAAATGAATTTGTAAAATAATGTCAAAATTAAGGATTTTAAAGTGGTAAGATCAGTTTGATACAACCTTTGACGATGTTCGGTTTGTTAGGTTATTACATTGTCATACCTATAGAAGCAAATTCAAGCAAAATGTTGTATCCATACCTAATATTATAAATGCGAAAGTGTCACTGTCTGTTTGTTACGTTTACACGGCTAAACGGCTGAACGGATCGTGATGTAATTTGGTAAGAAGATGTATAGCATTTGGGAGAAGAACATAGGCTACTTTTTGTCTCAAAAAACAACCTGGAAGAGGGTAAAATTGGGGACAAAAGTTTGTTTGGGCAACACATTATCCTTGAGTTAGGGATCAGAAAATTCATATTTAGGCTTTTGGTAAGAAATCCCAATACTAATATTATAAATGCGAAAGTACCTTTGTCTGTCTATCTGTTATGTTTTCACGCCTAAACCACTGATCCGAAGTTTATGAATTTTGGATCAGCGATAGCTGGAACCTTGGAGAAGGGCTACTTTTTATGGAGGTACCACGCGTGCGAAGCCGCGGGCAGCAGCTAGTGATATATATTTCTGTTTTATATATTTTTTTATCTTTTTGGACAAATAGTTTATAATAACAGTAGGATATCTACTCGGCAACGAACTTTCTTTAAGTTATTGTCATTCTCGAAAAGTTTTGGGTCAGTTCGAAAAGAATCAACACATAGATTAAAAGCTCTTGAAAGTTGTGAACCCTGCCGATGTAGAAAACCTGTGGGTTTAACCTAAAGTTTTTACATTATTCCGATGCCAGCTAGGATTAGGTAAACTGTATTTCCAGGGAAGATCTTCTATTTTATTTTGTTTTATTTTGTTTTTGAATGGTTGGGTAAACTCAAAGCTAGGACTATTAAACTAGATATTATAAGTAGATACATGTACGCTGCCGGCCAATTACATGTTTCCACAGATATATAGAGAGAAGATTATAAATATAACAGTTTTCATGTAGACGACAGACTAAAAAATATATACACTCGAGACCAATGAATCCGGGTCTCTTAAAGAAACCTATAAATCTCGGAAACTAAGAATGCTTAATGAAAACGAAAGTTTTAAATCACAATTAAATGCTCTGTAACTTTACTGACGCCACCTAAATCATCATTCAACAGATGAACGAAGGCCAATGATAATGATGAAGCAAACAATCTAACATGAAGACTAATAAGACCTTTTTATGGCTTATTTAAGTTTATACAAGTAGGTGCGATGCGAACAATATAAGCCTTGACTAGGTACAAGGGTATAAAGAGGAAACGATAGTCACACGAACTTTTCTTCCGATGTTTTTCTTCCGAAGCTGAATGAACCGCTTGAAGCATAAGGGCTAGTTTCATATATACCCCTATTCTGTTGCCGGACTATTTATATTTCCGATATACGAACGATTGTATTATGTTTGCAATAACTAAAAACTGAATTAGAGAAATAAAATTAATAGAAAAAAAACTTAAATTTCCTAAATTTAATGTGTGATAAATAATAATAATAAATGACGCCGGACATTACACACAGCATCATCTGGCCCCAAAGTAAGCAGAGCTTGTGTTATGGGAACCACATGACTGACATACCACATAAATACTCTATTCTTTACATACAAATTACACATAGAAAAAAACATGATAAAGTGTAAACAATAAATCAAATAACAATATTAACTTTGAACGACCTCTGTGGTGCAATAGACTAAGGTCCGACTGAGACGAGAAAGTTGAGGGTTCGATTCCCGCTAAGGGGGTCGTCCTACGCTACGTTTTCCTGTTCTTGGTCGTCATTCGAGAACTTTTATTCCCCAACGGTTATTAGTTCTGCGAGCTATATGGCCTGCCTATTGCCACTTCAACATGCAAATTTTGAATCTTTTGAGTTCTTCTACGGATTTCCTCGTTGTATTTATGCATTATCAAACGGAAATAACATACTTTAACCTGACCGCATAATATAAAGTGTCCTTGAGGAGAGGAAATCAGCAATCTCATCAACAATACTTTTGGTGATGCAAGATGCATTTGTCTGATAGGCGATCGTAACAGCTTACCCTCAGGCCGTAGCCTGTGTGCCTCTAACATTATATTTCCAGGAATAATCAACTGTATCTGGCCCCAAAGTAAGCAGAGCTTGTGTTATGGGTACCACATGAATGATAAACTTTTAAACTTAAACTTAAACTTAAATACATAACATATTATACATAGTAACACCCAGACCCGATACTTGCAGTCATACAAACATTTGTCCCGCGGCAGGAATCGAAACCTTCTGCGTCTCAGCCGGATTTTCGCCGGCTGCGCCACAGAGGTCGTCGACAACACGATTCTTACTTATGATTAAACTAGTAAATAATGATTAACTGCCTCGGCTTCACACGGGTGATTACTACACCTAAACATTCCTCATGAATGACTCCATCTGTTAGTGAAAACCGTATGAAAATCCGTTTGGTAGTTGTTGTATTCAAACAGAAAGACAGATTTGGCGATCGGAGTTTGTTTTAAAATACACTCAGCGGCATGAAACCTCGGCCTAGCTCATATCTCGCAATAACAATATCAAAAAAAATGAGTGCTACTAATAAATGTAGCTTATGAAGGTAGGTCACAAAATTATTGAGTGCACTTACACTTAATCGAAACTGGTTATTAATGGGACTAGTACGAACTTTAAACCGAGTGTTCTTAAAAGCATGTACTGATGAGCATTGGTATAAGTACAGATATGCCAGCCGTTATGCACCTGCAACCAAACCGACACCGCACTGATTCGTCTCCTGCGGGTCCTGTCGGCAAGGTCGAGAGCTTACATTAAGGCTTACCTAAGTGCACGAAAGGAGCCTCTGAGGCGCACTTTAATCCTTTCACCACACTGGTTAGAAATAACTAATGACACGATAAGAAGTACAGATATACATTCAAAAATGTTGGACATTTCACACAGCGTCATCTACCCCTAAATTAAGCACAGCTTGTGTTATGGGGAACCACATGACACGTTAACTACTTATACACTTTTTTGTAAATACATACATATAAAAACACCGAGAGCTGAGACAAATACTTGCAGATCATACAAATATTTGACTCGCGGCGGGAATCGGACCCGCAACCTTTTGCGTCTCAATCGGACCATAGCCTACTGCGCTACAGAGGTGGTCGAATATATCTTACTAAGACAAGTATTGAGTAGGCAGGTATAGAATTGATGTCACGTTAGCTATCTGAGTATCTGAATCCAATCAATTGCTGTGTGAATTCAATTCCTCGCTGTACAAAGAGTACATTCGGATTTGATTTCACTCACGACGCGTGTCACTCTATCGTCTACTGGATAATACAGAGCACGTGATAATAGAATAGAATAGAATATATCTTTATTGTACACGTTATATAATAAAACACAATATTAGGATTTAATTAAACTAAAAGTATTTAAGTGGTACAATGGGCGGCCATATCGCTTGAGAGCGATCTCTTCCTGACAACCTTTGGATGGAAAGGATCGTATTAAGTTGAGTGGACGGCGCGGCGTACATTAAGCTAATTATAATATATAAATAAATTAAATAAATATTTAACTAAATACTACATACATACACATAAATAAAAATAAATACATACAAATAAATACATAAAAACTTACAATCTAAAGTGATATCTATGAGACTATGATAATACGAATATACTACTGGGTTGGAATTTAGCAAGTCTCTTCTTCCAATAATATAGGATCACACAAAGCGCTAGGAGCAAGACGAATTTCTTGTCTGGTTTTTCTCAAACGTAGGTGGAATCAGCGCCTAAATTTACCGCATGTAAGACTATTTAAAGTGGTCCATATTTGTAGCACCAGGTTAAGTAGTGTTCGATATTGTATCAAAGTTATTAATAACTAACTTTGGCACGTTTTTAAATCCTTTACAAGTTTTTAAATCTTAAAAATCAATGCGTTTTATATATCATGCGGTTTGTTTCGCAAAAACTTGTATATAATGCGTTTGTCTCGAAACGGCACGACCGTTCGATTTCTCTTTTCTATTGAATAAAATGGTTTAACATTTTTATCGACACTGCGATTCAAAGTTGTCCGCGGGAATAAAACTATTTGAAGTTGGAATTGAAACTGTGTCTGGGTGTTATAAGTATTATGACACTCGGTGTCATTGACCTCAATTCTGTTGGCACCAACCTAACTAATTTTAGCTAAAATTAGGTTTTGAACTGTCTAATTAACCTTTGGTATTCTGCTGCTACCAACTTATCCTAATTTAATTTTATCTAACTTAATTAAGCGTTCCTAATTAAGTTAGATGGTACCAACTGATTAGGTTTTACAAATGCTATGACTAACTAAATATATTTTAAACAATTCCTAATATTAGAAATGAACCCTTCACATATGGCTGTATCAAGTAACTATCGAAGTTCAACGAAGTTGAGTAATTTAACGAAGTTTGTTCTTGAGTCAATCCATAAAGTCCTCAAAATCCCTTTAAGGCGGAACTATGAACATACAATAGTATCTATCAATCCCCCGCAATCAATGGCTTCAATTCTGTTGGCACCAACCTAACTAATTTTAGCGAAAATTAAGTTTTGAACCGTCAAATTAACCTTTGGTATTCTGCTGTTACCAACTTATCCTAATTTAATTAAGCGTTCCTAATTTAGTTAAATGGTACCAATCGATAACTCGATTCGAAAATCTAAACTATATTGCACATCGATTTTCTTAATATTGACCTATGTAATGTTTGACTTTCTTCCTCTTTTTTTGTATAGTTTTAACTAGTGTAAATGTAGGAGGTATGTACCGTTCTAGTTTTATAATTTATATAAATTAATAATTAAATTAAGCATATTTGCTTGTTAAATTGTTGTTTTCAGTGAAGATTTACAATAAAGAATTTTCATTTATACATTCGTTAATTAGTTTATTCATTCCTTCATCTCCTCTCGATCTATCTGTATATCATTTATCTATCTATTAATAGGTACCTACTTCTAACAATAAGAACTGATTATGTGGGCCGCTTTATATATATATAAATTCACTCGACTGCTAAGAATATAATTATATTGTACCGACTATATTCCTCCGTGCCTGCCTCAAACATTGGTTCCACAGCTTTCGATCTCGATCCGGCTCGAAGGATCAATGTTTGGCAGGACCGGTGGAAATCTTATGTAATGAAGACGTTTATTTTCTTCGAAGCTTTAACGTTTATTAAAGATTTGTAAATAAATTCGTATAATTATTACGTATCGTGTCAAGCGTCTACACTAAAGTGTTTGTTATTTGAATTTCACAGCGTCTTCTTTGTCATTGGCTGTAATCCTAGCTGACAGTTGACAGCCAATTATCATGGGTGACGTTTATTGATGGCCTGTAGTGAACTGTCAAAGCTGTCAGATATTCTCGATAACTTAATAGGGTTTTGGATACACGGCGCTGTCAGTCCCAAACAACATTCGGGACCTATTAACAATGCCAGTCTGCTTACAACGCAAAAAATACAATAGGGTATAGAAAGACCCTATCAATGTTATCATCACCTTCCTGCATTATCTTACGTTACATGAGGTTGGCACATCTGGTTCTTTTCTGGACTCTACCATATTATTCGTCGTCTCCGTATTTACTCTTTTCCTACGATACTAATTAGCTCAATTTAATGTACAAATCTAATAAGAAACTGTCTTAAAGCATATTATAAAATATCTGATTATTTAGGTGACAAAAAAGCTTGGGATGAATCTGCTCCAACTCAACTCTGCATCCGTAACAAAAATAGCAAGGGTCATATAAAAAAGTGTTATACCCAGCAGAGTTTCTTGCCGGATTCTTCTTGAACTGGGGTTAGGAGGAACCGGCACCTAGATTCTTATAGATATAGATATATATATAGATTCTATTTTTGGTCACATCTAGATCATAATCATATATCAGATAGATCATATCTAGTGTGTATTGCGAATTTAATAATAGACAAAATGAATTTAATCGAAAAAAAGAGTTTGTCATGAATTTAGCATCGCCAATGGAATTTCGTGTTCGGTCTTTGAAAACGTTACAGAAGGCTTTATCAAAAACAGGTGCTTAGGAGTGGTAAAAAGCGTTCAATAGTGGTCGAGATGTGATGGGATGGGAAGATTTGCCTCGCTCTGGTAGGCCATCAACGTGTTCAACTGGAATATCGCAAAAGTGAAGGACATAGTGACTGAAAATCCTCATTCAAGTTCTATGCTTGTATGCTTGTTGCATGTATGAGGATTCTAAATGGTCCTAGTGATTTTATTGAGTAAAGAATGTTTTGATTTGATTTGATTTAAGTTGCTATGTAGAAAGTCAAACATTTTATTGAGGAAGTAGGTGTTTCTTTTCGGAAGAACGATTGGTTATCACTAGGCTACGTGCTAGTGCTTTCAAAAGAGTTGAAGACATTTCTCAATTACAAAGTTTGAGGTGTCTTTTATCGAAGCTTCATTACGAGCTGCTGTGGAAAGTGAACAAAGGCTGGCAAGTTTTAATGAACGACCAAACGGAGCCAAAAATCTGTCAGCTTTGTACTAGAAATAACACACAATAATATTTAATAATTTTACTTAGAAGCAGTACATGCCTATCTAAATATGTACAATCAAGAATTACCTACAACTAACACAACTTTTTCAGAAGACTCGTGAATCATTTACTGTCGCATTTATAGTCAAAATAACTAATTATTATCTTCGATTAAATTAAAAATTAATAATAAACATTTACACAAAGTCTTTGATGCGGAGAATCGCATCAAAGAACATCAATAAGTTGTTCCTGAGCTGTACTGAAGTCCCGTTAATTGACTTTAATTCAAAGTTTTTTGGGACGGTACAAATATCCAACAGTAAAACCACTATTCTATTATAAATCACCATTGATTTCTTGCATATTGTTCTTGCTGTTTAGAACCGCAATGTCTGAAAGGTGCAGTTCAGTAGATACCTACTTTCACTTTCACTACTTTTCATACATAATACTATACGAGACTATTTCTGAGACGATTTTTCTATAAGAAACTGGTATGGGTAGTTAGTATAATAATCATGAAGATTTGTCAAGGATATGTGACCATGCGCAGTAAAGACTTCCGAAGTCAATAAGGCTAAGAATGATCAGTGGTCATGGCATAAACTAATTCAACACTGTATCCGCTAAATAAAGTAAGATAAAATAATTTTGTATGAAACTTTCATGATCTTTTGTCAAGTCAAACATTACTTGCCGTGGTAATTTTCCTTACAATAAGCATCATTTTTAAAATGTTTTATTTCATAATTTTGTAGAGGCTACTAATACGTATTGCGGTGCAAATTTTCATTACGCTTAGACTAAATAATCTGCGAGCTAGAACTCAAAATAGGGGTGGACATACACACAGACAGACAAGGCGAATAAGGATTCCTTGTTGGACTTCGGAACCCTAAAAAGTACCATTTACATAAACATATTGGAACGGAACTTTAATTGCCTTCGAAGCATGGAAACGCACACAACACCATCTAGCCCCAAACTAAGCATAGCTCGTATTATGGTGACTAGATGACTGATATAATGCTTATATATTTTTAAATACATACTTATGATACTTTATAATACCTAGACACAGAACAAACACCTATGTTCTTCACACAAATGTTTACTTTGGGAGGGAATCAAACCCTCAACTTACAGCGCAGAAGGCAGAGCTACTACCAACTGTGCTGACAGGCCAGACTAATGCAATAGGCATGACGACAGTATCAATAAATGGTCGATTTAATGTTGTTAGGTGAAACTTAATATCAAAAAAATGCAAAACACTGGTTTAGTTTTATTAAAAAAATAGTGATTATTAAGATTTTAAATAAAATAAAACATTAAAATACAGCAATCGGCCATTTTGACTGAAACACCAATCACAGCGCATGACGTCACCCATATGTAAACTCCGTTGTCAATACTGTCATTTACTGTGTTTTGTTGTTGTGAATACGCATTTGGATTGATTTTTTATTCTTTTACTTGTGTTTTATCGACTTCACTCAACTCTAACGATGGAACCACGCTTTATTAAAACAAATAGCTCAAATTTGCCCAGGATTGATATTAATATTAGGTGATTTCCTCGCAACAAATAAATAATTTTGCTCATCTGAGTTATAAACGTGAAAACATCTTTGTAAGTAAATTTTGTGTTTACCTATGTGTGTAAACTATAGCTTATTACCGAAATAAAGGATTTTTCGTTAATAGTAAATATGTGTACCCACATTACGGAAGAGGATTTCAAAATCTTTCGTCTCGTCCTATTAGCGCTCACCAATTTCAAATGATGAGCACGCTGAAGTCTGCTGCTGTTCGTTGATTCGAAGATTTTAGTATTTACAAACGATAAATCAAGATACATAATAAATTGTGAACTGAAAAAATTGTGTATATACTGTTTTATTGTTATTGTGCCTCCGTAAGCAACATTGATCACAATCATAAAACAACTTATTATTTAAATAGCTGCAAACAATTTTGAACCTTATGTATACCAACTTAAATACTAACCTATTCAAATGATTACCAATTCAATTAAAACTAACGTAAGAATGGCTCCTCTCTGGCCTAGCGTATTAGCATTGTCATTCAATGCTGCCAGCGTCTTGGTAACGCTGCTCACTGGCGGTTGATCTATCTATAGATCAATTTAAATGTTCCTTAGATAGCTAAACTGCCTTTCATAGAATTAATACTAGGAACAGAAACAAATTATACATCCCTAGGTTCGACTAGAAAATGTAAATAAGTCTTTTATGGGGAACACGGTGCGCTTCTAACAAAGCGTATTAATTTATTATATGTGTCTTGCCTTGTTTAAGTGTTATCTTTTTTGTTTTATCTCTATGTAGTTTGTGGAAATCGCTCATCTTATGCCTCTGGCCTCCCGCAATACAGGCTTGCCCTAGTGCGGGGACCATCAGTAAGTTTGTTAACACTGTATTTTTATTATCTTGGTAAATAAATGAATTTGTATTTGTATTTGTATTTGTATATGCTTAATAATAATAAAGTCATTTATACATAAATGACTATATTATTAAAAATAATGTATGGCCTCATGTTGCTCTGCACTCAGACAGTTAACCGACACATTTGAAATGTATATATAAACTCTTTTGTATTAGGTTTTCGTAATTAAGGTAATTATAAGATGGATTATGTATGCGCTAGGACCAGGACGAGTTTCTTGCCAGTTCTTCTCGGAATTGGGTTAGGACGCATTGGCACCTAAATTCACCTAGTATGTAAGACATTTCAATGTGATCCTTGTGATTATATTGAATTAAATATCCTTTGACTTGACTACATGAATTTGATATTATTGTATAATTATTCTGTACATATACGTATATATGTAAATATGTATCCTGTAAATATGTACGAGTATGTACATACTATTTTTATCATAAATCACTCATATTATTTCATCATCCCATATTCAGCTATGTTGATTTCTATCCATCCCAAGGTTGTCTAGAAGGCATCGCTATCTAGCGATAAGACCGCCCATTTTACTACCGTATAGCTAAACGTTGTTTCATATAACGGTTTTGCAAGGTTCCATTCAGAGAGCCAATAAAATTACTAACATTCGAAAAGGCGGTCTATATAGAATTGCAAAATTTGATTCGATTTTAATTAAAAGTCTGTTGCAGTCGAGTATATTTGGTTCTTCGACAGAAACATTGAAATGATTCCTTGCATAAACAATTACTCCGTCGTTTTGGTTATAATTTATATTACTTTTGTTGGTATATCCCGGTATTAGTGGTAGGTACATTATATTGTTTAGCAAGGTAACATTCAGTAAGGCCAATAATGTCACAGCTTATGAAAGCTTACGAAGCTTATGAGAGCTTAAGAAGCCCTTGTTGAAAAATGCTAAAGTTGTCAATGTTTTTATTGAAACTACCTACGCAGGTATGTTTAATGTTAGTGTGATATTATTATTAGATACAGGTGATTTTTCAAAATTTGTGGTGTGTATTTTCTATTATATTCTATTCTATGTAGATATAGTTGTTGTAACTAGTGGTTGCCAACAGGTCGAACTTCGACCATAATTAATTAATAATTAGTGTATATTTAATGCATAATAAAAAAAAAATTAGCATTCTGCGTTCCTTCTCTATATAAACTATAAGTGTGCGAAATTTCATTCTCCTCCGTCCGCGCAAATTTCGTAAGAAGGGGTGCAAAGTTTTTGCTTCACGTGTTAATATATAGATCATTAAACCTATTAATATGCACCTAGGGTAGCTAGGAAACTTGGAGAAGAAACATAAATTTGCCAAGAGCACGTGTCGGACTACGTACGACACGACGTGCTCTTGGCAATCTACGATAGTTAATGTCTCCGAAGTCTGTAGAAACACGAAAGACCAATTTTCAGGACTTTAACCAATTCATCTCCATCTAAAGCAGACAAGACAATAGTATGGTGCTTTTAGTTTTTTTTAAGGTTTACAAATCAGGCTGTTGTACAAAATCTAGTAAAGCCTTACTAGCTGTGATCATTTTCCTTGTACCTAATGTCATCATATATATCCAACACTTTTGAAAACATTTCAGGTTTTCCCAAAGAGTAGTTTAGCCGATAGGAGGACATTGACCTCTATCAAAAATGGGCACTTGATAACGAGACGAATATTTTTATCGCTTAAAAAATTCAATATATATTTAAAAATGACCTAACAATATGCTACAAATTTAATCACAAGAAGACACAAGCAAGAAGAATCTGTGATGCCAGAGCTGTAATTAGGGGCAGACAGTATATTATTATTAAATATAGAAATTAAAAGGACCCTTTTGGACTTTGGGACTCTAGTATTAAAAATACAGTTTCTAGTACGAACCATTTATAAAGTGAATTGGACAGTTTGCCTGTTAACCTATTTAACTACTGTCGAAATTCATTTATAGAACGAACCGTTGAAAGAGCTTTTAGAACTACCCACTTGCCGGAACTAGAAACAACTCTTCACATATCTATGGCACAACTTTATTGCAAGCCTGAGTTTCTAGAAAACGGCGAACGACATGACGATTACGTTGAAACTTTGCACTAATTAAGGATACACTAGTCATCGGCATAAACTCGTCAGGAGGCGCAGGTAAAATGCATGCTATTTCACCTAGCATAATGTGAGAAAAGGATAGACGTTCACGAATGATAGTATGATTTCTAGATAAAACGTCCGCGTAAAAATCATTAACTTTTGACTCAAGGGTTCTCATGAAAAAACTACTGAATGTATCTATTCAAAACAATTCAAACTCTTGAATAAATACACTATGCTTGTAATCTAATCATTTTGGAGTTTGCTTACTCCGTATGATATTTATTTACGCTCAAAGCTGTGCTAAAATCAGTGTTAAAATACGTTTTTTAAAGGTTCATATCTTTCAAACCCATATTTTTTTACTATTATGTTGCGATACAAGCACAGATTATGAGACACACTTATGTTACTTTTAGTTTATGTTGTCCAACAGGCGGTGGAGTGATCACCCTTTGACGTTTCTATGGAAAGATAATCAACTAGTTCACTCTTAAACCCGCTATTTTACTATCAAATCGAAACAAAACATTGCCTATTCAATAAAATTACTACTAATAACCTCGTTGACACAGTTGGCCACTGACACATATAAAAGTAGTAGTACTAGTCAGAATATACTGACAATGAACAACTAAAGACACGCTTATGAATCGGTCCAACAAACAAACAGTTAGCATGGTGCCATGTAAAGTAAGTTGATGTTACCTGTTTTTTAGTATATTTTTCTTATACTATATTTATAAAAGTGTTTTAAAGGTTTGTTTTCAAATGAGTAAAATTTGAAGTTATGGCATACGAGTTCCGTCGTGATAGTAGTGCGGCGCAAATAAACGGTACTTCAAAGACATTTACCGAGCAAACACTACAAACGAACGCACGGTCCGTTGTCGGTTTGAACGTTTCCATTCTGTAAATTCACCTAAAAACTGTGGTCGACATTGACGAAGTAAAGGCGATTGTGAAAGCTGCTAATCTGTGGCTGAGCTAGTATCACCTTTTGACGTTAGCATCAAAACAAAATAACTTCATTTGCGTAAAATTTACAAAATAAAAAAGCTTGACAATAAATGAGCATAAATGATCTGAATGAGCGCAACGTACGCATTGAGGCATGCTTTGAGTCGTTTATTACACACAGAAACGTAGGGAATTTCAACTACATTATCACATAAGACAAAAAAATTATGATAATTTTAAGCGCTCATCACTTTGTCTGGATCTTGGTTCAACACCTAGGCAATGCCCTTGATAAAAACATAACCCTAAAAAGTTATGGTCACAAGTGTTTGATGGTCTAATGGCGGTAAGAACCATCGCAGCTTCTTACCGGCACAACACAATGATGTAGAAGCTCGCCAATATGTAGCCAATTTTGGTTAATAGCTCGTCCCTGCTCCTGCAATCCTCCTGCACTACAACGCATGACCCCACATTGCACAACAGAGGCTCTACAAACTACAAGTCTAGGGTTGGAGGTTCTCCATCATCTAACGTACTCACCAGCTCTTGCGGCCTCAACCTGATTTTCTAGAAACCTTTTTCCAGAATTTGAACAAGTTTATACAAAATGCCTTTGAAGAATTTGATGCATCACTTCCAGCTGACTTCTTCAAGAAAGGCATCGATAAATCGCCACTGCGTTGACAAGATGCATTTGGCATGGCTACTACGATTGATAGAAAAAAGGTATGATAATAATATTAAAAATAATATTAATAATAATACCGGACCTTTCACACAGCATCATCTGGCCCCAAAGTAAGCAGAGCTTGTGTTATGGGTACCACATGAATGATATACTACTTATATACTTTTTTTTTTTGTAAATACATACATATTATACATAGAAAAACCCAGACCGGAGGCAAATACTTGCAGATCATACAAACATATGTCCCGCGGCGGGAATCGAACCCGCAACCTTTTGCGTCTCAACCAGACCTAAGCCCACTGTACCACAGAGGCCGTCAGATAATAATAATAATGCCGGACATTTCACAAAGCCTCATCATGTGGGACTCACATGACTGATATACATGAGTATATTTAGTCCTGGCTCCGAGCATCAGATGATTACCATGGCATGTAGGCGTCTATTATTTTCTTATAGGTACCTACTTTACGAACGCTTTTTAACGCTCATAGTTTTTAATAAAACTGGAGCTGTAGATATCGCTGACGATCAATGGATTAATTGAATTCATTGCACGAAAGCCTGTGAGGCGCACTTTAGTTCGTCCACCACACTATTTCGAAATATCTCGATAAGAAAATATTGAATTCAACCTTGCGGCTCGCAGTTTTATTTTTGTTAGAAATTGCGATGCGAGAAATTTCTGCAAACTAGAAACAAAAACAAAATGCTTTTACTCTGTTATCGTGTTCTTGAAGACTGTTTTTCTTTATCAAAGACAATGGATATCGAACTTTAGTGATATTTATTTATTCAATAGAGTAAAATAATTATTTTATTCAATAAAGCGAACTGTTTCCCTGGACCAAGTATACAAAGACAAAGTCAAAAGATATATTCAATACAAACACAAGGATCACTTTGAAACGTCTTACATACTAGGTGAATTTAGGTGCCAATTCCTCCTAAACCAAGACCGAGAAGAACTGGCAAGAATATCATGACGGTCTTAGCGCTTTTTTGCATGATCCATCTTATAACTACCTTAACTACGAAAAACTAATACAAGACAGTTGATAAATTTCAAATGTGTCAGTTAACTGTCTGAGGGCAGAGCGACATGAGGTCATGCATTCTTATCAATAATATAGTCATTTATAATTATAATACGCTTTCTTCAAAAGACTACACTTTATGTAGGTACTTTAAACTTTTAATTATTTAAATTTCTTAATTGGTAGTTTAGTTGCATTTTCAAGAAGGTTATTAAAGAACCGCACCGTGTTTCCCTATAAAGGACTTATTCACTTTTTAGTCGAAACCTACGGATGTATAATTCGTTTCTGTTCCTAGTATTGATTCTATAAAGATCACTGTTTTGCTGAAGCCCATTTCTATTTTTACGAATGTATAAAAATTTTCATATGTATATTGTGAGAATATTAATTTCTTTGAATATTTCTCTCAAAGACTCGCGGGTAAATTTTATATCCAATGCAATGTTAATTTACTGAGAGTTCAGTAAGCGGATTAGGTAGGAATTTTATGAAAAACTTGCAATAAGCCTTCTTGCTAGGTATCTACCAAATATTTTAGTATTTATCAATAGCAATAAATATCTCACTAGATTTTCTATAGGCCTCTGTTCTAAAATCACATAATAAGCTAGCGTGGGCTTTACGTATGCTCTGTCCTTGTCATAGTACTGTCAATGAATAGAGATAGCAACAGATTTAAACATCTCTTTAGTGAGTGTGTATCCTATTGACGACCTCTGTGGCGCAGTGGTCGAAGACCTGCCTGAGACGCAGATTGCAAGTTCGATTGCCGTTTGTATGATCGGCAAGTATTAGTCTCGGGTCTGGATGTTTCTATGTGTAATATATATTTAAAAAAAGTATATAAGTAGTACTTATATCAGTAATTATGTACTCAAGCAGGCCTTCGCCCTCTGCGCGACAGAGGTCGCCAAGACTAGATTTATATGTGAACTAAATTAGATAACCCCAAATACTAAAAACTATAAACTCTATTTTACAGTCGTAATGAAACAATTACAGATACTCGGGTTCAGATCAGTAACCGCAGTTTTAACCAATTAACCTTAACTCATTGGATAGCCTAACAAATCCTTTGTCCGAGGTAAGCACCAGCTCTTTGATCATAGGTCTCGTCCACAAGTATCTTTGCCGCTAATATTCCCACGTACTAAAAGTTTCTACCCCAAAAGGCAGAAATATATAACCAATAGCCTCTGACCGCGACTTCGTGGTACCTACATAAAAGTAGCCTATACGTTATTCCAAGTCATTGACTTCATCATACCAAGTTCTTTCCAAATCCGTTTTTACACGCGATTTAGCCGCAACAAGCAATTATGACGGGAAAAAGTCAAGACTTCGGTGAAACGACTTCAGTTTTTCCCGTGATTATGACGCATGCAACTTTGCCGAAATATCGGAAACCGTAAAAACTCAGAAATCATAATAAATATCCCTTTTATATTAAACTAGCTGTCCCGTTCACGACTTCGTCTACGCGTTTTTTAAAAATTAAAATTAAATTTAAAAATTAAAACACTTTGCTTGACTTCGCTTTTATCACTCTAATATTATAAAGGCGAAAGTTTGTGAGTGTGTATGTTTTACTTCTTCACGTCTAAACGGCTGGAGAGATTTTAATTAAATTTGGTATGGAGTGAGCTGACACCCTGGATTAACACATAGGCTACGTTTTACTGCGGAAAAATATCATTTTTTTTTTGTTTGTTACCGCGGGTAATACCGCGGGGCACAGCTAGTATGACATAATTATTCATGCACGCACTATATGCACATCTGTCATAAGCTAACAAACGGAATGTCGCTAAAAAACTCACCATTTAAATCTTAAATTAGTTTTCCAAATTTTGCAAATTTTCAAATGTTTTTATAGTTATTTTGCTATTCGGGGCAAATCTTTGATTAAAACAAATGAGTTGTTTTATTCAAAGGGAAAAATCCAACAAATCAAAAATCATGAAAATCGATCCAGCCGTTCTCGAGTTATAAATGGAGTAGGTAACTAACACGACTTTGTTTTGTATATCTTTAAGATATTCCATGATAGTATTTAAAGAAATAAACATTAAAAATCCAACTTTCCAATTTATAATTTTAGTAGGTTTGCCAATGGATTTGAATAGGTTTGCATATGTCTGGATTTCGAGATCTTCTGCTGCAGCAGCAGTGGCACCCTCGATCTTTGAAGTAGAGGATATGTGAGATACCGCGAAGCGTATTCACGTAAGTTGTATTCAACATCAGTAGCCTACCAAGTTTCGAAGGAATTAATGACATACCGTCAGGCCTCTTTGTCTTTCTTCTTTATTGTTAATGGCCTGTTACATAATTATGTCTATTTGTGCTAGTGTCAAGTGTTTATAGTTTTTAGTCAGTTTGTTTGTTATTAGAGTCTTAGTCGATGGTCGATTGTCAATTCTAGACGTCACGCGAAATAGTATTTTCTTGGGATTCCTCGTCGTTCAAATCACATTGCACCACAATACACATATAAATCAATTAAATATACCCGTCATGTAGTCAAAATTGATTCATTAAAATTCCGCCAAGATTACTGAATAAAACATGCAATAAAACGGGTAAAAAATATTAAATTAGCAGAGCTATGTTACTCCATGAAATGACAGACGAAGAATCTTCTTTGTCTTTTTTATCCTTATTTCCTATTAGATAAGTATTTTGTTTTTAAGGTTTCGTATTTCAAACGGTAAATAATTACGCTATAAAAACTCTGACGTGTAAAACAATATTTCGTTTTCCTGAATGACATATTTTTTCAAGTTTTTTGATTTAAAAACCAAGCTTATAAAAACGATTTTCATGAAATTTCTATGTTACTAATCGGAACAAACTTAAAAAAACCAACTAAATAAGAACTAAGAACCTCATTCTTTTTTAAAATCTGTTAAAAAGGAACCCTTACCTGTCCACCTGTCTGTCTGTCTGTACGTCAAGACCCTTATATAACGAACGGTGTGGTTTTATTGACGACCTCTGTGGCGCAGTGGGCGAAAGCCTGCCTGAGACGCAGAAGGTTGCGGGTTCGATTCCCGCCGCGGGACAAATGTTTGTATGATCTGTAACTATTTGTCTCGGGTCTGGGTGTTTCTATGTATAATATGTATGTATTTACAAAAAAAAAGTATATAAGTAGTATATCAGTCATGTGGTACCCATAACACAAGCTCTGCTTACTTTGGGGCCAGATAATGCTGTGTGAAATGTCCGGCATTATTTATTTATTTATTTATTTATTTAACATGAAGTCAGTGGTAGACCTTGTTACGTAAACTTTGAAATTAAATGCTTATAAAGTTATAAAGTGAAATTTATTAGCAGGTAGTGAAATAATTTTCACTCACTCGAAGGTGAGAACGGCCGATCGCAACGAAAAACCAAACACCATTGAGGTATGGTCGCCGTGCTTCCCGCCGCCTGGTGCACAATTGAATGGGGATTTGTGTGACGTCACACGGAGGGTGAGCCGGGAGAATTCAAAACCAACACGATGGTATGAAAAACAGACTCGCTCTCATTTTATTTTTACGGTTTTAAATAATAAACATAAGTAAGGACTAGACAAATGTAACATTTTAAATAATTGACACAATGATACAAAGCGAAGCAAATTCTATCTTAACTACTTTACTTTTACAAATTAAATTCTTGTTAGTAATTATGTAACTTATTATGAAGATAATAAGAGCCTGTGAAAATTCGGGAAACTTGATAATCCTTACAAAGGAGAATAATTTGTTTTGCTGATGTTCCGCCGCGCGGTGGACTGACTGACAGAGGGAATTAAGCAAAAAAGTTTTCAGCAAAAGAAATAATAAATCACGCAAACAATTTGACGTTTAATAAAAATAATATTGTCTTTATTGTTTTACACGACTTCTGTGGCGCAGTGGGCTAAGGTCCGGCTGAGACGCAAAAAGGTTACGGGTTCGATTCCCGCCGCGGGACAAATGTTTGTATGATCTGCAAGTATTTGTTTCGGTTCTGGATGTTTTTGTATGTATAATATGTATGTATTTATAAAAAAAAAGTATATAAGTAGTATATCAGACATGTGGTCTGATATACTACTTGTGGACATGTGGATGATGGTCTGTGAAATGTCCGTTATTATTATTATTATTATTATTTCTGACACACGACTAATTTTACTTTTTGACATGTTGCTTGAATATGTTTGTATTATTAAAGCTAGAGCTAGAGTTATTAAATCGAGTTTGAATAATTAGAATAAAAGTTTCGTGATTCGAGCAAAAATAATCCGTAAAAAAGAAAAAAAAATATTTAATACACCATTTTAAATATAATAACAAATGACGACGTCAATATTACGACTTTGTGAAATCATGCTATAAACATTTGACATTGGCAAAACTTACATTATTATGACACATGCCATTTAGGAAGAAGAAGACGACATCTTGTTTTTGGCAGGAAACGTTATGAAATCAAATAAAACTTTTGTCTTCACTCAAACTTTTATATTTTCCTAAATAAATCAATTGTTAGGTATTATCTTAACATTTTAACATACATATTTTAAAATAGTTAATTTAAGTTGTGCCAAACAGTAAAAGCTGACATCCGTGCGTCATCCGATCAAATTCCAACGGAAGACCAGCGCTTGGTAGCTAATGCTACCCAGCTAATGCTGTGTTGGAGCCTTTTTGTGACGGAATTATTTATTTATTGTTTGTATTTTTTTTATGTTTATTTAGATCATATCGTCACAAATAAGTATATTTCTTACCTTTGGTTTCCTAAAAAACAGTCTTTAAGCAAATGTTTTAGACATTAGATATTTTAAAAATGTTAGAACGGGACATTTAAAAATTAGATCTTCGAAATGTTGATACGAGTACCTATTTGTCGAGCGAGCGATGCCATGTCACTGGCAACTTGGGCCATTTGGTTTTTAACACGTGTATGTTTATTTGTTCGACGATAACATTCGAATTATAGTTCCGATTTAAATTGAGATATGAACTGGAAACTTCTTGAACCATTTTGGACAAATGACTGTTATGATATGGAGGATAAAAATTAATTATACAAATGTATCAAATGCGGTGTCGGAATAATATTCAAAAGTGTTTTTATTTTAGGATATATAGTTTTTCAGATACAATGTTATAACAAATTCATTTGACTTGCGCTCCATTCGTAGAGTTTCGTTGACTTCATAGGTCTGAACTGAACGGACATTATTGATTTATAATTTTCACTCAAATCGGGTTATTTACCATGATATATGAGTTTTTCTGACTTATATGTGAGCAGAAAAACTCGTATACATCCTGTTTGGAGTGAAAATTATGTTTAAAACCTTGATAGTTTTAGAAATTATTGATTTAATTTAAAATAGGTAGGTAATAGGTAAAAATATGTATAGGTACCTATGTAATTATGACAGCTAGATTATCTGATGATGCAGCCAGGATGATGTTTTGAGAACTACTAAACAAATAAGCCAAATGAGCTGAAACATGGCACACCTGCGACAGCGAGTTTAACTGATGATGAAGTCAGGAACTGTTCCATGGGACTTATAATAGTTATAGTTTTAAGATGGATCATGCAAAAAGTGCTAGGACCAGGCCGAATTTCTTGCCGGTTCTTCTCGGGCTTGGGTTAGGAAGAATAGGCAACTAAAATCACCTAGTATGTAAGACGTTTCAAAGTGATCCTTGTGATTGTATTGAATAAATTATCTTTGACTTCTCGGATAATAAGTGTCGGTAAAATACCCATGCTTGGACTAATTAGAATCAGCTCGCGGTGACACAATGAAAGCTTTTTGAAGTGAAAACTTATTTTAGCGCGATACGCTTATTTTTAGATGAGGTAAAACCTCTGGACTCGCGAAACCGTTACCGAGACGCAGGGCTGCCGCGCTCGCCCCATTTGATTATAAACCTTAATTCACATGTTTCCAGTCTACTTTTGTATGGAGAAGATTACTGAGTTAGGTTCTTTGATATATTATCTTCATTCTGAACAAAAACATAAAAGAATATTAACTGTATTTTAAAGTTTCTAATAACTAATAAAATACAATTCATAAATAACATGCAATTCATAACCCAATAACCCAATAACCCTAGTACCCATCTAAAATATGTCTAACGCGCCAAAATATGTTTTCACTTCTGTCAGCACTCCCGGAGTGCAACCCGTATTTTTTTTTAAATAATTTCTGAAAAGGTTTTGTCTTTTATGTAGGGTCATAGGTAACTTATCGAATGATGATACAAAAGAAGGAGTGAAAGAAAAATATTTTTATTCAATAAAAACTCAAGGACCTATACGAGCTGACTCTAGGTACCGGTTCCTCTTATAGAACCAAAACGGCAAAAAATACGTCTGGTCTAAAAGTTTTTTGAATGATTATTGTTACGGATGCCAAGTCGAGTTGGCGTAGATTCGTTTCAAGCTTTTCAGTCATAAATATTATAATTGTTTATATGCTTTCGAGAGTTTTGCTTCATTACGTTCTTAAATTTGCCAATCGACAATTATTTGTATGATCTGCAAGTATTTGTCTCGGGTCTGGGTGTTTCTATGTATAATATGTATGTATTTACAAAAAAAAATTATACACATTGGTGGTCATATAATTAAGAACGCTGATATAAAGGGAAGATTATTTCAAACTAAGACGCATAACTAATTGCATGCAATTTTTTTTATTTCTCTCGGTGTCGTAAAACTTTTTCATAATACCACTGTATTCATTGATACACATGATTAGCTAAAAATAAATAGACAAACTTTTTACACTACTTCTAAACATAGTATTCCTATTTACTGGCTGGTCACGTAATTATTAAGAACGCTAAATAGTTTATACCTTTATTCAAATTTAAATAGAGAACACTCCGTCGATTTGTTACTGTTTGTATAATTTTGGCTCCATTTAGTGCTGTAAAAGATTAAAAGTGATTGCTTCTTATGAAAAAACAATGGGAAAAAATAAAAGTTATGATAAATCTACAAGGGAAGTAATAATAAAACTTCCCTGGAAGAATACGTCTTATAAAAAGATAGCCGACTATCTGCAATGTTCAAAAACGATGGTTTTCCACGCTGTAAAGCATTTTGCTACGTATCAAACTACTTCGAAGGTTCCACGTATACCTAAACAGAGAAAAACAACTCCTCGAGATGACCGAAACATCGTTCGTATGGCAAAATAAAATCCTTTTAAAGGGTCCAATGAGCTGAGGAAGTAATATTTTGGTGAAAAATATTACTTCCTCAGCCCTTCAGCAATCTCAGCGCGCACTATTCGAAGACGTTTGGTAGAAGAAAAATTGCACAGTAGGATAGCAAGAAAGGTACCCATGTTGAAACTTTGCCACAGACTAGCCCGGCTTGCATTTGCAAGAAAGTATGAAAACTGGACTGTGCGACAGTGGAAAAATGTACTTTTTTCGACGAAACGAAAATAAACAGAGTATGTTCTGATGGAGAACGATATGTAAGACGTCCCCCGAATACAGCATTCGACCCTAACTTCACGAAAGATACATTTACATTACATACATTTTCACCACCGTGCTTTAAGCACGGTGGTGAAAATGTGAAAATTTGGGGGTGCTTTTCTGGACATGGTGTTGAAAAGCAACTTTCGTGGCGACCGCACCTGGCTGAAATCAGTCGGAAGGTGTTTGCTTCTGGTGCCTCTCTCAGAAGGCTTCGGAATTTTCTCCCTACCGCTACTAAAATTGCGCTTGCACAATCCCTTCTTCTTCCAATCCTTGATTATGCTGACGCCTGCTATATTGACATCACTGAAGAGCAACTTTATAAGCTTGAGCGTCTCCAAAATTACTGTATACGGTTTATATTTGGTTTGCGCAAATATGACCACATTTCTGAATTTCGCAATAAACTCAAGTGGTTGCCCATCCGTTTTCGCCAGAATGCTCACATTCTCAATCTTCTCTATAATATTCTGTTCTCTTCTTCAACTCCCTTTTATCTCAAAGAACGGTTTTAATTTCTCCATCTCTCTAACCCTCGATCCTTACGCTCCTCAGAAACACATGAACTTAAAATTCCTGTTCACTCCTCTACCTATGGAAAGTCGTTTACAGTGCAGGCTGTCCGCTTATGGAACGCGTTGCCTGTAGATATTAGAAAGGCCAAGTCTCTCCCCATCTTCAAGAACATGGTCATGAAACACTATTTGTCGTACTGTTATACCTAATCATTTCTATATTGTTGATATCATAATATAAAACCTATTTTGGTGCTATGATTTTATTATTTTATATGTTTATTATTATACCTATTATGTATGTATGTATTTATTTATATCAGTATTATATTTAGTTTATTTAAAGATTATGTAAGTAAGTATAGAATTATATTTGCCAAAACACCACACCAATATGCCCCTTCTCTATTTATTTATAGTCCAATCCATTCAAAGGATGCCTGGCAGAGGTCGCTGTTAGCGATAAGGCCGCCCATTGTATTGCCTCTTATTGTAAAATTAGTGTCTTTGTATTTTTCTGTGTGGTATAACAATAAAGAGTTATCTATCTATCTATCTATCTATGGTGTTAGACCTGTAAAGTTGATAGAAGGTAACATGGATCAGTTCCAATACAAAAATATACTGGAAGAAACAATGTTACCTTATGCTGAAGACGTTCTACCGGTTATTTGGACATTCCAGCATGACAATGATCCAAAGCACACTGCACGCACCGTAAAAGAATTTCTTACAGCGCAATCAGTTTCTGTCTCAGACTGGCCAGCCCAATATATGTAGTTCGAAGTAAAGAAAAAGGTTTCAAATACACAGTGTGAGAATTTAAGAGAGCTGTACGACGTTTTAGACGACCTCTGTGGCGCAGTTGGCTAAGACCCGGCTGAGATGCAGAAGGTTGCGGGTTCAATTCCCGCCGCGGGACAAATGTTTGTACGATCTGCAAGTATTTGTCTCGGGTCTGGGTGTTTCTATGTATAATAAGTATGTAAAAAAAAAAAAGTATTTAAGTAGTATATCAGTCATGTGGTACCCATAACACAAGCTCTGCTTACTTTGGGGCTAAATGATGTTGTGTGAAATGTCCGGGATTATTTATTTATTTATTTATTTTTTTAGAAGAATGGAACTCTATTTCTCTTGCGAAATGTCAAAAATTATTAGAGTCAATGCCTCGCCGGTGTAAAGCAGTAATTAAAAGCCGTGGATGCTATTAACTATTATTTTTACTTAAAATGTATAAAATTGATTTTAAATTTTTTCTGCGCTACATATTATGTTATTTTTAAAATGTAAGTGTCATACAAAACAATTCCCGAGCAGTATAATAAATTGTTCTTAATTATTTGTCCAGCTTCAGTACTATTTGAATGTGTTACTTTGGTAAAATAAATAACATGTGAAAAAAAATAGTTTGCGATTTTATTATTTATTCCTAAGCCACGTTGCTCTATTAATATGGCAATTTTAAAACATAACTAGTTGCTTCTCAGAAGGTACACATCTCTGTGTATGACACGATTTAAATAAAAAACTTCTATAACTTCAAATTCTTAATTAGAAGACCACAACTGTAAGTAGTATATCAGTCATATGATACCCATAATAAATCATAATAATAAATAAATAATAAATAAATAATACCGGACATTTCACACAGCATCATTTGGCCCCAAAGTAAGCAGAGCTTGTGTTATGGGTACCACATGACTGATATACTACTTATATACATTTTTTTTAATTACACACATATAATACATAGAAACACCCAGACCCGAAACAAATACTTGCAGATCATACAAACATTTGTCCCGCGGTGGGAATCGAACCCGCAACCTTTTGCGTCTCAGCCGGGCCTTTACCCACTGCGTCAAAGAGGTCGTCTGTGACAAAACACCCATAACACACGCTTTGGGGCTACTTTGGGGCCAGATGATGCTGTGTGAAATGTCCGGGATTATTAATTGATTCATATTATATATTAATTCTAGCATATTGTTTAGAACCTTGTTATAGAAGCGTACACTTTGCCCTATAAAACATTTATAAATTTTAGCGAGCCTATGGTAAACTAGTTTTAATTGGAACATATGAAGATTTTCCACTTAGTTTGGTCAGACGAAAGATTAGACCGATTCTTCAAATCTGTCTAAAATAATTAAATGAATTAAAAATAAATATTGATGGACAGAACACAATCTAGCCCCAAACTAAGCATAGCTTGTATTATAGTGACAAGATGACTAATATAATACCTATATATTTTTAATATATACATAAGATACCTTATAACACCCAGAAACAGAACAAACACCTTGTAAATATATCACACAAATGTTTGTCTTGGGAGGGAATCGGACCCTAACATACAACGCAGAAGCCAGAGCTACTACCAACTAAACTGAGGCCTTCCAAAACTTTCGTGAGTTGTACTATACATTTTGATAAACACGGGCTTTACTCAAGTATTATTTTGTCGATGGAGACACCGACACTGTTTCGATTCATCTAGAGAATCTTCATCAGGGTGAGTTTGATCCGCGGTCCGCTCGTTGCCGCTCGAGTTCACGGTTCGCACAGTGCGAACCATGAACTCGATGAAGATTCTCTAGATGAATCGAAACATTGTCGGTGCCTCTATCGACAAAATAATACGCGAGTAAAGCCCGTGTTTATCAAAAAATAAACTGAGGCCAGTCAATATTTTAAGTTTGTCATGTTTGAGTTCCTGTCATCATAAATAACACTCTCGACAACCAAGTGCCGAAAGGTTAGCTGGCTACTGCGGAATGTTATCAGAAATAGATACACGTAATCTTAAAATGTTTTGATTCGGAAACCATTTAAAAATAAACATTGAAATGCCAATTACATGGCAATAAATATCGTGTAATGCGAACCGACCAGCTCCTAAGCATATTGATGCCTTCAATGTTTGTAATGGGAGTTGTACGAACATCTGGCTCTATGAAGAAAGCTGTGTGAGATGACGACGTGGGAGTTGTTGAGATAACACTGGGCGATAAGAATGCATGGCCTCATGTTGCTCTGCCCTCAGACAGTTAACCGACACATTTGAAACGTATAAACTCTCTTGTATTCGTTTTTCGTAGTTAAGGTAGCTATAAGATGGATCATGTAAAAAAGCGCTAGGACCAAGACGAGGATTTGCCAATTCTTCTCGGGTTTGGGTTAGGAGGAATTGGCACCATAATTCAACTAGTATTTAAGACGTTTCAAAGTGATCCTTGTGATTGTATTGAATTAACAAAAATATCCTTCTGCGCTGTAGGTTTAGGGTTCGATTCCCTCCCAGGACACACATTTATATGACGAAAATAGATGTTTGTTCTGTGTCTGGGTGTTATAAAATATCTTAGGTACGTATTTAAAAATATATAAGTATTCTATCAGTCATCTTGTCACCATAGTACCAGTTATGCTTGGTTTGGGGTAGATTGTGTTGTGTGCATTGTCCACACAACATAATCTACCACCACCATCTCAAACGAAGAACGAAAATCAGCATCTCATAAAACCTAAAAAGTTCGAGTATATGTACCACGAGGCGTACATCCTTTCTTCACACTTGTTCGAAATATTTAGTAATATGATAATAAGAAGAAAACTGGATGCGATTGCGGTACGGTACCGCACGGATTTGCGGTGCGGCTTCTACAAGAATGATCTATAACAGTGATAGCACCCCACCTAGTTCCCGCGAAAGACTGGTAGTTTGTTCAGTAGTAGTACTGAACACTTATGCTGAATAGGACATCATTGAGTGACGTCATCCTATGAAAGAATATAGAACCATTCGAATAGTGTTAATTTAAGCTGTTTATTTATTTATATATATTTTTCTGTTAAGTTATGCCTGTGTCGGTCGGTTCCTAGTAGACCGTTGCAAATATTTTTTTTATACTTCCTAAGATACATCCTAAATCCTCAATCAAGCAAAATGCTTTTTTTCATTCAAACATTAAGTATAGCTTATATATTTTTAAATGTATATTTATGATGCTTTATAACTCAGACACTAGGAGAGAATGAAGAATATGGCGTCGTCTGTCTTTTCTGAAAACTACATCCTAGGTCTCTTCAAGTCGAGACTAAAATAGGTGTCTTCTAGACCTGCGTGCCCCATCGATCGTCGGCCGCAACGTCTCTTACCATCAGGCGAGATCGTGGTTAAACGTATGACTACCTATGATAAAAAAAAGCGTGACTTTTACAGCTGGCACTGATGGCTTAACATTCCCACCGAAGCACGGAACCGTATAATACCACAGAAGCGTGTGAATAAATAACCAAAATAATTACGTTTTAAAAACTAAAAAGGAACCGACTTCATTGAATGAAATTTGAACCCATAATACATTTTTAGTGGAAAGTAGATGTATTTTGTATATATATAATATGGGTAGGCCAAATAAACGCACCGCTCCAATGAGACAGCGAGGTATGGAAGTGCATGAAAACATCATCGATGTATAGGTACAATTTTTTGATTTTCATTGATTTTTTAGCTCGACCGATTTTGATAAAATTGATATGGGACCACCTGTGAAGCACCCTTTCAAACAAAAAAAGAATTTTCCAAATCAGTTCAGCCGTTTTCGAGTAATCGGTGTACATATATAAAAAAATAAAAACTAATTGAGAACCTCCTCTTTTTTGATAAAGTCGGTTAATAAAAAGAATGAGTTAAATAAATAAAGTGAATTTATAACTTGGACTCCACAGATTACTCCGTAACTCGTATTCGTATGGGGCAGTTCTGTTGACGGAGTCAATATGCCGCTTACAACTTGTGAAAATACTTTGAAGATCTCAACTTTCAAACCTTTCGTGAGTTCGCACTCAACGTGAACTCGAGCGGCAACGAGCGGGCCGCGGATCGAACTCACAATGATGAAGATTCTCGTAATAGCGTCGGTGCCTCCATCGACAAAATACTTGAATAAAACCCGTGTTTGTCAAAATGTACTTTTAAAGTCTTTTGAAGATCGACTTTCTGTATTACGATGACAATTCTAATTCTGAAAGCAATTGATTACATTAATGACTTAAAATCCACTCTTCATAGATTATTTCAACCATGAAGTGTACATATTTTACTTAGGTTAAGATCTTACACTAAAATGACGGCATAACCGGTATGTGAACCATTGCCTTCCGTGCAAGTTATAAAACTGTGTTAAGGTGTGTGTTATGAATGACTGACCTGTCAACTCAGTTAGTAGTAGCCCAGCTTTCAGCGCTGTAGGTTGAGGGTTTGACTAGAATAAACATAATGTGTGATGAACACAGGTGTTTGTTTTGTGTCTGGGTGTTATAAAGTATCATAAGTATGAATTTAAAAATATTCAAGTATTATAATCTATATCAGTCATCTGGTCACTGTAATACAAGCTATGCTTAGTTTGAGGCTAGATGGTGTTGTGTGCATTGTCTAGCAATATTTATTATTTATCCTTAAGATAATATCTTTACGATATTCGTAGGCAGGTTCGAAATGAAGCTTTATTACTTAATTTAAAAGGTTAGCGTTTAAGAGGAAACTAGTTGATTATCTTTCCATATAAACGTCGAAGGATGATCACAGTATACATGCTTGTATCGCAACAGAATCATAAAAAAATGGTTTAGAAGATACAAGCATCAAAAAATCGTACTACACTATTTTAGCACCTCTTTGGGCGTAAATAAATAATATAAGGAGTAAGCAAACTGCAAAATGATTCTAATACGAGTATTGTTTATTTATTCAAGAGCTCAAATAACTTTATTTTGATTAGATACATGTTGTAGTTTTTTCATGAGAACCCTTGAGCGAAAACTCTGGACATGATTTTACGCACGCGGTCGTTTTATTTGGAAATCATAATCATATTTATTTGGAAGCATAATCTAGATTAGATTATGCTTTGATTTCCAAATAAAACGATGATAAAAAATTTATAAAAAAAACAACAAGAAACAAAAAACAGAAAATTCCCGGGTTCGGTAGACCAGATAACTAGTTATTTGATGACAAACAAAACAAAACATTCTTATTCACTAAAATCATAAGGACCAAGAAATGTCTTCTTACATGCATAGTGAATCTAGGCGCCGCCGCTTCGACCTCACCCTAATTCAAGAAGAATCCGGCAATAAACACGTCTGGTCTTAACACCCTCATACCTTTATATAATCAATACTAGAAATAGAAAAAAATAAGACATCGCCATCGCATTAAAAAAGTAAATAAGTCCTTCTATAATAAACTTCCTAAAAAAGCAACTAAACTACTTAAACATACATAAAGGGTAGTCTTTTGAAGAAAGCGTATTATAATATAAATCATTATACTATTGATAAGAATACATGGCCTCTTGTCGCTCTGCCCTCAGACAGTTAACCGACACATTAGAAATGTATAAACTCTCTTGTACTTATTAGTTTTTCGTAGTTTAGGTAGTTAAGATGGATCCACGATCCCACTTTCAAGACCCTTTATCTTGCTACCACTACACCGCAAGAGCTCTTCATCAGCGCTTCAACATTGATCCTTCAACTCGAAAATCCATTAAATTGATACGTAAACTCAAACAACCCCTCTCTGATGTAACTTAGGGAAATTCATCATTCACATACCTACTGTACTTGGGAAACTACAAAAGTATAATAAAATGATATATATATAAAATTCGACGCCATTAAAACTACATTAATTACTCAAACCACCTCTAATGCAACAGGTCAGCACTAATGAACATTCTAAACCTCAAATAGAAAATACACCGAAACTATATTTTATGTCAAACTAACTGACCCGGCCACGCGTTTCTGTTCAAAAAAAATCAAAAAAATTCTGCATTATATCTATATTATGCATGTTTTATAAATATAAACCTTCCTCTTGAATCACTCTATCTATTAAAAAAAACCACATCAAAATCCGTTGCGTAGTTTTAAACATACATAGGGACAACAGGAAGCGACTTTGTTTTATACTATGTAGTGAAGCCGCTAATTTTGTATTACTAAATAGGCGTTACCTATTTAGTAATACAAAATTAGCGGCTTTTCAAGCAATTCCGTTTTAAAAAATATTTCAGTATTTAATAATCATATAAACTGAAACATTTCTGGAATGTCTTTTTAGACTAAATACAAAAATACCTTCCAATAACAAGGGTCCCCTCGGAGTAACGAGATGAGAATCTTTTTGTACCTTCCCGTGTTATTTTTTAATTTACTTATTGATATTTCATTCTTGATGGTTTTATTGTAAAAAACTAAATTTTACTTTCGCTTAAAACTAGACAATTAATTAAGCAACAAGAGATTCTAATTATATTACAAAAAAACGCTACAATATATTAGGTTGGGGGAAAAGTCTTTTCGCATTATAGTATGTATGAACTTGTAATAAAATCTCTTTGGCTATACTATTGTATCTGGTTGGTTTTGGTATCATTAAAAGTTTAAATTTAAAGAACATAATTCCAAATTCAAAATAGGAAAATGTGTGATTTTTATTTGTTTTTCGTACTGTCAAGATGAGTGAATCTAATGAAGAAATTCGATAAATTTTAAAATTTTACTACAAAAAAGGTAAAAATGCAACGCAAGCCTCGAAAAAAACTTGCGATGTTTATGGACTTAGTGCAGTGTCTGTGAGAGTAGCACAAATTTGGTTTAAGCGTTTTCAATCCGGAAATTTTGATGTCAAAGATGCACGTCGCTCTGGTCGCCCTAGTACGGATAAAATGGATGCCATTTTTGAAAAAGTGGAGCAAGATCGGCATATCAGCAGTTACGACGTAGCTGAAGAACTGGGAATTGACCACAAAACAGTTTTGGCGCATTTGAAAAAAACTGGGTACACAAAAAAGCGCGACATACCTCACGAGCTCACTGAAAGAAACCTTATGAACCGTGTACTCATTTGTGATTCTTTATTACGACGTAAAAAACCGAACCATTTTTGAAGAAGCTGATAACTGGTGATGAAAAGTGGATCACGTACGACAAAAACGTGCAAAAAAGGTCGTGGTCAGGCTTCACAGACTGTGGCGAAACCCGGGTTAACTCGCAACAAGGTGATGCTGTGTGTGTGGTGGGATTGGAAGGGTATTATTCATTATGAGTTGTTACCACCAGGCAGGACTATCGATTCTGAACTTTACTGCAAACAACTGATGAGATTAAAGCAAGAAGTTGAGAGAAAGCGGCCAGAATTAATCAACAGAAGGGGTGTGGTTTTTCATCATGATAACGCTAGACCTCACACATCTTTAGCCACTCAGCAAAAATTAAGAGAGTTTGGCTGGGAGGTGTTGCACCTGACCTGACCTGACCTTGCACCTTCAGATTTTCACCTGTTTCGGTCTTTTCAAAATTCTTTAGGCAGTGTCAGGTTAACATCACGAGAGGACTGCCAAAACCACTTGTCGCGGTATTTTGATCAGAAGTTCCAAAATTTCTATAGCAATGGGATCATGTCCCTACCTACAAGATGGCAAAAAGTTATCGAACAAAATGGTACCTACATACTTCAGTTAAATGTAAATAAACTATACTAAAAAATGTTTTGAATTTTCTTAAAAAATGCGAAGAAACTTTTTCCCCAACCTATTATGTATGTACCATGCGTGTGAAGCCGCGGGCAGCAGCCAGTAAATAATAATGAAAAGTTAGTATACTTTTCATTATTACTAGTACTAGTATTTACTAACTAACTGGCTGCTGCCCGCGGCTTCCCACGCATGGTAATACATATACAGTAGCCTAAGTCTTTCCCCATCGTACGATCTACATGCCGCCGATTAGCCGATTTAAATTTATAACAAAAGGGCTAAAGTATGATTTTGACGTTTTATACTCAAAATTTAGAACATTAGTTTTTATAAGAATCAGTATGTTTATTAAATCGAATTATTTATTTAGCCTTATTATCAATATTTTTTTGCCATTTTATAGAAAAATAATTTAAACCTTTGTGATCGCACTCTGGTGACCTGGGGGCCGATCGTGCTAATTTTGAACGCTTGAACCAAAGCTAAACCGAAGTCAAAACGTAATTTTAGACATATTTCGTACCGCGCTAATCACTAAACGATTTAGCTCTAATTTGGTTTATACGTTGGTCAAACGTTGCGCGATCGCGTTATTTTTGACAGTGCTTTCAAACGAACATTTTTGATTTAGTTACATCCTGGTAGTCTGTGCATACAGTAATACGAGGTAGTAACGTTGCCAGCCTTTTGGGCACTTTACCTGCGGTCAGTAAACTGAATTGTGTTTTTTATGTATAATCAATTGTATATTTATTTGATATATTTTTTGTTTAAGCAAATAAATAAATGTCTACCTTGTATAAGGAATTATAAAATAAATTATTGTACCTACAATATTGCTGCCAGTTCTATAAATATAAATGTGCGCGCTACCATTTTCACATTCAGATTTGCCATATCCAAACCTTTGCCAAAACCAATCCGTTCAATGGCAATTACGTTGACAAATAGCACGATCGCCCTACTGAACTCAACAAACTGTATGTATGAACTGCAACTTTTTACCATGTACAAAACTGTCCAAATCAAGGTAAAAATGGTAGACGTTCTATACCATAAACATATTTCCACTTGGGGTTGGACGACAGGCGAGTAACACATAGACATCGGGTAGTTTCCGTAACAGTTTTTTTTTAGTCAGTTTTTTTACATTGCTGCTGTTGCGGATTCTTTCACATAATCCCCCAGCGGAATTCTAAAATTCAAGCATTTGAATTTGAATTTAAACATTTTGACGTAAATAACAAAAAAAATACATTCAATTAGCAGGATAAATTCACGGTAGGTTGTTCACACCTTCATAAAACGCTTCTTGTAAATATTGTAATGACTAATAAAGATAGGTACTTGTAGGTACTTAGAGAGTATAAAGTAACGGTACTTGATGTCCGGTTTAGAGTAGTTAATTTCGTATTTGCGTCAATCGGCTATAATACAATCGAAGTTCTTAATTTATTTCGATACTAAAAGGCCTAGAGCGTACTGCTTATTAATCCGTGGTTAATTTACACGTGCTATTCTTTGAAACTTTTAAGCGCACGCACTAGTGGAAACAACCGCGATGAAAATTACTTATATGTACTTGAGAATAAGACTTCAAATAGTGCGGATTAATTCGCTAGTGAGTGGTAGGCCTAAGTAAAAGAATTATTGTAAGAAAAATTGTAAGTTTATTTAAGTACTATGGTATAAAACACAAAATTATAAAGTACATGTGAAACAGTTGTGCCTTAGCTCAACCGTTTAAAACGATCTATAGATAGCTCAACTGATCCAGATCACTGCCAGAGGGCAGCGTTTCCAAGACACTAGCGGCATTGAAACGTTGAAATTACTCAATTGTCTAGACGAGTTACCAACTAATAATGTTTGAAACTTCTTATTGTTTAAAAACCAAAACCGACACAGACAATTTTTTTAAAATTAGATTATAGAAATCGGAAGTAGGTACAAAAGTATAAATTACTAGAACTTATCGTTTCGAATTAATTTAAGAACGTTGATCTTACTTAAAACCGGATGTTTGCATTTTTGACGGAATTATGCGACCCTCTGGTAGTACCTAAGTATAATTAGGTAACTTATTATATCAATGATTCATGTAACAAGTTATCTAAATTGTAAATAACAAATCCATTTCAGTTAACTGCTTAATAACGAAAACTCATTACATAACCTTAATGAGATCGAAAAGTTATCAACTAAATAAGCTGAACGTAAAGACGGAAGTTACTTTATAATCCATAAGCTAGGATAAATTAAATGTACTCACTTAAATCAGCAACTCCCTTATAACCTTTTTCACTTCACTCACAAGAACTCAGAAACTCACTTCAGAATAAAAACAAGTCAAACTTTAAAAAGCACACACGAGTTGGCTAAAAAAAGTTTGTAAACTGTACCAAAAAAAGTTGATTAAACTACAACAAAAGAAAAGTTTTAACGGGCTCAAATAGGAGCTAGCAACCTCATTTTGAGGAAAAAAGTTTTACTAAAAACAAACAAAGCGAATGCGAAGGTATTTCAAAAATGGAACGCAGAATTCGCGCAAAGTCAAGTTTGGAATGCGCGGCAGCGGCCGGCTGTCGAGTCGGGCGCCAGTATTCGACTGAAGCTGAAGCAGTGCGAGGCTGCGAGGGTGCGATGTTATTTATTGTCGTTCAAGATTCCCAGTTTTTTCACACATAAAAATAGTAAGTAGGTAGTTCATATATTTCCATAATTCTTGTTATCATTTTAGCCGGAGTAAAATTGTATGACATTTGGTGACAGTTCTGTGATCGCGGGTCGCGGATTGCGGAGCCCCACTTTATTTTCATTTAACATTATGCCGCGAAAACCTGACGTCTCATTTTTAATGCGCCTTCTTGACCCCGACTCAACCCTTGAATGAATATTTAAGTACCCGCATTTCGCTATAAATGTTTTTAAAATGTAATTTGTTTGTTTACAAGTTATGATAAAAAACTATATCGAGTTTATTGATAAAGACATTAGAATTTTGCCAGGTACTTTTACAATTGGCATAAAAACTTATCCACTTATTTTAAACTAGCTCCTACAACTTTGCTCACTTACGTATAATAGGCAATCAAAAGACTCAAAGGAGAATATCAATCTGCCCTAGCTAACATAGATCTATTCATAAATCTACACGATCACTCCAAATAAAGTGTAGGTACATTACGTACATAGGTAGGTAAGTACCTACCTAATGTATTCCTAAACAGACTGTATAAAAATATTTCACATGATTTAAAACTTGAGTGATTCTTTCAACACTCAATAAATAACTTTGTACGAATAGAAAAGAATATCTTGACTGAAAATAGGTTACTGACAAAACAATATTACTTAGGTAGGTAGGTACCTAACCTATTATTTGATTTACATTTCACACAGAATCATCTAACCCAAAGTATGCAGAGCTTGTGTTATTGGTACCAAATAAATGATATACTTACATTATTTTAAACATTTTTGTTAATTCATACTTATTATAGGTATGTACATAAATAAACACCCAGATCGAGATCACACAAACATTCCTCTCGCGGCGGGTATCGATGCGGGCCTTCGCCCACAGCGCCACAGAGGTCGCTACTTACTATCTACTTACATAAATATTAAACGTAGAAAATCTGTCTATCCGGAGCAAATATTTGCATACCTACCTAATAATCAAATTAAGATTGCATTAAAGGTATTAAGTAACTACAACCTCAATTATTATCACATAGTATAAAACAAAGTCGCCTCCCGCTGTCTGTCTGTCCCGATGTATGCTTAGATATTTAAAACGGTATGCAACGGTTTTTGATGCGGTTTATTTTAATAGATAAAATAATTCAAGAGGAAGGTCTATATGTATAAAACATGCGTAATATAGTAGAGAAACACTGATAATTTTAGAGGTTTCTTATGTAAATAAACAAATAAACACATTTTTTTGCGCTTACATTGCAATCAGCCAGCGTTTGCAATGTAAGCGCAAATAAATGTGAACCCTACGAGATAGATCAAAATAATGTACTACATTATTGTACACCTTAAAAAGGTCCACACAAAAGTCCGCAATGGTATATGTCTGTCTCTTAGTCTATGTTATTCTCTTAGATAACGTTGTTTAAAAAGACATTCTGTAGTATATTTAGTATCAGCATTGCACCCGTGCGAAGCCGGGGTTAACAAAAGTTACAAGTTTTCATTATAAATGGAATATATTTACAATCTACCCATAATGATTTCTGACATGCTTGAGCAGTCCTCTTACAACTGTGCCGAAATATCGGGAAACAGCAAAAATCACTGTCTCTGTTTCAGTTTATTCCGTATGTCTGTCCGGCCGGCGTCCGAACGGCGGAACATCTGTCCGGATGTTCTCCTCTGCAGGTCGCATTTCTTAATCGATTTTTGTAAAATTTTGAGCAGGTTTTATAACTATATCGATTTTTTTTGTCGATTCGAGATCGAGATCGAGATTCGAGATTCGATGTCGAGTTTTTGGAAATTTCTCAAAATGGCGGACATATGGGGGTTTAAAAAGTAAAAATTTTATATTTCACTCCGAAAAATGATTGCGAGGGTCTACAGCTAACAAAGTCACTAGTATATCCTTTTTATAGTGGCAATTTTTAGGTGCATAGTCAAATAGCTTTAGGATTGGCACCTACTATTTTCTAATTATGTAAAAAGTATGTAAGTAGGTAGTATATCAGTCATGTGGTACCCATAACACAAGCTCTGCTTACTTTGGGGCCAGATGATGTTGTGTGAAAAGTCCGGTATTATTATTATTATTATTATACAAATTAAATACTTGATTTGAAAAATAAAAGTATAGGTATAGTCTATTTTATATTATTTTTTTGCACACAGCATCATCTAGCCCCAAGTAAGCAGACCTTGTATTATGGAAACCACATGACTGATATATTACTTATACACTTTTGTAAATATGTACATACATATTATACATAACACACCCAAACCCAAGACAAACACTTACAGATCATAAAAACGATTGTCCCGCGGGAATTGAAGCAACCTTTTTCGTATCAGGCGGGTCTTGGCCCACTGCACCACAAAGTCGGTCTATTGTCATCTTTATTAATTGACTAGAGAACCGCCCCGGCTTCGCACGGGTGCAATGCTGATACTAAATATACTACAGAATATCTAATATAATTTGATACTTCTAAAATTATCAGTGTTTCTCTACTATATTACGCATGTGTTATACATATCAACCTACCTCTTGAATCACTATATCTATTAAAAAAACCTAACATACTAAAGCGCCATAGAATAGAGGTATAGCTCCATAGAAATGAACTTGACTCAGGACTGACCCTCTGCATAATGAGTGTAAAAATAAAATAATCTACAGGATGTAAAAGAAAACTCCCGAAAACTAACATTTTGCAGTAGATTATATTATTAGGTAGAGTTCCCGCAATTAGTCACCCATCACTCATCGTTCTTGTAAAATTACATTTATAACAACACTAACTGCTGCCCGCGCACGCGTAGTACCTACATAAAAAGTAGCCTATGTCCTTCTTCAAGGTCTCATCTATTCCTACCTATATTCATCAAAATCGGTACAGCGTTTTAGGCGTGAAAACGTAATAAACAGAGACAGACAGTTACTTTCTCATTTAAAATATGGCATAGACCAAAATTCATCGAAATCGGTTCAGCGGTATATCTATAGACAGATCGGACCTTAGAGAAGAACATAGGCCACATTTTATGTAGGTACAACGCGTGCGTAGCCGCGGGCAGCAGCGATTCTAACTTATATTATAAAATACGAAAGTAACTCTGTCTGTTTGATTGTTACGTTTTCACGCCTTAACTGCTGAACCGATTTTGATGAATTGTGGTATAGAAATAGATCGGAGCTTGGGGAAGGACATAGGCTTATTTTATGTAGGTACCATGCGTGAGAAGCCGCGGGCGGCACCTAGTCTATACTAATATTATAAATGTGAAAGTAACTCTGTCTGTCTGTCTGTTTGTTACGTTTTCACCCCTCACCCGCTGAACCGATTTTAATGAAATTAGGTAAGCAGATAGATGCAAAACGCGTGCAAAGCCGCGGGCTGCAGCTCATATCAAATCAAATCAAATTTTTAGATTTCCATACATTTTTGGATATTTTGATAGTTTTACTTATACACCCAGTACCAGTGAATGTAAATTTAACTTTTCTCCACTTCTCTGGGAAACCACCCACTCATCCAGCTCTAGACTGAAGTACTATCTAGTTAATTAGGGATAGAAGGCAAAAAGTAAGTATTTAAGATGACTGGCCTGTCAGCTCAGTTGGTAGTAGCTCTGCCTTCTGCGCTGAAGGTTGAGGGTTCGATTCCCTCCCAGAATAAACATTTGTGTAAAAAGCATAGGTGTTTGTTCTCTGTCTGGGTGTTATAAAGTATCATATGTATATATTTAAAAATATATAAGTATTCTATCAGTCATCTAGTCACCATAATACAAGCTATGCTTAGTTTGGGACTAGATGACTTTGTGTGCATTGTCCAGCAATATTTAATTATTTATTTATGTTGTAGATCAGATCAACCTGATCTGTAAACTACAGATATTAAACACAGTTTCGTCCGTCTTTCCTGAAAACTAAAATCTGAGTCTCTTCAACAAGAGTAAATCCCTACTTAATATATTATAAATGTGAAAGTAACTTTTCCTGTATGTCTGTCTGTTTGTTACGTTTTCACGCCTAAACCGCTGAGCCGATTTCGATGAGTTTTGGTATACCGATAGATGGGACCTTGGAGAATTACATAGGCTACTTTTTATGCAGGTACAATCCGTGCGAAGCCGCGGGCAGCAGCAAGTAAAAAAAAAATGTGTTAAATACATCGTATCATCAAATAGGTGTTTGATAGACCTGCCCCATCGTCGGCCGCATCGTCGCACCCCCAGGCGAGATCGTGATGAAACCTCTAGGTCTATTCTATAATGTATATATATTCTAGTCTATAATGATAAAAAATAATTATATGTATATATTAAACCTAATCTTTATTATGCTTGGAAGCTTACTCAGAAACCCGAAAGTCATTAAATTATACCCTATTTATTTACAATACTACTAACCTATGTATTACCAAATAAAAGAGAAATGTTTAACGATATTGATAAAACAGTTTCATAATAATAATATATATGAATTGAAATAGAAATAGGGTTTTTAAGTAATTGAATGGAAGCACTTAACTTCACAAAATTAATGCAGAAGAAAGTTATTGTAACTAGAATCTAAAAATGGAACAAGGCAATAAAAATTAGGCCTATACCTCGGTCTGAGGCAACTACAGATATTTATGAGACGTCCACCACGATCGAGTATTAAAGAAAAAGTGAGAGGCGCGGTCCGTGAGCGTCTTGCTACCACAACAGCCGTTACGTCAACGCGAGGTGCTCCTCAACCTAGATAAGTCAAAAATTTGTATTTTATATATAATGTAGTCGATTTTTTTGAACGTATTTTTTTACGAACTCTGTGACGCAGTGGGCTAAAGGCCGCCTGAGACGCAAAAGGTTGCGGGTTCAATTCCCGCCGCGAGACAAATGTTTGCATGATCTGCAAGTATTTGTCTCGGGTCTGGGTGTTTCTATGTATAATATGTATTTACAAAAAAAAGTATATGGTAGTATATCAGTCATGTGGTACCCATAACACAAGCTCTGCTTACTTTGGGGCCAGATGTTGTTGTGTGAAATGTCCGGCAATATTAATATTATAATATTCAATGAGGTCGGTTTTCATTATAGTTTTTAAAACGTAAATTATTAGCCTACCAACATTTACAACGACCCTCTTTGCTTGTTATGGTCACCCGTGGAATTGCGAGAATACTAAATCATTTCTAATAAGCGTATATTTCTAGCCTCAGCTCAGTTGGTAGTAGCTCTGCCTTCTACGCTGTAGGTGATAGGCTCGATTCCATCTCAAGACAAACGTTTGGTTACTGAACATAGATGTTTGTTCTGTGTCTGGGTGTTGTATGATGAGTATGTTTTTCAAAAATTGGTACTAACTTCTTTTTATCGTGTCACTAGTTATTTCAAACCAGTGTGGTGAAAGGATTAAAATGCGCCTCAGAGGCTCTTTAGGTATCTATACATTTTGATAAACACGGGTTTTACTCACGTATTATTTTGTCGATGGAGGCACCGACATTGTTTCGATTTATCTAGCTCAAGGATTCTCAAAGTGGTCGAAATAAACTAAAACTGATTTTTGGGGTCGATCTAAAAATTTACCCCTATTAATTAACACAAGTTCTTATTTGAAACTTTCAGGATACTGTATAAGTTGTGTTACGTGTACGTGTACCAACTTGTTATAAGATGGGCTAGTACATTAGTTTAGTAGAAAGTATCATTGTTGTACTATTAAAAAACTCAACAAGTCGATAAGCGTGCACAAGTTCGTACAAGATGAAAAACTCGGCAAGTCAATAACCGTGGACAAATTCGTGCAAGATATTTGCTTTGTAAATGACGCATATACGCGATTTAACACTTACGAAATCATGATCAAGTTCAAGTCCAAACATGCACCTATCTATGCCTTTAAAAGAGCTTAACCTGACTGACTGACTGATTCATCATCGCCGAGCTGAAACCGCTGAAGCTAGAAAGCTGAAATTTTGAAGGTAGCTTCCTTTTATAGCAAAACCACATACTAAGGCGGGGTTTTTTGAAATTCAATCCTTAAGAGGCTGAAAAGGGGTGAACACAAATGTATGAAACTTTTTAACGTGTTGTGCGATTTGCTTGAAACTTGATTTGATTAATTAAAATCAAAAATAAATGAACATGTGTATCAGGATTATTCAAAATAACCTTTACAAAGGGGTAAATAGGGTGTCAAAGTTTGTATGGGAACTTATTAACTGGAGGTGTGATTTTTTAGAAACTTGGTTTGGATACTAAAATGCAAAATAAACGACACGTGTTTTAGGATTTTTCCAGAGAGGAGTAAAATGGGATGTGAATGTTTGTATGGAAACTTTTTATTGGGTGGTGGTGGGTGTAATTGGTTTGAATTTTATCAATAAAATTTAGCAAGGAGATAAATTGCATCCGGGGGAAGGATTTAAGCTACAATTACAAAAAAATGCGGACGAAGACGTGGGCAACAGCTAGTTTACTTTATAACAAGCTTACACTTAGGTCGATAGTGCATTGCGTTGCGTTGCGTCGGAGCTTGTATGATAATACCACTCATCAACCTACGAATTTATATAAAGAGATTACAAAGTGATTGTAAAAGAATTTGCAAAGCCATAGTTACCTACGAGCGTTAATAGCGTAACCATACATTTCTGCAGTTTATGAAAGAGTATCAGAGTAAGTACAAAAAACGTTTTAATAATTATTTTTAAAGTACTGTTTGAAATTACATTTGAAAAGTTGTTACCTAAATTATACTAAATGTTCAGTTTTTTTTTCGTGTTTTAGAAATGGTGGTCCGCGGTACATCCCTAGGCTATGACACTGACAGCCTCAGCATCGAACATCTGCAGTACGCGGGTGTCCATCTACCTAGGGTACTATCGTTACTTTTAACCTTTGTGTGAGTTACTCGTACCTGCCTGAGGAGCTCATGCGTACCAAAGTAGTACCTATAGTTAAAAACAAGACCGGTGAAGATGCTTCGGACTTGGCAAACTATAGGCCGATCTCACTAGTTATTATTGTGGCTAAAGTGCTGGACAGTTTGCTTAATCGATATCTAGGTAAGCACACTAAACTAAATGATGCGCAGTTTGGGTTTCGGCCAGGGCTGTCTACTGAAAGTGCTATCTTGTGTCTCAATCAGACTGTTCAGTACTACACAGCCAGAAAAAACGCTGGTCTATGCATGTTACCTGGACTTGTCCAAGGCATTTGACCTGGTGTCGTATGACTTATTATAGAAAAAGCTGAAACAGGAGACAAATTTGCCTTAGGAGCTGGTAGCATTGTTTCGTTTTTGGTATAGTCACCAAACGAATAGAGTGAAGTGGGCAGGTAGCTTCTCTGTCAGGTACGGGTTGGGGTGTGGTGTGTTCCAGGGGGGCATCTCTTCTCCGACTCTCTTCAATCTGTACATGAACAGTTTAATAGATGAACTTCGTACCACCAAAGTCGGCTATCACATAGATGGCACTTGTGTCAAAAGATCAGCTAGGCTGACGATATGGTGTTACTGAGTACATCGATTGGGGGTCTGTGTAAGCTACTAAGTTTGTGTGAGTCCTATGCTTTGGCCTAGGAGCTCAGATGCAATGTGAAAAAAAGTGAGTACATGATGTTTAAATCCAGGACTAAGCCGGGAAAAAGGCTTCAGTGTGGTTACAAATATATATACAAAACAAAGATACCGTTTGAAAATCAACGAACGCGGAGATTTAAAAATTCAAATTCAGTTTATTTACACCTTATTTTAACATTACAGGTACTATCTAATGCGTAAAAGGTGAAAAACAAAACAGCAGGAGAAAAAAATAAAAGTTAGGTAAAGTACTTACAGAGACAAATAAAAGTAGGTAAATCTTTCTTCTTAAAATAAAAACAATCTATTAATAAAAGGAACTAATTAATACCTACACTAAATTATATTATGTGTATAAGCTATATTGTACTAAGCTATATTTATACAGAAACGTTCTCACAGTAGGTAAGGCACAGTCTCTCTATCGTCTTAAGCCTGCAACTCAACCAAATTTACCCGGATTTAGCTAGATTGGTAGAAAGTCACCAGATTCATCCGTCACACTGATTTTTTTTTTTATCTTTACTCTTAATATTTTATTCTAAGAATAATTATCTACTTAAGTATTTTTATGTAATTGTATAGATAATTATTAATAACACTTGACATTTACTGAATTTTATGTCTACTTATTTTATATTTTGATAAACACGGGCTTTACTCATTTTGGGCACTGACACTGTTTCGATTCGTCTAGAGAATCTTCATCAGGGTGAGTTTGATCCGCGGTCCGCTCGTTGCCGCTCAAGTTCACGGTTTGCACTATTTATTTTGTTAAATTTGAAGACAAAATGATGTCAAGTTTACTCACTTAACCAACCGCAAAGTTTTTAAATAGGTAAGTATTTTGTACCGATAGGAAAAATCTAGAGATAAGATTTTTAAAACTAATTTGACTATGGGGGTCTCAGGTATCAGTTCATTGAAAAGAGGTCTCTTGCCCAAAATAGTTTGGGAATCCCTGCTAGCTAAAGAATCTTCATCAGGGTGAGTTTGATCCGCGGTCAGTGAGTTGCAGCTCGAGTTAACGGTTCGCACACTATCTTTATTAAATATCTGTTTATGTCTATATATTTATTATATTCTATCACTCCTGTGGATTCCATAGATAGTAAACGTTATACTTAGTCTGGGGCTAGATGTTTTTGTGTTGTTTGTCCACAAATATTTATTTATTATAATATATATTTTGATTATTTATATGCTATTTTGTTGGTTTTTGACGTGATAACGTCTTATAAATGGATGAACGCCGGCTGCACACACGAAAAACATGACTTATTGTCACGTTCCGCCTAAGCCGAGCGTGCAAGCGAGAGTGCGGAGAGGCACGATCGGTTCATCAATGTTTTCTTATGACGTTATCACGTAAAATTATAGTCCGTAAACCGATTTTACAGACAACCATTTTGTTCAATAAATAAATCGATACTGATATCGTGAGAGACGAATTTGAAAATACAAGGAGATAATGATTATCATTGACCCTACATCATCTCCTTGTGCTTATCCCTCTTTATGTGGTGTTAGCATAAAATCTTCTGCCCTCTCTCTCGTTTATATATGTTATATCCAATATATATAGGTTATTTGAACTAAGTACAATGAATTATAGTGTCGGTTGATGAGTAAATTTTAGTGCCTCTGTGTACCGTTTGCCTGTAAAATGTACCGTTCAGGCTCGTTAACCGCTTTATAGCGGATCCCTAAACGGCACTTACACTGCCGAATAAATAATTTGTTCACTAACAAGTTCATGTTGTGAAATACGTGGTAATAACATATTTAATAGAATAGTATATATCTTTATTGTATGAAATAACACCCATATACCACCAATAATACACCTTACAAAATAAAATACAAAATAACAATTGAAACATACTTAGTAAGAGTACATAAGTGGGGTACATTGGGCGGCCATATCGCTTGAGAACGATCGCTTCCTGGCTACCTTTGGATGGAAAGTTAAAGTCAAAGTCAAAAGATACTTTATTCAATACAATCACTAGGATCATTTTGAAACGTCTTACATACTAGGTGAATTTAGGTGCCAATTCATCCTAACCCAAGCCCGAGAAGAACAGGCAAGAAACTCGTCTTGGTCCTAGCGCTTTTTTACATGATCCATCTTATAACTTCTCGTACTTTAACTACGAAATTCTCATAGTTTATAAATTGCAAGTCTGTCGGTTAACTGTCTGACGGCAGAGCGACAAGAGCGAGAAAGGATTGTAGGAACTAGAGTGGCACGACGTACATTAAACAAATATTGATTACATAAATACAAACCTACATAATTCTAAGATACATAAACATAAATAAAATTAAAACTTAGACATTAAAACATTAATACTTACGTACTAAATATATGAAGGCGCGGTAGAGACGCAGAGAGTTACATGTTCGATACCCGACGTGGGACGTATGTTTGTATGATCTGCAAGTATTTCTCACGGGTCTGTTTCTATTTATAATATGTAGGTATGTTTTTACTAAAAAAACAAAAAATAAGTATATAGGTATGTAGTATTATCATTTATCAGTCATGTGTTACCTACCCATACTCCATACTCCACCATCTCCACCAACGAAGGTATAATCGTATACATTTCATCATCATAAATGCCCTCTTGAATGAGAATCCTGAATGTGATGTGTTTGCGGACAGATGGAAGATGATTCTATCTGAATGTCTGAGGTTCTGTGAGAAGTCTGTTTGAGTGTGTGGGTAGATGCTTACTTCACAACCAGTTAATATTTATATTTGTATTATCATTTAAGGTTTCTTTTATTGTTCTTATTTTAATTAGTGTTATTGACATGCTCGTACTAATTAATAAATTAATTAATTAATAAATCATCACATATTTTCTTCTTCTTTTTCTTATCATTAGTTATTTAGTAGCACTGTGATGATTGGATTAATGTGCGCCTCAGAGACTCCTGACTGTTGAGGCTTAAGAAAAGAGGAGTAGTCTTTTCTTAAGCGTCAAAGCGTTTCTGAGAATGGGTCAACCGTATCCATTCTCAGAAATTAAACTGACGGACTTACAGACGTTTGCACATTAATGAACCCAGCATTACCGTGAATTCAGACCGGTCTAGATCAAGTCCGATAAGCAGCGCTACTTTCCCAGGGGAGTAGCGTCAATGCTTAGATTGGGCCTGTTTGGACACACCACACATAGGAAAGATTAAATTCCTAATCCATCTTGTAAGTCAAAGTCAAAGTCAATAGATACTTTATTCAATACAATCACAAGGATCACTTTGAAACGTCTTACATACTAGGTGAATTTAGGTGCCAATACATCCTAACCCAAGCCCGAGAAGAATTGGCAAGAAACTCGTCTTGGTCCTAGCGCTTTTTTACATGATCCATCTTATAACTACCTTAACTACGAAATACTAATACAAGAGAGTTTATACATTGCAAGTGTGTCGGTTAACTGTCTGACGACAGAGCGACATGAGGCCATGCATTCTTATCAATAATATAGTCATCTATATTATAATAAGCTTTCTTCAAAAGACTACATTTTATGTATGTTTTAAATTTCTTAATAGGTAGTTTAGTAGCGTTTTCAGGGAGCTTATTATAGAAGCGCACCGTATTCCCCATAAAGGACTTATTTACTTTTTCTAGTCGAAACCTAGGGATGTATAATTTATGTACTATAATATTGTGTTACTGTATGATATTTATGCCTACCCTATTGTATAATAAAAATGCCGGACATTTCACACAGCATCATATAGCCCCAAAGTAAGCAGAGCTTGTGTTATGGGTACCACACGACTGATTACTCATATCCAATTTTTTGTGCTTACTTATACTTACATATTAGAAATAGAAAAACTACCAGACTCGAGACAAATATTTCCAGAACATACAAACATTTGTCCCGCGACGGGAATCGAACCCGCTACCTTCTGCATCTCAGGCGGCTTGGGACCTGAACACTAGTAATCCTTATACTTATTGACAAAAGTCAAAGTCAAAAACTTTTTTATTCTTTGAAATCAGAAGGACCACTTTGAATCGTCTTCTTACATACAAATGAATCTAGGTGTAATGTAACTGTTGTTGAAAACGAACTGGGGTGAGGAGTAATCCTCACCCCAGTTCAAGAAGAATCCAGCAAGAAACTCGTCTGGTCTTAAAATTTTTTTGTACGATCCTTGTCAATTTTGTTACGAATGCAGAGTAGAGTTGGAACAGATTCATCCCAAGCTTTTTTGTCATTTAAATAATCTGTTATTAAGAGACAGTTTTTGTTTTATTACGTTTTGAATTTGCGAATCGATAAATCTAATACCTAGAAAGCATTCACTGTACGTGGTCAGCCACGCTAGTTAGCCAGTGTTAACTTTCTATATTAAACCGCTTTGTTACGTAACGCGTTACGGCGCCTGTCTGTCTGGCTTGAGAGAAACTCACGCATACGGCAGCGGTAGGCAGGCTCCTCCTCTCTCACTTTAACCCACAGCGATAGTTAGATTAGTTTAAGTTATCACTTCTGTCGGGCGTCCCGAGACGCACACGTTTTTATTAAATTATTTCAGAAATATTAATATATATATATTGCCGGACATTTCACACAACATCATCTGGCCCCAAAGTAAGCAGAGCTTGTGTTATGGGTACCACATGACTGATATACTACTTATATACTTTTTTTTTGTAAATATATACATATTATACATAGAAACACCCAGACCCGAGACAAATACTTGCAGATCACAAACATTTGTCTCGCGGCGGGAATCGGATCCGCAACCTTTTGCGTCTCAGCCGGCTTTTAGCCCACTGCGTCACAGAGGTCGTCAAAAGTAGATATTAAAGTAGATAAGTAGCTCAACTACAAAGAACTTCAAATTTGACAGATGAAATTGATTCACTGCACAAACACTGAAGAAACAAACCTGTTTACATCGCTCCAGACTCTCGCAATTTGCTTACTTCAAAGAAACGGCCTAAACATTTCGTTAGCAGTCAGTAAGTGCTGTTTTTGGGGTTTTAGAGTACGTATGATTTAGTTACGGTTCCGTAGTGTTTTTTCTGGTTTTTCCAAAGGATTTTTCAATTTCAGCAAAAAGAAGCATATAAGAAAAAATAAGAATGAGCCGTACATTAGTCGCATATGATGTGTAACATACGACTTCTTGGTAACAAGCAACATTAACATTATGTATTGAATTAGTTTATATAACATGACACTTTATACACAACACTGTAGGTTTAGCGCACAGCTGACGCGTTCTTCATCTATTTTTCACTTCTCTCTCGTCAAACACGTGCACATACTGTTAGCTGAAATATACCAACCTCTCTAAAGATGGGTTGGTACCATCTGACGGCCAACTCTGCCACCGCGAGCGCTCATTAGTCAAACCAAATATCGTGTGCGCTCATTGGTCAAATCAAATAGCGCGCGCTTCTCCAGCTTCCTGTTATAAAGTTCCCTTTTTCAGGAAATCACTCCAAAGATTGCAGAAAACCGAAAGGAAAGATGTTATACATCAAACATTTTTATATGAAATTTGTATTTGACTACCTCTGTGTCGCCGTAGGCTTAGGTCCGGCTGAGACGCAAAAGGTTGCGGGTTCGATTCCCGCCGCAGGACAAATGTTTGTATGATCTGCAAGTATTTGTCTCAGATTTGGGTGTTTCTATATATAATATGTATGTATTTACAAAAAAAAAATATAAGTATAAGTCATGTGGTACCCATAACACAAGCTCTGCTTACTTTGGGGCCACATGATGTAGTGTGACATGTCCAGTATTATTATTATTATTTTATTATTATTATTTAGCACATTATTATTATTTATAAATGTATTTATGATTGATTATTAGTACCTCTGCACTTCGGTAATTTATGTTATTCCATGATTCTATATTGTTTTTTATTCAACTACGAAATTCGGGTACCCATTTATAAGTAAAGGCCTCCTCCATCCCTCATCACAGACTCCTGTCTGCGGTGCATCGTCTACGTAGATCCGGCGACATCCTCTATGTTGTATCGCCAGCGGCGGGCCGGGAGCCTCGCGTTCGTCGAGCCAGACGTGGATTTTTTTTCACAAACACAAAACAAAAGAGTATACAAGAGCGAAATAGAAATATAAACAAATGTAAATACCTATTAACAGGCGTAAAAATCAGCTCTTCCCAAACCAATCAATGTGTGTCCAAAAATCAATCTCAGCACTTTCATGGTTAATTAGATTTAGAACCTAACTGTTCTTCTTCGGGATCTTTTTGGAATTTACTGATCGTAGTTGATTTCCGTAGACTTTAAAGGCCGTGCTCTGATCAAGTGTATTAATAAAACGAATGCCTATGATCACTATAACAATGTTCTGATTTTAAATAAACAAAACAACCTGATTATTGTTGAAGAGTTGATGAAAGTCCATGGTCAGGTCAGGTCGTTGGTGAACTGATTAGTTCTCGTGCCGTCGCATCACAAGCCGTCACATGCGAATGAATGTCTATTGTTAAGTTATGGTTATGGTTATGCTAATTATTCGTACCACGTCGCGTAAAGCAAACATACAGTCGAACTAGAAAATAAAAACATATCTGTAAGGCAGTAATATTGCAGGGATAGGGAGTTTTCGAAAAAAACTCTCTGTTTTAATTAATAATGCCGGATATTTCACACAGCCATTTTATTTATAATTTATTTTTATTTGTTTATTATTTTATATATATTTGCCATTTGTGTTACATTTTTGTTTAATTGTTAAAATATATATAGTGTTAGCCGAGTCCTCTAGCGATGAATAACAACGAATGGCACGCCTATAAAAGCAAGCTCAAGCGGGCGACGGGGGTCATTTGCTCGTTGGCGTTCGATGCGAGAACATCAAGGGGAACTAGTTTTCGTGGTAGATAGTGATTAGTGACACGTGAGCCATTTTTCTTGTCTTAGTCTTGTTATTTTCCTTATGTGTTTTGTGTAATGTTTTGGTGAAGTTGCCTTGTTTCTTTTTGGTTAATTTGAGTTGATTTTAAAGATTATTATTTTGAGTAAAATAAAGTTACTATGTTTTTGATTTGTATTTTTTTTATCTTTAAACCACTCCTGGTCCTTAGATCAGAAGTGGGATAAAGAGCCAAGATATAGGCCCACAAAGCGTACACCAAAAAGAAACAAGTCTACCCGCACTTTTTGTTTTTGTGTTGTGTAAAATCACGTAAGTACATTTTTAGTTTTTATTTTGTTGTATACTACTATGCCATGAAATATATCGCGTGGTCGATCAAGACGCCGCTCTAGAGATGGCTCGCGTGTCCGGACGCGACATCGCTCGCGTAGTTTGTCGCGCAGAAGCTCGAGGGGTAGCTCGCGTCGTAGTCGATTACGATCTCGATCGCGAAGCTCATCTAGGGGTCGAACGCCACGACATCGTCATAGAAATAGGGCGCGTTCGCGAGATACGCGACGGTCCCGTTCTCGCGAGTCGCATAGGGTGGACCGTCGTGTTCAACGTTCTCCCATTTCGCGACAGCGTCGTCATAATCGAACGCCGTTTCCTAGACAGGTTGCAATTAGCCATACCGCGGAGCAATCTTTTGCCAATTTAAACGAATCATGTTTGCTTGACACGTCGCATACCCCACCTACTACTAACCTGACACCGAACCTGGTGGCACAGGAGGTTTGTAGTCAGTCTGTTAGGTCAGTTCAACACTCTGATGCATCTACTTTCGCACAAGCTCTTATTGAGGCAATTAAATCGGTACATACAAATAAGTCACACAATTATTTCGTATCTATTTTTGACCCTTCATTTCACAACATTGACTCGTGGTGTGAGGAGGTAGAACGCGCCAAAAACACAAACAACTGGGGTGACCATGAATGCTTATCGCGCGTAGCATTATGCCTCAAAGGGGATGCGAATGTTTGGTTGGCCGAGTGGGTCACAAATGATCGAACGTGGTCTAACTTTAAACGTGAATTTACGTCGCTTTGTCCTAGCAAACTAGACTTTGCCAATATACTATTCGAGGCAATGAAAGCAACATCCGATAGGTACACAACGTACTCCGAATATGCACGCCGTACCTTGCTACGTCTTAGGGTAGTGACAGGACTGAGTGAGGAGCTAAGAACGCTTATTGTGATACGTGGTATTGATAACCCCCAAGTACGTGCAGCCGCCGCTAATGCAGAGTTAACATCGAACAAAATTGTATCCTTATCAATTTATACAAAACCTAGTAGATTTAACCAAGATAAGCGTTCTCAAGCTGCTCCTCGGAAACGTTGCTATCTGAATAAGCCAGGTGGTAGTGAAGGGCGATCTTGCTTTATTTGCGGACAAAAAAAAATCACCTTTGAAACCAATGCCCCAAAAAACCAAAACAAACCCAAGCATCTTCAGACACCGCAGGTACCTCGAAATCATCTTCGAATACAGTTTGTACGTTTTGTAAAAAACGAGGTCACACTGAAGTAACTTGTTTTAGCAAACCACGATCTAAATCGCGAAACCAAAACAAAGTTAACTTGTGTTCAGATTTGTCCAAATATTCGAGGGGTAATAATGATGTGGTAGCGGCCGTTGTTGAAGGTATTCCCGTAGATGTCCTGATCAATAGTGGTGCCTTGAATATATCGCTTGTCTCGTCTGATGAATTAAGGTATCTCCCGTGCCAGCCGAAACCGAGACATAGCGTGCTGAAGGGTATAAGTGATAAGGAGGTTGTATCCACGTCATACATAACGGTAACATTGGAGTTTAACAACATTTATATCGAGGTTGACTTGGTGGTGGTGCCATCGTCTTGCATGAACACTCTAATCATAATCGGCACCGACGTTCTCAACCGGGATGGAGTGACATATGTGCGCACCAAAGAAAGACAGTACCTCACTCATTCTAAGGTAATAACCACCGAGGTCAACACAGTCAGACCTAGCAACTGTCCCGAGGTAAACACTCCACTTCAAGGTAAGGAACGTGAAGAGTTGATGACTGTGATGAATGATAGGTTCTCAGAGTTTTTAATTGCTGGAACGGCTGGAACCACGGTAAAAACAGGTAAAATGGAAATCAAACTCACCAGCTCCTGTGGTCGCCTGTGGTCTATAGACCGTATAAGTTATCGTACCAAAAAAACTAAAGGTTCGTGACATAACTTCGGATTTGTTAGGCAAGGGGATAATTAGGCGATCTCAGTCCGAATATGCCAGTCCTATTATTTTGGTCAAGAAACGTGATGGTTCAGATAGACTTTGTGTCGACTTCAGAGCCCTCGATAGAATCACTATAAAAGATCGATACCCTCTTCCTTTGATCGATGACCACATCGATAGCTTGGGAAGCTTCTTTTCTCAAGTCTTGATATGGCAACAGGCTTTCCCCAAATACCAATAAAGGAAGAGTGAACTTCGAATATCTTAAGATGCCATACGGCCTTGCTAATTTCCCAATTGTGTACCAACGCATTATAAATAATACACTACGTGACTTCATCGGTGCAGGTAATGTTCTCGTTTATATCGACGATGTACTCCTTCTGAGTCACACGGTTGCTGAAGGCATTGATCTGTTGCATCGAGTCTTACTCACTCTCACGCAAGCGGGGTTTTAGATTAATCTTCGTAAGTGCACTTTTCTTGCTATGGAAGTCGAATACCTGGGCAGAGTAGTGAGTCGGGGTCAGGTGAAGCCGAGCCCACGTAAGGTCGAAGCTTTGGTAAACACATCCGCATCTAAGTCTTCTGCATCGCAGTGTCAAACAGGTTAGACAATTTTTAGGTCTCGCTGGCTATTTTCGCCTATACATACCTAATTACGCAACAAAAACTGCATGTATTGCCTTTTTAACAAGAAAGAGTCTCTTTCCACTGGGGTACCGAGCAGGAAGCTGTTCGTCAAGACCTAATAAAAACATTAACTAGCGAGCCAGTTCTCGCTACTTTTGATCCCAAGCTCACACAGATGCCAGTAGCATAGGCTATGGAGCAATTCTTTTACAGACTCGCGTAGATGGTAAGAAAGATGTAGTCATTTACTTTAGTAAAGTAACGCAAGGTGCGGAGAGCAGATATCACTCAACAGAACAGAAGTTCGTCCTGGTTATGATGGATGCGTTCACGATATACTCATTTTTGTTCCCTATGCAACGCCAAGACATGACCGATCTGAAGAAAATCGTTTCACAAGCAATTTCGTTGTTCAGTGTGCCAAAGTTACTGATCACAGATAAGGGTCAAATGTACGAGTCTACCGAATTCGTCACGTGAATAAACGACCTTGGCTGTGAGATGCATTACATTACACCAGAGACACCATTGCGCCACGCTAATGGCCATGTAGAACGGTATGTGCGCACCGTCTTAAATATGCTTAGAATCGAGGTTAATCACAAGGGCTCGTTGTGGTCTGAGGTGCTTTGGAAGCTCCAGCTCGTGTTGAATATTACTAAACAAAAGACCACGCAAACTTCTGCAATGAATTTGCTAATAGGTACAGACGGAACGACACCTGTGATCCACGCGCTAGTCCGTGACGTCGCTGCTCAGAACATGAGGCCTAATCGTGAGGGTTTGCGTGAAATTACTCGCAGCAGGGCCCGACGGCTGCTTAAAGAAAACCAAGCTAAACAAGACCAATATTCAAACCGACTGAGGTGCTCTCCTCGTGAATACCAGTAAAACGATCTTGTTTTCGTAATTAAATAGGTATTCTCAGTCAACAGGAAAGCTGGGCTCGGGAATGCGTGGCCCCTACAAGGTGACGAATATACTGCAAGGCGGTCGTTACGAGCTGAAGCTGTTGTGCGGAGGCTATGGGGGGAAACGACTCTGACTACTGCGCAGTACATGGTGCCGTGGTGAGGCGAGTGGTGTCCGGAGACGTGTGCTGTACTCCTCGGTAGTGAGTACTTGATCACATTAATCCTAGTCTGACTGAAACATTGCTTACGTCTTTGTTGGTAGCTATCTAATTTTCTTATTAGTTTGGGGTTTTTTTTTTTGAAATAACGTTTAAACATATTTGTTCATTAAGTAGGAAGATTCAGTTGTACATAGGTCGCTTTTCGTTTTTCAATATTTTTATTTTTATTTTTGAAATCGTATGGCTTTTAGAAAGGTAGGTATGTTACTGGATGGTTATTGACGGTGACGTATGTAATGAGCAGATTAAGATTAATGGTTTGGTCGGCAGACGTATCTTTCGATGCGTATAGGGCGGCAGCCCTCGGTCCCGCTTTGTCGGCCGGCAGACCTGTAGCTAGTGTGAAACACTAGCCAGGTAGACGATACCATCGTCGGCAGCGGGGATTGGCACGGGGTGCTACCCTGAGGTCCTTGTGAGTGGACGGCAGACCCTGGGCTGGGTAGACGCGTGTTCACGTTGGCTGATCTCTGCAACGGAGCAGAGCGGCCAAATGAAAACGCAGACGTCTCATCGTGTCATGGTGGAAAACAGTAACAGGGCCCTATTTTTATTATTTTGAGACGTCTCTGAGGTGAAGTCTGTGAGATTGAGTTGTGAGTAGATGAAGAATGTTGTGTGATGTATGAATTAGGTGAGAGAGATAGTATGAACGGAGAATGAACAAGTAGGTGGCACTTTTGAAGATATCGAGCCCCTATTATACGTTGTGTCTTTACAGACGATGAACCTGATGAGATCGAGGATAACTCATCAGATCCCGTGGCACAGGGACCAAGCATTCAGCCATACATGCCTCTGTTAGAAGCCTATCCTGAGGCCGATCCGTCGGTTGCAGCTAGCGCCGGCTCATGTTCACCACCATATCCTGGGGCCGTGGACTGCCCTTTGTCAGGAGAGGCCGTGTTAGCCGAGTCCTCTAGCGATGAATAACAACGAATGGCACGCCTATAAAAGCAAGCTCAAGCGGGCGACGGGGGTCATTTGCTCGTTGGCGTTCGATGCGAGAACATCAAGGGGAACTAGTTTTCGTGGTAGATAGTGATTAGTGACACGTGAGCCATTTTTCTTGTCGTAGTCTTGTTATTTTCATTATGTGTTTTGTGTAAAGTTTTGGTGAAGTTGCTTTGTTTCTTTTTGGTTAATTTGAGTTGATTTTAAAGATTATTATTTTGAGTAAAATAAAGTTACTATGTTTTTGATTTGTATTTTTTTTATCTTTAAACCACTCCTGGTCCTTAGAATAGTAGTATTTTCATACTAGCGCCAAGATCGAGCTTAATTCGTTTATTTACCGAAATGTAGAATAAAATACACTGATATAAAATACACGTGAAACAGTTGAGCTTAGGATCGTTTAAAACGATTTATTATAAAATTTAAGTGTATTTAGCTTAGTATTATTTTAATTTAATTTAATTTACGATTAGTATTATGTCATCATTTAACATTAATGATTGTCGTTATTGTCGATACACATATCGACAACCGCTGTGGCGAAGTGGGCGATATAAGTTCCGTCAAAGAAGTATCGGGAACGAATGATTTGTTTATGGATCTAAATTCAATTTTTTGTTTTTTTTTGTTAGATTGGCACAACTGTTTTCCATTTTGGCGGGGAGCTTGAGTCGCATTTGTTATTAAGATTAAATACAGTGCTGTTTTTAGTTAGATCATATCTAGTTTGAATGTCTAGTCTGAATTGCGAATTTCATAATGAACAAAAACATCGAAAAAAGAGTTTGTCTTATATTTTGCATCGCCAATGGGATTCCATGTTCGTGCCCTTGAAAATGTTACAGGGGTGGGGTACTTAGGGGTGAATCGACTTATTCAAAAACACGTGCTTATGAGTGGTACAAAGCGTTCAAAAGCGGTCGAGATGTGATGTGAATGTGATGTAAACTAAATTCCGGAAAAAGCGTTTAAAAAATGTTTTGACGATTGGATTATTCATTGTCGTAAGTATATCGTTTCTGAAGGAGCATACTTTGAAGGCGATAAAATTAATTTGGATGAATAATTAACATTTTGTGTATTATTGTTAATTTCCCGGTACTTTTTTGACAGAGTAGTACATATATACACTTTTTTTTATTATTGAAAGTAAGGACCACTTCTATTAGCGGTAAGAGCCTTCTCCAGCATACTTTAGATAAATACGATAGAACGATAGATCGATAGATTAAAGTTTTTTAAAGTTGTCGTGACCACGACAGAGTGTAAACCTGTCGAAACTTCGGGAAAAATATGTAAATAAACGCGATAAATACCCGTTAATATTTATAATAAGAACGATAGATTGTTTCGTACATACAAAAAAACACAGCCAAATTGACAATTTCCGCCTTTATTTGAGAGCCGGTTAAATGTTGGTTATGTAATTAATTTCTAACACTTAACACTTTGGAAGAAGCCAGCAAAGAAACTACAATTTCCAACATTAGAGACGGAACCCTAAAAACGATTTGAAATCCGATTCGATTTTCACTTTGATCCCAAATTGATTTTCAATCATTTACTAGTAGTTTGACCCTAAAACAAAATATAGCGCGCTTCAGCATTCAAAAGTACGTACTTAACTTACCCCAAAGTTAAGTACATACTTACTTAACTACATTTAGAAACCAACTTGTGGCCATTTGAACTTACTTATGTATTACACGTAAGTACCTATAAATAAATAATTACGTTTTTAAAACTAAATTGACTTCATTTAATGAAATTTGACACCATAAAAATACAATCGAATTGAGAACCTCCTCATTTTTTTTAAGTCGGTTAAATATGTTTTTATTTTACGCTTATTAGTACTTTATCATTTTTCAAAATTCGTAAACACCACTGTAAAGTCACAAGAAAGCAAAATACGAAATTTAGTTTACTTGGATGACATATTTTTTCCGGCTTTTGATTTAAAAACCAAACTACAAAACCGATTTTGATGAAATTTCTATGGGACCAATCGGAAAGTATAGGATATACTTCAAATTAAAAAAAAACAAATCGGTTCATAAATGACGGAGTTATGAAGTAACAAACTCCTTTTTTTAAGTCGGTTAAAAAACAGCCGTCACAAAAAAACATCTGCATACAACATATTCATTGAGATCATAAACATGTGCCCAGACACGATTCCTCCACTATTAGGGTATCCTGCAGATTCCATTGACGACCTCTGTGGCGCAGTGGGCTTAGGTCCGGCTGAGACGCAAAAGGTTGCGGGTTCGATTCCTGCCGCGGGACAAATGTTTGTATGATCTGCAAGTATTTGTCTCGTGTCTGGGTGTGTTGACAATCATCAATAAACATCCGGACACCGCTACCTATAGATTTCATAAATATAATAAATAGCGTACATTTCAATAGTCATCTATACAATACTTAAAAGTAACATTTAAATTTAGAAACCACTTACTTAAATGAATGTATAACTTACATAGAAATTACCTAGCATACCATACACCTATTTACCTAGAAATAACAATTGTATATAAGAATTATCTAGTACTTACTTAGTTTATAATAAGAACTTGTCTATGTAACTTTATACCAACCTATATTGAATGTTCGTACCTACTTATGCTAATAAAACGCTTTTTGCGCCACTACTTCGTTGAACCATGCGATCGCTCTATAAATATTCGCGCATTTCCACGCAACCGTCACTCACCGAAGCGACGTCGCACAGTGCACACGAATCTGGACAACTGAAGAAAGAAGTAGTGTTTTACTGAAACCTCCTTGAAGTCTTCAAGTTGAAGACCACCCTGAGTAGGCTGGGCGAAGTAGGAACAAAGAAAACCCGGAACAGGCAGGCTAGAAGGATTCCTATCTACCTAGGTAGGCTAGGTAGGAAGCACCGGATCGTCGAGGAAGAATTCTACGCAGCTTGTGGCGGTCTCAACCTAATCCGCCACAGGGTGTTTGTACAAAAAAAAAGTATATACGTAGTATATCAGTCATGTGGTACCCATAACACAAGCTCTGCTTACTTTGGGGCCAGATGATGCTGTGTGAAATGTCCGGTATTATTATTATTATTATTATTATTATTGAGAATTCATGTTCTTGCAATATCATTGTAACAAGATACCGAGTTTCGAATCAATCAGGCAATGGATAGTTGATGAGGAAGTTCCTTACTAATGGATAAACTGTTTTTTTCATAAAGTACCCGCAAACACGCTCAAAGCACCTTTTATGTGTTATAGTATTATACATTTAAAAAAATATATATAACAAATACATTTATTAAAACATAAAAGCAGCGCTGAAGCATGCCTTGATATGTAGCTCAACCCAGTCCAGATGCAAAGTCTTTAACAGTGTATCTGAATATTTTTATTTTTACGACCATACGTAGGCAATCTTCCTGGAGTTAATGAGGCTAGGAAAATATCCAAAGATTCCACAGGAAGCAATCCAAACTATTATAAAACTCGGATAAAGTTAGAAGATGCGTGTCATTGGTTAGTAATCCTATAAGCGGCGATGAGCTTGCAACCTGAAGTATGAAGTACTTTCTACAATATTGTTTAGAAATATGGGCATTTGTCTAAAGGAAGCCATTCACGATCCAGTTCTAATAATAATGCCGGACATTTAACACAGCATCATCTGGCCCCAAAGTAAGCAGAGCTTTTGTTATGAGTACCACATGACTGATTATACTACTTATGTACTTTTCTTTTGGGAAATACATACATATAATACATAGCAACAACCAGACCCGAGACATATACTTGCAGATCATACAAACATTTGTCCCGCGGCGGGAATCGAGCCCGCAACCTTCTGCGTATCAGCCGGCCCTTAGCTCACTGCGCCACAGAGGTCTCCACAGAAAAAGATCATTCAGAGTGGTGCAAATACTGGATTTTGCATTAAGATTAATTAATTGATTTGATGTGCCCCATAGATATCCTAAAAAATAGCATATCTATACTAATATTATAAAGCTGAAAAGTTTGTTTGTTTGTTTGTTTGTTTGTTTGAACGCGCTAATCTCAGGAACTACTGGTTTGAATTGAAAAATTATTTTTGCGTTGGATAGTTCATTTATCGAGGAAGGCTTTAGGCTTTATAACATCACACTCCAACCAATAGGAGCGAAGCATCAATGGAAAATGTTGCGAAAACGGGAAACAATATTCCTTTTTGAGAGCTTCCGTTGCGTGCGCTGCGTAAACGGTTTAAGTTACGCAAAAATAATGTATGATGGAATTATTCCTCTTTAAAAGTTCTAAAAAAATGTCTGCGACAGCGAATGTCTATCTTTTAAGATTTATTTACTATAACCTTTTTTATATGGTAATCAAATTTGTTCGAAATTAATGCATTATTTGCGAAGGAGTTTTATCAACATTTTATTAATCCTCATCCAAATAAATATGTTATTAATCACAAGCATTTCATTGTGCAAATTGTCCTTGACATCACTTGATTTCAATTAACATTTTAGGAGATATCATAATTTTAAAATAACTCCGCAACAAAATAGGTATGTTCGGGTTCACGCGCGCAGTAACTCTGCCTGTCTATCTATTTGCAACGACTTCACGGCTAAACTACTGAATCGACTTTGACGAAATAAAGTATGGAGTAAGCTTAAACCTCAGAGAACATAGACATAGACATAGTACTTAATAATATTTATCCAAAGTAATATTCACGCGGACAAAGTCGCGAGTAACAGCTAGTAGGTATAATATAATATTTTATTTTGCTAATTAGATGGTGTTATATTGATTTGTCATGGGGACAAGACATTCTTATCCTTCAAGAAACCTTCACTGGCAATTATTTTATTATATTTTCGAATGTTTGAAAAACTAAAAGCTAGGATTATTTATAGATACTTATAATTAGTAAATACATTTGGGATGCATGTACGCTGATGGCCAATTACATGTTTCCACTGATAGATTATTAATTTCAGTTTTGATATGGACTACTAAAAAAAACATACATTATAACAATAATAATAATGTTTTATTAAGGTTAGCTAGGAGTCAAAACATAATTTGTCACTAACCAAGCGTTTTAACTTGCTTGTTGGAGTATTAGATAGATCGATGCATACAATTACCAAAGTGTGCAAGGTTTTTTTGCCTGTAATTAGTATTTACTAACGGAACGTATAAAACTTAGGTTTTCTCAATGCGATTGTGTGAGTGCGCAGTCCCAGTAGCTCAAACAACTCGGAGCAATCTACCGTGCCATTTGCTATGCTTAGAAGATACGACAGATCAAATTGTTTCTGCGTACATTGATGGGGATATAGTGAAATTTTCCACATCTTGAATCGGGTAGAAAGATTTTGGTCCTAAACTATAAATAACGTAAGAACTTCTTCTGAATACGTTCTTACCGTGCGGAGTACACTTCATAATAGGTATTCCAGACTTGGGAGGCATATTCTAGGTGACTGCGTACATAGCACAATATAGAATTTTGAAGTTTTTCAAGGTATAGCAATCCAAGTGCACGAGATGCTTTATACACTATTTTAAGAATATTTATGATCGTCAAATATTAGTTTACTATCAAAAAAGACGCCCTAATCTCGAACTGTGTTATCAACCCTTGTTAGAGGTGAGTTGTTTATTGAGTACTCAAACTCAAACATGACACCTGTGATACCTCTTGATGGGTTTTGATGCGCTGTACTCCATTAAGATTAGCTGATGATTATCAAAAATAGCTCAGCTCCCGCATCTGACTGTAAATTCCGGTTGGTATTTTCGCTGAACTGAATAACACTTCGAGTGAGGATTTCTAACTGATCCCAGATGAATCCTGCTTGGAGACTGATGATGAAGACGACTGCGATTGTTTTCAAATTATTGGGGGTTAGTCCCCCTGCTAACTAACAGAAGAGCTAGCAACAGACAAGGAAAACTTTAAATAAACCCAGCTCAGTGCCAGCCGTTATGCACCTGCAATTGAACCGACACCGCATGTACTGACTCGTCTTTCCTGCGGGTCCTGTCGGCATGGTCGAGAGATTAGTACCTGGGTACCTGGGAAGGCCTGTGCTATCAAACATAATGCCAGGCAGAGTGGCGTCAGTGGAGAGGAAACTTCACTCACCTCAGCTTGCTGGAGTGGATCCATGAACGAAAGTTTTCAATTACAAATAACTGCTCTGTAACTTGACTGACGCCACCCAAATTCTGTTCATCCGATGAACTAAGGACACTGATGACTCAAGCTTAATAATCGACTTACGAGTAAAGGAGCAGACATAGCACTTAGAAATATTTTTAACTGATCCTGTGAACTTCGTACTACCTAAAATTAATTAAATTGTAAACCATCCCAGTATTTAGGCGAACAAAACAAAAAAATATTCAAATCGGTTGGCCAATTTTCGTGTTTCTGCGCGTCTAACGCACGGCAAACTATTTCGTGTTTCTGCGCGTCTAACGCACGGCAAACTATTTTTTATTTGTTTTATCATCTAAGTAGGTAGGTATTTAAATTACCTAATTACAAAAACATCGATTATTTTCCATACAATCAACACAAGCCTCACATACAAGCCCTAAAAAAAAAAAATTTCAATGCTGATTCTAGCACAAGTTTGGGCGTAAATAAATGTCATACAAAGTACGCAAACTTTAATATGATTCCGATACAAGCATAGTTTATTTATTCAAGAGCTCAAATAACGATTTTGAACATAAACCTAAAATTCTGTATTTTTTTCATGACAATCCTTGAGCCAAAACCTATTCTTTATTTATACTCTGTCGTTTTTTGTAGAAATTAGTTTACCTTATCTAATCATATGGTTAGAAATCATAAACATACTATCTCCTTACTGCTCATTCGTCTGTGCACGAATGAGCAGTAAGGAGATAGTATGTATGTTCATCCATTCCCACATTATGCTAGGTGAAAGACTAAGTCTGTCTACGGCATGCGGAAATACCGGCTGGCAGTAAAGCAAATTCATCGCAGCTTAAGCATTGGTGGAAAAACTACGGAATAAAGTGAAAAAACTACAAGGTGCCTGCGGAAAAACCCGCAGGTCACGGCAAAAATAATCGCGGGTGGCGGAAAAAATCACGGCCTAAAAGTGGTTGAATACTATCAAGACAATGAGCTTTAATCACAAATAACTTCCTATAACTAAACATAGATAATAAGATGCCTCAACAATAAAGTTCTCTATTCAACTCTATTCAACTTTGTGAGTAATTTATTCACAAATAACTTCCTATAACTAAACATAGATAATAAGATACCTCAACAATAAAGTACTCTATTCAACTCTATTCAACTTTGTGAGTAATTTTGGAAATCATAGCATCATAGTTTATTGCTTTGCTACAACTTTTTACGATTATTAGGGCGAATGTAAGTACACCAAAGCAGAGATAGAGAGAAGTTGATCGATGTCGATATGTTGTTTTTGTTTTTGTAAAATTTTGTTTATTATTCCTTGTATTATTTTATAACTATTTATTTTAATTTGTGTTAGTATCTGTATTTGTGTATATCGTTTATGTAAATATATATATGTATCAATAATATTGTGTAAGTTTATTGCGTTTATTTGCTTTATATAAGTAGGTAAGTTATAGTTCATAATTTAATGCACCCCGACCAATCTTCCAAATAACTTAAGCTTCTCTCCATCCAAAGGTTATCTGGAAGAAATCGCTTCCTTAGCGATAAGACCGCCCATTGTACATAATTTTTCGTAAATAAATTTAGTTATAAAAATTGTTATATTTAGTATTTTAAGGTTTAATCATTCATTCATTCATTCAAGAGAAGATTCTACTTTATAAGCTAACAACAGAGGGCCTACTCTTAAAATCGATATTCGACATATCGAGTCAATAATCGTACAAAACCCTACTCTAACCTACATCGTTACGACTCATTCTGAGCGATGGAACAGTATGGAACAAATGACACCATCTGTCACGTAACTTATTACAATCAAATGTCATATCAGGATTTCATCATTCCGCAGACGTGAGCGTACAGAAATTGATTTTTCTGATCGAAAAATGTATGTGCGATTTACCAGCACTCTCAAATTGAGAAGGAAACCGGCATGTCGTAGAACTTAAAAATTTCGAGGGCATGTGCCAAGTGCACGAAAGGAGCCTAGGAGCCTTTCACCACATTGGTTCCAAATAGCTATTGAATTGACACGATAATAATTACGTTTTAAAACTAAAAAGACAACCGATTTCAATGAATATAAAAAAAGCAGTCGAATTGAGTAACTCCTCCTTTTTTGAAGTAGGTCGAATCGGTTCGAAATCGGTTGGCGTGAGTTGAGTTATTCGTTCATTTGTCGCACGCATACTTAATGCAAATTTAAGACTTATACGGTTTCCTCATGGGTGCCATTATCAGAACTGGACCACATTGAAATGGGACCACACGGGAAGCACCAGCTTTCAAATAAAAAGAATCATCAAAATCAGTTAACCCAGTTGAAAGTTCTGAGGTAACAAACATAAAAAATACAGTCGTTTTGAGAACCACCTCCTTTTTTGAACTCGGTTAATAAGAAGAGTGTAACTATGAAGTAATTGCTAAAAAACCGCTACCTACATGTACTTACCATTATATCTCCTTGCCTTTATCCCTCGATAACTGGGATAAGGTAAAGGAGGTGATGGAGCAAAAACTGGATTTTGCATTAAGATTGATTAATTGATTTTATGTCCCCATAGTCATCCTCAAAGAATAGCATCCTTACTTCCTTACTAATATTATAAACGCGAAATTGTATGGATGGATGTTTGTTACTTTTTTACGCAAAAACTACTGAATGGATTTTAACAACAACATTTATGAATTAATTAAATATTTACGTTACTGTGAATGTTTTTTGCGGAAAATAAAAACACCAATCTCGCACGAATATTGCATGTATCTATTTTGCACACCCTGTACACTCACACGTTTATTGCCAACTAAAATTGTAATATTATTCGTGATAATTTGGAAACGAATAATAATCGTAAAAGTGTTTATTGAATTTTGGAGTTTGCCTATAGTAGGGAACTTTTTATTTGTAACTTGTACTTTTTGATCTTCGTTTTCCTAAAGAATTTTAACAAACTTTACCAAAACATAATGGATAACTAAAAAAACTGTGTATTGTTTGTTTACAATTTGACGACCTCTGTGGCGCAGTGGGCTAAGATTCGGCTGAGACGCCGAAGGTTGCGGGTTCGATTCCCGCCGGATGACAAATGTGTGTATGATCTGCAAGTATTTGTCTGTTTCTATGTATAATATTTATGTATTTACAAAAAAAAAGTTTACAAGTAGTGCATCAGTCATGTGGTCATAACACAAGCTCGGCTTACTTTGGGGCCAGATGATGCTGTGTGAAATGTCCGGGATTATTTATTTATTTATTATTATTATTAACTCTATGGTATCATAAAAATTTATTCTTTTTATTGGACACATTTTCTCGTTGTTTCTTTTACATATCGATTTAGTAAAAGCATTTTATTGCCTATCAAAATTATGATATATTCCGTAAAAGATGAATGGACAATAGATAAATGCGCGGTGGGGATGCATTGAGTCATTACATCACACAAGGTCAGAAGCGGTAAAACCAGCTTACCTTGCTTGTGCTGACGTTCGCAACAGCAAAGCCACGAACTAAGAAGAAAGCCTTTAATCAAGCCAAGCTCGCTTCAATCGAATTGGCCGTATGTGTGCCAAGCTTGCGACACATCCAGCTGGCAGCAAAGTATTCTGACAGCAAAGAATTAACATCAAAGCAAATAATTAACAATTACCACAGGTTAGCTCCTTGTTCTCCGCACTAGGTCTACAGCAGGGTCACAGGGACTCGCTAAACGGTCTCTTAGTACTTAACACTAAGAAACAATCAAATATTTCCTCTTTATAATATTAGTACTTATAGATAATGTTAAATAAATAGTAAACCTTTACAAAATAGAAGTAAGTAAAACGTACAGTTTATCAAACCGAATAGAGACGTAAATCATGGCATTTTGTAACTTATAGACATGAACATAAATGTCACACCACGACTCTACTATCAATGGACAGACTACGTAAACAAAGAAAACAATTTTATACCACACCTACTGAGAAACTTGCCCATTCCTTTTCTAAATATAACTTAGAAAGTACATTATTTCAGGCCCACTAAAATGCGGGACGGTAAAGTCTATGGAATTTCATTCTGAAAAGTGTATGGAAATCCATTTCTAACGTGTTATTTTTGATCTTATATCAGCCGGTAACTATGGTTATTTTCATTATAGGTTAAACGACAAAAAGTTTTTACTGCAAGTCCGCCAAATGATTTATTCCTCTTCCGATTTCCGAACAATATTTTGAAAACAGAACCCAAGTAATAAAGCGCAGGAATTAAAAAATAATGCGCGGGAATTTCTTCGAAATTTGCAGGACGTATTAACAAATATCAATGGTTTTTAGGTACCATTTAATGAACCAGGAATCACAACTGTAGAGATAACATGGTATAAAACTAAAGATAATATATTCATTTCTAAAAATAGCGAATAAAAACTGGGCAGTCCTATACAACATTTTCACATAAATATGTTTTTACCATTGCAAGAAACGCTAAATATGTATATCGAAAAATGGTGTCTGGATAGGTACATAAATAGCTAAATCTGCTGCATATTTTTACATGAAAATAATAACAAAGTGTGGCCTATACAGTCTTCTATCCGTCTTGCTTATTTTTTTGTACCCAAATAAATTACTTTTTAATTTATGAGAAAGAATAGACAATAAAAAACGCACTATAATATCTCCATACATTTTTCAAACAGAGCGCATTGCTAGTTTGCTACTCTGTAACATTTGTTTGTTTGTTTGTTCGCCATTCCGCGCTCAGAGGCGCTCATTGAAGTACGGGTGTATCGCATTTTTGCAAATAGTTAGAGCGACAAAGTTCTAAATTAGGACTGTGCTTGTTGTGTACTGTGGCTTTATAAAGTAGATACTTTTTTGGACCGAAATAAAAGTAAGTAGGGTGGGTTGTCCAGCAATAAACCAGGTAAAATTTGTTAATATTAAAATTTTTTGACTTAGGGACCTAAGATTTATGTGTGCAGTAAGGTAATTTATCTGGCTAAGATTTTGCATTGTTAGTTTGTTCATATAAACTTTAGATATCCTAGAAACATAGGTTAAGCAAAAAAAAATTCTAATTTTTTGCTCAATGTTTTTTTTTGTTCAATGCGTACCACCCGTGTTACGCATTAAACCAGACCGAATTCTGCAATGAACCACTTATTTTAGCAAGAGGAAGGGTGATGTTTTTACCTTAGTTTTACCGAGTTTGAAATAAAAGTCGTTAGGTAATGTTAATCATATATATTAATAATCATTAAATGATGGCATTAGGCTCTTAATCTTCTAGCATAAAGTGCTTCATTATTTCCACGAACAGTTTGGCGGTCATCCATCCAGATTTGTGAGCTAAGCCAAGTGATCCAGGTGAACTGGTAGAGCTGGTAGGAGAGGTTCACCCCTAGCACAAACAATGGCACATGTTGTTACAAGTATTTTTCGCCACTTGTTACCTTTGCGATGTTTTTTTTCCTTTTGGTGCAATGACTCTCTGAGAATGCTGTACTGTGGTCGTGGCAGATCTAAAAGAACGTAGCCATTCTTTTCCCGCTATTTTGTCGCAATCCCAGCTGTCAGGGATGGAAATATTGTTTTTATCAGCCATTTGAAAAGCAACTTTGCGACAATCCTTGGCTGTGTGTCCATAGAGTTTTAAGACGCATTCTACTTACCGAGTAGCTTTTTAATGCGTTCTCTTGATCAGGCGTGAACATTTTGGCTTTTGGTGTATCCGTTTCCTCACAAGTTCTTCGTAGTGTTGGGTATCTTTCACTAAAATCCTTAAATTTGAACTATGAACCGATCATGGTATGCAATGAACCATGGTTCAATTCAGGACACTGTGGTTTGGCTCATTGCTGGACACACCACTCTGACAAAACTAACCCCAAAATTTACCTGGTAAATAATGATACAGAAAACTGAACTATACTGTAATTTACAACGTTATGTATGTGTAAACATACGTAACAGGCAAAAATACTGTAGTTAACACCCAAAAAATTTAGAAAAAGAATGAAATCAAGACGAAAATCTTACTTTTAAGGTATATTTTTATAAACTTGATCACTGTGCGTGTGTCTTTCGCCAGTGCTGCTTGCAAACTGGGGAGAGATAGAGGGGTGCATATGCGTTTCTGTTGACAGTATTAGTTCAGAACGCCAACGTCGCATTTTTTAAATATAACGGTGGCTCATTGCATCTGGTTGGTTCACAGTTGGACAACCCACCCTATGTACTACCTACCTACTATAAGTGCATCTACTTTGCTTTGATTTGGAAAAGCAGTGTTATATAGTTATTGTTTATCACTTTTTTATGGAAAATCGATATGCATATTACTATCGGGAATTTTGAGGGTGCTGATTACGAATATGATATTCATTTTGGAATTCAAGTTGGCGGATATTAATTTTTTATGGAAAATCAATATGCATATAACGATCGGGGTTTTTGAGGGTGTTGATTACAAATATGATATTCATTTGGAAATCAAGATGGCGGATATATCTTTTTTATGGAAAACCAATATGCATATTACCATCGGGGTTTTTGAGGGTGCTGATTACGGATATAATATTCAGTTTGGAATCCAAGATGGCGGTTATCACTTTTTTTAATGTAAAATCCATACTAATGCGAGTGTGGTGATTACAAAGGGTAGTGATGGAAAATAAAGTTTTGTTTTTATCATAGATGCCACGAATTAGGAAAACTGGACATCAGAAAACTTTCAAAAGGAAGAAATAAAACTAATGCAGTTTTGTTAGTATTCTTTATTCCAAGAAATTATCTTTTTTTTCCATCAGGAATTATTATGAATTAGGTAATTTAATCTAATGAATGAATTTCTGTGAACAGAGAAAGCAGCCAAGAAGTTTCCGTAGACGATGAGCAGCATGAAATTTCAATCGTAAATCTTTTTTACAATTATTATTAGTAATTTTGTTTTATTATACTTATATTGTCTTTTTTTACTTCAGGATCAGGAATGTGCAGAAAAAGAATATAGACCGAGAGGGAGAAGAATCATTGAAATGAATTACCTATTTGAGCAGCTAATCTATATAGGTAGCCACACTTCTCTTTTTGATTGCAGCGTGAAGTATCTTAGCATACTTGATGAAAAATGATCTAGCCTTCATTCTAAATTTAAACTTCATTGAAAAATGTGTGGTGAAAAGTTTCAGCTTGACACGGTGCGCAAAGTCCAGAGTAGAATGCATATAAATGAGGAAGTTGTAGCAGGAATTATATCTACTGGTGCAGGATACACCCAGCTTAATACTGTTCTTGCCCATGCTGACATCCCACAAATACCTCTGCGGCTGTATGAAACAACGCACAATCAAATTTGCCAATGGTGGGAAGAAACAGCGAAACATTGTATGGCTGAGGCAGGGAAAGAAGAGATTGAAGAAGCGAAACGTATTGGAAATGTTTCATCCCAAGGAACGTCGATGATAGCAGTAATAGCAGACGCATGTTGGAGTAAACGTTCATACGGTACAAACTATAATGCTTCTTCTGGCGCTGCGGCAATTGTTGGCCAGCACAGTAAACAAGTTCTTTACTGTGGCGTGAAAAACAAATACTGTGCCACATGCTTCCGATCAACGAACAAAGGAGTTAAGCCACCAGATCATACATGCTTCAAGAACTTTAGTGGTCCTTCGACTGCGATGGAAGCTGCTATAATAACCGAAGGTTTTAAACTTTCCTTGCCTGATCATGGACTTATTTATTCTCATTTTATTGCTGATGGGGACGCCAGTACATACGCTTGCATTAGGAATGCTCGACTTTATCCAGAAATAACAGTCGGTAAAGTAGAATGCAAGAACCACCTGCTGCGGAATTATTGCAAAGCTCTCCTAGGACTTTCAACCAACACAGTATACCACATCCGAGCGAGAAAACTTGTAAAAGAAATATATTTGCGGTTACGTTGGGGAGTTGACTCCTGTATAAAACACTGGACCAATCAAAAAATCCCTTTCATGGAAAAAGTTGAAAATATAAAAAAAGACATACAAAATGGGCCATATCATATATTTGGTGACCACAGCAATTGTCCATCATATTTCTGCACCGATAGCCTAAAAAATCTAACAATGATAATTTTGTCCAAGAATTGCAAGCTTATGGAATTTTCCAAAAAATAATAGATTTGGCCCATAGACTTTCCTTGCATTCCTACAGTTTTGCGTATAATGTAACTAACAACTTGGTTGAAAGTTTTAAGGCAAGAGTTGCACAATATGTGGGAGGCAAAAGAGTGAACTATGCATCAAAAGGCTCTTATAGCGGTCGATGCGCAGCAGCTGTTATATCCTTCAATACTGGTACTTTACAATCGTATGTTCACAAATTCATCTTTGGTACTGATGCTAATCCAGAAATATATCAGCTAGAAAAAAGACGTAAAGAAAAAAACTTTAAAAGTAGAAATATTAAAAAGAAGAAAGTGATTAAATCTGTAACCACGAATGATGCTCACTATGGTGAAATATGCCAGAAACCTGACATGGATATCAATGAATATGCTACAGCGAAAAATCGTTTTTTCAAAACGTTAGAACGGTCTACTGAGGAGAAGAATAGCATTGAGAGGAGCACAGTATTGCAAAGTGCTAGCCCGCTCTGGCTAGAAACCAGAAGAAAACTATTAACCGCTGCCTGGTTTGCCACAGTCTGCAAGCGGCGTGCAGGCACTAACTGTGCTCCCCTAATTAAACAAATTCTTTATGGAAAAGACTTAAGTAATGTGCCTTCCATAAAACACGGCAAGAATAACGAGAATATAGCGCTTCGGGATTTAGAAAAGACGTTAAACGTTAATATTCTAGAGTGTGGATTGCACATTGACAAAGAATTTCCATATCTGGAAGCTACTCCTGACGGCAAATGCACACATGGTATTGTAGAAGTGAAGTGTCCATCATCCGCTTACAATTTAGAGCCTGAAGAAGCAATCAAACAAAAGAAAATTTACTTTTGGTTGTACAAATCTGATGTTTACACAGTGAATAAAAAAAGCAAGTGGTACTACCAGGTTCAGGGCCAATTACGAGTGTCTGATCAAAATATGTGTGTATTTGCTGTTTGGACTGGTGACGGTAAAATAAAATATGAATTCGTAAAAAAGAGACGACCAGTTCTGGAAGGGCATTTAGTAAAATTCTACAAAAACTGTTTACTTCCTGACCTTCCTTACTTACTGAACTTGCTGACCCTCGTTATTCGAGGTCTATGGATCTTCGAGATCATAGCTCACACACAAGCAAAAACATTTTAACAGAAAAAAAATGCATCAAAACATTACTTTATGTAAATTATATTTAAAAAAATTATATACTACATAACCCTGAAGTTTGGTTTATTAGTAAATAAATAAATATTACAGGACATTAATTTCATAAAGTGCCATCTACCCGCAAACTAAGCCAGAGCTTGGATTATGGGAACTAGATTACGGATAACATACTTATATACTTTTATTTTGTAAATATATACTTATGATACATATAACATCCAAACACAAAACAAACATCTATGTTAGGTTTTGCACAAATGTTTGCCCTGGGTGGGAATCGAACCCACAACCTACAGCGCAGAAGGCAGAGTTACTAGCAACTGAGCTGTGTGGCGTGTTTATTGTGTATTGGTTTATTATTAGTAATAAAAAATATATAAAAACGTATTTCATTTCTTTACCTACTTAACCTTCAAGTATCAAGATTTGTTAGTTAATGTATAAAATCGAGCGTAAGGCGGCTTCAATGTGTGCGTTGGCACTTTGCTGTAGTGTGCTGGCGCAGAAAGCTAAATTTGAGAGTGTCAAAAATGTAATCACGTCCTTAATTCTACAGAATGTCGTCGAGTGATGGTGAAGATTTTATTTTATTTTCCTCGTAGGTGTAGTATAAAGCACTATGTATCACTCGGCAGAGAGTGCGATGCCTACCTCGTGTGTTTTAATGCACTCGGCTGCGCCTCGGGCCTCAAATGACACACTCGATAGGAATTGGGCACTTTCTCGCCTAGGTGTACAATGTACTATTCTTCCATACTGAAGTGCTTATCAAAATCTTGTATGGAATATAAATATTTAGGTATATTAGAAATCTTTCTTCATTGGAACGAACCCAGTCCCGGCTGTTGCTGTGGCACTTTGAGCTCTAGTAACTATGGTTTCGTATCAAAATGCAAAATGTTGTAATAGCACAGCTAAAAGGTCGCGATTGAAAACTTGTTGCTCTCTAGTATGTGGATACTAGAGAGCAACAACCAGGGTGTCTTGACATATACCTACCTTACAAATTAGTTTTCTTTCACGATAAGGTCTCTGCGCACTTCGATGATGTATGGATATGACATTAGGTACAAATAAGTATACACACGTGTCAAGCTTGACAGCTATATACTTATTTGTACCTAATGTCATATCCATACATCATCATTCTGCCGGCATGAGCATAAACGAAAAGTGGATCTTGTCGAGACCACAAGATCGGTAAGATCGGCAACATCTCTATGGTATGACACCTTGTGTGACTGTCGACAGTGTCAGTGTCAGTGGGAGAGCACTGGTGACCTAGTAGCAGAGGGCCGCCATCCGATTCTAAGGTCGCGGGTTGGAATCCAGCCGTACACAAATGGATTTATCTGATCGTAAAATGTATGTGGGTTTTACCAGCACACTCAAAGGGTGAAAGAACCTTGCATATCGTAGAACCAAAAAATGTTGAGCACATGTGCCAAGTGCACGAAAGGAGCCTCTGAGGCGCACTTAAATCCTTTCACCAGACTGCTTCGAAATAGCTAGTGACACGATAAAAATAAGAGTGTCCGTAACTATAAAGTAATTGCTTAAAAACCGCTATCTAAATGTCCCTACTTATCTCCCATCTCCCTGCCCTTATCCCTCGATAAGTGGGATAAGTGGAATCGGCACTTGTTTACTTCTTCCATTTCCCTCAGCTATTATGTACCTAGTAGTAACTCTATGCGACAAAAAAAACAAGCGAGCACTACCAGTCGTCGTGTAAGATGTGTAACATCTTATCTCAGGAAAATGGGTCGGTACCATCTGACGGTCAACTCCACCATCGCACGCGCTCATTGCTAGCTCCAATCAAATAGCGCGCGCTTCTTCGGCTTCCCGTTACATACTTCCGTCCCTTTTCACGGAATCACTCCCACAGATAGCAGAGTCGAGAGGAAACATGTAACACATTAAAAATAGCCTATGTACTTACGTCCTCAAGCTACGAACTATCTCCGTACTAAATGACAAAGAGCTGTTCAGCTGTTTTGTCGCGAAAGGGTTACCTACCCTTTCACGGGTTTGCCATGAAGGGTAACAAACAAACAGACGGACAGACAAAGACACTTTCGATTTTATTACTTTTTAATAATTAATTTTATTATTTTACTCACTTACACACTTTCTTGGTAGGTATATCAAGAGTTAAATTAATATATAAAAAATAAATCCACTTTTCTAAAACAGACAATAAAAAGCGGGCGCTTATTGATTTTGAGGTTATAACTTCTTATGGGAGGGTAAACCGCTTGTTACCTAACGTGTTAAAGGCCGAAACACATATCCACGATGCGGCACCGCATCGCCATAATCGGCAGTGCTGCCCGCCGCTACGCAGAATTTTGCGGTGTGCACCGCGCCGCACATTCCAGCGTTATGACGTCACACTTGGTGACATGACAACCAATACAGTTTATTTTTATTAGAGTTATTTTTTCTGTATAATGGTGATAACCTGCTTAATAGCTCATCAAATGATGAAACACTTATTCTAAAGTAAAAAATATTTTTTCCTCTAGTTTTAATGCTTCGTATTTTCAAGAAAAGTACTCCTCATCACGATTCATTTCCTTACTAAATGGACGTATTCAGTATCTTATCCTGCTGTCTATTTAAGTTGGTGCAATGTCTTGTTAATAACAAAAGAGCAATACGTTTATTGCGATCCATGGTAGAGATACATCTACCAGCATTAAAAAATCACAAAAAATGGTTGCTCTACAGTACGGCAGTAGAACGCTTTGTATCGCGGCGCGCAACGCAACGCTTGGTGGCGCGTTGCGTTGCTGTGCGGTACCGCAACGCGGTTATGTGTTTCGGCCCTTACGGCGCCAGTCTGTCTGGCTTCCCTTTCTCACACGCATACGGCAGCGGTAGGCAGATTCCTCCTCTCTCACTCTAACCCACAGCGCCAGTTAGATTAGTTTAAGTTGTCACTTCTGTCAGGCGTCCCGAGACGCACACGTTTTTTTTTATTTACATTTATAAAATCAAAGCACAGCTGATATTGAGTACTCTCAATATCAGGTGTGTACCTACAAATAAATCAATTAATATTGCTGGACCATTCACATCACATAGTACCATCTAGCCCCAACCAAAGTAAACAATGTTTATACTTACTATGGGAACAAACTAACTGATGGAATACTTCATTTACAGAAATGTACATATAATATACACAAATATAAAATACATGTGAAACAGTTAAGCTAAGTATCTAAAATTTTAATGTAAATACAATGTAAGTACCTTAGATACTTTATAACTCCCAGACCCAGAACAAACACCTAATGTTCTTCACACAAATGTTTGTCCTGGGAGGAAATCGAACTCACGACCTACTTACTGCGCAGAAGGATAAGTTACCTACTATTACTACCGACTGAGAGAGACCAGTAATTCCTAAGAAAAAGCTGAGAATTCTCGTCCACGGCTACCGAGGAAACTTTGGCTACAAAATAAGTTACCTCGATAAATTGAGTTTGCAGGCCAAGAATATTGTTTTAAATAGGGTAAATAAGTAATTTAATTAGAAGATTAAAGAGAAAAGTTATCTAATGATCCAGAAGTTTCATAAAATATTTTATGAAAATGCTTAGGAACTTGCAACTGAAAATTCTTAGCGAAACTCATCAATGTTTTCACTTCTATTTTATACCTAAGTTTCTTCTTTACAAGGTAAGTACTTATACCAAGTAAGTACTTTTAATATAAATGAAAGGTAAATACTTATGGACCAATTAATTTTAATGAGAAACCTTCTTACCTTACATTGTATTAGGAATTCTAGAAAAACTTTTTTTTCCTACATAAAATTATTTGTACATAGGTACATAATTATTGACTGGCCTCTCAGTTCAGTTGGCTCTGCCATCTGAGCTCTAGGTTGTGGGTTCGATTCCCTTCCAGAACAAACTTTTGTGTAATGAGCATTGATGTTTGTTCTGTGTCTTTGTGTTACAAAGTAACAAGTATTTATTTATCAATATGCGTCTACGATTAATTTCGGGTAGGTACGTAAGTGGGTATTGTGTAAATTAAATAAATAAATAAATAAATAATGCCGGACATTACATACAACATCATCTGGCCCCAAAGTAGGCAGAGCTTGTGATAAGGGTACCACACGACTGATATACTTACTACTTATATACTTTTTTTTGTAAATACATACTTATTATACATAGAAATACCCAGACCCGAGACAGATACTTGCAGATCATACAAACATTTGTCCCGCGGCGGGAATCGAACCCGCGACCTTTTGCGTCTCAGGCGGGCGTTTGCCTACTGCGCCACAGAGGTGTCGCTGTCTATCGATTGTCTATCAATATTATTTATTTTTAATATGTGGTGGTGGATGGATTAAAAAATATTTTGTTTCAGATGTCTTCTGCGTTCCCATTGTTTGTTTCTTGTAATTCTGGAAATGTATACTTACAAAATAGAATTTTCATTCCAAAGCACAGCGGATTTTTAATAAGCACTAGATAATTAAATTCAATTCTTTGTAACTAGACTTCAATCGAGACCGAACCTCGATCTCGTTTGAGAATCTTTCAAAAACTCACATTAAGGCCTCAGTGGTAGGTAGAGAGGTAAGTAGGCCTACCTTCAGTCTACCCACATAGGTACCTTCTCGTGACAAGCACTGTGTAAATAGCGAACCAGTGGAAATGGGTTTTAAATGACACCACAAACAGGGCTGGGTTGAGTCAAGCCTACGGAGTCGTGGATTAATTAATGAGAAGGTACCTATGTAGGTCTACTAGGATCTTATTCTACTTTAGACTACTTATTTAGATCTATGGATCCTACAACTTTTTGTAAGAGCGATGTGTCTCGTGGTGAGTCGTCTCCATCGATTTAAGTGACCTTGATTGAGAAACTGATATATAAGTATACGAATAATCACCCTCCTGGATGTTTATGTTTGGTTAGATTAGTCTAACCAAACCTAAAGTACGTAAGTGGGTACCTACCATCGTATTAATGTAGGTTCCTATTCAGTTAAGTAGGTAGTATTTAATTTATGTATAGAATACCTATTACTATTCTGTCAGTCTCCTAAATTAGGTACGATCTTTGGATAATTGGGGTTAAATAGTGCTGTGTGAAGTTGACCGTCAATATTGTATGTAGTTAGGGATAAGCTTTATTATTATATATTATTATTGTTGGTTATAAAAATATAAGAACATGTATCCAGGCTCCTACTATGCGATACACATTGCGATTCCACAACTTTTATCGTTCGTTAGAGTTCGTCATCGTCGTTATCGGGCAGCGCCGCCAATCTAAATTTGTAGCCGTACGTACCACGTACCATGCGTTAGCATCGTTTAGTTTGTGTACGTACAACTACTAGACCGTCCGTTCACCGTAAGTTGCCCCCTGCCGTGATGTTGGCATTATAGGTTGTCAATCTGTTGTTGTCTAATTCCACCCAATCAAGTGCGATCTCGCGTCGCTGCCATGACAGGTTAGTAAAATAGGGATACCAGCATCCGACACAATGCCACAATACTAAAGTATGGGTAATTACAATTTACTGACATATAAACGCGATGACTACATGGATAATATTACTGATAAATTCATAATTGAACTAGGAAATGACAGCTGCACAGATTCGGATACGACAGATGATGATGACGTTTATGCAAGTAACAGTGATATGTCTGGAATCGTTCCTTTCAACCATAATTACTGTCAGAAAAAAATATATCAATAACTAATTTTTCAATTTAAATTTTGTCATCATTTACAACCTTACTAGTCTTATAACTATATATTATTTAAAAATATGCAAGTAAAACATTTTAATCTGTGGTGGGTACATACATACAAGTTTAGATACATAACATACAAGTTTAGATAATGTTGCCGGCAACCACCAATCACGAAAGTGGGGTATATACTACATATATTGTTGACAACACCATAGGCAATGCAACCAATTCCCAAGGCAGGGGACATCTTACGGTGAACGATCTATTCTATAGGTACCAGTAACTACCAAAACCAAGGACAAAGTAGAGTAGGTATATGACTGAAACCTAGCTGACAGACATTGATAAGTCATTGTCATTATTGATAGCTAGGGATGTAGTAACATCGAAAAGAATTGAAACATCAGATCGATCAATGTCATCGATAAGAGGCACTTATTATACCATTAAGAAAAGGAAGAGAAGAAACAACGACCCAATTAATCAGAAATTACTGTTAGATCCAGAAAAAATCCATAAAAAATATCTAAAAAATATTAGGTACTTCAATCAAAACGATAAAAAAACAATAAAAACGGATGTTAGTATTTGACATTAGGTACATGGATGTTCTAAAAGACACTGAGGAGTTGAATTACAGTAACTTCTCAGGAGGTAAAAGCAGCAAGACTTCTCATAGAAATGTACAAAATAATATAAAATACACGTGAAACAGTTGAGCTGTCTAAAGACCGTTTAAAAGGATCTATCTAATCTAATGATCTGTTGTAAAATTAAAATCACGATTAAAAATCGATTTTTTTCATAATCGATTATTTACATCCCTAATTTTAATAAAATAAAATACCCAACCCAAGTGACAACCCAACTAATGTAAACAAGTGAAACATTTGCAAAACATTCATTTTATTTTAGTTGTGTAGCGACTAGCGAGCGGTATTTCAGTCAAAAATAAATAAGTTGGTGTAATATTCATAAATCTGTAACAATAGTAAAGCCAAACATGCATCATGGTCAATGTTATGAAAGGAGTGTTGGTAGAATGGTTTGTATTATATTGTTAATCAAGTTCTACTCTATTAAAATAAGAAATCAGGTGCTAGAAGGGTGGTAGGTATCACACAAGTAGGTAGGTACAAACATATTATTGAATTTGAGAGATCATTCTCAGTCCTCCTAACCTCAAAGCAAGCCAAGATCTGTTGAATATTGAACAATACAATGATGAATGTCTATTTTACAGTATTTACTTAGACATACTCAGACCGAATTTACTAGTATTCAATTGAAATGTACAAAAAATTCACAGCTCAATGTAGTCCAACTCAGCTGGTATGTTAAAACTCTGGTCAACAACATCATTTTCCTTTTGAAATGTATTTTTGATGTATGATTTTAGTATGTAAATGTTTTCTGTCCATCTGTTGATTGCACCCTTCAAGTCCTGGAATTAATTAGAATAATTATGAAGGACTTATTGTAGAAAGACTGAGTATGAATGAATTATGGCAAGTATTACCTGAATTTCAGTTTTCAGTTGAGCAATATAATCAGGGTCACAGTCTCTATATTTCTGTAGATCTTTCTTGAGTCCATCTTCTTGTTTTTTCAAGTTTTCTAGCATAGACAATGTTTCAGATCTTTCTTCGCTAGCCTCTCTGCCAACCTAGTTTATAAAATGTATCCTTATGACCTGTATATTAAAGACAAGCTACGGCTTGCGGCATAAGTAGTACCTACATAAAAAATATCACTTCCCCAAGATATAATCTATTCCCATACCAAATTTAATCAGCATCTGTTCAGCTGTGAAAAGGTAACAAACAAGCAGATACTTTTGAATTTATAATACATTCCTCATATAATAAATTATATATATATATACCAAATATACTTCACAAACTCGAGCGCCTTCAAAATCTCTCCATTCGATTTATATTTGGGTTGCGAAGTATGACCATGTCTCCGAATTTCGAAAAAAGCTCAATTGGTTACCAGTTCGCTTTCGTCGGAATTTACACTCTTTACACTATTACACTATTTTTTTACATAAAATCCTCTTTAATCCCACAACACCTACCTATCTTAAAGAACGTTTCCAATTTCTCCACCTCTCACACTCTCGAACCTTGCATTCCTCTGATACTCTCTTACTTGCGACACCTGTCCACACTTCCTCATACTACGCCAATTCTTTCACAGTACAGACTGCTCAATTATGGAACGCACTGCCAGGTGCTATTAGACGCGCCAAATCACATGCTATTTTTTAAAGCTATGGTCAGGGAACACTATTTGTACTGTTGTTAAATATTGCTTATTTCTTAACATTATTTAGGTTTATATATATTATAATATGTATGTATTCGTTTATTTAGTTAATCATATGTATTTAATATTATTTATTTATTTTTGTAGTATTAAGTATTGATGTATTTCTTTTTTTTATCCTGTAAATATGTATGTACATATTATTTTTGTCATAAATCACTTATATTATTTTCATCAACCCATATTCAGCTTAATTGATTTCTATCCATCCTAAGGTTGTCTGGCAGAGATCGCTATCTAGCGATAAGACCGCCCATTGTACTACTGTGTAGCTAAACATTGTTTCTTATAATAGTCTAATGTATTTTGTGGTGTGCAATAAAGTATTTTCTATCTATATATTTGGTAACATTTTATTGTGTGTTGTGTACAATAATATCTATCTGATGACAAAAATAATATACTCACTGACTCATTCACAATGTTATCTTCAGCCTTTTTCAATTTCTTTGCCAAATCTGCAAGTTCATTTTGAAGATCATTTAATTTTTTCTTCTTGACATTTTTGGCTTTGCTGTAAATACAAAGAAAACTATTTGTCAACCCAATATTAAAACATATTAAATACAATTTCATCCTGCTAATATTATAAGATATGAGTATTTGAATGTTTGCATTGAATTAATTTTTTTGAAAAAATAGGCAACTTTTTGTCTACATATCACGCAGATAGCAGCAGCTACTTAAAAATAAAGTTAGTGTAGAGAATAAAGGTAAGAAAGGAAGGAAGGAAGGAAAGATACCTAGGAAAAGACCAGAAGTAGATGGATGTCCCTATCTTCTCAGAGTCAACAAAATGATCATCCACAAGGTTTTGAACAACCTCCTTAACTGATTGCATTGTTATACCCTTCTCCTTTGGTGCTATTTTTTCCAACTCCTGTAACAATTACTTAACTTAAATAAAAGGGTCTAATCCCAAATTTAAAAACTAATTAATTATACTTACAGTAATTAAACAGAAACTGTTACAGCATATTATATATTTTAATATCTGATTATGTAGATGACAAAAAAGCTTGGGATTAATCTGCTCCAACTCGACTCGAACAAAATTGTCAAGGATCATACAAAAAAGTGTTAAGACCAGATGAGTTTCTTGCCGGATTCTTCTTGAACTGGGGTTAGGAGGAACCGACACCTAGATTCACTAGCAATTATGAAGATGATTCAAAGTGGTCCTTGTGATTTTATTGAATAAAGAAAGTTTTGTATTTTGCCACACATGACCCTACCTTGAGTTTTTGCAGTTACAATTACCCAGGCTGCGGTGATATCTAAAATAATAAAATAGTTGACTGATTTCTTTATCTGTGTCAATAATACACTTAAGTAAATTTTCTTTAAAAAAAATCACACTGCATCCATTAGGGCAGATGTTAGTTAATGAAACATTGTTTGGATGGGAGCTCCGCAGTTGCATTGGGTGCATATAGGCTAGGGTTGACTGACTGACTGACTGACAATACATGCATTTCTTTTAGTTTTTTGATTTCTTCTTTTAGATTTTAGATATTTATTTTATTTCTCCTGGATTGTCCTTCTTGTGTCTTGCCTTGTTTAAGTGTTATCTGTTTTGTTTTATCTTTATCTAGTTTGTGGAAATCGCTGATCTTATGCCTCTGGTCTCCCGCAATTTAGGCTTGCCCTAGTGCGGGGACCATCAGTATATTTGTTAACACTGTATTTTTATTTTCTTGGTAAATAAATGAATTTGTATTTGTATAACTTAAGCCATAAGACCCAGCCTGTTGAAATTTTGAAGGCACTTCATTTTAGCTGCACTAAAAACGGAACTCCCGAAATTCAAGGGCTAAATAAAAAAGCAGGAATGCAGCAGAGTGTTTAAAAAAACCAATTAACTAAGAGTAAAAGCATTATGCATACATAGTCGCTACTATCATGCTGCTGTGATCCAAAAAAAGCATAAAAATATACCTTGAGTTGAAAGAAATCCCTGCTCTGATGAAATATCTCCAGCATCCTTGTCCTCTTCTCTTCTGCACTCAGACCCCTTTTCTTAGACATTGTCTTTTCTTCCAGTGATCCGGCAATGAAACAGTTTCTTCTACACTTGGACGAGACTCTAGCGCTAGGCAGGAAGTTTATTCTACAAGACCTGGATGAAACACACTTGTTTATATCATCAGATATTGTTGAGACATTACGGGCTCGGGTGGATGATTTGATGGACCAGCTTAGTTTTCCTCTCCATGACAAGGGATTGTAAATATAGATTATTAATGTAAGTATGGACTTTTTTGTAATTAGCCGATTAAATGGATACTTGCAATATCAAGCAAGCTTTCCAGGTGGGCCTTATTTGTAAACTAAACATGTACTTGGGAAGTATATGATATTTCATATGCCTATTATGCTTGAACAATACTGGTTAAGTTTATATTGTGATGGTACCCATCAAGAGAGACTGATACTGAAACTGTAGGAGTTTTTTTTTTAACACTTGAGGTACTGCTAGTCATTATTAAAAAGGAAGGTTAACCTTCAAAAACAAAACAACCAACCAAATTCAACCAACAAAATAATGATAACATCTGCTAGACATTGTTTTGTTGGTTTTCACTTAATAAAATTGTTTTTGTTTTTAGTAATAAAGAAACATGGCAGCCAGAGAAAGTGGCAGAGTCAAAGAAGCAGAGCGGAGACGAGTCCTCGACGATGTAGCCAGAAAACGCCGCGCGCGTAAAGCCGTCGAAGCCCTCGAACAAGACAACTTTCACGATGACCCTCATGCAGACCTGGTTATGTCCAAGAAGGTCCCAAAATTCGCAGACTCGAATGAGAAGCCTATGAGAAAGCGGAAAGCGAAGAGCGCTGAGTATTATAAGATGAGGTTTAGGAAGACTTTTGCGCAGCTTGTGGAAGAGGATGCAGGGTTCCGGCCTGATCCCCCTAATTACTTGTCTGCTCAGGTTCCACCTTCTATGTAAGTAAAATTTGAGTTGTTTTTCTGGGATATCTATAGACTACCCGAATTATAATAACCATAGCAGCTTTTGCAGCCTGCAACAGATAGATACATACATACCTACCATATTATTTAATGAGAAGCTAGATATTCTACCTAATGCTAAGGCCTACCTATCTTTCCTCGGGGCCCCCTTACCTTAGTCTAAATAGGCAACTAATAAAGAATCTACCTACCTACCTATAACGCAATGATCAATAAAATTTACCTAAATAAACCCAAAGACAAAATAGTAGGTAATGTAAGGTACCCATGGCCAGAAATGAAACTTATGTCGTAAATTTGCGTTACAGATTCCCAGATCGTCATTTCTGCGCTGTGTGCGGATTCCCGTCTAACTACACCTGCATACCTTGTGGCGCCAGATATTGCTGTGTCAGATGTCTGGGCACCCACCTCGATACGAGATGTCTCAAATGGACAGCGTAGATTATAGTTTTGTAATAAAAGTCGATAAGTATAAATACCTATCCTTTTTTTCACTTCTTACTAAAATCAAGAATTAACGGACTAGCAAAAAGTTATAAACTGCTAAATCCATCCGGCGAAAAAGAACGAATAATTTTCCGCGTTCCCGCCTTTTTTAGTTTTCTTTTCTATGCTGTGTAATTTGAGGCATCACACGGCTATTACATTCTGCCAGGTTTATTTTATTTTTTTGTAGCATGCCATCTAGCGGCAAAAAGTTAATAATATATTACATTTACTACTGACATCTAGTATGGAGTAGCAAACCTAATGTTTTGTAGATAAAAGTTAATCCAGTAGATGGCAGCACGCGTTAGTTTCGTTACTAGTCTTTTAGACCGCAACAAACTTTATTTAAGTAACCTTTAGGTACATTGAGTAAGTACGTACTTTATTTATATTATTGAAAATAGGTATTTAGTAAAAACTGCTTAAAAATTATCCGATTTTTTTTCACACAAGTCTGATAAGGTTTTATATAGCTGTACTGTTTTGCTAAATGTTTTCAAAATAATAGGTAGGTACCCTTGAAAGATTATATACCTAGTACCTATATACCTAATAGGTACTATTTCGCTTCAATTGACCGTTGAATCCCATAGAATGCTAATAACCTTTCCAGACGTAGTGCAAAAGCAGTTGTTCAAAAGCCCTTGAACAAAGCCGGTTTGTGGCGCGTGCCGTGTTATCTAGGCTAGCAGCTGGTTGTTATCAGCTCGACAGATGCTCTTGGGGTCACTTCCTATTTGCTGTTACCTTCCGCTGTGATCGCGTGTGCTAACAATGGCACATTGTTTGGTTGCAGCCTCATAGTAGATACCTACTTACTTAGGTGTCTACCTTGGAGTTAGGCAGTTCTTTGGTTGTCGTGCGGTGTCCCTTTTATTTATTTATATTTATTTCCAACTCGGATGGGCAGCGTTTGGGAAATTACGGCACATCTTCTTGTCACAGATACCGCAGACCCTCAAGACGATAGTCTATAATCAGTGCGTGCTGCCAGTGATGACATATGGAACTGAGACTTGTCGCTAACTATTGGCCTCATACACAAGCTCAGAGTCGCGCAACGTGCTATGGAGAGAGCTATGTTGGGTGTTTCACTACGTGATAAAATCCGCAACGTGGAAATCCGTAGAAGAACCAAGTCACCGACATAGCACCGACCTCACAATTTGCAAGTTGAAGTAGCAATGGCAGGCCATATAGCTCGCAGAACTGATAACCGTTGGGTAATAAAAGTTCTCGAATGGCGACCAAAGACAGGAAAAATCGTTCTTCCTGGAAATCTATTGGGGAGGCCTATGTAACAGTGGACTTCTTAAAGGCGGATATATTGATGATGATGATGATGATGATGATGATTTATTTTCCCTTTTTTTAGAGGGCTTATTTAACTTACTTAGGTACTTAAATATCAGCATAGCGATTATGAATCTTTTGAATCTCGATAAGTAAGCACAATCAATGTCTATCAGTTTCGATTAGCAATAAGCATTATTTCATGAATTGGTATTACGTACCTACGTTCGATTTCTATCTCAGTTTCTATTCTAGGGACAGCATGTCTTGAAATCAACATCAACTTTCCGTTATACCAATAGTAACTGAAATGTATTAGTATCAGAATTCCATAATCGCCCGGCAGATACATAATATGTACATTACTTTACCAATTATGATTTGGCGTTTTCTCCACTTTTAATTCAAAATAGTCCCACCTAGTCAAATCGGGGCTAATGGTTCCTGGTAAATGGAAAAAATATATTTGTATTTGTTTGTATATACCTATATACATACTTCTAAATATATTTTTTCCATTTGCTCCCACTAATTTCTAATTTTGAATATCCCCACCTGCCACCAGTGAGATGTTTGTTTCCGTCGACTTGTACTCGACATGTGCTTACCTAACGGAAAATCAGGATAATACTTCAAATAAATACAACATATTCATAAGTTCACCATCATTTATTTATTCATTGTCATAGTTATTTCTTATATCAACATAAATTAATATATAATTTACACAACGCACCGGTCAAAATTAGCAAATTTTATACTGTAGGAATCCTCCAAAATGTTTGACAAGTTAACCTGAAAAAACGATGAAAGCAAAAATAGCAACATTTGAGAGGGTTTTAGTAATGTGACTTATTTTGTAAATACATTAATTTAGGAATACCTTTATTGTGTTTTGTATGCTAGGTAGATTATCATACTGTTATTACTCTAACTGTTTCTAGAGCCGCCAAACTTTGCGTAGGTACATATTTACAATGTTTTATAATACCAATTATTTAGTACAATTGCAATAACGATAAGACTACCAGCATCGTTGTATTTTCTATATTATAATCAAAGGTCTTATTCTTAACGTTTTACTGCGTAAGTATGTCTTAAAATTACTGACTCGTTTTTATATAATAAATATCGGGTTTTAAAGCCATATGACTTTATTGAAAACCCTAGGTTTTAAATAAATACCTACTTAAATTGTCATAATCGGTTGCTTGACTTGTAATACTGGACTGAGGAATAGTTTATTCATTATTTTGGCAACGTTCCGAGTGCAAAAGGTTTAGATTTGTGACCTTTATTTTCTGTTATCCACGAATTTTACGCATTTGCTATTCAAGTTATCATTATTGGGGACGGATGGGATAATCTTATTCTCCTATATTTAAAAATCAATTGCCGTGCGTTAGTGTAGCAAAAACTTGAAAATGGCGCAAACGGTTTGATTTTTATTTTATTTTGTTCGCTCTCAATACTGGGTTGGTTTACAATCATATTAATTTTAGGTGGTAAGAAGTTCACCGGGTCATCTAGTCCTTAATATAATGGAAAAGGTTTTTTTGAGAGACCTGAGATCTGAAGTTTCAAAGGAACATGCAAGAAAATACATACTCTACACATCTGACACATCTGACGTCGAACCAAAAGTTAACCAATCCTGCTTAGACGTTGCGTATAGACATCCGGTCCTGCATTTAGAAATTAAGTAGATGTCTTAATTTTATCATAAGATTGATAGTTCTGAAGATAGAAGATTGATAGATAGTTGCATTCTCTAAAGTTAAAGCTAAAAAAACATTTCCGTCGTGTATTGTACTTGACACCAGAGGGACAAGTGTATAAAAATGGTATTTTGGACCAAAGTAATTAGAATAATTTCTTACTACTTACCAACAAACATTATCTACAGTATTCATTTTAGTTATTATGAATCAACAATCTAAACACTGTACCAACAATATGGACAGTGCTGTTGTATTGGTATAAATACAGTTACAATCTTGTATCAATTTCAAAATATTATTTTATATTCGTGAGGCACATTTTTATCTAAAAGTAAATCTTCAGTCTATTGAGATTCAATTACTTAGGCGCGCTTATTATCCAATAAATAGTTTCAAATAAGTTGCTAAATTATTGTCATTTTTGTACTACCTAGTAAAGGCATCAGTTGCACTGGCCTTGTCAAGACATAAAATGTCTAGATCAAAGGCAGTGACTGCTTAAAGCTAGGACGGTAGATAATTATTTAGGACTCAAAGTTTTCCTATAATACAATAATACTCCGAGCTTTCCTTCTGCACCGCAATCAGCCTCAACCTTCGCAGAGCTTTTCTCTGTTCAAAAGATGTCCCACATCTGTCAGTTTGCCTTCAAGGGTCGTCTTTCTTCTTCCTTAATTTTCCTTCTGTGTGTATAGTCTGCGTGACGGCTTCCACTGCTGTTGATAGATCAGCGTCGGGATCTATCGCTGTTGATAGAGCTGCGATGTACGCGCAGGCTATCCGCAGGACCGATAGCTTGGACAGTTTTTGGTTGTGACTGTAAGAGGGCACGGCTCGGCGCAGAGTATCGAATGCGGCGCTAATCGTGTGCACTCTAGTGCGCTCCCGTGCGTTTGCTTCTATCCGTCGCTCACGGGTCATGTTCTTGTAATTTCTTTGCTCTCTCGGTTTTTTTTCTGAGTAGTCTGCAACGGCTGGATGAGGAGGAACGCGAGGTGGGCCTGGAAGTTCCACTGGTGGGGGCAGAGGAGGCGGTGGGGGTTCGAGCGGCCTACGCCTCTGTCTCAACAAACCAGTCTCAGTCTTCTTGACTAATGACAAGGGTTCCTCCTGTGGCTCCTCCGTGAAAGACCATGGCCGGAATGGCTCGCCTTCAGAGCTGGGTGCATCCCGTGAGCTGAGTCGGATGCGCTTTTTGGGGGGCTGTCTCGTTGGGCTGCGAGGTCGTTTGGAATCATCGACGCGGACGCCGGAGTCGTCAGAATGCGCCGGCCCGGAGCAAGAGTCGTCATCGTCACCGCCTGAGACAAAGCCAGCATCGCGCTCGATTATGCGTTCTGTAACAAACGGAAAACTTATTTAGTAACGTGTTCCACTTTAAAAATAATAGCGTTGAAATGCGCCTGGGACCGATTGAAAAGGTCTAAAATCAATGCATCTAACAATGGACACGCGAATAATCTGTTTGAACAGACAACTAATGAACACAATAAATTATGTGAATTAGAGAACTTTAAACATGAGTGCGCAAATACTCTTTAACGAAAATCCCTCCGATGGCATATATTTTATAGCTACCTAGTTTTTATGTGGTAACACAGAAAAATTACGTCCCATGATCTTAATGATGTTAGTATGCTTGCATGTGGTATAGTTTTGCTAACTCGTACTCATTAACTTTTTCTAATAGCATGGGAAGGACGAGGCTGAGCGTCGGCCAGTCGCTTGGCGCCGGCGCCTGAGTGACGTCATACACGGCTACACAAGGTAATATGTATTCAAGATATACCTACATCGACAATACATAGACATGTACATTTTTTATTAAATGAGCGGATTCCTCGGTATAGTTAATTTAAACAAAAATCCAAAAACAATCACGTTAAGTGAAATGTTACAAAATAAACGTAAGAAATAACTACCTGAGTGTGACATATGTCATAATGTATGCAAACCTATGGTGGAAAGAAAACACATGCAGACTTTAGCTTATTATGTACTAACAAATAGGTTTAAGTACTTTCATGTTTCTTCTCTGCAACATGTCGAGAGATATCTCGAAGACGCGATCTCGTGTGCTCCGGGCACTGCATGTATCAACTGAATACCAAACAGGTTTCATTCCATATGGTCAGCAGTGATTGTTATTTTATTTATACATACAAAATCGGAATGTCGGCCTTATGTTGTTCTGTTTTGATTCCAAAGAAGGTTTCCTCGATTTAAAGACGCCTGACTACACCGACCGGTCAGTACAAAATAAACAGTAGGTAATTATACCTTTGCGATGGACTTTATAGGGTTATTCCCATCTAATCCTATTACTTGCCTATAGGCAGGTACCGAAGATGAAAAACACCTACTCGCCCCCAGCAGGTAAAATCAGAAATTTTATATTATTTATAACATAAGTATATACAACATATATACAATTTGTTCTTAGAGTAGTTTGTCCTACCATTTTATTTGGCATGCATATATCAAATAATTAAATTGGCAAGTATGGGCAAAGTATCAGCAGCAATTTCTTTACACCAATAAGTTTATATTCTAGTCGCAGCAAAAACATTGAAAGAAATCAAATGTTTTACCAAAACAACCTACGGACCGCATTCCACGCGAAATTATTCATTATTAACATTTTATATTTGGCAATGGATTTCCCAGTTTTACTTCGGTTTTAGATTTCAAAGTATTATGTTACAGGATGTATATTATCTTCAAACTCATTAATTTATTATTTTGGAAATTCCACTCTTATTATACATTCTTTATAACAATAATGGATAGGTAGTATTAAATCCCATTCAACAAAATATTTAGCTAGTTGCTCCCTAAAACAAACTTATAAATCATTTACTTAAGTAACTCTAAAACCGCAACGTTTTACATATTTATTAACCCTCTTAGCCTAAACGTAGGCGGAGCCTAGCCGTATTGCAAAACGATAATAGGCTTCGCAATCTTAGACCCAAAACACCTGTTAGTCTGAGTCTAAGAGGCTAGCTTCGTAAATGCTCAGACAAGTTGTACATTTAAGCGTTCGAATGTTTAACTGTTAACCTTATAATTATAGGCACAAGAAGCGTTTTTGAGCAAAGGTTGAGTAGGAACAGGTGATTAAAAATGCCTTGGCGCCGTTCGATTATGACCAATAAACAAATTCCGGTAGTCGCCTATTAGGAATGTTCAAATAACGATATTTTAAAACGATTAAGCGTTGCTTCACTATTTAAATCATACTTAACTTGCATAAGTTTAGGTGCTAATTTGTGTTACGAAATAAGTGAAATGTGCTTATGGACGTCTAAAGTTTTAGTTTAAAAAGTTCCAACCTGCCTTCACTGGTGGCAAATAGGAACTTATGTGTCCACCTAATCTTTATCTACCAAAAGGCTGCATCGATTCATCTCTCAGTCAATTGTCTCGTATGCTTATTAAAATCCCCGCCCGTGTCTATACATCACACAACATAAAGGGTCGAACATGGGCGAACCATTACGCTCTTGGCGCTATACTAAAACAAAGAACAAAGAGCCCGCGCGAAGTCTCGTTGAATGGAGATCTGATAAACGCTTCTCACCGTGATCCCAATGATCCTAATCTGACGCCAACATTCACAGAATCAGAAAAAAACTCAGTCCAGAAAATTAAACTCTTAAAAAAGGCTGATCATCGAATTGTGTTTTGTAAATGGAACAGTGATTTTAATCATTCTTGGGGACTGAACTGAAAACGGCTTAGTTGAGTAATTCTAGAATTAGAGTTATTAGCACTGAAATGACAGGAAATCCGTCTTTTAGAAACAGGACAAAAAAAAACTTAAAATAACATGATCAGCCACCATTTACTTATTATGCGTAGACCGTTCTGCAGGCTTAGCACGTTGCGTAATTAAATAAAAAATAAATTAGGTGAAGTTGGATGGAAGGTTCAGTACCTAGCAAAGTTAGTAGGTACATTCTATCTAGCATTCTAAATCTGTATATTAATGAACGTTGATGTACTCGTAGATGTTCTACTTCCACGGTAAAATCGGTAAGTTGCCTAATTTTGCAGTGACTGCTTCTCAGGCCAATCCTCAGCAGACCTAATGAGAAAATGATGAGCGGTCACTTGCGTAAAAATGGACTAATAATGTCCATACATTCGCACGGTTGCTTGAGCTTAATGTATGAGAAGTCGTGATGTTGCTACTTTCTCCGAATCAACATTACAGTAGCTGGCGCCCGTCGCGTTGTCGCCAGCGCCAGCTGGGCACGGTACAATACTGTTCCCATATCGTACGTTTCACATCGATAATAAGATGCATGTTAGAATATGCCTATAAGCAGATTTGATACTAAGGACCACTGATATGTAGTTTGTAAGTATTTGGGTATTGCAGACGGTCGGTTACTGGTGACTGAGAAAGGACTTACCTTAGCCTATTACAAAACGTACAGGCTCAATTAAAACAGGTGCCTATATTACTAACCTAAGTTACTGATAGTATCAATACAAAAGTTATTGAGATTTTCAAAAAAATAAAATTGTATTTAATGACCGCATCACGCTTTACCTATCATTCGACGAGATAGCGGTCAAACGTAAATGCATAGCGAAAAAAGACACTGGTGGTTTTTATTAGATCTAAAATAAATTCAAACTTCGAACAACTAAGGCAAAGTGATTCGAACCTATTTGATTCCAAGGAGTTAAAAGACTGAAGAGTTCGACAAACAATTTGAACAAATCTTTAGTTATCTTAATTTTTCATAGAATGATTTTCGTCTGAATTAATATTACCATAGAATAAATATTAGTGATTAGATACCTATTGTTTTACACACAAAGTATTGACTCCTATTCCTAAGTATCCGGTAGGACCGTTCGATTTGTCACGTACCAACGTAGGTAGGTATACCGTCGCCGGCCTGTCGCCATAACCTATATACGTCTACCTACTAAGCACCGCTAAGGTATAAATAGGTGATTACTGTGTTTTATTGTCATATTGATTAGTACGCTTGATGATAATGGATATGAACTTATGAATAGCAATAGAAACTCATTTGCTAGAACTACAATGTCAAAATACCTACACTAAGTAGGTATAAACAAAGTGATTATAGAACTTTTGATACAATCAATGTCATCAGTTTCGATTAGCAATACGCATAATTTCAATTAGGTATTAGTGTGATTGTAACTAGAACCTGTTTTGATAAGATGGATTAGTTAAACGTACGTTCCGTTTCTATCAAACAAGACAAACAGAATAAAGACAATTCTGATTTGTGTGTACGTGTATTTACACAGAGAAGCACGATTTTCAGGCTTCATTTTAGTTGATCTCGATGCTGGGCTGTGCTTCATCTTTATATTTATTTAGACTGAGGTTTCTATTCATATGACAGCACAGCATGTCTGACTATAAACATGAACCTTCCGTAATACTAATTCATCAATAGTATCTAATAGGTGTTTTGATAATATCAGAATTCCATAATCGCGCGGCAAATGTATATCTCACAAGGTTTCTGATTTGTATGTACCTACCTTCTACCTGGTGTACAAAGTGTACTTAATAGTTATATTAAAATATGCACCTAGTTACAAAAATCCCTCAAAATATTCCCTACATCTTAAACATCTTCAAAAACCTAAATAAGTAACGGTATATCTTATAAACGCACACTAGTTAATGCGTGGTTTACTGTTGCCATCTTTATTCTTTGACATTAGAATGACGAGGACAGATAGAGCTTACCAAACGCTATATATTTGAATATAGAATAGAAGGTAGAGTTCTAAGGAGGTTTTTCTTTATTAAAGTTACGCCTGGAAACTTTTTTTAATCAAAAGTGTAGGTGGCTATGATTTTCAAGACTTATCATTATAAGTCGGCAATCTTAGCAAGACGCTAGGTTCACATGTAACGCCGCGATTATAATATAATTCACGCAGTGGGGGGTTGCGTTTCTAGGAAATTTCGTGCGATCGATTTAAACAAAAGTTATTTGTGTAGCTTTGAAATAAAAAAATTGTCACAAATAATTGTAAAGTCCAACTGATTTTATATAAAATTATATAAATTAGCTGTCTCGTTCGCGTCTTCGTCCGTGCGTTTGAAAATAAATATATTTCAGAACTAGCTGTCCTGTTTGCGACGGCTTTATGGGTTTTAATTTTATGTCAATGAAATCAGTTTCCTTTTTAGTTTTGTCATTTTTAAAACGTAATTATATTTGGCTGTTGCAGAGTCATTTACTTACTTACATAGGTAAACTATACGAAATCATAAACAAAACGGTATTATTACACAATCTGACACCATTATGCTATCGGCATCGCTGATATCGATAGGAGGGTCATTGTGGCCAACTGTTTAAACATTGCATGCAGTGTCCGCTGGAGTCAAAATACTCCATTGTTTCTGGGTAGACTCAACATGTGTCTGAAGCACCTGGGTGACACGTGCGCTCAAAAACACGCTGTTATTATCCTATATTAGCTACTGCCCGCGGCTTTACCGTGGTACATAGATAAAAGAAGACATAATAAATATATTTAAACAAATAGAGAGATAGAAAATACTTTATTGCACACCATAAATACAACCTCTGTGGTGCAGTGGGATAAGGCTGAGACGCAGAAGGTTGCGGGTTCAATTCCCGCCGCGGCACAAATGTTTATATGATCTGCAAGTATTGGTCTCGGGTCTGGGTGTTTCTATGTATAATATGTATGAATTAAAAAAAAAAAGTATATAAGTAGTATATCAGTCATGTGGTACACATAACACAAGCTCTGCTTACTTTGGGGCCAAAATGATGTTGTGTGAAATGTCCGGGGTTATTTATTTATTTATTATTTATTTATTTGACTAGTAGAAAAAATAAGTTTTGCTACTCTGTAATAGGTACAACGGTACAATGGGCAATTGCCTTAGATACAGTACCTATCTCGAAGTTATTATCAAAAAATAAACGAAGCCAAACAACAATTACAATTTTAAAACCCAAATCTTTGAGTTCATGCTTAATACGATGTATAATGGATGTTACCACCTGGCGAACGAGAAAAATTGCATCTTCGTGACATATTGTCAGGAGTCATTTGTTTCAAGCCGAGGACTGTTTGAATTTGAATAGAGTCTAGAATTTAGAATGGGTTTGACTGTAAATAAACCTATTTATGCAAAAAGATGAGACAGTGTGAAACTGGCGGACTATGCAATGAGGATATTTGTCAACTGATCGGATCAGAAATTTGCATTGCATCACTTTATGGCGAATCCGTGATCAAATAATCTTGACATGTATTCACAGCGTCCAAATCGAGATTTTTTTATCAGTAAACATTCAAATAACATATTCAGAAAAAGTTTAAATGTTTTAATTTGCTTAATATGCGCCTATTAGTGTAAACTGCAAATTTAAACGATGTCAACTTTAGAAGATGAAAATGATTTAATACTAGCTGCTGCCCACGGCTTCACACGCGTAGTACCAACATGAAAAGTAGCCTATGTCCTTCTCCAAAGTGTCTTATATCTCTATACCAAAATTCATCAAAATCGGTTCAGAGGTTTTGGCGTGAAAACGTAATATATCAGTCATGTGGTACCCATAACACAAGCTCTGCTTACTTTGGGGGATGATGCTGTGTGAAATGTCCGGATTTATTTAATTACCAAGCAGAGTTGCGGTAAAAAAATACTAGTTTTTCTATACAAATGTTAATTTACTGTGAGCACCGTCTTAATATGGTACATAATAACATTATTTGCAACAAGCAATGCCGAAATATCAGTAATAAATTAAATGGTTCCTACTACTCGATAATTACCTGCTAACTACTAAAATTAAAACAAAATGAATTATAAAAATAGGTCAAAAATAGGTATCTAACACAAAAAGTTTTGCATACATAAATATAACCATTGTTTTTTTACAGTGAATCCTCAGTTTACTTTACTTCAAATCAGTATTTTCTGTTTCTTACGAAGTTTATTTATAAATACTCATATATAAAAATTCAAAGCTTTTGAAAAGCTCGGTGGGTACTGAGTATATAGATACTACAGAAATAATTATATCATTATATTTTTTTAATTAACTGCTGGGCACGGTATATTATATTATTCTTATATTATTTCCAAATTTTAACGTATGTGCACAAAAATGTTCATTTATTTAAAAAAAATTGCGATAATCATAGTATTAACACTAGAAATAAAGATAAACTCGCTGTTCCCACTGTTCGGCTCGCTAAAGTTAATAAGTCTTTTATAGGGCAATGTGTACGCTTCTATAACAAGGTCCCAAGCGACGTGTTAGATTTGTCGATTGGCAAAATTAAAAACGTAATTTAAACAGAAAATGACAATTAAAGCATATTATTATAAAATATCTGATTATTTAGATGACAAACAAGCTTGGGATGAATCTGCTCTAAATCGACTCGGCATCCGTAACAAAATTGGCAAGGATCATGCAAAAAAGTGTTAAGACCAGACGAGTTTCTTGCCGGATTCTTCTTGAACTGGGGTTAGGAGGAACCGGCACCTAGATGACGATTCAAAGTGTTCCTTGTGATTTTATTGAATAAAGAAAGTTTTGTATTTGTATTTGTATTTCTCGGTAACGAGATCATCCATTCAACGCTTGCTTCAGTACTTAATATACCTAAATATTTACCCTTGAACTGCCATCGCATAGTAGGTATGTGCAAGTATGTATGTATGTACTAGTAGCAAAAAGTGAGCGATGTCCATATTTTTGTTTACACATAATGTTTACATGACAGATACCGTCACCACATTCTTCGCGCGCCGACCAAACCGTTTGGCATTAATTCACCAACCGAATTTAAGATTTTAATAAATGGTTGCTTAATTTAAGCGGCGCTTAAAACTTGTTTCTAACCTGTATCCGGGTGACGGACGGCGCCTATCGTCTTATTTATATAGAAACCAGTCTCCGCAGCAAAGATCACCGCAAACGGAGTTCTCACCAGAAAAGACAAATAACAATTTTGTTTGCGCCAAATGTCACTGTCCAACTGTCAATGTCAAATGTCAATGTCAAACTGTCCCGCAGTTTCAACCGCATAGCTTAAATCTGAGGAATAACCTAGCTAACTCTCAGTGAAGAGTTTTATAGATTGTCAATAGTTTCAATATTAATGTATGTATTTACAAAAAATAAAGCATTTAGTTAGTATATCAGTCATTTGGTTCCAACACGAGCTCTACTTACTTTGGGACTAGATGATGCTGTATGAAATGTCTAGCATTATTAGTAATATTAATTTTATTATTATTATTTAAGTATAATTACCCTACAATACAGGCTCATTAGAGACCTAGTGTAGGGGACAGAGTTACGTTAGGTACTTAGGTCAGAAACAAGGCAAAGGAAAAATGAAATTAACTGTTATTTTTTTTAGAAAAAATGTTTTACTTTAAGATGATTGGAAATAGTACCAAAAACCTTGTACCAAATTAATTTTAAGAACATGAATAAAATTATTATTATTATATTATTATTAATTATATGTTGAGGAGTTGTGATGACCGGAAGTAAGGCAATCACTGAATACGAATACGGCTATACGAATGTCGGTCGTTCTTTGGCAAAATGGGTCGATATAGTCGAAGTCGCGGATCGCGTATGGACAAGATTAGAACAGGATCGTGGCGGGTGGTACTTAGAGGCTGTGGATGATGATGTTGATGAGTACAAGTTAAAAGTATAGAAGTGTAGATATGGAGGCAGTTTGCTTGCTATACATGGAGTATCTAGTATATAAAACTACTAGCTGCTACCCGCGGCTTCGCAAGCGGGGTACCTCCACAAAAAGTAGCCTATGTCATTCTCCAAAGTCCCATCTATCTCTATACCAAAATTCAACAAAATCGTATCAGCGCAGCAATCGTATAAAACGCAACAAACAGACAGACAGAGTTACTTTCGCATTTAAAAAAATAGTAATAATAGATAATAATGTTATTACAGGTATAGTATGTTATCGCCCAAGTTATGTCCAGCATAGCAGCACATACGGTATGGCCGTATGGAGCTTCCGATGCCGGGTTTCTGTGTAAATTCAGCTCAAATAAGTCTTGAATATTACATACATAAAATGTATTGTTAATGACTATATCATGGACACAATCGTGTCATCATTCAATGATTCAACCACATTCTTTGCAAATATATCTTGTGTATAAATTAAAAATAAATCTCTAATCGTTTTATGTAATCTATTCTATGTAATAACAGTCTGTCATTTAGGGAATAAAATAACTCCAAAGAATTAGATACTTAGTACTTTTACCGCTCGGCCCCCTAACATTACGCAGCGTGCTAGCACAAATATAATAAATATCTTTCTTTTCGACATATCATGTAATTTTTTGAACCTTGGAATAATGTGATCCTTGACTTCATCTCCAGCAAAGGTGTAAACAAAAGAATGCCATCTAGCGATTCGACTCGGCCGCAAAAGAAAAATTTTTACTGATTTATTTTATCGTCTTCATGGCGCCGAGGCAAGGTCAAGTCACACACTGTCCTGACGCATGAACGAACACATCCATTGTCGCACCTGATTGAACTCGTCCTTAAAAATTTGCAATAAGTAGACAAGTAAAAATTTTAAATTATTTATACTTAATTAAAACGTAATACGTCCAGAAGTTAATTTAGTTTGAATATAAATAAATGAAAATATTTTTGATGTATAACATCTTGCCTCTCGCTTTCATGCACTCTATAAAAATTATAAAGTATACAAAAGTGTTAAATATAAACTATTTTAACCTACTTTAAAAAACGAGGAAGTTCTTAATTTGTTTGTATTTTTATGGGATCAAATTTCACTCAATGAAGTCGGTTTCCATTTTAGTTCTTAAAACATAAGTAAATATGATCTTTGAAACCTTTTATGTACTGATACGCAACAATTTTAGGTGCATAACTAAATAGATAAATAATCAGTTAAGCCCAACGAAGCATGGTACTTAAAAAAAATTGGGTTGCACTCCGGGAGTGCCGACAGAAGTGAAAACATATTTTGGCGCGTTAGAGTTTAGTAATAAATCACTTCAAAATCAGTAATTATGGCGACTGCCAATCAAATCTCCTTACAAAAGTAGACTGTAAACAGTTGAATTAAGTTTTATAATCAAATGGGGCGAGCGCGGCAGCCGGCTCCGTCTCGCCCCAGACGGTAACGGTGTCGCGAATCCAGAGGTTTTACCTCATCTAAAAATATGCGTACCGCGCTAAAAGAAGTTTTCACTTCAATAATTGAATGGGTCAGACGGCCTTAGGTAAGGCTGTAGGTATTGTACATTTAACAGTGCTCACGTGAGTAAATAATTTATTTATTTTTTAACCCTTTCACTGCATTCGTTAAATACAGGTTGAATAGGGCTTCAAATAACTAAACAGAGCTTGTATTATGGTGACCAGATCATTGACAAAATACTTTATATAATTATGTTTTTAAAAACTAAAAAGACAACCGACTTCATGTACATAAAAATGGTATCGATGTATATTTTTTTTGGGTTTGTTGATTTTGAAACCGCTCAACCGATTTCGATAATATTTAAATGGGACCTGGGAAGTATATATACCCTTTGAAACAAACAAAGAGTTTTCTAAATCGTTTCATGCATCTTTGAGTAATCGGTGAACATACATAAAAAAAAGATTCCGACGAATTGAGAACCTCCTACTTTTTTGAAGTCGGTTCAGTGACATTTGTATTTGTAGGTATTAATAATGTTTAATTTTAGGAGAGTATTGATAGTCAGATAGAGCTGCACTCAGAGTTCTTAATGGTTAATGGAGTTACGGACTCCCTAAGAACCCTGAGTGCGACTATACTAACGATAAATATTTTATCAAAATTTCTGGAAATAAATTTCTTAGAAATTCCTAATGTAAATTAGCAAGATGGCGCAGATACTCGTGATATGCCTAAGCCCTAGGTTTTCCCAATTACGTAATCTTTTTACGGAATCGTTAAGAACTCGGATTGCGACTATAATAACGACTAGTTATAAATATATGATATCAAAATGATCCTAGAGATATGAACTTAGCATTTAATGCGAAATGATTTTCATATCTTCGATATTCGTGCTAATTAGTTAAATGGGGTAAATTCGTAATATATCTAAGCCTTGGATTTTCCTTAATAATATACTATACTATCGATTACTATGTATGTTATCAAAATGATCGTAGAGATTTACCATTTAAAGATCGATCAAATGATTTTCATTTCTTCGAAATTCATGCTAATTAACAAAATGGCGCAGATATTCGTAATCTGGCTAAGCATTGGGTTTTCCCAATAGCGTAATCTTTTGCTGTATGTCATGCGAAGATACAAAAAACTATTGTGTTCGATATTCGGTTATTCCAAGACACAAAGAGGTTTTATATCAAACAGTTACTAAGGAGGTTCGTACATAATAGGTTCTTATCCGTATTAGTACTGTCTGAGGGCTGATTGTGATATTTTGACAGTTTCAACCGAGATAAGACACTACGGTCGAAATTCTTCGTCTGTCATTTCATGGAGTAACATAGCTCTGCTAATATAATATTTTTTCCCGTTTTATTGCATGTTTTATTCAGTAATCTTGGCGGAATTTTAATGAATAAATTGTGACTACAGGACGGGTATGGATAATTGAATTATATGTGTATTGTGGTGCAATGTGATTTGAACGACGAGGAGTCCCAAGAAAATTCTAGACGCCATTCCGCGTGACGTCTAGATTGACAATTGACCATCGACTAACAAACAAACTGACTATAAACACTTGACATTGGCAGAATTGACATTAGTATGTCACAGGCCATTAACAAAGAAGAAGAAGAAGAAGAACACTACGGTCGAACTAATTGAAGTCCTGTCAATATCAGCTGTGCTCATATCGTCATAATCATATCATGTCACTTGTTATTTCGAACAAGTGTGGTAAATGAATTAAAGTACGCCTGAGAGGCTCCTTTCGTACTCTTGGAACATGTCCTGGAACCTTTTAGGGTATACTATATGCCGGTTTTCTCACGATGTTTTCTTTCCTTCCTTGAGAGTACTTTGAGAGTACTATATGTTTATGGTATAGTGCACATACATTTATTTTTTTAAATCACGCTTGGGTTCGATCCTACGTCCTTAGAATTGGAAGGCGAGGCTACTAGACCCACAGTGCTTATTGCTGAGCTGTAAATTTCAATAACTCTCAATAAGTCTTCTGTTACAATAATAACATTCTATGTGAGTGTCAAACCTGATAGTTATATAGTTAAGCAGGTACACCCTGGCTGGCTAAAAAAAGTAGGAGGTTCTCAATTTGATTGTATTTTTTTAAATGTTTATTAGCTTATAACTTAATTTATGAACCGATATTTATGTGAAAGGACGTGTTCTCCGATTCGTCCCATAGAAATTTCATCAAAATCATTTCTGTAGTTTGATTTTTCTATGAAAATAGCTAAAAAAATATGACATCCAAGAATTTTCGTATTTTGATTTACTTAAATGAAGTCAGTTTTCTTTTTAGTTACAAAAAAAAAATCCTCAGGCTTGGACATCTCCTGAGATCTTTAGAAGTCTGATACACGTCTATTGGTTACGTAACCACATTTTGTTGAGAATTTTTGACGTGATAACGTCTTATAAATCGATGAACGGCGGCTGCACGCCCGGAAAAGTGTCACGTTCCGAGGGTGTAAGCGAGAGCGCGGAACAAGCGATAGAGAGGCACGATCGGTTTATCAATGTTTTCTTATGACGTTATCACGTAAAATTATCGTCCGTAAACCGATTTTACAGAAAACCTTTTTTTTGGGACAAAAAATGATGTCGGATCGGAAAGGCGCAGTATTGGACCTCACTACCCTTGTACGTATATACCAGGGGTTAAAAACCTTCTTGGTAGCTTGGTTCTCGAAGCACGACCCTCACCACAGCAGTCATCGCCTGCTTATCAAGTTCTGTTGCACAAACAAATTATACGCATCCGGTTTCTGCATGTGTAGGTACACGGAACATGAACACAGTTTCAAAATATTGCCACTCGTAAAATCACAATGTTGTATTTTGTAAGATTTTTATGGTAAGGAAATTGTGAACAACATAATTTCTGTAGTACTTTCTGGTTGTTATCGTGAAACAGTGTTACAAATCTTTCTTTCGAACCTGACACCAAAATGAGTATAAACCAAAAACCTTAGAAATTAGGTGTCCCTCCTGTAGTTTATAGATAATATATCTGATAATATTTTTTTTATATTAAGTATCGTAGGTAATATTTATAATAAATTATTTATATTGATATATGATGTACCTATGTGCAACGTGCTATGGAGAGAGCTATGTTGGTTTTAAAAAAGTTAAGAGACGTGTCAAATGCAAGAAGTGATTGTTAGGTTACTTATATTATTTATTACCCATAAAAGGGCTCATATCACCGACTTCAAAAAAGGAGAACGTTCTCAATTCGACTGTTTTTTTTGTGTTACCTCATTATAAAAAAATCGGGTGAAAGGATATACTTCCCGATTGGTCCCATATAAATTTCATAATAATCGGTTCAGTAGTTAGATTTTTAAATCAATGCAAAAAAACTAAAAAAAAATGTCACAAAAAATGTCAAAATTTTGATATTTTGTTTTTCTATACATGAAGTCGGTTTTCTTTTTAGTTTTTAAAACGTAATTGTATAGGGTTATGTACGAACCGCATGGACAATAGCAGCATAAAGTATTGAGTCAGATTAGTGTATTTATTAATAACTAGCTGTACCCGGCATGCGTTGCAATGCCACAATTTTTCTCACCGTTTAAACCTTCCCTGGACTACGACAAACATTTCAACAACAAAATCAGATAAATCAGTCCAGCCGTTCTCGAGTTTTAGCGAGACTAACGAACAGCAATTGATTTTTATTAAATAGATTTAAAGGAAGACTTAAAATTCGTTGATCAGCAAAGGAAGGATGCTATCAGGTAAAAAACAAAAGATTGGCAGCACCGGCACTTCCTTTCTTACGGACAAAAAGTAAAGAGAAAAACTGAAGACGTAAAAATGTGTGACTCTTATTTAACGAGAATTTTATGCACGTTTAAATATTAACCTTTGTGACTCACGCGCTTGTATTAAACTTTAGCTTTAGTTAAATACCTAGCTTCTAAACATGTGCTGTAATTACCTAGATTTTTTTAACCTCTAACCTCAGTTTTAATTATAATGTTAATTAAAACATAATAAATAACAAATCATAAATATTGCTGCACAATGCACACAACACCATCTAGTCCCAAACTAAGCATAGCTTGCACTATAGTGACTAGATGACTGATAGAATACTTATATATTTTTAAATACATACATATGATACTTTTTAACACCCAGACACAGAACAAAAACCTATGTTCACACAAATATTTATCTTGGGAGGGAATTGAACCCTCAACCTACAGCGCAGAAGGCAGAGCTACTACCAACTGAGCTGACATACCAGTTTATCTATGATAAAATAAACATTGGCTCTCAAAGATACGAGTTTATAACTATTTTTTTATTATTTATAACTATTCTGGCGTGCGCTGCAAAAACCGTTAGTATTACACGAAGTACTAATCCTGCGCAGACGAAGTTGCGGGCACTAGCTAGTATAATCTATGTCCATACCAAATTGATTGATGAAAAAACAAGTTCTGTTTATCCGATCGTTATGCTACCAAACTTCACAGGATCACCCGCTAGCTAGGCTAATATAAAGATTTCCTAAAAAAAATCATGGAAATCGGTCTAGCCGTTTCGGAGTCTATAGGGAACATACATACACAAATCTCCTTTTATATATATAGATAGATAGATAGAAATATTCCTTTATTGTTGAAGCTACTCTTTGCAGTACTCTTTTGGCAGTACCAAAATGTGGTGCACAGAAGTCGCCCCTTTTTTACTCTAATCAATAAAAATACAGATGTCAAACAGTCGAAGTACAAACATGGCCATTATGCCACATCTGGCAATGTACGCATCTGGGCCACAGTCGTGACGTCACCAACATGTGGCTGCAACCGTTCTTATTGTTAGGCGATTATTGTGAATTTGTATTTTGAGTAATTGCTTTGTCTCTAAACATTTATTTTACATATTTTACGACGCGAAGCAGAGACAAACTGAGAAACACATCCACTCTAAGTAGACGTTTAATATGTATACATTTTCTGTAGGTGTGTTTGTAATTAAACTCCTCCTAAACGGCTGGCCCGATTTCGATGAAATTTTGAGCTTCTTTTTTTCTTTTTAAAACGCGCGGCAAAAGTTGCTAACGGGACAGCTAGTTACAATAATATGTTTAGCCTATATCGTTTTAAAATATAATCTATGAAATTCAGAATACTAGCCCTAAGAGTTTAATACTTAGGGCTTTGGCTGGTCGGTATGACAGTAGCCTTCAAAGGTAGGTACTGGATCTCATATCTAATTAATCCATTCGCTAAAAATATTTATTAAATTAATTAAGTGTGTAACCGTTTTTATTATGAGTATCTTGTGTTGATTGTGTACAACAATCTACTTATATTTTAATTTTATTTTTATTTTCATATTTTTTTTGTATTTTTGTGTTCATCATGTATTATTATTATTATGTAGCTTAGTAACTTCATTATTGTTTGACTATTAATGCTGAAACCATAATATCTAATACTGTACAAAATTCAAAAAAATATTTTTTCGTAAGTATATTTTTTTGATTTTCAATTCAACGGTATGAAATGACCAAAAATTTATTAGAAAATATAATTACTATTAGTTATAAATAAATACTTACCTCCCTTATAAAGTTATCGACAAGAATACGAAATATTACAAATTACAAATTTATTTATTTGGAGCAAAAATAACAAGGTAACAAATAACAAGGTAAAGCAAAAGTGTAAAACTGTGCCGCAGCCAGAAGTAAATAATACAAATTGACGTCTTATTTATTTTTATAGCTAAGAAATTACATGCATAACGAAAAAAAAGAAACACCGTTATACACCATCAACGTTAATTACTAATTCTACTCAAAGGGTGGACAAAAACGGCACACATGTTCCGGGGGTGAAAACCCCATACGGAGAAACAAGTGCATTTCCACCCTCCACACAAATACAGCACTTATCCCCCAAGTTATAAGAACCAATTTGTTTTATTAAGTGTAAATGTAGCGTGTATGTTTGCACACATGTCATTCTATAGTTCAACTTTTTTTTTAGGGGTTACGTTTTTGTTGATATTGATCCTAGAGTCAACTACTGTGTCAAATTCAAATTCAAATCTTGTTATTCAACGCAATTAAAAGAATCACTTTGAAACGTCTTATATACTATTTTTTTTATAGGTGAATTTAGGTGCTATTTTCTCCTAACGCAAGCCCGAGAAGAACTGGCAAGAAACTCTTCCTGGTCCTAGCGCATTACATGATCCATCTTATAACAACCTTAACTACGAAAAACGAATACAAGATAATAGTAGTTTATACATTGCAAATCTGTCAGTTAACTGTCTGATGGCAGAGCAACATGAGGCCATGCATTCTTATCAATAATATACCTAGTCATTTATATTATAATACGCTTTCTTCAAAAAACTACCCTTTATGTAAGCTTTTTTGTCAATAATGGTTTCTGAGATAATCAGTATAATTTGTAGTCTTATCTGCATACGTAAATATAACTTTATTTATTATAATCATAAAGATAATTTTTGATTACTCTTGCGATTGAGTTGAACTCGATTGACTGACTCTACCATGTGTTTCGCAATTCTTTTCACGAAACATTAATTACGCATTAATAACGACATGTTATTAGATCTATTAGATTTTTGATAATAAATAAATAATGCCAGATTTATCACACAGCATCATCTAGCGACAAAGTAAGCAGAGCTTGTGTTATGAGTACCACATGACTGATACATACTACTCTTGTTTTTCTTTTGTAAATACATTTATATTATAGAGAAACACCCATAACCGAACTAGAATTAGACATAATTTATTTGCAAGAAATATGAAAGATAACAAGACATTGAGCCATACAGTTCACATATCTCACCTAAGAACATTGGCATGCATTTAGTGTTTTCAAAAACATTATAAAGTATTCAAATACTAATAGAAATACTTGTAATAATAATTATTTAATACTTAAGTTATGTACTAGTTATCTGACGTATTCGTTATCGACTGTACTAACACCTTTTTTGATGGACGCGGAATTATCGGGAATAATGAATGCGGGCATAGCACATAACCTAACAATGTAGTCTAGGTATAAGATTAATTCCCGGTATAAAATAAAATAACAGTTTTTAAGTTTAGGTTTTTCCAATTATTCTATCAATATAAATTACCAATGATCGATAGTATTACCCACATAATCACAAGCATACAACATCGATATGGTTATAATCTATGATAAAATTGGCCCAAAAACAATTTCCAAACAAAAAAAACACTTAAATCATTTTGTAAAGCAAGTACGTAATAAGATTAATTGGCGTTACCTTAAATGGCAAACTAATATGAATTCAAGGCGTTTCCGGGATCCAGCTAAGGAGACTGAAGTCTCTGTAGGTAGGTAGAACCTACTTTGGTTAGTGTTGTTTTAGGCCAGGCACGCACTAGCGAAATCCGCGCGGTCTCAAAGTATGTGGTTTTCAATGCGTTTTTTTCCGCTAGAGCGTGCGTCTACATCTGATTCCAAGTTCCTAAGATTAGCATAAATTATTTGCCTTAGATTTATCAATTCTAGACTTTATATACATATAGGCCGTAATATAGAGGGCCGGCAGCTTAGACTGTTCTATTTAAATTCAAGAAAATAGAGTCTTAGAGGCTTGAAATAATGGAGGTATGATCATTACAATGTGTTGACGCGTACTAAAAAAAAAATCTCGAAGTTCAACCCCACATAGGTGCAGCGGCAGGTCAAAGTTAGAATGAAAAACTACAAGAAATTGCGGGTAGTTATTAGCGTTTAAAAAAAACGCTGCTAGTATCTTAGGGACGCTGACTTTTGGCAGTGATCTGGATTAAGCTATCTATAGTCCAAGTCAAAGTCTACAGATACTTTATTTAATACAATCACAAGGATCACTTTGAAACGACTTAGATACTAGGTGAATTTAGATCATCTATTCTATGCTCATCACACAAATGTTTGTTTTGGATGGGATCGAACTCACAACCTACAGCGCAGACGACAGTTATTAAATATCAACTGAGCAAGGCCAGATATTATCATTACTTAAAGATTATCATATTTTCTTCTAAAGGCTAAAGGCTAAAGTCTCCTTGCGTGCACATGTCTTCGAAATTTTTAGGTTCTACGACATACCGGTATCCACACGATGTTTCCCTTCTCTGTTTGATAATACTGGTATAGCATTATTCGATCAGAGAATCCATTGGTGCACTACTAGATTCGAAACAAAAAAAGTTTCACGATTATGAAAATATATATATATATATAAGTAGTATCAGTCATGTGGTATCTATAACACAAGCTCTGCTTACTTTGGGGCTAGACAACGCTGTTTGAATTGTCTAATAAAATAAAATAAAAATACATTTTATTTTATTTTATACTAGCGACACGCCCCGGCTTCGCACGGGTGCAATGCTGATACTAATTATTCTACAGAATGGTTATCCCTAAGAGATAGACATATACCATCGCGGATCATTTTGTAGACCTTTTAAGGGTGTACAATACTGTAGTACATTATTTAGATCTATCTCGTAGGGTTCAGACAGCGTTTGCAATGTAAGCGCAAAAATATGAGTTTATTTACGACACCACATTGGAAACCTCTAAAATTATCAGTGTTTATCTACTATATTATGCATGTATTATACATATAAACGTTCCTCTTGAATCACTCTATCTATTAAACAAAACCGCATTAAAATCAGTTGCATAGTTTTAAACATCTAAGCATACATCAGGATAGACAGCCAGAGGAAAGTGACTTTGTTTTATACTATGTAGTGATTAGTTTACGATTAGTACTAGAGTATGTGGAGTAGTTAATATTTATGTCTACCTATTTTCTTATTATTATTTTGTAAAAAGTTCGATTGTGTAATTATTTCTTCTCTTTTAATAACAGTGATTTATTTATGTCTGGCATTATTTGATTATTTACTAAATAATGACAATGCTTTAACTTTTTTTTTAAACAATTGTTACTGCATTGCACTTATTTTGCTCTCGAATAAACCAATAACAGTAGATAATAGATAAGTACATGGTACAAAGATTCGCGTATATGATAAAATGATAACAGATTGATGCAAACAAATTACCGACATAAGTATTTACTTACTAAATCACTTTGAATAACTACTTAGGTAGGTACTTGAATTATGTTTGTATTTAGTACAAAGATAATTAGCAGTCTAGACTAGAGCATACACTAGTCTAGGGTTTCTGTAGAGGCCAGTTTGTCTAGTTGACCCTAAAAAAAAAGGGTTTTTTTCCCAGCATTGGGCAGCGGGTTTATTAGACAGTATTTAAGTCGATACTTTATATAATACCTTAGGGTTAACGCCCTTTCAACTCTTGACAAATTCACGAGGAGGTTATTATATTTTGAGTATTATTCAATATTGAAAGCTTCGTTATTTGGAGTTCCGTGTGATCGCGCCTTTAGTTTATTTATTTATGAAACTTGTTTTACTATGTAGAGAAATAGATAGATTGATGCTATAATGTACACAGAGAGAACATACAAAAAACAATTAGCAATAAAGTTGTACAATAGGTAGCCTTACCGCTAAAAGCGTCATAAATCACTTATATTATTTTCATCACCCCATATTCAGCTAGGTATATTGATTTCTATCCATCCTAAGGTTATCTGGCAGAGATCGCTATCTAGCGATAAGACCGCCCATTGTACTACCGTGTAGCTAAACACTGTTTCTTATAATAGTCTAATGTATTTTGTGGTGTGCAATAAAGTTTTTTCTATCTATCTAAAAGCGATCTCTTCCAGGCAACCTTTGGTTAGACAGAATAGACTAAAAATAAAAATACGGCGCAAAAAGTTACGTACCTAACATAGGTACCTACTAATCTAATAAAAATATAAAATATGATAATTAATTATCATTTTAATAATTTTATATTATATTATTTATTTTTGTGTCAGAATTTTATCAAAAATATTTTTTTATAAAACTGTAAAAATAAAAAATATTATTCAAATTATGGTTTAAGATTAGATGAACGGTATTATACAAGATGTAAAAAGTAATTTTATTAAGTCTCCCACACCTACTTAATCGAGTAGGTATTTAATAAGTTAATGTAAGTTAATAGGTACATAATAATTATTTAACTTATTCTCCTCTATAATATGGTTTAAATTGAAATTGATCCAAACCTTTAACTGCAGCTTGAGTTGCATCTCCTGAAGGACTGAAATTCGACATTTTCAGTTAAAATCCTCAGCAATCCATAAACTTCCAATAAAGTAATTAAAGCACTAAAGGCAACGTTGCACGAAAACCACAGTTTATATTTCACTAAATGTCATATCATTTTTCAAATTACGAACGCGCGTAAAGTTCTGCGTTCACGTCGAATACACATCCCCACGCTTCGACACGTTGCGTTCAACTGACTGAGCTGGTGTAGGTATTATAAAGTTGGCCGGAGTCAGCCGAGCCGGGGTAAAAAAGCACGGCGCCAGCCCGGTCTCGCCCTTAGAGATGTGCACGATGCATGTCATCGTAATATTATCGTACGGTAATTTTGACTCTATTTCTTATCTGATACCATAATTTGCCTAAAACGTCGAGATAATGATAGACATCACGCTTTGAGTAAAGATGATGTATGCTTGGAAGACCATTTGGAAAGTCTAAAAAATGTTCTTCAGTAACTATTATGATCTAGCTCGGGACATTTTATTTTAATTTGATATGTTAAACTTTGGTAGTTTTATACGAGAATCACATTTTCGTATCACATAATTATAGGTTGTAAGGTATTATATTTTATTATTATTATTAAGTTGGGGGTTCGACTCCTTTCCAAGACAAACATTTGTATGATGGATACAATGATGTTAAATCTTTTGAATGATTTATGTTTGTTCTGTATCTGAGTGTTACAAAAGTATGTAGGTACTATTGAAAAAAAAAATTCTATTAGTCATATTTATGGTCACAATACAAGCTATATTTAGTTTGGGGCTAGATAATATTTACCAATATTTATTGTTTATTAGTATTATAACATCGAGGGAAACCAATTAGTGATAGATGCCAAAAGTATCGATGAGAACAATGTTATCGATAGTGTCGGCACTGGTGCGCCAGCCGGTCGCATTCCCTGGCCGGCGGCGGCGCGACTTGTCGTGAGGATCGCCACACAACACCGCACTATACGCTGTGTATCTGAACATTTGTTCAAACTTATAGGCTATTTCCACATGCACATGTGCGCATCCGTGACTCACGCACGCACTGCATTATACAATTTACGAACATTCGCACCGCGCACGACCGCTGCATTCATAAGCCTAAATCTATCAAAATTCGAATTAGATACCCGATATTACAGTCCAATGAGCGCTATTTTACACGCTAGCTGTCGCATATTAAGCAGGCATTGAAGCATAAAACACATTGTTTATCGTGGCTATCAAAGATCAGAAATAATTGTGACATTGCTGACGTAAGATAATTACCCAGAGGAATGAGAAGTGCATTTTTTCTCAGATTTTAATTCTATTTGCTAATGCCTTTATAATTTGATAAGATTAGTCAGTGATTTTGCAGTTATCATGTCTTCGTTAAGGAAGCATGTTTGTAATATTGCTCTTGTTTTATTTTTTATATTGCAGTTTGCAGCGAGCGGTCGGCGGCGGCGTCCTCTTTATCATTTCTTAACGCGTCCAGATTTGGCAATGTCGATACAAAATCCTGTTCCGTCGGCTTTTTGCTCGGACATTTCCTCGATTTCGGGGAACGAGTTGCAAAACAAGCAAGTTTTGCCTCCAGCCGTTTATTCAGGTTTTGTCGTATATTCTTATGGCCTCAAACAGGGGTAACCGCATTAATCGAAAATTACTAGCTATGAAATTTCAGAGACGCTCTCCATATTCTTATCCAGCTTGCTATATTTCAGTGAAATCCCGTTCCCTTTGAGTTTGAAACTTTGAATTATTAATATGGAAATATCGTTTATTGTTTAAATAATAATTTGAGAAGCGGTCCCAGTGTAGAGGTGTGAAGGGATAACTCCCGAACAAACAGAATATCTCTGAGATAGCAAACACAGGCCAGCATAACCCCGGACTGTTGGCCTGTGTAGGTGTAAACGGTCAGGTAAAGCTTTTGACACCTAGCCTCGACTCTAAGGAAACGGTGTTAATCTCGTCGCGTTTTATTTAGCGTCCATAGTTTTTTGATTGTTTGACGAGACCTTTGTAAAAACTAGGCCCGCCATACGTGATTTTCGGCGAAATGCTCATGAAGCCAAAACCTCCCATAATACTGTATCTGAGTGTATAATAATATAAATAATCCCGGACATTTCACACAGCATCATCTGGCCCCAAAGTAAGCAGAGCTTGTGTTATGGGTACCACATGACTACTTATATATTACACTAAGTACTTTATTTTTTTACACTTACACTACTTATTTTTTTTATTTTTTTATAAATATTAAACTAAAATGGTCACTTTAGCCAACACATCAAACACATCCATCAATATGACAAGTAATGTATAGAAAGGCCGATTAACGCTTTTGTGATGACTGCAGGTACGCTATAATAACTTAATAACAACACCGTCGGTCCTGATTATCTTGATACTCAAGGTGCCTAGATTATCTGACCATATTGGCAAGCAACAAATAAAAAGGCGATGAATGACCTGTCAATCACCAAGATCGAGTTTGATTGACTCGCCTTTAAGAGCGGAGATCAAGATTTTCCTGCAAAATAATACCAGTCAACGCACGACCGGCCAACCACCTGACCGCAGTACAAGTACCTCCAAATATAACTAACCTCTTGAACTTTATTTGTTCAGGTATCTTATGAATGCAATGCTGTTCACGCAGTTCAATCTACATGACTATGCTAATTTTGATAAATCAACTTGCATCAGCAATCAATGTTCTAGATTCATCTTATGATAGTTTTGTGACATTTATTGACTCTACAATTGTCCAAAATTGATTCCGTTGCGTAAAAACTAAATTAAGGAAGACCAAAACAAGCACTTCCTTAAAATCGCTTTCTTTTATTCGGTGCTCGGAATTCAAAATCGAGGAACGTATCCAATGCCACAATCAAAGAAAAAGTCATAGAAAGGACGCTATTTCTAGACTTATAGAGTTGTTTTTTAAACGGTCAAGTAGTAACAGCGGTGTTAGGTCAGTTGGTTAACTTAGGTCTCTATTGTTGAAACAGTAGAGTTGTTTATTGAATGGAGATGGAGGAGTATTACTGACAGGATAGAAGGCGCCGCGCTTGCCGCCGTGGCGCCGGCTGGCCGCCGACACCTCGTGTATTATGAACTAGCCCCGTGACCTGACGTCGATCAACTGGTATTTGACTCAGCAAATGAACCAATACCAGTAACTCATTTCTAACCAAATAAGAGTTACGCGGAACTGTTCAATATTAATTTCTAAATGACAGGCAAGACACGAACAACGCAAATTGAAAAGGGTAATTTAGATTAAAGTAATACTGTGTCCACTTGAGTGTTCCGGGCTCGACTTTACTGCAGTAAAAAATGTGTAGTATAAACAAACGAACACCCCTCGCCAATTTGTTATTAGACCGATTTGCCGACTGGGAAGCTCTGCTCTTGTCTCGATTCCGTAGTGAAACAAAAACAAGTGTTTAGAAAGAGATAGACTTACACAGACGCGAAGCTGCGGAGAGGAACATCGATAATTTATGCGAACATCCCTAAGAAACAGGAATGCAGCGCTGTTGGCCACACATGCGAATTTCGTCTCTGCTACATAGTCACAGAGCAGAGATTTTATTAATTCGGCACTCGAATAAACGATGCGGTTGAAACAGGTGTTCACAGACATGGGTGATTCGGCGTTCACACTTTATGTTGCGTTTTATAACGAAGCTGATAAGGTTTAATTTTGAATAACTTATGAAAAATCTTTACGCCATTTTAGATTGTTCGTGTCTTTCATTGCTCCCAGATGTGCATTCTGTACGTAAAGGCGTATCAGTGGCGCAGAGGCTGCGTAATAAGGACGCATTGATAATTAACGGGTTTTCTTATGTGCTTTGTTTTATTTATAAGTATTATTTGAACAAAATAAAGATTAGGTAAATTAGTCAATTTAAAATTGGCTGCGTCTCACATGAGTAAAACATGAATTGATAAGATTCGAAAGTACCCTCATGGAACTAATTGTTAATAGGAACGCAACAAAATATGTCCATGTTTTGTTTTAATCAGGATTAAAACTATTTTATTTGTATTGTAATTTGATTAAGTATTATATAATTATTGTCACAATTGAACAAAAAAACTTACTTCAATAAAAAAAACACAAAAATATCAAAAACTAGATATGTTTTGAATTATTTAACTCTTTTTTACTAAATTAAAAATTTAATTGTTGTGACAGTACAGGGTCTCTTTGCCGTATTTTTGGCCCGCCCGCCGTGTGATATTTTATTTGATTATTTACCATTTAACAATAGATATATAAATATTTTACATTCAAAATAGTATCTAAAGAAAGATTTGTAAAACTATCTTGAGTTTACAAACAATTTTAATTGATGTAGATATTTACGTGAATTATCAATATTTTCGTGTAATAACGTGAAAATGCTTTCGTATATCTGTCCGCCGTCTGTCCGGATGTTCTCCTCTACAGGTCGCATTTCTTAACCGATTCTCCTGAAATTTTGTGAGCAGGTTCTATAATTATATAGATTTTTTTTGTCGATTCAGTTTTTTAAAAATTTTCAAAATGCGGAGATATGGAGTTGAAAACGTAAAAAAAGTTATATTATACCATTTCGAAAAATGTTTGCGAGGTCTACAGCTCACAGAGCCACTAGTTGTATCTTATTTTAATATATTTATAAGTTAGGCTATTACGTAAGTCGGAAGGTAAAGTATTAATTTGCATGGCTCATTGTTGCATAGGACTGTCCAACATTGAACAATCATTATTACAAATAAACACGAAATTTTGTGTTTATGTTTGAATGTTTTTTTATGACTCAATTAAACTGAAACGGATGAATGGATTTAGATGAAACTTAGTATAGACGTAGTCTGTGAACTGGAATATCATATAGGATATTTTTAATGTAGGTACATTTAATGTAATGTAGGTACAAATGCGAATGTTTGTGAGGATGATTGAATGTTAAATGAAAAAAATAAAAATAAACCCGGACATTTCACACAGCTTCATCTGACCCAAAAGTAAGCAGTTCTGTGGGTACCACTACCACATGACTGATTTACAACTTATATACCTTTTTTTATAAATACATACAGATTATACATAGAAACACCCAGACCCGCAGATATTGCAGATCATACAAACATTGTCCCGCGGCGCGAATTGCACCTGTGACCTTTTGCGTCTCAGCCGGACCATAGCCCACAGCGCCACATAGGTCGTCTGAGAGTTTAGGTATATAATAATTATGTTTGTCTTGTCAATGTATGACGTCACCCTCCTTGTTCGGTGCTGTGCAGAAAACCAGCGCTATTTCACACAATGTGAAGTATCTAAGTACTGAGTCTAAGACTGGGCCTTTTTGGCAAACACAGACTGAATTGGTACAAGGTAAGTACACATACTCCTAATCTTTAAAAACTTTTTATTTATTTATATTAGTGTCCTATTGGTTGTGTAGGTACGTGCTATGCTATGTAATTTGGAAGAAACTTGGTACTTATGTCTAATCATTTAGATCTAAAATAACATATAAGCAAGAATATGCAGGTAGCATATTCTTGTGTAAATAGTTATTTCGAACCAGTGTGATGATAGGATTAAAGTGCGCCTCAGATGCTCGTTAAGTGCACTTGGCTGATATCTTCGAAGTTTCTAGATTCTACTAGTCCAGGATCCATGGTCCATTTTTGCTTTTGATCTGTACCACTACTTTTGAGCGTAGGACCGGGATAACGTACCACGCAATTTGTAGGAGAATGTGACTGTTAAATTATATAAATATCAACTAAGTGAAAAGAAAAATCAGCTGGTTAGTAATCATTTATGATGACCTCGTTATCGATACATGTTGGAAGGAGGGGACTCTTTGATCAACCCATAGATTTTGTAGGACAAATATTTTTTTCGAATAATTTAGATAATTATCTTGAGATTTAACAAAAAAAAATCTGTTAGTAATAATTTGATAATCATAAAATCTACATATATTATCCTTGATTCCTCTGTTAGCTACTACAATAGAGAGTTTCGTACAGGAAATTGTTGGGCGTCTCATCAAAATGTAGCTACTCACGGAAAATTAGCTTGATAGTAATCAAAAGCAAAAATGGACCATGGATCCTGGACTATATGACATGCCGTACACCAATCGATTTTTCTGATCGAAAAATGTATGTGCGGTGTACCACTAGTTAGAGTGACACGATAAGACGAAGAATTATTAAAATGGGGCCCAAATATTCTACTATGGAGACTCTACAATGGTATACGTACCGGGATAACGTACCACGCAATTTGTAGGAGAATGTGACTGTTAAATTATATAAATATCAACTAAGTGAAAAGAAAAATCAGCTGGTTAGTAATCATTTATGATGACCTCGTTATCGATACATGTTGGAAGGAGGGGACTCTTTGATCAACCCATAGATTTTGTAGGACAAATATTTTTTTCGAATAATTTAGATAATTATCTTGAGATTTAACAAAAAAAAATCTGTTAGTAATAATTTGATAATCATAAAATCTACATATATTATCCTTGATTCCTCTGTTAGCTACTACAATAGAGAGTTTCGTACAGGAAATTGTTGGGCGTCTCATCAAAATGTAGCTACTCACGGAAAATTAGCTTGATAGTAATCAAAAGCAAAAATGGACCATGGATCCTGGACTATATGACATGCCGTACACCAATCGATTTTTCTGATCGAAAAATGTATGTGCGGTGTACCACTAGTTAGAGTGACACGATAAGACGAAGAATTATTAAAATGGGGCCCAAATATTCTACTATGGAGACTCTACAATGGTATACGTGTTTCTTCCCAAATGTTTTCAGTTAGCGTTAAAATCATAATAACAAAACAGAAAGTATAATCAGCTGTGTCTCTGTAGTGTCCACAAAAAAACTCCGTGGATCTGATTGTCCATTGTTCGAGAACAAAGCTACCTGTCGTCCTGTCGGTACACTTGTCTGGAACGCGTGCTATAGCTTAGAAGAGGCAGCTGGAACATTCCCGCTTGCGCGCCGGAAACTGGAAGCGCATAGCCCCAACGAATGCCAGCGCTAACGCCAAGATGTATATATAGTTGGATATACCGGATACTTCATACGGATATTTCACACGGCATCATCTGGCCCCAAAGTACTACTTATAAGTAGTATATCAGTCATGTGGTACCCATAACACAAGCTCTGCTTACTTTGGGGCCAGATGATGTTGTGTGAAAACTTTCGTTCATGGATCCAATCCAGCAAGCTGAAGTGGCTGAAGTTTCCTCTCCACTGACGTCTCTATGCCTAAAAAAGTAGATAAATGTACTTTTTTTTTGTAAATTCATACATATTATACATAGAAACACCCAGACCCGAGACAAATACTTGCAGATCATACAAACATTAATCCCGTGGCGGGAATCGCACCATTTGCGTCTCAGCCGGACCTAAGCCCACTGCGCCAAAGAGGTCGTCAAAAAAAAAGATGGCAACGTACTGTTGCAGAATACAACGTAACCCGCTGACCCAGGGACAGCTGACCCTGCAAGTTGGAGCCAGGGTAAAGACAAATACGTCGAGGCCCAAGAAACCCCAAGAAGGGAAGGTTTTGTAACCAGATTTGTAGAAGTAATGCAGCTGGAACGAATGAAACGAATATGCTTTCGTACCCAGCGTTATAAGAGCGTTTTAAACGCTACTACAACACCTCCTGAATGACGACCGATTTTGCTTTCAATTTACTTACTTACTTGTTAGTTCATAAGTACTTATATGATATCAGAATGTAAAATCGGGTTGGTATTTTTCGCTGAACTGAATAACACTTCGAGTGTGGATTTCTATGTGGAACTGATCCCAGATGAGTGCTGCTTGGGGACTGATCGAATGCGATAGTCTTCAAATTGTTGGGGGTTAGTCCCCCTGCTGACTAACAGAAGAGCTAACAACAGAGAAGGAAAACATGAAACAAACCCGGCTTGGTGCCAGCCGTTGTGCACCTGCAACCGAACCGACACCGCATGTTCTGACTCGTCTTACCTGCGGGTCCTGTCGGCAAGCGAAAAAGGTGGATACCTGGGAAGGCCTGCGTTATCAAGCAGAATCCCTGGCAAAGTGGCTTCACTGCAGAGGAAACTTCACCCACCTCAGCTTGCTGCAGTGGATCCATGAAGTTTTCAATTACAAATAACTACTCTGTAACTTGACTGACGCCACCTAATTCATCTTAAACAGATGAACTAAGGCCAATGATGATGATATCAAAATGTGATACAAAATAATATTTTTCTTCCTTTTTTTTGTTTCTTTCTAACCAGACTCAGTAGACATCTCAGAGGGTCTAGTCAGATGTACCTTCTGATGTCGTCGTCTGTTGTGAGACCAATTTGTATGGATATGACACTAGCTTGTAATAAGTGAAGTGACAGAAACGTGACTGCTGCTAAAAAAAGAAGCAAGCGAGCCTTACAGTAGTCACATAATGATGTGTAACATTGACATATTACCTTTGTAATAAGCAGCACTATCATTATATCCTGAATTAGTTTATACCTTATACACTTTGCATGCAAACTTTATACACAACACTGTTAAGCGCACAGTTGATGCGTTCTTTTTCTCTATTTGTCTTTCTCGTCACACACACGCACACACTGTTTGGTTTCCACCTCTCGGAAAATGGGTTGGTACCATCTGACGTCTGACTCTACTAACACGAGTGCTCATTGGTCAAATCAAAAACCACGCATTCGTCAAATCAATTAGCGCGCGCATTTTCGACTTCTTGTTACACACTCCCGTTCCTTTTCACAAAATCACTCCCGCAGATTGCAGGAAAGCAAGACACATCAAAAATATTGGTGGACAATGCTCACAAAACTTTCTAGCCCCAATCGAAACGTAGCTTGTATTATGACGAACAGATGATTAGAATACTTTTATATTTTTAAATACATTCATATGATAGGTACTTAACACCCAAACACAAACACCTATGTTTAGCACATCTTAAAAAATCTCTATCTTGGTAGGGAATCGAACGAAACCAAACTACAGAGCTACAGTCTTACAATCCATCTAACTTTTGTACATTAGTTTCCATCCACATTCATTTTTAAGACGCTTCTCATCACATGACATTCATCCCTCCTCATAAAATGTTCGTACTTCTAGTACCTTAATTATTTCACGGCGTCTGGAAGAAACATTGCGTGACCCAAAATCTAGCTCCTATCTGGCCCAGCGTATTAGAATTGCTATTCACCGTGGCAATGCCGCCTGTGTCTTGGGAACGCTGCCCTCTGGCAGTGATCTGGTTCAGTTGAACTATCTCTAAATCGTTTTAAACGGTCTTTAGATAACTCAACTGTTTCACATCTATTTATATTATTCTTTATAGTTCAACTTGTAGTATTTTATGGCACGCGCGTGTCAGGTGTAACCGACTCACAGTCCAACGTCAATGCATCCGATAAATCAATTACACAAAATATGCAATTGTCATGATCGATTTCGTATCTTATCGATAGTCGGCAAGTGACTTTAATATTACTAATATAAATCTGATCGATAATCGCATTTTATCTATCGTCGATCGGCTTTTATTAATTCTGTGGTTAAAATAAGTTATCGCTCTGCAAATGATAATAATCAAAGAATTTTATTATCTATATATTTACCAGATTTTTATTATTTACTAGCTGTTTGCCGCGGCTTCGCACGCGTGGGTTAAACATAAAAAGTAGCCTATCTTCGCCTCCAAGATATAATCTGTCGCATTATCAAATTTAATCAAGTTTAGATGTTTGAAAAGGTAACAAAAACACATACAGAGTCACTTTTGAAATGTATAACAATAGTAGGTCTAGCTAGATGGATGTACTCGCACATACCAGATGGTTTTTTAAACAGTCACAATTTAAAACAGCGAGGCTTATTTTTTATTATCTACCTAATGTTTTATATAGCCTATAATACCGCTGTAATTTTAAGATAACAACCGACTTGATTTATACTAAAAAAAAACGAGTACACAGTAGTTTTAGTACTTCATAATTTTTCGAAATTCGTAAACGCCACCGGTAAATCACAAATTATTTTAGTTGGATGACATATTTTTCCAACTATTTTGATTAAAAAAACAAAATTCTAAATTTGATGAAATGTCTATGGAACCTATCGGGAAGTATATATTCTTTCACACGAAAAATAATATTTGAAATCGGTTCATAAATGACATGTAACAATAAAAAATACAACCGAATGAAGAAACCGATTCCGTTTTTTGAAGTCTGTTCAATATGACCGTATCATGATTAATGTGGTTTGCGACTATTGGTTCCACTCCATAGTGGATCTTGTAGTATTTGGAAGTTCAAAATTATTCAAAATACAAAATTATTTATTCAGAACAAATTATATAAATAATCCCGGACATTTCACACAGCATCATCTGGCCCCAAAGTAAGCAAAGCTTGTGTTATGGGTACCACATGACTGATATACTACTTATATACTTTTTTTTTGATAATACATACATATTATACATAGAAACACCCAGACCTGAGAAAAATACTTGCAGACCATACAAACATTTGTCCTGCGGCGGGAAATCGAACCCAGAACAGAAGATTGCTTCTGCGTCTCAGCCGGACCTAAGCCCACTGCGCTACAGAGGTCGTCTGATAAAAAATAAAATATTTTAATGCTATTTTAATAAAAAATACACGAAACAAGTTACAAAAAGAACAATGAGAATGGCAAAATATTAAAAAACTGTGGCGTTGAGACTCAGTCAACTTAATCTTAACTTAGACTTAACTTAAAAATATTTAAAACAAAGCAAATATTATAACTATTGTAAGGAGAGTACTGCGCGTCGTTTGGGGGATGTTTGTATGAGAGTGTGTGTGTGTGTGTGTGTGTGTGTATGTGTTGTGTGTGTGTGTGTGTGTGTATGTGTGAGGCTGTGTGTACGAGTAGAGTTCCAGGCTACTCCTCTCTCACTTTAACCCACAGCGCTAGTTAGATTAGTTTAAGTTATCACTTCTGTCGGGCGTTCCGAGACGCACACGTTTTTTTAACGAGTAAAGTTTTAGATTTGTGACCCCACTGACAAATTAACAAAACCTGGACTGGACCACGCCCAGTCAAGACTTCAGAAGTCAATAAGGATAACTAGTAGCCTAGTGGCAGGTTCCAAACTAATTCAACACTTTTTAAAATGTAGTATGGAATTGATTGTGGCATTTCCATATACACGCTACAACAAAACAAGCTGTTTTATTTTCACTGTGCATCAGTCTGAGATGCGCAGGCGCAGGTCGCGCTGTTAAAAAAATGGGTTCCACCATAAATAAATAAGTAGTTTTTTATTGGCGCTAAAGAAACAGAAATCACATGAATAAATAATCACAGATTTCCACTGATTTTTAGTTAGAATTTCTGCTATAGAGCCATCCCATAGTTCTGACTCTATTTAGGGCTAGTTATGTATTTCTATGCAAACTGGGCTGCTTTTTTTGGCGTTTGGCTCTCAGCTCTTGTAGGTAGTCGCTCTGCCTTCTGCGTTGTAGTTTGAGCGTTCGATTTCCCTCCCAGGACAAACATTTGTATGATGAACAGAAGTTTTTGTTCTGTATCTGAGTGTTGTAAAGTATCATAAGTATGTATTTTAAAACATATAAGTATTCTATCATCGTCGTTCAGTCATCTAGTCACCATAATACAAGCTATGCTTATTTTGAGAATTGATGCTTAGTTTTGATATACACGGGCTTTACTCACGTATTATTTTGTTGATGGAGGCACCGACTCTGTTTCGATTTATCTAGAGAATATTCATCGGGTGAGTTTGATCCGCGGACCGCTCGTTGCCGCGAGCGTTCACGGTTCGCACTTAAAGAAAACTAAAAAGTTTTCAAGGTGAAATTGATGCCTTAGATGATGAATGATGAATTGATGTGCGCATTATCCACTAATATTCTAATTAGTAGTTTTGATACAAAAAAAACGATATAACTAAATTATTATATTACAAAGACCTGTCTGAATGCGATAAACTAAAACTACGCAACGGATTTCATATATTTTCATATAGTTTCCAACAATGGACTGTGTGATTTATATTACACCTAAGCCTGTTAATAAATAGTATTAATAATTAATAATACACCTAAACCTTCCTTGGTTTAGGTGTATTATTAACTCGTGCGAAGCCGGGCTAGGTTGCTAGTGCTAGTCACTAAAAGGTTGATGTTGAATGTAACTGCTGTCAAATTAATAGAAAACAAATATACGTCGTACGAAATACAGTCGAAGGAAACACATCTTGTCAAAACTGGTTCTAATTGCAATCAAACTAAATATTAAAAGAATGTCAAATCTCCTGGTACGACTGATGATGTAAGGACATAAAAATTATAAAAAAACACAAAGAAACCAACAAACAGAAACACTAAATACAAAAATTTTGCGTCGTCATACGACTTTGGTACGAAAAAATAATTATTTTAAGTAAGTAGGGTCATTTATCATTGCATATTGTATCTTATGTTGTAGACACTAAATGTCACTCCAGCATTCTTCTTTTGCAAACTGTAGGTATCTACATCCAACCTATCCAACGTTACTTAGATAATGATTAAATAAAACTATTAAATGCTCCGATTATAATCACCTCGATAGACTTCTCATTAGATCTCTGAGGATCTCTTTGGGAGTAGTCAGACGCACGTCCAAATATGATATACACAGTAGTAGTAAGTATTCCGTACATGTCGAGTTGCAAGACTTTCATACTTTCGGTTTAAGAATGTATCGATTTCCGTCTGATGTTTTCCGACACCGTTTGAGAGCAATGGTATTAGGACCCTGATATAACCAACAAAACAAATACGTATCTACTGATCGTTTGCGATTCGTTCCACAGTTAGAACTGAACCCACAGTCCACCTCTCGCGTCTAGCCAACGAGTCGCCTCCATAATTAATGATCTTATTTATTGCAATTTAAAAATGTCTAATTTGTACCGAATCTGGCAACAAAGCTATTCTAATAGCTGGTAACCCAGATCCGCACCTGAGGCACACCTGCGGAATCCTTTCAGTTTTTTGTCCCACCTGCGGGATTGAGGTCCTGTTGCGCAATGGACATAGGAAACTTTAGAAGTGACATTTTTATAATATATGTTTTTATTTCTAAAAAGTAGTTACAAGTTCTGTTACAAGTACACAGTGTGTTACAAGTGTGTTACAGGTTTGTCATCATAACTTATAAAATCTTGACATTCATTCCTCACTCTAAGTATTATCTAAATAGACGAGAGGGATCTCTGCTTCGGCTTTTTACAAAATGTGGGAAAAACCAACTTATCTAACTTATCAGTGTATTCGCACTAATATATATTGTATGCAGTTTTAATAAGATAAAATTAAAAAACCTTAATCATAGAAGAGATAAAGAGATGAAAAAAATATAAAATTTATATATAAAAAAATGTAAATTAAAAGAATTCATTAAATTACAGCCAACACTCTTCAAATGTACGTTTGTGTTTGTGTTTGTATGTGAGTAGGTATATGCGAGAGTATGAATGATTTCAGTGTAATGTGAGTATGTGTGTGTGTGTGGTGTGAGTGAGTGAGTGTTGTTGTATGGTATGTGGTCTGTGTGTGGGTGTGTACATCAGGATTGTTTTTTCTTCTTTAAATTGTTATCGTCAAGTTTGGATCTGCACATACACTGCGAGAGTATGAATGATTTCAGTGTAATGTGAGTATGTGTGTGTGTGTGGTGTGAGTGAGTGAGTGTTGTTGTATGGTATGTGGTCTGTGTGTGGGTGTGTACATCAGGATTGTTTTTTCTTCTTTAAATTGTTATCGTCAAGTTTGGATCTGCACATACACTCAGTTTCTGTTTTATTACTTTTTTAAATTTGCCAATCGATAAATCTAACACGTCGCTTGGGACCTTGTTGTGAAGTGCCAGTTTGAAAATATTCAATCTTCGGTCCTCTTTTTACCATATTACAGCAATCGCTATTAAGAAGGATATTACAATTATGATGGATGGAATGGTGAGAAGTGGAATTCATAAATGCAAAGTCATTTTATGCGTATATCAATTTATTATAAAATGGTGCATCTGCTATCGCTTTAAAGTGATTGCAAACTTTCGGAATAATGAAAGTTATATTTGTACTATTTATTGATAATCAATCAACATAATCAACTAAACTCAGGGACATCAAGGCTAATCTATATCACAAATTTTTATTTGTGATAATTAGGACGTGCTTTTGCACGTCTTAATTATCAAAAACGCATTATGTAGTTACTTGATAATCGTAACAGGAATCATAATTATTCAGTACTAGCACCTGCCCTCGGTTATGCCCTCTTAGTATGTAAATTAAGAAATAGATATATATAAATGTTGCCAGACATTTCACACAGCATCTAGCCCAGAAGAAAGCAGAGCTTGTGAACCACATCACTGATATACTATATATACCTTTTTTTTAAATACATATTTTATGCATAGAAAAACATCCAGACTCGGGACAAATATTTGCAATCATACAAACATTAGTCTCGCGGCGGGAATCGAACCAGCAACCTTCCGCGTCTCAGGCGGGCTTTCGCCCACTGCGCCACAGAGGTCGTCAATATATATGTAAATACAGGTCCACCATCTATATACAAGTTTCATTACAACGTGATTGTATAACAAACTTCCAAACTTTTTATTATATTAGTAGAAAAAAAGTATCGTCTGTATCTACGTTTCCTAGCTCTACATTATCGTGTGCATGAGAAAGAGACGGTTGATACTTTAAATTTTTTACATGAAAGGTGTGATTCCGAAGCCGATTAAATGTGTTTTTTTAGTTTTTTATTGCATATTCGTTACAGGTGAAGGCAATGTATTAATTAAATTTCAAAATAGAGTATTTATATAACCCTTTGAATATTAAGTAAGGTAACCATTGTAGAGAGATTTGGTTTTTTATTTTAAAATCTCTTGTACAATAGTTTTCAACGCGATACTGATTGAGAACCAAATATAGATAGCTTGTTTTGTTCAATAAGAACAGAGCAGTGGATAAATGCATTTTGTACCCTATATCAACTGACATAATGTCATCCCACGACTCTATTATCGAACAGTTTTTATATTTTCTTACTACTTACTGTGTCCCTTCGTAGTACCTAATTGTATAGAGTAGGTCCTGTTCGACCCTCGATTATTTTACCCCATCGGGTTTTATGCTAGTTCGACTCAAAACATTATGGCCTACCTAATCCTAAATGTGAGTTACTATAATTTTCTTCTTCTTCTTATCCTGTCAGTTGTTGTTTCGAACAAGTGTGATAAAAGGATTATTGTCCGCCTCAAGCTCCTTTCGTGCACTTCGCAAATTTTCCAATTTATTTTAAGTTGTTTTTCTTCAATAATTATGATATTAGAAATCATAATTATTCTATCTTTTTAATGCTCATTACTATACTTTGTGCACGTCTATCCTTTTCTCACCCTATCCTAGATAAATTGCATTTTAGCGCACAGGCTGGCGAATTTGTGCCGCTGACTATGAACGAATTCAAAATAATATATATGAAAGCGCAGGAGAGCCTTCATCAGAATTAATTATACTTGTCGTGGACGCAGGTGAAGAAGCAAAACTAAATCATTATTCTCCTTGTAACAGAAATGGTGTAATTCTTTCAATTACTTTTACTCATAGAATATAAATCTTCTTAAAGATTAATCATAATTTTTAGTACTCAAATCAACACTAATTTATTCCCGATTAACTTCGATTGGCTAGATATACCTAAAGCGATTCGTCGCAAACGTGGAGCGCTGGCCCTTTCTCGTCCAAGAAGTGTCAAAAACCAGATGGATGCCTCGCTACCATCGACACGACGCTCCACTAGACATTCGAAGCCTCCTGTCACTCTTGTCGTTGAAAATTCGCTATGGCGCCGTTATATATATATATATACCTATGTGTAGGTTACTCATAAACAAATAATACGCAGCATCATCGAGCCTAAAACTAAACAAAGCTTGCAGTATGGTAAATAGAGAAGTGATAAATATTAAATAAATATTAGTGGACAATGTACACAATACCATCTAAGCTTAGCTTGTATTATGACCAGTTGATTAAGAGAATACTTCTATACATATTTTTAAATTCATACTTAAGATACAGAATAAACACCTATGTTCATCACACAAATGTTTGGCCTGGGAGGGATTAGAACTCTCAAACCACAGAAGAAAGAGATACTACACACTTAGCTGACAGGCCAGAATACATATCTGTACATATAAGAAGGTCTCTCAAACCAATTTTTGGTTAGTAGTGTTTGTGGAAGTGACCACAATTTCTTCAATGTCACGTTTTATGCAACAAGGCGTTCTTCTTATTTTTATTTCTATAATGGCATCTGTCTTACTGTAAATTTTCTTGTCAAACAACTTCGTTGTCGTTCGTCATTTGTCTATTCTAAACGTCATCGCGGAATAATCACAAAAAACACTTCAAATTAATTTGTCTATAATAGGTGCTAAGAAACTATAATTTATTGAGTACTAGCGACCCGCCCCGGCTTCGCACGGGTGCAATGCTGATACTAAATATACTACAGAATGTCTTTATATACAACGTTATCTAAAAGAATAACATAGACTAAGAGATAGACATATACCATCGCGGACTTTTGTGTAGACCTTTTTAAGGTGTACAATACTCGTATCTATCTCGTAGGGTTCAGCCAGCTATTGCAATGTAAGCGCAAAATATGTGTTTACTTACGACACTACAAAAGAAACCTCTAAAATTATCAGTGTTTCTCTACTATATTAAGCCTGTTTTATACATATAAACCTTCCTCTTGAATTACTCTATCTATTAAAAAAAACCGTATTAAAATCCGTTGCATAGTATTAAAGATCTAAGCATACATCGGGACAGACAGACAGCGGGAGGCAATTTGTTTTATACTATGTAATGAAAATTCCGCTAAGATTACCCAATAAAACATGAAAACAACTAATTACGAGAACACGAGAAGAACTTATTGATTTATAAGTGCTATTACTTCATTGAATATCAAATGAAGAATACGACGTTTCCGTCATTTTCCAGGTACATTTTTGAAGGGTAACGTGACTTTTCATTTGACTTTTATGATGATATTCTTTGTTTGTCATTTCATGAAATAACATAACACTTCTAATTTAATATTTTTTACTCGTTTTATTGCATGTTTTATTCAGTAATCTTAGCGGAATTTTAATGAATTGTGACTTCATAGGACAAGAATGGACAATTGAATTATAAGTGTACTATGGTGCAATGTGATTTGAACGACGAGGAATCCCGAGAAAGTTCTAGACGGCCATTCCGCGATGACGTTTAGAATTGACAAATAACCATCGACTGAGAGTTTATTATCAAACAATCACTTGACACTGGCAACATTGTCGACAAGACAGATGCCATTATAGGAAGAAAAGAAGAAGAAGAAGATGTTAATGAAGTAACATAGACTCTTATACCCTATTTCGTATTATTTAATACGAAATTTCAACCTATTTTTTTTAATTCTCGAGTTATTAAATAATTATAAAATAAAACATGTTTCATAGGGTAATCTTAGCGGAGTTTTAATTAATAAATTGTGATCTTTAGCATAAATATAGACAATTGAATTAAAACTGTATTATGTTATAATCTGATACGTACGACGAGAAACCCAAGAAAATTCGAGACGGCTATTTCGCGATGACGTTTACCATCGACAAATGACGATCAGATGTTTCTTTATCTATCTATCTTTGTGATGATAATAACAAAATAATGACATGACATTGGCAAAATTGTCTTCAAGGCAGATATCATTATAGGAAGAAGAAAAAGTATAATAAAATAGATTTATATTAATAAATAAATCAACAATGCTGAACATATCACACAGCATCATCTAGCCCCAAAATAAGCAGAGCTGGCGTTATGGGTACCACATGACTGATATACTACTTATACACCTTTTTTTGTATTTAAATATAATATTATAAATTTATATATATATAAATCTTCTGTGCTTGTGTTTGTAATTAAACTCCACCTAAACGGCTGGACAGTATTTTAAAAAAATATTTTTTGGAGCAATTGTTTTTTTTTTAAACGCGCGGACGTAGACGCGAACGGGACAGCTAGTACATATATGTATAAAAATTATAACAACGGGGTTTACAAATTATAGGTAGTTGGTCTCAAGTGCAGTAGTTGCCGTATGTTTCAGTATCATATTATGCCCAACAAATGACAAGTGGCGTATCAAGTGCTTTCGTGTGAGGTCCGAAACGTCAAGCGACGCCACTTCATATGACTAATGACGTCATCAGGCGGAGATGAAATCGCGACATGTGCGACCCCGACACACAAGAAATAACAGCCCGATACCATGTCATCGGATGGAATAGCGACAAGCGTTTCCGGTGTAAATTATCACTGGGAGAATATAGAGGATTTACTGTTCGGGTAACCGCAGTTATCTGGGCGTCTAGTCTGCAATTACCAATTATATCGATATATCAAAACGATAAAGTCGTTAAAATGTTTGTCGAGTTCATGAGAATTGACAGTTCTTTCGTTAAGTTCATTTTATCGAGTCGTCCGTTGCAGAGGTTTAAAAGTAATAACGATCGTTACATCGCTCAAAACGAGCGGAAACGATATACCTATCTAAGAGTTGGGTTTTGCACGATAATTGACTCGATATATCGTTTGTCGATTTCAAGATCCCCCTGAACGCTTCGGAGGGTAATTATAAGCTGCTGGTCCCGGTTTTGTTATTTTTTTAAGTAGTTAGGCCGTCGCGGAGGCCTTGAGCGGTCTATTAACTCCCTCGCGAGAATTGGATATTGACTCATACATAAGTAGCAGTAAGTTAGTCCTTAGCACGCATTGGCGAAATAATCCGCGCGGCTTAAACCGCGCTATTCTGAAGTCTATAAAAATATAAAATTTTCAACGCAGTTTTTTCCGATAGTGAGTGCTCCGACATCTGATTCCAGGTTCCACAGAAAAGCGTGTAAAATTCACCGCAGATAAATCTGTACGCGTTAAGTCTAAAAGCTGTACGGAGTGATGTAGGTACACGAATGTACCAGGAACACAGAAGCTACGAAGAGGTTTAAATTTATTTTTTCTCTAACTGTAGGTAAAGAGTAAACTATGTCGTTTGCACTATGTTTTGTTTAGTATTGAGTAACAGTACACAAAACATTGTTTCGCTTTCCACGAAAACTTCAGAAAAGTTTTTAACATTTTTTTAATCTTGTTGCGATCTTTATTCAATGACATTAGGATGACCAGTGACATACCATACTTTAACGCTACTTCAAAAAAATATGATATAGGAGATAATATTTATACAATACTGCAAAACAGTGGCTTCAAAACATCTGTTGAGAAACAGATACGGCAAAATCAATAGCAACTAGTAGGGAATATCTATGTTATGCTAGCGTAGGCGAGCCACTAAGCTCCCGCAGATCCAACAAACAAATTCTTCAAAACTGTAACATATCTTTGCGACTCTGGCACAAAAACTGCGTTCCACGGTCTGACAGTCAATGAGCCGGATGTTAAGCATAATTAGTTCCAAATTGGTCCCACGTTTAACTTAAAGGAATTTATGACTTGTTAATATATCGGCGTTAGAAATTAAATCTAATGACTATGAAAATTCATGTTGATAGGTACTTACTCTAATGTGTGCAATCGGCATCTAAATTCACCTCGGACTCATGTCAGGAGCACGTAAGACTATTCAAAATGGTATTTATTTGTCCATCTATTTAGAATACCTACAATTCTATTGAATAACATTTAAATTTGTTTTTATGTAGTGTTGATATAGTTTTTCGACCAACTCCATGGAAAGTTATCTTTAATTCAGTCCCGAGAAGTTCTTTGACGGTGCCCTCAGCAAACTTACTTTTGTATGGAAAAAATGAGTTTTTTACTGCTATTTAGTGGCTATCTGCTCGTTAATAGAAGGAATAGTAGTTATAAAAGATATATGGTTTGTATTTTCAATATTTTGCCTCACACTTCTTTGGTTCAAATTATTTTTAATAAATGTTTAGTTCTATAATTTAATGTTAAACTTTATTTACATAAATAATTACAGAAATGTACAGATTAATATACAATAATATAAAATACACGTGAAACAGTTGAGCTATCTAAGGGCCGTTTAAAACAATCTATAGATAGCTCAACTGATCCAGATCACTGATAGAGGGCAGCGTTCCCAAGATACTAGCGGCATTACCACGTTAAATGGCAATGCTAATACGCTGGGCCAGATAGGAGCCAGCTCTTAGGTCACGCAATGTATCTATCATCTATCTAATAATTTAATTATTAAGTAATGTCTAAAATATTCTAAAATAATCAGCAACTAAGTAGAGTTCGTTTGTACTTGCAGCTTACACTAATAGTTGGAACGTAACCTAATTAAAACATTACCCTTTTTTCAGCATTCCTTATTTGAATGTTGTATGATAAAAAAAGCGATTTGAGTAAATATATACGTGTCAAAATAATTTAGGGAATCGCCTTAAGCTCTAGCGCGCATTGCGTTAAGCAAATAATTTCGCGAGAAAATTATCCCAGCTAGCGAATTCTCAGTAGCACGCACTAGCAGTTTTTTCCGCTGTGGTTTTACTCACCATTCGTAGTTTATCCACAGAGCGCCGCGTGCATTTATCCCCCACTCGCGCATTTTCAGTCGCGTGCTGCAGTTTTTGACTAGCGGCGGAAGCCGGGAAAATTCGCCGCGGATTGATTCGCAATGCGCTCTCTACCAATGTTTTTACAACCATCGTTTCACTCCTTGTTTCACGTTGTTGTCAATCACCTGATTCCAAAAACCTGCTTCTGACTATATGGCTAGTTTCGCAATTATATGTCATTAACCTTTTTCTTCTTTTTTGTGTATTACATGTGACATATTAATGCCAATTTTGCCAATGTCAAGTGTTTATGTTTGTTTATAGTCAATTTGTTTGTTAAAGTCTTAGTCGATAATCAATTTAAAATTCTAGACGTCACGCGGAATGGCCGTCTAAAACTTTCTTGGGATTCCTCGTCGTTCAAATCACATTTGCATCACAAGACACAGTTTATTCAATTGTTCATACCTACTTGTCCCATGCAGTCACAACTTATTCATTAAAATTCCGCTAAGATTACTGAATAAAACATGCAATAAAACGAGTAAAAAATATTAAATTAACAGAGCTATGTTACTTCATGAAATGACAAACGAAGAATCTGTAATTAATCTTTAACTGTAGCTTATTTGACGTAAGCTGATTTTTTTATATGAGCCGAACTTCCTCGGGACGAATTATACATTTTTATTAGAAAGTATAATCTGTTTCAATAATGAAACAAATCCTAATTGGCGATTTTGGTCATGACCTCTCACACGCGTGTCTAGGTGTTATACTCTTAAAGTTAAAAAATATATAAGTATTTTATCAGGCATCTGGATCCTATAGTAAAAACTTTGCTTGGATTAGAACCTTTATGAATCTGTTAGACTCTGAAAAAAGGTTGATGCCTTACCTATTTTCAGGACCGATTACCTATTTTCAGTCGATCAAATCGACTACTGCGACCAAAGAGTAACTATAACCCAACCAAAAAGGTTTCAAAGTCTAAACCTTATTGCTGCGGAGGCGGTACGGTGATCAGCAGTCAGTCAGACGCAAGTTTTTAATAGACATTTAGATAAACATCACTCATGTCGTGTAAACTTCATGAACAGTTGTCTCGGAAGTCCGACATCCTGAAGCATAAGCAGGGGTCACCAACATTTTCTTCTTCAAATAAAGAGCAGCTTGTTTTAAATATTTTGTCCCGTCCAAGACTAGGAAAAACGGAACACTTCATTAGCTTTAGACACGTTAAGCCGTAGGTTGAGTATCCCTGACTTCACGCATCCGACGGAAGCCACCACGCGAGCCGAATTCGTCCGCGTAAAGGTACGTTTACACGGGCAATTAAAATTGATTATAACGTCACAGCAACATTAATGGCAGTTTAGCATTTGTTTATAGAAACCGACATCGCCTCGCGATTACAAACCTACATAGGAACTTACATAGAAACACCCAGACCCGAGACAAATACTTGCAGATCATACAAACATTTGAAGAGCAGTTTAGGAAATCTAGTCACATTAATTAATCTTCTGTCCTATAATCCTTAATTATCTAACGCGGCGTTTAAGTATGCTCTGTCCTTGTCATTTTAATGTTAATTAATAGAGATGGCAACAGATTTAAATAACTATTAGCTATTGTGTGATTATATAATTAGGTACTCATTAATACGCCTTAGTTCATCAGTTGAGCATGATTTAGGTAGCGTCAATCAAGTTACAGAGCAGTTATTTGTAATTGAAAACTTTCGTTCATGGATCCACTTCATCAAGCCGAGGTGGCTGAAGTTTCTCTCCACTGACGACACTCTGCCTGGGATTATGTTCGATAGCGCAGGCCTTCCCAGGTACTCACACTAACCTCTCGACCTTGCCGACAGGACCCGCAGGAAAGACGAGAATATAATTACGTTTTAAAAACAAATAAAAAGAAAGCCAAAATCATTGAATGAAATATGAGCCCATAAAAATACAACCGAATTGAGAACCTCCTCCTTTTATTAAAGTCGGTTAAAAAAGTTTTTACGCTTTGTAAAAATGTACTTTATCATTTTTCTAAATTCGTCAACACTACGAAAGTCTCAGGGAAGCAAAATACTTAATTTCGTTTACTTGGATGACATATTTTTTTAACTATTTTGATTTAAACACCAAACTAACAGATAAACCGATAAACCGATGTTTATGAAATGTCTATGGACCGATAGAAAAGTATATCCCTGCCGTCCTGAAGCTATAATGCCGTTAAATACAAAAAGCACTGTTTGAATTTGGAAGGAAAAACCAAAATTTACTTTTAATCGATTGCTACATAAAGACTACAAATCTTGCAGCAGACATTGAAATACTAAAGTAAGAGCTAACGAAGCTTTTTCATTCAGACAAGGATTCCTTTAACATATGAAGGCGGCTAAAAATAGTAAATAGATTAGCATTAGCATTAGATTAGACAAATTAGCATTGATGGAAACTTTTGGGTGGCCTTTTGACTTCGTCATCACAGTTGGACTAATATGATACGTATCTAATTAACTACTTAGGTACTAACTAGGTGAATGTTACCATTCCTGTGTTTCCACCAGTCTTGGCACGATGAGTAGAATCAAAAAGAATCTCAAGAATTAAAAAAATATATGAAAACCTTCCCGTGGTCTTCACTGCTGGCAACGACAGTGCCTGGTGAGTCCAAATAATTTTCAAAAACAAAAACGCTTTTCACGACTTTTTCGTTTGCGTGATAAGCCTGTTTTATTAAAACGACCTCTGTGGCGCAGTGGGCTAAGAGCCGGCTGAGACACAGAAGCGTGTTCGATTCCCGCCGCGCGACAAAAGCTTTTATGATCTGCAAGTATTTGCCTCGGGTCTGGATGTTTCTATGTATAATATGTGTGTATTTACAAAAAAAAAGTATATAAGTAGTATATCAGTCATGTGGTAAGTACCTATAACACAATCTCTGCGTACTTTGTAGTTACTTTGTGTGTGAAATGTACGGGATTATTTATTTATATTTTATACTCATTTTATCTACCTTATTACAAAAAGTTTAAAAAAGTTAAAAGAACCGCACAAATATTGAAAATTACATAGATATCTGTCAAAAATATATCGTCCACGTAAACACGTCCTTACATGTCAAGTGGCGCACGCGCTACCATCACCTCCTCCAACCTAAACCGCCGTAAAAACTGCTCCATACTCTTTAACACAACCTTACTAAACACAATGTAATCTGTGGTTCTACCACACAAAGTGCTACATAATCTGCGGCGCTACTTACATACCTACCTACAGCTATAATTACCCGGGCAATCTGTTCCAACAGGATATCCACAGCCATCTGTTGGACGCCATCGATCTTGGTATTTATATACACTCATTGTCTTGCCCAAACTTGCATCTGGTACTTGAGATATCAATTTTACGTCCAGATACCCACATCATATACATATACAAAAAATTGCATGAGTGTCGTGGTACGAAGTTCCTATCGTAGTATATTATTGTGGTTGGATTATTATTGGATGTGTGGATTATTATTAATGGATTATTATTGTGGTTATTATAGTGGTTGGAACGAAGTTCCTATCGTAGTATATTATTATTGATAAACGTATTATATTATTGATTAACAAATACAAATTAATACATTATTAGTAATCTAATACATTATTAATTAATACAATAATACAATAAATACATTATTAGCTCTCAGACGCTAGCGTCTGCAGTCTGCAGTAGCAATAAAATGAAACGCAGAAATAACGAATGAATTGAATGATGTACTTACAATAAAATGTTTATTTTCTTAACATAATATATTAATTACGAAGATATTTACGGATAAATTATGTCCGAGGAAGAAAAATTTTGAAAAATCGTTTCATCCTTTGGATAACACTAAAGAAAGGGTCGTGATATAAATTCGTGACGGAAAAATCTTACACTTTTTATGCCTAGCCCTCATCCGCCAAGTCCATACCGTGCGATAAGACACTTCGTTCCAATAATAATAAAAATGTTTTTTATTTACAAGATGTCTTACTAGTAATTTAGATTAAAATAGTAACTTCATCTTAACTTGTAAAAATTTGGAATTGTCTAAGATATATTTAGTTAGTCATAGCATTTGTAAAATCTATTCGTTTGGTACCATCTAACTAAATTAAGAACGCTTAATTAAGTTAGATAAAATTAAATTAGGATAAGTTGGTAGCAGCATAATACCAAAGGTTTATTTGACAGTTCAAAACCTAATTTTATGTACAATTAGTTAGGTTGGTGGCAACAGAATTGAAGCCATTGACTCCTCACTCTAAGTATTATCTACTTGTAAAAAGACGTGAGGGATCTCTGCATCGGCTTTTACAAAATGTAGGAAAACAAACGTATTAATATGTGCATTCGTTCTAATATATAGCTACTTAACAAAATTTATATAATAAAAATGTAACTACAAGAATTAATAAAATTACAGCCAATACTCTTGATATGTATGTGTGTGTTTGTGTTTGTATGTGAGAGATACGTAGAGAGGTCTTCGAAGTATCCGAGATTAGGTGTTGGGATGCTGGACCGACAGAGTAGGAAATGTGGACGTTATTTTCTTTATGCTTTATTTTACACACATTAGTGTGCACACACACATATTTTGAAACCTTGGGAAATTATATACTATAAACGAATGGTAGGTATGATAAGGGAATAGAAATAGAAGAGGGAAAATGATTTGCCACCTTATAAGGTATGACAGTTTTATAAACACCGTCATCGAAGCAAAAGAAGAAGAAAAGAGAATAATAAAAAATAAGTAAAAAAACAAAATTCGTTTATTTCAGACAAAATAAAAAAAAATTTTAGATCCATAGTATGTTAGTAGGTATTTGTCTTACTCTACGTTAGTACAAGAAAATAATGATAATATTTATTCTTTACAAAACAATTAAAAAAAAAAATTATAATTTTTTTTACACTGCAACCAAATAATGATAAAATTATTTCATCATTACTCGATTACAGTGCTTGAGGAACGGGCTATCCCATTTATTGGATAATACGTTCAAAATGATGTTGGGACTCCCATGCAGCCTGCATAGCAAAGAGGCAACTTTCTTCCGCATGGATGCATGGAAACCGTCCGTGAGAATCTCCGCGAACATGCCGGAAGCGCTGCAGAACCGCGGGAGCCCCAGCACCATTCTGAACATAATAATTAGGTACGTTTTCAAAACTAAATAGAAAACCAACTTCATTGAATATAAAAAAAATACAAACGAATTGAGAACCTGGTCATTTTTAACCGAATTCAAAAAGGTAAGTTTAAAAAGTTTTTATTTTACGCTCTTTAGCACCTTATCGTTTGATAAGGTACTAAAGAGGTGCTAAAGTTGAAATTCGTAAACACCACTGGAAAGTCACGGGAAAGCCAAATACGCAATTTCGTTTACTTGGATGAGTATGCTACATTAGCTTAAGGATACACGAGTCAGCGGCACAAACTCGTTAGTGGGCGCTGCTAAAATGCTAAAATAAATTATTTCATCTAGTTTAGTGTGAGAAAAGGATAGACGAGCACCAAGGATAGAGATGAGCAGTAAGGAGATAGCGTGATTATAATTTCGAGTCATATGATCAGATTAGACTATGATTTCTAAATAAAAAGATTGCGTAAAAATAATAAATAGACCTTTGGCTCGAGGGTTCTCATCAAAAAACTACTGAATGTATTTATTAAAAAAAGTTATTTGAGCTCTTGAATAAATAATATATGCTTGTATCGGAATATTTTTTTAATTTACATACATACTCCGTTTGTTATTTATTCACACCTAAAGTTGCGCTAAAATCAGTGCTGAAAAACGATTTTTTTGAGTCTTGTATCTTTCAAACCCATATTATTTTTACAATTCTGTATTGATACAAGCATAGATTATGACAAGACAAATTTATATCACTTTTTGTTTTTGTTGTTCATCATCAGACGATGGTGTGATCACCCTTCGACGTTTGTATGAAAAGATAATCGACTAGTTCACTCTTAATGAAAAGAGATGGTAGCTATTATTGACTGGCCTTTCGGCTCAGTCCGTAGTAGCTCTGCATTCTGCGCTGTAGGTTGAGGTTTGGATTCCCTCCCAGGAAAAACATGTGTGTGGTCACTAGAGGTGTTTATTCCGGGTCTGGACGTTACAAGGTGTAAGTATTTATTTATAAATATATATGTCATATACATATACAGTCATCTGGTCTCCGTAATACGAGTTATCCATAGTTCGGGGCTTGATGGTTGTGTGCATTGTCCACCAATATTTATACTTAACTTGTAAGTAAATCTTAAAAAATCATGAAGGTCAAGCTTCAATGTTTAAGTTTCAAGTGAATATCTGTATCGAAAATCTGTTCAAAAACCTTTTCTAAAATCTAAAATCTTCAAATAATTTTAGAACTTATAAAAAATCCTATCGAACAACATGCCAAACAATAATAATAATAATAATAATATAGAAAAACACGTATGCAATTCACGCATGGTAAAAGTGAAATCTTCAAAAAACAAACGTATAATAATTACACGTATACAAAACACCACGGTTGTTGTGATGGCTTTTCTCAAGCTTTGTACTACGCATGCGCGCACAAACACGTAATAATAATAATAAACACGTATACTGCTTCCTATCTCATTTTCTCGCACGTTAAATCTTATGAACTTATGTGTCTGTCTCTTTTTATTGTCGCTTTTTCGTTTCATCGACTTTCAACGATGCTAAAGTTTTCACTTCAATAAATAATAATAAATATTGCTGGACAATGCACACAACACCATCTAGTCCAAAACTAAGCATATTATGGTGACTAGATGACTGATAGAATACTTATATATTTTTAAATACATACTTATGATACTTTATAACACCCAGACACAGAACAAACATCTATGTTCTTCACACAAATTTTTATCCTGGGAATCGAACCCTAAACCTACAGTGCAGAAAGCAGAGCTACTACCAACTGAGCTAATAGGCCAGTGAATGATAATGGCGTAGTTAAATAAAAAAAAACACCCCACTTTACATGTTGGGGAGGAACTTTGTAGAAGCCACTAATAATGTAGGTATATAACCGTGCAAAACTTAATTAACGACGAAATAACTTAAATTTAAATATCGACTAAACTAATAGTCTGCGAGCAAGAGGTCTGGTTAGAGGCGGACAGACAGACAGACAGATATATAAATAAATAATACCGGACATTTAACACAGCATCATATAGCCCCAAAGTATGCAGAGCTTGTGTTATGGGAACCACATGACTGATTATCAATCACTGACATACTACTTATATACTTTTTTTGTAAAAACACATATTATACATATTATACATTGAAAAATACCCAGACATGAATCAAATACTTGCAGATCATACAAACATTTACATACATTCAAACATTCTGCGTCTCAGGCAGGCCTTCGCCCACTGCGCCAAAGAGGTTGTCGGTAAGTAGGTACCTACCTTTAATAATGTTATTTTGTCTATAGTATGTCCAAATGCTTGAAGTCTGTCGGATATTAATAAAATGACCAGGGGAGCATTAATTTCCAACTAACATTTAATATCTCATTCGGCAAACAGCACGTTGCAGATGTTTGGGCGCCACTAAAATAGAACATGCCTACATGGTGTTCTGAATTGTCCATCATTGAAATAAAATTACTTATAAAAAATCAAAACATACGGGGGTGACATTTATAGCAATCCCTACTATAATATTATAAATGCGAAAGTAACTCTGTCTGTTTGTTACGTTTTGACGCCTAAACCGCTGAACCGATTTTGATGAATTTTGGTATAGAGATAGATGGAACCTTTGAGAAGGATATAGGCTACTTTTTATGGAGGTACCTAATATAAACCTAATATAAATACAAAATGCAAATTTGCCTACTATCCTACTCATTAGAACAGAAATCTTGCCAGTCAGAAACAGCTTCACCTTACTAGTTTTATTTTCGGTGTACCTACCTATTGTAGTATTGTAGTTTCACAATATGCCCAGTGTAGGCATATTGTGAAAAGAATAGTATTTTACATTTATTGCAGTAAATAAATTAACTTTTCTGAGCTCCCTGTTTTAAGCATCCTAAACACGTCTGTTAAAGACGAGGGTAGTTTTAAAGTAACGAGTAAGCACAATAGATGACGCTAAGCGCGCGCCACGCGACTGCCACGCGTCAGTCGCGCGCTGACCTCCGCGGGGGCAACATCTATTACACGCCGCACGTGTTCTATTTTAAAACGGAAGGGTAAATGTGTTTCCACATCGTTGATTCTGTTTTGCTGGTAGATTTATGCTACGTTCTTTGGGTTTTATTAGAATATAATAGAATAGAATAGAAAATACTTTATTGCACACCACAAATACATTAGACTGTTATAAGAAACAATTTTTAGTACACGGTAGTACAATGGGCGGTCTTATTGCTAGATAGCGATCTCTGCCAGACAACCTTTGGATGGATAGAAATCAACATAGCTGAATATGGGGTGATGAAAATACTATGAGTGGTTTATGATAAAAATTATATGTACATATAATTTTTATCATAAACCACTCATAGTATTTTCATACATTCATACATATTTACAGGATAACACAAAGTGAAATACATCAATACCTAATATTACCTACAATAATAATAAATTTTATTGTTTATTTTTGAATAAGTTCTTTGACTGGAAGGTAGGTATTTAGTTATAGACACTGCGAGTTTACGCCTATTGTATTATCCAACTGATATCATCAAAACTTCGCAAATATAGGTATTAACTTCGGTTTATTCAAGATATGGAATCGATTGATCCATTTAGTTCTATTTCTGAGATATAGGCCACCTTAGATATCTTGAGTGCTGAAGCTTGGTGCATTTTCATAGCCGCCGGACTGGCCAAGGTAAATAGAGACTGAGTGTGCAACGCAAACTCATTATCAGCCTATCAAGTTCCCGAAAGATCGTGGAATGAAATACGCGCATGAAGGGCCCAAGGCTGACCAAAACCAGCTGTAAGATTATCAGCGAATTAACGTCAACATATTTTATCGACGTGATGACATCGCGTGTTAAATTACACTTAGCATGTAAGTCGATTCAAAGTGGTCCTTATTTTGAATAGATATAATGACGTAATTTTGAATTTCAATTTTGTGATGACTTTTGGCCGGAAGCCGCAAATATACGAACAGATTCGTAGGCAGAAGCTAGTCCACCGCAAATATCCGCGGAACGGCCGACATTAAACAAAGTAATTAAGGGGGAGCGTAACAAAACGACAAGGTGGAGTGATCATCTGCGAGCATCAGGTGTAAGAATTTGGAAAGGTGTGCAACGAACGGACGAAATATACTTTTTAAATAAAAACTATTTTCGTGGACGCCTTCGAATGCTGATCCTAACTTCCTGTATTTGAATTTCGAATGTGATGTCGGTTCCTTACCATGTTATGCAAATAACAAATACTGAGTACATGTGTGTGCATACAATTAAAATGTTTGGATTTTGGTGTAAACAAAATATAGTCGTTTAAATTTTAGGAAATTTCAGCTTATCCTGGAAACAGCAGAACTGCCAGCATGCCACCTATTATGCTTATCCATTGCACGAAAGAGATGCATTTGCAAATGGCCAGTAGGTAATCAGTAAATCAGTTGAGACAACGCAAATCTATAGGATTGCGTTGTCTTGCGTTGATTTGATTGGTATAACCAATGCATTCAAATCTGCTCCCATTTTACTAGTTGGTGATTTCAAATACAGAACAAACTTATCGAACGTTTAAAAAGGTAAAAATGTTTTTAAATGGCAAATGATAATTTTCGACCGATCAGACTTTACGATTCACTTACATTAATTTATGTTCTGCGGTTAGAGTCTGTTAAATCGCTCACCGGTCAACGCACAGCGCTAAATGCGAAACAAACAGTGATCTCATCGGTCCATCCATGCCATATGCGTCTGTTTGTCCATCTGTAAATATTGCTCATTACACCTGTATTGTATTAGGTTTATTTTTAAACACATGACTTCGCATCTGTTTTGTGAGGTTCACTGTATCAGCCTAAGCAGGTCGTCATTCGATCGTTTGGTATGTATTTTTCATTTCTTTAATTACCTTATCTTCTTATCCTGTCACTAATTTCGAACCAGTATGGTGAAAGGATAAAGGTGAGCCTCAGAGCCTCCTTTCGTGCACTTGGCACGTGTCTTCAAACTTTTTAGTTCTACGATACACCGTTTGAGAGTACATTTTTCGAACAGCAAAATCCATTGGTGCACGACCGGATTTGAACCCACGACCTTAGGATCGGACGGCCGGGTCGTTAACACCACTAGTGTCAATTAATAATAATAATAATAATAATAATTATTCAAAATAATAATAATAATACTTATTCAAAATTTACATGGTACAATAATATCTGATAACAAAATTCTAAAACTTATTTAATTACCTAAGTACTATATATTTTATGCCCTACTAAAAAGGGTAAAATACAAAAATGTCAGCCTATTGTTAGCTTTTACCAATTTAAAAAGATGTCTACTCCACTTATTCCTGAGTTAGATAAAGTAAAGGAAGTAACTATTACAGAATAAACTGTTATCAATGAAGTAAAAAGTAAACCAAGCCAGCGCAAGTTCTTAAATATTGTCCAGGGTTCCGTAGGTTACAAAGAAAGTCAATTTTGATGACTGTCGTGGTATAAGCTAGATTTAGGACCTATACGAGTACCGAGTACCGAGGTCATTTATTTTTGGTCTTTGGTCTGTAGAAAAATCAGGCACTTTTTGAAGCAACCATAACTTAGAGCGACCTATGTTTTGCTTTCCTCCTTACGGCAGTGATTCTAATCTTTGCGGATTTATGCAAGGAAAAAAGACATTATTGTTTTGCGACGTGGATCCCCAAAGCCGCGGCAGTCTGCCCAGCTGTCTAGGGAGGCACGTGCGCGCGAAAAAAATAAAAAATGGCGGCGCAAGATGGCGATGCACTTGACATTTCCAATTAATTTGCGCGGGACATCTGTGGCCAGCAGCTGAGCGCGATAGATGCGGATTACTGCAAGGGACATGCAAGGGGTCATTTTGGAGGGCTATTGCTTGATTGGCTACGCTATGCCCTATTTTCTCAAAGTACTAACAAGAAGGGCATTTATATTAAATGTTTAGCAGCTTGTGTAGGTATTAGTAGAACGTAATTGAATGAAATATTATTTATTATTTGAACATAAAATATGTGATACAATTTATTCAGTTTGTCCATTGTATTTCCGACAACAGTCTTCGACGTGTAAATATTTAAAAGTCTTTTATTACTACTAAGTACATTAGTTTATTTGATACTAGCACTAACTAGTAGTAGCGTAGTACCTAAATAAAAAGTAACCTATGTCCGTTCCCAATATAAATAAATAAATAACCCCGGACATTTCACACAACATCATCTGGCCCCAAAGTAAGCAGAGCTTGTGTTATGGGTACCACATGACTGATATACTTTTTTTTTTTTTGTAAATACATACATATTATACATAGAAACACCCAGACCCGAGACAAATACTTGCAGATCGTACAAACATTTGTCCCGCGGCGGGAATTGAACCCGCAACCTTCTGCGTCTCAGCCGGGTCTTAGCCAACTGCGCCACAGAGGTCGTTTAAGATATAATCTATCTCCGTACCAAATTACTTCATGATCCGTTCATCTGTTTAGCTATGAAAAGGTAACATACACATAGACAGACAGATAAGTAGACAGAGACTTCCGACTTTATAATAGTATGGATACTTATAAATGTCGTATATTTGAGCGTATCCATACTAATATTATAAATTAAAGAGTGTCTTTGTCTTTCTGTTTGTCTGTTTGATTGTTACCTTTTCACAGCTAAATGGCTGAACTAATCTTGATGAAAGTTGATAAGGGGATAGATTGTATTTTAAGGAATGATAGAGGCTACTTTTTAAAAAGGAGTGTGCGAAACCGTGGGCACAAGCTTGTCATTAGTAAAATGCTTCTACAGTGTAAGCCAAGGTGCACAGATTGTGATCGCTGTATCATAAAACTCTTATCAGAAACAAATGATAACTGAATACTTCACATAAAGGAACAGTTCTTGGAATTATTCGTTTACCGAGAAGAGGAAGCAGGTCAATTAAAGCCTCCGATGCCTCATTGGCAGGAGACAACCAAGCTTTTGCATTCACTGAAACTTTTCTGGACGAATTAACATAGACAGAGTTTCCTCTAAAACATAATTTTAGAGAGCATGAAAAAATACCCAAGACGGAATACCTACTCTTAATAATTACGTTTTTAAACTAAAAAGAAACCCGACTTTATTGATATAAAATGTAACATTTACATGGATGACATTTTTCCAGCTATTTTTATTTTAAAACTACTGAACCGAATTTTTTGATTACTGAAATTTCTATGGAACCAATCGGATAGCACTTCTTTCTTTTTACCTCCTCCTTTTTTTGAAGTCGGTTAAAATGTGAAGGCATGTGTAAATAATCGGTTATTTAAGTTGGTGTCCAAATCGAGTCCTGACAAAAGCTAGAATTTTTTTAAGCAGACAAAAAATGCATAGAGTATGTACTTGTCTATACATTATCTTATCAGTGATCTCAAACGGAAACGGAAGCTAGTGGATATGTGTCCCCATATTAACTTATGAACTTGGTTACAAACATCCAATAGTCCAAACTCGAGGTTTGTCAGCTGGAGATGGAACGATACCAGGTGTTAAGCGTACAGAGCGCGTACGCAACATGACTCTGCGCTCCAGAACCCAAATTGCTGATGTAGCTCAAAAAAACGTTGCGAAGCTTAAGTGGAGCTAGGCTGGTTATTTCTCATGACTGATGACATGTGCCAAAATCACGACAATGGATCCCTGAGACAGCGAGACGGCACCGTGACAGATCCAAATAAAGATGGCGTGATGATCTCGACACCTTTGATAGAGCTTGGGTCCAATTGGCTCAAAACTAAGATAACTGGAGAGAACAAGGACCTTTGCCCAACAGGAGGACACAGTGAGCTAATCAGATCTTAAAGGCTGAACCTTTTGACCTGAAAATATTTAACAAAGAAAGATTGTTAAAGATAGGAAATTCTAAACATTTCACACAGCATCACCTGGCCCCAAAGTAAGCAGAGCTTGTGTTATGGGTACCAACATGACTGATGTACTACTTATTATACTTATTTTTTTTGTAAATACATGCATACATGCCACGGCATTTCTACTTTTTAAGCACAACACTCTATAACAAAGTGAATAAGGAAATTAACATATATCCCCTTCCCCGATATTTATGTAAACATAAATGTCTTCAATGGCTTATGTCCCTGTCTTATGATGACACTGAAAATCTTCATAAGATTTCGGAATGAATACGGAATAAACACCAAATGAGTTAACACATGTCACTGTACCCCTTGCACACACATACCTAACACATTTACTACTGCTATACACCTTTAAACTCACCCTCACTCTACACGCACACACACACACCCACACGCATGTACACACACACACACACACATACACTCACGCACATACACACATACTTATACACGAACACACTCACACTTTACACACTACACACTTGCTACTTCATATTTAATTTTTTTGTGAAGGGGTCTACAATCCCCCTATAGTATGCTAGTATCTAATTTGGGTTCTGTTTTATTATCTTCGGAGGTGGGCGTTAAAATTCGCGACACAGTTCATTTAACTTCTGCGTAATGTTATCGTTCTTTCCATGTTTTTGTATATTTTTGTTTATGCTCCCAAATAAATACATTTTGATATTGATTGATATGTACATATATATACATATATATATATATATACATATATATATATATATATATATATACCTAACTTGATAGGTAGGTTAAGACCAGAAATAACATACAAGCTACTCTTTATTTATGTCATACCACGAGGGCAAAACCGCGCACAGCAGCTAGTGACCAAAACACATGACATTTGTTGTATGAACCACGTGGGCAAAGCTGCGGGGAGCAATTAGTGACACAAAGACAATATTTTTGATGTATCATAAATGAGGAATTAAAGTGTAGGTATTAATCTACTTAGAACTGATTTTTTTTTCGTGTTATTTCATGGTTTATTAGGTAATCTTACGAATTCGTAAGGCAGCGGGCAAGGATTGGAGCAGGAGAGCTGAAGATCGAGTTAAATGGCGTGCCATGGGAGAGGCCTATGTCTAGCAGTGGACTGACACGGGCTGATGATGATAGGTAATCTGTGTGGAATGTAATTTAAAAAAAATAGACTTCTTAGCACAAGGCTATACAATTGAATTATAAGTGTTATAAGTTGAATTATCATTTGTACGATCAAGAATCTAAGAAAATTCTAGACAGCCATTCCGCGATCACGTTTAAAATAGACAAAGGACGATTGATTGCGACTTTGTGACAAAAAAAAACAAAATAACAAAAAAATCGCATGATACTGTCACGATCATCAAAACAGATGTCATTAAAAACGAAAAGTCTAGTACAACGTGAATCATTTGTTCTAACAGATCAATAAGTGATTTATCCATAAATCCTTGCAGAAACGTGGTAACACGATATCGTTAATTGAATAACCCAGCTTACGTATGTGTGATCTGAGCTTTTGGGCCAAACTCTTATATAAAGGCAGATTTACTTAGGTATCATCAGCATCTCCCTGTTCCTGAGACTAGACCTGTTTGTTCTGTTAGCATACATAAAGGGTAGTATTTTGAAGAGAGCGTATTATAATTATAAATGACTATATTATTGCTAGCACTGCATGGCCTCATGTCGCTCTGCCCTGAGACAGTTAACCGACACATTTACCTATATCAGTTATGTGTCTCCATAACAAACTAAGCAAGTAAGCTCTGCTTACTTTGAGGCTAGATTATGCTGTGTGAAATGTCCGGCATTTATTAATTAATTTATATTTATACATCGATATGTACAGACCCGGAAACGGGTTCGTCATTCGTTTTGAGGTACGTAACCCTAAATAATAAAAAATATTCGATAGCCCAAAAATACTGATCTGTTTGTTTGGGCCAAGCAACAATGTAACGCCCAAATATAGCTTGAGAAAGGAAGCAATTAATTAGCTTCAAGAACTTCCTCAATAAACCTTTGTGTTGTTCAACAATTACCGTAGAACAATGATCCCTGTGCTACTGGAGTGGTGCACGTTACCGTCAGTGTAACCGCTGACGTTCGTAAGTGTAAATGCTGACGTTTTTTTCTACAACGAACACGCCTGTTGTTAAGCGACGATGTGGCCGACAATGGGGCACGCAGGTCTAGAAGATACCTATTTACTCTTGTCTTGAAGAGACCCAGATTGTTATTTTTCAGGAAAGACGGCAAAGCATTCCATCCAATCCTTGGCTGTATGCATTATAAATGTAAAAGCAAAGCGCTTTGTTCGTAACGGTGGTAGACTGATCGTACTGAGCGGTACGTCTGCTTGTCCTGGTGGAAGGAGATGGTGGAATCAGATCATGCAACCTGGTCTCCGGTTCGGTTGTGGAGACATTGCTGGACGTTATTCGCTTATAAACTTACCTACGCTACCAGTTGCAAAGTTACCCTTTATGTAAAGCTTACATAAAGTTAGTCTTTTGAAGAAAGCGTATTATATTAAAAATGACTATATTACTGATAATAATGCATGGCCTCATGTTGCTCTGCCCTCAGACAGTTAACTGACACATTTGAAATAAATAAACTCTCTTGTTTTAGTTTTTCATAGTTAAGCTAAATAAGATGGATCATGCAAAAAAGCGCTAGGCCCTAATCTGAATATCAAAATGGTACCCGCTATTCTTCTTGAACGATATAATAAATTTATATATAGAACTACCTATTATTACTCTGTGCACATACTAAAAGAATGTACCTACTAAATTAAAAATGTTCGTTGAAAGCACTGTCAAAAATAACGCGATCCCGCAACGTTTGATCAACGTATAATCCAAATTAGAGCTAAATCGTTTCCGTATAGTGATTAGCGCGTTGCCAAGTATGTCAAGAATAAGGTTTTGACTTTGGTGTAGCTTTGGTCCAGACGTTCAAAATTACCGCGGTCGGCGGTATGTTTAGTTTTAAATAAATTATGGAATGATGGATGATTACTTATAGATGATTGCATCCAAAACCCTGATCGAGTAAGCTAACTTACGTTTTCTGTCAATTCTAAATGAAATTCTGTAAAAATTTATACCTAAGCCTGGTTCTAGATCTGGTTTTTATGTTTTGTGCTGAAATTCGCCATTGCGGCTGAGACAAATGTTTGTATGAGCAAGTATTTGTCTTGGGCCTAAGTATTTACAAAAAAACCGGCCAAGTGCGAGTCGGACTCGCGCACCGAGGGTTCCGTACAAACCTGTAGGTATCTAGGTAAAAGTTCACCCATCACGACAATCGAGTCATAGTTGGATGATATAACAAAACATTTACGGTTTTCGCAATTTTTCCTTTATTTGTGCTATAAGACGTTGCTTCATACCAAATTTCATGATTCTGAGTTCACGGGAAGTACGGAAGTACGAGTACCCTTTAGGTTTTGATTCTTTTGCGAGTGTCGAAAATTTGCGGAAATTTGCGGCATAAACGCAATCTATATATAAAATCTAAAAGTTCTATACATGGATGATGTTTTCATGTATTTTCATACCTCGCTGTCTCATTGGAGCGTTGCGTTTATTTGGCCCTTTTCACTAAAAATGTATTATAGGCTCAAATTTCATTCAATGAAGTCGGTTTCTTTTTAGTTTTTAAAACGTAATTATAATTAAATTAGGAATACCGTCAATCAGTTTTGACTTTTACGAATGAGGCGTGGAAATCCGCTGACGTTGTAAACTAGGTAAATCCCTAACCTTCAGTCTATTGTTCACACGGCGCTACCTGTAGCGCGAATCACCGTCGATTTTTTAATCTCTTTGCTTCGAACCTGGGGGCCTACTCTTGAAATCGATAAACGATATACCCTATTCTTAGCTACATCATTTTTAACCGACTTTATCAAAAAGGAGGTTCTCAATTTGTCGGAATCTTTTTTTTTTTATGTATGTTCACCGATTACTCGAAAATGGCTAAACCGATTTGGAAAATTCTTTTTTTGTTTGAAAGGGTCCTGTGAAGATGAAAACATCGATGATGTTTTCATGTATTTTCATACCTCGCTGTCTCATTGGAGCGTTGCGTTTATTTGGCCTACCTATACAGGGTGTCCCGGAACTAGTATTTTAAGCCTGAACGAGCTGATTCTGACCATGTAAATAAACAGATATGGGGGTAAATTTTTTTGAATTCCTATTTTCAAATTTCCATACACAAACTTTTAAGTTTATTTCAATTATTAATATTGACAACCCTCGTTAGTTTACAGTGTTTCCAAGCACGTTACCTACCTAAATAAGTTTGTGCAAGTACAAATTTATTGGTATACTAAGATAGGTAGGCATGGATACATACTTCTACCAATTTTAAAGCAAACTTTGCTGCACATTTCATCGGTTGCTTGTATCCGACACAAGACACAAAAGTGCCCACATTTGCGCCCTGCCTAAGGAGCCTATTTAATTATGGACTGGACAGTAAGCTGACGCTGAGAGATTATTTCTATTCGAAACAGGGTCTTTGTGACGACCTTTGTGGCGCAGAAGGTTGCGGGTTCGATTCCAACCGCGGGACCAATGTTGTTTGATCTGCAAGTATTGTCTCGAGTCTGGGTGTTTCTATGTATAATATGTAAGTATTTACAAAAAAAAGTATATAAGTATTATATCAGTCATGTGGTATCCATAACACAAGCTCTGCTTCTTTGGGGCCAGATGATGCTGTGTGAAATGTCCGGTATTATTTATTTCAACTTGTAGTTTCGATATACCGAAATCGGTTCACAGAGTAGACTCCCTGAATCAAAAACTGTGTGAGCCTTTGAGCTTACCCAAATATCCTATTTAAATTTGGACTGGAAAGTAAACTGATGCTGAGGGATTTTTTCATCTTTCTATTCGAAACAGTCTCGTTGTGACGACCTTTGTGCCGCAGTGGGCGAAGGCCTGCTTGAGACATTATTTATTTATTACTAGCTGCTGCCCGCGGCTTCGCACGCGTGGTACCTACCTAAAAAGTAGCCCATGTCCATCTTCAAGGTCCCATGTGTCTCTATACCAAAAGTCATTAAAATCGGCTCAGCGGTGTAGTCGTGAAAACGTGACAGACAGACAGAGTTACTTTCGCATTTATAATATTATTAGGGATTATTTATTGTTACTCTCTTGTACACCATGGCTTTTTAGCTGGTGTTTCCTCTACAGCAAGAGACAGCATCTTGGAAGGTACAAGCATAGTGGCAGACATTCTGCCTCCAAACTGTACTGTGCAAGCACAGTAATGATTGCACACTTGTGTAAGTTTGACGTGCATTGGGGCAAGTGAAATTACTAGCCAGACAGAGAAAAGAATATAAGTCTAAGGCCAACAATGTGCGTATCATACCCAGTGTTCGGAACCGTACGATAATTATCGTACAAATACGATAATTTTGTGCCTACGTACGATGTACGATAGCACAGTATTATCGTACGCAGATTGTACGATAATTTCCATCATGATGCAAAATTTGAAGATTTAATTTATTTTACTCATACGCTGATAGCCTAAACTAAAGCGCAGTAGCATGTTTTTATTCACAAAGTGAATACAGTCGCATGAACAAAGCATTACTCTTAAAAACAAACTCAACAGAAAGCACTGCCAGAACGGTTCAGAATATTTTATGGTGACACGAATGTAGGGGAATTAAATAGTGATTTAATGCCAAACGATTTTTAAGTGATATAACGAAATTAAATATTTATTAATATATTGATTACTTACATTAATATATGTTTTAAGTATTATATTAAAATAAATATTCATTCATATTCATATTCATATTCATATAAACAGGTTATATGAATAATGTATATTATATTGGTATGTAAAGAAAATCTTTCATTTCATTTCTCATTACTCTTCCATAATCCATATTCATTTCTACTTTATAAATACGAAATATTGGCGTGTTTCATACAGAACTTCCGAGCGAATTCGAATTTCGCGCGTTTACTGAACTTTAAATAGAAAGGGAATCGGTTCAGGTCTGGTACCATGCAATAAAACATTTGGTTTTCAAAGTGTTCTGTTGAGTTGAAATCGGTGGTTTAAAAGAGATAAACTACAGGGTACTTGAATACATATCAATATCATGTCTAATATGATTTATTTATTTATAATAGACATTATTCTGATAAGTACGATAATTTCGGTCCATGACAGTGACAAATACGATAATTCTACACCCCTGGTACGATAGTCAGCTCGCTTCAGGTTGCTAACACTGATCATACCTGGTATTGCAAGCGTCATAGGTTACTATAACCACTTACCATCAGGTGGGACGTAAGCTTGTTTAATTGACCGAACGAGCGCGAAGCGCGAACGAGTATCTCCGTTTCAGCTTAGGCAAAAATGCTTTCGTATGTCTGTCTTTCCGGATGTTCTCCTCTACAGGTCGCATTTCTCAACCGATTCTCGTGAAATTTTGTGAGCAGGTAAAACTATATCGATTTTTTTTGTCGATTCAGTTTATGGATTTTTTTCAAAATAGCGCAGATGTGGGGGTTGAAAACATAAAAAAACATATATTTCCATCATTTCGAAAAATGTTTGCGAGGTCTACAGTAGGGCGATTATAGAACTCTAACTACAATCAATGTCTATCAGAAACCTATGAAAACTGATAGAAATTCATTGTAATTAGAGTTCCATAATCACCCTACAGGTCACAGAGGCACTAGTAATAATTTTGAATACATTTTGAAACTACTTAAAACAAAACATTGGTAGTACTGTAAAAGATACTGTAAAAGAAACATTACCTCCCCCGTGTTAGATTAAAACAAGTGATGATTATGATGATGATGATGATGCCGGACATTTCACACAGCATCATCTGGCTCCAAAGTAAGCAGAGCTTGTGTTATGGGTACCACCTGACTGATATAATACTTAAATACGTTTTTTTTTGTAAATACATACATATTATACATAGAAACACCCAGACCTGAGACAAATACATGCAGATCATACAAACATTTGTCCCGCGGGGGGGAATCGAACCCGCAACCTTCTGCTTCTCAGCCGGACCTTAGCCCACTGCGCCACAGAGGTCGTCAAAGTCAAGTGTTTGTTTGTTTACTGTTTTTGTATAAAAAAGGCTTATTTTTTGACAAAATTGACAGAAATATAATTACCTATTAAATACTTGCAGAAATAATTACAGAAAAGTATAGAATAATATAAAATAATATTAAATTCATGTGAAACAGTTGAGCTATCTAAGGACCGTTTATAACGATCTATAGATAGCTCAATTAAATAATTAAATACTAAATAGGTATATACTAGGTGTATGTATATGAATAGTAGCTATATAACATGCAGGAATGTCTATAATTCCATACCTGACTAAGTATATAAAAAATACCATTAAATTAATTAGTTAAGGAACTCGAGTAAAGGTATTTTTATAACATATCTGAATTAATAAAATTACATAAATTAATCTTCTACAGTGTGGTTTATATGTATTATATGTATTACGTTTGTAATTAGGTATAGTGTTATGTTGCTTTTTATATAAATGTTTCAGTTTAGAAAATATTGTACTTACACCATTTTCCAAATGGTAGCATACCGAACTTAGTTAATAAATAAAACCTATTAATTAACTATGGTCCACAATATAATAAACTAGCTGTCCAGTTCGCGACTTCGTCCATGCGTTTTAAAAAAAAATCTAATTGTAAATCTAAACCATTCTCGAATACACTTGAACACACACAAAAAGTTTCATCAAAATCGTTCCAGCCGTTTAGGAGGAGTTCAGTGACATACAGTACAGTAGAATTATATATATAAAGATAAACAAACTAAGCATAGCTTGTAATAAGGTGACTAGATGGCTGATAGACTACTTATATATCTTAAAAATATACTTTATAACACCCAGACACAATAAAAACATCTATGTTCGTCACACAAATGTGTGTCCTGGGAGGGAATTGAACCCTCAACCTACAGCACAGAAGGCAGAGCAACTACCAACTGAGCTGACAGGGTAGTCGAATAAATAAATAATGAATGACTGTGAACCACTTTTCTGTGTTTCTACTAAGCAAGAGTAAACCACAGTTCACTTTCACAGTATCACAGTAATCATAGAACACAGAATAATATTTTTTGTATTCAGTAACTTAAGTTTTTACTTAAAAATTAGCACTACAATTTAACAATCACATCGTGAAAACGGTCACCAATATGAACTTCTACATTACAAACAAGATTCTTAAAAAAACCCAATAGAACCATTGTTATAGCTTTGCATTAGTTTCGCGTCACTGCGACTGACACAGGTAAAGGTATAATTATGTTTATGCAGAAAAGAACCAAGATTAGGAGGCATCCATTAATAAGGCAATTTTGGCGAGTTTTCGACCCCCCTCGTCCCTTACTGAGATGTCGTGAAATTTATTTATTAAATTTATTTCGCTCGACCCCCTCCCCCCAGCCCTAATCTCACGTGAGATTTTTAAAAATGCATATTTTTGATATACTTAAATAAGTTATTTTAGATTATAGATTTATTGAAATTCAAATAAAATGTGATTATTTAATAAATATTTATTACCAGTTATTCATATTTAATAAATGAATTATTAAACCGCGATAATAATAATTAATTAGTAGTTAGGTATATTTTAGTAGAGAAACATGTTTTACTTAATTTAACCCATTTTCTCAAAATTTTACACTGTTTCATGCGGAATAAAAAACGTAATATTTGGCCGCGAGCACTCTCCCCCCACGTTAAATGGGTGATGTCGACCTCCCCCTTAAACACCTCACTTCATTTATGGATGCCGTCTTATCAAAAATTGTTATCATTCTCTACACTAAAAACCATAATAATTTATTTTCAATTTCAGGATCAATAAAAGTATAGTACCTTTTTAAACTGGTACCTGGTACATGCTATGTTACATTGTGTATGTACAGGGAGATCGTTTGCTCCATATTACTGCCTCTCTTTTGCATCAACCCGTCGCAGGTAAGCTAGCGCCGCCATAAAACCTTTTTTCATACATTCTGCACCTGCAAAAAAAAAAAACAAGTGGTTGGGCGTGAATACCTGTGTTTTGACAGCGGCCTCTTTGGAGCGTTATTGTGCCATTAAATATAATTGAATTTAGAATGGAACTGCGAAACGACACTATAGGCTAAAGGGTTTATGGGATTGTGTTGTGTCTACCCGCATGTGAAATAAAAAATAACTTTTGTAACACTGTTAAAACAAACTAGACTTCTTTTTGATTTAATTTGCGCGTCTAATAAGGTATAATCCAAAGGACGAACTCTGTAGTGGGGTGTGATCTGCAAATATTTGTCTTGTGTCTAGGTGTTTTTCAATGTATAATATCGTATGTATTTTCAACAAAAAAGTATATAAGTAGTATATCAGACATGTGGTTCCCATAACACAAGTTCTGATTACTTTGGGGCTAGATGATGTGTGAAATACCCAGCATTACTTATTTATTTGCAGACACTTGAACATAGATCTAACTGAATTTTCAACTTTACGTAATTAGTTACAGAGTGAGTAAGGCCCACCCGCACATTAAATTCTTAGATTTTTTTAAATAGGCACAGGCTTATAATATAATGATTAATATATATATAAGTTATTGTAGAAATGTGTATCCAAAATTTGTAGTGCTAGAAGGTGTCACTCGCAGCTACTACTTAGGTATAGGTTCTTGAAAGAAACAGTAGTTTTTTTACTGAACCGTACTGAAACTCAAATCGAGACTGAAGCATGGATAACTTTTAAAAACCTAGTTCTGAAAATAAATCCCATAAGAAAACTGACAAAATAATCGTCTCGATTTGATGATAAGTATAATTCTAGAGTACCTAAATTGCAAATTTCGCTCAAATCCAATTCCACCAGTGTTATGTCGGAAGCTCATCTCAACCCAAATGGTTTTGTCACGCAACACCGTAATTTCTAATGCTAATGTCGCCAGTCCTGGGTTCTCATCTGAGCGCTTTCAAGCACCAATTCCCCGCAACCGATCACCAACTCTAGAGAAACCATAAAAGAACCAGCCCACGAAAGGATGCCCCTTCGTGGGCTGGTTCTTTTATGATTTACGGGACTATCCCATAAGTAAAAAAAATAGCTTTTACAAACGTAATGCGTAACTTGTCTCTTGCAATCGTAAGTCACCAATGTATCGAAATGACACATCATTCTTCCGAAGCGCTGAACTCAGCGTATAGACACAGTAGAAGGAGCGTGCTCTGAGGAGTCGATAGCGTCAAGAACCAGTGCTAGCCCCCCGTAGCCCCAAGGATCAATCAGTCCTACTGGTCAGGCCTCAAATATTCGGAGGACCTTCGTGAGAATGGAATCTGAGGAGACATCCTAAGGATAATTGCACACTTTAGTGAAGAGACGGAGTAAGGTGGCTGAAGACTGGGCCTATTATCTAACCCTACAGCTAAGTTCGAAAAATACTTCCTAAATCATTGGTAATATTTATAATACCACATAGTACCTACTTAAAGAACATAAGGTAAAACAGCATGCACCTGTCCATACAGTATGCCAATTTAATGTAGGCAACTCAGCATATTTCGTATATCATTGGATATACGCCCGATAGTAATTATCTAGAGCTGTTACAACAATTTATGTATTATTGTTTTAGTATGATCGGTGTTGAATTGCATCTCAAATTGAAATATGTACTATGTTTCTTATCACGCTGTTTTTACCAAAATTGTCAAGTGTTAATCTAAAAGTCTGCATTTTGGCCTCTCTTTCCTTGGCTACTTTAACGCTGATCTTCGATTTTCTCTTTCTCTTTTAATGATCTCCAGTACGTTGTTTGTAATTTCACGGTATTTCGACTTACAAAGCTTTCCTCTTATTAATTTGGAATCCATTCTGCAAACAATATCGATCACAGCAAATTGACTTAAAAATGGGATGATAAAGTCCTAAAAATAACTACTGCTTTGAAATGTAACTGGGTGCATTAACAGCTCTTTAAACATCCATAAAACCGCACGTGCTACCGCCTTTAAAGCTTGGAGGGGACTGACGAGCCGTCACGAGTCGTAGGACAGCTAGACTTCAGCCCCTCTACTTTGAATTGTCTCTCAACTTCTGTCAAAATTAATCGCTGTTTTCAACAAAAAAAGCCAAATAGCCACTATTTTAATAGTTGCTTTCCATTTTGTAATATAGTGTCAAATAGTAACAGGGTGAATCGTAAGCAGTCTCTAGGCAGTGTTTTAAATTGAGAGACGTTTATAATTAAGGCCATAGTTGCATAACAGTACTAACTTGGAAATACAAACGTCGCCGAGGCGACACGTTTTCGTCGTAGTAGGTACTGCCTACTCTTACAATTTTGGGACTTTTTAGGTTTTACGACACGGTTTCCTCACGATGTTTTCCTTCACCGTTCGAGAGTACTGGCGGTGACGTAGCCAACTTATTTTTTTCGAAGTAAAATTTTTTTGGTGCATATATTGTTTCACGACCGAATTTGACCCCAAACTACAGAATACAGTGCCCAAGCCCTTAGGAAGACGGGCTCACTACCATTAGACTACCAGTGCTCTAGTGGCTGCTGCCACGACTGAAGAACAAGAGAATTATGTTGTCCTAGTACTCTAGGCTAACATAATTCTCTTGTTCTTCAGTCGTGCTCTCGCCTACCGCGGAACTAAGGTCATCATTATAATAGAAAGCCCTGGTACCCCAATAAATACTCGTATAAAGAATAAAAACCTTACCCCTATTTCACCAGTTCTAGATTATGCCCTGTCGTGACGTGATTATCCTAAATATTCAAATCCGGGAGTCATCGAACGTTCATTTTCGGCAGACCTCTAGAACATCAATTTGCAACTTGGGAGATTTGGTCTTGAGGTTATAGGAATTCGGTAATCAAGTAGCTCTTGCACGCGATGAGGATTGTCGTTTGGGACCCATTTGACTGATGGTATCCGGCTGCTGACCAGCAGGGTGGTAGGTAGTTACCTACTCATAATGTATCTACACTGTTGCGACTTAAAATTCTTATTAATTGAGATAATCCAAATCCAAGGCAAGAGGTCGCAACAAGCAGCGTTTGCCCGCTCTGGGGCAACAAAAACTTGATTTCCTTTGCTGGCCGTTGCCCGAGGCGAGTTCTCACGAGCCTGAAGATATCGTGGACAGCACGACACGAGGCATACCTACCTAATTTGGAGATTGCTCCTATGTGAAGCGAACTAAAGCTAAATTCGTCTAAATTTAAACCTAAATTAATATTTTATAGAAAAAGTTTTTTTATTTAAATTTATATTTGTTTGTAAAGGATAAATTAAATATATAAACTACTAATTGGATTGAAAATTTCTTTCATCTATATAAAGCTACGTTGTCAGCAAGAAACATGAGCAGAATTTTACTTTAAAAAATGGTTGGCTTTAAAGTCGGTTTACGGACGATAATTTTACGTGGTAACGTCATACAAAAGCATTGATGAAAATTTGCATACTTTTTATTTATTATGATGCGTCTCAAGCGGAACGCTTAAACCGATCGTACCTCTCTATCGCTTGTTTCGCGCTCTAGCTTGCACGCTCGGTTCAGGCGGAACGTGACAATTTTACTTGTAATTGTAAAAACTTGAAAATGGTTTGACGAATTATGTCAAATAAAGGAGAAGGTTCTTAATCCGGTAGATTTTTTTATGTTTGTTGTGTATAAACGTAATATATAAAAACGTAATTTTATAAAGATAAAGTCGGTTTTCTTTTTAGTTTAACGTATTTCATTTTGATCATCTCAATCCTGGGGTGGTTTTTAGCAAGTAAGAAGTTCACCGGGTCATCTTCATCTTCATCAGCATCATCTGGCCCCAAAGTAAGCAGTACTTGGGATATGAGTACCACATGACTGTTATACTACTTATATATGTGTATACATTTTCGTATACTTAAATATAAATATAATACACCTGCGGCGGGAATAGAACCCGCAACCTTCTGCATTAGCCAGGCTTTGGCCCACTGCGCCACAGAGGTCGTCAGCTGTCAGGTTCGCATAGTACATGGTATCCTTAATTTTATTTCGACCTACCCTCAACACCTATTGCGTTCTGTCATCGCTAAATAAATTAAGAGATTTCCTTCGTTATTCAATGACGCCCATTTCATATCATATTACTAGGAGAGCGTTATAGTCGTGGTTACAAATGTTCACCAACAATTTGTTAAGATAAAACACATCAAGTAATAAATTAAAGACCTACATAGATAAAAATAGAAATAAATTCATATAGATTACTGATATATAGTTTATTGATTAATCGCATTCATGGGACGTGTAATAACCGTGTTAAGACCGGTAGCGGAAACACAAATCTTATTTTATCTATTATCGAAGCAATTAGTGGTCGGTTTGTGAGATAGCGATGTCTCTACCACTTCTTAACGTGTCACTCGTTATTTCCAACCAGTGTGGTGAAAGGATTAAAGTGCGCCTTGAAGGCTCCTTTCTTGCTCTACCACTACGTAGGTGTTTACTAATGTTACCGTTTATTGAAGTGAAAACTTCTTTGGGCGCGTTGAGCACAAAAATCATGGATCTCGCGTCATCGTCACCGCACGCTTTCCATAAGCTACAATATAACAATATTGGATTATTTTTGAATTATTTTTGGTTTATAAAGATGTGTTTATGATCAAGAATTAGAGTTTTGGACTTTGGACTTTTGGACTTGCGCACCGAGGGTACCGTACAAACCTGTAGGTATATAAGCAAAAGTTCACTCATCACGACAATCGAGTCATAGTTATGGTATTTTTATTAAAAAAAAATGTTCTTCTAGATCTCAAGAAAGGGGTAGTAAGTTTAAAATTATTAAAAATATTTTTATTATAATGATGTAACTAAAAATTTGCGGTTTTCGCAATTTTTCCTTTATCTGTGCTATAAGACGTTGTTCCGTACCAAATTTCAACGAGTTCACGGGAAGTACCCTGTAGGTTTTGATTCCCTTGCGACTGTCGTAAATTTTTTGATTGCGTTGGCTTAGAAGTTTGTTTTTTTCACAGCTTTAAGGGACAGTAGACCTGAGCATTTGATATAAATTTCAGCTTTATCAAGCTAAAATTCATATGGATTTATATGGAGGTATCCCTCCACACGTTCTTGACAGACAGACGGACGGACGGGCAACAAAGTGATCCTATAAGGGTTCCGTTTTTTCCTTTCGAGGTACGGAACCCTAAAAAGAGTATATCAGTCATAGTTCCCATAACACAAGCTCTGATTACTTTTGGGCTAGTTGACACTGTGTGAAGTAAAGTAAATTTTAAATTGGATGAGTCTAAAAAAAATTATAGAAACCGTGAATTACATGAGGTACATGGTGATATTCTATTGTGCACTTGGTCAAGTTACAATGTATTCTGCCATGTATAGTGTGCAATTTATTTAATTGATTCATAAAATTTAAAATGTCAGTTAAAAATTCAAAATTAAAATAAAGTCAAAAGAAAATTCAATACAAAAAATGTTTAGGTTAAAAAAGTTTGTATAATAACATTTTGCTTCTAAAATGGTTTTCAACTATTTCTGAAACAATATCCGGTATCTAACCTGTAAACGAGCAATTCTTGTATATATGTATATATACCTACCTATATAATCTGAATCTCGGAAACAGCTCCAACGATTTTCATGAAATTTAGTATGCAGAGTGTTTCGGGGGCGATAAATCGATCTAGCTAGATCGATTTATAGGTATTATTTTATGAAAACCTCGTTTTGTCCTTGTTTTATACCGAGCGTAGCTCGGTCATCCATGTACTTATTATTATTATATACATTCGGAATTGCCTCTGTCTGTCTGTATGTAATGTTACGATTTCACGGCTAAACCGCTTAACAGATCTTAATGAAATTTGGTAAACAGATTAATATAATTTTATACGCTACTTTTTATGTTGGAATTTACCGAATCGGTTCATAAATGACGGAGTTCTGGGCGTCTCCTCAGCGAACCGACTTTGATATATCGAAACGATATAGTTTATCATGTAATCATGTTTATCATCTTTTATCATGTTTTCATGTTTATAGTATATCATGGAATCGCACGTCGAATTCAGTCGAATGGGCAATTATTTCGTTGTTAAATTCAAGTTATCGAATTGTTAGTTGTGGAGGATCACAACACCGATTGTAAAAAGTAATGTCTATCGTTCTATTGCTCAAAACATGTCGAAACGATGTGGCTAAAAGTAGCTTTGTGCACGATTATTGACCCGATATATCGTTTATCAATTTTATGAGTAGGCCCCCTGACATTATAACCAATATAAAAAAGTACAACCACATTCAGAACCTCCTCCTTTTTTGAAGTCGGTTAAAAAGATTGAGCAACATTTTTAAAATACCTTTCTACATTATTTGAAGTCGGTTAAAAAGATTGAGCAACATTTTTAAAATACCTTTCTACAATAGGTACCTACTATACGAGTAGATACAGTACAGTGATGTCGCCAAAGGGGCTTTCCCACGAACCCGAGATTTACTGGCACACCACTATCATTATCAACTAAACTACCGCTAGTTGAATCATACGTTGCTTGTTTGAAACTGTAAATAATAATGAGGTGGGAACTAAAGCGGCAATGGGTGACGTGGCAATGTTTAGTTATTTGTTCGATTAGATCTTAAATTAGGGAATACTGGTGGACAGAAGCGAAACTACGTACTATTAGCTGTGCTTTTATATCTTTATATATATAGATCTTTTGTGCGTGTGTTTGTAATTAAACTCCTAATAGGCTGGACCGATTTTGATTAAATGTCTTGTGTGTATTCAAGTGGGTTCGAGAATGATTTAGATTTACAATTACATATTTTTTTTTATAAAACGCGCGTACGAAGGCGCGGACAGCTAGTAATTTTAAAATAATACGTGAATAAAACCCGTGTTTATCAAAACGTGTTAGGCTAGCTTACAGAGCATTTGAGTTTCGATTCTATAAGCTACTGATATTTACTAGACAATTACAAGCCGGTACAATATTTTAGGCGTGATATTGATTTCTCTAAAATTGTTTGTGAGTCGCCTGGAGCGGACAAAGCGATCTTATCATTAGAAAGGCTCTAAAAATGTGCGAGTTTAAACACCAATTATTCGACATTTTGTACCTACGTGGTGTGTTAAAGGTTATGGATACTACACGTATTTTTGAGCGCTTCCTTTGACTCGCGTTTTTTCTACCCAATAGGTATTTATCCCGGTTCGACCGAAAATTATTACTGGCCTACCAGCTCAGTTGGTAGTAGCTCTACCTTCTGGGTTGTAGGTCGAGGGTTCGATTCCCTCCCAGGATAAACATTTGTGTGATAAACATAGATGTTTGTTCTGTGTCTGGGTGTTATAAAGTATCATAATATTAAAAATATATAAGTATTTAATCAGTTATCTGGTCATCATAATACAAGCTATGCTTAGTTTGGGGCTAGATGTTGTTTGCCATGTCCACTATTTTAAAATGTATTTTAAAACTCTGATAATAGCTTAACTTTAGATTGGTGTTTCTCAATTAATGATGGCTTTCGGTGTTCGTAATGATAACGATACACGACTCTATCAAAATAATAAACCGCTATAATAAATAAAACTGAGAAACCTCGTATATCTTTAAAATACATATTTAAAGATATGCCACACAATATAAACACAATATATCAAGGGTATAAAATAAAAAAAAACAATGCCACTTTACGTACCCAAAAAACCATTTTCAATGTTTTTATATCATAAATTTATAGAGACCACTGTGTATTACCATGCAAAATTGTATAACGATAAGACTAATACCTAATATAAATAAACTAGCTTCTACCCGCGACTTCGCACGCATACAAATTCGATTAATGCAAAAAAAAAGTTCTGTTGATCCGATCGTTACCAAACTTCACAGGATCACCCGCTAGGCCAATCTGAAATTTCCTAAAAATTGCATCGAAATCGGTCCAACCGTTTCGGAGTCTATAGGAAACATAAATACACACATCGCCTTTTATGTAGAATTTTATGTACCTATATAGAAGATAGATAATGCCGGACATTTCACACAACATCATCTGGTCCCAAAGTAAGCAGAGTTTGTGTTATGGGTACCACATGACTGATACACAACTACTAATATGCTTTTTTGTGTAAATACATAAATACTATACATAGAACTGACGACATTATAATTAGATGGAGAGGGCTCAAAATCGTTCTTCCTGGAAATCTATTGGGGAGGCCTATGTTCAGCAGTGGACTTCATAAAGGCTGTTATGATGATGATGATGATGATGATGATGATGATGATGATGATACATAGAAATACCCAGACCCGGAATAAATACTTGCAATCATACAAACATTTGCTCCACGGCAGGAATCGAACCCGCAACTCTGCGAGCTAGAGGTCTGATTAAGGACTGACAGACACACAGACGATCATAGCGAAACTAAAAGGGTTTCTTGGACTACGGAATCCTATAAATATGTCACGAGAGTCATTCTTCGACATTGTCAGTTCCGCGGGCTGGGAATGACCCCATTCGTGATCCACAGATCGCAGCTATTGAAACAGTGGATCATTATCAAGATATCTGAAGCATCTGTAGATACACGCGATACTTTTGTTGCAATTAGCTGGTTATGGAAGCAAAGCAGAGATGAACGGTCAACGCCGCGGGTCGACGAGTGGCCCAAGTCATAAGATAACAGCGACTCTTCTTCTTCATTCTTATTGATTTATTTGTTTAATTGAGTAAACTGCATAACTGTTATCTTACAGTGGCACTGATTCTGTATTATCGCAGGACTCTAATGGCTGGTTTACACAGTGCGAGCTAGCGTACGAGTAAGCCTTCCGAGTAGCTGCACTGCAGTTACTCGCACTATTTGGACGTAACTTACGAGTAACTCGTACGTGCGAGTTGGTCAGTAGCTCGCATCCGAGTTACTTCAACATTTTTTGTTTTCACTCGCCTGCTCGCCCGGCAGCAACTCGCACATGACAGCGGCTCGTGCGTCGCTCGCATCGTTTGGACGCGTTCGGCAGTAGCTCGCCAGTGCCAGCCGGACAGTTGTGAGTGGAAGCCGTGTTTTTTGTGTGCTACGCCTATGTACTAAATCGAGTTCGAAATGAGTACGGATAGATGGTCTTCTGACAATAATATTTCATTCATGAAACTCTACAAAGAACAAGAAAACCTATGGAATTGTTTCGATAAAAACTATCGAAATAGAGATATGAGAAAAGAATCTTTGGAACATATCGCAAAAGAAATGCACCTAGGTAACACCGGTGAGGTAACCAAGAAAATAAAAAATTTACGGTCCACCTACAATCAAGAAGTGAATAAAATCGAAAAAAGCAAGAAGAGTGGCGCTAGCGCAGACGATGTGTACAAACCATCCATAAAATGGTTTGATATAATGGATTATATAATGAAAACAATTAATTTAAAAGAAAAGAAAACAACATCCAATCTGGTGAGTACCTAATTCTTTATTTGACTGATAAATGTAGTTGGTTACATTTCTAGATATTAATCATACGACTTTGCCAGGAGACAGCACCGTCATTACAGAAGTAGTTTTTATATTTTTCTCTCAATTTTTCGGCAACTGCTTTTGATCTGTTATTTGTTCGCGATCGGGCGATACTCGGTAATGCATTTATTTCTGATCTCCACGTTCCAAGGTTGACAGTGAAATTTGTAATATCTTCATAATCTACACTACCAGGAGGAGTGTAGATGTGTGGTGAAGATTTCCGTAACCAGTTGTGCAGTACGCATGTAGTTCGAATAATTTTTATTGTGGTCTCCTCTTGCAACTGGATAGGTTTTCCCAAAACGCGAAAGCGAGATGCTAAAATACCGAATCCATTTTCTACTATGCGTCTTGCCCTAGAGAATCTGTAATTGTAAGTTTTTTCAGCTGTCGTAGTCTCATTGGGATAGCGTTTCAATAAGTACGTCTTAAGAGGAAAAGCATCATCTCCCACTACAATACCGCCTTCTGGCAATAATGTGCCATTTTCCAACACTGGATACAATGAGGAAGCTTGGAAAACACCACCGTCAGAATTTCGCCCATATGAGCCTATGTCCACATATTTAAAGCAGTAGTCATGATCCACGATCGCTAGGAGCACCAAGCTGTTAGTTCCTTTATAATTGTAGTATTCACTACCACAATTGGGCGGAGCTTGAATCACCACATGTTTGCCATCGATGGCTCCACAACATCCTGGAAAGTTCCACCTGTGGTGAAATCCTACTTGTACGTCTTCCCATTCCTTTCTGCTGGGTACCTGAAAAATGTAATATTAATTTTATATTCCAATTGCAGAAAGACAACACACCGGCGGATTTGGAAAATGCTGTTAGTCAAGACATGGCGGATAACACTGATGAAAATACTGATGATAAAACGGGTGATAAAACTCTTGATAAATCTGATGATAGATCAATCTACTCCAGTGACAGCACATTGACAAAGAAAAAAAACCCGGGTAAAGCTAAAAATCACATAATACTGCCCAAGAAATGAGCGGAATTACAGCAGCTATTGATGAGCTGAAACAACTAAACAGTACTATAGAATCTTCCAGCTCTTCTAGACAAGAAGACGAGTATGATGTTGTTGGAAAACATGTCGCTATTCAATTGAGGCAGCTCCCATTACTAGATTTTTTAGATGCCAAAGATGAAATTCAACAAGTACTTTCACGATACCGAAAAAGAGCTATATACGCTCGGAACGCATCTGACTTTTCCTCATACAGTGCTTCGTCACCACAGTCCTACATAGCGTCACCATCATCAGGACCCAGTGTGTCCTTCCCAGGCACAACTTATCAGCCTACAGAAACAGTTGATCACCAATCATCACATTCATCATACGAGGCAGCCAATTTAGAAACGGTTTCTGCGCAGCAGCCAGTTCAAGCAGGACAATTATTTGACTTTAATGATCCAATAGTCAAAGCGATGATAAATGCTAATGTAAACAACATGCAATAATGTTTTAGTTAAGGTTTAATTTGTTTTTGAAAAATAAATGAATGAGTCACACGTCATGTATAATTGAGTTAATTAACTTTTACTTACTTGAAAATATTCGTCCAAAGCTTCAGAAATAGCGTCACAAACTTCTGGTATAAATTTTGATATAGAAGCTTTAGATATCCTGAAAAATACTGATAGCAGTCTGAATGACATTCCTGAGCTTAGGAAACACTAAGTTGCTTCCAACTTTACCCTTGCTGCTATGGCATCTCTCATCAATGTGTCTTGACGTTCTATTTTTGTTTTTATCAAATTTAAAAGTCTTTCGACTTGTTCAGGTGTCACTCTCATCACTGCTTTATATTCTCGGGGGTCTTCATGGTAAAGCTCGTTGAGAATCATACGTGTTGCCCCTAAAGATCTTCTAGCCATCCATTCTCTAATCCAAATCCTTTTCTTTCGCTCTTTTTTCTTATATTGGCTATGGTTATAGATATTTTCCAATTCCTGACATAAAATTGTTGTCATAGAGCGTATCACCGTTTTTTTTATTAAAACAAGTTCACTCGACATCGCGACACGACTCGGACTGAGCAGTAGCTAGGTGTGGTGTAGACAGCAAAGGCGAGCCGAGCTACTGGCGTACGAGTAGACAAACCGAGTAGCTGTCTACTGGCCAGGCAGCAGCTCGCACTGTGTAAACCAGCCATAACTCTTTAGAGTTCGAAAATACGAACGATCTTGTTCTATACGCATCAAAGTCTAAATAAGAGCATCATTTTTAAATTACACTTCTTAAATTTGGTAAGTTGACGTGTGATTGACTTGTATAGCTCATTTTAGTCATCATATAATAAGGTGTATAATATAAAATCGAATTGAATAATAGAGCATAATGTATATTTTGACTTATTTGACTGTCATTTAAAAATGTTGGACTAATTTAGAATTATGTGTAAGCAAAATAAAGATCATTCGTATTTTATGAAATTTTAGTTAGTCCGCTAAAAGAACAGAATTACCAACATTATCTCAGTTATTTATTGATTTACCATTTGATCATTTGATCTTAATATTAAAAATTAATATCTAAAGAATCAATAATTTAATTTCTTGAATTTATAAACATTTCACATTAATAAGTACAGCAAAAGTAACACAGAACTTGAGTCAAAGGTAAGTACTTCGGTAGGTAGGTAAAACAATGTATGCATCTACCTATCTACAGTAATATATTTGCGCGCTAATGGGGATAACTATTGTGGAGAAAAGACTACCCGACCCATACAGTCGAGTCGTGTTAAAATTGCGTGAAAATTACGTCATGTTAGAGCTTCTATTGGTTCAATTTTCAACGAGCGCACTCAGTACGCTAATTTTAAACCGCTGCCGCTTACAATGTAAACCTTTCTAAGCGGGTCGGTACCATCGGCAAAAAAATGCAAATTGTCATAAGCCACGGGCGATTCACGCGCAGACATTCCCACAGTCGGAGTACGGATGGCAAATTAGTTCACTGGCCCATCACGAACTACAAAGTCTTGCTTTAATTTTCTGAATCAAGTATTCACGCATGTCATTATCACGAATTATTCCCATTCGTCCCCCTGCTCTGTCCCCCTAGAGGGACAGTTGGGAAAAAAAAGTTCGATCTGTCCCCCTCTTTGCAACGGAGGGGCAGAATTATCAATTACCACCGGTATGTAGAAAAAGTAATATGGAGAAACTTGATGTTAAATTAAAAACCGTACACGTTCTACTTAGAAAACGAAAACTTCCAAAGGTTGTGAGGTTGGAAGGGATTGCTTTTTCAATGGCCTTTGTACAAATTCATGTTAAATACCTTTATTGTTTTCATTGTTAACGATAGTTTTCATCTAAGTATTTAAATTTTAAGAACCATGCCAGATAACAAGCTTAACCTACTGATGGTAAGTAATTACCGTAACCTAAATAAACTTTTGAAGAAAGCATATAAAAATTGTATTAGTTTTGCGTAGTTAAGATAGTTATAAGATGGACCATGCAAAAAGCGGTAGGACTAGGACGAGTTTCGTGCCAGTTCTTCTCGGGCTTGGGTTAAAAGGAATTGGCACCAAAATTCACCTAGTATGTAAGACGTTTCAAAGTGATCCTTGTGATTGTATTGAATAAAATATATTTTTAATTTAATTAAATTAATTTTAATTTGACTTTGACTTATGACGCTTAATACCAGCAGGTATACCAGGAGTACTCCGCACTTTAGGTACGAAGTTACAAATACATTCACGCAACCAACCTGTTCCGTAAATTCTTAGAGAAGTACCACGTTAGATAGAGTACGGAATAGAAAGAGAGGTACAATATAGGTACCTAAATATAATATTAGGCACTAAGCGCTCTTGCGAGCTAAATACACTGTTGCGTCGTCGTCGCTTTTTGTATAAATGTTTTCGTGGAGATCGCCTTCTGTACTTGTATGATTATGTATTCTGTGCACACGCACGGCCTTACTTACGCACGGCCTCTCAACTAGAACACTGGCTAAACACTGCTTCACATTCGCCCTGTCACTATTTGTCACTCTCTTCCAAAATAACGAGCGAGCCTTAGATGTCAGATGTTACTCATGATGCGGCTATTGAGCCGCATCATGAGTAACATCTGACGTTTCACCTTGGTAATAAGCTACATTAACATAATACCCTAAATTAGTTTATATAACAGCACATTTGATACATTACACTGTAGGTTAAGCACACAGCTGATACATTCTCTTTCTCTATTTCCCTTTCTCTTATTTCTTTCTCTCGTCACACACACACACTGTTGCCTGACAGTACTGACCTCTCGGAAAATAGGTTAGTACCATATGAAGGGCAACTCCATCCCCGCGCGCGCTCTTTGGTCAAATAAATCAAATAGCACGCGTTTCCCCGGCTTCCTGTTACAAACTCCCGTTCCATTTCACGAATTCACTCCCACAAATTGCAGGAAAGCGAGAGAAAATATGTTACTCATAAAAAAGGGATGGCGGTTCTTAAACAGCGATTAACTTTTGAAAAACATTTTAAAGACGTTTCTAGTTTAGATTCAGAATTTCTGACCCTGTGGCGGTACCCAACCGATGTACTCCGAAGAGTTCTACCACCAGGTAACACTGTCGATCCACCATTGAATAAATAGAACATTTCAACATTGAATAAATACATTTCAACATTAAATAGTTTATAAAATCTTTTTTCCTAACCGTACACGTTTCGTGACCGATCTCATCGACCTACGATACTCCACAACTCTACATAGATGTAAGATTGGAGATCCTATCATGTAACATAATACGTACCTGCTTATTTACCCTTCGTGTCGGCACATCTGTCTGATAAGGGGTTAACGAAATCCCAGTATTATCTGTGTTATTGTGTGATATTACCAATCATTCCCGCCTGTCTCATTTCCACTACCAATTGTACTAGTCAACTATAAGAGAATTGAGTCTTTTCTGAGATTACTAACAGTAAATGAGTCTTATTTGCCCTATTGGCCGCCACTACTAAGGACTACTGAGACTAAAAAGTCGCATTTGTCCCATTAATCGCCATTACTAGAGTTACTCAGACTAAAAAAAACCTTTAGTCAAATTAGCCGCAATGTCTTCTAGACCTGCGTGCCGCATCGTCGGCCACATCGTCGCATAACATCAGGCGACATCGTGGCCAAACGTAGGTTTATCGTTGATAAAAAAAAAATTACAATGACAATAGTGACTTAAAACGGCTCTCTTGTCCCATTACCTACTGAGAATGTAAAGTGTCATTTGTCCTATTGATTACTATTACTGGGACTACTAAGACTAATAAAAAAGTATTGTTGCATGTTCGTTTGTTCCATTACAAACTTAAGTGCTCTTGTTATTATAGGAACATGTACCAGGACCGCATAACCGCCGAGAGGTCGCCTATAGCTTGGATTTACTCAAACTTAGCATATCAGACTGTTTTCTGTTAAACATATCTGATGCGCGTTTAACGATCTTCTGTTATGACATTTATGTCATTGGTATAAGATTCAAAATCCAATGGTTAATCTGTTTTCGTGAAATGGAATAAATCTAAAAGATTTTCCCGTATTTTATGCAGTGCAAAATTAGATTTTTGCGATAACACGCAAAAATAATAAAATAACAATAAAAATATTAATTATTGGATTTTGAATCTTATAATCAATAACAAAAGGTTTATTCATTGCACAAGACTTTGTGAGACAGATGATCTCTACTAATGGCGAAAATAAAATAAAGCTACATTCCATACGACTAGAATCGTGATTTGTATTTTGTACCTTACGCTATTGACATAAATGTCACCCTATGAATATTTGAATGAGACAAATTTAGATACTGCGTACACTTTCCCATTGGCTAATGTTTTCTAAATGATCACATGCCGTGTCATACAATCGGTTCACTCCGTTACGCTCTTTTAAGAAACAGTCACCGCTTTATGATGGGCGTTTTATCGCAAACGTGAAAGAAAAACATCGAGAAACTAGAACATTCTAAAACCTAATAAATTTAAGGTGTGTGTGTAATCCTATAGGCAGCGATGAACTAGCCTCTGTCTACCTCAAAGATCTGAGGGCACGGCAGTGCCCCCGCCATGTCGAGCAAGCCTTTTCTCGAAACAGTTCAGGCCATTTTCGACCCCCTATAACTTCGTTGTGGATAAACCTAGAAGTCAGAATTTTCAGTAACCAAGCAGGCATTGTACTAACACGTAAACTAAACAAGTAATTTAAGATCTGAGGAGATGTCTACCGAGATCGGGGATTTCAGGAAGTCAGGAAACACAAGGAAAAGTTATAGTACTTTTGGTTTTGTCAATCCTGTCCATACAAAGGTTGCCTGGAAGAGATTGTTTTTAGCGATAAAGCCGGCCAATTGACGACCTCTGTCGCGCAGTGGGATAAGGTCCGGCTGAGTCGCAGAAGATTGCGGGTTCGATTCCCGCCACGGGACAAATGTTGGTATGATCTGCAAGATTTTGTCTCGGGTCTGGTTCTATGTATAATATGTATGAGTTTACAAAAAAAAGGATTACCACATGACTGATATTAAAGGATATCAATCATGCGGTACCCATAACACAAGCTCTGCTTACTTTGGCCAGATGATGCTGTGTGGAATGTCCAGCATTCATCATCATTTTTAAGTCCATCTGTTGAAGATGATTTAGGTGGCGTCAGTCAAGTTACAGAGCAATTATTTGTAATTGAAAACTTTCGTTCATGGATCCACTCCAGCAGGCTGAGGTGGGTGAAGTTTTCTCTCCACTGACGCCACTCTGGCTGGGATTCTGTTTGATAGCACAGGCCTTCCCAGGGCATTATTATTATTATTATTGTACAACTTTATAAAATTGTTTTTGTATTCTCTTTCTGTGTACAATAAAGCGTTCATCTATATATCTATCTATCTATAGTTTCGCTATGTCCGTCTGTCCATCTGTCTGTCTGTCTGTCTGTTTTATCGTGATAACATTATGCTCGGTAATACTTTTTGGTGGTGAAATAAAAACTAGTCCATGAAGAAATAATTATTATTGCTAGCTTGACGTCCATCTAAAGTCGAAAATGCGTTTATAGCAGGGATAATATGTTTATTAGTAGTATAAACATATTATGTGGTACCCATAACCCTGAGAGAATTGTTCTTACAAGAGTGCCTGGAACTGCTTTATATAAAAAAAGTTCTTTTGCAATTTGTGGACAAATCCTTACATTAGTAATCAATTTTAAACGCGAAGGTTTGTATGTATGGATGTTTGTTACTCTTTCACGCAAAAACTACTGAATGGGTCTAATGAAACTTTATAATAATATAGCTTATATAACAGAATAACACATAGGCTATAATTTATAAAAACGAAAATCTAAATTATAACGATAAGTGTCCAGTAAGTAGGAAAAAAATCTGCCATCTGCGAGCTTTTCTGGCGTGCATAACCTTTAGAATTACACGTATAATAATGAATAATGGAAATGTGTATCTTAAATAGTCATACAAAAAAGCCCGCAGAACCAATTTTGATGAATTTTGGTTAGTATTAAGATAGATAGGACCTTGGAGAAGTAAATAAGTACTAATCCTGCGCAGACGAAGTCGCGGGCACCAGCTAGTGTTTAATAAAATTCCTAGTATTTAATAATAAAATAAAATTTTGCTTTTAAAAAAAAAATTGTGGCTTTTTGACAGAAATTTTTACACTGTAACCGAATTTCTTGGAAACTAATGAATATAATTGATTAATGCTAAATTACTTTACATTTTAATTTAATGTTTTGAAAACATTAAAATTTGCATACCAATGTTCTTTAGTGAAATATGTGCACATACTATATGACGCAATATCTATTACCTACCATATTTCTTGCAAATAAATTATTTCTATTTCTATTTCTCATACAAGCTCAGCTTACTTTGGAACCAATTGATGCTAAACGAAATTTCCAGCATTATTTATTGATACGCGAATACGTTGATTCGAAAGCAGTGATCGCGCAATTCACGCCTATTGCTAGCTGTCGCGAGTTACGTAGTAAGGTAGCAGAACCGACCACTTCCACAGCACTTCAAAACATTCAATAAAATCACAAGGACCACGATTCGATTTGATTTGTCTTCTTACATGCTAGTGAATCTAGGTGCCGGTTCCTCCTAACCCCAATTCAAGACGAATCCGGCAAGATTGCACATGCCATTAACAAAGACGAAGAAGAAGAAGACTTGGGCACCAAGCTCATGGCATAGCTAAATTAGTCCGTAAAGCCCGGGTGACACGAGGCTAGTATTTTGAAGCTAGGATAGTAAGCTAGTAAGGGGTCACTAGCTTGGTTTCTAGCTTACCTACTAGCCTGGATTGTAACCAAGCTAGTGCTGTCTACACGAAGCTAGGAAATTTCAAGCTAGTCAAGTCAGTAGTGAGTTGTGCTTAACCTGATAACACGTATACGTAAAAATGAACAGTGTGCGTAAGAGAAAAGCAATTCTACTAAGAAAGTTAATTCGGAAGTTGTGTCAACATGCGCTAGATGAAATATTAGCTCTGCTAGAAGAAAAGCGTACTTGGACAAGACCCTGGATCTTAAGAAGACATAGTCATGGAGCATCTGCATTACTTTTAAAAGAACTGCGATCTGAGGATTCCGGCGAATTCAAGAGTATTTTGCGAATGACACCTAATATTTTTGACAATTTACTGAATCTAGTGGGACCACAAATACAAAAATTAAATACTAATATGAGAGAAGCCATACCGGCTAAAATAAAATTGGAAATAACTCTAGATTTTCTATGATCTGGTGTCAATTACAGGAAGTTAAGTCACATGTATCGTGTTTCAAGATCTACTATATCTAGATTCATACCAGAAGTTTGCAGTGAAATTTATAAGGCATTAAAGAAAGATATACAGGTATGTAGAATTTTATTTATTTCAAATTAAAGTAGGTACTTTTACGCTTACATAAATGGCGAGATTAAATTCTAAATTACAAAATGAGAAATCATAAATGACGACAAAATGTACGTTTACGCTACATAAATGGCGAGAAATGTATCAAGCATTTTGAAATGCTTGATAGAAGGGATCTTCATCTTGCTCCAACTCTTGCTGTGGTGGCGGATGGATGATGGGTTCATCACGTTGCTCAGTCTGTTGTAGTTGTGATGGTGGATTAGTGTAGAGTGGACTTGCTGCAGAACTATTGTAAGAAAATGTGGTTGACATATTGGAGTCTGAAGAATTGATAGGTGACTGGTACGAAAATGTAGTATTTCCGAAGTTTAAATCATACATCCGACAGCGGGATAGTGTTGCGTTGATCTGATCCCTAGCTAAAATGGCCTGTCCGGGTGAAAGCTTTTTCAACTGACTTGCTACATATTTTGCAAATATCTCATGTTCATCCAGCTCTGGTTCCTGAAATTCTCGTGAACTGTTTAAATCCTCCTTAATCACCTTAATTTCATTTATCAATGAACTCACTTGCGAAACCTTCCGTTTCTTAAATTGCGGAATGTTACTTCCGGGGGAAATAAATTTAGAAGTTTTATCTTGAATAGACGACATTTCGCTTGCAGGTTGAGACATTTCAACTGTCTTTTCTGACAGATTTTCTGCTACGGGTGGTTCTAATGACTGACTGTTGCTTGCACTGTTGTCATCTTTATTATTGTTTGGAGAATCTTGATTGTTCTGAAAATAAAAAAATTGTTAAAAATATTGTTACAGATTCCAACTACAACTGAAGAATGGGCAGCTATAGAAAATGGTTTCAGAGTGAAATGGAACTTTCCAGCGTGTTATGGCGCCGTCGACGGGAAGCATGTTCAAATCATAGCTCCTGGCAACAGTGGAAGTTTGTTTTTTAATTACAAAAAAACATTCAGTATTGTTCTTATGGCTATTGTTGATTACGATTATAATTTCATTTATATTGACGTCGGCGCCTGTGGAATGGCATCTGATGGAAGTGTTTTTAGGAATTGCTCCATATATAATCAACTAGAAAATAACCTTATACCACAAGGCGGAGTAATTTTGGCGGATGCTGCATTCCCATTAAAATCGTATATTATGAAACCGTACCCAGGTGACAATTTAACACATGAAGAAAAAGTATACAACTACCGGCTAAGTAGAGCCAGAAGAACTGTAGAAAATGCCTTTGGCATATTGGCAAGCCGATTTCGTGTTTATCAAAGACCAATCGCAGTTGACGTAAAAACAGTAGACAAAATTGTACTAGCATCATGTGCTCTGCATAATTGGTTACGAAAAGAGCAAAAAAGCACTTATTGCATTAGTAGTGATGTCGACCAAGAAGACATTGAAGCGGGAAACATTATTACCGGTTCATGGAGAATGGAAAATTTATGTTTACCCAGTATCAGTCGACAGGGAAGTAACCACTCTTCTCTGTCAGCTATCGAAAAAAGGGAGAAATTTAAGAGATATTTCAACAATGATGGAGCAGTACCATGGCAAGCAAGAATGATTCGTTAATTCAGACAAAACTACAACAAAAATTAAAAATGCCGACGATTATTAATATTTCAATAAGTACTTTTAAGGTAAATAATTGTAAAGAGTAAATAATATTAAAATAACTTACCGAAGTTTTTCTCTTCATTGGCACCTTTTTTATGAAATTATGCATTTCCTCAAACCAAATAATTTTTGGCTTATAGACTTCTGCAGTTCCTGCTCCAGACCTCTCAGATTTTTCTATCTTTGTTAATTCTTGACAATATGTAGCTCTTAGATTTTTAATTTTATTTTTAATCTCTTTTATCGACATTTCTATTCCATCTTTATTTAGTATGTCGCGTATTTTTTCTAGTGACGAGTCTCGCATTTGCTTGTCCTTGTAAGATGGAATACTTGCATTCCACAAACATTCCTCTTCTCTGTACAATTGAACGAATTTTAAATTAATTTCGTCCGCTAATTTCGGCATTTTAACAAATTGCACGCACTCTCACCACGCTTTCCGACTGCACACTAGCTTAGGTTCGCTAGCTTCGCGGTTGACACGAAGCTAGTAACGAAGCCAGGATAGTAAAACGGGTGGTGGGGGGCGCCTACTAGCTTGAAAAATAGAACCCCAAGCTATAAAACTATCCTGGCTTGAGGCACTAGCTTGCTAGCTTCCACACTAGCTTACTAGCTTGTAAACGAAGCTAGTTCCGTCTACACGAAGCTAGTGTCACTAGCTTACTAGCTTGGCAGCACTAGCTTGGCTCACTAGCTTGATTTACTAGCCTCGTGTCACCCGGGCTTAACAGATCGACGCAACGTTCTGCACTGAGCACTTCCATCCTTCGGAGGACCTCCGAAGGATGGAAGTGCTCAGAAACCATCCAGGTGACCTTGCACCAGCACCTAGATTCACTAGCATGTAAGAAGACGAATCAAAGTCGTCCTTGTGATTTTAATGAATGTTTTGTTTGTTTGTTTAATATAAATTTTGCCAGTGTCAAGTGTTTATAATGTTTATAGTATGATGTCACAAAGTTGTGTCCTGTCGTTCGTCATTTGTTACTTTATATACAACTAGCTGTTGCCCGCGGCTTAGCACGCGTACCTACAAAAGTAGCCTATGTCCTTCTCCAAGCTCCCATCTATCTCTATACCAAAATTCATCAAAATCGGTTCAGCGGTTTAGGCGTAAAAACGTAACAGACAGAGTAACATTCGCATTTATAATATTAGACAGGATGGTACCTTTCTTTAGACTTCGGTCGAAGTGATTGTTTTAAAATATTCATGCTAATCATGTATTTGCTCTAATCACATTAAAGTTGGTTAATAAAAACACCAAAATTACTAATAATACATGAAATAACTCGAAAAAAATAAATAACGTAAGAGCGCAATGTTAGCTTCGCAAGACGCCCAAAAATAATCTGGTGCCCAAGACATTGTTACAACGCAATGTTACTGTCACTGTTTTATGAAAACCTGACGCCATTTTGATGAGATGACCTGTGACCTCCCCGGAGGCTGTCATTATGTAGAATTTGAAGTCTTTCCCATGCTTTACCATTGTTTTACTCTGGAACGTAAATCGCCGAAAAAAATATCCCGTTATTTTAAGGGTCTATTTTATAACCACAAATGCTGCTGCCCGCGGCTTCGCACGCGTGGTACTTACCTACATAAAAAGTAGATATTTGATAATATCTATCTCTTTACCAAATTTCATCAAGGCTCGTTCAGCTGCTTAGCTTCGAAAACGTATCAAACAAACAGAGACAATAATTGTTAGAGTTTCAATCCGGCGCTCGGCGAAGCAATAAGTCTTCAGAGCAATCTTGGTGTTTTTTCGTTGCAGTGCGGAGTGAGTCAATTGTTCCTGAGGATGCCTCGAAACACGTGACGTATTTCTTTTTGAGGAATTGTGCTTAATATTTGTCAATTGTTTCATGTTTTGTAATGGATTTCCGGAAAATTACTGATTCAATTATTTACAATAATTGTTGTCTAAATCTGTCAGTAAATATCCTAACATCTAAACATACTTTAAATAAACAATGTGAATGTTTGTGTTTGTGTTTATTTGTTTGTTTGTAGCTCAATATTGCCATATCGGATGAACGGGGCCAGATAAAACTTTGTATAGATGTAGGAAGGGCATATTAAATAGGCTACCTACTTTTTATTACGCGAGCCGCATGCAGAAGCTAGTCTGGAATAGGCACTACATAATTATTAGTAAAAGACATGAAAACCTTTATATAAACATTACGTTTTACATGACATTTTAATTTTAATTTTATGTATACTTAATTGTAATTAATAATCTCATTAATCTCATGGTTGCCATGTTGATGTTTGCATGTCGGTCAACGACGAAGTGTGTGAGACAATTATTATGTAAGAACCATATATTTACCATACTTCGAGCAAATAAATTAATTTCATTACATAAATACCGACTCTTGCAACAACGCAACAGACTACAATTTAGCTCGCACAAGCGCTTTAACATGTTTATACCTACATAGTGCTTCTCTTTCCATCGCGTAACTGTAATGATTTGTTTTCTATGTTAGATAGTTTTGACCTCTCCCTTTCCAAATTTAAACTCGCCGTCAGCGAACAACTGCTTTCATTAAATAACATATCTAATGTTTAAATCAGTATTTTTTTATTATTAAATTTTCAGAATGTCCACTTTATCGTCGCATTTTATATGCTTTACCTATTAGTGGAAACTTTACTGGATTATGTAATATTTTTGTGATTTTGTTTAAGTTTCATTGTTTTGTTTGTTTTTCCAAATAAATAAATAATAATAAATAAAGAATCCCGGACATCACACAACATCATCTGGCCCCAAAGTAAGCAGAGCTTGTGTTATGGGTACCACTTGACTGATTATAAAAGAAACACCCAGACCCGAGACCAATACTTGTAGATCATAAAATCATTTGTCCCGCGGCGGGAATCGAACCCGCAACCTTCTGCGTCTCAGCCGGACCTAAGCCCACTGCGCTACAGAGGTCGTTATAAATAAATAAATAAACTTTTTCACGTCTGGCGCGGCACTTCTCTACGAACTTGCCCACTAAGGTGGGCCCGCCCATGTACTTGTGCCTTCGAACCTAAAGTGTGGAGTGCCCGTAGCCTTGTATAGATAATACTTTACACTTAATACGAGATATATTTTTCTTATTTCAATTTAAAAACTCATAAATTTTCATAAATAATTTATTGTGAAAATTATTTAATCTCTAAAATATAAAATATTATAATAAAATATAAAATCTCTGCCTTCTACACTGTAGGTTGGGGGTTCGATTCCCTCTCAGGACAAACATTTGTGTGATGAACATAATATGTTTTTTATATCTGGGTTTTATAAATAATGTATTTAAATATATATAAGTGTTCTATCAGTCGTCTGGTCACCATAATACAAGCTATGCTTAGTTTGGGGCTAGATTTATAATTATTATTTTATTCGTTTTAAAAGTTATATGTATAATATCTTTGGGAATTTGAGCTCATGTCTATGTGTTTAGCTTACAACGACATCCCGTAATATCGACATCCTGCTTCTGGCAAGGAAGCTTGTACACGATGAAGATGATGTGATGGATGGCGTTATACAACATGAATTTAACATGTAGGTAAGTACGTATTAATAAAAACCCATATTATTTCAGGAGTAATAGCCGCACTTAAAGACTTTAATAGTTAGTGAAGTCGCTCCTTAGGTATTTCGACTCGTTCAACTTGTCATCAAGGGTTCTAGTTGAAAATCAGTGTTTGCTCTTTGAGCAAAATTTATTTCTAGCTGTAACACACACATGGTTTAATAAAACAACTATGTTAATGTTTTGTTTTTAAAGTTTTTTGTATTGTTTTTGTTTGTTAACTGAAAATTCCTTCTTTTTCGTTTGTTGTTTTATGTATGTGTGTGATTGTAGCTACAAATAAATACTTTTATCTATCTATATATACTAAGAAGTGACTGTCCTAACCATTAAGGACTAAGGACTCTAAGTGAGGCTATTAGACGCATAGGTCTATTTTAATATCCAGGACACAAATTAAGGCTTCAAGCCTGTTAACATTTATAGTTTACGGTCCACTTGTTGTTGAGTGATTAACGTGCGTGACTGGACGCTAGTCGTTTTTAGGCTATTTCGGTTTAAAATTTGGGTGAAAAAGAATTTTCGTAATAGACTTTTATTAATATAAATAAACACATTATAGATATAAATAAATATATTTAAAAAAAAAATTACATCCCTAAGGGTGGTAAAACAGAAGATACATTTATTATGGGCTCAAATTTTATTTCATGAAGTCTGTTTTCTTTAGTTTCTTTAGTTTTTAAAACGTAACTAATGTTAAAAGCTGTTGAAATTAATGAATCGTGTTGCTTCTCCCGGTTGTATAAAACCATCCTGTATCATAGAGTAACAGGAAGCGCCGAAGCGGCGTCAGACAAACGTTTTAATTGATGCTAATTGACACAGAAATAAATGGCTCATGTATTGTGTAATACCATCCTATAGGTACATTAGGTACTAGTAGATAATGTTAGTTTGTTTGTTAGTGCACGAAAGGAGCCTCATAGGCGCATTTAATCCGTTCACCAAACTGAAAGAACGAGCGACACCATAAGAAGAAGCTTGTATGAATCATTGGCCAGCAATCTCGAATTAACGTACACGAATAAATTATGTAAAACATTCTTAATTATTTAAAAAACCGGACAAGTGCGCGTTCTTCTTGCACTGGCTTATTTCGTGCACAAAATGTCTTCGAACTTTTAGATTATTTTTATTGAATAATCTTAGCGGTATTTTAATCAATCAAAATCTAAAATCTAAAAGGCCATTCCGCTATGACGTTTAGAATAGACAAATGACGATCGACTGCAACTTTGTCATGATATTGACAAAACAAAATCACATAACAAAATTATCATCAAAACAGATGCAATAAAGAGATGAAGAAGAAGAAGTTTGCAATTACATTATTTAACATTTTTTCTGAACACGTCAATATTTGTCAGCTGCCCATTGATTCACAGTCATGCCACTGTGCATACTCATGGAAGAACCGAAAAAGGCACGAAATTTGACTTCCCACTACGTTAAGTAAGTACCTGCAGGTACGTTGGTAGAGATATAAGACTTACAGTCCACTGTGGCGATGATATCTCTAAAACGTAGCTAGCCAAATCATTGCATTGAAGCCTAGCACGCACTAGCGATACATTCACGCGTATCAAAATCGCGCTGTTCAGAAGTACCTACATCTTTATATTCAATGCGGTTTTTGCCGCTTGTGCGAGTTTTCGTAAATTCCATTATGCTACACAGTAACTATTGTGGGTTTTTTGATACAATAAATATCTCTATAAGTTTATATTCGCAGTACCAAATACTATAATTCGAAGGAGACTACAAGATGTTATTAGCATGCGAAAATTGGGACTTGAAATTGGGCAGGACATCTGGGCCTTATGGTAATTAACAAAGGTTACCATTCTATTCCAATCCATCTACGTTTCGGCTCAAATTACGGTTCGATAATTACCTAAAAACCTATTCTGTTATCTCTGTGACCAAACAAAAGAAAACATTCAATCGATCGTTGGTAACTTCGTAAAACGCAGCGTAATGAACCGTTGTCACCGTTGTTCATTAGGAGAATATGAACCGTCCCAAATAACAATTCATTCGCATTAGAGCTGATAGCGTCAGAATAACATAATCGCAGCCCAGCGCGGCTCGCGCGAATTAAATCGCATAGTGCGTACTATGCCTAAGTTTGAAAGCGCGTTGTTGTCTTTTGCACTAAGAAACAGAAACGACTTTTCTTGCCTATCATATAGTTTACCTACTGTCAGACGCACTCAGCACTTAAGGTACGAAACTACAGGTACATCGAAGGGTCATCGACAGGCAATTTCGTAGAGAAGTGCCACGCCAGACTAGATAGAGTTACGCGAATGAAAGAGAGTCACTATGTAGGTGTATATAATGTTAGGCGCTAAGCGCTTGTGCGAGTTGAATTGGACTTTGTTCCGTCGTAACAAGAGTCGTTATTTATATAAATGTTTTCGTGGAGTGTACTTCTGTACTTGTACTAATAATTATGATCTGGATCAGTTGAGCTATCTATAGACCGTTTTAAACGGTCCTTAGATAGCTCAACTGCTTCACATGTATTTTATATTATTTTGTACATTTCTGTAATTCTTTTTGTAAATAAATGTTTTATAATTATTCTGTGCTTCTGTGTTGTTTCACTCAATTGCCATCTTTATTTTTTTAGTTAAGAATGAGAAGGACATATATATGCCATGATTTTTTTGTGATTTTTTTCTAATTAGTCATTATACGATAAAGGGTAAACTTTATAATTTAATTATGAAATATTGGTGGCAATTCGGTTGGTTCATTTCTAAAATTAGGAATTGTCTAAAATATATTTTAGTTAGTATATTTTACATAGCATTTGTGAAACCTATTCGGTTGATACCATCTAACTAAATTAGGAACGCATAATTAAATTAGATAAAATAAAATTAGGATAAGTTGGGGCTAAAATATAACTTCTAAAACTATCATGGTTTTGAACATAATTTTCACTCAAAACGGTCAGTTTATCTCGTGATCATGGCGCATGCAACTGTGCCGAAATATCGGGAAACTGAAAAACTCATATATCATGTTAAATATCCCGTTTTGAGTGAATATTAATGTCTAAAATATACAACAATCATCATCTTCTAAAGTTGACGTCGTTTGAACTTGCAGCATACACTAATAAGCGAAAAGTAACCAAATTAAAGTAGAGTAAGTTAAAGTAAGCTTTTTTAGAATTCCTTATTTGAATGTTTTCTGATAAAAATATCGCGATTCGAGCGCCGCGAATACGCGTCAAGATCATTTGATCAGGAGTCGCCTTAAGGCAACACCAAAACATTTTGATCTTACGACAAGAACAGAAGCTATTTATAGCATAGCTTCTGCCTTCTGTGGACAGTAAACCCTACAGTTCCCACTTCATCCCAGTCATGTATTCACTACCTGACCCTTCACCCACATATTGACATTTCCAAATTGGTCAAGCCAACATTATACAAACAAATGCGGTTGGTATTAAACTGTACCGATGGGTAACATGTCGACACCTTTTCTGTTTGGGAGGATAAATATTTAACCCTTTAAAATTTTCCCAGGGTATTCGGGCTTGATTGTGATAGACTATTTTGGACTTTGAATCTGGTTTATTTAGGTTGATTTTGCTATACTGTAAGATGTTGCAAGTCTTAAGAAATAAGAGCTAGGCTACCTTAAATTAAAGCCAAAGTAATCCACTTCATGAAATTGCTATTCTGAAATGCCAATTCAATGCATTTGAAATCAATTGAAATGTTTGAGAACCCGTTACCCTTTAAAATTATATAAGTGATGAAAACGACACCTACGAGTACTTAGCCTTCAATTTAGAGCCCTAGCCTAGGGCTACTGGTAGGTAAAACTGCGGTATATATAAGTTCACTAGGGTAAATGACTCCGCGCAATTTAAACAGTACTTTTCTAGTAAGTCTATTCTGAAGTGTCATACTCAATGCGTTTTTTTCCGCTAATGGGTGAGTCTACGTCTGTTTCTGCGGATTAATCTGAAGCGTATTTTTTCGCGCTATTCTGTGGAATATAGCATCAGACATATGCGCACGCACTAGCGGAAAAAACACGTTGAATATTACACACATACATCAGCATAGACTTTAGAAAATTGCGGTTTTAACCGTGCGGATTAAATCGCTTGTGCGTGCTATGCCTAATCTACAATGCGTGCTGGCCATATGAGGCGTTTTAATTCGGGCAATATACACTCAAAGCATCAGTATTACCTACCTACAGGCCCAAAGTTAGGTGGCGTGATTTGTACCGTTGTGAGTGCCGTCTTCCTTAGCAATGTCAACAGGAGTGGGTGTAGGCAGAGGCGTGGGAACTGGGAACTAAATGTATAGAATTTCGTGAATGGCCCTAATAATTTACGTACATAAAAGATAATTTTAATGTGCTTGTGGAGGTTAGTACAACTGGTAAGTACTAAAATGTTTTCTAGAAGTGCCGTGAGATGACTTTTACGTAATGACATGATGTACAAAATTCGATGATTTTCGGGATAACATTATTACGATACAACACAATCTAGCCCCAAACTAAGCATAGCTTGTATTATGGTGACCAGATGACTGATAGAATACCTATATATAAATATTAAATAACTTACATGCTGTGTGCTATGGAATACCCACGGGGTCTTCTTCTTTGTTAATGGCATGTATCATATTATGATGTAAATTTTGCCAATGTCAAGTATTTTGACATTGGCAAAATTGTGATCTTACAATAAACAATCTGACAATTTTGCCAATGTCAAAATACTTGACATTGGCAAAATTGTCAGATTGTTTATTGTAAGACGTCACAAAGTCGTATGTTCTCGTTCGTCGTTTGTTATTTTGTATAAATTTGTCTCTTTATAAAATACTAGTTGTTACCCGCGACTTCGTACGCGTATACTTAGAGCCTTTATTTTTATTTTTATAAGGAATTCATTCTGTGCATCTAAATAACATCTCATAAGTTTAATCCCTTATTTTACAAAGAAACAAAACATGAATTCCAATTATTCACACCCGAGACAATAACTCTAGCTTTATTTTAATAAAATCACCAAAATCAGATATAAAACCCGAAATAACTGCAGACCAGTAAATAATATAAGAGCGCAATGTTTGCTTCGTAAGACGACCAAAAATAATATATTACGTATAAATACATAAATGAATATACGTAGGCAATGCATACAACACTATCTACCCCCAAACTAAGCAAAGTTTGTATTATCGTGACTAGATAACTAATAGAATACCTATATTAATATATTCAATAACTTATATGCCGTGTTATGGAATATCCAAGGGAAGACAATGATATTACCAGCATAATTATGTCAATGTCAACGTCAGCTTCAAATCTTTGGCTGTTCGCACTTGGACATATGCTTTCGACCTTAACTTAGTCAACATGGTCTGGAGGTGAAAAACATAAAAAGTAAAAAAAAATTGAATATAGTTTTATTAGCTGACGATAAATCTTTAATTTTTAAAGTTGATAGAGATAAAACCAGTATTTGCAATAACGTAAATGAATCCTTATCGTTAGTTCTTAACTGGTTCACTGTAAATAAACTGTTACTCAAAAAAAAACAATATGTGTCAAATTCACTTTGCCAAATGTTATTCATAGCCCGACCAACATTGAAGTTAATGGAGAGGTAATGATTCTTGTAGATTCCACGATCTTCCTAGGTCTTAATCTTGTACGTTAGTATTGATGCTTTTGCATCAACATTGCATCAACATTTGTGGTCTACCACAGACCACAAATGGAAATACTTGTTGGTAGGCTTAGTTCCGCTGCATATGCAGTTCGTGCAATACGGTGGCTTACTGATGAAGCTACAAGTAGACTAGTTTATTTCAGCTACTTCCATAGAGTTATGTCATATGGCATAATTCTCTGGGGGAAAGCAGCTGATGTCGGAGAAATAATTATTCTTCAAAAAAGGGCAATACGTCCTAATAAAAGGAATCGGGAGAGTCTTTGAGAGAAATATTTAATGAAATTAATATTTTCACAATATATATATAAAAATGTGTTATACACATAAAAATAAAGATGGGTTTCAGCAAAATAGTGAGTCTTCATAGAATCAATACTAGGAACAGAAAAAAATATACATCGACTAGAAAAAGTACTTAAGTCCTTTATGGGGAACACAGTGCGCTTCTATAATAAGCTTCCTGAAAATACAACTAAACTACCAATTAAGAAATTTAAAGCTAAAGGGTAGTCTTTTGATGAAAGCGTATTATAATATAAATGACTATATTATTGATAAGAATGCATGGCCTCATTGCTCTGCCCTCAGACAGTTAACTGACATTTAAAATGTATAAATTACGTAAATAACATAACTCGTGTGAAGCCGGGGCGGATCGATAGTAGATACTCGTATTGTCTAAATCCGAAAGTTACATTTTCACGGATAAACGACTGAACAGATAATGATAATTTGTAAAGAGATAGATAGTTCGGGACCTAAACTATTTTTATATAAGTACCTCGCGTGCAAAGCTACGGGCAGCAATTCGTTCTTTAACTAATAATAAACATATTTTAATTGGGAACTGTGCAGTGAGCTTGCTTCAGTAAAAAGACAATGCAAAATAATACAATTGCAAATTTACTCGAATAAATTGAAATAAATATCTTTAACGAAGACATTATCGTAAATTCACTTCAAGAGCTTAATTTAAACTGACAGGAACCTTAAAAGGTCCTTAAAAAGACGTGGAAAAAGGCATTTTTTGTAAAATGTATGACGGATTGATAGAAGATACTCGTAGATAGATAAGTCGATCGATCGAGTTAAGATTGCGATGTTTTAAACATACCATTGAACAATAATAAATGTGCTAGACATTTCAAACAGCGCCATCTAGATTAAAAGCTTGTGTAATGGGAACATCATGACTGATATACTAATTTATGTACAATTTATGTTTTTTTTTGTAAATGCATACATATTATACATAGAAAAACACCTAGATCCAAGACATATATTTGTACGATACGATCATTTGTCCTCCGACAGGAATTGAACACGCAACCTTTTGTGTCTGAGACGAAATATCGCCCACTGCGCCACAGATGTCGTCAATGTGAACATACAAAAAGTAGGTAACCTATCATAGACTTATTGAAGAGCTTTGATCTAGCGTCGGTGAATGATGCAGACTTTTCCACGTGCCTCTCCCGTGCAGCATCCTTGATCTTCTTACGACACGACAACTACCTTAATTGGCTTATTTAGCTTATTTGTGGCTTTCCTCATCCCCTCTTACAATTTATCTATACCTTCTTCTAATGTATAATAATCATTGCCGTGCGTTAGTCTCGTTAAAACTCGAAAATGGCTCGACCAATTTGAATATTTATTTTTGTTTTGTTCTCCTCAGTATTAGGATGGTTTACAATCAAACTGGGTCTTCTAGTTTACTGGGTCATCTAGTCATAGATTAATAATCTATGACAGGACGACAACTTCATAGGTCAAGACCAATTATCTAGCGATAAGACCGCCGATTGTAGTACCGTGTAGCTTAACATTGTTTCTTATAACAGACTAATGTATTTGTGGTGTGCAATAAAGTATTTTCTATTCTATTCTATTCTATTCTGTTAGCTTAAAACTAGGCGTAAGCTTCATTTGTCAAAATCAAGTAAAACTTGACATACGGAATCGTGAGTTTAGTATAAGTTTTTGTCTCCGCAATAAATAATGCTGATACAGCATCATCTAGCTCCTAAGTATGGAGAGGATATTAATATACTCTTTTTTAAATACATACATATATAAACATAGAAAAACACCCAGACCCAAGACAAATATATGCAGATCAAAAACATTTGTGCCGATAATAAGGTAGTACATTGTACTACCGTGTAGCTAAACATTGTTTCGTATAATAGTCTAATGTATTTTGTGGTGTGCAATAAAGTATTTTCTATCTTTTTCTATCTAGTACACTTTTTTTTTGAATCCCGGACAACACCCAGCATCATCTGACCCCAAAGAGCTTGTGTTATGGGTACCACATGACTGATGTACTTCTTATGTACTTATTTTTTTAAATACATACATTATTATACATAGATACACCCAGACCCGAGACTAATACTTGCAGATCATACAAACATTTGTCTCGCGGCGGGAATCGAATCAGCTCAGCCGGACCTTGAATTGCCGGACTTAATTGTCTGGACCAATGTTTTTATGTTACTTTACTTTATTAAATGTTAACTTTACTTAGCAACAACTTATCCGAATGCAAAAGAAATGCCTTTTATAGAAATCAACTCAGTAAAAGTCGACAGTCAAGTGAAATTACTTAGATAAAAACAGGTTAATATGTGTGTCAGTTAGCGCCACCTGGCGGCAAGGTGTGGGGCATGTGCTAGCACTAGATCAATCTAATTTGATAATGTTTTGCACGTTTTGCTTGCTGGTGGTATCTATACTTTTATAACTTATATTTATTTATTATATGCTTTTATAAAGCTTAATTTTTTATCATAGTATGTTTAGGCTTTAATGTTTAGGCTTTTTTGAATGACACTTATGTTATGCCGTATGGATTATTTAAAAAGTTTCCCAGTAGTCTAATTTTCATTTGTTCAGCAACACTTCTTCGTTAATAGGATGTGTCATAATAAAGTCAATTTTGCCAATGTAAAGTGTTTATTTTGTTTATAGTATGATGCCACAATGTCGTATCTTCTTCATTTGTTATCTTTATATAGGTACATAATATAAATATTTTAAGCGTGTGTTTGTAATTAAACTCCTCCTAAACGGCAGGACCGATTTTGATGATTTTTTGTGGGTTTTCAAGAAGATTCGAGAATGGTTTAGATTTACAATTAGATATTTTTTTAAATGCGCGGACGAAGTCGTAAACGGGACAGCTAGTTTTATATAAAATGGTGTCTTTACATATAAAATAATTATTTTTTATATTTTGATTTAATATACGGATAATTTTTGCTCGAATCACAAAGAAACACGAAGCTTTTATTCCAATTATTTACGACCGAGTCAATAATTTTAGCTATATTTAAATAATAAAACTGGAAATAATTCGGGAAAAATAAGTAATATACGAGAGCAATGTTTGCTTTTCAGAATGCCCAAAAATAATCGACCAGCAGCACTTTACTTTCAGTGAATTAACTATCTACAATCTATTACATTTGGTACAGTTTTAGTTCATGTCTAATTAGTGGGTACGTAATAACATTTAACTGTTGACCGTCGACCTTTCAAGTTCGTCACTGAGCCACGTGCTGCTTGCACATCTGACTGCTCTTTACGCAGCCATCAATGACAAAAAGCTGACCTATCACTCACCGTTATTATTTTAATAGGTGAAGAATTACCCTACTACAACGTAACGAGACCAAGGTGTGATGCAACTGCCGTACAGGTGACTCGTCAGGTGTAAACTTACCCTAAACATCAAAGCTGCCAACATAACGACGCAATTCCCCAAGGACAATGCTGCTCTACTTTTTTATTTGGCGCGTACAAGTAAGGACGATAAAGGTTGGTATGCAGCCGCAGTAATAAGTTTGTGTTTCGAACCTTTGTTAAAGAAGCCACCTTTTTGTACATTTGCCACAATTTAAGGTCATAAGACAGTAAATAATTAAAATTAAGGTCTTACTATTCGTGTAAGTTATTTATGAAGGATTGTTCTTATTTCTCATTCGTGTTACGTGGGAGCTATCGATCAACGTCTGTCGAAATCCACTAATATGGATGGTAAAAGTGTTAATCCGACTGCAGAAATGTTTTATCTTTGTATTGAACTGTCACTCACATACGATTCGAGCTATCTTAAAAGAGTTTAGGTTTTTTATTGTGTATAAATATTAGTATCTTCAAATGCTGAATTACCACTGTTTTATATATAACATGAGATATTAATGAAACCACCATTTTATCGAGACTGACTTTTTATTGAGTACCCGCAATTATACACATGATGACAGGTTGAACTGATTCTATTTTACCGCTACCTTCATTAGACAACTATTCTATGAATTACTCGGAATCTATGATATACTATATATTACTTATATTAGGTATATAACATCTTCACATCTCTGTTTAAAAGCAATGGCTCTTAAACCTACTCATTATATAATTTATTTTACAACAATCAGCTTATCAAACAAACCTACATTTATTACAACTAAGTAGGTATTTAGTTATTCATGTTTTAAGTGCCAACACTATAGATACCTAATTAGTTTATTAGATTAACTATTTATTACAATCAGCTTACACTGTGGGGCAAAACCTTAGCATAATAAAGTAATTATTTAAATCTTAGTATATATAAAGTTAGTTACATACTTAACATAATAATTGAGCTAGGTAGGTATTTGTAACCGCCTGTCTTATAAGTACCTAATAAATATATTTACAAACCAGACGAGCCATTTGATTATGTGACAACAAATCGTTGAACTTGTCTACGTACACGCTTTGGCGTAGAATCTCCGCTCTGCGCTTCGATTGCTAACCTATCGGTATACGATGTCTGGGGCCGTGGCCGTGTATTTATATGATCATCTTCATCAGCATCTACCACGCTGTTCCCGTCTTTCACGATATCACTAACTAGCGATGGACAGTTATAATGTGTGATATTAAAGTCAGATATATCGTTATCTATGTTTCCATCCGCACTTACCGATTCTTGTTTCTGATCTGTGGTATATATTCGAGCATTTTGTGAGATTATGTGATCAATATGTTTCTTGTGCACTTTATCATTCTGTGCCACCTGATATGATAAAGGCCCCAACCTTTTAACTATGGTACCCTTTTCCCAAAAACATTTATTATTCTTAAACTGTTTAAATAGGACTTTGTCATGTATATTAAACTGACGCACCTTACTGTTTCTCTTTTCATGGATAACATTTTGTTTATCACGTATTCTGTCTTCGATATTTGGTCGTACTAAATCATAATGAGTGCGTATATTGCGACCAAGTAATAACTGTGCTGGAGTTTTTCCTGTTAAACTATGAGGAGTTGATCTGTAGTATAGTAAAAATTTATCTAGTGCTAACTGTAAGTCGTCTTTTTCGATAACTGCCTTTTTTAGACAATTTTTAATTATCTTTACTGTGCTTTCTGCGGCTCCATTACTACTCGGCTTATATGGTGACACTAGGATGTGATTTATGCCGCAGCTTTCAACGAATATTTTAAATTCTTGGCTAGTAAACGGTGGCCCATTGTCTGACACCAACTCACGAGGTAGCCCAAAACAACTCATAATATGTCTTAATTTTGAAATGGTAAGCTTTGCTGACGTTGAGCCTATCCTATACGCTTCGATCCATTTGGAATGAGCATCAATAAGAACGAAGTAAGTGTGATTTTCTAATGCGAAGAAATCTACATGTACTCTATACCATGGTACCTGTGGCCATGCCCACGGATGCACTGGCGCCGCGGCCGGTGAGGGCCGGGTGCTCGCGCAAGTATCGCAGCCCTGGCATTCTCGTTCGATTTCAGCATCGATGCCGGGCCAGTATACATAGCCCCTAGCTATACTTTTACACTTCACAATACCCTGATGACATGCATGTATCATTTTTAATATTCCTTTTTGTAACGAGCTCGGTATAACTACGCGATGACCAAACAATATACAACCCGATTCAATATTGAGAAACTCTTTAATAGTAAAAAAACTTTTTAAATCTTCTTCTTTGCAATATAACCAGTTAGATTTTATCGCTTGTATTAATTTTTGCAATGTTTTATCGTTTGCAGTGTGTTTGGCCACCATCTTATAATCAATCGGTGCCTGCTCAGATATGAAACTTATGTAAGATTCAGTTCTATACTCCTTATTTTCATCTATAACCGGTATGCGTGATAAACTGTCTGCTACGCAATTATGTTGTGACCCTATACATTTAACTTGATAGTTATATGCGCTCAGTATGACTGCCCATCTTTGCAATCTGTTGCTTGCCATCGACGGTATGGCTTTGTTTTCGTGAAAAATAGACGCTAACGGTTTACAATCCGTTACTAAAGTAAATCTATTACCATATAAGTAGTCGTGAAATCTATTCACGGCAAATATAATTGCTAGTCCTTCTCGACATATTTGTGAATAATTTCGCTCAGCTGGCGAGAGTGTGCGTGAAGCATGAAGTACGGGCCGTAACTCGGCACCGGGCGCTGTGCGCTGCGCCAGCACGCCGGCTACACCGTAAGGCGACGCGTCACATGTCACATACGTCGGTAGGCTAGGATCCCAATGAGCCAAAACTGGTGCTTCGCGCAAAAGCTGTTTAATGGTCCTAAAGGCCTTTTCACATTCGTGCGTCCAGTCGAATTTTGTGTTTGATTTGAGTAATCTGTACAACGGTTCTAGAACGCTACTAATATTTTGCACAAATTTGCCGTAGTAATTTACTAAACCTAAAAAAGCCTTTACCTCACTAACATTTGTAGGTTTTGGCGTTCTATTCACAGCGTCTATTTTGGAAATTTCGGTTTTTAACCCATTGGCGTCTATCACGTAACCTAGATATGATATAGATTTTTTAAAGAAACTACATTTCTTTTGTTCTACCTTTAAGCCACTATCAGACAATATTTTAAAAACCCGCATCAATCTATCCATGTTGACCGTTTCGTTAGCACTGCTGACTAGTAGGTCATCTTGATATACAGCCACATCTGGCATTCTAAACAATTTTTCCATCACTCTTTGAAATTTACTCGCTGCGCATTTAATACCGAACGGTAACCTATTATATGTAAACATACCCTTATTCGTAACAATAGTACAGTACTCTTTCGCCTTATCGCTCAGGATCAGCTGTTGATACGCTCGACTTAGATCTATTTTGCTAAATACTTTACCGCCTTGTAGTGATGCAAAGATATCTTCAATTCTAGGAAGTGGATATTTATCATCTACCAAAACCGGATTTAGTGTGGTTTTAAAATCTCCGCATAATCTTACCTCTCCGCTCTTCTTTATGACGGGTACTACTGGCGTACCCCACTCGCTCCATTCTACAGGCGAAATAACACCCTCCTTCAGAAGGCGGTCCAGCTCGGCGTCCACTGCAGGACGCAAGGCGTAAGGTACGGGCCGCGCGCGCCGCCATACTGGCACCGCGCCTGACTTCACTTCTAAATCAATCGTACCTTTATTGAATGCACCTATACTAGTGGAAAACACCTCAGGAAATTTGTTCACTAACTTGTTAATCGCACTGGATTTGTTGAAATTACTATTATCGACATGAGCTACCGATTCCTTTGCCTCTAGTGCAGATGGAAACTTTATGCCAAACGCTCGCATCCATTTACGACCGAACAACGAATTGCTGTCATCATTATCGATTACAATCAGTTTTAAATTGTGAACAATTTTGTTGTTATATTGAACAGTACATTTAAATTCACCTTTCGGTAATACATTCTCACCATTGTACATTTTTAAACAAGACTTACGCTGAGTTAGTTCTATATTACTAAAATGTTTTAGGTACGTACTTCTATTTATGATACTCATGCCCGCTCCGGTGTCGCCCTCCATTGCTAACAGCTTCCCGTTGATCACCACTTTCATGATCCACCTTTTATCTTCTTCATTATCACTCAACTGATAAACCTGGTTCCCTTCGTCCTCGCTCGACGTGAGATACTCATACTCGTAGTCCTCCTCGGACAGCACTTTATGTACACTAGTACGCTTGCGGAAACGGCACACTTTAGCTACATGACCCCGTTTGCCGCACACAAAACACTCCACGTTCCCGAAAGGGCAGTTCTCCTGACGATGCGGTTGGCCACATCGGTGGCAACTGGAGCGCTGCTGACCGCCGCTGCTCCTGCTGGCGGCGGGCGCGCCCCGTTGTGACGCCCCGGGCGCCGTCATCGTACGGCCGCCGCGGCCCCTGCCTGCGAACGCGCGCTGACCCCGTTGCGGCCAGCCGCGACCCGCGCCGTACCCGGTTCCGTCCACTGCGTGTACCTTCTCCGCAGTGCTGGCGGTGCTGATGGCCTCCCCCGTCTCCTGTGAGTCTCGAACGGCGGCTTCCAATGATAAAGCTAACTCCACTGCCCGATCGAATGTCAATTCTGTTTCTGTTAGCAATCTCTGCTTGATCTTATCACTTCTCAAGCCGAATACGAATTGATCTCTTAAGTTCTCTTTGAGAATTTCCGTCGTGGTAAATACGCATGTTTTGCTGAATTTTTTTAATTGAGCGAGGTATTCTGTTACCGATTGCGACTGCGACTGTTTGTATGATCTGAATATCATGCGCTCTGCAATGACCGACCGTTTTGGCGCCACGTGAACTTCCACTAGCTTCACCAACGCTTCGAAATCGGTTTTCTCGGGTTTTTCCGGAAAACATAAGTCAATCATGAGATCCAATGGTTCTGTGCCCACCACTGCAACTAGATATTTGGAATACTCTGCTGGTTTGATATCGTGTATTGCGAACCACGCTCTCAATCTACTGACGTACGTTGGCCATCGATCGGTATTCAGCTTGAATTCTTGTAACTGGTTGAGATTCATATTTATTTTTGTTCACTTATTATTTTTTTAAACAATTTTGATAAACACGCAACACTCGGGTTCCTCAATCGTCGCCAAATGTTTTATATATAACATGAGATATTAATGAAACCACCATTTTATCGAGACTGACTTTTTATTGAGTACCCGCAATTATACACATGATGACAGGTTGAACTGATTCTATTTTACCGCTACCTTCATTAGACAACTATTCTATGAATTACTCGGAATCTATGATATACTATATATTACTTATATTAGGTATATAACAACCACCATACATCATATCTACGATATACGATAAAATAAGTAGAAATCTTCCTATAACACTTACCTACACGAAAAGTTATCCATAAAGATCAAAATAGTTATACCTGCCTACCAGCTATCTACTAATTAATTAAGCCGAGTCTTCTACTAAACCACCTTACGAGTCAAATAAGCAAACAAGTACTAAGAAAATAGGTTTAAGAAAAAACACTTAAGCGCATTGAACATACTAGTAAGCACAGTACAAAACTTAATTAAAACTCTTGTTGATCCAGAAACTCTGTTACCTACGGCAAGTTCACAACCGTTACGATTAATTCATACAATACAGCTGTGTGATAATTAAATAAATTCAGGAAATGTATAAACTTGAACATTAACTTACCCTATTGCCCTACGATGACTACATATCAATATTTATTTTTAATTGCACAAAATGCAACGGTCGCATACTATTCTGCCGGCTGTCAGATAATGACGCACTAGGCCGAATGGCCAGGTGTCAAGGAGTGTTTTACGAAAAAAATAAAGATCACCATTCGGTTGGCTAAAAAATCTCAGCAGGTGGCTCTGGTCAGCCGAAAGGCAGATGCCCGGAAAACAGACAAAAATAAGGTAGTTAACAATCCAAGCCCAATTGTGGTATTTGAGTTTGCGAATTGCGTTTTTTAATCGGTTGAAATTGGTTTTTAATTGATTGTCAGGACTAATAATGTTGTAAAGGGAATGTCGCATCACTTCTATCTGACAAACGAATAAAAGAACGTAATAGACTGTATATTTACGGCAGTTTATGTCTGTCACAGTCGCAGAGGTAAGAGGTACCTACTACTTTATCAGCAGGTGTACCATTTGGCAGTACCATAAAAATATAAACAAAATAAAACTTTATGATGACACATTTTCTATTTGAAACGAGCGCTTATCATCATAAACTGGAGTATTAATGACATCAGTAAATCCATAACATTTTTCGCAAATGTGTATTTTAAAAGTATGTTGGAGTATTTTTGAATGTGCAATTTAAATGCTGTACACTTCATTTTGTGTGAAATATCGTGAAAGTTTAATCAGGTGCTTGTTGTTTTGTATTTCACAAAGTCCTAGTATAAGTAAGAACCCAACTGGATAATAAAATTTAAAAATAAGTATCATGATTATTTATTTACGTAGGTACCTACGTCTATAGATCGACATATACTATTTTTTTTTTAAGTTAGCCTATTTTATTGAATTTATATGTATTCAAACGCTTGTTAGGAAAGGTGCTACCTATACCAAGTCATACTTACACGTACAATGTATTTATTATTACACCATAAGTATGTAGTTGTCAAAAGTCAAAGAGTTCCATACCTCAAAAAGGAAACGAATTACGTTTTTAAGATCTTTATGATTTCGTTTTATTATAACATTATTTATTACGGGTTATTTGTCTTCGGTTTTGTATTTAAATAAATAAGAACATAATCGGTTTTATCATGTTGCAAATCAACCATTCTTAAAGAAACGAAATAATGGGCATCTCTATCCATAGATTACCTTAAAGGTGCGCTTACACCGGGCCAGTCAGCTGATCTGGCTCGCACCGTTTTAGCTTTTTTTAAATTTTGTACCGGCTATTTGTCACTCATTCGATCATCGTTGAACCGCAAAAAAAGGCGATCGACGAATTTGGGCATGTATTAAAATAAACACGTTTTTCGTCTTACCTTGACGTTTTTAAACTGTTTTTAAGGGCGCATTCTTTCCGATCACAATTCTTTGAAATTATTTCGGACACAGGTGATGGGTGGTCGTTGCTATCCTCATTGCAATGTCCTTATTAGTACTTTCCTCCGCTTATTATCTGATGTGTTGGTACTTTGCACCGTAAGCTTCTTTAATAAGAGCTGACTGACAATGCTGTTTTTGAGATAAACTCATTTTAAAATGCAGTGAGGCTGCTTATGATTTTTTTTTGCCGTCTGCCGAAGCAAACATTGCGCCCTTATATTATTTATTTTTCACGGTTTTATTTGTAAGTTTGGTGATTTTATTCAAATAAAGCAAAAGTTATTAACTCGGGTGTGGATAATTGGAATAAAAGTTTAGTAAAAGTTTAGTAAGTTTATTTCTTTGTGATTGGAGGAAAAATAATCTGTATAATTATTTTATGTAAAAGAAAACTTTTTATAAAATAACAAATTACGAACGACAACATATGACTTTCTTACGACCTTCTTCTTCTTCGTTAAAGGCATGTGTCATAATGATGACAGTTTTGCCAGTGTCAAGTGATTGTTTGATTATCAAGTTTTAGTCGAATGTCGATCGTCATTTGTTTATTCTAAACGTCATCGCGGAATGGCCGTCTAGAACTTTCTAGGGATACCTCGTCGTCCAAGTCACATTGCACCATAATGCACTTACAATTCAACTGTCCATACTTGTACTATGAAGTGACCATTTATTGATTAAAATTGCGGTAAGATTACTGAATAAAACATGCAATAGCACGAGAAAAATAATTCTATTAGAAGTGCTATGTTACTTCGTGAAATGCTAAACGAAGAATCTTATGACGTCCTATAAACAATCTAAACACTGTCACTGGCAAAATTGTCATCCCCATGACACATGTCATTAACAAAGAAAAAAAGGCTGCTTACACAAAAACAGATCCGCTCATCTCTCAAAATGCAGTTCTCTATTCAATCTGATAGCGACCAATGCGTCTACCAAGACTAGGGATCAATCTTATCAACACTAATAAATTGTTTAGATATGTTGCCATTTCTTTTCTTTGACATTAGAATGACAAGGACAAATCATACTTTAGCGCCATGCTAATTATGTGATTATAATATACAGGGTAGGCATATTACTCTGCCTAAACCATGATTTTGTTAGATAGTAATAACCTAACATTGTTTGACTGGCCTGCTAGTTCAGTTGGTACCTAGTAGCTTTGTCTTCTGGGCTGTAGGTTGAAGGTTGGGTTCTGGTTAGTTCATCTATTGCTCCTTAAATATTTTTCCCAGGAGTGATACATGTCCATGTATTTCTACTACATTATCCAAACACCTTTAGTAGTTTTCAACAGTCGCGTCGACAATGCCAAGCCGTCTATACCAAGGAGATAATTATGAGTACTTGATACATCCTTCATCAATATTTCAAATGAAATAGTATTTAAATCATTGGCATTTGCACCTATCCAGATAATAAAGCTTCAAGATCTAGGTATTTGAATGCATTACATGCATTAATACCTATGTGAATAAACCGCATTAACAATGAATAGGTACTTACCCAAGATTTTATCCATAATTTAAATTTAAAGAAGAGATTTCTCAGTTTTGTTTTTTAGAGTAAATACTTTTGCTAACACTTTTGTTTTTGATAATCCCAAAAATATAATTTTGGGATTATCAACATCGACATAACATAGAGCTTGTTGGATTGTACCAGGAGTAATACATGGACATGTTTTACTCATGGGAGAAATACTTTAAGAGCAAAAGATGGACTAACCGGGTTTCCCTCCCAGAATAAACATTATGAAACAGAATGAACATAGGTGTTTGTTCTGTGTCCAGGTGTTATTATAAGTACATATGTATTTAAAAATATATAGGTACCTAATCTTTCACTCATCTGGTTACCATATTACAAGCAATGCTTAGTTTGGGGCTAGATGGTGTTGTGTGCATTGTCCAACAATATTTATTTATTTATAAGGTCTCCTTTAGATGATGATTTCACTCTAGTTAATGACCTGCAGAAAAAATCTTCGGTTACATGTTTTTGAAGATAAAAAAATGGAACAAACAATAATCGAACACTTATTTTTGCAACAATTATTTTTGTTGTTTGAAAAGTTGTTTGTTAGTCTATGATTATAATATATAATTTATTTATTATTATATGAGAGAACTGGTTTGACGACCTCTGTGGAGCAGTGGGCTAAGATCCAGCCGAGACGCAGAAGGTGGCGGGTTCGATTCCCGCCGCGGGACAAATGTTTGTATGATCTGAAAGTATTCGGGTCTGGGTGTTTCTGTGTATAATATAGTAAGTATTTACAAAAAAAAAGTATATAAGTAGTATATCAGTCATGTGGTACCCATAACACAAGCTCTGCTTACTTTGGGGCCAGATGATGCTGTGTGAAATGTCTGGGATTATTTATTTATTATTTATTTAACTGGTGGTCTAGTGCTAGTGCCACCGCATTCCAATCCTAAGGATGTGGGTTCCAATCCTAAGGATATGGGTTCGAATCCAGTCGTGCACCAATGGATTTTTCCGCTCGAAAAATGAATGTGCGTTACGTACAGACGGTGAAGGACTGTGGCATGTCGTACCTAGAACCTAAAAAGTTTGAATACATGTGCCAAGTGCACGAAAGGAGCCTCTCAGGCGCACTTTAATCCTTTCACCACACCGGTTCGAAATAACTAGTGACACGATAGGAAGAAAAAGAAGAATATATAAATAGTGTTCTGTAGGTATCATTAACAAAATATTTTGTATTTGTATGTATTAGTTTAGATTGTAACATTTTGTACACTGCCGTCTTCTGCTTTGGTTTTTCCTGCCCATTCGAAGGTTGCCTGGAAGACATCGCTTTAAGCGATAAGACCGCCCATTGTACAAATTGTGTTCATATAATTATCCTCTGTGTTCTCTTTGTGCTCAATAAAGTGTTAATCAATCAATCAATCGATGAACAAAGTAAACCCCCGTTACATAACCCCATAGAGAAATGGGGACTACATGGGGAAGCATTACCCCGTCAGACGTCACATGTGACGCGATGGTTTCAGTATCTGCAGTGGACGCGGCGCGCCGTGTTGGCGCCAACTCACATAGCTGTACTCTGCACTGATTGAATTGGTCATTAATAGAAACCTTATTGTGTGTTATAAAGTAAGTATGTATTTAAAAATATATAAGTAATATATCAGCTATCTAGTTCCCATAATACAAGCTATGCTTAGTTTGGGTCTAGGTGGTGGTATGTGCATTGTCACCAATATTTATTTTATTAATGTGAACGCGGACATTTTGGAAATTGAAGATCGGTGAATGTAGTTTCCAAATACTGCTCATACTTTTCGGCGGCAGCTTCTTAATAATTTATAAATAATGCCGGACATTTCACACAGCATAATCTAACAAAGCAAGCAGAGCTTGTGTTATGTTATGTACATGACGGATATGTTACAACATAATAAATAAACACTTAAGTATTTATTCCCTTCCTTTTAACAAACGTAAATCTAAAACCCATGAATGGCTTCAGACACTAACCTATACTGATACGGAAGACCTATTGGTTCCTCTTAAGTAACACATGAACACGAACGCATACACACACACCCACACACACAGATTAACAAACACACCCACACACACACACTTACACAAACACACCCTCCCCTCCCTACTTTACCTAACTACATGTTGTCAATGTATAATGTTAAGGAACTTTGTATATTTTCTCGGAGGAGGGCGTTGATGTCTGCGACACAGTTTTACACTTCTGCAGATGTCATCGACTCTTAATGTTTATGTACCTGTTGTTATCTGTTCCAAATAAAGTTTATTATTATTATTATTGCTATGTTATTTTTTAAAATACTTATTATACATAGAAAAACACCAAGGCCGAGACAAATACTTGCAGATCATACAAACATAAGTCCCGCGGAGGAATTGAACTCTCAACCTTCTCGTCTCAGGCGGGCTTTCGCCCAATGCACCACAGACGTCTAAGCACTTCCTAAGCATCCAGCCAGCCTCCGATCACGGTTATTGCAACATAGCCGAAACGTCGGCGTCGGGTATAAAATAAAAGAAGATACGAAATAAATAACTACTACAACAGAATTCTGATCGTTTAAAAAATAAACGAATTTTCTTACTGATGGTTAGTAATTACAACATGTTACAACCTTTATGTCACCCTGAGATTACTCCATTCTACCCATAATAACCTAATTATTTTAGGTCGTCTTTCGAAGTAAACATTGCGCTCTTTATAAACACGCTCTTATTAGCTTGGTACGTATGTATCTATCTATCTAAAGGAATCTTTGAACGTGATTTTCACCCCCTTCAAAACGTCGAATTGATTTGAAACTTCGCACACTTATCAAGGACCGATGACAATGCAATAATATTAATAGTTTGTCCCATTATCCTGATCAGGACTTTTAGGATTAACGATTTTCCAAATCAGATTGTAAAAACTAAAAAACACGCTTTTGCAGATAACACCATACTAAAAAGTAGAAAATAAATACTAGTTATATTATTATAATAGTAGAAAGAGAAATTCAATAAATTTAATATAAGAACAGTGTGATTAACAAAAAAAAATCTTTCATTGTAGAAAAGCGTGGGGTGGTTTTTAGTAGGTTGCACCGAGCGCAAAGTGAGTTATTAATGCACGAGTGTTAACGAGTGTTATGATAACATTACTACGTAGTAGGTAATGTCAATATATAGTAATATCATTAATCACTACAAAACCGATCACAAAGGACGTATTTTTTGCTTAGAACCAAAACAGTGCAGTAATGTTATATGAAATCTCATTATTGCACTGTTTTTTACTTTTTATTTTTATATAAATTTACCATAGAGGTTTAATATCTCCCATTAAATTTAATATAAAATGTTTCCATTAGATCAAAAAGTGACTGACTGATAATAAAAATCGGAATAATAAAACCGCCTTGTGAAAAAAAAACAAATGGCGCGCATTTTGTGCCTAAACTTTGATTCTTCATATTTTTAGTTTGAGTAGGTATATTTTATCACAGTAGGTACCTAGATTGGTAGTTGAAAGAAAAGTAAATTACGCACCTTGCTAAAGAGAGTAATGAATGCACTCGTGTTAATACAGTGCCCTCGCTTGCGCTCGGGCACCAACATAACACTCGTTCATTAATAACTCACTCTGCGCTCGGTGCAACAATCTACTATTATGAACTTCTATTTTTACCGATATCTGTCATTAAAATATTACCTATACAATGATAGTTTTTTTTTTAATCACACTATACTTAATTTAAATTTATTGATAATTATTTTCTACTCTTTAGTGTGCTTTTCTAGTTGGTGTTTTTGTTTTTTAGTTTTAACTATTATTTATTTTCTCAAGTTATTTCCGGTTTTATTGATAATTTAATGTTTTAATTTAAACAGAGCTAAAGTTGTTGACTCGGGTGTGAATAATTTGAATAAAATCTGCGTTATTTTGTGATTCAGACAAAAAAAATCCGCCTAATTAATGAATATGAAAAGACTCTTGCAATATTCATTAATTTATAAAACGTTTTTGAGCATATTAATTTAATTTAAATAAACCAAATTTAATACAATCACGAGGATCATTTTGAATCGTCTTTAATGCTAGGTGAACTTATGGTCTCTGAAAGCCCAAATCGCCACCACATTGCTAATTCGCATACGGCGTCACGGAAGACTAGCGTTATAGAAACGTTTTAAACGCTCATTGTTTTGCTGCCAATATGTGACGTCAGATTTTGCTGTCGATTTACTTACCTACTTGTGTGAGCGAAAGCCCGCTTTAGACGCAGAACGTTGAGGGTTCAATACCCGCCGCGATGCCAATGTTTGTATGATCTGCAAATATTTGTCTTGAGTCTGGGTGTTTCTACGTATACAAACACTTAGACTCAGGTCTGCTTCTTTTACCTTTCTATCTGAATGTGAAGCGAAAACCCTAATTAAACGGTGTTTTTTTATTTTTTTATTTCAATCAGTATTTTCCTTGCCATCTTTTGAGTTGAACATAGTCACAGTTTCAGTCCGTAGGTAGGTAGTTAGGTACTCATCGCTTGGTACAGTCAACTGAAAATGAAAATTCAACCTACGTAATTAGCGTCTGTAGGCGACTATTATTGTAGGTATAACTTTTGAACAGCACAATCAGCCAGCGACATCTATCTAGCCTGTTGGAACTATCTAATCAATTTTTTTTTTATTTGTTTAGTTAAGTTCTTGTCTCTGTTGATATTGAAAGCAGAAGCCAATACAGTAAGCATAGAGTAGGTGGCGCGTGCTAATCGGTGACGAATCTGTGAAATTGGCTCGTCGCGGTCGCCACTCGCGCTAGATGCACACTAAATAAATCAAATTATATATACTGTTTAATGGTATTTGCAAAACTCTTATGCTCCTACCGTGACCTTGTATTATTCTTCTGGCGCTCCTGGCGCTCGCCTTGCGCGTTGTTTCCTATACTCTAACATAACCTAACCAATTTTAGGACATGTTTAGTTAATCAATTGGTTTTTTAGCACAGCATTCATTTTTCTGGTATGAATTTAGTTAATTAGTGGAGTTACCTAGTGTGCTGAAAAATTATAAAGATGTGTATTTAAGAATATCCCTTTTAAAAATACATTATGTACGCTAATATATCTGCTATAAGCGTATTTTCGCACGTGTGTGGGCGATAGGCGAGTAATAGCTTTATGGCAGCTTTAATTGGAAGCTTCCGCAGTAAGAGTTTATTTACAAATTGAGATCGATTTTGTATAAGCAATATCAGTCTTATTAGTAATATTGATGATTTTTGACCGACTTTATCAAAAAGGAGGAGGAGGAGTTCTCAATTCGTCAGAATCTTTTTTTTTAATAAAATAAAACTCTGGTAATTGAGTAAATTGTGGGATTTTTTTAAGATAAGCTACTATATTATATAAAATAATAAATGTCATGATATTGTCAATTTTGTCTGTGTCAAGTGTTTATATTATAGTATAATGTCACAAAGTCGTATCTTCGTTGTTCGTAATTAATTTTTTTATATGAAACTAGCTGTCCCGTTCACGACTTCTTCCACGCGTTTTAAAAAGAAAAAAATAATAATTAAATAAAAAATAAAAAAAAGTTGGTATACGGATTAATACGGTTTTTTTTTTCTTTTCTTTTCTTTTTTTTTTTAAACAGCATCATCCCCAAAGTAAGCAAAGCTTGTGTTATGGATACCACATGCATGACTGATACACTACTTATATACTTTTTTTTTGTAAATACATACATATTATACATAGAAACACCCAGACCTGAGACAAATACTTGCAGATCATACAAACATGTGTCCCGCAGCGGAAATCGATCTAAGCCCACTGCGCCACAGAGGTCATCAGAAAGAAACATAAAGCTTTTAATTATTCCAAATATTCACGCCCGAGTCAATAATTCTAGCTCTATTTAAATAAAAACACCAAAATTACTAATAAAACCGGAAATTATCTCGAGAAAAATAATAAATATAAGAGCGCAAAGTTTGCTTCACAACGCGACTTCTTACTATACAATCTAATTAATCTGCCACCAACTTATCTGCTCAGGTGGCCAAAGCACGAACTAAACAACTCTCATAGAAAATCGAATCTAAATGACATTGCCAATAGACAGAGGCGCCACCCTTACCGGAACAAATAAGTTTGCTGCACTGTACTTGACACCGTCAAAATTGACATCATTATGAAACTTGCTATTAATAAAAAAGAAGACTGTACCCGATTCTTCGTCTGTCATTTCATGGAGTAACATAGCTCTGATAATTTAATATTTTTTATCCGTTTTATTGCATGTTTTGTTCAGTAGTCTTGGCGGAATTTTAATGCATAAATTGTGACTACAAGACGGTATGGATAATTGAATTATATGTGTTATATGTTTGAACGACGAGGAATCCCAAGAAAATTTTAGACGCCATTCCGCGTGACGTCTAGAATTGACAATTGACCATCGACTAAGACTAATAACAAACAAACTGACAATAAACTATAAACACTTGACATTGACATTAGTATGTCACAGGCCATTAATAAAGAGAAGAAGAAGAAGAAGAAGACTGTACCCACCCGGTGTATTCGTAGCCACGCGGACACCCCGCGCGTATCTAAATTCATCACACACGTTTTTGACTTCAAATGCGGATTGGGTAAAGTTTGCATCGTAATTTGTTTATGTAAGTTAAATACTTAGAAACCAAAATGGATGATTTTTGTTGTAAAGAAAAACTTAAAAATGATCGTGCCTTATAGTAGTCGGATATATGATGTGTAACGTCTGACATCTCACCTTGGTAATAAGCAGCATTTACATTATATCCTGAATAAGTTTTGAGAACAGCGTTTAATTATTTGACGGTCAACTCTACCACCTCGCCCGCTCATTGGTCAAAACAAAAAGCGCGCACTTCTTCGGCTTCCTGTTATACACTTCGGTGGCCCTTTTCACGAAATCACTCCCACAGATTGCAGAAAAGCGAGAGGACAGATGTTACACATTATAAACTTATAATGAAACATTTATGTCAGAAAGGAAGTCAATTGACTTCGACATTGTTCTTATTGTAAATTTAAAAACTGCATTCGATTATTTTTGGCCGTCTTGCGAAGCAAACATTGCTATTTTATATTATTTATTTTTCTCTAATTGTTATGGGTTCCATTTGTAATTATGTTAATTTATTTCTAATAAAGCTAGAGTTACTTTCTCGAGAGTTAATAATTTAAATAAAAGTATAGTGTTTCTTTGTGATACGATATTTTATATGAAAAATCACCATTTTATCTAAAATAACAACTGGCGAACGACAACATACGACTTTGTAACGTCATACAATAGACAATCTAATCATTTGACGTTAGCAAAACTGTCATCATAATGACACATGCCATTAACGAAGAAGAAGAAAAATACTTGCATTAAAAAATGTTTTGGGTCTCAACAATACCTACATTCTAGTAACTAGTTAATCAATTACTTTTCAGGATATTTACTGATAATAGTCGTCCATTTTTTTTATAAAAATTTTCCAAATAGTTGTTTGATAATAATTTAGTAAAACATCTGTGTCAATTCGTGTTGACACCAAATTGTGTTTACGAAGAATTAAAAAAAAACACAAACTACCCGCAACATTGCACATGTGGGTCCTTCTCTCTCTCAAAATTAAAAAAAAGTTGTATTGCGAGTTTGAACTTCATTCCGTTGGATTACGGTTGAAAATAGACCAAATTATTGACATATTTTTACAATAATTTTCTCTTTTATTTTCTGTAATTAGTAGAACCCAAAATAGAAATGCACGATATTGTGTCTTATTTTCAACGGATAACGATTGCAATTAGAACCGGTAGATTAAAGTTATTGGGTATTTTGGTGACCTTTGCCCTGTCTACCATAAGTCTATGGTGTTCATTTCAGTATAACTACTTCTTGACGTGTAAATTGTTCCTGCTTTTAATAAGGTTTGGGAGTTTTTTCATTGGTTTTTAAAACGTAGCTTTTTTATTTCTTTTTAAGCTCTTGTGACACGAACCATTGCTACCTAGACGGTAGGCTCTTTTAGTACATCTGCGGAGGGTGGGCACTGGTCTCCTGTAGACCTGTAGTACAGGTACTTCACTCACTTCAGGCACCAGTCCCTTCCAAAACATGTTAGCTACACAACCACCTAATATTGTGTACTATTTGGTACCATTTCTACAATTTCAAATTTGTTACGTTTGAGTTTTTTTATTTTATTTTTATTTTCTATTGTTAGTAATACGCCTATCTACTTAAGTTCCTTAGAATGTTTGTTAGCTTTAACCTGTTTGTTTAAAGGGACGAATAAATGATTATTATATTATTATTATTATTATTATTATTATTTTGAAATAGAAAGATACAGGGGTGTAATTCTGTTAATTTATATCGGTTATCGTTCTATTCCAATCGAGCGGAAACGTAGATGCGTTTCGGTTCCAATTAAGGTTTAATAATAACCTAAAAACCTGTTCTGTAATCTCTATGACCAAACAAAAGAAAACATTCGATTGATCGTTGACAACTTCGTAAACGTAGCGTAAGCTGTGCCGTTGTTCAATAGCTGAATTCGAAAACACGACAAAAGCTGTCATTCAGCTGCGGTTCGATTCGATGTAAAGAGGTGTTGATTTAAACTGCAGAAAATCCTAGGATCAATCAATCAAATCAATCAAGTTCAAATTGATCAATCAATTCAATTTGAAATATATGTCGATTTTAATATATTTTAAAATAAATAAATATATTAAAATCGATCTGTAATTTAAAACCTTTACTCTAATTTGGACTTTGTAGGCAAAATAAAGATCGTTCATATTTTACGATGTTTTAGTTAGTCCAACTAAACATTTAATCACAAGCAATATTTGACTCAACGTAAAAAAAAAATCTAAATTCGCTAAACCTATTTCCGCTTTAGTATAACTTGAGACATCAACGGATGAACATAAATAAATAAATAAATAATAAATAATACCGGACATTTCACACAGCATCATCTGGCCCCAAGCAAGCAGAGCAAAGAGCAAGTAAGCAGAGCTTGTGTTATGGGTACCATGATCGATATACTTATGTACTTTTTTTTTGTAAATACATACATTTATACATAGAAACACCCAGACCCGAGACAAATACTTGCATTTTACTTTACAAACATTTGTCCCGCGGCGGAAATCGAACCCGCAACCTTCTGTGTCTCAGCCGGACCTTGGCCCGCTGCGCCACAGAGGTCGTATGTTCTGTCATTCTAATGTCAAAAAATAGAGATGGCAGCAGATTTAAACAATTTATAATCTATTGTATGTTTATAAGATATATCAAACAGTTAAACTATATCTAAGTAGGTATAACATAAGTAAAATGACTGGCCTGTCAGCTCTGTTGTAGTAGCTCTGCCTTCTGCGCTGTAGGTTGGAGGTTCGATTCCATTCCAGCATAAACATTTGTATAATTAATACAAGTGTAATACATAATAGTATGTATTTAAAAATATATAAGTATTCTATCATTCATCAGGTGACAATAATACAAGCTTTGCTTAGTTTGGGGCTAAATGGTGCCGTGTGCATTGTCCACCATTTATTATTATTATACATAGAAAAACACACAGAACCGAGATAAATATTTGCAGATCATACAAACATTTTTCCCATTTGATCCATGGGAAATCCATGATTTAGTCGTATTTGACAATCATTTGATCATACATCATATTGTAGATGGCGAGCAAAGATGCGAGACTGTGTTAGGGATATTGGAACCCAATACAATAATAATATACAATAATATCTTTATAAGTCATATATGATCCGAGAACCTGGACCCGTGGGCATCAGGAGCACATCGCGCTTTGAAAATTATTTCACGGCGTCTCCGTCTGGTAGAAATTCGCGTGAACCAAGAGCTGGCTCATATCTGGCCCAGGGTAGCTTTGCCATTGTTGGGAACTCTGGTTTCTGGCAGTGATCTGGAACAGTTTTGCCATATATAGATCATTTTAAACGGTCCACAGATAGCTCAACGGTTTCACATTGTATTGTGTATTCTGTACGTTTTAAGTTATTAGTTATTTAGGAAGTGGTCGGATTTATTAGTTTTATTATTATTATTTAATTTAATTGACCGAGAGAGCGCGAAGCGCGAGCGAGTGTCTCCTTTTCAGCTTAGGCAAAAATACTTTCGTATGTCTGTCCGAACGGCGTCTGAACGGCGTCTGTCCGGAGGTCCTCTACAGGTCGCATTTCTTTACCGATTCTCGTGAAATTTTGTGAGCAATTTCTATAACTATATAGCTTTTTTTTGTCGATTCAGATTTGGGAAATTTTTCAAAATGGCGGAGATATGGGGGTTGGAAACGTAAAAACTCACAGAGCCACTAGTGTAACTTCTGTGTTTGTTTAAAATATATCTAAGTAAGTAATACATAAAAATACGAAATACCTACTTTCCATTCTACCACTAACGTAATATTCGGAGTTACTTTCACGACATCGTGTGCACTAACTGCATTCAATTATTAGCGAAATAAAAGAACGAAGGTAAAAGTCGCCAACGTGCTTACCATCTGATACATTTAAACTGGATCTCCTAAATACCGGTACCGCTATGTGCAGTCCATAATTTATATCAGAACTTGTATGTAACTCTAGTGTTGATTATGAACAACTACTTAGTACTATGTAGTACCTACTTCGTATGAATATGTGCCTAATTTTGGTGACAGAGTTTTTAGGCCGCCTGGAGGCTTTAGTCGTGGCCTAACAATAGCCTGACAGTTAACGTATCTTCCGAAGTACGGAAGCGGTCAGAACGACCTGGACGTGTCCCTTTACTTACACCAACACCTGCACACACTGTTTTACGACAACAATCGCCAATCTGCCGCGTACAGAAACATTTAAATATGCTTCTCACTAAACATCTGCAGACGGATCTGATTGCGGATGACTGGAAGATGCCTTACCTACTGTGAGAATAAATGTTTTGTGTAAATATAGTTATACTCCTAATATTATTTAGTGAAGGTATTCCTTTCATTATTATAATGTTTATATTTTTTCAAGTAAGAATTATCTACTTTTACATTTTCTCTGTACCTCTTTTATTAACTTTATTTTTTTCTCCTGCTGTTTGTTGTTCCTATTTTTTACATATTAGATAGTATCTGTAATGTTAAAATAAGGTGTAAATAAACTTAATTAAATTGAATAGAACTTGGGCACCATGAGTAACTACTTAGTCGAGAAATCTCAAGTAATTTAGCCTAAAGACAAATCGATAAAATAGTGTTAAATCTAAACTAAACATTAATTACGTCAAAAAATACACAATCAGTACATATATAACCACATCTGTCTATCTGAACGTGATAAACTCAAAAACTACACAACGAATTCTCATAAGGTTTTCACCATTGGACGGAGCGATTCATGAAGAAGATTTAGGTTAATAACTCACCCGTGTGAAGCTGGGGCAGGTTGCTAGTAAAGAATGACGACCGTGGCGCTGCGCCGTGGCCAAAGACCCACCTGAAACGCAAATGTTTGGGGGTTCAATTCCCTCCGCGGGACAAATATTCGTACGATAATACGTCAGGAAAGTCAATATCTTCCTTCAGAGCTGACTAAGTTGCAGATTTCCTCACGATATTGACTGAACGCACAAATAGTCACAGCCGATCATTTTTGCTGTCCCAATTCCAGTATAATTGATGGGACTACTGAGACAAAAATGTCCCAATTGTCCCATTAGCCGCCATTATTAATAGCCTCACTAGCTATAAATAATGGCGTCTCTCAAAATAGATTTTCTTTGTCAAGTCTTAACTAACAAGCGACATAATTAACTATTAAATACTTTGAGTGTGGCTATTAGATTACTAGTAGGCACATAATTAGCTAGTAGGCACTAGGCTATAGTCTCAACTATAGCCTAGTGCCTACTAGCTAATTAATCCGCGCGTCAGTCAATTCAGAAGTGTGTAATTTTCAACGCGTTTTTTTCCGCTAGTACCACCGGCGCCTACGTTTGATTCCATTTTTCATAGCAGAACGCCTAAAATATCGCCGCAGAGTAATCAACAACGTGCGCTAGGTCTAAAACAACTCATACTGTTATATCTAAACGGTCGTCATTATGACGGTACCGTTATAATAAGATACTTTTAACTAAAACAGGTGCTATAATTTGGGCGCGGTTTGCAGGCACGTGCCCCCTGCTGCCACCTTGCGGATAGTGCGACAGGTGAGGGAAACAATAATACATTCGAATTTTAAAAACGGAAATTCCGCATGTCACGCTTTTTTTGAAGGGCAACACTAATCTATTGCGTAACAAACATTATCCTTAATAAAGATAATAAAAAAATATTGCCAGACAATGCACACAGCACCATCTATCCCCAAACTAAGCATAGTATATATCATGATAGTATTTTTAAACACTCGCGGTCAGAATGAATATGTATGTATATATTTACAAAACAAAATATATAATAATAATAATGCAGGACATTTCACACAGCATTATCTGGCCCCAAAGTAAGCAGAGCTTGTGTTTTGGGTACCACAATTTTAGTAGATATGGTTATTTATCGCATATTATCTGTTAATTCATTCTTCTTACATTCTTCTTCTTCAACTGATTGATAGTATACTTATATATTTTTATATACATATGTACTTATAATATATACTAATATTATAAATGTAAAAGTAACTCTGTCTGTTTGTTACGTTTTTACGCCTAAACCGCGGAACCGATTTTGATGAATTTTGGTATAGAGATAGATGGTACCTTGGAGAAGCACATAGGCTACTTTTTATGTAGGTACCACGCGCGCGAAGCCGCGAGCTTCAGCTAGTACTATATAACACACATACATAGAACAAACAACTACCTTCATCCCAGAAAATTTTGTTCTGTGAGGGAATTGAACCCCCAACCCACAGCGCAGAAGGCATATTTCCAACTATAGTACTGGTGATATCGTTCATTCTCGTTTGTCCCATAAATAAAAAAAACAACCAAGGTCTGTCATCGGTTAGTATTGCTATAAGCGGAGATTGGATTGCAACCTGTCACATTAAAATGGACTTGCCCTTAATATACATCTTACCTTGAGAGATAGACAGACACCATAAATACATTGGACTTGTAGAAAAATTAACAATGTTATGCCAATCAGTAGTATAATGGGCGGTCTTATCGCTACTGTAGCGATCTCTGCCAATTGTTTGGCACAAAAAATATAGAATAAAAACATTGTCCGTACACATAATTATAAAACATTTATATATATGTATACAATATATTATATACATACAATTTTAATTCTATATTTTTTGAGGGTTATGAGGTACTAACTACTGTTGTTGTTAGTACCCATACTTAGACATAGGTTACTTTTTAGGTACAACGCGTGCAAAGTCAGAGACACATGCTAGCATTAAAACACTACGCAAAAGAGGTACGTCGATGATGTGTTCTGTATAATTAACGGGAATAACCAGGAAGTCGATCAGCTAACTGATTATCTGAACTCCATACACCCTAAGATTCGCTTTACACGTGAAATGGAGGAAAGCAGAATGTTAGCTTTTCTAGACCTTAAAGTGATGGTAAAATGTGATGGGACCTTGGCACACACAGTTTATAGAAAACCTACACATACGGACAGATACTTGAATGCAGCGTCACACCACCATCCAAGACACCTGGAGTCAGTAGTCTCCTCACTAGTAAACAGAGCTCATGACCTTTGCGATCCTGAACATCTGCAGGGTGAGCTAGATCATGTTAAAGGGGTTCTGAAACGGAATGGCTACAATACTCGAATCGGATGTCGTTCTAACTGGAGGCGCAAACAGGAACACATTGATGTGAAAAGACAGCCTGCGTTCTTGCCTTATGTGAAAGGAGTTACGGACAAAATTGGTAACATACTCAGTAAATTTTCAATCAAGTCGATCTACACTCCACTCACAAAGATGACGAAGTATCTACGAATACCAAAAGACGTCGTACCTCTGCAAGTTCCTGGGGTTTACAAAATAGATTGCAGCTGCGGGCGTTCCTACATAGGCCAGACTAAACGCACGGTCGCGGAACGTGTTAAAGAACACATAGCGGCGGTCAAAAATCGACAAGTAAACAAGTCTGCAATAGCAGAGCACATAGTGGACTCAGGACCCAATCACTGGATTGAATTACATAAACCTCAAGTTTTATGTAATGAAAGGCATTACTACAAGAGAATGGTTCGGGAAGCGATTGAAATTAAGAAATATCCTAATTTCAATCGTGAAGACGGTTTCAGACTCTCTGCCTCATGGAATCCAGTTATAGCTAAGTGTACTCAACGTAGACCGGTTTCTCAATGCGTAATGGACACGGTTAGTGTTGTGTGTCGTCCGAGTGTGCAGATGGACATTTCTATTTCGCAAAAACAAGTGAGGGTAGTTGCAAAAAATGCTGCCCCCGCTTCGCAGAGGCGGTAGCTCCAGTACTCCAGTCATCCCGTGACCACGACAGAGTGTAAACCTGTCGAAACGTCGGGAAAAATAGGTAAATAAACGCGATAAATACCCGTAAGTATTTATAATAATGTGTTCTGATCGCGTAAGTTTAAAAAACTTTACTACGCAAAAGCTCTACGCCGTAGACCCTCTACGCCATTTGATTACAACCGTAGGTTTCAAGCAACATTTTTTGTATTCCTTGCTTCTAGACTTTCTATAGTCAAATAATGTCTAGTCGGTCGGCAATACTCTGATATTGATATATAACTATTAACCACCAGATGGGACTTATACATGACCGCCGGCACAGTTGTTTAAACTTTAGAACAATTTGTTTACATACTTCATTAACGTAAAGCATTGACCGATGACGGCGAGGTAATGATAATATATGGCCTTGATTCTGTTTTGATAAAATATCTTTATATACGAGCAATCTTATTTTTATAAACCAAAGCAAAGCAAAATATACTAAGTTTACGTTGAATTGACATGTTTTAACTAATTTTGGACCATATTTTGGTGTTCATTATACCTGCGCAATTTAATATTGGAAAAAAAAATATTAAACTTATTGAACTTGTCTTCTAATTTGAACTTGTATCCACATCACTGGTTAGGTACTACTTATAATATTTTTTTTGTAAATACATACATAATAAAGAAAACACCCAGATCCGTCGAAACCTGTAACTCAAACCTGAAAATCAAATCAAATATTCCCAACACTTTTATATTTTGAACAATCTGTCTACCGCAAAACAGATGCCAAACTTACAACTATCTCCATCTTTTACTAAAACCCGACCAATTTAAGATGGGATATATAGGTAGAGGAGTTGAATAGCCTGGATTCACCACAAAGAGTCATAGGGTGATATTGTACTTAGCAGTGTTGTTATGGGGTTGAGTGGTATCGACCGTTTTTGGCGCCTGAGTGGCGGCTGTGTCGTCGCCTCTAAAGAGGTAGACCAGAGTCAATTCTATGAGAACTGATAGGAATCGATTTGAAATCCCGCGGTTTCGCAGACCCAGTACCTAACCTGCCTACACAAATGCAGTATGATATATTCTTCTCGAATGCAATCGTGAATGATCTGGTCCGTCAGTTCCGTTGGTAGTAGCTTTGCCTTCTGCACTGTAGGTTGAGGGTTCGATTCGATTGTGTTTGTTTTGTGCCTGGGTGTAAAAAGTATCATAGATAATCAAAATATATAAGTACACTATCAATCATGGTCACCATAAATCATCTGGTCAATTTGGTATTGTGATTTGTGAGGATTGTGAAAAAAAACGTAGTAAATATAAGTATAAATTAAACGGTTCTTAGATAGCTGAACTGTTTCCCATGTATTTTATAATAATATATAATAAATAATCCCGGACATATCACACAAATTAAATTAAATTAAATTAAATCTTTATTTCAGACTACATTAGGTCCATAATATACATGAAAATAAACATTAGAAATCATCTACATACATAATAATCAATTACAAAATAATAAGTACAACAGTCAAAACAAGAAAAAATACATTAAAAGACTTACACAAATTTATTTGGAAAAATTATACTTTATGTTATTATTATTAGTGAAAACGTGCATCCTCGAGTAGTGATACATATAAATGCAGTCGAACCTATTTGCGAACACGCTCAGAATGCTATTGGAGCTGGCTCGGACCCTGCGCACCAGAGATGCTCCCCGCTTACGCATGGTGGTGTAGAAGCAGTCCACACGCGCCTCGGCGAACATCCCTGACGCGCTACAGAATCGAGGCAGCCCCATCAACACCCTGAACGCGTTATTGTATTGAACACGTAAAGCGCTATACTGCTTTTGCGTATGATTCACCCACAGGCTGCATGTGTAAAAACTAGAACAGTAGGCTTTGAAAAGAGTTGTTTTTACTTCTCTAGAGCAGCGAGCGAACCTGCGGGCTATCATGTTCGCTCTTACAGACAGCGCCCTCCGTTCCCTCTCAATGTCAACATTATCCTTCAAGTCAGAGGTAAGGTAATGGCCCAGGTACTTAAACTCTCTTACTCTCTTTAGAGGAGCTCCATATAATTTGATGGGTGGTACACACAGCATCATCTGGCCCCAAAGTAAGCAGAGCTTGTGTTATGGGTACCACGTGACTGATATATGTACTACATAATATACATTTTTTTTTGTAAATGCATACATATTATACTTAGAAAAACCCAGACCCGAGACAAATACTTGCAGATCATACATTTGTCCCGCGGCAGGAATCGAACCCGCAACCTTCTCCGTCTCAGCCGGACCATAGCCCACTGCGCCATAGAGGTCGTCAATATTTATGCTTATCAATATATGCAATATATGCAATATATGCTTGTAATAATACAAGCTATGTTAAGCCCTCTGGGACTGACGTGCCCTAATTTTCACAAATCCGCAGACATGGTAGTACATCAGACACCATTTTAACGACTCATAACTTTATAGAGTCTTTGTAAAAACCTGATTTAATGTTTCTTTTTAAATACTCTGTGTTTCTTTATTGTCTAAATTTAGTACTACATTCCAGAAAACAAACAAGGTAATATTTATAAACATTTAATATGTACTCAGAACATAGAGGCATCTACGAAAAATATAAATAAATTACAAGAATTATATTTTTTATAGAAACATTAATTATTTGTGAAAAACAACATGTTTCAATCAAAATATAAACATTTAGAAAGATTCAATGGTTCAATAAAAAATTACACGACGACAAACTTTTACAATTTTTTTTGGCAAAATTCACAAAGTAGCTTGGAACATTGAAGACAAATCGGCTTCTCACAGTCAGGGCATCGATATTTGTCACTCTTTTTATTTTTGTTGGACAAATAGAACATAGTTTTCTTCCACTTGGTGAACTAGATCTAGTCTTTGGAGTCACTGACCAAGCCTAAGCGCGCCCTCGGAATGTACTGAGAACGTGGCGGTTGCAATTTAAAAAATAACGAAATTACAAACACTTTTACATTTTGCGGTGTCTGACAGTCTACCACGTCAGTCCCAGACGGTTAGTTATGCTAGATGGTGTTGATTGCATTGTCAAAAAAAATATCTATAAGTACAATACACTTATCACTTGCGGTTGAGATCCGAGAATCACTCAAAAACAAAACTCACTCAATAAATAAACTTACTAGCAGCACAGATCAGATAACATAATACTAAGTACTAGGAGTAACAAAATTAGGAATTCTTCGCCGTTTGGATAAGACCACTGGTGGTCTTATAGAAGTGGCCCCGCCTACCGACCCTAAAGTCGTAGGTTCAAATCCGTTCGTGCACTGTTCGAACAATGCACGAACAGAGAACGGAACGGAGTGCACTGTTTTTCTCTGTGGTTTTTCTGTTCGAAAAATTGATGTACCAGTACCTACTGTCAAAGGGTGAAGAAAATATCGTAAGGAATTGTCAAGTGCACGTAAGGAGCTTCTCAGGCGCACTTTAGTCCTTTCGAAATAACACGATAAAAGAAGAAGAAGACCGTTTCGATGAGCAAAAGCATGTGAAGTTTCTGCGCAATATTGATTTTGCAAAAATTTGAATTCATTGTGTTCCTTTTCATTCATAAAAAATTGAGCGAGTCCCATAGACCAGACAACTATTTGTGCCATCAACGCCATCTAGCGTTGGGTAGAGCAGTTGTTGACCAGAGTTGTTTCTGTAGGTGTCTGTAAAAGAGACGAGCCACAATAATCTTGCAAATAGTATGACTACTCAACGCTAGATGGCATTACGTGCCCTGTTTAGTTAATTTAATTATTCTCAAGGTCAATGCACAGGCGACAGAATGATGCTCTGTTTACACTGGATCAACTGGATATTATCACAATAAATTCGTTGACATTCATTTAGTTGGTTATGTCGGAAACCATCTTTCTATCAAATATGACGTACCTACCTAATTTAGGTAGGAAGGAACATTACGTAACATGTTATCAATTTGGAAGTGCTCAACTTTAGTAGTAGGTATTTCACCGTTGCTGACAGGCTATATGTACCTAAAGTTAAGTTTTACTCACTGAAGCGTACCTACCTACCAATTCTTGATTTCATTCAAATAATATTATGCTTAAGGATTTCTGCTAATGACTACAAGATGGCACTAAGAAATGTTTTAATTGTTAACAAAACATACCCCGCAGCTGGATTGGCGTTGTTGAAGAAAAAGTAAGTACCTATACCTACTTATCTACGTACCTACTCATCAATGATACCTAAGGTACCTATTTATATCATAACTGTATTAAATAAATAAATAAATAAATTTGTTTGGTCACCTACCCCTAAAAAGTTTTCTGTTATTTTTCCAATTTTAGTGGCGTAAAAGCGACTGTGCTTCCTTTCATGGATCCCTACCCTAACGCGGAGTCTGAAATTAAAAAGAGTCTCGGCGGATTCGACGCCCTCATATGGAACACCAAATTCAAGCTGACAGAGGAACTGCTGGATTTAGCAGGTAATTAATACGTCCACTTTATATCATGCTAGTGGTGATCTAACCTCTTGCTCAGGAGCTTATAAACATTAATTTCCAGGGCCTCAGCTGAAAGCTATCTCCACGATGTCATCAGGGCTAGACCACATAGACCTCGAAGCGGTGAAGAAACGGGGCCTTCTTCTGGGTAACACCCCGAAAGCACTGGATGACTCCGTCGCTGACATCACCATAGGCCTGATGATATCTGCTGCCAGACGGTTCAAGGAAGGCGTTCGAATGGTTGAAAAGTAACTCAATTGGCATCTTTTGATGGCATCATCGTTCCAACGACGAAAATCCCTGAAATGCAGTGGAACTCTTTGGCCGGGGTTAACGTTCTTAAGAGTACAATCTGGGTGTCTTCAAGTCGCGATCTTCAAGTTGATTGGGTTTCTCCTAAGATAAGCTTGCTTCAACAAAAGCTTGTAATATTTCAGTGGAGATTGGAAGCCCGGCGTGCAATGGCTGCTCGGGCAGGACATAGCCGCCAGCACAGTTGGCATCGTCGGCTTCGGCGGCGTCGGACAGGCGATCACCAGACGGCTGAGAGGATTTGACGTCGGCAGGTTCCTCTATAGCGGGAGAACTGATAAGCCTGAGGGTAAGGCACCTATCCTGACGACGCGGGAGGACTCCCGTTGGACCTCCGGTTGCTAAAACTGCAAAGATAACGAGGACATGCTATCCTCATGCATCCTCATTTGCAATTTCATGATTGTGAAAGCTCATTCCAAAGAGATCTTAGTGACCCAATTGATTCTTGATAAAATCTCGTTCGTCTAACGTGACCATTAATCTCTCAATCCCTGAGAGACCATAATTATATGGTCTCACCGTTCACGCCAAGCAATTCCGTCAAACCCCGAGAGACCATATATGGTCTCGCTCGCCCATTTGAATAAGGACCTTAATTCACACGTTTACAGTCTACTTTTGTATGGAGAAGTTTACTGAGTTACGTTCTTTGATATATTATCTACATTCTGAGCAAAAAATATTACGTAGTCTGTCATCGTTCAGTCTTTCATCGTCAGTTTGACATGAGATGCAGTGATGCCAGATTAGGCGACTTATCGCCCTTTAGGCTATCTCGACGGGTGGCGGGGCGACCAAAAAATGCGATCGGCGACTGGTCGCCGTTTAGGCTATTTAAGAAATTAAAAATGATGAATGATACTAGCCTACGTCCATCATATTTTTTTATACAATTACAATAATAGGTATGTAGGTTCAAAATAGGTAAACCAGAACGTTTCTTTCATTTCATTCGGTAAATGTCAATTTTTAATAGAGTGTGAAGTGGATGAAATGGTGGTGGTAGGTTGGATGCATATATCGTGACATTTAATCAATAAATCCTCCAATCAATAAATAGAGGAATCCTCGATGAGGTTATTTTGTTAGCAGACGACGAATAACATAGGTATATTTTTTATAATAAAAGCTCTAAACCCTACATAGTAAAATCATTAATTATAAAACAGTTAATAAGTCAAGTCGTTTTTACTTTTGTAACTAAGCGTTACATGTTTGTTGTTGTTGTATGTTGTATGTTTATCTATGTTGTTTTATTACTGAGGCTCTACAGGAAAAAATAACATTACATGCTTACATTAGTACTCAACTTCAATATTTTAATTATCAAGGATGAGTCTAAGCAAATAATAGGTTATCATAGTATTATTACCCGTATTAGGCTCCATATAACGTATCTTTGAATTAAGCGATGTAGGCTAATTTATGAAATAAACCTACATTTTGCTATAAAAAAAATTGGGCGATTTAGGCTACTTTTTGTATTTTTTTTGGCGATTTGGACCGAGCTCCATCTGGCAACACTGATGAGATGTAATGTAAACAAAAAGGCGGGAACCTCGAAAGTGGAAAGGCGCGAACTCTCGAAATCTTTTTGTAATTTAATTGTAATCTCTGCAAATATATAATTTTTTTCGTTGTAAATAAAATACAAAGCTAGTGCTGGTACCGGTAAGCCATGGGGAAAAAGAGGAAGAGGTTTGAGCAGCCTCCACCTCCGGATGAAGACCAGTCGGAAGGGTCGACCTCAGACTCCGACTCGGTCGAATCTCCACAAGCTGATGAGGTCAAAAAAAACAGTAAGGAAAAGGACAGGTATGAGATTTATAAAGTTCAAGGATACATTCGAAAATACCCGGATAATTCCAACAAGTCGGACGGATTCATCGTATTCCTGACGCACACTGATGAGGGTGTTGCTTTTAATGACCGTGACCGCTTAAAACTTTCCAAAGCATTGCGTGAACATTGCGTCTCTGGAGTTTTACATCTGAGATCAATAAATAGGTACAAGATAGGAATAACATTTGACCTATCTAACAACGCCAATGTTTTTATACAAAATAAAAAACTACTGGAACAGCTATCGCTAAAAGCCACCATCCCAGCAGGCGACACGGAGGTAACAGGTGTTCTGACATCTGTTTCCACTGAGATGTCAAATAAGCAAATTTTTTCGCTTATTGGCAGCTCCAAAAATATAATACAGGTCAGAAGATTTATGCGTAGGGTGCAAGGTGAGGGTAGTGTCTCGTTCCAGCCACCCCAAGCGGTTGCTGTTACATTCGCGTCGACTCAGCTCCCCGAATATGTATACTTGGACTCTTGGCGACATGAAGTGAAATCATACATACCCCCTGTAAAACAGTGCTTAAAGTGCATGCGGTACGGCCACATTGCTAAGTTTTGTCGCAACACAGAGGTCTGCAGCATCTGCTCCGGCACGCATAACTTCAAAAGCTGTAGTACTGAAACTAAAGATGCAAAATGCTCGAACTGCGGTGGCAATCACATCGCAATTTCTGCTGCTTGCCCTATTAAAAAGCAGAAGGTAGAAGAAAATAAAATAAAATCTCGATCTGCCACATACTCAGAACTTTTCGACTCTAAGTCTTTCCCAGCACTGTCAGCTAGGACACTTGATGTACAGGTTAATAATCTCATGAAGTCTGAAGTTTTTATTAATAGTTTAATGGAAACAATCACTAAAATTATAACAAACAAAGATGTCCCCATAAATTCAGGGTCCATTAGAGATACCTTAAAAAAAACTCTAAGTAACAAGTTACCTCCAACACCATAATGGATTTTTTAAATATTATTCAATGGAATGCACAAATTCTAAACAGTAACAAACATATATTTACAAACTTCCTTTATTCAAATAACATTCATATTGCAATTATTTCTGAAACATGGTTTAAACCATACCAAACATTCAAAATAAAACATTATAACATTGAACGTAATGATTGTGGAAACAATCATAATGGTGTAGCTATTCTAATTCACAATAGTATCGCATATTCTAAAGTCAACACGTTTTTTGATGACTCCCTACAAAATATTTGTATTAAAGTAACAATTAATAAGAAAGTTATGAGCATAGTCAGTTTTTATAGCCCAACAAACTGTAGTCCAGCCTTTAGTAAAAGCAAATTTGATGCACTAATCAAGTCTATTCCTGGTCCATTCATATTTGCAGGAGACTTCAATGCACATCATACCTCCTGGGGTTGCAGTTCTGACTCTCCTCGTGGTAGAGATGTTTTGGAAATGATTGACGACACTAACTTAGTTTTGTTAAATGATGGTCTACCAATGACGATTGGTTCGTTGTCCTGGCGTCCGAACGCATTAGATTTGTCGTTGGTTTCGCCATCATTGGCGCTACATTGTGACTTTATGATAGCCCAGTCGGCACAAGTTATCATCTTAATAATTAAAGTTTTATTGAATAACAATATCACTGGTTCGGATCCTAGTTGTCATAATTTGAGACATTTACCAATCTATCCAAATTACAAACTTACAGATTGGAAAATGTTTAGTAGTTGCATGGATAAAATGTTGGTTGATTTTATAGTGGATACTGAATGTCCGCAAGATTCCTACTTAGTTAGATTTTTGTAAAGTATTGCGTTCGGCCGTTGATAGGTCTATATTGTAAGCAGAAATTCTTCTGTTGTCAATGTCACTGACACTGACAGTCAACAGTCATGTGTTAATAAACCTGGTAAAAAACCTTATCTGCCTTGGTGGAATGAAAAATGTTCAGAAGCTGTTTTGAAATCCAAAGAAGCATATTTAAATTTTAAATTCAATCCAACAGAAGAATGCTATTTGGAGTTCAAGAGACTGCGAGCTCACAAAAAACTTACAATAAAAATAAAACGACAAAAAAGCTGGGTCTCTCTTTGTGAAACTTGCAATCGATACACTCCATTAACCGTTGTATGGAAGTTCATGCGTAAATTTAATAAATCTTACTATAAACCTATTCAATGCGAAGACGACTCATGGATTTGTGATTTTTTATCCAAATATACTCCTGATTTTGTACTACCTAAATTGAAAACACTTAATTCAAATAATTTAAATTCTAATAATAGCTTTCTTGTAGACTCTTTTTCATATAGTGAATTAACCAGCACTAAAATCATTTATTAACCAGCACTAAAACAATACTGTTGTAACTTATGCAGCATTTCGAACGTTTGTTCCATTAGATTAGTTTGCCAGCAGTGGTGCTTAGCAAATCTTCGTACAGCACGTGTGTATTGTAATGTTTGGGCAGCAACAACCACTAGTTGACCATTAGTTCATTGTCGTCACGGCAGTCGTCATCGGGCTAAGTCTACTTCCTCATGAAGTGACTATTGGACGCACATGCCTGCCCCGTGACAATAACTTATCGTCTGCGTTTTAAATTGGGCTACTCTTGTGTACTTACGAACAGAAGCTCCAACCATCTTACAGCCAGTAGAGATCAATGCTGCTGCTCATCAAAAAGATAACTCTGTACTTCTCTTTCAGCCAAAACCCTAGGAGCAGAACGCGTCCCGATAACACAACTGCTCAAGGAAAGTGATTACGTGATCTTATGTTGCCCCCTGACGAACGAGACGAGGCACCTCATCAACGGAGACACACTCAAGCTCATGAAGCGGACTGCTGTTCTAGTGAACATAGCCAGGGGAGGTATAAAGCTAAAACATTATGTTCTATGTTTCATACCTTTGAAGATATCCCCAATAGTGGGTAGTCGTAAAGACGCTTTGAGAGTTAAACTATTATCAACGGTTTTCTTTCCAAAGTAATGCTATTTCATTGTCCTAGACGTCATATTAAGTTGAAAAGTTAACAGATTGTGCGTGCCATAGTAAAAACTACAAAAGTTATGATACCTTTATCCATAAACCTGTGCTGAGAGAGACTATGTCAACTGTCCAGCTGGAGGCCATCGACGACGTAATATGCATTTATTTTTGCATCATGTGCTCGTAATTTATCCTACTACTTTGTTTCTAGATATAATAGACCCAGACGCGCTGACGACAGCCCTGAAGGAAAACACAATTTTCGCTGCAGGACTTGACGTTACCACCCCTGAACCCATGCCTCACAACCATCCTCTGGTCTCACTGCCAAACTGCTGTAAGTGACATTCACTGTTTAGACTGTACGTTTCATTTGCATTGTCAAAGTTAGGCTTGACCACGGATAGACTGAAATCGGTGTCCACAAAGGACTGTATTGTACAAAGGACAGTTTGTATTTGATTAAGCCCGTGGCTCTGAACGCAGGTGATCATCCCACTTTACGCGCGCCACCTTTGAGTAGGTACTTATAAGGAACTGAAAGTTGGCAGTAATCCTTTAAAAAATGGTATCAAGAAGGCAGAAGAAAGCTGGCTAGGCTAGGCTTAGTTAGATACTCGTATGTTAAAGGATTTTTTAGAGGATTACAAAAAATACTTTCTTGGTATCCACCCGTTGTTTGTTTAACTGTACTGACGTAACAACTATGTAGTTTCCACCTGTGGTGTGTATAAACCGACGGCTTCAGGATTCGTTGATTTGTTTCAGACATAATCCCACACTTGGGCAGCGCCACCGTTCAGACGCGAAACAATATGGCGTGCATTGCAGCCGCGAACGTCATATCAGCTTTGGACGGGAAACCTATGCAGTTCCCCGTGTTTTAATATTGAGTTATTAAATTTTGGTAATTTCTGGGATTTTGTGGTTTTCTTATAGTTTTAGCTTTGTAAACTTACTTAAAAACAACGAAGGGCTTCGTACGGCATATTCATTTCGTCATAAGAGTTAGTCACTGACTCTTACGAATGTAGGTACCTAGTAGTAATAGCTGAACTTGTAAAGACTTGAGAATGAAGCCCTAGCTTGGCCTGAGGATTTTTACTATACAATGACCTTGCAAAAAATGAAAATAAAAAAGTAGAAAGAAAGTCTATGGCTCGTCGTCAGTCTGTCAATTTCTGCAGATTTGGTTTTTTTACCGGATTATTCGTTTGTCATTATAGGAAGTAACATAACACTTCTAAATTAATTATTTTTACTTGTACTATTGTTACAAGTACATACATGTTTTAATCGGTAATCTTAGCGGAATTTTAATTGTGACTTCAAAGCACCAGTATGGACAATTAAATTATAAGTGTATAATGTTGCAATGTGATTTGAATGACGAGGAATCCCGAGAAAGTTTTATACGGCCATTACGCGATGTTTAGAATAGACAAAATGACGATCACTAAGACTTTATAACCAAATAATCACTGGCACTGACACTGGCAAAATTGTCATCAAGACAGATGACATTTAAGTATAGTAAGAAAAGAAGAAGTACTTTTAAAATTTGTGTTGATAAACATGGCGCTCTCATTTTATTTGCTTTTTTCGAATTGTTTCCGGTTGTATTAGTAATTTTGGTGTTTTTATAGAGCTAGAGATATTGGCCTCAATTCTGTTAATTGGAAGAAAAGCTTTGTGTTTCTTTGTGATTCGAACAAAAATAATCCGTAATTATTTTATATTCGTATATTTTAATGAACGGCACCATCACTACATAGTATAAAACAAAGTCGCTTCCCGCTGTCTGTCTGTCCCTATGTATGCTTAGATCTTTAAAACTACGCAACGGATTTTGATGCGGTTTTTTTAATAGATAGAGTGATTCAAAAGGAAGGTTTATATGTATAACACTTCTATAATATAGTAGAGAAACACTGATAAGTTTAGAGGTTTCTAATCACATTAGATTCGAGATTAGAGTTCGCTAGTTTTATATAACTACAACAAGTGACGAACGACAAGATACGACTATCCAGAATAAGACTTTGTTACACTTGACACTGGCAAAGTTGACAATATTATGACACATGCCATTAACGAAGAAGAAGAAGAGATTTGTGTTGTTTACATTATATTTATACTTCCCCATTCCCCACCTTACCTTACTATTTTACATCCCTGAGTATCGAGATAAATCTATGCCTCAAACAAAGAACTTCCATTTTTATCTATTCGCCGACACTGGTGCAGCATCGGTAGGTATGATAGAGTATTATACCGATGCTGCACAAGTGTCGGCGGCCTTGGCGGCATCTGCTTCGTGGCCGGCACTGGTTTTAATCAGCTCCCTCCCTCCCAGCCTTGTACGAACCTCAGACCGAATAAATATATATACCTCGGTCTGAGATACGAATTGATACCTATTGTTCTGGATAAGGCTGACAATATCGTAAGTATAGGTAGGTACATATGTCCTAAGCAAATCTACTAACGTAACGTAGGTAGTCTTTGACCGATGCCGCACCAGTGTCGGCGGTTGGCGGCATCTACGTCGTGGCGGGCACTGGTTTTAATCAGCTCTGATATGATAAGCCTTGTACGAATTGATATTGTTCTGGATAAGGCTGACAGTATAATATACCTAGGTACTTAGATCCCGAGCAAGTCTACTGAAAAATAGTAGGTACCAGGCACTACCAGCTTCTTGAATCTTGTAAAAAATTATCCCCTAATGGTTACTTGACTATTGGGACCTACCAACTAAATATGATGAATCATGAAGTCGGTAGACAAATACTTACCTAAAAACTATTTCGTCTAAAATCGCAGCGCATTTTTAGGGTTCCGTGCTGGTAGTAGGTATGCTTTAAGTACCTACCTACCATAGGTAAAAGTTAAAAAATTTAAAATATGTAAGTACCTATGTTGTGGATGACAACGCTGCGTTATCTGAAGGTTTTAGAATTTAGGTACTAAATTAGTTTGGAATACCCATGTATTTTTATAACCACGTGTAACGTGAGCGAGGCCGCAGGCAGAAGCTAGTAAATAATACAGTGACCCAAGCCACTGCGATCCAACTCGCACTTATCGCTCAACTGAGACCGATTCTGGGACGGCCTTGGACGCACATTGACCTGTTGGAATTATAAATTATTATTTCTGTAGTATTCGGTTTGATCACTACAAATCTGACTTTAGTTAGCTGACCAATCTCAAGTGCAAGGCTTATCAAAAATCATTGTCAAGATAATTTACCTGTTGTAAAATATATATTATCGGAAATGATATCTTGTTTTGTAATATTGTTAGTTAGTATAGTGCTAGTGGTCGAAGCGAACGACACGATGACAAAAAATCTCAAAGTTCTTGTGTCTTCGAATGATTACCCCGAAAGTGGACTGAAGGTTCTTCAAGAACAGTAAGTTATCGTTTGTATCTATGTATAAATTAGTTTAAAACTTGTTAAACAAAATATAGTCTTTAAAACAGACCGTTTTTAAGAGGAAAACTTAAAATTATCTCGTTTAACAATGTAACAATGTCAAATGTCTAACAATTAACAATGTCTGTCGAATGTAGATTATTGTGGCTGCTATTGTTAGTTAAGTAGGTAATGTTATCATCATCATCTCATTGTTTGCAATGAGATGATGATGTAAACTAGGTAAGTATTTGGTAACATCACACTGTACAAGTACCTAACACTGATAAGACAATAACAAGATTTCAAAGTCGTATTTTTTTCAAGGAAACTATATTTTTGTTTGATTAGTTCCCACATCTAATAAAGTACCTACACCAGTCATGAATTATGATTTTATGTTCATCTCTCGAACTATTCTGCCAATCGTCCGGTTTCGAAGTTACGACTCTAAGGAGTCTGTTCTGCATGAAACCATTTGCTGGATAATTTAAGTTAAACTTTATATGAATTATTAAACAATATTTATTTATGGGGAATAAAAGTTCTCAAATTGCGACCAAGGACAGGAAAACGAAGAGTAGGACAACTGACGACATTGTAAACATCGCAGAATGTCGGTGGATAGAGAGGGCTCAAAATCTTTCTTCCTGGAAATTTATTAGGGAGGCCTATGTTCAGCAGTGGACTTTTTAAAGGCTGATATGATGATCATTTATTTATGGTATCTATGAAATTTATTGTTTTTAGTCTGGATGTCCTTTATTTTGGTGGTACTAAAAGGTATTATAGTTCGTTGTTATGTATTTACTACCTTATTATAACAGTTTCACCGTCTTACAAACAAAGCACCTGAACTTCGGAGAAGAAGGCCTCAACCAGACGAGGGAGGACCTTCTGAAGCTAATACCAGGCGTGTCAGCGCTGGTATGGATCTCTCATCATCCCGTCACGAAGGAACTGCTGGACAGAGCCGGTCAGTGAAACTTAAAAATGCATTGCCTGGTTCTATACTTATGGTCCTTTCTATGTTGCACTGATTTATTTTGATATTTCATTAATAAGGTTCATTGATAATACCTGACGCTTTTTCACGCCTTTTGGGGAAAGATCAACTTGTATGAAAATTACAGCAGCAGTCGCGCTATAGTCACGTGTCTTATCACAAGCTAGTGTCATCATTTGCGGCCTTAGGTACTTATAAACACTTCTCACCTTGAACACTGCCTATTCACTGCTAAGATTTGGCCTGTCACTCATTGTCCTATCTTACAGAATAGGATGGTACTGTTATAAACAGTGAGTAACTTGACAGAAGTTGAGAGACGTTTGTAGGTAAAGGAGTTAACTACAATAAAAAGTGGATCTTGTCTAGTTAACCGTACCAGGTATGAAGAATTTCTTACGACATCTCGAAGACGATAACGTCGAGATCGTAAAGCCCCATACGCCAGAGACATATTCGAAGACCTATAACAGGCACTCGGGGGAAGCTTTTAGGGACTACTAAGCAAGTCACGTACCTATGTTTCGAGTCGGCCTCAGCTGACCGGGCCTAAAGCGGTACAGGAAAAGTATGTGATGTGTATGGACACTTTTTTCCAGGTCCTCAATTGAAGTTAGTGGCAACAGTATCAGCAGGCTACAACCACTGCAACCTGGATGAGTTGCGCGCACGCGGTATTAAGCTTGCTAACACTCCAGATGTGCTCAGCTCTGCCGTAGCAGAGGTGGCCATCAGCCTCATGCTGGGAGCTGCCAGGCGGTTCACTGAGAACCTGGATCAAGTGCGCAGGTTTGTTTGTATCACTCATTTGGCCCAGAACGCCTCTATTATAGCCTAATGACTGTTAGGTACCTAACCTACCAAAGGTTCTCAAAAGTTTGGTCGAAAGCTTTCGCGCACAGATGACAGATGACTCGCGCGCGACTAAAGATAATTTAACGACTAGGGGGTCCAGTATAGCTATTATTGATATCTTGATACAATCAATGTCTATTAGTTTCGATTAGCAAAAGGCATTGTTTCAATCATTTGTTTGTTTTTAACGGGAACTAGTTTTGATAAGATGGATTGATATTACGTAGATACGGTTCGGTTTCAATTCATATGACAGCATGTGTGTTACAATCAACATCAACCTTCCGTACTATCAATTCATCAATAGTAACTGAAAGTAGTAGGAATCAATGTTTTGATAGTATCAGAATTCCATAATCGCCTAGCAAGTCGTGGTGGCTCTCAAAGATACTGGGCTTAAAAACTTGAAATTAATACGATCAGATCATCGCGGATGAACAAAAAACTAGTTATTTTTCGGACTGAGAAGACTTGACCAATACAGAACCTTCACGAGTTGACAATATTGTTTCAGAGGCGAGTGGGAGATTGGCTTCGACACGGTATTGGGTCAGGATCTGCGCGGTAGCACCGTTGGCTTTATAGGGTTTGGTGGGATAGGCCAGGCCACGGCGCGCCGACTGGCTGGCTTCGAAGTAGCTCGGTTTATCTACTCGGGGCACAGGGAGAAGCCTGAAGGTGAGGTTTTAACAAGAAAGGTGTTCTATAACTCAGAAGATGTAGACAATATTTAATCCATGATTTTTGTATGAATGTTGGTGGACACTTCACACACTTTATAAAGGCCCAAACTAAGCATAGCTTGTACTATGGAAACCAGATGCCTAATAGAATACTTAAGTATATACTTTAAAATACGCACTTAAGATACAATATAAAACACCCAGGCACCGGATGTTCATCCCACAAACGATGGACCTGGATGGGGATCGAATCCACAACCTACAGAAGTAAACGACAGAGTTACCTACTCTAACAACTGAGAAGTGAGGGGTTGATTAATGGTGATTTTACAAAGAGTCACAAAATATAGAATGGAATATTAATTTCACAGCTCAAGCCCTCGGCGCGGAATTCGTTAGCCAAGACGATCTGCTCAGCCAAAGTGACTTTATCTTACTAGCGGTGCCGCTGACCAACGAGACCAAACTGATGATTAACAAAGACACCTTGGCCAAGATGAAGAGCAATGCTATACTTATCAACGTTGGACGCGGAGGTAGCATGCGTAGCAGATTTTTCTTTATTTTTTTATTAAGTCACTTTAAGTTTTGACATGATGTAGGTACGCGTGTTTATATGCGCTTTATATAAACAAGTCACATGTTTATAAAGAACAGTTAGTTAGTTAGATCGTAAAATGATTTTTAGAAACAGTTTGTTTGACGTAGATAGTTCTATATGTTATTCATTCTAAATGACTACGGAACACTTCCCGTACAGTATTTTTTAGGGTTCCGTACCTCGAAAGGAAAAAACGGAACCCTTATAGGAACACTTTGTTGTCCGTCCGTCTGTCGGTCTGTCAAGACCCTTTTTCTCAGGAACGCGTGGAGGTATCAAGCTGAAATTTATATCAAATACTCCCCTTAAGCTGTGAAAAAAACAAACTTCTAAGCAAATCTTCTAAGCAAGCAGAATTCTAACGCAATCAAAAGATACAGCCGTTTATGCCGCAAATTTCCGCAAATTTTCGACACTCGCAAGGGAATCAAAACCTACAGGGTACTTCCCGTGAACTCAGAATCTTAAAATTTGGTACGAAGCAACGCCTTAAAGCGCAGATAAAGGAAAAATTGCGAAAACAGTAAAAAATTAATGGATTTCATTTTGCAATAAAAATACCATAACTATGACTCGATTGTCGTGATGGGTGAACTTTTTATTTATATACCTACAGGTTTGTTCGGAACCCTCGGTGCACGAGTCCGACTCGCACTTGGCCGATTTTTTTTTATTCCTGAGTTAATTTAAAACTGACATTTTCGTTATTCAGACCTAGTGGACCAGGAAGCCCTATACGACGCACTGAAAAGTCGTCAGATCTACGCAGCCGGCCTCGATGTGACCACGCCTGAGCCACTCCCTAAAGACCACAAACTGCTTACGTTGCCTAACATTTGTAAGTATCTACTGACTAATACCTACCTACCAATGCCTAAGTTATTACCACTGACACTGAGCACAAAAATGTCGGCTAAGTTGTCACGGACGCTAAATAGATGTCGGTACCAAAATAGGGAACAGTATGTATATTAATGACCCTAATTCTCATTTTTCGGACTTTAGGACTGGCCTGACAGCTTGGTTGGTAGTGGCTCTGCCTTCTACGCTACAGATCGTGGGTTCGATTCACTCCTTAATAAATATTGGTGGACAATGCACACAACACCATCTGAATAGACCATAGATGACTAGAATACCTACCTACTTATATATTTTTAAATACATATTTATTTCACTTATGATACCTACTTTATAACACCCAGACACAAAACAAAAATCTATCATCACACATCACAAGTGTGCAGTGCATTATCCAAAAATACTTATTTATTGTATGTTTTTAAGAGAGAGCATTTTTTTATAGTTATTCTTCCCCACATCGGAAGCGCTACAGTAAGGACTCGCAGTGACATGGCAGTGCTAGCAGCTAATAATGTCGTCAATGCTCTCACTGGCAAGCCGCTGCTAACTCCTGTTCGACTATGATCTAATATATAATTAACATAAACATAATAATTGAATTAAAATGGAATAGAGATATAATTGGCATTTTATTATTTATTATCCTGCATTCTTAATATTTTAATACAGGTAAGAACTTTACATAATAAAACAAGCATAAAACTTGGAAGTAGTGTAACATAATTTTGACGACCTCTGTGGCGCAGTGGGCTTAGGTCCGGCTGAGACGCAAAAGGTTGCGAGTTCGATTCCCGCCGCGGGACAAATGTTTGTATGACCTGCAAGTATTTGTCTCGGGTCTGGGGGTTTCTTTGTATAATATGTATGAATTTACAAAAAAAAAGTATATCAGTCATGTGGTACCCATAACACAAGCTCTGCTTACTTTGGGGCCAGATGATGCTGTGTGAAATGTCCGGTATTATTAAAAAAAAAATCTTGTTTGAAGTCGAACGACCGTAATACTGTTTACATCGTTTTAAAATATTTATTTTATTAACAGACAGGTATATATATATATATTTCTTTTTTATTAAGAAATGTTCAAGCTTGAATTTATCAAGTATTTTTGGTAAAATCAATGGAAAAAAATTATGAGGCACTATACTCCTACGGCCTTACTTATAAACGCCTCCCAACTTGAACACTGCCGAAACACTGCTTAAGACTCGACCTATCACTATCACATAAAAAGAGATGACACTATTTTAAACAGTTATTAACTTTTAAGAGTTGAGAGACGTTTTTAAGTAGAGGCTAAAGTTATGTCATTCATAACTGTACAATATATTTAGTTATTTTCTATTGAATATGCAGAACCGCTGAAAGAGGTGTATAATCTTTTTACTCTTAGGTTATATATATTTATATATTAGGCTAAGAAATAAGAGTTTTCAGGTTTGGCCTCACTTTTACATATACAATACACAATACATATTTACATAAGGAATAAAAGTACCTATAACTACTTAAAAACCCTGAGACATGATATACTAGTCAGAATTTTACTTCAGATTCTGGGCACAGTTGTAAAGTTTTATGCATCATTACGAAGGCTGAAGTAACTGTGAATTTATGGTGCAATGCAGAACTCCATAACATTTCACACTGGTTAGGAGTTGTTAGATAGCTCAACCGTTTTATAACTGTTCCATTATTCTGTACCTTTCTTTTGATCAATCTAGTATACATATCAGTATACTGCTGTGTTCCTGAACAAAAATCTCACGTGAAGGTATAATTACAGGCACTTTTGTTCTTCTTCCCACTAATCTAGGTTTAGAGTTAGATTCAGTCTTTAAGGTGCATCAGCCACAACTGCGGCAAGGTCCTTTAAGAAAGGCTCTATTTGACTCTCCAGTGATAATATGTGGCCAGTGTTACAGTTGTCGCTGCCAATGAATGTGATTACGAGAGGGAGTTTATTCATTTGTATTACCTGGAAAGAAATTCATAAATACTAATGAGAGCAATATTTATTTATGGATGATACACAAGCAGCTATTGTTGATACGACTGTATCAGAAAATGTTGAAATATTCTTTATGTTGAAACTTTCTGAGCACTTTTTGAGGTCATAGCCAGTTCTCAATCTTGTTTTTAAAGAGCATTGACACAAGTAGCAGTAACAATGTCCTCTGTCATCATTACGCATTACTTTAGATAAGAACATAGTTTTATAGACAGGCTTGCAACCTGTTCTTCATCTTAACATGTCACTAGTTATTATGAACTAATTGAAATTATTAAATTGCGCTTTAGAGACTCCATTCATGCACTGAAAGGAGTATTCCTTATGGGGGCACAACATAATCCTTTCATACCTCTCTCTCTCTGCAACTTGTGGGGTGACTATGGAATTCTGATACTATCAAAACTTTGATAGTAATCACTTTCAGTTACTATTGATGAATTGGTATTACGGAAGGTTGATGTTGATTGTTATAAAAGCTGTCATATGAATAGAAACCTAAATAAATAAATAATAATAAATAAATCCTGTGACACTGTTTGTCACGGAATATGGATTTTATATTTTTCGTAAGATGTTTTCTAGACAATGACATTAATATTATACAATACACATACAAATATGTATGGATATACTATGGAAGGAGCATAGTTTAGTTGGATGTGTGTACCTGGGTGCATGTATTTACACAGAGGAACATGGTTTAGATGCTTCACTTAGGTTATTCATAGCTCTCTTGTCTAAATATTTATTTGGTCTGAGATAGAAACTGAACATGCGAAATAGTAATCCATCTTGTCAAATCTGGTTCTAATTACAATCAAATTAATGATTGAAATTATGCTGATTGCCAATAGAAACTGATAGACATTGGTTGTGTCAAAAGTTCCAGAAGTCGCCATACTGTTATGTATGTGGGTTACTATCTTCTGTGTAAATTGTGGATATGTATTAAATATCTATTATACCTCAAAAAGTTCTACACAACTACAGCTCTGGGAAGTTGTTCCAAGGAAGTTGTACCAAGGATGGGGATTGAGAGCACATTCATTTTTGGAACTAGCTGCTTCCCGCAGATAACAAGCATGGTACCTACATAAAGTGATTGATGTCTGTTCCTAATATACAATATATATCTATACCAAATTGCATAAAGATATGTTCTGCCATTTAGCTGTGAGTTAAAAAAATGAATAAACAGATTATCGAATTTACACTAGCAAAGTTATAATATTAGTTTGTATACCTAACATTAAGTAGGTAATTTGTAGCTGGCTTTAGACAAAGATATGTATTATACCTATTCTTTTTTGGGTTGCTTTTGAACATTATTGTTGCTACAATTATTTACCTGATAGCTAGAATACATGGAGATAATTGTTTTGTTCCTCCCAAGCCCAAGTTTGCTGGCCTGATCCGTTGCCATACCGAAAGTGGATATAAAGTTTGGCCTCAGGGCAAGCTGAGGAGCTCGCTCAGTCACCGCCCTAACTAGAGGAACCCCATCTCGATCTGTTATTAAGATACAGTGAAGACCATTTACTCTGCAACAAAATTAGTGAATTACTCAACTGTTTCACAAACTAAAAACATACCTATATGACATTTTAAACATGCTTTGAATAAAACTGTAGTAAACTCGTTGCTTACTTTTCTAACAAGTGGTTTAAATATTTTCTGAGATCGTCGACCATTATGATTGGCGTGGGAATAACTTGTGTAAATAAAAGATAATCTCTCAAGATATTTTATTAATACTCCAGACTCCAGAACAGAACAAATATCAATCAAATCAGGCAAATAAAAAAAAACAAAAACAGTTGCCACAAACCACAGATTCAGAATAACAGCTGTTAAATTTTTGACAGTGATGTATTGATAATTCATAGACAAGGCTTTTTTGGTTCAAGAATCAATTTTTACATCCACCTGTGCTATGTCAGTACAGTACTTTTACTCTGTAATTCCTAAGAAAGGTTTAAAAATCGTATGAATTACTGAATTACCTTTGATATCGAATTTAATGGGCCTCCGTCAGAACAACTCTTTTGCATCTTTCCCCCATAGACAAGAATTCGTCAAATCTCTTCCCTGCTTGCTTTACTTCACTGACAAGACAGAATAAGAAGTTTCGCTTCGTCTTTGTCTATTGGCCAAAATGGCAGAATCGGATTGACAGTCGTGCAATTTTCGTAATTTATTTTTGGGTACAATTAAATAATGCCTTGTACATAGGAAGTGTTATTGTGCTTCTCTAAAAGACGTGGGTCTAAATATCTAGTAGAGAAATCAAACAAGAAGTTCCATGTCCTGGTCTGTTGCGATTTCACAAAATGTAGTTTTGGTATGATAACAAAAGATATAAAAATTCAGCGTTGTCTGGTTATGTGCTCTTTTTCGTCCTAAGTGTACCGTGAGGATTAATCAAGAAAGTACAATATTAGCCTCTCAACTCTGAAACTCTACTGACTATACGTAACGAGCCGTATGCGTGATTTTTTGGATTGTGACGTCACGGACTGGATGTTATTTACAGTGTTCAAATTGGGTAACAAAATGGTAAATCATCTGATTCGGTGAGTGTGTGTTGCTTAAAGATTGGCACGCGCACGGGGCAGGAAGGAAGCGGTCGGGCTCCGCTAGGATGGGCGGCGATGTCTGCCCCGTCTGAGAGCGCCGCGAGTCCAGCGCCCTGCGCCTGTACCAATATATCGCTTATGCAATTGTTCCACGAGCTCAAACAGAAGTTTCCCGGCGTTCCTGATCATGTGGTGTCAAACACAATCGAGCACTACTGTCACGACAAGCAAGCCTGTGAGAAGCAACTGCACAGTGAAGTCAAGGCCTCCCTAACGCACGCCTACCATGCCTCTTCGTCAGCTGCAGCGCGCCAGCTCACTTCGACGCAGCTCAGGCTCAACCCTCCACCCAAATGCAGGAACCAACCCATAGTCAAGCACGAAGTGTCCAAACCTATAATCATCGAAGCTGTTGCATGTCCAGGACCTCAGAAAGGTATACTGAGTGCTGCAATTGACAAAATTGAACACAACACCGATGCTAATCAAAACATAGTTGAGGTTAAAAATGAGGATATCATCCAAACCAACAATGTTTCATCACCCATCACTGTAATTAACATTGACAACTGCCACATCAAATACAGTGCAGATTCCCCGAGTGACCTAGAGCTTACTAACGAGAATGCTAATGAAGTAAAACCAAAAACAGAAACATCACAAGATATGGTAACAGAACAACCAGAGAGCACAAACTATAAGATTTTAAAAAGTAATAAAATAAGAAGTAACCTGAATGAAAGACTAGAAAGAGGCAAGGAAAAAAAAACAATTAAAAAAGAAGAAATTAAAAAAGAAGAAATAAAACAAGAAGAAAATCAAGAAAAACCACCAGTTACACAAGAGAAGCCAAAACGACCGAACACACTTGACTTCATAAAGCCAAATCCAGATATTGCATTTAAACCAACACTAAAAGAGCCTGAACCAGACCTGTGTAGAACGGTGTCCCCAGCGCCGTCTAGATTTGATACCCACCCAAAAGATTCAAATCCAAAATACCGACCGGAAAGAGGTTATCCATTGAATTTATCAGTTAATGTGAACTGTCATATGGACTTGGGCCGTGGTTACGATCCGTGGGAAGAGTTTGATAGTCCACGCGCAATAACGTCTGTGAACTTGACTGTGTGTACTCCAACTTCAAGTATGGCTAGCCCGGTGAGGGATTCGCAAGATGATGGATTTGAGGGGCACGTGACTGTTACGGTCAGTCCAAGCACGGCGCGACCACCAAGACGTCGAGCGCCGCCTCCCCCGCAGACGTCGCGAATCGACTCGCCAAGACCTAACCGAGCTGCTCCCGAACCCCCTGGAAGTACACATGGTAAGGTTCATCTAACCAAGCTTTTGCATCTATTCTACATATATATATATATTACTGGCCTGTCAGCTCACTTGATATTAGCTCTGCCTTCTGTAGATTGGGAGTGCGATTCTCTCCCAGGACTAATATTTGTGTGATGAATGACAATGTTTGTTCTGTATTATAAAGTATCTTCAGTACTTATAAAAATATGTAAGTATTCATCTGGTCATCTGGTTCAAGCTATGCTTAGTTTGGGACTAGATGTGATATAACTTTTTACACTTGACCATGATGCATGCATGTGCCGAATGTCGAAGCCGAACTGTGCTGAAATATCAGGAAGCATAAAAACTCACACATCGATGGTAAATATCCCGTTTTGAGTGTAAATTTGATGGCGATGTTTGCATTGTTCACCAATATTTATTTATAAGTACTCATTATTTTTTATAATAGGTAGAATTATTCTTGAAGCCATTTTTTTCTCAGTAAATGAATTCTTCTACTTTCTCTGACCTAAATCTACCAACAAGTTTTCTCTGAAGAGAGTGTTCTAAAACCTGTACATTTTACCACGCATGCAGTGTAGGTAGTATGTAAACAAGATCGCCTAGTTCTGCTGATTTTACAGAGAATCGTCACGCCTAGGAGAAAATAAACGCGATAAAATAAAATGCACAATTTACGTTTCAAAATAAACTTGTCAGATACGCACGCAATAGAATCATTACTTACCTACGACAACGGGATGTGGGGACGCGCGTGCTGTATTTATAGGTAGTTATTGTCTTCAACCTTCAAAATAAGAAAGCAAAATGTTATTTCTAACGCCTAAAAGTACCTATAGGTACCTTGCAGAATACTGGTTAAAAGCTGGTTTTTCCGAATCCTCAGCTTCCTAGAATATTTACCGTAAATCTGCTTAATGAGTTTCGAGCGCAGATATTGATTCTGAGATCTGAGACCGTTATTGCATTTAGCGTCTCCTTTCACCAAGGGTTCATCGCTCCAGTTTTATCGAACCTTACCTACTAGTTCTTTAAAAAGCATCTCTGTAAAGCTCAGAAAATAATAAAGAAGTTGGCTTTAACGCGTGATAATGAGTAGCTTTTTGAGAACGACAATGAAAACCGTTTCCATTCGTCTTTTGTCAGTAGCTTCTCGATATTCCAGATCGCTCTCTGGTCGAGCGTCAGAAGGAGCGGTTAGGCCGCCTCGCCAAGGCACTCGCCCAGCACAAGGGACAGCTCTACCAGATGAGTCGCGAGACACAGATCCTCGCTGCTCCCCCGCCGTCGATATCCACAGCGCAGAGATTGCGCGACTATGTGGAGAGACTGAGAGACCAGTGTGATACCTTGGCGAAGCGGCTGGAAATGACCGGAAACGGTGAGTGTATGATGCTTCTAACTACTTCAATCTCTGCATTGCTATTTGAATTATGTTTAATTATTGTTAATGTACCATCATTCACACATATAAATATGGAACTGGCCAAAACATAAGCTTTGGCTCAACTTTTCGAATCAAATAAAAACTAACTCGGTTTTTTTATTATGTTTACGTCCCCGCCAATGTGTGACTCCTTCCTTCCAGAGCCAGACGATTCGGACAGCTTCTACAGTAACATATACACGGGGCAGCGCCCGTCCGCCTCCTGGCAATGCCATATGTGCACGTTCAGGAACCACCCACTCCTCGATAAGTGCGAGGAGTGCGACATGCCGCGAATATTTGTAGGTACGTCCCCCCCGAAAACGTACGATTCCGGCTTCGGATCATTTCGGGATCGTACTCGCAATGGGATCGGCGCCAGAACTGCCAATACTGTCGGTTCCGTGAGCCCTAATAGAATTCAGCAACTTAACTGCTGATCAGTTGTCCCCCATTACAGTGAGAGACACGTTTGTTGAACAGAGTTTGACATCCGTTATTCTTATCTGTGATCAGTCGGACCTTGTTTAACAGGCCACGAATTAAGTGTTTTAACATGCAAAACCTCTTGACATTGTGGATTTAAGTGTTATCTTGTGAAGTGTTGTTTGAGTGCTTGACTTTTCTGACTTGTAACCATAGCATGAGATTTTAAAAGCATGTTGCCAACAAACTTTTGTTGGTCTATGAAACTGTTTTAAAAGTTTTGATGACTGAAACGGACGAGGAACTCTTAAAATCCGTTTTAGTTGTGGACTTGCCCATTCTGCATGTTTTGATATTTAGACTAAGTACTTTAACTAACTAAGTATTTCCTTAGTGTATATTTTCAACTATTAGTTAAGGTGTTACGTTGGGATAAGTGAAAACACTAAGGAACAAATAATAATTAGTGGCACAGAACGATGAGGAATAAGTTGGATTAGTGTACGTGTTTCATATCTCATTTATATAACAAACTTTAGTGCCTTTAAAATGCCTTGGAATTTTACATTACATCTAAGCTTATTATTGTTAGAATAAATTATGTCAGAGGTATCAATTTTACTATGAATGTTGTATATTTTGTTATTGGTTAGAGAAATGAAATTAATAGGTTATTTAGTTTTAGCTCTGTATTTATTGTTTAGTAGGTTTATAGGCAAAATTAAGCATCACATCATTGTCTGGTCACTGGGACATCACTAGATCTCAATTTAAGACTATTTTTTGCGCCTTGCCAAAAAAATTATTATTAAATTATATTTATTGCCAGTTTGAAATTAGCTATGAAATTCTTCTATGCTCAAAGGATCTTGCTCAGTCAATCATATCACAATTTTATCTACCACTTTTTTAATGTTTATGTAGAGTTTTTTAATCTGGGTGTTATTTATGAGCGAGAATTGTAATTTTAAACATTGATAAGGTTACTTTCGATGTTGTCTGTACCGCGATTATTGCAATACTTGTAGACAGATAATTTTAACACTAGACAAGATGCACGTTTTGTTGACGTGCACGCCTATTTCGATTATCAAATTGTATCAAAATGACTGCAGCAGTCGATTCTCCGTTTGTCATTTCATGAAGTCACACTTCTAAATTAATTATATTTTTCACGTGCTATTGCACGTTTTATTCAGTAATCTTAGCGGAGTTTTAATGAATAAATTGTCACTTCATAGCATAAGTATGGACAATTGAATTATAAGTGTATTATGGTGCAATGTGATTAGAACGACGAGGAATCTTGAGAATAGACAAATGACGATCGTCTAAGACTTTATAACCAAACAATCACTTGAAGAAGAAGACTGCAGCAACGCTTCAGTCACGTCACAAGTTAGGCCTGTAATGTTACATTGACGCTATCGTCAAAGATATTTTCGTCGGCGCAAAATTAAACAAAATTCACTTACTGTTGGCGTTCACAAAGACCAAATTTTGTAGATATGACACTAGCATGTGATACGTCACGTGACTGAAACGTGACTACTTATGTAATTTCCATACAATTTGATATTTCCGTAGGCATTATCGTGAAGTAAAACTAAGCGGAGGTATTTGTCTAGATTGAAAACCGATGTTTATGATTTTTATGAAAATTGAACTAAAGTAGTAAATTGAAGCAGGTATACGTTATAAGTTTTCGAAGCTGTGATAGGTAGGTAGTTAATTAATTCTTCCAGTTTTACTTATAGCATGTTCTATACAGAAATAAGCAGATAATTGATTATAACCATATTGAGAGTTTTAATTGATTATAACCATTTTTGAAGTTTTTCTTAGGGCCTCTTTCACAACTTATCGACATGATCTGAATGTTCTATACTTTTCCGTATGACCCTGTTTCATGTTAGGTACCTACTTAGTACCTACCCAAATACGATGAGAAAATCCGTTATCTTAATTCGTCAGTTAAATAAACCTGCATTATCTAAAAAAAATTACATATGTCTTTTTTACTTCTAAAGTTCCTTAAATGAGATAAGTTTACATAAGTAACTGTACATAATTACATTACATATTTAAATACTAGGAACTCGCTCCGGCTTCGCACGGGTGAATTATACACCTAAACTCACGAATCACTCCGTCCATAGGTGAAGGCTATATAAAAATCCGTTCAAACGAGAACGGAACTGTCTATTGAGTTTATCGCTTTCAGACAGGCAGACACGGCAAAGAGACATTTGTTTTATAATATGTAGGTACTGATATATATTTTATTAACTGAACCAATTTTTTAAAACGATTTGCCGTGGTTGTACCAATATTGCATTTATGGAAGAAAAGTTAATTTGTACTGATTTTATACTACTTGTGAAAATATAAATGTCTTAATCTCGCTGCAACCGCTAGGTAGATCTCCTGGGCTAACATGACATCTGCGATGTAGTTGTGTCGTCATTATTATGTTGCCTCGTCTGTTGCAAGAAAGAGACAATGAGACTACAAAATGATACTGTTGCTGACATATTAGCCCAGATAGAATTGTATGTACTAGTTATAAACTTATAACGCATGCGAATTTTGGGCCGAAACCTACCGCAACGCTAGGGCACAATCAGGCGGCTAAGATACCACTAAAAAATGTATGATCACGCTCATGCAGACCCGTATGTTGCTCAAATTTCAGAATTGAAATTTAAAAATTCTAAAGTCTAGAAAAGTTGCGCAATAATCTTCCAACACACTTGCTTTCGTAACGTGTTGTGACTACCTACCATTAGAAATTGTTAGGTAATATTTTATTATATTTTAAATATCGGTCTTAATGCAGTCTATTGGAATTTTTATCACTGTTAATAATAATATAGGTTTTGTATTATTGTGTTGTAGATTTATTGTGATCAGTTAAATATATTAATGATTATATATTTTGAGAGAATAAAATAAGAGTTATGAATGAATAAATACTGTTGTTTTAAAGTTATCTATATTATTAAGAACATAACGTCACTTGGCTATTGTTTCTCTGCAATTTAAAACAAAAATAAGAATATATGTTATTTTTTTTTCAAAAAAAAAAGTCTCATTAAGTTTTCTAATATGGATCAAAAGCAGTCTTTTTCTTTTGTTTACAAGAGTCTTATGGTGCACATGGGCAATTATTATATTATTGATATTGTTTCTGGCTTAATTTTGACAAAACGCAATTAACGAGAATGGCAATATGTAGAAATTGTTTAGAAATACCTTATAGATACAATGCTATATAGAAAAGTAAAAAGTTTATTTGTTTTACAATATACAAAAAAAAAGAGACTCGTTTGTAATCTCCAGAAACATTGAGGTTTGTTTAAACTATAAATTAAAAAGAAAATTATACTTGAAACATTGTGATCCCCACCATAAACACTGGTTAGTGATCGTAGAATGGATTGAATTGAATTAATATTTTTTATCTGTCACGACGATGGTGAAAAGGTCCTAGGTGAAAGTATTTACTAAGTAGGGTATTATACTGACAGTCTTCACATGGTAAGTTTATTTTAAACCCTAACATGCTGTTGTATCGTGGAATGTTTTTATTTCTTTGTGAGCTTTATAACATTTTATGATAATAATTGTGGAAATATTGGTATAACTTGGTATTATTTTCCAGTGCGCGCTCGGGATGGTATCACTGTACGACTTATGCCTGGGAGACGGAGTAAGTGTTTTAATATTAACCTTATTTATTACACTTTAATTACACTGATAAATCATAATAAACAACACATTACAATAGGCCAAACATAACAGTCATCAACAAAGCAGAATGGGCAGCATACAATATTGACAAAGTTATCCTAAATGTCCAGAATTCAGAACATATTCGTGCAGATACTAAATACCATAATTTTGCAGGTCAGATAATCCAAATCCAAACACAGGGGTTCAATCACTTTAGCTGTTTTTTTCTTTGTAACAATCAGCATTCCATACATCAATCGACATCTCAAATCAATCCCGACCACAGTCTCTGTCCGTTCTCTCGCCATCTTCCTTTGTTCTCCCTCTCCAAAAACCAAGAAAGATGTCTCCCGCCGGAAGTATAAGAAAAATAATGTAAAATAAATTAAATTAAACGCTTATAGAAAAATATTGTCGCTGAAAAATTTAGTCGATAGTGCTGCTATCGACTAAAAAAACCAGATGACTTCCGCAGGAAATACAATCAGATAGAAAAGATTATTTGCTGACAATAATTATCTATACCTAACAGCTCTGCCGTCCTATCCTTAGCGTGTCCTCACGCTTAGGATAGGGCTTTAAGTTTACAGAGTACATTAATATTGTAATTATGCCCACCATTTAACAAAAAATATATTATATCTATTTATGTCGTAACTATCGATTACATGGCATACCATACTTTTATCAAGCCAAACCTTTACCTTTATCTATATCTAATCTCATCTCATCTAATAAAAACTAAATTTCAAGGATGTGGTCTCGCCTTTCTCGAATTTTGGGCATTTGGGATTGAAGCTATGTCTAAATTGAGTGCTGCATTTTCTGCGTCTGGATAAGGTGTTTTTAAACTTACCTACTTATGTGTTTATCGCTTATTACCTTTTAACTTATTCCCGACGTTTCGGCTATGTTACAATAACTGTGGTCGCGGGCTGAGGATACCTGGGTATTGCCATTGCATTGAGTAGTATGGGCAGTTTTTGAAAATACCCTCATTTGGTCTTCATCTTCAGATTCCAAATTTCATCGGGAATATAAAGGAATAAATTAAAAGATAACACTTGTTAACTACTAAAAGATTTTGGATAAGGTCAATAGTCCCAATTGTCTTGCCCTCAACAGGCGTAATACCCTAACTACTTTTCTAGTCCCCTAGTCTTTTAGACCCAAACATCTGCAGGATTGTTAGGAAATTAGTTAGGCTCAACGAAGTTAAGCAACCTTCTGCGAGGTCTGTCCTTGAATGGGTGACCAATGAGGCTTTTTCTTCTGTGCGCTTCCATGGTTCGGAGACATTAAGCTGTCGGTTCCAGCTTTTCAGAAGTTTTTAGGCCATGACCGAAGCTTCTGGGCGGTTAGAGTTGGCTACTGATGTGCATAAAGTAGTAGGAGAATTACATCGATAACGGTTGTAGGTACGATTTTTGAAACTAAGAAAGAACCAGTGACACGACGACGGTCCTACCAAGCTAATTATTCCATAACCTATGGTCTCTTTCAAAACCAAATAACACGCGAGTTGTAGAGTCTTTATTTGTGGTGTCTATTATCCCAGTATTTTATCTTGCTTGTGTGTCCTTTAAACTTAGACACAGTAAGTCATGCTTGTACTCGTACATTACTGCTTGTAGGCCGAATATTTGGCACTGTTATGGTACCCAAAAAAGACTTGTTGAAATGAAAAGCCCTACCAACCTGAGAGCTAAACTGTCAATGGTGATGAAGTCATTAAGCTACTCAGATGACCACTGCTTAATTAGTCAGCACACTTTTTAACTTAAGTAAACGCTTTAACGTGCCTCCAAAGCACAAGAGCCCTCAAATATTATTTATTTTAAATAGCTAATACATTAAAAATTAATGTTGATTAATAAATAATTAATAAAAAAAGGAATTGAAAGTTGTCGCAAAATAATAGGGTCAGGAGGTAATTCTGTTGATTTACAACGGTTATCGTTCCATTCCAATCCATCTACGTTTCGGCCCAAATTACGGTTCGATAATAATTACTCAAAAACCTATTATGTTATCTCTATGACCAAACCGAAAGAATTCGATCGATCGCTGACGACTTCGTAAACGTATATAGCGTCGTTGTTCATTAGCAGAATACGAAAACACGTCAAAAGTGACAGCTTTTGACGTGTGACGTGACGTGACGTGTTCAGCTGCGATTCGATTCCAATCGAGCTAACAGAAATTAGTAGAATTATCCCCCAGTTAAATTTAATGTTAGTGACGTTTCGAGATGTCAATGACTTGCAGTCATCAATCGCAATGATGGCCGCTCTAAACGCCGGTCGCTTACCTACTAAGTTGATCTCTTAAGAGCTACTACAACTACGTATGAGTCTTGAAATCCAGAAACGACAGGCACGTTAGCCTTTTGAAGCACAGAAGCACTCAGATGAAAATATCATTGCAGTCAGTCATCAAACTGATCTGTAACAATTGACTAACTGTGCTGTGCCACGAGCGCCTTGACGAAAATAGATTCAAAGAACTTTGATTTCTCGTATTTTCTCAGCGTTTTTTTTATTAATTCGTTATTTTTCAGATATAACGCGCTCGTGGGTGTTATGAGACATCGAGGTTCGGCGCGGTTGAATCAAACTAACATCTATCTACTGCTGAAAACGAGATTGCCAAGGCTAGTTCTTGTAAGCGTTCTATGACACCGAAGGTAAAGTTTGATGCGACTAGACCTTAAGTGCAGTAATCTGTGATATTCGCATTTGGTGAGGCTGATTTTGTACACATTCCAAAATTACTGTTATTGGCTGTTCACTTGTTTTGACTGGCCAGTTTAAAAAAAACACTAGTAAAACACTGTTACTACATTTTGAATTAGAAGCATCGGCAATTTTCGTGTTTCCGAATTGATACGATTATGGTGACGCTTTTCTTTATAGGATACATTTCGGAGAATGTGCCCAGGAATTACATGATCTGATTCCACCATCTCCTTTTCACAACAGGACAAGCAGAAGTACCGCTCAATACCATCCATACCTTGTCAACCTACCACCCTTACGAACAAAGCGCTTTGCTTCCACATTTATAATGCGTACAGCCATTTTTGTAGGATTGGATTGGAATGCTTTGCCGTCGTCTGTCTTTCCTGAAAACTACAATCTAGGTCAAACGTAGGTTTATTGATGATAAAAGAAAAAAAAAACTCTCGCTGGTGACTGACGAGTCGTCACGAGCCGCGGGAAGGCCGGATATTGCAGAGGCTTCTAATTAAAATCGTAGTACAGTAACGTATTATTGTAAAAACTTGAATAAGCAGCTATCGTTTGTAGCGTTTGTGAAACAGGGTCAAAGATTTTTTTAAATTTTATAACTTTTTTTATGTTTGTCAAAACATCTGACAATTTCCTAACACCGGAGTGCCGAGTACCAAATGCGAAATCTCAATCGCTGCTGCACTTAGGATAGATAGGAAGTTCTTCTTTGACGACGGAGACCACAATGTAAAAGGTACCTAGTAAAAGTACCTCTGGATCATGTGAAGGCACCAGTTTGGTGATAGATTTCGTGCACCACTTTTCACGCTCTTCTTTTTAATCTTCGTAAAATACGGAATTACGCTTTCGATGAACTTTTTGTGAACTTCGCTATTTTAAAATTTATGAATTTAAAAACTGTCACATGTAAAGGTATATATCTACACATGTCAGGGTCAAGGTCAAAAGCGGAAAAGATTTAGGCATAAATTTAATTTATACTCTTATTTACACGATATAAATTATATCCGTATCAGACGAACCCTGTCCAGACTGGACCCTGATCCGCGCCTGTGTGAATATACAGACCGTTTTAAGAATATAAGTACTTAATTAATTTTGTATTTCTATGTCTCTTGAAATCTAGTCTAATCGTCTTCAAGAAATCGAAGCTTAAACAAATGTTATTCTTAATTTTTATAAATCACTCCGTAGTCGGTATTATGTCAAGGTATTTAATATCTATCTATTATGCCATATAAATGGTATATATATTACTATGGTATGTATTGTACGACCTATACGATTGTATTGTATGACTTTAATGAACTTTTAAATTGATATCCTTGGTAAGTCAAACATATTTTTAAATAGGTATCCCCTCATACCAAGGTTCTTATCAGCTGCTTGCATTCATTTCATTGTACTTACACATAAATTATATCAAAAAGAACCTAACAGGGAATTTTACATAAACTAGTATTGCCAACATAACTTTCGAGTACCTGAATTTTAAGGAATTACTCTAAAATATCGCATTTCAAAATGTAATCTACATAGCAATTCTTTTATATGGTATTCTCTCAAATGCATGTTCAATCCGATGCTTGTTCATTTTATAGGGCTGTTTCACTATACATAATTGAATACCTAAGCTTTTAAATATTACTGACAATTTTAACTTGGATGGTAAACCTACTTACTACAATTTTAATTTCAGAAATAATTACTCTACTTAGCAGAATTTTATGTTTTCACGTCTTTATATGTTGCAACGAATTTAGATCTAATCATCAAAGTGTTAAGTAGGTAGGTAGATACATATTTGCTTATTAAAAAATAAACATTAGTGAAATAGACCCGCACACGAATTATACGAACCGACCACTATCGATGCAACGACTCCGCGGAAGGGATGAAATAGCTGATAAGGCGAGCTAGAAATGACCAGGAAAGCTGGACGATTATGTCATCCAGATACTATCAAAACATTGGATACCAACAGCTTTCAGTTACATGTACAAGTAAGTGAATTGGTATTACGGAAGGTTTATGTTGATTGTAAAACGGAAACGGTCCGGAATACCAATCCATCTTATTAAAACTGGTTCCAGGTACAATAAAACGAATGATTGAAACAATGTCAATACCTACCAAAACTCTTGCTATAAATTGACTGTATCAAGAAATCCACAATAACTATACCTACTGATAGACAGTGTTTGCATCATGAAATCAATAATAACTAGCTACTGGTCATTTCACGTCGTCGTTAGAGAGAGGAGGAGACGTCTCTCAATCGATGGCGCTGCCATCGCGAATATTTTTTTCCGGCATTCCGTGGTTCAGTTTTACAAACGCCTGCACGCAGACTACGGGCATTTGGTTTTAGACATGTAGATAGTATATCTGTTGTAAGTGCACCAGTGCCTATTTCTTGTTAAATGCGTAATCCAAATAATACTATTATGGTGATATATTGGTAGGTTGTACCTAATTGTACAAACTACCAATACTAGCTTATAGAAATATGTTCTCAAATTATAGTGTCACTATCACGCCAAAAGGTACGCTAGCCTTCATTGATTTATGTACCTACTTCTAGTAAGTATATAATGCTCGAGAACCTCATGTCCAGGTTATGCAGTGCCGTGCTCACCTAAATCGAATGATACAAAAATGTGCAGTAGGCCAGATGGTAGTTTTTTATCAAAACAAAATCAGATTTATGTATAACGATGCTTATTTATTAAGTATGTAAATGGCTGACTGTGCATATTTTATTTACAAAAGTACTTGCCTACTTGCATAGCGACCATTAGCTATTAGCTAGGCATGAACACTATACTATTTTAATTAGTAAAGTAGGTAAAAATAATGAATGCTACAAGATGTTGCCCACTATAAAACAAATAGGTACCAACTAAGAACTTTTATGTGCACACACGTCTGTATCTATTGGTCTTCCCTTGTGCACGCTTTGTATGTGCGTTTTTTTTGTGGGGTGATCAGTTGATACAGGCGTGTGTACCTAACTATAACTATTATTATCAGCATTATGATTCGGAAAAGTTGTACAATCCCCTTTACACAATTATTAATAAATATAAAAAATAATAGAGGGGATTATCGACATTTAAAAGGCTGTAAATTAAAATAAAACAATCTCTGTGATTTCTAGTCGAAAACTTTCGTACTTTCATTTTATTTTAAAAGTAAACTACAAGCATTTCTATGTAAAAATAACCTGTGCTCATATTGTACATAGTACTTATTATTTGACAGTATCTTATTGTGTTGTTGTGCAAAAGATATTCTATCCACATAAATAATACCAGGGTCAGTCAGAATCCCGCCAGGGAACTGAAAAAGATCAGTCATTCGTTCGAACGTTGTGGTTGGAATATTTTTCATTCACGGCTCACTGAACCCAATTGACCTGGGAGTTAAAAAATCCCTGACCCTGATATGTGTGGGTAAATTAAATTATGATATAATAAGTTTTATCAAACGTAGCGAGCTCTTGGTATAAAGCCGTGTGCTACACTATAATGTAGGTACCTATTATAAATGCTTTTAAAAGCATCCTAAACAAAACTACATAACATAATCAAACAAAAACTTGACACTGGCAAAATTTACATAATGACACCATTAACGAAAAAAAAAGGATAACCTAATTAACGTATTATGACTTTAAAAACTAGTTTAGCCTCAACAATATAACCCCTCTATCCTATAAATAGACAATTAGCTAACGCGGAGTTTAATTGCGCTCTGTCCTTGTCATTATAATGCCAATAAATAAAGATGGCAACAGATTTAAACAACACATTAGCTAGTGTCTGATTTTAGGATATATTAAGGTACAGATTCGTTATCGCGAGCCGCTTAAGAGGCCATTCACAAAATACCGCAGTATTGAGTTCGAAAGGCCGACCCATCGCATTATGTATTATGAACTAACGTTTATTATTGTATACATTTTACTTAAGTTTTAAATATTTTTTTTGAAGATATTTATTACATATTTCTAAATTCCGAGGCCGCTATAAACTCAAACACTATTTATAAGTTATTATTTTATATTTTTCATTGAGATTGCTTAGTACAGTTATTCAACCCATGAGCTTGAAAAAGTGCTGTCGCGCATTTTATTAAAAATTAGCTTCGGAATTTATATACTTCAGTAAATAGATAAGAAAAAAATGCGAAAACATAGGCCGCTATGAACTATATCTACTAGTAACTATTCTTCACAATACAATAAGTCAAAATCGTCGACGTCTCAGTTTCTCTGAATAAGAACGCCAAAGATAGGCGTTGAGATAAAAAAAAACTGTCGTAATGTAATAAGCCTCTTAATAAGGTAGAAAGACTTTTTATCCTTCTGTTGGTACTAGGTACTTATAGAAGAAATGTAGCTTGATTTAGCCATATGATGTAAGCCGCTCAGCAACACAGTAAAATACAATGTATTAGCGCTTTTTAGTTTATTGTATGTGAAGTATCTATTTGATTATGTACTTATGGTTTAATTGGCACATTTATTAAAATAAACTTGTTAAACTGCGTTTTAATTTACAAACAAACAGTCAAGTACTTGTAGGTCCTAATTTTAATTAGGTAAACTAATACCTAGCTTAAAATAATTAATATTATGTACTTATTTACTCTGATTAGTTACATTTATAGGTCCATTATAATATTAATAATTGTCCGGACCTTAGATACATTAATGGTTAATTAACGAATTAGGTTCAGCCTACATAGTATGGTTTTTATGGCAGCCTTGACAAACCTTTGGGCAAGCCTTACGCAAAAAACTTTAATACTAGTATTACATTTTTTTTGCTCAAAAGCATAGCAAATCGTTTTGTAAGGCTGCCATGACAAAATGGTGTTCATTCTGTTGTTTCCCCAGACTAGCTTCCCCAAACTTCCCCAAACTGATTTATAAGTTATTTTCTGCACCAATTTACATGGCTACTAAAATTAACTAAAACAGGTCAAACCAGCATCAATTTAAATTTATTGCCTACTACACTACCATTGTTCGAAAAATGTATTGTAATTGTTTATGTAATGATGCTTTATATTGTGCTGTGCATAGTTTAGCTTTGTGTTTTAGAAAAATAATTTTGGTTACTAAAAATGTTTTGGTCAACTCTCCCCTGAAGATTACCAACCATATATTTTTTTGCAACATCTCCATCCTTTTTTATGACACTAGCAGAACCCTATAAAATAAGAATAGAATAATTATGTACTTTGGCATAAACAAATTAAGGTTGTTCGTATTTTATGAAATTTTAGCAAGTCCAAAGAAACAGAATTACCACCAATGACCATTGTATTACGTAAGTACTATATCATATCACATCAAGATTTAAAACTTACATTTAATACATACTAAATCGTTATAATCAGAAGATTCAAAAATATATAACTATACTGAATACAAAATTATTATTTTCAAGTTTCTGTCCTAATAATTGTTTTTAACATTACATTGAACACTACAATCTTACCTATATTATAATTTAGTCCCATACATGCATAATAAGGCTTAATTTTAAGAATACAAAGGTTCTATTCTAACACATTGAGATATGACGAAACACTTAACATATTGCATACATAGTCTTAACTCTACACCAGGACTCCCTATGCTAATGGGTATTCGAATCAAACCTAGGATTAGTGTTTTAGCAGCACAAAGTCACAGAATAAATATTAGTACTGTGACAAAGATTATCTAAAAGGTATAACATAGTGGCAGTGTGCACCTACTTAAACAGTGAGGGAAAACATTGCTACGATACTGGTAAAGCCCAGTAGCATTAGAAACCCACATGAAATTAATAAATTAATATAAAGTTTGTATAAATCAGTCACCAAGGTGATGAAGTTTACAGGCCACTCAAACAAATACAAATGTTGACAAAACACATCAATGTCGTTTGAATGATTAATTTTCTCAATCTTCTGGATAACAGACATACCAAAATACTGAAGTTAACTTAAGCATTTGAGATAAACCAAGTGTATAATGGAAGTGGTTGAAACATCATCTAATTAGTTATTAAATGAAGTGTAGTTTCAGTATTTAGGTGCAGTATATATAAGCCATTGTTACCAGCCTGTCATCATCAGACCGCATGTTTTATGCTGACCACAACCATGTGTTAACTGCATTATAATTTGTGCAGATTACTGATGATATTTAGATTGCAGTACCACGCTCCAAATTCTGCTTGATCTCAGCTGTGTGCTCTCCATAGAACCTCTCCAGCTTCTTATTGAATTTGGCATTCCTTTCATTGATGTAGTCAATATCAGCATCATCGTTGTGTGTGCGCCTTCGGGAGTATTTAGCACGCTTTGCAATCTGGCCTTCCAGGTCATTGACCATTTTGTCCACAGCGTCTTTTCTGTCCTCATGCATTCCGTGTATTATGACATTCGGCCCTCCATAGAATGCATCGCCGTACTTCTGCTTATGTTTTTCGTACTGCTCCAAATCTGCAGTAGGCATGTTCTTGACGAGTCTATTGTACTGCCTTACGGTGGCTTGCTCGTAAGTAGAAAAACCTTGGTCAGGGTTCTTCTTCTTTTTTTTGCGTTCCAGTCGCTCTGCCTCGGTCGCTGATATGTTGAGTAACTTTACCCGATCGTAGTCTTTACCTTGAGTTTGAGCCTCCTCACGTTTGTTCTGATCGTCCATCAGCCACTCTGCCTGCCTCCGCTTAGCTTCGTAATTGGTTGGTAGCTTGTTTCTGGCCTCCTCTGCGACTACTTCCTGGTGATTTTGAGTTCTTGCCTCATTTCTAGCGTTGTGCAATGTACGAAGTCTCTTCATCCTCTCTGCTTGTTTCTCTGCAAAACTCATGTCTTTGGGGGCTGAAGAATGTTCCTCCGAAGCAGAACTCATGGTTGTTACACAGGCTATCCTATAATTGATTTCTATTTGATTTTTAGACGAATAGCTAATAGATATTAAATTCTTATTTTCAGAAAACCAAAACATACGTTCCGCAGTAAGGACTGACGTGCGTGCGTGACGGACATTGACATTTTGACATATGATAAGTGACTGACACTGACCTGACTGATAATGACAGACTTATTTTGATTGACATTATCCATTTTAATGACTTCACCGATGCTGCCAACCATTTCTTTAAAAACACTGTGGAAGAAAAACTTATTGTCTATGGTAAGAAAAGTGAGAACATACCTAGCTACTATGAAGGGTACTGTATAATTTATACATTGCAACATAATATGCATATAATTTAAATTAAGTGAAAAAAAGAAACGGGCTTCACGGACATCCTTAACATAGTTTGCTCAAAATACCATGAGTTATTCATAATATAATAGTACTGTGAATTATTTGTAAAATACATACGAAAACCTGAAGTTACAAAACACATTACTATTCTCCTACCATATTAACACTAATAATGAACATTAAACAAGTGTCACATAATATGAAACAGTATAAAGATAGGAATCACTCACTACTCAGTTTTATAAATCTATCATGATTTGGCCTGTCTTGCGGATCGTGGTAATTTGCACATTCATATTTTTAAAACATTCTATTACGAAGAGAACCCTAAATCAATAAACCAATCAAGAACTTACCTGAACTGAGTCACAAATCGCAGCAAATGAACACTGCTTGCTTCTGTCTGATGAGTAAAGTGATGACTGATGAATTGAACTGAAGTGAGCTAGTCTTTCCGTGTTTTGGAACTGTGACGGTTGTGCGGAATTGTGTGAACAGTATTTTACTTTTGATAAATTTCAAGTGTTTTTGGAGTTCACGATGTCGGAAGAAATCGCAGAGAATGGAACAGCAAACGGAGACGTCCCAGAGATCGAGCTTATCATAAAGGTAGGTTTCTATAAGCGTAAGAATTACAAATCTTTGAGTATATGATTAGCCGCTTACATCGGTCAACACGCGCAGTAGACAAGATTCTTAACCTTCGCGGATTTCAAAAGACAGTGGACGGGGAATATGCTATTCATAATATACGTGTAGGTACCTACATCTGTGCTCAGATACTGTCTTGGGTAGAAGTTGGCATATATTTTAATTCGTAGACAAAAAGCGAGAGATAATGTATTGTCCAGTGCAGATGTGATGCCGTGCTTTTACTTACCGCAGTGCGTATGCATGAAAGTATAATATTACTGCACTTTATTGCGCGCTATTTGGGTCGTTTGCAACTGTTGTTGCTCTGATGAGATCATCGTTTAGTTTGGGACCTAGTAACTTTGCAAGTTCTCAAGATTCATTAAGTACTTACATAATCAAAACCTCATATTACTTAGATATTTATCATACCTGCATATTTCGGTATTGCTTAAAAATATAGGCAGCATCACACAAATTCAAGTTAAGTCTAATCATTCACAGGACTATAGAATACTACAGTCTTTGCTCTATTAAATGTATTGAAAGCAAACATAGTTTGTTATCAGGATTTCCATAAGTACCTAATCAAGAGATCTATTCTGTTTATTTCAGAATAGATAAGATCTCTCCATCGATAAGGTGTATATAATTATGATCCAAATTATTAATTTATTAATATTTTGCATATTAATTTTAAGTATTTAAGTATTTGTAGAATCATAGGGGATAAACCCAACAATAGCCAATCAAAATTATTCATATTCACATCAACACTAATTAATGGTTTGTAAATAAAATTGACCACTAAATTATGGCAATACTCTTATCCTGTACTTACCTAATTCTTGCAATAGCAAAAAGTGTATGAACACCGCTAAAAACCATACAAATGAGTTGTGCTATATATTTACAAGAAAGTGTGTAACACCTTAAAAGATGGCAAATATGGATAAAATAAAAATAAATAATCCCGGACATTTCACACAACATCATCTGGCCCCAAAGTAAGCAGAGCTTGTGTTATGGGTACCACATGAATGATATACTACTTATATACTTTTTTTTTTTGTTGTAAATACATACATATTATACATAGAAACACCCAGACCCGAGACAAATACTTGCAGATCGTACAAACATTTGTCCCGCGGCAGAAATCGAACCCGCAACCTTTTGCGTCTCAGCCGGGTCTTAGCCAACTGCGCCACAGAGGTTGTCGAGGATGATTAAGACAATCCAATGTTTGGTGTAATTCAATGGAGCTGCATAGACATAGACATTTGTTTATTTACTGAATAAGCACACAAACACATCAATAATACCTAACAAAGAGTAACAATATTAGGTAAAAAGGAAGTGACACATATCAAAAAGTAAAAGGAGAAAAGACATTTAAACAGCTTAAAATTAGTCTGCGTACTTACCTACCTAACAGTGCCGTGTGCTACAGCAGCAAAAAGATCTCGACTTAGCGTTATGCTTCCCTGTCGGATGACAGGTCAGCGCTGTTACTCTGCCGAGACCCTCGATCCAGTCACTCAACCTTACGAAACGCCAGAAATAAATAAACAAATATGAACATAAACGCAATGGTTATTATGCCTGCCTTATACACAAAAAAAAATAAAAAATTACAATACAATACGCATACGCAATATCCATTATAACTTTCCAACTAACGCGTAACATACATACATAAATGGTCATCAACAAGCAAAGGGTGCATCATAAGTGTGGGTACCAGACAACCCAGTGTTCTGCTGCTTCAATAAATAGTTTTTGTAATTTTTTTTGAAAGAATACTTAGATTTAAGCAGACAAAGTGGTGGTGGTATGTTATTCCAACACTTGGTCGCCTGGTACCGGAAACTGCCCCTAAAGGCCACAGTTTTATGTTTAGAGTAGTGCAGTAAGTCCCTCGTGGGTCTTGTGCTGTACTTACTCCGTCGACGATTGAGCTTAGCATAGAGGTATTCTGGGGTTTCAAATGTCATAACGCCATGAACCAACACTGCCAGATGCATAGCCCTCCGTGAAGCCATATTGAGGGTACAGGAATGATTTAAATAGGGTGTGATGTGGGTTCGCAATGTACCCAAACTTTACATGCTTAGACCACATTGTTCACAATTTGACTATAAAGCAGATCGCGGATTATGTTGTCTGCAATCCACTCTCTAGGATCCGCGCTCTAACTATCTAGACAGGGAAAAATTAACTCTCCTCTGCCATTGCTGTGTTTGAATCACAGACACTGTATTATCATAATTATTAATAGATGATCATTTATTTCTTTACTTATGAAGCTCTTTGAATCTTAAAGGCTATTGATAAAGCTTCTGCCCGAACAACCAGTTAGGTCATCTGCACAGAATACTAATTAGTACAAGTACAGAAGGCAGACTCTCCATGAACATAGGTTTATGTTTTTGTAGTTTCGCCGGAGTAATTAAAATTTCTTAAAATGGAACAACCTTATTTTGCTCCTATCAAAGACCAAATTACAGTAAATTTAAGAAAATATCATTCCTTAAATTTATTAAAAATTGACATTGACATGATTTAGCTCATTTTTATCATAATTTAAAAATGTGTTGATTAAAACTGCGAAAAACCCTAGAAAAATCAATGGAATAACGGAATCAAATGACAATTTCAAACCTATTTTAGAACTGTCATTTAGAAGTGTTACTCTAAATTGGACTTTGGTGTAAGCAAAATAGGATTGTTCGTATTTTATGAAATTTTAACTAGCCGGGCAAAACAAAAGAATCAGGGCCATTTATATAAATAACAACTTGCCACATCACCAACATAGTGCAATTCTTAGCTTGCGCTTTGTACCAACACTATATATACCTATATATTGCCTCTCATTCTATCGTAACTCTATCTCATCTGGCGTGGACATTCCCAATTTGCCCATCAAGATGGGCCCACCCATGTACCTACTTGTACCTTCATTTCTAAAGTGCATACTTATCCTTTCATACTGCTTTTTGTATTCATAGGATAGAGTATACTAGAAGAGTTACTTGTACCTATTAAATTCTATTATAATTAAATGTTCCAATTAGATAATCGCCTTCCAACTATCTGGTAATTCATGCCTTTCCTTCAGCTGCACGAGCCACCTGCAACACCTGTACCTTTTTATAAACGCATCAATTAAGGTATTCAAAACATGCCCATAGGCGTAGTCAACCAATTAGCTATGCATCTTGTGCTTGTATTAGTGTTATATTGTGCAAATGTGCATGGGGAAATCGCGACTCTACTAATGATGAAGACATACACATATTTCACTTACTATACCATACCATTTGTACTAGTTGTACTATACATTTTGATAAACACGGGTTTTACTCACGTATTATTTTGTTGATGGAGGCACCGACACTGTTTCGATACAGAATCTTCATCATTAAAACCGTGTGAACCGCGAAATCGACCGGCAACGAGCGAACCGCGGAACAAACTTACACTAATGAAGATTCTCTAGATAAATCGAAACAGTGTCGTTGCTTCCATCAAAATAATACGTGAGTAAAACCCGTGTTTATCAAAATGAACATACACATCTATACATATAAAATGCTATGTCCTGAATGACTGACTGACGGATCAACGCTCAGCCTAAACCGTTGATCGTAGAGACCTGAAACTTGGAGGTTGTGTTCTTTGTATGACGTAGGCTTCCGATAAGAATGGATTTTCCGAAATTCTAACCCTAAGGGGGTGAAAAACGGAGGCAATGTTTGTATGGAACAACGTTATTCGTTGGTCCAATCTACTTCAAATTTTGCATAAACATTATTTAACAGAATTGATGGAGGATGTGTTTCGTATTAGATTGAAAATCATCGCCTAACGGGGTTAAAAAGGAGTAGAAAGTTATTTTGGGGGTGATTTGCATCGAAATTGCTATCAATATTCCTTATTGCTTTTGATTTTAATTACATTTTATTTTGACAATCTCATTTTATTCAATAATGGTTAAACACACATAAAAGCTTTGAACTTGGCATTGAACCATTGAACCATTGTCCACTTCTACGTAGACGAAGTCGCGGGCTAAAGCTAGTATAGGTATATTTATTTATACCTTAGCATACACAAACAGAAAAATATCTACAGAAGAAGTAAAAGTGAAGATACAGTGCATGCCATGCATCTGTGTTGTGAAGTAATAAAAAAGGCTGCCTCGCCATTGGGAGGTAACCGTGCCCTTCAACCAATAGACCCTGTTAGATTTTGTGTGATGTGCCCATGCTATGTCCTACTTGTTTGCCCCTGAAACACAAGGGGGTGACCTAATAAACGCTACATACAATGGAGATGTTTCCCACCATTGACAAGCAGCAAGTGAAAGTGTTAATTTATACTGTTCATGATTCTCATGTCAGTTCCGTTGGTAGTAGCTTTACCTTCTGGGCTTCGATTCCTCTCCAGGTCATACATTTGTGTAATTAACATAGATGCTTGTTCTGTATCATAAGTATGTATGTATTTAATACACGACCTCTTTGACGACCGATTTGACGACCTCTGTGGCGCAGTGGGCTAAGGTCCAACTGAGACGCAGAAGGTTGCGAGTTCGATTTTCGCCGCGGTACAAATGTTTGTATGATCTGCAAGTATTTGTCTCAGGTCTGGGTGTTTCTATGTATAATATGTATGTATTTACCAAACAATACGTATATAAGTAGTATATCAGTCATGTGGTACCCATAACACAAGCTCTGCTTAATTTGGGGCCAGATGATGGTGTATGAAATGTCCGGCATTATTATTATTATTACTATAATAAGTATTCTATCAGTCATTTGGTTACCATAAATAGTTGGTGTTGTGTCACCAATATTTATTTATTGTTATTTCCGAGTGATTAACGGACTACATAGAATTTACCAAGATATTGTTGATGCTGTTATTTTTCAATTCATTATGTAGGTATATCAAACGTGCGGGACTCGTAGAGGCTTCTAGCCTTTTTACAACCAGCTTCTGCCTGTTGCTTTGAACGCGTGGTACAACATAAAAAGTAGCCAATATAAGATACATGTATGTTATGAAATTTCATCAAGATTAATTTAGTTGTGAAAAGGTAACAAAATTAAACGACATAAGTACAGTCACTTTGGAATTTACAACATTGATATGGAGTACCTATCTATGTCTATAAAAGGCGATGTGTGTATGTATGTATGTTCCCTCCGAAACGGCTGGACCGATTTCGATTAAATTTTTAAGAAATCTTCAGATTGGCCTAGCGGGTGATCCTGTGACGTTTGGTAGCGATCGGATCAACAGAACTTTTTTTTTGCATGTATCAAATTTGATAAGGATATCGATTGTATCTTTAGAACGGACATAGGCAACTTTTCATGTATGTACTATGCGTGCGAAGCCGCGGGCAGAAGTTAGTAGAGATACATATTATTAGTTTTCTTATTTACTGGTACTAGTAGGTAAGGTTTTAGAACATAAATGCTATAATTATAATACTTAACTGATTCACATACTTAATGCACGAAAATAATTGACTTTAGTAGTCAATCAACCGTCGAGTTTGAATTATATAATTTTAGACGCTAACTCGAACGAGAAAACGATTGCAAGTATCGCAAGATAATAACGTCTGCAAGGTTATTCAACTTAGCATGACTGTGACCAATTCAATTGGAGGTATTGATTTTATGTCCAATAGTATGGATTTGGTAGGTAAGAACACTGATTTACAAAAATGTACAGAATAATTTTTTTGCCATTCGATATGCAATGCCGCCAGTGTCTTGGGGACGCTATCCTTTGGTTGTGGTCTGGATCACACTGCAATAAATGTATGTCTCTGACAAAAATATATGCAATAAGTAATCTATATTATAAAAATCAATTGCTGTTCGTTAGTATGGCTAAAACTCGAGAGCGGCTGGACTTATTTAGCTGATTTTGGTGTTGAAATGTTTGTCGTAGGTTTAAAAGGTGAGTAAATATGAAAAAAATGCTTGGAATATAGTAAAAACAACAATTTCGCTTTCCCTTAGAAACTATTCCTACCTGTCAAACATTTGATGTTAGTCCCGTCGTTTATTATACTCCTTCGAGAACTTTTTTTTTGTGTTTGCCATTTGACATTCGAAGTTTGCCGGTTCAGCTAGTATAAAATAAATGTGAAATATTTGAGCTATCCAAGGTAACTAGTGGTCGCCCACTGGTTGAAATTCGACCATAATTAAATAAAAATATTAGCATTTTGCACTCCTTCTCTATATAAACTATAAGTGTGCGAAATTTCATACTCCTCCGTCCGCGCAATTTTCGTAAAAAGGTGTACAAAGTTATTGCTTCACGTATTATCTGAGGTTTTATAGATAGTTCAACTGATCCAGATCACTGCTAGAGGACCGCATCCCCAAAACACTGGCATTGGTAGATAGGTATTAACACCGATAGTGTTTCATAATAGTCTTCTGTTCATCCATTACAACACCAATTGCCATTTCAAATTTGAATATCTAGACGACTAGCAATCTGGAACACAAGATTGAGAAACCAGTACGTAGTATCTATTGAAATTTTATAATGTTTTCGATGTTATACAAACTCGCACACTATGGAGCGTAGAAAAGTTAAAAGATCTTTCTTTATTCTTGCTCTCGCTTTATCTTTCTTTTGGTCGCGAAACAGGTCTGCTTCCACTAAAATGTTTTTATTCTAATATATTCTTATAAAACAAATTTTGCGTTATTGTTCTGCGCAGAATGTGTTTTCTTTGTCTTTCCATGTTTACACGAGCGAAATTGATGTATTTGTAAACACGCTCATGAATATGCCGAGGTAGCATACTAATCAGGCTTCACGGAGTGTCGCGTGATGGTCCGTTTACACTTTCCCCTGGATCGTGGAAGGTTTCTATCTCGCGAGGAATGTTCCCGGCTGTACGTGATTCAGAATCAGGATCTATGCTAGTCTAAAGAACCCTTTCGTTCGATGATTTTTAAGCTACGGATGCTGCAGGGCGACATTGTTTGTTTGTTGTTGTTCAATGTTTGGTGTTTTTTTTAAACAAGGTTCTCAAATGACATTGTCAGCGTAGTTGGGAATCACTGAATGCAATTTGCTGGGGACTGTAACGAGTGAAATTGTATTGAGGAGGCCTATACCCAGCAATTGTAAAAAATAGTTCGTCTGTCTCTTGTATTGGTGGCAGTATTCGATTTAAACCTAATTTAGTTGTATCATTGACACGCAAGAAGAAGTACAAACAGTCAAAACGATCAGCTTCCTAATACCACATCAATCTCAAGGATTTGTCTGTATTTGTAATATAATCCTGTGCTCTAATGGTTACTGATTGAATTACATTACATAGCTTTTTATGATTTGCGATCAATCTCAATCAATCATATCTGCATGTTATTTTGGGTTCTCGTGCGTTTGTCTTCATTAACCACACACGCGTGTAGTGTGTGCGAATGCATCGCAGAGAAATTATTGACAGCAGACGGAGAAAACGGAGGATCGTTTGATCGACATAACGTTCAATTATCACTTGGAAATGTTCAGTTTTAACGCAACATGATGTTTCTATACCTCTGTACTGACTGTTCTGACACGCTACGCGCTCGTTACTTTGGTACAATTACCTTACATCTACCAAATGATGTGCAAACTATTGTTCACAAATAAACTGCCTTTCAGAAAACAAAACATATCTATCGTTTTAAAAAACAAACACCCTCATTGTAATCCCCAGGCGTGGTAGACTTCTTCTGAAGAAGTGTCTTCATTCTCCATTGTCTCTAGTTACTTATATATTTTGAGGATGTTTATGTTTAAGTGGGATAGTCAGAACTACGTCATTATTTAATGCAATATTTGGCACATGTCCACATTTTGTACAGTGGTTAGTGTTCCATACGTGACAGGTTGCAAGCCCATAGCCGCTTATAGAAATACTACCCACGAGAAACCTTAGAATTTTTATGTTAGGGATATCTATCGTTTTCTAACTATGGTGAACTATCTAACTTAATCGACTTGTTACAGAATCTAAATTTAGAGACTTCGGAACTATATATTTATTTCCACCAAAACCCAGATGAAATTATAATAATGACGTCAATGATTGATTGATAAAAATCACATACAATTTAATCTGGTTGAGTTAAGACGACGTCTAACGCCCACATACTCGTAATACATAATTTGAGCTGTACTTTTGCTGCTCTGTAAAAAATTACGTAAACTAACTACATACTTAGTCAATTTTAAATATCATAATATCTGAATATCTGCTTCGATACATTACAAACATAAAGTTCATCATCCCCTTGTCAAGAATTTCTCATCAAACTCGACATTGTACCTACAGTTTCTCTAAGAAGTCCTATAACTTATTTATTTATGTTGCAAGTGCATTAAAATTAACCAATTCCAACTTGCTTATCGAATCATTATCAGTCTCTATTACAAACATACCAAAAAAGAATGAAAGATACGCAATTATAGGTATTTTAATTAATGGTGTAATAACCGTTATCCTAAAATTCCGGCCACGATATGGCTTTAGTTTCATTCTAAGAACCTTTATCAATATTATCTTCACACTCGTCAATTGTTTGTCCTTTCCACTAGTATTATGAGTCTACCAGTTATTGGTGAAGGACACTTCAACTCCACGTCTGTGCGTTTGCACAATGCAACGTGTAGACATACCGTTAACGTGTCGTAACTTCGTAAGACACGTTAGCGGTAAACCCGTAATTTGCGATAGCTGTGTGAACATTTATAAAGAAACAGAGATTAAATTGAAGAATAACATTTACAGCAAAACATTCGTAAGGAATATCTCCAACTTCCCTCTGATTAATTAAAAAAGATGGACAGAAACAACTAGTTTAAAGTACCATAAATGTAGTCAAACTGTTTAACGCAGAATGGTTATGCGCCTCGCATGTTTTTGCTCTTAGAAACCATTTTGAAAGCGGTTTCATTACAAGTATTGCAATGAAAACTATCAGAAACATACAAAAAATTCAACCGTCTCCCGTTCGATACTTTCATTAGAATTTCTAAGAATGAAAGTGAGTGGGATGAATGTTCCAGTTATAATGCCGTGCTTGTCGAATCGATGTTTCTGGTCGTCTAATCGGGCTAGCTATAGTTTCTAAATCAATCGCTGTAAGAACTCAAATGGTTAGGAACGAAAATATAACGCGTCGAACGATGTATCATTTGGACGTGTTTGCCCCAAAGACAGGTGTGCCGTACCTACTTACCTTACATGTGTATATTCTTTGACTCTGAAGGGGAGCGGCTCGTGTGCATCGAGAAGGGATAAGCGCACGCGCACCTCTTTTTGTAACTTTTTTAATTTGTAATTTTATACCTAGCAAAAATTCCCACAATAGGTCAGTAATGCGTTGTAATTATTTTATGATCCCTCAAAGACTCAAATAATGCAGATGGAAATTTTATTTGAAGTACTTAGTTAGGGGTTTTTTCTGAGAAATAATTGTATGTGAGCTTTTTTTACATTTCTTTTTTAAAACCCTTGGGGTATGAATTGAATTATAGTGTCGAAAGCATAGCTTAATTTATTTTCTATTTTATGAATATTGCTATGTCGGACGTAACTGAAATGTTTAATAAGAAGAAGAAATACTGATGCTAATTATTGTTTATGTTCTGACACCACAACAAACTAGTAGACAAAACGGCAATATATCAATATTGTAATTGCTTCTCTAACGTTGTTTAATTTGCTTATTAAGCCGAGGGTGCCACACTTTTGCCACATATGGCATAATATCTGTCGCCATACACCTGTCAGCCGTTAAGTCCAACGTTGTCTATTCAAAATTAACGTTATAAAAGTGGCGTTTGATTCTTATTTTTAAAAACGAACATCGTCTAATATTAAAATAATTACAGAACTATGTAATTAAAATATAGTTTTTTCTATAATGGAGACTGTAATGGCTGTTAAGATTTGTTCCTTCTAGGTCCAGTTGTAAAGGTACTTGTTTTGTTACAGGTTATTAACAATTCATATATATGTATATCTCGAAATCATTTGAAAATCTAAGATAAGGCAAGTTGGCACTATTTACCAACGGTTTCACGATACCCTCCAAGACATCGGTGAAGTTTAGGGGAAATTGTTTCACCTTGTCTGACCCTTAGCTGAATCTGATTCGTGTATGTTCCTGAAGTGCAGCAATTATTGCCAGTAAAAATAATTGTGTGTTGTATGTACTACATAGTGAAACGTCGCTTCGTTCGTGGGGTTGATTAAAATTGTATTGTAAAAACTAATCTAGATCCAGCTAGTTGGATCTAATAGTAACGCCTACTTTTCCGTATCTTGCAACTGCCTGTGAATTGTTAATCGCAATGAAATCAAACTAGCGTGATGACTGGGCCACGCCTTATTCGAGTTAATTTGCGATATCAATCGAGATTTAACAGTGATTCAGAAGTGAGTAATTAAGTATATCTGGATCACTGAGGATAGCTTTTTATGATAAGTCAAAGTCAAAAGATACTTGATTCAATACAATCTCAAGGATCACTCGAAATGAAACGATGATGAAACGTCTTTTATACTAAGTAGGTGAATTTAGGTGCCAATTCATCCTAACCCAAACCCGAGAAGAACTAGCAAGAAACTCGTCTTGGTCCTAGCGCTTTTTTACATGATCCATCTTATCTACATCTTATCTTATAACCTTAACTAGGAAATACTAATATAACAAGAGAGTTTATACATTTCGATATTCAAAACATAAACCTATAAGGTAATATTCGAAGTAGATTACAGTAGATATTTGCAAAAATTCTGATAATATCGAAAGACAGATTTTGTCTTCAAGCTTTGCTTGATTTTATAGTTAGTTTGCCAAAGCGAATCATCTCGAATAACATTCTTGGTGAGGACACGGCTCTGGAGAGGTCGGCATGAGGTCGGCGCGTGACTCATCACCAAACCGGATCCGCAGGCATGGATTGCCGCGCTCGTTCCCTACGGCTTTCAGTGAGAGATTATACAGTACCTACTTGATCTGACATTATCTATTTGCGAGGTTTTCATAAATTTCATTAATTGCATTTGCATTGAAAGAAAGCTTCGTGTCTGCTTGTAGACCAGCTTGTAATGGCTAGTACACAATGACTAACCCTCTATATCATAATAACATATATATGTATATAAGTATGTTCTGTCCATGTCATTTTAATTAATTTTTAATGTCAATGAATAAAGATAGCAACATATTTAAACAGTAGTTAATGAGTGATTATAACATAGACCCCTGGGTTTTAAGCCCTCTTTTTGATCCTTCTTGATGTGTAATAAAGCATTAAATAAATAAATTCGTCTGAGATGCTGTCACAACACATATTGAGTAATATTTCACTCTAGCGAACGCAACTAGCGGAATTTATAGTTCGGAATTAATAAGGCGGCTAGCTTGGAATTAATAAAAACTTGCCTAAGACATAACATTACTCAATCTAGCTAGTGAGCAATGTTCCGATTCCCATCGACTTATATCACTCAGTTTCAAGACTGCTGCGAATGAAATATCATTATTATTCGAAGTAGGTACAAGATAATGTGAAATTATCGTAACACACCTATTTAAAATCGTTTTAACATAATAAAAAATATTTATTAACATTGCATCACGGGCAGATATCGGTGTATCTTTGTTTAAGTGATAACATGCTGGATGATAAGATTAGCTTTGCTGTTTAGTGTTAATATTTGCTGCACTGAATCTAGGGCCCTTAAGTCAAAGTTCTAACCTACTACGGAATAAATATCTACCCGGTTTCCTCAATCTATATAATTATATAAAATATTGTCGTGTTAGTTACACCACTTATAACTCGAGAACCGCTGGACCGATTTGGATGAAACCTAAAATGTAATGTACTAACGTGGATTAGGATATAGGCTATTTTTTACCCCGAAAAAACAACGGGAACTGGGCGGGCAAAGCCGCGGGTGGCCGCTAGCGCCATCTATAATTATTTATCCGTAACTTTGTTAATCTTTGTAATTATTACAATATTTATTTTTTTGTATTTTATAAGATGGGTACCACAAGCTCCGCTTACTTTCGGGCCAGATGGTGCTATGTAAAATGTCCGGCAATATTAGATGTTATTATTATTATTAATACCGAAATGTTTCTGTAAGTTTCGTTTGGTTACTTGATAATGTCGTTTATATAAAGTAACGATCAGTCCGACTGTTTTCTGAATGAATTGATTCTTCTAGAATAAGGCCTTCGTGGGCTCACGCAGAATCAGCTACAAGCAGAAGCTTGTCCTACTAATATTATAAACGCGAAAGTTTGTAAGTATGGATGGATGGATGGATGGATGTTTGTTACTCTTACACATAAATTACTGAATGGATTTTAATGAAACTTTACAATAATATAGCTTATACATCAGAATAACACATATGTAATGTATGATGGAAATGAAAAAAGCCCGGCACAGTATATATATCTATATCTTATGTGTAAGCCATTATAGCCAAAATAGTGAACCATAACTACAATAAAAGTTGATAATGTATTTCAAATGCACATTTGGTAGTAATAAATTGATTCCTTCTGGTAATATTATAAACGCGAAAGTTTGTATGTATGTTTGTTACTCTTCACGCAAAAACTACTGAATGGATCTTGATGAAACTTTACAATGATATAGCTTATACATCAGAATAACACATAGGTTATAATTTATAAAGATATTGAGTGAATTGTCCAAAATATAATGATAAGTGTCAAGTAAGTAGGAAAAAAATCTCCCATCTGCGAGCTATTCTGGCGTGCGCTGCATAAACCATTAGAATTACTCGAAGTACCTACTAATCCTGCGCAGACGAAGTCGCGGGCACCAGCTAGTATTAAATAAATCTGAGCCAAAAGCAGACGTACGAAACGTGTGTTCGTAAAGTGTTTTTTTTTCTCTTCCCGAATCGCGTCACGCGTTTTTCCCGATGTAAACTGAATACAAATTACCTCTACTTTACCACCATGTCCCGCTTCTACAGAAAATGGAAATTTTATTCTTCTCGTGTTTAGCCGCATTTACTTTACGTTTGAAGTAGGCTCCTGGCCACTAGGCAAAGCTTTGAACGCTTGAAGGTGGCAATCTCCTATACGGTATAATAGTATGCATATGTCTCGCTGAGTAATTGAATGTGTTTATTCATTGTCTATTTTTGTTTATTTCTTCGGACATTCATTTCTTGGCCTCATCCCACTCGTAGCTCATCCTCTGCGCATAAACCTGTTGTTGTCTTTGATTGTGCTGATTTGAATTTGCTAATCCTGTATTTGGGACTACATCAATTAATATTGGTGGACAATGCACACAACACCATCTAGCACCAAACTAAACATAGCTTGTAATATGGTGACCAGATGACTGATATTATACTCATATTTTATTTTTTATCCAGACACAGAACAAACACCTATTCATCACACAGATGATTGTCCTGTGAGGAAAACGAACCCCTAACCATCAGCGCAAAAGGCAGAGCTTATCAACTGACCTGACACTGTACTCCTGAGATGTTTAATTTTTAATTTGTTTGTTAATTTGTTTCGGTTAACTAATCAGCCTGTCTTGTTTTGTCTAATCGTGTCGTAGAAAGTAGAAGTGTACGTTCCAAATTGTTTCATCACGTCACGTCTCGGCAAGTTTTCCACAATTTCCTATACATCAAAAATAATAACTAAATAACTATTAACGATCGATAAACCCAACCGTAAAATTCTGTTGTTTGTGGTTTACATTGCGAAAGGTCCAGTCTAGTTAGGTCTAGCCAGTATTTCTTCATTGTTTTAACTCAGTTTTGGACTACAACTGCTATAACTCAGGTTTATCTCGACTGGTCTTCTATTGTTCCTTTCAATTACATCCGGGCGTTGACCCTGAATATAATTGTTCAGAATTATCTGAAGTGGTTTGTTTCTTGCTCCTGAACAACGCCAGGGGACATCTTTATTTAACTGAATTTAATTTAGTTCTATGCTAAAAGAATAATGTATATATTATATAAAGCAAAGTAAGAAGTTGCAATTTGTATTATAAATATCTTGTGTAGCTTGTTTTGTTGGATCCAGTAAGTTCGCTTTTACTTTTCTCTTATTTCTTTTTTATTTAGCTCTAAGGGCAATGTACTGATAACTATATAAGTTTCATATTGGAAATCGTTTTACTTAACGCAACGTCATAACGGGTGTTTCTATGGATAATATGTATGTATTTACAAAAAAAAAATTATATAAGTAGTATATCAGTCATGTGGTACCCATAACACAAGCTCTGCTTACTTTGGGGCCAGTTGATGCTGTGTGATATGTCCGGTATTATTATTATATACTCTTGTTATTGATTCATTTCTCAGATAATTCAAATAAGGACAGGTGATGTTTAACTTTCTTCTGAGAAAAAAAACGTGTGCGTCTAACTACCTCTGCCGTATGCGTGAGAGAAAGGGAAGCCAGAGAGACTGGCGCCGTAACGCGTTACGTTAAGCGGTTTACCCTCCCATAAGAAATTATCATTTCAATATTTACGATTTGTTTTATGTGTTTATTTGCTAAATGAGGCACAAGCTATGCCTTTCTTGTCGTATACTTATTTTGTAATTAAGTATAGCTTGCTTGTAAAACTTTAGAGACTCGACAAATGTTTAAGTAAATTGAACGATTAAAACAGCTTTTAATAGTGATTAGCTTTCCCTGTTTCTTTAGATACCATAATAATAGCAAAATCTATTTATGTTGACTTTAAATTTATGATAATATTCTTGAATGTAACTTAGTTTCGCTGAGACTTACAAGTCGGAGACAGTAAGCACATTGTATACACCGCTTTCTCTTCATTGACTTTTTCTTTATCAATTATCATACCGTACTTACGAGTAACTTTGTATCGTTGTAAGAAACAGAAATTCCTTTAGTTCATTCTCGAAATTTAGCAACTGCAAATGATCAGTGACTAAATCTTTGGTCAGTGACCTGCATTGGTCCTAAATTGGCATGGTTGCTTTTGATGACGACGTTTTTCATTCGTTGGCTGGGTATTGTGAGATTTTTAAGTGTCGTGCAGCCTTTATTGAATCGATTATACTTTGATCCACTGAATCTAACATTCTAATGTTTATACATCTAATACCTTTAAACGAGCAATTCTTGTATATATAAATAATAATAATAATAATAAATATTGCTGGACAATGCACACAACACCATCCAGTCCCAAACTAAGCATAGCTTGTATTATGGTTACTAGATTACTGATAAAATACTTATATATTTATAAATACATACTTATGATACTTTATAACACCCAGACACAGAACAAACACCTATGTTCTTCACACAAATGTTTATCCTGGAAGAGAGTCGAACCCTCAGGGGGTTTCGGGGGCTATAAATCGATCTAGCTGAACTTCATTTTTAGAAAACGTCGTTTTATCCGTGTTTTATATCGAGCAAAGCTCTGTCATCCAGGTACTATCAAGTAAATGATCATAACAAAGTAAGTAGCATAATTCAGCATCTCATCTATACTTACTACTTACTATTTAAGTAGCAGATTAAGTACCTAGCTGTATAACATAATACTACACAAACACGCATATAATCATATTGTTGACGTTACACGCAAATGCTGTAGGTATTTACAATGCTAGATTTTATCAGGCTCTACAGTTTACTGGCTTGGCTCTTCTATACCCCAATTGCTTACCCCCAATTGCTTAGGCGGTAGAATATTATTTATTTTATGTACTACGAGTTTTATAGTACTACCTGTTAGGTTTTTTTTTTATATCATCACTTATGATTATGACTCTTACATCACACGTCTTTATCATTATCGCGGAGGCCATTCTAATTAGCACCATACATCGAAGTGGTACACGTCTCATGACTAACACCTCTGTGAACTGACATATGGCATCGCTGCCGCTGGTTCTACGACTGACGTAATTTATTTTATTAGTTATAAAATGTTTTATATTATTAGTTGAGTGTGCTCTATTGATTCATTATTTTAAACAAAATCGGCCTTAATTTTCACTCAAAACGGGATATTTACCATGATATATGAGTTTTTCTGCTTCCCGATATTTCGGCACAGTTGCATGCGCCATGATCACGAGATAAGTCAGTCAGTCAGTTCATGATCTCGTGATCATGGCGCATGCAACTGAAAAACTCCTATATCATGGTAAAACCATGATAGTTTTAGAAGTTACAATCAGCCTTATTTATAAACGTCTCTCAACTTCTGTCAAAAAGTTTAAAATAGTGCCATCCTTTTTTGTAAGATAGTCACAAACAGTGACAATCATTCATTCATTCATTCATACCTTATTAGTAAAATTACTCCATATTTATCATCAGAAATATTGAGGAAATGTCAGTTATAAAACTGAATATAAATAACATATAATTATCATTTTCTTACGACATACGACAGTTCTGCTAAAGGATTGGTATGAACAAGGTATTTAACCCAAGAAGGACTGTAAATAAAGACATGGTGTTTCTATGTCGGTTACGATGACGTCATCAGATAAATATGTCTTCAAATTCAAGGTTATATGTACGGCCACAGATAAGGATGTTACCTACATTCACTAACGGTTTTATGTATAAATACACTTCACACCAGCGCATATAATGTGGTTCTTGTTAAAAGATCTCAACGTTGAGGGGTGCATGTTATTTTCGATATCAGTATTATTCCTAAGTACTATGTACTTACAGAGTGATCGAGCTAAGCTAGACCACTCTGACCAGGCAATGAATCACGCGTTTCTAACCCGCCTCTTAACTTAGCTCACTTTCGCTGCACATTTAGAAAGATGCGATGAACCATGAAGGTGTTCAATTCCAATGCTTTCCCCATTGTGTTTTTGACTTGTGTGTGCAACAACTAAATTTCACTTATTATTGAAAAGACGACCGAATACTTTAAAGGGAGCTTTGACTCCCTTTGCTGGACAGAAACCCCCAATTTATTATCTTCATGCTTTCTACTTTCACTCCGCTCATAATTCTGTGTTTCTTATCGATATTATCTTTCAAACATTCTAGCCTCCCTTTGGTTCCTATCGTCACCAAATTTAACACCTTGTCATCATAATTCTGGCGATCATACCGATTATTGTACCTTTAATGGCGACGTGTTTGTAGTCTATCCGTTAAATGATTGGCAACTTATCTCTTGTCTCATTAAAAAATAATAATAGGCGATTCAGTGTGAATGACTTATTAATTGCATGACTAAATTGATAATGAATAGGGCAAGGTGTACTGGGACAGAGCGTTAAAACGTGTAATGCTTGACAGGAACATAGAGATGAATTTTCCGGTAAATGTCACGCTCGTCGCGTTGTATTCGCTTTTTTTAAGACGATGTCTTTTTCATGTGTCATATAACCATACCAGATAGTATGGTCTAAACGTTTCTTTACAACACAGCATTGGAATCACTAAATTTAGAACCGGCTACGCTGTAGCATTCAACTTATGAGGAGGATATAGTTCTTGGTGGGTGGCCTTTGTGAAAGGGACCACAGTTTCGCCAATGTCACGTTTTTCATGCTTACCCTATCTTATACTATATTATCGTTTGTCTTTGTCATTCTAATGGCAATAAATAGATATCGCAACATAATTAAACAATACTAGTAAAAGTAGCTAGCTAGTGCTAGTCAAAGTAGAACCTTAGCCGTTGCACGAAAGAAAGAACTAGAAGATTTGTTTGTAAGATCAACGTGTTTAATTTAGTTTTTTGTGACTTTGACATTATCTTTCAAAGTACATTATGCTGCGATTCAAAATAAAAATGTCATATTGCGTTTTCATTCAAATCACAAGAACACGGCTTATTTGATCAGCCTTATTGTGAGCTCACGAACAAATTGACATTGAACGTGTCGTTGAACAAGGTTACATAACCAAGTAATTCCTGAAATACAAGTAACGCACTGATAACTGATCGGTCAATGTTTCTTACCGAGTGTCCAATTAAGCTCGTTAATTCTAGTTTATTTTGTTACAGGTAACTTGTGCCTAATTTAGTGCCTTCTCGATCTATTATCCTGCAGGACATGTGAATTATGGGTAGGTATGGATTTGCGTGACAAACAAATCAAGAACAATCCAGAGAGGTTTGCTTAGCATTATCTATTTATCTCGGTCCTAGTTTCATTTTACTCATCGATAACTAAGCTCTGCCGAAGTGAACGATGAACGAATGCCGTTGTTGCGAAACGAAACGTAATATTGAAACACTGAAATGTGTCAGACAGACGATTAGCATGGCGATAACTTCGTGTCTCTCGTATGTTGACATTTAGTAGTTCGAAACTAATTCGACACGAGCATTTCTTAGTCAAAACGTCAAGATTAGTAGATAGTATAATTCCATTAAGCTGATGCCTTTAACGAGTTGATATCGATAAATTGGCAACAGACCTTAATCTTAATCTGACACGAAAGAAGGGACGTATATAATTATATAATACATAGCTCTTTGCGCGTTTGTTAGTTTTGTAATATACTAAGCACGAGTTTTTTCAGGATTTGGCAATTTGCTTATTTATTTCGAATGTGTCAAACGTCATTAATATTTATGTTTTGTTATTGACTGTCACTGGTTAAACCATTAAACAATGAAATAAACGAATTCACGTGTACGAGTATGACTTGTATCAGATGTACCGGCAGATAATGTCGAACGGCAACTTTAATGAAAAGGCGCGTAAGTTGTACCATCAATCCATGGTATTGTTGTATTGTGGGATGGCCGCGAATGTCGCTGCATAACTGCACATAATAACAATAATTGCCATAATTACAACAGTGTCATGCCAGCGATGGCTGTTCTCGGAACACGTAGAAATCTGCCGTGTTACTCTTACTGTTACGACTGAACATGCAATTGAGACATTTTGTATTCAAGATTTTCTAAAAAGCATGATCAGTGCATATTCAATTTACAGTACAGACAATGCTACTACTTCTTCCAAAATAGCATCTGTCTTGGTGACAATTTCGTCAAGTGGTTTTGTTTTGTTATAGTATCGTCACAAAGTTGTAGTTGATCGTCATTTGTTTATTTTAAACATCATCACGGAATGGCCGTCTAAAATTTTCTTAGATTCCTCGTCGTACAAATCACAATAAAACATTATACACTTCAAATTAAATTGTAATAATTGACAACTATTGACGGTGCCATGTATATTTTTACCCAATAAAAAAGTTCTATGAAATATAATATAAATCCACAGATATTATAAATTTAATATTGCGCAGAGACCTGGTCTTTAACTAACGTAAAAAAGTCCCAAACTCGGAGTTTGCCAGCTAGCCATTGAGCGCAGTATTCTAGGAGTCAAAATCACAAACCACGTCCGAACGCTCTAAAACTCAAATTGCGGTTGTCGGACAGCAAGCATTGAATGTACTTGAATGGAAGTTGAAGTGTGACTTTATAGGCCAAGTCTGCCGCATCTCGGATGCGTTATGGGCTAAAGCAACCACAGAGTGGACACCCCTGAACGGAAAACAACCTCGCGGCAGACTGCGGCGAAGACGGAGGGACGAGTTAGCCGCCCATCTTAAGGATTGACCCACAGTGGCTTTAGACAGGGACGATTCGAAAAAATAAAGGAATGCCTTTGCCCTGCAGAGGGACGTCACGGGCTCCTTATAATAATAATATAGTATCCATTATGGCCACCCGAACAGACTATGAGTATGAGTGCTGGTTAGAAAGTGACCATACATGCTCAACTCTTATTGGTCAAAAAAAGTTCCAATCTCGGTATGTACTTGTTTTTTATGAAGTTTATAAACATGGCATCGACGTGCATTACTAACGCAGGAAAGTCGTGGTCAGCCGTTTTTAACTATGTTAGTTAGCTTAGAGTCTAGGCGTGCAAGTAGCAATATTGATCTACAAATCTGAATTTAGACATGCCAAATGCAAGCATATTATCTTCCCAAAACATTTGGAATACATGGAAGCATGCTATTTGTGTAAGTTTTTCTGTGAATCAATCATTTGGGTGCGCAGTTTTCCTCAAGTCAATAAAGGAAAATATCATGTGGAAATCGGCTTCGGTAATACCCATGTGCTTGGATTAAAATATAATATAACCTAATTAGGTAATAACCTGACACTAACTCCATTAAAGACCGATAATATCACTAAAACATTCCATTCAGCAAACAGTCATGCAATTTTGGTTTGTTTACTCGTTTGTGTTATGGCCATGTAATTAGCTATTGTATTCTAAACACTCTAGAAGGTGCAGCCTGGTCATAATCAAATTATTATCGGTTATTTTAGTATTAGTATTTTACTCCTCGAGATAATCGCTAGAACAACTTAGAACAACTCAGTAGCCTGAAGGGTGTAATCCCTTTAATAATACTCTCCTTCTTAGATACTTTTGTAAGTCTATACATTGTAATTTTATTTATCTTTACTAAACTCAAACAGACGCAAAATGTATGTTGAAAAATAATGACTACTGGAGCTTAACCTGTAATAAATTCTAGCCGATGTCAAAAATAACTTTCCTGTCAGCTCAGTTGGTATTAGTTCTGCCTTCTGCGCTGTAGGTTCGATTTCTTACCATTACAAACATTTGTGTGATGAACACAGGTGTTTGTTCAAAGTGCTTGGACCAAGATGAGTTTCTTGCCAGTTATTCTCTGGCTTGGGTATGAAGGAATTGACACCTAAATTCACCTAGTATGTAAGACGTTTCAAAGTGCTCCTTGTGATTGTATTGAATAAAATATCTTTTGACTTACCTGTTTAGTGTCCCAGACACTATAATGTTTAAATGTTATAAAGTTTCTATCATAAGTATGTATTTAAAAAAATATCAGCATTCTATCAGTTGTCTGGTCACCAGGTCACCATTATCCTTTAACTCATATTTGTAATAATAAATGTATGGTGTGTATGACGCATTATATTTAGACATATTTCCTAGTTTCCTGCAGATGGCCTTACAGTCTATTTACACTATTTCTCGCTCGTAAATTAAATCGTGATGATCTCAGCGTATAATAAACAGTCATATGTTGACTATGACAATGACATCATGACTAGTAATGTAAGTTTGCCTTGCTTGTCATTACTTGAATAGTTTTAAAAAACTTAGTACATAACGAGCAATACATGTCTAATTATGAATACTTGAATTAAGTCATCCCTATGACATCAAATAGGACAGTGGCAAAATACTGCATTTGAAAATGCCAGTCAATAAAGTGGGTTAATCTCGAAAATATATTTTTAAAATGAATATATTCTATTCATTTTGAAAATATATTTTCGAGATTATTTTCAAGGTTTAAAAACATAAATGCGAATTGATTGAATTTGAGATTGCAATTAAAACAAATTGATTCAAGCTATGGTATATCAATAATTAATGTATACCATAATCGGACACCACTCGGACCACTTGGTGCTACAGCAATGAGTTCCTGCAGCGCTGGTATTTTGTGGCGTCATTAAGACATTAAAGACACGCAGAAAAATCTACAATAGCTTTTTGCTGTTCCAAAACCAACCTATCTCCTAAATCAAGCACGACATGCCCAAATTTTCCAATCATCAGAAAACAGCTACAGTACTCGTTACTCCTAACAACATTTGAAAGTGGAATGCTCTGGCGTTTCGTCAATGCAACGTTTGGCAATAGGCTCTACTCGTGTTTCTTCTGTGGCAAGAGCTAGAAAGGGCAGCCCGCGACCGCGACCTCTCGCAACCAGCTGATCTCTAGAGGTTGTGCAAGCTTATACTAAACTAGGTACGAATATGCAGACAACCTAGCAACGCATCGTGGTATATTGGATTTAATATGCAAGCTATGTGGAACAGGCTATTTTCGTGGTAGTCTAGCATTTGCAAGGATCCTGGGCCTTGTATACTCTGTAGCCTCTGAATACTAGGTGTATTCACCCACCAATCACTGGTTGGTTTGAGATCAGCACAAAAACTGACAACATTGTCATAGTTTGCCTGCAAGAAATTTGCCATGCGATTCCCTGAACCTTTGGGATTCAGCGAAGCTTCGTGTTTCGTTCTGTCAATTGTGTGATGGGTCTAAGGGGTTTTATTAAGTACATACAAGTCAAGAGTCAAGTTACGCAATGGACAGAATCAATGACAGAGACAGAAATTAAGTGATGTACCCAATTAAAAATAAATTGAATACTTATATAACATTGTTATTGTATTATACGAGTATCAGCAAAGTAACGCAAAGTAACTTACCAAGAGATAATTTAATGCTTCATAACGTAAAGCGTAATCTAAGTGATGGTCTTATAACAACCGCTTACAATAGTTCAAGTAAACCCCTTTATTCAAAGGACCGACAGGTTGCATGCTATGGGTAGTTGACCAGACCATAAAGATGGCTCCATAGATGGATTACCGCATCGTTATTGGCCAATTACCCTCGGGGGCAATAGCTGGGCTGATTAAATTAAGTTTAATAAATGTATACAGCTGTGGTATATTCAAAAATAGCCCTCAGGATCTTACTTATTGCATTGTGCGTTTATTGTACAACCGAATCCAATCTTATGTGGTAATGAAAAATGCGAGCTTATAAAAATAAACTCTGGTCGCTACTGAAAGTATCTCTGGTCTAATTATTCATCAAGGACATGGTCCACCTTCGATCTCTAGAATATTAGCTCTCGGGTCACCAGAACTAGGTACTGGAGCTTATGAATCTCGCACAAACAATCAAGAAAAGTTAAATACTTGTAGAATGTGGACATTGCCCATGCACCCTTCACCTTTCTGAGCCGTTAGGCAAAGAACTAGCACGCGCACGAGTAGAATTCAAACAGCTACTTCATTCCTTATTCAACCTGAATCACTCTTAATTAGATTGTTGTCTGCAGCAAGCATGTTATACGTGCACCAAGTAGAATGAGTTGTAACTTGTAAACTGTGTTTTTATCGCTGGACGTGAAGATATGAAGGCATGACACACGAGCATATAATTTACAGTGCACAAGCTTTAGAGATGAACACTTTGAGTTGGAAGTGGAGGCACATATTCAATGTTTTTTTTTATTTAGAGGTTGCTTACAATACTAAAAAAATATTTCTGGTTAGTGTTTTTACTTTCAGAACTGCCTACAGCCAGCGGCGTTTACATTTGTGTTATTATGAGAATATCCTATTTTATTATAATGAAGAAACTTTGATAAAATTACTATTATAGTCGTCTAAAACTGTATACTCGTGAACTGTCTGAATGTAAGCCTGAGCACTGTAGTAATCAGCAATTTATACTAAAAATCTTACCAGACACTTGAGGGTCTCAAACATTTATTTACTAACTCAATAAATGTTGAGACAGGGCAACCTGTCTGCAGGTCCAGTCTAGTGCTGATTAGTCTTCGTGTGCAGTGTGCTATCGTATGGGTGGGTGGGTATGGTTGGAGTAACCGGATAGCGCATTCTGCAATCTGCCGCGCCCTCTTGTTTCCGCAGTCGTTCGTGGGAATATCCTCCAAACTTCCAGTTACAATGTATGCACCGACCATGACCGTTTTCAGCTTCAATAGCTATTCAAACTTAATCAGTTAGATGAATATTGAATAGCCGGTTCAATGTCAGTCCATTACTTGCAGTACCATGTCCATATTGTCCGCGTTGTCACTTATTTTCTAATCGGCTTATATGGTTTCGCATTATGTTTATTCGCGTCTGCTTTGGCGCGCCTCCATTGGATATGCAATTATCATCACATGCTCGTCGTATGTGTCTATATGAAATAGTAATGAACAACTTTGACATTATCACTCAGATGGCCGTTAAAAATAGAAACGCAAGCAATTATCAATTTCTACCATACTAAGCTTATCAGTTCCTAATTCCTATGCTTTGATAAGGATGACGCACCAAGTGATAAGAACAGGCTGACAAGCACGAAAGGAGAGTCTGGCGTGTCAGTAGACTTAATAGACCCGTTTCTAACAATGGATTACAGTGAACTAAACTACCGTAAGAATGTTTAATTAAAACAATAGACCTGGGCGCCTTGCTACTGGTTGTCTACAATAGGCTTTACTTTCGTCATTGTCAAGTCTGTATCTATATCGGGCAGCTTGCATCAGTGAGTGAGAGTGGTACGTGGAGGTGTGTAAATCATGCGGAAGTGGTGCCGGCGGCTGACAGGAGCAATGCGGACCGTGCTGGGTTTCACTTCATTATCCAAGACAGCACGCGATTCTGGAGCACGTGCTGAATTTCGCAATCAACAACTGGAGCTGATAAAATGATGAAGTGCTGATGGTTCTATGATTTACCTGATAGTATCTTCAAGACACACATGAGTGATTCCATAAAATACTAAGGAAAACATTCGATTCGTGATAAATTAGCCCGCATGAACATAAAAATGTAAAAAATTGTGTGTTAATCAAGATTTGCAGCTATTCAGCCCACATCACGTTTTTTGAATTGGTTCTTTCATTAATCCGCTATTTGTGTATTTACTTTCTAAGTCCATTTCGAAGGCCACCTTCAATCTGGTAACTGATGAAAAGAATACGGGACTAGGAATACGATACCAATACCAGTGATACGATGAAGACGCGTACGTAATAGAGGAAGCAGTGAAAACACGTTTAACCAGCGGTGTTAAAATTGCCCACAGACGACCAAATGATTTTCTTCATAAATGGAAACCGCACTATTATAGGCAAGACGAGAGTAATTAGAGAGGTACACTTTCACAGAGACCATGCCGGCCGACAGGTGCCGCCGCCATGCCAATTGCATTTCACTTGGGTCACTGCACTTCCACAGAAGATGATAATTCTGGGAGCTCATAAAACGAGATTGCTCTCAGATAGGAAGCTTTAGATCGCGATGGATAGTCAAACGATTAAGTTACAACCAATAAATTCAAATGCAGCAGTAGTCACATCGTTAAAATGAAGTTGATGAAGTGTCTAGATTAGTGCGTTTGACTTTGGCATTACATGCGACACACGAAGGCGGAATGCAGGCGCAAACGGTGCACAATTGACAAATTAATGGTCGCTGAATGCTCCGGCACCGTGACGGATTATCAAGAGTTTTCGCCGCCATCTTAGCAAAAATGGCGCCTCTTGCAAGTGCACTGAGATGTATGTTATGTTGTGCCGCTTTCGATTTCACGAAACTGAAAGTGCTTTATATGTTCGGGTGATGTCGTTGACTCTGATGTTTGTTTGTCACGGCTGGTTGATCAAAGCCGCTAGAAGACTTATCATATCGTGCAATGTAAACTAGAATGCTGTAATTTGGCGTTGTAATTTACTTTGTTTTCAGCCTGTCTTCACAGTATGTATGACGCTTCGCGCATCGCCGCTTACTGTTACTACTCTTTCGTTCTTGCCTTTTTTCTTCACATCATCCGCCATGTGTGTTAGACTTGTTTATACCAATCATGCAACATTGATTTCATGATTTAGCTTTGTTGTTTTCTTAGTTGCCTTTGTGTCTAACTTTAAAAATGTTTGCATTTCTTTATGTTATCTTATTAATATTATAAACGCGAAAATTTGTATGTATGTTTGTTACTCTTTCACGCAAAAACTACTGAATGTATTTTGATAAACCTTTACAATAATATAGCTCATACATCAGAATAACTCATAGGCTATAATTTATAAAGGTATTGTGTGAATTGTCGAAAATATAAAGATATGTGTTAAGTATGTAGGAAAAAAAATCTGCCATCTATCAAAACCGTTAAAATTACACGAAGTACTAATCCTGCGCAGACGCAGTCGCGAGCACCAGCTAGTCTACCATATATTTAACGTCCTTAACTCTTTTCACTTTTTTTATACGTAGCTGCTATTCAAATATAATATTTATTCATCATTATGACACCTTTATTGCACTTGAATGCGCATATATTTGCTTCTTCCGCAATCATATCGGATTATTATTATGATTTGAATGAGGCATTAGAAAGTAGTACGTTTGATCAATTATACGTAGTTTTCTTTGTTGCAGTGCGATTATAAGTACAATTAACAATCTGAATAGTCGATTACTTAGGTATCCTTTCATGAATAGGTTCCGATTAGGTTTCATTGCCAAAGCTTTTCTTGACCACGCATTGTCATCATCCTATACGCAATCATATTTTCTTCTTTATTATCATATCTTTCACATGCACGTTATCCCAATGTTTGGCGGAAACACCTCCAACTGAGAAAATTTTACACTTGATCGAATTCAGCGGTCGTCATGTTTGTTCGTCTATGTAGGTGCGTCACGCGCCATCGCGTTTGGTTTCTATTCCACTCGGAACACTGGCTACTGACACCATTATTAGCCAGCTTTCCAGGGTTTTAATGGCTTACTTATTGCCATATTGCCAAGCTCTCTCTGATTTCAATAAACAAAACAAGTAATAACCACACAATCTGACAAAAAACTCACTACATGCAAGAGAACATAAATTATGATTTACGGCCTTATTACCTACTAGTAAATAGGTAATAAGGCCGCATGCGTTTTACCTACCTACATACAAAGTTGTCTATGGCCATCTCAAATAGACAATTTATCTCCGTACCAAATGTTATCAAGATACGTTCAGCCGCAAATAGGTAACAAATAAACACTTTTTTATATAATATTGGTATGGAATAAAGTTAGAGAGATTTAGCCTTCCGATCATAACCTCTGTGGCGCTGTGGGCGAAGGCCTGCCTGTGACGCAAAAGGTTGCGGGGTTTTATTCCCGCCGCCGCGGGGCAAATGTTTGATGATCTGCAAGCATTTGTCATTCCATTATACATTATAGACCTACGTGTAATTTTTATTTTTTTCGCAGATGGCAGAATTTTTTCTTACTTGACACTTATCGTTAAAATATAACAATTTGGACAATTCAATCCATATCTTTATAAATTATAGCCTATGTGTTATTCTGATGCATAAGCTATATTATTGTAAAGTTTCATTAAAACCCATTTAGTAGTTTTTGCGTGAAAGAGTAACAAAAACCCATACATACAAACTTGCGTGTTTTTAATATTAGTAAGGATTAACGCCTCTCAACGTGAACACTGTTTAAGAGTCACCCTGTCACTATTTCTCACTTTTGACAGTAGCAGAGAGACGATTCTAAATAAGACCGTTAATATTCTGTTGGATAATTCTTTCTTAAAACTAATTTAGAAATAATTTTGAACTAAGAAATGCAACATTGCGTCTTCGGGTAATCTTCTACCATTGTAGTGCGTTGTTTATTCTTAGAACTCATTCCATTTCAATAGTGAGTAGTAAGATCATGCTCATTTGTTTTATCTATCTTTTGTATGAATACATTACTCATCATCAGCCCGTGTCAGTCCACTGCTGGACATAGGGCTCTCCCATGGCACGCCACTTAGCTCGATCTTCAGCTCTCCTCCTCCGATCCTTGCCAGCTGCCTTACGAATATCATCGCATCACCTACTTTACCTAATACGTTACTCATCAAGACATATTGTACTATTTCAGCGGAGTTTTCCATTAGGTTAGAATAGCTGTTGCTCGCGACTTCGTCCGCATTTTTTTTGAAAGGAATTGTAGTTTAAATCCTTCTCCAGGATGATTTTTATCTCCTTGCCAAATATTATTGATAAGTTTCAAACCAATCACATCCACCAACCATTAAAAAAATTCCATACAAACATTCACACTCCATTTTACCCCTTTGTAAGAGTTATTTTGAAAAATCCTGAAACACGTGTCCATTTATTTTGTTTTATTTTGGGGCCAGATAATACTGTGTGAAATATCCGGCTTTATTTATTTCATAAATCGTATTTGAATGAACACTATGAATTAATTACAATGGATACACACAATATTAAATTAAGAATACAAATTAAAAAAAGGTAAATAGATCAACAAAATTACACAACATAAAATAATAATAATACGAATAAAGTCAGAATAATTAATATTTTTTATGTAAAGTTTCATACATTCGTTTTCACCCCTATTCACCCGTTTAGGGATTGAATTTCAAGAAACCCTGCCTTAGTGGGTGGTTTTGTTATAATAGGAAGCTACCTTCCAAATTTCAGCTTTCTAGCTTCAGCGGTTTCGGCTAGGCGATGATGAATCAGTCAGTCAGGTTAAGCTCTTTTATAGGTATAGATATATTGTTGAAACAATGATTCCCATGTCTTAATTTACTATGTAAGTTAAAACGTATGTGCAAACCATGAAGTGTTTTTGCCTTGCCCTATAAGTGCTTTAATCCATATAACATTGTAACAATTTATTAGTTGTTCAGTGGTGTCACTGTTGTGATATATTGCTTATTTAACGCGGTCATTTGACCGTAGCAGCGATAAGTGATACTGTGCCGCGGAACATGGCCTTATTGGACTATTGCTTATGAGAGGTTTATTATTTTCTATGACATTGACACAATTAATTCTTCTACCAGTGCCATTGTTATTGTTCACAATATAGTTTAGTATAGTAACCAACTTGTATATTTGTAATAGTTGTTTTAGGCTTAGGTGTTTTTGTGATCGGATTGCTCCAATTATTATCGTCTTTAATTTTTTTTTTATGTTTTATTGTTTCATAATGCATTATGATATGATTATGTACTTGTCATTTGAATACCAATGAATAAAGATGGCATCAGATTTTAATGGCACATCGGGTAATGTGTGGTTATGTACATTATGATAATCATAGCTTCAACTAAACTAAAAATTATAACTATTTGTAGAAAGCTAGCAAAACCATTGCACAATATGGAAAGCCCTCGAATCGCAGACGGGCCATGAGTCATGCATGACAGCACCAAACAAAGCTTTGAAGTACCTAGGTGAGGAAGGTACTTTTAACCTTTCGGAACAAAACAAACTGCTGACAAAGAAACGAGATTATTGTATTTGAATGTAAGACAATGGTGGCAATTCGGTTGGCACCAACCTAACTAATTTTAGCTAAAATTAGGTTTAGACTGTCAAATTAAACATTGTTATTCTGCTATTACCAACTTATCGTAATTTAATTTTATCTAATTTAATTAAGTGTTCCTTTATTAGTTAGTTACAAATGATATGACTAACTAAAGTATATTTTAGACATTCCTAAATTTAGAAATGAACCAACCGAATTGCCACCGTAACTTGGCCTTTTGTAAACTTAAAGTTGTCATTATACAAAAATATTAATAAAAATGACTTTTTTCGTATTATTGTGTAATTTTGTTGATCTATTTACCTTTTTTAAATAATTCTTAATTTAATATTGTGTGTATCAATTGTAATTAATTCATAGTGTACATTCAAATAGGATTTGTGAAACAATTTGACAACCTCTGTGGTGCAGTGGGCTAAGGTCTGGCTGAGACGCAGAAGGTTGCGGGTTCGATTCCCGCCGCGGGACAAACGTTTGTATGATCTGCAAGTATTTGTTTCGGGTCTGGGTGTTCCTATGTATAATATGTATGTATTTACAAAAAATATATATAAGTATGTATAAGTATTATACCTATCAGTCATGTGGTACCCATAACACAAGCTCTGCTTAGTTTGGGGCCAAATGATGTTGTGTGAATGTCCGGGATTATTTATTTTTATTATTATTAATTAAATAAATAAATAATGCCAAATATTTCACACCGGCCCCAAAGGAAACAGAGCGTGTGTTATACCACATGACTGATATACTACTAATATACTTTTTTTTTAAATACATACATATAATACATAGAAACACCCATACCCCAGACAAATACTTGCAGATCGTACAAACAGTTGTCTCGCGGCGGGAATTGAATCAGCAACCTTCTGCGTCTTAGCCGGTGGTCGTCAAATTGTTAATGAATAAATGAATTTAAATGTAATAAATAATTAAGTGTACCAACTCATTCATACGTTATCATCATACATACATTCATAAGTTGTGTATCAGTAAGTTTGTAGTAAGTATTTAGTACTTACCTATGTAATTATTCTGTGCATGTACTCGAATATTATTCACGTTATTTCCATAGTAGATAAATAACAATAAGTCCTTGTTAAAAGCGAGAGTTGTACGAACAATCGGGCACCGCTTGTCATGAACAATAGCTTTGAATATTCATAGCCTAAGGTTTCCATCTTGTTTTCCACTCGAAACGACGATTTTCCAATAAGTTTTTTTAATCATTACCATATCGATACGCTATTGATGTGTTATTTAGAAATTCAATTTCACTCTGCTTTAGATGAAAATTACTCTTCTCTGATTCATAAAAGGAAAGATAAGTAGATAAAGGTTTAAGAGATCAAAGAGATGGTTGTCATTTATATATTAAGAAATTCGTGTTAGTTACACAACTTAACTTAACTTAACTCGAGAACCGCTCGACCTATTTGGATAAAGCTTAAAATTAATATATGTAGTTAGTAACTTGGATCAGGATATAGGTTATTTTTTATCCCGGAAAACGGGAACGGGACGGGCGAAGCCGCGGATGGCCGTTTGCGCCATTTATCCGTAACTTTGTTAATCTCTGTAATTTATTATTACAATAATTTGAATAGCTATCTTTTTCTAATAGCGATATTGGTACGTTAATATTTTTTGTGCCCAACGAAGTGGGCGCGGGTCAGCTAGTGTCATATAGAGTTCAAGGAGGTTGCTTTAGAGTGGAGCATATGGAGGAGCCTGCTTCAGTTACGCCGACAAGAGCTCTTAAAGATACACTAGTCAGCGGCACAAACTCGTCAGTGGGCGCAGCTAAAATGCATGCTACTCACTTAGCATAGTGTTAGAAAAGGATAGACGCGGTCGAAGGATAGTGATGTTATGAGATACAATGATTATGATTTTTAATCTTACATAACATTATTTTGATATCCAGGTAAAACGACCGCGTTAAAATCATAAACAGACTTTGACTCAAGGGTTCTCATGAAAAAAATACAGAAAAATAAGGTTATTTAAGCTCTTGAGTAAATAAACTATGCTTGGATAAATCATATTGGAGTTTTACGTACATTTTTACGATTCTGTTGCGATACAAGCATAGATTATGACCAGACAAATTGATATCACTTAGATTTGTAAAGGTAAATCGGCTAGTTTACTCTTAAATAATGATGATGGAAAGACAGTTTATTCGGCGTTTTTGACGTGATAACGTCTGATAAATCGTTGAACGCCGGCTTCATTCACGAAAAATAATGTACTACAGTATTGTACACCTTGAATAGGTCTACAAAAAAGTCTACGATGGTATGTCTATCTCTTAGGTTATGTTATTCTCTTAGATAACGTTGTATATAAAGACATTCTGTAGTATATTTAGTATCAGCATTGCACCCGTGCGAAGCCGGAGCGGGACGCTAGTGGAGTAATAATGGTTAAATCTGTGCAGTATGCGCTGATAGTCACGCAACAGTATAATCTCAGATTACATAACTGCTAATCCGCAAAATGTCGTGAAACAATTACAGTACATCTTACAAAAAATATTACGTTGGCATTTCGAAGATATTTCTTACAGTTACGGAAACGTAATTCAATAATTAATTAAATGCTTCAAACTCCTCGAAATCCGTGATTAATGTCGCCGTGCGAATCTAATCGTCAAATTGAGGTAATAAACGAAACAACAGCTTTCTCTTATATCGTGTCTAGTTTTGTTGATCGGCCGAACAAACCTGCATTTTTAACTTATTTTGTGAACACCTGGGTGTATAAATTCAACTGGGAATTGGAATTAAAATACCGTCGTGTAGAATATAAAACAAATTGACCAAAAGCATGTGAGCACGTACAGGGAGGGCTTCCGAAGTCATACTTAACATGTTAACATGATATCCTTAAAAACCGTTTTTTTTAGTTTTTAATAAATAAATAAATAATCCCGGACATTTCACACAGCATCATCTGGCCCCAAAGTAAGCAGAGCTTGTGTTATGGGTACCACATGACTGATATACTACTTATATACTTTTTTTTTGTAACTGCGTACATATCATGCATAGAAACATTTTTAATTTACAACTTTATAGAGCTTACTCATACGTGTTACCGTGCAAAATTTCATCACGATAAAGAATAGTCTGCGTGGGCTGACAGACAGACAGACAGACGGACATAGCGAACCTATGAGGGTTCCTTGTGGACTGCAGAACCCAAAAAAAATAACTATGAGGTTTTTAAAAGCAAGATAGAAAATATGGAGTAACAAATAGGAATTCTTTTATATATCTGGTTTGACTTCTATGTATTGATAGATAATCATTTACGCCGGATAGATCACTCTACCCTCATTTATTTTAGACATAGATTTCCCATGTTGATGTAACCTTTTCTCTGTTCCAGGCATCGACGATCGATGGACGGCGGAAGGGCGCATGTCTCTTCTGCCAGGAGTACTTCATGGACCTGTACCTCTTAGCTGAACTAAAGACTATTAGTCTAAAGGTGAGGTTATTGTTATATGCACGGATTATATGCACAGATATGCACGGTATGTCGACAAGATCAGAAAATTTAAAGGAACTTGGTAATGCCTGATACATCATTTTTATGCGGGCCGCGATTTGAAGCCGACGAGTTTACTAAACGTAAATAAATTGTGCACGATGCTTCTACAAAACTGCACTATTCCTTCAATACTGCAGCTATCGCTTTGTAATTAATTACATGGTAAAGTTTTTGAAAATTTCTGTGTGTTATGTGCAGTGGAAACACGATTTCTTAAATTTTCTCGATATAAATTATATGCAAATGTTGCCTCCAAAACTCACTTTATATGCGCTTTACTATGGCTACAACTGTCAATAAAAACTGAACATAAGATTATGAATTTTAGCGTACTACGAGTAATATACTAATAATAATATGCAGGAAATTCTTGCTCGTTACGGTCGAGGTTGCTCCAAAATAGGTCTTCTACGCCAAATATGGTTTATTAGGACAAGGTTCCCTGTAAATTGTGACCAGAGCTGTAATAAGTCAAATGCCATTTAGCTTCAGATGCAATACTAACTACATACTATACTCCGACTTAAGTACCACGTCATGCATGTCATAAAAGGTTTACTTACTTCAAAGTCATGTCGAATTCCTTTAGATGTTATTATGATACTAAGCGTTTGTCAACTTGTTATTTTGTTAGGCTTTTGGGTGAAGTACATACATTTGACATTTTGACACACACATTTGACATTTTGATAAAAAGGGCGAGTTTGATCCGCGTTCAAACTCATCCTGATGAAGATTCTCGAGATGTCGGAACAGTGTCGGTACCTTAATCGACAAAATATAAGATAAATAGATAAACACTTTATAGCGAGAACACAAAAAAAATATTATCATTACAGTTGTACAATGTGCGGCCTTATCGCTAGAAGCGATCTCTTCCAACTTTTGGATGGACAGCATAGACAAAAAACAAAAAGAAGGCGTTGTACAAAAAGTTACATATATATACATACATACCTAATAATTTATATCTGTATATAAAACAAAGTCTTGTTAGTTACACCGCTTATAACTAGAGAACGGCTAATATTTAAAAAATTACAAAAAAAAAATAAAAAATATTTATAGTGGTAATCAAATTCAGCTTGATATAACTTTTGACGACCGTTCGGTTTGTTAGGATATGACAATTGTTATTGCACGCGCATTAATAATAGCGCCATACAGGTAAAAGCAAAATTAAGTGTTTTCATGTTATTTATATATTTTTTTAACGCGCGTACGAAGTCGCGAACGGGAAATCCTAGTAATACATTAAAATACAAAATATGATAATTATAATATGCCTATAATTGAACCTATAAAACCCAAAGAATAATAACATACAAACAATTTTCTTTACCAACAAATAATACGTGAGTAAAAAATATTGTCAAAATGTATAGTACATCTCACGAAAGTTTTGAAAGCGAAGTAGAGCTGTCTGTCTGTAATTCTACATAGCCTTAGCTATAAGTAACTTTAAACTCAATACCTACATAATGATGGTTTTTCCTCTTGTTTTGTTTGTTTTCATACCTTCTATGACTGTATTGTATTATCCCAGCCCACATTAGTGTCGAAAGATGGGAAGTTTCTGATTCTAATATCAGCTCTGAATCGTGCTCGTCGCTTGATGAGTTTGATGATGGATGGTAAAGATATGACGTGACATGACAGCAGTAAGACTAAAACGTGAAGAGAAATGCTTGAAATGTAATGGTGCTTTATGCAAGATGTAAATAATTTATATATTTTTACATAAGAGTTAAAAGCTATATTTTAGACCGAAAGTGAAATTGAAATAATTTTATTTTATTTTATTTGCAAGAAATGGTAGGTAACAGATATTGAGACATACAGTACAATACAGAACATTGGCGTACAAATTTTAATGTATTCAAAAACATTAAATTAAACTAAATAACTTTACATCAGAGTATTATATTTTATCAAGAAGTTCCTTATCGCACGGTACGGACTTGGCGGATGGGGGCTAGGCTATAGTGTAAGATTTTTCCGTCACCAATTTCCGTCACGAATTTCCGTCACGATCCTTTATTTCGTGTAGACGGTTATCTATAGGGTCACAAATGAACACGAATTATTAGATGGACGAATGATGATGTACAATAAAAATAAATATTTTCACAACTCGACAAAAAATATATAAATTACGAAATGTCCTACCATTTCTTAATTCATTAGTTATTTCTGCGTTTCATTTAATTGCTCTCATACGCTAGTAATTCATTCATTTGTATTTGTTAATCATAATATAATACGTTTATCAATATATACTACGATAGGAACTTCGTTCCAACCGAGTGTTCCACGACTTACGCATTTTTTTTGCGTAGAACTTAACTTGCCCTTAGGATATCCCATGCGCTATTTCCGTGCCTGGAAGTAGCACATGCTGAGATTGAACCTCTTTACACCACACTAATATGTTGATACGTTCGCGGTAGGGCTAATTTGTTTAAATTTTTTTTTTCTTTTATTCGTTCCGCTCATAATTGTTATCTCTTTTATTTTGTGTGGGTGCTAGATAAATGTTTTTTCTTCCTTTCTTTCTTTCTTTCCATAACAAGTTGGGCCGGCACCACATCAGCCTTTTATCAGTCATCACACAGTACAGCTTTTTTACTCTTAATCGTCTTTTATCAATCGGTCTAGGTATCTGTATTGTGACCTTCTACCTTCCCTGCCTCTAAATCAAATGTATAAAAAACGTATTGGTATCAAAAACAGTGACAATTTTGACATTGGAAATCGACTTGTTTGGATTTTATTGCGGACCCCAGATAAAATACTTTCTCAAATATCTTCAGGTCACAACAGTAGATATGCAGAAGCCCCCTCCAGACTTCCGCACCAACTTCGAAGCGACGCACCCGCCCATCCTTATCGACAACGGACTCGCCATCTTGGAAAACGAGAAAATCGAGCGGCACATCATGAAGTCGGTTCCGGGAGGGCACAATCTATTCGTACAGGTAACCTGTTTACCCCACAATATAACTCAGTATGTTATACTTGAATATGCGTGCTTGCTACGTGCATTATCTGGTGGTATGACACTTACAATTTGCGAAGCAACATGTATTAGCTAATTATGATTAAAACGTGTTTCAAAAGCTGAAAAAATTATGTGTCAATATATTAACTACCTATGCAACCACCGCCGTTTAAAAAAAAGGATGTATTATCCTGTACGGCTTGGAAAGTTGTTGGATTACAGTAAAGAATATTTTAACTGATTTATTAATATTGAACTTATGATACTCGTAAATGATAATGAGATTTAAATGACGAGAATGGTTTGATAGGTTACCGATCGCGAACTGATTTATAAGTTTTATTTATTTATTAGTTTGTAAATAGAGATTTGTACTCATAATTTGACTTATTCGTATTCCTAATTTATGTATAAGTTTTGAACATAAATAATAAATTTTGGTGGACATTGGACACAACACCATCTAGCCCTAAACTAAGAATAGTTTGTATTATAGTGAGCGACGACTGATAGAATACTAACATTATATATTTTGAAATACATAATTAATACTTTATAAAACCCAGACAAGAACAAACATCCGGAATAAAATTCATCACACAAATGTTTTTCTGGGAGGGAATTGAACCCTTAACCTATAGCGCAGAAGGTAAGTCAATTGAGCTGACAGGCCAGTCAATAAAATTACTTAAAAGTATACTTGCTACTTTTAAAATTGGTGAGAAGTAAAGTGTAAAGTGCTGAATTGGCTCAAATTAAGTAGGTCTACTCGTATGTAGGTACATGCTCGCACGTACATTTAGACTATATTTAAGAAATATATCCTAGTTTTACACTAAGCTTTCCCTACCGAAATTGGATTGTTAGTAGCTATAATAATAATGCCGGACATTTCACACAGCATTATCTGGCCCCAAAGTAAGAGCTTGTGTTATGGGTACCAAATGACTGATATATACTACTGTATATACATATTATACATAGAAACACTCAGACACCCAGACAAACACTTGTAGTATCGAATCGAAGCTGCAATCTTCTACGCAGCCGGACCTGAGTCCACTGCGTCACAGAGCTCGTCGAAATGCTGCTGTCTTTCGCAAACTTTTTTGAAACAAGCATTTTGCATAACAATTTAAGGACAAGGAAGTGGCGTCGCTGATCGAAAACCTATACTCCAAGTTGAAGTTGGTGTTGGTTCGCAAGGACGAGCAGAAGTCAGCGGCACTTCGCGCGCACCTCGGCCGCATCGACGGCCTTCTCGAGCGCAGGGCGACCAGGTAACTGCATAACTAATGTTACATAATGTTATTTGCTAAAAACTACATCCAAAAACATTAAGTGTCCCGAGCTGTTAGTGTAAGCTACATGTTAAAACGATATCAACTTTAGGATAAAATTATTGAACATCATTTTTAATAGATAGAGTGATTCAAAAGGAAGGTTTATATGTATAATACATGCATAATATAGGAGAGAAACACTGATAATTTTAGAGGTTTCCAATCACATTAGACATTCTGTAGTATATTTAGTATCAGCATCGCACCCGTGCGAAGCAGGCGCGGGTCGCTAGTTACATAGTATAAAACAAAGTCGCTTTACGCTGTCTGTCTGTCCCTATGTATGCTTAGATCTTTAAAACTAAGCAACTGATTTTAATGCGGTTTTTTTAATAGATAGAGTGATTCAAGAGAAAGGTTTATATGTGTAATATATGCATAATATGGTAGATAAACACTGATAATTTTAGAGGTTTCCAATGTGGTGTCGTAAATAAACTCATATTTTTGCGCTTACGATGCAAACGCTGTCTGAACCCTACGAGATAGATCAAAATAATGTACTACAGTATTGTACACCCTCAAATGGTCTACAAAAAAGTCCGCGGTGGTATATGTCTATCTCTTAGGCATAACCATTCTGTAGTATAATTAGTATCAGCTTGCATCCGTGCGAAGCCGGGGCGGGTCGCTATTTGAATTATAAAACTATCAATTACTTTAATACATATCATATATCTTTTATATTATTACTAGCTGCTGCCTGCGGTTTCGCACGCGTGGTATCACCATAAAAAGTAGCCTATGTCCTTCTCCAAGGTCCCATCTATCTCTATTCCAAAATTCATCAAAATCGTATCAGCGGTTTAGGCGAGAAAACGTAACAAACAGCGAACAGAGTACTTTTGCATTTATATAATATAATAATAATAATAATATTACTATAGATTCCTTCAATTACTTTTATTAATGAGCAGATAGTCACTAAATACCATTTAAAAAACGACTTATTCCATACAAAAGTTAATTTGCTGAGGATACCGTTTTAACGAAATTCAGTCAAAAAATGTTAGATAAATCAACTCCAGCAACATATAATGTTGCTTCCCGTTTGCTTAGCAGCGTCGGCGTTCTGTATTGAATATATTCGGCAAGTTCGTAGAATTGAGCCAATAACTAATATTGGTTAGATACTGGAGTTATTAAGAGAAAAGTTAATTTGCTGAGGCTACACCTCAGCAAATTAACTTTTGTATGGATAAAAATTTATTTTTACTGCTATTTAGTAGGTATTTACTCGTTAATTGAAGAAATAATTGTTATAAAAGATATATGATATATATTTTCTATATTTTGTCTCCCACTTCCTCGTTTCAAATTTTTTTTTAAAGAAATCTTTAGTTTTTAGTCATTGAATTATGAAATATTGGCCTCAATTCATTTGTTTCGCTAAAGTAACCAACATTTCCTAAAACAAAAACGATCTTATTTTGTTTGCATTAAAGTCTGAATTAGAATAACATTTTTAGTGACACTTCCTAAATTGACATATAACTGACGTGTTTTAGCTCAATTTAGTCATAATGTAAGGAGGTGTTGATTAAAACTGCGGTTATTTTTCGCAATTTTTACCAGCACCTCTATACATTATTTTCAATAAAGGAATTAATGGGAATAAAACTTATGGCAAAAAAAAAAAAAATAATAATAATGTTATCTTATTTTAGAACTGTGATTTAAAATGGGTACTCTAATTTGAACTTTATTAGTAGCAATATAAGGTCGTCCATATTTTAGAAAATTTTAGCTAGTCCGGCGAAACAACAGAATTGCCAGCAATGTCTAAAATATTCATCTCCTAAAGTTGACGTCTTTTTAACTAGCAGCTTACACTAATAGGCGGAAAGTAAGCTTATTAAAAAACTACCTGTTAAACATTTTATAAATTTCTTATAAGAAAATCGCCGTGAACGACGCGTAATAATCATTTGATCAAGGAATCGCCTTAAGCAGTCGGATACAGAGACCTTTCCGTATAACGATAATGATTACTAAAACCAGGGACCGACAATTTAACGAAGCATCACTGCAGTCATCCATCCAAGTATATTGTGGTGACGACTTAGCCAAATCCAAGACTAATAGTATTGTACGTTTTCGCATTTCAGGTTCTTAACGGGCGACACTATGTGCTGCTTCGATTGCGAGCTGATGCCGCGTCTGCAACACATCCGCGTCGCGGGGAAATACTTTGTCGATTTTCAAATACCGGTTAGTAATACTTGCACAATTTACATAATACCATCTAGTATCAAACCAAAAAGATATTTGTACTATGAAAACCAGATGACAGAGAGAATACTTATACCTAAAAGATAATAAATAATACCCAGAATAAACAGTAGGTACATTTTGTCGACTTTAAAATCCTGGTGAGCTGCACTAAAAGTACTCGTCGATTTTCATATACCGGTTAGTACATATTCCTTAAAGTACTCTGACGACTTACTAAAAGCATATTGTCGAATTTCTGACACTCGTTATTACTAATAAAAGAACTCTGGCGACTTTGCAAATACCGGTTATTACCACTAAAAGTTATTTGCCGACATTCAAATACCGGTTATTACCACTAAAAGTACATTGTCGACTTAAAAATACCTGTTAATAGCACTAAATGTTAATTTTCTACTTTCAAACACCGATTAATTACCAATAAAAGTCCTCGTGTCAATTTTCAAATAATTGTCAAGTACCGTTAAAAGTACTTTGTAATCCTTCAAATACCGGTGACCTGCATTAAAAGTTCTTTCAAATAAGTACCTGTTAATCACACTAAAAGTTCATCGTCGACTTTCAAATACCGATTATTACCACTAAAAGTTTATTGTCGATTTTCAAATACCGGTTAGTACCACTAAGAAAACGTTGTCGAGTTTCAAACACCGGTTATCACCACTAAAAGTACATTGTCGACTTTCAAATACCGTTCCATTATGACGAAAGACGAGTAACCCATCTTTATAATAACAAAATAACCAACCTACCTATTCTAATCTACCTTCCCAGTCCTAACATAGTATACCGCTGTGTTTATATATTTATATTTAACTTGTACGTTTGCAGACGAGTTTCGTCGCCCTCTGGCGATACATGTACCACATGTACCAGTTGGACGCATTCACACAAAGCTGCCCCGCCGACCAAGACATCATTAACCATTACAAGCTTCAACAGGTATGATTCTTACTAATACCGAGAATATGCAATCGTCTGTTAGTAGCAACCATCAACAAAAAAATATTAACGTGTCGCGGGACACGCGTTTCCCAACGAAGTCCCTTTCGTATGCAGGGTTGTCACAATTATTTATTAAATTAATAATTAAAGTGCCAGGGTGGGTAGAGAGCATAGATCTCTCTACCCACCGCTCTCTTTAATTCTGATTATTGATGCAATAAATAACTACATTCATAAATATATATATAGTTATCTGTCTCCTTCATTCTCTTTCTAACGGTTACGGTTTTCGTAACGCGTTACATTTTTTCTCGGCTAGGTTCCCTCGCTAACCCACGATAAGGTAACTTAGTTCCAATATGAGAATGAAAACGGTCCGTTCTTCTCTGTTTTTCATAGAGACGTAGATAAATCAACTGAGATATGCTAGTGATGGATTTGATATTATATAAATCATATCTATAGTACCAACGAGTTTAAATGCCGGTTAGTATAGTACCCCTTAATTGTTTCTTGCATTTCTTGCGCAGCTAGGAAGCTAAATTATCTTTCTTATAATGACATATTAGTTTCTTCTTCTTTTCTTCCTATAATGGCATCTGTCTTGTCGACAATTTTGTCAGTGTCAAGTGATGGTTTGATAATAAAGTTTTAGTCGATGGTCAATTCTAAACGTCATCGCGGAACGGCCGTCAAGAACTTTCTCGGGACTCGTCGTCCCGACTCCTCGTCGTTCAAATCACATCATAATACACTTATAGTTCAATTGTCCGTACTTGTCCTATGTATTCACAATTTATTTAGTAAAATTCCGCTAATATATATATAAAACATGCAATAAAACAAGAAAAAAAAATATTAATTTAGAAGTGCTATGTTGTTACTTCATGAAATGACATACGAAGAAATCTGACATTCGTTTTTTTTTTGTTGTTTAAATCTATTGCCATCTTATTGACAATAAAATGACAAGGACTGATCATACTTTAACGCCACGCTTATTATGTTATTATAAGATAGAGAATGATTTCAAATATCACTAGCTACTGTCTGCGGCTTCGCACGCGTTGTACCTACAAAAAAAATTGCCTATGTCCTTTCCAAGACACAATCTATCTCTGTACCAAATTTTTTCAAGATCCGTGCAGCCGTGAAAGGTAACAAACGGACAGATAGACACTTGAGTTTAATATGGATGATGATATAAGAAAATTACAACTACCCTCACACTAGTTTTCAGTGTAGTTTTGAAAAATTATTTGTACTTACCTATTTTCTTCATTATGGTAAAGGTATAATGAATCAGTTTGGAAATTATGTATCGGTGGATTGGTTAAGCATGTTTTGGCATGGTTTGAAATATATCTGACAGATATAAACTTTATTGTATTCGAGTTTTCTTATGTAAAATGTATATTGATGTATAAAATGTATTGGGTTCATGCCAAGTAATTTTGCGACTGTGAAGTTTACTGCGATAAGAAATACATGTTCCCGATTGTCAGAAAGAGAGACAAGATCGTGAAGTTGCACTCACAGTAGCAAACTTATTATTTCCTTATTTTGGGATACCCCTATGCTATTCTATACCTTCTATCTATGATTATAAGTATTACTATCGCCTGCAGTTATCGGCTAAAGGCTTGGTGTTGTCGCCAACGCTGACGCGACAGAAAAAAGAGGACACTAGCAATACGGTACGTCGAGTGTTCGTGACGTCATCGCATTGTAAACTATGCACTGTATCCCATAAGGGTCATATTCATTTAACGCATGGGCCATCGCACCTAACCTGAAATTCGTTACTAAATTGGCGGTTGATTCATATTATTGTTTATGGATGAAAGAGAGAAAAACAGTTTTAAAACTCATCTTAGGTTCGAGTAATGACAAGGAAAATTAAATATTACTGTGCATGCATAACATTACATCGGACCTGGCATTTTTACCCCATTTGTTACACAGATTCATAATGGCCTCAATTCAGTTGTTTCGCTAGAGTAACTAAAATTTCCTAAAAGCAAAACGATCTTATTTTGTTTGCATTAAAGTCTGAATTAGAATAACATTTTTTAGTGACACTTCGTCAATTAACGTATAAATGACGTGTTTTAGCTCAATTTAGTCATAATGTAAGGAAAATAACCGCAAATTTAAACAACACCTTGTTTAAATTTGCGGTTATTTTCCGCAGTTTTTATCAACACCTCTATATATTATTTTCGATAAAGGAATTAATTGGTTGGAATAAAAATTATAGCAATAAAACAAAAAATGATTTTAACTTATTTTAGATGTGTGATTTAAAATGGCTACTCTAATTTGAACTTTATCAGTAGCAAAATAAGGTCGTCCATATTTTAGAAAATTTTAGCTAGTCCGTCGAAACAACAGAATTGCCAGCAATATCGCGTTAGATCACAAAAACATTTCAAACAGCCGCATCTATACCCACCTCTTCGATCAAATACACAACTCTGTGGCACCAGTGGGCTAAGGTCCAACTGAGACGCAGAAGGTTGCGGGTTCGATGCCCGCTGCGGGACAAATGTTTGTATAATCTGCAAGTATTTGTCTCGGGTCTGAGTGTTTCTATGTATAATACGTATGTATTTAAAAAAAAAAGAAGTGCACAGTAAATCAATCATGTGGTATCAAGCTCTGCTTACTTTGGGGCCAGATGATGCTGTGTGAAGGCATTATTATTATTAACTTATTTAATTGAAGAGGTGTCCTGAATACATTTTAATTGACCACTATGCATTAGTAACTGTATATAAACTGTAATTAATGTTGATTTTTATATAAGGGCGACTCCCTGATCAAGTGATTTGACGCATATTCACGGCCTCAAATAGTGATTTTTTCGTTAAAAAACATTCAATAAGGAATTCTGTTAAAACTTTAACGGGTAATTTAATTAGTTTTCTTTCCTCTTATTAGTGAAAACCGTAAATTAAAACGACATCAACTTTAGATTATAATTATTTAATATTTCAGACATCATTTCATAATTAAATTATAAAACTAACAATTACTTAAAAAACAATTTGAAAAGAGGTAGTAGCAGGCAAAATATTGAAAATACATACCATGTATCTATTACAACTATTATTAATGAGCAGATATTCAAATAGCCGTAAAAAAAGACTCATTATTTCCATACAAAAGTTCATTTGCTGAGGGCATCGTCTCAATGATCAAAGTTAATACAATCGCAAGATTTGATTGACCAGCTATGTCAGTCGCCATTTTGTTTTTTTTCATGGGCTAGTTTTTTTATGAATTTTAGTTTATGCTACTAGGTTATTATGTTGTAATAATAAAATTAATGTTAGTTTATGGCTTGGTGTATGAAGGGAGCGGTGTTTGTTTTGTCTCTTTATTAACCTATTTAATTCGGTTTATATCTGTAATTTGGTTGTGGTTAATGTAAATTTACTTATACTTGGTTTTATTGGCAATCCTAACAAATAAATTATGAATTTATGTTTTTATCACATAATGTGATAATAATATTGACATATCTCAGATAGCCAATCATCAAAACAAAGGAAGGGAAGGGGGCCGTAACCAAACGTTATTGTGTTGGTGACAAGTGGCTGTTACTATGTAATATCTAATTTTGTACGATTTGCAGGCCTTGAAAATGAAGAAACACGAGGAACTTGAAACGCCGACGTTCACAACCTCGATTCCCGTCGACATAAGCGAAGTCAGCAGCGCTGAGTAACCATGCCTCCGCGATACACAACCTTGGTACAATACATTTGAGTCGAATTTTCATTGATATCTTCTATCCCCTTGGTCCCTTGACAAACCACCATGTTATCCTAGTAAGATTTAGGTTTGTATTGCTAGTAATGTTATGAAAGATTATTGCTTAAATAACTAGAAAAAGAGTTATGTATTTACTCACTCAAAACTATAGTCATGATCAGGGTCTAGACAAATACCTCACACTTCATTTACCTTCACACTAACACCTCTGCGGAAATATCAAATTATAAGGAAATTACAGCAAAGGCCACGTGACTTAACGCAAACTAATGACATATATGACCTTTCCGCAGAGGAAACTATGCATGAGTTATATGTCTGGATTTCCAGTTATGTATAACAAAATCCGTTTCTTATAATTTCTGACATTTTAATTCAAATCAGGAGTAGTCGATCATTGTCATCAGAGCAGTTCATCAGTCTATGATTCATCAATTAGAAAGGCTACAACTTTTAAAAAGTTTATTTTATCAACTCCTTAAAAGTTGCTTGGGGTGGTTTCTTATATGTCAAGTATTTTATGAAGCTGAAATCACAAGGATCATAAATTTATTAAATTCGACTTTGTCATATTCTGACAGGTAAAATTATTAAGATTGAACGAATGGTGCAATTGTATTTTTTATGCTTTTATAGAACGAGTTGATAAATGTTAGGATATTGTAATTTATTCAGACACATTGAGAAATACGTACTCACGTCTTTTTACTCACGTACTTTTTCACGACACTGTTTCGATTCATCTAAAGAATCTTCAACAAACTCACCCTGAGTTTTATCCGCGGTTCGCATGCTTCCGTTTGTGCTCGAGATTCTTCATCGACAGAATAATACGTGAGTAAAAAGCCGTGTTTCTCTAAATTGATTTATACATTCGGATATTCTATGTCCCTAGAGGCCTTATAATCTAAAGGCAGGCGCGGCGCCAATGTGGCTTAAATCCGCCTTATGAAGCGTGTTCTGTATTGGGGTGACATGGATGCCTCATTTTTGTTTGATTCATTTATGTTAGGTGGTTGGTTGTGTAAGTGACGTTCCATGAAGACGCACTCTGTTATGGCGTTGGGCTTATCCGTGCATAACTGCTTACATAATGGGTATCGACCCTAAGTCCTCTCATGTTCGGATGCAGTGAGAGGAAACAGTGGCCATTCGCTTTTTGGTTATAATATTGTGCAAAATAACCTTATTTTTTATACCTCTATTGGTACTTAATTTGTTATTCGGCAGAGGTGCTTGATATCTTTATTGGAAAGCATTATTTATGTTTTAAAGTTATGTACCTATTGGGATTATAATTCTATAAGTACTTATTGGTTTAAAAGGTAGGTAGTGTTCAAACACAACGAAAGTGGTCATTTTTATTCTAATATTTACATTCTAGATTTAGGATTGGTTACATACAGTATTCAATTATTTCGTTCAGATGTTTCTGGATAATTATGTAGGTTTATATAATTTTCATTGGAGACCTCTGCCTATTATTTTATTGTGAGTAGTCTGATAAATATAAAGAAAATCACCTTATGTGAGCATTTTGGAAGCGCTCTTGCCTGCCTTGTTAATCTACCATTAAGTTTTTTTCGTTTTCTTTGTTGCACTAATTTCAATGTTAATGTTTTAATTATGTTTTTTGGACCACCTATTTGACACTTCGAGACGAGGTATATTTGGTATATTTTTCCTATTAGAAAAAATATTATTTTTAGGAAAAATACATCATTTTTGTTTTGAATTCTAATAGTACACATTCATGCAATAAACTAGGGCGAGAGACGGTCAACATGTCAATTGGACAATGTATAAAATATTAAAACTAGATTATAATTTAAGTGTTAAGGAATAAACCTGGTAAATAATTTTTTGGTTTTGTTTTATTTTGCTACCTTTTGTTTCCTTTTCTTTGGCATTTTATTTTAATAAACATTTTTATTAAAGGATTAGAGTCTTAGTTTCTAGGGTTCTAATTGGGTTTGTAAAGAGCACTGGAGATAATGACGGCTGCTAGAAGCAACTCTCCGCAAGTAATTTTTAGCTTTTGTGCCTTGCTTAGTGTAGTGGATCTATCTAAGACTGCTACCTTATGTGATAATCTAGCTTTTTATACATTAAATATTTGTACACAACTGGTATTTTTATTTAAGTATTTTGTCAACAGAATAAATTAATAAATTACTTAAGTAATAAAATCTGATATTAAATGTAAATATTCAGAGAAATATTTGAAACAGCACCATTTAAGTAAATGTAACGAGGTTTGCAATAAAATTAATCTTTCAAAATGATCTTCTTTTTCTTCCAGTCATTACTATAAACCTCCTGTGATAGGATGGAACTCAGGAATGCATGGGTAATGAAAGCTGTTACACCCCAAATTTTATATTTCTCTGCCACAAAAACAGGTAAAACATGGCCATTCTTAAACTGAGTGTAATATTGATTGACAGGATCACAAAGGACCTCTATGGGGACTGTAAATACTTCAGCTACTTCTTTGATGTTTACAGACAAGTCATCATTTGTCAGGTTTTGAGTTGACCCTATTACTGGAGTTATAAATATTTTATTATTCCGGCCTGGAACCACTGGGCCTTGACCCCATATGTCTATCTTGTTAGGAGCTAGTCCAATTTCTTCAACAGTTTCTCTCAGAGCAGTCTGTACAGGGGACTCGTTTTCGTCTGATTTGCCGCCAGGAAACGCTACCTCGCCGCTGTTAGTCCTTAGGTTGGATGAACGTACAGTGTACAGAATTGAAGGCACGTCATTAACCTTACACAAAGGTACAAGGACGGCAGCAGTTGCAGTCGGATTCCCACCAAGTTTTGGTTTGACTATTTTCTTCAAATTTGTTAGACATCGTTCTCGGGAAGCTAGTGAAAATATATTGTGTATATCAAATAAAACTTTTCTACTCATTATTATGTTAAACACAGCAATTTAATTCCTTAGGTACACTCGGTAATTTACTATCTTGGTTTGACCAAAGTTCATGAAAAATCGTCAAGGTCTCATTAGTTTGCTTTTTTCTGTCTGACTGACTGTGATGTGATGTGATTTATGTTATGAAGTTATGAATAGTGTGACCACAAACTAATATGATGCTGGCTGATTGTTTTTACAGGTCAGACAGGCTTTTACTTTTTATTTTGAAACTGACTGAAACTTGTCTGTGCAAACCAGTAATCAAATTAATACAGATTCTTCGTCTGTCATTTCATGGAGTAACATAACTCTGCTAATATAATATTTTTTACCCGTTTTTTGCATGTTTTATCCAGTAATCTTGGCGGAATTTTAATGAATTAATTGTGACTACAGGACGGGTATGGATAATTGAATTATATGTGTATTTGTATTGTGGTGCAATGTGATTTGAACGACGAGGAATCCCAAAAAAATTCTAGACGCCAGTCCGCGTGACGTCTAGAATTGACAATTGACCATCGACTAAGACTAATAGTAATATATTAACAAACAAACTGACTATAAGCTATAAGCACTTGACATTGGCAAAATTTACATTAGTATGTCACAGGCCATTGACAAAGAAGAATAAGAAGAAATTAATACAATTCTGTATTTTATCTCGATTATCAATTCACATGCATGTTTTGAGGTTCGTTTTGTTGTCAATTCTGCATATATAAGTATATAAAAGTAACATATCTCGTTAAACTGCAAACGCCCGAAAATGGAGCCATAACATTGGTCGCATTAAACTATTCCTTTATTCTTGGGTAATATTATCCGAATTTTAATCAATAAATTGAGAATTTAATTGAATTATAAGTGTAGTACCTATAAGTTATTTGTTGTTTTGTGATTTGTATTGTACGTTAAAAAAGCTAAGAAAGTTCTTGACGGTAATGCCGCGTTTCGTTTAAATTAGACAAAAACGATCGACTGACACTTTGTGACGCTATTTTAGCATGTCTTTATCAAAGCTCTTCGTCTGTCATTTCATAGAGCAACATGGCTCTGCTAATTTAATATTTTTACCCGTTTTATTGCATGTTTTATTCAGTAATCTTGGCAGAATTTTAATGAATAAATTGTGGCTGCGGGGTGGCTATGGATAATTGGATTGGATGTGTATTGTGGTGCAGTGTGATTTGAACGACGAGGAGTCCCAAGAAAATTCTAGACGCCATTCCGCGTTTCGTCTAGAATTGACAATTGACCATCGACTAAGACTTATAACAAACAAACTGAATATAAACTATAAACACTTGACATTGGCAGAATTGACATTAGTATGTCACAGGCTATTAACGAAGAAAAGAAGAAGAAAGAAAGAAAGACTTTATCAAAGCAAAAACATTTGACATTGTCATAATTGGACGTAGATCTGCAAACCAGATCAAACCAGATAAGTATACAGAAAGACTTAAAAGTGCACCTTCTACCAACCCTGTAAAGATCAAAATAGTCTGATGATTTTTCCTTAACAAAACATTACATCTACAGAGATACCAACGCGTGTAATAGCTATTGTCGAATTCGGTAAAAAGATCCTTGTCATATATGATAACGTAGAAAACTAAAAATTTTAGAAGTATTAATTTTTTAAATAGATCCTTGTCACATGGTTCCACGTAAAACTTATATATTTATTATTCAAAAGTTACCATGTAACATGGATCTTGCTTGCGTAACGAAATTGCCGTCAACCAATATTTTTACAAAGATCCACATCACCTGGTTCTTTGTTAATTTCATTTATGTATTACTTACTAGTTACCATGTTTGTTGGATCTTGTTAATGTAATGAAATATTTACAAAAACTTTAGTTCTATGAATCCAAGTCATTTATGATTTTTGATGTAGGTAGTTTTTTGTAACGTCTATAACAATGTAACAACAACCCTCCCCGCCTACGCATCCCAAGTAGGTATCTCCGCTAAAATCCCGACTACTTGTATCTTGTAATTTGGTGGAGGGAACTCCTGGTAATAAAATAATTATTGAAACCATGCCAAATGCTACTTTACTAGCTTCTAAATCACTGGCATTTCATGATGATTCGCTTACTGAGACTGACGCTGAAAAAAGTATAGAACCGTCTCCATATTCTCCATTGACCTCCATTGATTCTCCCCGACCACATATTGCTAATAAACTAAATGGCAAAGAAAATAGCAAATTATGGATAGATCCTAATCCAACTTCATTCCGAATGAGTCATGGCGAACCGCTCACTGTGATTTCTAATGAGCAAAGTTTCGAAGATCTACTAGGTTTTCCATTATCGCCAATTCCTCCTATGACACCGGAGACAGCAAAAATATTTCATACTTTAGCAGGCTCTATGACAATAAATAGCGTCGAAGGAACATCTGATACTTCAACAATACCAGACGAGAGAAGTGACGACGTTGCGATGTTGGATAGCGATGATTCGGTAAGGGATCCTAACTATTATGGAGATGTTGACGATTATAGTTCGAATGACGCTAGCACCAACTGTTCAATTTCTTTGATCACCGGCACTATGCCTGCAGAAATACACGAAATATCCAGAGAAAGATCCGAGATTATTAATAATCAGTCAAATATAGTACGTTCTGGTTTTCATGGTAGCGAACATGGGTTTTATGACGAAATAGTTCATGAAATAGAGCCTGGAATATTGTCTGTTTTTATTGTATTGTATGTTAGTTCCAGCGTTGAAGCCGCCTCTGTTCAACATAGCGAAATATAACAAACTGATGAACAGTCCACTGGAAGGCCAAAAAAAGGTAGAAAGCGACTATATGATGGACTATAGAGAGAAGAAAGAAAAAGACGAAAGTACATTAATTTGTTATATGTCAACTCTAGAAAAAAGATCGTCGAGCCTAAATCATTTATAGATTTTAAATATAGTTGCTCAAAGAAATGTCACGAACTAATACCAGCAGCGAAAAGGTTGGTAGAATATAATAAGTTTTATTCTTTAGGCTCCTACAATGCGCAAAATATGTTTTTGGTAGCTGCGGTGCGTGAAAAACCAGTAAAGCGTCAATTCGTTTCAAAGAATAAAACAAATGTTTCAAAAAAAAAAACATATTCGCGCCAATACCTTCTAAATGGTACGCCAGTTTGTAGAGAAATGTTTGTCAAAACCTTCCAAACAACGCCAAAACGAATTAACACATCACTCTGCAAGATGCGGTCTGACAATTGCATTACAGATAAACGTGGCCTACAAGCGGGGTACAATAAAGTAGCACCAGAAAGCGAGCAGTTGCAGGTGATAAACTTTATCAAAAAGTTGCCGACGTATGTGTCTCACTATCGCCGAGAGGGGTGTGAAGGAACAATATTTTTGAGAGCTGATATGAACTTTTCAAAACTGTATGATTTATATTGCGATGAAACAAAGATAGCAGGCGTAAAAACACTATCTAATTCAAAAGTACACAAAGTTTACTTGACAAAGTTCAATCTACGAACAAAGCCCTTAAAAAAAGACACCTGTAATAAATGCGACTACTGTGAAAGTCAAAAACAAAATGCATCAGAAGAAGATAAGGCTCAAATTGAACAGATGCAGATAACACATCAACAAAAAGCAAAAACTCTTTAAAACCAAATGAAAACAGACATGAACCTTGCTAAAAGTAATTCCTCTATCGAAACTATTACTTTCGACCTCGAAAAGACACTACCTTTACCACGTATACCCACTAATATGGTATTTTATAAAAGGCATATGTGGGTTTACAACTTAGGAATCCATACAGGAAGCAAAGATGAAGCCCACTGTAATGTATGGGTGGAAGGAGGGGCTGGCCGAGGTGCTCAAGAGGTAGGCTCTTGTCTCATTAAGCACATTTTGGGAAGAGTTGGGACCAATGTAAACCGCCTCATTTTATGGAGCGACTCTTGTGGTGGTCAAAACCGTAATATAAAACTGGTTTTGATGCTAAAGGCCATGTTAAACGAACATCCTACTATCGAACAGATAAATATGCGATTTCTTGAATCGGGACACAGTTTCCTCCCAAACCACACTGATTTTGGAAAGATAGAATGTACTTTAAAAGTCCAACAATGAATATATACACCAGATGACTACATGCAGGTTATGAACAATTGTAAAAAGCACAAACCAATGCACGAGCACAGAATGAAAAAAGAAGATTTCCTGTCATCATTAAAACTGGAGAAAATTATCACTAATAGAAAAAAAACTGAAGATGGAGATAAAGTTTCATGGATGAACTCTAAAGAAATCATGTTGAAAAAAGATGAAATGTTTAAGATTTTTATGAGGTCTGACTTAAACGAAGACTATAAAGAGGTTAACATAAAGAAGAATGCTCGTGACAATCATTTAAGGTCCAGGCAAATGATGATAACTAAAGAGATGATGGACCCGCTTTGGCCGAACGGTAAACCAGTTCCTGGGCCTAAGTTAAAGGACCTGAAGAGCCTTTTACATCTCATTCCCAAAGATGCACACGGCTTTTACTTAAAGCTTGTGGGAGATGAAAACATCGAGGGCGACCTAAAGGGTTTTCAGGTGAACCGGATTTTGAGGTGGAAGAAACTTAATAGTAGGTATATAGGTAATGTAGGTAATGTATGAAGGTACTTCTAACTTTTCTTAAATTTTTTTATTAAAATTCTTCTTATCTACAATGTATTTTTATTTTTACCAATAAAACTTGTACATGTATATTTTTTAAACAAAGATCCAGTTGACATTTGAGTTATTTCGCAATAAAGATCCAAGGAGTTTTTTATGAAATAAAGTGTGAAATACCCAATTATATGATAAGATTTATACTAGAATATATAAAACGCAATATGTCTTACAAAGTTGCAATCAAAATTTCTTAGAAACATGAACAGTTTACTTTCTTCACACAATTTAACTAAAATCCTTATTATCTCAAAACTGTAATTTTGGAGTTGGTTCTGGTTTGCAGAATTACGTCCAATTGTCATCAGTGTTAGCAACCTGAAGCGAGCTGACTATCGTACCAGGGGTGTAGAATTATCGTATTTGTCACTGTCATGGACCGAAATTATCGTACTTATCAAAATAATGTTTATTATAAATAAATAAATCATATTAGACATGATATTGATATGTATTCAAGTACCCTGTAGTTTATCTCTTTTAAACCACCGATTTTAACTCAACAGAACACTTTGAAAACCAAATGTTTTATTGCATGGACCTGAAGACCTGAACCGATTCCCTTTCTATTAGTTCAGTAAACGCGCGAAATTCGAATTCCCGAGCGAATTCATATTCATACAGAATGAAGTTCTGTATGAAACACGCCAATATTTCGTATTTATAAAGTAGAAATGAATATGGATTATGAAAGAGTAATATGAAATGAAAGAATTTTCTTTACATACCAATATAATATACTGTATTCATATAAACAGATAATATTTTTTTTAATATAATATTTAAAACATATATTAATGTAATATATTCATAAATATTAATTTTTCGTTATATCACTTAGAAATCGTTTGGCATTAAATCACTATTTAATTCCTCTACATTCGTGTCACCATAAAATATTCTGAACCGTTCATAAAATATTCTGCTTTCTGTTGAGTTTGTTTTTAGGAGTAACGCTTTGTTCATGCGACTGTATTCACTTTGTGAATAAAAATATGCTACTGCGCTTTAGTTTAGGCTATCAGCGTATAAGTAAAATAAATTCAAATTTTGCATCATGATGGAAATTATCGTACAATCTGCGTACGATAATACTGTACTATCGTACATCGTACGTAGGTACAAAATTATCGTATTTGTACGATAATTATCGTACGGTTCCGAACACTGATTGTCATTAAGACAGATGCCGATATACGAAGAAGAAGAAGATTCTACTATGCGATAAGCGTTATCAACTTATCAGCTAACATATTATTTTATTATCAATTTGTTCTGTGGCGTTATCAATCATAGTAGATTTTTGTGGCACAAATTCAACCCTATACACAATTAAATATACTTACCATAAGTTCCGTTATGGCTTTACGCCCTGGAGTTTTGTTGTCAAGTGCAGCCAAGGCACGTTGCTTATCAAACATCAAAGAGTTGCCTTCTTTCACAGGAAATAATGTGGTTGAATCTGAGAGGATGCTTTCCTCAGTTTTAGTACCGCTATGTGTCGTTAACGAAGAAGTTTGTCTTCTATACACTCTGAGATCATCGAATCTAGTCAGGCATAGTGGTCAAGTTTCTTTCCCTGGCGGTAAACGTGATAACAATGAAACTCTGATCGAAACAGCATTGCGGGAGACTGAAGAAGAAATAGGCCTCTCCAGGAAGCTGATCGATATTTGGGGAATGATGAGTGATGTGCGAGGCCGGGACGAAAGAATGATAATCACTCCTGTAGTCGGCCAATTAAAAAACTTTGTTATCAAGGACTTAATTCCAAACCCAGATGAAGTTGAAGAAGTCTTTACAGTATCAATGAAAACCCTTTGTGATACCAATAACCATGCTCATTTCATGTTTGAAAACAATCCCTTGCCTATATTTTTGTGCGGGAAACATAAGATTTGGGGTATAACAGGGATGATCACACATTGGTTTCTTTTCTGTTTTCTGCCCAGTGATGTGTATAAACCTAACTTTATGAATAAAGGGTTTAAACTTAATGAGCTACTGCCGTCAAAAATTTAAGATTATATTTGGATACTTTAGGTCCCTAATACAGAACTAAACTGCACTGAAACTCAAGCATAAATTCTTGAGATTTCTTGATAGGATTTTTTTTAAATCCCTGATGAGAATTCAGTGTTTTAGTAGTTTACAAATAACAAATCCCTTTATTATCTCTATACTAAAATTAAATTCATTACTTAAATTTTGATTATGTTGCGATGACTGCTGTTGCTGGTTTGATGCTAAGGGAGTTGCTGCAGAGTAGCTATTGCAGCTTTTCGACACTAACCTTACTTGATCTCTCTCCCGATGTCTACATTTACATAATGACACGGCACACTAACAGTTTCTACTTAGTGATATGATGAAATGTGACTTGTACCTACTAACAATGGGATTCCACAACAAATAGTCCAAAACCTTTGCCCTAATTGAAATTGAAGTAAATGAAATTTATCCACATTAAATTTATCTACGGTAATATGCAATACCTGTGATCTACTAAAACAGTATTCTTCATAGAAATCTGGAGGCTTGGTTCATGCTTATGTATAGTTCCTTAATAGGGATCTGTGATTTCTGTTTACTAGCAAAGTTAGTACTAAGTACAAAATTGTATTGTCCTTATAAGTTTATAAATTTATTTATTTGATTATAGACGATTAAATCATTGCAATAAACCTCTTATCCAGAGGTTTACTAGTCAGTGGACGCTTAAGACATGCAGGATGATTTCCTGATTAATGGTTCTGCAATTGGTTTGGGATCTAGGTGTTGTATTATGGTCTGATGCCCCCAATACAGGGTATTATAGCGTGGGGTCAGAGGTATTTAATATTTTTATTATTATTAGTTTTAGTTGACAATATTTTCATCAACATTTTGATATTTAGTTTTAATATTAGGTATTTAAGAATAACTTGATTTGGGGTCATAAACTAAATGGAAAATATTATTTATAAAAATAGAAAAGTACCTGCCTACCTCTCCTTACACTCATAAAAATTGTGTTTAATTCAATAATATACCTTAAAATTCAAATCAAATCAAATTAAAGTACCTTTATATTATTTATTAATAAAAACTATTATAAAATTGTTGAGTTGCAGAAAAAAAGACACACAAATCAATCATATTTCTTGGTGACTGTTTTACCAGTTAAACAATCCCATGCAGAAATAGTTTGGTTGTAATTTTCTATCATAAAAACTTGCCTGCACCAGAAATAGCACACATTAGTGTATCTAAGATCAGAGCCACACACAGGGTCATACTGGACGGTACACTTGCAATCCACTTCGCTCCAAGTCCGTACTCTCCTGTGTCGATTTGGGTGTGACTGTGAAGATGTCATCATATAAAGAACTAATGTTATTACCACTGAAAAGAAAGTAGGTAACTAATTAAGTATATTGTATGAATAACATATTTGAAACAACATTTTATAAATTATAATTAGATACAGATAAACTCGGTGAAAGTAACATTTATTAGCACTTGTGAATAAATTAAACAACAAAACATTGCGGCAATAAAAAACAGTATTGTTATCAATCAAGCATTAGTATAATTTAGCAAAATACAGAATGTTGAGTAGCTAAAACTGCTTAAAATATTGCATGTTCTGTACTAAGAATATGATTCTACCTAGTGGTAAGTCTGAATATGTATAGTTACATTATATATTTATATATATAGTTATATGTAAATATCCTATAGTACAATATCCTACAGACCTGTAGGTACAGTTTATATTCATTATATAATTTCTTAACAATAACTTGAGTTATATTATAATAGTATAGATAGGTAGGTTGGTATGTTTTGGGTTATATAGTATACAGTATTAGTTATAAGTTACATAATATACTAAAATTTATTTTCGTTTAAAAATTCTTTACACGTGAATCCCTCCTTCAAAATGTAGAGTGTCTCGTATTTCTTCATGTATTCTGCCTTGCAGTCATATTCGCATCGATTGGTGTAGGTTCTCAAATCAGATGCACAGATTGGGTAATATATTCTAGCGCACGGGCAGAATGGTTGGTCGTGTAGTGTTGAGGGTAGGCAGAGAGTGCAACTGGCCATCACCGCCAATAGAAAAACTGAAACGTGTGTCAGGTAATAACGCTGTGTGGAATGTTCTCTGGTAAATTCCTTTCTACATGTACAAATTAGATATAAAAGAGTCGGTGGCAATGTAGGTACCTATATTATGTATGTACAAGTATGTTTGTTGGTAGGTACATATATAATAGGCAAGTACCTAGGTTCTAGAGCTTTTATTAACAACAATCTTATCTATTCTTAGCTACATATTAATCAGGTAAGAAATTAATTAGAAAAGAATGAAAGAAAATTATTGTAGGTACTTGGGCATACTTTTAGAAATACATCTAGGTAGGTAGGTAGGTACTGCAAAATAAACAGTCATGTTTGGTGGTCGGTGGTTATGTATGTATATGTAAGTAGGTACCTACCTAGGTTACTAAGCATTATACCTCTGGAACAACTAAGTGACATCACAAGTAGGTGTAAAGGTACCAAAGTACTAATTTAGGTACCACATAGGTAAGCAACACTGTGCAATGTTATAAACATAATAAAAACTAGTTAATTATAAACATACCAATTCTATAATCCATATCGAATTAAAACACTTGCAGAATCGTGCGTGCGCAGTGATCACCGTTTCAATACTTTCAGAAGGGCAAAAATTGTTAGTTTTATACGGGTTTCAGTTAACGACACGATATCGACTCGTTTCCTTTAACGAGGATAAAATTAAATAAGTGTCTCTGATCCAAGAACACAGCGTGTTGCAAAACGAATCAATACCTTTTGTCTTGCGAATGGTCATTGGTTTTCCGTTACGCATAATTAATGCAGTCTTCCGTGTCGGGACCGGGCATGGGTCTACACTACACCATTGCAAGACACGATGACGTGAGATGGAAACCCAAGCGGAAAATACTTGTACCATTTGTGTTAATGTGATATTAGAGAAAAAACAAAAATATCTTTTTACAAGGGGGGGTTAGGGAAGTACCTACTTACCTATGTAGGTAAGTACTTGAGATACTTACTACAAAATGACGTGAACGTGACGTCCATTCAACCAAGAGCTAACGTAAATAACTTTTTGCGAATTCCCAAACACAAAGGATGAGTCAAACAGAAAACCTAGCGCGAAAAAAATAATCAAAACTTCCTTGATCTGCTTCGCTTCTTATAATAGTTAATATAATTGTTGGTGATACAATAAATCATAAAGTGTAATGAATGACAACACCGTTTACCAATAACTCAGACTATGAGGGCACCTGGTCCCGCATCGATGATTTAAAATTACTGTAACAAAGACTATTTTCCTGGATTAACTTATAGGTACGTAAAGAAAGAAAAGAAGCTAGCTGGTCCACAGATCAATCTGCCAGTTACATCAGGCGACGACGTCTCTATTCCATTCTACGCACCATCTAATTTTACCGAGCACACCCCGGAGATGTTACAGGGTTTGCGGCGCGTTGGTGACGTTTAGCCCGCTTATGCGCTAAATGGTTGAGTCAGGTTTTATCGTGTGCAACACCGTCAGCCACGTTTATCCTCCAGGTGCAGACGTCACGATCTTCAGCCTCGCTCTCCTATTTAGAATGATCTTAAACGTTGCCGTTAAATAAGGTAGGTAATAATAATATATTGAAATTTTTAGTATGGTGTTACAAACCTATAATAGTAAAAAAAAAAACGTGTGCGTCTCGGGACGCCCGACAGAAGTGATAACATAACTCAAAACTAATCTAACTAGCGCTGTGGGTTAGAGTGAGAGAGGAGGAGCCTGCCTACCGCTGCCGTATGCCATGGGAAGCCAGACAGACTGGCACCGTAACGCGTTGCGTAACGAAGCGGTTTACCCTCCCATTTACTTCAAAAGTAGGTATAAGTACACAAATATTACGAAACATGGTATACTTACGGAACAAATACCTGCAGATAATGTAAACTCAAACCAGCACCAGTTTCAGGTGGTAAGTTTCTGCTCCACCCTGTACCATGTCTGTGTACCTACCTACTATCAACTGCGACCTACTATTCGTGTTTTATCTCTAGGTATCCTGCCTATTTGTCGATTTGTACAGCTAAGTGCTGATACAATATTGAATGGATGAGTTATTAGCACTATTATGTAACTTTAGCAAATATCTACCTATTACAATCTCATGTCACATTCGTTCATTAACACATCGTTTCATTATCGTGCGGTTTGCAAAGACTTCCAGCAAGTACCTAATCCAGCATCTTAACAACTCCTTGTCCAATTTGATTCAACAAGTTACCAACTCATTTCACAATTGTATTCTGTTAACCTGCTAAATTTCAAGCAGATCAGCAACGGTTCGAATGTTATCGTCGAACAAACATACAGACATACAAACTTAATAGGTCAAATCACCCAAATTGCTAGGTACTGAGTAGATACGCTCGCTCGAACAATTAATGCATATAAATAAATAAATAATGCCGGACATTTCACACAGCATCATCTGGCCCCAAAGTAAGCAGAGCTTGTGTTATGGGTGCCAGATGAATGATAATACTACTTATATAATTTTTTTACTATATTCTTATCCTACATAGAAAAACACCCAGATCGAGACTTGAAATCATGCAAATTTCCTCACGATATGTAGGTATGTAACTAATACCAACCTACCTCATCTGGTCAGTATACTGCCCTGATGAGGTAGGTTGGTATAAGAAGTTGGTGTAAGAAAGGAACAGTGACACAACGAACAGTTTCTTAGACCTTCGATAAAGTATAAAATGGAACACTCTAGAAGTCATAAGTAAGTCTATAGTACCTAGTTACCTACATGGATAAGTAATTAATTTTAATGTGACGTAGATGGCGTAGGTAAGTGTTACGAGGATGACATACTGAAGCTGAAGTTAATCTACCGGATAAATGTGTTTAAAAAACAAGCAATGACACTATTTAACAAGCTACGAGTAGGTACCTACCTACGTTTGTGTATTGCGCGGTTTTACTCGACTTTTATCGTCGTAAATTTAATTTGTGCAACGTGAAACTAGAATATAGATCCCTAGCTCTGATACAGATGACATTTTGACCAAAATATCGATAAATAAATAAATAAAAATCGATTTGACGGAATGTTTTGTAAAGTTAGCACATCTGTATGTGTTTCGTAAATAACATAAAAAACGTCACACTTCGAAAGCAAGGACTTGTATAGTATAATATTATATAAGTATTCTGTAGCTAGGGTTCAAATCTGGCTAAGGTTAGGTGTACAACTTGGGTAAAACAGAATAAAATGTAACTGGATTTGAGTTTGGCTTGGTCATTGATCATTCTCCTAGCTAGCTGATCTACTGTGTTGACTGGATTTGCATGTAGAAAACCAGCTACAGCGCCTGTGATAACTAAACAGGCGTAAAAACTGAAAACTTAGGTACTTAACTAAGTACCTACCGACCTATTTTAAACTTTGTTGATTTGTTATATGAATTTCGTACCCAATTATGTCAGAAAAGGTTGTACTGATTCTGGAACATCTCAACGTACCTACTTATGAGTAATGACTGCTGGTGGTTTACTTTATTCAAATAAAGTAGACACCTAATTTTTCTCTATCCTCACAGAATGAAATAAGTACCTACAAGATAAATAAAAAACTATCTAGGTACCGAATTGTGTAAGTATAAAAATATTACAAAACGTCATTAGAATTTCAAATTCATTTAATTAATTCTATGTATAATTACTTTTTAAAAACTAAAAAAAAACCGACTTCATTGAATGAAATTTGAGCCTATAAATACATTTTTAGTGGAAAGTAGATGTATTTTGTAAATATATAATATGGGTAGGCCAAATAAACGCACCGCTCCAATGAGACAACGAGGTATCGAAGTACATGAAAACATCATCGATGTATACAATTTTTAGATTTTCGTTCATTTTACAGCTCGACCGATTTTAATAAAATTTATATGGTCCCATATAAATTTTATTAAAATCGGTCGAACCTTTCAAACAAAAAAAGATTTTTTCAAATCGGTTCAGCCGTTTTTGAGTAATCGGTGAACATACATAAAAAAAAAAAAGATTCCGACGAATTGAGAACCTCATCCTTTTTGATAAAGTCGGTTAAAAATAAAGTTGTTATTATGTAACAATTCTATTTCTTACTTTATTTTACATTTTCATTTAACTTTTTTAACAGCTGAAATTGATAAATTGTATTGCAAATAAACAAATAATATCTATTTTGAATTGAATTTTACTAAAAACTACTCCTTAAACTTAAGTACCTACTATTTAAAGCGAAATAAACATCGTTGTGCTTAGTTATGCTAATTACTAATAAGGTACCTCGCCCTTGGATGGCCCACCTTATTATAACTGCATTAAACTCGTGAAACCAGATTATATAAGAACACAATCGTAAGTATGACCTAGTTAATTTATATTTCAATGCATTTTTTAAAATTCTTGTCAATTTTCTTCATATTAACTGTGAAAATTCAATTTTTAAAAAACTAGACTGTGGGCCATCTTAGAAACCTATCGGTCCAAGATGGCCCGCTATATTAGATGTTGTGTTTACTTTATTTTGAGATTTGGATGTGATTTTCGTTAAATGACCACATTGTATAACAATACTCTTTTAGGTTAACGTACTTTTTACTAAATTTTGTCAGAATTTTGAGACATTTTAAAAAATTATTATGCAAAACTAACAAAGCATTAAATAAAAATTGAGTCTGTTATTTTTATGTGATCCAACTTAGTAACCAATTATTTTAACTAATTTTCAGTCCACTCGCCACATTATTTTTTTCTTTGGATGATCCATTTATTTAATCTAAAAAAGTTAAAATATAAATAAGAACCCACATAATACATATTTTTTGTTACGTATTCTTTTTATTTTATTTTAATATAATTATTTTATACTATATTTACAATTATAATTATAATTGAGAATTGTTTGCATGTTTTAACACATTCACTGCCACTGACACGCCTCGCGTGTTCAGGCTAATCTAAGTCTCTACGCCAAGAACACGCCAGGCGTGTTTTGAATGTTTCGGTTATATTTCCAAAACTAGGCCAGATTTTCTGTTCAAATTTTTAGTGCATCATTTTTAAAGGATAGGCTATGGCATATTGAAGCGGTTCCCTAAAAAAACTAGTTAGATTTTTTTACGAAAAATAGGTATTTTGTAGTGCCGAGAACACGCTAGGTGTGTTCACTTACTGAAGCTACCCTTAGGTTCCCAAACTTTTTTATTCTTTTAAATGCTTCGCTAATTTCAGAGTTATAAGCTTGCGATATGAGATTTTTAACCAGTATTTGATGACAAAACGGAATGTCATAATTTATTGAACCGTTGTTTTTACCGTATACAGTACTGTGTCATGTATGAATAAATAATAAATAAATAAATAATGCCGGACATTTCACACAGCACCATCTGGCCCCAAAGTAAGCAGAGCTTGTGTTATGGGTACCACATGACTGATATACTACTTATATGAAGTCGCTTATACAACTCCATACGCCATCAATGAAAAAAAAACGTACCTATCCGATGTATATCTTTATATAATTATACATACACACACAGTGACATACACACGTACAGTAAAATTATCTCTATTATATAAAAATCAATTGATGTTCGTTTGTCTCGCTAAAAATTTTGTCATCATTAATATCTTCCGTTTCCGGTACAAATTTAACTTTTCCTGAAAAAAAGATAAGAAATTAATTTATTTCATTTGAATATTTTGAATTTAATTCATACTTATGTAATTAGGTAAGGCCAATCAACCAACATTACGATAATACGAGATAAATAACGTAAACAAACTTTCTGCAGTTCAAAACTTTTTATCGGTTTAATAATTTAGATGAATTCACTCATATAAGACTGAAAATATGTTTAAATATGATTGTCACTCAATATATTATTAAAAAAAAATGTACTTGCACTGTTAACAATGCCAATGTTACAGTTCACAATAAAACTTTATTCATTTATGCATGGGAATTTTAGTAAAAAAAGTTTGAGAACCTTGAATTACGTTATAATAAATTTACTTACTAAAATCTGTTTTTCTAAGCAATGCCGCGAGCACGCCTAGCGTGTCCGCGGTTTTATACGGTGGCATCTCGATAAACTTCAAGAAAATCGTGGTGGCAGTGAATGAGTTAACTATATCAGCATCGTAATATTCGATATGAAATAACTTGGCTCATAGCTTTAAGATAGCCCGGGCCATCTAAGGTTCACGAGGGGTGGGCTATCATAAAGACATTTCCCTGTGAGAATAAATTTAACAACAAATTCTCTGTAAATACGTTACACAAAAAAACTTACGTGAAGTTTAGGGCTCAAAACGTTATTCTTTGAGGTTAACTAATAGCAACAAAAGAAATCCACACATAGAACGCCAAAATGAAAAAATGTTTGACGAAACGATATTATAACCCGCGTGATTTTCTAAACGATACTGACAAACTGATGACTGCTGTCAAAATGGCGTCATGCTTCCGTTCGTTTTAAGTTGCCAGCTTGTTAATGGATGCGTTCGCACATTCTCACCAAATTTTAAAAGTTTTAAATTACCGAAAGTACCCTTTATTTAAAGTGGGCCATCCTAGGTACCGGGCCATCTAAGGGCAAGGTACCTTACACGGACAGGGCATTTGGCAGTCCTGGAAAAATGATTCATCACAGTCAGATCTCAACTCTATTTCAGGCATCAAGGTTTCAATTTACGTAAAAGCCATAATAAATTCCAATTTACCGGCTCTATCTGTAGATAACCGATTGGTTATATACATCTATCTATGTTATAAATATGGTTTAAACAATTTATAAACTGAAATCAAATGTGTCAACGAAAATACCGCAGTCAGCATGAGTTGAACCCGCATTAGTCACTCGGATACGTCACAGTCCTTATGAGAGGCAGTGTAGTTCCTTTCCGACTAACCCATAACCTTTAACTTGAAAACCTTGGACCAAATGCACTACATTTATGATAACCCGACCTCACAAGGCCATATCCCTGTCTTGAAGACTTCTTACCGCAATCTGACATAACCACCTACTTCAAAAACCTACTTAACTATTGTGTTAAGTTATACACAATTACACACAAACCGCACATTGTATGAACCACCAATGAGTTGGCAGTAGGAACCTACCTGCAGGATATATGTAGGTACCAAATTGTACTACATCGTAGGTATAGGGAAAATTGTTGAGTAGGTATTCGATTTCTTATATAAACGGACTAGCCCTGTTAATAATCATTATTTTGTTACAACTGGTAGTGTTCACGTGAATAAGTTTACTCGGAATAAAAAGGGACAACCCCTGTGTACTTACATATAATATAAACATTATCCTGACACATAATGGATTGCAAACTAGGTGAGTTATAAATAAATAAATATTGCCGGACATCTCACACAACAACATCTGGCCCCAAAGTAAGCAGAGCTTGTGTTATGGGTACCACATGATTTACATATATATATTATTTTATATATTTTGAATACATATTTATTATACATAGAAACACACAGACCCGAGACAAATACTTGCAGATCAAACAAACATTTGTCTCGCGGCGGGAATCGAACCCGCAACCTACTGAGTCTCTGCGCCTAGCCGTTGTAGCTTCCTTTTATAGCAAAACCACCCACTAAGGCGAGGTTTTTTGAAATTCAATCCCTAAGAGGGTTAAAAGGGGTGATAGCAAATGTATGAAACTTCATAACGCGTGGTGCGATTTGCTTGAAACTTGATTTGAATAATTAAAATGCAAAATAAATGGACACGTGTTTCAGGATTTTTCAAAATAACCCTCATAAAGGAGTATAATGAGAAGTGAATGTTTGTATGGAAACATTTTTTAATTGTGATTGGTTTGAAACTTATCAATAAAATTTGGCTACAATACCTTAAAAAAAAATGCGGACGAAGTCGCGAGTAACAGTTAGTATTTTCATAAAGAAACACTCAGACTAGAGACAAATATTGTATATCATACAAACATTTATCCCGCGGCGGGAATCTAACCCGCTACCTTCTGCGTCTCAGACGGGCCTTCGCCCACTGCGCCACAGCACAGATCGTCAACATTATCCCTTATATCTCACAGAGATAGGTACAACACTATTCCTCGCGACGCGAGTTTTACGCAAAATAGTGGCAGGGTGAGAAACAATCCCCACTTATTTACAGGCTTGGTGATCCTGATCAGTCTCTCCATCATCGGCTCCATATCCGGGGTTCCCCAGTGTTCTTGCCCACGCCAGCTCGCTCCAGTCTGCGGGTCTGACGGAAACGTTTACATTAACAGATGTCTCCTGGATTGCACCAAGAGTATCCTTAAAAGTGATTTGACGGGTACAGATGGACCGTGTGAGGCCAAGCCAGCACCGGCAGAGCCCCAATGCTCATGTGCGCGAAATATGTCTCCCGTCTGCGGTACTGATAATGTTACATACAACAATATCTGCCTATTGAGATGTGCAAGGCAGAAGAATCCAGAACTTGAGGTGAAGCACCAAGGAGCGTGCGATGCTGACAAGAGGAGCAAACGCAGCATGCCCTATGAGACAAGATATAGAATGCATAAGCTTTATCCTTGCAGTTTCGAATAACTGGATAAGCACCATACAAATTTTATGTTCCCAACTTAATAAACACATAAAATATTAGGTAGTTTTTTTTTGGCTCCTTTAGAATTCTCCTGTTAGAATTAGTTTATTTATGGGTATATATGATACTAGTTGCTGTCCACGGGTTCACACGCACGGTACCTTCATAAAAAGTAGCCTTTGTCCTTCTCCAAGGTCCCATCTATCTATATACTAAAATTCATTGAAATCTAGATCTACGTAGCATCAGTTTTTAACAGTTGATAATAGTATCTATAAATAAGTAGGTATAATTGAGATGAGGTGGACAGATCTTTAAGGGCTTATGGTCTCAAGAATCTTCCTTATTGTAAATGGATTTTAAAAAACAAACTACCTTGGTAATTTATCTTTGTAAATTCATGGCGTTTGTGTACAAAATTCATCACTTCCGTGGAATAGAATTTCGGAGAATTACTTAGAACATTTGTTCACTAAAATGTACTGACCTGACCTGATGTGGTACTTCATTTATTATCTTATTTACTTAAGTTTTGAGTTATGTTGTATGTTCAAATATAAGTATCAATATACCAGCTGTACCAATTATATAAATTATAAGACACTAGTATCTTTTTAAACAGATATTTCATGTTTATAACTTTTTTAGGGTTCTTTAGTAGGTACTGAACGTCTGAATTAAAGCAACCTGACATAATTTTCCAGTTGATTAGGTATAAGTACCTATCTAGACCTACCCACTATGTATAAGTAGCTAGTTCACCCGAAGTACTTACCTATAAAATATACTACCTAATCTAGTTAGATACCTACCTACTTTATGTTGAAAAAATAGCTATTAAATGATTAGGATCCGCCATAACCCGGGTTTGATTCGCATTACATCGGTTGCTTCGTTGCTCTCATGTTTGTGTTTTCGAATGTAAACAATCATCAACCAGTTTTGCTTTGAACCTATAATCACCTCTAAATGTAAATCTACTTTTGTCGTTGACTGTAAGTAGAAAAATATACAAAAGAATTATTTATTCAGAGGTATTGGTTTATACGCGAACGAAGGCAAGCGTGTTATATTGACGCAGACGGGGAAAAACAAGACAAACGCCTTGCATTTTCCCAAGAAATATATATTTATCTTATTATATAAACCTGGCTCTGGCTTGTAGTTCATCAGAACTCAACTACGTTTTGTGATCGGACGACGAAGGTTCGCGGATGTCTGAGAATATTAAGACTGTGATAACCTTTGCTTATAGAGTAAATACTCAGATAAAATACGTCTGGTGTAATTTTTTTAGTAATATTTGATTTGATTAGACAGAAGATGAACTACAAACTTGGTAAGTTTTTAAACATTTATTTACCTATAAGTTTTGGTTTTTAACAGACTAAAAATAGGAGGAGGTTCTCTTTATTTTTTACTGTTACCTCATACATAACTCCGTACCGTACTCAATACCTTTTTTTTATGTAGGTATACTTTCCGATTGGTTCCATAGAAATTTAATCATTCAAGTAAATGAAATTACGAGATTTTATGTATAAGAAGTCGGTTTTCTTAATTTTAATATTAGACTTTCAACTAGAGCCCGATTTGGACCAACCACCGCCTGACAAACTATAATATTGATTTATCACATGTACCTACATGAAGGATATAAAAAATTATATCTTTTGCAAATTTTTAGCAGTCGTGGTCTATATAATATACCCACAGACAGCTATTAAGCGAATACGCAACATAATACTTAAAAAAACCCAATTTTTTAAGGTCAATTTATTTCACTACCTACGTTAAGTTAGGTGCTGTTCGACGTACATAGCTACAAATAAGAAATAAAAAGTTGACAACTTAAGCAGGTTATTATGTAAAGGTGTGTCCATAAATAATGTAAAGTGGCGAGTGCGTCGTTTTATCACGCGAGCGTTTGTAAAACACCAATTTCTGTCAATGAAGACGTGAATGTCTTAAAAACAGGATGGGCGCACTTGCTATGTCATGCACTTGCTATGCTATGCTATCTCACGCTAGCCGCGATATATATGGACACACCTTTAGGATAGGTTATGGTTAGGTAGTTAATTATTCGACCTTAAATCTTTAGTCTGTCAATGTTTTTTGATTTCTTCTTTTAGATTTTAGATATTTATTACATTTCTCCTGGATTGTCCTACTTGTGTCTTGCCTTGTTTAAGTGTTATCTGTTTTGTTTTATCTTTATGTAGTTTGTGGAAATCGCTCATCTTATGCCTCTGGTCTCCCGCAATACTGGCTTGCCCTAGTGCGGGGACCATCAGTAAGTTTGTTAACACTGTATTTTTATTATCTTTGTAAATAAATGAATTTGTATTGTATGTTATCGATAGATACAGGCTAAAGCGCCTTAGCTGTTTCCTCAAAACAAGTCAATAATTCATAACATTGACCAATCAACAAAGACACGGAAAAATACATTATATTCTACTACGAGTATTTCTACAATACTTACTTCGTAATTTCAAAGCAGAGTAGTTCATACAATTATCTGTTTACAAGTGGTACCTACTACTAACCACTATTTATTTTGAACTTTGTTCTATCCGCAGGAGTCATAGCCCTGGTGGCACTGCAAGCGTACACCGCCAACGCCGGGCGGCCATGCGTCTGCGCGCGTAGCATGGACCCCGTCTGCGGTTCAGACGGAGTCACCTATAACAATGAGTGCTTGCTAGAATGCGAGAAACACACGGTTAACTCAGACCTTACTAAGACCAGTGACGGCCCTTGCTCGGGTTCAGATCAACCGAGTGTATGCATATGCCCAATGATCTACAAACCCGTGTGCGGAAACGATGATGTCACATACTCCAACGAGTGCGCGTTACGCTGTGAACTAGCCACCAACCCGCGAATAATGACTGCACATGAAGGATCATGCGAAGCGAAGATTCCTCTTTGCACGTGCCCAGACAATCTAAAGGAAGTGTGCGGAACTGATGGCAAGACGTACGCAAACGATTGTTTATTAAACTGCGCGACCGCTAATGATAATACTTTGGGTATCAAGCACGTGGGTAAATGCAGCACTGATATCGTAGTAGACAATTGCCACTCAAAAATCCCGCCTTGTACGTGCACTAGGGACTTCAAGCCTGTGTGCGGATCCGATGGCACGACGTACTCCAATGACTGTTTATTAAACTGCGCGACCGCTAATGATAATACCTTGAGAATCAAGCATGCGGGTAAATGTGAAACTGTCAAAGTGGTAGATAACAACCCAACCCCGCCTCCTTGTTCGTGCGGTAGGAACGTCAAGCCTGTTTGTGGATCAGACGGCAAGACCTACTCTAATGATTGTTTATTGAACTGTGCGACCGCTAATGATAATACCTTGAGAATCAAGCATGCGGGTAAATGCGAAACTGTCAAAGTGGTAGATAACAACCCAACCCCGCCTCCTTGTTCGTGCGGTAGGAACGTCAAGCCTGTTTGTGGATCAGACGGCAAGACCTACTCTAATGATTGTTTATTAAACTGCGCGACCGCTAATGATAATACTTTGAGCATTAAGCATGCAGGAAGATGCGAAACTGTCAATGTGGTAGATATCAACCCAACCCCGTCTCCTTGTTTGTGCGGTAGAAACGTCAAGCCTGTTTGTGGGTCAGACGGCAAGACCTACTCTAATGACTGTTTATTGAACTGCGCTACCGCTAATGATAATACTTTGAGCATCAAACATGGGGGTAAATGTGAAACAGTCAAAGTGGTGAATTTTCCAATTGCCCCGTCTTGTATATGCCCGGATGATATAAACGAAGTTTGCGGGACTGATGGTAAGACGTACACAAACGATTGCGTATTGAACTGCGCGACCGCTCGTGATAACACTTTGGGTATCTCGCATACGGGTAAATGCGGACATGTGAATGTGGTGAACAACGCACCATCCGGATGTACTTGCACTAGAGATTTGGAGCCAGTGTGCGGAGCTGATGGCGTTACTTATAACAACATGTGTCTGTTGGAATGCGCCGGGGAAAGTGTGGCAAAAGAGGGCGAATGTTGATAATAAGAAGGATATTGTAACTTTTGTTTCATTTCAAGAGTATTTTTATTGTTACCTATATTTTTGATGGCGTTAATACACTTCTGTGTGTACTTTGTCCATATGCTGGAAGAGAAAAATAACTACCATATTAGTATCGCAACACATGAGTGTTATATATATAAGTAAGTATATTTATTTTTATACAGGGTGTCCCAGAAAATAGTGTCAAGCGAAAGTCCAGAGATAGATTTTTTATAGTTTTCGAGTTACGACTTTTTGAAAATTTTAGACTTGAACAACTTAAAAAATTCTTAAAAAATATAAGTAGAAATCTTTCTTGAGATTTTTTTAAATAAACCGCGATAAAAGTTGTTATGTATGGTTTAGTAGAGATTTTTTTTTGCCGAGACCACCCTCTTTCTTGAGAACGTGAGATTGGGTAAGGTTAACTTGACCCCTCACGTAATAAATGGATGCTTCCTAACTCTGACATATCCTAATATGTAATATAAGAATGCCTCAAGCGATTCCAGAAGTTTTTGCCCTATGAGACCAAAGTTATCCTAGCTTAATCTCTCTTACTACCATTTATAGACTATGCCGACTCCTGTTTCATAGACGCCACGGAGGAGTACATTAATAAATTGGAACGTCTTCAAAACTTGTGTACCCGATTCATATTTGGACTGTGCAAGTTTGAACACGTCTCAATGTTCAGAGCCCAATTAAAATGGCTTCCTATTCGGCGTCGGCGTGATCTGCAAGTTCTATCTCTTCTTTATAATATTCTAAACAACCCCCTCTCTCCTTCTTACCTTTGTGAACGTTTCGATTTCCTTGTTCCTCGTGGTGATCCCTGTAGAACAGCAAAATGTTTTATTCTTAAAATTCCTCCTCACTCCTTTAGTCAGTACGGTGGATCATTCACGGTCGATCAGTCACAATCCACTCTGTGAAATTGTGGAATTCCTTCACGAAATCAGCGCTGTCGCGGTTTCGTGAAGGAATTCCATTGTCGCTTAGCATTTTTAAGCGAAAAGTCAAAGAGCATTATCTCTCCTTGTAATTGTTTATATTAATATTTTATTTATGTACTAAATATATTTATTTATATATATTATGTTAGCTTATTTAGTTTATGTAGGTTATTCATTTCTGTTTCTCTTTCTCCCTTTTGTACGCATCATACATTTTAATTTTCCAAGGTTTGCTGGAAGAGAACTCTTTTTAGGGTTAAGCTCGCCTGTGTACATGCCATAACGATAATGTATATTTCAAAATGTGTTCAATGTGTGTACAATAAAGAATGACCTCTAGTTTTCGGTTTTATTTCAGTGTTTAGTGAAAAATATAAAGAAATAAAACAACGTTTTTTATCATAATAATCACTTTATACACACATTCACTATAAGTCTAAATTGGCTAAAAGTTCGTCGTCCTCATTATCGTCCATAAAAGATTTCTCAAACAATTCACTGTCAGCCAAAAACGATTCACTAAATTCACTGATAGAAGTCTCTCCCGATTCTACTGCATCGTTTTTGATAGAATCCTTCCTTATATTCGTGCCGGGTATGTAATCGTTTTTATTTTTCGGCATACTCGTCAGGTACTGCGAGATATTGTTTTTGCTTTCCTGAAATTAACATAGTTATAAATATACTCCCCGTAATCCATAGGCACTAAAACTAATATTGTAAATGCGAAAGTGTCTCTGTCTGAACGGATCTTGATAAAATTTGGTAAGATGATTGCATTCGGGGGAAGAACACAGGCTACTTTTTGCAAAAAAACAACCTTGAAGGGGGTAAAATAGGGGATGTAAGTTTGTTTGGGCAACTCATATTTTCTTAAGTTAGGGATCTGAAAATTAATATTAAGGCTGAATATTAATTTTCAATACTTGGCTGTGCTGGTTGAAGCACGTATTTGTTTATTTCTTACCAAAGTAAGAAATAAACAAATACGTGCTTCAACGTTTTTGCATAATCATCCCCGAAGGGGGTAAAATAGAGGATTAAACTTATGAGATGCTAATAGCACTTTCGTGAGTTACGTTACGTACGTCACGTTACGTGAGTTGTACTATACATTTTGATAAACACGGGCTTTACTCATAATACGTGAGTAAAGCCCATGTTTCTCAAAATGTTATGAGATGCTCTTTAGATGCACAGAATGCATTCCTTACAAAAATAAAAATAAAGGTTCTAAGCATACGCGTACGAAGTCGCGGGTAACAGCTAGTCCGCTATAAAGCTTCCGGCAGTTGCAGTGCACGAAAGGAGACTCTGAGACTCTCTGACTTTACTTTAATCTTTTCACCACACTGGTTTGAAATTACTAGTGACACAACAAGAAGAAGAAGCAGCATATTGTGAGCAAAATAAAAACACTCGCCATTCAAAATCAAAATTATTTAAGGGTATGATTTGACGACCTCTGTGGCGCAGTGGGCTTAGGTCCGGCTGAGACGCAGAAGGTTGCGGGTTCGATTCCCGCCGCGGGACAAATGTTTGTATGATCTGCAAGTATTTGTCTCGGGTCTGGGTGTTTCTATGTATAATATGTACGTATTTACAAAAAAAAATGTATACAGGGAATTCAGGAACTAGTATTTTAAGCCTGAACGAAGAGATTCCGACCATGAAAATTAACAGTTGTAGGGGTACAAATCCTAAGAATTATTATTTTCAGATTTCCATACAAAAACATTCAAGAAATAAAATTGACAACCCTTATTTTGTCAACAATGTTTCTAAGTGCGTTACCTACCTACCTAGTTTCGCGTGAGTTCAAATTGTCTGCTAAGCTAGGCTAGATACCTAGGTTGGTGTATGTAAGTATCTTTTGACGTAGGTACCTACATTACATACTGACTGCGGTATTCACACAAGCCATGTTGTTTCGTTTGTAGCACAAAACTAAGTAGATATTTATTTAGTAACTACCTAGTAATCCAGCGGCTAATCTAGTTACCTATTCGTCTCTTGAAAAACAATGTTTTTAACTTTATGGTAAAAGAAGCAACTACTTATGAAGATTATAATATCCATCCATAAAATTTGAAAATTGACATTAACAAAAACAACATATCTCGATTAGTAGGTACCTATTCTAGGTACTACCTCCTAGGTATCCAACACAAAGCACTTATGATTGAGTTAAAAAAACACATGGTCACTCACAATGGTCACAAGAAACGGAATTACGAAGCTCTTTACTAGAAAAGAAAGTTGACCGCACGACGTACAACAAAACACTGACCTAAAATCAATTCAAAGCAAGCAAAATAAAATCCTTTGAAATTGCCGACAATTTTTTAGGGTTCATTTTTGATGTGAAAATTCAAACCTATCACAATGATGACATTCATGTTGGTACATACTACTTTGGTTCTTAGTGAAGTTATTTTGCTTAATTTATTCTGTAGTCATGTCACTGCTTCTTTCTTGGTCACTGAATCCTTTAACCACTCTAGTTCTGTCACCATTAATCACTAGACTCATGTTAAGGCTACATACAGAAAAAAACCAGTGACAAAACAAATTAATTCAGCAGAGAGTGACTAAGAAAAAACCAATGACAGAATTAATAAATAAATTAATGAATAAAATAAATAAAGTCTTAATCGGAACAACGACTAAAAATAAATACCTACGGAACCAATTTCTGACAAAATAATAAATGTCGGCTTATTACAAAGGTAGACTATTTTCGGAATTAGCCGAGATTTATTATTTATTATGTGGATTGAACTCTTCTGATTGGTTGTCGGTTTTGTTTGACATATTTGATAAAAAGCCGCGAAGTCACAGAGTCGCACAATGAGGTGGACAGATAAAACTATGGGAAAATATGGGATAGACAAGATTTTTCATAGAAATTCAAATTATTAGATACCTAGCCTAGAAATGTTAATAAGAAATCTATCTACCTACCTAAGAAAAATGTTGTAGGTTGGGTACCTAATACTTTGAATTTCTATGAAGATCTACCTACCTGTGTATTCTACCTACTTACGAAAAATGTTGGTTAGATACCTACCTACCCAATGCTATAAATTTCTATGAAAATCCAAATCAAGTTGTTTTAATAAAGAGTTGTGAACATGTTATGATCATCTTCATCATAAAAAAATCCTGTTTAGTTGCAAATTTTTGTTTGTCAACAAAAATTAAATGCAATAAATCCGAAAATTTGATAGAAGAATAAACAAGATTCTTATAAAAATAGCAGCTGATCTCAACAAGAACACAAAAATTTACTTTCTATCAGAGGCATCACAATGTAGACAACTTTTATGTTTGTGTTGCGTGAACTCAAACGATACTTCATTTTGGGGTCACGCTCAGAGTTCAATAAACAGCTGATTTTAGGGACGTTACCATTTGTAGTAAGTGCAGTTTTGAAGCAAACTTTGCTGCTCATTTCTTCAATGAAAAACATTGAACTTATAAAAGAGGTAAAACATATGTTGTTCTCGAAAGTATCGAGAATCGGCCCACCCAGGCATAACATACTAGTTCCGGGACACCCTGTATAAGTAGTATATAAGTCAGGTACCCATAACACAAGCTCTGCTTACTTTGGGGCCAGATGATGCTGTGTGAAATGTCCGGTATTATTATTATTATTATATTATAAGTTGCTGTTGCCAAATTAATTGGTTTCAAATTTCTTAAATTTGTCTGCAAAATAGTAGATTTGTCGCCAAAATGTAGTCGCCAATCAATACAAAATGTAGTCGCCAATCAATACAAAAACAATTCCTTATTAAATCCCTACTAATATTATAAATGTAAAAGTAACTCTGACTGTTTGTGTGTTACATATTCCCGCCTAAACCGCTGAACCGATTTTGGTGAATTTTAATATACCTAGATATAATAGGACCTTGGAGAGGTATCATGCGTACGAAGCCGCGGGCAGCAGCTTACATATAATTATCGGGATATATTATTAAGTATCAAATAAATATTTTTGTATTTATTATAATAGGCTTGTACTGATATATGAAAATAAATGAAATGAAATATTATTTATTTGCTTGAATTAAAATAACCTAACCTAACCATTCTGAGTACGAAGCTATTATTTAATAAAATTATTATTTTTAAAATGAAGTTTTTATTCATGAATGAACTAAGATTTTATGGATAATCCAACTCTTATTTTAGATACATAATGGTGGCAATTCGGTTGGTTCATTTCTAAAATTAGGAATTGTCTATATTATATTAAGTTAGTCATAGCATTTGTGAAACCTATTCGGTTGGTTCTATCTAACTAAATTAGGAACGCTTAATTAAGTTAGATAAAATTAAATTAGGATAAGTTGGTAGCAGCAGAATATCAAAGGTTAATTTGACAGTTCAAAACCTAAATTTAGCTCAAATTAGTTAGGTTGGTGCCAACCGAATTGAGACCAATACAATTAATTTGGTAGTTCATATCTGGCGACACTTTTTATTTATGAATGAAAATATTTCGTAGCGTTAGTTAGATAATGTTGATGATAAATATACACTTTGCTGACAACAGTACATTGTACACATAGGCGACAAAGTGCCCAATTCCTATCGAGTGTGTCACCGAGGGCCTTAAAACACACGAGGTAGGAAACGCACTTTCTCCCGAGTGATACTGTAGTTTATACTAGTACTTTATACACTTACGAGGAAAATAAAATAAAATCTTCACTATCACTCGACGACATTCTGTAGAATTCATAAAATTACCAAACCCAAATGCAAATTTCGAAGTAATTACCGCGCATGCCTTTATTACTTGGGTTCTTTTTTCAAAATATTGTTCGGAAATCGGAAGAGGAATAAATCATTTGGCGGACTTGGAGTAAAAACTTTTTGTCGTTTGACCTATAATGAAAATAACCGGCTGATATATGAAGATATAAAAAAAATAACACGGTAGAAATGAATTGCCATATACTTTTCTCTCCCGCTAAACACGTTAGAAAAGAAATTCCATAGACTTTTCCGTCCCGCATTTTAGTAGGCCTGAAATTATGTACTTGTCAAGTCAAGTTATATTTGGAAAAGGAATGGGCGAGTTTCTAAGTAGGTGTGGTATAAAAAATATAATTCCCTATTTTAACAGATTGTTGAGTAAAAACTCAAGTGGCGGAGATGTGTGCAATCCAAAGTTAATCCAAAGAGTTAATAGTAGTTTTCGAACCAGTGTGATAAATGGATCAAAGTGTACCCCAGAGGCTCCTTTCGAGTACTTGGCACGTCTTCGAACATTTTCGGTTCTTCCGAAGGCATATCGACTTTTTATAGCCAGGACCGCCAGCAGCCGCCAGCAGCAGCAGAACAGCAGCAGCAGTGCAGAACGAGGCATCCAATTAATGTTTTTATAGCAATAGATAATTGGAAACCGCGACAGCAAGTTCCAGTGACTAGACAATAAACCAAAACAATAGCCGGACTTTACTAACTACAATTAACAATATATTTTATTTGTACAGTGTACCAGGAGACCATACATGACTAAGAGGTTCTCGTTATAAAAATAGAAAAAAAGTCATGTTTAATAACTTGTGAACTAATGAAAAAAACCTGATATATAAATATGTAGTTATGAAATCTTAGTTACGAACGTGGACCAAAATGTCTGCTCAGTTGGTAGTAACTCTGCCTTCTGCGCTGTAGGTTGAGGGTTCGATTCTCTACCAGGATAAACATTTTTGTGACGCACTTAGGTTTTTGTTTTGGGTGTTATAAAATATCATAACTATATATTTAAAAATATAAAAGTATTCAATCATTCATCTGGTTTCCATAATAACCAGATTTGGTTAATTTTAGTTAATTTCCTCTGCTTAATGGTGGCTTGATGGTGTTGTGTGCAATCCTCTGATATTTATTTTATTTATTTATTACATTTAGTATCCTTACCAGTGTATTATAAATCCAAGCATTTAGCTATAATAAGGAAACATATTTTATTAATTCATAGAAAAATCAAGGATTCATTGGAAATTTAATGCTTAGTCTTGGTCTTATTTCTATAGATGTATTCTTTATAGGTATAGAATATTTTTATTAGTTACTCTGGCGTGCGCTGCAAAACCGTTAGAATTACACGAAGTACTAATCCTGCGCAGACGAAATCGCGGGCACCAGCTAGTTTCATATAATTTCAAAGTCAGAGGCGTAATCTTAACATTGAAAGGCAAAAGTTTGTGTGGATGCTTAAAAAGCTGTCCAGCAAGAACTTTTTAAGCATCCACATAAACTTTTGCCTTTCAATGTTAAGATTAATGATGTTTTTATACCGTGGACGAACTCTTAACTTTAGTAGTGATTAAAATTGAATAATATATCTTTACTTTATGTTTGTATTTTATCATCTACTAGCTGCTTCCTGCGGCTTGGCACGCGTGGTATCTCCATAAAAAGTAGCCTATGTCCTTCTCCAAGGTCTCAGCTATCTCTATTCCAAAATACATCAAAATCGAATCAGCGGTTTAGTCGTGAAAACGTGTTACTTTCACATTTATAATATTAGTAGGGATTTCTTACCAAAAGCCTAAATATTAATTTTAAATCCCTAACTTGAGGAAATATGAGTTGTCCAAACAAACTTTCATCCCCTATTTTACCCCCTTCAAGGTTGTTTTTGAGACAAAAAGTAGCCTATATTCTTCCCCCGAATGCAATACATCTTCTTAACAAGTTTCATCAAGATCCGTTCAGCCGTTTACAGATAGACAATATACAGGGACAGACACTTTCGCACTTACAATATTAGTATGGATTGTTTTAATTAGGTGTAATTAAAACAATTTTTAATTTAAAGAAATAAAATATTCTATAAATAAATAAATATAATATGTATTTTCAATATTTTGCATCCCTCTTCCTGGTTCTAACGTGCTTTTAAAGAAATTGTTAGTTTTATAATTTAATTATAAAATGTCTAAAATAATCAAAAACCACAAATAGTATTTGCAGATCATACAAACTTTTGTCCCACAGCGGGAATCGTACCCAAAACCTTTTGCGTCTCAAATACAAATAAACATATTACTTATATACTTTTTTTAAATATATACATATTATACATAGAAAAAACAGGCCATAGAAAAGAAGGCCTCTGGGGCCCAAATATTTCCGAATATCGAACATTTCGTATTCGGAAATATTTTGCGTCTCAAATACAAAACCAAGCATCGTATTTATAATATTAGTAGGTATGTGATAATGAACAGATATACCTGATGTTTCATGGTGGTATCTTCAAATGTATCTCTACTCAGTCCGACGTTGTTTAGCACCTGCAGGTAAGGAAAATAAATAAATAACTATACAAGAAAAACTAATATCGGTAACTATACTTAGAAATAGTTATGACTAACCATAAACAAAGTTCATAGTTGTTTATTCCATTGACAAATTACATTGTATGCGGAAATATAAATTATAAAACATAAAATTAATATTAATAAATTATGTAATCATGCAATATTATGTCAAAACCTAACTTAACAATAAATCAGAACATTTTAATGTGATCAATCAAGACAATCAATAATTATAAAACGGTTCATAGTTCATCCAGTGACTAGAGACATTTCCCCGGAAGAAAAGACTTCAACTCAACCTTTAGTTTTGTTCTTTGGTGAATAATAGATTTCAGTTCTAGTAGCAATCTGTTAAAAATTTCAACTGCTTGATATCTTAAACAGTGTTTCAACAACAACGCTATGATAGAAAGATAGGTAGCTCTCTACTCGAATGCCAATTCCACGATGTATATAAAAATATAATTATTATATATTTTATTTCCTACACTTGTTTTAATACTCATTTTAATTTCAAACACATTCTCAATTTTTTAGGCTTCTTTTTATTTATGTCCATTAATGTTTATGTTAACACACATTATTTCATGCATATCAGTAAAGTATAGTTTAATCAAATTACTGCAATATATAAATATTGCTGGACAATACACACAACACCATCTAGCCCCAAACTAAGCATAGCTTGTATACCAGATACCAGACCAGATAACTGATAGAATACTTAGATATTTTTAACTACATATTTATGATACTTTATAACACCCAAAACAAACACCTAAGTTCATCACAAAAATGTTTATCCTAGGAGGGATTCGAACCCTCAACCTACAGCGCAGAAGGCAGAGCTACTACCAACTGTGCTGACAGGCCAGTTAGTAATGTTATTCTTATAGATTGTTAGACTGTGCCTTACCTACTGTAAGAAGCAACGTTTTGTGTAAATATAGTTACTATACTCATGATTATGATTAAATGTAGGTATAAGTTCCTTTTTATTATTACATAGACGACCTCTGTAGCGCAGTGGGCTAAGATCCGGCTGAAACACAGAAGGTTGCGGGTTCGATTCCCGCGCGGGACAAATGTTTGTATGATCTGCAAGTATTTGTTTCGGGTCTGGGTGTTTCTATGTATAATATGTATGTATTTACAAAAAAAAGTATATAAGTAGTATGTCAGTCATGTGGTACCCATAACACAAGCTCTGCTTAATTTGGAGCCAGATGATGCTGTGTGAAATGTCCGGGATTATGTATTTATGCATTTATTTATTTATGTATTGTTTATATTTTTAGAAGTAAGATTTACCTACTTTTACTTTTCTCTGTACTTTTGAAGTGAAAACTTCTTTAGCATCATTGTGATTGAAAGTCGATGAAATGAAAAAGCGACAGTAAAAAGAGAAAGACACATAAATTCATAAGATTTAACGTGGGACAAAATGAGATAGGTAGCATTATACAGTGTTTCTTATATTCGTGGTTTTAAAATTTTTGAAGGTTTCATTTCTGCCACGTGTGAGTTGCACACATGTTTTTTTTTATTAACTCTGATTTTTGTTGTGTGTCCTGCTGTTCTGTGTTTCTATTTTTACGTATCTGTAATGATAAACTGAATTGAATTGAATTGAATTATCGTGTCACCAGTCCGAACCAGTGTGTTGAAAGGATTAAAGTGCTCCTTCGAGGCTCGTTTAGTGCACTTAGTACATGTATGTATGTGTGTCTATATATACATCAATAGATGATAAGAGAAATAATATAGCGTACATTAAGTTTCCCCTGCAGCATCGGCCACATGTAGTCGTCCGCCGTCCGTGCCGCCAGTAAGTACCGCGCACAGACCACGCCCATCTGCCCCAGTCGATGCGCACGCGACTCCGCCTGTGTTAGGATCTATATACACAGATATAAACATTATCATTAATCATAATAAGTTACAACTGAAACGTAATATGCACACAACACTCTATTTAGCCCCAAACTAAGTATAGCTTGTATTATGGTGACCAGTAGGGCGATTATGAAATTTTGATACTTATCGCTTTCAGTAACTATTGATGAATTGGTAATTAGGGAAGGTTAATGTTGATTGTTGATTGACGACCTCTGTAGCGCAGTGGGCTTAGGTCCGGCTGAGAAGCAGCAGGTTGCGGGTTCGATTCCCGCCGCGGGACAAATGTTTGTATGATCTGCAAGTATTTGTCCCGGGTCTGGGTGTGTCTATGTATAATATGTATGTATTTACAAAAAAAAGTTAAGTATATCAGTCATGTGTTACCCATAATACAAGCTCTGCTTACTTTGGGGCACCGTACGTTATTATTAAGTCCGTCGGTAGTGCAGAATAAGGAAGATAGTGCAGAATGAGGAAGGTAGTGCAGAATAAGGAAGGTAATGCAGAATGAGAAAGGTAGTGTAGAATAAGGAAGGTAATGCAGAATGAGGTAGGTAGTGCAGAATCAGGAAGGTAATGCAGAATGAGGAAGGTAGTGCAGAATGAGGAACATACTCCTGGGTTCCAGTGCAGTTCCGCGAAGAGCACGAGTTGCGCGGCCGTGAGCGTGATGCCGGAGTGGGCCGCGGTTATGGACAGCACGGCGCATCGACATGCTGATTTGTGCTGGAACTTCTCCACCAGATCCTGGAACAAACACCAATTATTTTACTAGTAAATGCCCGCGGCTTCGCACGCGTGTCACCTACCTACAATCAAAGCAGCCTATGTCCATCTTAAATATACAATCTATCTCCGTATCAAATTTCATCAAGATAACGTTCAACCGCGAATAGGTAACAAATACAAAATTCAAAATTCAATATCACTTTATTCAATACAATCACAAGGACCACTTCGAATCGTCTTCTTACATGCTAGTGAATCTAGGTGCCGGTTCTTCCTAACCCCAGTTCAAGAAGAATCCGGCAAGAAACTCGTCTGGTCTTAACACTTTTTTGTATGGCCCTTGACAATTTTGTCACGGATGACGAGTCGAGTTGGAGCAGATTCATCCCAAGCTTTTTTGTCATACGCAGACAGATACACTTTTGTATATATAATATTGGTATGGAATAAAATTAGAGAGGTCTAGTGGTCTTCAGATCATAACCTCTGTGCCGCTGTGGGCGAAGGCCTACCTGTGACGCAAAAGGTTGGGGGTTCTATTCCCGCCGCAAAGCGAATGTATGATGATCTGGATCCATTGGTCTTTCCATACATACGTCTTTCCATTATACATTATATACGTGTAATTCTAACAGTTTTTTCAGCCCACGCCAGAATAGCTCGCCGATTTGCAGAATTTTTTCCTACTTACTTGACACTTATCGTTATATTTTGGACAATTCACACATCTACTATCCCTACTAATATTATAAATGCGAAAGTAACTCTGTCTGTCTGTCTCTCTGTCCCGTTTTCACGCCAAAACAGCTGAATCGATTTTGATGAATTTTGGTATAGAGATACATGAGACCTTGGAGAAGGACACAGGCTACTTTTTTTTGTAGGTACCACGCGTGCGAAGCCGCGGGAAGCAGCTAGTATCTTTATAAGTTATAGCCTTTGTGTTATTCTGATGTATAAGCTATATTATTGTAAAGTTTCATTAAAATCAATTTAGTAGTTTTTGCGTGAAAGAATAACAAACATACATACATACAAATTTCCGCGTTCATAATATTAGTAAGGATTATATTATAATACTTATTTGCTATACACTGGGACGTGTTAAATGACAGCATATACTGCGTATAGGAACGAACTACACATTTTGAGAGCCGCTAGCAAAAAGTTACACTAGATGAACGATGATGAAAATCATCCTAAAATCATCATCATTATAAAGCATACATAAAAGGTAGTCTTATGAAGAAAGAGTATTACAATATAAATGACTATATTGTTGATAAGAATGCATAGCCTTATTTTGCTCTACCCTCAGACAGTTAACTGACAGATTTGCAATGTATAAATTACTGTTATCTTGTATTTTCCGTTTTTAGTAGTTAAGCTAGTTATAAATAGGATCATACAAAAACGCTTTAGGACGGGCTTCTTGTCAATTCTTCACGGAAAAATTGGCACCTAAATTCACCTAGTATATACGTTTCAAAGTGAACCTTGTGCTTTTATTGAATAAAAACATTTGAATTTGAATCCGAATGGTGCAATCAAAACATAGAAATAAACTGAGAAATGGTCAAGCTGATAAAATAAATTTTTAACCGACTTCAAAAAAGGTAGGAGGTTCCCAGTTCGGTTGTATTTTATATTTTAATGTTTGTTTTAACATAACTTACTAAGCCATTTATGAAACGATTTGTTAAATTATTTATTTATGTGATTCGGAAAGTATATCCTACTTTCCAGTTGATTCCATAGAAATTTCATCAAAATAGGATCAGTACCTAGTTGGTTTTTAAATCAAAATAGCTGGAAAAAATATGTTATCCAAGTGAACGAAATTTCTTATTTTTATATATCGTTTATCTTATTACTTTTTAAAATATATTTATTAAAAACATGATTCATTTGCTTAATACCAGCCGAATACCAAAAAGGATTGCCATATTTTTAACTGTATGGTAATGAATTATAACGGTAACAGTAAAAAAACGCAAGTATTTATCTTATATAATTTCGACCCTGAGGGGGGTACTCACAGCTCTAGTATGCGAAGGCGTGGCTCCCGTGATGCAGATATAATGCACCTCAGCTTCGTCTAGCGTGTTGCATATCGCTTCGATAACGTTCTTGTGGTGAGCGAACACTAAGAACTTTCCCGTCGTCTCGTCATTAAGGAGTTGTCGAATATATTTACTGCAAAAATCATGCTCTATGTAATTCCCAAGCTTATAGAGTGACACACTCTCACATGACACATGTCTCGTCACGCATACATAAAGAGTAGCCTTTTCAAGAAAGCGGATTATAAATATAATAAAATACGCTTTCTTGAAAACAAGAGAGTTTATTTATACATTTGAAATGTATAAACTCTCTTGTATTAGTATTTCCTAGTTAAGGTAGTTATAAGATGGATCATGTAAAAAAGCGCTAGGACCAAGACGAGTTTCTTGCCAGTTCTGCTCGGGCTTGGGTTAGGATAAATTGGCACCTAAATTCACCTAGTATGTAAGACGTTTCAAAGTGATCCTTATATTATGATTGTATTGAATAAAGTATCTAAAATAAAATAAGAGGTTTGACATGTTTTTCAACTTCGTATAATACTAAATATAAGCTTTATAGTAAACTAGCTTCTGCCCTCGGTTTTTTATCTACTTGCGTGGTAGATATACATAAAGTAGCTTATATATGTATTATCCCAGGTTCACATCTGTATATGTCTATATGTAATAATAATAATAATAATGAGACATTTCACACAGCATCATCTAGCCCCAAAGTAAGCAGAGCTTGTGTTATGTGAACCACATGACTATACTACTAATATACTTACTTTTTTCTTTTTTGTTGTAAATATATAAATATTATACATAGAAAAACACCCAGAGCCGAGACAAACATTTGCAGATCATACAAACATTTGTACGCGGCGGGAATCGAATCCCTAACCTTCTACGTCTCAGTCGGGCTTTCGCCCACTGCGCCACACAGATCGCCAGTCCTCAGTTGTTCTTTATTTGTAGAGAATTAGAGAAATAAGTTAAATTAAGTAAATAACGATAGAATGGTTACACAATATATTATTTACCAGATAGCCGGTATCTTAACGCGTGCAGATTCACTGAAGAAAGTCAAAAGTGCCGCGTGGCTATCCGACGCTTTAGTGCTTTTATATGTTTCTGCCATCTGAGACAATCCTTGCTCATCTTCTTTACTGAATTGAAGTAGCGTTTGATCTAATAATACTGTTTCTCTGGAATTGCAATATTATTATTTTACTTAACTATTATAACTACATAGAAGATGTAAGTTGGTTGGCAATATTATACGACATGGCAGCAAGGACATCATAAACGGTAAGGTAGAAGAGGTAGGTAGAGAGGTAAAGAAAGCCCTAATAGATCTATTTGAGCCAGGTTTGAGCCAGCCATAAAGAGAAGGTTGCTGTCAAAATAGGCTGCTTTGGAGCACATGGAGGAAGCTGCATCAGTTACGACAAAAAGACTACAGCTCTCAATGATGACATATAACTATAGAAGACATTTGTGTTGAAAACAGTAATGCTTTTGACCAAGTTATTATATCAAAACAGTTTATTTGACCAAACATTACCATGTTAAAAGATTATAAGATTAAGAAGATTACAGTGAAATAAAACTACTTTTAAATTAAATAATTACAAAAACAACCAAGAGTCGAGTAAAAAAAAGACTGTTAACATGGATATGAGTTTGGTGTTACACAAGGAAGAACGTCGGGTGCAATGTTATTTCCATTTTATATAATAGTAATTAAAAAGGCATTATACCTCGTTTTTCCTTCCAGCTTCGTGAGCACTTGTTCTTTAGTTCGTCTAATGAGGAACCTTTTTTGTAATATTATTTGCAGCTCGGCCAGATTGGACTGACCTGTCATATCCCATCCGAAGTTTGTTTGCTTACCGGCGCAGTATCTTTTACCTTAAACAAATATTAAATACAAATAGTAACAATATTTTACAAAACATAAAAAAGCAAGTAGTTGAAGTGAGGAACGCGACTAAAAGATCGATATCACTATTTAAGTTTTTGTTTAAGTCTATGAAGTACCATTGCTGAGTAAAGGTCTGCCCCAAAGACTTTAATTCTTCACGTTTGGTAACTTGCACACCCTTTAATTGCTTTCGAGATCGCCTCGCAGAGGCCTCTTCGCCCAGCTCCGTTGTCACCTTTTGTCCTCAGGCATCTGACTCTACATCAGTAACATTTTTGAAAAATATTGATGTTTTTATTTCGCTAAACCGAATGATTCAAAAACTCAGGCGAGGCAAACTCAGATCCGTTACTAAAATAGTATATACAAACAAGGCCTAATGCGTAAGCGGAATTCGAATTATTCTTCTTATCGCGCCTTTAGTTATTTTGAAACAGTGTAAGAGACACAGGAGGTGTAAGGGACACGGGAGGTGTAAGGGACACGGGAGGTGTAAGGGACACGGGAGTAGTAAGGGACACGGGAGGTGAAAGGGACAAGGGAGGCTCATTTCGTGCACTTGGCCCATGTCTTCAAACTGTTTAAGATTTTTCATGGGGATAATTTAGCATTTTAGCACTTACCATACTCAGTATAAGAGCCAAAAAGTTTCGGCTCGATAAGGGCCAGTTGCGTGTACAACTCAGCCGGCCTACTTAGCGCGGGAGTGCCACTGAGTAGAATACAGCGAGCGCATTGCCGCGTGATTGCTCCAAGGGCTATCGTGCATTGCGCTTTGTGGGATTTCAAGTAATGAGATTCATCCTATAAAAATAAGAGAGCAGAAGAGCTATATATAGATCGTATTTGGATAGCTCATCTGTTTAACATGTATTTTATGATCATATTCCTGGCCTTATCCACTGCCCATTTTTTAAGCTTTCGTGATCAAGGGCTATTGACAATGTCACATTCTATAATCGCTATAGAATAGAAGATTTGCGAATGACATTCCCATACATTAGTCCTTTTCTACTAGCGACATCACTAATAGAATACGGATACAGCCACATAAAACTTTACTTATAAACGTTTCTCAAGTTGTCAAAAGTTAATCACAGATAGTGACAAATAGTGACAGGGCGAATTTCAAGCATTGTTTACGCAGTGGTCAAGTTGAGTTTATATGAATGGCCTATAAAATTAAGTATCAGTTAATAACGTCATAAACATACCCGCTCAACATATCAAACAGACTCATTTTCTCACTCTGCTGTTTTACGAATGTGTCAAATCAGTTTTATTGAATACAATCAGAAGGATCACTTTAAATTGTTTTACATATTAGGTGAATTTAGGTGCCAAATCCTCCTAACATAAGTCCGTAAATAATTGTCAAAAAAGCTCGTCAGAGCGCTTTTTTACATGATCCATCTGATCTGATCTAATACTATTGTACTAATAGTGTATAGAGTTTGATCTTAGTTAGTCTAACCTGTCAGCTTAGTCGATAGTAGCTTTGCCTTCTGCGCTGTAGGTTAAGGGTTTGATTCCCTTCCAAGATAACCATTTATGTGATGTACATAGGTGTTTGTTCTATGTCTGGTTGTTATATAGTATCATAAGTATGTATTTATAAATATATAACTATTATATCGGTAATCTGGTCACCATAATACAAGCTATGCTTAGTTTTGGGTTAGACAGTGTTATGTGCATTGTCCACCAATTTTTTTTACAATATATATAGTTATACATCGGTAATACAGTAGGAACCAGTTTGAAACCCGTGGGTATAGCAATCACCATCAGCCCGTGTCAGTCCATTGCTGGACATAAGCCTATCCCATGGCACGGCACTGAGCTCGATCTTCAGCTCTCCTCCTCCAATCCTTGCCCGCTGCCTTACGAATATCATTGCCCCACCTAGCTACAGGCGCCCTACACTACGTTAGACGACACGCGGCCTCCACTCAAGAACCAGTCTGTCACAACGGCCATCGGTTAAAGGCAAGTGCAAATAATAAATAACTAACCTACTTACAATGATAACGACTCCAAATTTCTTATTCTTCAGTAGTTCTGTATGCATTGTTGTTATTTTATAGCTGACTATGGCTATTTCTGTCTGAAATTTATAAAACGACGTAAGAAAAGTTATTTATAAACATTTAGGTCTATTATGTACATTATTCTCAATTTAACATTATCAAAATACATCCTATAATATAATTTTTCAAAACGGGATATTTAATAATTTGGAAAAAAAACGTTTTATTTCAGCCACACAAAATTAAATGCTAGTGGAGTATAAACTTTCATAAAAAAATAATGATAATAACAATAAAAATATACAAATAAATAGTGTGCACTTTTGTCCATTGCTTCATAAAAGCGTAGCTACATCCAGCCTTTCTCTTATAAATCGCAAGAAGCTATTGGAGCTCCCCCGCATTCGGCGCATAAAGGACGATGTTATCGAAAGTCATCGACGCGTGCTTCTGCAAACATACCTGACGCACTACAGAAGCGCGGCAGATCAGAATCCTAAACCCATTATTATATTGGACACGCAGGTTATCCCAGCTTCGCTTAGTGCACGAGATCCTGACTGCATGGATAGAACGATTGACAGTACGCCCTAAACAGACTTATTTACCATGATATGTGAGTTTTTCTGCTTTCTGATAATTCAGTACAGTTGGATGCGCCATGATCACCATGATCAGATAAACTGATAGTTTATAGATACTTAGATGATAGATTATCTTGTGATCATGGCACATGCTACTGTGCCGAAATATCGGGAAGCAGAAAAACTCTACAAGTAAGTATTTCGTTTTGAGTGAAAATGATGTTTAAAACCATGATAGCCTTAAAAGTTATATCCTTTAATATAGACGTGTTTGTATTGTTTTAGTAGTAAACGGAAATTTAATGCGTATTATCTAAGAGGACATCAAAACATTAAACAGATGGACAAATATTTAGTACAATTCCGCTAATCTATTCCTAAAGAGTTACCTCCAAAAGAAATTCGACACGTGTTTCGCCTCTCCACGAGGCATCCTCAGGAACACTTGACTCACTCCGCACCCCGACGAAAAAACACTCTGCTCTGCAGACTTGTTGCTTCGACCAACGTCAGAATAAGACGAGTCTTCGACCAACGTCAGAATAAGACGAGTCTTATTCTGACGAGGCGAAACACGTGTCGAATTTCTTTTGGAGGTAACTCTTTAGGAATAGATTAGCGGAATTGTACTAAATATTTGTCCATCTGTTTAATGTTTTGTAATGGATTTCCGCAAAGTCACGCCTGAATCAATTATCTAAGAGGACATCAATTAATTATGTGAAGCAATTTTGGAGATTTTTGGGGAAACTATATTAATAGTAGTAGTATGTCTAATTAGGTTAGTAAAATATTTGAAAATAAATATATTAAGTGGTATATTTTGAGCCTGAGATGTTTAAAGCTTAAATTTATAGCCATTTGGCTAATCAAAAAATAAATATACCTATCTATATATTAATACGTGAAGCAAAATCTTTGTACCCCTTTTTACGAAAATTGCGCGGACGAAGGAGTATGAAATTTCGCACACTTATAGTTTATATAGAGAGGGAATGCAGATTTTTTTTTTTAATTATGCATAAAAAATACATTACATTTAAATTAACTATGGTCGAATTTCGACCAGTGGGCGACCACTAGTACTAATAAATTGGACAAAAACCTAACGATCAAACATAAGTAACGATCTTTTTCGATTGTTTCAAATATCGAGTTTAACATTTGAATCGAACAGCACTAGCAGTATGATTTAGTGACAATCCCAAACAGTAAAGATGATAACAGCGTTGTATAACTGCCTCGCTCACTCGCTTATATTTGACGCATCGTCTTATCTCGCTTACTCTTAGAAGTACAATCGATAACAACACACAAATTGTAATTTCGAGCCTTGTTAAAGCTTTGTTTTGTTGAACCTATTTGTTATGATAACTGTTTTGATGACTTTTTGTTATTATTTTTTATAGTTGTTTACTTAATAAATCAAAAATATCATCATCAGTAATCTAAAAATATCAAAATCAGAATAAAATACATTTATTTTTGAGTATTTTATATAAAAAGTAGTTAAGTAGGACCTAGCCCAGGCTCTATCCTTTGTGATCTGTATCGGGCTTCAAATATCTGTAGCTAACATTTTTCTGCACAACAGTACATGCGCAGTCGTTTGTTGCACCTAACTTCAGAGGGAGAAAGTTCTAGTGTGAGTATTGTACCTGTTTATCAGCCACCAATTGCGAATCCCTACTGTTGGTCAGTGTAACGATATTCATTAGAGGCACAGACGGTAGTAACTCGTGGATTTTACTTTGCCATGTTTCTCTGAAATAATATCAAAAGTTATAATTCAGTTACCATAGAATAATTACTTCTAAAAGATGTTCATACCTAGAATAAAACAAAACTTTAGATAAGTAAAAATAAAACACATTAAATGTGTTTATTTAATAATAATAATTTATTCAGGTTCTTAAAATTATTTGGTACAAGGTCTTTTTCTATAATCTTATAGTAAAACATGCTTACAAAGAATAATAGGTATTCTCATTTTATTTTGCCTTATTTCTGAACTAAGTAGGTACCTGACGTAACTCTGTACTCCCTACACTAGGTCTCTAATGAGCCTATATTGTAGGTTCACAGTGCCTCGTCTCATCATAACAGAACAAAATAAAAAACATAAGTTGGTACAATACTGTTGGTACGAACATATTGCTATAAGGAAGCTGATTGATGGTAGAACGTGATATTGCCATAAAACATTTATTTTGGCCACAGACCTAGGATATATAGGTCTGTGATTTTGGCTGGTCTCCCAATTAATTTGGTAGAAGAAGGCAGAGTGCCTTCTGCGCTAGAGCTTGAGCGTTTGATCCCCACCCAGGATAAACATTTCTGGGTGCAACACAGATGTTTGATCTGTGTCTGGATGAATGTATTTAAAGGTATTCCATCAGTCATTTAGTTCCCATCGTTCAAGCTTTGCCTAGTTTGTTAGCTAGATGGTGTAGTGTGAAACAACCACCAATATTTATATTTATTTAAAATTTTCATTGAAATTTGAAGAATAAACTTATTCGGTTGTTTACACAGTTTTTAAGTTGTTACCTCATTGAAGAAGTAGTGACAATAAGCAGAGGCCAGTTGTGCTTATAATAGCTGGCTATCGCAAGTGCTTGGAATGTTTTTCCGAGTCCCATGTCATCTGCTATCATACATCTCCCGCGGCGGGCTATGGCAAATCTGGGAACATAATTTTGCATTATAATCAATGGAAATACTAACAATCACCAACACTAAACTCACTAGGCTATACAAACTTTTTACCTGGTGGTAGGACTCTTCAGAAATAGTCTATCTTGGTGGGTAGCAGCACAGTACCAGATATTCTACCTCCAAGCAAGCATTATTGTGTATAGGTTCGAATTGCACATAAGCAAGTGAAATTACTAGCAAAACAAAAAAACTTTTGTCTGGATCTGGTGCTTTCTGGTCTTGATAAAGTGTCGGTTAGTAAAACTCTTTGTTAGTGCCGTATCGATAAACATCACCCAGCTATCACTGTTGAAATATGCAAGGTATCCGAATGTCTTAAGCGTTGTATGTAATACAAATAAAAAATATTTTTTTCTAAAGCCTATGACAAAGTTAGTCATAAGCTGCTTTATCACAAACTCTTTTTAGATAGAGCCCATGAAGCCCTGGTAGCTTATACCGTAAGATATGCACTTATCTTGACATTAGAAGTCAGCTTTGGCATTAAAGAGTTTTGTTTCCTTGCCTTTGACGGTGACTTCCGGAGTCCCACAAGGATCCCATTTGGGCCTCTTCTTGTTAATATTTTTATAAATAATAATAATAATGCCGGACATTTCAAGCATCATCTGACCCCAAAGTAAGAAGAGCTTGTGTTATGGGTACCACATGACTGATATACTACTTATATACGTTTTTTTTTGTAAATACTTACATATTATAACATAGAAACAACCAGACCCGAAACAAATACTTGCAGATCATACAAACATTTGTCCCGCGGCGGGAAGCGAACCCGCAACCTTCTCAGCCGGACCTTAGACCACTGCGCCACAGAGGTTGTCCTGTGGCGCAAATAACCTGAAAGCGCTTAACTTGTCTTTTATATGCTGAAGATTTAATGATATGTAACGTCTGATATGGTCACCTAAGTATATGATTCATTAGAATACTAAAAGAATTTAAAGATAATGTCCTAAAACGATAATTTATGCAAGGCATTTAATTAAGTCTAAGTTACTAAGATAAGCTATCTAAATGTAATGTACACTTGTTAGAAACTCGAAGCATGTAGATATTTCGATTCAAATTATTTCTTTAAAATTCTTCACTTTATAATTCATTATTTTTGTTGCTACCAGTTGTATCATTTAATATTATGCTTATAGCACGCTATTCTAATATGACTAATATTATTTCGTTGCAAAATAAAAATAACATTTGTTAAGTATTATAATCCATTAACTTGAATGCTCGCCAGTACATTACTTATCTACATAATTTAGTTTTTTTTAAATAGGTAGGTACTTGTATTTGTTACAGAATTGACCGAGCGAGCGCGAAGCGCGAACGAGTGCCTCCGTTTCAGTTTAGGCAAAAAAAAAATCGAATGTCTGCCGGCGTCTATCCGGATGTTGTCCTCTCCTCTACAGGTTGCATTTCTCAACCAATTCTCGTGATGAGGGGGGGTTGGTGTAGGCCTTAGTGGAACATATTCTTGTCAGGAACATGTTCTTATAAATGCTAAGAATGCCGTAGCGTACGTCTAGGAGTGCAGGCTAGGCTATCAGGCGCGCACCAAAAGCTCTATATATATACACGTCCACGCCATCCTTATACTGCCGCCGCGGTATACGGATGGGCCCACAAGCTACACCTCTGTGGGTCGTCCTCCCTGGGCAATGCTGCAGCCTAATACGAGTCCCGCACATAACATCTACCTCGGGACTGCAGTAGCTAAGTATATAAAGCGAAAGCGAGTATCTGGCGCTATAACCGGACAAACTGACTAGGGGAAGACAACCCCGAATGGAAAAATTACACCGAAGATGGAAGCAAAACTTACAAAGAATCTACCCCAGGAGGGTACCGGCGATGTCGGAGAATCCCTCCCTGAGCCTAGCTCGGGCTGCCCCACGTATTCTGGGGGGGGGCAAAGGATTGCTTAATCAGACGGTCGAAGGAGTAGGGCCACACAGGCCTAAAGTATTAACGCAACAGCTTTTCCACCCAGGACTGTTCAACCGGCAAAGATCAGCTTCTCTTAGCGTTGCCACGGACAGAAGCCAAAGAAAAGATAGCACTGAATCAGCAGGAAAAGACCAAACAAACCAGTACAATACAAGTGTACCATGGCAACGAGTACCGCACCAAAAAAGAAACCGATCACATGAGGATGACAAAGAACAAAAACTGAGCCAAGCCAAAATAACACAACGAAGAGTAAGAAACGTAAACGAACATAGAGGAATATATAACACTGATCATTATAACGCCCCAGATATAGAAACAAGCAACAGCTTCTCACAACTAGAAGTAGAAGAGGAACAAAAAACAACCAAAAAGACAAATAAACCACCACCAATAATCCTATATTGAGTCGATGATTTGGCGAAATTAGCACAACTTGTAGAAGAAGTCGCAGAAAAGGACGACTACACTTTTATAATAGTTTCAAAAAATCAATTGATTATTTCCTCTAATTCAGTAGATAAATACAAGACTTTAATAGAACATATAAGAACTAAGGGATTAATAGGCTACACCTTTACCCGAAAAGACCAGAAACGTATGAGAATTGTTATCAAACATCTGCATTTTAGCACTCCTAAAGAAGTTATTATAGAAGCAATAGAGCAAACAGGTAATGCGGTCCAAGGTGAAATAATAACAGCCCGCAGGCGAGGAACCAAGGAACCTCTAAACACCTTCTTGGTTAATATTGCACCTGGCGATAAAAATAAACTGGTGAAAGATATAAAAGTTATATTCAACCAAAAAGTTAAAATAGAAGACCCAGTTAGAGAAAACTTAGTGGTACAATGCAAAAGATGCCAGCAATATGGGCACAGTAAAAATAACTGTATGCGGCCATACAGATGTGTGAAATGTGCTGGTGCACATAAGACAACCCAGTGCACAATGGATGAAAACACACCGGCAGTTTGCTCTCTATGCTCAGGAAGCCATCCTGCTAGTTATAAGAGGTGCCAGGTATACAAAGAGGTTATGGCCAGAAAGCTGGCAGGACACAGACCAACACAGTCCAAGCCAAGAACCGCCTCTAGAGAAAGAGAAAAAGGATCTGGTGCCGAAAAAGAGCAGACAAATACTTCTGAAGAAAGGGTAAAGAAAACTGGGGCTACCCAACCAAAAAGAAAACACTTAACTGTGATGGAAAGCCTACAACAATACAGTGAAGTAGTTAAAAACAGGCCAAAGCCTTATAACTACTCAGAAAACACCGAGTACATCGAAAAACCACAAGATAAATACCCGAGAGATAAACCGATAGAAACACAAAGTCCTTTACCAAAAAGACACGCTGACGATACCGAGTCACAAAGAACAAATACAAAAGATCACGCTGACCGAGAGTCAGAAAAAACACATCATTTGAGAAATGATAGAATTTATAGCCAGACACAAGAACATCGGTACTACTACCTAGAAGAACTTATAAAAAAACAGACTGAAAGAATGGACCAACTTATTTCACAGTTCAGTACAATGATGAACCTCATCATGACACTCATCAGCAAACTACCACAATGATGTCGTTACGTATCGCTACCTGGAATATCAATGGCCTTACGCCAAATAAACAAGAACTTGAAGTACTACTAAAAGCAAACAAAGTGGATATTGCACTAATTTCGGAAACTCACCTCAACGATCGAACTGGTATTAGATTTGATAACTATTGCTTCTATAATGCCAACCACCCAGACAGCACATCACATGGAGGGTCTGCGATAATAATTAAGAACAATATTAAACATCACATACATAGCGTGCTCCAGGAGGACTGGATGCAGGCCACCACTATCACCATAAACGAGCACAATATGGGGCCTATTAACATAAGCGCCATTTATTGCCCACCAAAACATAACCTGAAGCAACACATGCTCGATAGCTACTTCCACAACCTGGGAAGCAGATTTATAAGTGGTGGCGACTGGAACTGCAAACATAGTTACTGGGGATCACGACTGACCACTACTAAAGGAAGGGAACTGAAGAAAAGCGTTGACAAATTTAAACTACTTTAGGAACTAACAAACCAACTTATTGGCCAACCGATGCTAACAGAATACCCGATCTCCTAGATTTTTTCATTATAAAAGGCTTATCCGAGATATACTTTGATATCGAATCATCACTTGACAATGTCTCCGACCACACACCGGTCATAGCTACATTTAGCGTGACTGCCATACACCGAACTCAAAGAGCTACACTATATAACCGAAAAACAGACTGGGAATCCTTTGCTGAATACCTAGAGGAAGAAACAAACCTGAATATTAAACTCAAGACAGAAGAAGATATAGATGAAGCAACCTTCTACATCACAAACCTTATACAAGTTGCTGCGTGGCGCTCTACTCCCTCGATAGGCTGCTTAACACAAAATAATAATATACCAATGGACATACGCTACAAGCTAGAAGAAAAACGTAAAACACGAAGACGATTGCATGAAAGTAGGTCTGACGCTGATAGGACGGAGTACAACAAAATATCTAGGGAGCTTAAAGAAATGATCGCAGAGAACAATAACACATCGTTCCAGCAGAAATTATCAACATTATCAACATATAAAAAAGATAACTACTCGTTATGGAAAATAACTAAGAACTTCAAAAGGCCAAATCTCCACGTTCCACCTATTAGGAAGTCGCCCGAAGACCGTTGGGCTAGAACGGGAAGTGAAAAAGCAGAACTATTTGCCAAACACCTAAGCGACGTCTTCACTCCTGATCAGTCCACAATGGTAGAGTTCGAAGAAGAAGTGGATCGAGTTATCAACAGTGACCAACAGCTATCCCCATTGTTGGCACTTGTCACCCCTAAGGAACTTGCAAAGATCATACGAAATCTCAAAAACAAATAAGCCCCAGGTTTTGATCTAATAACAGCTGAAGTCCTCAAACAACTACCAAAAAAGTCATAGTTTTCCTGACAACGCTGTTTAACGCCGAACACACTATTTCTATTATACTATTTCCCAAAACTCTGGAAAATATCCCAAATTTGCATAATTTCTAAGCCTGGGAAACCACCTACAGAACCCGGCTCATATAGACCTATCAGTCTCCTACCATTACTGTCAAAAGTATTTGAAAAAATATTACTGACCAGGCTTAAACCAGTACTGGAGGAATCTAAAATCATACCTGATCATCAGTTTGGATTCAGAGAAAAACATGCAACTGTAGAACAGGTACACCGAGTGGTTCACAAAATCAGGCAGTCATTAGAGTAGAAAGAGTACTGCTCGGCGTTGTTCTTAGACATCCAACAGGCGTCTGATAAAGTCTGGCATAAAGGACTCATTTACAAAGTAAAAACTTTACTACCGAACTCATTTTACATGATTATAAAATCTTAATTGACCCAGAGAAAATTCCAGGTCAAGTATGAGGAAGACTATTCGAACCTGTACGATATAACGGCCTCAGTCCCGCAGGGATCGGTACACGGCCTGGTACTTTACTCTATACTCACAGCAGACCTACCAGAAACAGACAACGTTGTAACGGCAACATATGCAGACGATACCGCATGTCTCGCTAGTGACAAGGACCCAAATAAAGCCTCGCAGAGACTGCAGGAACAGCTTCACAAAATAGACTTGTGGCTAAAAAAGTGGAGAATCAAACCTAATGTGGCAAAATCAACACAAGTTACATACACGCTCCGGAAAGGGGACTGTCCACCAGTTTGTATGGAAAACAAAAGGCTACCAAGCAACAACACCGTCAAATACCTGGGATTACACTTGGACAGAAGATTAACTTGGGCCAACCACATAAAAGCCAAAAGAACTGAAGCCAATATGCAACTCAAGGGATTCTCCTGGCTACTTGGCCGCCAATCCCAACTATCAATCAGCAACAAACTGATAGTCTACAAGGCTATAATAAAGCCAATATGGACGTATGGCATTGAACTCTGGGGAACAGCCAGTAACTCAAACATCGAGATCCTTCTAAGGTTCCAAAACCTAGCTCTAAGAACCATCTCCAAAGCACACTGGTTTGTAAGAAACACCGAAATACACGAATACCTGGAAATAGCAACCGTCAAAGAAGAAGTCCGGAAATATGCCATAAAATATTATTAAATATTTTATGGCATATTTCCGATAAGAACACACACAAACACACTAGCCCAGAACCTCCTAAATAACGGAGAGAGCGTAAATCGCCTAAAGAGGTGACAGGTACTAAACCTGGACAAGAGAAGCTGACTATCTAATAGCCAGTGTGGTGCCACTCAATGGAAGGGCGCCCCAAAACAATGACTCCAACGAAAGGATCTGAATATACAGCCGAATGCAGATATCAAAAGGGAAAAAAAAAAAAAAAAAAAAGATTCTCGTGAAATTTTGTGAGCAGGTTCTATATGTGGGGGTTTGAAAACGTGATAAAAGATATTTCAGTCATTTCGAAAAGTGTTCGCGAGGTCTACAGCTAGAAAATCTTCATCACTGAACCAGTGTGAACCGTAAACTCAAGCAGCAACGAGTGGACCGCCGATCAAGCTCACCTTGATGAAGATTCTCTAGATGAATCGAAACAGTGTCGGTGCCTCCATCGACAAAATAATATGTGAGTAAACCCTGTGTTTTTCAATACGGACCTGTAATATTGTTATATATAAGTTTTTTAAGATTGTATCTTTTGTGCGTTTAATAAACAAGTAAAATAATGCTATAATATGAATAATACTTACTAAATTCACTCACTTTAACATACAAGGTAGGCATTTGTGACTGTATTATTAGGGCATGATTTTTTCTTACCTAACACCATCTTCCTGGAACGGCATCAGTTTGTGGCGGAGTGTGTGCTCCACAGGTGATAGATCAATGTTGTTAGGGTCCATTGTGCTTTCTTTGAGTACCTGACATGAAGAGATATGTTTCTGGTATATTTTATTTTTATTTGTAGTTATTTTTGTTTGTAGGTCACAATAAATATATTAATATGTACTCATATTAATATATTTATTGTGACCACCACAATGAGACCGCCAATTGCAATGCTTTCCTTTATTCATATACCTACATAGTTTACAGGATATATTTTTTTTTTAATTTTATTTTCATAAGGTGTTTCTCAATAAAGTTTTTATTATGACTTGATAAAATTAGACAATAGAGTAGAGGTTTGAGATGATTGATTGATTTTCAGAGGACTTAATTAATAATAATAATAATAATGCCGGACAATTCACAAAGCATCATCTGGTCCCAAAGTAAGCAGAGCTTGAGCTATGGGTACCACATGACTGATACACTACTTAAATATGTCTTTTTTTTTTTGTAAGTACAATACAATACACCCAGACCCGAGACAAATACAAATTCACAATAATATTTTGTTTTTTTTTTACTATTACTATAATATGTTTTTCCTCTAAGAGATTTGTCTATCTTTCATTTGAATACATTAAAAGAATGTATTATTCTTCATGTCTTCCTTCATGATTTGCATGGCGGTTCATGGGAGGAGTTGAACTGAATTCACAATCTATAGTATGGTCTAACACAAGGTCTAAAGTCTGTATACCATCAGTGCCTACATTGCAAAGTGAAACTTATTATGAGTGGTAGGTGCCATTATCTTTTAGTTTATATACTAATAAAATAATATTATATTATACCTTTAGGAGGTAACCAGGAAGTGGACCAAGAACTACATGTGGAGCCAATGGTCCTAACTTTAAAATCAGATTATCATAATCATCTATTGAGAAGTTCCATAACTTTGATTTTGGATCTGAAAAAGTTGAATCATATTGTAATGAGCTAGCCACTTTGAACTATAAGATTAGGATCTAAAGATGGACTAACCATAGTTTTTAGAAGGTAGGCTTTTGAAAATATTGATAAGCGGAGTGCAGAACTCTGAAGGGTTTACTTCAAACCTCTCTTCAGAAATTAAATAGACAGTTCCGCTGACCACTTTGCCAACTGGTACATCAATTGTTTCGGTCTGAAACTTAGGCTTGGCATAAGGATGATAGCTTTTTGGTGTGGTTCTGGTGAACGCCTTCAGAGGTCCTGCTCTAGACGTGTGAGCGGAAGGTGATCCTAACGAAATTCCGTTGGAATTAGACGGAGAATCAAATTGACTATTGCTGCTTTGACCACCGATTTTAATCTGCCGCTTATATAGCGCGGCAAGACGCTTTTTTTCAATTTCTTCTTTAGAGCACGACATAATTCATTGAATAATTCACAATCACAACATTGCTAACATATTTTTGAGTTTGAGTTTTATAAGTATTTTTTGTTTAAATGTTTCAAACCATCGATCAAACCATCGATCATCAATATCAAAACAAATACAATAGAAAAGAGAAACAAAGACTCAACTCAAAGCAAAGAGAGAGAGAGAAAGAGAAGTAACCGGAAACAACACAAACCAAAAACAAATAAATAACTCAGGTGTGCGTTGCCCTAGCAAAATGTTGACGAATTTCAGGGTTTTGAGTATGCAGATAATTAGAGCATTGTTTCGTGTAATTGTGTACGAAATTTCATAATTGTGCGTCCACAGGAAAAAAGTTATGGACAAAAAACTGATTTTGCTAGGGGAACGTTTGCAACGTTACTGCAGCAAGATTTTTTTGAAATAATGGATGTAGCTTAAAAATAATAAATGGATTGGAAGGCGTATAATTGTGCACGATTGTGCACAAAAAATCAAATTTGTGCATCCAAGGACTTCGAGATATTCATGTTTTTGCTAACTATGGCGAAACTTTGATGTCAGTTTACACGAGCTCTAGATAAGTGACAAGGTCAGAATTTGGCAAAAAATTAGTGCGTTGAGCTAACTCACTGTGCTGAAATTTTCAGTAGTAACAAGCGACTAGTTTAAGAAATATATTTATGAAATATATCAAAAACCCATAATCTAATATAACCCGGTCTATTTTAATAGACTATTGAAAAGTGGTGCCATAGTACATAACAACGACCAACCTAAATTGTCAGCATTATAACAAAAATCGCCATGTTTACCATATAAATGTTCTAGCATTACAGTACCGCAACGTTGCTTATATACGAATGATCGGCCGAATCTTCAGCCAATCTTATATTCTATAATTTCTTTCATTTTTGTCATTTTTGACAAGACACCAAAGTAGGCTGCCACTTTTTGAGGTATTCATTTGTGTTAATGGAATAAGGGATAGGAAAACAAAAAGTACTCAATAAAGACAAACATAATTATAATATTTATGTAAGAACCTGCTTTATTTTTAAAATCACATATCAATTTTCTTTTTTACAATATTATTTTAGTCATTCTAATTAACTTAAAATTAAACATTATTCACACGCTAAATCACATCACATAAATAAAATCATAACCTTATAGGTCAGTTGGTAGTAGCTCTGTGGGTTTTGGATTAAATTCTAACTCTGAACATCTAAAAATGTTTTCTCTTTCTCACATTATTAGTAACAATAAGTAATAAACTAAGGTATCTAAACAGGGTCTGAAGCTGTAAAATTATCAATTTTCATTGTTTTCATACCATTTTTGACATTTTTCCTGTGGACGCACAATTATGAAATTTCGTGCACAATTACACGAAACAATGATCTAATTATCTGCATACTCAAAACCCTGAAATTCGTCAACATTTTGCTAGGGCAACGCACACTTAACTCAATATGACTATTATTATGACATGATATTGACAAGCTTGATGTAAGAGAACATCAAGTTTGTCAGTTTGCCGTGTAGGTGTAGGTAACACGTTTCTGAGAAAACTCCGTGGAACGAAACGTGGACATTCCCAAGCCGAGCTAGCCAAGAAACAGAAATTACAGAAATCTGTTTTCTGAATGAGAACTGACAGACTTCTCTCGTTCCTCGAGATTCCTATTCCCCATTTTGATCTGAGTATTAATGTTGAGGATCTTGTTATTTTGAACAACAGAAAACAATATGACGATGGACGACTGACATGGGGAGGAACGGAACGTTATTGGACTTTAACATTCCATTCAATCAACTCAACAGCTGACTAGATTTTAGATTGTAATTTTTGAAGGTAAATCCAAAAACAAGTTTTTAGCGAAACTTTTCTTTTTCTAGACCTCCGAACGCAATAACAGAAAATGTCTGAAAACAGTAGCCCAATTAAATATTTCCTTAGTGGTGGTTTCGGTGGAGTATGCACGGTTTTAGCAGGACATCCCATGGACACAATAAAAGTGAGATTGCAGACTATGCCATTGCCTAAACCCGGCGAGGCACCTCTCTACGGTAGCACATACGACTGCTTTTCCAAAACCATAAAGAATGAAGGATTTCGGGGACTCTACAAGGGTATGTCGGCGCCTCTTACTGGAGTGGCTCCTATTTTCGCTATTAGCTTCTTCGGTTTCGGACTCGGAAAACGGTTGATAAAGACTGATGAAAATCATGTTTTAAGTAAACCCGAGCTGTTTGCAGCCGGTGCGTTCTCAGGCATCTTCACCACGTCCATAATGGCGCCTGGAGAACGTATCAAGTGTTTGTTACAAATCCAACAGGGTGGAAATATGCCCCAGAAATACAAAGGCATGGTTGACTGTGCCAAGCAGCTATATGCAGAGGGAGGGATCAGAAGTATATACAAGGGCAGTGTAGCCACAATATTGAGGGATGTACCAGCCAGTGGTATGTACTTCATGACTTATGAGTGGATCAAGGATGTTCTAGTGCCTACAGATGCCACTGCCAAGACTAAGATGATGGCAACTATTGTAGCTGGGGGTTGTGCTGGGATAGCTAACTGGCTGGTGGGCATGCCAGCTGATGTATTAAAAAGCAGGCTACAAACAGCTCCAGAGGGTACTTATCCTCGAGGCATGAGAGATGTCTTCAAACAACTGATAGAAAAAGAAGGCCCCACAGCATTGTACAAAGGTGTTACACCAGTTATGCTAAGGGCGTTCCCAGCAAATGCAGCATGCTTTGTAGGTTTTGAGCTTGCTATAAATTTCCTAAACTGGGTCGCACCAAATGTTTGATAGACATTTTCAGACAGCAAGTTTTCTAAAAATTTTACACGAGTTTTAGGAATCAATAGCTTTTAAGTGCAAATGTAAATAAAACATTATGAATTTAATTGTTGAGTATGTAATACTTTAAAATTGTTGTTGAATTATGTTTAGCTAAGATTTGAAGCAAATTTTACCATTAAAAATCTGGAAATTATTGAAAGAAATACTTTCTAGTCTAACAATGCTACTATGTTTAAACACCATCCGTGAACAATGTCAATGTATATTATAATAATTTTACAATTATTTACACAAAAAAGTGATTAATTATGCTAGTGTTAAAGTTTATTCATGACAGATTTTATATCTTTCGCACAAAATAATACAGTTCAATGAAATATTGAAGTCTACTTTTGTGTATAAAAGTGATGTTTCTTTGTATTATTTACTGTTTATGAACTTTTAGAGAAAATACTGGTAATTATGTTGTGCCTTTTATGCAAATAAAGTGTTTATTCATATATTCTTATAATTGAAATAGTCTATGATTGTTTCTGAAATAAAGAAAGTGTCTCCCTCCTCCTCCTCAGCGGAATATAATCTTCTGAAAATCTGAAAAATCTCATCTTTACTTATTCAGTAAGTTGTGCCATTTCATATGGTTTTAGAAGCCATTTTCTTGGTGGCTGTAGTAGGTATCTTTTCAATAAAATTCTCTCCTAAAATTAATTTCCATATTTTTGTCATGCCTAGATTCTCTTAATACCATTTTTTTGTTTTTATTTACTTCTAGATCTTTATTTGCTTCTTTCGTATTCTTTTCATGGCCAAGACCTTTTCTATCCTTCTTCTGTACTGCTTTTATTGGGTACTTCTTTCCTGACCCATCTCTACCTAACCCACATTCTCGATCCCAGCCAACTTTCAACATTAATTGATATCCTTTATTAGTTTGGGGTATAACATAGTTTGTGGGTACTTTCTTATCTTTGCTTGCACTAATATTGTGTACTGTTGAAGCTATGTGTTCATCTTTATCGGGGAAAACTTTATCACAAATTTCACACCTAAAGTTTTTTTTTAGTTTAACTTTAACTTTTTTTTTTAGGGGTTCAGGGTCATTTTTTCTGTAACTTACAAGTAGGTTAGCTAGTTCGAGGTTTTTGTTCTTGATAATCAAATTAGTAGCAGAGTTCCCTCCCTTATCCCGCACTGATGTATCAATTCCCCTTTTCAATAACTCCTTTACAGCGTCTACAGAGTTAGCTTGGCATGCGATCATAAGCAAGCTCCATCCGTATTCATCAACCATATTAAGCAAACTTGGGCAAGAATCCAAGATGTCTTTGAGCATTTTTACGTCATTGTTTTGAACACTGATAAACAAGTCCTTGTTTGAGATGTTTTCAAACTTTTGTACTCTTTGTATTGGTGTACATTTTGGTAATGCGTACCTGGCTGAACTCGCGCAATTATGTGCATCTTTAATTTCTTTCAGATAGATTTCCTTGACTTGATTTCCACTAAGCAGAGCCTGTTTGGTGACAGTTTCTGAAGGAGATGACGCCTTCACAAAGTTATTGTACCGTCTTTTCAGCATTTTGCATTTCTGGATGGCTAGGTTAGGTACCCAATAATTTGGAAATAAAAAATATAAACTCTAAAAACAGTATGTAAGTATGTACGCGTGCGTGGGCAAATTGTTGAGCGTATTGTGACAATTGACTGACAGGACAGTTGACATGAGTAACACAGACATTGACATTAACGCTGAGAAGTCCGCCCACACCGAGGACCGTCTAATGGTAAGCGTCCACAGGCCCGCATCGCACGCAGCGGACGGATCGCATCAAGCGGATTAATTTTTCATAATGCGTCCACTGTATCGGCAGCGATCGGATTTGCCGACGGTAAGTACCAGCAATCGGATTGACGATGCCAGTTCTTTCGGATTTTCGTAGTGAACGCACGTGTGGACTCTGTGAGAATGGAGGAAAGCGATGAAGAACATTTTGTCGTTGTAGCTTGTTTGTTAGCAGAAGAGGAAGAATTGGAAAAAAAAGCTAAAAAAAGAAAACATAGTATCTGGATACACAACATATTCAAGAAGAGATTGGAACATGTAGAATATCACACCCTATTTCCTGATTTGTTAAACGATGCCACAAAGTTCTTCCAATATTTTCGTATGTCGCAAGATAAAATCAATTATCTTGTTGACATCCTGAAACCACATTTACTGAGACAGAATACTACATACAGGGAGGCTATAGGACCAGAAGAAAGGCTTGCTGTGTGTTTAAGGTATTTATTGAAATTAAACATCGGATATTTATTTCTTATTAAAATGTAAATATTGGCCGAGAATCTGCGTATTTTGATCCACTGCATGTAAACGTTCTGTATAGTTCACAATTTCTTGGGAGGAGGACATCATGCGCAAAGTTTCGCTATTGGCACATGGAGACATCGTTTCATCCCTGGGTGAAGGCGGCATTTCGTAAGGTGTAGATGAACGAGAAAACATTGCCGGAGACAGATTGTGCAGAGTTTCGTTCATGGCAGGTGAAGGAGGAGGAGGAGGAGACATCACATATAGAGTATTATTCACAGATGGTGTCGAAGCGATGGTTGCGATTTTGTTCATAGCAGGCGAATTAAACATAGTTGTATTTGATCGAGTAGGTGCCGGAACCATTACATTTGAAACAATTCTCACTCTCTCTCTTTCATTTGAACCAGATGCCATAAGATTAGAATCAGGATATTCAGGATTGATTGGAGTTGTCGCAAGCTTCATCTCCACGTTGTTAACCATTTGAAACAATTGAGATTTAATTTCAATTTGGTCTTGTAAAGGAAAAGTCTTTACTGTTTTAGCCATATTGATGAAAAAATCCAGTAGAGGATCACTCAGATTTCTGTTTTGTTCCGTTCTTGTTAAACATTGTCGTAGAACGTTGGCTGCAGTTGAACCTTGTGAAGTTTGTGAAGCTGCGTAGGTCAATTTCCTACCGACAGTTCGAACGGATTCTATGGATTGTTGGCTTCCTGCAGCACTTGTATCTAGATTACTAGAATTAGACAGTGCTTCAAGCTGTGTTTCGTCGTCATTGTTGACAATTTTAGGCGATAGGCTTGACCGCCGTTCTTCCTCATCGTTTAGGTATGGTGCTAGGAAAGAAAGTTCTTGGAAGAATTTGGGAGTTTTTAGTTTCGATGCTGCTTGGCCGCTTTTGGTCTTACGCAAATTCAAAGCCTTTCTATGGTTGTTTCTGATTCTGGTCCATCGCTCCTTGCATACATTGCCTGTAACAATTATTAAAAAACAAATTTCATTTATTTCAGGTGGCATTTTCCTTCAGGATGGGAGAACGAACAGTGCGAACAATTGTGTATTCGACCTGCGAAGCCATTATTGAAGTCCTACAGCCCATAGTGATGCCAAAACCTTTTGAAGATACATGGATTGAATCAGAAAAAGGTTTTTACGTGAAATGGAATTTTGCCAACGCGATCGCTGCCATTGATGGAAAACACGTGCTTATTCAAGCTCCACCGCACAGTGGTTCGATTTTTTTAGTCTTAAGCTTTTACCAGGTCAGGCATACTCCACACTTCATGTACCTACATAATTTATGTATTGTTGGAGAACCGAAGATCATTTTGAAGTCGGAGGGTATAAAACGCCGTGCGAACACGCGGCCGCTTTCTTTCTGCTGCCAACCGCCATCGAGGAAACATCTCTCTGACGTTTTTTCATAGCTGCTGCCAGTTGATTTTGTTTAGTTTTCGGTTAATTTCATTTGTGTAGAAGTTTAAGTTTTTTTTGTCAAATTTTGTTTTTAAAAAAATAAATTGCGTTCGTATATTCAATATCAGAAGTGGGATAAGATCTACGTACCCACTTTGCGTGATCTTATCTTGCGTGCTTAATGTTTTGGGGTATTTGAGCTAGTAGAAGAAATGTCAGACCGTGAGCGCCGTCGCGCACGACGATCTAACAATCGAGAGTGACGACGCGACAGGTATAGAGATATAGAAATCGCACTCCTGATGGTGGGCTTCGGCGCACGATGGAGGCGATGTTGGAGAGGTTAACTGCGTTGGAGGACCGGTCAGCTACGCGACCAGCACGGTCACGTGAGCGTTATACACCGCCTATACCACGCAGTCCTCGCCGGTCATCGTCGCCATCGCGGCGTCGGAACTTTTCACCTCGACAGGTACACTCGCTGCCTGTCTCAACGCGCGCCTTGCCACCGTCACCAATGCGATCTGTGCCACCGATGCAGGCGCCCCATCAGCTGCCTGTTGTCACGCCGCCACCACCGAGCGATGGTGACGCGGTCGCGTCGTCGACGGCCACATGTTCTACAGAAACGGATCGCATAGTAGATGCAATCCGCTCTATTGGAAATTCGGTGAGATCTAACCAATCTTGTTATATTTCAAACTTTGACCCGAGTTTGCATAACATCAACGACTGGTGTGATGAGGTAGATCGTGCGCGTACCCTCAATAGTTCACGAATGTCTGTCGCGGGTAGGCAATTGTTTGAAAGGCAAAGTCTGAACCTGGCTAAGTGAGTGGGTGACTAATGAGCGTACGTGGGCTAATTTTAAGAATGAGTTCAAACCTTCATGCCCGAAAATACCTGACATCGCGAACATTCTTTTCGAGGTTATGAACACAAATTCTGATAATTACCCTACGTACGCTGATTATGTACGACGGTCACTTCTTCGCTTACGTATAGTGCGGGGACTAAGTGATGAACGGTAAGTGGCGATTATTGTGGAGTGGAGTGGCGACAAACTTTTACCGAACGACTTGGATGAGTTTTTTGCCATTTACAAAACCGGACAAAACCGGAACCCTGTTCTTACTGTAAAAAGCTGGGACACAAGTTAGATTCATGTTTTGCGAAACAAAAATTAGAGTCGTTTAATAAAATAAAGTAAATTTTTGCCGCGAAGATAAAACTACCCAATAGTGAAGTTGTATGTAGTAGCTATTGTGGAGAGTGTGCCGTATATGGCGTTCTCGACTGAGTATTGTGCGTGTATATAAATGAAAGGTAGAATCACGAAACACGTCCGTTTATTCGATGTTCAATGCAATACTGCCTGTATGTAGGTACAGTACTTCCCCCTTATTTTTTTAATAAGTATTTGTTTACATATTGGGGTGACAACACAAAAAAATTAATAGATTGACATTGGACATTGAACATTGAACATTGAAATTAGAATTAGAAATAAGGACATTGATAACACAAAAAAATAAAATTGGTTACATACATTGATTAGGCACACAAAAAAATAAAATTGATTAAATACATTCATTACACAAGTTATAAAAAAACAATAAAATATAAAAAATATAAAGTTTCAGCTTAAAATATTTATCTGTCTTTTCAATAACCATGAAAGGTCCCATGTATGGTTGAGTTAAGGGTCTCGTAACTTTATCACATCGCACAAATACATATTTGCAATCTTTTAAGTCTGGATGAACAAATATTTTTCCTTGATGTGATTCCTTTTTAGGTATTGATGCTAAAAAGTAAAAATGATATTTTCTTACGTAATGGAGAAGACAAACGTTTTTTTTAATGCAAAAGTAATCTAAAAAAAATTACAAGAATAACTGTTCTTTTACTTTTTTTCTACCTTTAAAAATGGCTGAGAAAATGAAGATCAAAGTGTGCATTTTCGTACGACATTATTTAAAAACGCAGTTGGCGCTCAATCATGCGATGACGTCACAACTTATTTCGTCGCGCGCGAAAAGTTTCTGGAGTGGATGAGAGCTATACGAACAGTTGATTCAATAGGACCTAAATCTCTTGGGTTCTGCTGTGAAGATCATTTTGATGTGAGTACCTATTCCTACTCATCGTTGTTTAATACCTACCTACTTGTGCATTTCTTTATATATTATTTTATATCTACTACCTACCTCTGACAACGATATCCCCAAAAATATGCATAGATTTTACCCTTAATTTAACCTTTTGAATAAGTACCTACACGCTAATACAAACTTCTAATAAAAACGTAGGTATATTTAGGTTTATTAATGATGGCATAGGTATTAGTTAATTTTGATCTCTTGTTGGAAAACGGTGGGTTAAACCCCTTTTTTTGTGTATAACTTAATATTATTTAGCACGACCCGAACGTACAGTCTTTCAAGATGTAAATTATATTGCAAGACAAAAGTAGGTATACCATAACGTAAGTATGATTGTATTAAGACCGTACTATTCAACCTACAGTAGTTGGCGGGTCGCAAAATATAGTAGGTATAGGTAGGTATAGAAATATGGAATATACCTATCTACCACACATTCAGTTTGAAGTTCGAAATAGGTAGGTATGTATGTAGGTATAACTTCTAAAACTATCATGGTTTTGTAAAATTATTTTTGTTTTGTATAGTTAATTTATTGAGGAAGGCTTTAGGCTTTATAACATCACGCTCCGACCAATAGGAGCGAAGCATCAGTGGAAAATGTTGCGAAAACGGGAAACAATATTCCTTTTTGAGAGCTTCCGTTGCGTGCGCTGCGTAAACGGTTTAAGTTACGCAAAAATGATGTATGATGGAATTATTCCTCTTTAAAGTTCTAAAACAATGTCTGCGACAACAAATGTCTATCTTTTAAGATTGATTTACTATAAACTTTTATATATGGTAATCAAATTTGTTCGAAATTAATGCATTATTTGCGAAGGAGTTTTATCAACATTTTATTAATCCTCATCCAAATAAATATGTTATTAATCACAAGCATTTCATTGTGAACAAAATTGTCCTTGACATCACTTGATTTCAATCAACATCTTAGGAGATATCATAATTTTAAAATAACTCCGCAACAAAATAGGTATGTCTCGAACATTCATGACCGCAGCCGTGACGTCACGCAGGGAGCGCGCAAAATCTCGAAAATTTAAAAAGTGTCTAAACTTACTAGCAGTCATAACTTCGGTAATACTGCATGTATTCACATGAAATAAAAATTAATACAACATACGTAGTCTACGCTTCAATGTTAGGTATATTTTAGTGTAACATTTTGACCCTTTTGTGTTCTCCATTCCTGTACAAAAACGTCGTTATCGGATGTTTCTTGCATTAAGGGTTGAAAGTAATCTCCAGGTAGTCTAATCGGTTCTCCGTATATCATTTCCGCAGCAGATATTTGTGTATCGTTTCTTAAACTTGCTCTTAATCCAAGTAGTACTGATGGTAACTCTGAAACCCATTGAGTTGTGTTTCCTCTACACATCAATGCTGTTTTTAATGATCGGTGCCACCTTTCTACTAGGCCATTGGATTGCGGGTGGTAAGCCGTGGTTCTTATTTTTTTGTAAACCCATTCTTCTGGTCAAATGCATAAATAAATTTGATTCAAATTGACGTCATTGATCTGTGGTTAACTTCAAAGGGCATCCAAATCTGGTTATCCAACCTGAGTAAATGATATTAGCTATAGTTTCTGCAGTTATATCTTTTACTGAATGTGCTTCTGGCCAACCGGTTTTTCTATCCATCATTGTTACAATATACCGGTAACTTTCACGGTACGTCAATGGTCCGACAATGTCCATATGAAGATGTTCGAATCGATCACTATGTATAAACGTTCCGTGCTGTGACGTCGTATGCCGGAATATCTTAGATTTTTGACAGTGTAGACAGGATTTAGCCCACATGGTAACATCTTTGTTCATTGACTTCCAAAAGTACCTATCTTGTATCATCTTTCGTGTCGTTCGTATACCTGGATTGCTTGTATCATGTATTGCGTTGAAAGCTGACACACGAAATTCCTCAGGCAAATATGGGCGATCTGAGCGTACTGATACTTCGCAGTAGATTGGCTTGGCACAATTATTTAAGAATATTTGTCAAAATTTTAGTGATTTTGATTTCATTAGTTCCTTCAATTCACTGTCTCTTTCTTGGGCATCGTGCAATTTTTCATAATCTATAGGCGACGGAATATCTATTGCCGCTATACGCGATAACGCGTGGGCTACTACATTGTCTGTACCTTGTATGTGTTCCATCGAGGTACAAAATTGCATTATAAAATCTAAGTGTCGAATTCGTCTTGGTGTGTCATTTTTACCAACAGTATTTTTCTTTAATGAATAAACTATAGGTTTATGGTCCATATACACTGTGAGCGATCTGCCTTCGATTAGTGGCCTAAAATGTTTTAAAGCCATATAGATTGCCAATAATTCGCGATCGTATGTACTGTATCGCTGTTGAGTATCACTTAGCTTGTTAGAAAAAAATCCCAAAGGTGTCCAAGTATCTCCTTCTTTCTGCTGTAGTACGGCGCCTGCGCAAGTATTTGAACAGTCTGTCATCAATGCAATAGGCGCATCAGCCGATGGAAATGACAATGTAATTGCGCTTTTTATGCTCTGTTTACATTGTTCGAATGCCGCTATGGAATCGTCTGTCCATGGTATCAAACTTTTATCCTTCTTTTTGGCATTGTGTAGAAATATATTTAATATAGCATGTAGACTCGCTGCTTTTGGAAGATGACGTCTGTAAAAGTTAATCATTCCAAGAAATCTGCGTAATTCGTCTACTGTTTTCGGTTGTGGGTACTCAGATATGACCTTTACTTCTTCCTTTATGGGTCGTAAACCGTCTTTTGAAACGTGGAATCCAAGAAAGTTTAGTTCCGTTTTACCGAAGTCACATTTTGCCATGTTTATAGTTATGCCATATTTGTCGAGTCGCGCCAGTACGTCTCTCACGTGTTGTTTATGCTCTGACGCGCTAGTCGATGCTATGATGACGTCATCGATGTATATGAAGATATTGTTCAGACCTCTTAAAACTTCGTTATTTAGGAATCGCTGGAATGTTTGAGCTGCATTTTTTAAACCAAATGTCATTTTCGTAAACTCATATAGCCCAAAAGATGTAGTAATTGCTGTTTTCGGAATATCTGTTTCATTAATTCCGATATTATGCTACGCTCTTTGCATGTCGATTCTTGTAAATATAGTTTTACCGTGTAATAAATATGTACAATCTTATATTCGCGGTATAGGATACCTATCTGGCTTTGTAAGCGCGTTAAGTTGCCTATAGTCTCCGAAGTCTAAGTTCACCACGAAAAAAAATGGTGAACTTAGGCCCTGCCTAAGTTCACCATTTTTTTTCGTCACTACGTGTAAAGAACTTGCTCAGTTACTCTTCGATGGACGACATATTCCCATATCTTGCATGCGTTGGAATTCGGCTTTTGCTTTATTATATTTATCAGGCGGTAAGGCTCTCGGGCGCGCGTAGACAGCTGATCCCGTAGTCTCAATGTAATGAATTACCGAATGCGATGATGTTTCTTTGAAGCACATGGGTTTTGTAACGTTCGGAAACTCCAATAAAATGTCACTGTATCCGCTTTGATAGTCTATGGTCCGGACTGTAGGTTGTTCTTGTAATTGTAATTCTTCACTGATGCAATCGTATGTAAACTCGTAAGTGAATCGATGAGTTTTCTCTTGTTCACATCTACTAACAGTTTATGATGGCTTAGAAAGTCAGCACCGAGAATAGGTTGCTTGACCTCCGCCAAAACGAATGACCAACTATACGGTCGTCGCAATCTGAAGTTTAAATCGAGAGTTTTAACACCATAGGTACGTTTTAATTTCAGTCCCATTCGCCGCATAAAGTTTATAGTCCTCACACTTTCTATAAAAACGTTTCTTGTTCACTGGTATAACCGAAATGTTCGCACCGGTGTCCACTAAAAATTTTATCCACTATTATCGTCCGTAACACATAGGCGTTGTACCGGAGCGATGGTGCAAATCTCCGCCTGCGACGGCACTGCCGTTAGTTTTCCGTACTCTCTTTTTTCTTCCAGGCACACGGCTCTTCGCATTTTCTAGCTCTATGGCGATGTCTAAAATGGTAGGTACATAGCCAATCTGGATGCTCCGGTGACCGACGGGTCGAGTTACGACCGCGTGATGCAGAGCGCGATCGTGATCCATGGTGATTAAAATTTCTATAATGATTTCGACTATTTTCTATGTCTCTTACTTTTAGGCTTAATTAAGCGATTTCAGCCAAAATTAATACCGTATCCATGCTGGTACTCGGTGTTGCCTGTACTTCCGCTAACTGTAAAGGCCGCGTGGTTTCCATCACTTTATCTGCGATGGCTGCTAAGTTCTCAAGATCCTTCCCCTCGCTGACCGCCAATACCTCTCTCACTGAAGAAGGCAGGTGTCCTTGCCACATGATTCGAAGTGTCTCATCTGGTATCTTTTCGCGGGCTTGATCTCTCATCCGCCGAAGCAGCTGGGATGGCTTCTGGTCACCGAGATCCATTTCACTCAAAAGTTTCTGGAATTGCCTTATTTCTGATTCCTCGTACACCTTCAACAGACGTTCCCGCAGGGCGTCATATTTTTTTGATTCTGGTGGTTTCAATAGAATATCGCTGACTTGCTGGATTACGTCTTTACCCAATTTCGTCACCATTAGGTTGAAATTTGCTTCATCACTCAATTTTTGAGGTCCCAGAATTGCTTCAAACCATACTGAACAAACCTGAGTCGAGGCTGGTCACACCAAAATTCTGGAATTCTTGATGATACTGTCACAACAGCTACTTCTGTTCCGTCTTCTTTGTTCGTCGTAGGTATTACTTCCTTTTGTGACATTTTGCTATGATCCCGTCAACAGGGCAAACAAAGCAAAAATGTTTTAAATCACGTCGGAGGTGTTCAATTCGCTATCGGGTCACCACTGTGCCGTATATGGCGTTCTCTACTGAGTATTGTGCGTGTATATAAATGAAAGGTAGAATCACGAGACAAGTCCGTTTATTCGATGTTCAATGCAATACTGCCTGTATGTACCTAGGTACAAGGGTATAGAACGATAGGCATATTGATTGACAGCGGTTTTTATGCGAAATATGCACCTACTGGTGAACCCCCACGACTGTTATGTTTTATACCAAAAGGTCACAGACTTAGTCTTCTCCGTATATTCCATGATGACCACGAACATACCAGTGTCGACAAAACAGTCGACCTCATTCTTAAACACTTTTGGTTTGGGGTATGGGGATTCGCTAAAAAAATACACTGAACACGGTCTGTGTGTGTGTGAGTGTGCATGTCCCACAAGAAAGTTGCGCGAGCACCATTTCAGCCCATTCATTCATGAAAAAAAAAAACAGATGTTCAACCATCAAACCATCCATATTACTCTATCTAGGACCCTTAGTAGAATCAGATGGCTATCGCCACGTACTGATAATTGTGGATGTTTTTAGCAAGTTTTGCTTACCTACTTTACCCGATGTATCGTCAAGACGCCAATGAACTGAAGCGTCATGTCACTAATGCCATTTCCTTATTTGGACCTCCTAAATTAATTTTGGGAGACAGGGGTCGTATGCTTAAAGCACTGAGTTTCTGAGTTGGGTCAAAGATATGGGTAGCGAGGTACATCTTATCACGCCAGAAATGCACCAATCCAATGGACAGGTCGAGCGTTATTGCCGGACGGTGCTCAATATGATCCGCATAGAATGTAACTATCGTCAGGAACAATGGCCGAGGGTGATGTGGAAGCTACAATTGGTACTTAACATTACCAAGCATAGAACGACCCAATACTCGGCACTAAATCTGTTGGTTGGTATTGATGCTGCCACACCTCTCATTCGAAGTTTAGTGCGAGATGTAGCTCTTGAGGGTTCGAGTCGTAATAGAGAAGCGTTACTTGAAATGAGCAGGCAAAGGAGTTCAGAGTTAAACCAAGATGCCTATGTTAATCAAAGAAGGAAACCACCACGATCATTAGAATTAAATTCTTTTGTTTTTAATTTTCACTCAAAAACGGGATATTTACCATGATATATGAGTTTTTCTGCTTCTCGATATTTCGGCACAGTTGCATGCGCCATGATCACGAGATAAACAGTTTGATGATGATGATCAGTTAATCAGAGATGATCAGTTTATCTCGTGATCATGGCGCATGCAACTGTGCCGAAATATCGAGAAAGCCGAGAAGCAGAAAAACTCATATATCATGGTAAATATCCCGTTTTGAGTGAAAATTATGTGCAAAACCATGATAGTTTTAAAAGTTATATCTTTTGTTTTTGTTCGGAAACAGGCACAATCAACTGGCAAGCTCGACTCTGGAATGCGTGGGCCATACCGTGTTATGAAGGTGTTACCCCACGGGCGGTACGAGCTGCAGCTGCTGGCTGGTTCGTACGGAAAGTCGACGCAAGCAGCGGCGGAGTACAATATCCCATGGCGTGGAGAGTGGACTCATGACGTCTGTGCTGCTTTCTTTCGTGGTGAGTGCCGTGCCGTGCCTATATCTCTGTCGCTATTGTGCTCCCCTTTTCTTATCTAACTTGTTACTGAGACATGCCAACGTCGTGCCTATATCTCAGTAGGTAAGATATCGCAAACGTCGTGCTTCTTATCTTACCTAACTAGTTACTGAGACATGCTAACGCCGTGCCTATATCTCAGTCGCTATTGTGCTTCTTTTCTTACCCAACTAGTTACTGAGACATGCTAACGCTGTGCCTATAGGTATCTCAGTCGCTATTGTGCTTCTTTTCTTATCTAACTAGTTACTGAGACATGCTAACGCCGTGCCTATATCTTAGTCGCTATTGTGTTCCCCTTTTCTTACCTAACTAGTTACTGAGACATGCCAACGTCGTGCCTATATCCCAGTCGGTAAGATATCGCTAACGCTGTGCTTAGATACATAATTTGCTGTTTTGTTTTTTTATTACCATTTAAGTGCTGAAGCACTGAGTATTGCTAACGTCGTGCCTAGATACTTAGTTTGCTATTTTGTTTCTGCTGCTTAATACCAACATGTATTTGTATGCTCGCATACGAATATCTGTGGCTGTTTCTGTGTTGTGTTTAGATGCAGACACTGATGACGAATGCGAGGAGTCTACTCCCGCCGCTGCTGCAGACCTACCAATAAGGGTACCTAGACGAGCCACAGTCCGGTCCATCTGGGATACAGACTTGTGCTGACTCGCACGATCGTGCTCCATGCGAAGTCCAGCCTGAGATGGATGTTTCCATGCCATTACTGGAGACCGATCATCAAAGCTAAAGGAGAGAACAGCCTCCTGTCAGGAGAGGCCGTGTTGGAGAACCGAAGATCATTTGAAGTCAGAGGGTATAACACGACGTGCGAACACGCGGCCGCTTTCTTTCTGCTGCCAACCGCCATCGAGGAAACATCTCTCTGACATTTTTTCATAGCTGCTGCCAGTTTACGGTTAATTTCATTTGTGTAGAAGTTTAAGTTTTGTTTGTCAAATTTTGTTTTTAAAAAAATAAATTGTGTGTGAATATTCAATAACCGCATTTAACCTGTTGGGCAAATTCGTAGAGAAGTGACACGCCAGAGGAGATAGAGAGACACTATGTAGGTAAATATAATGTTAGGTGAGCTGAATTAAGTGTGCTTTAACTTAGACAGTACAATCTGTCTTAACAAAAAGCAGCATTGAAACCATAAACTATTTTAGTTTGTTTAATTTGTACTCACAAGTACATTATTGTTTCTAATACATACTTTGTTAAATACTTTGAACTACATTTGGTATGTTTACACATAGGAACATTCACTTTGCCAGTTCTCTTGCAATACCTTTTAATGCTTCCGTTTGCTCTTTCATCAACAACAGCTTCTGCCTCAAATAATTCTTTTTAAAATTAAAATAATCTTCTTTTATATCTACTTTTCTTTGCTCTTGAACAGCTAATATATCACAGTTGAACACACAGTTATCTGAATGATCCCTAATTCCACTTCTTTTCATCTTCTTGGTCTTGAGTTGTGAGCATGTCAGAACTTTGACCTTTACTTCAGGAGGTGACCCGGGATCACTGCATGATAATGTTTCATTATAATGACTCAGTAGGGAGTCATTCATATTGTTTTGAATACTGCCGTCTTCTGGTGCTACAAACTCAACTGGGTCCTGATAGCTAGTGGTGGAAGTCACATTCTTCAAACCTAAAGCTTCCTTCTCTGCAACTGTGAGTTTATTGATTGATGAGGGAATTTCGCCATTTTTTACTTGCTGTTTCCTTTTAATGTTCGCTCTTATATCTTGCCAGGTCTGTGAATATAAAGACTGGATAAAAATAAACTTTGCATTGAAAGAGTACAATGTATTTTATTTTAATACATATTCATTGATCACAAATATACATTAATATAAGAATATACCTTTTTCCACTGTCTCCAAGTTTTCTTGGCCCCGGAAAGAGAATTGCACTCTAATGCAATATTGTTCCAAAGTATCTGTGAGTCTCGGCGTGTAAAATCCTGAGTTACTCTGCCTGATATCAACTGTGAATGCTGTGCCACCAGCGCAATTAACTTCCTCTTCTGTTTGGATGTAGGGTATACTGTTCTTTGCCTTATTATGTCCATTCTACAAATATATCTCATTATTGTTATAAATCCATAGCAATATTTTAAAAATAAATTAAATAAATAAAAAATTCAGTATGATTGTGAGTAAAATTTGGGCAAGATCCATGTTGTTTAAAAAATAGTTCAACATCAACAATTATGTATGTTTATGGTCTATTTACTATAAATAGGAACCTTTTATATTATCCGATCAAGTTAAGTGTTTATGTCCTAGGACATACACATACATATTTATTACCACAAAAGTTGCTAATTACAGCATTTTATTACTAAAGTAGCCAGTAGCCACCATCATCTGTTGTGTTTGTGTTTTGTTATCAAATCAATCAATCAAATTAACTAACATATGGCACATGAATAATTATCCAATCAAATCTTAAATACTCGAAGCTCAAATCAATCTGTAACAGTTTTTAGGCCCCAGCTTGTCACTAATTACTATTTAAATTTGTTGTTCTTTATAAAATGAGCCCAAACCTAGTATTCCCGTCCAATCCAATCTGGGCGAGTTGATCCAGAAAAAGTAGGTACTCGCACTCACTCAAAGTGAGGACTTTTCTCGAAGTTCATCTTTATTGCGGTCAAATGGTCCATTTTCGGGCTTTCAATAATGATGCTCTGTTGTAGTCATGGGTACTTCGCGAACGAGTGAAGTAAATGAAGTACTTCATACAGAAGATTGTCTCGTCATATACTTCACTACTCATTCTAATGTGTCTCTAGTTCATTTAGTTCACTTTGTATCTTTTGCCTTGCTGCAAACGAAAATGTATCTTGTGTTCTTTGTCATAAGCCTGTTCTTTCTTATAGTACCTAGTCGTTTACTTCAATGCTTTCCTTTAGCATCACGCTCGACAAAGACGACACGAATAGAAAAAACGGTGTTATGGCGTGTACACAAGGACTATATTATTTTGCACATTTTTTTCAACAATAGAAGTGTGAGAGTAGAGTGATAGCTGATATGGTATCTCTTTCTAAGAACTTGCAATTAAAACAAACCCTTACGCCGTTGAAATAAAGTGCTTTTATTCTTTGTATACGTGCGTTTTTTGATTATTATTATTTTGTTTGAGCAAGAAAGTATGTACGTACCTAAGTACATTCTATCTTAAATTGTTCTATTTCTATCTATTTTGAATTGCTTAAATTTAATTCAGTTAGTTATTTGCGATTATGAGCGCGTCGTGTTGCGCATCTTACGGGTCAGTTTTTTATGCAAAAAAAAAATTAGTTTAGTCGTTTTATTAATAATTTTGAAATATTAATCAGTTTAATTAGGTAGGTGTACCTAAATGTACCTACCTACCAAGTGTAAATGTGTTTAAAATAAATAGATAATAAGTGTAAATAAGTACCTACCTAAATAGTTTTAGTGCTGTAAATAAACTAATATCCTATAAATACTTGTAAATAAATTATTATATATAAATTATACTTGTAAAAAAAATACCTGCTTATTAAAGAACTAAAAATGGATGTAAATATTGTAAATAGTAGTGCAAAAAGAAAAAGAAGTGCCGTGTGGACACATTTTGAGGAAAAGGGACCTAAAAAGGCAAAATGTTCCTACTGTGCCAGTGAACTATCGGTTACGGGCGGCAATGTTGGGAACTTGAATAGACATTTAAAGACAAAGCACCCGACAGTGAAGCTGATCGAAGAAAGACAGCCGCAGCCGCTTATAGGTATGATGGACCCAGAACCATCAAGTGCCACTGAAGGAACTGAAGAACAACAACCTCGGGCGACTTCAAGTCAACAGACAATAAAAAATTATGCTCAATGCACGAGGCCAGTCCCACAGCGGCGTGCTCAACAAATTGATGAGCAACTCATCAAAATGATGGCTACGGGGCACTATCCATTCAGCATGGTTGAAGATGTAGAGTTTAAGAAACTGATAGCTATGTTAAATCCGCAGTACACTCTTCCGACGCGGAAAACTATTTCTGAGAGTATTTTGCCTAAATTCTATAATACGTGCCTAGAAAAGGTGAAAACCGAAGTTCAGCAAGGAAAAGCTTTCTGTTTGACGACAGACGGATGGACATCGATAAATAATGACAGTTTTTTAGCCCTAACTGTCCATTATATTAGCTCTACATCGGATGAAACCATATTAAAATCCAATTTGCTTGGATGTGTCGAGTACAACGAAAGGCACACAAGTGAAAACTTAACAGCGTTCTTACGCGATATAATGGAGAAGTGGAGTATAGCTGACTACACAACTGCTATTGCAAGCGACAACGCAGCTAACATCACTGCTGCAATAAGGGATACAGGCAGGTGGCACATACCGTGCTTTGCACATACTATTAATTTGTGTGTGCAAGCCGCCTTAACATCAATAGCAGCAACATTAATTAAATTAAAAAATATAGTTGAGTTTTTCAAACGAAGCTCCCATGCCCAACATAAGTTGCATGAATTACAAAGTCAACTTAACTTGGCGAAACTGAAGTTGAAACAGGACATGCCCACGCGGTGGAATTCAACATATGATATGTTGCAGCGACTATTATTAGTAAAAGACGCCGTAATAGCTACGATTGCAATAACGAGAAATGAACTTGCGTTAAATAACGACGACTGGGAAATTGTAGAAAGCACAGTGCCAATTTTGAAGGTTTTTTATGAAATAACAGTAGACATTAGTGCAGAAAAAAATGTTACGTTGGCCAAAGTCATCCCCCTTTGCAACATCATGAAAAACCACATAAAATTGTATACAAACAACTGTACACTTCCACCGCAAGTGCAAACAATGGTAAAGACGTTGGAAAAACAAGTGGAAAAACGTTTTTCGCACATAGAAAGACATACACTCTACAGCGAAGCGACAATTTTGGATCCTCGATTTAAAGGCAAAGGTTTCAGCTGCACAAATAACTTCGAACTGGCTGTAGAAAGTTTAAGAAGAAAAATCGGATCTGAAAGAGTCCAACAACCTCTTACAACTACAGATACAAATACAGCATCCACGTCTTCGGCCCCTACCAAGAACACGTCAATTTGGGCTCAATTCGATGAAGATATTGCAAAATTAACGCCAACAAATCCGGTTGCTGCTGGCATCGTGGAATTGAATAAATATTTGCAAGAACCACTGTTGCAACGCTGCAATGACCCACTGCGCTGGTGGCACGAGCGTCGTTCATTTTATCCAATTATTTTTAAATATGCTCTAAAGAGACTGCATTTAGTCGCCACCTCGGTCCCATGCGAGAGAATATTTTCAAAAGCCGGACATATTCTAAATGAGCGGAGAACAAGACAACAAAGAAGTTGTCACAACTTCTATTTATAAGTAGTAATAGCAAATGATTGGCATTGGCAATCACTAATGTATATTATGTATATATTTTGTAAATTTAAATCATTGTAAATATCTCAATTTTTAAGTACGCCAACCTGAATTTCTTACAGCAAACATACTATATTTACCTACCTATCTACCTATTTTAAGGTATAAATGTTTGCCTCTGGTTGACAGTCCTAAGCCTGTAAAGTATGAAGGAAAATCGAGATATAAAAATAAAAACATTTCATAGTTCATAGCACTAAGGAAGCAACTCATTTCTTCATTTCGTTCGTCCAATTACTCAGAATAATTTATCTAAGAACTGAACGTACTAAACAATAGTCCTGAACTAAATGAACTAGTGAACTAAATCAATGAACTACTTCACTGAGCCAAAAGATATACTTCATTCTTTTCTTTTCACTGACACATTTCGCGCATGGCTACTCTGTTGTGATGTGATGATGAACGACAACGAAGATCTTGCTTGAAATGAAATGAAAGCGCTGTGTGATGTGATGGATGTAGTGATGCTTGCTGATGAGCGATGAATGAAAAGAATGAGTAAAAAAAATTAAATGATCTGGAGACCCTGCTTTATATTATATAACCTGTGATTCAGCGATATTCAATTCATGTTCAAGCTCTGTAGCTTGCGTTTGGTTTGGTTTGGATTTCAGTTCAGTCAGTCAGTTCGATCGGTATGGCGATTATCGCGATTAAGGAACTTTTGATAAAATCAATGTCTATCGGTTTCAATTAGCAATCTACATAATTTTAATCATTAGTTTGATTGTAACTGGAACTATTTTTGACAAGAATGATTACTTGAGAACCGAACGAAGCCCGTTCGAAACCGAACGTGCGTATCTCAGCCCAAGTAAATAAAAAGACGGAGTGCCGCGGTTAAACAAAAAGTGAAGCCTCAAAACCGTGCTCTTCTGTGTAATTACTCATACACTCAAACCATGCACCTTGATATACCATGCATGAATACTAATAAGTATGTTATGCTGTGTATGCTATATGTCATATTGTCGTCGTCTAGTAAACATCGTACAAAAAATATTATACTTCTGTTTCGCTCACTTTTCACTTGAAAAAATTACACTTTTTTATATATATATATATAAATCGTACGTTTTTTGGTTGGTTTGAATTCGAAACGTCATCGAACGCACTTGACATAGAACACGAGGGTTTTGAACGATATTCACTGGACGACGAGGTAACTTGTACAAGGAGCATGATTTGGATGTGTGTATGTGGGCGTGAATGCGTGTATTTATACGGAGGAATACGGTTTTGTGGATTTACTTTAGTTGATCGTGGCGCTTCATATGACAGCATGTCTGAGAACCAATATCAACCTTCCGTAATACGTATAATACGTATAAATCTGATAAATAAGTATCACAATTCCATAATCGCCTACCAGGCAATCAAGGCACTATTATATTTTTACAATTGTAAACAGTAAGGTCATCACTACATTGTATAAAACAAAGTCGCCTCCCGACGTCTGTCTGTCCCTATGTATGCTTAGATCTTTAAAACTACGCAACTGATTTTGATGCGGTCTTTTTTAATAGATAGAATGATTCAAGCAGAAAGTTTATATGTATAATACATGCATAATATAGTAGAGAAACACTGTTAATTTTAGAGGTTTGTGTATATTGGTTCAACGTTTTAAAACTACTGAGCTACAGAAACGCGTGGCTGGGTCAGCTAGTCAACTATAATGATGAAAGACGAATTCATGAAGTGATTTATAAGATCACGATTTCGATTGATGTGATTTATATTCCTTATATGCAATGGAAAGGTGCAGCCTTCCATTGCAATAGCAACAGCTTTCTTAGAGTTTCATTTACATTCCCGTATAGCATTTTCCTTTATAGTTTCAACAAGTCTGCTTCGACCAACGTCAGACTGCTCAGTCTGGGGCGAAACACGTGTCGAATTTCTTTTGGAGGTAACTCTTTAGGAATAGATTGGCGGAATTGTACTAAATATTTGTCCATCTGTTTAATGTTTTGACTTTTCTATTAATTGAATACATTCTTCTTTTCTTACAGAACATTTGGAGCACTTTAGTTTCCCACCAATGGGTATCATTTAAGTATCTCTTTATTTTTTTCATTCCTTACAGGTGGAAGTGGCCAACATTTATTCACAGATTTATCCTCCGTATCCATTTTATCAATCATCGTATTTATTTATTTTATTTTTTAGAATTTTTGGAGAACCAATCACTCATTCCTGAAATTATTTTGCATAAGTACCTACTCATTCTTCTCAATGAGGATCAGTAAAGTTATAGCAAATTCAATAGAACTACGTTATTTTTTATGACATAATAATGATATATCTTTTTGAATTATCCAAATCGGACCATTACTTACGCAGCTATTAAGTAATAAACATTATGCCGTTCCTGTCGGTAAAAAAACTGTACGAGGGTGCGTATGACGTCACTGGGACGGTGCCCTCTTACGTCACGATTCGATAACTGGCGGCGACCGTCCCTGTGACGTCACAGCAGGCGCGGCAAACATTCAGTGAACATCGCAAGTCATTTCGTCATAACTTCTTCAATTTTTGTCGTAGGACAAAAGGTTTTGCACTGTATGTTAAGGATTTCTTAGCTCTATAAATCTGTATGATCAACTAAAAACGTTACGGATTCTCATTAAATGCCAATTAGTCGCACCTTGTTTTCAGACAATCGGATCTTCATTTTAATTTCTAGTAAAAGCCTGTTTTGGGAGATTAGAGCCTCATCTGGTTTTTGACTTGTTTAATTTTATTTCATTTTATTAAAATAAAAAACCATATTGTTAGGGTTGTTCCTAATCTTGTTGATTAGGAACATCCCTAAAAATGCGTTAGCATCCTTTAGTTTGTGACATAAAATATCTGTGTTTGACATTTCATCCATTTCATTCTTGTTCGGTCCACTATTCATTTTGTTCAGTCAGTTATTCATTCGTTCGATTTCTTTCATTTCAATCATTGATCAGTGTCTACACCTTAGGGTATTTTACCCTAAATTTAGGGCATTTTTACGCGTTTAGGGTATTTTACTAGGGTAAAAAATTATTTAGGGTATTTTTCAGGGTAAAATAAATATATAGGGATTGTTGAGAGAATGTTTAAAACTCATTGCAAACAAATTGGTAATTGATTATTATACGTGTTTCGTGTTTCCGAACGCACTTAACTTGTTGTGACGATGTACCATTGTACCGTTCTCATCCGGCCCAGGTACTTCTGCTAGCAATAGCCAAGAATTTACTTTTCTCTTTCACACTCGAAGTTTTGTGTACGCGGAAGAGAGATATCGTGTGCAAAGAGAAACCAGTTTATTCATTCTGCATGCCACCATCTTTTATTGCATGCATCGTCATGAATTGTGTTGTCTTCTTCTTTTGTGTAGAGACCGAAACAAGAGAAGTTTTATCTAGGAAAGATGCCTCCTAAAATCGCTAAATATAAACTAAAATATTGCCACCAATGGTACAGCTTAAAAATAAATTATAAGTCTTGCGTTATATTTACTCCGAAAGACGCAATGTTGAAAAAGGTTTCGAATGAAATGTACAGATGACATAGAAGCCCAGATTATGGATGCATTCCAAGAATGTTTGGAAACCGTGTAGTTAGTTAAGTAGTTTAGCTAATAGTTCGTTCATTTTCATTTATACGTAAATTGATTTGTTTTTATCTTAAAAGTATTTGGGGTAAAAAAAATAAAAAGTGCCTAATTTAGGGTATTTTCGCTGAAGGTCAGGGTAAAAAAAAATATTTGAGGTGGCAGCACTGTCATTGATTCATTGTTGTTTTTCTCATCGCATCTATGCATCGGACGGGCGTAGCGTAGCGTAACGGGAAGCGAAAAGTGCGCCGTAAAAATATAATCTAACGTGTAATCTTATTAAAAATACCCGCTAATTATGTTATGATATCAAATCAATGCTCCTTATTCAATAATTAGTGAATTTTAGTGACGATAATGGCTGACTTCCCTGGGTTATTGCGCCGATTTCTACCAGCTTTCTTGGAATGTCTACTACTTTTACATCTCTCGGAATACGTAAGTAAAATATTATTCTGTCGTATTTTGTTAGGTTACCGTCTAGCATTTATTTTATAGTTATTTCTTCGTCAATTACTTGAATAAAATAATAAAGATGTCTACTGAATTTTACCCTGTGTAAGTGTAATTCTACTATGATCTAAATGCTAATGTTTGTTTGTATATTGCTTATTTATATATTTTTACATATGTTTTTGGCTCTATCACACCTTATAAGCCAGACAAATATGTATAAAACTTGGTACATAGAGTGACCTGAAACTTAAAACTACTGGATGGTGGTTGATAGAAACAAGTTTTAATAAAATAACAACCACCAATATGTATCCACTGAGTTTTTCCCAAGATTGAATGGTATGTCAGGCAAAACACTTGTGTAGGTAGGTAAATCTTTTTGTTTTATTGCATTGTACCTACTTTAACCGTTTGTTAAAAGTAGGTTACATACCAAGATTGAGCATTTTATTATTACTATAATTATCTTCAGTCAACATTATTGTGTCCCCAATACCAATATCTCATAACAGCTTGTGTATATTTAGCTTCCTTGTGTAAATCAAATAATAACTGCTGATTCAAACAGATTTTCATAGATAAAAGTGCCACATTACTATTTGTTTTGTGATATTATGATACTGAGATAATAGGTAACTATCTTAAAAACAAATTCTACTAAGCTTTGATAAGAAAATATAAAAAAGAAATATTAGAAAGGGGGGGTACCTTTCTAATACTTCTTTTTAATAGTTTGTTAAAATCATGTGATAAAATGTCGACCTGCCGAAGTTAGGTACTTGCTGAAGTCACCAAGTAACAATAGACTTTATGTCTCTGTTCCAAGGTCAAAATTGGCTTGTAATTCCAACAAATTATCAGTAAAACACAATCAGGGTTCAGCTTCAATGGACAAAGGCGTTCATCCATCACAGTAATCTTTTATTTACTGTTATTTGCTTACATTCTTGTTACATGTTATGATTTTAAACACAATGTAATCTTATTATTTTCTTTGTCTTTCTTTGTATTTCCTTTTCACCTATTTAAAGTTTATAGCGTACATAAAGAGTATGTTAATGTTGCTCTGCCCTCAAACAGTTAACAGACACATTTGAAATGTATAAACTCTCTTGTATTAGTTTTTCATAGTTAAAGTAGTTATAAGATGAATCATGCAAAAAAGCGCAAGGACCAGGATGAGTATCTTGCCAGTTCTTTTCGAGCTTGAGTTAGGAGGAATTAGCACAAATTCACCTAGTATGTAAGATGTTTCAATGTGATCCTTGTGATTGTATTGAATAAAATATCTTTTGACTTTGACTTGGTTTGAAGAGAGTGTATTATAATATAAATGATTATATTGTTGATAAGAATGCATGGCCTCATGTTGCTCTACTATCTATTAGTTTTCCATGGTTAATATCGAACTAATATGCGAAAACACTCAACTGTCTGTCTGTTTGTTTGTTACGTTTTCACACCTAAACTGTTGAACGGATTCTAATGAATTTTGGTATAGAGATATATGGGACCTTGGAGATAAACAAAGGCTACTTTTTAAGTAGGTATCATGCATGCAAAGCTGTGGGCAGCAGCTAGTAGTTAATATAGTTTAAGAAGTATCATAGAAAAAGTGCTAGGACCAAGAGAAGTTTCTTATCAATTCTTCTTGGGCTTGGGTTAGGTTAGGTTAGCACCTAAACTAACCCAGGATGTATGATGTTTCAAAGCGATACTTGTGATTGCATTGGATAAAAATATTTTTGATTTTGACTTTGTATACTCATGTAAAATAGAATACTAATACTAAACTACTATTCAAAGCATGGACATGTGCCAAATATAATGTTCGGACATGCCTCTGACTACTTCCTTAAACATCCTCAAAAAACTAAATTTCTAGAGATCTGAGATGTGAAGGGATAACTGGTATGAGCATATAATTTTTTTACAAAATAATTACCTATATGAAGCTGCAGCACAAGACTTCATGAGTGTGATACCTATATAAAAAATAACCTGTGTCATTCTCCAATATACAATCTATCTCTTTACCAAATTTAATGTACTTAGATAGCTTCAGATAGCATTTAGCTTCAGTTCAGTTCTGTAAAGCTAAATATATAACACTTACAGTGACGGAACAAAAGCTCTATTGTTAACTCTAATGTAAAATACAGACTTTATATTATAATATATTTATTTACCTATAAAATTTATACATTAAAACTCGTATGTAAATTTGATTTACTATTGCTATTGTGTCTATGATATATTATTATAGATATCATATATATTAAGTATGTTTATAATATATTTTGTTAATTTAATCCTAAACATGACCTTAACTTATAGTTTGATGGTATAGATACCCATGATACAGATACATCTAATGTGGGTGTCACAGAAAACTAGATAGTGACTCTCATCAGCAATTCATGTGTATCAAAATTACCTTAATACTAATATTTATTATTAATAGTTTATATAATTATTTAATACTTAGGGTGGTTTGCACATCTCTATTACAAGCCTAACTTAATTACTGATTTATTTCCGCAGTTTAATGAAGTTTACTTGAGGTAGTAAAATATTTATTTTGTATTTAAGGCACACAAATGTTATTAATATGTGTAAGTATGTAATTCAAAAATATATAAGTATTCTTAACAGTTAATAAGCCTGAGCCTGAGCTAAGCCTAAGTTAAAGCTATGCTTAGTTTGGGCTAGATGGTTTCATGTATCTTGTGTGATTGCCTACCAATATTTTATGTATTATTATTATTATTATTATTATTATTTACCTAACTTCCTAAATGTGTTACAGCATGATCGAAACGATTGGATAAGAGACTATTAAGTAATTGCTTCAACTGACCCAAACCAGTTGTCCAGTGGTTCAATCCCTCAATTAATATTAATTCATACCAATAACTGAGCATTTGTTGTCAATTGACTCTGCATTAAGCAAGGGAGCTTTATTGGCCCCACTGATGTCCAATTACTACAAAAAGGAAATCTCAATGCGGGTGTATTATTTATTTCAATGAATCACATGACGCTGCCTTTTACACGAACTAAATCGGTCATCTGTTGCCATTTTCGTCCAGGTCCCGCCTGCCTTTAGTTCGTCTATTCATCTTTTGAATTGTCTCCCACGTTTTCAACCAGTAAGTAATTGGCATTTGGCAAAGAGGATTAAATTTTGCTAATTCGAAACAGTTTTCGTTTCTTATATAGATATAATACCTATGCCTAGAGGAAAGCAATGCAGATTAGACTTAGACCATATCTCTGCTCCACATAATAGTAACCAAGAAGTTACTATAATGAATGAAGAAGTTGAAGGCCAAATATTTAAAAAACTTTTGAAGTGAAAACTTCTTTAGCATCATTGTGATTTGAAAGTCTGTGAAACTAAAAAGCGACAGTAAAAAGAGACATACACATAAATTCATAAGATTTAACGTGGGAGAAAATGAGATAGGAAGCATTATACGTGTTTGTGCGCGCATGCGTAGTACAAAGCTTGAGAAAAGGCATCACAACAACCGTGGTGTTTTGTATACGTGTACGTATAATACGTTTGGTTTTTGAAGGTTTCATTTCTACCACGTGTGAATTGCACACAAGTATTTTTTATAACATTATTTTTTTTTAAATTAGCGAGCAGATAGCCACTAAAGAGCGACAATAAGACGCATCTTTCGCATACAAAAGATAATTTGCTGAGGGTAAGCCATTTTTTCTCCTGCTGTTTTGTGTTCCTATATTTACGCATTAGATATCTGTAATGTTAAAATAAGGTGTAAATAAACTGAATTGAATTGAATAAGCACGCAATATTTCGGAGCATTATGTTCGATGCCAGTTTGCGTCATCATGTTGAAATGCGCAAGCGCAACACTTCAACGCGAATGTGGTGACACAACACAAAATGCATTGAACGAAGGGTTTTCTGGAAATAACTGTGAGGTCAATAAATGAAGTGGCAGTTAGCCTTTAAAGTGTCGTGCATATAATGAAAATAAGTTCAGTCTGTCTACCTACTGATTTAATTAAATTGTCCTTGCACATACTTTCGTATGAGTCAGTGACGTCGGTTAACTCTGAAGGCAGTCTACCCGTCTACTCCCACCTGTTCTGTTGAATAGTTCCGTTAACAGAACTATTGGGATTTTTCCCCATTAGTTCTGTGACTTATAAGACTATGCTTTACACCTGGCTTCGATGTCAAATTATATTCTTCTGGCGCTTTGGCGGCTGCTGCCGCGGCACGCTCGCTTTGCTCGCTCGCCTTGTGCGTTTCCTGTACTCTAAAATAACCTAACCAAGTGGTTTCGATCAGAATTTCATGACACAAGATTCGTGAACAGAACTTGGGAAATCTTTTCCCATTTGTTCTGTGAATAAAACTTATGGTAAAAAAAAACCCAATAGTTCTGCCAACAGAACAGGTGGGAGTAGACTAGTCTGCCCTCTGTTATGGCCTCATTTATAAAAAGTCGAGATCAACAGCGTAACATGCCCTCCGAAACACGAAAGCGCTCAGATAAAAAAGACACTTCTGTCATCCATCTAGGTACTGATCTTGTAAAGCGTTGCTTAACATGATTTATCTGTTACGAATTACTAAGTTAGTTATGCTACGAGCGCTTGTGCTTAATTCGTTGAGTTGGGAGACCTAATAAATCGACCTAAAACGTTATAATCACCACGGAGTACTTGGTACTTTCACCTTCACGCTCTGTTACAGGAAAAGTATGTACTGTTGAACCAAACACAGTCTGTTTCACTACAAAAAAATCAAGATCAAAGATCATTTAACGAAATCACAGGGACCATATTGAATGCTAAGTGTTTATGCTCATTTAATTATTAGCTTTCTACCCAAAGAAGAGTATGAAAAACTTAACACATTCACTGCCACTGACACGCCTCGCGTGTTCAGGCTAATCTAAGTCTCTACGCCAAGAACACGCCAGGCTTGTTTTGAATGTTTCGGTTATATTTCCAAAACTAGGCCTGATTTTCTGTTCAAATTTTTAGTGCATCATTTTTAAAGGATAGGCTATGGCATATTGAAGCGGTTCCCTAAAAAAACTAGTTAGATTTTTTTACGAAAAATAAGTATTTTGTAGTGCCGAGAACACGCTAGGTGTGTTCACTTACTGAAGCTACCCTTAGGTTCCCAAACTTTTTTATTATATTAAACGCTTCGCTAATTTCAGAGTTATAAGCTTGCGATATGAGATTTTTAACCAGTATTTGATGACAAAACGGAATGTCATAATTTATCGAACCGTTGTTTTTACCGTATACAGTACTGTGTCATGTATGAATAAATAATAAATAAATAAATAATGCCGGACATTTCACACAGCACCATCTGGCCCCAAAGTAAGCAGAGCTTGTGTTATGGGTACCACATGACTGATATACTACTTATATGAAGTCGCTTATACAAGTCCATACGCCATCAATGAAAAAAAAACGTACCTATCCGATGTATATCTTTATATAATTATACACAGTGACATACACACGTACAGTAAAATTATCTCTATTATATAAAAATCAATTGATGTTCGTTTGTCTCGCTAAAAATGTTGTCATCATTAATATCTTCCGTTTCCGGTACAAATTTAACTTTTCCTGAAAAAAAGATAAGAAATCAATTTATTTCATGTGAATATTTTGAATTTAATTCATTCTTATGTAATTAGGTAAGGCCAATCAACCAACATTACGATAATACGAGATAAATAACGTAAACAAACTTTCTGCAGTTCAAAGCTTTTTATCGGTTTAATAATTTAGATGAATTCACTCATATAAGACTGAAAATATGTTTAAATATGATTGTCACTCAATATATTATTAAAACAAATGTACTTGCACTGTTAACAATGCCAATGTTACAGTTCACAATAAAACTTTATTCATTTATGCATGGGAATTTTAGTAAAAAAAGTTTGAGAACCTTAAATTACGTTATAATAAATTTACTTACTAAAATCTATTGTTCTAAGCAATGCCGCGAGCACGCCTAGCGTGTCCGCGGTTTTATACGGCGGCATCTCGATAAACTTCAAGAAAATCGTGGTGGCAGTGAATGAGTTAATGAAAATAATTTACGGACAAATAGTAGGATGAAAAATCTAAAGAATAAGATACATCCTACACTCAACATCATGAAACACTGTCAAGCAGTTGACATTTTAACGGTTTGGTCCACGTTCGTAACTAAGATTTCATAATCATTACATAGTATAAAATAATGTCGCTTCCCGCTGTCTGTCTGTCCCTATGTATGCTTAGATCTTCAAAACTACGCAACGGATTTTGATGAGGTTTTTTTTTAGTGTGATTCAAGAGAAAGACTTATATGTATAATACACACATAATATAGTAGATAAACACTGATAATTTTAGAGGTTTCCAATGTGGTGTCGTAAATAAACTCATATTTTTGCGCTTACATTGCAAACGCTGTCTGAACCCTACGAGATAGATCAAAATAATGTACTACAGTATTGTACACCCTCAAAAGGTCTACAAAAAAGTCTGCGATGGTATATGGCTATCTCTTAGGGATAACCATTCTGTAGTATAATTAGTATCAGCATTGCACCCGTGCGAAGCCGGGGCGGGTCGCTAGTTAGTTATATATCAGTATTTTTTTCACTGTTTTATAACTAGTAACCTGTTTTATAGTGTACCAGGAGACCATACATGACAAAGAGGTTCTCGTTATCAAAATGGAAAAAAACTCTTGTTTTAATAACTGGTTATAAAACAGTAAAAAAGATCCTGATATTATGAAATCTAGTAACTAGTATAACTACTTATGAAATCTTAGTTACGAACGTGGACCAAACCTTTTTAACAAACTGCCACTACAACTAAAATCGTTAATTCACCATAGAACAAAAGTAAAGATAAAGTTGAACTCTTTTTTTCTGGAGAAATGTCTCTTTTCGCTGGACGAACTTTGAACCGTTTTATGATTATAGATTTTCTTGATTGATCACATTGAAATGTTCTGATTGTGTATTGTTAGGTTAGGTTATACCTATTGCATGTTTACCATAATTTATTAATATTAATTTTATGTTTTATAATTTATTTTTCCGCATATAGTGTAATTTGTCAATGGAATAAACAACTATGAATTAACTATGAACTATGAATCTCACGTAATAATAATAAAACGTTTATTTTGTGCCACATAAAGTTAAACTTAGATTACTAAATAATAATAATTAAATGACTGCAAAAAAGCACACCACAGAATTTCACAGTGGCGTATACGCCACTGCGACTAATGTTAGGTGAATAACACTTAATACTAAAAATAATAAATATTCCCGGACATTTCACACACAATCATCTGGCCCGAAAGTAAGCAGAGCATGTGTTATAGGTACCAACATGACTGATATACTACTTATATACTTTTTTTTTGTAAATACATGCATATTATACATATAAACACCCAGACCCGAGACAATGTGGGTCAGAAACGTTACATTGCTTCTATAGTGCTCAGAGGTAGGTAATTATTATGTACTCTTTCCCGCTGCTTCGCACGCATGGTGCCTACATAAAAAGTAGCCTCTGTGCGTCCCCTAGCACTTCCCCCCTCATCACCAAATTTTATAAAAGTTCGTTCAGCCATTAAAAAAGGTACTTAACAAAAAACATACAGAAACACTTTTGGATTTCACATTATTGCTACCTATGTCCATCCCCAAGACACAAACTATCTCTTTACCAAATAAAGAGCAATTTACAAACAGACATACAGAGACACTTTCTAATTAAAATGTTAATAAGTATAGATGATGTAAGTGGTAAACTGCTACCTTGGATGACTGATATAACCACGTATGTATTGAGAACCTAGAACATTTTTGACAAGTCTGTCAACTCAGTTGGTAGTAACTCTGCCTTCTGCGTTTTGTTAGGGTGTACAAAAACCTGTGTGATGAATATAGGTGTGTGTTCTGTCTTTTTGTTATATTATAAAGTATCATACCTCTGTGTATGATAAATATCATACCTCTGTCATGACGACCTCTGTGGCGCAATGGGCTAAGGTCCGACTGAGCCGCATAAGGTTGCGGGTTCGATTCCCGCCGCGGGACAAATATTTGTATGATCTGCAAGTATTTTTCTCGGGTCTGGGTGTTTCAAAATGGATTTAAGTAGTATATCAGTCATGTGGTACCCATAACACAAGCTCTGCTTACTTTGGGGCCAGATGATGCTGTGTGAACTGTCCGGGATTATTTATTTATTTAAGTATTTATATCTAACAATATATAAGTATTCTATTAGTCTTCTGGTCAGCACAATACAATCTATACTATGTTTTGGGCAAGATGGTGTTGTGTGCTTTGTCCATATATATTTTTTTATAATTTTGTTTATAGAACATTTTGGCTAGCTTGTGACCTCCACAAATAAAATGTACCTAACAGGTTCCTGACCTTATCGTTTTTATCAACAAACATAATTTCCTCGCATGATATTCCTAAAATAGAGTAGAGGAAATTTATTTAACAGAAAGTTACGCAAAGGAAATACCATATTTTTTTTGTATTTATATTATAAATTCGAAATCAGTTCGAATCTAATTATAATTTAATGTTCATGGTTGTATAATGATAACGAACTAGGATAATTAAATCACGAACAGACTTAAAAAAAGTTATTTTATCTCTTGGATAAATAAACTATAGGTACTTGTGTAGGAATCATTATATAGTTTAAGTACTCCGTATATTATTTATTTACGCCCCCTTTTGCACTAAAATCAGTGTTGAATTAATAGTTTTTTGAGGCTTGTACATATCTTTCAAACCCATAATTTTTTTCGTGATTCTGTTGCGATACAAACAAAGATTGTGACGAGACAAATTGATATCACTCTTACGTAGTTTTGGTTGTTCAACATCAGAGGGTGTTATCATCCTCCGACTTTTGTATGGAATGATAATACGTTTAAAGGAGGGGGTGAAAATGTGACAACGTGTTACAGGGTGCGATAACGAGTGCTTGTGACTGGTGTGAATGACGCTTAGTCTCTATGTACCAAGCGTTACACAAGCGTTTGTGATAAGTATTAGTATCAACGGCTAATCTGTATAATTTGTGCTGTGCATATTGAGTCTACAACGGTGTCATCTGCGTGAGAAACCTGACTTATTATTATGCCATTATACATAACCAAATATAACAATCGGTTTCTCACGAGCATTGAAGTACGCAAATATTATATCTAACACGTTCTTGAGGTACCTGAACTGAACACCGACTTCCGCAACTGAAAATGCTGTACTAAGTTCAAGGTTCAACGCATATGCGATTGTACCAGGAGTTCAGATATTTAGAGGGTTATTTGTAGTCTGAATATCATCATCATCATAACAGCCTATATAAAGTCCACTGCTGAACATAGGCCTCCCCAATAGATTTCCAGGAAGAACGATTTTGAGCCCTCTCCATCCACCGACTTCCTGCGATCTTTACAATGTCGTCAGTCCATCGGGTGGGGGGTCGTCCTACGCTTCGTTTTCCTGTCATTGGTCGCCATCCGAGAACTTTTATTCCCCAACGGTTATCAGTTCTGCGAGCTATATGGCCTGCCCATTGCCACTCCAACTTGCAAATTTTGAGTGCTATGTCGGTGACTTTGGTTCTTCTACGGATTTCCTCGTTGCGGATTTTATCATGTAGTGAAACACCCAACATAGCTCTCTCCATAGCACGTTGCGCGACTCTGAGCTTGTGTATGAGGCCAATAGTTAGCGACCAAGTCTCAGTTCCATATTTCATCACTGGCAACACGCACTGATTATAGACTTTCGTCTTGAGGCTCTGCGGTATCTGTGACGAGAAGATGTGCCGTAATTTCCCGAACGCTGCCCATCCGAGTTGGATTCGTCGACCTCTTTGTCGAAGTTGGACTTGCCTAGTTGAATCGTTTGACCCAAATAGACATAATGGTCTACAACTTCGATTATATCGTTCCCAATATGTACCGGTACGGGTGCAACATGAGCATTTGAAATGATTTTTGTCTTGCTCATGTTCATTTTAATACCCACCTGTTGGGACACGATATTAAGGTCGCTGAGCATTGTGCCAAGGTCTTCCAGAGATTCTGCCATGAGGACTATATCGTCAGCAAATCGAAGGTGAGTGATGTTTTCGCCATTGATGTTGATACCATGTCTATGCCAGTACAAGAGCTTGAAAATATCCTCCAATGCAGAGGTGAAGAGTTTCGGAGAAATAACATCTCCCTGTCTCACCCCTTTATGCAATGGGATTGGATTCGTGCTCTGGTCCTGGAGTCGGATAGACATGGTGGCGTTACTGTACAGACATTTCAACACTTCGATATACCGATAGTCGATTTGGCACCGCTGGAGTGACCGCAACACTGCCCAAGTTTCGACAGAATCAAAGGCTTTCTCATAGTCCACAAACGCTAAACAAAGTGGCTGGTTATACTCTTAGGTCTTCTGTATAACCTGCCGGAGCGTATGGATGTGGTCTATGGTGTTAAAGCCTTTTCGGAACCCGGCTTGTTCGGGAGGCTGGAAGTCGTCAAACCTACGAGCGAGACGATTAGTAACTACTCTCGAAAACAGCTTATAGACATGGCTCAACAGCGAGATGGGCCTGTAATTCTTTAAGAGGGTGTTATCCCCTTTCTTAAAGAACAGTACCACCACGCTCCTGTTCCACGCCTCTGGCGTAGTTCCCTCGAGGATGACGGAGTTGAATAGCTTCTGGAGGACCTTAAGTACCGGTGTTCCACCCGCTCTCAGAAGCTCTGTCGTTATTCCGTCTTCCCCCGGTGCCTTGTTGTTCTTAAGCTGCTTGAGAGCCGTTCGAATCTCATATAGGCTGACGTCCGGAATGTCTTCAGTGTAGTGTCGGGTTAGGCGGGCTCTTGCATCGCTATTCGTGCTTGTAGTAGGACTTTGCTATGAGGTGTATAGTTGTCCATAGAACTTCTCGAGCTCTCGTAAAATTTCTGGCTTCGAGGAAACGACACTGCCATTATCGGTCTTCAGCTTCGTCAACAGACTTTGCCCAATAGACAGATCTCTCGCGAACACTTTGGAACCTTGGTTGCACTCTATTGCGTTCTTAATACTACACGTATTAAAGAGACTCAAATCGCGTCGCATAGACTTAGAGATCTGTTTATTGAGCGAGCTGTATTTCGACATGTCCACTGAAGACTGCAGTTTCATTTCGCTACGTTCTGCCATGAGTTTAAGGCTCAGAGAGTTTTTGGGTTCTACCTTTGCGCTGGGTTTTACAGAACTTTGACCCAACGGCATGGACAATTTCCACCAGACCGTCATTTATTTCGTCCACGGATCCGCATTCGGCGAGGCATTGGAAGCAATTTTGGAGTTCCAACTAAAAGCTCTCGGGGTTTTGGATTTGGGCAGGACTTGGGCGAAGAGTAGATTTCATCAGACGGGACCTTTCTAGCTTTACGTTAAGATTTAATGAGCCTGTAACCATTCGGTGATCACTGCCGGTTTTGAGCCTGTTGATCACTGAGACATCATTAAATATTTGCGTTTTTGTAGTCATGATGAAATCTATCTCGCGTTTGTGTCCACTGGGGTGAAGCCACGTCCATTTCCTGGACGACCGCTTCTTGAAAAAGGAGTTCATCATAAAGAGTCCCTCCTTTTCCATGAAGTCGGCCAATCGCTGACCCCGTTGGTTCCGCTGTCCAAATCCAAATTGCCCCACTCTCAGTTCATCGCCATTCCTCACAGCTAGCCGCCCGTTGAAGTCCCCCATCACAACCGTAAAGTGTGTTTTCGAGGCTTGCATGGCATTTGAAATGTCATCATACATAGTCTCCACTTCATCGTCTGGACGTTTCGAGTGAGGTGCGTACACCTGTATGACCTTAGCGAATACCGTTTGGTTATTCTGAGTATAAGGTATACCACCCTGGTCGACACGCTTTCGATCTTTACTATGTTGTTAACGAGGGATTTGTGGACGAGAAATCCGACACCGTGCTGATAAAGTTGATCGCCCTCCCGGTAGTAGAATAAGTTGCAGGAATTTAGGATTATCGTGTCCTCTCCCTCTCTTCGGACTTCTGATAACCCCATAATATCCCAGTGCAACTTATTTACTACTTCTTCCAGCTCTATAAACTTCTCGTCGGTCCTCAGTGTGCGTGCGTTGTATGTTGCCAGGGCCAGGGGTCGTTGGGATTGGTACCTGGACCTCTGCCGGAGATTCTTCGCACCCCCTGTTCCGCCGTTACCGTGGCCGCCACCTATGCCAGGAATAGCGGAACTGCCGAGAACTGGGGGCCGTCTTCTAGTTGTGTTCATCATATGGGGGGTTTTGCCATAGTCACCACGCTTGGCAGACGGATTGGTGACCGCAGATTCAGTATTTTGTGCTCGGGGGGTGCTGCTGCCCAATCCCCCGGTGTGTGTTCCCTTAGTCGCCTTTTACGACATCCACGGGAGGAGATGGAAGGTTCCTATTCTATGCCGGAACCAGCACGGAACGGAGTCTGAATATAAAGTTAAGCAATATGCTCTAAGGATATCAATTTCTGAATTTAAGAGTACGGCTAAAGATTGGTATTTAATTTTATCTACGCGTTAAAATAGGTTTAGAACATGTTCGTAGTAATTTTGTGCATGTTGAAATAGCCACGAGCATTGAAAAACTCCACATTCGCTAATTATGAAACTAAGCAAATATTTTTGCATGTTTCACTGAATCATAATTATGATTCGTGAACCAGGCCAGATGAATGCGAATAGTAACACATCGTAAAACTAAATTTGTAAGCTGATTGGTTGGTTAGAACTGAAGGTATGTTGATGTTTAATTTTGGGAACTCTGGAACGCTTTATAAGACCTTGAGCAGAGTTGAGCATGATGAATACCTACCATAGAATTGCGAATTAAAAGAATAGATACCCGAGAGTTTAGGAGCATTTATTTTAATACTTTTTACTTTAACAATAATGATTTAAGTACAAGTACTTTAATAGTATGCAGTACCTATTTAATAGTAATGGTCAGTAACTAAGATTGCTACCAACCGGCTATCATGTTTGGAATTAATGGATTTCGAGATGAGGATGCAGTGGCCGAGTCCGCAAGGTGATACCGAGGCCAATAAGGTGGTAAGACGAAGGTCGGGCCAACCTTTGTGAAATCATAAGCAAACTTCATGAATCCGTCAGACGAAATACAGACGTTGAAATGTTTCCGAGTCTACGTAAGCGGGTTATTATAATAAAATGCTGCCGAGTTCAAAGCCAACATTAATAATGATTAGGTACGGAAATCGGCTCGTGACATTATGTTTTTGCCTCTGTGAACTTCAGTATTTACCATATCATTTGTATAGTGGCAAAAGCGTGATGTATACGCAAAAAAAAATATTTTTTTCAGTCTAAACAAGGTCTAATCTACTCGCAAGAAACAGATTAATAATCATACTGTGTCCGATCGCCGGTGTTACTTGTTATGAGAAACCATTGAAGATATATCCTTATTTTTTTTTAGGTGCACATAAGTACCATTTATAGTATTCAACCCATGACTTAATGACTCAATCACAGGAAAATCCTGACTGTCAGAAAACATACCTTAGGTAGCGAAACAAAACATAAAACTCTGTTGAATTTCAAAGCAGAAGCCGAAGCAATTTCATTCTTATTTTACCGAGTTGAAGGCTAAATTTCGTAGTCCATCCTGTAGGGGGAAGGTGAATATTGATCTATGTTGAGTTAATACGGTAGACGAGGCGCGGCAGACGACGACGACAGAACGGCTAGACGTTAAACTAATTAATAGCGAGAAGTCTACGGACAACTCGATACATACCTAGACATGCACATTTGTTACAATATAACAGTAGAATAAATGTCGGGAGAGTTTGTAACAAATCTGAGCTCAGTTTGTTACTCACTCGAATATTGATCTGTCAGGTTCACTGCACAGGCTTCACTTTAAAGCCTCACAAGTGAGTTATGCGTGCGAGACTTGTTGATGAAATACAAAGGCCTGTTCTTGGCACTTAGAATAGTGTTCAATTCCTGGAACTTCATGAGGATTTGTATTGTTCTTGCCAGAATCTACGCGACACGCATCAGATTACAAAAGACATGTTTATTAGTGCGTAGACAGTAAAATGACGCATGAGTTGCAATCAGATTCTGTTCTCTACAATATCATGGATATGATCACTATCCATGATATTATACCACAGTAAGGTGTTATTGTATTCACTTCGTATGCCAATTCATTAGTAAAGCTATTATGGTTATTTTTAGTCCAATTCGAGCATCGATTCAGTAGTCAATTAGATCAACTTATCAGGTATATGTTTCTACATCACACAAAATAATATCAGCGAGCGATGACTGATGTACTTGAACTTGTCAAACGCTGGTCATCATGACGTTAGTTGGGTATAATGGTTATGTTCATCGAGGTTTTTCTGAGGGCTTTGCGCTATTTTTGAAGTTGCTTTGAGTAGTCGATTCACTTACAGGTAACTAAACTGTATTGAACTTGTAACAGGTCGTCGCGCCGAAAACTCATTCAGCCATCAAAAATTGTATAAAATATTGAAATGGTTTTTTTGATTGATGAGCTGGGTTTGTTGTTGGCCCTGCTGGATTTATATGTGTTTCATATGATTGGTCTAACTATTATTTGTGCTTTTATACAAATTGTAGCCGAACTGAATTTGGGCGTCTACTCCACGGACCGATTTCGATATCAAAATTTCTATCGAAACGAAACAGTCGTTGAAATGTCCGTCGAATTCCGTCTATTTGACGTTGTTTCGTGTCAAAAATGATAAAAAAATTCAATCGCTCAAAACGAGTCAAAACGGTGTAGTTAAGAGGAAGGGTTTTTGCACGATTATTGACCCGATATAAGAGATCGTTCATCGATTTCAAGAGAGTCCTCCTTGTTATTGTCTTTTTGTCACATAGCGGCATTATAACGTTTTTATTATTTATCAGATCAGTCAAGTTCTAACGGTTCAAATCTCCCAGCTTGTGCTCTACTTTTCCACTGATATCGAATTCCCAAATAACATTAAATAATGCAGGATGAATGGTATTATGGTAAATTTTATATCAGTTCTTGAATATCCGATCGAATGACGCACACAACTTTATTAGAAAGTCAAGTAAATTTTCCATGCACATAATTCAATATGCTACCGGCATATTGAATATTTTGTAAAATCTTTTGAGAACATTGTCACCTTTAATGTAAAGTATAAAATACTGAATATTGTTTAAATTTTAAATGGTTTAGGGATGTTCGTTTTTTGCAACTTTTTGTGTAATCTATCAAATCAATCAGATACTGAACAATGTTCAATATGATTACACAAAACATTTTATCTAATACAATAAAAACCTAATTTACCCTGAATCATGTATGTAAGTTTAGCTAATTGACACACGCTTTATCGCGTATTTCGTTGATTGCGTTGTGGCAATAATGTTATTGATATGATCGATTTCTATTAATATTATTCGGCTCTTGAAGCGTGTCCTTCATTTTAATTAATTTACTTTGGTACATTAAGCTCAGGCGGCCTTGGAATTCCGTCACCAAGATTGGTCCATATAACATTATTTAAATGATTTGCATTTTTCTTTGTTTCTACTACTAACCATCTAACTAAGTATCTAATGAAGCTCGCGTGTCCTCTGTGATACCAAACTTATGAATAAATTACCGATATGATATATTTCTGACCATTGTGTACTTTGGTTTATCACGCGATTTGTATTAGAATCAAATCGATAGGAAATGTTTAAACTTATGAATTTCACATTATCATATCTTTGTGTTTACTTTACACATGAATGATGAAACACGTTTCGTTATTGATTTCTACTAAAAATATAATTGTAAAAATTGTGTGGATGTTTCTTTGAGGCTGTACTGATTTCGATGAATCGTATTATAGAGATGAAGATTGTTTATTGTTGTATTACTGAGATAGAAACGAATGGTCTTAATAATTAGACCGATGACACAGAACAAAGCACCTGACTATACTGACTTTCTGAAATATGCTTGCTTGCTAAAACATTATCGAGTAAATAGTAAAAACATAAAATTGGATATCGCACACATAAAATTGTAAATGTGATATGTACACTTATTATATTTCGGGGAACTGCACTAGTTGATCACCGGTATTATTGCCAAAACAGCTCAACATCAATGTTTGATTCGTTTGCTTTCTCTAAATCCGATCACTACTTTGTATAGGTTTGGTTGACCGTTGTTTTGTTTGGCAACACACCAGCAAACTCTCGCTCTTATTATCTTGGTATATAGGTTGATAGCGGTGTGCACGACGGCTGCTGTCGGCGCGCGGGCTTGTGAGTTTGTCTGTTACATCTTACGACAAGCGCTGGATCTTTTGTTCGTGTTCTTTACTAGATTTTACGTTTATTTAACCATTTACTTACTACCATCGCCCTTATCGTTTAAATGACCTCGGAAATATCATTGTCATGCTATCGATATCAGTTAAAAATCCCTAAACTTCAGCCAAAAATGTAATGCTCGTCAAAAAGCTTTCTCCACTTACGTATCTCCCTTAATGTCTAACCCAACAAGTTCTTTGCAAAACATGTCTTACCTCGATTCAATAGTTTTAAACATCACTAAGCTTAAAAACATAAATCTACTAACGTATATTTCTAGGACAAATCTACACCGGAAATTGTACTTATGTATCATGTGTTATGAAATAAAGAACTTTTGAAATAGGAAAATAATAAATAACTAAACTAAAAACACGAATTGCAGATCAACAGGTATATAGGTGATGCTTTACATCTGAATGAATCAAGTATATGCAATACATTACACTTTTTTTGGATAAATGGGTAAAAACAGATAATTTGCGTGTATTTTGATTATCTCTCTATAATCTGTGTAATTAGAGCTTGTTTTGTCACTTTCTCACTATCTTGTTTGTTTTAGGTTCCATCGGCGACGGCAGAAGGTCATTGCGTCTGGTATGGAATATGCTCCGAGCCAACAGCGGGAAAAAAGCTGAACTGCTTTTACAATAAAACAGCGCCGCCTATTGAAGAAAAATCTCGGGTGAGTCTTTGGATTTTATATTTATTTATTCATTCAAGGGCAAAATAATCTTAAACAGCTTACAATTTACTATAGTATCGTGCAGAGTGCAGAAATATGCAAGATTTTTATTACTAGAGCTTTTATTACTTAAAAATACCTAAAAAAGTGGCCAATTAAACAATTGTTTTGTCTAGGTTATAGGGCTAGGATAGTGAGGATTCGTAACCATTTTAGTTGAGAATGCAGATATATAGAGCTAAGAAAACTTTAACATACAGTGCAAAAATGTTTATTCTACGACAAAAATTGACGAAGTTATGACGAAACGACTAGCGGACGGTCGCCGCCTGTTATAGAATGGTGAAGAGAGCCGGCTGCGCTCGGACCGTCCCTGTGACGTCACACGCACTCGCGTACATTGATTTTACCGGCAGGAACGGCATAAAGTTTATTACTTAATATCTTCTGAAATAATGGTCTGATTTGGATGATTCAAAAAGATATATCATTCTTATTTCATAAAGAATAACGTGGATACTAGTTCTATTGAATTTGCTATAACTTTACTGATCCTCATTGTGATCGTACTCGTATCATAATAAATTTACTCCTCAATGGAATATTCTGTTGTTTCTATTTTGTAGGTACTCGTAGGTATGATTGGTAGGTGAATGGAAATCATAAATAATTTTTATCATTTAACTCGATTGTTCGTTACCGCTTACCATTTTTATCGTCGTCGGTGAATTGTTATTGTTTATGGTTTTAGAACTTATTTTAACACATATTTTTCTTGAAATATTCTGTTCTGACCATCATTTCGTTTCATCGTCTAATCACGATGGATATCAAAACGCTGTACTACTACATAGTGGGTATTTAACTGGCAAATTATGTGACAAAACAAGCATTTAATCATTTATTCTTAGTAATTTTCTGATATAATAACATACCTAACCTAGCCCTGAAATTTAGATCCTACTTAGTTTATGAAATTGGTAAAAAAATATGCTTTTTTGTCTCCTAAGAACTCGTTAGGATTCAGCGAGGTCTATCAAATACAATTGCGTTTAGAAACCATATTACTAAAAACGAGTCCATGTTTGTGTATTTCGTGTATGAAAACTAAGGTTTTTCTGCTGCTGGGAACCAAAACAGAGGGCCATGTCCTTCAAAAGGAAGGCCAGAATTCAAAATTTTTTGGCATGTTTCCAATCCAACTTGTACATGTTCGCTTCCACCCTCTCCCCAAGGGCACGTGGCTCGGGGTACCTTGTATTCTGTGCCGCAGGGAAGCAGGTCACAGTGGTTATATTTAGCATCCACGGAATGACGTCATCAAGTCCTAGTTCGCATGAGAAACTTGACCCGACATGCAACTGTTGCATTAATGCTATTTGTTTGATTTGTTTAAATTACAAGTCAAGCCAGTTTATGAATTGGCATTTCATGCACCTAAATATAGGAAATACGTATAACTGCTATTTCCCTAATATAGTTAAAATTTTGACCTTGACTTATGATTTCCAATCAGCTTGATTATGAGAATTTTTGATATTTTGAACAATGCAAATTGCAATTCTTAGATTTGAGTTTAAAAAAAAATTATACATAACGTGAAGTACATTTCATACTACCTAATGTTATATAAGGTAAATGGGGGAGTAGTTGACACATAGGTCGGAATGGCCAACTTAAGAACTGTGTAGGGTGACCAAAATTACTTATTGTAATAAATCATTATACGTTCCTAATGCATTAGTGTTTTGTAGATTGTTGCATTGTAATCAAATATTTCGTAAGTGAAGGTAACAAAAAAATATGCAATAAACAATTGAAAGTATCAAATGCACCAAATGTTGACATACTAAAATTTGGCTTGTTTAGGAAGTTGACACTATAGTTGGTCCAATAGTTGACATGTAATAAAAAAAATATAAATATGAGTAGTACTAAATTGCTTTATTTATGAACTAATTAAACAATGGAACAACAAACAGAAAAATCTTATTTGTCAAGATTATATTACTCTTAAAAATAGCAGTCAAGAGGTAACTAAGAAGGAAACAGTCCTTAGTTTAGAAAACAGTCTTATGGATAAAGAAATCTAATTATTGGTATTCTTTTAAACAAAACCTAAACAAACCTAAATATGGTAAAATCATACTCAAAGAACAACCACTCTCGGCGATCAATTTGACAAGCAGGCAGGTTAGCAACCATGTCTTTGTTATTAACGAAGCACTTGTCTTCTACAACAGGCCACTTAAATTTACCATGTTCGTCATACTTTAAGAATGTAACTTCAAATCCGAGGCCTTCGTCTCCAATTTTGTCAATGATTTTTCATACGAAATGTTTAGTTTTCTTCTTTGCTCTAAATCGGATGACCACAAAATCATTTATCTGTAGTGACTTCTCATTTTCAGTTTGTGAGACCTTTATAGGATCTTCACAGTCAGATAATAGATCTTGACTTTCTTCATTAGGTGCCTCAAAGCTGACATCTAGGGTAGATGAACCAGATTCGACCCAATCAGTTTCAACATCACTACTGTCAATTTCTTTAACTATTTTCCTATTTTTAGTCTCTTTTTTTAGCTTTTGCTGTCATTTTATTCTGATTTTCCTCTTTCTTTTCTTTTCTTTTTCGAATATTTTTGTTTTTCTTTCGTTCTTTATCTTCCTTTTCCTTTTGTTGTTTTAGCAAATACTGAATATATGACACAAAACTAACCACGGCTGGCACTTTTTCTTTTGGTCATCTCTTACTGGAGCTAGGTTTTGTTTCGGGTAGGTACTAAATAGGTAGTACTTGACACCATATGCATGCATAATTGACACCCCTGTCAAGTATTGCTTCTAGTGATAGCAGCTGGACTCACTATCTACAGAAATGATTGTCACCTTACACTTATTACTATCATCATGCAAATTGGACTTATACTTAAAAAACCAGTAGTTGACATGGATGTCAATTACTGCAAATATTAAAAAATGCGTAACTAGTAATTGACACACACAAAAATAATTAAAGCCATTATATCCATGAGGTTAAAAGTAAAGCCCGGGCAATAAACATGAATGAATAATATTATCATGCATAAACTATATGAATATCTTCCAAAGAAAACACAAAAATTTGACTGATTGTAAATTCACTCACCTCTTTCAATTATTTTAGAAATTACAAAAAAAAACATTTCTCGCACACGCACGCTGAAAAATACTCGGCGATACACAATGGTGAAATCAATGTTGCCGATATACAAAAACTAATGTGTTCGGATATATTACCTATCAAACAGGTGCGTTTACGTGACCTATTCTTATAAAAAAGCGTCTTCAAAGCTATCCAAAGTTGAAGGTGTCAACTATTACCTCAATGTCAACTAAGCCCACGGTTACCTTATGTTCGATAATGTCTGTGTCTGTATACCTGTTACCTTTTCACGGCTAAACGGAAAAACGTATCATGATAGTATGCGAGTAGGTACCACGCATTCGAAGCTGCACGCAGCAGCTAGTATACTTATAATTAATCGTCTTTTTTATATAACTCTTTATTTGTATGACCTTGCACATTGATGACATTCAGGTGGCCAGATTGTAATTGTAGATTAGTGCATTACTATGCAACATTGTAGTTTATTATCATTTGTCTAAGGTCACCTTTGGTTACTATTTAAAACCGGTTACTACACTAAAAATGTAATTGGGTGTTCTATAATCATCATCATTATTTTAAGATCTCCGCTCTTCGACGGCAGCTTCCTCCACGTGCTATTCTTCAAAACAGCGAACTTGTCCTCCTTATATATAATAATAATAAATAAATAATCCCGGACATTTCACACAGTATCATCCGGCCCCAAAGTAAGCAGAGCTTGTGTTATGGGTGACTGATATACTACTCATATACTTTTTTTTTTAATACATACTATTATACATAGAAACACCCAGACCCGAGACAAATACTTGCAGATCATACAAACAAAATAACATCCATCGCGGGAAGATCTGCCTGTCCAGTTTGAAACTATTTTGCCTTGCACCTTCTGTCTTTCACCTGTCACACCTGTCTTTCAAATGCCAAAACTAAATAGATGTTAACCTATTGATGATGATGTCAGATGTCTTCGATTGGTCAAAATAAGAAAACTAAAGAAAGAGGTTTTAGTACTTGACCAGACCCACGAAATACGTAGCTCCTATTGGTCTTTAACCGGGGGTGGCAATCGGTCACTTCACAGAAAAATCATCCTAATGGTGTCTTTTTGATCTGGCTCATAATTCTACCTTCCTTCTACCTCTCCTTCTATGATGTTATTATTAGGTTGTCAAGTCGTATGTCCATGGCCATATGATCCTCTTCTATTTTGGGTTTTCATCAATAAATATAAATAAATAAATATTGGCGGACAATGCACACAACACCATCTAGCCCCCAAACTAACATTTTATTTATATTATATTTTGATAGATAGATAGATAAACACTTTATTGTACACAAGAGAACACACAATAAAAATAATGATTAGCAATACAGTTGTACAATGGACGGCCTTATCGCTAAAAGCGATCTCTTCCAGACAACCTTTAATAATAATAATCCCGGACATTATGAAAAAATAATAATAATACTGATACAAAATATAATAATTATGGAAACCAGATGACTGATAGAATACTTATAATATTTTTAAACATACTTATGATACTTTATAACACCCAGACACAGATTCATCACTTTTCTTAGTACGTCTTTGTTTGTATTTTTTCTGTAAAGCTTACCTTTTTATTCTCATACATATCAAATGCTTCTAAGATTTATCTATTTATCTGTCCCTCTTTGTCATTGTCCAGATCTCACACCACCCCTACTTTGCTAAGCTCCGAATATATAATATGTAATTAAATTATATTAAGTATATACGTTATATTACATTTTAATACACTTTATATTCAAATGACTCGCATTCCTTTTACACACATAATTATCTTACTTCTTATAGGAAACGGAAGCGACTATACTTCCGTATGAGTAGTTTCGTTTTGTCATTTTTGTCTATTCTCGTTTTGTTTCTCGACGGAATGGGCAAAGACTACGGATTTCCTCTAGTTACGATTCTAACATGCTTCTTTTGCTGCATTCACTCTCATCAAATTGTTTATACTTTTTCACGCGTCTGTCTATGGTACTTTTAACCTGGCTATTCTTTAACATATCCCAATTTAGTCTAACTAAATAAGAGTTAAGTTAAATATCTATGTTTATATTATACAAATAGTACAACTCTACTTTTATGAGTCAGTCGTCACCATTTATGAAGGAGTTAACGCGCCGGATCACAACTTTTATAGCATTTTTTACACATTTTATAAATGTGGAGTGTTGTTAGTAGGTACGTAATATATGGTTTTAATCGTGTATAGACAACTGACACACGAAAAACAAGTTAAATGCATAGTTGACAAAAACTTATTGATTTCACAATTTGAATGTTTGCTTGCATATTCTGTAATTTGTCAGCGTACGGTACGTTACGGTGAACGTATATTAATTATGCAATATGAATATTAAGCGGCAGCATGTCCGAATAATAAATAAAACTGAACAAGATGTTCCTTGACAAATTAAAAGCAATATAAAATACTAGCTACAAAAAGACGTGTTCATTTGTTTTAAACTCTCAAACTTAAACGAAAATAGTAAGTTGATATCGATTGAGGATACACAAACATTTCGAACGAAATTCGAAAGTAGTTTTTGCGTTTGCCTGGTTTATGTCATTTCTCAGAATAACGTATGCTTTTTATCACTTGGAAATATCACTGTCAACTTAAAGTTAACACGGTAATTTTTAGAACAATAGTTGCCTGGAAACTAGTACTTTGAAGAACGATTAAGGACTAATCTGAAGCTACCAGTTTTCCCAAATCCATACCGCCTTTGTCGTAAATTCTTTTACTTTACTAAAGTTATTGGACTTACAGAGGCCCTCGGGCGGCTTATTAACTCCCGTCACAACATTTGGTCACCGACTTACCCGGAAGATAGTAGTAATGAGTGTCTTATTTTTATCTCTGCTATGCAATGTTGCTAACCGAGGACTTCAAAACAGCTTTCCAAAACCGATTATCGTAGTAGACCAGTGGTTCCTAACCTTTATTGTCTGGTTACACCTATGAACTATCAGTAGCGTTTACTGATCATAAAATTGCACAAAAATATTACAAGACTTTAGTTGTCCCGTTTGCGACTTCTTCCGAGCGTTTTAAAAGAAAAAATCAATATATATTTTTTTCTAATTGTAAATCTAAACCATTCTCGAATCCACTTGAACACACACAAAAAAATACCAAATCGGTCCAGACGTTTAGGAAAAGTTTAATATACACACGTACTGAAGATTTATATATATAAAGATAATCACAATTTCTATATACCTCTATCTTCGTTAATGGCATGTAACATAATCATACAATTTTGCCAATGTAAGACGCTGCAAGATTATTTTTGGCCGCAAATACATTGCGCTCTTATTTTATAAATTTTTCTTTTGGTGTTTTTATTCAGATCAAGCTTTTGACTCGGGTGTGAATGACTGGAATAAATGTTGTGTTTCTTTGTGATTGGAGCCACCATTTTATACAAAATAACAAATGACGTACGACAACATACGACTTTGTGACGTCCTACTTACGCTTTTCATTAGCACGTTGCTGGCGCACGCTGATCTGTCATTAAACATTATCTACATACAAAAAAATAACCAACATGATTATCCCCGCACAATAGATGTTTTACCCCTGGAGGGGTACGCCCCCCCCGGTTCGAAACCTATGTATTAGAGTCTGTATGGAACTAGAAAAAACATTCGTCTAGTAACTAGACTGATGTTTTTCCTAGTTCCATCCATCGCAACGAAACTGGGCTTTCTGCCAAAGCCATAAGATATTACGCCAGATTCAAAAATAAATCATAATAACAACAAAACTACACTCGATTTAACATAGAAAATGCTATTTTAATGTTCTGTTATCATATAGAATCAACTATTGTTCACGGCCAGAGATTAGCTTCCTTATCTCAAACGGTGGCTGAAAATGTTGATCATATTTTAATTTAGCGGAAACCATTAAACTATCTGGATTCGATATTTAGTGAAATTATGCAGCTGTTCGGTAAATTAGGCATTTGGTTTCCGGTGTTTAGGATATGTATGCTTTGAAGCATATAGTTATTCTGTAGTATTGTTTTATTTAACATTGATTAGTATCTAAATTTAGTGAAACGAGTTAGACATTTTGTGGTACAGAAAAAAGTTGTTCGTGCAATTTATAAGATGGGCCATAGAGAATCACTTAGAAATAAGTTTAAGGAAATAATCATGCCTTGTCAGTATATATATGAAATTGTAATGTATATTCGAAAAATTGTATAAAAAAAACTCGTTCCCACAGTTAGGCTCCCTGAAGTTAGTAAATATTTTTTAGGGCCATGTGTACGCTTCGATTTTATTGTCGATTGGCAAATAAAAATCGTAATAAAACAGAAACTCTTTCATAAAGCTTATTATATATGTTTGTTTTAAAAACTTAAAAGAAAACGGACCTCATATAATATAAAAATACAAAATTTCATTAACTTGGATGACAATTTTTTTCCAGATGTTTTGACCTAAAAACCTAACTACTGAAATGATTTTGATAAAATTTCTATGGGACCAATCGGTATGTAGGTATATCCTAGTTTTTTCAAATCAGTTCATAAATGACGGAGGTATGAAGAAACAACATCAAAAAACAGAACATCTCCTTTTTTTTAGGTTGGTTAATAATAACAGATTATTTATATGACAAAAAAGCTTGGGATGAATATGCTCCAACTCGACTCGGCATCAAAGGTGGTCCTTGTGATTTTATTGAATAACTAGCGACCCGCCCCGGCTTCGCACGGGTGCAATGCTGATACTAAATATACTACAGAATGGCTCAATTCTGTTGGCACCAACCTAACTAATTTTAGCTAAAATTAGGTTTTGAACTGTCAAATTAACCTTTGGTATTCTGCTGCTACCAACTTATCCTAATTTAAGTTTATCTAACTTAATTAAGCGTTCTTAATTTAGTTACATGGTTCCAACCGAATAGGTTTTACAAATGCTATGACTAACTAAATATATTTTAGACAATGAACCAACCGAATTGCGACCATTGTCTAATGTGATTAGAAACCTCTAAAATTATCAGTGTTTCTCTACTATATTATGCATGTATTATACATATAAACCTTGAATCACTCTATTATATAAAAAAAACCGCATCAAAATCAGTTGCGTAATTTTAAAGATTTAAGCATACATAGCGACAGACAGACAGCGGGAAGTGACTTTGTTTTATACTATGTAGTGCAGGCTGTTTTGATTTGATTTGCTAAACCAATGTTTATTAGGAATAGATACCTACGTTTTTAGTAGCGGCATGTGGTTTATTTTATACTTCAAATAAAATGTATTCGTAGTTCCGAACATTTAGGGTAAGCATTTTATTAATATTTTATTCTCTAACTCTAAAAATTGAAATAAATTAATTTAATATTCATTATTATATTAATCAATGTTTCAAACCCAATTAGGAATACCTACATTAGTATCTAACTACTAAATTAAGTCTTTGTTCGCATCGCACATAGAAATTTTTAGTAGTAGCTTGTGATCGTCGTAAAAATAACATTAAATTGATGTTGTCATCTTCATAATATGTAGGTCGTAAATCGTATTGTTATGGTGCCTCAAGAAGATTCCCAACTTCATTAATCGTTTATACAATTACTAGCGACCCGCGCCTGCTTCGCACGGGTGCGATGCTGATACTAAATATACTACAGAATGTCTAATGTGATTGGAAACCTCTAAAATTATCAGTGTTTCTCTACTATATTATGCATGTATTGTACATATAAACCTTTTTAATCACTCTATCTATTAAAAAAAACCGCGTTAAAATCCGTTGCGTAGTTTTAAAGATCTAAGCATACATAGGAACAGACAGACAGCGGGAAGCGTCTTTGTTTTATACTATGTAATGATGATGAAGGCAAATTGACTTCGATTTTCTTTGTAACCCGAAAAAGAACTTTGTACCTTGAAGATTAGATTTTGCCATGGACTTTGTACAACTGTTTGAATTGTTAAGTATCACTTCAAATCGTAGCTGCATCTTTTATTTCTTTAATAACATTTATTACAGACAGTTGTATATACGAGTATGTTTAAACAACTGTCCGCGGTTTCGGATACGTAATAGTAACTTAAAAGTAGCCTATATCCTTCCCTAAGCTGTTATCTGTCACCGTACCATATTTTAACAAGTCCGCATGGTTATTAAGGAACTCTTGATACAATCAAAACTTGGTATTCTGCTGTTACAAACTTATCCTAATTTAATTTTATATAATTTAATTAAGCGTTCCAATTTAGTTAGATGGTACCAACCGAATAGGTTTTACAAATGCTATGACTAACTAAAATATATTTTAGACAATTCCTAATTTTAGAATTGAACCTACCGAATTGCCAGCAATGTCTATTAGTTTCGATTAACAATTGGTATTATTTCATGGATTGGTTTAAAGAACGTTCGGTTTCTATCTCATGAAAGCATGTCTTACAATTACAATCAACATTAACCTTTCTTAAAACCAATTTATCAATAGTTACCTGTTAGGACCAATGTTTTGATAATGGTGGCAATTCGGTTGGTTCATTTCAATTTCATTTCATTTGGTTCAATTTAGGAATGTAAAATATATTTTAGTTAGTCATATCATTTGTAAAACCTATTCGGTTGGTACCATCTCACTAAATAAGGAACGCTTAATTAAATTAGATAAAATTTTATTAGGATAAGTTGGTAACAGCAGAATAACAAAGTTTCATTTGACAGTGTAAACCTAATTTTAACTAAAATTAGTTAGGTTGGTGCCAACCGAATTGCCACCATTATCAGATTTACATATTCGCCCGGCCGTTCAGACTTAAGCTAGACGGAAAATGTAACAGATAGGTACACCTACGAATTAATAATATTATAGTATGGATGTACCTTTAGACGATGCTAATGTATAACTTTTATACTTACACACATTCTTTTTCTCCAACATAGAACGAGTATTAATGTTTTGCGAACCATTACAAAATTATCAAAATGGTTCTAGGCAACAGAAAATACGAACGACAAAGCAATTGCGTTTTAATAGTTACGATTTGATGTCTAATCATTTATGCATATATGTAAATTATTTTGCGAGCTACACTTCCATATTTATACTGCGTTATTAGATATATACAGTTAAACAAACTGTTCACTTTTGATTTTATATTACAAAGCCCTCAGTTTCATGTTTCGTATAATGTTTCTTACTCTTTCAATCTCAAAATATTGGAATAAAATTTAGCAATAACCAGAAACAACTAAGGCTACTTTTTACCCCATAGTCTACCCCCATAGGGTGCATATTTATTTACGCAGACGAAGCTGCGGGCGTAAGCTCGTTTCTCTATATATTTTGCTTCTCTTTGCACTCTTAGAACTACTTTTTGTGACGACTGACAATTTTATTGGCAATTATCTGCAAAACAGACGTGTACACGTGTGTAATAATAAGTATTTTCTTTTATACTCGTTTATCTACAGAACTCGGTCAATGCCGATGACGTAGTGTTTATATTAAAATATATCAAGTTATCATCTAGCCCAACCGGAAATCGTACCTACATCTTCAGATTATTTTGCGCTTAAAATTTTTATATTGACAGAAACAGGTTTTGTAATTATATATAAATACTAGAGGTTGCGTAGCTCGCGCACTACGCAATACGATCCCACTAAAATTTCAATTCCAACATGACGCCTTCTGTGCAGTTAGTTTTTTGAAGCACTATGTATACTAATTCTCAAAAAACACACCTCGTCGGGAAGAATCCGATGTCGATTCGTGGGGGGGAAAGGGGCACGTTAGGATTTTTCCCCCACTCGACGAAACCCCCTCTACGGCTTCCCATAAAAAAAAAACACACCTCCCCTTCCACCATCTGGGAGAACAACCATGTCAATCAGTCAGTGGTAATCGAGCTATATATAGTATAATCTGGAATAAAATTGTCTTGAGTAGTTTTTGACTTTTGATGCGAACTTGACCCAAAACGCCTTCTAACCACGGCTCGTTTGCCGACCTTGAGACCATCGTCTCAAACTCTGTCGTATGGAGTGGAGATATCGATCGTGCCCGCCACGCCGCTGCTAGTTTTGGTATTCGGGGCATACGACCAAATATTATATAGAAACGAATCAAGTTCACAAAAGATACTCGGTTGTATTACAGTTACAACTACAGTTATGGTAGGTATTTATTGTAGGTTTAATCTTAATATCTCTGTTTTCTTAATATAATAAATGACTCGTCGAAAATGTTAAAGATTTGACTAACCTTTAAAAGTTTTTTAAAGGTTAGTCTGGTTTTGAAACTCGGTAAGCACTTAGCTTACCAGTTTATGTCGTTTATGTTCTAAATGTACAGAGAAGCTTTTGCTCTGCAGAGGAATACAACCATCCCCGGCCTTCCAAACCAATAGATCTAACCGGTTAAATGCTGTAATAGGCTGTTTATTGATAAAAACTTCAATCATTATACGTCAGACGGTAAGATACCGCATTATAATCAAGGTATGGTATGTAGGTAGGTATAAGTATATCTGACTGATTCACCATTGACGAACCGAAACAACTTAAGGTGAAATTCTTAAGGTAGCTTTTTTTAAGCAAAACCACCCACTAACGAAATTTTTTACGAAATTCAACTCCTAAAAGAATGAAAAAGAGAAAAGTGTGAAAACATTAAATGTTTTTTTAACGCGAAGTGTAGTAGTAATATCTGTATATTAAGGTACTTATAAAAGTAATTAAACGCGTACGAAGTCTCTGGTAACTGCTACTAATATATACGTTAATTCCTTATTCAACGAATACTTCCTTATTGGTTTATTGCTATACACTTTTCGTTTAACAGCTAGAATATGTGTTTGATGTTAGCGATAACGTATTCGTCGAAACAATCATTTATGTTCATGCTATTAACACCCAGGCAGAGTGATGTCAGTGGAGAGGAAACTTTACCCACCTCACCTTGCTGGATCCATGAACGAAAGTTTTCAATTACAAATAACTGCTCTGTAACTTGAATGAAACCACCTAAATCATCTTCAACAGATAAACGAAGTCCAATGCTGATGATGATGATTAACTTTTACGAATTTTAACATTTGGTAGTGATAGACATAATTGTACCTTATAACATAACTGACGACCTCTGTAGCGCAGAGGTCTCCTAAGGCCGGGTGCAAACGCAGAGTGTTCGAATGTTTGTATGATCTCCAAATTTTTGTCTCGGGTCGGGGTGATTCCATGTATAATCCGTAGGTATTTACAAAAATATCAGTATATCAGTCATGTTGTACCCATAACACAAACTCTGCTTACTTTAAGGCCAGATGATGCTGTGTGAAATATTATTAATATTATTATACCTATGTAAATCACAAACGAAGCCGTATTGTGCTACGGCGATAGTCTTATATAAGCATTAGTAGGACATGACCTACAAGGCTCGCATTGCGTGTGTCACCCTGAGTCTTTAGATGGCATGTAGTATGTGCTATACATTTTTATGCTGGATGATCAAGTGTCAGCTGAGATTCCTTCCACTTATGACACTAGTTAATGAGGTTATGTATATGGTATATGTATTACTGGAAAAGCTGCTGGAAATCCAGCTGCTTAAAATAAGTATTGTATCGTACTTGATGTATTAATTTTCTGCCATGCCCTCAGAAATACTTCTAATAATACGGAATTATATCACTGTTTCAAGACGTGTAATGTTCATGATGTTTTTGGAATTATGTTAGGGTAAGAGCATTCGTCCAGTGCATTGTCAACTGTAGTTGTTCTAATGTGTCTTTAATGTTCCGCTTTATTCAAGGTTCGGTTACGTCTCTAGAATAAAAGGCCTGTTTTTGAATGCCTTGACATACTAAACTGACTTTATATTCGGGAACTGAGACACTATGCCACTTTTTACTTGTTGTAATGTTCTTAAAATCGTAATGTATAAACCGTCAACTCACAATCTAACTATCGGTCTAGAGGTGTACTTATTGATGAATGCAACTCATTCTGTTAAGGTACATTTACACGGGACATTTTTTGAGCAATATTTAAAAAGAAAAATGAACATGTCGCGGGACACGTGTTTGGAACGAAGTTTTTTTACTAGGAGTTTTACATTTAGGTACCAATTCCTCTTAACCCAAGCTCGAGAAGAACTGGCAAAAAACTCGTCCTGTCCTAACGCTTTGTTATGATCCATCTAATATCTAGAAGAGGAAAGGGTGTGAAAGACTAGAAAAATAGGTATTTGAATAAAATGTTCCTGTCTCGCTGCATGCCGCCGGCCGCCGCGCCCCGCGCAATAAATGGACAACTGCAGCTCAGACCGTTTTAGGTACATAATTATTGACCAAAACAGCATTTCGTAGTCGACTATATACTCCTCCAAACGATGCCCAATTGTTTTAATATAATTAAACAAAATCTTCAGCTATGCCCCTATGTTCTATTTTTTTTTTGTAAATATGCGTAATTTTTTTTGGATGAGTGTCTGAAAATGTTTGAAAAATTACGCAATATTTCTAGTTTTTTGAAGACTCCTACTTCCTACGATAATTAGAATATTAAAAAAACCAAGACAAAGGGGCATGGTAGTTACAGGTTTTACGGTACAAAAATATTTAAATATTGGAGAAAGAGCCCGTACGTTTTCGTCTTAACTGCGAAAAACCAATACAAGAGAGTTAATTAAATTTCAAATCTGTCAGTTATCTGTCTGAGAGCAGAGCAACATGAGCCCATGTTGCTTGGTATTTGCAACTTGGTTTATTATGGTACCTATACATGTTGCCATTGCCGTAAATTTGTTGATGTTGTCGTAACATTATTTTTGCAAGTATTGGGCAATACCTGCCAGTTATGACGTCACGTCTTTAGTGAGTGCAGCGGTTCAAGTTTGTGAACAAATATATCTATCTCCATGCGAGTCGACTCGCGAGTGTTCCAGCGTTACTTCATAATTTTACTCTAATTACTAACCTGTATCAATCGCTGGTTTCAATCGCTATCTTTAGTAGTTTTCATGTTGTAATTCAGGAAATAGCCGATACGAAGGCCATCCAACACTACTTGTGGTTTCAAGTTTTCTACGCTGACAAGAAAGATCTTAAATTGCCCACTTATTCCCGTAAACCTGTATTGGAGTTTTTTCTGGGGGGAACTTATTGTGATTTAAGAAATATTGAACCTTGCTGCTTATATTATACTGGTTTTATGTAGCTATTCTAAACTGAATTAAATTTTATTATGATGTACAGCAGATGTTATTATAAATTCCAATCTCTAGCGACGCCGGCGATACACCGGCCGGCCTTAGGGGAATCATATGACGCAGTTTTACAACTCGGGCATAGCTATTTGTACTTAGTTATGAAACCAGTCGGGAATAAAATGGAATCAGTATTCTGTCAACGGCAGGCTTAGCAATTTAAGCCCTGTTATGTGTGTAATAGATTCAAAATGGCTTGTCGGTAAGAAACGCTCACGTAATAGGGATTAAGTAAGGATTTAGGGATAAGCTTTTAAAGCAGCAGGGTATATGAAATTAGTTGTGAATTATTGTTATGTAATATCATCGGTCTCATGGTCTACTAGCCAGTTCACACGCGCAGCGCGTGTTTTTTTACCACTTGCTTGATGGTAATTGACGCTTGTAATACTAAGTGTCAAAGATATAAGTTATTTTATTTGCTTATGCAGTAATTTCACTTGCTCCAGTGCCCTTCAAACCTAAACACAGCAATGCTTGCACACTACTGGTTCGAGGCAGAATATCTGACACTGTGAGGGTACCAAGGATTCTTGCCGTAGAGTTTACAACCAGGTTTTGCAAACATGTACCTACAAATGAGACATGAACTTTAATATATGCGCCGATATAATATCCTCTCACAGATACTAGTGGATATCTCCGCGATTTCGTTGCCCCTAATTAGGCGAAATCCCGAAATAAAGATTTACCTCAGATTTATAATACTTTCCAGCTATGTTTGTACGTGTTTTAGTAATTATTAATCCTATGTTTTTAGTCCATAGTGTGTATTTGCCAATTAGAAAAGTCCTGCCGATTTAGATTCACGTTAATAGTATAACTGCTTTGTTAATTGACTTGAGGCACCGTGAGGTCAGGCCATGGTCGGCATGGTCGTCCATGCGATAGTTTTGAATTTAAATTAGTTTGATGACCATTAATATGTAACATGATGAACAAGAATGTCAATGTTGTAGATTTACAGACTGGTGCATGGTGAACTCTACCATATCTTCAGGAAATGAAAGCTTATTTCATATTAACTTTCCGTTTCTGATTTTTGAGATTTAGTATTGTTTGTTTGAATGTAGACTTCATTGAGTGTTCGTAGCTATGATTAAAGAATATCTGTACAGCCATTTGAATCAGCTCTTTTCTTGTTGAAGGAATTTGAGCAACACCATGTTACAACGAAACATGTTACAAAAGAATAGAACATGTAGAACGTGCACGCAATTAAACTGTGTTGCAGCTACAAACAGTAGAAGTGCATGAAAGCCTTGGGTTAATAACATACTAATCAATTTGTGTGTGTCGGTGTGTGAGAGAGAGTGTGTGTGATTGTGCGTGTATGTGGATAAGTGTGAATGAGTAAGGGTAAGGGTGTGGTAAGTGTGAGGGAGTGGGAAAGGGGAGAGAGAAGAGTGTGTGTAATGCATTTGACTACATTATCTGTAATCTGCAGGATACCCAACTCCTGACCAACATAGAGGTTATCGTGTTTGGGTTCATTGGAATTATCTCAATGGATAGGTTGTATAGAGATTCTAAGTCAAGGGTTTACTTAACATGTTTTATTTACCTGTTAATGATTTTTCTATAAAAATCTAATGAAGCTCCATTATGGTTCCGGTAGCCGAGCCCAGATCTAAGGTAAGAAGTTTCGAAGGTTAACCACCGCTATGCACAGTTGTAGTTGTAGTATGTCTAACCGTGACTAATTATAACATTGTGAGTCATAAGAATGGGCGATACGTATTGCCTTCCAACCTATGACGGGTTTCTATATTATGTAAACATCCTTTGGCTGCTTCCGTCAGATGATATTTGTATAAGAAAGGAAATAGTTTCTGATTTAATAGAGAAATCAGCTGATGGATGCTACTTGAGATTTATTTTTAAGGAATCAGGCTTTTCTGTTACTGTATAGTAATTAAGGTTTTGTAAGTTGGATACGGTCATAAAAAAATATATCTACAAATAATGAGTTGTAGGTACTCGAATGTTCAGAAAATTATATATGTTTACCCATTCTCATGCTACCTGGTGTTTTTTAATTGCAAACTTAGTGTTTTTTTAACATAAGGAAAAAACAAACAAAGCAACAATCTGCCTTTTTTTTTAAATCTGCAAAAACCAGATGTCTTAAAATATAGTTAACTACCTATAAGCTTATTTGCATATATTTAATGGTTACATGCTTCGACCGGTTTATTTTATGATTATAATATAATTGACTGGTTAAATTTAACCTAGGTACTACTTATAGGTATTTAATTATACCTTATCTATCTACCTACCTACCTACCTACTCATACCTTATGATCGAGCTCGATCGAATCGATCGAGATCGAATCGATTCGAGCTATACAGTCGCAATATTATTATAATATCATGCTAATTGCGCGCGTAGTAGCTGAAACCTTGGTCTGCATTCTCTGGCTCTCAGGCAATTAGCCCAAAGATGTAAGTTGTTCAGGAATTGGGTATCCTGCAGAATCCAGGTGGTCAGATCAGGTCAGGGTTGCCATGTTTTTTCAATATCATTGAAATAATCAAACTTCTAATAGAATGAAATTGTGGAAGTTGCTCATCAACTAGAAAATCAAAAATGTATTTATTTTGGGTGTTGACACAATAGGTTTACAAAAACATTAAAAATAACGATAACATGACGCAGAAGTTAGATAAAATGTGTCGTGAATGTTACCGCCCACCTCCGAAAATAACAAGTAATGTGACTACCCACAGTGAAGGCTTCCAAAGTCAGGATAAGAATGACTAGTGATCAAGTCAGGTCTCGAACGAATTCAACACCATCCTCGAGTAGTTCTAGTTAGTTAGATAAAATAATTTTGTATGAAGTTATAATACTAGTAGATTCTTATCGAAGGAAGAAGGGAAAATGGATTAATAACTCTTTTGTATACTCTTTTAATGCCGCCAGTATCTTGGAAACGCTGCTCTCTGGCAGTGGTCTGGATCAGTTGAGCTATCTTTAGATCGTTTTAAACGGTCCTTAGGTAGCTCATCTGTTTCACGTGTATTTTATATTATTTTGTACATTTCTGTAATTATTTCTGTAAATAAACTCTTGTTATATTTATAACTATGAATTTTCTTAGCACGTTCTACTCATGTATTATTTTATCGATGAAGGCCCGCTCGTTGCCGCTCGTGTTCTAGGTTCGCACGGAACGCGGGTAACAAAATAATACGTGAGTAAAACCAGTATTTATCAAAATGTACTACTCCCGAAAGTTGAGGAAGTGAAATATAACTATAAATCATTGAATGCTGACTATAATTATTACTCATATTTTGAGACTCATTCCTTGCGTCATTGTTTAATGACATCAGGATATTTGGAATGTTATCTTGCCCTGCGTTTAAGTTGAACCGTGTTATTTTATTGTGTTAAGATGATTCAACTTTTGATCGGAATAAGTAATAGTATTACAAATTGAAATTCAGTTAATTCACACAATACATATTACAGATCATATTGATGTGCAATGCGTTATAAAAGGAAATTATTTAATTATATATAATCTAACACCTTTAAACGAGCACTTCTTGTATATATGTGAATATCTATGTATATATAAAAGAAAGTCCGTGTTAGTTACACCACTTACAACTCGAGAACCGCTGGACCGATTTGGATGAAACTTAAAATTAATATAGTTAGTAACTTGGATTAGGATATAGGCTATTTTGTATCCCGGAAAAGCAACAGGAACGGGAACGGGGCCGGCGAAGCCGCGGGTGGCCGCTAGCGCCATCTATCAATATTTATCCGTAACTAATTATTACAATAATTTGAATAGCTATTATTTTTTATATATCGATTAATATTTTTGTGAAGTTGTAACCGCCCAACGAAGTGGGCACGGGTCAGTTAGTATATAATAAAAATCAGAATCTTAACCACGGAAACGACTCCAGTTTCATTTTTAGAAAACGTCGTTTTATCCGTGTATTATACCGAGCAAAGCTCGGTCATCCAGGTACTAGACCAATGATAAGGAAAGACGAAGAGGTCTAAAATAAGATAGATGGACTGTGTGAAAGAGAATAAATAAATTGCTAGTCAAAGCACACAATTCCATCTAGCCCCAAACTAACCATAGCTTGTATTATGGTGACCAGATGACTGATAAAACTGATATATTTAAAATACATTTTTATACTTTATAACATCCAGACACAGAACAAACACACAAATGATGATTATGCGTATGAAAGAAGTGAAATTACGAAATAGAAATGAGTGGAGAAAAAGAACTTACGCCGACCCCACTTAGTGGAATACGGACAGGAAGATGATTACAGTAGAATAAATATACTCTCTTAGCTGAAAAATGGCCGATCTGATGGTTTTCTTGCGTTTCTCAGTGAAACCATTTTGAGTTTGAATCAACTCGTGCGTCGTGGCTCACTCTGGCAAAGAAACGAAAGAAGGCCTTCATGTACAGTCTAACTAACTACCATAGTAGTTCAAGTAAATAATGTTTTATACATACTATACATACCTATTAAGTAGTACTGTACATTTACCTATGTGATTATATTGTTTAGCATGCATGAACCTTTTTTTTCTCTTCTAATAATATTGTTGATCAGATTAAGTAATATGTATTCAGTTTAGTGGTGTTGTATACTGTAAAGGAAGTATAGCAGCTGTAACACAGGTTTACCTAGCACAGCTGCTAATTAACTTGTGTAACTAGTTATAATTTTATTTAAGTACATCCATTGTATTTTTTAACTAGTACTTACGTATTTAGTTAGTTTACATTTTTTTTATTGTTTTTTCTTGATGGATGCTAAATAAATATTATTATTATTATTATTTACTTCAATAGAAATGAATGGTTATCATTGTCCAACAAAAGTTAGCTCACGTCGTAAATCACATAGAATTAATTGTAATTAATTAGGGAAATTATGAATACACAATCATAATATAAGTTATTTGTTTTGTGATTTTATTGGTATTATCCTGTTTTCAATTACATATAACTACATACAACCAATTAGTCATCCTTCAGGTAAAATATTATTGAATGGTACATTTCGTTTACACTTGACTTGAGTTTATCGTTCAAATTCCAACTAACAATAAAATTGATAACAGTTAAAATGCTCCAAATACAATAGAAATTCTAACAAAAATATGATAAGAATTTGTACATCATAATTTGATGATTGCCGAGCATATTCGTAGATTAGGGTGATAGGTACCTAATGTTACGTCGATCAGGAATACTGCATTGATTTCAATCACACCATTTATTTGATATTTAGTAGACCTTGCTTTATAAACTTAAACTCTATCACAGCCTTACAGCAATAGCTATGTATACTATATTTCACTATATTTCACGACCTCTCAGGACCAGCGACGGCGATCGAATGCCAAAAAAGATCGCTCTTCCAAAAAAGAAAACGAACATGGTTCTTGAAAATAAAGCCATCTGGAGGGTAGTTCTAAAATTTTTGCCAGTCGTTTAAAAACACCAACGAATAATGACGTGTAACTGAATAGGGGTTAAAACAATACATAACGGTAATTTAGCATTAAATTACCGTGAATTATACAATTTGTAACACTAATCTTTGTTCGGCCTACATATTATTCTGAGAGTAACACTTTGTTTACTTTCTTACCAAAGTATGTTAAGTGCCTATTTGGTATGTTAGTACTCTAAAGGAAAATGTACGGCTGCAGGAACATCAATAAGTGTGATTGTTTTAGTACCTAGAACAATACATTTTGTGCTCCCCATCAGGATGTCCTGCGAGCGTCATGCATCACCATGATTGTTATAATCATATTTACCAGTCGCAGGACATACCAGAACTAAATTCAAAAGCTAGTGCACCAGTTATGTCCTCTCATTATATCAGTTATATTTTCTAATTATCGTGTACTAGCTGCTGACCGCGACTTTGCACGCGTGTACCTCCATAAAAAGTAGCCTACTCCAAGGTCCCAGCTATCTCTATTCCAGAATTCAATCAAATCGAATAAGCGGTTTAGCCGTGAAAACGTAACAAACAGACATACAGAGACACTTTCGCATTTATAATATTTGTATGGATTAATCGAAACGCGTATCGCAGTATCTGCTGCGTATCTTAATGCTCTTCTTCATATCCTGTAACTAGTTATTTGGAACCAGTGTAATGAAAGGATTAAAGTGCACCTCAGAGGCCCCTTTCGAGGCCGCCCACTTGGCACATGTCTTTGAACTTATTAGGTTGTACGATATGTCGGTTTTTTCACGATTTCTTTCTCCGTTTGAGGGTACTTGTAAAGCGCATCCAGGACCTTAGGATCGGAAGGAGGTTCGATAGCCTTTTTTGCGTCATAAACTATAAACTATGCCCATGTCTTGTACTTACTGTATTTGTTCTGTGGTGTTTAATACGTATTTTCTATTTTATTCAATAAAAAGTCCTCTTCCCCCTAGCAAGAGCACTGAGTTTCTCTTCGGACGCGGAAGTGGAATTTGGTCATCGTGATCTTCGATGTCGCGGTTAATTTTACATTATCTGCTTCGATGCCTCTAAATATTATCAATTGACCATACATACCGACCAGCCGACGCCTTAATAACAGTGTAGACATCCTTCGTCATTAACGAACAGACCACTATTATGCCCTGACGCTTTGATAAGCAATATCATTTCTTACGACCATAATACCAGAGTTGAATCTTGTGATAACAAGGTTAATTAGCTACAAATGTCGTGTTTGGAATTAGCATTCGAAAAATCCTCGTAATTTATAAGTAAAACTTCCGTGATTCGTTCGGTTGAGTTTACCCACTATTGCGTCGTTTACGGGAAAATCTTTCTTATTGCATTTCAAGACCTCAATTCCCTGTAAAAGTGACTCGTTGCTAGAACCTGGCTGTGCGTTAATTGTCTGTGAGTCAGTCAGTAACATTACTATTATAAATACAAGTTGTTATCAAAGCGATAAACTAAGTAACGAGAGTGAATCACTTCCTTTGTGTTGTTCTTCTGATTCTAAGTACGATTTCCGTTCGATATCTGTTAGATGACCAATCAGAGCAGCTTTAGTGGAAATCCAAACAAAACAACTAATCTAATTAATGAAATATGTTTGAATATATTTGTAAAAAATAGGCATAGTCGAACAACAGCATCCAGAATTAAATCTATAAGCAAAATATCTGTTTCAGTTTTAACTCCGCATTATATTTGAACGATTTCATGACAATTACTCTGACAATATCATTTTTTATGCAAGATAACGAAAAGGGGAAATGTGCGCTCTCGAATTAAAATATAGTTGGGTACTATTGATATTTACATAGTTACTATCTTGATTCTTCTTTTGTTTTATGTTTTGGTTTCTGGTGTTGTGTTTTTTTAGCGTCATTACCTACAATGACTTAATTATATTGGTATTTTAATGTGTATATAACCAGCTGCTGTCCGCGGCGTACCTCGCCGTCGCACGTGTGGTACCTATCTATCTCCGTGCCGTTCATCCAGATATATTCTGCCGTTTAGTCGTTAAAAGATAACAAACATACAATCAGACAGATACCTTTGCACTTATACATTTTAGTAAGAACTAGCGAATCGCCCCGGCTTCGCACTGGTGCAATGCTAATCAATACAGTATAAAACAAAGTCGCTTCCTGCAGTCTGTCTGTCCCTATGTATTCTTAGATCTATAAAACTACGCAACGGATTTTGATGCTGTTTTTTTTAAATAGATGGAGTGATTCAAGAGGAAGGTTTATATGTATTCAATACATGTATGTAATACATGCATAATATATTAGAGATACACTGATAATTTTAGAGGTTTCTAATCATATTAGACTTTCTGTAGTATATTTAGTGATAGCATTGCACCCGTGCGCAGTGGGGGCGGGTCGCTTAAATCACATTGGACCACAATATAGGTACCTACACTTATAATTCAATTGTTAAAGACAATTGAGTTATAAGTGTCTTATGTAGTCACTAGTCACAATTTATTCATTAAAATTTGCTAAAATTACTGAATAAAACATGCAATAAAACGAGAAAAATACATCGTCGTTCAAATCACATTGGACCACAATACACTTATAATTCAATTGTCCTTACTTGTCCTATGTAGTCACAATTTATTCTTTAAAATTCCGCTAATATTATTGAATAAAACATGCAATAATACGAGAAAAAAATATTAATTCAGAAGTTTTACGTTACTTCATGAAATGACAAACGAAGAAAAATAAGTTAAAATTGATATTTGATATCTTTATTGAATTGATTTTCATAGAATTTTACGCAGTTTTAATCAACACCTCTTTACGTGATGATTACATTGATCTAAAGAGTCAATCACACTTCAATTTAGTTAATTTTAGAACTCATTTAAGTGTTACTCTAATTTGTACTTTGGGGTTAATCAAAATAAGGTCGTTCGTATTTTAGGAAGTTTTACCTAGTTAGGCGAAACTACAGAATCAATACCAGTGACTACTTTTTATCTAGTTAGAATACGGGTAAAGCCGTGGGTAGCAGTTGTTGTTATAATACCTAAAATATTAAAATAAAATACATGACTGTATAAAAAAAATACCATTCAATAAATTTATTAATTAACTTAAGTCCTGGTTACAAGTCAAATGTTTTTATAACATAAATGAAGTAATAAAATGACACAAATTTAATTAATTAATATTAGTATGTGACGTTTATATTAAATCATTATTGTGTTAGCTTGCTTTTTTTTATATAAATGTCTCACTTGGTTAGAAAATAGTGTACACCATTTTCGAAATGGTAGCATAGCGAACTTAGCAAATAAACAAAACCTGTTATTTACCTATGTTCCACAATGAATTAATTATGAATTAAATAAATCTCAAAACTATAATTGTACATATTGTTACAGTATATAATCGAGAAGTACTGCCCCGACATCGCTGCCACGGGGACATCGTGCTGCAACACTGACCAGCTGAAGATATTCGAGTCCAACATTGGCCTGGCGGAGAATATACTCTCCCGCTGTCCGTCATGCATGGACAACTTCCTCAAGCACATCTGCGGAATGAGTTGTGGCGTGCACATGAGCGATTATATCAATCCGATCAAATTTGTACAGTGGAATGGTGAGTAACTTGATTCGTAAGGCTTACACACTATGCCGTCGGCTTTTATCGCGCGGATTTGCGCCCACATACCACCGCGTTTGTTTGTACACACAGCTTAGTTCCGCGGGATGGACGAACATGGTATTATTGATAGACGGCATAGTATTTACATATAATTGCGTTTTAAACACTAAAAAATAAACAGACTTCATTGAATGAAATTAGAGCCCATAAAAATACAACTGAATTGAGAACATTTTATTTGTGTTGTGTGTCAAATAAACCATTATTCTGTTCTAGTCTAAACATGTTATGCCGCCCGCACTTTGAGTAGAATAAACGTAGGGCAGGATGATGATAGTAATAATATCTTTTTTTTTTCCAGCCACTCACAAGGCGGTTGCAGAAATCGACTACCACGTCACCCATGATTATATGCAGGCTACATTCAACTCCTGTGTGCAGGTAAGTCAAAGTTAAATCTATCTTATTCACACAAGGACAAGGGTCACTTTGAATCGTCTTACCTACATGCTAAGTGAATTGAGGTAAGGTCAATCAATATCTGTGTCTCTATAATGTACGTTGGTATAATATCTTGCAATAAAGAAACGAATCATAAGGCTATTAATGAAGAATGATTTGTCTGAAGTATGTAATTTTAATACCTAGCTTTTTTCTAGTGCGTGCGCTTACGGCTGATTCCATGTTCAACAGTTTTGTGTTAAAAAAAATTAAAATTCCAAAAATGTACGTTTGATACTAATGGCGGATTTAGTCATGTCCATTCACTCGTACATTATTGCTATTAGTATTGTGCTAATTATTGTGCGCTATTTAAAAATCGTTTCTATATAGAAGTAAGTCCATCATTTGATATTGCGCAAAGTTGAGAAACGCATAATTACCTGGAGGTCTAGACAAAAACGTCACACTTTCCTTAACGCCTTTGCGGAAATGTCAAATAGTATGGAAATGACAGCAGCAGTCACGCTTCAGTCACGTGACTTCAGCACAAAAATGTCTGTTATAGATACAGACAGACATAGACAGACATTTTCTCTTAGCACACAACAAACAAAATACAAGAAAACAAGCCACAAGGTGCTAATAATACAATTATGGTTAGGTATGTCTATGTGTATGTGTATGTGTATGTGTATGTGTATGTGTATTATGTGTATGTGTATGTGTATGTGTATGTGTATGCTACAGCAGCAAATTAGCCCGACTCAGCATGATGTCTACTGTTTTTGCAGTAGACGCTGTTATTATGCAAAGACCATAGCTGACACAAGACCCTTATCTCAAAGCTTGCGATATATTCATACAATTTGAAATTTCGTTGGCGGGAACGCCAACGGAAAGTGGATCTTGTCTACGCCCTCTGGAGATTACAATCTCTGTTGTTTGTTTTGTGAAATAACACGCACGGTGTTCGTTCGACCAAAATCTCAAGGCTAGAATACTAGAATAGTTTTCCAACAAATCATTTTGTAATAGAAATACTAAAGATCTGTGGAAGTGTCTGCCAAGTCTAGACGTTACAGTCGTAATCATATGATTTTTGACGTGATAACGTCTTATAAATCGATGAACGCCGGCTGCACGCAAGAAAAAGCATGACTCATTGTCACGTACCGCTTTAGCCGAGCGTACAAGCGAGAGCGCGGAACAAGCGATAGAGAGGCACGATCGGCCTAAGCGTTCGGCTTGTGACGCCGGTTTTCTTATGACGTTATCACGTAAAATTATCGTCCGTAAACCGACTTTGCAGACAACCATTTTTTTTGTTCATTGATGCAATACCTATGTTTAGTTTTTGTTTTTTAATCATTTCACTACACTACACGAAATGAAGATTATTTTTATTGTTATTATTTGTCACACAAATCGATCGAGACTTGTGCTCACGTCATTATTAGTGATGCAAAAATACAATGTTCGATATACATAGGCAATAGTTTTGTTTCCTTATTACAACAGGTTAGTACACTAACAATTTGAAATTTTTATCCAAATGTTATTCCAAACGACTTTGGTGGGAATTAAACCCGTACCTTGGAACGCGCTTTCCTCTGCGCCACCGGAAACCCCGATTTGTTTTTTAGACGTATTCTTTCCTGCCTTCCTATGCGTTTTTATAATAATAACTAAGTCCCGGTCCTTTTAAATAAATCCGTCAGTTGATTTATCTAAAACAATCGCAATATTCGTGATAAAGAAAGATTTCTGATAGAAAATTTTACTAACGATTACTACTAACAGATGTTTGCAAATTATCGAAAACTGGCGTAAATAAATAATATGTTTCTAGGTTCAAAATCCAGCAACGAATCAACTAGCATTTGACCTTATGTGTGGGCAGTGGGGTTCAGAATACTGTTCGCCCCAACGCTGGTTCGACTTTATGGGAGACGCGACCGGCCCATATGTGCCATTCCAGATAAACTATATTGCCAGCGATGGTCCACTCGATGGATTTACGCCGTTTGATCCTGAGACGAGGTCTTGCGACGTCGGTGTTAATGTAAGTCTAATAAACCTTTATTGTTAGATGTGGCGGTTGAAATTAGCATCATGCCTGTTTCTGCTAACGTAGGGCAGGTGTAGTTTCTGTCCCGCCAGGACATAGCGAAGGTCTTTATTAACTCATAATTCAAATGTTTTTATTTAATACAATCACAGGGATGAAACGTCTTACCTTTGAAACGTCTTACCTACAAGGTGAATTTAGGTGGCAATTCCTCCTAAACCAAGTCCGAGAAGAACTGCCAAGAAACTCATCCTGGTCCTAGCGTTTTCTTGTATAATCCTTCTTATACCTTACTTCTACCCTAACTACGAAAAACGAATACAAGATAACAGTAGTTTATATATAGCAAATCTGGAAGCAGAGCAAAATGAGACCATGCATTCAGTATGGCGATTATGGAACTTGTGAAAACCTTCCGTAATACCAATTTATCAATAGCAACTAAAAGCGATCAGTATCAATGTTTTCATAGTATCTGAATTCCATAATCGCCCGGCTGATCAACAATATAGTCATTTATATTATTATACGCTTTCTTTACAAGACAAAGTCAAAAGATACTTTATTCAATACAATCACAAGGATCACTTTGAAACGTCTTACATACTTGGTGAATTTTTGTATGATCCTTCTTTTAACTAGCTAAACTTCGAAAAACGAATACATAACAGTAATGCATTGCAAATCTGTCAGTTAACTGTCTGAGAGAGGGCAGAGCAACATGATGCCATGCATTCTTATCAACAATGTAGTAATTTATGTTATTATACGCTTTTTCACAAGTCTACCCCTTATGTAAGCTTTAAATTGTATCTCCCTACAAGTAATATAATATGTACATATTTTGTTTCCAGGGTCAACCAGGCTGCAGTTGCCTGGATTGTTCCGCGTCATGCCCCGCCCCTCCCCCGCGCCCTTCACCTCCCAAGCCTTTCTCCATCCACGGCGCTGACGGCTACGCTGTCATCATGGCGATCGTCTTCGTTATATTCACAACTCTATTCCTTAGTGGAGTGTTTTGTTGCGCGCAGCAGGAGAACTCTGTCGGTAAGCGAATTTGAATCTTAATACAGTAGGTGTAGAGCTCACGTGTGACACTGCAGATGGATCCTGAATGTACACGGATGTACATTTCATAAAAGAATCATAGCATTTGTGATCATATATATATATTTATTGCTTTTTATTTATTACTATTATATCGTGTGTAAGTATATCGTATTTTGCACGTGGTTTTTGTTTATACTCAGGAAATAAAGACGATAGTGGGTAATTCCTTTAGTCAAGTTTCTATAATGATGCAAACGTGCTTGTTAGTAGCATTCGACGGTATTTTTTGTGTGAAAATAGAATCTGTCCGTTTAGAATTTCATTAGAGAAATAACTGATATGTTGTGACAGATTTGAAAGGACTACAGATAGTAGTATACTAATATTATAAAGAGGAAAGATTTGATTGTTTGTTTTTTTGTTTAAATAGGCTCCGAAACTACTGGACCTATTTGAAAGATTCTTTTACCGTTGGAAAGCTACACTATCCCCGGGTGACATAGGCTACTTTTTATCCCGGGAAAATTGGTTTGTCCCGGGAAAAATCTTCAACGCAGGCGAAGCTGCGCGCGGACAGCTAGTTAGTAAATAAATAAACAAAACTTAGCTAATGAACTTCAGTATATAATCGTAGCTAAAAGTAATTATTACTATGAGACAGAATATTAAAACATAAACATCTTTAACGTGTGAACGGTCGGTCAATAGCCGTTTTCAATTCACTGATCTAGATTAAAACAATAACGGACCAACCTTAGCCCCACGTTCATACAAAATTCGACTCTGTGTCCAACGTATAAAGCTGAAATTTAAATGGTAACAGTTTGCATGCTGAAAATATGCGTGATGGTGGCGGTATATGGGTTTCCATACGTGCGGTCTATATTTATGTTGTATACAAATGATGCGGTAGCATTGACCTTGGCTGGCGTGCCTTGGAAGAAAAATCTGAGTATTTTGCACGTTTTTTAATATGAGTAATGTTCATATGCATGAATGATACAAAGTTTTTGTCTGATGGTACAGAAAAACTCTGAACACTATAATTATTATTTTTATTATTTATTATTTTTATTGACAAATCTAATAAATTTATTATTTATATTTTTAAATTTTAAAGGATCTATTTAATTAAGTACAGAAATATACATAATAATATACAATAATATAAAATACATGTGAAACAGTTAACCTATCTAAGAAACGTTTAAAACGATCTATAGATAGCTTGAATGATCCAGATCACTGCCAGAGGGCAGCGTTCCGAAGACACTGGCGGCATTACCACGTTGTGATACGTTGAAATACGTTAATACATAAATACGTTGCCAACATAATATTGATTATATACTTAAGTAGTGATTTGAATTATGGAATGGAAACCCATAAAACTATACAGTAGTTAGATAACTACGGAATTGACCTTATTGACCGATATCTTATTTACACACAGGCCATTAGGCTCTAATTTATTAATATATATATATAAACATAGCTATAATTTTCCTGAACTCTTATTTGAAACATAAGGTCAAAGGATCTTAATAAAATTTTATTAGATGGAAAATAACGTCATTTTTATTGTCTCTCCCCCTTTTTTTGACGTTTTTATTATTTTGAGAGGCAGATGTGTTCTTATAGTTCATTTGGTAGTAACACTGCCTTCTACTCTGTTGGTTGTGGGTTCAACTCCCCCCAAAACAAACATTTGTGCGATGAACATAAATATTTTTTTTCTGGTGACCTGTAACACAGGTTTCACATACCTATCTCAGGCACCAGTCTCTCGCAAAACAGGTCTACACATTTGTAAAACGCACCAAGAACTTAACCCTAAGTATTTATAAGAACCTTTGTGAGAGAAAATAGATGAATTTTATTATTAAAAAGAATTTATTATTATAGATAGATAAATCTTTATTAACTACCACACAGAATATTACAATAACAATAACTTAACATATTTAAAGCAATACAATGGGCAGCCTTATATTATATATCGCTAAAAGCGATCTCTATTAGGCAACAGGAACATAGATGTTTGTTCCAAGTCTGACTGGGTGTTATAAAGTATTTTAATAAAGTATATAAGAGTACCTATATAAAGTGTTATCGGATAACTAGATCCCATAGTAGAGGCATTTCTTAGTTTGGGGCTAAAAACAGCGTCGTAAGACAATTGCACTGCACAGTCCATCGTATATTAAAATCTAAACCCATCAGATAGAGCTCACTTTAAAGTAACACGACTGGCCAATTAGCTTGACATGGTGTAGTGAGCTTTATCGTGCCGATTTTAGATTCACTATTGCAAAGTACTGCGCTATTTTAGCGTCAACGCTCAAAAGACCACCTTTCAAAATGGTAGGTAAAAACAGACTCTTATCCCATGTCAATAAGGTCGATAATAAGAGTAATAGCATGCTAACCGCGGTGATTGGGAACAGACGGGTGGACAGAAGCACGCCGCGGCGGCGGACCTGAGACCAGCCCTCTTCACTCGCACCGCTCTAGTACGTATTAACTCTTACTGCAACGGGGTAAGGTACAATTTACTTTGAAATTTGTAGACTAGCTTTTTGTGAAAGTCGGTGCTAATTGTATGTTTTGATAAATTAACAAATTATAATAAAATTAGGCAAGCTTTTTGTGTAACGTTGATGCTATTATTTTCGTCTGACATTGATATATTTCTTTTTACCTAACTTCTTTTTAGGCTACTGTCTATCCAATTGTGATTTGTCTGCGTAATTTCGTGTTCAAAACAATACTATACCAAAAAATATATATATAGAAAAATGCACAGTATAACTTAGATTATTATTTATGCTTTATTGGTTCTGCTTTCTTTTACTAAACACATTTAACACCACATCTGGCACTTAGTTTATTATTTAAATTAAATAGTACATAGATCACTTTACCTAAGGCAACCCACGAATGCCAATTGATGAGGCCAATTAATTGACATTGAAATATTTTAGAATTTGCGCGCACATGACAGCATCGCTATTTTAAACACTTAACAAAGTGAACTGACATATAAAGGTCATTCACTTAAAAAAAACTAAACGAAATATCATAGCAACCTTTATATCGTGTCTTTTGTGATTTGTCTTTTAATAGTTAGTTTATGATAGTTGTTTTATTTAAAATTTTCCGATCACTAAATGTTATGTCTGTTCGTGATGATTTTGCTTATACTATAACCTATTTACTTGTGCTGTTCGAGATACTTGTCTAAACAATTTACTCTATAGCATTCAAGGGCTAAGTAAGTACGAAGTAGCGTAAGTTGGGGATAATACTAGATAACCATATCCACCATATTCAAGTAATGTTTCCATCTCTAGGTGTAGCTTCAGAGCATAACCAAGAAATGGCAACTAACCCCACATCAGCTGGCTGGGGGATTGATCAACCAGACGGCGGAGCAGCCGATGCCACGTTCTTCGAAAGACTTGGTGCGAAGACAGAGACTAAGTTGGAAGATTTCTTCCAATGGTGGGGCACACTTATGGCCTCTAGGCCCTGGATTGTACTGTTTTTGGGTAAGACTCTTACACTATCTAATATTACTTGAGTAATGTATTTACGGCTTGAGCTTTTGAAATAATAATAATAATCCCGGACATTTCACACAGCATCATCTGGCCCCATACTAAGCAGAGCTTGTGTTATGGTTACCACATGACTGATATACTTCTTATACATACATACATACATATAAATATATACATATATATATACATATAATTTACCTATATATATACATATATATATACATATATATACACATATATATATATATATTGTAAATACATACATATTATACATAGAAACCTTCTGCGTCTCAGTCGGACCTTAGCCCATTGCGCCACAGAGGTCGTCGTCGTTGCGAAATAGAAGGTAGGTTAGGTTTTATTTGTATTGAAGACATATATTGTATTGACGACCTCTGTGGCGCAGTGGGCCAAGGTCCGGCTGAAGCGCAGACGGGTTTGCGGGTTCGATTCCCGCCACGGGACAAATGTTTGTATGATCTGCAAGAATGTTTTTGGGTGTTTGTATCTATAATATGTAGATATGTATTTACAAAAAAAAAAGTACTTATATAAGTAGTATATCAGTCATGTGGTACCCATAAAACAAGCTCTGCTTACTTTGGGGCCTGATAATACTGTGTGAAATGTCCGGCATTATTCTTAACCGTAAACATATAACATAACACTTCAGTGTTTTGTATAAAGTGTGTTTGTAAATTAATTTTCCTTATTACCAAGGTGTGATGTCAGATGTCACACATCATATGCGACTACTCGCTCGTTTTTTGAATTTCATAAATTATTCCTGTTTAAGATCATTTATTTCTCTTAAGAATTAATATTCACTTACAGACAAATCTTAATTTAATGTTTGTAATATGATTTTTGTTGGACTTATCGTATAAGAAAAGAAAAAAGTAAAAATAATGACAAAATGTCGGTAATTAATGAAAACTCGAATTTCCGAGCAAAAGGCTGGATGGAACATGGATCGAGCATTACTAGAAGTAACATGTTTCGTTCGTTAGATTATAGTTATAACTAGCTGTCTCGTTCGCAAATACGTCCGCGCGTTTTAAAAAGAAAAAATATATCTAATTGTACCGACTGCAGCGCCATCTGCCGGCCTGATTTGTGAATCTAAACCATCCAGGGCGCCACCCAAATGAAATGCCCAAATGCCACCCCGATTTGAAAAAAAACATTCAAATCGGTCCAGCCGTTTAGGAGTTCAGTGACATACACACGTATAGCAGAATTATATGTATGAAGAAACAGATATTAAATGTGTTATTGTTTGTAACCACAGGACTGTGCCTGGTTGTGGGGCTGGGTCACGGCATCAAGTACATGCAGGTGACAACCAACCCGGTGGATCTGTGGGCATCGCCTACCTCGCGATCCAGGATCGAGCGGGAATACTTCGACTCGCACTTTGAACCATTCTACAGGTAACGACAAAATGAATACTCATTTTATTTAACTATAAACCAGCCGCTGTCTCTGTCGCGTAGTACCTAAAAAGATACATAGCATCAACAAAGGTTATAGGAGTATCAAAGATATATCAGAAGTAGGAGCAGGATTTATGTTCATAATTTGTATGTGTGTGTATTATGTCCTCAATTTTCTTATCACTTACTACTTACGACAAATACTTGCAGATCATACAAATGCGGGAATCGAACCCGCAACCTTTTGCGTCTTACCCGGACCTTGGCCCACAGCGCCACAAAAGTTGTCAAATGTTATCTAGAGAATCTTCATCAGGATGAGTTTGACCCGCGGTCCGCGGAGTACGTGAGTAAACCACGTGTTTTTCAAAATGTTCCATATCAGTGTTTATAATTGATTATGTCGATTTACTTTCCAGAACGGAAATGCTGATCATCAGCTCCAAAGGGCTGCCGAAGATCGAGCACCAGACGCCCTCGGGTGTTATTGAATTCGGACCTGTCTTCAACTCCACTTTTATGTTGGAAGTGTTGGATCTACAGAACAAGATCATGGGTAAGTCTTGGCCAAAAGACTTTAAGTCTATCATATAATCACGTACCAGTAAATGAGTTGTTTAAATCTTCGTCTTCTTCGTTAATGGCATGTGTCATGATGTCAATTTTGCCAATGTCAAGTGTTTATACTGAAGCCGCGGGTGACCGCTACCGCCATCTATCAATATTTATCCGTAACTTTGTTAATCTTTGTAATTATTACAATAATTTGAACAGCTCTTTTTTTTAATAGCGATATTAGTACTTTAATATTATTTTTGTAGTTGTAACCAGCCAACGAAGCGGGCACGGGTAAGCTAATTTTATATAAAACTAGCTGACCCGACAGACAATGAATATTGAATTCGAATTGGTGTAATCTATAACTGTCACTCGACTGACAGTTATGTCAAACGCCATAAGGTTTCATTAGAAAAGTTAATATCGTTAAGTTTTAATTATAAAAATAATATAAATATAAATAATATTATATAAACAAGTTATAAATAGGTGTCTTCAGGCCTGCGTGCACCATCGTCGTCCACATCGTCGCTTAACATCAGGCGAGATCGTGGTCAAACGTAGATCTATCGATATAAAAAATGTATACATTTATATTGATTGGATTATTTTTTGTGTTTCCAGAACTAGGTAACGAGACAGGCATAGCCGATATCTGCTTCGCTCCGTTGTCGTCCCCTTTCCGCGGCGGAGTCACCCCTCGCGAGTGCGCGATACAAACCGTTTGGGGATGGTACCAGAACGACGTGGACAACTTCGATACTGATGATAACGCTTATCTCGACCAGATCCTCCTGTGCTCTACGTGAGTCCTGCTACCTTTTAGCATTACATACTACTGGTACAACCAACTTTGATCTGATACTTTTACATAGCGTCTCAAAAGCACCATTCTTGTTTCAATAACTAGAGACAAGTAATGAGGTAACGTAGATTTTCCTGACAGACCACCACCTAGCCGCAATCTATCTTGTACTATGGGAACCAGATGGCTGATAGAATACATTGTACATAATAATTAATAGTCAAAGTCAAAAGATATTTTATCCAATACAATCACAAGGATCACTTTGAAACGTTTTACATAATAGGTGAATTTAGGTGCCAATTCCTCCTAACCCAAGCCCGAGAAGAACTGGCAAGAAACTCGTCTTGGTCCTAGCGCTTTTTTGCATGATCCATCTTATAACTACCTTAACTAAGGAAAAACTAAAACAAGAGAGTTTATTAATTTTAAATGTGTCGGTTAACTGTCTGAGGGCAGAGCAACACGCGGCCATGCATTCTTATCAATAATATACCTAGTCATTTAAATTATAATACGCTTTCTTCAATAGTCCACCCTTTATGTAAGCTTTAAATTTCTTAATAGGTAGATTAGATACATTTTCAGGAAGCTTATTTTAGAAGCGCACCATGTTCCCCATAAAGGACTTATATACTTTTTCTAGTTGTTTGTCATACTAAGGAAGTCAAGTATCGTTGAATTCAATCAATAAAGTTAAATTACATTTCAGTCACTGTAAGCAATGATGCTACCAAAAACAAAAATAAGAGGAAAACAACATATCACAAACACAAAACCATGCAACAACAGTTAGCATCGAAATATTACTTATGATATTTTGACGTGATAACGTCTTATAAATCGATTAATGCCGGCTGCACGAACGAAAAAGCATGACTTATTGTCACGTTCCTGAGCCGAGCGTGTAAGCGAGGACAAGCGATAGGGAGACACGATCGGTTCATCAATCAAATTCTTATGACGTTATCATGTAAAATTATCGTCCGTAAACCGACTTTACAGACGACCATTTTTTTTTTCAAAACACTAAAAAGTTTGAGAGAACATGTGCCATTACTATTATAATTGGATAGGACCTGGATGACCGGATAAAACACGGATAAAACGAGTTTTTCTAAGAATGAAGCCTAGCTAGCTAAACCCCTTGCATACTTAATTCCATGAAAATCGTTGGAGCCGTTTCCGAGATTCAGATTATATATAGACATATGTACAGGAATTGCTCGTTTAAAGGTATTAGATTCATCAAGATGCAAGTGTTTGTATTACAGTAATCCTTACGCGACGGATTGTCTGTCGGAGTACGGCGGGCCCGTGCTGCCCGGCGTGGCGCTGGGCGGGTTCCTGGCGCCGGGCGAGCCGCTCACCAAGCGGTCGCGGTACCACGACGCCAACGCACTCATCATCACTATCCTCGTCAACAACAAACATGATAAGGAACAGGTGAACAACCACACATTTATACTACCTAGTAATAACAGTAAGCGGACTTCACGAAAACTTATATAGACTCATAAATAAATATTGACGGACAGTGCACGCAACTCCACCTAGTCCTATACTAATAACAGCCGCACGCAGAATAAACACGTTTATTCTGGGAAGGAATTGAACCCCTAACCTACAGCGCAGAAGGCAGAGCTACTACCGACAGAACTGACAGGCCGATTACAGACACGGTTTGTAATGACAAGTGTGATTAGGAACAGCTTGTTAATTTAATGACATGCCTATTTCGTATTTCTTGGTCCTAAATAAATAAGGAGCTAATGCAAACAGCCTACTGTGGACCGATAGTGACATTTACATCTGAAGTTCGTTAAACCATGATGGAGGAATTGAGCCGGTCTAAAAACTCCGTCACTGCAATTGTCCCATAACTTAGTTGAAATACAGCTGTTTGACTCTCAACTCGGTTGAAAGTAACTCATTTATCTGCATTGTATGATGTTTGTTCTATGTATTTACAACTATGTGAAAACAATATAATTCTAAAACTCCCTTACATCCGCAGCTCAAGCCAGCACTCGCATGGGAGAAAGAGTTCATAGCATTCATGAAGAACTACACCGAAACCCAAATGCCAGGATACATGGACATCGCGTACACTTCGGAGCGTTCGATAGAAGACGAGTTAGACCGGGAGTCTCAGTCGGATGTATCCACTATCCTCGTGTCTTACTTTATTATGTTCGCGTATATCGCGATATCGCTCGGGCATATCACCACGATGTCACGGCTTCTTATTGACAGTAAAGTCACGCTTGGACTTGGAGGTAAGATATATAACAACATAACGGTGATCAGCCAAAATCCAAAACCATCCTTAAGCATACTAGTGTATCTACTACGGATTTCTTGAAACAGTGTCTATCAGTTTGGATTAGGTATTATTTCTCTCATTGTATTAACATTCAAAAGTGTAGGTACTTTCCGTAATGACCAAATGGATTTGGTTGAATCTTGGTATAACAATACTATGCCTAGTAATTTTGTTTTATTATAATACTAGCGAACCGCCCCGGCTTCGTACGGGTGCAATGCTGATACTAAATATTAGGTTGGGGAAAAAGTCTTTTCGCATTATAATATGTATGAACTTGTAATAAAATCTCTTTGGCTATACTATTTGTATCTGGCTGGTTTTGGTATCATTAAAAGTTTAAATTTTAAAGAACATAATTCCAAATTCAAATTAGGAAAATGTGTGATTTTTATTTGTTTTTCGTACTGTCAAGATGAGTGAATCTAGTGAAGAAATTCGATACATTTTAAAATTTTACTACAAAAAAGGAAAAATGCAACGCAAGCCTCGAAAAAAATTTGCGATGTTTATGGACCTAGTGCAGTGTCTGTGAGAGTAGCACAAATTTGGTTTAAGCGTTTTCAATCCGGAAATTTTGATGTCATAGGTGCACGTCGCTCTGGTCGTCCTATTACGGATAAAATGGATGCCATTTTTTAAAAAGTGGAGCAAGATCGGCATATCAGTAGTTACGACGTAGCTGAAGAACTGGGAATTGACCACAAAACAGTTTTGGCGCATTTGAAAAAAACTGGGTACACAAAAAAGCTCGATATTTGGGTACCTCACGAGCTCACTGAAAGAAACCTAATGAACCGTGTACTCATTTGTGATTCTTTATTACGACGTAATGAAACCGAACCATTTTTGAAGAAGCTGATAACTATATGAAAAGTGGATCACGTACGACAGTAACGTGCGAAAAAGGTTGTGGTCAAAGGCCGGTCAGGCTTCACAGACTGTGGCGAAACCCGGGTTAACTCGCAACAAGGTGATGCTGTGTGTGTGGTGGGATTAGAAGGGCATTATTCATTATGAGCTGTTACCACCAGGCAGGACCATCGATTCTGAACTCGACTGCGAACAACTGATGAGATTAAAGCAAGCAGTTGAGAGAAAGCGGCCGGAATTAATCAACAGAAGGGTTGTGGTTTTTCATCATGGTAACGCTAGACCTCACACATCTTTAGCAACTCAGCAAAAATTAAGAGAGTTTGGCTGGGAGGTGTTAATGCACCTTCAGATTTCCAATTTTTTCGGTCTCTTCAGAATTCTTTAGGCAGTGTCAGGTTAACATCACGAGAGGACTGCCAAAGCCACTTGTCGCGGTATTTTGACGCGGTATTTTGATCAGAAGACTCAAAATTTCTATAGCAATGGGATCATGTCCCTACCTACAAGATGGGAAAAAGTTATCGAACAAAATGGTACCTACATACTTTAGTTAAATGTAAATTAACTATATAAAAAAATGTTGCGAAGAAACTTTTTCCCCAACCTATTATACTACAGAATGTCTAATGTGATTTGATACCTCTAAAATGATCAGTGTTTCCCTTCTATATTATGCATGTATTATACATATAAACCTTCCTATTGAATCACTATATCTATTAAAAAAACCGCATCTAAATCCGTTGCGCAGTTTTCTAAGATCCCAGCATACATTAGGGACAGACAGACAGCGGGAAGCGACTTTGTTTTATACTATATAGTGATAGATCAACATAGAGTCACAGTCAATTATTATTTGTCTATTCTAAACGTCATCGCAGAATGACAGTCTAGAATTTTTGGATCATTGTTGTACAAATACACAAAACAACATAATACAAATATAATAAAAAAGTCTACTTATAATAAATTGTGACTGCTTAGCACAAGTATGAGGTCACAATTAATTAAAATTCCTCTAAGATTACCCAATAAAATTTAAAATAACACGAGAAAACTACATATTACTTCATATTTTATCAAGAATGAATCTTTTTAAAATCTGTTGCCATCTCTATTCATTAATATTAGAATAACAAGGACAGGCTATACTTAAACGTCAAGCTAACTTATTATGTGATAGTTAACTATAAATCCCCACTATTTTGTTCTCAGGCGTACTAATAGTGCTAGCTTCAGTGGTATGCTCCATCGGTATATTCGGCTTCGTCGGAGTTCCAGCTACTCTCATCATAGTGGAGGTTATACCTTTCTTGGTGCTCGCTGTTGGCGTCGACAATATCTTCATTCTGGTGCAGACGGGCCAGAGGGATGCGAGGAGGCCCAATGAGACAGTACCAGAACATATCGGCAGAACGTGAGTCTATCGACTTTCCTCTTTTAATCTTATCCTACTCATTTTAGTAGTGTGTAAACTTGGTATACGAGTACATGTAATGTGATCCTAGACCGTTATGATTGAAAATTAATAAAATAAAAAAAACACGCGTGCGAAGGATAAAGCCGGTGGGAAAAAGAGAATGCTACATGTGTTTGAAGTATTCATTGTGTAGTTACTATGCGTATGTTGCTTATGTTGTGTGTGTGTCAATGTTTAATTTTAAATGTTAGAGTTTACAATCTTCTGGTCACTTATAATATTCCTGGAATAAGTATGATATAAATATCAGTTTTTACCCTGTTGTAAGTTATTGTTAGTTTACAATCCTCCGGCTATTTATACTCGTATTTCTAGTTTTAATATAACATTCAACTTCTAGTAATTAATAATCTAACATAAACATTCCCCACATGTTCAGTCAAGTCGTTCCATCAATGTGATGATGGACATTGTCATTGTTAACGCATTTCACATAAAAACTTTCATTTTGAGAGGTCGGGATATTAATTTTGGCGATGGAGGCATCTTCTGTCTAACGCAGGATGTCACACAAATAATATAAAATGATTGGTTCAAAAACTGACTTAATATTTTCACTTTAATGTAAAGTAACGACTCAGTGAGCGGAGAGAAGCGACTGGCCAATGGCAACGTGTTAGACATAACATAAGCAACAGCCCAATAGCTACTGAAGCTAGTCGCCACGTTTATAGTACATAATCTATTTATAATATTTCTGGTTTTAAAAAACATTAAACGGACGGACAAATAATAATAATAATAATAATAATACCAAACATTTCACACAGCATCATCTGGCTCCAAAGTAAGCAGAACTTGTATTATAGGTACCACATGACTGATATACTACTTATATACTTAATTTTTTTTGTAAATACATACATATTATACGTAGAAACACCCCGACCCAGACTTGCAGATCATACAAACATTTGTCCCGCGGCGGGAATCGAACCCGCAACCTTTTGCGTCTCAGCCGGACCTAAGCCCACTGCGCCACAGAGGTCGTCAATATTTAGTACTATTCCGCCAATATGTCTAACTATTCCCAATAAGTTAGACACGATGCAGACGCATGCACCTTCCTCCCGCCCGCATTTGAAAAGCCATGCAAAGTGTTAGTAAAAAGTTAGCGCACACCATTCACAAATGCAACCTCAAAAAGAAATTCGACAAAAGTTTCGCCTTTTTACGACACATCCTCATAAACAATTGACTCGCTTCGCACCTTGACGAAAAAACATTCTGCTCTGCAGGCTTGTTGTTTCGTCGCTCGTGGAATGAGACCCGAGTCGACTGCGCTCCAACCCCACTATTTTTGAGGCTGCATGTGCGGACGGTGTGCACCAACCTTTTACTAACGCCGTGCATGGCTTTTCAATTGCGGGCGGGCATTTGTCTGCATCGTGTCTATCTTATTGGGAACGGAATAATACTAAATATTTGTCCATCCGTTTAATTGTAATGGATGTCCGCAAAGTTACGCTTCAATCAATTATTTCTGGTGTTGTTCAACGGTCTATGCAATCCTCCGCTGGCGCAAATATTAACATAAACGTCGTTACAGGCTCGGTCAAGTGGGTCCATCGATGTTCCTGACGTCAGTATCGGAGTCCGTGTGCTTCTTCCTCGGCGCCCTGAGCGACATGCCGGCCGTGCGCGCCTTCGCGCTGTACGCCGGCGCCGCGCTGCTCGTCGACTTCCTGCTCCAGGTCACGTGCTTCGTGGCGCTGCTGGCTATCGACACCTACCGCCAGAACGCTAACAGGTAACCTAACCACTCTCCCTCGACCCCTTATCGTCCCATCGATGCTCGATGCCGGGAGATCCACCCTCCTGTAACACCTAAAAGTGGATGTTGTTGTCCGCCTTTTGTTGTTTTCTTTTGACGTGATAACGTCTTATAAATCGATGAACGCCGGCAGCACGCCCGAAAAATTCGGCACGATCGGCCTAAGCGTTCGGCTTGTGACGCATTTTAATAGATTTAAAGTAGACAATTTTTCATCAAATTTTTCTTATGACGTTGTCACGTAAAAATATCGTCCGTAAACCGACTTTACAAACAACCATTTTATTAAATTAGTAAATGTGTTTTCCTGTCTGTATCTCTCGTCTGCTTGTATGTGTATGTATTTTTGTTAACTGTCTACACTTTTACTTGACGATCTTTGCGGCACAAAAAGCCCGGCTGAGACGTAGAAGGTTGCTGGTTCGTTTCCCACCGAGGGACAAATCTTTGTATAATCTGCAAGTATTTGTCTCTGGTCTGGGTGTTTCTATGGTATAATAAGTATGTATTCAACGCAATAATAATAATGTTACGAGCCGGGTACTAATAAATCAATAAAACCGCTCAATTTACCAAATTATAACTTTAATTATAAAGTTGCCACACACAAAACTTAATCCACTGATTCTACTAGTATATTTTCATATAGAACACAATAAAAGTCACAACAATACAACACAACTGATAACGCTTCAAAATTATCGCACTTGTATCACTTGTTAGCCGATAGACTGCATACACACATTACCGCCGCTTTTACATGCGCGGCGGGTGCGTCGCGTAAAACCTAGGCGCTACTGTTCGAGAACGTACAGGAACAGTCTAATATGGTCGCTTGTAAGAAAGGGATATATCCATCTCGTTCGCTCTTATACATTAGATACGCGTACTTTGTAGTGTATCTACGCGATACTAGATGGCGCTGTGGCTGAATATTTTATGCGTCAGCACGCTATCAAATGGAGCTATGTAGCGGGCGCAATAATAATAATAATAAGAAAAACACAAATACTTTAAGATCATACAAACATTTGTACCGCGGCAGGATTGAACCCGCAACCTTTTGCGTCTAAGCCGGGCCTTGGCCCACTGTGCCACAGAGGTTGTCAATGTATAAAATTAAAATAATAACGTATAATAAATAAATATACTATACAATGTGACGTGGTTCTTACGCAGGTTCGACGTTTTATGCTGCATGCAAGGCTCTAAGATAGAGAATGCCGCGGAAGGCACAGAAGGCGCCCTCTACAACTTATTCAAGCAAGTTTACGTTCCGTTCCTGATGAAGCGAGAAGTCAGAGCCGCTGTCATGATCATATTTTTCGCGTGGCTTTGTTCATCTGTCGCTGTAAGTATCCGTCTCATCCAGGTTTAAAAGAGTTGCTATTTAATCCCAAAAATAAATCAGGAATTACCAAATATAATATAAAACAAAATAGTGTTGCCTTCGTAGACAAAGAAATACGTACTGTGTGAAATGTACACCGATATTTGTATACTTATAACTAGCTACCCGACCACGCGTTTCTGTGGCTCAGTAGTTCTAATAATCAGTTCTAATCATTGACAATTATTAACTGAGTTTTCTTATATTGTAGTCTATAATCGAGTTAAAAATAATCCTATCTTTTAAGTTTTTATGAAATTTGGCTTACTGTAATTTGATCAAAATTACAGTTAGCAAAATTTCATAAAAAATATGTAAGAAGTTCCTGTATTTATCCAGGAGAAACATCGTGACGCGATATTTTTAAACATAAAGATAATAAATCTACGTATCCTAAAATAAACTATTAAACAACCCGTGTTCATTTTGATAAACATGGGTTTTACTCACGTATTATTTTGTCGGTGGAGGCACCGACATTGCTTGAATTCATCTAGAGAGTCTTAATCGGGGTGAGTTTGATCCGTGCCGCGGTCCGGGAGTTGCCGCTCGAGTTCACGGTTAGCACACAGTTAGAAAGTAAAATAAATTATTAAAAGTTATGCGCTATATTTTATAGCCATAATTGAGCAATTTGTACTAATAAATTATTTATTTGAAAGTATTTGTCTGTTTGTTACCTTTTCACAACTAAATGTCTGAAATTTTGTGAGGACTAATTCTTCTGTAGATACTCGCGTGCGAAGCCGCAGGCTGCTAGGTACTGGTTATTTATATAAGTATTTATTTTTTCAGGTTGCACCTCACATAGAAATTGGCCTTGACCAAGAGCTCTCAATGCCCCAAGATAGTTTCCAACTGAAATACTTCCAACATCTGAACCGATACTTAAACATTGGTCCTCCAGTCTACTTTGTGGTGACAGAAGGGTTGGATTATTCAGATCGGGGGACGCAGAATATGATATGCGGCACGAGATTCTGTCGACAAGACAGTGTCGCTATGCAACTTTACTCAGGTATTTTGAATACATTTTGAATAGAACTTCCTATATAACATGGGCTTAGAATAGCGTAGAAATAAATTTAAGGAAATAAATATCATGACAGTGTCTTGTCAGTATATATAAGTAACACAAAAATGTCCTTTAAAAATAATAGCAATAATATTAATACTAGAAATATAGATAAACTTGCTGTTCTCATAGTTTATCTCGCTAAAGTTAGTCAATCTTTTATAGGGCAATGGTGGTAATTCGGTTGCTTATTTCTAAAATTAGGAATTGTCTAAAATATATTTTAGTTAGTCATGGCATTTGTAAAACCTATTCGGTTGGTACCATCCAACCAAATAAGAACGCTTAATTAAATTAGGATAAGTTGGTAACAGCAGAATACCAAAGTTTCATTTGACTGTCTAAACCTAATTTTAGCTAAAATTAGTTAGGTTGGTGCCAACAGAATTGAGGCCAATGTGTTTCTTCTATAACAAGGTCCCAAGCAACGTGTAAAACAGAAACTGTCTCATAAAGCACATAAGAAAATAAGTATTCAGGTCATGTTAATATTATGCTTAGTTTGGTGCTAGATGGTGTTGTGTACGTTGTCCTACAATATTTATTATTTATACGACGATAGCCATTCTCTATTAAGAAGAAATATGTTCATATTTAGACGTTTGTAGTTAAATTTTATCAGCATTACTGTTTACAAAAGGCTCTGACTAAATCTTTAAGTGCCGAAAATTCCAAGAAAGACAACTAAGGTTGTAAACAGTCGGCTTATTTTTGTTATTGTAGATTGCCTGGAACGTCGGCCCCAGTTACTAAACACTAGGCAGCTCTCGTATTATCAGTCGTAGTATCAGTATTTCGCTGATCGAAAATTCTCTAACGAAAAAAAGATAGTTGTTCCTTTGTGTTTCGTTATAAAGAGTACAGAATGTCATGGTCATGGCAGGCATAGAAACGAACGTACTAAACGAATCGCAATTAATTTACAATGGCTATGCTATTACGACCGTTGTTATTTACGCATGCTGCTATGTTTCCTAATCTCTGACCGAGATCGACAGCTAAAATTATGTAGATAAGTAGGCGTGTTTATAAATAAAACCTTTTCGTTTCAGCTTCGAAATCTCCGAATGAAACCTACCTATCCCAGCCGCCGAACTCTTGGCTCGACGATTTCTTTGACTGGAGCTCCATCTCTGATTGTTGTCACTACTTCCCTGGAAATAGCAGCTTCTGTCCGAGTGATTGTAAGTTTTAATTTTGAGCATTATATCTCTTTTTGCAATGGTTAAGTTATCAATATTATTTTCAAATATGTATGCTAATATCATTTCTTCACCAATGTCTTTAGTTTTGGTTGTTTTTATTTGTAAGTGATCTATTTTATTTGCGTCACTTTCTTCTTAGCTTATTTTCGTAAGTATCATGATCATGTGATTTGTGTAAGGCTGTATTCTCGCGTTCAAAGGCTTCGATGAAATTATTAATAATAATTATTTGAGCAAGGAAAGAGTCTGAAATGCTTACAATATGATATTATCTCTCACACTCACACACACAGAATAGTTTAAATCCAAAAAGGATGGACGTTTCCAACCAACCCAAATATGTATTGACAGTAATTACACATATTAAACAAACTGTATCTGGCCCAGCGTAAAAGAAAGCTATTGAGTCACGCGATGTATGTGGATGTATGTGCGTTTTTAATGGTTTTTGGATAACTCGACTAGCTCAACATGTAGTTTGTATTAATTTAAGTATTAAGCAATTAAGAAACATGGGCTTTTGCTCACTTCATACTTTGTCGATGGAGGCACCGACACCGTTTCGATTGATCTTCATCAGGGTATGTTTGATCCGCGGTTGACTTGCTCACGCTCGCATTCCAAATCTCGTAACTGAACTTAAAACTCACGAACGTTTTTAACATTACAAGGATTAGCAGATTTCAAAACTTCCGTGAGTAACACTTTTAAAAACACCAAACTAATTACAATCAACAAATTAATCGACAAATTAATTTGTGAGTAAATCCCGTGTTTCTAAAAATGGCTTAGGAGAACTTTCCATAAAGAGATTGATGCTAATTAAGTTAACAATCGACACATTGATAACATTTGATTAAGAACAACATAACTTCCAGCCACCTCGTACCCGCCATGTCCTCGCTGCAACATCTCGCTGGTGGGCTCGGAGCAGCGGCCCTCCGCCGCCGACTTCAACCGCTACGTGCCATACTTCCTGCAGGACAACCCCTCGCCCACCAGCGGCTGCGTGAAGGGAGGCCACGCCGCCTACGCACGCGCCGTCAACTATCACATGTACAACAGGACGCAGGCCAAGCTGGGAGCCACTTACTACCAAGGTATGCAGCCCAAGCTGGGAGCCACTTACTACCAAGGTATGCAGCCCAAGCTGGGAGCCACTTACTACCAAGGTATGCAGCCCAAGCTGGGAGCCACTTACTACCAAGATATGCAGCCCAAGCTGGGAGCTACTTACTACCAAGGTACGCAGCCCAAGCTGGGAGCCACTTACTACCAAGGTATGCAGCCCAAGCTGGGAGCCACTTACTACCAAGATATGCAGCCCAAGCTGGGAGCTACTTACTACCAAGGTACGCAGCCCAAGCTGGGAGCCACTTACTACCAAGGTATGCAGCCCAAGCTGGGAGCCACTTACTACTAAGGTACGCAGCCCAAGCTGGGAGCCACTTACTACCAAGGTACGCAGCCCAAGCTGGGAGCCACTTACTACCAAGGTACGCAGCCCAGTAAGCCAGGCATACTCTGCAATTTAGCTACGAAGATACAGGTGTATTGGCGCTCCCATTCTGTTGGGCAAATTCGTAGAGAATTGCAGCGCCATACGATATAGAGTTAGGCGGTAGAATGAGAAACACTATTTAGTATATGTATATATAATGTTACTTGTAAAACGCTTTATTTATTTATTTAGGGATCACAGCTAAGTCGGTTGTACTGGCAGCACAGCTGAGTGGTTGTATGTTGTATTTAGGTAGTAAATCTGTCTCCTGCGCTATCTTTATAGGTGTAGAGCTCGATTAAAATTTAATTGTATAAAAACATTGATGTGATGAACATAGTATTGTAACTATCTATTTACAAATTTATAAGTATTCTATCAGTCATCTAGTTCTCACAATTCTTTATTTTTTCTGGAGCTAAATTGTGCATTAATATTCATATTATCATTAAAATGATAATATTTGTGTGGAGGTTTATACAATTGTGTTGTAAGTATATTTGTTGTTCAATCACGTGGTAACTGTTTGTTTGTCCTGCCAATAGCAGTCAAATTTTATGTATACACCACATGGACAATAAATAATAAAGAACAATAATAATGGCGTACATTTCACACATACATTGTACATTCACATTTCACATTTTTGTGTTATGGGTACCACATGACTGTTATAATACATATATAGTTTTTTTTAATAAATGTATGTTATACATAGAAACACCCAGACCCCAGATCAGATACTTGCAAATTATACAAACAGCTGTCCCGCTGCGGGAATCTAATTCATGTCGCTCTGCCGTCAGACAGTTAACCGACACACTTAAAATGTATAAACTCTCTTGTATTAGTATTTCGTAGTTAAAGTAGTTATAAGATGGATCATATAAAAAAGCGCTAGAACCAAGACGAGTTTCTTGCCAATTCTTCTCGGGCTTGGGTTAGGATGAATTGGCACCTAAATTCACCTAGTATGTAAGACGTTTCAAAGTGATCCTTGTGATTGTATTGAATAAAGTATCTTTTGACTTTGACTTGACTTGACTTTGAAGTTTGCTCCATCTGCGTCTCAGTCGGGCCTTGGCCCACTGCGCCACTGAGGTGGTATAACAATAAATAAAGTTGTAATATACCTTCTTTTTCTTCACCAGGTTACCACACAGTGCTAAAAACAAGTGCGGATTACTACTCATCACTACGCGGCGCACGGGACGTGGCAGCCAATCTAACAGAAACCCTCAACAGAAATCTGAGAGAACAAGGGAAGAATACAACAGTGAATGTGTTCCCTTACTCGGTCTTCTATGTTTTCTATGAGCAGTATTTGACCATGTGGCCGGACACTCTGAAGTCTATGGGCATATCTGTGCTGTCTATATTCATTGTTACCTTCCTGCTTATGGGATTTGATCTGTTTTCTGCACTGGTGAGTTTTATAAACTAAGAGAAGAGAATTTTTAAGAGAAAAGATTAGGCTTTTTTGTAATGGATAAACTCAAAAACTCCATAGCCGGTTTTAAAAATTCTTTCACATATACATTACATTATCTGCAAGTGACTTGGGTGGTGTTTGTTTCCTACAAAAATTGCAATAATGATAATTTAGGTGTAAAAAAATTGCCTATAAATTAAATTAAATTCTTTTATCGATTCAGACAACACAATAATCTATAGATTATGGTAGTAAATGTCACACAAGATAATAAAAAATTCAATAGATTACACATATAAATAAAATTAATTTAGATAATAATTTGGTTTAGCACAAGGGTTAATCAGGCCTGACATCCAGTGCCTTTGCATTACTGCAATGTCTGGCAGCGCCCCTATCAGCCCATCAGACTGTTGGTGCTGCCCAGCATTTTGCGTTTTATAGGTGTTATTTTATTGCGAATCACAACATAAAAGTCCTTAACATGTGCATCAGCAAACATGCCAGATGCACTACAGTATCTGGGCAGCCTAAATTATTATAAAGGACGCGTAGGGCACTGATGGACGCCTTGGTATAAGTAACCTACAGGCCGCTGGTGTGCAAGTCAAAAAAGTCAAAAGTCGTTATATGGCGTGGGCTTAAACTATTGAGTATACTTAAAATAATACATGATATCAATACTACATGTTAAGAATACTCATTATTACCCACAAGAAAATCCGCGAGGCTGTATGTATACTATTATTACTAATATTATAAACGCGAAAGTTTGTATGTATGTTTGTTACTCTTTCACGCAAAAACTACTAAATGGATTTAAATGAAACTTTACAATAATATAGCTTATACATCAGAATAACACATAGGCTATAATTTGTAAAGATAATGTGTGCATTGTCCAAAATATAACGGTAAGTGTAAGTAATAATAAGTGTAAATATAACGATAAGCAAGAAAGAAAAAAAGAAAAAAGAAAAAAATCTACAATCTACGAGCTATTCTGGCATGCGCTGCAAAAACCGTTAGGATTACATGTATTGAAAATATAATGGAAATGTTTATATATACTTATCCCTATCCTTATAATATAAAAATTCCTTACAAAAATAACAATAAAGGTTCTAAGCATACGCGCACGAAGTCGCGGGAAACAGCTAGTACTATTATAGTTAAGTACAGGCTTAAGCACAAACGCACGGACAAAATCTCGGACGTTCCAGCTAGTATTTTATATATTATTTTCGTATGTACCTCTGACGATCTCTGTGGTGAACGAAGGCCCACCTGAGACGCAGAAGATTGCGGGTTTGATTTCCGCCGCGGGACAAATGTTTGTATGATCTACAGGTATTCGTATCACTCATTTGGTACTCCTAACACAAGCTCTGATTACTTTGGGACTAGATGTTGCTGCTTGAAATGTATATTATTATTATTATTTATTATTATCAATGGGCAACTCTGGTAAAGTAGTTAATAAGAAGACCACAAGGCCTTTTTGAAAAACCGGAATCGACAGCTGGACGTGCCCTCCGAAGCACGGAAGCGCTCAGAAGACAATGTTACTACAGTCTGCCTCCAGATCCTGACTTTACAAAGCGTTGCTTTACTTCGTTGATATGTTAGGAACAACTAGATTATACCTCGGTGTCTACCAATCCTTATATTTGTCTCAGGTCTGTGTTTCTATGTATAATATGTATGTATTAAGAAAGCTAACAAAATAAATAGTATATCACTCATGTAGTACTTATAACAAGCTCTGCTTATTTTGGGGCTAGATGATGCTGTGGAAATGTCCGATATTATCTTGGTGAATACAGTGATGAGCGTATTTCGAAGTGATTTCTTCTTATGGGAAGGTAAACTGCTTCGTTACGTAACGCGTTACCTCTCTCACCCTCCTCTCCTCTCTCACTCTAACCCACAGCGCTAGTTAGATTAGTTTAAGGTTATCACTTCTGTCGGGCGTCTCGAGATACACACGTTTTTTTTTATTTAAACCTGTCTAAATATATGCCTTTTCTCCAGGTGGTGGTTATAACGATAACGATGATCGTGGTGAACATCGGGGGTCTGATGTACTGGTGGGGAATCAGTCTCAATGCTGTATCTCTTGTTAACTTGGTAAGCAAAAACATCACAAATATCTTACCTATCAACATTTTTTTATAAGGAAACATGCTTCAATATTTTTCCACCGTGTAAAAATTCCTACCTTTCGAAAGAGAGAGGTCAAAAATATTCAACATAAACAAATCGTTATTAATGTTAATGGAACGGTTAATAAAAGTGGAGGAGTAATTTGTACGAATTATACTAGGTTGGAATAATTTACCTTATAAAGGTTGTCAATGTGGCCATTAACAATTGTATAAGTATGTATTGAAAAATATAATATGTTTTTACATACTATGTAGAATACAGCTATGTTTAGGGCTAGATGATGTAGTGTGTGTTGTCTAACATTTATGATAATAAATTCCCAGGTGATGGCTGTCGGTATAGCGGTGGAGTTCTGTTCGCACCTGGTGCACAGTTTCAGTGTGTCGGGCGGCCGGTCGCGTATAACGCGGGCCGCTGACTCTCTCACACGCATGGGCTCGTCTGTCCTCTCCGGCATCACGCTTACCAAATTCGGAGGGATCATTGTACTGGGCACGGCTAAGAGTCAGATCTTCCAGGTATGTCAAACCTTCTATATCCATACACTTTCATATAAGCCCAAATAGTCCCAAGTCCAAGTAAGTCTTAAGACATGAACCAATAGTTAATGCTTTGTACCTTTTATAAATACCTTTGTAGCGGGATAAAGAAGTGTAAATATTTATATCTAGATAAATCGTTATACGGACTGAGATGAAGCTCAGGTCCGGCGATAAATGCAATTATATGCTGAACTATATAAATGAAATTGATATGTCGCATTGTCCGCAAGTTTAAACTAATAAAATTTACGAGTTTTCGCTTCATCGAAAACCTGCAGAATAATGTAAGTTCGCCTTGTAAGGTAAAACAATTTAATGCATAAATTATATATATTTTTACTAGCTGACCCGGCTTGCGTTGCAGTGGCTCAGTAGTTCTAATACGAACCAATATACGCTTAACCAACCTAGATAGCAAAAGATGTTGAAGTGAACTTACACTGCCATCTGTTATAATCTTATGGAACTTATTGTAGAAAATAAAAATATTCGTTCTTTTATATCGATTAAGTTTGAGTATTTTCTTTTAAGTTTTCATAAAAAATATTTATCCAAATATCAAGATTGTTATATATAAAGATATAACTCGACTTGTAATTTCACTTTCAAAACTTTCGTGAGATGTAGGATACATTTTGATAACCGTGAACGCTCGCGGCAACTCACGGACCGCGGATCAAACTCATCCTAATGATGATCTGGAGATTAATTGTGTCGGTGGTTCCTACATCGACAAAACGATACGTGAGTAAAGCCCGTGTTTATCAAAATGGATTTGTAATGTTCCCAGGTGTTCTACTTCCGGATGTACCTCGGGATAGTGCTGTTCGGCGCGGCTCACGGACTCATCTTCCTTCCTGTCATGCTCAGCTATATCGGTAAGTCTATCATCATCATCAACCGCTAGGTGTAGCGAACTAGAGCATAATGTTATATATACCGTAGTCAACACACAGTTTTACCCTATACAATAATATAAAATACATGTGAAACAGTTGAGCTATCTAAGGACCGATTAAAACGATCTATAGATAGCTCAACTGAGATCAATACCTGAGACTCTTTCAAAGACACTTACCTCTATCTTATATTCGCTAAACTAGATAGTGTGCTATTCAAACGTGGTCTATATCTATCAATCTAATGTCAATGAATATATCCTCTTCTGCTTATCAGCAAACTAGCTGCTGCCCGCGGGTTCGCACGCGTTATTAAGATACCATCCGTCCACAAGATACAATCCATCTCCTTACCAAATTTCATCAAGATTCGTTCTGCCGTTCAGCCGTGAAATGGTAACAAAGAAATAAATAGAGAAGAGACTTTCAAATTTATAATATTAATTTAATTAGGCAGCGTTAAAGTATGGTCTATGAAATAGGTGGCTAAAGTCTTATCCATCATCAAAAATAAACGTATATAAAAGTACTGACGAGAATCTCTACTGAGAATTGCTGACCCTTTGTATAAATATACTCCAAGCTCCCCATTATCTGGGGACGAAAAGTTAAGAACCCATTAAATTCTCCAAATTCTTATTTCACTATTCCGCTAACATTATCACTAGTATAGTGAACACTTTTATTTATTTTTAAATTGTTTTTGTTTCGGCCTCGCATGCAGTTTTTATTTATTGCACAATTATTTTCAAACTTTTTCTTGTATATTGGACCTTTTTAGAAATGTACATGGCAATACTGAAAACTCTATTTATTTACTTACGTCAAATTATTTTTAATGTTCTGAGAAACGAAACAGATTTTACAGTTAACATTATTGACATGTATTAACAGTTTTTTTTTTTTTGCGTTGTTTTGTCATTTTATAGACTTACTTTCGGTGAACTTACTACTAACCCATCAGTGCTATTACTAACGAACGAAGGTAAGGAACGGAATAGGGCGTGGGATGTACATATTATATTAAATATTATGTTTTTATAAAATGCTTCTAAAATTTAATAATGGCGATTCAGTGGACCAATCAAAAATTTATTTGATTGTATATTAAAAACAGCGCCATCTATTAGCTTTCTTAAATATGTTGCAGTATTTTTTTTTAGTTGGAAATTTTGTGGACTTTAAAAAAACAACATAAAAACAGACCACTCTTACCTTTGGTGAAAGCTAAAAAAACGAAAATAGCTATATGTTGCCATTCAAAACTGTGCCATCAGGCAGGTGAATTGAGTCCAATTTCCAGGTTCGCCGGTTAACAAACAGAAGCTAGCCAACCAGATGTTGCGAGGGAAGGAAGCGCCAGTCGCGGAGACTTCGCTCACTCGAGTAAGAGACGGCAACATACAGCCTTACCGGCATTACACCTTTGACCAGCTAATCGCGTGAGCTTCGAACTCGCGAGAATGGACTTTAACACCAGTGAATAGAGTCGTTCCTTCATGGAACAGCGGTAAGCTTGCATAGTGACATGACAGCACGTCGTATTTTGTAACAGTCATTTGAATAACAGATGCTAAGCTATACAATAATTACTTTTAAAAAACTAAAATAGAGAACCGACTTCATTTATATAAAAAACGGTTGACCGATTTAGATAAAATTTAAATTGGACCATCTATATATATATATATATATGTATATACTTTAAAAAAAAAAAAAAAATTGTCCAAGGCGGTTCAGGCGACTTTGAGTAATCGGTGAACATACATAGAAAAAAATACTCTGACGAATTTAGAACCTCCTCCTTTTTTGAAGTCGGTTAAAAATATTGTTTGATGGTGGCATTGGCAACGATTCTTAAGATGGTACCCTCAGCAAATTACTTTTGGTATATAAAGTAGTAAATTTTGCCACTATTTAGCGGCTATCTGCTTGTTATTTGAAGTATTAATAAATATCGTCGGTAACTTCCTTGCTTCCATTGTTTTTAAAATTGTTACCAATTATGAGTCCAAGGTCTAAAATAATAAATAATAAGACTACAGTTAACGTCTCTTAACCTAACTTGCAGCTTACTTCAAAGTAGAGAATTAACTTTCTCAAACATGAACCGTTCAACTTCTTTTATAAAACCTTATATAAATTTCGTTTGATAAAAAAAATCGGATTTGAGCTTCGTCAAAACGCGTCAAGGTAATTTGCTCAGGGAACCGCTTTAATATGCTGTACTACTAACAAACCATGCTGCAATATTGAAACTTAACGAACACTTTATGTGGCGCAGCAAATTACATGGGATGGGTTTACTTGGCGCAGTCGGTGGGATGATTAAGTTATAAAATATAAAAAGTATTACATGTTGTTGTGATGCAAGCTTACACTATTGGCTGAGAGGTAAAATAAAGTCATAATTAATAATTATCTTAATCTATTGTGTGCACGTTTCCTAGTATCAGTATTATTTACCTTTAGAAGTAGAAGTTCCTTGTTCATTCTCGTGTCGTTCCGTAACGCATATTGTATTTTATATTATGTGGGATTTTTATATGTCAAAATTAATATTAAGAATATATATAAAAAAAGCTTGCTATCAATATTTTGATGTTAAATGTAAAAATCCCATTCAAAATGTCTGATTTATTTTTGTGCCCTTCAACGTATTAATTCTTAAATGGTGAATGCTTTTGGTGACGGTAAATAACTACTAAACATATTATATAGTAACTTAAAACATTAAAAGTTTTTAAAAGTAATGTTAAAAGTCACAAAAATAAATAAATAAATATCAGAAACTTTTTCATATTTTTTAAGCATTTACTGTATTTATAGGCTTGCAATTTAAACGATTGCACGCTTTTTACAAAGCAAGGGTACGGTTTCGACCAATCATGGTAACGGGGCACCCTTTATGTATAGTATACCTACGTTTATTTGCATGTTAAAGGTCGTTTTAAAGCTCTTTTCAGACATCGCACAGTAATGAGTACCAATGCGCAGTAGTCCCTATGAACTGGGATAGACAGTTTCTAGTCTGGATCCCAGCTTACTGAAGCAGTTTAATTATCTTTAAACTTAATGTTTAAGGTACCAAAATATTCATATTGCTGGCAATTCTGTTGTTTCGCCGGACTAGCTTAAATTAAGCTTTCTAAAATATGGACGACCTTTTTTGCTACAAATAAAGTTCGAATTAGAGTACCCATTTTAAATCACAATTATAAAATAAGTTAAAATATTTTTTTGGTTTATTGCTATAACTTTTATTCCAATTAATTCCTTTATTGAAAATAATGTATAGAGGTGTTGATAAAAACTGCGGAAAATAACCGTAGTTTAAATCAACACCTCCTTACATGATGACTAAATTGAGCTAAAACACGTCAGTTATACGTTAATTTAGGAAGTGTCACTAAAATATGTTATTCTAATTCAGACTTTAATGCAAACAAAATAAGATCGTATTTGTTTTAGGAAATATTAGTTACTCTAGCGAAACAACAGAATTGAGGCCACTGAGACACTTTCGTATTTAAAATTATAATTTGTATCTGAAAGAATGCAGACTTGTTGCTGAGTTGAGCGCTGGAATGAAAATTTCGAGAAATAGATTGATGGAATAGTACTAAATATTACTCTATCTGTTCAATGTTTTATTAACCTTTTTGTGACCCTAGCAGTAAGGAAATAACTGAGGCATATATGTGGCACATAGATACCTTGCAACACAAGTTGCAGTTACTGAGTTACTGCGCGTTGTCTGAATCGGGCATCAACTAGGTATGGACAACGATCATTCCTAATGTTTTCGAATTTAAATCTTATTTAATTTTAGTCGTTTTCATGTCGTAGTGTCACTGCCTTTAATTTTTCTGCAATTTGTACTTCTTACCTTTATGTTACTCTCGAATATTTTGAGTTTATTAACTTTCGAATAAACACACTTATTGTAATGCAACAAGGGTTAAAACGCAATATCTACATATAGTTTACATATTGATTATGTACTACTTATGATGCCTGGCATAGATTACTTAATTAACGAAGTTGAGCAACGCTCTGCGCGTTCAATACCTAGATGGGTGACCGCATTCGATTTATTATTTGAGCGCTTCCGTTCTTCGGAGCAGCCGTTAATCTATCAGTTCTGGCTTTTAACTTGTTAAGCCCTGACGGGGACCTTCAAGCGACTTAACTCCGTCAGATTTGGCCATTGACCCTTACGAACATATTATTAACTATTTATTTAGTTGAAACGAATCTGACATAATAATTATTCTTATACAATACTTTCAAATTATAATAATATGTTTGTTGATGAGTTTGATGTATCATAGTCTCAACTCTAGCACTCTTATCCTATGTAAGAAAACAAGTACTTATTGTAACAGTACTTAAGACTATATTGTCGTAGCAAAGATCGGTGACAAGGAATAGATTTAATTAATTTATTAACATAACTTTACCTAATTTTCACTATAAACAGAATATTTACCATGATTTGTGATTTCATACTTAAGATGCTCACAGCAAATATTAACGAGTAAGTGGTTATTTATTTGCTCGTTAATTGAAGGAATAATAGGTATAAAAGAAATATTTTATGTATTTTCAATATATTTTGTCTCCTACTTCCTAGTATCAAAGTGTTTATAAAATAACTGTTAGTTTTATAATTTAAATATAAAAAAATGTCTAAAATAACCATTATTTTCTTCTAAAGTTGTCGTCGTTTATACTAGCAGCTTACACTAATAGGCGGAAAGTAAACTAATTAAAACATTACCCGTTTTTTTTTAGAATTCTTTGTTTTGAATGTTTTCCTAACGCCGTTTTAAATATATTTTAAATAAGAGTAACGGACCGGAAAATCAATTCAATACAAGAATGAACTGTCAGTTACAACTGTCATTAAAACCGTTACTCTAATTTGAACTTTGGTGCAATCAAAATATTGTCGCTCAAATTTTAGGAAATTATAGTTACTTTGGCAAACTACAGAATCAAGGTCAGTATCATTTGTAGTAAAAGAGTGCGGTTTATAAACAATATTTTTACGATCTACTTCGCAGACTTCCAACAGAATCCAGCCTAATTTTGTTTGTTGAGCTATTGGTGCGTGGAGCGAACCTTTGACTAGACCACTCATGATTATATCTGAGTATACGCAAGCGTCTATATCTATATACAAGTATATATCTCCCGTGATCACGGCGCATGTAACTAACTGTGCTGATATATCGGGAAATGAACCTCATAAATCCTGGTCAATATCCCGTTTGCAGTGAATATTATGTGGTAAACCGTGATAGTTTTAAAAGTTATTGTCATCGGCATAAGGATTATAATTCATTATAATATGTGCTTGAACACTTGCTTGAGTTGTTGGTGTAAGGAGGTTAGATTATTTTTTGTTCAGTGTAAAGAATCTACTGTCTTGTAGGTCCTCTCACTCGCACAATACTACAGCTATGTAATAGCTATGTTGTGGGAGTGAGAGAACATGACTTTAACATTTAGTCGTGAAATTTAAAAAGGTTTATTTACCAAGACTAGAGATTCTTTTCCACTTCACCTTCTTGATGTAGCCTTTTTAGAATTGCACTATGTATTATTTTTGAATTTAAGTTATTTTTTTTAAATACTAACCCACTGGGTGAATTGTAATCTTTGATCGCTTCTAATTTGGTGTTTGTAAAATCGGTGTTGGTACTTTCAATTATTTTGGTATTTATACAAACAGCTCTGTTTTTACAGGTATGACTGTAAAACCACGTGGAAATTAAGAACAACTTTAATTTATTTGCAAAATATTTTTTTATTGTTTTAAGATTGTTTTTTATTTGATCTGTATTATTTTAAAGAGATTTTTAAACCCCCTCTGAGTTCCTTATAATTTTAAATACACATTAAATTGTTTATTGTACTGCATAATACTTAAATAATAGAACAATTAGATGCAGTGAATCTCTACTTAAAATAAGTACTTAAACTTGACTTATGGGGGAGTACTTATCCAAAGGTAATGGCTTGTGGTATGTACCGGTATTTTTATTATTGTGATAGTAATAAATGTATGTTTTTTTTATATTTTTTGTTTCATTTTTATTTAGCACCCGCATGAGTTTATTGTGAATGATTTACGTTTGCATTTTGCATGATTGGTAACTATAATCGTAATCATTGTTATATATATACACATCTACATGTACCTTTAGTACATTACGCAAAGAACATAGTTGTTACATATAGTACAGTCGACGATTAGACAAATGTGGAACTTACATTATTAGATACTAGTTCCAAATCCAATTGCAACAATCTGTCCATTGTACTGTACTTAGTCTGGGTACGCTAACTCTGCAGTAGTGAAAAATTTGGAGAATTTGAAAATCTGTACATGGCAACACCATCTGTACTACGAAAAATGCATTCGTTTCTGATTGGCTGTTTTGCGTAAAAAAGATGGCGATATATTACGTTGTAATGTGTCGCCATCTTTTTTACGCAAAAGTTGAACAGGGGTATGAGTAGGTATTCGTAAAATTGCCGATAAATTTGTTCTAAAAAATATAAACTATTAAAATCAAAAAGATCAAAACGTGTAATATACTTGTGATTGATATAAAAGGAATCCATAAACAAAAATTTTTGGGGAGCCCATTTGTTTAATTGCAGAGTCAGTGTGGCCAGACTATATATTTGCAATTATATTTTTGCTTGAAAATAAGAGTTTAACAAATGTGATATTTTCATAACAGAACTATATATTAGATATTTATAGAAAAAGGTCCAATGTACAATAACTAAAATTTTCTCTTTCTTGGCTTGCGTAAAAGGAGCTTCTGAGTCCGAACCAAAACAGCGTAAGGATATTGAATTGTTATTGCTAACTACACATTATCACGTAGGCGTAGAGTTGAGGTTTACGAAGTAAACGTTAGAAAGCACAGAAAGCAATTTTCTACATAATATGATTATGTATAAATAGTTCATGTGGTTTTAAACAGGATAATCTGTGCATAAAAGCAATATTCTTGAACATGTTCTTCAAGTAAATCAATGATCTATTATTATTTATTATACAACGTGGAGCTACCATGGCAACATTAAATGGACACACGGAGCTTGATTTGACGATGTCTGTGGCGCAGGGGTCGAAGGCCCGCCTCAGAAACAAGGTTGCTGGTTCGATTCCCGCTGCGAGAAACATGTTTGTTTGATCTGCAAATATTTTTCTCGGGTCTGGCTGTTTTACTATGTATTATATGTATAAAAAAAAAAGATATAAGTAGTTTATCAGTCATGTGGTTCCCATAACACAAGCTCTGCTTTGAGGCTGGTTGGTGCTGTATGAAATGTGCAGGATTATTTATTTATTTGTCATAAAAAAAATTCATTGAAGTCCGTAACTGAAATTCGATATTTACGAACAAACTAATTGAAACAAAATGTCAGTCATATTTACCTAAACGCTCAATTCACTTAACGTCATCTATCCTCAAACTAAGCATACTATGGGAACTAGAAGACTGATGGTATATTTATTATCTATATGTATATATTAGTACAGATATTATGTGTCTATCAATAAGCAATTTATTATATTCTGTAAGAGTTTCCATATACGTTAAATGTTGCATGATGCAAGGCACGTTTCATGTGTTAAGGTAATATGCACCTATTATGTATATTAGTAGGTAAATATAATAATGACACGTGTACATATATGTAATTAGCGAATCATCTTAATAGTACTTTTTATAATACTGACTGCTCTCATAGCTAAGTTGGTAGTAGGTCAGCTCTCTGTGCTATAGCTTGTGGGTTCGATTCCCTCTCAGAAGAAACATTTGTGTGATGAACATAGATGTTTGTTCGTGTCTGTCTGTTATAAAGTATCTTAAGTAGGTATAAATTTACCTATGCATCTCATTATCTCGAAAATCTATATCATACAGACTTCAATGGTAGTGATTTGTTGCCTTTTTAAAAACTTGATAGATTTGAGTCTCTGTTAAGATTGAGGGTACCCCTCAGCAAATGATATTTTTTATGGCATCAATGGCCTCAATTCTGTTGGCACCAACCCAACTAATTTTAGCTAAAATTAGGTTTAGAACTGTCAAATAAAACTTTGGTATTCTGCTGTTACCAACTTATCCTAATTTAATTAAGCGTTCCCAATTTAGTTAGATGGTACCATCCGAATAGGTTTTACAAATGCTATGACTAACTAAAATATATTTGGACAATTTCTAGTTTTAGAAATGAACCAACCGAATTGTCAAATGTATTTTATTTTGTTGCTATTTAATAGCTATCTGCCAAATCGGCTCGTTAAATCGAAGGAACAATACAATAATAAAGAAATGTATGTTATGTATTTCCAATATTTTACCTCTAACTTTCTATTTTGACAAGTAACTTCAAATTGTTTTTTATTTATTTATTAATTCTGTAATTTCATTGTGAAATAAGGTCAAAAATACTTTTTAATCATCATTTTCTAAATTTGACGTCGTTTTAACATACGCCGCGCCGTTAAACATTTTTTTTATATTTTTTTTATAAAAAATCGTGTATTGAGGGCGGTCAAAACGCGTTAAGCTCATTTGCTCAGGGAGGTACGAAAAGGACAGAAACAGTTTTAGCTAGTTGTAGTATAGAAATATGCTTCAACAGAATCACTACCATTGTCTAGCTCGTCAAATCTGAGGTCTCACGTGGGTGATGAGTTATCACCACAAATAAGGGTTCGATTCCCGTACCGGTTGAAATGTGCTTGGACTATAATGATGCTGAACTCGTGGAAGATATACAAGTATCACGGTATGCGCTACAGGTAAGTTAATTGTTTCTAAAATATCACTATTAAAAACACATAAATATAGCAAAGTCACGCTAATAGTATTAAGGCTTGTACACACTATCAAGCATCATCACCGCTCTTCTTTCAGTAAAATAGTGGAATCTTGGATCAGTCACCCTCATCAGTTTTTGTCAAAGAAAGATATAAAATTATTACTTACTAAATAGAATTACTTATATTTTACTGAAATAACGGGCGATTAAAATGAATTATATATGTAGTATCTGATTTATTAAATATTTTTACAATAGATTAAGAACTTAATCCTTGATCACCAGGCCTAACCCGTCGCAGGGGGCGTGGACGTTACAGGAGCCACGGCCCCATCACCTACGGCAGTCTAGATGAGACTGAGCCTCTTGCCTCTGCCAGTGGTACCGTTAACGCATATACAGACGAAATGTAGGTGTGCCAGTGCTAAAGGACTGACAGTGCATGATACGAATAGTGAAATGATGAGTTGAAGGTTTACCGTGTGGCGGTGCCCCAAAGATGAAGGAGTTTAACAGCAATTCTTGTAAGTAGTTTTTAAATATATCGTGTAAAGGCGGCCATGTTTATAGATTGAATGGGTTATTGTACTTTTAGTTTAATATTCTTAGTAGATAAACTGAAGCTTAACTTTACTAACCGAGGCTATATGTACCTGTTTAAAGAATTAGTTGATCAGAGTAGCAAAGATAGTCATCTTTTGAGCGTGTAATGGCCGCCTTATTGTTTATAATAGGTATCTAGAACTATCAAAATCTTTAAAGAGTCTAGATTTCTTACAGAATTTTTACTATACAAATAAATATAGAATTAAATAATGCAAGTGGATTCAGTGGGCGACAACGAAAAATGTTTAGAATAAGTATTCGTGTTAACTGTTATTTAACTTCCAATACAGTCAGAAATAAAGGTATTTAAACGTGTTAACTATAGGCATTAACATGTAAATATACCATGGTATCTTCTTTTAATAGTATCGTTAAGATATTTTAAAATAATGCTGGTTTGATTATTATATCATAATATATATACAATATTGCTTATGCGGGTAAATAAACGGCCAGGCTTAAGTGGGACTGGGGAGGTCTCGTGAGACGCATGCATTCAGACAGATGGGCTAACATGGCAACACCCTGGCAGCCCGACGGTCAGCGACGTCGCGGTCGCACGAAAAAGCGTCGGAGGGACGATCTTGACAACTTTGAGAGAGGATGGTGGGCCATCTTGAAGCATTGAGCTAGTTGGAATGATTTGGGGGAAGCCTTTGCCCAGCAGTAAGACGAAATAGGTTAAATAAAAATATATTTATAAATAACTTTTATAGCATAGATATTTGCCTGTTTTCAATATAATAAATACTCTAAATAAGCTAAAAGGGTGCCTATTGTTGAAAAGCTCTGTGTCTCGAAAGTCCACGATCAAGTCAGTTGATCACTAAAAGGTATCCAAACCGGTATCTAAACCGGTATTCACTTATATATATCAAAATAATCACTAAATTGTGATGGCTTTCAATCGTTAAGGAGTTTCGGGATCCTGTTTCCATCATCAGATCCTCACCAGACTTTTATGGGACCACCTCAGAGGTACATTCTATAGGGTCAAAATATATTAATGCTTCGGCGCGGCGGTGAAACTTGAAAATACGTGATACAAGAAAGATACAGCCAAAATTGAGAAACTGCTGTTTTTAGAAGTTATGAATGTCTTAAATTGTTAGAAATGATAATGATATTATAATTTGATATTATTGTAGATTTTGTGGTAGCTAATAAATGAATAATTATAAATATCATACTTATAAAATTTTTGTAACTATTGGCCTTAGAACTATAATAACTAACAGGGGCGTGTGTATGAAATAAACGTCTTGAGACAATTTGTTCTGTGGTATGAACCTGCTTAAACCCAAAGGCAAATTATTGGATTCTAAGACTCCAACAAGGTTGTTTTATATAAAAATGTACTCGACTATATATATATCTTTATACATATAGGTACATACTTACATATACATACATAAACATATACATACATATACATATACTTATATATAAAAAGACTAATATTAATTTTGCATCGTTGTCACTGTTTGAAAATAATAGGCCGATAGTTTCTCTAGAAAATTGCACCTCAATATCTGTTTTATAGATAAGTAGGTATAATATCAGAAAGTTGTAGTAGATAGTTTTAAATGTCTGTAAATATTGTATTGTATTTATATAGATATGTATTAAATTGTTTAATATTTGTGCAACAAAAATAATATTTTTGTGCCTTGTAAATGTCAATTTGACGCTAAGCAGAGGCAGTACTTAATATTACGGCTCTTATATTAGTAGAATATTATTCTGGGTATGTAAAGCTACGTAAACTATATAAAGCTTTTGTAAAATGATTTGTAACCAACATAATTTAAGTATATCGAAAATCGAAGGTATTAATGATGGTGATTCTCTTGATTCGCCGGACTAGCTGAAATTAGATCGATCTTATTTCGCTTTCTCTTAAGTCCAAATTAGAATAACATTTTAAATGACAGTTATAAAATAAGTCAAAATTTACATTTTGTCTCCTAATGTTTCCATACATTAAAAAAAATTTACCTATTAAAAAGACCAATAATTTCAATTCAATTTCATTATTGAATAGATTTTTGCAACTAAATGACGCCTAAAATAACCTTAAACACATCAATCACACGTTGATTTAGCAAATAAGAATTATAATTTAAATAAAATGAGCAACCCTTACAGTAGTTGCATATTATGTGTAACGTCTGACATCTCACCTTGGTAATAAGCAACATTTAAATTATATACTGAATTAGTTAAAACAGCATACTTTATACACAACACTGTATAAAGTATACTTTTCTCTATTCCTTCCTCTTTCTCTTTTTCGTTGACAGAACAAACCTCTCGGAAAATGGGTCGCTACAATCTGACGATCAACTCTATCACCGCGCGCGCTTATTGGTCAAATCAAATAGTGCGCGTTTCCCCAACTTCCCTATTCACGAAATCACTCCCATAGATTGCAGGAATAATGTTACGCAACAAATAACTACTCTAAGACTATGGTCCAAAAAAGATTGTTCGTATTTTAGCTAGTCTGACGAAACAGAGCATCTAGAACCATCATAGTATATATTATGTAAATATCTATGCAAGGGCTATAAATAATTATGCACGTTTTCACTAATATGAAGCCAAGCTACGGAATGCTTATTTACAAACAGCTTGAAAGTCATTTCGATAAACACGGGTTTTAATCGGATCGGAGTCCGCGCAAAGTAAGCGGACCGAAGATTCTGATGAAGATTCTTTAGTTAAATCGAACAGTGTTGGTGCCTTCATCGACAAAATAATACGAAGTACTCACGAATGTTTTGAAAGTGAAATGGATTAATTAATAGGCACTAAGTATATGAATGAGGTTTATCATTAATACTAAAATATCTACTAAATTCAAAAAGCTGGCTTTTAAAGCGATAGTTTTTACAAAATTTAATAAAACCTAGAATTATATAATCTTAACCAAATTGATGAAAGTCATGGGCTATATATATAAGGCTGCTGATATGCAAGTGGGTTTGATTTCCGTGGTAAGACATTTATAGGATCTGTAACTTGGTGTTAAGTAATCATAGTACTTAGTACATAATAACAGACACATTGTTTCCTATATCCATACGACACAAGAAACACTAGTGAACCTATAACAAGGTTGTATTTAGATACCTATGAAGTGGCCGTACTATGGTTAGAACTATATAGTGAATTATTATATTATTATTGACCGAACTATTTTGACTATATCTTTGACATAACTTCTAAAACTTCATGGTTTTGAACATAATTTTCACTCAAAACGGGATAATTACCATGTTAAATGAGTTTAACTGCTTTCCGATATTTCGCATGCAACTGTTTCGAAATATCGGGAATCAGAAACTCTTATATCATGGTAAATATAATGAATGTAATTGGTTTATCCGTGTTAATTAAAGTGTAATAAATAAATAGTAAGAATGGAAACTTCATAGATAAAGAGCTGGGGTTTTTTTTATTAACATAATTTAGCTAATGTGTCTTGTAAATCTGTTACTATTTTATTCATTAATATTAAAAAGGACAGAGTAGGTATACCTAAACATATATGAAAATAGGGTATGGAGTTATAATTTGTCAATCTCTCTGAGGAAATATTCCTGATATATATTCCAAGATGTTATCTAAGTACTGCTTAAAGAATTAAACATAACATTCCATGTGAGAGTTTGAACTGACCAATTATTGTATCTAAGAAACCCTACACAACTGGAAATCAAAATTTTCACCTCCATCAAATAGATTTATGTATATAATAAATCAGTAGGGCGATTATGGAACTTTAATTACAATCAATGTCTATCAGAAATCTATAAAAACTAATAGAAATTGATTGTAATTAGAGTTCCATAATCGCCCTACTGATTTTAAAGTAAAGAAAGAAAGAAAGAAAGAAAGAAAACATTTATTTAGCACACACAAAACAAAAGAGAACACAAGAGCGGAAACAGACTAAAAATAGGCCATAATAAGTAAACTTATATTAAAGCGATGAGCTTGCAATCTGTCGCAATAACGTTTCAATATACTCAATATACCTACTAGTTGACTTAAACTTGACTAGTTCGATATATAGTTGGGTAGTCAGACGGTGAGAGTAGGAATAATTAATGTTTTCAGCCGTGACATTTATCTCAAGTTTTCAGGCATGGTCTGCATGTGCCAATTATAATGTTTGGACGTTACTTTAGACATCTTCATAATGATCTATGTATCTAGAGTCCTGGGAAGTCTACCATGCCTGGGTATAGTCATGATCATTGTTGTTTCTTATTGATATTAAAGACACATAATGTAGTTAAGTAAATTCATAAAGGTATAAAAATATCAATTATGTATTAGTTTATTTTTATTGGTGTTTTCTGTTAGTATAATTTTGGAAAGCTATAAATTTGTTTTATTGAATATAATTAGAGATACAGACTCCCTTATCTTTAGGTATTGAAATGATACGGTATGTAATAATAATAATAATAAATAAACCTGGACATTTCACACAGCATCATCTGGCCCCAAAGTAAGCAGAGCTTGTGTTATGGGTACCACATGGGTATTTTTTTTTGTAAATACATACATAGTATACATAGAAACACCCAGACCCGAAACAAATACTTGCAGATCATGCAAACATTTGTCCCACGGCGGGAATCGAACCCGCAACCTTCTGCGTCTCGGCCGGAGCGTAGCCCACTGCGCCACAGAGGTCGTATGTAGGTAAGCTTTATCTTTTTATAATCACATAACTATCAATCCAACAAAGCTATAACCAGCAAACGGGTTAACTGGTGCGGTGTTTGTATAGCCTGTGCTTGTCATTCTAATGTCAATAATTAGACATGTCAACAGATTTCAACAACAAGAATTAAAAATTAAAAAATGCTTAGATTATTTTTGCTGTCGTGCGAAGCAAACATTGCGCTTTTTATTAATTATTTTTCCTGAGATATTTCTGGTTTTAATAATGGTTAAAATAGAGTTGTTGAGTCGGGTATGAATAATTGGAATAGGGGTTTTGTGTTTCTTTATGATTCAAGCAAAAATAATCCGTAGCTATTTTATATGAAAGGCACCATTTTATATAAAATAAAAATGACGAACGACAAGGTACGACTTTGAATATTGTGCATCATACTATAAACTAAATAACACTTGACACTGGCAAAATTGACATTATGAAACATGCCATTAACGAAGAAGAATACCTAAATAAAATAATTAAATATTGGATTCTTTGTTTGACATTTCATAAGGTATATGTTACCTTATGAAATGTCAAAGAATAATCTCTGCTAATTTATTACATTTTACTCGTTTTATTGCATGATTTATTCAGTAATCTTAGCGGAATTTTAATGAATAAATTGTGATTAAGTACATAGGACAAGTATGGACAATTGAATCATATGTGTATTATGGTGCAATGTGATTTGAAAGACGAGAAATCCTAAGAAAATTCTAGACGGCCATTCCGCGATGACGTTTAGAATTGACAATTGACCATCGACTAAGACTTTATTAACAAACTAATTCACTATAAACAGATATAAACACTTAACACTGGCAATATTGTCATTTTTATGTCACATGCCATTAACATAGAAGAATAAATATTACTGGACATTTCACACATTTTCATCTAGCCCCAAAGTAAGCAGAGCTTGATACATACAGACTGTGTTGTTTAAATCTGTTGCCTTATAAAATTATTGAGACAACAAGTGATAAGATAGACCTTGGACCCTGTTTTTAGATATCCTCAAATATCGAAGTCAATAGAAATGTCTACCAATCTTGAGATTTTCAGTCGTGAGCATTTATGTTTTGTAAAATTATCTTAACATCCATATAATTTCACAGTGTCATTTAACATTTCGAGGTTCTAGTTTTACAGTTGGGAGCATATGTGAGGAACATTGTGCTCACGACGACTTCTTATAGTGTCGCTAGTTTTTTCGAACGAATGGTGGTGAAAAGATTAATCTGTGGAAAACCACAATGGTTTATTTATATATATTATAGTATATTTGTTCCTGTCACGATATCGCGACTTTAGAACTTTAAAGTGTGGCTGTTTCAGTGGATTATTATTATTTTTATATTATTATAACTTTTCATGATCTATAAAAAAGGGAATTGTGAATATTATTAATCAATTATATGACAAGAAAGATATAAGTACTTTATTGTTATTTTCATTCCAAAATGTGTTTAAGAATATGAATTAAATGCGTTAAGTTTAAACACACATAGTATGTAATTATCTAAAAGGAATAAGTGGAGGTACCTACTGCATATAATAAAAGAGATTAAATAAACCAATTTATTTACTTATAACAGTTAAATATTTACAATTTAGCGAAGACTAGATTCATTTTGTATATCGAGCCCACACATACACACTTAAAATATATTATAGTTTTGTTTAAACTGTCCCTAATTCAATAAATCGATAGAAAATAAAGGTTAATTTGACTACATAGTTATGAAAATAATCATAAATCAACGTTACAAAATATAATCCTTTTCCACAACAAAATAGAATTAGTACTTAAGTATTTTTTCATTTAAGTCTTTTAAATTCACTTTTATTTGCGATCGATTCAACCCTTTTCTTCTGAATAATAAAACAACTTAAATCTAGAAGTACAGTCGAGAAGAATCTGCTTAATAATCGCACCCTCAAGTCACTCCTTAGTATACTTGGATTTGATAAAGAAACGTATTAAGTTACCACTTAAGGAACCATGCGGCTAAAAGGCATATCTTAATCGAAAATATAAACGTAACGCTAATTTATTTCCACTTACTATCACAATTATAAACATACAGACTGGAGTACCTTTTTTAATGAGTATTAACATTCCCGATATTAATAGGTAATAAACATACTTAAAAACTTTAAAACATTCATAAAGAATCGAATCTTTAATGCCGGATTTAGTGACGTCCTATGAATCGCACAAAACAACAGCTATCTTGTGCGAGTGAGGACATCCTAAATAAAAACGGTAAAAAGATTCGATCATTGAAACAAGAAAGATACTCGTATCATTAGGAAAATATAATAACAACAATAATTAAACAACAAAACTAGCAATTAAACTATGTATCGTAACGCATGTAGGTAATTAACAAGAATATAACTTATATGTATAAACAAAAACCTCACACATCGCATAACAAAATCATAAAATAACGATTTGAAAATATTGAAACGAATAGTATATTACATTATTTTTAAACTTTATATTTTATATATTCAATAATAATAATAATACACTGTTTCACACGACTCTATTATACATAAGTAGTAAGTTAAGTAGGTACGTTTTATTTACGGTTATTTTATCCACATTGATCAGTGATTTTTTTTTCAGTTATGGCTTGTTTTCAAATTAATCAAATTATCGTTTATTTTGGTATTTAGTTTCATAGGTAAGTAATATTTTTTCTTATTTCTAACCTAACCTAACCCACGGTCATTATTTCTAAGTGATTGCTATGATTTTATCTACGAATCTAGTTCCTACCTACATATCCAGGGGTCCAAAGAGGTGTTTAGCTTGGCAGTCGTCGCTGTGGTCTCCGAGGAACTGCGCGAAGAGTTCCTGGTACCTGGAGAGGGTCAGACCGCCTTTTCTTCGGTCGTCATCCTGGAAACCACAAAATGAGGAGGTTGAGGAAGTTCTTGAGCCTTTTCTACATTAACGTGAACTAATGTAGCGTACCTAAGTGTTCACTTTATCATGTTCGACTTTGAAATCCCTACCTACGAGTAAGTACCTACTGTTCCTAACATTGACGTACGTGTCACTGGTTCGTACTAAAGGTTTTTTTATTTTAAGTTTCACGTCGTAAAATTTAAAATCTCGGTAATTTTAGGCGTTAGGCGCTAAGTCAGTGACATAACATAATGTGACTTTAAAAGCAGCTAAGATGATGACCGACCGATGTATATTTTTAGCTGTTTTGCGGAGTAAACATTGCACATTGTATTATATATTTTTCCCGAGCTATTTCGGCTTTAATGTGTAATTTTGGTGATTTTATTCAAATAAAGCTAGACTTTGACAATAAATTAAGTCATTAAAGCTAGAATTAACTCGGGTGTAAATGTATTAAAAGTTTTGTGTTTTTTGTGATTCAAGCAAAAATAATCCGTATTTATAATTATTTTATAAAGCGATATCTATCAATTTTTATAAAATAACAAACGACGAACTACAACATACGACTTTGTGACGTCTTAATATAAACCATCTAAACACTGGCAAAATTGACATTATGACACATGCCATTAACTCATTCACTGCCACCACGATTTTCTTGAAGTTTATCGAGATGCCACCGTATAAAACCGCGGACACGCTAGGCGTGCTCGCGGCATTGCTTAGAAAAACAGATTTTAGTAAGTAAATTTATTATAACGTAATTCAAGGTTCTCAAACTTTTTTTACTAAAATTCCCATGCATAAATGAAAAAAGTTTTATTGTGAACTGTAACATTGGCATTGTTAACAGTGCAAGTACATTTTTTTTAATAATATATTGAGTGACAATCATATTTAAACATATTTTCAGTCTTATATGAGTGAATTCATCTAAATTATTAAACCGATAAAAAGCTTTGAACTGCAGAAAGTTTGTTTACGTTATTTATCTCGTATTATCGTAATGTTGGTTGATTGGCCTTACCTAATTACATAAGTATGAATTAAATTCAAAATATTCAAATGAAATAAATTGATTTCTTATCTTTTTTTCAGAAAAGTTAAATTTGTACCGGAAACGGAAGATATTAATGATGACAAAATTTTTAGCGAGACAAACGAACATCAATTGATTTTTATATAATAGAGATAATTTTACTGTACGTGTGTATGTCACTGTGTGTGTATGTATAATTATATAAAGATATACATCGGATAGGTACGTTTTTTTTTCATTGATGGCTTATGGAGTTGTATAAGCGACTTCATATAAGTAGT